>JADMNL010000025.1:324798446-329798446 GCA_016271365.2 Neoceratodus forsteri
CTTGGTTTTGTACTGCTATTTGTTTTATATAGTAAATTGTATCATTAGTGGTATATTCACAAGATAACTCAGTACTGCAATGACTCAGTAATAAGCCAACCCATATATTTCACAACTCTTATTGTTGGATGTTGCAACCCACCCTTCCAACTTTAAAACTGTATTTCATGAACAGTCAACCAAATAATGTTGTAAATCCGACTTTCGGATAAATAAATAAGTGATTCTCTAGTTTTGTGATACAGAGCTTAGCATGCTTTAGGAAGTACATCATTAAATCATCTCTGATGGCCCCTCATGACTGTCTTCAGATTAAACTTTTTAGTATAGGGTCTACTGGTTGATGCCAGGTGAAACGCAGGCACCTTCACTATGCAACATTACTGAGTTTAACCTGAGGCCAAGACTGGAGGTTCACTTCTCTACTGGCTTTCCTTGTCTTGTACTGGCACCAACAATTCAAATATTAAAGCACAATCTCAGTTTAATAGACCAGCACTGTTTTGTTTAAAGGTTCAGTACTACTGCACCATCTTGATGTATACACCTATATAGACATCACAAGTGTATCTGCTCAGCTAAAGAGCCATTTCCATTAGACTTCCAGAAAAACCTAGAGAGTGGGTAACATACTTTTATTAAATGGGTAGGGACAATGCTGCATTCTGATCAGCTATCTGCCATGCTTAACTACACTACCACCAGCACCAAAACAACTCAACTATGCAATCCAGAAATTTCCCTTACAGAACAGCTAGCATGAATTCTAAACACACACACACACAGACAAAAAAAAAAGACTAAACACTAATATCAGACTGTTAGTTACCATTGAGTTGTTCACATATGCTACCTTGAAATAATTTCTGGACCCAGCAGAAGAAATACAGTAATATGTTAAAAAAACTATTAATTTCAAATAGATATCAGTAGATATCAAATGTGTCTCTATTGTTATTTTTTTTTTACAATTTATTTGCTTTTGGTAACTGGAAAAGTGCACTAGGCAAAAAAAAAACTGCCTATTTTCAGGCATGACCTGGGAGAAACCTATCGTAAACCCATTTTACAAGCACAGTAAGACACTCCAAGTTTTTGGCAGTAGTGCCCTTAATCCACTTTCAAGGGCTGTAGGCACTCAGCCACACTCAGTCTGTGGCCTACTGTTTTACTAAGCCCCTGGGCAAAGTGGGTATCTGCACATAGCACTACTACTGACACAATGTCTTGTGTTATTTCTTACCTCAACTTCTCAGCTCAAAATGTGTAGAACTGTCATTTAAAACAAAAAAAAAACAAAAACAAATGGCCAGAATGCATGGCATAGCACACTTGTAGTTTAAAGAAGAATATATTTAAGAATGGTTGGCACCATATGTTTAGTGAAAAAGACAATTTCTATCAAGTTAATTAAAACTTTTATTAGTTTGCATGTTCAGAATAACTCTAACATTATGAAGAATGTAAGTACATTTCATGAGGGGAGGGGATTTAGATGTCAAATACAGTTCATAGTGCTATGTGAAATACATAGCAGTTTAGAACAGTTGGCAAGCAGAAAGCGAGCAGAGCAAATTACTATAACAACAGCCAGCCAAAACACCTCAGATTTACAGGATCATTAAAACAGTTTGGTTATCACCAGGTAGGGAGAATGTATTTTCAAGGGATGAAGATAAGTGAATATAAAGTATAATCAGAACAATGACACAGACATTAGATTCCTCTATAGGTTGTAGTGTGTGTTAAAATTAAATAATGAGGAAGTGTTGTATACAAGGATGTATACCCATCGAGGGGCTAGTGAGACTATAAAGGATATGAGACCATTATCCCTGAGATGGGTAAACTACCTTGTATAGAACATCTACCATTATGTATTAGAATATAACACACCTGGGTGGTCACTATGTATCCAGTGTTGTAGCTGAAAGTTGTTTTCTTGTCCTCTATTTTGAGCACTCCCTGGTTTTCTTGTTTTTTTTTTGTCCCCAGCTTTTCCACAGTGAGTGGGTTTTGGCTTTGCATTTTTGTTTATCTGCTTTTCCATTGTGCATGTCTCTCATAAAGGGGGCATTCTGGGAGCTCCTTCTTTTACTTCGAGTGGTGGCATGTGGTAGATGCAGTTGTGAGTGGTGGGAAAGTGTGGCCAGTTGGTGGTTTTGTGAGTAGCATAGTGGTGTGGCTCGTACAGTAGCTCATTGAGTATCTTGTGTGGTTGGAAGCCATGTTAGGAATGGTTGTAGACAGGAGCCACATTTAATCAACAATATGGTGTGGATGTCATCATGGGACATGTGAGACTACAACACAGAGGGCCTGCGACTGCAGCATCATGGAAAGCATGGCAGCTGGTGGGTGTTGTGCTTGAGGATATTCTTGCTTGAGAGAGTCATTTTATGTAGGCTGTTTTTCAGGGCTTAGGTTGTAAAGTTTTGTTTGGAAGGCTGAATTGTGTAAGATCTAGACATTATGTTTTTAAGACTCTTTTGCAGGTTGAGGTATTGTTACTTGATGTTTTGACTGGTTAGGTGGCGTGGTAATTAGTTGTAGTTAGTGTGTGGTCCCATAGGGTTGTACGTACTGTGAGGTTTATACTTTTAATTAGTGAAGGTACATATTTTGTTTGATTAGTGTAGATATATACTTTTAATTTACTTTTACCTATCAGTGTACAGTAAAAGCGAAACCAATAAGGTGAGAAATTATATATATATATAAAATATATATATATATATGTGTGTGTATATATATATATATATATATATATATATATAAATATAAATATAATATAGATATAGATATAGATATAGATATAGATATATATAGATATAGATATAGATATAGATGGATACATGATGGGCAGGAGTTGGATATGGAAATATTCTCACTCCTGCAGAGTGAGCTGTGATTCTCATGAGTGCCGAAGGCACGAGTGAAAATACACAGCTCACGAGGCAGGAGTGAGAATATTTTCCATATGCCATGATCTGCCCATCGTGTGTGTGATTTATACCACAGGGGTAAGAGCTGCAGGAACATTTGTTCTGAGTCTATGTTTCCTGCTCATTCAGTGTGTCCTGTCAGTGTGTGTGTGTGTGTGTGTGTGTGTGTGTGTGTGTGTGTGTGTGTGTGTGTGTGTTCTGAATGGACTGGGAGTCAGAAACACAGGTGAGTGTGTTTCATAAAGCTAATTGAGTGAGTCAGAGGCTCAGTGAGAAAGACAAACTGCTGTAGGTAGCACTGAGAAACAGAACCTGCTTTGTAAAAGACTTTCATTTAGAATTCAGGTTGTTTTGAAGCTGAGATCAACACAGTAATAGGCTAGCAATGTTAGAAACACAATGGGACATAAGTGAGAGTCTTTTGCAAAGCAAATTGAGTAAGTTGTAGCTTCAGTGAGAAAGATAAACTTTTTCTGAAGCAGTTTCTTTAGAATGCAAGCTCCAGTGCATTTATCCTCACTCTGGTGACATCAGCAGAGTATGGATAAATGTCGATATCCTCACTCTGCTGATGTCATCAGGATTTATCCTCACTGCAGTGGAAATGACACAGATTATCCTACTGAGAAAGCTCTCACCTCCGTAGTGTATATATATATTATGGTAGCTCGGTAGTGCTACCATAGTTAGGGTTGAGGAGCCATTTCTATATTAAACTCAAAACTTTGCACTTAATAACTTTTAATGTGTTTGACAGATTTGGCTGAAATTTGGAATACACAATCAAGAACCATAGGCCTTGGTATCTGCCAAGTTTCGTACCAGTTGGATACATGGCTGCAGAGTTATTTAGCGTTGATTTGCGCATCGCATTTACGCTTTTTCTGGAATTCTATAGTCGCACGTACAGGTCGCACGGTTTGTGCGACTGGCCCAAAATCTTCAGGGAACATGCGGTCAGGGTCCCCGATGTGCCTTTCAAAGATTTGGTGAAAAAATATTAAACGGTTCAAAAGTTATTCAGAAAACAATTTCCCATTATAAGTCAATGGGAAAAGTTAACAAAAAGTTCGACAGTGTCGCAAATGCATTTTTACTTTCGCAAATGGGCCTGTTACTTTCGCAAATCCACCATTTTGTTTTCAGTTGGTGATCAGAAAATGGTTGGCATTTAAATTTGGGACCCTCTAGCAACCTAATTCTTTTGTATTCACCTAGTTGGGCCCTGAGGATGCTTGCCATGTCTTTATTTTGTGGTAAAACACCCCAGAAATATGTTTTTCAAATTTCTGGAAAAAGTACTTTTCAAATTACTTTCATGCTCATGAAAGTGTCGAACTTTTGAAAGCTTTAGCAAGTTGGCAGTAATTTTCTAGTCTGTGGGAAAATGACAGCAATTCTTTGGCACTGCACTGCAAAAGAACGGTTGGGAGTTTGGGGCTGAAATTTGGAGGGAACGCAGCTGACATCTCACAGATATGCCTTTCAGTGTTGTATTGAAAAAATATTACATGGCAGCAAAGTTACAGCACTCCAAAGTTGACGTTTTTCCCATAGGATAACATTACGGCGCCTGGCGCATTACAGGAATCCTTTGGCACCTGCTGCAAAATAACGGTTTGGTCTTTTTCCTGAAATTTGGAGGAAGACAGCCAGCAGCCCACAGATGTGCCTTTCAGTGGTTTGGTGAAAAAATATTACAGGGAGGCATAGTTATGGCATTCCGAACTTCTCTTTTTTTCCCATAGGATAACATTACAGCGTTCGCCGCGTCTTTCAGGGCCCGTATCTCAGAAACGGTGCGAGATACGGACTTTTCGTTGGAAAAAGTACAAAATTAGCCAGGACAGTTGTAAATCAGATGACTTTTAAATTTTTTTTCTACGTCGTACGGTTCCTGAGATATAACGTATTTAGTATTCCAAGTTCTCATTTTCTGCTCCGATACTCATTATTATGCATACATTATTTGTACTCACTGTCTTTCTCTATGCAGGTTTTGGGGAAAACCAGCCTGTATGCTTACATTACTGTTACTGTTGCCCTTTCCGCTTGCGGTTCCGTACCCGTTCACTTACCATTAGCGTCTAAGCCATTATGCGTTATCCTTTCGTTTTCATTTAAGCTTGCGTTTCTGTTATTTTGCCATTTCTGTCTACAGTACTGTTTATCTTTCTGTTTCACTGCGTCACCATGCCCGTGACATTTCTGTTTGCAGGCACCATGTTACTATGTGACAACACATCACATGGCACACCGTTCCCGTCTACGCCACCATGTGCGTTACCCTTTCTGTTCTCATTCACGCTTGTGTTACCATGTGCACCACTGTTAGCACTTCTGTTTGTGTTGCTGTTCCTGTTAGTATGCCACAAGACATCATGTGGCAGGAGCACGGGGCCCGGAGCCGCTGCATTACATTCACTATTTCTCATTATCATTCTCAAAAAGAAGGGAAATTAGAGGCAAAAAACTCAATTTAATGCATTAGTTAGGGCTGTTCCATAGTGACAAAGTGAGGAAATTCGGTGTTAGGGTTGAAAACCCCTTGGACCCCCCCACCCCAACTGGCATTGGGGTGCACATTGGGATCGTGGGTCCTGCTCTCACCCCATTCTCTATAGCTACTGCTGCTTTACACATGTCATGGGGTGAGAGTTAGGGCTGATGATCTCAATGCGCACCCAATGCCGGACAGAAAGTGGCGAAGAATCAAGCCTCAGCTGCTACTAATTTTCCGCGTAAACGTAGAACAACCCTAACTTTAATGCGATGGCTGAAATTTTGCACTCTATATATGGCTGAAGGGGGGCTTTTTTGGGGGTCCTAGACATGCATTTGACCTAGGAGGATTCTGATTGGGGGGTTATTTATTTTTCCTCTCTTTGTCAGATCATAGTACATTGTGTTGGTGGGAAAGAGAACTCAGATAAATATTTATAAGTTGTATAGCATTTACTCATTCAGCATGCCAGATTTAATATAAGATGTGGTAATTTATTGGGAGAAGGTTGAGTCCTGTCATTGGCATTAATTCAGATGAGAATATTCTTAATTATACCCTGAGCACGTTTTAGAGTTTCTCTGTACAGAAAAGGTACAAATCTTCTGTTGACTTAAAGCACATGTGCAGCGTTTGATCAGGACTCTAGCTCAAATTGTAAGTGTTATGACATCAGGGCTTCCAATGAGGTACAGTCCAAAAAATATTTTAAAATGTTAAGTTTAGGGACACACCAGAAAGCTTAGTGCTTTAACTGTAACTCAGGGGTATAGTTGGTCATAAGACTATAATGTACACTATGCTGATAAAATGCAGTGTGAGTGACAAGTTATGCTTCACAATTTCTATAGCTAGCCCTCCTACACTTCACCAACAATGAGCCATGTTTTGTGACACCTACAATATATTCATTCTTGTCTGCAGTGGAGCATGGTAGTTCCTGGTTATGGTCCTTATCAGGACTCTTTAACGACAGTTGCTTTATGTAGTAAAGAGACACTAGAGCCGCAGTACAGTACATCTCTTATATTGTCACGGGTATCAGGGAATGTACTACCCAATAATAATATTCTGCTTAGGATCGAAATAGACTAGGCTATGAAGTAATATGGCATTTAAACCCTGAACTATCTAGTTCAGTCCTTAATGGATTTCAAGGTAAGGGACAAGGTGTTATGCAATAAAATTTAGGAAATGTCACCTCTTTTCTTTCCCAGTACACTGAGAAATATAAACATCTGGCAAATTACTTCTTTGGATATAGTAATATGATATGCCAATGATAATGCAGTTTAGGTGTTTTGGGGCTCTAGCTTGATACTCAGTTAAGCCCCTAGTATTTCTTACAAAACAATCTCCCCACTCTTAGGAGATTATTAGGGAGTTCCCTAGCTCAAGATGTGTTAATTTTAGAGGAGGGAGGGAGGAAACCGCTGATATGTATAGGCCATCTAGGAATGCACTGGATAAGGGTCTTAGTGTACACTATTAGTTCTTTCTTCACAATAAGTTTGAAAAGAAATTTAGAATGGGTACAAACTGACATCTCTACTGTCCATTACAACTTAAGTACTGGAGAATTGAAATGTACTTATACAAATAATAAGTTGTCATATGGACTAGAAAATATTACAATCTCTGCTTATGTCACCTCTTTCTTCCTCTTACCTCCATTTTCCTTTCTTATGATGTGGGTAGGCCTACCTTCCAATAATCTGTTAAGAACTATGGACAGTTTTCCCAACTTAATTCCTTTATATAAATGGCTAATACGGACAATTTAAGTTTGATTACTAGGAATGTCAGGGGTCTAAATCATAAAATTAAAAGGTATTCAGTTTTGCAACACCTTAAGAAACTAAACCTGACAATAATATTTCTCCAAGAGATCCACCTTAAAAAGGAACATTACATACTTATGCATAGAGAGTGGGTGGGGCAGGCATTTGGGGCAGGAAACAGTTAAAAAAAAGCAGGAGTGCTGATACTTATCAAAAGAAGAATCAATTTTACACCTTGTGCTGTCTTGGATGATCCTGAAGGTCACTATTTAATTATTAATGAGGAAACTGTATGATGAGTATCTTACTATGATAAACATATATGGCCTTACCAACCCCATTCATGACATGTTCCATCGAATTTTCACAAAGATTGGGGGCTTCCTAGATAGTACTATTCTCTTAGCAGGAGACACAAACTGCATCCTAGACCCCACATTAGATAGGTTCTATTTTAGACCCCAAAGGAACAAAGCCATCAAAGAATTATCAGACCTTATAGACAACCTACAACTGACGGATGCCTGATGTATGTTACACCCTGATATTAAAGACTTTACATTCTGGTCTCAGTGCCATCAATCAGGCTCTAGAATTGATCAGATATTCTTTCCAAAGGAGCAAATAGACAGGATTGTCAGGGCTGATATAGAAGCTCAGATAATTTCTGATCATTGTCCAGTCTCCCTGATTTTTAGTAGAATGACTAATCCCTATAGGACATGTAGATGGAAAATCAACAACTTATTCCTTGAAAAGTATAGCATTGCTGACAGAATCAGGAATAGTATAACAGAGTTTCTGACCTTAAATGACCCTGTGGATACTTCCTGGAGTAACACTTGGGACTGTCTTAAGTGTTACCTCAGAGCAATCATTACTGGCGAAGCATCAGCTCTTAAAAAACAAAATACAAAAAAGCAGAAAGAAATAATGGCAAAGATCATGGATCAAGAAAAGATTTTACTCACTTCAGGGTCTCTAGCAGAATGGAATATTGATCAAAACTCACAATCAAATACATTGAGACACTGAGAAACGAAGCAATTTGTTCAATAAGGAAGGCCAAGCTTAATTACATAGACTCAGGTCCTAGAGCTGCTAACATATTAGCAATATGATTGAGGCAAAATAAAGGGGTGATAGATATTACTGCCATTAGATGTAGTAGCTCAGCTAATGTCTTAACTGGATACCAACAAATAAATAATGTATTTAAGAAGTTTTATCAAGACCTTTATAAAGAAGAAAGCTACAAGGGAGCAAACACTTTATAGAGGTTTTGTGAAGATTTGTATATTACAAAAGTATTACTCCAGACCTAAGATATATTGGGCACTAACATTCAGGTAGTCGAGGTACTTGAGGCAATAAAGCAGATTAAAAAGAATAAGGCCCCAGGTCTGGACAGCTATTCAGCCAACTTTTATAACAAATTTGATAAAGAACTAACACAGGTACTTGTGGAAGTATTTAATGAATCAAGAGAGGCGGGACACCTCTCAAGCGAGATGACCAGGGAACTTTTCACCTTAATTCATAAGCAGGGAAAACACCCTCTCTCATGCAGTAATTACTGATCTATCTGTCTTATAAATTCAGACAGCAAAAGACTGGTGAAAGTAATGTCAAATAGACTAGAGGAGGTTATCCCAGCACTTATTTTCTAAACAGCAAACTGGTTTTATGAGGGGCAGATTGTCTGCATACAATACTAGGAAATTATTGCATGTCATACAAGCAGCAAATAAGGCCTCAATACCGTATGGACTCTTGTTGCTTGACACGGAGAAGGCGTTTGACAGAAAGAGGGACTAGACAGGGTTGCCCACTTTCTCCTCTATTATTTAACCTCACAATAGATCCCCTTATAAGAAAATTGGACCATGACAAAGAAGCTATGGGAATTAAGGTGGTACAAAGCAAACACATTATTGCAGCTTATGCGGATGACATTATGCTAATAGTATCAGACCCCTTCAGATCCCTGCCAAACATCTCAAAAATCCTGTAGGAATTTGGTAGCTTCTCAGGTTATAAACTTAACATGAGCAAATCAAGCTTCCTTCTTCTTAGTAGGTTATGGCTCAAGGAAGAAATCACAATCATGGGTCTTGCATGGGAGAAAGATCACATGGTATACCTAGGAATTAAAATATACAATGCCCTGCACAAAATCATACTTAAGAATGCCAGCGAAATCAAAAGTAGGATTAAAGAGGATCTAAGTAGGCAGAATAAACTACCTCTAGAGTTATGGGGTAGGTTAGACTGTATTAAAATGACTCTCCTCACCAAGCTCCTTTACATGTTCATGATGATACCCTGCAGTTTTACCAAAAGGTGGATACAAGGCATAACATCCTATGCCACTAGTTACATATGGGAGAGCAAACAGAACAGGTTGGCATACTCTAAAATGTGTAGATCAAGAAATAAAGGAGGGCTGAGAGCTCCAGACATTTATCTGTACTTTCTAGCTGCTATGAATGTGCAAATTTCCTGGTGGCTTAGGGAGGACACAGAAGGGGTGTATTCTCCAGACTGAGTTTATATCGAAAGGGAAATACTAGATAACCAGGACATTGACCTTAAATCTCTAATATATATGATCATTAAGTAATAAAATACTAATGGATTCAATTAGGCAGCTAAAACAAGTTAGTCATATGCTGCAGTTGAATCTAAGCCAATCCCTAAATCAGCCCATCTGGAGGAATCCTAATTTTACCCTAAATGGTATTGTCTTCGACAATCCAGTATGGCAGATTCATGGTGTTCACCTGCTGAAAAACATAATGAAAAATTGAGAATGTTTTTAATTTTTTTATCTTCATATTTATCCTCCTCTCCTCCCCTCCCCTCAGCTCTGGACTCCTCAGGAGCACCAAGGAGTCATTCCTCTGCGGTCCACCCTACCTGGACAGTCCTCCATCACCCATGTATCCTCAGTTTACCCCCCAGGTGGGGATAAGGTGGGCCCCTAACACCCTGAGCAGTCAGTAGCATTGATCGGGACGGTGCCAGGTGGGTGGCTACAGATCGAGGGCAAGCTCCGGTGCTCCATCTCCACCAGAGCTGAAGGGTGTTTTCCCTGTTTTTCTTGGGGAATGGCTAGCGCCCTGATGTCAGAGCATGGAACTGATGTCTGCCACTCCCCCACCTCTTCTCTCTATGTCATCAGCACTTGCTGCATCTCCGGCCTCTGCCAGAGGGCAACTGTGCACCAACTCTGGACCCCTCTCCCTCCCTCCCTGGGAGAGGATAGCTGTCCTCTGGATGCTCAATCCTCTCCTTCCTCTGCTGACCCCCAGCAACCCGGGCTTGTTCCCAAACCCGGGTCGCTGGCATGGCGCAAGGTGTGGTGTCCAGCACCTCAACCCTCAGTGCCACTGGGCCAGCTCTAAAAAAAAAATTGAGAATTTTTTACATTCAGTGAGCTAATGCAGCACCTTGATATCCCCCATACTGACTTAGAATTTTATTCAGTCTTAAAGAATACTATTAAAAATAGAATTGATCTTGCTATTCCTCTTAATGACATCTCTAAGTCATTGTTGGGGTGTATGCATCTATCAGTGTCTATATCCTCCCTGTATAGGCTGCACACTGACCTGATTAGAGGCTCTTCTGTTGAATCAATATGATGGTGGTCTCAGGCACTTTAAGTAGAAACATAGAGCTGAGACAGGGAAAAAATTTGGTCCGCACCCTTTAAATTCTTCAGTACAATCAACCTCAAGTTAATACATTTTAAAACTCTACACAATCTACATTATACACTGTACTAAAGACATAGAATGGGCCTTGCTGTTACTCCAACTTGGCATAAGGGTAAATCTGCTAGTGGAACACAGTTACACATGTTTTGGATTGTCCTCTTGTTCAAACCCTCTGAGAGGAGATAAAAGTCATGTTCACTAACTATCCATTGATTTTTAATCATATAACAATAAACACATGTATTGTGGGACATTTTGAACCCACTTCCTCCTGGACTTGTGAACAGAAGCACACGCTCATGATGATAGGAGTGGCAACTAGGCAGATAATTGTAAAATACTGGATGGAGGACAAAACACCAACGATAAATGAATGGAGAAATACTATTGCTGACATACTAAAAACGGAGCATCTAGCCTCAACCTTAAATGAGATATCCAAAAAGTTTCATAAAAAATGGGCCAACATATATTAGGTCTTAACTGGTCCTCAGCAACCATCATAAAGGAAAAATATTATAGTGGCTAAGCATCTCTTTGAGATCGCTGACATTCCAGTTTTACATAATTGATAAAAGGTTTACTAAACATTTATTTAAACTTAATTATTTGATAAATTGCAGTTAGGACTATCCTATCTACTTACCCTTTCCCACTCTTATTTCCCTATACAACTTTAGCACAAGTCTGTACAGAAATCAAAGGATTAGTGTATGTGTTGTTTATTACTATAAGCTAAATACATACATAAGAACTTCTTCTTAGTCTTTTCTGAAATGTGAATGAAATTAACCTGTTGATATTTTATAATTATAAGACTTAGTTCATGTTTATCTTTTTCTTTTCATTTGTGCTCTCACTGTTTGAATACTGATAATATCTATTTATAAACCTTGGTAATAATCTATATAGATGCAGTAATAAGATTTTAATAATCCAAATAATTTAATATTAATTTAATATTAAATTTGATGGTGCTTTTTAACATGTAAAATGTAATACATGACAAATGGTCTTCTTCCTGTTAGATGTATATGATCATATTTATTGTTATACCTGTTGTTATTATGCTTTAATACTCAATAAAAACTTATTGACAAAAAAATACATAACCTTATCACCTCACCGTATGTACCCAGTACAGAAAATGTTCAAATCCCCACCAAAACATAATTCTGCAGAACCATAATGTCATTCTACACCACAGGTGTGAAACTACATTTTGGCCAGGATTTGAAAAATGACAGCTGTGGCATTCATGATGTGGGGGTAATAAGAAGACTATATTGAAAATATGTGATGAAAATATTGCAGATTTACAAAGTTACGAGCGTGCATCATGAGATTGCGATTAATGCCCATAACACAGCCATTTTTTGAAATTTTGACCCCACATTTTCAACATGCCCTATTTGGGACCCTGCCTCATGAACACTGGTACTGCCATTTCATTAATTGATCCTGAAAGGTGATTTAGTGCGGCACCAGCGTCATTCTGAACCACAGGTGTAAAAACATATTTCAAGCAGGATGTAAAAAATGACAGCTGTAGTGTTCATGAGGTGGTGTGAAAAATGGCTGCGCTGAAAATGTGGAGTGAAAATATTAAAAATTGCCAATGTTACATGCGTGTGTAGCAAAATTTTAATGACCATGTGTAACGCAGGTGTTTTTTGATATTTTTGCTCCAAATTTTCAACATGATCTTTTTGGGACCCCACCTCATGAACATTAGCACTGTTGTTTTATTAATTGGTCATAAAAGATGATTCCACGCAGTGACCATGAAATCACCTTTTGGGACTGAGTAATGAAGTGACAGTGCCAGTGTTCATCAGGTGGGGTCCCAAAAAGCCCAGGTTGAAAATTTGGTGCAAATATACAAAAAAATGGCTGCGATAACAACAAAGTTCAAAATACCATTGACAGCCATTATTTGGCACTTACCTTGATTTTTCAGTTCATGGTTCAGCTTTGAAGAGTGCAGACATGTCCCATCCACAGATAATGACATCCACCAACCTCCAATGATAAATATAGGGCAATGGGGTGGGGGAGTAGGTTGCTCAGTGGGAGGGTCGGGATGGGGAGGGCAGGGGAGATGACGAGGGACTGTTTTCTTTTTTCACAGAAAAAAGATGTTAAGGGACTGTGCTTTTTTTACAGGTGGTTTACAGCAATAAAACATAGGGGATGGGCTCCCCTGTGTCTGACAATACTTTGTGGGGGGTAAGACATAACTGGGGATACTGGGAGTGGGTTACCCAGTGTACTACACTGAGGGGGGGCTACTGCTGACACAGGGCTTGGGCACCCTGCTGTCAGCAAACTGTAAGGGATGTGGAAGAGGGAAATTATTTTACAAGGAGGGACTTAATTCAGGACACTGGGAGTGGGCTACCCAGTGTCCCACACTGCTTGGTGGGGAGAACATACTGGAGACACTGGTAGTGTGCTCCCCAGTGTCCCACACTGGTGGCTGGGGAGTGGTGTTATGCTGCCGACACAGGGATTGGGCACTCTCGATGTTCACAGAGGATTAAATATTTACTATTAATATTCCTTGGCCCACTTCCTCTTAGAAGTACTAAAAGGGGAAAAACAGGCATTCATTAGGTAAACACCTACTGTTTACCTTAACAGGAGCAAGGGGCCAAGGAATCATATACTCGGGACTGTTTGCCTCCAAAATGAGCAGGGGCTATGCAATGGATTAGTACTGCAAATCCACCCCTTACTGTCACACACAAGGGTGTTTCAGGATTCTCCTGCAATTTGCGGCAAACACTACCAGCCCCAAAAAATAAACATACTTATGGACACCACACAGAAAAAGTAACGCCATAATCATGTTCCTTGGGCCTGATTAGGTAAACATAACTGTTGGTGTTTACCTAGGGCAGTATTTTTTAAAATATTAAACTTTTTCCACATCGCTAAATGAAAAAAGATGTCAGAATATGGACTGAAAAGTTGAACAGCAATGTTTGAATGGTAAATGTCCATTTACCATTCGAACTTTTCTGTTCGAATGGTAAATGTTATTTACCATTCGAGCAGCCTGTCCTGCATCTATCACAAAAATCATTATGATTCGAAAATGGTCATATATTTTTTCACCAAACCATCTAAAGGCACACCCTTGGCACACACCCCATCATCCCTAAAAATGTCAGAGAAAAATGAAATTCTGAGTGTGCTGCAGATGAGGGCAAAACATCCCATTTTATCCTATGGGACAAAAAAAGTTCATTTTGGCTTTTTGACCACTTTTTTTAATCTCAAAAACCATAAAAGCTGCCATCACGAAACTTTCCACATCTTGTGATACTGGCAACATGACAGCATATACCCATTCTTGGGCAATTTTGTTGAAAACTGCCACAGTTATTAAGGTGCAAAAAGATTTAACATTGAAAGGCTGTACCAACCCTAACTAAAGGTGCACTATCGTGCCTATATATATATATAGATATATATATATATATATGATGGGTAAGTGTGGTGTATAGGGATATAATTAATGGGCTTCCCTTTTTCCCATTGGGAAACTGTGGCATAATTTGCCATTGTAAGGCGTTTATAACGGCAAACACGCCTGCAGTTTTCCCTTTTCACATCATCAGAACTCCTTGCTCACTGTGTCCTTCACAAACCGGAAACCCTACCACAAACACACCATAGGGAGAGACAGACTGCCACGGACACTCGGCAGTAAGTAAATTGTTTTAAACTACTTCAGATGTTCCTTTCGACTACTGGATGAACCCCATAACAAGAATTAAAATAAACTGAAAGCGGACCTCGCGCGCTGACCTAACCTGACTGCACCGACACAGCAGTCTTTTTTTTTTTATATAATTGCTGAGGCGAAAAAGTGAAGCCTAACAATTATATAAAATAAAGTATGGGTCTCAGTGTGTAAACGAGAATTTATACACACCCTCGGGGTTTGATGCTATGCATAAACCCCTCGAGCTTCACTCTCGGGGTTTATGTAGCATCAAACCCCTCGGGTGTGTGTAAATTCTCATTACACACTGAGACCCATACTTTATCCTATATATAATTCCATTGAGTAGTCCTAATGACGTCAATAAGCCACAAGCCCAAAGGCGAGTGGCATTATGACCTAATTAGGACCCCAAGATGATTGAATTATATCTCTATGCAGCACATTTACCTATCATTTGTTTTATATAATACATAGAGGGATGGTAAGTAATGAGTTCAGAGGCAGAAAGTAAGTGCAATAGTGTTTATTTACAGGTGTGAGTAACTAGTTAACAACATGGTAATATTAATGCTAATTAGTGTACTGTCTCTTTAAGGGCTCGAGACTGTTTATGTGTCTAGGGTGTTGGCTGGAACCACATTATAGATATTTACAGTCATGTTAGCTATTGTGCAGGTGTTGCTTCTTCCAAATATTCATGTACGCCGACAACACCATCATCTAAGCCTCAGGCCCCTCACACGATAGTGTGCTCTCAAATCTCCAAGGATACTTCAACCAAGTCCAAGCCTGGCTCCTAAAAAAGCAGCTTAAACTTAATGCCAAAAAAACAGCCACCATGGCATTCAGCACCAAACAAAAGCTCACCTCCCTACCTGCCCCACCACCAATCTCCACCCTGGATGGTTTTCCCCTTGAGTCAGTACCCACCTTCAAGTACCGGAGAGTCTGGCTGGATACCCACCTCAACTTTTCCACCCACATCGAGGTCATTCTGCACCAAACTCTGGCCCAAACTGGCCATCCTCTATCGTCACAAAGCCAGTCTTCCCCTTCCCACCCTAGTGAACTTGTACGCAAAACCATCTTGCCAGTGCTGGACTATGTGGACGTTATCTATGGCACAACCCCAACCTTATCCCTCTCAAAACTTGACATCCTACTCAACTCTTTCTGTCGTTTCACAACTGCCTCTCCCCCACTTACTCACCACTGCCTCCTCTACTCCACTCTATCCCTGACACCACTCTCACATAGGAGAACCATCCACAGCTCCTCCCTCATAGCTAAATATTGGTTATGCTCCCTACCCCCTACCTCTCTTCCCACCTCTCTCCAGCTATTTCCCTAGGCTACTCCCTCCATCATAGACATGCACATACTTTCCACCTCACATGCCCCCTTTCTGCCACGGGTCAAGCTGCCTTTTCCTACCAGCTCCCCCTCCTGTGGAACAATCTCCCACCCAACCTTCACCAGGCCTCCTTCCTATCAGCAGTTAAACAACTCCTTCAGCTCCTCCCTTCCCCTCCCTGCCCAACATGCTCATCTGGAACCACCCCAACTCGGGCCTAGCCAACCCTCGGTGGCCCCTTTTGGTCAATATTTTTGCACACGTCAGCCCCAAATTGTATTACTACTTACTTACTGTGCAATTTCTGTGCTAGTTTACATAACACTGTAATACTACTACTTGTAAATGTTGTCTATATAAAGTTTGTAATATACTGTAAATACCAATATTAGAAATGGAAAGTCTTGATGTTGTTCTAAACATCTGTTCAAGCAACAGTTGTACCTTACTGCACAACTCTGTGTAGTGTCTTGCTGTTGTACTTAACATCTGTAACAAGAAATTGTTGTACTTCTCTGCCTACCTCAGCGTACACCTTGTACCCGAGTCGCACCTGGAAATAAGCCTCGGCTCAGTGTGTCATTCCTGGTCACTAATTTTAAATAAAATTAAAATAAATAAATATTATTGCCCGTGATCAATAATATAACTAAAAAAAAAATTCCCTGAATGAGCCTGTTTCCAGGGCATCAGCATGTGAGATGCTCTTCACAGAATAAAAGTGTCTTATGTGCAAAGGAAAGGAGTGCTCTGATTGGTCAGGGGTGCTCCCTCAATCTATAATTTTCATTATGGCCTAGGAAAAAAACATAAATATATTTATGGCTAGAGATAATATATATATATATATATATATTTATGTTTCCATCTATGTCTGGAGGAGGAGGAGTAAAGGAGGTGGGAAGGCTGGAACCATTCTGAACTTTCAGTGGTTCCGGTAACCAGAAACATGGATGAGGTATCCAAGCAGTGGTACTGTTGTGGTGGTGGGAGGACTGCAGCAAGGTCTTTTGGAGGTAGCAGATCCAGTGGGCCTATCCCATGTGACACACTGTCAGGGAGGTAAGGCAAGGAAGGGGAGTCACATCCTGGGATTCGCTTTGGGGCCTGTTGTGCCCATACCTGGGGCAGGCCCATCAGACCCATAAGGGACATGGCTGTGGGAACCAGTATTCATGTAAGGAGGGAGACATCATTTCAGGCTCTGGGTTCAGTCCTGGGGTGGCTCGGAAGTCAAAAGGAGAGTTTCAGCACCATTTGACTCAGTAAGTGTTTGGGTAATTGTTTGGGAGTGGTCACGGAGGTATTTAGGCTACATCGCCCCGGGGTCTATTTTAGGCTCAGCTGGTAGGTACAACAAGTGGAAAGCAGATTCGGAAGTTAGAAAAAATCTCTGCCCAAGGGAAGTTAATGTGGAGCCAGTGTGGTCTATTCTTTAGTCCATAAACAATCTTTGCAGCTGTGGTCATTCCTATGATCTCTGAAAGCCATTGTGCTCCTACCTATTCTCTCAGCCCCATGGAGCTGCTCCATTAATTTTTTTTTTTGGACGCAATCATTTCACGTCCAAAATAAAGGATTTATGTTTTCTGTGACTCTACTCATGTTGTGTGGTTAATGAACTAATGCCTCTGCACAAATTTTATTCTTGTCCTTTTGAGTAAGGTTTTAGAACCCCTCCCTATCACGATCAATGGGATGCTGCCAGCTCTGAGATCCATTCCAAGGGTAAGGAGAGGCATTGTACTTAAATACAACTGCCAGGTAAGGCCTTCTTGTTTCTCCCAATAATGTGAAAAATGCCAGGAAGTTTTCAGGTCTGTGCCCCCCTCCTTTCTATAACACTGAGACTCAAGGGATGGTTACATATACAGTGTGTATATATATATATATATATATATATATATATATATATATATATATATATATATTCATGGCAAAAAAACTCAGTTTAATGCATCAGTTAGGGCTGTTCCACAGTGACAAAAGCGAGGAAATTTGGTGTTAGGGTTGAAAACCCTAACTCCGAATTCATTCCCCAGCACCGCACACACACAGACACACACACACACATATGCAAGTGGGGGGGAGGACCAAGACAACACGACCAATGACAGACAACCAGAAGCAGGTGACAGAAATACAAAACAATTGTCTAAATGTACTACAAGACATCCCTACCCACCTGACCAGGTACTGCATGCTCAGTGGAGATCAACAGCAAAACTGAGGCCATGTACACCAAACATACACATCCCTGACTGCAGATGCACACAACATACCACACTTAGTAGTTGCATGGCCTTATCTACCGATGCCCCACACCCCACCACACCTGGTGGGCCACCTCAGCTATGGAGCAGAGCAAAACCAAGGATCTGTACAGATATAATATGTGTTATTGCCTTCATGTACAGACACTCTCCCTCTGCTAGGCACTGCAGGACCTTTGCAAGACAGTGCCCCACCCACTCACCCCATCTACTGTGTAGTTAGTGGAGAACGGCAGTTAAGATTAACTCATGAAGATGAACACTGTAACTTGATGATTGCAGCCATCCAAACCTTAGTGTGATTATAACTGACAGATTCTGTGATAGAGAATGACCCCTCCCATCCTACAACACTTATCCCATTGTGACTTAAATTGATATTAATAGACATTCTATTCATATCTATACTATACCTACTTGATTCCTGTTGTAGTACAATTAGCATAGTTATCACTTTGATAGCATCAGTGACATAATTGTGCCAAACCCAAAGACTAGGTACTGCAGCCTGAGTATAGAACAACTACTAAAAAAGTCAGGCTGTGTCCATAAGTAGCATAGATCACTCATTGCAACAATACTAAATGTACCACTATATCAATAAGTGAGGCATCACAGAGGCAATGACATTGTCTTTACCAGGTAGTACATCCTCAGTAAGTACGTACAGGAAAATTGATCCTAAATACATCTGCAATACAGCCACATCATTGTTGGTTTAGTACTTCTAGTATATTTAGAAGTTGCTTGGCCTCAGCCAGGCAATTACACTGTTTCATAGAAAGAATACTTACTGCATTTTTAGTATACAGACACACTGAAGGTATATATATGTACAACAACAGTACACCTACATCAGTAAACGGTATAGCTGAGTTGCACATCCTTGTACAGGCAATAGTTTTCCATACCTTGACATCAGCCTCTCTATCTTGAGTATACAGTTGCAGTAAATTTACTATTATGTAAATCACATAGTAAATGCAACAGTCCTTTTATCTTGATGATGGCTGTGTCTTGTAGTTAATTTATGTTGTTGTCTTAATTAATGTTTATTCAGTAGTGTAAAAATGTTTGTACAACTGTTATCATATACCTTCATCATTGATGTCCAGTAACAGTACAGTACCAGGTGTGGTGGGGTGTGGGGCATCAGTAGGTAAGTCCATGCAACTACTAAGTGTGGTACATTGTGTGTACCTGCAATCAGAGATGTGTACGTTTGGTGTACATGGCCTCATTGTTTTTTATTTCTGTCACCAGCTGCTGGTTGTCTGTCATTGGTCGTGTTGCCTTGGTCCTCCCCCCTACTTGCATATGTGTGTGTGTGTGTGTGTGTGTGTGTGTGTGTGTGTGTGGTGCTGGGGGGTGAATTCGGAGTTAGGGTTTTCAACCCTAACACCGAATTTCCTCGCTTTTGTCGCTGTGGAACAACCCTAACTGATGCATTAAACTGAGTTTTTTTGCCATGAATATCCTGTCTTTTTGAGAATGATTAGTACCAATAGTGTATGATTTTTTGTTGTACCAGGACTGCACATACATAGTGAAATGCACCAAAATGAAGAATACAGTAACTCATCTAATAGTATTTTCTGTTATGAAGACTAAGACAACATCCATCTCAACCATATTGCTTTTTTAATTTATGTATTTACTTTCACTTACCACTGTTATGTCAATACTAATTAATTATGTTGCAATGTTTTACTCATTATCTTTTCGCAGCCAATGTACCTACTCTTCTGACACATAAAGAATGTAGTACTCTATTTGTTAGCACACTTTTAAATATTCATATCTTACATCTTCCTCCTCTGTTTCTGTACTAGGAAAAAAAAACTGACAACTCATACTCACTAATGTAGGTGCAAGAATGTTTTCATAACACTTCAACATCCGTAACATTACAAGAATTAAAATGTGTCATCTGTTTAAACCTTGAATGCTTTCTATATAAATCTTCTTCACCAAACTAGGTAAGCCGAATGGTTTCTTATATACCGAATTGGATAAAAAGAACAATGTCTGCGCAGTATTCCTGGACCTGAGCAAAGCATTCGACATCATGGACCATGAACTGCTACTCTCATCCCTACACTCCATTGGCCTAGATCCATCCTCCCTTAAGTGGTTCAGATGCTACCTCTCTGGTAGATCACAGCAGGTAAAAGCTGAAGGTGACCTATCCCCATTAAGACCACTGTCAAGAGGAGTCCCCCAAGGCTGTATTCTGGGTCCTATCTTTTTGCCATTTATATAAATAAAATTGATTCAACCCTTACCAAGTCCTCAGTACACCTCTTTGCTGATGACACTGTTCTGTATGTCAGCAACCCTTCGCCTACAGTTGCTCATGAAATCCTACAAACAGAATTCTCCCTGTTACAACATCAGCTACTCTAGAAAAAGCTTCTGCTAAATGCAAAGAAAACCAAAGCAATGATGTTCACAACTCAAAACTCCACCAACACATCCTCTTCAATCAATCTCCCCCAGCTATGCACTATACTTGGAGAAAATCTGGAGTATGTTGAAAATTTCAAATACCTAGGTGTGTGGATTGACAACAGACTTGACTTCACTCAGCATCTAGAACAACTGTTAAAAAAGCTTCGCCTAAGGCTTGGCCTCCTCTATAGATTAAAACCCTTCCTTAACAGAGACTCAAATATGAGATTAGTCCAGGCCATCTTTCTATCAGTCATTGACTATGCAGACTTCCTCTATAGTCAGTGCCCCATTTCCTACCTTCAAAAGTTGGATACCTTATATCATAGAGCAACAAGGTTCATTACAGACCTGCCATATAATACCCACCATTGTTCTCTCTATGCCACAATTGGATGGGTTTCCCTTCATGTCAGGAGGAGCAGAAATGCAGCTCTATGGATCTACAGAGCTTTATCAAAAAAACTCCCAAGCTATATCCTGGACTGCTTCAACCAGAACACTCCTAGCTCCTATGCCCTAAGAAGCAACAATATCATCCTGCTCAAATTGCCCAAAGTCAACACCAAAATAGAGAGGGCAGCAATCAGCTATTCTCTAGCTATAGCATGGAACACCCTACAAAAATCCCTAAAACTGTCCATTATCATTCCATTTACATCCTTTAAGCAGCACTGTACAGCCTTCTTCACAGAGAAATGCAGTTGCTACCACTAGAAATAGAATAGTCATCCCACAAAACTATATTCCAATCACATACGGCATACTCCTTCCAGTCAGACCCCCCCCAGTATATGGCACCCAATATTCCCTTCACCATCCTTGTACTCATTATGTGTGTGACTATCATGACCCTCATTGGGCTATATATGTACTGTACATATTGTAGATATTAGTTTAACCTTCTCTTAACTGAGTTTCAACATGTGAATTCACTGTATATTATTGTGTTATAAACATCATTTTTTTTCTGTATGTATAACTGTCTTATAAGTATGTGATGTAATTGCTGTGTATCAACTCAAACCTTGACCTTATCAGGTCCATCTTGTAAATGAGCCTTGCTCAATGATGATCGCCTGAATAAATAAAGATTTGATTGATTGATTGATTGATATAATATATAGCCAATAAAGCATGCCCAGCAGTTGTATTAATGGTCTGTTAATCATCTGCTACTGGTGTACAATGACTCAACGTGTACAGCCTAACAGATGCACTTACAGGCTGATTAACTGTCCATTGACATAATCCCTGCAAAACCCTTATGGCCACAATTATTAAACTCATTTAAAATAGTGTGACACCTTTTTCAATATATATTAGCTTACATATGTATGTTGATTTAAATGCCACATGAATCTGCTAGAATGTTTGAGGGAATGATAAAATCACAGTTGTCTAACCTTTGCCACAAATATTGATGATAAACATCCCCACAATTGAATAATAACACAAGCAAAAAGTTATATTTAGAAAATATTTTTTTATAAAAGTAAAAAAAAAATTTTTTAAAATTCCAAGTAAAAATGAAATTCTGCATAAAAGAAATTAGAAAAATAAACAACTTTTAAAATGTGAAAGAAAAGAGAAAGAGAAAATATAGTTTTGTTATAAGTTAAAAATATAATATATAAAAAAATATATATTTGTTTTTATAACTTTTTTTATATAAAACTTAAAAAAAACAAATAAACAAAATAAATATAATAATCAAATACATTTTATTTAGAAATATTTGCAGCCACTGTTTGCGAGAGGTGTGTGCTGCTTGAGGCAGTCCAAGCTGTAAACTGGATTCGATGTGGAGGTGCAATGGAAGTGGAAGCTGTTGTGCCCTCCAGAGGAGATACCGGACTGTGGTGGAGAGTGGTCACTTCGCACCGGGGAAGCTGGATGGAACAGGTGGTGGTAGAAGTGAAGTGCTGGTACTGGCCACGGTGTCAGCAGCCGCTGTCACCACAGGCTCAAGCACAAGGTTGATGGTCTGCTGTTGCACTTCCATGAAGGACAGCATTCTATGATGTCCTTCAAGGAGTGCAACATTATCGTTTCTGAGACTGTCAACCTTGCACTCAAGCCTACAGTAACAGCAGCAGTGGTCAGTACAGCGTTTCACATGGTGACACCCTACACAGAGTCAAAAAACATTAATCAGTACATCAGCCTCAAAACAGTGATGTCCTTTCTGTCTTTCACCTTACAATATGTATATGTAATTCAGTAATAGTTATACATTTTGTTGCCACAACTAACACTATTTAGAACTGTGATACAAATATAGATTCTTGTCTTGTCTGTTCAGTGATAATATTTTTGTACCATATTATGTCATTTGTTGCAACATAAAAAGAGTTATAAGAACAGTACACTTCCTATACTATTCTTGTATTTAACTTACTATACAGCAATACTCAGTATCTAAATGGTTTAGCATAATAAGCAGTACAGTGTCATACACTAATACTACATCCTCATTGTGTGTGGACAACTATACTTTAGCATCTGTGCCTATATTATTTTTCCACGCCTGCAAGAGAATATTCAACTACCTGCACACCAACAGAATGATTACATAATTCAATGTATACATCATCATCATCAGTTTAACGAGTGCTACAAAAGACACTCAAATGTCAAGTTGTTATTCACCCTCTGTACATATTTCCATATATAAAAATATTCTTTTACTGACATAACATTGATTAAGCAGTAAGCCATGAAGAAAATGTCATTTTTATGTTATTCTGATGATCTGCATGCCTGTAGTGTGGCAGAAAGTGTAACCAAATAACAAAATGTCCTAAATCGTGATTAACTGACCATCAACACAATCAGTGAAAGTACCTTATTTTTATTTTAATTAAACAACTTAATAACACTCTTAAGCCTTCTTCACTATATGATCAATTTCACAACAGTGTTTGTGACCAGTTAGAATGCTTACAGCTAATTTTCAACTGCATATATCACAATGGTTTTCTAATATTTGAAACCATCTTACAGATTTAGTAAGCAAGAGTTGACTGACTTTACTAAGTATTTAATTTAACACATTGTATACAAAGCATGTAAATAAAGAGTAGGAGATATGTTCAGAAGTGGTGTACAAGAAACATAGCTGTGACACCATGCACAACACAGCGATGCATGCCAGTGCGATATTTAACAGTGCTATGGGCCTGCCATTGATTACCGTCCTGTCTAAACAGAACAGTAGAATATGCAACACAATTAGCAGGTTCATTCTCATGCCATGTTACATACAAACCCAATATGCAGCCCAGGATGTAGTAACACATTAGATTGATTGCCAATTGGCTCCAGGAACGAACCCAGAGCTTCATAATTGGCAGGATAGTCTCATTCCCAAGCAGGGTCATTAGTAGGTTTCCACCGGGATCAGCACTTGGGCTCCTCCTGTTCACCACCTACGTGTCTGACATAAGGGCAGGTATCAGGAGTAAGATGAGTCTCTTTGCAGATGACTCAAAACTGAGGGGTGTTGGTGGATGGGGAGAAGGGGCGAGTGCCCTACAGGCTGCCCTGGAGGCTCTGGAAAGATGTTCTAGAAAGTGTACGATGAGGTTCAATGCAGTGAAGTGCAAGGTACTGCACCTGGGATGCAGAAACCCATACCAAGTGTGTACCCGGGGGGGGTGAAATGGTACAAGTTTTGGTCACTGACAGGGACTTGGGGCTGTTGTTGGATGTCACGATGAACAACTTGGAGACTTGGAGGGCAGCAGCTAAGGACAACAGGATGCTGGGATGCATCGCTAGTGGGATTGCCTCCAGAAAGAGGTACATGATACTCCGTCTGTATAAGTGGTTGGTGAGACTGCATCTCAAGTACTGTATGCAGTTGCGGATGCCACACTTAAAGAGAGACATTAAACTCCTGGAGAGAGTCCAGAGAAGGGCAACCAAAATAATGTGGAACTTGGGGAACAGGACCTATGTGGAGAGGCGCGAAGAGCTAAATATGTAGACATTGGCAGAGACAAGGTACCGGGGAGACATGATAGAGATCTTCATGTACATGAAGGTGGTAAATAGGACAGCAGCAGTTAGGATGGTTCTGAAGGAAGGAGCAGGGGGCAACTACAGTCCATGGCTGCAAGCCACAGGAGGGAAAGTTCAGGGGGAAAGGAGGAGGTGTACTTCACTAGGAGAGTGCTGGATCCATGTAATGCACTGCCCAGGGGACTGGTGTAGGCAGAGATGGTGCAGGAGTTCAAGAGGATGTGGGACAGTTATACGATAACGGTTGCAGACTAAAAATCCAATGCATTCATAATATCTGGAACTGGGAAGGGAGTAGCCAGAGAAGCCCAGGGAGAGGCAGCAAGCTCAGCTACCAGGGCAATGGCTGTCCAAATGAGGAGACGCGATAGACCGTAACACCTATTCTGATGGCATTCTTACTATGTTAGTATACACTCAGGAGTACTGCTTGTACTTTACTGAGTAGATTTGCTCATTTAAATGTTCAACGACTGCCGTTCACAGGTTGGGTGCCACATCACACCTTGCAACATGACAGCTGACAGCTCTAAGTGACCTCCCAAGGTACAGCTGTACCTTCATCCTGCCCCCTATGCTGGCTGTGTGTACTACTATAGTAATTATGCTTCCTATGTCCCTGGTGTCCCAGTGCAACACTCACAGGCCTATTGCAGGAATCCCTGCAATATAAAATAAAAGTAAAACATCCTTTGTTAAGTTGTTCTACACCGCTTCTCTCCCAACCACTAACCAGCAACATGTACACTCCCCACCCCTTCACTCCTCTCAGTGGCACTACATACCTGTATGGGAACTTGTACGCATGATGCACAATTGCTGACTCTGTGGATTAGGGCTGTACACACATTGTCCATAACAGAAGCAAATGAACATGAAACTTGCACCATACTAGTGAACAGTTGTATAATGTATTCATTTGCACCTCTGAACGATGTAGTACTATACCGCCTTCACATGCATTCTTTAAGTTATGAAAAAATGCTGAACAGGCCTACTATATGATAACAGTCATTACGCAACCACCTAGCAAAGACACAATCATCATAACATATATTGTTGGTGCAGGATACTGTAACACTGTATCTTGTATGAACATCTGTTGCGATGGTACTTACGTGGAGAGCTGATGCCTGACTCCTGCTTCACCTCCACTGGTCTCTTAACCTCAGCTTCCCTGGGCTCTATAAAACAAACAAGTAAAAAAATGATTACATATACCACAAAATATTTAGGTACAAGTATACTTTTTTGTAATGAAATTAATTTTTTATACTGTGTCATTGTGTAACTGAAACATGTAAACACATCCCTGTTTTCAATGACACTTCTGTGTTTATATGATGTTCTGTTATTATTCAACAGTGACATGCACACAGCAACTCTTCTCATCTGTACAGTGAGAAAGTTGCTTACATGAACAGTATCAACAATGTCACAGATAATTCCTACAACTTGTGACCACATCATTATTGTACGACACACTGTAATTTTAACAGTATGTGTGTACATTGTTGTAGATATCCATAGACCTATTCAGTGATGCCCACCCCATTTCCTGCTAGTACGGCAGTGTCACCACGCACATAGAATACTGTCCATTCACAAATTCACAGATTCTGATAATATGTAACAACAACACAACAGGTTCAAAATCATGATCTGTGACATATACATGGATCATATCACTGGACTTCATAAAGAAATGTAACTATTTTTGTCGTCTCATATCACTCTCTGCATAACAGAAAATTTTCTTGTGCATATTGTATCTGGTGATACCAGTATGTATCACATAAGTGAGTAGTATAGTAATATGTAATAACTGTGTTCATAGACTATACAAAATCTAGTTAACATATATATTGTAGTTAGTACCTGTATTAGTCATTCGTACGATGACATAACACAAAAATAGAATTCAAATGTGTACAAATATATTCTTACACTGAAATGACAACATTCACTTATGTAACAACTGAAAAAATAATAGTACTACAATATTGTATATGTTATTCCAGCCCACAACTTTCATGGACAGTTATGGTTCATCTTCAATTAAACCAAACTGAGAAGTGTATAACTGACATACTGTACGTCTGTCCATGAAATCTGTTTCTTCTAAATCGTAATAAATATAATGAGATACCATTGTTTGTTTCTTTTACAGTTCTCAAGTAACATACTCCAACACGGTGTTTGTTTACTGTATATGTCTCATGACTGCTGTAGTTCAGTCACAAATTACAGGTTAGAGACTCAACCGTGACACATGTGGCACATCCTACTATATACCCACTCCCTTTAGTAGTATAATTAAACAGAAAACCAGATATTCAAGCTGTGCCAGTCTGTGATGAAAGCTGGGGTACAGCTGGATGTGCCTGTGCAGTAGCATCCACTGAGTGATGTGCAACAGAGCTGCACCATGTCCCAGCATTGTTGAATGGTGCACCCTGGCCACCATCAGTGCACATAGCACAGTGGCAGTGCGCTAGAATCAGTGGCCAGAGTGCACTATGGCGATACAGTACCACTAGTTCCATTGTGCTAGGTGCAGTAACAAAAATATTTGAAACTCTACATACAAATGGGGCCCCAATGCATGCACAGTGCAAATGGGCAAGTAGCATGTCATTATTAAACCATTTACATCCATATTACACCAATACCCCAAAACTTGGGCCTGACACACTGACACTCAGCAGTCCTTGGACAACAAACCACCTGTAGAACATCAGTGTGCCCACAGCCCAAGCACGGGCAGAACTAAAATAACATTAACCTATATACCTGGTGTTCCAGTGGACCTATCTGTCCAACCCTGCACAAAATTTATATAAAATAAACCAATATCTCAGGTGATTCTGTGGACATGTCTGCCCAATCACAGGTAAAAAAAACAATAAAAGAAACCTATTATACCTAATATGCAATAGACACCCCTCCCCACCCACCTGTTAATCCCTAATGTTCAACCCCCCCATTAGCAGTGGACAGCAGTAACCCACCCATCCCACCATATGCCAAGTTACATCATTGCTAGGGCTGCGCATCCATTGTCACACAGTGTGATCCAATGGGCGTACAGGCCATACTATAGTACACATTAGAGATATGTGCATTGATCAGTTCACATATGTGCATTCTGTTGAGCAATATGTGTTGCATGACCATTGGCTCACACCGTGTAATTATGGACATACAGCCCTACTGAGAGTGTCGGTCAGCAGACAGCAGAGCAGCAGCTGGGTGGTGTACTGCTGCCTGCCATTCATCATGAGGAGAGTGAAGCATGACAGTGGGGATTACTCACCAGCCAAGGAGGGGTTTCCACTGAAAGAACACAGATAACAGTTTACTGTTATTTGTACTTTAATGCACAATTGAGCACACATGTCAACTGGAGTACCAGGGGAAACAGGTGAATTTTATTTCTGACTGCGACCACTCAGACACCTGCACTAGAGCACCAGGATTAGTGGCAAATGTTATATTAATGTAGCCTATGATCAGGCAGGCAGTCATCCAGTGGGACACCAAGGATATAGAGAAATTTACCTTACAAATAAAGTGCACATGAAAGGGACAGAGAAGCATCCACCACACTATCAATGTTCTTTACAGTCGGCAAGTGGGTGGAATGTGTAGTATGGTATGGTCTACACACCCATTGGCTCACGCTGTGCACCAATGGGCATACAGCCCTACCAAGATATCAGTCAGCAGCCAGTGTGGTGTCAGGAGGGTGGGGTGCTGCCGCCCGATGGCTGAACAGGGGGAGCGGTGCACTGGGGCTCAGTGGGCAGGTGGTGGAGGTACCACTACACCACCAGGGATATTGGAAGTATTTGTTTTCAAGAATACCTATGATCAGGCAGATAGCAGTCCACTGGACTACCAGGTATATCAGACAAAGTCTTTTTGTTATACAGATGAATGCGATTGGGTAGATAGCACTCCACTGTACCACCAGGTATATTGGGGAATTCTACATCTATTTGTACAGATGCCTGCAATCGGGGAGATAGCGTTCAATTGGACCACCAGGGACATTGAACAGAATAGTTAATTTTTTTTACTGCAAATGCCCGTGATTGTGCTGCAGGTGGCATCGGTCCCCAACGGTTGTTGCCTGGGAGGGCACCAGGCACAAGTCATGAGGGATTGGTGTACCTGCATGCAAATAGGTCCATAATGACATGCAAATTGACCCATGTGCACCTTACATGCATCATGGCCCCATTTACATGTTAATTTATGAATATTTCGGTTGCTGTGCATGGCAAAATGTGTGCATCCCCATGCTCTACTCTGACCACTTATGCTAACACTGTTGCACTGCACCATGCACACTGGGGGGGTGGCCAGGGTGCAATATTCAACTCTGCTGAGCCATGTCACAGTTCCGTTGAATATCGCCCAGTCCACATCCCTGTGCAGCAAAGTTAAGCTGTGCCCAAGCTTATGCCACAGCCTGGCACAGTTTGAATATCTGAAGCAAAGTTGCCTGTTTCTGCAGTGTTCTTTGTATTTGTTACTTTGCAGGGTTAACAGTGATGATGAATGGGGGGGCGTAAGACGTTCTAGCCTAACAAGGAATTGCCACTTCTGTCATGGCATTTTCTGTTTTGCTAGCCAAGGGAAAATTTTGTGCATCACAGCTAAGTCAGCGGGCAGCCAAAGGAACAAATGAGGCATGCACAATGAAGACCTGGCAGCAGGAGTGAGTGTGAAACTGTTATGCCCAGTGTGTGTGTGTGTGGTTCAGTTACATGTTAAGAAAAACAAGGCTGTATTAACAAAATGAACATTCTGTTTGAACAAGGATTTGGAACCTAATCAGGCAGTGTAGACAATGATTCATTATTTCGTGATCTCTATTGCCTGATGGCGGACTAGCTGTTTGGTTGCCTTAGTCAATAGCTAAAACAATTTCCCCAACCCATTTTCCAATTACAAATACTACATAGATGCTTCAAGTAATACTTACTTACTAATTAGTATTTCCTAAAAAGAATTGAGTTAAGCAGTGCAGGCCACACCTTACATGCTACCCTCATACCACTCCAATTACATAGTACAATTATTTCTATCAGCATCTTACTGTAGAACTCGACAACAATAACACTGTCAGTGTCAGAGTGACCACCCTCCATAGCTTCACGCTGTGCTGGTACTACCTCGCGGGCAGGCGGGGGAGTCCTACGTTGGCCTGTGATAAAAGAAAAAAATAGACTTACTAAGTCTTTAATGTTAATTGCATCACGTTATAACAACAGTTGATGTAACCATTAAACATGCTTCACGTAGCTAACATTGCCTCTCATCAGGTACACCACAAGCATTGCGGGTACATATAAAATTACAAGTGCTGTTAATATCAATAATAATGTTTGAAGAGCAGGACACAACTGTTAAATCAACGTAAGTAGTTGTTCCTGTAACATGGACAACATTGCAACAACAACTCGAGACATTTACAATACCCTAGTAACTACATATGGTGATTTAACCATATTTCACATAAGATACCCAAACATCATGTATAATGCTACATGATAAAAAACACTATTTGCATTGCATGTGTCAGAATACTGCAACTCACGTACATTGTCTTTTGTTATACCAGTATCTTAAAGTTTAAAACGTCATTTTACAACTTGTGAAATACTAAACTTTCCATCACTAATTAGCATGACTGCATATTATGGCACCTAATACACACTAGGCATACAGCATAAACTGACTAGAGTCACAAAACATAATAGCTATATAAAACTTACATGAAGTAAAATCTTGTCTATATACAATGGATGCTGTATAGTCACTGCACCACTATCATTAGCAGATTGTGCTGTTATTCAGTCACTCAGCTAAACCTCACAGCTGAATGACACCACGCATGTCAAATAAACAATATACTATTAATTGTCATAGCATATGTCATGATTTCTATCTAAATCTATAGAAAGGCACATGCATAGTACAAAGTTCTGTTGAGTAACTTACGATGAGTTAGCCGCTCCCCCGCAGCTGGTTTCCCAGCAGCCTCCCACAGTTCGTAGGCGAGGTAGTACCAGCACGTATCATTGTCCAGTATCTCCTCCTGCTGTTTCAGGATGGAGAAATGCTGGTGCAACAGCTTCCACTGCCTCTTCAGCTGTGTAACTGTTTTATTCTTTACCTTTAAGATGGCATGATGGTAGCTGTTGATGCACCTCCACATCGAATCCAGTTTGCGGTTCGTGCTCCGCATTAATATGCGGGCATTCCCCCTAACTTGGACTGCCTCAAGCAGCAAACACCTCTCAAGGTCTACTGCCTCATTCTTGTCACTTTCAATCTGCAATGGAAGCATAAAGAAAAATGTCCATTATTGTCACGTCTCATAGTAAATGTATTTTTATGTATTGTATGAAGTTGTGTGCTTAGAACATGACAAGAGCACATTTCATTATGCTACCAAGCTCCTTCAGACAAAAATAACTCTGTACTTGCCTTGTTTTGTGGAACATTATACCTATTATGCACACGCAAGACATACTGCTATTGACCCTGTGACACCATGAGTATCTCCAACAATTAGCTGTGATTCTGCCTCACAGTATTGAAACTCCCCAAAAAAATGTGTTTACAAATTAGAACAACATTGTACCTGAAGTATTGCATACACAATATGCAATCAACAGTTTTGTCTTGAAAGACAAAAGTTAATTGTACCATCTGTTGTCATCACTCTTGACTCAATAAGTATGATGTTGCTATGAAAATATATCCATGGTGACACACTGCACCCCCACCCCCTCATCCAATTGTGTTCTTTCTGTCTAAAAATAACCCTTTTGCTGTCCTGCAGCTACCACTCCACAGTTATTGAACAATAAGCTAGAGCTAACAATGCCACAAAGCATTACTTTAAAAAAGTGTTACCCATCATAAAGTGATAGGCAACGCTACACTGTACTACCACCATTTGTTTTTCAAAAAAACAAAAATTACTTTTAAAATACATTACCAGCAAGCTACTTGGGGGGGGGGGCATTAGTAGACAACAGATCCTGAGTCAGTCAATACCAGCAACAACTCACCAATAAAGAGGACACCTGCATACTAATAATGCCTTGATAATATGAAAACTAGCTGTGTTTATGCCTTGCATGTATCATGGCTCCATTTGCACGTATAGTACTAAATAGTGTAATACATAAGCCTACCACCACTGCACTTCACTGTTGTAACACCCCTACTCCTCTCTGCCCATTTACACTTGTGCAGTGTCACAGTAACATGTCCTTACAGAATGAAATATTTAACAATGCTAACCACACCACAACATCATGAAATGCTGTACTAACAACAACATGCTGCATTGCTATTTCACTTTCCCCAGTGTTGTTACACAGCATGGCACAATCTGAATATTCCCAACCCATGTGTTACATGTGCCTGAGTGATGTATGCAGCTGATCTATTTTTTTACCACATTTATTTGGTTCTGAAAAGAACCTTTGGTAACACTTTGATATTTGATCAGTCTGACATTCTTAGAGGACTTTGAGGATTGCATCTTGAAGGTCTCCCAGGAAATGGCAATTGCCAGCATGCGAGAAATGTACACCGTCTGGTACGTATAGCCAATCATAACAATACTTAATTTCTGGGTGACGATATGGTGTACATTCCATACATGCATAGAAATGCAGATATTTGTATGTTGACTTTTCTTTGAGCTCTGTCAATCAGATACATATGGTGTTCTGCTTGCCAGACCCTATGCTCTGTAATATCTGAAAATATGCTTATACAGGCAGGCAACATACTCATAATAGAAGCAAGGTCCAATTTTACTTCTGTTACTAAATCTACCCAGCATTTGGTGCCCAAATCATTGCCTTCAAGATGTAGCAGCAATATGTCAGGCCAAGTCTGAGCACTCAAAGTCTCTGCATGGCTGGCATGAGTGCTCACCTCATTCCACCCACCAAACCATTTCACAGAGCAATTTTAGGGGCTGCAGGTTTCTTCCAAATCAAATGTTGGAGCATATTACTCAGCGCGCGTTTCGATACTGTCTCCAACTATACCAAAAAGTCCTTTTGCTATTTTCTGCCATTCTCAGTTTTTAAACTCAGACATGCACGGAGAGCTACCAAAAAAGTCAGTGTTCACCCTGCAGTGGCTAGGCAGTAGTGAAAGTAAAACTGATGTTTCCCTCTTTAGTTCAAGCCAGCTTCATCAGGCTGATTAATAACACACAAATAAAAAAATCATTGGCTAGTACTCTGGCTTCATTAACCAATGTAGGCTATGCACTGACTGTTACTAGACTTCTGCTACTGCTAAAATTTGCAAACATTGAGAGGTGGGAAAAATGCATCCTTTTCATAGGCAGTTTTAAACAATTACAACTACAGAAGCATGTCTGATTGGTTCCCTCTTCTGTTATGGGCCCACGTGCAGCTTATCCACTCTATTTGCAGCTGTATCTGTACAAGTTAGTACTAAACTACTATCTGACTTTCAACAGTTTTATCTTAATAATACAGCATCTTAGATCATAACAAGTAACATTATCAAATACAGCACTAAAAAGCGTTTTGATTAATAGTATTAACATGTTGCTAACACTTCTTTTCATACTAGAAAAATGTTTTATAAAATATACTGTACTTACAGTTTTGAAAAATGCTGGCTCTCAGTTTGCACTAAGATGGCTGCTGTTGCCTTCTTCTTCAGTGTTGTCCATCTCTGATTGGTTGTCTCACGTGGCCTGACAAATCTTGCATTACATTGGTAGAACAAGCTGTCACTCAAATACAATCCGATCTGATTCGATAATGAATGCATTTTCCACTCCCAAGTTTAAAATTTGCCACACTTTCGAATGCATGAAAGTCATTTGCGACACTATTGTATGCACGAAAGTACTTTTTGTGACACTTTCGAATGCACGACATTAATTTTTGCGAAACTTTTCGAACTTCAACATTACTTTGCCTACTGTTGAACGCACGCAAAGTAACATTATGCATACTGTCAAAATGCACGACACTACTATTTGCAATAATTTCGCGGCATTCGACAGTATTTTTTCAAAATTGTCTATTTTTGCCACAATTTGATGCTTAATGGCAAAAACAACCAAATTTTCGATGCCGAACATTGCTACACTGCATTGGCACTGTCACAAGTGGACACGTATAGTATTGTAACTTTGTAAATACACCCACAAAGAGGTGGTTATCTTCAGTGACAATGGAACAGTGCAACTGGCTTATAGTAATGCATTGTTTGCCAGCTGTTAATCACCCTCACAAAGCAGTCATTTTTATGCAGCATTGACAAGTGATTTCCAACACAGTCATTTTAGGACCTAAATGACTTAGTTTAGTTCCCAAACTGACATGGAGATAGTGCAAATACTCTAACTTACAAATGTGTGTTGTGAAGTTCATACGCACACTCACATAAACAGTCATATTACAGACTATCATTACCAAATTTTAAATGTACTCATTTCCACACCTCTACTCATGAACAGTGTGACTGTCATTATCACAATGTGCTCTGAACAGTGGTTTCACACAACATCTGCAGAGGTGGTCACTGTAACTACATAAAAAACATCTCACAAGGATCTGAGAAATGACAGCTGTGTAACTGCAAAAACAGTTGTATTAAAATGCAAACCTTAACAATCTCACATGGAAATATTCATAATGCACTAACTTCGACTAAGTGTGCAAAGTTGACTTATTAATGTGTCACTAATTAACAGAAAGATCATTAATAAAGTTATTGTGTAACCAGCAGTGTGACAGCATAAGCTATATAAATGTTTCTTAATAATACTAATTGTAAACAACTGAACATTGAAAATCATATGAAACAAAATCTAGATGCTATAGTGATAATGATATGCAAGACAATATAACAGAAATAAAATACAACTGTTACAATGTCAATAACTTATGCGATTAAAAGCTTGAAAATATTATCTTTTTTAATTGATGTGATACTGAAATCAGATGTCTCAATGAACAATGTTAGAAGGCATGAACAGAGGCATATAGTAACATTGCCTTTTTCTTTGTCTTTCATACAGGTGCCTGATACTTCTGTAAGATTGCTGACTGCCACTGTGGGCTATCATATGAAAAATGCCAACTAAATACAGACGTAGATGTATAAGGAAATGAGACAGGTATCATACTACTTCACTGTTGCTTAAGGGTGGTAAAGAAAGCACAAATGTGACACCAGAATATGAAAAGAAACAGAACTTCACTGCAACAGTGACCCCTACTACAACTCACTGCGCATCAAAAGCACATACTTCCTCAAAAGCAAGTAAATAAAGCTTACTTCTGCAACAGTTGTGTAGATCTCTCAGACAAAACACAACTATTGTAACTGCAATCATAAACAGACCTCCAAAACAACGGCGTAACCTCACACCTGGTGATTTTCATCTGAGAAAGCAGAAGTATTTTCGATCACTAGCAAGTAAAGCGAAGATCGACAGACTTATTTCTGCTGTGATGAGACATGAGCTCAAAAAGACAAAGAGTCATCTGTCTTGGATGAAATTGCATCTCAAAGTATGAACTTTTGTTAACAGAGCAGTGTTTGTACTGCAACGGTTGTGGTGTAAGATGTCTCATGTGCTTGAACAATTCAGAAAAGTTGTGTATGACATCAAAAAAAGTCTACAACAGTATCCTTCTTTGACTGTCCACAATTTCTGTGATGTTTTCACAGGTCACTGGATGCACACACAGCACTCGGAGGCATATTTCTGGGAAGAATCTTATTATTCCCAGAAAAAGGAACTCAAGTTCACCATTGATGAGTCCGGTAAACTGGTCAAAATCCTCAGTGTCTGTGATGACACCACAATGGACACAGATGATGACTGTAATGCAACCACTGTATCTAATAAATGGCACTGTCTGGCAAGGGCATGTGATGACACCTGCAACCGTAGGCAATCGTCATTTGAAAAAGTTGAACAGTTTGTCAACCTATTTGTGATTACAGATTGCAAAGAAAGATATAAACTGTTTAACAAAATTGACCATTGTGAAATTCGTCCACATACTGGACTTATGAGTCACTCACTTGCATGCCTCAATAGTGGTGTTTGTGATAGTATTTTTCACAACATGCAGATGCTTGGAGTGCATCAAACAGGCATGCGAAACTTTGTATACAGAGTATATGAAGTATGACGAGTTGTAAATCAGTACACTTGTTTAAATGGCTTATTGCAGTCAGGTGACATGCAGGGTGCCATCACATTTCTCAAACAACTGCAACATGTCACTTCTGTACCAGACACAAAAATTTCTCAGTTTAACACTTCTGCTGAAACATCTGTTTCAGTCTTAGAAACTGACATACTGAGACAGTACGGCAAAGAAATAGCAACATTTGAGCTGGCAAAGTCTCAGAAGTTTGACTATGTATGTGTGTCATGTGACCGTTTGTACTACAGTAAACAAATAGTCACAGTGAACCTGGAAACCTTGTCAACATACAATGACATGTGGTTCCATCTCTCAGCATTTTTGTTGATGAAATCTGACTTTCAGTTAGAAAACACCATTCTGCTGTGCAAACACTGTTTCTCCAAACTAAAGTGTAACATTTTGCCACCAAGGTCACTGCTGAATAATATGGAGGCACGTGTTACACCAAGTGAGATTTCAACATTGAATATGTTTGAACACATTCTAATTCAGACAATGAAACCATTCCAAACCATTCTACGTCTGAACACAAATACACGGACATTCCACAGAAAGAACTTGTGAGATCTCTAAAGGGTTCCATGATGTATCTACCACTTTCTCTACAGGAAAATGTGGAAGCAATCTCTACTGAAAATAGTTTGGTGATTCTTCTAAATGGTGTTCCAACACAGTCCAAGGTCATCTGGCAAGATGTTGTCAATGTACAAAAGGTGAAGCTTGCTCTTAGTTATTTAAAGAGTAATAATCCATTTTATACAGACCTTGACATAGATCAGATGGCTAGTCTCTCCTCTCAACATGATCTATTAGAAAAAAGTAAACCAATCATTGAGAGGTCAGTGGACAGACAAGTGACAATGTGTATGAACAGTACACAATTCACCCACTACATGGTAGAGACCCAGTAGGAGACAACATTGATCTCTATCAAATGAAACAGGTGGAAGGTGAGCCTGTCAGCATTTGGGAGGCAACACTAGAAGCACACTGTTTCCCAGACCTATTCCCAAAAGGATCAGGTAGATGGCTAGATGAAAGAGAAGTGCATGTACAGGGTGCTGAGTACCATACTAGCCGTGTACTCAGTAAAGACGGCAAATTCAGATGTAACATACAGTACCTGTTTCATCTCCTCTGGGAGAGTGAACTTAGCATTCTGTCTGCATCCATTGCACATACTATTCATCTCACAAGTCCACTAGATGGAATAACAGCTGCTCAATTCCTAGAGAAATTAAAGCAGAAAGATGAAAATGTGCAAGTGAATCTGTCTTCCATTTGTTCAAGTCTTTGAGGCACCAAAGAATATTGGTATCGCAGACACTCTGAAGTGATGACAATGCTGAGAGAGTATGGCACAGCCACATAGTTTGTCACACTTAGTTGTGCTGAATATGCCTGGGATGAGCTCATTGAACTGTTGAAGTGGGCAAATTCTGATGTCAATGGCATCTCATCCGTGACTGTCAGAGAAATGTGCTTACTTGATCCTGTGTCTGTCACAAGACATTTTCACAACTGGTTCCATGACATTCTGACTTTCATATTGTCAAAGGACAATCCACCTCTTGGTATTGTGGAGCATTACTTTTGGAGGATGGAGTATCAAGCACAGGGTGCCCCTCACATCCATATGCTGTTGTGGATCAAGGACGCACCACACATAGGTGAACATGAAGCAACACAAGTGCTATCATTCATCAAGAAATATATAACCTGTCACATTCCAGACAAGTACAAGTCCTACACTATGGAAGTTGGTTCAAAAGTTCCAGTGACATATTTGTGCAAAACACTGCCGGCAAGTAGTAAAGAACAAATCTAATTGGTACACACGATGTCACTTTGGATTTCCTAGAAGAGTTTGTCAGGATGGTGCCATGAATGACCTTTTCTCAGCAATGCGACACCACTTGAAGGCAAAATCAACCAAGAGGGTATACGAGTTACCCAGAGATGAAAAGAGGTGTACATAAATGACTACAACCCAACTCTTCCCCTAATGTGGCAAGCAAACATGGCGTTGGTTTGTGGCTGATAGCTCATTGGCCCTGGTTAACGTGCGTCGCCGTACATAACCAAACATGAGCAGACAGCTTGCAATATCTTTGGGAAGATATTGCCAGTTCAAGCAGAAGCCTGACATCTCAGCTCTGGTCATTGGGCTTAAAGACTCATTCACACAGAGAACGTGGAGCTTATGAAGCCAGTGACCATTTAATGGGCACACATCTGTACGGGAAGTCTGACACTGTCCGGTTTCTCAGTGTAAACTACAAAGAGAAATGCAAACGTGTACTGATTCCCCATGCTGAAATTGAGGAGCTCGCTGTCAGTAGATCTTCTTCAAAACATATCTTGAAGAATAACCTGATAGACACATACTACCCCCATAGACATGACAACATGGATGATATGTGTCTCTTTCAGGTGGCTAAGTGGTATGACTACAAGGCAGATATATCATCTGACTCAACACCGCCAGATTTACAAGGTTAATGGGTGGATGGCTGTCTCATAAAAGACGCAAGCCATGGCTCATAGACCACTGTAGATTGCATCTAGACATCGGAGAGCAGAGAACACTACTACTTTGCTCTCCTATTCCTGCTAGACCTGGAGGTGAGTCTGAATTAAAAGGTGACTGTGATACATTCGAGGAAAGAGTCAATCGCAGTTACGAGGACTTTCAAAGTGAATACTCAGTCACATACATACAGAGACTAGAGCTGAAAAGAACAGCTTGAAGGCAGAGAAGCAGCTTCAGGAAGACACTCCTGTTAGTTCACAAGACAACCTTGATCCAGAAGGACAAGCTGTTCTAGGTGAACCTCTGCCATTAAATGCCCCAAGTGTTAATGTCCAGAAATTGAGATAGCCATGGAACATGGAACACACTCCACTGTCAACCCAGCTGACTTGAGAAAGACAATCAGCAGCAGCATACAGTTCACTCTCAAGTAGTTGGCATTGTCCAGCATGGCCTACAACATGAAACAAAAAAAAATGTGACTGTCGTGACTATAAGCCACTACTGATGTTTGTTAGCAGTTCAGCTGGCACAGGGAAGAGTTTCCAAATTGAAACCATCACTGCTGAAATACGGAGCCTGACAGGGTCATCAACGTCTGTTGCTGTTACTGCTCCCACAGGACTAGCTGCATACAACATTGGTGGAGTTACATTACACCATTTTTATTTATTTATTTATCAAGTCTAGGATTACAAATACCTTTGAGCCATGGCTCTTTTACAAAGGTTCCACATCAGAGAAATACAAATTATGGGGAACATCAAGACAGGCATTACAACAATGTGGACATTGCAAACAGAGTACAGATTAATACAGTTCAATGGTAGCATTGTAACAAGGCAGCCAGCAGCATTTGTCAGAGAAAATAGACAACAGATAAGAAGTGCCAGAGTCATAGGGAGAGGGAAGAGGGTTGGGGGAGAAGAAATGTAGGAAGGGTGGCAAGAGGGTGAAAAGTGCAGCATTGGGTATACCAAGATGTGAGGGTAGAATCCAGTGAGGAGGGAGAGTGAGGGGGACAACTAGAGCAGAAAGGGAAGTGGAGAAACAAGGTTAAGTTGGGCAGTCACAGGAGCTGTTGGTAGTGAGATAGTCTCGGAGCCTAGTTTTAAACATACCAATAGTTGGGGCAGAGGAGATGGTTGGGCTGAGGCCATTGAACCAGAGTGGTGCTCGATAAGCAAAAGAGTGTTGTCCCTGTGAAGTGGGGGACTTTCAGTAGCTGTAGCGTGGATCTCCTAAGGTGCCATTTGTTAATTCGGTGTTGTAACAGAGTTGAGACCCCAGAAGGTACAAGGCCAAGGTAGATTTTTTTCACCATGGAGCAGGTGAGAAACTTTATGCGGTTTGATAGTTGGAGCCAACCGGTCTGAGTATACAGGTCACATGTGTGGGTGAGACGGTGAGCACCAGTGATGAGCCGACATGCTTTTTTAAGGTAGTTGAGAGGCATCTAAGGGTTGTGGTTGTGGCGAGCCATAAATGATGAGACCATAGTCTATTACAGAGATCACAGAGCTCAGGACTGCAACCTTCCAAAGCTTCTGGTGTGAGTGTGGTTTGTGTTTGTAGAGACCAAACCACGTGTATTGGCAGCTCTAGCTACATTATCTACATGAAGTCCATAGGAGAGATTAGGGTCAAGCTGTATCCTAAGTATTTGAAGGACCCACCTGATCTAGAGTGTTCCCTGGGTGGTGGAGATAGCCAAGTGGTGTAGCTTGTGTGGGTCATGAGAGCTGCAGAAGAGCATATATTTGGTTTTCTTGTCATTGAGGACCAGTTTATGATTAAGAAACCATGTCTCTACAGAACTGAAACCAAGTTGAAGGTTGTGTTGAAGAGTTGCAGGATCTTTGTGAGTGGAGAATACAACAGCATCACCGGCATATAGTATGATCTGCTCAGAGCAGTGGTAAGGAGGAGTTTAAGAAAGGCTAAAAGGAGGGGTCCCAGTATGGATCCCTGTGGGACCTGAGAGAACAGGCAGGGTGTTAGAAGAGCATCCGCAATTTTACTCTCTGTGACCGGTTTTCTAAGTAGCTTTTAAACCAGAGAAAGAGTCAGGTGATAGCCTGGCATTCAGTAGTTGGTGTATTAATAATCATGGTGAACTGTATCGAAGGCCTTGGAGAGTCGACAAAAGCGGCCCCTGTGAGAAGGCCGTTGTCAAGAGATTTGTGCAAAGCTCCAGTGAACTCAACAAGGGCTGTGGTGGTGCTGTGACCTTTCTGGAAGCTGTGTTGTTGTGGACAAGGTATATTGTATTTATCCAAGTGGTCGGTAAGTTGATCAGCCACGATGCGCTCAAGTGCCTTAGAGAATGGGGGCAGTATGAAGATAGGGCGATAATTTGAGTGAATCATCTTGTCCCCACTTTTATGGATGGGTGTCACGGTGGCTGTTTTCCATAGGTCCGGGAATTTTTCACAGCTGAGAGAGAGGTTTAGGATTTTTGTTAATGGATGAATTATGAATTACCTCATCGAGGGTGAGCAAAAGAAGCTTAAGGTCCAGGGTGTCACTACTAGATCTAGATTTAGAGATAGCTGCAGTAATATAGCGGTGAGCTTCATTCAGCCTTACCTTCCTGAAGTAGAAGAGGGGATGGTTAGACTGAGGGGCTAAGGTATTTGGGGAGTAGGCCCTGTTTTTGAAAAAGTCATGGGGTAGAACAGCACTAAGGTCTGAAAAAGCTGTGTTAAAGATGTTTGCAATCACCTTGGGGTCAAGGGTTGAGGATCCATCAACCATTAACATGGCCAGAGAGGTTTTTGGCTGCTTCCCTGTGACATCCTTGATATTGTCCCAGAAAGCACGACCATTTCCTCATATATTGGTGATAGCATCTTTGTAATAGGTGGATTTCATTAGCTGTATGGCTTTTGTGCAGGCATTTCGTGCTTGTTTGTAATTTTGGATGTCCAGTTGTTTGCCAGTGTCCCTGGCAACTGCCCAGAGGTGATCCCTTAGTTTCAGCTGTGAGAGAAGAGCCGCGGTGACCCATGGGTTAGAGAGAGATTTTGTTTTGCGCCTTTTTGCAGGGGCAAAGAGGTCGCAGGCTTTGTTGAAAATTTAAATGAAGTGATCAAGAGCCAAGTTAACATCTGCTGCTTCATAGATGGGTAGCCAGTCTTGTAGAAGCAGGTGTGTTTGAGATGTGGAAGTTTTCCATGAGGAAGGACTCTGCTAGTGATAATTTTGGGAGGGGGCTTAAGGAATTTGTTAGACCATGCACACATGACTGGGGAGTGGTCACTGAGTGAGTCTGGGAGAATGGTCATATGAGAAATCCTTGTGGGGTAAGTGGTGAGGACCTAATCCAAGAGGGTACTGGTGCCAGTTTTGTAGTTAATCCTAGTAGGGGAGTTTACCATTTGCGTGAGGTTAGCAGCTGAGATGGAGTCTTTATAGGCACTGGCACTCGATGCTAACCAGTTTATGTTGAAATCCCCTAGTAGAATAAGTTCAGTTTCGGGAGGATGTGAGTTGATAAAGTTTAGGACGTCATTGAATCCATGTTTAGGGTCCCTGGGTGGGATATATATGTATGGAGACAATAGTCAGAGCTTTATGGTTGGGACCTAGGATGATTTTTATTGGCAGAATCTGGGCTGAGGCAGAAAGTGATGGAGTTGCTACAGAGTGCCAAGACAGGGAGTCTTTGATATAGATTGCGCAACCACCACCTTTTTTGGATATCCGGTCCAGTCTGTGAACATTGTAGCCCTGTATTGTTACTGCTGAGTCAGGAACTTTAGGTGTCAGCCAAGTTTCCACCACTGCAAGGATGTCAGGGTTGTGTTGGCATATGAAGGCTTGGAGTGCATCCAGCTTTGGTAGTAGGCTACAGATATTAATGGTTGCAAATATAAGGGCACCTTGAGTTTGTGTGTGGCCTGAGCTTCTAGGGCCAAGATTGGGATGGACGCTGCCTGAGATGAGAAGGAGGAGGAGCAGGAGTTTTAAGGAGCAGAGTTGCAGCTCTTTGAGAGATAGTTTTGATTGTTGTTTCCTGGAGTAGAAGTTGCAAGGTTCCAGGCGGTGTCCCATATGGACTGCAAGGTGGTACAGTGTAGAGAGGTGGCCACACTTGTTGAGAGTAGTGGTCATGTTAAGTAACCAGGAATATCCAAATGGTGCACCAAGCACAAGTCTCAAGTGGAAGTGGAGAGTTATCTTGGAGTTGCAGTGGAAACCAGAGTGAGGGAGGCAGGGTGGGGTGGGGTGGGGTGGCTAGGACCAGGGAGAGAGAAGAGGGGGGCCAGGGCAAGGAGGAGGAGGAGAGGTGAGAGAAAGGCAGAGAGAGCCCACTTGGCTTACATACTAGATAAAGAGATACAGATATAGCCCTCTAGTGGTGAGAGGATATAATCTGCTAATGGAAAAGTCAACTAGCACATAAATTCAACTAGAGACACAGAGGGAGATACAGTAGTTAGAGGTGTGTTCAGCAGGAGGTAGTATGGGCCACTTGGAAATCAGCTTCCACTGGTACCAAATCCAAAAGTCAGGCCTAGTACCTTGCAGTACAGAGGATTTCTGAAAAACTGTTTAGGTTCCAGAAATTGAGGGGTCTGTGGCCTGGTCAAGGCATGCTGGATCCCTGAAATAAAGTAGAAAAACAGGATTTTTAAAGGCTGGAGAAGTGGGCTGGTCACATCAGAACAAAGAGAATAAATATAAGTGGGCAGGTTCAGAGAGCAGAGCAGATGGTGTGGGGAGGAGAGAGGAGAGAGGTTGCAGAGCAGACAGCAAAACAAGGATTTATACAGTCAAGGCTCTAAATACACTTCTAATATCAACTCAGAACTTAAAATGACTGTAAAAAAAGCTCTAAATTCACTTCTAATATCAACTCAGAACTTAAAATGACTGTAAGGATTAAACAAATCATTAAACCCTAGCACATAAATTCAACTAGAGACACAGAGGGAGATACAGTAGTTAGAGGTGTGTTCAGTAGGAGATAGTATGGGCCACTTGGAAGTCAGCTTCCACTGGCACCAAATCCAAAAGTCAGGGCTAGTACCTTGCAGTACAGAGGATTTCTGAAAAACTGTTTAGCTTCCAGAAATTGAGGGGTCCGTGGCCTGGTCAAGGCACGCTGAATCCCTTGCAGTACAGAGGATTTCTGAAAAACTGTTTAGCTTCCAGAAATTGAGGGGTCCATGGCCTGGTCAAGGTACGCTGGATCCCTTGCAGTACAGAGGATTTCTGAAAAACTGTTTAGCTTCCAGAAATTGAGGAGTCCATGGCCTGGTCAAGGTATGCTGGATCCCTTGCAGTACAGAGGATTTCTGAAACACTGTTTTGCTTCCAGAAATTGAGGGGTCCATGGCCTGGGCAAGGCACGCTGGATCCCTTGCAGTACAGAGGATTTCTGAAAAACTGTTTAGCTTCCAGAAATTGAGGAGTCCATGGCCTGGTCAAGGTATGCTGGATCCCTTGCAGTACAGAGGATTTCTGAAAAACTGTTTAGCTTCCAGAAATTGAGGGGTCCATGGCCTGGTCAAGGCACGCTGGATCCCTTGCAGTACAGAGGATTTCTGAAAAACTGTTTAGCTTCCAGAAATTGAGGAGTCCATGGCCTGGTCAAAGTATGCTGGATCCCTTGCAGTACAGAGGATTTCTGAAAAACTGTTTAGCTTCCAGAAATTGAGGGGTCCATGGCCTGGGCAAGGCACGCTGGATCCCTTGCAGTACAGAGGATTTCTGAAAAACTGTTTAGGTTCCAGAAATTGAGGGGTCCGTGGCTTGGTCAAGGCACGCTGGATCCCTTGCAGTACAGAGGATTTCTGAAAAACTGTTTAGGTTCCAGAAATTGAGGGGTCCGTGGCCTGGTCAAGGCATGCTGGATCCCTTGCAGTACAGAGGATTTCTGAAAAACTGTTTAGGTTCCAGAAATTGAGGGGTCCGTGGCCTGGTCAAGGCACGCTGGATACACCATCTCTTTATGTTGCCAGTGGAACATGGCAGAACTGGAGAGTATAGTAAACTGTCATTTGAGGTTGCATCTCAGCTCTGTTCCATGTTCAAAAAGATGAAGTTTCTCATCATTGATGAAATCAGCATGGTCTCCAATGTCATGCTTGCCTGTATTCATCTACGTCTACAGGAGATCTTAAGTACTGACGATGGAGTACCATTTGGTGGCAAAAGTATTGTTGTTTTGGGAGACCTTTTACAGCTTGCACCAGTCAATGCAGAGCATGTATTTACAAATCTAACTGCCAAGCAAGCTAAGAATATTCTCGGCTGCATTGCAGGCTATAACATTTGGGAATTATTTACCTATGTTGAGTTGTCTGAGAACATGCGCCAAAGTGGTGATCTGGCTTACAAATCACTTTTAGATGAAGCTCACACAGGTTCTCTATCACCAGAACATGTTTGTATGTTAAATGATTGCAGAATCACAGTAGATACTGCATCCATAGAAACAGCAGGTAATGTTTTCAGCGATGTATACTCTACAGGGACACACATAGTGTGTCTTATGCCATGACTAAAGAAATGCACTGAGTTCAACAATCTAATGCTGCAGAGAGAAAACCAAAAGATTCTAACTCTGCATGCTGTTGATACAGTTGATGGTGTCATTCTTAGTTGCAACCTAGTAGCAAAGATGACTGAATGACTCAGTGAACTCAAGTCAGATGTTTTACGCACAGCTGGCCTAGAAGCTGTTCTCACACTTTGTAAGAATGCGCGTATCATGATGCAATGTAATCTAGATGTTGAACGAGGCATGGTAAACGGTGCCATGGGAAACATTACTGACTTTGTCTACAATGTCCAGAAGACATATATCAAGACACTTGTAGTTCACGTTGACAACATGGAACAGCCTGTACACATTGAACGGACCTGCATAAAAATTCCAGGTATTTAAGGATATCTATGTAAACAGGAAACAATTTCCATTATGTGTTGCATATGCTGTGTCCATTCACAAATCTCAGGGCTTGAGTTTGGATTCAGCAATGGTGGACATAGGTACAGACATTTTCAAGGATGGCATGAGCTACGTGACACTTCCAAGTGTCTGCAGTCTTTTTGGGTCGCACATTATAGCTCTAGCACCTCAGAAAATACGAGCTGACAAATGATGTATTCTTGAGTACAACAGGTTATGTACTCTACATCAGCCAGAAATGTCTTTAATACCACTGCCTACATATCTGGCTGTCTCACATCATATAGTCAAATCTACAGGTGTCAACAAACAGCCACAAGCTTCCAGAAGTGATTCAACTCAAAAGAGTTCAATAAAGGTCACAACTTTCAAGTAAACATTCACAGCCAGCAATTAGTCAGAAATCAGTTGGTGTAGCTGCTGTGCCAGTCTTTGACAACAACACTAGAGTGAACTGCTATGCTAACTCAGCTATGCAAGTTTTTCTACACATGCCACACTTTGTGCAGGCAATATCTGCTTCACAAGACAATGCCCTATCAAACACTTTGAAGCTGATTGTCAACATGACTTCTGACCAGTCTCACAATGTACAGTCACTAACACCATTATGACAGGTGCTAGGCACATATGATGGATGTAGTACATTTGCTGCTGACATACAGCAAGACACTAGTGAGTTTATGATGGCTGTCATAAACAACTTGGATGAAGACGGCACCCCAATGTGCCACTACTTCACAGTGTCATATGTAACCAGATATGTATGTGTTTCATGTGGCCATTCACAGCGTGAAACCACAGAAGACATGCTGTGGATTACTCTTTTTGTCCCTCAAGCCAAAAGTGTCAAATTCCAACAGCTATTCACCAATGCTCAATGTGGTCAGTCCTGTAAAAGGTGTGGAGGCAGATGCACTCAGTCCATACATCTCAGGAGTTCATCTCAATATCTGTTGCTTATGTTGCACAGGTTTGACTCCAGCGGGCTCAGAGTTGACACTCCTATCACAGATTACACAGCTGGTAGTCTTGGTCTTTAACCAATCAGTGTTTGACACTCACAGTATAATATATTACCATGGTCAATACATACATTCTGGCCATTACACCTGTTTACTAAGGTACAGAAGTGGATGGGTAGAGTGTGACGACTCTACAAGCAGTTTTAAACAGAGACTGCCACGACACTTAAAACATGCATATCTTCTAATATTGAAGAATTATGATGACCTTCATATTTCAGAAGAATAGGACAGAACATGTTGCATTTTTAAAATGACTACTTAGTGACAGAAACAGTCATAGGTCAGTACAGTTGTTTCCAATCTATGACTCTCAATAAACCATAGCATTTCAACGAAATGCTATACTGGGCAGACACATTTCATGCACTATGACATCTCAGATCTTGTGTCGATCAGTGACAACATGGAAATTGCTGTAGTGGCTTCAATCGGTGCCAACAGTATTCACAGTCACTAGAGAAACCATGCTTACATGTCTATCAAAGATTGTACATCTCAAAACAGAGGCCTTCCTGCCTCTCCTCTTCTGTACATATATTTTCTTGTTACTGTATCATACATAACAAGAAGTTGCTGTCAGTTTCTAACTGTTACTCTCTACAGAGAAACAAAAAGTCCTCAGTTACCATCGTAAATAATTAAGCAACACATGATTCATTCACCAAATGGTACAGTCTGTCACAAGTTGTCAATCACCACTTGTTTTTGTCTATTAGCTGTTGACATGTAGACAACAACATTATTCACTCACCATGCAACACTGTTGAACTATGCCTGCTTTATTTGTTATACTGATACTGTACATATGTTAAAATAACAATCTTTATTCATAGTGCAACAAGTTGAATGAAGCAAGTATAAATACTGAACAATTATCTTAAAATTAACTGACTTTGCCATGACTTTGTAATTACTTGTAAATAATATTTGCATTCTTATTCCACCTTGCCATTGTTGCTAACTACTTTTATTGTTCTGGTAAAAGTATTAGTATAGGAGCAAAGTACAAATGAATGTTTGACATATAATACAGTATTATACTTTTTAAGTTCAATGAACCATAACTTTGATAAAGACAGCATACCATGCACATTTCTTTACTTACTAGTTCAGAGGTAACATAGAAACCAATGTAACAATTGAAAACAATGTTTTTTGTTCCTGTAATAATATGACATTTTTTTGTACTTGTCATACAAGTAATTCTAATCTATGTTAACAATGCTGACAATTGTAAATCAGACACTGTTACTGATCATAGCGTATTTCATACCTGTTCCTGACAATATTTATGATCGCCTCTATTGAGGGGTCGGGTGGGAATTTTTCATATGCGCCTAGTCAGTGACATATCATTAAATATTTAACTGAACATGCCAGTAATCTAATGTCACTGAAATCAGACATTTTTATATTCTATTACTTAAACACTTAGCATATGGTTTTTCGCCCACCCCAGGAACATCCACATTATCAGTCACACAATAACAACTAAACATTTCTGTTTCATGTGTGTAATCACTGCTTAGAAGATCCTGACATACCTTTATTAACATAGGACACAAGTAATGGACGACACATAACTAGAATATTCAACTACTTTAAAAGCAGATAATATTCTTAGCCAAAATCTCTTCAAGATCAGTAGCAAATATAAAATGAAGAGCCACATGTTAAGCTTGACTGTCACAAGTACAGGAGGAATGTACAGGTTTTCTGTGTTTACAGTGATGTTTAAGTGTTCACTACTCTTTAGTAGTGAACACTTAAACATCACTGTAAACACAGAAAACCTGATTAAAGACAGTGACCAGCTATTAAAGAACCAGGTATATGCATAGAAGGCAGACAACAACCCCACCAACAAAAGATGGGAGAACACTGCAGGGATAGCAAACACTTAACCTCAAGATGTGTGCCCTGTAACACAATCATAATAAATAGTACTAATTTCCTTCTTATGCTACCTTTCTTTCTATACTGTATTACAATATCACACTCTTGCTCTAATTCATATAATCTAGTCACTATAAATGTGACACATTTACATATATTCCAAGCAATGATTACACACATACAAGGATTGTATTGTGAGACTGATTTTGTAAAATAAATACAGTCTTAATTGGGCCTTTTTCTGTTTCACCAATTGGCAATAAATCTTTTTTAAAACATAATCATCTGTGTTGAGTCTTTACTGACAATAGCATAACGGCATCAGAACATAACTGTTGTTTCTATTAAGCATACAAATCAACTGCAACAAATAGTGCCACAACTATGTGTCCATGAATTTTTTTGGTTGCTATGCTGTCCACTCAGTATCCGCTACATAGACAACGATGTGGCACATTGCATGTCACACTTCCCATAATTCCTAAGAGTGTAAAAAAGTCTGCAATGCACTTATTTTTCCTGTGCCTCTACCTTCAGCATGTAGTAATTACTGCAGCAAGGTGCCGCACATCACTACCTAACACTATGCAGCTGTGACAATACACTTAGGATGCAGTCACTGCTATGTCTACTGCGATTCCCTGCCTAAGCTTCTGCAACTCCTAACTGTGGTAACTTCACTGTACCTACAATTACTGAGGTCTGCCCTAGACCTCCAGTCCCCTATGGTTCCTATAGATAACAAGTCATAATGCACTACAAATTTTCAGAGGCGCAGCAGCTCTAGCTGCCTAAATCCATGCTAATCCTAACTGAGGTAACTTCAGTTTCATTGCAATCAGTGATGTGTGCCATTGACGTACAAACCCTCACCTGTGTTGTGTATGTGCACTAACATGTGCATTCCCTGACTTGTGTTCTGTATCTACACATACAATGTAGTACCTACTGTCACATTTGTAGACACATTTCCTGCCTGAATCCATTCAAGTTGCAACTGTGTTAACTTGACTATTCCTGTAATCAGAGAGCTGCACAACTGATTTACATTGCCTATCTTTGCCTGCAGCTGTTTACTTAGGATGCAGCAAGTGCGTGGAACTGCAGTTCCCCCATTGCACTGTTCACCTCCATGTTTTTTTCTGTTCTGTACTGTCAATAAAGTGTATAATATGTGGGCTAGGTGTTCATACATTGAGTTACAGATCTCCTGTAATTCCTAACGAAGCTAACTAACATGTACCGCACTTACATCTACAGGCACTCTACAGTCAGAGTGTAGTACCTGGTCTAGACAACTGTGTGACATCCTACCTAAGGACATGCAGTTGTGAATGGACAGTCAGGATCAGTAACTGGTACGCATGTGGAAATTGCCTGTGTGAAACCATAGAAACCCTAACTGTGCTAAGTTATGTGTATCAACAATTACAGAGCTGTACCATTGATGTTCCTTGCCTCATTCGTGCTGCGTATCGGTACTCATAATGCAGTACAAACTTTGGGGGAGGAGGTATTACCTGTCTCAGTCAACACAAACAGTAACTGTGCTAACTTAAGTGTCCCTGAAATCACTGATGTCTACCATTGATGTCCACACCCTCAGCTGTGCTGTGGGTCTCTACTAAGCATCCAGTACTTGGTGTCACAGTTTGAAGAGACATTGCCTGGCTGAAAACATTCAAGTAACAACAATGCTAACTACACTTTACCTGTAATCAGAAAGTTGTACAACTGATCTGCATCACCCTTCTCTGCCTGTGGTTCTTCACTTAACATGCAGCAAGTCTTAGATTATTCCTGTCACCATGGGTCTGTCCCTCTACTTCCATGTGTGTCTGTCTCTCTGTGTGGCACTGTTGCTCAGGAGGAATAGGTGTCATGTGATGTCTTCACACATACTAACACAGTGGCACCAAACAGAAATGTCAATACACATGGTAGCACAAATCAAAACACAAGATAAACAAAGGGCCCCACACTCCCGCCATGCAAAATACAAACAGAAACAGTACTGTTAAAGAAAAAATGTGATAGTGACAGGAGCACGGGGCCCTTCAGGCCCCATGTTCCCATCACAACAAAACACAAACTTAAACAATACAGAACTATACTAAATGTGATACAGCACTGTGCTAAGTTGTGTGTATCAACAATTATAGACGTGCGGCATTGATGTTGCTTGCCTCAGTCTTGCTGCGCATCAGTACTCATGATGCAGTACAAACTTTGGGGGAGGGTGTATTACCTATCTAGCCAACACAAACACTAACTGTGCTAACTTTGAGTGTCCCTGAAATCACTGATGTCTACCATTGATGTCCATGCCCTCAGTTCTGCTGTGGGTCTCTACTAAGGATCCAGTACCTGGTGTTGCAGTTTTAAGAAACATTACCTGGCTGAAGCCATCCAAGTGACAACAATGGTAACTACACTTTACATGTAATCAGGAAGTTGTACAACTTATCTGCATCACCCTTCTTTGCCTGTGGCTCTTCACTAAACATGCAGCAAGTCTGTGATTATTCCTGTTACCGTGGCTCTCCCCCCACTTCCATATGTGTCTGTCTCTCTGTGTGCCAGTATTGTTCAGGGGAGGTGGAGGCCACATGATGTCTTCACACATACTAACACAGTGGCTCCAAACAGAAATGTTAATGCACATGGTAGCACAAATCAAAACAAAATGATAATTCTGAAAAATACTTCGGCCCCGCGCTGCTTCCACACAAAGCACAAACATAGACAGTACTGTAATATATTAAATGTGATATAGCAGTGGCAGCACACAGCCCTTCTGAACCCGCACTCCCACCACACAAAGCACAAACATAAACAGTTCTGAAATATACTACATATAATACAGCAGCAGGAGCACAGGGCCCTTCCGATCCTGCACTCCCACCACACAAAACACAAACATAAACAGTACTGTAAAATAAAAAATGTGCTACTCACAGGAACGCGGGACCATTCGATCCCCACGCACCCACCACACAAAACACAAACATAAACAGTTCTGAAATATACTAGCTGTGATACAGCAGCGGGAGCGCAGAGCCCTTCCAACGCCACACTCCCACCACACAAAACACAAACATATACAGTACTGTAAAATACACAATGTGTGCTCCCACCATACAAAATAGAAACATAAACAGTGCTAAAATATACTAAACTTTATACAGCAGCAGGAGAGTGGAGCCCTTCAGACCCCACGCTCCCACCACACAAAACAGAAACATTAACAGCAGTAACAACACCAAATATCATACAGCAGTGGGACTGCGGGACACTTCAGCCCCCATGTTCCCACCACACAAAAGTGAAACAGAAACAGTACTGAAACACATTAAATGTGATATAACAGCCCTAACTCTCACCCCATCACATGTGGAAAGAAGCTGAGGAATAGGAGAATGGGGTGACAGTCAGGACTGATGAGCCCAACACGCACCCCGATTCCAGTTGGGGGGGTGGGCTGGAGGGGTGCAAAGGGGGTTTCAACCCTAACATCGAATTTCCTCACTTTTGTCACTGTGGAACAACCCTAACTGATGCAGTAAACAGAGTTTATTGCCTCTAATTTCCCTTCTTTTTCAGAATGATTATGAGAAATAGTGAATGTAATGCACTGCCGCCACGTAATGCGGCGGTGAGAGTGCGGGGCCATGTGGCAGTGGAAGCATGCCCCACGCTCCTGCCACATAATGCGGCAGCAGAAGCGCGCCCCGCAGTCCTGCCACATGATGTCTTCTCACATAGTAACATTGTGCCCGCAAACGCAAATCGTAATGTGAATGGTGATGCAAAACGAAACAGAAAGAGAAACAGTACTGTAGACAAAAATGTTACAAACAATCCAAACACAACTGCAAATGAAAACGCAAAGGGTAATGCACATGGTGGCGTAGAGGTGAACGGTAAGTGAAACAGGTACGGAACCGCAAACAGAAACAGTAGTCGTAACAGTAATGTAAGCACACAGGCTGGTTTTCCCCAAAAGCTACATTGAGAAAGACAGTGAGTACAAAGAATGTATGCAAAATAATGACTCTCGGAACAGAAAATGAGGACTTGGAATAGTAAATTGCTTATATCTCAGGAACTGTACGACATAGAAAATAAATTTAAAAGTCATATGAATTATTACTTTCCTGGCTAGTTTTGTACTTAGCCTCTGTTAGAGGGCTAAGGATTTTTTTGATGAGAAGTCCGTATCTCGCACCGTTTCCGAGATACGGGCCCTGAAAAGCGTGGCGAATGCCGAAATGTTATCCTATGGGGAAAAAAGAGAAGTTTGGAGTGCCATAACTTTGGCTCCCTGCAATATTTTTTCACCAAACCACTAAAAGGCACATCTGTGGGATGTTGGCTGCCTTCCCTCCAAATTTCAGGAAAAAAGACCAAACCGTTATTTTGCAGCAGGGTGCCAAAGGATTCCTGTAATGCGTCGGTCGTCGTAATGTTAACCTATGGGAAAAGGTGTCAACTTTGGAGTGGCATAACTTTGCTGCCATGTAATATTTTTCAACAAAACACTGAAAGGCACATCTGTGACATGTCGGCTGCGTTCCCTCCAAATTTCATCCCAAAACACCAAACCGTTCTTTTGCAGCACACTGCCAAAGAATTGCTGTTATTTTCACACACCCTGGAAAAGTGCTGTTGAACTTTGCGAAAGCTTTCGCAAATTCATTCAACAGTGTCACATGTTCGACACTACTTTGCGAAAGTACTTTTTCCAAAAACTTGAAAAACATATTTCTGGGGTGTTTTACCCCAAAATAAAGACATGGCTAGCATTCTCAGGGTCTGACTAGGTGAATACAGAAAGATTTAGGTTGCTAGAGGGTACCACATTTAAATGGCAAGCATTTTTCTGATCGCTAACTGAAAAAAAAATGGCGGATTTGTGACAGTAAAAGGGCCGTTTGCAAAAGTAAAAACTGCATTTGTGACACTGTCAAACTTTTTGTTAACTTTTCCCATTGACTTATAATGGGAACTTGTTTTGTGAATAACTTTTGAACCATTTAATATTTTTTCACGAAATCTTCAAAAGGCACATCGGGGACCCCGGCCGGACATTACCTGAAGATTTTGGACCGGTCGCACAAACCGAATGACTTGTAGGCATAAAAAAGCATAAACGCACTTGCAGATCATGCTTAATAACTCAATACTTGGCAGATCCCAAGGTGTATGGATCTTGATCATGTATTCTAAATTTCAAGCAAATCCATCAAATGGTTGCAAAGTTATTAAGGTGCAAAATTTGGGGTTTAACATGTAAATTGCTCCTCATTCCTAACTATGGTAGCACTACCATGCTACCATAATATATATATATATATGTGTATATATATATGTATATATAGGGGATATGACATGGCCTGACTGAAGATATCATATTTATCTTCACGAGAGGCCGGTGATATCATGATATCTCACGAGTGGCGAAGCCACGAGAGTGAGATCTGATGTCACAGGCCTCGAGTGAAGATAAATATGATATCTTCAGTCAGGCCAGCGTCATATTCGGGTTTATACAACATATGTTCACCCCCCCCAACACAGTGCTCTACATGCCCCTTTCAATGCAATGGGACACATACAGGTGATGGTCCTTGCAATATAACGCCTTCCCTAAACCCTCCCAAAACAACATATGTCATATGTTGTTTAAAAAAATATCTGGCTGATCCTGCTTTTTATTTAAAAACAGATAGTGCAATGTACCCCCCCCAAGGCAGCCCTCCATGCCACCCACCCCACCACCACCACCACCACCACAACACAACAGATTACATAGGTTATTGAAATAGCTTGTTGATCCTGTCATTTTAAATTATTAAATTATCTGGTTGATCCTGCCATTATTGTTGAATAAATATTTATTTTAATAGTTATCTGGTTGATCCTGCCACTTTTAACACTTTCACTTTCCCCTTAAGCATGGCGTGTGGGCTATTCACACTGGTGGATGGCATAGTTCCAGACATTTTTGAGAGAGCACCCTGAATTGTAATAGACAGAAAGCTGTACTTTATGCAGCTTACTGTTGTTTATTCAAAGAAGCTGCTGAGTACATACACAGCGCAGTGGTGTGTGGCTTCTGACTCCGAGGCGAAATGCGAGTGTGTGTTGCTATAGCAGCACACACTCTATTTTCCGGCAGTTCAGAAGCCGCCACCACTCGCTTGTGTGTGTATGTACTCAGCGTTTCTTTGGAATAAATAACTGTAAGCTGTGCATAAAGTACAGCCGCTTTCTGTCTTTACAATTCAGGGTGCTTCCTCAAAATGTCTGGAAACTATGCCATCCTCAGTGTGAATAGCGCCTCCGACACGCCATGCTTAAGGGAAAGTGAAAGTGTTAAAAGTGGTAGGATCAACCAGATAACTATTAAAATAAATATTTATTCAACAGTTATGGCAGGATCAACTAGATAATTGAACAGATAAGTCGGAGCTGCATTGGGGGGAGGAGGGGCAAGGGGTAGAGAGAGTCGCAAGTATGGGTGTGGATGGTAGGAAAAGTGGAAAGTGCTGGAATTAGGGATGACGATAGGAGTTTTCAAGATACACGATGACGATAGGAACATGAAGATATCAAGTATATCTTCACTGGGCTACTTGAGATATCACTTTTATACTGGCTTTTATACCTAAACATATGTTGTATAAATATATATATATATATGTGTATATATATAAATGTATGTGTGTGTATATATATATATACATATATGTATATATATAATGATATAGGGGATACATGATGGGCAGGAGTGAGATATGGAATAGTTCACTCTGCAGAGTGAGCTCTGTATTCTCACGAAAAGCCAAGGCACGAGTGAGACTGTACAGCTCACTCTGCAGGAGTGGAGAATATTTCCTATGTCTCACGCATCTGCACATCATGTGTGCTATTTATACAAATGGGGTGAGAGCGTATGAAGGGTCATGTTTTGCTGTATCTTTTTCCCTGAATCTATGTGCTTTTCTTTTTTTTTTTGAGTTTTAGTCTTTAGTAACTAATTTTAGTAGGCAGGTGTATTTTTAGGAGTACTGGGAAGTTAAGGATTTGTTCAGATTTACACAGTATGCAAGTGGAGGCTGTGAGAATCAAACCTAGGTCTGGTCTGCTGACTGTATCAAGCTTGTTCAGAGCTCATTACTCCAAGGTCTAGGTTATACTGAAAGCAGTGTTTGTCTGTGGTCTGAGAGTGTGGAGTGTTTCTTAATGGGCTGTGATTGTTAGAAGCACTGTGGAACACAGGTGATTGTGTTTGGCTGTGCTAATTGTGTTAGTTGCAGCTTGCAGTGAGAAAGAAACTGCTTTAGTTTCATTTCCAGTCAGGGTTGCTTTTATGTTGAAGGTAACACAGAAATGGGCTAAGAGTGTTGACCACTTTGGAAACACAGGTAAGTGTGGTTTGCTATGCTATTTGTAAGAAGTTGCAGCTTGCAGGAGAAAGAAACTGCTTTGTAAATGAGTTTCATTTGAAGTGGAGTTTACCACAGAAATGAGTTAGAAGTTTGGAACTTTGGAACACAGGTAAGTGTGTTTTCTATGCTATATGTGTTAGTTGCAGCTTGCAGTGAGAAAGAAACTGCTTTGTAAAATGAGTTTCATTTGAATTTAGGTTTTTTGAAGCTGAGTTTACAACAGAAATGGTTAGGAGTTTTGGAAACTTTGGAACACAGGTAAGTGTGTTTTCAATGCTATATGTGTAGTTGTAGCTTGCAGTGAGAAAGAAACTGCTTTGTAAAATGAGTTTCATTTAAATTTTAGGTTTTTTTGAAGCTGAGTTTACTACAGAAATGGGTTAGGAGTTTGGAACATAGGTAAGTGTGTTTTTCTATGCTATATGTGTTAGTTGCAGCTTGCAGTGAGAAAGAAACTGCTTTGTAAATGTTTCATTTGAATTCAGGTTGCTTTTATGCTGAGATTAGCACAGAAATGGTATAGGAGTGTTGGAAACTTTGGGATACAGGTAAGTGTTTTGCAATGCTAACTGAGTGATTTGCAGGCTTCAGTGAGACACACAAACTGATTTTTGAAGCACTTTCATCTGGAATGCTAGCTTGAGTGAATGAGTGAGTCACATCAGCAGAATATATCTCACTCCACTGATGTCATCAGCATTTATCTCACTGCAGCAGGATATATCTCACCCACTGATGTCATCAGTATTTATCTCACCGCAGTGAGCATTTATTTCACTGCAGTGAGAATATCTCAATTATTGCACTGGAATAGCTCTCACACCTCATTGTATAAATATATATATATATATATATGTATATATGTATATGTATATATATATATATATATACATATATTATATATATATATATAAACATAGAAGTTGACAGCAGATAAGGACCACAAGGCCCATCCAGTCTGCCCATCTCTTTGTCTACCTTATGAATGTGCCATTGGCCTTTGCTCTGTCAATGGCCTATCTATTCATACTCATCTGTATCACTCCATTATGCCTGTTTGAAGCTCTGCATTGTATTCATATCCACCACTTCCTGAGATAGGCCATTCCATGCATCCACAACCCTTTCTGTGAAAAAGAACTTCCTCACATTACCCCTTAATCGACTTCCCTCTAATCTCATGCTGTGTCCTCTTGTCCTGCTATTTTTCTTATAGTGAAACATGTTAGACTCTTTCACCTTGTTAATGCCCTTAAGGTGTTTGAATGTTTCACTCATATCACCTCTCTCCCTCCTTTGCTGTAGGGTATACATATTGAACTCCATTAATCTGTCCTCATATGTTTTCTGATGCAGTCCCTGCACCATTTTGGTTGCCCTTCTCTGGACTGCCTCAATTTGGTTAATGACCTTGTGAAGGTGTGGCCTCCAGTACTGCATGCAGTACTCCAGACAGGACCTAGCCAGTGTCTTACAAAGAGGAATTATTATCTCCCTCTTCCGACTTGTGATACCCCTACTAATACACCCCAACATCCCCCTAGCCTTACCTACTGCTTTAATGGTCTGCTTGGATGATTTCAGGTCATCGGTGATGATGATGCCCAAGTCTCTTTCTTCCCTTGTGACTGCCAGCAACTCCCCTCCCAGCCTATAGGTGGCTTCAGGGTTTCTCTTCCCTATGTGCATGATCTTGCACTTCTTTGCGTTAAACCCCAGTTGCCATTCTTCTTACCATTTTGCTAGTTTATCCAGATCTCTTATATACAGTATATATATATATATATATATGTATATATACTACCTGGATGGGAGCCTTTCCCTATTGGAGCCCATTATTGTGTATTTCCCCATAAACCTCCTCCCAGGAACAGCCAATGCCTCCCGGTAATGTCACCACATCCAATATCAATGGCAACACATCTGAAGTCACTCACAGCTGCCAACAGGAGCACCACTCCCTCTAGCACGTCGAAAGTGCAAAACACAAAACCAGGCTGCAAGCTTCCATTGAAAAAATGGCATATAGAAATGGAACAACACAACCTGCCACAGTGTGTCCCAGTAACAACTGAAAACACACAAGCATGTCCCCACTGTCCACCAATAAACTACTCGCAAGCAGCCACACCCATATATATAAATACCATTGGACAAACAAACATAACAATATTTGGAAGAGGCAGCACCTGCACAATAGCTAACATGACCATAAATATCTATAATGTGGTTTCACCCAACACCCCAGACACAGAAACAGTCTCGAGCCCTTAAAGAGACAGTACACTAATTAGCATTAATATTACCATGTTGTTAACTAGTTACTCACACCTGTAAATAAACACTATTGCACTTACTTTCTGCCTCTGAACTCATTACTTACCATCCCTATGTATTATATAGAACAAACGATAGGTAAATGTGCTGCATAGGGATATAAAAGCAGAATTTGGCTGGAGGATGACTGATAGAGTGAAGTACTTTCAAATGCACAATTTCATTGGCCAACAACTAAGAGAAGAACAGAGACAAACACAGATACAGGAGAGTGAAGGAATATCCTTTATGACACTATGCCATACATTACAATTGAAGGGTGCTGTCTCACTCAAATATCAATTTTTGGCACAGAATAGTGTCAAGGCAGCTGCATCCCTCATAGATAGATAGCAGGCAGAAACACAATCGGAACTTGCACAAGAGAAACGGGAACAGATATAGAAGAGTCCTTCTGGACACCTTCATCACCAAAATGACACAAATTCACATGAAAAAATAAAAGCAAGATACTTTATAACCCTGGTCATTAAGGTAAAATGGGTCCCATCCTCTCTGGTGGCCTGCTGGAGGAACTGAGGAGTCTCTCTTGGGGCCCACAGTCACATATTTTGGACTTATGAGACCCTTAAAACATATTGGGAGAAAGTCATTAAACTGCTGCAAGACATCTTCAGCATTAGGGAAACACAAAACTGCAGCAGTCTAGTGCTAGGCCTTGAACCAATGACTATAAAAGGGAAATAAACCATATACTTATATCTGTGTTGCAGCTGCAGCAAAAACCGTAACAGGTAAAATGGCTCCAAACAGAATCCCTGTCTTTATAAAACTGGAAAACAATTATGGGGAGATAGCCGAAAAGGGAAGATTAACCTATTGGGTGCAGGACAGGGAAGAGACTTAGCTAAATAGAAGGACCAGGTAGGAATTGGCAAGGGGAGAGGAAGAACAGGGAGAAGCCCAGGGAAGGCAATAGGGACACAGCCTTTTACACACAGGCAAAAGATCACAGTCAAAACAGATGTTAGCACAAGATTGGAAAAATTCTTTGGGGGCAGAATGGGGAGTTTAATTACCATACTCACCTTGCATTACTCATAGAAATTAAGTCTGAACATAGTTACACTTTCCTTCCAGTGCCCAAGACTTACATTTAATGAAATGCACTAAATGGGCAATAAGCATTACATACCTCCAGGCTGTTTTCAGTGTATTTTAATTTTCCATGTTTGTGTTTTTTTTTTATAAAACTAAAAAGAAAAATGGTACACTGTCAAATGTAACCAAAATCAGACTTGACTGAATGATAATATCTGTATGTATATCAGCAGAATGCAAATAATTTGCTCTGTAATATTTTTTTAAATAAAATATTAAAAAATACTACTTATAACTAAATACAGAAAGGCTAATCAAAATGCAATTTGACAAGTGGTAGCTGAACCTTACACATCAAGATGTTGTGCAGGCAGCTGTTGTTGACCCAAGCCAACTCTATGGGCCAGATATTCAAAGCTTTGCACTGGGCGCAAACCCATTGCACCGGAATAGCACTGGATATGTGCCCAGCTGCAATATTCAAAAGGCCACATGGCGCCGGCACTATGAGACAGTGTCGACACTAAAAGTTAATGTATGCAGGGGAGGAGTGAGGGGAGGGGCCATAAATGCCAGTGCACCTGCATATTCAAAAGTGCAGTGCCGCGTTACAGGGTTTTGCTTGACCTGTAGCATGGTGCACAATACTGCCAGCAAAAAGCATGCGGTAATGTGGTGCAAGCAAGGGGAGGCAGATCTCCCAGTCCCTGCCACATGCTCACAGCACACCATCGCCCCCTCCTCATACCAATCCCCGACACCTGTGTGCATGACACATTAATATCCCTGGTAGTTTAGTGGCCCCCCACCCCCCCATCATGATCCCCAACACCAATTCACAATATATCATAACTGTCCCTGGTAGTCTAGTGTCGCCCCAAATGCCACAAACAGCATAGAGTGACACATATGGAGCAGTCAGTTGGCTCTCTGTCAGTCACCCTGCGTGCATGGTAATGGCTGGCAATGTGGAGTCAGGTGAGACGGAGCTGGAGGGAGTAGAGAAAGATGCAGACTAAACTGTAGCACTGTGCAACAGTAGTACAGAAATGTGGCAGTCTGCCGCTCGTCAGCATGCCGCATTTTACTGGTCATCTACCCCAAGCCCTGCATGTCCTGGTACTGTCATTCCCCAATGTTGCTGTCCTGGGAGCCAGTGCCTTCCATATGCACCCAACACACAGTGGGAGACACAGCAAAATGGGAGGCACATGTCAGTCAGCACTGCCGGGTGCGCTGCATTCAAGTGTTGATCCCCCCCAGCACCCCCGCACAAAATGACAGACAACATAAACAAACCTCCCCTGCAGTGGGGATGGATGGACTGTGTGTGTCTCCATCTGTCTACTGTCCTACTGTGCCAGGTAGCAGGTGTCAGTGATGCAGAGGTGGAGAGCAGGAGTCATGGTGCTGACCACCCATGTTCAGTGGGATAGAGAGGGGGAGCAGGAGCCATGGTGCTGACCACCCATGTTCAGTGGGATAGAGAGGGGGAGCAGGAGCCATGGTGCTGACCACCCATGTTCAGTGGGATAGAGAGGTGGAGCAGGAGTCATGGTGCTGACCACCCATGTTCAGTGGGATAGAGAGGGGGAGCAGGAGTCATGGTGCTGACCACCCATGTTCAGTGGGATAGAGAGGGGGAGCAGGAGTCATGGTGCTGACCACCCATGTTCAGTGGGATAGAGAGGGGGAGCAGGAGTCATGGTGCTGACCACCCATGTTCAGTGGGATAGAGAGGGGGAGCAGGAGCCATGGTGCTGACTGGTGTTGTCACATCAGAGAGAGAGAGGGAGAGAGCAGAAGCCCCACCGCTGATCGCCCCTAATGTCAATAATGTTATGTGTGTTATTACAGGCAGCATACAGTCAGGTAGGTGTAACAGTTATGGGACCAGGTAGTGACAGCAGTTCTAAGACATGCAAGGGACAATATGGCATTTGGGAGAGTGCTCTGACCCACTGTCCATGAGGGACAGTGCTGGCACATTTGGCTGGTTTCTGCTGTATTGCAGCGTAGCCAAGTCCTGGGCATCAATGCTCAGCTCTGGAAAGTTGTTGTTGTTTTGCAGGGAAACCAGGAGAGTGACAGAAAGAGAGAGAGAGCAGCAGCATTTAATGGCAGAAGTGACAAATGTCACAAAAAAGAGAAAGAGAGAGAGAGACATGGCATGCTTCACATAGGTTGGGGGACAGCAGTGTACCCGAGGTGTGCCAGTCACTTTTATATCTGGGTCTTCCAGTTTTTAAAATCCATCTGAATACACAAACTTTCACATTTTCTCTCTCTCTCTCTCTTCTCCCTAAACTAGTGTTTCCTTCAATGTGATCAAACATGCAGAGGCTCTGCAGGCAGCTGGAGTATGCGGCAGGTTAGTAGTTAAGGTATCTGTCTGAGTTTAGGTGTTTGAATCCCCATACCAACATAACCCAAAGCCCGTACCCACCGTATGTGCAGGTTCCCAGAGCAGTACAGGACTGAGAAAGTCTGTAGTATGCCATGCAGCAAACCTTGCCGTGTGTGTCTGGTGCCAGTCGGGGCCTCAGCCACACATCACTGAGACAGTCAACAGCTCTGTCAGACACAAGAAATGTGGCACATGACATCCATCATATATTTGTCACATTGCTGTATGCACATCAGCCACACGGTGTTGTTTTTTTGTGAGGGACTACTTTGGGAGGCAGTAGGATACTTTCCCTTTTTGTCTGTTTCTAGATGCTAAAAACATGTTTTTCTGGCAATGTTCAGCTGTTTGAGTGCACCCATGTTGTGGGCCTTATGTCTCACAATGCATCCCAGATGTGCATTAAATGCCTATAAACCCACACCCTGTCATGGGATATTGCTTACTTAGTGCAGGCAGTGTGTGTGTGGGATCAGGGATCTTGGCAGTGGGGACCACTGGACCACCATGGCTACTGTATAGTACTGTATCCACTGGTCAGGGTGTGTGTGGGGGGGCAAGAGAATACATAGGGAACATACTGAGCTCTATCCATACATACATATGTATATATATGTGTGTATATATATATATATATATATATATATATACACACACACACACATATATATATATTATAGGGGCACAGTCGCACCCCTATATTTAGGATTATGAAGCCACTTCTATGTTAAACTCAAAATTGTGCACGTTAATAACTTTTGACTCGTTCAACAGATTTGCGTGAACTTTGGTATGCACGGTGGGGCATGGTAGATCTCTTGATTTGAAAAATTTTGTTTCAGTCAGACTTACGTTTTTTGCACACCAAAACACTGAAAAATGCACTTTTCACCAGTTATGTGGGCATTTTTTGAGATTTTGTCTGTGGCGCTGCTTGGCTGTCATGTGGCATGCCACTCTTTGAGTGGGCTCATCTGAAAGCGCTTTGGTCAACAAACATGCTGCTTTTTGTTTTGTGAACACATATTAATCCATTCAAAAGTTATTGCAGTTTTAAGTTCCCATTACAAGTCAACGGGAAAATTTGTATGGTTGGGTTGCGAACAAAGAATTGGACATCTGGTTCCTCCTCACGATCAAATAATTTGCAGGCTCGAGGTAAAAGAATCTTTGATCCTGAGAATTCTTTAATCGCAGCAGCCGCCATCTTGTTTTAAGGTTCCAGTTGGAAAAACTTAAATATCTCGGCTCAGGAGTGACTCCTGATGTAAAACTTGGATGGGTTTTGCTCAAGGGACTTCGCTCTATCGAGCCATGCCTTTGGTTTTTGTTCAAAATGGTCAAAAAATAGAGTTTCACACATGTTTATTCTTTGATCATGACTCACTAATGATCTTTGTTCATGAGACTGCAAATTCTTTGATCACGAGATTCTTTGACCGCGATCTTTGATCGTGAGCGAGGGACAAGATGGCCAGTTGAGAAAAGCAAATTTCTCAGCTCAGGGGTGGGTTATGAACACAGATAAGGGTGGGTTTTGCTCAGGGGGCTTTGTTTTATTGAACCATGCCAGTGGTTTCCTGTATTTATGTCTAAAATTTGAATGTCAGCATTTTTTATTCTTTGATCGTGAGCCTGCAAATTCTTTGATCGTGAGCCTGCAAATTCTTTGATCGCGAGATTCTTTGACCATGATCTTTGATCATGAGGGAGGGACAAGATGTCCAGTTGTAAAAAGCTAATTTCTCAGCTCAGCAGTGGGTTATTAACACAAATAAGGGTAGGTTTTGCTCAGGGGACTTCATTTTATCGAACCATGCCGGTAGTTTCATGCGTTTATGTCTAAAATTTGAATTTCTCCAATTTTTATTCTTTGATCATGAGCCTGCAAATTCTTTGATCATGAGATTCTTTGATTGTGATCTTTGATCGCGAGGGAGGGACTAGATGACCAGATTTTAATGCAACAGATAGGCCAATTTTAACAATCTTTAACTTTAAATATCTCGGAAACGGTTTGATCTTTTTACTTGAAATTTGGAGGGTGTTGATGGCATGTCCTGTAGATGTGAATTATGATGTTTACATGTCAGACAATACATTTTCTGCAGACATATTGTGTGGCACAGTTTACGTTTGGTGGACAGTGTTTTCCTTTCTCATACTGGCTTGAAATTTATACGGTACCTAGCCTTACTGCCATGGATCTACCTTTCAGTCATTAGGTGTCTAAAATCTTAACAGGTGCAAAAGTCTGCCACTCCAACGAATGAAAATCTAAAACTTTTTCATGTTGTATCTCAGAAACGGTTTCGTCTTTTATATTGAAATTTGGAGGGTCTTCAGGAAATGTCCTGTTCATGTGAATTATGGTGTTTAGGTGTTGGAAAATTAATTTGCTGTGGACATACTGTGTGACACACTGTATGTTCTGCATAAGGCATTTTGCATTGTGGTACTGGGTTCACATTTATAGGATGCCTAGCATTACTGCCATGGAGGTAATTTCCAGTGGTTATGTGTCTGACATGTAAACAGGTGTTGAATTATGCCACTGTGAAGACTGACACTTTACTTTCTTTCAATGTGGTGGGAGCTTTTGGGCACCATGCTCCCACCCATATGCGCTCCCAGTAAGATATATGATATTCAGTACTTGTAGTCTTATCTTATGCAGAAATTTATAAGTTGGTGGGAGCGCGGGGCCCTTGCTCCCACCAATTTTTGCGACTTTTTACTTTTACATTCTTTCTCAAAAAGTAAGGAAATTCTATGCAAAAAACATTGTTAATGCATCATTTAGGATTAAAACACAAAAAGTAAGGAAGTGAAACTTTTAGGGTTGACCCCCCCCTTGGACCTGCCCATCATCTCGAGATTGACAGCTGATGGGGTGTTTCCTTGAGGTCGTGAGACCTAAATCTCACCCTGTTCTTATTTTCTGTGTTGTCAATATGATTACACATGGAATGGGGTGAGATTTAGGCTTCATAACCCCAAGGACACACCCCATCAGATGTCAATCTGGGGATGATGGGCAGATCCAGGGGGGTCAACCCTAAAAGTTTAATTTCCTTACTTTTTGTGTTTTAACCCTAAATTATGCAGTAACTATGTTTTTTGCATAGAATATATATATATGTATATATGCGTATACACGTGTCTGTGTCTTCTGTTGGCATCCTTTGCAGACTGTGTGAGAGGCCTTTCAGCACCATGTAATTCTGCTTAAAGTCAAACCAGCATAGTATTTTGTGGTGATTTGCATATACAGCCCATGATGCTTTGAATTATGGGGGTATGTGTGATTTTGTATTTCTTTGAAACTTGGCTTCCCAGCCAGTGCCCTTTGGGGTAACCCTTGCCTCAGTGCTTGCGCACTAAAGTTCTTTCTCTTTTGGCTTGTTTTGTGTTTTTATTGGGCTCACCACAACCCAACCTAGGTAGACCAACTTAGGGTAGCTGGTTCATTCCACTGGAATGTCATACAGATGAGGCACACTAATGAGTCCTGGTAGGACAAAACATGTGTCAGTGTCTTCTGTTGGCACCTTTTGCAGACTGTGTGAGAGGCCTTTCAGCACTATGCAATTCTGCTTAAAGTTGAACTAGCACAATATTTTGTGGTGATTTGCATATACAGCCCATGATGCTTTACATTATGGGGGTATGAGTGATTTAGTATTTCTACATATATATAGTTATACAATAGGGGTCTTCTGATAACTCACTAAGTAAATAGTGTTATTCTCACCACATGCTGATATCAGCAAGCTGACATGTACAGAGTGAGAAAACACACCAGATAAATATACTGTGTACACGTCAGCAAAAATATCAGTAATCTCTCTACATCAGCTACTCTAGCAGCCGAACGCTGTGGAAGAAGACTGTGAAGAAAAAAACACAGGTACCACAAAAACTCTAACATAACTAAAAAGCCCCTATTATATAAAACGGATACATGATGGTAAGGGGCTTGATATGTGTAATATCACAATTCGTGGCAAGTGAGCTCAGGAAAAATCATTCATGGCTCCCCGAGCTCAATTGCCACTCATTGTGATATTACACATGTCAAGCCCCTTACTATCATGTATCCCCTTAATATATTATACTGGCACGGTAGCGCCAGTATAGTTAAGGTAAGAGGGCAGTTTAATGCTAAACTTCAATTTTTGAACATTAATAACTTTTGATCCATTCAACAGATTTGTAAGAAATGTGGCATGCGTATGTGCCAGGGGTAGGTCTGTTGACATGTCAAATTCTGTGGTAATCTGTTCTGTCATTTTTCAGATATGCATGGAGAAACCCCCTGAAATTTACCAGGTTTTTTTTTTTTTGGTCAGGCACATCTCAAAAATGACTTAAGGTACTGGTGTGAAATTTTCAGGGTATACAGTGTTTGGGTCTTAGATGTATCTTTTGAAGGTTTGGTGAAAAAATGTTACTTCGGTCAAAAGTTATTAATTTTTGGTTTTTCACATTATTTCCTATGGGAAAAGTTAAGTGTCCTGTATGAAACTAAAGTTGTTTTCGAAAACAGACTGTTGTGTGCTAAATTACAGCTATGATAATTTCACACATTTGGTTTTGAAACCTGTTAACAGTTACCGTTGGGCCTACACTGCCAGGTAGTATGGAGGCAGCCTCTTAAATGCACTGTCATGGTGGTGCAGAGGATAAGGCAGAGACACTGCACAGCAAGGGTTGTGGGTTTGAATCTGGGCTTCTGATGGTAACCAATATTTTGGGAGGGGTGGCTCACAGAGTACAGTGTGTTTTAGTTGTTTTTGTTTTTTTTGGAGTTTTAAAGTACTGATGTGAAACACTTTGCATGCTTATAATTTCACACCACTACCATGTATTCGGATGGTGGCATGAAACTCCCCAGTATCCCTGCATTATAAAAGGGCATGTCAGACATGGGTGGGCTCGAGGAGTTTTGAGCAGAATGGCTCCTTTGATGAATATTTGTTGTTCTGTGGTTTGTGACACCCCCAAAAAAGTTACAGGACAGACAGTGCTCTGTGAGGCCCCCCTTCCCTGAAAAAATATACCATCTGACCTCATGCATGACCCAGTTTGTACCCTGACAATTATACACCACTACCAAGTATTTGGATGGTGGCATGAAACTCCCCAGTATGTTTACTTTGTAGGAGGGTGTGTGACACAGGAGAGCATGAGGGGTTTTGACCACAATGGTTCCTTTGATGAATATTTTTTGTTCTGTGGTCTGTGACACCCCAAAGAAAGTTACAGCACAGACTGTACTCTGTGAGGCCCTCCTCCCCAAAGAAAAAAGTTACCACCTGAACCCAGATTCAATCCCCTGACCCTTAGTGTTTGTTGTATCTGCCTTATCCTCTGGGATACTATGTCAGTAAATTTGAAAAACTGCCTCCGTACAATTGTGTGATGTAGTCCTGGTGGTAAATGTTAACAGAGTTTGAATACAAACATGTGAGAAATAACAAAAGTAATGTTGATTTCACAGACAGAGTGTTGTGTGCAACACTGCAAGTATAATAATTCCCTCGTTTGTTTTAGAAACCTGTTCATACTTGCTGACAGGGCTTCATCACTAAATAGTATGCAGGCACTTCCTCAAATGTGCTAACATGGTGATGTACAGGATAAGGCAAAAACACCGTACAGCAAAGGTTGTGGATTTAAATCTGGGCTCATGATGGTCATCTATCTTTTGGGAGGGTGGATCACTGCGTACAGTGCATTTCTTTCTTTTTTTGGTGTTTTAAGGTAGTAGTGCGAAACTTTTCAGGCAATGAATTATTTGTATAGTATATGTGCCTTTTTTGGCGTGGTCACAGATGAAAGGATGTGTGCGGAAAGAAAAGTATCACCTTCTTTTCACTGCAGTGTGTAAAACCAAACTTGTTTTCATAAACTGTGTGATGTGTGAGAAATTACAAGTACCATAATTTCATCTTGCTTTTGAAAGTTTGTGATATGTACGGAAATGCAAACTGCCATATTTTCACACATCTCTGTTTTCGATTGCATGACAAACAGACAACATGAGGAATCCAATATCCTGAGTTCAAGACTTGGTAATGGTTTTTACACTTTTAGGCTACATTTTACTTTCTTGAGTTAATGTCTGCAGTACTGTACAAATTTCTTTAGTCTGCATATTTCCTGGTGTGTAAAGTGCAAACAATGACTATTTCCTCAACATTATGCTCTGTAAAAAAAGTTAGGACATTCATTGCAAAAAAACTTCATTAATGCACCAGTTAAGGTGACTACCATAGCGACAAAAGGAGGGGAAATGAGGCATTAGGGTTTCCAATGTCTGGGCGTCATCCACCCTAACACTGACTGCATTCACCTATACTATATCCATGTCAGGTTATTTAGTTATGGAATGCGGTCAGTGCTAGGGTGTACGACACCCAGGCACATCTCGACATGTGTCAGTGTATGCAGGTTGGGGGCTAGGGTGGAATGGCGTGAGCATTATGCCCAAGAACCCCAAGGCACAGCCTTGATGCCTGTCAGTCCATGCAGGCTGAGGGTGGGGGTGGAGCGTTAGGGCTGGAAACCTTAATGCCTCATTTCCCTACTTTTGTTGCTATGGTAGTCACCTTAACTGATGCATTAACAAAGTTTTTTGCAATGAATATATAATGTACATACCTCACCTGTGTCCCTCATTATGGGGACATCCCACATTGTACCCCACATACTTGCCCTGACCTGCATATGTCCCTCATAGGGACAGTGGTGCACATACAGTGGATGTGCTGTGCATCCAGAATTCCCAGTGGACAATGCCATAGGCTATGGTGATACATATACTGTAGCATGTGTATGTTCAGTGTCCCTGGCTTCCAATGGAATGTGGGTTTGTTTCTCCATGTTTGAGGTTGTGTCTCCTTTTCTGGGTATCAGTTTCCCTTATTGTCCCTCAGTCCAAGCGACTGGATCCCACATGTCAGTGTTGTCTGGTGAGAGGTATGCACTTAGTACACCAGCTGACACCCATTGCCAGCGGCTTCCTACCTGTACCTCCAGTCTGACATATACGTGGAGCTGTGAGCAGTCCCAGCCTGCTCCTGTACTCCCAGGCTGACATATAGGTGGAGCTGTGAGCAGACCCAGCCTGCTCCTGTACTCCCAGGCTGACATACAGGTGGAGATATGAGCACCATGGAATAGCACCGGGCAAACTACACGGAAGCTAAGCAGCCCATAATGAGATGCAAATGTGGCTGTTTGCACATGGATTGCCTAAGTAGGCTCATTTGCATATGAGCTTTGAATACTGAAAACTTTAGCCCTAGGCTAATGTGTTAGCCCGGGGCAAAGTGTTAGCACTGTGCTAACCTGTCACTTGTGCAACACAGTTCTGCAGTGTGTGTGGCTGCATTGACTGTTGCTGCTGTTGGCAACACTCCATTACTATCACTGACACTGGCCTGCTTCTGCAGCTCTGCCATCCTCCACCTCTGAGTCCACTGAGCTGCTGTCGCATTTTGGCTGTAACTGTTGCTATATTCAGAGCTGTTTTATTTCCCAGGCTATTTTTGCACTGCACTCCCAGCCCTGTTTGCACTGCTTCCTTTGCACGCTATATTCAGCTGCTTTAGCCCTGGGGCTGTTCCTTTGAATATAGCGTGCTAATGGTTCAGGGCTAATTTAGCACAGGGTGCAGTGCTAACTTTGCCCCAGGGACAAGTTTTGAATATCTGGACCTTTTTTTTGTTTGTTTGATGAGGATGGTGTCAAGATTCTGTTTGCATTTTGACCGGCTATTATAAAACAAGGCAATGGTGGATTGATTTTCACTAAGATTCTGAGGGTTGCAGCTGTTATTTTCTGACAGATTCTGATGATGTCTATAGGTTTCAATGAAAGTCTGCAGCTCTCCCAGAAGGCCCAGTTCAAGAATCAGACCCAGACAGGGTGATGAATCCCCCGCTGCAAATTTACATCCACAGGGCCCCTCTACAATCCAAACACTGACTGGAGTTCCATTGGAGCTTCAGTCAAAAAGTAGGAGGAAGCACAAAAAAAGGACCCTTTCCAGAAACAGCAACAATAAGAGCATTACTGGGCTAGACGGGCGCATGAAGGATCAAAGCACTGGCCCCAGCTCCGAGCCAGATATAGAGTGTGAAGATTAATCTGAGAGTGTGGAAATCAATGAGAAATTTGCAGGGACAAATAGATTTGCGGTCCTACCCGATCTGAACTCCTGCGCACCAGCCGCAAATAAAATCCTTGCTCTACTGGAGAAAGAGACATAAACCGAGCGAATCATCTTTGAAATTAATAAGCCCTACAAAGCGAACTGAAACTATGTCAGAAATTGACAAACTGCTGACTCCTGATCACACCGTCCTGCAGTTTGAGCCTAAGACCCCGAAAGGCCTGCACCCCCACTACTACCTAATGCCAGTGAGGATCCTGGTGGTCACGCAGCCGATGGGAACACTTGAGACATCTGACTGAACAGGACTTTCTTACGCTTTTGTGTACTGATGTGAAGGTAACCTTTACATGGTAACCAGACAATCTCACTGTGCATTGCCACATACTGTAACCTCCAATATGCACTGTTGTCTATTTTTTCAAGCCGTTCCCTACATCTTTTGTCTCTCTGAAGACACAGCTGCATAAAGAATGGTTTAAAATAGTTTAAATGGTTTTTACAGTGTAAAGTATGAAAACAACCATTTTAGAATGGGAGCTACATGTATTTCTTTCTGCTAATCTGGCCTATTAATCAGCACCTCGTGTTAGCCATACTTGCTGTCCTTTTGAAATTGGCCTCCACGAGTCTCTTCTTCATGGTCCCCTCATGGTACCCGCAGAATAATTTTGCATTAAGCTTTCCCTACCAAACATCCTCTTACCACTTATTACTGTACAATCTTAGCTCTGAGAACCGAAAGACTTCTTTAGTTACATGGTTGTTTTTCACAAAAAAGGATGATCTACAGCTTTGTCCAAATGGGAAAGGACATGCTATAGACTCCCGTTTTTTTTCCAACCACTTTTGGAGAAATCCGAAATGGTCGGATAATCGGGAGGTCAGATAAACGAGAAGTTAGATCGAAATGTTATTAAATCATCTTTACTGGAAGAAATAAAAAAAATATTTAATCAATTAATAAGCTACAACAAACTACAGTGCTGTTCAGTACAGTACTTTAAACTATTTGAAGTTGTCTGTCATGAGCTTTTACTTGGGGCACAAAGTGATCGGTAAACCATCTAAGAAAAATAGAACTGTCCATCCAGGCATTGTGTTGAGCCTCCTAGTGCACTGGAAGGGAACCCAGATTTACATGCCTAAAGCACTGAGGCTGCCTGGATTTGCCCACAAGCACAAGTTTAAGTTTATGGGTCCCAGCTGCATTAACATAGCCCAAGATCGTGACCCTGTCTTTGGCTTTTTTGAAGCCAGGAGCCTCTTGCTCACCACCATGTGCCAGAGTACGATCTGGCAAACATCGCCAGAACAGCCCGGTCTCGTCTGCATTGTAGATTTGGTCAGTGATGAGACTGGTGCTTTCTACAATGTCCACAATTTGCTAAAAAGGGGAGAAATAGACTCCTCAGCAGTGCTAAGTTTCTCCCAGCAAAGGAGCAGCTGGCAAATCCCATGCCGATGCTTAAGGCATGTCAGCCACCCCTCACTAGCTATGAAGGGGTCTGTGTTCCCCATCCTGGAGTGGAAAATGAGTGCTTTCTCCTTTAGAAGGGGTCCGGACAGTAGTGTCCCCTTCTCATGCTTCTGGCAGAACCAGAGATAAAGAGCATTGTCACGCTGCTCGTCCTTACAGGAGAACATGTTCTTACGTTCCTCTGCCCCTGCTGCCGAGTCTATTGTCAAAGCAAAGTCTCTTAAGTTTTTGTTTGGCAGCCTTTATATCACTGATAGTTGACTTTCCAATGCCATATTCATCAGTGAGAATGACAGCTCTCTCGCCATTCTCCAGGCGCTCAACAATTCTTATTTTTTGGGATACATTGAGGACAACTCATTTTGAAAATGAAAACTTGCCCTCCCAGCCCCTTCTGCACAAAGTGAGTCTCCTAAGTAAAGATTAAATAGAATGTAAATCCTTATGCCACTTTCTGATGTTCTCTAACCAAATCTTATGAGATATGTTCAGAGGTTTGTGGTGATGTATAGGGAGAATAAGGACCATTGTTCTTGATCATTTTTTATTCTCCCCATGTAAACCTTAAGTGTTTTTTTAATCCCATTGCTTGGAACTCTTGTCCCAGATTGTGTGTTTAGTCCAGGTTCCCACAGAGTGACCCAACATTGTAGGGAGAGTCATACTACTGCATTACAGAATGCTGCTTACCATTCTCTGAGATCAGCCACTTGAGTCTCCGGGTAAGGACACTGCCATACAGTCACTGCTGGAGGTATTGTGCTTCAGAGTCTTGGTGAATAATAGGAGAAAGTTTTAGTATGAGGGGACTGCTGTATGCTTAGACCCAAATAACCTTGCCTTTGTTTTTCTGGTATTTAATATTAGTCTGTGATGTGCTTATCACTTTTAAACATTGTAGGGAAAGTAATGGAGGGGCATGCACCACTGCCCATAAAGGTACAACAGTGCACAGCAGTGAACTAGAACGATGAAAAAAATGTGCACGCACCAACTGTGGTCCAGGATGCAGTAGCTGTAACCATGCTCAGCTGCTTCGGCTTAAGTGAGAACTCTTGCATGTTCTGTAGACTATACGAACTGTCAGCTATGATCATTACAGAATGCTGCTTACCATTCCGGGGTATTCCTGAACAGGCAGAGGCTTTTTTGGTGACAGTGTGTGAACATTATCAGAAGAGATGGGAGTGAATTGACTGGAGTGAATTTGAGCAGGAGCGAGTTGACGCAGGAAACAACTATTGGGAGTGAAGTTGTCGGGAGTGGATTTGCAGGAGTAAATTGTCATGGACCCTGAAATTGCACAGCACTGATGGAAGTACTAAAGCAAGTTCAATTACTTCAGTTATGTTTGTGCAAAAATAGTACCCCAGAAATTAAATTAAGAGAGTTGCCTCATTTACTACTTGCCTCTTATTTATGGCACTTATGACACTATGGCAGTGTTTGAAATGGAGGGAGGGCAGGTAGCTGCTGCTGCTCAGCACCTCATTGTAGCTGCACTCAAGTATGCATAGTTTGTTTCATTGGCGGCAGCCACAAGGAGATTGCTTTTTTAACTCACTTGGCAATGTCATGCTGTTCGGAGTTCTTCATTTACATGACTAGCCAACACAATTCAAGATGTTTTACTAGTATTTATTATGGTAATAAAGGGGGAACTTTCCTCTCCTTAATATTAAAATTCACTCTCCTTAAAAAATGAAAAGAAATGTACAATGCTGATAATACTGAGCATTTACTGGGCACTTAGGTTACACTCCACAATCAGAGTGTACCAAGCAAACATTTACAACACTGCAGACTAACAGCTTCTTTGCTTTGCTCTAAGAAATTGTGCCATGCCATGTTGCACACCTAATAGATGACAGATATATGGCTAATAGGTGATAGATACATGGCTTAACCATACAGGTCAATCATATCCAGAAGGGATGCCTCGCAATCTTTTTGTCAGACTCCATGCCTTTACCAAAATGAAAATTTGTCTGATCTAATCTAATCCAGCAAGAAAAGGACTTTATAGTACTTCTGATCTGCCAAAAAAGGGGCTTCACATTTCTGTGGCTATAGGTCTAAAATTTCAGTATCTCTTAGAATGGCACTTAATATGGGAAAATAGATGGAAAAAGAGTTATCCAAAGATATCCGGAGAATTTCATCCCCAAATTTAACAAACTAAAAAATATATTAACACCGTGGCTAACTATTAGCACTCATTAAAGGCATCAAGTGCTTGAAGATGCAGAAGGTAAATACTACTGTTAGCATAGAATTAGATAAGGAATAAAGGAATAGCCCCCTCTTTCAGACTGAATGTTTCACACTTTTGGAGGTATATCTTTATTAAGTATTTAACGGGTAACACACTTGCCTGTCACAGGTCCCTAATAGTATGGCAAGAAAGCAAAGTGCTACATAGAGTGAGGATATTTGATGCACTGGTGTTCCAGATTTTAAGGCGATACCACTGTTATACTGTTATACTTGCATACTGTTTTAACTGGTCTAATGGATTTAACTTCCCAAATAGCTCTGTCTCCTAACCCCATGAATGAGGGGCTAGCTTTAACTATTTCTTCCTAAAGGGCATCACCAGAGCTGACAGAGCTAACACCTGATCAAATCCTAACCTAAAGCTACTGCAACCTGGTAATCCTAAAGATACAAATTGATACCCACATTTCAGTGCATCAGGTTATGTAGCACATCATCCCTACAACCAACTCCATGCACAATTACAATGCTGCACATTCCTTCTGCACTGATGGCAAAAAGAAAATGGCACCCTTACTGTCAAGTATCAAAGGTTTAGTCACCCTGCAAAGGCCCAGGCATAATTAGAAAAATGCTCATCTATGCTTGGTTATGCTTTGCTATGTTACGATACCTCAGACCATAAATGAATATCCCATGCAACAGTTCAAGGATGATGAAGGATAGCATAAATCAAATCTGCTCAGCAATAAGGAGGCTTAACCTGCTACGATATGATGAGGAAACGTTTCTCTCCTTTATATCTCTCTTTGCGAGCGTATACTGCATAATCTAAAATGTAATGGCTACAGGTTATATACTAAGGGTTGGGGGTGGTAGGGAGCTAACCTCAACAACAAGGGTTTATATATTCAGAAAGCAGAAACTAAAAGTAAAAGTAAAAGTAAAAAGAATAAGTAAACCAGGTAGAAAACGAGAACGTTGTCAGTGTCTTACAACACTGTACACAATTGTATTTTTACAGTTTATAGAATTCTACAACTTAAAATCTACAATAACCCACATGGGGTCCTCACAGAGGGCTTTGGATGAGGGTTCTCACCCCGCCCATATTCTATGAGGACTCCAGCCAGGTGAAGACAGAGTTTAAAGAATCTGAGCACAATCCAAGAAATACCTTTATAATATGAGAGTACAAATCATTACTTTTATTATGTTGTAATATGCTGTGTATATTTGGAAAGAAAAGTGCTGTTATGCAAGTGGTTGAAGGTGATTGTGAGGCAAAACATTTAGAGGTGCAAGCCAAGAGCTTAATCCCCTTTAGAGATGGTTGGGCAGATGTAGCCAGAATCAGGACCTGCTACATTTTCCTCACTACAATTCATCTATTCAATATATTCACCTTAAGAAACTAAAATGACAGATTTGAAACTACAGAGTTGGAATGTAAGGGGATTGAATTCATTAATAAAATGTAAGCAGGTACTGACCTATCTCAAAAAATTACACACACAAGTTGCTCTACTGCAGGAGACAAAACTGTCTCATGATGAGTCCACTAAGCTAGTTTGAGAAAGGGTGAGACTAGAAGTTCATAGTTCCTCCCAATCAAAAACGGGGGGTATCAATTCTTATTCATAAATCACTAACATGGACGCTAACAAAATCAATACATGATGAGGAAGGCTGATGGGTTTTAGCCCTCTTCCAGACACCTTATGGTCCACTTGTGATTGGGAACCTGTATGCTCTTAACACAGACTCCCCCCATTTCTTTCATAACCTAGCATCTCAGACTGCTTCATTCAGTGACATAAGTGTCCCAATACTGCTGGGGGAATTTCAACCTGGTATTGGAGACTGATATAGACAGGAGTAGAGGCAGCAGAGAACCACATACTAGGGCCACTAGGGTGATCAAACTTTGGATGGCAGACATAGCACTTACAGATGCTTAGATAATATAGAATCCAGGAGTTAGAGACTATACATGCCACTCAAGCAGGTGCAGAACATATAGCAGAATTGATATGTGGCTTACCTCACCTAAAATCACTGCCATGATAATAGCAGCATCCATCAAACCTCTCATTATATTGGACCATGCTCCACTTCAATTACATATTTTGTATGGGTCAGTAAGCCACAATGCAACTAACTGGAGGATGATCCCCTGATAATGCTAGACCCTGAGTTCAGTCCATGGTTCAGCAAGGCAGCCGAGGATTTTTTCAAAATAAATGAGGTCTCAATGGTCACCTTATGGGAGGCGTTCAAGGCTACCATGTGGAGGAACATTATTTCCTATGCTGCATTCAGATGCAAGAGAAGGGAGCAGGAACTAACAGATATGGAAAGTAAGTTGATTGCTTTAGGGCTACAATATAAATCAAATCCCAAAGCATCACTGAAGTCTCCTCTATACAAGGAAATATTAAAAATAAGGAATGGAATTAATTCCTGACAGCTAGGAAGGCAAAACTGGTGATCATGCAGCTAAAATACAAATATTGGGAAGGGGGGAAATGTAGGAAACTATTGGCCTACAGAGTAAAAAAGCAACAGGCCAAGAGACACAGAAATGCCCTTAGAGATGCAAATGGAAATTCTCATACCTCAGAAAATGGAATTAATGACCAGATGAAAGAATTTTATGTTCAGTTGTATTCCTCAACTACAAACAATAACCCTAAGGCACTTGTGGAATTTCTAGGAAAGTTAAATCTTCCAAAGATAATCTCTGCCCAGGCCACAGCCTCAGACCAGAATTTCACAAATGATGAATCATTAAAGAAAAAAAACACTGGGGGGATGGACTACCGACAGAGTTTTACCAAGCTCTGGCCCCCAGTGGTATCACCAGTCATGCAAAGACTTTTCTCAGAGTTACAAGAAATGGGCATTTTCCCTCCTGCAATATGTGAGACAACCATAACAATTCTCCCCAACCAGGGAAAGAGAAAGAACTGCCTGCTAGCTATAGGCCAATCTCACTTATAACAATGGACAGCAAAATTTATGCTAAGATTCTGGCCACCAGACTGGAAAGTTCATCCCATCCCTAATACATCCCTCCCAGGTGGGCTTCATCAAAGGCAGATAAAGTTCTGATCATATGAGAACCCTACTAGATGTGATGCAAATATCAATGTCTTCTCCTACTCCAGCCGCTGCATTGACCATTGACTTTGAAAAAGCCTTTGACTCAGTGGAGTGGCAATACTTTTATACTGTGCTGCAAAACATGGGTTTCAAGGCAAATTTCATCAATATGATCAGAGCTATCTATATATGCTAACCCAAAGGCACAAATCCTGATGAACAGCAGCACTCTATCAACACTTTTCACCCTAAAGAGAGGGACATGTCAGGGTTGCCCACGCTCATCACTCCTTTTTATCCTAGCCATAGAACCCTTAGCAGAGGCCATAAGGGAACACCAGGGCACACCTTTACTGGGGGTAAAGACCAGGGATATAGAGATCAAATCCCTAATGTATGCAGATGATCTACTGGTAATTCTGCAAGATGCACACAGCTCAGTGCAACCACTGCTCCAGTTACTAGACACCTTCACTAACCTATCAGGACTAAAGATAAATAAGAGTAAGACTAAGTTTTATCACTTAACAAACTCTGCCTAGAACCCCCATTTACAGCTCTAAACCTAAAATGGGCAAGGGACCACATAATGTACCTGGGTATTAAAATCAGAGCAAAAATACCAAATATTATAAACAGTAATCTCGAGACACTTATTACCAAGGGATAAAGACAGATCTGGAAAAATGGAAACCCTGAAACTTTCACTACTGGGGAAAATAGAGGCAATAAAAATGATTATTGCACCAGAGATCTTATATCTGACCTCACATATACCCCTGACAGTCCCTGACTTGTGGTTCACTAGAATAGATAAACTTTTGGGCAGCTATATCTGGGAAGGGAAACAATCCAGATTCAGCAGGAATAAACTAAGAAAACATTGGACCAAAGAGTATATCCCCCACTATGGTCCACAGTAGAATCATCCTTGATTAAGGGTTTTCTGCCTACCACGTACATCTATGGGAATTCCCCCATTACTTACAATAGCCTCATCTATATCCTCCTGGAAAAAAATTAGGGAGACTAATAAAAAACGATTTAGTTCACCCCAAACATGACCCACTATGGGGTGCAAATAATATTAAGATAGAGGGGAAGACAATATACTGGAAAACCTGGGAAAAGAAAGGTATTACTACAATACATGACTTACTAATTCCAGGATCACCAGACTTGAAATCCTTTCAGGAACTAAAAAAAAAGATACAACTTACCAAAAGAAGATATCTGATGGTTTCTGCAGATCAGAGATGTCACAGCTTCCCTGATTACAAAGTTTAAACAACTATAAAAGCCATCTAATCCACATCCACTTCATAACTTATTAACAAAATCCAAAGGCAGAACTAGTCTGATATAAGCAATCATACAAGACAATATTCCAGACCAAACCAAAAAAACAAAGGAAAAATAGAAACAAGCATTAGGTAGGGAAATACTAGAGAATGAATGGGACTCCTGCTGGGCAGCTGCACGTAAACCCATTAGAGACACCTGCAGCAGGCTCATCCAAAATAAAGTACTACACTGGTGGTCTACAACACCAGCAGTTTTATTTTTAGCAAATCTAACAAACTCAGAAGAATGTTGGAGATGTGGTACTACACACGGGGATCTTTTCCACATATTATGGTCATGTCCTAAGATTATAGATATGTGGAATCTAGCCCACAATTTATTACAGCAAATCTTAAATATTAACCTTCCACTAGCAGCAAACTTATATCTACTGGGCTCAAAGGCCTCTATAGCAGAAACTCATCTGTCAAAATGTCAGTGGGATTTCCTGATCCTTTTTAGTGTTCAAGTAAAGTAACTCATCATTAGTAAATGGAGATCCACAACAATTCCCACTGTTAAGGAACTTCTGGACAACATTACTGTGTTAGTAAAATATGAAAGACTGTCCCACATCTCCTCCAACACTCTAATAAAATATGACAAGGTCTGGACCCCATTTCTCTAATATATACACTTAATCTCACTTCCAAACCCTGCCCCCAGGGATTCCTTGGTCAAACACCCCAGAAAAGGCATAGGCTAACTACAAGGTGCTTAGGATCCATTTTGTCACCTGCAGAATACAGGGTATCTTACAGCCACCCGGATACCACAACCAAAGGACATCTCTACAGGCTTCAAACAGAGCTTATAAGAGTCACCAAATAAGGCACACAGCCTCACATACAACCACTTGCATCTATTGTACATAGTTCACATTGTTTAACATTAATATGTAGAAGGTTTTGTCAGATGGCTACTTACAGCAGATATCTTGACTGCCAATAAGGTATAAAGAGCATGCCACGTAATCTTGATCAAATGATATGTATAAGGAGCATGGCAAATATAAATGTGGTACTCTGACCTTACTTACTTACATAGATGTAAATGAACATTTAAAACCTTAAACAAAATGCTTGAAACAATGACTGGGACACTAGGTTAAGGTGTCAGGGTATATTTTATTGATTAATTCCACAATAAGATTAACAACTATACAAAATATACAATGGTGTTTTAATTAAGTTATAATACACCATGCAATTACAAAGGTAGCTTTAATATTTACAATAGTAGGAATAAAATTATCTGATGAAATAAAGAAAATTTAAAGTAACTAACACAGTAGCATGCTGGCTGTCTCCGTCCAACTTTAGGACGTGATACTACATGGAATGCTGCCTTTTAATCTATTCATTTTAAGCTGTATGGCAATTAAGCTATAATCCACATATCCAGAAATATGTACCAGACTAGAAATTAGATGATCATGGAGAGCATATAGGACGTAAGTCCATTCAGCTCAGTATCTTCCTATGAATCATATGAATCCAAGGTTATATCTGATGTATGTATGTACCTTTCTTATTTAAACAATAAAAAGATTTAAGTTCAAAGAAAGTCTGGAATTTTTTGTGGCATGATTGAAGAACAGCTGTGCCCTACCGGGTATGGAGGGGCACTTTTCTCAACGTAGCTGTTGCACGGTAGAGATGACCATAAGTGGTGTCATCACACACTGTGGAGGAACACAGGAGATTTGCAGAATGTGTTCTCCGAGGATCCGGAAAATGCACTGAAGTGAAACTTCATCACCTGTGGAAGGTCCCAGACACTCGCGCCCAGCAAGGTGTCATTCTGTGACAGAATCATCCTGGTATGGCCATAGGTTTCAATAGAAACTGGAACTTTTTAATTTATTTCTGACACGAGTACAATAAAGCTGTGTCGTGCAGGCGACCTTATGCATCGCACGTTCCCGTCACTGTAGAACTAGAACATCATGAGATGTTGTATGATTGTTTGGGATGCTCTTCTGGGCTCTTTAAATTAAAGATGCAGGGCAGCGCTAGGACTGTGCGCATGCACTTTTTCCTCCGCGGTATGACGTCAGTGTCGTTGTGCGGCCGGAGGCGGCGATGTTAGAGCAGATGTGAGTGTATCTTTGAATCCAGCCATCGGGAAGAGGCCGTCTGGGAGTCGGGATAAGGCCAGGTGGGCTGCTGCAGTCAGTGCTGGGGCTGTGAGGGGCTCGCGTCTGCTAGCAGTAGAGATGTGAAGGACTTGGCGATTTCGGTCTGTTAGCGTGCGGGGGTGGGGGGTGCAGTCTCGGTTTAAGGGGTTCGCGCAGTAAATCACGGCTCTGGGGGGCGCGAGCCTTCCGCCTGTGCTCACAGCGGTTGTCTCGGTTTGTAGGCTCGCGCCTCTTGGTTTCGGTCTGTGTGCGCGCTGCTTGTCTCAGTTTATAGGGTTGGCGGCTGCGTCTGTTTGGCACTCCATCCTGACGGGAAGAAAAGTCTCAGAAACAGCAGAGGCAAGCCAGAGAACCCTCAGAGGGAGCGAGAGAGTGCGTGATCTGTCGGGGGCGCTCAGAAAGTAGGTTGACGGACCCGGCGTTAATGATAGGAGGCCTGAGGAGAAGGGTGGCTTAGTGAGGGTGATTAGGCAGAGTTGGGGCGACCCGTTGGGGCAGTCAGAGAGTAAAGTAACACGGCAGGGGTAGTCAGAGAAACGGTTGAAGGCGTGCCCCGTTTGGACGGGGGTGGCAAGAGACCTTGCCTGTGCTGCAGGTGGGCGAGGGTGTCCTGATGGCTGCAGTCTTTGCTAACTGCATGGATACTATCTATACAAGTATTTAGGCCAGTTGCACCCCACCTTGGAGCAGCCTCATGGGCCAGTGGGGGAGCTTCTGTTGCACACCCTCACCTGGACATTATTACCCCTGACCCGCTGGTTGGAAACAGGCTGTCCAGCACCAAGGATCCTTGCACTTCACCTGAGGTCTGGTTGGCAGCAGTCGCAGACCAAAGGTGGCCAAGACCTGCAAACAGAAATCGAAGCAAAGATCACCAATGTGGGAGTACCAAGTTGATAGGGAGGCAGGGGGCTGAGGGGAGGAACGTTTCTGGGAAATAAACACAGAGGGTGTCTGGGCTGGGGTCTGTGTGGCTGGATTACAGGTGTTTAAATCTGTGCAGCCAGGTGACAGGCTGAGGTTACCTGTGTGGCTTAGTAACGGAGGGCTGAGGCTGATACCCTTGGACTTCACTACGCTAGTGGGGATGTTGCCTATGGAGCCAGAAATATGCATCTGTCCCCCCAAGAACTGGCCATCGGGACCTGTGTTTGGGCATGGTTTGGGTAGACACCTTGGGGAACTACACCTAACTCCCCCAGGAGATGAGTCGGAGCACATTGGGTCAGTAGTGGTACAGAACCCTGGGAGAGGAGATAGGAGATGCCAGGAATCGGGTCTGGTAGAAAGTGACAATGTCTCTGCAGATGTACAGGGAAATGAACCCAGTTCAGACCATGTTGACCAGGACTTAGAAGACAAGCTCCTTGGTAGTGAGAGGTCAGTACAGACTGGTGGTTGGGCTTATTTGATACTGGATCGGATGGATCCAAACTGCCAGCTTGGGGTTGAGGTCCAAGACCTTCCCCTCACTGGCGGGACTGACTATTTGAACATGACTGTTTCCTTGCTGGTGGAGGACGATGCTTATCTGAGCCCTTCAGCTGACCAGAAGTTGTCTCGTGCTGGAGAGCAGGACTGTTCACACTTAGACCAGGTTACACTGCTCACTGAGGAATCCCAGCTCTCAAATGTGTGCCCTAGCAGCCCAAACCAGATCCTAGATACCTTCAGTGAGGACCAGCATGTATCCCGGGACAGAGGCTGTCATAGTCCTGGACCAGATACAGATTATTACACTAGGGACCTTGATTTATTGCAGGACGGAGGGGATTGTAATTTGGGTCAAGACAGAGTTACCTGTAATAAGGATCAGCATTTGTCTTGGAATGGATACAGTTGTGATCCAGATCAGAACTATGATGGAGGGCATTGTAGTCTAGAACTGAAACACAGTGTGACTCAGGATCATCAGATGACCCCACCCCTGGGATTAACACACCAATTGGATCAGGATGCTGCCTTGTACTTGGATGGGTCGATGGGTCTTCCCTCCAGTGTGGATAGTTCATCCCAGGATGGGCATGATGTAACTCCAGGGTTAGCCGAGTATCCACCTCATGACTGTACTGTGGATTTACTTGGAAACTACTCAGTGGGATTGATCCCATGTCCGTCACTGGATGATAGCCTGGACTCCACAGGAGGGGAAGTGGACGTCTCCCGACTCCGAGCAGTATTTGATGCCCTGGATCGTGATGGCGATGGCTTTGTGCAGATTGAGGAGTTTGTGCAGTTTGCCACAGTGTATGGAGCTGAGCAGGTAACCAGACTCTTAAACTACTGAATAGTAATGGTGATGGTGGGTTGGTTTTGTGTGTGTGTATGGTGGTGGGGGGAGGTTGTTTTGGAGTGTGTGATCTGTGCATGGGTACCTAATTCTGCATTTGACCACACTGCTGGGTTTGAAATATTGTAGGTCAGACCCAAGATTTAAACCTTGTGCTGCCTGTTATCACATAAGAGTATCTGAAATCATGGAATGCTTTTGTATCATCTCGTGAAGAAAAAAAACAGTCAGAAACTGGTTTCTGGACTTGGTCACTCAACTTCCCAAATGCCTGTAATTTTATGGCACACTTTCTCCTTGAAATTTCTTTAAATGCCCTCCCCGCGGCTAAGGTTGAGTAACTAAGGTATGCGGTGCTAATGCAGAATTAGCTCCCGGTTCTAGTTTGAGTTTCCTAAGTTGGGTGCCCCCATTGGTTGGGCTACTGTATAAATTGATGGTGTCTGTTCTTGTTGGAACTTTCTCAGGCCGGCTGACTACCTTTTTTGTGAGCCTTTTCATCCTTCAACCCCGCTGCCAGCATTTTGGTCAGTTTATGTGCAGTTCTCCTTAACATGTTATCTTAACTATGCTATGAGCTACCATTTGTGTCCCAAACTCTAGACTATATATAGCTATTGGATCTTTTTTTTTTTTTTGCTCCCATCATAGCCCCCAGTACTTCACTCCTTCAGGCAAACCAATGTTTCTCTGCCCGGCTGCATGCTGGAGTCCCCTTGATTCTATTTCTGACTCACCCCCTGGATCTCCACAGTCGATGGCCTCTATCACCACCAGAGGGAAGCGGTGTGTTTGGCATTTATTTGGAAGGTGCAAGGATATTAGAGGCACCAAGATGCTGGGAAGGCCCTATGGTGTGGTAAGGCTCAGTATTGTCGTCCAAGTTACTAGAACCTGCAGTTTCTACATTTTTTTTCCTGAAACCCCAGTCAGCCCTTCTCTGTATGGGGGGGCAGTTCCAGCACTACTCTACTTGGCCAGGGCCCAGGAAGTTTCATGAGGTCACTCACACTGCTGAGGTCATAGCTCCTGATATTTGGGGTGGGGGGGATTACACAGCTGACGGCTCAACTACCGCTCATGGTGTATGAATGCTTTGCTCTTTGAGAACAGGCCTCAGTGATCCTCATAACTCTGAGCTGGATAAGGTGGAGCTGGTACTCGGACCTCCTGTGGCTGAGCACCCACTCTTTTACTCTTTTCTCTTGCTCAGAACAATGCCTCATGGTCCAAGTGGATGGTGATCGGTTTGGACATGCAGTCTCTTCACCTCAGCTTATGGCTTCTAAGAGGCTAGAGCTGCATAACCTCTATCCAAGGAGATCATGAAAGATCTCAGTATCTTGGAAGTCTTCTACTAGGAAGTTTTATTCCTGCAAGTGGAATGCATTTTCATTTTGGTGTAACCACCAGTCCCTTTCCCCAGTTCCACCTCTAACAGTTCAGTAGGCAGGGTACTGGATTACCATGTGTAGCCTGGTCTGTGATTTATCTCTCTCTAAAGATACACATGGCTGCCATCTCTAGTTATCACTTTGCAGGTTCTCCCTCTAAAATTGCTGACTTCTGACTCTCCACGCAGTCCTTACAGGTACCGTCCCTGGATTTTTATGTTGTATAGCAAATTAACTGTTGCCAACCTAAAAAGAGCCTAGCTTCCTTCTGTGCGGCCCTACTCGTAATCTTGGGTTTAGATTTATTTCCACTCTTGCAGAAAAAATTACTTGCCTGTGATAATGTTTCTTCTGGTGGTTGTCAATTACATATCCACACACTCCTCACATCTGCCCCTTACTACGGTAGTAATGGCGTTCCGTAAAAGTAAATTTTCATGAAGTGCTCTTTTAAAAGAGATACTGGGCTTATCTGTAGCTTGAAGCAGTCTAGAGATATCCATGATTCAATCTGCCCCATACTGATACTACATTGCAACAATTTTAGAACCCTGTGATGTCACGGACGATCAAGCTGTGGCTAACATTATAGTCAAGCACAGCTTGATTGGCAGTGACATCACAAGATTCTAAAAATGGTGGCAATTTATTTCGTTTTTGTTGACCAGGTAAGTGCACTAGACAAATCTGCCTATTTTCAGGCACGCCCTTGGGGAGGGGGAAACAGATGAATGCCAGCTGACCTTGAACCAGATTAAGCTGTTGGTGGTATTTTTAGTGAATGAGGGAAATTTGGCCAGGACACTGGGGAAATTCCCCTGCTCTTTTCGATAAGTGCCATGGGATCTTTAACATCCACCTGAACTACCACCAATCTAGGCAGATGGGACCTCGGTTTTAACGTCTTATCTGAAAGACGGCACCTCAGAAGTGCAGCACCCCTCTCATGCTCCACTACAGTGTCAGTATTGGGATATTAACCCAAGTGCCAGATGTGGGAACTGAATCCATAGCCCTCTGATCTCCCGGCCTCAGAGGCGAGTGTGCTACCTACTGAGCCACTGACACTGCTGTAGTATCACTACACTATCACTACTGTAGTAGACAATGTAGTATCAGTATGGGGCAAATTGAATAATTGATGTCTTTGGACTCCTGCGATCCACAGTAGAGACCAATACCTCATTTAAAACAATATTTTTATGGACTTTTTTTTTTCCTTTCCTTGCCGTCTGCTGCTATGATCTTATAGTTGGAGAAAGCTTACATATGGCAGGCATGTGCCATGGTTCAGAGAGGCAATCCAGAGAAATCCGCATCATTTGCATTTGACAACTGTCATGTGTGTCTGCGGGCGAATACCATTAGGAGTTATCTACAGGGCAATAACTGTTTACAAGAGTCGGCTGACCTGTGTAGGGTCTCTGAGAAGTGCACTTGGCCCCTGCTGCTCTAGCTGATGGGATTTGTAAGGGAAGCTACATTTAATATCTTCCTGTAAAACACACAAAGTGACCACTTTAGTCAGAGGGGGCCTAGCCTGTCCTGAAAATGAACAGCATCTGTACTTAAACCAGCATGAATTCAAACTGTGTGCTACAAAAATAATGCCTTGGCAGTGTGGATTGCATTAATCTGTTTTTGTAAAGTGTATGTATATTCGTGACTGCCCGTCCTATTCGGTCACGAGTTCATTGCTAAGGTTAGTTTTCTGTGACTCCCTTGTGTGTTTCGATTGATGACGTTCCGTTCATGGTAAACCCCAATGCAGGATGTGTCTTTGTAGGTAGAGAGCAGAATTCCTTCAGATGCTTGCTTGAAACCACCACTCCTTTTCAGATGTTTAATGTGCAACACAGGGCATATTTGAAGAGTTTGGATATGGTGATAGTGTAAACGAGCTGCCTGTAGTGAACAAGTCTGGGGTAGGGGAAGGGAATGCAGTGTGCAAGACGTATGGAAGGACCAGGGCCTGGTATAATTGGGGGTGGGTGGTAGGTAATAGAATTGGTTGCAAGATTTGTTGCAGTTAATTATTGGTTTGTATTGCCCTGACCCTTCTGTTCTCCCAGTAAGAGAATGAATTGTAGTAAATGGTTTGTTCTGTGAGGTATGTAATGGCACAAGGTTCACATTCTGTCATGCTTGGTATGTAACACTTTAGAATGTATATTTGGGCTGGCTGATCTTTGCCTGACTTACAGCAAGTTGTAAGTAAGTAAAGTTATTTGAGCGCCCATTCCCTGGGGTGCAGAGTGCTGTTCAAAGGTCAGGACAATTCATACGTAAAACATTTCCAAATGTAACACTATGGTATATATGATTATAATGTGTGGTAAGTGTCTATTAACCACCATAATCAGCAGTCACACAGCTTTGTTATGCACTGTTTAGAATTTTAAAAGTTGTTAACCACACTTTGGAACTTCCAAACAGTGGCATAACAAAAAAGAATGCACCAGAGTTCCATGATTCTCGCACATAGAATGCAAAGGGTGTTTTTTTTTACCATACACTATAAAAAATGATGGCTGGGGATCGGGTGACATGCACGCTGTAATCGCCTCTCATGGTTGCTAGTGCTACAGTAAACCTCTCGAGCTGTGCTCTCGAGGTTTACCATGTTGCCCTTGCAACCACTCGAGGTGATTACAGTGTGGTTATCACCCGATCCCCAGCCATTATCCTCTATGTAATGCAACCAGTCCCTCCTTGACATGTATTTCATCTTATACAAACTGGTAAATCAACAGCTTGTCATAAACGGACTGACACTTGTAAACCTACTGCCCACTTAACCATGCAGACTGACTGCTGTCTGAATGGATGACTAAGCCAGTCTTAGTTGTTATAGTTCATCTAGTTTATTTTGTTGCATTTGTTTTTAATTCTTCAGAATGTAAACTGGAACTTTGCTGCCATGGACAGGTGGATATAGCCTGTTGTAACATGGATATTAATAGCAGGACAAATGGTATATTGTGGTGGTCAGATAGCATCATGATCTTCTTCCAGTGGGTATTAATTCTCAGGTAATGCCAGCTGGTAATCTACACGCCAAGTTTACGTGGTGACTTAAGTTCTCAGCAGTACGGCCCATAGGGGCGGCACTGTTATTTTTATTTAAATGTCATTTGTTTCCCACTCAGCTTGCCCATGACGTGGCGTGAGTTTCCCTTAGTACAACCCGTAATTGCACACTGAAATTCAAAGTAATCAGGGCTTCACATTGGGAGTGCGCCTCACTCAAGACAGTCACAGAATTAATCAGCACTGTGGATGTTATGTTCTGGCAGTAGGAAATTGAATCCAACCTATAGGTGGCGTAATGGTAACAATGGTCAGAGAGAAGCACATGATGTTTCCCAATAGTATAACTTGAACAGTATGTAGTTCAGTGTACAGTAGGAAAAGAAAATTAATTGCACAGTCAAATTCAAAGTAATCAGCGCTTCACATTGGCAGTGCGGCTTACTGAACACAGACACACAATCGGCGACGACAACAATGCTCGGGGAGAAGCACTTAATGTTGCCCGATAGTATGATTGAACAGTATGTATTTCAGTGTACAGTAGGAAAACAAAAACGAGTAACAGCTGAAGCCATCAGGAACTGGGGTCGCAGTGTTGTGAAACGGCACTGTAACTAAAGCACTAGTTATTTCCCACACACCAACCCAAAGGACACTGTACTTACTAATCATTATGCGACACAGTTCATTACTCCCATAGTGCTTTCTGCCGCCATTGATGCCGCGTGTATTCACGATAGCATCAGAAGTACACAGTTGCTGAGTTTAAGAAACAAAAAGATGCTGTGTAAGTGATCAACATCTGGTGAAGATTTGTAATAGAACATTTATTTGAGCAATACTCTCCACAGTCTAATTAAATGTTGTAGCGAAAAGGATCATTTCTGAAAATATGCAAATGAGTTTGCCTTGTTTCAGTGAAAATGGCGTTAAATGTCACTGAACATTTTAAAATCTTGTGAAAAATGTTTAAAAACATGCAGTCATAAAAACATATCATATTTTAAACATTTTATTTGTGTTAGTAGAGTAAAGGACAGTACCACCGACTGAATAAATACATAGATACATAGACAGTGTCGGCAGATAAGGGCCTATGGCCCACCCAGTCTGCCCATTTGAGCTTGTAAGTTCAGTTTATGTTTTCCTAGAAGTCTGTTGCCCCTTACCCCTGACCTCCAGAATTCCTTTATGTCTATCCCATGCATTCTTAAATCCCATGATTGTTTCAGCCCCCACCACTTCCTCTGGCAGGGTGTTCCACTTGTCCACCACCCGTTCTGTGAAGAAATTCTTCCTCATGTTTCCTCTGAATCGTCCTCCCTCCAACTTCATCCCATGCCCTAGTCCTGGGTACATCTTTTTTGCTTAAAAATAGTGTATTCTGCACCCTGTTCCTCCCTGTGAGATACTTGTATGTCTCTATCATATCCCTCTCCTCCTCTCCTCCAGGGAGTACATGTTCAGTTCCTTCAACCTGTCTTCATAGGACTTGTGATGCAATCCATGCACCATCTTTGTTGCCCTCCTCTGAACCTTCTCTACCCTGTCTATGTCCTTACGTAGGTATGGTCTCCAGAACTGTACACTGTACTCCAGGTGGGCCTCACTAGTGTCTTGTATAGCGGAATTATGACCTCCTTTTCCTGCTGGTGATGCCCTGCCTATACATCCCAGCATCCTATTTGCTTTACCTGCTGCCTTGTCACATTGTTTCCTACCTTGAGGTCATCAGAGATGATAACCCCAAGATCCCTTTCCTGTTTGGTGCATGCTATATCATCACCCCCAACTGATATATTTGTGCCAGGGTTTTGTGCCCCATATGCATTATCTTGCACTTCTTTGCATTGAATTTCAACTGCCAAACCCTGACCATTCTTCAAGTTTCTGCAGGTCCTTCTCGTTCTGTCTACACCCTCTGGTGTGTCTACTCTGTTACAGAGCTTTGTGTCATCAGCAAACAGTGAAATTCTGCCTTCTAGGTCCCAGCGCATGTCACTGATGAAGATGTTGAATAGGACCGGTCCCAGCACTGATCCCTGTGGTACCCCACTGGTCACTCTTCCCTCTGTGGAGTGACAGCCATTTACCACCACCCTCTGTGTCCTGCCACCCAGCCAGTTACCTACCCACCACACTACTGTCCTGCCCACACCCATATTCCTCAGTTTGTGTAGTAGTCTTCTATGTGGCACAGTGTCAAAGGCCTTGCTGAAGTCCAGATAGGCCATGTCCACTGCCCTCCCCTGATCCACCTCCCTAGTCAGCCAGTCAAAAAATTCAACGAGGTTGGTCTGACATGACCTCCCCCTGGTGAAACCATGCTGCCTTGGGTCCTGTAGACCATTGACAACCAGATGTTCCACCAATCTCTCCTTCAATAGTGCTTCCATGATCTTCCCCACTACCGAGGTGAGGCTGACTGGTCTGTAGTTCCCTGCTTCCTCTTTGTTCCCGCTTTTGTATAAGGAGACTACATCTGCTGTCCTCCAGTCTTTGGGTACCTCCCCTGTTTCCAGTGATCGGCTAAACAGGATAGCCAGAGGTTCAGCCACAACCTCTCTTAGTTCTTTAAGGACCCTGGGGTGCACCCCATCTGGCCCCATTGCTTTATCAACTCTTATTACTTCCAGTTCCTTCAGGACCCTTTCTCGTGTAAGGGACTTGTGTCCATTTCTGCACCATTCTCACCCCTTTGTACTCCCTTCAGACCCATTACCCTCCTCTTCCTCAGTAAAGACTGAGCAGAAATACCTGTTCAATATGTCAGCTTTACTGTTGTCATCCTCCACGCGGCCCCCATCCTCCCCCTTCAGTCTCACTATCCCTCCCTTTGTCTTTCTTTTTTCACTTATGTACCTGTAAAAGGTTTTGTCTCCTCTACCCACTGATTTTGCAATGTGTTCTTCTGTCTGAGCTTTGGCTTCCCTTACTGACCTCCCTGCCTCCCTTTGCTTCTCCTGGTACTTCTCCCTATCCCCTTCTACCTGTGTCTTTTTGTATTGCCTGAATGCAATCTTTTTGGCTTTCACTTTGTTTGCTACCTCTTTTTTTGAAAACCATAATGTTCTCCTCTTCCTTTTCCTCTTGCTAACCTGCTTAATGCATAATTCTGTTCTTCTTGTAATCCCCATTTTAAATACTGCTCACTGTTCCTCAACCCCTGATTCCTGTCCCATTCCTTAATGCCTCTTTCAAGTATCTCCCCATTTTCCCAAAGTCTGCCCCCTAAATCCAGGATACGTGTTTTTGTGTGGTTTGGTTCTGCTCTTTCTGTGATTTCAAACCACAATGACTGGTGGTCACTGTTCCCCAGGTGCTCCCCCACTGTTACCCCCATCACACTGTCCCTGTTTGTGAGAACAAGGTCCAGTGTTGCCTTCTGCCGAGTTGGTTCCATGACCAGTTGCTTGAGGAAGGCACCCTGAAGGGAGTCCAGGATAAATCTGCTCCTAGTTGATGCTGCTGCTGGGATGCTCCAGTCCACGTCTGGAATATTGAAGTCTCCAACCAGTACTACCTCACCCTTGTCTGCCATCCTTTGGATGGCTAGCATCAGCTCCCTATCTGTTTCTTCCTCCTGGGCTGGTGGTCTGTAGACCACACCTGTGTGGATGGCTGTCTCCATTTTCCTTTCCAGCTTAACCCACAGTATCTCTCCCCCATTTTGTTCCTCCTGGATCTCTGTGGCCCTTATGTCATTTTTCACATACAGTGCCACTCCTCCTCCCTTCCTGCCTGCTCTGTCTCTTCTGAATATGTTGTAGCCAGGTATGGCCATCTCCCAGTCGTGGTTATCATTACACCAGGTTTCAGTGATGGCCACAGTGTCCAGGTCTGACTGCACCATGACAGCCTCCAGATCTTCCATCTTGTTGCTAAGGCTCCTGGCATTTGCACACATGGCTTTCCATGATTTGACCTCCCTAGACTGTTTCGGCTGTTTCTACTCAGTCCCTTCCTTGGTTGTCCTTTATCCCTGGTTCTCCTTGCTGTCTGCCCTTCTGCTGAATTTTGCCCTTTTCTGCCTGTCCACCTCTTGGGCACTAATCTCCATCTTTTGCACACTGCTTTGAAGAGATAGCCACCTCTGGTTCACTGGTTCCACTGCTAGCTTAGGGGGTGAGCAAGTAGGTACCTCCTTGCTGGCCTGCCACCCTTTGCTAGTTTAAATGCTTGTATGTAGCATTTAAACTTATCATTGAGTGCTTGATTCCCTCCAGGATGGATGCAGGCCGTCAGGCTTGAACAAACCTCCATCCCTCCAGGTGGGTCCCCAGTCACCAATGAATCCAAACCCTTCCTCACAGCACCAGTTCTTCAACCATGCGTTAAAGTTCCTGGTGCATGCACTCCTATGCTGTCCCTTGCCTCTTGCAGGTAGTACCTCTTAGAAAGTGACAGAATTAGCTACTTGCTTGAGACTGCTCCCCAATATCCTAAACTCTTCCTGAACTTCCTTTGGCTCCCCATTTGCCAGGTCATTAGTACCTAGTGGGATAATGACATCCAGCTCACCCTCCCGTCTTGCCTTCCCAGTGATCCCCAGGATCTTCCTTCCATCCCTCCATGCCATGGCACCTGGATTGCAAAACATGAAAAATATGTTTGTATTGTTATATTAAATATTGTAAACAGTTTTTTTAATAATTCTGTTAGATAATTATTTGAATTGATTGTTTGTCCATGTTACAAGCGCATTAAGCCCCTCGAAAGGAGGCTTCTACTAGGGAATTAATGCATGGTTGGGTGGTTGTAGGCCTCAGCCTTCTGTCTCGTGACACAACCACCCCCCCAACCATGCATTAATTCCCTAGTAGAAGCCTCCTTTCGAGGGGCTTAATACTTACTTGATAAGTATACCAGCTCATACAAATGGTGCTTTGTACCTTCTTGGAGAGCCTGACTGCGCAGCTTTCGCGGGATGTGGAATTAGTTAAATGGTGCAACATGACTTGAGTGACTAAGAAACATTTACTCATAAGTCTGTTGTATTCCAGCTGACTTCAGTGCCCTTGCTGATTCTTGAAGTTCACCCTAACTAGCTGCAGGAAATCGTTTACCTGGTATAGCCTAGCAAAAAAAAAAAAACCCAAACAGTTTTTCATCAACTGCTGCACAAGCTTGTTTACGTTTAGCAATCACTTGCTACACATCTGAGTTTATCCAAAAGTGAATGTACAGCTGCTTTGCACAAGGTTACCTGCAAACTATCCACATTTTTCCTACTGCTACTTAAATTGTTTTGAATAATATTTTTCCTGACTTGCTGTACGTGTCTCTTTATGTTATCTTGTATTATTATTTATGCATTATGTGTCAACTTTGTATACTTACAACTGTTAGAACTACCAAAATGATGATTGCTTTTCTGCTGTCACTGACTTGCTTAAAAATAGGCATGTTGCCTAAATGTGGAATTCCTGTGGGCAAAATCACACCCAAACATTTATACTTGGCTAGGGTTCACACTAGCCATTCGCCAGACAGATGCTAATGTATTTCCTAAATGGCTAAAGGAATTTGTAACTGGAATAGCTAAAGCCTTAAAGGTGGAGAATGGGCTGTATTTAGATTGTAAAAAGTATTCTGTGTTACTTGGTGGCTTAAGGAGCTGCTGACACTGCAAAGAAAACTTTGAAAAACATGATATTTAGGTATAATTCGGCTTGCATTCCATATATATATTCTGTAGCTTTCTCTCCCCCCCCATTATTTATTATGAGAAAGTCTGCAGGAATACACATGATCTTTATATCTTACACTTTATTTAAAGGGAAGCTGTCATTTGCAACTTTACCCTCCGGTTAAGATTTTGGCAGAAAAGCACCTTTTTTTCATAAGGCGCACAGTAATTTCATTTCTAAAAGTCCGCTACCCAGAAGTATAGCGGACGCCGGAGCGGCTTCATCAAGTGTAATGGTGCGGCATGGCACCGTGCGCTTCAGTGCAAATGCACAAATGTATAGAAATGCATGGTGCGGCGCTGCACCATTACACTTAATGGAACCGCTCCAGCGTCCGCTATACTTCCGGGTAGCAGACTTTTAGAAATTAAATTACTTTGTGCCTTACGAAAAAAAAGGAACCTTTCTGCCAGAAGCTTAACCGGAGGGTAAAGTTTGCAGGGGCCGGAGCCCCTGCAAACAACAGCTTCCCTTTAAGTCTTTGGTAACCAGGTAAGTGCACTGATCCAGGGGACCATTTTCAGGCAGGATCTGAGCGACACTGGCGGCAGTTACGGAGGTAGTGACAAGTTGTACACTGGGCTGGATATTCAGAAATGCACCGAAGGCAGGCGCAGCACAACTCAACTGCGCAATGGTTGCACACTGCAACATGCGCCAGCGCAACATGGCTGAATATCGCAGGGATGCGCTATGGCGCAGTCAGGTGCACCAGGGAGCAACCAGACATGTGCCATAGCGCAACCAGGGATGCGCAAGGGGCAGCGGAAGATGTGCCAAAGCACAGCGGGAACAGCCAGGCACACAGCAGAGAGAGAGAGAGGCAAGGGGGAAGGGGGAAACAGTGCAGGATGGCGGGAGTACCAGGCCAGGCACACTGGCAGGGACACAGCCATCACACAGCCCACCACTGCACATGGTGTGCAAGCATGCAGCGCCTCCCCCCCCGAGGATGCAGGGCACAGGCGGCACAGACGTACAGGGGTGGGTGCCTTAGATCACCACACACCGGTGGGCATGCGGCCACCCGGCCAGTTGCAAGCCACACCCCAACACGTGGCACACACCACACAACCTGAACAGCCATCCTAGGGCTGCGCCACGGCACAGCCACTGACCGAAGGGCATGCCAACACCATGCATGCACCATTCAATGACACAGGCGCACTACACAGCCACCCACCACGTGACTGCAGCATGGACCCACTCGCCAGCTGCAAAGCAGACACGGACACAGAAGGGTGAACAAGTAAAATATATATTGGAGGAAAGCATCTCAGCTAAACATAACAGAGGTAAAATGGGAGGGTAGGCGTAGGTGAGAAGGAGTCAGAGGACAGGGACTGTACAGGTGGAAGGGAGACGGGAGGACAGAGGCGGGATGGTGGCAGTGCTCCTCATGGCTGTCCATGGCCTGCCGATGGCTGGCGCCTCCCCCTGCGCTGGTACTGAAGCATGAATCTCCTGGTTTGCCCTACAATCTCCATGGTGTGGGATGTGATGAGGAGGATCTCATGCAGGAGTCGCTGATAGACTGGCAGGTGGGAGCCCCTCCGAACACCTATGGCAGAGGAAAGGACAGGTGATCAGTGCGCGTCCAAAGCCCCCTAGCCCCCCTCGTGCGCAGTGGGCAATGTGAACACACTTCCCTGGAGTGGCACCCCTGCCACCCGTAGTGGGTGGGCCTGTGCTGCCACCAACCCGGCAGGCCACGGCTGTGCACAGCACTGGACACCGCCACCCAAGGGCCACCCGACTGCACAGTGGCAGGCGGGTGGCACAGTGTAGCAGCGGAACCACAGTGTCACTGGTGGCAGCTGGACACACACCCATCCCACCAACTGCCACACATGTGCAGTGGCCGCCCCACGGCGCCATACACACTGCACCGTGTGCTGCACACAGCTGCCACGGCGCAAGGCACAGGAGGCCATGGTCGTACCCACACCCCCGCCGACCGCCCTGCACTGCAATGAGGGAATGCACAGTGCCTACCTACCCGCTGTGGCACTGCGCATGCCAGTCCTCACTGCAACCCTCCACCACTGCTAGGTCCTGCTCCCCCAAAAGGGCCCACAGTGGCCTGCTGTGGCTTCACCAGGTGCCCCTGCTGCCCTGGCACGCCTGATCTTCAGGTCCTAGGACAGGAACACAGACAGGCACACATCAGAACACAGCCACAGCATGAACCCACCGCCCCCAACCCCATGCACAGTGTGCGCCCCAGCCGGGCAAGGCTGCAGGGCAGTGGCGCAGCACACCCAGTGATAGGCAATGCCATGCCACAGGACCCACAATGACAGGCCCCCCCGGCATGGTATGCAGCCCTGCCAACACCATGGTACAGTGGTCATGCACAGATGCAGTATGTACCCACTTACCTGGCCGTGGCACAGCCCCCCTGTAGACACGCGCCTACAGCACCTCAGCACTCCGGGTCCCTCCTCGCCAGGTCACCGTCATTCGGTGGCGGCACTGCTCCTGCGCGCTGCACCCTGTGGCCTGGACCAGCCCATCTACTATGTCCTGCCACATCTTTGTCCTGGGCCACTGCAGGGGCTGCTGCCCGAACAGGCGGGTGGCATGGGGCTCACCTGAGCCACTAGGTTGACAAGCTCCACCTGGCTCCAGTTCCTTGACTGTCATACAGCGTGGCACACCATGGTGCTAATGCAAACTAGCGATACAAAATGGCGCTCAGTAGTGCACGTGCACAAGATGCGCGCCTCTGGCAATCACGCAACTCCGGAGATGCGCTGCATGGGCGTGGCCATACCAGCTCGCGGAGCAGGGGCCCCAAGAGAGCATAGGGCAGGGCGGGGTGAGGGGGTTACCATGTGCATTGTGTGCGTGGGCGCCATAGGGCCCATGATGCATGGTGCGCAATAGGGCCAAGACTGCACCATGGCCCATAGGCACAATAGCACCCGAGCGCTATAGTCCTAATAGCACCAGGGTCCGAACGCCATAGGCCCAGTGGTGCCCGAGCACCATAGGCCCAATGGCACTCCTAGCGCATGGTGCACAGTGCAGGTTGCACATGCTGCGGTGCACATGCGGTGAGGTTCGGGCGTGACTATGTGATGCCAGCAGTGCGCCCCCGTGACATGCGCCAGAGCAAGTCCATTGCGCAAGGTGCAAGAGTGTGATATTCAGCCGTTCTATGCAGATGAGCTCATCAGCGTATCTGTGGCGCAGTGGGGATATTTGCATGTCATTACCGTTGCGTGACATCTCATTTGCATGTGATGCACTATAAAGGCACCGCATAGGCCATGGACTGGTATTGCAACCATCATAGGTAAGTTGCACCTGCTGAGGGGATGGACAGCACAGCGGGATGGATGGCTGAGGTGGGCCACTGCAACCAGTAAGCACTTGTCCGTGTCCACAGGTAGCAACATGTCTGAGCATGAGGAGGGTTAGGAGTATGTGCCTGTCCGCAAGCGCAGGCCCATCTTTACTAAGGCGGAGGCAGATGCCCTGTTCGAGGCATACCTTGACAGGGAACCATTGCTTAGTGGCACCACTGGCACGCTGCCAGGAAGGAGGTGGCGGCTGCCATGAACCAGCAGGGCAGCCTCCAGCGGTCTGCATGGGAGTGCAGGAAGAAGGTGGGCACCAACAAATGTCAGATCAAGGAGAAGATGGCGGCCATACGGGCTAGCAGGTCGGCCACTGGAGGGGGCCAGGCTACTGTGCCAGAGCTCATGGCACAGGAGGAGCTGGTGGCAGCCACCGTGCGGCACAGCGCAGTTGAGGGTGTGCCAGGCGGTGGCTTCCAGACTGGAGGGAGCCCATCGCTGCATGGTAGGTATGCCGGGACGGGGGGGGGGCAGTGGATGGTACGGCAGCACTAACACATCTGTGTGTTACCTTACAGCACCGACCCGCCAACAGCAGTGTCAGGGGCACCTGCGGCTGCCGTGGGGGCATGCCCAGCCCCGGAGGACCAGCCATTCACCTCCACAGGCATCCAGGGGTCCGATCGGTTGCAGCACACCACCGCCGTCCAGACGGATATCCTGGGCTTGGTGGTGGACAAGGCCCTGGCTGTGTTCCAGCAGGATGCCAGCCTTGCGTGCTCTATGTGGAGACACAGATCAGGATGGGGTCAGACACCGATGACTATGCGACCATGATACTGGACAGCGGGGTCGTCTTGTGGGGGAGACGCCCATACTGGTACCATCACTGGCAGCACTGCCAGTGGCCTGTTGCGGGTGGAACATCTGCCCGCCGCTGCCCCTGGTACCGCTGTGTGCACAGGCACAGTGGTAATGTGTGGGGGTTCGCCCGCACAGATGCTGGCCAGCGCACAGGGGCGGCAGCAGCAGACAGCTGGGGATGTTGGGTGGCAGAGCGCTGTGACTGCTGCTGGTGCACTTGACATTGTCCAGCCCCATGAGGACCCTGCGGTTCAGTGCCCATTTGAGCGGGGGTCCGTGCAGCGCGGTTGTACGCCACCAGTGGGATGGCGACATGTTCATGCACCCCTGGGCACTGACCCCATGACCGAGCACACCCGATTGCTGCAGGCCTCCATGGAGCAACAGGTGCTGCTCGCCGTTGGGGTGCGTGCACTCTGTGCAGAGGTGCACCAGGTAGCTGAGCAGCGTGAGAGGGGCACCGTGCAGGTCTTGGAGGCCGTACAGCACCTGCGGGAGGACACGACCGCATCTCTGGACCGCATGACCAATGTGATCATGGTCAGCCATGCACCGCTGGCTGCCACAGGGTGTGGCCGCCTGTCATAGACACCACGGAGTGCAATGTCCACCCCATGGCCCCGGCGTCGGGCGGTCCCGGGCTCCGCTGAGGGCATCCCAGGCACGCCTGGGGCTGGCCTGTTTGGGAGCCTGCAGACCCCTGTGAGGACCTGGTCGCATTCCTGCAGTTTGAACCCTGGGGGGCAGTCGCAGACCCCCCCCATGGCCGTTGAGCAGGCTGTGGGTGCCTAGCAGCCACGGCATGGCAGCTCCATGTTCATGGCAGCCATGTGTCCACACGGCAGACCTGATGTGTGCGCCACCCTGTCCACTGTGTGCTGCCACTGCCCTGTGTGCACCTGGGTGGTGTGTGTGTATACAAGACACAGTCGTGGCATCTGTGTGTCGCGCCACACACTGCCTGTGTGCGCATCTGCCAGGCCACTGGCCCATGTGGCATGTGCATGGTGATGCCAGCACAGCACTGGTTGCGCATGTGCACTGGTGCCCTGCATCTGATCCATGCCATGTGAAGGCACCTGGGTGCGTGACTGCGGGTGCCAGTGTGTGCATGTGTGTGTCTTTGTTGCTGTACAGTGCTGCGTGGTGGTGTGTGTGGCATGGCCCCCCCTGCCCTACGCCTGGGTGTGCATGCCCATGGCCTTGCCCACGCATGCCTGTGTGCCCTGCCACTGTTTCTGTTCTGTGCATGGGGGTTTGTCCACCTACCAGCGTGCGCTGTAGTGCTCCTGTGCGATTGTGTTGCGATGACAGCTATCCCACGGTCGATGGCCATGTTGTGCAGCATGCAGCAGGCCAGGAATAGGCTGCAGACCTTAGAGGGGCTGTACTGTAGGGCACCGCCGGACCAGTCTAGGCAACGGAAGCGTGCCTTCAGCATCCCGTACACATGCTCAATGATCTGCATGCTGGCGTGTGCCTCATTGTACTGCTCTTCCGCTGGGGATGACAGATGCTGGTAGGGGTTGAGCAGCCAGGGCCTGAGTGGGTAGCCACTGTCACCTGTGTGGACAGAGATTTGGTTAGCATGGTGTCCACAGTCACCGTGCCCCTTGCCCATCCCTGGTGCACCCGCCAGTGCTGAGCCCTGCCCACCCCCTCCCATGCCCTGCTGTACCCAGCTGCCCATGGTCTTGCCATACTCGCCCACTAGGTGACCTGTGGGGATGTCCCCATTCTCAAACCTGTGGCACAGTGCTGAGCTGTGCCAGATGTAGGTGTCACGTGCGCCCCCAGGGTGTGTGGCACAAACATCGGTTATGCGCCCTCTGGCATCGCACACCATCTGGCATCGCACACCATCTGGAAGTTGATACTGGGGGTAGCCCTTTCTGTTGACATATGCTACCCCTTCTGGGCCAGGTGGCATGCGGATGCCCATATGGGTGCAGTCAATGACCCCTAGCATGCCAGGCATCCGTGCTACCCTGTGGAACTCCTGCATGGTTGCTGTATGCTCTGCCTGTGTGCTGGGGAAGTGGATGTATTCCGCAGCTTGTGGCAGCAGGGCGTTGAGGAACTGTGTGATGAGTCGTGACGTGGCCAACTGGGTTATGCCTGTGGTGTCCCCTGTTGGTCTCTGAAAGGTGCCCATGGCGAGCAGGCACATAACAGCTGTTACCTTCATCTCCACTGTCAGGGCGTGGCTCTGTCTAGTGGGTGCCTGCATCTTCTCACTGCACAGCTCACAGAGCTGTCTCAGAATCGCCTGGTTCAGGCGATACCGGCCCACGATCTCCGTGTCAGCATGGGTCTCAAAGCTGGTGTGGGGCCGGTACCGCCTGTTCTGGGCATACCGCCGACAGGCCCTTCCCCGGCCATGTTGCTCTACCTCCTTCCTCCTCGTACCCCTCATTATGGCCTCCATCTGGAATACTGCACTGGCCATGGCCCCTGTTGTCCTATCACCCCCTGGGCATCCAGCTCCAGTGGCCCACCCGACTCTGTGGGGCAGCACTTGTCACTTGCCCGGGCCCCCTCCTGCACCACCTGCCCCTGGCTGGCTGTCGCCTGCGGGCTCTGGCCCCCACCCCTGTGGGTGCCTGTGTCGCTCCCTTCCAGCCTGGTGGCTCCTACACACACTCTCTCTCTCACACACACACACACACACACACACACACACACACATTCTCTCTCTCTCGCTCTCTCTCTCCCCCCCACACTCCCTTCGTTGGCCTCCCTGTCTGTCACACTGTCTCTCGCTTTCTCTTTCTTTCTCTCTCTCACTCTCCGTGTGTGTGTCTCTCTCTCTCTCTGCAGGCCTGTCTGTCTCCCTCTGTCCTGCTCCCCTCTGGTGCAAGTGCTGTCCCCCTGTTTTTATATGCTTAAGTCTGCACCGCACATCTGGCAGTTGCTCCACACTTGTGCCATTAGTCGGGGTTGAATATTGCACTGTGACGCATATTCATGGGTACGCCCCCTGCTCTTTTGCATGCATCCATTACTATTGCGCATTGGCACACTGCTACTTGCGCTGTGCAGTGGCTCCTGCTGAATATCACTCTGTGACGCATCTCCACAGTTGCGCATGCGCAACTGCTTAGAATATCCAGGCCACTGAGTACAGGTCATGTGGATGTACAGACATCATTGGTGAACAAAGAAAGTGACATAGGAAAGTAAAATTAATGAGAGGCTGAAAAAAAAGCAATTATTTACTAAGAATAAGTGGCCAGTGCAAATTAGTGCATGATGGAAAACAAAAAAATACATACAAGACAATAGCCAAGTGGGAGAACCCAAGAAGCAGGCAGTGAGGAATGTAAGACGAGTCTAAAGAAATGAATGAGGGCGGGGAGGCCAAAGCAGCCCAAGCAAGGAAAGTCAGAAATGTTGGGGGGAAGGTTATCCAAGCTAGCAATGACATGTGGCATCATCAAGCAGCCATGATTTGGGATGTGTCTTGAAAGTGGCATGGGAGTCCATAGAGCGGATGGGCATGAGGATTTTATTCCGCAGAGTGGGAGCAGCTACAGATAACGCTCTGCTACCCATAGCCGAGGAGACTTTTTGGATATCCTTGGGGGTGGGGGGGACTTGAGGATGCATGCAGACACCTCGAGACAGTTCTTGTCTAGAGGAGATCTGTATAAAGGGAAGCTTCACAATGCCTGATGGCGCTGTCCAGGAGGCAGCCAAGCCCGTAATCAAATCTGCAGTGTAGTGGAAGCCAGCCTAGAGTCTGGTAGAGGTGGCAGTGGTGCGTGGAATATGGAGCCAGGAGAGTGAAATGACCCATACGAACATACGAAATTTGCCAGCAGATAAAGGCCTAGTGGTCTATCAAGTCTGCTCGAATGTGCAGCTAGTACCCCTTATTCTGCAACTGCCATGTACAACCTATGTTGTTGTACATGGAGCAGAGGCACGCACGCAAGGCTGAGGATGTGTGTGAGTAAATAGAGGAGCGATAGTCAATCAAGGGTAGCAGATTACCTTGGGCAATGGCTAATTGGGCTTCCCTGGTCAGGAGTGACTTTATCCAATAAGCCGCACCAAGTTTCTGGTTAATACGGCGGATAACAGAGGAGATGTGATCGGAAAAGGAGAGTGACGGGTCCAGGATAACTGCCAGATATTTGAAAGTTAGTACATTTTCAAGTACAGTGCAGGGGTTGAAAAATCCCCAAGTCCAAGGTCCGGGACGCACAAAAAGCAGCTTGGGACTTGCACACTACAGCCCTTTTAAGCCTGACGGACTTGACTGTATTTACTTCCCCCGAAACGACCTCCGAAAGTTTTAAATAAATGACAAGCACAGTGCGCACTGGCCCTTTAAGTGAATGCTTCCCTCTGCGTTCTGCATGATCCAAGGTGCTGCTGTGTACCGTGACTGCTGCCTGGCTGGCTGGTATGGCAGCAGCCTGCTTCTAGCCTGCTGGGGTGGGGAGGGAACTGGCACCTGCTGGCTGCTGGTAGTCTGAAGCTCCTGTGCTCCCTTCCACGCCTCCTCTCTCTCACAGCAGCCAATTAAGAAGCGTGACGTGGAATTGGCGGTTTGGCGCACAACTGCACACACCGCACACAGAGAGAAAGAGGAGTCTATACTGGAGTTGTGTGGACGGTGGTAGTAGCCTAACTTGCAGAACAGTTATATTTGTCGAGCAGACTGCAGACCGTGGATCTGTGAAAAAAGGAGCCAGGAGTCCGTTGGTGGTCGCTGCTCAGAGTTGCCGGTCTGGAGAAACAGTAGAGCGGTCGGAGCCCTAAGCCCATAGTAACTGCTACTCCCTTGCGAGTTGGTGCCAGTCCTGAGGAGAGGAGAGACTAGAGCTAGTAGAATAGAGCAGTGAGACAGTGCAATGACTCGAGGAGAACTAAGTGAGGGAATCGGGATTCTTTGGGTAAGGGTGTCTCCCCCCGCCAAGAATTGTTAGCAGCAACAGCCCGTTTATTTAGAAGGAGGATCCATCTTGTCGTTAGTCATCTGACAGGAGCCTGGAGGTAAGGATTTTGACATGGGGGCGCTGGGCAGACTGGGTGCCAAAATAACACCATTAAATAATAATTGGAGCCCCCCATTATTTAAAAATTAAATCTGACTTGTTAAAAAAAAAAAAAAAAAGAATAAATAACCAAAGAGTCCCTGTTGTGTTGTTGAGGAGTGTGTGAACTGTGAGTGCATTCATGTGAAGGAGAGGGATTGGGGATAAAATGTAGTTCTGTTGACCAGACCTCAAGGAAGTCATAATATCCGCAGGCAGGGCACCAGTGGGTGAACAAGAACAGAAAAGTATTTCTGGTGACTAGCAGTCCCTCCCCCACCCGATCCATCACCTGATATAATAAAAAGTGTCCCTGGTTGCTAGTGGTCTCACTCCTCATCCGATACAATAAAAAAAGTTCCCCTGGTGGCTAGTAGTCCCTTCCCCCACGTGATTATGCATCAGATATAAAAAAAAAAAAAAAAATGTCCCCTGGTTCAGAGATTAGCTCCTCCACTCATCCTGGTCCCCTTTATAGTCGCAAAAACATTTCCGTTGTCTAGTGGTCCTTCGTCTTCCCCGATCGCCGTCCCATGAGAATACTAACAACTCCTCCCTGGTGGCTTAGTGGTTCTCCACCCCATCCCTGATCTGCCAGTTGTATGAGACTAAACTGTGCCTGGTGGTCTGGTGTTCCCCCACCCACACTGGCAGGTCGTGCCCCACCACCCCGCTCCCCCCATCCTGGAACCGAGCCAGTGACCAGCACAGCCCTCATCTCTCCACCATGGGTAGCTGCCAGCTGAGCTCTCAATGAGCATGCACTGTATACAGTACACACTCATCGAATGACAGTTCACTCTGAGCTGTCAGTCAGTGTCAATAAGCGCATACTATACACAGTATGCTTATTTAGAGCTCAGCTGGTGGCTAGCCATGATGGTGAGAGGTGGGTTGTGCTGGTTTTTGGCTCAGATGGGGGAAGTAGGATGGTGTGGCTCTGCCTGTCAGGCTGGGGGGTCCACTAGACCACCACCAGGGACAGTTTAGTCTCTTACAACCAGTGGATCGAAGATGGAGACCACTAGCTACCAGGGAGATGTAATTAGTGTTACATACATAGAAATGTGATGGCAGAAAAGGACCGCCAGGCCCACCTAGTCTTCCCACTTGTCTAGTTCTCTGCTAGGACATGCCCTTCCCCCTCACCCTCAACAATCCCTTGTGTCTATCTTGTGCTCTTTTGAAGCATTCCACTGTTTCCAATCAACTTCTCAGGGAGTGTGCTTATAAAAAAATGGGAGACTAAAGCTTTTTAGTTTTAAAAAAAAAAAACAAAGATGTACAAAGTATTGTAGTGGACCCAGAGACTATGTGTGTCTGCCTTACAGCACTGCTTCAGCGATCTTAATATAAAAAGAAAAGTTGGGGTTCACTGGTGCATGCCCGATTGTGAAACTTAATTTAGAGCCAAGCATATAGGCTTGAATCCAGCCTGCGAGCTGTGAATAATTTGGCTTGTAGAGGGCTACCTGTTGCTTCCTGTAAGAAATGACGAAAAATTTGCTTTACTAAAAATGTAGTGGGGGGGGACTGTGACTTACCAATGCCTACCACGGACTTAGGGACCAAAAATAACATAAGTCCTGGACTTACAGCCTCCCAAAAAAATTTTCAACCCTTGCAGTGCCACCTAATGAGACTACTGAGACGGTGGACCCAGCCTTGGCGACCTTAGATAGGAAGGTTTAGATCCAAATAGCATGGATGTAGCTTTTTTAGCATTAACAATTAGGCGATATGAGTGGAACCAGGTGAGCGCTGCAGAGTAGTTGGTGGATAAAGCTGTGGATATATTCACTGACCTACGCAGCCAGTATAGTGTTATGCTTTTGTAACTGTGTTAGTTTTGGTTGTGGCCGTTCGCACTCTCTATTCCAGAGGAATTACCACCTTGTAGGGGTACGAAGCAAGGAACTCTCGGAGAGGGTTCTGCCCCTAGAGGTGCCATGGGATGGTTCCCGTGGCTAAAGGTAACTTAGGAATCCCCAAAAGAAATGTAGTATCATCCCCAAAGGAGGCAACATGATGCGAGTGAGCAAGCAGTAACAGTGACGTAGAAGCAGTAACTGAAACATAGTAGTAGAGAAGAATAGTGATGGCTTGCACTGAGAGAAGGGGATCCCCTAAGGGGAGAGAGAATGGCAGGACATCCTCCACCTCCATCCAACAACGGAACCTACCTAAGGAAACTAGGGGAAAACTATGCTAAGTGTTATGACCTAAGGCAGTGGAGGAGAGAGAAAAAAAACCCTATGAGGAGGAAATCTCTGGGGATCCAAGGCCTAGGTCACCTTCCCTCCAGGCTTGGGAAAATGTATTTAATGACGGCTCTGCAGCTGCAATTTGGAAAACCCAATTAAAGGGAGGTGGAAAATATTCCAATTTGGAGGAAGGCTCTCACTCAAACCCTCTGGGGAATGTCTTGGAAGGTTGCTAGAAAACTCTACAACAATACGAGCATCCAACGAGCAGGATGAGAGCAACAACTGCTGAGGCACTCACCTGGCCTACCCACCGTAAATCAAACCAGGTGAACCAGAGGCAGTCATGGGGAGAATGCGGTGAAAGTGCCTTGCTAGGGAAACCACTAAAGTCAATGGCCAACCATTATAGTGGAACACTAGAGCCAAAGGAGATCATCGTAACCACCCTTCACCGCTAGTCTTAAATTCTACACCAGGAGCTGCTGTCATGTGGCAGGCAGCTAAAGCCAAGCCCGAGGCGAGGACATTCCCAGCTATGGGCCAGGTGAGAAGGATCCCGCCCCAAGCTGGGACACGCCAATGATGCGGACTAAATGCAGTGAGCGAGACTGTCGGGTTGCAGGAACCTGCGCCAGATTAGAATGGCTGGCATGCCCCAGAATTGAGAGCTGTAAAGCTGGTGAGCTGGATGAGCACGGCGTGCTGAGATCGTAAGGAGCATTGCGTGCCAAGACCTTGCAAGGTCGGATGCAGATTGAAAGCAGTAGAATCTCAGGCGAAGCCGAGGGGATGGCACTAGGCATAAAGCAATGGTTTGTGTAAGCAAGTGGGGACCTGAAAGGTCAGTAAGCAGTAGTACTAGTACAGGTAATAGGTGGACCTGCATAACAACTGTATAGCAAATAAACAGCACTGAGGTAGGGGCAAGCCAGCCAGACATGAATAGCCAAATCAAGGTGACAAATTCTGAGGATTTTCGGCAGCGAAGACGGGATTTAGAACTAAATTAATTAACCACGTAGGCCATGACCCCCCCCAAAACACCTCCCAGTCCCCACCGTAGGACAAACAAGGAAGCAATGAAAGGCCTAGAACCATATGCAGATATAAAAGCTAGTTTAATAGCCTCAGCAGGAGCTTCAGCTAACCTAAGAGTAAACAAGGTAGAATAAGAATGGGTGTAAACAGTGCAGCAGGAAGCAAGTGGGCCTGTACAGCGGTAGTTAAATGACTACAGTGTTAAAATACAGGCACTGGGTACAATAGTAATTAAAGTAAACCGTCAGCAGCAGTGGCTGAAGTTGTAGGTAACTGAAAGCAGTAGCATGAGCTCAGAGTAGATTTGCAGTTGCAGTGCAGTAAATTGAGAGTTGTAACTGAAAGCAAGCAGAATGAGCTCTGTAATAGCAGTATGCTAGGGAGTTTTAAAAATAAAAGCCCCCCCCCCAAAAAAAAGAGGAAACCAAAACACAGCAAAACAGAAAACAGGGAAGGCCCAAAAAATACAAGAAACAAAACATAGGGAAGCATATAGCCGGAGGAAAGATACAAACCAGAAGCAGGAAAACAAACACTGAAGTCCAGCGGAGACGCACAGAAACAGGAGGCTTGGGGGGGAGGGGTTAGGCCCCAGCCAGCTCAGAATACAAACCAACATAGCCTCCGGCTGCAAAGACAAAATGCTTCACAGTGAGGCTGAGAGGAACTGCTTATATAGCTCAGGAAGTGGGAGTGGCTGGCTGCTTGGCCAGTGAATTACAGGCAAGCCTTTCAATTCTCAAGAGCTTTGTTGCTAGTGAAGAGGACATGGTCCTTTGCATAAAATAGGGCATCACAAGTGAGACAGCCAGAGGGAAGAGAGTTTATAACTAGGGAGAATAAGAGTGGGACCAGGATGGAGCTCTGGGGTACACCGGTAGTGACTGGGGCGGGGGAGGTGGAAGGTCCTACACATACCGACTGAGATCTATCAGAAAGTTAACTTTGGAACCATCGCGTAGCCTCAGTAGAGCAGCCAAGGGTGCAGAGGGAGGAGAGTAACGGTGTGGTCGACAAAGACTGCACTCGTTGCCCTTCCAAGGTCCATGTCCCTAAGAATACGATTGGTAAACAGGGCAAGAGCTTCAGGAGGGCTGACTCTGGCAAGATGGGAGCGTGCCTTAGAAAAGCACTAGCAAACAGGCTAGAAGGAGGGGTGGAGCAACAATGGGGAAACATCAAAACTGCCATTACAAAGGTAACAAGCCTTTGTGTGAAGCAAATAAACAAATCAAAATGAAAGAAAAAGCCACTATGGTTCTCAAAAGAGGTGACGGGGAAAGTAGGCGAGAAAAAGATAGCATTCAGCAAGTGTAAGGAAACACAGAAGGAGCAGGACAGAGAGCTGTACCAGTTAAGGCAGAAGGAAGCAGGGAGGGATGTCAGAATAGCAAATGCCCAAACTGAGGAAAAGATAGCCAACTCGGTTAAGAAGGGGGATAAAACCTTTTGTATGTACATCAGGGAGTGTAGAAAGACAAAGGGAGGGATAGTGAGGCTGAATAGAATGGACTGTGGGTGGACAGAGAGAGGCAGTGAAAAAGGAGGGATACCGAACAAATATTTCTGCTCAGTATTCACAAAAGAGGAGATGGGGAGGTGCCTAATCCAATTAACAGAAGCACTCTTGATAGGGGGTCGATCCCAGTCCTTTCACAGAAGAAAGGGTTCTGAAAGAACTCTTAGAACTGAAGGTGGACAAACCAAAGGGGCCTGACAGAATTCACCCTAGAATTCTAAAAGAATTAAGGGGAGAACTAGTGAAACCACTGACTACCCTTTTTAACAAATATGGGAGGATGGTGTGGTACTTGAGGACTGGAGGAAGGCGGATGTGATTCCCCTTCACAAAAGTGGGACCAAGACAGAGGCAAGAAACTACAGACCTGTCAGTTTGACCTCTGTGGTAGGGAAAGTGATGGAATCACTTCTGAAGGAAAGAATTGTTGAGTACCTAGAGGCCAGTGGGGCACAAGACCCAAGGCAGCATGGGTTCACAGTGGGTCATGTCAGACAAATCTAATAGATTTCTTTGACTGGGTGACCAAAGTAGTAGACCAGGGAGGGACTGTGGACATGGCCTACCTAGACTTTAGCAAGGCATTTGACACAGTCCCACACAAAAGATTAATAGTCAAATTAACCAGTCTGGGAGTGGGTCCCAGGGTGGTAGCCTGGTAAAACATTGGCTGGACAACAGGACACAGAAGGTAATTGTAAATGGAGTCCACTCTGAAGAAAGAGGGGTTACTAGTGGGGTACCGTGAGGGTTCAGTACTGGGTCCAGTCCTTTTAATGTCTTTATAAGTGGCATTGCAGAGGGACTGAAGGAAAAGCATGCCTCTTTGCAGATGACACAAAGATCTGCAACAGGATTGATACACAAGGAGGCGTGGAAAGGATGAGAAGGGACTTGGTAAGGTTGGAGGAATGGTCAGAAGTATGACAGCTAGGATTCAATGCAAAGAAGTGCAAAATAATGCACCTGGGAAACAAAAACCCAGGGGAAGATCACACAATGGGGGGGGGAAGGTAGTAACAACAGAAATGGAAGGGGACCTGGGGGCAATTGTATCAGATGATCTTAAGGTTAGCAAGCAATGTGACAAGGCAGTAGAGCGGGCTGGGGGTATACTGGGATGTATAGGGAGAGGCATCATCATCATCAGAAAACAGGAAGTTGTTATCCCTCTGTACAGACAGTTGGTGAGACCCCATCTGGAGTACTGCATCCAGTTCTGGAGACCCCATCTCTGCAAGGACATAGACAGGATAGAGGCAGTCCAGTGGAGGGCAACTAAAATAGTGCAGGGTCTGCAAGAGAAGCCATACGAGGAGAGAATAAAGGAGCTTAATATGTATACCCTTGAGGAAAGGAGGGAGAGGGGGAACACGATAGAAACATTTAAGTACCTCAGTGGAATCAACAAAGTCCAAGAGTGTAGCATTTTTCAGAAAAAGAGATGTGCAAGAACAAGGGGACACAATTTAAAGATGGGGGGGCAGTTCAGGGGCAATGTGAGGAAGTATTTTTTCACAGAGAGGGTGGTGGATGCATGGAACAGCCTTCCTGAGGAGGTTGTGGGGTCTAAAACTGTGGGAGAATTCAAGAATATATAGGACAGACATAAGGCAATTCTTGTGGGGGGTAAGAAGAAATAGGCTGCTGGTTAACTAGGATCTGCAGCTTATCCTGTAGGTAGGGAAATGGGCAGACTAGGTGGGCGAAATTGTCCTTATCTGCCGTCAGAGTCTATGTTTCTATGGGCAGATGTGGTGGAGTGATGTTTACACTTCATGTGCCTCTTTATCTTACTTCCTACTTTGTCATAATCCTATGTTGTGACATCACAATCTGTTGCCATGGGAGTAACTGTAATGTCACAAACAGTACAATATGACCTCAGGTGTGGAGAAAGCAATAGGAATAGATGAACTTTTCAGGAGCAGAGGTCATGTTTTCATGCAAACTACACTAGTAATAAATAATGTGGAGAAGAAATACAGAACTAATGTGAATTACAAGCCCCCAAACTGTCTAAATATTATGTTTTGTTGAATTTCTACTGAGGGCATTGGCTGCTCTTTAACAGACGCAGACTCTAGGAGTCCCGGATGTTTAGATATACAAACCAGTTGCTAGCATATTAAAAGTTATTTCTACCACACAAAAAATTATTTTGTTTGTTCTGGCAAGGCTTCTGTTAGTGAGGGGCACAGCCTAGGCCCCCTGAATTTTAACTAAGAATCAGAGGAGCAGTGAGATGAAACGCATGTAATGTGTTACCCCAGTGTTTAAAATGCACTTCAAACAACATGAAGTCTTGCTGTATTCTGACTATATGACGTTAGCCCCAGCAGTTGAACTGCTCCGGAGAGGAAAAGGGTTAACTCTATGCCAAGGCATAGAATGTTGATCTCAAGCTCGGTTTTCAAACCTCTGTCCCAGGTACTCCTCAGTGTAACAGTCGGATTCTTTACTCCGCCTAACTGAGAAGTTGCACCGGAGATCCTCTCCTTCACTTTGGTTCGGTCACAGTAAAATCGATCGGTTTGTTTAAACCATTTCTTTATTTTTCGGTGTTTACATCTCTGTCCCAGTACAGTAAGTGTATTAGTAGGTAGTAATGTTTTTTTTTGTGAAGAAATTGTTTTTCCTTTCGGTTTCTTTCCGGTTAGGAACAGAAATAATCTGTTTGCTTAATTTTAGTGTGGTTTCCAGTATCTATCTGTTCCTGAAAAAAATGACTATTTCTCAGTTTTTTTTTTTTTTTTTGTTTTGTTTTTCAACTGACCTATGACACTGTCGGAATCGATAGTTTTTTGTAGTTGCCTGGCTTGAATGCTGGTAAGGGCAACTTTGTTTTATTGAGGCGTGTCTGAGAAACCCAAAAAGAAAATTGGGCCTACTGGGTTTCAACACTGCACTGAGTGTGGGGAGGCCTTTACCAAGGCTGATCCCCACCTCATCTGTGTTTTATTGTCTGGTGTTTGACCACCTCAAGGAAGACTACCAAATCTGCAAACATTTTCCAAAAGCCACTTTGGATAAACGTCTAAGTAGGCTGAAGGAAAGGGAGGTCGAAAAATCCACTGACTCAGATGGCCTACACGGTTCGGTTCCGACCGAACCTGAGGGGGTGCCCACTGACCTGGACGATACCCCCTCGGGTAAGAGGAGAGCCGATTCTGCAGCATCTGTTCCTACAAAGAGAAAACGCAAGTCAGCCGGTTCGGATCCCGGTTCTCATGTTCCGACCGCTAACAAGATGGCCAAAGCGATCGCTATTGTGCAGTCACTTTTGCCTGCTTCCGACCGAACTGACACCGACTCAGAGATGATCAGTTTGGTCGGACTTGTCTGCTTCTGAATATGACCCTGAAGCATTTTATGAGGGCGATTGGGAAGGAAACGAAGATGATGAAGATGAAGATTATGAAGACCTAGATGAGCCTATAGAGCCTGACATCTCCCCAGACAGGCCTTCTAATGTGTCTTCTCCCAGGCTTTCTGAGTCCCCCTCCCACTTCTTGTTTTACAAGAAAGTGGCTGAGACTCTTCAGCTTCCAGTGAAAGAAGCTGAACAGGATCAGGAGAAACCTGACTATGTTGAGATGATGGATGTCCCAGAGTCCAAAAGGGTGTCTATCCCTCTGCACAAGTCCCTGGGGAAACAGACTCAAAAAATCCTACAGTTTGCAACATCCATACCTCCTGTGGATAAGAAGATGGACAGGAGGTATGCCCTGTCAGATCCTAGAACGGAATTATTTACCAGTTATTGCAGCCATGTTGGGGTAGTGCAAGCTGCAGCCTGTGACAAGGCCAATTTTACCGTGGCATCTCACTCCCCAGATAAGATTTCCAGGAAAGTGGATGCCATGGCAAAAAAACAGTACTTGGCATCCTCTTTTGGGACTCGGGCAATCCAACTACATGGCATATACAGCCAGATACCAGAAGTCTAGGTGGGATACGATTCTGGAGCTAGCTAAAAATGCCCCTCCCCAGCTGGCCAAGGAGCTGGAGCAGGTGGCTGTGGATGGCATAGAAGCTTCAAAGGTCCAGTTTCATGCTGCTGTGGACTTGAATGATGTTCATTCTAGGGTCATGGCTACATCTGTTTCCATGAGGAGATTTGCCTGGCTCAGGTGTACCAACTTATTTCAGGATACCCAGACCAAGGCTATGGATTTTCCTGTCACCAGTAACTCTCTGGGGAGCAAACAGAGACTGCATGAAACAAATGGACGAATACAGGACCACATACAGGAGTGCTGCAGCTAAAGAAAATCAGACCACTCCATAAAAGGCAGCAATCTAGGGTTGGCAGGGGAAGGCCTTTTCAAAGGCCTTTTTACCTGGACCAAGACTCCTCTTCTTTCAGCAGAGGGGGTTCTTTAGGGGAAGAGGCAGAAGGGGGATGACAAGGGCTATATCCTCCACTCAGTCTAAGCCCTCTGGCAAACTGACACCCTGATGTGTCAGTCAGGGTTGCTTCCCAAACCCCAGTTGGGGGCAGACTGGCTCACTTATTCCCGGCCTGGAAGTCTATCACTTCAGACAAGTGGGTCCTGGAAGTAGTGAGCCAGGGACTTGCTCTCAGCTTCAGCAGGTTCCCAAAGGTGAGAGCAAAGTCTTTCTGTCCTCCCTCTCCAGGGCAAACATACTAACATACTAAAAGCCAGCAGAATAGGACAAATGGTCTTTCTTGTCTGCTCGAAAGCCAGCAACCTAGTGGCTGCTCGCCTCACCTCCACCCCTAGCCCCCGAGAGGATGTTCATTGGTTTCAGTTTACCCTTGTACCTGTCCCATCCCTTCTTGAAACCCTCCACTGTGCCCTCCGCGGCCCATGGCTCCACCACCCTCTCAGTGAAAAAATGCCTCAGACACCCCCTATAATTTCCCTCCAGCTTCCACTCGTGTCTCCTGGTTGTTCCCCCTTCTTAAGTCTAAACAGCTCCATGGTTCCACTCCTGATTATTCCTTTTACATACTTGAAAACCTCAATCATGTCTCCCCTATCCTTCTTCTCTTCCAGTTATAAAGCCCAAACTCATCTAGTCTCTCTTCATAAGACCTCCCATCCATGCCCTGAATCATCCTGGTCGTTCTCCTCTGGACTCTCTCCAACAGCGCTATATCTTTCTTTAAATGAGGTTTCCAGAACTGCACACAGTACTCAAGCTGTGGCCTGACCAAGGCATTATACAGAGGGAGGATCACCTCCCTCCTTCTGGACGTAATTCCCCTGGCTATGCTGCCTAGTATCCTGTTTGCTTTGGCTGCAGTTCTTCTACAGTTTTCATTGTTATTCATTTTAATGTCTACCACCACCCCTAAATCCCTTTCTCCCAATGTGGCTTGCAGTGTGACGATCCCCCTCCCAGAGTATATACATGGCCGGGGTTTTTGACCCCCAAATGAAGTACCTTACATTTACCAGCATTAAATTTCAGTCCCCATCTCCCTGACCATCCCTACAGGGTGTCCAAATTCCCCTGGACTGTCTACCTCGCCTCTTCACAATCCCCAAGTGCTCCCAGTTTTGAATCATCCGCAAAGAGACTCATCCTATTTCTAACCCCCCTCCCTATATCCGAGACGTAGGCATTGAATAAGAGTGGTCCCAATACCGAACCCTGAGGGACCCCACTGATTACCTTTTCTGGGGGAAGAGAGTATCCAACCCACCATTACCCTCTGTAAACGCCCCGAAAGCCAATTTTCAACCCAATTTATCTCCTGTCTTCCCACCCCCCATCTCCCCCAATTTTACTATCAGTCCATTATGGGGCACTGAATCAAACGCCTTGCTGAAGTCTAGGTATAGAACATCCACCAGCCTATCTCTAGCCAAGGCTTCCGCCACTCAGTCATAAAATTCTGTGAGGTTGGACTGATATGATCTTCCCGGGATGAATCCATACTGTTTATCATCCTGGTGTCCTAATCTTTCCAACTGCCTCCGAATCCTCTCCTTGATAAAGCCCTCCATTACTTTGCCCACCACAGACGCCAGACTGACAGGCCTATAATTCCCCATCTCCTTCCTAGACCCCCCTTATGTATCGGCACCACATAAGCTACCCTATAATCCTGTGGCACCCATCCCTTCCGCAGAGTGGTGTAAAGAGCGCAGCCAGTGGAGCTGCCAAATCCTCCGCCAGTTCCTTCATAACCCTCAGATGTAGTCTATCGGCCCTGGTGCCTTATCAGTTTTTAGCTTCCAAAGGGCCTCCCTCACCCTATTCACTGTGATTTCACCCTCCCAATCCACTCCCTCATGCAACCTTCCTACTACTCCTGGGTCTGACCCAGCCTATACCCTAGCCTCTTTCCATCTTTTGGTCTCAGACTGACCTCTTGCTATTACTGGCTCTCCTTCCCTCCCATCAGGCTGTAGAGTTCCCTTGTCACTCTCTGCAAAGACTGAGGCCCCCCCCCGGATATCCCTAGCCAGGCTTTTTTTCATCCCTGCCTTGGTGCCCCTCACCACTCTGATGACCTTTCTGGCCAATAGTTCATATTCCCCTCGTTCCTTATTCCCCTTAGTACATTTGAAACGTGTGTAGGCGGCCTTTTTATCCCTCACCGCCTCCTGCACCTCCCAGGACCACCAACATGTTTTCCTGGTTCCACCATGCTTACGCCTTACTTTAGTACAGGACCTAGTAGCCTCTTGAACCCCTTCTTTAATGGTCTCCCACAAATTTCCAGCACCCATGTCCAGCCTAATCTTGTCCAGATGCTCCCTTAGAATCCTAGCCATACCCATGAAGTCCGCTCCCCTGAAGCCTGAAGTCAGCCACTACTGTATGAGTGCGAATTTTTTTTTTTCCCCTTCTAAATACAGCACGAACCAGACCGTGGCATGGTCACCACCCACCAGTGGACTGCACACCTCCAGGCCCCCTACTAGTTCACTGTCTGCTAGGACAACATCCAATATCCGCCCCTCTCTAGTAGGTTCTCATACCTGTTGGACCAGGAAGGCATCCTGAAAAATATCTATCAGTCTCTGTTCCCTGGTTACAGAGGATGTCATGGTGTCCCAGTCCACCCCCGGCATATTAAGATCACTCATGACCACCACCCTACCCTTTCCAAGGTTACTCTGACCCTTGATGTTCTCAACCAATGTATCCTTCAGAGCCTCCTCTATTGCAGGGGGCCTATATACCACTCCTATCTTCAATTTCTTCCCTCCTCTCGTTTGCAGGGTTACCCAAATTGCCTCCATACCCTCTCCGGCCTCCTCCACTCCACAAACCAATGTCATTCTTGACTATCCGCGCAACCCCTTCCCCCCTTCCAACTCCCCTATTTTTCCCAAATATCTTATAGCCCTCTAAATTTAGGTCCCAGTCATTTTTCTGGGTTGCCCATGTCTCTGTAATTGCCACCACATCCGCTGATCCCTCAGCCAACATAGCCTGTAGCTCAGGCATTTTATTGCTTATACTCCTGTCATTGATCAGGACTATCCTCCACCCCGACTTCTCCCCTCTCTCCAGTTCCCCCAAACCTGCGCATTCCCTATTCTGCCCAATTTTCCTTGAATTTGCATCAAACCCCCCCACTTCCCACATGTCCTAGACCTGGACCTCAAACAGCCCCCCTTGACCCCTTACAAGTTTAAACCCCACCTCTCGCTATATAACCAACAAGTTTTAATTTCAAGATCACCCTCCCTTCCAGGTTGATATGTAACCTATCCCTGGCATAAAGTCCCTTATCCTCCCAAGTATCCCCCAAATCTCCCACCAGTCCATATCCCTCTGCCTTGCACCAGTCTCTGAGCCACTGATTCACCCCTCTAAGTTTTAGCTTGTTTTCCCCTGTAGCCCTTGGAACTGGCAGAAACTGAGAGAAATACATTTTGCTACCTATAGAGTGACAAACCCTGGCCAATTCCCGGAATCTAGCCTGTATTTCTAACTCACTGTTCCCATCCAAATAATTTGTCCCCAGATGTACTAGGAAGTCCAGGGATCCTCCGCAATCCAGTATTAACAAGTATAGGAGGAATTTAGCCTTGTGTACAGATAGTCCTGGTATACATTTAGCCTTGACTGGGCTGCTTTTATTCTCTCCCTCCTCCCCACTGGATACCCCTGGTCATGGAGTCTCCCAGCAATATCACCTTCGTCCCACCATCCATTTTAATAGCCTGTTTTGATCCTTCCAGACTCCTCCTATTGTCATTAACCCTCTGCTTGCTCCTACCTCTCCAGTCAACCTAGGGGTCTTTGTAAACCCTTTTTGTTCCTTCTGAACTCCTCCTTCTTTCAGCAACCCCCTGTTTGCTCATCTCTTCCCCATCAGCCTGAGGGCCACTCTCATGTGCATGGTCTATCCTACTCCTTTTATCTGCACCTGTCATTTTGCTCCTTTCCCCGCAATCTCCTGGGAGATCTGAGTTTGCCCTCCCAAATCCACCCCTTCACCCTTTCTGAGATAAAAACACTAGATCCCACACCCGAGAAACCTCCCACTACTCCCCCCCCCACTCTGGACCTGAACTTCCCCCCCATCTATTGTAATTCTCCCTACCCTATTTTCCACCTTTTCCGCTGATATATGTCCCAAAAATGCCCTATCTAGAGAACCCTCTACTGTACCCCCTCTCCTTGATTGACATCCACTGCTTGGACACTGGCCTGACCCTAGTCCCGCCTCCTTCCACCCTGGCCTCCCTGAGTGCCCTCCCCTTGTACCATATTTCCCTTCAAGTTAGGCTTCTGTCCCTCCCTCCTCCTCCCTTTACTTTGAATCTGTCTCCCTTCTCTGTCCCCCGCCACCCTTAGTTTACTGACCAAACACTCATTGTCTACCTGCTTCCCCCTCCCACCAACCTCCTCCACTTCATCTCCCGGATGTAGTAGGGTGAATCTGTTTTATAAGTGTAATGCTTGCCCCTGTTAAGCTTTCTCCAACCTCCCCCTCACTCATCTTCTCTCTCTGTCCAGCCCCCTCCCTATGGTTTACTTCCCTTACTTTGCTTGATCCACCTCCCACTCCTCTAGAGTGACCATATGATCCATCTCTCCCTTGGGACATGCTTTTGTGGCCTAGTCCACCTGCCCCCTTGGGTATGCCATTTTGGCCATGTCTAAGTACATGTGAACCATACCCCAACCTACCCCCCCATCTCTCCCCCTCCCCTGATCTCCTCCCTAAGACCGTCTAATCTAAAACACACTGGGCACCCTCCGAACCTCCATGCCCAATTTAATATTATGGCTGCCCCACATCCTGTACACCCAGTCACCCTACTGAAGATGCCCGCATTAGCAGCCCCCAAGCCCACCCTCATTTTGAGATTGAATAATACAGCCTCCTATCCACATACACACACACAATACCCAGCAATAATCAGATTTACAATAGCAAAATCCAGCAGTAGACGATCTTCAGCAATTTATCCCCAATCCTCACAATTTCGAGGTATCGGTCATCAGCAGTCCCCTAAACAGTAACCCCAATGACTCCAAATGCTAAATTCAACCTCCAGCAGAAACCACCAAACCAGTACAGTATATGTAAATGATGCCCACCCCCCCACCTGAGCAGCAACAAATTTGAGCTTCCTATTGCTCCTGTTCAACCAATGTCACTATGCCCTCCCCCAAGGCTCCACCCTCTCTGACCATTTAATAGAGGTCGGGGCCAGGGTGAGTGGCATGGGACACAAATACAGCTCCTTAATGAGTACTGAGGTGGCTGGGCCCGTCTTATGTAGCCCAGCCACAGCTCAAATTTGGTGCCCTCACTCCCGATTGGACCACAGCACTATCAGCTCCTCTTCCTCCTCTCCTGGCCCGCTGCTGACTGCAGCTGTCGGGAAAGTCTGCTCCGATGATCTTCCTCCACTGATCTTCACCCTTAGTCCCTGGCCTGCTGCCGACTGCAGCAGCCAGGAGTCCGCTCCGACGATCCTCCTCCATTGATCTTCACCTTCAGGCCCTGGCCCACTGCCGACTGCAGCTGCTGGGAAGTTCGCTTCAAAGCCCCCGGTGACACCACAGTTGCCGATGCAGCGCGGTAATCCCCCTTCACAGATACGGCTGCCGGCTCCTCCCACCTCATGTGCAGCCCCTTAGGGATTTCCACCCAGTCAGCCAACGAGCTCTGCCCCCGGAGCACACAAAGCAGAATACAGCTCCTTAATGAGTACTGAGGCGGCTGGGCCCGTCCTCTGTAGCCCAGCCACAGCTCAAATTTGGCGCCCTCACTCCCAGTTGGACCACAGTACTATTGGCTCCTCTTCCTCCTGCTCTGGCCCACTGCCGACTGCAGCCGCCGGGAAAGTCCGCTCCGATGATCTTCCTCCACTGATCTTCAGGCCCTGGCCCACTGCTGACTGCAACACAGGCACTGAAACACAGGCTTTAGAAGCAGAAGTCTCCTCTCTACTGCTCCTGCAAGCAGTGGAAAAGGTACTTCTTATTCACTGGGGAAAAGGATTGTACTCCAGGTACTTTCTTACCCTAAAGAAAACAGAGGAGTGGCGACCCATCCTAGATCTACGATAGCTGAACAAACATATTAAAGCCAAAGTTCAAGATGGTGACTCTGGGGATAATTCTGCGTGCTCTGAGACCAGAAGACTGGCTAGCGTCTCTGGATCTCAAGGATGCCTATTTCCACATACCTATCAGGCAGTCCCACAGAAAGTACCTCTGGTTCGAGCTGCCCTCAGGCCATTATCAGTTCAGAGCAATGCCTTTCCGCCCAACATCTGCTCCAAGAGTATACACCAAGTGTCTAGCAGTAGTGGTGGCCTTCCTCAGGAGACAAGGCATCTTACTGTTCCTTTACCAGGACGACTGGCTCATAGTAGGTCAGTCCCCAGACCAAGTCAGATCAGCTCTAGGGGTCACTCAGAAACTTTTAGACTCTCTAGGCTTTTTCCTAGGATTTATCCTAAATCTGGAAAAGTCAGTTCTGGAACCAGTCTAGCTTCTTACATTTATAGGGGTGGAGCTGGACACTGTTCAGGCCAGGGCCTTTCTTCCTTTCAAGGGTTCAGTCCCTCATCACTCTGGCTTCCTCTTTTCATTCACTAGTGTCTCAGCCAGCCAGACATTTCTTACAGTTGCTAGGCCACGTGTCAGCCTGCACTGCAGTAGTACAAGGGGCAAGGTTTCTGATGAGAGATATTCAGTTTCATCTAAGAACCTTTTGGTCTCAGAAAAAAGATCCCTTCTCCAAGTTGGTTCCAGTGTTTCTAACTCTGGTTCAGGCTCTCCCAGTAGTGGCTGGAAGAGGACAATCTGAGTCAAGGTGTTCCCTTCCTCAGTCAGATTCTCACAGTGATTTTCACCACAGACGCTTCCCTGCTGGGATGGGAAGCCCATCTGGATCAGCTTACTGCTCAGGGAACTTGGTCTCATCAGGAGTCTCTTCTGCACATAAACCTTCTCAAACTCTGATCTGTCTTTCTAGCACTCTAGACATTCTCAAACATAATTCAAGGGAAAGTAGTGCAGATCAGGACAGACAACACCACAACCATGTGGTACATCAGCAAGTGGTGGGGGGTACTCTGTCCTCGGCCTTGTGCACTGAGGCCATGAACATATGGTTACTAGCTTATTCCCTTCAGGTTTCTCTGATTGCTGTGCAGTCTCCCAGGGAAGGACAGTGTACTTGCAGATGCTGTCAGCAGGATTTCCCAAGGTCACCACAAGTGGGCCCTGAACCCTCTCATTCTTCAGATCATTTTCAAGAGATGGGGCACTCCAGAGATCTCTTTGCAGACCTGGCCAATCATCAGCTTCCTCTATTCTGCTGCAGAACCCCTCTTCTGGGGTCTGTTCCTCTAGATGCCCTCCTGTTGGATTGGACCAACAGATTTCTCTATGCTTTTCCTCTGATATTCAGAGTTCTGGTCAAGATCAGATCCCAACCTTGCTCTGTGATTCTGGTGGCCCCAGACTGGGCCAGACAGCCTTGGTATCCTCTGCTATTGTCACTATCAGTCACAATCCCTCTGTGCCTTCCCAGACAGTTCAACCTCCTCACCTCATCTCAGGGGAGGATACTGTACCCCAGTCTTTACACACTGACGCAAGGCCTTTCTCTTGAAGAGCTAGAATATGCAGGCCTGCATCTTTCTCAGTCGGCTCTGGATATCCTCAAGGCTAGCAGAAAGTCTTCCTCTAGAAAAACCTATGATTCTAAATGGAAGAGGTTTGGGTTCTGGTAATCTCAGAGGCACATTCAGCCAGATTCAGCTGACCTTGCCACTGCTTTGGATTATTTGGTGTATCTTAACAGTTTAAGCCTTTGGCCTGACACTCTCAAGGTGCATTTAGCAGCTATTTCTGCCCTTCTTTCTGCTGGGAAGGTCTCTTCTCTAGCCTCCCATCCAGTTTTCAATACATTTTTCAAGGGTTTGGTCCATATCAATCCTCCCTTCTGGGATCCTACTCCTCTGTGGGATGTGAATATCTGTATTGCACGGCTGATGCAGCCTCCCTTTGAACCACTCTGCACAGCTGAGCTCAAATACCTGACTTGGGAAAACTGTGTTCCTGGTGGCTATCACCTCTGCCAGGAGAATCAGTGAGTTACAGGCTTTATCAGTGGAACAGGATTTCATTTCACAGAGATAAGGTGGTCCTTCGTACAAATAGGAAGTTCTTTCCCAGAGTGGTATCAGACTTTCATCTGAACCAATCTGACACTGCCTGTATTTTTCACTGACCACTCCTCTGGAGAGAGGAGATTACACAGTCTCGATGTAAAGAGTGTTCTGAGTTACTACGTACAATCCACTAAACCCCATAGAAATGACTGCTCCCATCTGTTTCTTACTTAAGGGGAGGTGGGTAAAGGTAAACCTGCCACTAAGAGAACTATTGCTAGATGGATTGTCTCCTGCATACAGTTCTAATGTTCAAAATTGGGGAAAGAACCTTCATCAGGCCTGAGGGCTCACTCCACCAGAGGTACAGCTGCTTCGGTCGCAGCTGACAGAGATATACCCTTAGTGGAAATCTATAAAGCAGCCACCTGGAAGACTGTTCACACATTTACCAAGCATTACTCCCTTGACATCCAGTCGAGAAGTGATGCTAGGTTTGGCATAGCAGTACTGCACAGTCTGTTCCCAAAATAGGTTCTGTAGTTCCCTCCTCCTTGGGGGTACTGCTTGGTAGTCTGCATATAGTCAGAATATAGCAAGACTTCATGTTGTTTGAAGAAAAAATTACCATAGTAATGTTGTTTCTTCTAATGGAGTCTTGCTGTATTCTGACCTCCCTCCCTTGAACCTAGTTGTTTTGAGATGTGGGTGTGCAGGCGCAGTGTTGCACCTCAGGGGTGTACCTGGTTTACCTCTCCTCTTCTTTGAGGTCTTTTGTTTTTATGTTATATTATGTACTTCATTATCTACATGGATTCTTTTGTGGGGTCTCAACTTGAGTCTTTGGACCCTAAATCTATGTTATTGCCTTTTGGCATGAAATTTCTAAAACAATTTCTGGGTTGTTAAGTATAGTGCTCATAAGAATCTGATGGTTAAACTGAGGAGTACCTGGGACAGAGGTTTGAAAACCAAGCTCGAGATCAACGTTCTGGTTCTGTGCCTTGGCATAGAGTTAACCCTTTCCTCTCCAGAGCAGTTCAGCTGCTGGGGCTAACTGCATATATTCAGAATACATATAGTCAGAATACAGCAAGACTCCATTAGAAGAAACAACATTACTATGGTGAGTAATTTTTTTTTTTCTGTCTATCATTTCCATACAGGTAAGATATTGAGTCTAAATGGAACTGGAAAAAATTTACGTGGGACCCTTTTGAAAATCTGTAAGGGGGGGCACTAGTCAACAAAATTTAACCAGAAGCTCTGTGCATTTCACTGATATTAACAAGATATCCTCCAAACACAATCTCTGTAAATTTCCTTTTCCCACATTGGATTTTTTTTCTCTTAGCTGTTGTGGCTAAAGCAGTATAAAATCAGTAACCACACACACACACATATATTGAAATGATAGCCATAGTCCTGATACAGAAAATCTCATTTTACAAGTAATAAACATCCTAGTTAAGGGACTAGTGGCAGCAGTAGAGACACTTAAGTTTACAGCTGTGCATCAGATAAAACATTGTTTATAAAGCCATTGTGTAATGGTGTCCGGGGTGTTCAACATTTTTGGAGCTGTACATGCAAAAAGCAGCATGATTGGATGGTTTAATTAGGAATATGTAGATTGATGTTAATTGATGAATTTCTAAATCATGTGTCCTATATTATTAATAGGGATCAGCAAACCACTTATTGCAAACAACATGAAGTCTTGCTGTATTCTGACTATTGCAGTTAGCTCCAGCACTTGAACTGCCCCGGAGAGAGAAGGGTTGCAATTCTATGCAGGGCATAGAACGTTGAGCATGAGCTCGGTTGAAAACTCTGTCTGCAGCACTTTGAAACCCAACCGTCAGATTCTTTACTCCGCCTCACTGAACAGTCGCTCCGGAGACTTTCTCCTTTGTTCGGTTCAAAAAGTCTGTTAAAGTTGTCGGTTAGTCCGAAATTATTCCAAAAACTGTATTTTTTCAGTCGGTTTGGCTGAACCGATCCTTTAGTAGATCTTTTGTGGAAAAAATTTAGTGTGTGGTTACCGGTCTGTATCGATTTAAAAAAAAAAAAATTTTGATTTTAACAGTTTTTTCCAACACCCGTAACACGGTGAGAAACCGATAGAGGAGTCTTGCCTGGCGGTTGCCGAATAAAGGGTAAGTTTGGTAGGTTGGCCAGTCTGAGAAACCCAAGAAAAAAACAGGCCCACTGGGTTTCAACACTGCAGTGTGTGTGGGGAGGTCTTTCCTAAGGCTGATCCCCACACCACCTGTGTTTACTGTCTGGGGTTTGACCACCTCGATTCAGACTGTCAAATTTGCAAGAATTTCCCTGAGTCTACCCTGGAAAAAAGGTTAGGTAGACTTAGGGATAAGGAAGCCAAGAAATCCACTGACCCAGAAGGCCAGCCCGGTTCGGTTCCCACTGAACCAGGAGTGCCCTCTGACCAGGGCGATACTTCTTCGGGCAAGAGGAGAGTCGATACTGAGGGATCGGTTCCTACAAAAAGAAAGCGCAAAGATAAATTGGCCAGTTCGGATCCAGACTTTCATGTTCCGACCGCTGAAGAGATAGCCAGAGCGATTCGGATTGTTGAATCGCTTCGTTCGGTTCCGACCGATCCGGGGCCTTCTGGCAGGGCCTCGGTTCGGTCGGTTCCCCCGGTTTAAGATTATTCTCCACTAGACTTTTACGAAATGGAGTTTGAAGAGGAGGGGGATTTTGAAGAGGATGGTGATGATGATGAAGTTCTAGATGTGCCTGTGGAACCGGACATCTCCCCAGACAGACCTTCTGGTGTTTCCCCTCCTAGGCTTTCTGAGTCCCCTGCTCACTTTATGTTTTACAGAAAGGTGGCTGAAACCTTCCAGCTTCCCATGGAGGAGGCTGTGGAAGATCAGGAAGAGCCTGATTTTGTTGAGATGATGGACATCCCAGAGTCTGAGACTGCCTATTCCCCTCCATAAGTCCCTTGGGAAACAGACACAAAACATTCTAAGGTCTCCTAACTCTGTACCTTCTGTTGGCAGAAGAATGGACAAGTGGTACACCTTATCAGGCTCAGATATGGAGCTTTTCTATCAGCAGTACGGCCATGTTGGGGTAGTGCAGGCTGCTGCCTGTGACAAGGCAAATATTCCCTTGGCTTCACATCCCCCAAAGACTCCAGGAAGATAGATGCCGTGGCAAAGAAACAGTACATGCATCATCTTTGGGACTCAGGCAGGCTAACTATATGGCCTATATAGCCAGGTACCAGAAGTCCAGGTGGGACACTATACTGGCACTGGCTAAGCAGGCTTTCCCCCAGCTAGCCAAGGAGCTGGAGGAGGTGGCTGCTGATGGGATTGAGGCATCAAAGGTGCAATTTCATGCTGCTGTGGACTCCAATGATGGATCAAGAGTCATGGCTACATCTGTGGCTCTTGGTAGGATGGCTTGGCTCAGATGTTCAAGTTCAGGTTTATTGCAGGAAAGACTCCGTTGAGCAAGCTCATTCACAAGGAGGTCCTGAGGCACATACACATACAGTTCGCAATTACATAAACGGGAAATATAAAATGTAGAACAAAGAAAAAAATATATAATACAAGAGGTATACACAATAGAAGTTCTTATGCTATATATGCAGTATATTCCAGCTTTAACCTTGCCCTAAATTATAGGTGTACTAGCCTTTCACAGGACACTCAGGCTAAGGCTATGGATTTCCCTGTTGTGGGTAATTCTCTGTTTGTGGAGCAGACAGAGAATTATATGAAGAAAATGGATGAGTACAGGACTACTTATAGGAGTGCTCAGGCCAAGGAGAGGCAGGCAACTCCTCAAAGGCAGCAAACTAGGGGCAGAGGCATTCCTTTTCACAGACCTTTCTACCAAATGCAGGCCTTTTTTCCCTTTTCTCAGAGGGGATTCTTTAGAGGGAGAGGTAGAAGGGGGATGAGCAGGGCTGCATCCACCCCTCAGCCTAAGGCTCCTGCCAAGCAGACACCCTGATGTGTCAGCCTGTGTCGACTCCCCCATTCTGGTAGGAGGCAGGCTGACTGGCTTTGTCGAGGACTGAATGTCTGTTACCTCAGACAAGCGGGTTCTGGAGGTAGTGAGCCAGGGACTGGTTCTCAGTTTCGAAAATTTTCCGAAAATGAGAGCCAGATCTTCTCCATCGGCAAATATATCAGAAACCCTTGCTCTAGAGGCAGACGTTTCATCTCTACTGGCCTTAAGAGCCATAGAGTTCCTACCCCATACAGGGGCAAAGGTCTGTACTCCAGGTACTTCCTTACCCCAAAAAAGACAGGGGAGTGGCAACCCATCCTAGACTTGAGATACCTGAACAAGCGTCTTTTAAAGCCAAAATTCAAAATGGTGACTCTGGGAACAGTTCTTCCCTCTGTAAGGCCAGGAGACTGGCTAGCCTCCTGGACCTCAAGGATGCCTATTTTCACATTCCCATCAGGTGCTCCCAGAGAAAGTACCTCAGGTTCGAATTGCCCTCAGGCCATTACCAGTTCAGAGCGATGCCCTTTGGCCTAACTTCAGCTCCAAGGGTGTCCACAAAGTGCCTAGCAGTAGTGGTGGCCTTTTTAAGAAGAAAAAGGATTTCAATCTTTCCATATCTGGACGAATGGCTCCTTGTGGGCCAGTCCCCAGAGCAAGTCAAGTCAAATCCGCAGGTGACCCAACGAGTTCTCACTTCTCTGGGGTTCCTTCTCAGTCTTCCCAAGTCAGTTCTCGAGCCTGTACAGCTTCTCACTTTTATAGAAGCAGAGCTGGATACGGTCAAGGCAAGAGCTTTCCTTCCTCTGGAAAGGGCAACAGCCATCTCATAGCTGGCCTCTTCCTTCCTTCCTCCCTCCCTCCCTCTGGTCTCTCAACTAGCAAGGCATTTTCTTCAGCTTTTGGGCCACATGGCAGCTTCCACAGCAGTAGTCCAAGGGGCCAAGTTTCATATGAGGGACATTCAGTTCCATCTGAGGGCTTTTTGTTCCAAAGGAAATATCCTCTTACCAAACTAGTCCCGGTTACTCACACCCTTATCCAGGTCCTTCAGTGGTGGCAGAATCTGGACAATCTGAGGCAGGGAGTTCCATTTGTCACTCAGATTCACTCTGTGGTCCTTACCACAGATGCTTCCCTATTGGGGTGGGGAGCCCATCTCGGGGCTCTCACAGCCCAGGGACTGTGGTCCCCTCAGGAATCCCTTTTTCATATCAACCTCCTAGAGCTCAGGGCAGTACTTCTGGCCCTGCAAGCTTTCTCTCAGTCAATACAGAACAAGGTAGTTCAGGTCAGGACAGGCAACAGCACCACCATGGTGGTATATCAACAAACAGGGAGGCACTCGTCTATGGCCTTGTGCACAGAAGCCATGAAAATGTGGTCCCTGGCTTATTCCCTACAGACCTCTCTGGTAGCAGTCCACCTCCCAGGAAAGGACAATGTGCAAGCAGATGCATTGAGCATGATTTCCCAGGGCCATCACGAATGGTCCCTGGACCCTCTGGTGTTGAAAGTGATTTTTTTCAAGGTGGGGCACTCCAGAGATGGATCTCTTTGCAGCCCCAGACAATCACCAACTTCCTCTGTTTTGTTGCAGACCCCCCAGTATTGGGCTCAGTCTCTCTGGATGCTCTGATTTTGAACTAGGAGGGGAAATTTCTATATGTCTTCTCTTCCTTTCCTCTACTGTCCAAGGGTCTAGTCAGGGTAAGGTCACAACCTTGCAAAGTGATTCTGATTGCTCCAGACTGGGCCAGGCAGCCTTGGTACCCTCTGTTGCTGTCTCTAGTAGTCCATCTTCTCCTGTCTCTTCCCAGGAATTGCAACCTGTTAATCTCCTCTCAGGGGAGGATTTGGTACCCCGGTCTTCGGTCTCTCAATCTCAAGGCATGGCTCTTGAAGAATTAAAGTATGCAGATTTGCATCTGTCCCAAGGGGTTCTGGACATTCTCAAAGCCTCTCGAAAGCCTGCCACCAGAAAAACTTATACAACTCCAAATGGAAAAGATTCAGCATTTGGTGTTCCAAGAAGTGTATATCCCCAGACACTGCTGAATTGTCTACAGTTCTGGATTATATGGTTCACCTTAATGGCCTAGGCCTCAGACCAGCTACTCTCAAAGTACATTTGTCAGCTGTTTCTGCTTTTTCTGTCGGTGGGGAGGCCTTCCTCTCTGTCATCTGGCCCTGTATTCTGTAAATTTTTCAAAGGATTGCTTCATACCAATACCCCCTTTAGGGATCCTGCTCCTGCCTGGGATTTGAATGTTTGCATTGCTCAGCTTATGCAACCCCCTTTTGAGCCTATGTCCTTAGCAGAGCTCAAGTACTTGACTTGGAAAACTGTGTTTTTGGTTGCTGTTACCTCTGCCAGATGTATCAGTGAATTGCAAGCCCTGTCAGTTGAATCTGACTTTATTTCATTCCATAGAGATAAGGTGGTCCTTAGAACCAATAGAAGGTTCTTACCCAAAGTAGTTTCTGATTTCCATTTAAACCAGTCTATGTCTCTTCCTGTGTTCTTCATTAATCATACTTTCTCAGGAGCATGGAGGTTGCACAGTTTACATGTTAAAAGAGCCCTTAGTTACTACATAGAACGTACAAAGGGTCACAGGTTTGACTCCCTGCAGTTGGTTCCTCACTTATGGGGAAGTAGGTAAGGGCACACCTGCCACCAAGAGAACTATTGCCAGGTGGATTGTGTCTTATCCAATTCTGCTATGAGAAACTGGGAAAAATTCCACCCTCAGGCCTGAGGGCTTATTCCACTAGAGGTACAGCTGCATCTCTGGCTGCGGCCAGGGATATTCCTTTGTTAGAAATTTGCCAAGCAGTCACCTGGAAAACTGTTCATAACTTCACCGAGAATTACTCTCTGGATATCCAGGCTAGGAGTGATGCTAGGTTTGGCACAGCAGTACTTCAGAGCCTATTCCCAAAGTAGGTTCTGTCCCTCCTCCTTGGAGGTACTGCTTGGTAGTCTGCAATAATCAGAATACAGCAAGACTTCATGTTGTTTGAAGAAAAAAATTACTCACCTTAGCAATGTTGTTTCTTCTAATGGAGTCTTGCTGTATTCTGACCTCCCACCCCGCCTCCCCTCTCAGAACCTAGATTTTGGGATGTGGGTGGGCAGGAGCAGTGTTGGCACCCTAGGGGTGTCCTTTTTTTGACCCTCTTTTGGTTTGAGTGAGGGGTTGTGTTTTGGATGTGTTTTGTTTTTGGGTTTCCTGATTTGAGTCTTTTAGGAATCTAAAACCTTGTTGCTAGTTGGCTAGTAGAAATTTTACAATTTCCACATTATTAAAGTTGGTGAGTTTTAGCTTGTAAGAATCTCACGGTTGGGTTTCAAAGTGCTGCAGACAGAGTTTTCAACCGAGCTTGAGCTCAGTGTTCTATGCCCTGCATAGAATTTTACCCTTCTCTCTCCGGGGCAGTTCAAGTGCTGGAGCTAACTGCAATAGTCAGAATACAGCAAGACTCCATTAGAAGAAACATAATTACTAAGGTGAGTAATTTTTTCATATTGTTAAATTGTTACCACTATCTGTCATTTTCTTTATTTGTATTTTTTCATGAGTTGTAATGAGAATTATTAAATTTTTTCAGTTACGTACCTCATATGGCATTAACTTCCTTGTTTGAAAAAGTATAGAAAAAAGTATTAAATACTCTGAGGTTATTCCCTCCCCCCCAGTGGTGGAAAACCAGACATGCATAATGCACACACCTTTTGGTGGACAAGGGACACCCCAACTAGTGCTCATTTGACAAGGGGATGACTATGATGATAACGTCCTAAATAAAAGGCTAGATTTGTTTTGTACCTTCTATTTATGCTCTCCAGCCACATGGGGCTTCCCCCAACAGCCTTGTTACATGGAGTCTCATTGCCTGGAGCACCTGCCAGCCTCCAGCATGACCCGGCTGAAGCAGGGAGGACTGTGGCTTGTCCCCCATGGAGGTGCCCTCCCAGAGGGGGACAGGAGGGAGATCGCATCACCCTTTGGCCTCTGCCCCTCTAGTCAGACTTTGAAGGCGCCAGGCGGGAACTCCTGTGGCTTCATTGGTGCAGCAGAGGGTTTTCTTTCTCCTAAAGCTGGTCTCCTTGCTCATCGCTTCTGGGAGGACCTTCCAGGAACCATGTAACAGGCAGGAAGTATACAGACTTCTGCAGGAAGGGGGTATCATCCCACTCATTTCTTCAAGATGTCAGTTTACTTCCTACCTGTGTAGTGGCAGGAGCTCTGCAGGACCTCTGTCTGAGGAGTGACTGACCCGAAGATCGGTGAGTTTACTTCTTTTTTCTTCTTCTAGGACTACTGATTAGCAGTCCGGAGTGCTACTGTAGGGACCCCAGCCTTGGCCTTGCAAGCTATACAGATGGTCTTCCTGCTTTACCTCAGCGCACGCAGCGATCTTCCCATGCTTGAGACCCCCCAGAGCAGCGTGGATGCAGTTGCGGTGTGCCTGGGACCACTGAGCAGAATTAGTTCCCAGGTGTTACCAGAAGCAGCAGCTGCTGCGTCGACGAGCAAAAGAAGGATTTGGCTCGCTGACTGGCGCCCAGAGCTTCAAACAACATGAAGTCTTGCTGTATTCTGACTACTGCAGTGATCACCAACCTTTGAACTGCCCCGGAGAACAAAGAGTTAACTTTCCATGCAGGGCATGGAACGCTGAGCTCGAGCTCAGTTGAAGCCTCTGTCTGCTGCTGTTTAAACTCCAACCGTCAGATTCTTTACTCCGCCTCACTGAACAGTCACTCCGGAGATTTTTCCTTCGCTTGGTTCAAAAAAGTCGGTTAAAGTGTCATTTTTTTCGCTCGGTTTCTACCGAATTTCTGCTACTGAACCTGTCAGTTTAAGTCTCTGTCTGTGGTATCATGAGTACTAGATAGGTTTTGTATTAGTTTCTGTGTGGAACTTGTAAACATTGGATCGGTTTGGTTTGAACCGATCAGGTTTGTGTTAAAAACTTCTGTCTTTATTAGAGTGTGGTAACCGGTCCGTATCGGTTCTAAAAAAATGGATTTGATTACGTTTTTTTCCAAGACCCGTAACACGGTCAGGGACCGATAGGGGTGTCTTGCCTGGCGGATTGCCGAAAAAAGGGTAAGTTGTGTTTAGGATTGGCCATGTCTGAGAAACCCAAGAAAAAAAACGGGTCCACTGGGTTTCAACACTGTAGTGTATGTGGGGAAGCCTTTGCTAAGGCTGATCCCCACACCACCTGTGTTTCTTGTCTGGGGTTTGACCACCTCTATTCAGACTGCCAAATTTGTAAAAATTTTCCTAAAGCTACCCTGGATAAGAGAGTAGGTAGACTGCAGGAAAGGGAGGCCAAGAAGTCCGCTGACCTGGATGGCCAGCCCGGTTTGGTTCCGCCTCTGACCAGGGCGAAACTTCTTCGGGCAAAAGGAGAACCGATTCTGAGGAGTCAGTTCCGGTTAAAAGAAAGAAAAGGGAAAAATCATTCGGTTCGGACCCACAAGTCCTTTCTCTGACCGCTGATGAAATAGCCAAAGCGATAAGGATAGTTCAGTCTCTAACTTTGGTTCCAGCCGAACCGGCACCATCTGTCAGGGGCTCGGTTTGGTCGGTTCCCCCGGTTCCGGATTATACTTTAGAAGAATTTTATGAACCGGAAGAGGAGGAGGGAGAGTATGAAGATAATGATGATTATGATGGTGATTATGAAAGGCTGGATGTGCCTATTGACCCGGACATCTCCCCAGACAGACCTTCAGGTGTTTCTCCTTCTAGGCTTTCTGAGTCCCCTTCCCACTTTATGTTTTACAAGAAAGTGCTGAAACCCTCCAGCTTCCTATGGAGGAAGCACTAGAGGATCAGGAGGAGCCTGATTTTGTTGAGATGATGGACATCCCAGAGTCCAGGAGATTGTCTTTTCTCCTCCATAAATCTTTTGGGAAACAGACATTTAAAATTCTAAAAACTTCTAATTCCATACCTCCTGTCAACAGAAGAATGGACAAGAGGTATACCCTTTCAGGCTCGGACACAGAGTTCCTTTCCCAGCAATGCAGCCATGTTGGGGTATTGCAGGCTGCTGCCTGTGATAAGGCAAATATTCCCTTGGCTTCACACCCCCCAGATAAGGACTCCAGGAGGACTGATGCCATGGCAAAGAAACAGTACATGGTAGCATCTTTGGGACTCAGGCAGGCTAACTATATGGCCTACACAGCTAGATACCAGAAGTCCAGGTGGGACACTGTGCTGGCTGTAGCTAAACAGGCCCCTGACCAGCTTGCCAAGGAGCTGGAGCGGGTGGCTGTGGATGGGATTGAGGCATCCAAGGTGCAATTTCATGCTGCTGTGGACTCCAGTGATGTTTCATCAAGAGTCATGGCTACATCTGTGGCCCTTTGGAGGATGGCTTGGCTCAGATGTACTAGCCTATCACAGGATACCCAGGCTAAGGCCATGGATTTTCCCGTCATTGGTAATTCGCTGTTTGGGGAGCAGACAGAGAACTACATGAAGAAGATGGACGAGTACAGGACCACCTAAGGGAGTGCTCAGGCCAAGGCAAGCCACTTCTCAGAGGCAGCATTCCAGGGGCAGGGGCAGGCCTTTTCAAAGGCCTTTCTACCAAGCCCAGGCTGCCTCCTTCTGCTTATACTCAGAGGGGGTTCTTTCGAGGGAGAGGCAGACTGGCAGAGCAGGCTTGCTTCCACCCCTCAGCCTAAAGCTCCTGCCAAGCAAACACCCTGATGGGTCTGCCCGGGCCAATTCTCCAGTACCTGTAGGGGGCAGGCTGGCTTACTTTGTCCAGGACTGGAAGTCTTTAACATCAGACAGGTGGGTCCTAGAAGTAGTAAGCCAGGGACTGGTTCTCAGCTTCAGAAAATTTCCCAAGATGAGAACCAGATCCTTTCCACCTGCAAATCCATCAGAGACCCTTGCCATAGAGGCAGAGGTTTCTTCCCTCTTGGCTCTCAGAGTCATAGAAAGGGTTCCTACCCTACACAGGGGCAAAGGATTGTACTCCAGGTACTTCCTAACCCCCAAAAAGACAGGAGAATGGCGGCCCATCCTGGATCTGAGATATCTAAACAAGCACCTTTTAAAGCCAAAATTCAAAATGGTGACTCTGGGATTAATTCTGCCCTCTCTAAGGCCAGGAGACTGGCTAGCCTCCTGGACCTCAAAGATGCCTATTTTCACATTCCCATCAGGTGCTCCCACAGAAAGTACCTCAGGTTCGAGTTCCCCTCAGGCCACTATCAATTCAGAGCAATGCCCTTTGTCCTAACATCAGCCCCAAGGGTGTTCACAAAGTGCCTGGCAGTAGTGGTTGCTTTCCTAAGGAGAAAAAAGATTTCCATCTTTCCATGTCTGGACGACTGGCTCAAAGTGGGTCAGTCTCCAGACCAAGTCAAGTCACATCTGCAAATAGCTCAGCAAGTGCTCGCTTCCTTAGGATTCCTCCTGAACCTTCCAAAGTCAGTTCTCGAGCCAGTACAGCTCCTCACCTTCATAAGGGCGGGGCTGGATACAGTAAGGGCAAGAGCCTTCCTTCCCCTGGACAGGGCAAGGACCCTTATGGAACTGGCCTCTTCATTCACCCTACAGGTGTCTCGACCAGCAAGGCATTTCTTCAGCTTCTGGGCCACATGGCAGCTTCCACAGCAGTGGTCCAGGGAGCAAGATTCCAGATGAGGGACATTCAGTTCCACTTAAGAGCCTTCTGGTCCCAAAGAAAGGATTCCCTTACCAAACTAGTCCCAGTGACTCGAACCCTGATCCAGGCTTTGCAGTGGTGGCAGGATCAGAACAATTTAAGACAGGGAGTTCCTTTTGTCACTCAGTCTCATTCACTAATACTCACCACAGACGCCTCCTTCTTGGGCTGGGGAGCTCACTTTGGGGATCTTACCACCCAAGGGCTATGGTCACCTCAAGAATCTCTGCTTCACATCAGTCTCTTGGAACTAAGAGCAGTGTTTCTGGCACTGCAAGCTTTTTCCAAATCTGTACAGAACAAGGTGGTCCAGATCAGAACAGACAATACCACCACAATGTGGTACATCAACAAGCAAGGAGGCACTCGGTCTATGGCCTTGTGCACAGAAGCAATGAAGTTGTGGTCTGTGGCCTATTCTCTGCAAACCTCTCTGATAGCAGTTCATCTCCCAGGGAAGGACAATGTCCTAGCAGATGCTCTCAGCAGGATATCTCAGGGCCACCATGAATGGTCCCTAGATCCCCTAATTTTGAAAGTGATTTTCTCCAGATGGGACACTCCACAGATAGATCTTTTTGCAGCCCCAGACAAACACCAACTTCCTCTCTTCTGTTGCAGACCCCCAGTCTTGGGCTCAGTCCCCCTGGATGCTCTGGTTCTGAATTGGGAAGGGAAGTTCCTGTATGCTTTCCCCCCTTCCCTCTCCTGTTCAAGGTGCTAGTCAAGATCAGATCTCAACCATGCAAAGTGATTCTGATCGCGCCAGACTGGGCCAGATAGCCCTGGTATCCACTGTTGCTGTCCTTAGCAGTCCACCTTCCCCTGTCTCTTCCCAGGAATTACAACCTGTTGACATCCTCTCAGGGAAGGATTTATTATTCGAATCTCAAATCTCTCAATCTCAAGGCCTGGCTCTTGAAGAGTTAAGTTTGCTGATCTGCACCTCTCTCAAGGTGTTCTGGATATTCTTAAGGCTTCTCGAAAGCCTTCCACCAGAAAGACTTACAACTCCAAATGGAAAAGGTTCAATATTTCGTGCTCTAATAAGCATATTTCTCCAGAATCTGTTGGGTTGCCTACAGTGCTGGACTGTGTGGTTCATCTTAATGGCTTGGGACTTAGACCAGCAACACTTAAAGTGCATCTGGCAGCTGTTTCTGCCTTCTTGTCAGTAGGCAAGCCCTCTCCTCTATCAGCCCATCCTGTATTTTGTAAATTCTTCAAGGGATTACTGCACACCAATCCTCCCTTCAGGGACCCTGCTCCTGCTTGGGACTTTAATGTTTGCATTGCTCAGCTTATGCAACCCCACTTTGAGCCTTTGTCCTCTGCAGAACTTAAGTACTTGACTTGGAAAACTGTGTTTTTGGTAGCCATTACCTCTGTCAGGTGCATCAGAGAATTGCAAGCCCTGTCAGTGCAGCCTGATTTCATCTCATTCCATAGAGATAAAGTGGTCCTAAGAACTAACAGAAAGTTTTTGCCTAAGGTGGTTTCAGATTTCCATCTTAATCAGTCTGTGTCTCTCCCTGTTTTCTTCACTGACCATTCCTCCTCTGGAGAGAGGAGGTTGCACAGCCTGGACGTAAAAGGGGCCCTTAGCTACTACATAGAGCGCACCAAGGGTCACAGGTTTGAGTCCCTCCAGTTGTTCCTCACTTATGGAGAGGTCGGAAAGGGCAAACCTGCCACTAAAAGATCCATTGCCAGGTGGATTGTCTCTTGTATACAATTCTGTCATGAAAAATTGGGTAGAACCCCACCCTCAGGCCTGAGGGCTCACTGTACTAGAGGTACAGCTGCTTCCCTGGCTGCTGCCAGGGATATTCCTATCTTAGAAATCTGTCAAGCAGCCACCTGGAAAACAGTTCATACATTCACCAAGTATTACTCTCTGGATATCCAGGCTAGGAGTGATACTTGGTTTGGCATAGCAGTACTTCAGAGCCTTTTCCCAAAGTAGGTTCTGTCCCTCCTCCATGGAGGTACTGCTTGGTAGTCTGCAATAGTCAGAGTACAGTAAGATTTCATGTTGTTTGAAGAAAAAAATTACTCACTTTAGTAATGTTGTTTCTTCTAATGGAGTCTTGCTGTATTCTGACCCCCCCCCGCCTCCCCTCTCAGAACCTGGTTTTTGGGATGTGGGTGGGCAGGAGCAGTGTTGGCACCTAGAGGTGCCCTTTCTCACCCTCCTTTATTTTGGGTGTGTGTTGTGTTTTGTTTTTTGGGTTTCCTGACTTGAGTCTTTGCTTTGAAACAAAAAAAACCTTTTTTTAACAAATTTAGTTGCCAGTTGGCTAGTGTGAGTTTTACAGTTTCCACACAGAATGCCTAGTGAGTATAGCTCATAAAGATCTGACGGTTGGAGTTTAAACAACAGCAGACAGAGGCTTCAACCGAGTTCGAGCTCAGCGTCCCATGCCCTGCATGGAAAGTTAACTATTTGTTCTCCGAGGCAGTTCAAAGGTTGGTGATCACTGCAATAGTCAGAATACAGCAAGACTCCATTAGAAGAAACAACATTACTAAGGTGAGTAATTTTTTCTTCTCTCTCGTCGATGGTCACAGGACACTCAGGCCGTCGATGTGCCTGCTGGTCGGAGAGCCACATTATCTCATTAGGCTCTCTGACGCAGGAAAATTAGCATGGGAACAGTAGCGCTACAGCGGCAGGCCGTTTGGGGGGGCAAAGGGAGCAGGCAGTTCATCTACTCATTGACGAGCATTGTGGCTCAGCTCATCGACGGATCTTGGATTGGGGGGGGCACCAAGGCTTAAATCCAACACAGCAAAGTACCAAAGCCTTAAAGGGGACTACACGAAGCACAGTTCCTCACAGCAATATACAACAAAGCCTTAAAGGGACAGGATAGCACTAAGCTCAGTTTTCCAGGCAATATAAAATTGTTCCTTCAGATTCTTTCTGTCAAAGTGTCATGGCCTTCGCTAAGGACAGAACCCCCGGGGCAGAAAGTGCCACAAGTGCAGAACACCCATGTTGGCCACATTCGCAGGGTCTCTATGTGTGAAATATGACAGTGCAGCCTCTCCAGCTTGGGACGAGGCATCGGGTAGAGCTGATGGCTCAGAGGATTGTGGACTTGCCCCTGGTGTAAAGGGTCCTGGGATTGATACCCGACCCTGGACAGAAAGAGTTTAAAAACAAGTGGGTATTAGACATAATCCACGAGGGTTACTTTGAGTTCGACTCCTGGCCCCCCTGCCCCACATAGTGCCCTCAACAGTCTCAAGCAACCCAGCAAAATGAGCGGCGACCCTGCAAGCGATTACAGATCTCATACAGGCGGCAGCGATCAAACGAGTCCCCACTCCAGAAAAGAACAGAGGTGTATACTCCCTATTCTTCATAGTGCCAAAATGCTCAGGGGGCCGCTGGCCAGTATTAGATCTCAAGTTTCTAAATGTCTTTGTTCATCACAGAATATTCAAGATGGAGACCCCATCCTCCATCATCTGAGAAATCCATCAGGGGGACTTTTTGGCCTCAGTAGATTTACAAGATGCCTATCTGCATATTCCCATCTGGAAAGCACACCGTCAATTTCTAAGATTCAGAGTGTAAGGTCACTATTTTCAATTCACGATGCTGCCCTTCGCCCTGTCCACAACCCCCAGAGTCTTCTCCAAAGTCCTAGTAACAGTGGTCGCTTGCCTTCGAATGCAAGGGATCCAGCTCTTCTCATAGGGACTGTGGTCTCCCTGGCAGACTCTATCCCCTGGGCACTAGTCCACATGCGATCTCTCTCCAGTCGGGTCTTCTCCAGCAATGGTTCCAGTCGAGGGGCACGGTGGAGCAGAGGATTCAAGTATCTCATCAGGTGATGGAATACCTGATATGGTGGACTCAGCAGAACAACATCATGAAGGGTCTTAGTCTGGGTCAGCGCCACCACCGATGCCAGTCTCCGCAGCTGGGGTTGCATTAGGAACAGCTCTCGACACAGGGCAAGTGGTCTCAGGTGGAGTCCTTCTACAGCATAAGTGTACTGGAGATGCAGGCAGTCCACCTGGCACTGCAGCAGTTCAGGATGCAGCTGTTCCACTGGGACATCCTCATTCTCACGGACAATCGGACAACAATGGCATATATCAACCGCCAAGGAAACACAAAGAGCTCTAGGATGCTGCGAGAGAGGCTCTTCTTCTGTTCCAGTGACAACCTGGGAAGTCTAAGGGTGGCATACATCCCAGGCCAGGAAAATGTCGCAGCAGATTGGCTAAGTCGAAAGGACATCCTACCAGGGGAGTGGGAACTCAAGAACAGTGCCTTCCAGCTTACCACGGAGCAGTGGGGCCACCCGCAGGTAGATCTTTTCGCCTGCCGAAAAAATTGCAAAGGTCCTGCTCTCTTAGCAAGGGTGAGAAGGCCATAGCACAGGACGCCTTCTCCATCAACTGGGGTCAGTTCGAGCTCCTGTATGCCTTTCCTCCAGTTCTGATCTTATCAAGGGTACTGCACAAGATTGCCCAAGATCAAGCAGAGTTGATTCTGGTTTGCCCTCGCTGGCCCTGCAGACCGTGGTTGCCTTGATTTAGTCCAAATGTCTCTTCAGTCTCCCATAATGTTCCAAGTAAGCCCAAACCTTCTACATCGGGGACCGGTGCCACAACCAAGTCCTCACAATCTGTCCCTCTCAGCATGGATATTGAGCGGGAAACTATCAGGGAGTTAGATTTCTCTGCACCTGTCATAAAAAGGATGATTCAATCGAGGAGGGCCTCCTCCTCCAGGGTTTATTATAGGATCTGGAGAAAACTCCTGTTCTGGTTACAAGACACCTTTTTACCAGATGACTCTGTGTCTCTACCTACCATTCTGCAGTTCCTTCAGGAGGGTTTCGACAAAGGCCTCCAACCGGCTACCTTAAGAGTCCAGATTTCTGCTCTGGGGTGCTCCTGTTAGACTCAGGTGATTCTTTAGGAGCTGTTCCTCGTGTTCGATTTCTGAGAGCAGCAAACTTGCAACATCCTCCAATAAAACCTGTAGTACCTCTTTGGAGGCTCAATCTAGTATTCAAAGCACTCACCAAACCACCTTTTGAGAAGTTAAAGGAGGCGTCCTTACTTCATCTCACTATGAAGGCCGTTTTTCCCATTGGCAATCACTTCAGCCCGATGCATCAGTGAGATAGGAGCCCTGTCATCCAAAGGACCTTGCACCATATTTCATCGAGACTTTGTAGTTTTGCGGACAATCCGGCCTTCTTGCCGAAGGTGATGTCTCATTTTCATTGCAACCAAGTCTTGAACATTCCCTCATTCTGTCCTCACCCCAAGAATGAGAAAGGGAGAGAATTTCACATGCTTGATCCACGGAGAACATTCAACATTTACATCAAGAGATCTGACTCAGTCTGTAAGACTTCAAGTCTGTTCGTCATTACCTCAGGCCTGAACCTGGGTAAGAAGACATCAAGGGACTCTCTTGCTAAGTGGATTCATTCCATCATCACCATGGCCTGCCAGAAGGCCGGGATCGACCTGCCGGGACCAGTGCGAGCACACTCAACCTGAGCGATAGCTACGTCCTGGGCGGACTTCAGAGAAGCTTCCCTGGAAGACTTATGTAGAGTGGCCACATGGTCATCCATCCATACTTTCATAAAATTCTACAAGTTGGATGTAGCCACCTCGGCAGAGGCATCCTTTGGCCACAGGGTCCTCCAGTCAGTGGTGGACCCATAAGGGACTATGAACTTTCTTCCCACCCAGGAAGTGGAGGGATGTACTGCTTTAGTATATCCCAGAAGTGATGAGCCCGGAGACCAGCTTTAGGAGAGAGAAATAGAAATTTAAATACCTGTAAATTTTCTTTCTCTGACTGTTGGTCTCCAGGCTCCATCCCTCCCAGAATGCTGAAAGTCTGCCTCCAGCCGCAAGTTACACTAATCTTTCTTTTGTTTGTTCCAAGTTATGTGTTTCCTCAGAAGGCAAAGGCTATAGAAGTACTGACGTCTGGGAGGAAATGAGTGGGAGGATACCCCCTTCCTGCAGAAGTCTCTCTATCTCCGGTCTGTCACGTGGTTCCAGGAAGCACATCCCAGAAGTGATGAGCCCGGAGACCAGCAGTCGGAAAAAGGACATTTACAGGTATTTAAATTTCTGTTTTCTCCTTATGTGCTCCTCCTGCCCCTGGCTCGGTGGTGCAGTGTCCACCAGCATGAGACATGTGCACTCCTGTGCATGCTTACAGGAGCACAGCCATAGCCAATCCCCTTGTTGGAGATCCCGATGCTGCTGCCACCCCCATTCTCCAGTGGGAGTCGCCAGGCACTGGGATCTTAACACCCCCCCCCGGAAAGGAGAGCAGTCCTTCGGATGCTCAATCCTTTCCTCCCTTGCCGACCCCTGATGACCCGAGTCTACCCCCGAACCCGGGTCGCCATTGTGGTGCGAGGTGTGGCGCCCAGCGCCTCAACCTACAGCACCACCGGGCTGGTGCAAAAGTAAAGGCTAGTTGAGTATATTAAATCCAGTGGGGTGCAAGACCACAGGCAGTGTGGATTCATGTGGATAGACTGGTCATGGCAAACAAATTCTTTGACTGGGTGACCAGGGAAATAGATTATGTGACCGCAATGCATGTGGCCTATCTGAACTTCAGCAAGGCCTTCAACACTGTGTTGCACATGAGCTTGATAAAGAAGCCGAGCAGCTTGGGGGGTGGTATCCTAAATGGTGAACTGAGTTAGAAATTGGGTAATGGATAGGAGGCAGAATGTGGTGGTAACTGGCACTCACTGGAATGTGGGAGGAGTGACCAGTGGTGCTACAGGGCTCAGTACTGGAACCTGTCCTCTTCAATATCTTTATAAGTGATATTGCTGGGAAACTGGAAGGGAAAGCATGCATTTTTGTAGATAATACCAACATCTGCAATAGGGTATACACTCAGGAAAGGGTGGCGAGAATGAGCAGGGATCTGGGGAAACTGAAGGAATAGTCTAAAGCATAGCAGTTAGTGGTCCATGCCAAAAAGTGCAAGATCATGCACCTAGGACATAGGTACCCAGGCACTGAGTATAGGATGGATTGGGGGGGGGGCTACTGACAGTCACTAAACACGAAAGGGGCCTTGGGGTTATCATATCTGATGACCTCAGAGTAGCAGAGCAGTGTGTCAAAGCAGTGGGTAGGGCTAATTGGATGCTGGGGTGCATAGGGAGGGGTATATCCAGCAGGAGGAGGAGGAAGGTGGTGTTGCCACTGTATCAGTAGCTGGTGAGACCCCACCTGGAATACTTTGTCCAGTTTTGGAGGCCACACCTAAGAAAGAACATAGACAGGGTGGAGGCAGTCCAGAGGAGGCAACTAAAATGGTGCTGGGGTTGCACAAGAAGCCCCATGAGGAGAGACTGAGGGACCTCAACATGTACACCCTGAAAAAGAGGGAAGAGAGAGGGGACATAATAGAAACCTGCAAGTGTCTCATGGAGTGATCAGGCAGCCGGAAGGAAGTCTCTTTCAAATGAGGAGTTACACCAGAACCATGGGCATGCGATAAAGCTGGGAGTGGCGGGGGGAAGAATTTGAGAGAGATGTGAGGAAATATTTCTTCACTGAAAGGGTTGTAATGCCTGGACCAGACTGCCAGCAGAAGTAATGGGGGTGGAAACAGTGCTGGGGTGTCAAGCATGCGTGGCATAGCCAGAGCGGTATATTAGGAAATTAGGAAACTGGCAGGGAGGAGGTAGGGTTGTTGGAGACCACTTGGGGTCAGCGGAGACTGATTAGGCAGGGAAGCATCTGGGCAAACTGTGTGGGCCAAATGGTCCTTTTCTGATGATAAACTGTTTCACCAAAGGTCAAAAAGATGAGAGAAACTAGACTGGCAGAGAGAGAGTGTGTGCTGCTAAATAGGGTATCCTGTTAGTATGGCTTGAAGTAAAGCTCCCAAGCAAATATTTCTTCATACTGTTCCTTTACTGAATTGTAACCATCTAAATGGAAAGATCTAAAACTGAGTTCCGTATTTCTTCACTGTGTGGCTCTTCGTATCCTGGACAGGGTCTGTGACTGACATTTGGTAGGCAGTTAATAGCAACCAAGCTTAGTTTTCCTGCTTGGAGAGTTCTGTTCCTGAAAACTCAAAACATGAGGGCCTCATTCACAGAAGAGTTTTCCCATTCTGTCTCTGTGGCAAAAATCTGTTGAGCAACTGCACAGGGCTCTAGATTTCTTCTTTGCAAGAATTACAGCACTGCAGAATATTTATCTGAACTGTGTTACTAAAAATCACAAGAAGTGAATTGCAGTTCATACCTGTCCTGGAATTACAAATCAGGCTAGTCCGTAAAGGGGGCATTTCTATGCCCCCTACTCACCTGGGACTTCAGTAAAACATTGTGCAAGTTGGTAAGTGACATCGTCTCACCTCTCCTATACAAACAAAAACAGCACCACGTCCATCTGTTGCCAGCTTTGGTGTTTTCAAAAGGAAAGAAGGGGATTTGTTTTTATATGGCGCCTTTCAAACAGATTGTATTCCAAAATGCTTTACAGTCCTGGAGAGGGAGGGAAAAGAATGCTGCTGCTGTTTTTAACACTAGAGAATTCAAACAGCTCAGAGCAAAAGGAGAGACACTGGTTAAGCATGGGGAGGGGAGTGTTAAGCAGCAGTATTTGTTAGTCAGGGAGCATGTCGTCCTATAGTTTTTAATAATAATGCATTTTTGGTAAAACATTAGTATACCCATTTTCTTCTCCTTTTATTTCATCCTCATTCCTGTCCTGAGATATGTGGTTTTGCAGGTTTTTTTTTTTTTAATGTTCCTATTCTCTTGTCACACCCACAATGAAAAATAAACCTCGTTGTGTTGTCTACCATCATAAACCTGTGCTGGCACCATCCCGATATATCCACAGCATGAATCTAGTTTTAGTCAGTCGGTCACGGGGAAACTAAAACTAAAGAAGACCCTCTTGGGGGCTAGGGGGTGGTGGTAAGGCGAGCAGTCACTAGGTTGCTGGCTTTCAAGCAGACAAGACAGACCATTTGACCTATTCTGCTGGCTTTTTTGTATGTTAGTGTGTCTGTCATTTATTTATTATGTTTATTCAAAAAATCTTGAAAAAGAACACAACCATTGAGCTCAGCTCATTTAAAATGCATGTGCCAAGTATCTGTAACTGGATGAGTGCTCTAAAACTTCACCTCCAAAGGTCTCAATTTCCAAAGTGGCCGATCAGTTTCTTAAGCTGGGTTTAGTGCCAGAAAGCATAACCTGCACTTTTTCAGCCTTCAGGACCAGTTTGCACTAGAGTAGGGTAGCTCTGGAGAAAACTAGTTTGCACATTTGCTTTCACAGTGTCCAGCTCCAGTCTACTATTGTACAAAACCATGTCAACAGCATAAAGGTGGAGCAGCTGGCTATGTTGATCAGCATCATTAATATACACTGAATACAGAAGAGGGCTGAATATGGAGCTCTAGGGGACCCATCTTGATACAGGCAGTAGTTTTAAGCACATTTCTTTGAGAGCATCCAAGTAACATTGATCAGTTTTTGAACCATCTTACTGCATTATTACTTAAACGAAACAGGGTTGGCTTATCCACATCCATTTATGGTCCAAGCACCCACAGCGGTAGAGATTTTTAAAAATTGCTTGTGACAGCCATATTTATTAATTTGAATTATTAATTTTAAAACAAATTATAAAATTTGTTTTTCAAATAACAGATACAAATAAAACATACTGATGATAAATCTAAGGATGTCGGAAATACATTAGACCTGAAAACTGTTTGGATGAAATTTTGCAGACTTACGAATACTGTTGCTTAATTGACTTGCTCAGGGATGTAGGAGGAGCAAGTGGCAGTCATGGTATTCAAATCTGGTTCTCCAGGTTTGCAGCTCTGTGCTTCTTTTCTGTCTGTGGCCCTTTTTTTTTTTGTGTCTATGCTGCTGCTTGGTTTGCCCCCTGAACTAACCCCTCCCCACCCACCATCGTCAGGACTTGCTCTATCTCAACAGGTAATGGCCCTCTTTGCAGGGGCTCTTCATCTTCCTCCAGGGGAGTCGTGGTTGGTGGTGCAGGGTCTGTGGAGGGCTTGACAGTCATTCTGTTGTGACAAGCATCTATTTTCCTCCTGCCTTTTTTTCCCCATTGGCAGATGGCTGTTTGGAGGAGGGGGGAGCACAGATACTTGCACTGTGTTCCTACCAAGAAAGCAAGTGCCCCAGACCACCAGCAGGAGACACTGCAGCACCACAGCATGCCACCTCCCTTCCACTGGTTAGTGGCAGCGTGCTTTCCCCATCCTGACTGCCCGAGCTCCGGTACTCCGATTCACTCCCGAACATGGGTCGCTGGCATGCGCAGAAATGCAACATGTGTCTGTGGGCCATCAAGCGACCACCACAGCTCTGTGCATTTAATAACTTGGCCAAACATTCTTTCTCCTAGGCCAGACTATCTCCATTATGGTTTACTGTTCAGTTAATCTGGTCCCTTTTGTTAAAGTAATTACATTTTTTTTTTTTTTTTTTTAAATACTGTTTTCCAAAAGGCTGCACATGTGGTCCCGCCCATTGGGGGGGGGGGGGAGGAGCAACCGGGTAACTACAGACCTGACAATCTTTTGTGAGTAAGATTAATGGAGACAGTAGTCAGAGAGGACCTCATAAACTGCCTGGAGAGCAGTGGACTCCAAAATTGTAAAGGCACAGTTTTGTGGCAGGAAGGTTTTGTCAGACCAGCCTGCTAGTACTCTTTGATTGGGTAATGAGGATAGTGGATAAGAGCCATGCTGTGGCTTTTACTGTACTTTGATTTCAGCAAGGTGTTTGACTTGGTGCTTCACAGAAGGTTGTGGTTGATGGAAGTAAAACTGGAAGCGAGGGAGACCACCAGTGGGGTGCCACAAAGATCGGTCCTGGATCCAGTCCTTTTTAGTATGTTCATTAGCGACATGGAAGAAGGCATGCAGGGCAAGATACGTCTCTGCACGTAACACAAACTAAGCGGCAGGGTAGACCATGGGGGGGGGGTTAGGGAGATGCAGAGAGACTTGCAAAAGCTAGAGAGATGGTCAAAGGTTTGGCAGTTGAAATTCAATACCAAAATGTGCAGGGTGATGCACATAGGAAACAAGAACTTGAGGACAGAATACTGCATGCAGGGGAAGGGAAGCTGTGCACAAAGTCTGAGGAAAGAGATCTAGGGGTCATCATCAGCGGCTTCCTAAAACAATCAAACCATTGTAACAAGGACAACAGTGAGGCAAACAGGATGATGGGGTGTATAGGAGGGGGTATTGACAGAATAAATAAGGTAGTAAGATCTCTGTAGATCACTGGTGAGGCCTCACCTGGAGTGCTGTGTCCAGTTCTGAAGTCCTCACCTAAGAAAAGATAAGGTTAGGCTGGAAACAGTGCAATGTTGAGTGACCCAAAGGATTCAGGGCCAACAGGACATATCTTGAGAGGATGGGCTGAAGGCACTGAACATGACGAGAGAGGGGAGCTATGATGACCTTGGCACGGGGTCATGTTGTTGCAAACAAAAACAGCATGGCACTGTACTGTGCTGTCAGAACACTGACTAGCAATAAAAACAGTAAAATACTTGTTTTCTGTGGGGGGGGCGCTCTGCCCCCGCACCCTCCATTACCCCCCAAATAACCTCCTCCGGGGGTGAAACTCGGACAGGGAAAAAAAAAAAAAAAAAAATAGACTAACCTAATCTGGGACCGAGAATAGAACCCCAGTCCACAGCTGCTCCATTGTCCTCCAGCGCCGATGGCTCTACTCCCTTAGCCACGGCAGCTGCTCGGCAGACCCCCTTCCAGCAGAGCTCTTACCCTCTGCAGCAGAGCTTTCCAGGAAACCGCTACAGGGTCACCGCTACTGCTCCACACTATTTGTGTCATGTGGCATTGTGTACACTGTAGCTGTTCTTCCATGCGCTGTTACTATTGTGCGGTTTTGCCCTGCGGCATTATATATACAACATATTGACCCGGTACTGATGACTTTCAAGTTCCTGAAAGGAGTGAACAAGGTAAACTGTGAGGAACTACTGTTTAGCATAAGTAGCGGATCAAGAACATGGGAGCAGGAGTGGAAACTGACCGGGGGATTCAGGAGGGAAGTGAGAATGTTTTATTTTACAGAAAGGGTGTTGGAGCTGTAGCGTGAGCTGCCAGCTGATGTGGTGGGCACCAAAACTATCAATGGTTTCATATACGGCTGGGACATAGTGAAGGGCGTAGTGGTTGCTCCGGGTGATAGTGGTGGGGTGGAGAGCATGAGGGTGGATAGTGTGGGTTAGAACCCTGTATGGACAGTAGGTCCTGGGTTTGTTAGGGTTTATGGGCAAACTGGATGGACCAATAGTTTTTTTCTGCCATCATTGTCTGTGTTTCTATGACTTTTAAGTGAGTATTCTGCAGTGTTAGTGCTGCTTCATCGTTACTCAAAATCTGTGAGCAAGATCCAGTGCCCATTTTCCTCCAGCTTTTACTTGGTTTACTTGGTTTCAAAGGACAAAAGAAGGCTACTGCCCATCGAGATTGTCCCCACCACACTGGTGGGATAATTATACCTTGAAGTAGTTAGACTCGAGCCAACAATCCAGCCCCTTTTTGAAGACTGTATTAGAGCTACTGTTCACTAAGTATTGTGGAAGGAGATTCCACAGTTTGGGGGTTCTTACTGTAAAGTAGTTTAACCTTTTTGTTGTTTTAGCTTTAGATACAAATATCTGGTTGTTATGATACCGTGGGGAAGTCCAGCTGGAAGAGAAATGTAAGCCACAGTGGTGCATTAACTCCTGAGAATTCTTGATTTTGTACAATAGGAGAAGGTCACCTCTAGTATGTCTTGTGCGTAGTGTGTAACCCTGTAACTCTTAATCTTTCCTCGTAGTCAAGTTCGGATAAATAAGGGACCATTCTTGTGGCTCTCCTCTGCCCCTCTCAACCCTGTCAGCGTCCTGCCCCAGGTAGGGACTCCAGTAGGGATCCATAGTCCAGATGGGGCCTGACATAAAGCTCTGTACAAGGGATTATGCATTCTGTGTCCTAGAACACAAACGACGTTGAGTTCGAGTGAGCAGGCGTTAGATTTCCTAGCTATCATCCTGCAATGATCACTAGAGGATAGTTTATTATTAATGATTACCCTGAGATCACGCTCTAATGGTGACACATGAAGGGCCACACTGTTCAGAAAATAAGTCTGCCTAGGGTTGTTCTTACTAAAATGTACAACATGACACTTGTCTGAGTTGGAGTGTCATTTGTTTAAACTGCCCATTCTTCAATGGATTTTAAGTTATTCCTCATGGTTTCTCTGTCGATGTAAGAACAGAGCCACACAGCTTGGTGTCATCAGCAAATTTTGAGAGAACATTTTCAGGGCTAGCCTGCAGATCACTAATAAAGATGTTAAACAGGGTGGGTCCCAACACAGACCCCTGTGGGACCCCGCTGGTCACACTCAGTGGGTGGGAAAGTGAGCCATTAATTCTGACTTGCTGATATCTTCCATTCAACCAACCTGACACCCAGTTGATTATGTAGTAAGAGAATCCCATATCATTCATTTTGTTAAGTAGGATGTCATGAGGGACTTTGTCGAATGCTCTACTGTAGTCGAGAAGTATCACATCCATAGGGATGCCATTATCCAATGCCGTACTGACATGATTATAAAAGGAAACCAAGTTAGTTGTACAGGAGTATCCCTGTCTAAAGCCATGTTGTGTAGCGTCAGTCAAGTTACCCCCAATAGATTCGTGCTCTAGTAGATTCTTAATAACTTTCTCCATGATCTTGCTTATAACAGAAGTCAGACTTATCGAACGGTAATTTTCTGGTCTAGAATGGTTACCTTCTTAAAGATTGGGACTACAGTAGCTATTGTCCAGTCCTGAGGATAATTCCTCATATAAGGATTTGTTGAATATAATTGAGAGTGATTTAGTAATAGCAGCAGCTGTCTCTATTAGAAATTGGGGCTGATGTTATCAGGACCTGGACTGGAATTAGGTTTTAGGATAAAATTGTTTTAGTGTATCATCCTCAGTGATGATGTAAGAGGGTAACATTGTTCGCAGGTTTGAATCGTTTAGGAACCTCTTTATTGGTAAATACTGAGCAGAATTGCTTGTTAAATGTGTCTGCCATATTCTGTCTGTAGATATAATTGTGTCATGTATGCATAGGGCCCCATATGTCTATTATTTATTTTTTTTATTATTAAGGTAGGAAAATAGTGATTTACAGTTGTTTTAGGTATGGGCCAGACAAACTCAAGTTTCTTTTAGATTGCAGAATAGCTTGTTTTAGTGATTTTAGAGTTTCCTGTATTGAGTGAACAATAATTTTCTGGTGTCACCCTTACTGTTTTTAACTCGTGAAATAGCCTCTGCTTCTTCTTAATTAGAGCTTTGATAGTTTTGTTAAACCACAGGGGTATTTTCCCCTTTTTACTATCTTTTTTTGTTGTAGGAACATATAATTTTTCTGAGTTATAAATGGAAGTTTTAAAAAAGTCCCATGATTCTTCCATGGTAAGAGAGGATAGTGCTGTATCCCAAGGAATTGAGTTTAATTGGTTATTAATAGCATTTAAATTAGCTTTTTTATAGTTTTTCAATTCAGTACAGTTGGTGATATGATGACAAAATGACAGTGTAAGGGAAATGGTGTAGTGATCACTTGATCCTAGTGGGACACCAATTGTAACTTTGCATATTAAGTTCCCTATATTAGTAATAACTAAGTCCAGTATATTGTCACCTCGTGTTGGTTCTGTAACGATTTGTTCAAGGCCTATATCAACCATGAGTGTGATTAAGTCTTTCTCGGCCTGCGTACTTCCAGTTAAAGAATACTAATTTATAGTAGGCAGGTTGAAATCACCCAGTATAAGGATTTTTCCTTTAGAGGCCATATCTAAGATTTCATTATTTAAGCAAGTAGAATATTCTTTATTTGATGTCGGGGGCCTGTAGCATGTCCCTACCACCAGTTGTGGGTAACCCTTGAACTGGATGTTAACCCAGATTGATTCAGTATCACTTGTTGAGGGGATTTGAAATGAGGATATGTCATCTCTAACATATAGACATACCCCCTCCCCATTTGTCCCTGACGGTCCTTATGATACAGTTTATACCCTGGGATGTGCTGGATCCAAGAAGTATCAGGATCCCACTAAGTTTCTGTAATGGAGATGAGTCCATATTTATTCAGTTGACACATAGCTTCTAATTCAGCCATTTTAACCTGATTTAAAGATCTAGCATTTAAACTGAGTACCTCACACTCAGAAATGTCCGTAGTAGGTTTCTTTAGAGAACAGGATCTTCTGTCACTGATCTCTCCCCCGGATTTTAGTTTAAAAGTTTGTTAATGGCTGTTGTAAAGCTTTTGCCCAGGAGTGAACTACCCCTGCGACTGAGGTGGAGTCCATCCTAGCTGTACAGTGAGTCTCTTAGATAGAAGGTTTCCCAATGTGTTAGACAGAGAATGTTCTGTCGGAGACACCATCGTCTGAGCCAGTCGTTAAAGGCCTTAATCTTTGTATTAATAATATCAGGCGCTCTCGGTTCCGGTAGAATCTCTGAGAAGCATGCTATGCTATTTTTTTCCGCTAGTACATTATTAAGAGCTATAATGTCCTGTTTAAGTTTGTCAATACTGTCTCTATTTATATCATTTGTACCTGCATGTACTATGAACACTTGATTTTCACCAGCCCCTTTCAGTATATTTTTTGCAGTAGCAGTGATGTCGGAGACACAAGCACCTCGCAAGCTAGTGCAGGTACGGTTGAATTTGTCCATGTTACATATAGGGCGATCCAAGTGTTTAATAATTGAGTCACCAAGAACAAAGATTTGTTTAGTTAGTGGGTGAGATTCTATGTTGCTAGAATTCGGTGGTAAAATAACTGAATCGTGATTTTGGTCTTTTGTTCGGGATTTATTTTGTTTGGGTGTGGGGAACACCGTACAGTTATTCTCTCTCCTACGGGGAGGACTACTGATTAGGGGGTCATTGCAGGTGGTATTGATAGTGACATCATGGGATGGAGCATCTATGTCCTGCTTGAGTGGATCATATTTATTGAATAAGGTAGGGGTAACATATTGCATCCAATCTGTCCCCCCCTACGTTGTGATTTACCCTTGGGTACCATTGCCCAACTATCAGACTCCTCTTGAAATACAGCAGGAGTAGAGGAGGTAATGACATTAGTACTTATAACAGTTGCTGTCTCGTCTGAGATGGGGAACTAAAGATAAAGACTGTCCCAACATAGAGTCAATATAGTCCTCAATGCTTCAATCTCGGACCAACTGTTGTGGAAGCCAGTAAGCGGTCAATTTCTTCCTGGAGGGCTTCCACCATTAAACATTTATCACATACAAAGTTGGTAGTCTGGGGACCAATGGCATACATAGCGCATGACAGGCAATAGTTATTTGGAGCCTCCATGTTAGTATGTCAGGCAGAACACCAGGTGAAGTAACTGTGTATTATAGCGGATGAGTTTACTCTACAGTTTCGGGGCCCTGGTCCCTGCAGTCCCAGCGCGGACACGGCTGAACACGCCCGCGATGCGTGTCTCCGGCTGCTGCGCTCGCGCCTGCTGCTGCAGGGGCAAGCTTTTAACGTGAGTGGCGACCGGAAGTAGAACTAGGGGTCACAGGGTCCTCGCGATGTGCAGCACAGTAAAACCCTAATACTGCGCGGTTTAACAAGTGGCCTATGAATGACAAGAGTAATAACACTAATTACAGTACAGAGCAAACATTAAATCAGTACAGAAGCCCACTTAGCTGGTTTAAGGACTGTTTATAGTTGTCCTGGTTACCAGCTCTCTTCCTGTTTCCTGCCTCGTCGGCGACATGGCAGGAGCTCACACAGTTAACAAAATACACACTTTAAAGTAGTAGGTCCTACAGGCACAGTCTGGGACCTGTGCAACCTTGCAGGCAGTAGTTGTGGTGTGCTCACTGCAGGGGCAAGTTTTAACGTGAGTGGCGACCCGGAAGTAGAACTAGGGGTCACAGGGTCCTTGCGATGTGCAGCACAATAAAACCCTAATACTGCGCAGTTTAACAAGTGGCCTATGAATGACAAGAGTAACAACACTAATTACAGTGCAGAGCAAACATTAAATCAGTACAGAAAGCCCACCGTAGCTGGTTTAAGGACTGTTTATAGTTGTCCTGGTTACCAGCTCTCTTCCTGTTTCCTGCCTTGTCGGCAGTATAGCAGGGCTCACACAGTTAACAAAATACACACTTTAAAAGTAGTAGGTCCTACCAGGCACAGTCTGGGACCTGTGCAACCTTGCAGGCAGTAGCTTTTGTTAAATTAATAAGAAAATGTAGCTTCTTTTAGTTATCTGCTTTCTGCTCTACAAGCAAGGCTAGTTTTTTTTAAACCCTAAATAAGACCCCTTCTACTTCTAATAAAGTATCTGTTTGCTTAATCTCAACAGACACTGACTCCTGCTAAGATATAAGTGTTAATAAGAAAATGTAGCTTCTTTTAGTTAGCTGCTTTCTGCTCTACAAGCAAGGCTAGCAACAGCTTCTGGGAGAACCATGCTAAATTCACTGTCTAATCTATGTAATGCAAGCGATACTCCAGCCTGACACAGGAGCTGTGCTATGCACTTCACTGGCCTGGGTTCCTACATTGCACTTGCGGAGATGGCTGCTCAAGGCAGCAGGGGATCTGTGAACTGTGGTCTGGAGCAGTTACGTTTTCCCAGTCAACCTTTTTTATTCTGCACATTTACACGTATTCCTTCTAGGAATGCAGTGTAGCCTGGTAGTTACAGTGCAGAGCTGTGAACCTCTAGACCCAAGTTTGCATCCCACCCAGTATTGTAGTCCTGAGGTCCAAATCAAACCCGGGTCTCCAGTATGGCAGCTTGACATATTCCTACCACCAGGCCAGCAGAAATTTCTGAATTTAATACTGAGCTCCGATGTCAAAATTTGTGTAATGATCCTGGCCAGCAGTGTTTGTAGCCTGTTAAGTGGCATTGTTGAGGGTGAAAGAAGGCAGGGAGAAGTAAGATTTGATTCCTAAAACAGATTCTGTCCTAAATGTATGCTGAATGAGTTTGTAGAAGCAGCAGCAAAACTTGTTTGAACCGTGACTGATGTGAAAAAAGCAGTAGACCCCTGTTTGCAATAAACTTGATAATGTCTAGTAAGATTAATACATACTCCTGTTACCATCAGTGTTGAGGACCATGTCATTATTTTGTCTTTTTTTTTTCAACCCAATGTGTGTGTGTGTGTGTTTTTTTTTTTTTTTTTTTAAATAAGCTCTATTCCTCCTGCTCTCTGACTAGGACATCCTTAGCATTCTGTGCCACCTCCCATCTGTTGAGGCCTCTCTTACCTGGTCATCCTAGCACTTCCATGCCATCCGTGACATCACTGCATTGCTCCCTCCCGCCACTCAGCATGTTCTACCTTTCTGCTTCTGTAGCAGCCCCACCCTCGTAATCTAACTGCCCTTAGTGGAGGTGAAGCATTGGAGCCAGGAGGAGGAGTGAGTCTTCAGTGGATGTAGGAGGGCAGGCAGGGGGTCATCTGCCTAGCTGGTAGCCATTTTCCCCCTGTATTATACCTCCCTGGGGATGCTGCCACATGGTAACACTTCTGGGCACACACATGCTCACACAGACGCTCAGTCATCATTCCCTAGTCTTACCCCCAGTCCACAAGGTTGCTTCAGAACTTGGGCGATAGTGCTGCCTGACTGGCTTACCCTAATGGTTTCTAAAGTATATTCTTGAATTAGCCTTTCGTTTTCCTTTTTTTTTTAAACTTTCTTTATTTATTGTTTTAGTTCCAGTCGAACAGAATACATACAGTTTACATACAACCATATAACATATTCAGTTGTCATAAAGTTTTCATAGGCAATTTCATTTACTCAGTTACTGGTTCAGCTATCTAGTGGTATAGTTAAGTGCATATACATTTCATCATTCTAGTTACATATGTAGGCCACCTTGCCTTCCATCGTACAAATAGAAAGAAACCAGCGTTGTTTCTTGTTTACTTCCTTTACTATCTGACTAAGAGACTAGGGATAACCTGGGTCCGCAGTACCTATGTTTCAGCATATTTCAGATATTCCTGGATTTTCTGTGGGAGATCTGGTCTAGTCTAATAGAAGCTCAGATTGTTAAGGAATAAAGTCAGGTCTCTCCCCCGCCATGTATAAAAACCCAGCGTCTCCATAGAATTTCAAACTGAGGTAATCTTTTGTTCAAGGAGGCCATTAACCCCTCCATCCTGTATATATTAATCATAATCCCTTGCCATTTGCTTAAAGTGATAGGGTTTTGGGACAGCCAGTTTTTAGTTATGGCCTTTTGGGCTGCTAAGAATGTTATTTTCAGAAACTTAATTGTAAGTGGGTCTCTTGAGTTCCTTTGGTATCTCTAGGAAGAAATAACAGGAGAGGGGTCAGTATCAGTTCTGGGTCAATTATTGTTCTTAGAACTTGTTGCAGGTCATGTAGGAAGGTGGAAAGCGCAGGGCAGCTCCATAGCATGTGTACATATGTTGCTTGTGTATGACCACAGTTCCTCCAACAATTTGAGGAGCTGCCGCCTAAGATCTTCCCCATGATCACTGGGGACCGAAAATACCTGATAAAGATCTTCCAGGAAAATTACTGACAGCTGACAGGCCCCAGTGTATTTTAGTTTGGGCCCATGTCCACACCTCCTCTGAAATCTGTCTCCCTTTATCAAGTTCCCACGCCTTTTTTATGAAGTTTGTGGTATCACCTTTCCATAATAACAAGTCTTGGTCAAGGTTGGAGATAATGTGTCCTGGTGGGAACACCTTGTATCGCTTTTTTAAGGGTAAAAGCAATCCGGGGGGGTGATGAGGTCCCCAAGCTAGATTCTGTGATAAGGCTTCTAACATAATTTCTAATTTGAAAGTATCTAAATCTATCTTGCCAGGGAATTTCATACCTGTTGACTAGTGCTTCAAAGGGGACAATCTCTCCCTCCTCTGTGAAGTGCCATACTAAGTGTAATCCCCTTGCTTCTTACCTCCTAAACCCGACATCCCATGCACCGGGGAAAAAGGTATCCAGGTATGGGATGGATAGTAGCAGACACCTCCAGTTGTTGGCTCTTTTGTCTTTCAAGATACTGTTCCACATGTCAAATGTGAGGGCTGTGAAGGGATTCTCCACCTGACCTGTGTGAGGTGTCTTCCCCTGTCTGAGGAGCGAGCTGTTTAAATTAAAGAGTGCCCCTTCTCTGAGTTCCAGATTTCTCCATTTTGAAATATATAGGTGGTCTAACCAGTACATGATTGTCCATAGCTGTGCAGCTTGATAGTATAACTTAAAATTAGGTAATGACAGGCCTCCTTTTTTCGGAATCTGAAGGACTGAGAACCTAATCCTGGGTCTATGTGGACCCCACAAGAAACGGGAGGCGGCCCTGTTAAATGACTTAAAGTAAGAGTCTGGTATTCTGATGGGAGTTGTTTGAACCAAGTATAAAAGTTTGAGGAGAATTACCATTTTTATGGCCTCTACTCTCTGGGTCAGGGAGATGGGGACAGGGACCCATTGCTCTAATTCCAGCCTGATGTTCTTCAAGATTGGAGAGAAATTAAGTGTGAATAAACTGTCCACCTGGAATCCCAGTTGAATTCCTAAGTATTTGGTATGAGTTAAATCCCACTTGAAAGGAAACCTCTGTCTAGTTTGTTCTGATGGTTCATAATGCATTTTTAAGACCTCAGTCTTAGACATGTTTAACTTATATCCGGCCAGAAGACTAAATTCTGTTAAGGTTGCCCACAGGTTCTCTAATGATTTTTCTGGATCTCAAAGGTAAATTAGGAGATCGTCTGCATAAAGGGAAAGTTTATGTGTTCCCCTCCCCCAAACTCCCATCCCCGTATCTCTTCATTCTGCCTCAGCGCTTGGGCTAACGGTTCAAGATACAGGGCAAAAAGAAGGGGGGGAGAGAGAGGACAGCCCTGCCTGGTGCCACGTTACAGAGGTATCGGGTGGGAGACTCTGCCATTTATTTTTACATAGGCTCTTGGTTTGGTATATATCTTATTTATGATCTTAATGAAGGCTTCTGGAAATCCAAATTTACCAAGAGTTAGATCCAGAAATTTTCGTGCCACCCAGTCAAAGGCCTTCTCAGCATTCAGACTCAGAATCATACATGAAGCCCCTGACCGAGCAGCATGGAACACTACATGCAGAGTTCTTTTAATATTGTCTTGGGTTTGTCTACCAAGAATAAAGCCTGTTTGATCATAGTTAATTAATTTAGGCAAAATCCCCTCTAGGCGTTTCACTAGTATCGAAGCGTATAGTTTATAATCAATATTCAAAACAGAAATGGGGCGATAAGACCCACATTGTGTAGTATCTTTTCCTGGTTTGGGGATACTGGACATAACTGCATAGTTCCAAGTGTCTGGTAAGTCTTCCCCTAGTTGTGCCACTCTGCAGGCCCTCAGTAGCGGGTTATTTATCTCTTTTATAAAGAATTTAAAGAATTCTGGGGAGTATCCATCCGGGCCAGGTGATTCCTTGGTTTTCAGTCTCTTAACTGCGGCTGCCAGTTCTACTGGGGTTATAGGGGTATCTAAGGACTCTCTAATTTCCTGGGTCAGTTTTGGTAACCTTAACTTGTTTAGATAAGTTTCTGTCTGTTCTCTTTCCAGGGAATGCTCTGAGCTATATAGGTTTGTATAGAACTCTCTAAAACCGGAAATAATTTTTTCTGGAGATTTTACCAAATGTCCAGACTTGGGATCTCTAATCTGTGTGATCGTGTTTTCTGCGGTTTGTCGTCTGAGTCTGTGTGCTAAGAGGCGAGAAGCCCAATGACTGGACTTGTAGTACCTCTGTCTTAAATGCTGTAGTGCCTGCTCTGTTCTAATATCAGTAATTCTCTGAATCTGTTGTTTAGTTTTTTGAATATCCGACTGTACTGAGGCATTCCCTACTGCATCTTGGTTCAGCAGGGCCTTCAACTGCTCTTGAAGCTGTTCTAGTTGTTGGTTTTGTTGTCATTTAAAATGCGCAGCAAATTTAATACAATCACCCCTGAATACCGTCTTGATAGTATCCCACAGCACAGTGTCTGGTATCTCCGTGGACCCATTGTCCTGTTGGATTTGTGTTAATCTAGTCTTAGCTATATCTGTAAACTCTTTCTTTCAAGTTTAGAAAGTAATTATTGAATCTCCAGAGGGATTGACCCCTTTTGGCCTTCCAGCTCAGCCCCAATAGCAATTGAGCATGGTCCGAAAGAACAGACGGGATATGTCTACATTCCAGGACCTGGCCCTGATGTTCTCCCGAGACTAACATGTAATCAATCCTAGCATATGAGCCATGTGGGTATGAGTAGTGGGTATACTCTTTTTTTTGTTTGTATTTTGGTTTCTCCAGGCATCTATCCAGAATGCCCCCTTCAAATGCCTCCTAATTAATCTACTAGCCGGGTTGTCTAAAGGCCTTCGCTTTGGATGTATCTTTTTGATCCCAAATCTGGTTTAAATCTCCACCTACCACTAGCATCCCAACGTGGTATTCCGAAATCTTATGGAGCAAGGAGCGGATGACCTCTTTTGTAGAGCCCGGCGGTGCATATAAAGAGGCCAGTGTGATAGGGGCGCCCTCTAAGTTGCCCGAAAGTATAGCCAGATGGCCCTCAGGGTCTATATAACTAGTAGTTTTTTGAAATTGAGTTCCTCTGGAGACCAGCACAGCCGCTCCCCTTCTCTTCCCCTTCCCGAAGGAAGCTGCTACGATCTGGTCATAACCAAACTTCCCCAATTTCTGGTGTTCAGGTCTATTAAGGTGCTTGTAGTAGAATAAAAGAGGCCTTCTTTTTCAAGGTAGACATAATTTGTATCGCTTTACCGGGTTATTTAGCCCATTGACATTGTGGGAGATAATTTTAATCTCTTTACTATCCCCCATTTATGTGGAGGAGTTTATTGGACTCTAAATATGTGGGGTTTAACTCCCCCATCTCCGGTGGTTTTTTTGAAGTCTTCCATGATATTCCACCCCAGCCTTCCCTTGTACTGTTTCGTGGTCTCTCTATCAAATGCAATAAGCCCTGTTTTCCTTCTTTGATATTTAAATACAGCTTGTCTATGTAACTGTCTGTTTATAACTCTAACAAGTAACCGAATTTCAACACAAACATAACATACAAATTCACATAACCCAGAAGGTGCTGCTAGCTGAGCAACTTTTACCTCTTGGTAAACTTTATTTACAGCATGACTCCCAAGGTAGGGGAGCAGAGTGTTCTGTTCCCTAGGAGATCGAGTAAACCACACTCGATTGGGAGGAAAAGGAGTCATATCTAATGCTTGTTCTTCTTGGACCCTATAGCAATTGGGTCCTTGCCAGATGATATGGCACATCATCATCAACAACACTCCTTTTGAAATGTATGATGTGCATGGTGTCATCTGGCCATACAACATTCGCACAGCCTCTAATGTTCCCACCCACCCTTTCACCCCCCCATCCATATCAGATATTGTTTGTTATTTTAAGACCCCAGCTAACTAGAGATCCGGTCAACTTGTTATGGGTCTCATAGCCACAAGCTTACCCTCCTTGTCTCTATTTCCTTCCCCCCACCCCTTTTCCCTCTTTAAACCAGTAATATCGTTCTGAGGAATCTCCATTTCCCCATCAGGAGGTATCTAGCAACAACCTTATATAACTCTAGGCAGTAAGCTTGATTGTACATACGGAATTGACTTGACTATCGTATGGTTGATGTGTGTTCAGCCTAAAAGCATCAATCTATGGGAGACATCCAGCTGCAACCGCTTAGGAGCATTCGTTCCACATCACATCACACTACCCAGCGGGAATGAGAGAGGCACCAAGTAAGGGGCACCTTGGGGTGTCCCTGATTCTTTACCCTTAATTATAACTTAGCATCCCATGCTTCTTGCGGAGGTGCTGTCTCAGAAGGTGAGCTACTCAGCAGGCCTTTAACCTGTGCAGATTTGTGCTGTTACGGGGTTTCGGGAGCGTGTACCCCCCTCCCCCCCCATGCCAGGGTTAGAGTGCCCCTTTTAAGCTGCAGCTTCCTACCCACAGGTAAGGATCTGTCACCCGTCGAAGGGCAGCACCTACACTTCAAGGGAACTGCCACCCTGTAATCTGCCAAGGATCTGTGTTTTATTTCAGGTTTGCCCCGTGACGTTGGTCCCTTAGTGCCCTACAGTTGCAGCGATGGACATCCCCCCAGCTTTCACCCTTAATCTTTCGCAAAGCAGTCCATCTTGGTGTCTTAAACCCCATAACTACATGCATTTATGTGGGAGCTAGCCAATTTCTCTCTACTCCTGTTCACCTAATTGGTGAGTTGTGTCCTGGAAGCCCATTCTTTAGTATGTCAGTCCCTATTTATGCCCATTTTGTCCTTGTGTTAGGCAGCGAGATACCCCATATAATCCAGAGCTCCCTTTCCAATTCCCCTAGGCTTGCGCTTTTATTCACAGGGTGAGTATCTGGAAATACATCCCATACAGCGTTGCATAGGAGATATCTCTCAGACGCTGGGGTGTGAATCAGGCTCGGGTGTCTAGTCTGCCATCTGATATAATCAAGACTCCTTCTGGTGAGCCCCCCTTCCGATGTACCACCCTAAGCCATTCAGGCCTCTAGTGCCACTCTTGGTACATGTGTACTCTTTCTCATTTCTAGGGGAAATCTAAACTGTATGAGATCCTTTATCTGAGGGGTATACCAGGCCATGAGGCGATCTTCACTGTTGCCTTGGGCTCTGTTCGTCACTCAAGTCGAGACAGGGTCCCAGTTCCCACTCCCTATTACAGGAATTAGTCTGAGATAGATAAATATCTTTGTGCTGCCTTTTACTTGCTATGGGAGTTCTCTTCCTAAGGGGCTGGGTAGGCCCATATTTACTACGCATATGCTCTGTGCAGCTGCTATCGACCTCGTGAATATGATCCAAGCGTCTCATAAACATGCGCAGGGTCAGCAGCACTAATGACAAAGCAACCACCCCCACTCCCCAGCGGCTCCCATGTGGTACTGCATCTCAGAACACAATTAGCCCAGCATACTATGCATCTGCCCCATTTCAGAGTTCCCCATTTAACTTGTCCCCTGAATGATCCTCCTCTGCTTAAACCTACCTCTTTCAATAACTCCAACGGGGTTAGGGGGATCAGTGCCGCCGCCATGTCACCAGCCCTCCGTCTCCCCACATAGGCAATCCGCCAGGAACCCCCCCAGCTCCCCCCCACCGACATTTCCCAAGTTAATGATCTCTATGTTTAGACAGCAGTGTCTGATTAATTATTTAAACAGACTAGAAGAGTCATTAAATCAATAAAGCTTTAGAACTTCAGTATGTCTCTGTGGAGAAGGAGTGTCCAAAAGAGAGGCCTGCAAAAAGAGCATAGACCTCGCAGAGAGGATCACTTCTTCTGGTATCTGGTAGTTTTTCCTGCAGCAAGTCCTCAGGGTTCTGGGAGTGTGTTAGCTGAAATAAAAAAATTTTAATATCCTGCAAGGTAGTGCTCGACGCCTTTTTCCCTGCTCGGTTAGCGTTCTGAGAGCCGCTTGTATGCCAGGGGTTCTGTAGAATGGGGGTCAACTCTCTGCATCTGGGAGCCGTCAGGACTTCATGACCTTTTTTTCTGAATGCCTGGAGAGCTTCTTCAGCTGTATGATAAACCTCTGTTCCAGATTCCCAACACACTCGAAATTGCAACTGATACGGTGTCTGGAATTTTACCTTCATTTCTTTGTTTCCTTAATAGAGGTGCGTATGCCTGCTGCTGCTGTTGTATCAACTGGGGGTAATTCTGATCAAATAGAAGCCGGGCACCGTTGTATTCTACCTGGCCCTGCTTCCATGCTGCCCTTAGAATCTTCTCTTTATCTCAGTAACTCGAGAATTTTACAACTATTGAACGAGGCCTGGCTGTAGTTGAGGTTGGCTTGGGTACAAGTGCCTGGTGCGCTCTTTCAATCCTGAAAGTTAAGGCCTGTGGTAGATCCAGCACATGGCACAGTAGGTCTTCAATAAATTCACTCATTTCTCCGACCTCAGCTGACTCAAGTAGGCCATATATCCTAAGGTTGTCTATTCGAGATCGCGCTTCTAGGTCGAGGCATTTGGCTGTTATATTTTCATTTTGCTGTATTAGATATTCGATTGCTTTGGAGATCTGCCGCAGGTCATCCTCAGCTGTCGACACCCAATCTTCCGTACCGGAGACTCTGGTTTCTAGCTTAGTTAGGTCCGAATGCAGCTTGCTGAACTCGAGCTTTGTTTCGACCCTAAATTGCTTTATTTCAGCTAAGAGCGTTTCAAATCTTGATCTGGAGAGGCTGTCCATTTCAGTTTCAGTGTCGCCTCCCACCGTGCTCAAGGGGGACTCTCCCCCGCTCGCGGCAGAACTTGCAGGGCTCAATCCTGGCTGATCTTGCTTCAATTTTGAATTCTTGGACCGGGATCTTCTCGTAGGTGTGTTTCCACGAGCTGTTTTGTACATCTTTGCTTATATTGTCGGTGTTTTGGCTGAGTGGAAATAATTTTTATGGATGGTGAGAGGGAGAGCTCTTTGGTTAGGCTTCCATGTTGCTGATGACGTCACCGGAAGTCCCCACCTTTCATTTTCTTAATTTAAAACTTGGTAACCTTATTTTCAGTGACCTTTTCCTTACTTCTGCTCCACTGTTGTGATTGATTCAGAATGCACAGTAGACAGCTTGTGGTAACTGGGCAAAAACGTATTTACTATAAGAGCGTCTAAATTATTGAACTTACTTCCACAAGAACTAGTGGATTTGAAAAATGCTAATTCCTTCAAAAAAAGGGTTGGATAATTGGCTAAGATCAACCACAGTTAAGGACTAATGTCTCACGTAGTGTGGGAGACAATCATGATGGGCCTAGAGCCTTCTTTTGTCCAGTGAAACTCAGTAAACTGACTATAGCAGCCATCAAGGCCAGTCGGACAATCAGTAATGACAAGGGGTTGCTAATGGCCATTAGTGTATTCTACATGTGAAGTGGCTTGTGTTATTAAACCATTTTGTTTTTATATATATATATATATATATATATATATATATATATATATTTGTGTGTGTGTATATATATATATATATATATATATATATACATTATATGTATATATGTATGTATATAAAAAAAAAAGTAAATGGAATTAAAATTTGAAAGCATCAGTTGCGAGGGTGTACCCTATAAACCCTTTAGATAGGCCTCTGATTTCTACTAGTACTCTCTCCTTCTGGTTGCCGGTGCATATGTCTTAACTTACTTCTTTTTATTCATGTGATGAGAAACAAGTCCCAGAGACATTCTGGAGTACAGATGAAGTAACTTGATAGAACCAAGACAGCTTGCTTGGATTTTGTAGGAGGACTTGATGCATATGGATGAAGACACAGTTACAGGTGTGTCCTTGGAGAGAATTAAGCAAAGGCAGGTTAAGTTTCTTATTCAGGGTCATACAGCATGCAAGTGGTGGCTGTGGGATTCAAACCATGGTGTTTTGGCCATCTGTGCTGTTTATTGACCTTGGATATGCTCCCCCCTGGCAGGGTTGGGTTTGGGGGGGGATTTTAACCCCAAACTATTGCATCTCGTCAGGTGGTGCTGTGCGCTTGTGAGGCGGAGACCCAGGATGTACTATGGCTATCATCACGGAGGTGCTAGGGCCAGTTTTTCCTTGTTCCTTCCATCCCATGGGGACGTCGCCTGCGTGGACATCAAGGTGGGCCAGCATACATCTGTGCTAGTGTCCACTCGCTGACGTCAGTGACGTCCCCGCCCTTCCCTCAGCCCTCCAGCCACACCACCACCCATGGTCACCCAGGTTGCAGTATAGTAGTGGAGGACGGAACCCTCCCTCACTGGAAGAGGAGCGTGTTCCCTGGGATGCTTAACCCTCCTCACCCTGGCCAGCCCCTGACGACCCAAGCTTGTTCCTGAACTTGGGTCACTGACGTCATGAGCGATAGCTCTGCCGCTGCACTGATGGGCAGGCCCCCAAAATATGACCTTTATGATGTCCAGGAAAACAAAAGCTGATTAATACACTATGCTTTGGGAAGCATATAGCAAGTCCCTTTAAAACCTCAAGTCAGGCATCAGCACCCTTCTGAGGAAGGATTAGTCACAAGTGATACCATACCTGCTGTTATGGGAGGTACTGACAGCCAGCAGTCAAGAAAGGGACCTGGGGGTAATCATATCTGATGACCTAAAGGTAACCAAACTATGTGAGATGGCTGTGGGGAGAGCCAGTAGGATGTTCAGGATGCATAGGGAGAGGTATCACCAGCAGAAAAAAGGAGGTGATTATGCCTCGGGTCCCTTCGGATGGAGAAAGCACCTGGGCCAGATGAGATGCATCCCATTGTGCTGAGGGAACTGGCGGATGTCCTGGCAGTCCCTCTAGCGGAGCTTTTCAACATCTCTCTCTCTGAGGACTGGGTTGGTGCCCCAAGACTGGAGGGTGGCCAATGTCATGCCAGTCCACAAGGGGGGTCGAGAGAGAAGGCAGGAAATTAGAGGCCCGTTAGCCTGACGTCGGTGGTTGGCAAGGTGATGGACGGTATTGTCAATGAAAGGCTATGGGGGTTACTGGGGCAAACTGAAGGGGAAGGGATCAGATCAGTTCCAGTACAGTAGCTTCTTCTTGCCATTTTTTTACATTGTTTCTTGTGGATTTTACTTGGTAGGTTATTTCTTTTATTTCTTACTACTTCTAAGGGGCTAGCAGGGTATTGTTTTGGGGCTGTTGGAATTTTGAAACCTGTTTTGGTGGCTATAAGTGGGCTCATTTGTTTGATGTTCACTGTGTAGCAGGCTGCGTTTGTGGAGACCATTTTCTTCTGATTTTAAACCTGTTTGGTGTGATTTAATTGGGGCAGTTTCTTTGAATTGGAGACCTATATTTTCTAAATTCAAGCCTATTTTGATGTGTTGTTGGTGAAGCTGTTTGAATTGGAGACCTGTTTCTTTTGGTAGCAAACCTATTTTTGGGGCTTTAAGTAGAATTGTGATTCCTTTTTGCTGGCTTCATTAGCTGCAAAGTTTAGTACATAGTGGGGGAATGGTACTAATGGTCTGACCAGGGGCCTCAGCTACCTGATTGTTTCTGGAAGACTTGGGCTGCTCCCAGCCCCTCACCCCACCTGCCCCAGGTCCGTGATTTCCTTTATACCAGGGGTTCTGACATCACTTCCTCAAATGGGCAGAGGACATGCACCTGTCGTAGCAGAAGCAGATATCCAGGAAAGGAACAGCAGCGACTGAAGAGGTTTCATAGGTATCATCATAGGTAAGACAGAGCTGTGTAGACAATAGTCCTTTTGCTCACCAATTTACTAATATCCCTGAATCTTATGTTTAATAAGGAAACTATCCAATTTGTTTTTAAAGGTATTCATAGTATCGCTAGCTACTACCTGTAATGGTAATTTATTCCAAATGTTAGTTACTCTTAAAGTGAGCCAGGATTTCCTTTTATTTGTTTTTGGACAATCTACTATCAATTGTAGAGGGTGTGCCCTAGTATTACACAATGATTCACAAATCTCAATCCCAGAAGCTCCCATAGACCTGGGTCAATAAATGATTTATAAATCAAGCACATATCCCCTCTTAACCATCTAAACTCCAAGGAATATAAGCCTAAGATATTTAGCCTTCCTAAATAATTTTGTCCTTTTGCCTCCTGTATGTGGCGGGTTGCTCTTCGCTGGACCCTTTCTAGTGCAGCTATCTCTACTCTACCACTTGGTGACCAGTACTGAGCGTAATACTCCAAATACGGCCTCAAGGATGTGTACAGGGATAGCAGGACTTCCTTGCTTCTTGAAGTAATATGTTTGTTAATGCAGTGTTGTATGCTGCTTGATTTCTTAATAACTGAGTTATACTGTGCTTTGAATGATGGGTCATTTGTAACCATAATACCCAGGTCACTTTGTTGTTCTACAATATTTAGTATTTGTCCCCCATGCGTATATGACCAATGTTTGTTTAATCTCCCGAAGTGCATAACACATTTATCCACATTGAATAACAATTCTTTTATCCAATGCCCAGGTTTCCAATGCATTAATGCTTCCTGAAGTGTTGTGGCATCATCCTGGTTATTCATGGGATACCCTACCCTGGTGTCATCAGCAAACTTCAATACCCAAACTTTATTGTTGACACACATAGAGGCAATATATATGTTAAAGGGACACTGTCAACCTGTTTTTCATCATATTATTTCTAGTTGAAGACCCACATTTTACGATTGCTTACCCTCTCTAAAATTCACTGATATTGCAATTTGTTTTGTCTGTCTCCTTGCTTAGTAGAACTGAAATGCATGGTAATGTATATTTATAAACAACCTTGTTTTTGTCTACAATCCTGGTTCTGTTCTGACTGCATACTTCCTGAGCATTAGAAACACACCCAGACAGTGCAGTCACTCATGAGGCAGTAGCCACCTAAACTCCCACTGCATTATGAGAGGCTAGACTGTTTTGTGGGTGTTTCCAAGTCCAGGAAAGATGCATTTTGGAGTTGATCAAGGAATGTAAACAAACATGTTCTGGTGTGATAACACCAGTATGTTGGGCAGTCTGTTTCTCACTTTTTTAAAGAAAATAAGAGTCAGAATCAGACCACCAGCTACATCAACAATCTTTACAGAATTTTGGTAATCACAAAATATGTTTTTTAAACTAGGGACACTTTGAGACCTATGGGGGTTGACAGTGTCCCTTTAAACAAACAAGGCCCCAGCACTGAGCCCTGGGGCACCCCACTAGTCGCTTCGGCCCAAACAGAATTAGTTCCATTAACACTAACAGATTGTGTCCTGGAATTAAGCCATGCATCTATCCATTTTGTGATTTTTCCCATCCAGACCTTGTGCTATTAATACATCAATAAGTTCCCGTTGCGGCACCTTATCGAAGGCTTTTGAAAAATCCAGGTATACCACATCCACTGACTGCCCCTCCCCCATGGCCTTAATAACCCTTCCATAAAAGTCCAATAGATTTGTCTGGCAAGATCTTCCAGCAGTAAATCCATGCTGTACTGGATCCATCATGTCCATTTTCTGGACCTACTCCGCGATATAGTCTTTCATGATACCCTCAAGAATTTTCCCTAGGACCGATGTCAGACTAATCGGTCTATAGTTTGAGACGTCATGTCTGCTGCCCTTCTTATAAATAGGAACTACCTTGGCTTGTTTCCATGCCTCCAGGACATGACCTTCATTTAATGATCTTGAAAAAATCAGTGCCAGGGGTCCAGCTAAGAAATCTGCCATTTCTTTAATTATTGTAAGATGTACTCCATCTGGGCCCTGGGATTTATTTTGATCTATTTTATGTAGCCTTATGAGTATCCCTTCTCTAGTAATCAGTGATCCAGTATGTAATACAGTTTTTAAATGAACTAGTTTAGGGGCAGATTTATTGTTAAAAACTGATATAAACAAGCATTTGTCAATGCCGAATGTTTGCTTGCTGGCATTGGTAGTGTAGAAGTTACAGAGCTGCATAATAGGAATGGCAGTGAAGTATTGAACTGAAGCCAACCTCACCACCGCCCTGCAGAGAGTGACAGGCATTGGGGTGTGCCTTTCGTTAGGCATAACGACCACGCCATTTCACCACACCCTACCCTGCAGACACTGACAAATGTCACGGTGTGCCTTGGGGTCTTTGGCCCTTATGCGCACCCCATTCCATCAGGAAATACGGTGAGATGGGTGCGGTATAGGAGAATGGGGTAAAGTTTGAGGCCGAAGAGTCCGAGGCACACCGTGATGCCTCTCACTGGCTGCAGGGTGTGGGTGGGGGTGGAATGGTAAGAGCATTACAGGCAAGAATCCCAAGTCGCACCCCTGATGCCTGTCATTCTCTACAGGGTGGGGCGTTATGGTTGGAAACCTTAATGCCTCAGGCATTCGTTGGTATTTTCACTCCAAATTTTCAACATGGTTTTTTTTGTGACCCCCACCTCATGAACAGTGGCAATATCAGTTTGTTAGCCGAAAACTGCTTTTGCACAGCGACTACGGCATTTGGCACCACAGGTGCAAAAACACATTCCGAACAGGATGTGAAAAATGAGAGTGGTACTGTTCATGGGGAGGTGTAAAATAAATAAATAAATGGCAGTGTTGAAAATCTGCTTTGAAAATCTTAAAAAAACAACTGGTGAAGCTGTTGCTATGAGAAACTGTGCAACGACACCAATGTAACTAGTTTGTGGGATTTTTTACAGCAGATTGTTAACACAGACATTTTGGGACCTCCGATCATGAACAGTGTCAGTGTGATTTTCTTTATCTGTCCCGAACAATGATTTCCCACAGCGACCACGCATTTCTGCGCTGAAAAGTGTGAAAACACATTTCGGCCATGTTGTGGAAAATGGCAGCTGTACTGTTCATAAGGAGGCATGAAAAATGCCACTGGTGAAAATCTGGACTGAAAATATTACAAATTCATGAACTTACGAGGGTGCGTGGAAACTGCGCAATGCTCACTCGTAACACAGTCATTTTATGGAGTTTTGTCACCAAATTTTCAACATAGCCATTTTAAGACCTCTGCTCCTGACCAGTGTCACTGTGATTTTCTTAATCTGTCCCAAACATTGATTTTGCACACCGACTGTACCATTGTGCACTACATGTGCGGAAACACATTTTGGGCGAGATATGGAAAATGGTAGCTGTACTGCTCATAAGGAAGTGCGGTAAAATGGCACTGTTGAAAATCTGGTGTGCAAATATTACAAATTCGCAAACTTGCAAATATGTAGGGAACTGGCGTACGCGCCCGAACAGTCATTTTGGGGATTTTTTCACCAATTTTCAACATAGCCATTTTAACACCTTTGCTCATGACCAGTGTCACTGTGATTTTCTTAATGTATCCATACATTGATTTACCACACCGATTGCACCATTGTGCGCTGCATGGGCAGAAACACGTTGTGGGCGAGATGTGAAAAATGACAGCTGTACTGCTCATAAGGAGGTGTGGTTAAATGGCAGTGTTGAAAATCTGGAGTGAAACTATTGAAAATTTGCGAACTTACGAGCGTGTGTAGGAACTGCGCAACGCACACTCGTAAAAGTCATTTTTAGGAATTTTCCACCAAATTTTCAAAATAGACTTTTTGAGAGCCCGCCTTTGTTCATAATGCTTTGTTCATAACGCCTGTAATTGCTCATACCATTCTTATGTACACTGGCAATGTGGTTTCGTTAATCGGTCCCAAAAGGTGATTTCGCGCAGTGACTGCGAAATCACCCTTCAGACCTGATTAATGCCATGACAGTGACAGCATTCATGAGAAGGGGTCCCAAAAACCCCAAGTTGAAAATTTGGTGCAAAAATTCCAAAAAATGCCCGAGATATGCAGCAAAGTTGAAAAAACCCTATCTATTATATTATACAGCTTACCGTCATTTCCTCAGTTCGCGGTTGGCTTTGAAGAGTGCAGACGTGTTCCTGGTCCACCAAAGATCATCGCGTTGGACTCCGGAGGTAAGTATGGGGTGAGGGGGGTGTGGGGAGGCAGGGTGCGCAGTGGGTGGTGCGGGTGGGCTGGGAGAACGCCAAGGGAACATTTCTTTTTACAGGTTTTTTTTTTTTTTAAGGAAGACGACGGGGACATTTGCCACACTGGGGTGGGCTCCCAGCGTGGTAGCTATAGGCTGTTTGGGGGGCTCGAGCTGACGGGGATTGGGCACCCTTGTCAGCTATACGGACTTGTGCCACGCTGGGGTGGGCCTCAGCGTGGCAGCTGTTTGGGGGTGGCTGGAGCCGACGGGGATTGGCACCCCTCGGCCATAGGGCGTGTGCCACACTAGGGTGGGCTCCCAGCATGGCACCTGGAAAGCTTTTGGGGGTGGGCCGATGGGGCATTGGGCACCCCGTCGGCTATCTGATATGTGTGTGTGGAGGCGCATGAGCACGCAAATGTGTGCGTGCGTGTTGGGAGGGGGGGCTCTGCTCACTGAAACAGAGCTCTCTCTTTCAACTGTATGCCACTGCATTTTCAACTGCTGTCATAGACAGCTGGAGCAGTGATTGGAGCACTGCGACCGCACCTGCAAACACACTGACTGAACTGGAAGAGGCTGACACACCTCTGGAAAACTCGGATGATGGCACTATGTTTCTTGCACATGCGTGCAAGCAAACATAAAAAGTCATTGTACATTTGGGCTAAATGGGAGTGGTCAGTAACCATACTACCATCCGTTGCATGTAATGGGCCAATAGCCCGAGAAACTCCCTTCTTGTCCCTAATATGTGCAGAAAAAGACTTATAAATATCTTGGACCCTCGTTACAAGACTCAGTTCAAGTTTTATTTTAGCATCCTTAATGCATTTTTTAGATTTTTTTTTAAGAGATCTTTGTAGATATCCTAACATATACTGTTGCCAGATCTCTCAGCCCTAGAATAAGCCCTTTTTTTTTTTTGTTAATCGGTTGCCATACAGATTTTGACATTCATTTAGGCAGAATCGTAATATTGCCATCTGATTGCTTTATTGTGGGAATATAAGTTATAGTTACTGAGGTTATCTTATCCACCAGGAGATCCCACATAGAATCAAGGGTTTTATTATGGAAATCTTAAACCCATTTCCAATTGTTTAACTGTAATTTTATGCTATCAAAATCTGCCTTGTTATAATTATATTTACTAGTCATGTTTTTGGTGGTATCTTCTAATATACCCAGAGAGAAACAGACCATAGAATGGTCACTTGATCCAAGGGGGGGGGGAGAACCTTGCAAAACAATATGTTGTCATCTAAATTGCTTAACGCAGGGTCTAATATATGATTACCTGTAGTGTTTGAGGTGACCCACTGGTTCATCCCTGCTAGCAGACAGGTTTCTAGATAACGTAGATCTTACTTGGAGAGGGCTCTTGCAGTAGGTAATTACATATAGGACTGACGCCGGCAGGCGCCAGGACTACAGAAAAAATTTCTAGCTTGCAGTCCTGGCGAGGACCCTTCACGTCAGGTGACTGGCATCAGGAGACGTCCAGTATAAAGGCGCTCCTGACACCTGCCTTCCAGTTCTTTCCCGTCATATTCGTGCAGCACCTCGTGGGAAAGTTCGTGCTTCGTCAGCCCTATGTTCGTCGTCTTTTTTACCGAAATAATTGCCTTTTTTCGACTAACGTCAGTACCATCATCGGTGTATGTTGTCCCCAACACCCTCCGAGCACAAAAATAAGTGCGATTCGTGCGGCGCCCAACTACCGCACAAGGACGGCCATTCCCTGTGCCTGTTCTGCCTAGGCCCCGATCACGCGGTCGACAAGTGCCAGCACTGCCTCAGCTTCACGTGGCTACCTGGAAGAGGTGGCAGCAATCCCTGGAAGCCCATATTCTGAAGAAGAAAATGAGTTCAATGGAAAAGGAGCTCAAAAAACTGAGGCAGGTGTCCACTTCCCCTGAAGGCCATTGGAAGAAGAAGGAGAGGCACTGGGACAAGGGCTCCTCTACCGCGTCTCCCTCGGGAGTCGTGGGGACACAGGTAACATCCCCTCTGGGGGACCGCTCCTCGACGCCGCCTTGGAGGTTTCCGAGGGGGCATTGGCCCGCCCATCTGGCTTGCGCTCGGGCCTTGTGGGCGCCTCTGGGCAATTGGAGGCCTCCGCCCTTGGTTCGGCCGCAGGCTTGCGGCCTACCACTGCGGGCGACTCCGGTAAGTTGGGTGTCGGCTTTTCCGATGTCCGCCCGGAGAGGTCCGGTAGGACGCCCGACCCTTCAGGGCGGCGCACGGCCTCCACTCCACCGGACCAGGCCGATCCCTCTACTTGACCTGCCTCCAGTGATGGCTCTCATAAGTCGGACGCCAGCTCCTCCAGCGCCCGCCGGGAGCTCACCCTTAAGCCACACGTCGGCTCGTCCAATGTCCGGCCGGTGAAGGAACTGACAATGGACTCTCCCAAGTCCATAGTACCCGGTTCCCCGCAGCCTTCGCTGCCGTCTGGGGACCCAGAGTCTCCCCAACATGATCCCGTGGATTTCTCCCCTCCATCCCCGGGTGAAGCTGGGGACCTTCCTCCTCCGTCAGTCCTTCCGCCATCTAGTGCCCCGGATCTGACTTCGGCTCCCCAGACACCGGCTCCGATGCCAGCCCCTCCGACGCCAGGGCCTCCGACGTTGGCCCTACCACCTCCGGGAGACACCCTGCTCCCGTCGGGCCCTCCGGGCCCTTCAATGTGGACCCGCCCGCGAGGCCACCGGCCAGGCCGTCTGCTCCAGTAGCCCCCCCCCGGCTCCCAGGCACCCTCTGTCCTATCCGACGCCGGTGTACCCGGGACCGCAGTATCCGATGTCACAGTACCCGATGCTGGGCTTCCTGACGCCGCAGTACCCGACGCCACAATACCCGACACTGGGCTACCCGCAGCCGGGTTTTGGATACGCTCCATACGGTTATAACCCATATCCTTATCCCCCGCTGCCTCCTCCTCCTCCTCCTCCACCGTCCTCGCGGCCGCTGGTGGACCTGCAGGAGACTCTGGCCTCCTGATGGGCTGAGGCCAAGGATCAGCTCACCACAGAGGTCAAGAGCCGCCTTCCGACGATGGTGCTGTCTCAGATTCCCGTACGTCCAAGGCGGCACACTCCCTCACCACCTCTAGGTTCCAGGGTTCTTCCGTCTGGATCCAGAGAGGGGCAGGACACGCTTCCCCGAGGGCTCCCCAAGGGGTCCGTTCCTCCCCTGCGTCGGGAAATGGAGTCTTTTTCCTCTTCATCCTCCTCTTCACCCTCGGACTTCTCGGATTCTTCTGACGGTTGCTCCGAGAGAGACAACAAACCATGCTTTCCATCAAAGCCCAGGCCAAGGAGTCCTCTGAAGCCTCCATCCTTTTTTTACAGAGTTGCTTAGGAAAATCCAAGAGGTTCATCAGTGACACTCCCTTGAAACAGATCCTCAGCGTCTGAAACTCGCCGAACATCTGGATCTGCCTGTGACAGCTCCTACCTTGGTGCCACCCTGGATAGAGCCTCACGATGACCCCGTTACCACAATATGGAAACAGCCATCGGCTTTAGCCCCACTTCCCAGGAAGTCGAACAGGCTACATCAGGCTCCAGAGGGTGTTGATTTCCTGGAGTCTCACTCTCGTGCCGACTCGGTCATGATTAGCGCTGCTCATGGCCGGTCAGCAAATCCCAAACATCTTAGCTCGTCACCACCTGATAAGGAATCATGCCTCCTGGACCAGTATGGGAGAAAGATCTATGCTTCCTCCACGCTGGGGATCAGGGCCCTGATCAGGGCCCTGAACTATATCGGCCATATGGGGGACTACCAGAAGGCCATTCTCACACAGGTGGAAGCCAAACTGGACTCTTTGCCTGACTCCCAAGTCAAGCAGGAGTTGGCTGATCTAGTCCACTCTGCTCGTTCGGCCAGTCAACACATGCTTCGTGCGACATATGATGCAGTGGACACTGCTGGGCGGAGCTTGGCTTTCAGTGTAGGCCTACAGCGTCCTGCTTAGCTCCGTGTATCAGGTTGGTCCCAGAGGTGCAATCTGCTATCAGGAAGCACCCTTGGGGTGGTGGCAGTGATCAGGACATCATCACGAGTTCAGAAAGAAGGGGCGGCACTGAAGTCCAGTTGATTCCATGTGCGTCCCCATCAGCAACAGCGCCGTCCCTTTCGCGGACGGAATCTAACAAAAGCGAAACCCCAGGGAAGGTGGGCCACAAAATGCCAGGCCCCCACAGCTGTTAAGCCCCCCCCCCCAAAAAAGCAGCGGGTGCTTCAGCTGTGGCACTGCCCCACACCACCTGACTCCTTTCCTCTCCCACTGCCTCCGGACTCCCCGGAGGACCGGTAGGAGGGAGGTTTTCCCTCCACGTTCTGGGATGGGAGAGGATAACCACAGATTCTTGGGTGCTCCAGCTCATAGCAGAAGGACACAATAGAGTTTCTACAGAAACCACCCCGGCACCCCCCTCTGAAGTCGTCGTATTCATGGGAACACCTTCTTTTGGTCCAGGAGGAAATTAAGTCTCTCCTGCTGAAACAAGCAATAGAGCCCGTCCCCCTTCATCTGCGAGGGACGGGTTACTATTCCCATATTTTCCTGGCCCCAAAGAAGACGGGAGATCTCAGACCAATTTTAGATCTCAGTTCTCTGAATCTTTTCGTAGAATACAAAAGGTTCAGGATGCTCTCTTTGCAGAGCCCTCTGCCCCTCCTCCGGCCGGGTCAGTGGCTATGTGCTCTGGATATGCAGGATGCTTATCTGCACATTCCCATTCGCCCATCTCATTGCAAATACCTTCATTTTACGTTCTAGGGGGACCACTACCAGTTCAAGGCGCTCCCGTTTGGTCTATCCTCGGCCTCCCGAGTGTTTATCAAATGCCTGGCAGTGGTGGCAGCCCACCTGCGTACCAGAGGAGTGCAGGTTTTCCCGTACCTGGACGATTGGCTTCTGGCGGCCTTGTCCGGGGAGGAACTCCTGCGTTGCCGCTCTGTTACCCAGCAGGTTTTTGCCTGCCTGGGTATTACCATCAACCATTCCAAGTCTCATCTGGATCCATCCCAGAGACTACAGTTTATTGGGGTGATTCTCGATTCGACCATGGGCAAGGCCTTACTGCCTCCGGACAGGGTGTCCACCCTCCAGACCCAAATAAGTCTGCTGTCCGACCGCAGGACAGTCTCTGCGAGGTCGGTCCTTCACCTTCTTGGGCTCATGGCGGCTGCTATCCCGATGGTTCCTCGCGCTTGTCTCCACATGAGAATTTCTCAGTGGACTCTATGCTCTCAATGGGATCAGCTAGTGGATGATCTAGATCACCCAGTTCTGGTCTCCTCGCCCATGCTTCGAGACTTGCAATGGTGGATGGTTCGAGAGAACCTGTTTTGGGGAGTTCCTTTCTTTCATCCTCCCCCCTCCCAGACTCTAACCACAGACTCCTCGGGTGAAAGTTGGGGAGCCCATCTAGGCCCTCATCGGACCCAGGGCTCCTGGTCCAAGCCAGAACAAGTTCTCCACATCAGTGTGCTTGAGCTTCGGGCAGTGTTGTATGCTCTCCAAGCCCTTCACCAATACATCCTTCCTGGCCACCTAGCTGTCCAGACGGACAACATGTGCGTGGTCTGGTACATCAACAAACAGGGAGGGACTCGGTCCTACCCTCTTTGCAGGGAGGCAATGAGGGTTTGGGATTGGGCAACACAACACGACCTTCACCTCACGGCAATTCACGTTCCAGAAGTCGACAACACCCTGGCAGACAAGCTAAGTCACTCTTCTGCCCTGACTTACTAATGGGAACTGGACCAAGGGGTCCTAGACAATATCTTCCGACTTTGGGGAACACCACAGGTCGACCTGTTCGCTTCCCCTCTAAATGCAAAACTTCCCGTCTTCTGCGCGCTCATTCCAGAGCGAGGCACTTTGTGGAGCAATGCTCTGTCTCTAGACTGGAAGGACAGACTCGTCTATGCCTTTCCCCCAATTCCACTTATCCCACGAGTCTTGCAGAAACTAGCTTCAGAAGGAGCACGAATGATTCTGATTGCTCCTTTCTGGCCCAGGCAAGTTTGATTCTTTCTTCTACAGCAATACTCAGAGGATCCTCCTCTTCCTCTTCCTTTCTCTTGAGGTTTACTGACCCAGGATCAGGGGACCCTGGTCCATCCAGGCCTCAAATCCCTTCAACTGCATGCATGGCTCCTGCAGACTTAGCCCAATCCCGTTTTGGAGTGTCTCCCAAAGTGGCGGAGATTTTGGTGGAGGCCAGAAAACCCTCCACCAGATCCACTTATGCCATGAAGTGGAAAAGATTCACTATCTGGGCTGCTTCCAAGAAAGTGGAACCCTTCTCCTGTTCAGCGGGGCTTCTGCTGGAGTATCTATGTCATCTGTTTGACCTGGGTCTCAGTCATTCCGCTCTGAAAGTACACATGGCGGCCATCTCGGCCTATCATGTTCCCTTCGCAGACAAAACTTTCACTCAATTGGAAGTCTCTAAGACCTTCCTCAGAGGGGTCCTCCATCTGAGGCCCCCCATCCGTACTCCGGCTCCCCCTTGGGACTTGAACTTTGTTCTCGAGAAACTTACTCTCCCTCCCTTCGAACCTGCAGCTTCTGCAGCTTTGAAATTTCTTTCACGGAAGACTCTCTTCCTGGTGGCCATTACTTCTGCTCAGAGAATTTCCGAGCTCCAGGCCCTGATGTGTAAAATCCCATACTTGATTTTTCACAAGGAATATGTTGCTCTTCGTACGAATCCTAAGTTTCTTCCTAAAGTAGTAGCTGAGTCTACTCTAAATCAGTCCATAGAGTTACCTGCCTTTTTCACGCAGTACTCTAATCAAGGGGAGTATTTACTCCATACTATGGACGTTCACCGGATTCTGAGATACTACACCAACAGGACGAAGGATCTCAGAAAGACTGATCAATTGTTCGTCTCTTTTGCTCATAAAAGGGAAGGCAGTGCTGTTTTCAAGCAACGCCTGTCTAAGTAGTTGGCTCATTGCATCACTTTCTGTTATGACAAATACAACAAGACCCTCCCGGGTCAAGTAAGAGGCCACTCCACAAGAGGAGTAGATGCCTCAGCGGCTTGTTTCAAGAATGTGTCTGCGGCAGACATCTGTGCTGCCGCCACCTGGACTTCCGTCCATACCTTTACTAAACACTACAGTTTGGATGTTGCCTCTCGCCGTAGAGCAGGCTTCGGGCTGGCTGTTCTGCAAGGCCTCCTATCTTGAGGCTTGCACAGCTAGAACTGCTTTTTGGAGTAATTTTTCCTCCTCCCGGTGCCTCTCTTTGTTCCAGACTGCTTGGGACTCAGTCCTATATGTAATTACCTACTGCAAGAGCCCCCTCAGTAAGATAGTACAGTTCTGGCAGAACTTACAGCAACAGTAGATCTTGAGAGAGCTCTTGCAGTAAACTAATACCTTCCCGCCCTTCATCCCTCTAGGCTTTTTCAGCTTCTTTTCCAGTGAGGGAAATATCCACTCCTGTCTCGTCCAGCCTTTCCGGCCCGTGGCGGGAAAGAACTGGAAGGCGGGTGTCAGGGACCGCCCCTTTACCGGCGTCTCCTGATGCGGTCACCCCTGGCAGTAGAAGCGGTCCCTCGCCAGGAACTGCTAGCTAGAAATTTTTCCGTGGGGTCCTGCCACCTGCCGGGGTCAGTCCTATATTTAATTACCTACTGCAAGAGCCTCTCTCGAAGATCTACTGTTACGGTAAGTTCTTACATAACTGTACTTTCCATATTGGTGTTTGTCTGTAATGTTGCCCAGTTTATGCCTAGTAAATTTAAGTCACCAAGTACATTACTTTTAGTTGTACCAATTGTATTCAAGAAGTCCAGTATTTGTTCATCCTGTTCTGGTGTGGCAGACGGTGGTCTATATATCACACCGATATTAATATTATCAGAATGGTCAGGAGATATCTTAACCCATAACACCTCAGTTTTATCCCATTTTGATGCATCTATTGTCTCAAAGTTGATTTTATTTGAGATGTGCAGAGCTACTCCCCCACCACGATTCTCTTCTCTTCTCTGTCTTTATGAATCAAATTATAAACATGGATCTGATCTGCTTCTCCCATGGATCCTTTGGACTCCACCAAGTCTCTGTAACAGCACAGATACTAATATTCAAATGTTCAAAACATAATTTAAACTCTCCAAACTTGTTATTAAAACTCCTAGCATTTAGTGAAAGGAAGTTCTGTGCAGAGTGATCTTTTTTTATGCCCCTTTAAAAAAAGACTGGTTGGCCTACCTCCCCCCTTCCTGCTAAGTTTAAACTTTCCTCAATTGCCTGTCTGAGTTGGTAAGCAAAAATTTGTTTACCCCTTCTGTTCAAATGCAGGCCATCCTGTGCATATAGCATAGGGTTCCTAAAATTTACACCCTGTTCCAGAAAGGTGTAACCCTCCCTGAAGCAGCCATCCATTTATGTTTGATATAGCATAATTATATTCTTGAGAGGCCCTGAGCACAGGTAATATACCCGAAATAATATCACATCCAGCTTCGGTAAGAATTCTTCCTTCCTCCTCGTAGTCCCTTTGTATATCTAAAAGCCTTCTTTTGCCCACGTCATTTATTCCTACGTGTAGTAAGACTAATGGTTTAAGGGTATTTTCTCTTAATCCAGGGAGGAGATTTTTAATATCTCTTATTCCAACTCCTGGGAGTGTACTAACAGTGGTTGCTGAATTACGATTTTTACAAATAATATGCTCTGTATATCTCAACATAGAATCGCCTTTATGACCAGAACATCTCTAATATTAGCCTCTTCTCCCACTTCCAAGTTGTTACTATAACTAGTAGCTTGATTAGTCTCTCCTAATGGTATGGTCTGTTTTATGTTATTACTTTGCTCTTTAGTAGATGGGGGGGTGGGGGAGTGTGCAATATGTTTTCCCTTTGGTGAGGGGATATCCTGTTTTACAAATGAGGTAGGATCCCCAGAACCGGGGAGGATTGTGATATTTTGTTGGGGTGTTGTATACATCTTCATGGTTTAAGGTAGAAAACCTGTTTGGTGTTAGAACATTCGAAGAGCCCCCTATATCTCTTTTTTTCTTTTTTTTTTTCATTTGTATTATTGACTACTAGACACCATTCCTCGTCATTCTCTTGGGTTTCCGTTAAGTGACTATCCTGTTCGCATGGATTCATGGTTAACTCTGCTACAGAATCAATACAGTGCTCTAAGTTACTAATATCGATCTGAACCTGAACCCTTTGCTTTAAGACCTGTATCTCGGCTTGTTATATATCTGTTAGGTTACATTTTTCACAAACAAACCCATCCAGGATCTCACCCTCAGAATACATTTGGCATCTAGTACACAGCCGCATCCTAGTATAATAATTGTCTTATATTTAAAGGTCTAGATGGGCCCTAGCTCCCAGTAGTCACTTCTGTCACAGCGGACACAGCAGACACGTGTGTCTCCGCGCGTTTCATGGCTGTTATCTCAGTGGAAGGGAAGTAACTGCAAATCAAGGAGCTTTCAGTGTTACTTTTTTGTATTGCTATTTGCATTGTGGAAAGGAAGAGTAGAAGTTTGAAGAAGGTTTTGCAGTAGTTTCTTAAAGTCTCTATTTGAGTGTGGATAGGAAGGATAGGAAAGTAAAAAGCAGTTGCTCAATCTATCTAAATGTGTACAACAAAGGGGGTAAGGGAAATTAAGAAAAAAATGTTTTGCAGTGATAGAGGGGAGGGAGACTTAGGGGAGTATTTGGTATTCTTCATCTTGAAGGGTTGGGGGGTCGCTGGTGGGCAACGACAGCAAAGGGTAGGGTGGTAGGGTGCAACAACTACGGTGCACCAGTCTTTCTAAAAATTGCTTGGAGTGCGGGGGGATGTTTAGTGTGCAACCACATAGTGAAACTTAGAAAGGAGATTGAGGGTCTGCAGGAAGAACTAAGACAGGCAGGGCAGACTGGGGGTGGGTTTAGCCCAATACTGGAGGGAGGGAGGAAGGGAGATGAGAGAGGGTGATTTGAGCCAACAGTGGTGAGGAGAGGGTCAGAAGAAGGGAAACGGAGACAAAGGGGCCCAGGCCAGGAAGAACAATTGCCAGGGAAACCAGGTCAGGAGACAAAAGACAAATGGAAGGAGGAGATAGGGACTTGTGAGGGGAGGAGGAGAAGTGGCAAAAGTCATGGATTGGAAAGGAGAGAACAGGTCACTATGAAGAGAGAGGGAGGGAATGGGCATTTGTGAAGGGTCTTCAGAAAATAGTTTTGCATTGCTAGAGAGGAAGAAGGAGGAGGGAAATGATGCAATTAGAGGAGTAATTGATAAATGCGTGGAACAAACCGGTGTGGGGGGAATTTCTGCTGGGAGAATTGCAACAGGGGGAAATACTGTGCAGGAGGAAGAAGAGGAGCTGGAAATGAGAGATGGAGATGAATGGAAGCAAGCAGGGAGTAAGAGGGGTAGAATCTTAGTGCTGAGGGGCTCAATACTAAGAGGAGTCAGGTGGGGTAGCAAGGGGGAGAGGCATTGTCGCATTTGGGTGGAGGCCATGCCAGGAATGACAGCGGAAAGGGTGGGACAGACTGTTCTGAAATATGCTAGAAGGGGTAGGGACAAGCCTCATTTAATTATACATCTTGGGACGAATGACCTGGCTGACTTGACAGTGGATATAGTCCAGAGGAGGTTTGTGGAACTAGGACAATTATGTGAGGGGGCAGGAAGATCAGTAACTTTTTCAGAGATATTTCCAGTGCCCAAGGCAAGCACAACAAGAAAGCTGAGAATAGAGGAATTTAACAGATGGCTAAGAATCTGGTGTTATGCTGAAGGGTATGGGCTGTTTGGGGGGGGGGGGCTGGGAGGACAGTAGTCTCTATGCCAAGGACAGACTACACTTGAGTAAGGAGGGAAAGAAAGTGTTGAAACAAAGGATGGAGGAATACATAGAGGAAGTTGGGAATTTAAACTAGGAGCAGGGGGTGGCAAGTGGGCAAGAGACATGCAGAGACCACAGGTTAGAAACATAGAAACATAGAATTTGATGGCAGATAAGGACCGCTTGGCCCACCTAGTCTGCCCTTTTCCTACCTAACAGATAAGCTGCAGATCCTAGTTAACCAACAGCTTACTTCCTCCTACCCCCCACTAGGACTGCCTTATGTCTGTCCCATGCATTCTTGAATTCCCCCACTGTTCTTGACTCCACGACCTCCTCAGGGAGGCTGTTCCAAGCATCCACAACCCTCTCTGTGAAAAAATACTTCCTCACATTACCTCTGAGCCGTCCCCCCTCTATCTTCAAATTGTGCCCCTTGTTCTTGCACATCTCTTTTTCTGAAAGATGCTACCCTCTTGGACTTTGTTGATTCCCTTGAGGTACTTGAAAGTTTCTATCATGTCCCCTCTCTACCTTCATTCCTCAAGGGTATACATATTAAGCTCCTTGAGTCTTTCTTCGTATGTCTTCTGGTGCAGACCCTGCACCATTTTGGTTGCCCTCCTCTGGACAGCCTCCACTCTGTCTATGTCTTTGCGGAGATGGGGTCTCCAGAACTGCACACAGTACTCCAGATGGGGTCTCACCAACTGTCTGTACAGAGGGATAACAACTTCCTGTTTTCTACTATTGATGCCTCTTCCTATGCATCCTAGTATCCCCCAGCCTTCCTTACTGCCTTCTCACATTGCTTGCCCACCTTTAGGTCATCTGATATAATTACCCCCAGGTCCCTTTCCATTTTTACTGTTGTCAGTATCTCACCCCCATTGTGTACGCTTCCCCTGGGTTTTTGTTTCCCATGTGCATTACCTTGCACTTCTTTGCATTGAATCTGAGCTGCCATACATTTGACCATTCCTCCAACCTTGCCAAGTCCCTTCTCATCCTTTCCACTCCATCTTGTGCATCAACCCTGTTGCAGATCTTTGTGTCATCTGCAAAGAGACATACTTTTCCTTCCAGTTCCTCTGCAATGTCACTTATAAAGAGATTAAAAAGGACCGGTCCCAGTACTGAACCCTGCGGTACCCCACTAGTAACCCTCCTTTCTTCACTGTGTACTCCATTTAATTCTACCCTTTACGTCCTGTTGTCTAGCCAATTTTTAATCCAGGCTACCACCTTGGGACCCACTCCAAGGCTGGCTAACTTGTGTATTAATCTTTAATGTGGGACTGTATCAAATGCCTTTCTAAAATCTAGGTATGCCATGTCCACAGCCCCTCCTTGGTCTACTATTTTGATCACCCAGACAAAGAAGTCTATTAGATTCATCTGACACACTCTTCCCATAGTGAATCCATGCTGCCTTGGGTCCTGTGCCCCACTGGCCTCTAGGTACTCAACAGTTCTTTCCTTCAGAAGTGATTCCATCATTTTCCCTACCACTGAGGTCAAACTAACTGGTCTGTAGTTTCCTGCCTCTGTCCTGCTCCCACTTTTGTGAAGAGGAATCACATCTGCCCTCCTCCAGTCCTCGGGTACCACCCCATCCTCCCATGATTTGTTAAAGAGAGTAGTCAGCGGTGTCACTAGTTCTACCCTTAGTTCTCTCAGAATTCTTGGTGAATCCATCAGGATTGCTTTGTCCACCTTCAATTTTATTAGTTCTTTCAGAACCCTTTCTTCTGTAAATGGACTGTATCGACCCCGTCTTCAGAGTGTTTCTCTTGTTTGGTTTAGGTACCTCCCTCCTCTTCCTTTGTGAATACTGAGCAGAAATATTCGTTCAGTATCCCTGCTTTTCACTGTCACCCTCTACCCACATTCTCTCCCCTTTATTAAGCCTCAGTATCCCTCCTTTGGTCTTTCTTCTCTCCCTAATATACCTATAAAAGGTCTAATCCCCCTTCTTAACAGAATTGGCTAGCGTTTCCTCGGTTTGGGCCTTTGCTTTTCTGACTGCCTTCCCAGCCTCTTTCTGCTTTAACTGATAAAGTTCTCTGTCCTGCTCCTTCTGTTTCCTTATATTTCCTGAATGCTATCCTTTTCTCCTTAACCTTCCCTGCCACCTCTTTTGAGAACCATAGCATTTTTTTTCCTTCGTTGTGTCTTATTGATTTGCTTTACACAAAGGCTTGTTGCCTCTGTGATGGCTGTTTTGATTACTCCCCATTGTTCCTCCACCCCTCCTTCTTGCCTGCTTGCTAGTGCTTTTCTGAGGCACTCTCTCATTTTCCTAAAGTCAGCCCTCCTAAAGTCCAATACTCTTGCTTTTGTATGGCTTGATTGTATGGCTGTGTTTATCGTGAACCACACTGTTTGGTGGTCGCTTGTTCCCAGATGGCTACCCACTTCTGAATCTGAGATTCTTTCTCCGTCCCCATTTGAGAGTACCAGGTCTAAGATTGCTCCCTTCCTAGTGGGTTCCAGTACTAGCTGTCTGAGGCATGCCCCCTGTAGGGCATCAGGAATGACCCTGCTCTTGGATGTGCCTGCAGCAAAGGTGCTCCAGTTAACATCTGGCATATTCAGGTCCCCCGTCAACAATTGGGTTGGGAAAGGTTGGGAAACCATATGCGCTTATCCCTCATAACATGACAAAGGACAAATGGCAAGTACTATTGGTGATGCTAGGAAAGAAGGACAGGATGGGAGGGGTGGGAAAGGGTGGAAGGTGGTTACCCTTAATGTTAGGAGCCTTGGGAGGAAAACTGCAGAGTTACAGGTGCTCATGGCAGAGGGAGAGGTGGACATTGCAGCTATCACAGATACTTGGGCCACCCAATACAATGACTGGGACCTGTCTGTACCAGGGTATAGGTTATTTCGTAGGGACAGGGTGATTGGGAAAGGAGGGGGGGTGGCACTATATGTGAAGGAAGGACTGAAGTATGTAAGGGAGGAAGGAAGGGTATGAGGGTAGTACGGAGTCACTTTGGATGCAAATCCGGGATTCCAAGAATAGGATTCTCAGAATAGGAGTGGTGTACAGGCTGCCATCTCAGACGGAGGAGTTAGACAGGGAACTAGTGGGACAGATCAGGAGGACCTGTGAGAACGGTAGTGTGGTGATTGTGGGGGACTTCAACATGCCAGGAGTGGACTGGAGTACCCCAGCAACCAGGAACAGAAGGGAGCAGGTACTGCTGGATGCCTTCCAGGACAGCTTCCTGCTTCAAATGGTCAGTGAATCAACCAGGTTAGGGAATACCCTTGACCTTGTGCTGGCAAATGGGGACTTTGTGAGAGAAGTTATGGTGAAAGAACCGCTGTCAGGGAGTGACCACCACTCAGTATGGCTCACATTGGATATGGGCAAGGAAGGAGTGGAATCTAGCACAAGAGTGCTGGACTTCAGGAGGGCTGACTTTGGGAGGATGGGGGAAGTGGTAAAAGGGTACCTGGCCAGAATTCAACCTAGTATGGACACTAACCAGAGGTGGGAGCTCATAACGCTGGGGATAGTGGAGGCAACCAAGACCTGCTGCAAGGCCCAGAGCAAGAAGGCTAGGGCTAAGAAACCGAGCTGGTTGAGCAAGGAGGTCATGGAAAAGGTAAGGAGGGAAAGAGGTGTCTTTAGAAGGTACAAGAAAACAGGGAGGGGAGGAGGACAGGGAGGAGTACTTGACAGAATCGAAGGAGGTGACTTTGGCAGTAAGGGGAGCCAAGGCATCTACGGAGCTCAGGCTGGCACAGGGCATTAAGAAGGGGGAGAAGGACTTCTTTAGGTACATCAGGGAGAAAAGGAGCTGTAAGGACCACACAGTAAGGATTAGGAAGAAGGGGGGTTGGCTGGAAGCAGGGTGCAATAAGGCAGAAGCACTAAATAATTACTTCTGCTCAGTATTTACTAAGGAGAAGAGGTGGGTGACACTTAGGGGGAGAACGCCAGAAACGGGGGGGGGGGGTGACAGATGAGGAAATCATGGAGGGCAGAGTTCGGGAGGGTTTGAAGGCACTGAGGGTGGACAAGGCGCCAGGCCCAGATGGCATTCACCCCAGGGTAATGAAGGAGCTGGCAGAGGTCCTTGTGGGACCTTTGGCAGACCTGTTTAATGCCTCACTTCACTCGGGGTGTGTACCTCAGGACTGGAGGATGGCTCATGTGGTGCCCCTCCACAAGAGTGGGCCCAAGGATGAACTGGTGAACTACAGACCGGTGAGCCTCACATCCATCGTTGGTAAGCTAATGGATACTATTCGTGGCCCTTGTAGAGGCCAAAGGACTACAGGACAGCAGACAGCATGGCTTCATACGTGACAGATCCTTCCAAACCAACCTGGTGGAGTTCTATGACTGGGTAACTAGGCAGCTGGACAGGGGCCATGCAGTGGATGTCCTGTGTCTGGACTTCAGTAAGGCATTCGACTCGGTGCCACATGGAAAGCTGGGAAGTAAGTTAGAAGGCACAGGGGCAGGTGCAAAGCTAGTGAGATGGGTAGGGAACTGGCTTCAGGGAAGACAGCAGAGGATGGTGGTGGGTGGGGAGCGCTCACACCCAAGGATAGTGACGAGCGGTGTTCCACAGGGCTCGGTGTTGGAACCAGTGTTGTTTGGGATATTCATTGCAGGCATATCATTGGACAACAAGAGCAAAATCAGTCTGTTTGCTGATGATACCAAGGTAGGGGCGGTGTTGGACGACCTAGGGGGATGGCAGGGGTTGCAGGATGCTCTGCCAAAGCTTGAAACCTGATCAGACACGTGGCAGGTGGGTTTTAATGGCAAAAAGTGCAGTGTGCTGCATTTTGGGTTGAAGAACCCAAGGAGGAGTTACCAGCTGGGGGGAGTGCAGTTAGCCCAGACAGAGGAGGAGAAGGATCTGGGGGTGCTCATTACAGGGTCAATGAACAACTCTGCACAATGTAGGAAGGCAGCTGCAAAGGCCAACAGAATGCTGGGTTGCATTGCAGGGGGTATATCCTCGAGGAGGGAGGAGGTGATTCTGCCACTGTATAGGTCATTGGTTAGACCGCACCTGGAGTACTGCATGTAGTACTGGCGCCCGTATCTGAAGAGGGACATTAAGTTACTGGAGGGGGTGCAGCGCAGGGCGACAAAGATGATCAAGGGGCTGGGGGACTTATCATGCAAGAGGTGGCTGAGGGAAATGAACATGTACTCGCTGGAGGAGAGGAAGGACAGGGGGGACATGACTGAAACCTTTAAGTAAATGAAATGAATAAACAAGATGGGTACAGAGGGGCTGCTCAAAGTAAGTGAGGGACACCAGGGGCCATAATATGAGACTGGAGGGAGATGAGGAGATGCTTTTTTTACAGAGAGGGTAGTAGATGGGTGGAATGCGTTACCTGCAGAAGTGGTGTCCAGTAGAACAGTTGACTGCTTCAAAAGGGGATGGGAAAGGACAAGGGGGAGGGTCAATGTAGGGGAAGGGTGGAAGGGAGGGGCAGCTGCAGAATAAGGGGTGCTAGCTGCACATTTGAGCAGACTTGATAGACCTCCTTTATCTGCTGGCAAATTTCGTATGTTCGTAAACTGGCTACTTGGACGCTAGGCAGCATGGCTTTGTCACGGGAAGGTCGCACCAGACAAATCTTGAGTTCTGTGACTGGGTGACGAGGGCCCTGGACCAGGGTAGGCCAGTGGATGTCCTCTTTCTGGACTTTAGCAAGGTATTTGATTCGGTACCCCACAGTGGCCTGCTGGCTAAGCTGAAGGAAATAGGGGTAGGGAGACAGTTGTTAAGATGAATAGGAAATTGGCTCTCTGAGCATACACAGAAGGTGGTGGTTGGCGGGGTAGCCTCATCCCCAAGGTGGTTACTAGTGGGGTTCCCCAGGGGTCAGTGCTGAGGCCACTCCTGTTCAACGCCTATATCTCAGCCATCAGGAGGGGATCAGGAGTGAGATGAGTCTCTTTGCAGATGACTCAAAACTGGGTGCAGTGGTGGATGGGGAGGAGGGGGGTGGCCTTGCAGGAGGACCTGAAGGCTCTGGAAAGGTGGTTGGAAAAATGGAAACTAAAATTCAGTGTGGGGAAGTGCAAAGTTCTGCACCTGGGAGTCAGAAATCCAGGCCAGGGGTATACCCTGGGAGGAGACATGATTCAATTCACAGAGGGTGAGAGGGACCTGGGGGTAGTGGTAGATATCAAAATGAAGAGCTCAGAGACCTGTAGGAGGGCAGTGGCAAAGGCAAATAGAATGCTGGGATGCATCGCTAGGGGGATTACCTCCAGAAAGGCGGAAGTGATCCTTCCACTGTACAACTGCTTGGGTTAGGCCACACCTCGAGTATTGTTTACAGTTTTGGAGACCACATTTAAAGAGGGACATAACACTCCTAGAGAGGGTCCAAAGGAGGGCAACCAAAATGATCTGGGGCTGGGGGGGAGAGGACTTACATGGAGAGGTTCAAGGAGCTCGACATGTATACCCTGGAGGAGATGAGGGACGGGGAGGACATGATAGAGGTCTTTAAGTACATGAAAGGGATCAATAAAGGAGGCCCAGTCATGGTGGTCCGAAGGAAGGAGGGTGGGGTAACAAGAGAGCACAGGTGTAAGCTGGAAGGGGGCAGGCTCAGAGGGGAGAGGAGGAGATGTTATTTCACTGAAAGGGTCGTGGAGCCATAGAATGCACTGCCCAGGGAGCTGGTAGAGGTGGAGACTGTGGACAGGTTTAAGAGGGGATGGGACAGGTACAGGGGGAAGGTAAATCTGACCAGGCCTAATACAGGTGGAACAACTCGGGAGAGAATAACCCAGTGGGGAGGGCAGGCACAAAAATCAGCCCTTAGTGCGGGTGCTGAAAATTGAGCAGACTCAAGAGACCGTTAGGCCTATTCTGCTGGCATTTTAGTATGTCACTGTACAGATCACTAGCGAGACCTCATCTGGAGTACTGTGTCCAGTTCTGGAGACCGCATCTCTGGAAGGACATAGACAAAATAGAGGCAATCCAGAGAAGGGCAACAAAAATGGTGCAAGGACTGTACCAAAAGTCATATCAGCAAAGACTAGAGAACCTCAATATGTATTCCCTTAAGGAGAGGAGAAAGAGGGGGGATATGATAGACATTCAAGTACATCAGGGGGATAAACAAGGTACAGGAGGGTAGCATCTTTCAGAAAAGAGGGTGTACGAGAAAATGGGGCATGATATGAGGCTAGAGGGGTGTAGGCTCAGGGGCAACATGTGGAAGTACTTTTTCACAGAAAGAGTAGTGGATGCTCGGAACAGCCTCCCTGCTGAGGTGGTGGGGGCAAAAGAAGTAGGGGAATTCAAGAATGCATGGGATAGACATAAGAGTATTCTAGTACTCCTGGTTAAACAACTAAATAAAAAAAAAAAAGAAAAGAGTACTCTAGCAATAGGGAAGAGCGGGTAAGCCACAGATCAGCTAGGGTCTATGGTAATGCATCAGGTGGGGAAAAGGGGTAGAATAGATGGGCCATATGGCCCTTATCTGCTGTTGCCTTCTGTATATGTGTGTTCGAAGAACATCTGATCTCTGACAACACAGCAGTAGTAAACACCTTGATCAGGCATGTCTCCTTAATATCCTCATAACTACAGCATTACAAAACCTACCTTGGATCCTGCTGGCCAAATGGACACATTTCTCACCTTCAGTCTACTGCTGGCTTCCATTTTAATGAAATGCTGCAGTCAAAAGTCCTGAAATTACTAAAAGAACTTGATTTCTCTGAAAGTGTTGGTGCTAATGGGACAGGCTCTCATCTGTTTAAAACTGGCTGCCCTAACAGTTCTAACTTATAGAAGGTCGTGATAGGAAGTGCTTTCTCCAGACTTCCACCCGACTCCAACCAGTCCGTCCAGTGCCCCTTCCTTCCTTCCCCCTCCCTATCCTTTTCGTCATCTTTACAACTAGAATCACTTTATTTGTGAGCAGTGAATCTCTGTGTTTATTTTCTTTGTACATTTCTTATGAAAAAAACTGTAGAAATCACATTAAAAACCATATACAGTAACAGTAAATATAAACAATAAATTAAGCATTTTAAACAATACGTTATAAAGTGACTTAATGGAAATGTGTGTTTATGAAGCAGCTTGTAATTGTATTTGTTACTTTGTATCACCGGGGGGGTGGGGGATGCCCCACTTATAGTGGCGGGATTTCACTTGAAGCCCACCTCACAAATCAAATATCATGGAGTCATCCTCCCCAAGCACCTCTCTGTGTTGTGGTTACTAAATTATAAACCTATCCTACAACTGATTGTTAGCGGTAGAAAATGCTGCCACTCACCTTATTGGTTGGGTGAACACTGAAAAAATATCTGTTTTACCCCAATTTGTATACATTTTTTAGATCTTTTCTTGCTGGGTCCCACTCATGATGTTTACAGTGATTAAAGGGCACATTATTTTTTTGTTTATTGAAAGGAGGCAGGGCGAGGGTGAAGCTGAAGACCCAAGACCCCTAAAAGAGGGAGCCCGGAGTTTACCTAACCTTAGACACTAATACGACCTGTCTGCCCAGCTAGCCTTCTTCAAGGACACCCTTCATCCTACTCAGAAAATGCCCACTTAGGTCCCTATGGAGCTCGGATAGGCAGGCACTCCTCTCTTGTCACGTTTCGTAGCACCAGCTTTAAGCTCAGGAGTCTTGAAGTGGGTTGGCCTCACCCAGGATATGGATGAGAGATCACAGAGCCATAGCCCACAGAAAAAGTTTATCCCCTTATGCTGGCATTTGTAGGTCTGTGTGAGGAGGTCGAGCAGGGCTCTCATGGCAGACAGAAAAAGCTCTGAGCAAGTGGGAGAGAAAGAGGCTGAAATCCATTTCCCCCAGCTATTTGAAGGAGCCACACTATAGTTCTTTCAGGTGCTGACCAGGGAATTTGGCTTGCAACCTCAGGACTATTTTGGTTATCTGCAGTTGAGAACCAAGCTGGTCACCCTGGTACATGAACAAGGCTACATACTGACAAGCTCCCCAGAGGAAAAAATCCTTAGGCAGATAACTGACAAAGGTAAACTCATACAACAGCTCTGTAGTGCCGTAACAAACAGTGGAATGGATGGGATGTCAATGATTAGAGGTCACTGAGCATGGGGTCTGGGACTGGAGTCACTCTCTGAGCTAGGCTGGAAAAAAGCTGCCAAGATGGTGCACTTCTTCTCCAAAAGCAGTAGGCTCCAACAAATTCTATGTAACTTTTTGCATAGGGTACACTACGCTCCATTCCTGGCTCATAGGATTGACCCCATCCATTTGGACTGCTGTCTCAGGTGCAAAGTAAGGGAGGGCACGTTTTGTCACTTGGCCTGGACATAATCCAAAGTATCACTTTATTGGGTAGGGGTAGTAGACCTCCTAGCAAGGATGCTGGGGAAGGCCTAGCCAGGCCCAAGCTGATGTGATTGTCCTGGGATGTACTCCAGGGGTGGGGTACACACACAATACTCTGTTCCCTTCTGGCACATGGGTTTAGCAGTAGCTAAGAAATGTCTGGCCCAGGAGTGGATGGCAGTTGAGATGCCATCACTGGCAAAGTGATGTAACTCCCTTCTAGAATGTATAAGGTTAAAAAAAACTGCAGTATTCAGTTCAAGGTAAACAGCAGGTATGTGGGAGAATGTGGTCTCCCATTGTATACAAGTTATCACACAAACTTTTATCAAGGTACAGTTAGGGACTGTTTGGAGGGGGGGATATGAATATTCTTTCCAGAAACTGGGACATTAGACTGCTGCTAAATAGAAATATCTACCTATCGTCTTTAAACTTATTTGGTTTGTTTTTTTTAATCTCATTAGTACAGTAGACTGACAAGATAAACATTATGTAGGAACTCTCCCGTCCATGCCACCCTAGTAGGCTGTTTAGGGTATCTAGGCTTCATTGACTATTTGAAAGCACAAACATTCTGACTGTGTTACAATCTGAGGAATACAGTCCATATTGAAATCTTTCCTGGTACGGAATGCAATACTTTCCTTTACAAAGCCTCATTCTACTTGAATACTAGCTGATCAAATCGCACCAGAAGCCTGCTACAGAATGGGTTTGTAGGGTGTACCTTTAAGAGAGGAGAAATAAGAAAGACAATGTGCAACTTTCATAGATGTAAAAAAAAAAAAAAGTTAAGAACCTGGGTAATTGGTAACGTGGGCTGTGCATGGACTGTTAAAGTCTGACTTAATGGTAACTGATCTTACCAGGTAACCTTACATCCTCACTTGATTACAACAAAACACCATCGTGCAGTTGAAAAAACAGGCTGTAGAATTTCCAGTGCCATGTGCTGGGCTAATACCATCCAAATAAAACTCTCCTTTCACGTTGGGGGGCAAACAATATTTATTTCCTCAAGATTTCAGTTTATTTCTGGAGGATATCTTGTTTACAGTGGGGTCCTGCTCCTATCCAGCTTTGGTGTTTGAATGGCCTGAAGCACAGAGAGGTCAGGTGACGGAGATAGTGGAGAGTGTCGGACTAGTTGTGGTGCTGCGCGTAATGCGTAACTGACAATGCAAATCATTGGGGGGGGGTTGCGAGGGGCACAGCCCCCCAGTGACAGGTAAAATAAATTGATTATGTCTACGATTGATCAGAGATAGTCCGACACACTCTTCACAAAATCTATTATAGAGGGACAAGTTATAGAAGTATGGAGACAAGCCACAGTGATTCCTATTTTTAAAAAAGGATCTAAGCAGGATGTAACAAATTACAGACCTGTTAGCTTAACGTCTGTTCTGGATAAGATTCTTGAGGGCATAGTAAAAAAATCATATTGGTAAAGTTATGCAGATTGATACTACCCAGCATGGCTTTGTGAAATCGAGATCATGCATGACTAATTTGTTACATTTTTATGGTGGTGTTAGTGAGGCATTGGATAAAGGAGAAGCTGTGGATGTTATCCTTCTTGATTTTTCTAAGGCCTTTGATAAGGTCCCCCATGGTGAATTAATTGATGCAACTATAACGATGGGTTTAGAGGGGAATATTACTAAATGGATAGAATCCTGGTTGACTGGGAGAACTCAGCATGTTTGCATAAAGGGCTATTATTCTGGTTGTGAACAAGTGACTAGTGGGGTCCCTCAGGGATCGGTTCTGGGCTCCTGTCTTTTCAACATCTATATTTCTACACTAACTACATCTATGGATGTTTGATTAACCAAATTTGCTGATGATACCCGCATAGGTTTTACAGTTAATAATTCTGAAGACATCAACACTTTACAAAACGCCTTGGGTGAATTAGAAAGTTGGGCGAATGTAAAGAAATTTATGTTTAACGTAGATAAATGTACTGTGATGCATTTTGGGAAGAAAAATTCAAAAGCAAATTATATACTGGGTGGTAGATCACTTGAAGCTGTTGAGGACGAACGGGATCTGGGAGTTAGGGTAAAAAAATTACCTACATTTGGATTACACTGTCAACAAGTAATCAAAAGTAGGCGGCATACTCCATTGTATAAATAAACATATAAAAAGTACAAGTAGTAAGGTTCTGCTCCCACTGTATTCCTCCCTGGTTAGGCCACATCTCAAGTACTGTGCTCAGTTTTGGGCACCAGGAGAAAAGGGTTCTATAAATGCCCTTGAGAGAGTTCAGAGGAGGGCAACTAAAAAAAATTGATGAAGTGAGGAAATTAGAGTATGATGATAGACTGCAAAAACTCAGACTTTATACTGTGGAGTATCGCAGAATGATGGGGGATTTATGTATGGTTTACCGAGCCTTACATGATGATTGATTATGGGAGATTTTGGGTCTGGTACTCAGAGAGGTGGTATATGAAACCAGAGCTCATCCATTACAATTAATGGTGGAATGTTGTAGAATTAAACAGAGAAGTTCATGGTTCTCAGAGTTTCTAGGATATGTAACGGTCTACCATTGGAAGTGGTTGCCAGTGAGAGCATGTATCTTTTTCAAAAATCAACTGGATGTTTATTTAAGTTCAAATTCCATTAAGGGTTATAATTAACTTATGGCGAGCAATATGGACCCTTGGTCTTTTTAGCTCTGATTAACCTATGAAACCTATGAAACTACACTATCTCCTAGTTTTTCTTTTTCACTTTTTCGTATTAGTTTTTTTATTGCCCTATTGATGGTAGTTGTGTGATGTGAAGGAGAAGGGGGGGTTGTTGGGTAGGGGGCACAGACCCCTGATAGCTGGGTCAGTTGCCACGCATGTCTCGTCACCGTCACTTCACTTGCCCGAGTAGTGTTACGTTACGCTTGCGTTTACAGCGGCGTGTGATTCCTGTAGCTTTTGCGCTGTGCAACGTCGGGTGGTCTGATTCTCTCTACTATCGCCCAAGTGACTTGCTCAAGGTCACAGTTTGAACCAGTGGCTGTGGTGGTACTCAAACCAGGGGTATGCTGGCTCGCACTTCAGTTCTCTTAACCACTAGGCCACCCTATCACATGTTCATTTGGGCATGTGTACTCTTGAACCTGTTTATACTGTTGGACAGATGGTCTTTTTTTGGGGGGGGGGGTGGCATCAGTTAAGGCTAGCCTTTTTCTGGACACAGTATTTTGTATTACGAGCTGTTACCGCTTACTGAAATACACCTCCTCCATACACGTCTTTGTTTAAAAGACCTTCATATTAATGGTGTTTCTGGATTCTAGTGGATCTGAATTTAAATAACTCAAATTTCATGTAATTCAGTTAAACTTAAAACCTGGCTCCAAGTTTCAGTTAAACCATCTTTCCCTTGTGAGCTTTGGAAACAATCACAAAGGTTCTGTTTGTGTTCCTGGTCTCCTCCTATTTCTTTGTTAATATGTAATGGAAAGGGAGAGCTAACTGTTAATTGTTGACCAGTTAACTAGCCAGCCGTAGGAGGTCTGTTGTTTAGATCCCTGTTTCAAGAACATGTGTGGTTTGGGACTATACCATCGCATGTTAGTGTTTTTAGTTTTTAAAGATAGCAGGGCTCTCTGAGGAGGTGGTACTTCTTGCCTTTTATGCATCAGCAGCCTCTTGAGATGCAAGATTCTTCGAGACGTGGCATTCTTTTGACACACTGCCAGTGCTGCCTTACTAAACTACGACTTATCACTGGGTCACTTTGTTAAAATACAGGCAGGGTTCATTCATGCTAGGATTTTTTTTTTAATTGTGAGCTTTTTGGCCAGTTGTCACTTTTTTAGTTGTTTTAACCAGGAGTAGCGCACTGAGCTGAAAGCTTTTTTACAGGAGTGACCTAGAAGCACAGGGAAGTTAAGTGACTTGCTCAGGGTCACACGGCATGCAAGTGGAAGCTGTGGGATTCAAACCCAGGTCTGGTCAGCTGGATGTCACCAGATTTGCAGCTCAGAGCCTTAATCCACTGCGCAGTACTGCCTCCCCACATCAAATCAGACTTTTGGGTGACAAACTCAACTACTTGGCAACAGTTAGCCGAGTTATGCAACCAGTTTGTGGGCACTATTCCTTTTTTCTTTTTTTAAACAGAGGGTTTCCCCCCTAGCCTCCTCAGCTATTACCCAGTCAGAGCTGCAGCACTCTTCCCAACTCTAGTAGTCACTGCACTGCTACCTTGGTGCAACATGGCACCTAAGAATGCCAATATCTGTCATACTGATGCCCAGGATTGGTTCCCCACCCCCATTTTGTTTCTACTCTTCCACTTTTCTCTGGTGGCCGGACAATGCTTAAGGTCTGCAGCTCCCCCGTGAAGGAGCCTTTATCCACCACAGGGCCACAGTGGGAGCAGGACATGTCTCTTCTCCCATCCACAACAGCTGATGCCACCTGGGCTAACGGCATGGTAGCTGCTGACTTGTCAAGGCAGCTCCCTACCATGCTTTTTTTGGCAAAATCGGTGGCATTAGTACTCTCAAAATGAGCAAAAGACTGATCTTACTTTGAGAGCGCTCTTGCAGTAGGCAATAACCATTTGGACCGAGCCGCCAGATGCTAGGACCACACAGAAAACTTTAGCTAGTAGTGTCTGGCAGGGGACTGCCCACCCAGCATCACGTGACCGACGTTGGTCCGGCACTATACAGTGGGTGGTCACCACACCCGCCTTCAGTTCTTTCTCGCCATCAACCTGCACACGTCGAACCTCGCGGAATGCTGCTACTGTTGACTGCCATTTTCAGTACTTCTATCTTTTGGATTTTCCTTTCTTTTTCTTACTAAAACAAGTATTCATCGCTGAATTGCATGTGTTCTCCAACTCCTTCAGAATCGCATCAAAACAAGTGCTCCTGCTGCAAGCAACTCCCGGAGAAGGACACCCACACTTCATGCCTTCTGTGTCTTGGACCCAACCATGACACAGAGGCCTGTGTGGCCTGCCAGAAGTTCAACCAGGCCACACAGAAACGGCGGCAGTAGACTCTGGAAGCTCACCTTTTGAAACAAAAACTCGCATCCATAGAAAAGGAGCTGCAGCAGATCAGGAGCTCTTCCCCTTCTCTGGGGGGTTCTTCTGGCTCCCAAAAGCAGAAGAAGAAGAAAAAATAGAAGGACCGGGATCGGTCTGCTCCAGGCCGCGGCCTTCTCCAGGGACCGTGGCTGAATAGCGGCCCCTGTGGCCAAGTCTGTTCCTCCTCCTTCTCCTCCTTCAGAGCAGCTGTCCTCCCCCACAGACCTGAGCTAATCTTCGTTAAGGCAGGCGCCTCCGGGGATTCGGAGGCTTCTGCCACTCTTAGGCCCCCTCAAAACACACGGGTCTAAGTCCAGTGGTTCGGCTCGTAAGTAGAGTGTTGGACTTCCTGGCAACCATACAGCCCCGGCTGATAAGTCAGGCATCAGTTCTTCTGATGACTGCTGAGCCATGGTGCCCACATCGGACCCCAATTCGTGGTCTGTCTGTCCCTTGGACCAGTGCCCACTGCCATCTTTGCCAGGCCCCCCCGGGAGGAATCCCTCTCCAGGACACTCCTTCTCTGCCTACGGTGGAAACTCTGTCCTCCCACATTCGTTCGGAGCCGGAGGAGGAATGGCCGCCTGCTGACCTACCTACCAAGCCAGCGTGGGACCATCCAACGCCAGATCTCCCCAGAGAGCTACTGGCCCCCACACCTTTGGTCCTTTCATCTGGGCCTGTTGCTCTTCCCCAGTCCATGGAGAGACCTTCCAGCCCTTCTGGGCCATCACTGGGTCTTCCTCCCATCTGCCCGCAGCTGGGCCCTGGCCTTCCGGGCCCCTCCAGTGTTCATTTGGGGCCCCTGCTGGGTCCGTCAGCACCGCTGTCAGGTCCTTCACCGGGCTACCCGATGCTGGGCTATTCCACACCAGGTTACCCTGCTCCAGAGCATCAGACGCCAGGGTACTGAATGCCAACTTTATCATTTTATTTTATTTTTTTATTTTATTTTATTTTCAGAATTACAGACCTTTGAGTCAGTGACTCATTTACAAAGGCTTCATGTCGTAATAAGTAAAGACAAAGAACAAATGATAAAGTAATTGGGTACAGTGGAATGAATGATTATACACTTAAACATTATACATAAAACGAGTGCTGTAATAAGTGCCTTGGATGTTACAAGGTTATGGCATTAAAGATTACATTTGGGGGGGCACCAATGAGCAGCTAACTGAGTGGTCGTGTTTCCCGCTAGCTCCGGTGAATTAGCCAGTAATTAAGTATTAAAATAAGGATTTCCTCACTTCGGAGCAAGTAAAACGGTGGTATCGAGTAGCGGAGGGAGCAGTGGACGAATTTCTGACCCCTATGCCCTCTAAAAGTCAGCAGGTGACTGGAAAAGCTGGCAAGAAGGGAATGGCGGGCCCTGGAGGAGAGCATGCAGGCCTGGTCTCTCTTGGCGGCTGAGGTGGCGGCCCTGGGAAAGGAGTTAACGGGTCAGGTAATCGCGGCCCTAGAGCCGCATCTGGTAAAGTCAGAAGATAAACTAGATGGCAGATTGCAGGAGGTACTGGAGCAACAGGCGCAGCAGAGCACCCGGCTGACTGAAGCCGAAGAAAGAATCTCGAGACTAGAGGATGAAGTGCTAGCGGTCCCTGGGCAAGTTCGCGCTCTGCAGAGGGAGCTGGAGGAGTTTAAGGAGGCTTATGATTATCAGGAAAACTATCACCAGCGGTTAAATTTACGTCTCAGGGGCTCCCTGAGGGCCTAGAGAGGGATGATGCTCTTGATTTCTGTGTCAGAGTACTACCTGAACTACTGGGCCTTAAGATGAAAAATGGCAAGATCAAGCTGGAGTGTGCACATCGGGCGGTAATGCCGCGACCGCCAGCGGATCAGCCTCCTCGCCAGATAATAATGAGGTTTCATAATTTTCAAGACTGAGAAGCATTGCTGAAGGCATATAGATCTCAGGGCCCCCTAAGTTTCGAGGGCCATAGATTGTTCATCTCACAAGACTATTTAGCTAGATTATTGAAAAAGCAGAAGGCCTGTAATGGACTGATGGTGCAGCTGAGAAGCCTTAAGGTGGAGAATTTTTTGGTTTACCCCGCTACACTCAAAATCAAGCACGAAGGGGCGACTTACTCCTTTTGGGAGCTTGAGAAAGCAGAGGAGTTTGTAAAGGGCCTGAAGAGAAGAGTAAGCCGAACGGCCATGGAGGAGTTGTGAGGTGCTGAAGGGATGGCGGCAAGGAGTTCCTGCATTTTTTTTTCTAATGTTTTCTCTCTTTCTCTCTTTGTTCCGGCGGTATACTGTCATTTAGTACACAGACTATAAACTGAGCAATGTTGGGTGTGTTCTTGTTGGCGCTGTTGCGCCTCACTTGTGGAAGGAGGATACTTCCTGGAGGAGGTGAATGTTGGCCTAGTCGAGGTCGAAGAATACTGGACTGAGGGGGCCTGAGCGGCTTGGAGACTGAGCCACAAGATGCATTTCCTTCTGTTTTCATGAGGGGCTTCCTCCTCCGGACTGATGAACTATGGGGAATGCAGAGGAACACGAATTTGAAGGGAGTCCCAGTGTCTGTAAGGTAGGAGCGGGGGAGGGCCTAGCACGTGTTTTTTTGATAGCGTGGCCTAGCCCCCCGCACCGTCATGGATATTGCTATGGTCTGATGTATGATAACTGCATCTGCTGTCTTCAATAAGGGGACGGGGTGGGTTGTTAAAAGGGGGGGTGAAAGAGGTAGAAGGTGAATCGCGCATCTGGGCATGTTAGAGGGTGGCTGGAGATACGTCCGCGTAGGGCGGGAAAGATTATCAGGCCAGCCCAAAATGTTTTGGGGCTCGGTGGTTATTGGTAGGATCCAGGCCGAGCTGGGTTGATGGATGTATTGCTGGGTGTTTTAGGGGAAGGAAGCTTCTGGAGCTGAGGGAGGGGAGTAGAGGATAGGCTCTCCACGGAGGGGGGGGAGTGAACCCGAGCGCGTGCTGTAGCTTGGTACCTGGGCCTGGCGAGAGTAAGCGTTGGGCATAGTGTTGTACTCGGGCACTTGGCTTCAGGTTGGGGGCAGGAGGACAAGGTTGGGGTATAGTTACAGAAGGCGGAGTTGGCAGCTTATCCACTTAGGAGTGAAGGGGGGGGTCTCCCAGGTTCAATATAATGGCCTAGGATGGAGAGTTTGAGAGGGGGGTCTGGGTGGGCAGTAATAGGGGAAGGAGGAATAGGCTGCCTTAAAGGGAATGGTAGGCGACTGGAGGAGATATAATGAGGAAGGCTAGGGCGAATAAGGTGGGGGCAGGGGATGGGATGTAGATATGGGGAGGAGAGGCGAGATGGGGAGGCGCTCCAAGTAAGAGCGAGAGTGGAAGAGGATGTACAGATGTGAGATGGATCTTGTAAGAGACTCCGGGGGTAGATCCGGAAGGAGGATTCTGGCTGCTGGTGAGGGCGGGGCCGCGCATCTTAGTTCTGGGAGGACCTTCAAACGTTTTTCTTTCTTGTGTTTGAGTCTACACTTGTGCTATGTTAGCTATTAGTGTAGTGGGGAAGGTGGAGGAGGGAAGTGGTAAGGAGGAGGAGGAAGAGGAGGAGGGAGGGGAGGGGATGGGACATAAATGTTAGGATAGAAAGATACTTTATTGTCTTAGTTTGTAGTGTAGTTACTTGGTTATATCTTAAAAATAGTAGTCGAGTGTACAGAAATCAAAGAAAGTGCATGTGTGTTCTGGTAAGGGTTGTGACAAATTGGATGTATACAATGCAATATCATGTAAAAGTACCCCTAAAAATGGAAAGTGCTATCAGATGGAATGGGTGATCCGACTACCCTGAATGTTATATCCTGGAATGTGAAAGGCATAGCGAGCCCAGTGAAGAGGACTGCACTTTTAACTGCGCTTAGACGCAAGGGGGCGCAAGTGGCACTGCTACAAGAGATACATTTAACAGAGGTGGAGCATGCCAGATTGGCGCGGAATTGGGTTGGGAAGTGTTTGGTGGCCTCTTATTCCTCCCACAAAAGGGGGGTAGTGATACTTTTACATAAGAACCTGCAGTTTGAGGTGAAGAGGGTGGTGAGAGACCCTACGGAGGGTAGATACATTTTTGCCACTGTGGTATGGCGAGGGGAAACACTTACATTTGGCTGTGTTTATGCACCGGCAACGTATGACCCGCTTTTTTATTCCTCCTTACTGGGCCTGCTTGTCAGAGTGCAATTTTCCGGGCTTATTATGGGAGGAGATTTTAATTGGACAGTGGACGCGAGGGTGGATCACTCTGCAGGTAAGGGGCGGGCGACAGAGGCTATGAGCCAGTGGCAAGTTGGAATTGCAGATCTAGACATGGTGGATAGTTGGAGTGCGGTTAACCCCACTGGGCGGGAGTACACGGTTTACTCTTAACCCCCATAAGACTTGGTCTCGGTTAGACTACATTTTCCTGCCTAGAAGTTGGGTGGGAAGGATTAAGGAGATAAGCCACAGCCCTATTTACATCTCAGATCATGCTATGGTGGTGCTAAGAATCATGGGAGAAGGAGGGGAGAGCAGGCATTCAGCCTGGAGATTTCCTACGTATCTAGTTAAGGATCGAAGATTCAGGGAATACCTGCTAGAGCAATGGAAACTTTATGAAGAGCTGAACGATACGTGTGGGGTTTCCAGTGCTACTCTTTGGGAAGCGGGCAAAGCTTATACGTGGGGGGCTATAATAGCATATGTTGTCAAGATTAAAAAACAGAACGGGGTAAAAGGGAAGAATTAGAAAGGCAGGTGAAAGAGCTGGAGAAGCGGGTAGGAGGAGGAGAAAGGGGAGAAGCCCCCAAACTGCTGGCAACGGCGAGGGAAGCCCTTAATTCCCTCCTGAGGGAGGAAGCAGGGAAAACATGGTTCATTTGCCAGAGGAGGGTCTTCGAGTGGGGGAATAAGCCTGGACCCATGTTAGTGAGGTTGATGAAAGGGGGCAGATGCCCAACTCAGATCCTGCGGATTAGGGGAGAGATGGGGCAGGTCATTACAAGTTCAAAGGCCATAGCAGAGCGCTTCGGGAGGTTCTATGAAAAGTTATATAGTGCAGAGCATGTGGGGCAGGAGGAGCGTATAAGGGAGTTTGAGTGGGGTATTGCTGCAGGGGATCACGGATGAGCAGAGAGATGAGCTGAGTCAACCCATCTCAAGAGTGGAACTACTAAGGGCCATACAGAAGCTGCAGGAGGGAAAGGCTTGTGGTCCAGACGGATTTCCAGTTGAGTATTACAGGATCTTAGGGGGGAAGATGGCGGAGGTGTTGAGAAAGGTATTTGATACAGGGGAGGAGGGGCAGGTCCCAGTGCTTCCTGACTCATGCTTCGAGGCTAATATTTGTTTAATACGTAAGGGGGGGGCCAGGATGAGCTTGAATATTCAGCTTATAGACCGATCTCCGTTCTTACTGTAGATATGAAAATCTTAGCCAAAATCCTTGCCACGAGACTGGAGAATATCCTACCGGAGGTGATCCACCCAGACCAGACTGGGTTTATTAAGGGGAGGCGGTCCTATCATAATGTTCGTAGATTGTTAAATATTGTATGGCGGGCTGGACTGGCTGGTGCCAGGACAGGGGTGATCTCTTTAGACGCTGAAAAAGCGTTCGACAGGGTAGAATGGGAATACCTTTTTGAGGTGATGACCCGGTTTGGTCTGGGGGACACGTTTATAGGGTGGGTCAGGGCCATGTACCTAAGGCCATGTGCGCAAGTGATGGTGAATGGGTGCTTGTCTAGGAAATTTAGGCTAGGTAGGGGGACGAGGCAGGGCTGTCCTCTGTCCCCTCTGCTGTTTGCCTTGGCAATCGAACTTCTGGCGGCAGCGATTCGGCAACACGAGGTGGTGGTAGGGGTGAGCGATGGGGAGGGTAGAGAGCATAAGGTGGCGTTTTATGCTGACGATATGCTACTTTTTTTAGGAGAGATGCGAGACTCAATGAGGCACCTGATGGATATTATTGAAAAGTTTGAGGGTTTCTCCGGGTATAAGATTAATATCAGGAAATCTGAAGCCATGGGGTTCCCAGACGTAGACCCAGAGGTGCAGCAGAGGGGATTTAGGATTGTCAGGTAAGATTTTAAATATCTGGGGGTACAGATTAGGCGAAAGTGGGAAGAGTTGTATAAGTTGGACTTCCAACCCTTGATCAAACTGTTGATGGCAGACCTAGAGAGATGGATGCAACTGCCAATATCTTGGATTGGGAGGATAAATCTTATAAAAATGAATATTATCCCCCGCATCCTTTACCCCATGCAAATGCTGCAGATGAGGCTTACACAAAGGGACGTGAAATGGTTGGAGAAGGGGTTCACAGGCTTCATATGGCAGGGGAAAAAGCCCAGAATAAGTTTGGCAAGGCTTAAGGCGGACAGGAATAGGGGAGGCCTCAGCTTCCTGGACCTGGATGCATATTACAAGGCAGTGCAGCTCCGGGGTGTGGCAGATTGGGTCCATAGGCCTGCAGTGGCTAGCTGGGTGGGGCTGGAACAAGAGGGCAATCCCGGGAGGCTCATGGCATACCTCCATAGTAAGGGGTTGCGTGCATTTAGAGACTTGGGTAATGGCAACCTGTTAGTCCGGGAGACATTGGAGGCCTGGGGCCACCTTTGGCGGAGAAAGGGATTAGTCCAGAGGGAGACTGTTTTACTTCCGATTGTGAGGAACCCCTTCTTTGCCCTGGGATGGAAGATAGGGGGTTCCTAGAATGGGAAAGGGGAGGGGTGGTATGTGTAGGGGTCCTATTGGAGAAAGGGGAGCTGCGTGAGTTTAATGAAGTCAGGCGAGAGTTAAGGTTAGGGGCCTCTCATTTATTTCGGTATCTGCAGGTGAAAACATATGTAGGGTGACTGGGCATGGGCGGAAGGGATGGCTTGCTTCCAAACAGAATTGAGCAGATGGTATGTCAGGCTAGGAAGGACCAAAAAGGGTTTGTAGGGAGAATAGCTAAACTAGATAAGCAGAGCTTGCCAGACCTGACGGGCCCCACAAAGGCTCGCTGGGAAAGGGATTTAGGGCTGCAGATATCTGAAGGGAACTGGGAGCTAGTGTTAGGTATGCCAGAGGGAATTATGATTTGCAATAAATTTAAAGAGGCTTTCTATAAGTTTTTGCATAGAATATACTGGCCGCCAGTGGCAGTGCAATGAGTGCACCCCGCTATCTCACCGAACTGCAGAAGGTGCAATAGAGGGTTGGGTATGTTTTTTCATTGCTTCTGGACATGTCCGGTCTTGGTTAACTTTTGGGGGAGTGTAGTTCAGGAGGTAAACAAAGGGATGGGGGTGTCGACTGACCCGTGACCCGCTAGTTTGTCTATTTGGGGTGGAAAGAATAGAAGGGGAAGTGGAATGGCAACTATTACCTAGATGGGCAAGGGTGGTGTTTGTGCTGGCTAGACACTGCATTCAGAACACGTGGGTTGCTGGAAAGGAACCCACGTTAGTCGACTGGAGAAGGTTGGTTCTACGCTCACTGGCTTTGGAGAGGCTCACATGGCTAGTCAGAGATAAGGAGGAGAGATTCTTGAGAGATTGGGCGCCTTTCTTGGCAACCCTGAGTGTGTCCGAAAACCTAATGCTCCATACGGGGTTGACTGTCTAAAGCCTAGAGCGCTCGACAGGGTCTGGGATGCACCCTTCATGGCTGTGAGTGGGGGTGGAATTAACAGTTAACCTAGGAGTCAGGGGATGAGGGTAGGCCTGGCCCTCTGGCATAATATGAATAAGTAGTGGTTCGGAGGATTGCTCTCTGTGCTTCATATTATTGGGCATGATTATCTGGGGCTATCTGAGTACACATAAGTTACTGGGCTATGTTTGCACACTCAACTACACCTTTGTAAGTGGAATATATATGATAGATTAATGATACAACTGGGATTTGTATGTATTTGTGTCTGTAATTGTCTCTTGTTGTATGTAGTATGTATAAGTCTATGTGTTTGAAAACTTTTAATAAACAGAATATTCAAAAAAAAAAAAAAAGATTATATTTGCAGTCAGAAAAATGACTTTGTTGATGCATAGGAGGAGGGTAGGCCTAGAAAGAAAAATATGGTGGATATAGTAATCTACCAGTGAGTGGAAGTCAACCCAGTATAGTAGGTAGCCATGGTAATGGACAGAGTTTGGGAATAACCCTACATGATCGACGAGAAGGGTGGACTAACAAGTGAGTTTCACTTGGTAAAGGGGTGGGAGTGGGGGCAGGTGGCTTAATAAGTAAATTGACAAGCGAGGAGGTGTGGTTAAAGAGGAATAGGTAGTTTTGGGGGGGAGGGGCAGGCAGACAGGGTTAGAGCCAAAGGAAAATATGGCTAGGAGCAGCACAATTACAGAGTGGAGAGGGGAGCAAGAGATTGCAGTGGGGGGGGGGTCTACAGCAGAGGGGTGGATAAAGGATTAGAATGAAAGAGATAGCTAATGGCTGATAGGTTGATAGGTAGGGAGAAGGAGAGAAGTAACAAGTGGCCAGAGTCTGTTCAGGTGAGCAGAGAGGATGAGGCCCAACCTTAAGTGGGGCAGTCACAGCAACTGAGTTCAAAAAGGTACTGGGGAGACCGATTAGCCAGCTAGGTGCTCTATACATAAATGCACGCTGGGCTAACGCTGTATGGCACAAAGGGACGTGAAAGGTAGGATTGGAAGTGCTTTTCGTGTGACAGGGATTTTTTGACTTGGAGAGAAGCTGCAATGCAGAGGGAGGTGCTTGCCCAAGGCTAATCTTTTGGGCTAATAATCATACCCCCAGCTATCCAATGCCAGGGTATCCTACGTCAGGATACCCAATGCTGGGCTACCCGCAGATGTATCAGCCCCTGCCCCCTCAACAGCAGCAGGTGGACTTCAAGGCGCTGTTTGAGTCTTGGTGAAGTAGAACCAAGACACAGCTGGTTTGAGCTGGACTGCTGTCAGCCATTTGCGGTCCACGCTGGTCCGTCTGGCCCCTACTCCACGGTTCTACTCGCCATGGAATCGCACACCCCCCACATTAGGTCGCATGTTGGGTGCTTCCACAGTGAAGGGTCGGGGTAGCGGGTTGATGGAATCTCAAAAGAAGGTTCCCTTTCATGGGACATTGACTCTGGATAGGAGCCCTTCGTCGAACTTTGAGTCTGATTTTTCCTCTGCCTCAGGCTGTGACTCTCCTCTGGAGGAGGACCCTAAGCCCAAGGAGATGCCCAAGTCTCCCCTGGAGGACCCTTCTTTCACGGAAATTCTCCGAAAGATTCAGGAGGCTTACGGATGGAAGCCTGAGGAACACATGCCTTGGAGAGCAAGGACCACCTCTGCACCCATCCTAAAGCTGATTCAGTGGTCATAAATGTGGCCCATGACCGCTTTCTGTGCCCAAACACATGAGTACCTCTCCTCCAGATGAGGAGTCAAGGCAGTTGGACCAGTAAGGGCGTAAGGTTTACTCGTCCTCCACCTTGGCTTTGAGGGCCCTGAACTACGTTGCCCAGATGGTCTGCTACCAGAAGGCAATCCTGGAGCAGCTGAAGTCTAACTTTGAAGCCTTGTCTGACTCTGAGGCCTAGGCCAAGATTCAACAGACTGCCCGGATGGCAGAAATTACCTGCCGCCACACTTTACATGTGACTTGTTATGCTGTCATCACTTCCGCGCCAGAAGTACTGCAACAACTGTTTGCCTTCGCAGGTATTTGTGGCTGCGGGTCTCTGGCTTCACCCAGGATTTTCAGTCATGCATCCTGGACACCCCTTTCTCTCTCCTGAGCTGGTCTCCGTGCTTCACATTGATGGGCTGTACTTCCTTCTGTGGTAAATCGAGGTAGGAACTAAAACTCTGCAGCTTAGGTATCCTCCCCTCCACTTCCTGAGTACCTCAGTTCACTTCCTGCCTTCCAAATGGCAGGTTCTGTGCAGCTGAGCTCTGTCTGAGGACAGAGCTGAAGACTTTAAACTGTAAGTGACTTTTCAACTTTTTTCATCAGGAGTTCATCACATCAGTGAGCAGTTACTGAGTGGTCCTGGTCTCCGCCATGCTCGCTGCACAGACTGGCTCTGCGTCTCACCGAGTACTTTCCTGCACCTTGGGGGGGGGCTTAGCCTTGTAGCTACATAGACTGATTGCCGTTGAAAGAAAGTTACCTCAAGGGGAGAACCAGAGATGGAAGAGGTCGCAGGCTGGGCATAGAGAAATCCTGATGGCTCCCCTTGCAGTTCCGTTCATCGACTACTGCTTTCAGCTTCTGGGTCGTCAATGATGCTGCTAGTCGACAGAATACAGTACTGCTCATTGATGGCCATGTTTTTGGATATTTTGGGTAGTTGATGGCACTCTCCATCGATGGGCAAACAAAGGAGCAATCTCCTCATCGATAGGAGCTGCTCTGCGCTCGCTGATGACCACAGTTTTGGCTGCCCTAGGTTGTGCATGGCGTTTTTCCAATGACAGCCCTCCAGAAAAGCACTCCGCTAGCGGCTGGACTTGCACCCACCACCACCACCACATCCTCTGGAATCAATTAATCAGGGAATAAATTCAATAAAGTTCTCAGAGAGAAGAACACCCTCTTCTTGTGTGGTCTTTCCTTCATGGCCTTAGACAAGCCACCCAGGGACAGGAAATGCCAGAGATGCAAAACCCTCCAGTTGGCCACCTTTGCAGACTCCCTATGCCCAAAGTGTGATAGAGCAGCATCCTCAAGTGCAGAGGATCTAGAGGAGACTCCAGGCTCATTGATGCAGATGGAGCAGCAGGTCAACTGCATCGAGGGGGCCACTGGGGAGGCCCTGAAACTAGGCAGTCCCGTGTTGGCACTGGATCTTATAGAGAAGCTGAACAGAGCCTTTGCTCTGGACGCCTCCTGTTTTGACTGGCAGCCTGACAAGTCACTGGAGCGCAGGGCTTACAAGAATGCCAAATGAAAACATACTCCGTCTCCCTCCTCACATGAGGAAGGGCAACTCGCTTTTCATAACCTCGGAGAAGGAGACAATCCTGGTGCCGGAACAGGTCCTCTGAGGAAGAGGGGCTCCCATCGGCATGTCACAGAAAGAGGAAAGGTTCTCGGTCCAGGAACAGGTCTAGCATCGCAGGGATAGGTCCCTGACCTCATCCGAATCAAGTTCATCTTCCCCTGAGGAAGGGGAGTTAGTAGATACCTCTTCAGACTCCGATTCTGTACCTTCTAGAAACTTTGATCTGGATGACCTGGACTTCTTCATCAAGCAGGTCATGGACGAAATTTGCCTTGAGTCCACTATGGCGGCTCCGAAGAAGTCGAAACCAGCATTTTGACTCACTTCCTTGTTCAAACCAGCCACAGCCTTCCCTATCCTCCCTACCATTGACAAATTGCTAACAGAAGAATGGCAAGGATCAGAGAGATTATATCCAGTCCCATGGTGATTTATGAAGTTGCTCAAATTTGATAAGAAACCAGCAGAAAAGTGGTTTGACTGTCCCAGAATCAATCCTCTGATCTTGAACCTTACCAAGAAGACGGTCATTTCGGTGGAAGGAGGGTCCTCCTTCTGCTACCCAGTGAACAGAAAAGTGGACGCATCCTTAAAGAAGGCCTTCCAATACTCAGCAGCCTCACTTAAGGCAGCAACGACTAACCTTTTTGCAGCCAAGGCCCCCTCTCCTGGGCCATGGATTTAGCTTTCCAAATGGCAGATGATTCAGAAAAGAATAAGGTGGCCCTACATCACCCTCCAGCTCATTAGGTTAGCCTCCGCATATTCGGCAGATGTCGGAGGAAGTGGTGAGGTACGCAGCTAGAACCATGTTCTATCACACTTTAGCTTGGCGCAACCTCTGGCTTCATGCTTGGCAAGCAGACACTTCCTCAAAAGTTCATTTGGTGAATGCCCCTTAAGGAAATCTTCTTTTCAGTTCTGTCTTAAGGAAGTGGTGAAGGGGTCAGGGGAGACTGCTGAGGTTCTCATGCCTCAATCAAGAAACAGAGGCAGGCCGGCCCGGTGGCATAGAGGGCTAAGGCACTGGCGCCTTACCTCGACCCATGCCGGCGATCTGGGTTCGGGAATGGACTCGGGACGCGGGGCGTTGGCAGGGGAAGGAGAGGATCGAGTGTCCATAGGACTGCTCTCCTCTCCTCTCCTGGGGTGGGTAGTGGGTTGACATCACACTGTGACGGCCCCTGGTGGAGACCAGGGCACAACAGGCTCTGCGTTGGGGGCGCGCAGAAGCGATACAACCCCACTTTAAGCTTGGATGGCGGCTGCCCAGCTCTCTGGTGCCATTCATGTCCCTGCTGAGTCCTCCATCCCAGCAGCACCCCGTGGCCAAGTGTAGCGCTGGCTTTCCCCCTGGCTGGTGCATTCCCCCTCTAAGGAGGAGGACTCATCCGGAGAAGGGTTACACTGGGTTACCCTGGGGTCTGCTGCTATATGGGACCGGAGGATCGGAGGGCAGATGGACCAGAGCATGCATTGGCAAGCCTGAAGGAGAGGCTGAAGTGGAGCACGTAGGGAAGAGGCAAAAAGAAAATACAAAAAAAAAAAAAAAGAAACAGGCAAGGCATGATCCGCAGGTCCCAGGCAGAATTTTCGTGACCAAGGCTTCAACAAAGGGCAAAATAGAAACTTCTCATCAAGCAAACATGGTTCTCCTCCTGCAACCAGCGTGGCTTCAGAGGAGGAGTTGGAGGTGGCAGTAGCTCCAGAGACTCTGGGAGCAATGACAAAAAGTCACAGTGACACTTTTCGGGCCCATCCTTGTGTAGGGGACAGGCTTTCGAGCTTTCACGAGGAAGGGGTCCACACCACAATGGACAGATGGGTCCTAGATATAATATCCAAGGGTTACCTGATCGAGTTTGAGTCTGGGCCCCCGCTGTCTTACGTGGTGCCATCACCCATTGCAGGCAACCCATCCAAAAAACTGGCAGTGTTCCAGGGGATCTCAGACCTTCTTCAGGAAGGAGCCATTGAGATGGTCCTGCTCACCCCTCGCCGCCAAGAGTTTAACGGGGGCATCTACTTGCTCTTCCTCATAGTTCTGAAATGCACAGGAGGGTTTAGACCAGTCTGGACCTGAAATTCCTGAACCGCTTTGTGTGCACTAGATCTTTCAAGATGGAAATCCTTTCATCCACCATCGGGGAAGATCGATCAGGGAGACTACTTAGCCTCAATCGATTTACAAGATGCCTATTTGCACATTCCCATCCAAGCGCCTCACAGATAATATCTCAGATTCAGAGTAGGGGAGCACACCTTCCAATTCAAAATGCTTCCATTTGGTCTTTCTTCGGCACCCAAAACCTTCTCCAAGGTCCTAGTGACGGTGATCGCCCTTTATGAAATCAAGGGATACAGCTTTTTCCTTATCTGGAAGATATTCTCATCAAGGCCCCACAGTTCGAACAGGCGGTTCAAGCAGTGGTGGGAGTGGTACAGTGCCTTTCGGCACATGGATTTGTCATCAACCAGAAAGAGTTCCCTCACCCCAACTCAGACACTGATCCATTTGGAAGTGGTCTTCAAGACTCAAATGAATAAAGTCTTCCCTATGGAAGAGAAATTCAGACATATTGAGGCTCATAAATAAGTTTCTCAGCACACCAGCTGCCAGCCCATGACTTCATGCAGCTCGTAGGGACCATGGTTTCCCTGGCAGACACAGTCCCATGGGCACTGATCCACAAGTGACCCATCCAGTCGCTCCTTCTCGGGCAGTGGTCTCAGTCCAAACACAGCCAGGACAAAATTATCCCAGTTTCTCACCGAATGAAAACCTCTCCGTATTGGTGGACTCTGAGGGCCAATCTCTTGATGGGCTGCATGTTGAGTCATGCACGCCAAGTACAGATCGTTACCGGTGCCAGCCTCAGAGGCTGGGGGGCCTCACCTGGGCCAGTTCTCAGCCCAGGGCAGATGGTCTCCACTGGAATCCAGGTGCAGCATCGATATGCTGGAGATGAGAGTGGTGCGCCTAGCTCTGCATCAGTTCATGAAACAAGTACTCAACCAGGATGTACTGATCTTAACAGACAATCAAACAACGATGGCATACATCAACCATCAGGGCGGTACAAGAAGTTCAGGGATGTTAAGGGAGTCACTTCTACTCTTTCAGTGGGCCAAATGTCACCTCACAAGCCTGAGGGCGGTGTATATTCCAGGTCAGGAAAACATCATGGCAGATTGGTTCAGTTGCAAGGTGTTCTGCCAGGGGAATGGGAGCTGAAAGACATGGCTTTCCAAACCCTCACCAGATGTTGGGGCTGTTCTCAGCTAGATCTTTTCGTTTGCAGACAAAACTACAAACTTGAAAAATACTGCTCCTTAGCCAAGGACGAGCTCACAGTGGCACAGGATGCCTTCTCATTGAACTGGGGTCAGTACGATCTATATGCCTTTCCACCAATCCCGCTCCTATCCAGTGTACTTCACAAAGTAGCACTCCACCAGGCAGAACTGATTCTAGTGCGCCTGCACCGGCCACGTTGTTAATGGTTTCCACTTCTGATCCACCTGTCAAAGCATCCGCCTCTAATTTTTCAACTCGGACCGGACCTTCTTCATCAAGGCCCAGTGTCGCATCTGTCTGCACAATCTATCCCTCTTGGCCTCGAGACTGAGTGGGAAACCTCAAAGAGCTTGGATACACTGTGCCCGTGATTGAGGTGATGATTCAGTCCCATCGCCCATCTGCCTCCAAGGTGTACTACTGAATTTGCCATAAATTCCTTTCTAGGGACATGGATATGTTGTTCATCCACACTATCTGGCAGGTTCCTTGCCACTTTAAATCTTGCTGGAAGGTCTTCAAGCTGGCTCCTCCCACCCACCCGGGTAGTAAAACTCTTGGCTCCGCCCCATGATGCCAGATCTTCCTTACTGCTTTGAAGCTCAGGTTCCCTCCTTAACGCTCTGCGTGTAGACTGGATCCTAATTCTTCGGTTCGCCCGAAACTTATTTTAAAATGTTCAAGACTTTGGTCAAGTTTCTTCCTTGTGGCTGCGATGGACAAATCAACTCCCGGATTTCGGTGGTGTCCTTGTGGGCAGAAAATGTCCAGGACGGACCCGCACTCCACGTGCGTCTACTACCTTAGCCTGGAACATGACCCGCAATCCTGCGAGTTATGCCGTTCGTTTTTGGCCAACGTCCTAGAAGACCGCGCTGCCCGGTTACAGCTTGGGCACCCCGAGGAGCGCTACCCGGCGGTGAAGTCGAAGGAGGCCCGTTGGGTGGTTACCGTGGCGGCTGGCTCGGCTGAGCAACTCGAGCAGATGATCGCCCTTGAGGAGGCGGCGACGGCGCATCATCCTCTTCCTATCGCCGGCATTTATCCCGCTCTCTCTGGGTTCCTCATATTCAGCTTCTTTCAAGGAGCTTTGCCAATCCCTTTCCACGAAGGGAGAGGGGCCATCGGGACATTCCTGTCGGTCCAGAAAGAAGGACTCAAAAGGTAAGTCCCATCGTCGGCGTTCGTGGGAGCGGGAGAGGTCCCCTTCCCTGGACAGTCGACACTCGACTTCGGTCAAGGTTGCAGCTAAGGCTACTGGCTTCACGGTGTCCCCGTCAGGTCAGCCGGCCGAGACACCCATCGACATGGTCGAGATTTTTCTCGACCCATCGGACGGGCTGTCGACTGGTGAAAATGACAACCCTTCTTCACCGGTTTCCCCAGTGGAGACCGAGGACCTGCCTGCGCCTCCGGTGCCGCAGTCCCCGGTTAAGGCTTCCGAGCTGAGGAAAAAGCGGGTGTCCCCCGGCCCTTCCCAGACCCGTCTTTGGAAACACCGAGGATCTTGGTCTTGGACATCGTCTTGGTCCAGCCGATCCCGCCGACATCGGCGGTCTCGGTCTCTGCACCGAAGTAAGCGGCACCGCCGCTTGTCCTCGTCTTTCTCCTCGGAAGAGGAGAGGCTTCGGCGCAAATTGCGTCAACACTACGAGGACCTGATGTGGCAGCAGTTACTTCTGTCTGGGAACAAGCCGAGACCATCGCCTTCCCCGGCCATCAAGTGGCTGTCACCCGGGCGGCCGAAACAACCCTCGCTGTAGCTGGGGTGCCCAAGCCTGGGCGGTTGTTCGGCCAAAACCAACTGCCCACCCGTTGTGGTGGGCCTCCGCCTCCTGGCGAAATCGAGGGCGCTGACCAAGGACTCTCGGTCGGGTCAGGGCCTGCCCCACAGGTTGTCGGTCACCCTCACTCCCGACCATCCTCGGCAGGTGGAGGGTGGCTCAGGCCCCAGGCAGCTCTTCACGGACTCCTCAGAGTCCGACAATGACTCCTCCCTGTTCTCCAGCCCCATTGACCTGGAGTCCTCTGGGGGCCAGTCAATGGACGTAAGCCCATCATCATTCATGGGTCTGCTTCGGCTCATTTTGGAGTCCACTGGGATGCAGCTCGAGCCCATATCCAAGCGGGCCAAGTATCCCCTGACGGAGATACTGGACCGAGGGGATTCACCCATGGAGGCCTTTCCGGTGGCTGAAGCCATTGTTGGCCCAGCCTTGGAGCTCTGGCAGCGGCCTTCTTCCTGTCCTGCGCCTTCAGCCAGGATGGCCAGGAAGTATGTAGTCCCTACCGGCTCTTTGCCTGGTTTTTCAGAACACCCCTCCTCCGAGGGGTTGGTCACCGACAGCGTTTTCCAGCATTCCGGGAACGCTAGTGATGTGGACAAGCCCCCCAACAAGGAGTCCAAAAAGCTGGACTATGCCGGGCGCAAGGTGTACGCTGTGTCCTCCCTTGGCCTCTGCCAGGCCAGCTTGGCCATGCTGATGGCACACTTCTCCCACGCCCTCATGGGCTCCCTGGATGGTGTGATCCCTCATCTCCCGGCCGACCTGCAGACCATGGTCTGGCAGGTATGGGACCAGGGTAGGGCGGTGGCTAAACAGCAGCTCCAAATGGCTCTGGACAGTGGAGGCTCCTGTGCCAGATCGGTTGCGGCTGCAGTGGCCATGCACCGCAGAGCATGGCTGAGGCTATTCACCTTCATGGTGGATACCCTGCACAAACTGGCGGATGGCCCCTTCCTGGGGACCGACCTCTTTGGCCCTGGAGTGGAAGGTCACCTCCAGCAGATCGAAAAGTCCAATGCCACTCTGGACTCGGTCACCTCCGCCCAGAAGGACAAAGGCTGCCGACGGCAGCAGCACAAGTCCTTTCGTCCTTCTGCGCCTGCGACACGTCCGGCCCAGCAGCACCAGCACCAGGGCCTGCAGGCTCACGCTTGGCATCCCAAACCCAAGCCCGCAGCTTCCTCCAATAGGAAGCAGGGAGGTAAAGGCCCAGGAGGTCCCTCCTCTAAGCCTGCCCAGTCACTCCCCCCTGGGTTCACCCCGTGGGAGTACGGCTCCGCCACTTCCTTTCCGCTTGGTCCGTTATCACCATGGACCATTGGGTGTTGGAGGTGGTAGGAAAGGGCCTGCCCCTGGAGTTCGAGCAGGCCCCGCCCTTCTGAGCCGTCGCCCCTTGGGGGCTACGGGGTCCGAAGCCTCTTTGTCGGCTCGCTGAGCCGATATCACCCTGCTCCTCGAAAAAGAGGTGATCAGGAAGGTGGCGGATCCTCCTCCAGACCCAGGGTTTGTGTCCAGGTACTTCCTGGTCCCAAAACAGATGGGGGCTGGCGCCCCATTCTCGACCTGCACGACCTGAACAGGTTCCTAAGGTCTTGGACCTTCAGGATGGTCACTCTGGCTCAGATAATCCCATCCTTGGAACGGGGTGTGTAGTTCTGTTCTCTGGACCTTCAGGATGCGTTCTTTCACGTCCCAATCCGTCCATCCCACTAGAGATTCCTCCACTTCAGGGCGGAGGGATCCCTCTAAGAGTTCCGGGCCATGCTCTTCGGCCTTTTCCTAGCTCCCAGGGTCTTCACCAAATGCATGGCAGTGGTGACAGCATTCCTGCGGCACCGAAGGGTCCGGGTGTACCCCTACCTGGACGACTGGCTGATTGCAGCCCCCTCCAGAGCGGAAGTGGAGCGGTCCAGAGATCTGGCCCTCCAGGTTTGCTCTCAGGTTGGCCTCCTCCTCAGCGAGGCCAAGTCGGAACTTGTGCCAAAGCAGGTGATCCATTTCATTGGGGTAGAGCTCGACTCTCTACGAGCCAGAGCATGGCTCCCGGCAGACAGGGCCGAGGTTCTTTCCTCCTTTGCCCAATCATTTCAGGTTGGTCAGTCACTCCCTGCCCGGGACTTCCTGCGCCTCCTGGGCCTCATGGCGGCCTGCACCAGCATGGTCCATTGGGCCCGCTGGTACATTCGTCCCCTTCAATGGGGGCTGGCCAGCCAATGGTCACAGCACTTCGATCCTCTGGATCAGCTAGTGACAGTGACCCAGGGGATGTGGAACGCTCTCCAGTGGTGGACTGTTCCAGCACGTCTGCAGGAGGGCATCCCGTTTGTCCGTCCAGAGCCGACGGTCTCTCTATCGACCGATGCCTCTCTGATGGGTTGGGGTGCCCATCTGGGGGAGCACAGAGCGCACGGCCTCTGGTCCCCTCGGGAGTCCCGATGCCACATCAGCCTTCAGCTTCAAGCGGTCTGTCTAGCTCTCACCACCTTCACTCCGTTTCTACGGGGTCAAGTGGTTCAGGTCCAGATGGACAATACCATGACCATGCACTACCTAAACTGCCAAGGCAGGACGCGCTTCATGCCTCTGTGCAGGGAAGCTCTCCACATTTGGTCACTCGTGCGCAGCCTGGAGGTGGATCTCCTCGCCATTCATGTGGCAGGAGCCTCCAACACCCTGGCTGATGCCCTAAGCCGGTTAGGAGCTGCGTCCCATGAGTGGTCTCTCCTGCCGGAGGTAGTACAAGATCTGTTCTCCCACTGGGGCACGCCTCAGGTGGACCTGTTTGCCTCCAGGGAGAATGCAAAGCTGAGGCTGTTTCATGCCCACCCCCCTCAGCAGGGCTCGCTGCAGGGGGGGATGCCTTCTCGAGGCCATGGACCCCGGGCCTCTTCTACGCCTTTCCCCCATTTGCTTTGACCCTCAAGGTGCTTCTCAAGGCGAGGATGGACAAGGCGCAGGTGATTCTGGTAGCCCCAGACTAGCCCCGCCAGTTCTGGTATCCAGATCTCCTCAGTCTCAGCTCCAGGCTCCCTAGGCAGCTTCCAGCCCGCCCGGACCATCTCGGTCAATCAGGGGAAGGTATTCCATCCAGACCTTCAATCCCTGCACCTGATGGCCTGGTTTCTGAGCGGCTAGAGTTCCAGGCCTTGGGTCTTTCCAACGAGGTCCTCAACGTCATTGAGGTGTCCCTTAAGGAGTCGACCAGAAAATGCTACGCCTTCAAATGGAAGAGATTCTCCATTTAGTGTCAGGGCAAGGGTCTGGACCCTTCCTCCTGTTCCTTGGCAAGCATTCTGGACTACCTGTGGTCCCTTTCTCAGCAAGGGCTTCGGCCCTTAAGGTGCACCTGACAGCCATCTCTGCTTACCAGGCGCGGGCCGGGAAGCAGTCCGTGGCGCAGGAGAAGGTGGTCGGGCGCTTTTTCAAAGGCCTTGATCACATATCCCCTCCGGTGCGAGAACCTCCACCTCCATGGGATCTACTGCTGGTATTGGCTAAGCTCATGGGCAAGCCATTCGAACCAGTGCACAGGTGTGAGATCTCTCACCTGTCGTGGAAGACCGCCTTCTTGGTGGCCATCACGTCAGCCAAAAGGATGGGAGAGCTCCAGGCGCTCTCCATCGAGTCTCCTTATCTGGTCTTCCACAGGGACAAGGTTGTCCTGTGCCCCCACCCGAAATTCCTTCCGAAGGTGATGTTGGAGTTTCACCTTACCCAGGTGTTGACTCTGCCGGTGTTCTACCCCAATCACACCTCGGAGGCCGAATATAGGCTCCATACTTTGGACCCTAGAAGACCGCTTGCTTATTATAAGGACCGGACGGCTGAAGTTCGGGAGAGGTTTAGCTGTTTGTCACCTACGCTGAAGCCGCACCTGGCAGACCTGCAGCCAAGCGGACGATAGGTGGGTGGGTCACCTCTTGCATAGATCTCTGCTATAGGTTGGCGGGCATGGAGCCTCCCAGAGGGATAAGAGCTCATTCTACCCGCCATACCGCTGCATCAGTGGCTGCTTCAGGGATGTCCCTATCCAGGAAATCTGCAGGGCTGCTACCTGGAAGTCAGCACACACCTTCATCACCCACTACCACATCGACCTTGAGTCACGCCGGGATGCTGCTTTTGGGGCCTCGGTTCTCCAGTCTTTATTTCCCAAGTAGGGGGTGTGCACCTTGCCTCCCTTCTCCTGGAGAACTGCTAGGAGTCTGCCAGACAGTGTGGATGAACAACATATCCATGTCCCTAGAAATACAGGTTACTCACCTGTAACAGGAGTTCTAGGAATGGTATATGTTGTTCATCCACACGACCCAACCGACCTCCCCGGCCTCGACGCACAACCTGGCTTCCAGCGGGCTAGATCTGGCATCATGAGATGCAGCCAAGAGTTTTACCACCCGGGTGGGTGGGAGGAGCCAGCTTGAAGACCTTCTGGCAAGATTTAAAGCGGCAAGGAACCTGCCAGATAGTGTGGATGAACAACATATACCATTCCTAGAACTCTTGTTACAGGTGAGTAACCTGTATTTTCTGACTTCAAGAGCAACAAAGGCTGACCCAACCAATATTGTTGCCTACTCTCCCCCAGTTCCTACAAGACTGATTTGGCAAAGGCCTGCAACCAGCCACCTTACAGGTTCAGGTCTTCGCATTGTGAGCGCTCCTGCTTGTCAAATCAGGAGAATCTTTGGGCTAGCATCCCCATGTAAGATGGTTCCTTAGGGCTGCAGCTCTAAAATGCCCTCCAATCAAGCCAGTTGTCCCTCCTTGGAGACTTAATCTGGTCCTCAAAGCTCTGACGGGAACCCCCTTTGAAGGTGTCAAGTAGTCATCTCTCATGCACCTTACAATGAAAATTGCTTTCCTAATAGCCATTACATCAGCCAAAAGGATCAGTGAGTTAGGAGCGCTATCAACCAAGGAACTTTACTCTTCTTCACATTTCTCTAATACCTAATTGTGCTCCCCACCCTCCTGTCCTGTGTCCTCTCTGATGCTTCATTTGTTCCTCTTCTATCCCCTACCACCCTGCCTGTACCCTATCTCGCCTCGCCTACCACCCCCCCTTCTACTCTGTTATACTGTTTGTTTTTTCCTTTTTAACTCGCTGTCTGTCTTGTTACTTACGGCATTGTATGTAATATACCATTACGTAACAATTGTCCTTGTTAGTACTTCCAACTACTGTTACTAGACTCATTATACACCACAAAGGAGTTGAACCACTGTTTTCAAACTGTTCTCCACTTATGACTACATTTCACTATTGTATCTCTGCATTATATAGTATTACTGAGGTGTTACGTTGTGACTGTTTGTATATTGTATATCCTGTGTTCCTGTGTAATGTCTCCTCTTCACTGCAATCAAGAGTTGATTTTACCCTCCTTCTGCTAGCACCTTAAAAACGACAGAGCAAGAATTCCACACTCTGGACCCGAGAAGAGCGCTGATGCTATACATTAAAAAAACAGTCCATACGCAAAACTTCAGGTGTTTTCATTTTAACGACTGGTCAGACCATAGGCAAAAAAGCATCTAAAGATTCCATTGCTAGATGGATTCGGTCAACGATCACCACTAACCAGGCCGGGGAACCTTTACCTGGCTTAGTGAAAGCCCATTCAACCAGAGCCATGGCCATTTCGTGGGCGGATTTCAGAGAAGCCTCTCCAGCGGACTTATGCAGGGCGGCTACTTGGTCATCTGTTCACACCTTCACAAAATTCTACAAGTTGTATGTGAACGCCTCAGCTGCGGCATCTTTTGGCTGCAGAGTTCTCCAGGCAGTGGTGGACTCTTAGAGGACATTGACATTCTTCCCACCCGGGATGTCAGGGGATGTACTGCTGTAGTATATCCCATCAGTGTGAATCCCGGAGACCAGCTTAGGAGAGAGAAAACAAAATTTAAGTACCTGTAAATCTTCTTTCTCCAACGGCTGATCTCTGGGCTTTTTCCCCTCCCAGAATGTACATAGTTGGCCAGGTGGCTGCATGTTTGCTTAACATTTCTCTTTTGTTTTTTTCTCCAGCTTTGTATAGTACTGCCAGAATTAGAACTGCTTTAGGAAGAACTGGGGTACTCAGGAAGTGGAGGGGAGGATACCTAAGCTGCAGAGTTTTAGTTCCTGTTTTGCTTTACTGCAGAATGAAGTTCTGCCCATAACTGTGAAGCCCAGAGACCAGCTGTCGGAGAAAGAAAATTTACAGGTACTTAAATTTAATTTTTTCAAGGCCTGATGCTCTTTAAGGGGGACGTCAAGGATCTCTTGACTGACCTTCAAGAGAATGGTAAGGCTGTGTGCTCTGTACAGTCTTTGTACCACTCCAGTGCTAAGGCTAGGCAGCCCTTTCATCACCAACAATGGCATCAGAACAAGCCGCAGCCTGCCAGACGTCAGGAAAAATGTTGGGCTTCTCCAGCTGCTGCTGCCGCCACCCCCCCCCGGCCAAGTCTCAGAGAGCTTCCCCCAAGCCCTCCTCCATCTTTTGACTCGCAGACTGCCCCTTCCTCCACTGCTTGTCCCAGAGGAGCCAGTAGGGGGCAGATTCGCCGGCCACCTACCCAGGTAGGAGGCGATCACATCAGACTCGTGGGTCCTTCAGCTAGTCGACCAAAGTCACATGCTGGAATTCATGGAGAGCCCTCCAGAAAACCCTTCAGGTCCCTCTCGCTACCCACAAGGTCACATTCCCTTCATCAGAGACGAAATAGGTGCTCTTCTCAGAAAGTCTGCCATAGAGCCCGTTCCAACAAGCCAGGCGGGAAGGGGTATTACCCCCACCTCTTCCTAGTACCTAAAAAGACAGGAGGCCTTTGGTCAATACTAGACTTCAGCATACCCGATCTCTACGTCGAGTACAAGAGGTTCCGCATGTTGACCCCCCCCCCAGATCTGTTGCTAATGCTTCACTAGGGACACTGGCTCTGCGCATTGGACATGCAGGATGCGTACCTGCACATCCCTGTCCACTGCTGCTCAGGTCCATCTTCGGGAGGAGCATTTTCAGTTCAAAGCTCTCCCCTTTGGACTGTCTTTGGCACCCTGGGTGTTCACCAAGTACCTAGCAGTGGTGGCACTGGCTCTACATCACCAGGGCCATTATGTGTTTCCCTACCTTGACAACTGGCTATTGTCAGCACCGTCCACGGATAGTCTAGAAGCTACCCTGGATCTATTCCGTTAGGTGGGGGTTACCCCAAGTCTCACCTTACTCCCTCTCAGTGCCTCCAGTTTATTGGTGCGATGCTGGATACAGCCCAGGGCCATGCTTTCCTCCCTTTGGACAGGGCCGAAACTTTGTAGCTGCATGCCAAGCAGGTGGCTTCGAGTCGTTGGACTACAGCTAGGTCTGTTCTATGCCTCCTGGACCTTATGGTGGTGGCTGTTTCCACTGTTCCTCTACCCAGGCTCCACATGCGGGTCACGCAGTGGACCGTGCATGTTCAGTGGGACCAGAGATCAGACGACCTGAACCACAAGTTTCTGGTGTCCAACCCTATGCGGCAGGATCTCCTCTAGTGGCAGGACTTGGACAATCTCTGCCGAGGGGTTCCCTTTCAACCTTCCGCTCCAGTCCAGACCCTGACCACGGATGCTTCGGGCCAGGGATGGGGCACTCACTTGGGGGATCACAGAACCCAGGGATCCTGGTCTCAGTAGGAACTCTCTTTGCACATCAACATGCTAGAGATGCAGGCTGTGCTGTACGCCCTTCAGGCGTTCCAGTCCCTTCTCCTCCCGGGTCCACTCCTTGTCCAGATGGACCTTGTGTGTGGTTTGGTACCTGAACAAACAGGGAGGCACACGATCGTACCCCCTGTGCAGGGAGGCATGATGCGTGTGTGGTACTGGGCAATTCAGCACAGCCTCTAACTCACAGCAGTGCACGTCCCAGGTGTTCAGAACATCCTAGCGGACAGTCTCAGCCGCACTTGGGTGAGGGCACACGAGTGGGAACTGAGGCAATCAGTGGTCGAGAGCACTATACAATGATAAAATTAAGGTATGTGCCATTACAGAAACCTGGTGGAGGATTGAGGATACCTGGGACAAGCAAATCCCAGGGTATACTCTATACAGTAAAGACAGGCTCACACAAGAGGTGGTGGAGTGGCATTATATATTCAAAATGACATTACATCTGAGATTAGGGACTGTACAGCATGGGCCCAGGAGGAAATCATATGGGTAAAGATTATCGCACCAAGAGCACCCAAGATTAATATCGCAGTGGTATATAGACCACCAGCTAGGTTACCTGAACAAGATAGCCATTTGCTAGATTTTATTAAATATATAGCCCAAGAGGATAATGCCATCATACTAGGAGACTTTAACCTCCCAGGTATACAGTGGGACCTAGTACAGGCAAACTCGCATGTTGAAGCTAGTTTCCTGGAAGAACTTCTAGCTGCAGGAATGGACCAACACAAGGGGAATCCTATTTTAGATTTAGTATTAACTAATATGGTTGATAATATTCAAAATTGTAAGGCTGAGGCTCCGCTGGGTAACAGTGACCACTCCATGGTCAGCTTCCAACTTGATAGGGGTTACCATATTACTAGTGGGAGTACAGTATTATATGACTTTAACAGGGTCAACTACTGTATATTCAAATATGAATTAGATATCTGGAGTTGGCAGCAGGAGTTAGCTAATCTAACAGTACAAGAAATGTTGGACAAATTCATTAACAAAATAAATGAGTTGATTAAAAAATATGTCCCAATTCGTAAAAAATATTACAACTCCAGGAGATCCCTGCCCCCTTGGATGACGCCTACAGTAAAAAAGTTGATGAAAAATAAGAATAAAGCATATTCTAGGGCAAAGTGTAGTAGAGAAGCCAGCTCATGGGCTATCTATAAACATCATCTAAAAAAGGGTTAAAATAGCTGTTGGGAAGGCTAAAAGGAGCTATGAACTAAAACTGGCAACAAAAGTACGGGATAATTACAAAAGTTTTTACACATATGTTAATGTAACCCCCACCCCCCCTGCCTTTTTGCAAATGACAGGTGGTATGCTGTTTGAATCTGACAGCAGTACCAGGTGGGGACTGGGTTTGGGGAGGAATAGGTTACTCTGCACAAGGGCTAGGTTTGGCTACTCTGCGCAGGGGCACCCAAGTAATTCCGAACACAGGAAGCAATAACTGTAATGTCCAATACCAGGGATGGGATTCTAAAGTGTGGCTTTTATTCACATCCAAACGGAACAAACAAAGCATAGATGGACTCCCACGGGGCTACACTTCTGGTAATGCAGATAAAAAGAATCCAAGAACACTTCTTTAACACTTCAGCCTTCAGGTTCTGAACCCACCAGGCACGCTGCTTTTGGTACACAGCCCGAACTTGTACACTATCTGGGATTCCCAGGCTTGGTTCCCTTGCCGGCCACTCGGATACCTTCCATATGTCATGGAAACCTTTTCTGGTGGCTCCCTAAACCACCTAAGAGCACCTCCGCTCTATCAGGGAGTTCTCCTTTTAATCCCACGTCTGGGTACTTTCCTCAGGCACTGGCCAAGTACCTGAGAGAAAGTAAAGGTGTCACAGAGCAAATCCGTAGAGGTGAATTTGGTTACTGCTGATGGGAGGGTCTTCCACCTCTCGCTTCCACAATTCATACCCAGCCATTTCTCTGGACATTAAACATCTCAATCTGTAAAACTTTTGCAATGTAGATTAAGGCTAAATGTATGCCACATTTCCTCTACTTGTCTTGCTTTCCCATTGTGCTGGACTTGAACATACTTTTACTTGGCTTAGCCCATTGCTCTAGGCCCCCCACTGATTAAGCAGTCCAATCTCCACTTAACTTTACTCTTTGTGCTGGACTTGAACCTACTTGAATTAACTGGCAATGTCTATTACACTAGACCTCCTACAAATTAAGTAGTCCAATCCCCACGTTTCAACAGTTCAGGTGAAAACATGGGCCCTCTGTCAGAGCGAACTCACCCTTTGGTTGCAGGTGCCCCACAGGTGATTCCTCACAGGAATTTCTCTCCCACAGCTTCTGATGCCGCAGCACAACTTGAAATAAGGCAGCTTCTTCCTTAGCCGGAACCAGGAGGGTTGCACCTGGAAGACAGGCAAACCTTTCCACCCCCATCCCCTCAGGGACGGAGCACATGGACCAGTAACAGCGGTCTCCACCACTTCACAATCAGCTTACTGTGTTCCTCTTTCGGTGGAAACACACACCTCCTTACAGTAGCTCTAAAACAGAGCTTAAGGCTCAGAGAGCCTGCACACAGACTGCTGTGCTGCTTCTTTCTCCAAGACTGCACACAGACTCTGTTCAAAAATCCCCAACATTCTATCCTAACTTCCAACTGCAGCATTCCAGTGTGGCTCATGCAGCTGCAAGAGTTCTTTGGCGATGTCATCCCTCAGTCTCAGCTGAGACTGAGAACAGAGTGAGACAGTGTGAAATCCATTTAACTGGAGTTTCACAAGCTGCCTTCCCTGCCTACCACTAGGTCTTACTGGGATTCTAGTAACCCCGGGTAACAAGGGGGTTACATTAATAATAAAAGGGGCCAGGGCAAAAAAATTGGACCACTATAAGATAATAATGATAAAATAATAACTGAGAACAAGCAAATGGCTGACATCTTTAATACATGTGTTTCCCTCTGTGTTCAATTTAGGTCAGAAATCTAGAGTAGTTGATCACACTGTAGTGGGAACATCTGAGGTTAAAATAGAGCTAGAGGATGTAAGAAATAGGCTTAGAAGTCTCAACCATAACAGAGTTAGTGGACCTGATGGTTTACATCCAAAATTATTGAAGGAACTGGCAGATAATTTGGCAGGGCCTGTCACACTAATATTTCAACAATCACTGGAGACAGGGCAGACTGTGCAGGCATGAAGACAGGTAACGGTGGTCCCTATTCATAAAAAGGGACAAAATCATATAGTGGGTAATTATAGGCCAATTGGCCTGACGTCTGCACTAGGAAAACTACTGGAAGGTGTTATTAAGGATTACGTTGTGGAGCTTGAGGGGGAAAAAAAACAAATCTCAACATGGATTTACTAAGGGACGTTCATGTCAAACGAACTTACTGGAGTTTTACAGTAAAGTTAGTAAATCACTTGATGAAGGCAGTCCAGTGGACGCTATATTCTTAGACCTTGCAAAAGCATTTGATAAGGTCCCTCACAAACAACTGATCAAATTTATTTCTAACTTAGGGATACATCCTAAAATAGTCAACTGGATAGGGGATTGGTTGTTTGTGAGGAATCAAAGAGTATGCATCTTGGGAGAGATGTCTGATTGGGCAGCAGTCACTAGTGGGGTCCCACAGGGATCTGTTTTGGGACCATGTTTGTTTAATCTCTACATGTGTACTATGCAAGTAACATTAGTCATCTGGCTTTCCAAATTTGTGGATAACACGCATATAGGCCTTCCAGTTAATAGTAAAGCAGATGCTTTAAACTTACAACAAGCTCTTGGAGAACTGGAGCTATGAGCTAGGGATAATTCGGTGACCTTCAATACAGACAAGCGTACTGTTATGCACTTCGGAAAAAAAAATCTCGAAGTGAATTATAGTTTGGGTGGTAGTATCCTTAAAGTAGTACATGAGGAAATAGATTTGGGTAAGGTCAGCAATGACCTTAAGTTACACTCACACTGTAATCAGGTGGTTAAGAAGACAAATGGAATCCTGGGATGCATACATAGGCACAGCAAAAGTAGGAAAGGAGAGGTATTGCTCCCTTTGTATACCTCTCTTGTGAGGCCTCATACAGAATATAGTGTGCAGTTCTGGGCACCAGGCTACAAAGGGGATATAAAAGCCCTGGAGAGGGTACAGTGAAGGGCAACCAAAAGAATTAATGAAGTTAAGGATATGGCTTATGAGGATAGGTTGAAGAAACTGGGCCTATATTCCCTTGAATACCATAGGCTGAGAGGGGATATGTGCTTAATTTATCGGGCATTATCTGAAAATCAGCTTTGGGAGCAATTGGACTTGCACCTCAGGGTACAGTCGCATAACACCCGTGCCCACCCCTTGCAGCTTAAGGTGGATAGATGTAAGACACAGTCTCGTATGTTCTGGTTTTCAAATAGGGAGGCAAGAGTTTGGAATGACTTGCCGACTGAGGTTGTAGCTAGTAAAACAATTATATCCTTCAAACAGTCTCTTGATACTTATTTAAGGGGCAGAAATATAGGGGGATATTAAATTAGCTGATAAGCAAGCCTAATGGACATTAGTCTAGAGAGCTCTGTATTACTAATGTTACCAATGTTATCTTCAACCTTTGGGGTCGTCCAGATCTAGATCTGTTCACAGTGTTCCCCATTCATTATTTTAGCGCGGCGGGCCAACACTCAATATTTTTTACCACCACCCTATATTTTTATCCATTACTGATTGTTTTTTGCAAAATCCTCCCGAATTGTCTTTTGACATCCTTTACTGCACTACTAACCCAGTTTTGATACCAGTGCACTATATTTTACTTAAAATCCACTTATGCACATGTACAGTGCATATAGGAGGTGCAGAAAAATAACGCACCTTTTGACCCGATCACCACTGCCACCACCCTGCATTTTCAGATGGTGGGGAACCCTGGTTCACCTACCCATACAGTGCAAAACTACCTAGTTTCTGCTCACTCTTTCCCATGTGTAGTGTTTTCTGGCAAGATGCGCGCTCTCTTTTTTGGATAGGGAGGTTCTTGTACGCCTTCCTTCCCTTCCCGCTACTAAAGAGGGTACTCCTCAAGCTGCAGGCAGAAGGGGCTCATATGATTCTGATTGTCCCATTCTGGCCTGGCCAGACATTGTTCCCTCTGCTTCAGCAGCTGGTGGTGGAGCCTCCGGTCCCTCTACCCCCTCTGCCACGACCTCCTGACCCAGGAGCAGGGCACACTGGTTCATCCAGGTCTCAAGTCCCTTCACCTCACATGTGGCACCTTCTGACATAGCTGCTTCACGCTATGGGGTCTCTTCCAGAGTCACTCTGGTTCTTGTGGAGATCACAAAGCCATCCACATAAACTACTTTGTTATGAAATGGAAGTGGCTTTCCATTTGGGCAACTGCCAAGGGTTGGGACCCTTTTTCGTGCCCTGTCCCCCAAATTATGGAATACCTACTACATCCTTCTGATCTGGGGCTCGGCTATTTTTTGCTGAAGGTCCATTTGTCTGCCGTCTCCACTTACCACGTCCTGGTAGATGGCAAGCATTTGGCTTAACTGGCGGTCTCCCATGCTTTCCTGAAAGGGATACTCTACATGAAACCCCCAGTTAGGAACCCTGTTCCGCCATGGGATCTGAACTTCATTCTTGAGAAACTCACATTGCCTCCCATTGAACCGGCCGCGAGTTGCAACCTGCACTGTCTGTCTTGGAAAGCGCAGTTTTTAGTTGCCATTACTGCTGTTCGAAGGATTTCCAAGCTTCAGGCCCTTATGTGTAAGGAGCCTTAATTTGATTTTCCACAGAGACTGGATGGCTCTGTGTACACATTCTAAGTTTTCACCTGAGGTGGCTTCTGAGCTTACCCTGAATCAGATCATACACTTGCCAGTGTATTACCCTGAGCATTCTAATCCAGGGGAGGCAATCCTGCATACAGTAGATGTACACAGAATATTTGCGTTACTATGCGACTTGGATGAAGTCGGTCCAAAAAACGGACCAACTTTTCGTTTCCTTTGCGCCCAAGAGAGAGAGCATTGCATTTTTGAAACAGTTTATCCAGATTTATTTATTTATTACATTTTGTTGACCAGGTAGGCCCACTGAGACACGAAGGTCCCTTTTTCAGGCACAACCCTTTGCTGGCAAACTGCATCCTGTTTTGTTATCGGAGGTATAACATACCACTTCTGGGGGAAGTAAAAGGGCATTCAACCAGAGGCACGGCTGCGTCTGCTGCTTGTTTCACAAATGTTTCTGCTGCAGAGATCTGCATGGCAGCTACTTGGAGCTCTGGCCACACTTTCACTAAGCATTACAGTCTGGACGTTGCCTCTAGGTGCAGGGCGGACTTGGACTAGCCATCCTTCAGGGCCTCCTGTCTTAAATTCCCTGCTTTTCTGCAGATCTTTCCTGCCTCCCATGTTCAGTCTTTGCCTGACCTCCATTGCTTGCGACTCAGTCCTAATGGTTAGTGCCTACTGCAAGAGCCCTCTCGAAGTAAGATATTACGGTTGGGTTAGAACTTACTGTAACAGTAGATCTTCGAGAGAGGCTCTTGCAGTAGACAAGCTTTTTCCTCCCTACTTCCCCCTGCTGCTGCTGCCTTTCAGCCTTTCTTTTGGCTCCAGGAGCCTACTCCTCCTGCCGCACCTTTCCTAGTTCTCCGGTGAGAGAGAAGAACTGGAGGGTGGGCTTGGGGACCGCCCACTATATAGCACCAGACCGATGGTCACGAGACACTGGGTGGGCAGTCCCCTGCCAGAAATTGCTAGCTAAAGTTTTCCGTGTGGTCCTAACACCTGGCGGCTCAGTCCTAATGGTTATTACCTCCTACAAGGGCCTCTTTCGAAGATATACTGTTACAGTAAGTTCTTACATAACTGTACTTTTTGGCAACAGTGCCAGCCCAAGCCATGTATAGTTTTTATTGTTTCCATGTTTATTAAAATCCTCGGAACAAGCTGTAAAGCAGAGACTCATTTACAGTGATATCCTTTAGTCAAGATAGTCATTAGAAAAATAGACATTGTCGACAGAAAAGGACTGCTTGACCCACCCAATGTGCCCAGAAGTTCCTTGCCTATTTTGTCTCTGTAAACCCTACCTGATCTCCGGCAGTCCTCCCCATCCCTGCTTATTCACCAGTGTTCCCTATGCCTATCCCGTGCATGCTTGAAGCCCCCCACTGTTTTTGCCCCCATTTCCTCTGCTGGCAGATTGTTCTAGGCATCCACAACTCTTTTTAGTAAAGTAGTACTTTCTCACATCCCTCCTAAACATTTCTCCTTCCAGCTTCATTGCATGCTCTCCTGTCGTGGTGCACTTTTTCATTTGAAATCGACCTTTGAAATTACAATTACACAGGTGTACAATATTAATATACAAAAACATACAGTCAAGGAAAAAAATATTTATTTTAGCCTGGGTATAGGGTCAGTTATGTTGAAAAAACAGAGGGAATGACTTTGTATGCAGTAAATGCATTCTGATTTCTACACTGCAGGAGGAAATAGCACTCTTGTTAGGAGCTAAACAGGTACCCACAGATATTAGGGAATTAGAGAGTTACATCGATCACATGGAAGTAAGATATCCCCGTCATTATCCTACTCCTCCTCTTGTCTCACCCTCCGTCTTTCCAGGTGAGGAGTCACCACAAAACCTCACTGACAATATTGGTTTGTCATCGGTTACCGCTCCCATTTTACCAGGTGAGGAGAAACCACAGACCACCACTGATCATGATGGTTGGGCCTTTGCTACTAAATCAAGAAAAAAAAAAAAGAGGGGAGGCCAGATTTACAATAGTGCACCTGTTGAAACTCATAACAGATTTAGGCAACTGGAGGATACAGAGGTTGATTTAGCTCAATCGCCCCCTGATTTACCATCAGTAAAACTAATTGCCCCAGCAAAATTAAATAAACACAGACCTGTTTCATCCCTTAGTAAATCATGTACTTTTAGCTTATTACCAAGCAATAAATCTAAACCCAATCTCTCTGAGCCCCCTTCCTCGCCAGTTGTAACCTCTAGCGCCCCTACTCCCCCCAGACAGGTGTTGGTATTGGGGGATTCAGTTGTTAAACATATTGACAGAGCAGTTTGTAATGTCGATAAGAAAAATCGTACGTGTTCCAGCTTCAGAGGTGCCAAGGTTTCAGACATTAAATCAATGTAATTGATAGGAAGAAATAGGCTGTTGGTTAAATAGGATCTGCAGCATATCCTCTAGGTAGGGAAATGGGCAGACTAGGTGGGCCAAGCGGTCCTTATCTGCCGTCAAAGTCTGTTTCTATGTAATGTTACCTAATATTTTACATCAAGCAGGAAACAATCCACTTGTCATCATCCATGCTGGAACTAATGACATCAATTGTACCAACATTGAACAATTATAGCAGGATTATGTGTCACTAATATTTTAGTTGAAAAAGGATGCTCCGTCTGTATTTTGGAAATCCTGCCAGTACCAAGGGCTACACCAGCTATTACACAAAATATTAAAATCATTAATGAATGGCTTAGGAAGTGGTGTCTCAAACAGGACATCCCATGCATTACACACTGGGAAATGTTTCAAGATAGAAATTCCTTATACAGCTGGGATGGATTACATCTTAGTCGGAGGGGAAGTACATTACTGGGGAAAAGTATTGCCACTATTAATCAGTGTTTAAACTAAAGCTTGAGGGGGAGAATGGGTACGTACCCAGGTCTCTAAAACAACTGCAACAAACTAACTATAACGCATGTAAATTCTTGGCCCTTAATGCAAGATCATTAAACCAGGTAAAATTAGCAGAGCTTGAGGTTAAATGTAGAACCTTTACTATTGGTATCATAGGGGTTACTGAAACCTGGTGGGACTCGGCTTCAGTGTGGTCTAAGGACATCCCCAATTACAAACTCTATTATATATAGAATAAAGTATGGGGTGGTGTGTGTAACAATAAGTTTACACACACGAGATGAGATGCTCAAAACCCGAGGCGAGAAGCTTGAGGGGTTTATGTTAGCATCTACTCCAGGAGTGTGTGTAAACTTCGCATTTACACACCACCCCATGTTTTATTTTATATCATTGATGGCTATGATTTTTTTGCCACAGCAATTATATAAAATAAAACATCCCTGTGCAGATGCGCCCCAATCCCGACTTGGTTTGCGGTCAGAAGCGGCTGCTGAGGACACATCTTTTTTTTTTTTCCCTCAAACAGTAGCCTACTTTTAGTCCTGAGTTCTTGTGTTTATTTTTAGAACTTACTGTCCAGTTAGAGTTTACGGTGTGATCTCCGGCAGTAAGCCACAGTCTTGGACTACCAGGAAGAGCAGAGCTGCACCTGGCACATGTGCAGTGGTAGGGAAACCCGGCATGTGTTTGCCATTATAAACGCTCCTTTATAACTGCAAATTACATCACGGGTTTCCAATGGCAAAAAAATCATTGCCATTAATTATAAGAATAGAATAAATAAGCATGGTGGTGTATGTATGTATGTATGTATGTATATATGTGAGAAACGATATTCAAACAACATGAAGCCTCGCTGTATTCAGACATAATGCAGTTAGCTCCAACACTTGAACTGACCTGGAGAGGAAAGAGTTAACTCTATGCAGAAGCATAGAACGCTGAGCTCGAGCTCAGTTTTCAAACCTCTGCCTGTGGTACTTCCCAGTGTAACCGTCAGATTCTTTACTCCGCCTAACGGTGAAGTCGCTCTGGAGATTTCCTCTACTTCGTTCGGTAAAAGTAAAGCGTTCAGTTTAAACCGCATATTTTTTGTTATTTTCGGATTTCCAGCCTCTGTCTACAGTACAGGTAGTGTGTAGATAGGTAGTGACTGTGTTTTATTTTGGTGAAAAAGTGGAAATTGTCTTTTTCCTCAGTTTCTTCCCGGTCGGTCCGGTTTGGAACAGACTTTGTTAAATTTAATTTCTCTTTTTTCTGGGATTAGTGTGGTGCTCTGGTACTGATCGGTTTCAGAAGAACCGGACTTTTTGCTGGTTCTTTTAAAAAACCTGTGACACGGTTTGTAACCGATAGGTTGTTATATTATCTGGCTTGAAAGCTGCAATAGGGTAATTTCTTAGGTTGGCCATGTCTGAAAAATCCAAGAAGAAAACTGGTCCCACTGGGTTTCAGCACTGTACTAAGTGTGGGGAGGCCTTTGCTAAGGCTGACCCCCACCTCATCTGTGTTTATTGTCTGGGGTTTGACCACCTCGAGTCAGACTGCCAAATCTGTAGAAACTTTCCTAAATCCACTCTAGATAAGACTGAGTAGGCTGAAGGAAAGGGAGGCCGAGAAGTCTGTAGATCCAGATGGCCAGCCCGGTTCGGTTGCGGCCGAACCTGAAGCGGTGTCTACTGACCTAAGCGTGCCTCCTCAGGCAAAAGGAGAGCTGACCCGGTCGGTTCCGTCAGAGAAAAAGCGCAAGTCTGCCGGTTCGGATCCTGTATCCCACTCTCCAGCCGCGGACGAAATAGCCAAAGCGATTAGTATTGTCTAGTCGCTTAGACTGGTTCCATCCGAACCGGTACCACTGGTTCGGTCACATCCATCGCTTCCGGATTATGACCCAGATGCTTATTATGAGGAGTGGGAGGGAGACGAAGACTATCCCAGTGATGATGGCGATGGTGATGACGATGAGGGGGGTCTGGTTGTGCCCATTGAACCGGACATCTCTCCAGACAGGCCCTCGGGGGTGTCTCCTCCCAGGCTCTCTGAGTCCCCTTCACACTTTTTGTTCTACAAAAAGGTGGCACAAACCCTGCAGCTTCCCTTGGCTGAAGCCGCAGAGGAGGATGAAGAGCCTGATTTTGTGGAAATGGTGGACATCCCAGAGTCCAAAAAGCTGTCTATCCCTCTTCATAAATCCTTGGGGAAACAGACACACAAAATTTTACAAACCCCTAATTCAGTACCTCCTGTGGATAAGAGAATGGACAGGCGGTATTCATTATCAGGGTCAGCTGCTGAGTTCCTTTATAATCATTGTAGCCATGTTGGGGTAGTGCAGGCTGCAGTCTGTGACAGGGCTAACATTCCTTTGGCTTCACACACCCCGGATAAGGACCCCAGCAAAGTGGATGCCATGGCCAAAAAAACAGTATTTGGCATACTCTTTGGGACTCAGGCAGGCTACTCATATGGCCTACACAGCCAGGTACCAGAAATCCAGATGGGATACGGTTCTGGAACTGGCTAAACAGGCCTCTCTCCCTAGCTAACCAAGGAGCTGGAGGTGGTGGCTGCTGATGGAATTGAGGCACCCAAAATGCAATTTCATGTTGCTGTGGACTCCAGTGATGTGGCATCTAGAGTCATGGCTACATCTGTGTCTCTCAGAAGACATGCTTGGCTCGGATATACTAGCCTTTCACAGGATACTCAGACTAAGGCCATGGATTTTCCTGTAGTAGGTAACTCTCTGTTTGGGGAGCAGACAGTGTCTTACATGAAGAAAATGGATGAATACAGGACCACGTACAGGAGTGCACAGGCCAAGGAAAGGTAGGCCACTCTGCACAAGCAGTAGTCTAGGGGCAGGGACAGGCCCTTTCAAAGGCCTTTTTACCAAGCCCAGGCCTCCTGTCCCTTCCTACAGAGGGGGTTCTTCAGAGTGAGGGGTAGGAGGGGGATGAGCAGAGCTGCTCCCTCCTCCTTTCAGTCTAAGGCTCCTGCCAAGCAGACACCCTGATATGTCAGCCCGGGTCGACTCCCCATTTCCAGTAGGAGGCAGGCTGGCTTACTACTTCCAGGCCTGGAAGTCTGTGACCTCAGACAAGTGGGTCCTGGGAAGTAGTAAGCCAGGGACTGGCCCTCAGCTTCAAAAAATGTCCAAAAAAGAGGGCAAAGTCTTTTCCACCTGCATCAGTCTCAGAAACCTTTGCCCTAGAAGCAGAGGTTTCTTCTCTTCTAGCTCTCAAAGCTATAGAGAAAGTTCCTACTCAGCACAAGGGAAAAGGACTGTATTCCAGGTACTTCCTTACCCCAAAGAAAACAGGGGATTGGCGACCCATCCTAGACCTAAGGTATCTGAACAAACACATTTCAAAGCCCAAATTCAAAATGGGAACTCTGGGAATAATCCTTCCCTCTCTAAGGCCAAGGGATTGGCTAGCATCTCTGGACCTCAAGGATGCCCACTTCCATATTCCTATCAGGTGCTCCCACAAAAAATACCTCAAGTTTGAGTTGCCTTCAGGCCATTACCAATTCAGAGCCATGCTATTTGGCCTGACATCAGCTCCAAGGGTGTTCACAAAGTGCCTTGCAGTAGTGGTGGCTTACCTCAGAAGACAGGGTATCACCATCTTCCCGTATCTGGACGACTGGCTTTTAATGGGTCAGTCACCTTTACAGGTCAAGTCGGCTCTTCAAACTACCCCAGGACCTACTCAGCTCCCTGGTGTTTCTTCTCAGTCTTCCAAAGTCTGTACTCGAACCAGTTCAGCTTCTCACCTTTATAGGCATAGAGTTGGACACTGTACAAGCAAAAGCCTTCTTTCCCCTGGCAAGGGTAAAGGCCCTAGTGGATCTCTTTTCCTCCTTTCGACCTCCGGTCTCTTGCCCAGCAAGACGGTTCCTCCAGCTCCTGGGCCACATGATGGCTTCCATGGCAGTGGTGCAGGGAGCAAAGTTTCATCTGAGGTCTTTTTGGTCTCAAAAGAAGGATTCATTTACCAAACTGATTCCAGTGACTCAGACTCTGGTCCAAGCTCTCCAGTGGTGGCTGGACCAGGACAACCTGAGACAAGGGGTTCCATTTCTCCTTCAAGTCCCATCAGTAGTTCTAACTACGGATGCTTCTCTCCTAGGGTGTGGAGCCCACCTGGGAGCCCTGACAGCTCAAGGGCTCTGGTCTCCACAGGAGTCTCTCCTTCATATCAATCTCCTGGAACTCAGGGCAGTTTTCATAGCCCTGCAGAGCTTCTCAGATTCAGTCAAGGGCAAGGTGGTCCAAGTCAGAACGGACAACACCACCACAATGTGGTACATCACCAAGCAGGGAGGCACTTGGTCCTCGGCCTTGTGCACAGAAGCCACGAAGCTGTGGTCTCTGGCCTATTCCCTTCAGACTTCTCTGGTAGCAGTTCACCTTCCAGGGAGGTACAACGTACTAGCAGATGCTCTGAGCAGAATTTCACAGGGACACCACGAATGGTCCCTGGAGCCTCACATCCTGAAGGTCATCTTCTCCAGGTGGGGCACTCCAGAGATCGATCTCTTTGCAGCACCAGACAATCATCAACTTCTTCTGTTTTGCTGCAGACCTCCAGTCCTGGGGACGGCTCCCCAGGATGCTCTCTTTTTGGACTGGAAGGGGCAGGTTTCTCTATGCCTTCCCTCCCTTCCCTTTGCTGTTCAGAGTTCTGATCAAGATCAGGACTCAGCCCTGCACAGTGATACTGGTGGGTCCAGATTGGGCCAGACTGCCTTGGTATCCTCTACTGCTGTTCTTGTCAGTGTCACGTCCCCTGTCTCTGCCCAGCACATGCAATCTCCTGTCCTCTTCCCAGGGGTGGATCTGTTACCCCAATCTCCAGTCTCTCAATCTCAAGGCCTGGCTCTTGAAGAGTTAGAATATGCAGCTCTACATCTTTCTCAGGGAGTTCTGGATATTCTGAATGTCTCCAGGAAACCTTCCAATAGCAAAACTTACAACTCCAAATGGAAAAGGTTCAGTATTTGGTGCTCTTAGAAAGGCATCCTGCCCGATTCTGCAGACATTTCCACAACCTTTGACTATCTAGTTCATCTCAGTGGTTTAGGCCTTAGGCCTGCCACTCTGAAGATTCATCTAGCAGCTGTCTCTGCATTCCTCTCATTAGGGAAGGGCTCTTCCCTGGCATCTCATCCTGTTTTCAGAAAGTTTTTCAAAGGTCTGGTTCACATTAACCCTCCCTTTGGGAGCCCACTCCGCCTTGGGATTAGCTCAGCTAATGCAGCCACCCTTTGAACCTCTGGCTTCAGCCGAATTGAAGTATTTGACCTGGAAAACTGTGTTCCTGGCAGCTATTACTTCTGCCAGGTGGATTAGTGAGTTACAGGCTCTGTCAGTGGAACCTGGACTGCAGCCACATCCAAGAGCAGGGTCATTCTCGATGCCCTACAGGGAGCATGCCTTAGACAGCTAGTGGTGGAACCCACTCGGGAGGGAGCAATATTAGACCTGGTACTCTCAAATGGAGAGAGGATCACAAACTTAGAAGTCAGTAGACACCTGGGAACAAGCGACCACTGCACAGTGTGCTTCACAATAAACACAACCATGGAGACAAGCCATACAAATACAAGGATACTGGACTTTAGAAGGGCTGACTTTGGCAAAATGGGTGAATACCTGAGGAATGCATTACAAATGGCCAGAAAGGAGGGGTGGAAGAACAATGGAGAAAAATCAAAACTGCCATCATGGAGGCAACAAGCCTTTGTGTGAAACAAATAAAGAAAACAAAGCGGAATAAAAAACCACTATGGCTCTCAAAAGAAGTGTCAGGGAAGGTTAAGGAGAAAAAGGCTGCATTCAAAAAGTATAAGAAATCACAGACAGAGCACGACAGGGAACTGTATCAATTAAAGCAGAAAGAAGTGGGGAAGGCAGTCAGAAAAGCAAAGGCCCAAACCGAGGAAAGGATAGCCAACTCAGTTAAGAAGGGGGATAAAACCTTTTATAGGTACATTAGGGAACATAGAAAGGGTAAGGGAGGTTTAGGGAAGATTAATAAAGGAGAGGGGAGGTGGGCAGAGGGAGACAGTGAAAAGGCAGAGATAATGAATGAATACTTTTGCTCAGTATTCACAAAAAGAAGAAGAGGAGGAGTTACCTAAACCAAACAGTAGAAGCACTCTGGATAGTGGGGTTGATACCAGTCCATTTAAAGAAGAAAGAGTACTGAAAGAACTTCTAAAACTCAAGGTGGACAAAGCAATGGGGCCTGACGGGATTCACCCTAGAATCCTAAAAGAGCTAAGGGAGGACCTAGTGACACCACTCACACTTTTTAACAAATCATGGGAAGATGGGGTGGTACCTGAGGACTGGAGGAGGGCAGATGTGATTCCCCTTCACAGAAGTGGGAGCAAGGCAGAAGCAGGAAACTACAGACCTGTTAGTTTGACCTCAGTGGTGGGGAAAATGATGGAATCACTTCTGAAAGAATTGTTGAGTACCTAGAGGCCAGCGGGGCACTGGACCCAAAGCAGCATGGATGCACAGCAGGAAGGTCATGTCAGACAAATCTAATCGATTTCTTTGACTGGGTGACCAAAGTAATAGACCAGGGAGGGGCTGTGGATATGGCCTACCTAGACTTTAGCAAGGCATTTGACACAGTCTCGATAAAAGATTAATAATCAAGTTAGCCAGCCTGGAGTGGGTCCCAGGTGGTACCCTGGGTAGAAAACTGGCTGCACAACAGGACAGAAGGTAATAGTGAATGGAACACATTCTGAAGAAAGGGGTTACTAGTGGAGTACCTCAGGCTCAGTATGGGTCCAGTCCTCTTTAACGCCTTTATAGGTGACATTGCAGAGGGTCTGGAAGGAAAGGTATGCCTTTATGGATGACACAAAGATCTGTAACAGAGTTGATACACAAGGGGTAGAAAGGATGAGAAGGACTTGGCAAGGTTGGAGGAATGGTCAGACATATGGCAACTTAGATTCAATGCAAAGAAGTGCAAAGTAATGCACCTGGGAAATAAAAATCCAGGAGAAGAGTACACAATAGCAGGGGAGGTACTAACAACAACAATAATGGAAAGGGATCTGGGTGTAGTCATATCAGATGACCTAAAGGTGGGTATGCAATGTGAGAAGTCAGTAGGGAAAGCTAGGGGGATACTGGGATGCATAGGGAGGGGCATCACAAGTAGAAAAAGGGAAGTGGTTATCCCTCTATACAGACAGTTGGTGAGACCCCATCTGGAGTACTGCGTGCAGTTTTGGAGACCTCATCTACGCAAGGACATAGACAGGATGGAAGCAGTCCAGAGGAGGGCAACTAAAATGGTGCAGGGTCTACATCAGAAACCATATGAAGAGAGACTGAGAGCTTAATATGTATACCCTTGATGAAAGGAGGGACAGGGGGGACATGATAGAAACTTTTAGTACCTCAGGGAATCAGCAAAGTCCAGGAGGGTAGCATCTTTCAGAAAAGAGATGTGTAAGAACAAGGGCACAATTTAAAGTTAGAGGGGACAGCTCAGAGGGTAATGTGGAGAAATTCTTTTCACGGAGAGAGTGGTGGCGATGGAGCGCCTTCCTGGAGAGGTTGTGGGGTCTAAAACAGTGGAGGAATTCAAACATGCATGGGACAGACATAAGGCAATTATAGTGGGGGGTTGCAGGAAATAGGCTGTTGGTTAACTAGAATCTGCAGCTTATCTAGTAGGTAGGGAAATGGGCAGACTGGGTGGGCCAAGTGGTCCTTATCTGCTGTTAAAGTCTATGTTTCTATGTTTCTAACCTGACTTCATCTCCTTCCACAGGGACAAAGTGGTCCTAAGAACCAGTAGGAGGTTCTTGCCCAAAGTGGTATCAGATTTTCATCTGAACCAGTCTATATCTCTACCTGTTTTTTCACTGACCATTCTTCTTCAGGTGAAAGAAGGTTACACAGTCTGGATGTTAAGAGGGCCCTTAGCTACTATATTGAGCATACTAAGGCACATAGAAATGACTGTCTTCAATTGTTTCTCACTTATGGTGAAGTGGGGAAGGGTAAGCCTGCTACTAAGAGAACTATTGCCAGGTGGATTGTTTCTTGTATACCATTTTGTTATGACAAGTTGGGTAGGATGCCCCCTTCAGGCCTGAGGACTCACTCGACTAGGGGTACAGCTGCTTCTGTGGCTACAGCCAGAGATATACCATTGTTAGAGATCTGTAAAGCAGCCACCTGGAAAACAGTACACACTTTCACCAGGCATTACTCCCTGCACATCCAGGCTATGAGTGATGCTAGGTTTGGTACAGCAGTACTGCAGAGCCTCTTCCCAAAGTAGGTTCTGCATTTCCTCCTCCATAGGGAACTGCTTGGTAGTCTGCATTATGTCTGAATACAGCAAGACTTCATGTTGTTTGAAGAAAAAATTACTCACCATAGTAATGTTGTTTCTTATAATGGAGTCTTGCTGTATTCAGACCTCCCCCCCCCCGCCTCCCCTCTCAGAACCTGGTTTTGGAAAGTGGGCAGGCAGGTAAAGTGTTGCACCTCAGGGGTGTACCTTGTACCCTCCCTCTTGGATGGGGTAGATGTTATTAATATTTTGTCTGGTGTTTCACTTAAATATTGTCACTACCTTTCCTTCTTGGGTTCTCGACTTGAGTCTTTTGGGGCCCCAAAAGAAATATTTTGCCCTTTGGCTATATCTTGAACAATTTCCATACTATAGTATATTAGTTAGCTTGTAAAAATCTGGTGGTTACACTGGGAAGTACCACAGACAGAGGTTTGAAAACTGAGCTCGAGCTCAACGTTCTATGCTTCTGCATAGAGTTAACTCTTTCCTCTCCGGGGCAGTTAAAGTGCTGGGGCTAACTGCATTATGTCTGAATACAGCAAGACTCCATTGGAAGAAACAACATTACTATGGTGAGTAATTTTTTCTTCCCTCCTTTAAGGTGCATCATCCCTCTACATCTGATAGTATCTGAGTTAAAATATAATTAAAAGGCCAGTCATATATTACTGTTGGGAATTTATATAGGCCTCCATCAGCAGACTTGGATTATACATCCAGTATGCTTAAAGATATTTCCACTTTCTCAGATAGCAAGGATATTGTTCTAGGGGATTTTAATTTGCCCCATATTGATTCTGCTCAGTTCCTCTGACAGAATGTTCCTCTCCTAACATACTGTACACACACACAACAATATGTTAGTACATGTGGCTAATATACAAAATCAGAAGATACTGACCATACTATCCCAGATAGCTGGAAGACGGCTAGAGTTACCCCTGTGTTCAAAAAAGGCAACCCACTTGACCCATTGAATTACCGTCCTATTGCCATCTGTTCTCAGTGAAATCTATCTGTTCCCAGTAAAATACTTGAGAAAATAGTTGCTATCCATACCACCAACTTTCTTACTGAAACATGACCTCTTAACTGACGCCCAACATGGTTTCTGCAAGGGTCGTAGTACTACCACTGCCCTACTCAAACTCACATCTGATACCTTAGTTGCTATGGACTCTGGCAGACTCACCAGGGCCATCTTTATTGATATGACCAAGGCATTTGACCTTGTTGACAACTCCCTCCTCGTCACTACCCTAAACTCTCTTGGCTTCGTGCAAAATGCTGTAAACTGGTTTGAGAACTATCTGTCTGACAGGACTCGGTACGTGAAATTCAATTCACCCTCTCAGATAAGGCTACCATCAACATTGGTGTTCCTCAAGGGTCTATTTTAGGTCCTCTGCTTTTCACCATTTTCATTAATAGTATCACTTTGAATCTCCCTACTATATGTGGATGACATTGTCTTGTACTGCAGTTCAAATAACATTGTGGACATAAACACAAAACTCTCCAGTGATTACCAACTTTTACAACAGTGGCTTGTAAATCACAAACTAGTCTTAAACTCAACTAAGACACAAGCCATGTTATTTGGCTCCAGTCCCAAGCTCAAACACTCCCAAATGCACTTTACTGTCTCCTCCGCGGATGGCTCACCTGTTGGTGTGGCACACTCATTTAAGTATCTTGGGGTCACTCTTGACTCATCCTTGAGGTTTGACCTCCACATTCATAATATCTGCAAGCAGGTAAACTCCAAACTCGGGATTGCCTACCATACTAGCTGTGCTCTCACTCCTTCAGCTAGACTCGCTATAGCCCGTGGAATATTACTTCCTTCTCTTACCTACGGGGTTGCTACATATGTCTCCGCCAGCAGCTCGAGTCTTTGAAAATGGGACGTTACCTACAATAATGTCTGTCACTTTGCATCCAGCTCCCCCCCTGGCTCAAACACCATTGTCTCCTCTGTTCTGATCTAGGATGGCTTCCACCACTTGAATTAAGGTCCTATGCGCTTTGGTCCATTACTGGTAACATTATCAGGTCCTGTATCCCAAATTCACTGGCTTGTCTCCTTTTCTTACAGAAGACCCACTATGTGCTGAGCTCTGCAGCAAACATCTCTGTCATCATCCCGAGACATCACAGAAATAAAGGTCGGGCCTTTGCCTATCATCCACCTCACTACTGGAACTCTCTGCCCATAGCCTTGCGCCAATCCGTATCCCACTACTCCTTTAAGAAAAAACTCCGACATCATCTCCTCTCCTCCTACACATGCTCCTGTTTCAAACCTCCCTAGGCCCTCTCTCCAACCCTACCCCCAGCCTGTCATCATCTAGGAGCCTAGGGCCCACCCTTGTCTGTGAAACTCCTTCTTTCCACTTTCACTTCCTTTCTTCTTTCACTTCATTACCCCACTTCCTTCTCTCCCCTCTTGGTTGTCCTATTCATCTTTCTCTACCTTTCTCCCAAGCTCCTCCCTTATCAGTTTATGAATGGGGGCTATCGCTCTCACAGCTCCTTTTACCCTTAATCACTTACATAGTTCCTGGTTGCATAATTTTAACCTTATTGTGTAGTTTTTGTGAAAATATTAATCACTGTACTTTGATCTTACTACTTCAATTTTTCTATACTGACCTGACAGTATTTTGTCCTAATCTAACTTGAAGAGCTTATTTTGGTCAAACTACCTTCTGTTTCTTCATCACATTTGCTGCTGTTATGTAATCTGTACTATGTATCATAATTTTCTGCACTTTGTACGATGTATTATGATGTTCTTTGGAAGTTTGTCTCTGTACTCTCCCGGGTCGTGCCTGAAAATAGTCTTTCTGGCTAGTGCACCTACCTGGTGAACAAAAACTAAATAAATAACAAAATCTAACCACAGCTGATAGGGGTGTGAAGAGGTACCAAATGACCAAAGTTACACATGTACGTAGAAATTATTCAACACCTAGGTGTAATTTGGCCATTTTCAGAGGTGTTGCACCAGATTTTCAACATGGTCTTTTTTTGGACCCCTCCTCGTGAACAGTGCCAGTGTCATTTTGTTCACTTGTCCCGAAAGGTGATTTCTTAGAGCAAATGTGCTCTTCTGCACCACAGGTGCGAAAACACGTTTTGGGCAGGTTGTGGAAAATGACAGCTGTACTGTTTTGAAGGAGGTGTGCAAAAATAGTGATGTTGAAAATGTGGAGTGAAAATATTAACAATTGGTGAAGTTAGGAGCGTGCGTAGAAACTGCGCAACACACGCTCGTAACGCAGTAATTTTTGGGAATTTTTTCACCAAATTTGGAACGGCTTTTTGGGACCCCATTTCATGAACGGTGGCACTGTCATTTCATGAATCTGTCCTGAAAGGTGATTCTGCACAGCGACTGCGAAATCACCTTTAGGGACTGAGTAACAAAATGACAGTGACAGTTTTCATGAGATGGGGTCCTAAGAACCCCATGTTGAAAATGTTGGGAAAAATTCTAATAAAAAAATGGCTGAGATATCAGCATAAGTTGAAGAAAAAAACCCCATTGAATGGCATTATAGTAGGCTTACCTTTGATTCTTCAGTTCGTGGTTTGGCTTTAAAGAGCGCAGATGTGTCCCAGTTCAGAGAAGATGACAGCGCCGACTCGGAGGTAAGTATGGGGTAAGGGGGTGGGGAGGTGGGTGCTAAGTGGGAGGGTGAGGATGGGAGGGACTGCAGCACGACGAGGGACCATTTTCTGTTTTACAGAAAAAAACATTTGGGCACATTGGGGTAGGCTTCCAGTGTGCCACATGACTAGGGGGGTGTACACATGGGGATTGGGCACCCCGATGTTGGTGGCAGTGGGTAGGGGGAAGGAAAAACAATTAGGCACACATGAGTTTGGGGCGGGTGGCCACAGAATGCCACGGAGCTGGCGGCAGTGATGCAACAGAGCATGCATGACATTTGCGCATGTGAAGCTGCGATGAATGGCATCTTGCCATACATGATGCCGCCAGCAGAACTGCACATGCACAGTTCATGCCAGGGAATGCGGAAGTAACAGCCGAAATAGTGCAGCTGTTATTCCGTAATGGCCGATCGTAGTGGAGGGTTTCAGGTTCCATTGGGCATTTGGAAGGATACTTCCAAATGTCCAGTGGAAGGTTCCGAATCGCCTGCTTTCAGAGCTGTGATCCCAGTAGGGCTGTAGGCTCCACCCATAGCAATAAAAGGAGAAGGAACAGCACAAGAAGAACAAGGCAAACTCTGAAGTACATATTTTGGGGGAGGGGAGAGAGAGGAGTATAATGGGCAGGGCTCTTGGTAGGATTTTTGAAGAGTTCCGGACTTTCTTGAAAAAAAAAAGGGGGGGGGGTCTGGGTCGAAAATCTGAGAGTCCTCGTGAAATTTTTGAAGGTCCCCATTGAAATGAATGGAACGAGTCTGGAAAGTGCATTTCAGTGTTGTTTATTAATATACCCATGTATTATTTTATATTCCCGAGTCGTCATTTTGCAGATATAATGCCAAAAAGTTTTCTTCCCCCCAATGGTGCTGTTTTGCAGTTTACAAAGGTACCAGATGGCTAAAAACCACAGCAGTGAATGATCACAGAATTACAAATAAAGAATTCACCCGTGATGTGACTGTTGTGTTGTTCATTCATTTGTTCACTGTCACAATTTAACAATTATGAGAAAAATGTACTTACAGTCTTGCAGTTCTGGTACATTGATTGAATTGGGAATTCTACTGCTGCAGTTGAGTGCAGTGGCCTGATTTATTTGCCAAACTGCTACAAAGTTTGCCATTAGATTGGTACATGAGATGTAAACATTTTTTATGACCAACAGTCACTGCTGATAGTCACCTATGTCTCCCAGTCACCTCCTGCCCAAAATACTTCTCTTTTGTTCTGTCCAGCACATTGACATTTTTAGTTGCAATTACTTATACTCTAAAACAGCCCCACTGTTTGACTCGCAGTGCCCACCCACCACCCTACTCTAATAAAACATTGCAGAAGCCTCCCTTCCAGCTCCCAGTGATGACTCAGGCTTAAAAACATGACAAAATCTAACATGATTGTGTGGTTGCTGCCCCTTAGTGCAGTTTGCTTAAGTTGTCTTTTTAACGTGGCTAAACCAGACTGGCTCCTTACATCACCTCCTGCCCAAACTTGTTACATCCATTCCTAGCACAGTCTGGTGGTGGTGCCATCTGTGTGGCAAATAATTGCTGTTTTGTGTCTTGACCTGGCATAAAAATGTATTATTTCTTCTCCTACACTCTCCTGCCCACAACTTCTAACACCCTCCTGCCCACGACTTTTTTCCTAACACTCTCCTGCCCACAACTTCTCCCAAACACCCTCCTGCCCAAGACTTCTCCCTGCTACTCTCCTGCACAAAATTTTCTTAAATTGTAGGATTCTCTCTCCTAAGCTGGTCTCTGGGTTTCCCTACGACTGGGCTGTACCTCCTGATGCTGGTGGTAGGCAGAGCTAAAGCTCTGCAGCAGGGGGATAGGAAGCCCTCCACATCCTGTTGTCTCCAGTTTACTTCCTGCCTTCAGTCTGGCAGGTATTCTGCAAGCAGAGCTCTGCCTTGTGGCAGAGCTGAAGACAGCAAACTGTAAGTTCTCTCTCCTCAGCTGGTCTCTGGGCTTCCTTACTCCTGGGCTGTACCTCCTGATGCTGGCCCACAGGCAGGAATCAGACCTCTGCAGCAGGGGACATCCAGCCCTCCACTTCCTGTTCTCCTCAGTTTACTTCCTGCCTACAATGGAGCAGGTCCTCTGCAGCAGAGCCCTGTCACAGGAGGCAGGGCCAAAGAGACTGTGAGTTACAAAATCTTTATTCTTCAGAAGCAAGTGTATTTTCTTTTTTGGATTACAAGAAATGCTCGAGCAATGGGAGCTGCATTCAAATGCTCCAAGGTGGGATCCAATCTCAGCCTTGCAAGTTGCACAGGCTGGCCCCACTTCTTACTGGCTCGCTTTTTCCCTGGGGTTGGTGACTTATTAAGGGGAAAAATGACACCAGAGTGTGTCCCAGAAGCAGGCGCCAACAAGAGTGGCTCAAGAGGGGAAAGGTATTTGAGATTTTCCCATGAGTCAGACAGCCACACAGTGCCTTACTGGTGATGCGCGGCCTTTTGGAAAGCTGCAGACACTCGTTGAAGGGGCATCTCATCGGGCTAATTAGCCCTCTCACACCAGGGGATTCTCCAGAGTTTGGACCCCAGCAAAACTTTTCTCTAAGCACCGGAGTGCTTCCAAAGAGCTAGGCATGCACCGCATGGCTTCCGATTGACAAACGTCCGTTTGGGAAAGCTTCAGCCGTTTGTTGTCGGTATAACTACACAACGCTCATCTGGAAAGCGTGCTGGGCTGCTCAATAAACGTATTTAAGCACCGAAGTGCTCCAAGGGGTTAGGCAGACATGTTATTGGTTTCCATTCGACAAACTGCTTTTTTCCAAATAGCTGCAGCCATTCGTTGTCGGTAGCACTAGTCTGCGCTCATTCAGAAAAGCGCGCCAAGCCGCTCTCGATCTCCGTTGTCCAGCACTGAGGAGCCTAATAGGGTGGTAGCACCCTGACAGGGGAAATGAGTTCAGCACCTGCGGCCACCCCCCCCCCCAGCCAATCTCCCTCATCAAATGCTTAATGGACTTATTTTATCAGGGCCTGAGCAAGGATCAGTCACTCATATTTTATCAGGGCCTGAGAATGGATCAGTCATAAGTGGCTCTTAAAGAGTCAGCTAGAACTTCCAAGGCAGACTAAGATTCTTCCAGGGAAAGCCATTTTTGGTGACAGAACTTTTCAGTGACAAATATCCCTGGGGCAGAAAACCTAAAGGGCAGCACTCAGTATCTTGCCCTTAAAGGGCCAGCTGCAGCATAGACCAGAAAGCCCCCAAGGGGAGGGGGTACGCAGAATATCAAAGGTCAGACGGATATCCACGGCAAAGAGAGCAGCGGCCAGTGGGGGACCTGGTAGTCCATAGTCCCCTCTTGGACTCCAGGCATCACCCACAGGTGAAACGGGGCCTTTGCCTTGGACTCCACATGCTTTACACACCCCCCCCCCGGCCCCAGGCCTTATCACAGGTAAATGGGGGCCTTTTGTCCTGGCCATATTGCAGGTAAAATGAGGCCTTTGCCTTGGTCCCTGCCTGTTCCATGGGCAACCTCTGGGGTTTCCTGGTGGGAGACCTCCCAAGAAAGCTAGAGGAAGAGGCCCCCATCTCTGTCCTCAGCTGAAGAGGAGTGGTTGTCCTCATTTAAAAAAAAAAATCCTAGCTGAGATTTCCCTCGGATCTTCCCTGGAGGGTTCCACCCAGTCAAACAGGTTTCCGCCTACCAGCTATCGCCAGTTTATCCGCTGCCTTCCCTAATCCTCCAGCCATAGGGGACTCGCTAACGGAGGAATGACAAGGGCCAGAACACACCTATGCAGTGGCCTGACAGCATACTAGTAGTTTCAGGCTTATTCATAAGCAACCAGGAAAATGGTTAAACTACCATAAAGGCTACCCTATGAGGCGGTCATTGGACAGGAATGGAGAGGCCCTCCCTCGAAGAGACGCTTTTAGTCCTCCACTCCTCCCTTAAAGCAGCTGCGAACAAACTGTTCTCAACACCACTGACGTGGCATTCCAGCGTGCTGATTGAGCCACATATAAGCAAGCCCAGCAAACCTGTTTTTTCTGCAGGAGTCACAATACCTTGGGCCACTATCCTGGCATTCCTCCGTGCTGACGAGCCAGATGTAGATAAGCTCACCCCGCAACAACCTCAGAGCGGGACTATTCTTGGCATTTTCAGCAGATATCTCAAAGGAGGCTGCCAGTTGCGCAGCAAGGGCCGTGCTTTAACTCACCTCGCCTCGACATACTTAAGGCTGCAGGCATGGCAGGTGGACAGGTCGCTGTAGTGGGGAGTCACCCTCAAAGAGGTGATAGCTGAATTTGAGGAAACCGGAAAGGTACACATGCTGCTTCAACAACTCCTGGTCTCCAAGCTCCTGAAAGCATTTTCGTGCCCCTGGCTACAGCAGGGGTAGAATGAGTCTCCTTCAGCAAAACTCGCATGGTTCTCCTCCTGTAACCAGCATAACTACAGGGGAGGATGAGGTGGCACCTGAGGGGGCGGCAACACAAGGCCGCGTTGAAGATCCCTGACCTATCCTCGAGGGAAGGGGAAAAGGGGTCCTTACCAAAACAAACTAGGAGATTTGGAGCATAGTACTCACCGATCCCCAAACAATTTAAACTCAAAGCCACCTATGACCATACGTGGTTCACTGGCCCATTTTCTACCAGTAGATTAGCAATGTCCCAAGCAATTACAGTCTTGGCATGCTCAAGCAATTACTAGTCTCCTTCCAGCAGGAGCTAATGAGCAAGTTCCCCCTCAGACTGGAGTAGGGACTTTTCTGCCCTCATTTTCATAATCAATAGGAGGCATGGCAGACCCATGGACAGTATTTAAGGTGCTAGTAGTGGTCATCTTCCATCTAAAGGCCCCACACCCAACCAAGCATTACAGGCAGTGGCAGACGTAGTCAGGTTCTCTATGGCACATGGTTTTCTCATCAACTGAAGAAAGAGCTCCCTAATTCCAAACCAGACCTTGATCCTCCGGGGGGGGTTCACATCATGACACAAGGTTTCTCCCTAAAAAACTAGATTTTGGGATCTGTAACTGCACATCAAGGAGTCTTGCAAGCTCCTCAGCTACCTGCCTAATTTTTTCACACCGCTCATTAAGATTGATTAAGCCCTTCCTCCAGGGACGGTCCCAGAGGTCAGAGGTCATGAAGGGCCACAAGTTAGGTCATCTGCACGAAGTCAGAATCGTGACCAGCGCAAGCCTCAGGAGCTGGGAAGGACTCATCTGCATCAGCTGTTTGCACTGGGCAGGGGATCGCTGTTGTACACAAGGTACAATATAAACGTTTCTGAGGGGGGAACAGTAGGCCTTGCCCTGAGACATGCTGCACAGCAATTCCTCAATCAGACTAGCCCAATTCCAACTTACAATCTGGCAACACTGACATACACCTTCCATCAGGGCGAAACGAGAAGCTCAAAGTGGGTTGAGCACCACTGAGCGATGTTTGTATCGGGATGGAAAACTGTCATAGCAGAATGACTCACTCGCAAGGTGGGTCGACCAAGGGATCGCAGCTGAAGGACAGTGCCTCCCACATTCAGACAGAATAGCAAACAGATCTTTTCGCCTGCGGGCAGAACTCAAAGGTAAAGCAGTTCTGTTCCCTGGCCAAGGACGAACCCACGGTGGCTCAGGACACCTTTTCCACATAAAATGGAATCTGTTTGGTCTCCTGTATGCCTTCTACTGATACCGCCTCTATCAAGAGTTCTCCACAAAGTGGCCTTGGACAGGACAGTCATGATTCTAGTCTGTCCCTTATGTTTTTTCCGCACTTAGCGGTTTCTCATTTATTGGTCAGGGCGACCACCTGGAACATTCAGGTTCAGCCAGGGCATTCTTCCTCAAGGTCCAGTTCTGCACCCCATTTTAACAACTGATCTCTCTCTAGACCTGGAAAGTGAGTGGAAACATTTTCAAGGAGCCATGTGGCACAGCTCCTGTTATTAACATGATGGGGAACTCGTGTGTCTCTTCTTCTTCCAAAGTGCATTATAAAATCTGGAGAAAATGTTGGTTCTGACTTCATTCCAGACACATACAGAATGACACAATATAATCGCCTGTATTACTACAGTTCCTTTAAGACAGATGGTCAAGGACTGCAACCAGCCACCTTACAAATTAGAGTTTATGTACTGGGGGCTCTCCTGACGGACCCTGGGGAATTGTTGGGCTCATATCCCCATGTCTGGTAGTTCTTCAGGCAGCAGCATTAAAACATCTTCAATCCACCAAGGCTGTCTCCTTGGAGTCTTAATATGGTTCTCAAGGCCGTAACCAAGGACCCCTTTAGAGTGCCTCAAGCCATCCATCATGCATCTCAAAATAAAGGTCGCCCCTTTTTTTTTTTCTTTCTCAGATGTATTACTCGAGCCAGGAGTTTCAGTAGACTAAAAGCATGGATTGCCCAAGAGCTGTACACTCGTTCATCAGGATAGAACAGGTCCAATTTTTGTTTGCCAAGTTATGTCTCCCCTCTGTTACAATCAAGGGTTCATTCTTCCTTCTGCCCACTCTCTAAAAGTAACAAGAATGGAAAATTTCATACACTAGGCTTGGGAAGAGGGAGAAAAATGTACATTGAGAGAGGAAGCTATTCACAAAACTTCAACTGTGTTCATGTCAGCTAAAAGGAAAAAACTTGGAGCAGCAAGGATTCAGTAGGCTCTATAGCCAAACGGATTCTATCTGTCTCCTCTATGGCTTATGATCAGGCCACAGCAACTTACGTGGCCCAGTGAGAGTCCATGGCCCCCTTCGGGGGCGTAATTCAGAGACTCATCTACAGCACACTCACACTGAGGGGCTTTGTGATCATCCATCCATTCACACACTCTAGCGCAAAAAAAAAAATTCTCACTGGAGGTGATGTCCTCGGCAGAGGCATCCTTTGGCCGCAGAGCATTTCAAGTGGTGGTGAACCCTTAAGGGCTCTTGACATTCTTCCCACCCGGGACATATGGGGACGTACTGCTTTTGTATATCCCAGGAGTAAGGAAACCCGGAGACCAGCTTAGGAGAGAGAAATAGACATTTAAATACCTGTAAATTTTCTTTCTCCGACAGCTGGTCTCCAGGCTTCAGATTCCCTCCCAGAATGTATATAGTTGGCTGGCCTCACGACCATATATACCTTAAAATTCTTGTTTTTTGTTCCCAAGTTCTTGTAGTATTACCACATTGGACTGCTTTAGGGAGAACTGAGGAGAACAGGAAGTGGAGGGCTGGATGTCCCCTGCTGCAGAGGTCTGATTCCTGCCTGTGGGTCAGCATCAGGAGGTACAGCCCAGGAGTAAGGAAGCCCGGAGACCAGCTGCCGGAGAAAGAAAATTTACAGGTATTTAAATTTTGATTTTTGATTTAATGGAGACATTAGAAATCAGTGATGTGCAAGCTCTCCAGTGTGGGTGCCAGTCTCAGCCTTGCAAGCTGCGCAGTCCGGCCCCATTTTCACTGGATTGTTGTTTTTCCCCTCTCTGGAGGCACTCAGCCTGGAATGCTCATTCAGCGTACTGAAAGTGCGATTTGGGGAATTACAATGGGCACCAGAGTGATCAGAAAAGGTGTTTGACCCCATTTCATCAGGCCATTTATTCTGCAAGTCTCTTTTGGGGAACCAGAATGGCACCGGAGTGCTCATTTTCATCGTGGTGTTTTCTCCCATGCTTTCTATCTCGATTCGGCAATGTCCAGGCCAGACTAAGCGGCAGCCACCATTTTCACTGCGGTGCAGGTCTGGGCTAGGGGAGTGAAATCAGCACCGGAGAGCCTCAGTCAAGTAAAAGTTCCGGTAAAACCGGAGAGCTTCAGTCTAGTAGTAGTCCCAGTAATGAAGTGAAAGAGACACTGGAGGACTTAGGGAAGATGATAACCCCTCAGACGGCATCCCCATATTTTTCTCCATCGGCGACGCATCTTATGGTTTCAGCCGCTTGTCGATGATGGGCCAGCAGTAGGACAGTGGCAACTCGCCGACAGGGAAATTTCGACGTCGAACACTGCGGGGTATGAGGAGCCCTAATCGGGAGCAAGAGAGCTCCTCAACACGCACGGCATGGGAACCCTGCATCAACAACAATTAAGGTGCTCAAACGGCAAGGCTGACAATCCGATTCCCTCAGCCGCTGCGACAACGACAATTAAGGGGCTTAAACGGCAAGGCTGACAATCTGATTCCCTCAGTCGCTGCATCAACGAGAGGGGCTCAAACCATTGTGATCAAGAGGCAAGGCTGACCGTCTGATTCCCTCAGCCGCTCGTCCTCAACGGAACAATGGCTTTAGTGGCTCGTCCTTGTTCAGGCATTTCCAGGGACAAGTGCTATAGGGCAGGAGGAGCGCTTTTCCAGGAGCCTTTGCTCAGTGCTCTGCCCCCGCCACAGATTAGAAGCGATGCCCAGAGGGTTATATGCATAGACTCCACAGAGTCTGGATCCCTACATAATCTAGTAGGACTAAAACAAAAGGATGGAATTTGGCCCTTACAGACCCAGCACGATTCTTAAAGGGCCAGCACATGTAATCTCTGCTTCAGCTTCATCAGGGAGCTACGGGGAAGGGAGTACGCTGAATTAAAGGGAAGGTGGGCTTTTGGTGGTGTTAAGGCCTCACACAAGCCTTGCAGGGGTAGCATCACCTTGCCTGGGTCACTTTGCATAAAACGTCTGAAGGACAGCGTCTGTGAATGAGGAAGACGTTATGGAGGCAGACCCTCCTCGGCTCAAAGTCTGTGAATGAGGAAGACATCAGGAAGGCAGATCCTCCTCGGCTCAGTCTGATAGCCCACAGGTCAGAATAAGCGGTAGCCAACAGAGGAACCCAGCAGTTCGCAGCCCCCTCTGACACTAGACATCATAAGTCAGTTATATAGGGCCTCGCTCTGGATCCAGTATGCATTGACTGACAAACTTGGTTCACCAGATATGAGACCTCTCTAGAGGGTACAGAAACAGGACCATCCCTATTCTCACTCCAGAGCGGCAGTGGTCCTAGGAGGATTACCATTTCTCTCATCACAGGAGAAAGATGACATAGAAGGAAATCTAAAGCATTGCAGGGTGCATTTCTAACACTCCAGTTTATCCTCTTCTGGGTGGGGGGGGGGCGAGTAGGCAAAACCTTGTCCAAAAACGGGATCACAGTCTAGATTTCCATTGGATCTCCCTGGTGGCTCCCATCCATCAGAAACAGGTTATTCACCTGATATCTGCGTCCACACAGGTGACAGTTTTCCTGCTCCTCCAGCCTGAAGGAGGAGCAGCAGCTAACTTTTCTCCCCTACCTAGAGCCCACAGAAGATCTGCATTTTTTTCAGGCTTAGTGCCCCAGCAGAGCTTTAGCTTTTCAGGCTTAGAAAGCCGGAACCGGAAAAACAGTTAAACTGCTGCAGAAGCTACCTTCTAATTTCAAACCGAATCAAACAGATGGTCAGTGGACAGAAATGTAGAGGCCCTGCTTGCACAGCAAACCTGTCAGAGGAGGCTGCCCGGGGCGATTCCCAAACCTCGGCTCGCCACAGCCCCTGGCTTGGCTCTAGCAGGCAGGGACAACCCCTGGCTTGGCCCTAGCAGGCAGGGACCTCTTTGAAGACATGTTTGGTAAGGCATGCCATAGCCAAGGGCAGGGGCAATTCAGGGACCTGAGACCCCAGATGCAAAATCTCATGACCGAGCTTATGTCTAGGATCAAACTCTTAACTTCTCAAGGAAAAAGAGCATGGGTCTTCTTATGTAGCCAATATAACCTCAGAAGGGGCAAATCCAGTGGAGAGGGTGGCACCACAGATTTCACAGGCCTGCTACCTCGTGGTATCCCCCTCCCCCGTAACCCTTCCAAAAGACATAAACCCTCTCAGTCAGGGGATATTGAGCAAAGCTCCCCCACAGAGATCAGCTAGGGGGTTGCTCTATATTCTTCATGGTGCGGAAAAGCACAGGGGCTCTCAGGCCCATCCTGCATATCAAAGTCCTGAACAACTTTATCCATCCGCAGACCCCTCAAGGCGAAAATCTGGTTATCAAACATCAGGGAGCTGCAAAAAGGATCTTTTTCTGACATCCATCTATTTGCAAGAGACCGACCGGCAGATTCCTGTTCAGGAACTACACAAGCACCAGCTTAAATTCAAGGTGGGGGAGCAGTTCTTCTATGCAAAACTCTGCCATTTGGGTTCCCCCCGGAACCACTGCCAGTATTAAAGACCCACTGATGTTGTTAAAGATGCCGGTAGTGGGCATAGCCCACATTAAGGCCCCACAGCTCAACCAAACAGTACATGCAGGGGCAGAGGTAGCCACAGGCCTGTTGGCACGTGGATTCTCATTTATTAAAGACAGAGTTCTTCAACTCCATGCCTGACCTAAATACTCTAGCATTTCTCATTAAGGGAAGAAAGAGTTCCCAGACCTAAATCCTCTTGGGGGCAGGTATCAGGACATCAAAAGGGTTTCTCCTCTGGTAACTAAGTGAAAGGGACTAAAGCCCATCAAGGATTTTTAGACAGCTTCCCTGCTGCCTGCTTACTTTTTTAACGCAGCTGGCTGGGACAGATTAAAAACCCTCCCTCCAGTGTCCATCTCAAAGGACAGTAGTTATGCTAGATCACCAGTTGGGCCATCCTGGTTATGGTAGGTCACAAGTTTGGCCATCCTCACCAAACTGAATCACTGTTGATGCAAACCTCAGGAGCTGGGGAGTTCACCTGCATCAGCTGTCAGCACAGGGCAGGCGGTAGCTGTTAAATACAGGTACAGTATAAGCATTCTCATGGACAAATGCAGTAGGCCTTCTGCTGAGGCACTCTGAACAGCAGTTCCTCAATCAGGAAGGACAGATTTCAACGGACAATAGGGCAAGGTTGTCATGCATCACCCATTAGGGTACAAGAACCGCATAAATACTAAAGGACTCTCTTCTCTTTCAGTGGTTGGAGCACTAAGGAGTAATGGATATTCAAGGACAGGAAAATGCAACATCAGCCGCAAGGTTCTACCTGGGGTTTGGGAGATAAAGGGCAGTGCCTTCCACGTCCTCTGAGAAGAGTGAGGCAATTCCTCAGGTAGATCTTTTCCCCTGTGGGTGGAACTACAGGGTTCAGCAGTTCTACTCCCTGCCAGAGAACGAACCAGCGGCAGCTTAGGACACCCTTTCCCGTCTGGGGTGAGTTCGGTCTCCTGTGTGCCTTATCTCCTATGCCGCTTCTATCAAGAGCCTTCCCCAAAGCGGCTCTGGTCAGGGCAGACATGAGTGTAGTCGGTCCCTTGTGCTTTTTTCCACAAGTGGTCCCCAGTTATCATTCATATGTCACGGTGACCACATCTTAATCTTCAGGTTCACCACGGACCTTATCCATGGAGTTAAAAAGAAAAAAAAAACCTAGGAACTAAGCTACACAGCTCTTGTTATGGGGGCGATGAGGAACTCTAGTAATCTTTCTTTATCTAAGGCGTATGGTGGAATATGGAGAAGATTCCGGTTCTGGCCTCATTCCATTTTCCTACAGAACCATCCAGCATAATCACCTGTACTACTGCAGATCCTTTAAGATCAATTGGGAAAAGGACTACAGGCAGCTACCTTATCAGTTCAGGTTTCAGCGAGAGGGGCACTCTTGTTGTTGGTTTCGGGTGAACTGTTCGGCTTACATCCCCATGTCTGGAGATTTCTATAGGAAGCACCATTAAAACACCCTCCAGTTTACCAACACTACCTTCTCGGAGTAGTAGTTTAGTTCCCAAGGCTGGGACCAAAGCTTCTTTACTGCCTTCCAGCAGACATCAAGCTCCTTACTGCCTTTCCAGCAGACATTTCTCAGGCATCTCAGAAGGAAGGTTGCTGTTTTCTGTTAGAGGTTACTTCAGCCAGGAGATTGTGACCTAGAGGCATTGTTCGCCCAACAGACATACACGTCTTTTATTATGTTCTGTTATACTCAGAACAGATCCAGATATTTTCCCTTTGCCCTAAGTTAGGTCTCCTTCCATTATAATTAAAGATTTATTTGTTCTTCCTTCTGCCCACTTCCAGGAAACTATATACGAAATGGAATTTTCAGTCTCTGGTCCCGAGACGAGTGTTGAAAATGTATATTAGGAGGAAGGGGGCTCTCACAGAACTTCAAATTGTCCTTTTCAACTTCTGACCAAAATTAAGAGTAGCATGGTTTCGAAGGCTCTATAGCCAAACGGATTCTATCCGTCACCTCTCAAGGCTTATGATCCTATAGCCTTGCTTGGCCTACTGAGAGCACATTCCAAGTGAGCTATGGCTTCTCCATGGGGATACTTCATTTAAGTATCTTCAGCAGATTTATACAGAGCACTTTATATAGCATCTCCAGAACACTTATACAGAGCAGCCAAACATTTATCCATTCCAATGATTACACAGTTGTTTAAGCTGGAGGAGGTGATGGCCTCAGTGGAGGCATCCTTGTGCTTCAGTCAGTGGCGGACATTTATGTTCACTCGACATTCTTCCCATCCGGAACATTAGGGGATGCACTGCTCTTCGATATCCCAGGCGTAAGGAAGCCCGGAGACCAGCTTAGGAGAGAGAAACAGAAATTTAAATATCTGTAAATTTTCTTTCTCCGACGGCTGGTCTCCAGGTTTCAGATTCCCTCCCAGAATGTATATAGTTGGCTGGCCTGAGGGCCAATTATGCCATAAATCTGTTGTGTTTTCTGTTTCCAGTACTCATAGTATTGCCTATGGGGAACTGCGTGGGAATGACTGGAGACAACAGGATGTGGAGGACTTTGTATCCCCTTGCTGCAGAGCTTTAGCCCTGCCTACCACCAGCATCAGGAGGTACAGCCCAGGCATAAGGAAGCCTGGAGACCAGCCATTGGAGAAAGAAAATTTACAGTATTTAAATTTCTATATACCTGGCTGTATCAAAGACATAGATTTGACTGGGGTGACTAAAAAGCCACCCACGCCCTTTTTAGACTTAACAGCTGTTACAATTTGCTGTTAAGACAGTGGCATAATCTGGTGGATATAGAACAACTCAGCACGCAATGTGTCTGTATTCTGTGTGTACTCTCATGGCATACTTCGATGCTGGCAATTTCTCCTAACACCTGTCCTGCCCATAACTTCTCCTAACACAACTCTTCTGTCCATAATGTCTCTGACTCTCCTCCTGCACATTTCTTACCCACCCCACCCACAACCTACCTTGGCTCAGCAGGTCTCCCAAATCTGTCCGGATTAAGATAGTGGCACAATCTAATGTGGTTGGTGGCATGAAATCTGTAGAGTCTGCTTTTCTCTGAACTTCTTTTTTCATGGCATTTGATTGCCATTTTTTTCTGTTGCAATTTCCTAACACTTCCTGCCCATAACATCTCCTAACACCCTCCTGCTCAAAACTTCTCCTAACACTCTCCTGCACATTTCTTAATTGTGTGTGGCTGCTAAAAGAGAACTAGTACCAGTGTTCATGACTGGATAGCACAGTGGGGTAACTAAAAAGCCCCCCGTCAACAACTTACTTTGGCTCAGCAGGTCTCCCAAATCTGTCTGGTGTGTGGCATAATCTTGTGGTGCCTTGGCATGATTATCTGCACCACTACCAGTCTGCTTTTTATGTTTGCTTGCACGCATGTGCAAGAAACATAGTGCCATCATCTGAGTTTTCCAGAGGTGTGTCAGCCTCTTCCAATTCAGTCAGTGTGTTTGCAGGCACGGTCGCAGTGCGCCAATCGCTGCTCCAGCTGTCTATGACAGCAGTTTAAAATGCAGTGGCATACAGTTGAAAGTGAGAGCTCCGCTTCAGTGAGCAGAGCTCCCCCCTCAACACGCAGGCACGCATATTGCATGCTGATGCCCCCCCCCCACCACGCAAATACTGTATAGCTGACAGGGTGCCCACGCCCGTCGGCTCCACCGCCCTCAAAAAGCTTTCCTGGTGCCACGCTGGGAGCCCACCTCAGCATGGCACTCGTCCAGATAGCCGATGGGGTGCCCAATCCTGTCGGCTCCTGCCCCCAAACAGCTTTACAGCTGCCACGCTGGGAGCCCACCCCAGCGTGGCACAAGCTCGTATGACTGACGGTGGTGCCCAATCCCCCGTGGCTCCAGCCCCCCCCCACAGCCTTTCCAGCTGCCACGCTGGGTGCCCACCGCAGTGTGGCAAACATCCCGCGTTGTCTTAATAATAAAAAACAAACCTGTAAATTAAAACGGTCCCTCGCAGTCTCTCTGCCCCACACCGCACCAACCCACTGTGCACCCTGCCTCCCCACATCCCCCTCACCCCATACTTACCTCCGGAGTCCAGCGCGATGATCTTCGGTGGACCGGGAACACGTTTGCACTCTTCAAAGCCGACCGCGAACTGAGGAAATGCTGGTAAGCTGTATAATGTAATAGATAGGGTTTTTTCTACTTTGCTGCATATCTCAGGCATTTTTTGGAATTTCTGCACCAAATTTTCAACATGGAGTTTTTGGGACCCCTTCTCATGAATGCTGTCACTGTCATGGTGTTAATCGGGCCTGAAGGGTGATTTCGCAGTCACTGCGCGAAATCATGTTTTTGGGACTGAGTAACAAAACGACATTGCCAGTGTTCATAAGATGGGCTCTCAAAAAGCCTATTTTGAAAATGTGGTGGAAAAATTCTTAAAAATGACTGTTTTATGAGTGTGCGTTGCGCAGTTCCTAAGCACGCTCATAAGTTTGCGAATTTTCAATATTTTCACTCCAGATTTTCAACATTGCCATTTTACCACACCTTCTTATGAGCAGTACAGCTGTCATTTTTCACATCTTACCCAAAACGTGTTTCCGCCCATGTAGCGCACAATGGCGCAGTCAGTGTGCGAAATCAATGTAAGGGACAAATTAAGAAAATCACAATGACACTGTTCATGAGCAGAGGTCTTAAAATGACTATGTTGAAAATTTGGTGAAAAAATTCCCCAAAATGACTGTTTTAGGAGCGCACGCCGGCAAGCTTGCGAATTTGTAATACTTGCACACCAGATTTTCAACAGTGCCATTTTACCGCACTTCCTTATGAGCAGTACAGCTACCATTTTTCACATCTCGCCCAAAATGTGTTTCCGCACATGTAGCGCACAATGGTACAGTTGGTGTGCAAAAACAATGTTTGGGACAGATTAAGAAAATCACAGTGACACTGGTCATGAGCAGAGGTCTTAAAATGGCTATGTTGAAAATGTGGTGACAAAACTCCATAAAATGACTCTGTTACGAGTGAGCATTTCGCAGTTTCCACGCACCATCGTAAGTTCATGAATTTGTAATATTTTCAGTCCAGATTTTCACCAGTGGCATTTTTCCACACCACCTTATGAACAGTACATCCACAACATGGCCGAAATGTGTGTTCACACTTTCAGCGCAGAAATGCATGGTCGCTGTGGGAAATCATTGTTCGGGACAGATAAAGAAAATCACACTGACACTGTTCATGATCGGAGGTCCCAAAATGCCTGTGTTAACAATCTGCTGTAAAAAAATCCCCAAACTAGTTACATTATGGGTGTGTGTTGCACAGTTTCTACGCACGCTTGACTTCACCAGTTTTTTTTTAAGATTTTCACAGCAGATTTTCAACATTGCCATTTTTTATACCTCCCCATGAACAGTACCGCTGTCATTTTTCACATCCTGTTCGGAATGTGTTTTTGCACCTGTGGTGCCAAATGTCGAGTCGCTGTGCAAAAGCAGTTTTCGGCTAACAAACTGATACTGCCACTGTTCATGAGGTGGGGGTCACAAAAAAACCATGTTGAAAATTTGGAGTGAAAATACCAACGAATGCCAGAGGCGTTAGGGTTTCCGACCATAACGCCCCACCCTGTAGAGAATGACAGGCATCAGGGGTGTGACTTGGGATTCTTGCCTGTAATGCTCATAATTTTCCACCCCCCACCCATACCCTGCAGCCAGTGAGAGGCATCAAGGTGTGACTCGGACTCTTCGGGCCCAAACTTCTTCCCATTCTCCTATACCGCACCCATCTCACCATATTTCCTGATGGAATGGGGTGCGTGTAAGGGAAAAATACCCCAAGGCACACTGTGACACTTGTCAGTGTCTGCAGGGTATGGTGTGGTGAAATGGCGTGGTCGTTATGCCTTACAACCCAAAGGCACACCCCAATGCCTGTCACTCTCTGCAGGGTGGTGGTGGGGTTGGCTTCAGTTCAGTACTTCGCTGCCATTCCTATTATGCAGTTCTGTAACTTCTACACTACCAATGCCAATGCCAGCAAGCAAACATTCGGCATTGACAAATGCTTGTTCTGTTTGAACTTCTTTTTTCATGACATGCCATTTTTTCTGTGGCAATATCTTCTCCTAACACCCCTCCTGCCCATAACATCTCCTAACACCCTCCTGCCCACTAACTTATCCTAATGCCTTCCTGCCCCTAACTACTCCCATAACTTAATCTCCAGGCTCTCTCCTGCACATTTCTTAACTGTTTTGTGTGTGTACTGTTGATGACAATAGAAGCCACTGTTGCAGACAGACTGTAGAAAGAGCAGACTGGGTTAGGTAACTACATTGACAATAATCTTGACTGTTCCCCCCTCTAAGAAAAAAGCAAAAAACAATGGGAGCGCATTGGGGCCATATTTAACAATAAGGCATGACAGGGGGTGTGTGTTATTGTGAAATAACGTCACTCCTGGGGTGGGTTGAAGCACGAGGCGAAGCTGAGTGCTTCCACCACCCCAAGAGTGACATCGTTACACAATAACACACACCCTGTCATGCCTTATTGCTATTATACAATGGCTCATTTAAAAAAAAAAATTATTAAAAAGTTAAAAAAAATAAGTGTTGTAATATGTCTATTTTTATTGTATGAGAGTCTTATTTTTTTTTTTTAATAAAAGAAAAAGTAGTCCAGTAGGTGCTGCTGCTTGGTCCCCCCCACCCCCAATCCCTACTGTTATTTCGTGGTGGTAACTTTTACTGAAGTGCCACATTTATTTAGTGTGTTCTTGCTGCTTGTTCTGGGCAGCTGAAAACATTTCTTTACCTGTAAGAAAGACATGGACAGTAAAAAGACGAGAGCGGAGCCCATCGGTAACTTCTGGTTTCCCATCCGCTTGGTAGCTGGACGTCGGTCGGAACCTGTAAGTTACAGGTCTTTTTTCGTTTTATTTGGGGAAACTGCTTTTTTTTAAGAGGCAAAGTATGTAGGTTTGAGAAACTGCTGAGAGGGTTAAATGCAACTGCCACTGTATTTTGGGTTTGTGAATGAAAAAGGACGAGAGCGCAGGTGGTTTGAAAGACCGAGGCAGCTACAGTGAACTCCGGTTTATTTTGAATATTGTGGCTTTTGGTTCAGTTGACTGAACGAGTGAGGCAGCGAGATAGGGAATGTGTGTGTTTGTATGTTGGGGGGGGAGTGAGCTGTGATGCTTCAGGGCACTGTCGGTTTCCCGGTGGCTTGTGTGGAGAGGGAGGGGGGGATTTCTGTCACTGTTCTCCGGTCACTTGTGTGCCTGGACTTCATACAGTGATGTTATTGTTCAAAAACATCACTGTCCAAGGCACACACTGACCAATCAGGGAACCAGAAATTTTCTTGCCATTGTATAATTACAGTTCACACACACCCCACCTAATCATCTGAACTTGTTAGACCTACCCCACCAAAAACAAAACATCATATTAAATTTAGCAGAATGGTGATATTAATGGCCAGTCACCCACCACCCCCAACTTCTGGGAAATTGAAATCTTGATCCGTTCCCCCGGACAGCAGCCTCATGAACAGTAGCATTGGCCTTACGTTGGGGCTGAAAATTGTATTGCCCAACCTCACCCTTGTTGAAACAAAACATTTTGATACTTATCTTATTCTACTCCTGTGCCCAAGTGCCTCCATCGTCCTGTGTCTGGGTCATGTCAGTCATCTGAGAATTGCTTGAAACTAAAAAAAAAAACCACAAAGACAATTATTAAAACATCGTAAAATTTTAAATAATAATTTTCTGTGCAGTCTTACCGCCTTAAATTTCTTAAGTGCTGGATGAGGTCATAGTCTTGAGGTTCAGCTCCTTCTTGGGCAATCCACATGGGTTTGCTCACAGTGTTAGCCTTTAGGGAACAGCTACCTTTTGTTTTTATTGTGTTTTGTACAGAAAACCCTCTTTCACATGCTACTGATGTAACAGGTGACACAAGTAAAATCTTGGCCATTGTGACAAAATCTGAGAAGACATCTGAATAATTCTCAATTAAGTCTTGGCAGACACTACTGAACAGTGTTGTTCCTTTTTTAGATTTCAGAACAAGTTTGAATTGTCTGTAATCTTTCTCAGCCCTGTCTTGGTCAATAAGTGCTGGCAGTGTTTCTTCTTTGAAGGTTGTTTCTTGGAAAAAAAAAGCAAACATCATTGAGTTCCTGCAGTCCATGGTCCATTATGTTGGCGTCATCTGGGAAACACTCTGGATTTAGAAGAACATTTAAGTTATGCAGCAGCTGCATTGAAGTTGTCTCAAATCTTGTGTGAATGTTTTCAGAGAGTTGCGTCAGGTATTCCTGAGATGCCGCCTGGAACTGCATTTGCAGTGCTGGTGTGTCATTCACTTTTTGATCCTGCCACTTGCCAGGACGTTGATCAAGTTCCTGAAGTGTCTTCTGTAGCTGTACCCCATTCTGCTCTTTAAACTGTTGCAGTCTAGTAACTGTGGCTTCTATCATGGTGCTGGCCACCGAAATGTCAACACTGTCCCATTGCAAGACTAAAAACAGTTTATTCACCACATCCAAGACATCCATGAAAAAAGAAGTGCATAAGATAAAACAGACTGATTTCAGTTTTGTGTGAAGGCCCTTTGCTTCTGCCGCACCTTTTGCTGCAGCATGATGCCTAGGGCTTGTAAAAGTGCAGGGTATGATCTGTGAATTGCTTGAACTGCAGTAGGCAGTGACAGCCACCGAAAACTTACAGGTTCTTTTAGAGACAGATATCTGATATTGTCATCATTGAATATTTCCTGGATGAAACACAAGGCATTGTACCATACTGCAGAGTTGCTGTAGTATCTGTACACATTTTTGATCGTTACTTGATATTCATTGAATACGTGGTTGTCCCGAGATGCGATCTCAAGTTTCTAGATGGCTTTGTTCATCACAGAACATTCAAGATGGAGTTGTCCTTCATCATCCGAGAAATCCATCAGGGGACTTTTTGGCCTCAGATTTACAAGATGCCTATCTGCACATTCCCATCTGGAAAGCACATTTCTAAGATTCAGAGTGGAAGGTCACCATTTGCAGTTCATGACACTGCCCTTCGGCCTGTCCACAGCCCCCAGAGTCTTCTCCAAAGTCCTAATGACCGTGGTCGCTCGCTTCAGAATGCAAGGGATCCACCTCTTCCCATACCTGGATGACATTCTCATCAAAGTCCCAGGGTACGATCCAGTAGTTCAGGCAGTGACAGAGGTCACCCAGTGCCTTTCCTCTCTGGGGTTTGTAATCAACCTGAAGAAGAGCACTCTGCAACCACCTCAGTCTCTCAGCCATCTGGGAGTGAATATCAGCACGATCCAAAACAAAGTTTTCCCCACAGAGTCGAAATTCAAAGAACTGAGGGCCCTCATCTTCAAATTCCATGCAGCCCAATCTTTGCCGGCCCACTTCTTCATGCAGTTCATAGGGACGATGGTCTCTCTGGCAAACTCAGTCCCCTGGGCACTAGCCCACATGCGACCTCTCCAGTCGGGTCTCCTCCAGCAGTGGTTCCAATTGAGGGGGCACAGTGGACCAGAGGATTCAAGTATCTCACCAGGTGAAGGAATCCCTGGTATGGTGGACTCGGCAGAACATCATGAGGGGTCTCAGTTTGGGACACCCTCACCAGATTAGGTCACCACCGATGTCAGTCTCTGGGGCTGGGGACACATTCGGAACAGCTCTCTACACAGGGCAAGTGGTCTCTGGTGGAGTCCCTCTACAGCATCAGTGTACTAGATATGCGGTTAGTCTGCCTGGCACTGCAGCAGTTCAAGATGCAGCTTTTCCACTGGGACATCCTCATACTCGCAGACAATCGGATGACAGTGGCATACATTGACCGTCATGGAGGCACAAAGAGCTCTCGGATGCTGCGAGAGGCTCTTCTCTTCCAGTGGGCAGAACACAACCTGGGAAGTCTAAGGACGGCATACATCCCAGGCCAGGAAAATGTCACAGCAGATTGGCTAAGTTGAAAGGACATCCTACCAGGGGAATGGGAGCTCAAAAACAGCACCTTCCAGCACACCACAGAGCAGTGGGGTCACCCGTAGGTAGATCTTTTCGCCTGCCAAAAAAATTGCAAAGTTCCAATGTTCTGCTCTCTCAGCAAGGGCGAGAAGGCCATAGCACAGGACGCCTTCTGCATCAACTGGGGTCAGTTCGATCTCTTGTATGCCTTTCCTCCAATTCTGATCTTAGCAAGGGTACCACACAAGATTGCCCAAGATCAAGCAGAGGTGATTCTGGTTTGCCCATGCTGGCCCCGCAGACTGTGGTTTCCCCGATTTTAATCCAAATGTCTCTTCAGTCTCCCATAGCGTTCCAAGTTAGCCCAGACCTGCTACATCAGGGACTGGTGATGCACCCAAGCCCTCACAAGCTGTCCCCTTCGGCGTGGAGATTGAGCGGGAAACTCTCAGGGAGTTAGGTTTCTCTGCACCTGTCATAGAAATGATGATTCAATCCATGTGGGCCTCCTCCTCCTCCTCCTCCTCCAGGGTTTATTATAGGATCTGGAGAAAATTCCTGTTCTGGTTATGAGACACCTGTTTACTGGATGACTCTGTGTCTCTACCTACCATACTTCAGTTCCTTCTGAAGGATTTCAACAAGGGCCTCCAACCAGCTACCTTAAGAGTCCAGGTGTCTGCTTTAGGGGCGTTCCTGTTAGCAGATTCAGGTGAATCCTTAGGAGCTCTCCCTCATGTTCGACGATTTCTGAGAGCAGCAACCTTGATGCGTCCTCCAATAAAACCTGTAGTACCTCCCTGGAGGCTCAACCTAGTACTCAAAGCACTCACCAGACCACCTTTCGAGCCCTTAAAGGAGGCATCCTTACTTTATCTCACTATGAAGGCCATTTTTTTCATTGCAATCACTTCAGCCTGACGCATCAGTGAGATAGGAGCCCTGTCATCCAAAGAACCTTAAACCATATTTCATCAAGACTCTGTAGTAATGCAGACAGATCCAGCCTTTTTATCTAAGGTGATGTCTTATTTTCACTGCAACCAAGTCTTGAACATTCCCTCATTCTGTCCTCACCCCAAGAATGAGAAAGAGAGAATTTCACATGCTTGATCCACGGAGAACACTCAAAATTTACATCAGGAGATCTGACTCAGTCTGTAAGACTTCAAGTCTATTGATCCTTACCTCAGGCCCGAACGTGGTTAAGAAGGCATCAAAGGACTCTATTGCTAGGTGGATTTGTTCCACCATCACCATGGTCTATCAAGAGGTTGGGATCGACCTGCCATGACCAGTGGGAGCACACTCAACCCGAGCGATAGCTACGTCCTGGGCGGACTTCAGAGAGGCTTCCCTGGCAGACTTATGTAGAGCTGCCACATGATCATCCATCCATACTTTCACAAAATTCTGCAAGTTGGAGGAGGTTCCAGGAAGGACCTCCCAGAAGTGATGAGCCCGGAGACCAGCAGCCGGAGAAAGAAAATTTACAGGTATTTGAATTTCTATTTTCCTATCACCTATGAAACTATCAAGAGCTAACTTAAATGCATTTAGTGTCGCACATCACCACTGCCTTGGGTAGGCTGTTCCAGATTGAGACCACTCTCTGACTAAACCAGTTTGTGCGTCTTTCTGTTTTATAAAGGGCTACTCTGAGCTGTAAGTTGTGCCTCCTATTTACCTTTTCCACATTTTTCCTTTCAAGTCAATCAGTCAGTCATCTTTATTTTACCAGGCGAAACACCTTTGAGATAGACTCATATGCAAGGTGGACCTGGGTAGGTCATAACAAAAACATATAAGCTAAATATTGCTATAATACAATGAGATAATGGTCTGTGTAGAGCAAGTACAAGCTAGGCATAAATAGCAGTGCATACAATGTGGCTAACAGTACAGTAGACCTCAAAAACTCAAATACAACATTGATAGGGCAAGAACAAAAAATATTTACAGAATACTATAATACAAATCAGTATTTACAATATAAACAATACCTGCCCAGTTGCAACAAGACTTGTGGGATAGATGGGGGAGCTGGGTGTCAGATAAGGGGAAGTCAAGGGAGGGAGGTGTGAAGGGTAGGACAAGGTGAGGGCTAAGATGTCAGAGATGGGGGGGTCAAGGGGGGAGGTAGTAAAGGGAGGACAATAGGGTGTTTTAAGAAGAGGAGAGTACTGGGTTTCCAGGCCCACAGATTCCATTAGGTCAGCATTGTTTATTGCTTTAAAAATCATGCACAGGTCACCCCTCATTCTTCTATATTCTAGAGAGTTGAGGTTCATTTCTCTGTCTTTCTCCATAGTGTTTGCCTGCAACATTACCAGTGTTCTTTGTGGCCCTTCTCTGTGCCCCCTCCAGCAATTTAATATTTCCTCTTGTACATGGTTCCCAGTACTGCACACAATAGTTCAGGTAGGGTCTAGCAAGGGTGCTGTATAGAGGAACATAGAGGATAATGGATACCTTCCTATCTGTAACGAGCATGTTGGGTCATCGAGAGGTTGTCACGGTGACCTTATGAACCTTGAGAGGTTCGTACACCAACTTCAACTTCAAGGTGTTCCAACACGCTTGTTACCGAGGGGAAAGGTATCCATTATCTTTTATAGTGTATGAAGTTACACCACTCCTCCACAAGCTGTACAAGTAACATGGAGACAACATCGAGTGGCCCGCCGGCCAGCTGGGGCCGCCCCACCCCCAACCACACCAGCAGTAATACACAGTCTAGCAAATGCTTGGAGATCATCAAGTAGAAGTGAAAGTTTTTTTTGTTTGTGTCTTTTTTTACTTACGGTACGAACAGGAAACAGTAAACGAGGAGTCATGAAATTCACAAAATAGAACAACTCATTTAAAATATAAACAAAAACTTATTGTCGCTCTCATTTTCAGCTTCATGGTCGATTCTTAGTTCTGTAATGCACGTACACTAGAGTTCGAATTTGTTAATGCTGTAGTAGTTACATACAGTAGCTAGTGCAACATAACAGCTATAATGACATAGCTACTACAGCATACCAACCTTTTGAAAATGTATTTTTATGAATAACATAAAGGATAATGTATGGTCTTTGGTTAATAACCATGCTGTAAACACTTCGAGAGGTTGTCATGACATCATTGTAGGTTTTCAGATGTCAGGACAACCTCGAAGTGTCTTCAGCGCAATTATTAACCAAAGACCATACATTATATTTTATAGTGTATGGGCTACCAAGATTGTGTAATCATGGATTGAATTACTTTTCTGAGTAATTCTTACCTTAAGCAGTCATAAATTATGCAGGAATAAGCCGGCCCGGTGACACTGAGCTGCTGGATGCCTTACCTCGCGCCACGCTGGTGACCCGGGTTTAGGAACGACCTTGGGTCATTGGGGTGCTGGCACCGGGGGGGGTGCGGGATCGAGCAAGCCAGCAGGCTGCTCTCCTCTCCCAGGCATGGTGGGTTGTTGCCTCCCTCATAGTTCTTCCCCACCAGGTGGAGGTCCAGTGTGTTAGCGTAGTTGAGAAGGGGGCGGCAGTATGGGTGGGCGGCCAGGGCTCAGCTGGCTTCCGGTGTGTGTGCGTGCCTCCCACCCACACGTACGTACGGCCATGTGTCTGGACCTCACGTGGGGGGGAAGTGGGACAAAACCTACAGAAAAATACCATAAAAATCTCTCTAAAAAAATCATGCCGGAAGATTCCTCAACAGTTTGTTGTGTGTTCTTCATAACGCTATTCATCGGTACAACCTGGTACAAATCAGTTAATTTAATACCAACATTTTAAACATTTTTCTCAAAGCGGAACATTGAATGTTGAGAGCATTCCATTTTATTACATCATTGATATGACATTTAAGAAGGGGATTAACAACAGAGTGATGTCATAATGAAGACATAATAAAGTTGTAATCTGCTTGACTTCAGTTAGTAATAAGGGCCCCCCATACATTATAACGTTCCATCATACACTATAAGTACTTTACTATCCCTGCTGGTTATGTTTCTTAATGTGCAGCCCATTACCTTGTTACATCTTTTTGCAGCGTCCCTGCACTGCTCATCCTGTGACAATCTGTTGTTATAATTCCTAAGTGTTTTTCGCTAGTTGTTTCTTTTATTTCTTGCCCATTTGTATAATATTTGGTTCTCTTATTATTAGGTCCTATGTGCATTATTTTGTACTTTTCCAAGTTAAACAGTTCGGTTAATTTAGACCACTCCTCAATACTATTTATGTCCTCCTAGAATCGCTTAGCAGCTTGATCAGTTTCTATAATAGCTTCTAATTTCGCATCATCTACAACGTTGAGTAGGGCCTAGTGCTAAAGTCTTCAGATTTTCTTCCAAACCTTTGAACTCTCTCTCGAGTTTTTGTCTTCAGTTCGATCAACGATTGCGACCACAATGGGCGAAAGTCCTCGCCCGGATATCTCCAGTGCCCATGCAGGCAGAAGATGTTGCGTACTGACCCCCGCACCACATGCATCTACTGCCAGGGCCATGAACATGAAAACCAGGCCTGCGGCATTTGCCGGTTGTTTCACGTGATGGACCTCAAGAACTGCCTCGCTTGCCTTAAGTTGGACTGCCTGAAAAAATGACATCTGCCTGTCAAATCTAAGGGTGCCCGTTGGGTGGTCTCAGCGGCTGCAGGGTCTGCCGAGCAGTTGGAACAACTTACCCTTTGAGGAGGAGGAGGCTGCTCGGTCCGCTGCACAGTCCTCCTCGGCTTCTGCCTTTGTTCTGCTCCAGTTGGGCTCCACTTTTTCAGGCTCCTTCAAGGAACTGTGCCAGTCCCTCCTGACTAAAGGGCAGGGCTTTTCTGGGTCTCACAGCTCCCACTCTCACATGGAGGAGTCAAAGAAAGACAAAGAAGACTCACCGTTGATGTTCCTGGGACCAGGAGCATTCTCGGTCTCAGGACTCTTAGGTTTTGACCTCAGTCGAAACCACTTCCTTGGCCGTTGGCTTCACAGAGACCCCATTGGTCCAGTTGGTCGAGATGCTGGCCGACAATGCGGCCGAGATTTTTCTTCACCCTGTTGACCGGTTGTCATCAGAAGAGGCTGACAATTCTCTATTCAGGACTCTGGTCCTGCTTGTGACCTCTGAAGGGGCGGCTCAGCTCCCTGAGCCAAATCCTCCGGTCACAACCCAGACCAGGAGGAGCCATGGCTCTCCCCCGCTCCCTCCGAGATCCCCGGCAGTACCTCCAGTGACCGAGATCGAGGTCTCTGTCTTCCTCATCCAGAGGGCGAGCATATCCTGCTATCATCTGCGATCCCGCTCTTGACGCCACAGGAAGCGGCACTGCCACTATTCGTCTTCGAGTGAGGAGAGGCTTCAGCTCAAGTTGCATCGACGCTACAAAGACCTCATGTGGCAACAGTTTGTGTTGGCCGGTCCGAAGCTGACCCTGGCTCCCACACTGGCCATCACTTGGCTGTTGCCAGACAGGCTGTCACCACTGCCCCACTGTTCCTCCCCCAGCAGAACCAGTTACGAAAGTCTCAGTTTGGTCAAAGCTGGCCTCTCCACTGATTGTGGTGGAGCAGCTGCCAACTGGTGCTCCGACTAAGGAGTCTCGGCCTGCCAAGGGGCTCCTTTATTGGCTTTCAGTCACTGTCACACCTGACCACCCCCGGGGGGTTGAAAGTGACTTGGATGGTCGGCCGCTTTATGCAGACTCCTCAGAGTCCGAGGATTACTCACTGCACTCCCATCTGGTTGACGTGGAGTCCATGGGGGATCTCTCGATGGAGTAAGGGCCCACTTCCTTCATGTGCATCCTCTGCCTCATCTCCAAGTCCACAGGGATGAAACTGGAGCCCGTCCAGAAGTGGACTCACTGTTCCCTCACAGAAATCCTGGAAAAAGGGGACTCTCTGACGGAGGCTTTCCCAGTGGCTGAGGCCATTGTTGGCCCAACCCTGGAGCTTTGGCAGCACCCTATAACCTGCACCGCATCCTCGGCCCGAATGGCCCGCAAGTGTGCGGTGCCCAACTGTACCCTCTCTGGTTTCACAGAGTATCCCTCAGCTGAGGGGTTGGTGGCTGACTCCCTGTTTCAGCACTCTGGCAATACAGGGGACGTTGACAAGCTGGACAAGGAATCCAAGAAACTGTACCACGTGGACAAAAAAGTCTATGCTGCCTCTTCGCTTTGCCTCCGCTCAGTGAGCTCAGCCATCATGGTGGCACACTTCTCCCACGCCCTCTTGAGCTACTTGGATGAGGTGATTCCTCACCTTCCTATGGACCTCCAGACCATGGGCAAGCAGGTGTGTGATCAGGGCCGGACTGTGATTGAGCAGTAAATTCAAATGGCTCTATCTGGCCTGGTGGCACTGAGGGTTGAGGCGCTGGACGCCACACTTTGTACCACGCTGGCAACCCGGGTTCGTGTACGGACTCGGGTTGTCGGGGATCGGCAGGGGGAAGGAGGATTGAGCATCCCAGTGGATGCTCTCCTCCTTCGGGGTGGGTTACCAGGGGTGCTTAATGCCCCCGACGTCCATGGGGGCCGGTGGAAGTACCGACTCTTGGGGCACTGGCAGCTCCTGTATGGGGGGCAGTTGGGAGGGGAGGGGCGGCTGAAGGCACTTGGCAGGCGTGGTGTAAGACGTCTCCTGCCCGAAGCCTGCATCCCCGGGGTGGAAGGAAGCACAGAAAAGCGAAAACCACCTCGCCGGTCCTAGATGATGGCCGCTCCAGCCACCCAGTCCAGGAACCAGGGGCAGACCCCGCTGTGCAACGTGCTTCACGGAGGGAGGAAGGTAGGAATCACCGGGGCACTCTAGGGGCAGACCCAGTGTGTCTGGTGAGTGGCATGAGTGAGCCCGAAGGAGTGGAATGGCGAGGCGATCAGGAGAATAAAAAGAGATTTCAAAAAAAGAATTCAAATGGCTCTCGATATAGGGGATTCCGTAGGGCTTGGCTGCGGATCTTGACCTATACGGCAGACGCCAAGCACAAGCTGGCGAACATCCCATTCTCTCTGCTAAGCTGGTCTCTGGGCTTCCTTGGTCGTGGGCTGTACCTCCTGATGCTGATAGGAAGGCAGGAATCAGACTTCTACAGCAAGGGACATCCAGTCCTCCACTTCTTGTCTCCCTCAGTTTACTCCCTGCCTTCAAATCGACAGGTACTCTGCAAGCAGAGCTCTGTCACCACATGGCAGAGCTGAAGATGGCAGACTGTAAGTCAATCAATTTTGTTAATTATTTGGATTCATTTGGATTGAGAAATAGTAGCTGTGTTTCAGCGCTCCCGTATGGGTCCCAGTCTCAGCCTCGCAAGCTGCACAGACTGGCCCCATTTCACCATGGTGTTTTTTCCCACAATTTTGAACTTAACTCTGCAGTGCACTAGGACAGGAATCCAGGGGTATGAACTTCTTCCAATGCCATTTTCAGTGATCGGGGGAATAAACACAGCACTGGAGTGCTTAATCAGGACATATCCCCTTGCCAGTGGCAGCCCCGAGTGTTTTCCGCCAATGGCTGATGCTTGGTCACCTCAGCCGCTCATCGACGGTGGACCTGCTCTGCTAATACAGCCACTTGTCGACATTCACTGGTTCTATCGTCGATGAGCGCTGCAGTACAGGAGGAGCGCTATCTGGACCAGTCTCACCTGGGGGCAGACATTGCGATCGGGGGCCATAATAAAAAAACAGCTCCGGGGTGCTTAATCAAGTTATCCCCTTGCCAGCGGCAGTCCCTGGGTGTTGATGGCCATTCTGGTCTCCTCAGCTGCTCGTCGACACTGGGCCTGCCTTGCTCATACAGCCACGTGTCAACGTTCAGTGTATTTTCGTCGATGAGCGCTGCAGTGCATTAAGAGAGCTAGTTTGGACCAATGGTTCAACGTTGCAGACCTCCGAACAACATTAAGGGACAAGATGGATTTTAATCAATAAAATTTTATGTTTACAGTAAACCAAAAGAAAAGGAGACCAGTATTTTGCCCTTAAAGGGCCAGCAGCAATTCAGGCTACTTTAACAGCATAGCCAGGAAACCTCTGGGGGAGACTGTACACTGTAAAAAGGGAGTAGGACCATTTGGAGCATGGCCTCAAACGGCCTAATACGGGAGAAGGCAGCGTCTACGAATGTCAAGGACTCGAAGGAGGCAGCCCCTTCCTCTACTCAGACCGATAGCAACAGATGGACAGGTGTAAGCGAGCAGCATCCACCAGGTATGAGAGAGCAGCGGCCGCCGAGAGACCCAGCAGTCTGCAGTCCCCTCTCTGGCCCCAGACCTCATCGACAGGTAAAAATAGGGCCTTTGCTCTGGACCCAGCATGCTTCACATACACCTCAGGGGTCACCAGAGGGGAGACCTCACAAGAAGGCAAAAGAAAGAGGACCTCCCCAGGCTCAGGCGCACAACCTCTGCTTCCAGCGGGCAAAATCTGGCATCATGGGGCAGAGCCGAGGGATATACCACCCAGGTGGGTGGGAGGAGCCAGCTTGAAGACTTTCTGGCAACTCTTAAAGGGAAAGGACACTGCCAGAATGTGTGGATGTACACCATGTACCACTCCTAGAACTACTGTTACAGGTGAGTAACCTGTGTTTTGTGCCCCTTCCCCCAACTTTAGTTGAAATTCAGATTAACAGCTAAATATTCCTCTAACATAACCTTCAGGACCTTTGTGCCCGCTCTGCTTAAATGCAGCCTGTCCGGTGCATACAGTTCCTTTTTTTCCCCATGTCCCTCCCCACTCACCAACCAGCCCGTATCCATTAGACTCGCACCACCCCCTCAACCAAGTGTTGAACTCCCCAACCCTCTGCTTCCTAACAGTGCTTTGCCCTAGGGACTGGAAGAACCTCTGAGAATGAAACTGATCTTCTTGCCTCCTTACATATCTTCCCTACCACCTTAAACCTATCCTGAACCTCCTCTACCTCACACTCTTCAAGGTCCTTGGTAGCTAGATGCACCGCTATGTGAGATAACTCGCTATCCTGTCCTCCACACTTTGGAATAAGAGGCCCTACCCTCCCTGCTATCATGCCTGGCATGGTCTACCCACCTACAGCTGTTCTTTGCACCCCTCCCCCATCTCACACCCTTTAGTATTGAGTCTTCCAGTATAACGACCCTCACGTCCTTCCCCCACCCTTCTCATTTTGCACATCCCAGAGGCCCATTCCCTCCTGTACTTTCAAAACTAAAAGGACTAAACTTCCTACATATCAGTGCCTGTAGTACATTGAGAAAATATAACCTCATTCAGGCTTGGATCTGCCACACCAAACCTGACATTGTACTGATTTGGTGAATTCTGGCTGAAAGGATCTACACCTGACCATGTAATTAATATTCCCTCCTACAATGTTTTTAGAACTGATAGATGCACTAGAGGTGGAGGGGCTGCTATCTATGTATTAGATGAATTCTCAGTCTCTATCATTGACTCTTCCTCCGTACCGACAGGGTTCGAAAGCTTGACTCTAAAGTTATCCTTTCTCTCGGAGGAGTTGTATTTTCATCTCACGCCGCTATAGACCTCTGTAAGAGGGTGGCGTGTAACCTTACATTCTCTTTCTTCCATGTAAAGTCTGTTGCAACAGCACTCATCCTAGGCTTGTCTGTCTCCTTTTCTCTGTTCTCCGCTCTACGTCTACTTTCTCCAGCCTCTGGTAGGTCACCGGTAGCTGTTCTGTCTATGCCTTGTCTCTCCAACTACCTCCTTTCTTGTAAGTTTGTGCATACCCCAGTTCAGTTAGATCGCTTTTCATGCACATTCCGTGGTCCCTCGTGAATATGCGCATAGTCCACTTAGGTTTTAGGAGGGTAAACTGAAAGTAGTGTGACTGCCTGTTGCAGAAGTATAAAATAAAACCTAATCTTGCAGTAAATATGCACGCTTCGTGCTGCAAAAGGATGCGGGCATTTAGCCATTCTGGGTGTAGTGAAATATGAGGGCTTGGTTGACTTCTGCAGCTGTTCGTTCTTGTCCCTGTCCCCTGCTCGCCGCAACCTGTGGCTTCGGGCATGGCAAGCAGATGCATCCTCAAAGAGCCATTTGGTGAACTCACCCTATGAAGGCAACCTCCTGTTCAGGTCAGCACTGAAGGAGGCGGTGAAGGAATCCGGTGAAACAGTGAAGGTTGAAGGAATCCGGTGAAACAGCGAAGGTGCATATCCCCCAGTCCAGGGGCCAGGGCAAAGTATGGTCTTCAGATCCAAGGTGCAATTTTTGTGACAGAGGTTACAACAAGGGGCAGAACTCCAACTTTTCAGGGGAAAAGAATATGGTTCTCCCGAAACCAGCGGAATTTCAGAGGAGGCGGATCCGGCGGAGGTGGAAGCTCCAGAGACACTGGAAGTAACACCAAAAAATCACAATGAGGCCATGCGTGCCCATCCTCGAGTAGGGGGCAGACTTTCAGAATTTTTCGAGGAATGGGCCTGGAACACGTCGGACAGATGGGTTTTAGACATTATCAGCAAAGGTTACCTGATAGAGTTCGAGTCCAAGCCTCATTACCTCATGTGGTGCCCTTTCCCATCTCAAACAACTCATTCAAAAGACAAGTGATAGGCAGGCTATCACGGACCTTCTGCTAGAGGGGGCTATCAAACGGGTCCCCCCAAGAGGTCAATTGGGGGGTATACTCCCTATTTTTCATTGTACCCAAACGTACAGGAGGTCACAGACCAGTCTTAGACCTCAAATTCCTGAATCGTTTTGTACGCAGTAGACCATTCAAAATGGAAACTCTGTCATCAATTGTCAAGGAAGTGCTGCAAGGAGATTTTCTGGCATCCATCGACTTGCAGGATGCCTACCTCCATATTCCTATTCATAACCTGCACGGGGCAGTATCTGAGTTTCAAGGTAGGGAACCATCACTTCCAATTCAAGATTCTTCCTTTCCGCCTTTCATCAGCCCCAAGAACCTTCTTGAAGGTGCTAGTAGCAATGGTAGCTCACTTTTGGAACCGAGGGATCCAACTGTTCCCTTATCTGGACGAGATCCTCATCAAAGCTACACAGCTCAACCAAGTGGTACAGGCAGTGACGGAAGTGGTCCAGTGTCTCATGGCACACGGTTTTGTCATCAACCGGAAGAAGAGTTCCCTAATCCCGAGCCAGAGCTTGAACCACCTGGGAGCAGTATTCAGGACGCAGGACAACAAGGTGTTTCCACCCGAGTCGAAATTCAGGGACCTGCTAGAGCTCATCAACAAGTTCCAAAGTTCTGCTCAACTGCCGGCACAGTCCTTTATGCAGTTAATCGGGACGTTAGTGTCACTGGCAGACTCAGTCCCATGGGCTCTAGTGCACATGTGACCAATTCAGGCTCATCTGCTCAAGCTGTGGTTCCAGTCCAGGCACAGTCAGCACCAGCTCATTCCAGTTCCTCAGCAGATAAAAACCTCCCTCGCATGGTGGTCTCGGAGGGAAAATGTGATGAGGGGCCGAAAGCTAGGCCATCCGCTCCAAACAAGAATCACAACAGATGCAAGCCTCAGGGGGTTGGGAGCTCACCTGGACCGGATGTCGGCCCAGGGCAAGTGGTCCCTGATGGAATCAAGGCACAGCATAAACATCTTAAAGATGAGGGCAGTTTGGCTAGCCCTGATACACTTCCGTTCAGCTATGGCCTACATCAACCATCAGGATGGCACAAAAATCTCAAAAATGCTTCGGGAGTCTCTTCTCCTCTTCCATTGGGCAGAAAAACACCTGATGAGTATAAGGGCCGTGTACATACCAAGACAGGAAAATGTCACAGCAGACTGGTTAAGCCGCCAGGATGTCCTCCCGGGAGAATGGGAGCTGAAGGACACTGCATTCCAATTCCTAATAGAGAGGTGGGGCAATCCACAGGTAGATCTGTTTGCACGTCAACAAAACGCCAGGATGCAGCAATTCTGCTCCCTGGCAAGAGACAATCTAGTACTAGCTCAGGACGCCTTTTCCCTAAACTGGGGTCACTTCGGCCTCCTGTATGCTTTTCCCCAATTCCGCTGGTATCGAGTGTGCTACACAAGGTGGCCCGGGACAGGGCGGAGATGTTTCTAGTCTGCCCTAGGTGGCCTCGCCGCTCTTGGTTCCCACTCCTCATTCAGCTGTCAGAGGCATCACCCTTTATTTTCCAGCTCAGCTCAGACCTCCTTCATCAGGGTTTGGTTCTGCACCACAATCTGAGCAATCTGTCCCTCATGCTTTGGAGATTGAGTGGGAAACTTTCAAAGAGTTAGGCTACATCACTCCGGTCATTGAATGATGGTAAACTCCAGGCGCCCCTCCTCCTCTAAAATATATTATAGAATCTGGAGAAAATTCTTGCTCTGGCTCCAATCCAAGGCTATACAGGATCATCCAATATCCCTCCCGGTGCTTTTGCAATTTTTTCAGGAGGGTTTTGACAAAGGTCTGCAACCAGCCACCTTACGAGTTCAAGTTTCTGCATTGGGGGCGCTCTTGTTGGCAAATTCGGGAGACTCACTGGGATCTCACCCTCATGTCAGGAGGTTGCTAAGAGCAGCAACATTAATACGCCCCCCCATTTAAGCCAACCGTACCACCTTGGAGACTTAATCTGGTTCTCAAGGCCCTAACAAAAGCACCCTTCGAACCTCTGAAAGAGGCTTCAATCATGCATCTTACAATGAAGGTGGTCGTTCTGGTAGCTGTTACGTCAGCCAGGAGAATCAGCGAACTGGGGCTCTGTCAACCAAAGAGCCCTACACTGTTTTTCATCAGGACTCTGTGGTACTCTGGACGGATCCAGGGTTTTTACTGAAGGTTATGTCTCTCTTCCACTGTAACCAGGAGCTAATCCTTCCTTCCTTCTGTTCTCACCCGAAAAACTAAAAGGAAAGAGAGTTTCATACTCTAGATCCGAGGAGAGCAATCAAATTATATATTAAGAGAACGGATGCTATTCGCAAAACATCAAGCTTGTTCATTTTAACTGCAGGCCAAAATGTGGGTAAAAAGGCTTCAAAAGACTCTATAGCCAGATGGATTAGGTTAGTAATTACTATGGCATATGATCAAGCTGGAGTGGTTCTGCCTGGTCCAGTGAGAGCTCATTCCACCAGAGCTATGGCCACTTCATGGGCGAACTTCAGAGAAGCATCCCCAGCAGACTTATGCAGAGCAGCCACTTGGTCATCCATTCACACATTTACAAAGTTCTACAAACTGGATGTGATGTCCTCAGCGGACGCTTCCTTTGGCTGCCGAGTACTTAAGGTGGTGGTGGACCCCTAAGAGCACTTGACATTCTTCCCACCCGGCACATCTAGGGATGCACTGCTTTTGAATATGATAGGCGTAATGAAGCCCAGAGACTAGCTTAGGAGTGAGAAATTGAAATTTGGGTACCTGTAAATTTTCTTTCTCCGACGGCTGGTCTCCGGGCTGCTGATTCCCTCCCAGAATGTATGTAGTTGGCTGGCCTCAGGGCCACTTATGCCATAAATGTTGTGCTTTTTGTTTCCAAGTTCTTGTAGTACTGCCTCAGGGGGGACTGCGTTAAGAATGACTGGAAATGACCGGATGTGGAGGGCTCATCACCCCCTGCTGCACAATGTTAGTCCTGCCTACAGCTGTCATCAGGAGGTACAGCCCAGGCGTAATGAAGCCCAGAGACCAGCCGTCGGAGAAAGAAAATTTACAGGTACCCAAATTTCGATATTCCTTAGATCATGTCTGCTCGTAAGTCTTCCCCTGCATACCCTGCATCATCCTGGTTGCCCGTCTCTGAACTCTCTCAGTCCGGTCTATGTCTTTTCATAGATGTGGCCTCCAGAATTGCACTCCGCACTCCAGGTGTGGTCTTACCATGGCTTTGTAGAGGGGCATCAACACCTCCCCCCTTGTGCTAGTGATGCCCCTGCCAATGCATGCCAACATTCCATTGGCCTTCCCCGCTGCCCTGCGACATTGGTTTCTCACCTTAAAGTTACATGATACTATAATCCCCAGATCTCTCTCCTGCTCCGTATCTTTGATGTCCTCCCCACCAAGGGTGTAACTTGCCTTCGGGTTCCTGAGTCCCAAGTGCATCACAGCACACTTTATGGCATTGAATTTCAGTTGCCAAGTCTCAGCCCATCCCTCCAGAGTCTTCAGGTCCTGCCTCATGTCCTCCACCCCCACCGGTGGTGTCCACCCTATTACAGATTTTCATATCATCAAGAAACAGGCACACCCTTCCCCTCAGCCTCTGCGCTATATCGCTGACGTAGATATTAAAAAGGAGTGGTCCCAGCACTGACCCCTGGGGCATCCCGCTCATCACCTCCCTCCCTGACCCGGACTACACCCGTTCACCACCACCCTCTGGCTTCTGCCCGCTAACCAGTTTTCCACCCACCTTGTTATGCTTGCTAGCACGTAAGGCCTGTTAACCCCTCCAGGGTGTGCAGTTATTGGGGATTAATCAACACCCTGGGTGCTGTGAGAACACTCAGCCTGTGGCTTCGTGCCTCACAGCGCACCAGGGGTGTTGATTAATCCCCAATAACAGCACACCCTGTTGTGGGTTATTGCTTACATATTCAGTATCATGCAAGCCAAACACAACCTACATCAACAGTTTTGCCCTCTTGAACATACCGATGTAACCAGTGCACACTGACACCTTGCAGGAACACCTTAATACATTGTACAATGAATATCCCTCTTAGAAATTGAAGGAGGTGGGCCACTCCCAGATTGTAGGATTAGGACCCGTGCCAAGGAGCACAAGAAAGTGGGTCAGGGGTAGGAATGGTATCAGAGGAAAGAGTGATAAAGGGACTTGGGGGGCCATTCTGCCGTATCTTTTGGAATTCTTTTCTTGCTTGGCATTAGACTGAGGATTTTGGTGGGAACAGAAGAGCCATAGAGATCATATGTGTAGGGGTCATCTCGTGACTCTTCACTGATTTGCATATAATCCCCATAGACGCAGTATAGGCCACTTGCATATGGTAGTATGAAAGCCCCTAGTATACCATGTGATGTCCCTTCTTAGTTGATATATAGGATTTCTGTGAGCAGAGCATAATCAGAGACGAGCTACACCTACCTGACAGTCAGTTTGGATAGGGTGTGCCTTGAGATGTGTGTGAATGCCCCTATGTTACAGCTGCTGGTATGGAAGAATATGAAATATGCGGGGGAAACTGAACTTCCTAGGTAAGACATTTCTCATTCTATGGGTCTGTTCTTTAAATTATAAAATAAAGAAATATAGGAATTGTACAAAATGACAAGCATATGTTTTATTTTTGAAAACGTGCATCTAGAAGGATTATCCCTAAATGATGTTTCTAAGACTGTTTTCTAAGACTCCACCTTCCCAGTCCATCATTGGCCAGATTTAGGTGCTGCTGTGCTCACTGCAGCAACCCCCACCCCTTAAAATACATGCATCAGCTGGGACTTCAGTAATTTAAGGTTGAGGTTTGAGCACTGGGAGCAAACCCACATTTCTCATGTGGCAGCGCTGTGTGGCCACAGATCTATCATGGCAGACCCTAAGGGTTTTGTAAGTTCATTTTTTTTTTTCAGAACTAAATGCTCAAAAGGTGTATAAAAGTAGGGATATCTGATCCATACAAATATGACAGAGTGCCTCTCTCTGTTTGAGGGAGAAGGAAACGAGAATGAAAGAAACTGCCACGGGAGATGCAGTAAGATGGTTTTGGTGTAGAATCTATGAAACAATAAACTGAAGACTGTCATGAATGGGGTAAACCAGACGTAATGGGGTCTCAGTTTTCAAGGCTCGAAGATTCTCTGTCTCTCTCCCTCTCAAATACACACACACACAGAGGAGACTATTCATAATGATTACATTCTAATTTCTGTAACAAAGCATTTGGAAGCCTCAGGCTTGACATATTAATTACATAGTGCTAAGAGAAGCAAGTTCCTCTCAGCAAAGCTCAAAGAGGCCTTCAGCTGTAGCTGTCACAGTGCCTGGTATTTAAAACACATACAAATGTTTTCTGAAGATGCTACTGCCTGATTGTAATAGTTTGTTACTTTTGATTCCATATAATTAAAGGTTTTGGCATTTTGGTGTCAGGAAAAAGATTTACTATAACCCAACACTTTATTAGGTCTGGTCAGGTGGGAAATATGTATTTTGAGGCTCCCATTGGCTTTCTTTAGCGTTCTGCTTTTTACCTTGGATAATATTTGTGCTTTAATTAATGCTTGATCTGTGTGAATTAATAAATTTTAATTTATTTTTATCTGATGCACTTTCTTTTGAAGTCAGTGAAGGAAAAAAGAATTGCCTACACAAGAAAGAAATGCTGTGTAATGCAGAGCAGTTGGCCTCAGAAGAGATAGAGGAAAAATCCATTCCCTTAAATAGAGGTTCACTACCAAACTAAGTGCAAGTACTAATGGATATGCAGACTGCAGAAGAGCTAACTTTTACTTCAGTGCTAGGGTGGGACAAATCAGGTAGCCAGGTGACCATTGGCCGCTAAAAAAATTGGTTTCACGACCAGATTTTGAAAGGTACCGGCCAACTGGCTACCTGGCCACAAAGTGATTTTTGAGTCCTTTAAAATTACTGGCGCTAAAAAAATATTGATTTGGCTACCAGAGTTTGAAAGCAGGTGGCCCAACTGGCCACCAGCTCACAAACTGATTTGTCCCACCCTGTAATTGGTGCGAGCTTCTCCTAGCAGAAGTTTCACATCATGAATGTATCATCATGCAGACTGACAGTACTAGAAAGGCTGTTTTGAACTTGGCAAGGATGGGGGAGGCATGGTTACTCCTCCAGATAGGATAACAGCCTGTTTTACTCACCATTCTAATGGAAATACTCTTTAATAAAGAATTATTCATGATGTATACCAAGGAAATGCTCCAAACATGGGAGAGCATGCTTTTTATAACACTGGTGCATTAAGGAAAGTGGTGTTCTTCTGGATTCGTGAAACTCTTTTATCCATCTTCTTTCTAAAATGCAGTTTTAGGTTGTAGTAAAGTTTGGGGCTCTCTGGAGTCAGGGTCCAGATAATCTTGAGGACTGGGAAGTATTTACTGCAAGATTCTTTCACATGGTACAGTATTATTTTTATCTAAATGGTAGTGATACTTCCACTGGCGTGTCTTGAATCCCTACCTCTAAACCAAGTCTCAGACTCCTTGGAGTACTTGCAGCCACTGACACTCTTTGTCACTGCTGTGAAGTACTGAGATACTTCACCACTGCTATATAGTGCTGTGACCCTATTTTTAACATTTTTATGTTGTAAAGACACTTCTCGCCAGCTGGTGAGCAACTCCTGACACTGTCTCCTGCACTGTACACAGCTGATACTGATGCTGCTTTCTTTCATCTGTACTGCTTACAGTGTGTGGAACCATGACTGGTGGCATCGCATAGTACTGCCAGTTTTCTGAATACGTATCAACATACAGTAAATGTGCAGGGTGGAAAACAAATTCCTGAAATCAGAAAGTGGGAGTAAGTCATGCAAGAATGGTAGTAAAATACTTCTTTATTCCCCTTTTCTGTTGCTCTTTGTGGAGTTATTTTCGACCCTTTGCTTGCGCTTCCTGTAAATACTGCTGATCTCTGAGGACAGGCTGTCTCCACTGTACATGGCCTGTGTTCCTCGGATGATGCCTGTACTACTCGACAGGCTTGCTTCCCTGAAGGTGTTAATCCACTAAAGAAATGTGCTAATTTAAAATCCCTTGGCAACACTGGGGAAACATTGAAAGAAACATAATTTTAAGACACCTCTCTGTTTTATGAGGTAATGTGAGGAAGTATTTTTTCACAGAGAGGGTTGTGGATGCATGGAACAGCCTCCCTGAGGAGGCTGTGGAGTCAAGAACAGTGGGGGAATTCAAGAATGCATGGGACAGATATAAGGCAGTCCTAGTGGGGGGTAGGAGGAAGTAAGCTGTTGGTTAACTAGGATCTGCAGCTTATCTGTTAGGTAGGAAAATGGGCAGACTAGGTGGGCCAAGCAGTCCTTATCTGCCGTCACATTCTATGTTTCTACGTTATAGTTCACATATTTTCTGTATTAATCTTCCCCTTATTGTTTTTGAGTTATGCACATGTTAATATTAAAGAGCATCTTTCATGCTTATTTTAAAAGCTATCGCATCCCATCTGAATACTTAGGCAGTCGCTTATGATGACTCCCAGGTCCATTTCCTAAGAAGTACTATCCAGGTTAACCCCTCCCATACAGTATTCTGTCATGGGGTTCTTGTTCTCTATGTGCATCATCTTGCACGATTTGGTGTTGAATTTCAACCGCTAAACCTTGGACCACCTCTCTAAGTCACACCCCCTTATCTTAGCCACCATTGAAGAGCTTCCAGTCCCAGAAGCCTCCTCAGTCACCCAAAAATGGTACCCCGCCTCTTTCACCATCCCGTTAACTACCTGTTAAATTCCTCAGTCACCTCCTTCCTCACACTATTCTCCCTACCCCACACAAGGAGCACCTCAGAAAGGGCCAGGGAAATGGAGTATGCCTTCAGTCTGTTCCTCAGCCTTTGAAAGTTATGCTTCACTGTCTCAGTAGGCTGGTTTGCCAGATTGTTGTTAGCCAAATATACTGGTACCTCAAGCACCCCCTCCCTCTTCTCTACAATCCTGGCTGTTCTCTCTATATCTCTGATGGCCAGTGCACCTGGAAGGCATCTTGCACCTCACTTCCCTTTTCCCTCCTGTTCTCTCTAATAGGTGCCACCAAGTCATCATGTTTACCATTCCTGACCAACTCAGCCTCCTTGAAAGAGTCAGGTGCTGCACCTGTGCCTGTAGTGCAAGTGATTTGCAGTCTGGATATGATGATGTTTGAAAACTTCTTTGTGACCACCCCTTTCATCTCCCTACTACCTTTCACCTCCCCCCTTGGACAGCAGGTCTCTGTGCTGCACTGGGGGAGTGGGGAACACTGGAGTTTCATTTATTATGTATGACCACCAACTAGCAGTCCCTATTAAAGTATAATTACTATAATTTTTTTTTTTAACTTAGGGGTGTACCGGAGTAGAACTTGTTACCTTGTGAGGTATAGGCATTCAGGCAGAGGTGATGAAATCTAGGGGGCAGTGATCTTCCTTTCATGTGTATGTTGTAGTTATAAATTAAAGGGACACTATCAACCCCCCTTAGGTCTCAAAGTGTCCCTAGTTTAAAAACATATTTTATGATTGCCAGAATTCTGTAAAGAGTGTTGATGGAGCTGGTAGTTTGATTCTGACTCTTATTTTCTTTAAAAAAGTAAAAGACTGCCCAACATACTGGTGTTATCACACCAAGACAGGTTTGTTTACATTCCTTGATCAACTACAAATGCAACTTTCCTGGACTTGGGAACATCCACAAAACAATTTAGCCCCTCATAATGCAGTGGGAGTTTAAGAGACTACTGCTGTATGAGTGACTGCACTGTTTGGGTGTGTTTCTAATGCTTAGGAAGCAAGCAGTAAGAACAGAACTAAGATTGTAAACAAAAACAAGGTCGTTTATAAATATACATTGCAATGCATTTCAGTTCTACTAAACAAGGAGACATACAAAACAAACAGCAACATCAGTGAATTGGTAAGCAATCATAAAATGTGGGGTTTGAACTAGAAATAATATGATGAAAAACAGGTTGACAGTGTCCCTTTAAAGGGGGAAACTAGCTACAGAATCTATATGAAGTAGAAGCTGAAATGTGTCTACAAATCAGGTGTTCTCAACATTCCTTCTGAAACGTCTGGGGCTCTTTAAGGGTTTCATTTGCCTCTTGCACACTCAGCCCCGGATACTAGAGCACCTGTTACTAGGCTCTTCTGCTGATACCATATCATTACCAGGATACCATTCTGCTGTTGACGAACTAATCCAGGTTTCACATGACATTCCCTTATTAAAGTTTCACATTGTTTTTAATCAGTGATTCAGTGTTTGTGTGCAGAGGGACACGTCAAACTGGGATCATGAACCCTGTAGTGATCTTACTATTTCAATCCTGACAGTTGTGTTCCATATGACCGGCATATATTTTTAATTTTTTATTTATTTATTACATACTTGGAAAAAACTTTGAATCAGTGACTTGTTTACAGAGGCTCCACGTCAAATTACAGAGTAAGGAAACTAATGACAAAATTTAGCATAAGAATACACACGCATTAGATAAAGTAAAGCAGGATCAGTATATGCTAGACAAGTATGTGACCATGCAAGGTCAGCAGACATCATATAACATTGAGTCAAAGTGATAGAAGTCAGCTGGAATTGTTTCAGTAGAACAGTTCTTTTGTCATGGTACTAGCAAGAAGCGAGACAGTGCTATAGAGGCAGATACAGGCTGGGCTGGCCGACAGGTATTTGAAACGGAATGAAGAGGGACAGAGGACAGTTTGGAGAGGAAGAGGGAGGGGAGGAGGAGACAGATGACATGGACTGGGGGGTTTGGGAGAGGAGAGAGGAGGAGAGTGTGGGTGGGAGAAGGAAGAGGTAGGGAGGGGAGCGGGGTGGGGTGGGGTATTTCACAGTCAAGGTAAGGGGGTGAGAAGGGGAGGGGTGGAGATGTAAAAAGGGTGGGCAGAGTGTATATGAGGGGAAGGGAGCGCATTAGTTGGCAAGGGATTTGAGAGGCAGGGTCAGATGTATGAGGGGGAGGTCGATGAAGGATTGAGAGGGTATAGGGGGAGAACCAAAGGGGGAGAACTGTGTAGTGCAGTCACAGGTACTGTCCAGGGCAAGGGATGCTCTGAGTTGGGATTTAAATGGGCCCAGTTTGGTTGCATTTTGCAGCTCTCCACTGAGGGAGTGTAGCCAGGTGGGGGCGTAGTATTCGAAGAAACGTTGTCCTTGGGAGGTTCTGCAGAAAGGGACTTTCAAGGTGAGGTCACATAGGCCCCTTGTGCATGTAGCTGAGTCAGTACGTTTGAGGAGGTTCTGAACCCTTGCAGGAGTAAAGCCAAGTATGTTTTTTTTGGCGAGTAGGCATGTCTGGTAATGGATACGACCGTCAAGGTTGAGCTGTCCACTTTGGGCATAAAGCACACAATTGTGAGTTAAGCGATGCACTTCCAGGACAAGCCTGCAAGGTTTGTTTAGGGTAAATTTTAATTCTTTTGAGAGCTGTGGAAGTTGCTGCACCATAAACTGCAAGGCCATAGTAAATTGGTGTCAGAATTGAGCTGGACACAACGTTTTAGGACGTCAGTAGTAAAGCAGCATTTGTTTCTGTAGATTAGGCCTAGTTTGGCATTTGCATTTCTGGCAACCTGGTCAGTATGTCTCATGTACGACAGTGTCGAGTCTAGTGTACCCACTAGGTATTTGAAGTGGGTTATAGGTTCAAGGGGTGAGTTTTGATTAACAGTTTGAAATTGGTAGTTCCTATGCCTTTTGTGGGTTGATGTGAAGACTGTAGTCTTAGTTTTGTATAGTTTAGGCATAGCATAGAGTCATTGAACCATGTTTCCACTGTGGTGAAATCGGATTGCATACGGTGCTCAAGCTCCACAGGGTCGGAGTGGGACGAGTAGAGTACTGCGTCGTCTGCATAGAGCAAAACCTGGTCCATTACAGCAGGGGGAGTGAATTTAAGAACAGACTAAAAAGTAGTGTACCCAATATAGAGCCTTGTGGTACACCTGTGGTGATGCTCGAGGGCTTGAGCAAACTTCATTAATTTTTACTTTCTGTACTCTCCCTTGAAGGTAACTCTGAAACCAAGCAGTAGATTCAGGAGAGAGGCCACTGTTTGATAGTTGACGTATAAGTTGTTCATGGTTAACTGTGTTGAAAGCCTTGGTGAGGTCTATGTAGGTTGCCCCCAACAAGAGCCCCCGATCGAGAGCACTGTGTATGTATCCGGTGAATTCTAAGAGTGCGGTAGCTGTGCTGTGTTGTTTGAGAAACCCATGCTGCTGTTTACATTGCAGTTGGTATTTAAGATACGCAGACAATTGATCCAAGACGATATGTTAAAGTAATTTTGAGAGCGGTGGGAGAATTGAGATGGGGCGATAATTGGTGCGATTGGTTCTGTTGCCACTCTTATACACCGGGGTGATAACTGTTGCTTTCCAGATAGTTGGAAACGTGCCTGTAATTAGGGATAGGTTTATTATCTTGGTTAAGGGATGAAGTACTTCTTCAAGGGTGAGCTCCAGGAGCTTGAGATCGAGCTTGTCATTACTCATTCTTGATTTGTCGAGCACCTTAGTAATATATTTTTTGGCCTCCTTCTGGGAAATTATCTTAAGGTAGAAGAGGGGTGGTGGCTTACGAGTGGTTGTTTCAGAGTTGGAGGCTAGGCTACCGCCTATTGGGAGCAGGAAGTCAGGGGGCAGTACACCACTGAGGTCAGTAAAGGCTTAATTAAAAGTTTCAGCCATGATTTTTGGGTCGGGGGTTAGGATAGCATTTACGTTTAATTGTGATGGAGGCACTTTATTGGGCTAACTGGATAGGGCCTGGATCCCAGACATGCTTGCTATCCCTCCAGGAGTTTTCCATCTCTATTTTAAAGTGAAGACTTTTTGCTTTCCTACTAGCCAAAGTACAGTTGTTTCTGGCTGCCTCATACCTCTGAATGTCAGTGGCTGCGCCAGTGCTATGGGATATGCTCCAGAGCTTGTCTCAGTCTTCATCATATCTAAAAGTGTCGTGTGATCCAGAGTTCTGGACTGATTTTCATTTTGTATGGGGGCATAGATATCGAAGGAGTCATTAAACTTAGTGACAAAGTAATCTTAAGGCATCATCCATATCAGTTGTGTTGCTTAGATAACTCCAGTCATGACTTTCTATGTGGGCCTTTAGGGCACCATGCTTCCCTTTATTTATTTATTTATTTATTTCAAGTGTCAGAAATAACCTTTGAGCAGGATGCTCTTTTTCAAAGGTTCCACGTCAGTAAGAATAAAGCACATACATAAGAAAGCGGTTTACAAGACATGGTATGCAAAACAACAGACAAATGTTCATAGATTACAAGTAATAGTAATGTATGATACAGTATCTGTGGGGGCGGAGAAACACAGGCTACAAAGCACTGAGCAGTTCCAGGTACTTATGTACTGACCAAGGTAGGCAGCCATGATAGATGGCTCTGTCTAGTGGTTGTTGTAGCAGGGTAGAGGTAAAGGAGAGGGTGTGTGCAACAGTAGTATCTGAGTGAGTGGAGGGCGGTGTCACGGAGGTCAGGCAGGGCAACCGGGTGGGAGGGGGACGACACTGCTTGTTAGTGAGTGGGAGGAGGTATGGGGGGGCATGTGGAGGGAGGCAGAGGTGAGATTAGGAGATTGTGGTGGTGCTAGTGCAGGAGTAGAATATAGCAATGCATGAGGGGGAAGCTATTTACGCAGGGGTCAACCACTGGTGCTCAGTGTATCCAAGAACTGTGGGTGTAGGGACCAAGGATCGTGGGATGCAAGCCTGCGGTTGCCAGAAAAGGTGGGGACAGTGGCCAGTGAGAGGTGGTGCGGTGGATCAGGCAGGTGCCCTATATGAGCACCGACTGTTGTCTGGGAAGTGTTTTTCACTTCAGATTTGAAAGAGAGGTGGCTGCTAAGGTTTATTAGTTGGGCTGAGATCTCATTTAGCCAGAGCAGGGCTCTGTAAGCAAAGGATCATTTTCCAAGGGATGCTCTGAAGGGGACCAGTAGGGGTTCACGGTCCATGCCCCTTGTCTGGTAGCAAGATTGATTACTTTGTAGAAGATCAGCGATACATGGCGGAGCCTTACCAAGCATTGTTTTTTCCCAGCAGACGTGTCTGGAACTTTATCCTAGAGTCCAGGTTCAGCCAATTGGTTTGCTCATAAAGCATGCAGGAGTGCTCAAATCTATCTGCCCCAAGTGCCAGTTTGCAGGCTTTATTGAGGGCAGTCACCACCCTCTTAAGTGCAGTTTCAGAAGGTGCTCCATAGACAATGAGACCGTAATCTGTGATTGACAAGATTGAGCTGGAGACTGTCAGCCTGAGGGCAAAGGGAGTGAGATATTGTTTGTGTCTATGTAGGATACCTAACTTGATGTTGACCGCTTTAACGACCAATCCAATATGTTGAGAGAAAGAGTATCATCAAAAGTGACTCCAAGGTACTTGAAGGAGTGTACTTGCTCCAGTGGGACATCCTTATTGTTGAAGATGGTCAGAACTGGGTGCATTTTCTTGTGCTGGTGACTTGAGATGAGCATTGTTTTTGTCTTTTTATAATTAAGGAGTTGTTTTTGCGAGTAGAACCACTGCTCCAACTGGTTGAAGGTAGCCTGTAACTCTTTTTGGAGCAGAGTGGGCTGAGGGCTACTACACAGGATCATCCGCTTACAAGATAATTTTGCTATAACAGACGTGATGGAGGTTGTTCAAAAATAAACTAAACAGTAGAGGGCCAAGAATGGACCCTTGCGGGACACCTAGATAGACTTTTCTTGTGAATGATACTGTGTTTCCTACTTTGACACCTTGGTATCTGAGCAACAGACAGTCCTTGAGCCATAAGGCTGCTTCAGTGGCCACCCCTAGTGATAATAGATCTTACTTCGGGTGGGAGTGCTTGCAGCAGGCTATTACATTTAGGACTATGCCACGGGCACTAGGACCACACGGTGAAAAAATTCTGCCAGCAATACCAGCGGGACTGCCTGACGCTGCTCCCCGACGCTGGTCAGGGGTACCAGAGGCGGACCCAGCCCCACTCCTCAGTTCTTTTCGCCGTCTGCACCCAAGACGTGAAGCTTGCTTCTGTCTCGCGACTTCCTCAGCGAGAATAGAGGATCTTCTAGCAAGATTTTACCGTTTTTCGATGGTTTTGTTCGTTTTCACCATCACCGACGTCAGTATCGCTGCCGTAGTTTCGTACGGTTTTTCCTGCATTTCGGTGGTGTTTTCTGCTCAGTGTTTGCTGCCTTTAGTACCAATGTCAGCCCTCTCTCTCTCTCCCCGGCTGGGTTCGATGTCTTCCTGGGCTTCGGTGTCCCCTGAACACCTCAACAATTGTGACTGCGGGCGGCAGATTCCCGCTAAGGACGGGCACCGGTGGTGCATCTTCTGCCCCGACCATGACACCGCTAATTGTGCTGACTGCCAGGCCTTTACCAGCCGGACCCGCATCCACCGCCTGAAAGCCCTTAAGGCCTACCTTCTAGAGCAGAAAATGGATCTGCACTCATCGGAGGGGAAGAAAAAGGAGAAGAAGTGGCACAGTAAGGAGCCTAGTCGGTCCCGACACCGGTCCCGTCTCCGTCCAGATCGCTTATGCCTTCTCCAAAAAGGCCTGCCCTCTGGGGTCTGGAGAATCGCTAGTTTTCCCAGGCTAAGGCCGGCCTGCTGGGGAGAAGCTGCCAAGCCAAGGTGACCTGCTAAGGGTCATCGCTAAGTCCTTGGAGGTACCTCGCTCGGCCCTACTCTCCAAGGCACGGCGCGCCGCCTAGCTAAGGCGCGCTCCGGAGGTTAAGGACTCTCTGGCAACTCCCTGGTGTTACTACCGTCAGTCCGCCCTACACCGCACGCCGACGAAGGGGCTAAGGACCCGGGTCGGTCAGAACTATCGACGCCCCTGCCGCCCAAGTCCTCCTCCCCTGGGCCTCAGGAGAGCTCTTCAAGGCCCCACCGCCTCCGGGAGGCTTTTTTCCGCAGCGTGGTGGCTGAGATCTTCTCCAGGATGAGCCTGGCAGCTTTTTCTTTTTGGTGGGGGCAGGTTCACAAGCGCACCTCTCTGCCACCGCCCAGACACTGGTGCCGGATCCTGCGGAGAACCACAGCCAGAGGGTGAGACTTCTCCGTTGAGGTCACCAGAGCGCCGTCCTTCGCCCCATTCCCGCTCTAGATCTGAGGACCACTGACGTCCCTCTAGGGTTTCTAGTGACTGACATCGGCCTTGGTCTCGTTCCAGGAGCCCTTCTCGCACTAAGCGGGACCGCTTCCGGCGTCTGTTTCCTGACCGACGTCGGTCATTGCTTCGTTGCCGGTCCAGGGACTGGAGTCGGTCTTCGGACCATCGTCGGTCCCCTAGTCATCGACGTCAGTGCAGGCATGGTCATGGAGTAGAATCAGACTATTCCAAATTGGATAGTCGATCCTCCTCTTCTTTACTGTGTGTGTTCCTCGACCTCTTCTTCTCTCAGTCTCAAGCGCCCTGAAGAGAAGGACTGGCTCGCCGCTCCAGATGATTCTACTTTTTGGACATCATGAGGCACAGCCAGGCTTCCAACGAGTGGGACACGGAAGACCTGGATCCGGAACACCGGAGATTGGCTAAATACCTGAGGCAGAAGGAGCCGAAGCCCCTGGTTATTCCTCCTTTGGTGGATATTTTCCAGGATCTTACTTAATCCACCTGGATGCATCCGGCCTCCATCCCGGCAGTTCCGAAAAAGTCGGATAGGCTCTATAAGGCCCCGAGGGCGGAACCCTTCCTGGCAGAGCACCCTCAGGCTGATTCATCAGTGATTACGGCTGCTCATACTAAATCTCAACAGCCGAGGCACCTCAGCTCCCAGCCTCCCGACCTGGAGTCCCGATACCTGCATCAGGTGGGCAAAAAAGTTTACGCTGCCTCCACCTGTTCCATTCGCTCCCTGAATTTCCTCATGCATATGGTGCAGTACCAGAATGCGTTATGGGAACTGGGACTTGAGCTGACACAGGCCATGCCAGACTCTGATAAGAAGACAGAGCTCCTGGCCCTTTTGCAGTCGGACTCAGACATAGGCTCTCGTGTGCTGAGAGCCTCGTATGACACTGCGGACACTGCAGCCAGGGCATCCGCCTCTGGAGTATGCCTTCGGCACCATGCCTGGTTGAGAGTCTCGGGCTTTCACCAGGATCTGCAGTCCGGTATCCGGGATTTGCCCTTCCAGGGTACCATCTTATTTGAGCAGGAGACGGAGGCTTTGATTTCCCGTCTCCAGGAATCGGGTAAGTCGATCTGGTCGGTCTGCCAGATGTACCGTGGTGATCAGCGATGCCCCCACCGCCGTCGGCCTTTTTGTAAGTCCTCAGGCAACCAGGCTTCAGCCTGCAGAAACCAGCAGGGGCAGTGAGGTGGCTTCCGCAGAAGATCCGGAAACCAGCAGTCTGGTGGACCTTTCGCCTGTGGGCCCAAGTCCTCCCAGGCCTCTCTCCCAACCCCCGGTTCTGCCCAATGACTCCCTTCCGCCCCCCCTTCTGACAGAAGCTCACGGGGAGCCAGTTGGGGGCCGCTTCTCCCTTCATCGCAAAGGGTGGAGGTCTATTACCATGGATCAATGGGTCTTGGACGTTGTACGGAGAGGACACACCTTGGAGTTCACAGAGTTTCCTCCACACACTCCATCAAAGCTCTCCCATTGTCCTCCTTCTCACATCCCACTAGTAGAAGGAGAAATTCAGGCCCTCCTGCAAAAGAGAGCTATAGAGAGAGTCCCCTGGGGTAGCGAGGCCAGGGGTTCTACTCCCACTTCTTTCTGGTCCCAAAAAAGACTGGGGACCTTCGTCCCATTCTGGACCTCAGTCCACTAAATCTCTTTATAGAGTACAAAAAGTTCAGGTTGGTGACTCTTCAGAGTCTCCTTCCCTGCTGCACCAAGGGGACTGGCTCTGTTCTCTCGACATGCAGGATGCTTACATGCATATAGGGGTCTTTCCTCCTCACAGGAAGTTCTTGAGGTTCCACTTCCAGGGGACATTTTCAGTTCGGGTGCTCCTGTTCGACTCTCTCTTCCGCTCTAGATCTTCACCAAATGCCTCTCATGGTGGCTGCGGCTCTGAGGCGAAGGAACATTATGTGTTTCTCACCTCAGTGATTGGCTCCTTACGGCCCCATCAAGGGACAGCCTCTTACGCTCTCTTGGAGATACTTATACTCTATTCCGAGAGCTGGGGATCACCCTTAATTTAAAAAAGTCATCCCCAGAGCCCAGCCAAAAGCTCGCCTTTATAGGAGCGATCCTGGATTCTGTCCAGGGCATGGCCTTTCTCCCACAGGACAGGGGGATTCGCTTGCAAACATTGGCGGAATGGATCTCTATAGCACCTCAGGTTCCAGCCCGGAACTTCCTCAGCTTATTGGGGCATATGGCGGCGGCCATTCCAGTCACGCCCTTGGCCCGCCTCCACATGAGAACCCCACAATGGATGCTCAGGGTGCAGTGGGACCAATGCTACGACAACCTGGATGCTTCAGTCAGGATCTCGGAGCCAGTCAGAACATTGCTTTGGTGGTTAGACCCAAGCAATCTGGAGAAAGGGGTCAGTTTTCGTCCGGAGCCTCCAGGTCAGACTCTAAAGACGGATGCATCGGGCCTGGGCTGGGGGGCATACCTGGGTGTTCATCAAACGCAGGAGGTTTGGTCACCCGAAGAACGGTCCCTCCACATCAATGTGCTGGAAATGCGAGCGGTCCTCTACGCTCTTCAGGCGTTTCGGGAGGATCTGGTACCGGGCTCTCTTCTAATTCAGACGGACAACATGGCGGTCGTCTTTTACATCAACAAGCAAGGAGGCACTCATTCCTATCCTCTTTGCAGGGAGGCGATGAGAGTCTGGTTCTGGGCACTGGAACGGGGCATTCTGCTGTCTGCCTTGCACGTTCCTGGTGTCCTACACGATCTGGCCGACAACCTCAGCAGGTCGCGGGCCAGAGCACATGAGTGGGAGTTGCTACAATCCGTAGCGGACCAGCTCTTCGACAGGTGGGGTCTTCCCGAGCTGGACCTCTTTGCGTCACAACGCAACGTCAAACTGCCAATGTTTTGCTTGGGCGAGAGCGCAGCGAACCTGGAGTTTTTGGCCAGACGCTGTATCCCTTTGCTGGGCAGGGAGGTTTCTTTATGCCTTTCCCCCTTTCTTCTCATTCAGAGGGTTCTGCTCAAATTGCAGGCCGAAGGGGCCCGGATGATCCTTGTGGCCCCCAATTGGCCTCGACAGATTTGGTTCCCACTCCTGCAGCGGCTGTCCCAGGAACCTCCAATTCCGCTGCCCATATGCTCGCAATTGCTGTCCCAGGACCAGGGGCTCTAGTCCATCCGGATCTCAGGTCCCTGCACCTTCATGTTTGGCTCCTTCAGACGTAGCTAGAAACAGATATGGGGTTTCCCCGGAAGTGGTGGAGGTCTTAGCGTCCACAAGAAAGCCCTCTACTCGCTCCACTCACACTATGAAGTGGAAGCGTTTCTGTCTTTGGGCCTTGCCGCAACATTTGGATCCCGTCACCTGCCCTGTGAACTCCACTTTGCAATATCTCCTCTCCTTGTATAAGAAAGGCCAGAGTTATTCCTCTATCAAGGTGCACATGTGGGCAGTTTCTGCCTAGCATGCTCTCGTGGGAGAGAGAGCATTGGCAGAGCTAGATGTAGCCCGCACCTTCCTCACGGGGATTCTACACATGAGACCTCCCATTAGGGACCCTGTCCCACCCTGGGATCTCCTTTTTGTGTTGGAGAAACTCACCCTCCCTCCTTTTGAACCCGCGGCAAGTTGTGAGCTGCGTTACCTTTCTTGGAAAGTTTGTTTTTTGGTTGCTGTTACTTCAGATCGAAGGGTTTCCGAGCTTCAGGCTCTGATGTGTAAAGAGCCCTATTTGGTTTTTCATAGGGAAAGGGTTTCCCTCAGAACTAATCCTAAGTTTCTTCCCAAAGTGGTCTCGGAGTTGACCCTCAACTTGTCGGTTGATCTTCCGGTTTATTTTCCTTCCCCTTCCAATAGAGGGGAGGCTCTCCTCCACACATTGGATGTCCACAGGTCCCTGAGGTATTACCTCAGCAGAACGGTTCAACACCGTAAATTGGAGCAGCTCTTTGTGGCTTTTTCACCATCGCTTTGGTCAACGGTGTCCAAGCAGACTATCTCTAAATGGATAGTCCGTTGTGTTCGTTTGCTACAAGCATCACAATAAGCCCATGCCGGGCCGGGTTAGGGAATGCTCCACTAGAGGAGTGAGCTTCTTTTTGCCGCCATGCGGAATATGGCTATCCAGGACATTTGTGCGGCCGCGACCTGGAACTCGGTGCATACTTTTATCAAGCATTGCAGCTTGGATATCGTCTCCAGACGCCGTTCTTCAGCCTTGCAGTTTTACAAGGACTTTTGTCCTAGGGCCTCTGGAGTCAGCATATTCCTCCTCCCGGGGTCGGCTACCTCCTTCCTGTGAGACTGCTTGGGATTCAGTCCTAAATGTAATAGCCTGCTGCAAGAGCTCCCACTCGAAGTAATATAGTACAGTTACATAAGAACTTACCGTAACAGTAGATCTTAGAGAGCAGCTCTTGCAGCAGGCGCTGCTTCCCTCCCTCCCGCCTTCCCCCTCGGAGTGTGCAGATCTATTTTCTTTTCTTTCTAGATGGTGGGCTTCGCCTCCTTCTCTTGTCAGGCCTTCTGCTGGGTACTGGCGTGAGAACTGAGGTGGGGCTGGGTCCGCCCCCTCTTGTACCCTGACCGACGTTGGGGACGGTCCCCGCTGGTATTGCTGGCAGAAGTTTTTCACCGTGTGGTCCTGGTGCCTGCGGCATAGTCCTAAATGTAATAGCCTGCTGCAAGAGCTCCTCTCGAAGATCTGCTGTTACGGTAAGTTCTTACGTAACTGTACTTTTCTGAGAAGCAGGACTGGGTGGTTGACAGTGTCAGAGGCCTTAGTGAGATCTATAAAGATAGATCCCACCAACTGGCCAGCATCCATCGCCTTATGCATGTATTCAGAGAATTCTACCTGGGCAGTAGTTGTGCTGTAACGTTTCCAGAATCTGTGTTGCTGGGGGCACTGAAGATCATATTTTTGCAGGTACTTGAAGATCTGCTCTGTTACAGTTCTCTCTTTATCGCCTTTGAGAGGAGGGATAAAATTGAGATAGTACAGTAGTTAGCGGTGTTGGAGCGATCCCCACTTTTGATCACTGGGGTCATTAGTGCCAGTTTCCAGATAGATGGGAATTTTGCTAGGGTGAAAGATTTATTGAAGATTTTTGTAATAAGGACAATAATTTCATTGATAGCTATGGCTACCAGCTTCATGTCAATATTATCACTGCCCTGTCTGGTTTTACCTAGGACCCTTGAGACGTACAATTTAGCCTCCGTGACAGTAACACGTTGGAAGTAGAAGTGTGGTTGGGTGAAGCTGGGTTTAGCCGTGGGACGAGTCAAATCATCTGGGGTAAGGTACTCAGGAGGCAGGACAGAGCTCAGATCTGTGAATGCCTCGTTAAATGGTTCTGCAGTGATGAGGGAATTCTGAGGGGGTGACGTTCAGGTTTAGCAAGGAAGGATGCTTTCTGTCATCTTGGCCAAGCAGGTCCTTAATGTTGTTCCAGAATTTTTTCCCATTCCCCTAACTATTACGCATCTGGTCTTTGTAGTATTTTGCTTTTGCCAGCCTAGTGAGCTTGGTACACTTATTTCTTGCTGCTCTGTAATTCTGGAAGTCAGTTGTGCTGCCTGAGTTCCTGGTCTTAGATCATAGATTATCCCTGGTGCTCAGCTGATCCAGGAGGACACTGGTAATCCACCCATTGGAGAACCCTCTAAACTTCCTTTTCCTTAAGGGAGCAAAGATATCACATATCCCATTAAACATGTCCATGAAAAGCTGTAGGGCATAATCAGTATCCTGTGCCTCATCTTTTGGTGACCAGTCCACTCATGATAAGGCTGCTTTGAAGGATCCAACCTGCCCTTTCTTGATCACTGTGCTATGTATGGTAATTGGTAATTTTTTTAAGAAGCCTTGTTATAATTTTTGTTGCGACTTTGGAGAGTTTATTAGACCAGGTGAGTATGACTGGGGAGTGGTCATTAAGGGAGTCGGGGAGGACAGTTAGATGGGTTACTTTGTTGGGGAAGCTGGTGACAACCCAGTCATTGAGGGTGGAAGTGCCCATGCGGAAGTTTATTCTGGTGGGTGAGTCAACAACTTGTGTTACTTTAATAGAGGAGAGAGAGTGTCCTTGAAACAGTCAGCCTCGGGGGAGTTCCAGTTTATATTGAAGTCACCCAGAATTAGTATCTCCATTTTGGACCCATGGGCTGTAAGGTAGTCTGTTATAACTCTGAACTCCGTATCTTGGGTCCTGGGGGAATGTAAACCGATGCCACTGTGAGTGTTTTTCCATTTGAGCCAGCAGAATCTTTACAGGCAGTAGTTGGGTGCTGCCACTAGAGGGGGTAAGTGGCATTAGTTGCCCCCGAAGGTGTTCCTTAAGATACATCACATAGTCACCACCGCGTTTACCCACTCTGTCTAGTCTGAAAGTGGTGTAGCCTGGCAGTTGGCAATATATCTCATACCAGTGGTAAAAAAAATGGGTAAAACAAATCTTATGTGGGATAAATATTTGATCTTATCCTTCTTCTTCTCCATCTTCTCCATTCATCACTAGTGGGTACAGTGCTGGAGCTAGGATCCTGCGGGAGACTTTTTTTTATTTTTATTTTTTTCTATGGGTGGAGTTGACGCAGGGCCGGCGCCGCCCTCGAGGCCGACGTTCTACATGGCGCTCGAGGGTTGGCCGATAGCTGCTGTCAACTCTGCCCTAGCCCCAGTCTTTTCTCTCCTGCCATCAAGTGTGGTACCTCATGAGGAGACTGTTGGTTTGTGGCCTAGTGTAGTGTTACTTACTAGAGTTGTTAGTTGCCTCGGTTCTACTCGCCTGCTCGATGTCGCTTCTGACCGGTATGACCTTTCCTTTTATTTCAAGCGGTGTTGAATACTGTTTTCTGTTTTATTTACTGTTTGGTCATGTCTTGTCTTTGGGGGGGGGCAAGAAGATGTTGAAAGCGGGGCGGCCCCCTATGCATCGGTGCCCCAGTGGCCACCTTTATTCCACGACGGACCGACATGACTGCTGTCTTTCCTGCCTCGGCCCCGACCACAATATGGACAACTGCGACATTTGCTTTTCGATGGACCGCCATGTAATTGAGAACTGCGTGTGGAAAGTCGGACGTGCGCTGCCGACTTTCGGAGGACAAATGCGCAGTTGACGGGCCAAGGCCAGGATCCTTGACCCTTCTTCCGGGTCCCCTCCTGGTCCTATACGGCCCGTGGAGGAGGGAACCCCCACCTCTTTTAGCCTTGCCACGGTGGGGGTTTCTTCTGCAGTGCAGGAGGCCCAGGCTGGCCCTTTCAGGAGTCAGTCGGGAGGCACCGGATTGGCAGTCGCCTCCTCTGTGGCGAAGGCTCCCTCGGTGTCGTGTTCCGGGCCCTTTGGGTCTGGACCGGCACCATCTCATGGCGCTGCTCTTGGTCCTGACGCTGTTTGTGGCACTGTGGGCTTTGAGTGCGGCACCGTGGTTGGCATCTGGCCTCTCGGTGCTGCCGTCGACTCTGATGCTGTTCACGGCGTTGGGGGGGGTTGGTGGTATGGGGGGGTGGTGTTTTGGTTGTTTCTGTGCCTGGTTCAGGTCCCGACACCAACCCTGGCTTTGGCGCCGCTCGTGGCGCTGGAGATGGGGTCGGCAGCATGGTCGGAATCGGCCCTGGCTCCGGTGCCGCATGTGGCGTGGGGGTGTTGTGTGGTGCCACGTTCGCAGCTGTGCCTGACCTTGGTGCCACTCGCAGCGCCGAGGTGGGTGTCGGCATCGGGCGCAGTGCCGTGTTGGATTTGGCTGTTGGTGCCTGGGACGGGGTTGGCACCGTGCTCGGGGCCACGCCCGACTCTGGTGCCGTTTGTGCCGTCGGGGTAGGTGTCGGCGTGGGGCTGTGCTTCCCTCTGGCGCTGTTTGCGGTACCGAGTTTCTGGATGCTCTGACTCGTGGTCCAGGAGTTAGAGGGGCTCAGGGAGTTGTCTGGCACTGGACTTCGGAACCTGCCTCTTTGGAGACGGGCTCTGGGTCTGATCTGGACTGGCTCCCAGGTTCTTTGGAATCATTGGACCCCTCTGTTTCCAGCACCTCGGCCCCCACTCAGCCTCCCTCTGGGGGTCAGTTGTCACCTGTGGATCTTAGGATCAGGGGGTCTGACCAGCCAGCTGTGGTCCCTGTGTCCATTACTGTGCAACCTGGGGTCACTCGTGATCTTCCTGGACATAAAGTCTCCACCACTCATTCACAGTGATGGGGTCTACACTGGAGGCGCTAGGACCCAGCGGGAGCACATTTTTTGCAGGAGGGCCGGCACCAGAGATGGAGCCACAAGGAGCAGCTCGTGCAGCACTGGCTATCTCGGCGTCGACCCTCCAGCCACCTCAGTTCCTTTTTTCCCCGCCATCGAGTGCGCTACAGTGACAACGTTGCTCGCCCGCTAGTAGTTGAACTTAAACTAGCAGCATAGTTTTCAGTTCTTTTTTTAATTTGTAGTATTTCTTGAAATAAAGTACCGCTTACTGTAATTTATTATAAGAAGTCTCAGCCTACATTGACGGAGTCGACCATGAGCTGGTCAGGTGACATTAGGGAGACTTCGTATGAAAGTTGTTCAGTCAGCCGGGCTGGGTCTGGTCCGCCGCCCTCTACGGAGGGGTGGGGTCTGACAACAGACAGCCCAGTGCCCGAGGGGTGGGGCAGTCCCCCCCCCCAGAAGCATAAAAGAAAATAGTCGAGCACTCGGCACTGTTCGGCCTCGAGCTCTTCTTCGACCCATAGGTCCAGAAAGAGAAGACATCACTCGAGGTCGCCTTCTGGTATGTCTCTGCGTCGATGGTCGGTCATTGGGGTCAGTTGCTGGTCTCTTCAGGTGTCGCTGGTTTCTGTCTCTGGTGTCTGACCTCTTCGACATCGGAGCCCTTCCCCGACTTCTGGTAGGGCTTCAGATGAGCAGTTTCATCAGTGGGCTGGTCTGATGAAGCAGTGGGCTTGGAGGTTGGTCCAGCTGCCTGACCCGGTCACTCCGGGGCCCTCGGACCCTTCGGGAGATTGGATAGGGCGGTTGGGCCTACGTAGTCGCGCGGCGCCTTCTTCGATGCCATCGACTCCGCGCTCCGGTGTTCTTCCGCCTCACATGGCTGCGGTGCAGGGGCCCACACCGATGCTTCTTTTCCTTCTTTTGCCTTAAATCTTGGTTTTCGGGGCCCTGCGTTGGTTTTGGCACTGTTGGTGTCAATGGGTCGCTCGGTGCCATCCATGCGTCTGTTGGCGCTGTCCTCTGTGCCGTTGGGATTGTCCGTGCCACCCTCGGTGCCGTCCTCGGAGCCGTGTTGCTTTTCGACACCGTCCTCGGCATTGTGCGGCTTTTCGGCGCCGTCCTTGGCACCGGGGGCTCTGTTGGCACCATGCACTGTGCTGGGCCAGGCGGCCCTGTGCTCTTCTTCGGCGCCGAGACTTGGTGTGACGTCTTCCAGTCTCCAGGGCTCCTCGACTCTGAACCCCTTTCCCTCCTATTTTCCTTCTGATTTTCACTCCTTTCCTGTCCATACAGTCCCTCCTGGGCTGTCAGAAGATGATATTGAGCCTGACCCAGACCTTAGGCTGGGTGATGATGTGGAAGGAGCAGGATCTAATCCTGCTGCAGAGGCTGTGGTTGAGTACCTGTCATTTAAGTCTCTGCTGAAAAATCTGAATTCCATTCTTTCTCTCCAGACTACAGATATCGATCCTGGGAAGTCTTAAAACTCCAGTACCGTCATGTTCCGGACATCTCTATGGATTTAACTCCCCAGGTACAGCCCTCCTTTGAGACACTTTCTCAAATGGTGTGGAATAATCCTGCTCTCATTCCTTCTGTGGCTAAGTCCATAGATAGGAAGTATGTTGCTCCCAAGGATCGACCCATTTTAGCCTCCCAAGCCTTTACGGACCCTATTGTAGTCATGGCAGAAAATGATACGGTCATCCTTCCTCAGACTACTACGGCTCAACCTATAAACAAAGAATCTCGTAAGATAGATACTTTAGGTAAGAGAGTCTTTGCTGCATCCACCCTGGGTATGTGTATTGCCAGCTACCAGGGCTGTTTCTCTCAATATGAGTATATTCTTTGGCATTCACTTAAACAAATGGTTGAAGCTCTACCGGAGTCCGACGCTAATGCAGAGCTTCTTCAAACCATAATCAGGGGTATCAAGTCCAACAACCAACAGGTTAAAGTGGCAGTGGACACTTTCGATAATGCCTTCTGAGCGGTGCCGGCAGGCATTTGTACTCACTGTCATTCCTGGCTGCGCACTTCAGGCTTCACGATTGATGCCCAGCAACAGGTCATGGCATTGCCCTTCGACGTTGTGTATCTCTTTGGTCCTCAAGTAGAACAGGCTCTAGAGGCCACACAAAAGACCAGATCGGCCATTAAATTAGCTCGACCTGCTCCTGCCCCTTCTCAGGGGGGTGTTAATGAGCGCCAGTTTCACAACCATCAGTCCTTTCGAGGCAAAGGAGGTTTTGGTAAAAACCAAGCCCCTCAGCCTCAAAAGAAAACGCAACAGAAAGCACAAGGGCCCAAAGTACCCAGTGCAGCCTTCTGAGTTTCTGGCCCAAGTCCCACCTCAGCTGCCCGAGGGGGACTCCTTCTTAACAGTGGGAGGTCGTCTGACTCAATTCTACAGCCAGTGGAAGTCCATAACATCGGACAAGTGGGTCCTCCAGATAATCCGTGAGGGATATTCCCTCAGTCTTTCAGAGAACCCTCCAGATTGTCCCCCCAAACGGCAGCCAAAACTGTCAGTCCTTCAGTCAGAACTTCTTGCCTCCGAGATACAAGACCTTCTGAACAACAAGGCAGTAGAAGTAGTTCTGCTGGATCAACGGAATACAGGGTTCTAATCCCACTACTTTCTAGTTCCAAAGAAAACCGGGAGCATGCGCCCCATTTTGGACCTCAGAAAATTGAACAAATTTCTTCCCAAAGAGAAATTCAGAATGGTATCGCTAGGAACCCTGTTACCTTTGCTTCATCAACACGACAGGTTAGCCTCCCTGGACACGCAGGATGCTTACCAACATATTCCTGTTCACCCAAGGTATCACAGATACCTAAGGTTCGTGGCTTTGGGCCAGCATTATCAGTTCAGAGTTCTGCCCTTTGGGCTATCCTTGGCGCCGCTAGTTTTTACAAAGTGTTGTGCAATTCTCGCAGCACACCTCAAAAAGATTGGAATACAAGTGTTCCCATATCTGGACGACTGGCTGCTAGCAAGACCTTCCAGGCAAGGAACTCTCGACGCCGTAGCCACGGCCTCAGACTTCTCATGTCCATGAGTCCCAGCAACTTCAAGAAACGTGAGTTACAGCCTCCCAGAAGCTCCTTTTCATAGGAACTCTTCTGGACACCTCCTGTGCGAAAGCTTTTCTACCAGAGGACAGAAGGAGTGATATCCTACAGATGACCCGATACATCAGAGAGAACAGCTCAGTTCAAGCTATCTCGATGCAGCGGATGCTGGGTCTCATGGCATCCTCGGTGTTCACTGTACCACTAGCACTCCTCTACATGAGAACCTCTCAGTGGATGCTCAGTACTCAGTGGTCCCCAACCACTTACCCTCAGACCTTTCTCATCAAGGTGACAGAACCTCTGAAGAGGTCACTCACCTGGTGGTCGCAAGAGGAAAACCCTCTGGAAGGGTATCCCTTTGCTCCCTGGATCATCAGATTTCCATTACCACGGACGTGTCCCTGATGGGGTGGGGAGCTCACTGTCAGAATCTCCACATCCAAGGTACGTGGACTCAGGATGAGTCCCAGCTTCACATAAGTGTCTTAGAAATGAGAGCCGTCCTTTATGCAGTCCGGGCTTTGAAGGACATTCTCTGTCACAAGAACATTCTTCTTCAAACGGACAACAAAGCATTGATGTATTACATCAACAAGCAGGGCGGTGCTCACTCTTACCCTTTATGAAGGGAAATGATGAGAGCTTGGGACTGGTGCTTGGAGCACAAGGCTCTAATTCAAGCAGTCTACCTGCCGGGTGTGCAGAATGAACTGGCAGACCGTCTCAGCAGAACAGAGGCAGATCCTCACGAATGGTCTCTTGACTCAATCGTAGTTCAGTCACTATTCGCAGAGTGGGGAACTCCAGACCTGGACCTTTATGCATCCCCACTCAACACAAACTGCCTCTTTTCTGCTCCAGAATTCCAGGGTCTGGCATTTTCTGTCAGGATGCGTTCAGACGGCAGTGGACAAAACGCTTTCTATACGCCTTTCCGCCTCTTCCTCTAGTTCAGAGAGTACTTCTCAAGTTCGAGTCCCAGAGGAACAAAATGATCCTCATTGCTCTCTTCTGGCCTCAACAAATATGCTTTCCGTTACTCAACAATATGTCGAAAACCCCTTTGAAAGCGCTTCCCCTTCAGACGAACCTTCTGACTCAGTGGGCCTGTGGTCCATCCCAATCTGAGATCGCTTCACCTTCATGCTTGGCTCCTGAAGAGATAGAGGTGAACAGGTTCAGTGTCTCTCACAGAGTTTCAGATAGTCTTCTGGCTGCGCTTAAACCAGCCACTAGAAAAACTTATACAGCCAAATGGAAGCGTTTCTCTCTCTGGTGTGCAAAATTCTCTTTGAATCCTTTTTCCTGCTCACCCAATAAAGTTCTAGAGTACCTTTTAGACCTCTCAAATTCAGGTCTGCAATACTCTACAGTCAAAGTTCACCTTTGGGCCATTTCAGCTTATCATGAGCCAGTACTTTCCTTGCCACTGGCTCAGTTACCTGTGGTTAAATTCTCTTTGAATCCTTTTTCCTGCTCACCCAATAAAGTTCTAGAGTACCTTTTAGACCTCTCAAATTCAGGTCTGCAATACTCTACAGTCAAAGTTCACCTTTGGGCCATTTCAGCTTATCATGAGCCAGTACTTTCCTTGCCACTGGCTCAGTTACCTGTGGTTAAGAGGTTTCTTAAGGGAATTTTGCATACTAGACTTCCTGTCAGGCGTCCAGTTGCAGCCTGGGACATTAATCTTGTACTAGACATGCTCACTCGAAAGCCTTTCGAGCCTCTAGCTACCTATGAGCTGAAATTTCTCACTTGGAAAACGGTTTTCCTGGTGGCCATTACCTCGGCCCGCAGGGCCTCTGAGATGCATGCCTTGGTCACAGACCCTCCGTATACTGTGTTTCATAGAGACAAAGTCGTTTTTAGGATCCATCCTAAGTTTCTCCCTAAGGTTGTTTCAGAATTCCATCTAAACCAACCTTTGGTCCTTCCTACTTACTTTGCGAACTTCCAAAATGAAGGAGAGCATACCCTTCATTCTCTGGGCATCAAAAGAGCTCTGCGGTTCTACCTAGATAGAACAAAAGAAATTTACAAAGTTCAAGAACTGTTTGTTTCCTTCAACGAGACCCGGCTGAATCATCCTGTCACTATCAGATGCATTTCAACATGGCTGGTAGCATGCCTTCGCCACTGTTATTCCATGGTGCAGGTTAAGCTGGAGGGCAGAGTGTACGCTCACTCTACTAGAGCAGTTGCGGCATCCCTGATGGAAATCCGCAATGTGCCCATTGCAGATATTTGCAGTGCGGCTACCTGGAGCTCAGTGCATACTTTCGTACTGCACTATGCCCTGGATGTCCAAGCCAGGCGACATATTTCGTTTGGCAGAACCATCCTTGATGGACTTCTGTCCTAAATTTGTGAGCTCTTGGTCTCTCCTGCCACCCTCTCGGGGGATTATTAGCTCGGTACTCTCCCATCAGTGTGAATGAGTGGTGACTTTATGTCCAGGTATGTATGGATATTACGTACCTACCGTAATTCTTGATCTTCTTGGACGAAGTCTCCACCACTCATTCACACGTCCACCCACCATCCTCCAAGCTCACCTCTTTTGTTGGTCTTCACTCCCTTAATCTTTAGGCTGTAAAGACTTCTTTCTTTACCCTTCTTATATGGGTCTTCCGGACTATCTTATGTCCGTTTTTTGTTAGGTTGTCTTTCTAGGTTAGTTACGCTTCACCTCCTCGGAAAAAAAGGTACTGAGGCGGTTGAAGGGTCGACGCCGAGATAGTCATTGCCGCAAGAGCCAAGGCTCGCTGCTCCATCTCTGGCGCCGACCCTCCTGCAAAAAGTTGTCCTCCGCTGGGTCCTAGCGCCTCCGGCATAGATCCCATCAGTGTGAATGAGTGGTGGAGACTTCATCCAAGAAGATCAAGAATTACGGTAGGTACGTAATTTCCATTTTCTGTTCCTCCAGTTGAGGTACCCCCTTCCTTGGTGTGTTTGGACAGCCCAAGTTTGGGGCATCCCGGGGTGCACCTGGAAGGGGAGGGTACTGTTCCCTGGGTGGACTCCTCGGAGACCACCCAGAGTTGCCAGCTGCCTAGGCTGGTGGCTGCAAGGACAAGGTCCCTCTCTGATTCCGAAGGGTTGAGAGGTAGGGGTGTGATGCATGCACCCTCCCCAGAGCCCAGCCGGGTTATGGGAGGAGTCGCAGCGTAGACCCTCTCCTTTCCCTGGAGGAGTCCCCAGAGGGACTTTAACTTCAGAGGTCAGGGGCCATCCTTCTGGACTCTTACAGTTCCGGTTACCTCATGGGGGGATTTCTTCCTTTGGGCACAGCTCTGACCGTTCTGATTCAGTTGAACGGCTGTTAGCTGCAGCGGCCTTTGGATCCTCTCACTGCGAAGGGTTTCCTGTTGGCTCCCCCTGCCCTGACAGAGACCGTTCTCCTGTTGCTAGGAGCCTGTCCCTCGAGCCTCTGTCTCCATCCCCGGTTTACCAGGTATTCCTGGTCTTCGGGGGGGGGCTCTCACCTGGGAACAGTTCAGAGGTTCCGCTGCACATTTCCCCACCTACCTTCATGTCCTGGATCAACCAGTGTTTCATCATACTTCCGTGCAGCCAGATCCTGAACCTGGGAGCTCATCCTCATTCTCTTCTCCCTCTATGGAGGGAGAGGAACCCTTGGTTCACATCTCTCCAGCGTCTGATCTGTCCTCTTATCAGCGCTTCCTTGCGAGGATGTTGGACGAGCTCCACCTTACCCCAGTCCTGATTAGCAATCTCGAGCATGTGACGTGCTCCTTTTTAGGTGAATACAGTGCGGCTCACCTGGTGGCTCTCACCTGGCCTATTCCTTTTCAGGAAGCGTCACATCGGCTCTGGCTATTTCCCTTTTCCACCGTACAAGCCCCAAGGGACCTACGCTAGCGGTATTGTACTCCTCCTGGGTCTCCAGATTCTCTGCCTCATCCCTCTTCGGGATTGACCTCCTGACCCCCTCTGGGCCTCGGCGCCTTCTGTGACAGCTCCCCGGATTCGGACTCTGCGGATTTTGATTTCTGGGGCAGACGAGTATTCTCAGCACGGATCTCTCTTTTAATTGCAGCACATCAGGCCCACTTTGCAGCTCACAACAGGTTCTTGTGGTCCAGGATAGGACAAGCTCTAGCCTCAATGCCTGATTCGGAGGAAACCAGGCAAGCCATTGCCCTCTCTGCGCAGGGCCTGGAGTTAGCAAGGCACCAAGCAAGTGCATCTTAAGATGCCAGTGAGGTGGCATCCAGAGTGGTAGGGACAGCGATCTGCCTTGCGAGAGCACGGTCTCCGCTTATCCCCCTCTCATCCCTGGACTGATCAGAGTATTTCCCGGCCGAGTGAGATGGGGCTGGGCACCCTCCTTCCCCACTGGGGGATTCCTCGTCACCTAGACCAGTCACAGGCCTCCCAGGCCTGTAAGGGTTCTCCCCTTTGTCGCACCCACTGGAGGCTAAGGACCTAGTCCCTTGGGGTAGTTCAGGACCCCTTCCGGAGGCTCAGTATCATTTGTTAGTGATGAATGGTGAAGATTGACACAGATAAGATATGAAAATTATGTACCTACCGTAATTGTTGATCTTTCTCTGTATCTCACCATTCATCACTAAATTCCACCCTCCTTCCCCTGGGGCCTCAGTCTCTGGACCTCTCCCCCTGTGTGTCTTCTCTTTCCTTGCTCTCCTGTCCCTCGTGCTTAGGTGGAGGGACTCAGGAGACACACAGGATGAATCCTGAGGGTTTATGGAGATATGGGGGCGCCCTTTCTCTCTCTTATTAGGAGTCTGGAGTGTTGGGGACCCTCCTCCCATTTTAATTTTGAACTCATAATTTGAGTTTAGTTTTTCTCCCCTTATGCCATATTGGCTGTTTAAAATCCCACTGTTTTGGAGGGAGGGGGGAGAGTTTGAGACACACCCTCAGCCTGCACTCTCCTGTTGGTTGGTCTACTAGACCTAGGCTGCTGTAAAGTTCTTGCTCAGCCTTCTGCAGCTGAACATTGATAGTCCAGTGATGGACTATCGTCCTCTAAAAATCTCAGGTGCAGAATCGCTTCTGGGGGTGTGCTACTCTTTCCTCACCCTTCCCTTATCTCTCCTTCCCTCTCCTTTTCCTTCTTCTCCTTCCAGAGATTGGGGCCGCTCTCTCCCCAATTCCTTTTTTAATTTCTTCTTCTGTCTCCTCTGTCATTTATTTCTCCTTTTAGTTTATTATTCCTTTCCTTCTGTCTATCCCTTAGGCTCTCTTGCCTCAACCCACCCTCCCTTCCTTACACTCTCCGGCGTGTCAGAACTGGGGCTAGGGCAGAGTCGATGGCAGCTAACGGCCAACCCTCGAGCACCGCTTGGAACGTGGGCCTCGAGGGCGGCGCCGGCCCTGCGTCGACTCTGCCCATAAAAGAAAAAAGTCTCCCATAGGGTCCTAGCTCCGGCACTGTACACACTAGCAATGAATGATGAAGATACAGAGAAAGATCAACAATTACAGTAGGTACATAATTTTCATTTTTCATTTAGAGCTTTCTATTTCACTTCAAACATTTTATTTCCACTTAAAATCTGGAAATAGAATGCAGACAATGAATCAGACAGTTTACAATGGAAAAAAGAGACAGTTGTATGCTAAAACAGCAGTAAAAAACATTAACAATATTTTGTGTGTGTGTCTGTTAATATATGGGATATGACATGGGTGAGAGTGAGATAGTAGAAATATCTTCATGAGCTACACTTGACTTTTTGACCTCACGAGTGGCGAAGCAGCAAGTGAGGTCAGAAGAGGTTACGTATAGCCAGTGAAGATATTTCAGCTACCCCACTCTCACCCTTGTGATATTTTGATTTGTACAACAGGTGTTTAGGTTGTTTCATGATAGAAATGATAAAAAATTACAAAGGGAAAAAAGTGCAAAATTATAAACTGCCCTGCTGATCAATTGTGGCGCATCATAAAAGCAGAAAAAGCAGTGTAGTACAAATCAATACAGTAAAAATATAAACAATCAATACAATACAAATCAAAACAATACAGATGTGAACTAGAAAGCAGCGAAGTCTACAAAGTATCTCACATCTGCTGGCTTCAGTGCTGCATACGGCTGTTATGTTGTCATCAACATTGTTAAAGCTACTGTCTGATTGGTTCAGTGTTGCAGTGTGACATACCCAGCGTTGCAAGATAGTAGTACCATCTTTGAACATGTGAGATAGTAGTACTGTCTTGCAAGTTGGTCATAAGATAGTAGTTTTATCTTGGCTAATCCAAACCCACACCTGTTATATAAATATATATTATACAGACATGGTAGCACTTGTATATTAGGGTTGAGTAAGCACTTTATTTTTTTTTTTAAACTTGTATTTTTTATTAAAGTTTTGAAATGAAACTGTACATACATACACTTAAGTAACAAACTGTAAACATAAATACATAAAAGAACATTTAGTGCCACCTTAACAATTAATTTTAAATACATTACCTATAAAGACAGTTTTTATTTTAAATGTTTCAACTATCTAGGAATGAGTTTATTTTTCAGGGATCAGAAGTCTACGCAGGCCCACAAGTTCATATAACAAAAAATATGTGGTTACTACATTGTATAGTAATAATCATCATATTGTATTAATAAGGCTGTGAATCTCAATATGATTTACAGGAAGGCTCCTCTTTCTACACCTCCCCCGATCCCTCTCCTCCAGTTCCCTGGGGGACTTGATATTCCTGTTTTCTAGGGAGGGCATTGTGGCTCCCTCCTGGAGGATACATACATGTGATACCTCCCTCTTTACGCAGGAGACTCCTGTTTTTTTTGACTGAACTCCCTCCCTCCCTCCTTGGAAACAAAATCTCCTGCTTAAGTAAAATTCTGTCCAAAATATCCATGTTTTTTGGGCAGATAAAGACACATAAAAATTAAATCAGTGATGAACAGTGTATCTGATAACTTTATATAAGTAGTTGTTTATTATTTTTAGTGCTTATTCTTGACAGAATGAAATATATAACATTTTTGTAATGACTTTTTTCTTCTTTTTTGATGCCATTTAAGGACAAACTCAGGACGTTATGGCACCTCCCTCCTAGCAGGTCAATCTCCCTCCTAATTTGACCCAAATCTCCCTTTTAAGCAAGTTGGACATATCACATGTATATCCTTAGTAAACATGCCTTAGCTATCAGGGGTGAAGTGTCCCCATAATTTCCTCCAGATCTCCACCTATGGCACAAAATCAGATCTTTGTGTCATAACATAAACAACTCAGCTTCTCCAGAGCAGTTCAAACTGGGCCTGCCTTTTGTTAATAGATTCCGTAAGACTCTCCATTCTATAAATAGAGATGATCAGATCTTCCCATTTATCCTTGAGTATATTCTTATTGGTAAGCCAGTGCTTTGTAATTGTTTTTTGGGCAGCTAAAAGCATTATTCTCAGTAGCTTAGCTGTTCCTATATCTCTGTAGCCAGGGGGGAGATCTAGAAAAATATATAATGTGGGGGTCAGATTCAGGTTGAATCAAATACCAGGTGAATGGCCTGTTGAAGCTCCTGAAGAAAAGGTTTTAGTAAGGGGCAACTCCATAGAATATGCACCAGTGCTACCGGAGACTGGCCACACCCCCTCCAACAGATCGAAGCAGATCCACCCTTATATTTCCCTGTGATGGCTGGAGTCCGAAAGTATCTATAGAATATTTTCCAGGAGTATTCTCTCCAACTCCCAGCTGCTATGCCCCAGTGAATTCTCTCTAAGGCCTTAGACCAGACCATCTCACTTGGAGGAGTGCTTTATATAGATATGAAATGGTTTTGTCTTGAGGTGCCCAGTTCTCTAGTGCTGCTTTAATCAAATGGGCAATCTGTGGAGGGGAAGTCCCTTGCCCCCAGGAAAGGTGGAGTGATCGGACATAGTCCATGGCTCGAAAATATCTAAATCTGTCTTGCCGTGGTATTCCATATTTGTCCACTAATTCTTGGAACGGCCGAATTCCCCCCTCTGCTAATAAATGCCAGACCAAAAAGAGTCCCCTGCCTTCCTACTTCCCAAACCCCGAGTCCCATCTTGCAGGAGCAAAGGTCTGATCCTACGGTAAGGATCTTAGAAGAGGCCTCTAGGGCCGTAGTGACCTGTCATTCAAGATTTCATACCAGGTAGTCAAGGTATGTGTTATATATGGGTTCCCTATATCTGTATCAGGGAGATTCCCCCTCTCAGTGAGTAGTAGTTTGTTCAGGTTGGGGATTTCCAACATTTCTAAGGTTTTCCATTTTGCGGTGTATGTCTTATTAAGCCAGTATAATACTGTACATATTTGGGCAGCTTGATGGTATAGTCTTAAGTTAGGAAGGGAGAGGCCCCCATTCTTTGGTATCTGCAGTGTGGACATACGGATCCTGGGTCTCTGATTGCCCCAAATAAATCGGCGAATACTTCTGTTTATTTTATTAAAGTAGGAAATTGGGATATGTATTGGTATTGTCTGCGATAAATACAGGAGCTTAGGGAGAAGGACCATTTTGACTTCTATTCTTTGTATAAAGGGGATTGATATAAGTGCCCATTTCTCCAATTCTACCTTTAATTGTTCTAGGATGGGGATAAAGTTAAGTTGAAATATCTGGTTATTATCCAGGGATAGGTGTACACCGAGGTATTTCAAATGGACTCTGTTCCATCTAAATGGGAAAAGAGATTTTATTGTATTCGAGGGAGAGTACAAGACCCTCAACACTTCAGTCTTAGTTGTGTTCACCTGGTATCCTGCTAATAAACTAAAATTGTTTAAGCAGTCCCATAAAGCGGTGAGCCCCCCCCCCCCCCGGGTTGTTGAGGTAAATCAAGAGATCATCAGCGTATAGAGCCAACTTATGCGTCTCTTCCCCCAAGATGGACTCCTTCAGTGTCCCCCCTTTGCCTTCAGTCCTGAGCAAGTGGCTGTAAGTACAGAGCAAATAGGAGTGGGGAAAGGGGGCAGCCCTGTCTAATACCCCTAAATAAAGGGATCGGGACTGATATCTCCCCATTGATCTTGATATAGGCCTTGGGTGACATATAGATATTCTTTATATTCTTAATAAACTCCGGGGAAAACTCAAAAGTCTCAAGGGTCTGGCCCAAAAGTTCCATGCCACCCATTCGAAGGCCTTCTCTGTGTCCAGACTGAGTAATAGGAAGGGAGTCCTCGACCGGGCGACATGGTGGAGAAGGGACAGAGTTTTTTTTAATATTGTCCTGTGTCTGATGCCCTGGGACAAAACCTGTCTGATCATAGTTTATCAGCCTGGGGAGGACCCCCTCAAGGCGCTTGGCCAGCAGGGAAGCATACAGCTTATAGTCTAAATTCAGTACAGATATAGACCTATACGATTTACATTGGGTTACATATTTAGCTGGTTTTGGAATGCTAGTGATGACAACATAGTTCCAAGTCGGAGGAAGGGCTTCTCTCCCCTGAGTAGCTCTGCATACAGCAAGGAGAGGGGTTTCCAATTCTTTTTTTAAAAACTTAAAAAATTTGGATGTGTACCCGTCGGGCCCAGGGGCCTTACAAGCCTTTAATAAGTTTATTGCCTCAGCCAGTTCTGATGAGGAGAATGGCTTATCTATTTGTAATCTAAGTTCCGGAGTTAACCTTGGTAATTTCAATTTAGATAAATAACTCTCTATTTGTGAATCTTCAGCTGTATGCTCTGGACTATAAAGGGAACAATAATGTTTCCTAAAAGAGTCCATTATCTGTTTTGGATGTTTTCCTGTTTCGGGGTCCCTTACTTGGGTTATTGTAGTTTGGGAGGTTCGCTGCCCAGGGTTTTAAATAATTAATTAGCAGTTGTTTTTTGGGGGGAGACGATATTAACTGTACAGAAAGCATTTATGTAGGTTTTCTAGAAGTGTTATGTTTGTTAAACACAGTGAGGCAAGTGCTATGCATTTTCACAGTGTTTTAGAACTTTTATGAGCAAAACGCCAATCAATTTTTAGAGTTAAATAAAACCCTGCTGCCGCAGGTGATGTGCCAGAAGGCGGGATGCCCTTGGGCCTGTTTCATAATATTTTTGACGTAGGCGCTATAGAGCCTGCTCTGTTTTGATATCTTATTATTTTTTGAATTTGTTGTTTGGTAATTTGCAGTAGGGGCCAGGCAGCCAGATCTCCTGCAACATGGGCTGATTGGAGCCCTCCCAGATGTTGCTGAAGGTGCTCCCGATGTTGATTCTGCTGCTTCTTGTAGTGTGCTGCATATTTAAGAATGTATCCCCTTAACACGACTTTTACAGTGTCCCAAAGCATTGTCCTGGTGATGTGCTGGGAGTCATTCTCGTGGATAATTTGAGATATTCTTGTTTTAATATGGTCGGTAAAATCCTTCAGATTTAGCAGGTAATTATTAGATTACCACAGGGATTGTCTGTGTTCCTGTCCCCACTCCAATGTTAGAATGAGCTGGGAATGATACGATAAGGTCGAGTGGATATGCATACAATCCACCACCCTAAGCCTGTGTTCGCCTGACATCAAAAAATTATCAAGCCGGGCATAGGACCCATGTGGGGGGAGGGGGGAGAGGTGGGTATATTCTCTTTTCCCGGGATGCAGTAATCTCCAGACATCCACCCATAGTATTCTCTTCATGTATTCTTTTAATGTTTTACTAGCTGGGGATTTCCTAAGGTATTTCATATTAGAAGAGTCTGTCTGGTCATAGTCTGATTTAAATCACCCCCCACTATTGAGGTTCCTCTGTGGAGTGCTGTAATCTTGTGTAATAAGGCTTTCACAATAGTTACTGTGGAGTTCGGGGGGATGTATATAATGATGCAGTCGTTATTGGTTCGCTCCCTAGCGTTCCAATCAACATTGCTAGGCGGCCCTCTGGGTCTATATAGGTAGAGGTGATATTTAATTGGGTGTTCCGGGTAACCAATGTAGCCACACCTCGTCTCTTCCCTTTCCCATAAGATGAGGCCACCACATGTGAGAAGCCAAACTTCTCGAGTTTGGCATGCTCTTGTTTGCTAAGGTGAGTTTCTTGCAACAGTATAGCCAAGGGGGTTTCTTTTTTGAGAGCTGAGAGAACCCTGCGCCTCTTTACTGGATTATTTAATCCGTTTACATTTTGGGACACTATTGTTATTTTCCGCTTATCACCCATTCTCTAATAGGTCAGTAAACTTCGTTGATCTCTGGGCCATCATCCCGTGATCTGCATAACCTGCTGGACAGAGTATTTCCCCGTCCCGGGTTGAGTAAGCACTTTAATGTTAAACCCCGCATTTTGCATCTTAAGAACTGTGCCCCAGCTACGATTGACATGAAATTTAGAAAGCACAGAGATGGTGCCAGAATCACTGGATCCTGCAAGTGTCATGCATTCGGTTCACTGGGGGCAAAGTTGCAAAGAGGCAACCTCCCCCGCAGTCATAAAAATTAAGCCCTTTTTTTTGCTCAGTTATAACTAAAAAAAATTAGGATTTAAAACCTGAAACTTGGAGGTTTTATAGAGCTTGGCCCAAGGTGTACACTTTTATGTTTTTTTATTTCCTGTAATTAGAGTTACAGGCTCTCATGACAGTTGGGGAGGTGGACTTGGCGGCCATCACCGAGACATGGGTCTCCCATTACCATGACTGGGACCTGGCAGTACCAGGGTACAGGATATTTTGGAGGGACAGGGTAGAAGGTAAAGGAGAGGGGGTGGCTCTGTATGTTCGGGAAGGACTGAAGTGTGTCAGGGAGGAAGAGGAAGAGGACAGCAGAGTATTTATGGATGCAGCTCCAGGACTCCAAAAATAGGACTCTCAGGATAGGAGTGGTGTACAGGCCACCCTCTCAGACTGAGGGGTTAGACAGGGAACTAGTAGGACAGATCAGAAGGACCTGCGGGAAGGGCAAGACGATAATTGTGGGGGACTTCAACGTGCCATGGGTGGATTGGGGTACCCCAGCCACTGTGAATAGGAGGGAGCAGGTACTTCTGAATGCCTTCCAGGACCGCTTCCTACCGCAGATGGTCAATGAGCCAACCAGGTTAGGGAACACGCTAGACCTCGTACTGGCTAATGGTGATTTTGTGAGGGAGGTGGAGGAACCGCTGGTGGGGAGTGACCACCCCTCATTGTGGTTCACGATAAACATGGAAAGCGAGGGAGTTGGAACAGGCACAACGATGTTAGACTTCAGGAGGGTGGAGGAAATAGTACATGGGTATCTGGCCAGAATCCATCCAAATATGGACACTAACCAGAAGTGGGAGGTCATTAAACTGAGAACTGAGGAGGCAACCAAAACATGTACAGGGGTCCAGAGTAAGAGGGCTAGGGCCAAGAAAACTAGCTGGGTGAGCAAAGGGGTCATGGAAAAAGTAAGGAAGAAAAGAGCCGCCATGAGAAGGTACAAAAAAAAACAAGACGGGAGGACAGAGAGGAATACCTGAAAGAGTCAGGGGAGGTGACAGGGACAGTTAGGGCAGCCAAGGCGTCCAGGGAACTCAGACTAGCACAGGGCATTAAGGAGGGGGAGGACGACGACTTCAGGTACATCAGGGAGAAAAGAAGTTGTAAGTACCAAATAGGATTAAGAGGGATGGGTGGAAATGGGGGGAGAACAGGCAGAAGTATTAACCAATACTTCTGCTCAGTATTTACTAAAGAGAAAGGGGGGACTGTACCTCAGGGGTGGAGGGTAGGCATGGGGGAGGAGGTGACAGATGGGGAAATCCCAGTGGCAGAGTACTGGGGGGCCTGAGAGCACTGAGGGTAGACAAGGTGCCTGGGCCAGATGGCATACACCCCAGGGTGCTGAAGGAGCTGGCAGAAGTCCTGGCAGAACCCTTGGCAGACCTGTTTAATACCTCCCTTGACTCGGGGAGTGCACCTCAGGACTGGAGGATGGCACACGTGGTACCCCTTCACAAGAGCAGCCCCAAGGATAAGCCAAGGAACTACAGACTGGTAAGCTACACATCCATCATGGGAAAGCTGATGGAGACAATCCTGAAGGAGAGGCTAGTTTTCCTCCTAGAGGCTAATAGGTTGCAGGATGGTAGACCGCATGGGTTTGTCTCAGGCAGATCCTGTCAGACCAGCCTGGTGGAGTACTATGACTGGGTAACCAGGTAATTAGAATCCATGCAGTGCATGTCCTGTACCTGGACTTCACCACATGGGAGGCTAGGAAGTAAGCTGAAAGGCGCAGGGGGCTAAGTTGGTGGGATGGGTAGTGAACTGGCTACAGGGGAGACAGCAGAAGTGGTGGTGGGAGGGGAGCTCTCAGCTCCCAGGGCGGTGAGAGCGGGGTGCCACAAGGCTCTTTACTGGAGCTAGTGTTGTTTGGGATCTTCATAGCAGACATCTCAATAGGCATCAAGGGAAAGATCAGTCTGTTTGCAGATGACACCAAGATGGGAGCAGTAGTGGATGACTTAGGGAGGTGGCAGGGGTTACAAGATGATCTGGTGAACTTGGAGGCCTGGTCGAACACTTGGCAGCTGTAGTTCAGTGCCAAGAAGTGCAAGGTGCTACATTTCGGCACAAAAAAAACAAGGCGGACCTACCAGTTAGGGGGGATTCAGCTAACTAAGACTGAAGAGGAGGAGAAGGATCTGAGGGTGATCATAATGGGCGCAGTGAACAACTCAGCACAGTGTAGAAAGGCAGCTGCAAAGGCCAACAGTATGCTGGATTGTATTGCCAGGGGCATATCCTCCAGGAGGGGGGAGGTGATACTGCCACTATATAGGTCATTGGTTAGAACACACCTTTAGTACTGTGTGCATTTCTGGCGACCGTACCTGAAAAAGGACATTAGGTTATTATAGGAGTGTAGCGCAGGCAACAAAGATGATTCCGGGGCTGGGGGACTTGCCCTATGAGAGCAGGCTGAGGGAGTTGAATGTGTACTCCCTTGAGGAGAAGAGGGATAGGAGGGACATGATTGAAACCTTCAAGTACATGACTGGAATAAATAAGACCAGCATGGTGGGACTCTTCAGATTAAGGGGGGAAGGGCACTCGAGGGCTTGAGCTGAGATTGGAAGGGGGAAGGTTCAGGAGGGCGATGAGATGACACTACTTTACTTAGAGGCTGGTGTCTGGGTGGAACACATTGCCAGAGGAAGTGGTATCCTGTAGAACAGTGGGCTGCTTCAAAATGGGATGGGACAGGGTAAGGGGGAGGGTCAAGGGAGAAGGGAGGGAGAGGCAGCTGCAGTATAAGGGCTGCTAGCTGCACAATCGAGCAGACTTGATAGATCATAAGGCCTTTATCTGCTGGCAATTTCATATGTTCATATTTTTAAATTATTTAACAAAAACCATTTGTGAGCATTCACAGTTTAAAAAATCAGTGTACTGAAGATAACTAATCTTGCAACAACACAGTCATGTTTTTGTATTATGAAACTGTCATTTCTCAACTGGCAGGGCCAGCTCCCTGCTGAGGAATGCTATCCCCACCTTTTTTCATTCACCAGGGATGTGGCTACATGTCCGTGTGTAGTCCTGCTGCTGCTGAGCGTGGCTTCGTCCACCATTAGCGACATTGGTGGCTTTATTGATTTCAACTAACTGGACAGCAGGAGTGGGGAAGTTGTCCTAATCCATGGTGCCATTTTATTCATTTACGTTTGTATAGTCTGACACTGGGGTGCCCATCCCATACTGTCTGTTCATTCCCCCTTCCCTCTCTGTGCTCCCCCAACATGTTATCTGAAATTCCCAACACCAAAGGGTATAGTGCCTGGTGTCAGTGTTCACAAGCTCCCCACCCAGCAGTGAGGGACATCAGGGTGCCCATGCCTAGTGCCCAAAGTAGCATGTGAACGCTGGGTTGCCCAATCCCCAGTGTCGGAAATAAGTGTTACTGTTCCTGAAAAAAGAAAACTGTCCCACAATGTCTTTGTATTTTTTTTAACCTGAAATAAAGAAAACAGTCCTTTGTCGTCGCCGCAGTCCCCTAACCCCAATCCCAACCCTCCCACTCAGCATCTAGCACCCCCTCCTTACCTGTAATCATCTCTGGACTGGAGAGACATCTTCACTCTTCATACGAACATACGAAATTTGCCAGCAGATAAAGGCCTAGAGGTCTATCAAGTCTGCTCGAATGTGCAGCTAGCACCCCTTATTCAGCAGCTGCCCCTCCCTTCCACCCTTCCCCTTCATTAACCCTTCCCCTTGTCCTGTCCCATCCTCATTTGAAGCAGTCCACTGTTCTACTGCATACCACTTCAGGAGGTAACGCATTCCACCCAGCCACCAGCCTCTCTGTAAAAAAGTGTCTCCTCATCTCCCTCCTGAACCTTCCTTGCTCCAGTCTCATATCATGGCCCCTGGTGTCCCTCCCCTCCCTTACTTTGAACAGCCCCTCTGTACTTGTCTTGTTTATTCCTTTCATGTATTTAAAGGTTTCAATCATGTCACCCCTGTCTCTCCTCTCCTCCAGTGAGTACATGTTCAACTCCTTCAACCTCCTCCCATATGATAAGTCCTCCAGCCCCTTGATCATCTTTTGTCGCTTCTGCGCCGCGCCCTCCAGTAACTTAATGTCCTTCTTCAGATACGGACGCCAGTACTGCACGCAGTACTCCAGGTGTGGTCTAACTAATGACCTATACAGTGGCAGAATCACCTCCTCCTCTCGAGGATATACTCTTGCAATACAACCCAGCATTTTGTTGGCCTTGCAGCTGCCTTTCCTACATTGTGCCGAGTTGTTCATTGACCCTATAATGAGCACACCCAGATCCTTCTCCTCCTCTGTCTGGGCTAGCTGCACTCCCCTAGCTGGTAACTCCTCCTTGGGTCCTTTCATCCCAAAATGCAGCACCTTGCACTTTTTGGCATTAAAGCCCAGTTGCCAGGTGTCTGACCAGGTTTCAAGCTTTGCCAGATCATCCTGCAACCCCTGCCATCCCCTAGGTCATCCACCACCGCCTCCTACCTTGGTATCATCAGCAAACAGACTGATCTTTGCTCTTGATGTCCCATGATATGTCTGCAATGAATATCCCAAACAACACTGGTCCCAACACCGAGCCCTGTGGAACACCACTCGTCACTGCCCTTGGGTGTGAGAGCTCCCCACCCACCACCACCCTCTGTTGCCTTCCCTGCAGCCAGTTTCAAACAACATGAAGTCTTGCTGTATTATGACTATTGCAGTTTGCCCCAGCCTTAGAACTGCTCCGGAGGTGAGAGAGTTAACTTCCATGCAGAGCATGGAGCTTAGAGCGCGAGCTCGGTTCAGAAGCTCTGTTTGGCTGGTTTCAAACCGAAACCGTCAGATTCTTTACTCTGCCTCACTGAACAGTTGCTCCAGAGATTCCTCCTGTTGCTCGGTTCATTTCTTCGGTTTAAAACGCTATTTCTCAGTTTAATTTAACCGCGAATTCATTATTTTAACCGCAAAACTGATCGGTTCAGGCTCTGTCTATGGTAATCGTAAGTAATAGATAGGGTTTTTTCTGTGTGGAACTTGTAAAGTATTATCGGTTCGGTTGAACCGATCGAGTTGTATTTAAATATAAGTTTGAAGCCTTTAAGGCTTTTTTAGAGTGTGCGGTTCTCGGTTCTTATCGGTTCTAAAAACGGATTTCATTACTTTCCACGACTCCGTGACACGGTTTGGAACCGATAAGGGTGTCTTGCCTGGCACTGCCATCAAAAGGGCAAGTTGGTTGGTTAGGCTGGCATCATGTCTGAGAAACCCAAAAAAAAAAACCGGGCCCGCAGGTTTCAACACTGTAGTGTCTGTGGGGAAGCCTTTTCAAGGCTGACCCATTTTACACTCATGTGTCTATTGTCTGGGTTTGACCACCTCAATTCAGACTGCCAGATTTAGTAAGATCTCCTGCAGCCACCCTGGACAAGAGAGTGGGCAGGCTCAGGGAACGAGAGGCTAAAAAGTCCGCTTGACCTGATGGTCAGCCTGCCCGTGCCAACCGAACCGGAGGGAGTGCCCTCTGACCAGGGCGAGACTTCCTCGGGCAAACGAAAAGCTGGCTCTGAGGAGCCAGTTCCAGCAAAGAAATCTAAAAAATCAGCAGGTTTAGAGTCCAAAATTCCTTCTCCAACTGCTGCTGAGATAGACAGGGCAATACAGATTGTCCAGTCCCTGTCCCTGGTTCCCTCCGAACCGCCACTGTCTGGCAAAAGGTCGGTTCGGTCGGTTCCAGTGGTTCAGGATTATGATATAGAAGAGTTCTATGAACCAGAGGAGGGGGATGAGGATTATGATCAGTGTGAATGTGATTTTGAAAGTCTGGATGTGCCCATTGAACCGGACATCTCCCCAGACAGACCTTCAGGTGAGTCTCCCCCTAGGCTTTCTGAGTCCCCTTCTCATTTTTTGTTTTATAAAAAAGTTACTGAGACCCTCCAGCTTCCCTTAGAGGAGGCTTTGGATGAGCAAGAGGAGCCTGACTATGTGGAGATGATGGATATCCCAGAGTCCAGGATGTTGTCCATCCCTTTATATAAATCTTTTAGAAAACAAACAATAAAAATTTTAAAAGCTCCTAATTCTGTGCCTCCTGTGGATAAAAAGATGGACAGGAGGTATACTTTGTCAGGTCCTGATACAGATTTTCTTTCACAGCAATGCAGTCATGTTAGTAGTTCAGGCTGCAGCCTGTGATAAAGCTAATATTCCACTAGCTTCACATCCTCCTGACAAGGATTCCAGGAAGATTGATGCCATGGCCAAAAACAATACATGGCAGCATCCTTGGGACTCAGACAAGCTAACTATATGCTTATGTTTCAAGATACCAGAAATCTAGATGGGATACTGTCATGGCCTTAGCCAAACAGGTCCTGGCCAGCTCGCAAAGGAGCTGGAGCAGGTGGTTTTGATGGTATTGAGGCATCTAAGGTGCAATTCCATGCTGCAGTGGATTCTAACGATGTATCGTCCAGAGTCATGGCTACATCTGTGGCTTTTCGGAGATTGGCCTGGCTCAGGTGTACTACTTTGTCACAGGATACCCAGTCTAAGGCTATGGATTTTCCTGGTGGTAAATTCTCTGTTTGGGAGCAGACAGAGAATTATATGAAGAAAATGGATGAATATAGAACCACTTACAGGAGTGCACAAGCCAAGGAACGAGCCACTCCTCAGAGGCAGCCTCCAGGGTAGGGGTAGGCCTTTACCAGACTCAGGCCCCTTCTTCAGCCTATGTACAGAGGGGGTTCTTCAGAGGAGAGGCAGACGGGTTCGAGCAGGCCTGCTCCCACCCTCAGCCTAAAGCCCTGCCAAACAGGCACCCTGATGGGATGCCCAGGGCGGCCTCCACTACCTGTAGGGGCAGGTTGGCTCACTTCGTCCAGGACTGGCAGTCTTTAACTTCAGACAGGTGGGTCCTGGAAGTAGTGAGCCAGGGTCTGTTCTCAGCTTCAAGAAATTTCCAAAGATGAGAGCCAGATCTTTTCCACCTACAAACCCTTTAGAGACTCTTGCTTTGGAAATAGAAGTCTCAACCCTCCTGGCTCTCAGAGCTGTAGAAAAGGTTTCTCCTCTCACCAGGGCAAGGGTCTGTACTCCAGGTACTTCCTACCCCAAAAAGACAGGAGAGTAAGGCCTATCCTGGATCTAAGATATTAAACAAGCCCTTTAAAGCCAAAGTTCAAAATGGTGACACTGGGAATGATTTTACCCTCCCTAAGGCCAGGGGACTGGCTAGCCTCCCTGGACCTCAAAGATGCCTACTTCCATGTTCTTATCAGAAGCTCCCATCGAAAGTACCTCAGATTCGAACTGCCCTCAGGCCATTATCAGTTCAGAGCAATGCCCTCGCCTCACTTCTGCCCCAAGGGTGTTCACAAAGTGTCTGGCAGTAGCAGTCGCCACCTAAGAAGGCAAAGATTGCCATTTTTCCTACCTGGACGACTGGCACATTGTGGGTCAGTCTCCAGACCAGGTCAAATCACACCTGCTAGTTACCCAGCAGCTGCTTACCTCTCTGGGATTTCTCTCAATCTTCCAAAGTCAGTTTTGGAACCTGTCCAGGTACTCACCTTTATAGGCGAGAACTGGATACAAAAGCAGGCCAGAGCCTTCCTTCCCTTGGAAAGGGTAAGGACCCTAGTGGCCCTGGCCGCCTCCTTCACTCTGCAGGTCTCTCGACCAGCAAGGCATTTCCTGCAGCTCCTAGGGCACATGGCTGCCCCACAGCTGTGGTGCAAGGAGCAAGATTTCAGATGAGGGACATTCAGTTCCATTTGAGAGCTTTCTGGTCTCAAAGAAGAGATCCTCTATCCAAGTTAATCCCAGTGACTCAACCCTGATCCAGGCCCTTTAGTGGTGGCAGGATCAGAGCAATCTGAGACAGGGGTGCCTTTCATCCTCTGTCCCATTCCTTGACCCTTACTACAGATGCATCCTCTTGGATGGGGAGCTCACATGGCGCACCTCTCCAGCCAGGGGTTATGGTCCCTCAGAATCTCTGCTCACATCAATCTGTTGGAACTCAGAGCTGTTTTTCTAGCACTTCAGGTTTTCTCTGCATCTGTTGAGAACAAGGTGGTACAGGTCAGAACAGACAACACCACTACAATGTGGTACATCAACAAACAAGGGGGCACTCGGTCTTCGGCCTTGTGCACCGAGGCGATGAAGTTGTGGTCTCTGGCTTACTCCCTGAACACTTCCCTCATAGCAGTTCACCTCCCAGGCAAGGACAATGTCCTGGCAGATGCCCTCAGGAGGATTTCCCAGGGCCATCACGACTGGTCACTGGATCCCTTAGTACTGGGGATAGTGTTTGCCAGATGGGGCACTCCTCAGATAGATCTTTTCGCAGCCCCAGACAATTATCAACTTCCACTGTTTTGTTGCAGGCCCCCAGTGTTGGGCTCAGTTCCCCTGGATGCCTTTCTCCTCGATTGGGAAGGGAAGTTTCTTTATGCCTTTCCCCCCTTCCCTCTCCTGTTCAAAGTACTAGTCAAAATCAGGTCTCAGCCCTGCAAAATGATCCTGATTGCTCCAGACTGGGCCAGGCAGCCCTGGTACCCACTCCTTCTGTCCTTAGCAGTCCATCTTCCCCTGTGTCTCCCCAGGAACCACAATCTGTTAACCTGTGCTCAGGGGGAGTTTGTATCAATCTCAAATCCTCAACCTCAAGGCTTGGCTCTTGAGCAGTTAGAATTTGCTGATTTGCAACTTTCTCAAAGTGTTCTCGAAATCCTGAAGGCTGCTAGGAAGCCTTCCACCAGGGCTACCTATAACTCCAAGTGGAAAAGGTTTTCCATATGGTGTTCTGGGAAGCATGTTTCCCCAGAATCTGCTGATCTACCCACTGTATTGGACTACATGGTCCATCTTAATTCTTTGGGACTGAGACCAGCCACCCTGAAAGTGCACTTGGCTGCTGTCTCTGCCTTCATTTCAGCAGGGAAGCCCTCTTCTCTTTCTGCTTATCCTGTATTTTCCAAGTGTTTTAAAGGATTGCTTCACACCAATCCTCCATTCAGGGACCCTGCCCCGGCTTGGGATCTTAATGTATGCATAGCTCAGCTAATGCAACCCCCCTTTGAGCCTCTGTCTTCGGCAGAGCTTAAGTATTTGACTTGGAAAACTGTATTTCTGGTAGCCATCACTTCTGCCAGGCGTATAAGTGAGTTACAGGCTTTATCAGTAGAAACTGACTTTATTTCCTTTCACAGGGATAAAGTGGTCCTCAGGACTAACAGGAAGTTTTGCCTAAGGTGGTTTCAGATTTCCACCTTAACCAATCTATTTCACTTCCAGTGTTCTTCACTGACCATTCCTCCTCTGGTGAGAGGAGGCTGCACAGCTTAGATGTTAAGAGGGCCCTAAGTTACTATATAGAGCGTACCAAGGGTCACAGGTTTGACTCCCTCCAACTGTTTCTCACTTATGGTGAGGTTGGGAAAGGGAGACCTGCCACTAAGAGATCCATTCCAGGTGGATCGTTTCTTGTATCCAATTTTGCTATCAAATGCTGGGTAAGGTTCCCCCCTCAGGCCTGAGGGCTCACTCTACCAGAGGTACAGCTGCATCTCTAGCTGCTGCTAGAGACATCCCTATCTTGGAGATATGTCAGGCAGCTACTTGGAAGACAGTACACACTTTCACCAAGCATTACTCCTGGATATTCAGGCCAGGAGGATGCTCGGTTTGGCACAGCCGTGCTTCAGAGCCTATTCCTAAGTAGGTTCTGTCCCTCCTCCATGGAGGTACTGCTGTGTAGTTCAGTATTGTCACAATATAGCAAGACTTCATGTTGTTTGAAGAAAAACTTACTCACCTTAGTAATGTTGTTTCTTCTAATGGAGTCTTTATATTATGACCTCCCCAGCCTGCCCTCTCAGAACTCCTACTTTGGGGTATGGGGTGGTAGTCCTCTGTTGGCATCTATTGATGCCCTCTTTCATGTTTGGGTGTTGTGTTTATTTAGTTATTTTATCTTAATTTTCTGGTCCACTGACTTGAGTCTTTGTGTTGGGACCAGCAAAAATGTGTTAATATATTAGTGGCCAGTTGGCTAGTGTAGGTTACAGCTTCCGCGCAGAACCTTAGTGAGTTTTTGCTCAAAGATCTGACAGTTTCGGTTTGAAACCAGCCAAACAGAGTTTCTGAACCGAGCTCAAGCTTAAGCTCCATGCTCTGCATGGAAGTTAACTCTTTCACCTCCGGAGCAGTTCTAAGGCTGAGGCAAACTGCAATAGTCATAATATAGCAAGACTCCATTAGAAGAAACAACATTACTAAGGTGAGTAATTTTTTCTTCCTACCCATCTCACCAGTTTTGCACCCGCCCCTGTGCCTACTAACTTCCTTCCCAGCCTTCCATGTGGCAGTGAGTTGAATGCCTTACTGAAGTCCAGATACAGGACATCCACTGCATGGCCCCTGTCCAGTTGCCTAGTTACCCAGTCATAAAACTCGACCAGGTTGGTTTGGCAGGATCTGCCACGTATGAAGCCATGCTGTCTGCTGTCCTGTAGTCCTTTGGCCTCTAGGAGGGCCACCAGCCTCTCCTTCAGGATAGTCTCCATTAGCTTACCCACAATGGATGTGAGGCTCACTGGTCTGTAGTTTCCCGGTTCATCCTTGGGGCCACTCTTGTGGAGGGGCACCACATGAGCCATCCTCCAGTCCTTCAGTGCCAAACCAGGAACTGAGGAAAACAGTTAAGTACCATATAATGTATTTCAGTGGTGTTTGAACTTATCTTCAAAAGTTGGTAATTTTTTGGTATTTTATCATCAGATGTTCAGCATGTCTGTTTTGGGACCACACGTCATGAACTCTGGCCATGAAATTACGTTAATTGGGCCTGAAAAGTGATTTTGCAGTCACTGAGCAAAATCACCTTTGGAGCCAGATTAACATAATTTCACCGCAAATGTTCATGACATGAGGGCCCAAAAAGGCCATGCTGAAAATCTGGTGAAAAAAAATGTAAAAATTACCAAGTTATGAGCATACGTTGAAAGTTTTCTACACACACTCATAACTTTGGTGATTTTCAATATTTTGATCTCAAATTTTCCACATAGCTAGTTTTTTACACCACCTCATGAACATTATTACAGCTGCCATTTTTCACATCCTGGCCGAAACATGTTTTCACACCTGTGGTACAGAATGACTTTTTGACAGGGATTTGAAAATGTTCACCTACCAGGTTCATGAATTGGGGTACTAAGAAGACTGTGTTGAAAGTTTGGGATAAAAAAATATTAAAAAAAAATAGTTATTGAGGTATGTTGTAATTTTTCTACACACGCTCATAACTTTGATAATTTTCACACACAAATAAAATGAAGTAACGCAGTTTGCAGGTATGGCCGTTTGCCCAGTGGGGACCACATTGCCTTCCCATGCCAGTGACTTGAGTTTTGGTGTGAAGTCAATGAGTCAGTTTTAATGGGCCAAGGCTAGTGGGGAAGGTACTGCAGTGTGCAATACCTGACCCTAGCCTGGGTTGGGACAGAGCAGTGTTTTGGCACTGACATGGCACTTCGTGGTGAGCTGGGGAGCCTCCCCTCACAAGGTATTGACATGCATGTTGAGTCCTGTCTCCAGTATTTATTTCTCCCTTCGGGACCTGCACAAATGATGACACAATTCCACTATCAGAAAAAGAAGTGAAGGTGGCCCAGTGGTGTAGAGGGCTGAGGCGCTTTGCACCTTGCCTCTCACCACGCTGGCGACCCGTGTTCGGGAATGGGAATCAACATGGGTTGCTGGGTGGGGTTGGTGTGTCTGTGTGAGGATCAAGTGTCTGATGGACTGCTCTCCTTTCCTGAGGTGGGGAGTCCACTGTCTCGCTCCATGGCTACCATCTGGTGGAGGCCGGGTGGCAGTGCCACAGTTGAGCACAAAGTACAGGGGCCGTGGTTACATAACACGTGCCCACCTCCACACGCACGCACTTACAGCAGCCATAGCAGGGGGATAAAAATACGGAGGAAAATGGTGGTTGCGAACTTCATGAAAACCTCCACAGAGCAAGAATCTGCATATTTCAGCTGGATGCAAAAAAGGCTTTTTTCATAACAAAATTAAAAAACTGCCGCCATTGCAAGCAGGATACAGGCTAGTGGATAATAAACATTCTGACTGGTTTCGTACAATAGTACGTCATCAGGGGGATGGATTCACGAAGCCCTGCCTGCCCACCTTGTCCTGCTCTGTCTCCATTTCGCTGGACCCCCAGTCTGGACACAGGATCACCAGGTGAGGTGAGGACAGCCCCTCCCACTTCTGGCCCCACCACGCGGGGGGGGCAGTCTGTGGGGAAATGGGGCTCAGCGACACCGGAGAGACAGCAGATGGATGAGGGAGGTAGAAATAGGGCTGAGCATAGCCGCTGCAGCGCATGAGCAATAAGAATCTCTATAGAAAAAGAAGGGAAAGTCACCGAAAAAAACTACGTTAATGCAGACGTTTAGGTTGAAGACTGCAAAATGCACAAAGTAGGGAAATAAAAAACATTGGGATCTTGGGTCTCGGTGAGCAGGAATCAGTGGTGGTTTTTCTGGGGTTGTCAACCTCATGCCCACCCCCTCCCCTGAGCACACAAGGTCAGAAGTAAAGCTGTGACAGATTCTGTTGGCAACATGTAGCAAGCCATACTTCTCTGCTTTCGAAGAGTGTATCACTATGAGCCACTGGCTTGGAGCTGTACCTTGTACTTCTGACAGGAGGCTATGGGCTCGGGGAAGGGGGTGGGCATTAGGGTAGACAACCCCAAGGAAGGAAGATGCCACCACTGATTCTCCAGATCTCCAGAACCCCAAAACCCTAATTTTGTTTTCATTTCCCTACTTTGTGTTCTTCAACTTTAATGTCTGCATTAACATAGTTTTTTTTGCAATTAATACATACGTACATATTGATACATAACATATAGAAAAATTTGTATTTTTTTGAACATGAAAAGATAGCAATATCTTTTCTTAATGCATTATGTCATAGTGATTTATTTCCTTGTACCACTGTGTCATTGTGTGTGATAGGGAGGCCCTATCTGATGAATGAAGGTGAACAGCATTTTTTTTTAATTCCCTCTTCTGAGTTGGTGGGGAATGAAAATAAAAGGGGCAGTTAGCTACAGAGATACTGTAACTGTCCCCAAGCTGAAGAGCTGACCGCTCGGTTGGATGAAAAGTCAGTTATTTTGTACTGTTACCATAAAATGTGACGTGATGTTATTTGAATGGGGAGGGGGGGTTTAGTGTGAGTCAGACAGGTCACATGGTGCTGACATCATCAGTAGATGGGTATAAAAGCCTACCTCCTAAGATGTAAAATGGATGAGGCAGTCAGTGGAGACCTGACTGTTGTGGAGGAAACATCTCATAGTACATGCAAGTTTTCATATGCTAGGAATCTATTTGGCTAGAAGTTGTGCACTGAGGGAATTGTGCACTGTTTTTGTAGAACTGAAGGACTAATCACCTATTTCCTTTCTGTATGATTTTTATTTTATTTTTTTATTTTGGAAAATAAATATTGCAAAGTGTGTTCTACATCTTTTATTTGAGTTTGTGCATCTGTCTCACCCACTAATCTTCACATAGTGCATGAGCATTCTGTCTAGAATGCTCAAATTCACTGCAAAACGGGCATTTCCCTGAAGGACTTGAATGTTCGGCCTCTAGCAGTACTAACCATATTAAATGTGAATAACTTTAAAATTAAAAATGATCGGTTGGTGCTGTGAGTGCAAAAGTTGTTCAGCACAAAAATATTTACAAAATGAATGGTGTTTCATTTATAGATAACTTTTAGATTTTTATGACTCTTATAAATGCTATTCCACATACAGCACTTCCTTCCTTCATCCCTTTCCCATCCCTGCCCTCTTTTCATCCTACCTCATCCCCTTTCCTCTACCCCTAAACTCCCACTCCCCCCCCCATTCCCTCACCTTGTTCTCTCCCTCTACCCCCCCATGGGTCTTTTCCTACATAAGCTACATGGTGGCAGCTCCCTTCTTGCTCTTTTTTTGCTCCTTCCACTCCCCCCAATTCACCCTCTCTCCTTCTCTCCTTGCAATCCCTTCCACCCCTCTTCAGACAAGGCCACTGGCTGCACTTGACAGAATATTTATCTTGCCATATTATTCTTTTGTTTATGTAATTACTTTCCTCATGTTGTATTACTTACTGAAACCACACTAATTTGTTATTCTTGTGACTTGATGTGGAACCTTGTAAAAGAGCCCTTGGCTCAAAGGTCTTTCCGATTTGTTAAATATAATCCACAAAAAGTGGCAGAAAATATAAATTTGTTTTCAGTTTTTTGATGAAAAAAGCCCAAAAGAAGGAAAAACGGAAGAATTTGGCATCAAGCTTTTTCATTATGTACAGGCCATAATGTAAAGTATTTGTTTCTCAAGTTTGGGGGTGAAGTGACTTGTTTGACCATGGCAAAAATAATGTTCTCTCTCCTAAGCTGGTCTTCGGGCTTCCATACAGATGGACTTTACCTCCTGATGCAGATATGCAGGCAGGAACTAAGCTCTGTAGCTGGGGATATCCAGCCCTCCATTTCCTGTTTCTACCAGTTTACTTTCTGCCTTCCAACTAGCAGGTACTCTGCAGCAGAGCTCTGTCACCGTGTGGCAGGGCTGAAGACACCAGACTGTAAGTCACAAAATTTAATTCTTATTGAATTTGCGAAAGAATCTCAGCACTTTAGAACTGTCCTGCGTGGGCCTCAGTCTCAGCCTTGCAAGCTGCATAGACTGGCCCCATTTTACCGCAGAGGTTTTTCCCACGATTCTGGGCACAACCCAGTGATCATTGTAGTGTTGGAGTTCGTCTACTGGTAGATTTTTGTCAATGGATGCCATTTTTATGGTGATCGGACAGTATTAGCACCTCAGTGCTCTAAGACGATTCTCTCCTTGTCAGCGGCAGGGCCGTTTCTCTCTCCTAAGCTGGTCTCCAGCCTTCATTACGCCTAGGCTGTACCTCCTGATGCTGATTGTAGGCAGGACTAAAGCTGTGTACAGGGGGATAAGAAGGCCTCCACATCCGGTCGTCTCCAGTTTACTTCCTGCCTTCAGTGAAACAGGTACTCTGCAGCAGAGCCCTGTCACACGTGGCAGGGCTGAAGAGATTATAAGTTTTCTTTTGGATTTTACTTATTTTACTATTTTCTGAAGAAACGTTTTCACCCAGCCTTGGTGGGATCCAGTCTCAGACTTGCAAGCTGCATAGACTGGCCCCACCTCGCAGGAGGCCTCAGCTAATGGTCTTTAGGATGAAAGCGGCACAGGAGTGGGCAGAACAATTTCAGTAAAGGCACTACTCAGTAGGGGCAAACCAGAGGTTTTCTCGAGCCCTGCAGTGCCTTTTTTGCCAACCGAAGAGCGGTTCTGTGGAAGTCTTTTCAACCGCTCGTCGTAGCACGTTTTGGCGCGATTCTAGCGCCAAGCACCTATCGACAGACAGACCTCTCGATGACCAGCGCTGAAGGGGCCTCGCAGAGGTAGTGCATTCCATGTGCTAGGATGCTCGTTGATATCAGCAACACACTGCGTGGGCTAGGCAGTATTGCTGCAGCGCTTGGAGGAGACGGGCCTCCAATGTAAGCAGCAACAAGTTGCCTTAAAGGCCAGGATTTCGGTACTTTGCCAGGGAAGCAGTGCTTAAAGGGACATCACCAACATTTGTGACTCCACGGGGGGGGGGGGGATTACACTGTCTTCAGAATCAAGGGGCAAGAAAAATGGCCTCAGAAAAATCTAGTAGGGGCAAAAAATGTCAATGCTGCAAGTCCTGACTCCTGATCACTTTTGCTGGCTCACTTTGCCTCACATGTGAAAGGCAGTGGCAGCTAGTGGGGAGGGCTCAGTGGATGCAACCTCTCTCTCTCATCACAGACAAATGTCCAAGAAAGGTCTGAACAACTGGCTACTTCCAGGTCGGAGCGAGCAGCAACATCCAGGGATACTCAACTGTTGACTCCCTCCCTAGACCCCAAACTTATAGACAGGTTAAATAGGGCTTTTGCTATGGACCCTTCTTCCTTCTTCCTTTGAATGGCAGCCTCCAGGGTCCCCTGATAGGAGACCCCACAAAAAGGCTAAAAGAAAAAGGACCCCATCCTCATCCGATGAGGGAGGGCTATCCTCGCATAGCTCCGGCAAGAAATCGTCCTCCAGAGACGGGGCAGATCATCCAAGGAGGATGGTCACCATTCCTCTTTCCACAAGAGGAAGAAAAGGTCTCACTCCCAGAGTAGATCTGGGGGTATGCACAAGGGCAAACGTCACAGGGGATATTTCCCGGACTCCTCAGTCACCAGTTCTTCTACCGAGGAGGGGGAGATAGTAGACTCATCATCAGACTCCGACGACTCCCCATCCAGAAATTTTCACCTGGAGGACCTAGACTTTTTTTTTATCAAAAAGGTCATATCCGAGATACACTTCAGCTTGCCTCCACCTGTCACTTCCCAACTGAAACAGAGTTTTCGCTTGGCATTTGCCTTCAAACTGGCAACAGCCTTCCCTATACCCCCCTGCCATTGAGGACCTGCTAAAAGAAGAATGGCAGCATCCAGAACGGGCATATCCGTTCCCCCGATGGATCTCTAAACTTTTGAAGTTTGACAAGAAGCTATCCGAAAAGTGGTTAGACTGCCCCAGAATCGACCCCTTGATTTCTAACGTAACCAAGAAAACTGTCATCCCAGCTGAAGGGGGTGCTTTTGTAAGGGACCCAGTAGACAGAAAGGTGGACTCCTCGCTCAAAAAAGCTTTTCAAGCTTCGGCAACTTCTCTCAAGGCAGCCACCGCAAAACCTATTCTCCGCCAGAGCCGCCCTATCCTGGGCATCGGATTTAGTTTTTCAATTTGCAGAGGATCCAGAAAAGAACTCCCCCATTATCCATCAGCTGCAATTAATCGGGTTGGCCTCAGCTTGTGCAGCAGATGTGTTTGAAGAGGCGGTCAGGTGTGCTGCATGGACCATGTTCTACCAAACCTCGGCTCGACGCAACCTATGGCTCTGGGCATGGCAAGCAGATGCATCCTCAAAGAGCCATTTGGTGAATGCACCCTACGAAGACAGCCTCCTGTTTGGATGGGCACTCAAGGAGGCAAAGAAGGAATCCAGCGAAACAGCGAAGATGCACATGCCCCAGTCCAGGGGCGGAACAAAGCGTGGTCTTTGGGCGCAAGGTGCAATTTTCGTGACAGAGGTTACAACAAGGGCCAAAACTCCAAGTTTTCGGGGAAAAGAACATGGTTCTCCCGGAACCAGCGGAATTTCAGCGAGGGTGGATCCGCCGGAGGTGGGAAAGCACCAGTGACACTGAAAATAGCAACAAAAAATCACAGTGAGGCCATGGGGGCCCATCCTCAATTAGGGGACAGACTTTCAGAATTCCTCAAGGAATGGGCCCAAACCATGTCAGACAGATGGGTTCTAGACATTATCAGCAAGGGTTACCTGATAGAGTTCGATGCAAGCCCCCAGTACCTCATGTGGTGCCCTCCCCCATCTCAAACAACTAATTCAAAAGACAAGCGATATTGCAGGCTATCACTGATCTTCTACAAGCTGGGGCTATCGAATAGGTTCTCCCCCAAGAGGTCAATCAGGAAGGGGTATACTCCCTATTTTTCATCGTGCCCAGACGCACAGGAGGTTACAGACCAGTCCTAGACCTCAAATTCCTGAATCGCTTTGAACGCAGCAGACCATTCAAAATGGAAACTCTGTCCTCAGTCATTAATGAAGTGCAGCAAGGAGATTTTCTGGCATCCATCGACTTGCAAGATGCCTACCTCCATATTCCTATTCACAGCCTGCACAGACAATATCTTCAAGTCAAGGTAGGGAAGCAACACTTCCAATTCAAAACTCTCCCTTTCAGCCTTTCATCAGCCCCAAGAACCTTCTCGAAGGTACTGGTAACAGTGGTAGCTCACCTTCAGAACTGAGGGGTCCAGCTGTTCCCTTATCTGGACGATATCTTCATCAAAGCTCTGCAGCTCAACCAAGCGGTACAGGCAGTGGCGGAAGTAGTCCAGTACCTCACGGCACACGGTTTTGTCATTAACCGGAAGAAGAGTTCCCTAATCCCAAGCTAGAACCTGAATTACCTGGGGGCAGAATTCAGGACACAGGCCAACAAGGTGTTCCCCTCTCTCCCCCCCCCCCCGAGACAAAATTCAGGGACCTGCTGAAGCTCATCACCAAATTTAAAACGTCCGTTCAGCTGCTGGCCCATTCCTTTATGCAACTAATTGGGACTCTAATGTCACTGGCAGATTTGGTCCCATGGGCTCTAGTGCACATGCGACCCATTCAAACACATTTGCTCGAGCTGTGGTCTTAGTCCAGGCACAGTCAGCACCAGCTCATCCCAGTTTCTCAGCAGATAAAACCTCCCTCACATGGTGATCTCGAAGGGCAAATATTATGAGGGGTCAAAGACTAGGCCACCCACACCAAACGAGAATCACAACAGATGCAACCCTCAGGGGGTTGGGGGCTCACCTGGACCAGATGTCGGCCCAAGGCAAGTGGTCACTGACAGAATCAAAGTACAGCATAAACATCCTAGAGATGAGGGCAGTTCGACTAGCCCTGATACATTGCCATCAGCAAGTATGCAACCGGGACATGTTGATTTTGACAGATAATCGAACAGCCATGGCCTACATCAACCATCAGGGTGGCACAAAAAGCTCAAAAATGCTCTGGGAATCTCTTCTCTTCCAATGGGCAGAAAAACACCTGGCAAGTGTAAGAGCCGTGAACATACCAGGCCAGGAAAATGTCACAGCAGACTGGTTAAGCCGCTAAGACGTCCTCCTGTGAGAATGGGAGCTAAAGGACAATGAGTTCCAACTCCTAATAGAGCGGTGGGGCCATCCCCAGGTAGATCTGTTCGCGTGCCGACAAAACTCCAAGGCACAGCAGTTCTGCTCACTGGCCAGAGACAAACTAGCACTAGCTCAGGACGCCTTTTCCCTAAACTGGGGTCACTTTGGCCTCCTGTATGCTTTTCCCCCAATTCCACTGCTATCCAGAGTCCTGCACAAGGTGGCTCGGGACAGGGCAGAGATGATATAGAGATGATATAGAGAGATGGGGGGCAGACTTTGGGAAAATGGGGAGATACTTGAAAGTGGCATTAAGGGGAATGGGACAGGAATCAGGGGTTGAGGAACAGTGGGCAGTATTTAAAATGGGGATTACAAGAACAACAGAATTACGTATTAAGCAGGTTAGCAAAAGGAAAAGGAAGAGACCATTATGGTTTTCCAAAGAGGTAGCAAAGAAAGTGAAAGCCAAAAAGATTGCATTCAGGCAATACAAAAAGACACAGGCAGAAGGGGATAGGGAGAAGTACCAGGAGAAGCAAAGGGAGGCAGGGAGGTCAGTAAGGGAAGCCAAAGCTCAGACAGAAGAACACATTGCAAAATCAGTGGTAGAGGGGACAAAACCTTTACAGGTACATAAGTGAAAAAAGAAAGACAAAGGGAGGATAGTGAGACTGAAGGGGAGGATGGGGTCTATGGAGGATGACAACAGTAAAGCTGACATACTGAACAGGTATTTCTGCTCAGTCTTTACTGAGGAAGAGGAGGGTAATGGGTCTGAAGGGAGCACAAGGGGTGAGAATGGTGCAGAAATGGACACAAGTCCCTTTACACGAAAGGGTTCTGAAGGAACTGGAAGTAATAAGAGTTGATAAAGCAATGGGGCCAGATGGGGTGCACCCCAGGTCCTTAAAGAACTAAGAGAGGTGGCGGCTGAACCTCTGGTCATCCTGTTTAGCCGATCACTGGAAACAGGGGAGGTACCCAAGACTGGAGGACAGCAGATGTAGTCCCCTTACAAAAGTGGGAACAAAGAGGAAGCAGGGAACTACAGACCAGTCAGCCTCACCTCGGTAGTGGGGAAGATCATGGAAGCACTACTGAAGGGGAGATTGGTGGAACATCTGGTTGTCAATGGACTACAGGACCCAAGGCAGCATGGTTTCACCAGGGGGAGGTCATGTGTCAGACCAACCTCATTGAATTTTTGACTGGGTGACTAGGGAGGTGGATCAGGGAGGGCAGTGGACATGGCCTATCTGGACTTCAGCAAGGCCTTTGACACTGTGCCACATAGAAGACTATTACACAAACTGGGGAATATTGGGCGAGACAGTGTGGTGGGTGGGTAACTGGCTGGGTGCAGGACATGAGGGTGGTGGTAAATGGCTGTCACCCACAGAGGGAAGAGTGACCAGTGGGGTACCACAGGGATCAGTGCTGGGACCAGTTCTATTCAACATCTTCATCAGTGACATGGCGCAGGACCTAGAAGGCAGAATTTCACTGTTTGCTGATGACACAAAGCTCTGTAACAGAGTAGACACACCAGAGGGTGTAGACAGAATGAGAAGCGACCTGCAGAAACTTGAAGAATGGTCAGGGGTTTGGCAGTTGAAATTCAATGCAAAGAAGTGCAAAGTTAGTGTGGTGTATGTGGCTCAGTGGGATGAACGCTGTCCTCTAAAGCCAAAAGGTTGTGGGTTCTAGCTCCACATCAGGATGTAAAACTAATACTGCAGTGCAGTGACCCCTCACACTATTTACAGGGGGGACATGATTGAGGTCTTCAAGTACCTCAAGGGAATAAATAGGGTAAACATGGATGGGATCTTTAGACTAAAGCAGGGAGGTATCACCAGAGGACATGGTTTGAAGGTGGAAGGGTGAGGGGGAAAAGAGGAGGAGGTTTTTCACTGAGAGGGTGGTGGACCCTTGGAATGCACTGCCTGGTGAGCTGGTTCAGAGATCCACATTGGAGGGCTTCAAGAGAGGGTGGGACAGACACAGAAAGTGGATGTATCAGATGATGGCCTGTCCCAGGGGGGTGGGGATGGATGATAGGGGTTTCTGGAGCACAAGGGATGGGAGGGTCTCGGCACCCAACTAAGGATCTAGGGTTCGAGCAGACTCGATAGACCATAAGGCCTAATCTGCTGGCAAATAGTATGTTAGTATATTAGTAAGATAATGCATATGGGGCACAAAACCCTGGCACAATATATCAGTTGGGGCGTGAGGATAGTACATGCACCAAGCAGGAAAGGGATCTTGGGGTTATCATCTCTGATGACCTCAAGGTAGGGAAACAGTGACAAGGCAGCAGGTAAAGCAAATAGGATGCTGGGATGTATAGGGCAGGGGCATTACCAGCAGGAAAAGGGAGGTCATAATTCCGCTATACAAGACACTAGTGAGGCCTCACCTGGAGTACAGTGTACAGTTCTGGAGACCATACCTACGAAGGACATAGACAGGGTAGAGAAGGTTCAGAGGAGAGCAACAAAGATGGTGCATGGATTGCATCACAAGTCCTATGAAGACAGGTTGAAGGAACTGAACATGTACTCCCTGGAGGAGAGGAGGGAGAGGGATATGATGGAGACATACAAGTATCTTACAGGGAGGAACAGGGTGCAGGAAAACACTATTTTTAAGCAAAAAGATGTTCCAGGACTAGAGGGCATGGGATGAAGTTGGAGGGAGGACGATTCAGAGGAAACATGAGAAAGAATTCCTTCACAGAATGGGTGGTGGACAAGTGGAACACCCTGCCAGAGGAAGTGGTGGGGGCTGAAACAATCACGGGATTTAAGAATGCATGGGATAGACATAAAGGAATTCTGGAGGTCAGGGGTAAGGTGCAACAGACTTCTAGGAAAACAAACTGAACTTACAAGCTTAAATGGGCAGACTGGGTAGGCCCTTATCTGCCGACACTATCTATGTATCTGTGTATCTATGATTCTAGTCTGCCCCAGGTGGCCTTGCCTCCCCTGGTTCCCACTTCTCATTCGGCTCTCAATGGGGCCACCTTTTACTTTCCAGCTCAGCTCAGACCTTCATCATTAGGGCCTGGTTCTACACCACAGTCTGAGCAATCCGTCCCTCTCGGCTTGGAGATTGAGCAGGAGACATTCAAAGAGTTAGGCTACACGGCTCCGGTTATTGAAATGATGGTAAACTCTCAGCGCCCCCCCTTCTCTAAGGTGCACTATAGAATCTGGAGACAATTCTTGTTCTGGCTCCAATCTAAAGATATACAGTATCATCCAGTATCCCTCTCGGTGCATTTACAGTTTGTTCATGAGGGATTTGACAAAGGACTGCAGCCAGCCATCTTACGAGTTCATGTTTCTGCAATGGGTGCGCTCTTGTTGGTAGACTCAGGGGATTCACTGGGATCTCACCCTCATGTCAGGAGGTTTCTAAGAGCAGCAACGTTAAAGTGCCCCCCCCCCCAATTAAGCCAACCGTACTACCTTGGAGACTTAATGTTGTTCTCAGGGCCCTAACAAAAGCACCTTTTGAGCCTCTGAAGGGGGCTTCAATCATGCATCTTACAATGAAGGCGTTTTTTCTGGTAGCTATTACGTCAGCCAGGAGGATCAGCGAACTGGGGGCGCTGTCAACCAAAGAGCCGTACTCTGTTTTTCATCAGGACTCTGTGGTGCTCCAGACGGATCTATGGTTTTTACCTAAGGTTATGTCTCTTTTCCATTGTAACCAAGAGCTAATACTTCCTTTCTTCTGTCCTCACCCAAAAAACGAAAAGGAAAGAGAGTTTCATACTCTAGATCCGAGGAGAGCAATCAAAATATATATTAAGAGAATGGAGGCTATCCGCAAAACATCAAGCTTGTTCATTTTAACTGCAGGCCAAAATGTGGGTAAAAAGGCTTCAAAAGACACTATAGCCAGATGGATTAGATCAGTAATCACCATGGCATATGATCAGGCTGGAGTAGCTCTACCTGGTCCATTTCACCAGAGCTATGGCCACTTCGTGGGTGAACTTCAGAGAAGCATCCCCAGCAGACTTATGCAGAGCAGCCACTTGGTCATCCATTCATACGTTTACGAAATTTTACAAACTGGATGTGATGTCCTCGGCAGAAGTATCATTTGGCCGCCGAATGCTTCAGACGGTGGTGGAACCCTAAGAGCACTTGACATTCTTCCCACCTGGGACATCTAGGGATGCACTACTTTTGGATATCCCAGGCGTAATGAAGCCCAGAGACCAGCTTAGGAGAGAGAAATTGAAATTTGGTTACCTGTAAATTTTCTTTGTCCGACGGCTAGTCTCCGGGCTTTGGATTCCCTCCCAGAATGTATATAGTTGGCTGGCCTCAGGGCCAATTATGCCGTAACTTTTTTGTGTTACTGATTCCAAATTCTTGTAGTATTGCCTCGGGGGGACTACGTTAGAATGACTGGAGACGACAGAATGTTGAGGGCTTCTTATCCCCCTGCTGCACAGTTTTAGTCCTGCCAGCAGTCAGCATCAGGAGGTACAGCCCAGGTGTAATGAAGCCTGGAGACCAGCTGTCGGAGAAAGAAAATTTACAGGTATCCAAATTTTGATTTTTCTCCCGTCGATGACTGGCTTCCTGACTCTTTCAGCCGCTCGTCGACGGTGGGCCTGCAGCTCTAAATCAGTCACTCGTCAATGTTCCAGTGCTGTTTTGTTGACAAGCGCTGCATTTTACAAAGGAGTGCTGCTCAGGAATAAACTGAGTTTCTCATGCATACTGCAGGCCCCCCCCCCCCAGCACTAAGGGAGCAAGAAAATATTAACTAATCAACCAACAGTTTAAACACCTCAGCTTTTTGCCCTTAAAGGGCCAGGAGCAGTGTTCCATCGGGGCTTCAGCGTGTTTCCAGGCAGCCTCCTGTATTATCAAGAATCCTCCGGGGGGGGGTACTCGAAATCAAAGGGGATTGGGACCATTTTCAGTCATGGCCTCAGACAAGCCTGCCGGAATAGAAAATGCCAGTGTTGCAGATCCCCTCTTCTGATCACCTTCGTAGATTCGCTTTGCCTAAAATGTGAGAAGGCAGCGTCTGCAAATGTGGAGGGCATGACGGAGGCCTCCCTTTCCTCGGCTCAGACAGATAACCAACAGACAGGTCTGAGAGAGCAGCGGCCAGCAGGGAGATCCAGCAGTCCGCAGCCCCCTCTCTAGCCCCAGACCTCATAAACAAGCTAAATAGGGCCTTTGCTCTGGACCCTGCATGCTTTGACTGGCAACATCTGGGATCACCAGATGTGAAGCCTCACAAGAAGGCAAAAAGAACGAGGACCCCCGTCCCCCTTCCCCTTCTCATCCGAAGAGGGGCAGTTGTCCTCACATCACTACGAAAAAAAGAAAGAATCCCGATGCAATAGCAGATACATGGATGAGGAGGATCAGCATTCCTCGTGCCACAAGAGAAAGAGAAGTTCTTGGAGTAGATCTAGGGGCACCCATAAGGGGAAGCATCATAGGGACCATTCCCCAGACTCCTCAGACTCCAGTTCCTCTTCTGTAGAAGAGGGAGAGCTAGGGGACTCATCCTCAGACTCTGATGACTCCCCATCCAGAAACTTTGACCTGGAGGACCTAGACTTTTTCATCAAGAAGGTTATAGGTGAAATTAATCTCGATTCTTCCTCAGTGGCTCCAGCATAGCTGAAACAGGTCTTTCACCTGGCATCTGCCACCAAACCAGCCACAGCCTTCTGTATTCCTCCAACTGATGACTTTGTTGAGCTTCACACAGGTAGTTACCGCTGCAGCCCATATTCAGGGTCACTCCCTGGATCTGGTGTTCACCCTGGGGATGGAGGTTGCTGACTTCGTGGTGGAACCAGTTGGATTGTCGGACCATCACCCTATAAGATTCAGTTTCGTGGCTCCCCCTGTTAGACCAACCCCTTTGGAGATGGTCCGGTACCGCTCTTTGAGGGAAGCAACCCCATAGGGTCTGTCAGCGGTACTGGACCTATCGAGTTGGCCATTGGAGTGCGTGGACCCAGATGACCTAGTCGTACGCTATAACAACATGGTGCTGAGGGCCCTGAATTCCACAGCTCCTGTCCAAGTTCGCCCCCTCCCTCTCCGCCCTCGGTCCCCTTGGTTTGATGGGACTTTGAGGGAGTTGAAGAGAGTGGGATGAAGGTTGAAACGCTGTTGGGGGAAATCCGGCCTGGAGGAGGACAGACTTAGATTGATCGCCCATTATTCGGACTATCAATCAGAAATCTCCCATAAGAAGGCAGAGTTCCTGTCCAGGGAGATAGCTGCAGCAAAGAATCGACTAGCTCAGCTCTTCCGGACCGTGGACAGGCTGTGCAATTCAGCCTGCCTTCGGGGTCGGAGAGCCTTTTCACAAATAAAGTGTGATGAGTTTGCTCAGTTCTTTGCTGATAAGGTGTCCTCAGTCAGGTCAGAGATCTGCATAACGCGTTCAAATGAGTATGGCGGTGGTCGATGTGAGGCTACAGGCTCTGGGTCTGTCTGGACGGACTTTGACCAGCCAGCGATTGTGGATATCATGAAGATTGTTCAGGGCTTGCGACTGACTTACTGTAGTTTGGATCCTGGTCCCACGCACCTCCTTGTGGGGTGTATGGATGTGATCGGACCAGTCCTTGCTGAGATAGTCTGGTGCTCGTTGGACCAGGGGGTGTTTCTGGAATCCTTGAAGGAGGATGTTGTGACATCCCTTTTAAAGAAATCTTCCTGTGACCCAGACTGTCTTGCTAACTACAGACAGGCCTCTCACCTGCCCTTTTTGGGCAAGGTTATTGAGAAAGTAGTCGTGTTACAGCTTGAGAACTTTCTTACCACCCATGAAGTCTATGATCCTCTCCAGTCCGGTGTCAGGAAGAGGCATAGTACCAAGACGGCATTGGTTCGGGTACTGAATGATCTCCTAATAGTGAGAGATCAGAGGAATTGTTCAGTCTTGGTCCTCCTAGATCTCTCTGCAGCATTTGACACCGTGGACCATGGGATGTTGCTGGAACGCCTGCGGCTAATCTGTGGACTATCGGGGACAGTCCTCAGATGGTTCCATTCTTTCCTCATGGGCAGAACTCGGAGGGTGATGTCAGGAATTTTTTCCTCAGCTCCCTTTGTCCTGCCTTATGGGGTGCCACAGGGTTCCGTGCTTTCTCCCATGTTGTTCACGGTGTATATGTTGCCATTGGGAGACATTATAAGGCGGTATGGGCTGAGTTTTCACTGCTACGCAGATGATACTCAGCTCTATATGTCCTTTGTAACTGAACAAAATAATAGTCTCTGTCTTTAACAACTGCCTCACTGAGATTCAGGACTGGATAAGTGCTAACTGGTTGAGACTGAATCCGGACAAGATTGAGGTGTTGGTGGTGGACCCAGGTCAGCATGTAGAGAAGTTGACTCCTGGGCATCCGTCTGGCCTTGTGTTGGGGGTAACTAGTTGAGACCTTCTGAACGGGTGCGGAATCTGGGCGTAGTGCTTGACAACAAGCTGACGCTTAAAGCACAGGTGTCAGTGGATGTCAAGTCCTCATTTTACCATCTAAGGAACATTGCCTGGATAAAGCACCTTGTTCCACACGAGGACCTTCCTACATTAGTCCATGCCTTTGTGTCCTATCGTTTTAATTATTGCAGTGCTCTATACCTAGGGTTACCGGAGGTGGATCTCCGTCACCTGCAGCTGGTGCAGAATGCTGCAGCCAGGTTGTTGACTGGGTTGTCAAGAACTTGCCATGTCACACCTGTGCTGCATGAACTGCACTGGCTGCCGGTGCAGTGGAAGATCACCTTCAAGGTCATGTTGCTGACCTATAAGACCCTACACGAAAAGGGACTGAGTTACTTGCAAGATCTCCTTTGGCCCTACCGCCCCCTTCATCCACTCCGCTCCACTGATGAGGGATTGTTAGAGATTCCCATGGTCCGTCTTCAGTCATCTGGGGCCAGGGCTTTTTCTTTTGTGGCCCCGACCCTGTGGAACTCTCTACCTTGTCGGATTAGAGTACTTGTCCACTGAGACTTTCAAAGCCTCTTTGAAAACATATTTATTTAATCTGGCTTTTGGAGATAATGTTTAGTTTTATTCTGCTGCCTTTTTATATTTTTTATATATGTTTTTATTAATTGAATGTTGTTTGTTGTGTTTATAATGTATTTGCGTTTTGGTTTTTGAAAAGCATGCTATAAATAAATATTGTTTGATTGATATTCCTCCAGCCATAGAGGATTTGCTAAAAAAGGAACGGCAAGGTCCAGAACGCACCTATCTCTCAAGGCAGCAACTGCCAATCTTTTTTCGGCCAGAGCCACTGTGTCCTGAGCCTCAGAATTAGCTTTTCAATCCACTGAGGACCCAGAGAAGAACAAGGATATTAATCAGCTGCAATTAATGGGTTTGGCATTGACTTATGTAGCAGACGTATCAGAGGAGGCGATCAGGTGCTCCTCTCTGACCATGTTTTATCAGACTTCAGCTCGCTGCAACCTCTGGCTTTGGGCCTGGCAAGCAGACACCTCTTCAAAGAGCCATTTAGTAAACACTCCCTATGAATTTGATCTCCTGTTTGGCTCAGCTCTGAAGGAGGCGGTGAAGGAATCTGGGGAGACAGCTAAAGGGTATATGCCCCTGTTAAGAAGTGGGGCAAATCATGGTCCTCAGGCCCCAGATGCAATTTTCATGACCAAGGTTACAACAAGGGTCAAAACTCTTAATTTCTTGGGAAAAAGAACATGGTTCTCCTCGCGTAAGCAGCGTAACTTCAGAGGAGGCGGATCCAGTGGTAGCACCATAGATGCTGGGAACAGCCACAAGAAGTCAGAATGAAGCTATCTGGGCTCATCCTCAAGTAGGGGCAGAATTTCATTTTTTTTCTCAAAGAATGGATCAAAACCACATCGGCAAATGGGTCCTAGACATCATCATCAGCGAGGGTTACCTAAAAGAATTCGAATCCAAGCCCCCACCACCTCATGTGGTGCCCTCCCCTATCTCGGACAACCCGCCCAAGAGACAGGAGATATTATAGGCCATTACAGACCTTCCTCAAGCAGAGACTATAGAGCAAGTTCCCCCCACAGAGATCAGTTGGGGGGGTCTACTCCCTTTTCTTCATCGTGCCAAAACGCACAGGGGGATTCAGGCCAGTCCTAGACCTCAAATCCCTGAATCATTTTGTCCGCAGCAGACCCTTCAAGGTGGAAACCTTATCAGTCATCAGGGAGTTGCAACGAGGGGATTTTCTGGCATCCGTCAGTCTGCAAGATGCCTATTTGCATATTCCCATTCAGGAACTACACAGGCAATATCTCAAGTTCAAGGTGGGAGAGCACGACTTCCAATTCAAAACACTGCCATTCGAGCTTTCTTCAGCTCCAAAGTGCTAGTAGCAGTCATAGCTCACCTTCTGAAATGAGGGATACAACTTTTCCCTTACTTGGACGATATTCTCATCAAGACCTCACAGCTCGACCAAGCAGTACAAGCAGTGGCAGAGGTAGCCTGGTGCCTGTCAGCCCACGGTTTTGTCATCAACTGGGGAAAAAGCTCCCTAACTCCAAGCCAGACCTTGAGCCACCTGGGGATAGACTTCATGACACAAGCCAACAAGGTCTTTCCCCAGAAGCAAAATTCAGGGACCTGCTGAAGCTCAACAAGAAGTTTCACACAGCTCCTCAGCTGCCAGTTCGCTCCTTCATGCAGCTAATTGGGACTCTAGTATCGCTGAAGGATTCAGTCCCTTGGGCTGTAGTCCACATGAGGCCCATTCAAGCACACTTGCTCAGGCTGTGGTCCCAGTCCAGACACAGCCAGCACCAACTGATCCCAATTTCTCAACAGTTATATACTTCCCTCCAGTGGTGGATTCTTGAAGACAAATGTCATTAGGGGTCGCAAGTTGAGACATCTACATCAAATCTGAATCACGATCGATGCCAGCCTCAGTGGCTGGGGGGGCTCACCTGCATCAGCTGTCAGTTCAGGGCAAGTGGTTGCTGTTAGAAACAAGGTACAGCATTAACGTCCTTGAGATGAGAGCAGTACGCCTAGCCCTGATGCACTTCGAACAGCAAGTCCTCAATCAGGACGTTCTGATTCTAACAGATAATCAAACAACGATGGTATACATCAACCAGGGTTCCCCACTTTCTGAAAATATAGGGTAGTGGCAGTGATGATCGGTTCCAAAGGTGCATTATTTTTCTGGACCTCCTATATGCACTGTACGTGTGCATAAGTGGATTTTAAGTAAAATACAGTGTGCTGGTATCAGAACAGGGGTAGTAGTGCGGTAAAAGATGAGAATAAAAGACAGTTTTGGAGGAATTTATAACAAACAATCTGTAATGGATAAAATATAGGGTGGTGGCAAAAAAAATAGGGTGGTGGTAGAAAATACAGAGTGGTGGTAAAAAAATATAGGGTGGTGGCCCACCGCGCAAAAATAATGAATGGGGAACACTGCATCAACCATCAGGGTGGAACAAGAAGCTCAAAAATGCCACGGGAGTCCCTGCTTCTCTTTTGGTGGGCTGAGCACCACCTGGCAAGCATAAGAGCAGTGTACATTCCAGGTAGGATAATGTCACAGCAGACTGGCTCAGTCGCAGATATGGTCTACCAGGGGAATGGGAGCTGAAGGACAGTACCTTCCACATCTTAACAGAATGGTGGGGCAATCCTCCGATAGATCTTTTCACCTGCCGGTAAAGCAATTCTGCTCCCTGGCCAAGGACGAACTAGCAGTGGCTCAGGACGCCTTTTCCCTAGACTGGGGTCAGTTCAGTCTCCTGTATGCCTTTCCTCCAATACTGCTTCTATCCAGAGTCCTCCATGAAGTGGCTCTGGACCGGGCAGAACTGATTCTAGTCTGTCCCTGATGGCCTCGTCGCCCATGGTTCCCACTTCTCATTCGTCTTTCAAGGTGACCACCTCTAACCTTCCAGATCAGCCCGGACCTTCTCAATCAGGATCTGGTACTGCACCCCAGTCTGAGCAACCTCTCCCTTGCGGCCTGGAGATTGAGCGGGAAAATTTAAAAGAGCTAGGCTACACAGCTCCTGTTATTGAAATGATGGTGAACTCACGTTGCCCCTCTTCTTCTAAAGTATATTACAGAATTTGGAGGAAATTCTTGTTCTGGCTTCAATCCAAACACTTACAGAACCAGCCAATATCATTGCCTGTACTGCTGCAGTTCCTTCAAGATGAGTTTGACAAAGGTCTGCAGCCAGCCACCTTAAGGGTTCCGGTTTCAGTGCTGGGGGCATGATTGTTGGTGGATTCAGGTGAATCATTGGGTTCACATCTCCATGTGAGGAGATTTCTAAGGGAAGCATCATTAAAATGCCCTCCAATTAACCCAACGTTATCACCTTGGAGGCTTAGTCTGGTTCTCAAAGCTTGACCAAGGCTCCTTTTGAGCCTCTCAAGGAAACATCCCTCATGCATCTCACAATGAACGTTGCTTTTCTCATAGCTATTACTTCGGCCAGGAGAATCAGCGAGCTAGGAGCCTTGTCCACCAAAGATCCATATACTGTGTTTCATCAGGACTCTGTGGTGCTCCGAACAGATCCGGGTTTTTTCCAAAAGTTATGTCTCCTTTCCACTGCAACCAGGAGCTAATTTTGCCTTCCTTTTGCCCACACCCAAAAAAATGAAAGGAAAGGGAATTTCACATGCTAGATATAAGACAAGTGGTGAAAATGTATATTAAAAGAACGGATTCTATTTGAAAAACTTCCAGTTTGTTCATTCTATCTACAGGTCAAAATATGGGTAAAAAAGCTTTGAAGGACTCTGTAGCCAGATGGATCCATTCTGTCATCACCACTGCTTATGATCAGGCTGGAGTAACCTTGCCTGGCCCAGTGAGAGCCCATTCTACCTGGGCTATGGCCACCTTGTGGGCGGACTTCAGAGCAGCATCTCCAGCGGACCTGTGCAAGGTGGCCACATGGTCATCCATTCACATGTTCACAAAATTTTACAAAGTGGATGTGACGACCTCAGCAGAGGCATCATTTGGCCGCTGAGTTCTTCAAGCGGTGGTGGACTCTTAAGGGCAATTACATTCTTTCCACCCAGGATATCTGGGGATGTACTGCTTTTGTATATCCCATCTGTATGGACCAGCTTAGGAGAGAGAAAACAAAATTTAAATACCTGTAAATTTTCTTTTTCCGATGGCTGGTCTCTGGGCTTCTGCTTCTCTCTCAGAATGTACAAAGTTGACCAATCGGCTGTGTATGGCTTAATTTTCTTGTTTTTGTTTCCAAGTTCAGATAGTGTTGCCACATTTGAACTGCTTTCAGAAGAGCTGGTGGAAACAGGAAATAGAGGGCTGGATATCCCCAGCTGCAGAGCTTAGTCCTTGCCTGCATATCTGCATCAGGAGGTACAGCCCATCTGTATGAAAGCCCAGAGACCAGCCATCAGAGAAAGAAAATTGGCAGGTATTTAAATTTCACAACCACCTCACACCTAAAACTGATTATCTCAAAAAATCTAGAACACAGCACTATACTACTGGTATATAATTTTACTAAGAACACACATAGCTATAAAATTAGTCACATTTAATGCAAAAATAAACACCTATTTTTGTACTAAACACCAAAAAAGCAGAAAATTAATTTTTCCCACTTTTTCAACAAACAAATGTCCTCCCCCCAAAAAAAATAGACGAACTGCATCCCGAGCCTTTTCATTATTTATTGACTATAATGTAAAGTTATTGGGGTCAGTGAGTTAAATAGAAGTAGCAGTAAATCTTGGAACCACTCCCAAACAAGTACTGTAACTATACAGGAAGCTGAAAGTTAGTCTCACATTTCAAAGTCACAGGCACTTTACACATTCCCAATCATGTTTATCCCAAAACATATGTCTATATAAACAGAACATTAAATGAACTGACTAAAGGTATCATATAGGAGGCCATGCTGCAGACCTGGAGACCTGGGTTTGAATCCCTTTAGCCCCCACTTGCATACTCTGTGACCCTGGGTAAGTCACTTAACTTCATTGTGCTCCCAGATCGCACCTGGAAATAAGCTCCGGCTTAGTGTGCCTTTCCTGGTTAAACAGTTTCCCCTTATCTTCATTTGAGGCCAATGATATTAAGATATCCCACGAGTGGCAAGGCCATTTGTGAGATATAATATCATTAGCCTGAAGATAAATAAGATATCTTCAGTCAAGTCCATGTCATATCTCTTGTATATCAAATATATAGTGGGTTGCTGTGGAATAGCACATTTAGCTACACACAGTGTTAAGATCTTTAAAACTAACTCGTGGGTTTGCCACTTGAGAGTTATGGTATGGATTTTACCACTCATTAGTGAAGGTGAATGTGTTAATCCACTGCATCCAGTTATGTATTCATATGTATTTATGTATGTTTGTGTACATAAATGTTTTGTGTGTGTGTGTATTTATATATGTATTTGTATGTATACATACATGGTTGCCACTTCCATTATAGGAACCATTTTTGTGTATTTGTCTGTATACCTCACCAGTTAAAGCTGTATACCTCTCGGCCAGCCCAATGGCTCTGGATGCCACACCAACAACCTGGGTTTGGGAACAGGCCCGGGTCATCGGGGGTTGATTGGGGGGAGGAGGATTGAGCATCCTAATGGATGCTGTCCTCCTTTGGGAGGGGTGGGACACTCCAGGCAGTGGTAGCACCTGTAGCACTATTGCATGGGCAGTAGGGCACATGGCGCTTACGCTGCCGAGCGCTTGACTATGACAAGCATCAGCATGTTGTTAGTCCTTTGTGCTGGTGCCCTCTGGGGTGGAGACCAAAAAGGGAGGAAAAAACACAAAAACTCCCGGCCGGCGAGCACAATGATGTTGGGATCCTGGTACTGTGGGACCCAGTCGAAGGACATCGGGAGGTGAGAAGTACCCCCAGCGGCCGAGCCCAGGACAAGTAAAAACAAACAAAACAAAAAAAATGTACCTCTCAATTAAAGCTGTATACTTCCCAGTTAAGGATGTATACCTCCAGAGGTATACAGCCTGTCCTCCGGGGACCCTCCTCCTTGTCTGTCCTGGAATACTAAATACCTTTAAAAACAAACACATTTGGAGGCACTGTCCTGTTCCCCCCAGCCAAACCTGGAGCACACAAACTTGCAAAAATAAACAGTTGGAGCTGTTCGAGAGAACATGCCAGAAAATCTTTACCATTATACTTACCAGTAGTCTTTTATCTTGATGCTCCAGTTACCTCCAACACTGTGTCCTCCACGCTGCTGCCACCATCTGAAACTCCAAGCCAAGTAAATCCACAGACTTCAAGGCCCTAAAAACACGTATCGCTCCCCAACCACAAACCATCCTCCTGAACACCAACACAGCTCCCTCTAAACCACTGCACACCACTGCACTCCATGACATCCCCTTACCCCATTTCTCCCTATACCTTATCGTCCCTCTTCCCCCACCCTCACACCTCCACCGCAGTACTTACCTCTCTCTCTTTCGTACCTCCCTTCTTCACCCCTCTGCCAGCTAGTCCTGTCCCTCTGAACTACTGACAAGGCACTTTGTGGCTGCTTATTTCCCCCCCTCCACCCTCATAAAGTGTTTTTTCTTGTTATTTAACTTGTACCTATGTTTTGAGTTATTCTGTAAGTTCTGAATCCAAGCCATATCGTTCATTGTAATATATCTTTGCTTTCTCCTACTGTACTTTGTTTTGCAATTTGTGACGTGGAACCTTTGTAAAAGAGCTTGTGCTGAAAGTTTTTTTCCGAATCACTAAATAAATAAATAAATTACATAATTTGATTGTGAGCTGTTGAATTCATTGGCAAAAATCTGAATTCTGAGGCCCCTTCCTGGATATGAAATTGGAATCCGATTTAGATTCCTAATAACTCCCCCAGTAAAAGAGCAAAAAAAGAGCCCTCTCCCTCACTTGATGGCGAATTGACGATGCTGCTGGCTTGTATGCTTGGAGGCTTAGCTGTGTGTGAAAGGCAGCCGTGGTGCAGTGTGGTCCAGCTAGTTTGGTCATAGTGCCATAAAGTTAATGACTGTATCAGTTGTTCATTCAATCCATTAATATCCAGTCCAGTTCCAGTACTCGTAAATTAGCCCCTAAGCAACTGCTCACATGAGCTCCCTCCACAGATGCAGTAGGACCAGATCAAATTAACTGTCCCCATTCCAGCCCCCAACACACACACACACACACACACACACACACACACACACTCTCTCTCTCTCTGTATTAGTGGCACAGTAGTGCCACTTTGCTAAGGTTGAATTAGTGTTCGTGCCAAAACCTATATTTGGGACTGCTTATAACTTGGCTGGCTTGGGCCCTAGGATTTTAAAAATTGCGAGTTTTCAAAACACTGTATCCAGTAGAGACAGTTTGTACAATTTACATAAAATCCTTTTTTTTTTAAACTTTTTATTTGAGTTATCTACAGCTAAGCAACACGTACATATAGTACAGACATGCATTACAGACCAGAGACAGTAACAGGTTAGGATATTCCAAGTACAGAGTAATGACAGTAGAAATGCAACTCTGTTTGTTCAAAATCCCAAAAAAACAATGTTCTCGAGTAAAAGTCTGGTATGATAAATCCAGAGGATACAACACTCTCGCCATGGGATATAGTCCACAAAGTTCAAACAGCATGAAGTCTTGCTGTATTCTGACAATTGTAGTGATTCCCAACCTTTGAACTGCCCTGGAGAACAAAGAGTTAACTTTCTATGCAGGGCATAGAATGCTGAGCTTGAACTCGGTTGAAGTCTCTGTCTGGAGTGATTCAAACCTAAACCATCAGATTCTTTACTCCGCCTCACTGAATGGTCGCTCCGGAGATTTCTCCTTCAGCTCGGTTCAAAAGTTGGTTAAAGTTTCAGTTTTCATCTGTTTTTAAACCGAAAAAGTTTCCGCATAGTCTGTTCAGTCTCTGTCTGTGGTGCCATGAGTACTAGCTAGGAATTGTTCTGTTTTTCTGTGTGGAACTTGTAAAAGTGCAGCTCGGTTCAGCCCAACCGGCCATTTGATAGTGAAATTTGTGTGTTTACTTAGTGTGTGGTTACCGGTTCTTATCGGTTCTAAAAAAAAATGTGTTTTAAACGTTTTTTTCCAACACCCGTGACACGGTTAGGAACCGATAAGGGAATCTTGCCTGGCAGTTGCCGAAAAAAGGGTAAGTTTGGTTAAGTTGGCCATGTCTGAGAAGCCCAAGAAAAAAAACGGGCCCACTGGGTTTCAACACTGCAGTGAGTGTGGGGAAGTCTTTGCTAAGGCCGATCCCCACACCACCTATGTTTATTGTCTGGGGTTTGACCACCTCAATTCAGAGTGCCAAATATATAAAAACTTTCCCAAATCTACCCTTGAGAAGAGATTAGGTAGACTGAGGGAAAAGGAGGTCGAGAAGTCCGCTGACCCAGATGGCCATCCTGGTTCGGTTTCGACCGAACCAGAAGGAGTGCCCTCTGACCAGGGCGATACTTCTTCCGGCAAAAGGAGAGCCGATTCCAAGGGATCGGTTCTGACAAAAAGAAAACGCAAAGATAAATCGACTGGTTCGGATCCAGAGGTTCATGTTCCGACCACCGATGAGATAGCCAAAGCGATTCAGATTGTGGAATCGCTCCGTCTGGTTCCGACCAGTCGGCTCCTTCTGGCAGGGGTTCGGTTCGGTTGGTTCCCCTGGTTCAAGATTCTGCCCTTGAAGATTGTTATGAACCGGAATTTGAAGAGGAAGGGGAATTTGAGGATGATGATGTAAGTGAGGGTCTGGATGTGCCTGTGGAACCGGACATCTCCCCAGACAGACCTTCAGGTGTTTCCCCTGCTAGGCGTTCTGAGTCCCTTTCTCACTTTATGTTTTACAGAAAGGTGGCTGAAACCCTCCAGCTTCCTGTGGAGGAGGCTGTGGAAGATCAAGAGGAGCCTGATTATGTAGAGATGATGGACATCCCAGAGTCCAGGAGACTGTCTATTCCCCTTCTTAAATCTTTTGGGAAACAGACACAAAAAATCTTAGTCTCCTAACACTATACCTCCTGTGGATAGAAAAATGGACAAGAGGTATACACTTTCAGGCTCGGACACGGAGTTCTTATATCAGCAATGCAGCCATGTTGGGGTAGTGCAGGCTGCTGCCAAGGCAAATATTCCCTTGGCTTCACACCCACCTGACAAGGACTCCAGGAAGATTGATGCCATGGCAAAGAAGCAGTACATAGCATCTTCTTTGGGACTCAGGCAGGCGAATTACATGGCCTATACAGCCAGGTACCAGAAGTCCAGGTGGGATAATGTACTGGCACTGGCTAAACAGGCCTCCCCCGAGCTAGCCAAGGAGCTGGAGGTGGTGGCTGCAGGTGGGATTGAGACATCTAAGGTTCAGTTTCATGCTGCTGTGGACTCTAATGATGTGTCATCAAGAGTCATGGCTACATCTGTGGCTCTTCGGAGGATGGCTTGGCTCAGATGTACTGGCCTCTCTCAGGACACCCCGGCTAAGGCCATGGTTTTTCCTGTAGTGGATAATTCTCTGTTTGGGGAGCAGACAGAGAATTGCATGAAGAAAATGGACGAGTACAGGACCACTTACAGGCGTGCTTAGGACAAGGAGAGGCAAGCAACTCCTCAAAGGCAGCAGTCTAGGGGCAGGGGCAGGCCTTTTCACCAAGCACAGGCCTCTTCTTCTTTTTCTCAGAGGGGGTTCTTCAGAGGGAGAGGCAGAAGGGGGATGAGCAGGGCTGCATCCACTCCTCAGCCTAAAGCCCCTGCCAAGCAGACACCCTGATGGGCCTGCCCGGGTCGACTCTCCTTTTCCAGTAGGGGGCAGGCTGGCTTACTTTGTCCAGGACTGGATGTCTATTACATCAGACAAGTGGGTCCTGGAAGTAGTATGCCAAGGACTGGTTCTCAGCTTAAAAAAATTTTCAAAGATAAGAGCCAGATCTTTTCCACCTGCAAATCTCTTGGAAACCCTTGCCCTAGAGGCAGCGGTTTCTTCTCTCCTAGCTTTAAGAGCCATAGAGAGAGTACCTACCCTACCCTACACTGGGGCAAAGGACTGTACTCCAGGTACTTCCTGAACCCCAAAAAGACAGGGCAGTGGTGACCCATCCTAGATCTAAGATATCAAAACAGGCATCTTTTAAGACCAAAGTTCAAGATGATAACTCTGGGAATAATCCTCCCCTCTCTAAGGCCAGGGAACTGGCTAGCCTCCCTGGACCTCAAAGATGCCTACTTTCACATTCCCATCAGGTGCTCCCACAGAAGTACCTCAGGTTCGAGTTGCCCTCAGGCCATTATCAGTTCAGAGCAATGCCCTTCAGCCTAACCTCAGCCCCAAGGGTTTTCACAAAGTGCCTGGCAGTAGTAGTTGCCTTTCTAAGAAGGCAAAAGATTTCCATTTTTCCATATCTGGACGATTAGCTAATAGTGGGTCAGTCCCAGCAAGTGCTCACTTCTCTAGGATTTCTTCTCAACCTTTCCAAGTCAGTTCTCAGACAAGTCCAGCTTCTTACCTTTATAGGAGCAGAACTGGACACACTCAGAGCAAGAGCCTTTCTTCCTCTAGAAAGGGCAAGGGTTCTTATGGAACTAGCTTCTTCCTTCAGCCTTCGGGTATCTCGACCAGCAGGGTATTTCCTCCAGCTCTTGGGCCGCATGACAGCTTCAACAGCAGTGGTCCAAGGGGCAAGATTCCAGATGAGGGATATTCAGTTCCACCCGAGAGCTTTCTGGTCTCGGAGGAAGGATGCCCTTACCAAACTGATCTCAGTGACTCTGACCTTGATCCAAGCCCTCCAATGGTGGCAGGATCAGGACAATTTAAGACAAGGTGTTCCTTTTGTTACTCAGCCTTGTTCAGTGATCCTCACCATGGATGCTTCTCTCCTGGGCTGGGGAGCCCATCTGGGGTCCTTTACTGCCCAGGGACTGTGGTCCTCCCAAGAATTCCTTCTCCACATCAATCTTCTTGAGCTCATAGCAGTTTTTCTGGCTCTAAAAGCTTTCTTACAGTCAGTACAGAACACGGTGGTTCAAGTCAGAACAGACAACACCACCACCATGTGGTACAGCAACAAGCAGGGAGGCTCAGGGAGGGTGAGGATGGTGGAACAGAGGCACACCCAGTCAATTGTTCCACTACACAATCCATACACCATTCTGGGGGAGCATAGCTCCCCTATGGATGCACCCGCAGAGAAGACTGATGACAACTGTCACAAGGGAGGCAGAGGACACCACAGGGAAAGGAAGCAGCTCCTGGTGGGGGACTCGATTATTAGGGGGATAGAACTGGGGGGAGCTGGGAAAACTGAAGTAAGGTGCCTGCCTGGTGCCATGGCTTGGAGGGACAGGAAGCGCATCCTAAGGATCACGAGAACAGCTGCAAAGGAGTCTGAGCTGGACGTCATTGTCCACCTAGGGACAAATGACTTGGCTCATCATGAGATTAGAGCAGTACAGGAGGACATTGTAGAGTTGGGGAGGGGCCTAAGACAAATGCTACACAGTATCCTTCTCAGAGGTGCTGCTGTCAATGGCATGGGAAGCGAGGTAATTAGCACCATGCAGTTTAATGAATGGTTGAAAAAATGGTGCGAGCACAGGGGTTTAGCTTCATTGGGGACTGGTTCCACTGAGGGACACCAGTCTATACTGGCAGGATGGTCTGCATCTGTCCAGGAAGGAACAAGTCTTTTGAGCATTCGGTTTAAATGCTTCATTGGCAAGCTTTTAAACTAGTCAAAGGGGAGGCACTGATAAGCAGCAGGAAATCCCAGCCTCTCCCTACAAAACAGGGTACTAAATGAGAAAAAGACCGAGTTAGAAAGGTCAGTGGGGGATGCTGCAACAGAAGGTAAAGCCATCAAAAAATGGAGAGCAATGAGTACCAATGTCCGTAGTCTATGTAACAAGCTTCCTGAATTAGTGGCCTTGATGGAGGAGGAACATCTGGATATCATGGCAGTCACAGAAACATGGTACACACAAAACCATGACTGGGACGTAAACATACCAGGATACACTATCTACAGGAGGGACAGGGAGGGTAAAAGAGGAGGAGGAGTAGCTCTTTACATAAGGGAAGGAATAAAAGCAACAGAACAAAAGGGTAAACAGGGAGGAGGAGAAGAAGCACTGTGGGTAAATTTGGAGACCGGCAATGGCACCACAATCCGCACAGGGGTTGTATACAGACCCCCTTCTCAGGGGGAAGAAATGGACAAGGAAATGATAGAAAGTATACTTAGAATGGCAGAAAAAGGGGAGATATTGCTGATGGGTGATCTGAATATGCCAGATGTTAACTGGAGTGCAGTTGCAGCAGCCACTTCGAAGAGTGGGGTTATTCTAGATGCCCTACAGGGGACATGCCTTAGACAACTAGTATTGGAACCCACTCGAGAGGGAGCAATCTTAGACCTGGTTCTCTCAAATGGAGATGGAGAGAGGATCACAGATGTAGAAGTGGGTAGCCATCTGGGAACTAGCGACCATCGAACAGTATGGTTCACAATAAACACAGCAATAGAGTCAAGCCATACAAAGGCAAAAGTATTGGACTTTAGGAGGGCTGACTTTGCCAAAATGGGTGAATGCCTAAGGAATGCACTAGCAAATGGGCAGGAAGGAGGGGTGGAAGAACAATGGGGAATAATAAAAACTGCCATCACAGAGGTAACGAGCCTTTGTGTGAAGCAAATAAAACAAAGCAATGTAAGAAACCACTATGGTTCTCAAAGGAAGTGGCAGTGAAGGTTCAAGAGAAAAAGAAAGCATTCAGGAAGTACAAGGAATCGCAGAAGGAGCAGGACAGAGAACTGTATCAGTTAAAGCAAAAGGAGGCTGGGAAGGCAGTCAGAACAGCAAAGGCCCAAACCGAGGAAAAGATAGCCAACTCAGTTAAGAAGGGGGATAAAACCTTTTATAGGTACATCAGGGAGGCGAAGGAAGACCAGGGAGGAGGGTGGGCAGAGGGAGACTGTGAAAAGGCAGAGATACTGAACAAATATTTTTGCTCAGTATTTACAAATGAAGAGGGTACCTAAAACAAACAGTAGAAACACTCTGGATGCAGAAGTTGATACCAGCCCATTTACAGAAGAAAGGGTTCTGAAAGAACTCTTAAAACTGAAGGTGGACAAAGCAATGGGGCCTGATGGGATTCATCCCAGAATTCTAAAGAACTAAGGGTAGAACTAGTGACACCACTGACTACCCTTTTAACAAATCATGGGAAGATGGGGTGGTACCCAAGGACTGGAGGAGGGCAGATGTGATTCCCTTCACAAAAGTGGGAGCAAGGCAGAAGCAGGAAACTACAGACCTGTTAGTTTAACCTCAGTGATAGGAAAAATGATGGAATCACTTCTGAAGGAAAGAATTGTCGAGTATCTAGAGGCCAGAGGGCACAGGACCCTAGGCAGCATGGATTCTAGAGCGGAAGGTCATGCCAGACAGATCTGATAGATTTCTTTGCCTGGGTGACCAAAGTAGTAGATCAGGGAGGGCTGTGGACATGGCCTACCTAGACTTTAGCAAGGCATTTGACACAGTCCCACAAAAGATTAATATACAAGTTAGCCAGCCTGGGAGTGGGTCCCAAGATGACAGCCTGGGTAAAGAATTGGCTGGAGAATAGGACACAGAGAGTAATAGTAAATGGAGTCCACTCAGAAGAAAGGGTTACTAGTGGGGTACCGCAGGGTTCAGTATTAGGACCGGTCCTCTTCAATGTCTTTATAAGCGACATTGCAGAGGGACTGGAAGGAAAAGTATGTCTCTTTGCAGATGACACAAAGATCTGCAACAGAGTTGATGCACAGGGTAGGGGTGGAAAGGATGAGAAGGGACTTGCAAGGTTAGAGGAATGGTCAAATGTATGGCAGCTTAGATTCAGTGCAAAGAAGTGCAAGGTAATGCACCTGGGAAACAAAAACCCAGGGGAAGAGTACACAATGGGGGGTGAGATATTAACAACAACAAAAATGGAAAGGGACCTGGGGGTAGTCATATCAGATGACCTAAAGGTGGGCAAGCAATGTGAGAGGGCAGCAAGGAGGGCTGGGGGGATACTGGGATGCATAGGGAGAGGCATCACCAGTAGAAAACAGGAAGTTATTATCCCTCTGTACAGACAGCTGGTGAGACCCCATCTGGAGTACTGTGTGCAGTTCTGGAGACCCAATCTCCATAAAGACATAGACAGGATGGAAGCTGTCCAGAGGAGGGCAACTAAAATGATGCAGGGTCTGCACCAGAAGACATATGAAGAGAGATGAAAGGAGCTTAATATGTATAGCCTCGAGAAAAGGAGGGAGAGGGGACATGATAAAAGCGGTCAAGTACTCAAGGAATCAACAAAGTCCAAGAGGGTAGCATCTTTCAAAAAAGAGGTGTGCAAGAACAAGAGGGCACAATTTGAAGATGGGGGGGGCGGCTCAGAGGTAATTTAAGGAAGTATTTTTTCACACAGAGGGTTGTGGATGCATGGAACGGCCTTCCGGAGGAGGTTGTGGAGTCAAAATCAGTGGTGGAATTCAAGCATGCATGGGACAGTCATAAGGCCATTCTAGGGGGTGGGGGGGAGGAAGAAGTAGGCTGCTGGTTAACTAGGATCTGCAGCTTATCCAGTAGGTAGGGAAATGGGCAGACTGGGTGGGCCAAGCGGTCCTTATCTGCCGTCAAATTCTATGTTTCTATGTTTCACTCAGTCCACGGCCTCGTGCACAGAAGCCATGAAGTTGTGGTCCCTGGCTTATTCCCTGCAAACCTCTCTTGAAGCAGTTCATCTTCCAGGCAAGGACAATGTGTGAGCAGATACACTGAGCAGGATTTCTCAGGGCCATCACGAATGGTCCCTGGACCCTCAGGTCTTGAAAGTGATTTTTTCAAGGTGGGGCATGCCAGAGATAGATCTCTTTGCAGCCCCAGACAATCACCAACTCCCTCTCTTTTGTTGCAGACCTCCAGTCTTGGGCTCAGTCCCTCTGGACACCCTGATCCTGAATTGGGAAGGAAAGGTTCTGTATGCCTTTCCCCCTTCCCACTCCTGTTCAAAGTTTTGGTAAAAATAAGGTCTCAACCTTGCAAGGTGATTCTGATTGCTCCAGGGTTCTGGATATCCTCAAGGCTTCTCGAAAGCCCTCCACCAGAAAGACTTATAACTCCAAATGGAAAAGATTCAGCATTTGGTGTTCCAAGAAGCATATTTCTCCAGACACTGCTGAATTGCCTACGGTTCAGGATTATATGGTCCATCTTAATGGCCTAGGCCTCAGACCAGCTACTCTCAAAGTACACTTGTCAGCTGTTTCTGCGTTTCTGTCTGTGGGGAAGTCTTCCTCACTATCTTCCCATCCTGTGTTCTGTACATTTTTTAAAGGATTGCTTCACACCAATCCCCCCTTTTAGAGACCCTGCCCCTGCCTGGGACTTGAATGTTTGCATTGCTCAACTTATGCAACCCCCCTTTGAGCCTATGTCTTCAGCAGAGCTTAAGTACTTGACTTGGAAAACTGTTTTCCTGGTAGCCATTACCTCTGCCAGGCGCATCAGTGAATTGCAAGCCCTGTCAGGGGAACCCGATTTTGTCTCATTTCACAGGGATAAAGTGGTCCTTAGAACCAATAGAAGGTTCTTGCCCAAAGTGGTTCCAGACTTCCATTTAAACCAGTGTCTCTCCCTGTTTTCTTCACTGATCATTCTTCCTCAGGAGAGAGGAGGCTACACAGTTTAGATGTCAAAAGAGCCCTTAGTTACTACATAGAGCGTACCAAGGGTCACAGGTTTGACTCCCTCCAGTTGTTCCTCACTTATGGAGAAGTCGGAAAGGGCAAACCTGCCACCAAAAGATCTGTTGCGAGGTGGATTGTGTCTTGTATACAATTCTGCTATGAAAAACTGGGAAAAACTCCACCCTCAGGCCTGAGGGCTCATTCCACAAGAGGTACAGCTGCTTCCCTGGCTGCCGCCAAGGATATCCCTCTCTTAGAAATTTGTCAAGCAGCCACCTGGAAAACAGTCCATGCCTTTACCAAGCATTACTCTCTGGATATCCTGGCTAGGAGTGATGCTCGGTTTGTGCAAGCAGTACTTCAGAGCCTATTCTCAAAGTAGGTTCTGTCCTCCTCCTTGGAGGTACTACTTAGTAGTCTGCAATTGTCAGAATACAGCAAGACTTCATGTTGTTTGAAGAAAAATTACCTTAGTAATTATGTTTCTTCTAATGGAGTCTTGCTGTATTCTGACCTCCCTCCCTACTTCCCCTCTCAGAACCTGTTTTTGGGAAGTGGGTGGACAGGTGCAGTGTTGCTTCCCAGGGGTGTTTTTTGCTTGCACCCTCCTTCTTTTTGTTTAGGTGCTGATTTATTATTATTTGTAGTAGATTGTTTTTTGGGTTTCCTGACTTGAGTAATCCAAAACTTTTTTCAGCCAGTTGGCTAGTAGGAATTTTTACATTTTCCACATAGAATTTTTAATTTAGTTGGGCTTGTAAGAATCTGACTGTTTAGGTTTGAAACACTCCAGACAGAGACTTCAACTGAGCTCGAGCTCAGCATTCTATGCCCTGCATAGAAAGTTAACTCTTTGTTCTCCGGGGCACTTCAAAGGTTGGGAATCACTGCAATTGTCAGAATACAGCAAGACTCCATTAGAAGAAACATAATTACTAAGGTGAGTAATTTTTTCTTCTGATTCACTACATGCATGTCTCTTTCTTTTCTCACAAACCTGTGAGTCCTTGATTCCATTTTGTTCTTCTATTAGAAGAAGAAGAAGAATCAGCATTTATATAGCGCTTTTCTTACACAGTATTACAAAGCGCTTTACAAGCAATGCTAGACTGGTAGTGAAGTGGCTGAATGTGTGGTGGCGGCCATATCGCACTTAATCACCCACACCCAGCCTGGATAATTGCATGAACCGGTTTATGGGTAGGGGAATGTTGGCCAGGACACCGGGAATGTTCCCTGCTCTTTGCGAAGAGTGTCCTGAGTTCTTTTACTTCCACCTGGACAACACCAGGATTGGCAGAAGGGGCCTCGGTTTAACGTCTCATCCGAAGGACGGCACACCCCAGCAGTACAGCACCCCCCAGTACTGCACTCAGATGCCAGCAATTTTTAGGTGCAAGTCCAATCCCGGTGTGGGACAAGAACCCACGACTTTCTGGTCCAGAGGTGGATGTGCTACCAACTGAGCCACGTTGACATCTATAAAGTTTTTTCCCCTCTGTTTCATGAATTAAAACTCCTGTGATGTGGGCAAACAGTTCTGTGTTCCTTATTTCAGTTTGAAAAGCTAACTTTTCTTGAACAACCTTTGGTTCATTTTCCAGATTTGTTACATACTGACACTTGGTACGTACATATTCATTTTCCATCTTTGTACATGTTGCACAACTTACATTTCGCCCAGTTTTCCATTGTTTTTATGTTTATATTGTTTTCCTTCCCTATTCGTGCTGCTACAGATATTTTCTCTACTAGGGATAAACTCAACAAAATAAGTTTGTCTGTCTTTGTAAAACAAATAAAATACCTGTGTCTTCCTTCCCGATAGATCTAGCAACCAGTGAAGATGTATAGTGAGCGGCCTCCTTCCCGACTAGGTCAGCTGATGCCAGCAGTCGTCGTTTACCCCTCTGCTGTGCAGCACCTCCGCTCATGCTCGCTCTCCGACACTAGGGCAGGCTTCATCACTAAACCAGAAGTCATTCCCCGATTGGTTAGGCGTGGTAAGCACCAAACTGGAACATAATTAAAACATTAAATAAGTAAAATCCAGGGCACAGCAAGCCTTTGCTAAGTTGCAGTGCCAGTTATAATATAAAAAGAATGTACACTTCGAGCCTAGTAGTCTTGCTGTGCTGTGGGACTACGTTTCCCAGGACCTCTTGAGGCCGTTAGAAGGGTAACAACCACACTCCCACAGCAGACCACAGAAAGCAGTTTTTTTTTATTTTTTGTTTTTTTGTTATGATTTCTCTTGCTCAGCAAACGCACAGGATGATTTGGAGGATTAGGGTATATACAAGCACATGCACAGGGTAGTAGAAGAAACAGTGTAGCAAAAGAAATGCCTTATCCCCTTTATTCACCCCTTCTGCTATCCTCACCTCTACTTCAGACTTATATAATTTAGATGTGTCATGTGGCCTGTCTCTGCATTTTCATTTTCTTCCACTGTAATTATATATTATGCAAATCACAACCTACATACAGCATGTTTTAGTAATATTTATGTTACAGTCATATGGCTGTGTATTCATCTCTACAGAAGTGCGTTCTTTGTCATGAAGAGATCAGTCTGTGTGATATAGGGTGCCCTGTTGAGTGTTCATGGAAAGCTCACAGAGTAGGTGCTTGTAACACTAAAATATTATGACAGAGTAGGTTGTGCAGTTGTTGATATTGTCCAACAGCGTTGTGGTGCTTTTACATAGTGGCCGCAATCACTGCTTGGTAGCGTACTGATTGACATGGTACACTGCTCTTCTCGTCTTTACGAGAATAATTTTTGTACACAGCAAACAAATCATAGCTAGCTGTACATGTGTCAGTGCGCTGCATTGTGTTGTGAAGTTCATGGGGTTACAGTGACATGAACAAGTGCCAGAAAAGGGGTGAACATAGATATTTTGCAGTTTTACTAGAGATATTTGGTGGGGATAAACCCAGTATTGCACAACACCCATCAAGTCACTTTTGCCCAAAATGTGCCTGCTTTTCATTTAAAAGTTTTACTTTTTGCTGCAGTTCAAATAAGAGACTTTAATTTCCAAATTTAAGATATAAGTGTGAGCAATCTGGAAACTAGTCTCCAGTTTAAATTGGGGGTAAGAACTTTTAAATTAGAAGCAGGCCCATTTTGGGCAGCAGTGACTTGAGGAGTGCCAAATTCTGATTTTATTGACTAGCCAGTTTGTAAGCATCCTTATAAGTAATTCATTTCCATTTAATTTTGCTTTATCAGGAAAAGCTCCATTGAGCAAAGCTCATTTGCAAGGAGGTCCTGGTTAGGACAGTACAATACAGAAAAAAAAACCCACAGCAGGTATAAGAGTACAGATTGTGGAACAATATAAAACTGCAATAGTATATAGTCTTCTAGGGCATAGGAAAAAATAACAGTACTGAACAGAGGTAAAAACATATAATCTCAGGCATAATATAAAAAATTAAGCAGCACACCAAAAGTAAAATTAATAGCAATAGCAACATACTAGGAGCAGTTACCATTATCAGAGCAGTAGGGATCAAATCGAGATTTGAAGGTTCTTAACTCACAGTTGAGTTCAGTTTGAAGCAGGCCTGAAGTTTATTCCAGTAGGCTGGGGCAAGCCACCTGAAGGCCATTTTCCTATGTTTAGAAGCAGTGCTTGGTGTTTCTCGCAAAATATAATTGCATGCTCTCAGGTTGTAAATGGTAGAGGCTTTACAGAGCATGTCCAAAATGTATTGGGGGTACATCATATCTTAGAATCATATTATAGAAGCTTGACGGTAGAAAAGGACCATACTGGCCCATCTAGTCTGCCCTTTTTTTTCCTCTACACCTTCACCTCCCTGCCAGCCCCCACCCCCTCATGATACTCAGCCTCAAATGCTTGTCCCATGCCCTCTTGAATTCTTCCACTGATTTAGCCCCCTGCACTCTGCTTGGTAGTCTGTTGCAGAGCTCCACCACCCTCTCTGTGAAGAAACGCACTCTCACATTGCCCCTGTATCTTTGTCCTTGCAGTTTAAGGTTGTGCCCTCTAGTTTTGACCCCCTCCTCCTTCTTAAGTAAACCCCCTTCTCCCACTTTATTGCCCATCATGGCTTAGGGTTTGTAGGTCCACAGGTAAAGGTTTTTGAGATGCCTGGTGGAGAGGGAAAGCCAGCCAACAGCTGCGTAAAGGGTGCAGTGATGGGTTCTTGTGGGCAGCCCTGTATTGAATCCAAGTGCTCTATGATACAGGACATCCAGTGTGGCAAGCTGACCAACAGCAGCACCCCTGCATATAAAATCACCATAGTCAAGCAGGGGTACGAACGTAACCCTGACTAGGGTTCTGCGAGTATCTAAGGGTAAATTGAATTTATTTTTCTGTAGTAGAAACCCAGCCTAGGTCTAAGTTTCTTACATAAATTATCTATATGGATGCAGAAAGATAGTTTGTTATCCAGCCATATTCCTAGGTATTTGAAAGTATCTAACAGTTCCAGCCTATCACCTAGCAGGGTAAGAGTGCCAGTGATGGAGAGTCAGATAACCAATTGTTAGTATTTAGTTGTGGAATTTTGAAGGGGGATTGGAGGCAATGTAAAGCTTCTGACTAGCTGGATTTGGTTGTGTATATAGTTTTGTAAAAAGAGATTACAGCCGTATTGGTCCTTGGAAATCAGGAAATGATGGAAGGTTTAATACCTTTTATTGGACCAACAAGTGTCTTGTACAAAGATGTAATTATACACAAGCTTTCGGGGCCTCACAGGTCCCTTCTTCCAGGTGAAAGAGGGACCTGTGAGGCTAACTGTAATAATCCATCTTTAATAAGACACTGTTGATCCACTAAATATCAAACCTTCCATCATTCTGTTATGTATATAGAGGATTGTTTATGAGCAATCATACACAACAAGGCAGTTGTACAATCGAGAGGTTTCTGTGGTAACCGGAGACCTCGAGAGCGAAGCTCGAGAGGTCCGTTACCACGGAAACCTCGAGATTGTTCAGTTGCCTTGTTTGTGTATGGTTGCTCTTGCACAATCTTTTATAGTGTATGGTTAACCACAGGTGGCACTCCTTTATCCCCCAAACAGGTCTCCAGTAAAAAAAAATGCCTTTTAGGCAGCAGTTCCATCGCGCCACTTACTTACCACCGCAGCTGCTCAGTTGCGCATGCGTGCCCACGTTCGATGATGATGTGCTGCATTAGTGACATACTTGGTGCAGCACAACAACATCCAGACGCACTGAGTGCAGCACAACAATGCTGTTCCATGCGGAACAGCATTCCACCATACACTATAGCACTGTATCATCTGCGTAGAAGTGCAATTTGATATCTCCTATATCAGTTCCCAGATCATTAGTGTATATATATATATATATATATAGTGAAAAGGAGTAGCCAGCCCAAGGACAGATCTATGTGGTATGCCTTTAGAGAGTTGTGAAGCGGGCCTTCAGACTTAATTATTTGTTATCTATCCATTAAGGTAGTTTTTGAACCGGGACAGGGTGTATTGACCAATACCATTATCTATCTGATAGCTTGTGTAGCAATACTTGATGGTCCGCTGTGTCAAAAGCCTTGCTGAGATCTAAGAAAATGGCAGCTGTTACACGTTTTTGATCTAGGGAGGTGAACCATTCGTCATTTACTTTGTTGAGTGCAGTACCTGTGCTGTGTAGTGGCCTGAAACCAGATTGGGAAGGTGTGAGTCAGTTAATGTTTGGATAGATAATCCCAAACTTGTTAATTAACTAATTTTTCTAGGACCTTAGCTAGGACAAGCAAGATTGATGTAGGCCGATAATAACTAGCTTTGGACTTGCCTCCAGCTTTAAACAAGCATTTGTCAATGCTGAATGTTTGCTTGCTGGCATTGGCAGAAATAGTGTAGAAGTTACAGAGCTGCGTTATAGGAATGGCAGTGAAGTATTGAACTGAAGCCAAACCCACCACCACCCTGCAGAGAGTGATAGGCATTGGGGTGTGCGTTTGGGTTGTCAGGCATAACGGCCACGCCATTTCACCACACCCCACCCTGCAGACACTGACAAGTGTCGCGGTGTTCCTTGGGGTCTTTGGCCCTTATGCGCATCCCATTTCATTAGGAAATATGGTGAGATGGGTGCGATATAGGAGAATGGGGTAAAGTTTGGGGCCGAAGAGTGCAAGGCATACCTTGATGCCTCTCACTGACTGCAGGGTGTGGAATGGTATGAGCATCACAGGCAAGAATCCCAAATCACACCCCTGATGCCTGTCATTCTCTACAGGGTTGGGCGTTATGGTTGGAAACCCTAATACCTCAGGCATTCGTTGGTATTTTCACTCCAAATTTTCAACATTTTTTTTTTTTTGTGACCCCACCTCATGAACAGGGGGAATATCGGTTTGTTAGCGAAAGCTGGCAAGCACAGTGACTAAAGCATTTAGCACACAAGTGCAAAAACATTCCGAACAGGATGTAAAAATGACAGCTGTACTGTTCATGGGGAGGTGTAAAAAATGGCAATGTTGCAAATCTGTAGTAAAATATTTAAAAAATGGTGAAGTCACGCGCGTACATAGAAACTGTGCAACGCACACCCATAATATAATTAGGTTGGGGATTTTTTACAGCAGATTGTCAACTCAGGCATTTTGGTGCCTCCGATCATGAACAGTGTCACTGTGATTTTCTTTATCTGTGCCAAACAATGATTTCCCACAGCGACCACGCATCTCTGCGCTGAAAGTGTGGAAACACACTTCAGCCATGTTGTGAAAAATGGCAGCTGTACTGTTCATAAGGAAGTGTGGAAAAATGGCACTGGTGAAAATCTGGACTGAAAATATTAAAAAGTCATGAACTAGCGAGGGTGCGTGGAAACTGCGCAATGCTCACTCGTAACACAGTCATTTTATGGACTTTTGTCACCAAATTTTCAACATAGTCATTTTAAGACCTCTGCTCATGAACAGTGTAACTGTGATTTTTCTTAATCTGTCTTAAACATTGCTTTCGCACACAAAGCACCATTATGCTTCATGTCTTGAAAACATATTTTAGGCGACATATGAAAATTGCAGCTGTACTGTTCATAAGGAAGTGTAATAAAATGGCAATGTTGAAAATCTGGAGAAAATATTAAATTTGCAAACTTACGAGCATGCATAGGAACTGTGCAACACCCGCTCGTAACACAGTCATTTTAGAATTTTTCACCAAATTTTCAACATAGCCATTTTAGACCTCTGCTCATGAACAGTGTCACTGTGATTTTCTTAATTTGTCCCGATACGCATTGATTTCACGCGCACTGACTGCGCCGCGCTATGAAGTAGGAAACCGTTTTGGGTGAGATGTGAAAAATGACAGCTGTACTACTCATAAGAAGGTGTGGTAAAAAGGCAATGTTGAAAATCTGGAGTGAAAATATTGAAAATTCGCGAACTTATGAGCGTGCGTAGGAACTGTACATCGCACGCTCGTAAAACAGTCATTTTTTGGAATTTTTTCACCAAATTTTCAACATAGCCATTTTAAGACCTTTGCTCATGAACAGTGTCACTGTGATTTTCTTAATTTATCCTGTACATTGATTTCGCACACCGACTGCGCCATTGTGCGCGCTACATGGGCGGAAACACATTTTGGGTGAGATGTGAAAAATGGCAGCTGTACTACTCATAAGAAGGTGTGATAAAATGGCAGTGTTGAAAATCTGGAGTGAAAATATTGAAAATTCGCGACCTAACGAGCATGCGTAGGAACTGCGCAACGCACGCTCGTAAAACAGTCATTTTTAGGAATTTTTTCACCAGATTTTCAACATAGCCATTTTAAGACCTCTGCTCATGAACAGTGTCACTGTGATTTTCTTAATTTATCCTGTACATTGATTTCGCACACCGACTGCGCCATTGTGCGCTACATGGGCGGAAACACATTTTGGGTCAGATGTGAAAAATGATAGCTGTACTACTCATAAGAAGGTGTGGTAAAATGGCAAAGTTGAAAATTTGGGTGAAAATATTGAAAATTGTGAACTTACGAGCCTCACGTGGGAACTGCGCCCAGCACGCTTGTAAAACAGTCATGTTTTGGAATTTTGGCACCAAATTTTCAACATGGGGTTTTGGGACCCCTTCTCATGAATGATGTCACTGTCATGGCGTTATTCAGGCCCGAAAGGTGATTTCGCGCAGTGACTGCGAAATCACCCTTGAGCCCGAATAACGCCATGACAGTGACATCATTCATGAGAAGGGGTCCCAAAAACCCCATGTTGAAAATTTGGTGCAAAATTCCAAAAATGCCTGAGATATGCAACAAAGTTGAAACCCCCTATCTAGCCCATTATACAGCTTACCGGCATTTCCTCAGTTCGCGATGCGGCTTTGAAGTGTGCAGGCGTGTTCCCGGTCACAGCGAAGATCGTCGTGCGAGGTCGGAGAGTAAGTATGGGGTGGGAGGGTGTGGGAGGCTGGGTCGCAGTGGGTGGAGTGCGGGTTGTGGGGGGCTGGGAGGCGCTCCGATGGGACGTTTTTCTTTACAGGTTAAAAACAAAAAAAAATGGCGAGGACATTTGCCACGCTGGGTGGGCTCCCAGCGGTAGCACAAAATGATTGAGGGCCGTTCAGCCGACGAAGTTAGGCACCCGTTGGCAAGTATGGATTGCCACGCTGGGGTTGGCTCCCAGCGTGGCACTAGTCGGGGGGTAGGAGAGTGGAGCCAACAGGGGATTGGGCACCCGTCGGCTAGATCATTACTTGCCACACTGGGTGGGCACCCAGCGTGGCATTCCCGAAGCTTTGTGGGGGAGGCGGGTGGGAGCGCAGCACAGCCGGCGAGGGGATTAGGCACCCTGTCGGCTATTCAGTGTGTGCGTGGGGGCGCCGCGCCTGCGTGGCGTGTGTGTGTGTGCGTGTGTTGGGGGGGGGGAGCTGCCCATGAGCAGGCGATATCTTATCGCTGCTCACTCAAGCGTAGCTCCCCCTTTGAACTGTATGCCACTGCGTTTTGGAGCTTGTCATAGACAGCTCCAGAATGCATTGGCTTACAGGGGCCGCGCCTGACAACACACTGACTGAATTGGAGGAGGAGGTGACACACCTCCGAAATCTCCGATGATGGCACTATGTTTCTTGCACATGCGTGCAAGCAAACATAAAAAGTGAGATTACATGGGCTGTTTTCCAGAGTGTGGGGATTTCATGACCGGTGAGGGATAGGTTGAACAGATGTGTTATGGGTGTAGTTAACACTGTGGCCCCTGCTCTAAGAAAGAATGGTTCCAAATTGTCTGCCCCAACTGTTTATTTATTTTTTTATTTATCAAGTCTAGGATTACAAATACCTTTGAGCCATGGCTCTTTTACAAAGGTTCCACGTCAGAGAACTACAAATTATGGGGAACATCAAGACAGGCATTACAACAATGTGGACATTGCAAACAGAGTACAGATTAATACAGTTCAAGGGTAGCATTGTAACAAGGCAGCCAGCGGCATTTGTCAGAGAAAATAGACAACAGATAAGAAGTGCCAGAGTCATAGGGAGAGGGGAAGAGGTGAGGCGGAGAAGGAATGTAGGAAGGGTGGCAAGAGGGTGAAAAGTGCAGCATTGGGTATACCAAGATGTGAGGGGATCCAGTGAGGAGGGGGGGAACTAAAAATACTTATATTTGAAGGGCCCTGGTTTAAGCATGTTGTAATCTGGATTGTTTGCTAATATTATAGTGTGAAGGTCCTTACTGTGAAATGCTTTTGAAATATGGAGGCTGTTGCATTTTTAAGCATGGATAAAAGGGTGCAGGTTTCAAACAGGCCCACAGTACATGAGTGTGTGTCCTTCACTCCCCACAGTCTCTTCAATATTGGTCTGGAAATGATGTTTAAAAGTGTCTTGGAATGGCTAGGGTCAGGAAGAACTTACTGAAAGTCAGCTGCTGGTATGGAGACCCAAGTTTGAATACCATAACTGCCGCTTAATCATTTTGTGAACCTGAGTGGGGTGGCGAGGCAGAGGTTGCCTTTCATCTTCTCCGCTTTTTTTGAGTGCTGGAGGAGTGTTGTAACCGCTCCAGTTGGTAGGTCAGCTGGACACTCTGTTGGGAACTTGTACCAGAGTCCCTTACATGTGGCTCTGGGAAGGGGGTATGGAAGGCTTTCATAGGAATTTAGGAGCGGAAGAGGAGCACTGGCCCAACAAATTTCTTCCCTAGCAACTCAGCAGAAATACACTTTTTTCCTTCCTTTGTGACTGGTTGGAGCTTTTGAGGGGGTTGATTTTAACCAGTATTGCAAAGCAAACAGAGACACAATTTTCAGTGCCTGCTGCTTGAAACTGTGTATTATAAATCGCTTATTTGATTTCAGCCAATCAGCACTCTGAGCTGCTGGACCTCTTATCCTGCGTATAGTTGTAGTCTCTTGTTTGGGAACCTTAAAGTGGAGCGTTCCTTTTCCAAAGGGGGACTTTGCACTTTCTTTTGTGGTGTTTGTTTTTTTGTTAAGTAAAAGAAAAGAAATTTCAAACTTGTAAAACCACTCTGATTTATACTAAGTGTAACCCCCGCTATCGATGGGGGTTCCCGAAAATTCTTCCATGAGCTTGCCGAAGTGCTCACTGCCTGGCTGGTGTTCGGTGCCATAGCCGTTTAAATGTATTAGCAGTGAGTGCCTGCGTGGCCTCCATATATTGTCGCTCTAAAGGCTGCCTGTTTGCAGTAATAATTAATCCGGGAGGGGGACTGAGTGTTTCCATGCTCGGGTCCTGCATGGGCTGCCTGCTAATTGCTCCATTTCTGCTATCGCTAGTTGCGCAGAGGGAGTTCTGCTGGAGGATGTAACTATTTGCTGGAAATGTTTTGGCGAAATAATGATAATGTAGCTTGTTCTAATCTGCCTTCTTTGTAGCCAAGACTGTTCTGATTATCTCCTCCATTTTGGTCCCAAACTGCCGAATTAGACCAGTCAGTAACAGGGAACTCTAAAGTGGAGCTTGCTCGTAGGGGCTGCATGGACCCAAACCCATGGGATTTGTAGTTCTGGACCATTGGCGCCCTTTGCTACTGAAAGTGGAGCTCTTGTGTGATTGATAGTTGTGCCGGCCAACCGAACCGTTTGGATCGGGGGGGAATACCACGAGCTGTCTGCTGGCGAGCCAGATCTAAGCTGGGAGTCGAGAGAGAGAAACAGCTTGTGATTGCCGAGCAAACGTTGCGTGGTTTGGAGCGGGAGAACTGTGCTAAGGCCTAAATAGCAGCCTGCAAGTCGGCTCGTTGCAAGAGAGGGGAGAGAGAGTATTTATCGGACTAAATCTGAGTCTGGAGAACCCAGTGAGTGGCTGAAGGGTGATCAGGCTTTACCTGAGGAGGACCGAAGGTTGTGCTGAATGCACTTGGCCCACCTGAAATTCTCTTCCACCTAGATGTTCTGGTGGGGTGCAGAGAGTGAAGCGAGTGTGACCAGGGAGTACTGAGTCTGGTGCTGTAAGTTTCCTCGTACATATAAATGTGCTGTGAACTGGAGGGGAGTCGTGATCTGGTTTTCCCCCTTGTGTAACTGAATGCTGAGGGCTGAAATCTGTACCCAGCTCGAATGGACTGAATCCGCGGCTATCCACATGCAGTTGGGCCTTACCACGAGGGCCCTGTCATTCTACCCTGCTGCGCAGAGAACAGTCGATGAGAGACCTGCCAGAGGATCAGCCCCCTGCTCCATGCCTGAACGAGAATGACGCTATACCGAATCGTGTGGGCCCTGCTTCTTTTGGCAATCCAGAGAATTCATCTGCTGTCTCAACCATCGTACATCCTGAGTCCAGTCCTGGGTATCGTGAGTAACTATCAGGTTAGCTCCCTGCAACTATCTTTAAATCTGAGTGTGTCGTCTGATTACTGTGTTGTTTTCCTCTTTCACGAACTGAACTATCTGGCTCTGGACTACAAATACTGTGTTGTGCAACACAGAAACATAGAATTTGACGGCAGATAAGGACCTCTTGGCCCACCTAGTCTACCCATTTTCCTACCTAACAGATATGCTGCAGATCCCAATTAACCAACAGCTTACTTCCTCCTACCCCCTACTAGGACTGCCTTATGTCTGTCCCATGCATTCTTGAATTCCCCCACTGTTCTTGACTCCACGACCTCCTCAGGGAGGCTATTCCATGCATCCACAACCCTCTCTGTGAAAAAAATACTTCCTCACATTACCTCTGAGCCGTGCCCCCTCTATCTTCAAATTGTGCCCCCTTGTTCTTGCACATTCTCTTTTTCTGAAAGATGCCACCCTCTTGGACTTTGTTGATTCCCTTGAGGTACTTGAAAATTTCTATCATGTCCCCTCTCTCCCTCCTTTCCTCAAGGGTATACATGTTAAGCTCCTTTAGTCTTTCTTTGTATGTCTTCTGGAGTAGACCCTGCACTATTTTGGTTGCCCTCCTCTGGACAGCCTCCACTCTGTCTATGTCTTTGCGGAGATGGGGTCTCCAGAACTGCACACAGTACTCCAGATGGGGTCTCACCAACTGTCTGTACAGAGGGATAACAACTTCCTGTTTTCTACTGTTGATGCCTCTCCCTATGCATCCCAATATCCCCCCAGCCTTCCTTACTGCCTTCTCATATTGCTTGCCCACCTTTAGGTCATCTGATGTAATTACCCCCAGGTCCCTTTCCATTTTTACTGTTGTCAGTATCTCAGCCCCATTGTGTACTCTTGCCCTGGGTTTTTGTTTCCCAGGTGCATTACCTTGCACTTCTTTGCATTGAATCTGAGCTGCCATACATTTGACCATTCCTCCAACCTTGCCAAGTCCCTTCTCATCCTTTCCACTCCATCTGGTGTATCAACCTTGTTGCAGATCTTTGTGTCATCCATAAGAGACATACTTTTCCTTCAGTTTCTCTGCAATGTCACTTATAAAGACATTAAAAGGACCGGTCCCAGTACTGAATCCTCGGTGCCGCTAGTAACCCTCCTTTCTTCACTGTGGACTCCATTTACTACTACCTTGCGTCCTGTTGTCTAGCCAATTTTTATCCAGGCTACCACCTTGGGACCCACTCCAAGGCTGGCTAACTTGTGTATTAATCTTTTGTGTGGGACTGTATCAAATGCCTTGTTAAAATCTGGTAAGCCATGTCCACAGCCCCTCCCTGGTCTACTACTTTGGTCACCCAGTCAAGAAATCTATTAGATTTGTCTGACCGACCTTCCCATCATGAATCCATGCTGCCTTGGGTCCTGTGCCCCACTGGCCTCTAGGTACTCAACAGTTCTTTCCTTCAAGTGATTCCATCATTTTACCTACCACTGAGGTCAAACTAACTGGTCTGTAGTTTCCTGCCTCTGTCCTGCTCCCACTTTTGTGAAGAGGAATGACATCCGCCCTCCTCCAGTCCTCAGGTACCACCCCATCCTCCCATGATTTGTTAAAGAGAGTAGTCAGCGGTGTCATTAGTTCTACCCTTAGTTCTTTTAGAATTCTTGGGTGAATCCCATCAGGCCCCATTGCTTTGTCCACCTTCAATTTTATTAGTTCTTTCAGAACCCTTTCTTCTGTAAATGGACTGGTATTGACCCTCGTCTTCAGAGTGTTTCTCTTGTTTGGTTTAGGTACCTCCCCCTCCTCTTCCTTTGTGAATACTGAGCAGAAATATTTGTTCAGTATCCCTGCTTTTTCATTGTCACCCTCTACCCACATTCCCTCCCCTTTATTAAGCCTCAGTATCCCTCCTTTGGTCTTTCTTTGCTCCTAATGTACCTAAAAAGGTTTTATCCCCTTCTTAACAGAGTTGGCTATCCTTTCCTCGGTTTGGGCCTTGCTATTCTGATTGCCTTCCCAGCCTCTTTCTGCTTTAACTGATAAAGTTCTCTGTCCTTCTCCTTCTGTGTTTCCTTATATTTCCTGAATGCTATCATTTTCTCCTTAACCTTCCTGCCACCTCTTTTGAGAACCATAGCATTTTTTCCTTTGTTGTGTTTTGTTGATTTGCTTTACACAAAGGCTTGTTGCCTCTGTGATGGCTGTTTTGATTACTCTCCATTGTTCTTCCACCCCTCCTTCTTGCCTGTTTGCTAGTGCTTTTCTGAGGCGCACTCTCATTTTCCCAAAGTCAGCCCTCCTAAAGTCCAGTACTCTTGCTTTTGTATGGCTTGATTGTATGGCTGTGTTTATCGTGAACCACACTATTTGGTGGTCGCTTGTTCCCAGATGGCTACCCACTTCTAAATCTGAGATTCTTTCTCCGTCCCCATTTGCGAGTACCAGGTCTAAGATTGCTCCCTCCCGAGTGGGTTCCAGTACTAGCTGTCTGAGGCATGCCCCCTGTAAGGCATCAAGAATGACCCTGCTCTTGGATGTACCTGCAGCAAAGATGCTCCAGTTAACATCTGGCATATTCAGGTCCCCCATCAACAATATCTCCCCTTTTTCTGCCATTCTAAGGAAGCCTTCTATCATTTCCTTGTCCATTCCCTCCCCCTGAGATGGGGGTCTGTATACAACCCCCATGCGGATTGTGGTGCCATTTCCTGTCTTCAGGGTTACCCAGAATGTCTCATCTGCTCCCTGTTTACTCTTTAGTTCTGTTGCTTTGATCCCTTCCTTTACATAAAGAACTATTCCTCCTCCTCTTTTACTCTCCCTGTCCCTCCTGTAGATTGTGTATCCTGGTATGTTGACATCCCAGTCATGGTTTTCTGTGTACCATGTTTCTGTGACTGCCACAATATCCAGGCAACCCTCTTCCATCAAGACCACTAGTTCAAGGAGCTTGTTACACAGACTACGAGCATTGGTACTCATCACCCTCCACTTTTTGATGACCTTACCCCTTTTAGCCCCATTCCTGTCCTTACTGCCTTTGCCTTTTTTTACATTTACTTCTGGCCTGCTCCCTAATGACTTCTCTACCTTGGTGTTTACCTCAATAATTACTGTTGTTTGTGGGGGAAGGCTGGGATTTCCCTGCTCCTTTTCAGTGCCTCCCCCCTTGGCTAGTTTAAATGCTTGCCAATGAAGCATTTAAACCTCTCACCTAGGATCCTGGTTCCCCCCTGGATAGATGCAGACCATCGCGCCAGTATAGGTTTGCATCCCTCCAGGTGGCTCCCCAGTCCCCAATGAAGCCAAAACCCTGAGCTCCACACTAGTTTTTCAACCATTCATTGAATTCCCTGGTGAGGAGTACCCTAGCATCACCCTTGCCATTGACAGGCAGCACCTCCGAGAAGGTTACTGTATGCGCTACTTGTCTAAGGCCCCTCCCCAACTCTACAAACTCCTCTTGCACTGCTCTGATCCCATTCCTAGCCAGGTCATTTGTCCCTAGGTGGATAGTAACATCCAGCTCCCTCCCTTATGCAGCTGCTTCCACGATCCTGAGGATTCGCTTCCTGTCCCTCCCAGCCGTGGCGCCAGGCAGGCACCTTACCTCCCTCTCCCCTTCCTCCCCCCCAATGATTGAGTCCCCCACCAGGAGTTGTTTCCTTCCCCTGTGGGGTCTCATGCCACCCTCCTGTGGGTCTCCTTTGTGAAGGTTCCCAGCATCCTCCTTGGTCTCCACTGCAGGTGCCTCCATAGAGGAACCATTATCCACCAGAAGAGCGAATGAATTGTGGAGAGGTACAGCAGGAGGGATGCAACTCTGTTCCAGCACCCTCTCCCTCCCTGAGCCCACCCTGGTCCAGCCTCTCCTCTTTCTTGGCGACCTCTGAGGTAGTGGCATTGGCCCTGGTGGTCCCTGGGTGGGGAGGAGGTTTCACGAATCCTAGCCAGGTCAGCCTGGAGACGGGCAACCTCCTCCCTCAGACCAGAGAGGTGCCTGCAAATAGTGCAGCATCACAGCCTCCAGAATGTCTCCCGGAACACTGCCGCCCCACAGCCATTTCACTGCATCACTCCTATCATGTCTTATTTTGTGTCCCCTCTCCTGTTTCTCTGTATGCTTACTCTCTCCTCTCCTTACAACTTTCACCCTTCCTGTTCTGGGACAGTAACTTCCTATATTCTTCAGTAGCCTCCTTCTTCCTTGCTCAGTGTCAGACCACCAGCAGCTGGGGGGGAGAGTGAGCTACTTTTTTCCTTTAGGGTTGACAAAACCAGTGTTTCTCTATGACCCTTCCCTTCCTACTGGTGTGCAAGGTGTGTTTTTTCTATCACAGGGCCTCTACCAGTTGCAGTGCTAGCCTTCCCCAGGCAACGGTCCTGGCTAACCCACCCCCCATTCACCTGGGTACCCAGAAGTGTGACTGTGCTAGGGACTCTGACTGCTTGCATAACTGTGTAATTGTTAGGGAAAGTAAGCTAATTAACCTAATTGCCCCTATCCTTGTTCAAGCCCCCCCCCCCCAAATAAATCAGGTCTACTTTTTCTGCCTTTCAAACAGTCTGTGGATCCTGTTTATGCTTGAAGTATTGTGTTGCTGCCATTTGCTCTGTTTAACCTTGTTTTACAGGGGGGTCCCCAGGGTCGAGCTGGAGAAATCAATCCTAGTAGTAAGTGCCAAAGGCTTGGATACTGATAAAGCATATCAGGGTGCAGTGAAGGTCATTGTTGTATTCTGTGTGGGCCATTTGCAGGAACCGAGGGGGGTTACAGTGTCCCAGAGGGTTGTGCCCAAGCTAGTGCGACCACTAATAACCCTGACCTCTAGGTGGAGGCACCCGTTTCAGAACTCAGGCCCCTCAACCTACTGGTTGCCCAGCAGGCAGGGGTAATAGCCCTTGGGGTAGCGCCACCTAGGGGGTTACAACTTGGAGGCACCACTGGGATTCTTGTCCTCTAGTGACCAAGGGAGGGAATTACCCCAATATGTTCCGCTTTGGTGAGAGAATGGAGGATCTTGCTACGCCCAAACTCAGAATTGCCCCCCATAAGCTGTTGGTGCACCGAATGATGGGGTGGAGTCAGGCTGAGGGGTTAGACTCCAGACAGACCCTCCTGTTACTGGATATTCCGTTAGGGACTGCTAATGCTGATATCGTAGCAGCTGTGGAACATGTCAATGGTTCGGGCAAAGTTGAAGTGAAGGGGAGGGATTCAGATTTGTTTGAGCAGACTGCGATAGTTTTACTCTCCTGTAGTTCTCCGATAGATCCAGAGAAGGTACCCCCTGTTATCCTGCCGGAAGGGACCCAGAAGGGGTGGTGGGTCATTCACCTGCATAGTGATCTGGCTACCCCGGGTGGTCCCACAGTATAGAAGGGTTTAAGGACAAATTGCTTAAGCTATTAGCATCTGAAGGACAAACTGCTCAAGAGCTAGTAAAAGTGCTAGACCTTTCCGAGGAGCACACGCCCCTGCACTCCCCGGCCACATCCCCTGCTTCTCCCAAGAGTTCCCCTGTAGCCCCCTTCCCCATAGTAATTCCCTCGGTGCAGTTGGACTCGTACCGTAAGCTCAGACTTTTCTCAGGCACAGTCCCAGTGCCTACAGGGGAGGATGACTTGGAAACGTGGATGGACTATGCTACTCCCTTGGTACAGGAATGGCAGTGCTCAGAGGGGGAAAAGAGGAAGAGACTTAGGGAGAGCTTAAGGGGCCCTGCACTGGAGGACATCCACTTCTTGCGAGCTACTAGTCCAGAGGCTATGGCGACTGAATACCTCTCTGCACTGGAAGGAGTGTTTGGCAGCACTGAGTCGGGGGATGACTTGTTGCAGAAGTTCAAGTCAGCTAAGCAGCGGAAAAATGAGAAGTTGTCCGCATTTGTTACAAGAATCGAGAGGGCCCACAGGAAAGGAGGCGTGCCTGCAAAGAAACTGAACTGAGTCAAATTGGACCATATTCTAAAGTCAGCCAGGTACTCCAGTGTGATGACATTGAAACTCAAGTTACAAGACAGGAAGGCTAATCCTTCTGAGTACTGTCATCTTATGAAAGAGATTCGTGAAACTGAGACTGATGAAGTGGGTTGGGAGCCCTATGTGGGGATTGTTGGTACCTGCCCGACCCCGGAGAGGGGTGACTTGGATGAGGAGGAGCAGCAGCAGAGAGAGCTGATCAATGAATTCACAGGTGCGGCCAGAGAACCTGACCTGTATCAGGCACCCACAAAGCTAAAAGTGGGGTGGGGGTGCATGTTGTTACTCCAGAACCCTGAACTGAGGGCAATCTATTGGAAGAAGTGCGAGAGTTGAGAACTTTGGTGGGGGACTTGCTGCAAATCCCACAAACCCCTAATCCTAGTGGAAGTTCAGAGGATCAAGGACCCAAAGCCTGAGCCAAAGATGAGCTGCCCAATGTCCCTGTGGTGCACAAACTGAGAGATAGCCCGAGTACCTCCCGAGACCCTAGAGAACCTACTTTTTGCTATCATTGCAGGGAGGATGGACACACCCGTTTCTTCTGCCGTTCACCGGAGAGTTACTACCAGATTATTAGCTGTGATTCGATGATATAACAACTGGCTACCAGGTGGGGCTGTTCTAAAAAGTTACTCTTCAAAGGCCACCGCCAGAGCGACACCAGCATCTGTGCCGTCTGAATGGTCCGAGGTGGTGGGTCCCTCCATGGAGACAACAGTAAAGGTGAATGGAGTGTCTACCAGGGCTGTGCTTGATAGTGGCTCTCAAGTGACTATAATGTTTCAAGATTGGTATTGGAAGCACTTCCCTGATGTATCCTTACAACCCTTGGAAGGTTTGCATATCTAGGGGTTGAGTGAAAAGTTGTATCCATACTCTGGGTATATCCAGATCTGGCTGTCCTTCCCTACTTCGGTGGCTGGAGTGGCAGAACAAGTAGAGACCTTGGCCTTGGTGTGTCCCCCTACTGGACTGTATGTTGGGGTTCCCCTACTAATTGGGACCAGCACTCATATGTTCAAGAGACTGGCACAATTATGCTACTAAAAAAAAAGGGGGCACCGGACTGGTAGGGCCCTGAGAATTCCCGTGTTGATTAAGAACGCCTGTGAGTTGTGGCAGAATGCCGAGGAGGTGGGTCAGGGTGAGCCGGTCAGGGCTGTATGGAAGAAGGATCCCGAGTCGCTGGTGCTAGCCCCCAGTGCCCAGTGTACTCTACAAGGGGAGGTCCGCTTACGGAAAGATGTCAAGAATAGGATACTAATGCTAGATACACCAGGTGATGGAAAATTGCCAGAAGGATTGTTGGTCAGGCCCAGCATCTTGCCTGCTCATGCTCATGCCTGTGCACAACGAGTGATGGTCCAGGTCCGCAATGTGTCAGACCGGGAGATTCAGATGAACAGATGAACAGAGGCTGCACCCTAGGTACCGTACACTGCACAGACACTGCAGTGTTACCCAGCAACAATCAGTCTGGAGCAACTGATAGTGACCCCTGACTTGTTTGACTTTGGTGACTCCCCATTGCCAGCTGAATGGAAGGCTAGAATCAGCAAGAGACTTGCCCAGAAAGACCAAGTGTTTTCATTGAAGTAGTGGGACGTGGGATGTGTCCAGGGAGCGGAGCATCACATACGCCTGCATGATGAACGGCCATTTTGTGAGAGGTCTCGGCGCCTAGCTCCCACAGATATAGATGATGTGAGAAGACACCTGCAGGATATGCTTGTGGCTGGTGTGATACAAGAATCCAGAAGCCCCATGCTTCGTCTGTTGTGGTGGTGCAAAAAAAAAAAATTGGGACAGTAAGAATGTGCATGGATTATCGAATTCTTAACCGGCGGACCATCCCAGACCAATACACCATGTCTCGTATACAAGATGCTTTGGACTGTCTGAATGGGAGCAAGTGGTTCTCGGTGTTGGATCTACGCAGTGGGTACTACCAGATCCCCATGGCTCTGGAAGACCATGAGAAAACAGCCTTCATCTGTCCACTAGGGTTCTATGAGTTTATTAGGATGCCCCAGGGGATATCGGGTGCTCCGGACACTTTTCAGTGATTGGTGGAATGTGTAGTGGGGGATATGAATTTGTGGGCATGCCTGGTGTACTTGGGCGATGTCATTGTGTTCGGAAGTTCATTGGAGGAGCACGAGAGCAGACTCTTCAAAGTGTTAGACCGACCGGAGGATTTTGGCCTTAAGCTGTCCATCGACAAATGCCAGTTTTTTCAGACATCTGTGAAGTATGTGGGGCATATAGTATCCACAGAGGGGATAGAGACTGATCCTAGTAAAGCTGAGGCCTTGACCACCTGGCCCCAGCCCCACAATCTGAAAGAATTACAGCGCTTCCTAGGATTCTGTGGCTACTGTCGGCAGTTCATAAAGGACTACTCCAGGTTGATTCACTCACTCCTGAATCTTACCCAGCGTTACCCTCTTATGAACTGTAAATACAAGAAAGGAGCCTTCTCCAGAACAGATAGAGTATACTTCTGCCTGGGTGAACTTTTGGGTCCCGCTGGACACCCGACTGTGAAGCTGCTTTCCATGAAATAATGTATCAGCTCACCAATGCTGCCATCCTCGCCTATGCTGACCCTACTAGATCCTATGTGTTGCATACCAATGCTAGCCTAAAAGTTTGGGGGCTGTGCTGTATCAAGAACATGAGAATGGTTTGAGACCGGTGGCCTTTGCTAGTAGAAGTCTGACCCCATCAGAGAAAAACTACCCTGTGCATAAATTGGAGTTCCTGGTGTTAAAGTGGGCCATTGTTGACCAGTTCCATGAATACTTGTATGGGGCAAAGATACTGGTAAAGACTGACAATCCGTTGACCTATGTGCAGACTTCAGCTAAGTTAGACACCACTGGGCATCGGTGGTTTTCGGCGTTGTCTACCTATGATTATGCTGTTGAATATAGATCAGGCCTGAGTCACATAGATGCTGATGCCCTATCCTGGAGGCCCACTTCCAAAGGTGATTGGGTCAGACTGTCCGAACCTGACATTCGAGCACTGTGTAAAAAATTTGATAAAGATGAACAGATGTCTACAGACACAGTGGACTGCTTGGGCCCCTCTGATACCTGCATACCAGCTGTGTACTGTCACTTCTCTGCTCTAGATATTAGTGCACTACCTCAATATGATAATGACCGCATTCAGTGGGCTCAATCCCAAGATCCTATGATTCGGTCAGCCCTTGAAGCCCTCCGTGTGGGGAAAGATGTGTCCAAACTGCACTCCTCTGATTTGCGAACTGCTTTACTATTTAAAGAATGTCCTAAATTGAAGCTGATTAATCAGTTGCTGTATAGAGACAGTAGATAGGGGAGGCCAAGTTGACAAGCAACAATTGGTCTTTCCCGCAGCTTTCAGAGACTTGGTGTTGAGGTCCCTCCACAATCATATGGGCCACCTCGGTATCGACTGAACCCTTGACCTAGTACAGTCTCGATTCTACTGGCCTAAGATGGGGGCCGATGTTGAGCATCATGTAAGGACTTGTAGTTGCTGCCTGCAGAGAAGGGCCCTGCCCCAGAGGGATGCCACCCTTGTCAACATTACCACCAGCACAGCAATGGAATTAATTTGCATAGACTTTTTGAGTTTGGAGCCCGATCAGCGAAACATTGGTAATGTGTTGGTGGTTACGGACCATTTTACAAGGTATGCCCAAGCCTTCCCCACCAAAGATCAGAAGGTGTCCACCATGGCCAAAGTGCTAGTGGAACATTTCTTCGTCCACTACAGGGCCCCCCAGAGAATTCATTCTGATCAAGGTAGAGACTTTGAGAGTCACTTAATCAAAGAAATGCTCTCCCTATGGGGGGTGTGGAAGTCAAGAACCACCCCTTATCATCTACAGGGGGACCCACAACCAGAACGCTTTAATCACACCCTGCTAGACATGCTGGGCACTTTTCACCCAAAAGACGAACATGAATAGAGCCAGCAGATTAGCACCTTGGTACACGCCTATAATTGTACAAGAAATGATGCTACCGGGTTCTCTCCCTGCCGCCTCATGTTTGGGAGAGAGGCTTGGCTGCCAGTTGATGTTTGTTTTGGGGTCTCCCCGATGGGGTTCGAGCTAAAAATTATCTACAATATGTACAAAAACTGAAGGCCTAATTGAATCACGCATATCAACTAGCTTTGACAATGGCTGCAAAGACAAACTTAGCCAATAAAGAAAGATATGATAAAAAAGTAAAGGCCCAAGAGCTTCAAACTGGAGACGGTGTGTTGTTGAGAAATTTGGGACTGCATGGTAAACATAATATTGCTGACCGATGGCACCATCTCCCTCCTATAGTAGTAGTAGGCAAGTTGGATGACTTACCCATGTACAAAGTACGGCCTGAAAATGATTCGAAAGCTGTCAAGACCATGCACCATAACCATTTACTCCCTATTGGTGGAACTGTGTGATTTACCTGAGGAAGAGGCAGATGATCTGAGTCAGACTGGTGAGATGTCAGAACCTGAAGAATACTTTGAGTGTGATGATGATAATTCCCTTCCAGTGCCAGAGTGCCTTCCAAGTGAGCAAGGTGTTGTAGCACCAAAATTCACAGAGCCAGGGGCTGACAATGCTCCATGTTCGAACTTTTCTACCCAGGCAGAAGCCCCCCTCACCAGTAATGAATTCACAGAGACTGAAGCTGAAAGTGCAGAGACTGTGGTTGTTCACCCCCCCAGGAAGATTGACCGAGCCGTCAAACCAATAGTACGCTTCAGTTATGATTCCCCCTGGGAGGCCAGTAGAGTTTTCTCTCAGTGTGGTCCACAAGGGGCTTTATGTGTCTTGGAGTTCAATGCCCAAACTGAGGCTAGGTGCAAATTCCGGGTTGATTGTTCTGCCCTCTAGGTGTGGTGCTCCTGCCCTGTCTAGCCCCAAGTTAGCTTATGGGGAAGGGCCCCTTCTCTCATTGTTCGATGTGCAGGAAGTAATAACTTGATTCTGTACAGTAGTATGTGTAAAATTACCTGTGTGACATATGCATGATGTAATTCAGGATAGATGATGTACTGTGAAATGCAGAGAATGTGTATAGTAAAGGTTGAATATGTTGACTGATGTCTTAGAAGCTACAGGCCTAGCCTCCTAATGGTATAGATGTATGGTGTGAATTTCAGTTTCAATTACTGTGATAGTACCCACTTGATGCGGACTCCAGATTTTTCCAGGCAAGGAAGAGTGTAACCCCCATATCAATGGGGGTTCCCGAAAAGTCTTCCACAAGCTTGCCGAAGTGCTCGCTGCCTGGTTGGTGTTCGGCGCTGTAGCTGTTTAAATGTATTACCAGTGAGTGCCTGCGTGGCCTCCATGTACTGTCGCTTTAAGGGCTGCCTGTTTGCAGTAATAATTAATCCGGGAGGGGGACTGAGTGTTTCCATGCTCGGGTCCTGCCCGGGCTGCCTGCTAATGGCTCCATTTCTGCCATCACTAGTTGCGCAGAGGGAGTTCTGCTGAAGGATGTAACTATTTGCTGGAAATGTTTTGGCAAAATAGTAATAATGTAGCTTGTTCTAACCTGCCTTCTTTGTAGCCAAGACTGTTCTGATTATCGCCTCCATTTTGGTCCCGAATTGAACTAGTCAGTAACAGGGGACTCTAAAATGGAGCTTGCTCGTTGGGACTGCATGGACCTAAACCCGTGAGATTTGTAGTTCTGGACTGTTGGCGCCTTTTGCTACTGAAAGGGGAGCTCTTATGTGATTGACAGTTGTGCCGGCCAACTGAACTGTTTGGATCAGGGGGAAATACCATGAGCTGTCTGCTGGCGAGCCAGTTCTAAGCTGGGAGTCGAGAGAGAAATAGCTCATGATAGCTGAGCAAGCATTAAGTAGTTTCGAGTGGGAGAACTGTGTGAAGGCCAAATAGCGGCCTGCAAGTCACTCATTGCAAGAGAGAAGAGAGAGAGAGAGTATTTATCTGACTGAATCCGAGTCTGGATAACCCAGTGAGTGGCTGAAGGGTGATCAGGCTTTACCTGAGGATTACCGAAGATTATGCTGAATGCGCTTGGCCCGCCTGAAATCCTCTCCCACCTAGATGTTCCGGTGGGGTGCAGAGAGTGAAGCGATTGCAGTGTTCCCCATTCATTATTTTTGCACGGTGGGCCACCACCCTATATTTTTTTACCACCACTCTGTATTTTCTACCACCACCCTATATTTTTTTGCCACCACCCTATATTTTATCCATTACTGATTGTTATAAATTCCTCCAAAACTGTCTTTTATTCTCATCTTTTAATGCACTACTACACCTGTTCTGATACCAGCACACTGTATTTTACTTAAAATCCACTTATGCACATGTACAGTGCATATAGGAGGTCCAGAAAAATAATGCACCTTTGGAACCGATCATCACTGCCACCACCCTATATTTTCAGACAGTGGGGAACCCTGGATTGTAACTAGGGAGTGCTGTGCCTGGTGCTGTAAGTTTCCCTGTACATATAAATGTGCTGTGAACTGGAAGGGGGGGGGTTGCGATCTGGTTTTTCCCCCTTGTGTAACTGAGTGCTAAAGGCTGGAAGCTGTACCCAGCACGAACGGACTGAATCCATGGCTATCCATGTGCAGTTGGGCCTTACCATGAGGGTCCTGTCATCTTACTCTGCTGCGCAGAGAACAACAATCGATGAGAGACCTGCCAGGGGATCAGCTCCATGCTTGAACACGAATGACACTGTAGCGAATCGTGTGGGCCCTGCTTCTTCTGGCAATCCAGAGAAGTAATCTGCTGTCTCAACCATCATCCATCCTGTGTCCAGTCCTGGGTATCGTGAGTAACTATCATGGTAGCTCCCTACAACTATCTTTTAATCTGAGTGTGTCATCTGATTACTGTCTGTGTTGTTTTCCTCTTTCACAAACTGAGCTATCTGGTTCTGGATTACAAATATTGTGTTGTGCAAGGTGTGTTTTTTCCATCACATGGCCCCCACCAGCTACAGCGTCGGCCTATGCCGGGCAGTGGTCCTGGCTAACCCACCCCCATTCACCTGGGTACCCAGAAGTGTGACCATGCTTGGGATTCTGACTGCTTGCATGACTGTGTGATTGTTAGGGAAAGTAAGCTAATTAACCTGATTGCCCTATTCTTGTTAAACCCCCCTGAATAAGTTAGATCTACTTTTTCGTCCTTTCAAACTGTCTGGGGATTCTGTTTGTGCCTGAAGTATTGTGTTGCTGCAGTTTGCTCTATTTAACTTTGTTTTACAGGGGGTCCCCAGGGCCGAGCTGGAGAAACCAATCCTGCGGTAAGTGCCAAAGGTTTGGATAGTGGTAAAACATACCAGGGGTACTGTGAAGGTCATTGTTGTATTCTGTGTGGGCCACTTGCAGGAACAGGGGAGTTACAGTGTCCCAGAGGGCTGTGCCCAAGCTAGTGCGACCACTAGTAACCCTGACCTCTGGGTGGAGGCACCCGTTTCAGAACTCAGGCCCCTCACCCTACTGGTTGCCCAGCAGGCAGGGGTAGTAGCCCTTGGGGTAGTGCCACCTAGGGGTTACATAAGCATGCTGCAAGTGTCTCTAATGATATAAGAGCATCATTTCACACAGGCAAAATGGCTAAACTTCACTTTGCACTCTTCTCCCCCAAAATGTGCGGAATGACACTGTTATACCATAAAAGACCTCTCTCCTAGCGTCTCTCCTTCAGCACCTATAAACTTGACAGCAGTCACTTGCTACATCTGACGTAATCCAAAAGTGGTTGTGTGGTTACTGCACACTGATAGGGTCAGCAGGTGTCCTGTCATAGGTAAGGGTTAGGTTAGAGCCTGTAGCCATGTGCAGGTAGTGACGCCACCTAGTTGGTAATCACCCCAAGCTAAAGTTCTTCATTCCACCTTTGTAATTTCTCAGCACTGCACACTAGCATCCCATTACTAACACCATATGTTGGAGGGTAGTGGGTTTGCAAAAGGAAAACAGACGTCAGGTGTCAGGCTCAACACACAACCTTTATTCAACAGTGTCAGTTTTCTTAAAAAAGCAAGTCTTTGAGATCACTTTCCAGATAATTTATGCTCCAACAGGGACACCTTTTAGTTACATTTGATCTCCTAGTAGGGAGGTAGAGCCAATCATTTTCCATTGGCAAAATGGTCAGTTCTGTTTGGCAAAAACTTAGAGCAGCGTCACACTAATGCCCATCCCAGACATACAATAACTTTTACCTTGCCCCAAGTTGACAGGAAGGTACTTTTTAATTAATCGGCAGTGTCAGTGGCTCAGTAGGTAGCACACTCGCTTCTAAGGCTGGGAGATTGGAGGGCTGTCGGTTCAGTTCCCACATCTGGCGCTTAGGTTAATATCCCAAGACTGACACTGTAGTGCAGCATGAGGGGCGTCCTGCACTTCTGAGGTGCCATCTTTCAGATGAGATGTTAAACAGAGGTCCCATCTGCCTGGATTGGTGGTAGTTCAGGTGGATGCTAAAGATCCCATGGCACTTATCGAAAAAGAGTAGGGGAATTTCCCTGGTGTCCTGGCCAAATTTCTTCCGTTCACTTAAAATACCACGAACAGCTTAATCTGGTTCAATTTCAGTTGCTTACCATCTGTATCTCCCCCCCACCCCCATCGTCCCTGAAAAAGGGACTTCTAGGCCCAGTGGGCTTACTGAGTCAACAAAATTCAATAAATAAAACTGCTGCCTCTACTTAGTAATAAAAAAATAGACCGTGTTTGGCTCCGTGGAACTGACAGCCAAAATGCTGCCACTTCCTGAATCGGCTGACACGCCCCCACATTTGCACGTTTTGTGATGTCAGAAAATGAACAGCGCAAGGGCACGTTCCATAGAGCTGAATGGGGGCTGTTTTTACATACATTTTATTACCACTTAGAGTTCTGATTATAACAAACCAAGGACACCGCTCGACTAACAGTCTTATGTCGTGGAGAACCTGGACATGGAACCAGGGTCTTTTTTTGCGACTCTAGTTGTGGAGTCGCTTTACACAGTGGTATCCCGTGTGGGTGGGCTTGAAGTGTTGAAATACTATTTAGATCAAAGGGACATAGCAGCCTGTGTGGAACTTCCCACATGGTGTCTTTTGGAGTTAGCAAAATTGGTGCTTGATAAAAACATGTTTTTGTTCCAGAGTAAATACTACAGACAGGTAAGGGGGACAGCAGTGGGGGCCTTGATAGTCCCCAGTTACACTAATCTGTTTGTGGGTTTAAGTGGGACCATGACTGTGTGTATGATGACACTAGGAATCCATACTATTCGTGTCTGGATTTGTGGCATCATTATACTGATGATGTGCTAGTTATATGGAAAAGTTAGATATTTTGGCAGCTTAGCAGTGTTGTCTATGTAATGTGGCGGGTTGTTTTCCATGCACCTAGTCTGTTAAGACATACTGCACATTGTTTTGTGCTAAATAAACAGAGAAAACATTTTACATACTGTTTCATGTGTGAAGTGTATGCTGTGGGTGCTTTTTCCTATGATTTTTCCAAAACAGTATGCAATTGTTCTGTCTTAAGTGCTTTGAGCCTGACTCAGCTACATTTCCTGTGGAACTGCTTGTTGTGCTTGTAATGTTTTTGTGACCATGTATTTGATGAGGAACGTTTGTAAATGAGCACTTGTGTTCAAAGGTAATCTCCAAAGTTTTCAGTAAATAAATAACTATACCCAAGTGTGTGGGGCTGGTCCCATTTTCCAGTTTGTGGGCCCAAAATATTTTTTTACTTAACTGTTTAATACAGTGTATTAGATCGTGTCTGACTAATCTTGCTGACTGCCACTGTGACATTTGCTGTATCCAGGATCCCAGAATTTCCCACAGCTGAGTTCCGATATGGGCTGCAGCTGCAGAAGATTAAACAGCCTAAAGTACATATTCAAGTTTTTTAAGCTGTGGGTTCCTGTGTGCTAGTCCCACTGTACTTCCAGGCCTGAATTAAGTCACAGGAGACTGTACTTAGCTGCGGGAGAACAGTGGGACAGGCAAAATATCTGGTTAGAGCTTACACCAGTAATGGGCTATAGTGTATAAGTGACCCGTTGTTACACACAGAAATCCATTGCAGTCAAAATGTTGTTGTGCCACAGTTCAAAGTTCATGGAATACCGTACTGTGGTACATCATCATCTTTTGCTGGTTATGACAGCACATGAGCCAGGAGTTTGACTAAAAGAAAAACTGTTACGCGCACATTTCAAAATTCGAACAGTAAATTTTCTGGCAGGATGGGAATGGCGTTTTTTCCTAAAGTGGTAGAGGGGCGCATTAAATTCAAAATCATTTCAAGTTTTTTTATTTTATTATTTTTGTTGCGGAACTTGTGGGGTCACTATACACTGTTAAAAAAAAGAAAAAAAAAAATACTGACTGGGCAAACTGTGCCCAGCCAGCCTGAGCTGCCACCTCAGGGTTCTGATTTTGTGTGACCTCTCAAGCTTCGCTGTCAAGGTCTAACAGAATCAGAACCCGTCGGTGGCAGCACAGGCTGGTTGCACACAGTTGCCCAGCCAGTATCCTCTACATTGCATGTCCTGTATCTATAGTCCGGCTGAGACGCCCATGGGAGATTTAAGCAATAAACCACAACAGGGTGTGGATTATGCTGGGATTTACCCACGGCTGGCGTGGTTTGGCTATGAGACTGCAGACAGATTGTCAAACCAGGTCAGCCGTGGGTAAATCTCAGCATAACCCACACCCTAGAGTGGTTTATTGCGATTATACAGTGTCTGCCTTTTTTTTGACAAGAAAAAGAAAGAAAAACGTGCTTTTTTTATTTTAAATTATTTTTTATCAGATTTATTGGTCCACTGGAAAAAATAATCCTTGCTTGCTAGGGAGGTTCTGTGTTGCTAAGGTAGACCCTTATGTGAATGGAGCACCCCCGCACAGTAAAAAGCTATGATTGCTGGTTTTATTTATATATTTTTTTGGTGTGTCTTTTCATAAAGAGAGTGTCTTAACTGATTTATTTATTTATTTACAGACTATTAAGCCACTTGACTGTCAGTTTGGTGTAAGTGGTAACGGGATGCCATCCATGAGTGAGCGTATGCTTTCGGTTTTAGTAAGTAAGTAAAATTGTATTTATAGAAGGTGCCCTTCCATCGCTCAGAGTGCCTTTACAGTGCAAATACAAACAGTACAATAAACATCTTAAAAATACAGACCATAATTCACTTAAAACAACATACAGGTCCTAGGCTGTTACGTTTCTAGAAATGCCTTTTCAAAGAAATATGTTTTGAGGGAGTTTTTAAACCCCTCCGCAGTCAGGCTCTCGCGTATCTGACGAGGAAGAGAGTTCCACAGGGTAGGGGCCATAAAGGCAAAAGATTTTCCCCCAAACGTCTTCACGTGTACCCTGGGAACCTCTAGCAATCCCTCATCAGAGGATCGGAGTGAGCAGGAAGGACAATAAGGAAATAGGTTTTGCAGGAATTAGGGTCCCTGCTTGTGTAAGGCTCTAGTTTGCGGTCAACAGGAAGTAGCAGTGTGACTCGGGGAAAATTTTTTTTTTTCCTCCTGATTTCTTCAGGAAAGTGTGCTGTTGTTGGACAGTATAGTTTTTTTTTTCTTGTGGGCAGAAGGAATGGCCAGTGGTGCGGTTCTGACATCGTTAGGAGGCCTGAGCAATGGAGCCTTGAGACAGCAAGTGTACGTGTGCTGCGGTGAGTGCGATGGATTCCAGAGGAAGGAAGCGTTACAGGAAAGTTTTTGAAAAGGTTTGCCACTATGTTTTAAAGGCTGCAGTTAGTTTTTTTTTTTTTTTAAACGCTGTGACTGTGGAATTTGTTTTGAATGATTCTGGAGTGCATGTTTATGCCAGGCAGTGTTGAGGCTTGTAGTTTTGTGTACCGCCGATTTAGCGGGGAAAGAAGATGGCAGCTTTTTTTTTTTTTTCTCTCATTTCAGGGGTTGGATTGATTTATGTTTCAGATGCGGCTTACTGGCACCTTTTCCATTGGTAATGCCAGGATTTGCCATGGTTGAAAGGTGCCAGTCAGCCACTCAGCTTGCCAGATTCTCAGAGCCCGTGTATAACCTGAGATTCCTTGTTACAGCAAATGACAGGGTGGGTGTCAGTAGGGATCAGACATATACAATCTACTGTACTGCAGTAAACAGGAAGTAAAACTTTTTTTTTATTCACACAAAGTACGAATTGGGACCAGCAAGTCTGGGGCTTTTAGTGCATTTTCCCTTTAAGTTATGCATCCCATCAACTCTGCCCATCATTTCTGTCTGAACAATTGTACTGTGACTGTAATCTATAAATAAATGATCTATGTACTTTAGGAAGCCAGGAGGTACTTCTTTGCAGAGAGAATGGTGGAGAAACGGAACAGACTACCAGAGGAGGTGTCAGATATCAAATCTGTGGCCAGTTTCAAGAGGGGGTGGGTTGAGAATGAGAGGGTAAAGGTGTCCAGGGAAGGAGGGGAGGGTGCCAAGAGCCCCACACCCAAGTGTGGAGCTGGCTCCAATTTGTATGTTCATTGTGTGCAAAAATATTTTTTGACTTTGTTTACTGCAGCAAAGTAGATTGCATCAGGCTGATTCTGCTGACTTCCAGTATAACTTTTGGTTGTAGCCAGAAGTCCCAGAATCCCCTTCAGCAGGGCTGCAGCATTTGGCTGTTCAGTAGCCTGCAATGTGTGTTAAGGTTTTTATAAGCTCTGATCTTTTGTTTACTGTTCCAGCTGGCCTCCCGGTGCTAAATACAGTCACAGAGGACTGTACTTACCCCTGGTATAATAGCGGGACCGGCAGACATCTAATTTGAGTTTATAAAAGCTTATGTCAGCTTGGAAGTCAGCAAGATTGGCCTGATATAGTCTACTATACTGCAATAAACAGTAAGAAAAAATATTAGGCACACAAAGTGCAAATTGGGATCAGCCCCATACTTGGCTGTGGGGCTCTTAGTGCTGACTGTCCCCCTTTATGATACATGGGCTCTGCACTGGGCAGACTTGATAGACTGCAGGACCACCTTCTGCTGCCAACTGCTTTGCATCTGTGTATGACTCTGACTTATAATACCATCTAATGTGTCCAGGGTTGCTCTTGTAAAAGAAATTGAGTTAACCAGGGTAGCAGAATAAATCAAAGCAGACTGCTGCACAAACATTTTTGGATATATAAGGCTGTGTGTTGCTTCTTAGTGCCTAAAAAATCTCTTATTACAAGTGTGTTTTGGAAGAGACTGATTTCAGTGCCTTTCTTTGTGTTTGCAGGTGAAAGACTTCACCAAGTACCTGGACCCCAGTGGGCTTGGAGTAATCAGCTTTGAAGATTTTTATCGTGGCATCACCGCTATAAGTAGCGGAGGTCAGTCTGTGCTCTTGGAATTTGTAATAAATCAAACCCTAAATTTTCCCATTCACTGTGACTTTGTCAGGAGAAGTGCACAGGTGAGAGTTTTAAGGCCAAATGAGAGAACTGTACAAAAATTGGGTGGTGGTGGGATGTTGTGTTGAAATTTTAAGCTGTACAAACGGGGGGAGGCTGTTGGGCCAAGCCCTGATGCTGTGCAGACAGTTGGGGGAGTTGTTGGACTCAGCAGTGAAGCTGTACAAATATTGGGGGTGCTACCACTATATAACCTTAACTTCTAACTACAGTACCTGGATTCAGTTTACTAGCCACACTTAGGCGTTCATCCTCTGAATATGTTAGTCACCAACATAGTCTTGAAACTCTACTTCATCTACCACCCACTCATGTGGTCCGCTGGCTCTGCCCCAATATACTTGGATCTTTCCTCTACTGCAAGGAATAGGTCTCCTTCTGGACAGCTCCCACTAGTGAATCAGGATGCTAGTTTCCAGGGTTTTATCTGTTTTCACAAAGTTTACTTCAATTTGGTTCAGTTTTATGTAATTTGATTGGTTAAAAGCAACCATTACAAATAAAAATATCATTAAATAACATAATGTCATGAATCTCAATTCGTAATACAGAAACAGAACTTCTAACCTATAAGGAAGTATATTGGGGTTAAGGAACTGAAACAATGAAAAAGAAAATAGACTGCTAATTACTTTATACCACCATTTTTTTTGTTGTTGTTTATTTTTTTGTTTGTTTTCAGATAAAACACCAAGGCCCCCATATTCAAATCCGAGTTAGCGTCATGCTAAGCATGCATAGTGATAGTTGGGGGGGCACCATATTCAGAGGCCCCCGGTGCACTGTGCTAGCCCAACAGCGAAACGCTGCAGAATATACCACTGCGCCTATGCAAATGAGGGATCCTTCATGCATAAAGGGTGCAGCTGTATATTCATAAGTTTCAGCAGTACTAAACAGCCGGCATCACAGCAGGGGTCGAAATTAGCATACCCAGCCTGTTCCCAGTGCAAGCAGTAACAGGCTGGTGCATGTCATTTTGTCTCTGGCTTGCACTGTAGTGCAGGTAGCTTGTTTATTCTTTTGGCTGCAATACCACGAGATGCCACTAGGGGCGCATAGCTGAGTGTACAGGCAAGCTGAAACATTTTTGGTTTTAGTTTGACGTTACGTCGCATGCGCGCGCTCCACTGAGGACTCGGGACTAAGCATCGGGAGCATCTGCACGAGGAGTGTCCACAGAAAAGGAGGTGGGATGCGGCGGTGCCAGACAGAGAACAGGTTCAGGAGGAGCTATAGTGCAAAGGAGGCAGGCGCTCATTCACAACCTGAGCTGAGCTGCGGTGGTGACTGGTAGGAAGGGGCTGGGGGGGTGGTTGCTGGGCTGCACAGTCTTGAAGGGCTACCAATCGGGATGGGTGTTATGTGCATGGGGCGGGGTGATCATGGAGCTACAGGCAGAATCTAGTGGCTACACTCTGGCATATCCCATGCAATGTTAACCTTACTGTACCACGAGTGCCTCTTTCTGTCACCCTCGTGGTACAGTAAGGTTAACATAGGCATGTATATCAAATCCACCAGCTATGCAGTTTTGTGGAGTTTGTGTGTGATCAGTCACTAGGCGGGAAGCTCCGTGATCATGATCGGTTCACCAAACTGAATCTTTTCATTTCTGCGTAAAAACGATAATAGCTGTATCTTAGGCAAGTAGAGTGTGTTTAACAGCTAAAGGCTCTAATTAAGAGAAAAAAAAAGTTTGTACAGCTGGAAATAACTGGCAAGCAAAGTAAATCGAGACTTCACCTCCCCTAAGCAAGGAGGGGGATTTTCTTTAGTTGTGTTTGCTTGCAAGAGGGTACTAAATATAAAAAAAGAGCAGTTGCAGTTCATTTTTATACACACTAAGTGAGGAAAGGAGGAGCAATTTGTGGTATTATCACAGCCTTGCCATCTTGATCCTCACTCATTTATTTTTTGGGGAAAGAATCCTTGTGCTAGTTTCAGACAACTGCTTTTCTTTTCTTTTGTGGGGACAGTCTAAAAACTCATTTAAATTAATACGCATTGGAAGCTAGTCTTAAAACCATTAAGTACCTGGCAGTCCAGTGATTGTGTGTTATAGTAAACCATAAGTTTAAGCAAAGGCAGTGTGAGATTTGCTGCAGCCCAGATAAAAGGGCAGTTGCTGTTTTTTTTTCCATTCTAAAAGTTCAGATTTACAAGAGCTGTCTGCCTGTTGAGTAACTACTGTGGTTTTACCAGGTCCACGACATTGCCACATTTTGATTCCCTACTCATTCATTTTGTGTGACAAAAAAATACTTGGTGGTCTTTCAGAGTTGACAACTGCTTTTCATTTTTTTGTGAGGGCAGGTAGTTTGTTAAAAAAAAAGATAATTTAATACACATTAAGCTGCAGCAGTGTTAATCCCTCAGTTTCTTAGTCCCAGATCTGCAGCAGTTGACAGCGCACTGTTGTTTCCAGTCCATCCAGCACCAGTTGTATCTAAATGAGGGGGGAAGCAGCTAGCCTTAAAATCATTAAGTACCAGTCCAATCAGTGTGTGATATAATAAACTTTAAGCAAAAGCAGTGTGAGATTTGCTGCAGCACATATAAAAGGGCAGTTGCTGTTTATTTTCTTTTTTTCAATCTAAAATAAAGTTACGGTCAAATTTATAGATTAACTGTCTGCCTGTTGAGCAACTACTGTGGTTTTACCAGGTCCACAGTATTGCCACATTTTGATTCGCTACTACATTTTGATTCCCTACTTCATTTTGTGTGACAGAAAAATACTTGGTGGTCTTTCAGAGTAGACAACTGCTTTTCATTTTTTGTCAGGGAAGTCTGTAGTCTTAATCCTTCACAGTCTCAGTCCCAGGTCTGCAACAGTTGACAAACCACTGTTGTCTACAGTCCAGTCCGTCCAGCACCAGTTGTGTCTAAACACGTGAGGGGGAAGCTAGCCTTAAAACCATTAAGTACCAGTCCAGTCAGTGTGTGTTATAACAGTGTGAGCTTTTTCACATTTATCTTATACATAATTTACTTTCGTCAGACTGCGAGTAAGAGCAGTAATTCAAGGTGAATTACAGCTTCACTGGCTATCAGCCTCCTTTTCAGTAATACTTTTGCCTGTTGAGAAATCGGATAAAATTTAAGACAAAAAACCTTTTTTGTTTTGAACTAAGGAAGCACTGAGTCCACTGCCCCACAGCCTAACTACAGTGTAGCCTATGTAATTGTTCAAGTTGCGCAATATATCAGTCTGTATCTGTGCTGTGCTAGTAGTGTTACCTAGTGCTGCGCCTACTACGACTGTCGCTGGCCTGCCCCACGGGCCCCGGCCCATCACCCCACTATCATACTCCTAGTGAGAGTGAAATTATACACTCTGACTTACTGTACTGAAATACCTTACAGTCTCTCTCTCTTTCTCGTTTTGGTTGGGGACAGTACAGTTGTCAGTTTTGGTGGGAGAAATAAGTCCCTAACTGGTTCAACAGCCTTGCCTTGGCCTAAGTTGCAGACTGACTTGGTCTTGACTTGTTCCAAGGAATTTAGTCTAATTTTCTGAGTTAATCTCAGATTACTGAACTGAATTTATTTGAATGCCCTCACTCGTCTGCCTGCCTGCTCTGAGGGATCCATCTCTTTAGCAATTTAGGTGATATATTAACAAAAATACACAGACACTTTTCTGACTCGCAGCATAGCAATTTTTATTGACATATGTTACATAAGAAGACAAAGACAACAAGCTCACAGCATACTGTTAAACGACCATGCCACCCAAGAAAGCTTTACCCAAACCAATTAATACTCTTTTTCACTACAAGTTCAGCAAAACAAGTGGTGAAATGGTCACAGTGGATGCTGCAGTTCCTGTAGCTGATGTTGTCCAGATACCTAAGGCACAGTCATTCTCGCAACCCAGTTTAATCTCTGTATTGTCCTGTAAATGCCTTTAATTGTATTAGCAGAGCATTAGGATAGTCACAGTAATTTTACCTGCAATAGTAATGAGTAACCTGCTGATCTCCTGCCGAAGTACTTTGGAACCAAAATGGCAACTGCAGACAAACTGCATTAATCTTAGGGGTGACTTCTGGAGTGTGAAAGTGTAGCATTTTTGTAATTTGCCTTCCCTGCACTATGAGTAAGACACTGCTCCTGCACTAAATCTGCTAAGTAGCCCGATCGGAAAGACAAAGCATATTTGGAAAAAAAAAAAAAAAAAAACTTTAAAAGTCTTGCTCAGCTGTTCTCTGGTTGACTAACTGTTAATTTACACGCCAATTGCAGCCAAACTGTATTTACAATCTTGGGGAATTTCACAGCTTTAGAGCTCTGTAGGAGAGGGAAGTGTAGCTTTTGTAAAAGATTTCCCCTGCTTGCTCGAGTGAGTCACAGCAGCAATTACAGCAGCTAAATTAGAACTTACACAGCCCCTGCACTGCTGAAACAACTGGGAGATCTGCAACACGGTCTTTCCTGGCCCCTAAAGCAGCACTCACTAATGGCTGTGCGCTGAAAGGCTTGCAAAGGGTCTGATTCCAACTGCCACACGCACACGCCACAGGGCCATTGTTAGGGTCTCTACCACGTGGCTATCTGGGTCCCCAATCCCCCAGCCATTTTGCCCAACAGATTAACTGGGGATAATAGATTTGAAACTCTAAACCATTTAGCTCTGGAAGTTTCAGCACCAATTAACAGGCTTTACTTACCTCGGGTCCTCCTCCTGCTTTGCCTATAGATACCCTCTTTCTCTCTTCAGCCGTCGGGAACAAGGGTCGTGAGGGCCCCTGGAAACGCAGTCAGCCCTCCCTTCCAGCTCACAAGGATGAACCCCCGCCCAAGCACAGGTACGTGAGTCAAAATTGGAAGCTCCTCGGATGCTACAGGTGCCATTTTTGAATCTGGCTACTGCCTTAACAAGCAAGCTCACTGCTTTCCAGTGGTTGAATGCTTGTACTGCCCGGCATAGCGCCTCCCCCCCCACCACCCTTGGTGAGCTCCTCCTTTTATAGGCTTTATCACATGACTCACCTTTATAGGCTTTGTCACATTACTATTTCTCCATTTGCAGCTTATCGGCTGCTACCACCAGAGGGCACTCAACCAAAATCTTCACCCACCAAATTAAAACTCAGGCCAGGATGCTGCTGCCTACATTTTTTATTCTCCTCCAACTTGCAGGTCATTCCTCCCTGCCCCCAGCTGTCCTCCCATGCAGAGAACACCCGCCGTTTTTGCCCCCAAGGCTAACCCCACAGCCTTGCTACGTTGCCCACTCATACACGCCTGCCCAAGTTAAGACTCATGACCATTATATTCTCATTAATGCTACTATTCTACCACCTTCCTTTCACATGGGCCACTCAGTTTTACACACTCCAGCCTACCGCCACCCCCCAATTACCTCTACCTCTCGTCCCACTACAGCTTCACTTAAACCTCCCTGGGTAAAACTTAAGCATCTCATCACCCTTCTCCTACTCCTGTCTGGGGAAATAGAGGCAAACCCCGGTCCCAGCACCCCAAATTCAAACACCCACTCCCCTTTCTGCTTCCCCAAAGGCCTCCATATCCTGCAGCTGAATACCTGCAGCCTATTATCAAAATTCTCTCTGCTGCAACCACTTGCCTTAACCCTGCGCCCTGGCATCCTAGTCATCTCTGAAACCTGGCTAAAACCGCATCATACCGATGTGGAAGTATCCGTATCAGGGTATACAATAGTCAGGCGTGACCACCAAGGTAAAAAGAGAGGCGGAGACACTTCTGTGTACATCGCAGTGTCGCTAGTTCACAATAGTGGACATCCCTATACCCCCTGGAAACATAGACTCACTACTCATCAAAATCTCACTCCCTAGCTCCACCCCCATATATGTGGCTGGGTCATACTGCCCCCCCAGCACACACCCCGTGGACATCCTTTCCCACCTGGTCACCTTACAGTCCCTAGCAGCTGGGGGTGAGCTCCGTGTCACCGGCGATGCCAATATAAACTGGCTTGGACCAGACAAAGCCCACCTGAAGACCAAAATTAAGGCCCAGAACCCCTCTCAACTCATTACCAATCCCACCAGACTAAATCACAAAACTCAAAACCACATCTTACTGGACTGGGCTCTCACCTCCCACCCCCATAGGATTCTAAGCGCAGGCCTCCTACCCGATTCCATAAGCGATCATGATATGATTTTTATGATCAGGAAGGTGCACCCCCACCAAAGACACTGAGAACCAGGTCCTATAACTCCCTCAACTTAGCTTCCCTCCTGTCGGACTTAGGTCGGATAAACTGGTCTTTCATCTCTGAGGCACCGTCCATTGACATAGCCTTCGAGGCTTTCAAAACCAGCTTCCTTAAAGTCTGGGACAAACATGCCCCATTACATACGAAAAGAGTCAGAGGAGCACATTTCCCCTGGATCTTGGCTGACATAATCAGAAAATGCCACTCCAGGGACCATGCCTGAAAAGCCTACAAGAAGATGGGCATACAGGCTTCCCTCACTACATATAGATCCCTTCGCAACGCATGCACAAACAGCATTCGCCAAGTGAAAAAGATCTACTTCCTATCAGCTTTCAGCAAAAACATAAATCAACCAACTGACTTCTGGAAATCTCTCAAATCCCTGCTCCCCCCCACCCAACCTGCACCCCCTACACTACAAGTACAGGGCACCCTCATTTCCGACCCCATCTGCGTGAGCAAGCTTTTAATACCCACTTCTCCAGCTGCGAAAAGCTCCTGTCCTCCCTCCCTATTCTCACCCTCCCCGGTTCCCCCACTGTGCATGCCCCCTCAGACTGCCCCATGGCCGTACTGTTCTCCTTCTGCCCAGTATCCCAAGCAGAAGTCTTTCGCTTCCTTCAGGCATTAAACCCAAACAAAGGTAAATGCCCAACGTCCATGAACGTAAAGATGCTTTACCTCTCCGCCCCAGCCATAGCTGTCCTTTTCAATCTATCCTTCTCTTTGGGCAAGCTACCTACGGCCTGGAAGCTGGCCACCATTATACCTTTTCCAAAAGGCGGAGACCTCTTCTCCCCAGGAAATTACCGACCCATCTCCCTACTTCCTATCCTGGCCAAATAACAGGAACAACTGGTCCTGTCCTCACTCCGTACCTAGACGACGCCTCCTTTTTCACACCTTTCCAATCGGGTTTCCATAAATCCCACTCAACCATCACCTCCCTGCTTCGTGTCACCGGTGACATTCTCACGAGTATGGACAAAGGAAATATCACCTCTGCCATCTTCATCGACCTAGCCAAGGCCTTTGATACCGTCTCCCACTCCCTACTCCTCTCCAAACTTACTGATGCAGGGCTTTCTACACCGGCCACTGAATGGTTCCATGACTGCCTAGTAGGCAGGAAACAAGTAGTCAAACTAGCCTCTCACACCTCCCACCCCTTGCCAGTCTCTGCTAGTGTCCCCCAAGGTTCAGTTCTAGGTCCCCTATTCTTCTTCTCCATCTTTCTAAACGACCTCCCAGCAGCATGCTCCCACACTTCCATCCAGATGTACACAGATGACACTGTCCTATACGCCTCTGGTCCCACAACACGCAGTGTAGCAACCCTCCTCCAGGAAGATTTCAACGCCATCCAGAACTGGTTTAGGTCAAACCAGTTATTTCTTAACTCTTAAAAAAAAAAGTATCGTTAACATTTGGCTCCCCACAAAGACTCTCCCGCCAAGCCCCCGGCCCCCCTTTCAAAACCTTGGATGGGACTCCCCTTGAAAACTGTACGAGCTCCAGATATCTAGGCGTCTGGCTAGATCAACACCTAGATTTCTCAGCTCACATTACCTCTTTACACAAGAGGCTGCTCCCCAAACTTGGCGCATTACACCATCACAGAAGCTGCCTCCCCGCACAGACAAGGCACGCAATTGTTCAAAAAATTATCCTTCTGTACTCGACTACGGTGATATAGTTTACTCCATCGCCCCCTGGCCAGCTTAGACGCCCTGTTCCACTACTCCTGTCGTTTCATCCTCGACTGCCCCCAATCAACACACCATTGCAACCTTTACAGCTCGTTAACCCTGCCGTCCCTCCATGACCACAGACAAACTAACTGTGCTAGGTTCGCAGCCAAATATTGGTCCCACTCCCTTCCCCCCTACCTGATTTCTGCCCTCTCCAACAACCTTCCTCTTTGTACTCATAGATGCAGGACTACAAGAACTTCTACATGTCCCATTTATGCACACATCCCAACAGCCAGGCTTCGATCATCCGAATTCCACAGACCTGGAATGCCCTACCTGCCCCTATAAGACACGCACTAAACCCCTCCCTACGCAACCGATCACTCAGAGCGCACTTCACCTCCAGCTGCTCCTGTTTCAGTTAACAATTCTAATGTCATGCTGTTATAACCTAAAATGTATTGCATAGTACTCTACCATCTGAGTCGTTACACTGTATGTATCCTACCCTTGTCTGCAGTTTTTTCTCCCAAATTGTTAAGGTACAAGCCTTTGTTCATTTTTGTACTGTCTATGCATTACCAACTATGTATTTGGATCTTGGCCCCCAGGTCGCATCTGGAATCGAGCATGTTGCTCAGTATGTTTTCCTGGTAAAACTCGTAAATAAATAAATAAATAGACGCAGTCTTCTGTGTCTGTCTGATGGTGGCAGCGGCCAGTCTGAAGTCTCTCAGATTGATGCCAGTAGTGCAGCAGCAATCCCCAGCACTAGTACTTCCAATGTGAATGTGTCAGTAACAAAATCTAACTCCTTTGTTTCTGAAGTCGAACCTGCATGCATAGTCCTGCCTTCTTCTCTGTTTCCTCCTAGCCCTATTTCTGACTGTGCCCATGACCAACAGTATACCTCAAGCTCAGTGCCTCCTCAGGCTTCTACTGCACCACATGATGGAGAGCCACCCTTAAAAAAGAAAAAAACATATAAATTTGTTGACTGTTGGAAAGAGAATCGTAAATGGCTTAAATAAGACAGTGAACTGAACATCATGAAATGTGACTGGTGTGAACTATTTGACAAATCAGGGAAAATAATTCTTTCAGGGATGGGTGTTCATCTTTTAGAAAAGCAAACGTCGAATTTCGTGAGTGATCTCATCATATTTACGTGAAGCATCCAGAAAAGCATTTTTTTGCCCACAGTATAACCCCTGCAGAGCAGCCATTAATAAAGATTGTCCAGAAAATGGAAGAAAAAAAATTTGAGCAAATGAGGGTTCTTTTTAGAACAACTTTTTTTCTTGGTAAAAAAAAAAGCACGACCGTTTACTGATCTAAAAGATGAGATAAACTTATTACGAGTGAATGGGGCGTCAGTCAGTGAAACCTATTGTAATGAAAAACAGGCAAGAGTATTTACGGAATGATTTACAGAGATAAAATGGAGGATCTAATATCACTGGTGAAGTCTTAAGATTTATTTTCCATTCTGTCAGATGGCTCAACAGACAAAAGGATTACTGAAGAGGATGTAGTGTATGTCCGCAACTTGGAAAAGGGCATCCCTGTCACTAAATTTGTGGTACTTAAACCTCTAGACAAGGCAGATGCAGGAAGTATAACATTAACTTTAAAACATACTATGGAAAATGATCTCCAGATACAAGACTGGACAAATAAATTAGTGGCTTGCTGCTTTGATGGGGCGTCAGTCATGATTGGCAGTAAAACTGGAGTAGCCCCATGACTGAAGGGAGGAGGCAAAACTTTTAAAAGTTGTGCACTGCTGTACACACAGACTTGAGTTGGTCACTAAATATGTGATAAAGGGGACACCACTGTACTCTGCAGTGGAGGATTTGCTGTTCTTACTGCATGGCTTCTATAAGCACTCTGCTTTAAACTGGACAGGCTTACAGGCTGCGGGGGAGGCACTGAGCATCCGGTAAATACTGGAGGAACAGGTGGCTGCCACATCACCAGCATGCTGTGAAAGTGTTGCAGACAAATTATCCAGCAATTGTTACACACCTGGAGGATGAGTCAGTAAATGGCACAGGGGATAAAAGAGAAAAGGCCACTGCAATCCTGAAACAGATAAAATCGCCAAGGATATTGTTCTTCATCAGCTTCCTAGAATTGTACATAGCAGTCATGTCCAGACTAACGCTGACATTCCAGCAAAATAACTTAACAGTAGACTCCGTGCAAGCTAAAGTTCTTTCTCTCATGACAAAACTGAAAACTCTCAGAGGTTCAGAGACTATTGATTGTCTTGACACAGGAATCAGTTTCGTGGATGGTAAGCTGCAATTCAAAGGTGTGGAGCTTGGTTCTTCCAGTTCACCAAGACGTAGTAGATGAGATCCTGACGAGGATGCAAATGCTGCGAAGAGCAGTATTGTGGCTGTTGTGAAGAAAGTGCTGACCGCCACCCTAAATCAAATGGAGAATTGTTTCTCTGAATTTGTTAATGACCATGTCTTTACGGAAATGGGAATTTTCTGCCTGTCTAACTGGCCTAACTCTGATTCCCTGGCAGAGTATGGAGACACAGAAGTCAAGTCATTATTTTCTCACTACAGTGACATTCTGGAACCAAAGGGGTATAGTGCTGTTTCAGGAGGCTCGCAGTGGTCAGAACTAAAAGCATATGTCCAGATGCTAAATGCAACTTACCGTCCACCTTTAGATTCCAGTACTATGTGGGCTAGAGTTCTTTCTGAAGAAAGGGATGACTTTAAAGACATTTTTTCACTGCTGAAAATATTTCTTCTCATTCTGTCTTCTACTGCAGAATGTGAAAGGGGTTTCTCATTAATGTCATGGGTAAAACATGACTGGAGGGCAAACTTGAAACCAGAAACTGTGTCAGCTTTAATGGCAGTTAGTTTGAGCAGTGACACGGTGTCCACATACTCGCCAGAGAATGCCATAGCTAGGTGGTGGTCAGCAGGAAAGAGAACAAGGAGACCTCAAACAGCACATTATGTTGCCAGAAAAGATGAAAAGGCCTGGGAAAGTGATGAAGACACAGATACAGTATGTTGTAGAATAGTATTACATTCACTTTCATACGTAACAATTCCTGAATTAGTTATCTTTTTTCAATTTTTATCATTTTGACCACCGGTGCAAGTAACCGGACTATGGTGCATGTAACTTTTTCCACCACATGCACCTTGGTGCAGATGCCGAAAAAAGTTAATTTCTATCCCTGCATCACAGTCCGTGCTGGGTGTCTGAACCATGTATTCTCTTGTGTCTTCTTGTCCCTCCACCCTCACCTCCCCGTTTGCTCAGTTACTGATATCCAAAGTGTTCCCTGGTGTCTAGTGGACCCCCCTTGATGATCTTGTCTCATGTATTGGAATCCCCCCTTGATAGTCTAGTGGATACCCTCCACAACTGGTTGACAATCCCCTTCACCCCAGACATCGGCCCATGTTGAAATTGACGGTGAATGGCACAACCTTCTGCTCACGTCCTTGGCCGGCCACCGTCTGAGTGTCAGTGAGCAATCCTGAGAGTCACGATCACTCACTGACTGACAGATGGCTGCTGGCCATGGAGATGAGTGGAAGGCTGTGCCAGTTGCCATCTAGTTCAGCGGCAACAGGTGGGCGGTGGGCAGTGGGTCCTGAGCGGGTGGGGAGGTCCACTAGACTATCAGGGAAGGATTACTAAACAAGAGATCAGGTGATGAGGGGGGTGGATAGATCACTAGACACTAGGGAATACATGATTCAGACACCCAGCATGGGCAGTTGGGGTGAGGGACCACTAGACACCAGGAAATATATGGTTCACACGCTTGGCATGGGCACCACTGGGTTGTGTAGCATGCTAATGCACCCATAATGGGCATGTTTATGGCGCCTGCATGCTTTGCATGTCCAACTGGCTCATTAGCATGCTAGGGCTGAATGTGGCCCACAGCAGCCCTGGCACTATCCTATCTGGGTAGTGATGTCTCTAGTGGGCTCCCTTGTGGGCCGTATTTAGTCACTATGTGCTGCATTGGCAAGGCGCTATATTCGTATGTAGTGCGTTTGACTGGAGTGTGCTGTCTGAATATTTCATTGACCTGGTTGTGTGCTATTTGCTGTGCAGTGCTAACATCCTGCTCTGAATATGGGGGCTCAAAAGCTTTAAAAATATTTCTGACTGGGACTTGAACAATCTGAATAATAAATCAGAAGTTGATCTATTCGGCTTAGTGATTTGGTTGTAGAGGTACCGCATACTGCGTCGGCGACTTGGGTTCAGGAATGAACTTGGGGCTCTGGAGGTTGGGAGGAGGCACTGAGCGTCTAAGGACAGCTGTCTTCTTTGTGAGTTGGGTGGCCAGCCATTGACTGCTATTGTGTGGAGGTCCAATGGCAGCGCAGGCAGTGAGTAACTAGTAGGAAGGGGCCATGGTTCTCCACATGCATGCATTTAAGTGCCATTGCGACCTGGAGATGGGAAGAGAAATGGGAAAGAGAGTCAGGCTAGCTTCATGAAGCCCAGCCAGCTCTCTCTTGGCCCATGCTGCTGCCTGGTCCTGGGTTCTTCTGGATGCGAGAACTGGTCGGGGGAGGCTCCTTCTTCTGGCCCTGCCACTGGGGGAAATTTGTGGGGGACTTGTGGACCAGAGGCAGTAGACCTTGGTCGAGAGGAGCAAGGATGGTGTTGAGAGCTTGCCCACCTGATTCCACTAGGTAAAAAGCATTATGGAAGGGGGGGAAAAAAAAGTTGTTGATCTATACTGAGTCAAAAACAATTTCCCAAGAATAATTTTTCCTAAATTAGCCAATAATGGGCAGAAAAGAACAAATCATCAGTCTAATCCATATTACAGACAGGAGAAATATTATGTCCAAATCTCACATCCCTGCCTCCATAAACCTGGTACTAACTGCAGCAGTGGGTGTGCCCTCCATCCTATTGCTAGTCTGATCAGCTGTTACATTATTGCTGGTAGTCCAGAGGCCCCCGTCCCCCTGATTGTTACAGTTATTAAATGGTCCCTGGTAGTGTAGTGGAGTCCTCCACTCACCAGTCTCCAATCTGGACCCTGTAAATCTTTGCCCTGGTACTCTAGTGCCCCCTCCCCCAATCCCTGTTCATCACAGTAGCAGTCTGGTTGGGATGGGGTTCACTAGACCACCAGGGAACATTTAATAGCTGATTGGAAGAGCCGTCGGGTGCGGGGCTGGCGCTACCAAGGGAGCTCCTCAGACTGTAATGAGGCCATAATGGAATGCTAATGACCACGTAGCACCTTGTTTGTGCTGTTGTGCCATTTTCATTGGGGTGATAAAATATGGCAGAATGCTCCACAGGAGCAATGATCTTTTGTGAGCGCTACCAGCTTATTTGCTCCTCACACCCATATGGCTCCTGATTGGTTTCATACCTCATGGGGCCAGTAAGGAGTTACGGTTTAAGCAGCAAATAGGTTAGTGCTTGCATCCTTCAGCTGGTATACTGGAGCATGCTTTTAGCACTCACAGTGTGCTGCAAGCATGTCCCAATATACCTGTAGCTTGCTGCAGGCACTTTTAGTGAGCTGTAATCCAGGGCTTTGAATATCCTAGCTGAAGCCCTTAACACAGCTGAAAGGTGAATACATTTCCCAGCCATATAGCCCTAGTGTATTACTGCATCTGGCCACATAATGAACTAGACAAAAAAAAAAAAGAAACAATTAAAAAAGATTATTCTAGTTCTAGCAATACTGTTGAGGAAAATGTACCTGCACCTGGTAGCCAATCATACTGTGTTATTCCACTTACAATGTGCATACAAACCTCAGACATGTTTAGAATTTGATAAAAAGGGTCCCATATGTTCCTGTACGATTATTAACTTATTATACAGAATCATGTTGTTGGCGGAGCAGACTACTTTTTCTGCCGACAGCTGTGTTTCTGTGCAACAGAGTTTATCTAAAGGTGTAACACTTACTGGTTCATTGAGACAGGAGCAAATAGAGGACCTTGTGAGGGCCTTCCAAAGCAGCATCAAGATATTGTTTGTTGCCTGCCTCTAGTCTATGGACATAAGCTGTAGCTCCCCCCCCACCTTGCCTGGCTGGCCGCCGCCTTCCCCTGAAGTTCCCTCAACCTCATCACCCCCTGTCTCTGGGATTTATCCTGAGGACCCACCTGTTCCTCCACAACTTTTCCCCCTGTGGCAGGGCCATCAGGGGTTCTTCAAGCTCCTCTGGATGGCTTTGCTTGGTGTGTTGGGTTCTGTGCACAGTAGGTGGGGTGAGTTCTGTGAGGAGCCACGAGTTGCATACTGCCGTGGTATTTCCTGATCTTCCTCAAGGGCATCTCTTTCCTTGGGCTACATCTTTGGAACTATACCCACGTCAGTGCTAGGACCAAATGGAAACTTGGACTTCAACGATTGTGACTCTGTTGATGGGGTGGCGATGCTGCCTTCTGACCCTCGGCTTTTTTGCATGCTCGCTAGCGTTTTCTCTGACAAAAAGTTCTCTGAAGCCTTTTTCTGCATCTCCTGCTTTCTTGATTAAAGCTGTGGCAGATCTCAAGTCCTGACATTGTGAGAGAAGCCTAAACAGCAGACACACACTTTGTGTGTGTCTTCCTTATATATTTTTCTCCACACTCTTAGTACTGGAACAACGTAATTTGTTTTGGCAGCATACGGGGTTAATGGTATCACTAAATTATTAGTGATTACTTTCTAAGAAAATAATAAATGACAACCACTAGGTGTATTTGGGGGAGGGGGGCGGCTCAGAGGTAATTTAAGGAAGCATTTTTTCACAGAGAGGGTTGTGGATGCATGGAACGGCCTTCCAGAGGACGTTGTGGAGTCAAAAACAGTGGTGGAATTCAAGCATGCATGGGACAGTCATAAGGCAATTCTAGGGGGTGGGGGTAGGAAGAAGTAGGCTGCTGGTTAACTAGGATCTGCAGCTTATCCATTAGGTAGGGAAATGGGCAGACTGGGTGGGCCAAGTGGTCCTTATCTGCCGTCAAATTCTATGTTTCTATTCATTGCCGTGGGAGGTCCGATGACTACAGTCGATGGCAGGAAATAAACTGAGGAGAGATGGAGCCACCCACATTTATGTAGACACTGACGATGTCATGAGTAGCCCTGGGCTAGCAAAAGTTTCTGTGTGGTCCTAGCACTGACGCGGGTATAGTTCCAAAGGGTATGGCCTAAGGGAAGAGATTTTCTCAAAGATCTTACTGTTATGGTAAGTTACATAACTGTTCTTTTTCTTTCCCTGAACTAAGGACGCTCCGCGGAGATGACGATTTGACGTATGCACTTTGTTGGATGTGCTTACATCTTCTGTCGGGAGTATCCCTTCCCTGAACTACTACTTCTAGCTACACCACCACCCATGGTCACCTGGGTGGCAGTGTTGCAGCGAAGTAGGCTGCTATCCCTCTCTGGGGTAGGAGAGCATCTGCTGGGATGCTCAAGCCTCCTTCCGTTGGCTGCTCCCCCCGAGTGGCCCAGGTTCATTCCTGAACCCGGGTCACTGACATAGCAGCAGGCGAGGCATGGATGTCTCAGTCCTCTGCGCTACCAGACCATCACATAAGCTTGAGCTTTGAACAGAACCAGTTTTAATATGGTGGTGTAATACTCAGTTGAGCCCATCTGGGGTTTGGGTAATAGTAGAGGTAAGAATCCGTGACACTGTAAAATAAAAAAAATAAAACACTAGAGGAGCAGTGCTGCTTTCAGTATGGATGAGCTGCTATATTTTTTGACTGCCAAACATTCTGTTGTTCATCATATGATATCTCTTTCTACATTCCTGAGAATCAAAATGGTTTGTATTGATCCTTTCTGGGCACAGACCAACATGAGTGACTGTTAGGAAAGAATCGTATGTCAATGACATCATCTTGGTCCATGCTAGAAGACGTACTTGGCCTTTTACTCCTATACACTTGAAAGATCCGTTTGCAAGAGGAAGAGGCCAAAGGTCATACTCAATGCAAGTAATTTAAGATGACATAAAGTGCTGTAATTTCCATTAGAAGATGACGGATGCTCTAAACATTCTGTCCTGATCACATTTCCTTGTGAGACCTGTTCAGCAGATATTGTTCTTGTAATGGAGTGTGGCTAGAGTTTATTTCTTGTGGCCTTTATGTGATCTGAGATAATGGAAGGACCTCTGGTCATCTTCAGTGGGCTACGAGAGGGAGTTCCAGAGAAAGAAAATTCGGTGATTGTGTAGAGAGTCAGACCAGTGGTGGAGCTGCGCTTAATGCATAACTGACAATGAGCAAAAGTCATGTTGCGTACCGACGAGCAGAGATAGCCGAACTGAGAGGGCGGTACAGCCCCCGATGAAAGGTTAAATACATTGATTAAGTCTGCTATTATGTTGTTTTTTACACTTTTTCATGATAATTTACTTGTGGTAGTTAGGACAGTTGACACGGCGGCGTCTCGTTACGTGGTTCGGCTAAACTTCTACGTTTACAGCGGAAAGTGGCGTGCGATTCCTGTAGCTTTTGCGCTATGCAACCTGGATGGTCCGAGACTCTACACAGTCGCCGAAAATTCCCCCCAGGGCTGGGGAGCAGAATGAAGGGAGGGTGGGCAAGGTGGAGGACAAGGGTGGTAAGAACAAAAAAATGCAGAAGGAGAGATATAAAGTGAACAGGAAATGGAGGGGGCAGTGAAGGAAGGGCAGAGTTAGGGGAACTCTCAGTAAGTATCACAGGCAAAAGTGGGGGAGGAAAGGGGGATTGCAGGCAGAGAGGGAACAAGGTTTGGAGAGCTATGTGCACCAACAAGAGGAGTCTAGGAAATAATATTTCGACTTGGAGGCCATCATAGTGGAGGGGGACGTAGTGGCTGTAACTGAGTTGTGGAGCACTGAAAATCAGCACTGGGTTATGGTCATACCAGGAAACACTCAGGTCAGAAGAGATATGGAAGGGAGGAGGGGAGAAGGGGGTTATCCTTCTACTTCCTCCATTGACCTGGCTTTGGAATTCTTCCATACGAAATTCACATCTATCTGGAACAAGTTCACCCCCCCCTCAGATGGATCAGAGTATGGGGTAATCACCTCCCCTGGATTACCTCTGAACTCTTAGCTTGCATCCAGGCACGCAACCAAGCCTGGAAAACTCATAAAGCCTCAGGCTCCTAAACTGATTTTTAGTATTATCGCAGCCTTCGTAACTCTTGCACCCACGCCATAAGATATGCCAGAGATGAATATTTCTAATCCACCCTCAACAACAGCCTGAACCACCCATCTAAATTTTGGAAAGTGGCTAAAGCCCCCAAAATCCCTGTCCCTGTACTCCATGACAATGATGCCATTCTGTCAGAACCCCTTGAAGTTGCTTCCAAATTTAACTCCTACTTTACCTCTTGTGCTGATGACCTTCTTAGCTCTCTCCCATCCCCATCATGCAACTCTTCCGACCACTCCTCTCCCCGGCCTCATTCTCCTTCTCACCCCCCTCCACCACTCTCAAGGCCCTTCTTGCCTTGAGCCCTTCTTCTGGGCCCTTCCCTGATGGCCTAGACCCAAAACTCCTCTTCCTATCTTCCCTTGCTATTGCCATTCCTCTCACCTCACTTTTGAACCTTTCCTTCTCCCTGTCCTCTGTCTCTTTGGCTTGGAAACATGCCACAGTCATCCCCTTCCCAAAGTGGGGGGAGGTGACTCCTCTCCTGGCAACTACCGGCAAATCTCCCTCCTCCCTAGCCTGTCCAAATTCCAAGAACATCTAGTCTTATCTCAACTATCCTCTTACCTTGACTCCTCCTTCACACCATTTCAGTCTGGTTTCAGGAAGAATTCCTCCACCACTACCTCTCTCTTCTGGCTCACTGATTGTATACTTACCAGCATGGACAGTGGCCACATCACTTCTGCCATATTTGTCAACTTTTCAAAGGCATTTGACATGGTCTCTCACCCCATCCTTCTATCCAGGCTCTCTTCAGCTGGGCTCTCTCCCTCAACTGGTGACTGGTTCAGTTCTTAACTGATTGACCGAACCCAGTCGGTTAGGATAACTGACTCTGTATCCCCTCCCCATCCAGACAGGTGTCCCACAGGGTTCTGTTCTGGGTCCCCTACTCTTCTCCATCTTTCTTAATGACCTCCCCTCTGGCTTTCTCATCTTCTAACATCTACTTGTATGTAGATGACACTGTTCTGTATATGTCTTGTCCATCCCTGTCTAGTGTCACTGCACCCTTCAGCTGGACTTCGACAGTGTCCAGCGCTGACTAGTTTCACATCAGATATTCCTTAATACCAAAAAGACTATCTCAGTGACCTTTGGCACTAGTCAGAGACTGTGCCACTTCCCATTCTTGCCTTCCTTCCACACCCTCGATGGGACTAAATTGGAGGATTCTTTCTCTGCAAAGTATCTTGGTGTCTGGCTTGAAAGGCACCTCGACTTTTCTGTACACATGGATGCTATTGCCAAGAAACTTCACCCCAAGCTTGGTGCCCTGTACTGTAACCGTAGCTGTATCCCGCTGAGTGCCCAATGCGCTGTGGTACAGAAAATGATCCTTCCTGTTTCTGATTACAGTGACATAGTCTTCAGTGCTGCTCACAAAACCTCCGTTGCTAGACTGGACACCCTCTACAACTCCGTTTGCCATTTTGCATTTGATGCCCCCTCTCTCTCATCACTGTGACCTCTTCAACTCCCTCTGCTTCCCCTCTCTTGACGACAGGAGACGCTCCCACTGTATCTTCTTCACTGCAAAATACTGGTTTGGTTCCCTTCCTCCATATCACTCCTCCTCATTTGCACCCCCCCCCCAGTAGCTATGACCTCCACTCTCTAAATGATTCCTAGAAGATCCACTTCTAAAGGCTAATCTGCATTCTTCTACTGTCTCTCCAAACTGTGGAACTCTATCCCCCTTCCTCTTCATTATGCCCCTCTCCTGCTGCTCTTTCCTTTCTCCTCACAAACTTCCTCCCCACATCTGCATTTGCAATTAATCTCTCTCTCTCTCTCTCTCCCTTATGACCCACTCACCCAGTCCCATCTAGTCTACCCACCCTTTCTAAATCCTACCCTAAATTCTTTCCCCTCTCTTTGGGGGCAACCTAACTTCGTAGTTCTAACCCCTAGGAAATCCTACTGTATTCTGACATATGCAGTGTGGTCTCACCATAGGACTGCCCCGGAGCTGAAATGGTAAACAGAACCTATGCAAATGATGGAATGCTAGGCTTGAGCTCAGTTTTCAGACTCTGTCCCTGGAGTACACCCTGCAACAGTCAAATTCTTTACTTCGCTTGCCTAAGCAAGACGCCTCGGAGAGCTCTCCTTAATCTTTCTTGAAGATTTTAGTTTCTCGGTTTTTGAAAGTACAAATTATTTCTTTTAGTTTTTGAAGCACTGTCCTTGGCATTACAGGTAAACTAGTATAGATTTTAGTAGTGTTCCAGTAAGTTTTTCGGTTCCTTGCAACCAGGAAGAAACCGAGCCTTTCTTTACATTTCGAGGTGAAACTTCTTTAAAATTTACTTCTCTGTTATCCGGTTTCTTATTTACATTTATTTTGTATTATTTAACTGGGGTAACTCTCGGTTTCTCTTCGATCACTGAACCGACTGCAAAAAAAGAAAAAAAAAGGAGAACTAGAGAAGTTTTAATAGTGCATGTATTTGGCTCAGAGAAACCCTGTTTTTTGTAGTTTTTTTGGATTATGTCACAGACTCCCAAGAAAAAAAAACAGCCCTGCAGGGTTTCAGCATTGTACAGAGTGTGATGAACCATTCAGAAAAGCTGATCCACACTTAGTTTGTGTTTTCTGCCTAGGGTTTGACCACCTGAATGCTGACTGTGAGAGCTGTAAAAATGTTCCCCAGTTGAGGCTCGATAGGCAGTTGAACCGACTGTCCGATGAGGCCTTGGATAAGCTGACTCCTTCTCATTCAAAAGAAAAACTCAAGGAACTGGACAAACAGCCCTCTGATAAGGGTGAAGGTTCCCTTGGAAGTAAACTAACTGCAGAAACTGCCACTGAACCAGCAACCACTACGAAAAAGAAGGAAAAGCACTTGGGGAAAGTACCACAACTGACAAACCCAATGGTTCCTACCGCTGAGGAAATTGCTAATGCTACTAGAATAATTCAGTTGCTGCAAACTGGTACTGGTTCAGTTCCGCGACTTAGGTTCACATCATCCATCAGTTCAGATTTCCAGTTCCTCTTCCAGGGGTCGAAATAAGGATTTGGCAGTCAAGAGCCACGAATAGCTCCTGGGAATCGACATTTTCCAGCTGACCAGGAGCTACTCTGGCAAAACCAAAAGCTGATGGTAAAATATATTAAAAACGACAAGACAACGAGTGGTCAGCTAGGAGGCAGTGTGGCTGCTAGGTACTGGTCTAGTGATTAATACCAGCTTGGGAACAGAGCGATTACAAGTTTAATCCCCACTAGAGCCAGATACTCATTGTGTGACCTAAGACACTTATCTACCTCCTCCTCCAATCCCGCAAGCTGTGAAAATGGGCAGAAGCAGGTCATCACTGGAAACAAGATGTGGCATCTCAGCAAGACTATCTTAAATAAAATCTGGGGAAAAATATAAAAGAGCTCAGTAGTTAAATACATTGCCAGAGTATTGTAAGTCTGGATTGTATTTTCCTTGATAATCTGGCTGTCATGGGTTGGAGTTGTGACTCTCATGACTTCTGTGCTTCCTCTGGTATCCTAAATAGTTGATGAAAGTATTTAGTTTTCTGGGGAGGGAGTCAAGAGTTAAACATAGCCTTCTCTTTTTTTAGCAGTTACATACTAACATACTAAAAAGCCAGCAGAATAGGCCTAATGGTCTCTTGTGTCTGCTCGGTAGCCAGCCACCTAGTGGGTGCTCGCTTTCCCACCCCCTCAGCCCCCAAGAGTATCTTCTTTTGCTTTAGTTTCCCTTTGTACCTGTCCCACCCATTCTTGAAAACCTCCCCTGTGCCCTCCTCCACCAGCCTCCTGGGTAGCGCAGTCCACTGCTCCACCACCCTCTCAGTGAACTAATGCCTCCTACATTCCCCCCTCCAGTTTCCACTCATGCCCTCTAGTTGTCCCCCCCTTCTTTAGCCTAAACAGCTCCCTGGTTCCACTCTATTATTCCTTTTACATACTTGAACACTCTTATGTCTCACATGTCCCTCCTCTCCTCCTGTGTGTACATCCCAAGCTTCTCCAATATCTCCTCATAAGGCCTCCCCTCCATTCCCTGAATCATCCTGGTTGCCCTCCTCTGGACCCTCTCCAATAGCGCTATGTCCTTCTTCAGATGAGGTCTCCAGAACTGTACACAGTACTCGAGTTGCGGCCTGACCAAGGTATTATATAGAGAGAGGATCACCTCCCTCTTGCTGGACATAATTCCCCAGGCTATGCAACCCAGTATCTTGTTTGCTTTGTCTGCAATTCTTCTACGGTTTTCAGAGTTATTCATTTTGACGTTTACCAACACCCCTAAATCCCGCTCACCCAGTGTGGCTTGCAATTTGACCCCCCAGGGTGTAAACATGGCCCAGATTTCTGACCCCCAAATGTAGTACCTTACATTTCCCAGCATTAAATTTCAATCCTCACCTCCTTGACTACCCCTCTAGGGTATCCAGATCCCCCTGGACTGTCTCTCTCACTTCATCCCAGTCCACCAGTGCTCCCAGTTTGGAATCATCTGCAAAGAGACTTAGTCTACTCCTAACCCTCCTCCCTGTATCCGAGACATAGGCATTAAAAAGGAGTGGCCCCAATACTGAACCTTGGTGGACCCCACTGATTACCTTCCTAGGGAGGGACTATCCCTCCACCCAGTTACCCTCTGTATTCACCCGTAGCCAATTTTCAACCCACTTGAGCTCCTGTCCTCCCACCCCATCTCCCCCAGCTTTGCTATCAGCCTGTTATGGGGTACTGAATCAAACACCTTGCTAAAATCCAGGTATAGGATGTCCACCAGCCTATGTGTATCCAAGGCCCCCGTCACCTGATCATAAAACTCTACGATGTTGGACTGACACAGTCTCCCTGGAACGAAGCCATACTGTTTATCATCCCGGTGCCCTAACCTTTTCAGCTGCCTCCCAAGCCTCTCCTTGATAAAACCCTCCATTACTTTGCCTGCCACAGACGTTAGGCTGACAGGCCTATAATTCAACATCTCCTCCCTAGACCCCCTTTATGGATAGGCACTACATAAGCCACCCTCCAGTTCAAGTAACTGTTTCAACTGCTGCTTGGGGTACTTTGCTGGGCTAATTCTTTAAAATACATTTAACATCTGCCACCTCAAGCATTCTGTTTAAAATGTAAGAATATACATAATATTGCAAGGGTAAGGAAGCTTTGCCTTTAAGACTTTACTTCTTTACTTTATAAAAGCAGAGCTTGTTTCCTCATCTCTTTCCTGTCCTTCCTGAGGTGCCTTGTTCATATATTAACCTTTCTCCCCACTCTGGTTATGTTTTTAAATATTTCCTCCCTTCTCCTGATCCAGCTGAGTCTGTGACTTCTGTTTTAGCATTCCTTCTATAAACAGAAGAGCTCCGAGTCCGTGCAGAAAGTGTTTCCCTGCCATGTGTTTCTGTGCGGCATAGGAAGGAGGGGAGTATCCGAGCTCTGCTTAGTGATGTGAAGGCTTGAAATCGGAGCAGAGTCAGAGAAAGTGCAAGATGAGAACGAGGCATGGATATGCAGAATCCGAGGTTATTACAGGCACATAAATCCTGTCACCAGCAAACAAAATTTCCAAAATAAGGATTTAGAGTTAGTAAATTGCTTATTATCAAATGTGAGGAGTTTAGATAACAAATTCGATGAATTTAAGTTTCTTATGAAGAATAAGAACATTAAAATAGCAATTCTCATGGAAACCTGGTGGGAGGAAGATGATACATGGCATAAAAGCATAACTGGATTTAATATCTATCATAAATCTAGGACACATAGAAAGGGTGGTGGGGTGGCAATTTCTGATCACGAGTTTATTCCTAGTATGGAAATACATGATGGTAAATTGAATATTGAACATTTATCTGTTGAAATTATGCCGCACAATGCACCTAAAATTATTTTGAGAGCTATGTATCGTCCCCCTTCAACGAACAGGAAATTGGACCAGGAAATTATAAGTTATCTGGATCATATTGATTCAGCTGAAAATATTATTATAACAGGAGATCTAAATCTTCCAGGGATAGATTGGGCAAACCAGATAACATCTAGTACAAATAAAAGGAACTATTTAGAAAGTTTCAATCAGTTGGGCTTGGAGCAGCTAGTCCTAGCAAATACAAGATCTAATAATATATTAAATGTTGTAGTGTAAAACATGGGACCCAGATTAACCAACATTGAGATTGGACCTCTAATCGCAAACAGTGATCACAACACTGTTTTCTTTCAATTAAGTGAATTACCTGTTCAACAAGGTAGCAGTATAAATACCCCAAATTTAAAAAAGCAGAGTTCTATAAAATCAGACAGGCATTGCTTTCATGGGATTGGATATCAGAATTCACTGGATTAACGTTGGATGAAATGTGGGACACCTTAGTGGACAAAATTAGAGAGACTGCAGAAGTGTATATATATATACCATATACAAGCAAAAATTCTAAACTGGGTGCCTCCCCTAAATGGTTAACTTGTAAAATAAAAAGACAGATAAAAGAAAAACATAAAATGTATAGACTATCTAAGCTTGATACAAATTTAATGCCAAAGTATAAGGAACAGGTAAAATGTGTAAAGAAATTAAAGATGCCAAAACAAATTTTGAAATAAAATTAGCAACTAGAAGTAAAAATAATTACAAAGCCTTCTATGCATATATAAACAATAAAAAAGGGAATAAGCAACCAATAGGCCCTTTTAAGGACGACAGAGGTAACATACTAACTAATAAGGAAATGGCTGAGGTAAAAAATCAGTACTTTGCTACTGTATTTAATCCCAAAGATACAATAACAACTAATATTAAATACAATACAACAAATCAAAAACAAATAAAAATTAACATAAAAGAGGTTTTGGATAGACTAAGGAGGGTTAAGATTAATAAATCTCCTGGACAACATCCATCCAAGACTGATTTCAGAAATAGCAGAGGTGATAGCCCAACCATTAACCTTTATTTTCCAAGGGTCATTAGACAGTGGGGAAGTTATTAGTAAAAGGAGAGAAGCACATGTGGTACCCATCTTTAAGAAGGGAAATAAAGATTCCCCTAATAACTATAGACCAGTTAGTTTAACATCTACAATGGGGAAAATATTGGAAAGCATAATAAAAGACCATATTCAGGACCACCTGACTGAAAACTACCTGTTCGATCGTAGCCAACATGGGTTTACAAAATCACGATCATGTCAGACCAGTCGAAAAAGTGGGCAGTTATTTGGATCGTGGTAGGTCAGTGGATGTAATTCAATTAGAGCATTCAAAAGCTTTTGATAAATTACCACATGAGGAGTTAATTAAATCCCTTCTTTTACTAAACATAAATAAAAATCTTGTTAACTGGATATCAGAATGCTTGGTGAAAAGGAGACAGAGAGTGGTAATAAATGGAGTGTTATATGACTGACTTTAAGTGTTGAGCGGGGTCCCCCAGGGTTCAGTGTTGGGCCTCTGCCTGTTCAACATATATATATATCATCCTTACAATATAATATGGGCAATGTGTTGATAACCAGGTTTGCTGATGATTGCAGAGTGGGAGCAGTAATAGATATTATCTTCAGATTACATTAGACTTCAAGAAACTCTCAAATACATAGAGAAATGGACATTAGATCATAAACTTAAATTAAATGAAGACAAATGTATCGTCCTACGTATGGGCTACAAGAACTTGAAATTAAGTTACACTGTAAACAATTAAAGCAAGCGACACAGGAGGGGGATTTGGGTGTCATCATACAAAATGACCTTACTTTTACTGCCCACTGTGACCAAACTATAAAGAATGCTAACAGAGCCCTAAACTGTATATTGTGACATACATCAAGCAGAAGTAGGGAGGTTTTGATCCCATTGTATGGATCATTGGTGAGAACCCACTTGGAGTACTGCTCTCAGGTCTGGTCCCCATACACTAGAAGAGAGAGAGAGAGAGAAAAGAGTACAGAGAAGGGCCCCCAGATCAATAATGGGACTTAAAAATATGTCATATGAGGAGTGGTTGGACAATTTAGATCTATATTCTCTGGCTTGTAGAAGATGGAGGGGTGATATGATCTTAGTCTATAGACAACATCCTCAGAGAAGATTTAGGACTTGAACTATATGTCAGAAATTACCATACTAGAGCTCATTGTAAACAAATTAAACAGCAGAAGTGGAACTCACTAAAAAGAAAATATTGGTTTAGTCAGAGGGTGGTCTCTTGCTGGAATTCTGTCCCTCATGAGATAGTTAATAGTCCAACTATAGATACTTTTAAAACAAGACTAGACAATTTCAGTAAAACTAAGGCTAGAAATTATTAATTGGTCACTTTGTTTCTTCTATACTCTATGGTAAGCAGACAAGGACAAAAGTCTAAATATGCTTTGTGACTACTATGATGATATTCACGCCCTGTTCTCCTCTTGTGCTTTCCTGACTCGCTCCGATTTCAAGCCTGCATGTCACTAAGCAGAGCTCAGATACTCTCCTTCTTCCTACACCGCACAGAAACACATGGCAGGGAAATACGTTCTGCACAGACTGGGAGCTGTTCATAGCATTGCAGACTTGCCATTTCTTAAAGCAGCAGGTGCTAAATATCAAAATACAAGCACAGATTGGTGCTCATTGCTCCCTTATTTCAAGCCCTGCTCTTTGGGTCCTGGTTCTCTTGAATGCTACACTGATATTTATGGTGATGGTGATGATGATTAGGACTTTGTGGAGCCCCCGAACCGGATGTTTCCCCTGTTCCTCAGCGCCCTGATTCCCCTGATAAGAGACCTGAGGATTTTACCTCACATTTTGCTTTCATGAAGCAAGTGGCACCCAGGAATCTTCAGAGAAGGAGGGGGAACCAGATTACATGGAAATGATGGGATGTACAGTGCCTTCAGAAAGTATTCACCCCTTGGATTTTGTCACATTTTGTTGTATTACTACCAGAATTTTTAATGCATTGAAATTATGTTTTCCCCCTTGATTCACACAGCATACTCAACAATTTAAAGGGGCAAAAATAGTTTTATTGTGTAACAAAAATTTATGAAACATTAAAAACTGAAATATCTTGTTTATTTAAGTATTCACCCCCTGAGTCAATACTTTATAAGAAGCGCCTTTGGCAGCAATTACAGCTTTGAGTCTTCTTGGGTATGTCTGTATCAGCGTTGCACATCTGGATTTGGGGATTTTCGCCCATTCTTCCTTGCAGATTTGCTCAAGCTCTGTCAAGTTGGATGGGGAGCGTCGGTGAACCGCAATCTTTAAGGCTTGCCGCAGATTCTTAATGGGATTCAAGTCTGGGCTTTGGCTGGGCCACTCAAGGACATTCACCTTCTTGTTCTGAAGCCACTCCAGTGTTGCTTTGGCTGTATGCTTGGGGTTGTTGTCCTGTTGGAATGTAAATCTTCGCCTCAGTCCAAGGTCTATTGCAGACTGATGCAGGTTCTCCTCAAGGATGTGCCTGTATTTAGCTCCATTCATTGTTCCCTCTATCCTGACAAGTGCCCCAGTCCCTGCCACTGAAAAGCATCCCCATAACATGATGCTGCCACCACCATGCTTCATGGTAGGGATGGTGTTACACGGGTGATGAGCTGTGTTCGGTTTGCACCAGGCATAGCGCTTTGCATTCAGGCCAAAGAGTTCAATTTTTGTTTCATCAGACCAGAGAATCTTTTGCCACATGGTCTCAGAGTCTGCCACGTGCCTTCTTGCAAACTCCAGGCATGCTATTATGTGGTCTTTTCTCAGGAGTAGCTTCTGTCTAGCCACTCTCCCATAGAGGCTACATCTGTGAAGTGCTGCAGAGATTGTTGTCCTCTGGACAGGTTCTCCCATCTCAGCCATGGAACTCTGTAGTTCTGTCAGGGTGGTCATTGGGTTCTTGGTCATTTCCCTGACCAAGGTCCTTCTTGCCTGGTTGCTCAGTTTGGGAGGACGGCCTGCTCTAGGAAGAGTCTGGGTGGTTCCATAATCTTTCCATTTCCTAATGATGGACTTGACTGTGCTCCTGGGAACTTTCAACACCCTAGGAATGTTTTTATACCCCTCCCCAGATCTGTACCTCCTCACAGTTCTATAACGGAGTTCTACGGACAGCTCCTTGGTCTTCATGGTAGAGTTTCTGCTCTGACATGCATTGTCAACAGTGGGATCTTGTATAGACAGGTGTATTTCCTCTGAAATCATGTCAACCATTTGAACTGACCACAGGTGGACTCCATTCAAGTTTTAGAATGATCTCACAAGGAAATTAGATGCACCTGAGCTCAATTTGGAGTGTCATAGCAAAAAGGGTGAATACTTATCAAATCAAGACATTTCAGGTTTTTATTTTAAATTACATGTACAAAAAATTCCAGAAGTGTCATTCCACTTTGACATTATAGAGTAATTTGTGTAGATACGTGAAAAAAAAATCCCATATAAATGTATTTTAATTTTAGTTTGCAACATCACAAAATGTGACAAAATCCAAGGGGGGGTGAATACTTTCTGAAGGCACTGTACCAGCAACTAAGAGATTGCTATTACCCATCCATTTGTCTCTGAAGAGACAGGCCACTAGGAATTTGCAACCCCCCACTTCTTTTCCCCCAGTGGACAAGAAGATGGATAGAAAATACCTGGTTGCCAAGGCAGGAATTTAATTCCTCTTTGGGCATCCCAATCATGAAGGGTTGGCACAGGCTGCTGCATGTGATAAGGCAGGCATTCCTCTATCATCACATCCCCCGGATAAGGATTCTAGGAAAATGGACTCTATGGCCAAGAAATCTTATTTGGGTTCTTCTTTGGACATTAGGCAGGCCACTTACATGGCCTATATTTCCAGATATGAGAAAATTCTCTGGAACACGGTTTTGGAGATTGCTAAGGCCTGCCCTGCTCCCATGGTATCTGACCTAGCTGAGGCTGCAAAAAGGGGCATAGAAGCCTCCAAATACCAATTTAGAATGACAGTGTATTCCAATGCCACTGCAGCCAGACTTATGGCAAGTTCAGTATCCCTGAGAAGGTTTGTTTGGCTTAGGGTCACTAATCTATCCCAGGACACCCAGGCGAAGGCCCTGGTTTTCCCTTGTGAGCCCACATCTCTCTTTGTTGAACAGATAGAGGCCTACGTGGAAAAGATGGATAAATACAAGGTGGCTTACAAGAGTGCTGCTGCTAAGGAAAAAGCAGCAACACCTCAGAAGTACCAGAGTAAAATGGGTAGGGGTAGAACCCACTACAGACATTTCTTCCAGACTCTTGCTCTCCCAGCCGCAAAGAGGTTACTTCAGAGGCAAGGGCAGAAGGGGCAGCAGTAGTGCTGGCCCCAGTCCAGTGCACAAGCAAAGCAGACCCCCTGAGGGGTGTGCCAAGGTCACCTCCCCACTTCCAGTAGGGAGCAGGCTGGCTCACTACCTCCAGGCTTGGAGTTCTGTTACCACAGACAAGTGTGTCTTGGAGGTAGTGAGCCAGGGTCTTGTTCTCCGCTTTAAGGTCTTGCCCAGGCTGAGGGCAAGAGTTTTCAGACCTGCCATCTCATCAGAAGCAATCCTGTTGGAGGCAGAAATAGCAAAACTCCTGTAGGAGAAGGCGGTAGACCCCGTCCCATTGACCCAAAGGGGAAGGGACTGTACTCGAGATACTTTCTTACCCTAAAGAAAACAGGGGAGTGGCGACCCATACTGGATCTCTGATATCTAAACAAACATTTGACAAAACCAGAGTTCAAAATGGTCACCCTAGATACCATTCTCCCTATACTCAAGCAGGGAGATTGGCTGGAATCTCTAGACCTAAATGATGCCTACTTCCACATCCCTGTCAGGCAATCTCACAGAAAGTACCTCAGGTTCAGATTGCCATCAGGCCGTTATCAGTTCAGAGCCATGCCTTTCAGCCTGACTTCTGCTCCAGAAGTGTTTACAAAGTGTCTAGCAGTAGTGGTAGCGCACTTAAGGAAGCAGGGAGTTAGTCTTCCCATACTTGGATGAGTGGCTAGTGGTAGGCCAGTCACCCCAACAGATCAAAGATGCACTGACTACCACTCAGGATACCCTGCAGTCCATAGGCTTCTTGGTAAACCAAAAAAAGTCAGTACTGAGGCCAGTTCAGCTCCTGGAATTTATAGGAGCGGAACTGGACACACTAAGGGGAAAGGCATTCCTCCATCAGGGGAGGGGGAATAGCCTGGTACAGTTGGCCAGCTTCTTCCAGCTGCATATTCCCAGACCAGCAACGCACTTTCTCCAGCTGTTCGGACATATGGCTGTGTCAACAGCAACAGTACCAGGATCCAGGTTCCAGATGAGACATCCAGTTCAATCTCAGATCTCACTGGTCATAGAAAGGAGATTCCCTGTTAAAAATGGTGCCAGTTACAGGAGCCCTTCTTCAAGCACTCAGAGAAGGTGTGCCTTTCCTTAAGCAGCCACCATCAGCAGTGCTAACAATGCATGCCTCCCTCCTAGGATGGGTTGTCCACCTGGGGAGCACACCACACACGGTACTTGGCTTCAGCAGGGTCTCTGCTTCACATCAACCTGCTGGAACACAGGGCAGTTTACATAGAAACACAGAATTTGACGGCAGATAAGTACCGCTTGGCCCACCCAGTCTGCCCATTTCCCTACCTGATGGATAAGCTGCAGATTCTAGTTAATCAACAACTTACGTCCTCCTGCCCCCCACTAGAATTGCCTTATGCCTGTCCCATGCATTCTTGAATTCTCCCACTGCTCCTGACTCCACAACCTCCTCATTAAGGCTGTTCTATGCATCCACAACTCTCTTTGTGAAAAAATACTTTCTAACATTACCTCTCAGCTGTCCCACCTCTATCTTCAAATTGTGCCCCCTTGTTCTTGCACATCTCTTCTTCTGAAAGATACTACCCTCTTGTACCTTGTTAATTCCCTTGAGATGCTTGAAAGTTTCTATCATGTCCCCCTTCTCCCTCCTTTCCTCAAGGGTATACATATTAAGCTGCTTTAGTCTCTCCTTATATGTCTTCTGGTGCGGACCTTGCACCATTTTGCTTGCCCTCCTCTGAACAGCCTCCACTCTGTCTACGTCTTTGCGGAGATGGGGTCTCCAGAATTGCATGCAGTACTCCAGATGGGGTCTCACTAACTGTGTGTAGAGAGGGATAACAACTTCCTGTTTTCTACTGTTGGTGCCTCTCCCTTTGCATCCCAGTATCCCCCCAGCCCTCCTTACTGCCTTCTCACATTGCTTGCCCACCTTTAGGTCATCTGATATAATTACTCCTAGGTCTCTTGCGATTTTTGTTATTAACTCACCCCCCATTGTGTACTCTTCCCCTGGGTTTTTGTTTCCCATGTGCACTACCTTGCACTTCTTTGCATTGAATCTGAGCTGCCATACATTTGACCATTCCTCCAACCTTGCCAAGTCCCTTTTCATTCTTTCCACCCCACCTTATGTATCAACCCTGTTGCAGATCTTTGTGTCATCTGCAGAGAGGCATACCTTTCCTTCCAGGTGCTCTCCAATGTCACTTATAAAGATATTAAAGGGGACCGGTCCCAGTAGCAAACCCTGCGGTACCCCGCTAGTTACCCTCCTTTCTTCACTGTGATCTCTGTTTACTATTACCCTTTGCGTCCTGTTGTCCAGCCAGTTTTTTATCCAGGCTACCACCTTGCTAGGCATTCAGTCCTTTGCCTCAATGCTGCAGGGCAAGGTGGTTAAAGTCAGAATAGACAACACAACCACAATGTACTACATCAACAAGCAAGGGGGCACACGGTCATCCCCACCTGTGCATAGAGGCTATGAAAGACCGGAATGTGGCCTACTTCCTAGGCATCTCCCTCTCAGCGGTTCATCTCCCAGGGAAAGACAGTGTCCTCACAGATGCTGTCAGCAGGATCAGTCAGAATCACCACGAGTGGTCACTAAACAGGTAGATCCTGCATGTTGTGTTCAGAAGGTGGGGCACCCCAGAGGTGGACCTCTTCACAGCCCCAGACAACCACCAGCTGACACAATTCTGCTGCAGACCTCCTTCCGTGGGCACAGTGCCTCTGGATGCACTGCTACTGGACTGGATGGAAGTTTCTGTATGCCTTCCCTCCATTTCCCCTGTTGCTCAGAGTACTGAACAAACTCAGGGTTCAGACAGGGAAAATACCACCAACAGCTTAATCTGGTTCAAGGTCAGTTGGTATTCATCTGTATCCCCCTCCTGAAAATAGGCAGAATTTATCTAGTGCACTTACCTGGTCAACAAAAACTAAATAAAAAATAAAACAATGATCCTCATTGCTCCAGACTGGGCCAGGCAGCCCTGGTAATCACTGCTCCTGACCCTGTCAGTATCCAGACCAATCGCCCTCCCCAGGAGGCGCAACCTACTGACCTCCTCACAGGGCAGGATCCTTTTCCTAATCTACAGTCCTTCAGGCTCAAGGCATGGCTCTTGAGGACTTGGAGTATGCTGATCTACACCTCTCTGAAGGGGTTCAAGAGGTCCTCAGAGTTTCTAGAAAACCCTCTACTAGGAAAACCTACACCTCTAAGTGTAAGAGGTTTTCCATTTGGTGCCAGCAAAAACATATAGACTGTAGCCCGGCTGGCTTGCCAGTCATTTTGGATTATCTGGCACACCTTCATTCCCTCGGCCTAAGGCCATCTACCCTTAAAATGCACCTGACAGCTGTCTCTGCTTACCTCTCAGCGGGCAAGGGTTCATCCCTGGCTGCGAACCAGGTATTCAGAAAGTTTTTCAAAGGTCTGTTACACTTGCATGCCTCACACAGGGAGCCAGCTCCTGCATGGGACCTCAGTATATGCATTGGCCAGCTAATGCCGCCACCCTTCAAGCCCATGTCTTCAGCAGAGCTTGAATATGTGACGTGGAAAACAGTGTTCCTGTTAGCTATCACCTCAGCCAGGAGAATCAGTGAGCTCCAGGTCTTGTCACACAGCCAAATTACATTTCAGTCCACAGGGACAAGGTAGTCCTCAGGACTAACGGGACGTTTCTCCCCATGGTGGTGTCTGACTTTCACGTGAATCAGTCCAGCACTTTGCCAGTCTTTTTCACGGACCATTCCAGTTCAGGGGAATATAGGCTGCATAACCTAGGTGTCAAGAGGGCTATAAGCTACTACATGGATCACACAAAGAATCAAAGGCAGGATAGTACTCCGCTCTTCAAACAACATGAAGTCTTGCTGTACTCTGACTGTCGCAGTTAGCTCCAGCCTTTAAACTGCCCCGGAGAACAAAGGGTTAACTTTCTATGCAGAGCATAGAATGCCGAGCTCAAGCTTGGTTGAAGTCTCTGTCTGTTTCCCTTTGAAACTCAACCGTCAGATTCTTTACTCCGCCTCACTGGACAGTCGCTCTGGAGATTTCTCCTTCAGCTCAGTTCGAAAGTCAGTTAAAGTGTTGGTTAAGTTGTCGGTTTTAAACCGAATTTATTTCCGCATAGTTGGTTCAGTCTCTGTCTGCGGTACCATGAGTACTAGATAGGTTTTGTCCTATTTTCTGTGTGGAAATTGTAAAGCGATTAGATCGGTTCGGCTGAACTGATCACATGTTGTGAATTCCTGTGTTTTACTTTAGTGTGTGGTTACCGGTTCTTATCAGTTCTAAAAAAAACGTGTTTTGAATGTTTTTTTTACAATATCTGTGACACAGTTAGGAACCGATAATGGAGTCTTGCCTAGCGGTTGCCATAAAAAGGGTAAGTTTGGTTAGGTTGGCCATGTCTGAGAAACCCAAGAAAAAAAACGGGCCCACTGGGTTTCAACACTGCAGAGAGTGTGGGGAGGTCTTTGCTAAGGCCGATCCCCACACCACCTATGTTTATTGTCTGGGGTTTGAACACCTCGATACAGACTGCCAAATTTGTAAAAACGTTCCTAAATCTACCATTGAAAAGAGATTAGGTAGACTGAGGGAAAAGGAGGCCGAGAAGTCCGCTGACCTGGATGGCCAGCCCGGTTTGGTTCCGACCGAACCAGAAGGAGTGACCTCTGACCAGGGCGATACTTCTTTGGGCAAGAGGAGGGCCGATCCTGAGGGGTCGGTTCCTACAAAAAGGAAACGCAAAAAAAAATCGACTGGTTCGGATCCAGAGGTTCATGTTCTGACCTCCGAGGAAATAGCCAGAGTGATTCAGACTGTGGAATCGCTTCGCCTGGTTCCGACCAGTCTGGCACCTTTTGGCAGGGGTTTGGTTAAGTCGGTTCCCCCGGTTCAAGATTATACCCCTGAAGACTTTTATGAACTGGAGTTTGAGGAGGGTTGGGAGTTTGAAGATGATGGTGAAAGTCTGGATGTGCCTGTAGAACCGGACATCTCCCCAGACAGACCTTCTGGTGTATCTGGCTTTTTGAGTCCCCTTCCCACTTTCTGTTTTATGGAAAAGTGGCTGAAACCCTCCAGCTTCCTATGGAGGAGGCAATGGAGGAACAAGAGGAGCCTGATTATGTGGAAATGATGGACATCCCAGAGTCCAGGAGACTGTCTGTTCCCCATCACAAATCCTTTGGGAAGCAGACACAAAAAATCCTAAAGTCTCCCAATTCTGTACCTCCTGTTGACAGAAGGATGGACAAGAGGTATACACTATCAGGCTCACAGAGTTTTTATACCAACAATGCAGCCATGTTGGGGTAGTGCAGGCTGCTGCCTGTGACAAGGCAAACATTCCCTTGGCTTCACACTCCCCAGACAAAGACTCTAGGAAGATGAATGATATGGCAAAGAAGCAGTACATGGCATCTTCCTTGGGACTCAGGCAGGCAAACTACATGGCCTATACAGCCAGGTACCAGAAGTCCAGGTGGGACACTGTACTGGCACTGGCTAAACAGGCCTCCCCCCAGTTGGCCAAGCAGCTGGATGAGGTGGCTGCTGATGGGATTGAGGCATCGAAGGTACAATTTCATGCTGCTGTGGACTCCAATGATGTGTTATTAAGAGTCATGGCTACATCTGTGGCTCTTCGGAGGGTGGCTTGGCTCAGATGTACTTGCCTTTCACAGGACACCCAGGCTAAAGCCATGGATTTTCCTGTGTGGGTAATTCTCTGTTTGGGGAGCAGACAGAGAATTACATGAAGAAAATGGATGAGTACAGGACCACTTATAGGAGTGCTCAGGCCAAAGAGAGGCAACCAACACCTCAAAGGCAGCAATCTAGGGGCAGGGGCAGGTCTTTTCATAGGCCTGTTTTACCAAGCACAGGCCTATTCTCCCTTTTCACAGAGGGGGTTCTTCAGAGGGAGAGGCAGAAGGGGGATGAGCAGGGCTGCATCCACTCCTCAGCCTAAGGCCCCAGCTAAGCAGATACCCTGATGGGTCTGCCTGGGTCGACTCTCCTATTCCTGTAGGGGGCAGGCTGGCTTACTATGTCCAGGACTGGATGTCTGTTACATCAGACAAGTGGGTCCTGGAAGTAGTAAACCAGGGTCTGGTTCTCAGCTTCAAAAAATTTCCAAATATGAGAACCAGGTCTTTTCCACCTGCAGGTCTCTCCGAGACCCTTGCCCTGGAGGCAGATGTTTCATCTCTTCTGGCTTTAAGAGCCATAGAGCCACCCTACAATGGGGCAAAGGTCTGTACTCCAGATTTTATTTATTTATTTGAACATCAGTTTACAACCTTTGAGCCAGAGGCTCATTTCCAAAGGTACCTCGTCATATTGAGGACAAATACATTACATTACAGGCTCATTGTTACATCAGATTGAGGACAAATACATTACATTACAGGCATGGGATGAAGTTGGAGGGAGGACGATTCAGAGGAAACGTGAGGAAGAATTTCTTCACAGAACGGGTGGTGGACAGGTGGAACACCCTGCCGGAGGAAGTGGTGGGGGCTGAAACAATCACGGGATTTAAGAATGCATGGGATAGACATAAAGGAATTCTGGAGGTCAGGGGTAAGGGGCAACAGACTTCTTGGAAAACATAAACTGAACTTACAAGCTCAAATGGGCAGACTGGGTGGGCCATAGGCCCTTATCTGCCGACACTGTCTATGTAGCTATGTATGTATCTATGTATCACAGAGTTTCAAATTGTAATAAAATGATAACCATTTATATTGACAACCATGTATATTTACAAATATTTGTAGAGTGAAGGAACCATTCTAGTTACAGTGGTGCTGCTCATGCGAGCTTTGTCAGTATGTGGTGGACTAAGTCACAACTAGCGACAGGTGCAATTATGTGCATTAAATAGCTGGTTCCGCAGTGCGGTTTTGAAGGTGGAGATAGTAGTGGTGTCAGAGATGGCTGGTGGGAGCGTTAAACCAGGCTGGGGCTCTATAACAGAACGATCTCTGTCCATGGCTTGTCCTGGTTCTAGAGATCAGAAGGGTGATCTTGCAGGAGGTTCGGGTATTAACCAAGGGTTGGGCTTGGCGGGTGGAGGCTGTCAGCCTGGGGGGGATAGCCCGAGAAGGTTTTTTTTCGTAATGAGGCTGGTTTGGTATTGAAATCGCTCGTCCAGATTTAGCAGCCTTGCCAAGTCATATAGCTGACATGTGTGAGTGAGCCTGGGGGCCCCTGCAATAAGCCTACATGCCTTATTCAGGACAACACTGATTTTATTGAGGGCGGTCGAGTCAGCCGCACCGTATACAGGTAGGCCGTAGTCCACCAGGGACAGTATCGAGGATGTAACTGCTAGTTGGAGGGTAACGGGGGGGGAGAGACAGTTTTTATAGCAGTAGAGGATACCTAGCCACATATTAGTAGCAGAAGCAAGTGCATCAATATGGGTGTGGAAGGAGAGGGCTGGGTTGAAGCTGATCCCAAGGTACTTGTACGAGCGGACTAGTTCAAGGGGTTGCTTGGAGCTGGGGAGGATGTGTAGTGGGAAGTTACTGGCTTTGTTTTGAAGGTGGGCAAAGAGCATTGATTTGTTTTTTTTGAGATTGTTGACAAGTCTGTGCTCTTTGAACCAGGTTTCTGCATCATTGAAGGTGAGTTGTAGGGTGTCCTGGAGGGCGTTGGGGTTGCAGTGGGTGGCAAAGAGGATGGCATCATCTGCATACAACAGAATTCTACCAGTGCATGCACTGGGTAGGGTGTTTAGGTAGATAGAGAAGAGTAGTGGTCCCAGGATGGAGCCCTGGGGGACACCTGAGTGGATGGGACAGGTTGTGGAAAGTGTCCCGTTGATTTTGACATGTTGAAGGTGGTCAGATAGGTAGCTAGTGCACCAAGAGATTGGCCGAGTAGATAGGCCAGTATGGGAGAGGGCTTCCAGCAGGAGGGGGTGGGAGACAGTGTCGAAGGCCTTTGAGAAATCTACAAACACTGCACCGGCATCCAGGGAGGAGTGTATGAAGTTTGAAAACTCCCGTTCCGGTACTGTGCCCTGCCCGGAAGCCGTGCTGTTCTGGGCAGAAGATGTTGTACTTGGTTAGGTACTCAATGATTTGAGAGGCCACCAGCTTTTCAAGGGCTTTGGAGAGGGGTGGGAGGATGGAGATAGGTCTGTAGTTCCCTGCATTAGACCTGTCACCGCCTTTGTGGATGGGCGTAACTATGGCCGCTTTCCATGCAGTTGGGAATTGCCCCAGGCAGAGGGATTTATTGAGTAGGATGGTGAGCGGAGCAAGTACCTGGTCCAGCACCCAACGGAGAATGCTGGGGTCCAGGGAGTCGCTGCCGGGACTATTGCTCTTTAAAGCTTTGAGCAGATGCGGTCTGGCTTCCTGGTCAGTTACCCTGCGTAGGTAGAAACAAGGGCGTTGGATGACAGGGGCCGGTTGGGAGGGGGGAGGGTCAAAGAAATTACTGGGGAGGACCGAGCTAAGGTCTGTGAAGGTAGTGTTTAGGAATTTGGCTATGCAGGCTGGGTCAGTTGAGGTGGAGCCATCCATGCTGATCTGGGCTGGGGGGGGAGCAGGCACTCCCATTCAGTTGTTTAACGATGTCCCAGAAGGTTTGCGCACACCCCCAGGAGGAGGTGAGCGTGGCCTGGTAATGGTCGGCTTTTGCTTTATGGATAGCCCAGGTGCACTTGTTCCATGCTGCATTATAAGCCTGTCAGTCAGCTACCCGGCCTGTTTCAGTGGCAAGGTGCCATAGGTTATCCCTGTGCTTGAGCAGTTGACGTAGGGCAGGGGTAACCCAGGGCGCACTGAGCTTTTTGGTACGTGTTCTGGTAAGGGGCGCGTAGAGATCACAGGCTTTGTTGAAAGTTTGGGAAAAGAAGGTGAGAGCAGTGTCTATGTCAGGAGCATGCTGTATGGGTGACCAGTTTATCTGGGCAAGAAGTTGTTTGAGACTTTTTAGCCCACCAAGTCTGAGGTGTCTGCGGAGCATGGGTTGGGCTTTAAGTTGGGGTGTGGGGGTCGTCCAGTGGAATAGGATCGGGGAGTGATCACTAAGTGAGTCCGGGAGGACCTGGATATCTTGGATTTTTTTGGGGGGGTTTGTGATGATTATATCTAGAAGGGTACTGGTACCTCTCTTGGAGTTTACTCTTGTGGGTTGGGAAATGAATTACGTCAGATCCATAGCCGCGAAGGTATCTCGAGTGGTGGAAGAGGAGGCACTGAGCCAATTCACGTTTAGGTCCCCCACAAGGATGTGATCAACCTTGTGTTGGAGGTAACAAGATAATCGGTTAAAGGATAACATGCGGATTTTGGTGCTTTAGGGAATATATGCCGTAGTGAGATATAGGGCCCTTGTGGGGCCAGGTGTAGTTTAATGGTGAGGGCCTGAGCCCGTTTACAAGAACCGGGGCAGGGAGTGCTAGTCCAGTAAGTGAGTCCCTGGTATAGATAGCACAGCCTCCCCCACGATTGCCAACACGATCCTCTCGGTATAGGGTGTATCCTGGTAGTGGGACAAAGTGGTCGGGGGTGGATTTTGACAGCCAGTTTTCTACCAGTGCTATGACATCTGGTTTATGCAGCATGACCCAGCATTGGAGGGAATCAGATTTTTTGAGCATGCTGCATATATTCATGGAGGCTATATGGAGACCTGCAGTCCCAGTTGTGGGGCTAGTCTGGGTGGGGCCTGGGTTGGGATGTATATTGCTTGTGAGGAGTAGTAGGAGGATCATGGCTCTAGCTAGGGGACGGAGTTTAGCGAGCTTCGGTGGGTATTCGGGGTGGGGGAGGCGTCCAGGGAGCAGGAGATGGGTAGGGTCCAGCATGGTCAGGAGGGCAGGGTGATTAGCCGCCAGTGGGCGCCAGGGTAGGTGGAAGGGAGGTAACCTGGGGATGGGTGCTGTGGGTAGGGGCACATGGTCATTGTAGGGTGGGATCTTATTATGTCCGGGGAAATTGATGCTAGGGCTGGTGTACTGGGTGGGCTGCCTGGTTGCTGGGTTATAGGTACCAGAGTAAGTATGATGGGGAGGCATATTAGGAGGTGGTGGGCTGACATGGTGCTTGCCGTAGCAGCAGGGCACAAAGGTAGAAGTATTTTGGGTGTTGTTCAGCAAGCGTAGATACCACTTTGGCTTAGTGATAGTGTCCCGGACTCTGGTACAGAGGGTACCAGGTTCAAGTCTCAGCCAGGGCAGCTGGAGAAGGGACCAGGGTGGGAGCTGAGCTCCGTGTTCTGGGGCTTGAGGCACGTTGGGTTGGGGCCAGAAACAGGGTGAGAAATATCGACTCCTAGTGGTCACAGGGTGCAGGCTAGGAGGTGAGGCTGGGGGTCAGGATGTATGGTGAACTATGGGGTGGGGGCTGGGGAGATGTAGACAGGGATTAGAAGTAGGTAGAGGAGGATCGATGTGGCCAGAGATTTGAGGTAAGCAGAAGTAGTGATGTGGAACAGGCTGATAGAAGGACCCTGGAGGTTTGGGGGTAGAGGTTTGTTTGACTGTACCTGAGGTAGAGGTCTGTGGGTCCCTCTAGTGGTTGGCAGGTATAACCTGCAAATGGGAAAGTGGGGACTTAGTAATTGTATCTGGTAGATTGAGAGAGGTCTCCTTTACCTCTTAGCCTCCTTGTATTTGCTTCAGCTCCAGGAGGGAGCTCTGCTGCTGCTGTGGCTGCCGCGAGTGGCAGTGTGCTGGGGGGGTCGGAAGGCCTAAGTAAGGGAGCAGACAAAGGGCAGAGATTAGTATGCAGCAGGAGACTGTACAGGTATTCAGGTCCCTACTGCGCATGAGCGAGCTGTTGGGCTATGTCCCGACTTCCTTACCACAAAAAAGACAGGGGAGTGGTGACCCATCCTAGATCTAAGATACCTGAACAAACATCTTTCAAAACCAAAGTTCAAGATGGTGACTCTGGGAATAATTCTTCCCTCTCTAAGGCCAGGGGACTGGCTAATCTCCCTGGACCTCAAAGATGCCTACTTTCATATTCCCATCAGGTGCTAGCACAGAAAGCACCTCAGAGGTTCAAGTTGCCCTCAGGCCATTATCAGTTCAAAGCAGTGCCCTTTGGCCTAACATTAGCTCCAAGGGTCTTCACAAAGTGCCTGGCAGTAGCGGTTGCCTTTCTAAGAAGGCAAAAGATTTTCATTTTTCCATACCTGGACGATTGGCTCATAGTGGGTCAGTCTCTAGACCAAGTCAAGTCAGACCTGCAAGTGACTCAGCAAGTGCTCACTTCTCTGAGTTTTCTTCTCAACCTCCCCAAATCAGTTCTCGAACCAGTTCAGCTCCTTACCTTTATAGGGGCAGAGCTGGATACTATCAAAGCAAGAGCCTTTCTTCCCCTGGAAAGGGCAAGAGTTCTTATAGAACTGGCTTCGTCCTTCAGCCTTCAGGTGTCCCGACCAGCAAGACGCTTCCTTCAGCTCTTGGGCCACATGGCAGCTTCTACAGCAGTGGTCCAAGGGGCAAGATTTCAGATGAGGGACATTCAGTTCCATCTGAGGGCGTTTTGGTCCCAAAGGAACGACCCTCTTACCAAACTGATTACAGTGACTCGGACACTGATCCAAGCTCATCAGTGGTGGCAGGATCAGGACAATTTAAGGCAAGGGGTCCCTTTTGTCACTCAGACTCCTTCGGTGGTCCTTACCACAGATGCTGCTCTTTTGGGGTGGGGAGCCCATCTGGGGGCTCTCATAGCCCAAGGACTTTGGTCCCCTCAGAAGTCCCTCCTTCATATCAGTCTCCTGGAACTCAGGGCAGTTTTTCTGGCTCTGCAAGCCTTCTCTCAGTTAGAAACATAGAATTTGACGGCAGATAAGGACCGCTTGGCCTACCTAGTCTGCCCATTTTCCTACCTAACAGATAAGCTGCAGATCCTAGTTAACCAACAGCTTACTTCCTCCTACCCCCCACTAGGACTGCCTTATGTCTGTCCCATGCATTCTTGAATTCCTCCACTGTTCTTGACTCCACGACCTCCTCAGGGAGGCTGTTCCATGCATCCACAACCCTCTCCATGAAAAAATACTTCCTCACATTACCTCTGAGCCCCTCTATCTTCAAATTGTGCCCCCTTGTTCTTGCTCATCTCTTTTTCTGAAAGATGCTACCCTCTTGGACTTTGTTGATTCTCTTGAGGTACTTGAAAGTTTCTATCATGTCCCCTCTCTCCCTTCTTTCCTCAAGGGTATACATATTAAGCTCCTTTAGTCTTCCTTTGTATGTCTTCTGGTGCAGACCCTGCACCATTTTCGTTACCCCTCCTCTGGACAACCTCCACTCTGTCTGTGTCTTTGCGGAGATGGGGTCTCCAGAACTGCACACAGTACTCCAGATGGGGTCTCACCAACTGTCTGTACAGAGGGATAAAAACTTCCTGTTTTCTACTATTGATGCCTCTTCCTATGCATCCCAGTATCCCCCCAGCCTTCCTTACTGCCTTCTCACATTGCTTGCCCACCTTTAGGTCATCTGATATAATTACCCTCAGGTCCCTTTCCATCTTTACTGTTGTCAGTATCTCACCCCCCATTGTGCACTCTTCCCCTGGGTTTTTGTTCCCCATGTGCACTACCTTGCACTTCTTTGCATTGAATCTGAGCTGCCATACATTTGACCATTCCTCAAACCTTGCCAAGTCCCTTCTCATCCTTTCCACTCCATCTTGTGTATCAACCCTGTTGCAGATCTTTGTGTCATCTGCAAAGAGACATACTTTTCCTTCCAGTTCCTCTGCAATGTCACTTATAAAGTCATTAAAAAGGACTGGTCCCAGTACTGAGCCCTGCGGTACCCCTCTAGTAACCCTCCTTTCTTCACTGTGGACTCCATTTACTACTACCCTTTGCATCCTGTTGTCTAGCCAATTTTTTATGCAGGCTACTACCTTGGGGCCCACTCCCAGGCTGGCTAACTTGTCTATTAATCTTTTATGTGGGACTGTATCAAATGCCTTGCTAAAATCTAGGTAGGCCATGTCCATAGCCCCTCCCTGGTCTACTACTTTGGTCACCCAGTCAAAGAAATCTATTAGATTCGTCTGACACGACCTTCCCATCGTGAATCCATGCTGCCTTGGGTCCTGTGCCCCACTGTCCTCTAGGTACTCAGCATTTCTTTCCTTCAGAAGTGATTCCATCATTTTCCCTACCACTGAGGTCAAATTAACTGGTCTGTAGTTTCCTGCCTCTGTCCTGCTCCCACTTTTGTGAAGAGGAATCACATCTGCCCTCCTCCAGTCCTCAGGTACCACCCCATCCTCCCATGATTTGTTAAAGAGAGTAGTCAGCGGTGTCACTAGTTCTACCCTTAGTCCTTTTAGAATTCTTGGGTGAATCCCATTAGGCCCCGTTGCTTTGTCCACCTTCAATTTTATTAGTTCTTTCAGAACCCTTTCTTCTGTAAATGGACTGGTATCGACCCCCGTCTTCAGAGTGTTTCTTTTGTTTGGTTTAGGTACCTCACCCTCCTCTTCCTTTGTGAATACTGAGCAGAAATATTCATTCAGTATCCCTGCTTTTTCACTGTCCCCCTCTACCCACATTCCCTCCCCTTTATTAAGCCTCAGTATCCCTCCTATAAGAGGTCATATCCCCCTTCTTAACATATTGGCTATCCTTTCCTCGGTTTGGGCCTTTGCTATTCTGACTGCCTTCCCAGGCTCTTTCTGCTTTAACTCATAAAGTTCTCTCCTTCTGTGTTTCCTTATATTTCCTGAATGCTATCCTTTTCTCCTTAACCTTCCCTGTCACCTCTTTTTGAGAACCATAGCAGTTTTTTCCTTCGTTGTGTTTTATTGATTTGCTTTACACAAAGGCTTGTTGCCTCTGTGATGGCTGTTTTGATTACTCCCCATTGTTCCTCCACCCCTCCTTCTTGCCTGTTTGCTAGTGCTTTTTCTAAGGCACTCTCTCATTTTCCCAAAGTCAGCCCTCCTAAAGTCCAGTACTCTTGCTTTTGTATGGCTTGATTGAATGGCTATGTTTATCGTGAACCACACTGTTTGGTGGTCGCTTGTTCCCAGATGGCTACCCACCTCTAAATCTGAGATTCTTTCTCCGTCCCCATTTGAGAGTATCAGGTCTAAGATTGCTCCCTCCCGAGTGGGCTCCAGTACTAGCTGTCTGAGGCATGCCCCTGTAGGGCATCAAGAATGACCCTGCTCTTGGATGTGCCTGCAGCAAAGGTGCTCCAGTTAACATCTGGCATATTCAGGTCCCCCATCAACAATATCTCCCCTTTTTCTGCCATTCTAAGGAAGCCTTCTGTCATTTCTTTGTGTAACCCCCCTGCAAATGGGGGTTCCCAAAAGACTTCCAGGAGCTTGCTTGAATGCTCCAAGCCTGAATGGTGTTTGGCATTTAAGCCATTTATCAGTGAGTGTTTTTAGAGCCTCTGGTACTGTCTCTTTAAGAGCTGTCTGCTTTGCAGACATAATTAGTTTGTATGGGGGACTGTGTGCTTCTCTGAGTACCACTCGAGCTGCTGCCAATTCACTTCATTTTGCAGTCACTAGGGTGCAAAGGAACCTATCTGAAAGATGTAACTGTTTGCCAGAAATTATTTAGAGTAATAATGAAATTACAGTTTGTCTAACCTGCTTTCTTTGCAGTCAGAACTGTGTCTGCTAGTTCCCCATTCTAGTTTTGAACTGCTGAACTGGACCAATCAGTGTGGGAGTAAGCTAGCTCTAAAATGGTGCCTTGGGACGAATCAGAACTTGGACTCATAATCTGAGCCAGCCACAAGAGGATTGTATGGGCAGTGACTCTGGGAGATGTAGTTTAGACTTCAGTGCCTTTTGGACCAACAGCAGCAGTCTATTGTGGTGACAGCCAATCCAGTCAGAACTGGGAGGAACTCAAAGGAAGTGCCGGTTTTGTCGGTTGGAGTTTCAGTTGAGCTTTGGCAGTGAAGAAGGAAGGAGCCCTGTGCTTTTCAGTGTGCAGTTTTAGTCAAAAGCGTGTATGAGCCCAGAGTTCCGGTCTGCAGCTTGTGTAACAGCTTGTTAGGACTGAATCCGTCCTGTGAAAGAATCAAAGGATCTCTGAAGAGTAGAAACCAGGCTCACCCTGTAGAAGACTGGAGGAATTGCTGAAAATTGCACTTGGTCTGTCAGGACTGAATCTGCTGTGTGTTCTCCGGGTGTTGTGCAGTAATTGCGATCGGGATACAGATGCAGCCTGCCTGGTATAGTGCTTTCTTTTATATGGATGTGTGAAGAGGTTTGTGTACCCTCAAGTGAGCCCTACTGACACTGAAGGACCCTATATCTTGTTGGAGGTCGTGAGTACTAATTCAGGAGTCGCTCCTGTTGAATTGCCACATTAAATCCAAATGGAATTACTGTACTGCTGACTGTTTAATTCTCCTTTTCTCTGTGTGAAAGGGCCCCTACCAGCTGCCACGGTTTGGACTTAGCCACTAGGGTTTGGGTACCCAGGGACAGTAACTGATAGGGATAGGCTCGTGCACAGAGCCATAGGTAGATTATTAGAGTGATAAGCTAATTAACCTGATTTCCCCTGTCCTTGTTATATCCCCTAAATAAATCAGAGCTGCTTGTTTCAGCAAAGTTATACTGCCTGAGGTATTTGTCTATGTTAAAGTACTGTACTGTGATTGTTGCACTGTATCTCATTTCACAGGAGGTCCCAGTGCGGAACCAGACCTGGGGGTAAGTGTATACTGTGAAGGTAATTCTGATATATTGTGTGGGCCACTAGTGGGAAGAAAGGGGTTGCAGTCCCAGAGGGCTGTGACCAAGTTAGTTTAACTATTGCAAACCCTGACCTCTGGGTGGAGGCACCCGCCATTGGATCCAGCCCCTCAACCTGTTAGTGGCAAATCAGGCAGGGGTAGTAGCCCCTGGGATAGCGCCATCTAGGGTTACATTTGTCCATTCCTCCCCTGAGATGGGGTCTGTATACAACCCCGTGCGGATTGTGGTGCCATTTTATCTCTCAGGTTGACCTGAGGTGCTCATCTTCTCCCTGTTTACTCTTTAGTTCTGTTGCTTTGATCCCTTCCTTACATAGAGAGCTCCTCCTCCTCCTCTTTACCTCCCTGTCCCTCCTGGGTGTGTATCCTGGTATGTTGACATCCCAGTCATGGTTCTCTGTGTACCATGTTTCTGTGACTGCCACAATATCCAGGCAACCCTCTTCCATCAAGGCCACTAGTTCAGGGAGCTTGTTACACAGACTACGGGCGTTGGTACTCGTCACCCTCCACTTTTTGATAGCCTTACCCCTTTTAGACCCATTTCTGTCCTTACTGCCTTTGCCCCTTTTTACATTTACCTCTGTTCTGCTCCCTAATAACTTCTCTACCTTGGTGTTTACCTCACTAATTACCATGTTTTTATGGGGAAGGATGGGATTTCCTGCTCCTTTCAGTGCCCCCTTGGCTAGTTTAAATGCTTGCCAATGAAGCATTTAAACCTCTCACCTAGGATCCTGGTTCCTCCTGACAGATGCAGACCATCGCACCAGTATAGGTCTGCATCCTCCAGGTGGCTCCCCAGTCCCCAATGAAGCCAAAATCCTGGAGCTCCACACTAGTTTTTCAATCACTCATTGAATTCCTGGTGAGGAGTGCCCAACATCATTTTTTAACAGACAAGCAGCACCTCGAGAAGGCTACCGATGCGCCACTTGCTAGGCCCTCCCCAACTCTACAAACTCCTCTTGCACTGCTCTGATCCCATTCCTAGCCAGGTCATTTGTCCCTAGGTGGACAATGACATCCAGCTCCCTCCCTCGTGCAGCTCCTCCCACGATCTTGAGGGATCGCTTCCGGTCCCTCAAGCAGGCGTGGCACCAGGAGCACACCTCCTGTCCCTTCCTCCCCCATTTCTACCCCTCTAATGATTGAGTCCCCCATCAGGAGTTGTTTCCTTCCCCTGTGGGGTCCCATGCCACTCTCCTGTGGGTCTCCTTTGTGAAGGTTCCCAGCATCCTCCTTGGTCTCCACTGCAGGTGCCTCCATAGAGGAACCACTGTCCACTAGAAGTTGGTGCAGAACAAGGTGGTTCAGGTCAGAACAGACACCACCACCACCATGTGGTACATCAACAAGCAGGGAGGCACTCGGTCTACGGCCTTGTGCACGGAATCCATGAAATTGTGGTCCCTGGCTTATTCCCTGCAGACCTCTCTGACAGCAGTCCACCTTCCAGGAAAGGAGGGAAGGTTGAGAGAATGTCCAACCGTCGATAGTTTTAAGGTTGGTTTAAAAACATATTTATTCAATTTAGCTTTTATTTAGTCATGATTGACATATTTTAATGTATGGAAATTTTCTTATTCTGTATATATTTTATGTACAGTGCCTTGGATTTGAAAGGCGCTATATAAATAAAGTTGGATTGGATTGGATTGAAAGGACAATGTGCTGGCAGATGCACTGAGCAGGATCTCCCAGGGCCATCATTGAATGGTCCCTGGTCCCTCTGGTTTTGAAAGTGATTTTTTTCAAGGTGGGGCACTCCAGAGATGGATCTCTTTGCAGCCCCAGACAATCACCAACTTCCTCTGTTTTGTTGCAGACCCCCAGTCTTGGGTTCAGTCCCTCTGGATGCTCTGATTTTGAACTGGGAAGGGAAATTTCTGTATGCCTTCCCTCCCTCCCTCCCTTTCCTCTTCTTTTCAAAGTCCTAGTCAAGACAAGGTCACAACCTTGCAAAGTGATTCTGATTGCTCCAGACTGAGCCAGACAGCCTTGGTACGCCCTGTTGCTGTCTCTAGCAGTCCATCTTCCCCTGTCTCTTCCCAGGAATTACAACATGTTAACCTCCTCTCAGGGGAGGATTTGGTGCCCCAATCTTCGGTCTCTCAATCTCAAGGCATGACTCTTGAAGAGTTAAAGTAAGCAGATTTGCTTCTGTCTCGAGGTTCTGGATATTCTCAAAGCTTCTCAAAAGTCTTCCACCAGAAAGACTTATTACTCCAAATGGAAAAGAGTCAGCATTTGGTGTTCCAAGAAGCATATTACTCCAGATACTGCTGAATTGTCTATAGTTCTGGATTATATGATCCATCTTAATGGCCTAGGCCTCAGACCAGCTACTCTTAAGGTACACTTGTCAGCTGTGTCTGCTTTTTTGTCAGTGAGAAAGTCTTCCTCACTATCATCTCATCCTGTGTTCTGTAAATTTGTCAAGGGATTGCTTCATACCAACCCTCACTTTAGGGATCCTGCCCCTGCCTGGGACTTAAATATTTGCATTGCTCAACTTATGCAACCTCCCTTTGAGCCTATGTCCTCAGCAGAGCTTAAGTACTTGACTTGGAAAACTGTGTTTTTGGTAGCTATTACCTCTTCCAGATGTATCAGTGAACTGCAAGCCCTGTCAGTGGAACCTGATTTTATCTCTTTCCATAGAGAGAAAGTGGTCCTTAGAACCAATAGGAGGTTCTTGCCTAAAGTGGTTTCAGACTTCCACTTGAATCAGTCCATGTCTCTCCCTGTCTTCTTCACTGATCATTCTTCCTCAGGAGAGAGGAGGCTACACAGTTTTGAGTCCCTCCATTTATTCCTCACTTATGGGGAAGTAAGAAATTGGGAAAGGGCAAACCTGCCACTAAGAGAACTATTGCCAGGTGGATTGTGTGTTGTATACAATTCTACTATGAGAAACTGGGAAAGATTCCACTCAGGCCTGAGGGCTCACTCTACAAGAGGTACAGCTGCTTCCCTGGCTGCTGCCAGGGATATCCCTGTCTTAGAAATGTATCAAGCAGCCACCTGGAAAACGGTCCATACCTTTACCAAGCATTACTCTCTGGATATCCAGGCTAGGAGTGATGCTCGGTTTGGCACAGCAGTACTTCAGAGCCTATTCCCAAAATAGGTTCTGTCCCTCCTCCATGGAGGTACTGCTTGGTAGTCTGCAATAGTCAGAATACAGCAAGACTTCATGTTGTTTGAAGAAAAAATTACTCACCTTAGTAATTATGTTTCTTCTAATGGAGTCTTGCTGTATTCTGACCTCCCTCCCTGCCTCCCCTCTCAGAACCTGTTTTTGGGAAGTGGGTGAGCATGTGCAGTGTTACACCCCGGAGGTGCCTATTACACACCCTCCTCTTTTTGTTTGGGTGTTTTTTGTTGTTATTGTTATCCTTTATTGGGAGGGATTTTTGGTTTTGGGTTTCCTGACTTGAGTCTTTTTGAGAATCCAAAACTCTCTGTTGCCAGTTGGCTAGCAAAACTTTTACAGTTTCCACATAGGATAGTTAGTGAGTTTTTGCTTGTAAGAATCTGACGGTTGAATTTTAAAGGGAAACGGACAGCAACCTCAACTGAGCTCGAGCTCAGCATTCTATGCTCTGCATAGAAAGTTAACCCTTTGTTCTCCGGGGCAGTTTAAAGGCTGGAGCTAACTGCAATAGTCGGAATACAGCAAGACTCCATTAGAAGAAACATAATTACTAAGGTGAGTAATTTTTTCATCTGTGTGACTGTCCCTCACAGACATACGTAAATATACATCTAGCGGCACATCCTCCCCTGTCGTGTCATGCTTTGCGTTACTCAGACATCACAGTGTCCAATGTGAGTGGGGGGGGGAGCTAGTGTGATGCTGCCTCCGTGAAAAGCTAACACAAAACATTGCAACGTAGTAGAGCAGTTACATGCTACAGTATATGTACTGTAGTTGGAAAATCGCCATCCGGAAATCGAACTGCAGCATCAATTCCCCATTCCATGTGTTCAAAGCAGAATGCTCAGTTGCAACAGTAACAATCCATATGGATAGTTGAGGAAGAAGCCTTTTCAGAATTGTACAATTGATATGTACAAACAAAGTACTTCAATTCTCCCCCCCCCAAAAAAAAAAAGACATAAAAGTTAACCTTCCCTGGCTTTGAAACCCCAATCTGTTGCATCAGAGACTAGTGCCCAAGCAACTGAGCCATTACATTACTTCATTCACAGTTATGCTCATATGACTCCTGTTGCAACAAGACATGTCACTAGCTAGACTACACCTGAATAACAGCGTGCAGGAGTAGTCTAGCTAGACTACACCTGAATAACAGCGTGCAGGTCTGGTGACAGTACAAGACGTATGCCAGCCGGTGTAATGAATGGTGTGCAGTGTAGGACAACAAAGACTGATACAGTGGCTAGGAGAGTGACCCAATGTCAGCAGGCTGAGTGAAGTGCACAAGTCCTTCATATGGGATAGAGAAGACATGATTGGAACAGTACAGTACAGTACATGAAGGGGATAAATATAATGGGCACGGAGGGGCTTACCGCAGTAAGGAGCGTGTGAGTCACCCATGGTCACAACCTGGGACTGGACTAGGAAATGCGCAGGAGAGACATTAGACTATACCTTCCATAGGGCTAGGGTGGTATCTGGGTGAAACTACTTGCCAGAGGACGTGGTGTCCTGTTGGAAGATGGGCTGCTGCAACAGTGGATAGGACAGGGTAAGGTGGGAGGTCACTGGAGTAGGGGAAGAGGGAGATAAGGGCAACTACAGTGTATTGGCTGCTAGCTGCACAATCGAGCATACTTGGTAGACCATTATGCCTTTATCTGCTGTCAGTATCCTTTGTTCGTCTGACATAACAGCACTGGGTGCCTCTAGTTGTTGTGTGCCAACAGTGTCAAATCACTGAGCGCTGTCACCATGTGCCACTATTTGAACGCAATAACTGGACAGCCAGAACCTTTGGGTCGGGATCAGAGTGGTTGCAGGAGAAGGGCTGAAGCTGATGGAATATATAATGTGACATCGGCAATGCCCATGAATATTATACAATCAACAATTCATTGGATGGACTATCATGACTGCATACATAAGATGATGAATAGCACAATTCGACATCAGTAGTGTTTGTGGCTTCATGGGTTGGGGACTAACCTTAGAGGGAGAAGGCTGTGAGCTCTTGTCCCAAGGGAGGACATATATGTCATGTACCGCATCATAGTATTGTGTGTCTAATAGTCCTATATGAACACCGTTTGCTCTCTATATATAACAATATGGTCTGTACAGAGTCCACATATCGGGTTTATCGTATCAGGACAGGGAGCATTGTGGAATCAGAAGCGCCAGGTCGGATGTTTACAGACAGACTGGGATGCAAGGAGACATCATAGTGTTTGCTGACAGTGACACATCAGTCATGCTGCACTGTTATGTTGCTGTAGACAGGGGGTACACAACGTGTCATTAATGGTTACCATATGACAGTGAATGTGGTGTAGCTGCAGATCAGCATGCACTGTTGCAGCAGTGCAACTCCCACCATTGTGGTCCATGTATGAGCAACGTTGGGTGCATCCTTATCTCCGACATGCCAGGAGTGACATAGTCATGAGCGCTGTCACCAACTGCAGACAGGTGGACCGAACAATGTGACAGACAGGACTTGGGAATGGGGGTGGGGGTTATAGACCTAATGGAATGTCTGTGCTGCCCACCAGTGTGTTTCACGCTACACAGTTAAAGCATTTAGTCACGAAAGGTCCACAACCAATGAGTGACCACACTATTGAGACGGCATCAATGTCCAGTACAATACAGTATGTATTTAGTAACGCAGTACATGGTCTCTAAAATTCGAAAGCCAGAGAACAATGATCCCAGTTACATGCAACAACTGTGGTGACTCAGTGGCTAGCCTACTTGCCTAGCATGACAAGGGTGATAGGTTTGTACCTCGTTCCCTCTTTTGGATATAACAATCAATGCAGCTTGTTGTCTTTTTCTTTTCAACGCATATTATATTTCTACTATATATCTCTGTGCCTGTCATCATCAATACGTACGATTCTATTTATAACATGGACCACGTAATATGATCCGGATTTGTGTGTGTGTGTGTGTATTATAACAGGCATATGTTGTATTACAATAGCAGCATGACTTTTGCTTTCGGAACGGACAGCTGCGGTGCTCTTATATTACTGTCAAATGCATTCTGACGGCCTCTAATCATAACATACCAGTGCACACAGCTGATTAGCAGGGCCAGTTTATTGCGAACAAACTGCACATTACTGACATAACTGTATACATGTCTGGGTACAGCATACGCTTTATGTAGCTTATGGACTTACAGCGTACATGACAACGTGAAGACTGCCTGTGGGTTTAGACCACAACTCAGCAAAGATCCAGCCGAATAGTATTACAGCTATGAATGTGCAGTGTGGTAATGACATGTAGAGTGAGTCACACACAGTTGGGATTTCTACACACTCTGACAGGTGATGTAGCACACTTTACGATTGCTGAATGATTACACAACTCTGACCTCCGAGACTGAGGGCCATGGCACAAACCACTGATGAGCACAGCTTTACCTCACACTGGTTAGTTGTCTATATACTATGGTGCACTTATGAGCACCCACCATCCGCTTGATCGTGAGAGGCGCGGGACTTGCTCAGATTCGCTGACGGGTTGCCATAGAACTGAACCATGACACTGCATCACACTCTACTTCCTGCTTCATGTGCATAATGTCATGTAATGGCACATGGAAACACACCACACAGGAAGACGCAGTTGTTGACGGCAATGTTTATTACACATATCTTCACACTTCAGCATTAGTTTTCTGATATGCTCTACCCCCAGTCGTCTTGCAGTTGATTTGTACTGCTCATCTGGTGGATTCTTGTCTCCTTTAAAGCAGCAGTGCATGCTAATGGTGAAAATTTCATTTAATTTCATTTTTGTTTTGTTAACTGGTTAAGTACACTGGGCCACAAGGCCATTTTACAGGCAGGACCTGGGACACATGTTGACCTATAATTTTTTATTCTATTTTAGATTGCCTCTTATCTTTTGACTCATATGCTGCCCCTTCCTTTTCCCACTTTGAGTCTGCTTTAGCACTTTTTTCTGATTTAAAATAATAAAAGGAGCGATACTTTTAATATGGCTGAAACCTGGTTTTCATCAGTATTCTTAGCTGTTTGTGATCATCAGTTGCCCTATAAAGTTAGGAAGCAGTATCTGCTACAAGATAATTCATTATAGAAGTTACACAAAAATTGATCTTGAAGAATGGGCTTTCAGAACGAGAGAAAACTGATGGAAACCTGGTCTAAACCATATTAAAAGGAGTGCTCCTTTTATTATTTCAACTGTTAAGAAAGTTGTAAAGCAGTGTCAGAATTGAGGAAAAAGGATATCATCCAAGTCAGGAGATAAGGGTCAGTCTAAAATAGAAATATAGAATAATGCATGAGGAAGTGTGATTAATGAGGATTTTATGCACACCCAAGGTGTGCGATGCCCCGTAAACCCCGAGGGTGAAGCTCGAGGGATTTATTAGGGCATCGCACACCGAGGGTGTGTATAAAATTCTCATTTAATCACACTTCCCATGTTTTATTTTTTATATTTACTGGTTGATATTGTTTACAGCACATAAACATATGGTGGGGATGAGGAAGGTAAAGAGATGTATGTAGTGGTTCTTAACTAATAGAAAAGTTTATTTCTTTAAAAAGTTTCAGGCTGACAGCACTCTTCTTGTGCTGCCACAGACTCACCACTCCGACCTAGAGTGAAAGACTGTTTTGTGAGGTTGGAGGTGGTGGCAGAGGGAGGGACTTTCAGGCAAGGGAGCAGATGGCAAAAGAATGCCCAGTGTTCTGTCGCACTCTTCCGGGGCTGACGGTCTCCTCAGATGTGGCTCTTCAGCCACTGGAAAGTTTTTTACTAAAAAAAAAAAAAACAGCACCAAAATAACAAAAGGGGTGAATAGCCCATGCCGTGGCACCAGAGGAAGCAGGAATTGCCGCACAACTTTCAGACTGCCGCACTGAGGGATGAGAGGCGGACGACAGGTAAGATGTTAAGTACTCTTGTTGACCTGTGTCCCTTCTCTTCCTCACAGCACCGAGGCGGTTGGACTTCTCTTCCTGTTTACTGGTTGATATTGTTTATCACCAGCTGGCAGTGAGAGGTGCTGGGGCAAACTTTGTTATTCACAGTTCGTTATTCACACGTGTGAATAACTGAGTTTGCCAGCCAGTGCCAGTGGGTGATATCAACCAGTAAATATTAAAAAAGTATAGGTCAAAATGTTCACTGCTGTTATGCACCGCTGCTTTGTCAACTGGCTTTGAAGAAGTCTTGCTCATCAGTTGGGGCAGATATCCTATGGAATGGGCCCTTTTTAGGGAGGTGTTGGAATGGGGGCAGTTTGACATCCAGCTCTGTATTCTGCTTGAACTTGTTACTGCTCAGCATTGCTTTATATATGTATTTATTTATTTAAAATTTGGTAACCGGGAAAGGCACACTGCACCGAGGCTCGTTTCCAGGTGCGACCCTGGGAGAAGAGGTACAAATACAAAGGGAAAAGACATAATCATTGCACAGTTATGAAAGGCGCAAATACAAAATGACAATAAATAAATGCAAAGTTACAAACATTCAAGATAGACTGTCTGAGTCGGTGTGGCTGTATACAGGAACACTAGGTAGGTTTAGGCTGAGGGGCATGGGAGGTAGGGCAGCAGGAGCAGGGGGGAAACGGGAGTGAATCATAACAGGCGCTTAAGGGGAAAAGAGCAAGGAGGAAAGGCGAGTGTCAGAGGGGAGTTGATTCCACTGGAAAACTTTAGAAAGAGAACCCCACAGATAATGCAGCACTGCACACCTAGGCTCCAAAAAGATACATTACATTTATTGAGCTACTTCCGGACAAAAGAATGCCCTGGCACTTGAGGGAACAATCCCTCTTCATCGGGGCGGGGTTCACAACGAATATACACTTTTAAACAGCAAAAAGTAGACAAATGTGCATCATATGATTAGGCACCAGGTGAATCAATTAATAAAAATAAGTAAATTATACAAGTAAAATAAAAAGATTTTTATAAACACGTCAAACCCCAATGCCATCCAAAGAGTAGAAACAAATCAAAATGTAGTGGCAGAAGGGAGTTATACACTAGCCACCACCACATTCTATTTAATATACAGATGTTGTGATATATTTCTTCCAGCTTTTGTATATATTTGATGCCTTGATTACTCTTATTTGCCTTCAGCGGTGGCTAGTGCATGACTCCCTTTTTCTTGGCGAATGCCCTTAAATTCACAAATTAGAAAAAATCAGTTATATTTTTTTTTTTTGCTGTTGCTCTTAATGTGATGTCATTGGCTTATTTGAAATAAATTGGGCTTTCTGATTTGTTATATACTAGTATTTCAAAAGCCTATTAGTTATGCACGTTGCTGCTGTATTGCCCCCCATCTCTCTTCCACCCCATGTTGTCTACCTCAGTTAATTTTTCCTTGCCCAGCTCCCTCGGCCTGTTGAAGTCCGCTCTTCTAAAATAAGGGGCAAAGGATCTTGAATCCAGTGGGCCACAAGACCAGAGTCAGCAAGGATTCACAGGAGGAAGGTCATGCCAGACGAATCTGATTGATTTCTTTGACTGGGTTACCAGGGAATATATCAGGGAAGGTCGGAGAGGAGGAAGAGCAGCCAGCTCTGGTGCACGACTGCTGTCTGGGTGACCACAGGTCGCAGTACACTTGGGAGTGGTTCAGTGGGAGGTGAGATGCCACTGCATGACTTGCTCCATGCTTGCGTCACTCCCCAGGCTGGCATCTCGAAGTAGGGGGGTAGAGCAGAAGAAACAGTGGCAGGCTGATGCCTGACCCCTCACCCTGCAGTGGCAACGTGGCAGACTTCCTGGAATTGGAATTCCTGTACAGTGGCAGTTAGTTATGCCGCACTCCCGCCATGGAGTGTTATGGACAGAGGAGAAAAAAGCAAGCAAGACCATAAGAAACCAGGTCACGGGGCTGGGAGTATCAGTCCAGATGGGTGGCACAGGTCTACCAGGAGGAGACAAAAAAAAATCAGGGCAGGGCAGTGGACATGGCTGACTTGGACTTCAACAAGGCCTTTGACACTGTGCCATACAGGAGACTAGTAAAGAAATTGAACAGTCTAGGGGTAGGATACAAAGTGGGAACCTGGTTAAAAAAAAACTGGTTCTAGGGACGTGGATATGTTCAATCCACACTTACTGGCAGGTTCCTTGCCGCTTTAAATCTTGCCGGAAGGTCTTCAAGCTGGCTCTTCCCACCCACCCGGGTGGTAAAACTCTTGGCTCCGCCCCATGATGCCAGCTCTTCCTTACTGCTTGGAAGCTCAGGTTCAAACAACATGAAGTCTTGCTATATTCTGACATATGCAGATAGGTCCTGCCTTTCAACTGCCCCGGAAAACAAAGAGTTACATTTTCCATGGCCAGCATGGAATGTTCACAGCGAGCTCGGTTGAAGCCCCTGTCTGCTGCTGTTTAAACTCCAACCATCAGATTCTTTACTCCGCCTCACTGAACAGTCGCTCCGGAGAGTTCTCCTTTGCTCGGTTCAAAAAAGTCGGTTGAAGTGTCGTTTTTTTTGCCCGGTTTCTACCGAATTGCTGTTACCGATCAGTCGGTTCAAGTCTCTGTCTATGGTACCGTGAGTACTAGATAGGTTTTCTGTGTAGTTTCTGTGTGGATCTTGTAAATTGTGGATCAGTTCGGCTGAACCGATCAGTTTTCAGGTACAAAAGTTTGTAATTTACTTAGCGTGTGGTAACCGGTCCATATCGGTTCTAAAAAAAAAAAAAACAGATTTTTTCCAAGACACGTGACACGGCTCAGGAACCCATACGTGGAGTCTTGCCTGGTGGGGATTGCTGAAAAAGGGTAATTTTTGGTTAGATTGGCCATGTCTGAGAAACCCAAGAAAAACCGGCCCACTGGGTTTCAACACTGCAGTGTGTGGGAAGTCTTAACTACTACACCTCCAGCTTCCTGTGGAGGAAGCAGTAGAGGATCAGGAGGAGTCTGATTTGTTGAGATGTTGGACATCCCAGAGTCCAGGAGACTGTCTATTCCCCTCCACAAATCCTTTGGGAAACAGGCACATAAAATTCTTAAGACTTCTAATTCCATACCTCCTGTGGACAGACGAATGGACAAGAGGTATACTCTTTCAGGCTCAGACACAGAGTTCCCTTCCCAGCAATGCAGCCATGTCGGGGTAGTGCAGGCTGCTGCCTGTGATAAGGCAAATATCCACTTGGCATCACCTCCCCCCCAGACAAGGACTCCAGGAAGATTGGTGCCATGGCAAAGAAACAGTACATGGCAGCATATTTGGGACTCAGGCAGGCTAACTATATGGCCTACACAGCTAGATACCAGAAGTCCAGGTGGGACACTGTGCTGGCTCTGGCTAAACAGGCCCCTGACCAGCTTGCCAAGGAGCTGGAGCAAGTGGCTGCAGATGGGATTGAGGCATCCAAAGTACAATTTCATGCTGCTGTGGACTCCAGTGATGTTTCATCAAGAGTCATGGCTACATCTGTGGCTCTTCGTCGGATGGCTTGGCTCAGATGTACTAGCCTATCACAGGATACCCAGGCTAAGGCCATGGATTTCCCTGTTATTGGTAATTCTCTGTTTGGGGAGCAGACAGAGAACTACATGAAAAAGATGGACGAGTACAGGACCACTTACAGGAGTGCTCAGGCCAAAGAAAGGCAAGCTACTCCTCAAAGGCAGCAGTCCAAGGGCAGGGGCAGGCCTTTCCAAAGGTCTTTTTACCAAGCTCAGGCCTCCTCTTCTTACTCTGAGGGGGTTCTTTAGAGGGAGAGGCAGACGGGGGATGAGCAGGCCTGCATCCAGCCTGCAGCCTAAAGCCCCTGCCAAACAGACACCCTGATGGGTCTGCCCGGGCCGATTCTCCCATACCAGTAGGGGGCAGGCTGACTTACTTTGTCCAGGACTGGAAGTCTCTAACATCAGACAAGTGGGTCCTGGAAGTAGTAAGCCAAGGACTGGTTCTCAGCTTCAAAAAATTTCCCAAGATGAGAACCAGATCCTTTCCACCTGCAAATCCATCAGAGACCCTTGCTTTAGAGGCAGAGATTTCTTCCCTCCTAGCTCTCAGGGCTGTAGAGAGGGTTCCCACCCTACACAAGGACAAAGGATTGTACTCCAGGTACTTCCTAACCCCCAAAAAGACAGGAGAATGGCGGCCCATCCTGGACCTAAGATATCTGAACAAACACCTTTTAAAACCAAAGTTCAAAATGGTGACTCTGGCAATAATCCTTCCCTCTCTAAGGCCAGGGGACTGGCTAGCCTCCCTGGACCTCAAAGATGCCTATTTTCACATTCACATCAGGTGCTCCCACAGAAAGTACCTCAGGTTCGAGTTGCCCTCAGGCCACTATCAATTCAGAGCAATGCCCTTTGGCCTAACATCAGCCCCAAGGGTTTTCACAAAATGCCTGCCAGTAGTGGTTGCTTTCCTAAGGAGAAAAAAAATCTCCATCTTCCCATACTTGGACGACTGGCTCATAGTGGGTCAGTCTCCAGACCAAGTCAAGTCACATTTGCAAGTAACCCAGCAAGTGCTCACTTCCTTAGGATTCCTTCTCAACCGCCCAAAGTTGGTTCGCAAACTAGTACAGCTCCTCACCTTCATAGGGGCAGAGCTGGATACAGTAAAGTCAAGAGCCTTCCTTCCCTTGGAAAGGGCAAGGACCCTCATGGAACTGACCTCTTCATTCACCCTTCTGGTGTCTCGAGCAGCAAGGCATTTTCTTCAGCTTCTGGGCCACATGGCAGCTTCTACAGCAGTGGTCCAAGGAGCAAGATTCCAGATGAGGGACATTCAGTTCCACTTAAGAGCCTTCTGGTCCTAAAGAAAGGATTCCCTTACCAAACTAGTCCCAGGGACTCGAACCCTGATCCAGGCCTTGCAATGGTGGCAGGATCAGGACAACTTGAGACAAGGGGTTCCTTTTGTCACTCAGTCTCACTTTGTGATACTCTCCACAGATGCTTCCCTGCTGGGCTGGGGAGCCCATCTGGGGGATCTTACCACCCAAGGACTGTGGTCACCTCAGGAATCTCTGCTTCACATCAGTCTCTTGGAACTCAGAGCAGTGTTTTTGGCACTGCAAGCTTTTTCCAAATCTGTGCAGAACAAGGTGGTCCAGGTCAGAACAGACAACACCACCACCATGTGGTACATCGACAAGCAGGGAGCCACTCTGTCTACGGCCTTGTGCACGGAAGCAATGAAGTTGTGGTCCCTGGCCTATTCCCTGCAAACCTCTCTGATAGCAGTTCACCTCCCAGGGAAGGACAATGTTCTAGCAGATGCTCTGAGCAGAATTTCCCAGTGCCATCACGAACGGACACTAGATCCTCTAGTTTTGAAAGTGATTTTCTCGAGACGGGGCACTCCAGAGATAGATCTTTTTGTAGCCCCAGACAATCACCAACTTCCTCTCTTTTGTTGCAGACCCCCAGTCTTGGGCTCTGTGGATTCGTGGATGCTCTGATCCTGAATTGGAAAGGGAAATTTCTGTATGCTTCCCCCCCCCCCGTCCTGTTCAAAGTGTTAGTCAAGATGAGGTCACAGCCATGCAAAGTGATTCTGATTGCTCCAGACTGGGCCAGACAGCCCTGGTATCCCCTGTTGCTGTCCCTAGCAGTCCACCTTCCCCTGTCTCTTCGCAGGAATTACAATCTGTTGACATCCTCTCAGGGGAGGATTTGGTACCCGAATCTTCGGTCTCTCAATCTCAAGGCATGGCTCTTGAAGAGTTAGAGTTTGCTGATCTGCATCTTTCCCAAGGGGTTCTGGATATCCTTAAGGCTTCTCGAAAGCCTTCCACCAGGAAGACTTACAACTCCAAATGGAAAAGATTTAGCATTTGGTGTTATAAGAAAAATATTTCTCCAGATTCTGCTGAGTTGCCTATGGTTCTGGATTATATGGTCCATCTTAATGGCCTAGGCATTAGGCCAGCTACCCTTAAAGTACAATTGGCAGCTGTTTCTGCTTTCCTGTCAGTAGGCAAGCCATCCCCTCTGTCAGCCCATCCTGTGTTTTGTAAGTTCTTCAAGGGATTGCTTCACACCAATCCCCCCTTTAGGGGTCCTGCTCCTGCTTGGGGCCTTAATGTTTGCATTGCTCACCTTATGCAACCCCCGTTTGAGCCTTTGTCCTCTGCAGAGCTTAAGTACTTGACTTGGAAAACTGTGCTTTTGGTGACCATTACCTCTGCCAGGCGTATCAGTGAATTGCAAGCCCTGTCAGTGGAACCTGATTTCATCTCTTTCAATAGTGGTCCTAAGAACTAACAGAAAGTTTTTGCCTAAAGTGGTTTCAGATTTCCACTTCAACCAGTCTATGTCTCTCCCTGTTTTTTCACTGACCATTCCTCCTCTGGAGAGAGGAGGCTACACAGCTTGGATGTTAAAAGAGCCCTTAGCTACTACATAGAGCGTACCAAGGGTCACAGGTTTGACTCCCTCCAGTTGTTCCTTACATATGGAGAAGTAGGTAAGGGCAAACCTGCCACTAAGAGATCTATTGCCAGGTGGATTATTTCTTGTATACAATTCTGCTATGAAAAACTGGGTAGAACTCCACCCTCAGGCCTGAGGGCTCATTCCACTAGAGGTACAGCTGCTTCCCTGGCTGCTGCCAGGGATATTCCTCTCTCAGAAATTTGTCAAGCAGCCACCTGGAAAACAGTCCATACTTTCGCCAAGCATTACCCTGGATATCCAGGCTAGGAGTGATGCTCGGTTTGGCACAGCAGTACTTCAGAGCTTGTTTCCAAGGTAGGTTCTGCCCCTCCTCCATGGAGGTACTGCTTGGTAGTCTGCATATGTCAGAATACAGCAAGACTTCATGTTGTTTGAAGAAAAAAATACTCACCTTAGTAATGTTGTTTCTTCTAATGGAGTCTTGCTGTATTCTGACCTCTCCCTGCCTCCCCTCTCAGAACCTAATTTTTGGGATGTGGGTGTGCAGGAGCAGTGTTGGCACCCTAGGGGTGTCCCTTTTTCACCCTCTTTTATTTTGGGTGAGTGTGTTTTGGGATGTGTTTTGGTTTTGGGTTTCCTGACTTGAGTCTTCTTTTTGAAACCGAAAAACCCTTTTATGTAGATATAGTTGCCAGTTGGCTAGTTTTGAGTTTTACAGTTTCCACACAGAACTTCTAGTGAGTATTGCTCGTAAAGATCTGATGGTTGGAGTTTAAACAGCAGCAGACCGGGGCTTCAACCGAGCTCGCGGTGAACATTCCATGCTGGCCATGGAAAGTTGAACTCTTTGTTCTCCGGGGCAGTTGAAAGGCAGGACCTAACTGCATATGTCAGAATACAGCAAGACTCCATTAGAAGAAATAACATTACTAAGGTGAGTAATTTTTTTCTTCCCTCCTTTGCGCTCTGCATTTTAGGCCTGGATCCAAACTCTTCCGGTTAATCCGAAACTTATTTTAAAATTTACAAGACTTCGGTCTTTATCTTCCCTCGCGGCTGCAGTGGACAAATCGACTCCTGGATTTCGTCGGTGCCCCTGTGGGCAGAAGTTGTCCCAGACCGATCCGCACGCCACGTGCGTTTATTGCCTTGGACTCTGCCATGACTCACAGGCTTGTAAGTTGTGCAAATACTTTTTGGCTTCGGTCTTGGAGGACCTCGCTGCCCGATTACTGTTGGAGCGACCCGGAAAATGTTATCCTCCGGTTAAGTCTAAGGAGGCCCATTGGGCGGAGTCCGTGGCTGCGGGCTCAGCTGAACAGCTGGAGAAGATGGTCGCCCTCGAGGAGGAGGCGGCCCAGGCCGCATCATCGTCATCCTCAGTTGCGGCATTTATCCCGCTCTCCTTGGAATCCTCCTACACAGCTTCTTTCAAGGAGCTTTGCCAGTCTCTCTCCACCAAGGGAGAAGGCCCTCCGGGACATTCCTCTTGGTCCAAAAAGAAGGACCCCAAAGGTAAGTCCCACTGTCGATGTTCGTGGGAGCGGGAGAGGTCGCCTTCCCCGGATAGTAGACACTCGACTTCGGTCGAGGTTGTGGCTAAGGCCGCTGGATTCACGGTGTCCCCATCAAGTCAGCTGGCCGAGAGACCCATTGATGCAGTCGAGATTTTTATCGACCCGTCGACAGGCTGTCGACTGGAGAAGCCGACAACCCTTCTTCACTGGTTCCTCCGGTGGAAACTGAGGACTTGCCTGTGCCTCCTGTGCCGGAGTCCCTGGTTAAGGTCCCTGAACTGAGGGAGTAGCGGGTTTTCCCTGCCCCCTCTCAGACCCACCCTTGGAAACACTGAAGATCTCGGTCTCGGACCTCTTCCCGGTCCAGCCGATCCCACCAACATCGGCAGTCTCGGCACCATGGAGAGCGGCGGCACCACTCATCCTCATCTTCGTTCTCTTCGGAGGACAGGCTCCAGCGCAAATTACGTGGGTGCTATGAGGAGCTAATGTGGCAGCAGCTCGTTTTGACCGGGAATTAAGTGGCTGTCACCAGAGCTGCTGAAACAACTCCTTGTAGTCATCGAGGAGCCGAAGCCGGCACCAGTTGTTCGGCTGAAACTGGCTGCACCACCCATTGTGATGGAACCTCTGCCTCCACAACAGAAGACTGGGGCCCCAATCAGGGATTCTCGGTCGGGTCAGGGTTTGCTCCATAGGTTGTCGGTCACCCTCACTCCTGATCGACCTCGGCAGGTGGAGGGTGGCTGAGGTGCTTGGCAGCTGTTTGCAGACTCCTCGGAGTCTGATGACGACAACTCCTTGTTCTCCAGGCTGCTTGACTTGGAGTCCACTGGGGGTCAGTCGGTGGGCGAGAGACCATCCTATCCTCGTTTCTGGGAATGCTTCGGCTCATCTCAGAGTCCAATGGGATGAAGCCCGAACCCGCTTCAAAATGGGCCAAGTATCCCCTCATGGAGGTACTGGACCAAGGGGATTCCCCCACGACGGCCTTCCTGGTGGCCGAAGTCATTGTTGGCCCGGCCCTGGAGTTATGGCAGTGGCCCGCTTGTTGTCCAGCACCTTCGGCCAGGATGGCTCGGAAGTATGCTGTTCCCACTGGTTCACTCTCCAGTTTCTCGGAGCACCCCTCTGCGGAGGGGCTTATGACCGATAGCGTTTTCTGGCGTTCTGGGAATGCTCGGGACATGGACAAACCTCCCGACAAGGAGTCCAAGAAGTTGGACTACTCTGGGCGGAAAGTTTATGCTGCTTCTTCCCTAGGCCTTCGTCAGGCCAGCTCTGCCTTTCTGATGGCACACTTTTCATACGCCCTTTTGGGCTCCCTGGATGAGGGTGATTCCTCATCTCCCGGCTGACCTCCAAACTACGATCAAGCAGGTGCGGGATCAGGGAAGGGCGATGGCCAGACAGCAGCTTCAGACTTCCCTCGACATCGCTGACTCATGTGCCTGGTCAGTAGCGGCCGCAGTGGCCATGCTCCGCAGAGCTTGGCTGCGGATCTCCACCTTCACGGCAGATACCCAGCACAAGCTGGCAGACGTTCCCTTCCTGGGTACCGACTTGTTTGGTCCCGGGGTTGAGGGACATCTTCAGCGGATCGAGAAGTCCAGTGCCACCTTGGACTCGGTCACATCTGCCCAGAAGGACAAAGGCCGCCAGCAGCAGCGTAAGCCCTTTCGTCCTTCAGCCCCTGCGGCCATGTCTGGCCCAGCAACACCAGCATCGGGGCCAACAGACTCGCACTTGGCTCCCCAAAGTCAAGCCTGCTGCTTCCTCAAACAGGAAGCTGGGAGGGAAAGGTCCAGGAGGCTCCTCATCCGGTCCTTCCTCCAAGCCTGCCCAGTGACGGGTTGAGGGGTGTCGCGCCCAACCTCGTCACTCCTCCCCAGGTTCCCCGTGGGGGGATGGCTCCGCCACTTCCTTTCCACCTGGTCCGATATCACCACGGACTGCTGGGTGCTGGAAGTGGTAGGAAAGAGTCTGCTGCTGGAATTCGAGCAGGCCCCACCCTATCGAGCTGTCGCCCCACGGGGGGCTATGGGGTCCGCAGCCTCTCTGTCGGCCCGTCGAGTCGACATTTCCCTGCTCCTCCAGAAGGAGGTGATCAGGGAGGTGGCGGATCCTCCATCAGACCCAGAGTTTGTGTCCAGGTACTTCCTGGTCCCAAAATGGACGGGGGGGCTGTCGTCCCATTCTAGACCTACACGACCTGAACAAGTTCCTAAGCGCTCGAGCCTTCAGGATGGTCACTCTGGCTCAGATCATCCCATCCTTGGAACGAGGCATGTGGTTCTGTTCTCTGGTCCTTCAGGATGCTTTCTTTCACGTCCCAGTCCATCCATCCCACCAGCGATTCCTGCGCTTCAGAGCGGAGGGATCCCTTTTCGAGTTCCGGGCCATGCCCTTCGGCTTTTCTCCAGCTCCCAGGGTCTTCACCAAATGCATGGCAGTGGTGACAGCATTTCTGTGGCGCTGAAGGGTCCGGGTGTACCCCTACCTGGACGACTGGCTGATTGCAGCCTCCTCCAAGCCGGAGGTGGAGCGGTCCAGGGGTCTGGCCCTCCACGTCTGCTCTCAGATTGGCCTCCTCATCAACGAGGCCAAACTGGAACTCATGCCAATGCAGGTGATTCAGTTCATCGGGGCAGAGCTCGACTCTCTTCAAGCCAGAGTACAGCTCCCGGTGGACAGGGCCGTGGTTCTTTCCTCCTTTGTCCAATCATTTCTGGTTGGGCGGTTGTGCCCTGCCTGGGACTTCCTGCACCTCCTGGGCCTCATGGCGGCCTGCACCAGCATGGTCCATTGGACCCACTGGCACATGCATCCCCTGCAATGGGGACTGGCCCACCACTGGTCACAGCGCTCCAGTCCTCGGACCAGCCAGTGACAGTGACCCAGGAGATGGGGAACACTCTCCAGTGGTGAATCGTTCCAGCTCATCTGCAGGAGGGTATCCCGTTTGTCCGCCCAGAGCCGACGGTCACTGTAACGACCGATGCCTCTCTGATGGGTTGGGGTGCCCATCTGGGGGGAGCTCAGAGCGCATGGCCTCTGGTCCCCCTCAGGAGTCTCGATGCCACATCAACCTGCTGGAGCTTCGAGCGATCCGACTAGCCCTCACCGCCTTTGCTCTGTTTGTACGGGGTCAAGTGGTCCAGGTCCAGATGGACAACACCACGACCATGTACTGCCTAAACCACCAGGACGGGACGCACTCCTTGCCTCTATGCAAGGAAGCTCTCCGCACTTGGTGTCTCGTGAGCAGACTGGAGGCGGATCTCCTAGCCATTCATGTGGTGGGAGCTTTCAACACTCTGGCCGATGCCCTAAGCCGGATAGGTGCTGCATCTCATGAGTGGTATCTCCTGACAGAGGTAGTATACGATCTGTTCTCCCACTGGGGCACAGCTCAGGTGGACCTGTTTGCCTCCAGGGAGAATATGAAGCTGAGGCTGTTTCATGCCCCCCCCCCAGCAGGGGGATGCCTTCTCGAGGCTGTGGACCCCGGGCCTCTTCTACGCCTTTTCCCCATTTCCCTAGATCCACAAAGTGCTTCTCAAGGTGAGGAGGGACAAGGCACAGGTGATTCTGGTAGCCCCAGACTGACCCCGTCAGTTCTGGTATCCAGATCCCCTCAGCCTCAGCTCCAGGCTCCCGAGGTGGCTTCCAGCCCATCCGGACCTGATCTCAGTCAACCAGGGAAAGCTACTCCACCCGGATCTTCAGTCCCTGCACCTGACGGCCTGGTTCCTGAATGGCTAGAGTTCCAGGCCTTGGGTCTTTCTGACGAGGTCCTCTATGTTTTTGAGGCATCCTGTAAGGAGTCGACCAGAAAATGCTGTGCCTTTAAATGGAAGAGATTCTCCATTTGGTGTCAGGATAAGGGGTTGGACCCTTCCTCCTGTTCCTTGGCCAGCATTCTGGACTACCTATGGTACCTTTCTCAGCTAGGGCTTCAGTCGACGACCCTTAAGGTGCACCTGGCAGCCATCTCTGCTTACTGGGCATGGGCTGGAAAGCAGTCGGTGGTGCAGGAAAAGGTGGTCAGGCGCTTTTTCAAAGACCTTGATCACATATCCCCTCCGGTGCGAGAACCTCCACCTCCGTTGGATCTACTGCTGTTACTGGCTAAGCTCATGATCAAGCCATTCGAACCGATGCACAGGTGTGATATCTCTCACCTGTCATGGAAGACCACCTTCTTGGTGGCTATCACATCAGCTAGAAGGATGGGAGAGCTCCAGGCGCTTTCCATCGAGTCTCCTTATCTGGTCTTCCACAGGGACAAGGTTGTCCTGCCCCCCCCAACCGAAATTCCTTCTGAAGACGGTGTCGGAGTTTCATCTTAACCAGGTGTTGACTCTGCCGGTGTTCTACCCCAATCACACCTCGGAGACCGAATATAGGCTCCATACTTTGGACCCTAGAAGAACGCTCTCTTATTACAAGGAGCGGATGGCTGAAGTTCGGGGAGAGGTTCGCCAGTTGTTTGTCACCTACGCTGAAGCCGCACCTGGCAGACCTGCAGCCAAGTGGACGATAGGCAGGTGGGTCACCTCCTGCATAGATTTCTGCTACAGGTTGGTGGACATGGAGCCTCCCAAAGGGATAAGAGCTCATTCTGCCTGCCATACCACTGCTTCGGTGGCTGCTTTCAGGGACGTCCCTATCCAGGAAATCTCTCTGCAGGGCTGCTACTGCAAGTCAGCTTTGCCCTATTACCACTACCACGCCGACCTTGAGTCATGCCAGGATGCTGGTTTTGGGACCTCGGTTCTCCAGTCCTTATTTCCCAAGTAGGGGTGCCCGCCTCCTCCTCCTCCGGAGAACTGCTAGGAGTCTGCCAGTAAGTGTGGATTGAACAACATATCCACATCCCTAGAAATACAGGTTACTCACCTGTAACAGGAGTTCTAGGTGTGGTATATGTTGTTCATCCACACAACCCACCTGACCTCCCCAGCTTCGACGCTTAACCCGGCTTCCAGCGGGCTAGATCTGGCATCATGGGGTGGAGCCGAGAGTTTTTTTTTTTATACTTAGTTTATTATCTTTCATTTGTCAGCATTTGTTACATCATTCACATGATTCACATGTTGTTCTTTGGGGTAAAAGCCCCTTGCACTGACAACATCACAGAAATATTACAGTACTTTTGGTTCACAGTAGTCAACTTTACTACAGTCCCATATAACAGTAACAGTAGGTGCAACTGTCTGGGATGTGTTCCGTCATTTCACTATCTATAACTAGTTATCTCGTATCCGGAAAATACCTATAACAGGAGTTAATGGGGGAACATTCTCTAACTCTGGTGTAAAAGGTCTGGTGTAAAAAATCTCTTTTAGTACAGTTCAGGCATCTCTCTCTTAACCATTGTCATGGAGTAACCATCTGGTCCATTTCTGTTGATGTATCTGTGGCTTTTGCTTAAGATTGATCGTTAACCTTTCCATCAAATGTATGGATTCAACCATATCCTTCCATTCCCGTACCCCTGGGGTTCTCGGCTGCAACCAATTCTTTGTGATAATTTTTAAAGCTGCCGCAACTAGGATCTTCCATAGGTATCTGGCATCCTTATCTCTAACCTCCCCTGGGATTAATCCTAAAACCAAGTGTTCAGGTCCTAACTTAGAGACATAGACATAGAGACATAGACTTTGATGGCAGATAAGGACCGCTAGGCCCATCTAGTCTGCCTATTTCCCTACCTACAGGATAGGCCGCAGATTCTAGTTAACCAACAGCCTATTTCTTCCTACCCCCCACAAGAATTGCCTTATGTCTGTCCCATGCATTCTTGAATTCTCCCACAGTTTTAGACCCCACAACCTCCTCAGGAAGGCTGTTCCATCCATCCACTACCCTCTGTGAAATAATACTTCCTCATTGCCCTCGAACACGCCCTCCTTCTATCTTTAAATTGTGTCCCTTGTTCTTGCAAGTCTCTCTTTCTGAAAGATGCTACCCTCTTGGACTTTGTTGATTCCACTGAGGTACTTAAAAGTTTCTATCATGTCCCCCCTCTCCCTTCTTTCCTCAAGGGTATACATATTAAGCTCCTTTAGTCTCTCCTCATACGGCTTCTCTTGCAGACCCTGCACCATTTTAGTTGCCCTCCTCTGGACTACCTCTATCCTGTCTATGTCCTTGCGGAGATGGTGTCTCCAGAACTGGACACAGTACTCCAGATCGGGTCTCACCAACTGTCTGTACAGAGGGATAACAACTTCCTGTTTTCTGCTGCTGATGCCTCTCCCTATACATCCCAGTGTACCCCCAGCCCTCCCTACTGCCTTCTCACATTGCTTGCTAACTTAAGGTCATCTGATATGATTACCCCAGGTCCCTTTCCTTTTTGTTGTTGTTAATACCTCCCCACCATTGTGTATTCTTCCCTGGGTTCTTGTTTCCAGGTGCATTATTTTGCACTTCTTTGCATTGAATCCTAGCTGCCATACTTCTGACCATTCCTCCAACCTTGCCAAGTCCCTTTTCATCCTTTCCACGCCTCCTTGTGTATCAACCCTGTTGCAGATCTTTGTGTCATCTGCAAAAGGCATACTTTTCCTTCAGTCCCTCTGCAATGTCACTGATGAAGACATTAAAAGGACTGAACCAATACTGAACCCTGCGGTACCCCACTAGTAACCCTCTTTCTTCAGAGTGGACTCCATTTACAATTACCTTCTGTGTCCTGTTGTGCAGCCAATGTTTTACCCAGGCTACCACCCTGGGACCCACTCCCAGGCTGGTTAATTTGACTATTAATCTTTTGTGTGGGACTGTGTCAAATGCCTTGCTAAAGTCTGAGTAGGCCATGTCACAGCCCCTCCCTGGTCTCTACTTTGGTCACCCAGTCAAAGAAATCTATTAGATTCATTTGACATGACCTTCCCCTGTGAACCCATGCTGCCTTGGGTCCTGTGCTCCACTGGCCTCTGGGTACTCAACTGTTCTTTCCTTCAGAGTGACTGCATCACTTTCCCTCCACAGAGGTCAGACTGACAGGTCTGTAGTTTCCTGCCTCTGTCTTGGTCCCACTTTTGTGAAGGGGAATCACATCCTTTCCTCCAGTCCTCGGGTACCACACCATCCTCCCATGATTTATTAAAAGAGTAGCCAGTGGTTTCACTAGTTCCTCCTTAATTCTTTTAGAATTCTGAGGTGAATTCCATCAGGACCCATTGCTTTGTCCACCTTCAGTTTTAGGAGTTCTTGCAGAACCCTTTCTTCTGTGAAAGGACTGGGATCGACCCCCTATCAAGAGTGCTTCTGTTAATTGAATTAGGCACTTCCCTCCTCTTTTGTGAATACTGAGCAGAAATATTCGTTCAATATCCCTGCTTTTCACTGTCCCCTCTGCCCACCACGTTCATTCTATTCAGCCTCACCATCCCTCCTTTGTCTTTTCACGTTAGCTGATGTACCTATAAAAGGTTTTATCCCCTTCTTAACTGAGTTGGCTATCTTTTCCTCAGTTTGGGCCTTTGCTATTCTGACTTCCTCTCCTGCTTCCTTCTGCCTTAACTGGTACAGCTCTCTGTCCTGCTCCTTCTGTGTTTCCTTATACTTCCGGAATGCTATCTTTTTCTTCCTGACTTTCACAGCCACCTCTTTTGAGAACCATAGTGGCTTTTTCTTTCGTTTTTGATTTGTTTATTTGCTTCCGCAGCGCTTGTTGCCTCTGTGATGGCAGTTTTGATGATTCCCCATTGTTGCTCCACACCTCCTTCTAGCCTGTTTGCTAGTGCTTTTCTGAGGCCTTCTCCCATCTTGCCAAAGTCAGCCCTCCTAAGTCCAGTACCCTCATTTTTGTATGGCTTGACTCTGTAGCTGAGTTTAGCGTGAACCACACTGTTTGATGGTCACTTGTTCCCAGATGGCAACCACTTCTAGATCTGAGATCCTCTCACTGCCCCGTTTGAGAGTCGGGGTCTAAGATTGCTCCCTCACGAGTGGGTTCTGAAACTAGCTGTCTAATGCCTGCCACCTGTAGGGCATCAAGAATGGCCCTGCTCTTGGATGTGGCTGCAGCAAATGAGCTCCAGTTAACATATGGCATATTCAGGTCTCCCATCAACAGTATCTCCCCTTTCTCTGCCAGTCTAAGAATGCCTTATATCATATCCTTGTCCATTCCCTCTCCCTGACATGGGGGTCTGTACACAACCCTTGTGCGGATTGTGGTGCCCTTTCCAGTCTCCAAGGTGACCCACAGTGCCTCTTCTCCTCCCTGTTTACTCTTTTGTTCAGTTGCTTTTATCCCTTCCTTTACATAGAGAGCTACTCCTCCCTCTTCTCTCCTGCCTGTCTCTCCTGTAGGTTATGTACCCTGGTATGTTAACATCCCAGTCATGGTTCTCTGTGTACCATGTTTCTGTGACTGCTACGATATCCAGGCATCGCTCTTCCATCATGGCCACCAGCTCAGGGAGCTTGTTGCCCAGACTACGGGCATTGGTACTCATTACCCTCCATTTCCTGATGGCCTTACTCCCTTTTGCCCCATCCCTGTCCTTCTTGCCTTTGTCACTTTCTCCACTTACCCTGCCCTTCTCCTATCGGCTCCTCTATGTTGGTGTTTGCCGCACTTACTACCGTGATTGTTGGGGGGGGCTGGGATTTCCTGCTCCTTTCAGTGCCTTCCCCCCTGGCTGGTTTAAAGCTTGCCAATGAAGCATTTAAACCTATCACCTAGGATCCTGGTTCCCCTCCCGGACAGATGCAGCCCATCATGCCAGTATGGGCTTGCATCACCAGGTGGACCCCTAGTCCCCAATGAAGCCAAATCCCTAGGCTCCACACCAGTTTTCAACCACTGATTGAATCCCATGGTGCGAACACCCTAGCCTCTCCTATGCCATAGATGGGCAGCACCTCGAAGGTTACCGTGCGTGCTACTTGACTAAGGCCTCCCAATTCCACAAACTCTTCCTGCACTTCTAATCCCTTAGCCAGGTCATTTGTCCCTAGGTGGACAATGACATCCAGCTCCCTCCCTGTGCAGCTGCTCCGCAATCCTGAGATTCGCCTCCTGTCCCTCAAGCCATGGGCCAAGCAGGCACCTTACCTCCTCCTCTTCCTCCCCAGTTCTACCTTCCTATCAATGGAGTCCCCCACCAGGAGTTGTTTCCTTCCCCTGCAGGGTCCCCTGCCACCCTCCTGTGGGTCTCCTTTGTGGAGGTTCCCAGCATCCTCCTTGGTCTCCACTGCAGGTGCCTCCATAGAGGAACCACACTTTGCCAGAATGGCATAGGAATTGTGGAGAGGTACCACTGGAGGGATGCGCCTCTGTTCCACTGCATCTGAATTGAAAATATCTGTTTTAGATGTTTCCTAACCTCCCTCCAATATACGGTGATACCTGGACATGACCAAAAGACATGTGCCTGTGAGGCATGTTGTTCTCCACAAGCCCTCCAGCACCCAGCCGTGGTCCCTCCCTTCAAATGGACCATTTGTGTTGGTACTAAAAAATATCTGGTTCTCAACTTCCAACAGAAGTCCCTCCACACTGAGGAGCTAGAAGCTGACCACGTACTTCTTCACATCAGAGACCAATGTTTATCTGTTATAAGAATTACTAAGTCCTGTTCCCATTTTTTCTTTATATACTGGGACATGTAGGCCATATCTGCCACATAGTTATTATACAGCAACGAAATGGCATGGTCTGCCCCTCTTGCCCCCACACTCTTTGAAATAGCCCTCTCTCTTCCAACACCAGCTCCTCCAGCATTATTTTGTATATTTGTATATTCACGTAGTCTCTCAATTGGTAATACCTGATTTTATCAGTCTGCTTCAGGCCATATTTTTCCTGAATTGCTTCAAAGGAGAGCAGGGTATTCCCCGTCATTATTTGATAAGGCGCGCACAGACCCCTTCTAGCTTGTTTCTGATACCATTTATCAAGCGTTGCTCGTATAAACTGACGGTCATATGCCCACCATCTATACCTCCGTAGATTCCCAAATGTGGCCGCCCTGCTTATTCCCCTCCTCCATCCTTCCAACACCGCCCTTGTGCCTGAGAAACCAAACGTTTCCCCTGTGTCCAGAGGTCCAAACATCACCGCCCGCAATGGGGATCCCTTTGTTTCCAAAGATCTATTCGCTTCCAGTGGGTGTCGTATCCCACGTTGTCCCGCAACCCTCATCTGGGCTGCCACCCAGTAGCCCTGCAGGCATGGGAACGCAAGGCCCCCTCTTCCTTAGGAAGATAAAGAAAAGATCTTCTTAGTCTGGGTTTTTTACCCTTCCATAAATAGGAAAAAAACTTACTCTGCCAAGTCTACAGATCCGCCGGAGTTAACAGACATGGGACACATTGAAATAAGTAGAGAAGGCGTGGTTATGCATTCATCTTGAGGGCTTGGGCCCTAGCTCTAAGTAAGATGGGTAGAAGGGACCATCTTTGAAAATCACTTTTAAGCTGCGCTGTTATGGGAGGATAGTTCAGCTCTTTCAGTTGTGGATTGTTCCTACCCAACTTTACTCCTAAGTATTTTATCCCTGTCTGATCCCATAACATGGGGTACTTACTTTTAAGCTCCTCAGTTGGGGTAAAATTAAAACAGAGAATTTCCGTTTTATTATTATTCAGTTTATAGCCGGATAACCTGGAAAACTTATCTAGCCGTCTGAATACTGCTGGCAAAGACTCCACGGGGTCCGCCACATATAAAAGAACATCGTCAGCATACAAAGCCAGTTTGTTGGTTTGTCTTCCCATATTAATCCCTTTTATCTCTGGGCACTGACGGATGCTCTGAGCAAGGGGCTCGATGAACAGAGCAAACAATAATGGGGAGAGAGGACACCCTTGTCGCGTTCCCCTTTCCAAATTAAAAGTCCCAGATATATGTCCATTCGCTCTAACCTGTGCTCTCATAGACTCGTATAACTTAAATATGGCTGTTATCAGCTGCCTCGGGAACCCAAACTGGGAAAGGACCTCCTTCAGAAACAACCAAGATACTCTATCAAATGCTTTTTCAGTGTGAAGACTTACTATCAGCGACGGTAATTTTTGCATGGAAATTTGATCGATTATATATATGTTGTTCTACGAAGATTATCCTGTGCTTGTCTGCCCGGTATGAAACCAGATTGGTCTATCTGTATTAATGAGGGGAGGTACTCCTGAATACGTCTTGCCAAAAGAGATGCGAGTATTTTGTAATCAGTGTTCAATAGGGAAATCGGTCTATATGAAGGGCATTTTGTTGGGTCCTTTCCCGGCTTGGGTATCATCGAAATCACTGCCTGGGCCCAAGAAGGAGGGGTCGCAGCCTCGTCTCTCATGACCTCTTCAAAAACCTTCCCCAGAAGTGTCTGTATCTGGTTCCCACAGCATTTCTAGAACTCCACAGAGAGTCCATCCGAACCCGGACATTTACCCACCTTAAGCCTTTCAATCTCCTCCTTTATTTCCTCTGGTCTCACAGGTCCCATTAACCTTTCCCCTTGCTCCCTAGTTAGGCCCGGTAGTTTAAGTGAACTCAGGAATCTCTTTATGTCTTCCTTTCCCGCTTTTGTGTCTTCTGCGTATAACTTAGTGTAGTATATTCTGAAGGCGTCTGCTATCTCATGAACCCCTTGAACCATTTTGCCTACCCCTGGATGCCACACCTTCGTTATTGTTGCTCTTGCCCGTTTTGCCCTCAGCCTGCTAGCCAGGTAGCGCAACGATCGAGGTCCCCCCTCATAATGCTCTTGTCTCAGAAAGAGCAACCTCTATTCCACCTGATAATCAAATTCTCGTCAACTCCTCAGATAGTTCAACAACTGTCTCTTCGCTCCTTGTCATACTTTGTTTTTGCTGCCCTCAAATCTGCTATCAGCCCCATTAGCTTAAGTCTTCTGGCCTCCTCTCCTCCTTTTTCCTCGAGGCCAGTTGGATAAATTCTACTGTGAGGACAGCTTTTGCGGCGTCCCAACGGATGGCCTGTGTGGTATCCTGCTCTGTATTATCTAGAAGGTATGCCCTATAAGTTTCTACTGTCTGGTCCCTAATTTCTTTATCTTTCAGAAGAGAGGTGTTCAGCCACCATATGGTATTCCGGCGAGTCTCCCCTAGGTCTGTTTTTATATATATGGCGCATGGTCAGACAGAAGTAAGTCCCCTACCCAAGTATCCTCAATTCTCTGTACCTCAGTCTTCGTGACTAATATGTAGTCTAGCCTTGAATATGTGTTGTGGGCCGTGGAAAAAAGGTATAGTCCCTCTGTCTAGTGTGTTGGTGTCTCCAAGTGTCTAATAGTCCCATTTCTCCTATCAATTTCTGGATTTTCCTAGCTATTCTGTGTGGTTTCCCTCTTACCCTCGAGGAGGAGTCCATATCCGGGTTCAAAGGTAGATTGAGATCCCGCCCACATATTATGACTCTCTTCCCTCACTCTAATAGAGTGGCTAGAAGGGAATGGTACTCAGGTAGTGTTGAGCCAGGGGGAAAGTACACGGATGCAAGTGTGACAACATTGCCCCTAAATTTACCTTTCAGCATCGCATATCATCCCTCCTTATCTGTCTTGGCCTCCATTTTTTCAAATGGGGAATTAGATGGCACCAACACCATCACACCCCTCCTTCTACCATTCTTATAGGAAGATGCCGCCATTTCCCCAAAACCCAATTTTAAGAACTTATCATGCTTCTTCATCGACAGATGGGTCTCCTGGAGAAATAAAAAATCTGCCGCGGCTTTCCTAACCTGGCTCAATATTTTAGATCTTTTAACAGGGTTTGTAAGGTCGTTAACATTATAGGAATAGATAATCGTACCCTTACCTGCCATTGATAGGGTCTGTATTTAGAAATATATTCTCAGGGTCCCCCAGACTCCTCCTTGAGAGCCCTCCCACACATCTCCCTTCTCTATTTCATTTAACTCTCTGTTGCGACGGAACACATCCCAGATATGAAATAACTTAAAAACCATTACTTGATAACAGTAGCTTAACTTTATAGCTAACTGGGCTAGTAATCAATGCATTATCCTTGACCTCCAAGGCAGAAGTCCCACTTTTTTTTATTGTTTATTTATTGTTTATTGTATTCTAGGAATTAATACCTTTGAGCCAAGGCTCTTTTACAAAGGTTCCGCGTCAAATTAGGTACAAACAATAGGGTTACAATGAGTGGCACAATAAAGTACATTGTGGAATAAAAAGAGACATGAACTGTCAAGCATCAAAGACATTTGTGAAGGACAGATAATTACCAATTGAACACTTTCCTCAATAAGAAAACAAATGAGGAGGGGAAAAGATAGGTTAGGGAAGTGTAATAGATAGAGCATGAGAGAGAAAGGGAGGGAGGAGCAGACCATAGTTAGAAAAAAGGATCCTCTACCAGGCCTTTGTCAGGTAAGTGGGCATGGTGGAGAAGTGAAATAGTTAGGATTTAACATAGCAGTCACAGGAGTTGAGGTGGCAAGGTGAGAGAATAGGCTAGATTTAAATGCACCTAAAGAGGTAGAGGAGGTAATAGAGGTGCTAAGGGCATTAAGCCAGTAGGGGGCACGATAGGCAAATGATCGTTGACACTGGGTAGTCCGGCAGCGGGGGACCTGAAGAGGCTGATTTTCAGATCTTCTGGTGGGTCGGACACTTGTGTTCTGGCATATCAGGTCTTGAATGCAAGGTGGGGTAAGGCCCATGATGGATTTCTTAGCCATAAGGCAGGTGAGGTACTTTAAGCGGTTTGAGAGTTGTAACCACCCAGTTTCAGCATAGAGCTCGCAAGTGTGAGTACGTCGATGAGCGCCAGTAAGCAGCCGACAGGCCTTGTTAAGGAGGTTGCAATCACGCTTAAGTGCTGCTTAGAAGAGGCGGACCCATAGACAATTAAGCCGTAGGTCCATGATTGAGATGATTGAGGATTGAATAGCTAGCTTCAGTGCTGGTAGGGTAAGGAGCTGTCTGTTCGGTACAGTATCCCAAGTCACTGATTAATAGTTTTGCCTGTACTATCGATATGTGTTGCAAAGGTTAGGCCTTGATCAAAGGTGATTCCAAGATATTTGAAGGTAGCCACCTGTTCAAGGGTGATTCTCAGGGATGTTGATAGTGAGTGGTACTTGCCTTTTCTTGTTTTATGGGCTTGAGAAGAGCATGGATTTTGGTTTTGTGGTTTAGGACCAGCTTATGTTCAACAACCACGTCTCAACACTGGCAAATGTGTGCTGGAGCCTGAGGCGTAGGGGTTTGGATCTTTATGAGAGGATAGAATCACAGCATCGCCGGCATAGAGGATAATTTGCTCTGGGCAGGATTTGGGAAGGGAGTTTAGAAAAAGGCTGAAGAGGAGAGGGCCTAAGATGGATCCCTGCGGAACTCCTGAGAGGACAGGCTTAGGGTCTGAGAGAACTCCTGCTATTTTTACAACTTGAGAGCACTGGGCAAGGTAACTTTTTATCCAGGCACCAGAACCCTGGGAGAGCCCAAGAGACTGTAGTTGACTGATGAGTAGACCATGGTGTACTGTGTCAAATGCCTTCAATGTACACAGCTCCGGTTAGGAGTCCTTTGTCCAAGGCCTTGTGGATTGCTCCTGAGAATTTGAGCAGGGCTGTCGATGTGCTATGCCCTTGTCTGAATCCATGTTGCTGGGCACAGAAGATGTTATATTTCTGCAGGTAGTCTGTAAGCTGGTCGGCCACTATATGTTCAAGAGCCTTTGAGAGGGGAGGTAGTATTGCAATAGGTCTATAGTTACCAGGCAGAGACTTGTCACCACTTTTGTGCACAGGAGTGACTATTGCAGCCTTCCATTTACTAGGGAACTTGCTGGAGCAGAGGGAGAGATTGAATATTCTGGTGAGGGGGAGTAGAACTTCATCCAGAGTAAGGGACAATATTTTAAGGTCAATAGAGTCACTGCTTGTCGAATTTAGATATAGCCTTCTTTATGTATTTATGGACTTCATGTGCTTTAACTATTTTAAGATGGAAGGGTGGTATGTTTGGAGAAGCAGAGGGGGATATAGAGATTTGAGGGTCAGTATCAGCGAAGAAGTCAGATGAGAGGACACCGCTAAGGTCTGTGAAGGTCTCATTAAGGGTGTTTGCAATGACCAAGGGGTCAAGGGTGGTAGTGCCATCCACATTCAATATAGTAGGAGAGGACTTTGACTGCTTACCCGTGATATTTCTTAAATTGTCCCAGAAGGATTTCCCTTCACCCCAGGAGTTGGAGAGGGCATTCCTGAAATAGGCGCTCTTCACCCGGCGAGTCTCTTTGGTACAGTAGTTTCGGGCCTGTTTATTCTTTTGGATGTCAGTCAGAGAGCAAGTGGCTCTTGTGATAGCCCAGAGGTGGTCCCTTCCTTTGTGTAGTGTCAATAGCTTAGCAGTGAGCCAGGGATTTGAGAGCGCTTTCACTTTGTGCTTTTTTTCAGGTGCATAGAAATCACAGGCAGCATTGAAAGTGTTGATAAAGTGATTAAGGGCTACGTCGACATCTTGAGTACTGTAAATGGGAGACCAGTCTTTCTGTCTAAGATTTTCCTTGAGAGGAGTAAGGTTGCCAAAAGGTAGTACTCTACTAGAGATGGTTCTAGGAGGTGGTTTTCTGAACTTATTTGACCAGGTACATTTTATGGGAGAGTGGTCGCTAAGAGAGTCCAGGAGAAAAGCAACATTATTTATCCGGGCAGGGTGATTGGTAAGGATCCAATCTATTAGGGTACTATTCCCAGATTTATAGTTTTTCCTAGTAGGTGAATTGACCAGCTGTGTTAAGTTTGCAGCAAGGATAGCATCCTTAGTCGACCCTGTGTCTGGTGCTAGCCAGTTGATACTAAAGTCACCAAGGAGAAGGAGCTCGGCGTCAGGAGGTTGAGATCTGTCAAATTCTAGTGCAGTCTGGAGGCCAGACCCCGGATCTTTAGGTGGGATATAGATAGCAGTCACCGTGAGGACTTTGTTGTGGGCATCAAGGAGTAGCTTGATAGGAAGGAGTTGAACAGTGGTTTCAGTGGTGGTATACGTAACAGGGAGGCATGTGAGATAGTCCTTTTATGTAAATTGCACAACCACCACCCCTTTTTGAAGTCCTATCCAGCTTGAGTATCTTGTAGCCTTGTAGAGATATGGCATGGTCTGGGGTGCTGGGTGTCAGCCAAGTTTCAACAATGGCCAGGATATCAGGGTTATGTTGGCTGGCAAAGGTTTGTAAGGAGGCCAGTTTAGGTAGGAGACTACAGATATTTAGGGTGACAATGGTGAGTCCCCTCTCCGTTTTGGCTGGCTTTGTTGTGCTATGGGAGATAGGGCCAGGAATTGGGTGAACACTTCCTGACATTAAGAGGAGGAGGAGCAGAAGTTTGAGAGTCAATAGCCGTAATTCATAGTAGGTGGAAATATACCTCCGTTGCTTGTGTGATTTGGTCCAATACAGGCATCTAGGATCCCAGTGTAAGGCATTGGTCAGAAATAGATGCTGAATCGCACCCAGGCCAACGTCGTAATTTTTCATATTTAAACAGTCCATTGCCAGATGGCACCGTTTGTGCGAATAGAGGGAGATTGCAATCGTACCTGATGGGGGGTAGCTGGCCAGGAGGACCAGAGTAGGGGTGGTGAGAGATGGGAAGAGGTTGAAAGATGGCATAGAGTAGGGAAGCAAGGAGAGGACAAGAAAGAGACAGAAGAATGTGGTTACAGGAGGCATAGTAGCTAGGAGAGGAGATAGGGGTGAAGATAATGGATGTAGCAGGGGAGGAGAGGGAGGTGAGAGAAAAGAAGCCAGAGAGCTGAAAAACACAGTGATGTGTAGCCAGTAATATCCCCCAGAGAAGCTAGCAGCGGTAGGAAATGCAGGGGAGAGGGAGTGGTTTAGCAAGTGGGACAGGATAGGATGTAAGACAGTGGGCGGGTATTTGGAGCAGGGGGCGGCGACGAAGGAGACTATTTAATAAAGGTAGGAGGGGGGGCCGGCATAAAATTTCGGCACTGAGCAGTGCAAGTCAATGGGCTCCGAGCCCTGCAAAGCCCAATGTCACCCAGACCAATCAGGAGGCAGGGTCTGAAACCGGAGGCCAATCAGTGCTCAGCACAATGCGCGGTCAGCCAATCACAGCCGATCACTGCTTCCCCAGTCAGAGGATGTCCTTACCGGCTTTAGGGGTCGGGAGGCGGCTAGAGGAGGCGTCGAGGGTATGCAGTGAAACCAGGTCCCATCGACCGTGCCCAGCTGGACCCTGCTAGCCCTCCTCAGGGCTACGGAATCTGGATGAGGAGAGAGAGAAGAGGGCGTGAGTAGGCTTATATTATCAGAAGCAAGTAGGCAGTGACACAGAGCCAATAACAGGGGAGGGGGAAGGAAATCAGCGTATGCAGTGAGGAGAGGGGACGGTAAAGCAGAGTAGGGATGGGAGAGTGCGAGGGAACTAAATGGGGGGACTGAGGTGTTAGCCAGAAACGATCAGGTCCGTGGATTGCTGGCGCCAGTCTGGAGGGACAGCAGAAAGGGTGGATGAGGGAGAAAAGAGGAGCAATTTTTTTTTTTTTCTTTAAACAGAGGTAGCGAGTGAGGAGGGGGGGCGAGGAAGGGAGCTGCGAAGGTGGGCGAGATCCAATACAGTGTAAGTAGAAAGGGGGGGAGGGTCAGGCTAGTAGCAGTAGGGAAGGAGGCAGAAGTCAGAGAGGGATACACTCAGCAATGGCAGTGCACATTAAGAGAGTTCAGACACGTTTGTAGCAGAGGACAACTGCCTAGTGACTGCAGAACGGGGGGGAACGGAGAGAGTTACAAGAGGAGAGGCAGAGGTAACAGCTTGAAAGTGCACCAGAATAAGAAAGGAATTACGAGCAGGCTGTCTCTAGAAGTTCGGGGGAGGAGGGGAGGGAGAGACAGAAAGGTTACAGTAAAGAGTCAAGGAGCCACAGCCGTTTTGCACGGCATTAAAAAGACTATGGCTTAATAATATCATTCAAACGGCAAGGGTCTCCGAAGCAAAATATGAAGTCAGAAAGGAAAATCATTTAAAAAATAACATTATGGTCAACTAGCAATTTATCTAACGGCCTATAAATACTGATAAGCAATGGAAATACCAGGCAGCCTAACACAGATTTTGTGGCTTGATTACAGATTAAAAATAGTACAATTATGCAATTCTGAGTATTAGGCAGAACTAACAGTGGAACAGAGGTAAAATGCAGTAGAGAATTCAGGCTGAAAATGTCCAAAAGCACAAAATTTCGGCACTGAGCAGTGCAAGTCAATGGGCCCCGAGCCCAGCAAAGCCTTTTTGGGGGCTCTAGTCCTACCTCCACCTTATACAGGTGGAGGCAAGTTCAGAGGGGTTACCAGTGTCTCTACAACAGGAGGCCCCCTCTAGAGAGCTCTTGTTCGTAACTTAGAGCTCTTCGCTTTCCTGTGTGACCAATTACTCTATTGATCAGAAAAGCTTTTTAATTGGAGCATTGCGTGCCCAAGCACGATCCAAAAGAAAATGATGTTCTGCGCTGATCTAACCGTCTTTCATATAAACATTTAACTCCTGACCTATTCACGATTTCATGACTTCTATAGGGCCAGAGGAATCTTCCTACACCACTTCCCCAACTGGGTCCCCCCCCCCCGGGAGACGGTAATCCCTCCTCACGTGGGAAGGAAGCAGACCCCTCAGCAACCAACCAAGAATCACTTCCCCCTTCCCCATAATTCACTAACCTGACTAATTTTGTTTTATTTTATTCATTAATTCCTCTGTGGTATTCCCCTTTTCCCATACCTCAAGAACTTCTTATCTTTTCATCCCCATCTTTTGTGTTATTAATGCCCATTCTTGTAATCTCGATATCTTAAACCCATATCCTTGTACGGTTTCAGATATAATGGTCCGCACTTTATATATTCCTTCTCGAGCCCTGCCTCTTCCCCTGTTTCAGCTCCATAATTAGAGCCCTTGTTTACTTTTACCACAAGTCCATTACAGTGGCCCCTTTTCCAGTGTCAAACCAAAGATTAGCCCCTTTATATTCCCCCCTCCCACTTCCACCCTTGCCCCCCCAGTCAAGTAAAAAATAACCCAAGTCCTGATGGAGATATGATTGTTGCACTTCTGTTTCATTTCCCTTCGCCCTCCTTGCACTACATCCACGTTTATATCTGCTCATAGACCCTTCCACGTCGAATCCCGCTTCCCTGAGACATCCGATACCTACATAGCATTATAAGTGCTGCAGGAAGTCAGGAGACATTAACACCCCACCCCCGGTAATCCAATTAAGATTGTTTAGTTATTTATGTGCCATGTAATCTGATTATACAGGCATAGTCCCAAATTATTAAAGTTGTTTTCATTTCCCTTCAAGTGCTCTGAGCATACTTTACTCCCTTTAGTCCACGTCAAAGTCTCTTTTGAGTAAGTACTTGCAGTGTATTCCCGCTTCACATCTTCACCCTTCAGCCATTAAGTTGTTGTTCAGCATGACGTCCTGTTCTCTTAGAGGGTCGCCTTGTTCCTGCTCTCCTCACTCTAGTTGTGTGCCTGGGGGTTTTCTTTTGGCTAGGACCTTGTCCCACACTCCAAACATGTCCCTACTTGAACTGCCATTCACTCTTTTTGGGCCTCTTTTGAACCAGTTCCGCTCCCCCAGCTGCTGCTGAATCCGACGACCCTGTTCCTCAGGTATGTGCAATCCCATTCTCTCCACGAACTCCTTAGCTTCTGCCAGCTCTTGAAATCTCAAAAGACCCTTTTCTGTTTGAACTTTCAGCCTAGCTGGGTATTCCACAAAGGCCTTTACTCCTTTTTGCTGTAGCAATTTAACTACCTGTAGCACCTTCCTCCTCCTAGCAAGCAGCTGTGGGGTAAAGTCATGGTCAAAAAACAGTCTGACATCTCCAAAATATATAGTTTTCCTTGACCAGGCTAGGGCTAACACCTCCTCTTTGATCCTGTAGTCCAGAAACGCAAACACTATTGATCTGGATCTGGCCTTCTGATCTCGAGGCCGCGGTACCAGAGATCTGTGAGCCCTAATAATGTCAAGCCATTTTTCAGTAGGCAGATTAAGGATCTCTCTTAAAAATGAGTCAATAAAGTCAATCATGTTCCCCGATTCCGTTCCTTCTGGTACTCCGTGGATCCAAATATTGTTTCGCCAGTTCCAATTCTCTAGTTCCTCAAGCTTCTGTTCCAGCAACGTAGTGCGATGGTGCAGCTCTAGCAAGGCCGAGTTGTGCACATCTGTGGTCTGAGTATATTCTGTCATTACCGTTTCAACTTCTTGTGTTTTCTGGTGTAATTTTGCAATATCTTGGCACTGATCTAGTGCTTTAGCCTCCAGTCTCTGCAGAATATCATTTATTTGTTGTAGGGTTTGACAGAGGTGCCGAGAGGTAATCATGCATTCTGTTCCTTGTGCCATGCTCGCGGCCTTCTCCATACTTTGTGCCGTGGATTTGCGCTCTGGATAGGCCTCCGCTCGGCCATTCTGTAGCTGCTCAGCTATCTTTTGTTTTACAGCTCCATTCAACTGAATCTCCTTCAAACGGTGTTTGGGTCCCATTATATAATCCTTTATTGATCTTTTGGTCGACAGGATTGACGTTTTCTATATGGATTAGCATGGATTGTTTCTGGTCAGTCATTCAGCGCTTTGCTTAGGCAGCCATTAGGTTCATGCCCCAACCGGAAGTCCCCCGGAGCCGAGAGTTTTACCACCCGGGTGGGTTGGAGGAGCCAGCTTGAAGACCTTCCGGCAAGATTTAAAGCGGCAAGGAACCTGCCAGTAAGTGTGGATGAGCAACATTTACCACTCCTAGAACTCCTGTTACAGGTGAGTAACCTGTATTTAGTGGATAGGTGACAGAGGGAGGTGGTAAATCTCAATCACTGATGAGGGGAAGGTGACTAGTAGGGTGCCGCAGGGCTCAGTATTGGGACCGGTCCTCTTCATAAGTGACATTGTAGAAGAGCTTGAAGGGAAGGAAAAATATGCCTTTTTGCAGATGTCACCAAGATCTGTAATAGGATGGATAGATACTTAGGAGGGGGTGGAGAGAATGAGTAGGTACCTTCGAAAACTTGGAGTGGTAAAGGGTATAGCAGCTGGGGTTTATTGTCAAAAAGTGCAGAAAAATGCAATTGGGGCATAGAAACCCAGGGGCTGAGTATAAAATTGGGCGGGGTTACTGATGTTCTCTAGGCAGGAAAGAGATCTTGGTGGTATAATATCAGGTGACCTCAGAGTGACAGAGCAGTGTGACAAGGCAGTAGGCAGGGCCAGTGGGATGCTTGGGTGCATAGGGAGCGGTATCACCAGCAGGAGGAGGGAAGTGATGTCACCCACTGTACAGGTTGTTGCTGAGACTTCACCTGAAGTACTGTGTCCAGTTCTGATGGCCACCTCTCAGAAAGGACAAAGACAGGGTAGAGGCACTCCAAAGGTAGGCAACTAAAATGATGCAGGTGTTGCATGAGAAACACTAAGAGGAGAGCTTGAGGGATCTCAACATGTACACCCTGGAGGAGAGGGGGGGCATGATATAGACCTGCAGGTACCTCATGGGGGTGAACAGGGTACAGGAGGGTAGTCTATTTCAAATGAGAAAGTGCACCAGAACAAGAGGACATGCATTGAAGCCAGAAGGGGGGAAGTTTAGGAGAGATGTGAGGAAATACTACTTCACTGAAAGGTTGGTGGATGCCTTGACAGCCTGCCACCAGAGGTAGTGGGGCGAAAACAGTGGGAGGCTTCAAGCATGCATGGGACAGACATAGTGAAATACTGGTAAATAGGCAGGGAAGAAGAGGGTCGCCGGAGACCAGTCAGGTTCTGCGAAGGCAGGATAGGCAGGGAACATGTGGGCAAGGCAGTCCTTTTCTGCCAACAAATTCTGTTTCTGTTTTGTTTTGAACAAGCTTTTAAAAAATCGATACAGCCTGTTCTAAACTCAAGACCCTTCAGAGTGAGGGTAGTTGGGGAATACCTGCCCGCTCAGGGTGTAGTGAGACCCAGTGCAGCAGGCAGAGGGCCTTACATCCCTGGACAGGTGGGCATCCCTCAACAACCCACACCCTGAAGTGTCTTGTCACACTTAGAAAATGGACTGTGATGGGCCAGCACAACCCATTTTCTAACCACGATATGATGAGGTTGTAACATGCAGCAGTCACTGCCAAATGGAGAACAGGCAGCGTTGAGTGGAACAGAGGGCTCTTAGTGTCCGCATAAGCTGCAGCACAGATGTGTAAACAGCATACCGGCTATTTTTGTTTGTTACCAGGTGGTGGTGCATGTTACATTCATGCCTTATGACAGCAGTCAGCCAAGCAGGTTTCAGGATTTTTAAGACCCATTTTTTATTTATTTTACAAATTTTGGTCAGGAAAGACTCACTAAGCTGGGCCTTGTTTTCAGGTGCATCCTGAGAGCTCAGGGAAGTTGTGACTTGCTCGTGGTCGCACCATATGCAAGTGGTAGCTGTGGGATTCAAACCCAGATCCTTCAGGTTTGCAGCTCAATTCTCTTAACACTTTGCTATACGGGCTCCCCATTTTCTAATGAGAACTAAAGTAAAGGGGCCTGGACTGCTTTTATGTAGAGTATAGTTTTAATGCTGCAAGGCCAGTGGGAGGAGTGTGGTATAAATGTAATAAATAAATGTGCTGTATAATTGCCTTGTTATTGGTGGTGTAACATATGTAATACCTTGCAGTTAATAGTATAGAAATTCTCATTAGTTTGTTAGCATCAGACTTTTTTGTGTTCTTGTACTGGTTTGGTGTGGTACAGCAGGGCAGACCCATTTTTATGTTGTTGTTGCTGTGGTTCTGAGCCCTACATGCACAAACCAGGGCTAAGCAAAACTCCCTGCTGGGGCTGACCTTGATGTTCCCTCCATCAGTATGTAATATCAGTGTCCTTTCTGTTTCGTAGATCCGGACAGTCAGTTATATGATATGGGATACGGCCATGAGGAGGATTCACCTGTCTGCATAGATGACTTTGATGAATTTGTCATATTTGAGGTAAGAAGTTAACTGTGCTGAAAAAGGGGGGGGGTTGTATATCTGTCTCTGATGTGGCTGCTGGTGGGGATTTAAGTGAATAAAAAGCAGGTACTGTAGCTTCCAAAAGGCTTAAAACTTGTGCACTGCAGTTGTGTTTAAGTGTTTTCTAGTTTTTGCTTTAACTCTCTCTCCTGTGATTTTTCTACTAAATATTTCAGATAATGCATTACTTATTTCAGTGTGTCTTACAAAAAGCACACGACGGTCCTGAACTTACTTCATAACTGGTGTGTCCGTAACATCACAGTCTAATCTTCTTTGAGGACATCTCCCTCCATAGAGCGACATGCATTGCGCTGTATGCTGTTGGTATCAGGACCACTCAGAAACGCTTGTCTGTCTGGGGCTGCCCACAGTGACTGTGCCTATATAATGTAGGTGGCCCCATACCTCCTTAACCACCCCCCCACCACTGAGCACTCGTCGGACTGAGGAAATGTCTTGGTGGGTTTCCATTGCTGAAGTTTGCTCTTTTGTTAACTTCCTAACATTTTATGCTGTCACCGACGCCTGTTGAAGCCTCCACTTTTTTTATCTCTGCCTGTGCTGCATTAAGATATTTTTCAGTGATGCCCATTGAATGTGTGTTCACTGTCTGGGTCTTTCACATCGCATGAAGTCCTGTCCTACGTGCCAAGGTTTCAAGCATGCTACAAGGAGATGTCACTGAAAGCTGTTGGAGAACTTTCTGCAGAAAATGGAAAACACCAAGCATTTGTTTTTTGCATTTACAGCTGGGTTCCCTCAGCATTTTACAGAACCACCTTCATTGGACCCTCATTGTTCTCGTCCCCGATTGCTGATGCTTTCTCCTTCCAGAAAGGAGCAGCATTCATTGAAATATAGGATAAAGAAGTCTTGTTTGATGGAGTATTACTGCCAGTCTCCCTCCAGATCCAGGACTCCATTAATGTACTGTGAGGCTAGGTCGCAGGCTGTTTGGTGGCCTCAGTTACTGGTCTGTATGCTGATGCCGCAGCGACATTTAGAAAACGAAGTATATTACAGTGGCAAGTCGCTGTTGCCACTGTAATGTACCCATGGGACCCTGGCACTGCTTTCTCTGGGTTTTGTCCCCCTCCCCGAATCAACTCTTACTCAGAGTTGACAATCCTAAGTTACTGGGGTGCCATTCGTATGGGGGGGTTCGGGGGCAAAGCCCCACTAAAAAAACAGGTCCCGATGGATTTATGCCCACTGCAACTTGCGATCGACATAAATCCAGCACTGTAGTATTACGTTGGAAAAAAGTTGTCGCTGTGGTTCATGGATCCTTGCTGGTCTAGCCTTCGAGACACCAAGGTCGAGTGCAGGCTGTAACTTGGGTCCTCTAAAGATCCTGCAACTTACTACTGGCACACTGTTGACTGGTGTATAAACCTGCTAATGCAGCTGTTTTATCCTATCATCAACAGTATTATCATTGACATAGCCCCCCCCTTTGTTGACTGCATCTGGGTTTAGTGGACCTCCTTTCCCATTTCCTCCTCTACAATTGCCTGTGCACTAGAATGTTGTCTCTGTTGTTCTTTAGCAGCCTTCTCAGCCTCCTGAGTAGGAAGAGGATGAATTTAATTCAGATCTACTGGATGAAGATGAAGATGTGGACACTCCATATAACAGGGGTCTGACTTCAATTCCACTATTTCCTCTGGTAGTGAAGACACTGTAGTTCATACCGCAGCTCTCCCCCTGAGGAAGTCTCTTTTCAGGCTTTGATGTGCCCCATGCAAGAAAAGCTCCAGCTTTCCTCTGGGGAGGAGGAGGATTCCACCAAGAAGAATCTGTATGAATTAGTTGAAAGTCGCCACTGCCTCTTCTATCATAGGTATGTACAGGGCTTTTAAAGACGGTTTGTCCATTTATGCTCGCCATATTCAACCTAAATGTCTCCCATTCGGTGTAGTGTATCAAGTTTAAGTTTAAAGCTCCCCATTGATGAACATCCTACCACTTCCTCTGGCATCCTCTATGAACATTTGTCCTGTCTATCCTGCTTTGGAGGATGCTACCGTGGTAGTTTGGCATCTGCCCAGCACTCTGCAAGCGGCACATTAGTAGTAAGTAGTAGTAAAAAATTTTTATTCATATAAAAAATGAATAAGGATATCTCCACTGAGCCGGAAGCTCCTTTACAGTGAGATCCAGGTGTCACTTCCAGTTACTCTTATAAGTTAACAATATATAACGAAGGAAAACACATATACACTATAATTATACATCAATAAATATAACACAGTTCCAAATCATAAAACAAACTAGGACAAGAAGAACATACAAAAAAAAATAATTAATTCACATTAGAAGACAGATAAATAATATCCTTCTCCCTCTGCCAAGTCTTATTATATCAACCAGCCAGAAATGGACTTGGTGATCAGTACAACAGTTTATGAGAAAGTACCTTGCCACTTGACAAGGAATCAAGGAAGTTGGATACCATGGGCAAATGGACTTTCACCTCTGCCTGATCAGTTCTGCCAGCTACCAGGCGTATATGAAATAGCAGAACTGCCTGTAGAACTCTGTCATTGAGTATAACTTGCCTCCAAGGCAGAAGCTAAACAATGTGTTACACATGGCTCGGAGACTGGCGTATATTTATTGCATTTTGCTTAAGATGGCTCTTCATTTTTCCTCTCCTGCTGCAGCCTCTGGGATCTTTGTCGGTACTCTTGGAAGCCTATTGCTAGTTTTGCCACTGCTGTGCAGCTGTCCTTGCTTAACCCTCCTTTCCGTGTTTCTGAACTAGAGATGTTGCGATGTAAAAATTCCCCAGTGAAGTTTGCGCGAATTACTGAAAATTTGTGCTTCACCAAGTTTGCAAAGCTTCCCCTGTTCTAACAAACATCGGCTTTGTGCAGATTCACCGCGGAGCATGAATTTTGTGAGATTCACGGTCCGCAAATTGTGTGAATTTCACAAATTGCCTCTGTGAAGTGCGCGAAGTTCATGGATTAATCTGCAGAGCGAATTTTCGGACCTTCGGTGGTGGGTAAGATGATGGAGGCACTAATAAAGGAAAGGATGGTGGACTACCTGGTGGATAGCGGCCTGCAGGATGATAGGCAGCATGGCTTCCTGAATGGGAGGTCATGTCAGACAAACCTGATAGAGTTCTTCAGTCAGGTGACGCGGGTGTTTGACCAGGGAGGGGCAGTGGACGTAGCCTATCTGGACTTCAGTTAGGCCTTCGACACCGTCCCTCATAGAAGGCTAGTAAATAAGCTGGAAAGCTTAGGGGTGGGATGGAAAATAACTAGGTGGGTGGAAAACTGGTTGGCAGGCAAAAGCCAGAGAGTGGTGGTAAATGGGGTACATTCCAGGGCGAAGGGGGTGATGAGTGTGGTGCCCTAGGGGTCAGTACTGGGACCCTACCTTTTTAATATCTACATCAGGGATATAGCAGATGGGCTGGAGGGAAAGGTGTGCCTGTTTGCAGATGATACAAAAGATCTGTAATAGAGTGGAAACCGGGGGTGGAAGGCCATGAGGCAGGACCTGAAGATTCTGGAGGGTGGTGGGAAACTTGGCAACTGAAATTCAGTGCCAAAACGTGTGCTGTGATGCACTTGGGGCGTAAAACCCGTGAGCAGCTTACATTGATTGGGGGTTAAAAAAAAACAGCACAGGATGGATTTGGGGATTATAATATCAAGCAACCCTAAAGAGTTGCTGACGCCTCAAAGAAAGCTTTGAAAAACATAATCTTTAGGTACAATTTAGCTTGCCTTCCATATGTATTCAATAGATTTCTCCTCCCCATGATGCATTGCTGAGAAATTTGCATGGAAACTTGCTCTATATCCCTCAGAGTTCATCTGCCTCTTTAGCTTACTCCATACTTCATGTCAAAGTCCTCTGTTGTAGCATCACAGTCTGTTGCCATGAGAGTAATTGTGATGTCACAAGTAGAGCATTATGGCCTCTGGTTGGGAGAAAGCAACAGGAATAGGTGAACCCTTTAGAAACAAAGACCTTGTTTTCATGCAAAAGGGCTCAGTAATAAATAATGGGGAAGATAACTACAGCATCATTATGAAATACAGGCTGAACTGTGTCTCAGTGTTATGTTTTATTAAAGTTGTCCTAATGGCATCAGCTGCTCTTTAAGGTAGGTAGCTAATGCAGCAAATCTGTGGGGAAGGCAAATGAAATGTTGGCATGCATTGGGAGGGGCATAACTAGCAGAAAGAGGGGGAGGTATTGATGCCTCTTTACAAAGCCATGGTAAGGCTGTACCTAGAGTATGGGGTCCGGTTCTGGAGACCACACCTATGCAAGGGCATAGATGGGATAGAGAGGGTTCAGAGAAGGGCAGCCAAGATGTTGCATGGTATGCAGGGGAAGCCATACAAGCAGAGGTGTAAGGAACTGTTATCTGTACCCATTGGAGACCAGAAGGGAGAAGGGGGGGACATGATTGAAACTTTTAAGCACGTGAAGGGGATCAATAAGGTGAAGGAGGGGAGCTTATTTAAAAGGAAGGAGGGGGCTAAAACTAGAGGGCATAGCCTAAGATTGGAGGGAGGAAGATATAGAGGCAGTGTGAGGGGGCGATTCTTCATGGAGAGGGTGGTGGAGGCCTGGAACAAACTGCCAGAGGAGATGGTGGGGGCTGAAATGGTGGAGGGACTCAAGAGAGCATGGAACAGACATATGGGGTTGGTAAGTGGGGGAAGGGAGGCCCGTGGAAAAGGAGATGAGTGGGGGAGTAGACCCGATGGGTCATTGGGGTACTTTTCTGCCGTCGGATTTCTTTTTTTTTCCTCCAGCTACTCCCACCCCCCCCACACAGGCGTTCTGGTCCCCCACTCCACTTGCCAATGCCCCATTCCCAGGCTTAACCCCCTTGGGCAGTGCCACTGGATGGGCACCCCCCTCCCAGGAAACATGGTACTGTAGTCCTAGCTTGCCCCCCCAGGATGGGGTCACAGGACAAGGACCCTCCCCAGTGGACCATTGTCTGAGCGGGAGTGGCGGGGGCCGTCATTAGCGGCCGACATTTATTTATTTTTTTCATATGCGATTTCTGGGTTTTTGTGGGTTTTCTCCTGACCCCTACACCCACACGTCCCTGACGTAGTGCGTGTGTGTGGAGGTATGCGCGTGCATGCTGTTCAGGATGCCCCTCCCTTCCAGTCGTGCTGTTGACCGTCTGCACCGGCACCGAACCTCTATTTGGTAACGGCGGCACTACAGGCGGGCTATCCCACCCCTTACCGGAGGAGGGCAGTGCTCGATCTGCTCTCCCCCGGGGTGCTAGCACCCGGGCGACCCAAGTATTTTGAACTTGGGTCGCCAGTGTAGCGAGGTGTGGCATCCGTCAGCCTCAACCCCCTCCCCATGCATTTCTAGCATCCTAACACCAAGTACTACCAGCTATACCACCAGAGGCAGGATGGGGGGGCCCTATCAACACCTTTCCATCGAACTGTGCAGGGACAGCGTGCTTTCAGCTATAGGGCCCCCCAATGACTCAGTGAAATCCCAGTGCACATTCTAAACTCCCAATGCATCTCACAATTCAAAAATGGCCTAAGGAAACACCTTCTTACTAGGACAGTTTGTGACTGCCACTAGGACTCTAACACCCATAATGCCCACTCATCCACACTCTCCTTCCCCTTCCTTCTACACCCACTCTTCCCCCTTGCCCTATCCCTCTGTCTTCCTCTCCCTCATGCCTTTTCCCCCACTGGATCAACCTTATAACTAGCCTACCACCACTACCTCCCAACCTCCTAGACAAAGCCACTTCTTTTGGCCGCCCACTCTCCCCCCCACCCCAGTCTCCCATCCCCCTCACCTTGACTCCTCCTTGAACTCTCACACTAGGTGTCACACCTCTTTATCTCCTGTGCTACATACAAACACTGTACTTTATCCTAGTTGAATGCTCTTAATGCTGTACTAACACCATTGGTACTATGAATGGTATTGTAACCTTATCGTCAAGGCCACTGTTTTTCGGTGCTTGGAAAAAGCAAATTCCATTTTGACCATCCTGGATTCCAGGATTTTACCGGTGTTTGGGAATCCAATTTCCGGGATTTTTCCGGTAATACAAAACTTTATATTATTCACTCATTTTAAGTAATAAATTGTCTATCAGTGTTTTATCATGTTTTTATGCAGATTTAAGTCACATCAGCAGAAAACAAGAACATTTACTCTCATGTTGCCTGTTATATTAGCTATCCAAGTTTTGCATCTACCAACTATCATGGCTAATGAGTTGACCGTGGAACTCCATTGGCCAAACTGGCATAAATATTCCCTCAGATCAGTGCAGCTGGTGAAAATAAAGTTCTCATGTAACAGTAACATTTTTCTCACAGGAGGAACCAATTCTGAAGACTGTTCAATACTAAAGACACCAAAAGCTAGTCTTTGTTTTAATGTTGACAATGTGTTCTGTGACATGTATAATAAAAACTTCTCAAAGCTAAAATGCAATTCATGTGTTTTATTTTAAAAAGATTTACAAAGATAAACATGTGTAAAAAAACACAATTCAAGTATTGACTACTGAACATGGGTCGACAAATATGCTACCCAGACAACATGAAATAAAGCATACTATGTGAAGGACAGTAGAATCTAACCCATAGCTACATATAATGCAGAGATACTACATATTGCACATCGACACTTTATTGCACAGTGGAGCACCATTTTTTCCCTACAATACTGCACCAGAACACATCTTCGTCATTGCATAGTGAAGCACCACTTTGTTTTCTACAACATTGTACTAGAACTACATGTCTGCAACTTTATTGCACAGAGGAGCACCATTTTTCTGCAATAGTGCATCAGATCTGCAATTACACAAATGAGGGTGGGAGATTCTGGGTCTCCTTATTGAATAGCAGCATTGAAAATAATTTTAAATTGTCCACAGTCAGGCTTCTTCATTGGTCAGTCAGGATTTGTCCATGTGCAGAAAATGACCGCTCCACTTCTGCACTAGAAACAGGGACCCAGATGGCCTGAAGAGCTGCCTTTTGCCAGAGTTGGTACCTGTGAGGACATAGAGATCCAGTACTGGTGAAGATCAAATGATTCGATCTCTGGTAGTTCCTGCACATCCTGCCGTACGTAGATCTCCCAGTCCCTTATCAGTGCATTCTTATTGTGTAAAGTGAACACTGGGATATAGGGCAAGTACAGTTGGAAGTCCTTATTGAGTTTGGGTAGGTTGAGTGGGTTTAGAATTCGACAGGCCATGAGAAACTGTACAGATGGGTTTGACTGCAGGTGTTTTGTCAGTTTCTCCAAACTGACCTTGAAAGCATTTTTGAACAGTTTGATGTTCTCATCTCTTACTTTATTCCTCAGTTTAGAGAGGTAAATCTCTGCTTTCTCACCAAAGCCATCATTTTTAGTTGTGCCAGCCTCAAAGCGGCTCTTGATTGACATTAGCATGTCATACGTGGATGTCGCAAGAGGTTTCTCCTTTGACTGCAAAAGTTCTATCGCAGCAATAACGTCACCTGAATTATCTGTAATAAATGCCAGTTGTGCTTGTAGCTCATCGTACCATTCATCCAGTAATGCCCGTAGATTGTTTATTGAGGTTGCATCACTTGAATCCACCCTGAAAAAGTCCCTCAGGTATTGCAGGTGTTGAATGGTATGCCACAGCTGCAAACCATGTGTTCCATCTAGTTAAAACAGGAACCGGTGGCAAAGCAATCATTTCCCAGCTTCCAGATCCTCCAAAAGCGTGATGAATTCTCGTTTGCGTTTGATGACTGCTGAAAGGCATATTTTACCAACGAAACCAGTTCATTAACTTTTTGAAATGATGCAGCCATATCCCCAACAGGGACAAGACATGTGCCCAGCAACACACATGCACAACATGGTCCCTAATAACCCCAATGGCGCGCCGTTAAACATTTAATCATGTAACTAGCACTGTCGCTGACAAAGGAAACTACATTCATAAAGTCAATGTCACAACTCTGGAGAGTCTTCAAGACAGCTTGAGCCACTGTGGAATGGTTGACAGAGTCTAGTTCTATGCTGTTTCCAAGATATGTCTTGCCCCCTTCCAACACAAAGACGACATTAAGAATGCAGCGTGACTGTGCATCTGTGCTCTCATCACATATCACAGACAATGATTTCCCAGTCACAACTGCTTTAAGGTCTTCATCAATTTGCTCTCTTACCTTGGGTAGATAGAGCTGCCTCAGGGTGTCTGCTTTTGGCACCACTCCACTCCCCTTCACATACTTGCACATCCATTCCCTCAGCTGTGGATGGTCCAGTTTCTCCAATTGGATATTTGCAGCCCCCCATGCCTTAACTGTGTCCATGACCATCTCATTTCTTACTATGGATGATTCTGTTGCAGCTCTGAAACTGCTGGTCAGGGTCACCTGCCTTGCTGGTCTTCCTTAGCTAGCAGCTCGTCCTTATTCCTAGCATGTTTCTTGCTGAGCAGATGATCTTTGACTGTGTCTTTTCTGGTATGGTCCAGGACATGGTTGCAGTATGGACAGAAAAGTTTTCCTCCATCCTCATAGAGGCCTTCAGATTTAAACTGAAGAGCTCGCTCCTTAACCGAGGTGTAGCAGAGCTTGGCTTTCTTATTCATTGGTGTAGCAGACATCATGCAGGAAGTATGGATACTGAAATCACAACCAAAAAAAAATTATTAGTAGTGTGTTCCACTAATCTGCTTGATAAGATAAAAATTCAACAAAATGGGAGTCTCAGATCCCCTGGATAGGGCAGTGACTTTTATCCTCTGGCTATTATGGCAGCAGCCACCGCATAAAGCACCCATCCTCAAGGTACGATGGCAGCAACAGCCTATGACTTCCATCCTCCAGGTATAATGCCAGCAGCAGCCTACGACTTCCATCCTCCTGGGATGGCAGTAGTAGCCAGTGACCACCATTCACTAGGTGAGATGGTAGCAACCGTCTACAACTCCCATCCTCCAGGTACAACAGCAGTAGCATTCTATGACTCCCATCTTCCAGGTGTGAAAGCAGCAGCAGCAGCAATCTACGACTCCCATCCTCCGGGTGTGAAGGCAGCAGCAGCAATCTACGACTCCCATCCTCCGGGTGTGAAGGCAGCAGCAGCAGCAATCTACGACTCCCATCCTCCGGGTGTGAAGGCAGCAGCAGCAATCTACGACTCCCATCATCCGGGTGTGAAGGCAGCAGCAGCAATCTACGACTCCCATCATCCAGATACTACAGCAGCAGCATTCTACAACTCCCATCCTCCAGGTATAATGGCAGCAGCAGCCACGACTCCTATCTCTCTGGATGGCAGTAGTAGCAGTGACCACCATTCACTAGGTGAGATGGCAGCAACCGTCTACAACTCCCATCCTCCAGGTACAGCAGCAGTAGCATTCTATGACCCCATCCTCGGGTATGAAGGCAGCAGCAGCAATCTCGACTCCATCCTCCGGTGTGAAGGCAGCAGCAGCAATCTATGACCCCATCCTCCGGGTGTGAAGGCAGCAGCAGCACCCGACTCCCATCCTCCGGGTGAAGACAGCAGCAGCAATCTACGACTCCCATCCTCCGGGTGTGAAGGCAGCAGCAGCAATCTACGACTCCCATCCTCCGGGTGTGAAGGCAGCAGCAGCAATCTACGACTCCCATCCTCCGGGTGTGAAGGCAGCAGCAGCAATCTACGACTCTCATCCTCCGGGTGTGAAGACAGCAGCAGCAATCTACGACTCCCATCCTCCGGGTGTGAAGGCAGCAGCAGCAATCTACGACTCCCATCCTCCGGGTGTGAAGGCAGTGGGGGGGAGCAGCATATAGCCACCATTCTCTAGGTGCAGTGTAGAAAATCATGTAAAAGTGCAGAACTTTTAACATGCTGCACTTTTACATGATTTTCTGCAGTCTGAAAATGGGTTCGTGCTCAGATTACCTGGTCCTCTCAAAACGAGACACTGTGGGCAGGTATATCAAGGCATTGTTGCAGTGGGAAGTGGGGGTATTTCCATATACGTCCCTGGCGGGGATGGCTTATGTCTGCATAGAGTGGTATGGAAAAACCACTGGTCTCTGAGGTGTGGCAGGCAGGTGTGGGGCGTAGGGTTACTGTGGTGATCCAGGGGCTCCATCCCCCTCCCGAAAAAGGGCACTTATGTAAGAACTTACCATTAGCAGTGGATCTTCAGGACAGCCTCTTGCAGTGGGTCACAGTTTGGGTCTGCAACTATCGGGCGCCGGGACCACATGGAGACATTTTTGCTAGTGGTCTATCTGGGGCCACCCACAGCTACATAGGGAGGATGTCAACTCATGACAGTGCAGTGCGTGACCCCAGATGGACTGCTGGCAGGGGGGTTTCTGTGTGGTCCTGGTGCCTGATGGTTGTGGTTCCTGGGGTGTGGCCAGCTGCAAGAGACTCTTGAATATCTACGGTCACAGTGAGTTCTCACGAGTGTTTTTGTTTTGATGCCTGGTTTGGCCCTGTCTCCACACCTGCCTGCTATGCTTCTGAGGTCAACCTAGGTGTAAGGATTTTATTTGCACTTTGCTGTGGCAGGTGCAAGTTTTTTTTCTGCTGGTGAGGGCTGGGATCCCCCCCCCCCGCACACACACACAATCCCCAGGGAAACTCTGTCTTGCCATGTCAGTCTACCATGTTCCTTTTGAGGGACATCCTACAAGAGATATCCCCGAAGATCTAGAAAACATTTTGTCCTCAGACTTGCTCTGAGGGACACAACAACCAACACAGCCCCTTTAGACATGCTTAGATCCAGCACTGCCAACTCTGACTCCAACACCACCACAGACATGGACCCCCCCCTTTTTTTTTTTTTTATTAAACACATCAACTTCTTGCACTTGAGGACTTTGTATGTATGCCCACATAAGTTTTCATAACTTGGGGAAATGTCACCACTTATTTGGTTTAAACTTCACAGCAGCATAGAAACCAGTACAATATTTTAGAACCCCCTCCTCTTAGCAAAGTGTATAAACTGAGACACAAACAGGATAAACCTGCACCTCTCTGAGGCACCTCCCCCCCTCCCAAAACACACATTCTCTGGGGCAAACAAAGGACAACAGAATACCCAGACCCCCTATCTGTTCAGACTCTTCCCACCACCACATACATATTGTCTGAGCCACACAAAAGGCAACACAGTTGGTCCACCAAGAAGTTGGGCCATGTCTGGGTGTAAGGCATGGACACATGGTGCCCTAATTAGCTGCAACAATCTTTTTTTACCTTGCAAATCTCAGTAAATATATATCCCTCATATCTGGTTGATCCCCCGTCAGCTTTTCATGATTGCACGACACGCCCACAGCCACTCGAGTGCCAGTCTGTACCTCATCTTTGTATACAGCTGGGACATGTAGTTTGAAAGCTGGAGCTTTTAATGGCTGCCTTTACGTAGACAGTCTATAGGCACGCCCCCGCCTGCTCACTGTATGAAATGACGCACACTTAAGATAGCCATGGGTGGCTGTGGGCATGCCACATAAACTCATGAAAAAATGACAGGACACAGGCAGGATCAACAGCTAACCCCTCACTTCTACACCGGAACACTCTCACTGTAGCAATATGCAAAAATGGACAGTGACCCACTCTCAGCACCCAGTAAAGCACATTATATAGGCAGTTCAGAATGGACTGGGAATTGATGACACCCACACATAGGTAGCTGTAGGAGCTGTTGTATTACTTAACAGGAAAGGGCTAGCCTTTACATTTCTGAGATCAAGTACCTCAGTGGAATCAACAAAGTCCAAGAGGGTGGCATCTTTCAGAAAAAGAGATGTGCAAGAACAAGGGGACACAATTTGAAGATGGGGGGGGGGGAACGGCTCAGGGGCAATGTGAGGAAGTAATTTTTCAGAGAGAGGGTGGTGGACACATGGAACAGCCATTCTGAGGAGGTTGTGGGGTCTAAAACTGTGAGAGAATTCAAGAATGCATGGGCCAGACATAAGGCAAATCTTGTAGGGGGATAGGAAGAAATAAGCCGTTGGTTAACTAGGATCTGCAGCACATCCTGTGGGTAGGGAAATGGGTAGATTAGGCAGGCAAGCGGTCCATCAAAATCTATGTTTCTATGTTATTCCACAGCTTCTCCAATAGTAAATAGAAACCTTCGGCTACAAGAAAGCCCAATGCTAGAGCACGTTTAAAACAAAAAGCACCCCCCCCCAACGTATGTTTCACATCCAAAGATGCTTAATAAAGCATCTTTGGATGTGAAATGTATGTTGACGGGGGAAGAGGGGTGCTATTTGTATTCAATAATTTATTCGCCCTCTTTTGTGTATTTTAGTTTGTATATTACTGACTCTAAGGACGTCAGTGCATAGTGTATACTGGCAAATATCTACCCATATCCTCCCGACTGCCAGTTGTGTTCCATTTACCCTTTCCCTTCAGAACACCACAAATGCTCACACAGCATTGCCAGCCACTTAATCCTCCCTCTTGTGGCTTGAATTGGCTCAGATTAAAGGAATTCAGAGAAATCTGCTTTAAAATAGCTGCACAAATTACAGAATTTCCTTATCTCTCTCTCTGAGTTAGCAGAAGCAAAGTTTAAGGCAGGTGGGGTACTACTGACTCTAAGGACGTCAGTGCATAGTGTATAGTGGCAAATATATACCCACCATATCCTCCCGACTGCCAGTTGTGTTCCATTTACCCTTTCCCTTCAGAACAGAGAAATCTGCTTTAAAATAGCTGCACAAATTACAGACTTTCCTTATCTCTCTCTCTGAGTCAGCAGAAACAAAGTTTAAGACTCTAAGGACGTCAGTGCATAGTGTATACTGGCAAATATCTACACTGGAAGTTAAAATGAATGGTTTAGACTCGCAGGGGTCTGCAACCTTTTCAGGATTGGGAGCCGGATGTCCTCCTGGCATGACCAGTCTGATCACCAGAGAGCCATATGAGCGTATGCATAGCAGAGGTCCTTTGTAGTGCATAATTTAGCTTAAACTCATCCAGCAATGCTATTTGAATAAAGAATATGTTAATCAATTGGAACACTGCACAAAAAAAACACACTGGATAGTTTCCTCTCCAGATCCTCCCTAAGAGAATCAAAGGAGTTTTAGCCATGATTTTGTAGTTGAAAAAGCAAATAGTAACTGAAAATTAATTCCTAATTCGTGCTTCAGGTAAATCTTTTGGAGCCACTGAAAGAGTCCCACTCTGTGGGCCTCTGTTCTCTGGTGCAACCTTCCTGTGTCTCGGCATAGGTAGGGGTGAGCCTGGCCACCCCCTACCACACATATTATTGGCACACATAGGATGTTTGTTTGGGACATGCCCTGGAATTAATATTTTTGGGAAACTTTTGCTGCAAATCACTTGAAACATTCATCTACCCCCTGCTGATGAAACCAAAAGCACCCCAGTCTTCTAGAAAGGCTATGTTCTTATCTATGATTTTTTTTTTTGTTGGGCATGCCAGTTTATCATAAAATGTATGGCTGATTCACAGCATCGGTGCCACCTTAATACTGGCAAAGCTTTGTTTAACACGCTTAAAGGAACACTGTCAACTTACTTAAGCCTCAAAGTGTTCCAAGTTTAAAATGCACAATTTATGACTGTTCACATTATATTCAGACTGTTTATGTAGCTGGCAGTTTGATTCACATCCCTTTTTTCTTTTAAAAAGTGAAAAAACTAACAGCCCACCATACTGGCGTTACCACATCAAAACATGTTTGTTTACATTTCTTGACCACATCACACTGCATCTTTTCTGGACTCTGGAACACCCCCAAGACAATCTAACCACTGAATATGCATTGGGAGTAGAGGAGACTATTGTATCATGAGTGGCTGCACTGTTTGAGGGTGTTTCTAATGTTCAGGAAATGTGCACTAAGAGTAGCTCAGTGATATGAAGCAAAACAAAGCAGGGCATAGCTATACATTACCATGCATTTCAGTTCTAACAAGCAATGAGGTAGATAAAACAACCAGCAGCATAAATTAATTTTAGAGAAAGTAAGCAATCATAAAATGTATTTTTACCTAAAATAATACAAAAAAGGTTAACAATGTCCCTTTAATATTTCTTGCAGTTGTATGACCTTGCATGCCTTGACACGGTCCTCCTTCCATCCCCACAGCCTTCTATCCTGCCTGAGGAACAACTGCCTTTCTAATGATATGAATGCTACATAGCATATTGTTGTAACTGTGGTTGTACCTCTCACCCCACCTAGATCCCAACTGATGTGAGGCTATCACAGTAAAGTACATAAAGTGCTCAGCACCTGTCAAGAGGTGGAGAAGGATGACAAAATAACTGGCTGGACCATCTTGTATATCTGAGGATAGGAGTCCATCTCTATCCCTCCCACTTGGGGCACTGATGTCTTAGTCAGGCATTGGTGGCTGGGCATGGACATCTACCAGGCCCAGCCTGCTATATGTAAAAACACATGGCATGTCTGGTGCCTCACCATTCAGTGTCAAGTACTGCAAGCCCTGCTAACATCTGGCAACATTTCCTGAACTGCAAATCTCTGCCAACATGATCTCTCCCCTTTGGTTACCAGAGAGCATTTGTGCAGTTGTGAGGCATCCAGATCTGATTGTCACTGGGTTTGCCACTTGATGTGCAATACTCTGGGCTTTGGCACCAACCTTGTTCAGCACCTTAGTAAGCAGTAACACTAACTATGATGTCATCAGGCAGTCCTGCCATGAACCTTTGAAAGTTTTCTCCTTCACATCCCACTGGCTGATGTCAATAATGCAAATGGTAGTATCAATACTGGCCTGTAATATAGTGGACACTGCAGTGCCAATAGCCTCTCATAAGTAATTATGCTTGACTTCCTCATATTGTCCCAGCATCAAGAAAATTCTACTTCATGAAGAGGGTGGTGGATAACTGGAACAAACTCCTAGAGGAGGTGGTGGGAGCAGGGACTGTGGGGGGATTCAAGGGAGCATGGGATAGACACGAGGGTCTCTTGGATCTGGTGGGGAGATGGTAGGAAATTGCAAAGTTCCAGCAGCTTATTAGGCACACTGGGCAGACTGGGTGGGCCTGGCGGTCCTTTTCTGCCTACACCTTTCTATGTTTCTATCAAGGATATCAGTGTGTATGTGATATTGCATATTCAGTGCGTGACTTCCACAGACAATTCCAAAATACTTTATTGTGGAGCAAAGCAGCAGAAATACTGAAAAGCATAAAGTGGGACTTTTGAGAGTTAAGGAGATGCAGAGCCGCATGAACACAGGCAAAGAGCCGCATGCGGCTCCCGAGCCTCACGTTGCAGACCTTTGGTTTAGAGTAAAAACGAAAAACATTTAAAATGGGCAACTAGATTGTGATGCTGCTGCTGCCCTACTGCACTCTTGCAAAGACAATCTTTTGGTATTTCTATGCCCCCGCGACGGTTGCCTTTATTTGGACGCTTGCCCAAGCAGTCTGCGGTGAAGCCCCAAGGCACGAGAGGCATGCGAGAGCACACAGCTGCACTTGACTCTGCCAGAAGGGAACCGGGTACCGAATGGGAGGGGATTCTTAGTGGGGAATAGACAGCAGCAGAAGCAGCAGCTCCCCACCACCAAACTCACCGACCATCCTCCATCGAGACCACTGGAAAGGCAGCATATTGTATTCTGCCCCATCTGCTACTGCTGCAGTACATGGCTAACTCGAGATGGCTTTAATAGTCCATCTGAAAACGGTCACCGATCTGCGTGGAAAGGGCAATCGGATGGCTAAAGTGTGAGGGGTGACTGATAAAGTGAGGGTGCGTTAAATTATACATTAAATAACAGCTAGGCAAAATATTGCAAATACTGTAGAGTAGGTTATAATTGCGGTCTGTTTATTTTTGCTATATTCACTATTTTAAAATATCAGCGAATTCATGCGGACCGCGATTATAACAAGAAAAGATACCACAATACATCACACATTAAAAGCTGCCAAGGAGCTGCTAAAATTTCCCGATTAGCGCCATTAATGCACAACCAAATAACATTGCAGCAGTCTTTAAGTTTATTAATTACCTGCTATCAGTTTAAACTTTCCTGCTTTGGGGCACACAGAACACTAGCAAGCTTGGATTACTGCTTCCCCGGGACCGCGTGAGCCTTGAATGAATTATTCAACACTATTTAGATGGGGAAAATGACTGTGTAAATAGGAAAAACTACTGTACTCTGCAAACTGCGAACTTGGAGGACAAATGCATTAATTCTGATGGATTCACTTTGCCGTCAGTCCTCAGAGGTCCGCGGGACGGATGGTTGGGCCACAGAAGTCAGATAATCTCCAACACAAGCAGATTTGAACAAGATCATACAAAAACATTGCGACTGAATGACTTACTCCTAGTATTTTGAACAAGCTGTAATGCAGGGAGTGTCATTAAGACTGTAAGACAGTAACAACACAGACTGAGATTGCAGCAGCATCTTACAGGTTGGGTAATGCATACTGTGGGACCGGGTTTTAACATCCGACAGTGTGGGTAATGCATACTGTGAGACTGAGTTTTATAGTACAGCTGATGCGCTAACACTAGCGGACGTGAATATGCAGTATCAGCTGCGGTCGCGAATTCTGGCGACCGCGATTTCAATCAGTTCTACAGTACCTGAAGGTTTGTGGCCTGGTGTACCTCAGAACGGTCGTTCTTGAGCTGGGCGTTCTTCAGGTGGTGGCTGGAAATGGTGGTTGTTGCAGGCGGTCGCGGCAGCAATAAATACTTTTTTTAAGTTCGGTTGTCGATCGAGCGACTAAAATAAAAACTAAGAGCAGCGAGGTTCTCTGACGTCCAAACCGCGTGGTTTTCAGCGTTTGCAGTGCGTTCTCTCCTCCTCCTTCCGGTTGGTTTTCCTGAAAATAGGGAGAAGCTGCGCTATGTGCCTGCTTTTAAAGGGACAAACTCCCGAAAGCAGCGTGAGTTCCGTGAGCACTGGCGGGAAGTTTCAAATTCCAGCAGCCAATGGGAATTCCGTGATTCCGTCCGTGATCACGGAATTACGGTAAAACAGTGGCCTTGCTTATCGTATATTAGCTACCTACTATTCGAGTATTGTATGTAGACTGTTTGTTATTGTTGTCATTGTCACTGTTTGACGTGGAACCTTTGTAAAAGAGCTCTAAGCTCAAAGGTATGATCCGAATCCCTAAATAAATAAAATAAAAATAAAACCCTCAGCACCACCGGGCCAGCCAAGTGGCTGGTGTTTTTTGCTGCAGTTTTTTCCCTAGGGATGGGAACATACAATGATGCCAGTATCCGTCCCACCCCCCTGACATGTGGTGCCGGCCGTGGCAGTACCTCCAGCCTCTGCCAGAGGTCTGCGTTGCGCTGGACACTCTTTCCCCCCCCCCCTCCCCCCCCTGAGAAGGAGAGCAGTCCCTGGGACGCTCAGTCCTTCTCCCGCAGGCTGGCCCTTTGACTCCCGAGTCCATCCCTGATCCCAGGATGTCGGCACCACAGATGGATGCCTTGGTGCTGTGCTGGCAGGCCAGCCCCCTGCCATCAGATTTCTGTGATTCACACATCTCTACTCTGAACTGTTCTGCCATAATGGGGAAATGACCCTTAAGGACTTAAAGTCGTCCGAGATTACTCTTCCCTCCCTGAAAACCCTTGATATCCAGCCTCCTCACAGTAGGGGTGGTGGCTCATTTTGTAGGAGCCCCTGCTCCTCCCATTCCCGGGGTGTGACCTAGTCGGCTGTTCTATGGCTCTTCCAGTTACAGCAGTCCTTGGGTGCCCCCCTTTAATAACCCCAGAGGTAAGGGACACGGTGGTGCACTCGCTGCTTCAAACTTACTTCCTCTTCTTCCTGCACCCCTGCTGGGGGTTAAGATTGGTGGCAGAATCTCCCAGGAATGAATCCTTCACCACTGATTTACACTTAAGGGTCTGAGACCAGAGGCACTGTGAGTGCCAGCCAGTAACCATTGCTGGCACCTTCACACATCTCATTTCTGTTCTTCCCACAGTAGAGAGTGCACTGTGGGAGCGAAAGTACCTCAGTTCACTCATCGTCTAATTTCAGCTTGCATCACTGCCAAAGTTTACTCGAGGTACCGTTCTGGATTTATTTATTGTACTTTTCTGTGATGCTGAAGTACAAGAAGAAGGCAACTAAGAAGACCAAGAAAGTGTGGTAGCCTCCAGTCATGCATTGATGCCCCTGTGGAATCTGATGACTGCGGTGGACCAGCATCAGTGCTGTATGGGCTGCCTTGACCCTCAGCATGATATGGATATGTGTGAGATGCCTGCTTCTCAGTGGACTGCCATACTCTTAAGATCTGGGTGATGAGGTGGGGTCACCTGACCGCTACTTTTGGAGGTAGGCATTGCATATGTACAACCAAGGCATGGTCACTTGGCCTTTTTCACAGTCCTTTTCCTTGGATCTCTGGTTCAGTGGAAGCACAGGGTCCTCCTTGAGGCATTGGAGGCCCTGATTGATGGGCCTGATGGACATGTGACTCCTTCTGGACAGCTGGCTGCAAACCCCCTCACACATTCTGTCTGCCTTGAGCAGCAGACATCCCTGGTGGTGAGGCTGAAGCTATACGCTTGGTCCGCACTAGTGGACACCTTGTTTTTCTGCTGGTGCTGCCCATGCTCCTGTCAACTTTCTTGTTGACAGTGAGCTGGGTGGTGCAAGATGCAATGCCAGGCCTCCTCCTCTGACACTGTTTATGGTATTGAAGATGGGACCGGCACTGGGACCGTTGTGTGTCCAGTTGTCGAGGTGGTTCTTTTCTCTGGTGTCGTTTGTGGCACCAAGGGGAGGAGGATGATGACACCTCTGGTGATAGATCTGGGGATGGACATGGTGTCGGTCCTGGGCCTGGTACCATGCACGACACTGGTGACGATGTCATCCCTAGGGTTGTCACTGGCACTAGCGCTGGGTTCGGGGGTGGCTCTGGGATTGACTCTAGGGCCAGCGATGAGCTATCATCAGAGGACAGTGCCGGCTGCAGCGTTGGGGGTGAACCTGTCTCTGAGGACAATGTGGTGGACCCTGAGCTCAGCGCTGGCTTGGAGTCTGACAGCAGCCTGAAGGCAGAGTTTTCTCCGGGGGTCACCCTACTGGGACTGTACAGCTCTCACTTGGGGAAAGCTCCCCCCAGGGCACTGACCAGGTTACTCCTCTGATTAGTAGGACCCCTTTCGGGTGACTTTGCCAGGCTCTCTCCTCAGGCAAGGCCCCATGCGCAGCCCAGGTAGAGGCCCTTGAGACCTTGAGTCTCATCCCCCCCGCCCCTCGGGGCCTCACTGCTTCTCAGAGATGGTGCCTGCATTCTTAGGCCCTGGGAGCAGCACATACTTTCCATAGGGATTCTGACAGACCCAGTTCTGGTCCTTTTCCTCGTCGCCATCATTCTTTGTGGTCAGTGCCTCATCACAATCACTGTCGACCTCAGAGGACGACAAATTTTCAACCCACCTGTCCTTGGCTGCTGAATACTCCCTGTACCAGTGATTCCTTGCAGAAATGCTTGAGGCACTTGGCCCTGGGTTTCACACAGGCTGCGATGCCACAGCCCTGCCATTTGGAGTCCTTGAAGTTCCTAGTGATGGCACTGTAATCATCCATCTCTGACCTAGAACCTTTGAGGGGAGGCATCAAGGGTAGTGTGAAAGCCTCCCTACTCTTGCCCTCCATCCTCCAGGGACCTCCTACCCTAGTATCGCGCACCTACAGGATCTGCAGATGTAGTACTTTACCCCTTTTCAGGGCTGAAAGTACTGCAGGTACTGTCTGGGCCTAGACGCCCCATGCATGATCAACCTCCAGAGACAGGTTCCCCCAGATGGATGCCTTTGGAAGGGAGGATTTTATTATGACATGCTCTCTTATGTCCATTGCCACACACAAGACACATCAGCCAGCCATCAACACCGCCTGTAGTTGCAGCTAGATCAGCTCCTAGCTGCAGTGCTTTAGTGCGAGTTAGTCAGGGCAAGAGCTTTCGGGGCATCCTTCTGCTTTTGTGCCACAGGAGCCCCTGCCTGGCTCTGACTAGTTTTGGGGCCTGCCCGACCTGTGAGGTGCCCATGTCCTCAACTTCCCCTTGTGTAGGGCTGAGGGTACCCAATCTCAGTGTAAGCCAGCTCTTCCTCAGAAAGAAGGGAAACTTGGTACTCTAAACCACAAGTGGGAATCAGTGGTGAAGATTGATTCCTGGAAACATAGAAACATAGAAATTGTTGGCAGATAAGGACTGCTAGGCCCATCCAGTCTGCCCGTAGGCCCTATAGATTGTATGTGGCCACTGACCCTATGTGATCAATGGCTTTTCATCACTCCCTCCCTCACTTCCCTTGTGCCTGTCCCAGACATGCTTAAACACCCACTGTGCTTGCCCCCACTACCTCCTGTGGCAGACTATTCCAAGCGGAAGATGTGAAAATTACGTACTTAACCGTAACTGCTGATCTTTCAGAATATTTTCACCATCGATTACCATGCCCTGCCCACCATCACCTGCTCAGAAAGAGCCAGGGCCCCTGGGCTTACTCACCCTTCTGGTGCTGCATACATAGTATCTGTGCATCTCCACAGTTGTACCTCCCAAGGGGCCTCTTTTTCTTTGTTTATAAAAAAGGGAGTTGGGCACTCTTCTGGGCGCTCCCTCTTACAAAAAAAAAAATACAAAACTGTGTTGAGGGTTCTTTGGGGCCCTCTCATCAGGCAAAAAAAAAAGGGAGGGGATTTAGTGGGAGGTGGCCCCTTCCTCTGTTTTTCTTTCTTGTCCTCGCTCTCTCTTCCCAGGGTATATCCCCTCTGTGGGTATATCCTTTTTAGTTGCTAAATACAGCACGTGCTTCTGGGCACACTCTTGTCTAACTCGACTTGACAGCTGCTTTGCATGTGGAGGATGCTGTTAACTTTTTGGATCAGCTACACTGGCTGTCACACAGGGTGGTACATTCCTGTGGTTGCAGGAGAAGCAGGCCATTTTTGATGTCATCATTTTTCTGATAATGTCAGACTATTTTAGTTGGTATAACCATTCTTTATGTACCTGGGCCTCTAGCCCACTACCATTAGGGGTGTCTGGGGAGATGAACACATCTCAGCTCCTTCAGACTGTCCAATTCTGCAACTCCAGAGGCACCTAGGTTCCCCTTTCTTCTTTCCCGGTGTGGGAGGGGGGAGGGGCATGGTTAACTCACAAGTTCAATCAGTTCTCTGTCTGGTAGGGTGAAATTGCCCCTTTGTTTCATGAGTCTGTGTGTCTCTTTCCTTTTCTGGCATGTTGTTCCATCTCATTTACAAGGGGGTCCCATTCATGGGCATCGCCCCCATGCTTCAGCCAGAGCCACATACTTAGAGCTGTTGCCCTGTTTTACTGGACCATTAACCACCTTCTGTCTGACTAGTGGTATGAGATTCTGGCTGTACAGACTCATCGACCCCTTGTGCCACCTAGTGTGCCCTGTTCCTATTTCTAAGTTAGTAGTCTGGTTTTATTTTGTTTATGTTTCCTACATGTTTTCCCTATTCATTTGGGCCTGAAAGTCTCTAGTCCTCTCTCTTATTTCTCTCCACTTGATTTCTCTCCTGGTGAACAGAACTGTGATGTGTGAGGGAGCTGGCGACAGTTATTGATTGGCATGCAAGGCATCACGTGAGATGCGCATGCGCCATTGGTAGCCAACATCGGCTCCCTCCCTGCAAACAGTTTGCTCCTGCTGGCTCCTAGTGCCTCCGGCCCCAGACCCATAAGTGATCTTCAAAGGTGAAGATGTTCTGGAAGGTAAACAATTCCGGTAGGTACGTAATTTTCATTTCCTGACAAAGTGGCAGGAGATTACATCAGATGGGTGGTCCTGGATATTCTTAAAGGGGGTCCGTGCTGTGGAATTACTGGCACAGTCTTCTGTGTGTTCTCCCAGCTTCTGGATTTACCCACCTGCACACTTACTAGTTCTGAAGGCCCAGGTGTGCTCTCTGTTGGCAAAAAGGTCAGTTCAGTCCATGTGCCTTTCTGAACAGATCCAGTGTTTTTACTCCAGGTGTTTTCTGCTACCTAAAAAGATGGTCAGTCTTTATCCTGTCGTAGCCCTCCAAGATCTGAATGAGTGCAGAGTACAAAAATATCTTGGAGGATATCTCTGCCATTAAGCCACACCTTTGGATCTATGTCCACGTCAGTGCTCAGACCACACAGAAACTTTTGCTAGCTGGGTGCCGACCATGGTGACATCATGTGTCAGCATCTGTATAAATGTGGGCAGCCCCATATCCCCTCAGTTCTTTTCCCACTGCTGGTCATCCTCTTTGGACCTGCTGAAGGAAATGTCAACTAGTCATTGCTGTTTTTTATTTTATATACAAGTTAATTTGTCATTTCTTCATGTCGTTAAAAGCCTTATTTCAGTATTTTAAGTGTGGAGATAAAATTTATAAGGAAGACACGCACATGGTCTGCATGTGTCGTTTGAGCCAGTCTCACAACCTGAGGACTTGTGAGATTTGTCAGAGCTTCAGCCAGGCTACAAGGCAATGCCTCAAGAAAGCTCTAGAAATGTTCTTCCCCTTAAAACATTAACAGCCCACACCTTGCGCCATGCCGGCGACCCTGGTTCGGGAATGACCTCAGGTTGTCGGGGTGCCTGCGGGGGGGGGGGGGGGGGAGAGAGCAGGATCAAGCAGCCTAGCAGCAGCTCTCCTCTCCTGGGGTGGTTGTCACTCCCTCCCCCATAGTTCTGCTGCCACTGGGTGGAGGTCTGGTGACAGCGCAGGCGGGAGAGGGCAGCAAGTCGGGAGGGCGTCTGGGAATGCACCGTGCACGTGCCTAGTGAAGAGGGTGGATGAAATATGGGGGAAAAATGCCGGATAAAAACATAACAGCCATGGAGAAGGACCACGGCCCAACATCGTTATCTCCCCTCCATGATGGCCACCGAAATTGAAGGACAGGGACAAAGAAAGATCAGTATCACGACCATTCTTGTTCTCAGGCCACAAGCATCTGGATAAACAGAGTTCTGCTCTGCTAGTGAGGTCCTGGTCGCCAGTGAGACAAGATAAATCTATTGCATCATTGCCAGCTCCGGTGGCATTGATGAGAGCTCCCCCTTCCCCAATCACGGATGAGACACCATGGTCGTGGATTGGATTAGGCGCTACCATACCTACTATGGACGGTACAGCACCATCGTCATTGGGCAGAGGCCCGTCATCAACACAAGTAATCATGGCCCTTGTCCAGGGCATCATCGACTCTCAAGCTGTGCTGGCGTTGTTTCCTGAAATGAGATGACTCATTCTGCCTGGCTTATCTATGCAGGCAGCTATACAGTCGATGGGGCCTAGGGACACTCAGCCCCCGTCGATGCCTGTTACAAGCATATCACAGATTCCTGCCTCTCGGCCTCCACCAGTGTCACCAGTGCACTCTGGGGCTCCCGTCGTTAACAGAGATGTCATCGACATGACAATATAATTCTGACCTCATGGTATTAGAGGAGGATTTAGAGGAGGGATGTAAGGGAGAACACTTTGTGGTACCTCTGACCCTTTTCATGCCATGATGTAGCAAATCCAAGCTGCCATGGACTTTGCTGTGGAAGCAAATTATTCCACAAAGAAGAACCTGATGGAATTTTTGGAGGTCCCATGCTCTCCCTTAATAATAATAATTGCACCTGTATATCCTGCATTAGTGGATGCTACCTTTGCTGCATAGTACAGACCTAACTAACTGCAATTCTTAGGTCCATAAGCAGTATCCTGCTCCTTCTGCTAAGCCTTGTAATGCCAACCAGCCAGAAGCTGACTCTGTAATTATTATGGCTGCTCATGATAGATTTTGCAGTATAATGTCTCTATAGAGACCAGTCCACTGTGGATTGGTCTCTGCACACACTTTATACTGCAAAATAAAGCGCTTGAATGGTGATCGACTCTGTGTGTACCTTCATGGTCAGTAGCTACTGTTGGAGTGCAGGTTTCTCTGGACCTGTTACATGTGGGCTGGCAGCCCTTACCTACACCCCTCCCAACCTGGGCTATTCACGGTTTACACTTCTGGGACTGTGCTCATGATAGATCTAGGGTACCTAAACATGAGTACCTTGCCTCCAGATAAGGAATCTAGAAGGCTGTAAGTGATGGACAGGCGTAGTTATGCCACTGTTTCAATGGGCCTTAGGATTGCAAACTGTCAGGCCTGTATGATTAAACACCAGAATAGCCTGTGGAAAGCTGCCAAGACTGCAGCTCAGGCTTTGCCTGAAGGCTCAGCCAAGAATGAGTTGCCTAAAACTTTTAACTTCTGGTGCTGAGGTTGGCAAACATTTGTTCCACTTGGCATATGATGTCTCTGCCAGGGCTACCATGTCTGGCATTTGTATGAGAAGATATTCTTGGTTCAGAGTTGCTGGATTTGCCACAGATGTGCAGTAGGCCATTTTGAATAACAGCTGACATTGCTGGTTGACCTAGCCATGGCTGCCTCTCTCCTGGCACTGACTTCATTTCAGCACCCAGCAGTTCTCCTCCAGCTTTGCCAACAGTGTTGCTATGACTAATTAATGTGGATCCACTATCCCCACCACAGCTGAGAGATGGCACACCGGTAAAGGACTTGAGGCCTAAGTGTGGACTTCCCTTCCTCCTGTCAGTGATCATCACCCTGTCAGAGCAGGTCATCCATCCCCCTCCTCAACAGTTGACGATCCTCTATCATGACTCTGATTCAGAGTTATCATCTGTCATGTCGATGGTACATGACTCGTTGATGGCTCAGTCCACCTCAGGGGACCAGGTGTTGTTTTCAGGCGTGTTGGACCACGTGTCCATGGCTCTGGACACTTCCTTGGAGGAGAACCAGAAAAGGGAATTGTACCCACTGATGTATATTGTCGAGCAGGACTCCTTTCATGGGGTAGCCTTTCCTGTCGTTCAAGCCATGCTGGGCCCAGTGCTCACTTTCTGGTAGCACCCAGTCTCCTGCTAGCCCCTTCTGCACTCTACTGACTGCAACTTTGTGATCCTTGTGGGCGATCTATCTGGGATTTTGAACATCCGTCGCTGATCAGGCTTGTGGCGGGCACGGTGTTCTGCAAAGCTTAGGTGCATGGTGAGTCAGTGTTCATTTTACTAGGAGTACAGCTAATACCGTAGCAACTAGCAGACGTCTGTAAAGCTGCAGCTTATTCCTTGACCCACACATTCATATCCACTTATAGTATTGCAACGCAGTCCAGAAGGGATGCTAGGTTTGGATCATCAGTCCTTCAGAACCAATTCCCTAAGTAATCCCTAGTTCCCACCTCTTTGTGGTACTGCTGATAGTCTGCCTAAAGTGGTAAGATGATGAAAACAATGATGTTCTTATCAGAAAACGTTACCTACATTGTAACTATAGTTCCTCCAAATGTTTTTATCTGATTACCACTAACCCCTACCTCCCCTCCTAGGATAGGTATGTCCTTCATACATACTGTATGTAGGAAAATTTGTTTTACTGTATAGTGGTGCTTTCTCTTAATGAGAAGTGTAGTTTATGTAGTATATTACAATGGTATATTTTATAAGAACTTTTATTCAAAATATGTGGTTTGAGGACCACCCCGATGGCCCCTTGTGCTGCCATGCATGTCTCATAGGTCTCATAGGTAAGTACAGAGCTATGTAGACGTTAGTCCTTTTGCTCGCCATTTATTAATAACCCTGAATATTATGCTTAAGTAAGAAGCTATCTAGTTTGTTTTTAAATGCGTTCACAGTTACACTAGCCACCACCTCTAATGGCAACCTATTCCAAATATTGGTAACTCTCAGCGTGAGCCAGGATTTTCTTTTTTTGGGTTTTTGGACATTCCACATATAGTTGTAGAGGGTGTGATCTAGTATTACCCGACAATTCCCTGTACCTCAAACCCAGTAGTTCCCATAAATCTGGATCGATAGTGGCTTTATAGATTAAACACATATCCCCTTAAACGCCTATATTCCAAGGAATATAAACACTGAATATTTAGCCTCTTTTGATAATCATGACCTTTAACCTCCTGTATATTTCGAGTGGCTCTTCTCTGAACTCTCTGAAGTGCCACTATCTCGGTTCTTCCACTGGGTGACCAAAACTGTGCACAGTAATCCAAATGCGGCCTCACCAATGATGTATAAAGGGTCAGAAGAACATCCCTACTTCTAGATGTAATATGTTTATTTATACAGTGTAAAATACCACTTGATTTTTTAATAACTGAATTGCAATGCATTTTAGGTGATAGATCGTTTGTAACCATGATACCCAAGTCACTCTGTTGTTCCACAGTATTTAATATTTGCCCTCCAAGTGTATATGGTATCTGTTTATTTGCCTTCCCAAGGTGCATAACACAACATTTGTCCACATTAAACAGCAGTTTTTTTATCTAATGCCCAGGACTCCAGCATATTTAGTGCTTCTTGTAGTTTTGTGGCGTCATTTTGGTTATTAATAGGAAACCCAACCCTGGTATCATCAGCAAACTTAGAAACCCAGACTCCATTGTTGACTCTCATTGAGGCAATATATATATATTAAACAAGCAGGGCCCCAAGACAGAGCCCTGGGGCACCCCACTAGTCACACCTCCGCCCATGCTGAGTTGGTCCCATTTACATTTACTGCCATGCATCTACCCAATTTGTTATTTTTCCTGGTAAGTCCTGTAGTATTAATGCTTCAATAAGTTCTCCATGGGGGACCTTGTCAAAAGCCTTCGAAAAATCGAGATACACCACATCCACAGGCTGTCCCTCACCCATTGCCCTGCTAACCTTTCCATAAAATTCTAACAGGTTGGTCTGACAGGACCTTCCGGTGGTAAATCCATGTAACCTGGGTTTGGAGCAAACTCTGGACGCTTTGTCAGGAGCCATAGCAGCTTCTGCTCAGCAGTGCCCTGTTGCCAGTATGGAATAGCGTTGGGCTCCAGCACTGTAGCAACTTCTGTTGTGGGCCAGGGGTACTGGCTCCCTCACACTGTCTAAACAGCAGTGGCATCATCCATGCTACTTATTGCCATTGCTTTATTAAATAATGGGGCGAAAAAAAAAAAACAGAATTGCCAAAAGTGCCTGTCACTCCTTGACAAAGCGCTTCCGTGCGAAACCGGTCTGGGTGGTTTTTCTATTGCTGTTGTAGCATCCTCACAGACACTTTTGGCAATTATGTGTTTGTGTTTTTGTTTTTTCACTATTTAGTAAAAGTATTTGTAGTAGTTAGCACGGATGGTGCCGCCTTTGTTTAGACAGTGTAACTTGCTTTAGACAGGCATGTCAGTAGCATAGCGACCTCCCTCCACAGATGTCACTGCCTGTGTCTGAAACTGTCAGGAGGCTTCGCTCATGCCAGGGGAGGAGGGAGAGCCAAGGAGAAAGTGGGAGATAAAATCACCATAACATCTATATTATGGCTGTTGTGTCTGCCTTCCCTGTGTCCTAACGCCTAACACTGGATCCCATTGACATGGTGGACTGCTTCGGGGGGGTGGTCCTCCACTGGAGCCCTTGTTCACTGAAGAAAGCCATAGGAGCTGTTGAGATTGTCTGGACCAGGGGCACAAGGAGATGCCGGGCCTAAACAGGGAATATCCCTGGGATCAGGGTATACACCTGGAAGGAGACATGGTCAAGGGCGAAAAAGCTCTATTTAACAAACAAACAATGACAACAAAACATGAGGTTTGGAATTGTATCATATTTTTTTACTAAATATACTTATATTAGCATTTTATTTCAGGCCTTTTGGTCTTTACTGCTAAATGTTCTGGCACTTGCGGCTCAGAGGTAACGTAATCAGTGCTTGGATTGGTTCAGACTAGTCTGGTGTTCTGGGGCAGAGTGGATGTGCAGGCTATCTCCTTAAAAAAAGTATATAATCAGATGAAAACATCGTTGAGAAGACCTATAGTTACAAGATAGGTAACTTTTTTCAGTATAATTTGTATTCAGTTTTCCAGTATATATATTGCATTAAAATGAACATCAATGCCTACATTCTGTAATCACAGATCGTTACAAACAATATGCTAAATCTATCATAAGAGCAAAAGTCCACATAGGTGTTCAGACATATTAGGGATTTCAATTTGTTCTTCCTTTAGAAGAAAATGAAAACATCTTCAGTAATTTTTCACACATACCCGCTTTATGAATTATTAAAGTAGTTCACATTCTACTTTACTCTGACCCAGCCAGTTAAAAAAGGTTTCCATGTTTTTTCAAAATTCACAAGAGTCCTGGAAATTACATAGCTCATGCTCTCATTTAAAGCTATTTTTGACGTGAATTTTATCTAGTCCTGTAGACTGGGGGGACAGTTTTTCTTTCCATTTCCTCAAGATTGTTGTTTTAAATCCTGAAGCTGCTAACAGTAGCCATTTCCTTTCAGATGTATTCAGAATTAACAAAAAAGAGTTATCCCCCAGAATAAGTATCCCAGGGTCAAAGGGAATGTTTCGTTTTAATAGCTGAATGCATACTTTCCATATTAGAGTCCTGTTTTTGGTAGTCTTAGGACAGCCCCATAACATATGCATCAAATTAGTCTGGGGAACTGTTGCATTGCCAGCATCTTTTGTTCTTAGTCAAACCAAATTTAAATAGTTTTGTGGGCGTATAATACCAGATCGAGGAGGCTCTTGCAGCAAGCAACACCTTTAGGACTGAAGCCGGCTGGCGCCACAACTCCACAGAAAACTTCTAGCTAGCAGTACAGCAGGGGACCGCCCCGTCATCATGTATGGTATAAAAGGTGCGGTCCCCCAGCCCATCCCCAGTTCTTTTCCTGCTGTCGACCGCACGAGTTGGACCTCTGCGGATACCTTCAGCTAGTTGACCACCATTTTTTCAATCATGTTTTGCTTATTTTCGCCCAAACCAGTAATTTCTTAAAAAATTCACTTGCATATCTTCTTCTCCAGCCTTCTTAATCGAGAAAGCAGCTTTCATAGTGTGCATGTGGCAAGCAGATTGCTTACAAGGACGGCCATTTGGCCTGCCTCTTCTGCCTAGGCCTGGACCACAATATTGAGGCCTGCCAGCATTGCCAAGATTTTAATCAACACACTCTGCTCTGCCACCAGAAGACCCTCAAAGCCTTCCTGCTCACTAAGAAGATATCTTAGCTGGAGAAGAAGCTTCACCACAAGAGTTTACCCTCTTCTCCAGCTTCTGGGGCCTCCTCTTCTTCTTCTCATAAAGAAAAGAAATTGAGCGGCAAACACAAGCACCAGGAGAAACCCTGGGCAGAAGACCGTTCGCAGTCCACTACCCGTGGGGGGGTCGACTTCTTCCACCGTGGCTGCCCTCTCATCTTCTGGGCTCCCGGTGACTAAACGGGAGGCTACGGGAGGCAGTATAGCGCAGTGGTTTAATGCTCTGAGCTGCAAATGTGGTGACATCCAGCAGACCAGACCTGGGTTTGAATCCCCCACGGCTTTCACTTGCATACTGTGTGACCCTGAGCAAGTCACTTAACTTTCCTGTGCTCCCAGGTCGCTCCTGTAAAAAAGCTTTCAGCTTAGTGTGCTACTTCTGGTTAAATAAATAAAAAAATTAAAAACTCCCTCACTTATTACAGTAGCAGGAAAAGGATCTTCGGGGCATGGGACAAAGTCCCCCAGCTCTCAGCCTCTCAAGCTTACACCCTTAGTACCAGCAGGCTCTAAGCTGAGTGGCTCGGCAGGAGGATCTTCGGGTGGTAGGCCCTTGTGTGTCGCTCATCTGGCCAGGGTGTCTGCTGAGTCCTCCCTGACATCAGGGGCTGACGCTACCAGGTGACACCTGGGACTGTTGCCCTCCTCTGGGAAAGAGGGACGTCTGTCCCACTTGGGAGCCAGCTCCTCATCTAGGCAACTCCTCCTAGGTAGCTTTCTGCTGAATCCCCAGCCCAGCCTCAGTCTAACGCTGGTCCCCTCGACGCCAGCTTCTCTGATGCCTCCTTGGGTGCCACTGTTGCCACCTAACCCTCCCAAGTCACTGGCGGGGCCTGACGCCCATCCTCAGCCAATGCCTGAGGGCCCGACGATTGGACACCTGGTCCAGTTTGTCCGACGCCAGATGGTACTGCCCCTCTGGGTCCGACACCAGGTAACCTGGATAAGCTTACACTGATGCCCGAGTTACCCCAACCTGATGACCAGATGCCGGGGCCATCTAAACCCAACCCTCCGACGCCGGACACACCAGCCTTGCCGCAGAATCCTCCACAAGTTCTAAATGAGCTCTTTGCAGCCTAGTGGGCCTATTTTAAAGATAAAGAGGCACCCATGGCACCCCCCCCCCAGCCAACCCCCACTGGCCACGTCCGGACAAGCTTCCAGTCTGCCCACCTACTCCCCCTCCTGGGGGGGCTACCTTGACACCGGATGGGGATAATACCCCCTTCCTAAAAGTCGGCCACTTAAGCACCCATGTTTTCCCTCTCCCCAGATTCAGGGGATTTGGATGGGTACTCTCCCTCTTCTTCCAGCCAAGAGCTCTGCTGTCAGAGCCGGAGGGTGGCAAAGACACTCCTCAGTCCCTGCCTGATGACCCATCATTCATGGATGTAATGAGGCATATCCAGCAACTGAATGGCTGGGATACAGAAGAGCTGGATCCAAAGCAGCGTCAGCTGGCCAACTTTCTTATGAAGAAAGACACCCTGCCAGTGGGTTATTCTGCCTCTTGTGAAGTCCAATAAGGACATCAGCAGGATTGCCTGGAAGTGCCCCTTTTCTACACTGGCCATATCTAAGAAATTGGACCGGCTATATTCCACCCCTAGGGAGGATCCCTTTTATGGGGAACAGCCAGAAGCGGACTCAGTTGTTATTAATGCGGCCCACAATTGGTCCAGGCATCCTAGGCATTTGAGCATGCAACACCCAGACAAGGATTCCGAGCAGTTTGACCATCTGACCAGGAAGGTGTATTCCTCGGCCACTTGTGCCATACCTCCCAAAACTTCCTTGCTCACATGGTTCAATGCCAGAATACCCTGTGGGACAAGGCAGTGGAGGTTGCTCAAGCCATATCAGATTGCCCAGGGAGGGCAGAGCTAATGGTCATCCTGAAGTTAGGCTCGGACGTAGGTAATGACATCCTTTGGACATCCTATGATACACTGGACTTGGCGATCAGGTCCACAACTTCTGCTGTCTGTATCTGTCGTTGTTCCTGGTTGAGAGTATCCAGGTTCACCTTGGATATCCGGTCCAAGATTATGGATGTCCCCTTTAGAGGACTGGTCCTGTTTGGCGAAGACTCTCAAAACCTCATCACTCGTCTGCAGGAATCTAGAGAAGACTTTAGATCTGTACATACTATGCACAAATCCCAAGCAGCACTCTAAGCAGTCCTTTCGGAGGAATGCTAGACAGCAATTTAGAGGACAGCAACAGCAGTGAGCGGGATTCAAGCGAAAGGCCTCCACTCCTGCCTCTGAAGGTTCCGCCCCTCGGGGCCCCCAGATCCTCCCAGCCTGCACTCCCTCTCCGTGGCTCCTCAGCCTAACTCATTGCCCGACCCCCCCCCTCCCCAGCCAAAGCCTTGGGGGAGGAGGTTTATTTATTTGGATTCTAGGATAGACCTTTGAGCTAAATAGCTCTTTACATAGACTCCACGTCAGGATATTTCAACAAGAAGTGAGCTATATATTTATACAAGGAATTACAAAAAACAAGGTATACAATAGGGTATGCAGTTATACAAGGAGTTGCAAAGGTTATACAAGGAATTGCAAAACCAGGTATACAATAGGGTAGGTTACACACACAATCAGGTTTGAAATAAGGAGAATGGAGCTACAACAGACATAACAGATGCAAGTCCAATGGTGCTAACGTTAGTTGTCAGAAAGAAATTTGCTAAGTACTGAAAAAAAAAAAGGGGGGAGAGGTTAGGCCCCAAGTGCCATAAGCATACAAAAGGCAATCAGAAATGAGTTAATCAGAGAGTGAAGAACCTCGAGGGGAGAGCGGGGTGAGAGTACAAATTGTGCATGCCAAAGGAGGGCCAACTAGTGTGAAAGTGGGTAACAGAAGGATATAGGAGGTGTGAGAAAAAGAGGGTGTAGGCAGGTGGGACTAGCGATGACAGTCACAGCGGGATTCATGAACCATATGCAACTTGAGGTTCACTTTGAAAGCACTTGGTGTGGGCAGGAGCATAACGTTTATCTTGCAGGGAGTTGAACCATAGAGGGGCTCAGTAGGCAAAGGACCTTTGACCTAGGGACGTTTGGCATTTCAAAATTAGGAAGAACTGGTGCTTAGAATTACGGGTGTGCCGAGGGTTAATGCTTGGAACAAGGAGTTGTTGAACCCCAGGAGGAAGTAGACCAAGGCAGATCTTTTTGGCCAGGAGGCAGTTTTGGTATTTTAAACTTCCACTGAGTGTGAGCCAGCATGCCCCAGCATAGAGGTCACAGGTATGTGTCAACCTGTGAGCACCTGTAATGAGCCGACAGGCTTTGCTGAGTGCAATTTTTATACCCCGGAGCGCAGAGTCAGTGGCAGATCCGTATATGGGTAGGCCATAGTCCACTAGGGAACCCACAGAACTGTGAACAGCTAAGCTTAGGGCTTCAGGGGACAGGCTATGTTTGTGTCTATAAAGAAGTCCTAATCATTTGTTGATAGTTTTGGCTGTGTTATCAATGTGGAGGGTATAGGAGAGCGTGTTGTCGATAGTAATACCAAGGTGGCGGGGGGGGGCGGCTTTCCTTGCACATAGATGGGTAGCATCAGATAACCACAGATCAGTGGGTTTTACAGCTCATCGAAAGGGGGTACACTCTCGAGTTCACAGAGATTCCCCCACACAACCCTCCGATCCCGTCCCCAATTACTTTCAGGTTCACAGTGCTCTCATCGCAGAGGAGATTCAGGCTCTTGTGCAAAAGCAGGCCATAGAGCCTGTCCCCCAGGCACAACAGGGGAATGAGTTTTATTCTCATTTCTTTCTAGTGCCAAAGAAAACAGGGGACCTGCGGCCTATCCTGGACCTCAGCCACCTGAATCAGTACATCAAGTACAAATGATTCAGAATGGTCACTCTGATAGGACTGCTCCCGCGTCTTCATCAGGAGGATTGGTTATGCTCCCTGGGCATGCAGAACGCATACCTCCACATTCTGATTTTCCAGCTACACAGGAGGCTCCTTCACTTCCGCTTTCAGGGAAGTCGCTACCAGTTCCGGGCGCTGCCCTTCGGTCTATCCTCTGCCCCCAGGGTTTTCACCAAATGCCTTGCAGTAGTGGCCACAGCTCTCAGAAGGCATTGTGTCTTCTCCTACCTTGATGACTGTCTGCTAACCGCTCCCACCTGGGACCGGCTACTCCATGCCCTGCGGGCCACTTTCTCCCTATTTCAAAATCTAGGGGTTTATTTATTTTATTTTATTTATTTGTAAATCAGTTTACAACCTTTGAGCCAGGGGCTCATTTCCAAAGGTACCTCGTCACATTGAGGACAAACATAGCAATTTTAGGTTACAGAGCACAGGTTACTGAAATAGGCGTTCACCAGAGGCACCACGTCACATTGAGGTCAAACATAATACATTTAAGTTACAGAATACAAGTAACTGAAATTGGTGTTACACAAGTTGAATTCATATATTGTACAGTCTAGTGGCATTACCATAATACAGTAGGCACTGGCCTGGTTATACATAGGTATGGTGCACCAGGGAAGAGGTGGTGGGGTGGGGTTAGGTGGAGAGCCGCCCGGCGGGTTTTGTCTTGAGTGGAGAGGTTGAGGCCGCATTCAGAGACAGGAGCAGTTACGAGTGTTAGAGTTGACTCCGAAGGGCGGTTTTGAAATTGGATATTGTGGTGGCATTGGAGATGGGGGCAGGGAGAGAGTTAAACCAGGATGGGGCTCTGTAGCAGAAGGACCTCTGACCATGGGTGGTTCTTGATCTGGGGACCAGTAGAGTGGTCTTGTTGGAGGATCATGTTGCGATAGTAGGCTGGTGGACGAGGCTGTCACCCCAGGAGGAGAGCCCAGTAGGGTTTTTGTGAGGAGGCAGGTTTGAAAGTGAGCCGTTCATCTAGGGTAAGGAGTTTAGCTTCGTCATACAGTTGACAGGTATGTGTGAGCCTGGGGACACCAGTAATCAGTCTGCAAGCCTTATTTAGGGTTAGGTAATTTTTTTTGAGGGCAGTTGTGTTGGCAGCACCATATCCTGGTAGGCCATAGTCTACAAGGGACAATACTGAAGATGTAACAGCGAGCCGGAGAGCATCTGGAGGAAGGCAGTTTCTATGGCGGTAGAGGATGCCAAGCTGTGTATTAGTGGCGGATACAAGGGCATCAATATGGGTGTGGAATGTGAGGGCTGAATCGAAGGTAACCCCAAGATATTTGTAGGAGCAGACTTGTTCAAGTGGTTGTTTGGTACTAGGAAGGATATGGAGTGGGTGGTTGCCAGCTTTGTTTTGGGGGTGGGCAAAGAGCATAGTTTTGTTTTTTTTTAAGATTAATGATGAGTCTGCGCTCCTTAAAGCAGGCTTATCGTTAATATGACTGTTATAGGAGTCTGAAGGTAGATGGGATTACGTTGGGTGGTAAAAATGACAGCATCGTCTGCATACAGAAGAATTTTGCCAGAGCATGCACTGGGCAGGGTGTTCAGATAGAGTGAGAAGAGAAGGGGGACCAAGATGGAGCCCTGGGGTACCCCCGAGTGGATAGGACGGGTATCAAAGAGTGTCCCATTAATTTTAACACACTGTGAGCGAGCGGATAGATAGCTTGCACACCATGCGAGGGGGCCAGCCAAGAGACCAGTGTGGCAGAGGGCGTTCAGCAGAAGAGGGTGGGATACAGTGTTGAAAGCCTTAGAGAGGTCAACGAACACTGCACCAGCTAGGGAGCTGGTGTCCAGGGAGGAGGTAGGAAATTGGAGAACTCAATTAACGCAGTGCTGGTACTGTGACAAGCACGGAAGCCATGCTGCTCTGGGCATAAGATGTTATGCTTAGATATTCAGTGATTTGAATGGCAACCACTTTTTCTAGGAATTTGGGGGGGGGGAGGAGGATGGAGATTGGTTGGTAGTTGCTGGCGGAGGACCTGTCACCCCCTTTATGAATGGGCATGACTATGGCTGTTTTCCAAGCAGTGGGAAATTGCTCCAGGCAGAGGGATTGGTTTAGTAGGCTGGTGAGCGGGGCAAGGACTTCATCCAGCACCAGTCTGAGAATACTGGGATCCAGTGAGTCGCTGCCGGGACTATTGCCATTTAAGGCTTTGATTAGGAGGGGTCTGGCTTTCTGGGCAGATACCTTGCGCAGGTGGAAGCTGGGGTGGTGGAGGACGGGGGAGGTTGGTAGGGGGGAGGGTCAAAGAAATTACTGGGGAGGACAGAGCTAAGGTCAGTGAAGGAGGTGTTGAGGCAGTTAGCTATGAAGTCAGGATCGGTGGAGGAACTACCATCACTAGTGAGCTGGGATGGGGGAGGGGAGCGTGATTTTCCATTTAACTGTTTAATATTGTCCCAGAAAGTCCAGGCAGATCCCCAGGAGGAGGGTTAGGGTGGCCTGGTAATGGTCGGCCTTGACTTTTCGGACGGCCCAAGAGCACCTATTCCGGGCTTCATTGTAAGCTTGTCTGTCAGACAGCCGGCCCATTTCAGTGGCCGGGTGCCAGAGGTTATCCCAATTTCTAAGCAGTTGTAGTAGGGCAGGGGTAACCCAGGGTGCATTCTGTTTTTTAGATCGAATTTTGGTGAGGGGTGCAAAGAGATCACAGGCCTTGTTGGAAGGTTTAGGAGAAGAAGGCGAGGACAGTGTCAATGTCGGGTGCACGATGAATGGGGGACCAGTTTATCTGGGTGAGAAACTGTTTACTTTTTTTCAGCCCACCAGGGCGGAGGCGCTTGCGGTGGGTGGTCTGGGCTTTGGGTTTGGGAGTGGGGGCTGCCCAAAGAAATAGGATAGAGGAGTGGTCACTTAGGGAATCTGGGAGGACCTGGATGTGTTGGATTTTTTGGGGGCGGTTGGTGATAATTACATCCAGAAGGTTTATTCTAGTGGGCTGGGTGATGAGTTACATCTGGTCTTGGGCAGCAAACGAGTCTCGGATCGTGGAAGAGGAGGTGCTGAGCCAGTTTATGTTAAGGTCCCCAACTAGGATTTGTTCTGCCTTGTGGTGGAGGGTGGCCAGATATTCAGTTATAGATACCAGTGCTGGGTTCTGGTTCTTTGGGGGAACGTAGACAGTGGTGAGATAGAGAGGGCCCCTAGAGGGGTCAGGAGTGAGTTTGAGGGTAAGGGCCTGGGACCCATTTACAAGGACGGGGGTAGGGAGCACTTGTCCAATGATTGTGTCCCTAGTGTAGATTGCACAGCCTCCCCTCATTTGCCTACTCAGTCCTACTGGTATAGGGTATAGCCTGGGAGGGAGACAAATGAGTTAGGGGTGGATTTGGACAGCCAGATTTCAACCAGGGCTATGATGTCTGGTTGATGTGCCATGGCCCATCACTGGAGGGTATCAGATTTTTTCAGCAGGCTGCATATGTTCATGGAGGCTATTTGGAGTCCATTGGGCCAAGTAGGTGGGCCGGAGGGGGCAGGGCCTGGGTTGGGATGTATGTTGCCAGATAGGAGTAGTAGGAGGACCAAGGCTGTGGTCCGGGGGGTGGCAGCAAGTCAACTTCCGAGGTGTATGCTGGGATGGGGAGGTGGCCATAGTGGAGCAAAATGGGCAGGGTTCGAGAAGGGTTAGGAGGGCAGGACGGTGCAACCATGGACAGCCAGGTTGAGGCAGTGGGGGTAGCTAGGGGTGGGTGCCGTGGGCCAGGGTACATGGTCAGTGTGGGTGGGATGGACTAGGTCAGGGGGAGTTGGGGGTGCTGGGATAAGTGGGCCCGTGAATATGCCTGGCTGATGGGATGTGTGTACTAGCAAGAAAATGAGGGGGAGACATTTGAGGAGAAGGTATACAAACATAATGCCTATGGTAGCAGCAAGGCAGAAAGGGTTCAAGTATCTTGGCTGCCCTGCAGAAAGCGTGGATGCCACTTTGGATTAGTGGTAGGGTCACGGACTTTGGTGGACAGGGTACAAGGTTCAAGACCCTGGTAGGGCAGGTGAAAAAGGACCTGGGTGAGTGTGGGGATCCACGTTCTGAGTGGCTCAAAGCAGGCTGGAATTGGGCCAAATCCAGGGTGAAAATAGCGACTCCTAGTGGTCACTGAGGGTTAGTGTCATGCTAGGGTAAGGGTCTGGTGGTTGGGCAGGGGCCAGTATGCAGGGCTAGCTTGGAGTCTAGATATAGGTATGAGGTGTGGGCAGAAACAGGATTGAGAGCAAGGGAAGAAAAGTAGTGTATGTGAGTAGGGGGGTTCCAGGAAGTAGGAGGAGCGGGAAGTTCAGGTAATGAAACTGACGTGAGTAGTCAGGGGGGCCCTCTGGTGGCTGGCTGGCTGGTATAACCTGCTAATGGGAAAGTGGGGACTTAGTACTATAATACACAGGAAGTGACATCACAAGTATGAGACTATATAAGTAGTGATGAGCCTGGGGGGGCGGGGCAGTCGACGCGTGCAATGCGTCGGGCTAACACCCCTCGCAAGGGTGCTAGTGCAGGAGTTAGTTTACTTACCTCTGAGCACCCGGCTTGAATGTCCCGCTCCAGGAGGGAGTGCTTGTGTTGTTTGACTGTGTCTGTGGGGAGAGGAGGGCAAAGGATTAGATTAGTATGCAGCGGGAAGGACAAGGTCGTTACTGTGCCTGCGCGGGAAAATGTCCCGACACTAGCTCTCGGGGAAGATGGCGATCACTACACCAAACACGCTGAGAACCAGGCAGGTAAGCAATCCAACAATACAGGTTCACAGAATCATGCTTATTCAGTATGCTAAACACAGTTCAAAACCCCAGATATTACCTTAAATCTCTTCAAGTCCTCCCCGTGGCCAAGTCAGCGGCTACAATATATAGGGGCAAGTTTGGACATGGAGCAAGGCAAAGCCTTTCTTCCTCAAGACAGAGCAGAGCGACTTCGGTCGCATGCTCGGAAGATCTCTGCTCGTCAGGTACCGGCCAGATCGGTTCTCAGACTTTTGGGACACATGGCAGCTGCCATTACCACAATCTGCCTGGCAAGACTTCACATGAGGGCGATCCAGTGGAACCTGACAGTTCAGTGGGATCAGTGTTCAGACGACGTGGAGCATCCAGTCTTGATATCGAGCCCTGTCAGGCAAGCTTTGACATGATAGTTGAATTCCTCCAACCTTTCCAGGGGAGTCTGTCTCAGGACGGAGTGTCTGGGGCAGATCCTGACTACAGATGCATCGGGCCAAGGTTGGAGGGCTCACTTGGGTACTCACCCAGACTCAAGGGTCCTGGGCCCAACACAAGCTTCATCTCCATATCAACATCTCTGAGATTAGAGCGATTCTGTATGCCCTTCAGGCCTTCCAGACAGTGTTACTCCCTGGCCCCCTGTTGATCCAGACCAACAAAACATATCAGTGGTCTTTTAAGTCAACAAGCACGGGGGGGGGGACTCACTCTTATCCCCTCTGCAGGGAGACCATATGAGTGTGGACATGAGAAGTGGACCCTCACCTGGACTTGATTGCAGTCCACGTCCCAGGCATACAAAATAACCTGGCCAGCAATCTAAGCTGATCTCATTCCTGGGCCCATGAATGGGAACTTCATCCCTCTGTGACGGAAGATCTCTTCGACAGATGGGGTCATCCAGACTTGGATCTGTTTGCCTCCCCATCCAATGCAAAACTGCCCAGTTTATGCTTGCTTGATCCAGGGCCTGGTGTTTTCTGGTGAGACACGTCCCTCTCCTGGATGGGGAGGTCCTTTACGCGTTCCCTCCCTTCCCTCTACTGCAGTGAGTTCTTCTCAAGCTGCAACCAGAGGAAGCAGAGATGATCCTGGTGGCACCCTTTTGGCCGAGCCAGATCTGGCTTCCACTGTTTCAGCAGCTTGCAGTGGAAACTCCTGTCTCCTGCCCCTGTGCTCAGACTTACTCTCAGGACATCCACCTTCCTATCTACTACCCAAAGTATTCGAACCGAGGGAGGCATTACTACATATGTGGATGTGCACAGGTGCTTTATTACTTGGAGTGCACCTGAAACATTTGAAAGTCTGACCAGTTGTTTGTGTCTTTCGCCCCCAAAATGGAAGGAGCTCCTGTTTCTAAATAGTGTTTATCCAAATGGTTGGTTAATTGTATTGTTTTCTGCCACAACAAGTATGACAAATGCTTACCGGGCTCGATAAAGGGTCACCCTACCAGGGGGATGGTGGCTCCTTTTGTCTTCTTAAGAAATGTATCCGCTGCCTGCGAGAGAATTAGGACCCCCCCACCTCTGGACGCTTCTCTCTTTCTGTGCCCTATCTTTCAAAACAAAAATGTACTGCAGAAGTGCTTTTATCTTTGGTCTCTCTTGACCATATTTCACTTTTCTACCACGACAGAGTGACCTCCTATCATGGTATCTTATGCTATTCTACCCTGTTAAATTTCTTTTTCAGTCCATGAGGTGTAGATGTTGTAAGAAAGAAACTGCAGCCTTAACTATTATTATGTTAATATCTTAAGTGAACTGCTGAGAATAAAGTCCTGTGGTCTTTATTTAAGTAACCTTCTGGTTGGAGAAATGAGGCTTAAGCTAGAGACAGACAGGTTGTCTTACTGAAGAGAGAAACAAGTTTCATGCATTTACCCCCCCCCCCCCCCATCAGTGTGTACAAACATACCCATTTGGTACATAGAACCCTTCCCCTGTTTATTTAAATGCTGGCCAACAAACTTTGCGTTTATTGAGGGTTTCATTTATGAAGTTGGCCCTCTATAAAGAAAAGGAAAGAATCCCAATGTATTCTGGCTGGGACAAAGTGTGTCTTTAGTGCAGCGGCTTAACTAGCAAGTAGCAAATGCTTTTTGCACTGTGCTATATGCGTTCTTGTGAGTTGCAGTCTGTGCAAAAGCAGAATCAGAACGCAACTGCGATTTAAGCCAGCAATAGAAGAGAAAAACGCATCTAGCAATTGCATTTGCATTTTAGTTAAGCAAGATGTTAAGAGAGGAAGAAAAATAACCCTATTTTAGGTGCAGGACAATTGGTTAGCAGTAAATGGCGGTTGTTGTTTGGAGAAGTTTTGGGGCATCCCATAATTTCATAACACCTGGATGTATAGCGAGTCATTTGAGAGTTTATTTTGTTTTATGCTCTACTTAGTTCGTCTATATAAATTAAAGCATTTCCTGACAAAAAGGTATTGATAAACCTTTCTTTTTAAAATAGGATCCCACTTACCTGTTGTGCTCCGAGTATCTTGCAGAAGTGCAGTGCTCTGTCTCTCCTTAAGGGCCAGTGGCCCCCCTTCTAAGCTAGTTTTATAATGCACTGCTGATGTGAGGTCACTTTCTGTAGGAAGGACTAGGGACTTAAGTGACCATTAAGTATGCATATTGAAATTCCTATATTGATAGAGATGTTTTGTCATGAATAAATAAAACAATTGTTGAGATGTAATTTTACAAACAGTGGTCCCTGGTCATGCCACATATTTTGTATTAGAATAGTTTATTATATGTATTAGAAATAGGGGTCAGATCAGGTGATCTATGATGTCATCATCTCAGACGTATATAAGTGCTGGCTAACCTTATTGATTCTATCTAGGTTTTGTGCACAGAGGATAGTGGTCCTGTTGCTTTGAAGGTACCACTCTGTGGCAGTGCTCATTTTGGAGTACTGAAGTTCGAGTTGAGAACTGATTTACTTTATTTTCTTTGTTTATTGAAGTATTTGATTTAATTTTGATTCTTTTTATTTATTTTTTTGGAAAAATAAATCCTTTGGCCACACAGAGTGTGTGTGAGCGAACGTTACCTTGGAGCCTTGTGTTGTCACTACCCACTCAGACTATCACACTGCCGACATTTGTGCAGCTGCTACTTGGAGTTCTGTCCACACCTTTGTCAAGCACTACAGTCTGGACTTTGCTTCTTGCTGCAGAGCAAGCATTGGATTAGCAGTCCTTCAGGGCCTTCTGTCATAATTCTTTTTGGGAGACTTCTACCTCCACCCTTCTGACTGGGGTCTCTCCTTAATGCTTGGGACTGAGTCCCAAAGTTGTTACCTACTGCAAGAGCCCCTTCAAAGTGAGATAGTACAGTTACATAAGAACTTATTGTAACAGTAGATCTTTGAGAGGAGCTCTTGCAGCAGGCACTACATTTCCCTCCCACCTTCCCCCTGGTAGCTGCTTCTCCATCACAGATACCTTGTTTCCCCCATTTGAGGAACCTCCTTGGTGCTCCATTTTTTATGGCTGCAGTAGGCGGAGTCTGCAGACATTTTCCATGTACAAAAGGAGCGATGTCATGTTTTCTGTCCGTGGAACTGACTGAAGGTGTAAATAGTCTCCTCCGCCTTATCCTCCTCCAAGAAATGTTTTCCGCCCTGAAATAAATATGCTTTCATGTTAGTCAGTGGTTGCAGGGTGCTGTTTTCTTTCTTAAATGGGTGGTACAAGAACTGTAACTTGAATAGTGGGAGGCAGCATTCATTTTTTGGGGGGGGGGAGTAAGATCCACCCACACCTCCACCTGAGAAGCTCCTAAAGATCCACCCCCATTTTTTTTTGATTCATGTGGGAGGGGCATGAGGTGGATATCATGTTGAAACAAGATATAGTAGTTTGGAACCTGGAGCAAGCAACAGAAAAAGTCTGTGGAGTGATCGAGTTGTGGAGCCCCTGCATTTTATTAAGGACTAGGCGAACAGAAGATACTTAATACCTTCAAATTGACTTAAAAACCCTTGGAGCAAATGATTATCAAAGACACCTGGGGACTCGGAAGGAAAGAGTAATTAAGGACTGCCTAGAACTACAGCTCCCAAGGAAAAGGATAGACACAGTGTTCTGATTCGAGTTGAAAGAGCCACAGGTTTTTCTTAAATATTTATATACTAAAAACCTAAAGTTCAGCTTTTGGGATTAACAATATTTGTTTAGATATATATATATAATCTTTTTAGTAGTTTCAAAACTTTGAAAGCACTGGTGTTAGTAATGCATTTAGAAATACATTTTTAATTGTCTTTACAGTTATGTGTTTCACAGTTTCATGTGAGGGTACATTTTTGGGGGAGGGGGTTCAAATTATTTTAATCATGGGCACAGTACTTGGTAAACACAAGTTCTTTGATGATAAAGTGTGTTTTTTCTTTTCAGTTTGAGAAGTAAGTATAGCAGTGTTGTAACTGAGTTTATAGTGGCAAGTAGATAGGGGATAATGTTTTGAATGTGGCAGTAGGACAGATTAGTTAGGATAAAGATATGCTGTCTTGCAAATAAGAAGAAACTGTAAGGGATACATTTTGCAAAACAGTGATCCCAGTGTTTTGTTTCTGCCTAGGCTGTGAGATGATTTTGTTCTAACTTTCCCTGCTTTCCCTGGATGTTTTATGACCTTTGGGGCTGCCATTCAGGTTTGTTTTATTGCATCTTGTCCAGGATAGTCTTCCCAGAGTGCCCTTTGGTTTGATGTCTAATAGCCCCTACAGCAGGCCAGTGTCTTGTTGGAAATACAGTGTGTACTGAGCCTGTGTGGTTACTGAGTTTTGCTTCTCTGTTTTTAGAATAAGTTGAAGCGTGTCTTTTTACTTAATAAATGTTTGTAAAAGTGTAAATCACATTTGCTAATGCAACTGTGAGTTACTTAACTGTTTTTTGTAGATTTGACTCCTGACTTGTTTTCATGACAGGCAGTTAATATTCCTGGAACAGACTTTGCCTTTGAAGCTCCTGTAAAGTGATGTTTTTTTGTCACTGTGTAGTTCCTCACTTTATAGGTGCTTCAGTGGTAAAGCCTTTTCATGCAGGAATGTTTACTGTCTGTCATAAACAGAAATCGGGAGTAAAATCTACCAAACACAGTTAAGCAAGTTAGCTTCAAAGCCAAACCTGTGAGTGCATGGAAAGATGTTACAGAAAGGAAGACATGCAGTTATTTCAAGTCTACAAGTTAAGCAACTTTTTTTTTAACCAGCCTTGGCTCAGCTTACATTCCTATCCTGATCAGTCATTTTCACAAATAAATTCAGAGAGATGTAAATTCTCTCCTGCTGGGTATATGGTGTTGTTCACACCTGTCCCAACCACGCCCACACCACCTTGCTTTGTATTTGACGTCAGCTGTAGCATTTCAGTACAGCAAGGGGTGACGATATATATTTTTTTCTGGACTTGCAGTATTAATTGAGCCGTCCCCAGTATGTATCCTTTCAAGAATTACTTTATGTGGTGTTCTTACCAGCGTGGTTGTTTCACTCTTATTTACAGCTTTCCACCTTTATCAGTTTTTAATTGTAATTTTTTTTGGCCTTTGAATAACACGCAGTTCAATACCTATAACTTCTCAGTTTCTTTATTATGATCTCATTGATTTCTGAAGACCCCCTTGTAAACGAGGTGCTAAACACAACTGGGTTTTCTTTGTCTTTTTTGTGTGTGTAGTTTTATGAAGCTTGTAACCATAGAAACAAGTGTGCAAAGCACGTATCTGACAAGTAATGGCATATCATATACACAGTAAAACCAATGAAAATGTATACAGATTCCTCCCAGTTCCTGGAAAATAAATCATTTCTTCACTGTGGACTGTCAGGCATTCAAGTTGTTCTCAGATTAAATGTTACTTTTATAAATATAGATTTAACAAGGATATCTTGTAAAGTACTAGTTTGTTTAAAAGTTAATTGTGGTCATGCTGATATCACATTATTCAGATTTGGTTCAGTATCCAGAAAATCCCATTTTTTGGTTTTTATGATCCAGGTTATTTTATGATGCATGTATTTTATGAAAATCCTAGGGCCTATCTTACTGTTGTGCACAGCTACTGAGGGCCCCAACTGTGATTAAAAAATGACAAGTGTAAAAATAAATAAATTACAATTAAAATGCATGTAGTCTACTAATTACAGTAGATTAGTACAGGACCTGTAAAACAACTTGTAATGTACTGAAAGTAAACTCAAAAATAGTTTTAAGTTCTTTTCACATCCAGTCATATAGTAGTATGAGAGAAACACAAAGATGTGAAACCCTGGAACCCCACTACCTGAATCAGTAGGGAATGCACATTTCATGAAGCATAGTTAAAAAAAAAAAAAAAAAAAAATGCAACAGAAAAATCATAGAAACATAGACTGTGATGGCAGATAAGGACCGCTTGGCCCACCTAGTCTGCCCATATCCCTACCTACCGAGTCTAGTTAACCAACAGCCTATTTCTTCCTACCCCCCACAAGAATTGCCTTATGTCTGTCCCATGCATTCTTGAATTCCCCCACTATTTTTGACCCCACAATCTCCTCACGAAGGCCGTTCCATATGACCACCACCATCTCTGTGAAAAAATCCTTCCTCATATGACCCCTGAGCCATCCCCCTCTATCTTCAAATTGTGTCCCCCTGATCTTCCCTTGTCAGTCTTCACCATTCATTACTGCTAAGTGTAAGCTGGAGGCATGCACCCGCAATGGGATTTTTTTGTGGCGGGAGGAGTTCGTGCCAACAGCACTTCTCGAGTGACGTGCAAATGTGGTGTGAGGGTGGTCATTAGGCACCGCAGACTCCTCCTCCATCCCAGTTCTGTTTCTCCCGCTGTTGAGGCTTCACATGCTGTGGGAGTGAGAGAGAAAAACGTTTTGTAGTGCGCCATTAGGCCTTTTCGTTTTCAACGCCATTTCGACTCCTCCTACATCCCGGTTCTTCATCCCGAGACCGTTGAAGCCGGTAAGACTGTTTCACTTATTTTTATTTTGACGGCACTGGGATCTTTGCTGTTTTGTAAAATATTTTTGCATCATGTCTAATTCGGGGGACAAGCATAAATCCAAGGCGGGCCATGCCCCTATGCGTCGGTGCCCTTGTGGCTGGCAATTCTCCATCTCGATCAACATGATGTTTGTCTTCGGTGCCTGAGACCTAACCATGATATGGATCACTGCAATGCCTGTTTTCCCATGGACCACTGTGTATTGGAAATCCATGCGTTTAAGATTGGCAGGGCTCCGCTGACTTTTGGAGGACAACGTTGCCCGCGGGCCTCCCAGGCCAGATCTCTTGAACTTCTTCTGGGTTCACTCCTGGGTCTGTACGGCTTGGCGAGGAGGAGACCTCCTCCACTTTCAGCCTTGCCGAGGAGGAGAAGGTGTCTTCTTTGGTGCCAGAGGAGCGGTGTAATTCCTCCCAGGGTCGCATTTTTGGTGCCGTCCCAGCAGTCACCTCCTTGGAGGTGCAGGCTCCCCCAATGTCATGGCCTCCGGTTGTGGGGCCCGGCACTGGCAGACCCTCGATGCCGCCAAGTGAGGCCGCTTTGGGTTCTGGCACTGTCCGTGGCACTGGAGATTTAGGCGGCGCCGCTGTGGGTTTCAGTGCTGTCCGCGGTGCTGGCACTGCCACGTTGGGTTCCGGCGCCGTCCATGGTGCCAGGGACTCGCACTGTTGGTGACATCACGGCCTACATTGGCACCGTTCCCCGTGCCATCATTGGAGATGTTTCGGGGGTTGCCTCTCTGGAGGTCACTCAGCTCGACTCCGCTTTGGAGGAGGATGACTCAGAGGCAGACCCGGAATGGCAGCCCGATTCTTCGGTATCGGAAGTCTTTGTAGGCCGGGGTGTCAGGCAGCCCAGTGTTCCTCTTACTGAGTCCCTGGAGTAAGTTCGCCATGTGGGTCCCACGGCTGGGGGTGGCCTGGGATCCCCTAGGGGCGATAGCTCCGGGATTCAGGAAAGGGTGCCCTCTTCTGAGAGGGCACAGGCAGCTGCCATTTCTGGTGCTGCTGGGGCTCCTCGGGAAGGGGTGGAGAGCCCTGCTACTGTGGCCTCCCTCTGGAGGCCCATGGGGGGGGGTGCTCCTGCGCTGGTGTAGAGGAAGAGGGCTGCCTCGGAGTTGGAGGGGTTGACAGGTTGGGGTGAAGAGCGGTGGCGCATTCCCACTGCCCTGCAGGGTGTGGGGAGGAGTCGCAGTGCTGAACCCTGCCTTTCCTTAGAAGTCTCCAGGGCGCTGTCTGGTGGTGGTACTGAGGGTTGCCCTTCTGGACACATGCAACCTCAGTCGTGTCACAGGGGAGATTCCCCTTCTGGGCTCTTCCAAAGTTTGCCTTCTCAAGTTACCTCTTCGCAACCCGATATGGTCTCAGGGTTCCCGGTCATGGTGGCATCGCTCCCTGGATCTCAGAGCCCTGGCGGGCATGTACTCTCAGGTGCCCTTCGCTCATCCCTCTGCAACCACCCCCTCCCTCCCAGGCCATGTGGGTCCTTCAGAGCCCTGAATGTGGGAGTCATTCAGAGCTACTGCGGCAACCTTCCCTTCATATGTCAGAGCCATGAACGAACAGGTCTTTCGCCTGTCTTCCCTCCCCTCCACCACAAGAATCTTCTGACCATTTAAGCTTCACTTCCTCTTTGTCTTCCTCTTCTGAAGAAGAGGAACCTTCTGTCCACCTATCCTCCGACGCTGATTTCACAAAATATCAGCAGTTCCTTTCAAGGCTGGTCTTGGAGCTTCGTATCTCCTTTGTTTGCAGGGACAATACCGAGTGGCAGATGCATGTATTCCTTAGTGAATTTAGTGCTCGCCACCTCTTGGTGCCTTTCTGGCCAGTTCCTTTACAGGAGGCTTCTGTCCGCACCTGGCAGACTCCAGTCACCCTGTCTCCAGCCCCGGCAGACTTCAGGAGATAATATTGTGCCCCCCACGAGTCTCTAGGTTCTCTACCTCACCCACCCCTGGGCTTGACATCCCTAGACACTCCTTCCGGGCCTCAGTGCCTGGTACACAATCTACCCCCGGATCCAGATTCCGCAGAATTTGACCAGTGGGGACGAACAGTCTTCTCTTCAACTCGTGTATTGATGTGTATAGGTTCATATCAGGCACACCACGCTGCCTGCAACAGACATCTGTGGTTGATGCTGGTGCAGGTTCTGGCATCTATGCCTGATATGGAGCAATCCAGACAAGCCATTGTCCTCTCTGCACAGGGTCTGGAGCTCGCAAGGCACCAGGCAAGGGCGTCTTAAGAATCCATTGAGGTGGCTTCCAGACTGGCAGGGACAGCGATCCACATAAGGTGGATGGCATGGCTTCGTTTGTCCAGACTGTCACCCATTGCTCTCCACTTTCTGGGGATCTGTCTGTTTCCCCCCAGGGTGAAGAGGATTCTTCAGGGGCATCCTCCGTCCCATCCCTCGGTCATGGGGGATACACCTCACCCTCAACAACCTTAGACTACCCCAGTCTATTGGTTAGGGTCTACCCTTCCTGCTTTCCACCAGTAGGAGGCTGAGGGATCTGTTCCCTCAGGGCTGAACATCAGGCTCCCTCCTGAGGAGCTTGGTACTCACCCAGCAGTAGTAATGAATAGTGAAGATTGACAAGGGAAGATATGAAAATTACTTGCCTACCGTAATTCTTGATCTTCTCTTGTATCTTCGCCATTCATTACTGAATCCCGCCCATCTTCCCCTCATGGGCCTCATTTCTTGGGCATCTCCCTCACCCCGCAGTGCCCTCCTCCCTCCCTCGAGGCCGTGGGGGGGTTTATCCCCTGGTCCTCGGGACGTCTGTTCTTGAAAAACAGCGAGGGATCGAAGGAGGAGAGCAAGTGCAGTTTTGTTTTTTCCATCTGAGGGAACTCTTTCTGATTCTCCTGGAAGGTGTTCCTTTAGGGACTTGCGTTCAGGACAGATTAGTTCAATCAACAGCCAACAGGACTAGTTCTGAGACAGTCCTCTAACTTGGTCTTTGGACCTAGCTGGTGTCCCTGAATCTTGCTTTGTGAGCGCCAAGCGAGGACTAGTCAATGTCAATTATAGCCCGATTCAAAAAGTACCATCTTTGAACCGGTGGTCTGTTACCATTTGGCCCTTGCCTTCTCCAGGGAGTCAGAAGGAGTTTCCTTCTCTGTCTCTCTCTTCATCTTTCTAAGATGCATTGCCCTATCTTAGGGCTCCCTCTCCTCAGTACTTTATATGGCTATGTACTAGTGGGGTCCTTTCTTATACACCTAGTTGAGGGCTCTTTCCTCTCGGGAATCTGTGAGCTCTCAGCTTGAGTGATGGGCCATAGGATAGCGGGATGTGTAGGGAAATCTTCCTCGCTCGTTCCAAGCTGAGCGGAAGGTTCGGTTGAACCATCTAAACCAATGTTGTCTGAAGGGATCCTTGCTCCCTTGCTTTTAGCTCTGAGCTGATAAGCTTCAAGCCAATTTTCCCAAAGTTCGTGGCAGCAGTTCCCTTCCTTCCGTTATCCCTTTTTCTTCCTCTTCCTTCTTTCTTCCGTCCCCTTTATCTGTTTCTCACCTTAGGGTAGGGTTCTCCTCTTTCCTGTCCTCTTTTCAGCTTATTCCTTTTTCAGTTTGTTTCCTTTCCTTTATCTGTCCCTCTGCTCTCTTGCCTCTCTCTTATCCTTCTAATTCTTTATTTAGCCTCTGGCTTACAGAACTGGGATGGAGGAGGTCTACGGCATTTAACGATCACCCTCACACACCACGCTTGTCGTCCTCATAAATGGCACCATCCAGGCGCGCCTCCTCCCTCAAAAAACTCCCATGGCAGGTGCTGCTCCTGACTTACACCCAGCAGTAATGAATGGTGAAGATACAAGAGAAGATAAAGAATTACGGTAGGTACGTAATTTTCATTTCTTGCACATCTCTTTTTCTGAACGATGCCATCCTCTTGGACTTTGTTGATTCCACTGAGGTACTTAAAAGTTTCTATCATGTCTCCCCTCTCCCTTCTTTCCTCAAGGGTATACATATTAAGGTCTTCAAACAACATGAAGTCTTTCTGTATTCTGACAATTGCAGTGATTCCCAACCTTTGAACTGCCCCGGAGAACAAAGAGTTAACTTTCTATGCAGGGCATAAAATGCTGAGCTCGAGCTTGGTTGAAGTCTCTGTCTGGAGTGTTTCAAACCTAATCTTTACTCCACCTCATTGAACGGTCGCTCCGGAGATTTCTCCTTCAGCTCGGTTCGAAAGTCGGTTAAAGTTTCAGTTTTCGTCTGTTTTTAAACCGAAAAAGTATCCGCATAGTCGGTTCAGTCTCTGTCTGTGGTGCCGTGAGTACTAGATGGGAATTGTTCTGTTTTCTGTGTGGAACTTAAGCGGCTCGGTTCGGGCTAACCGCCATTTGATAGTGAAATTTGTGTGTTTTACTTAGTGTGTGGTTACCAGTTCTTATCGGTTCTAAAAAGCGTGTTTTAGTGCCTTTCCCCAATACCAGTAACCGCAGTTAGGAACTGATAAAGTCTTGCCTGGCGGTTGCCTAAAAGCGTAAGTTGGTTAGGTTGGCCATGTCTAGAAATCAAAGAAAAAAATGGGCCCACTGGGTTTCAACACTGCAGTGAATGTGGGAGGTCTTTGCTAAGGCGATCCCCACACCACCTGTGTTTATTGTCCGGGGTTTGACCACCTCGATTCAGACTGTCAAATATGTAAAAACTTTCCCAAATCTACCCTTGAGAAGAGATTAGGTAGACTAAGGGAAAAGGAGGCCGAGAAGTCCGCTGACCCGGATGGCCAGCCTGGTTAGGTTTCGACCGAACGAGGAGGAGTGCCCTCTGACCAGGGTGATACTTCGGGCAAAAGGAGAGCTGATTCCGAGGGATCGGTTCCGACAAAAAGAAAACGCAAAGACAAATTCCTTTTTGTAAAATATGGGAATAAAGGTTTTGGGGCTAAATGGCTATTAATGATGTTACTAATGTTATCAGGAACAGTTCATCCCAATCCTGGGCCAATTAATCAAATAGATAAGGATGTGAATATTTTTTTAAAAGTAGGACATTTAAATGTCCAGAGTCTATTACCTAAAAAAGATTTATTAGAAGGATGGTTAGTTGAAAATTCCTTCGACATTCTGGCATTGACAGAGACCTGGTTATCGGATAAAGTAACTGATGATGAAGTGAGGATTGAAGGGTATACTGCTTTTAGGAAGGACAGAAAAGGGAAAAGGGGGGGAGGTTGTTTATTTTATATTAAGAGTCATCTGTCAGCTAATATGAATCAAGATTGTCAGGATAATAGTTATTATGAGTCCTTGGTAATTGATTTAGTATTGGGAAGGAATAAATTGTTAACCTTAATTGATGTATATGTACCTCCCCAGAATGTTAACATGGGAATTGAAGCCTTTTTTCATGACTTATCTTTCCTTGTCTCGAGAGAATTGCTAATTTTGGGAGACTTTAATTTAGATTGGTCATCTAAACAAGCAGTTGATGTTAGGAATTTAGTATCAGGTTTGGGAATGGCTCAATTGGTGACTGATACTACTAGATATTTATTTATTATTTATTTATTAAATTTTGTTAACCGGGTAGGCCTGCTGGGCTCCGAAGATCCCTTTTTCAGGGGCGACCCGGGGAATTGGTACATAAGGATTGAACATACAGACAGGTATCACAGAGTCATACGGATCATACAGAGTTGCTAAGACAGTATACAATATCCCATTTTGTGCAAGAGGGCATGAGGTACATTGTATTAGTTGGTACAGTCGTAATACAGTGCAGTGTAATTGTTACAAGATATAGCAATTCAGAGCAGTACATGTAAGGTCCGCTGATGCGTTGAGAGTAGTACAAATAATACGGGTTATGAATACACCATACAGTTTCTGTGGACAAATAATACGGGTTATGAATACACCATACAGTTTTCTGGTGAGCGGGCAACAAATACATTATAGTATGGAATACAGCAGTGACGTCAGGTGGAGAGGTGAATAAGTGCTTCTGTGTCTACAGGAGGTTCTGTACGGGGTAGTGAGCCAGCTCAAGCCAACGTTAGTTGTTGCCCTTATAGGGAAGCGGTGTCTAGTTGGTATGGACTGATATTAGGTGTGATTGTCTTAGTTGTTGGGGCAGTTGCAGGGACTTGGTTTGTTAATGTGAGCACGTAGCCCCCTTTGAAAGATGGCTAATGTTGGTGCCTCCTGAAGACGCCTGGGGAGATTGTTCCATGATTCCGCTAGGTGAGTAAAGGATTTTCTCCTGCAACTGTACAGGTCCGGGAGTCTCCAGGAGTTTTGTTCGAGAGCCAAGCCATCGCCTGAGCTGCTTTGGGGGCAAGTAGTCCATTCAGGCCTGCCAGGTGGGGAGGGCTTCCTGGGAGCTTATAGGTCCAGTTTAGTAGGGGTACTGGAGCCTATTGTCCAGGGATGGCCAGTTGAGGGCAGTGAGGGCATCACAATGGTGGGTCCTCGAGCAGGATTTTGAAGCAGAGCGAGCTATTTTGTGATATAGGGTCATGAGTCTGCTCCGGTCTGTTTTAGTGGTGCCGAGTAAGATGGGAGCGGCGTAGGTTAAGGTCGGGAGAAGGATAGTTTGTGAGATGGCCAGTCTAGTCTCTGGTATCATATTGTGGCTAAGGCGTATGAGAAGGCCCAGTTTTGGTGTGTATGTTTTGTTACAGCATCCACTTGGGGCTTGAGGGTGAGGCCCTGGTCTAATATGAGACCAAGGTATTTGACTGTACCACCTCTATGTTGGAGCCGCCAAGGTAGTGAGTGAGGAGATGGTCCCTGGAGAGGCCCAGGGATTTTGGCCCAAACAGCACGGCCTTGGTCTTAGTGGGGTTGAGAACAAGGCGATTCTCCATTAGCCAAGTCTCAGCCTTGGTGAAGTTGTTTTGGAGCCCAGGTCCCAGATCAGATGGGTGATCCCCAGTTCTGTAGAGTACCGCATCGTCTGCGTACTGTACTAAGGAGCTTCCATCGTAGTGCTCATGGAGGTCATTTGTGAATAGGGAGAACATAAGTGGACCTAAGATTGAACCCTGAGGGACTCCCTCAGTTAAGGGTAGGGGTTGTGAGGTGGCCCTTTCCACTTGACCTGTTGAGTGCGGTCCGAGATAATTGCAGATCCATTGAGGGAGTGTTGGTCCATCCCTAGTTGGCTAAGCTTTGTTAGCAAGAGTGAGTGATCCACCAGGTTGAAGGCCGTGAGAGAGGCTCAGAACACAGCCCCAGTTGGGTTACCCTTGTCCCAGGCTGTTAGGACACCAGAGGTGAATTTGATGAGGGCGGTATCGGTCCCATGCTTGGTCTAAAGCTGTTGTGTGGGTGCCAGTAATCTGTTGGCTTCCAGGTAATCTCTGAGTTGGCTCGTGAACTAGCCACTCTGGATTTTGGCCAAGTGACAGGATGGAGATGGGCCTGTAGTTTCCTATAGGTTCCCTTGCTCCGCCCTTGTGTATTGGCACTACATGTGCCCTTTTCCATATTAAGGGGACTGCACCTTCCTGCAGGGATCTGTTTATTAATTGCATCACGGGCAGTGCGATGGCGGGGCGGCAGCCCTGAGAAGCCTTGGGTCCAGCCCATCGGGTCCCGGAGATCCATTGGGTTTTAAGCATTGAAGGAGGGTCAGCACGTCTTTGGTACGCACCATCCGTAGATGGAAGTTGGTGATCGTAGGGTCCTGCGTTTCATTGACCGTTGGGCTCTGAGAGCTGCAAGTGGTGTTGGGTCTGAGCGCCCCCAGGTCGGTAAAAAAGCGATTGAAGGCTGTAGCGACCTCCTCTCCATCGTTGAGAGAAGTTCCATTGTGTGTTATGTTACCCTGCTGGGACGGTTTAGTGCCTTTTATCAGGGAGTTGATACTTGTCCAAAAGGACTTTGGGTCAGTTAGAGTTTGCCTCTGCAGGGATTTTAAGTAGTCCCTTTTGGCATTCTTGGACTTTCTTTGGCACTGATTCCTCAGGGATCTATAGGCAGAGTGATCAGCAGGGGAGGTGGAGCTCCTTGCTCTTTTCCAGGCTTTGTCTCGGGCTGTCATCAGTGCCTTCAGTTCACGTGATATCCACTTGTGGCAATGGCCCTTGGCTCGTCTGGTTCTAATTGGGGCATGCATGTTAGCCACAGCAGAGAACGTGCTCTGGAAAAAGTGCGCTGCATCGTCTATGCTCCCTAGGTGTCTCACCGGAGACCAGTCTATGTTTCTTAGGGACCTCTGGAGTGCTTCCGCCAAGAATCCAGAGAAGTCCCCTGGCTACTATGAGTTTGGGCGGGGTCCTGGGAGGCCGTTTTTTCCATATGCAGAAGGTGGGTGAGTGGTCGCTTAGGGCGTCCGACATCACACCAGCCACTTGTTGGTTGGTGGGTTTTGAAGTGAGTATCCAATCCAGGATAGAGTGATTCCCTGTTTTATGGTTATGCCTTGTGACCTCGGTGATGACCTGGGTCAGGTTAGCGTCTAGGAGTATTGCCTTATGTTTTTGCTCAGTGGTGGGATCCCACCTTAGGTTGAAGTCCCCAAAGGACCAACAGCTCTGTGGGTCGTGCCCCAGCTATTGGGCTGATGAGGCTTTGGAGTGCGGCAGTACCCCCTAACGGAGGGTTGTAGATACATCCTATGGTCAGGTGTTTAGCATTGCCCAGGACAAGTTGGACGAATATAGATTCTAGTCCTGCTGTGTTTGGCGTTTCCTCAGGGGACAAGGAAGCTGTCAGGAAGGAGATCACATAGACGAGAACTCCCCCTCCTTTTTTCCCTTCCCTATCCTTTTCTGGAAGGAGTTGTAATGGACTAGTTCCACTTCATGAGGGAGTATGTAGGGCTTCAGCCAAGTTTCTGAAACGGCTAGCACATCTGGTTTGTAGGTGTCTACCCAAGATTGTACCTCCGCATCTTTGGTCAAGACTACAGATGTTCATGTGGGCCACCCTTAGTCCCCTGGTGTGACACCATGTGGGGTTCCCGGATGATCCTAGTATGGAGTTTGGGGGCAGGGGCCCAGGATTAGGGTGGATGTCACCAGCCCTTAATATTAGTATAAGTAGGATGAGGCGGAGGACCTCCTTCTGTATCGGGGAGGATCGTTTTGGTCGGTCACCTGAGGTGTCACAGAAAATGAGATAACAGGCTCCCTTTAGGGCAAGTCCGTGCTTGTTAACTAGTGCGAGTGAAATTGAGGGAGAGTGGCAATGTGAGGGGTGCGGAAGGTGTCGATCCTGTACTCCCCTAGGCAGGTTGGGGTCAGGACAGCCACTTATTTTGGCATCCACCCATCCTAAAGCAGTTACATATAGGAGTAACACAGAAATTATTCCAATGTTAGCCAGTGGCAAATTCATCTTTGAGTACCAACACTGCTGTGGGTGCGGTTGGGCTACTGTGCTGAGCATCCTATTGCACCTCTGTTCCAATACCAGACAGTGGTGCTAAGGGAGCAGGATTCCCCAGGTTTCAGCTATTCAGACTTTCACAGTGGGGGAGAGCAGGAACTACCTGCAGGAAAGCAAGAGATCAACACTGAAGATCTTTGTAAGTCCCTATTCTGACAACATCATTGCAGGAGCAAATGCCAGACTATAAGTATGAGAGCTGCACAGACAGAATTGGAATTATGGAATCCCACTTGGCGGCCTCTAGTGGCTGCAGCTGAGAAGCTGCTAATGGTAAAGTGGGCTGATAGGCTCATGCGCCCACATGGTGTGCAGTATATAGCTCAGAGCCGACCAAGGGTGGGGGCCGTGGGGAGCGGACGCGGAGCGTCAGCGAGGCCTACTAGCGATGGGAGCACTATGAAGTAAGCAACAGAATGGGAGTCAGCATGCTATCTCTCGGGACCGGCGTCTTTCATTACTGCCTCGTGGTTGTGGCGATGGCATAAATTCCAATTCCTACCTTTCCCAGCGATGCGAGGGAGGGCTCCTTTACTTCGCCCTCGCGACCTAACCTCCCTTCGGGGGGGATCTGCGGTGTCCTCAGCAGCACAACAGTCTGTGGAGCAGAAGATGAAAGTACAGCTTTACATCAGGTGCGCTACCTTTTTTTTTTTTTTTTTTTCTACAACAGTGGGAGGGGGTGACTACAACTGGGAGGGCAGCAAATGAGGGGTACAAGCAAAGGAGGGCGTATAATGCATCAATTAATTTACATTGTAAGCTGTGTAGATTTTACATGCGGATAACTTAGTCCCCAGATACAATGCAATGGAGGTCAGATATAGTCAGTTTTAAATCGGAAATCAGGTTCAAAACATAGCTGTCTGCAATAATTAAGGTGCACTACAGGTAGTCCCCCAAAATTCAATGCTTTCAGTCAGCAAAACGGCTTAACAAAAACTATCTTCACTCATGGGGGGACATTTAATCTACTACTATCTCTCCGGTTTCTTGCTAGCACCTTGCCTTCCAGAACTGCCCTTGTAGTATAAACATAAATAAAAAAAATTACAGTAACTTTTAAAGGCACTAGCAATGGGAGCACTATGAAGTAAGCTACAGAATGGGAGTCAGCATGCTATCTCTCGGGACCGGCGTCTTTCGTTACTGCCTCGTGGTTGTGGCGATGGTCTTCCTACCTTTCCCAGCGATGTGAGGGAGGGATCCTTTACTTCACCCTCATGACCTAACCTCCCTTCAGTGGGGGTCTCGTGTCCTCGGCAGCACGACAGTCTTTCCCAGCAATGCGCGAGGAGGGCTCCTTTACTGCCCTCGCGACCTAACCTCCCTTCGGGGGCTGCGTGTCCTCGGCAGCACAACAGTCTTTCCCAGCGATGCGAGGGAGGGCTCCTTTCGCCTCCACCTCCCTTTGGAGGCTGCCGGTGTCCTCGGCAGCACGACAGTCTTTCCCAGCGATGCGAGGAGGACTCCTTTACTTCCCCACGATCTAACCTCCTTGGGGGCTTGTGTCCTGCAGCACGACAGTCTTCCCAGCGATGCGAGAGGGCCTTTACTTGCCCCTCGATCTAACTTCCCTTCGGGGCTGCGGTGTCCTCGGCAGCACGACAGTCTGAGATATAATTATCGAACTGGATATGAGTCACTAATTGACTGGATTATTACGAATTATCCTGGGCATGTGATTAAGTCGGGAGTTAGTTCTGATTGTCTTAGTGACCATTGTTCTGTATATTGTGGGTGGACAGCTAAATATGTTAAGGAACCACATAGAACTATTCAGTATCGGAAAATCTCTGATTTTCACTTGCAGTCTTTTGAAGAAGAAGTCCAGTTAATTGGTCTTTCCTAGATGTTATTTATGATATTGACAAAGCTTTTTATAAGTTTTGTTGTTATTTTATTGGTATTTGTGATAAGTTATTACCGATTAAGATTGTTAAAATAAAAGCAGAGGAGAAAATATGGTTTAATCTTGATTTGAGGAAGATAATAAGTGATAGAAATAAGGCTTGGAATAGGTTCAGGAAACATAAGACAATTGGTCATCAGCAAGAATATAAGAGATTGTGTAATTTATGTAAAGCAAAGGTAAGGAAAGCGAAAAGGGTTTATTTGGAAAAAAAATTGGGTAATGGATTGTGTGATACCAAGGCCCTTTGGAAAGTTTTGAATGGGTTAATGGGAAAAAGTAAGAGATTGGATAATATTTCATTGCAGTTAGATGGTCAATTGGTTAATGATCCAGTCAAAGTAGTAAATGGGTTTAATTCTCATTTTACTAATTTAGAGAGGTTTAATATTCTAGGACGTGTGGCAGATTCGGAATTAAAAGAGTTACTAGCTGAAAATAGAAGGGAACAGGGTGGAGTGCCTACATTTTATTTTCAGGAACTTACTGAGAAGGATGTTTTGACGTATGTATTGAAGATAGATCCTAGGCCATATTTGAGGGTTGATGGAATAGATTATAGGATTCTTAAAAAAGCTGGGTTATTCATTGTTCCAATGTTGACTAAAATTTTTAATTATTCCCTCACTAATAATGTATTTCCTACAAAATGGAAATGTGGTGTTGTAAGGCCTATATATAAAAAGGGAAGTAAGATTAACGTTAATAATTATAGACCTATTACACTTTTAGCTCCCTTATCTAAATTGCTGGAGAGAATAGTCTCAGATCAGATTAAAAGTTATTTGGATAAATATTTCCTTTGGTCCCCTTCCCAACATGGATTTCGGCAGGGATATAGTACGGAGACTGCCTTGGTGAGGTTCACGGGCCAGGTGTACAAAGCTCTAGATGAGGGAAAGGTGGTGGCTGCTGGCTTTGTGGACCTCACCAAAGCATTTGATTTGGTTGACCATGGGAAGTTGTTATTGAGTTTGCTCAAGGTTAATTTCTCTAATGAAGTTATACTATGGATTAATGATTATTTAACTGGTAGGGTGCAGAAAACTATTATGAATGGTGTAACGTCAGATGAGGGTAATTTGATATGTGGTGTTCCACAAGGGTCAGTATTAGGTCCTTTGTTGTTCTCTTTATTTTTAAATTCTTTGCCTAAAATATGTAATGATACAGAACTGATTTTATTTGCAGATGATGCAGTTTTATTGTGTATTGGTGATTCTGGACAAATTGTACAACAACAGTTATAGAAGGACTTTAGTTTATTGCATGGTTGGTTCATTGGGCATAACTTGGTGTTGAATCATGTTAAAACAAAATGCATGGTGTTTAGAAATGTAAGATCTAATGTGAATTTTGAACTGACTTTAAAAGATAATTATGGAAATAATATAGAAAGGGTTTCTGAAATTTGTTGCCTGGTCATTGACAGTAATTTATCATTCGAAATACATATTCGGAAATTAATTGGTAAATTGCATCAAAGATTAGGAATGCTATATCGGTTAAAAAAGTACTTAACTTATGAAGTTAGGGTAATTTTGGTTAACAGTTTGTTGTTTTCAGTTATTGATTATGGTTTATTAATTTATTTATTTTCATCAGATAGAATGCGTGATAAGCTTACATCAACTTATAATATTATTCGATTTGTTACAGGTCAGAATAAAAGGACTCATCATTGTTTGCTTTATAGTTCTCTAGGGTGTTTGTCTTTAGTTGATAGATTTAGGTTACGTGTTTTGGTATTTTTGCAGAAAATTTATTTAGGATTTTTGCCGAGTGTTATTTGTGAAATGTTTCCAAAATTGGTAAATGGAGTAAGGACCAGGTCACAGGTAAATTTCAAATTTCGGATTCCCTATTGTAAAAATGCATTTGCTCAGAATTCTTTACAATATTATGCAGTAAAATTATATAATGAACTACCTTGTTATATTGTACAATGTGTTACAATTTCTTTATTTAAGAGGGTTTTAAAAAGATTTATGTAAGATGAATCAAAGTGTTGTTGTTTTAAATTATGTTGTATTATTTGTATGTTTTGTATTTTGAATATTGTATATATGTGTTTTTGTGTTGTGACTGGGCACCAGTGAAAATGGGCATATTGTTGCTCACTGGTTATACAGAATAAAAATAAACAAACAAACAAATCGACTGGTTCGGATCCAGAGGTTCATGTTCTGACCACCAAAGAGATAGCCAGAGCGATTCAGATTGTGGAATCGCTCTGTCCGGTTCCGACCGATCTGGCTCCTTCTGGTAGGGGTTTGGTTCAGTTGCTTCCCCTGCTTCAGGATTATACCCTTGAAGATTTTTATGAACCAGAATTTGAAGAGGAAGGGAAATTTCAGGATGATGATGTAAGTGAAGGTCTGGATGTGCCTGTGGAACCGGACATCTCTCCAGACAGACCATCAGGTGTTTTCCCCTCCTAGGCTTTCTGAGTCCCCTTCTCACTTTGTTTTACAGAAAGGTGGCTGAAACCCTCCAGCTTCCTATGGAGGAGGCTGTGGAAGATCAAGAGGAGCCTGATTATGTAGAGATGATGGACATCCCAGAGTCCAGGAGACTGTCAGTTCCCCTCCACAAATCTTTTGGGAAACGGACACAAAAAATTCTAAAGTCTCCTAACACTATACCTCCTGTGGATAGAAGAATGAACAAGAGGTATACACTTTCAGGCTCAGACACGGATTTCTTATACTGCATCAGCAGTGCAGCCATGTTGGGGTAGTGCAAGCTGCTGCCTGTGACAAGGCAACTATTCCCTTGGCTTCACACCCCCCAGACAAGGACTCCAGGAAGATTGATGCCGTGGCAAAGAAGCAATACATGGCATCTTCTATGGGACTCAGGCAGGCAAATTACGTGGCCTATACAGCCAGGTACCAGAAGTCCAGGTGGGACACTGTACTGGCTAAACAGGCCTCCCCCCAGCTAGCCAAGGAGCTGGAGGCGGTGGCTGCAGATGGGATTGAGGCATCAAAAGTTCAGTTTCATGCTGCTGTGGACTCTAATGATGTGTCAAGACTCATGGCCACATCTGTGGCTCTTTGGAGGATGGCTTGGCTCAGATGTACTAGCCTCTCGCAGGACACCCAGGCTAAGGCCATGGATTTTCCTGTAGTGGGTAATTCTCTGTTTGGGGAGCAGACAGAGAATTACATGAAGAAAATGGATGAGTACAGAACCACTTACAGGAGTGCTCAGGTCAAGGCAAGGCAGGCAACTCCTCAAAGGCAGCAGTCTAGGGGCAGGCCTTTTCAAAGGCCTTTTTACCAAGCACAGGCCTCTTCTTCCTTTTCTCAGAGGGGGTTCTTCAGAGGGAGAGGCAGAAGAGGGATGAGCAGGGTTGCATCCACTCCTCAGCCTAAAGCCCCTGCCAAGCAGACACCCTGATGGGCCTGCCCTGGTCGACTCTCCTATTCCAGTAGGGGGCAGGCTGGCTTACTTTGTCCAGGACTGGATGTCTGTTGCATCAAACAAGTGGGTCCTGGAAGTAGTAAGCCTGGGACTGGTTCTCAGCTTCAAAAACATTTCCAAAGATGAGAGCCAGATCTTTTCCACCTGCAAATATCTCGGAAACCCTTGCCCTAGAGGCAGAGGTTTCTTCTCTCCTAGCTTTAAGAGCCATAGAGAGAGTACCTACCCTACACTGGGGCAAGGGACTGTACTCCAGGTACTTTCTGACCGCCAAAAAGACGGAGTGGCGACCCATCCTAGACCCAAGATATCTAAACAAACATCTATTAAAACCAAAATTCAAGATGGTAACTCTGGGAATAGTCCTTCCCTTTCTAAAGCCAGGGGACTGGCTAGCCTCCCTGAACCTCAAAGATGCCTACTATCACATTCCTATCAGGTTCTCCCACAGAAAGTACCTCAGGTTCGAGTTGCCCTCAGGCCACTATCAGTTCAGAGCAATGCCCTTTGGCCTAACCTCAGCCCCAAGGGTTTTCACAAAGTACCTGGCAGTAGTAGTTGCCTTTCTAAGAAGGCAAAAGATTTCCATTTTTCCATATCTGGACGATTGGCTAATAGTGGGTCAGTCTCCAGACCAAGTCAAGTCTCACCTGCAAGTGACCCAGCAAGTGCTCACTTCTGTAGGATTTCTTCTCAGCCTTCCCAAGTCAGTTCTCGAACCAGTCCAGCTTCTTACCTTTATGGGGCAGAACTGGACACACACAGAGCAAGAGCCTTTCTTCCTCTAGAAAGGGCAAGGGTTCTTATGGAACTTGCTTCTTCTTTCAGCCTTCAGGTATCTTGACCAGCAAGCCATTTCCTTCAGCCCTTGGGCCACATGGCAGCTTCAATAGCAGTGGTCCAAGGGGCAAGATTCCAGATGAGGGATATTCAGTTCTGCCTGAGAGCTTTTTGGTCTCAGAGGAAGGATTCTCTCACCAAACTGATCCCAATGACTCTGACCTTGATCCAAGCCCTCCAATGGTGGCAGGATCAGGACAATTTAAGACAAGGTGTTCCTTTTCTAACTCAGCCTTGTTCAGTGGTCCTTAACACGGATGCTTCTCTCCTGGGCTGGGGAGCCCATCTGGGGTCCCTCACTGCCCAGGGGCTATGGTCCCCCCAAGAATCCCTTCTCCACATCAGTCTCCTAGAGCTCAGGGCAGTTCTTCTGGCCCTAAAAGCTTTCTCTCAGTCAGTACAGAACAGGGTGGTTCAAGTCAGAACAGACAACACCACCACCATGTGGTACATCAACAAGCAGGGAGGCACTCGGTCCATGGCCTTGTGCACAGAAGCCATGAAGTTGTGGTCCCTGGCTTATTCCCTGCAAACCTCTCTTGTAGCAGTTCACCTTCCAGGCAAGGACAGTGTGCTAGCAGATGCGCTGAGCAGGATCGCTCAGGGCCATCACGAATGGTCCCTGGACCCTCAGGTGTTGAAAGTGATTTTTTCAAGGTGGGGCACTCCAGAGATAGATCTCTTTGCAGCCCCAGACAATCACCAACTCCCTCTCTATTGTTGCAGACCTCCAGTCTTGGGCTCAGTCCCTCTGGATGCCCTGATCCTGAACTGGGAAGGGAAGTTTCTGTATGTCTTCCCCTCCTTCCCACTCCTGTTCAGAATTCTGGTAAAAATAAGGTCACAACCTTGCAAGGTGATTCTGATTGCTCCAGATTGAGTCAGACAGCCCTGGTACCCCCTGTTGCTGTCCATCTTCCCCTGTCTCTTCCCAAGAATTACAACCTGTTAACATCCTCTCAGGGAATGATTTGGTACTCCAATCTTTAGTCTCTCAATCTCAAAGCATGGCTCTTGGAGAGTTAGTGTTTGCAGATCTGCATCTTTCCCAATGGGTTCTGGATATCGTCAAGGCTTCTCAAAAGTCATCCACCAGAAAGACTTACAACTCCAAATGGAAAAGATTCAGCATTTGGTGTTCTAAGAAGCATATTTCTCCAGACACTGCTGAATTGCCTACGGTTCTGGATTATATGGTCCATCTTAATGGCCTAGGCCTCAGACCAGCTACTCTCAAAGTACACTTGTCAGCTGTTTCTGCGTTTCTGTCTGTGGGGAAGTCTTCCTCACTATCTTCCCATCCTGTGTTCTGTAAATTTTTTAAAGGATTGCTTCACACCAGTCCTCCTTTTAGAGACCCTGCCCCTGCCTGGGATTTGAATGTTTGCATTGCTCAACTTATGCAACCCCCCCTTTGAGCCTATGTCTTCAGCAGAGCTTAAGTTCTTGACTTGGAAAACTGTGTTCCTGGTAGCCATTACCTCTGCCAGGCATATCAGTGAATTGCAAGCCCTGTCAGTGGAACCTGATTATATCTCATTCCACAGGGATAAAGTGGTCCTTAGAACCAATAGAAGGTTCTTGTCCAAAGTGGTTTCAGACTTCCATTTAAACCAGTCTGTCTCTCCCTGTTTTCTTCACTGATCATTCTTCCTCAGGAGAGAGGAGGCTACACAGTTTAGATGTCAAAAGAGCCCTTAGTTACTACGTAGAGCGTACCAAGGGTCACAGGTATGACTCCTTCCAGTTGTTCCTCACTTACGGAGAAGTGGGGAAAGGGCAAACCTGCCACCAAAAGATCTGTTGCCAGGTGGACTGTGTCTTGCATACAATTCTGCTATAAAAAACTGGGGAAAAACTCCACCCTCAGGCCTGAGGGCTCATTCCACAAGAGGTACAGCAGCTTCCCTGGCTACTGCCAGGGATATCCCTCTCTTAGAAATTTGTCGAGCAGCCACCTGGAAAACAGTCCATACCTTTACCAAGCATTACTCTCTGGATATCCAGGCTAGGAGTGATGCTCGGTTTGGCACAGCAGTACTTCAGAGTCTATTCCCAAAGTAGGTTCTGTCCCTCTTCCTTGGAGGTACTGCTTGGTAGTCTGCAATTGTCAGAATACAGCAAGACTTCATGTTGGTTGAAGAAAAAAATTACTCACCTTAGTAATTATGTTTCTTCTAATGGAGTTTTGCTGTATTCTGACCTTCCTCCCTGCCTCCCCTCTCAGAACCTGTTTTTAGGAAGTGGGTGGGCAGGTGCAGTGTTGCACCCCAGAGGTGTTTTTTGCTTGCACCCTCCTCCTTTTTGTTTGGGTGCTGATTTATTATTGTTATTTGTAGTAGATCGGTTTTTGGGTTTCCTGACTTGTCTTCCTTGGGAATCCAAAACTTTTTTCAGCCAGTTGGCCAGTAGGAATTTTTACAATTTCCACATAGAATTTTTAGTTTAGTTGGGCTCATAATCTGATGGTTTAGGTTTGAAACACTCTAGACAGAGACTTCAACCGAGCTCGAGCTCAGCATTCTATGCCCTGCATAGAAAGTTAACTCTTTGTTCTCCGGGGCAGTTCAAAGGTTGGGAATCGCTGCAATTGTCAGAATACAAGACTCCATTAGAAGAAACATAATTACTAAGGTGATTAATTTTTTCTTTTAGTCTGTCCTGCTGTGGCTTCTGTTGCAGACTCTGTACCATTTTAGTTGCCGCCCTCTGGACTGTCTCCATCCTGTCTGTGTCCTTGTGGAGATGGGGTCTACAGAACTGGATGCAGTACTCCAGATGGGGTCTCTCAAACTATCTGTACAGAGGGAGAAAAACTTCCTGTTTTCTACTGGTGATGCCTCTCCCTATACATTCCAGTATCCCCTAGCCATCCCTACTGCCTTCTCACATTGCTTGCTAACTTTTATGTCATCTGATATGATTATCCCCAGGTCCCTTTCCATTTTTGTTATTGTTACTACTCCCCCACCACTGTGTGCTCTTCCCCTGGGTGTTTGTTTCCCAGATGCATTACTTTGCATTGAATCCAAGCTGCCATAGTTCTGACCATTCCTCCAACCTTGCCAAGTCCCTTCTCATCCTTTCCACCTTCCCCTGTGCATCAACAGTGTTGCAAATCTTTGCGTATGTAGAGAGGCATGCTTTTCCTTCCAGTCCCTTGGCAACCATCATGATGATGAGTTGAGGCATCTTTGGATGGTATGGTCAGTCCCCACTTCACTGATGCAGTCCCTGTTTTCTACAGTAAGATGAAACATCTTGGTGTAATGAGTATGGAATATTAATTTAGTGATTGATATCATGAATGTCACTGTTTGTTCTATGCAACCCCCTCTTTTATATTCCCAAGGTGAGATATGCATTGTCATATATTAAATAGCAGTAGCCTATTATCTGAAATTGGACTGACCCAAACTCTGTAATTCCTAAGTACAAGTCTGTGTATAACAGAAACTGGAATAAGTGTTGCTATGTAAAATAGAAGCGCCCATGTGTTACCTGGGAAAAATGTATGTATTATCCTAAATATTTTTTTTGTTTTAATTATGCATAGAGGAAAGTGTCACAGTCCTGATGTCAATCACAGAAGTAGCAATCAGTAGTCCATAGATGAAATGTTGCATCTTAATGTACAGAACAGGGACTGCATCTGCAGAACTGGGGTTAGCCATGCCATGCAAGTATAGGCCAACTGAGTCATGATGTTTGGTTTGATTGGCCTCAATATGAATAATGAAATGTGCATTCCTAATTGATTCTGATGGTGGGGTTCCAGAGTTCTGAATCCGTCTGTTTCTATCGCTACGAGTATATGATCTTTACACAAAACCTTTATTGCTTACCATTCCTTCCATTAAAATCGACACCTCCATATCTTTTCCTAAAAATGTCTGTCTTCCTTAGAATAGAAAATAAAACAAATCTTACTAGTTAAAAAGTATTGTGTTGCTTCTCCATGTATCCTTCACAATTCAACACAATCTCACTAACTTCATTATGCAGCGAGCTGTGGTGGATCTGACCAGATTTTGTTCTTTTTTAATTTCTTTTTTATTAAGTGAGACAGCATTAGTACACTTGATATTTTCATTTCAACGTTAGACACTGTATATTCTTAGTATAGACCGTTTAACTGTTTTTTAGATATATTATTATCATTTATACAGTGCTATTTATAATAAGTACTTGTTTGTACACACACTCTTATCGTTTAATAAGCCTCAGAGGCTTTTCCTACATCCCAACCTGTTATAAGTAGGCAGCAGACCTCCTCCCACCCAGTCCCATCTGAAGTGGGTATGGCCAAGGAGGAAGAAAACCCTCCCCATGACCAGATTTTGTTCTGGCTTGCTGGAGTCTCTGGAGGGAGAACTGGGGACCACCCCTTTTATACCATACGTGATGCTGCGGGCGGGCCAGCATTGGGGGCGGTCCCCCACTGTATACTGCTAGCTAGAAGTTTTCCATGGGGTCCTTGCGCCTGCTGGCTTCAGTCCTACAGGTGTTACCTGCTGCAAGAGCTCCTCTTGAAGATGTACTGTTAAGGTAAGTTCTTATGTCACTGACTTTTTGTACAGTTTGATATTGGATGAGAGTTCTCAGTCAAACCAAATTTAAATAGTTTTTGGGTGTATAAGTAAGCAATAAGACATGACACGGTGTTGACCTAGGTGTGTGGGAAGGTATGAGGCCGAAGGCAGAGTGTCCTTCCGCACTTAGCCCTCCAGTTATCACAGAACAACCAATACCCTAGAGTGTCTTATTGCACTTATAAAATGGGTTATGATTAGGAAAAACTGACACCGATGGGTAGTTTGCATTTATAAAATGTAATATTTATTTAAAGATAGGCAAGAGAATTTCTTAAAAAAGGGAGAAAAATAGTGCCTAACTAAACTGTTTGGGATGGTCAAAATAATAAATAGCTTAGAACTGCATGATGCACTACTTTTTTGGGGTGGTAAAAATAACAGGAAAAAAAACTCCCCACATTGTGGGGCATTTTAGGTTTACTTTTTGAAACTGATGACTTGGACCTTGCCATGGAATACAGGGTTTATGAGCTTGAAAAGCATGTTTTCCAGCAGTTTTTCCTCTTGATGGTGTTTCATGTTCATTGCTGATGAACTCATTTTCAGGCAAGCCAGCTTCTGATCTGTGTCCCGTGACTGCCATAATTTTCTCTACTTACAGTCCAGCAGTAGATAGTAGATGCACAGCTGTGGCTCTAATAGAGTGGTTCATGTACCTTTGGCTGAGGTTACACTCCTTGCTCAGCAGGTTGACTATCTGTTCCCTGTTGGAAAAAATTAATATTTTTCACAAAACCAGTGAAAGGCACATCTGTGGGTCAAGCCCTTTCTACCCTGGACATTTCAGATTCAAATTCCAAACCATCTGGGCACTAGACAATAAAAAAAAAAAGCAATTTTTAAACTTTTTTCACTATCCGTATTTCAGAAGCCACACATCTGACTAAACCGAAACTACCCCATGAGACCATGCGTGTGAAATTTTATGCAAATCTGTTGAACGGTTGCGAAGATATTAAAGTGCAAAGTATCCAAGATGTCGATTTTAAAGAGCTGGTGATGCATTCAGGAGAACTTTAACAAAACATATTTAGGCACTACCCAACTTGTATCTCCCATTAGTTCTGTATTCCTTCTCCCCATTATCTAATAGTGAGGTCATTTGCATGAAAACAGGATATTTGCTCTTGAAGAGCTCATCTAATCCTGCTGCTTTCTCCCTACTTGAAGTCACAGTTACTCCTTTGGCAACAGATTGTGATGTCACAATAGAGGATTATGACTTGAAGTAGGGAGTAAGTTAAAGAGGCAGATGAAGTCAAAATGAACTCTAAGGGACAACAATCATATATTCATACACATTTCTAAATTATAGGGGAGGAGAAATATATAAAATATAAATTGAATCCAAGCAGAATTGTACATAATTATGTTTTTTAAAGTTTTCTTTGAGGTGTCAGTAGCTCTTCCCATAAAAAGAACCTAATTATATAGTCAAGTATTTTATTTTTTATTATACAATGGCAAGAAAGAATCTTGGACTGTGATTGGTCAGTTTGGGGCTGGATCCATGGCGTTATCCCAGCACATCGCCACAGGTCTAATCTCAGCACTGTGATCCTGCTGCTGAGCATTTGCTTGATTGTTTCATCTTCTCTTAAAAACAAAAAATATTTTTCTACACAAAAACATCTTTAAAATTATTTTTAAAATTTATAAAATTGTATAACAACGAGCCATTGTATAATAGGAATAATGCACTCCAGGGTGTGCGTCGTTTGGGATAACGCCACGCCTGGAGCATTGGATGTACTCGGCCTGCGGCCTCGTGCCCAACCCCCCCCAGGTATGGCGTTATCGTAGCACGACACACACCCTGTCATGCATTATTCCTTTAGTAACTCTGCTTTATTAAGTAAGTCTCATTACAGTACAAGTATATTGTAAAATATGAATCACAGTCCAGTACTGTGAAGACACAGACCCCAGTTTGAAGAAATGTTTGCAAGCAATATATATATATATATATATATATATGTTACAGTGGCATGGTAGCGCCACTGTAGTTATGATTGAGTACGCTATTTAAGGTTAAAGTGTGAAATTTCACATCTTAATAACTTTGCCACCATACAACGGATTTGCCTGAAATTTGGCAGACACGGAGCGGTACCATAGATCTCTGGATCGTCCAAGTTTTGTAATGGTCGAATATAAGGTTGCGGAGTTATAAAGCGACATTCCATAGCACATTTATGCTTTTTTATGCATTCTTTGTTCGCGCCTACAGGTTGCATGGTTTGTGCGACCGGTCCAAAAACTCCAGGAAATATGTGGCCGGGGTCCCCGATGTGCCTTTTGAAGATTTTGTGAAAAAATAGGAAACGGTTCAAAAGTTATTCAAAAAACAAGTTCCCTGTCATGTTGTGAGTCAGCCATTTTTTTTCAGTTAGTGGTCACAGAAATGCTTGTCATTTAAATTTGGGGCCCTCCAGGGACACAATTCTTTTTGTGTTCACCTAGTCGGACCCTGAGGATGCTAGTCATGTCTTTTTTTTGGGGGTTAAACACCCCAGAAATATATTTTTGAAATTTTTGTAAAAAGTAGTGTCGCACTCACGACACTTTCGTGATTTCATTTGCGAAAGTGTCATGATTTGTGACCCTATGCCCAAAATAACAGGAATTATTTGCTACCCTGCTGCAAAACAACAGTTTGGTCTTTTGGGCTGAAATTTGGAAGGAAGAAAGCCAACATCTCACAGATGTGCCTTTTGGCGGTTTGGTGACAATGTATTGCATGGGTGGAAAGTTACAGTGTTCCAAAGTTGACAGTTTTTCCCGTAGACTAACATTGCGGCATATGTCGGCGTCTTTCGAGCCCGTATCTCGGAAGCGAGATACAGGCTTCGTCAGAAAATGTAGCTCCCACTAGGAGCTAAGTATAATTCCTAGAAAGTCATAAGTTATATGACATTTAAATTTTTTTTCCACGTCGTATGGTTCCTGAGATATAAGCAATTTAGTATTCCAAGTGCTCATTTTCTGCTCTGAGGTCCATTATTATGCATACATTCTTTGTATTCACTGTGTTTCTCTATGCAGCTGTTGGTAAAAAAAAAAAAAAAAAAGGTGTGTGCTTTCGTTACTGTCACAGTTAGCGTTTCCACTTGTGTTTCCGTAACCGTTTGCATTAGCGTTCCCGTGTACGTTAACCTCTGCCTTTTTGTTTGTGCTTGCATTTATTTGCATTACTGTTACCATTTGCGTTTCCATTACTGTTTCTGCGTGCATTTTGTTTTGCATTACCGTTTGCATTTGCGTACGCGCTTCCGTTTGCGTTTCCTTTGGCGTCATCGTTGCTGTTACCGTTAGCATTTGCATTTCCTATTGTGGTACTGGAACTGTGTGCATTACCATTTGCATTTCCGTATACACTTGTGTTTCCATTTGTGTTACCGTTCCCGTGTACGCCACCGTGTGCGTTATCCTTTGTGTTTTCATTTGCGTTTGCATTACTGTTAACATTTGCGTTCCCATTACTGCTTTTGTTTGCATTTTGTTTTGCGTCACTGTGTGCATTACCATTTGCATTTGCGTACGTGCTTCTGTTTGCGTTTGCATTTCCTTTGGCGTCATCGTTGCTGTTACCATTAGCATTTGCGTTTCCTGTTACGGTACTGTGACCATGCGCATTACCAGTTGCATTTCTATACGCGCTTGCATTTCAGTTTCTGTTTGCATTATCGTTCCCATCTATGCCACCGTGTGCGCTACCCTTTGCATTTTCGTTTGTGCTTGCATTTGCATTACTGTTAAAATTTGTGTTTCCATTACTGGTTTTGTTTGCATTTCATTTTGTGTCACCGTGTGCATTACCATTTGCGTTTGCACTTCCGTTTGCGTTTCCTTTGGCGTCATAGTTGCTGTTACCATTAGCATTTGTGTTTCCTATTGTAGTACCATGACCGTGTGCGTTACCAGTTGCATTTCCATACATGCTTGCATTTCCATTTGCGTTTCCGTTCCCGTCTACACCACCGTTGTGTTTTCGTTTGTGCTTGCATTTGCGTTACTGTTAACATTTGTATTTTCATTACTGGTTTTGTTTGCATTTCGTTTTGCGTTACTGTGTGCATTACCATTTGCATTTCCATATGCACTTCCATTTGCGTTTGCATCTCCTTTGGCGTTATCGTTGCTGTTACCATTAGCATTTGCATTTCCTATTGCGGTACCATGACCGTGCGAGTTACCATTTGCATTTCCATACGCGTTTGCATTTGCGTTTCCATTTGCATTACCATTCCTGTCTATGCCACCGTCTGCATTACCCTTTACATTTTCGTTTGCGCTTGTGTTTGCGTAACTGTTAACATTTGTGTTTCCATTACTGTTTTTGTTTGCATTTCCTTTTGCATCACTGTGTGCATTTCCCTTTGCATTTGTTTATGCACTTTCATTTGCGTTTGTGTTTGTGTTTCCTTTGGTGTCATCGTTGCTGTTACCATAACTGTCTGTGTTTCCAATTATGTTGCCATGCCCGTGTACATTACGGTTTGCATTTCCATATGTGCTTGCATTTCTGTTTTCATTAACATTTGTGCTTGTGTTTGTATTACCATTTGCGTTATCGTTTGCATTTGCATCACCATGTGCATTAGTGTTTGCGTTACTTCACTATTTATAGTGCACAGTCTCAAAAAGAAGGGAAATTCATGGCAAAAAACTCTGTTTAATGCATCAGTTAGGGTTGTTCCAGGCGACAAAGCGAGGGTCGATGTTAGGGGTTCCACCCCCTTGCATCCATTCCACCAACAGGCATTGGGGTGTGCGTTGGGTCGTCGTCTAACTCTCAACCCTATTCTCTCCATACTGCACCATCTCAGCTTGTTTGTGCATGGGATGAGGTGAGAGTTAGGACCGATGACCCCAATGCACACCTTGATGCCTGTTGGTGGAGATGGAGTGCAAGGGAGGTGGGAACCCTAACATCGAATTTCCTGTTTTGTTGCTGTGGAATAACCCTAACTGATGCATTAAACCAAGTTTTTTGCCATGAATATGTATGCATATATATATATATATATATAATAGTAAAAATGTGTATGTAACCCCTAGGTGGTGCTATTCTAAGGGCTACTACCCATACCTGTGTGGCAATACACAAGCTGAGGGGCCTGAGTTCTGTAATCGGGTACCTGCACCCAGAGGAATGGTATTGGGGTAGCTTAACTGCCCTGGTATAGCCCTCTGGGACACTATAACTACCCACAACCCTTCTAGTGGCTTAAAGAAATAACTCAGTGGTACATTCACAGTTAATAGGCAGTAGTAATGATTTGCTCATGCCCTTCTCACTTACCACCAGGGCTGGACCCGCAACAACTGCCCTGGAGACCTCCTGGAAAATATGGTTTGCAACACAACAATACAATTTTAACACTGCAGCCCACCTAATAATATGCACACTAGCCAGGTTAAACGTGAAAATAGACAATCAAATTTATTTAGGGGCAGTGAACAAGGGAGGGTCCTGAATCTAGCAGAACGATTGGCAATCTGATTTAAATCAGGATTGTTTGACATGCACTTTGTCCCAATTTGGCAGTTCAATAACCCTGGGTACCCAGTATGTCACGCAGGCTAGCTTGAAGCGTTGGCCAGGGTGGCTGGCGTTGCAGTTGATGTTGGGACCCTTAATGATCTATATTAATTAGACAAACCTATCTTTAAACCTTAAAGGTGGCCAAAGTCCTTTATTATAAAATGTGTATTTTCGTTCCGTGGAACATACAGCTGATATCCCTGGCTGGGCTCCAGATGGATCAATGTATTCCCTGTCCATTACACTCATCACAAGTCTTTTCTCAGTCCTCAGTAGTTGGATCTTTAGTATCCAAGGCATCCCATTTAGCCCATTTGTCTGTGTTTCTCTAAGGACAGCCTAAGTGTTGCAGTCACTTGCTCCATTCTATAGATTTCATTCTTGCTCTCTCTCTCTGTCTCCTAAGCTGGTCTCCGGGGCTTCCATACTGATGGGCTGTACCTCCTGATGCTATCATGCAGGCAGGAACCAAATCTCTGCAACCTGAATATCCTCCCCTCCACCAGTTTACTTCCTGTTTTCCAAGTGGCAAGTATTCTGTAGCAGAGCTCTGTCACCTCATGGCAGGGCTGAAGACAGACTGTGAGTCTAATTTTCATTTCTTTTGGGATATCCTTAAGTGTTTGGCAAAGAACAACATTTGAAAAAGCTCTCTCTTGTATGGTCCCAGTTTCAGCCTTGCACGCTGCACAGACTAGCCCAGTTCCCAGTGGGGATTTTTCCTGTGATTTTCGGGCTCAGCCTTGCTGCTGCACAGCCCACCTTGGATCCTCTCTGTGGTTGTTTCCCCCTCAGCTCTGTCGTCAGGAAAACGGTGGCAGAAGGGGGGACATACTTAGCACAAAGGGAAATCACCTCGTTGACGGCAGTCAACCAGAGTGCTCACACAGCCGCTTGTCGATTACCTTCTTTGGCACTTCCTGAGTCGTCGACGAGCACTCCAGAATCCTCAGTGATGGTACCAGCTGCTAGATGTGCATTGCCCCCCCACCAGCAGACAGCAGCACTTGAGGGGCTAGCAAAAAGGCTTTCCCAGCAACAACTCAAGGAATAATAAATATAACAGCAGCAAGGCACATCAGCTTCCTCAGGGCTTTGCACAGAAGGGATTTCTTCAGGAAGCTCATTGGGGGGGGCCCCCAAAATATCTCAGAGCACAAGGGACTTGGTTTGCTGGCCAAAGAACCTAGCTTCACCTCAGCTCTTTCCTTCTAGATTGCTTGAAAGGACAGAGCAGATAACCTTAGCAGAGCAAGGGATAGGATTAAGACTTCTTTTGGCTAAGCAGATTTACTGTGTGATGTTATTTTTATTTTGTACTCACAGGGATTGCTACTGTTTGTTGCTAACATTTCAGTGCTTTATTTTTCTCCGATTCAAATTGTTGTTGCTGGTATACCTTCTTCTGCAGTATTACAAGGTGCGCCTACAGGTGTGTGCTAACAGATTACTGCTGTAATCTTCTGAAATAAATTGTCTTTTGCAAGGTACATCTTCTGTTACTGCTTTATTTTTTCTGTAGCAAAGTGTTTCTTATAGGGTACAGTCGTGGCCAAAAATATTGGCGCCCTTGCAGTTTTTTCTAATAATGCACCATTCCTTCCAGAAAATTGTTGAAATTAAAAAATATTCTGGTGTCCACATATGTATTTCTTTGGTTTGCAGTGGAATAAAACACAAAAAACAGAAAAATTTACTAAGTCTTAGCTTATTCCACACAGAAATTCTTCAATGGCCCGGACAAAATTATTGGCACCTTTTAGAAGTAGTTAGAAATAATTAGATTTCAAGCAGGTGATTCTCCTTCACTTTGGAACTGAACTCACCTGTGGTGAGTTGCAGGTGCCTGCAATATAAAAATCACTCATTCAACCAGTCTGAATACAGAAAAGAACTCATTCTCCTGTTTTGTGTCACTGTGTGTACCGCAGTGAGCATGGAGAAAAGAAAGACAGCCAGAGAATTGTCTGAGGAGGTCAGACAGAAGATTGTAGCAAGCATGGACAATCTCAAGGCTACAAATCAATCTCCAGAGACCTTGATGTTCCTGTTTCCACCCATACATAATGTTATCAGGATGTTTAAGGCCCATGGCACTGTAGCCAACCTCCCTGGACGTGGCCGCAAGAGAAAACTTGATAGAAGATTGCAGCGCAGGATTGTTCGAATGGTGGAGAAAGCACCTCGATCAACTGCCAAACAGATTCAGGCTGACCTTCGGACACAAGGTACGACAGTTTCAACTCGCACCATCCGTCGCCAACTCAATGAAAGGGGGTTATATGGTAGGAGGCCCAGGAGGACCCCACTGCTGAGAGAGAGACATAAGAAAGCCCGACTGGGGTTTGCCAAAACACACCTGAACAAGCCAGAATCCTTCTGGGAGAATGTCCTGTGGACAGATGAGACCAAATTAGAGCTTTTTGGTAAAGCACATCATCTCTGTGTTTACAGAAAACAAAATGAAGCCTTCAAAGAAAAGAACACCTTCCCTACAGTCAAACATGGAGGAGGTTCAGTGATGTTTTGGGGTTGCTGTGCTGCCTCTGGCACTGGGTGCCTTGAACGTGTGCATGGCATCATGATATCTGGAGATTACCAGGCCATTTTGGGGCACAATGTTGAACCCAGTGTCAGAAAGCTGGGTCTCCGTCGAAGGTCATGGGTCTTCCAGCAGGACAATGATCCCAGACACACTTCAAAAAGCATCCAGGAATGGTTAAAGACAAGACTGCCAGTAGAAAGGTGCAGGAAGCTCATCCATGGCTATAGGAAGCGGTTGATTGCAGTTATTTTGACCAAAGACTGTGCTACCAAATATTAAGTCTAAGGTGTCAATAATTTTGTCAATGCCATTTCTTTTCATTTTCTGATTTAAAAGGATATATTAAATTCTGAATCAAAAACAAAGGTTCTGTAATATTAACAGAGAAATAAAGAATTGTGGAAACCAAATACTGTACTGTTGTTAATTTCAACTTATGTTTAGAGGAAATTGTGAGTTATTTGAAAAAGTGCAAGGGTGCCAATATTTTTGGCCACGACTGTATATCTTCTCTGAAATTATTACAGGTGGTGCTTACATTTTTGTGACTTTTTTGTCATTGGGCTAAGCAAAATTACTGTGTGCCACTGTTTTATTTTATTCTTTATTTTTTTTTGTTGAAAAGGTTTGTTGTCTCAGAGGTGTTTGTTTCCTTTTCACATTGAAGGAGCTAATTGCTTTCCTCCCACAGCTCTTCCAGAGGATTAGGTGTGTATCTCGGGGTGGAGCTGGCAAACTGTAATTTCCAACAGAAAGAAGGGTTAAAAGGTCAGGTTAGTTGATATCTTGGAGGTAGAAGACTTGGTTTGCCGGCCAAAGCACCTAGCTTCACTTTAGCTCTTTCCTTCTAGATTGCTTGAAAGGACAGAGCAGATAACCTTAGCAGAGCAAGGGAAACGGATTAAGACTTCTTTTGGCTAAACAGATTTACTGTGTGTTGTTATTTTTATTTTGTACTCACAGGGATTGCTACTGTTTGTTGCTAACATTTCATTGCTTTATTTTTCTCTGATTCAAATTGTTGTTGCTGGTATACCTTCTTCTGCATTATTACAAGGTGTGCCTACAGGTGTGTGCTAACAGATTACTGCTGTAATCTTCTGATTCAAATTGTCTTTTGCAAGGTATATCTTCTGTTGCTGCTTTATTTTTCTCTGTAGCAAAGTATTTCTTACAGGGTATATCTTCTCTGAAATTATTACAGGTGGTGCTTTACATGTTTTACAGTTGTATCTAACATTAGGATAAGCTTTCAGGGTTACTGTATTTGTTGTTGACTGATTGTTTCTGCTCTCACCTCCTTGTTCTTTCATCCGTGGTTCTTCTTTTTCGGCAGGGGAAGGGCCCAGCCACCCACCCCCCCATCCCCAACCACCCCACACTACACTCCTTTTATAGGGTACCACAGTTGTGACATTTCCCGTAGCAAAGCAGGAAGGGGCAGATCAGTGGGGCATCCACAAGGTGAGCTCATTTACAGGGGCACTAGTAATTTAACTTGTTTTAACAAGTTATACAAAAACAAAACACACAATCAAACCATTACTTGCATTTTCTTCCTTCTAATTACTCTGACCAGGTTATAAACCCATCAGCTTATCTGGAATGGATATCATTAACTGGTGGTCCTGTGGAACACTTTTCAGAAGGACAGTCTTACAGGATTTAGGACACTGTCCTACATGCTGAGCCATTGGAGATTTTAGGGGCTCAGCTCCGGGCAGCATGGGCAGAGATTGCGTGCCTCAAATTTCATATTCAAGAGGAAATACATTATAAGAACCACCTGCCATTTCCCCAACATCCAACAGAAGAACCTTGAGTGCAGAGGGTAGCTGGTCTGGGAGGTTGGCAGGTGGTTAGGAGGGGCAAATCGGGTGCCCCCATCACTCGGTGCTCTCCAACATATTACCTCCAAAAACCATATAAACACTACAAACAGGTATCTGCCTCTATATCTGAAATCAAACAAAGGGGCAGAGGACACTGCGGAGCAGGACACTGCAGCACAGGATCTAGCACAACAAAACTCGCCCAAATCAGGAACCAAAACAAAAAAAGCAAAAAGGAAATCCAAAAAACTTCTAATCATAGGAGACTCCATGATTCAGGAGTTGATACCTATCTCCAGCCAGGGGTAATGGTCATATGTCTCCCAGGTACATCAACGTGGAGAGACACTGACTGCATTGCTAAAACTGTTCAGGAAGCAGGAGAAAACATTGACGTCCTGGTACACATAAGGACTAATGATCTTGCCAGTCGGTCAGTTGTGGAGACCAAGGAACACCTGACCAGGCTGGGTGACAAACTATCATCCATTTTGTCCAGCATCTCCTTTTCTGAGATCCTGCCAGTCTGGGAGAGGGGGGCAGATGGACGGAAGGTCAGAGAAGGGAAGATAGGGGAGCTAAATATGTGGCTCAAGGGCTGGTGCCCAGAAAAAGGACACATATTTGTTGGGAATTGGCAATCGCTTTGGGAGCGAAAGTTCTTTAAATTTGATGGACTGCATCTGACTAAGAAGGGAGTCAGTGCATTGGGGTAGAAGCTTGACGTCTTTGCAGAATATTTAAACTAGCAAATGGGGAGAGGGGTGCAGCACCCCATACGTCAAATGGGAAAAACACCCGTCCCCCTCAACTAGTAGTCAAACAGGGATTCAGCATGTTTGCAGTTCATTTGCATCACCAGGTAAGAAAAAAGGTCTGTCTCCCCATACGACGCACAGGAGAAATGCCAGACCTCACCCAACAACTAACACACCAAAATCTGGCCAATGGAAAATCATGTACACAAATGCTCACCTTGGAAATAAGATCCCAGACCTGCAGGCAATAATGTCAGAGGCTAAACTGGACATAGCAGAAATTAGTGAGACGTGGTTTACCAGTAACCACACTTGGACGACTTCAGTACCTGGCTATGAACTGTTCATAAGAGACCAAGGTGCAAAAAAGGGGTGTGTGGAGTGGTCTTGTATGTCAATGATATCAAAGCCATAGAAATTCAGAATACACATGAGGAGCCAGAAGAACTGTGGGTCACCCTGGAAACAGTAAATGGGACAGCCATAAGAACTGGGGTTGTTTACAGGCACCCAGACCAGGGGGAGGACATAGACACAGTACTGTTAGAATATATACAAAACATGACAGCTAAAGGGGAGGTTCTGATAATGGGAGACTTCAAAATGCCAGATACAGATTGGTCAATACCAGCAGGAACATCTGCCAGAACTAAACACATGGTGGATTCCCTGCAGGGGGAAGGCCTCAAACAACTGGTACAACAACCCACAAGAGACGGGGCTATCCTAGATCTAGTACTGACCAACAGGGAAAGGATCACAGATCTCCAGGTAGAAGGTCACCTGGGGGTCAGTGACCATCACATGGTATAGTTCAATTTGGCCACTATACCTGAATCATCCCATTCCAAGGCAAAAGTATGGGACTTCAGAGGAGCTGACTTCGATAAGATGGCCAACAGAGTTAAGCTAGCCCTGGCAAAAAGAAATACAGGTGAGGGGGTACAGGCAAAGTGGGCAAGCATTAAGGATGCAGTACTTGAAGCAACATCCCACTGTGTCAGAGAGAAAAGGAAGTGCAAAAGAAGGTGGAAACCACTTTGGTTCTCAAAAACAGTAGCAGAAAAGATCAGAGCCAAAAGGCTGGCCTTCAGGAAATATAAGGGAACACAGTGGGATGAAGATAGGGAGGCATACCAGACTTCCCTAAGGGAAGCAGGGAAGGCAGGCAAAGGCCCAAACTGAGGAAACACTACCACATACTGTAAAAGAAGGTGACAAGACTTTCTATAGATACATTAGTGAAAGGAGAAAGTCCAGAGGGGGTATTGCTAAGATCAAAGCAGATAAGGGGGCATGTGAAGAGGAGGACCATGTAAAAGCATCTATCCTAAATAGGTACTTCTGCTCAGTATTTACGGAAGAGAAGGTAGGGCAGGGCCCACAGTTCAGCACCATGGACACAGGTGGGAGGGAGGTGAGCACTACTCCCTTCACAAAAGAAGGGGTCCTACAAGAGCTCGATAAGCTCAGGGTAGACAAGGCAATGGGACCTGATTGCATACATCCCAGGGTACTAAAGGAGCTAAGGGTTGAATTAGCAGAGCCATTAACAGAACTGTTTAATGAGTCTCTGAGCACAGGAGAGGTCCCAGAAGACTGTGAAGGGCTCATATGATCCCGTCCCATAAGAGTGGTAGCAGAGAGGAGGCAGGGAACTACAGACCAGTCAATCTTACCTCAGTAGTAGGCAAGATTATGGAGGCACTCCTTAAGGAAAGGATAGTGCAACACCTGGAATCCATAGGGGCACAGGATCCAAGACAGCGTGGGTTTACAAAAGGAAGGTTGTGTCAAACTAATCTCATAGATTTCTTTGACTGGGTAACCGGAGTGGTGGACCAAGGGGGAGCAGTTGATGCCACCTACCTTGACTTCAGCAAAGCTTTCAATGCTGTTCCACATAGAAGATTGATTAATAAGCTGGGTAGGCTGGGGGTGGGTCAGAAGTTGATCAACTGGGTGGCAAACTGGTTGATGGGCAGAAAACAGAGAGTGGTATAACGTATACAGTCAGAAGAGATGCAAGTCACAAGTGGGGTATCTCGGGATCAGTTCTAGCCAGTCTCTTCAATATCTTCATCAGTGACATTGCAGATGGACTGGAGGTAAGATTTGTCTGTTTGCAGGTGACACCAAGATCTGCAATAGAGTAGATGATCCAGATGGGGTGGGCAGAGTGAGAAGAGATCTGGATAAACTAGCAAAATGGTCGGAAGAGTGGCAACTGGGGTTAATGCAAAGAAGTGCAAGATCATGACATAGGGAAGAGAAACCTTGAAGCCACCTATAGGCTGGGAGGGGAGTTGCTGGCAGTCACAAGGGAAGAAAAGGACTTGGGCATCATCATCACCGATGACCTGAAATCATCCAAGCAGACCACTAAAGAAGTAGGTAAGGCTAGAGGGATGTTAGGGTGTATTAGTAAGGGTATCACAAGTCGGAAGAAGGAGGTAATAATCCTTATTTACAAGACACTGGTTAGGCCCCTTCTGGAGTACTGTGTGCAGTACTGGAGGCCACACCTTCACAAGGACAATAACTAAATTGAGGCAGTCCAGAGAAGGGCAACCAAAATGGTGCAGGGACTGCATCAGAAAACATATGAGGACAGATTAACGGAACTCAATATGTATACCCTAGAGCAAAGGAGGGAGAGAGGTGATATGATCAAAACAAACACCTTAAGGGCATTAACAAGGTGAAAGAGTCTAACATGTTTCAATATAAGAAAAATAGCAGGACAAGAGGACACAGCATGAGATCAGAGGGAGGCTGATTAAGGGGTAATGTGAAGAAGTTATTTTTCACAGAAAGGGTGGTGGATGCATGGAACAGCCTACCTCAGGAAGTGGTGGATATGAATACAGTGCAGGGCTTCAAACAGGCATGGGATAGGCATAAGGGAGCAATACAGATGAGTATGAATAGATAGGCCATTGACTGAGCAAAAGCCGATGGCACATTTCTAAGGTAGAAAAAGGAAAGGGCAGACTGGATGGGCCTTGTGGTCCTTATCTGCTGTCACCTTCTATGTTTCTATGTTGAATAAAGAACCTTATACTGTGTTTCACCAGGACTCTGTAGTCCTCCAAACAGATCCAGGTTTTTTGCCTAAGGTAATGTCTCCTTTTCATTGGAACCAGGAGTTGATTCTGCCTTCCTTCTGTCTTCACAAAAAAAATGACTAGGAGAGAGAATTTCACACTCTGGACCCGAGAAGAGCAGTGAAGCTTTACATTAAGAGAACAGAGTCAGTGCACAAAACTAGTTTGTTCGTTCTGACTGCTGGCCAGAATATTGGCAAAAAAGCATCTAAAAACTCTGTAGCCAGATGGCTCCATTCAGCCATCATCACTGCGTACAATCAGGCTGGAGTGCCTTTGCTTGGCCCAGTGAAAGCCAACTTAACCCGGGCTATGGCCACCTCATGTGCGGTTTTCAGAGAAGCTTCTCCAGCAGGCTTATGCAGGACGGCTACTTGGTCGTCAGTTCACACCTTCAGAAAATTTTGCAAGCTGGATGTGACTGCCTCGGCTGAGGCGTCTTTTGGTCACCAAGTTCTCCAGGCAGTGGTGGTTCCTTAAGGGCAGTTACATTCTTCCTGTCTTGGATGTCATGGGATGTACTGCTTTAGTATATCCCATCAATATGGAAGCCCAGAGACCAGCTTAGGAGAGAGAAAATTAAATTTAAATACCTGTACATTTTCTTTCTCCGACAGCCAGTCTCTGGGCTTCTTCCCTCCCAGAATGTACAAAGTTGGCCAGTTGGCTGAATGTTTGGATAATAATTCTCATTTTTGTTTCCAAGCTTAGATAGTACTACCAGATTTGGACTGCTTTAGGAAAAACTGGTGTTAACAGGAAGTGGAGGAGAAGATATCCAGGCTGCAGAGTTTTGGTTTCTGCCTGCATGGTAGCATCAGGAGGTACAGCCCATCAGTATGGAAGCCCGGAGATCAGTCGTCAGAGAAAGAAAATTTACAGGTGTTTAAATTTAGTTTTTTCCAGGATTCTAGTGTAGAAACATAGAAACATAGAATTTGACGGCAGATAAGGACCGCTTGGCCCACCTAGTCTGCCCATTTTCCTGCCTAACAGATAAGCTGCAGATCCTAATTAACCAACAGCTTACTTCCTCCTACCCCCCACTAGGACTGCCTTATGTCTGTCCCATGCATTCTTGAATTCCCCCACTGTTCTTGACTCCACGACCTCCTCAGGGAGGCTGTTCCATGCATCCACAACCCTCTCTGTGAAAAAATACTTCCTCACATTACCTCTGAGCCGTCCCCCTTGTATCTTCAAACTGTGCCCCCTTGTTCTTGCACATCTCTTTTTCTGAAAGATGCCACCTTCTTGGACTTTGTTGATTCCTTTGGGTACTTGAAAGTTTCTACTCGTGTCCCTCTCCTCCTTTCCTCAGGGTATACATATTAAGCTCCTTTAGTCTTTCTTCGTATGTCTTCAGGTGCAGACCCTGCACCATTTTGGTTGCCCTCCTCTGGACAGCCTCCACTCTGTCTATGTCTTTGCGGAGATGGGGTCTCTAGAACTGCACACAGTACTCCAGATGGAGTCTCACCAACTGTCTGTACAGAGGATAACAACTTCCTGTTTTCTACTATTGATGCCTCTCCCTATCCATCCCAATATCCCCCCAGCCTTCCTTACTGCCTTCTCACATTGCTTGCCCACCTTTTAGGTCATCTGATGTAATTACCCCCAGGTCCCTTTCCATTTTTGCTGTTGTCAGTATCTTACCCCCTATTGTGTACTCTACCCTTGGGTTTGTGTTTCCCAGTTGCATTACCTTGCACTTCTTTGCATTGAATCTGAGCTGCCATACATTTGACCATTCCTCCAACCTTGCCAAGTCCCTTCTTATCCTTTCCACTCCATCTGGTGTATTAACCTTGTTGCAGATCTTTGTGTCATCTGCAAAGAGACATACTTTTCCTTCCAGTTCCTCTGCAATGTCACTTATAAAGACATTAAAAAGGACCGGTCCCAGTACTGAACCCTGCGGTACCCCGCTAGTAACCCTCCTTTCTTCACTGTGGACTCCATTTACTACTACCCTTTGCGTCCTGTTGTCTAGCCAATTTTTTATCCAGGCTACCACCTTGGGACCCACTCCAAGGCTGGCTAACTTGTGTATTAATCTTTTGTGTGGGACTGTATAAAATGCCTTGCTAAAATCTAGGTAGGCCATGTCCACAGCCCGTCCCTGATCTACTACTTTGGTCACCCAGTCAAAGAAATCTATTAGATTCGTTTGACATGACCTTCCCATCGTGAATCCATGCTGCCTTGGGTCCTGTGCCCCACTGGCCTCTAGGTACTCAACAATTCTTTCCTTCAGAAGTGAATCCATCATTTTACCTACCACTGAGGTCAAACTAACTGGTCTATAGTTTCCTGCATCTGTCCTGCTCCCACTTTTGTGAAGAGGAATCACATCCACCCTCCTCCAGTCCTCAGGTACCACCCCATCCTCCCATGATTTGTTAAAGAGAGTAGTCAGCAGTGTCATTAGTTCTACCCTTAGTTCTTTTAGAATTCTTGAGTGAATCCCATCAGGCCCCATTGCTTTGTCCACCTTCAATTTTATTAGTTCTTTCAGAACCCTTTCTTCTGTAAATGGACTGGTATACGACCCTCGTCTTCAAGTGTTTCTCTTGTTTGATTTAGGTACCTCCCTTCCTCTTCCTTTGTGAATACTGAGCAGAAATATTCGTTCAGTATCCTGCTTTTCATTGTCACCCTCTACCCATATTCCCTCCCTTTATTAAGCCTCAGTATCCCTCCTTTGGTCTTTCTTCACTCCTAATGTACCTATAAAGGTCTTATCCCCTTCTTAACAGAGTTGGCTATCATTTCCTCGGTTTGGGCCTTTGCTATTCTGACTGCCTTCCCAGCCTCTTTCTGCTTTAACTGATAAAGTTCTCTGTCCTTCTCCTTCTGTGTTTCCTTATATTTCCTGAATGCTATCCTTTTCTCCTTAACCTTCCCTGCCACATCTTTTGAGAACCATAACATTTTTTTCCTTCGTTGTGTTTTGTTGATTTGCTTTACACAAAGGCTTGTTGCCTCTGTGATGGCTGTTTTGATTACTCTCCATTGTTCCTCCACGCCTCCTTCTTGCCTGTTTGCTAGTGCTTTTCTGAGGCACTCTCTCACTTTCCCAAAGTCAGCCCTCCTAAAGTCCAATACTCTTGCTTTTGCATGGCTTGATTGTATGGCTGTGTTTATCGTGAACCACACTGTTTGATGGTCGCTTGTTCCCAGATGGCTATCCACTTCTAAATCTGAGATTCTTTCTCCGTCCCCATTTGAGAGTACCAGGTCTAAGATTGCTCTCTCCTGAGTGGGTTCCAGTACTAGTTGTCTGAGGCATGCCCCCTGTAGGGCATCAAGAATGACCCTGCTCTTGGATGTGCCTGCAGCAAAGGTGCTCCAGTTAACATCTGGCATATTCAGGTCCCCCATCAACAATATCTCCCCTTTTTCTGCCATTCTAAGGAAGCCGCCTTTCATTTCCTTGTCCATTCCCTCCCCCTGAGATGGGGGTCTGTATACAACCCCCATGTGGATTGTGGTGCCATTTCCTGTCTCCAGGGTGACCCAGAGTGTCTCATCTGCTCCCTGTTTACTCTTTAGTTCTGTTGCTTTGATCCCTTCCTTTACATAAAGAGCTACTCCTCCTCCTCTTTTACTCTCCCTGTCCCTCCTGTAGATTGTGTATTCTGGTATGTTGACATCCCAGTCATAGGTTCTCTATTATACCATGTTTCTGTGGCTACCACAATATCCAGGCAACCCCTCCTCCATCAAGGCCACTAGTTCAGGGAGGTTGTTACACAGACTACGGGCATTGGTACTCATCACCCTCCACTTTTTGATGGCCTTAACCCTTTTAGCCCCATTCCTGTCCTTACTGCCTTTGCCTTTTTTTGCATTTACTTCTGGCTCCCTCATGACTTCTCTACCTTGATGTTTACCTCACTAATTACTGTTGTTTGTTGGAGGAGGCTGGGATTTCCCTGCTTCTTTTCAGTGCCCCCCCTTGGCTAGTTTAAATGCTTGCCAATGAAGCATTAAACCTCTCACCTAGATCTGGTTCCCCGGAGAGATGCAGACCATCGGCGCCCAGTATGGGGTCTGCATCCCCTCCAGGTGTCCCAGTCCCCAAATGAAGCCAAAACCCTGAGCTCCACACCAGTTTTTCAACCATTCATTGAATTCCCTGGTGAGGAGTACCCTAGCATCACCCTTGTCCAATGGCAGCACCTCCGAGACGGTTATTGTATGCGCTACTTGTCTAAGGCCCCTCCCCAACTCTACAAACTCCTCTTGCACTGCTCTGATCCCATTCCTAGCCAGGTCATTTGTCCCTAGGTGGGCAATAACATCCAGCTCCCTCCCTCGTGCAGCTGCTCCCATGATCCTGAGGTTTCGCTTCCTGTCCCTTCAAGCCGTGGCGCCAGGCAGGCACCATACCTCCTCTCCCCTTCCTCCCCATTTCTTCCCCCTAATGACTGGTCCCCACCAGGGTTGTTTCCTTCCCTAGAGTCTCATCCACCCTCTTGTGGATCTCCTTTGTGAAGGTTCCCAGCATCCTCCTTGGTCTCCACTGCAGGTGCCTCTGTAGAGGAACCACTATCCACCAGAAGAGCGAATGAATTGTGGAGAGGTACAGCTGGAGTGATGCAACTCTGTTCCACCACCCTATCCCTCCATGAGCCATCCCTGGTCCAGCTTCTCCTCTTTCTTGGCAACCTCTGAGGTAGTGGCATTGGCCCTGGTGGTCAATGGGTGAGGGAGGAGGTTTCACGAATCCTAGCCAGGTCAGTCTGGAGATGGGCAACCTCCTCCCTCAGACCAGAGAGGTGCCTGCAAATAGGGCAGCATCACAGCCTCTAGAATGTCTCCCAGAACACTGCCGCCCCACAGCCATTGCACTGCACCACTCCTATCATGTCTTATTTTATGTCTCCTCTCCTTACAACTTTCACCCTTCCTGTTCTGGGACAGTAACTTCCTATATTCTTCAGTAGCCTCCTCCTTCTTTGCTCAGTGTCAGACCACCAGCAGCTAGGAGGGAGAGTGAGCTACTTTTTTCCTTTAGGGTTGACAAAACCAGTGTTCTCTATGATCCTTCCCTTCCTACTGTCAAACAGGAAGTTCCTGTTGACAGTCACATCCAGTGGCTATAAAAGTAGAACTGGCTTAGGGAGGGTGGGATGGAGGGCAATTAGTAAGAAAAAAGGCTAGCAACAGAAAGTTGTAATTTGAGTCACCTGCTTTTATAGTGTCTAAGCCACAACCCCAGTTAAGCTCTCTCTCCTCCTACTGGTTTAGCAAAGTAAACTGATACAGAACCCTTCCCAGCACAGAACACACACTGACTTTCTCTTTTTTAAACCCTAAATAAGGCCCCTTCTACTTCTAATAAAGTATCTGTTTGCTTAAACTCAACAGACACTGACTCCTGCTAAGGTATAAGTGTTAATAAGAAAATGTAGCTTCTTTTAGTTAGCTGCCTTCTGCTCTACAAGCAAGGCTAGCAACAGGAAGTTGTAATTTGAGTCACCTGCTTTTATAGTGTCTAAGCCACACCCCCAATTAAGCTCTCTCTCCTCCTACTGGTTTAGCAAAGTAAACTGATACAGAACCCTTCCCAGCACAGAACACACACTGACTTTCTTTTTTTTTAAACCCTAAATAAGGCCCCTTCTACTTCTAATTAAGTATCTATTTGCTTAAACTCAGTAGACACTGACTCCTGCTAAGATATAAGTGTTAAATTAATAAGAAAATGTAGCTTCTTTTAGTTAGCTGCTTTCTGCTCTACAAGCAAGGCTAGTAACAGGAAGTTGTAATTTGAGTCCCCTGCTTTTATAGTGTCTAAGCCACACCCCCAATTAAGCTGTCTTTCCTCCTACTGGTTTAGCAAAGTAAACTGATACAGAACCCTTCCCAGCACAGAACACACACTGACTTTCCTTTTTTTTTCTTTTTTTAAACCCTAAATAAGGCCCCTTCTACTTCTAATAAAGTATCTGTTTGCTTAAACTCGACAGACACTGACTCCTGCTAAGATATAAGTGTTAATAAGAAAATGTAGCTTCTTTTGGTTAGCTGCTTTCTGCTCTACAAGCAAGGCTAGCAACAGGAAGTTGTAATTTGAGTCACCTGCTTTTATAGTGTCTAAGCCACACACCCAATTAAGCTCTCTCTCCTCCTACTGGTTTAGCAAAGTAAACTGATACAGAACCCTTCCCAGCACAGAACACACACTGACTTTCTTTTTTTTTAAACCCTAAATAAGGCCCCTTCCACTTCTAATAAAGTATCTGTTTGCTTAAACTCAACAGACACTGATTCCTGTTAAGATATAAGTGTTAAATTAATAAGAAAAAGTAGCTTCTTTTAGCTAGCTGCTTTCTGCTCTACAAGCAAGGCTAGCAACAGGAAGTTGTAATTTGAGTCATCTGCTTTTATAGTGTCTAAGCCACACCCTCTCCTACTGGTTTAGCAAAGTAAACTGATACAGAACCCTTCCCAGCACAATACATACACTGACTTTCTTTTCTTTCTTTTTTTTTAAACCCTAAATAAGGCCCTTCTACTTCTAATAAAGCATCTGTTTGCTTAAACTCAACAGACACTGACTCCTGCCAAGATATAAGTGTTAAATGAATAAGAAAATGTAGCTTCTTTTAATTAGCTGCTTTCTGCTCTACAAGCAAGGCTAGCAACAGGATGTTGTAATTTGAGTCACCTGCTTTTATAGTGTGTAAGCCACACCCCCAGTTATGCTCTCTCTCCTCCTACTGGTTTAGCAAAGTAAACTGATACAGAACCCTCCCAGCACAGAACACACACTGACTTTCTTTCTTTTTTTAAACCCTAAATAAGGCCCCTTCTACTTCTAATAAAGTATCTGTTTGCTTAAACTCAACAGACACTGACTCCTGGTAAGATATGTGTTAAATTAATAAGAAAATGTAGCTTCATTTAGTTAGCTGCTTTCTGCTCTGCAAGCAAGGCTAGCAACAGGAGTAGGAGGGGAGTTTTGTAACCAAAGTACTGCAGTATCTTTTGTGACTGCTATACACATATATCTGAGCAACCCCTGCTTCTTACTGTTACTGACTTTTATTGTCTTTGCTCCCAGTACCTAATTTTTCAACTGAAAAGGGATGTTTGTTCCCCAAATTTTAGTCCGTTCCATATGTATATTTTTCCAGTTTGGTTAAATTCTGCGCCATTCTCAGAAAATATGGTAATGTATTCTCTACTTCCCATTAATGGCGTATTTTCTCCACTTCTGGATGATCTTCCTGGACTAAAAGTCTCCACCACTCATTTATACTGATGGGACTATGCCAGAGGTGCTAGGACCCTGCAGGAGCCAAAAATCTTCAGGAGGGCCAGCGCTGCAGTAGGACTGCGCATGAGCGGTGCTGCGAGACTAGCTTGCGCCGTATAGGCTATCTCGGTGTCAACCATCCAGCCACCTCAGTTCCTTTTCTCCCACTGTCAAGTGCGCTTTGATGACGACGTCGCTCGCCTGCCGAGAGTCAAGTCTTCATCTATACGACAGCAGCTATAGCTGTTCAGTATTCATTTAACTTACCATTTTAGTGTTCTTTTCTTATTTAAAAAAAAAAAAGATGATGATGAAGAAGAAATTCTCAGCCTGCCATAAATGGAGTCGACCTTAGACAGTAGGGGTGATGGTAGGAGACTTCGTTTGAAAGCTGTGATGGTAGTGGGGCTGTGTCCAGTCCACCACCCTTTGTGGAGGGGGGGTCCAACCATGGGCAGTGAGGTGCTCGGTGGGGAGACAGTCTGCCCGAACCACAAAAGTAGCGCTTCTGGGACCCGGCTGTGCTTGTCCTCAAGCTCTTCTTTTTCCTGTCAGTGGAAGAAGAATCGGTATCACTTGAGGTCGCCCTCTAGTATATCTGAGTGGGGATCGTCGGTGGTGGAGAGCGGTAGACCTGAACTGACTCTGGTGGGTTCCTCTGTGGCTCCACTCTTAACGGCCGTAATCTGTAACACTGGATCCCGTCTCTGTCCTCAGTGGGATTCCAGTGAGCAGATTCACTTCTGGGCCACTCTTTTAGATCAGGGGGTACAGCGTCCGCCCAGTTGTCCTGACCAGTGGACCTGGTTCCGGGGCCTTCGGGTCTTGGAGCCGCTGGGCCATGGCTGGGGCGAGTGGGCCAGGATGTGCACGATGCTTCTCCGGTGTCTACGCCATCGACGCAGACTCCTTGTGCCTACCCCCCTCTCCTTTTTCTCTCCATGGGCCGGCATGAGTACCGCTTTCCTTCAGGTCTAGGTCCAGCATTGCACATGGTGCCGGCGTTTTGTTTGGTGCTGGCTCTGGGTGTGATGCCGGCATTGCATGTGGCGCCATGGCCATGGTGCTGACACCATGTGTGGTGCCAGATCTGGTGCCGGCACTGTGGATGGTGCTGAACTCTTCGCTGATCCAGGTGGTGGTGGTGTCTCCCGTGTTCCTGGTCTAGACCTGCCTTTTGGAGGTTATTCTGGGGTAGAAGTGGATCTGGATGAGTCTCTCTTTATTCTTCTTTGTCGAAGATGCAGGGGATGACTAATTTTATGAGCCGGAATTCAAGCCTTCTGTATCAGTGTGATGGTAAATCTTCTTTCCAGTTCTTTTTCCTCAGGGATATGGGGTCCACCATAACATTTCGGTCTTCATCTGTGGCCCAAAGCAGACTTCTTCGTCTTGAGTTCTTATATTCCTCAGTATGAGTACACCCTGCGGAACACACTCAATGCAATGATCAAGAGCCTCCCGGAATCTAATGCTCCATTGCTAGGGGCTTATGGCCCAGTAATTACCTGAAAGCTTTTGTGGACACCTACAACTCTGCTTCTAGGGCAGCTGCTGCTGGCAGCAGATGGCTAATGTCTCCTTGGCAGTACTTATCTGTTTGGTCCTCAGGTTGAGTTCTGGGGGCCACTCAGAACAATACGGCTGCCACCTAAACAGGCGGCACCTGCTGCCTCTCAGTGGGATGGGACCTTTGACATTCTCGTTTCAGGCAATTCTTTCAAGGTAAAGGCCTACGTGCCTTTATCAGGAACCTACCCAGTAGAGGGCACAGGGCTCCAAAGAGCCCTGTACCAGCCTCTGTGGATCCAACCCAAGTCCCCCCTCAGCTGTCTGAGGGGGAACGCCTCTTTGTTGTAGGAGGGGTGTCTAATTCGGTTTTACAGCCAGTGGGAGTCCATTACAGCAGATGTATGGGTCATCAGGATTAGCGCCCGGTACAACCTCTGTGGATCCAGCCCAAGTCCCATCTCAGCTGTCTGAGAGGGACACCTCTCGGTGGTAGGAGGGGTGTCTAATTCGTTTTTTACAGTCAATGGAAGTCCATTACAGCAGACATGTGGGTCATCAGGATTGAGATGGATACTCTCCCAATTTCACAGATTTACTCAGACCTTCCACCCAGACGGCAGTCCAGTCTGTCCGCTTATCAGTCACACCCTCTTGCTTCTGCGATATGGGGCCTCTGCAGGAACTGGGCAGTAGAAGTTGTTCCACAGTGGAATGGAGCACATATTCCTATTTCCATTGCTTCTGGTTCCAAGATAACAGACTGCATGTGCCATTTGTCGACCTTGGAAGATTAAACAAGTACCTGTTCAGAGAGGAGTTCACTAAAACCTCTGCATTCAAGTCTTCACTTCCTGGACATTTGGCTGCTAGCTAGCCCATCGGGGCAAGAGACAAGGAGGCAGTTGCCACAGCTTCTCAGTTCTCTCCAGGGGGGTTTCTAATTGGGGGAAGGTACCAGTTTCATCTTCCCAGCAGCTCCTCTTCTTAGGAGCCCCCCAGGTATCTCCAGGGGTCAGTTTTCGTTCCAGAGGACAGGAGAAACATCTTCTTCAGATGGCTTGTTACATCATGGAAAACAACTATTCGGGCCCCTTTCGGAAGAGCAGATGCTGGGACTTTGGGCATCCACCACTGCAAGCAGTGGTATCCAACCATGCATCTGTGATCCTCCGTACGAAATGACAGAGCCTCAGACAAAATCTCTCATGGGGAGCTAACTGTCAAGACCTCCACACTCTAGTGTGGAGCCAGGAGGAACCTCATCTTCTCATAAATTTTGTAGAGATGAGAGCTACCTTATAAGCAAAGTCCTGAAGGATCCCCTCTGCCACAGAGTGATCCTACTTTGGACGGATGGCAGAGCTGTGATGTATTACATCAGCAAGCAGGGTGGGGCGCCCTCCTACCCTCTCTGCAGGAAGGCTGTGAGGTTGTGAGAATGGTACCTCGAACACGATGCGTCAGTTTAGATTTCGTGCAGTCACTTTCCGCAAGTGGGGCAGTTAAGTCCTGCTCCTGTTCCCTCGCAATGCAAAACTGCCTCTATCGTGCTTCAGAAATCCAGACCCTGGTGTTTCCTGTCAGGATATATTCACTGTAGACAAGATGCTCCCTGTACGTTTTCCTCCTCTTCCCTTAATTCAGAGGGTGCTGCACAAATTGTAGGCACAGGAGGGCAGGATGAGTCCCATTGTCCTAGACTGGCCTCTGCAGATATGATTTGCATTGATCAACAGTCAGTCAGAAGTCCGTCCCCAGGTGACTCCCTCTACGAGCGGACTTCTGACACAGGACTTTAGTCCTTCCTAACCTGTGTTCCTTCATCTCCATACCGGCTCATCAGGAAATGGAAGTGGGCAAGTTTTTAGGTTCCTAGACCATCGCAGACATCTTCTAAGCCATTCATAGGCCTTCCACTTGGGGGGCTTATGTGGCTAGGTGTAAACCCTTCTTCATCCGGTGTGCAAGTCCTATCTAGATCCTTCGGTTGCCCACCAGGTAAGGTGTTAGGGTGCCTCTTGGACCTGTCAAACGCAGGTCTGCATTACTCATCAGTGAAGGTTCACCTCTGTGCATTTTCAGTCTATCTTTGAGCCAGTACACAGCATTTCATTGGCTCAGTTACCATTAGTCAAGTTTTACTTCTCCCGACTTACTTCATTCCAGAATGAAGAAGAGCACTCCCTTCATTTCTCTGGATGTTAAGAATGTTCTGTGATTCTACATCAACAGAACGAAGAGATACACATCCGAGTAACTATTGTATCTTTCAGCATGCCTCGACTGGGTCAGCCTGTTGCCATGAGATGTATTTTGGCTTGGTTAGTAGCATGTCTTCGACACTACTAATCCATGGCATAGGTTAAGTTGGAAGGCCAGAGTGGTTCCGGCTTTCCTAACGGAGATTTGTAATGTACCCGTTGCAGACTTCTGCAAGGCAGCGAGTTGGCGCTCAGTGCATACCTTTGTAAAAGCACTATGTTCTGGATGTCAATGCCAGACAGTTCACTTTGTTTGGCAGGACAGTCCTTATGGACTTCTGTCCTGAGTTTGTTTGTTTATTTAGTTTTTGTTGACCGGGTAAGTGCACTAGACAAATTCTGCCTATTTTCAGGCATGACCCAGGGACGGGGGATACAGATGAATGCCAACTGACCTTGAACCAGATTAAGCTGTTGGTGGTATTTTTAGTGAAGGGGGGGGGGAATTTGGCCAGGGCACCGGGGAAATTCCCCTACACTTTTCGATAAGCGCCATGGGATCTTTAACATCCACCTGAACTACCACCAATCCAGGCGGAGGGGGGGGTCTGTTTTACTAATCAGTTTTGGGGTTACAGATGGGTAATCTGATGTATGATGAAATACTCCATTATGGTTTATTTTCTTTATTGTGAATGTATGTGTGACGTAACACTGATTTGTTTGTATTTTGCTTTAAGTTGTAATAATAAATTCCCCTGCTCTTTTGGAGAAATGCCATGGGATCTTTAACATCCACCTGAACTACCACCAGAACAGCCAGATGGGACCTCTGTTTAACGTCTCATCTGAAAGATGGTACCTCAGGAGTGCAGCACCCACCTCATGCTGCACTGCAGTGCATGGGATATTAACCCTAGTGCCTGGTGTGGGGATAGAACCAACAGCTTTCTGATCTCCCGGCCTCAGAGGCGAGTGTGCTACCTGCTGAACCACTGACACCGACTGAGCTCTTGGGGGGGTGGATTTTTCTTGGTACTCTCCCATTAGTGTGAATGAGTGGTGGAGACTTTTAGTCCAGGAAGATATGGAAATTACATACTTACCGTAGTTCTTGATCTTCTTGGACGAAGTCTCCACCACTCATTCACACGCCCTCCCACCATCCCCCAAGCTCACTCATTCTGTTTGGTTCTTCACTTCCTTGTTATTCAGGCTGTGAAGACATTGTTGAATTGACTCTTCTTACGTGGGTCATCCAGGCCTTCATATGCTTGGAAGTTAGGGTTAGGTTCTCTTTTGTTAGTTTATGCTGCACCTCCTCAGTTGAAAAGGTATTGAGGCAGTTGGAGGGTCGACGCTGAGACTGGCTATACAGTGTGAGCTAGTTTTGTGCCACACATGCACGGTTCTATCCTGGCACCGGCACCCTTGAAGATTTTTGGTTCCCGTGGGGTTCTAGCGCTTCCGGCATAGTCCCGTTAGTGTGAATCAGTGGTGGAGACTTTGTCCAAGAAGATCAAGAATTATGGTAAGTACATAATTTCCATTTATGAGCCCATGAGGACCCTATATGCTCTAGATACTGTCTCTCCCCCTCCCCCCACTAGTATAGCCACCCAATACAAGAAGTCTTCTAATAGGGTTAATTCCGTTGTAAGTCGTGGAAGATTCACAGACATAATGTAGTGTCGGACTTGGAGAAATCTAAAGAAGTCCCATTGGGGAAGGCCACATTTTTCTTTCACATCCTCAAAGGTGGCAAGAGAGTTGTTCTGTACCAGTGCTGTATAATGTGTGAGTGCAAGTCTATTCCACCTTTTATATCCAATGTCTGTCTTTGCAGGTGAAAATTCGGGGTCCCCTGTAATAGTTGCTAAGAGGGCCTGTCTCATTTGGTGTGCTATCTTTCTGCCTGCACCACAGGGTCTGTTTGATAGTCAAGTATTTTAAACCATGTCTTGTTAAGTTTAATCAGCAGGTTTTGTAGCAGATATGAAATTATCTAGTTCCATGTGTACCTTTCTATTTCTGGCTCCAGATTTTGTTAGGCTAAGGTAGCAAGATTACTTGGTATTTCGGTACCCGAGTCGGTTATATATTAACTCCCTGCTGCTGATCTAACTTTATTGGGACATCAGTGTGATTGTGATTGTCTTGTGTACAACAGTACTTCTACTCCTATTGATATTGATTGTAATTAACCTGTTATTGTGTCTTGACTGGGTCAGTATGTCTATATTGATTGTTAATTGTGAAATGACATGTATGTATTTTGTTATGTTTATAGATGTATGTAATTAATTCTGGATCGCCCCTGAAAAAGGGACTGTTTCTGTCTCAGTGGGCCTACTCGGTCACCAAAATTTAAATAAATAAATATATGGGCGGTCACCCATTTTAGGTTTTGTGTTGGACAATTCTGCTAAAATCTGTTTCCAGGGTCATTCAGAGCCAGTGCCTCTGACTTGTCCCAATTGATTTTCAAGTCAGACAGCATCCCAGACTCCTCTAAGGTCAGTCTAAGGGGGGTAATAGCTTTGTGTGGATTACTTAATGTCAGGAGTATTATCATCTGCATACGCTAGAGCCTGATTTTTGACACATAACTTTATCAGTGCTGTCAGAGGCTGACAGTAGAATCTTTTACCCTTTTTTTTAGTTACTAATCATCTTTGTTGGCATGGCTCATCAGATACGAAACCTTTTTTACACAGATACACAGAAATGTGACGTCAGAGAAAGGCATCACGGCCCATCTAGTCTGCCCAACACCCTACCTCCCCCTTCTGTTATGCTTCCACCTTCTTTTCCCAACCCCTTAAATCTATCCAAAGCCCTCTTGAACCCCTCCACCATTTCAGCTGCCACTACCTCCTCGGGCAGCTTGTTCCAGGCCTCCACCACCTTCTCCATGAAAAACTGCCCCCTGACATTAACTCTGTATTGCCCACCTTCCAGTTTGAGGCTATGTCCCCTCGTGTTTACTCCCTTCTTCAATTTGAGCAGACTGTTACCCTCTACCTTATTTATTCCTTCAGATACTTAAAGGTCTCAATAAGTGTCCCCTTCCTCCTAGTCTCCAGAGGGGTACAACCAGCCCTTTCAATCTTCTCTCATAGGGTACATTCTGCATCCCTCGTACCATTTTGGTTGCCCTTCTCTGCACCCTCTCCATCAGTTCAACATCTCTTCATAGGTGAGGCCTCCAGAACTGCACCCCCATACTCCAGGTGCGGCCTAACCATGGTTCTGTGTAATGACATTAGCACCTCCCTCTTCCTGATATTAAAACCCCCTCGCATTGCAGGCCAACATTCCATTTGCCTTTCCCACCGCCCTGCTACACTGGCTGCCCACCTTGAGGTCATGCAATACCATAATCTCCAGGTCCCTTTCTGTTTCCTTATCCTTAATCACCAACCCCCAAGGGAGTAAGTTTCCCTCCTATTCTTCCTCCCCAGGTGCATCAGCGAGCACTTTTGTGTATTAAACTTCAATTTCCAGGTGTCAAACCACCTCTCCAGGTCCCGTCTCATGGCTTGCACCCCACTAGGTCAATCCACCCTATCACAGACTTTTGTATCATCTGTGAACAGGCACACCCGTTCCTCCAGACCCTCTGCTAGGTCACTAACATAGATGTTGAAGAGTATTGGTCCTAGCACTGACCCCTGTGGCACCCTACTGGTCACCGCCCGTTCCCTGGAATGTGTCCCATTTACCACCACTGTCTGACTCCTTCCTTTCAACCAGTTTTCCACCCACCTGGTGATCTTGTTGTCCAGCTTATGTACCATTCCACCATGCGGAACGGTGTCAAAGACCTTATTGAAATCCAGGTAGGCCACGTCCACTGCTCCTCCCTGGTCCACTACTTGTGTCACCCCATCAAAAAACTCTTATCAGGTTAGTCTGACAGGGCCTTCCCTTGGTGAAGCCATGCTGCCTGTCATCCTGCATGCCATTCATCTCCAAGTATTTTATCAAACTGATCTTCAGTGGTGTTTCCATTACCTTCCCCACCACCGAGGTAAGACTAATAGGACGGTAGTTTTTGACCTCGTCCTTCCTTCCGTGTAGTGGAGCAACCTCTTCCCTCTTCCAGTCCGTTGTCACCAATCCTGTGATCAAGGACAAGTTAAACAGCCTCACTAGATGCGGTGCCAGTTCATCCTTCACCTCTTTGAGAACCCTTGGGTGTATTCCATCAGGCCCCATTACCTTGTCTACCCAGCTCTTCCCCTACTCCTTCAGCAGTGAATTCTGCCACAGCCACCTGCCTGTGGCTGTCACCCTCCCCACCCCTTCCTGGTCCCCTACCCTCCCTTTCCTCCATGAAGATTGAGGCAAAATAGCTGTTTAATGTCTCTGCTTTTTCAAAGTCCCCTTCCAGTATTGTTCCACTTTCCCCCCTTATCCTTCCAATCCCATGTTGTGCCCTCCTCCTTTCTCCAACATACCTAAAGAAGGTTTTGTCCCCCCTCCTTGCCTGCTTCACTGTCCTCTCCTCAGTGGCCTCTTTAGCCCTCCTTATCTTTTGCCCAGCCTCCTTTCTTTTTTCCCTGTAAGTTTCCCTGTCCTCATCCTTTTGTGTCCTCCTGTACCTCTTGAATGCTCTAGTCTTCTCCTTGACCCCTAATGCCACCTCTCTAGTGAACCATAGAGGTCTTTTCTGTCCTATTCTTTCTTACCCTTCTTATACATGAGTCCATGGCTTAAAATACCCCTCTCTTGATGGCTGCCCATAATTCCTCCACCGCCTGCACATCCCCTATCCTCAACACTTCTTCCCCAACTACCTTCCTCATTCCTTGAAAGTCAGTCTTTCTGAAGTCCATTACCTTGGTTATTGTCCTAACCCTCTCCCTGCCCGCTGTCACCCTGAACCTGACAGCCCTGTGGTCACTGGTGCCAAGCTCTTCCCCTACCTCCACCTCCTCCACACTGTCCTCATTTGTGAGGACCACATCCAGCAGGTTTACACCCCAGTGGGCTCACTGACCCTTTGTTGCAGTGGAATATGCCCTGAAGAGCTCCCCAGATGCCCCTGCTCCTTATGGAGATTGCTGTCTGGGCCTCCCAGTTGATGTCCGGAAGGTTTAAGTCCCCAACTAGCACAATTTCCCCTTTCTGTGCCATCCTCGCTGCTGATTCTACAAAGTGTCTGTCTCCTTCCTCCCACTGCATAGGAGGCCTATAGACTACCCCAACACGCAGGTTTTCCCCCGTCCCCTGTCTAGGGTGACCCGCATTATCTCTGTTTCCCCCTCCTCATCCTGCCCTTCCATGGCCCCAATCCCTTCCCTGATATATAATGCCCCCTCCCCCGATCTTCCTAAACAACCGATACCCTGGCATCACCGTCTCCCAGGCGTAGTGCTCATTCCACCAAGTCTCACTCACTGCTACAATGTCTAGGTTCTCCTCCATCATGGTGGCCTCCAGTTCTCCCATTTTATTCCCCAGGCTCCTGGCATTTGCAACCAAAGCCCTCCAACATGTAGCCCCATCCTGTCCTTCCCTGCTAAGTGTTCCCTTGATGAGTGTTGTGCCTTGGGGGAGACTGATAGCCTCTCTGCTCTGCCTCATATAAGGCTGGCCCTGTCCTTAGCCACCCCCCATGAAGTCCCCCAATTTACTCTTTAGTGCAGCTGCCCCTGAAGAGCTCGGGTGCAGCCTGTCTTGGGCATACAGTCCCTCCTCCTCCGATGTAGAGCCCCAGTCACCTATCCAGCCGAACCTCATCCGACTGCACCAACCTTGTAGCCAATTGTTGAATGCCCTTATCTTCTCCTTTCTGGGTGTGCTCGCTCTTCATACTGGCAACACCATAGAGAAGGAAATGGAAGGAAAAACAGTGTTGCTCCTACAGAACCTAGCAAGTTCCTTGAGCCTTGCCTGTACCTCCATCAGACTGTTCCCTTCCAAGTCCGTATCCTTTCATCTTGCTGCTTACCCCAGGAAGGAATATGATGCCTCACCTCCAGCACCGTCATCCTGGGCGTGCTATTTTGCTACTGCATTGTTTTTGTTCCTTACTTCCCCATTTGCTACAATTATTGAGTCCCCAAGAGTGCCACCTACTGCCCCCTGCTTCCTGGGTCTCCTTTGAACTCTAATTTGTAGCCATGGGGTTTGGCTCCTGGACTCCTCCTCATGTGCCATCCTGACTTGGTTTCTGCCCCTGCTCATCTTTTGTTCCCCATCACCTAGCCTATCCTGATTTTTACCCACACCCAGCATCTGTACCTCTTCACCCTCTCCCTTTAGCCTTTTATCAGACTCCCCCCTTCTGTACCCCTTCATCCCATGTACTTCCGCCTGGCTTCCTTCATCCCTGCAGACCCCTCCTGCTTCACTGCTTGAGCATGATCCAATTTCACCTGACCCCCCTCTAACTGCTGCTGGCCTTCCCTTGTCTGTATCATTGTGCGAGATTGTGCCAACTGTGCTTGATCCCCCTCCAACTGTTTGTGTCCTGCCCGTCTTTGCAGAAGGTTTTGAGCACCGTACCCCAAGTGGGGAAGTCTTCCTCCTTACCACCTGCCCTGTCTGTATATTTCCTCTCTCCTGCACCCTGCCCGGCGCATGCCTCAGGCTCCTACTGCAGCTCCTACCCTGCAGGGTTTCCTCCAGTTCATTTTCAGCCTCCCAGGAGCTCAACTCCAGCTCTTCCAGTGCTTCCTTCCTGCCCCTTTTCTTATGCCACAGTTCCTCTAGTGCCACCTTTTGGTGTGTCCCTAATGTGCCCGTCCCCTCCTCCACCACTTCTCCTGCATGTGATGTGCCTGCCCCTCCTCCCCCCCTCCACTGCACCTGACATCTTTCCCTCCACGTCCCCCAGTCGCTCTGCACCCCCCTTCTCTGATGGCCCCTGCCAGACCCCTTCCTGTCCAATGTCCTTGACTAGAATACCTAGGAGGGCAAAACTATTTGTTACTTCCACCCTCTGGCCCATTTCATCTATGCCTGCATTGCCCTTCATACTGGGCATCTGTCTGCCTTTTCCGGAGCCTACTGTCTTCCATTCCTTCTGATCTCTGACTGACCCCTTTCTTCTAGCTACAGGCATCATTTTTGTGCCTCTAGACTTCCTGCTGTCAGTTCCCACTGACCCCTTTCCTCCTGTCTCAGGCGTTACTGTCCCAGATCTGGACTTGCTGTTGTCTGTTACCACCTCTGGTCTATCCCCTCTGGATCCCCTTCCATCCTCTCCCTCCCAAACCTTTGACTTCCGGAGCAGTGTATCTGATACTCCCATGAATGCACTCAGCCCTTCCCACTCCTTCCTTGGCTTATACCATCCTGGTCTCTCTGCCCTCTTTCCCCGGCTTCCCCCCCATTTAACCCCCACCTTAGCCCCGCCACTTGCTCTCTCAGCTGAGTGAGCTGCTTACATCATACAACCCCCATTCTCAATCCCAATTTAGGATCATAGCCATTCCACAGCCACTGCACCCCACCACCTGCCAAAGATCCCCTCCCTGGTCGCCTCCTCTGTGTTGCCCTACCATTTCTTCCGATACTTAGATACAGTCCTAAAATCACTCTTTATGTATGTTTTGGGCCCCCGACCCTCACCCCCTCCTCAGCCCCAACCCACAGTCAAGACTTTTTAGAAATAATAAAGCATGTGCAAACCATAGGCATCAAGAATTAATAACCATAGCCACCACGTTCAAGTCCAAATCCCCAGCACCTCCAGCGTCAAGAGTCCAAGATCAAGTTCCCAGTACCTCCAGTGTCAGTAGTCCTGACCCAGTTTATTTTACCTCAGATCAAGTCCAAATCCCCAGCACCTCCAGCGTCAGTAGTCCAAGATCAAGTTCCCAGCACCTTCAGTGTCAGTAGTCTCGACCCAGTTCATTTCACCTCAATTTCAGCTCTTTTGTGAAGGATTTCTTAGTGTCTGTGTCAATTTCCCATATCCACTGAGGTTGAAGTCCAAGTCCCCTGTGGAGAAATGCAGAACCCAGTTCCTTTGCTGCAAACCAGCTCCTCACAGTGATTTCTTTAGCTCAGGACACTCCTTGCTCCCACTTTTAGTCATTCTGTCAGTTTGGCTGGCTATTTTTAAAGCTTACCGCCTTGGCACCTCTTTCCCTGATTGACCTGATTCTACACCGCTGTCTGCGGTTGGCCAGCCGTCCATCACTGCTTCAGTCACCGGACTGCCACCTGTGCCCCATGCTAGTTCAGCTCCAAACAGCTCAGTTCTCCTTCCTCTTATCACCAACCTCGACCCAGCTGCTGACTGCAGCCACAGCTCCACGCAGCTCTCCACTCTCCTTTCCCTGGTCGCCGACAGCGACCCACTCCCCCGCTGCTGACACAGCTAACAAACACAGGAATGCACAGTCCAATTTCCTTCTGTGCCACCTGGGCTGTTGGTACAACTTATGACAGAGGCCGACCAGGGTCACAGCTAGGCAGATATTGACAAGAGGCTTTGGCTATGCAAGACCTTGCAGGCATGCACTCCCAGCCTTTTCTCTTATTAAGATTAAACAACCATTCACACAGCCTTAAATGTGTGTGTTTTTTGGACTGTTTCAGTGGTGTAAAAATTACATGATGCAGGGATTTATTTAACTCTAAAAATTGATTAGCGTTTTGCTCATAAAAGTGCTAAATCTTTGTGAAAATGCATAGCTCTGGACTCACTGTGTTTAACAAACACAGCACTTCTATGAAATCTATATAAATACTTTCTGTACAGTTAGTATAGTCCCAAGGAAAAAACTGCTAATCAATTATTTAAAACCCTGTGATGTAATCTGTACAGTAAATCACTGCTGCACCATTGCTGATCAGTGCACATCATGCTAAAGAAATTAAGAAGGGGGAGAAAGCCTTCTTTCACTATATAAGTTAGACACCAAAGCTGGCCCATCGGCATAGCGTTGGATTTCCGCTTGCGACGCTGGTGACCCAGGTTCGGGAGCAGACCTGGGTGCCAGATGGCCGGCTGGGGAGAGGTAGTCTGATTGTCTGTCAGAATGCTCAGCTCCTTCGGAGGGAGGGGGGGTTCCTTGGCCCAGGGGTGGACTGGCCTCTGGCAGCAGCCAGGGGGGCTACTGCGACCCTTGCGCCCAACCAGTGGTGGAGCACAATGGATGCCAGCGTAATGCCATGGCGTCATGTGGCATGTTGTGCTTGGGGGGGGCGTACAAGGAAAAATGCCACTCCCTGGTGCGAAGACTCAATAGAGGGTTCCCGCCTACCCACATGCTGCAGTACCTTTCAGGGCACCGACAAAGACTTGATGCCTCGGGGGAGGGGTTCGAGGTCGCCTCCTCCGCCTGGGGGGGAGGAAGCCATGGCATCATGGGGAGCCTTGGGAGGGAAGAAGCAGTGGCAGGTAGGTAGCCATGTGATAGTGTTGGGGTGGGGGCAGGGGGAAAAATACAAAGTAAAAAAAAAAAAAAAAAAAACAGTCACCAATATCTGCAACAGAGTGGACACACCGGAGGGGGTGGAAAAATTGAGAAAGGACCTAAGCCTGTTAGAGGAGTGGTTGGGTATCTGGCAGTTGAGTTTCAACGCTAAAGTGAAAGATCATGCACTTGGGTCCCAGGAATCCAAGGGAGGAGTACAGGATGGGCGGAGAAATTCTGGCCACCACAAATCAGGAGCGAGACCAGGGGTTGTCATATCTGATTACCTGAAGGTGACCAAACAGTGTGAAAAAGCGGTTGGGATAGCAAACAGAATGTTGAGGTGCATAGGGAGGGGCATAACAAGCAGGAGGAAAGAGGTGGTGATGCCACTGTACAGATAACTGGTGAGGCCTCAGCTAGAGTACTGTGTCCAGTTCTGGAGACAGCATCTCTGGAAGGACTTTGACAAAATAGAGGCAGTCCAGAGAAGGGCAGAGAAAATGGTATATGTACTGCACCAAAAGTCCTACAAGGAAAGACTTAAGGACCTTAATATCTATTCACTGGAGGAGAGAGGGGAGATTTGATAGAGACTTTCAGGTACCTTAGGGGAATAAACAGTACAGATGGAAAACATGTTTTAGAGAAAACTCTGCACAAGAACAAGGGGTCATGATATGAGGCTGAAGGGTGGAAGGCTCAGGGGTAATGTTAGGAAGCACTTTTTCACTGAGAGGGTGGTGGAGTCGTGAAACAACCTTCCAGCAGAAGTAAAACATTTTAAATGAAAAGAAACGAAAGATGCACTCATGACACTCAGAAGTTTGGTAGTGTTATTCACCAGTTTATTGTGGCCGACTGCCTGGACAATGGCCTTTCCCTAGCGCTTCGACCCTAACACAGGGTCTTCCTCAGGGGGTGGGTCTGAGGAATTAGAAATTAAGTGTCTTAAATACCAAATCAATTAAAGTGACACACGCCCATTGTGTTCACCTATACATAAAAATATATAACAATTAACATTTAAAACACCACAAACAATGAGCATCATTTAAATTCCTTCTCCTGCACACTTGACTTACTTTTTTACCTACTATTGATAACTTATCATTGTTTTTACAACTATAGCTAAGCCAACAGTGCAATCATAAGAATTCTCTAATAGTGCACTAAAATAGAGGAAATTATTAGTATTTCTATAATTATTGTAAATAACAAAGATTGCTTGTCATAAAGGCACTGCTTAGTATAATATAAGGCAAAATTATTCCCTATACAGCATAAGCATCTCAAAAACAAGCTTCCTATGTTTTTCATTTATTCTTATATGGGGGGATGTTACCCTTAAGTGTATGGATCTCTATTAGGTTTACAAAAGATGGTTCCTTTAATCTAATTAACTTTTTGCAGGATGTCGCTGGCTGATTTGGCACAAAATCAGTTGCCATGAAAATGATGTATTCGTTTCATCATATAAAAATATATCCTGTCCCTTTACTCCTTTTATTCCAACAAACATCTTATTTTAACACTTGCATATATGATAGATACAGGAGATAGTTTTCTCATATTAGAACCAACATCATTATCATGGTAAAACTTAATTTAGAAAACTTTTTCTACTCAATAATTGCTAATTTTGTGTTCCATTTATATTTTGTGTTTACAAATAAACTGTGTAATCCACCTCATCATTTAATCCTTCCAGTTTAATTGTGCCCAGATTCACTATCCATGTTGTCTCTTTTTGAGATGGCAATTTGGCTCTATTGCCACCTCTTGAATGTCTAGGTACTGTACATGTTCCATAACTGAAAACCTAAATGTTTCTGGTTTCCCTTGGTGACAAAAATGAAAATGTTTGCCAATTGCATTATACAAATTACCATTAATGATGGCTCTTACATGTTCTTGTATTCTCTCTTTAATAGGTCTTGTTGTTTTCCCAATTTAGTAATAACTACTTGGGCACCAGCAAATATACACAACAAATGACGTAGAACATGTCAAGAAATTGTTAATCCAAAATACTTTCCCATCCTTTTCAAATGTATCACCTTTTTGCATATATTTACGTATACAACATCCACATGTGAATAGCCCTTTAGGTTTGTTTCTAAGCCATGAACTTCCTGATGTTTTTTCTTCCGTAGAAAAAAGCTGTGCATAAGTTTATCTCCAAGACTTTTACTTTTTGAGAATGAAATTCTGGGCTTCTCAGCTAAGTTGTTTTTTAAGATTGTATCAGACATTAATACGGGCCAAAATCTATGAACTAAGCTCCCAACCCTTCCAGCTAATGGATTAAATTCCATTACAAATGTCACTATTTCCTTTGTTTAATTTTTTGGAACATCTTTACATTTACTTCTCGTACTCTTTAAAACTAAATGTTCTGTCCTATTCATATTTTTAACTTTCAGAAAGGCTTAATTGAACATTCCTTCTGTGTACCCTCTTTGTGTAAGCCTATTTTTCAGAGCATCAGGCTGACATAGGAATTTATCTTCCTCTGTACAGTTTCTTCTTAACCTGATAAATTCACCATATGGTATGGATGAAATTAGACTCTTAGGATGTGAACTAGTGGCATGTAAAATGGTGTTCCCAGCTGTAACTTTTCTATATCCTTGTGTTTTATTTAACCAGTTCTCCATAATGTCCCTGTAGGAATCCAAAAATGTAATTTCATTTTTAGCAAAAATAAAAGTAAATTCCAATCCCAAGGTGTTCTCACTTAAATAATCCATAACATTATATATATATATATATATATATATATCATTCTGTTCACCTGACCAGACTACTAATAAGTCATCAATAAATCTGTTGTATTCTACAATATTATCTGCAAATCTATTTTTCCTTTTATCATAAATGTATATTTCCTCAAATAAACTCATAAAAATGTTTGCATATGAGGCGGCAAATGTTGCCCCATCGCAGTTCCCCATTTCTGAAGATAATATTCTTTGTCAAAGACAAAGTAATTATGGGTCAATGCAAATGTGATCGCTTCTTTTATAAAATGTGGTGAAATCACATCCTGATGTATCATGATATTCATAACAGCTTCCAAGCCTAAATTGTTAGAAATGCTCGTATATAAACTTACAACATCTACCGGCAACCAACTATATTTTGTATCCCAGATCATATTTTCTAACTTAGAAATGACATCCATACTATCTTGTACATAAGATCTCAGGTTTGTAACATGGTTATAAAAAAATGTCTATGAAGGTATTTAAATTCTGTGTTAAAGATCCAGTGCCTGAAATTATTGGACTGACTTGTGGGGTGGGGGTTCCTTATTTTTGTGAATTTTGGGAAGTATGTAAAATGTAGGTATAACTGGATAATCATTTTTTATAAATCCTACTTCCTGTTTTGTTAGCCAGTAGCAGTTTAGACTTTTTTTCCAAAAATTCACACAGTTCCCCTTGAAATTTCAACGTAGGATCTTTTTTCAACTTTTGATATGTATTATTGTCTGACAATAATTCCAGGCATTTATCCCCATACTCTCCGACATGATAACAACATTCCCTCCCTTGTCAGATTTTTTTCTAGCAGAAGTGGTGGGTGCGAAAACAATACGGGGGTTCAAGAGTTCATGGGATAGACATAAGGGTACCTTGGAGATGTGCAGAGCAGGAGAGCTGCAGATCAAATAGGATCTGGGGCTGCAGCAGTGAGTAGGGGAATTTGCAGACTAGGTGGGCTGTATGGTCTGTATCTGCCGACAGATTCTATGTTCCTATGTCTAAGTTAAAAAGGGACAAGAAGGATGGGATTGTTAGTACCAAGAAAGGGAGGAGTGGGTGGAGGACAATGGGGGGAAAAACTGAGATACTAAATTAATACTTCTGTTCTGTCTTCACCAAAGAGAAAGACATACCAGTGCCTTCAGGGGGAGAAGAGAAGTGGGGGGCACAGATGTAGTGATAGAGGAGGATAGAGTGAGGGAGGGTCTGCTAGCATTGATGATAGAAAAATCACCAGGCCCGGACAGAGTACATCCAAGGGTACTAAGGGAACTGGCTGAGGAGCTGGCAGGGGCACTAGCAGGCTTATTTAATTGTTCACTGGAGTTAGGCATGGTACCACAGGTCTGGAGAACAGCACATTTGGTGCCCCTCCACAAAAGCAGTCCCACGGATAACCCAGGGAATTACAGACCAGTCTGTCTGACCTCAGTGGTGTGCAAGCTCATGGAGACCATACTTAAGGAAAGGTTGGTAGAATATCTAGAGGAGCATGGTCTCCAGGATGCGTGGCAGCATGGGTTCATGGGGGGAAGGGAGATCGTGTAAAATGAATCTGATTGACTTTTTCAACTAGGTCATTAAGACAGTAGACAGGGGCCAAATGGTAAACATCTCTATCTGGATTTTAGCAAGGCCTTTGGCTCTGTGTCCCCCAAAAGGTTGATCAGGAAGTTAGCAGATCTCTGGGTTGGGGATAAGATGTCCAGATGGATGGAAAACTGGCTGAGGGACAGAACCCAGAGGGTGCGTGTGGGGGGAGAATTATCTGGCACCAGAAAGGTCACCAGTGGGATTCCACAGGGCTTGGTGCTGGGGCCGGTGTTGTTCATTGTCTTCATCAGTGACATTAAGGGCAAAATGCACCTATTCACTGATGATGCCAAGCTCTGAAGAAGAGTGGACACAGCTGAAGGGATACAGGACCTACAGGATGATCTGGAAAAGCTGGGAAGGTGGTCCAGGATCTGGCAGCCTGGCTTCAGTTCCAAGAAATGCAGAGTTATGCACATTGGAGCCAAGAATCCCAGGATGGAGTACTACCTGGGTGGAGTCCAGATATCTGCATCACAGGAGGAGACTGACCTGGGAAAGATGATCATTAGTGACCTGAATCACTCTACGCAGTGCAAGAAAGCAGCAACAAGGGCAAACAAGATGCTGGGATATACATCTTGGGGATCAGTAGTAGGAGAGAGAAGGTTATGCTACCCTTGTACACGTCACAGGTGAGGCCAGATCTAGAATATAGAGTTCAGTACTGGTGCCCACACCTCAAAAAGGACATTAACCTGCTGGAGAAGGTCCAGAGGAGGGCTGCAAAGATAATAGTAGGTTATTAGGGTAAGGCACATGAGGAGAGGTTGAGCACACTGAACATGTACTCTAGAGGAAAGGAGAGCGAGAGGGGACCTTCAAGTACTTGAAAGGGATAAATAAGGTGGATAAGGAGGGTCTCTTTAAGCTGAGTGGCAACCATAACACGAGGGGGCATAGTCTTAAGCTGGAGAGGGGTGGTTTAGGAGGGAAGTCAGGAGGGTGGTGGACACTTGGAATGCGCTGCCAGAAGAAGTGGTCTTGTTGAAGACAGTGGGCAGTTTCAAGAGAGGCTGGGATAGGCATAGGGGGAAGGTAAGGATCATGGGTAGGGAGGATGGGAACAGTGGGTGGGCAGGGACAGTAGCTCAAGCTGTGGACCCTGCAGTACGAGCAACCTACATAGACCAAATGACATTCTTCTGCTGGCTTCTTCATGTGTTGGTATGCAAAGCAAGATGTTTTTACTGATCACGTGGCTGCTGAGAGCTGCAAGCTGGTTGGTGAGCTCCAGAACTGAGAGTCACCTTTTTTCAACTTTGTTATAAAAAACATGTTGCGATACAAACAAACCCCTACCCAATAGGTTTTTTGATGTGTGTTGGCTGTAGGTTTGACATCGAAGACCAAAAATGTCAAATAAATTTAACAGCATAACCTCTTCAGTACGTGACCAGTGTAATGTGCTCTTGTTTGAGGATCAATCAGTCAAAATCTTTATTTATCCAGGCGAACATCATTAAGCAGAGCTCGTTTACAAGATGGACCTGGTTAGAACAGGGTCGGGTAACATCCATCATAAGGATTTCCATTTGGAATAGCTTCAAGGAGATTCAGGTGTCATATGCATATGTTGAGCCAATGAATGATTAATGGATTTAAAAACCTATTGAAAAGAGTATGGAAAACTTGTGTGACCCTAAGGTTAGAACTAGTTCCAACATCACAAACTTTTATTGCATTAATATCCTTACACTGCCTAACCACCAGAGATTGAGAAACCTTAACATTTTGGACATGCAGAAGCTCCAGTGTTTGTGTTTTTTCCTTAACTTCTGTTTGTCCCCTCTTTGCACAGTGGGCCAGGCAGTCTTCCAGCCCATCCACAAGCCCTGTATCCCATGCCCCCTGGAGCAGTCACCACTGACCCCAAATATCCATTGCCTGCTTCCTTATATGCTGTCCCAGGTTTTACTCCTCCTGGTAAAGCTGGCCAGCTGCAAGTAGAGCTGTTAGAAATGTATCTAACCAGAACTGTAGGGCAGAAATTTCTTGGCTAGAGTTGGATGGTTGTGGGGGATGCTGTTGGTTGATCACTTGGGTGAGAAGCTGCAATAAGGGGTAAGTAATGAGTACAGAAGAGTGATATGCAGAGCCGCAGCTGAATTGGCATTTGTTAATACTCGGAGGTCCAAGTGCCATAACTGGGCGGGGATAATGTAGCAGTATCGTTGGACAGCATTTGTACCTGTTTCTCATTCCCTTTATGTCCCACTCCCATCCCACTGGAACATGGCCTGAAATGGGAGACCTTTGTGCGTATATGTGTGTTTTTACTTTGAGCACCATAGATGAATCCCCTTCATTGCCTGATAAGCACCGGTGTCCCTGTAAGTGTATATTTGTCACAAAACAAGTTTCTGGAGGAAGGGTGATATGGTGACTAGAAGGAAAAAAAAAAAAAAAACTCATGCAATTTTCTATGACATTTACACTATCAGATATTATGTTGACTTGAGGAGGGTGACCTTAATGCCATTGCAAGTCCCTGATTAGAGCACCCTGAAGATGAGGTGGGTCAGAACTGTGATTCGAAACAAACGTGATCATTTTAGGTGACTAAACAAGCATTTGTCAGTACCGGTTGTTCACCACTGGTACTGCTGTTGAACTGGAGCTAAGGTGTAGATCTCCATGCCAGAAGACTAATATGGGCTGGGCTTGGGGAGATGGAGCAATTATAGCATGATAGCAACAGACATCAGTGGTCATTTTTCTTTTTACAGTGTTTATTTTTAAAAAAATTAGCCTACAAGTGAATTTTCTTTATTTCAGGTGGAGACACTGGGGGATTGGACACCCCCATTGTCAGTGTTACGAGCAGCCCCCAGAAGCTCTGGGGTTTTAGATGCTCTGTGGTGCATTTTAAGGCTTATATGGAAGATAAAGCAAAGTTCTGTTAGGTCTCCCCTACCCCTGACTCCAAGGAAAAATATAATTCTAGGGACATGGATATGTTCAATCCACACTTACTGGCAGGTTCCTTGCCGCTTTAAATGAACAACATATACCACTCCTAGAACTCCTGTTATAGGTGAGTAACCTGTATTTCTATGGCTGGTCTCTGATATCTAGAGACTGCAGCTGGGCCTGGCTGAAAGCAGGACCATTTCCATGATTTTACCAGGGATATTTTTTTTCTTTAAACATAGAATATGGGAGTCTTCCCCAAGATATTGTTTAACTCATTGTGTCCTAGCAGACGCCTGTGGTCGTCAGTAAAATGCACTGGTGTGTCCTGAGGACGTCTGCAGAAGTCTGCTACTGACTCCCAGTGTGCCCTTGCAATATCTGGAGAAGTCACTTATATATTTTAATATATAGTATAACAGAATATAATATATATTTGACTGCATAGCACCGTTGGAAAGGTAATTTTATGCTGAACAACTTTGTCACTGATATTTTTTGCATATCATGTATACTTTAGAGTTATTTGCATTTGTTTATGGTATGGTGTATATGGCTTATGTTGCCTGTTTTAGTGAAAACAATATTTTTTTTGCTGTTTCAACCAGGTTACAAAAAAAAAAAAATTACATATTATTATTTGCATACCACCATTGGGAAGGTAATTTTGTGCTGAACAACTCTGCCACTGATATTTTGTGTATATCTTGTATACTTTAGGAGTTATTCACATTTGTTTATGGTATGGTGTGTATGGCTGACATGTTTTCCATCAGGATTCACCTAAGCAGCTTGAATAAAATTCACTTTTTTGGCACTTCAGCAGGTATAAAATAAAAACCGTATTGATTACAACTGGTTGCATAGCACCATTGCAAAGGCATTTTTGTGCTCATCAACGTTCATGCTGATACTTTGTGTGTATCATGTTTACTTTTGGAGTTATACGCATTTGTTTATGATATGGTGTGTGTGGTTGAGATTTATCCTTCAAATCTCACCAAAGCACCTCGACTAAAATGGGGAAAAATTACGTTTTACAGTAAAAAGATATCTTTTTTTAACAAACATAATATTAAAACACCATCTAATGTCTGTATGCTTAATTTGGTGTTGATATTTTACATATTTTCCAACAAAAAATGGCTTATGTTGCCCTTTTTTAGTGAAAAAAATATTTAGTTTGCTCTTTCGACCAGCATAGAAAAAAAAACAAAATTACTTATTATTACATGCATGCCACCATTGGAAAGGCAATTTTGTGCTGAATAACTCTGCCACTCATACTTTGTGTATAGCATGTACAGTTATTGAGCTATTAGCATTTGTTTGCGACATGCTGACTATGGCTTGATTTTGCTTAGAAAGGCCCAGGATTCACTGTTAAAAGTATACAAGAGATTCAGGAGGCAAGTAGTGTAATCTCAGAGTGAGCCTGTGGAGGCAATGACTTAAATGGTAAGTGTTCAAATTTGCAAATTGTCGCACTTTGAAGGGGTAAACTAAACTCCAGATCTCACTTCGAGAGGAAGCTCTTGCAGCAGGTAATACCATTAGGACTAAGGCCGCCAAGCATTAGGACCCCATGGAAAAATTTTCTAGCTAGCAGTCTTTGGCGGGGGGGGAACCTTCCCTGATGTCGGCTCCGCCTGACGTCCGACATGGTATAAAGGGGGCAGTCTCCTGGCACCGCCTCATTTCTTTTCCCACCATCGCCCTACAAACATCGGATCTACAGATGCCATAGTTGCACTTGACCGCCTGTTTTCTCACGCATTGTGCAGTTTTTTCCTCACGTAACAAACTTTCCTCAACAGTTTTTCTGTCAAGTTTAATGCCTTCTTCGTCTCAGCGGCAAAAATCTTTAAGTGTGTGCGGGAAGCAGATCCTGGCAAAAGACAGCCATTCTGCCTGCTTGATCTGCCTAGGCCCAGACCACCAGCCGAACGATTGCCCGCACTGCATCAAATTCAACAACAAAACCAGGATTCACCATGCCAACACCTTAAAGGCCTATCTTCTTGACCAGCAAGTAGCCGCCATGCAGAAGGCCCCATCAGAACACAGTTTGTCCTCTTGAACCAGGGAGTCTCCCCCCAAGGAGAAGAGATTGGGAGGGAAACACTACTGGAAGAAGGAGAGAGCCAGATCGGAGTCCTGCCCAAAGTCGCCTCCCTGGGCGTCTGCTACTTCCACCACTGGCAGGAGGTCAGAATCTGTCCCACCAGGTACCAAAGCAGCTTCTGGGGATACACATAGGAAGTCGACCGCCTCTGCTCATGCAAAAGGTAGGGAGTCTTCTTCTACGGACAGCTGTCCACCCAGATCTCCTTGGCCCACCGACCCCATAAACATGGGTCGACCCATGAGGGACAGGCATTGGCTTCAGGCAGATCCACAGAGCCCACTGCCCGAAAGCCTTCTGGGACATCCGAGAAGCACAAGAAACCGGGCGAACTAGTGAAACGCCGGTGGTTGTCAGGTACCGGATGTCTCCCCCACCCAAACACTAGGTGTTGTCTGCTTCCCAGACTGCAGGGCATTCCGACTCTACATCGGAGAAAGAGCAAGCACCTCTGGCAAAAGGAAGGCCATCATCCCCCAAGGACCAGCCGTTGGCCCCAAAGAATCGGCCATTGGACAACCAGCAGCCTCCACCAAAAAAAATGGATGTCAGGCTGCCAGACACCGAGGATGTGACGTCCGATGTACCAGTCGACAGAGTGCCCAAAGACCAGTTGTCGCCACCTCCGGACCAGACACCTGGACCGTCAGGCGCTTCAAACCAGATGCCCCCACTGCCAGTAGTTCCACTAGCTGAGGTGGGAGCACATTTTAATGTGTGGTGGAATACCATCAAAGAGAATCTTCTCTACAGACCCAGGGATCCATCCCCAGTATGTCCTCCACCTAGAGACCTCACTCCTGAGCAGCCTTTACTGCAGAAGGAGCTCCAGGCCACAAGATAAAGAGGACAGGCGGAGGCCAGGGTCAGACGGCTGCAAAAGGCATCCGTTGTCCGTCCCATCCTCCAGCAGATGCACATTGTCTTCAGGGGACAATGCAGGGGACTTGTCTTTGGACTATTCCTCAGAGGATGAGCTCCTCATTTCGTCTCCAAATCCAAGGGATTCGCCAAGGTCACCCCCGGATGACCCATCCTTTTTGGACATTATGCACCATATTCAGGCACTTTACCAGTGGGACACTGGGGAATTAGACCCAGAAAAGCACAGACTGGCAGATCCCAAACCATTGGCCATCCCCCCCTTTGGTGGAACCGTTTCAGGATGTGACCAAGTCTACATGGAGACATTCAGACACTACGACCACAGTTCCTCGTAAGGTTGATAGACTGTACAAGACACCCAAAGGGGAGCATTTTCTGGGCGAACACCCAATGGCAGACTCTATGGTCCTGACAGCTGCTCACGCACAACAACCATGCCACATGAGTGCCCAGGCACCAGGACCCAGAATCTAAGAAATGGAGTCAGATGAGGGACGCAAGATGTACCCCTTGGCAACTTACACCGTTAGGTCACTCAACTTCCTGCCCCATTTTGTCACCTACCAAAAATCCCTGTGGGAAAAGGCAATAGACCTGGCCAAGTCACAGCCAGATTCAGAGGGTAAGGCAGAACTCCTTGCTGTCATTCAGTCTGGCATGGATGTGGATAAGCACGTACTCAGGAATTCTTATGACTCCGTGAATACAGCAGCAAGAGCAGCAGCCACTGGCATTTGCATGCAGAAGCTTGCTTGGCTCAGGGTTTCGGGCTTCCGACAGGATCTTCATGATGCTGTTCTGGATGCTCCTTTCCAAGGACCAGTCCTGTTCGGTCAGGACACTGAAAAACTGATCACAGGACTTCAAGATTCAGGTAATGCTGTGTCTGAAGTCCACAGAATGTACCAGTCGGAGCCACAATCCACACGCCGCCGTCCCCTTTGGAAAAATCAGGGACAGCAAGGAAGGCGCCAGACACAACATAAGGGAGGCTTCAAAAGAAAAATCCACCTTGTCCCTTCAGGCGCCCAGAACCCAAAAACCCCCAAGGTGCCAAGCCCTCCCCTGCCCACACCCTCCAACACAGCATGACTCCCAACCAACCCCCCCACCACAACCTGTGCAGTGGGAGGCGGTAGGAGGGAGATTCTCCCTCTGCCTATCCGGATGGTCCAGTATAACATTGGACCAATGGGTCCTCCAGTTAGTAGAAAGGAGACACTCCCTGGAGTTCACCCAGTTTGCACTGGACAACCCACCAGCCCCTTCCCACTGCTCACCCTCCCATGAACTCTCCTGAGGGCAGAGATACAGGCCTTACTTGACAAAAGAGCCACACAGGAGGTTCCTTTTGCTCAAAGGGGAAAGAGATTTTATTCCCATTTATTCCTTGTCCCGAAAAAGACAGGAGACCTCCATCCCATTCTGTACCCGAGTCATCTGAACACCTTTATCGAATACAAACAGTTCAGAATGGTGACCCTGGCGAGCCTGTTACCAATGCTCCATCAAGGAGACTGGCTTTGCTCTCTAGACATGCAGGATGCCTACATACACATCGAGATCCTGCTCTCCCACAGGAAGTATTTACGCTTCACCTTCCAAGGAGGACACTACCAGTTCAGGGCGCTGCCATTCGGCCTATCCTCGGCACCAAGGGTTTTTACCAAGTGCCTATCAGTGATAGTGGTGGCCCTCAGGAGAGGGGGTCACTTCGTATACCCCTACCTGGACGATTGGCTTTGTACTGCACTAACAGAAGTCTAATTGAACAGGACTTTGGAGGAGACATGCAGCCTACTCTAGACACTGGGCATCACCCTAAACTTGCCCAAGTCACAACCATGGACAGCTCAAAGGCTACAATACATCAGAGCAGTCCTGGACACAGTCCAAGGGAGAACTTTTCTGCCCACAGACAGAGCAGCAAGGCTAAGAGAAGTTGCTCGCAGGGTACAAGACTTGGACTTGGTTCCAGCAGGAGTGGTTCTACAACTGTTGGGTCACATGGCAGCTGCTGTTGTGACAGTTCCACTCTCGTATCTGAACATGAGGATCATGCAGTGGCACCTAAAGGTTCAGTGGGATCAAGGTATGGATGAGCTGGAAGAGCCCATTGGGATCTCCAAAGCAGTCCGCTGCAGACTCTCACCACTGATGCATCAGGACTGGAATGGGGAGCACATCTCTCTTCGCATCAGACAAGGGGCTCCTGGAACTCAACAGAACAAGCTCTTCACATAAACATTTTGGAGATGACAGCCATTCTGTACGCCCTTTAAGCTTTCCAAGGGTTACTCCTTCCTGGACCTCTACTGGTCCAGTTAGACAATACCCCGGTAGTCTTCCATCTTAACAGGCAAGGGGTACACATTCCTATCCCCTGTGCAGAGAGGTGATGAGAGTTTGGTCCTGGGCGATGGCTCACAAGCTGGACATCATAGCAGTCCATATTCCAGGCATCCACAACATCCTCGCAGACAGCTTAAGTTGCTCTCTATCTCAGAACCACGAGTGGAAACTACAGCAAGAAGTCATAGGTGACCTCTTTGAAAAGTGGGCTCAGCCAGAACTGGACCTCTTTGCGTCCCCACACAATGCCAGACAGCCCAATTTCTGCTCGCTAGATCCAGGGCCTGGTGTTTTCTGGTGAGGTGCATTGTCCCTCTCTTGGGCAGGGAGGTTTTTTTATGTTTTCCCCTCCCTTCCCTCTGCTTCAGAGGGTTCTGCTCAAGTTGCAGGCAGAAGAGGCCAGGATGATACTGGTAGCACCATTCTGGCCTCGACAGATTTGGTTCCCGCTGTTGCAACAACTGACATCGGAACCGCCAGTTTCATTACCCCTCGCCACTCACTTGCTCTCCCAAGAGCAAGGAACGTTAGTCCATCCAAACCTCCAGTCCTTGCACCTGCATGCTTGACTCCTGCGGACTTAGCTAGGGATAGGTTTGGAGTATCCCTTAGAGTGGCAGAGGTGCTTGTGGCAGCGAGAAAACCCTCTACTAGCGTGACCTACGCCATGAAATGGAAGCGTTTCTGCTTATGGGCGATTCCATGATCTGTGGATCCCCTAGGTTGTCAGTGGAATCTGTGCTGGAGTATCTTCTCCACTTGTCAGACTTGGGTCTCAGTTACTCATCCATAAAGGTGCATCTCTGTGCTCTGTCAGCTTACCATGCACCAATAAACAGGAAGACTCTGGCACAGCAGGACATCTGCAAGACCTTCCTGAGAGGTATCTTGCATATGAAACCCCCCAGAAGAGACCCAGTAACAGCCTGGGATCTCCTGTTCATTTTAAAAATGCTCACCTTGCTTCCATTTGAACCAGCCGCAAGCTGTGAGCTCCACCTTCTGTCTTGGAAGGCATTATTTTTAGTTGCCATTACTTCAGCCTGGAGGATTTACGAGCCGCAGGCTCTGATGTGTAAAGAACCTTATCTTGTTTTCCCTCAGGAGTAGAGGAGCCCTGCATACAAACCCAAAGTTTTTACCAAAGGTAGTCTCTGAGTTCACGTTAAACCAAAACATCCAACTACCAGTTTATTACGCAGAGTACTCAAACAACGGGGAGGGATTGTTACATATTCTAGATTTACATAGAATTTTGCATTGCTATCTCGCTAGGACCAGTTCTGCCAGACAGACAGACCAGTTGTTTGTTTCCTTTGCTCCCAGGAAACTTGGAGCACCAGTCACAAAACAAACCATAAGTGGCTCGTGCACTGCATCACTTTTGCTACCAGCACCACAACAAACCCCTACCGGGACCGGTGAGGGGTCACTGCATCGGAGGACTGGCGACATCTTTCACTTCCCTTCAAAATGTATCTTCAGCGGACCTCTGTGTGGCCACTACTTGGAGTTCAGTGCATAAATTTGTGAGGCACCACAGTCTGGACATTGCTTCCAGAAGGAGAGCAGGTTTCAGACCAGCAGTCCTTCAGGGACTTCTCTCCTAATTTCCCACAGTTTTTTTTATTGTCCGCCACCCTTTAGATCTGGGTCTCTCCTTAGGCATTGCTTGGGACTCGGTTCTAATGGTATTACCTGCTGCAAGAGCTTCCGCTCGAAGTGAGATAGTACAGTTACATAAGAACTTACCGTAATAGTAGATCTTCGAGAGGAGCTCTTGCAGCCGGTGGCTTTCCCACCCACCTGCTCCCCGGAGACAAACATTACATCTTCACTTTGGGGATGGGAGATCCTCCTCAGTTCTCCATCTGTATTTGCAGCTGGGTCTCCGGTGGGAGAACTGAGGTGGCACTGGGGGACCACCCCTTTTATACCACGTCTGATGTTGGGTGGTTCCCCCGTCACAGACTGCTAGCTAGAACATTTTTTTTGTGGCGTCCTAACACTTGGCACCTTAGTCTTAGGACTTAGTGGTATTACCTGCTGCAAGAGCTCGTCTCGAAGATCTGCTGTTACAGTAAGTTCTTACGTAACAGTACTTTTTATAGGCAAACACTGTTTAAAACTCAGTGCCAGACACAGTTTATTTCATTGTTTGACCTACCATATATTAATGTGAAATGGTCACTTATTTACTACTCTAGTAGCTAAGTGACCATCAATGTTCTTAAATGTTCCATTTTCCACGCTATCAGCAGCGTATTACAGCATGTGTAACCTGACTTGTGTGTTTGTGGCCAGGGTGAGAGAGAGAGACATACATTAGCAAACTGGGCAGTTTCAGGTTTCAGTTTCAATCCCTAGAATGTCACATGAAAGATAAAGCTAAGTTCTAACCCCAGGAATCTACTAATATTATTACTCTTACAATGCTCCCCTAAGAGAATAGAATGCTATGCTAATCATGGAATGTTTAGCTCGTGCATCTATTTTCAGACTGCCCAGTGTCAACTGCCTACATTCTACCTCAGATTTCTTCTCTCTGCTGCAAAGTTCAGATGCCTGGAGAGATCTCTCAATCAAGACAGATTCTTGTAGTACATAGATCAAAAAAACTTAAGTCTTTTTGTTTTATTTTTCATTACTGTCTATTTTCATTGTTCTTCAGTGTTTTATACCTTATTAGTTTTAAATTTAAACTTGTTTGCCAGTTCCTTGTGGTTCCTTTGAACCGAGGGTGAACCAACCTTTTTTTATTTAATTGGAATCTTTTAGAGGGTTCCGGCTACTTTATTCTTTAATTTTATTTAATTTTAACCACATTTGAACTGAGGTTTGTCGGTTTTCCTCAGCAGTTTCTCGGTTCCGGATCCGATCAGAACCGATAGTTTTTTCACTTTATCGGTTCCTGAACCGGTCGTTGTTCTATTGAAACCGACCACAAATATTTAAATGTAGTCTATTTTTTGGTCGGTTACTGGTTCCTGTTTTCTATAATGTCAGACATGCCTAAAAAGGAAACAGGACCCCCTTGGTTCAAGAATTGCTTGAAGTGTGCGGAGGTGTTTGCCAAGACAGACAAGCATGATCTTTGCTTGATCTGCCTTGGGCAACAAAACTTCAATGAAGACTTTGATATTTGTAAGTCTTTCCCTGCTAAGACAGTGGAAAAATGCAGAAGAGGCTTAAAAGAAAACTAGAGGAGGGGTCCATGGGCTCCAATCAGTCCACCCCCTCTAAGACTGTGGCAGTTCCTTCTAGACCCTCTAAATCCACCCCTGATATGGGTGAGGGCTCTGGCAAGAGAGGCAATCAACTGGCTGACTCCCCAGTGCCTGCCAAAAAATTAAAGAAAACCAAACACACCGACACCTTGGCTGAAATGCCTCAAAGAGTCCCTCAGGTGCCTATTAATGCTCCTTCTCCTGCTGAGTTGACACAGGCTTTCGCCTTACGCCAGATGCTGCAGGGCTTAATACCCCCTCAGCAGCCTGTGATTACTACTGCAGAAAAAGCAACTGTTGTTGCCCCTCTTTTGCCTACTGCTACAGTGGCATATGAGGAGGATGACCAAGATGAAGAGGGAATTGAACCTGAGGTGTCATCAGAACAGAATTTTGGCTCCCCTCCCAGACCCTCAGAGGATTTCTCTTCCCATTTTTCTTTTGTTAAGAAAATGGTAGAGACCCTGGATCTGCAAACAGCTGAAGAGATCCAGGATGAAGAGGAGGCACAATACATGGAGCGTATGGGGCTGACACCCTCAGAAAGGCTCCTTCTGCCTGTCTACAAATTCTTTAACTATTATTCTTGCACAGAACCATTGTTAGTGTATGCACTGTAGCAGCACATTGGTGCAGAGCTGTGTTTTAAATTGTATTTCATTTTTGTTGTGAAGTACTGCAGCTTATATGCTGCGTCTTGAACCTTGCCTCCTGAAGCAAACAGGAAGAGTTAGTGTAGTTCCCGAGCTTGTCCAGGGAACTATAACTCAGTTCAGGGGCTACTATTTTTAACATGGGACAGTGTTTTACTTACAGTATTCTGTGTCTGCTCCACGTATGAGTGGAACACGCACTTTTTAGCAGTTGGGGCGATTTTGCAATATTGGGAATAGCGTGACCTCTACAAGCATTTCTGGGTCATCTCCCGGTATAATAGCAAGCCCTGCTGTGAATGGGTGTTCAATAAACTATTATTCTTGCACAGAAACATTGTTTGTGTATGCACTGTAGCAGCACATTGGTGCAGAGCTGCGTTTTAAATTGTATTTTATTTTTGTTGCGAAGTACTGCAGCTCACGTGCTATGTCTTGACCCCTGCCTCCTGAAGCAAACCGGAAGAGTGAGTGTACTTCCCAAGCTTGTCCAGGGAACTACAACAAAGTTCAGGGGCTACTATATTTAACAGGGGACAGTGTTTTACTTACAGTATTCTGTGCCTGCTCAACGTATGAGTGGAAAACGCACTTTTTAGCAGTTGGGGCAATTTTGCAATATCGGGGATAGCGTGACCTCTACAAGCATTTCCGGGTCATCTCCCGGTATAATAGCAGGCCCTACTGCAAGCAGGTCGAGCACGAGCAGGGCATGCGTGGCACTGCGTGCGAAGATACATGCAAAGACATGCGCATCTGCACGTGTTTTGCGTGTTTGGCGAGATTTGGAGTGTTCTGTAAGATAAGATCTGAATCTGCTGTAGTAGGCGATGCAACAGATAGGTTTGGAGTCACTGTGCTGTACATATCCCTGGATAAGAGCGGAAGCCAAGTGTAGTGTATTATACTCTAAAAACATCACTACACATAATTAAGTACTCTGCATATATTCCTAAGTAGTAAAGGTTACAAAGATGGAATCAATTGTAACCAATGATGGGAAAAGGGGAGTCAAATGCAGTTCTTTTTGCATGCATGTGATCTCTGTTGACACACCTCTGGAAAGTCTGTTTACATGCCAAAAATGCATTGATAATACTGAGTTGGTAAATGCAATCAGCATGTTTAACAAGAAACTTATTGAATTAGAACAGAGCCAAAGGATATGGCAGACCGATTTAAAGCAAGACAGTTGCCTATAGCCGGTGTAGAAAGTGACTCAAGCATAAAGAGTACACAAATTGCTGCTCCAAATATTGCATCATCAACAAATGATTGTAATATAGTAACATCAGCCAAGGAACAAAATAGTGTTCAACAAAATCAGCATAGCAAAAAACAAAATAGAGGATGAGGAACCAAATGATACAGAGGAAATGTGGTACCAGTTACAAAGTTTAAAAAAACCTAATAAAAATTGGAGAAAAGCTAACCAGTTTAACATAACACTTCAAAATCATTTTAATCTCCTTAATTAGGAAACAGTAGACACTACAAATAAGTTAGGGACTGAACTACCAAGTAACTCCAGGTCTAGGCCACATAACATGAGTGTTAATAATTCAGAAACAATCATTAGCAAACCAAGCATACTAAATAAAGATCTGATAGTGTTTGAAACAGAACATCTCACTATTGAACCTGATATAACTGAACCAATCAATGCTCAGACATACACACATATAGATAATATGGAAACTGAAAAACTGAAAACACACAACACAATGATATACAGGTCTGTGTCTTGGGGGACTTAACTGAAAAAAAAAATGGATAGGGCAGTTTGTGACTAAGACAAGGCCAGTAGGACATTGTCATGCTTTAAGGATTCTAGAATATCTGACATAACTAAAATGACAGGATCAAGCCTCAAACATAAGGACGACAGACGACTTGTCATTATACACGCTGGTGCCAATGATGTTTTCTGTCGGTCGAGACAGCAGATCAAACAAGAATTTGTTGATCTGACTAATAAATTAACAGAGTTGGGATGCGAAATTGTCCTTTCAGAGAGCTTTCCTATTCCCAGAGCTACTTGTCAACAGATGTGCAAGATTAAACACATTAATAGCTGGTTAAGACAATGGTGATTGAAGCAGGCAATAGTTTGTATAACACATTGGGAAGAATTTGCTACTAACGAAAACCTGTTCAGTCGAGATGGCCTACATCTAAGCAATCGAGGGAGTCATCTTATGGGACAGCATTTAAATAGTTATATCAATACCTGTTTAAACTAGGGCAGAGGGGGAGGGAAGATGTGATTATAATCACAGGGCAATTATACATTCCAGCTCTGTAGTATGTACCAACTCTGGCAAAACACCAATAAACAAAACCTAAACAATAAACAAATAAATGTAGAGAAGGAGGTTCACAGCACAAGGGCAAATATAAATAGCCCTACTAACTTGACTGGTAATTGTCCTAATGAATTAAAAATATGTTTAATAAATGCTAGGAGTGTATCAAACAAAATGAAAGAATTAAAATACATATTAGCATCAAGTCATATTGATGTATGTGGGGTCACCAAAACATGGTTTGCAGATAATGACTGGAACACAGATATAACAGGGTATACTAAATTACTAAAAAAGCAGAAAAAATAAAAAAGGTGGAGGTATTGCATTATATATTTCAGAAAGACTACATGGTTACCAGATATGCTTACGAGAACCTAGCACTGAAATATTATGGGCAAAAATACACATGCACAAGAGAACTATTACGCTTGGTTTGGGTTATAGATTACCTAATCTTGGACAAGAACAGAATCGGCTCTTTATAGATGAAATAGAGAGAGAATGCAAGTTAAGGATGATTTTATACTAATGGGAGATTTTAATCTACCAAATATAAATTGGCCTAATCTGAAGGCAAATGGACAGTTGGAGAAGACATTTTTAGAAGTCACACTTCAGCAAGACTTGGAACAACTGGTGGCTGTCCCAACAAGAGGAGATAATATTTTTGACCTTATATTAATTTATTTATTTGTTTTTTGTTTACCGGGTAAGTACACTAGACACCAATGTTGCCTATATTCAGGCACGACCCGGGAGAGTACAGACAGGGGAGACCAGAGTCAACATTAAAGAGTATTTCATGACGCAGCATGTGGTAAGAACAAACATTTGAACAGTATACAGCCAGGTACAGTCATTATCAGTGATGACAAAGAGAAACAGATAACATTACATTAATTATTTTCATCTGATGATACTTCAATGACTAAATTGAAACGACAAACAGCAAACAAAACTTAAATAAAGTAGCATTATAACAATAGGATTTCTGCTGGATGTGGGAAACTTTCAGATTTTGGAGACCAGTAGGAAATCAGTAAGTGCCATAGGGAGGAAAAAATGCTAGGAGAGAGGCTCAAGTTACAGCACAAGAGCAGCAGTCAGATTCTAATAGGTGTGCCCGAAGACTCAGTTTAAAGGCCTTGTGGGATTTGGAGAGTTTGATGTGGGAGGGAATGGAGTTCCAGGAGCGGGGGGCAGATATGGCGAAGGATCATTCTCCTTTTTGTGTGAGATATCTGGGAATTTCAAGTTGGGTTTGAACAGATGCCCTGAGGAGGTATGCTTGGGAGGGCTGAGTTAATAGTTCGGCAAGGTATTTAGGGGACCTGCTCTGATCATATTATCAATGGTAAGGTCTGCAGAATAGTGTCTGAGCGAGTCTGGGGAGAGCCAATTTAGTTTCCAGTAGAGCAGGCAATGATGGGTAAGTCTGTGAGCGGAGAGAGCAAACCTGCATATACTGTTATAGCAGGTGCTCCATTTCTGGAGTGCTCTTTGCTAGCTTTAAGGTAAACCTGAGAGCAATATGTTAGAGCAGGGAGGAGAAATCCTTGTCCAATAGCAAGCCGGGCAGCATCATTGAGGGAGGACCTAATTTTAAAGGCAAGACCAAGTTTTGAGTAAACTGTCTTACATGTAGCAGCAATGTGGAGGTTAAAGTCAAGAGATGGGTCGAGAGTGACTCCTAGATACCTGAAGGAGGTAACTAATTCAAGAAGGGAGTCATCTGAGAATGTATCAATAAAGTCTGGAGTAAGAGATCTGATTCTTGAGGGGGCCAAAAGCATAGTTACAGCTTTCTTAGCATTCATTAGGAGCCTGTTCTGTAATACCACTCCTGCAAGCAGTTGAAGTCTGCTTGAAGATGTGCTGTTACTGATAAGGGATCTTTACCACTGGAGAGAAGCACCATGTCATCAGGATAAAGGATTAACGAGGAGGAGCAGGGAAGGGAGGGCAAGTTGTTCATGAAAAGGGAGAAAAGTAGTGGGCCAAGAATAGATCCTTGGGGGACTCCGACAGAGGTAGGGGAAAGATTTGAGACGGCGGATTCAATTTGGACAAATTGCAACCTCCCTGAGAGGTAGCTATCGAACCAGGAGATGGTCGACAGGTCAAAGCCAAGGCAGGACAGTTTGGAAAGTAGCAGAGAGTGATTCACAAGGTCAAATGCCTTTGTGAGATCGATAAATATGGCCCCAGTGAGCAGGCTCTTATCCATCGCTATAAGGACTGCATTTGTCAGCTGAAGAGAGCAGTTATGGTGCTGTGTCCTGTTCGGAATCCGTGCTGGGTAGGGAATATAAGGTTGTTAAGGTGCAGGTAATTTGTGACCTGAGTAGCGATGGCCTTCTCAAGAAGTTTATTTAGGGTAGAGAGAATGGCAATCGGTCTATAGTTTGACATATTTTTGGTATCCCCTTTTTTGTGAACAGGAACAACGTGAGCGGTTTTCCACAATGTTGGTACCATTTGGGTTATTATGGAAAGATTAAAGATTCTTGCAATAGGAACAGCAAGGGCAGGGGCTGCCTGCTTCAAGAAGCTTGGCAGTAGCCCATCCGGGCCAGCAGATCCATAGGTGGATACTGATTTGAGGAGATGCAGCACTTTGGTGGAGGAGACTAATGTGAGACGAAAAGGGGTTTCATGTGAAAGTTGCACCTCAGGAGGAGGAGGAGGAGGTGAAAGAGGTTGGTTGAATTTCTCAGTGTATTCGGAGAGATCCGAGAATTGTGCATCAAGAGCATTAGCAATAGTAGGTAACTTATTACAGTTTGCATCATTCAGTGTCATGTCGGTAATGGCCGTCTTGGGCCTTTGCCCAATGAAATTTTTGATGTGGTTCCAAAACCCCCTGGTATCACCCGCTGAAGATTGGAGAAGCTTAAGGCAGTAGCTCCTTTTAGCCTTCCGAATATCTTTTTTGCAGGCATTTCTTAGTTGTTTATAGTTAACCCAGTCTTCTGATTGTTGGGACTTCTTTGCCAAGGTCTAGGCCTTGTCTCTTTTTATCATGGCTCGAAGGAGGTCTTTTTTTAGCCATTTATTAGGGGAGCCCCTGAGACGCCTTTTTTCAGAGGGATGTGCAGATCCTGAAGGGCCAGAAGCTGAGACATCAGGTATGTGAAATATTAAAAATGTAGAATCAACACCACTAACTCTACCACCACTCGGCGATAGTGACCATAATATGATAATGTTTAATTTAAGAGGATCAGTTAATAAAACCAAAGGAATAACAAAGATTAAGGATTATCATAGAGCTGATTATATCGGTATTAAAGATTGCTTAACCAAGTGGAATTGGAAAAAGGAATTTGAAAATCTCAATCGGGAACAAGTATGGGCAAATTTAAACCATAAAATAGAATATTGTAAACAAAAATGGGTTCCAGAATGTGTACAATATAACAATAGTAAACAAAGGATACCACTATAGTGGACCAACAAAATACGGAGGACCATAAATAAAAAAAACTGAGAGCATACAATAAATATAGTAAAACCCAAAAAGTAATATATTGGAATAGATTTAGAATATTGACACAAAAAAAAAAAGAAACTCAGAAGAACAGCCAGAGGTTAGAAATACAGTTGTTTGAAAAATCAAAAGATAACAGTAAAAGTTTTTACAACTATATTGGTTCAATAAAAGGTAATCATAATATAGTTGGTACATTGCAGTCTAATAATCAGATAATTAATGATGAACCTGGGATGGCCACTGAACTAAAGACCTATTTCGGAACTGTAGTCAAACAAAAAAAAAAAAATATTAATATTGATGAGATATTTTACAATGATACGCCAATCGTGTTTACAGAACAAAACACTATGGATGCAGTCGGTTCATTCAAATCTGACTCTTCACCTGGGCCGGATGACATTACACCAAAGTTTCTGAAGGAACTGACAAAGAAGATATCAGGATCATTAACTGTCTTATTTAACTTATCAGTGAATGAGGGTAGAACATTAACATCTTGGAGACTTGCTAATATTATCCCAGTTTTTAAGGGTGGTAACAAACTTGTGGCTAGCAACTATAGGCCTATCAGCCTAACATCTATTATCTGTAAACTGCTAGAAAGAGTCCTACAGCACAAAATAACAGACCATATTAAAATTACTGGTAGTACTGATATTTCACAACATGGTTTCACCCTCGGTAGGTCCTGTCTGACAAATCTGATAAATTTTTATGAGCCAGTTAGTGAAGCACTGGAAAACGGAATGCCTGTAAATATTGTTTTCCTAGATTATGCAAAAGCATTCAACACAGTATCTCATAAAACTCTTATAGAGCAACTTGTCAAAATAAAGCTGAAATCGAATATTATAAAATGGATAGCTACTTGGCTACAAAACAGAAAAGCAAGGGTTGTCATCAGGGGGCATGAATCAAACTGGATATCGGTCATGAGTGGGGTATCCCAGGGTTCTGTGCCGGGCCCACTTCTGTTCAATATACTTATCTCAAGTATACAGACTACAGGGGAAGTCTGCATTATTAAATATGCAGACGACTGAAAACTTGGGTGTATTGTGAACAATACATGAGCTGTGGTAGATCTACAACACAATTTAAATAAACTTTGTAACTGGGCAGCGTCTAATAAAATTAATTTCAATGAAGCTAAGTGCAAAGTTATGCACATGGACAGGAATAATATTAAAGCAAGCTATATAATGAATAATACCGAACTTATAGTAACAACTGAAGAAAAGGATCTGGGTGTTAGTATGACATGAAATTTGACACTCCTATAAATAAAACTATTAAAAAAATCATACTCTATTTTGGGATGTATTAATAGGCATATCAAGAGTAAGAAACCTGAGGTCATCCTACCCTTGTACTCTAGTCTTGTATGACCTCACCTAGAATACTGTGCTCCCTTTTGTTCCAATTCAGTAGGATGTCTAACTATGTTTGAGAAAGTGCAATGTAGAGCAACTAGGAGAATAGACTGTATGGTAAACAAAAATTATATGGAAAGATTGAAAGCAGTTAACCTTTACTCCCAAGAATATAGATTAATGAGAGGAGATTTAATATACATGTTCAATGCTTTTTAAAAGGAAACAATGTTGGACATATCTGTCTGGAAAGACAGTTCACAAAGAGCATCACAAGATTACACAGTTTTCAATTGAAAACTGTTGTATGCAGAACTACTAAGAGACAGAAGTTCTTTACTTAAAGGGCCCCTTCAATATGGAATTCATTACCGAGTAATGTTGTTATGAGCAATAATATAGAACAATTCAAAAAAAGATTAGATCACTAAATGAGTGATATTATATTCCTTCCGAGAGCTGGCACTGAGGGTTGAGGTGCTGGACACCATACCTTGCTGCACGCCGACGACCCAGGTTCGGGAACGAGTCCGGGCCATCGGGGGTCAGCAGGGGAGGGAGAGATTGAGGATTCGGAGGACAGCTCTCCTCCCTGGGAGGAAGAGGTCCCTGCTCAGGCGCTTGACTGGCCTCTGCCAGGAGCCTGAGGCATAACAAGCATAAAGCTGGCAGCCCCTAAAGGGGAAGCGGCATCGGCGTGCCTTGGCATCGGGCGTGCACCACTCCCACAATGAACAGGGAAAAGCACTCTCCGAGCTCCGGGTAGACAGACCCCTAATAGCTCCCGCCTGCCTGGTCTCGGGGTCTCCCGATGAAAGTTGAATAGTTCGGGGTGTCCTGCCACACCTCGTCCCCTCCCAGAGGGAAGATCCGTGGCTCCATGGGGGATCGACCGTGAGACCAGGTAGGTGGCAGGAGCAGGGGCAGTCCTTCATTGGAGCTTCTGAAGAAGCGGAGCTCAGAGAGATTAGGCGGGGGATAAAAAGAAATGTAAAAAAATATATATATACATATTCCTTCTACCACTAGTTTTTCAGTGGTGGTGAGTTCATTATGGGCTTTGGCCTCCTGAACTTGTATATAACTATGAAACTATGAATGAAGGATGTTTTAGAAACCCTAAAGGCTCCCAATGCAGTCACACCCACAGATAAAAAGTGTGACAAGAAGTATCAGAAAGATCTGGTGCTGAGTTTCTTTTTAGTTACCCAGACCACCAGGGCATTGTACAGCAGGCTGCCTGTGAAAAAGCCAAAACTCTCTTATCCTCTCACCCCCTGAGAAAGACTTGAGAAAGGTGGACAGCATGGCAAAAAAGGGGTACTTTTTGGCATCCCTGGCAATTCATCAAGCCAGCTACCAGGCCTATGCAGCCCTTTATTAAAAAGCTCTCTTGGCAGTCAGTAGTGGACAGTGCTGAGGCTAACCCCTCTTTAACAGTGTCAGAGTTGCTAGACACAGCAAAATTGGGCTTGGAGGCTTCCAAATACCAGTTTCAGATGGCAACTGACACCAGTGATACAGCTGCAAGGTGGATGGCTGGTACCATTGCTCTAAGAAGATTTGCCTGGCTGAAGACTAAAAAAGTAGACGATTATAAAGCTACTTTTAGGAGCAACTCGACCAGAGACAGGCCCTCTGCTTCAGCTTCGTCTTATTCTAGGGGAGGCAGGGGCAGGTCCTCTTTTAAGAGGCCTTTCTTTCAGGTACAGGCTGTTTCCCAGCAGCAGTGCCACCACAGCAGACTGGATTTTACAGAACTAGAGATAGAAGCAGTTCTCAGAGAGGATCCCCAATCTGCTCAGCCTCAGCAACAAGTGAAACAGAACCCCTGACTTTTCCCTTCAGGCTGCCTCTCCACATCCTGTAGGGGCAGACTCGACCACTATTTCCAGGAATGGTTAAAAATATCCACAGACAAGTGGGTCCTGGAAATAGTGAGTCAGGGGTCTCTCCCTTTGCCTCAAGTCCCTTCCTCCTCCAAGGTTAAAACATTTTGCACTAGCTCCCTTCTCAGAAAGAAAACTACTGGAGCAGGCAGTACAAGCCCTACTGCTGGCAAAAGCAGTGCAGCCTGTCCCTGACAACCAAACAGGGAAAGGATTCTATTCCAGATATTTCCCAACAACAAAAAAGAATGGAGAGTGGCATCCTACACTAGACCTCAGACTGCTAAACAGGTACGTGGTAAAGCCTGGTTTAAAATGGTCACAATGGCCATGATATTGCCAACTCTGCAAAAAGGGGACTGGCTAGCCTCCTTGGATCTAAAGGATGCATATTTCCATATTCCCATGAGGGAGTCACACAGAAAGTATCTCAGATTCAGACTCCCCACAGGCCACTACCAGTTCTCAGCACTTCTCTTCGGCCTTACCTCCTCACCAAGTGCATAGCAGTAGTAGTGGCACACCTCAGAAGACTGGGGGTCACAATTTTTCCTTATCTGGATGATTGGCTAATCATATGGAAATCCCACCAACAGGTGTCAGACCACCTTCAGGTAACCCAGGATATGCTGCTGTCCCTGGGATTCCTTCTCAATACCAAAAAGTCAGTCCTGACCCCTGTGTAGGTTCTGCAGTTCATAGGTGCAGAGCTGAAAACAGTAGTGGGAAGAGCTTTTCTCTCTCAGGAGAGGGCAGAAAGCATTCAGCTTCTGGCAGACTCATTTGCCCAGGGCAGGCCAAAGCAAGCAAAACAGTTTCTTCAACTGTTAGGGCACATCGCTGCAGCAACAAGCACAGTCATAGGTGCCAGGTTTCAGATGAGAGATATTCAGTTCCACCTCAGAGCACACCGATGCCAAAGGCGGGAACCCCTCTCAAAGCCAGTACCAGTCACACAAACATTACTACAGGCCCTCCAATGGTGGAGGGAACCGGAAAATTTAAGGGAAGGGGTTTCATTTCTGCAGGAGCCTTCCTTCCTGGTTCTCACAACTGATGCTTCCCTGCTTGGTTGGGGTGCTCACTTAGGGGATCACACCATCCATGGTACTTGGGAGAGTGCAGACTCACTCCTGCACCTAAACCTGGTGGAGTTGAGAGCTGTTTATCTGGCCCTTCAGGGTTTCTCTCATCTCATACAGGGAAAGGTGGTACAAGTCAGAACAAACAATACCACAACAATGTATAACATTAACAAACAAGGAGGGACAAGGCCCACTCCTCTGTGTACAGAAGCAATGAAGATATGGAGCCTCGCTTACTCTCTAAATGCCTCTCTACAGTCAATTCATCTGCCAGGCAAGGAAAACACCTTGGCAGATGCCTTGAGCAGAATAAACCAAGCCCATCACGAATGGGCATCGAACAAGTAAGTGGTGAATGCTCCATTCAGGAGATGGGGGAACCCAGAAACAGATCTTTTTGCTTCCCACCAAAATCACCACTTACCTCTTTATTGCTGCAGGACCCCAGTGAAGGGGACAGTTCCAATGGATGCCCTGATTCTGAACAGGCAGGTACCTCTTTGCCTTTCCTCCTTTTCTTCTGGTACTCAGGGTGCTCATCAAGCTCAGGTCACAACCAGCTTCAGTGATTCTGGTAGCCCCGGATTGAGCAAGACAGCCTTGGTACTCCCTGCTGCTCTCAATGTCTGTGAGCAAACCGATTCACCTCCCTCAGAGGTACAATCTATGGACTTCCTTTAAGGGGAGGGAGGGTAGTGTACCCCAGTCTCGGGTCTCTCAAGCTCAAGGCCTGGCTCTTGAGGACTTGCATAACTGGGAATCTGCATATTCTGAAGCAGTTTTAGAAGTTCTTAAGGGTCACAGGAAGCCTTCCACCAAGAAAACCTATGCCTCAAAATGGAAAAGATTTTCCCTTTGGTGCAGTGACAAGGGTATAGTCCCAGCCCAGGCCAGGATTACCAACCCTTCTTGATTATTTGTCTCTCCTGCACTCCCTGGGGTTGCAGCACTCAACTCTGAAGGTGCACCTGGCTTCAGTTCCAGCATACCTTTCAGCTAGAAAGGATACCTCCCTAGCATCAAACCCTATATTCAAAAGATTCTTTAAAGGGCTCTCTCATTTGTTTCCCCCTCACAGAGAACCAGTGCCAGCATGGGACCTTAATATTTGCATTGCCCAGCTTATGCTTCCGCTCTTTGAGCCTATGGCATCTGCAGAGCTTACATTTCTTACCTGGAAGGTTGTTTTTCTGGTAGCAATCACTTCTTAATAGGAAGTTCCTCCCCAAGGTGGTTTCTGACTTCCATTTGAACCAGTCTATAACATTGCCAGTTTTCTTTACTGAACACTCTAGCTCAGGTGAGTGTAGATTGCACAGCTTGGATGTAAAAAGAGCACTGAGTTATTACATGACTCATACCAAAGATCATAGACAGGACAGACAACAACTGTTCCTCACCTATGGGGAAGTAGGTAAAGGTACTCCTGCTTCAAAGAGGACTATCTCTCATTGGATAGTCCAGTGTATTCAGTTTTGCTACGTAAAGGCAGACAAGGTTTGTCCCTCTGGTCTTAGGGCCCACTCTACAAGGGGCACAGCTGCCACTATTGCAGCTGCCTGAGAGGTACCTCTAATGGAAATATGTAAAGCAGCTACCTGGAGGTCAGTCCACACCTTCACTAAGCATTATAGTCTGGACACCCAGTCCAGGAGTGATACCAGACTTGGCACAGCAGTCTAGCTGAGTCTTTTTCCTAAATGGATTCTGGCCCACCTCCCTGAGGTACTGCTGCATAGTCTGCAAGAGTAATAATATTAGTAGATTCCTGGGGTTAGAAGAAAAAATTACCTGTAGTAATCTTGTTTCTTCTAAAGGGATCCACTAATATTATTACTCCCTGCCCTTGCCTCCCCTTTCAGAATCGGTAACAAGAAAAATCCTCTTCACAGCTAAGATATATAGTTGGAGTGGCATGTCACCTGCTGGCACCTTCTAGTAATGTCTTAACTTGTAGGTTCTTTTCTAAAGGCATATCTGACTTCAGAAAAAAAGGGGACATTTGTTTATACTAGTCCTTTGGTTAATGTTGTTAATTGCCCAGTTGGGCATTGTTTTTCTATAATTATTTAAATAGTGATTCACATGTTGTTATTGCCTCTTTGTAGGTGTCTAAGGAATCTGAGGTAGAATGTAGGCAAGTTGACACTGGGCAGTTTGAAAACAGACGCACGAGCTAAACATTCCATGATGAGCATAGCATTCTATTCTCCGTGGGGCAGTGCTGTCTTAAGGGAGCACTGCAAGAGTAGTAATATTAGTGGATCCCTTTGGAAGAAACAAGATTACTACAGGTGAGTAATTGTTTCTTCTGTTATGACTCACCACACCCCTGGTTCCAAGGAAAAATATATAATTATGTGGCTGGCCTCAGGTACCTAGAGACTGCAGCTGGACCTGTATAACCTGACTGTGTGTGTGTGTGTGTGTGTGTGTGTGTGTGTAAATGCTGGTTGGCGGGGGAGGCAGGCTGAGAGCACATGGTGAGATCAGTCAGCTGTGCTTGCTGAAAGAGATGATTTATGAATGTGTCTGTTGGCACATTGTTTTGAAGTACACGCGCTTTCATGCCTAAACAGTGTCACGACCAGCCTTGCTGATTATTGGTCAAGCCCCTTGTGGAGCCACTTGCATTGGACCACTGTGACACACTTCTCAACTAAAACCTTGCTTGGCTATGGTGATTGAATGCTGGGCAGATTACACCATCCTTAGGCGCTGAGCACTTCATCTCCACAACTTTGTTTCAGTTGCAGATACTGGGGAGGAGTCAAGTAGTGTGGTGTGCATTGTGGCTGAAAGTGTTGAGTTCCTATTGTTACAGTGTGTACTACTATTGTATGTACTGTGGAGCCGCAGGAGGGAGTATTGAAGTGTGGTGTATGTTCAATCTAGAAGCGTTTCATGCTCTTTGTGCACTACTTTCTGTATAAGGAGTCGTACAGTGGTGTTTGCTGTCACAGAAAGTGAGTACTTTATTGTTAATGATGTCCACTATTTTCTAGGTGAGTCTCAGGGAGAAGTTGGGTATCATGGCATACGCTGTGAATGAAAATGTTTAGTTCCTATTGATATAGTATGTACTAAATACTGTGTGAGACAGGGATGAGTCGAGCAGCAGGGTGTGTTCTGCAAGTTTTGTTTACCTTATTATTTGTATTATAATGATACTGTCATTATAAACTCACTCAAGAACTTGAGCATGCCATACTGTAGTATAATACATGGTTTAGCATTGCTGTCGACAGTGGTTTCAAATACTATTATTTTCTTTTGTTTCTTCATAGGTCCCATTATTATGTATAGAGGATGTCACAACTATTTATACCCACTTTTTTCTACTCTGTATCACAGAGACCTGGCTGTCAGGCAAAATCTCCAACCTCTCACTCGACATACCAAACTACATCCTGTTCTGCCAGGACCGTGGCAAGCGAGGTGGAGGGGTAGCACTGTATATCAGACACACCATTAAATGCACTGTAATTTTCAAAGAATCACGCCCGTCCTCCCATGAATCCCTAGTTGCTCACCTATCCTTCCCCTCATCCACCCCTCTTTACATAGGTGTTCTATATACCCCACCAAAGCCTTCACCCGACGCCCTCATCCAAATTGTTTCCTCTATTTCTTCTACCACCTCAAATGGTGAACTCATTCTATTAGGCAACTTCAACCTAAACTGGCTCTCCCACTCCACAAAACCAGCCGCTCTGAGGATCGAAGCCCTAAATTTCACCCAGCTAATCCAGGAACCCACCCATCTAAACCAGCGCTCTCAAAACCACACCCTACTTGACTGGATCTTAACCTCCCACCCCCACAGGATTACCACCTCAGGTATCCTTCCTGATGCCCTTAGCAACCACTGCATAACCTACTGTATCTGTAAAATCAATTCACTCCACTCCGGCCCAAAATTCATTGTAACCCGCCCCTTACACCTCCTTGACGTATCCGCCCTTCAACATGACCTGTCAAACACAGACTGGCACCCTGTCCTGGCCTCACGTGATGTCGACACCGCCCTCTCCCACTTCTGCAAAACCTTTCTGGGTGTATGGGACTGCCACGCTCCACTAAGGAAGGCCAGAGTTAGGAAAAATCTCCAACCCTGGATCACTGCCGACCTCATCTCCCTGGGTTGAATCAGAGATAAGGCCTGGAGGCGGTACAAAACATCTTTTGCATCCAGGGACCTCCTGTCCTACAAAACGCTTAGAAACAACTGCACAAAAGCCATTCGGCGGCCCAGTATTTCAAGGCCCAACTTACCTCTCTCCAAGCCTCCCCGGCACCTTCCTGGAAGGTGTTAAACTCTCTTATCAGCCCACGCTCCAAGCAAGCTAGCCCCAGCCTAACATTGGCACGCAAATGGACTCGATCCTGCCATAGTCTCTGAACTCTTCAACTCCTTCTTCATCTCCTGCACCAAGCCCGACACAGCCCCCACACCCTCCCACACAAACCCCCCTCCCTCTCACCACGGCTTCCACTTTCCCCCATTCACACCCTCGGAAGTTTACACTTCCCTCACCTCCCTAAACCTGTCAAAATCCAGCCCAGATGGCCTGCATCCCAGCCTGCTCCGCATCTCCGCAGCAGCCATAGTCGAACCTATAACCCACATACTAAATCTCTGGATTGACACAGCCACTGTACCCTCCGCCTGGAAACTTGCCAAAATCCTACCGCTCCATAAAGGTGGCGACCCATCCCTCCCAGGAAATTACAGACCCATCTCTCTCCTTCCCTCCCTGGCCAAACTCCAAGAATCCCTCATGCTACCAGAACTGTCACCTTTCCTCTCCTCAAACCGCTCCCTCTCCCCTTTTCAATCAGGGTTCAGAAAATCCCATTCTACCACCACAGCCTTACTACAAGTTACCGACTCCATTTTCTCTGCCATGCATGCAGGGCAAACCACTACCGCCATCTTCCTCGACCTGGCCAAAGCTTTTGATTCGGTCTCCCACCCTCTATTGCTAGGCAAATTGAGCTCCTTCGGCCTTGCTAAACAGGCCATAAACTGGTTCCATTCCTACCTCCAAAACAGGTTGCAACAAGTACAAGTCGGAGACACCATCTCCAACCCCTTACCCATCCTCATGGGTGTCCCCTAAGGCTCCATCCTTGGTCCCATTCTTTTCTCCCTTTTCATAAATGACCTCCCCTCAGCCTGTCTCACCTCAAACGTGCATCTATACGCAGACGACACCATTATCTACGCCTCAGGCCCCTCCCACGCCAGCGTCCATCCAAAGTGATTTCAACCGAGTACAAGCCTGGCTCCATAAAAATCAGCTAAAACTTAATGCAAAAAAAACTGTCTCCATGGTTTTCGGCACAAGACAAAAACTTGCCTTCATGCCTGCCCCGATCTCCACCCTGGATGAAATTCCCTTAGAGTCAGTACCCACCTTCAAGTACCTGGGAGTCTGGCTGGACTCAAACCTCAACTTCTCCACCCATGTTGACGCTGTCTGTACCAAACTCCGGCCCAAACTTGCCATCCTCTACCGCCACAAAGACAGCCTCCCCCTCCCAACTCGGAGCGAACTCATACGTAAGACCATACTACCAATACTGGACTACGCTGATGTCATTTATGGCACAGCTCCTTCCTCCTCCCTTGCAAAACTCGACGTCCTGCTAAACTCCTTCATGCGTTTCGCCACCGCCTCCCCCCCACTCACTCATCACTGCAAACTGCTCACAACTCTATCCCTAATGCCAGTTTCACATAGGAGGACCACCCACAGTGCCTCACTCATAGCGAAATATTGGCTCGGCACCTTTCCCCTCTGCCTAGCCTCCCGCCTCTCTCAAGCTAACCCCTCTAGCTACCCTCTTCACCACAGACATGCACGTACTTTCCACCTCCCATGCCCCCTGACAGCCTCAGGGCAAGCAGCCTTTTCCTACCGACTCCCTCTCCTTTGGAACAACTCTCCTCCCAACCTTCACCTGGCCCTCCCATATCAACCTTCAAACAGCTCCTTAGGCTTCTTCCTCCCTCTCCCTGCCACAGCTGTACACTCAAGCCCCCTTCACACGGTCCTAGCGCTACCCTAAATAGACACACCAGAAATTAAATATAAACTCCCCACGCAATCTCTTACTGCTAATTTCACCCCCCTCCACCCCCAGCACCCTCCCCCCGAATACTAAATTTTTCGATAATTCAACTACTGTAAATATGTAAATACACGCACTTGAAATTCAAGGGCATAAATGGTTTAGAAATGAAATGAAGTAATCCTTTTTCATTCCTGCTCTTCTTCCTAAAGTGTAACCTCTCCACCTAACCCCATGTAAATGTACCAAAAATGTATTTCTCGCCTGTTACTTGAAAATCGCTGTATTTGTATTTCCCTGTCTAACACATTGTACTACATGTACCCGGGTCGCACCTGAAAACGAGCCTCAGCTCAGCGTGCCTTTCCCGGTCACCAATTTTAAATAAATAAAAAATAAATAAATAATCTACACAAATGAGAATAAAATGAACATGGTCTTATGCTGCCAATCCAGTACATGCCAATTCTGTGAGCTGCCTTACACAGGAAAACGGGGAGTTGCTCTAGCAGTGAAAACAGTACCTGATAGTGCCAACAAAACAATCCTCCTTGACTAAAAAGACATGCTCCTCTGAACTTTGTTCTGTTACTTTACTCTCAGATGCCCACCCAACACAACAATTTCCTGCTTCCCCATTCATGAATATTATAAAGTGGGCACAAAAATCCCACACACTACATTGGCTAAACCAGTCAGCTGACTCTGAATTGATACACCACATTGCATGGTCATCCTAGTATTTAGCCAATTCACAAAACAATATGCTACCACAGAATGTTAGCAAAATATCTGGCAGCCATTGTTTACCCTTGCCAAAACAGTAAGCACAGCACAGTCAACAAAGAAATAAGTAATTTTCCAGAACCCCACCACATTTAGCGTGAAGTAACTATGTTTATAAATCACAGCACCATCATTCATTTGTAGTCTTCTGTGTTTGCCAGCTTTCAGCGGTGCTATCAACAAATGCAAAGAAGCAGTTGTGCCTAGCATCCTCCCCCCCGAACTGTGTCCTGGCTCTGTTGCGGTAAACACGGTTTCCGTTTCAGCTGCTCACATAAATTCACTCAGCAATGCCGTGATTCGACCTTTCTTTACCTCACAGTGTCTCCTCTCCACTTCAGCTTCCTCCCCACATAAGCCATCAAAGCAGTCATTTGAAAACAGATGGGGGGGGGGGACTCTGCCAGCTCCCGACTTTCATTTCGCACTGTCCACAGTAGACATCCTTCGGACCCTATCCCGCAGACTTCCTCCCAGGTCCCAACACTGTCATGCTGTGATAAGCCACTGTAAAATTGCAGTGAATCATTTAAGTTGCAATTTGCAGTGGCTAAGCTGTAGGATCATTTTCCGCTGCCGAAAATATGAGCCACCAATCAGAGCAGCTGCATGGCGTGAGCACTTTGAGTGACTGACATCCTACTATTTCAGAAACAAATAGGGGCACTTTCCTCATTGCCAACAAAAAGCCAGCTGACACTCTGTAGTAAGCCATACATTTTATTTACTATTCAATTGGGCAGCGAGGGACATCAGTCAGTAACACTACAAAAGTTAACCAAAAAAAGAAAAACCTACAACTGTAGAAGCCGCATTAGATCAAAAGACATAAAGCAAATAGTAAATTCAGTGTTGTCCCAGTAGGAGGAAAGACTTCAGTTAATAAACACAACTTTTCCTTATAAAAATAATTTTACTCTGTTAATAAAAATATATTTAATCAAATAAAAGCCCATTTTATAAGCACAATAAGACACTATGTATTGTGCTGAGATAACCACACTACCAGGGGCTGTAGGCACTGTGCCTGTGGCCTCATGCCTAACTACGCCCCTGGGTGTGCAGTTGTCTTAGCGCAGTGCACACCCAAGAGTGTCTTATTGCTTATGTACTGCCATAAAATGGGAGTAGTAAGTCTTTGTTAAAACATTTTTGCATCAGAGTCTAACCATGTATTAGTTAAAAAAAAAAACAAAAAAAAACTGGCAGCTGTGATTTAAAACGGTTAACATCAGAACTTAAGCAATTTATAGGACACAGGGATAAGAAATGGAAATTATTTAGGCAAACTAAAGATCCTGTACACTTAGCTGAATTTAAACAGTTAAGTTGTCAGTGGCTCAGTAGGTAGCACACTCGCCTCTGAGGCCGGGAGTTTAGAGGGCTGTGGGTTCAGTTCCCACATCTGGCACTTGGGTTAATATCCCAGTACTGACACTGTAGTGCAGCATGAGAGGGATGCTGTACTTCTGAGGTGCTGTCTTTCAGATGAGACATTAAACCGAGGTCCCATCTGCCTGGATTGGTGGTAGTTCAGGTGGATGTTAAAGATCCCATGGCACTTATCGAAAAGTGTAGGGGAATTTCCCTGGTGTCCTGGCCAAATTTTCCTCATTCACTAAAAATACCACCAACAGCTTAATCTGATTCAAGGTCAGTTGGCATTCATCTGTATCCCCCACCCCTGGGTCATGTCTGAAAATAGGCAGGATTTGTCTAGTGCACTTACCCGGTCAACAAAAATTAAAATAAAAAATTAAAAAATAAGGAATAAATGCAAAAACAAATCTTACTGGGCAAATCCAGGTAGTATTATGAAAAGCAAAATATGGCTTTTAAAAATTCCAGAAACTTTTGGACACGGGTAAATTAACTTTTTGGCACTAGACCTTAACAGTTGATTAAAGGTGGTGGGGAAGGTTAGGGAGAAAAAGGCAGCATTCAGGAAGTATAAGGAGAAAATGGTAGCATTCAGGAAGTTTAAGGAAACACAGAAGGAGGACAGAGAACTGTACCAGTTAAAGTAGAAGGAAGCGAGGAAGGCAGTCAGAATATCAAAGGCCCAAACTGAGGAAAAGATAGCCAACTCAGTTAAGAAGAAGGAGGATAAAACCTTTTATAGGTACATTAGGGAGCGAAGAAAGATGAAGGGGAGGTGGGCAGAGAATGACAGTGAAAAAGCAGGGATACTGAACGAATACTTTAGCTCGGTATTCACAAAAGAAGAGGAGGGGGAGGTACCTAAACCAAACAATAGAATCACTCTGGATAGGGTGGTTGATGCCAGTCCATTCACAGAAGAAAGGGTCCTGAAAGAACTCCTAACACTGAAGGTGGATAAAGCAATGCGGCCTGATGGGATTCACTCCAGAATTCCAGAAGAACTAAGGGGACAGCTAGTGACACCACTGACTACCCTTTTTAACAAATTATGGGAGGATGGTGCGGTACCTGAGGACTGGAGGAGGGTGGATGTGATTACCCTTGACAAAAGTGGGAGCAAGACAGAGTCTTGAAACTACAGACCTGTTAGTTTGACCTCAGTGGTAGGGAAAATTATAGAATCACTTCTGCAGGAAAGAATTGCTGAGTACCTATAGGCCAGTGGGGTACAGGACTCAAGGCAGCATGGATTCACAGCGGGAAGGTCTTGTCAGACAAATCTAATTGATTTCTTTGACTGGGTGACCAAAGTAATAGACCAGGGAGGGGCTGTGGACATGGCCTATGTATACTTTAGCAAGGCATTTGATACAGTCCCACACAAAAGATTAATAAAATAAATAAAAATGTAAAACTTCAAATATAGGTGTGGTGGGAGTAACTGAAACTTGGTGGGATGCATCCTCCATTTGGTCCAGAGAAATTCCAGGTTATAAGTTATGTCATAAAAACAGATTAGATAAGCAAGGCGGTGGAGTTTGTATGTACATACGAAATTATATTCCTTCTTTTGAAGCGTGTTCTCCCTTTTCTTTGGAAAGTGTATGGGTTAAAATATTATTGAAGGAGCAGTCCTATATAGCTATTGGTAACATCTGTCGAACCCCATCTGCACATTCAGATTACACAATTGATATGTTTAAAGAAATTACACATTTTTCAGAATCTCAATATACTGTAATATTTGGTGACTTTAACCTCCCTCATGTTAACTGGGACTCATTCTCAGGACGGTCCTATGCCGAGAAAGGACTAATAGATGTGGTAGTTAGTACTGGATTACAGCAACTTGTTACTGAACCCACTCGAGGTCCTAATATTTTGGATCTATTATTTACTAACATAGAGCAACAAATTAGCAATTTACAAATTTGGGATCCACTTGGGACAAGTGATCATTCATCTATTCTTTTTGAAATTCAACAGTTTAAAACTACACAAAGGAAGTTATACTGTACAAAAAATTATAATAAAGCAATTTTTCTAAAATCAATGAATACTTACAAAACATAAACTGGGAATCTAATCTTCTTAATTGTACAACACAACAAGCTTGGGACTTTTTAAAAACATTGTACATTATTTGGAAAATATCTTTATTCCATCTAAGATTAATAATAAAGGAAACATTCCCCCTTGGTTCAACAAGACAATTAAAAATCAGATTAAAATAAAAATTAAACTTTTTAGGAAACTTAAGAATAGTTCTGTTCCATTTAAAACTACTCTATTACATAAATACAGACTATCAGTGAAAAACTTAAAAAATTCTATTAAATTGGCAAAAAATAAGCTAGAATTTAAACTAGCTCACACAAAAGACTGTCACAAAATTCTTGTCTCCTATATAAATAGTTAAAAAGGTATATCAAGGACCATTGGTCCCATTATAACCAATGGCTCTTCTCTATCTGATATAGAAACCTCGAATCTCTTTAATAAGTACTTTTGTTATGTCTTCTCTTAAAAATCACCTATTACAGTAGTACATTTAAAGTTCACCATGTAGATTATCATAGGTTCTATCCAACTGACATTATACAGGTTATCAAAAAACTGAAAAAAAAAAAATACTAGTCCGGCTCAGACGGTATTCATCCATGGTTTCTGATCGAAGCCTCTATAAATATTTATATACCTTTGTCAATTATCTTCAACAAATCCTTACAAGAAAGCATTATACCAAATGATTGGCGTTCAGCAATAGTTACTCCCATATTTAAAAAAGGCAAAAGAGGTTCTATGCAAAATTATCATCCAATTAGCCTGGCCTCAGTGGCTGGTAAATTAATGGAACGAGTAATGAAGTCTCTAATAGATCAAGATTGTAAAAAATTAGGAATTTATGATTCAAATCAGCATGGGTTTACTCCCAAGTATTCCTGCACCACCAATCTGATATCTTTTACAATAATATAAGTACTCTACTAGATGTGGTATCCCTACTGATGTAATTCTTTTGGACTTTAGTAGAGCTTTCGATAAAGTCTCACATGAAAAACTCATTACTAAAATGCAGAATCTAGGTTTGTCACCTGATATTGTCAACTGGACTTTAAACTGGTTGACAAATCATTCTCAGAGAGTCAGAATTAATGATATCTTGTCTGATTCGGGTAGTGTGACAAGTGGTGAACCACAGGAGTCGGTCTTGGGACCAACATTGTTTAATCTCTTTATCAGTGATTTACAAACAGGACCAAATAACTTCATGGTTAAATTTGCAGACGATACTAAATTGGGGGGCAAGGTCAATGATCAAGAAAATATTTCTGCATTAAAGAAGGATTTGGAAAAATTAACACTTTGAGCAAATGAAGATCATATGCAGTTTAATCAAGACAAATGTTTAGTGGTGCATTTCTATGTAAATAATCCAAAAATGATATATAAACGGACTACCACTTCACTCATCAAATTGTGAAAAAGATTTAGGGATATATGTTAATAATAAACTTGCATCATATGATTACCGTGTTAGAACTGCTTGCATGACCAACAGACTTTTGAGGCAAATAAAACGCACTTTTGTTAATCACACTGAACAATGCCTTATTTCATTGTATAGGGCATACATTAGACCATATCTAGACTATGGCTCCCCTTTCTGGAATCCAAACAAAAAAAAAAGACACAGCAATTCTTGAACAGGTTCAAAGGAGAGTAACTAGAATGATTCCAAGATTAACAAACTTGGATTATCAGAACAGATTAAAAGCTACTGGTCTCTTCTCTCTTTCAAACTAGAAGATTAAGAGGTGATATGCTTATGGTTTTAATTTAACAAATTCACCAGATCTAATGGAAAATATGGTCTAACACTCTCCAAAAAGAGACATATTCGAGACTGCATAATAGACAGCTTGTAGTAAAAACTTATAAAACCAGCAAAAGGGGAAACTTTTTTCCAATAAGAGCATCCATTGTATGGAACACCTTGCCACAAGAATTGGTAGAGGCAACTAGTGCCACTTTCTTTAAAAACAAATTGGATGTTTGGTTGAGGGATAATGGATAAATAATGTCCCATATAATGTGGGGAACAGTCTTGATGGGCTCTGGCCTTCCTCTGTTCTTTCATACCAAGTAATAGGTAATAAACAAGTTAGCCAGCCTAGGAGTGGGTCCCAGGGTTGTAGCCTGGGTAAAACATTGGCTGGACAACAGGACGCAGAGGGTAATAGTAAATGGAGTCCACTCCGAAGAATGGGGGGTTACTAGTGGAACACTGCAGGGTTCAGTTCTGGGACCAGTCCTCTTTAATGTCTTTATAGATGACATTGCACAGGGACTGGAAGGGAAAGTATGCCTCTTTGCAGATGACACAAAGATCTGCAACAGGGTTGATACACAAGGGAGGTTGGAGAGGATGAGAAGGGGCTTGGCAAGGTTGGAGGAATGGTCAAAAGTATGGCAGCTTAGATTCAGTGCAAAGAGGTGCAAAGTAATGCACCTGGGAAACAGAAACCCAGGGGAAGAGCACACAATGTGGGGGGAGGTACTAACAACAAAAAAAATGGAAAGGGGGACTTCCGGTGATGTCACCGCCCTGGTGGCTGCCTCTCCCTGAAACTCCTACAATCCTACATACCAATTCACCCTGATCAGCCTATAAATTCAACAGAAATATTGCTGAAGGTTTTGGAAATGTCCGGGTGATCCAGATTTGGCAGATCCCATGCTAAAAACATGAAGAATAAGCTGGATGGGGGCAGATTATCTGATCAAGATAACCTCAGCTGATGCTGCTCACCAGCTAGCAGTGCGGCCTGCCCTGCGATATAGATACAGACCAAAAAACAGAGCGGCTATCTAGATTGCGCTTTGAAACCCTATTAACTGAAATCAAAGCCTTCAGGGCTGAAAACAAACTAGAATTTCAAACCTTACATGGTAAAATTCTAGAAATGGAGGAAAGAATGGAAATCTCTGAGAAGTAGGTATCAGAGGTCGAAGAAGAAACTCGTATGCATACGGAGGTCAATTTTCTGGTGGATCATCAGGAGACCTTACAAGAAAAATTACTTGACCTGGAGTCCAGGTCAAGATGAGAAAATATATGTATTTATGGTCTCCTGGAAGGATCAGAAACTGGGTGGATGGAAAAATTTGACGTTCTGCGAGATGTCTTAGAGTCATCTCTGACCTACCAATGTAAAACTGAGTGAGCACATAGGTCGCTAACAGCAAAACCAGTGGATCTGACAGCCAGACCTCCGCTCTGTGGTCCTAAAGATGTCTAGCTTCCGAGACAAAGAATTTATTCTCAAGACTGCATGGTCAAAGAAAATGTATTTGTTTATTTATTTATTGAATTGATTCACCAGGAAAGGCACACTGAGCAAAACGATGCTTGTCTCCCGGTGCGACCTGGGGGAAGGGTACAAGGGGAGGATAACATACAGGTTATCACAATAACAATTAAACAGTTATACAGAGGAGAATGGTAATACTTGGTTACAACTTGATAACACTCAGCTAAAAGCTTATACCACACGTATACATACAACTTCCAGACATACATACAAAGAATCGTACTCAATGTGTTCGTATAAAAGGTCATGTATCAGGCATGAGATTGGTGATGAGTGGGGTGCCTCAGGGGTCAGTCTTGGGACCAGTTCTGTTTAACATATTGTACCCATGTTGCTGTTGTTCAACTGTTCTCCTTTTGTTGTACTCTCCCGGGTCGTGCCTGAAAATAGTCATTTTATGGCTAGTGCACCTACCCGGTTACAAAAACTAACTAAATAAATAAATAAAACATATTTATATCAGATATGACATCAAATTTAAACAGTTTAGCCATAAAATTTGCTGATGACACTAAACTAACAGCCCAGGTAGATACTAAGGAAGATTACCAAAAACTTGTAAATGACTTAAAAAAAAAAAAATAGAATTATGGGCTGTAAAAACTAAATGACATTCAGCAATGAGAAATGCGTTATGCATTTCGGCAAAAATAACTTGCATCATGGTTACACATTAAAAGGACAAATAATAAAACATGTAAATCAACAAAATGACGTGGGTATTATAATAGACTCGGATCTAACATTTCATGCACATTACAATAACATCATTAATAAAACAAACGGGCTAATATGATGCACAAAAAGAAGCTTTACATCCAGAAATAGAAAATGCATTATTCCACTCCATAGGGCCTATGTGAGGCCTCATTTGGATTACTGCTCCCCCTTGTTTAATCCATACCTGAGAAGGGATGTAAATAGAATGGAGGGGGTGCAGCGGAGGGTTACCAAAATGGTGAAAGACATATCAATCATGAGCTATGATCAAAGATTGGATGAATTAAAGATGTATTTCCTGGAGCAGAGAAGAATAAGAGGAGATGTACTTTTTATGCATAAATTATGTGGGGAGGAAGAGTTACTAACACTAGTAAATCTATCTTATAATAAACATAATTGTAATTTAAGAAGCCACAGATATCAATTACCTCTAACATACCCAAAAAATAATAAAAGGAGATCCTTTTTTATACCCAGAGAGTAATAACCTTGTGGAACTCATTACCTAATTCCTTGTTTGATAATAGAGATCACAAAATCTTTAAGCATAAACTCGATTCAATCCTGTTAAAATAAACATGGAAATTACCAGCTTGGCTGGAGACATACCAAAACGGGCCTCTGCTTTCTGTATGTCTATACCTCCTAGTATAACTCCTAGTATACAGAGAGTACAGATTGGTGCTGTAGGTTAACACTTGGGGCTAAATCTAGGCAGGACAGAGAGAGACAAGAGTAGGCAAGTAAGTGCCATGTTATTTATATATATATATATATACATATATATATATATATATATATATATGCCAGCTTCAAGGATAGGGCGGTGCTGCTGGTCAGGCAGTGGAAATTGGGGGCATTAATTTATTGAGTGCAGGCACAGTTTACCATGAGGTAGTTTGCCAGTGCAGTTGATAGGGAATGGGTAGAAGAAGAGTGATAAATTTGAGGGCAGGAGAGCATTCCAGAGTTTCAGGAATCTGTGTGAAGGTTGTTTGTCCAGCAGAGGTCTTTCGTCTGTTAATATTTAGTAGTCGGGTGTCAAGGGACCGGAGAGCGTGAGTGGGGATGGGAGCCGACAACAGTATGGAGGAGAGGTAGGAGGGGAATGCGCCAAGCCAGAATTTTGAGACAAACTTGGAGCAGTGCTGTTGTCAGAGATTTTTGAAGGATGGGAAGGTGAGGGAGCAGTAGAGGTCACACTGGTGGGAATGGGGGGGACATTGAGAGCGAAGCGACAGAAAGCGTTGAAGAGGGGGTCTAGTTTAGATAAGATGGATTTAGGTGCAGCGCTGTAGACTATGTCACAGTAGTCTAAAGAAAGAAGGATCATCTTCTGCACTGGTTCCTGCCTAGCTGAAAAAGGGAGGTTAGAGCAGTTCCTGTAGAGGCACCTAGCTTGGGGCATCATTTTTTTATGATTGCATCAGTGTGGTCAGAGAAGGTAAGGTGGTGATTGAGCCATACCCCTAGATACTGAAAGGAAGGACGTCCTCCAGGGTTGTCCTGTCCTGAGCGTGGAAGGAGGGGAGTCAGGATAGCTGCTGAAGTACATGGTGACAGTTTTTTTAGCATTGAGAGAGAGAGAGCTGGTGCGAACTGAACCAGAGTTGAACTTTACTGAAGTCTGTCTGGAGGTTGGATGCTACTTCTTTCGGGGAGGAGCCAACGGTGAATAGGAGGGTGTCGTCGACGTACACGTGTATAGATGAAGCTGTGCAGATTTGTGGCAGTTTGTTGAGGAAAATGGAGAACAGGATGGGGCCAAGTACTGACCCTTGGGGGACACCAATAGTCATGGGGAGGATGTGGCATCTGCAATTCTTACTGATTGTGTTCTTCCTGAGAGGTAGGCATTGAACCAGTTAGTGGCTGAAATAGTGAGGCCTGCATCCAAGACGCTTGTTAACAGCAAGGGGTGGGAGACAGTTTGAAAGCTTTAGCGAGGTCGACAAATATTGCCGAGGAGATCTGCCCTCTATCCATTCCGGAGAGGATGGTGTCAGTGAGTCATAACAAGGAGGATGCAGTGTTAGATGCAGTCTTAAAATTGTTAGATACAATGCATCTTGCCTATATTTTGACCATGACTATCCTATCGAAATAGCCAAAAGGAGAGCCACTTACTCACCAATCCTCCGGATCCTCATAGAACACAGTGTGAGATTCCAGACCCCATATCCAGCTAAACTCAGAGTCTTTTGGGACTCATGATCCATTTTATATGATTCTCCAGAAAAGACCATGCAGGAACTGTCAGAAAGAGGTTGGAGCACACACCCAGACCAGTCTAAGGATCAAGGCCTCCACCCCCCATGCTCTCAGTGGAAGCAGAATCTGCATCACCAAAATAGAAATCAAGCCAAGCAATTGGCACTGAAGACATTACAAGATATAAAACTGCTGCTCAGGAGAAGTAACCCCATAAATGAATCGCAGCCTGACAAGCAACCTGTCGGAGACACCTATATGAGCTGCTACTGTCTGGTGGGTTCTACTCTTTTTTCCAAATCCTTCCCGGATTAGAATGGATGAGGGTTAATCTTCTTGGAGCATACTTTGACCTGGTGGAGGTTTGGGAGGGGGAGAGGGAGTAGTTTTGTTCCCCCCTTTCTCCTTTTTGTTGGACATGCATAACCACTCGGACTGGAGGACCCCTCCGGGGAAGAAAAGAGGGAGGAGGGACATTGAGACCTTCCCTCTTGACTCTCGGTGATATCTGACATATCCAGGACTGAACTCTATTTGAAGTTCAGCAAACTCTTCATCAGCAGAGAAATAACATCTACCCTGACACAAAATGTTCTCCTATACTGGAACTGACTACTGAGTAGACTTGTGTTAAAATGCACACATATTTTTTTTTGTGTGTGCATTTGTTTCTCCTCTGGCTCCCACTGGCTATCTCTGACATCCCCCACCCATCGCACCCGAGCATCACACCCCCTCTCTACTTGCCCCCATGACTTACCTTTCGTGGTAGAGGGCGGGGAGCAACTCAACCCACCAGCACGGATCCAACTGTGGGAGGTGTCCTCTTGGGGCAGTGCACGGAGGAGGACCATCGTCATCCTGCTGCAGTAGGAACCAATTTTTCCTTTTGTCCTTGTGCGGAGTGTGAGTGTGCAATGTCGCCAGTGACGCCCAGCGCACGCGTCCACACACTGTACGTTGGGCAGCTGCTCGCACTCCGCCGCCACATTATGGGACCTGGCATATCTGCCCCCAGCCACTGCTAGGGGTCAGGCAAATGCCGGTCCATGTCCCCACCCTCCCCCGGGAGAGGAGAGGAGAGCTGTCCTCCAGATGCTCAATTCTCTCCCTCCCCGGCTGACCCCCAGTGACCCGCTCACACCACAAACACAGGTTGCTGGCGTGGTACGAGGTAAAGCAGTAATGCCTCGGCCCTCCATGCCACTGGGCTGGCTTGCACACACACTGTTGATAAGTTTACCCTTGTTGAAGTTGGACTTCAGTGATCATGTTTATGAACCTGTCATGTTAAAGTTAAAATGGCAGGAAGAGGCTTTTTAGCCACCAAATAAATGCCCCTTAATTAAGGGTTGGGTGACATTATGTTTTTTTTTGGGGGGGGGGCGTCATAAGCGCACTGATCGATCTTTAAAATGATGTATAACTTTTCTCAATGAGGCTTCGGCTATTTAATATAGGCAGTATAGCGCAGTGGTCTAAAGCTCTGAGCTGCAAATCTGGTGACATCCAGCAGACCAGACCTGGGTTTGAATCCCACAACTTCCACTTGCATACTTGCATACTGTGTGACCCTGAGCAAGTCACTTAACCTCCGTGTGCTCCCAGGTCGCTCCTGTAAAAAAGCTTTCAGCTTAGTGTGCTATACCTGGTTTAAAAAAAAAAAAACTAAAAAAAAATATTACAGAGGCCTCTGGATTTAGAATCTGGCACATTTAGAGAAGATCATAGCTATACGGATCTAATGAGTGGGAGGGGAGTCACGAAATGTAGGTGGATACTTGATCTCCAGTGAGGGCCTGGCCCGCTTTTGTTCTTCAGGGTGGTAGTTTGTTTACTATTTTGCATCGCTATAGGCCTGAATTCCCATAGGGCCCAGGGAGGCCTGGCTGGACCTCCTGCCATTGTACCTCCCACTTGGGAGGGGATCCATTTTGCTGAGAAGGCCTTCGACCGGGTAGCATGGCCATTCCTTGGGCAGCCCTGGGGGAATGGGGTTCCCAGAGGGTTTTTCCAAAATTATTGCCACATTATACTCTCACCCCTTGGCATACATCAGGGTAAACGTATCTCTGTCCACCCCAATCCGCCTTTTGCGCGGCACCAGGCAAGGATGCCCATTATAACCTCTATTGTTTGTTCTCTACTTAGAACCCTTGGCTCAGGCCATTAGGCAAGACGATACAGTACGGGGATTGTGGGCGGGAGCAAACCGCCATAAGCTGGCATTGTATGCCAATGACCCCTTGATTTATCTGACCGCCCCAGAGAAAACTTTGGGACTGCTCTGGCAGATGCTCAGTGATTTCGGGGATATAGCAGGGCACAAAATTAATTCCGACGAAACCGAGATACTGCAAATAAATGACACTCCTTCAGACCATATTAAACTACAGTTCCCATTTAGATGGAATTTACAGCACATTAAATATTAGGAATTCAGGTGGAGCTTGATCACAAACAACTGTTTATTCTTAATTACTCCTCTCTCTTAAATAAACTAGCTTCTGATATGGAGAGGTGGAAGGCACTCCCCCTTTCTTTGTCACAAAGGATTGACTCTATCTGCATGGTGCTGTTGCCTCGCTTTTTATATTTAGCCCAAATTATCCCAATTTTAGTACCAGGGGATCATTACAAAACTCTTAATAAAAAAAATCTTGCAGTACATTTGGGGGTCTCAGAGACCACAGATTAGGCTTATCATTTTGCAGCTCCCAAAGCATAAAGGGGGACTATCTCTGCCCAATATGCAACGCAGCCATTTGGCAGTCCAGATTAGGACTATCCTATACTGGCTCCACCCTAACTGTGAGGCCAAATTGAAATTCCTGGAAAAACAGGAAGAAGACCTCATCCTATTACATAGAATTTTGTTATCACACCCACCTAGACTAGCCCTAGAGGAGATGAGAAATCCATGCACGACTGCTACCCCAAATGCTGGCAAAATATGCTTACCTCCAAGAGATTTGCACAGTGGAGACCATTACTTTACTCCCTCCCTTACCTGGAGAGCTTTCAGCCAGCTAAGATGGACTTAGGGTATCACAGCTGGGAGAGATGAGGCCTACATTTGGTATATGAGTTTGTGAAAGAAGGGGTCCTTCTCAGCCTGTCAGACCTAGAGACACAATATGGAATCACCTCTCGAGACAGATTTAGATATTTTAAAGTAAGAGATTTTATAAGAACATTGTCACGGGACTTATGGACAAGCACTCCCCCTCCACCCTTGATTTTGGCTTTCTCGAGACCCTCCATCCTTGTCACTTTGTCGTGACATAATGATTGTAATACGTAAAATGAAGAGGCTAACGGCCACCTTCAATAAAACACCGACAGTTTGAACTAATATGGAGAAGGTGGGTACTGTACCTTGCGCCTATTAGACAGGATTTTGTCCCCTAAAGTTCTTCTGTTTTCTAAACCTTTTATTAATTTTTAACTTTATGTAATACCCTGTTCTGAACAGAGCTCACTTAGTGTATTATTAGAGGAACTGATAGCTCCAATTAAAAAAAATATATATTTTTCTGTGTGTTATCAGAAGTTCCAACTTTATGGAAACATGCATACATTCTAGGACTGTGGATATGTTGTTCTAGCCACACATGTTGGCATGTCCCTTTCCCTTTAAATCTTGCCAGAAGGTCTAAAAGCTGGCTCCACCTGGGTGGTATATGCCTCGTCTCCACCCCATGTTGCCAGATCTCTTTCCGCTTGGAAGATTTAGGTTCCCTCCTTACAGCTCCGCGTTGAGTAGTCCCTGGCACTTAATACTTCGGCTAGTTTAGCGAAATTAAAACTCGTTAGAGTTTCACCACGTAAATTTGTTATTGTGACTGCGATGGAGGACAAGTCCTCACCCGGGTTCCGCCGGTGTCCTTGCGGGCAGAAAATGTCTCGTACTGACCCACTTGCCACGTGCATCTACTGCCTGGTCCATACACATGACCCTCAGGCTTGCGATTTCTGTCGCGCCTTTCATCCGGCAGTTTTGGATGATCACCTCGCACGCTTGCAGCTCAGATGACTGGAAAAACGATACCTGCTGGTCAAATCTAAAGATGCCCATCATGTGGTCTCCGCAGCTGCGGGATCCGCTGACCGACTGGAGCAAATGAAAGCCTTCAAGGAGGAGTAGATGGCTTGAGCCACTGAGCAATTCTCTTCAGTATCGATTTTGTTCCCCTCCAACTGGGCACTTCCTTCTCCTGGGGTGACACTGGGGTGTCAAACAGACGAGGCATACTGATGAGTCCTGGTAGAACGAAACACGTGTCTATATCATCTGTTAGCACCCTTTGCAAACTGTGTGAGAGGCCTTTTGACACCATGCAATTCTGCTTAAAGTTGAACCAGCATAACATTCTGTGGTGATTTGCATATGCAGCCCATGATGCTTTGCATCGTGTGGGTGTGTGTGATTTTGTATTTTCTTGAAACTTGGCTTCCCAGCCAAATGCCCTTTGGGGTAACCCTTGCCTCAGTGTTTGCGCACAGAGGTTCTTTGTCTTTTAAATAGTTTTTTATTTAATGGGTTCACCACAACATAACCCAAACAGACTGTCTTAGGGTAGCTGGTTCATTCCATTGTGGTGTCAAACAGACGAGGCATACTGATGAGTCCTGGTAGAACGAAACACATGTCTGTGTCATCTGTTAGCACCCTTTGCAAACTGTGTGAGAGGCCTTTTGGCACCATGCAATTCTGCTTAAAGTTGAACCAGCATAACATTCTGTGGTGATTTGCATATGCAGCCCATGATGCTTTGCATTGTGTGGGCATGTGTGATTTTGTACTTCCTTCTCCTGATGCTTCAAGGAGATGTACCAATCTCTCCCTATGAAAGGAGAGGACCTATAGGGTTCACACATCTCCCGGTCCCATATGAAGGACAAAGGATCGAAAGAAGAGTCTTCACAATGTTGATGCTCTTGGGACAGAGATAGAGCTTGGACTGAGGAGTTTCTGATCTCGACTTCGGTTGAAATTGTGACCTCGGCCACTGGCTTCACGGTACCCCCATCAGGCCAGTCGGCTCAGACGCAAGATGACGACCAGGTCGAAATAATTATCCACCCCGTTGACCCGTTGTCGACTGAGGCTGACAATTTCTTATTTAGGACTCCGGTCCTACCAGTCGTTGAGGAGACCCAGCCTGCTGGTGCTCCACCTGTGGTCACGGTCCCCGATCTGGAGGAGCCGCAGGGTTCTCTGGCCCCTTCTGAAGCCCGTCAGTCCCCGGCGGTCGTCTTTGAGATCTCGGACTCCCTCGACCGATAGGCAGAGGATGTCTCATAAACGGCGCTCCAAGAAGCGGCAACACCATCATTCGTCCTCGTCCTCCTCTGGAGAGGAGAGGCTTCGACACAAGTTGTGGCATCACTATGAGGACCATCATGTGGCAACAGCTTATGATGCCCGGTCTGAAGTCGAGCCCGGCTTCCACTCCAGCCATCACCTGGTTGTCGCCCTCCAGGCCGACACCGACTCTTCTGGAGCCAGTCAACACTGTCCCTCTGCCCACGGAGCTGGTGCAGACCCTCCCAGCTCAGCCAAAGCTGGCCTATCCTGGTGGAGCCGCCACCTAAGCAGCCTCAGTCAGGGGCTCCTGCCAAGGAGTCTCTTCCCATTCAGGGTCTCCCGTTCAGGTTGTCAGTCACCCTTACCCCCAGCCATCCACAGTGGGTCAAGAGTGACTCTGGTGGTCGGCCACTGTACCCAGAGTCGGGGTCCCAGGATTCGGACCTGAATTTGCGCCCATGCGACGACAACGATTCCATGAGTCTGTCAATGGAGAAAGGTCCCACGTCCTTCCTGAGCATCCTCTATCTCATGTCCGAATCAATAGGGATGTCTTTGGAGCCTGTCGAAAAACGGGCCAAATACCCCCTGACTGATATCCTCAGAAAAGGGGATTCTCCGTCTGAGGCCTTCCCAGTGGCCGAGGCCATTATTGGCCTGGCCTTGGAGCTTTGGCAGTACCCAGCCTCTTACCCTGCACCTTCTGCTTGTATGGCTCGCAAGTATGTGGTTCCCATTAGCTCCCCCTTGGGTTTTACGCAGCATACCTTGGCTGAGGGATTGGTGACCGAGTCTGTGTTCCGGCATTCGGGCAACTCAGGAGACACAGATAGACCTCCGGACAAAGAGTCCAAAAAATTGGACCACTCAGCCAGAAAGGTCTATGCTGCCTCATCGCTTGGTCTCTGACAGACTAGCTCGGCTTTCATTATGGCATACGTCTCCCACACCCTCTTGGGCTCTCTGGATGAGGTGCTTCATCATCTGCCCGAGGGCCTTCAGACCACGGTCAAACAGGTCCGTGACCAAGGTCGGGCCTCAACTCTGTTTTGGACCTCATCCGTTCACTACCTCCAGGCTCCGAATCAATACTAATGAGCAATTTTAACGTCAGTTGGCTGGCACCAGATACAGGAGGCCTCAAGGATGCCATCACAGCAACCAATCTTGCCCAGTTGGTTGACTCCCCTACCAGACACGACTACAAAACTGGCTCAAGTACCCTTCTAGACTGGATTCTGGCCAGCCACCCATCCTGCATCTCGAATGTGTCTGTCCTACCAGACTCACTAAGTGACCATTCCCCAGTCCTCTGTGAATGGTTGAATAAATTCAGCATCCCCCCCACAAATTAATCGGCAGCAGAGTCCTTTCCTGGGGTCAGCTGAAACACCTCAAATCACAACTCAGGCAGCATGACTGGTCTTCTGTCTTCTGCGCAACCGATGTCAACTCGGCCCTGGACTTTTTCATCATCTGCTTCAACGCTGCCTGTGACTCCTATGCCCCTGTCAAAAAGCACAAAGTAAAAGGCCTCTGTAACCCATGGCTCTCCACGGGGCTCGTAGTGCAATTAAAAGCTCAGGACCATCTGTGGCATTGGGCTCGGGCTACAGGTAACCATGCTGCTGTACACGACTACAAACAAGCTCGTACGAATGCACAAAATCCATCTGCAAGTCCAAAAGTATATACTATAAGGAAGTACTCACTAACTCCTGGAGTAAGGGGAAATCTTTCTGGAGCAGTCTTAAGTCACTGGGAAGGCATCTCAAACCTCACCTACCATGTTGGACATTGATGGGGTCTTAACTCTCGACCCAGCCTCTATTGCTAATACCTTCAGTACCACATTCTTAGACCTCAGTAGTGTTCTCGCACTGGACTTCTTCGATGATGATACTCCGCCAACATTCTACACCACCCCCCGTTCTACTTCAAAGCAGTAAGGATGCCTGAAGTCCGCAATTATATCAGTAAGGCAATTGCCAGATCCAGGACAAGTGGGGTTTCACTTGACCTCAGACTGCTGTCCCTTACTCTTGATGAAGTCCTATCACTTCTAACTAAGATTTTCAACCTCTCCCTCAGACAGTTTCCCGACCGATGGAAATCTGCCACTATAACACCGATCCACAAGAGTGGGGACAGGGCTCTTCATGTGAACTATCGGCCTATCTCCATACTACCACCTCTCTCTAAGGCCCTCGAAAGTATAGTTGCCGACCAGCTCTCGGACTACCTGGACAAAATACAACATCCTGTGCACCCAACAACATGGATTTAGAAAAGGTCACAGCACATCATCTGCCCTCCTCGAATTAACCGGTGCTGTCCACAACTCCACGGACAGTAGTCTTCTCACTGGGGTGGTCTTCATAGACCTTACCAAAGAATTTGACACCGTCCACCATCGCCTATTAATCACAGGGTTGTAAATCGCTGGACTCTCCCATGAATCCTCTACTTGGTTCTGGAGCTACCTGGAAAACCGCTCCCAAAGAGTGAAGATAGTGGGACCAAGACAGAGGCAGGAAACTACAGACCTGTCAGTTTGACCTCTGTGGTAGGGAAAGTGATGGAATCACTTCTGAAGGAAAGAATTGTTGAGTACCTAGAGGCCAGTGGGGCACAGGACCCAAGGCAGCATGAGTTCACAGCGGGAAGGTCATATCAGACTAATCTAATTGATCTATTTGACTGGGTGACCAAAGTAGTAGACCAGGGAGGGGCTGTGGACATGGCCTACCTAGACTTTAGCAAGGCATTTGACACAGTCCCACACAGAAGATTAATAGTCAAATTAACCAGCCTGGGAGTGGGTCCCAGGGTGGTAGCCTGGGTAAAACATTAGCTGGACAACAGGACACAGAAGGTAATTGTAAATGGAGTCCACTCTGAAGAAAGAGGTTACTAGTGGGATACCGCAGGTCAGTCCTTTTAATGTCTTTATAAGTGACATTGCAGAGGGACTGGAAGGAAAAGTATGCCTCTTTCGGATGACACAAAGATCTGCAACAGGATTGATACACAAGGAGGTGTGGAAAGGATGAGAGGGACTTGGCAAGGTTGGAGGAATGGTTGGAAGTATGGCAGCTAGGATTCAATGCAAAGAAGTGCAAAATAATGCACCTGGGAAACAAAACCCAGGGAAGATTACACAATGGGGGTAGTAACAAAAAGAAAGGGACCTGGGGTAATCATATCAGATGACCTAGGTTAGCAAGCAATGTGAGAAGGCAGTAGGGAGAGCTGAGGGTATACTGGGATGCATAGGAGGCATCACCAGCAGAAAACAGGAAGTTGTTATCCCTCTGTACAGACAGTTGGTGAGACCCCATCTGGAGTACTCGTCCAGTTCTGGAGAACCCATCTCTCAAGGACATAGACAGGATAGAGGCAGTCCAGGGGAGGGCAACTAGAATGGTGCAGGGTCTGCAAGAGAAGCCATACGAGGAGAGACTAAAAGAGCTTAATATGTATACCCTTAAGAAAAGGAGGGAGGGGGGGACATGATAGAAACTTTTAAGTACCTCAGTGGAATCAACAAAGTCCAAGAGGGTAGCATCTTTCAGAAAAAGAGACATGCTAGAACAAGGGGACACAATTTAAAGATAGAGGGGCTATTCAGGGGCAATGTGAGGAAGTATTATTTCACAGAGAGGGTAGTGGATGCATGGAACAGCCTTCCTGAGGAGGTTGTGGGGTCTAAAACTGTGGGAGAATTCAAGAATACATGGGACAGACATAAGGCAATTCTTGTGGGGGGTAAGAAGAAATAGGCTGCTGGTTAACTAGGGTCTGCGGCTTATCCTGTAGGTAGGGAAGTGGGCAGACTCGGTAGGCCAAGCGGTCCTTATCTGCCGTCAAAGTCTATGTTTCTGTGATAGCTGATATCCACTCTGCTGAAAGACCCATTTGCTCAGGAGTCCCCCCAAGGTTCCATCCTCGGGCCACTCCTTTTCAGCCTCTTCCTAAATAGTCTCCCGCAATGCTCTCCTGAACAAATCCTTCTCTATGCAGACAATGCCATCATTTACTCCACCAACAAGGACCCTCATGTCCTTCAAAACAGTCTTCAACTTGGTTTCTCTGCACTCAAAAACTGGTTTAGTAAGCATAAATTAGTCCTCAACTACAAAAAAACAAGTCTATGCTTTTCTGCAGCTCTCACAACAAACACAGGTCCCAACCTGTCTTAATTACTAATGGCCTTGGTGCAGCCCTCGAACAGGTTCAATCATTCAGATATCTTAGAGTAATTGACAGTAATCTATTATATTGCACCCACATTGACAATGTCGCAAAAGCTGCAGATACTCGCATCGGCCTTCTTTACGGGCTTAGGCAGTGCCTTACTGCAGATGCCTTAAGGATTGCAATACAGAACTCAGTGGTTTCTCTAATCAGCTATGGCCTGATCATCTACAGTTCTGCCTCAGCCTCCGCCCTTAGGCGCATATCCTTGACCCTAAATAAAGCATGCAGGCTCATCACTGGATCCCACCACCTCACCCACACCTGCAGTCTATACGCCCAAACTGGATGGCTCCAGTTGTCTAACCGTATCAAGTACCAGACCTGCTTAATTGAGAAAAAAAATAACATTGGGTTACCCCCCCCCCAGGTGTCCAAGCACTCCTCCGCATGGCACAGAATCTGTGTCCCTCTACGGACTCTGAATCACATCTTCTGTACATTCCACATTGCCGCACCACACAGGGCAAAGATCCTTTCACTCACAGAGCTGCCAGCTGGTTAAATGGCCTCGGCTACGACATCTCTTCACTGCCTAAACTAGGCCCTTTCAACTGCAACCTCCATCTCCTTCTCTCTGCCTCTAGTGCTTGTGATTGTCTACCTTAATCTGCTCCTCTTAATCAAGCACTTGCTTACAGCTCTGTTTACCTCCTCTAACACCCCTCCCACTTCCCTCCTTACCCTCTCTCCCCATCCCCTTATGCACTTTTCTTGTTCCTGAAAAATGCCACTGGCTGCACTTGATTTGTTGTCCCTTCCTAGCTAACTCTCCTTATGGTGCCTTGTACCACAGTAACTGTATGTATGTAACTGTTTGGAATTGGCTGTAACCTGTTTTGCTCTCCTCCATTTCAGACTGCATTGTTCTTTCAAGTTGTATTGTCATTCAAATTGCCTTGTCTCCTTCGGTCTCTCAACTGACATGGAACCTTTGTGAAAGAGCCTTGGCTCAAAGGTATTTGTAATCCTAAACTCTAATAAAATTAAAAATAAACAGCAACCTCAGACGGCCTTGGACGTCGGGGATTCTTGTGCTCGCTCAGTGGCAGCCGCTGTGGCCATGCGCCACAGGGCCTGGCTGAGGGTCTCGACCTTTACAGCAGACACGCAGCACAAATTGGCAGACGTGCCTGTCCTGTGCACTGACCTGTTTGGTCCAGGAGTCAGCGGTCACCTCCAGTGTATAGAGAAGTCCAGTGCCACCTTGGACTCCATTACTTCTGCCCAGAAAGAACCAGAGGGTTCCAAAACCCAGCAGAAGAAAAAGCGCTTTCATCCTTCCGCCCCTACAGTCAAGCAGCCCCAGTATCAAACTGGGCAGCAGCAGCAGGCTCCATCCTGGCACTCTTGGCCCAAGTCTGGGGCTTTGGTAAACCGCAAGCTTAGAGGGAAAGGTCCCGGCGGCCTCTCCACCAGCCCTTCATCCTCCAAGCCTGTGCAGTGTTGAGATGGGGGCAGCCACCCCCATACCCGTCACAACCACTCTGGGTCCTCCCGTGGGAGGCTGGCTCCTCCACTTCCTTTCTGCCTGGTCCACTGTCACAATGGACAGGTGGATCTTAGAAGTTGTTGGCCAGAGTCTGCCTCGGGAATTCGAGCAGTACCCTCCAAGCTGAGCCCACGTCCCACAGGAGGAAAAGATATCCGCCCATACTTGGTCGGCTCTCAGAGACGACATTGCCTAACTCCTCCGCATGGAGGTAGTGGTCAGAGTTGCAGATCCCCCTGTCAACCCAGCGTTCATTTCCAGGTACTTCCTGGTCCCGAAATGGTTGGGGCTGGCACCCCATTCTACAGCTGCACGACCTGAATCAGTTTCTCAGGTCTTGCACCTTCTGAATGGTGACTCTGTCCCAGATTATACCATCCCTTGAGCAGAACATGTGGTTCTGTTCACTGGATCTGTAGGATGCATTCCTCCATGTCCCATTCCGTCTGTCCCACCAAAGGTTCCTCCGCTTCATGGTGGAGGGAACCCTCTATGAGTTCTAAATCATGCCGTTCAGCCTGTCATCAGCCCCCAGGGTCTTCACCAAATGCATAGCAGTGGTGGTGGCCCATCTTTGGCGTCGAGGGGTCAGAGTGTATCCCTACCTTGATGATTGGCTAATAGTGGGTCCTTCCAGACTGGAGGTGGAGAGGTCCAGAGATCTGGCCCTCCAAACCTGTTTAAGTCTTGGCCTCCTGGTCAACGAGGCCAAGTCAGAACTTGAGCCTTCACAGGTGATTTGCTTCATCAGGGCAGAGCTCGACTCTTGCTGAGCCAGAGACAGGCTCCCGGCGGACAGGGCGGAGGTTCTCTCTTCCTTTGCTCGATCATTTCTGGTTGGGCTATTGTGCCCTGCCCGGGACTTCCTACAACTTCTGGATTACATGGTGGCCTGCATCTCCATGGTCCAATGGACCCATTGGCATATGTGCCCCCTTCAGTGGGAGCTGACCAGCCAGTAGTCTCAGTGACACAGTCATTTTGACCAGCTGGTCACAGTGACCCAGAAGATGTCGGACACCCACCAGTGGTGGACTGTCCGGGAACATTTGCAGGGAAGAATCCCATTTGTCTGCCCTGAGCCAACGGCTGTCCTAATGACCGATGCCTCTCTCACAGGCTGGGGTGCCCACATGGGGAATCAGAGTCCACGGGCTGTGGACCCCCGAGGGGAGTCTCGTTGTCGCATCAGCCTCCTGGAGCTCCGAGCAGTTCGGCTGGTGCTGACTGCCTTTGCTCCAGTTCTTCGGGGTCAGTTGGTTCGAGTCCAGATGGACATCACCACAACCATATACTGCCTCAGCCAGCAGGGTGGCACACACTCCCGGACTCTGTGCAGGGAAGCTCTCTGCATCTGGACCCTCATGAGCCGACTGGAGGCAGATCTCCTAGCTATTCTTGTGGCAGGAGCCTCAAATCAGTTGGCAGACGCCCTCAGCCACATAGGCGAGGTGTTCCATGAGTGATCTCTCCATCTAGAGGTAGTTCACACCCTGTTCTCCCAGTGGGGCACCCCTCAGGTGGACCTGTTCGCTTCCAGGTGGAACACAAAGCTGATGCTGTTCCGTGCCCACCCCCTTCAGCAGGGCTCACTGCAGGGGGATGCCTTCTAGAGGCCGTGGACCCCAGGCCTCTTCTATGCCTTCCATCCACTTCCCTTGGTCCACAAGGTGCTCCTCAAGGTCAGGAGAGATGAGGCACAAGTGATTCTGGTAGCCCCAGACTGGCCTCGCCAGTTCTGGTAGCCAGATCTCCTCTGCATCAGGCTCCCACAGCATCTTCCAGCATGCCCAGACCTGCTTTTCATCAGTCAGGGGAAGGTACTCCACCCAGACCTTCAATCCCTGCACCTGACAGCCTGGTTCCTGAGTGGCTAGAGCTCCAGGCTTTGGGTCTCTCCGACGATGTACTCACTATAGTTGAGGCATCTAGGAGGGAGGCGACCAGGAAGTTCAATGCCTTTAAGTGGAAGACATTCTCCATTTGGTGTCAGGGCAAGGGCCTGGATCCCTTGTCCTGTCCGGTGGCTAGCATCCTCGACTTCCTTTGGGCTCTCTCTGAAGGAGGTCTTCAGTCTACGACCCTTAAGGTGCACCTGGCAGCCATATCTGCTTACTGGGCACAGGCCTGTCAGCAGACGGTGGCACAGGAGTAGGTGGTCTGGCACATCTTTAAAGGCCTCGACCACATTTCCATTCCAGTACGTGAACCACCACCATCATGGGATCTACTGCTGGTACTGGCAAAGCTCATGGGCAAGCCATTCGAACCGATGTACAGGTGTGAGATGTCACGTCTGTTGTGGAAGATCACCTTCTTGGTGGTTATCATGTGAGCCAGAAGGACTGGGGAGCTACAGGCACTCTCTGTAGAGTTTTCCCTACCTGGTCTTCCACAGGGACAAGGTTGTCCTGCGCCCCAACCCGAAGTTCCTTCCGAAGGTTGTGTCAGAGTTTCACCTTAATCAGTTGTTGACTCTGCCAGTGTACTAACCTAACTACACCTCAGAGGCCGAGCACAAGCTCCGTACTTTGGACCTGAGATGAGTGCTTTCTTATTATGAGAAGCAAATGGCTGAAGTTCAGGGACAGGTTCGCCAGCTGTTCGTCACCTACGCTGAAGCCGCAACTGGCAGACATGCAGCAAAGCAGACGATTGGCAGATGGATTATATCCTGCATTGATCTCTGCTACTGGGTGATGGGAAGGGAGCCTCCCTTAGGGATAAGAGCTCATTCCACCCCGCCATACTACTGCATCGGTGGCTACTTCTAAGGCTGTCCCTATCCAGGATATCTGCAGGGCTGCTACCTGGAAGTCAGCAAGCACCTTTATTACCCACTGCCACATTGACCTAGAGTCACACCGGGATGCTGGTTTTGGGGCCTCAGTTCTCCAATCTCTGTTTCCTAAGTAGTGAGTGTGTGCCTTGCCTCCCTCCTCATGGAGAACTGCTAGGAGTCTGCCAACAAGTGTGGATAGAACAACATATCCACAATCCTAGAAAAACAGGTTACTCGCCTGTAACAGTAGATCTTCCATGGAATGATCTCTTGGCAGTAAGTCATTACTTCTGGGAGTTCCTGATAGGTGGCGCTCGAACATGGCAGTTTCTTCTAGCAGTCTCCACACCAGGGACCACACACACAACGTCACTTCCTGGGCTGTGGCTATAAAAGTGGGTGGTCCTTGGTAGTCTCTGTTCATTTTCCCGCCAGCTTCAGCTCTGACAGCAGCTTATTCTTCTGACAGCAGTCTATGACGTGGATTGAACCCATAGCTTGGGGTGCCTGGGCTTCATTCACAGCACCATATTCCTGTGCGCGACCAAGAGTTTTACAATGGATATTTCCCTGTTACAGACTTGGGGTACTCGATCAGAGGGCTCTAAAACTTCAGAGTCCTCTTCAGGAAGCAAAATTGGGAAGTAAATACCTTCACCTAAAGTCCTGCCTGACTGCCCTTCAATGGTTGTATCTCCTAAACATCTATCATCAAGAAAGCATTCATCATCAATGGGCCATATCCCCCCCCATCAACAGCAGGCACATCTTCATCAAAAGAACATAGACATTCAACTTCACATAGAAAGGAATGTTCATCATCGACGGGACGTCATTCCTCAGCTCCCCCGTCAACGAAACCACATGCTCCATCAACGACAGAGGTCCTGCTGCATTCATCATTGACGGAGCACACTCCCCTGTTGACAAGAGGACTCCACAAGACATCATCGATGAAAACACCTCCTCCATTGACGGAGCACACTCTGCTTGCTTCATCTTCAACGGGGCTACCTCCCCCGTCGATGGGACATGCTCCTAAACCTCCATCGTCGATGAGAAGTATGCCATTGTCGACAGAGCATGCATTTGCCTTCTCACCATCGACGACACATTTTCCCTTGTCGACGGAGCATGTACCTACTGTTCCATCGTTGACGAAGAGCATCCCACCATCGACGGAGCATGCACTGACTTCCCCATCATCGACGAGGTGTATTCCATGCCGACAGAGCATGCATTCACTTATCCATTATCAATAAGACACATTACAACTTCGGGGCATGTTTTATTCCCTTCTGTCTACGGGCCTGATCCCACCGTCGACAGAGCAGCCTCTGCATCATAAAAGAGCACCTTTACCAGCATATAATACATTTATGGAAGACCCTTATAAAAATGTAACCATGAAACACCATGAAAATGTTCTTAAAAATGTATCAAAAGATACTTTTGGGGCTGCATCACCACAAAATAAAGGATCATATACTACAGAATGCAGAGGCAAACCAGCGTCATTTGCACTCATGCATGGTGCTCAGACACCAGTCCGTAATGAACAAAAATTTCAAAGACGTACTGGATCCCTTTATCAGGAGACACAAATTGATCCCCCGACTTCAAGCACACAGGGCTCAGAACCCGCTTACATGGCAATTCCATCCTCGCTAGTGTCAAACATAGAAGAAATTGTAAATAAAGTGTTGAATTCTATGAGTTTTGATTACACACCCATGCCAGTTAAAAAAAAAAAAAATCACAAACTGTGTCTCTGCCTCCATCAAAAAGGCATGCACAGAGCCAGAACGCTCGTCATTTCTGCCTCCTCATGAATATTCTGAGGAATATTTGTCAGATTCTCATATAATTTCGGAACATTCCAAAGACACACATTATGATGGTTCCCCTACTAACTACAAGAGAGTATGAGTCCCCATATTCTATACCATCATATTGGGATGAAGAAATATTACAACCACTAAAGGTCATTTCCCCACCGGATGACCCCTCATTCCCAGAAATGATGTTATGAATACAAAAAAAAATGGGGTTTACCACAACAGAACAAAATAAATTAAGTAAAGATATGGCTGAATATCTTGACATCCCGGAAGAACCTGTCTGGGCAGTCCCTTCTTTTATACCAACGTTCAGAAATGTGATTATTGAAGCATGGAGTCAACCCATAGCTGCACAGGAGCTACCTAGAAAAGCACATAGGCTTTATCAGTCTCCCCTTGATTATCAGTATTTAACAAATATTCCCACTGCGGATTCTGTGGTTATTGCAGCCGCTCACAACTGCACTGGCAAACCTAAACATACAAGTACAGTACCTCCTGAAAATGACTCTAAACATTTTGATTATATGGGGAAGAAAGTGTTTGCTCTAAACACATTAAATATTAGAATACTTAACTACATGGGACATATGCTGAAATACCAGCGTACGGTGGGCACCTCTGCTGGGGACATTATAAGTAAACTACCCACATCCCCTGAAAAAGAGCAACTCACATCAATAATAAACACACTTTCCTCTCTCGACATTTATTAAGATCAGAATAAGGCATTGCCGACGCTTCGGCTAGAGCCTCTGTAGTCGGTATTCTTTTACTCCATCAGGCGTGGCTCCGACTCTCAGGGCTAGCACCTGATATTCAACAAAAAGTGGCTAATGCCCCTTTTTCTGGTGACCATCTCTTTGGCCCAGGGGCACAAACAATACTGGACAAACCTACAAGCCTCAGACAGACAACTAAAAATAGTACAATATATGTACCACAAATCTCGCCCTCAGTATACTTATTCATACAAAACTGGAAATTACTATAACCAAAGAGAAAATTTTAGAGGCAAAGAACGAATGACGAGGAACACATCTAAACCGACCCGTGGCCGCCCCTCAGGACAGCCAGGTGCCTCTTCCTGTCATTAAAAAACTTCAGACTATGCCCCGATCTCCTCTTCTAGGACTCGGAGACCTTTTTCTGGGGGCTTCCATTCAGAATTATACTGAGGCCTTTCCCATGAGGCTTTAGATATCTAGACACTTTTTGAGGTATCACTGTTACAGGCCATTATGGTCATTCCATTGGGATTCCTCTTGGCTTGTTGTACGCCAGGCCATCGTGTCCCTCCCACAGACAGAGCCTGCTACTATTCACATGCTGAGAAACAATCAGTATATCCTGATATTATTATAATATGGATCATAATATGATTACCAAACTTCTGCTGCTACATGCGGTCTTCATCCGGCCATGTATAAAGGCCACAGAAACAATGGTGAGTACATATATATTATAAACATACTAACATTTCAGGTTTACGCCTAACAAGGCTGCAGGCCCTGGCATACTTGGGACCCCCCTGCAAATGAGTTTACTAATACACAATGGAACTGACATCACTCAGTTGCATTCCATGTCTTTACTCTCAAACGGGTACAATATCGACTACAACAATACTACTGACTCTAAGAGCCACTGGATTCCATTATGAAATAGATACATTGTTTAATTTCACAGCATCATTGTTTGCTATGTATGTAACCTATTTATGACAAAATGGATACATTTCTCTAATGACTTGACAGACAGGACGAAAACCTGTATTGACTTGCTACATTGTAGCGCTACAAAATAATAACATTGTATTATTTGGGTTTCTGTTCAAAACTCAGAACTCAATAGACTTGGACATATACTGTCTTTTCCAGTGCATGCTACTGAGACCTACCAATTACTCCATTATATGGCTGAATTTCTTCTGATTTGTCACAGTATCTGATATGCCATACCCTGATTGGGTTTATATCTGCTTAACTCATCTGATGATGCCCAATAATAACCAGTCTGGCTTGTCTTTCAGCCATAACCCTATAGAAACATAGAATTTTACGGCAGATAAGGACCGCTTGGCCCACCTAGTCTGCCCATTTCCCTACCTAACGGATAAGCTACAGATCCTAGTTAACCAGCAGCCTACTTCCTTCTACCCCCCACTAGAATTGCCTTATGCCAGTTCCATGAATTCTTGAATTCCCCCACTGTTTTTTACTCTACGCCCTCCTCAGGAAGGCTGTTCCATGTATCCACAACCCTCTCTGTAAAGAAATACTTCCTCACATTACCTCTGAGCCGTTCCCCCCTCTATCTTCAAATTGTGCCCCCTTGTTTTTGCACATCTCTTTTTCTGAAAGATGCTACCCTCTTGGACTTTGTTGATTCCCTTGAGGTATTTGAAAGTTTCTATCATATCCCCTCTCCCTCCTTTCATCGAGGCTATACATCTTTAGTTCCTTTAGTCTTTCTTCATATGTCTTCTGATGCAGAACCTCATCATTTTGGTTGCCTCCTCTGGACAGCCTCCATCCAGTCTATGTCTTTGCGGAGATGGGGTCTCCAGAACTGCACACAGTACTCCAGATGTGATCTTACCAACTGTCTATGCAGAGGGCCAACAACTTTGTGTTTTCTACTGGTGATGCCTCTCCCTACACATCGCAGTATCCCCCAGCCCTCCTTACTGCCTTCTCACATTGCTGGCCCACCTTTAGGTCATCTGATATGACCACCCCCAGTTCCCTTTCCATTTTTATTTTTGTCAGTATCTCACCCCTCATTGTGTACTCTTCCCCTGGGTTTTTGTTTCCCAGATGCATTACTTTTCACTTCTTTGCATGGAATCTAAGCTGCCATACATTTGACCATTCATTCCTCCAACCTTGCCAAGTCCCTTTTCATCCTTTCCACCCCACCTTGTGTATCAACCATGTTGCAGATCTTTGTGTCATCTGCAAAGAGACATACTTTCCCTTCCAGTTCCTCTGCAATGTCACTTATAAAGACATTAAAAAGGACCGGCCCCAGTACTGAACCCTGCAGTACCCCACTAGTAACCCTCCTTTCTTCACTGTGGACTCCATTTACTATTACCCGCTGTGTCCTGTTGTCCAACCAATGTTTTACCCAGACTACCACCCTGGGACCCACTCCTAGGCTGGCTAATTTGTTTATTAATCTTTTGTGCTGGACTGTATCAAATGCCTTGCTAAAGTCTAGGTAGGCCATGTCCACAGCCCCTCCCTGGTCACCCAGTCAAATAAATCAATTAGATTTGTCTGACATGACCTTCCCGCTGTGAATCCATGCTGTCTTGGGTCCTGTGCCCCACTGGTCTCTAGGTACTCAACAGTTCTTTCCTTCAGAAGTGATTACATTATTTTCCCTACCACTGCGGTCAAACTGATAGGTCTGTAGTTTCCTACCTCTGTCTTGCTCCCACTTTTGTGAAGGGGAATCACATCCACCCTCCTCCAGTTTTCAGGTACCACACCATCCTCCCATGATTTATTAAAAAGGGTAGTCAGTGGTGTTACTAGTTCTTCCCTTAGTTTTTTTAGAATTCTGGGGTGAATCCCATCAGGCCCTATTGCTTTATCCACCTTCAGTTTTAAGAGTTCTTTCAGAACCCTTTCTTCTCTGAAAGGACTATTCAAACAACATGAAGTCTTGCTATATTATGACATATGCAGTGAGTCCCAACCTTCGAACTTCTCCGGAGGTGAAAGAGTTAACTTTCTGTGCCAGGCATAGAATGCTGAGCTCGAGCTCGGTTGAAACTCTGTCTGTTGTTCTTCAAACTCAAAACTGTCAGATTCTTTACTCCACCTCACTGAACAGTCGCTCCGGAGATTTCTCCTTCTGCTCGGTTCATTTTGTTGGTTAAAGTATTGTTTTTCTCAGTTTTCGACCGAAATTAAACCGCAACCGGTCGGTTCAAACTCTGTCTGTGGTATTTGTGAGTACTAGATACGTTTTACATTGATTTCTATTCTGTGTGGAACTTGTAAACCGTTTATCGGTTCGGTTTGAACCGATCAGGTTGTTTAAAATATATTAATCTGTCATTTAGAGTGTGGTTACCGGTTCTTATCGGTTCTAAAAAAAATGGATTTTATTAAGTTTTTTTCCACGACCCGTGACACGGTTGAGAACCAATAAGCGGGTCTTACCTGGCGGATTGCCATAAATGGGTAAGTTTGGTTAGGCTAGCATTATGTCTGAGAAACCCAAAAGAAAAACCGGGCCCACTGGGTTTCAACACTGCAGTGTCTGTGGGGAAGTCTTTGCCAAGGCTGACCCCCCCCCCCACCTGTGTTTATTGTCTGGGGTTTGACCACCTCAATGCAGACTGCCAGATTTGTAAAATTTTCCTGCAGCTACCCTGGAAAAGAGTTGGTAGGCTCAGGAAAGGAGGCCAAAAGTCCGCTGAACCGGATGGCTCAGCCTGGTTCGGTTCCAACCGAACCGGAGGGAGTGCCTTCTGACCAGGGCGAGACTTCTCGGTAAGGAGGTCCGACTCTGAGGAGTCGGGTTCAGCAAAAGGACTAGGAAATCAGCTGGTGTGGAGCCAAAACTTTCTCTCCAACCACTGGAAGAAATAGCCAAAGGATTAAAATTGTCCAATTGCTTTTCCCGGTTCCGACCGAACCGCACCATCAGGTAAGTTTATCGGTTTGGCCAGTTCCACCGGTTCAAGAGTATGATTTAGAGGAATATTATGAACCGGAGGAGGGGAAGAGGAGTATGAGGAGAGTGAATGTAGATTTGAAAGTCTGATGTGCCCATTGACCCGACATCTCCCCAGACAGACCTTCAGGAGTGTCTCTCCTAGGCTTTCTGAGTCCCCTCTCATTTTATGTTTTATAAAAGTGGTTGAAACCCTCCAGCTCCCTATGGAGGAAGCTGTGATGATCAAGAGGAGCCTGACTATGTGGAAATGATGGATATCCCAGAGTCTAGGAGACTGTCTATTCCTTTGCAAAGTCTTTTGGGAAACAGTAAAAATTCTAAAAACTCCTCACACTATACCTCCTGTGGATAAGAGAATGGACAAGAGGTACACATTGTCAGGCTCTGATACAGAGTTCCTTACACTACAATGCAGCCATGTTGGGGTAGTGCAGGCTGCAGCCTGTGACAAGGCAAATATTCCCTTGGCTTCACACCTCCCTGACAAGGACTCCAGGAGGATTGATGCATGGCAAAGAAACAGTACATGGCAGCATCCTTGGGACTCAGACAGGCAAATTATATGGCTTATGTTGCTAGATATCAGAAATCCAGATGGGATACTGTTATGGCTCTAGCAAAACAGGTCCCTCGGCCAGCTTGCCAAGGAGCTGGAGCAGGTGGCTGCTGATGGTATTGAGGCATCCAAGGTGCAATTCCATGCTACAGTGGACTCTAATGATGTGTCATCAAGAGTCATGGCTACATCTGTGGCACTTCGCAGAATGGCTTGGCCCAGATGTACTAGCCTGTCACAGGATACCCAGACTAAGGCCATGGATTTTCCTGTTGTTGGTAATTCTCTGTTTGGGAGCAGACAGAGAATTACATGAAGAAAATGGATGAGCATAGACCACCTATAGGAGTGCACAGGCCAAGGAAAGGCAGGCCACTCCCTCAACGGCAGCTTTCCAGGGGCAGGGGCAGGCCTTTCATAGGCCTTTTACCACGCCCAGGCCTCCCTTCTGCTTACGCCCAGAGGGGTTCTTAGAGGAGAGGCAGACGGGCACAAGTAGGCCTGCTTCCCACCCCCAGCCTAAAGCCCTGCCAAGCAGGCACCCTGATGGGGTTGCCAGGGCCGATTCTCAACTACCTGTAGGGGGCAGGCTGGCTTTACTTAGTCTAGGACCGAAGTCTCTGACATCAGACAAATGGGTCCTGGAAGTAGTGTCAGGACTGGTTCTCGGCTTCAAAAATCCAAAGATGAGAACCAGATCCTTTCCACCTGCAAATCCACCAGAGGCACTTGCCCTAGAGGCAGAGGTCTCTTCCCTCCTGGCTCTCAGATCTGTGGAAAGGGCTCCACCCCTACACCATGGCTAAGGATTGTACTCAGGTACTTCCTTACCCAAAAAGACAGGAGAATGGTGGCCCATCCTGGATCTCAGATATTTAAACAAGCACCTTTAAACCAAAATTCAAAATGGTGACTCTGGGAATTATTCTACCCTCTCTAAGGCCAGGGGACTGGCTAGCGTCCCTGGACCTCAAGGATGCCTACTTCCATATTCTCATCTGAAGCTCCCACCAAGTACCTCAGGTTCGAGCTGCCCCTCAGGCCATTACCAGTTCAGAGCAATGCCCTTGGCCTCACCTGCTCCAAGGGTATTCAAAATGCCTGGCAGTAGCAGTTGCTTCCTAAGAAGGCAAAAAATTGCCATCTTCCCTTACCTGGACGACTGGTTCATAGTAGGCCAGTCTCCAGACCAAGTCACGTTACATCTACAGATAACTCAGCAACTGCTCACCTCTCTAGGTTTCCTTCTGAATCTTTCAAAGTCAGTTCTAGAGCCTGTCCAGCTCCTCACCTTCATAGGCGCAGAGCTGAACACAGAGAAAGCCAGAGCCTTCCTTCCTTTGGACAGGGAAATGACCCTGGTCTCTCTGGCCTCCTCATTCACCCTGCAGGTCTCTCGACCAGCAAGGCATTTTCTATAGCTCCTGGGGCACATGGCTGCTTCTACAGCAGTAGTGCAGAGAGCAAGATTTCAAATGAGGGACATCCAGTTCCATTTGAGAGCCTTTTGGTCTCAAAGGAAAGACCCTCTAGCCAAATGATCCCAGTAACTCGAAGCCTGATCCAAGCCCTACAGTGGTGGCAGGATCAGAGCAATCTGAGACAAGGGGTTCCCTTTGTCACTCAGTATCATTCCTTAATCCTTACTACAGATGCATCCCTCTTGGGGTGGGGAGCTCACATGGGCGACCTCACTACCCAGGGATTGTGGTCCCCTCAGGAATCTCTGCTCCACATCAATCTGTTGGAACTCAGAGCAGTTTTTCTAGCACTTCAAGTTTTTTCCAAATCTGTTCAAAACAAAGTTGTACAGGTCAGAACAGACAACACCACCACAATGCGGTACATCAACAAGCAAGGAGGCACTTGGTCTACGGCCTTGTGCACCGAAGCAATGAAGTTCTGGTCTCTGGCTTACTCCCTGAACACCTCCCTTATGGCAGTTCACCTCCCAGGCAAGGACAATGTCCTGGCAGATGCTCTCAGCAGGATTTCCCAGGGCCATCACGAATGGTCACTGGATCCCCTGGTTCTGGAGGTAATATTTGCCAGATGGGGCACCCCGCAGATAGATTTTTTTGCAGCCCCAGGCAATCACCAGCTTCCCCTTTTTTGCTGCAGGCCCCCAGTGTTGGGCTCAGTCCCTCTGGATGCCTTAGTTCTCAATTGGGAAGGGAAGTTTCTCTATGCTTCCCTCCCTTCCCTCTCCTGTTCAAAGTGTTAGTCAAAATCAGATCTCAGTCCTGCAAGATGATCCTGACTGATTGCTTCAGATTGGGCCAGACAACCCTGGTATCCATTCCTACTGTCCTTAGCAGTCCATCTTCCCCTGTGTCTTCCCAGGAATCACAACCTGTTAACCTGTGCTCAGGGGAGGGTTTGGTACCCGAACCTCAAATCTCTCAATGTCAAGGTCTGGCTCTTGAAGAGTTAGAGTTTGCTGATCTACACCTCTCCCAAGGTGTAATGGATAGAAACATAGAAACATAGACTTTGATGGCAGATAAGGACCGCTAGGCCCATCTAGTCTGCCCATTTCCCTACCTACAGGATAGGCCGTAGATCCTAGTTAACCAACAGCCTATATCATCCTGCCCCCCACAAGAATTACCTTATGTCTGTCCCATGCATTCTTGAATTCTCCCCCAGTTTTAGACCCCACAACTTCCTCAGGAAGGCTGTTCCATGCATCCACTACCTCTCTGTGAAATAATACTTCCTCACATTGCCCCTGAACCGCCTCCTTCAATCTTTAAATTGTGTCCCTTGTTCTTGCAAGTCTCTTTTCTGAAAGATGCTACCTCTTGGACTTTGTTGATTCCTTGAGGTACTTGAAAGTTTCTATCATGTCCCCCTCTCCCTTCTTTCCTCAAGGGTATACATATTAAGCTCCTTTAGTCTCTCCTCATACGGCTTCTCTTGCAGACCCTGCACCATTTAGTTGCCTCCTCTGGACTGCCTCTATCCTGTCTATGTCCTTGCGGAGATGGGGTCTCCAGAACTGGACACAGTATTCCAGATGGGGTCTCACCAACTGTCTGTACAGAGGATAACAACTTCCTGTTTTCTGCTGCTGATGCCTCTCCCTATACATCCCAGTATACCCCGGCCCTCCCTACTGCCTTCTCACATTGCTTGCTAACCTTAAGGTCATCTGATATGATTACCCCAGGTCCCTTTCCTGTTTTGTTGTTGTTACTACCTCCCACCCATTGTGTATTCTTCTCCTGGGTTCTTGTTTCCCAGGTGCATTATTTTGCACTTTTGCATTGAATCCTTAGCTGCCATAATGCCCATTCATTCCTCCAACCTTGCCAAGTCCTTTTCATCCTTTCCACACCTCCTTGTGTATCAACCCTGTTGCAGATCTTTGTGTCATCTGCAAAAGGCATACTTTTCCTTCCAGTCCCTCTGCAATGTCACTGATGAAGACATTAAAAGGACTGGACCTAATACTGAACTCCTGCGTTACCCACTAGTAACCGCCTTTCTTCAGAGTGGACTCCATTTACAATTACCTTCTGTATCCTGTTGTCCAGCCAATGTTTTACCCAGGCTACCACCCTGGGACCCACTCCCAGGCTGGTTAATTTGACTAATAATCTTTTGTGTGGGACTGTGTCAAATGCCTTGCTAAAGTCTAGGTAGGCCATGTCCACAGCCCCTCCCTGGTCTACTACTTTGGTCACCCAGTCAAATCTAGTAGATTCGTCTGACATGACCTTCCCACTGTGAACCCATGCTGCCTTGGATCCTGTGCTCCACTGACCTCTAGGTACTCAACTATTCTTTCCTTCAGAAGTGACTCCATCACTTTCCCTACCACAGAGGTCAGACTGACAGGTCTGTAGTTTCCTGCCTCTGTCTTGGTCCCACTTTTGTGAAGGGGAATCACATCCACCTTCCTCCAGTCCTCGGGTACCACACCATCCTCCCATGATTTATTAAAAGAGTATCCAGTGGTTTCACTAGTTCCTTCCTTAATTCTTTTAGAATTCTGGGGTGAATTCCATCAGGACCCATTGCTTTGTCCACCTTCAGTTTTAGGAGTTCTTGCAGAACCCTTTCTTCTGTGAAAGGACTGGGATCAACCCCTATCAAGAGTGCTTCTGTTAATTGGATTAGGACTTCCCCTCCTCTTTTGTGAATACTGAGCAGAAATATTCGTTCAGTATTCCTGCTTTTTCACTGTCCCTCTGCCCACCCACCGCTCATTCTGTTCAGCCTCACTATCCTCCCTTTGTCTTTCTCGCCGCTGATGTACCTATAAAGGTTTTATCCCTTTCTTAACTGAGTTGGCTATCTTTTCCTCAGTTTGGGCCTTTGCTATTCTGACTTCCCTCCTGCTTCTTTCTGCCTTAACTGGTACAGCTCTCTGTCCTGCTCCTTCTGTGTTTCCTATACTTCCGGAATGCTATCTTTTCTTCCTGACTTTCACAGCCACCTCTCTTGAGAACCATAGTGGCTTTTTCTTTCATTTTGATTTGTTTATTTGCTTCACACAAAGGCTTGTTGCCTCTGTGATGGCAGTTTTGATAATTCCTCATTGTTGCTCCACACCTCCTTCTAGCCTGTTTGCTAGTGCTTTCTGAGGCACTCTCCATCTTGCCAAAGTCAGCCTCCTAAAGTCCAGTACCTCACTTTTGTATGGCTTGACTCTGTAGCTGAGTTTAACGTGAACCACACTGTTTGATGGTCACTTGTCCCCAGATGACAACCCACTTCTAGATCTGAAACTCTCTCACTGCCCCCGCTTGAGAGTACGAGGTCTAAGATTGCTCCTCACGAGTGGGTTCCGAAACTAGCTGTCTAATGCCTGCCACCTGTAGGGCGTCAAGAATGGCCCTGCTCTTGGATGTGGCTGCAGCAAATGTGCTCCAGTTAACATCTGGCATATTCAGGTCTCCCATCAACAGTATCTCCCCTTTCTCTGCCATTCTAAGAATGCCTTCCATCATATCCTTGTCCATTCCTTCCCCTGACATGGGGGTCGGTACACAACCCCTGTGCGGATTGTGGTGCCCTTTCCAGTCTCCAAGGTGACCCACAGTGCCTCCTCTCCTCCCTGTTTACTCTTTTGTTCAGTTGCTTTTATCCCTTCCTTTACATAGAGAGCTACTCCTCCCCCTCTTCTCCCCTGCCTGTCTCTCCTGTAGGTTATGTACCCTGGTATGTTAACATCCCAGTCATGGTTCTCTGTGTACCATGTTTCTGTGACTGCTCGATATCCAGGCATCCTCTTCCATTAAGGCCACCAGCTCAGGGAGCTTGTTGCCCAGACTACGGCATTGGTACTCATACCCTCCATTTCTGATGTCCTTACCCCTTTGCCCCATCCCTGTCCTTCTTGCCTTTGTCACTTCTCCATTTACCACTGCCCTTCTCCATCGACACCTCCATGTTGGTGTTTGCCACACTTACTACCGTGCTTGTTTGGGGGCTAGGATTTTCCTGCTCCTTTCCAGTGCCCTCCCTTGGCTAGTTTAAAAGCTTGCCAATGAAGCATTTAAACCTATCACCTAGGATCCTGGTTCCCTCCCGGACAGATGCCGCCCATCATGCCAGTATAGGCTTGCATCACTCCAGGTGGACCCCAGTCCCTAATGAAGCCAAATCCCTGAGCTCCACAACGTTTTCAACCACTGATTGAATCCCATGGACGGAACACCCTAGCTCTCCTATGCCATAGATGGGTAGCACCTCCCAGGAAGGTTACCATGCGTGCTACTTGACTCAAGGCCTCCCCAATTCCACAAACTCTTCCTGCACTTCTCTAATCCCTTTCTTAGCCAGGTCATTTGTCCCGAGGTGGACAATGACATCCAGCTCCCCTCCCTGTGCAGCTGCTCCGCAATCCTGAGGATCGCCTCCTGTCCCTCCAAGCCATGGCGCCAGGCAGGCACCTTACCCCTCTCCCCTTCCTTGCCCAGTTCTACCTTCCTAACAATGGAGTCCCCCACCAGGAGTTGTTTCCTTCCCTGCAGGGTCCCCTGCCACCCTCTTGTGGGTCTTTTTGTGGAGGTTCCCAGCATCCTCCTTGGTCTCCACTGTGGGTGCCTCCATAGAGGAACCACACTTTGCCAGAATGGCATAGGAATTGTGGAGAGGTACAGTGGTAGGGATGCGCCTCTGTTCCACCACCCTCACCCTCCCTGAGCCCACTGTGGTCCAACCGCTCTCTTTCTTGGCAACCTCTGAGGCAACGGCAGTGGCACTGGTGGTCCCTGGATGGAAGAGGAGGTCCCACAAATCCTGGCCAACTCAGCCTGGAGATGAGCAACCTCCTCCCTCAGCCCAGAGAGGTGCCTGCAGATGGGACAACACCGCATCCTCCAGAACATCTCCCGGAAGACTGCTGCTCCACAGCCACTGCACTGCACCACTCCAATCATGTCTTATTTCTGGCCCCTTAACTGTTTACAATCCTTACTCTTTCCTCTGTTTTTTTTCTCTCTCCTTACTTTCTGCCTGTGTTCCCTTTAAGCTCCTGATTGTCCTGTTCTGAGACAAGAATATCCTATATTTCTCAGTAGACCACTTACTTGTTCAGAGGCAGACCTCCAGCAGCTAGAGGGGGCCGGAGAGCTACTCTTGCCCCTTCTAGGATGGTGGGTCCTTAGTGGTTCTGTAATCACTCACTTCCTGCCCCTAAACAGGAAGTTCCTGTTGTCAGTCAAATCCTGTGCCTATAAAAATAGAACTAGCTTTGGGTGGGGGTTGAGGGGAGGAAGGAGGGCAATATAGTCCCAGTAGAGAAGTTCAGTCACACATCAGTCCTTTCTCCTGGTGTTTTCTGCCAAGCTATTAGCAGAATCTTTCTAAGGCAGTCTTTAAATGTAGCTTCCTTCTAGCTAAGCCACTCCCCCTACTTACCAGATCTTTCTACAAGTAATTTAAACCTCACAGCAGTTAAGTCCTTTCAGTCACCTGAGATTTACACCTAGATGACTTTTCAGTTACCCATTCAGTTCAGTTAACCCAAACACACACTTTTTTGTTTTGTATGTTAGTTTTTTACCCTAAATTAAAGGTCCAAATACAAAAGTTCTTCTACTTTAGTCCCAGCAGAGAAGTTCAGTCACACAGCAGTCCTTTCTCCTGGTGTTTTCTGCCAAGCTATTGATATAGTGAAGGCTTCTAGGAAACCTTCCACCAGGGCTACCTATAATTCCAAATGGAAGAGGTTTTCCATATGGTGCTCTGGGAAGCATATTTCCCCAGAATCTGCTGATTTACCCACAGTCCTGGATTATATGGTCCATTTAAATACCTTGGGGCTGAGACCAGCTACCCTAAAAGTACCTTTGGCAGCTGTGTCTGCTTTCATTTCAGCAGGTAAACCCTCTTCTCTTTCAGCTTATCCTGTATTCTCCAAGTTTTTTAAGGGATTGCTTCACACCCAACCCTCCATTCAGGGACCCTGCCCCTGCCTGGGATCTTAATGTTTGCATTGCTCAGCTTATGCAACCTCCCTTTGAGCCCTTGTCTTCAGCAGAGCTTAAGTACTTGACTTGGAAGACTGTGTTTCTGGTAGCCATCACTTCTGCCAGACACATAAGTGAATTACAAGCTTTGTCAGTGGAGCCTGATTTTATCTCCTTTCATAGAGATAAGGTGGTCCTCAGGACTAACAGGAAGTTCTTGCCTAAGGTGGTTTCAGATTTCCACCTTAATCAGTCTATATCTCTTCCAGTGTACTTCACTGACCATTCCTCCTCTGGCGAGAGGAGTCTGCACAGCTTAGATGTGAAGAGAGCCCTTAGTTACTACATAGAGCGTACCAAGGGTCACAGGTTTGACTCCCTCCAACTGTTCCTCACTTGTGGTGAGGTTGGTAAAGGGAAACCTGCCACTAAAAGATCCATTGCCAGGTGGATTGGCTCTTGTATCCAATTCTGTTATAAAAGCTGGGTAAGGTTCCTCCCTCAGGCCTGAGGGCTCACTCTACCAGAGGTACAGCTGCTTCCCTGGCTGCTGCCAGGGACATCTCTATTCTAGAGATATGTCAAGCAGCTACCTGGAAAACGGTTCACACTTTTACCAAGCATTACTCCCTGGACATCCAGGCTAGGAGTGATGCTCGGTTTGGCACAGCTGTGCTTCAGAGCCTATTTCCTAAGTAGGTTTCTGGTCCTCCTCCATGGAGGTACTGCTGTGTAGTCTGCATATGTCATAATATAGCAAGACTTCATGTTGTTTGAAGAAAAAATTACTCACCTTAGTAATGTTGTTTCTTCTAATGGAGTCTTGCTATATTATGACCTCCCCGCCGCCTGCCCCTCTCAGAACCTCTGTTTTTGGGATGTGGGTAGGCAGTGCAGTGTTGGCACTTAGTAGATGCCCACCTTGTTGTTTTCACCCCTCCTTTTTTGGGGTGACTTGGTGTTGTGTTTTCATTTTTTGGGACTCCTGACTTGAGTCTTTGTTTTGGGACCAAAAAATGTGTTCTTTTGTTTAGTAGCCAGTTGGCTAGTGTAGGTTTACAACTTCCACACAGGACCTCAGTGAGTTTAGCTCGAAGATCTGACGGTTTGAGTTTGAAGAACAACAGACAGAGTTTCAACCGAGCTTGAGCTCAGCTGCCCATGCCTGGCATGGAAAGTTAACTCTTTCACCTCCGGAGCAGTTCAAAGGTTGGGACTCACTGCATATGTCATAATATAGCAAGACTCCCTTAGAAGAAACAACATTACTAAGGTGAGTAATTTTTTCATATCAACCCCCCTATCCAGAGTACTTCTATTGACCGGATTAGGTATTTCCCCCTGCTTTTCCATTGTAAATACTGAGCAGAAGTATTCGTTCAGTATCCCTGCCTTTTCACTGTCACTCTCTGCCCAACCACCTTCCTCTTTGTTCAGCCTCGGTATCCCTGTGTTAGTCTTTCTTTGCTCCCTAATGTACCTATAAAAGGTTTTATCCCCCTTCTTAACCGAGTTGGCTATCTTTTCCTCTGTCTGGGCCTTTGTTATTCTGACTGCCTTACCCGCTTTCTTCTGCTTTAACTGGTACAGTTCTCTGTCCTGCTCCTTCTGTATTTCCTTATGCTTCCTAAATGCTGTCTTTTTCTCCCTTACCTTCCACGCCACTTCTTTTGAGAACCATAGTGTTTTTTTCTTTCATTTTGATTTATTTGCTTCACACAAAGGCTTGTTGCCTCTGTGATGGCGGTTTTGATGTTTCCCCATTGTTGCTCCACCCCACCTTCTTGCCTATTTGATAGTGCTTTTCTGAGGCACTCTCCCATTTTGACAAAATCAGCCCTCCTGAAATCCAGTACCTTCACTTTTGTGTGGCTTAACTCTACAGCTAAGTTTATCATAAACCACACTGTTTGGTGGTCACTTGTTCCCAAATGGCTACCCACTGCAAGATCAGAGATCTTCTCTCCATCCTCATTTGAGAGTACCAGGTCTGAGATTGCTCTCTCCCGAGTGGGTTCCAAACCTAGCTGTCTGAGTCATGCCCCTGTAGGGCATCGCGAATGGCCCTGCTCTTGGATATGGCTGCAGCAAAGGTGCTCCAGTCAGCATCTGGCATATTCAGGTCCCCCATCAGCAATATCTCCCCTTTCTCTGCCATCCCAAGGATGCCTTCTATCATTTCCTTGTCCATTTCCTCCCTCTGAGACAGGGGGTCTGTATACAACCCCTGTGCGGATTGTGGAGCCATTTCCAGTCTCCAGGGTGACCCATAGTGCCTCCTCTCCTCCTTGTTTACCCTTTATTTCTGTTGCTTTGATCCCTTCCCTTACATAGAGAGCTGCTACTCCTCTTCTTCTCTCCCTGTCCCTCCTGTAGATTGTGTACCCTGGTATGTTGACATTCCAGTCATGGTTCTCTGTGTACCATGTTTCTGTGACTGCCACAATATCCGAGCATCCCTCTTCTATCAAGGCCACCTTTTCAGGGAGCTTTTTACCTAGACTACGGACATTGGTACTCCTTACCCTCCATTTTTTTATGGCTTTATTTCATTTTGCCCCATCCCTGTCCCTACTGCCTTTGTCTTTTTCTCCATTTACCCCTGCCCTTCTCCCTATCGACTGCTCTATCTTGGTGTTTACCTCACTAATTACCCTGAATTTTTTCAAGGGTGGGGCTAGGATTTCCCTTCTCTTCAGTGCCTCCCCCCTTGGCTAGTTTAAATGCTTGCCGTAATGAATACTCTAATGGAGTACTTAACAGACAGAATACAAAATTCTCATTATATGCTGATATACTGTTCTCAGCACCTATCGGTCCTAAGACCACACTATATGTACAGCAGAATGCCATATCTGGCCACCCCACTGCCATATAACTGCTTGAGAATCTCCCAGAAGTAATGACTTACTGCAAGAGACCATTCCGTGGAAGATAGATCAGTTATGCAAAGACTTTTGCCATAACAGTAGATTTTCTAGGACTGTCTCTTGGAGTAAGTAGCTTCCCTCCCTCTGACCCCCTGCCATTCTGTAACAGGGAAAACTATGTCAGATCGGGAGGCTTTGGTACCTCAGTTCCCCACGGTCCCTTGCTTTCATGAGCTGAAACCGGCTGGGAACAGAGACTACCAGGGACCACCTACTTTTATAGGCACAGCCCAGAAAGTGAGGTTGTGTGGGTGGTCCTAGTGTGGAGACTGCTAGAAGAAGCTGCCGTGTTAGAGCGCCACCTATCGGGAACTCCCAGAAGTAACGACTTACTGCAAGAGACATTCCTAGAAGATCTACTGTTACGGCAAAACTCTTTCTGTAACTGATCTTTCTAGGAATGGTATATGTTGTTCATCCACACGGACCCACCCGACCTCACCGGCTTTGACACACAACCTCTGCTTCCAGCAGGCAAGATCTGGCATCATGGGGTGGAGCTGAGGTATACACCACCCGGGTGGATGGGAACAGCCAGCTTTTAGACCTTCCAGCAAGATTTAAAAGGAAAGGGACATGGCAGCAAGTGTGGATGAACAACATATACCACTCCTAGAACTACTGTTGGAGTTGAGTAACCTGTTTTTACTTCTCTTTATAAAAGTGGATCAATGCATGATGTTACTAATTATCGACCCATTTCCATCTTTTCCCTACTGTCTAAGGCCTTAGAAAGAATATTACATGATCAAATTTTTAATTACCATAATTTGCAGACCAAAGAACAACATGGTTTCTGAAAATCATACAGTACTATTACAGCACTTGCTGAATTTACTAATAAAAAGTGATATATTGACGTGTGGTTTAACAATTGCTTGTAACTCTTCACTGTTGCTCTCTATAGGACGCCATAATAAATGATTTATTATCTTTTTTGTTTGTTTTTGCGGATGGCTCACTCTGTTTCGATCCACCTCTCTCCCACTGCTTAACTCGTCCCGCAGAACTCACCTACTGCCATCTGGCATGCACACTGGATTGCCCCCCAGGGCCGGGCCATCAGGGATAACCTTTCTAACTCCCCGAACAGGGCTTCATAGTGATCCTGGAGCAGAGTGCCTCGGCCTACTGGGTGGGGGAGGGTTGATGTCCTCTCACTTCAGCCTGGCAATTTTTCCCCTGAGTTGTTAAGAGGTTTGGCGTGCAATGACGTCTGACACACCTCCCCTGGAACCTCTGAGCTTCGGTTGCAGTGCCCCATGGCCTTTGCCAGGGGGTTGTAAAGAACCGAATGCTTCCCCACCCTCCCTCCCCTGAGGAGGAGAACAGTCTGGACTCTCGATCCTCCTTCCCTTGGCCAGCGCTATGACTCTCCAGGCTCGCATCTGAACCCGGGTTGTCAACATCACAGGCAGAAATCCAAGCACTGCACCGGCAGCCCAGTATATTAGCTCATTTTTTTCTCTCCCGATGAAATATTTTGATGACAAACACAAACAAACAAAAAAAAATCACCAGATCAAGTTGCATTCTCAGCACATATCACATGGTGCCATTTTCTGTTAGAACAGCAGCATATGACAGGCACACAGTGGTAATTGGAATTGATTTTGCAGTCTCACATGACTCATCAGACACAGGTTAGGTCATGGTAATCACAGAGCCAATACCACGTTACATCATGGCAGCAGTACTGTACATCACAACCATTGCATGGGAAGCTGAATTTTACTTCGCAGTTTCAGAGAAATCGTCACCACGAGGTCACCCTCCCAATAATAGAAGCATCATATTATACAGTAGGAGGAGAGAATTGATGTATTCGCTCACAGGAGTCTTCAGAGTTAGATTCAAGTGTGCTCCCTGTACTGTACACAGGATCTGCGCTTCTTGTGAAATCATACAGCAGCTGGCCAAGGTGCTGAGAGGAGACCTGTGCCAGCCACCATATCGGATCCACGGCACTGGTTATAAAGGTAAGGGGTGGGTGTTGGCAAGGTGTGTTGGTCAGTGCCAGTGGTCCCAGGAAGCCGCTAGATGCCAGGAACTGTGTACACTTGCATGAGCATGGGGTTCATGGATGGGGATTGCAGGGCGGGGGTGCCACTGGACACCAGGGACTACATATTACACTATGGGGCTGGTCGATTGGAGGGTGGGGGGATGCCACTAGACAGCAGGGAATACCTATTTAGGTGTGGGAATGGGAATTGGAGGGTAGGGGTGCCTCTGGACACCAGGGACTATAGTTACCACTACAGGGATGGGGATTGGAGAGTAGGGGGTACCAGTAGACACCAGGGAGCAGGTGTGCTCCCCCAACTGTCAACTTGGCTGTTGGTTGTATGCCTCGTTAAATAAAGTGATTGATTGATTGCAGTGTCTCCATCAGTTGCTAGGGTTGCCTGGAGTAAGTCAGCCTTTTTTCGGCAGTAATTGTGCTGTGCAGAGTGGCTGGCACTGTTCCTTTTGTGCAGCGCTAACGTGCCAAATGTTGTACTGCACCCGCATTCTTGCCCATGCCTCTACGCATCAACTACATTATCTTCTTGTGTGTGTGTGTGATCCCGTTTAGCATGCACTCTTGCCCCTTTGAATATTGCACATAGGCACAAACCCTGGGAAAAACGCAGTCACTTTGACCACTGGGCAAACTTTTGAATATCGGGCTCCAGATGTTTCCTTTGCAACCAAGTCCAGGAGGAAGTTTTTTTTTTTTTTTTGCATATTGTTTTTATCCCTCCTTTGGCACACCCAGCCGCCCACTGCTTTGGGCAGCCAGTCTACACCTGCCAGTGCCTGTCCTGTGCTGCCGTCCTGCTGTTCCCCACAGCCCAGTTGACCAGACATATCCCTTCGCAGGGGCCCCTGCCCACCCAGGGCCATTGGGGAGGGACCGGAGTGCTTGTAGGCACACCCTTGCTTCTGTGCCAGACAAGGGTATACAGCTTTGGGGGCTTCCCAGTGTGGCGAAGTGGGGCCACCGTCATCCGGCTGGCATGGGTGCCATTTTCACATTTTCCCTTCCCCATCTTACAGTGCTACTCTTGTAGTGCTCCTGATCTCCACTGGGGGCCACTACAGAGTGAGCCAGCCCCTACAACTCTTCCCGGGGGGGAGCAGTCCTCAGGACACTCAGTCCTCTCTGTCCCCTGCCGACCCCCAGTGTCCCGAACCTGGGTCACCGGCATGGCTTCCAGTGCCTCAACCCTCAGTGCCACCGGGCCGGCGTAAGAGGAAGGTTTAGATGGGGTCTGCCAGCAGCTGAGAGGTTTTGGGGTGACTCACACCAGTTGCTGTCCACTAGGTTCTGTGTGGCTTATAGAGGCCAAACCTGCCAATTCTGTGATCCTAAAGATACGGGCAGATGGATCGCTAGGAGGGTGTTGGAGTCGAGAAGGAGGGGCATGGATGACTCTGAGGAATCAGATGGCCAAACTGTGCTTTGGATAAGTACCTCTTTTGTGATGCTTTGACTTTTCAGTATTACATAACATTACCATTTACAGCATCTCAGTAGATAACTGATAGAGGGAACGCTGTTTTGCATGTTTTAATACTGATTTGCAGTGTTTACAGTTGGTACTGTTAAACTGCATCCTCTCGTGGTGGTCCATAGTGACTTTTGATTGCACTTGACAATTTAAAATGCCTCCTGCCACATGGTCATGGACTCAGTTAAGACTTTAGTTTGGGGATGGATGATGGGCACAACAAGAGGGCTACTGCTTGTGACACCACAACCTGGGTTCAGAAGTGAGCCAGGGCTGTCATGGGTCTGCTGTGGGGATAAAAATCGAGCATGGGGATGCTCTACTCCTCCATGGAGGGAGAGTACTGTCCTCTACAGCGATACATCCATCTGAGTGACCACAGGTTGTAGTGTACCTGTAGGGTGGGTGATGACTTGGTTGCCTTCAGTGGGATGGCACACAGTGTGTGCGCACACCCTTGATGCTATTGCGTGACGTCCCCTGGGATGGGAGAAAGAAGGAAAATATCCTCCGTACACATGGCGAAAGAACCTTGTACATCTGGGTCCCTGCAGCTCCACCTGGGGTGTCTCACGATAAAACTTTACTCTGGGCTTATCCCCTTCTGCGCCAAATCTACCTGTATGCCACGACTCTGTGATGGCTTGCAGTCATAGCCTAGGAGGTGATGAAGGGACCAGGTGAGTTACCTAGGGAACTCCTCAGAGAGAGAGAGATAGTTACTGGAGCAGGAAGGGGGCTTAAACAAATAGAAAAATAAAAAATATGTTTTAAAAAGTTTTCCTGGAATATTTATTTCGAGCCTGCACTTTTTTGACTTAATTTCCAGTGACCTGAAATATATCAGTTTTGCCACTAGAGGGGGCAGAGCAATCACAGAAGATGTCTTCAGCCATGCCCTTGCAGAAAATGTGAACTTTACAGTTTAAAAAGTCTTTTTATTGATAGACTTCTGGTGACGTCACCCCCCCACACACACACACCCCAGTATGCCATGCCGGTGCTGAATTCAGTACTTTATTTAACCATGCTGAAAGCTGCCTTTTCATGCACATTTTTTTAATTGTGCATGGCAATGAAATCCTGTTAGTGTGGGTGGCAAGAAACACAAAAAATTGTGGAATCCAATGACGGATACTCGGTTGGCTTGTCTCCACCTCTAGTATGGTGTCCCTGCATTGCAGTGTCTCCTGCTCCTCAGGGACAGGTGTGACTAATAATCAGCTCAGGGAAGAGCTTAAACCATTTTGCACAGAAATAAAGGACAATATTTCTGGCCTCCAGGCTAACTTAGACCAAATAGAACTGCAGACCTTTGTCACCCAGATTTCTGAAAGACTGGACAATATAAGTGACTTAATTTTGCACATCCATCACAGACAGGTGCAGTTGGAGGAGAAGTGAGCTGACTTGAGGGGACGGCCATGTCGCATAAATGTGTGGCTCTGTGGTCACCCGAAGGACGCAAAGAAGGAGACAGAATATTTGATTTTTTTTTAAGAAACTGCTTAGAGAAACACTGTCCTTGCAGATTTTCTATTACACATTGGGCCTAAAATCTTAATAAGCAAGTGTTGGCCTCAGCTTGGAAGTTAGATTGTGATATAGGGGTAGACAGTAAATTCAGTCAGGTTATGCACCAGCAATGCAGTCAAAACATATGGACTGTGCTCCTTATTTAAGAGCGCTAAGACAGGCCAATATGCATTTTTAAACTCCATTCCCTGTCTGCTTATGAGTGCACTATTTAGATGGCCCAGTTTTTTGTCACATGGTCAAAGAGGCCTATCAAGACTTGGAATGCCGTAGTATGTCTGTCCTATAACCACAGAAAATGCAGGAGTGAAGACTTGGCCAGGACCGCAGAGAGGACAGAATACCATTTTGTCTCCTGGATGGGCAATTAACTCTACAAAATCAAAAGTGTCAGCAGAAATCAAAAGAGAACATGAAGACGATCAAGGACCTCTTGTATGAATGTCAAAACAGGTGAAATAATGGATTTTCAATTCTCTGGCATAAATTATGGATAATTTTTTTTTTTCTTATTTCTTTTTTTTTTTTTTTTTTTTAGGGCCATGCGTAATGTTTGTGAAGGAAAAGTAAATTCATGCCTACTCTGCAGTGCAGAAATCTGGGGGCTTGACAAGGGGTTAAATTCCTAGAACCAGTTCAGAACCTTTTTTAAGGTTAATATTTGGACTCTCCCAGTTTCTCCTAGGGGAACTACTAAGAGAAGATAATGGAGTAACCGCTGTAAGTGGATTTGCAGAAATTAGAGTGGTGAATTACTTGTAACCCCTTTATATTTGCAATATGGCAAGAAGCAAACTGTTCTCTGCCCACAATCAGAATAAAACCAGAAACACCCCCCTTCAGATCCTCCCCAGCACTCAAGCCCCCCTTGAACAGGTGACTAAGTACAAATACCTGGGCATCACCTTTGACCCTGCCCTCACCTTCCACCACCATATTGCAGCCCTCTCATTGGCCATTAACATGTGGATCAGTCTCCTGTACTGCCACAGGGACTGCCTACCCCCTGAGGCGCTTTGTATGGTAATCACCTCATCATTCCTATCCCTGGTAGACTATGGCCTCTCTATCTATGCTGTTGCTGACAAAACTGCCCTCAATAAAGTACAACTGTCCATTAATAAGGCCTGCAGGCTCCTGTCAGGTGCTGAAAGGCACACCCACACCTGCTCTCTTTACTCGCTCACCAACATTCTCAATTTTGAAGAGAGGTTCCTTTACTAATCCTGTCTGTTGGCAAAGAAAATACTCCTGGGTCTCTCTCCTCCAGGGGTGACCTCCTCCCTCAATCTCACCTCCCCCATAGTATCGACCCACATTACTTGCAAACGCACCTTCACGGTACCCAGAGTCAGGACCTCGCTCGCACAACGGTCCTTCCCATATAGGGCCCCTCTATGGTACAACTCCCTCCCTGCTACTGTTTCTGGCCTCCCTAGAAAAGGCCCCTTCAAAGTTGCACTCAGAAACCATCTCTTTGCCTCACACTGCTGCAACTGCTGATAGACCCGTGGCCCCCCCCCGGCTCGACTCTCCAGCCACCCACAGCCCCCCCAACAATGTCCCTTGTACAGCTAATCCACCATGAAGAGCGTCTCTATCAACACTACCACTCTATATATCCTCCCCCTGAAAACCCCACTTTTCCCTGCTCCCTACCCCTCCCGACTGTCCCTCAGTCACTATTTACTACAATTGTCTTCCCCCCAAGGCAATGTCCAGTCATGTACCCCCATTTCCATATGAAGTTATTCCATGTTATATCTCTGTTATATGAAGTTATTCTATGTTATATTTCTGTTATACCTACTCATGTACCTACATTACAGTACTAAGCTTTGTTATCATATTCCCCTGTTACTATGTGATGTTCTGTTTATTGTAAATGGTACTTGTCTGACGAGGAGCCTTTGGAAACAAGTCCATGACTAAAAGGATTGTAATTCCGATTTGAACAATAAATAAAAATGCAGGAAATGTAAGCAAAACAGTTACTGGCATTTACAGTTAGATCAGAAACATGTTGCATAAATGGGTTCTTGTTGCCCTCATGTGGGGAAAAATACTAGACTGCATATTCAGGTACCCAGTTGTAAGAATGATGTTTCGGTCAGTTTATACAGTATGCAAAACAGATAGTTTGTAAGGGCGTCGTAGAAAGCTAATAAAAATTAAATGAACAAGCATTTGTCAATGCCGAAATGTTGTCTCACTGGCATTGGTAGTGCCGGAGTTAGAGACGCATAATAGGAATGGCAGTGAAGTACTGAAGTGACGCCAACCTCACCCCCACCCTGTAGAGACCGACAGGCATTGGGGTGTGCCTTTGGGTCGTCAGTTATAACGCTTATGGCATTGTACCTCACCCTACCCTGTAGACACTGACAAGTGTTGTGGTGTTTCTTTGGGGTCTTTGGGCGTTATACTTACCCCATTCCATAAGGAAATACACTGAGGTGGGTGCAGTATAGGAGAATGAGGTGAACTTTGTGGCTGAACAGTGCAAGGCACACCACGATGCCTGTCACTGGCTGCAGGGTGGGGGTGGTGGTGGAATGGCATGAGCATTACAGCCGATGATCCCAAGTCACACACCTGATGCCTGTCGGTCTCTACAGGGTGGGGTGCTACAGTTGGAAACCCTAACACTGTAAGCGTGTGTTAATATTTTCATTCCAAATTTTCAACATGGGCTTTTTGTGAGCCCACCTCATGAAAAGCAGCACTATCAGTTCGTTAGCTGAAAAGTGGTTTTGCACGGTGGCTATGCCATTTGGTGACACAGGGACGAAAACACATTTTGGGCAGGATCTGGAAAATGACAACTGTATTGTTCATGAGGAGATGTAAGAAAATGGCAATGTTGAAAATCTGAAATGAAAACATAAAAAATTGGTGAAGGTATGAGCATGCATAGAAACTGTGCAACAGACATCAGAAACCCAATTATTTTGGGATTTTTTTAACCACGTCTTTAACATAGGCATTTTGGGACCTCCCTTCATGAACAGTGGCAGTGTGATTCTGTTAATGTGCCCGAAACATTGATTTCGCACAGTGACCGTGCCATTGTGCGCCACAGGTGCAAAAACACATTTAGGGTAGGATGTGGAAAATGACAGTTGCACTGTTTATAAGGAGGTGTAAACGAAAGCCAGTGTTGAAAATGTGGCATGAAAATAGTGCACATTTGCGAAGTTACAAGGGTGCATGGAAACTGCGCAACGCACACTTGTAACACAGTAATTTTATAGAATTTTGTCACCAAATTTTCAACATAGGCATTTTAGGATTTCTGCTCATGAACAGTGTCACCGTCGTTTCCTGAAACTGTCCCGAAAACTGATTTTGCACAGCGACCGTGCTATTCTGCGCCGGACGTGGGAATACACATTTCGGCCAGGATATGTAAAATGACAGCTGTACTGTTCATAAGAAGGTGTGGAAAATGCCAATTTTGAAAATCTGGAGTGGAAATATTACAAACTCAAAGATTCTGACGTCGCGTGGAAACTGCACAACGCTGCGCTCTTAAAACAGTCATTTTTGGAAGTTTTTCCACTAAATTTGCAACATAGGCTTTTTGAGAGCCCACCTCATGAACACTGGCATTGTCGTTTCGTTAATCAGTCCCAAAAGGTGATTCCGTGCAGTGACCACGAAATCACCTTTCCGGGTCCATTAACGCCATGACAGTGCATGTTATAATTCAATACAATTCATGAGGAAGGGTCCCAAAAATCCCATGTTGAAAATTTGGTGCCAAAATTCCAAAAAATGCCCGAGATATGCATCAAATTTGAAAAAACCCTTTTTATTCCATTATACAGCTTACTGACATTTTCTCAGTTCGCGATTGGCTTTGAAGAGTGCAAACGAGTTCCCTCAACCGAAGATCATTGCACCAGACTCTGGAGGTAAGCATGGGGTGGGAGGCAGGGTGTGTGTGGTGGGTGTGGGTTATGGGAGGAGGGCAGGAGATGGGACCGCTTTTTATACGGGTTTAAAAAGAAAAAACCTTGAGGGATGGCTTTATTTTCAGGCGATTTGGCACGCTTGGGTGGCCCCAGTGTGCCACCTAAGTGTTCTGGGGTGCTGTAGCTGACAGCGGATTGGGCACCCTGCCGGCAAACAATGGAAGTGGGGGAGCTGGGGATTGGGCATCCCCCCTCGGCACATAACAAATGGAGGGGTGCATTATGCCAACGGGGAGTGGGCTCCACCGTCGGCACATACATTGGGGCAGGGCATGCCGACAGGGGGATAGGGCATCCCCGAAGTCGGTAGTATGGCAGGCAGTAAGCCACCATGTTAATCTTTTTTTGCCACCAGGGAAAGTATGTCAGGCAGTCCGCTGTGTATGACGAGCTTTGCTCGCATTGCAGCAGATCTTTTGTTTGATGTGATCACCACATTAACTCACTCAGCTCTAGAATGAAATTTATTTATTTATTTTATTTTATTTAAACAGCAGTTTGGAAAACCTTTGAGCCATAGGCTCATTTACAAAGGTACCTTGTCACAGTAAGACAAACCAAAATACATAGTATAGCAGTACAACACATAAGTATAACAGTAAATTAAGACATAGATACAAACAAGCTGGTACAGGTAGGATGGATGCAAACAATACCAGAGTTATGTCGTCCTTAGCAGCTTAGTAATAAGCTTTGTCATAAGTATTGAGTACGGCTTTGACTAGCGGCAGTTACAGCATCGGGTGTTAATAAGGTGGTTACGTAAGGAAGTTTTGAAGCACGATATAGTTGGAGCTTCGGAGATGGAGGGGGGCAGTGAGTGCTGTATTCCTGTGTAAAAATGGCTGTTTTCCTGAGCAGCTAGAATGCTCGGAATCAAAATAGTAACACTGCGACTTGGAGTATAAATAACTAAAAAAGTATAACTCCTGTCACAAAACTTACAGCACGAAGTTTGCTCACAATAAAAAAAATCTTTAAAATGAGGGGTCACACATGTTAGTAGCATTAACCTTTTCTTTTTTTTTTTAACAGAGCACGTTACAATGAAAATTTACATTTTTTCTTTAAAAAAAAAAAACCTTAGAAGTGGCAAATGTCTGTTGTATGATGGTTTTCCATCACACTAACATCTGTGCATTACACTGCCACAGTTTAGAGTAGTTCTGGGCTGTTTTACATAATAAAACAGACCATAAAGTAAGGCATCTGCCAACACATAATGCCAGTAAACTGACTGAATTCGGAAAAATGCCCTGCACAACTGCCCACATGATGCACAAACCACGATAACTAAAAAGTATGCCTCCTAGCCCCTAGACATCTGCACGGTAAATGTTCACAATAACAAGAGCTTTAAAATGATGGGTCACTCATGTTAGTGGCATTTGCAGATATTTGTTTACAGTTCCTGAAATGATAAAAAAAGAGCATTTTTTTTTTATATTTTGTTCCCAAATAAAAACCTACAGCATATAAAGTACACCTCCTAGACCCCAGACACCAGCATGATAATTGTCCACATTAGAGACTTTTCAAATGATGGGTCACACACGTTTCTAGCATTTACAGATTTTTTTTTTTACAGTACTTGAAATGGAAGAAAATCACATTTTTATACTTTTTTTTATCCCACAAAAACTAAAACAAGTACACCTCCTAGCTCCCAGATACCAGCATACTAATCTTTCACAATGAAAAGAGCTTTCAAATCAGGGATCACATGTTCCTAGCATTTATAATTGTTTTAATGGTACCTACAGTGGAGAAAAATAGCATTTTCTTCACTTTTTAACACAAATTAAAACCTAAAAAAAAATCCAAAAGGTAGCAAATGTGTCCAATATAAAGTTGGTATTCTGGTAGGTAGGAATGTTTCCTACTGTAACCCCTAGATGGCGCTATCCCAGGGGCTACTACCCCTGCCTGATTTGCCACTAACAGGTTGAGGGGCCTGGATCCAATGGCGGGTGCCTCCACCCAGAGGTCAGGGTTGCAATAGTTAAACTAACTTGGTCACAGCCCTCTGGGACACTGCAACCCCTTTCTTCCCACTAGTGGCCCACACAATATATCAGAATTACCTTCACAGTATACACTTACCCCCAGGTCTGGTTCCGCACTGGGACCTCCTGTGAAATGAGATACAGTGCAACAATCACAGTACAGTACTTTAACATAGACAAATACCTCAGGCAGTATAACTTTGCTGAAACAAGCAGCTCTGATTTATTTAGGGGATATAACAAGGACAGGGGAAATCAGGTTAATTAGCTTATCACTCTAATAATTCATTTATGGCTCTGTGCACTAGCCTATCCCTATCAGTTACTGTCCCTGGGTACCCAAGCCCTAGTGGCTAGTCCAAACGTGGCAGCTGGTAGGGGCCCTTTCACACAGAGAAAAGGAGAATTAAACAGTCAGCAGTACAGTAATTCCATTTGGATTTAATGTGGCAATTCAACAGGGAGCGACCCTGAATTAGTACTCACGACCTCCAAATAAGATAGGGTCCTTCAATGTCAGCAGGGCTCACTTGAGGACACAAACCTCTTTCACACATTTATATAAAAGAAAGCACTATACCAGGCAGGCTGCATCTGTATCCCGATCGCAATTACTGCACAATACCCGGAGAACACACAGCAGATTCAGTTCCTGACAGACAGAGTGCAATTTCAGCAATTCCTCCAGTCTTCTACAGGGTGAGCCTGGTTTCTACTCTTCAGAGATCCTTTGATTCTTTTCACAGGACGGATTCAGTCCTAACAAGCTGTTACAAGCTGCAGACCGGAACTCTGGGCCTTACACACATTTTTGACTAAAACTGCACACTGAAAAGCACAGGGCTCCTTCCTCTTCACTGCCAAAGCTCAACTGAAACTCCAACCGACAAAACGGCACTTCCTTTGAGTTCCTCCCAGTTCTTGACTGGATTGGCTGTCACTCACAATAGACTGCTGCTGTTGGTCCAAAAGGTGCTGAAGTCTAAACTACATCTCCCAGAGTCACTGCTCATACAATCCTCTTGTGGCTGGCTCAGATTATGAGTCCAAGTTCTGATTCGTCCAAGGCACCATTTAGAGCTAGCTTACCCCACACTGATTGGTCCAGTTCAGCAGTTCAAAACTAGAATGGGGAACTAGCAGACACAGTTCTGACTGCAAAGAAAGCAGGTTAGACAAACTGTAATTTCATTATTACTCTAAATAATTTCTGGCAAACAGTTACATCTTTCAGATAGGTTCCCTTTGCACTCCTAGTGACTGCAAAAATGAAGTGAATTGGCAGCAGCTCGAGTGGTACTCAGAGAAGCACACAGTCCCCCATACAAACTAATTATGTCTGCAAGCAGACAGCTCTTAAAGAGACAGTACCAGAGGTTCTAAAAACGCTCACTGATAAATGGCTTAAATGCCAAACACCATTCAGGCTTGGAGCATTCAAGCAAGCTCCTGGAAGTCTTTTGGGAACCCCCATTTGCAGGGGGTTACACCTTCCTGGCTGGGAAAGCTTGATCGTCGTCAAGCAAGTACCCCATAAGTTTCAACTGCAACCATATACATTTGCATTAGGCTCGCATACGTAATCATCAGTCAATATATCATTTTACCAAGAACACATTTCTGAAACATTGCAGTACGTCACTTTTACACAGCATTACATACACATTGTACCATAACTCAAGTTATTACCTCTTGTACATGAAACCTGAAGAGAGGGGCCCTTCCTATCAGTTACCTTGGGGCTGGACGGGCAAGGGCACCATACTTAGAGGGCAACACAAGTAACTTGAGTTAGCACTGACGCTCAGTTTGGGCAATGAGCTCGGGACACATGCACTCCTTTATGGACAACATTGAGAGGCAAATCCACAGGCCTCCCAAGGGAATCATAACTGAGGTGCACCACAGGCTTTACAGCTCGACCAGTCTTCTAGGGGAACTGTTATAGTCTCTGCACTCTGAGCCTCATTTTCAGCATTGTCCTCACTTGTCAGGGAGTCTCCATGGGGTAGAGAGGCTAGAACTTGGGGCACTTTCAGCTCCAGGAGTTACAGTTTCTGAGTCCACAACATTTGGCTCGCAGGGAGAGCTTGACACTGGCAGTGGACTGTCAGGGCACTCAAAATACTCTTCTTGTTCTGGTGTATCACCAGTCTGACCCAATCCATCATTTTCCTCCCTGAAAGCTCAAACAGTTCAACCATGCACAATGATTCCATTTCATCTGATCTGATGCTTTGCACTTCACTTTCTGGGAGCATTGGCTCCAGGGATGAAGCTGGGGCTTAGACAGTCCAGAAGGCCCAGCTCATCTCCAGTATTGACTAGGGATTGCCCAAACAATTGACTCAGTTCGTAAGAAGGATAGTATTCAAAGTCACTCACTTTCTTCCGATATGGACTGACAGTCATGCTCAACTGGGACTTGTGGAGGGGAACACTTTAACTTTGCTTCTGTAGGTGCAGACTTTCTTGATCTTTTCTTAGCAGCAGCTCTAGTCACTGGTCCAGAGGGGCATCTTCTAGGGCTCAGACTCAATTAAGATTTGTCCAATGGGCAGTAAATGATTTCTATGCATTGTTTTACATCTTTTGAATTATTCTCAGGCCTTACTTTGTACACTGGCAGATCATCTAGTTTGCCACTACAATGTGAGGGAGATGGTGCCATCTGTCAGCAATCTTGTGCTTGCCATGCAGTCCCAGATTTCTTAACAATACCCGATCTCCCTCCTGGAGTTCCTGTGCTTTCACCTTTTATCATACCTTTCTTTGTTGGCCAGATTTCTTTTGGCAGCCATGGTTTGAGCCAGTTGGTACGCATGAGTTAGCTGGGCCTTTAACTTTTGCACATACTGTAAATAGTTGTCAGTTTGAACCCCATCAGGAGAGACCCCAAAACACACATCTACCGGTAGTCGAGCTTCTCTTCCAAACATCAGGCGGTAGGGGGAGAACCCAGTGGCATCACTTTTGGTGCAGTTATAAGCATGTACCAGGGTGCTAATTTGTTGACTCCATCTAGGCTTGTCCTTTGGGTGCAGGGTGCCTAGCATATCTAGCAAAGTGCGGTTGAAACGTTCAGGCTGTGGGTCCCCTGGGTGGTAAGGAGTGGTTCCTGGACTTTCGCACTCCCCACAGAGAAAGCATCTCTTTGATCAGGACGACTCTCAAAGTCTCTCCCTTGATCAGAATGGATTCTTTGTGGAGCCCCATAGTGAACAAAAGTTTTCTACAAGTACTTTGGCCACAGTGGATGCTTTCTGGTCTTTGGTGGGGAAAGCTTGGGCATATCTCGTGAAATGGTCAGTGACCACCAGCACATTACTGATATTTCTTTGATCTGACTCCAAACTCAGAAAATCAATACAGACCAGCTCCATGGGTGCACTGGTGGTGATGTTAACAAGGGGGCAGCCCTCTGGGGCAAAGCTTTCTCTGTAAGCAGCATTACAAGCTCGAATGTGTTGCTCCACATCAGCCCCCATCTTAGGCCAATAGAATCTGGATCTCACCAAGTCAAGTGTTCTGTCTATACCAAGGTGCCCCATGTGGTTGTGCAAGGACCTCAGTACTGAGTCTCGAAAGGCAGTGGGCAGCACTAGTTGTTGTTTGTCTACTTGTCCCCTCTGTCTACTGTTTCTCTGTATAACAGTTTATTGATCAGTTTCAACTTAGGACCTTCTTTGTATAACAGTGCAGTTCTCAAATCAGTGGAGCGTAATTTGACACATCTTTTCCTGCATAGAGGGCTTCTAAAGCTGCTTTGATCATGGGATCGCGGGATTGAGCCGCGTTAATACTGTCATTGTCCAGCTGAGGCAGTGCACCAATGTCTATTTCAGAAAAGTGGCAATAAGCAGCAGGTATGCAATTCTCAGAGGGTCCCAAGCAATCCACCATGCAGTCCACTGCGTCCGTGGACATTTGTTCCTCCCTGTCAACTTCCGCAGAGTGCCCAATGTCAGGTTCTGTCCAATCGGACCCAATCATTCTGGGGAACAGGCCTCTGGGAGAGAGCATCAGCATCTATGTGGTTCAGACCTGCTCGGTATTCAGAGCATAGTCATATGTAGATAATGCAGAAAGCCACCTATGGCCAGTGGCATCCAACTTAGCTGAGGTCTGCACATAGGTCAAAGGATTATTGTCAGTTTTACTAGTATTTTAGCCCCATACAAGTACTCATGGAATTGGTCAACAATAGCCCACTTCAAAGCTAGGAACTCTAACTTATGTACAGGATAGTTCTTTTCGGATGGGGTCAGGCTTCTACTGGCAAAGGCCACTGGTCTCAGGCCATTCTCGTGCTCTTGGTACAACACAGCCCCAACCCTTGCAAGCTAGCATCAGTGCAGGACGAAGGTTTTTTGGATCATAGGCCAGCACTGGAGCATGGGTAAGTTGATATATGATCTCATGAAAAGCAGTCTCACAATCAGAGTCCAGCGGGCCCAAATATTTCACTCGGATGAAAATACACTCTTTCAGTCTTGAGGGACGCTGACTTTTGGTATTTTTGTGGGTTGGGGGATACCCTTGAGTAAGGTTAAGTAAAGGGCGGATCACTCTTGAATAGTCCTTGATGAAGCCGATAATAACCACAGAATCCCAGGAATCTTTGCAGTTCTTTAGATTTTTGGCTGTGCCAGGTGGTCAAGGCCTCAACTTTACTTGGGTCGGTCTCTATTCCTCGGTGGATACTATGTGTCCCACATACTTTACTGATGTTTGAAAGAATTGACACTTATCAATGGACAGTTTAGGCCAAAGTCCTCCAGTTGGTCCAATACCTTAAATAATCTGCTCTCATGTTCCTCCAGTGAGCTGCCAAACACAATAACATCATCTAGGTATACCAGGCACTTTAGTAAGTTCATGTCCCCACTGCACGCTCCATCAATCGTTGAAAAGTGGCTGGGGCACCTGAAATCCCTTGAGGCATCCTCATGAATTCATAGAAGCCAAGGGGACAGATAAAGGCCGCTTCTCACGGTCCTCTGGGGCCATCGATCTGGTAGTACCCACTCGCGGAGATCCACACAGAGAACCACTTGCTCCTGCTTAGGCAGTCCAAAGCATCCTGAATGCGGGCATTGTGTACTGATCAGGGATAGTCCGCCGGTTTAAGGTGCGATAATCCACACATCCTTACTGTTCCATTCTTTTCCTCACTACCACAATGGGGAAGCATAAGGGCTTCTGGATTCTTGTATTACACCAGCAGCTAACATCTCTTGCAGATGCCGCCTCACATCATCTATGTCAGCAGGTGCCAGGCGTCGAGACCTCTCACGAAATGGTCTTTCTTCATGCAGCCGGATATTGTGCTCAGCTCCTTGCACGCATCCTACATCCCATTCCTTTAAAGAAAACACCTGGTCTCTCTGGGCAAGCTTCTCACTGATCCTCACTTTCCATTCAGCTGGCAGCGGGAGTCGCTAAATCAAACAAGTCAGGCGTTACTCTGTCATTCTTCCTTGAACTCTTGCTGCTGGGGTAGCACTGCAGTGTCTGCAATATGCACATTAGCCAGCATGCAACCTCTGTTTACTCGAATGTCTCTTTCAGACACATTATGAACTTGGACCATTACCCTTCTTGCATAAGCATGGGCTCTAGCTGGCAAAATACTAGGCTTGACCAGCAGTCCCTCTGGCAATTTTCCATCGCCTGGTGCATCCAAGATTAATATTTTATTCTTAACATCCTTTCTGATACGGACCTCTCCCTGTAAGGTACACTGGGCATTTGGCAGGATCAGAGACTCAGGATCCTTCTTCCATACAATTCGACTGTTCCTCTGGTTCTGTTTTTCAGCATCTCTCTGTGCCTCATAGGCCTTCTTAATTAAAGCCGAACTCTTAAAGCTCTACTAGTCTTTGACCCCTGTTTTTCATAACACAACTGTGCCAGCCTTCCAACATATGAGCATTTGTTCCAATCAACAAAGGACACCATCATACAGTCCAGTGGGAGGACACACTAAGGCTAGGGTCTCTACTTGTTCAGCCACTCAGCCACGGAGGTGGGAAAGACAGCCAAATTCGGATATACCGGAATAGGGTAGGCCTTCTCACTTAACCCCATACATGCAGTCCTTCTAATGGTTGTAAGGGTACGCCTGACAAATGCTTCTGATACCAATCCTGGAACATAATTGTCACTTGGGAGCCACTGTCTAATACAGCTCTTGTAGACACTCCATTCACCTTTACAGTGGTCTCCATGGAGGGACCCACTATTCTGGACCAGTCTGAGAGGCGGTGGTGGGGGCCTGGGCAACTGACCTTGCCACAAAGCGGCTGTGAATTAGCATTTTGGTGCCCTCACTGGGAGCATGTCGCACTTCTTAACCACTGATTTTCTTCCTCCGAAGCTCTCCTTGTAGCCTATATGCAACTTTGTCAGTGTCTTTTGGGACTGGCATTCCTTTCATGTGCCCATCTTTCCCACAATTATAGCAAAACATACTTTCTGGAGTTTGAGCTGGCCGAGGCGCCACACTGGGAGCCAGGCGGGGTATTACTAACTGGAAACCTGGGTGCCATCTCTGTCTCGGCGTGATAAGCATTTGGAGACATCTCGTCAGTTTCTCCACTTCCATGGTCAAGGAATTGAGTTTGGAGCTGTTATCAGCAGGAGATACATGGGTGGGTACCCCCACCCCATAGCAGATGCAGTCGGATATAGGTCAGGGCCCGTACTTGCAGGCGTGGCCTTCATAAAGGGACTGTTTTTGAATTCCCGGATCTCTCTCAACAGTTCGCCCCATTGTGGCATATCTTTTTCCTTGTCAGAGCACTCATTGACTGTCAACCTCTGCCCCTGAACTTCACTTGATGGGTCACCCTCAGTCACTGGTCGTAGCCACAGCTGTTGGCAGGTATCTCCCGAGGTCGCTTTTTCTCAACTCTTCAATTTCTCTCATTAACTCATCATAGGAGGGTGGGATTCCAGTCGATTTGCCAGGCGTAACTGAAGCAACAGCAGTTCTGAGAAGGGGCAGACTTAAGGATTCTGTCCAGTCTGGTTCGTCCAGTTCAATCGCTGGCAAACTACCCTTTCTGAGGCATTCTTGTAACAATTTTTCCAGCCGAGAGACATACACAGACAACAACTCCCTTGGTACTGTTGTGCATTTCTTACTCTCCATAGGTCCTCATCAGAATCTGGGCTCCCATACATTCTCCAAGGCCTCAAGATAGGCCTGTGCAGTCGCTCAGGGTTACTGGCCGTTTAGCACGGATGGTAGCCAGGGCAGGACCTCGGAGGCTCTCACTAACCCTCTTCGCTTCCCGGCATTGCCATTCTAGCACTTGGGGCAACATAGTCTATCCAGGTCTCTCCAGTCATCCTCCCCTTGGGGGGTGGGAGGGTGCCAGAGAAGATACCAACCTTCGGTAAGAGTCGTGACTAATGGCAGGTGCAGAAATAGGAGTCTGCATTGGTTCAGCCACCATACGGGCACTGGAGCAGGAGAGGGTGTTGGGGAGGAACACCCCAGGTGGCAAGAATAGTTTCTTCAAGTCCTCCACAGTTTTCCCTCTCCCAGCAACCATTCAGCAAATTTCTCCTCAAAAGTTTCAGATAGTGGTGGGGGCTGATTCCCTGGGTCTTTACTGTCCTTAGTTATCACTCTCAAGCAGTGAGGACTCCTCTGGGGTAATGGTCTGTGGCACTTTGGAGCTATCTATGGGATCCTTAAACTCTACTAGGGCCAGGAAAGTGTGGGTGAGCAGATTAGCATGCCGACCCACCACCACAGGGTTTTGTAAACCTTCCACCTTGGAAAGTACTCCTGCACAGTGTCCGTATTGATACCCAGGGGATGTCCAGGATAAGCATAGCATTTTGGGGTCGATCTCCTCCCCAGTACACCACTCCACCAGCCGGTGCACAGCCACTTCTGTCGGGTACCCATTTTTTCTTAACAGTGGTTCGTAAATATGGCCACTAGAGGACACACAATCCCAGCGGTGAGCCTCCAAGATGTAACCCCTAGATGGGCTATCCCAGGGGCTACTACCCCTGCCTGATTTGCCACTAACAGGTTGAGGGCCTGGATCCAATGGCGGGTGCCTCCACCCAGAGGTCAGGGTTTGCAATAGTTAAACTAACTTGGTCACAGCCCTCTGGGACACTGCAACCCCTTTCTTCCCACTAGTGGCCCACACAATATATCAGAATTACCTTCACAGTATACACTTACCCCCAGGTCTGGTTCCGCACTGGGACCTCCTGTGAAATGAGATACAGTGCAACAATCACAGTACAGTACTTTAACATAGACAAATACCTCAGGCAGTATAACTTTGCTGAAACAAGCAGCTCTGATTTATTTAGGGGATATAACAAGGACAGGGAAATCAGGTTAATTAGCTTATCACTCTAATAATCTACCTATGGCTCTGTGCACAGGCCTATCCCTATCAGTTACTGTCCCTGGGTACCCAAGCCCTAGTGGCTAGTCCAAACCGTGGCAGCTGGTAGGGGCCCTTCTCACACAGAGAAAAGGAGAATTAAACAGTCAGCAGTACAGTAATTCCATTTGGATTTAATGTGGCAATTCAACAGGGAGCGACCCTGAATTAGTACTCACGACCTCCAAATAAGATAGGGTCCTTCAATGTCAGCAGGGCTCACTTGAGGTACACAAACCTCTTACACATTTATATAAAAGAAAGCACTATACCAGGCAGGCTGCATCTGTATCCCGATCGCAATTACTGCACAATACCGGAGAACACACAGCAGATTCAGTTCCTGACAGACAGAGTGCAATTTCAGCAATTCCTCCAGTCTTCTACAGGGTGAGCCTGGTTTCTACTCTTCAGAGATCCTTTGATTCTTTTCACAGGACGGATTCAGTCCTAACAAGCTGTTACACAAGCTGCAGACCGAACTCTGGGCCTTACACATTTTTGACTAAAACTGCACACTGAAAAGCACAGGGCTCCTTCCTTCTTCACTGCCAAAGCTCAACTGAAACTCCAACCGACAAAACGGCACTTCCTTTGAGTTCCTCCCAGTTCTTGACTGGATTGGCTGTCACTCACAATAGACTGCTGCTGTTGGTCCAAAAGGTGCTGAAGTCTAAACTACATCTCCCAGAGTCACTGCTCATACAATCCTCTTGTGGCTGGCTCAGATTATGAGTCCAAGTTCTGATTCGTCCCAAGGCACCATTTTAGAGCTAGCTTACCCCACACTGATTGGTCCAGTTCAGCAGTTCAAAACTAGAATGGGGAACTAGCAGACACAGTTCTGACTGCAAAGAAAGCAGGTTAGACAAACTGTAATTTCATTATTACTCTAAATAATTTCTGGCAAACAGTTACATCTTTCAGATAGGTTCCCTTTGCACTCTAGTGACTGCAAAAATGAAGTGAATTGGCAGCAGCTCGAGTGATACTCAGAGAAGCACACAGTCCCCCATACAACTAATTATGTCTGCAAGCAGACAGCTCTTAAAGAGACAGTACCAGAGGTTCTAAAAACACTCACTGATAAATGGCTTAAATGCCAAACACCATTCAGGCTTGGAGCATTCAAGCAAGCTCCTGGAAGTCTTTTGGGAACCCCCATTTGCAGGGGGGTTACACTACCAACCTGCACTTTCCAATAACCTTATCCCTGATTGGTTGATCCAGAAAGTGCATAAGAAGTGCAGAATGCACATATGCGCTATGGGGACTAGAGGAATTTTCCTGATGACGCACAAATGCGCTGTGGGGCTGAGTGAGTTAAGTATGCATGGTGTGGTGCCAGCATGCAGGCTGATTGAGGAATAAGGGACGCACCTGCTGATGCATGCCCTGCATTTGCCCAACAGTGACTGTGCTTCCAAATCTACTACTACCACAATATGTTGGATGCACATGCTCGAGCCAACATAAAAAAAGATATATGACCTTCAGACAGTGGACACAGAATGAACTAAGAAAATTTATATCATATATTCTCAATGCCCTGCAGGTGGCATGTCTCAGACAGCTAGTTTCAGAATTCACTCGTGAGGGAGCAATCTTAGACCTCGTACTCTCAAATGGGGACAGTGAGAGGATCTCAGATCTAGAAGTGGGTTTCCATTTGGGAACAAGTGACCATCAATCAGTGTGGTTCACGATAAACTCAGCTACAGAGTCAAGCCATGCAAAAGTGAGGGTACTGGACTTCAGGAGGGCTGACTTTGGCAAGATGGGAGAATGCCTTAGAAAAGCACTAGCAAACAGGCTAGAAGGAGGGGTGGAGCAACAATGGGGAAACATCAAAAATGCCATCACAGAGGCATCAAGTCTTTGTGTGAAGCAAATAAACAAATCAAAATAAAAGAAAACGCCACTATGGTTCTCAAAAGAGGTGGTGGGGAAAGTCAGGGAGAAACAGATAGCATTCAGGAAGTATAAGGAAACACAGAAGGAGCAGGACAGAGAGCTGTACCAGTTAAGGCAGAAGGAAGCAGGGAGGAAAGTCAGAATAGCAAAGGCCCAAACTGAGGAAAGATAGCCAACTCAGTTAAGAAGGGGGATAAAACCTTTTATAGGTACATCAGGGAGCATAGAAAGACAAAAGGAGGGATAGTGAGGCTGAATAGAATGGGCGGTGGGTAGGCAGAGAGGAACAGTGAAAAAGCAGGGATACTGAACGAATATTTCTGCTCAGTATTCACAAAAGAGGAGGAGGGGGAGGTGCCTAATCCAATTAACAGAAGCACTCTTGATAGGGGGGGTCGATCCCAGTCCTTTCACAGAAGAAAGGGTTCTGAGAGAACTCCTAAAACTGAAGGTGGACAAAGCAATGGGGCCTGACGGAATCCACCCCAGAATTCTATAAGAATTAAGCAGAGAACTAGTGACACCACTGACTACGCGTTTTAACAAATGACGGGAGGATGGTGTAGTACCTGAGGATTGGAAGAAGGCGGATGCGATTCCCTTTCAGAAAAGTGGGACCAAGACAGAGGCAGGAAACTACAGACCTTATCAATTTGACCTCGGTGGTAGGGAAAGTGATGGAATCACTTCTGAAGGAAAGAACTGGTGAGTACCTAGAGGCCAGTGGGGCACAGGACCAAAGGCAGCATGGGTTCACAGCGGGAAGGTCATGTCAGATGAAACTAATTGATTTCTTTGACTGAGTGACCGAAGTAGTAGACCAGGGAGGGGCTATGGACATGGCCTATCTAGACTTTAGCAAGGCATTTGACACAGTGCCGCACAAAAGATTAATAGTCAAATTAACCAGCCTGGGAGTGGGTCCCAGGGTGGTAGCCTGGGTGAAACATTGGCTGGACAACAGAACACAGAAGGTAATTATAAATGGAGTCCACTCAGAAGAAAGAGGGGTTACTAGTGGGGTACCGCAGGGTTCAGTACTGGGTCCAGTCCTTTTTAATATCTTTATAAGTGACATTGCAGAGGAACTGGAAGGAAAAGTATGCCTCTTTGCAGATGACACAAAGATCTGCAACAAGGTTGGTACACAAGGAGGCGTGGAAAGGATGAGAAGAGACTTGGCAAGGTTGGGAGGAAAGGCCAAAAGTATGGCGGTTTGTATTCAATACAAAGAAGTGCAAAATAATGCACCTGGGAAACAAACCCAGAGGAAGATTACACAATGGGGGGGTAGTTACAACAACAAAATGGAAAGGGACCTGGGGTAATCATATCAGATGACCTTAAGGTTAGCAAGCAATGAGAAGGCAGAAGGGAGGGCTGGGGTATACTGGGATGTATAGGGAGAGGCATCACCAGCAGAAAACAGGAAGTTGTTATCCCTCTGTACAGACAGTTGGTAAGACCCTATCTGAGTATCTGCCCAGTTCTGGAGACCCCATCTCCGCAAGGATATAGACAGGATAGAGGCAGTCCAGAGGAGGGCAACTAAAATGGTGAGGGTTTGCAAGAGAAGCCATACGAGGTGAGACTAAAGGAGCTTAACATGTATACCCTTGAGGAAATGAGGGAGCGGGGGTACATGATAGAAACTTTTAAGTACCTCAGTGGAATCAACAAAGTCCAAGAGGGCAGCACCTTTCAAAAAAAGAGATGTGCAAGAACAAGGGGACACAATTTAAAGATAGAGGGCGGGCCGTTCAGGGGCAATGTGAGGAAGTATTTTTTCACAGAGAGGGTGGTGGAACAGCTTTCCTGAGGAGGTTGTGGGGTCTAAAACTGTGGGAGAATTCAAGAATACATGGGACAGACATAAGGCAATTCTAGTGGGGGGTGAGAAGAAATAGGCTGTTAGTTAACTAGGATCTGCAGTTTATCCTGTAGGTAGGGAAATGGGCAGACTAGGTGGGCCAGGCGGTCCTCATCGGCCATCAAAGTCTATGTTTCTATGTTCAAGCAGTTTGCAGAATAAGATACAGTACATGTATTCAAAATGATGTGTTAAGAATACATGGGGGGGCCGTGGACTGGCTGGCAAAGAAGGCGGAGTGAAAAATCTGAGCTCCGTGTGGATCCATATACCAATCTGCACATCCTAAATGATCCGGAGACCAAAGAGAATATTGATGACTGCCCTAGCCTTCCTAATGTCAGGTGCATCTAAATCCGGAAAAAAGCAATCGAAATTATGCTTTCCCGGGCCCTCTGAGAGTGGTAAAGGGCAAGGGCCAAGAAGGCCCCGGAACGGCAATATATTACAACCGGAGAGACCCCTCGAGCAAGAAACTGCTATTACAGAGTATGTTATGTCACAGGGGAACAAAGATTATACTTCCTTGGAACGTCTGAGTGTGGATCTTAAATGTGACTTGGGGACTAAAATGCAAATTGGCTTTGACAATCTTACTACGGAAATACAACAGTTACAACAAACAGTGAATGCAGTCTCTGAAATGGTAGAAACCCATGAAAGAAGAATATCAGAGGTTGAGGCTTGAGTGGGCACACAGGAAGATCTGGCCTCTTCTAACTCCACCAACTTGCAAACAGCTTTAAAAGAAATCGCATACCTGAAGGAGAAGATCGATGATCATGAGAACCGTGAAAGACGGAACAATGTGCACATCATCGGCTTACCAGAAAATATGGAGGGCAAGGACTGTAGTAGTTTTATGCAGAGCTGGCTCAGACAATCTCTTGCACTGCCGGAAGACTGCAGCTTATAAATTCAAAGGGCCCATAGAACCCCGGGCATCAAGCCACAACCAAATCAGTGCCCACGGCATCTCTTAATAAAGTTTCTGAGATACCAGGATTGCCAGAAAGTCCTGGAGGCAGCTAGGAGGGCAGCTACAATTATAATTAATAATTCGAGAGTCAGTATCTTTCGGGATTACTCTGGTTATCTACAAAATGGATGCCAAGCCTTTGGTGAAGTAAAGAAGTGATTGCACAGTTTGAACTGTCCCTTTTCGCTAGTTTATCCGGCACGGCTGATAGTGAGACCTCCTGGTGGTAAACAGAGGGTGTTTAACAATCCAGAGGCTGCACTGCTGTTTCTAAATGACTGGGCGGGTAAGGACCAGGCGGGTGGTGAGGCCGAAGGGAGCCATTGATCTTGGCAGGCTAGTATCGAGAGAAGAATGCGTTGCGTTTCTGAGAAGCTTATGCTTTACTTGACTTTATGGACTTTATCCTTGGGGCCGTTTGCCTAGAAGCTGGGGTCGGTATTTTGGGAGTGGAGGCCTATAAGCCCAGAGCACCAGGGGGTGGCCTATAAGGGCAGGCTGCGGTCTCCGATATACTCCCTACACCCTCGGCTGTGGCAATAGCGTTGCACAATGGCGTGAAAAGTTCAGTACAAAAATGGGTCTCAGTACCTATGACAAGGACAGTTTTTTACTTCGTTTGGAGAATATGTTGTTTAATTAGTTTCATGAATGGTTTATTCTGGATTGCAACCACAGGCCTGAATTTCATTAGTACATAGAAAGATGACGTATTGTACTATGACAGTCACATGAAGGACACTAACTCTAATTGGTCCCTCAAGTTTTAAGGCATTTATGATAATGGTGACTGCTTGTATTAAAGGAACAATTTTTTTGGGAGGGAATCGAACAGAAACAATTCCAGTAGAGGGAGTTAGTTGTTACTTAAGTTTACCTGCCTATTTATATGGGTCAGTTCAGAACCCTATTACTTGGCATCTCATCTTGTACTTAAGAGTATAATATGTACTTAAAGTTATTGCAATACATAGTTGTTTTTTTATAAATGTAGGGTGGACCAAGGCAATTAAGGATGATTGGTCTCTTAAAATAACATTGTTTATAGTAATTTGGGAGGCCACAGGGGAAGGGCAGTTCCATGGATTAGCACTTATGGAAGAGCAATTACGACACTGCTGTGGACACATTATTAAAGAGACCATGGAGTCTCCATCATTCAGGGTGGGCACATTCGTGGGGGCTGCATTGCCTGCTGCAGGCCGGGGGGGGGCTCGCACACCCAGGACCCCCCCCGGAAGAAGTTTAGAAGGATGTGCTTAAAATTTAAAATTTAGGGGTTAATGTTATACTGGTAGAATGCATGGATCCCCAGCGATTAGTGGGATGAGGGAAGATAATGTTTTGAGGGTTAGTTTTAGCAATATTAGAGGGGGGTATATAGCTGGGGTGGGGGAAAGAGAAGGAAGGGGGCAAAAAGTTGGGGAAACGTTTTAAAAAGCAGGACAGAGGGGATTTTTCACATCTAAATCTATTAACTTTAATGTTTCGATGTTTACAGATATCAGGATTATTTATTTATTTATTTATTTTTTAAGCCTTTGGTAACCGGGTAAGGCTATGTATACGATAATGGCTAAACTAAATTGTGTCACCTGGAATGTCAATGGACTCCGCAGATTGGTAAAAGAGGAAAAAAGTTTGGTCCCTGCTAAAAAAGCAGAAATGTGATATAACCCTACTGCAGGAAATCCATTGCATGGGGAGGAAGTGGCACTACTAGCAGGTTCTTTGGGGGGTACACTATTGGCAGCTCCATTTACGTCTCGGGCAAAAGGAGTGGCAATCTGAATTTGCCCAGGACTTATACACTGGGTGCTCTCTCAGAGAGCTGATAAGTAGGGGAGATTTTTAATAACCGAAGTGGAGGTTAATGGTAGGGAGATGCCCCTGGCTTCAATTTATGGTCCAAACTTTGATTCAACTGACTTTTTTACTCATTTACAAATGACATTAGCTCCTTACAGGGACAATTTGATTATAGGAGGGGACTTTAATCTATATTTAGACCCTAAATTGGACCATGCCCAAAGCAAAGTTAATTCAATCCCTAAAGGGGGGGCAGCATTTAAGAACCTGGTGGAGGAAAGGGCATTGGTAGAGGTGTGGAGACATTTACATCCAGGGGAAAGGGAGTACTCCTTTTTTTCACACGCCCACCAGATTTATTCCTGCCTTGATTACCTCTTTGTATCCCCACTCATGATGGGCTTGAGTATAGAGGCATCATATGGCCCTATAGTGATTTTAGACCATGCCCCCTTGAAGGTATATATTCAACTAGGCCCTAAGGGACCAACAAGCTGTCAGTGGAGGTTGGACCCAATTTCACTCCAAGACCCCATATACCTCAGTTTTATGAATGAAAAAATTACAGAATTTATATCCATTAATCATACTCAAGATGTCCATATAAAATATGTATGGGATGCTTTGAAGGCATATATTAGGGGGGAAACACTCTCTCTTACTCTGCTTGTAAACAGAGGGGTGAGAGGGGGAGAGAATATGGCTTGGAGTCCCATATTTTAAAAATGGAAAAGGAAACTATGCTGAACCCTACAGGGGGAGGAATTAGGAAAGTTAAAGTCCTAAAAGGGAGATATAGCCAGATAACTAATAAAAGGATTGAGAGAGACCTTCTCATCAACAAATACTCAAACACATTTCGAAGGGGTCTACGCTGGGAAATGGCTTGCAAATTTGGTGAAAATGAAAAGAGTGGAATGCACCATACTGGCCATGAATACACCTAATGGGGAGCATACCGGTGATCAAAATAATATAACCAAATGTTTAAAGATTTTTACATTTATTTGTACTCCTCACAATTCCTGAGAAATGGGGATCCACATACTTTTCTGGACAAAGTTCCCCTTCCTGAGGTAATGTCTGAGCAGAGAGATGATCTTAATAGGCCTATTATGCAAGAGGAGATTAAAAGGTAATCAAATGTACGAAATGAGGAAAACCCCCAGGGCCAGATGGCATCCTGGCCGATTTTTACAGAGCCACTTGGGAAGTCATCGGACCATTATTAGTAGAGGTGGTGAAAGTAGCACTGGAGGAGGGTGCCCTTCCTGATTCAACGTCTGAGGCTACGATTGTGGTTCTCCTTAAACTGGGGAAGGACCCAAAATTTTGCGGATCCTACAGGCTGATTTCTTTGCTTAACTCAGATTACAAATAGTGGCCAAGATCTTGGCTGGGAGGCTGGAACCCCTCCTGCCCAACCTGATTCATATGGATCAGGGAGGTTTATGAAGGGACATCAGGCCAAGCACAATCTGAGGCAGGCAATGAATATTATCCATAAATGGTCGACAGGGAAAGATAAGATGAGGGGATTCCTAGCTCTCGATGCCGAGAAGGCATTCGACCGGGTGGAATGGCATGTTTGCAGTGCTTGAAAAATTTGGTCTGGGAGACACATTTGTAAGGTAGTTGAGATCTTTATATAAGGCTCCTAAAGGTCAGATCTTAACCAACAACACCCTATCTTCCCCTTTTTGTCTAACCCGGGGTACACATCAGGGTTGCCCACTATCTCCCCTAATATATGTAATATGCATTGAAACCTTAGCGGCCTATGTTAGGTCCAATTCTAATATAGAGGGATATAGGGAGAAGGGGAATAACCATGTAATTTCACTCTTCGCAGATGATGTTCTGTTATTTTTCCAAGATCCTGAAAGGGCCTTACCGGACGTGAATAGGTGTTTTGAGTTGTATGGGCCTCTTTCAGGCCACAAAATAAACTGGACAAAAGTTAGTGGCTCCCACTTGGGAAAATCAAAAATCCAATAAAAATTGCAGGCGTGGAGGTCTCACCCTCTAATGCAATTAAATACTTAGGGGTTCTTCTCCCAAACAAACTCTCACTCGTAGTTTAAATTATACTCCCTTGATTCAAAAAATCAAGGAGGATTGTTTTAATTGGAGAGCCCTCCCTTTGTCTTTAATAGGTAGGGTAAACCTTATTAAAATGTCTGTCTTACCCCGAATTTTATATTTATTTCTGACAATCCATCTCCACCTACCTAATAAATACATAAAATCCATTGAAGGTGCCATAACGCATTTGTTATGGCAGGGAAAATGCCCACGAATTCAAAAGCTGGCCCTGTGGTGCAAAGTGGGAGAAGGCAGCCTGGGCCTGCCCCACATAAAATATTACTACATATCAGCCCAGTTGGCACAGATTCCAGACCTCCTGCAAAGGGATGTACATAAGAAGCCCCAATGGATGGGTATCGAAGATATGGAAGAGGTTTCCCCTGTACTACTCAATCTTAGTTGACTCGTCATTAGATCCAGAGGAAAAGCGGGTCCTCAACCCTTGTACCAGAAACTCGTTGAAAGTCTGGAAGTTGGCTCACATCCTTCTAGGAGAGCACACCTATATTTCCCCTGATACCATACTAAGGTCGGTCTTGATGAAAGGGGGAAAACTGAATGCAACTCTGGGTAATCATCTTAAAGTGTGGGCTGGGAGGGACTTGATGAGGGTGGCTCAGCTACTGCAGGGAGAGCGGGTTGTTACCTTTCATGAGGTTAAATTGAAGTATGCTATTCCTCCCTCCCACTATTTTACATATCTTAGAATCAAGGAACGTGTGGAAACACTAATTCAGAAAAGGGGGGCCTAGCAGAACTGTACTATTCACCTTTGGAGGAATTGTTTAGAAGATTCTCCCAAAGAGATACATTTAAACCTTTGCAAATGTGTTATGGACTGCTGGTGGACTCATTGGGAGATCCCCTGGAGGCAACTGGCAACTAGAGGACAATGGGAAACAGAACTGCTCCAGGGAGGTCTGACGGGGGGGAGAGAATTAGACTCTCATACAAAAAAATTTACTTCACTGCTCGGTTAACAATGGATTGCGATCCCTCCAATATATTATGATGAGAGCGTATTCCACCCCAGAAAGAGCCCATAAAATCAACCGTGATAACTCACAGTTCTGCCCCAGGTGTGGTATATATGTAGGCACTTTTTTCCACATGTTATGGGAATGTCCCAAGATTAAACCTTTTTGCATGGGTGTTGAAACAATACTCGCTAAGACTTTACTCACACACACATATATATGGATCCCGAAGAGGTTCTATTAGGGCTCCCGGGAATGGGAGATGGGTATCCCGGAGATGGTAGTAAGTTGAAGAGGATTGGGAGAATTGTGGGTATAAGAGAAGTGGCACTTCACTGGAACAATCCTAGAGCCCCCACAGTTTCTGCCTGGCTGAAGGAACTACTTTATTTGATGAAACTAGAACACACCCAGTGTCAGGTATCTGGCCAAAGGCAAAGATAAGAGGAAATATGGGCACCTTTCGAATCTGCAATGGGTTCCGATTGGTTCCCAGCATTTTGAAAGGTTGAGGTAGTGAACCTGGTTGGCATCTAATCAGAGGCTATTACGCCTATATATGCAGTGTTTGGAGCAGTTTCACATTCCAGAAGAGTAAAATTTCAGATGAGTAAAATCATTGATGTTCTAATATTAACATAAAGTGAAGTACCTGGATTTGTAACATATATGGGCACACTTATGCCATACCGAATGGAATGCTCTAATGAGCTGATCATGTAAATGTCTAAGTCTATACATTATTCTGATATAATAATAGATGTAGTATTGAGTGAACCCTCATGTCCTGAGGAATAAAGTTTACAAAAAAAAAATACATGGGACAGTAAACACTGAAAGATATTGTATGCTAATAGAAACACATGATAGATACTGTAAATATACCTGATTGAGTGAGAAGACATACAGCATGTGAAAACCTTAGCAAGGTTAACATTTGACATAAATGGTGTTAAACTTTATTAGTTGATATTCATACAAGTCAGGGATAGATTGTAATGTTAACTGCTCAGGGAAAAGAACAGTGTTGCACCTGTTTCTAAATACAAAAAAAACTGGAAACTCTTAGAAAAAAAATGTCTCTTCTGTTTTAATGGGGATACAAAATGGAACTGGAGAATCGAGTTAGAGTTATGCTCTCAACTGCAAATGTACCAGTCTTGTATGCAGTAGCAGGGTTTGCTCTAACTGCAGGCTATATGGAAAAATAAGTATTAACAGCTGACCATGGCAGATATATTTTTTTATTTAAAAGTTTAATGATTTACAGAGTAAGTTCTATGAGAAATAAGTCTTTACAGAAAGTCCCAAGTTATGAATACAGCTTACAAAGACTTGGATGAACCAGTCGAATAAAACATAAGCAACATGAATTATGAATACATTAATAAATAATTGTTGAGTCAGGCACAGTTAGTTAAAACAAGTACAAAGTTGTTTTTGTAGATGGTTTTGGTTGTTTGCTAGCAGATTTATACTGTATGTGTATGATATACTATAAGTACTTCTACTTTGTCATTTGTTTTTTTGTTACACAAACTTGACTCTCAACTCTGCCCGCTTCTGATTGAGAACTGTAGGTATATTTTTCTAATTCTTATGAGGACTCGGTTGGGGGAGTCTAACATTTCAGGCAGAAAACGTGTTACTTTCTCCCCTGTAGCTGCTGCTGAAGAACAAGGGTAAATGGAGGTATGAACGTTTATAATACCCAGTGTTGAGACTTTTCCTGTCGATACTCCTTTGGTTTACTACAGTGTGGGGTCTGTTGTGCAGTAACATGGGATCCCCCCTTTTCACCTAGTTGGTCACTGCATACTAAGATTGGAAGCTGGGCTGCAGCTGTCCAGAATTAACTGCTTGGTTGCAAAATAGCCCTCTGCGCTTAGGCCCTGGAATTAGGGCCGGTGGCAAGGGATGCTGTGACTTTGTTATTCTTACAGTGGACAGTGCCTAGTATTTTTCTAGGTGAGTGGGTTGAGGGAATGGGTGTTGTAGTTGACTCAGGTTTGGGGTGGGCATGGCTGACTTGGTTGCTGCAGCCGAGTCCTGGGATCCTGTACCCCTTCCCACTTGGTATCTTGCATGAACTGAAAGTCCAACAGATGAGAATTGTCACCTTCTGGGGGTGTGGATAGCGTTCACTTATCCACACTCTGGCAGTTCCATTGGAACAATGTTATTGGCCACAACATCTTTAAACTAAGTTGTTCCCACCACCTGGATGGTATTTCCCCCAACTCCACTTCATGACGTCAGACCTTTCCTTCTGCTGGAAGCACAGGTCACCACCTCTGCGCTCCCATTTAAGATTATTTGTGCCATAGACAAGCCTCTTCTTTCTGAATAGTTTTTGATTTCTTTGACTTAGTTTTGCAGTTCTTTGGACTACATCTCCGGACCAGTGATGGAACACAAGAAACCAAGATACAAAGTCTGTGTTAGGTGCCAATGGAAGAGGTTGGCCACCAGTCTGCAGGACACATGCGTGTACTGCCTCGGCAGGCAACATGAAGTGGCTGGGTGCGGCCCATGCTTATCCATACTTACTGAGTCCCTCAAGGACAGGAAGCCCCGGCTTTCGCTGGGTTGACCTTCAGAGAGGGTCCTAAAGGACCACCCTAAGGGCTGCAAGAAGGCCTAGGCTGCGGCTGGGTTTGCTGAGCAGCTTACGGTCCTTGAAGTGGAAACGGCAGCTGCCACAGCGGGTACCTCCATGATCTCGCAGCTGTTTCCTGGGGATAGTGGCAGAGGGTCTTTCAGGGGCCAGTTCCAATATATGTTTCAAACAACATGAAGTCTTGCTATATTATGGCATATGCAGTGAGTCTCAACCTTCGAACTGCTCTGGAGGTGAAAGAGTTAACTTTCCATGCTAGGCATGGAACTTTGAGCGTGAGCTCGGTTGAAAACTCTGTCTGTTGTTAATCAAACTCAAACTGTCAGATTCTTGACTCCGCCTCACTGAACAGTCGCTCCGGAGATTTCTCCTTCTGCTCGGTTCGTTTGTCGGTTAAAAAGTATTATTTTATCGTTTTTTTGACCGAAATTAAACCGCAACCGGTCGGTTCAAGCTCTGTCTGTGGTATTGTAAGTAATAGATAGGCTTGCATTTATTTTATTCTGTGTGGAACTTGTAAACGCTTTTCGGTTCGGTTTGAACCGATCAGGTTATTCTCAAACTTTACTAGTCCTTATTTAGAGTGCGGTTCCCAGTTCTTATCGGTTCTAAAAAAACGGATTTCATTACGTTTTTTACACGACCCGTGACACGGTTGGGAACCGATAAGAGAGTCTTGCTTGGCGGATTGCCATAAACGGGCAAGTTTGGTTAGGCTGGCACTATGTCTGAGAAACCCAAAAGAAAAACCGGGCCCACTGGGTTTCAGCACTGTGTAGTGTTTGTGGGGAAGCCTTTGCTATATGACCACACACCACCTGTGTGTATTGTCTGGGGTTTGATCACCTCAATGCAGACTGCCAGATTTGTAAGAATTTTCCTGCTGCCACCATAGAAAAGAGAGATGGTAGGCTCAGGAAAGGAGGCCAAAGTCCGCTGACCCGGATGGCCAGCCCGTTCCGGTTCCAGCTGAACGAGGGAGTGCCCTCTGACCAGGGCGATACTTTCTCGGGCCAACGAAGAGCCAGCTCTGAGGAGCCAGTTCCAACTAAAAGGACTAGAAAGTCAGCTAGTGTGGAGCCAAAAGTTCTTTCTCCAACCGCTGAGGAAATAGCTAAAGCAATTCAAATTGTCCAGTCACTTTCCTTGGTACCCGATCGAACCGACACCATCAGGGAAGTGTTTGACTAGCTGTTCCACCGTTCAAGATTATGATTTTGAGGATTTTTATGAACCGAGGAGGGGAAGAGGAGTATGAGGAGAGTGAATGTGGTTTTGAAGGTCTGGATGTGCCCATTGAACCGACATCTCTCCAGACAGACTGTCAGGGTTTCTCCCCCCAGGCTATCTGAGTCCCCTTCTCATTTTATGTTCTATAAGAAAGTTGCTGAAACTCTCCAGCTCCCTGTTGAGGAAGCTGTTGATGACCAAGAGAAGCCTGATTATGTAGAAATGATGGATATTCCAGAGTCTAGGAGACTGTCTATTCCTTTGCATAAATCTTTTCGGAAACAGACAGTAAAAATTCTAAAAACCCCTCACACTATACCTCCTGTTGATAAAAGGATGGACAAGAGGTATACATTATCAGGCTCTGATACGGAGTTCCTCACACAGCAATGCAGCCATGTGGGGGTAGTGCAGGCTGCAGCCTGTGACAAGGCACATATTCCTCTAGCTTCGCACCCCCCTGAAAAGGACTCCAGGAGGACTGATGCCATGGCAGAGAAACAGTACATGGCAGCATCTTTGGGACTCAGACAGGAAAATTATATGACTTATGCTACTAGGTACCAGAAATCCAGATGGGATACTGTGCTGGCCCTGGCAAAACAGGTCCCTGACCAGCTTGCCAGGGAGCTGGAACAGGTGGCTGCGGATGGTATTGAGGCATCCAAGGTGCAATTTCATGCTGCAGTAGACTCTAATGATGTGTCATCAAGGGTCATGGCTACATCTGTGGCACTTCGCAGAATGGCTTGGCTCAGATGTACCACCCTGTCGCAGGATACCCAGTCTAAGGCCATGGATTTTCCTGTTGTGGGCAATTCTCTGTTTGGGGAGCAGACAGAGAATTACATGAAGAAAATGGATGAATATAGGACCACCTATAGGAGTGCACAGGCCAAGGAAAGGCAGGCCACTCCTCAAAGGCAGCATCCTAGGGGCAGGGGCAGGCCTTTTCATAGGCCTTTTTACCATGTCCAGGCCTCCTCTTCTGCTTATGCCCAGAGGGGGTTCTTTAGAGGGAGAGGCAGACAAGGTACAAGCAAGCCTGCTTCTACCCCTCAGCCCAAAGCCCCTGCCAAGCAGGCACCCTGATGGGGTGGCCAGGGCCGATTCTCCACTACCTGTAGGGGGCAGGCTGGCTTACTTTGTCCAGGACTGGAAGTCTTAACATCAGACAAGTGGGTCCTGGAAGTAGTAAGCCAGGGACTGGTTCTCAGCTTCAAAAAAATTTCCAAAGATGAGAGCCAGGTCCTTTCCACCTGCAAATCCATCAGAGGCACTTGCCCTAGAAACAGAAGTTTCTACCCTCCTGGCTCTCAGAGCTGTGGAAAGGGTTCCACCCCCTACACCAGGGCAAAGGGTTGTACTCCAGGTACTTCCTTACCCCAAAAAAGACAGGAGAATGGCGGCCCATCCTGGATCTCAGATACCTAAACAAGCACCTTTTAAAACCAAAATTCAAAATGGTGACTCTGGGAATTATTTTACCCTCTCTAAGGCCAGGAGACTGGCTAGCGTCCCTGGACCTCAAGGATGCCTACTTCCATGTTCTTATCAGAAGCTCCCATCGAAAGTACCTCAGATTCGAACTGTCCTCAGGCCATTACCAGTTCAGAGCAATGCCCTTCGGCCTCACCTCTGCCCCGAGGGTATTCACAAAATGCCTGGCAGTAGCAGTGGCCCACTTAATAAGGCAAAAGATTGCCATCTTTCCTTTACCTGGACGACTGGCTCATAGTAGGCCAGTCTCCAGACCAAGTCAAACTACACCTTCAGGTAACTCAGCAACTGCTCACATCTCTAGGTTTCCTTCTCAATCTTCCAAAGTCAGTTTTAGAGCCTGTCCAGCTTCTCACTTTCATAGGTGCAGAACTGAACACAAAAGAGGCCAGAGCCTTCCTTCCTCTGGAAAGTGCAAGGACCTTGGTCTCTCTGGCCTCCTCTTTCACCCTGGAGGTCTCTTGACCAGCAAGGCATTTTCTGCAGCTCCTGGGGCACATGGCTGCTTCTACAGCAGTTGTGCAGGGAGCAAGATTTCAGATGAGGGACATCCAGTTCCATTTGAGAGCCTTTTGGTCTCAAAGGAGAGACCCTCTGACCAAATTGATCCCAGTGACTCCAACCCTGATCCTAGCCCTTCAGTGGTGGCAGGACCAGAGCAATCTGAGACAGGGGGGCCCCTTCACCCCTCAGTCTCACTCCTTAATCCTTACTACAGATGCATCCCTCTTGGGGTGGGGAGCTTGCATGGGCGATCTCACTACCCAGGGATTGTAGTCCCCTCAGGAATCTCTGCTCCACATCAATCTGTTGGAACTCAGAGCAGTTTTTCTAGCACTTCAAGCTTTTTCCACCTCTGTTCAGAACAAAGTTGTACAGATCAGAACAGACAACACCACTACAATGTGGTACATCAACAAGCAAGGAGGCACTCGGTCTACGGCCTTGTGCACCGAAACAATGAAGTTCTGGTCTCTGGCGTACTCCCTGAACACCTCCTTACGCAGTTCACCTCCCAGGCAAGGACAATGTCCTGGCAGATGCTCTCAGCAGGATTTCCCAGGGCCATCACGAATGGTCACTGGATCCCCTAGTATTGGAGGTAGTATTTGCCAGATGGGGCACCCCGCAGATAGATCTTTTTGCAGCCCCAGACAATCACCAACTTCCCCTTTTTTGCTGCAGGCCCCCAGTGTTGGGCTCAGTCCCTCTGGATGCCTTTCTTCCCAATTGGGAAGGGAAGTTTCTCTATGCTTTCCCCCCCTTCCCTCTTCTGTTCAAGGTGCTAGTCAAAATCAGATCTCAAGCCTGCAGGATGATCCTGATTGCTCCAGATTGGGACATGCAGCCCTGGTACCCGCTCCTTATGTCTTTAGCAGTCCACCTTCCCCTGTGTCTTCCCAGGAATCACAACCTGTTAACCTGTGCTCAGGGGAGGGTTTGGTACCCGAATCTCAAATCTCTCAATCTCACTGCCTGGCTCTTGAAGAGTTAGAGTTTGCTGACCTACACCTCTCCCAAGGTGTATTGGATATATTGAAGGCTTCTAGGAAGCCATCCACCAGAGCTACTTATAATTCCAAATGGAAGAGATTTTCCATTTGGTGCTCTGGCAAGTATATTTCCCCAGAATCTGCTGACTTACCCACAGTCCTGGATTATATGGTGCATTTGAATACTTGTAGCTGAGGCCAGCTACCCAAAGTGCACCTGGCAGCCGTGCCTGCTTTCTATCAGCAGGTAAACCCTCTTTTCTTTCTCGGCTCATCCTGTATTCTCCAAGTTTTCAAGGGGTTGCTTCATACTAACCTCCATTCAGGGACCCTGCCCTGCCTGGGATCTTAATATTTGCATTGCTCAGCTTATGCAACCCCTTTGAGCCCTTGTCTTCAGCAGAGCTTAAGTACTTGACTTGGAAAACTGTGTTTTTGTAGTCATCACTTCTGCCAGGCGATAAGTGAATTAAGCATTGTCAGTGGAACCTGATTTTATCTCCTTTCATAGAGATGAGGTGGTCCTCAGGACTAACAGAAAGTTCTTGCCTAAGGTGGTTTCAGACTTCACCTTAATCAATCTATGTCTCTCCCTGTGTACTTCACTGACCATTCCTCCTCTGGCGAGAGGAGACTGCACAGTTTAGATGTCAAAAGAGCCCTTAGTTACTACATAGAACGCATCAAGGGTCACAGGTTTGACTCCTCCAACTGTTCCTCACTTATGGTGAGGTTGATAAAGGGAAACCTGCCACTAAAAGATCCATTGCCAGGTGGATTGTCTCTTGTATCCAATTTTGCTATGAAAAACTGGTAAGGTTCCTCCCTCAGGCCTGAGGGCTCACTCTACCAGAGGTACAGCTGCCTCTGGCTGCTGCCAGGGACATCCCTATCCTGGAGATATGTCAAGCAGCTACCTGGAAAACAGTTCACACTTTTACCAAGCATTACTCCTGGACATCCAGGCTAGGAGTGATGCTCGGTTTCTCTACAGCTGTGCTTCAGAGCCTATTTCCAAGTAGGTTCTGTCCTCCTCCATGGAGGTACTGCTGTGTAGTCTGATATGACATAATATAGCAGACTTCATGTTGTTTGAAGAAAAATTACTCACCTTAGTAATGTTGTTTCTTCTAATGGAGTCTTCTATATTATGACCTCCCCGCCTGCCCCTCCTCAGAACCTCTACTTTTGGGATGTGGCAGGCAGTGCAGTGTTGGCACTTAGTAGATGCCCACCTTATTTTTTTCACCCCTCCTTTTTGGGGTGTTTGGGTGTTATGTTTTTAATTTTTTGGATCCCCTGGCTTGAGTCTTTGTTTTGGGACCAAGAAAAATGTGTTCTTTTTTTTTTCAGTAGCCAGTTGGCTAGTGTGGGTTTACGGCTTCCACACAGAACCTTAGTGAGTTTTGCTCGTAAAGATCCGACAGTTTGAGTTTGATTAACAACAGACAAGAGTTTTCAACCGAGCTCGCGCTCAAAGTTCCATGCCTAGCATGGAAAGTTAACTCTTTCACCTCCGGAGCAGTTCGAAGGTTGGGACTCACTGCATATGTCATAATATAGCAAGACTCCATTAGAAGAAACAACATTACTAAGGTGAGTAATTTTTTCTTCTGACCCTCCAGACCTTGGGGGTGAGCCCTGCCCTCTGTGGTTCAGAATCCAAGCACCTCCAGTGCTGGTTGTAAGACTGAGTGATCGAGGTTCTCCCAGTCTCTCGACTCGTTGGGCTGTTGAGCACCCCTTGGCTGAGGGGCAGGTCATGGGTTCTGTGGCTTCACCATCCAGCCAGTCGACTTCGACAGCAGTCAGGCAGGCTGCCAAAATCTATCTTCCCCAAATGAATCTTCACCATTCATTGCCAATGGGTCCCACCAGAGGTCAGGACCCTGCCCGGGGAAAAAAAAAAGCACTGCCTCTTTTAAATTTTTCTGAGCTGGAGGAGCCAATGTTGGGACAGCGCCGACCACGAGGCCAGTGCTCTACGTGGCGCTCTCGCAGGTTGGCCAGTAACTGATGCTGACTCCTACCATAATTCAGTTCTTGTTTTACCGCCGTCGAGGAAGGATTCTGTGCGGGAAGACTGCTTCAAGCAACTGTGTTAGTCGAAGTCCTCCGGACCTCAACTCTTGTTCTGGTGCCATGAGTACTAGTACTGCTTCAGGGCTGGAGTTTCTTTCTTTTCTTTATTGTTCTCGTGGCTCGAAGTAACTTCACTATAGAAAACCCTGTTTTATTATTTTTATCCACACAATGATATGGCGGGGTCGGGGTGTAGATCGATATCCAAACGTGCGTTAATTGCCCCTATGCATTGGTGCCCCTGTGGCAACTCTATGACCATTACAGACCCCCATGACTGTTGTTTCGCCTGTCTGGGTCCTCACCACACAGTGGACGAGTGCAGCGCCTGTTTTTTCATGGATCATCGCACTCTTGTTATCCACACGGCACGGTTGGGGAGAGACTTCCCAACTTTTAGAGGGCATCATCACACCCGGGACGCCAAGACACGGTCTCTGGGCTCCACCCCTGAGCCCCCCTGGCTCTATACAGCCCAGTGGGGAAGGGAACCCTCTACTCCACAGCTTGCTGGTGCAGGGGGTCCCAGCGAGGGGTTGGTGGGGCAGCCATCCTCTGGAGGGGGGCGACTAGTCACCCTTCGCAGTCCAGAGTCTCCTTGGAGGCCCGGACGACCCCCGAGGTAGAGTCTGTGCTATACACGGGCTCTGCTCAGGTGATCTCCTTGGGGCCACAGTCGGTTTCTGCCCCGTCTCCCGGCATCACCTCTGGGGCCAGTGAGCGGGGTGCACTGGCAGCATGCCCGGGCTCCTTTCTGATGCCTCCCTTGGTACTGGGGTGCCTCAAATTCCAGGAGGGGCCCATTTGGAGATCTCCCTGATCTCATTCCCCGCTTTGGAGGATGATAATCGTGATGATCTTGACTGGGCTCTGGGCTCCTCAGATTCCATCTGGACCTCTCCAGGGGCCTTTAGAAGTTTCTAATTCGGCGTCTGTGTCGGACAATGATGCAGGCTGCGGCGCCACTCCAGACCCCTCTGACGCCTTCTCCTCTGTTGGGGCCCTCTCTGGAGTTCCTATGAGTGGTGGTGCTGCAACGAGCACCATTTTGGGTGATGGCACCATGGTCGGCACTGTGGACATTGACACCTCAGCCTCAAGCACCGCTGCTGGCTTGGGGGTTGGTGTACTCCCGTTGGCCAGACCCAGACCTACCGTGATTTGGATCCCAGCCGATGAGGTGGATACTGAGGGGGGCCCCACCGCTCCCCCTGTGGGAGATGGGACTGTCTCCCCTCCAAGCAACCAGTCCGGATTCTTCCACTAGGCCCCTTCTGAGGGCCAGGTCCCCCCCGTAAAGTTGAAGGTTGGCAGGACTTGGTCTGAGCAGTGACCCCTCGGGGCTGCCTGAAAACCAGCATGTGGGCTCTAGTGCAGACCTGTCTTTGCCTTCCTTTGCTTTGGGAAGGGGTCCCGCGGTTAGTGGGGGTGAGAGCCTTCCAATGAACTCTGCATGGCTCCAGCCTCCCTATTTGGGGGTTCACCCCTAGGAGCAACCCCTAGTCCGCCCTTCGACAGGCACACTGAGGTATGTGGGTTTGAAAGCCCCCCTCACCTTCAGGAGGGGTCCCCTGCATGAACCCACAGCTCTGGCAGAGTACCTTCCTGGCTTTGCCAGGCTGTCCCTTCTCTTGTTTCTCTGCTTCCACTTCCTTCTTTCTCTGGTCTGGTGGTCCTGGGGGTCCCCTGACCTGGGAGCAGTTCAGGGCTTTGGCGGCTGTGTTCCCCCATTATCTCAGAGCCATCTCCAAGATCACTTTCAGACCTCAGACTTCTGCGCCGCCAAGCTCTGATTCGGACTCCTCCACATATTCTGCTTCCTCCAGCGAGGAAGGGGATGACTCTTGCCATTACTCTGCTGACGGGGACCTCACGTCCTACTAGCGTTTCCTGGCACAGGTGATGGAGGAGTTCCGTCTTTCCCATTTTGTTGGATGGAATCCAGGACATGCGACACTGTTATTCCTGGGATAATGCAGCACTGACACCTTGGTCATACCTCGCCGGCCGAGGCCATTTGCAGAGGCTTTGCACGCCATCTTGCAGCGTCCCGATGCCCCTAGGGACTGTATGCACAGGCATTGTGCAGCAGCTGGGTTTCCAGGTGCCATGCCCCACCCCACTTCGGGGGTTGGGCTCCTGGACACCCCTTCTGGGTATTGTCCTCATCACAGCCACCCCCTGATGCTGACTCGGCTGAGTTTGACCAATGGGGGAGAAGGATGTTTTTTTTTTTTGTTTTTTTTTAAATCACAATTTTATCCCTTCCTTGTCCTGCCAGCCCGACCCTTCGGGGCTACTAGGGAGTCATCCTCCTGCCTCCCACTCTACCCACTTCCACCTCCATGTCCCCATGGAGCCTTGGATTACCCCTCCCCCGGGCGGGGATGGGGCAAGGCCCTAACACCCCAAGCTACTCACTGTTTCGTTGGTCCGGAGGTGGCAGGGTGAGTGGGGGCATATCAGAGGCACGCTCCATGCAGCCCGTCTTCCTGGTCCTGGCAGGCTTTTTTCCCCTTTTTCCTCCCACCCCAACAGCGTAAGACCCAGACATCAAGGCGTTGGGCGCCGACGTCACGCTGCTGTGTAGCGGCCACCCATCCCCTATTGTTAGGGGCTTGTAGTACTCCGAGCCTCTGCTCAGAGTCATACAAGAGCGCAGGCTGTGGTCTCAACCCTCCCTGGAGTAGGCGAGCTGTCATGGGACGCTCAAGCCTATCACCCCCTCCCACCCGACCCACCAGCGACCCGAGTTCGCTTCCGAACCAGAGTCGCCAGGAGAAGGGTGTTTTATAGCACTCCTTCTTCTGCAGATAGTGATGCATCTGGCACACCAGGTGGCTTCTGCTAGGCACATCTGGACACTAATAGGATATTTTCTGGCAGCTGTACCTGATGGTGAGGGAACACGGCAAGCCATTCACCTCACTGCCCAAGACTTGGAGCTGGCAAGTCATCTCTCTAGCACAGTCTACAATGCGGCTTCCAGGCTGGTGGGATCTTTGGTCTGCATTAGGTGGACTGCGTAGCTCGCTTGTCAAGGTTGTCGCCCTTGGCCCGGCGTAGGGTGATATCCTCACCATTCCGGTGGGGCCCAGTTCTTTTCTCATAGGGCATGGCGAGTACTGAAGGGACACCTTCCATCTCCCGAGTCTCAGGAGCATTTGCCGGCCCATTCCAGCTCTCTGGCCTCGCCAGGCCTGTGAATGTCCCTGTCCTCCTGTGGTTTTTTCCCCCATGGGGCTGGGGTTTGCCATCTTGGCACTCGGACCCACTGGTAATGAATGGTGAAGATTAATTTGGGGAATATATGGAAATTACAAACTTACTGCAATTATTGATCTTCCCAAATATCTTCACCTCTCATTACACAGGTACAGTCCAGGTCACTGGTAAGGCCGCATCTAGAGTATGGAGTTCAGTACTTGTGCCCACACCTCAAAAAAGGACATCATCCTGCTGGAGAAGGTCCAGAGGAGGTCTACAAAGATGATAGCTGGTCAGCAGGGCAAGGCACACAAGGAGAAGTTGAGGGCACTGAACATGTACTCCCTGGAAGACAGGGAGAGAGAGAGAGAGAGAGGAGGGAAACATGATTGGGACCTTCAAGTACTTGAAAGGTATAAGTAAGGTTGATAAAGAGAGGCTCTTTAAGCTGAATGGCAACCATAACACAAGGGGGCACAGTCTTAAGCTGGAGGGTGGGAGGTTTAGGAGGGAGGTCAGGAAGCACTTCTATACAGAGAGGGTGGTGAACACTTGGAATACGCTGCTGGAAGAAGTCATCTCATTGAAGACAGTGGGCAGCTTTAAGAGAGGCTGGGATAGGCATAGTGGAAGGTAAGGATCATGGGTATGGAGGATGGGAGGAGTGGGGAGGGAGGGCAGGGACATTATCTCAAGCTGTGGATCCTGCAATACGAGCAGACTTGATAGACCAAATGGCCTTCTTCTGGCTTCTTGATATGTTCGTATACCCTCCCACCCTGTAACCAGGCACTGGACAGTGCTGTCTCTTCCCTTTTCTGTCTCCCTAGTCCCTGATTGGCACGAGAGTCAGGAGAAGGGATAGTTTCTCTGGGAGGCAAACCCTGTTTCCTAATTTATGGGCTCTGTCAGCCCTCCTGGGTTGGCCTTCTGACCCCTTTTTCCTGTTTCATGCCCCTGTAGGGGTGGCTAATATCCCCTTAAGAATTTTCTTATTCTGGTGTCTCAGGTTGTCTGATGCCACCAAGGGTCGGGATTGTTCTCGATGCTACAGCCTTGGCAGATGTTCTTGAGAAAGTTCTTGAATCTCCTATGGCTAGTGGGTGTGGTACCTGTTAGCCTTCCTTCCTTGGTCTTTTTGGCTGTTGTACCGAGATGTTCAACCCTCCCACAGTTGTGACTTCCTTTTCAAAAAAAAAAAAAAGATTAACTCAGTTGATAGGAGCAAAAAAAAAGCCAAAGCCCACAAATAGCTCCATTATGAAAGAATAAAATACTCCATATTTCCCCCTTCAGAGGTACTTATCCAAACTTTTTTTAAATTGCTCTTTATTTGGACTTAATATTATTTCCAATGGTAGTCTATTCCACAAGTTTGCAGTTCACAAGGTAAAAGAATTTTTTTCTTTCAGTTGTTTTAAATCTATCTATTTTTACTTGGAGGATGACCTCTTACACTGAGAAAATCATTTTTAGACTCTGTACTCATTTCTGTCATTAACAAGGGGTTGTTCATGATGTCATAATAAAGTAATAAATCCTCTCTTTGCCTCCTCCTTTCCAAACTATGCAGACCTAGCTTATACAATCTTTCTGAATAACTATCATATTTTACAGTTGATATTAATTTTGTGTAGCGTCATTGGACATTTTCAAGTCTGTTTATATCAATTTGTTTATAGGGGGACCATACCCGACTACAAAAATCCAATAATGGGCCAACATAAGATAGGTACAAGGGGAGCAAAACATCCAGTGCTCTACATTTAATATTTCTTTTAATAGACATGATAACCCTGTTTGCCTTAGAAATAACTGTTTTAAGATGTTCTTTAAACAGGAATTGATGATCTAGGGTAATACCCAAATTGCATTCTGATATCCTTTGTGGTATAAGTACTCCATTTAATTGATAAACATGTTGTTCATTCTGTTTACCCATATGAATAATACAGCATTTTTCTGTATTTAGTTTCATTCCCCAGGCTATTGTCCAGTCTGCAATACAGTAGTATTTATATCTTTCTGTAATGATTCTCTAGCACTAACTGAATTACAAGGAGCACACAATTTGGTGTCATCAGCATATTTTATTATTTCATTACTTGTGTTGTCATCTAAATCTGCTATAAAAATGTGGAATAAGATAGGTCCAATAACTGACCCCTTCCAGTTACCAACCCTTCAACTGAAAGATGCCCATGTATTGATACTATTTGTTTTCTGTTTTGTAACCAATTTTCCACCCATCTTATAATATAAGTCTATTTTATATTTAAAAAGTTTTTCACTGATTGCCCAGTGTGGAACTAGACCAAAAGCTCTACTGAAATCAAACATAACAGGAGGCAGTATAGTGCAGTGGTCTAAGGCTCTGAGCTGCAAATCTGGTGGCATCCAGCAGACCAGACCTGGGTTTGAATCCCCCAGTTTCCACTTGCATACTGTGTGACCCCGAGCAAGTCACTTAACTTCCTTGTGCTCCCAGGTCGCACCTGGAAACAAGCTTTAGTGTGCCTTTCCTAGTTAAACAATTTCCCCTTCCCTTCCCCTTCCATAACCATATCCACTGGTGTTCCTTTGTCCAATGCTTTACTGATTTTGTCATAAAAACATATCAGATTGGTGGTACATGATCTACCCTTCCTGAAACTGTGTTGGTTTACGTCAAATATTGGGTTTTTATTAAGATGTTCTATAATTCAATTTTTTATGAGAGTCTCTAAGATTTTATCAGGTATAGAAATTAAACTTATTGGCCTATAATTAGACACTTCAGTCTTAATACCTTTCTTAAAAATAGGAGTTATTTTGGAAATTTTCCAATCTAATGGAATAACACCCTGGTTTATAGACCTTTCAAACAGTATTTTCAAAGGTTTCCAAATAGAATCTTTCATTATTTTCAGCATTTTTGATGTAGTATTATCTAGGCCTGGTGCAGTGTTTTCTCTTAAATGTTTGATTTGCTGGAGAATTTCTTCTTTAGTGATGATGAAGGAAGACAATACAGGAGGGATGTCAGTATGAACTAGTCTCTCGGTGGGGGGGTGGGGTTCTTCAGGATCTTCTCCTGGAAACCCCCGCGAAACTGTTGGAAGAAAGGGTGGCCATCTAGGCCTCTGACTTTTCCCTCCTGGGGATTGGGGAGGCTTTTCTCTCTACTCCCTCCTGTCTGTGACAATATTCTGGTCAGGTACTGCTGAGCTTTTCAAATCTGGCCTATGTTTTTAGTCTGAGGAGCCTGTCTGGTCCTCATATGAGAGACTGAATATCTAGCAGGGAGAGGAACTGTTGGGCAGTAGATCCCTCCGTGGGGGAGGACTGTTCACTTTTTTTCCCTCTTTTCTTCCTTATCTAATTTTTTCTATTTTTCTTCTGCCATTCGGGCTGCCCAGCATGCTGGTCCACTCCTACCTTATTAGTTTGTCCCCCTTGGATATACCCCCTTCTTTCAGTTGGCTTTATATTTATTTTTCCCCCTTGTTTATCTTTCAGTCACCTTTGCCCTCTTTCTACCCCTATCGTTATCCTTTCTTCCTTGCCCTGGCAGACATGAACTGAGTTATGGGAGGAGTCTGCATCGGTTACTGACCAACCCGCGAGTGCCACGTAGAACGTGGGCCTTGTGGGCAGCATTGTCCCGACGTTGACTCCTCCAGCTCAGAAAAATGTGAAGAGGCAGTGCTTTTTTATTTTTCTTTCCTAGTCAGGGTCCTGACCTCCAGTGGGACCCATTGGTAATGAATGGTGAAGATATTTGGGAAGATGAATAATTACAGAAAGTACATAATTTCCATTTCTTGAGCCTGGCAACCAGTTGTCGGATGAGACAAGGAATCTGTATCACAGGCCGTGGTGCTCCCAGTCCTCACTCAGGAGGACATGGACCGGGTCAGTGGCCCCGGCTGATATACCGTGGGACCATCCAGGGTTGGATCTGTGCCTATGTTGCTCAACGTCAGGTGCGTAATTTATGGCCAGCCACAGGAAGACCCTTCTCACAATCGGCTGGCCAGTTGACAATCGAGGTCGCAGTTGAGGCACTTGCGCTGTCAATACCACTTGACTGGGAGGCATTGCCATTGGCATTCCTCTACCTCATCATCTGGTGAGGTGATGCACTGATTGCAAGATGCACTGGTGCTGTAAGGAATTCCTGTGAGAACAGTGGGCCATCGCGGGGCAGGGTAGGACTGTAGCCCAAGTGCGAAAAGGATAACATAATAAAAACAGGAAAATTGGTTTAACATTTTTATGTTCTTCCCCAAGCCCCTCAGCTGCCCCCTCCTTCAGGCCTCTTAGTCATCCCATCTACCCACCAGACTCCTCTCCTGCTAGCAGGCGTCTGTCTCCTAGGCCCCTCCCCCCGGTTATGTCCATCTATCCCCTAAGCCTCCGGCTTATCCCTGCTGGCCTCTCCCCTCTGCTCAGCAAATGCACCAGGGGAGGAAGCATCTTGGAGTATCAAGGAGCATGGCCTTGGGAGCAGAGGAGATCTTCATCTGGTGCATCAGATGGGCCACTGTTTATTAATGGATGAGCTTAACCATTTATGTTCAGAAGGATTCTGTAGAAATCAGAGAGTCCCTGCGGTCAGTCCTGAGCAGTACAGAATAGGGAACTGAAAGATCCCAGGTTCATATCACACCACAGTCTCGAGATCCCTTGGTGACCTTGAGCAAGTCATTTAACCCTCCTTGTGCTTCCATCACTCCTAGCTGTAAAACTGGGTACAAGCACATCCCCCACTGTTAGCAATATATGTCATGTCTCAGTTAGGTTTTCCTGGGAAAAGAAATTTGTAAAATGAACATTAGTGAAGAAAACTCCCTGGATTTCTCACAAATGGTTGGTGTTTATTCTTACCCAACTGGCTTTAGACATCACTGATTTTTTGAGTGTGGTCCAAGATTCTGATCATTAAGACACTAACTTGGGATCCAGGGCCCTGATCATTGGGTCCTTACATGTGATCTAAGGCCCTAATCTTTGGGGCCTTACGTGTGATCTAGGGCCCTGATCACTGGGGTATTGCATGAAATCTGGGGCCCTCATTATTGGGGTCTTATATGGGACCCAGGGCCATCATCACTGAATCTCTTATGGGAGATATGGGGTCCTGATTACTGGTTCCTTACATGTGATCTGTGGCCCAGAACACTGGGTACTTGTATGGATCCAGGGCCTGATCACTTGGGCTTTATTTGGTATCTGGAGATTTCATTACTGGGTCTGACATGGGAGCTCTGATCAGTGGGTCCCTTATGTGGGATTAAGATCCTTTTGTTGGATCCTAGGTCCTGATCACTGGGGCCTTACACTGGATCTGTGGTACTGATCATTGGGGTCATACATTGGATCTTGGGCGCTGATCATTGGGTCTTTGGATGGAATGTGGACCCTGATCACTAGGGGCATACGTTGGATCCGGGACCCTGATCATAGGGCTCTTACATGGGATCCTGATTGTTGGGGCCTTAACCAGGGTTTAGGGCCCTGGAAATTCTGTAAGGAGAGGAACAGAGTCAGGGCATCTTACCATCCTGGTAGCTCTGGCTGGTATGTGATCAGTTAGGAACCATGGTGTCGTGGGTGACCACGTGATGCCAGTGCCCCCCAGGCAGGCACAAGCATATTGGTGATGCATGTTGTCATAGGAGGGGAAGGACTTCCATGGGGGGGCTCACCCTGCTTGGCCAGTAATGAAAGCTGGGCCCCCATTCCATGACACTAGTCCCAGTACCACTTGTGTGCCCCCCCTTCCCCCAATTGGCACAGTAGAGGAATGCTTTATTGGTTGCAGACCTCACCAGTCCTGGTATGCAGGAAGGGTCAACCTTTGGGACATTGCATGTGACTGGAGAGGTCTAGGTTTGAAGACGACAAACCTGGACAGTGATTCAGCGGGAACAACAGGTGCAGGAACAGCCTGAGTGAGCCTGCAGGTCCAGTTGGTGTAGTAGAAGAGGAAAAATGTATACGTTTAAAAAAAGCTGGGGCAGCAGGCCCATCGGTGCCCTTCTGGGAGGGAGGGTTGCCGTCCAGCTGCTATACTGCCACCTGGGTAACCACAAGTGGTAGTACAGGTGGGGGGATGCCAGGAGAAGGGCAGACGCCGGCTAGATCCGGGCATGATACCACACCTCTGTGCATGCACGATCCCTTTGTGTGCCGACATCTGTGTGGGTGGGAGAACATCAAGAAAATGGCCTCTGTGCACCAGGATGACTGAGAACCTGGCACCGTCCTGGATCTCCCCCTGTCTGTCCCACGGCCACAGCTTCCCAATGAAGTGTGGAAGTTCAAGGGGAGGCCCCAAATCCTCTCCTCGGGGGACCACAGCTACATGGGTAAGGTCCTGAGCATTGGATTGCAGGTACCGGGGGACAACAGCTGATAGGATGCTTTGGCGACTCCCAAAGGAGTTAGTGCGCAGGTGGAAGGGGGCATAACACATTGAAATAAAAAATTAAAAAACTAGGGCATCTTACAAATGAACTTCGAGGCACAGGATGATTTATTAGTTACTCTTAAGTTTGGATCTGTGTTGGTTTGTAATATATGTATTTATTATTTATGTAAAACTTGGCGACCTGGATAGGCACGCTGAGTCAGATATTGTTTTTAGGTTTTTGTATTTTCTACTTTGACCTGGAAAAGAGAGCCAGACAATAATACCAATTTTCAGCCTGATCCTGGGAGGATGGATCCAGAATCAAACCAACTGAAATTGAACGTTATGAATCTGTTTGCTGCAATTCTGGTTGAGGGTTAGGAAGAAGTAGGCTGTTGGTTAACTAGAATCTGCATCTTATCCATAGGGAAATGGGCAGACTAGGTGGGCCAAGCGGTCCTTTTCTGCCGTCAGAGTCTGTGTTTGTGATATATTTTAGTGAATACAGTAGTCCTTCACTATAAATTCCCTCACTATAATGAATCTGTTTTCGTGAAAATGGAATGTGGATCCCACTGTTTTTGTTCTTTACCTATTAACACCTCATTAATTGATAATCACGGCTCATTACTGTGGTTAAACTGAACCGCATTGAAGTGCTTCAGTAAGCAATCTGCTAGCGCTCTGTATTACCTATACTGCTGTGAGTCTGCTTCAAGTCTGCTTTGTTGTACTGTAAAAGTGTTTAGAGGTTTTACCCTATTACCTGCTGCCATAAACCTTAACAGATGGCTGAAATCAAGAAATGCAAAGCACTAGATAGTGACACTAAGATGGCAGTGTGGAGCAGTATGAGGAATGGTGAATCAACAATGAAAATTGCTGCTGAATAAAGCCTTCAAAAATTGACTGTCAAGATTAAAAAACAAGAGGACAAACTACAGAACTTTGATTAAAAGCAGGGACACTGGTTTACCGGGATTGAGAAAGGGTATATTCCATTTTGCACATTGTAAAAAATGGTATTGTTACTGGTGTCTGCTAAGCCAAAATCCGGTTTTACCGGTATTTGGTTCTGTGTACTTTATTTAACAATTTTTAACTCTACTAACATGCATTTTAGCAATTTTGACCTCCACTGTTGCACATCCTTCCATCCTTGTACCAATTTAAAGTTATTTTAGGTACAAGATGTGATGGCAGCAGCAGCACTACAGCACCATCCCTATGGTGTGATGGAAGCAGCACTACGGCCCCATCCCTCAGGTGCGATGGCAGCACCAACAGCACTACAGCCCCCATCCCTCAGGTGTGATGGCAGCAGCAACAGCACTATGGCTCCCATCCCTCTGGTGTGATGGCAGCAGCAACAGCACTACAACCTCCTTCCCTCAGGTGTGACAGAAGCGGCAGCACTGTGGCCCCCATCCCTTAGATGTGATGACAGCAGTATTACATTCCCCATCCACCAGTGGTGATGGCAGACACACTACAGCCCCTACCCCTTCGGTGTGATGGCAGTAGCAACAATGCAGTCCACATCCCTCTGGGGTGATGGCAGTAGTGACAGCATTATGATCCCCTTTCTTCAACACCCACACCCCACATGCACAAGTTACAAATAACTTGGTCTCTTTGCTTCTTAGAACTCAGATGTGAATTAATCTGAACCATCACCGCTAAGGTGGACTACCTTTGTTTTTTTCTATCTATAATTTAGCTGCATGAATTGGATTTCTGCCTGTGACACCGCTGACCAGGATTAGGTAACAGACTTGGGTGTTGGGGGGCCAGCTGGTGGGTGAAGGCTTGAGTGTCCAACAACCACTCACCTTCTCCTAGGAGGGAGAGTGGTTCATGACTCAGCATTTTCTGTCCCCTGGTGGAGGCCAGAGGCACGACAACACATCGGCCCTCACTGTGGGAGGGAGCGTGACGAACGTCGGCTTGTGTCTTAACATCATGTGGCCTGTCACACTCCCAAGAAAATGGGAAAACACCCACTGGCCAACTGAAGGATGGCTGCTGGTCCCGCCATAAGCCAGAAGCCCCAGACATGTGTCCGTTCTGACCTCTGCCATGCCCAGGATACAGAGGAAGCTCTTTGGGGCAATTCTCCTCCCCTGGTAGCCTCCCACAGGGGTAGGGGCCCACTCAATAAGGGGTTGCTTTGGGTTACCTGGTAGCACAGTGGATGGTGGTCGGGACTCAACAGCAGTGGTAGGGGGCCTTTGCAGGCCTGAAGGAGTGGATGGCCAGGGGGTAGTAGGAGCAAAAAAAAAAACTGCTTGAATTTGCTTCTTTGAAATAAAGTGTCTTCACCTAAAAAATCCACAAGTGTTTAGTGGAGGACCTTCAAATGGATTCATGCATCTCCCAGACATGTGGATGCTTTTTTTTTACTTGGTGTCCATGAAAAGGGTGTCTCCCAGTTTTCATGTCTTTGTTCAGATGTGAATTGAGCACCACTCTGCCCACCAGCATCATACAGCCCCTGGGGTCCTACCTTCTGTATGTCGTTGACTGTGCTTTCAAAATCCACTGGCCAAACATAAGTACACTTAAATACTTCACATTTGCTTTTTGTTGAAGCAGTCTCTCAGAAAACATTTTGTTGTCACAGAGACTGAAACAGCAGGTGGGAGAAAAGGTGCAAATGATCCAATTCACCTAAATGGGGTGCTAACTGTGAAATCTTTTCATAAGTAGTAAGGCAGCTTTTTCCTTGTGAACATACTTTCATTCAAACTAGTTTTCATTCAAACAACTGAGGATTTTGTTTGTCCCTGCTGATTATAAACTTCAATAAGCTAGTTGGTAACAGTGATCCTGCATTTAGCAATCTACAACCTAGATTCTCGTATGCAAAGAATACAATAAAAACCTGACTAAAATATAAAAGCAAGCTTATAAAACACATAAAATGTAGTTAAACATTTATCTTTACCTATACAAAATCATTGCAGCCCAAGTAAAACTCAAATAAATTACATGGCACCCTGACTACTATTCTATGATGTAGTACTAAACATATATTGGTGTTTTTTTTTTATATTCTTTGTAAACCAGGTAAGGCCCACTAGGCAGAACTGCCTGTTTTCAGGAGTGACCTAGAAGCACTGGAGAGGTTAAGTGACTTGTTTGGAGTCTCACAGTATGCAGGTGGAGGTTGTGGGAATCGAACCCAAGTCTGCTGGATGTACCCAGTTCAATCACTGTTTGTTATTCTAACCACTAGGCTATACTGCCAGCCACAATAACACCCATATACAATGTTTTAATATTTAATTTTAATAATAGTGCACAGTACCTACAGTGCAAATTATGAACATTAAACACTTTACAGTATTTTACTAAAACTGAGTTATTCACCACTCCATCTGCTTATTTTTTCTTACACCAAAGTGGGTGAATAGTTGACAGAGCACTGTAAATAGCTTTTGATCAGGCTTCATTATTCTACATCCAGAAACAGATAACATTTAAAATCCTTTTTATGGAAAACGGCTTTTGGAGATGATGTGGACATCGACTGATGCTGTGCATTTTAATCTTGATTTTAATGTTTTATGATGTTTTAATATGATGTTATTTTATTGTAATGTGCCATGATTTTAGAAAGGCACAATATAAATAAAGATTATTATTATTTGTTTATTCTGGATGTATTTAATATTGATTTTCTGTGGCTCACTAAATAGAATCTAGCACTGTATGAGGCAGATGTTTTTACATTTTGGAAGAGGCAACACATCTTATCCGTTTAGGATTCATGTTAGAAACAGAAGTCTTTCTTCATATTTAAAACATATTCAAGTGTCAGTGCATTCATTTAGTAGTTTATGCTGACTAACATATGCTGTAGAAAACAGTAAAGGATTTATTGTGAAGCACTCAGGATCTATAGTAGAACTCCTGCAATTTTCCAGCAAGTTTTGCAAAAAAACTCTGCAATTTCAGGTTACTTTTCCTGCAATTTTCCAGTGGCCCTGCCCATGTGTGCTGATACTTGTAGACTCTTAGGCACATACTACATGAAAACTGTGGTTTCAGGAAGGAAAGCAGTCCTCAGGTAATGGAGATGTAGGTGGGAAGCATGGGTGGTTAAACTGAATGGCTGATTACAACAAAGCAGTACGGGCGATTTCCTTACTGACGCTATATGCAGCAAAGCAGAAAGAATGCGAAGCACAACAGCATTCATTTTAAGATGCTGAAATCTGGATCAGCATGCTGGCACTGCGGTAGCACTACTGCTTGCAATGCCAGCAACCCAGGGTCGGAAGCAAACCTGGGTTGCTGGAAGTCTGGCCAGGGGAGTAGGATAGAGCACCCGGGGGACTGCTCTCCTCCTCTGGGCAGGGTGGGCTGCAGGTTCTGCTGCTTTACCACCACCTGTGTGACCACGGGTGGTGGTGCAATGGTGCTACAGAATGATCAGGAGGGGAGGACGCTAGCCAGGATCTGGAGCAGTGGCATGTCTCCATGTGACCTACCTCATTGGATCTCCTCTAGTGCCAGTGTCCTCAGGGACAGAGACCAGAAAACCAGGAATAATCACCCCACATCGGCCACTGGCAGAAGGAACCCAGGTGCCCCAGACTTCATAACCAGGCTCCATGAGGGACCCACTGGGCTACCTGATACACACTAAGGGAGTGTGGAGGGGTGATCTGGGGTCCCCTTCCTTCCCACCTGGGGGGGGGGGTACAACACAGGCAGGATAGGGGCAGGTCCACAGGAGCTTCTGAGCATTATCTGGGGGTGAAGCTAGGGGATACCCAGCCTAGGGATCTATGAAAAGTGGAGACTGATGCTGTGAGAAGGGGACATAGAAAGAAAAAATAAAATTTTTTTAAAAAGATGCTGAAATCTTAGAGATTCTGTGCAGAGACATGCAATTTCCGTGAGGCACCGGTACAAGAATTCAAAATCCGCATACCAAGCAGGATTCTGTGATTGTTACCGGTAAAAATGGAAAACCAGGGTCCCTGATTAAAAGTGCAGTGAGAAAGATGGCTTCCAAAGAAAAAAATTAGATGTACCGGTAACACAGAGGTTGGTTCTGCTGTCCGTCTGTGGTTTAAAATTCAGTGAGAAACCAGCATCCCTTGGTCTGGAGTGATTTTGCAAGAGAAAGCCAATGCATTTGCTAGACAGCTGTACAGGGAGGAGAACACATTTCATTCAAATCCTCCTCCCACCCGGTTGGATTTGGCACTTACAGAATAGAAATGGAATAAGACATCTTAAAACTACTACCAAGCAACATTCTTCAGACGCCATGGCAGTCACCACATTTTTGCTTCAGCTAGCCTGCATCATTTGAACCAGAGGTTATGACCTTGATCAACCGTACAACACTGACTAGATAGGCTTATTTTGGAAGTGCCTCACTGATTACACTTCAGTCGCCTACACAGAGGTGGTTCCATCAGAGAGGGGTCTAAACTGTTCACAGATAAACTCAGGCTGCTAGTCTGCAGAAATGCCAGTGGAGAACACAAACTTAAACCCCTTTGCAGTGGGAAGTACAATAACCTGCATTGTTTACATCATATCAACCGTGAGGCACTCCTCCTTTATACAAACAGTACCAATGCATGGATGATCAGAGATACTTTTATAACCTGGTTTCTTCAGGACATTACATAGAAACACAAGATAGACGAGAGTTGGGTTTCACTGCTATGCAGACGATACTCTACTCTTGTCTGTCCTTTGCACCCCAGGACTGGGGGACATTCTGAACAAATGTTTGACCAAGATCCTAGGCTGGTTGTCCTCAAGCTGGATGGGACTCGGTTCTGATAAGACTGAAGTACTGGTGCTTGAGCCAGGTAGGAAAGGGGGACGGACTTTGTCTGAAGGGTTATTGAACCTTTGTCTCAGTACTTCTCGTCTTGACACTGTCCAACAGATGAAGAATCTAGGCTTCATTCTGGACAAGGGCTGACATTTGAGGCTCAGGTGTCAGCAGTCATCCAGAATGGTTTCTACCATCTAAGAAATATCAGCCAGATTTGTTTCCTTGTTCTTCCTGAGGACCTGCCTTCAATAGTGTATGCTTTTGTGATGTCTCAACTACTGCAACGCCGTCTATCTTGGGGTCAGTGGAGGTGCGCTGTATTGCCTGCAGGTGTTGCAGAATGCAGCTGCAAGATTGTTGACAGGCCTTTCCAGGTCAAGCCACATCATTCCTGTGCTACGGGATCTGCACTGGCTGCCAGTCAAGTAGCGCATCTCCTGTAAGATCGGATTATTAACCTATAAGGCCCTGCACTGTCTGGGTTTTGGTTACCTGCATGATCTCTTGTATCCATACTGTTCTGCTTGCTCCCTCCATTCTTCCGATGAGGGCCTCTTGCTGGTTCCAAAAACTCTATTAAAAACATCTGGGGACAGAGCCTTCGGGGTGCCTGGACCTATAATATGGAATTCACTGTGAAGGGCTCTGAAGGAGGCCCCCTTGGTTAAAGCATTTAAAAAAAGATCTTAAAACTTACCTTTTTGCCCAGGCATTTGGCTCTGCTGTGGACTCGAACTGATTTTAGTTGATTAATTAATTAGTGGTTTTTCAATGTGCTTATGTTTTTGCTGGGCTATGTAGTATGTGATTGCTGATGTATTTCTCTGTAGTGGCACCCTGAGTCTCCTGGGAAGGGTGCCAGAAATAAATTAAACTACTACAGCAGAAAAAGACCTCTGGTTCTTCCGGTCTGCCCATAAAACCAGGACTTATTGTCTGTACGGGGTTCTAACCCAAACTATCTGCCCCCATGCTCCCTGCCCTTCCGTTATCACCCTGAGCAACCACTGAGCCCTTCACTGTGTCCCAGCCATGTTTGAAACCATTAATAGTTTTGGCACCCAACACGCTCATCTGGCAGATTGATTGTTCCACGGCTTTACCCGCACTCTTTCTGTAAAAAAAAAAAAACACAGTTTCTCACGTCCCTCTTGAATCTCAGTTTGTCAATTTTCACTTGAGCTTCCATGTTCATGGTCCACTACTTAAGCAGAATAGTTCTTGTAGTTTACCTTGTTAATTGCTTTCTGGAACTTGAAGGTTTCTATAATATCCCCCATCTGTCGTCTGGCCTCCAGTGAGTACATGTTCATTGCCTTGAGCTGATCCTGCTAAAATCTGCCCTGCTGCCCCTAAATCATTCTGGTCACCCTATGTTGAACTGTCTCCAGCTGGTCCTTATCTTTCCTTAGGTGAGGACTCCAGAATTGGGTACAGTACTCCAGGTGGGGCCTCACCAGTGATCTATAGAGAGGTAGTAGTACTACCTCCTTTCTTCTGTCACTACCCCTTCCTATACAACCCAGCATCCTGTTTTCCTTACTGTAGGCCTTGTTACACTGGTTTGATTGTTTTAGGGAGTCAGTCATGATAACCCTAGGTCGCTTTCCTTAAAGGTCATGCACAGCTTTACCCTCCCTCCCTCTCCAACATCCAGTACTTTGTCCTGGGGTTCTTGTTCCCTATGTGCATCTTTTTGCACTTTTTGGCACTGAATTTCAACTGCCAAACCTTTGACCACCTCTCTAGCTTTTGCAAGTCTCTCTGCATCTCCCTAGCCCCCTCCTCACTGTCTACCCTGCCAGAGCTTAATGTCATCTGCAAAAAGATGCATCTTTCCCTGCATTCCTTTTCCTGTGACGCTACTGAACATATTGAAAAGGACTGGACCCAGGACTGATCCTTATGGCACCCCACTGGTGATGTTCCTCTCTTCTGATTTGACTCCATTAATCACAACCTACCCTCTCCTGTCCCCCTTCCAACCAGCTCTAACTTCCTTAGACCCCTTCTATGAGGTACTGAGAAAGCTTTTCTGAAATCAAAGTAAGAGTAACTCCACAGTATGGCCCTTATCCACCACCCTCGTTACTCAGTTAAAGAATACTGTCAGGTTGATCTGCCAACACCTTCCTGCCATAAACCCATGCTGTTGTACTGTCTTGCTCTCCAGGTAGTTTATGGGGTCTTCTTTGACTAGTGTATCCATCAGTTTACCTACGAGAGATAAGACTGTCAGATCTGTAGTTATCTGGTTGCCCCTTGTCTCTGCCCCTCCCCCATGGAACTAATGACTGCCATCTGTAAAGTCAATACCCATACCATGCAAGATACAATTCAGTCTGATATCATTATTTCTGAGGAAAAAATTCTATCTAAAATTAAACTTATAAAACCTGGTTATTCCCCAGATCCATACGGCATCTCCATGGACATGATCAAAATTATGCAAGTGCATCTGACCAAACACCAAACCATTACAGATTTTATTCAATCACAGCATTTAAACAGAACTACCAGCAGACTGGAACAAAACACATGTTATACCACTATATAAAAAGGAAGATAGTGGGGATACGGATGACTATAGGCCTATTAGCCTTACCCCAATTCTATGTAAAATTATGGAAAGCATACTTAAAGACAAAATAATTAACAACTTATCAGAAGTTGACTCAAAACAACATGGTTTTTGTAAAGGTCGATCTTGTATTACAAACTTGTTATGCTTTTATGAATCAGTGAGTAAGCATCTTGATAGCAGGACACCATGTGATGTGGTATTTTTGGACTTCAGAAAAGCATTTGACTGTGTCCCTCATTGGACCTTACTAATAAAACTGAATCTCTATAACATACACACTAGCATTATAAAATGGAAAAAAAATGGGTTATTAAATCGGTCTCAAAGAGTCCTAAGAGATGGTCATGCTTCAGAATGGAGACTGGTTACTAGTGGGGTACCCCAAGGATCAGTCTTGGCGCCCTTAATATTTCAACTGTTTATAATCAATTTATCTGATAATCTATACAATTATATTATAAAATATGCAGATGACTGCAACTTGGAGGTCCTTGCAAGACACTGTCTGAATCAATTTCTATACAGAATGACTTAAATACATTGAGTGGTCCAAAAAATGGGGTCTCAGATTTAACAATAATAAATGCAGTGTTGTGCACTTTGGAACTTAAAATTCTGTCATACCCTACTTACTCAGTAATTTACCCTAAAAGTGGTGGAGTCTGAAAAAGACTTGTAAATTACAATACAGAATACATTAACCTTCAATACTCAAATAAATAAGAACATAAATAAAGCAAACTGCATTTGGTGCAGTACAAAACAGAATATTAAACAAGATGAATCAGTTATTCTTCCTCTGAATAGATCATATATCCGCCCCATATTTGATTATGCTTCTCAGTTATGGTGTCCATACAATAAGAAAGACGTCTTAAGAAATGAAAAAGATTACAAAATATATAGATGGTGCACAGTCCTTAAATTAGGCAATAATGCATGATAGGGTTTGGGTTGTGCTGGGATAACCTCACGCCTGGGTGGTTGGACATGAGACCTTAGGCCAAGTGCGTCCAGTGTCCCAGAAGTGAGGTTATCCCAGCTCAACCCACACCCTGGAGTGCATCATTGCTATTACACAATGGCTCATTGTTATACAAAATAAAAAAAAAAAATTAAAAATGTTTTTAGTAGATTTTTAGTGTGGCAATATATCTTTGTTTCTGAAGAGAAGATGCAGACAACAATCCAACAAATCAATACACTGAGGTTGTGCTAAGATAACCTCACTGCTGCCAAGGGCAGACAGCCAATCAGGTTCCAGGATTTTTTTATTGCCATTGTATAATTTTGAACAAAGACTGGACAAATTTGGATTAATGTCTCTTGAAAAAGAAGATTTAGAGGTGACCTTATGCTCACTAGAGATATTATAAATGATGAAAACGTAATGTTTGAAATTGGCATTGATTTCAAGCAGATAAACATTAACACAAGAGGACACCCACTTCAAATAAAAATACAACACTTTAATACAAAAAAGAGAGGATATTTCTTCTCTCAGAGAATTATAAAACCATGGAATTTACTCCCTACAGATATTGTCATTGCTAAAACCAAGAATATGTTCAAAAAACACATAGACAACTATTTATTCAAACAACATGAAGTCTTGCTGTATTCTGACAAATTGCAGTGATGTCCAACCTTTGAACTGCCCTGGAGATGAAAGAGTTAACTTTCCATGCCAGGCATGGAACGCTGAGCTCGAGCTTGGTTGAGACTCTGTCTGTTGCTGTTTGAACTCAAACCGTCAGATTCTTTACTCCACCTCACTGAACAGTCGCTCCGGAGTTTTTCTCCTTTGCTCGGTTCAAGTACGGTTTTCTCGGTTTCGACCGAATTTAAACCGTAACCTATCGGTTCAGTCTCTGTCTGTGGTTTCGTGAGTACTAGATAGGCTTATTTTTTGTTATTATTCTGTGTGGAACTTGTAAACGTGGGATCGGTTCGGTTTGAACCGATCAGGTTGTTTAAAAAACTTTATTCTGCTTTTAGAGTGTGGTAACCAGTTCTTATCGGTTCTAAAAAAATACGGATTTTATTACGGTTTTTTCCATGACCCGTAACACGGTCAGGAACCGATAAGGGTGTCTTGCCTGGCGGATTGCCGAAAAAAGGGTACGTTTTTGTTAGGACTGGCCATGTCTGAGAAACCAAAAGAAAACGGGTCCACTGGGTTTCAACACTGTAGTGTGTGGGGGAAGTCTTTGCTAAGGCTGATCCCACACACCACCTGTGTTGTGTCTGGGGTTTGACCACCTCGATTCAGACTGCCAGATTTGTAAAATTTTCCTGCAGCTACCCTGGAAAAAAGAGTTGGTAGGCTCAGGAAAGGGAGGCCAAGAAGTCCACTGACCCAGATGGCCAGCCGGTTCGGTTCAACCGAACCAGGAGAAGTGCCCTCTGATCAGGTGAACTTCTTGAGGCAAGGAGAACGACTCGAGTGGGTTCCGATTAAGAATAAGAAGGGATAAATCAGCGGTGCGGATCACAAGTTCTTTCTCCGACCGCTGATGAAATAGCCAAAATGATAAAGATTGTTCAGTCGCTATCCCGGTTCCGACCGAACCGGCACCATTAGGAAGGTGCTGGGTTCGGTCGGTTCCTGATTCGGATTATAATTTAGAGAATTTATGAACCGGAGGAGGAGGAAGAAGGAGAGTATGAGGAAAGTGAGTGTGATTACGAAGTCTGGATGTGCCCATTGACCCGGACATCTCCCCAGACAGACCTTCAGGAGTGTCTCCTTCTAGGCTTTCTGAGTCCCCTTCCCATTTTATGTTTTACAAAAAAGTGGCTGAAACTCTTCAGCTTCCTGTGGAAGAAGCTGTGGATGACCAGGAGAAGCCTGACTATGTTGAAATGATGGATATCCCAGAGTCCAGGAGGCTGTCTATTCCCCCTTAATAAGTCCTTTGGGAAACAGACAATGAAAATTTTAAAGACTCCTTATTCTATACCTCCTGTGGATAAGAGAATGGACAAGAGGTATACTCTCTCAGGCTCAGATACGGAGTTCCTTACCCAGCAATGCAGCCATGTTGGGGTAGTGCAGGCTGCAGCCTGTGATAAGGCAAATATACCCTTGGCTTCACACCCCCCAGATAAGGACTCCAGGAGGATTGATGCCATGGCAAAGAAACAGTATATGGCAGCATCCTTGGGACTCAGGCAGGCTAATTATATGGCCTATACAGCTAGATATCAGAAATCTAGATGGGACACTGTAATGGCTTTAGCTAAACAGGTCCCTGGTCAGCTTGCCAAGGAGCTGGAGCAGGTGGCTGCGGATGGTATTGAGGCACCCAAGGTGCAATTCCATGCTGCAGTGGACTCCAGTGATGTTTCATCTAGAGTCATGTGGCTACATCTGTGGCCCTTCGTAGGATGGCTTGGCTCAGATGTACTAGCCTGTCTCAGGATACCCAGACTAAAGCCATGGATTTTTCTGTTGTGGGTAATTCTCTGTTTGGGGAGCAAACAGAGAATTCCATGAAGAAAATGGATGAGTACAGGACCACCTACAGGAGTGCTCAGGCCAAGGAAAGGCAAGCCACTGCTCAGAGGCAGCATCCCAGGGGCAGGGGCAGGCCTTTTCATAGGCCTTTCTACCAAGCCAGGCCTCCTCTTCTGCTTATGCTCATAGGGGTTCTTTAGAGGAGAGGCAGGCAGGGGTACAAGCAGGCCTGCTTCCACCCCTCAGCCTAAAGCCCTGCCAAACAGGCACCCTGATGGGTTTGCCAGGGCCGATTCTCCACCACCTGTAGGGGGCAGGCTGGCTTACTTTGTCCAGGACTGGATGTCTTTAACATCAGACAAATGGGTCCTGGAAGTAGTAAGCCAGGGACTGGTTCTCAGCTTCAAAAAATTTCCAAAGATGAGAACCAGATCCTTTCCACCTGCAAATCCTTCAGAGGCACTTGCCCTAGAGGCAGAGGTCTCTTCCCTCTTGGCTCTCAGAGCCATAGAGAGGGTCCCACCCCTACACAAAGGGAAATGATTGTACTCCAGGTACTTCCTAACCCCCAAAAAGACAGGAGAATGGCGGCCCATCCTGGATCTCAGATATTTAAACAAGCACCTTTTAAAGCCAAAGTTCAAAATGGTGACTCTGGGAATAATTCTACCCTCTCTAAGGCCAGGGGACTGGCTAGTCTCCCTGGACCTCAAGGATGCCTATTTCCATATTCTCATCAGAAGCTCCCATCGAAAGTACCTCAGGTTCGAGCTGCCCTCAGGCCACTACCAATTCAGAGCAATGCCGTTCGGCCTAACTTCTGCTCCAAGGGTGTTCACAAAATGCATGGCAGTAGTAGTTGCCTTCCTAAGGAGAAAAAGGATATCTGTATTTCCATACCTGGACGACTGGCTCATATTAGGCCAGTCACCAGACCAAGTCAAGTTACACCTACAGATAACTCAGCAACTGTTCACTTCTCTAGGTTTCCTGCTGAATCTTTCAAAGTCAGTTCTAAAGCCTGTGCAGCTCCTCACCTTCATAGGGGCAGAGCTGGATACAGTAAAAGCAAGAGCCTTCCTTCCCCTGGACAAGGCAAGGACACTTATTTCACTGGCCTCTTCATTCACCCCCCAGGTGTCTCGGCCAGCAAGGCATTTTCTGCAACTCCTAGGACACATGGCTGCCTCTACAGCAGTGGTGCAGGGAGCAAGATTTCAAATGAGGGATATTCAGTTCCACTTGAGAGCCTTTTGGTCTCAGAAAAGGGACCCTCTGACCAAAACTAATTCCAGTGACTCGAACCCTGATCCAGGCCTTACAGTGGTGGCTGGATCGGGACAATCTAAGACAGGGAGTTCCTTTTGTCACTCAGTCTCATTCTCTAATCCTTACTACAGATGCCTCCTTCTTGGGGTGGGGAGCACATTTGGGACCCCTGACCACCCAAGGGTTGTGGTCTCCTCAGGAATCTCTGCTTCACATCAATCTATTAGAACTCAGAGCAGTGTTTCTAGCACTTCAAGCTTTTTCCAAGTCTGTTCAGAACAAAGTAGTTCAGATCAGGACAGACAATACCACCACAATGTGGTATATCAACAAGCAAGGGGGCATTCGGTCTACGGCCTTGTGCACAGAGGCAATGACGTTATGGTCTCTGGCCTATTCCCTGAACACCTCTCTTACAGCAATACACCTCCCAGGCAAGGACAATGCCCTGGCAGATGCTCTCAGCAGGATATCTCAGGGCCATCACGAATGGTCCTTGGATCCCCTGGTTTTGAAGGTGATCTTCTCCAGATGGGGCATCCCACAGATAGATCTTTTTGCAGCCCCAGACAATCACCAACTTCCTCTCTTCTGCTGCAGGCCCCCAGTGTTGGGCTCAGCCCCCCCGGATGCCCTAGTTCTCAATTGGGAAGGGAAGTTCCTGTATGCTTTTCCTCCCTTTCGTCTCCTGTTCAAGGTGTTAGTCAAAATCAGGTCTCAACCCTGCAAGGTGATTCTGATTGCTCCAGACTGGGCCAGGCAGCCCTGGTACCCTCTCTTGTTGTCCTTAGCAGTCCACCTTCCCCTATCTCTTCCCAGGAATTACAGCCTATTAACATGTGCTCAGGGGAGGGTTTGGTATCCGAATCTCAAATCTCTCAATCTCAAGGCCTGGCTCTTGAAAAGTTAGAGTTTGCTGATTTGCACCTCTCTCAAGGTGTTATGGATATTCTAAAGGCTTCTCGGAAGCCTTCCACCAGAAACACTTACAACTCCAAGTGGAAAAGATTTTCTATATGGTGCTCTGGGAAACCTATTTCCCCAGAGTCTGCTAGCCTGTCCATGGTCCTGGACTATATGGTTCATCTTAATAGCTTGGGGCTCAGACCAGCTACACTAAGAGTGCATCTGGCAGCTGTCTTTGCCTTCCTTTCAGCAGGCAAGCTTTCTTCGCTTTCAGCCCATCCTGTATTCTCTAAATTTTTCAAGGGATTGCTTCATATCAATCCTCCATTCAGGGACCCTGCCCCTGTTTGGGACCTTAATGTTTGCATTGCCCAGCTTATGCAACCCCCTTTTGAGCCTTTGTCCTCAGCAGAGCTTAAGTACTTGACTTGGAAAACTGTTTTCTTGGTGGCCATCACTTCTGCCAGGCGCATAAGCGAGTTACAAGCCCTGTCAGTGGAGCCTGATTTTATCTCTTTCTATAGAGATAAGGTGGTCCTCAGGACTAATAGGAAGTTTTTGCCTAAGGTGGTTTCAGACTTCCACCTTAACCAGTCTATGTCTCTCCCTGTTTTCTTCAATGACCATTCCTCCTCTGGGGAGGGGAGGCTGCACAGTTTGGATGTGAAAAGAGCCCTTAGCTACTACATAGAGCGTACCAAGGGTCACAGGTTTGACTCCCTCCAACTATTCCTCACTTATGGTGAAGTTGGCATGGGAAAACTTGCCACTAAGAGATCTATTGCCAGGTGGATTGTCTCTTGCATTCAATTTTGTTATGAAAAACTAGGTAGGACTCCACCCTCAGGCCTGAGGGCTCACTCTACCAGAGGTACAGCTGCTTCCCTGGCTGCTGCCAGGGATATTCCTATCTTAGAGATTTGTCAAGCAGCCACCTGGAAAACAGTACACACTTTTACCAAGCATTACTCTCTGGATATCCAGGCTAGGAGTGATGCTCGGTTTGGCACAGCAGTGCCTCAGAGTCTATTTCCTAGGTAGGTTCTGTCCCTCCTCCATGGAGGTACTGCTTGGTAGTCTGCAATTTGTCAGAATACAGCAAGACTTCATGTTGTTTGAAGAAAAAATTACTCACCTTAGTAATGTTGTTTCTTCTAATGGAGTCTTGCTGTATTCTGACCCCCCGCCCCAGAACCCTTGTTTTTGGGATGTGGGTGGGCAGTAGCAGTGTTGGCACTCGAGAGGTGCCCCACCTCTTATTTCTCACCCCTTTAGTTTGGGTGGGTGGGTGTTGTGTTGCTTTCATTTTTTGGGTTTCCTGACTTGAGTCTTTGTTTTGGGATCAAAAAATCTGTTTATTATATTTAGTAGCCAGTTGGCTAGTGTAAGTTTATAGTTTCCACACAGGACACCCAGTGAGTATAGCTCGTAAAGATCTGACGGTTTGAGTTCAAACAGCAACAGACAGAGTCTCAACCAAGCTCGAGCTCAGCGTTCCATGCCTGGCATGGAAAGTTAACTCTTTCATCTCCAGGGCAGTTCAAAGGTTGGACATCACTGCAATTTGTCAGAATACAGCAAGACTCCATTAGAAGAAACATCACCACTAAGGTGAGTAATTTTTTCTTACATGACTATTCCCTTGGGTATTATGGATGACTGACAGGAGTGTTCATGGGCTTTGGCCTTATACTCCTTCCAACTTTCTTAGTGAATCTTAGTAGATTTCTATGGAGTAATTGCAAACCAACAAAGACACTACTCCTGTTAGAGCAGTGTCCTGCACATCCTTCTGCTGAGGAGCCGAAATCACGGGATGGCAGGATCACTGTGCTTTACTTACTGGCCAGTACCACCACACAAATGCAGCCCGTAGACAAGGGAATCCTAGCAACCCTAAAAAATTGCATCATAAACAGCTGCTTTGTGAACTAATCTGATAGGATACAGGGTCCCAATTAGTGGCTTTTTTTAAAGTCCTACACAATTAAGGACACATGCTATATAACAGCACATATCTGGGATGAACTCATGATGCAGAAGGTGCACAATTGTAGGCGAGATGCCCTAGGACCAATGATTACCAGAGAAATACAGCAACTGACTGAAGGAGAAGTCATAGGTGAAACAGACCTCGAAAGTGAAGATGTCCAGCTGGCATGTGATGGGGCTTCTGACCTTGTCTTACTCGGTGCTGAGAGTGACAGCATGTGGAACACTGGCTACATGTGGACTTTAACTATCCTGTGACTGAGCCGCTGTCGGAGGACTACATACTGGCTGAGGTTCTTGCTGATCGTTGACCAACAGCAACCCTCGATGAAGAGCAGGAAGAGGAGCCCGAGGTTTTAATCAATGCCACAGACTGGATCCAAGGTTTGGAGGTAGGACTGACATTTTAAGAGAGGCAGCTGTAAATCTCAAACCTTCTTCTCAAGCAGATGGCATCACTTGCATAATCGGAGCAGGTCAGTCACAAACAGGTGTATACAACACTGGACACTTACACTTTATTCCACACGTCTAGCTCTTTTTAAAGTAAGTGCCTTTAAACTTTTACTTTAAGGTAATAAATTGTGCTTTTAGTAATTACCACACAAAATTAAAGTAAGCAAAGTTAAAATGATTTGATTTTTGCTACCACATACATTGTGATATGTGGTGATGCATCCTCATTATAATGAATAGAAGTGGTGGCTGCAGAGCTGTTCGTTATAGCAGGATACCACTGTGTGTTGGAAAAATCAGCAAAATAACTGAGCAAATATTCGGAGTGACAGAATATAAAATATAGAGACCGTAAGAAAGCACATTATAAAGAAAATTCAAAAAATCAGATAAAGTAACAATCACATTTTATGAACTATAACAATACAAATAAGATGCAGGCAGCTGGCAGTAGTACAAGTGGAGAAAATAGATAACCAGTGTCTGAATCACTTAGAGGTGTAGATGAAAGAAGAGTGGAAGAGCAAGGTGAAAGGGCGAGTGGGGAAATGAAACAGTGAGAGGGCAAGAAATGCAACTGTTTTCAAGGGGTAATGTGGCTAATGGTTGTGGAAGGCAAAAAGGTGTAAGGCTTGGGTGGGAAAGCGCAGATAAGAGAGGTGAGAATATGGGGGAGGTTTATAAATGTAGGAGGGGACAGGGTGGGGCTAGCTGCAGGAGCAAGTGGGAGTGTAAAGAGCACCAAGTAGTGGCTTGAGCAAGGAGACAGAAGGGAAAATGAATTGGGAGAGGGTGGTGAATAGAGGAAAGCAGACTGACTAACAGAGGGTTTGCAGTGAGAGTTGAGAAAGGACTGGGCATTAGAGGAGCAGAGGGTGCTGGAAGGCAAGACTGATGGGGCGAGGAGAGCAGAGAAGTAGTAGGGAAGGGTGAAGAGCCAGTGTTTTTATTTTTAATTTTCTTAGCCCTTTTTGACTGTGAAAGGCAGACTGAGCCAAAGATTGTTTCAGGGTGCATCCCGTAAGCACAGGGAGGTTAAGTGATTTGCTCATGGTTACACAGCAGATGGCAGTTGTGGGTTTCAAACATAGGTCTGCTGGGTCTTCAGATTTACTGCTTGGTGCTTTAACCCTCTAGTCTGTATTGCTTCCCAAGGGAATGAATGAGTAGTGGAGGAGCTTCGGGTGTGTAAGAAGCGGAGTGTTCAAAGCTCTCATTAAAATCAACAGCAATGGGCACTAGAGAGCCATCTTCTTGGCTGGATGAACTCCACAAGAGCTGTCTACCATGAGGAATCCTTACAGCAAATTAATTGAAGATAAATCTTGGGATCATAGTTACTTGTATCATAAAAAGACTCTCTAACTTATACTGATAATTTTAATATCAAATTCAGCATGGGCCATCCCAAATCGCAGCAGCAGGGACCATCAAAAGAATCATCGTCGGCACCCAGTAAGGCTGCAGGAGCCATGAGCAACCCTGATGCTACCAGTTCGAGCTCGAGCTTTGATCCTCCATGGCAGCCAATGCTCGAGTCCATGCAGGCAATGGACTTGAAAATGGAAAAGTTAATAAAGAAATTTGAGACACGGGTCACTGCTATGAAAATGCTGACAGCCACAGTAAATGATACTGCAAAATGAGTAAATACAGCATTAACTACAGTGGCCACCATGACTAAAGAGAATGGACAACTGCGTAGCAGAATGAAGATGGTGGAGAATGAACTCAGAGCCGAGAATTTGTAGTTTGTAGGGGTCCCTGAAGGGGTGGAGGGGACCAACTTGCTATCCTTTCTGACTGATTGGCAACGAATCTTCCCGTTAATTAGAGTTTCCAGTGGTCCGCATTGAGAAAGGCTTACTGAGTTAATCCGAGGGTGCGACCTGTGACCCTGACTCAGCCTCGCACTATCCTGCTCCACACTCTGGGCTCAGAGATCCAGGACCTACTTCTGTCAGCTGCTAGAACACATTATCTCCTAACAATCAGTGGGGCAGACGTAAAAATTTATCCTAATCTTTTCTACCAAACCCGAGCAAGACGAAAAGGATCCCATGCTGTGCAGCAGAGACTGCATGCTCTGGGTATTATCCACTCCTCCCTCCTACTGACACATCTGTGGATTATCTATGGAGGTAAGACTTGGCAGATCTGACTTTGAGGGGGAGCTGTTGCAGCAGGTAATACTATTAGGACTAAGGCTGCCAGGCGTTAGGACCCTACGGAAATCTTGTAGCTAGCAGGCTGTAGCGGGGGACCACCCCGGCGTCTGCTACACCCGGCAGTTCTTTTCCGCCGTCGTCCGGCTTGGTTCGACTTACGGGCCCTTTTTTTGCAGTCGACCACTATTCTACTATTAGAGTATTTTCAGTTGTTTTTGATAGTATTCAAGTTTCCATCGTCTCTGTGCATATGGTGCCCTCTCCACTCGATGAAAGTCAAGTGTGCATCACGGGAAAGCAAATCCCAGCGAGAGGCGGCCACGTGGCCTGCTTAATTTGCCTAGACCCCGACCGTCAGCCCACCGACTGCCTGCATTGCCGCAAATTCAACCAAAAAACCAGGATCACGAGAGCCAACACCCGTAAAGCATACCTCCTGGAACAGAAGGTGGCAGCCATGCAGCGAACTTCTGATCATAGCTCCTCTTCTCCCACCAAGGACTCCCCACCCAGGGATAAGTCATCAGGAGGGAAACACCATCACTGGGAGAAGGATAGGGCCAGGTCTGAGTCCCGTTCCAGGTCGCCTTCGGAGCCCTCCTAATCCTCTTTGACCTCCTGCCAGAGGTCAGGCTCTGTTCCAGCCCAAGGGACCAAGTCGTCCCACAAAAGAAGGTCTGCTCCCACCTCTTCTTCGGGCAAACACTGGGAGCCATCTTCTTCTGGGCATTCACCTGCACCTATTTCCCTGGCTCACCGACCCCACAAATTCACTTTAGGGTCGAACCAGGAAGGACATTCCTTGGGTGAACCAAGAGAAAAGTCTGGTTCGTCCAAAAAAAGTAGATGTAGGGACGAATCTGAGGAGTGGCAGGTAACTGCTTGCCATCGGACGCCCCCTCCACCTCCTCTGGCGAAGGTGCGCCCCTGTGCAGACAAGCGCCTGCCGAGCCGGTCTCCTTCACCAGTGTCCCACAGTCCGATGCCTGATGCGAGGCGGTCACCGGTGGAGGATTGGATGCCCGCCCCTCCTTCCGAGGGTCAGTGAGCCAGATGGGCCTCTTCCTCCTACTCCAGACGCCGGCTCCCCTGGCAACACCAATACCAAGCGTCCGGATAAGGATACGGGTTCCCCATATCCGGCGCTGGGTCCAGAAAACCCAACACCCGGCCCAGCGGTCGTCCCTGTGGCAGACATCAGGTCTGTATTTACTTCCTGTTGGAACACTGTGAAGGAGGATCTTCTTTACAGACCCCAAGAGCCCACCCTGCCTCCACCACCCATGCATCATCCTTCAACGCCACCTAACCTAGTTGGAGATGAGGGTTCCCATCCGGATCCTAAGGGCAAACGCAGAAGATGGTGTTCCTTTCCTATTCCTTCCTCGAGCAGATGCCTGTCCTCTCCGGACAGAGATGCTAGTCCATCCTCTCCGGATTCCTCCGAAGAGAATGAGTTTCTCCCACCTTCTTCAGGCCCCAGAGACTCTCCAAGGTCCTCCCCCGATGACCCTTCGTTTTTAGACATTGAGGCATTTTCAGTCGTCTACGAGTGGGATACTGATGAACTGGACCCAGAGCGCAGACGTCTGGCCAGGTTCCTAGGGTCCAAGGAGCCAAAGCCCCTGGTCATTCCACCTTTGGTCGAACCTTTTCAGGATGTGACCAGAATAATGTGGCGCAAGCCTTCGTCTACTTCAGCCATCCCAAAGAAGGCAGACAGGCTTTACCAGCCCCTCAAAGCAGAGCCTTTTTTGGGGTACAAACCAGAGCAAATTTGTTGGTTCTTATAGCCGCTCATGGCCACAGAAATCAACCCAAACATCTTAGTTCCCAGCCTCCAGATCCTGAATCCAAAAAGCTGGACAGCAGGGGCAAAAAAGTATACTCCTCAGCAATGGATTCCATTCAGTCCCTAAATTTTCTCACCCATATCGTGACATACCAGCAGTCACTATGGGAAAAGACCATTGAAATGGTCAAGACACTGCTGGACTCAGATGGTCTGGATGTATACAAACATGTCCTTCGCTGTTCTTATGATGCAGTGGACATGGTCTCCTGGGCAGCTGCCTCGGAGGGGGGGTGTCTGAGAAGGCACTCTTGGCTGAGGCTGACTGGGTTTCATCCTGATTGCTAGGATTCTGTTCTGGACTCTCCCTTTCAGGGACCAATGTTTTTTGGCCAGGAGGTAGAATCCCTGGTCAAGGAACTCCAGGAGTCGGGGAAAGCCGTGGCGGACGTCCACCATATGTACAAGTCAGAGCCTCAAGGACCCTGCCACCGTCCCTTTCATAAAGGACAGGGCTAGGGGGGGAAAACATCCCCAAGGTAAAGGGTTCAAGAGGTGGGGTCACACTGCCCCTCAAGGCCCCAAGCAGCCCAAAGCTCCTAGTGCACAGGGCCCCAACCCTTCCACCGCCTGACTCGCTGCCTCTCCCTCCTCTCTGTCTCGGGAGATGCAGAATGAGAAAGTTGGAGGGAGATTTTCCCTTTATCCTGCCGAATGGTCCAACATAACATCAGACCAGTGGGTGTTTGACACCATTCGCAAGGATTATGCAATAGAATTTCTGTGCATCTCACCAGACAATCCCCCCACCTGTACATTGTCCACCAGTCCATGCCCAGCTTCTGGCAGAAGAAATCCAACAGCTTCCGGAGAAAAATGCCATCCAGCTGGTACCTCCGGCCCAGAAGGAAAAGGGGTTTTACTCCTGTTTTTTCCGATCCCAAAGAAAACAGGAAACCTTCATCCTGTTCTGGATTTAAGTCAGCTCAATCTCTTGGTCAAATGCCAGAGATTTTGGATGGTAACTCTGGCAAGCTTGTTACCCTTGATTCATCAAGGGGACTGGTTATGCTCCCTAGATATGCAGAACATCTACATGCATATCAAAGTCCTGCGTTCTCACAGGAGATTCCTCCGGTTCAAGATCCAGGATCAGGATTACCAGTTTCGGGTTCTGCCCTTTGGCCTGTCATCTGCCCCCAGAGTGTTTACCAAATATCTGGCAGTGGTGGCAATTGCCCTTCGACGGAGAGGCCACTGTGTTTATCCCTACCTGGATGATTGACTCATTTCCACTTCATTGGCAGAGAAAGGGAGTCTCGCCCTAAAGAAGACAGAAGAGCTTTTCCTCTCCTTGGGGATATCAGTAAACTGGCTAAAATCATAACCCTGGCCCTCCCAGAGGTTGCAATACATAGGGGCAATCCTGGACACCATTTAGGGAAGGGCATTTCTGCTCTTGGACAGGGCAGATCACTTGATGGCTCTGGCAAGCGGAGTTTAAGTAGCCTCCTCAGTCCCTTCACAGGTAATTCTTCTGTTTCTGGGCCGCATGGCGGTTGTCATCGCCATGATCCCCCTTGCCAGATTGCACATGAGTCCTACAGTGGCACCTCCAATGGGCCCAAGCGGTGAATGACTTGGATCAGACAGTCCAAGTCTCATTGGTGGTCTGTTGCTCCCTCAAGTGGTGGCTTTGCCTCCCACACCTAGAGGGAAGGGTCTCCTTTCAGAGACCGTCCCTGTCTCAGACACTGACGACGGATGCCTCTTTGTCAGGTTGGGGGGCTCACCTAGGGGAACACAGGACCAGAGGATCTTGGTCTCCCACAGAACGTTCTCTGCACATCAATGTTCAGGAAATGAGAGCCGTTCTATATGCCCTCGTGGCGTTTTGAGATCATCTTTCACTGGGTACTCTTCTAGTGCAGACAGACAGCACACCAGTTGTCTTCTACATCAGCAAGCAAGGGGGCACTCAGTCTTATCCCGTTTGCAGGAAGGCCATAAGAGTGTGGAAATGGACAGTAAAACACCTTCTGGATCTTATGGCCGTACACCTTCCAGGCATCCCGAACATTCTCGCCGACAGTCTCAGACACTCTCGCTCTCTGAACCATGAGTGGGAACTGCTCCAGGAAGTTGCAGACAACCTCTTAGGTTGCTGGGGCTGTCCAGAATTGGACCTCTTTGTGTCCCAATGCAATGCCAAACTGCAGCATTTTTTCTCGCTTGATCCAGGGCCTGGTGTTTTTTGACAAAATGCATTGTCCGTCTCCTGGACAGGGAGGTTTCTGTACACTTTTCCTCCCTTCCCTCTCATCCAGTGTACTGCTCAGATTGCAGTCAGAGGGAGCCAGGATGATACTGGTAGCTCCTCTGTGGCCTCGTCAAATCTGGTATCTGCTGCTCCAACAGCTGTCATTGGAACCTCCAGCACCGTTGCCTCTCTCCACCCTCTTGCTCTCACAGGAGCAGGGGATGCTCATCCATCCTGCTGTGCAGTCTCTTCACCTGCATGCCAAGCTCCTGCAGTCTTAATAGAAGAGAGATTAGGCATGTCAAGCAGGGTGTCAGAAGTTCTAGTGGCAGCTAGGAAACCTTCCACAAGGGCTACATACGCTATGAAGTGGAAGCATTTCTATCTTTGGGCAACTGCCTGTGCCCTAGATCCCCTGGATTGTCCAGTTCAGCACGTGTTAGACTTTCTTCTTCACCTCTTGGACCTGGGGCTTAGCTACTTGTCCATTAAGGTGCACATGTGTGCGGTATCCGCATACCATGCTCCATTTGGGGAAAGGAATCTAGCACAGCTTAATGTAAGCAAGACTTTCCTTAGAGGGGTTCTAGACATCAGACCTCCCAGGAGGGATCCTGTCCCTCCTTGGGATTTACTTTTTGTTCTGGAAATGCTCACCCTGCCTCCCTTCGAACCAGCCGCATGTGAGCTACGCTTTCTATCTTGGAAAGCACTTCTTTTAGTTGCTATTACTTCTGCTCGAAGGGTTTCTGAGCTTCAGGCCCTAATGTGTAAGGAGCCTTATCTTATTTTTCACAGAGACAGGGTGACCCTGCATAGGAATCCTAAGTTCCTACCAAAGGTGGTGTCAGTAATGACTCTGAACCAGGACATCAACCTTCCGTTTTATTATCCTGAACTTGAAAATCAGGGAGAGGCTTTGTTACATACCCTGGATGTTCACAGAATCCTGAAGTATTATCTTCATAGGACTAGAGTTTTTCGGAAGACGGACCAGTTTGTCTCCTTCACAAACAGGATGACAGGGGCTCCTTTCTCCAAGCAGTCACTAGCCCATTGGCTGGTGCACTGCATCTCTTTTTGTTACCAACACCATGATAAAATTCTGCTGGCCCCATCAGGGCTGTGGCTACCTCATTTGCCTCCTTGAGAAACGTCTCTTCGGCAGACATTTGTGCTGCCGCAACCTGGAACACAGTCCACACCTTCATCGGGCATTACAGCTTAGACATTGCTTCTAGGAGGAGTGCAGGTTTCGGACTGGCTGTCCTACAAGGCCTACTCTCATGAGGCTAATCTGTTATTTCTCCCCCTCCCTGTCAGACCTGGGTCTGTCTTTGGGTACTGCTTGGGACTAGGTCCTGATGGTATTTTACGTGCTGCAAGAGCTCCCCCTCGAAGTCAGAAAGTACAGTTACATAAGAACTTACCGTAACAGTAGATCTTTGAGAGGAGCTCTTGCAGCAGGTGGCTTTCCCACCCTCCATCCCCTAGTAATCTGTGTTTTTATCCCTATGCAGGGTTGGGGAGATCCTGTCCGGTTCTCCATTCCTTTCAGCCGGGTCTCTGACGGGAGAACTGAGATGGCGCCGGGGGACCACCCCCTTTATACCATGTCTGACGTCGGGCAGAGACAACATCGGGGGCGGTCCTCTGCTACTGACTGCTAGCTACAAGATTTCTGTGGGGTTCTAATGCCTGGCGGCCTTAGTCCTAATGGTATTACCTGCTGCAAGAGCTCCTCTCGAAGATCTACTGTTATGGTAAGTTCTTGTGTAACTGTACTTTTACCAGTCCCAAAGATGTGGGTCAGTGGACGGAGAAGGCAGAAAAGGAATAGCACCAAGGGGGAGCTGCTTCTGTTTCTGGTACCATGCAGTTGGACTCAGACTGAAATGTAAGCAGCATCTCGGTATGTCCCTTGTGGTAATGGCTTCATCTGCAGAAGCGGACACAGAAACAGCATCTTACTTCTAGTCATTTAATGTGCTTTTCAGCTAACTTTGTGTTAACTCTGAGCGCGCCCAAACTGGAACTGAGGTACTTTTCTAAATTTGACATTTCGCTGGAGGAAGGTTTACCTGTTCATTGTGGCACCTGCCATTTTGAAGTTCCAGTGCTGGCAGCATCTCCAGCATTAAGCAGTAGCTCTACAATGGGACCAGACTGACCTAAAGTTCAAATGAAACTGTTTTTGCTGTAACTGATTTACTAAGCTAAAGCTTCACTATATTTAGCATACGAAGTTATGTACTATTGTTTTTTTTTTTTGAACGTTGATAGTAAGTCTGATTTCTCATTAAGGGAGTAGCACTAAGTAGGATCAAAAACCTCTAACTCTTATACCTAATTGTAAAAAGGTCAGTGTAAGTGGCTCAGCAGGTAGCACACTCGCCTCTGAGGCCGGGAGATCAGTAGGCTGTGGGTTCTATCCCTACACCAGGCACTTGGGTTAATATCCCAATACTGACACTGTAGTGCAGCATGAGAGGGGTGCTACACTCCTGAGGTGCCGTCTTTCGGATGAGACGTTAAACCGAGGTCCCATCTGCCTGTTCTGGTGGTAGTTCTGGTGGATGTTAAAGATCCCATGGCACGTCTCGAAAAGAGTAGGGGAATTTCCCCGTTGCAATGGCAAAATTTCCTCCATTCACGAAAAATATCACTAACAGCTTTATCTGGTTCAAGGTCAGTTGGCATTCATCTGTATCCCCCTCCTCTGGGTCGTGCCTGAAAATAGGCAGGATTTGTTTAGTGCACTTACCCAGTCAACAAAAACTAAATAAATAAATAAAATAAACAGCAATCTGATTAATTGATTGTGTTTTTCCCTTCCTAGCTTTATTCTCCCTATGGAATATACCTGATGCCATTGAAAAGGCTGGAAACTTACTGTAGACTTTGCTTGATATAAACTTATAGGATCCCCCACTCCTGTTGTATGAGACTGCATGGGATAACTTCAATTGAATATTAATTATAAACCGATATAACTGTTTTATGGTTATGTAACCATCATATTCCCTGCAGGAGAGATGGATATTAGTGATCTGTAACATGCGACAATTAATAAACATAAAGTTTAAAAAAAAAAAAAAGTCAGCAATTTTGGCAGAATAAAAATGAGCCCTAATCCTAGCATTGCTTTTCTAAAGTGTGGTAACCCCCAAAAGGCCTAAAAATACCACTGTTGCTGCAGAATTCACCACTGCGAGGTGAATCCTTAAACTGGCCATCCCTTTCCCAATGGCTTCAATACCCCTTCCTGTGCACCGCCTACAAACTAATAAATGGCCCCCACCGACAGCCTTGCTGGGCTGCTGGTCCCCAGGCTGGCTGCTCTGTACCTATTCTCAGAAGTTCCTAGAGGTTCCCATGGTGAGGACGACATCAGGAGACGAGTCCTTCTCTCATGCGGCCCTTACTGTCTGGAACAATCTACCAGACCAGCTGCATAGTGCTGGCACTCTGTTCTCCTTTACTGCTGGAAAATAATCCCATGCACATGCCAGAGAGGACCCCTGCAATTCCAGGTAACCTACCCTGCCCATGAGGGAAGAGCCCCAGCATAAAATGCACTTCTACTTGAGCTGAATAATATTGAAAGGCTGACCACAGCCTGATGTCACTTACCTGTATCCATAGTAACATGTAATAACATATGTGTGATTATAAAAAAAAAACTAGATATGTTCCTCCAAAGTCTAAGTATTCTGGAATTTCTGTGATTGTCTGGAATTACTGCGATTGTTCAAAAAAATTGCCTATGCCATTATATTGTATCATTGACATGTCCTGTATCCTACAGGTTTCTATGTAACTAAATTTGGGTCTCCCCTGAAAAAGGGTCTGTTTGAGCCCTATTGGCATACTCTGTCAACAAAATGAAATAAATAAATAGATGCAGACCAAGTGATGTTCTCATAAGGAAGGCTGTGCCCCTTGAGTTGGATTCAGTAACTAGTTCAATAAGGTGCTTAAAAATTTAAATAGAGATATAATTAAGCAGGAATGCTTGGGAGAAGAGGGCATTTCTAGGTTAAAGACTGGCTGCTTTGCCAGCCCGATGGCATGGAGAGCTAGGCAGTGATGCCTTACCTCCTGCCATGCCGGCGACCCGTGTTTGCAGTGCAAGTGAGTTGTTGGGCTGGCCGGGGTGGGAGAGGATCGAGCATCTGGAGGAGTGCTCTCCTCTCCCGGGGAGGATGGGGAATAGGTCCCAGCGTTTGCCTGACACCTAGCAGAGGCTAGGTGTTGGCACACCTGGCCAATGCAGTGGGCTATGGAGGCAGAGCAGCCGGCGGGCGTGCTGGCACACCCATTGCCAGCATTGCACGCTCCACCGCCGGGAAACTGAGAAAATGGCCAGGTCGAGCGGCTTGATGGCTATCCACCTAACGCACCATCTCCAAGGCCGCCACCTGTACTGGGTTCGGTCCTGGTGGGGAGTTGGGGGTTCCCCGTCATGGGGAGTAAGCCATGGGGGTAGCATGGTGGCGGCCCGATCTGGAGACGGGTGTGGATGGACAGCGGCCGGAGGACAAAAATGGATGCCTGGAAAAGGAGGTAGCCAACCGGGGCCCCGGGAGAAAAAAATAAGGTAACAAAAAAATAGACTGGCTACTTTGCCAGTTGTTTCCTGTCGACTAATATTACTGTTATAACTTGATAATTAAAAAAATATTTAAAAAGCAAAATTACCACTGCATGTGTAGTGCCTGTGTCCATTCAGGAAAGCTGTGAGCTACTCTAGTTGTCAGTAACTGTTACACAGCCTGGGGATTAATTGAATGGCACGTTTCCTGGGCATTTTCTTTTTCTTGCTTATCAAGCTAAACATCCTTGTTCAACTAACCACTGTAAACAAAATGATTGTGAATGTAGCCTGAACACAAGTTGCATTGGTTTTCTTTTGCTTATGTTAGGGAAGTGTATCATATGGTGTGGCGTTCTTTCAGAATAGGTGAAGGAAGGTTAGAACTCCACCTTCACTGTGCTGTGGGCAGGACTGTTGACATACCCCCGTGGAAACTCTTTCCCAGTGTGATCTCTTAACTTTGGACTTTAAACTTGCCTACCTGGTTGGCTCAAACGGATGAGAGGAATAAAAACAGTTTGGTGAGGCAACAATGTCGTGAAATTTAATGAAGTTTTTGCTAACAGCAGAAAAAAGGTAGTGTGTATTTATATATATATATATATGTGTGTGTGTGTGTGTTGGACCTATGTCCCATGAACTGACCTCACCCTTGTTTGACATTTCAGTGGTGTTTGGCTAACAGTTGGTAAACCTAGACTACAGTCTGGTTACCTTGTCTCTTTTACAGCGTTCTTGAATGGAAAGCTATTAGAATGCCGGCAAAATAGCCGGATGAAACTTAATTTTGTCAGGTAGTGATGGTAAACAAATGTTTTAGATTAAACACAAGACTTTTAGATTTCTGAACTCTCTGTCAGGTACCTGATTAGGTCTGGAAAGCGCCTATATGCTAACCATTTATTAGCCTAATAATGATATTTTCACGCTACCTAACATACTGTGTTCAATTTGTGTTTATTGTAAAGATGTATTATTCACGGCGGGGGCATTCATTATTTAAAGCTCCTTTTGCTTATTATGGCAATATGCCTGTCATCCTTACAGTATATAGAACTAGGCTTTCCTGTTGGCCCATAAGGGGTTAGGTAGTCCACTGCTGTTGGACTGAAAACCTAGAGACAGACAGACAAGCTCCACTGCCATATCTGTGATGTTAGTTGTTTACCAGCTTTGGAGACAATTCTACATAACACTGTCAGCTGTCCACAGCTCCGCTTGGGGTTTGAGGTATCTTATGATAGACAATGTCATCAAACTTGAAATTGAACCCAGACCCCTAATTTTGTCATGGTGCCCTACCAGCTGAACTATTTGGTGAGCCCAAGTGCTCAAACAGGTTTCTTTTCTTTCTAATGCAGTACATCGTGCAGCTGAGAACATTTCAGCATATCGAAATGGGGTAGTGACAGTCAAGTGGCAGTGTGTTTCTGTCATGGGTGGCTTTTCCTCTCTTCCATGCCAGGCTCATGATGAAAATAAAATATTACTGTGAACACACACATTCCAGCTGCATCAAATCATTGTATGATTTCATCTACCTAGATGACAGGAAACACTGACTAGATGGACCAACTGTGTTTTCTGTCTCTTGAATCCTAGGTTAATGTGGGAGTTGTTGGCAAGTACCCTCTCAAGGTTTTATCATAAGTGAGATAGTAATCCATTGCTAGGTCATATGACACCTCTACATAAAGCAGAAAATTTGATTGCCATACAGCATTTGTGTAGCTCTTGTCTAAGCATTTCTCTAGAGAAGAAGTACTCTTACAACGCATGGTCTGCTACCAGCTGGCTGCATGTATATTTTTTTTTTTGTTTTTAACTCCCCTCTTGTCCCTCATCACAGATGTCCCCCCTGTCCTGTCACCACTGTCTCTGGGATTTACACCCCTCCTACAGTGCCCCACAGTTTATTCTCTGTTGTATGGTCCTCTGAGGTTCCCCAGGCCCTGTTGGATATTTAGCCTGGATGTTGGCAGGGTGCCCAGTAGGTGGTGCAGGGCCTGCAGAGGGACTCCTCTTCATTCTGCACAGCCTGGCATTGCTTTCTGCTTTTCTCCCCAATCCCTCCCAGGCAGCTCAAGGGCTAGGACAGCAGAGAAATGAGCATGCTAAGTGTGGTGTTCACATTGTAGTCAGGAGGTGCCCACCCACCCAGTTGCAGCTCCAGCTGGCACCACCACTTGTTGTTACCGCTGTGGTGGCGGTAGCAAAGCAGAGCCCAAAGTCCTTCCTCTCCAGAGGAGGAATGTGTCCCATGGAACACGCAGTCCTCCTCGCCGCAGCCAGCCCCCAGCGTCTCGGGTTTGCTTCCAAACCCAGGTTGCCAGCATCATGAGCAGTAGCACTATCGCAGCGTCAGTGGGCTAGCAGCATATTCTGCTGCACTGCAGACGACCTAGGATTAACCATCAAGCCCTACTCCCTACCCTGCACTGGGGAGCTCTACATACATACACCACAGTTAGTGCTCTGATGCACCTAAGACAAAGGAAGTTTAGCTTGCCCTGTGAGCACCCCTGGATGCTTAGACTTGGGTGGGGAGGGCCTTGCCATGTGAGCACACCCTGGTGGAACGGGGGGGGTTGCCTTGCTGTGTATGCACCCCTGGTAGCCAAGATGAGGATGGGGTGGGGTTTGTCTTGCCCTGTGTTTCACCCCTTCGGTGGTTGGCCAAGATGGGGGTTCCTTTGCCCTTTGAATACTTCCTGGTGGGCAACATAGTGGTATTTTTACTTCTCCTTTGTGGGAGCCTTGAAGCACCACCTGATGACTGAGATGGGGCTTCCCTGATGGTCAGTATGGAGGCATCAGCCCCCACAGCAGCAGAGTGTGGGCAAGGTTTACCAGATTGTAAGGGATGGGGTAAGTTTACAGGACAGACACTTCTTCATGAGTCCCGGAAAGGTCCTGAAGGGAACCAAAACAGTCAATTAAAAAAAAATGCAGGTTCCATTTATGTGAGGCATTGGGTCTTAAAAGCAACATTCATACTTCTGTTTAAATGTAAAACAATCATCCAAGCAGATATTGAGCTGGTCACAGTAGGCAGTGTGTCTGTGGCTCTTCAGCAAATGATCACTAATCGCGATGAACTGAGACTAATTTTAAGTGCTTGTCCTCAGCCTCCTGTGTAAATGCAATGTAAGAGAGTTGCTACCAGTTTTTTTTTTTTTATTGTTTTTTTTAACTTAGATGGTCATAAATCCTTGGTTTGCCTACCTTGAACAGACTGTTGGCGCTAACTGTCCCCTGTGCTTATATTTTCTCAACTACTGAGAGACGCTGGTTAGTGTCTGGCTTACAGTCTGCCAGATGAAGATAACCGACTTGGAGCTCAACACGCAGTCTAGTGTTGGGCAGGTATGGCTCCTTCAAGGCTGGCACGCTGTGGGCTTGAGAACTAAGTTATTTAATTCCTGAAAGGATGCGTTCCCCAAGATAGTGCAGTGGAGAAAGCAAGCTCTGTACTATGGCAGTACAACCCCATCTCTTTTGTGGTTTAAAATTTCCAGCAATAACACAATAATTGATACAATTTCATGATTAAAGTAACTAATATAGCTCATTATTAAGAGTTTCTTTAGGCGCAACATTGTCCGTAGTAGAAGAGATTTGGTTGGAGTCCACAATAGGTGTATTGATCAGAATCCGCTGAACAAATCTACTTTGAGGTCGAGTATCCCCTAACCAGTGTCCGTTATGAAACTGAATATAACCAATGTTGTCAACTATAAATAGTATTATGAACACTTTTTAACATCTGCTCACATAGTGCTCTAGGGATCCCTTTGGCCTCCCACTGGAGCCAGTATACAACCTTGTCCCCACTTGATAAGCCTGAGTTACCTCATAAGGGTATGAGTATCAGTGGGATCAGAATTAGTCCTGTTATCCTCTGTACCTAGGACCAATAACAGCATGAGACCCCTCAAGTGGGGTGGCGACTGAATTCACATGGCACCGTGTTGTACAGCAGTCCACTGGGGAGCTACTGCTGCATATACTGTGTTCAGTCTGTAGCCATGTAAGGTATTACTCGGTAACCTCCAAAGTCATCTCTTTAAAAGGAGTTTTACTTTTGGAAGAACTTTGAGCAATATAATATTCATTTATTTTATTTATTGCTTTGTTAACCGGGTAAGTACACTGAGCCAAAGGCCCATTTTCAGGAACAGCCTTACAAGCTAGATGTTACAACATAGATCATACAAACAAGTACAATACAGTACAATAACTGCAAAGAACATCACATTAAAAACAATTACAATTCATTTGTTGTATCAAATGAGATTTAAGTTGCATTCTGAATACACTGAAACTACTGGCATTAAGGTATGCAGATGGACGTGCATGCCAAGTTTTAGTAAATTGAACAGAGAAGGAACGTTCATTCACCCATTAAAGTTGAAACGCTAGGAAATTATATTCTGACACTAGAAGCAGATCTTAAAGCAGCAGTGCAACAAAAAGTTGTACTTTTTTTGCATCAGTGATTTTAATTTAGTAACATGCTCCATGATGTCCATTTTTAGTTACTCTAAGGGTTTCCTTTGGTTCTTTATTATGCTGTAATTAATTTGTACGGTATGTTTGTTCTCATGTGACTTGCTGGCCAGTACATTAATTCGCGCAAATTAATTACAGTTCTTGAAATAAAAAACAATAAAGCACCGAAGGAATTCCACACAGTAACCTAAAATGGAATTCAAGTGGCATATTATTAAACTGAAATCATAGGGGAACCCTAACATTGCACCTTATCCTTGCACTGCTGCTTTAATACCCTGTTTTCTTTCTTAGATACTATTAATCTAGCTAAAGGTGAAAAGCTATTAGATTTGATAGTGTTATAGTTGGGCACAATTCAGCGAAGTTTTATTCTTCATTGCTAGTTCTATTTACAAATTACATGAACACAGGATCCTGAACCCGCTACAGCTGGTCTAGTCCTGCAGTTTAATACTTTGTTGATGTCATACTCTCCTGCTTTGTGACATCATCATCATTTCCACAGGAACAAACTGTTTTCACAAAGAGGATCCAACTGCAGACATAGATGAACTCTAGGGGACAGGGTTTCCATCCTCATGCAGATTAACCAAGAAATGAAGATGAATAAAGGAAGTATAAAAAATAAACTGAATTCGGTTTCAATATTGTGTTTTTCTCAGGTTACCTAGTGAAAGATAGGTTTGGTCTAGGGTTGCCTTGTGGTACTGCAAAAGGAAAAAAAAAAAAAGAGGTGGGGGAGCCAGGCATAACACAATGGGCTTAGTGTATTAAGAGTCTTCTGAGCCAGCATTGTAGGAATAGTTCCCCTCCTCTGTATTAGGAATGGAAGCATGTTTGTTGCAGTAGTGTCACCCCATCTAGTAGAGGACTGAAGGAACAGTTCCTGTCCTTTTTTTTTTTTTTTAATTATTATGTTTATGGTGGTTTTTCACTGGTTTTACCCATCCTGAGGCTTCGGCACATGGCCATGCATGTATGTGGAGGTACACATGCATACCGTGGTGCCAGCTCAGCCCCTTCCACCCTCCTGTCCTTGTCGCCCCCTCTGTGTACGCTTCCCAGCGGACCTCCACCTGCTGGGAGCGGAACTAGGAGGCGACAACCACCACTCTCAGGAGGAGGCAGCCTACCGGCTCCGCTCAGTCCTGCTCCTCTCTCCCCGGCTCCCCATGCCGACACCCTGATGACTCAAGGTCATTCCTGAGCTTGGGTCGCTGGCGTAGCACGAGGTAAGGTGTCCAGTGTGACGCTTGGCCAGCTGGTTATGGTTGTTCTATGATATTTATAATATAGAATGTGGTATGTGAGTGTCTCACTGAGACATCCTGTGCTATGGGTGCCCCCAAGTCAGTGAACTGACAAGTGACATGAAACAAGGAGATAATTAAGACTCAGAGAGATTTAATTAAGGGTCTAATGTTTTTCTGTCTTAATTAGAACTGACCCAGCTGCCAGGATATAGGGCTCGTAAACTTTTATGACGTCTTGGAGGAAAAACATGTTGTCTCACCATGGTGCTAAAGTTGTAAAAAAAGCTTTGACATTCCTTGGGAAAACAGGAACTGCTCAAGATCAAAGAGGAAAGGCTTGATTAAAGACACTCATAATTTGGGAAATTAGTTTTGCTGATGTCACCTTATTTAATAAAGCTCCTGATAAGTCATCCTGTTTGTATATTTTTTTATATTCTAGAAGGAGGCGCTAGATGGCATCATAGAAGGGGTGTGGAAACACAGAGTTTTAAACTGTATACTGTATTTGAACTTGTGACATCTTTTTGGGCTCTTAAGAAACAAGATCTCTGATCTAACTTAAGCACTGTACAGAGGTAATACATTAGATAGAAAAGAGCTAACTGTATGTTGGTAGGAATTGGTCTGTAGTTTTCCTTGTGTTTCTTTATGTGATTGTATGCTCTTTTATATATTGTTCTGTATTTACATTTTACATATTTTTATCCATTTTTAAGTAAACCTTTTATTTGAAAGATACTGCCTGGGTCTTCCAAGTTCTTTCTTTTGCGTGTGACATATAGAGGTGTTAAGACTGACAAAACTGTTCAAGAGCTTGATGGTGTTACTAAACTGGGGAAAGGTAAGAATATACCTAAGGTCTTTTATAGAGTTTTAAGGGTTCATTTTGGAAGCCTGGCTTGATGCCCCAGCATAAGATTGTACCGCAATCCCCGAAGGGGGTATGAATCTGCGCCTGTACATTTGAGTACGCTAGCATAAGGTTCACAGTTTGAATCCCCCCAGAACTTGAGACTAAAGGTGATTTGGACCCACAAGCAGACAGGAGGGTTACCCTGTCTTTTACCTGTTCACATTACTGCGCTTGGAGGTTGGCACTGTAGGAGCAGAGGGCCTGACCTGCTGAGTGCGTTTGTGACAGATTTGGTTGGCAGCAGTGTGGATAAAAATTGGCAACACATGCTTTAACTGTTCATTGTGTCAGTTTAATACTGTACAACTCACTTACAAAATAAGGCAGTGATTTATTTTTTAAAAAAAGGAAACAAAACAATATCATTTTGCTTACAGTCGGGTTCCTACCTGTTTTATTTTTTTTCTGAAGTGCAAGTTAGAGTAGCCATAGTTAGGGAAGAAGATGGCATCTAACTACAGCAGTTTTACTGCAGACTACTTGAGGCAGTTATGCCAGGACAGAGGAGTCCTGCACGAGGTGAGAGTCACCAAGCAGAACCTCATGGATGCCCTGATGGCAGCAGATGCCCAGAGAATCGAGTCACAGACTATGACTGTAAGGGACCAGACCTTGAGCATGGAGGGGCCAGCGGCCAGTGCAGTGTCCAGATCTGGTGAGGATGACAGCACGTCCAGTGCCAGTGAAGGGCCACAGCAGCAGGGGAAGGTCACCAGCATTCTGGAGCCAGAAGCAACCAAGCTGCAGATTGAGTTGCGCAGAATGGAGCTGGAGTTCCAGAGGGAGGCTGAACGAGAGCGGCGAGAGGCAGAGCAAGAACAGTGGGAGGCTGACCGTGAGGAGCGTGAGCGCCAGAGGCGACATGAACTGGAGAAGTTACGACTCCAACCACCAGCACCAGAGCAGGTAAGTGGCTTGGGTTTAACTGGAACTACAGGACTGGGTTACAAATTAAATTCCAAATTGATTGCTGAATTTAAAGAGGGAGAGGATAGGGATGCCTTTTTAAATTCCTTTGAAAAAGTTTGTATTCAGGCAAAAATTCCTAGAGGGTCCTAGAGCTTCCAGCTATCCCCTCTACTTACCGGGAAAGCTCTGGATGCATTGGGTCAAATGGACAATGAGGACAGTAATGATTACAGCAGACTTAAAGCTGCACATTTTAAAAAAGTTTGATTTTAACTGCTGAAGCATACAGAGCTAAATTCCTTAAGCTCAGGAGAAGCCCTGACATGAGCTATGAGAAGCTAGCCACGAAACGACGTCTGTGTTTAAAACATTGGTTGGAAGGAATTGAAGCAAACTCTGTAGATAAAATTGAAAATGCTGTTCTAGGAACATGGATATGTTGTTCAATCCACACTTCTTGGCAGGTTCCTTGCCACTTTAAATCTTGCCGGAAGGTCTTCAAGCTGGCTCCTCCCACCCACCGGGTGGTAAAACTCTCAGCTCCGCCCCATGACGCCAGATCTTCCTTACCGCTTGGAAGCTCAGGATCCCTCCTTAGCGCTCTGCGTATAGACTGGATCCTAACTCTTTGGTTCACCCAAAAATAATTTTAAAGTTTTCCAGACTTCGGTCTACTTCTTCCTTTACGGCTGTGATGGACAAATCGACTCCCAGTTTTCGGTGGTGCCCATGCAGGCAGAAGATGTCCAGGACCGATCCGCACTCCATGTGTGTCTACAGCCTCGGGCTTGACCACGACCCGCAGGCCTGCGAGTTGTGCAGGTCTTTTTTGGCTAATGTCCTTGAAGACCGTGCTGCCCGGCTCCAACTTGGGCGCCCCCAAAAACGGTATCCGCTGGTGAAGTCCAAGGAGGCCCGTTGGGTGGTGTCCTCGGCGGCTGGCTTGGCTGAGCAACTCGAGCAGATGATCGCCTTCGAGGAGGAGGCGGCCCAGGCCGCATCCTCATCTTCCTCGGTCGCGGCATTTATCCCGCTCTCTTTGGGATCCTCCTACACAGCTTCTTTTAAGGAATTTTGCCAGTCCCTGTCCACGAAGGGTGAGGGGCCATCAGGACACTCTTCTCGGTCAGAAAAAAAGGACTCGAAGGGTAAGTCCCACCGTCGACATTCGTGGGAGTGGGGGAGGTCCCCTTCCCCGGACAGTCGACATTCGACTTCGGTCAAGGTTGTGGCTAGGCTGCTGGCTTCACGGTGTCCCCATCAGGTCAGCCGGCCGAGACACCCGTCGACGCAGTCGAGATTTTTCTCAACCCATCAAACGGGCTGTCAACTGGTGAAGCCGACAACCCTTCATCACCGGTTCCCCCGGTGGAAACTGAGGACTTGCCTGCGCCTCCTGTGCCGGAGTTCACTGTCAAGGCTCCCAAGCCGAGGGAGGAGCGGGTTTCCCCTTCTCCCTCCCAGACCCACCCTCGGAAACACCAAGGGTCTCGGTCTCGGTCTTGGACCTCATCTCGGTCCAGCCAATCCTGCCGACACCAGCGGTCTCGGAACCGAAGAAAGCTGGGGGCGCCACTCGTCCTCGTCTTCCTCCTTGGAAGAGGAGCGGCTTCAGCGTAAATTGTGTTGACGCTATGAGGACTTAATGTGGCAGCAGCTCCTTCTATCTGGGAACAAGCTGACGCCGTCGCCTTCCCCAGCCATTAAGTGGCTGTCACCCGAAAGGCCGAAACAACCCCTCGCGGTGTTCGAGGTGCCCAAGCCTGGGCTGGTTGTTCGGCCGAAACCAGCTGCCCCACCGATTGTGGGAACCTCCGCCTCACAATCGAATCGTCTCCGACCAAGGATTCTCGGTCGGGTCAGGTCTGCCCCAACGGTTGTTGGTCACCCTCTCTCCCGACCGTCCTCAGCAGGTGGAGGGTGGCTCAGGCCCCAGGCAGCTCTTCGCAGACTCCTCGGAGTCTGACGACGACTCCTCCCTGTTTTCCAGGCCCCTTGACCTGGAGTCCTTCGGGGAGCAGTCGATGGACGAGAGCCCATCATCATTCATGAGTCTGCTTTGGCTCATCTCGGAGTCCACCGGGATGCAGCTCGAGCCCGTATCCAAGCGGGCCAAGTATCCCCTCACGGAGATACTGGACTGAGGGGATTCTCCCACGGAGTCCTTTCCGGTGGCTGAAGCCATTGTTGGCCCAGCCTTGGAGCTATGGCAGCGGTCGGCTTCCTGTCCTGCACCTTCGGCCAGGATGGCCAGGAAGTATGCGGTCCCTACCGGCTCTTTGTCGGGTTTTTCGGACACCCCTCTGCGGAGGGGTTGGTCACCGATAGCATTTTCCGGCATTCCGGGAACGCTAGGGATGTGGATGAGTCCCCCCGACAAGCAGTCCAAAAAGCTGGACTGTGCCGGGTGCAAGGTACACGCTGCGTCCTCCGTCGGCCTCCGCCAGGCCAGTTCAGCCGTACTGATGGCGCACGTCTCTCACGCCATGGGCTCCCTGGATGAGGTGATCCCTCATCTCCTGGCTGACCTGCAGACTACGGTCAAGCAAGTGCGGGATCAGGGAAGGGCAGTGGTGAAATAGTAGCTGTCTTGATATCGGAGACTCTTGTGCCCGGTCAGTAGCAGCCGAAGTGGCCATGCGCTGCAGAGCCTGGCTGAGGATATCCACCTTTACGGCCAATACCCAGCACAAGTTGGCAGACGTCCCCTTCTTAGGGACCGACCTGTTCGGCCCTGGAGTGGAAGGCCACCTCCTGAAGATCGAAAAGTCCAACGCCACTCTGGACTCGGTCACGTCTGCTCAGAAGGACAAAGGCCTTCGACAGCAACATAAGTCCTTTTGACCTTCTGCCCCTGCGGCACGTCCAGCCCAGCAACACCAGCATCAGGGCCAGCAGGCTCGCACTTGGCACCCCAAAGCCAAGCCTGCAGCTTCCTCCAACAGGAAGCAGGGAGGAAAAGGCCCAGGAGGTCCCTCGGCCGGCCCTTCCTCGAAGCCTGCCCAGTGATGGGTTGAGGGGTGTTGCCCCCAGCCACGTCGCTTCCCCCTGGGTTCGCCCCATGGGGGGACGGCTCCGCCACTTCCTTTCCGCCTGGTCCGCTATCACTATGGACCGTTGGGTGTTGGAGGTGGTAGGAAAGCGTCTGCCTCTGGAGTTTGAGCAGGCCCTGCCCTTCCGAGCCGTCGCCTCACGGGGGGCTACAGGGTCCACAGCCTCTCTGTTGGCTCATCGAGCCGACATTGCCCTGCTCCTCAAAAAGGAGCTGATCAGGAAGGTGGCGGATCCTCCACCAGACCCAGGGTTTGTGTCCAGGTACTTCCTGGCCCTGAAACGGACGGGGGGGGGGCTGGCGCCCCATTCTAGACCTGCACAACCTGAACAGGTTTCTCAGGTCTCGAACCTTCAGGATGGTCACTCTGGCTCAGATCATTCCATCCTTGGAACGAGGCATGTGGTTCTGTTCTCTGGACCTCCAGGACGCGTTCTTTCACATCCCAATCCATCCATCCCACCAGCGATTCGTCCGCTTCAGAGCAGAGGGGTCCCTCTACGAGTTCCAGGCCATGCCCTTCGGCCTTTCTCTAGCTCCCAGGGTCTTCACCAAATGCATGGCAGTGGTGACAGCATTCCTGCGGCGCCGAAGGGTCCGGGTGTACCCCTACTTGGACGACTGGCTGATTGCGGCCTCCTCCAGAATGGAGGTGGAGCGGTCCAGGGATCTGGCCCTCCAGGTTTGCTCTCAAGTTGGCCTCCTTATCAACGAGGCCAAGTCGGAACTCATGCCAAAGCAGGTGATCCAATTCATCGGGGCAGAGCTCGACTCTCTGCGAGCCAGAGCATGGCTCCCAGCGGACAGGGCCGAGGTTCTTTCCTCCTTTGCCCAGTCATTTCAGGTTGGGCAATTGCGCCCTGCCCGGGACTTCCTGCGCCTCCTGGGCCTCATGGCAGCCTGCACCAGCATGGTCAGTTGGCACATGCGTCCCCTACAATGAGGACTGGCCAGCCAATGGTCACAGCCCTCCGGTCCTTTGGATCAGCCAGTGATAGTGACCCAGGAGATGTGGAACGCTCTCCAGTGGTAGAAACATAGAAACATAGAATTTGACGGCAGATAAGGACCGCTTGGCCCACCCAGTCTGCCCGTTTTCCTACCTACTGGATAAGCTGCAGATCCTAGTTAACCAGCAGCCTACTTCTTCCTACCCCCACCCCCCAGAATTGCCTTATGACTATCCCATGCATGCTTGAATTCCACCACTGATTTTGACTCCACAACCTCCTCCGGAAGGCCATTCCATGCATCCACAACCCTCTCTGTGAAAAATACTTCCTTAAATTACCTCTGAGCCGCCCCCTCTATCTTCAAATTGTGCCCTCTTGTTCTTGCACACCTCTTTTTTTGAAAGATGCTACCCTCTTAGACTTTGTTGATTCCTTGAGGTACTTGAAAGTTTCTATCATGTCCCCCCTCTCCCTCCTTTCCTCGAGGCTATACATATTAAGCTCGTTAAGTCTCTCTTCATATGTCCTCCGGTGCAGACCCTGCACCATTTTAGGTTCCAGCTCATCTGCAGGAGGGCATCCCATTTGTCCGCCCCGAGCCGACGGTCTCTCTATCGACTGATGCCTCTCTGATGGGTTGGGGTGCCCATCTGGGGGAGCACAGAGCGCACGGCCTCTGGTCCCCTCGGGAGTCCCGATGCTACATCAACCTGCTGGAGCTTCGAGCAGTTCGTTTAGCCCTCACCGCCTTCGCTCCGTTTGTGCGGGGTCAAGTGGTCCAGGTCCAGACGGACAATACCACGACCATATACTGCATAAACCGCCAGGGCAGGACACGCTCCATGCCTCTGTGCAGGGAAGCTCTCCGCATTTGGTCCCTCGTGCGCAGCGTGGAGGCGGATCTCCTTGCCATCCATATGGTAGGAGCCTCCAACATTCTGGCCGATGCCCTAGGCCAGATAGGAGCTGCGTCCCACGAGTGATCTCTCCTGCCAGAGTTAGTACAAGATCTGTTCTCCCACTGGGGCATGCCTCAGGTGGACCTGTTTGCCTCCAAGGAGAATGCGAAGTGGAGACTGTTTCATGCCCGGCCCCCTCAGCAGGGCTTGCTGCAGGGGGATGCCTTCTCGAGGCCATGGACCCAGGCCTCTTCTACGCCTTTCCCCATTTCCTTTGATCCGCAAGGTGCTTCTCAAGGCGAGGAGGGACAAGGCGCAGGTGATTCTGGTAGCCACAGACTGGCCCCGCCAGTTACTGGTACCCAGATCTCCTCAGTCTCAGCTCCAGGCTCCGGGGCGGCTTCCAGCCCGCCTGGACCTGATCTCAGTCAATCAGGGAAGGTATTCCATCTGGACCTTCAATCCCTGTACGGACGGCCTGGTTCCTGGCGGCTAGGTTCCAGGCCTTGGGTCTTTCCGCGAGGTCCTCAGTGTTGTTGGAGGCTTCCCGTAAGGAGTTGACCAGAAAATGCTATGCCTTTAAATGGAAGAGATTCTCCATTTGGTGTCAGGCAGGGCCTGGACCTTCCTCCTGCTCCTTGGCAAGCATTCTGGACTACCTACGGTCTCTTTCTCAGCAAGGGCTTTGGTCGATGACCCTTAAGGTGCACTTGGCAGCCATCTCTGCTTACTAGGCGCGGGCCGGAAAGCAGTCGGTGGCACAGGAGAAGGTGGTCGGGCGCTTTTTCAAAGGCCTTGATCACATATCCCCTCCGGTGCGAGAACCTCCACCTCTGTGGGATCTACTGCTGGTATTGGCTAAGCTCATGGGCAAGCCATTCGAACTGATGCACAGGTGTGACATCTTCCCACCTGTCATGGAAGACCGCCTTCTTGGTAGCTATCACGTCAGCCAGAAGGATGGGAGAGCTCTAGGTGCTTTCCATTGAGTCTTCTTATCTGGTCTTCCACAGGACAAGGTTGTCCTGTGCCTCCACCTGAAATTCCTTCCGAAGGTGGTGTTGGAGTTTCACCTTAACCAGGTGTTGACTCTGCCGGTGTTCTACCCCAGTCACACCTGGAAGCCGAATATAGGCTCCATACTTTGGACCCTAGAAGAGCGCTCGCTCACGGCTGAAGTTTGGGGAGAGGTTCGCCAGCTGTTTGTCACCTACGCTGAAGCCGCACCTGGCAGACCTGCAGCCAAGTGGACGATAGGCAGGTGGGTCACCTCCTGCATAGATCTCTGCTATAGGTTGGCGGGCCTGGAGCCTCCCAAAGGGATAAGAGCTCATTCTACCCGCCATACCGCTGCTTCGGTGGCTGCTTCCAGGTACGTCCCTATCCAGGAAATCTGCAGGGCTGCTACCTGGAAGTGAGCACACACCTTCATTACTCACTACCACATCGACCTTGAGTCACGCTGGGATGCTGGTTTTGGGACCTTGTTTCTCTAGTCCTTATTTCCCAAGTAAGTATCGGGGGTGTGCGCCTTGCCTCCCTCCTCCCGGAGAACTGCTAGGAGTCTGCCAAGAAGTGTGGATTGAACAACATATCCATGTCCCTAGAAATACAGGTTACTCACCTGTGACAGGAGTTCTAGGAATGGTATATGTTGTTCATCCACACGACCCACCCGCCTCCCTGGCTTTACCGCACAACCTGGCTGCTGCCAGTGGGCTAGATCTGGCATCATGGGGCGGAGCCGAGAGTTTTACCACCCGGGTGGGTGGGAGGAGCCAGCTTGAAGACCTTCTGGCAAGATTTAAAGTGGCAAGGAACCTGCCAAGAAATGTGGATGAACAACATATACCATTCCTAGAACTCCTGTTACAGGTGAGTAACCTGTATTTTTGTTAGAACAGGTTTTTTGGGCATGCCCAGCAGAACTGAAAACCTGGCTGGAGGACTGAGATCCCAAAATGGTGCAAGGGGCTGCTGAACTCTCATACCACTATGCCAAGAACAGACCTACTCTGAGAGCGAATGGGGCGGCACAGAAAGGGAAAAGTGCACCTTTAGGGCAGCTGAAATCCTCACTGCCTCTACTGAAACTAGTTAGCCCCAGGTTTCAAAGAAAAGATTTCTCTGAAAAAAGAAACAAATGTTGGGTGTGTAAAGAAACTGGGCATATTGCCAGACAGTGTCCCAAAAGGACGAGCAATATGCAGAATGGGGCAAGGAAAGAAGTGGGTTGTTTGTTTGTCCCTGGAAGCATGCCTATGAACATGAGGGAACACATACACCCAGTCACGGTGAATGGGGTACAGACACAAGGGTTAAAGGACATGGGGGCATCCCTGACGCTGGTAAAAGGTGATCTGATAGAGCCTGGTCAGCTTATACTCAATGAATTTGTAACTGTACAAGACTTCACTGGTGAGGAGAAAACACTGCCACTCACTAGTGTTCTCCTAGACTGGGGTGAAACAGTGGGAACTGTGCAACAGGTGGCTGTAGCCAAAACGTAGCAGTTGGCGTCATCCTTGGCAACATTCTCAAATGGGATGGTGTGTGCGGTGACCCATAGCCAAGCGGAAAAGGAACATTGTAGTTCCCTGGACCCCACAGAAGCCATTGTGGAAACCACTGGGAGGCTGGCCTGACCTGATTATGTACAGTTGTGAAGCGTTTCACTTAGCAGCTGCAAATGCTGCTGCAAACATTTTTTTTTAATTTTTTTTCTTTCCACTCATTCAGTCTGCTACCATCCCTCATATGGCCACTCTTGCCGCTGCTTTCTCCCTCTAGGGCACTGCTGTTGTGTGCCCAGCCAGTCCAGAGATTACATCCACAGAAGATGGCCTGTGGACATGCCCTTCCAAGGAAGGGCCAAGGCCAGCCCTTGGCTAGTAAGTCCAGGAACGTTACATCTTCTTTGATATCTCTTTAAGCAGGCCACACCTCTGGAGCTATAAGCTGTCAAACGCTAGGACCACACAGAAACGTTTTGCAAGTAGTCCACCAGAGGCCACCCATGAAGACATCTGGCACTGGCTCGCCCATATAAACATGGGTGGCCCCTTCCCTTCTCAGTTCTTTTCTCACCGTCGACCATTCTTGTCAGACCATGCATGTAAAGGACACTGTTAAAGTCTGTGTTTTCTTATGTTTCTCACCATAGTCATGCTATCGCTTTCTCAAGTGATCTTCAACGGAGTGTATGTCTAATACAGAGCCGTCAAAACTGATCTGCTATTGTGAGTGTGGTAAGAAAATATATTCTGGAGAATCACATGATGTCTGTGTGTGCTGCCTAGGCCCAGACCACAATGTTAAGATGTGCCAGATCTGCAAGGGATTTAATGCAGCCACCAGGTGATGCAGAAAAGGTGCTCCAGAAGAGCACCTTTTAAAGCGGAAGGTAGCCAGAATGGAAAAGGAGCACCAGAAACAGAGCTGTACTACATCGCTGTTGCAGTCCTCAAGATCGAAATCCTCAGAATCCCAGAAAAAAAAAATCTGTCTCACAGAAGCCTAAGCACCGGGAGAGGGAGAGAAAGGCAAAGCCTCCCTGGTTCGCTGTTGGTTGCCCCACTGTTTGGTTCTGACCACCTCAGCACTGTTGACAGCTCCAGCGGCGATGCCACAAGCTGCCCAGGCAGTGGACATAGCTTTCAGATCAGGACAGGCTACAGGCACCACCAGGCCTAGTTTGGCTGATGGGTCACCATCAGCGCTGGGGACCTTGCCTCCCTCATCAACCTTCTCGTGGACTACAGGAGCTTTGATGCACAAACCATCTTGTTATCCTTTATGGACATCCTTCCCTTCAAGACCACCAGTGCCACCCCCGCTGCCTCAAAAGATTTGAGTAAAGAGGGGCAGCTGGACAATGGTGGGCTCGGGAAGGGTGAAGGAGGTTGGGCAGAGGCGCATACCACCTGTGGTTCCACTCCACAACTCCTAACCCGTTCTGGCTGAGCGAGGCTATCTCATGGGGGCACCCGCAGTGGTGGATAAGGTGGATGCGGGGAACCTCCTTAGTGGAGACCCCAGGGGGGTGAGGCAAGGGACCCCAGAGGAAAAGGAAGCAACTCCTAGTTGCTGACTTTGTTATTAGGAGGTAGAATTTGGGGTGGGTAAGGGAGGAGGGAGAGAGGTAAGGTGCCTAGTCGGCACCTCAGCTTGGAGGGATAGGCAAATCCTGAGGATCGTGGGGGCAACAGCACAGGAGGGGGGAGCTAGACATCATTGTCCACCTGGGTACAAGTGACCTGACTGACAGTGAGGTTGTGATAGTGCAGAGGGAGTTCACGGAGTTGGGGAGGGGTCTTAGACAGGTGGCACGCATGGCAACCTTCTTGGAAGTGCTACCTGTCTACGGCATGGGAGATGCTAATATGCTCCGTACCAGGGGATTCAACAAATGACTGAAGAACTGGTGCAGAGTTGAGGGTTTGGCCTCATTGGGGACAGGGGGCCCCACCTGGAGAGATGTGGGCTTGTACGTGAGGATGGTCTGAATCTGTCCGGGGAGGTGAGACCAGGTTCCTGAGTGAACGATTTGAATGTTTCATTGGCAGACATTTACACTAGCCGGGGGGGGGGGTGGAATTATGCAGGAAAAACTCATTTGCCCCCCCAACACACATACACACACATATCAAGGTAGACAGACAAAAGGATACCAAGGACAAGGAAACACAAAGGACTGAAATGGGGGTAATGTTAGGGGAGACACAAGGGGAAGGGATGGGATCAGAGTAAATGGGGTGGATACATCAAAACATGGAGGGCCATGTGTACAAATGCCCGCAGCCTGGGTAACAAGATCCCTGACCTAGTGGTATTGATGGCAGAGGGAGACCTCGACATTGTGGCAGTCACTGAAACATGGTATACAGAAATCCTTGACTGGGATGTTAATATACATGGGTATACAGTCTGCAGGAAAAACAGGGAGGGCAAAAAGGGAGGAGGAGGAGTAGCGATCTACATCAGGGAAGGGATCAAGATGACTGAGATAAAGGGAAAGCAGGGAAGGGAGGAGAGGAGGCACTGTGGGTCACACTGGAGTCAGGAAATGCCACCACTGTCTGCACAGGGGTTATCTACAGACCCCCCACGCAAAGGGAGGAAACAGATAGGGTAAAGCTAGATAACATCCTTAAAATGGCAGAGAAAGGAGAAATGTTGTTGGTAGGGGACCTAAATATGCCTGATGTTAACTGGAGCACATAAGCTGCAGCCACATCCGGAGTAAAGTCATTCTGGATGCCCTGCAAAGGGCATGCCTCACGCAGCTTGTGGGGGAACCCACCCATGAGGGGGCGATATTGAACCTGATGCTGATGTGTGACTCTGAGCAAGTCACTTAACTGTCCAGTGCTCCCAGGTTGCCCCTGAAAACAGGCACTTGTGTCTAGTGGGCCTTACCCAGTTACCAAAAGACAAAAAAAAAAAAATGCTCACAAATGGAGACAGAATAATGGGTGTATCGGTTGGCAGCGATCTGGGGTCCAGCGACCACCATACAGTATAGTTCAGGGTGAAGACAGAAGAATCAAGCCACACTAAAGCCAGAGTCCTTGACTTCAAGAGGGCCAACTTTACTAAAATGGGTGAATAACTCAATAAAACACTGGCACAGGGTGAGGGAGGGGGAGTTAGAGGTACAGTGGGAGAACTCCAAGAGAGCCATAACAGAGGCAACAAGCCTTTGTGTGGAGCTAGTGGACAAAGCCAGCAGAAAAAGAAAACCATTATGGTTTTCAAAAAAAGTGGCAGGGAAGGTTAGAAAAAAACTGACATTCAGGAAATACAAGGAAGCGCAAGGGGAGGAACACAAGGATCTGTATCAGACAAAGCAGACTGAGGCAGGTAAAGCAGTTAGAAGTGCAAAGGCAAAAACAGAGGAAAGGATAGCCCAGACAGTGAAGGAGGGGGGCAAAACAGTGTCAGTGGCTCATAATGTAGCACACTCGCCTCTGATGCCAGGAGATCAGAGGGCTGTGGGTTCAGTTCCCACATCTGGCACTTGGGTTAATATCCCAGTACTGACACTGTAGTGCAGCGTGAGAGGGGTGCTGCACTTCTGAGGTGCTGTCTTTCAGATGAGACGTTAAACCGAGGTCCCATCTGCCTGGATTGGTGGTAGTTCAGGTGGATGTTAAAGATCCCATGGCACTTATCGAAAAGAGTAGGGGAAGTTTATTAGGTAAGAAAACACAACATCACCATAAATCATAACAGAAAGCATATACACAAACAAAATTAAACAATAATCCAAAAAGTAAACCGGAAACAGAACAGTTTAAACAAAGAAACGATTCCATAAAGAAAAAAACTTAACAGGTGAACATTTTCGCTGATCATTAGATTTAACATTCAATATACCTTCCTCTACTTGGGAAATAATCGTGGAAGAGGGGACCAATTGTTGATGAAAAATAAATTGACATCTAGCCTGCCATAAATAGAACTGAATAAGTGCAAAAAAAACATTCAAAGTACTGGGATGAAAAGTTTGCCAAGGCCCCATATAATCACCCAAAATTAGAGTGTTATAAGACACTTGGGACAATAAAGATATCCCCCAATGACCAGCCGCATCATTCCAAAAACTTTTTACAAAAGGACAATCAAAAATAAAGTGCAAAAGACTTTCCTCAATGGAAATACAAGATGGTCTTAAACAATACCTATCAGTCAAAGGTTTATATTTAAAGGTTACCACGTACCCCAGTCTGCCATGAGCAGACATCCAGACAATATCCACACACATAGGCAGGAAGCCTAAAATCAGACAATTGTGTAAGGCAAACGACATCCTAGTAGGAATACACTCTGGAAAGAGCAAAAGTATACCTTGCACTGTAAATACAATGTAATTATAAAAGGATTTCCTAGAGTGGGACAACAGAGTTGAGAACAATAAATTCCATTGTCGGCATTTTTAAGGTAGAGATCCCATAAGTGGCACCTGGTCCTGTTGTAAAATCTTAGGGGATAAGTAGTCCATTTTCAATAACTGATCCCATACAAAGTGGGACCATATCTGCCAAGGGAAGGTAATCAGACCCCACAAAAACAAAAGGAATTAAACAAAAAACAGAATGAAAAATACAAGCGGGTTAAGCATGGCCCAAGCCACCTTTTTTACTGGTAAATAGGTGATATCCCTGCTAACGGATTCAATCGATTACCCCAGATCATTTGGAAGAACACACTATAAAGCCTAGTTTCTAAAGAAACCGGTGGCGGGTAAAGATAACTAAGATACAAAAACACAGGAATCAAAAATTTCTTAGCTATGAAAACCCTCTTTTTTTTCCAAATGTCCAGTGTTTCCAGAGATTTACTTTAGCTTCACCCAAACCTAATTGTCGCTCCCAATTAAAAGTAGCCATATCCCCGAGGCCAAACCATACCCCCAAAATTTTGCGTGGTGCAAATGCAAAGGGTATACCCATTGTGTCAAAAAGACAAGCTTGATCGGGGTGTAAAGAAAAAATAAAACTCTTAGCCACATTAATTTCAGCTCCAGAAAATCTTCCCCAAGTCTGAAAACAATGTAAGGCAGTCTGAAGGGCGGACTCATTTTGCATGAATAATGTCACATCATCTCGTGAAGCAGTAATTTTCACCAGTGGTAAAGAAATATCAGGGCCATCCCAATAATCCCACAGTGTCCTTGGATATAACGAATAATGGGATCCAGCGCATACGTATACAAAAGAGGGCTCAATGGACAACCCTGCCAAACCCCTCTAACCACTGGAACTGCTGGCCCCATTAGGCTATTCACCAATGGATGTACCGCAGCATCAGAATATAACAGAGAAATCCAATGTACAAAAGGCCGAGGAATATTATAAGACAGCAACAAATCAAATAAATAGGAGTGGTGAACTCTATCAAAGGCCTTAATCTGATCCAATGCCACAACAAAACCTGACCCCTTTCCCCTATTACTATTCTCAAACAGTTCCCTTAAAATATATAGACTATGTTGAACCTTTCGCTGAGCAATAGCACAGGTTTGTGCCGGGTGTATAAGTGAGGCAGAAACCACAGCTAATCTATTCGTAAGGATTTTAGCAAAAATCTTGTAGTCACTATTTAGGAGACTAATGGGCCTCCAATTCGTTAATAACGAAGAATCCCCTTTCTTATAGATAAATTTCAATAGAGAAATACTGAAATCCGGAAAGCTTAAACCAGAAGTCAACATAAAATTAAAACCATAGGAGAAGGAAACACATGAAAGGTAGAAATGTCTTGTAAACTCTATCTGGATGCCATTCAATCCGGGGACGTTTAGATTTAAGTGACCTTATAACCTGTTCCACTTCTAAGGAAGAAATAGGCTGTAATAACATATTTCAAAATTTGGCATCCATAACAGGAAGAAAAGTCAAGAATTCGGTAGGTAAGGTGGCAGTGGTATCAGTATCCCCACCAAAAGAGTCAGAGACAAAGGATTGAACAACAGACATCATTTCCAGATCCGAGGTCACCAGAGTACCCTTGGGAGATAATAACCCTGACATCAGGGTCCTGTCAAGGCGTTGTTTACAGGCCGAAAAAGGGTCAGAGGCAGGCTGTGATTGAACTCCATACCTGAACTCCATGTCAAGAGATTTGGCCCGATCATATTGATATAAGGACATTTGTTTCTTGATTTCAGTGATCTGGGATTGAAAGAGATGTTTATCACCAGGGGGAAAGGACATCAGTTTATATAACTGATTCCGATACTGCAAGTAAGCAAGATATCGGGAATTAGCTTTAGATTTCCCTTTAGAAACCAAAAAGGAGCGAATCTCAGATTTCGTATCAGTCCACCACTGAAATAAATTGTCATAAAGACATTGGGTAGAAAAACGTGCTGCAAAAAGACCCTTTAAACGAGCTATACAATCATCTTCTTCCAGAAGGGACACATTCAAACGCCATCTGGGACCCGCCGAAAAAACTTTGGGTGGTATCCCAGCTAAACCTAAATGCCCAGACAGAAGATGATGATCTGAAAATTCAGTTGGTCTCACTTGAGAAAAAAAAGGTTTCAAAACTGAGAAAAAAAAGAAAATCAATACGGTAGAAAAACATTTCTATGGTAGGAAGCACCCCTGTAGCATGTAGGGCCCAACACATCCGTAAGGCCTGCATCTTTAACGATCTGCCGTAAAGCAAGTGAGTCACAATACATTTTTTTTGAGAATCACCCTAAATTTAAGGTCAATGTCACAATTAAAGTCACCTCCCAAATAATGTGCGCTGGTATAAAGAAAAGGCCTAATATCCTCAAATAATTTAATCCGGGCCGCCTTGGTTTGTGGAGCGTAAATGTTAAATATCAAAGTCCCGAAAGACACAATCTAGAAGCAAAGCACGCCCAGGGCAGACATCTACCAATTTAGAAACCCTAAAAAAGGTAGAGGTAAAAAGAATACCAACACCATCTGCTACATAAGGCCCTAAGGTCCAAAAAGAAGGTCCCCACACCCATCTCTTCTGTGCTTGGGCAATTTCTGCAAGAGAAGACAATCTAGTTTCTTGCAAAAAAATATCATCAACTTGCAAAGTACTAAAAAAAGAAAAGAGTGAAAGCCTTTTCTTAAACTTTTTAATACTGCACACATTGAAAGAAGCAATTTTAAGCATAGCCATGATTGAAAAAATTAGCTGCAGGACCCAGGCTTTTGTGAAAAATTCGCCTTCCTTTTTTTTCCCTTTTTCCCCTTCCTTTCTTTAGCAAGTTCGGTAGTTTTACTATCCTCCTCATCTGAAATCAATTCTGAAAGATGCGAGGTATCAGATTCCAAGTCAGAGTCCTTCCCCTCACCTTGTAAAGGAGAAAAAAATGTTTCCACCAAAACAGGGGTAACAGAAGAGTGCTTAAGAGAGGCCCTAGTAAACCTCCTAGGTTTAACAGTCTCAAAGGGAGGGGGATAGAGGAAGATGCTTGTTGTGAACCGATACATCAGAGGGAACAGAAGGCACAGGAACCTGGGACACAGCCACCGGAGCAGAGGGGGCTGCTTCAGTGGTAGTAGAGGGGGGCCTTATCCGTAGGTACTTGGAGCAAACCACCATCACCCCCAGCCGAAAGCAAAGGAGCGGTATCATCTCCCCTTTTGGCCTGGGCTCTAAGAACCAAGTCGTCAGGATCCCAACCCCCCAATTTATTGTGTGTGGCCCATGGGCATTGGTGGAAGGCATGACCCTTCTCATCGCATAAATTACACTGGAAAATATTTTGGCATCTGTCCACGAATGCCCAAACCCCCCGCACAGTGGGCATTTCAGTAAGTCACAGGAGCTACTAAGATGGGTTTGAGCACCACATTTATAACAGGCACAAGGTTGTCTGCCATAGAAGCAGACCCCCCTATCCTTACCCAGAAAAAAACTATTGGGTAAATGCAGCGCCTCGCCATCCACTTGAGACAGTTTAACCTTAAATTTCCAGCTGCCTGTCCAAATTCCTCTAAATCTAAAATGGCTTCAGGGGACCCAGAACTTCACAGCGCTTTGCAACCAGTGATATATATTGCCAACATTCACCCTTCATTCCAAACATAACCGTAATGTATCTAATCAGGGTTTCAAAGGGAAGAGCATAGAAAGGGACCCAAAGAGGAGAAGATTTCAAAGTAGAATATTTATCCCAGAACTTTTCCAAACGATTTAGATGTTTTAAAACTAATATCGAAAGAGTCTTCACCTGAAATATGAATTAAAGCAAAAATATCAATAGGAAAAAAATTCATTGAACCCTTCAGTAAAGTATTTGCTACATAATATCTATCAGGGTGAGATTGTAAGCCTCCCCCTATAACGCAGGCAGACTGCATTCCTCCTAGGAGCTTGTTCCAGTTGATTTTTAAAGAGTTCGGACATTGGAAGTCTAGGGCGTTGCAAGCCAGGTCGAACGTCCGAGGGCTGAGACAGAAGGTTCATGCAATTCAGGCACAATTTTTTTCAACACCCCCCAACGAACTTGGCCTAGAAAAGGCCAAAGGACGTTCATCTAAAGGCTGCACAGCTACAACAACATCCCCCCCCTTCATGGCAGTCCATACCTGAGCTCAGGGGTGCAGACACGTTGGCATGCTTTGGAGAGGCAGTAGAAGTTTGCGGGCAGTCTTTCCAGGCAGGGTCAGGGATCCATTGTCCAGTAGAAGTCTGAGTCCAGCCAGAGTCAGCAAGCACATCCTCAGCTGACCAGTCCGTAGATGGATAGGAAGATTTTCTCTGCGAAATCCCAAACTGCTGTCTAATAATTCGAGAAGCACTTGGTGTAGCAGGGGAACTCTCAGAAGTCACATCCAGAGCAACCGGGAAAGCCGATGGTGAGTGCACTCCTAGGTTAGTCCCCTCCACTATTTCCGGTGGTACGCTGCGGCTAGTCAGTCGATCCGAATCAGACGGCTGCAAATTACGGTCCGCTGAAGGAGGAACGGAAGGCAGGGCAAAGGAAGAGTGGTCAAGCGAAGGTCCAAGGTCAGTATCCCCCAAATCAGACTGCGACTCAGTCTGAAAATTCTCCGAGGTTCGCTTGCAATGCTGCGTGTCCCTGAAAGAAGTCTCCGCGTGAACAGCTGTAGCTCCCGTAGACTCCGACGAGTCTAACAGCACAACCTCCTTCTCCATTGAGAACGAAAAGCACACTGAGCAGCCTAACAGGCTGCGAACAGTGACCTCTGCCGGCAGCAAACACACAGCAGAGTATGGGAATTTCCTTGGTGTCCGGGCCAAATTTCCCTCATTCACTAAAAATACCACCAACAGCTTAATCTGGTTCAAGGTCAGTTGGCATTCATCTGTAACCCCCCCCCCCCGGGTCGTGCCTGAAAATAGGCAGGATTTGTCTAGTGCACTTACCCGGTCAACAAAAACTAAATAAATAAATGAATGAAAACCTTCTTCAGGTGCATAAAGGAAAGAAGAAAAGCCATGGGAGGGATGGTGAGGCTTAGTAAAGGGGGGGGGAGTGGGCAGGGGGAACCTGGAGAAGACTGAGATACTGAACGAATACTTTTGCTCAATATTCACAAAAGAAGGGGAAGGGGATGGACCGATATTAGCAAGTAGACACACACACAGGAAAGAGGGTTGGACACCAGTCCATTCACAGAGGAGAGAGTCCTAAAGGAACTTTTGAAACTGAAGGTGGATAAGGCAATGGGGCTGGACGGGATACATCCCAGAATACTAAAAGAGCTCAGAGAGGTGATACTGTCACCACTGACAGCCCTATTCAACAAATCGTTGGAGGAGGGAGTAGTACTGAAGGACTGAAGGAGGGGCGAATGTGATACGCCTTCACAAGAGTTGGGAGCAAGGTAGAAGCAGTTAACTATAGACTGGTTAGTTTGACCTCAGTGGTGGGAAAGATGATGGAATCACTGTTAAAGGAAAGGATTGTAGACTATCTAGAAGCCAGCGGAGCACAGGACCCAAGGCAGCATATATTCACAACAGGAAGGTCGTGTCAAACGAATCTGATAGATTTCTTTGACTGTTTGACAAGGGTAGTAGATCAGGGAGGGGGAGGTGGACATGGCCCATCTAGATTTTAACAAGGCATTTGACACAGTCCCGCACAAGAGATTAGTAAACAAGTGATGCAGTCTGGGGGTAGGTCCCAAGGTGGTAAACTGGGTCAGAAATTGGCTTAGCAACAGGACTCAGAGGGTGGTAGTAAACTGAGTTCAATCTGAAGAAAGGGGGATAACCAGTGGGGTGCCACAGGGTTCAGTGCTGGGGCCAGTCCTCTTTAATGTCTTTATAAGCAACATTGCAGATGGAGTTGAAGGAAAAGTATGCCTCTTTGCAGATGACACCAAGAGACCTGGGCAAGTTGGAGCAGTGGTCAAGAGTGTGGCAGCTCAGATTCAATGCCAGGAAGTGGAAAATCATGCACTTGGGGAACAAAAACCCATGGGAGGAATACACACTTTGGGGGGGGGGGTACTAACAACAACCAAAATGGAAAGGGACCTGGGAGTGGTCATAACAGATAATCTAAAAGTAGCCAAACAGTGTGAGAAGGCAATGAGGAAAGCCGGTGGAATGCTGGGGTGCATAGGGAGAAGAGGTATCACCAGTAGAAAACAGGAGGTGGTGATGCTGCTGTACAGGCTTTTGGTGAGGCTTCATCTAGAGTACTGCATGCAGTTCTGAAGACCTCCTCTCCAAAAGGACATCGACAGGGTGGAGGCAGTCCAGAGAAGGGCATTGAAAATGGTGCAGGGGCTACACCAGAAACCATACGAGGAGAGATTGAGAGAACTCAATATGTATACTCTGGAGGACATGGGGGAATATGATACAGGCATTCAAATTCCTCAAGGGGATCAACAGCGTTCAAGAGGGCAATATCCTTCAAAAAAGGAGGTGTACAAGAACAGGGTCACAATATGAGGCTGAATGGGGGGAAGACTTGGGGGCAACGTGAGGAAGTATTTTTTTTTCACAGAAAGGGTTGTGGATGCATGGAACAGCCTCTCGGAGGAGGTTGTAGGGCACAAACAGTTGTTGAATTTAAGAATGCATGGGACAGGTAGAAGGGAAAACTGGTGGTAGGAAGGAGAAGGTAGGCCGCAGATCAGATAGGATCTGGAGCTTATGCAGTAGGTAGGGAAATGGATAGAGTAGGTGGGCTAGGTGGTCCTCATCTGCCATCAAGTTCTGTGTTTCTGTTTCTATACTCAAATGGCTTTTGCCTCCCCCTCCTACACCAGGGGGTCCGACGATGGGGTCCATCATTCACCCCTCTGCACCAATGCCTACCAGGGTTATACCCTCTCGAGCACCAACGGCTTCCCCAGCATGCTGTCTCCTTCCTGTTGACCAGACGGTTGATGACATGAAATACAGTCCTGACCTCATGGTACAGGATGATGATGTGGAGAAGGCAGAAGATTATGTGGAAAGTCCCTATGAAAGGACTAGTTCCACAGTTTCCACCTGCAGCAAGGACTTGGTGGTTTACACACCTAGGTTCCCTCCTTTATAACCATGATGCAGCAACTTCAAGCTGCCATGGGATTTGATTTGGAAGAGCAGGACCTGACTTCTTGCAGCTGCCTGACTCACCCTGTCGTAATTTTACTCTTCTTTCCTGCCCTGGAGGATGACACCTTTGCTGCCTGGCATAGGCCTAATGTAATTCCTGCCATATCTAGAAAGGCAGATAAAATGTATATGGACCCCTTCAGGTCATCCTTGCTTTGCAGGCCAACCTGAAGCTGATTCTGTGGTCGTGAATGCTGCCTACAACAGATTAAAGTCACCAGAACATCTTGGTTCTCTTCCTCCTGACGAGGAATCCAGGAAGCTAGATGTGATGGACAAAAGGACTTATGCCTCTGCCTCTTTGGGCCTGAGAATTGTAAACTACCAGGTCAATATGTTTAAATACCGAAACACACTCTTGAGGAAAGCTAAAGCAGCTGTCCAAGCTCTTCTAGAAGGTGCACCAAAGCAAGAGCTCTTTAAGACCTTAACAGCGGGGGCTGACACAGGCAAACAGCTTCTACGTATGATCTATGACATTTCAGATGCTTCTGCTATTGCAGCAGCCTCAGAAATTTGTTTGAGAAGGTTTTCCTGGCTAAGGATGGTGGGCTTTGCAAATGACATCTGGCAGTCCGTTCTAAATGCCCCTTTCAAAGGATATAAATTATTTCTAACCTCAGGAAATCTTGCTGTATTCTGATGTATGCAGTATGGTCGCACCATAGGACTGCCCCGGAGCCGAAATGGTTAATAGAACCTGTGCAAATGATGGAATGCTAGGCTTGAGCTCGGTTTTCAAACCACTGTCCCTGGAATATATCCTGCAACCGTCAGATTCTTTACTCCGCTTGCCTAAGTAAGACGTCTCGGAGAGCTCTCCTTCATCTTTCTTGAAGATTTTATTTTCTTGTTTTTTTAAAGTACCTATTATTTTCATTTTTAAAGCACTGTCCTTTGTATTACAGGTAGACTAGTATAGATTTAGTATTGTTCCAGAAAGTTTTTTCGGTTCCTTGCAACCGGGAAGAAGCTGAACCTTTGTTTATATTTCAATGTAAAACTTCTTTAAAATTTACTTCTCTGGTATTCAGTTTCTTATTTACATTTATTTTGTATTATTTAACCAGGGTAACTCTGTTTCACTTCGGTTGCTGTACCGACCATAAAAAGAAAAAAAAACCAAAACACGGAAGTTTTATTTGATAGTGTGTGTATTTGGCTCAGAGAAGCCCTGTTTTTTGGATTATGTCACAGACTCCCAAGAAGAGAAGTGTGCCTACAGGTTTCATTATTGTACAGAGTATGGTGAACCATTCACAAAAGCTGATCCACAGTTAGTTTGTGTTTTCTGTCCTGGGTTTGACCACCTGAACACACACTGTGAGATCTGTAAAAATCTTCCCCAGTCGATGCTTGATAGGCGATTGAACCAACTGAGGGAAAAGACGTCCGATAAGGCCGCTGACCCAGCCTCAGATTAGCCGACTCCTTCTCATTCAAAAGAAAAACCCAAGGAACCGGATGAACAGCCCTCTGACAAGGGTGAAGGTTCCCTTGGAAAGAAGCGAACTGCGGAAACTGCCACTGAACCGACAACTGCTACAGAAAAGAAGGAAAAGCACTTGGGGAAGGAACTGCAACTGACAAACCCAACAATTCCTACCACTGAGGAAATTGCTAATGTCATTAGAATAATTCAGGCACTGCAAACTGGTACCAGTTCGGTTCCGTGACTTAGTTCACATCATCCATCAGTTCAAATTTCTGGTTCCTTTTCTGTTCCCAGTTCTCTTGAACATTATACTGATGTTTATGGTGGTGAAGAGGATTATGATGAGGACTTTGGGGAGCCCCCCTGAACTGGATGTTTCCCCTGATTCCCCTGATAAGGGACCTGAGGATTTTACCTCACATTTTGCTTTAATGAAGCAAGTGGGACAAACTCTGGACCTCTCCACCCAGGAATCTACAGAGGAGGAGGAAGAGGAGGGACCAGATTGCATGGAAATGATGGATGTACCAGCAACTAAGAGGTTGCTATTATCCATCCACAAATCTCCGAAGAGAGACAGGCCACTAGGATTTTGCAACCCCCCACTTCTGTTCCCCCAGTGGACAAGAAGATGGATAGAAAATACTGGGTTGCCAAGGTAGGAGTTGAATTCCTCTTTGGGCATCCCAGTCATGAAGGGTGGTACAGGCTGCTGCATGTGATAAGGCAGGCATTCATCTAGCATCACATCCCCAGATAAAGATTCTAGGAAAATGGACTCTGTGGCCAAAAAATTTTATTTTGGTTCTTCTTTGGCCATTAGGCAGGCCACTTACATGGCCTACATTTCCAGATACCAGCAAAGTCTCTGGAACACAGTTTTGGATATTTCTAAGGCCTGCCCTGCTCCCATGGCATCTGACCTAGCTGAGGCTGCAAAAAGGGACATAGAAGCCTCTAAATACCAATTTAGAATGGCAGTGGATTCCAGTGACACTGAAGCCAGACGTCTGGCAACTTCAGTATCCCTGCAAAAGGTATGCTTGGCTCAGGGCTACTAATCTATCCCAGGACACCCAGGCAAAAGCCCTTGATTTCCCTTATGAGCCCACATCTCTCTTTGGTGAACAGACAGAGGCGTACATGAAAAATATAGATAAATACAAGGTGGATTACAAAAGTGCTGCTGCAAAGGAAAAAGCAGCAACACCTCAGAAGTACCAGAGTAGAGGGGGTAGGGGTAGAACCCACTACAGATGTTTCTTCCAGACTCAGGTTCTCTCAGCCTACCAGACGCAGAGAGGGTACTTCAGAGGCAGGGGCAGAAGGGGCGGCAGTCGTGCAGTCCCCAGCCCAATGCACAAGCAAAGCAGACCCCCTGAGGGGTCTGCCAGGGTTCCCTTCCCACTTCCAGTAGGAGGCAGGCTGGCTCACTACCTCCAGGCTTGGAGTTTTATTACCGTGGACAAGTGTGTCCTGGAGGTAGTGATCCAGGGTCTTGCTCTCAGCTTCAAGGTCTTGCCCAAGCTGAGGGCAAGAGTTTTCAGACCTGCCACCCTATCAGAAGAAATCCTATTGGAGGCAGAGGTAGTAAAACTCCTGCAGGAGAAGGCAGTAGAGCCCGTCCCCTTGACCCAAAGGGGAAAGGGACTGTACTCAAGATACTTCCTCACCCTAAAGAAAATAGGGGAGTGGCGACCCATACTGGATCTCAGACATCTAAACAAACATTTGACAAAACCAAAATTCAAAATGGTCACACTAACCACCATCCTCCCTACACTCAGGAGATTGGCTGGCATCTCTAGACCTAAATGATACCTACTTCCACATCCCTATCAGGCAATCCCACAGAAAGTATGTCAGGTTCAGATTGCCATCAGGCCATTGTCAGTTCAGAGCCATGCCTTTCGGCCTGACTTCTGCTCCAAGAGTGTTTACAAAGTGCCTAGCAGTAGTGGTAGCGCACTTAAGCAGGCAGGGAGTTACAGTCTTCCCATACTTGGATGACTGGCTAGTAGTAGACCAGTCACCCCAACAGGTCAAAGATGCACTGACCACCACTCAGGATACCCTGCAGTCCTTCTGCTTCCTGGTAAACCAAAAAAGGGGTTAGATATGATTGCCCGACAGTTAAATTCCTGACAGAGATGTTCCTGACACTGTAATACTGACATTCAAAATGCCGACACCAGTGTAAACCTAACTTGCCGAAATCCCAACATTTAACATTCATTGATCGGGACAGATAGAGCTCGCAACTCATTGAGATAAATAAATATTTGTTGTCTGTTCATTCAGATACGGCTATTCTGTCAGATGCTGCTCGCCACCCTGCTACCTCTACTTAACAGACTGAGAGCCAATTGAACTGATTGAGCTGCCGACTGCAACAGGGCTTGTGGCTGACAAAACTCTGCTGGCCCCTATCACTGCCTATCGGGTTATCCTAGAATAAGTAGGGATTAATTCCTGATATGGAGGAACTGCTTGTAAAGATATGTTCCCGAAGCATAACACAGAACAGATGATACCCTTCGGACAGCATTTCAAACAAAAGAGGTACCTTCTAAGACAGTACTCACTTCAGTCAGTTCACCACAGTCTCCCAGCTATGGCTATCCCGTCTGATGCTGCTCGCCACCCTACTACCTCTACAAAACTCTGCTGGCCCTGATCACTGCCTATGAGAGCCGATTGAGCTGCTGACTGCGACAGAGCTTGTGGCTGACAAAACTCTGCAATACCCACTGCCTGATGAAAATAAATTAACATTGACATTTATTTATTTATTTTTACAGTTGTAGTGATATCGATAAGCACACAGCGTGGATGTTCTGAAGTCGTACGGTATGCGATGCTGCGAGAGACGCACACAGCTCCGATCATGATTGAACAAAGCCATGCAATATTGCAATAATTACTGTTTGTGGAGGTGCATATACATTTGTACATATATTGTATGCTGGACAACCCCCCCCCCTTCCCTCTGAAGCCACGTCCACACTGATGTGAAACATTGTAGCTTGCAGTTCTACTGTTCTTACATATAGCAAACACAGATGTTGGGATTTTTACTGACAGGCACATTACACACGGGATTTTGAAAGTCAGGTTTATGAACGTGTCGGGTTTTTTTCTGTCAGGCAAATTCAGGACTGGAATTAGTACGGATCCCCCAAAAAAGTGCTGAGGCCAGTTCAGCTCCTAGAATTTACAGGAGGAGAAGTGGACATACTAAGGGGAAAGGCATTCCTCCTCCAGGGAAGGGTGGACAGCCTGGTAAAGTTGACCAGCTCCTTCCAGCTGCATATTCCCAGACCAGAAAGGCACTTTCTCCAGCTGTTAGGACATGTGGCTGCATCAATAGCAACAGTGCCAGGGTCCAGGTTCCAGTTGAGAGACATCCAGTTCCATCTCAGATCTCACCGGTCACAGAAAAGAGATTCCCTGTTAAAAATGGTGCCAGTCACAGGAACCCTTCTTCAAGCACCCCAGTGGTGGCAGGAAAAGGACAGCCTCAGAGAAGGTGTGCCTTTCCTTCAGCAGCCACCATCAGCAGTGCTAACAACGGATGCCTCCCTCCTAGGATAGGGTGCCCATCTGGCAGAGCATATCACACACAGTACTTGGCTTCAGCAGGAGTCTCTGCTTCACATAAACGTGCTGGAACTCAGGGCAGTTTACCTCGGCATTCAGTCCCTTGCCTTAGTGCTGCAGGGCAAGGTGGTTTAAGTCACAACAGACAACACAACCACAGTATACTACATCAGCAAGCAAGGGGCCACACAGTCATTCCCTCTGTGAACAGAGGCCATAAAAGTATGGAATTTGGCCTACTCCCTGGGGATCTCCCTCTCAGCTGTTCATGTCCCAGGGAAAGACAATGTCCTCGAAAATGCTCTCAGCAGGATCAATCAGAATCACCACGAGTGGTCACTAAACAAGTAGATCCTGCAAGTTATGTTCAGAAGGTGGGGCACCCCAGAGGTGGAGCTCTTCGCAGCCCCAGACAGCCACCAGCTGCCACAATTCTGCTGTAGACCTCCTGCAGTGGGCACCGTGTCTCTGGATTGGACAGGGATGTTTCTGTATGCCTTCCCTCTGTTGCTCAGAGTACTGAACAAGCTCAGGGTTCAGCCAGTGACGGTGATCCTCATTGCTCCAGACTGGGCCAGGCAGCCCTGGTATTCATTGCTCCTGACCCTGTCAGTATCCAGACCAATCTTCCCTCCCCAGGAGGCACAATCTACTGACCTCCTTACAGGGCAGGATCCTTTACCGCTATCTCCAGTCCCTTAGGCTCAAGGTGTGGCTCTTGAGGATTTAGAGTATGCTAACCTACATCTCTCTGAAGGGATTCTAGAGATCCTCAGAGTGTCTAGAAAACCCTCTACTAGGAAAACATATGCCTCTAAGTGGAAGAGGTTTTCTATTTGGTGCCAGCTAAAACATATAGACTGTAGCCAGGCTGGCTTGCCAGTCATTATGGATTATCTGGCACACCTTCATTCCCTCGGCCTTAGGCCATCTACCCATAAGGTGCACCTGTCTCTGCTTACCTCTCAGCGGGCAAAGGTTCATCCTTTGCTGCAAACAAGGTATTCAGGAAGTTTTTCAAAGGTCAATTACATTTGCATCCCCCACACAGGAAGCCAGCTCCTGCATGGGACCTCAATATATGTACTGGCCAGCTAATGCAGCCATCCTTTGAGCCCATGTCTTCCGCAGAGCTTAAATATGTGACATGGAAAAGAGTGTTCCTGATGGTTATCACATCAGCCAGAAGAATCAGTGATCTCCAGGCCTTGTCCATAGAGCCAAATTATATTTCAGTCCATAGGGACAAGGTAGTCCTCAGGACTAACAGGAAGTCCCCAGGTGGTGTCGGATTGTCACCTGAATCAGTCTATCATTTTGCCAGTCTTTTTCACTGACCATTCCAGTTCAGGTGAACGTAGATTGCATAGCCTAGATGTCAAGAGGGCTATCAGCTACTACTGGGATCCCACTAAGAATCATAGGCAGGATAGTACTCAGCTCTTCCTGATTTATGGAGAGGTGGGCAAGGGCAAACCAGCCTCAAAGAGTGCAATTTCACTCTGGATTGTTGCCTGTATTTAGTTCTGCTGCAGCAAAGTAGGCAAAGAACCCCCTGTGGGTCTAAGGGCCCACTCTACAAGGGGTACAGCTGCTTCTATAGCAGCTACAAGAGATATTCCTTTGTTAGAAATTTATAAAGCAGCTAGTTGGAAACCTGTTGACACATTTACCCAACACTGTAGCCTGGATAGCCAGGCCAGAGATGATGCCAGATTTGGCACAGCAGTACTGCTGAGCCTGTTTCCTAAATAGGTTCTCTGCCCTCCTCCAAAAGTACTGCTTGGGTAGTCTGCATGTGTCAGAATATAGAATTACTTACCATAGTAATCTTGTTTCTTCCAAGGTAATCTTACTGTATTCTGAGCTCCCACCCTACCTCCCCTACTAGAACCTATGGGCACTGCACTGCAGTTGTTCTTGCTGTTTGAAACTTCTGAGTTGTTTCTTGTTGGGGCATCTGTGACTTGAGTCTTAGTGATGCCCACCCTCTGAAATGTAAGGGGATTGTTTGATTTTTTGGGGGTGCTAGTTATTTATTTGGATAGTTTGTTCTTTTGCATGCTCCATAAGAATCTGACGGTTGCAGGATGTATCCTAGGGACAGTGGTTTGAAAACCGAGCTTGAGCCTAGCATTCCATCATTTGCATAGGTTCTGTTAACCATTTCGGCTCTGGGGAAGTCCTGTGGTGAGACCATATTGTATATGTCAGAATACAATAAGATTCCCTTGGAAGAAACAAGATTACTATGGTAAATTTTTCTTGGTGCAGATGTGCAAGATATCCTCTCCAGTTTGTAGGACCCAGGCAGAATTCCCAAATCGGTCCATTCCCTCCTTCATACCCAGCCAGGGAACAGATCGAGGGTGCCTTTTCATCCAGCTGGTGCGAGCCTCTGTACCACCATCACCAGACAGTTGGGTAAGGGTAAAGGAACAGGAGCCCTGCCTACTCCAGCAGCCACTGCAGGTGTCCATTCAAAATCCCTTAGAAGTGGCAGTGTGGTAGGGGCCTCAACTGGCTCAGCCTGACTCCTTTCACATGGCCCTAGCCACCATTGCCTCCATGGGTAGATGTTGGGGGTCTTCTCTCCCTCCACCTGGACCAGTGGAAGGAGCTGACCTCAGATGCCTGGGTCCTGGAAATAATGGCACACGGACATGCTCTGGAGCTTCTAGAACTACCTCCAGACCATCCACCAGTGCATACACATCTTCAGTAGCACCCCCACTTCTGGAGGAAATTCACACTGTGCTCCAGAAAAGAGCACTAGAACCTGTGCCCCTGGAAAAGAGAAACACAGGGTTCTATTCTTGATACTTCCAGTTCCGAAATGGAGAAGGGGATCTGAGGCCTTCTTTAGATCTCAGGGACCTGAACTTTTTCATAGAATATGAAAAGTTCAGTACGATGACTCTGCAGGGCCTGTTAACACTACTGCATGTAGGGTATTGTCTCTGTTCCCTCAACATGAAGGATGCCTACCTTCATATCAAAATCCAAAAGCATCACGGGAAATATTTTTCTTTCAATTGTTTAACCAGGAGTGGCACACTAAGCTGAAAGCTTGTTTACAGGTGCAACCTGGGAGCAAAGGGAAGTTAAGTGACTTGCTCAGGGTCACACAGTGTGCAAGTGGGGCTGTGGGATTCAAACCCAGGTCTCCAGATTTGCAGCTCAGAGCCTTAAACCACTGCGCTATACTTCCTCCCTAAATATTTAAGGTTCCTGTTTCACGGGAACACTTCCAGTTCAGAGTCTTGCCTTTTGGCTTGTCATCTGTGCTGCAGGTTTTTACCAAATGCTCGGCTGTGGTAGCAGCAGCCCTTCGCAGGGATGGCCTCTGGATTCCCTTACCTCGATGACTGGCTTCTGAAAGTTCACTCCAGGGAGCAACCCACATACACTCTTAACTTGAGCCAAGCAACTGTTTCGATGATCCAAGGATCACTGTCAATGTGACAAAGTCTAATCTGACTCCTTGCCAGTGTCTGCAGTATATAGGGGCTGCCCTGGATATGGCCATAGGCTCAGCATTTCTGCCTCTGGGCAGGGCCCAACTAGTTTACAGCAGCTAATATGTCACAGCCAGAACGTTTCTTTGGCTTTTGGGCCTAATGGCAGCAGCCATAGTTACAATACCTCTGGCCAGGCTCCACATAGGGATCCCTCAGTGAACCTTGAGATTCCAGTGGGATCAACTCACAGGTGATCTGGAACAGAAGGTTCTAGTAACCTCTCAAGTATGCAAGGTACTCAAGTGGTGGATGGAACCCAGCAATCTGCTGAATGGGGTTCCTTTTCTAATTCCTTTCCTCTGTCAAATTTTAATAACAGATGCCTCGGGGATTGGCAGGGGGCCCTATCAAATGCACGACATATGGACCAAAGTGGAGAGCACCCTGCATATCAGTGTTCTAGAGATGAGAGCTGTTCTGTATGGCCAACAGGCCTTTCAGGCTCTCCTGTCCCCAGGTCCTCTGTTAGTACAGACGGACAACGTCAGTGTGATGCATTACATGAACAAGCAGGGGGAACTCACTTTTAACCCCTATGCAGGGAGGCCATGAGAGTATGATACTGGGCTCTAGAGCACAGTCCAGAACTGTCAGCAGCACATGTTCCAGTCACCCAAAATGTCTTGACAGACAAACTAAGCAGGTCACAGTCCAGAATACACGAGTGGGAACTGCTGACCTCAGTGGTGGACAACCTGCTTGACAAATCCAGAGTTGGACCTTTTTGTGTCCCCACACAATGCAAAACTTACATGTTTCTGCTCACTCGTTCCAGGGCCTGGAATTTTCTGGTGAGATGCGTTGTCCCTCTCTTGGAATGGGAGGTTCCTCTGTGTCTTCCCTCTGATTCAGAAGGTCATACTCAAATTTCAGATGGAGGGGGCAACTGTAATCCTCATTGCTCCCCTATGGCCTTGGCAGATCTGGTTCCCCTTACTGTAGCAGCTGGCAGTGGAACCTCCAGTACCCTTGCCCTTATACCAGGGACTTCTGTCACAGGAGCAGGGAGCCCTGGTCCATCTGGACCTCAAATCGCTTCATCTACATTTATGACTCCTGAAAACATAGCCATTGTTAGACTTGGGGTATCCCAGAAAGTGGCTTATGTCTTGGTGGCTGCTAGAAAGCCTTCCGCCACTTATTCCATGAAGTGGAAACAGTTTGCTTTGTGGGCCACTTCTGACCATTAGGACCCTTTTACCTGTCCAATAAATCTAATTATAGAGTATCTATTGTCCTTGTCAGATGCAGACCTGCAGTACTCCTCTGGCTGCTATCTCAGCTTTCCATGTACCTATTGAAGGCCATATGGTGGCCAAGCTGGAGGTGGCATGTACATTTTTAAGAGGCATTTTGCATTTAAAGCCTCCTATCTGTAATCCAATCCCAGCTTGGGACCTGAATTTTGTGCTGGTAAAACTTAATTTGGCTCCTTTTGAGCTGGCTGTGACTTGTGGCCTACGCTTTCTTTCTTGGAAAGCGTCAATTTAGTTGCTATTACTTCTGTTCGAAGGATTTCAGAGCTGCAGGCTCTAATGTGTGAGCCTCTTTACTTGATTTGCCACAAAGACAGGTGTCTTTACATACTAATACCAAGTTTCTACTGAAGGTGGTGTCTGAGTTTACTTTAAATCAGACCATCCACCTGCTTGTTCATTTTCCTGAGCGTGCCAATCCAGGGAAAGCATTGTTGTTTCATTTACCTGTGGGAAAGAGGGTGCTTCAGTTTCCAAACCATGCCAGTCTAGATGGTTGGCAAACTGTTTACTTTCTATTATAGGAAGTATGATGAGGAACTTGCTGGGCTTGTTCGTGGTCATTCCACTAGAGTCATGGCCACATCTGTTGCATGTTTTAAAAATGTGTCAACTGCTTAAATCTGTGCAGCTGCTACCCGGAGTACTGTCCGCACCTTTACCAAACATTACAGTCTGTACTTCAAGAAAGAGGGCTGACTTCGGCCTAGCTGTGCGCCAGGGTTTACTTTCTTAGGCCTGTCAGCTCCTGCTGTCTAGACTCTTTATGGTCAGTACTGCTTTGTACTCGTTCCATAGGTGTGGCCTGATGAAAGAGCTATCCCTGAAGATAGAACAGTTATGTACTTAGCATAGCAGTCGATCTTTGAGAGAATCTCTTTCATCAGGCCATACTGTCCCACCCTCCAACCCACATCAGATCCTGAGAATCTGGGGAATGCTATCGCCTTCTCCATGAGGATATATCTGCTGCTTCTTGCCTCACCTGGTCATTAGAGTCCTGGGTTGAGTCCTCATTTCCTACAGGGAGGTCCTCAGCATTGTCTCCAGTGGGGAACTGAGGAGGGAAGGGGCTGCCAACACTTATATGGGAGACCCAACACCTGATGTTGTGGGCAGCCCCTGGTGGACTGCTTGCAGAAATGTTTCCATGTGGTCCTAGCGCTTGGTGGCTTATAGTTCCATAGGCGTGGCCTGATATGAAAGAGAATCCCTCAAAGATCCACTGTTACGGTAAGTATGCAACTGTTCTTTTGTGTGGATCAGAGGGAAGGGGTCGCAGAGTCAGGCTCACTGATGTTGTAAGGGGCTGGCTGTTATAGGTGCCACTGTTTTGTACATTTACCTTGTTTTCACCTCATCTGTCCCCTTCCCTGACAATTTAGGTCAGCCCACTGTGCTTGCACTGACCTGGGGGTGGGGGGAGAGACTATGGTGTTTGGTCATCCACAACGTTAATTACATCCCTCCATCCTGGGGCTTGGATGCACTTCCTCGTCAGCATGCTCAAAAGCCGCATCAACCAGGGTGTGAGAGTTGGCTTGCACCGCAAACCCAGGTCTCCCACATGGGAGCACAGTGCACTCTACTTATGCTACCAGACCAGCCAACCTTCAGTGCAACATAGTAACTGCTGTGCATGGAGTGTCTGAGACCCTTACACATTTCTGACCTCATGGATGTTTGTTGTAGAGTGACCCAGTTGGGCTTTAGCCCAGAATAGATCTAAAGAACCTTTACAGAGGGTTTGTCTAATTAATCAAGGCCTAGGCTGGTTCCAGAAGGAAGCAGTTCTGTCACCTCCTGCTTGCCCTAGCTAGTCTTGCAATGAACTGACCACTTTGCGTAAGCCAGCCGCTAGCATACTGCTGTATAAAAGAAAATTGTTAGTAAATTGGTGCGACTGTAAGTCATAGGGGAAGGGTATGGCTGAGCATGTTGCATTACAGAGTAGTGGAAAATATCAGGGACACACTAAAAGGGGAGGAGGCTTAAAATGTGAAATTGGGAAGGCATGTGAAGCAATGCCTGACTGTGCAGTTTCATTCCCCATTCTGCTAGTTAACTACCACCACTGTGAGCAGCCTAAATTTTAAGTGGCCGATTTCTAACCCCAGGAATCATACTGTATGATTAAATTAATGCAGTCAGCCTTCAGAGTTGAACTGCCCAGAAAAAATAGAATTTATGCTAATTATGGAATGCTCATTGGCTCGTGCCAGTTTTGAACGGCTGCCCTTAGTAACTGCTGCACTCCGAGTGCTCAGATTCTTTACTCCGCCTGCCAGTTAAGATGCCTCCGAGAGCTCTCCTTCAACTTTCTTAAAGACTTGTATTTTGGTGATAAGTACTGCTTTATTTACTTTGTAGTATAATTGCTGCCCTTGGAGTTTAGTTTTAGTCAGTTTTTAGTGTTTTTCTCTGTATTTTGCCATTCCGTGGAACCACAGGGATCCACAGATCTTACTTCGAGAGGGCTCTTGCAGTAGGTAATTATATATAGGACTGACGCCGGCAGGCGGCAGGACCCCACGGAAAAACTTCTAGCTAGCAGTCCCTGGTGAGGGACTGCCCCCACGCCAGGTGACCGCATCAGGAGACATCGGAATAAAGGGCGGTCCTGACGGCCGCTTCTTCCAGTTCTTTCCCGCCATAGTTTCGTGTAGCGCCGCTGAAAAGTTCTTCGCTCGTCAGACTCCCTTCATCGGTGTTTTACCAAGTATTTTCGCTTTCTTGATAAAATCGTCAGTCATCCGTCGGTGTATGTCGTCCCCTACACCCTCTGAGCATAAAAACAAGTGCGACTCATGTGGCACCCAGCTCCCACACAAGGACAGCCATTCCCTGTGCCTGTTTTGTCTAGGCCCCAATCATCCAGTAGAGAAGTGCCAGCACTGCCTCAGTTTTAACGCGGCTACCCAGAAAAGGCAGCAGCAGTCCCTGGAAGCCCACATTCTCAAGAAAAAGATGAGCTCCATGGAGAAGGAACTCAAAAAACTGTGGCAGGTGTCCACTTCCCCTGAAGGCCATCGGAAGAAAAAAAGACAGAGAAGCACCGGGACAAGGGCTCCTTCACCGCAACTCCCCGCTCCTCGTGAGGCGGCATCAGCCCGCCTGCCTGACTCGCGCTCGGGCCCTTCGGGCGCCTCCGGGCTATTGGAGGCCTCTGCACCCGGTATGGCCATAGCTTCACGGCCTACTGCGGGCGACTCAGGTAAGCTGGATGTTGGTCTCCGGCATCCGCACGGAGAAGGCTGGCAGTCGCACGACCTCTCGGGTGGCGCGCAGTCCCTCTTCCGCTCAGACCAGGACACCTCCATCGCAGTCCACCTCCGCGATGGGGTCCTAGTCAGATGCGGGCTCTCCGCGCCCGCCCGATCCTGCTGATAAACCGCACATCGGTTCGCCCACATCCGTACAGAGGAAGAGCCGATGCCGGACCCTCCCACGTCCATCGTCCCCGGCTCCCCGCAGCCTTTGCTGCCCTCCAGGGACCCTGAGTCTCCCCAGCCCGACCTCGGGGATTCCCCCCCCATCCCCAGGCGACGCTGGGGTTCTGCCTCCGTCAGACTGCCCACCTGCGGGTTAACCAGATCAGATGTTGGTTCCCCGGACGCCGGCTCCGATGCCGGTACCTCTGACGCCAGCTCCGATGCCCGCTTTATTGACTCCAGACGACATCCTGCTCCTGGATGTCGCCCGGATGCCGGGCCCTCCGGGCCTTCCAACCTGGACCCGCCCGTGAGGCCTCTGGCTGGGCCATCTGCTCCGGCAGCTCCTCTGGCTCCTGGGTACATTCTGTCATATCCGATGCCGTCGTACCCGGGACCACGGTATCCGGCGCCGCAGTACCCGGCGCCACAATACCCGATGACTGGTTTTCCGCCACTGGGTTTTGGATACTCTCCTTATGGATATAATCCATACCCATATCCCCCTCCTCCTCCTCCACCGCCCCCTCAGCCACCGGTGGATTTGCAGGAGACTCTGGCCTCCTGGTGGGGTGAGGCCAAGGCTCAGCTCACCAGAGAGGTGGAGAGTCGTCTACCGACGACGGTGCCAGTCCCAGTTCCCGTACATCCATGGCGACACACTCCCTCACCACCTCCGGACACCAGGGCTAATCCCTCTGGGTCCAGAGAGGGGCAGGATACGCTTCCCCGAGGGCTTCCCAAGGGGTCCGTTCCTCCCCCTGGATGGGAAAGAGAGTCTCTTTCTTCTTCTTCCTCCTCTTCCCCCTCGGACTCCTTGGACTCTTCTGACGGCTGCTTCGAAAGGGACCAGGAGCCACACTCTCCGTCAAAGCCCAGGCCAAGGACTCCTCCAAAGTCGCCTCCGGAAGATCCTTCTTTTACGGAGCTGATACGCAAAATCCGGGGAGGTACATAAGTGGCAGTCTTTGGAACTAGACCCTCAGTGGATGAAACTTGCCGAGCATCTGGATCTGCCCGTGACAGCTCCTACCTTGGGTGCCACCCTGGACCGAGCCTCATGCCGACCTTGTTACCACCATTTGGAAACAGCCGTCAGCTCTAGCCCCTCTTCCTCGGAAGTCGAACAGGCTATACCAGGCTCCTGAGGGTGTTGACTTTTTAGATTCTCACCCTCGACCTGACTCGGTAATGATTAGCGCCGCTCACGGCCAGTCGGCTAACCCAGAACACCTTAGCTCATCGCCACCTGACAAAGAATCTCGCGTACTGGGCCAGTATGGTAAGAAGATTTTTGCTTCTTCCACGCTGGGGATCAGGGCCCTGAACTATGTCGGTCATATGGGGGATTACCAGAAGGCAATTCTTACTCAGGTGGAAGCCAAATTGGACTCCCTGCCCGGACTCTCAGGTCAAGCAAGAGTTGGCTGACCTTGTCCACTGTGCATGTTCGGCCAGTCAACACATGCTTTGTGCAACCTACGATGCAGTGGACACTGCTGGACGGAGTTCAGCTTTCACCGTAGGCTTACGTTGTCATGCTTGGCTCCGTGTGTCAGGGTTGGTCCCGGAAGTGCAGTCCGCTATTCAGGAAGTGCCCTTCCGGGGGTCGGTGCTTTTTGGTGGTGATGTCAAGGACATCATCACCGATTTGCAGGAGAAGGGGATGGCACTAAAGTCTGTTGACTCTATGTACCATCCCCACCAGCCGTAGCGCCGTCCCTTTCACAGACGGAATCGACCTAAGGTGAAACCTCTGGGAAAGCGGGCCACTAAACGTCGGGCCCCCACAGCTGCTAAGACCCCCCTGCCCAAAAAAGCAGCGGGTGCTTCAGCTGCGGCACTGCCCCACACCACCTGACTCCTTTCCTCTCCCACAGCCTCCGGACTCCCCGGAGGAACCGGTAGGATGGAGGTTTTCCCTCCATTTTCCGGGCTGGGAGAGGATAACATCAGATTCTTGGGTGCTCCAGCTGATCACAGAAGGACACTCAATAGAGTTTCTACAGAAACCACCTCACCACCCCACCCCCTCCAAAGGTCGTTGTATTCTCGGGAACATCTTCTCTTGGTCCAGAAAGAGATTTCAGCTCTGTTGCTGAAAGAAGTGATAGAACCCATCCCTCTTCATCTTCAGGGGATGGGTTACTATTCCCACTTCTTCCTAGTCCCGAAGAAGACAGGAGATCTAAGACTCATTCTAGATCTCAGTTCCTTGAATCTTTTTGTGGAGTACAAAAGGTTCAGAATGCTCTCCTTGCAGTGCCTTCTGCCCCTCCTCCATTCGGGCCAATGGCTGTGTGCTCTGGATGCTTACCTGCACATTTCCATTCGTCCGTCTCACTGCAAATATCTTCGTTTTGCATTCCAGGGGGACCACTACCAGTTCAAGGCACTTCCTTTTGGCCTATCCTTGGCTCCCCGAGTATTTACCAGATGCCTTGCGGTGGTGGCGGTCTACCTGCGTACTTGGGGGGCAGATTTTCCCGTACCTGGATGATTGGCTCCTGGCGGCCTCGTCCAGGGAGGAACTCCTGCACTGCCTCGCCCTTACCTAGCAGGTTTTTGCCTGCCTGGGTATTACCATCAACCATTCCAAGTCTCAGTTGATCCCATCTGAGAGACTACAGTTTATAGGGGCGATTTTAGACACGACCATTGGCAGGGCCTTCCTGCCACCGGATAGGGCGTCCACTCTCCAGACTCAAGTAAGTCTGTTGTCCGGCCACAGGCGGGTCAGTGCAAGATCGGTTCTTCGCCTTCTGGGGCTCATGGCGGCTACTATCCCGACAGTCCCTCGCGCTCCGCTCCACATGAGAGTTTCTCAGTGGACGCTCCGCTCCCAATGGGATCAGTTGGTGGACGACTTAGATCACCTGGTTCTAGTCTCCTCTCCGATGCTCCAAGACTTGCAATGGTGGATGGTTCGAGAGAACCTGTTTCAGGGAGTTCCTTTCTTCCTCCCCCCTTCCAGACTCTAACCACAGACGCCTCAGGCGAAGGTTGGGGAGCCCATCTCGGTCCCCATTGGACCCAGGGCTCTTGGTCCAAGCTCGAACAGACACTCCACATCAGTGTGCTCGAGCTTCGGGCAGTTCTGTACGCTCACCAAGCCCTACACCTGTACATTCTTCCCGGCCACCTAGCCGTCCAGACAGACAATATGTGCGTGGTTTGGTACATCAACAAACGGGGGGGGACTCGGTCCTACCCTCTTTGCAGGGAAGCAGTGAGGGTTTGGGATTGGGCAGCACAATGCGACCTTCACCTCACTGCAATTCATGTTCCGGGAATCGAAAACACCTTGGCAGACGAGCTAAGTCGCTCGTCCACTCTGGCTCATGAGTTGGAACTGGACCAAGGGGTTCTAGACGGTATATTCCAACACTTGGGAACACCACAGGTCGATCTGTTCGCTTCTCCTCTAAACGCAAAGCTTCCCGACTTCTGCTCGCTCGTTCCAGAGCGAGGCATTTTCTGGAGAGACGCTCTGTCTCTAGACTGGAAGGACAGATTCGTCTATGCCTTTTTCCCAATTCCTCTGATCCTATGAGTCTTGCAGAAACTAGTTTCAGAAGGAGCACGAATGATTCTGATCACTCCTTTCTGGCCCAGGCAAGTTTGGTTCTCTCTTCTACAACAATACTCAGAGGATCATCCTCTTCCTCTTCCTCTATCACGAAGTGTGCTGACCCAGGATCAGGGGACTCTGGTCCATCCAAGTCTCAAGTCACTTCAGCTTCATGCATGGCTCCTGCAGACATAGCTCAAAGTCGCTTTGGGGTTTCTCCCCAAGTGGCGGAGATTTTGGTGGAGGCTAGAAAACCCTCCACTAGATCTACATACGCCATGAAGTGGAAAAGGTTCACTATCTGGGCTGCTTCGAAAGACGTGGAACCCTTTTCCTGTTCGGCTCGGCTACTGCTTGAGTACCTACGCCATCTTTTTGACCTGGGTCTTAGTCACTCTCCTCTGAAAGTTCACATGGCGGCCATCTTGGCCTATCATGTTCCCTTTGCAGACAGGACATTTGCTCAGCTGGAGGTCTCTCAAGACTTTCCTCAGAGGGGTTCTCCATCTGAGACCTCCTATATGTACTCCTGCCCCTCCTTGGGATTTGAACTTTGTTCTTGAGAAACTTACTCTGCCTCCTTTTGAACCAGCAGCTTCCGCAGACTTGAAGTTCCTTTCATGGAAGACTCTCTTCCTGGTGGCCATTACCTCCGCTTGGAGAATTTCCGAGCTCCAGTCCCTGACGTGTAAAATTCCATACTTGATTTTTCACAAGGAATGTGTGGCTCTGTGCACTAACCCTAAGTTTCTTCCTAAGGTGGTAGCGGAGTCTACTCTGAACCAGTCCATAGAGTTACCCACCTTTTTTATGCAGTACTCCAATCATGGGGAGTATTTACTCCATACTATGGACATTCACCGGATTCTGAGATACTACACTAACAGGACAAAGGATCTCAGGAAGACTGATCAGCTGTTTATCTCTTTTGTACCCAAAAGGGAAGGCAATGCTGTTTCTAAGCAATGCCTATCTAAATGGTTGGCTCATTGTATCACTTTCTGTTATACAGTACAACAAGACCCTCCCGGGTCAAGTAAGAGGCCACTCCACCAGGGGAGTCGCTGCCTCAGCAGCTTGTTTCAAGAATTTGTCAGCGGCGGACATCTGTGCTGCCACCACTTGGACCTCCGTCCATACCTTTACAAAACATTACAGTTTGGATATTGCCTCTCGCCGTAGAGCAGGCTTCGGTCTTGCTGTTCTGCAAGGCCTCCTCTCTTAAGGCTTGCACAGCTAGAGGTTCTACTTGGAGTAGATTTCCTCCTCCCATGTGCTTCTTTTTGTTCCAGACTGCGTGGGACTCAGTCCTATATATAATTACCTACTTCAAGAGCCCTCTTGAAGTAAGATAGTACAGTTACATAAGAATTTATTGTAACAAGAGATCTTTGAGAGAGGCTCTTGCAGTAGGTAATACCTTCCTGCCCTCCATCCCCCTAAGCTTTTTCAGCTCCTTTTCCATGGAGGGAAATATCTGCTCCTCTCTCGTCCGGCATACTTTGGCCTGTGGCGGGAAAGAACTGGAAGGTGGGCGTCAGGGACCGCCCCTTTATACCGACGTCTCCTGATGCCAGTCACCTGACGTGGGGGCGGTCCCTCGCCAGGGACTGCTAGCTAGAAGTTTTTCCGTGCGGGCCTGCTGCCTGCCGGCGTCAGTCCTATATGTAATTACCTACTGCAAGAGCCTCTCTCGAAGATCTACTGTTACGGTAAGTTCTTGCATAACTGTGCTTTCCTGTGAGGTTTTACCTCAGAATATGATTAAATTTAGTTGTATTAGCCGGTTCCCCTTGGGTTCCATCTTTTGAATTTTATTTTAAATGAATTTGGTGTTTTTGCGGTTCCCATTTCTCTCAGGGAACCGATTAGCGCTCGGTTCATTTTTGTATTGGGAACCGACCGCTTGCTTTGTTTTTACTTCCTATCAGTTTTTAGGAACCGATCTTTTGTTTAGTGCTCTGACTTTAGAGTGTTAGTGTCAGAGGTCACTAGTATAAAACCTAAAAAAATGAATGGGACCCACGGGTTCTAAGCATTGTGAAAGTTGTGGCCAGATGAAAGCCAAAGCAGACAGGCATTCTCTGTGTTTTTTTGTCTAGGCACAAGTCATATTTTCTCTAACCCTGAAATCTGTAAAACATTTTGCCCCAAAACTCTTAAAAAGAGGGCCAAAAAATTAGAGGCGATGGCCACTGCTTCCACCAACACAGAGGATGTACTCTCCACCTCTGCTTCTAAAACAAAGATAAAAACAGGCCAAAAGATTCTGTGGAACCCAAACCCACAGAAAAAAACAGACTCTACTAAATCCAAAAGGCCTGTGGAACCGGCTTCTGAAACGGTTACATCAAAGAAAAAATATAAAGAGAAGCATGTTGTTGCTCCTCAAGGCCGAGAAGGCTAAGGAGCTGACAGCAGACAAACCTAGCATGCCCTCAGCTGAGGATATTGCCAAAGCATTAAAGATTTTGCAGGCACTACAGGCTGTAGTCCCTACTCCAACATCGGTTCCTGCACAGACCCCAGGGGCTTAGGAACCGCAGTATTTGTATGAAACTTAATAGGAGGAGGAAGATGAAAAAGGGAAACCCATAGACCTGGAAGTATTCCCTGAGCAGGATTTTGGTACCCCACCAAGGGGCCCAGATGATTATACATCTCACGCTTTCGTAAAAAATATGGTGGAAACCCTCAATCTACCCATGCAGGAGACTGAGGAGGATGAAGAGGAAGCGAACTTCCTTGAGATGGGCCTGGCTCCCACAAAGCGCTTGATGCTCCCCATGCACAAGTCCCTGAATAAAGCAATACTGCACATCTTGAAAAAAAACATTTCAGTGCCAGGAGTGGAGTAGAAAGTGGATAAGAAATATCAGTTGGATAGATCCACTGCTGCATTTTGTTTTAACCACCTAGACCATGAAGGGGTGCTTCGGGCAGCAGCTTGTGACAAAGCAAGAATCCCCTTGGCATGTCACCCACCTGAGAAGAATCCAGAAAGATTTATGGGATGAGAAAAAAAGGGGTATGTGTCTGCTTCCCTCCTGGTAAGGCAGGCCAGTTATATGGCCTGTGCAGTACAGTACCAGAAGGCCTTTTTGAACACTGTGCTGGCCCTAGCCAATAAAGTTCTAGTCAAGGTGGTAGTGGACCTCCAGGAAACTGCAAGGATAGCACTGGATGCCACAAAATACCAGTTCCACATGGCTGTGGATGCAAATGACACCACAGCCAGACTTGTGGCCTTTTCCATCTCCCACAGGACGTTTACCTGGCTTAGACCAGCCAACCTGAATCAGGACACCCAAACCAAGGCAGTGGATTTCCTTTGTGAGGGGTACTCCCTTTTTGGAACTAAAACTGAAGCCTATATGAAAAAAGTGGAAGAGTACAAGGTCACCTATGTGAGTAACTCCAAGGATGGGCCAACATCTTCATACAGGTCCCAGTACGGGAGGGGCAGGGGCTCCTATTCTAGGCCCTTCTTCCAGGTGCAAGCCATGCAAGACTACTTGCAGCTCAGAGGTTACTTTAGGGGTAGGAGCAGGAGATCCACGAGGAGGCCTGCTCAGACAGCCCAGGTACAGAATCAGCCTGTGCAGAATCCCTGACAGGCTAGTACAGGTTGCCTACCCAGTGCCAGTAGGCAGCAGATTGGCTCACTACCTCCAAGCTTGGCATGTCATTATCACAGACAAGTGGGTCCTGGAGGTAGTGAGCCAAGGACTGTCCCTAAGTTTCAAATTACTACCCAGGTTAAGAGCCAGAAACTTTGCCCCAGTCACATATGCAGACAGGATACTCTTAAAAGCAGAGGTGAAAAATCTGGCAGTCAAAGCAACAGAAACTGTCCCTCTGTCCCAGATGAGAAAAGGTTTCTACTCAAGATACTTTCTTACTCTAAAGAAAAATGGGGACTGGCGACTCATTCTGGACCTGAGACTTCTAAACAAACACATCCTGAAACCAAAGTTCAAAATAGTGACTCTGGCCATGATCATCCCCACACTGCAAAAAGGGGAGGGGCTAGCATCCCTAGACTAAGGATGCATATTTCCACATTCCCATCAGACCAAGCCACAGAAAAATACCTGAGATTCAGACTGCCTTCAGGTCACTACCAGTTCGCAGCAGTACCATCCCGGTTAACCTCAGCACCAAGAAGCATTCACAAAGTGTCTGGCAGTGGTAGTGGCACACTTAAGAAGACAGGGAGTGACAGTGTTTCCTTACCTAGATGACTGACTAGTGGTAGGTCAGTCCCTGCAGCACACCAGAGAGTCCCTGGCCAGAGAGTCAGGAGCACACTAGAGTCTCTGGGATAGATCCCGGAGCCGCCGTCAGATGTCAGAATCGTGGGCTGCAATTCAAGGCAGCTGCAATTGCCCTGAGTTGCAGCCGTAATGGAGTGGAGTCATATTTTTTTTGAAGTCGACGACTCCACTGTAACTTGTTCGCCTAGCTGGCTCACCTGACAGTCTCCTCCCCAACCCCTGCACCTCCAGAGTAGACACATTTTTGCGAGGCGAGCTGTGAGCAAGCCTAGACCCACCCTTAACTGGCCACAGGCCTTCCACATCCACCCCCCCAGTCTAGTTCAAAGTGGCCGTGCTGCAGGTGTTTTTTTTCCTTTCTTTCTTTTTAAATTTGTGTGTGTGGCTGTGGATGGACAGCCGCAGCCACCAACCAAACTGTGCCTCTGTTCTGTTCTTTGGTGCCAATCCCCCAGTCCTCCAGTATGGCATGAGAGAGAGAGGGAGGAGCCAGATGTGCATGCTGCACATGATCTGGCAGGTGGCTATGGCACTGGAGAGTAGAGAATGAAGCGGCGGGCCAGAGGAACCAATGCTGGAGTGTTCAGGTTTGTTTTCTGGACTATCAGGGTAGCTGTGGACTGTCTCTCCAAAACTGACAGTCTTGACCACCATCCACTGAGCAGGAAAGAGAGAGACCCACCAAGAGAGAGACAGAGAACGGCTCAGGGACTCGGGAGAAGGGAGGAAGTTGGACTCAGAATGGGAGTGGACCGGAGACTGACAGAGGAGGGAAGCTGAACCAAAGCCCAGAGAGATAGGAAGAACACTCGGGGGTGAGGGGGTGGTGTGGACGCAGTGGTATGGACTCAGAGTGGTTCCAGGACCTGGGCCTAGGAGTGACTGAGTGAGCGCTGGAGATGACGACCATGAGGTGCTGGTGCCTTGGGGTCGTACTCAAACGCGTACTTGGGTGATGTGTTGTCCGGGAGAGGAGGAGGATGGACTGAGTGTGCCTAGCCAACATTGTGGGTGGGCTGACGGGATTCCAGGGAACTGGGGAAAAAGAGAAGAGTCAGTCATGCCAAGTCAGAGGTCGGCCACAGACCAGGAGGTGGCAAGGCAAGGAAGCCAGTGAACTGAAGCCAAAACCATGGCAAGAAAAAAAGATGCCCGATAGTAAATTCCAATTTGGTTTTTGCTTTTTGGCGTTGCTTTTATTAATGTGCTGTGCTCTGATGTAATTTCAAGGTGTAGCCAGAAAGCTTGAGTTCAGCAGTGGTGAAACAGCAGCACATTGTTAGCCCCTCCCCCAACCCGGGCCCCTGTTCACACATTCCACATAGGAGGATTGTGGAACTGCAGAAAGAGAGATATACTGGTCGGTGCCTTGGGACAAATTAGAAATCATGTGGATGTAAATTCAAAAAGCGCTACAGTTGGGGGCTATGCATCCCTAAACATCCAATGCTTTGTGCTTTAAAGTAGAGCATCCCAACTGCCACCCCCATTAACTCCTAGTAAGTTGCACTTTTTCAGATTAAATCCCCCTGGCTATAAGATAAGAGAAGAGAGACTTTCTTGGCGGTGCTGTTTTTATTGACCATATACATAGCCACAGTACTTTCATAGTTGGGGCTGGCAGTATAGCCTAGAGGTTAAAGCAATGAACTGTGAATGAGCTTGGTACTTCCAGCAGACCTGGGTTTGTGTCCCACATCCTCATCTTGCATACTGTGACTCTGAGCAAGTCACTTAACCTCCCAGCACTCCCAGATCACCCCTGAAAACAGGCACTTGTGCCTAGTGGGCCTTACCTGGTTACTAAAAAACTAAAATAAAAAAATTAAAATTGATGACTGTTCTAGCTGCCTGTAGTCTAAGTGGTCACTTATCCTTCTCACTGTAAACTTTCAGACTGGCTTGCTACAACACTAGATGTGTTACAATCGATAAAGCTCCCAATGGAAGATATTGGTGGTGGACTGGTCTTGGTGCTAAAACCTTTCTTTTTACAATATGGTTGCAATTTAAAACTTGCAAGTTCATTTAAGGCATCCTCCCTGACCCATATATTATGAACCTGGCTATTTCTATGGCTAGCAGCATGCCGTTGAGGCATAACTAACAAGTGCAGGAGCATGTTCCCATGGAGCAGCAAGTATGGTAAATCTATGTACAGTATCTTCTGTTGAACTGGAGAGCTTTTGACTAAGAAATACTTTTTATGTTTGCTTATATATGTAACCCCTAGGTGGCGCTCTCCGAAGGGCTACTACCCCTGCCTGTGTAGTTAGTGACAGGTTAAGGGTCCTAGGTCCATGGACGGATGCCTCCACCCAAAGGTCAGGGTTGGTTGCGGTTGGCCTAACCAGATCACAGCCCCCTGGGACACTGTGATCTCCCTTGATTCCCACTGGTGGCCCTTTTAACATACAGGAGAAACCTTCCCAATCCCCTGAATATGCAGTCTAGTTACTCATATAGATACCACTTACCTCACGACTGATTCTTCCAGCATGTCTCTGAGGACCCCCTGTAAAACAAGGTTAGACAGTATGCACAGCTACAATGCGATACTTTTTCTATATGTACTGACACCAAAGGCAGAGTATAGTTCAATAACAACAAATCAGATTTATTAGAAGGGGTTGTAACAAGGAGGGGGTAAATCAGGTTAATTAGCTTACTATCTCTAATAACCATACAGTTATGCAAGCAATCAGACTCCCTAGCACAGTCACCGTCCGGTACCCAGGTGAATAGAGGGTGGGCTAGCCAGGACCATTGCCCGGGATAGGCCGGCATTACAGCTGGTAGGGGCCCTGTGATGGAAAAAAAGAAAACACTTGCACAACACAGTATTTGTAATCCAGAGCCGGAGGGCTCACTTCATGGAGAAAAGGAACAGCAGCAATTAGATGGTACACTTTTGATTAGATAACGGTTGCAGGGAGCTACCTGATTATTACTCACAGTACCCAGGTTTATCACAGGAGGGATGGTGGAATGAAGTTCTGGATGGCCAGAAGCAGGGCTTGCCCGAGGTGGACCTGACGCAGACCTTGTTCAGGCAGGGGCAAAAGGCAGGTCTTCTGGCAGGTCCCTCGATTCTGTGCAGTGAGGTAGTGAGGCAAGGCCCTTGTGGCTGGGCCTATTGGTCAGATTTAGTCCGAGGTTTCTGCTGAGCAACAACTTCCAGCACTAACACACCAGTCACTTTGGGGGAAACAAACTGCGATCCCCAGCCAGCATCTAGCACATTCATATGTAAAAAGATGGTACTGTACATGGCCACAAAGTCCTGACAGGCCGATCGCATTTAGCATAATCTTCGGTCTTCTACAGGTTAAGCCTGGTCCTAACAACAACAGCTTGCTTTCTTCACTCGACTTCGGATTCAGTCTGATTAAATGTCCCCTGCAACTTCTCCGGGCAGAAATCACGCTAGCAGGCCTATAGACTGGCCTTCCACATGTCTCCCGCGTGAATTACGCCGCAAATGGCCGCTTGAACGTCAGCAGTGTAGCTTCTTCAGCTCCCAACTTGAATCTAGCTTGCCAGCAAACAGTTCAGGGCATATCACCTAGATCCACAGAGTCTGGTTGATCAGTCCAGTTGTCAATCACAGCAGGGCTCCCTCTATAGGTGCAAAAAGGCACCAAGGACCCAAAACTACATTACCCAGAGTCAGTCACCACACAGATCCATTTGAGCCGGTTCCATTTTAGAGTCCTCGACCCCCAATTGGTCCAATTCGGCAGTTCGGGACCAAAATGGTGGAGCAGAACAGAAACAGTCCATGCTGCAATAAAGGCAGGTTGGATAAACTACATTTTCACCAATACTCAGCATTTTCCCCACAACTAGTTACAGCTTTCCACTGGGCTTCCTCTGCGCACTTACGATGGCAGAAATGGGGCACTTAGCCAGCAGCCCGGGTGGGACTCAGGCAGAGGAACACACAGTCCCCCCAGGCAAAATAATTATGTCTGCGAGCAGGCTGCTCTTAAAGAGACAGTACTTGGAGGCTCCAAAAGCATTCACTACAGTTTCAATTAAATGGCTTTAACGCTGAGCACCACCCAGACTGGGAGTACTTAGGCAAGCTCCAGGAAGACTTTTGGGAACCCCATTTTGGGGGTTACACCCTTTCTGGCCTGGAAAAACTTGGCATCTGCATCAAGTAAGTGCCCCCATAAACTCTAATGCAAAACATCATATACATTTACACTCCAGCACATTACCTTTGTTATAAACACATTTCTGATATTTCTCAGCACATTACTTTTTACACAATATTATATATACATTGCACTTTGAACTCGGGTCATTACTTCTTGCACATGAAACTTGGAGAGAGGGGTCTCTTCCTTATCAGCTACCCTGGGGCTAGATCGGGCAGGGGCACCATACCTAGAGGGCAGAACAATCAATCTGGAGTTGGCACTTATGCTCAGTTTGGGCAGTGATCTCTGGGATACATATACTCCTTTGTGGACCACGTTGAGAGGCAAGTCTACAGACCTCCCAGGGGAGTCATAACTAAGGCGCACTACTGGCTTTACAGCTCGACCAGTCTTTCTAGGGGGAACAGTTACAGCCTCTGCACTTTCTTTACTGGCAGGTGGAGTCACTCTCGGTGCAGTAGAATCCAAACTTGGGGCACAATCAGCCTCTGGCTCTGCAATTTCTGGTCCCACAATGCTTGGCTCACATGGAGGGCACTATGCTGCCTGAAGGGAACTGTCATTACATTCAAAATACTCTTCCTGCTCTGGTAAGTCACCAGTCGGCCTTAGCTCATCAGTTTCTTCCTCAGGCAATTCAAACAGTTCTACCATACATAGGGATTCAAGGTCATCAGACTTAACACTCTGCACTTCACTCTCAGGGAGCATTGGCTCCAAGGACGAAGCTGGGGGCTTAGGCAGTCCAGAGGGCCCAGCTTCATCCCCATAATTGAACAGGGGGTTACCTTGAAACAACTGACTTAATTTGTACAAGGGGTAGTAACCATAGTTGTACTCACTTTCATCTGAAACAGACTGACAGTCATTCTCAACTTGTGTTGGTGGGGGAGGAACCCTTGGGTCAGCATCGGCAGTTGCAGACTTTCTCTGTTTCAGTTTTGCAGCAGCCCTTGTCAGTGGTCCAGGGGGAGCAACTTCTGGGGGCTCAGATTCAATTAGTATCTGACCAATGGGCAACAAGTGATTGCGATGCATTGTCTTGACGTCCTTTGAATTATTTTCAGGCCTTACTTTATACATGGGCAGATCATACAGTTTGCCCACTACAATGTGAGGGAGATGGTGCCAACTGTCGGCAATTTTGTGTTTGCCATGGAGTCCTAGATTTCTCAACAATACACGGTCGGGAGCTTGGAGTTCTTGGGCCTTCACCTTTTTATCATGTCTTTCTTTGTTAGCCAAATTTCTCTTCACAGCCATGGTGTGAGCTAGGTGGTAAGCATGATTCAATTGGGCCTTTAGCTTCTGCGCGTATTGTAGATAGTTGTCAGCTCGGACCCCATCAGGTGAAATGCCGAAACAAACATCCACAGGTAATCGGGCTTCTCTTCCAAACATGAGGCGGTAAGGGGAGAACCCAGTGGCATCACTTCTGGTGCAGTTGTAAGCATGTACCAGGGTGCTAATTTGCTGACTCCATCTGGGCTTGTCTTTTGGGTGGAGAGTGCCCAGCGTGTCCAGCAGAGTGCGGTTAAAATGTTCAGGCTATGGGTCCCCCTAGGGGTGGTAAGGGGTGGTTCTGGATTTCCACACTCCCCACAGAGAGCATCTCCTTGATTAATCGGGTCTCGAAATCTTGGCCTTGATCTGAATGGATTCTCTGAGGAGCTCCATAATGTACAAAGAAATTCTCTACCAGCACCTTAGCCACAGTGGATGCTTTCTGGTCCTTGGTGGGGAAGGCTTGGGCATACCTCGTAAAATGGTCAGTGACCACCAAGACATTGCTAATATTGCATTGATCAGGCTGCAAACTCAGAAAGTCAATACAAACCAACTCCATGGGGGCACTGGTGGTGATGTTAACAAGGGGGGAAGCCCTCTGGGGCAAAGCCTTTCTCTGCAGGCAGCGACTGCAAGTCGTATATGATGCTCGACATCAGCCCCCATTTTAGGTCAGTAGAATCTTGACCGCACTAGATCAAGGGTTTGGTCTATACCGATGTGCCCCATATGGTTGTGCAGGGACCTCAGTACCAAGTCTCTGAAAGCGGTGGGCAAAACCAACTGTTGCTTGTATACTTGCCCCCCTCTGTCTACTGTTTCTCTATACAGCAAGCTGTTAATCAGTTTCAGTTTGGGACCTTTTTTATACAACAATGCAGTTCTCAAATCAGAGGAGCACAACTTGGACACATCTTTCCCTGCATAGAGGGCTTCAAGTGCTGATCTGATCATAGGATCTCAGGACTGAGCCCGCTGAAGACTGTCATTACCTAACTGAGGCAGTGCACCAATATCTAATGCAGAAAAGTGGCAGTAAGCAGCAGGTATACAATTGTCAGAGGGCCCCAAACAATCTACTAGACAGTCCACTGTGTCTGGGAATGTTTGTTCCTCCTTGTCAAACTTTTGGCATAGAGCTCGGATGTCAGGTTTGGACAGTCTGACCCAATCACTTCTGGGAGCAGGCCTCCGGGAGAGAGCATCAGCATCTACATGGTTTAGGCCTGCTCTGTGTTCAACAGCATAATCATATGTAGACAATGTAGAAAGCCACCTATGGCCATTGGCATCCAATTTGGCTGAGGTCTGCACATAGGTCAATGGATTATTATCTGTCTTTACCAGTATCTTAGCTCCATACAAGTATTAGTGGAATTGATCCACAGTAGCCCATTTTAACACCAGGAACTCCAGTTTATGCACAGGGTAGTTCTTTTCAGATGGAGTCGTACTTCTGCTTGCAAAGGCCACTGGTCTCAGGCCATTCTCGTGCTCTTGATATAATGCAGCCCCCAAGCCTTGTAGGCTAGCATCAGTATGTAACACATAGGGTTTCGCAGGATCAGCACAGGCAAGTATAGGAGCGTGGGTGAGTTGGTATATGATTTCATAAAAAGCAGCTTCACACTCAGGTGTCCAGCATGACCCAAAAGATTAATTTGGACGGAAATGTACTCTCTCTCGGTTTCAGTGGAGGCCACTCTCTTGTATTTCTTATTTGTGGGAGGGTAACCTTGTGTAAGACTTAAAAGTGGGCAAATCGCCCTTGAATAGTCCTTGATGAACCGCCGGTAATAGCCACAGAATCCTAGAAATCTTTGCAATTCTTTTAGATTGTGGGGATGGGCCAGGTGGTCAAGGCCTCAACTTTGCTAGGACCAGTCTCTGTTCCCTCGGTGGCTACTATATGCCCCACATATTTTACTGATGTTTGAAAAAACTGGCATTTGTCAATGGATAGCTTGAGGCTGAAATCTTCCAGGCGGTCCAATACTTTGTAAAGTCTGCTTTCATGTTCCTCCAATGAATTCCCAAACACTATAACATCATCAGGATATACTAGGCACTCCAATAAGTTCATGTCCCCCACTGCACGCTCCATCAGCCGTTGAAAAGTGGCAGGGGCGCCCGAGATCCCTTGGGGCATCCTCATGAATTCATAGAATCCAAGCGAACAGATGAAAGCCGTCTTCTCATGATCTTCTGGGTCCTCCATGTGGATCTGGTAGTACCCACTGAGCAGATCCAACACGGAAAACCACTTACTACCATTCGGACAGTCTAGAGCATCCTGAATACAGGGCATGGTGTATTGGTCGGGGATGGTCCGCCTGTTGAGGGTCTGATAATCCGCACACATCTGTACTGTTCCATTCTTCTTTCTCACCACAACAGTAGGTGAAACATAAGGGCTTCTGGATTCTTGTATTACACCTGCCACAAGCATCTCCTGTAGGTGCCTTCTTACATCATCTGTATCAGCAGGTGCTAGGCGTCAAGACCTCTCACGGAATTGCCGCTCATCATGCAGCTGGATATGATGCTCATCTCCTTGCACACATCCCACATTCCATTCCTTTAGTGAAAACACCTGGTCTCTCTGAGCAAGTTTCTCACTGATTCCCTTCTTCCATTCAGCTGGCAACGGGGAGTCACCAGAATCAAACAGGTCAGGCATCACTCTGTCATTCTCCCTCGAATACTTGTTACTGGGAAGCACTGCCGTGTCTGCACAGTGTACGTTAGCCAGGGTGCAGCCTCTTTTCACCCGAATTTCTCTTTCTGACACATTATGAACTTGAACCATTACCCGTCGAGCATAGGCATGAGCCCGAGCGGGTAAGATACTGGGTTTAACCAGCAATCTTTCCGACAATTTTCCATCACCTGGGGCATCCAGAATGAGTATTTTGTTATTAACATCCTTTCTTAGGTGGACCTCTCCTTGTAAGGTACGCTGCACATTAGACGCCAGGATCAGGGACTCAGGATCCTTTTTTCCATACAACCCCAACCAGTTCATCCACGTCCATCTCATCAGCATTCTTCTGTGATTCATAGGCCCTCCTGATCAAGGCAGGAATTCTAAAAGATCTACCAGTCCTCTGCCCCTATCTCTCATAACAGAGTTGTGCCAGCCATCCAAACATATGGGCGTTCGTCCCAATCAATAGAGGAACCCCATCTTACAATCCAGTAGGAGACACACCAAGGCCAAGGTTTCCACTTGCTCTGCTACTCCAGCTATCGAGGTGGAGAAAGACAACCAAATTTTAATGTAGCCTGAGTAGGGGTATGTCTTTTCACTTATTCCCCAGACATGCAGTCCTTCCAAAGGCTGTAAGGACACACATCAGACAAATGCTTCTGGTACCAGTCTTGGAACTTGATGGTTACTTGGGAGCCACTGTCCAGTACAGCCCTAGCAGACACTTCATTTACTTTCACAGTCGTCTCCATGGAGGGACCCACCACTTCGGACCACTCTGGTGGCACTGACGTTGGTGTTGATCGGGCATTGTCCCTGGTAGCATAACTTTTCCGAGCAGTTCCCCCTGGTGGCCGGTTGTTGCTTGGTCGAACCTTAGCCAATAAGCGGGCAGTAACTCTCCTCAAATTTTCTGGTGAACGACAGGCAGACTGGATGTGCCCATCCTCCCCACAGTGATAGCAAAACTTAGTTTCTCTAGCGTCTTTGAATGGTGGTGGGTCTTTTCTCTGCTGAGGTACCTCAGGGCCCTTCCTGGACCGAGGGCTGATGTTCCCAGGCCTCTGACTCTTCACTACGACTGGGGCTGAGGGCAGTCAGTTGCAGATCTTACTTCGAGAGGGCTCTTGCAGTAGCAGGCGGCAGGACCCCACGGAAAAATTTCTAGCTAGCAGTCCCTGGCGGGGACCGCCCCCATGTCAGGTGACCGGCGTCAGACGACGTCAGTATAAAGGGTCAGTCCCGGACGCCCGCCTTCCAGTTCTTTCCTGCCATCAGTTCGTGCAGTGCCTCGCGGTGAAGTTTGTGCTCAGCCCTGTTGCTTCGTCGGTTTTTTACCGAAAGTATCAGTATTTTGCATTTTATTCGTCAGGTGAACGTCTGTTTATGTCGTCCCCTTAAAAAAATAAGTGCGACTCGTGCGGTGCCCAACTACCTCACAAAGACGGTCACTCCCTCTGCCTTTTTTGTTTAGGCCCCGACCACGCGGTCGACAAGTGCCCGCATTGCCTGCATTTCAGCGCAGCCACCCGCAGACGACGCCAGCAGTCTTTGGAAGCCCATCTCCTTAAAAAGGAGATGTCTGCAGTGGAGAAGGAGTTGAAGAAGCTTAGGCAAGCGTCGACCTCCCCAGAAGGACACAAGAAGTGGGACAAAGAAAGGCACCGGGAGAAGGCCTCCTCTTCCGCGACACCGGCTGGAGCCGCGGCTTACAGGTAACGCCCCTCCGGGGATCGCTTGACGCAGCCTCCAAGGCTTTGAGGAGGCATCGCCCCGCCTGTCGGTTCGCGCTCGAGGCTGGGCTGGTGCCTCCGGGCAAAAGGAGGCTTCGCCCCAGTACTGCCACAGGCTTGCAGCCTACTGGTGGGTGCCTCCCATAGCCGGACGCCTGCCCTCCGACGTCCGCCGGGAGAAGGCCGCCAAGACGCCCGACCCTCTGGTGGCGACGGCAGTGTCCCCCGGACCGGGCCACTTCCCACCTCGGCCCACCTCCGACGAGGGACCCTCGTCGGACGCTGCCCTTCAAGGCCCGATTCGCTCTAAGTCGCATTGCTCCTCCGACGCGGCGCCGGGCATCGGAGCCTGGTGACAGACCCTCTTCACCGGCCTGTCGCTCCAGGTTCCCTCAGCTCACAAGCCGTCCGGGAGGCCCGAGTCCCCTGCCTGACCCCGGGACTTTCTCCTCCGCCCCCAGGCGATGCTCGATGCTTTTCCGTCAGATCCTCCTCCTACAGAACCGATCTGACGCTGTTCTTGACGCCAGCCCTGACGCCGCCCAGGATGCCGCCCCTGACACCGCCCCTGCCGACGCCGGTTCCAGCGCCGTCGAGATATTCCTCTCCCATCGGGTTCCTTCACCCCACGGGCCTATCACAGTTGATCCGCCGTGAGTTCCTTTACTGCTGTCTGCTCCGCAGCTCCTCCTGCACCTGGGTATCCGCCGCCCTATCCGGCGCCGGTTTACCCGGTCCACAGTATCTGCGCTGCGGTACCCGGCGCTGACTCACCAACGCCGCAGTACCCGACGTCGCAATACCCAGCTCCGGTCTTCCCGCAGCCAAGTTACGGATACTCACCCACGGATATCATCCGCACAACTATCCCCTCCTCCTCCCACCGCCTCCAGGCCGCCGGTGGATCTTCAGGAGACTTGCCTCCTGGGCTGAGGCCAAGGCTCAGCTCACCAAGGAAGTCGAGAGCCGCCACGGGCGACGGTGCCACCTCCGGCCCCCTGCACGCCCCAGATGGCACACCTCTCCCCTGCCTCCGGATTCCTGAGCCTCCCTCGGATCCAGAGAGGTGCAGGACACGCTTCAGGATCCCACTAAGGAACCCTGCCTCCCTAGATGAGCTAGGAGTCTTACTCTGCTTCAAATTCTTATTCTTCTTCTCTCTCGGACTCCTCGGATTCTTCCGACTGATGCTCCGAGAAAGACGACGAGCCTCGTTCTCCGTCCAAGCCCCGGCCGAGGACTCCTCCGGAGGATCCTTCCTTCACGGAGTTGCTCAAGTAGATCCAGGAAGTCCATCAGTGGTGTTCCTTAGAGCCAGATCCTCAGCGGGTTAAACTCGCCAACATCTGACTTGCCCCTATGGCCCCTACTCTAGTGCTACCCTGGATCGAGCTCATGCCCAGCTTGTTTCACCATTTGGAACAACTGCTGGCTTTAGCCCCACTCGGAAGTCCAACAGGCTATACCAGTCTCCGGAGGGTGTAGACTTTCTAGACTCTCACTCCCTGCAGACTCGGTTGTGATTAGCGCTGCCACGGCCGGTCAGCACACCCGAAACATTTGAGCTTGTCTCCCCCGGATAAGGAATCTTGCCTTCTGGATCAGTATGGAAGGAAGATCTATGCTTCTTCCACACTGGCGATCAGGGCCCTAAATTATTAGCACATATGGGGGATTACCAGAAGGCTGTCCTTACCCAGGCGGATTCTAAGATTGATGCCTTGCTTGACTCCCAAGTCAAGCAGGAGTTAGCTGACCTTGTCCGTTCTGCTCATTTGGCCAGTTGTCACATTCTGAGGATGACCTACGATGCAGTGGACACCGCAGGACGGGGCTCCGCGTCACCGTGAAGTCTTCAGCGCCACGCATGGCTCCGTGTTAGGTCTGGTCCCCGAGGCAGTCAGCAATTCAAGCACCTTTCAGAGGTTCGGTGTTGCTGGTGATGTCAAGGACATCATCACCGACTTGCAGGGACAAGGGGACGGCCCTCAAATCCGCTGATTCCATGTACCGTCCCCATCCCCGCAGTGCTGGGCCTTCTCGCGGATGCAGCCGGCCCTGCCGGAACCCCAGGAAGGCGGGCCACTAAACGCCGCCCCCATAGCTGCCAGGCCCCTGCTGCCCAAAAAGCAGCAGGTGCCTCAGCCGCGCGCTGCCTCACACCATCTGATTCTCCTCTCCCACCGCCTCCGACTTCGGAGGAACTGAGAGAGATTCTCCTCCACCTTCCGGGTTGGGAGAGGATAACATCAGATTCATGGGTGCTTCAGATCATAGCAGAGGGCACTCTATAGAGTTTCTGCAGAAACCTCCACGCCACCCCTCTGAACTCCTCTTACTCAAGGACCACTTTTCCTTTTGGTCTGGGAAGAAATATTCTGTTCTATTCGCTGGGTTAGGCTATAGAACCCGCCCCCTCACCTTCACGGGATCGGGTTACTATTCCTATTTCTTCCTTGTACCAAAGAAGATGGGAGATCTCAGACCCATTCTCGATCTCAGCTCCTGAACTCTATGTGGAATACGAAAAGTTCAGGATGCTCTCCTTAGACCCTCTTGCCCGCCCTCCGGCCGGGCAATGGTTTTGTGCACTGGATATGCAGGATGCAGGCCTGCACATCCCCATTTGCCCTGTAACCGAAAAGTACCTCAGGTTTGCCACAGGGACCATTACCACTCTGGTGCTCCTTTGGGCTTTCCTCGGCTCCCCCGAAGCTTTTACCAAATTCCTGGCAGTGGTAGCGGCCCACCCAGTGCTACTTTGGGAGTTCAGGTTTTTCCCTACCTGGACGACTGGCTCTGGCGGCCCTATCCAGGAGGAACTCTGCATGTTCTCTCCTCACCCAGCAGGTTTTCACTGGTCTGGGATCACCATCAACCATTCCAAGTCTCATCTGACCCTTCCCAGAGACTCCAGTCTGTCGGGCAATCCATACGACAGTGTGCAGGGCCTTCCTGCCTTCGGACAGGGGGGCCTCCCTCCAGTCCCAGAGTTCCCTTCTTTCGGAATGCAGGAAGGTTCCGACGAGGTCGGTGCTCCATCTTCTGGGGCTTATGATGGTTCCGCGAGCGTGCCTCCACATGAGGATCTCTCAGTGGACTCTCCGCTCTCAGTGGGATCAACTTGTAGACGACCTAGGTCATCTGCTGCTGATCTCCTCGCCGATGACAAGAGACTTGCAATGGTGGATGGTTCAAGAGAACCTGTTCCGGGGTCCCTTCTTCATCCTCCCCGCCCAGACTCTGACCACGGACGATCAGGCTTAAGGTTGGGAGCCCATCTGTCCTCACAGAACCCAGGGGTTATGGTCCAGATTGGAGTTAGCTCTCACATACGTGCTCGAGCATACAGCAGTGCTGTATGCCTCCAGGCCCTTCACCAATACATCCTTCCTGTCACCTAGCTGTCCAAACAGACAACATGTGCGTGGTGTGGTACATCAGCAAGCAGGAGGGACTCGGTCCTACCCGCTGTGCAGGGAGCGATGAGGGTTTGGGATGAAGCGCCACAACCTTCACCTCATGGCGATCCATGTTCCGGAGTTGACAATGTCCTGCAGACAAGCTAAGTCATTCTTCGGCTGAGCCACACGAGTGGGAACTGGACCAAAAAGTTCTAAGAAGTTGTTCCAGATTTGGGGACTCACAGATAGACCTGTTCGCTTCCTCCCAAAACGCAGCATCCAACTCTTGCACGCCGCTCCAGAGCGAGGCGCTTTCTGGAGCGATGCTCTATCTCTAAGCTGGAAGGACAGATTCGCTCTATGCTTTCTTTCCCTCCCTCTGGTCCCTCGTGGTGCTGCAGAAATTGCATTGGAAGGAGCGAGAATGATTCTGATCGCCTCCTTCTGGCCCAGGCAATCTGGTTCTCTTCTACAACAGTACTCAGAGGTTCCTCCTCTCTCTTCCTTTATCTCGAGGATTGCTGACCCAGGATCAGGGGACCCTGTCCATCTGGGACTCAAGTCTCTTCAGCTTCATGCATGGCTCCTGCAGACCTAGCCCAATCCCTGCTGCATGCCTCCTAAGGTGGCCGAGATTCTGTGGAGGCTAGAAAACCTCCACTAGTCCACTCCACGCTATGAAATGGAAGAGATTTTCCATTTGGGCTGCCTTCAGGAGTGTGGAGCCTTCTCCTGTCCTGTGGCCGCTCTGCCTGATTATTTATGCTATCTTTCTACATTTGGTCTCAGTCACTCCTCTTGAAGGTTCACATGGCTGCTATTTCCAGCCTACCATGTTCCCCTTCATGATAAAGCATTTGCCCAATTGAGGTATCCAAGACCTTTCTCAGAGGGGTCCTTCATCTCAGGCCCCTGTTCGGACTCGCCCCCTTGGGACTTGAACTTTGTCCTCGAGAAACTTACCTTCTCCTTTTTGAGCCTGTTGCTTCCGCAGACTTGAAGTTCTTATCGTGAAGACGCTTCTTGGTGGCTATTACTTGCTCGCAGAATTTCCAAGCTCCAGGGCCTTATGTAAAACTCTTATCTGATTTTTTCACAAAGAATCCAGTAGCCTTCGCATCTAATCCTAAGTTTCTCCCTAAAGTGGTAGCGGAGTTCTACCTTAAATCAGTCTCATTGAATTACCTGCCTTTTTCACGCAGTACTCCAATCAAGGAGAATACTTGCTCCATACCATGGATGTCCCAGGATTCTGAGATACTACACTGATAGGATGAAGGATCTCAGAAAGACTGATCAGTTGTTCGTCCTTTTGCTCACAAAGGGAAGGCAATGCTGTCTCCAAGCAATGCCTATCAAAGTGATTGGCTCATTGCATCACTTTCTGTTATGACAAGTACAAGAAGACCCTACCGGGTCAAGTCAGAGGTCACTCCACTCATAGAGTAGCAGCCTCTGTGGCTTGTTTCAAGAATGTGTCTGCGGCAGACATCTGTGCTGCCGCCACTTGGACTTCCGTCCATACCTTTACTAAACATTACAGTTTGGACATTGCCTCTTGCTGTAGAGCAGGCTTCGGGTTAGCTGTCTTGCAAGGCCTCCTATCTTGAGGTTTGCAAGATTGTTTGCTACTTCTTGGAGTATTTCCTCCTCCCGGTGCCTTTCATTTTTTCCAGACTGCTTGGGATTCTGTCCTATATATAATTACCTACTGCAAGAGCCCTCTTGAAGTAAGATAGTACAGTTACCTAAGAACTTACTATAACAGTAGATCTTCGAGAGAGGCTCTTGCAGTAGGTAATACCTTCCCACCCTCCATCCCCCTAGGCTTTTTCAGCTCCTTTTCCATTGAGGGAAATATCTGCTTCTCTCTCGTCCGGGCCTTCCGGGCCTGTGGTGGAAAGAACTGGAAGGCGGGCATCCGGGACCGACCCTTTATACCGACGTCATCTGACGCTGGTTACCTGATGGGAGGGCCACCCCGCCTTAGGACTGCTAGCTAGAAATTTTTTCTCAGGTCCTGCCGCCTACCGACGTCAGTCCTATATGTAATTACCTACTGCAAGAGCCTCTCTTGAAGATCTACTGTTATGGTAAGTTCTTGAGTAACTGTACTTTCCCTCACCATGGCGCTCGGCTCTCGTATTTCTACTAACAAGTTACTCTCAGTCCGGGTCTCAGAGGAAACAGCATGCACTCCCACGCCAATTATTCTGTGGTGCCTGATATAGATCAGGTTCTCTGGCTGCCTCAGTCAACTCTTTAATCAATTGTCTTAACTGTTGGACCTCATCTGAATCACTCCTCTCTGGAGTTTGGCAAGTGTTCACAACCCCCGCATAGGGCTCCCAGCCCTCCTCATCAGTTTCAGTTTCACAAATTTTTTTCAAGACGTGGCAGTACTCAGGAGGGTTGGCCCTCCTATCTTGCAACTTGAGCTTTAATACCATTACACTGGAAAATCTAGCAGACTTCAGAATGTGGTCCAGTCTGACCCTGTTCAGATCCTTTTCAGGCATTCTCCCTTTCCTGTGGACCCTCTACAGAGCCCTCTCAATCATGGTAACAAAGGCTGACAACTTCTCATTCTTCCACTGTTTAGCTGACTTGAACTTCCAAAGCAAGTCGTCCCCTGACTCAGTGCTGCCAAACACCCCTTCTAAGGCAGAGAGGTATTTAGCCGCAGTAGCCTCTGGACTAGTTGCTCGTGGAAAACGAATGATCTTACTTTGAGAGGGTTCCTTCAGTAGGTCATCACAAGTAGGACTGACATCGGGCTGCACGGCAGACTTTTCTAGCAATCCCTGATGGGGGGACCGCCCACCTCGCCGTCACGTGACCGCAGTCAGCGTGATGGTATATAGTGGGCGGTCCCCACACCCACCCTCCAGTTCTTTCCCGCCGTCGCCTCGTGCTAGTCACTTCGCAGACTCCATTCAGCGTCTGGAAAGTGTTTTTCACACTTTTTTTTTCCTACAAAACTCGCTATTTTTTCTTTTAGTTTAGTTAGGTACATGTCTTCTCCGAAGAAGAAGTGCTCCAAGTGTGGCACTCGGATAGCGCACAAAGATGGGCATTCCAAGTGCATCATCTGCTTAGGCCCGGACCATCCAGTCTTCTCCTACCCCGACTGTCAGTCCTTCAATCAGGCTACCAAAAAGCAGAGACAGCAGGCATTGGAGTCCCATCTTCTCAAGGCCCATCTACTTTCGCTTGAGAAGAAGATGGACAAGCTTAGGGACTCGTCCGACAAATCTTCCCCTTAAAAACACAAGGAGAAGACAAGGGAGTGGGCTCGCTCTGTAGACCACGTCAGGCCCTCTACCAGCAAGACCCAGCCACCATCAAAGTACCCAGGTAAGGAGACACTTCATGCAGATAAGTCGGCCTCTGGCTCCTCCGGAGACCGCCCAGCGGCTGTTAAGTCGACTCCCCCGGCTGGGGGCAGTCACCTGGCCTCGGTCGTTAAGTCGGTCTCTTCCTGGCTGCTCGACCATGCCCGCTAAGTCGACCGTCCCCGACGCCCAAACTCGGTTCCCCCGTCGGGGCCTTCTGGCTCTACAACCGACATCTGGCGGGACCGAAGGGAGGCAGCCCCACTCCCTCCTGTTCTTCCCTTGCCCGTGTCCTCACATTCTACTTTGGACACGTCCGGCGAGGCCGATGGGGTCACTGGTGAACCAGCCAAGTTCGGGGGTTCTCTCCCCCCCCACTGGGGACCAGGGTCAGAAGGCTCCTCCTTGGCCGGATGGCCTTTCTCTGGAGGCCCCTCCTTGGCCCGAGGACGGACTGCAGGCGCTTCCAACGCCACCAGTCACTGCAGTTCCGATGCCGGGACTGCTGGCGACTCCAGCGCTGCCAGTTACCACAGCAGTCCCAATGCCGGTACCGCCAGCACCTCCAACGCCACCGGTCTCTACAACAGTCCCGACGCCGGGCCCGGTGGTCAGGCCTATTCCGTCAGCCCCGACGCCGGACCCGACTCCTACCACTGGCAGGGAGCAAGGATGGAGTTGGCTTTGGACCTAGAAGCAAGACTCCCACCTCCGCTGCTGTATAGGTCCCCTTCCCCGAGCAGTTCGGGTCCGATTGTCCACCTCTTGGGGAAGACTCGACTGGACGTTCCCCTTTCTTGCTTGGAACATCGTCCAGTGGAGGAGGCCGACGATAGATCTGATGGCAGAGGGGACTCTTTGGAGGAGGAAATCATGGAGGAACCCGAGCCAAGAAGCAAGACCTCACCGAAATTGCTACCTGAGGATCCTTCCTTCTCTGATCTGTTGAGGGCCTCAGAGATTATTTCAATTGGGAGTCAGAGGAACAGGACCCAATGAGACAGCGTCTCGTGAAGCACCTCGATTTGGAGTCCCTGTCTCCAATCCCAGTTCCTCCGTGGATGGCCGCCCACCAAGACCTCACCACCACCATCTGGCAGATGCCTCACTCTATCCTGGCTGTCCCCATGCGGGCGGACAGGCTTTACTGGGTGCCCAAGGATGTTCCTTTTTTGAAGACCTATCCAAAGGCAGAATCTGTGGTCATTTCAGCGGCTCATGATCGCTCCACTACGCCCAAGCACTTGAGCACTACTCCTTCAGATAAGGAGTCGAGGCAGATGGACCAGTTTGCCAAAAAAGTCTATTCTTCGGCCACGTGTGCACTCCACTCCCTCAGTTCACGTGGCCCATATGGTTGTCCACACAAAAAGACCATAGCCAGGTTGGAGGCGAAGGTCCAGTCTATGGATCCTTAACCTCTCAAGGAGGAACTCTCCAAGGACCTTCGCCTCTCCAGGATTTCTTGTAGGCATGCTCTATGGGCCACCTCCGAATTGGTCAATTCCGTGGCCCGTACCTCGGCGACTGCCGTGGCCTGAGATGGCACTCCGGTTTGCTCCTCTCTGCCCTCGCTACGAGGTTCAGTCGGCGATTCAGAATGCTCCTTTCTGGGGCTCGGTACTTTTCAGAGGCGACACCCAAGACATAATTACAGAACTACAGGACAAAGGTTTTGCCCTTTGATCTGTTCGGTCGATGTACCGATCTGGTGCTCCTCAACGAAGACAACAGCAACCCTTTCGGAAGAGGACCTGGTGGCAGGGGAGATCCACTCAGGCGTGTCGCCAAGGCAAGCGGAAGGCCACGGGTACCATTACCCCCCCGCCTCCAAGAATCTGCATCGGTCAGGGGGTCCTCCCCCTGCCCGACCCACCACTTCTTGACTCCCAAGCCCCACTGCCTCCTCAGCCTCTCGGCGAGGAGCAGGTGGGGGGGAGGTTCACTCTCCATGTGCAGGAGTGGAAAGCGATTACCTACGACGAGTGGGTCCTGCAAATAGTGGCCTCAGGTCACACTATAGAGTTCCTGGAAATTCCTCCGGGAAACCCTCTGGTGAAGTCCTCATACTCTCGGGACCAGGCTTTCCTTGTCCAAGAGGAAATAAATTTGCTCTTGCTAAAACAAGCAATCGAGCGAGTCCCTCCAGGGCAAACAGGGAAAGGCTTCTACTCCCATTTTTTCCTGGTTCCGAAAAAGAACGGGGACTTCCGACCCATTCTAGATCTCAGTCAGCTGAATCATTTTCTCGAGTACAAGAAGTTTAGCATGCTGACACTGCAGAGTCTTCTGCCGCTACTGTTGTCAAATCACTGGCTCTGCGCCCTGGATATGCAGGATGCCTACCTACATATCCCTATTTTCCCCAACCACCGTCGGTTCCTGCGTTTCATGTTCCGGGGGGAGCACTTCCAGTTCCGAGCACTCCCCTTTGGCTTGTCTTCGGCACCTAGGGTTTTTACCAAGTGCCTACGTGGTTATGGCGTTTTGACACGAGAGGGTATTGCAGTGTTTCCTACCTGGACGATTGGCTACTAGCGGCCCCTTCCAGGGATGCGTTATTGGGGGCTCTGTCATTTACCTTGGACCTGTTCAAGTCGACTTGGGATCACTGTCACCATGCCCAAGTAATACCTCATTCCCACCCAGAGACTACAGTTTATTGGGGCAGTCCTTGACACGGTCCAGTGCAGAGCTTTCCTTCCTCCAGACAGAGTGGAGACTCTGGTCCACCAGGCCACCAAGGTGGCATCTTGCCGGACCATCCCGGCCAGGGAGGTCCTTAATCTGTTAGGCCTCATGGCAGCTTCCATCTGTACCGTTCCCCTAGCCAGACTCCACATGAGGATCACTCAGTGGTCCCTGAGGGTGCAGTGGGACCAGCTTTTGGACGATCTGGACCATCTGGTCTTCATCTCTTCAGCAGTCCAGAAGGATCTTTTATGGTGGATGAATCCACAGTCTTTCCTTGGGTCTCCCGTTTGGAAGACCAGCGCCCATAGCCACACTCACCATGGATGCCTTGAACATGGGGTGGGGTGTGCATCTGAGGGACCACCAAGCCCAGGGACTTTGGTCCGGCTTGGAGCTTTCTCTTCACATCAGTGTTCTACAGCTCAGGGCAGTCCTGTATGCCTTACAGGCCTTCAACACCTGCTGCCCGAGGGAACACTGCTGATCCAAACAGACAACATGTCGGTGGTTTGGTACATCAACAAACAAGGAGGAACCCAGTCGTACCCTCTTTGCAGGGAAGCGACCAGGGTGTGGAACTGGGCAGTCCTGCATCACTTGTCCCTAGTGGCTGTGCATGTACCAGGCGTTCTAAACGTCCTGGCGGACAGTCTCAGCAGATCAAGGTTCCCTGCTCACGAGTGGGAACTTCATCAGGAAGTGGCAGAATCCATCTTCCAAAATTGGGGGCAGCCAGAACTCGACCTGTTCGCCTCTCAATTCAACGCAAACCTTCCCAAGTTTTGCTTGCTTGTTCCAGAGCCAGGTGCTTTCTGGAGCGACGCATTGTCTCTATCCTGGACGGGGAAATGTTTTATTTATTCAGTTTTTGTTGACCGGGTAAGTGCACTAGACAAATCCTGTCTATTTTCAGGCACAACCCGGGGGAAGGGGATACAGATGAATGCCAACTGACCTTGAACCAGATTAAGCTGTTGATGGTATTTTTAGTGAATGAAGGAAATTTGGCCAGGACACCGGGAAATTTCCTACTCTTTCGATAAGTGCCATGGGATCTTTAACATCCACCTGAACTACCACCAATCCAGGCAGATGGGACCTCGGTTTAACGTCTCATCCAAAAGACGGCACCTCAGAAGTGCAGCACCCCTCTCATGCTGCACTACAGTGTCAGTACTGGGATATTAACCCAAGTGCCAGATGTGGGAACTGAACCCACAGCCCTCTGATCTCCCGGCCTCAGAGGTGAGTGTGCTACCTACTGAGCCACTGACACTGCTATAAACACCTATAAACGTTTATACGCCTTCCCTCCATTTCCCATTCTGCAGAGGGTCCTCCTTAAACTTCAGACAGAGAAGGCCAAGATGATTCTCATCGTGCCTCTTTGGCCAAGACAGATTCGGTTCCCGCTGCTTCAGTGGCTATCCAGGGAACCACCGGTTCCACTTCCATTGACACACGACCTCCTTACTCAGGATCAAGGTCGTCTGGTTCATCCGGGGCTCAGGACCCTGCATCTGCATGCATGGCTCCTGCAGACGTAGCCATCTCTTGCTTTGGGGTATCCTCTAGAGTGGCACAGATCCTTGTCGAAGCCAGAAAACCTTCCACCTGTTTCACTTATGCATTGAAGTGGAAGTGGTTCTCCATTTGGGCGACTGTGAAGGGCTGGAACTCTTTTTCTTGCTGGGCCCCACAAGCCTGGAATGCCTCCTTCACTTATCGAACTCAGGTCTAGCCTATTCCTGTCTGAAAGTGCACCTCTCGGCTATCTTGGCATACCATGAGCTGGTGGATGGTAAACCTGTGGCTCAGTTGGATATCTCAAAAGACTTTTTTGAAAGGGAGTCTCCATCTGAAGCCCCCATCCGCAGCCCAGCACCACCATGGGTCCTGAATTTCGTCCTGGAAAAGCTCACCTTGCCTCCTTTCGAACCAGCAATGAGCTGTGAACTACGCTTCCTATCTTGGAAGGCATTGTTTCTGGTTGCCATCACTTCAGCTTGAAGAATTTCGGAGCTTCACATGTTGGTTTGTAAGGAGCCTTACCTTATTTTTCACCGGGATAGGGTGGTTCTCGGAACCCATCCCAGGTTCCTTCCAAAGGTGGTATTGGAAGCTACTCTGAACCAATCAGTAGAGCTTCCGGTATATTATCCGGCTCCCGTTAACAGGGGTGAGGCACTCCTCCATACAATGGATGTGCACCGGATTCTTCGGTGTTACACACACCGAACCAAGGCCTTTCGCTCTTGCGACCAATTGTTTGTCTCCTTTGCATCTCAAACTCAAGGCAAACCGGTTTCCAAGCAGGGTCTTTCCAAATGATTGGGCAGCTGCATCAGGTACTGCTATCAAAAGTATGACAAACCCCTCCTGGCTGTTATCAGGGGTCATTCTACTAGGGGCATGGCTACTTCTGCAGCCTTCCTTCGTAATGTTTCTGCAGCGGATATTTGTGCTGCCACTACTTGGAGTTCTGTCCTTACCTTTACCAAGCATTATAGTTTGGACATTGCTTCTAAGTGGAGGGCTGGCTTTAGCCTAGCTGTCCTGCAGGGTCTGTTGTCCGAGGCTGGGTCCTTTTCGGACCTCAGTCTTTTCCGTGGATTTTGTTTTGCACCCTCCCTAGTTTCTCATGGTCTCTCCTTAGAGGGACTGCTTGGGACTCAGTCCTACTTATGATGACCTACTGAAGGAACCCCCTCGAAGTAAGATAGTACAGTTACCTAGGAACTTACTGTAACAGAAGATCTTCGAGAGAGGTTCCTTCAGTAGGTCATATTTTTCCCCTCACTCCTTCCCCTCATTTACGTCTTTACAGGGTCTCCAGTCCTGTTTGCTCCTGCTGTTAGGCCTCTTCCTGGCTCCGGCGGGAGAACTGGAGGGCAGGCGTGGAGACCGCCCACTATATACTGTCACGCTGACGTCGGTCATGTGACATCGGGTGGGCGGTCCCCGCCGGGATTGTTAGAAAAGTCTCGTGGTGGCTCGACGTCAGGTGATATCAGTCCTACTTGTGATGACCTACTGAAGGAACCTCTCTCGAAGATCTACTGTTACGGTAAGTTCCTACGTAACTGTACTGTCTCCAGTGCAGGGCCCCTCAAACTCTCCATTAGTCACTTCCTGTTTTCCCCCTCTGAGTACTGCCATTCCTGCACTATTTGGGTGGCATAGTTCATCCTTGTCTCTGACCATCCTCCCCCGAAGGCACTGGGACTGTGCCAGAGAAAATTCTGAGCTCTCGGTAGGAGTCCAGCTGGATGGGTGGAATTATAATGGGGGAAGGGGCTACTGGAGAGCTCCTGGGGGAAACTGGGGATGTACCTGGGGAATGCAGGGTCATGTGGTCACCCGAGAGGTCCAACACCTTTACCAGTTCCTGAGCAGTTCGCCCTTCAGATGCTAACAGTTTAATTTCTCTTTAAACCCATCTATACTAGGGGACCCACCCGGGGTGGCCAGAACACTATGTAAATGAATGACCCTCCATCCCTTCGGCGTACCTTTGGCAAAATGACAGGGGGTACCTTCTCTGGGTCCACTGGGGAACTACACGAGATCAGTACTATCATAGTCTGTTCAAGTAAACCAGCATCTCGTCCTCTTACTTCAACCTTGCCCAAGCCCTTAATCTGCTCCATAGTGGATACAATGTCGGCATTACTGGTCCCTAAGGGGATATCCAACAATGGAATAGCCTTTTGGGGGTCTAGCCCCTCAGCTTCGCTCCACCCCATCATTCGGTGCACCAACAGTTTATGGGGGACAATTTTTAGCTTAGGCATAGTAAGCTCCTCCATTTTTTTCTCCTAAACTGAACATATCTGGGTAATTTCCTCGAGTGGCCACTAGAGGACGCTAATCCAAGTGGTGCCTCCAAGATGTAACCCCTAGGTGGCGCTATCCCAAGGGCTACTACCCTGCCTGTGTGGTTAGTGGCAGGTTAAGGGGCCTAGGTCCGTGGACAGGTACCTCCTCCCAAAGGTCAGGGTTGGTTGCGGTTGGCCTAACCAGATCACAGCCCTCTGGGACACTGTGATCCCCCTTTTATTCCCACTAGTGGCCCATTTAACATACAGGGGAAACCTTCTTAATCCCCTGAATATGCAATCCAGTTACTCATATAGATACCACTTACCCTCAGGACTGATTCTTCCAGCACATCTCTGAGGACCCTCTGCAAAACAAGGTTAGACAGTATGCACAGCTACAATGTGATACTTTTTCTGTATGCACTGACACCACAGGCAGTGTATAGTTCAATAACAACAAATCAGATTTATTAGAGGGGGTCGTAACAAGGAGGAGGTAAATCAGGTTAATTAGCTTACCATCTCTAATAATCATACAGTTATGCAAGCAATCAGACTCCCTAGCACAGTCACCGTTCCCGGGACCCAGGTGAATAGAGGGTGGGCTAGCCAGGACCATTGCCTGGGGTAGGCTGGCGTCGCAGCTGGTAGGGCCTTGTGATGGAAAAAAGAAAACACTTGCACAACACAGTATTTGTAATCCAGAGCCGGAGGGCTCAGTTTGTAGAGAAAAGGAACAACAGCAAGTAGATGGCACACTTTTGATTGGATAACAGTTGCAGGGAGCTACCCTGATTATTACTCACAGTATCCAGGCTGATCACAGGAGGGATGGTGGAATGAAGTTCTGGATGGCCAGAAGCAGGGCTTGCCCGAGGTGGTCCTGATGCAGCTTGTTTAGGCAGGGGCAAAAGGCAGGTCTTCTGACAGGTCCCTCGTCGATGATTCGATTCTGTGCAGTGAGGTAGTGAGGCAAGGCCCTTGCGGCTGGGCCTATTGGTGGACAGCACGGATTTAGTCCGAGGTTTCTGCTGGGCAACAACTTCCAGCACTAACACACCGTCACTCTGGGGGAAATAAACCGCGATCCTCAGCCAGCATCTAGCACATTCATATGTAAAAAGATGGTACTGTACCAGGCCACAAAGTCCTGACAGGCTGATCGCATTTAGCACAATCTTCGGTCTTCTACAGGTTAAGTCTGGTCCCAACAGCAGCTTGCTTTCTTCACTTGACTTCAGATTCAGTCTGATTAAATGTCCTCTGCACCTTCTCCTGGCAGAAATCAGGCTAGCAGGCCTATAGACAAACCTTCCACAGGTCTCCCTTGCGAACTACGCCACAAACGGCAACTCAAACACTCAGCAGTGTAGCTTCTTCAGCTCCCAACTTGAATCTGGCTTGCCAGCAAACAGTTCAGGGCATATCCCCTAAAGCCACAGAGTTCGGTTGGTTGGTCCAGTTGTCAGTCACAGCAGGATTCCCTCTATAGGTGCAAAAAGGCAACAAGGACACAAAACTACATTACCTAGAGTCAGTCACCACACAGATCCATTTGAGCCTGCTCCATTTTAGAGCCCTCGCCCCCGATTGGTCCAGTTCGGCAGTTCGGGACCAAAATGGTGGAGCAGAACAGAAACAGTCCATGCTGCAATAAAGGCAGGTTAGATAAACTACATTTTCACCAATGCTCTGCATTTTTCCCCACAGCTAGTTACAGCTTTCCACTGGGTTCCCTCTGCGCACTTAGCGATAGCAGAAATGGGGCACTTAACTAGCAGCCCGGGTGTGACTCAGGCAGAGGAACACACATTCCCTCCAGGCAATCTAATTATGTCTGCAAGCACGCAGTTCTTAAAGAGATGGTGTGTTTAGGTTACAAAAGCACTCCCTACAGTTTAAATTAAACAGCTTTAATGCTGAACACCACCCAGACTGGGAGCATTTAGGCAAGCTCCTGGAAGACTTTTGGGAACCCCCATTTGCAGGGGGGTTACATATATGTCTGTGCCTTGCTAACTCATTTAGGGTTTGGTTCTTCTGGGTACTCTGCGTCTTATAATCAGTGGCAATCTAGACTAGCATGGGATGCTTTTTTTTCATCCAGTGGTGACTTGCTTTGTGTGGTAGGGTGGCACAGATTAATTATGTGAATTTTCGAGGTTGCAGTTGATTGCGTGCCTGTAAATGAGGCATTCTGATGATTCCGACTGTAGTCTGACATTGTATGTATTGACGTTCAGAAATTCAGATGTGTGGGGTTCCTTTCTGTTTAGGGAAATGAGCAGTTTACAAGAAAAATGTTCCCATACGCTTGTTAAACTGGCTATTAGAGAAAAAAAAACTGAGTGATTACATTCATAGTAGGAAATACGAACATACGAATTTACCAGCAGAAACAGGCCTCATGGTCTGTCAGGTCTGCTCGAGTGCGCAGCTAGCACCCCTAAAGAGCAGCTGCCTCTAGTAATATTGCCCTGGAGCTACTGGCAAATGACCGATCTGCCACTGCAAGTCCTGCTTTGTACACTGTTGTTTAGTTGTCTTTGAGTCTTAAAGAGCTACTGATGTTTACTTGGTTAATAAGGACAAAAGAAGGCTACTGCCCATCGAGATTGTCCCCCACCACTATGATGGGAAAAGTTATACCCGGGAGTAGTAAGACTTCATCCAGATATCCAGACCTTTTTTAAATGAAAGGTTAGAACTACTTTCGACCAAATATTGAGGAAGCTTGTTCCAAATTCTGGGAGTTCTCACTGTAAAGTAATTAAGCCTTTTGTTCCTTATAGATTTATCCACATCAATTTGTTTATTATGAAGACGAGAGGATATCCTTCTACGTGAATATTTTAATCTGCATTGTTGCATTAGGTCCTCGGAATTGTGGATTTTATGTAAAAGGAGTAGATCACCTTTCGTACGTCTAAATTCTAATGAATATAACCCAGTTTTTTGCAATCTATTCCTATAGTCCATCTTAGACAAATATGGAACCATTTTAGTCGCTCTCATCTGAATTTTTTCCAGTATATTAATATCTTGCCTTAAGTATGGACTCCAAAACTGAGATCCATAGTCAGAATATGGCCTTTCATAAGATCTATAGAAGGGAATAATACATTCCTGCGTCCTAGTCACAAAAGATCTATGTATTCTGGTAAGTATCACATTAGGTATGTTAGCTATCCTTGCACAGTGATCAGTTGAAGATAGTTTATTAACTAGTATTCCTAGGTCACGCTCTACTATTGATACCTTAAGGAGAGAATTATTTAGGTAATATGTCAGTTTAGGATTATTCCTTCCAAAATGCAATACATGACATTTGTCAGGATTGAGTAACATCTTATTTGCAACTGCCCATTTTTCAATAACTTTTAAGTTATTTGTAATGGATTCCCTATCGAAAATTGTAGATACAGGCCCTCCCAATTTGGTATCATCAGCAACTTTGGAGAGGAGATTGTCAGAGTTAACCTGTAAATCACTTATAAAAATATTGAATAGAGTAGGTCCAAGAACTGAACCCTGAGGAACCCCACTAGTCACACTGTGAACTTCTGAAAGAACACCATTTATTCTGACGCACTGTTCTCTGTTGAATAACCATCCAGAAACCCACTTAATTATATACTGTGAAAATCCAAGTTCAACCATTTTATCAAGCAGTACATCGTGAGAAACCATATCAAAAGCTTTACTGTAGTCAAGGAGTACCACATCCATAGGGATTCCATTATCAAGTCCCATACTAATATAGTTATAAAAAGCTACCAGATTTGTGGTACAAGAATACCCTTGTCTAAATCCATGCTGAGTCCAGTCATTTAAGTTTTTTATAGTTGTTTCATTTTCTAATAATGTTTTGACAATTTTCTCCATTAATTTACTGATGACTGAGGTTAAACTTATTGGGCGATAATTCTCAGGCTGTGAATGATTACCCTTCTTAAGTATTGGTATAACAATAGCCATTGCCCAATCATGAGGAATAACCCCTTCACCTAAAGATTTGTTAAAAATGATGGTCAAAGGCTTAGTTATAGCTTCTGCTGTTTCTAATAGAAAAGTAGAATTAACATTATCTGGTCCTGGGCTAGTATTTCTTTTGAGGGAACGAATTGTCTCAAGGGTATCATTTTCAGTAATAAAATAGACAGGAGAGTTTTTATCTGTTTGCATGAGAAGTTTGGGATCTGCTTTTTTTGTAAATACAGAGCAAAACTGATTATTGAATGTATTAACAATATCCCTATCGGTAGAAATAGTAGAGTTGTTTACACATAAAGGACCCATATATCTACCATTCATTTTTTTATTATTAAGGTAGGAAAATAATGATTTATAACTATCTTTGGAGTGAGCCAAGCAAAACTCTAAGTTTCTTTTAGATTGTAAAATAGCCTGTTTCAAAAGTTTTACAATTTTCCTGTATTTATTAAGCAATTGTTCTTTAAGACTTCCCTCACTTTTTTTGACAAGGGAAAAGAGCTTTTGTTTATTTTTGATTAAATTTTTAATTGTTTTATTAAACCATAAGGGGATTTTCCCATTTTTGTTATATTTTTTTTTATAATTGGAACAAATAAGTCCTCCAAATGGTAAATTAAGGATTTCAAATAGTTCCACGATTCCTCAAGAGATAGAGGGGATAAGATTTCTTCCCAGGAAATAGAATTCAAATGGTCATTAATATTTTTAAAGTTAGCTTTACTATAATTTTTAAATTCAGTATGATTCAATTTTTTCTGTAAAAATAGTAATGAAAAAGAAATTGAGTAATGGTCACTAGTAATCAAAGGGGCACCAACATGAATATTAGATATTGAACTCCATATATTAGTGATGACTAAATCCAATATATTCTCTCCGAGGGTGGGTTCACTTATAAGTTGTTCAAGGCCCAAATCCACTATAAGAGTAATAAGGTATTTTTTTGCTAGTGAGCTACCAGTTAGGGAAGTCCAAATAATAGAGGGCATATTAAAGTCACCCAACACAAGAATATTCCTTTAGAGGCCATATCAGAAATTTCTTTATGTAAACGTAGAGTATAGTCCAAGTTAGATGTAGGGGGCCTATAGCAGGTACCAACCAAAAGTTGGGGTTGTCCTTTAAACTGAATATTAACCCATAAGGATTCCGTTTCACTAACAAGGGGCAACTGAAATGAGGTTATAGCTTCCCTAACAAAGAGGCATACCCCTTCCCCAGTCTGGCCGTGTCAATCTTTGTGAAATAGCTTATATCCTGGAAGATTTGGAATCCACGTAGTATCTGGATCCCACCAGGTTTCAGTAATAGAAATAAGTCCATAATTAACTAATAGGCACTTTGCTTCTAATTCAGCCATTTTAACCACATTCAAGGATCTAGCATTGAGAGAAAGAAGCTTGCACACAGACGAATCGCTATTAACCCTTTTTAGAGAATAGGACAAATTCCCATTCCCCCCCAGTTTTAGTTTAAAAGTTTGTTAATAGCTGAGTTTACACTTCTACCCAATAAGGTACTTCCCCTACGGCTTAGATGGAGTCCATCCCAGCAAAACAAAGAATTTTTTAAATAAAAGGTTTCCCAATGAGCTAAGCATAGGGTGCCCTGCTGGAGACACCAACGCCTTAGCCAGTCATTAAAGGCTTTGATCTTAGTGTTGATAGCATTAGTAGCTCTAGGTATTGGTAAAATCTCAGAAAAGCACACAATGCTGTCCTTCTCTGCTAACACATTATTGAGTGCAATAATGTCATGTTTAAGCTCTTCAAGACTTGATGTATTAACATCATTAGTCCCGGCATGTATTACAAACAAAGAGTTTTCTGTAGTTCCAGCTAATATTTCTTTAACTACAGATGTAATGTCTGAAACTCTTGCCCCTCTTAAACTTGAGCAGGTACAATTAAATTTGTCAATGTTGCAGATAGGACGATCCAGATGCTTAATAATGGAGTCACCTATAACATATATTTGTCTCGGTGGTGAAAGAGGTTCTGCCTTTGTGGGATGGGGTAATGTCTTAAGTTCTTCATCAAAGTTCCCAGAAACATTCTGAGAATTTTTTGGCCGCGAGGATACCTTACCAGTATTACTTACTACTTTTGTAGTAGGAGGACTGGGAACAAAAGGACTCTCTTGAGTAACCCGGGAGAGTCTTCAATAGGGAAGGCAGCCGTTTCATGCTCTAGAACATTAAATTTGTTAAACACTGGTAATGTTATATCATTATTGTAAATTTGCCCTTCCCTTCGCTTAGTTTTACCTCTGGTAACAACTGCCCATTGTTCCAATTCATCTGTGGGCAGAACAGTTATCGGAGGGATACTGGAAACATTAGACTCAGCACCTGATAAAACTACAGGAGAAACTGAGGGACTCAAGGGTAAAGAGTGGTCTAACATAGCGTCAATGTAGTTCTCTAAGGCCTCAATCTCAGGGCTAACTACTGACACTGCCAGTAGACGGCCAGTTTTTTCTTGCAAGGTTTCTATCATTAAACATTTGCTACAGATGAAATCAAGAGTCTGAGGTCCCATACCAAACATAAGGCAGGACGAACAACAGTTACTAGGTGTATCTATTTTCAAAGAAAATTTCCAGTACACTGACTGCTGAAGCAAACAGAAGTATACAGTAATTAAACTTACTGCTTAACTTGCTTTACTGGGGAGAGGAGTTAGGAAACCTGGCCCTGTATCCCCGCGGACACAGCAGACACGCGCAGACGTGTGTGTCTCTGCGCGCATCTCCGTGCTTGCCTGCTCGGCTGCCCCTGCTCGCCACCGGGCGGACTTAAATAGTAGTCCGAGTCCCGGAAGTTAAGAGTTCCCTTAGCGAGGCGCAGTGTGTTGCAGTTAGGATTTTGCCCAAATAAAGTATATCAAGTATTTATACAGCCTATTCTGGCTTTAAATTGTGCAGGTTCTGTTCCCTAAACTGTCCAGTCCTGGCGTTATGCCAAACGGCAAGTAAACAGCATGTTGCACTATTACAGTGCTCAGAGAACAGCCACGCGCCCTCTACCTGCTTGAAAAAGCAGGGCTCAGAAAGACAGTTTAAAACATTAAAAATACAGTTTCATTCACAAGAAATGGTATATCAGAACAACACCCAGGGCTACAGCTAGAGATAGGAAATCCCTAGCAGCTCCAGCTGTACAGGACACTCGCGCTCGCCGCCGGGTGGACTTAAATAGTAGTCCGAGTTCCGGAAGTTAACAGAGTTCCCTTAGCGAGGTGCAGTGTGTTGCAGTTAGGAATTTGCCCAAATAAAGTATATCAAGTATTTATGCAGCCTATTCTGGCTTTAAATTGTGCAGATTCTGTTCCCTAAACTGCCCAGTCCTGGCGTTATGCCAAACTGCAAGTAAACAGCTCGTTGCACTATTACAGTGCTCAGAGAACAGCCACTCGGCCTCTACCTGCTTAAAAAAGCAGGGCTCAGATGTCTCAAAGAAAATCTTGAAAACCATGATAATTAGGTACAATTCTGCTTGCATTCTATCATTTCATAGGAATCATAGGAATAATACTGAGCTGAATGGACTTTCGTCCTATATGCTCGCCATCTATTTCTAAATTCTAATTTTATTCATGCGTATGTCCCATCTAGATTTAAACTCGGCAGTAGTTTGGCTGACCACAACCTCCAACGATAGTCTGTTCCAGTCATGCACAACTCTTTGGTTAAACCACCATGTACTACGTAATTTTTTCCTATTTAATGCTGTTAATTGCATAGGATAAGACCTAGTGTTATATACACTTTTATTTAATTCAAGACCAGTGATATCCCAAAGATCATCATTTTTCCAAGCCTTGTGCACTAAGCACATATCCCCTCGTTTCCTTCTCTCCTCCAGTGAATACATGTTCAGCTCTCTCAAACGGGTTTCATAGTTTTTCTCTGCCATGTTGTGTATTGCTTTTGTTGCTCTCCTCTGGACTCTCTCCAACAATATGATATCCTGTTTTTTATATGGTGTCCAAACCTGGGCACCATACTCCATGATTAGTCTAATCAGTGATATATATATAAAGGCATAATAACAGTCCTACTCTTAGATGATATACGTTTTAGTATGCAGTTTAGGATTCTATTTCCTTTTTGAGCTGTTTTTTGACTGTGTGATGAAAAAGACATATCACTAGAGATTTAAAGACAAATTTTTTTCAATCAAGCTTTTATTGTAATGTGAAGTCGATGAAGGAGATCTATAAATAAATCCCAATACTATTTTGGTGGTATATGTCGGTATTAATTTAATCCATAGTTGATCAACCATGTTGATAGATGTTATTTCTTCTGATTTTATACTATTTATTATATATAGGGCCACTCCACCCCCTTTCTATATATTCTAGACTGTTTGTATAGAGTATACCCATCTACAACCTGATCCCAGTCATCGTTTACGTCCTACCATGTTTTTGTTACTGCTGCTATGTGTATATTGTTTGCGGACAATAAATTTCTAAATTCTCCCATTTTATGTTTCAAACTTCTAGCATTTAATAACATATAATTCCAAGTATCTGATTTGTCGACATTTTTTCTATTTTTTGTGATTTCTCTATCTTGTCCCCCTTGCCCCCTCTCATTTAGTTTAAATCAGTCCTGGTGACTTCTTTAAATCTCTTGGCTAGGTATCTAGTCCCAACCCTCTCAAGATGGAGTCCGTCATGCTTAAACAAATTTGGATCATTAAATGCTGCCGAGTTATCCAAGAATTAGGCTCTTTCTTTTCTACACAAATCTCTCAGCCATCTGTTTAACGTATTTATTTTAGAAGTTTTAGCCAAATGATGACCAAAAACTGGTAATATGCTAGATATTATTGTACTTCCCCGTTATGTTTTATTTTTACTATATATATATATATTCTATATAGTTTTCCTCCCCATTATTATTACTGAGGAAATCTGCATGAATTACATGATCTTTATCCCTTAGAGTTCACCTACCTCTATAGCTTACTCCCTGCTTCAAGTCATAATCCTCTATTATGACTTCACACTCTGTTGCCAAAGGAGTAATTGTGATGTCACAAGCAGTGCATTATGACCTCAGGTATGGAGAAAGCAGCAGGAATAGATGAGGTCTTGAGAAGCAAATATCCTGTTTTCACGCAAATGACCTCGGTAATAAATAACGGGGAAGAGGAATACAGAACTAATGTGAAATACAAGCTGAACTATGTCTGAATATTGTTTTGTCAGCATTATCCTGAAGGTGTCAGTTGCTCTTTAAATTGCTTGCAGCCATTTGTCTCTGCGTATGTGTATGTTTATGTTAAGGGGGCAACTTGGCATTGATATTTGGGGATGTCCCTGTTTTTATGCAGTTTCCCACACTGACGCTCTGCTATATGTTGCATTTCTGGTACTGAAAAAAAGTAGGGATTTTAATGACATGATGCCAGGCAGTGGTAAAGTACTGTTGTCTGTTACAGTCTTATTTCTATTTTATTTAAAGTAAATTTCCAACATTTTTGAGGTGGCTTTTGGCCTTCAGAGCCCCTTACCTTAAGGTGGTGTAAGTCCTCTGAACCACAAAGATAACTTTTTTATTTGATCCTTTGAGGAAGGGAAAGGATCATAAATCGGGCTGAGCCCAATTTGCCAGCCAGTCCCTTTAACTTCTCCTGGTCTGCCGACCACACCCTCGCCCTCAGACGTTTTTGGTGAAATCTAACCAGGGAGAGCACGGGGTGGGGGGGGATGCCCCATTGAAGTGTATGGGTCTCTGTTTAGTTTTTTTTTTTTTTAAGTCATAAAGCAATCTCCAGTATATATGAAAGCCACCATTGAACTAATAGACCCTTTATTATTTGAGCGGTGGCTTGGTCACATGGCGGGAAGGGACACAGTCGGCGGACCAGGAAGTGGTAGAGATCGGCTGGCCATCAGGCTCAGTTCGATTTACAATCCCTTCCCTTCCTTACAGGACCAATTAAAGTTATCTTCTGCCTCACAGGACTTAGATGCTTTAAGGTAACAGGCTATAAAGCCCAATACACCACTTATTGGAAATTACTTTAAAAATTGTGTTACTGGGATTTATTTATTTATTTAGTTTTTGTTGACCAGGTAAGTGCACTAGACAAATCCTGTCTATTTTCAGGCACCACCCGGGAGAAGGGGATACAGATTAATGCCAGCTGACCTTGAACCAGATTATGGATGAGCACATAAGTTGGAGCTTGTTTCCAGCCATGCTGGCCAACTGGTAGCCCCATTCAGTCTCCCACTTCCGACGAGACTGCCATAGAGCCACCCTGGGTGTCTAGGTAAAAATGAATGAAGATTTAGTTGATTCAGTTTGTGGGGTGAATGAGGAAGGGGGTACCTACCCCAGCCTTAGGCACTGACCACACAGAAGCACCCATGGAGGTGTGACAGTGGCAGTGTCCAACAGGGAAGGACTTATAAATAAAATTCCACAGTGGCAGAAGTTGAAAAAAATTGGTTGAATTTTCTTTATTTAGTTGCAGTCATAAATTTTAGACTGGTTGAAAAAATCGGTCATGATGTGTTGTAAGTCCGTCATAATTGGTTATTCAGCTGACTCCAGTGTCTACTCTGGGATTTCTCATAAACGAGCAAAAGTCTCAGCAGGAACCTGTTCAGGATTTCATTGCAGTAGAACTGGACACCAGTTTGGGAAGAGCATTTCAAACAACATGAAGTATTGCTGTATTCTGACAATTGCAGTGATTCCCAACCTTTGAACTGCCCCAGAGAACTAAGTGTTAACTTCCCATGCAGGGCATGAAACGCTGAGCTCGAGCTCGGTTGAAGTGTTGAAGTCTCTATCTGGAGTGTTTTGAACTTAAACCATCAGATTCTTTACTCCGCCTCACTGAACAGTCGCTCCGGAGATTTCTCCTTCAGCTCGGTTCAAAGTCAATTAAAGTTTTCAGTTTTTGTCAGTTTAAACCGAAAAAAAATATCCGCATAGTCGGTTCAGTCTCTGTCTGTGGTGCCGTGAGTACTAGATAGGAATTGTTCTATTTTTCTGTGTGGAACTTGTAAAAGTGCGATCGGTTCGGCTGAACCGACCATTTGATTTTGAATTTTGTTATATTGAGTTACCGGTTACCGGTTCTTATCGGTTCTAAAAAAACGTGTTTTTAGCTGTTTTTTTCCAATACCCGTGACACAGTTAGGAACCGATAAGAGAGTCTTGCCTGGTGGTTGCTGAGAAAAGGGTAAGTTTGGTTAGGTTGGCCATGTCTGAGAAACCCCAAAAAAACCTGGGCCCTCTGGGTTTCAACACTGCCGTGAGTGTGGGGAGGTCTTTTCCAAGGCCGATCCCCACACCATCTGTGTTTATTGTCTGGGGTTTGACCACCTCGATTCAGACTGCCAAATATGTAAAAATTTTCCCAAATCTATCCTTGAGAAGAGATTAGGTAGACTGAGGGAAAAGGAGGCTGAGAAATCCGCTGACCCAGATGGCCAGCCCAGTTCGGTTTCGACCAAACCAGAAGGAGTGCCCTCTGACCAGGGCGATACTTCTTCGGGCAAAAGGAGAGACAATTCTGAGGGATCGGTTCCGACAAAAAGAAACCGCAAAGATAAATCGACTGGTTCAGATCCAGAGGTTCATGTTCCGACTGCCGAAGAGATAGCCAGGGCGATTCAGATTGTGGAATCGCTCCGTCCGGTTCTGACCGATTCGGCTCCTTCTGGCAGGGGTTTGGTTTGGTCGGTTCCCCCAGTTCAAGAGTATACCCTTGAAGATTTTTATGAACCGGAGTTTGAAGAGGAAGGGGATTTTGAGGATTATGATGTAAGTGAAGGTCTAGATGTGCCTGTGGAACCAGACATCTCCCCAGACAGACCATCAGGTGTTGCCCCTCCTAGGCTTTCTGAGTCCCCTTCCCACTTTATGTTTTACAGAAAAGTGGCTGAAACCCTCCAGCTTCCTATGGAGGAGGCTGTGGAAGATCAGGAAGATCCTGATTATGTAGAGATGATGGATATCCCAGAGTCCAGGAGACTGTCTGTTCCCCTCCATAAATCTTTTAGGAAACGGACACAAAAAATCTTAAAGTCTCCTAACACTATACCTCCTGTGGATAGAAGAATGGACAAGAGGTATACACTTTCAGGCTCAGACACTGAGTTCTTATATCAGCAGTGCAGCCATGTTGGGGTAGTGCAGGCTGCTGCCTGTGACAAGGCAAACATTCCCTTGGCTTCACACCCCCAAGGGTGTGTCAGGACAAGGACTCCAGAAAGATTGATGCCATGGCAAAGAAGCAGTACATGGCATCTTTGGGACTCAGGCAGGCGAATTACATGGCTTGTACAGCCAGGTACCAGAAGTCCAGGTGGGAGACACTACTGGCACTGGCTAAACAGGCCTCCCCCCAGCTAGCCAGGGAGCTGGAGGTGGAGGCTGCAGATGGGATTGAGGCATATAAGGTTCAGTTTCATGCTGCTGTGGACTTTAATGATGTTTCATCAAGAGTCATGGCTACATCTGTGGCTGTTCTGAGGATGGCTTGGCTCAGATGTACTAGCCTCTCGCAGGACACCCAGGCTAAGGCCATGGATTTTCCTGTAGTGGGTAATTCTCTGTTTGGGGAGCAGACAGAGAATTACATGAAGAAAATGGACGCATACAGGACCACTTACAGGAGTGCTCAGGCCAAGCAAAGGCAGGCAACTCCTCAAAGGCAGCAGTATAGGGGCTGGGGCAGGCCTTTTCAAAGGCCTTTTTACCAAGCGCATGCCTCTTCTTCCTTTTTGCAGAGGGGGTTCTTCAGAGGGAGAGGCAGAAGGGGGATGAACAGGCCTGCATCCACCCCTCAGCCTAAAGCCCCTGCCAAGCAGACACCCTGATGGGTCTGCCCGGGTCGACTCTTCTATTCCAGTAGGGGGCAGGCTGGCTTACTTTGTCCAGGACTGGATGTCTATTACATCAGACTAGTGGGTCCTGGAAGTAGTAAGCCAGGGACTGGTTCTCAGCTTCAAAAATTTTCCAAAGATGAGAGCCAGATCTTTTCCACCTGCAAATCTTTCGGAAACCCTTGCCCTAGAGGCAGAGGTTTCTTCTCTCCTAGCTTTAGGAGCTATAGAGGGAGTACCTACCCTACACTGGGGCAAAGGACTGTACTCCAGGTACTTCCTGACCCTCAAAAAGACAGGGGACTGGTGACCCATCCTGGACCTAAGATATCTGAACAAACATCTTTTAAAGCCAAAGTTCAAGGTGTTAACTCTGGGAATAATCCTTCCCTCTCTAAGGCCAGGGGACTGGCTAGCTTCCCTGGACCTCAAAGATGCCTACTTTCACATTCCCATCAGGTGCTCCCACAGAAAGTACCTCAGGTTCGAGTTGCCCTCAGGCCACTATCAGTTCAGAGCACTGCCCTTTGGCCTAACCTCAGCCCCAAGGGTTTTCACAAAGTGCCTGGCAATAGTAGTTGCCTTTCTAAGAAGGCAAACAATTTCCATATTTCCTTATCTGGACAATTGGCTAATAGTGGGTCAGTCTCCAGACCAAGTCACGTCTCACCTGCAAGTGACCCAGCAAGTGCTCACTTCCCTAGGATTTCTCCTCAACCTTGCCAAGTCAGTTCTCGAACCAGTCCAGCTCCTTACCTTTTTAGGGGCAGAACTGGATACACTCAGAGCAAGAGCCTTTCTTCCTTTAGAAAGGGTAAGGGTTCTTATGAAATTAGCTTCTTACTTCAACCTTCAGGTATCTCAACCAGCAAGGCATTTCCTCCAGCTCTTAAGCCACATGGCAGCTTCAACAGCAGTGGTCCAAGGAGCAAGATTCCAGATGAGGGATATTCAGTTCCACCTGAGAGCTTTCTGGTCTCAGAGAAAGAACTCCCTTACCAAACTGATTCCAGTGACTCTGACCTTGATCCAGGCCCTCCAGTGGTGGCAGGATCAGGACAATTTAAGGCAAGGTGTTCCTTTTGTTGCTCAGCCTTGTTCAGTGGTCCTTACCACGGATGCTTCTCTTCTGGGCTGGGGAGCCCGCCTGGGGTCCCTTACTGCCCAGGGCCTGTGGTCCTCCCAAGAATCCCTTCTCCACATCAGTCTTCTAGAGCTCAGGGCAGTTTTTCTGGCTCTAAAAGCATTCTCACAGTCAGTTCAGAACAAGGTGGTTCAAGTCAGAACAGACAACACTACCACCATGTGGTACAGCAACAAGCAGGGAGGCACTCTGTCCACGGCCTTGTGCACAGAAGCCATGAAGTTGTGGTCCCTGGCTTATTCCCTGCAAGCCTCTCTTGTAGCAGTTCACCTTCCAGGCAAGGACAATGTGCTAGCAGATGCACTGAGCAGGATTTCCCAGGGCCATCACGAATGGTCCGTGGACCCTCAGGTGTTGAAAGTGATTTTTTCAAGGTGAGGCACTCCAGAGATGGATCTCTTTGCAGCTCCAGACAATCACCAACTCCCTGTCTTTTGTTACAGACCTCCAGTCCTGGGCTCAGTCCCTCTGGATGCCCTGATCCTGAATTGAGAGGGGAAGTTTCTGTATGCCTTTCCCCCTTTCCACTCCTGTTCAAAGTTTTGGTAAAAGTAAGGTCTCAACCATGCAAGGTGATTCTGATTGCTCCAGATTGGGCCAGGCAGCCCTGGTACCCCCTGTTGCTGTCCCTAGAAGTCCATCTTCCCCTGTCTCTTCTCAGGAATTACAACCTATTAACATCCTCTTGGAAGGATTTGGTACCCCAATCTTCAGTCTCTCAATCTCAAAGCATGGCTCTTGAAGAGGTAGAGTTTGCAGATCTGCATCTCTCCCAAGAGGTTCTGGATATCCTCAAGGCTTCTCGGAAGCCCTCCACCAGAAAGACTTACAACTCCAAATGGAAAAGATTCAGCATTTGGTGTTCTGAGAAGCCTATTTCTCCAGACACTGCTGAATTGCCTACGGTTCTGGATTATATGGTCCATCTTAATGGCCTAGGCCTCAGACCAGCTACTCTCAAGGTACACTTATCAGCTGTTTCTTGTTTTTTTGTCTGTGGGGAAGCCTTCCTCACTATCTTCCCATCCTGTGTTCTGTAAATTTTTTAAACGATTGTTTCACACCAATCTCCCTTTTAGAGACCCTGCCCCTGCCTGGGATTTGAATGTTTGCATTGCTAAACTTATGCAACCCCCCTTTGAGCCTATGTCTTCAGCAAAGCTTAAGTACTTGACTTGGAAAACTGTGTTCTTGGTAGCCATTACCTCTGCCAGGCATATCAGTGAATTGCAAGCCCTGTCAGTGGAACCTGATTTTATCTCCTTTCATAGGGATAAAGTGGTCCTTAGAACCAATAGAAGGTTCTTGTCCAAAGTGGTTTCAGACTTCCATTTAAACCAACCTATGTCTCTCTCTGTTTTCTTCACTGATCATTCTTCCAAAGGAGAGAGGAGGCTACACAGTTTAGATGTCAAAAGAGTCCTTAGTTACTACATAGAGCGTACCAGGGGTCACAGGTTTGACTCCCTCCAGTTGTTCCTCACTTATGAAGAAGTGGGAAAGGGCAAACCTGCCACCAAAAGATCTATTGCCAGGTGGATTGTGTCTTGTATACAATTCTGCTATGAAAAACTGGGAAAAACTCGACCCTCAGGCCTGAGGGCTCATTCCACAAGAGGTACAGCTGCTTCCCTGGCTGCAGCCAGGGAGATCCCTCTTCTAGAAATTTGTCAAGCTGCCACCTGGAAAACAATCCATACCTTTACCAAGTATTACTCTCTGGATTTCCAGGCTAGGAGTGATGCTTGGTTTGGCACAGCAGTACTTGAGACCCTATTCCCAAAGTAGGTTCTGTCCCTCCTCCTTGGAGGTACTGCTTGGTAGTCTGCAATTGTCAGAATACAGCAAGACTTCATGTTGTTTGAAGATAAAATTACTCACCTTAGTAATTATATCTCTTCTAATGGAGTCTTGCTGTATTCTGACCTCCCTCACTGCCTCCCCTCTCAGAACCTGTTTTTGGGAAGTGGGTGGGCAGGTGCAGTGTTGCACCCCAGGGTTGTATTTACTTGTACCCTCCTCCCTTTTTGTTTGGGTGCTTATTTATTATTGTTGTTTTTGAATACATTGGGTTTCCTGACTTGAGTCTTCCTTGGGAATCCAAAACTTTTCAGCCAGTTGGCTAGTAGAATTTTTACAATTTCCACATAGAATTTTTAGTTTAGTTGGGCTCTTACGAATCTGACAGTTTAGGTTCAAAACACTCCAGACAGAGACTTCAACCGAGGTCGAGCTCAGCGTTCCATGCCCTGCATGGAAAGTTAACCCTTAGTTCTCTGGGGCAGTTCAAAGGTTGGGAATCACTGCAATTGTCAGAATACAGCAAGACTCCATTAGAAGAAATAGAATTACTAAGGTGAGTCATTTTTTCTTCTTCCTCAGGACAGGGTGGACAGCATCCTGCAGGTAGCAGGATCATTCCAGCTAAACAGGCCCAGGCCAGCCAGGGAGTTCTTGAGCCGACTGGGACACATAGCAGCTGCCACAGTAGTTGTCCCAGGATCCAGATTTCAGATGAGGGACATACAGTTCCATCTGAGAGCCCACTGGTCTCAGAAAAAGGATGCATTGGCCAAGCTGGTTCCTGTCACAGGCACACTCCTGCAGGCACTTCAGTGGTGGCTGGATGGAGATAACCTAAGAGAGGGATTCCCTTCTAAAAAGAACATACCTCCATAGTTCTCACAATGGATGCCTCACTGCTAGGATGGGGGGCTCACATGTTGGATTTAACAGCCAGTATGACATGGTCACCCCAAGAGTCTCTTCTGCACATCTATCTTCTAGAGCTCAGGGCAGTATACCTGGCTCTTCTGGCTTTTGCTCCTCATTTCCAAAACAAGGTGTTCAGGTCAGTATAGACAATACCACCACCATGTACTACATCAACAAGCAAGGAGGAACCAGGTCCGCTCCTTTATGCACAGAGGCAATGAAGTTGTGGAACCTGGCCTAATCAATGCAGGTGTCACTTTCAGCTACCCACCTTCCTGGGAAGGACAGTATTCTGGCAGACTCCCTCAGCAGGATGAGCCAGGATCATCACAAATGGGCACTAAACTCACAAGTGCTACAGGAAATATTCAGAAGGTGGAGCATGCCAGAAATAGACCTCTTTGCCTCTACAGACAATCATCAACTTCCACAATTCTGTTGCAGGCCTCCAAGCAAGGGCACAGTCCCTCTGAATGCACTGACACTAGACTGGACGGGAAGATTCCTGTATGCCTTCCCTCCTTTCCCCATGTTGCTCAGGACCCTGGTGAAGTTCAGGTCACAGCCAGCAACCATGATCCTAATAGCACCAGACTGGGCCAGGCAGCCTTGGTATTCAGTTTTGCTAACCCTGTCCTTATCTCCACCAATAACACTTGCCTCAGAGGCACAGCCTCTTGACAGCATCTCAGGGCAGGATTCTGTAACCCAGTCTCAGGTCACTCTGACTTGGGGCCTGGTTCTTGAGGACCTAGAGTTTGCAAGCCTGAACCTTTCAGAAACAGTCCTGACCGTGCTCAAGGGGTCCAGAAAGCCATCTACTAAGAAAACCTACTCAGCAAAGTGGAAAAGGTTTTCTATATGTTTTCAGGCAAGGACATGGTCCCTTCAAAGGCTCGACTTCCTATCCTCCTGGACTACCTGACACATCTGCAAACCTTGGGCTTTGGCCCTCAATTCTAAAGGTGTACCTAGCTGCAGTATCAGCATATGTGTCAGCAGGCAAGGAGAGGTGCATGGCCTCTCATCCTGTTTTTTGAAAATATTTCAAAGGTCTTGGCCACTTTCACCCTCCCCTCAAGGAGCCAGTTTTGGCCTGGAATTTGAATATCTATACTGCCAGGCTTATGTAGCTACCATTTGAGCCTATGGCAACTGCAGACATGAAGTATGTCATCTGGAAAACTGTTTGTCTGGTTGCCATTACTTCAGCAAGAAGAATAAGTGAATTGTAAGCCCTGTGTACAGATCTGGACTACATCTCTTTCCACAGGGATAATATGGTGCTTAGGACCAACAGGAAATTTCTTCCCAAAGTGGTCTCAGACTTCTAGTTGAATCAGACTATGACTGCCTGTCTCCTTCACTGAAAATTCCAGCTCACCTGAGCGGAAGCTACATTGTCTAGATGTCAAGTGGGCCCTCAGCCACTACCTTGACAGGACAAAGGCTCATAGGCCAGAAACTACCCAACTGTTCCTTACTTATAGGGAAGTGGGTAAAGGAAGACCAGCTACAGAATGAACCATTGTACACTGCATAGTGGCATGTATACAATTCTGTTAGAGTAAAGTTGGCAAACAACCACCCCTGTGCCTCTGGGAACATTCTACCAGAAGCACAGCTGCAGCTGCAAGGGATATCCCACTACTGGAAATCTACAAAGCAGCTACATGGAAGACAGTACACACTTTCACCAAGCATTACAGCCTGGATTTACAGTCTAGGAGTGATGCCAGATTTGGTACAGTAGTGCTGCAGAACCTTTTTTAAGATAGGTTCTCTGCCCAACCTCCAAAGGTACTGCTTAGTAGTCTGCATTAGTTTAATCATACTGTGTGATTCCTGGGGTTAGAAGAAAACAATACTTGCTGTAGTAATCTTGTTTCTTCCAGGGGATCACACAGTATGATTAAAGCTCCCACCCTGCCTCTCCTACCTGAACCTGAAAAAAAAAAGGAAGAAAGAGGGGAAAGGACTTGGTTCTGCATCTCTGCTTTGGTTTTTGTATGGCTTATGAGTTATGATACATATGTTGGCTCTTGAACCAACTGGTACTCACTGTGGCTCCTGTAAGGGACGTTTTGTTTTTTTGGGGGGAGTGTGATGGGGGGGGGCTTAATCAATATAGTTAGTTACTTAGAGGGTCTTTACCCTGTTAGACTGCGTAACAAATCTGAGCACTCAGAGTGCAGCAGTTACTAAGGGGAGCAGTTCAAAATTGGCACACGCCAATGAGCATTCCATAATTAGCATAAATTCCATCTCTCCGGGCAGTTCAACTTTGAAGGCTGACTACATTCGTTTAATCATACTGTGTGATCCCCTGGAAGAAACAAGATTACTATGGCAAGTAATTTTTTCTCCTAGGGCCTTGTTACAGACAGTTGGCTCGAGTAGGCTTGAGCAGGCAGCTTTTCAGTAGCTTTGTATTACAGTAGAGTAGAATTCCATAAGTTAGCTGTGCGGTGTTTGGGTTGTGTAATGTACCGATGTGGGGAAGATGCAGAAAAAGGGGTGACCCTTGACCACCCCCTGCTGTAGACACATGACTAACAAAAGTATGAAAAAAAAAAAACCGCACCCAGTTGATGAGATGATTGTCATTTAGTGTTAACATTTTACTAGACTCGACTGTGACTGTTTATCTTTGGATATGAACAGTGACAGAGAACCTGTCCTGTTAAACACTGGTGTTAAGAGCATTCTGTGTGCCCCAACAAAGGCCCCCAACACATGCACACGCGAATGCACAGACTCGCACACATCCACAGACATGTCGTTCAAGACACACACAGATACTTATATACAAAACATTACACAGGCAGATACACACAAATACACATGCACACACACAGACTGATCTATGCAGATGCATACAGATGTGTACATCCGCAGGTATATACTGCTCATAGGAATATACAGAGACACATGGATACTCCCTTTGTTGCTTTGTACTGAGCTGGCCAGTCCATACTGACTACTGCTCTGTGTATACACAGCTAGGTTGTTCTTCCCTAAGCAGCAGATGCACCATTTACACAGCGCTCCTAGGGGTACAGTACTGGTGCAACATACTCCCACAGTATCTCTGCAACCATCTGACCCCTGCCCCACACTCTGCCTCTGAACTTAGATCCTCCCATACTCGTACCTTCTAGTTCCCAGCAGCAGAAGAACAGCATGTTCTGCTGCTGTCATCTTAAGGCTACCCCATACCTGTAATAGCATCTCACGTGATATTAAAGGCCACAGCAGCATCTAAGCCTTTATACTGAAGTAGGGTTCCCACTTCGCTTCTGCCTGCCTGTGTAGAAGGTAATCCTGACCTGCACCATTGTGTTTTCTCTCAAATTTCTTACAATGATATATAGCAGTGTCAGTGGCTCAGTAGGTAGCACACTCGCCTCTGAGGCCGGGAGATCAGAGGGGCTGTGGGTTCAGTTCCCACATCTGGCACTTGGGTTAATATCCCAGTACTGACACTGTAATGCGGCATGAGAGGGGTGCTGCATTTCTGAGGTGCCGTCTTTCGGATGAGACGTTAAACCGAGGTCCCATCTGCCTGTATTGGTGGTAATTCAGGTGGATGTTAAAGATCCCATGGCACTTATCGAAAAGAGTAGGGGAAGTTTTTATTGAAAAGAACATAACATCACCAGTTAAACAGATTTACACAACAATACAAAAATTGTACACAGAAATATATATGTCAAACAAAAAAGATTTCCAAAGAAGCAAATTTAACAGCAGAACATTTTTGCTTATCTTTGACTTTAACAGAGGATAAACCAGTCTCCACTTGTGACAAAATTATAGAAATAGGAACTAATTGTTGCTGAAAAATAAATTGACATCTGGCCGCCAAAGATAAAATTGAATAAAGGCAAAAAACATTCAAGGTGCTGGGATGATAAGACTGCCATATACCTGTATAATCCTCTAAGACCAAAGCATTATATGTTATCTGCTGCAGCATCGAACCCCCAATGATCAGATGCCTTACACCAAAATTCTTTTATGAACTGACAATCAATAAGAAAGTGAGATAAACTTTCTTCAATAGAGTTACAAGAAGACCTTAAACAGTATCTTTCAGTTGTCGGTTTGTATTTAAGATTCCCCACTTTAATTTCCCATGTAAAGATATCCACACAATGTCCCATATAGAAGATGGTATTCTATAGTCAGTTAATTTACGTAAAACAAAGGACATTTTGGTTGGCACACAGTCTGGAAAAAGCAAATGGAGCCTTGTACAGTAAAAACAATATAGTTATAGAAAGATTTCCTGTATGTGAAATAAGGTCATTAAATAATAAATTCCACTGCCTACATTTTTAAGAGAAGGCATTCCATACAGGGCAAATGATTTTGTTTTAACAATTTAGGGGGTACGTTGTCCATTTCTGAAGTAAGGACTCCATAGAAAATAAGACCACTTAATGCCAAAGGGAACCGTGTGATTCCAAAGGAAACTAAAAGAATTAAACAAAAAATGGAATGAAAAAACAATTGGATTTATCATGGACAATCCACCTTTCTTAACTGGTAAGTAAAGGAAATCCCTGCTGAACTGGATTTAAGCGATTCCCCAAATCATCTGAAAAAAGCGGCTGTACAATCGTGTTTCTAATGAAACAGGTGGCGGTATAAATAACTAAGGTATAAAAATATGGGAATCAAAATTGCTTAACAATAGAAACCCTTTTCCGTTTCCCAAATTTCCATTGTTTCCAGACATTCACTTTAGATTCCCTATTTTTAACTGCTTTTCCCAGTTAAAAGTAGCCATATCACCTAACCCAAACCAAATTCCTAGAATTTTATTAGGTTGTGATGAGAATGGAATACCCCAGTATCAAAGAGAGTATCCTGTTCAGGATGTAAAGAAAATAAAACTTTTGAAACGTTAAGTTCAGATCCAGAGATTTTCCCCAAATCTGAAAACAATGTAAGGCTTTCTGAAGGAAGGCCTATCCTGAACGTAAAGTGTAATATCATCTGCATAGGCGGTTATTTTAACCCTTGCAAGGATACATCAGGGTCAAACCCATAATCTCGAATGCCCTGAATATATCGAATAATAGGGTCCAAAACAAACACATACAAAAGAGGGCTCAGGGACAACCCTGCCGAACTCCCTAACTACAGGAACCGTAGGCCCCATTCTTCCATTCACTAAAGGATGTATCACTGCTTCCGAATATAAAATCGAAATCCAGTATACAAAGAGTTTAGGAATTTTGTAGGTTAATAGTATATTAAATAAGTAAGAGTGACACACTTTGTCAAGGCCTTAACCTGATCCAAAGCAATAATAAAACCGACCCTTTTCCCTATCACTGTTGTCAAATAAGTCTCTTAACAAATATAAACTATGTTGTATCTTCCTATGTGGTACTGCACAGGATTGGAGGATGAATAAGGGACTCAGAAATTAAGGACAATCTATTTGTGAGGATTTTAGCAAAGATCTTATAGTCACTATTAGGATACTTATCGCCTCCAGTTAGTAAGTAAGGAGGAATCCCTTTTTAAAATAAATTTCAATAAGGCCACATTAAATTCTGGAAACCTGGAGGTGGAGGTTAAGATAAAATTGAACACAAGAGGAAGAAAAAGACACATGTATACGAAATGAAGGTTTTATAAAATTCATAAAATTCATTTGGAATGCCATCCAAACCAGGGATGTTTTAAGTTTAAGGGATAGGATAACTTTTCCACTTCCAATGGAGAAATGGGTTTCAATAATTGAGCTTGAAATGTGGTGTCCATCACTGGAAGATAAGGCAAAAGTCCTCAGGCAAATTCCCACTAAGCTCGGGTTCTCCCCAAAGGTATCCGAAACAAATTGCTGTACAACAGACATCATATCTTTCTCGAGGTTACTATTTTACCTTCGGAAGAGGTTAATTTAGACATTACAGTCCGTCAAGGCATTCCTTACACGCCAAATAGGGATCTGAAGTTGGTTGGGCTTGTACCCCAAATCTAAATTCCATGTCTAGTGATATAGCTTCTACTGTACTGATATTCAACCATCTGTTTTTTAATTCTGAGATGACAACAAAGGGAGTTTGTCACCGATGGTAGTGACATCAGTTTGTAAAATTGATCCCGATAATGTAGGTATTGAAGATATCGTGAATTGGCCTTGTGTTTCCCTTAGAACTTAAAAGGGATTTAATCTCATTTTAGTGTCTCTCCACCAGAAAAAGGTTCTCATAACAACAAAGTGTAGAATGACGGCAAAAACAGATTTTGTAATTCGAATATAATCACTGTCCTCCAAGGAGGACACATTTAGACGCCATCTGGGGCTAGCTGAATATAGTTTAGGGGAATATCTGCTAGACTAAAACCCCAATTAAAAGGTGATGGTCTGAGAACTCAGTTGGTGTAATATATGTAAGGAAGGTTTTAGAAACTTAGAGACAAAAAGATAGTCAATATGTGAAGAAAATATGTTCCTGTGATATGAAGAACCACCTGTACTATGTAATGACCTATAAACGTCCAATAGTCCAGCATTTTTAATAATCTGTTTTAAAGCTAAAGAATCACAATATATTTCTGACTTCCCTTTAAATTTAGTATCTATATCACAGTTAAAATCCTCCCCAGATAACGTGTCTTTAAGTATATAGAAAGGGCTTAACATCCTCAAATAATTTAATACGTGCAGTTTTAACTTGAGGGCATAAATGTTTAATAATCTATAATCAAAGTCATGCCAGGAAAAATCTAGGAGCAGGCATGTCCTGGACAGATGTCGACCAGTTTAGGAACTCTAAAGGCCGTGGAAGTAAAGAGAACCCCAATCCCATCAGCTGCGTCCAGGCCCAAAAGTCCAAAAGGAAGGCCCCACACCCATCTTTTCTGTGTTTGTTTGATTTCAGCCAGGAGGATAACCTAGTTTCTGTAAAAGAATAATGTCTACATTTAAAGTACCAAGAAAGGAAAGGACAGCAAGTCTCTTTCTAAAGTTCTTTATACTGCAGACATTATAGGAGGCTATTTTCAGGGTCGCCATGTTGCAGAGATAGTACCATTAAGTTCCAGACTTCTGGGAATGGCTAGTTTTCTCTTCTTCCTTTCTTTCCTTTTTTTCTTTTGCTAAGTCTGTGGCTTTGCTATCTTCCTCTTCCGAAATCAATTCCGATAGGTGGGAAGTATCAGATTCTAAATCTGAGTCCCTACCTTCCAGTTGCAAAGGGAAAAAAGTTTCTACTGGAGTGGGAGTAGTAGAGAAGCTTTATTAGAAGCTCTCTGAAACTCTACGGGTTTCACTATCTCAAAGGGGGGGCATGGAAGAAGAGGCCTGTTGAGAGTCAGAGATATCAGGTGGAGAAGATGAAATAGATACATCTGCAACCAAAGGAGTCACCTCAGTCTCTGAGGAGGAAGGCTTGTCCACCAAGAGGGGTGAAGGATCAGCCTGACTACCTGATGTGTGAAGGGATCCAGGATCAATCACTGTTTTCCCCTGAGCCTTGTTAATTAGGGCATCAGAATCCCAGCCCCCAGCTTTGTTATGAGAGGCCCGTGGGCATTGGTGAAAGGCATGGCCATTATCACTACAAAGATTACACTGAAAGATGTTTTACATCTTTCTGCTACATGCCCAAACCCTCCACACAATGGACATTTTAAAAGGTCACAGGAGCTACTTAAATGAGTACGGCTCCACATTTATAACAGGCCCGAGGCTGACCACTATAAAACAGACCCTCTATCTTTCCCTAGAAAGAAGCTGTTCGGTAAATGGATAATTTCACCATTTATTTGGGGTAACTTCACTTAAATTTCCAGCTCCCTGTCCAAATACCTTCTAGGTCCAAGATAGCTTCAGGGGTCCCATCACCTCACATTTATTTTGCAACCATTGGTAAATATTACCTACGCTGACACCTTCATTCCTAAACATGATTGTAATGTAACGAAACACTGGTTTAGTAAGGGGCTAGTATAAATGGAACCCACAAAGGGGTATTTTTCAAAATGGAGTATCTATCCCAAAATTTCTCTAAGCCCTTAAAGGATTTAAAACTAATATCATAAGAATCCTCCCTGAGATGTGAATTAATGCAAAATATCAACAGGAAGAAAATTCATGGAACCTTTCAAAAGCGAGTTAGCAATATAATATCTATCCGGTGGGTTTGAAGGCACCCTATAACATAAACGGACAGCGTTTCTTCTAGGTGCCTGTTCTAATTTGTTTTTAAACAAGTCAGACATTACTGCTCTGGGTTTTGCAAGCCAGCCTGTGCCCCTGTCTGAGCTAAATCCTGTACAAGTCCTATACCCCCAACTCGCCCAGGTATGGTCAAGGACTGGTTTCAGAGCTCTGATTATCATTACTAGTTTCCACCCCAGAAGTCTGAATGTCCATACCTGAGCTCAGGTTTGTAGAAACGTTGGCATGCATGGTGGAAGACTGAGAACTGTCCGTCCATGTAGGGTCTGGGATCCATATGCCTGTTTGTGATTTTGTCCATCCAGCATCTTGTAAAACCTCCTCCGATGACCAGTCCATAGTAGGGTAGGATGATTTTCTATTATGCAAGCCAAATTGTTGCTTTAGAATCTGTGAGGCCGTAGGGTGTAGAACAAGGGTCCAGCGGTAGTATTCCCAGGTCCAATGCAGCTTCCAATGTCTGATGCGCTTCAAAATGAGTCCCTTCCTGTATTTCCTGCGTGCGTCTGCAAGGGCCCGACCGAATCAGTCACCTGGTTGGCTGACATCACGATTTCCACAGGTACAGAAAACTTGGATATCGAAATAAATTAGTTGTAGCTCCCATTCAGACCGCGATTCAGTCTGAGGCTTCTCCTGGATATTAAGCACTTCTCCCGGTTCTCAAGGTAAGGGATTTTGCTCTGGTCTCCGTTCTGTAGTAGGCTCCACTGAGCCAGACAACACAGCATCCGATTCCATGCCTGACCAAGAGCCTACTGAGCAACCTCTCCGGATTACCCAGCAGCACTCTCTCCACACAGAGTAGGGGAGTTTCCCCAGTGTCCTGGCCAAATTTCCCTCATTCACTAAAAATACCACCAACAGCTTAATCTGGTTCAAGGTCAGTTGGCATTCATCTGTATCCCCCTCCCCCGGGTCGTGCCTGAAAATTGGCAGGATTTGTCTAGTGCACTTACCCGGTCAACAAAAACTAAATAAATAAATAAAATAAATAAATATGCCTCTGCCTTATGATATACTCTTGACTGGGTGACAAATCAAATATATTTTTACAAATGTATATACTTTATGTTAATAGGTTTTATTTTTGATTTACTTGCTCTCTGGTTTATTTTAGTTTATGTACCTCCTGATAATGTTGACCTGCACCTTTGTGTTATTCTCTCGAATATTTCCTTATTTCGTCAAGATATTTTATTAAAGTTTTGCTGTAGAACAGACAACAGAACATGAGTATACACATATATTATCAAGTGGAAATAAAATTAAAACATGAAACGGAACTTGAGACATGGATTTCGTCAAATAACACAGTGATGGGCTAGCAAATTTAAAAACAAGCCAAACAGCAGCAACTGCAACTAGTTAGTTACAGCAGCAATAATGAAATGCAAATAAAGCAATTATCCTGTTCAATTCCTTTGTAAATAGCAGGAGTATCCAAATACATGGTCCCCATGTTTCCCCCTTGCCTGGTATGTCAGTTTTTCCTATCAGGACACAATTGGCCAGAGTCCTCCACCAACCCTCTACAGATTGAGCTTCACTACTTTTCACTACGAAGTCTGGCACAGAAATGCATCATATGCAGTAAATGAGCAGAATCTGCTTTAAATCCAGGGCATTTCCCATCATATAGCTCTAAAAAAAGTGGCTGACTTTGCAGGGGTATAATATGCATCTTACAAAGTCATAAACTGAATACATTTAAAAATTTGCTCTGGATTGGGATTCTTTAACTGTGTTCCTGAAATTGCACTCAGCTCTCTTCCATTATCTTTTCCCAATCAGCCCTGACAAGTCTCTTTTGGATCTGTGCCTTCATCTGTAATATGAGCTAAGAGAGTGCTATATAACCAAGCAACCAACTTAGTCAGCTGCCCCATTCAGAATTAGTGTAATACTTGAAGGTTAATGCAGGTGATATTGTGGGCCCAGCTTTGTACCCAAGAAATGTTTAATGTGGATATGCTTAAACAGGTGTGCCTGTGGAAGGTTTTTATCACTGTTTCAATGCCTCAAATGATTATAAGGAACCCTCCTCTCATATTGTATACACATTTCCTGTTAATTGTATGCTTGCATTTTACAGTACACCCTTAAGTAAGCGACAAAACAAATATGTCTGTACTAAAGAGTATATTGTGTATTACTAATAGGTTTTATTTTCACATAATGATTTTGGTTTATATTTATTTATTATTTTTGGAAACCAGGTAAGTGCACTAGACATAGGAAATGCCTATTTTCAGGCATGACCTGGGAGAGTACAAGTCACAATACATAGTACAGTCAATTGAATAGAGAGCAGTTAACATAGAACATGATAAAAAGAGGGCTAGCACAGCACCTGTAGGGATGTCCAGGTTTCCGGGGATGCAGGGTGTCAAGTATGAAGAGGAGGGAAGCAAGAGCAGGGGGAGATGGGGAGTAGTTTAAGGTGCTTTTTGAGGGATGCTGCAGTGGGCAACAGGCAGACTGGGAGGGGGAGACAGTTCCAGAGGGCAGGGAGTCTCAAGGCAAAAGATAGTTTGCCGATTGTGAGTGCGGTTGGGGAAGAGCGAAGGAGCAAGGGTTGCAGGTGCAAAGAGGGTAACCCGTGCTAGAGGTGGGAGCTAGTACTGAAGAGAGATGGGAGGAAAGAGTGCTGAACCAGTACTTAGCAATGAAGGAAGTGCAGTGGGCAAGATGACGATTAGTGAGAGAGGGGAGGGATAGGGCAGAGTACAGAGAAGAGTGGTGGGTATGATAAGGAAGGTTTGTGGTGAAACGGCAGAACGCGTTGAACAAAGGGTCCAGCTTAGATAGAGAAGACTGAGGAGCAGAGCTATAAACTATGTCTGCGTAGTCTATGGATGGTAGGATGAGCTTGGAGAGGAGTTCCTTTGTGATGGGGAGTGAGAGGCTGTCCTTGTGCTTGTACAGAACACCTAGTTTGGGTTGGAGCTTTCTGTGGATTGCGTCAGTATAGCAAGAGAAATCTAGTTTCGGGTCCAGCCAAACTCCCAAGTATTTGAAAGATTCCATGGTCTCTATCTTTGATCCGTTCAAGGAGAAGAAGGAGTGTGGGGAAGGGAGTTTGGCTAGCTTCTGGGCCGTGCCGCAAGCCATGGCTACCGTTTTCTTGGTATTGCACTTAAATGAGTTGGCTTCAAACCAGTGAATCACTTTTTCTGAATCGTCCTGAAGGGCAGACTCGACGACTGGGAGGGAAGGATCCTTTGTTCAACGTGTTCTACCATTTTGCCACAAACCTTCCTTATCATACCCTCCACTGTTTTCTGTATTCTACCCTATTCCTCCCCTCTCTCACCAATCATGCTCTTGCCCACTGCATTTTGCTAAGTACTGGTTTGGCACTCTTCCGTCCTATCTCTCTACATTACTAGTTCCCACCTCTAGCATGGGTTACTTTCTTTGCACCCGTGACCCTTGCTCTTCCCCATCCACACTCACAATCGGGAAAGCTGTCTTTTGCCTTCAGGTTCCCTGCCTTCTGGAACCATCTCACCCTCCCTGTCCACCTGTTGCCCACTGCAGCATCCCTCAAAAAACATCTTAAACTACACCCCATCTCCCCCTGCTCTTGCTCCCCTTCTCTTCGTACTTGACATGCTGTGTCCCCAGAATCCTGGACATCCCTACAGGTGCTGTGCCAGCCCTCTTTCTCTGGGTCTACCACCTTCCCTATCCCTCTTAGGCATCCTGACTCTCTGCTTCCTTCTCCCAAGAGTATTTCTTTTTGTATATAATCCCCAAAATTCTACTTGTACTTATTTATACACCATTACTGTATGCACCTTATTATGTATCGTTCTTCAACCACACTGTTTATTTAATGTATGATTGTTGCACTCACTGACATGTTATCATTCTCCCTCCCTCCTCTACCTCCCTCCTGTACCCCCGGTCGCACCTGGAAATGAGCCCTGTCTTGGTGTGCCTTTCTTGGTTACCAAAATTTTAAATAAATAAAAGAAACAAGAAACAGTATCAGTAAACATTAGCAACAAGTAGTTGTTTTACTGCTGTACCATGTTACTGTGGTGCCTCTGTATTTAGAGGCACCACAGTAACATGGTTCAGCAGTAAAACAGTAGCACGGTACTGCAGTAATTGAGCAATTAGACAAACGTACAATGGTTAGCAGTTAACAATAGGCTATCAATACATCCTAAGCCTTTAGGAAAGCGAGAGCAGCAAGACATACTAAGGAAACACCATAATTCATAAGTGCACACATGATCTTACTGTATGTCCTGTTTCCCTCCCCAGGACACATCTGTGAATGAGATTCCTGTATATCTCTGTGTGTTTTTCCCTTGATTAAATAATAAGTATATAAACAGTGAAATCAGGCATTCGCCACCATTGAAAAAAATGCCACTCTCACTTGGTTCGAGTGCAGGGTGTGCAAAGTTTTTTTTCTCATTTATAGGATTGAATGTATCACGAGCACCTCCAGCCCAGTGCAAACTTTTTTGTACTTTTGATAACTACACACATATGTGTGCACAAACAGACCAGTATATAGACACATACAGACAGCACAGAGAAACAAATGGGCACACACACGAGCACACATTCATACACATTTTGATTGAAGATCACAATGTTTTAGGACCAAATTATTGTCTTCTAACACTTGAGATTAAAGGTTATTAGTAGTAGAATAATGGAAATGAGTGGGATGCATAAACTGGGTTACAGTAAATGTTAAAATGGTCTCAAAAACCTGGAAAAAGTATATATAATTTTTTGTAGTGACAGAATTGTACATTACAGCAGAATTTGTTGGTTGTAAGTTTTAAATCTGAGCCTCCAGCAGGTTTGCAAATAGTGAATCCACTGCCTAGCCCCAGACAACATGGAGCTCAGCCTCTGCCTCGAGGTAAACACTCTTTGCATGGTTTGCGTAGCAGCCAGCCCTCTGCAGGTTTACATTGCTTAGCAACTGCAGTCAGTGAAACTGGGATAAGAGGATCCATATAGTGCTTGTGAATTCAAGTTTGGTCAGTAGTAGTAGGGGTGGGGGAATGATGGACCCTGGTAGTAGGGGGAAAGGGACAGAATAAACCTGTTTTAAGAGAGAACAGCAGAAAAAACTCCATAATGTGGGAAGTGGGGCAGGCAGAGCCAGTGTTATGGGGAGCCCTGGTTATGTGGGAAAGGACAAGCAGAGCCCTAGTTATGGGGTAAGGGGCAGACAGAGCACCAATTATACAGCTGAAGAGCAGGAGGATGCATGATGCCCAATGCCTGGCATCTGCCTCCCTGTGCAGGCTGTTTTGGTTGCCATTTTAGTACAGCGCATGCTTTTGCCTTTTTTGCCTGTTGGCAGCATCTGTACCAATCTGCTGAGGCTGCGGCATTAGGAGACTTTCCATGCCTTTATGTTGAGCATGACATCCACTGTATTTCATCTTTCAAAAATGTAATTTTTTTTCTGTGGATTTTATTTTTTGTGCTGTTTTTCAGCCCAATGAAGTAACAGACAGTGCCTACATGGGCTCAGAGAGCGCATACAGTGAATGTGAGACATTCACAGATGAGGACACAAACACACTGGTACACCATGAGATGCCTTTTGAAGTGGAGACAGACAGTGCTATTGATGCCACACTGCGTTCAGAGATCACCGATGCCAATGATTCCTTGGTGCACTCCTCTGGCAAGTAAGTGTGGGGGATGAGGTGACTTCAATTTCAGTAATTAAAAATTCATCTAATGAAAACAAATTGGGAGAATAGTCTGTGAACACTATTGAAACAGTATGTGACAGCCACTGATGGCCTAATTGTAAGTAGCATGGCTTATGCTGTATAAAACACGAGTTTGAGCCCTTAGCTTGGATTGTCGCACAATGAGCAGTAAATATGAGCTGATGTTGAATTTGTATTCCATGAATGTGCCAGAATTTGGCACCTTTACCTTCGATTTGGTTCAATGGAACATTTTGGCCACTTCACATCACTTCAACCTTTGGCCAAATAATAAAAACAATAACATTGTAGCCTCTCCCAAGTGGCAAGAGCAAGTCCTTTGGCCATTCCTTTCCCAACCCCAGGCACTTCACACCCTCCTTCCTCTTGCCCAGTCATTTTGTTTTATTATGAAAAAAAAAATGCCCAGCTCCTGGCATTATAGGTGTGGGAGCTGGATCGTGTAGATGGGTTGACAGAAAATCAGACCCACTGTGTAAGGAGGAAAGCAAGAATGAAAAAACAAGAAAAAGCAAAGCTTATGCTACCTCCTGCTACCTCACCATCTGGGACTGTTAAAAGGATAACATCTTTGCCGTTGAGTTTAGGTCACAGCCTAAGCCCAGAGACAGTGATGCAGGCCAGTGGGAAGAGCAAGCATTCCAAAAGGTCCTTTTCTTCAGGGAGAGAGGGTACTAACTCGCTGCTGCAGTACTTCCCCCTGGGTGATTGCAAATGACAATGTAGCTAGAGAAGGATGTCTTTGTTTGACAAATTATTTTCCCAGAATAGCCCAGCCAGGGTGCAGTCTTTTCTTTTCTTTGGAGTCTAGCTTTTACTTACTTTTATAACTGGGGGACTGAAGCACTGAGAAGTTAGATTACTTGCTCAGAGGCACACTGAAAGTAGTTTTTTTATGTTTTGAACCTTGGTCTTCTAGTTACCATGCATGCACTGTATGCACTAAACTGTGCTATCCACTTGGGAGGGTGGGGATTGCATGTTCTGTGCTTTGAGTTTCCAGATGCACATGTGCCATTGCGTTGCCTTATTCATCTTGGGGAGTGCTCCACACACCCTCTCTGCATGCTTCTCCAAATGGCCAAGCAGGAAGGGGAGGATTCCTGTGAAGGCTTGGAGGACAGACGTGTGAAGAAAGGAGATGTAGCTGGAGGAGGTTCCAGAGCACCCTGTAAATACCACATATTGAGAAACAGAAGTAGGGAGGATTACATGATTTTCTTCGACGATATCTCTTCCCTTAGGTCACATTTTTGGAACTAGACCCACATCAGCATTAAGACCACACAGAAACTTTTGCTAGCTGGGAGCCCCCCCACAGTGACATCATGCATCAGCATCCACATTAACATGGGCGGCCCCATCTCTCCACAGTTCTTTTTCCGTCATTAATAGTACTTGTCAGACCTATTGTGGAAACAGCTACCAACTAACTGTTGTCTTTTATTATTTTATATCTGAGTAATCACTAATAATGTAGTGATATTGCTGTCTCTTCTTGCTGCTGAAACTAACAGTGTTGTTCTGGTAATGTGAGTGCGGAAAAAAGATTTATAAAGGTGATGCACACGAAATGCGTGTCTGCTGTTTCAGCCTCTCTCTCAACATCAGCACTTGTGAGATTTGCCAGGGCTTCAATTAAACGAGATCTACCGACAAAATGTAACTGAGCCACTGCAGCATGGATTGTGGCTTGAGCACCCCGATCCCCCCAGTAGTCCTAGTATTATAGTTTGTAATAATAATACCTTACTGCTTGTAAACTTCTGTTCTTCCGGTGGTTCAGTGGGCAGTTTGTTAAACTGGGTACAACCCTCCAGAGATCGCGCTGCCAAAAACTGCAATATGCTGACGCGGTTTTGCCCCTTCTGGTATATTGCCCATATGTACAGAGATTTAAAAATCTCCATATTTTCCATGCCAAGCACTATTTTTATAAAATGTGCCTAAATGCCATGTGTGGTACACATGGCATTTAGGCAAATTTTGTAAAAATTGCGTTTGGCATGGAAATATAGTCATGTTTTTTGACAGCACGATCTCTGGGGGGCTGTACCCACTTTAACAAAATGCCAGCTGCTCCACTGGGAGAACAGAAGTTTACGAGCAGTAAGGTATTTTCATTACAAACTATATACTGCAACTACAGGGGGGATCGGGGTGCTTGAGCCATGATCTGTGCTGCAGTGGCTCAATTACGTTTGCTGTCAGATCTCCTTTAAGCGACCAGGTGATGCAGAAGAAAGGCGCTGGAGAAGTTTTTACTGGAAAAAACTCTAGCAGCCATGGATAAAGCCCAAGGTCAAAAAGCAGTGTTGCCAGCCCCATTGACGGACTCTCTGTCATCGAAATCCCACCAAAAAGACTGGTCATCATTGGGACACAAGCATAAACATAAGGATAAAGGCAGATCTGCTCCCCCAGCGAGGTCTACGTTGCCGTTACTGACTACAGGTACTTAACCTTCCTCATCATCGTATACCTTGGCAGCAGTGACACCAGCACCCCCTTCCCCAGATCGTCGACCACACTCCAAGGTTGAGGCTTGACTCTGGCACTACCGTATCCCACTACAGATGGTACATTGCCACTGTCAATGGGTCCAGGTCCATCGCCGACTCATACCGGCACAGTCCTGGTCAACACGCAGGCAGTACTGGCATCATTTTCAGATATGATACGGTGCATACTTCCAGGCTTACCTGTGCAGCCTGTACTGCTGTTGACAGGCATTCCTACATTGCAGACCACAGCAGATATCTCCAGAGCAGTGGCCTCTGGTGTCACCAGCAAGGTCATCGATTCTTGTAGCTGACAGGGACGTTGACAAGGAGGAAGAATATAATCTAGACACTATAATACAGGAGGATTATTAAGAAGAGGAGAATTATGGAGAAGAACATTATGCTACACGTTCTAGCGCCACTGTATCTTCTTGTAATGAGGATTCTGTGGTGTACACACCCAGATCTCCTCCTGAAGACCTTACTTCCAAACTGCAGTGCAGCAAATGCAGAATGCAATGGGCTTTGCTGTCGAAGAAGAGGATTCCGATGAAAGGAACCTGGTGGATTTCTTTGAAGTACCATGTCCACATGGTCAGGTATCAGAATAGCCGGTGGAAGGCTGCAAATGCTGTAGCACATGCTCTTCCAGAAGGAAATGACAAGAATGAGTTATTTAAAAATCTTAATTATGGAGCTGAGGTTGGCAAACATTTGATACGCTCAGGATATGATGTTTCTGATGCATCTGCCGGGGCAGCTGCCACTGGTATTTGCATGAGAAGGTATTCTTGGCTCAGGGTGGCTGGGTTTGCCACTGATATGCGGCAAACAGTTCTGAATGCCCCTTACAGAGGCACCAAACTGTTTGGCTATCACATGGAAGAGGTATTAAGAGGCCTTCAAGACTCTAAAATTACTTTAAGGTCGGTCAAATCCCTGTATCCTACACCAGAGAGGGGTCGTGGCAAGGGATCCTTTCATCAGCCTGCTGCCAGAGGTGATCAGCAAGGCCAGGGTGAGGGTGGTGGAGCCTTACCAGCACCCCCCGAGCAACTTCCAAAGCATCAACGGCCAGTGGGTGTGCCCCCACTGGCTCAACATGACTCGACTCGAACTCCACCCCCCCACACCACTAATGCCTCCAGAGGTGGTGGTAGGGGGTCACTTCTCCCTTCATCTGACACAGTGGATTAAGATTACTACAGATGAGTGGGCCCTAGAGATAATTTCAAAGGGACATGCTCTGGATCTCTTAGAGACCCTCCAAGAGCATCTTCCACCTCTTTCAACTTATCGTCTGGTACATTTGTCCCTGCTGAAAGAAGAGGTACAAGCTTTGCTGAACAAACCTGCAATAGAACCTGTAGCTTCTCTCTAGAAGAACAAGGAGTTCTGCTCCAGATACTTCCTGGTCCCCAGATGGACAGGAAACCTTAGGCCTTTGTTAGATCTGCGAGACCTAAACTTCTGTATAGAATACAAGAAGTTTTGCATGATCTCGCAGTTGCAAACAGGGGACTGGGTTTGCTCCGTGGGTATGAAGGATGCATACCTTCATATTAAAATCGGACATTATCACAGACAACCTGAGATTTGTACTGGAAGGGGAGCACTGCCCTTTGGCTTGTCTTCTGTGCCATCACATATCTGGAAGATTGGCTCTTGAAAGTCAGCTCCAGGAACCAACTCTTGCACACCCTGTCCTGAACAAGGCAATTGTTCGAAGACCTGGAGGTTATAGTGAATGTGTCAGTCAGTACTGACTCCCTGCCAAGGGCTGCAGTACATAGGTGCTGTCTTGAACACAGAGCAGGACTGTGCATTCCTGCACCTGGACAGGGCAGAATGACTCATTGGTCAAGCACAACTGGTTTATGGCAGTCATCACGTCCCAGACAGAACATTTGTATATCTCCTGGGACTCATGGCCGTAGCCGTTGTTACTGTGCCACTGGCCCGCTTACTCATGCGGATACCACAGTGGACACTGAGAGTGCACTGGGATCAGTTGATGGACGACATGGACTTGAAGGTGCTTATCACGTCCCACTTACGCAAAACACTGACGTGATGGCTGGACCACTGCAACCTCTTAAGGGGCATTCCATTTCTAATCCCAACTCTGACTCAGATTCTCAGCTCGGAAGCATCCAGATCTGGGTGGGGGCACATCCATGCCCTTATCAAACGCAAGGTTCTTGGTTGGGCACAGGTGGAAACCAAATTGCACATAAATGTCTTGGAGATGAGAGCCATTTTATACAGTCCCCAGGCTTTTCAGGAACATATGACTCCTGGTCCTCTGTTAATACAGACAGACACCATCAGTATCATGCATTGAATAAACAAACAAGGGAAGGGGGAGCTGATTCCTATTCCCTGTGTTGAGAAGCAATGAGAGTGTGGTACTGGGTGCTTGAACATGGCCTAGAGCTGTCAGCCGTGCATCTCCCAGGTGTCCAAAACATCTTAGCAGACAGGCTAAGCAGGTCACAGTCCAAGATGCATGAATGGGAACTACTGACCTCAGTGGCAGACAACCACTTCACAAGGTGGGGTGGTCCAGAGTTGGACCTTTTTGCATCCCCACACAATGCAAAACTGCTGCGTTTTTGCTCACTCGCTTCAGGGCCTGGAGTTTTTTGGTGAGAATCGTCCTTCTTTTGGAAAGGGAGGTTTCTGGATCCATAACTCTTGTACCTTTTGGCCCCATACTCAGCTAAAAAATACCTTCTGCTGTCCCGCTGCAGGTCACAAACCCTGTATGCTTGACACCTGAGTCAGCAGCTCTACGACTGGACTAGCAAGCTGATACAAACTACTCTGGTTCCCTAAAGCTCTTATAGCTTCTTGGCACCATAATTCAGCTAGAAAAATACTCTCTGCTGTCCCATTGCAGTTCTCGAACCCTGCTTACCTGGCCCAAAGTCAGCAGTTCTGCCTTTAAGCCACCAAGCCAAGATATAATTCTTTTGAATCTGAAAACTCTTAAAGCTTTTGCTCCTTAAATATACCAAAATACTCTACTGTCCTACCACAGGTCTCAAACCCAGTACCTTTGGGACTGAAGTCTACAGCTCTGCTACCCAGGCGATCAAGCCAAGACATAATTCTACTGGATCTTAAAGCTCTTAAAGCTTTTGCTCCTTAACCCAAAAAAATAAGGGCACTCCACTGTCCTTCCCCAGGTCTCAAACCCAGCACCTTTGAGACCAAGTCAGCAGTTCTATTCACCAAGCCAAGACAATTTTGACTTGATTTCTACAGCTCTTAAAGCTTTGGCTCCCCCCTCTCAGCCACTGTGCCCTAACTCCAAGGCTACCTGGCATCATGAGTACTAATTTCCACCTCATATGCATCATCTTCTTATACTTCCTGGAACCTACCTCCCACCAGCCAGACCTCAGGCCTTGCCCATGGTCTATGGTACCCACATACCTTACCACTGTAGCCTGCCCACCCACCCACCCATCACCATGTCAGTGCACCCGGACCCCTGCATACACCCCCGTGCTGCCCCCTCAACTCCACCTCCGACCCTAGCTCTTCCTGGCTCCACCACCTCTGCATTTCCAGACCCTCCAAACCCTGCCCATTCCCTGATCAGCCACTGCCTGCCCGGCCCCTCAATGTACCCACAAGAAACTAACAAACTGCCACCCTAGGGCTAGAGCCTTAGTCATACTACTACTCCTCTGGTAATATCCACCTAAACCCAGGCCCTGCCCCCGCCAATCCACCAACTAAGTCCAACGGACTCCGAATTGCCTCCATGAACATATGCAACCTGCTTAAAAAATTTGCTGCCGTTCAGTACTGGGTTATATCACAGCAACTAGCATCGTAGGCCTAGTAGAAACCTGGCTAACGAAGTCCACCCCAGACTCCTTTGTCTCCATCCCAGGCTACACCCTATTTCATGAGGATCGAGTAAGTAAACGTGGAGGCGGTTGTGCGTTCTATGCTCATGACACCATCGCAGGCCACGCCCTCACAGCCCCCAAGCTTGTAGATGGTGCCCAGGCCCTCACCTTCAAACTCATCCCAGACCCATCCAATCTCAGTCTCCTATATCCCCCACAAGGAACCAGACCCCCGCAATATCATCTCTCACCGAATATCTCTCCTTTTTCCCCATAAGGCTCAACAAGTCCTAGTAGGAGACCTCAATGTAAACTGGCTCAGTCCCACTGCCTCAACGATAAGAGACACTTTTGCTGCATTGGACTTGACCCAACATGTCACGCAACCCACCAGATGTAACCAAAAGTCAGGGACAAGCACCCTTCTAGACGTCATTGTCTCAAACTGACCCCAAAAGGTTCAAGATATTCAAGTCCTCCCAGATTCCTTAAGCGACCACTCCCCTCTCTTATTCCTCTGGTCTACCCCCACCCCCAAACCCGTGGCCCAAACCACTCACTGCAGGCGCCTTCGCCCAGGAGGACTGCTAAAACTCAGGCAGTTCCTCGCTCACATTGACTGGTCTCTCATCCACCAGGCAACGAGCGTTGACACTGCCCTTGACCTATTCTCACAGGCTTTTACCAAGGCCTGTGATCTTTTTGCACCCTTCACCATGATCCGTTCCAAAAAAATAAAATGAACCCTGGGTCACTCCTGCCCTACTCCAACTACTCAAGGACAGAGATAACCTTTGGCATATTGCCACCAAGACTGGTCAGGCTGCCGACAGACAGGCATATAGCGCTGACTGGAACAGGTGCACATGGGCCATCCACAAAGCCAAGACAAACCACTACCAGGCAGTCCTCACCTCCTCATGGGGCTACACCCAGAACTTCTGGGACAATAGAAAAGAAATAACTGGGAAATCACCCTCCCCCCCCCAGCACACCTTACAGTCAATGGTACCACCATCACTGACCCCACAGACATTGCCAACTGCTCTGACTCCTCCTTTACTGATCTTAACCCTGTCCTCCCAAGTAACTTTTTCGACCCTACTCAACCTGCCGCCTTCAGATCCACAGCGCCTCCGGTTCTACCTACGAAAAGTATCCGTTCAGGAAGCCAAACCACTCCTGCTTAAAGCACTAAAAGGCACCAGTCCTAGCAGAGACCCCCTGGACCCAAAAATACTCTGGCTGGTCCTAGATGAGGTCCTGGTCCCACTTATAGAACTACTGAACCGATCCCTCTGTCTGGGGCAGTTCCCCACAGCATGGAAAACTGCAGCAGTCACACCTGTCCACAAAGGTGGTGACCAGTCCGCCCCCAGCAACTATCGGCCAATTTCCATTCTTCCCCCCCCCAAAGCCTTAGAAAAAGTGGTGGCCACCCAACTCACGGAATATCTAGCAAAATATAACATACTGTGTCCAGAACAGCATAGCTTCTGCACTGGGCACTGGTCACAGTACAGGCACAGCTTTAATGGAGTTCTCCAACTTCCTATACGCCTCCCTGGACCATGGCTCCCTAGTTGGGGCAGTGTACATTGACCTCTCTAAGGCCTCCCACTGTCACTGACAAGGCCACTGTCTCCCACCCACTCCTACTAAATGCCCTCAACCATACAGGTTTCTCTGCTGGCCCCCTCTCCTGGTGTGCGAGCTACCTATCAGCCCGCTCCCAGCATGTCAAAATCAATGGGGTGCTCTCAGAAACCTGTCCCATCTGCTCAGGGGTTCTCCAGGGCTCTATCCTGGGCCCACTACTCTTTAGCCTGTACCTAAATGCCCTGCCTAGCGCCTGTTCTGGCAATATTCTGCTATATGCTGACGATGACATGATTTATGCAGCTCACAAAAATCTCACCTCCCTCCAAGACTCCCTCCAGCACTCTTTTAATGATGCTGAGAATTGGTTTAAGAAGAGCAGACTAGTAATTAACCTCAAAAAAATCTAAGACAATGCTGTTTTCCCTCCCTCAGAACAAAGCCAGCAAAGGTCTTCTCCAGATCTTCCCGAGTACTTGTCAACCACTCGAACAAGTTTACTCATACAAATACCTTGGAATCACATTTGACTCGGCCCTCACCTTTCATGCCCACATTACTGCCCTTGCTTCCGCTGCAAACGCGCACCTTGGCATCCTCTACCGGCACAAGGACTGCCTCCCACCTGATGCCCTCAGGCTCGCCATCACGTCCACAGTAATGTCCCTTATTGATTACGGCCTCCCAGTATATGGTGCTTCTGACTCCACTGCCCTCAGAAAGATTAGACTCATGCTAAATAAGGCTTGCAGGCTACTGATCAGTGCCCCCAGACTCACCCACACCTGTCAACTCTATGACATGGCCAAACTCTTACACCTCGACGAACTCATCTGCTACCAAACCGGCCTGCTAACCAAGAAGTTCCTACTTGGGCTCTCTGTTCCCCCCCGGGGTGTCTGCCTCCATCCAATTTACACACCCCAGAGCCACCACTCGAACTTCGGACAAGGTCACTCTACTAGTGCCCAGAATTAGGACCTCCAGGGCTCAGAGGTCATTCAGCTACAGAGCCTCTGCCTGGTTCAACTCACTTCCCGCAGCCATTTCCAACACCGCTAAAATTGCCCCCTTCAAAGCTGCCTTTTTTTTTTTTTTAATCTTCTTTTTATTATTATTCAGATTTTAACTTATATACATATAGGTCATCAATTGTGATTTTATACAAAGCATTTACAACTGGTACAATAATACAGACAATTTTAGGGGTTCATTTACACAAAATCCAGTATTTGTTTCAGCCAGTTTGTTGCTCCCATGAGGGTTACAGTCTAGTTATGCCTTATCTTAAAAGTCTATAGGCGTCTTAACTTACATAGAAATATAAGTTGGTCGGTCTCCAGATCATCGAACTTCAGTAGGTCCAAACTTCCCTTCCCGTTGTGGTAGGGGCTGCAGCCAGACAAGGGGGGGATGGGGTAAACCAGGCCCAAAATCCCTCAGTGGTGGGGCGCAGCCGCCAGGTTCAGAGCCTCAGAAACTCCTTCAGGATATCAACCCTAAGGTGCAAAAGTGGGGTCTTTTAACATAATATATCTGCCACCATGTCCATCTCATGCAGAAAACCTCCCCACGCTCATTTATATTATGTGTCATTTTTTCCATGTTATAAATTTGCCGAGTGATTTCCCACCATTCCCTAATGGATGGAACATCTGTTGTTAGCCATTGCCTTGTTATTACCTTTTTTGCTGCTGTAAGGAGCAGTAAAAGCAGGTATCTAATATTTGGGCTTTGATAGGGCTTAGGTAGTATGAGAAACAGGTACATCTCCAAGGTCAATTGCAACTGTGGATCGATAAGCTCCTGTAGCTGTGCCTCCAGCTGATTTAAGAAGTTGGAGAGTACCGGACATGTCCAGAGAATGTGGGTCAGGTTGGCCTCCCGTTCGCCACACCTTCTCCAGCATTCCGCTGTTTTATTTAGCGAGTAGTGTTTAGTGACCTTAGGCGATCTAAAGTATCAAATTAATACCTTCCAGGCATATTCTCGCCATTGATATGAACTTGTGACCTTGGAAGAGTGGCTGCACGCCAACTGCCAGTCCAAAGTGTTTAGCTGGCAACCTGACTCCTCACGCCACTGTGTATGAATGTTTTTGGTGAGAACCTCACCCTGTGAGTTCAGGGATTGATGATATAAGGAAATCAAGTGGTCCTGCTTCTCAGAGCTATTCAGTGAGATTTGGCATTGAATTAGTGCTGGGTAGTTTTCTGGATTTCGCAGGGATGGTGGCAAGCTTTCTACGTAATGCCGGAGTTGTAGATATCGGTAAAAGTCTCTGTGTGGCAGATGAAACTTTGCCTGGATTTCTGTATATGACCAAATTATTCCCTGTGTCATTATTTGTGACAGGTACCTCAGCCCAAGGCTGTCTCATGAATTAAACCCCGAGTCTAGTCTATTGGGGGGGAAATCTGGCAGTGCCTGAATTGGGCATAGTAGTGGCAAGTAGGATGACAGTTTGTGTGACTTTTTAAGTAAGTTCCACTTTCGAAATTGATCTGCTAGCCAGGGATTAATAGTTGGGCAAGCCATTTCTCCCGCCGCTTGTCGATATAATGCCCGAAAGTATGTTGTGTCATTCATCAGTGCTTTCTCCATTTCCATCCAATGCGAGTGTGTACTTTTGTTTTGTCTCGCCATCATGTGGACCATGGTTACTGCTTGTTGGTAGTACTTTAGGTCTGGAAGAGCGAGGCCTCCGTCGGTCCGTGTGAGGGACAGTACCTTAAGGCCCACCCGGGCTCTCCGACCTGCCCACACAAAATTCCGTATTAGGTGGTTAATTTCTCTAAAGGTCTTTAGGGGCACAGATAGGGGGACATTTTGAAAAAGGTATAATGCTCTAGGGAGAGTTATCATCTTAATTAGTTCTATCCGTTTCATTAGACTCAGTGGTATAACAGACCAAGTTTGCAAGTCCTGCTTTAGTTGTGTCATAAAGGGGGTGTAGTTATATTTATAATATTTCATTCCTTCCCGGGGTATATATATGCCTAGATATTTTAGTTTTGCCAGATTCCATCTACTGGGTAGAATATCCACTACTGTCCGCGTGGGTGTATAATTGAATGTGAGTATCTCGGTTTTAGTCAGGTTTGGTTTATAACCTGACATCATTCCATAAGCATCCAGGATTTTGCGGACCACTGGTATGGATTGTTCGGGATTTTGGAGATATAGGGGTATGTTATCCGCGTATAAGGCAACTCGGTGTTCCGTATCCCCAAAACGAACTCCCTGTACTTGAGGGGAATCTCAGATTTGTTGTACTAGGGGTTCTATAATTGCTGCGAATAATAACAATGATAGCAGGCACCCCTGACGGGTGCCTCTATTAAGCTGAAAGTGTTCAAAATGATGCTCGTTCACTCTTACGCAGGCCCGGAGGGCAGAATATACATTTTGTAGGACTTGAATGAGGCTGGGGGGAATACCAAATCTGTATAGGACCGCGAGTACAGAAAAGGCCATGCAACTCTGTTAAAGGCCTTCTCGGCGTCGAGACTAATTAGTACCGCTGGTGTGTCTGTACCGCTCATTCGGTTCACTAGATAGAGAGAACGCTTGATATTATCAGTGGTGGTACGAACCCTCGCAAAACCCGTTTGGTCCTTGTGTATTAAGACCGGGAGGACTTGATCCATGCGGCGGGCCAGTATACTCATAAACAATGTATAGTCCTGATTTAGTACTGAGATTGGCCTATATGATGTGCATTCCTGGGGATTTCTCCCTGGTTTGGGGATCACCGATATGGTTGCATAGGACCAGGACTCAGGGGGCAACTCGCCCTCCATTATAGAATTAAAAACACAGAGGAGTGTGGGCTGGATCTGAGCTCTTGCAGATTTGTCGAACTCTGCTCCATACCCATCAGGTCCTGGAGCTTTCTGGGACTTGGAGTTGGCTATGGTCTGAGCTATCTTGGCCATTGTTATAGGCTGCATGAGGGAGTCTGTATGTTCCTCTGCTAGAATTGGCAGGGTGAGTGTCTCAATATATGATGAAAAGCTGTCTAGGGAAGGAGGGAGTAGACTCTGGGGTATACAGGTTCCTGTAGTATGTCAAGAAGGCCTCGGCAATGTCATGTGTCTTAGAAAGAGGTTGTCCCACAGCTGGATGCCTTATGGTCACTATCGTTGCACCCTTCCTCTGTCTACGAATTTGGTATGCAAGCATTTGTGTGGTCCACGGGCCGACCTCGTAGTACCTCTGTTTCAGAAATGCTAGGGCTATTTTGGTTTGTTGTAGTGCGAGTTTATCTAGTTCTTGTTTGGTTTGTTGTATTTGGGGGAGGAGGGATTCATCACCTTGCTTGTGTGCCTGTTGTAAAAAATGAAGTGTTTCTTCAAGCTTAGCTCTATATTCTCCGCGTTGTCTTTTTTTCTGTGCTGCGTAGTTAATTATGTGTCCCCTCAGACCACTTTGATTGTGTCCCAGTGGACCGAAGGGGTAGTGTCAGAGGCTGGGTTGTCAGCCATAATCTCAGATAGCTTGTCTGAGATGAATTCTTTGGACCGTAGATAGAATGGATTTAATCTCCATTGAGTGGTTCTAGGTTGAACCCCCAGATCCCACTGCATAATCATAGGTGCGTGGTCTGAGATAGAGATATCTCCCAGCTGCGCATCGCACACAGCATGCAGCTTTTCAACTTGGGTGAAGGCATAGTCTATGCGGCAGTATGTGCGGTGAACCGAAGAGTAATAAGAGTAATTTCTCGTCTGCGGGTGTAATTTCTGCCATATGTCGCACCACCCAAACTCTGAAACGAATTTATTAAAAAATTTCTGAGTTGTTAATTTCTGTGGCCTCCCACTTGTAGAGTCCAGGTTTGGGTCCGCCATCAGATTAAAATCCCCGGCCATCAAAAGGGTGCCCTTGGTGAAATTTACCACTTTGTCTAGCAGGGGCCTCAGTTGTGAAACAGTAATGCCTGGTGGGAGATATACATTAGCTAGGGTAATTTCCTCGTTGTTAAGCTTCCCTCGGGTTAGGACCAGCCGGCCTTCCGGGTCTGACCAGGTCAGTTCTGATCGATACAGAGTATATGATGGAATTATTATGGCTACCCCTCTACTTCTGCTGCCCTTATAGGAGGCGTAAAATACCTGCCCCCTACTTAATTTAGCAAGTTTGGAATGTTCCACTGAAGTCATGTGGGTCTCCTGGAGGAAGGCTATATCTGCTTTAGTTCTTCGGGGGTATGCCAATGTTTTAGACCTTTTAATCGGAGAGGCCAGACCATTTAAGTTTAAAGAAAGCAATGCTAACTTTGGTGAATGCATCACATCCTATAGTTGTGACTCTGGTACACTGGCACCCCCCCCTCCGGGTGCCCACGAAACCCACATATTTTGTAACAGCAATGACCAGAATAAGTTCAGTGACCTGTTTACAAACCCAAAAACAAAGACTATACAACCATTTATATGAACATACAACGTTGAACTGAGACAAAACCAACTGGCCAACATGGCCGTAGAAACAAGCACAGAACAGCTGGTATTTCTACAGATCTGGGCAATGCCCTGATCATTGGTAGGAGCCAAAAGTCCTACCCATACGGTCCTCTTCTGTCCGAGGGCCTTAGGTACCATGTACCTAAAGGGAAAGGGGTAATTGGGGTTGGTGACTAAAGCCGCGAGAAGTTAGCTCCCCCGGGGTCAGTCATGCAAGAGGAGCACATGCCAAATAATAGAAGACAAAGACCTCCGTATGTTGCATGGGAGTTTTAGCAGTCCCCTACCGGCCTCTCATTATTGTAGAGGGCCTGGTGGAGCCGTTCAAGGGGTCTCCCCCACTACTGGGGCATGCTCCCTAATCTCAGCTCCTCCATGTAGAATCCCGATGCAGAGGTCCTGTCATGAAGTCAGGGTTCAACCCCCTCAAGAATTATGCTCATATCTCGTGAAATTGCTTTTGTCCTCTCCGAGGGAAGTCCCTGGGGTCCAGCACGACAGGCGCGCATGCTAACCAGAGCCTCGGAGGATCCGGTAGGCAAAACTGAGCATGAACACCAACCAGTGCCGGTCCCCAGTCCAGGCTTAATCGGGAGGTGTCAGGAGCAAAGACTCCCGGCCAGCCCCCCGATCCCCAACTGGGCTTCACTGAGTAACGGGAATCCTTTATTTATATATTGTTTCACTGCTGTTGTCCCTTCCTCTCCTCCCTTCCACGGTCCCTAATCCTGCCCTCCCAGGGTTTCCTGGAATCATTTAGATACAGTTACGTTAGGCTGAGACTTTGATTCCCCTCCTTCCTCTCTAATTTCGGTTCCCTCCCTCCCCGCCACTTCTGTTCAATAATTCCCCCATCATGTGGGTGACCCATAGATCCAGAGGCAATGACCACCCCGCCCGTCGGAGGGGGGTTCAGAGTACATGAGCAGTTCCCGGTTTTCATCCCCATAGCTCTCACTATCCGTGGGATGTCACCATCCAAGCCCATCCCACTAATTATGTTGGGACCACTACCGAGGCGGGCGCCGCCTAAGTAGCCTGTTGATCCCCTGTGTATAGTAGAGTACGCCCTCCGTATCCACGCTGGGAGTTTGTATTGAACAGTCTGCTGAGCGTGCAGCTAAACCCTCAAAGCACAGGGATGTCCATTATTGAAGACCAAGCTATCTAATAGTGTAGCCCCCCTTAATTTAGGTGGGGAAATGCGTAGTCTTCCCAGTGTCCCCTCTTTCTCTACTACTCTCCAGGGGGACTGTGGGGCCTCTAGCACCCCAGGTCGGTCCAACCAGCAGGTGGCCTTCTCAACCTGAGTGTCCCAGCTCTGCATGGCAGCGTAAGCCAAGTCTGTTATTCCCCCTCCTTCCCGGTACCCAATCTCCTGCTTGACTCGACTGCCACCTCCTCCCTCCCTCCCTCCATTATCCTGCACCCGTAGCATGGGTGGAAGGTCCTACCATTCCCCAGAACCCCCACTTTCCATCCATAGATTTCCAAAGCTACTGTGCAGCCCCCCCCCAGAAATCAATACCCTGCTACACAGCAGGGCACATTCAGAGGTGTCGACCAAGCATCTGCATTCAGCTTAGTTTATGTCCAAGCTCATGGCATGACGAGGGGACCGAAGGCTCATAGCGGACCGCGCCTTACCCGTCCGTCCCAGCCCAGCCAATATGACCTAATGGCCGCGTTCAGGAGGGAAACCGGACTTGGGGATAGTAGTTGCCGTGGGGCAATTCCAACGGTCTGTATCTAGAGAGGAGAGCCAATTCAACCAATGCGATCAGGGAAAGCATATTGCAAGAACAAAAGTATCAGAGCCCAGGATAGCCAGGAGCTCCGGAAGAATTGAGTTGCTTAGCCCCCGCCTCCAAGCAGCCACCTCAAGCGTCCAGTCCACCCCCATGAGCTCTTCTCTCAATTCCACTACTGTGTCTAAACCAGCATCTCAGTATCCTGTAATGGTCCAGTTAGTGACCTGTCTCTGCCACCCCCCCCCCGGTCGTAGTTCAGCCCTGTGGTGGGTCAAGCAGAGCCGCAAGTACCCTGTCAATCTATCTAACCTGATGATGCTAGGGATAGGCCATTCCCCCACAGTCCCTCACTTAGCAGTTAGGCCGTGATCTATTTAACGATCAGCATGGAGGGTCGTGGCGGACGAGGCTGGTTGCATCTCAGTCGTCTTGTGGCCATCCCAGCATTCAGGGTCGCAGTTTCCTTCCAGTTCAGTACAGGGGAGTCCCGGCTACTGACATGTAGCAAGAGGCAGGTAGTAATTCAAGCGGCAGCTATCCACAGACCACCCCGCTCCCTCAACAGAAAACTTCCCGCTGCCACACAGCCTCCCTTGCAAACCTCCCCAGTCCTAACTCCACCCCCCAGCAACATTCCCAACGCCACTGTTAATGACCATATACAAAAGCTTGGTCCATAGAGTGTTCGGGTCCCAGCTCATATTTCCCCCTTTCAAGCAAGCAGCTTCTCGCCCTGGGCACAATAGGCCTAATTCTGGCCTTCAAAATTTTCTTAGCTGGAAAAAGCAAGATGGCTAGGTCACCGAGCTGTTATACGGCCAACAAGCCATCTCCCTGCCTGGGCCGAGGCCTATTTACCGGCATATGTGGCCCAGTGTAGGGGAGGGCCAGCTACAGTCTCGTGGGCTCAATAGTTGATCAGCCTCCTTGAAAACGTACTTCGCTTATCAACCTGTGTTAGAGGAGGCCAGCAGTCCCGTACGTGCCCAAAGCAGGAGCTGAACTCTAAGACATGACTTTACATTAAACCCCACCCCATTAACTTCCAGTCCCTCGTATTTCTCTGATTATTCCTTGTCTCCCCAGCAGTTTATATGTCACCAAATTTAAACATTTCTTAAGTGGATATGGTGTAACGATAGCCAAGTCCCGTGGGGCTTCCCATACTAGTACATAAGCCCTCCATAAATACTTGCAGTTCGATTCTCAGGTACTGCTCCATGGGCATTCAGTTTGTGTCCTGGGTGTTCTTGAGAACTAGTCTTTAAAGCATGGACGACGGTCTGGATGGCTTCAGCACCCTGTCTTCTCCGGGCCTCACGCTGCTCAACAGTCCATACTTTTTGGGCCAGCTTTGCTGCGATTGGAACTTCGCCAGTGGTACGCTGTTGTGAAACCTCCATTTTCCTGGCTTGTAGCTCCACTGTTGCTGTGGCTGCTGAATCAAACAAAATAGGACCATCCTTAAAGTGGACCATCAATTTCGCAGGGTACATGGTTCGAAATCGGACCCCTGCCCCTTTAAGGGCCTTCATCACTGGAATGTACATCTTTCGACACGCACTGACCTCTGGGGCAAAATCGTTTTCCAAAAAGAGCCAATGATTCCTGAAGTGCACTTTGCCCTGTTTCCATGCGGTGTGCAGCACAGTTTCTTTCTCCTGATGCCGGAGAAACTTAATGAGGACCGTTCGCGGGCAAGCTCCAGCAGGAGGTTTGGGCCCCAGTGTACGGTGGACACATTCCATCTCCAAGGTTATGCTTTCAGGTAAGGGAAGGGTTTCTTTCAGTAAACTTTACATAAAAGGAATAAATTCAGCGGTTTCAGTGCCTTCCGGCAGCCCCGACAGGCAGATGTTGTTTCAGCGGTTTCTACATTCTGCATCCTCGGCACATTCTTGCAGGGCCTTGACTTGTGTGTGTAGTTGAGCAATGGCTCTCTCTGCGTCATCAACCCTCCGGTCAGTCACTGTTAACTGCTTCTCCGCTCCCTCCTGTCATTTTTTCCAGCTTGCTTAAATGTGTTCTTAATGCTGCTACCGTCGATCTCATTTCCTTCCTAAAATCACGAATTTCAGAGAGCATTTGGGTCATTTGTCTCTGCAAGATTGTATGGGATATTTGGTCGGCCTGCAATGTGCTATGGCGGGAGGCCGATGAGGCCCGCGAGTCTCCACTGTCCGAATCTTCAGCCTGTGATCTATTGCCATCCATTTGATTCGAAGACCCTGTTTTGTCCACTTCTCATTTCCTTGACATTGTGTACCTCTAGCAGATTTCAAAAAACACTGTTTTACAGAATTTAACTGTGATTAGAGAGGTTATTTAATTAAACCTGCGGGGAGCCTCGCGCTCTGAGCAGCTCATACACTCATGACGTCACCGGAAGTCCCTCAAAGCTGCCTTACGAGACCTGCTGTTCAACACCCGCTGCTGCACCTGCCACCAAAAGATGCTGCTGTTGTTCTGGCACTGTTGACATGGCCCAATGGGCTGAACACCCACCCACCCCCAAGCCCCCGGGCCCCTCTCTCCTCTGCCAGTACCTGCCGGGTACTACTTGAAATGTTTATTTATCTACACATGTGTTCAAGCAATTTGTATGTAATACTGTATATCTCTGTTCATGCAACCTATGTAATACTATGTTGACTCTGTATGTCTGTATTCTGTAAACATGTAAAAATCCATTACTGTGTCTTGACTGTACTCTGTAAACTATGTTAACCATGTGTGTCCTCTCTGTGACGAGGTACCTTTGTAAACGAGCCACTGGCTCAAAGGTTGTAAATCCAATTATACAAAAAATAAAATAAATACATTTCCCTTCCATTCCATTAATACAGACAGTGTTACTGAAATTACACATGGACGGTGTGACCCTCATCCTCACTGCAGCTGTAAGACCGTGACAAATATGGTACCGACTGCTCCCAACAACTAGCAATGGAGCCTCCAGTACCTCTGCCTCTGTGCAGGGGCCTGTTGTCACAGAACAGGGGGTCTCTAGTCCATCCGGACTGGAAGTCCCTACATCTTCATGCCTGACTCCTGAAGATATAGCCGTTGCATGGATTGGGGTGTCACCTAAAGTAGCTGCTGTGCTGGTTGCAGCTAGAAAGCCTTCCACCAGACATGCATATTCTTTGAAGGGGAAGCGTTTCACTTTGTGGGCTACTTCCAGACATATGGGCCCATTCACCTCTCCAGTAAATGCAGTGTTGGATTACTTACTATCACTGTCAGATTCTGGCCTGCAGTATTCGTCACTTAAGGTGCATCTGGCAGCTATACAAGCTTTCCATACCCCTGTTGATGGGCGTACAGTTGCTGGAGGGCCTCCATATATTTTTGAGAGGTATTCTGTACATGAAACCTCACTTTCATAAACCAGTCCTGTCCTAGAACCCAAAGTATGTTCTTGAAAAACTTATAAAAACAGAGGAGAGAAAGAAGTAAGTACCTCAGCTGGGACTTGAACCCAGGTCACCCGGAGTACCATTCCGGTTGTGCTACCAGCTGCACCACCAAGGCAACTGGAAACTGAGCCATCCCGGAGCACATTACTCTTTCTCCAATGCACAACCTGGTGCTGCACAGATTATTACATTTTCAATCACGAGTGTGGTGTGCATATTTATGGAACATATACAAACAGAAGAGAGAAAGAAGCAAGTGCCTCAGCTGGACCTGAACCCAAGCCACCCAGAATAAAATTCACATTGTGCTACCAGCTGCGCTACCAAGGCAACTGGAAACTGAGCACATTAATCTGGCAGCTATATCAGCTTTCCATGCCCCCTGTTGATGGGCGTACAGTTGCCCAACTGGAGAGCCTCCATACCTTTTTTTGGAGATATGCTGCACATGAAACCTCCCATTCATAATCTGCTCCTGCCTTGGGTCCTGAAGTATGTTTTTGGAAAACTTACTTGGTTCCTTTTGAGTCAGCCGTGAGTTGTGGCTTATGCCTTCTTTCATGGAAAGCATTATTTTTAACTGCAGTCGCTTCTGCTGGAAGGATTTCAGAGCTACAGGCTCTAATGTGTGAACCTCCTTATTTGATTTTCCACAAAGACAGAATATCTTTGTGTACTGATCCTACGTTTTTGCCAGAGATGGTGTCTGAATTTACACTAAATCCATACCCTTTCCTGTTTATTATCCTGAGCATGGAAATCTGATTTTGCCAGCCAGACAGCTTCAGGGATGTGGGATAAGTTAAAGGAAAATTCCATTCACTGGTTCAGAAGTATGTACCACAAAAAAATAAATATAAAGGGACAATTAAATCCCGTCCCCTTTGGATGACCTCATCAGTTAAAAAAATTCATCCATAAAAAGAATAAAGTATTTAAAAAGGCAAAATAGAGAAGGGATAAAATAGCCTGAGATCATTATAAAAAATGTTTAAAGAATTCTAAACAATCCATTGATGCAGCAAAAGCACATTACGAGTTAAAATTGGCTACTAGGGTTAGAGATAATTGTAAACATTCTATTCTTACATAAAAAATAAAAAAGGACAAAACAGTAAAATTGGACCATTAAAAACCACAGATGGCACTTTAATAATTGAACCTATTGAAATGGCTGAGAGGTATAACAATTATTTTGCTTCTGTTTTTAACAAGGGCTCATATATCAGTAATGATATAGGCAATAAGGACTCCACAGCCTATAGTTTCAAACTAGATTTAGTCGACGTTGCAACTAGACTTAAAAAAAATAGACCATAATAAAGCACAAGGGCCAGATGACATACACTCTAGATTGATTAAAGAACTCACTGATGTTCTAGCTAGCCCAGTCACTCATCTTTTCCAGAAATCTTTAGACGAAGGTGAGGTTCCTATGGACTGGAGACAGGCTGTGGTTACTCCCATTTTCAAGAAGGGATCAAGGCAGGAGATTGAGAACTACAGGCCTATTAGCCTGACTTCTGTACTGGGCAAGATCCTAGAGGGGATTATAAAAGACTGTTATTGATTTCATAGGTCTAATAGGTGCCACAGATACCAAACAGCGTGGGTTTACCAGGGGGAGGTCATGCCAAACCAATTTGTTGGAATTGTACACTAAAGGTAGTAAAGCCTTGGATGAGGGCCACTCGATGGATGTGATCTTCCTCGATTTTGCCAAGGCGTTTGATAAAGTTCCACATATTGAATTGGTTAATGCTCTGCATGACCAGGGACGAGATATACATATTGTCCGATGGGTTTAGTCATGGTTGCACGAGAGGCGTCCACGAGTTTGCATTAGGGGTGAACATTCAGGTTGGGTGGATGTTATCAGTGGAATACTCCAGGGTTCGGTTTTGGGCCTCTGTCTGTTTAATTTATATACCTCTTCAATGCAAACTCAGTCGGGTGCATGGCTTTCTAAATTCGCGGATGACACTCGTCTGGGTTACCCAGTAAATAGCCAGGATGATAGAGACATTTTACAGGCTGCCCTCACTGATCTTACATTATAGGCCCAAACCAAGAAATCGTTGTTTAACCTTGATAAGTGCACTGTCATGCATTTGGGGAAACATAATAAAGAGTTCAAGTATACATTAGAAGGCAGGGCATTAAAAGTGGTTCTGGGTGAAAAGGATCTAGCTGTTAGAGTGAGTATCGACCTCAATTTCCAATTGCAATGTAGCCAGGCTGTTAAAAAAGCTGGCAGCATACTGCATTGCATACTTAGACATATTAAAAGTAGGGATAAAGAGGTCCTTATTCCCCTCTATAACACTCTAGTGCGCCCTCATATGGAGTACTGCGCCCAGTTTTGGGCCCCTGGCAATAAAGGGGGTATCAGAGCTCTTGAGAAGATTCAGAGGAAAGGAACTAGAAATATCAGGGAAGTTAGAGGTTTAAATTATGAACAGACTTCAATTCTTGGGTATGTTTTCATTAGAATACCGTAAATTGAAGGGCAACATGTGTCTGATCTACAGGGCCCTAACAGACATACAAATGTGGGAACAATTGGGCATGTGCTAAGGGTCCAACCACATAATACTCGAGCTCACCCATTCCAATTATTTAAGGATAAATTAACCACAAAGAAGCAAAAGTTTTGGTTTAACATTAGGGTAACAGAGATTTGGAATATACTTCCATACTCAGTTGTGAGTAGTAAAACTATGGCTGAGTTTAAAACAAAGCTCGACAACTTTCTAATTAGCAAAGGCATTCAGGGATATTCTTAATCCTAGCGAGCTTAATGGACTTTGTCTTTTTATGCTCTGTATAACCTATGATACCTATGAGCATGCCAATCAAGGTGAGGCATTGCTCCATTCTTTGGACATACATAGTATCCTAAGATACTGTACAGCTCACACCAAGGACTGCAGAAAGTTCTCTCAGCTATTTGTTTCATTCGCCTCTAAGAAAGAGGGCGTCCCTGCATCAAAACGGTGCTGGTCCAAATGGCTAGCGCATTGTATTATATCCTGTTATAGGAAGTACAGTATAGTAAGGAACTTCCTGGTGTGGTTCTTAGTCATTCCACCAGTGGTATGGCCACTTCTGTTGATTGTTTCAGAAATGTCTCTGCGGCTGACATTTGCGCCACAGCCACATGGAGCACTGCCCACACTTCTACTAAATATTGCATTCTGGACATTGTTTCTTATAGACGAACAGATTTCAGCCTTGCTGTTCTATGGGGCCTACTGTCCTGAGCCAGACTGCACCAACCTCTCAGTTAGCTTTTGGGACTGCTTAGGACTTGTTCCAGAGGTGTGGCCTAAGTGATGATGTCTTCAAAATATACAGAACAGTTTCATACTTACTGTAACAGTACAGCTTCGAGAGAGTCTCTTTGCTTAGGCCATAAGGCCCTCCCTCCTTGGCCCTTTTTATAAGCTGTATGGAAATATGGCATCTGATTCTGCCTTGGGAATTTCAGTGGCTGGTATATCTAGTGCCTTCACTCGCCTACTGTAAGAGGCACTGGAGAGATTTCCTGGTTTGGTTGCCCAAGAAGAAAGGTCCTCCAAGCAAAATCTCCAGAGGAGAACTGAAACGAGATGAGGCCGCCCATGTTTATGACACATGACGACATCGTGGGAGGCTCCTGGCTAGCAAAAGTTTCTATGTGGTCCTATCGCTGATGTGGGTATAGTTCCAAAGGTGTGGCCTAAGGGAAGAGATGCTCTCAAAGATCTACTGTTACAGCAAGTATGTAACTCTTTATTTCAGCAGTAAAGAAACCAGGTAATGTAGTACAAGACACACAACATATTTATTCCAAATTGGCCCTTCTCCCACTTTTGCAGTACTAGCAGAAGCCTTGATGTCTAACAAGCCACCCAAAATTACTGCAGTAGTACGTGGCCTTGCTTGTGATGTGGATTCTTTTTGCATGATACTGTAGAATGAGTTTAGCTTACTCCTTGGACCTGCTGTTAACTGGCTGCCTTGGAATGTGCTGTTATTACCTTTTGCAGGTTGACCTGCATCAGAATCCAACCTTAAATGCATCTCTGTGACATCAGGCAGCATGGAGCAGACGAGCATGCTGCGACCTGGGTTCATGCCCCGAGCCTGGGATGACATGAGCAGGGGGCAGCAGGGACAGCTCTGAGGGACTGCGAGGATGCTTTCCTCTTGGGGTAGTAGGGTTTTGTGCATCACTCCTAGAGCATGCCTGTAAAAGTTAAGTGGCACTGCCACTAGCATCATTGGTAAGTACCTGCCGCCTCTCTCTGCTTGCTACGGTGAAGCCCACCAGGATGCAACACAATATCACAGATTCCTGCATGACAGAAGAGAATAACCACCTTTGAAATGTCACTGTTTCCTGCAGTGACTGTAGAATTGTACAGCAGTCTTTTCTCCATCCTGTTGGACTCCATTATGTGTTTTAGGGATGTGCCCAATCGAAAATGGAGGTGGGTGGAAGTAAAATCAGTGGGGGAATGGGAACCAGTCAGTCGCCAGTTACACCAGATGATCTAGCACCCTGCTGGGGGGGGGGGATATTTGGTGTGCAGCAGGGTAGGTTCTGACTGGACTTGGAGAGTATTCCATGGAAGTGGTGGCATCCCAGATCAACCAGCTAACGAGCAGGGGACACCAGATGTAAGACCCGGGTAAGAAAAAAAAAAAAAAATCTTATTATGCACATCAGTGCCCAGTTTTGCTCAGTTCTAATAAATGGCTTCCCCTAAAATCTATAGGTTGCCCCTTTAGGGGCCCTTCTTTTTGTCGTGTCCAAGCTGGTGAGGAAAACATGTTTATGTTGTCAAGCCTGTTTGATAGGATTATTAATAAATTAGATGTTATCAGTGCAAGTCTCTCCTTGGGAGAGTGGGGTCAAAAGCTCCACTCAGCAGTACTTAAGAGCAAAGCCAGTTATGCAAACTTGTAGTTGAGTGGCCATCTGGACACACACCAGCCCAGCGAAGAAGAATATTGAGCTGGAGAACATGCTGGCGTACTTCATCTTGCCTTTTTCTGCTGCTGAACTGAGCACTTACCTCAGCATGATGTGTAGGTAGGTACTGTTTGTCAGAACCTTTATGGGAATAGCTCAGTTGGGAAGTAGAGATTTGTTTTGAATTGAAAACAGGGTGAGCCACAGAGGGACACGTGCTTGTGGTCTGAATGCAGTGCTGTGGTATTCTCTTCCTGTCAACTGGATGCACTAGGGTTGAAGGTTAAAACACTTTTCTAAAAACATGTATTACCATAACTAAAAATAAATACCTTAGCTGGACTAGAAGAGATCTTTTCTTCATGGGAACTTGCTCAGCAGAATGCATTTAGCCATTTCTGTCTGTTGAGCATAGAATCTAATGTAATTTGTGAAGATGTTCAGAGGTACCTCACTCGAGGGCTGTAGTTAGGAGCTAGCTCCAAAACATACTGATTACCAGCCTCAGCCTGTGTTTAAGTTGTGACTGGTATCTTGCTCGAAGGACTTGTTTTGCTCAGTAACGAATCAGAGGCAGCATGGTCCAATGGACAGAACATAGAACTGTGGCTCCAACATTCCAAGTTTGAATCCCGACAGTCAGTTGAATGGCTTTGTGACCTGGAGCAAGTCATTTAAACACTAGTTACAAGAATGCGGGGGGCGCAGGGCAGACAGGTTTGTGCTTGTAGGTTCCTCTGAACTGGTAACCTGAAACTGTGAATATTGTTATCGAGAGCTGTTGGCAATAACAGCACCACAGCACTATTTTTATTAGCAGCAGGAAGTTTAATTCCCAGCTAATCTAAGATGGCAATAGGATCAGATCTCAAATTCTTGTGCCCAAAAGGCAGGCTCCGCTTTCTTTTTCTGTTTTGTCTTCAAGTTGTGCATTTCACATGGGCTCATATTATTAACTCGGGAATAGGGTATGGGTTTGCAAGTTGAAAGTTGGGTGGCCAGTTACAGATCAGCATACTGTGTGTCTGTTAAGTCAGGAGGTTATAGTGCTCAGTTTCAGTACCATGTGCCTAATAGGATTACAGCAGCTCTGAAGCAGCAGACCAGTGCATGCTTAGTTTGAGCAGAGAGAAAAATGGTATTTGCTTACATGGGTTACCAAAGCCAGTTGAAAAACAGAAATGTTTTTATTGGTTGGGGGGGGGGGAGCACATATTAGCATATCTACGTACCATCAGTTTAGAGTCAGGAAATCCATTATGCATGTCCTGTTAATCTGATGCCTTTCCGAACCCTGTCCTGACCCAAGTGAAAATGTGTCAAGGTGGGTTTGGTACTGACCCATTTCAGTGTTCCATTTCCTGTCCCTTACCCACTATACATATGTTCCGGGGGTTGGGGGGCAGTTCTAACCAGTTTTACAATTTTTTTGCACTGCCTTGCCTTGATCCATTGTTTGTGTACAGGTGGTTCAGTACAGTGTGTTGCAGATCAAGTTTAAAATATAACTTTGGTCCCGACTGATGTACTTCCGTGTTGTTCCTTTTTGTTTCCTATCAATTTCGTTTATGCTGACCACATTATGGCATCCTTTTTGTGTCCTGGACTTAGCCCTGATTTCCCTAGTGTTAGTAAGATAGGGAACAGTGTTTGTTGCATGCTACCGTAGTTCATCTTATTCACAAAAAAAGTGATGGATGTTCAAATTCAGCTGAATTGATGAAACCCTTATGGCAGCAAATTTGGTGATCACCATTTGATATTTTAGTTATAAAAAGGAGATGCCCTGAGCACAGTGGTGGTAAATTTAGGGGTAACATTAGGAGGTGGTGCTTCTTCTCAAGGGTGTTGCACCCATGGATTAGCCTACCAGTGGAAACAGCAGATGTGAAGATTTGTGCTTGTGAAGGTGTATCCCAGGTTACCCTGGGTAGTAGGTTAGGTGGGAAATCCCTATTTCAAACGACATGAAGTCTTGCTATATTATGACAGTAGCAGTTTGTCCCACCACTAGAACTGCTCCGGAGGTGAAATGGTTAACACCATTCCAAAATAGAACTTTGAGCACGAGCTCTAAGAAGCAGCTCTATCTGTGTAATTTCAAACCTGAACTGTCAGATTCTTTACTCCGCCTCAGTGAACAGTCGCTCCGGAGATTTCTCCTACTGCTCGGTTCATTTCTCGGTTTAAACAGTGTTTTCTCGGTTCGATTCAACCGAGAATAGTTTTATTTTAACCGCAAAATCGTTCGGTTCAAGCTCTGTCTGTGGTAATCGTAAGTAAATTAAAGGTTTTGTCTGTGTGGAACTTGTAAGTTTATCGGTTCAGTTTTGAACCGATCAGCTGGGTTTAAAACTTATTTACTTTAAAGTTTAACATTTTAGAGTGCGGTTCCCGGTTCTTATCGGTTCTAAAAAAAATGGATTTTATTACGGTTTTTCCAATACCCGTGACACGGTTAGGAACCGATAAGGGTGTCTTGCCTGGCACTGCCGTTTAAAGGGCAAGTTTTTCTGGTTAGGCTGGCATTATGTCTGAGAAACCCAAAAGAAAAACCGGGCCCACTGGGTTTCAACACTGTGATGTCTGTGGGGAAGTCTTCTGCTGACCCACACACCACATGTGTTCTATTGTCTGGGGTTTGACCACCTCCAGTCAGACTGCCAGTTAGTATAAGAATTTCCCTGCAGCCACCCTGGAAAAGAGATTGGGCAGGCTCAGGGAACGAGAGGCCAAAAAGTCCGCTGACCCGGATGGCCAGCCCGGTTCGGTGCCAACCGAACCGGAGGGAGTGCCCTCTGACCAGGGCGAGACTTCCTCGGGCAAAAGAAAAGCTGGTTCTGAGGAACCAATTCCAGTAAAGAAAACAAGAAAGTCAGCAGGTTTGGAGTCCAAAACCCCTTCTCCAACTGCTGCAGAGATAGCAAAAGCCATACAAATTGTCCAGTCACTGTCTCAGGTTCCGTCCGAACCGCCACTATCTGGCAAAAGGTCGGTTCGTCCGGTTCCAGTGGTTCAGGAATATGATGTTGAGGAATTTTATGAACCAGAGGAGGGGAGGATGATTATGAACAGTATGAATGTGGCTGGAAGGTCTGGGTGTGCCCATTGAACCGACATTTCCCGACAGACCTCTAGAATCTCCCCTATGCTATCTGAGTCCCCATCTCATTTATGTTTTACAAAAGTTGCTGAAACCCTCCAGCTTCCCTTGGAAGAAGCTGTGTAACCCCTGCAAATGGGGTTTCCAAAAGACTTCCAGGAGCTTGCTTGAATGCTCCAAGCCTGAATGGTGTTTGGCGTTAAGCCATTTATCAGTGAGTGTTTTAGAGCCTCTGGTACTGTCTCTTTAAGAGCTGTCTGCTTGCAGACATAATTAGTTTGTATGGGGGACTGTGTGCTTCTCTGTTTGAGTACCACTGAGCTGCCAATTCACTCCATTTTGCAGTCACTAGGAGTGCAAAGGAACCTATCTGAAAGATGTAACTGTTTGCCAGAAATCATTTACAGTAATAATGAAATTACAGTTTGTCTAACCTGCTTTTTTGCAGTCAGAACTGTGTCTGCCTAGTTCCCCATTCTGGTTTTGAACTGCTGAACTGGACCAATCAGTGTGGGGTAAGCTAGCTCTAAAATGGTGCCTTGGACGAATCAGAACTTGGACTCATAATCTGAGCCAGCCACAAGAGGATTGTATGGGCAGTGACTCTGGGAGATGTAGTTTAGACTTCGGCGCCTTTTGGACCAACAGGAGCAGTCTATTGTGAGTGACAGCCAATCCAGTCAAGAACTGGGAGGAACTCAAAGGAAGTTCCCGGTTTTGTCTGTTGAAGTTTTTCAGTTGAGCTCTGACAGTGAAGAAGGAAGGAACCCTGTGCTTTTTCAGTGTGCAGTTTTAGTCGGAAAACGTGTGTAAGGCCCAGAGTTCCGGTCTGCAGCTTGTGTAACTGCTTGTTAGGACTGAATCCGTCCTGTGAAAAGAATCAAAGGATATCTGAAGAGTAGAAACCAGGCTCACCCTGTAGAAGACTGGAGAAATAGCTGAATTGCACTCGGTCTGTCAGGAACTGAATCTGCTGTGTGTTCTCCGGGTATTGTGCAGTAATTGCGATCGGGATAGAGAAGCAGTCGTCTGGTATAGTACTTTCTTTTTTACCATAAATGTGTGAAGAGTCTCGTGGAACTCAAGAGTAGCCCTGCTGACGTTGAAGGACCCTATCTTGTTTGGAGGTCGTGAGTACTAATTCAGGTCGCTCCCTGTTGAATTGCCACATTAAATCCAAATGGAATCACTGTACTGCTGACTGTTTAAACTAATTTTTCTTTTCATCTGTGTGAAAGGGCCCTACCAGCTGCCACGGTTTGGACTAGCCACTAGGGCTTGGGTACCCAGGGACAGTAACTGGTAGGGATAGGCCTGTGCACAGAGCCATAGGTAGATAGTAAAGTGATAAGCTAATTAACCTGATTTCCCCTGTCCTTATTATATCCCCTAAATAAATCAGAGCTGCTTGTTTCAGCAAAGTTATACTTCCTGAGGTATTTGTCTATGTTAAAGTACTGTACTGTGATTGTGCACTGTATCTTATTTCACAGGAGGTCCCAGTGCCGGAACTAGTCCTGGGGGTAAGTGTATACTGTGAAGGTAATTCTGATATATTGTGTGGGCCACTAGTGGGAAGAAAGGGGGGTTGCAGTGTCCCAGAGGGCTGTGACCAAGCAAGGGTGTAGGCAGGTATACTCACTGTACACATTTGTGTACAGTTTTGTTGAGTGCCTGTCACAAACCATATGCCTTTCTGTTAACATTTCTATCTAATCTGTAGTATTTGGGTTAGTTTAAGTCACTGTCTCTGCTCAAACTTCTGTTGTTTAGGAGACAGATACTTGTATAACCTCTTTACAGATTAGAAGAATCATCTGACAACAATCTGACTTGTTTGAAAGGGGGTACCATTTGGAGAAGATGTGTTCCTTTTTTATAATGGGGGGGGTACAACTGTCAGAGACTGTGTACACAATGAACATTTCTGGCTACACCCCTGTGACCAAGTAAGTTTAACTATTGCAAACCCTGACCTCTGGGTGGAGGCACCCGCCATTGGATCCAGGCCCCTCAACCTGTTAGTGGCAAATCAGGCAGGGGTAGTAGCCCCTTGGATAGCGCCATCTAGGGGTTACATCTTGGAGGCTCACCGCTGGGATTTGTGTGTCCTCTAGTGGCCATATTTACGAACCACTGTTAAGAAAAAAAATGGGTACCCCGACAGAAGTGGCTGTGCACCGGCTGGTGGAGTGGTGTACTGGGGAGGAGATTGACCCCCAAAATGCTATGCTTATCCTGGACATCCCCCTGGGTATCAATACGGACACTGTACAGGGAGTACTTTCCAAGGTGGAAGGTTTACAAAACCCTGTGGTGGTGGGTCGGCATGCTAATCTGCTCACCCACACTTTCCTGGCCCTAGTAGAGTTTAAGGATCCCATAGATAGCTCCAAAGTGCCACAGACCATTACCCCAGAGGGAGCCCTCACTGCCTGGAGAGTGATAACTAAGTACAGTAAAGACCGGGGAGAATGAGCCCCCACCACTGTCTGAAACTTTTGAGGAGAAATTTGCTAAATGGTTGCTGGGGAAGGGAAACTGTGGAGGACTTGAAGAAACTATTCTTGCCACCTGGGGTGTTCCTCCCCAACACCCTCTCCCCGCTCCAGTACCCGTAATGGTGGCTGAAACCAATGCAGACCCTATTTCTGCACCTGCCATTAGTCACGACTCTTATCAAGGTTGAGGATCTTCTCTGGCACCCTCCCCACCCCCCAAGGGGAGGATGACTGGGAGACCTGGATAGACTATGTTGCCCCCAAGTGCTAGAATGGCAATGCCCGAAGCCAAAAGCGAAAGAGGGTTAGTGAGAGCCTCCGAGGTCCTGCCCTGGCTACCATCCCCGTGCTAAACGGGCCAGTAACCCTGAAGTGACTGCACAGGCCTATCTTGAGGCCTTGGAGAATGTGTATGGGAGCCAAGATTCTGATGAGGATCTATGGTGAGAGTAAGAAATGCACAACAGTACCAAGGGAGTTGTTGTCTGTGTATGTATCTCGGCTGGAAAAATTGTTGCAAGAATGCCTCAGAAAGGGTAGTTTGCCAGCGATTGAACTGGACCGAACCAGGCTGACAGGATCCTTAGGTCTGCCCCCTTCTCAGAACTGCTGTTGCTTCAGTTACGCCTGGCAAATCGACTGGAATCCCACCCTCCTATGATGAGTTAATGAGAGAAATTGAGGAGTTGAGAAAGGCGACCTCGGGAGGACCTGCACCAATAGCTGCAGCTCGACCCGAGTGACTGAGGGTGGCCCATCAAGTGAAGTTCAGGGCAGGTTGGCAGTCAATGAGTGCTCTGACAAGGAAAGATATGCCACAATGGGGCGAACTGTTGAGAGAGATCCGAATTCAAAAACAGTCCCTTTATGAAGGCCACGCCTGCAAGTACGGGCCCTGACCTATATCCGACTGCATCTGCTATGGGGGTGGGGGTACCCACCCATGTATCTCCTGCTGATAACAGCTCCAAACTCAATTCCTTGACCATGGAAGTGGAGAATCTGACGAGATGTCTCCAAATGCTTATCACGCGCAGAGACAGAGATGGCACCAAGGTTTCCAGTTAGTAATACCCCGCCCTGGCTCCCAGTGTGGCGCTCGCCAGCTCAAACTCCAGAAAGTATGTTTTGCTATAATTGTGGGAAGGATGGGCACATGAAAGGGAATGCCGGTCCCCAAAGACACTGACAAAGTTGCATATAGGCTACAAGGAGAGCTTGGAGAACAAATCAGTGGTTAAGAGGTGCATGAAATGATCCCAGTGAGGGCACCAAAATGCTAACTCACGTCCTTTTGTGGCAAGGTCAGTTGCCCAGGCCCCCACTATCGCCTCTCAGACTGGTCCAGAATAGTGGGTCCCTCCATGGAGACCACTGTAAAGGTGAATGGAGTGTCTACAAGAGCTGTATTAGACAGTGGCTCCCAAGTGACAATTATGTTCCAAGATTGGTATCAGAAGCATTTGTCAGACGTACCTCTACAACCATTAGAAGGACTGCATGTATGGGGGTTAAGTGAGAAGGCCTACCCTATTCCAGGTATATCCGATTTGGCTGTCTTTCCCACCTCCGTGGCTGGAGTGGCCGAACAAGTAGAGACTTAGCCTTAGTGTGTCCCCACTGGACTGTATGATGGTGTCCCTTTGTTGATTGGAACAAATGCTCATATGTTCGGAAAGCTGGCACAGTTGTGTTATGAAAAACAGGGGTCAAAAACTAGTAGAGCTTTAAGAGTTCCAGCTTTAATTAAGAAGACCTATGATGCACAGAGAGATGCTGAAAAAATAGAACCAGAGGAACCGGTCGGAATTGTATGGGAGAAGGATCCTGAGTCTCTGATCCTGGCGCCAAATGCCCAGTGTACCTTACAGGGAGAGGTCCGTATCAGAAAGGATGTTAAGAATAAAATATTAATGTTGGATGCACCAGGCGATGGAAAATTGCCAGAGGGACTGCTGGTCAAGCCTAGTATTTTGCCCGCTAGAGCCCATGCTTATGCCAGAAGGGTAATGGTCCAAGTTCATAATGTGTCTGAAAGAGACATTCGAGTAAATAGAGGTTGCATCCTGGCTAATGTGCATTGTGCAGACACTGCAGTGCTACCCAGCAGCAAGAGTTCGAGGAAGAATGACAGAGTAACGCCTGACTTGTTTGATTTCGGCGACTCCCCGTTGCCAGCTGAATGGAAAGTGAGGATCAGTGAGAAGCTTGCCCAGAGAGACCAGGTGTTTTCTTTAAAGAATGGGACGAAGGATGTGTGCAAGGAGCTGAGCACATATCCGGCTGCATGACGAAGACCATTTCGTGAGAGGTCTCACGCCTGGCACCTGCTGACATAGATGATGTGAGACGGCATCTGCAAGAGATGTTAGTCGCTGGTGTAATACAAGAATCCAGAAGCCCTATGCTTCCCCCATTGTGGTAGTGAGGAAAGAATGGGACAGTAAGGTGGTGTGTGGATTATTGCACCTTAAACCGCGGACTATCCCGATCAGTACACAATGCCCGCATTCAGGATGCTTTGGACTGCCTAAACGGAGCAAGTGGTTCTCTGTGTTGGATCTCCGCAGTGGGTACTACCAGATCCCGATGGTCCAGAGGACCGTGGAGAAGACAGCCTTTATCTGTCCGCTTTGGCTTCATGTATTCATGAGGATGCCTCAAGGGATTTCAGGTGCCCCAGCCACTTTTCAACGATTGATGGAGCGTGCAGTGGGGACATGAACTTACTAGAGTGCCTGGTATACCTAGATGATGTTATTGTGTTTGGCAGCTCACTGGAGGAACATGAGAGCAGATTATTTAAGGTATTGGACCGACTGGAGGACTTTGGCCTTAAACTGTCCATTGATAAGTGTCAATTCTTTCAAACATCAAGTACGTGGGACAATAGTATCCACCGAGGAATAGAGACCGACCCAAGTAAAGTTGAGGCTCTTGACCACCTGGCCACAGCCCAAAAATCTAAAAAAGAACTGCAAAGATTCCTGGATTCTGTGGTTATTATCGGCGCTTCATCAAGGACTATTCAAGAGTGATCCGCCTTTACTTAACCTTACTCAAAGGTATCCCCAACCCACAAAATACTAAAGTCATGGGCCCTCAAGACTGAGAGAGTGTATTTTCATCCGAGTGAAGTATTTGGGGCCCGCTGGACTCCTGATTGTGAGACTGCTTTTCATGAGATCATATATCAACTTACCCATGCTCCAGTGCTGGCCTATGCCGATCCAAGAAAACCTTATGTCCTGCACACTGATGCTAGCTTGCAAGGGTTGGGGCCTGTTGTACCAAGAGCACGAGAATGGCCTGAGACCTGTGGCCTTTGCCAGTAGAAGCCTGACCCCATCCGAAAAGAACTATCCTGTACATAAGTTAGAGTTCCTAGCTTTGAAGTGGGCTATTGTTGACCAATTCCATGAGTACTTGTATGGGCTAAAATACTAGTAAAACTGACAATAATCATTTGACCTATGTGCAGACCTCAGCTAAGTTGGATGCCACTGGCCATAGGTGGCTTTCTGCATTATCTACATATGACTATGCTCAATGAGCAGGTCTGAACCACATAGATGCTGATGTCTCTCCGGAGGCCTGTTCCCCAGAATGATTGGGTCCGATTGGCAGAACCTGACATTCGGCACTCTGCCGGAAGTTTGACAGGAAGAACAAATGTCCACGGACGTAGTGGACTGCATGGTGGATTGCTTGGGACCCTCTGAGAATTGCATACCTGCTGCTTTGCCACTTTTCTGCAATAGACATTGGTGCACTGCCTCAGCTGGACAATGACAGTATTGCAGGCTCAATCGCGATCCCATGATCAAAGCAGCTTTAGAAGCCTCTATGGAGGAAAAGATGTGTCCAAATTACGCTCCACTGATTTGAGAACTGCACTGTTATACAAAGAAGGTCCTAAGTTGAAACTGATCAATAAACTGCTATACAGAGAAACAGTAGACAGAGGGGACAAGTAGACAAACAACAACTAGTGCTGCCCACTGCCTTCGAGACTCAGTACTGAGGTCCTTGCACAACCACATGGGGCACCTTGGTATAGACAGAACGCTTGACTTGGTGAGATCCAGATTCTGTTGGCCTAAGATGGGGGCTGATGAGCAACACATTCGAACTTGTAGTCGCTGCTTACAGAGGAAAGCTTTGCCCAGAGGGCTGCCCTCCTTGTTAACATCACCACCAGTGCACCCATGGAGCTGGTCTGTATTGATTTTCTGAGTTTGGAGTCAGATCAAAGAAATATCAGTAATGTGCTGGTGGTCACTGACCATTTCACGAGATATGCCCAAGCTTTCCCACCAAAGACCAGAAAGCATCCACTGTGGCCAAAGTACTTGTAGAAAACTTTTTTGTTACTATAGGGCTCCACAAAGAATCCATTCTGATCAAGGGAGAGACTTTGAGAGTCGTCTGATCAAAGAGATGCTTCTCTGTGGGGTCTGAAAGTCCAGAACCACTCCTTACCACCCCAGGGGACCCACAGCCTGAACGTTTCAACTGCACTTTGCTAGATATCTAGGCACCCTGCACCCAAAGGACAAGCCTAGATGGAGCCAACAAATTAGCACCCTGGTACATGCTTATAACTGCACCAAAAGTGATGCCACTGGGTTTCTCCCCACCGCCTGATGTTTGGAAGAGAAGCTCGACTACCAGTAGATGTGTGTTTTGGGGTCTCTCCTGATGGGGTTCAAGCTGACAACTATTTACAGTATGTGCAAAAGTTAAAGGCCCAGCTAACTCATGCGTACCAACTGGCTCAAACCATGGCTGCCAAAAGAAATCTGGCCAACAAAGAACGGTATGATAAAAAGGTGAAAGCACAGGAACTCCAGGAGGGAGATCGGGTATGCTAAGAAATCTGGGACTGCATGGCAAGCACAAGATTGCTGACAGATGGCACCATCTCCTCACATTGTAGTGGGCAAACTAGATGATCTGCCAGTGTACAAAGTAAGGCCTGAGAACAATTCAAAAGATGTAAAAACAATGCATAGAAATCATTTACTGCCCATTGGACAAATCCTGATTGAGTCTGAGCCCCCAGAAGATGCCCCCTCTGGACCAGTGACTAGAGCTGCTGCTAAGAAAAGATAAAGGAAGTCTGCACCTACAGAACCAGAGTTAAAGTGTTCCCCTGCACAAGTCCCAGTTGAGCATGACTGTCAGTCCATATCAGAAGAAAGTGAGTGACTTTGAATACTATCCTTCTATGAACTGAGTCAATTGTTTGGGGCAATCCCCTAGACAATACTGGAGACAAAGCTGGGCCTTCTGGACTGTCTAAGGCCTCAGCTTCATCCCTGGAGCCAATGCTCCCAGAAAGTGAAGTGCAAAGCATCAGATCAGATGAAATGGAATCATTGTGCATGGTTGAACTGTTTGAGCTTCAGGGAGGAAAATGATAGATTGGGGCAGACTGGTGATACCCGACAAGAAGAGTATTTTAGTGCCTGACAGTCCACTGCCAGTGTCCGGAAAGCTTCCATGCGAGCCAAATGTTGTGGACTCAGAAACTGTAACTCCTGGAGCTGAAAGTGCCCCAAGTTCTAGCCTCTCTACCCCATGGAGACTCCCCTGACAAGTGAGGACAATGCTGAAAATGAGGCTCAGAGTGCAGAGACTGTAACAGTTCCCCCTAGGAAGACTGGTCGAGCTGTAAAGCCAGTGGTGCACCTCAGTTATGATTCACTTGGGAGGCCTGTGGACTTGCCTCTCAATGTTGTCCATAAAGGAGTGTACGTGTCCCCGAGCTCATTGCCCAAACTGAGCATCAGTGCTAACTCCAAGTTACTTGTGTTGCCCTCTAAGTATGGTGCCTTGCCCGTCCAGCCCCCAAAGGTAACACTGATAGGATGGGCCCTCTCTTCAGGTTTCATGTACAAGAGGTAATAACTTGAGTTATGGTACAATGTGTGTGTAATACTGTGTAAAGAGGACGTACTGCAAAGTTTCAGAAATGTGTTCTTGGTAAAATGATGTATTGACTGATGATTACATGTGTGAGCCTAATGCAAATGTATATGGTTGCAGTTGAAACTTATGGGGGTACTTGCTTGACGCGGATGTCAAGCTTTCCCAGGCCAGGAAGGGTGTAACCCCCCTGCAAATGGGGGTTCCCAAAAGACTTCCAGGAGCTTGCTTGAATGCTCCAAGCCTGAATGGTGTTTGGCCATTTATCAGTGAGTGTTTTTAGAGCCTCTGGTACTGTCTCTTTAAGAGCTGTCTGCTTGCAGACATAATTAGTTTGTATGGGGGGACTGTGTGCTTCTCTGTTTGAGTACCACTGAGCTGCTGCAATTCACTCCATTTTTGCAGTCACTAGGAGTGCAAGGAACCTATCTGAAAGATGTAACTGTTTGCCAGAAATCATTTACAGTAATAATGAAATTACAGTTTGTCTAACCTGCTTTCTTTGCAGTCAGAACTGTGTCTGCCTAGTTCCCCATTCTGGTTTTGAACTGCTGAACTGGACCAATCAGTGTGGGGTATAGCTCTAAAATGGTGCCTTGGACGAATCAGAACTTGGACTCATAATCTGAGCCAGCCACAAGAGGATTGTATGGGCAGTGACTCTGGGAGATGTAGTTTAGACTTGGCACTTTTGGACCAACAGGAGCAGTCTATTTGAGTGACAGCCAATCCAGTCAAGAACTGGGAGGAACTCAAAGGAAGTTCCGGTTTGTCTGTTGAAGTTTTCAGTTGAGCTCTGACAGTGAAGAAGGAAGGAGCCCTGTGCTTTTCAGTGTGCAGTTTTAGTCGGAAAGCGTGTGTAAGGCCCAGAGTTCGGTCTGCAGCTTGTGTAACTGCTTGTTAGGACTGAATCCGTCCTGTGAAGAGAATCAAAGGATATCTGAAGAGTAGAAACCAGGCTCACCCTGTAGAAGACTGGAGAACTAGCTGAATTGCACTCGGTCTGTCAGGAACTGAATCTGCTGTGTGTTCTCCCGTGTATTGTGCAGTAATTGCGATCGGGATAGAGAAGCAGCCTGCCTGGTATAGTACTTTCTTTTTTTTTACCATATAAATGTGTGAAGAGTCTCGTGGAACTCAAGAGTAGCCCTGCTGACGTTGAAGGACCCTATCTTGTTTGGAGGTCGTGAGTACTAATTCAGGGTCGCTCCCAGTTGAATTGCCACATTAAATCCAAATGGAATCACTGTACTGCTGACTGTTTAAACTAATTTTTCTTTTCACTGTGTGAAAGGGCCCCTACCAGCTGCCACGGTTTGGACTAGCCACTAGGGCTTGGGTACCCAGGGACAGTAACTTGTAGGGATAGGCCTGTGCACAGAGCCATAGGTAGATAGTAAAGTGATAAGCTAATTAACCTGATTTCCCCCTGTCCTTGTTATATCCCCCTAAATAAATCAGAGCTGCTTGTTTCAGCAAAGTTATACTTCCTGAGGTATTTGTCTATGTTAAAGTACTGTACTGTGATTGATGCACTGTATCTTATTTCACAGGAGGTCCCAGTGCCGGAACTAGTCCTGGGGGTAAGTGTATACTGTGAAGGCAATTCTGATATATTGTGTGGGCCACTAGTGGGAAGAAAGGGGGGTTGCAGTGTCCCAGAGGGCTGTGACCAAGTAGTTTAACTATTGCAAACCCTGACCTCTGGGTGGAGGCACCCGCCATTGGATCCAGGCCCCTCAACCTATTAGTGGCAAATCAGGCAGGGGTAGTAGCCCCTGGGATAGCGCCATCTAGGGGTTACATGTGGATGAGCAAGAGGAGCCTGATTTTGTAGAAATGATGGATATTCCAGAGTCTAGGAGATTGTCTATTCCTTTGCATAAGTCTCTTAGGAAGCAAACAATAAAAATTTTAAAAGTTCCTAATTCTGTGCCTCCTGTAGATAAAAAGATGGACAGAAGGTACACATTGTCAGGTCCTGATACAGAATTCCTTTCTCAGCAATGCAGTCATGTTAGGTAGTTCAGGCTGCAGCCTGTGATAAATAATATCCCCTGGCTTCACATCCTCCTGACAAGGATTCCAGGAAGATTGATGCCATGGCGAAAACAGTATATGGCAGCCTCTCTGGGACTCAGGCAAGCAAATTATATGGCTTATGTAGCTAGGTATCAGAAATCTAGATGGGATACTGTTATGGAATTAGTCAAGCAAGCCCATGGCCAGCTGGCTGTGAACTAGAACAGGTGGCTGCTGATGGTGGGGCTTCTAGGTACAGTTTCATGCTGCTGTGGATGTTAATGATGTTTCCTCTAGGGTCATGGCACATCTGTAGCTTTTCGTAGGTTGGCCTGGCTCAGGGTGTATTAGTCTGTCTCAGGATACCCAGACTAAGGCTATGGATTTTCCTGTGTGGGAAATTCTCTGTTTGGGGAGCAGACAGAGAATTACATGAAAAGATGGATGAATATAGGACTACTTACAAGAGTGCCCAAGCTAAGGAGCGGCAAGCCACCTCAGAGGGCACTTCAGGGGTAGGGGTAGGCCTTTTCACAGGCCTTTTACAGACTCAGGCCTCCTCTGCCTATGCTCAGAGGGGCTTCTTCAGAGGCAGAGGCAGGCGAGGGGGTGGGCAGGCCTGCTCCCACTCCTCAGCCTAAAGCTCCTGCTAAGCAGGCACCCTGATGGGGTGCCCAGGGCGATTCTCCCTTTACGGTAGGGCAGGCTGGCTTACTTCAGTCAGAACTGGGCTTCTTTAACTTCAGACAAGTGGGTTCTGGAAGTAGTAGCCAAGGTCTGGTTCTCAGCTTCAAAAAGTTTCCCAAGTTGAGAACCAGACTTTTCACCTGCAAGTGCTTCAGAGACCTTTGCTCTGGAAGCAGAGGTCTCAACCCTGTTGGCTCTCAGAGCAGTGGAAGGGTTCCTCCCTGCACCAGGGCAGGGGTCTGTATTCCAGATACTTCCTTACCCCAAAAGGCAGGAGAATGGCGCCCATATTAGACCTCAGATATCTGAACAAGCATCTTTTGAAACCAAAGTTCAAAATGGTAACTCTGCAATGATTTTACCCTCCCTAAGGCCAGGGGACTGGTTAGCCTCCTGGACCTCAAGGATGCCTATTTCACGTCCTAATCAGAAGCTCCCATCGAAAGTACCTCAGATTCGAACTACCTTCAGGTCATTACCAGTTCAGAGCAATGCCCTTCGGCCTCCTCTGCCCCAAGGGTATTCACAAAGTGTCTAGCAGTGGCAGTGGCTCACTAAGGAGGCAAAGGATTGCTGTTTTTCCTATCTAGACGATTGGCTCATTGTAGGCCAGTCCCCAGAACAGGTAAAATCTCACCTGCAAGTTACCCAGCAGCTTCTCACCTCCCTGGGCTTTCTGCTAAATCTACCAAAGTCGGTTCTGGAACCAGTCCAGGTACTCACCTTTATAGGGGCAGAGTTGGACACAAAGCTAGCCAGAGCTTTTCTTCCCTTAGAAAGGGTGATAAATTTAGTGACTCTGGCCTCCTCCTTCACCCTGCAGGTCTCTCGACCAGCAAGACACTTTCTGCAGCTCCTGGGACACATGGCTGCATCCACAGCTGTTGTGCAGGGAGCAAGATTTCAGATGAGAGACATTCAGTTTCACTTGAGAACCTATTGGTCTCAGAGAAGAGACCCCTTTCCAAGTTGGTCCCAGTGACTGAACCTTGATCCAGGCCCTGCAGTGGTGGCAGGATCAGAGCAATTTAGGTTGGGGGTCCCTTCATTCCCCTGCTCACAATTTGACTCTCACTACAGATGCTTCCTTCTGGGTTGGGAGCCCACATGGGTGACCTTTCCACTCAGGGAGTGTGGTCCCCGGGAATCTCTGCTCCACATCAATTTGCTGGTACTAGAGCTGTCTTTTAGCTCTTCAAGCATTTTCTGCATCTGTCCACAACAAGGTGATACAAGTCAGAACAGACAACACCACAACAATGTGGTACATCAACAAACAGGGGCACTCGGTCTTCAGCCTTGTGCACCGAGGCAATGAGTTGTGGTCTCTGGCCTATTCCCTGAACACTTCCCTCATAGCAGTTCATCTTCCAGGAAGGACAATGTCCTAGCGGATGCTCTCAGTAGGATTTCCAGGGCCATCACGAATGGTCCCTGGATCTTCAAGTGCTGGGGATAGTCTTTTCCAGATGGGGCACCCTCAGATAGATCTTTTGCAGCCCCAGACAATCACAAACTTCCTGTTCTGTTGCAGGCCTCCAGTGTTGGGCTCAGTCCCCTGGATGCCCTTCTCCTGGATTGGGAGGAAGTTTTTTATGCTTTCCTCCTTCCTCTCCTATTCAAAGTATTAGTCAGAATCAGATCTCAGCCTTGCAGGGTGATTCTGATTGCCCGGATTGGGCCAGGCAGCCCTGGTACCCACTTCTGTCACTGACAATCCATCTTCCTTTGCCTCCCCAGGATTCACAACCTGTTAACTTGTGCCCGGGAAGGGTTTGGTATCCGGACCTCAATCCCTCAACCTCAAGGCCTGGCTCTTGAGGAGTTAGAGTTTGCTGATTTACACCTCTCTCAAGGTGTTCTTGAAATCCTAAAGGCTTCCAGAAAGCCTTCAGTAGGGCTACTTATAGTTCTAAATGGAAAAGGTTTTCCATTTGGTGTGCTGAGAAAAATATTTCCCCAGAATCTGCTGATTTGCCCATTGTATTAGATTACACGGTCCATCTTAATTCCTTGGGTCTCAGACCAGCTACCCTGAGAGTCCATTTGGCAGCTGTATCTGCTTTTGTGTCAGCAGGAAAGTCATCCCTCTTTCCACTCACCCTGTGTTTTCCAAGTTTTTAAGGATTACTCCATACTAATCCACCCTTTCGGGAACCGGCCCTGCCTGGGACCTTAATGTTTGTATTGCCCAGTTAATGCAACCCCCTTTTGAACCTCTGTTTTCTGCAGAGCTTAAGTATCTAACTTGGAAAACTGTTTTTCTGGTGGCTATCACTTCTGCTAGACGCATAAGTGAGTTGCAAACCTTGTCAGTGGAAACTGACTTTATTTCTTTCCACAGGGACAAGGTAGTTCTTAGGACTAATAGGAAGTTTTTACCTAAGGTGGTTTCAGATTTCCATCTTAACCAATCTATCTCCTTCCAGTATTTTTCACTGATCACCCTCTTCTGGTGAGAGGAGGTTGCACAGCCTGGATGTTAAGAGAGCTCTTAGTTACTATATAGAGCGTACTAAAGGTCACAGGTTCAATCCTCCAACTTTTCCTTACCTATGGTGAAGTTGGGAAAGGCAAACCTGCCACTAAGAGATCAATTGCCAGGTGGATTGTCTCTTGTATCCAATTTTGTTATCATAAACTGGGCAGAGATCCCCCCTCTGGCTTGTGGGCTCATTCTACCAGGGGTACAGCTGCGTCTCTAGCTGCTGCCAGAGACATCCCTATATTAGAGATATGCCAGGCTGCTACTTGGAAAACGGTACACACTTTTACCAAGCATTACCCTGGATGTCCAGGCCAGGAGAGATGCTCGGTTTGGCACAGCTGTTCTTCAGCGCCTATTCCCTAAGTAGGTTCTGCCCCTCCTCCATGGAGGTACTGCTGTGTAGTCTGCTACTGTCATAATATAGCAAGACTTCATGTTGTTTGAAGAAAAAATTACTCACCTTAGTAATGTTGTTTCTTCTAATGGAGTCTTGCTATATTATGACCTCCCCCCCCAGCCTGCCCCTCTCAGAACTTCTACTGTGTGGGTGCGGGCAACTTAGTGTGGGCACTATTTTATGCCCTTAGTTTCCCTTTGGGAGTTTGGGTGTGTGTGTGTTTTATTATACTGTTGTTTTATTCTCATGTTGTTAGAATTGTGTTAGTAGTTCTGGTCCCCTGACTTGAGTCTTGGGTGTTGGGACCAGCAATGGTTGTTAATGTTTAGGTAGCCATTTGGCTAGTGTAGGTTACAGCTTCCACACAGACCTTAGTGAGTTTTTGCTCGTAAAGATCTGACAGTTCAGGTTTGAAATTACACAGATAGAGCTGCTTCTTAGAGCTCGTGCTCAAAGTTCTATTTTGGAATGGTGTTAACCATTTCACCTCCGGAGCAGTTCTAGTGGTGGGACAAACTGCTACTGTCATAATATAGCAAGACTCCATTAGAAGAAACAACATTACTAAGGTGAGTAATTTTTTCTTCTCACCCCAGGAATACTCCAATATTCCTAACTCTTATGCGGTATTCCTTTAAGCCAGATCTGCTCAGAGATGGAACGTTATGCTAATGATGGAACACCATTGGCACGTGCCACTTTTCAAATGCTGCCACCTATCAACTGTCTACATTCTAACCTTCAGATTTCACTCTCCGTCTGTCAAGACTAGACACTCGGAGATCCTCTCCTCAACATCTCGTCGAGAAACTTATAAAAATATATAAGTATTCCTTATATTTTCATTTGCTGCCCATATCCTTTGTTTTTTAGATTAACCACTTGATTATTTTTGTTAAAATTGTTGAGTTTTCTTGAGTTTCTCTTGTTTCGGTATAACCGGAAGGGATCTGGGAATTTTTAGTTTTAGCGGAGTTTTGTAACAGAAACTCCTTTATTTTAGTGTATTTTGTTTACAAAAAAATTCTTTGGGCTGGCCCGGGGGCGCAGAGGGTTGAGGCACTGGCACCTTACCTCGGCCCACACCGGCGACCTGGGTTCGGGAACGGACTTGGAACACCGGGAGCTGACAGGGGCAGGAGTGGATTGAGCCATCCGTAGGACTGCTTTCCTCTTCTGTCCTGGGGGTGGGTAGCAGGATGATGTCATGCTGCAGCAGCCTCTGGTGGAGACCGGGAGCACTGCAAGAGCACTGCATGGCGGGACCATCACTAGAAAAGTGGAAATGTGGCCTTCCACACGTCGGCGGATGGCCGCCCAACTCTCTGAGGCCGTCTATATGCTCTACGAGTCCTCCGCCTCAGCAGCACCCTGGGGCGTTATGCTGATATAAACCCCTTGACTAGTGCCTTCTCCTCACCCAGTGATGGGTTACGCCCGGGTTACACTGGGGTTGACTGCCATCCGAGACCGGAGGCTGGGGGGGTGGGGACGGGTCAGGGGAATGCCTTGGCAAGCTCGAAGGAGGGACTGATGTGGAGCACTTGGGGGGATAAAGAAATTACACACACACAAAAAAAAATTGTTTTGTATAACCGCTAATACCGGTTACTGAACCGCTAAACTCCGTTCCTTTCTTATTGGTTCTTGGTTCCCCAACCAACCACAACCGCAAATTTTAGTCTGAAAAGTTAAAATCTTATTTGCGGTTGCTATTTTTCTGTTGATTTGTCTAAAATGTCAGAAAAGCCTAAGAGAAAAACTGGTGAACCCGGTTTTAAAAACTGTACTGAGTGTGGAGAAGGTTTTGCCAAGGCAGATAAGTACACTTCTTGTGTGGTCTGCCTTGGCTATAACCATTTAAAGTCAGATTGTGAGATTTGCAAGACCTTTCCTGAAAAAATGCTTGAAAAACATTTGGAAAGGCTCAGAAAGAAGTTGCTTCCAACTAAGGATCCTTCTTGCTCTGACCAGCCGACACCCTCAGTGGCTGTGGGTGAAACCACAGAAACCACTACTTCTACCCCTGATACAGGTACAGAGGTAATTGTAGAAAGGCCTGCTGAACCAGCTAGCTCTCCGGTTCCATTGAAAAAAAAAAAAACTAAACAGATAGAACCCCCTGCTGATCAGCGTTTGGTGACTTCTACTGTGACTGGAAATATGCCCTCTCCACTGGAGATTGCACAAGCTTTTAAAGTCTTGCAGGCCTTACAGGGGATGCAGCCTGTTGGACAGACGTCAGCAGTTCAGACCCCTTCTGCCGGCCCGCTGACGCAGAGGCAGGTTGCCTACCTGCAACACCGGTGACCCGGGTTCGGGAATGGACCCGGAATGTCGGAGGGCCGGCCAGGGGAGCAGGATTGAGCATCCAAGGACTGCTCTCCTTCTCAAGGGGGGGAGGGGGTACAGTGTTCAGTGCAACATGGACAACTAGCAGAGGGTGGGTGTACCAAGCATGCTGATGCCAGTAGCTCAGGAGGCCTGGGTGGACGCTGGTGGTCATTGCATGTCCCCACCCCCACACACTGGGAAAAATGCCGCCAGCTACCCCAAATGAAGTCCGCCCTTGGCTTCAATAAGCTCCCAGGCTGGCCTGCCGACTTATCCCATCGTTGCGGCACTCTAGGGCCGGTGCCACGATCCCGCCCTAGGGGGTAAGCCAGGGGGTATCGACGAGGTGCAGCCAATATGGGAGTGGAAGCAGGGGTCCATGACGGGGCTGAGGCACAGGGTGGCCGACAGCAGGAAAAAGTATACTAAATAAAAAAAAAAGTTCAGACCCCTGCTAAATCTACCCAATCTTCCTTCCATGATGATAGAAAGATTCTAGGGAGTATGAGGAAGAAGATGAGGGAGAGCCTATACAGCCTGAAGTCTCCCCTGAACAGGAGTTTAGCTCTCCTCCCAGGGCCGCAGAGGATTATTCATCCCATTTTACGTTCGTTAGAAAAATGGTAGATGCTCTTGACATCACTACTACTGAGGTGATAGAGGATGAAGAGGAAGCAGAATATCTAGAAACGATGGGGTTAACACGCACTAAGAAGTTACTGCTCCCTGTGAATAAATTCTTTAAAAAAAGACATATTCAAAATCCTCCAGACACCTTGGTCTGCCCCCCCTTTGGACAAAAGGCTGGACAACAAGTATCAGCTGGACAGGGATGGGGCTGAATTCTTATTCTCCAACCCTGACCACCAAGGGGTGGTACAAGCTGCAGCCTGTGACAAGGCAAAGGTTCTTCTGGCATCTCACCCCCCCCCTCCCCCCCCCCCCCCAAAAAAAAAGATTCCAGAAAAATTGATAGGTAGCCCTTTTTGGCCATGCTATCAGCTTCCTTGGCCATCAGGTAAGCTAATTTCTAGGCTTATGCAGCCCAGTATCAGAAATCCCTCTGGCAGTCTGTTATGGCTATGGCATACAAAGCTCCCTCAGGTCTCTCAGCTGACTTAACTGAGACTGCTAAGTTTGGCTTAGAAGCAGCCAAATACCAGTTTCAAATGGCAGCAGACACCAGTGACACTGCTGCCAGGTGGATGGCTAATATGATTACCCACAGGAGGTTTGCCTGGCTAAGAGCTACAAACCTTACTCAGGATACACAGAACAAGGCTCTGGAGTTTCCTTTTGAGGGTAATTCCATTTTTGGAACCCATACAGAGGCTTACATGAAAAGGTGGACGAGTACAAGGCCACCTACAGAAGTAATTCTGCCAAGGAAAGGGCTTCCCCATCCACTAGACCTTATGGAAGGGGAGGCAATGGCAGACATTTTCACACCAGTCCCTTTTATTGGGCCATGGCTGTACCCCAAGTTCAGCAGTACCTACAGCAAGGGTACTTCAGGGGCAGGGACAGAAGGGGTTCCAGGCGTGGTTCCCAGTCTTAGCTTCAGGCAAAGCAAGACCTCTGACATGCTTTTCCTGGCCACCTCCCCACTACCAGTAGGGTGAAGACTGACTCATTATTTCAAGGCTTGGAAACTGATCACCACAGACAAGTGGGTCCTGGAAGTAGTGACTCAGGGTCTGTCCCTAAGCTTCAAATCCCTTCTCTCTCTAAGAACCAGAGTGTTCAAGCCAGCTTCCAATGCAGAAAGAAAGCTGCTGGAAAAGGACATACACAAACTATTGTTGTCAAAAGGCAGTGGAACCCGTGCCCCCACAACAAAGTGGAAGGGTTTTTTATTCAAGGTGCTTCCTCACAACAAAGAAAAATGGTGAATGGCGGCCTATCCTAGACATAAGGGTGCTAAATAGGCGCTTGCTAAAGCCAAGGTTCAAAACAGTAACCTTGTCACTGATTCTGCCAGCTCTCCAAAAAGGAGACTGGCTGGCATCTCTGGATGTAAAAGATGCTTACTTCCACATCCCCATGAGGGAGTGTCACAGAAAGTACCTTAGGTGCAGACTCCCTTCAGGTCATTACCAGTTTTCAGCCCAGCCATTTGGTCTCACTTCAGCTCCAAGAGTGTTCACAAAGTACCTGGTAGTGGCACACCTGCGAAGGCAAGGTGTCACAGTTTTCCCCTACCTGAACGACTGGTTGGTGGTTGGAAAATCATCACAACAGGTAGAGCAACATCTGCAGCTCACCCAAGGACTTCTGGAGTTGCTGGGTTTTGTGGTAAATCTCAGAAAGTCAGTCCTTCATCCTGCACAAGTGCTACAGTTCATAGGAGCAGAATTAAATACCAAGGAAGGCAGGGCTTACCTACCTCTTGACAGGGTAGTAAAAAGTATTCTGCAGATGGCAGGGTCCTTCAGCATGAACAAACCAAAAACTGCAAGACAGTTTCTACCACTGGCACAGTCCTGGACTCCAGGTTCCACATGAGAGACATCCAATTCCACCTAAGGGTGCATTGGTGTCAGAGAAAGGATTCTCTCTCAAACTAGTTCCAGTAACAAAAATGTTACTTCTGGCCCTTCAGTGGTGGAAAGAAGCCAACCTCAGGGAAGGGGTTCCCTTTCCAAAAGAGTCTCCATCAGTGATTCTTACAACAGATGCATCACTACGGGTGGGGTGCCCACCTAGGGAATCACACCATTCACGGCGCTTGGTTCAGTGCAGAGTCATTCCACAATATAAACCTGCTGGAGCCCAGAGCAATGTTGCTGGCACTCCAAGCCTTAGCACCACTGGTTCAGGGAAGGGTGGCACAGGTCAGAACAGACAATACCACCACAATGTGCTAAATAAACAAGCAGGGAGGAACAAGGTTGGATCCTCTCTGCACAGAAGCTATGAGAATTTGGACTCTGGCCTACTCTCTAGGAGTTTTCCTTCAGGCCATTCATCTGCCAGGAAAGGACAATACCCTAGCAGATGCTCTGAGTCTGATCAGCAAGGCCCATCACAAATGGACCTTGAACAGACATGTGGTGTAAGTAATTTTCAGAAGGTGGGGTACCCCAGAGATAGATCTCTTTGCATCCCATGAAAGTCACCACCTGTCACAATATTGTTGCAGACGCCCAGCTCAGGAAACAATAGCCCTGGATGCTGTGGTTCTGGACTGGTAAGGGAAGTACCTGTATGCATTCCCTTCTTTCCCTCTGGTGTATAGAGTGCTACTCAAGCTCAGGTCCCAGTCAGCTTCAGTGATCTTGATTGCTCCAGAATGGGCCAGGCAGCCATGGTATTCTGTGCTGCTCTCCATGTCTATAGCTGAGCCAGTACACCTCCCTCGAAGGCACAACTTGCTAACCTCCAATCAAGAGAGATTCCTGTACCTGAATCTCAAATTCCTCAGGCTCTTGACCTAGAGTATTCGGCCTTACATCTCTCGGAAAGTGTTCTTGACATTTTAAGAGTGTACAGGAAACCTTCCACCAAGAAAACCTACACCTCTAAATGGAAAAAGTTTTCTATCTGGTGCTCCACCAGGGATGTTGTGCCAGTTTAGGCAGGGGTTCCAGCTGTGCTGAACTACCTTACTTATTTGCATTCACTGGTCCTGCTGCCCACTACTCTAAAAGTCCATTTAGCTTCAGTGTTTGCTTACACATCAGCTGGGAAGAATGCCTCTATGGCATCAGACCTTATCTTCAAAAGGTTCTTTAAAGGTGTAGCTCATTTGCACCCCCCTCACAGGGAACTGGTGCCAGCCTGAGACCTAAATGTGTGTATTGCCAAGCTTATGGGTTCCCCCTTTGAACCCATGTCTTCAGCTCCTTTGAAATATGTCACATGGAAGATGGTTTTCCTAGTGGCAATCACTTCTGCTAGGAGGAACAGTGAGCTCCAGGCACTCTGTGTTGAGCAGGACTGCATTTCATTCTGCAGGAACAAAGTGGTCCTGCGAACAAGCAGAAAATTTCTTCCAAAGGTGGTTTTGGACTTTCGTTTGAATAGTCCATTACTTTACCTGTTTTCTTTACTGAGCATTCAAGCTCTGGGGAACGTAGACTGCACAGTCTTGATGTCAGGTGAGCACATAGCTACTACATGACAGTCAATAAGGCCCATAGACAGTACAGGAAACAACAGTTCCTGACTTATGAGGATGTGAGAAAAGGAATTCCAGCATCTAAGAGGTCCATTTCTTGCTGGATTGTTCAGTGTATTCAGTTGTGCTATTCAAAACCTGGGAAGGAGCCCCCAGCAGGGCTGAGAGCCCATTCTACAAGGGGTACAGCTGCTACTATAGCAGCTTCCAATGATGTTCCACTGGTGGACATCTGTAAAGCATCTACCTGGAGAACAGTGCACACCTTCACTAAGCATTGCAGCCTGGACACAAAGGCTGGGGTGATGCCAGGTTTGGCACAGGTGTCCTGCAGTCTTCCCAAAGTAGGTTCTGTGCCCACCTCCAAAGGTACTGCTTCTTTGTCTGCATAAGAGTTAGGAATATTGCAAGTATGCCTGGGGTGAGAAGAAAATATCACTTACCATAGTGATCTTGTTTCTTCCAAGGGATACTCCAATATTCATAACTCTCCCACCCTGCCTCACCTGCTAGAACCAGTGGCCACTTCACTCCATGCTGTGTTACCAGTGGTATTTGAAACTGTGTTTGTCATTGGTTTTATCCTCTTCAGGTGATTCTGACATTCGGGGGTGCTTTTTGTGGATTTTCCCTTCTGTTGGAGGATTTTGGATGTTAAAGAGGACAGGAAATCATTTCTAATTGGCAACTGTTTATAAAGTTCTTATTCTCAGAAATAATATGCATTCCTCTAAATTATCCACATTTAACTGTACCCGAATAAAAAGTGATATGAAAAACTATATTTTACATTTTTTCATTTTTATGGGCAGCATTGTGTTACAGTTCTCTTTATGGAATCAATAAATTGGAGTTTTAACTATGTCACAGTTTGTGTACCGAACTCCAAGCATTGTTCTGATAAGTCAAGTCATTGTTCTGATAAGGAACTGGAAGGGGGACAGGATCAGATCTACAGTACAGTAGCTTCTTGTTTTACATTGTTTTTCATGGATTCTACTTGGTAGAATGTTTATTTTCTTTCTTACTACTAAGGGGCTAGCAGGGTATTGTTTGGGGCTGTTGGAATTTTGAAACCTGTTTTGGTAGCTAAAAGTGGGCTCATTTGTTTGGTTTACGGTGTGGCAGGCTGCATTTGTAGAGGCCTATTTCTTCTCTTTTAAACATAATTGGTGTAATTTAACTGGTCTGTTTCTTTGAATTGGAGACCTATATCTTATAATTCAAACCTATTTTGATGTATTGTTGGTGAAGCTGTTTGAATTGGTGTCCTGTTTCTTTGGGTAGCAAACCTATGTTGGGGCTTTGAGTAGAATTTATTCATTGTTGCTGGCTTCACTAGCTGCAAAGTTTTGAGTGGGGAAGGGTGCTAATTGTCTGACTAGAGGCCTCAGCTACCTGATTGTTTCCGGAGGACTTGGGCTGGTCCCACCACACCCAAACCCCTCACCCCACCCACCCCTGGTCAATTATTCCCTTTGTACTAGGGGTTCTGACATCACTTCCTCAAACAGGCAAAGGATTTGCACCTGTCATAACAGAAGCAGACATCCAGGAAAGGAACTGCAGCAAGTGAAGAGGTGACGCTCTCTCAGTGGAAGGAAGTAAATGCAAATCTAGGCGCTTTCATTATTACTACTCACATAGTTATTGCATTGGGTAAAGGGGGTAGGAGTTGAAGAAGGTGTGCAATGGCTACTTAAAGTATTTTTGAGTGTGGATAGGAATATACAAAGCAGTTGCTCAACATATCTAAACGTGTGCAACAAAGGAGGTAAGGGACATAAAGAATGTTTTGCACTGATAGAGGGGGGAGAGTGGGGACTTGGGGGAGTGTTTGGTATCCTGCATCTGGAAGGGTGGGGGGTCGCTGGTGGGCAACGACAGCAATGGGTAGGGTGGTAGGCTGCAACAACTGCGGTGCACCAATCTTTCTAAACATTGCCTGGAGAGTGGGAGGATGTTTAGTGTGCAACCACATAGAAAAACTTAGAAAGGAAATTGAGGGTCTGCAGGAGGAACTAAGACAGGCAAGGCAGATTGGGGGTGGGTTTAGCCCAATACTGGAGGGAGGAGGAAGGGGAGATGAGGGAGGGCAATTTAAGCCAACAGTGGTGAGGAGAGGCTCAGAAGAAGGGAAGCAGAGACAAAGGGGCCCAGGCCAGGAAGAACGATTGCCGGGGAAACCAGGTCAGGAGACAAAAGTCAAATGGAAGGAGGCAATAGGGACTTGTGAGGGGAGGCGAAGAAGTGGCAAAAGTCATGGAGTGGAAAGGAGAGAACAGGTTACTATGCAGAGAGAGGGAGCAGGCATTTGTGAAGGATCTTCAGAAAATAGTTTTGCACTGCTAGAGAGGAAGAAGGTGGAGGAGGGAAGTGATGAAATTAGAGGAGTAATTGATAAATGCCTGGACCAAACTGGAGCGGGGGGAAATTCTGCTGGGAGAACTGCAACAGGGGTAAAAGGGCATAATAATGTGCAGGAGGAAGAAGAGGAGCTGGAAATGAGGGAGGGAGATGAAAGGAAGCAAGCAGGGAGTAAGAGGGGTGGAATCTTAGTGCTGGGGGACTCAATACTAAGAGGAGTTAGGTGGGGTAGCAAGGCGGAGAGGCATAGTCGCATTTGGGTGGAGGCCTTGCCAGGAATGACAGCGGAAAAGGTGGACAGTCTGTTCTGAAATATGCTAGAAGGGTAGGGACACGCCTCATTTAATTATACATCTTGGGACAAACGACCTGGCTGACAAGACAGTGGATATAGTCAGAGGAGGTTTGAGAACTAGCACAATTATGTGAGGGGCAGGAAGATCAGTAACTTTTTCGAGATACTCCGGTGCCAAAGGCAAGCACAACAAGAAAGCTGAGAATAGAGGAATTTAACAGATGGCTAAGAACCTGGTGTTGTGCTAAAGGGTATGGGCTGTTGGGGGTGGGGAGGGACCTTGGAGGACAGTAGTCTCTATGCCAAGGACAGACTACACTTGAGTGAGGAAGGAAAGAAAGTGTTGAAGCAGAGGATGGAAGAATATATAGAGAAGTTTGGAGTTTAAACTAGGAGTGGGGGTGGCAGTTGGGAAGAGATATGCAGGGACCACAGGTTGGGAAATCATGAGCTTACCCCCATAACAGTGACAAAGGACAAATGGCAAGTACTATTGGTGATGCTAGGAAAGGAGGGCAGGATGGGAGGAGGGAAAAGGGTGAAGGTGGTTACCCTTAATGCTAGGAGCCTTGGGAGGAAAACTGCAGAGTTGCAGGTTCTCATGGCAGAGGAGAGGTGGACATTGCAGCCATCACGAAACATGGGCCACCAATATAATGACTGGGACCTGTCTGTACCAGGGTACAGGTTATTTCATAGGGACAGGGTGACTGGGAAAGGAGGGGTGGCACTATATGTGAAGGAAGGACTGAAGTGTAAGGGAGGAAGGGAGGAGGGCAGTACAGAGTCACTTTGGGTGCAAATCCAGGATTCCAAGAATAGGAGTCTTAGAATGGGAGTGGTGGTACAGGCCACCATCTCAGATGGAGGAGTTAGACAGGGAACTAGCGGGACAGATCAGGAGGACCTGCGAGAAGGGTAGTGTGGTGATTGTGGGGGACTTCAACATGCCAGAAGTGGACTGGAGCACCCCAACAACCAGGAACAGAAGGGAGCAGGTACTGCTGGATGCCTTCCAGGACAGCTTCCTGCTGCAAATGGTCAGTGAACCAACCAGGTTAGGGAATACCCTTGACCTTGTGCTGGCAAATGGGAACTTTGTGAGAGAACTTACAGTGGAGGAACCGCTGTCAGGGAGTGACCACCACTCAGTATGGCTCACATTGGATATGGGCAAGGAAGGAGTGGAATCTGGCACAAGAGTGCTGGACTTCAGGAGGGCTGACTTTGGGAGGATGGGGGAAGTGGTAAAAGGGTACCTGGCCAGAATTCAATCTAGTATGGATACTAACCAGAGATGGGAGCTCATAAAGTTGGGGATAGTGGAGGCAACCAAAACCTGCTGCAAAGCCCAGAGCAAGAAGGCTAGAGATAAGAAACCGAGCTGGTTGAGCAAGGAGGTCATGGAAAAGGTAAGGAGGAAAAGAGCTGCCTTTAGGAAATACAAGAAAACAGGGAGGGGAGGACAGAGAGGATACTTGACAGAATCGAAGGAGGTGACAAGGGCAGTAAGGAGCCAAAGCATCTCTGGAACTCAGGCTGGCACAAGGCATTAAGAAGGGGAAGGACTTCTTTAAGTACATCAGGAGAAAAGGAGCTGTAGGACCACATAGTAAGGATTAGGAAGGAGGGGTTGGGTGGAAGCAGGGTATGATAAGGCGGAAGCACTAAATGAGTACTTCTGCTCAGTATTTACTAAAGAGAAGAGGGGGGTGACACCCAAGATGGGTGAAATGGCAGACGCAGGGGGGGAAGTGGTGACAGATGGGGAAATCATGGAGGACAGAGTTCGAGAGGGTTTGAAGGCACTGAGGGTGGACAAGGCACCAGGCCCAGATGGCATCCACCCCAGGGTACTGAAGGAGCTGGCAGAGGTCCTTGCAGGACCTTTGGCAGACCTATTTAATGCCTCACTACATTAAGTGTGTACCTCAGGACTGGAGGATGGCTCATGTGGTGCCCCTCCACAAGAGTGGCCAAGGATGAACCGGGAAACTACAGACCAGTGAGCCTCACATCCATCGTGGGTAAGCTAATGGAGACTATCCTGAAGGAGAGCTGGTGGCCCTCTTAGAGGCCAAAGGACTACAGGACAGCAGACAGCATGGCTTCATACGTGGCCGATCCTGCCAAACCAACCTGGTCGGGTTCTATGACTGGGTAACTAGGCAACTGGACAGGGGACATGCAGTGGATGTCCTGTATCTGGACTTCAGTAAGGCATTCGACTCAGTGCCACATGGAAGGCTGGGAAGGAAGTTAGTAGGCACAGAGGCAGGTGCAATGCTGGTGAGATGGGTAGGAAACTGGCTGCAGGGAAGGCAACAGAGGGTGGTGGTGGGTGGGGAGCTCTCACACCCAAGGGCAGTGACGAGCGGTGTCCCACAGGGCTCGGTGTTGGGACCAGTGTTGTTTGGGATATTCATTGCAGACATATCATGGGACATCAAGAGCAAGATCAGTCTGTTTGCTGATGATACCAAGGTTGGCGGTGGTGGATGACCTAGGGGATGGCAGGGGTTGCAGGATGATCTGGCAAAGCTTGAAACCTGGTCAGACACCTGGCAACTGGGCTTTAATGCCAAAAAGTGCAAGGTGATGCATTTTGGGATGAAGAACCAAGGAGGACTTACCAGCTAGGGGAGTGCAGCTAGCCCAGACAGAGGAGGAGAAGGATCTGGTGTGCTCATCACAGGGTCAATGAACAACTCGGCACAGTGTAGTAAGGCAGCTGCAAGGCCAACAAAATGCTGGGTTGTATTGCAAGGGTATATCCTCAAGGAGGAGGAGGTGATTCTGCCACTGTATGGGTCATTAGTTGAACCACACCTGGAGTACTGCGTGCAGTTCTGGCGTCCGTATCTGAAAGGGACATTAAGTTACTGGAGGAGTGCAGCGCGGGCGACAAAGATGATCAAGGGTCTGGGGGACTTATCATATGAGAGGAGGTTGAAGGAGTTGAACATGTACTCACTGGAGGAGAGGAGAGACAGGGGACATGATTGAAACCTTTAAATACATGAAAGGAATAAACAAGACAGGTACAGAGGGCTGTTCAAAGTAAGGAGGAGGGCCACCAGGGGCCATGATATGAGACTGGGCGAGGAAGGTTCAGGAGGGAGATGAGGAGACACTTTTTACAGAGAGGGTGGTGGCTGGGTGGAATCGTTACCTGCAGAAGTGGTATGCAGTAGACAGTGGACTGCTTCAAACGAGGATGGGACAGGACAAGGGGGAGGGTTAATGAAGGGGAAGGGTGGAAGGGAGGGGCAGCTGCAGAATAAGGGGTGCTAGCTGCACATTCGAGCAGACTTGATAGACCTCTAGGCCTTTATCTGCTGGCAAATTTCGTATGTTCGTATGTTCGTAACAGCTCATAATTAGCATTCTGTGCACAAACCATGACATAGTAAAAACTCCCAAGTTATTGTTTCCATGAATAGAACTGTAACAGAATGCTGCTCATAAAAACAAAACAATGCAAAATACATTTTTTCATATCACTTTTTATTCAGGTATAGTTAAATGTGGATAATTTAGAGGAATGCATATTGTTTCTGAGAATAACAACTTTATAAACAGCCTCCAATTAGCACAAATTTCCTCTCCCCTCTAAGTTATTATTATAGTGTTAAATAGTTATTTTCCGTGTGGGATCTGTCTTGTCAGGCGTCCATGAAATCTGAAGGTTAGAATGTAGGCAGTTGATAGGTGGCACCATTTGAAAAGTGGCACATGTCAATGGTGTTCCATCATTTGCGTAACGTTCCATCGCCAGGCAGATCTGGCTTAAAGGTATACTGCATAAGAGTTATGAATATTGGAGTCTCCCTGGAAGAAACAAGATTACTATTTTCTTCTAGGGACGTGGATATGGTGTTCTATCCACACTTCAAGCAGTGTTCATTTCCCCTTTAAGGCTTGCCAGAACATCTTCAAGATGGCACCTCCCACCCGCCTGGGTGGTAACTCCCTCCACAACGCCCCGTGATGGCAGATCTTCCTTTCTGCTGGAAGAAGAAGGTTCCCTCCTTACCACTCTCACGCTGAGAAGACCCGTTGCATATTAAACTTTTTTTTTACTTGAATATACTTTATTGATCAAAAAATACAATCTCCTTACACACAGGTTACACTTGAATTGAGTAACTCAAGTCAATACTGTCTTCCATTCTTGGTTGTAAAATAGTAACAGGGTTGAAAAGGCACCATGCAAGTGTCTTAAACAGATGCCAGTAAACCTGTTAGGCTCAGTACAACCCTAAATAAGTCCTAGAAAAGTTTGTAAATATTCTTGGTAACTGGCTTGTCCTATCAGCAGGGTTTTTAACCAGTCTATTTGTGATTCATCAGGGCAGAGCTCTATGTGCAGATGATGTATAGGTCGAGGTAAACATAGTAATCAGGATTTCTTATGTATTCAGATCTTACTATACAATCAAGAAAAATAAGAAAAATAACAGATAACCATAAACATAGTAGTAGTAATACAATTTATTTATACAGTATATCACCATTAGGACAGTTTACACCCTATTTGCAAGGTGCAGTAAAACATATGAATACAAGTTTCCACACATAACAATGAAACTAACATTATATATTTGAATTATTCAGTCAATAATTGAACACACAAACATTTAACAAAGGTGTTAAATTGTTACAACAAATCAACAGGGACTACACTAAACGTGTGCAAACTAAAGGTAACATTTAAATACTATTGCACTATTGACTGCATGTACATGTAAAACTAAAGTGCTGTCTAGCCTTTATTTTGAAAATAAATTTGGAAAAATCCAGGTTTCTTAAATCTGGGGGCAATTCATTCCAAGTGCCGGCTACACTAAATTCAAAGGTAATTTTACCAAAATTATTAATAATCCTAGGCTGTATCAAGTCCCTAGCCCCAGGTTTCCTTAAATTTAAACTATGTTTAGGTCTTTGTATTTTCACTACCAAATGTTGAGGTGATTTGTTTCTAAGCATACTCCAGACAAGATTTGTCCAAGTATTCCTACGTTTTTATTTTATTTGTACATCAGTTTGCAACCTTTGAGCCAGAGGCTCATACATAGATACATAGACAGTGTCGGCAGATAAGGGCCTATGGCCCACCCAGTCTGCCCATTTGAGCTTGTAAGTTCAGTTTGTTTTCCTAGAAGTCTGTTGCCCCTTGCCCCTGACCTCCAGAATTCCTTTATGTCAATCCATGCATTCTTAAATCCCGTGATTGTTTCAGCCCCACCACTTCCTCTGGCAGGGTGTTCCCTTGTCCACCACCCGTTCTGTGAAGAAATTCTTTCTCATGTTTCCTCTGATAGTCCTCCCTCCAACTTCATCCATGCCCTCTAGTCTTGGAACATCTTTTCGCTTAAAATAGTGTTTTCCTGCACCTGTTCCTCCCTGTAAGATACTTGTATGTCTCTATCATATCCCCTCTCTCCTCCTCTCCAGGAGTACATGTTCAGTTCCTTCAACCAGTCTTCATAGGACTTGTGATGCAATCCATGCACCATCTTTGTTGCCCTCCTCTGAACCTTCTCTACCCTGTCTATGTCCTTATGTAGGTATGGTCTCCAGAACTGTACACTGTACTCCAGGTGGGGCCTCACTAGTGTCTTGTATAGCGGAATTATGACCTCCTTTTCCTGCTGGTGATGCTCCTGCCTCATACATCCCAGCATCCTATTTGCTTTACCTGCTGCCTTGTCACACTGTTTCCCTACCTTGAGGTAATCAGAGATGACAACCCCAAGATCCCTTTCCTGCTGGTGCATGCTATATCCTTACCCCCAACTGATATATTGTGCCCGGGTTTTTGTGCCCCATATGCATTATCTTGCACTTCTTTGCATTGAATTTCAACTGCCAAACCCCTGACCATTCTTCAGGTTTCTGCAGGTCCCTTCTCATTCTGTCTACACCCTTTGGTGTGTCTACTCTGTTACAGAGCTTTGTGTCGTCAGCGAACAGTGCAATTCTGCCTTCTAGGTCCTGCGCAATGTCACTGATGAAGATGTTGAATAGGACTGGTCCCAGCACTGATCCCTGTGGTACCCCACTGGTCACTCTTCCCTCTGTGGAGTGACAGCCATTTACCACCACCCTCTGTGTCCTGCCACCCAGCCAGTTACCTACCCACCACACTACTGTCCTGCCCACACCCATATTCCTCAGTTTGTGTAATAGTCTTCTATGTGGCACAGTGTCAAAGGCCTTGCTGAAGTCCAGATAGGCCATGTCCACTGCCCTCCCCTGATCCACCTCCCTAGTCCCTAGTCATTTCCAAAGGTACCTCGTCACAATGAGGACAAATACATTGCAACATTTAGTTACATCATTGCGGTTACAGTTTTGGCAATCACTTGCAGTTATTTCTTTGTTACATCATTTAGGTTACTGGTTTGGCATTCACAAGCTTTTATTTGGGTACAGAGTAACAGATTCAATATACATTGGTATAAGCATACACGTGGTAGGGTGCAGAGACTGCAGGAACACAAAGATTCAGAGGGCTATGTGGTGTAGTCGGAGATTGGTTTGGGTGAGGAGCCACTCAGTGAGTTTTGTCATGGCATATTGTGCTAGCTACAAGCACAGCTATGAGTGTTAAATAGCTGACTCCAAAGTGAAGTTTTGAAGCAGGAGATCGTGCAGGTATCAGAGATGGAGGTAGGGAGTGTGTTGTACTAGGAGGGGGCTCTGTGACAGAAGGCTCTTTGTCCATGTGTGGTCCTGGACCTAGGGACTAGTAGAGTGGCCTTGTAGGAGGTTCGAGTTTGAACTAAGGGTTGTGCTAGGTGGATGGAGGCTGTCAGCCCAGGCGGGGATAGTCCAAGGAGAGTTTTTTTTCTTTATGAGGCAGGTTTGGTATCTGAGTTGTTCGTCCAGGTTAAGCAGCATTGCCATGTCATAAAGCTGGCAGGTATGTGTTAACCTAGGGGCTCCTGTAATTAGCCTACATGCCTTATTCAAGGTGAGGCGGATTTTATTGAGGGCAGTCGAGTCTGCAGCACCATAAACTGGTAGGCCATAGCCCACAAGGGACATTATTGAGGGTGTGACCGCTAGTCGGAGGGCATCGGCGGGGGAGGCAGTTTTTGTAGCGGTATAGGATACCTAGCCGAGCATTGATAGCTGAGGCAAGAGCATCAATGTGGTCGTGGTGTGTGAGGGCTGAGTCAAAGGAGACCCCAAGGTACTTGTACAAGCGGACTTGTTCGAGAGGAAGCTTGGAACTAGGGAGGATGTGGAGTGGGAAGTTGCTGGCTTTGTTTTGGGGATGGGCAAAGAGCAAAGATTTAGTTTTTTTGAGATTGATTACAAATTTATGCTCTTTGAACCAGGTTTCGGCAACATTAAAGGATAGTTGCAAGGTGTCTTGTATGGAGATGGGGTTTCAGTGGGTGGCAAAGATGACGGCATCATCTGCATATAGCAGAATTTTACCAGTGCATGCATTGGGCAGGGTGTTGAGGTAGAGTAAGAAGAGTAGAGGTCCTAGGATGGAGCCCTGGGGAACACCTGAGCGGATAGGACATGTATTGGAGAGGGTCCCATTGATTTTAACACGCTGTGAGCAGGCAGACAGGTAACTGGAGCACCAGGAGACTGGCCCAGTGGTGAAGCGGTGTGGCTAAGGGCATCCAGCAGGAGGGGGTGGGAGACGGTGTCGAATGCCTTTGAGAGGTCAATGAACACTGCTCTGGCAAGTGAGCCAGAGTCCAGGGAGGAGTGTAAAAAATTTGAAAACTCTTTGAGGGCAGTGCTGGTACTGTGACCAGCATGGAAACCGTGCTGTTCAGGGCAGAGGATGTTGTGTTTGGTCAGGTAATCTGTAATTTGAATAGCCACCAGTTTTTCAAGGGCTTTGGAGAGGGATGGGAGAATGGAGATGGGCCGGTAATTCCCGGCTGTGGACCTGTCACCTCCTTTGTGTATGGGTGTAACTATGGCAGTTTTCCAGGCTGAAGGGAATTGCCCCAGGCAGAGGGATTTATTGAGAAGGCTAGTGAGTGGAGCAAGGACCTGATCCAGAACCCGGCGGAGGATACTGGGGTCCAAGGAGTCGCGGTACTGTTGCTCTTTAATTAGACATTGGCAGGTGTGGTCTGACTTCCTGGGCAGTTACCTGCGTGAAGTGGAAACTAGGATGTTGGATGACTGGGGCAGGTAGGGAGGGAAGGGTCAAAGAAATCGCTAGGGAGGACCGATCTAAGGTCCGTGAAGGATGAGTTGAGGAAGCTGGCTATGCGTGCTGAGTCAGTGGAGATAGAGCCATCAGTGGTGATCTGGGGGGGGGGGGAGCGCACGCTCCCATTTGGTGTTGATGTTGTCCCAGAATGTTCTTGCACTTCCCCAGGAGGAGGTGAGCGTGGCCCGATAGTGACCGGCCTTTGCTTTTCTGATAGCTCAGGTGCATTTGTTTCTTGCGGCATTGTATGCCTGTCTGTCCGCCGACCGGCCTGTTTCTGTGGCCAGGTGCCATAGGTTATCCCTGTGCTTGAGCTGTTGAAGCAGGGCAGGGGTAACCCAGGGGACATTACGTACTTTGGTTCGGACTTCCGTTAGGGGTGCGAAAATGTCACAGGCTTTGTTGAAGGTTTGGGAAAAGAAGGCTAGGGAAGTATCTATATCAGGGGCGTAGTGTATGGGAGACCAGTTAATATGGACAAGAAGTTGCTTAAGGCCTTTTAGTCCACCTAGTCTGAGGCACCGACGTAGAGTGGAAAGGGCTCTGGGTTTGGGTGTGGAGGTCACCCAACGGAAAAGGATAGGGGAGTGGTCACTAAGTGAGTCAGGAAGAACCTGGGTATCATGGATTTATTGAGGGCGGTTGGTGATGACCACATCTAGGAGGGTGCTGGTACCTCTCTTTGTGTTTACTCTGGTGGGATGGGAAATGAGTTGAGTCATTTCTATTGCTGCGAAGGAGTCACGGATGGAGGTGGAGGATGTGCTGAGCCAGTTAATGTTCAGGCCACCCACAAGGATTTGGTCAGCTGTGTGATGTAGGGTTGTAAGATAATCTGTGAGCGAGACCAGTGCCAGGGTTTGGCTTTTTGGAGGAATGTAGGCAGAGGTGAGATAGAGGGGGCCCCTGGAAGGGTCCGGGGTCAGTTTGAGGGTTAGGGCCTGCGCACCGTATATGAGAGCTGGGGCAGGGAGTGCTTGACCACTGAGAGAGTCCCCTGTATAGATTGCACAGCACCCCCCTCGTCTACCTACACAATCCTCCTGGTAAAGGGAGTAGCCTGGCAGGGAGACAAAGGAGTCTGGAGTGGATTTTGATAGCCAGGTTTCCACCACCGCTATGACATCTGGTCTATGCAATGTGACCCAGCATTGGAGGGAATCAAATTTTTTCAGAAGGCTGCATATATTCATAGATGCTGTGCAGAGCCCAGGTGACCCTGCTGGTGGGCTAGTGTGGGCTGGGCCAGGGTTGGGATTTATATTGCCTGTCAGGAGTAGTAGAATGACCACTGCCCTGGCCAGGGGATGGTGGAGGGCGAGCTTTCAGTAGGTATGTGGAGGAGAGGAGGGGAGTTTCTGTGCACAGGGGGTGGGCAGGGTTTTCCAGGCTGGAAATGTGAGAACAATCAGCCCCCAGTGTGAGCCTGGGGAAGCAGTTGGGAGGTGACTAGGGGGAGGGTGTCGTGGGCTAGGGCACATGGTAAGTGTGGGGTGGGATTGTGCTAGCTCCGGAACAGAAGAGGGAGCTAGTGCCGGTGAGCCTAGGGGGGTGTCAGCTAGGTGGGACAGTGGTATTAGGGTAAGGATGAGAGGGAGGCATTTTAGTAAGAGGTGGGCTAGCATATCGCTAGTGGTAGCAGCAGGGGAGGTAGGTAGAACTAGTTTTGTTGCCCTCCAGCAAGCGTGGATGCCACTTTGGATCAGTGCTAGTGACACGGACTCTGGTGGACAGGGTACCAGGTTCAGGACTCACTCAGGGCAGTTGGAAAAAAGACCTGGGTGAGAGCCGTGCTCCACGTTCTGGGGGCCAGAAGCAGGCTAGGTTTGGGCCCAAAATGGGGTGCGAAATAGTGACTCCTAGTGGTCACTCAGAGTGAGCTTGGTGGTGATGGCAAAGCTGAGGCCTAAAAAGGGAGTGGAGACAAAGGAGATGAATTTAGTATACAGCGGGAAACCAAGAATCGTTCTGCACATGCATGGGAAATATCCCGATTATAGCAGCCACAAAGGGGAAATATCAGGCATGAAACAATAGGAAACAAGGTAAGCTGCTATACACAGTAAATAGGCTTCTAAGATCAGTGGTTTAAAGCGCTAAGCAGCTCAGAGTCCCCCGAACATCTAGTGTGTGTCCCCCGAGTTACAGGCGGCATAGACAGAGCACAAAATTAAAGATAAGCAAATTGCAGAATTAAGCAAAGTAAATACAGTGCATAGTCAGTTCAAGCGTGGTGTCCCATTCATTTTACAGATAGTAACCCCCCCTCATAGAGGTGCTGCTGAATGAGGTAGTTTATTACCTCGATGCAGCCCCGTGATGTCCGCTCCAGGAGGCAGCTGGTGAAGGGTGCAGGGAATCCTTTGCGACTGGGGAGTCGGGAGGGCAAACGGAGCCCTCGATGCAGCCCTGAGACGTCCGCTCCAGGAGGGAGCTGGTGAAGGGTGCAGGGAATCCTTTGCGACTGTGATTGCTCAAGTGATTGCCAACCCAGTTTATTGTACATTATGCAATGGTGACTATTATAGCTACACCTCAAAACAAATCTTGCCAGTCAATTATAAAGATGATAGTTTTTCCAACTGCTGCTTACTTGACTATCTATAGATACGATTTCCATAATCAATTATCAGCAAGATTAATTGATTTGCTATTACAAGATGTACAGATTTACTTGTACTTGTTGAAAACCTTCTTACCGCCCCTATACGGCTGTTTATTCTCTTTGCTAGGTCTGAAATATGACAATCAAAGCTTAAATGCTGGTCAAAATAAACCCCTAGGTATTTATAAGTAGCAGTTTGGGTCAAACATTCCCCTTCTGAAGTCATTATGTGCAAGCACAAATCTTTTGATCTAGACTGCCTAGATCCAAATAACATTGTTTGCGTTTTATTATTATTAATGATCAAACCCAGAGAAGTAAAGCACTCCTGCACTGCTAATACGTCCTCCTGTAATTTAATTTCCACTAAGCTGGGGCTGCCCCCCCTCAGCCACCAGCACAGTGTCATCCGCATAAAGGTGGATAGAGGAGTGCTTCACAAAATCCAGGAGATTATTAATATAGACAATAATGGCCCCGGGGTCGAATCCTGGGGCACCCCTTGGGTTACTGGTAAAGTGTCCGACTGAAATCCATTTACTGTTACTACCTGTGTTCTTCCATTAAGGTACGAACAAAACCACTGGCAAGATTTGTGCGTTAAACCAATGTTTTTTTAATTTTCCCATCAAAATATTATGATCCGCCAAATCAAATGCTTTTGACAGGTCCACGTACAACGCGTCAGTAGACCTCGCCATCCCCAAAGGGGTAGCCACTACATCCAAGAAGTCAGCTATCGAGGTGGCTGTGGACCTGCCTCTCCTAAAGCCAGACTGATAGCTCGTTAACGTTTCATACTTTTCCAAGTAATAAGTCAGCTGACTGAACTATTCACTCAAGGACCTTTGAGACTGTTGGTAGCAGAGCTGTGGGATGATAATTTGTTGGATCTGTAGGATCTCTACCCTTAGCAGTTGGTATGATTTTAGCTATCTTCCAACTCTGGGGAAAAATTACCTCACACAAACTCCAATTTATAATACCCTGAATTATTGGGGACATTTCTAATGCTGATTCCCTCAATAACCTGTTTTCAGTACCCTCGATACCACTAGCCTTTTTTATCTGTAAGTTCTTGACAATCTTAAAGACTTCGGCAATAGTGATCTTGCGAAATCTAAATTTAGGTGTATTTTTGTTCTGCTTCCCTTCTTTTGTTACGTTTATATCTCCCTTTTCTACATTTATTTGTGGAATTATTAAATCAGGCAAATCAACGAAAGAGTTGTTTAATAGGTTTGCAGAGATATCTGTTTGTTGCAACACCCCAATTTTCTTAATCTGTATTTCCGGACATTGTTTAATTGGATTAGTAAGATTTTTTTTATCAAAGACCAATAGTTTTTAGGATCCACTGTTTCTTTTATTTTTTGTTTGTAATAATAAGCTTTTGAATTCCTAATCACTGTACTAACTCTATTTCTTATTTTTTTTAATTTTGTCCACATTTCTGGATCCAGTGATTTATTGACTTTATTCCAAAGCTGTTTTTTTAATCGAATAATTTACTTATTTTGGTTGTTACCCATGGTAAGTTTCTGTTATCATGCATGTCTTTTTTTTTTTTGAGAGGAGCACATTTATCACAAGCTTCCAGAAACATTTTTGTGAATTCCACAACAGCTGTGCTCAGGTCTGGAATTAGAAATACCCTGTACCAGGGCATTGCTGCTAAGTAATTACTAAATTGCAAGTCATTAAACCCAACATAATTTCTCTTGCAGATATCAGGGTATTTAAACAGAAGCTTATGTTCTAATTCTATCTGTATGTTACACTGAATGACATGATGACCACCCAAGTTTGGGCAGCAAACACTTACTTCACTAGTTTGCTAGTTTGGAGAAACAACTATTAAGTCCAGGATATTTCCACAGCTATTTAATGAACTCTTCCTTGTAGGAGATTGTATTACCTGAGTTAACTGTAAACTCTGCATATAACCCTCTAGTTTCTGACCTCGGAGACCCCCCACAATGCGGCATTAAAATCGCCAATAAGAATTGTTTTCCTACTTCCAATGTGTATACCAATTCCATGACAAAATTTATCAAAATTAAACATTTTCACTTTGGGTGGAGAATAAACCGCCCCTATTACTAAATTCTAGGTTTGTAGTTGAACCAAAATACATTCAATACCTTCTGTTTTCCGTGAGAACATAATCTCAGAGTGTCCCAATGCCAACCTAAAATACATTAGGATATTAGGATCCCCCCCCCGCTCCGCTGTTTTGCCTATGAAAATAATAGTCCTCTAGTTCAGTTTCCTTCTGATGTATACCGCTATGCAACCAGGTTTCGGTTAATATCATAATATCTGACATGACCCAGGTCCTGAGAGAGTCCATCTTGTTATTCAAACTTCTCGCATTATCATGCATTATCTTAATAAAGTTCCCCTCAGGACCTGGTTCATCTCAACATCACCACAGAGAATAAGGGAAATCCACAGTGCATTTTGAGCATTCAATTTTCTATAAAGGCTAGTTGAAAATAACACTTTCTGAGTCCCCATTCTAATCAAGTTAAAAGAAATTCTATGCCTGTGATTATACCTAGCTTGGTGTGAGTCATGATAAACTGACATTCCCTATGTAAGCCATTTTATACATTGTGGAACAGATATATAATTTACATATTTATGTACATATATAATTATGTTGAAATCAGCTGCGGTAACCGGGAGATGTAATGTCCCGAACAAATACACAGTTCTCAATCAGAGTGGAGCACTGACACAGTTGTAATGCTTTGCAGGCAGTAGGTACACTTTAGCAATGGAATTTTCAGTATGTCTGAATAGCACAGCGTACCTTGTAGAACCTAGTTAGAACCTTGGTGCGTAATCTCCTCCCCCTGGTGACATTAAACCATTGACTAATGGTCACAGTATATAGGGTTGTTATGCTATATTGACTGCATTTGGTGCCATTGGCGCGATATCTCCAGGAATTTTTCATATTGCAGACTAACTCGGCTGGTTATGCCTTATATTTTTTCTAACACCTCTGCTCTAGAACTCCAGTTTTCCAAGGTTGGTAGAGAGGGGGACAGCCATCTAGCTGTGATTCATTTGAGAGCAGCCACTCGCAGTATCTGGCCAAAGTGTCTAACATTGCTGGGCAATTTAACAAGGTAGGGAAGCCTAGTACTAATTTGGTGAAAGTATAAGGGAGATTAAGCCCTGTGAGGTTTTGGATTGCCGAATGTACTGCCTGCCAAAATCGTGTAAGTTCAGGGCAAACCCAGACTATATGATGGAGTGTCCCCCTCACAGAATTATGTGATAACGTTGACTCCTAATGAGTGCCGACCACAAAGAACGAGGGGAAAAAACACCCAACATAAATAGAGCGATGGACATCTGGGCGACCATCGCAAATAGCGACGGTTACATAGAAACATAGAATTTGACAGCAGATAAGGACTGCTTGGCCTACCCAGTCTGCCCATTTCCCTACCTAATGGATAAGCTGCAGATCCTAGTTAACCAACAGTCTGCTTCCTCCTACTCCCAGTCCCTAGAATTGCCTAATGTCTGTCCCATGCATTCTTGAATTCCCCCACTGTTTTTGACTCCACAACCTCCACAGGAAGGCCGTTCCATGCATCCACAACCCTCTCCATGAAAAAATACTTCCTCACATTACCTCTGTGCCATCCCCCTTCTGTCTTCAATCTGTGCCCCTTATTCTTGCACATCTCTTTTTCTGAAAGATGCTACCCTCTTGGGCTTTGTTGATTCCCTTGAGGTACTTGAATGTTTCTATTATGTCTCCCCTGTCCCTCCTTTCCTCAAGGGTCTCTCTTCATATGTCTTCTGGTGCAGACCCTGCACCATTTTAGTTGCCCTCCTCTGGACTGCCTCCATCCTGTCTATGTCCTTGCAGAGGTTGGGTCTCCAGAACTGCACACAGTACTCCAGATGGGGTTTCACCAACTGTCTGTACAGAGGGATAACAACTTCCTGTTTTCTACTCGTGATGCCTCTTCCTATATATCCCAGTATCCCCCCAGCCCTCCCTACTGCCCTCTCACATTGCTTGCCCACCTTTAGGTCATCTGATATGACTACCCCCAGGTCCCTTTCCATTTTTGTTGTTGTTAGTATCTCACCCCCCCCCCCGTAGTGTACTCTTCCCTTGGGTTTTTGTTTCCCAGGTGCATTACTTTGCACTTTTTAGCATTGAATCTAAGCTGCCATACATTTGACGATTCCGCCAACCTTGCCAAGTACCTTCTCATCCTTTCCACCCCACCTTGTGTATCAACCCTGTTGCAGATCTTTATGTCATCTGCAAAGAGAGATACTTTTCTTTCCAGTCCCTCTGCAATGTCACTTATAAAGACATTGAAGAGGACCAGTCCTAGAACTGAACCCTGTGGTACCCCACTAGTCACCCCCGTTTCTTCGGAGTGGACTCCATTTACTATTACCCTCTGTGTCCTGTTCTCCAGTCAGTGTGTTACCCAGGCTACCATCTTGGGACCCACTCCCAGGCTGGCTAACTTGTATATTAATCTTTTGTGTGGGACTGTTTCAAATGCCTTGCTAAAGTCTAGGTAGGCCATGTCCATGGTTTGATTTTGATTTGATTTGATGCTGAAAAGGTCTGTGGGCAGAGCCCATTTTCACAGATGTCCAGTTTCAATACATTAAATACAAAACATTACAAAATATAAACACTTTTACATACAAGAAACAAAGCCAGGAAAACATTTACTACAAAATTAGAACTTATTAAACACCTGCAAACCGACTTTATCAATGAATTTCTTCTAAGAGCTGTCTTAAAGAAATTTATTGACATCCAACAACATGACAAGGTAAATCGTTATAAAGTTTAGGTGCAGAATATGTCAGGGACTTCTGGGCAAAAGCAGTTTGATAAAATGGAATCTGAAATTAATATTTACTTTGCAAATGAGTATTAGTTATCATGGGAATAGCTGGAAACAAACTCACAATGCTATTGGGAAGAAGTTTCAACTTAATTTTATGCAAAAATGTGAGAGATCTATTATTAAATCTCCCATTTAATGAGAGACATCTAAAAGAACTATATAACATGCAACGATGAGTAGTTCTTGCCTGACCAGTGGCAAAATGTATAGCAGAATGGTATGCTGCCTGGAGTTTATTAAGCATCCTGACAGATGAACAGGAATAAACTAATGACCCATAATCTATTATTGAAAACAAAAGACTATGTGTAAGCGTTATCCAAATTTCTTTATTAAGATACTTTCTAATCCAGTAAAGACAACCCAGTCTTTGATGAAGTTTTTAAATTAAATATACAATATGAGCTTCAAATGAAAAATAGGAATCCAGTGCAGTCCCTAAATATTTAAACTCCCTAACATACTCAAGCAAAATACCATAATTGTCAAAAATATTAATTTCAGAAACACAAGATTTCTTATGTGAAGTAAAAACCATGGTTTTAGTCTTTACAGAATTCAGTACCATTTTGTGCGAGTTAAACCAGTGATGCAGTAAGGTGAAATCAGTTTGCAAGGACTCATTAAGAGCTGACAAATTAGTCCCAGAGCAAAATAATACTACATCATCTGCATAAAGAATTAATTATGTATTAGAAAAAATAGACAATAAAGAATTACCAAAAACAGAAACTAAAAAAAGTCTGAGTATGGAGCCCTGAGGGACTCTACACCCAATTGCTCAACTCGAAAGTACCCCATTAATCATGGTTTTGTGATTTCTATGTGATAAATAATTCCTAAACCAGGCAATCGCCTCATCAGAACAAAAAACACCAGATAAACTTTTAAGACGTTCAGTGTGATCTACAAGATTGAATGCCTTGGTGAGGTCGACAAATGCCGAAGCCACATAATTTCCTTCATCGATAGCTTTAGTGACTCGGCTGGTCACCAAGGCAGTCTCTATGTTATGATGAGATCTAAAACCATGTTGTGAATCTGTCCATAAATTATAATTTTCTAATTGTTTAGTAGCTTGGTCAAGTACAATTTTTTCCAATATTTTTGACAATGGTGCAAACAGAGAAATTGGTCGGAAGTTATTTATATTGGTTCTAAGATCAGATTTAAAAGCGGGTTTAATTATGGAACTCTTCCAAATCTCAGGATACACACCATTACAAAGAGAATAATTAAAGAGAATGGTTAATGGTTTTGCAATAGAATGAATAACTTTTTTGATGCTCCTAAAGTCCAAATGATCTGGATCACAAACTGGCTTAGGACTCATCTTGAGGACATAATCCGCTAGATCATTGGAATGCAAAACCCAAAAATAAAATTTAGGCACATTCTTATTTACCATTTTCATTTCAGGTTTCTTACTCAAGATATCAAAATCCTTCCCCTGCCTGTCAATACTGTTGAACCTTTCCCTATATTGTTCTAAGTTAGAAATATGCATGTTAAAAGCCTCGGCTACATTCATTGGATCCTTAACTGAACGGCCATCAAGGTCAAGAACAAAATTATCCTGATCTTGAGACTTTCCTAGAAAGGAATTTAAGGTTTTCCACGTTAAATGTGAATTTCTATTAGTTTCTATAAATGTTTTCTTATAGAACTCTATTTTAGCTGCTTTTATGGCTGCCTGACATTGATTCCTTATTTCCCTGTAATTTTGTTAATGTTGGGGAGATCTAGTTTTTCTAAAGTTTTTCCAGGCTTTATTTCTTGTTCTAATCAACTTTAATAGGCCGGGGTTACCCAAACTTTATCTCCTCTAACTCTAACTTTCTTAACTGGAATTAGTTTATCATAGATTCTTATAAAAACGTCACAGAATTTCTGATAAGCAACATCAGCATCAGAGATGTTATCCAGGAAAGACCAGTCACTTGACTGTATTTCCTCATTAAATATGTTCTCATCCAGATCATTAATTTTCCGAGCAGTCAGTATCCTATGTGGTTTCTTAAACAACCTAGCTGACCAGTTCAAATAGACCAAACAATGGTCACTGATCCCATCAGAGGAAACTCCATAACTAACTATTCTTGAAAGATTGTTTGTGATGACCCAGTCCAGAATTGACCCGTAACCTGTTTATAATTAACTCTTGTCGTTTCTTTGATAAGTTGGTATAACCCTAGGTCTGTAACCTGATTCTGGATTTCTAAATTACTTGGAAGTGACCAATTAAGATTAAAATCCCCAGCTATAATTAAATCCCTACTAAGCAATGAATGATGTATATTGCCAAAAAAAGAAGGAACACCTTCTCTAGATTTTTTAAGAGGAACATAAACATTAACAATTGTTAATGTTTTATTTAATCCAAACTTAAGAACTAGGGTCAAAGATTCATACAACACACTATCAGGGATAGTGTTTAATTCAGTAAACTGTAAGTGATCAGCTACATAAAATAAGCAACCACCACCCTTCTTCCCAACCCTGTCTCTCCTAACTGTTGTAAATCCCTGAATGTTTTAATTCTTGATTTGATATTTTATTTGACAACCAAGTCTCAGACAAAGCAAGGACATGGAGTTTATTTTCTTATGTCAGATTCTCTACAAGAGACTTTTTGGTGGTCAAACTAAATACATTTAAATGAGCAATACATAGAGGGGTGACCGTTTTACCTATAGTTTTTTTTGTTCTCAACAAACATTTCTTAGAGGTCCAGGGTTAGAATGAACTGTACCTGACAACATAAGAAGAATAGAAACTATCCATCTAATGGTAATAACATGTTTCAATTTTTTTTTCTCTGTCCATGAGCTCTTAATATTTGTACTACTACATACTGAAAACTTCACATGAGTATAACAATAATACAAACGTGCATAGTAACCAATCATTACTTCTCTTTGCATTAAGCATTGAGATGTCATTTCATGAAATTCAGAACCAAAGTGCAAGAATAAAGTTGTAAACTCCAAGGTCCCAGGACCATTGTACAATTTGTACTATATTCCCACTCAGATTGCCCTGTCTTAGAACCCCAGCATTTCCTCAAAGGGAACCCTGCTATACAAACTAAGGCTAAAACACACAAAACCTGGCATAATCTCATTTTGAAATCTAAATTTTAGAAATACAGAGTACCTGAAATTTCCAAACAGTTTTACTCTGGTGGAGTGGCACTCATGCCACTCAGTAAACGCTTGCGCTTACAGACAACCCTAAAATTTTGGAAGGTAAACTCCGCCCCTCCAGTGACCTCAGCAGCCGGCTCCCCCGAGTCCCCTGCACGCTGAGATACTAAACCAGTTATTCAAGTGCCCAAAGTCTATGAACGTGCAGGAATCAGACTATGACCCAGATTCTTGCTCATCGAACAGCTTTCTTGCAGAAAGTTCATAGAAACAGCATACAGGGAATTTCCAAACAGTTCAGTCGGGTCTGTAGAGGTGAAGTCAGCTTGCCTACTGCATCCAAAGAAAAACACCATATGTATTTTTACGCAGGGAGGTTATACCCCCCGCAAGCCCTCTACGGGGGGGGCAAGACCCCCGTGCCCCCCCACAAATAAATATAATCAACTCCATGGGGGGCGCGGACATAGAAGAAAATGTAAAGAAAAACAAACATTTTTTATTTTGTCTACTACTAGACCGGAACCCGGGTTACTGGCTCCAGGGGTGGTGACGTACACCGCTATGCTACATGGTCAGCTCGGCGGAGCTAAGCCAAGCATCATCCCATATCCTTCTGTAACGAGTGTAGCTCCTTGCTACACACGCTCTAGAGGATATAGCGACTTTTTCCACCAGTCACTGTACTTCCAAGCGCTTTTATTGAGTTGCTCATATTGAGTCGCTCAGTAATAGGCACTCATATAGGGTGCTACCCCCCTAACACTACACCCTCATCAGCTCAAGTTTGTGCAGGCAGGTTTGAAGTGCCTAGTTATGGCTGGTGTCAGAAAAAATCCAGCTAGGACCTTCCAGTTAAATTCCCTCCAAGAGGGAGAGGCTGTAACCTGCTATCCTATGTTAATCCTCTGTGCCCATTGTTCTGGATCTATCTGAACATTGGCCTCCCTTTCCCACCTCAACCTTATTCCCTCCAATGGGGGGGCTTCTGTGTGTGTTAATATTGAGTATAACTCCGAGAGGAGGTGGAAGTGACCCTTTAAGATAATGGTGTGGTAAAGGAATATTTCTATGCCTGTGTGTTCTCTTCTAATTTGAGAATGAATCCCTGTTGACATAATAAAGTGACGTACCTGTAGGGGTCTTGTTTTCTCAAAGAATATTTATTTTTTTATTTATTTTATTCTTTGTTAACCAGGTAAGACCCACTAGGCACAAGTGCCTGTTCTCAGGGGTGACCCGGGAGCTTTGGGTTGGTTAAGTGACTTGCTCAGAGTCACACTGTATGCAAGTGGAGGCTGTGGGAATCAAACCCAGGTCTGCAGGTACTAGGCTCATTTGCAGCTCATTACGCTAACCTCTAGGCTATACTGCCATTTAGCTTGTAAGTGTGCGAAGGGGCAGCAACACGATTCATCTGTGCACTGCTAAAAGGTTGTTAATTTATGCCCCTCCCAGAACTCTTAGCCAGGGTCTAGTCGAGAAGGAGGGAAAGACTGTTCATGGTGAATGAGGGACAAGGGGCCCACGGAGTTTGGGGTACAGGTAATTTTTCGAAGGTGCAGCAAGATGCGAATGGAGTGCTTTATCCACGGGTTAGAGGTGTGGGTCCATATATGGGATGGAATGACACTGGTTGGTAAGGTCCAAAGGGATTAAACATTTAGGGTGGTTTCCTCTATCTGGTACCAACCAGAACTAATTTGCCATTTGGCCAATGTACAAAGATGGGCACCTTGTGCGGCTAAGTAATAATGATAAAGGTTGGGAAGCGCTAGGCCGCCAGCCTTTCGTGAGGCTTGTAGAATTCTTTTTGATAGATGGGGACAGGAGCCAGACCAGATAAATTGTTGGACTTCCCTATTAAGGTTGTTCCAGTAGAATTTAGGGATCAAGATCGGCAGAGTCTGGAATAAAAACAGAAGTCATGGGAGAACATTCATCTTAATGGTCTGAGTTCTTCCATTTAAGCTAAGAGGAAATAGATTCCACTTAGCCAAATCTGCTTGTACTTCCTGAAATAATCTCATATAGTTATTAAATATTGGAGGCAGTATAGCGCAGTGGTCTAAGGCTCTGAGCTGCAAATCTGGTGAAATCCAGCAGACCAGACCTGGGTTTGAATCCCACAGCTTCCACTTGCATACTGTGTGACCCTGAGCAAGTCACTTAACCTCCTTGTGCTCCCAGGTCGCTCCTGTAAAAAAGCTTTCAGCTTAGTGTGCTATACCTGGTTAAACAACTAAAAATAAAAATAAAAAAATAATGAGGAAGTGTCAGCTGAGACACAGATTCCTAAGTAATGGAAGGTATTTTTCGTGGCCCTTATGTATTAAACTTGATTTTCATAAAAACTTTGTCTTCAGGCTTACTCCTTCAGGTCTCCAGTATGGATGATATGAAGTTGGTGCCGAGATTCCGAAAATGTGCTTTCGGGCAGAAGATGTTTCGAACAGATCCACACATCATGTGCGTCTACTGCCTGGGCCATGAGCATGATCCCCAGGTTTGCAGCGTGTGCCGCCCTTTTCATTAATCTATATTAGAGGATCGCCATGCCCACCTTCTTCTGGGTCATCCGAACAATTGGGATCTGCTCGTCAAGTCTAAGGACGCCTGTCAGGTGGTCTCCGCAACTGCAGGGTCCACCAGACAGCTTGTGGCATTTTGACTTTGGCTTTTTTGCCACTGTCCTTCGGTGCCTTCTTCACAGGGGCATTCAAAGAATTGTGCCAGGCCCTTCCCACCCATGGGCAGCAGCCTTCATGCACTAAATCAAAACCCAAATCTAAAAAACAGACCAAGAAACGGTCTCACTGTTGGTCATGGGATCAAGAGCACTCTCGGGCCTCCAATTCCTACACTTCTCTGGAGGTTCTGAATTCGGTCGGTTCTTTAGCCCAGGCCGCCGACCCCATGGTCTACCCAATTGGCCAGTTGGTCGAGACGCAGGTTGATCTTCTGGCCGAGATGCAGGCTGATTCCTCCTTCTCTAGGACCCTGGTCCTAGTGCTTATCAAAGGAGGGACGGACCAGTCCACTGATCTGCTGCCTCTCACCTCTGAGCTTCCATACCTGGAGGAGCCCCGGCTCTCAACGGCCCCCTCTGAGACCCACCATCGGCAGCCCCAATGGTCAAGGTCGCGGTCCCGCTCTCTGAGTCTGGGGTCGAGCAGCCCACGTCGACACACAGGCAAGCAGTGCCACCACTATTCCTCATCCTCCTCAGGCGAGGAGAGGCTCTGGTGCAAGCTGCGTCGGTGCTACGAGGATTTGATATGGTAACAGCTCATTTTTATTGGGGTGAAGACCGTTCCATCTTCAACCCCGGCCATTACTTGGCTTTCGCCACAGAAGTTGCAGCCTTCTCCACCTCGTAGGAGCCGACCCGTCAGGTCCTGCCTCCCCTGTCCTCTCTGCCGATTTTGGTGGAGCAGCCACCCAAACAGCCGAAGACTGGCGCTCTGACTAAGAAGGCCTGCCCGTCCTCAGGTCTTCCCCATCGGCTGTTGGTCACCCTTTCCCCTGACTGTCCCCGGAGGCTCAACAGCTACTCCGGCGGTCGACCTCTCTTCCATGAATCTTCGGAATCTGAGGGTTCCTCCTTTCACGCCCATCTGATGGACTTGAAGTCAGCTGAGGATTTGTCTGCAGAGCAGGACCCAACTTCCTTTACAGGTCTTCTCCATTTTATCTCAGAATCTACAGGTCTCCCATTGGAGTCCGTTCAGAAGCAGGCTTGGTACCGGCTTACCGAGATCCTGAACCGGGGTGATTTCCCTGGGGAGGCCTTCCCGGTGGCAGACGTCATTCTTGGTCCTGCCTTGCTGCTGTGGCAGCACCCAGCCTCTTGCTCTGTGCCGACAGCCCAGATGGCCTGCAAGTATACGGTCCCTATCAGTTCTTTTTTGGGATTCACAGAACATCCCTCGGCTGAGGGTCTCGTGGCTGACTTTGTGTTCAGGTGCACTGGCAACATGGGGGATGTTGACAAGCCACCAGATAGAGTCCAAAAAAATTGAGCCATATGGCTACAAAGGTGTATACTGCCTCTTCTCTCAACCTTCGGCAAGCGAGGTTGGCCCTTTTGGTGGCCCATGTCTCGCATGCCCTCCTGGACTTACTTGATGAGGTGAACCCTCATCTCCCAGTGGACCTGCAGACCATGGTCAAACAGGTCTGGGATCAAGTCTGAGCTGTAGCTAAGCAATAGATCCAGACTGCCATGGACATTGGCAACTCCTGCACTCGGTCCATGGTGGCCACAGTGGCTATGCGCTGCAGAGCCTGGCTGACCATCTTGACCTTTGCGGCAGATACCCAGCACAAGCTGGTGGATGTCCCCTTCCTGGCTACCAACTTGTTCAGGCCCAGGGTCGGGGTTGTGGGGCACCTCACCCGTATAGAGAAGTCCAGTGCCACCTTGGACTCGGTGTCATCTGCTCAGAGAGACCCCAAGGGTTCTAAGTAGCAGAAAAAGATGCCCTTTTAGCCCCTCTCTGCCCCAGTGGCCAAATGAGCCCAGACTCAGGCTGGACAACTGGCTCAGGCCTGGCGACCCTGACCAAAGTTTGTGGCCATGGTCATCCATAAGTCTGGAGGCAGAGGCCCCGGCGGTTCCTCAGCCAAGCCCTCCACCTCCTCCAAGCCTGCCCAATGACTGGATGAGGGGTGCTTCCCTAATGCCCGTCATGTCTCTCCTGGGTCCTCTAGTGGGTGGCTGGCTCCACCACTTCCTTTCTGCTTGGTCTGCTGTTACCACGGACAGGTGGGTTCTTGAGGTGGTCATTCAGGGTCTTCCTCTGGAATTCGAGGCATACCCTCCATGCCGAGCCCATGCCCCACAGGAGGGCATCGTGTCTGCGGACATCCTGCCAGCCCTTGGGGACAACATCACCCAGCTGCTCAGCAAGGAGGTCGTGGCTTCTGTCTCTGACCCTCCAGAACACGCAGGGTTTGTCTCCAGGCACTTCCTGGTGCCTAAACAGACAGAGGTCTGTAGCCCCATCCTAGATCTGCATGACCTGAACATGTTTCTCAGGCTGTGCACATTCAGGATGGTCACTCTGTCTCAGGTCATACCATCCCTTGAGCAAAACACGTGGTTTTGCTCTCTGAATCTTCAGGACATGTTTTTTCATGTCCCAATTCGTCCATCCCACCATTGGTTCCTCCAGTTCTGGGCCGAAGGGATCTTTTGCGAGTTCCAGACCATGCCATTCTGCCTGTCCGCCCTCAGGGTCTTCACTAAATGCATGACAGTGGTAACAGCCTTCCAGAGGCGTCGAGGAGTTCAGATTTATCCCTATCTGGATGACTGGCTGATTGCTGGTCCCTCCAGGTAGAAGGTGGAGTGGTCCAGGGATTTGGCCTTCCAGACCTGCGTCTCTCTTGGCCTTCTGGTCAACGAGGCCAAGTCGGAACTCGTGCCCTCGCAGGTGATCAACTTCATTAGGGCGGACCTCTACTCTTGCAGAGCCAGGGCTTGACTAGGTGGACAAGGCGGAGGCTCTCTCCTCCTTTGCCTGATTAGGTCCTCTGAGCTCATGATTGGCTGGCTACTCGAACTGCCCACCGCTGATTGGTGCAGCTTCCCAGTTGCTTGAATCTCTCTTTTAGCCTTAGCTGTCTCTTTATTTTCAAAAAAGTGCTTAGACCTTAACTGTTTGCCATTTTGAGTGATTACAACTCTGTTAAAGAACCTGTTTAGTGTTAAGTTAAAGCTGCATTTCTGTGTGTTAAATTGAGTTAAGTTAAAGCTGCATTTTTTTCTCTCATCTGTGAAACCTTGTTTGTCTGCCTATACTCTCCCTCCCTCTCTTTCTAAGCCCTCCACCCTCCTTTGTCTTGCAAATTTCTCCCCTGCCTCCCCGCTAAATGATTCTGCAATTTGCAGTTACTTAACTGATTGCAATTTACTCTGCCTAAGCTATCTCCCCCCAACCCCTTTCTCTCTACTCCCACTGTGACTCTTGTCTCCTTGTCTGTCTGCCCCCATCCACCAATTCGGCTGCTAACTTAATCCCCGCTTTCTCATTCTCTTCATCCCAGCAGGTGGCCCAACCTGGGGTGCCAAAGACTGCAGGACTCCTCTCTTCCACAGTAGAGTGGCAGGCCTGACCAAGCCGCTGCTTGCGCTCCTCTCCCCACATCCACGCTTCCGGTTCGCCCGCCTCACAGTTGCACACCGGTGCTGTGCTCCTCTGAGCTCCTGATTGACTGGCTGCTCGAACTGCCCACTGCTGATTGGTGCGGCTTCACAGTTGCTCAAATCTCTCTTTTAGCCGTAGCTTTTTATTTATTTATTTATTTAGTTAAACATCAGTTTAGAAACCTTTGAGCCAGAGGTTCATTTACAAAGGTACCTCATCACAAAGAGGACATCAGAACAGTAGTACAAGGGACACAGTACTTACAAACAAAAACGTTACAGTTCAATTACAATTTTGTTACAATAGAATACAATCTCCAACGAAGCAAAAGATAAAAGGTGCAAAACTTATGGTCGGGGGAGAGCTGGTGGGAGCAGAAGGGAGGGAGATAGGGGAGGAGGAATTAGTAGGGAAAGGAAGGGGGGGAGCCGCTCAGTGAGCATTGTCAAACAGAGTATATATATATATATTTTTTTATTTTACACTAGGCTAGCGGCAGTTGCATTTGCGAGAGCTAAGCAGGAATTTCTGAGCCTGGGCTTAAAGCAAGCTAAGGTTAGTGAGTTTTTGCTTTAGTTCTCTCTATATTTTCACTCACCCGCCCTCCCCGACCCTGCCCTCTATTAAATATGCCTTGGCTCCACACCCTGTTCTTTTACCCACCCCATTGGCTCCCTGGCTATACTCCTGCCCAACTATTCACCAGTGAGCCCTGGTTGTATTACTGTAGATATCTTCTCCAGCTGCCACAGATACTACACTTGATTCCATCCTATGCTGGACTCTCACTGAACCATTCCTATCTGCTTTGCTCTAATTACTGCATTGACAATGCTCCCTAAACCTATCCTGCTGTACTGGCTCCTCCTGACCATGCTGACATCCCCCATTAGCACTGTTACAAAGTGCTCACTGTCACAAACGTACTTCGCAGGTCAGGCCCTCTGTCCATTTCAGAATCCATCTCCCCACCCCTTTTGTTGAGGTCACAGTTAGATCCTCCTAGTTTTTTCTTCTTAACATAATTATCCACAAGGATGTATGTTATTGCTGTGAAAAATCAACAACTAGCCATTTCCCAAATATGACCGTCTTTGATCAAAACATCCCCTTTGATGCTTCACAATTCCACAATCATGTCACTAATTCTCAGCTAGGTGAGAAAACCAAGAAGAATCAGCCAAATTACTTCCCTTCTTGCTATGTCATAAATGCATATATGGGAACCAACTTCAAAAGTAGGAGCAGGTTTTAAAAGGTAATAAACTGTCCCTCTGGAAGGAAGGCTTTTAATTAGGTTTCCCTGATCTGTTTATAACATCCTGCTGCTTTCAGCCACACTGACAGTTTTGAGGGCAAAGGTCACTCACAGCAGCAGCCAGGCTTTTATTTGTCTAAGCAGACCTTCAGGTACCATATATTTATATCAATAATAGTAAGCAGGGGGCAGAGCATCACACCCCTCCCTACCTAGACTGAATTTGGGGGCTCTATCCCCTGTATGGGATGAGATCCCCAAATCAGTTCATTGCTTATACCGGCGCAACAGTCCATTAGCATTTTCTTTGGCTACCCCAGCCCTGTGTGAGACAGTCATGTCATACCCTTGCAAGGCAAGACTCCATCTTAATAGTCTACCATTTATTTTACCCATTTGTGCCAGCCAAACCAGGGGGTTGTGGTCAGTTTGTACCTCAAACTGTTGCCCATATAGACATGGCTTTAACTTCTTTAGGGCCCAGACCATGGCAATGCACTCTTTTTCCACAGTAGAGTAAGCCTGTTCCATGGGAAGTAACTTTTTACTGAGGTACACAATGGAGTGATCTTTCCATTGGTTGGATGTCTGACTCGGCACTATCCCAATATCCACATCTGAGGCATCAGTCTGCACTACAAAGGGCCTGCTATAGTCTGGACTTGTCAGTACAGGAGCACTGCACAGTGCCTCTTTCTGTCTTGTAAAGGCTTGTTCACAGGCTGGTTCCCAGGTAACTTTATTAGGCATCCTTTTCTTTACCAGGTCAGATAGGAGAGTGGCCAGGGCACTGTAATTTGGTACAAATTTCGTATAGCATGAACAGTGGGTGGGCAGAGGGGGATAGTGAAAAAAGCAGGGATACTGAACAAATATTTCTGCTCAGTATTCACAAAAGAGGAGGGGCAAGTGCCTAATCCAGTTAACAGAAGCACTCTTAATAGGGGGTCGATCCCAGTCCTTTCACAGAAGAAAGGGTTCTGCAAGAACTCCTAAAACTGAAGGTGGACAAAACAGTGGGGCCTGATGGAATTCATCCCCAGAATTCTAAAAGAATTAAGGGGGGAACTAGTGAAACCACTGGCTACTCTTTTTAATAAATCATGGGAGGATGGTGTGGTACCCGAGGACTGGAGGAAGGCGGATGTGATTCCCCTTCACAAAAGTGGGACCAAAACAGAGGCAGCAAACTACAGACCTGTCAGTTTGAACTCTGTGGTAGGGAAAGTGATGGAGTCACTTCTGAAGGAAAGAATTGTTGAGTACCTAGAGGCCAGTGGGGTGCAGGACCCAAGGCAGCATGGGTTCACAGTGGGAAGGTCATGTCAGACGAATCTAATAGATTTCTTTGACTGGGTGACCAAAGTAGTAGACCAGGGAGGGGCTGTGGACATGGCCTACCTAGACTTTAGCAAGGCATTTGACACAGTCCCACACAAAAGATTAATAGTCAAATTAACCAGCCTGGGAGTGGGTCCCAGGGTGGTAGCCTGTAAAACATTGGCTGGACAACAGGACACAGAAGGTAATTGTAAATGGAGTCCACTCTGAAGAAAGAGGGTTACTAGTGGGGTACCGCAGGAGGTTCAGTATTGGGTCCAGTCCTTTTAATGTCTTCATAAGTGACATTGCAGAGGACTGGAAGGAAAAGTATGCCTCTTTGCAGATGACAGAAAGATCTGCAACAGGGTTGATACACAAGGAGACGTGGAAAGGATGAGAAGGGACTTGGCAAGGTTGGAGGAATGGTCAGAAGTATGGCAGCTAGGATTCAATGCAAAGAAGTGCAAAATAATGCACCTGGAAACAAGAACCCAGGGAAGAATACACAATGGGGGAAGTAGTAACAACAACAAGGAAAGGGACCTGGGGGTAATCATATCAGATGACCTTAAGGTTAGCAAGCAATGTGAGAAGGCAGTAGGGAGGGCTGGGGGTATACTGGGATGCGTTGGGAGAGGCGTCAGCAGCAGAAAACAGGAAGTTGTTATCCCTCTGTACAGACAGTTGGTGAGGACCCCATCTGGAGTACTGCATCCAGTTCTGGAGACCCCATCTCCACAAGGACATAGACATGATAGAGGCAGTCCAGAGGAGGGCAACTAAAATGGTGCAGGGTCTGCAAGAGAAGCCGTATGAGGAGAGACTAAAGGAGCTTAATATGTATACCCTTGAGGAAAGAAGGGAGAGGGGGGACAGGATAGAAACTTTTAAGTACCCCTCAGTGGAATCAACAAAGTCCAAGAGGTAGCATCTTTCAGAAAAGATGTGCAAGAACAAGGGACACAATTTAAAGATAGAGGCGGTTCTTGGGCAGTGAGGAAGTATTATTTCACAGAGAGGGTAGTGGATGCATGGAACAGCCTTCCTGAGGAGGTTGTGGGGTCTTAAACTGTGGGAGAATTCAAGAATACATGGGACAGACATAAGGCAATTCTTGTGGGGGGGGAAGGAAGAAATAGGCTGTTGGTTAACTAGGATATGTGGCCTATCCTGTAGGTAGGGAAATGGGCAGACTAGATGGGCCTAGCGGTCCTTATCTGCCATCAAAGTCTATGTTTCTTTAATACCCTGCTGTCCCTAGAAAACTCCTGACCTGCTTCTGCATTTCTGGTCTGGGCCATGCCTCGATTGCCTCTATTTTCACTTGGTTAGGACAGAGCGGTCCTGGCCTACAACATGCCTGAGGTATGCCACTTCAGCTGTGGCCTCCTGACACTTCTCTGCTTTGACAGTGAGCCCAGCCCTCTGTATCTGGCCCAGCACTTCCCTAAGGTGGGACAGGTGTTCCTCCCAGCTGGCACTAATGGTGGCAGTGTCATCCAGGTATGCCATAGTGTACTCCTCAGCACCATTTAACACCTGGTTCACCAACCTTTGGAAAGTGGCTGGGGCATGCTTCATTCCAAAAGGCATCACTTTAAATTCATAGAACCATATCAGAGTGATGAAGGCCGACCTCTCCCTAGCTCTGGCAGTTAACTCTACCTGCCAATACCCCTTTGACAGGTCAATAGTTGTAAGGTATGTCGCTCCTCCCAACCTGTCCAGGAGTTCATCTGTCCGTGGCATCGGGTGGGCATCTGACTTTGTAACTGCATTCAGTCCACACAGAAACAAGTAGAGTCATCTGGCTTGGGAACAAGGACTACAGGTGAGGCCCAGGGGCTGTGGGATTTCTGGATTACCCCTAAATCCAGCATTACCTCCACCACCTTCCTAATGTCCTTTTGGACAGCCTCTGACACCCTATATGTTGTCCGCCATATGGACGTCTGTATCCCTGTCTCCACATCGTGCATCGCTAAGGGGTTTAGTCCAGGCTTGGCGCTAAACAGTGGGGCAAAGTCTGCTAAAACCTCCCTTACTTCCTGGATCTAGTCCAGAGTCAACTGGGGCTACATTTTATTTGCCTCCACAGAGGACTCCCGCTTGCTTTCTTCCAGCAAGTACAGAAGGGGGGTCTCCTTCGTCCATCCCCTTCCCAGGACTACACACTGTAAACATCATGTCAGCCCTATTAGCATATGGCTTCATCATGTTGACATGGTACGTTCTTTGTCTTCTTTCAGGTAACTATAATGTAGTTTACATCATTTTCCTGTTTGACTACTTTGTATGGTCCTGCCCACTCGGCCTGCAGCTTGTCTTTCTGGACTGGGATTAGGACCATGACTTCCTGACCTACAGTGTACGAGTAAGCTCTGGCTCTGTGGTCGTACCACACCTTTTGTTTTTGTTGGGCAGCTTCCAGGTTGTTCTGGGCTGTCCCAATCAGCTCCTTCAGCTTTTCCCTAAACCTAAGGACATACTCCACTATGGGAGTTCCCTGGGTGGCGTGCTTGCCTTCCCAGTCCTCCTAGATCAAGTCTAGGGGCCCACATACCCTGCGTCCATATAAGAGCTTGAAGGGGGAAAACCCTGTTGACTCTTGGGGCACCTCTCTGTATGCAAACAACAGGTGGGGAAGGTATTTCTCCCAGTCCCTTCCATGCTGTTCAGCAAACACTTGGAGCATTGACTTAAGGGTACCATTAAATCTTTCCACAAGCCTATTGGCTTGCGGGTGATAAGGTGTCGTGCATCTCTGCACCACTCCACATTTCTTCCACAAACATTTCATCAGGTCTGACATGAAGGAACCCCCTCGATCGGTGATAACCTCCTGCGGAAAACCCAACATGGGAGAAAATCCCTAGTAAGGCATCTGCCACTTTGTCATCAGTGAGAATAGGGCGACTGCCTCTGGGTACTGGGTGGCATAATCCACCACAGTCAGGATGAACCTCTTCCCGGAGGAGCTGGGGGTATTCAAAGGCCCCAAAATATCCATTCCCACCCTCTGGAATGGCTTCTCCACTATGGGTAAAGGAATTAGAGCGACTTGGGTTTTCTTACTTGCCTTCCCTATTTCTTGGCTCCGGTGACAAGACCTGCAACACTCCTTCACCTGCTGGGTGAAGTTAGGCCAATAGAAATTCTGGGCCAACCGCTGCGTAGTGCGCATGATTCCCAAATGACCAGACATGGTAATATCATGTGCAGTCTTGAGCTTGAGCAGTTGCTCACGGTACCCCGGGGAACGACAAGCTGCCTGCCCATCATCCTTCCCTCAGTCTTAGCATCCTGCGTATACATCAGTCCATTCTCCCAATAAACTTTTTTTCCCCATCACCTCCCTGTATTCCATCAGTGTCTGCCCAAGCCCTCAGCTTCTCTAGACTAGGGTAATTTTTCTGAGCAGCTGCAGACTCCTTACACATTCCCAAGGCATGGGACTGGTCCCCTTCAGTGTCTAATCTAGGATTCCTAGGTCTAGCTTCAGGGCATTCAGGATCACTGCCATCCCTAACCCTCTGACAGTGGGTCACCCCTCCTTCCTCTGAGTAACCCTCCGTAGCTGTTTGGTTTACTGCTACCGGGGAAATTTCTACCCCCCTTCATTAGTCTCCCTATCAGGGGACACAGGCTGGGGAACCAGTCTTGCAGTGGTTTTCACAGGGGCTTCTGTGGGGTCCAAAGGACTGCAGTTTTCCTTTGTGGCTTGGCTGTGGGTAACTGCATACACCATCCCCTGTTTGAGATTGTGGCCGATAATTACATCAACAGCTAAAGTTTCGACTACAGCAGCCTTTTGTACAGTCCCCCGTCTCACCCCAGTCTAGGAGAATACTGGCGAGTGGCAAGGTTTTTTCCTCCCCAGTGAATCCCCATACAGTCACAGATTGATAGAGTATAAGCTGACCGAGTTCTACCAGATCCCATTTTACTAAAGTCAGGGATGCCCCCCTTGTCTGTTAACCTGTGTGTCTGTACACCATTCACAGTAACTAGGTGCATGTGTTACCTCATGTTTACTGGCATGCTTTCAGGGACACACAAACAACCCACTTCTTTCTAGCACCACTTTGTGTACTGCTTGTCTTTTTGGGACACTGTCTTGCAATATGTCTAGTTTCTTTGCAAACCTAAAATTAATTTCTTTTCTCAGGTAAATCTTTTCTTTGTAACTTGGGGCTACTGGTTTCGGTGGAGGTAGGGAGGGTTTTAGCTGCCCAGAAGGCACATTTTTCCTTTTCTGCGCTACCACGCCCTCCCCGTTCGCTCTCACAGCAGGTCTGCTCCTGGCATAGTGGTCCAAGAGTTCAGCGGCTTCATGCACTATTTTTGGGTCTCAGTCCTCCAGCCAGGTCTTCAGCTCTGCTGAGCATGCCCCAAAAAACTGCTCTAACAGTACAGCATTTTCAATTTTTTGTACAGAGACTGCTTCAGTTCCTTCCCACCAACGTTTTAAAAACTGACGTCGTTTAGTGGCTAGCTCCTCGTAGCTCATGTCAGGGCTTCTCCTGAGCTTACAGAATTTAGCTCTGTATGCCTCTGCTGTTAGCTCATATTGTTCTTAAAGTGCAGCTTTATGTTTACTGTAATCATTACTGCCCTCGTTGTCCATTTGACCCAGTGCATCCCGAGCTTTCCTGGTAAGTAGCAGGGATAGCTTGATGCTCCAGGACTCTCTAGGAATATTGGCCTGAATACATACTTTTTCAAAGGAATTTACTGTAAAAAGGCATCTGTATCCTCCCCCTCTTTAAATTCAGCTATCAATTTAGAATTTAATTTGTAACCCAGTCAAGTTCCAGTTAAACCCAGGCCACTTATCTGCTCTGGTGCTGGTCTTTGGAGTCATAGCTTTTCCAGTTCATGTTGTCTCTGGCGCTCACACTCTTTTCGCTCAGCTGTTCACTGAATTTGTCGCTCTCTTTTCTCTGCCTCTCGCTGAAGCTGTCGCTCTCTTTCCTCTGCCTCTTGCTCTTTTTCCTCAGCCTCTCGCTGCTGTTGCCTCTCTTCTCGCTTGAACTCCAGCTCCCTTTGCTGCTGGACTTCGAACCATTTCTGTTCAAACTCCAGCTCCATTCTCCACAACTCCATCCGCAGCCTGATCTCTTGTGGCTCCAGAACATTGGTGACCTTCCCCTGCTGCTGTGGCCCTTGGCTTGCACTGGCCCTGCTGTCCTCCTTCTCACTGTATCTGCACACTGCACTGGACCCTGGCCCCTCCACTCCCAAGGTTCGGTGCTTTTCAGTCGCACACTGTGACTTGAGGCTCTGGGCATCAGCTGCCACCAGAGCTCCTATGAGATGCCTTTTGGTTCGGCCCTCATGCTGGACTTCTCGGTCTTGGCACAGCTGCCTCAGTTGGTCTGTAGTGTGCTCACTGTAGTTGGAAGCCATTTTCTGGGGGGGAATAAAACAGGTAGAAGCTTAGACTGTAAGCACAATGATATAGTTTTATTTACTTTTTTTGTAGTTAATAATTTGTATTACGTTTGAAAGATATCAGACATAGCCAGGTACATAAAGAAGATACAACATGACACATATGCATACAGATTGACTGCAGTGTCATTATATAATTGACAAAGTCTAGCCCATAGAAAAGGACATTGTTAAATAATGATACAGTAAGAAATTATACAGTGAGTTGTATTGTGCCCCCCAAAAAAAAAGTATGAGAAATTGCATGATTACCACCGCATCTAGATTAGTTAAGACGTCTAATATGGGCATAATACATCAGTGTCTCCTGATACCTGAAAAAGCCTGAAAAGCACAGACATAATAACAAAATACTAGCAACCTTAAGGTCCATATCTGAATTCTTATCCTATAAGGAGAAAAGATAACAGTCCTTGCAGGTAGGGGGTGGGTTTTGGGGTTCCAAACCATTTCCTACTGGTGTATCTACTATGTTGGTCCAGATCATTCCACAGGGGAAGTCAGCCAATCCCTGCGTGGGGAGAGATAAGCTAAGTAAGGCCCAGGTAAGATAATATTGTGAGAGAGTGTTGGTAACTAAGTGGGACTGAATCCAGTACTGCTACATTAGAGAGGGCGTTATATAATTCAGAGATGGTGGGTACCTCTGTGGTTCTCCGCCTACAGAGGATAAGCCTCTTAGCTTGGAGGCTAAGAAGTGTCAGCCATCTGTGCTGTTGACGAGTGAACGCTCTCAGCACAGGAGGAAGGCCCAAAATCCAAACTAAGGGATCTAGAGTTATAGCAGAGTCTGAGGCCTGTTGAGCCAGATCCAACATAGCCATCCAGAATGGAATGAGAAGTGGGCAAAGCCAAAGTATGTGCAAAAGGTCTCCCTCTCCCGAAAGACATCACCAGCAATGACTGTTGTCCATGAGATGCATTCTGTACAAGACAACAGGAGTGTAATACCAATGCGACAGTATCTTGTTTTGCATAAGTTTACTTCTCATATCTGGATACATAGAATGAGCTTATTTCCAGCATAGCTTCCATTGGGCATCCGAAATGGATTGTTGAAGAGCTTGCTCCCATTTACCTTTCGTCTGAGCTGGTTGTGCAGGGAGATGATTCCTAAGATCAGCATATATAAGACTGTCTTTACCTCTTTTATAGGTCATCCATTTATTTAACAAATGGGACCTTGCTATATCTGTCGTGTGGTGATGTTTAATATAAGCTAAAACCGAGCTTCTGAGCTGTAAGTACTGCCAAAAGGCATGCTTGCCTAAGTGGAACTCCTGATCTAATGTTTGAAATGTTTTGATAGTGCGACTGTCATCTGTCATCAAGTCCTTTAGTGTAAAAATTCCTTTGCTCTGCCATAGGGGCCAGTGCAGAGGTTTGCCATCAACTTTTATGAGCATGTTCCCCCATATAGGGGAGGCCAGAAGGGGGCATAAATCTGCCTCCAATTTCTTTTCCACTAAATGCCATGTCAGTAGTGAGCCTGCTATTGTTTGGCAGGAAAACAAATGTTTGGGAAGGGGATTGTAAAGTAAAACTGCTAGGGATTGGGTCTGGGCCGTATACGCCTCCATGTGTATCCATTGTGGTCGCTCAGATGTCTGTGGAAGGAACCAGTTTAGGGTCTGAGCTGCAGTGAAGGACCATTTATACCCTTCCAGCCAAGGAAGGCCCCAGCCTCCCTGTGACCAGTGGGCTCTAAGTTTATTTCTATTATAACCGGGTTTGGTGCCTTCCCAAATAAAATTGGAAAAGGCCTGGTCTATGGCTTTAACCCATGAGGCCGGTAGTGTAAATGGTATATGTGAGATGACATATAAAAGTTTAGGTGCTACCACCATTTTGATCGTGGATATTTTACCTGTTAGTGTAAGTTGAAGACCGCGCCAGCGCACAAATTCAGTCTTGATATCTTCAAGAAGGGGTTTAAGGTTCAGATCCCATATTTCAGTAAGATCTACTGTAAGCTGTATCCCTAGATACACAAGGGAATTTGGGGCCCAATGAAGGTTAAGATGGGCTACCTGATCTAAAGTGCACAAGCTATTGGGGAGGAGTACTTCCGTTTTAGACCTGTTGATTTTTAGGCCAGAGTAGCTCGTAAAATCTGCAAGGAGGGAAAGCAGAGCAGGGAGGGAAGTAGTGATGTCCAATAATGGGACTAACAAATCATCTGCATACATAAATGTGGGGAAAGTGATATCGCCAAAGGGAAAACTTGTTATGGCTGAAGAGTGGCATATGGCAATCGCAAGTGGCTCCACTGCTATTATGAAAAGTAAGGGAGAAAGGGGGCAGCCCTGCCTCGTGCCCCACCCCAGAGGGAAGGGTGTGGACAGAGTAGAGTTGGTGAGGACCTGAGCCAAAGGGTTGTGATACAGAGCTGTCACCCAGCTTCTAAAATTGTGACCAAAGCCCATGGCTTCTAGCACCTGTTGAAGGTACTGCCATTCGAGAGAATCAAATGCCTTCTCAAAATCTATTGTTACTGCAGCAGCTGGTGCCGGGAAGTTACTGGCCTGATATATAATATTTATAAGGGAACGTACTGTATATGATCTTTGCTGAGCTGACCTGGGACAAAACCGACTTGTGAAGGATGTGTAAGGTGGGGAAGCAAGGGGTTTAACCTGGTAGCCAGAATTTTTGCAAAAATCTTACTATCCGAATTGATAAGTGAAATAGGGCGATAGCTGGATGGTAAAGTGGCATCTTTCCCTTTTTTGGGGAAACACAGTAATGATCGCCTCCCAAAGGGATGGGGGGAAGAATCCTGAACTAAGGGCCAAATTAAAAATGTCACTAAGTTGGGGGGAGATCAGTGGTGCAGCTAGGCTCCACATTTCAGGGGGAAATCCATCCCCACCAGGGGCCTTCCTGTGATTTAAATTGCAAAGTGCATCTGTGACCTCTTGAGGGGTAATGGGAGACTCCAAGGTAGCAGCTTGTTGAGGAGTTAGATTTTATTTATTTTTATTTTTTTCCTTTTTTTTGACTGGGTAAGTGCACTAGACAAATCCTGCCTATTTTCAGGCATGACCCAGGGAGGGGGATACTGATGAATGCCAACTGACCCTGAACCAGATTAAGCTGTTGGTGGTATTTTTTTTAGTGAATGAGGGAAATTTGGCCAGGACACCAGGGAAATTCCTCTACTCTTTTCGATAAGTGCCATGGGATCTTTAACATCCACCTGAACTACCACCAATCCAGGCAGATGGGACCTCGGTTTAATGTCTCATCCGAAAGATGGCACCTCAGAAGTGCAGCACCCCTCTCATGCTGCACTACAGTGTCAGTACTGGGATATTAATCCAAGTGCCAGATGTGGGAAATGAACCCAGAGCCCTCTGATCTCCCGGCCTCACAGGTGAGTGTGCTACCTATTGAGCCACTGACACTGCTAAACTGCTAGATGACAGATAGATATAGATGTCAGAAAAGTTTGTAGCTGTGCAACATTAAAAGTGCCGGAGGAAGAATATAGTTGTTTATAGAAATCTGTCATAATTTCATTTATGCATTCTGGTTGAACTTGCACAGGGCCATCTGGTGCTTTGAGTCCGGGAATATGGCTCTCGGCCCTCTGTTTCCGGAGTCTGTAGGCTTGTACTTTCCCAGCCTTCTCTCCCCCCCCCTCCCAGTATTTATGCCGTAGTCTGCGGAAGGCCAATTCAGCTTTCCTGGCAAGTAGGTCCTGTACTTGATGACGGATTTTAGTGATTTCCTTGCCTATCGGGGAATTTAAGGAAGTAAGGGCATACTTTTAAATTTGGTCTCGAGTTCTATAAGACGGGATTCCAACGTTTTAAGCTGGTGTTCTCTCTGCCGCCTGTGATACACCGAATATCCCATGATAGCGCCTCGTATGGTGGCTTGCAGTGCCTCCCAAACCATTGTTGGGGGGGATCTCCGTTGTAGCATGATCTTGTAAAAAATTAGTGACCTGTATCCAAAACCATTGAGGGAAGTTAGGGTCCCTCAAGAGAAGCGGGTCCCAATGCCAGCTCGGGGATCTAGGGGCTGAGGGACTACTTAGCATGTGAAGTTGTACCGGAGCATGATCCGATATGATAATTGGATGAATTACAGCATCATTGGTGCTGTTCATAATAGAAGGGGATACAAGCCAGTAGTCCAGCTGAGAGTGTGAGTTATGCACCGGAGAAAAGAATGTATAATCTTTGTCCCACGGGTGCAGAATGCGCCAGGGGTCTTGTAACCCCATATTTGTGATCAACTGCTGCAGTGAGAGGCGACGTTTCTGATGATGATCTGGGCAGGCAGACATGCAATCTAGAAAAGGGTCCAGGGAGAGACTGAAATCACCCCCTAAGATTATAGGGACCTGTGGAGAGGCTAAGAAGCTAATAGCTTGGGCCAGCAAGTGAAACACTTCAGGCTGGTCGTCATTAGGGCCATACACATTAGCTATCACTAGGATACCTGTCGGAGTATCCAGCAAAGCCACCACCCATCTGCCATCTCTATCTCTCTGCACTTTTAGTTGTGTTCACTAAAGGGATTTGTGAAATAAAATAGCTACTCCCCATTTGCAGGTGGAGGCTGAAGAAGAAACAACCTGTCCAACCCAAGAGCCTTTCAACCTGTCATGGTCCAACTTTTTCAACTTAGTATTTTGTAATAGGGCTACCTGCACACCCAGTCTCTTGAAATGATTCAGCACCTGAGAATGCTTTGTAGGGGTATTAAGGCCCCTTATGTTCCAGGTGATATAGCGAATGTCAACCATAGTCTAGAAGTGGGAGGTCTGATTTAGAAGGTAACGAGCTATAGAACCTAATAGAGACTGAGAGTGAAGGTCTGCCCCATATCATCTGAACCAGAAAATCTGTTATAATCAATTTAAACACCACCAGCAAGGGACCCCAAATACGCACAAAATCCCCCCCTTTAAGCATGTACTAATCACAATCTGGAAAAACCTATAAACAATTTCAACTTGTAAAACATAACATTGACTGATAACATTTAACCAACTATATACACATATCGGCCTGTCCACAGCCATTAGGAGTACCAAAGGTAATATGTCACCGACTGAAGTTGCAAGATCACCTTTGGTATCCGTGGGGGTTGGCCTGGGATCAGGACAGGAGAAAATACCCGTCAGAACAGCTTGTCCATACTATGGGGTAAAAATACACAGTTAGAGCTAAGACCCCCTGAGGACGTGATGAGGAGAATCCCTAGGACCATGGGGCCCTAAGCATATAGCAGGATATCCTCAAAAGCATGTCCCCAAATGAGTTACACTCCTATATTCCCAGCCGATAGACGAGGGATAGGGAGAGCTGAGCTTAATACTCCCAGTAATTTAGATCCCATGGCAAGCCAAGAGATGAGAAGTTAACACATAGAGGGAGAACCCAAAAAAAAAAGGAGGTTCTCTTTCCCTTATTACATACTCAACCACCCATATTAAACTAGTACCAATTGTAGCATTGAGAGTTCTATCTCGTGAGTTTGCAGTGGGAAGGACGGCTGCAAGATCTGGGGATGCGGCAGCAATGTCAGCCCAGGATTTGCTTTGAGACATGGAGAGTATAGGTCTTGAGGATGTTGACCCACATATGTCCATCTCTGCCCCTTCTGAAATCCCTTGTGTAGTATCTGAGTCCTGCAGGTCCGGTTGTAGAACAGCAAATGGATTGGGTGAGAAGAAAGTCTGCAGATCTATGGGATTTTGCTGATCTGAAGGTTGATCTGAGTGAGCCGTCGCCTGTGGGCTCAGGGAGCCAGCTCTTTCAGTAGGATGTTGTCGTCAATCATGACGATGAGATGGTTGCCGTTTCCCTGGCCTCGATGGTAGCGATGTGTCAAAAATCCACATGCCAGACTCAGGTATGTCTTGTTTAGGAGCCGAGGAAATATTTGCTGCAGACGGAGAGGGAGAGTGTTGTATTTGCTCACTCTGATTGTTAGGGTCCCGAAACTTCACAGGGTGTCTAGCCCTCAGGAAGTCCATCAAGCTCTCTGGGGTCTCAAACAGAAGGGGAGACCCATTGTGCATAATCTGCATGGTCGCTGGATACTGCAGTGAGTAAGAATAGTTTAGTTTTTGTAACGGTCTCCATGCCTGGGCATATTCCTTACAGCGAATAGAGAGTTCTTTAGAATAGTCCTGATAGAGCTGGATATGATGCCCTTGCCTAGTAATTTCCCCTGCAGTTCGAACAGCAGCCATAATAGATTCTTGTTGCCTAAAATCCAAAAATCTGGCAAGCAGGGGCCTAGGCCTTGGTACCGGGGCAAGCGAGCGATGCGTCCATTCTATCTGAGGGTGAAAATCAGCTGTAGAGGGTGAAAAGCTGGTAGTTTAAGCAGCTTCGGGAGGATTGACTGTAAGAAGTCAATGGCTGATTTCTGTTCTGCACCTTCCGGAAAACCAATAAGCCGTATATTGTTTCGACGGCTGCGATTTTCCAGGTCATCTACTTTATTTTGTAGTGTGTGTATAAGCCTGGCCTGTTCCCTCAGAGTAGCAGTCATTTCATGAAGCACTGCATCATGGGAGGATATTTGTCTTTCATTGTGACAAGGTGTCATCCAAAATACAAATAAATAAATAAATTGTGGAAAAGCCCAACTTCGATCCCTTGCAAAGTTTGCATAGTGGCATTGACTGCAATTGTGAATTGTGCCATTTGGGTCATAAGCTGGCTGAACATCACTTCAGTTCTCAATGATTCTGCAGAAGGCTGCATATTGTAGGCCGCACTGCAAATCCGCCTTCCGAGAGAAAAGACGAGTGATTTCTAAATGACAACTTGCAAGAAAAGTCCCAAATATTATGCCCAGAAGATTCCTCTCTGCTATGATAAAAATTCTGGCAGAAATAGAGGGTCTTAGTGACAGCTAATGTCGGATTTATCCCCATGTTGCAAGAGCTATCTCTCTATGCGACCATATTGGATCAGGGCTAGGCTACGTCCCCCAGTTTCATTTACTTTTTAAAAATCACTGCCTTATTTTGCATGTGAGTTATACAGTATTAATCTGACACACTGAAGTGTTAAAGCTTGTGTTACCAAATACTTGTAAATTGTACCGCTGCCAACCAGATCTGTCACAAACGCACTCCACAGGTCAGGCCCTCTGCTCTCACACTGCCAACCTCGAAGTGCAATAGTGTGAACAGGGAACAGACAGGCTAACCCTCCTGTCTGTTTTGGGTCCGAATCACCTGCTAGCTTCGAGTCCTGGGGGTCAAAATGTGAACCTTATGCTAGAATGCCCAGTTAACAGGCTCAGATATATATTGTCTTTGGGGAAATGCAATATAATATTTCACCCAGTGGCACCCAGCCAGGTTCCCAAAATGTACCCTTACAACTCAATATGAGACCTAGGTATATTTTTACCTTTTAGCAAGCTTAGTAACACATTCAAGCCCTTAACAGCTGTCAGACTTACACAGGTACAGCAATCACATGTGAAAGAAAACTGAGAAGACATAGGCAGAATTTCAAAGAAAATATTGTTTCCTAAAAAATTGTAAAACGGGTAAAATCAAACACAGAACAATTATATCACTAACTTAGTCACATAAAATAAATGGGAAGTTACAGAACACAAATATGCCTACCCCAAAATACTTAAAAGTTCTTGCCTATCTAGTTGTTACCCTTAAGTGCGTTCTTAAGTCCAGAGAATTGTGTATCTCTTGAGTCCAAAATAATATACCGTTTCCCTCTGATGCATGCCCATTTCAGAATCCATCTCCCCACCCCTTTTGGTGAGGTCACAGTTAGGTCCTCCTAGTTTTTTCTTCTTAACGTAATTATCCACAAGGATGTATGTTATTACTGTGAAAAATCAACAACTAGCCATTTCCCAAACATGACAGTCTTTGATCAAGAACATCCCCTTTGATGCTTCACAATCATGTCACTAATTCTCGGCTAGGTGAGAAAACCTAGAGGAATGAGACAAATTACTTCCCTTCCTGCTATGTCATAAATGCATACATGGGAACCAACTTCAAAGGCAAGAACAGGTTATAAAAGGTAATAAACTGTCCCCTGGAAGGAAGGAAGGCTTTTAATTTGGTTTCCCTGGTCTGTTTATAACATCCTGCTGCTTTCAGCCACACTGACATTTTTGAGATCAAAGGTCACTCACTGCAGCAGCCAGCCTTTTTTTGTCTAAGCAGACCTTCACATACCATATATTTATATCACAATTTATAAATATAATATTAAGCAGGGGGCAGAGCGTCACACTCACCACAATCAACCTTTGATCTCCTGGATGATAACCCCCAGCACAGAAGTGGAATGGTTACCATTAGTCGTAGCATGAATTGCACTCATTTCTTTTCTCAAACACTACAACACACGAAGCTGCTACTGCAACCAAGAATGACCTTACTCTCAAACTATTTACTCCCTGTTCTTGTTATCAGGAGTCAGGTCGCTACAGACTAAACCTAAGAATGAGTATATGGGAAAAAGTATGCATCACATAACATGGCAAAAAATAAGCTAGAATTTAAACTAGCTCACACAAAAGACTGTCACAAAACTTTTTTCTCCTATATAAATAGTAAAAAAGGTGTATCAAGGACCATTTGTCCCATTATAACCAATGGCTCTTCTCTATCTGATATAGAAACCTCGAATCTCTTTAATAAGTACTTTTGTTCTGTCTTCTCTCAAAAATCACCTATCAGTACATTTAAAGTTCACCATGTAGATTATCATAGGTTCTATCCGACTGACATTATACAGGCTATCAAAAAACTAAAAAAAAAATACTAGTCTGGGCCCAGACGGTATTCATCCATGGTTTCTGATCGAAACCTCTATAAATATTTCTATGCCTTTGTCAATTATCTTCAACAAATCCTTACAAGAAAGCATCGTACCAAATGGTTGGCGTTCAGCAATAGTTACTCCCATATTTAAAAAAGGCAGTAGAGGTTCTGTGCAAAATTATCGTCCAATTAGCCTGACCTCAGTGGCTGGTAAATTAATGGAATGAGTAATGAAGTCTCTAATAGATCAAGATTGTAAAAAATTAGTACTCTACTAGATGTGGGTATCCCTACTGATGTAATTATTTTGGACTTTAGTAGAGCTTTTGATAAAGTCTCACATGAAAAACTCATTACTAAAATGCATAATCTAGGTTTGTCACCTGCTATTGTCAACTGGACTTTAAACTGGTTGACAAATCGTTCTCAGAGAGTCAGAATTAATGATATCTTGTCTGATTCGGGTAGTGAGACAAGTGGTGTACCACAGGGGTTGGTCTTGGGACCAACATTGTTTAATCTCTTTATCAGTGATTTACAAACAGGGCCAAATAACTTCATGGTTAAATTTGCAGACTATACTAAATTGGGGGGCAAGTTTACTAATCAAGAAACTATTTCTGCATTAAAGAAGGATTTGGAAAAAGTAACACTTTGGGCAAATGAAAATCATATGTAGTTTAATCAAGACAAATGTTTAGTAGTGCATTTTGGTGTAAATAATACAAAAACGATATATAAATGGACTACCACTTCACTAATCAAATTGTGAAAAAGATTTAGGGATATATGTTAATAATAAACTTACATCAAATGATCACTGTGTTAGAACTGCTTGCATGACCAACAGACTTTTGAGGCAAATAAAACGCACTTTTGCTAATTGCACTGAACAATGCCTTATTCCATTGTATAGGGCATACATTAGACTGTATCTAGACTATGGCTCCCCTTTCTGGAATCCAAACCAAAAAAAAGACATAGCAATTCTTGAACAGGTTCAAAGGAGAGTAACTAGAATGATTCCAAGATTAACAAACTTTGATTATCAGAACAGATTAAAAGCTACTAGTCTCTTATCTCTTCAGGCTAGAAGATTAAGAGGTGATATGCTTATGGTTTTTAATTTAATAAATTCACCAGATCTAATGGAAAAATGTGGTCTAACACTCTCCAAAAGGAGACATGTTCCGAGACTGCATAAAAAACAGCTTGAAATAAAAACTTATAAAACCAGCAAAAGGGGAAACTTTTTTCCAATAAGAGCATCCATTGTATGGAACACCTTGCCACAAGAATTGGTAGAGGTAACTAGTGCCACTGTCTTTAAAAACAAATTAGATGTTTGGTTGAGGGATAATAGATAATGTCCCACATAGTGTGGGGAACAGTCCCGATGGGCTCTGGCCTTCTGTTCTTTCATACCAAGTAATACCAAGTAAGTAAAGTAATAATCATTCATTGCAGATATCTTAAGGAGCTCCTGAGAAGACTAATATTGCTGCTTCTGTTAATATCGAGCAACATCCGCCCCAACCCTGGCCCACCCTTAACTAGACCCAGGGAGTCAGGCAGAATGGAGTCTCTCTCGTTAGCTAGCATCAATATTTGCATCCTACTCAAAAAACTTGATGTTCTTACTGCCTGGACCGCCCAGCACAGCACAGATGTCCTATCAGTGCTTGAGACATGGCTGTCACCAGTGATCCCTGACACCGCCGTGGCAGTACCTGAGTATACTGTCTTTAGGCAGGATAGACTATTTAAAAATGGGTGGATGTGCCCTATATTTGAAACATTCACTAATGGGGCATGCTCTGACCTTACCCATTACTGGTGATGAGCTACAGGTCCTTGATATTAAGGTCATACTGGGGGCCATAACAAAACTCTGATGATAGCGTCTGTCTGTATCCCACCCAAACTGACAACAGCAAGCCTGAACCCATTCCTTACCTGTATCAACAGCTTAAAGCTTAACTCAGAAGTTATAATGCTTGGGGATTTCAATGTAAACTGGCTTGCCTCCAGTGCAAGGATCCCTTGGCGGCAGTAAACTTTACCCAACTTGTTACCTCACCCTCAAGGGTCAGCTGTAGAACTGGGACCAATACCTTATTGGATTGGATACTGTCAAACTGCCCCAATCATATTGTTAACAATAAAGTCCTCCCCGACTCCATTCGTGACCATTCTCCAGTCCAGTGTGTCACTAAACCCCCGGCGAAAACTGTCAACAGTAGAATACTTAGCAGGGGACACCTCAAAACACTTGGGTCACTCCTGCAACAACAAGATTGGTCCCCAATTGATACTGCCCCAGATGTAGATACTGTACTACAGTACTTTATCTCACAGTTCAATGCTGCATGTGATATTCATGCCCCATATAAGAAACGCAAAATTAAGGTCCTTGACAATCCCTGGATTACGGGCAAACTCCTAGAACAAATGAAAACATGGGACCTCCTATGGGCTCAAGCAAGAGCTTCTGGCAGTCAGGCAGATATTCAGGAATACAGGGCCAGGAACACCTGTACCACAGCTACAGTATTCGCTTGGAAAAAGCCAGCTACTACAGGAGCTCCTTATCCAACTCCTGGTCAGATGGAAGCAAATTTTGGAATAACCTTTCAGAAGTCATAGGGAAAGAGTCCAAAGTAACATTTAACATGCTAAATGTAGATGGCAGCATCACCCTGTACCCCTCCACAATTGCCAGTACTTTCAATCTAGCATTCACCAACCTTAGTCACGTGCTTCCCACTAACTTCTTTGACATTAACTCTACCACGGCTTCCCAGTTTCAACCGGACTAGGAACTAAGTCATCCGCAATTCTATTTCAAGGCAGTTACTGAAAGGGACACCAAGAAATACCTTCTCAAGGTGCTAGGAAAAAACAGAATAAATGGGGACACACTTGACATGAAGCTCATCGCCCTCACCCTTGATGTTGTCCTGCCCCCCTTACCAAGATTATCAACTGGTCCCTCACGCTCTCCCAGTTCCCGCTCAAGTGGAAGTCTGCCCTGGTGACCCCAATACACAAGTCTGGGGACAGGGCAATGCATGGAAACTACAGGCCTATCTCCATCCTACCTGCACTATCTAAAGCACTTGAAAAAACTGTCGCAGACCAACTGGTGGAATGCCTGGAGAAATACAACCTGCAATGTCTACAGCAACATGGCTTTCGGAAAGGCCATAGTACAACCTCTGCTCCCCTTGAATTTACTCACATTCACCAAGCACTTGACCAAAGACAGCTTGCCAGTGCCACCTTTATCGATCTATCGAAAAACCTTCGATACAGTTAACCATCCATTACTACTTGAACACCTTGGAAACTTAGGGCTGTCTTATGATACCCTAAAATGGTTTAACAGTTATCTCTCAGACCGTTCACGACAAGTTAAGTTTGGTGACACCCTCTCCTCCAAACAATCTGGGCTGGTGTCTCCCAAGGGTCAATTTTGGGGCCCCCTACTATTCAGCATTTTCCTGAACAAACTCCCTCCTGCCTGCAATGAACACATCCTGTATGCCGATGATGCGGTGATTTTTTTCTATGAACTCGGATCCCTCCCACTTGGAGCGACAGCTGCAGGAAAGTTTCACGTAAGTTGAGGCCTGGTTCATCTTTCAGAAATTCGTGCTAAACTACAAAAGAACAAAGACTATATTATTCCATGGCACACTTAGCAAATATAAAATCAAACAGTTAACTGTCAAAAATTGCTCAAGTGTGGCTCTTGACCAGACACAAATTTTCAGATACCTTGGTGTGACCGTGGACAGTATTCTGTCCATTTCCAGCCATGTCGATATGGTTTCCAAATCTGTCAATATCTGCATCGGCCTTCTCTACAAACGTAAGTACTGTGCCTGACCCCTGAAGCCCTCAATCTAGCAATACACAGCTTTATTGTCTCCATCATTGATTATGGGCTTGTTATATATGGAACAGCCACAGCTACTGCAATATGGCGAATTTCTATAACGCTGAATAAGACCTGCCAACTTCTTACTGGAGCTGCCCACCGCATGCATACCTGTGACCTCTATGAGCAGGCTAACTGGCTACAACTGCAGGGAAGAATCACACACCAAACCTGCCTAATAGTAAAAAAAGGCATTGATGGGTCTCATGCCCTCCTGGGGTCCAGAATCTCCTCAGCCCAGCCAACTGCATCTGAAACACCAGAAGCTCTGATAACTGCACGCTATCTGTCCCCCGCTGTCGCACCTCCCAAGGCCAGCGGTCTTTTACAGGTAGAGCCTCTAAGATGTTCAACTCCCTGGTGGCGAAATCACCAGTTTAGACACCCTTGGCTTGTTCAGACACAAACTGTGTCTGATGCATGTGTGCAGGGCCGTTTGTGATGTTTTTTCTTAATTCCCAACTCCTTTTTCCCTCCACCTCTCTACTATCCTCCCCACCAATTCCCACCCCACCCTCACCTTCCCCACCCACCTCCTTTACCCCTTCCTTCCACCCTAGCATGGCCCTATCCACTCTCCTTACCCATTATCACCCTCCCCTTCCCCCCTTTTCCTTCTGCTCATCCCACTTACTGATGTACTGTTCCCTGAACCTTGTCTCCCATCCTCAACCCTCTTCTACCTCCTTCCCAGGTACCTCCCTTCCCCCATCTCTCTCCCCCGTTTCCCCAACTCCACTTGTCACTGCTGGTTATCCTCTCTCCCTCTTCTTGCTGACCTCACTCCCCCTCATCTCCACACACTCCTCCCTCAGCCCTCCCCCAGGCCTAACCTACCCTGATATAGCCTCCAAACAAGGTCCAAGGCAACTCACTCTTCCGTTCCTCTTGACAATGCTACTCTGGCTGCATTACAAATCTGTATATATTGCCTACATGTACGCTATGTGTTGATTTTCTAACCGTTAACTATACTACCTGGAATTTATTCCATTTGATTACGTTACCCTTTACTGCAGTTGGATTGCTGTACTACTTGCCTTGCTAATTTTACCTAGTTTGTACTACCTATCTGTGCATACTGACGTGGAACCCTTGTAAAAGAGCCTCTGGTTCAAAGGTGTAAATCCGAAATCTAATAAATAAATAAAATAAATTTTGAGTTGGGCAGTTGTGCCCTGCCCAGGAGTTCCTTCGCCTTCTGGGATACATGGCGGCTTGCACCAGCGTGGTCTGTTGAGCCCACTGGAGAATGTGCTGTCTGAAGTGGGAGCTGGCCAGCCATTGGTCTCAGCACAAGGGACACTTCGACCAGCCGATCACTGTGACCCAGCTGATGTAGGATGCTCTCCAGTGGCGGTTAGTCCCGGAACATCTGCAGGAAGATATACCATTTGTCCGCCCAGAGCTGACGGTCATCCTGACGACCGATGCCTCTCTCGTGGGCTGAAGTACCAACCTGGGGGAATGTAGAGTCCACAGGCTCTGGACCCCGAAGAGACCCGGTGCCATATCAATCTGCTGGAGCACTGGGTAATTAGACTGGCACTGACTGCTTTTGCTCCACACATTTGGAGTCAGGTAATTCAGGTCCAGATGGACAACACCATGACCATGTACTTCCTCAACAAACAGCGCGGGATATGCTCCCTTTCTCTGTGCAGGGAAGCTCTCCGCATTTGGACCCTCATGCACAACCTGGAGGCCAGTCTCTTGGCCAGTCATGTGGCCGGTGTCTCCAGCCAGCTGGTGGATGCTCTCGGCCATGTGGGTGAGGTGTCTCACGAGTAGTCTCTCCTCCCAGAGGTAGTGCACAGCCTGTTCTCCCAGTGGGCACCCCCCAGTGGACCTGTTTGCCTCCAGGGAGAGCGCAAAGCTAAGGCTGTAATGTGCCCGCCCCCCTCAGCAGGGAATGCTGCAGGGGGATGCCTTCTCCAGGCCCTGGACCCCAGGCCTCCTCTGTGCCTTTCTTCTATTTCCCTTGATCCACAAGGTGTTGCTCAAGGTGAGGAGGAACAAGGCACGGGTGATCCTAGTGACTCCGGACTGGCCACGCCAGTTCTGGTACCCTGATCTCCTCGGTCTAAGCAGCAGGCTCCTGAAGCATCTTCCTCTATGCTCGGACCTGATCTCGATCAGTCAGGGAAAGGTACGCCATCCGGACCTTCAATCCCTGCACCTGACAACCTGGTTCTTGAGCGCTAGAATTCCAGGCTTTGGGTCTCTCCAATGATGTCCTTCACGTAGTTGAGGCTTCTTGGAAGGAGCCGACCCGAAAATCCTACACTTTCAAATGAAGAGGTTCTCCATTTGGTGCCAGGGCAAGAGGCTGGACCCCTTATCTTGTCCGGTGGCTAGCATTCTCGACTACCTTTGGTCCCTCTTCCAGCCGGGCCTTCAGTTAGTGACCTTAAAGGTGCATCTTTGCCTACCGGGCGTGGGCTAGTACACAGTTGGTGCCGGAACACGTGGTCTGGCGCGTTTTCAAAGGCCTTGACAACATTTCCCCTCCAGTGTGTGAACCTCCACCACCTTGGGACTTGTTGATGGTATTGGCAAAGCTCATGAGCAAGCCATTCAAACCAACGCACAGGTGTGACATGTATCACCTGTCGTGGAAGACCGCCTTCTTGGTGGCTATCATGTCAGCCAGAAGGATCAGTGAGCTCCAAGCGCTCTTGGTGGAGTCTTCTTACTTGGTCTTCCACAGGGAGAAGGCTGTCCTTCACCCCAACCCGCAGTTCCTCCCGAAGGTTGTGTCAGATTTTCACCTTTAACCAGGTGATTAATCTCCTGGTGTACTTCACCAGCTACACCTTGAAGGCCGAGCACATGCTCCATACCTTGGACCTGCAGCAAGCGCTTGCCTGTTATAAGGAGTGCACTGGTGGAGTTTGGGGAGAAGTTCGCCAGCTATTTGTCACCTACACTGAAGCCGCACCAGGCAGACTGGCAGCTAAGCAGATGATTGGCAGGTGGCTTGTATCCTGAATCGACCTCTGCTATAGGTTGGCAGGTGAGGAGCCTCCCGTAGGGCTAAGGACTCATTCCACCCACCATACTACTGCTTCAGTGGTCGCTTCCAAGGACATCCCCATCCAGGAAATCTGTCGGGCTGTACTTGGAAGTCAGCACATACCTTCATTTCCCACTACCACATCGACCTTGAGTCATGCCGGGATGCTGGTTTTGGGGCCTCAGTTTTCCAATCTCTATTCCCTAAGTAGGGGGTGTGCCCCTTGCCTCCCTTCTCCCAGAGAACTGCTAGGAGTCTGCTTGGGTGTGGCTAGAACACCATATCTACGTCTCTAGAAACACAGGTTACCCACCTGTAACAGTAGCTTAAGAAGTGGTATATGGTGTTCATCCACACTGACCCCCCCCGACCTCCCCGGCAAGTGGCACACCGGACTTGCTTTCAGTGGGTTAGATCTGACGTCACGGGGCGGTGCCAAGGGAGTTACCACCCAGGTGGGTGGGAGTAGCCAGCTTGAAGACATTCTGGCAAGCCTTAAAGGGGAAAGGAACACTGCCTGAAGTGTTGATGAACACCATATATCACACCTAGAACTACTGTTACAGGTGAGTAACCTGTGTATATTAGTAAATGTTTGCACAGCATACTTGTTGCCCCCTGCTTATGGGCACGGGGGGCTACAGAACTGATGGATATACAGTCCCCTTCCACCTTAACTTAGTGTTTCTATGAAAAAATAGGAAAGTGTCTGGCCCCACTAAAATGACGGGGGAGTTATTTAAAATAAACGCTAAATGGTGGTCACCAGTCTTGTACAATACATTTAACATCTTTTTGCAATTTGGTCATAGTTCTGACTTCTGAAAAGCTAACATAATAGCACTAAACCACAAAAGTTTCACTGTTCAACCTGGCAACATATCGCCCACTTAGTGGATGAGACATAGAAGCTTTTTCGTAAAATTCTACATAAGGAGAGCTACATTCAAAATGTACAAAAACAAAATGTTGTGCAGAGTGTTTTGATGTTTTTTTGTGTAGTCGTAGTATATTCTTTCCTTTACTGTTAGGAGTGTTTTTCTCAATTTGCTTACTTGTTTTTTTGGGCCCTGGGGATCTCCATGTCTGTGTACTTTATTGCCTTTCCTTTTTACAGTGTCTCCTCTCCCATGTGACAGTAATGCATTGGAGACCGCAGATTCAGTGAGTGCTTGCATACTGTTCACTCTACAGCAGCACTGTGCTGATAGGAGTTTGTTATAAAAACATAGAATTTGACAGCAGATAACGACCGCTTAGCCCACTCAGTCTGCCCACTTCACTACCTGACGGATAAGCTGCAGATTCTAGTTAATCAACAGCTTACTTCCTCCTACTCCCCATTAGAATGGCCTTATGTCTGTTCCATGCATTCTTGAATTCTCCCACTGTTCCTAACTCCACAACCTCCTCAGGAAGGCTGTTCCATGCATCCACAACCCTCTCTGTGAAAAAATACTTTCTGACATTACCTCTGAGCCGTCTCCCCCTCCATCTTCAAATTGTGCCCCCTGTTCTTGCACATCTCTTTTTCTGAAAGATACTACCCTCTTGTACTTTAATTCCCTTGAGATACTTGAAAGTTTCTATCGTGTCCCCCCTCTCCCTCCTTTCCTCAAGGGTATACGTGTTAAGCTGCTTTAGTCTCTCCTCGTATGTCTTCTGGTGCAGATGCTGCACCATTTTGGTTGCCCTCCTCTGAACAGCTTCCAATCTGTCTATGTCTTTGCGGAGATGGGGAGTCCAGAATTGCACGCAGTACTCTAGATGGGGTCTCACCAACTGTCTGTACAGAGGGATAACAACTTCCTGCTTTCTACTGTTGATGCCTCACCCTGTGCATCCCAGTATCCCTCCAGCCCTCCTTACTGCCTTCTCACATTTCTTGCCCACCTTTAGGTCATATGATATAATTACTCCTAGGTCTTTTTTCGATTTTTGTTGTTGTTATCTCACCCCCCATTGTGTACTCTTCCCCTGGGTTTTTGTTTCCCATGTGCATTACCTTGCACTTCTTTGCATTGAATCTAAGCTGCCATACATTTGACCATTCCTCTAACCTTGCCAAGTCCCTTCTCATCCTTTCCACCCCACCTTGTGCATCAACTCTGTTACAGATCTTTGTGCCGTCTGCAGAGAGACATACTTTTCCTTCCAGTCCCGCTGCAATGTTGCTTATAAAGACATTGAAGAGGACCGATCCTAATACGGAACCCTGCAGTACCCCACTAGTAACCCCCCTTTCTTCAGAGTGGACTCCATTTACTATTACCCTCTGTGTCCTGTTCTCCAGCCAATTCTTTACCCAGGCTATCATCTTGAGACCCACTCCCAGGCTGGCTAACTTGTATATTAATCTTTTGCGTGGGACTGAGTGAAATGCCTTGCTAAAGTCTAGGTAGGCCATGTCCACAGCCCCTCCCCTGATCTACTATTTGTTCAACCAGTCAAAGAAATCTATTAGATTCATCTGGCATGACCTTCCCGCTGTGAATCCATGCTGCCTTGGGTCCTGTGCCCCTCTGGCCTCTAGGTACTCGACAATTCTTTGCTTCAGAAGTTATTCCATCATTTTCCCTATCACTGAGGTTAAACCAACAGGTCTGTAGTTTCCTGCTTCTGCCCTGCTCCCACTTTTGTGAAGGGGATTCACATTTGCCCTCCTCCTGTGCTCCGGTACCACCCCATCCTCCCATGATTTGTTAAAGAGGGTAGTCAGTGGTGTCACTAGTTCTACCCTTAGTTCTTCTAGAATTCTAGGATGAATCCCATCAGGCCCCATTGCTTTGTCCACCTTCAGTTTTACAAGTTCTTTCAGAACCCTTTCTTCTGTAAATGGGCTGATATCAACTTCTGTATTCAGAGTGTATCTGTTGTTTGTTTTAGGTACGTCCCCCTCTTCATTTGTAAATACTGAGCAAAAATATTTGTTTAGTGTATCTGCCTTTTCACCGTCACCCTCTACCCACTCCCCCTTCCCTTTATTAAGCCTCACTATCCCTCCCTTGGTCTTCCTTCGCTCCCTGATGTACCTAAAAAAGGTTTTATCCCCCTTCTTAACGGAGTTGGCTAACCTTTTCTCGGTTCAGGCCTTTGCTGTTCTGACTGCCTTCCCAGCTTCCTTTGCTTTAACTGATACAATTCTCTGTCCTGCTCCTTCTGTGATTCCTTGTACTTTCTGAATGCTTTCTTTTTCTCTTGAACCTTCACTGCCACCTCCTTTGAGAACCATAGTGGTTTCTTACATCATTTTGTTCTGTTTAGTTTTTATTATTCCACATTGTTCTTCCACTCCTCCTTCCTACCCATTTGCTAGTGTATTCCTTAGGCACTCACCCATTTTGGCAAAGTCAGCCCTCCTGAAGTCCAGTACTTTTGCCTTTGTATGGCTTGACTCTATTGCTGTGTTTATTTTGAACCATATTGTTCGATAGTCACTTTCCCACCGCAAATACCAGCATTTTGCATTCCAGGGGGACCACTGCCAGTTCAAGGCCCCCCCCATTTGGTCTTTCCTTGGCGCCAGTTCACCAAATACCTTTCGGTGGTAGCGGCCTACCTGCATATCCAGGGGGTGCAGGTTTTCCCGTACCTGGATGGCTGGCTCCTGGTGGCCTCATCCAGGGAGGAACTCCTGTGCTTCCTTTCCCTTATCCTGCAGGTTTTTACCTGCCTGGGTGTTACCATCAACCAGGACAAGTCCCACCTGATCCTGTCCCAGAGGCTCCAGTTTCTCGGGGTGATCCTGGACACGACCCCCAGCATGGCATTCCTGCCACTGGACAGGGCGGCCTCACTCCAGGCTCAGGTCAGCCTGTTGTCTAGTCGCAGGAGTGTCAGCGCCAGGTCAGTCCTTCACCTCCTTGGGCTCATGGCAGCTGCAATTCCGACAGTCCCTCGCACTCGGCTTCACATAAGAATCTCTCAGTGGACGCTTCGGTCTCAGTGGGGTCAGCTGGTGGGCAACCTATATCAACTAGTTCTGGTCTCCGATCCTATAGCTCGAGACTTGCAATGGTGGATGGTTCAGGAGAACCTTTGCTGGGGAGTTCCCTTCTGTCTTTCTCCCCTCTCCCAGATGCTGACTAGAGATGTCTTGGGCGAGGGTTGGGGCGCCATCTCAGGCCTCACAGGACCCAGGGGTCCTGGTCCAAGCTTGAAAAATCTCTCTACATCAATGTGCTCGAGCTTCCGGTCGTGCTTTATGCTCTTCAGGCTCTGCATCTTTATCTGCTTCCCGGTCATCTGGCAGTCCAAACGGACAACATGTGCATAGTCTGGTACATTAACAAACAGGGAGGAACTCGTTCCTACCGTCTCCGCAGGGAGGCGATACGGGTTTGGGAATGGGCAGTGCAGCACAACCTTCACCTCACTGCCATTCACGTTCCTTGGGTTGAGAACATGTTGGCAGACCACCTCAGTCAGTCATCTGCTCACACTCATGAGTGGGAACTAGATCAGGGGGTTGCAGACGATATCTTCCTACGCTGGGGAACACCACAGGTAGACCTGTTTGCGTCTCCTCTCAATGCAAAACTTCCCGCCTTCTGCTTGTTCGCTCCAGGGCGTGGCATTTTTTGGAGAGACGCTCTGTCTCTAGACTGGAAGGGAAGATTCGTCTGTGCCCCTCCCCCACCCGATCCCCTTGATCCCGAGGGTCTTTCAGAAACTCAGCTTGGAAGGAGCTCGCATGATCCTCATTGCTCCTTTCTGGCCCAGGCAAGTTTGGTTCTCTCGTATGCAACAGTATTCAGAGGAATCTCCTCTTCCTCTGTCGGAACTTTTGCTGACCCAGGATCAGGAGACCCTGGTCCATCCAGTCCTCAAGTCCCTTCAGTTGCACACGTGGCTCCTGCAGATGTGGCTCAAGCTCGTTTCGGGGTTTCCCCATTGGTCGCTAAGATTCTGGTGGAGGCCAGAGAGCCCTCCACTAAATCTACCTATGCCATGAAGTGACAACTGTTCTCTATTTGGGCCGCTTCCAAAGATTTTGAGCCATTTTCTTGCTCTGTTGGGCGGCTGTTGGATTACTTGCGTCATCTCTTTGATTTGGGTCTCAGTCATTCATTTCTGAAGGTTCACATGGTGGCTATCTAGGCTTACCATGTTCCTTTTGGAGACAGGACGTTTGTGCAGTTGGAAGTCTCCAAGACTTTTCTTAGAGGGGTCCTCCACTTGAGAAACCCTCTTCAGGTTCTTGCCCCTCCTTGGGATTTGAATTTTATCCTTGAGAAGCTTACTCTGCCTCCTTTCGAGCCGGCAGCCTCAGCAGACCTAAAGTTCCTTTCATGGAAGACTCTCTTTCTTGTGGCCATTACTTCTGCTCGATGGATTTCCGAGCTCCAGGCCCTCATGCACCTGAGAAACAAAAACCCAGGGGAAGAGTACATAATGGGGGGTGAGATACTGACAACAGTAAAAATGGAAAGGCACCTGAGGGTAATTATATCAGATGACCTAAAGGTGGGCAAGCAATGTGAAAAGGCAGTAAGGAAGGCTGGGGGGATACTGGGATGTATAGGGAGAGGCATCAGTAGTAGAAAACAGGAAGTTGTTATCCCTCTGTACAGACCGTTGGTGAGACCCCATCTAGAGTACTGTGTGCAGGCCCAGATTGATGGATGTGGGGGCCCTACTCCAAGTTATATTTTTTTAGGGACATGGATATGTTGTTCATCCACACTATCTGGCAGATTCCTTACTGCTTTAAATCTTGCCGGAAGGTCTTCAAGCTGGCTCCTCCCACCCACCCGGGTGGTAAAACTCTTGGCTCCGCCCCATGATGCCAGATCTTCCTTACCGCTTGGAAGCTCAGGTTCCCTCCTTAGCGTTCTGCGTTTTCGACTGGTTCCTGATTTTTCGGTTTCTCTGAATTTAGTTTGGAAGTTTTCTAAAACTTCGGTCTTCTTCCCTCGCTGCTGCGATGGATATTTCGTTTCCCGGCTCTCGGAGGCACCCGGGGAATACCTCCAGGACGGACCCGCACTCCACGTGCATTTACTGCCTCGACTTGGACCATGATCCGCAAGTTTGCGAATTTTGCTGTGCCCCTTGAACCAGCGTCCTGGAGGATCGTGCGGCCCGTTTGGGGCTCGGGCGACCTGGAATTTTTTTCCACGCCGGAAAAATCTTTAGAGGCTCGTCGGGAGGTGTCCACGTCGGCTGTCTTGGCTGAGCAGCTCGATCTCTCTTCCTCCATGGAGGAGGTGGCGACCAAGGCTGTCCCCGGTCATGGCACTTATCCTGCTCTCTTTGAGTTCCTCTCATTCAGCTTCATTCAAGGAGCTTCGTCAGTCCCTTTCCTCGAAGGGAGAGGGGCCTTTGGGACCTGCCTCTCGGCCCAGGTCAAAGGAGTCTCAGGGTAAGTCCCATCGTCGGCGCTTGCGGGAGCGGGAGGGTTCCCCTTCCCCTGTCTGCCGACTTTCGACTTCGGTCGAGGTTGCGGCTCAGGCCACTGGCTTCACGGTGTCCCCGTCAGGCCAGCCGGCCATGACTCCCGTCGACGTTGTCGAGTCTTCTCTCGACCCGTCACCCGGGCGGTCTACTGCAGGAGCCGTCAACCCTTCGCCGGTTTCCCCGGTGGAGGCCGAGGTTCTGCCTGCACCAGGCGACAGGCCTCGGTCTTTTTGTCGAGCCGAGGGAAAGTGGGTGTCCCCGCTCCTTCCGGACCCACCTCGGTTTCCCGGTTTGGGTCTCGGTCCTCTTCTCGGTCAGCTGCTCCCGCCGACCCGGCGGTCTCGATCCGAGCACGGTTAAGTGGCGTACCGTTTCCTCCTCGGATGAGGAGTGAGCCCGATGCAGATGGCGTCGGCGTTCGAGAGTTCATGTGGCAGCAGTTGCTATTGTCTGGGAATCAATCGACTCCGATTCATTCGCCATCCAGCAAGCAGCTGCCACCCGAACGGCCGACGCAACTGCTCGCTGCAGTCGAGGTGCCCACTTCTGGGCCGGTTGTTCGTCCGAACCTTGCTGCCCCACCGATTTCGGTGGAATCTCGGTCGGGTCACGACCTGTCCCGGAGTTGTCTGTCACCTCACTCCCGCCCGCCTCGGCGGGTGAAGAGTAACTCAGGCCTGAGGCAGCTCTTTGCAGACCCTTGAGTCCGATGACTCCTCCATGTTCCCCAGTCAGGAGGCCGGGTCCTCCCGGACCGCTCTGTGGGACGACAGCCCATCGCTCTTTCTGGGTCTGCTTCAGCTCATCTCGGAGTTCACCGGGATGCAGCATGAACCCGTGTCCAAACGGGTCTCTTATCCCCTGACGGAGATTCTAGACCAAGGGGGTTCACCCTCGGAGGCCTTCCCGGTGGCCGTGGCCATTGTCGGCCCGGTCTTGGAGCTCTGGCAGCGGCCTACTTCCTGTCCTGCGCCCTCGGCCAGGATGGCCAGGAAGTACTCTGTCCCTGTCGGTTCTTTGCCCGTTTTTTCGGAGCACCCCTCCGCTGAAGGATTAGTTACCGATAATGTCTTCCAACGTTTTGTGAATGCTCGGGATGTGGATAGGCCCCCCGACAAAGAGTCCAAAAGGATGGACTATGTCAGGCGCAAGGTTTACGCCACGTCCTCCCTAGGCCTCCGACAGGCCAGCTCGGCCACACTGATGGCACATTTTTCCCACGCCCTTTTGGGCTCCCTGGATGAGGTGCTCCCTCATCTCCCGGCTGACCTGCGGACCACGGTCCGGCGGATGCGGGACCAGGGTAGGGCGGTGGCGAAGCAGCAGCTTCAGACTGCTCTGGACTTAGGTGATTCCTGTGCCAGGTCGGTAGCGGCCGCAGTGGCCATGCGCCGCAGGGCATGGCTGAGGATATCCTCTTTCTCAACGGATACCCAGCACAAGTTGGTGGACATCCCTTTCTTGGGGACTGACCTCTTAGGCCCTGGAGTGGAACGACACCTCCAGGGGACCGAGAACTCCATTGCCACTCTGGACTCGGTCAACCCCGCCCAGAGGGACAAGGGCCGCCGGCAGCCTTTGCATAAGCCCCTTTGTCCCTCAGCCCCTGCGGCTCGACCGGCCCATCAACACCAGCATGAGGGCCAGCAGGCTTGTGCTGGGCATCCTGACCCCAAGCCAGCGGCTTCTTCCAAAGAGAAGCAGGGAGGTAAAGGCTCAGGAGCTCCTCAGCCAGTCCCTCCTCCAAGCCTGCTCAGTGACTGGCTGAGGGGCGCCATCCCCGGCCTCGTCACCCCTACCCGGGTCCCCCCCGTGGGGAGACGGCTCCGCCCCTCCTCCGCCTGGTCCTCTTTCACGGACGCTGGGTGTCGGAGGTGCTAGGGGAAGGTCCTGCCTCTGGATTGAGAGCAGGCCCCACCCTTTCGAGCCGTTGCCCCTTGGGGTACCATGGGGTCTGCAGCCTCGCTGTCGGCCCGCCAAGCCGACTTGCCCTGCCCCTCGAGATAGAGGTGATCAGGAAGGTGGCGGATCCTCCTCCAGACCCTGGGTTTGTGTCCAGGTATTCCTGGTCCCCAAACGGACGGGGGCTTGCGTACCATCCATGACCCGTACGACGGGATGGTCACTCTGACTCAGATATCCCATCCTCGGAATGAGGCATGTGGCTCTATTTCCTGGACCTCCAGGACGTACTTTACACTTCGATCCATCCGTTTCTTGGGAGACTTCTCCATTTCTAAAGCGGGGGATCTCTTTACGAGTTACAGGCCATGCCCTTCGGTCTCTTCTCAGCAGCATTCCTGCGCTCCGAAGGGTCCGGGCGTACCCCAACCGGATGGCGGCCTGACTGCAACCCCCTCCAGGGTGGAGGGGGACGGTCCAAAGTTCTGGCCGTCTAGGTTGCTCTCAGACCGGTCTCCTCTCTAAGGGAGCCATGTTGGAACTCGTGTCTAAGCGGGTGATCCTTTCTTCGGGACGAAGCTTGACTCTTGAGTCTGAGCTCGGTTCCCGGCGGACAGGGCCGAGGTTCTTCCTCCCTTACCTAGTCATGTCTGACTGGACAATTGCGCCCTGCCTGGGACTTCCTGCACCTCCTGGGCCTTGCGGCGGCCTGCACCAGCGTGGTCTGTTTGGACCCACCGGTCCATTCGTCCCCTTAATGAGGGCTGGCCAGCCAGCGGTCACAATGCTGCGATCCTTTGGACCAGTCCGTGACAACAGCCCATGGGTTGGGGAAAGCTCTCCTTTGGACCGTTCCAGCTCATCTGCAGGAGAACATCCTGCCCATCCCGAGTCGACGGCCTTCTCCGACCGATGCATCTCTGATGGGTGGGGTGCCCATCAAGGGAATACAGAGTGCACTGCCTCTGGTCCTCTCGGGAGTCCGATATCATTCCAACCTGCTGGAGCTCCAAGCAGTCGGCTAGCTACTGCACGTTCGCTCCGTCTGTAACGGGGTCTAGTGGTTTAGGTCCAGGCAGACAATACCACGACCATGTGCTACCTAACCTGCCAGGGTCGGATGAGCCCCTTGCCATTGCGTAAGGAGATTCTCCGCATTGGGTCTTGCACGCAGTCGGGAGGCAGTTTCCTAGCCATTTCGATGGCAGGAGCCTCAAGCACCCTGGCTGATGTCCTAAGCCGGATAAGGGCTGCGCCTCACGAGTGGTCCTCCCTGCCGGAGGTAGCACAAGATCTTTCTCCCTCTAGGTCATGCCTCTGGCGGACCTTTTCTCCCTCCAGGGAGAATGCGAGGCCGAGACTGTCTCATGCCCGGCCCCCTCAACAGGGTTCGCTGTAGGGGATGCCTTTGAGGCCGCGGACCCCGGGCCTCTGCTACGCCTCTCCCCCATTTCCCTTGACCCACAGGCAAGGCGAGGAGGAACTAGGCGCAGGTGATTCTGGTAGTGCCAGACTGCTTCTGCCAGCTCTGGTATCCAGCTCTCCTCAGTCTCAGCCCCAGGCTCCCGAGGCGGCTTCCAGCCCGCCCGGTCCTGATCTCTGTTGTCAGGGGAAGGTATTCCATCCGGACCTTCAATCCCTGCACCTGGCGGCCTGGTCCCTGTGCAGCTAGTGGTCAGGCCTTGGGTCTTCCGGCGAGGTCCTTGACGTTGTTGTGGCGTCCTGCTAGGAGTCGACCAGACATGCTATGCCTTCAAATGGAAGAGTTCTCCATTTGGTGTTAGGATAGGGCCTGGCCCCCTCCCCTGTTCCTCGGCGAGCATTCCGGACTTCCTGTGGTCCGTTCTTTATTTAGCAAGGCTTCAGTCAATGACGCCTTAAGGTGCTCCTGGCATACCCCTGTCCTCGGAGGCGGGCGGAAGGTAGTCGGTGGTGCAGGAAAGGTGGTCTGGCGCTTTCCAAGGCCTTGATCACACTTCCCCTCCGGGGAGAGTATCCCCATCTCTGTGGGATCTTACGCTGGTATGGGCTTAGCTCACAGGCAAGCCGTTCGAACCTATGCATAGGTGCAATTCTCCACCTGTTGTGGAAGAACACCTTCTTGGGGGCTACCACGCCAACCAGAAGGCTGGGAGAGCTCCAGGCGCTCCTTTGAGTCTCCCTATCTGGTCTTCCACAGGGACAAGGTTGTCCTGCTTCCACGAAGTTCCTTCCGTGGGTGTGGTGAGTTTTCCCCTAACCGGGTATTGTCTCTGCGGGGTTCAACCTCATTCACACCTCGGAGGCCGCATATAGGATCCATTGGGACCCTAATTGGCGCCGCCTTCCCAGGGAGCGTAGGGCTGGAGTTCGGAGAGGTTCGCCTACTGTTTTCATCTACGCTGAAGCCGCACTTGGCAGACCTGCAGCCAAGCAGACGATGAGCGGTGGGTCACCTCCGCATAGATCTCCGCTATAGGTGGGCGGACTGAGCCCCAGAGGCATAAGTGCTCATTTACCAGCCCTTCCGCTGCATCGGTGGCTGCTTCGAGGATACCCCTGTCCAGGATATCCGTGGGGCTCCTACCTGAAGCTGGCATATACTGTTTTTACCCTCACCACATCGACCTTGGTCATGCCGGATGTTGGTCGGGGCCTCAAGGTTCTCCAGTCTTTATTCCCAAGTAGGGGTGTGCGCTTTGCCTCCCTCCTCCCGGAGAACTGCTAGAGTCTGCCAGATAGTGTGGATGAACAACATATCCATGTCCTAGAAATACAGGTTACTCACCTGTAACAGGAGTTCTAGGAATGGTATATATTGTTCATCCATATTCCTAGCCTCCCGGCTTGACGCTTTACAACCTAGCTGGCCAGGCTGAGATCTGGCGTCATGGGGTGGAGCTGAGAGTTTTACCACCCGGGTGGGTGGGAGGAGCCAGCTTGAAGACCTTCCGGCAAGATTTAAAGCGGCAAGGAACCTGCCAGATAGTGTGGTTGAACAACATATACCATTCCTAGAACTCCTGTTACAGGTGAGTAACCTGTATTTGTGGCCCGGGGTCCCTAAATGCCAACATCACACTCTTCCTTGGCGCCGTATGGGAGCGACACAAATGGGAAAGGAATAGTGCATAAGGGGCAGACTTGGGGAGAGGATTAGGAAGGATTGACAGTGTCATGGACACACTCTCTCAAAAACACTCCCACAGTTAGACACTGGCAGACAACTGGTGGGCCACTAGGCCTACTAGCCATCATTTTCTCGGTTTCTGTCTGTTACACAAAAAATGTGGTGTCAAATCTAATCTGTCTATAACTCAGATGGAAGTAGTAGCCCACCTTATGACCTTAATGCCATAATGTGTTAAATGGTTTGCCCTACGCTACGTACTCTCAATAGTTTACAGCCGATATTGAAAAATACAGAGTACGAGTTCATGACATGTATAGTCACTGAATACATTATGTGTTATTATGAACAATACTTCTTTAACCAGTGCCCAGTGAGGTACTACATACAGTACAGCTGTCATCTTGGGCTAGCTAGCTACTTGAACATGCATTGCTGACAGCTGCTTTGAAAACTAAAGACTAGGGGGAGTGAGTAGTGACCAGGTCTCTGAGAGAGTGATCCCCAGAGAATTATTTGTGTCAGGCAGTCTAAAAGACAAAGTTCTTTATTTACATTTTTTTTTTTACTTCCAACCATCATAAGCATGACCTCGTCCCAGACAGAGTGATCATCAGAATTATTTGTGCCAGACAGTCTAGTTATTTACATTTTAATTTTACATACCTTGTCCTCAGTCTCCTCTCTCTGTTCTGTCAGACTCGACTCTCCCACCTTGTCCCTCACCCACAGGCCCAAGCCGCCCAAAGCAGAGAAGCACTCACTCTTTTTTTTTTTAAATTCAAGTTTATTAACAACAAGCAGGCAAGTCAGACAATTTCTACTTTGGTGCATAAGGTTAATATAGATCAATTTATATAGACAATATTTCCCTCTTTTCGATATTTCTATTTAATTAATCAATTTATTAATAGATAATGAGAGAAGGTGTGCAGAACAAACCGGCGATCCCCATCTGGTGTCTTTAGGGGCACCCGTATATCCTCCGCATCCCCTCCTCGAAAGTGACCCCCTACAGGCCGGCAGCCACATATAAGCCATATTTCATATCAGGTCCAAATTAGTAAGTGGGGGGGGGGCCTTCACTTCTCACACATCTTCCCGCACCAACGGGGGGTGGGAGGCCTCAGCAATGGCTGGAGTGTTGTCCAACAACATTTACTTCATTCCAGAGCTCCCATTTGGTCCACCTCCGGATATAAACCGGGGTTCTATCATTTATTTTATATGTCAGCTCCTCCATGTCTGCAATTCCTTGGACTATTAGTGTCCAGTTAACCACAGTGGGGGTATTGGATCTCAACCACAATTTGGTGATGGCTTTATGAGCTGCCGCCAGCAGAAGGGACCACAGATATAATGAGTCTGCTCCAGCCAGGCCCTGGGGTGGTTCACCTAGAATAAGGCACGGCCAGTCTAGGGGGGGTCTCCAGCCCAAACAGTGTAGTAAGCGCTTTGGTAACACCTCCCCAGTAAGTACCCAATCGTGGGCAGGCCCACATAATGTGTAGATAATCTGCCTTCACCTCCCCGCACCCCCTCCAACATGATGCGTCCCTGTCAGGACTTCTCCGGCTCAGTGAGAGGGGGGAGAGGAAATATCGTATCCTCACCTTCAGCTGTATTCCTGCCAGAAAGGGGAACTAGTCGTTTTAGATGCCCATTTAAAAACCAGGTCCCAATTAATCTCTTTAAGGTCGGCTCCCCCTTCCTCTTTCCATCTGTTCTTGACCCTTTCCAAATGGTCCTTTTTTAGTTCTGCTAGGGCTCTATATATAGTAGAGATAAGGCCCAGGGTTTTCCTCGAGGAGAGTATCATAGAGAGGGTCTCCACAAAAGGGGCGGCATCACTCGAGCAGGGGGCTCCCCTGCGACAGTGGTGTATGTAGTCCCTAATTTGGAGGTACCGGAAAAAATCCTTTCTCCGTAGACCGTATTTAATCACCAAAGTCTGAAAATCTATTACCTCACCACCGGACAAATATTGTTTAATATGAACAAGGCCCAGTCTCTCCCAAGTTTTAAAGGTATGGTCTAATCGAGCCGGTGTAAAGTTAACATCACAGGAGGGCCTATAAAGAGGCCAGAGGGAGTGTTTTTTTATATTTCTGCCAGGCTCTGTGTGTCGCCCTCAGGGTGTCCCGGACTGATCCCAGGAGCGGAGGGGGGTAAGCCCTAGAGGTCTCAGTCTGGATAGCGCGGACCCCCAGTGGAGGTCCTCGCTCCTCCTCTTCCATTTTCTCCATGTCTTTCCAGTTAGCAGTGTATGTGGGGGTAGCCCACTGGAGGGCCCTCTTAATCTGTGTAGCCAAGCAATAATCTTGAGGTCTGGGAGTGCCCTGCCCCCCCTTGCCTTGTTCCTCTGAAGTACCGGACCCCTATTCTAGGCTTCTTATTATTCCAAATAAACTTCAGAATTATTCTGTGCCATTCCTGTAATTGTGTTTTAGAAATATAAGTTGGGAGGCACTGAAAGAGGTATAAGTATTTAGGAGGATATTCAATGTTACTGTCTGCAGTCTGGAGTATAATGGGGGTTTATGAGTGACCACCTGTCTATATCCCTCTCCATTTGTTTTAGGAGTGGGGTGTAGTTAGCCTTGAAGAGTTGGGAACTGTGTCTGGTCAGCCAAACACCCAGGTATGACATCTTGGATGTGGACCACTCCAGAGGGAGGAAGTCTCTCACCTCCTGAGAAGGGGTATAATTAAATGTTAGAACTTCTGTTTTGGTTTTGTTCAGGGTATAACCTGAGTGTCTGCCAAACTCTGCCAGAATTGACTATACTACAGGCATTGACGTCTCAGGGTGGGACAAACAGAGCAGTACATCATCCTCGTATAGCGAAATCCTCCACTGTTGTCCCCCGACCTCAATGCCATGAACCGTCTGGGAGGTACGAACTGCCTCAGCCAATGGCTCTATATAAAAAGCAAATAAAAGGGGCGATAAAGGACAACCCTGTCGGGTACCCCTCCCCAGGTTAAATCTTCTAGTAAATCCTCCATTTACCCTAATGTAGGCTTGTGGGCCGGCATATAGCATTTTGATACGGTCTATAAAGGGACATGGAAAGCCCATTCGCTCCAAAACTAAGAGCAGAAATGACCATGAGACTTTATCAAAGGCCTTTTCGACGTCTAAGCTCGTGAGGCAAGCAGAAAGGTGAGTGCGTCATATGACATCAGTTATGTTGATAGCTGAGCGGACGCTATCAGGAGCCTGTCTGCCCAGCACAAAGCCCGATTGGTCCGGGTTAATTAGTTCTGGCAGGATGGGATTCCGTCTGGATGCTAGGATAGATGTAAAAATCTTATAATCCGAATTTAAAAGGGAAATTGGGTGGTAGGATTCACATTTTGCAGGGTCTTTATTCTCTTTCGGTATGAGCGAGATCGTAGCGTACTGCCATGAAGGGGGGACAGGGTTAATTTCCTCCCAAACCTCCGAGAAAACTCCCTCCAGAAGTGGGGTCAATTCTGTAGCAAATGTCTTATAGAATTCGGCACCGAATCCGTCTGGGCCAAGGCACTTCCCTCCTTTCAGATTCTTAATAGTCTTAAGGATTTCAGTTTGTGAGATTGGCCTAATTAATATTTGGGCTTTTTCTTGGGAGAGAATGGTGAGGGGCAGGGTCTCTAGGTAATTTAAAGTTTCTTGCACTGGCATTTGCTCTTGAGGTGTATATAGCTTACGGTAGTAGGATACGAAAGCCTCTGCTATCTGTTCGGGTTTGCGTGTTAAGTGGCCAGAAGTTGGGGAGACAATTTTGGTTATTGCAGCCCTGGCTTTGTATTGTCTTAAGCGGGCTGCTAGCATTTTGGTACCTCTTGGGCCCCCCTCATAAAATTTTGGCTTGAGATAGTAAAGGTTCCTCTCTATCTCCTCCTGTTGGAGCTTTTGGATCTCAACTTTCAGTAGTCTAAGTTCACCATCTCTTTGCCTATCCCATTTTAATTTCTGTGAGGTTTCCATTTCTACCAGTTTTTTATGTAGGTTTTGTTATTTTAATAGGCGGTCCTTTTTTTTTTTCAGAAGGCTATAGATATTAATTGTCCCCAGATTGTTGTTTTAAGTGTGTCCCACACAATCTGTGGGGTCACCCCCGGCGTAGAGTTCTCGGTCATAAACTCTACAATGTGGTGTTTAATTTTGTCTACTGTCTCTTTATCCTGGAGCAATGACGTATTCAGTCTCCAGTGAGTCGCTTTCTTAGGGAGAGTAATGGCCACCTCAAGGAAAAATTGTTATGGTCTGATGTGGTGGAGACTCCCACCCACATCGAGGGGAAGGCAGAGATGTTATCCTTAAATGTAAAGAATGTATCTAATCGAGAGTATACTTTAAACCTAGGTGAATAACACGTGTATTCTTTTGACCTGGGATATTTTTCTCTCCAAATATCTATCAATCCCATTTGGTTCAGGGCTCGGCCCACTACCCGTGCCCTACGGTGGCCAGACTCTGAATGCCTGAAGTAGTATCCGTCTTTCTGCCCCAAATTAAGTTCCAGTCCCCACCCATGATTAGGAGGCCTTTGGACCTTTCCATGACCAGTTGGGCAAGAGAGGTATAAAATTGCACAGGGGAGCCCGGGGGGGGGGGGGGTTGTAAACATTAACCAGGGTGACTAGGGTGTCTTGGGCCTTCCCTACCAGCATAAGATATCTAGCTCCCGTGTCTGCCACAGTATCCTCCAGCTCAAACGGAAAGGACGCAGACAGCAGGATAGCTACCCCTCTTTTGTGCCCTGACTCCAGTGAGGAGGAAAACAACTGTGGGTGGGACTTAGTTTTCAGCTTTAGGGCCTGTGTGGGGGAGAGGTGGGTCTCTTGTAGAAAGTTCACCTCACAACCCTGTTTAGTGATGTATTTCTGAATTTGTTTTCTCTTCACCGGGCTGGAGCAGCCATTAATATTATAGGATAGAATCTTTGTTATGTCGTGCCATTGATATACCACATACCGGTTTTGTCTATTAATGTGAGGGATAAACAGAAGTCTGATCATGCCTGAAGATAGTAACATCTTTGCAAAACAGGAGTACCCAAATAACTGAATTAGCAACATGAACTAAAAGCTTTTAAGCAGAACAACATGGGCCTGATTAAAGATCAGGGGTGTGGGCTCAGGGCCAACCTCTATTGAGGGCCTGAGCCATGAGAGGTTAGGGGTTAGTGAGCGTTCTTGTGCCCATTCTACCCCATTTAAACTAAGTAGGAGTTGGAATTGGCTTCCTAGGGAGGGCTGGTGGTGGAGTTCCAGCCATAAGGCAAGTGCGCGTGCACAAATTAGAAGGGAGCTCCGTCTTAGCGGAGGATCTGTCTTCTCTCCCATGGGGGAATCCCCAGTCAGGGTTGCCTTGTTGTCAGAAGGTGACATGCAGAAGCCAGGAACCGCCCCCCCCCCCCCAAAATCCGTGTTTTAATACAGTTGTTTCACCCGTTATAGGTAATTATTGCGTGCCGGTTATGCGACCAGGTCCCCAAAACTAGAGGTTAAACTAGCTCCACTCTCTCCTATATGGGGAAACATGAAAAAGAAAAAAAAAACTGTGAGGGTGGGCTGATCAAAAGACTCAGGTGACACTGGTCGCTCTGGCATTAGCTCCAATAAAATAAACAGCCTACAAAAGAGTCAAAATAAGTACCATTCTCCATGCTGCCATATTGGCTTGAGTTAGTATTTTAACATTGCAAACTAACTAGCTAAACATTTTAAACATGTTTCAACTTGCAGTCCGCTCCCGTCAGATCAGACTCGCAGTGCAGGCATCACTTCCTCCGGACTAGTAAAAGCAGTCTTGGTGGCACTTGGCAGGGTTTCTGACTGTTCCCCAAGATCCTGAAGTTAGGATGTCTAAAAGAGTTTTATGCACGGTAACAGTAGGGAGTTTTCCTCCACTAGGGCCAAGATCTCATCAGGCAATACATTTATTCGTGAAGTCCTGCGTAGACTGAGTAAGGGAGTGTCTTCAAAGTGCCAAAGAGGGCCAAGTGCAGAATGTTTCATAGAGTAAGTGTCAATCAGCCGCCACGGCATGCGTCGATGGGTAAGGGAGTCGCAGGCAAGTCAGGGTAGGAGATCAAACTCTAAAGCGTCAGGAGAGACACCAGAGAAAAGAGCCCTTTCCCCTTCCCGTCTCAGATCAGGTTGTGTCTCCTGGCTCAGTACTCTCAAGAGGTTCCGATCTCCGTCTTCCACCTGAAGGTGTGTAGCTTTTTTGTTAAAATTCGCCGAGTCCCTTAGCTGGATTATCAGGGTGGAGATGTCTGTTCAAAGGTTCAGCTTCTGGGCTCCCTGGATCGCCCTCTGGCGTGGAGGACCCCTCTGGGCTACAGACCAGGCCGAAGTGATGAGATCTTTCTCCAGTCTTTCCTTTAGGAGAGGGGGTACCGATAGGCCGAGGGTCTCCAAAAATGGTGCAGCAGACAACAAATCTGGGTAAACTTTTGGGCCTTTATCTGTGGCTATTTTCAGTCTTGCTGGGTACAAGATTTGTGCTTTTATATTTTGAGATCGTAGTTGCCTCATGATTGGCCAAAGTGACTTTCTAGCCTCTTGAACCATGGTCGTGTAATAGTTATTTATATATATATATATACGATGGTCGTTGTACATTAGTGTGCCCTGTTTCCAGGCCTGCTTCAGTAGTTCCTCCTTTGCTTGGTAATTTGTAAGTCTGGCTACAATAGACCTGGGTCTGGCATCCGGATTTTTTGGGCGAGGTATTAAAGATCTATGCGCCCAGTCCATTGAAAGGTCTAAGTCCTGAGGCAAGGAGAGGATTTGTTTCAATATGTCTTGCAGGAACAGGGCTGTATTCTGATGTTTACTTTCTGATCCCTCTGGAATCCCATACAGTCTTATATTGTGTCTCCTATTCCTACTTTCAAGATCATCGAGTTTCCGTGTCAGTTCGTGGTCTCTGGCCAAAAGATAAAGCAAGAGTCTATCTTGTCGATCGGATTGCTCCACGAGTTGATTAGCACACAGTTCGAGTTGATCCGTTTTATGGTCCACTTTAGTTAGGTCCGATTTGAACTCGCTCAGTGTTTTGTCAATTTTAGTGACTGTGCAAGCAGTTTGCATTATTATTTCTTTCAGGCTCGTTGGGATCTCCTCCGTCGAGGGCTCCGAATGCAGTAGGCCCTCCGTCATCTCCCTCTCTTGCGTGTCCGATCGTCCTTCTCCATGCATCATATCTCTTAATTTTTGTATTGGAATCGATGGTAGCTTTCCTGCTTTGTTCCTTTTACCTTTTGCAGGTGAGGACATTTCTCTAGTCGGGCGATTTAAGCTGATTGTGTTCAGGGGGAGACGGAGCTATGGGGCTACGCTGCCATTAGCTCTCTGACGTCACCGGGAGTCAGAAGCACTCACTCTTGATGACTCATCATGACACTGTCACACAGAGGAGTGAGGACTGACCGACCGACCGATCACTGGCGACCCACCACACTGCAGCTCACCGACGATGATTCGCGTGACTAACTCTGACTACGTCTAGGGGCGGCTTCAGCTCAGCTCTCTGTTCCCGTCACATCAACAACGATCGCTGGATGCTGGTCCATTCACTCTGACTCCCTGGGCTTGGCTGTAATGTTGATCTCCTCCTGAGGCTCCTTGTCTCTCGAGTCCATCAGTCGAAATAACTAGGACACAGACGGCCCCATAGCCCTGCCTCTGACTAACCCAGTGAGACGCAATGCACGCACTGCCATCAGTTTGCCCCACATTTCCCGTTCCTCAGTAGCCACACCTCCTGAGGACCTTGCCACACATTCTGATTGGGGTGTGTGTGTGTGGTCATTCACTCACTCAGATGACTTAGGTGCAGAGGCGGAGCCGAGAAAGACTCACTTGCTGAGTGGACTCGGAGTGGGGGGACTGCAGTTTCAAAACACAAGTCGGGAGATGGCAGGGACGGGGAGAGAAAATAGTATTAAGCACTGCAGTACTTGACTTGAACTATACAGTCGGGTGCCTGGCGGGGGCCCTCCTGAACCCCACGGGGCCCTACTCCATTGCATAATTTGCATACATATTAATCCGGGCATGATTGTGTGCAGTTCTAGACACCCCATCTCCGCAAAGACATAAACAGAGTGGAGGCTGCCCAGACGAGGGCAACCAAAATGGTGCAGAGTCTGCACCAGAAGACATACGAAGAAAGACTAAAGGAGCTTAATATGTATACCCTTGAGGAAAGAAGGGAGAGGATATGATAGAAACTTTCAAGTACCTCAAGGAATCAACAAAGTCCAAGAGGTAGTATCTTTCAGAAAAGAGATATGCAAGAACAAGGGCACAATTTGAAGATAATGGGGGACGCTCAGAGGTAATGTGAGGAAGTATTTTTTCACAGAGAGGGTTGTGGATGCATGGAACAGCCTCCCTAAGGAGGTCGTGGAGTCAAGAACAGTGGGGGAATTCAAGAATGCATGGGACAGACATAAGGCAGTCCTAGTGGGGGGTATGAGGAAGTAAGCTGTTGGTTAACTAGGATCTGCAGCTTATCTGTTAGGTAGGAAAATGGGCAGACTAGGTGGGCCAAGCGATCCTTATCTGTCGTCAAATTCTAAGTTTCTGTGTTTCATGTGCAAAATCCTGTATATGATTTTCCACAAGGAACATGTTGCTCTGTGTACCAACCCTAGGTTTGCCCCCAAGGTGGTAGCGGAATGTATGCTGAATCAATCCATGGAGCTGCCTGCTTTTTTTTTACGCGGCACTCCAATCAAGGGGAGTACCTCTTGCATACTTTGGATGTTCACCGAATCCTGAGATACTACACCACAAGGACAAAGGATCTCAGAAAGACTGATCAAGTGTTTGTCTCTTTTGCTCGTAAAAGAGAAGGCAACGTGGTTTCTAAGCAATGCCTATCTAAATGGTTGGCTCATTGTATCACTTTCTGTTACGACAAGTACAAGAAGACCCTGCCGGGTCAGGTCAGAGGGCACTCCACCAGAGGGGTCGCTGCCTCTGCTGCTTGTTTCAAGAATGTGTCAGTGGCAGACATCTGTGCAGCCACTACTTGAACTTCTGCCCATACCTTTACGAAACACTACAGTTTGGATATTGCCTCTCGCCGTAGAGCGGGCTTCAGGTTGGCTGTTCTGCAGGGTCTTCTTTCCTAAGATCTTAACAGCCAGGGGGTGTACTTTTGGGTAGTTTTCCTCCTCCCGTTTGCTTCTGCTTGTTCCAGACTGCTTGAGACTCAGTCCCATGTATAATTATCTACTGCAAGAGCCCTCTTGAAGTAAGATAGTACAGTTACTTACGAACTTACCGTAACCGTAGATCTTCGAGAGAGGCTCTTGCAGTAGGTAATACCTTCCCGCCCTCCATCCCCCTAAGCTTTTTCAGCTCCTTTTCCAGTGAAGGAAACATCCACTTCTCTCTCGTCTCGACTTTTTAGGCCTTTGGCGGGAAAGAACTGGAAGGCGGGTATGGGGGACCACTCCTTTATACTGACGTCAGTCACCTGATGTGGGGGCGGTCCCCCGCCACAGACTGCTAGCTAGAAATTTTTCCGTGGGGTCCTAACACCTGCCAGATTTCAGTCCTATTTGTAATTACCTACTGCAAGAGCCTTTCTCGAAGATCTACTGGTACGGTAAGTTCTTATGTAACTGTACTTTCAGTATCCCGCTTTTTCACTGTCACCCTCTGCCCACATTCCCTCCCCTTTATTAAATCTCTGTATCCCTCCCTTGGTCTTTCTTCGCTCCCTAATGTACCTATAAAAGGTTTTATCCCCCTTCTTAACAGAGTTGGCTATCTTTTCCTCAATTTGTGCCTTTGCTATTCTGACTGCCTTCCCTGCCTCCTTCTGCTTTAACTGATAAAGTTCTCTGTCCTGCTCCTTCTGTGTTTCCTTATATTTCCTGACTGCTATCCTTTTCTCCTTAACCATCACTGCCACCTCTTTTGAGAACCATAGTGTTTTTTTCCTTTGTTTTGTTTTATTGATTTGCTTCACACAAAGGCTTGTTGCCTCTGCGATGGCTGTTTTGATTATTCTCCATTGTTCAAACAACGTGAAGTCTTGCTATATTATGACAATTGCAGTTTGTCCCACCATTAGAACTGCTCCGGAGGTGAAAGAGTTAACTCCCATTCTAAGAATGGAACTTAGAGCACGAGCTTGGTTAGAGAAGCTCTGTCTGGGTTATTTCAAACCCAAACTGTCAGATTCTTTACTCCGCCTCACTGAACAGTCGCTCCGGAGATTTCTCCTACTGTTCGGTTCATTTCGGTTTAAACAGTGTTTTCTCGGTTCAAATCAACCGAGAATATTATTATTTAACCATAAAACCGATCGGTTCAAGCTCTGTCTGTGGTATCGTAAGTAATTTCAGTTTAATTTCTGTGTGGAACTTGTAAATGTTATCGGTTCGGTTTTGAACCGATCAGCTTGCTTTAAAACTTGAAGTTACAAAAATTAGAGGTTTTAGAGTGCGGTTCCCGGTTCTTATCGGTTCTAAAAAAACCGGAATTCATTACGTTTTTTTCCAAGACCCGTGACACGGTTAGGAACCGATAAGGGTGTCTTGCCTGGCATTGCCGTTAAAAGGGCAAGTTTTTGGTAAGGCTGGCATTATGTCTGAGAAACCCAAAAGAAAAACCGGGCCCACTGGGTTTCAACACTGTGATGCTTGTGGGGAAGTCTTTGCCAAGGCTGACCCACACACCACATGTGTATATTGTCTGGGGTTTGACCACCTCAATTCAGACTGCCAGATTTGTAAAAATTTCCCTGCAGCCACCCTGGATAAGAGAGTTGGCAGGCTCAGGGAATGAGAGGCCAGAAAGTCCGCTGACCCGGATGGCCAGCCCGGTTCGGTGCCAACCGAACCGGAGGAATGGCCCTCTGACCAGGGCGAGACTTCCTCGGGCCAACGCAAAGCTGGCTCGGATGAGCCAGTTCCAGTAAAGAAAACAAGAAAATCAGCAGGTGTGGAGCCCAAAATTCCTTCTCCAACTGCTGCAGAGATAGCAAGAGCTATTCAGATTGTCCAGTCACTTTCTCCGGTTCCGTCCGAACCGCCACTGTCTGGTAAAAGGTCGGTTCGGTCGGTTCCACCGGTTCAGGAATATGATGTTGAGGAGTTTTATGAACCAGAGGAGGGGGAGGATGATTATGAACAGTATGAATGTGACTTGGAGGGTCTGGGTGTGCCCATTGAACCAGACATCTCCCCAGACAGACCTTTAGAATCTCCGCCTATGCTTTCTGAGTCCCCCTCTCACTTTATGTTTTACAAAAAAGTTGCTGAAACCCTCCAGCTCCCATTGGAGGAAGCTGTGGATGAGCAAGAGGAACCTGATTTGGTAGAAATGATGGATATACCAGAGTCTAGGAGATTGTCTATTCCTTTGCATAAATCATTTAGGAAACAAACAATAAAAATTTTAAAAACTCCTAATTCTGTGCCTCCTGTGGATAAAAAGATGGACAGGAGGTACACACTGTCAGGTTCTGACACAGAATTCCTTTCACAGCAATGCAGTCATGTTGAGGTGGTTCAGGCTGCAGCCTGTGATAAAGCTAATATTCCCCTGGCTTCACATCCTCCTGACAAGGATTCCAGGAAGATTGATGCCATGGCTAAAAAACAATACATGGCAGCGTCCTTGGGACTCAGGCAAGCAAATTACATGGCTTACGTAGCAAGGTATCAAAAATCTAGATGGGACACTGTCATGGCTTTGGCCAAACAGGCCTCTAGCCAGCTTGCTAATGAGCTGGAATAGGTGGCTGCTGATGGCATTGAGGCGTCCAAGGTGCAGTTTCATGCTGCTGTGGATTTTAATGATGTATCATCTAGAGTCATAGCTCGTCTGTAGCTTTCGTAGGTTGGCCTGGCTCAGGTGTACTAGCTTGTCTGGGATACCCAGACTAAGGCTATGGATTTTCCTGTGGTGGGAAATTCTCTGTTTGGGGAGCAGATAGAGAATTATATGAAGAAAATGGATGAATATAGGACTACCTATAAGAGTGCCCAAGCCAAGGAGCGGCAAGCCACTCCTCGGAGGCAGACCCCCAGGGGTAGGGGTAGGCCTTTTCACAGGCCTTTTTACCAAACCCAGGCCTCCTCTGCTTATGCTCAGAGGGGCTTCTTCAGAGGCAGAGGCAGACGGGGTGCGGGCAGGCCTGCTCCCACCTCTCAGCCTAAAGCACCTGCCAAACAGACACCCTGATGGGGTGCCCAGGGCGATTCTCCTTTACCCGTAGAGAGGCAGGTTAACTTACTTCATTCAGAACTGGGTGTCTCTAACTTCAGACAAGTGGGTCCTGGAAGTAGTAAGCCAGGGTCTGGTTCTCAGCTTCAAAAGTTCCCAAAGATGAGAATCAGATCTTTCCCACCTGCAAACTCTTAGAGACCTTTACTCTAGAAACAGAAGTCTCAACCTCCTGGCTCTCAGAGCTGTAGAAAGGGTTTCTCCCCTACACCAGGGCAAGGGTCTGTACTCCAGATATTTCCTTACCCCAAAAAAGACAGGAGAATGGCGGCCCATTTTAGACCTCAGATATCTGAACAAACACCTTTTGAAACCAAAGTTCACAATGGTAACTCTGGCAATGATTTTACCCTCTCTAAGGCCAGGGGACTGGCTAGCCTCCCTGGACCTCAAGGATGCCTATTTTCACGTCCTAATCAGAAGCTCCCACCGAAAGTACCTCAGATTCGAACTGCCCTCAGGTCACTACCAGTTCAGAGCAATGCCCTTCGGCCTCACCTCTGCCCCAAGGGTATTCACAAAACGTCTGGCAGTAGCAGTTGCTCATTTAAGGAGGCAAAGGATTGTTGTCTTTCCTATCTGGAACGACTGGCTCATTGTAGGCCAGTCCCCAGAACAGGTAAAATCCACCTGCAAGTTACCCAGCAGCTGCTCCCTCCCTGGGCTTCTTGCTCAATCTTCCAAAGTCAGTTCTGGAACCAGTTCAGGTGCTCACCTTCATAGGTGCAGAATTGGACACAAAGCAGGCCAGAGCCTTCCTACCCTTAGAGAGGGTAAGGAACTTGGTGGCTCTGGCCTCCTTCTTCACTCTGCAGGTCTCCGACCAGCAAGACACTTTGCAGCTCCTGGGGCACATGGCTCGTCCAGCCGTAGTGCAAGGAGCAAGATTTCAGATGAGAGACATTCAGTTTCACTTGAGAGCCTTTGGTCTCAGAAAAGAGACCCCTTTCCAAGTTGGTCCCAGTGACCCGAACCTGATCCAGGCCTCCAGTGGTGGCAGGATCAGAGCAATTTAAGACTGGGGGTCCCCTTCATTCCTCTGTCTTACTCCTTGACCCTCACTACAGATGCTTCCCTCCTGGTGTGGGGAGCCCACATGGGCGACCTCTCCACTCAGGGAGTGTGGTCCCCCCAGGAATCTCTGCTCCACTTCAATTTTCTGGAACTCAGAGCTGTCTTTTTAGCACTTCAAGTGTTTTCTGCGTCTGTTCAGAACAAAGTGGTACAAGTCAGAACAGACAACACCACAACAATGTGGTACATCAACAAGCAGGGGGGCACTCGGTCTTCGGCCTTGTGCACCGAGGCAATGAAGTTGTGGTCTCTGGCCTATTCCCTGAACACTTCCCTCATAGCAGTTCATCTTCCAGGAAAGGACAATGTCCTAGCAGATGCTCTCAGCAGGATTTCCCAGGGCCATCACGAATGGTCTCTGGATCCTCAAGTACTGGGATAGTTTTTGCCAGATGGGGCACCCTCAGATAGATCTTTTGCAGCCCCAGACAATCACCAACTTCCACTTTTCTGTTGCAGACCCCAGTGTTGGGCTCAGTCCCCTGGATGCCTTTCTCCTAGATTGGGAAGGAAGTTTCTTTATGCCTTCCCCTTCCTCTCCTATTCAAGGTGCTAGTCAGAATCAGATCCCAGCCTTGCAGGGTGATTCTGATTGCCCCAGATTGGCCAGGCAGCCCTGGTACCCCTCCTTCTGTCCCTAACAGTCCATCTTCCCTGTGTCTCCCCAGGAATCACAACCTGTTAACCTGTGCCCAGGGAGTTTGGTATCCAGACCTCAAATCCCTCAACCTCAAGGCCTGGCTCTTGAGGAGTTAGAGTTGCTGACCTACACCTTTCTCAGGGTGTTCTTGAAATCCTAAAGGCTTCTAGAAGCCTTCCACTAGGCTACTTATAATTCTAAGTAGAAAGGTTTTCCATTTGGCGTGCTGGGAAACATATTTCCCCGGAATCTGCTGATTTGCCCATTGTTTTGGACTATATGGTCCATCTTAATTCTTTGGGCCTGAGACCAGCTACCCTGAAAGTACATTTGGCAGCTGTCTCTGCTTTTGTTTCAGCATGAAAGCCCTCCTCTCTTTCCGCTCACCCTGTATTTTCCAAGTTTTTTAAGGGATTACGTCATACTAATCCACCTTTTAGGGATCCGGCCCCTGCCTGGGACCTTAATGTTTGCATTGCCCAGTTAATGCAACCTCCTTTTGAACCTCTGTCTTCTGCAGAGCTTAAGTACTTAACTTGGAAAACTGTTTTCCTAGTGGCTATCACTTCTGCCAGGCGCATAAGTGAGTTGCAAGCCTTGTCAGTAGAAACTGACTTTATTTCTTTCCACAGGGATAAGGTAGTCCTCAGGACTAACAGGAAGTTTTTGCCTAAGGTGGTTTCAGATTTCCATCTTAACCAATCTATCTCCTTCCAGTGTTTTTCACTGAACATTCTTCCCTGGTGAGAGGAGATTGCACAGTTTAGATGTTAAGAGGGCCCTAAGTTACTATATAAGAACGTAACAAGGGTCACAGGTTCAATCCTCCAACTTTTTCTCACTACGGTGAGGTCGGAAAGGAGACCTGCCACTAAGAGATCAATTGCCAGGTGGATTGTCTCTTGTATTCAATTTTGTTATCAGAAACTGGGAGAGTTCCCCTCTGGCCTGAGGGCTCATTCTACCAGAGGTACAGCCGCATCTCTAGCTGCTGCCAGAGACATCCCTATCTTAGAGATATGTCAAGCTGCTACCTGGAAATAGTACACACTTTCACCAAGCATTACTCCTGGATGTCAGGCCAGGAGAGATGCTTGGTTTATACTTGTGCTTCAGAGCCTATTCCCTAAGTAGGTTCTGTCCCTCCTCCATGGAGGTACTGCTGTAGTCTGCAATTGTCATAATATAGCAAGACTTCATGTTGTTTGAAGAAAAAATTACTCACCTTAGTAATGTTGTTTCTTCTAATGGAGTCTTGCTATATTATGACCTCCCCCCTAGCCTGCCCCTCTCAGAACTTCTACTTGGGTATGGGGTGGGCAGCCTAGTGTGGGCACTAGTTATGCCCATTATATGTTTTCCACCCCTTCTTGGGGTTTTTTGGGGTGTGGTGTTTTTATTTTATATTATTACTTCTGGTCCCCTGACTTGAGTCTTTGTGTTGGGACCAGCAATAGGTGTTACTATTTAGGTAGCCAGTTGGCTAGTGTAGGTTACAGCTTCACACAGACCTTAGTGAGTTTTTTCGTAAAAGATCTGACAGTTTGGGTTTGAAATAACCAGACAGAGCTTCTCTAACCGAGCTTTCTTCTAAGTTCCATTCTTAGAATGGGAGTTAACTCTTTCACCTCCGGAGCAGTTCTAATGGTGGGACAAACTGCAATTGTCATAATATAGCAAGACTCCATTAGAAGAAACAACATTACTAAGGTGAGTAATTTTTTCTTCCTCCACCCCTCCTTCTTGCCCATTTGCTAGTGCTTTTCTGAGGCACTCTCTCATTTTCCCAAAGTCAGTCCTTCTAAAGTCCAATACTCTTGTTTTTGTATGGCTTGACTCCATAGCTGTGTTTATTGTGAACCACACTGTTTGGTGGTCACTTGTTCCCAGATGGCTACCCACTTCTAAATCTGAGATCCTTTCTCCTTCCCCATTTGAGAGTACCAGGTCTAAGACTGCTCCCTCCTGAGTGGGTTCCAACACTACCTGTCTGAGGCATTCTCCCTGTAGAGCATCAAGAATGACTCTGCTCTTGGATGTGCCTGCAGCAAAGGTACTCCAGTTAACATCTGGCATATTTGGGTCCCGCATCAACAATATCTCCCCTTTTTGTGCCATTTTAAGGATGCCTTTTATCATTTCCTTGTCCATTTCCTCCCCTGAGAGGGGGGTCTGTACACAACCCCCATGCGGATTGTGGTGCCATTTCCTGTCTTCAGGATGACCCATAATGACTCATCAACTTCCTGTTTACTCTTTAGTTCAGTTGCTTTAATCCCTTGCCTTATATAAAGAACTACTCCTCCTTCTCTTTTACCCACCCTGTCCCTCCTGTAGATTTTGTATCCTGGTATGTTGACATCCCAGTCATGGTTTTCTGTGTACCGTGTTTCAGTGACTGCCACAATATTCAGGTATCTCTCTTCCATCAAGGTCACTGGTTCCAGGAGCTTGTTACACAGACTGCGGTCACTGGTACTCATCACCTTCCATTTTTTGATGGCCTTACCCCTTTTAGCCCCATCCCTGTCCTTACTGCCTTTTTCTGCATTTACCCTTGTCCTGCTCTCTACTGACTTCTCTACCTTGATGTTTACCTCTCTAACTACTGTGTTTTCTCAGGGGAGGCTGGTGGGATTTCCCTGCTCCTTTTCAGTGCCTCCCCCCTTGGCTAGCTTAAATGCTTGCCAATGAAGCATTTAAATCTGTCACCTAGGATCCTGGTTACCCCCCTGGACAGATGCAGACCATTGTGCCAGTATAGGCCTGCATCCCTGCAGGTGGCTTCCCAGTCCCCAATGAAGCCAAAACCCTGAGCTCCACATCAGTTTTTCAGCCATTCATTGAATCCCATGATGTGGAATACCTTAGCACCATCCTTGACATAGGCAGGCAGCACATCCGAGAAGGTTACCGTACAGGCTTCTTGTCTAAGGCCCCTTCCCAACTCTGCAAACTCCTCTTGCACTGTTCTGATCCCATTCACAGCCAGGTTATTTCCTCCCTCGTACAGCTGCTCCCACGATCCTGAGGATTCGCTTCCTGTCCCTCCAAGCCGTGGCATCTGGCAGGCACCTTGCCTTCCTATTCCCTTCTTCCCCCACTTCTACCCTCCTAATGATTGAGTCCCCCACCAGGAGTTGTTTCCTTCCCCTGTGGGTCTCATGCCACCCTCCTGTGGGTCTCCTTTTTGGAGGTTCCCAGCATCCTTCTTGGTCTCCACTGCAGGTGCCTCCATAGAGGAACCACTCTTCGCCAGAACAGCATATGAATTGTGGAGAGATACAGCTGGAGGAATGCACTTCGGTTCCACCACCCTCTCCCTCCCTGAGCCCACCTTGGTCCAACCGCTCCTCTTTCTTGGCAGCCTCTGAGGTGGCAGTGGTGGCCCTGGTGGTCCCTGGGTGGGGAAAGAGGTTTCATGAATTCTAGCCAGGTCAGCCTGGAGACTGGCAACCTCCTCCCTCATACCAGAGAGGTGCCTGCAAACAGGGCAGCATTGCAGCCTCCAGAATGTCTCCCGGAACACTGCTGCCCCACAGCCATTGCACTGCACCACTCCCATCTTGACTTATTTTGTGTTCCCTCTCCTGTTGCTTTGTACTAACATACTAAAATGTCAGCAGAATAGACCTAATGGTCTTTCGTGTCTGCTCATTTGGTCAGCCCCCACCCTGGGAGCTGACCTTGCTGCCCCCCTCGCCCTCTCTGGCTTCTCCCTTCCTAGTTCAGGATATTCTCGCTGCACTGGATTTTGCTTCCAGAAACCTTCCCCAGTACCTGTCCCACCCCCTCTTGAACCCCTCCACCATCTCTGCCTCCACCAGCCCCCTAGGCAGCGCATTCCATGACTCCACCACCCTCTCAGTGAAGTAGCACCTCCTCCTTTCTCCCCTGAATCTTCCCCCCTCCAGCTTCCACCCATGCCCTCTAGTTGCCCCCTCCTCCTTCCCTCGAAGCACCTTGACTGCTCCTCCCTTATTTACCCCCTTCATGTACCTAAAGACCTCTATCATGTCCCCCGGTCCCTTCTCTCTTCCAGTGTGTACATATTTAGCTCTTCGAGCCTCTCCCATAGGTTCTGTCCTCAAGACCCAAATCATTTGGTTGCCCTCCTCTGGACCCTCTCCAGGAGTTTAATGTCCGCCTTCAAGTGGCCTCCAAAACTGCATGCAGTACTCGAGGTGCAGCCTCGCCAAGCAGTTAAACAGAGGGAGTATCACTTCCCTCCTTCTGGAGGTGATCCCCCTAGTGATGCATCCCAGCATCCTGTTGACCTTGGCTGCTGCCCTCCTACAAGTCTCTGAGTTATTCATCTTGACATCCACCACTACCCCAGGTCCCTCTCAGCCATCAAGACTTGTAGCATTCCCCCCCAAGGTGTACACTTGGCCCGGGTTTCTAGCCCCCAGGTGCAGTACCTTGCATTTCACTGCATTGAACCTCAGCCTCCACTTTCTAGACCATCTTTCCAGAGCCTCCAGGTCCCCCTGTAGGGCCACCCTTCCCTCCTCCCTATCCACCACCGCCCCCAGTTTTGAGTCATCTGCAAAGAGACTCGTCTCACTCCTGATACCGGCCCTTGTATCAGAGACATAGGCATTGAACAGGAGGGGCCCAAGGACTGATCCTTGCGGGACCCCACTAATGACCCTCCTTGGGGATGAGACTATCCCACCAACTACGACCCTCTGGGTCCGGTCCTGGAGCCAGTTGCCTATCCATCTGATCATCTGGTTCCCCATCCCCATTTCTCTCAGTTTATGCTTACTGTCTCCTCCCTCTATGTATTTTTACAGCTACTTTCCTACTGCCTATGTGCCCTTACAACTCTCGCCCTTCCTGTTCTGGGACAGGAACTTCCTGTAGTCTTCAGTAGTCTCCTCCTTCTGTGCTTGGATTCAGACCTTCAGCAGCCATGGGGGGAGAAAGAGCTATTTTTTTAGGTTTCTTCAAGGTTGATGAAAGTAATGTGTCTCAGTGATCCTTCCCTTCCTATTGCCAAACAGGAAGCTCCTGTTGTCAGTCAAATCCAGTGGCTATAAAAGTAGAACTGGCTTAAGGTGGCGGGATGGGAAGGAGGGCAATTAGTAAGAAAACTGTAGTTCTAGACTGCTGTTTGCTCGCAAATTCTCCTCTGTCAAAAACTACTGCAGAAAGCTGTAATTGGAGACACCAACTTTTGTGCTCCTAAGCCACACGCCCAATTAGCTTCACCCTCTGACTCAGTAAATTAAGCTGTTACAGCCCCCTTTCTCAAACAGAGAAACACATAGTGATTTTCTTCTTTGTGTTTTTTTTTTTTACTTAAATGAGACCCTCTGCTTCGGCAGTGACTCCTGCTGAGATAGAAGTGAGTTATCAGTAAGAAAGCTGTAGTTCTAGACTGCTACATGCTCTGAAAGCAAATTCTACTCTGTCAAAAACAAGAGCAGGAAGCTATAATTGGAGACACCTGCTTTTATACTCCTAAGCCACACCCCCAATTAGCATCACCTCTGACTCAGTAAATTAAGCTGATACAGGCCCCTTTCTCAAACAGAGAAACACAGTGATTTTATTCTTTTTTTTTTGCTTAAATGAGACCCCCTTCTTCTAATAAAGCATCTGTTTGCTCAATCCAAACATGCACTGACTCCTGCTGAGACAGAAGTGACCTGTCAGCAAGAAAACTGCAGTTCTAGACTGCTACTTGCTCCGAAAGCAAACTCTCCTCTGTCAAAAACTACTGGCCTTAAATAACTCATTCCTATCCATTTAAACAAGAGTTGTGAATAAATGAAAACAACTTGATTGGTGAATACCAGGCTGGTTTCAGGAAAACAAGATCAAGGATAAATCATTTTTATATCTGTATGGAATTATAGAAGCATAGGATGTGTTTGCAGAAAAGAACCACTTGGCTCACCCAGTCTACCCAGATGATCACTGCCTACTCTATCTCTGCAGACCCTAACTGGTCTCTGGCAACGCTCCCTGCATATTTACTAATATTTCCCTTTGTCTATCCCATGCATGTTGAAGCCCCTTACTGTTTTTGCCTCCACCTTTTCTGCTGGTAGTCTGTTCCTGGCATCTGCCACTCTTTCAGTGAAGTAGTACTGCTCACGTCCCTCCTAAACTTCCCCATCCAGCATCATCACATGCCCTCTGGTCCTGATGCTCTTGTAGGTCTTGTATTACGTCCTCTCTCACTCTCCTCTCATCCAAGGTATACATGTTGGGATTCCTCCGTGTCTCTTCATAGCAATATTGACGAAATCCCTGCACCATTTGTTACTTCCTCTGGACTGTCTCCACCCTATTTATGTCCTTTCTGAGGTGCAGGCCCCAAAACTGGACTCAGTACTTCAGGTGGTGTCTTACAAGCGAGCGATACAGTGGCAACACCACCTCCCTCTTCCTGTTGGAGACACCCCTCTCGCTGTGCATCCCACTGGCCCTACCCACTGCTTTGTCACACATCCATCAATACCCCCATCATGTACTCAGCTCCTGGATTCCAATGCCCTAGGTGCATGATTTTTCACTTTTTGACAGTGAACCCAAACTGCAGTTGCTCTTGACCACTCCTCGAGTTTCCCCAGGGTCCCTATACATTCACTCCACCCCCTCCTTTTTTTTTTTTTTTTTGAAATTCAATATTTTTATTAATTTTTGAAAAGAGAAAAGAAAATTCACTTGTACAAGGGAGAATGTACACATGATATACAACAGTAGTAATCAAATACTAAACCTACACAGAAACCAACTAAATAATTCCCCCCCCCACCAAAACCCCCCTAGACCTCCCTCTCCCCCACCCCTTGGAGTGTGCCTTACATTGTTATTAGAAAGAGGAGAAGAGACCACATCATCTCTTAGACAGAATACCTGAGACAAGGCACCAGAAAAAAAAAAAAAACTAGGATACAGCTGAGTTACGACATGCTTACTTTAAATATAACGCATACAACTTGCCCCATTTTTTGTCAAAGCCTGCCATGTTATTACGAAAACCTGCAATCATTCATTCAGTTCTGAAAAAAAATAGATATATTCTTTAACCATTTACTATAGGAAATTGTTAACTGATCCATCCAATGCTTAAGAACAAGCTTTTTGACAATAATGGCTATCAGAGCCATGTGGAATCTACGCTCCTTGACTTGGATACCAGAGTACTGGCCTAGAAGACATACCTCAATCATGAAGAGGTCTTCCAGCCCTAACCAGGGGTCCAAGTTAGATTGAATTTCTTGCCAGACAGGGATACTTTTTCACAGTACCAAAATATGTGCACCATGTTCCCTTCTGCTTTGCCACATCTAGTGCAAGTGGGATCTGGTAGCCTACCCAATTTAGCCAATCTCATGGGCGTATAGTACATATTGTTCAATATGTGATATTGGGTGAGTCTAAATCTGTCTTGGGACTGGTATATATAAAGGTCCTTCCAGATCTGAGCCCAATCAAGGTTCAGGTCCGGAAGTAAGGCGCTCCAGATTGAAGAACCGGGGGGGGGGGGGTTGGAACATGTAGTAGTCAAAAGGAGGGCATATACTGTGGAAACACAGTGTGGATTTAAGGTGTATTCAGTTACTTGAGTCAATAAGGGTCTGACCAATGATGACCGAGGCTTGACACCAAAAAGGGTTCCTATAAAACGTCTTAGTTGGAACACCTTAAAAATCTGAATCCTCGGGATGTCAAATTTAGAGAGGATTTCAGGGGAAGAGAGAAGGTTGTCCTGAGAAAATAGGTCCTCCACCCGTGCCTCCTATAGCTGTGGAAGCCATTGACGGGAAAGGCAGGAGCCACCTATTTTGATATTGAGATTTAATAGAACTGGTTGGCCCATGTCGTATTTAAGGGATATCTAAAAGTATGAACAGCATTGTGAGAGCACTCTGAGGGAAGTACTAATTACCGAGTCTTGCAATGCCGCCAGCAGTGATATTCTTGTCAGATAGAAAGCAGTGGAGAGATTAATGTCATTAGACCTTAAAAGGTCATTCTCTATCTGGAGCCAAATGGGAGTGTAATCCATATCCCTTTGAGAGAGCCTTCTCCCCAGCTTGGTTAAGTGACTCGCCCAGTAGTAAAAAAGGAAGTTGGGAAGGCGAAGACCCACCCAGTGCCTTGGGCACACTAAGTTTGTAAAAAGCACGACGGGGATGTTTGCCCAACCAGATGAATTTTGACATCATGGAGTGTAGTAGTTTAAAAAAGGATATCAGACACTCCACCCCCTTCTAAGTGTCAACCCTTTTGCATTTTTTGGTGTCATCTGCAAAAGGTATATATTCCCTTCCAGTTCTTCCACAGTGTCACTTATGAAGACATTGAAGAGGATCGGTCCCACTACTGAGCCCTGTGGCACCCCGCTGGTCACTCACCTCATTAGACTGAGAACTGTTAACAACCACCTTCTGTTGGTAATCCATTAACCAGTTCCTTACCTAGTTCACCATGTTGGGTGCCACCTCTAGGCCACGTCCATTGTCCTCCCCATATCAATTTTCCTGGTCACCCAGTGGAAGAAATCAATCAGATTTGTCTGGCATTACCCCCACCCCTTTGAATCCATGCTTACTCTGGTAAGAAATGTAGCTCACTGGATTTAAGGTACTCTACCAACCTTGCCTTTAACAGGGTTTCCATTAATTTCCCCATCATTGATGTGAGACCAACCGGCCTATAGTTGCTAGCCTCTTCCCTGCTGCTGCTCTTATGGAGAGGAACCAAGTCTGCTCTTCTACAGTCCTCTAGATCCACACCTGTTTCCAGTGAACTGTTGAATAAGGCCATCAGTGGGGCAGCTAGCACCTCATGAGCTCCTTTAGTACCGCTGGGTGTATCCCATTCGGTCCCATAGCCTTGCCAACTTCTAAAACTGCTAGTCCTTTCAGGACTCTGTCCTCCTGAAATGGACCTGTGTTCACTTCCCCTTCACTTTGTTCCTGCTGCTCCATGGTGGTGTTCCCCTCCCCCCCACGCACACTTCATCTACTGTGAAGACTGAGCAGAAGTACCTGTTCAGAATGTCTGCTTTTTCTTGATCCTCTTCTGTGCAGTCTCCCCCACCACCCTCATCTTCATTATCCTTCCCCAAGCTTTCCTCTTCTCAGTTATATACCTCAAGAAAGTCTCATCCCCTTTAGCTACCCCTTTGACTATCCTTTCCTGTCTGTGCCTTTGCTCCCCTCAATGCTGTTCCTGCTTCCCTCAGTTTTACTTGGTATGCTTCTCTGTAGTCCTTCTCTCGCATTTTCTTGTACATCTTGAATTACACCTTTTTTCCCCCCTCACCACCTTGGTCATTTCCCCAGAGAACCAAAACAGCTGCCTTTTCTGTCTACTTTTACTCAGTTTCTTCTCACAGAGGTCGGTTGACTTCATTATGTCCTCCATTTCCCACACAGTGTGTCTCTACCCCTCCCTGTTAGTCTCCTCTGAGGCAGTTTCTAAGGCAGTCCCCCATTTCTTAAAAACCCACCCTCATAAAGTCCAGAACCCTCGTGTGATTTGCCTCTGTTGCAGTCTAAATGTTAAAACACACTGTACGGTGGTCACTGGTACCTAGGGAACTGCGCACTGTGATGTCTGCAGTGTTGTGCTGGTTTGTGTCAGGTCCAGCACTGCCCCATCCCTAGTTGGTTTCTTTACTAGCTGCATGAGAAAAGCCCCTTGTAGGGAAACATAGAATTTGTTGGCAGAAAAGGTCCACTTGGCCACTCAGTCTGCCCAATTTTTTCCCCTGCATATTCTGTCCCGGCAGGCCCTAACTGCTCTTCAGCAACCCTCCCCCTACACTTTATATTCACTAGTATTCCTTTATGTCTGTCCCATGCATGTTTGAAACACCCATAGGCTGTTCCAGGCATCCACCACTCTTTCAGTGAAGTAGTGTTTCCTCACATCCCTCCTATATTTCCCTGCTTCCAGGGAGTCAAGTATGGGACTGCTCCTTACCAGAGCTGCATTTGGAAGGCCCAAATCAACACCTGCCAGACTGAATGCCCGGCTGTCTTGTGGAGAAGTATTACCTAATCAAACAAGCCTTTGTTACTGCCGAATGTTTGTGTGCATGTTGTAACAGTTTGTTGGTGTTTTTGGAAGGGAACGATTCTGAATGCATTTAACCATAGTAGGCCAGCTGAGATGCAGTGCTATATCTCATTTTCAGCTGGGTCCTGGTTTTACATATTTTGTTTTTCCATGTACAGTAGGTTTTTTGTTTTGTTTTTTAATCCTCCTGAGGTACCACAGCCACCCTAGTCTGACCCAGGCCAGTCACCCGGCTTCTCCAGGACATACCTTCCTGCTGTTGTCCTCTGCCACAGGATTATGTGGGATACCCAGTCACCAGTGTGGGGCCTGTGAGGGAATTGGTTGTCATCCCGCAGTTGGGGTGTTTTTTTTATCACCATGTTTTTGCCCCAGGCCCATAGATTTGCAGTGGGTGTGATGTGCAAGCTCTGCCTCTGCGGAGAGGCCCCAGTGCCCTGTACATGTCTACACATTTTTAAATGTATATTCCCTAGAATTGCCTTGCTGATATGCAACATCTAATTTTCAGTGAACTCCCTCCCTCTCTCACCTGGCCCCCCACAACCACCATGCCATCAGCATAGGTTGCACGACTAAATCTTTGTAGTTTACACTCAAGGCAGATATTTTTTTTCCATTAAAGTCTGTCTAATGTGGTGCACTGATTATGACTACATTATAATAGGAAATACTGTCCACAGCCCACATAGGGACAGACTGGATGGGCCGTTGTGGTCCTTTTCTGATGGCAGATTTCTGTTTCTCTTTGTGCGGCAGTCAGACAGTGGTGAAAGGGGGCATTAAAATCAGTGCTGCAGACGCACATGGTGCATGCACACACACAGACGTGCTACACAGCACATCAACCACCAGACTTCAAAAAAAATATTTCAGGCTAAAGTAAATTTAAATAATATAGGCAAAAAGGGTAGTTAAAAAATAAAATCGCCTTCTTCAGCAATGCTAAATACCAGTCCAGACCATCACTAATTGTGAGTTCTGACTGCTGCTGAGCTAATTTCTTTTTGTTGTGTTTTGGTTTTTTAACCATACTCTTTATTTTATGCTAGAAGATAGCAAAGCAAAAGTTGAAGCAAAAGCAGCCTATTCACTTCCTTTTTGTTTATCAGCTCTATCCACAGATAGGTTTGGAGCCGGATAGTAAATAAATGTAGACTCTCACCATCCTCTCTCATGAGTCTGTCTCAGTGTTCCCTGTACTTGGAGGCACACCACTGATAATTCATTGTTCACTTCCCGCTAGGCTAAACTACAGATGGCGTGCACAGATCTTACTTCGGGTAAGAGCTCCTGCAGCAGGCTACTCTATAAGGACTATGCCACCAGGTACTAGGACTCCACGGAAAGCTTCTGGCCAGCTGGGGCCCACCCCTTACGTCGGTCCGCCCACCAGTGTCACCAGCTGTATAAAGGGGGCAGTCCCCAGCCCCACCTCTGTTCTTTCCCCGGCGTCGACCCGTGCGCTTCGGCTCCTCAGATGCCTCGTTGCATCTGTCGACCACCATTTTTCTTCAGGTCAAAAGTACTTGTTTTTTCCTTAACATTTTTCATAAAAGTATCGAGTAAACGTTAGTTTATGTCATCTCTGTCTTCTTCAACATGTCAATGGAAATCTAAGTGTCCGTGCGGGTGGCAGATTCCTGCCAAAGACGGTCATTTGCAGTGCCTCTTTTGTTTGGGGCCTACCCACAACATCAAAGCCTGCCCGGACTGCGGCAGGTTCAACCAACGGACCCGAACCCGCCGCCACAAGACTCTCCAGGCCTACATTATGGAGCAGCAGCTCACCACCCTTTAGTGCCCGTCGAAGGCCAGCTCCTCAGCCTACCGGTCACTGACTTCCCACAAGGAGAAACACCCAGGAAGGAAGCACTAACAACGGGACAAGGAGCACAGTAGGTCAGAGTCCAGATCCAGGTGGTCTCGTAAAGAGAAACACTCTCATTCATGCTCTGGAGAGAGAGCGGATTGATCCCCTCCATCAGGCTTAGCCACCTGCCTGTCGTTGATGAAGGCTCCCGCCCTTACTGTTTAAATGGGCAGCAGCTCTTTGGGGTAAGGACCTTCAGCCTTAGGCCGTTCCAGCAATCTTTGGGGTCTAAGAGGGGAACTGCAACCGATAAGGTTGAGGCGTCTTCATCCTCAGCCCGTCATTGGCCTCGAATGACAGACACGGATGCTGGGAGCATTCCCACTGTAGGGAATGCTGTACCAGGGACAAGTCGTCAGCAGCTAAGGCTAAGACACTGACACATGCCCCTGATGAATGTTCTTCTGACAAATGGAAAGACCAGCATCAGATGCCACAAGGTAAGGCGTCGAGCACCAAGTTGTCCATTACGACCACTACCAGTCTCGTACCTCTGGAGTAGCCGCCTCACAAGCCAGCATCAGCTTCGCCCATACAACAGCCTGACGACCGGCCAGCTGTCGACAAGTCAACAGATGAAACCCCGCTTTGGCACCCGACAACCAGACGTCAGGGGACCCAATGACAGGTGACCAGACAGACTGTGCTACTCCACTGAGTCCTCATGTACCCCATGAGGGGACTCCAGGACAGTGCAACCCTATCACTACTCCCACAGAACCCAGTGATACACCACCCCAGGTGTCGATGGTTCCCCCGGCAGACCTGGGAAAGCATTTTACTTCCTGATGGAACACGGTAAAGGGAGATTTATTAAAAAAAGGTTGACCTCCTACCTCCACAGCCTCCACAACCCCCTACACTGGTTCCGGACAAAGTACCAGTCCCAAACTCCTGGCCACAGTCTCTGCACATGCCCAGGAGCCCAACTCCAAAATGATCAGACTCCGATCATACCAGTTGTAGCAGACGTCGCCACTACTCCTCCAGGTCTTCCTTGGACAACAGGAGCAGACATCAGCGTGGGCGTAAACGCTCATGGTCAGCATCTTCTGATTCTCCCAGAAGCTGAGGAATTGGACCCAGAGAGGAAAAGGCTTCATACCTTTTTGGGAATGAGTGACCCGAGACCTTTGGTCATCCCTCTCTGGTCCCTCCTTTTCAGGATTTAACCAGGCTGGCATGGGACCACCCTTTCTCTTTTTCAGCTGTTCCTAAGAAGGCAGACTATATAAACCTCCCAAAGCAGAGCCCTTTTTGGGAGAAAATCCCAGAGCAGACTCTATGGTCCTGAACACAGCTCACAGCAGGACAAAACAACCTAAACATATGAGCTCTCAGCCTCCTGACAAGGAATCTAAGAAATTAGACCAGTTCGGTAGGTGAGTTTATGCATCTTCTACCTGCTCCATTCAGTCCTTACATTTTTTGGCCCATATGGTGCAGTATCAGAAATCATTATGGAAGAAAGCCATCGAGTTGGCCCAAAAGAAGCCTGATAATCCTTCATGCACTGAACTTTTGGACGTACTCCAGTCTGGCCTGGACATAGGAAAACACGAATTAAGGGCATCCTACAAGTCTGCAGACACAACAGCCAGAGCACCGGCCACCGGGGTGTGTCTCTGTCGCCACTGCTGGCTGAGAGTATCTGGTTTCCGGCAAGATCTCCAGGATTCTATCCTAAATGCCCCATTTCACGGGTCTGACCTCTTTGGAGAAGAGGTACAAAAGATTATAACGGAACTGCAAGACTCTAACAAAGCAGTCCAGTCAGTTTACCACATACAGACTTTCAGCAACGCAGGCGCAAGCCATTTCGGTGCCAAGGTGCTAACCGGCAGAAAAACAACAGCCATGAGGTCCTTTCAAATGTAGGGCTCCCTCATGACCAGTGGGGAACGGTGGACCCAGGAATCCAAAATCCTTTCAGCCTTCCCTCCCCTACCCAGGTGCACATGCGTGACTTCCTGCCAGCCCCCCCTTCTCCAGTGGAGTTGTTGGGAGAAGCAGCGGGGTGTCTATTCTCCCTCTACCTAGACGGGTGTACCAAAATCACAACAGATTTATGGGTGAAGGACATTATCGAGAAGGGTTATATGCTGGAGTTTACTGAATTTCCTCCGGACAAACCTCCAGCCCTCTCTCGATACCCTTCCACCCACATAGCCCTCATCAGAGAAGAAATACAGACCTTGCTCTCAAAAATAGCGATAAAGTCCATTCCCCACTCCCAACTGGGAACCAGGTAATTACTCCCATTTCTTCTTGGTCCCCAAGAAGATGGGAGACTTAAGACCCATATTGGACCTGAGTCACCTGAACCAGTATATCGAATACAAAAGGTTCAGAATGGTAACCTTACCAGGGCTGATACCTATGCTGCGCCAAGGGAACTGGCTATGCTCTCTGGACATACACTTGCACATACTGGTGTTTCCAGCTCACAAGAGGTATCTTTAGTTCGCTTTTCTCAGGAACCATTACCAATTCCGGGCTTTGCCTTTCGGTCTGTCCTCGGCATCAAGGGTGTTCACCAAATGCTTAGCAGTAGTGGCAGCTGCTCTTCACAGACAGGGTAATTTTGTCTACCCTTACCTAGACGATTGGCTCCTAACTGCCCCCACCAGATCGCAGTTAATCCACACCCTCTCGGACACCTTTCAAGTGTTCTAATAGCAGGGGATAACAATCAGCCTTCAAAAGTCCTGCCCTTTGCCCTGCCAGCATCTACAGTACATAGGGGCGGTCTTGGATACCACAACAGGGAAGAGCTTTTCTCCCACCCGACGGGGCCACTCGACTGAGAAGCCAGGCCTCCAGAGTAGCTGGAGGCCAATACAGTCATAGCAAGAACCATGTTACAGCTCCTAAGACATATGGCGGTGGCCATATTCACGGTACCATTAGCACGCTTGCATGTGAGAGTTCCTCAGTGGAACTTAAGGGTGCAATGGGACCAGACATCCGACAATCTCAAACACCCGATAAGGATGTCGAGAGCTGTCATGGTGGCTGACTTCACCCAAACTGGATTCAGGAGTTTCGTTCCAGACAGACTTATCGAGCCATATCCTCACCATGGATGCTTCGGGTCTAGGATGGGGAGCTCATTTTCAGAATCACCGTACTCTGGGCACATGGTCAGACATGGAAGTGTCCCTGCACATCAACATCTTAGAGATGAGGGCAGTTCTGTATGCCATGCAGGCCTTTCAGACTCACCTTTCCCAGGGTCCCCTGCTTATCCAGACCGACAATATGTCAGTGGTCTTTCATATCAGTAAGCAGGGAGGGACGCACTCCTACCCTCTGTGCAGAGAAGCCATGAGTGTGTGGTACTGGACCCTAGAACACAGACTCACACTAACAGTGGTTCATGTTCCAGGAGTCCAAAACGTCCTGGCAGATGAGCTCAACCACTTGCGATCCAGAAACCACGAGTGGGAGCTGCTTCAAGAAATGGTGGATGACCTATTCGAAAGATGGGGATGTCCAGAGCTGGACCTCTTTGCGTCCCCATGCAATGGAAAACTGCCCAATTTCTGCTCGCTAGATCCTGGGCATGGTGTCTTCTGGGAAGAAGCATTGTCCCTTTGCTAAACAGGGAGGTTCCTGTATGTCTTCCCTCCCTTTCCCCTTCTACAGAGGGTGTTAATCAGACTACAGACGGATCATGCCACGATGATCCTGGTAGTTCCTCTCTGGCCACGTCAGATAGGATTCCCTCTTTTGCAACAATTAGCAGTGGAACTTCCTTTTCAGCTACCAGTTTTACCCAGCTTGTTATCTCAAGACATGGGAACATTAGTCCACCCGAACCTTCGGTCCCTACACCTCCATGTATGGCTCCTAGAGACTTAGCCATTTCCAGGCATGAGGTTTCACAAAGGGTGGCAGAAGTCCTAGTAGAAGCGAGAAAACCTTCTACGAGAGCAGCATATGCCATGAAATGGAAACGTTTCTGTATCTGGGCAGCTGCACATTCCCTGGACCCACTGTCTTGCTCGGTGAAATCAGTCCTGGAATATCTCCTGTCGCTTTCAGATGTGGGGCTGAGATACTCTTCCATAAAGGTGCCTCTCTGTGCCATTTCTGCTTATCATGTACCTGTGGAGAGTAAAAATATTGCCCAACTGGACCTTGCCAGTACATTCCTTCTGGGCATGCTTCATATGAAGCCTCCCATTATGGAGCCTGTTTCCCCCCTACTTTTGTTCCAGAGAAATTGACATTACCTCCCTTTGAACCATCCGCAGATTGTGACCTACATTTTCTCTCTTGGAAAACGTTATATTTAGTTGCCATCGCTTCAGCTCAGAGGGTTTCCGAGCTGCAAGCCTTGATGTGTAAATAACCTTATTTAATTTTTCACAGGGACAGGGTGTCTCTGCGTACTAATCCTAAGTTTCTTCCAAAAGTGGTGTCTGAATTAACCTTGAATCAAGACATCTCCCTTCCAGTGTATTATCCTGAGTATTAGAATAAGGGGGAAGCCCTCATTCACAATCTAGATGTACACAGGATCCTTCGGTATTATTTGAACCATACAAAACTGACCCCAGCAATCAGATGAGCTGTTTGTGTCATTTGCTCCCAGGGTTCTGGGGGAAACCAGTTGCAAGGCAAATCATGTCCAAATGGTTAACCAGTTACATTACTTTCATCTACAGCAAGTACGAAAAACCCTTACTGGGACCGGTTAAGGGACATTCAATGAGGGGGATGGCTGCATCCTTTGCAACCATGAAAAATGTTTCCACTGCAGACGTATGTGCTACCGCAACATGGAATTCTGTGCATACTTTTGTTAAGCACTGCACCCTGGATATTGCTTCTAGAAAGAGAGCAGGATTCAGCCTCGCTGTGCTCAAAGGCCTAATTTAATAAATAATTAAATCCAATATTTCAGGAATTTATATCCCTGCATCCCTTTTTCTTCCCTTTGGGAACACTGCTTGGGACTCAGTCCTTATGGTGTAGCCTGCTGCAGGACCTCTTACTCAAAGTAAGACAGTACAGTTACGTAAGAATTTAGTGTAACAGTAGATCTTTGAGAAGAGTTCCTGCAGCAGGTGCTATTTTATCTCCCTCTATCCCCCATTATGTTTCTCCCTTTGGGATTTGCTTCGGCACCTGCCTCAGATCTCTCCTAGTAAGTAACCTTCGGGTCTCTGGCGGGTGAACTGAGGTGGGGCTGGAGACCACCCCCTTTACACAGCTGGTGATGTTGGTAGGTAGACCGACATAAGTGGCGGGCCCCAGCTGGGTACTGCTGGGTAGAAGTTTTCCGTGGTGTCCTAGGGCCTGGCGGCATAGTCCTTACGGTGTAGCCTGCTGCAGGAGCGCTTCTCGAAGATTTACTGTTACGGTAAGTTCTTACTTAACTGTACTTTCTGACCCCCAACTAAAGCCTTCATTTGAACTGGGTAACACAACTGTTTTTTAAGCCAGTTTCTACATGACTTTTCTGGCAATTCTTCATAAACAGTCCAGAGTGTAATTGTATACAGTGTGTACCAAGTGAAGAAAGAATGGCCCCAGGAATTTAAATCAGGTGCTATGAATTCCAGTCTTGGCTCCTCAGATGGTCTGAAAACAGTCCCTTCACCCAGCTCTGGCAGTACCCTGCACAGAGTGGGCAAGCCCTACTTTATTTATTATTTATTTGCTTTTGTTAACCAGGTAAGCACACTAGACAACAAGTGCCTATTTTCAGGTGTGACCCGGGAGGTTACAATACAGAAGAAAACATGGTACATATTCAAGGTAGCATACAAGCCCGCAATACAGGTGGGCCAGAGAGAATTCAGTACAATGAACATAGTGCATAGACAGAGTAACAAACTCACCCACACACAGGTGGGGCCAGAGTACAATATGTGGACATAGTACAGAGTCAGAGCTAGCAAACATGAGTACAACTACAACTCAAATACGTTGAGCCCACAAGGTAACATGGAGTTAGGAGAACTACAGGTACAGGTAAACTAAAGGGGGAGCGTGAATCAGCGAACAATCCAGGTGATTGTCGAGGAACAGTGCAGTAGGACAGCATGGAGCTAGTGGGTGAGGAGAGGGTGAGGAACCCAACTTGGGGACCACCACGGCGGAGTCTGGCTCAAACTGCAGGGAGAGAACTGCCCAATCCAGTAGCAGGCCCAGTGGGCAGGGCAAGAATAGCGTGGGGACTTCCAGGTGCCACATGGGAGGGAGCTAGATGGGTAGGGGACGCCTGACAGAGGAGAGTGGGAAGTGCTATTGGGGGGAGAGGCGGAGGCCGAGAACAGCTTGTGGGTGAGGTGTCGGGTGGCCGCGAGTGTGAGAAGTGCTATAGTGGAGAGTGGCTGAGGCTGAAACCTGCTTGTGGGAGAGGTGTCGGGCAGCCGCTAGTGCTAGCAACTAGTTGGCACAAAGACAAGTGGAGGCAGCTTTGAGGAATTTCCAGAGGGACGTTTTGAAGCTGGAGTGGGAAGGGGCGGCTCGGACTGGGGCAGGGAAGGAGTTCCAGAGTCTCGGAGCGTAGGCGGAGAGGGCCCGATCCCCAGTGAGGGAGCGGGTCCTAGGGACCTTGCAAACCAGAGTCGAGCTGGACCTTAGCAGATAGGCCGGGGTGCAGTGTTTGAAGGGAAGGGCAAGAGCGGGTGGGCAAGCAGTTCGGACTATGTTATCAACCATGTTACCGAGGACAAAGGCTTGGTGTTTTTCAGGGGGAAGCCACTCCAGACAGGCAAAGAGAGCACACTGATGCATAAGACGAGGAGCGGAGAGGGCAAAACAACATATGTTGTTATAAGCCGTGTCCCATTTTGTTAGGTGGGCGTTCGGGACCGGCGCAAAGGCAACAAGCCCATAGCAGAGCGTAGGTAGGAGGATCCCCCTGGCTATGGCGAGCCAAGTGGCCAGGGTGAAGCAGTCCTTGGCCTGTATGCTAAGCCGAGCTTACTGTTCGACACTTTGCAAAAGTTCTGGAGGTGCTCAGTGAGCTCAAGCTGAGGATCTAGGGTCACCCCTAGGTACCTAGCGGATTTCAGGACAGGCAGGAGGGAGCCATTCCCCCAATTAATGGCAAGGGGGGAGGGGCAAGATGCGGTTTTGGCCACGGACCTGAATAACATGGCGTGGGTTTTGTTTAGATTAACGGTGAGCTTGCGTCCCATGAGCCAGTTAAGGATACGCCTAAAGTCAGAGTTGAGTTGGGAGTTGATGGTAGCGCTGTCCTGGGAGCTAGATAATAGTACCAGGTCATCCGCATAGAGGGTTGTAGACCCGAAGGTAGTAACGGAGGTGAGTTCGTTTATATAGAGGGAGAACAGAATGGGACCAAGAACGGACCCTTGGGGTACTCCGCATCTGACTGGGGAAAGGCCTGAAAGGGCCCGGTTAAAACAGGTGTATTGTTGTCTCCCCCCCAAAGGTAGTTGGTGAACCAATCAAGAGCTTGGGGGAGAAGCCTTGTCCAAGTAGAGCGGAGAGAAGGAGATTGTGGTCAACCCGATCAAAGGCCTTCGAGAGGTCGACAAAGATGGCCCCAGTCAATTTGCCAATGTCTGCGGCTCTGACCTCGGAGGTGACCACGGCGACAGCAGTGGCCGTATTGGTGCCAGAGTACCACTGCCAGCCAGCCACTAGCACAGGCGATGGGTGGCACACTTACTGTGGCAGCACCTGCAGTGTGGTGTTAGCCTCTCGGCTTAGCTTCTCACCTCAGGGAGACCAACGAGACTCCCATTGCCAGACAACCCCACTCTATGACTGCTCTTTCAACTCTAATAGGGCCGTCACTCAGTTCTGAGTAGTGCAGAGTCTCAGACTTGACCAGCCTGACCAACAGCATAGCTGCTATCAAAAATGGTGCTTTTGGTGGCAGCCTGGTAGTGTGACTCCTGCTGTTCGTGGGGATGGATCAGGGAAGTCTATCTCTGTCACACAGACACACATAGATGCAGCATGGGAAGGGGTGGCTGGGGTGGCCAGACACTGAGTAGCAAACATCAGAGTTTAGCAGAAGCACAATCAATAGTGCATTTTGCACACGTCCATAGGTTGCCCCCTTCCCCACATGGGATTGTGTGTGGGATTATGTTTTAAATGCAGCAGGCACCAGGGAACAATAGGGAGGGGAGCAAGCTGTATGTAGTGGATGGGATAGTGTTTTAAATGTAGCAGGCATTGGGGAAGTGATAGGTAGGAAGGTTAGGAGTGTAGAGGAGCCACTAGTGACACAGATGACTGCCAGCGATGGCAGGGAACAAACAGGAGGCTGATAATGGCGCAGCTTAGCTGCTTGCTGGGCAGTGTCATGCAGATGAAAGGGAAGAGCCACTCTCTGATACGAGCAGCTCTCTCCTTTCAAGTACAAGAAGATCTTCTTTGGGGATATTTCTGACATCAGGTCACACCTATGGAATTTAGACATCAGGCACTAGGATCCCACAGAAGCTTTTCTGCAGCAGTTTACTAGGGTCTGCCCACACCGACATCAGGCTCCGACATCACAGCCCTATATAAGCGTGGGGGGCCCTACGCTCTCCACAGTTCTTTCCCGCCATTGACCATTTGTGCGCAGACTCCGAAGAAGCTTAGTCACTCAGTTGATTGCCATTTTCTGCTTACCTTTTCTTTTGTTACAGTTTTTAAAACACTTTATTTTAAAGTGATTTTTTTTTTTTTCTATGTTGAGAACTACTCCATAGTTGGCTCTCTTCCATCACTGCTGCTGTAGAAAAAAGATTTCTTCAACCAACGACCACAAATTTTGTGTCTACTGTCTCAGGCCTAGTCACAGTGCTCTTGCCTGTGAGCTTTGCCTGAAGTTCAGCCTCACCACCCAATGATGACGAAAGAAAGCCATGCAGAAGTTCCTTATGGAGCAACGGGCAGCCAGGGGAGAGCAGGGGTCTTTGAGGGCTGCTCCCTCACAGTCACCGGCGTCCTCTTTAGGCTGTCAGGTCACCAAGACCTGGGACGAGTCCTCGGCTAAACATCCTCGTCAGGATAAGGACCAGCCCAAGGACCATTCTGCCGACTGTGATCCCAGTCCCCACTGGATTCTGCTTCTTCTTTGCCTGGGATCACGCCGTTGAATGCTTTGGTGTTGACAGTTCCCTCCATGCAGGCCTTTGCTTCTGTTAGGCCCCCCATGGTAGAGAGTTCCCCCAACCTTTCCAGGGCTGCGGAGTAGCAGTCAGCTTCTGGGTTGTCGGCCCCAGCCCCGCTGTCAAGACCTCTTGAGCTGCAAGGTGCACAGGTGCTGGACCCCACCATTTCTGCTATGGCTTGTGGTGGTTCATTGGTGATGGGCCCTGCACCCTCTTCATCGCTACCTGTGTCAACAGTCCTTCCATGCCCTACCGTCAACCTTAATGCTGGTCTTACTTCCATAATCTTGGCTCTCATACAGTAGTGTGTTCCAGGGCCTGGGCCTTTGTTGCCCACACCATTGGGTACCTCGGTGTTGACACCAGTTTTGACCTATCCACGCCGTGCCTTCTAAAGAGCTGTCAGTTCCCTGGTCGGTGGTCCCTGTTTTAGACCAGGCCAACATCAAGGAGGAATATCACCCTGATCTTATCCTCTCTGAGGAAGAGGAAGAGAATGAGGAGGAAGATATTGAGTTTGATTCCACCGACAGGTCTGCTGTCTCCTCCAGGAGCGAGGACTTGGTCAAACACACCCCAAGGTCCCCGGGAGGACCTCTCTTTCTTTAACCTTATAAAACAGTTCTACAACACCATGGATTACAGACTGAGGAAGAGGATGTCACAAGGAGGAACCTGGGGTATTTCTTGGAGATCCCAGAATCTCCATACAGAGTTATTCCTTCTAGGCTCCCAGCGTTTCAGGATGCTGCCAGTGCTGCCTGGCATAGGCCCAGACTGGTACCTGCCATGCCCAGAAAGGCTGATAAGCTTTTCCAGGTGTCTTTGGGGCTGCCTTTTTATGCAGCCCAGTCAGAAACCGAGTCAGTGGTAATCAAGGCCGCTCATGACAGGTCCAAGGTGCCTAAGCACCTTAGTTCCCTCCCCCCTGACCGGGAATCTAGGAGGCCTGACCTCTGGGACAGGAGGACTTTTGCCTCAGCCACTTTGGGCCTTAGAATTGCCAACTACTTGGCCCATTTGATTAAGTACCAGAATACCCTCTGGAAAAAGGGCAAGGCTTCTGCTCAGGCCCTTCCTGAGGGTTCCCAGAGACGACAGCTTCTTAAAATTTTCTGGGCCTCGGAAGATGTCATTAAGCATCTCCTCAGAACTATCTATGATATAGCTGACGCTACAGCCAGGGCGGCCGACACTGGCATTTGCCTTAGAAGGCACTCCTGGCTTAGAATCTGGCTTTGCAGTGGACGTCCAGCAAAAGATGTTGAACGCCCCTTTTGTGGGTCACAAACTTTTTATTCGTGATCTGCAGAATATTATCAATGACCTGCAGGCCTCTGGCAGGGCTGTTAGGTCTGTCGACTCCTTCTACCATACCCAACACAGGAGTAGACCTAGGCCCCCCTTTATAAGGTCTCTCACAAGTCTGGATCCGGAACCAAGCTCTAGGGCAAGTGCAGGGATAACTGTGCCATTGCCTGCCCCCTCCTCTACCACTGACTCCTCTATCAAGCACTCCAGAAGGAGAGGAGGAGGAGGAGGAGGAGCAGCAGCCCCGACCACTGGTTCCACCAATGTCTGACTCCTTGCCAGAACCCTCCTCCTCTTGTTTCAAGCCTTGAGCTGATGGTCAGAGGTCTGTTCTCCCTCAGTCTATCCCAGTGGAGAACCATTACTGCAGATGTTTGGATCCTGCACATAATCAAACAGGGCCATGCTTTAGAACTTTTAGAACAGCCTCCAGATGTTCCACTGGTCCCCACCTCTTATCTTCTGGACCACACAACAGTGCTTAGGGAGGAGGTGTTCACCTTGTTGCACAAAAGGGCAATAGCACCAGTGTCCAGGTGGCAAAGGAACAAAGGGTTCTACTTCTGGTTCTTCCTGGTTCCGAAAAGAACTGGGGACTTGAGGCCCATTCTAGACCTCAAGGAGCTGAATCTTTTTATCCAATACAAAAAGTTCTGGATGGTAACTCTACATGAGTTTCTTTCTCTGCTCAGGCAGGGCGACTAGCTGTGCTCCCTCGGCATGAAGGATGCCTAGTTGCATATTTAATTCAGTTTTTATTTAACCAGGCAAGACATCTTTGAGCAAGCTCATTTACAAGATGGCCCTGGGAGGACAAAAGATAATTACAATGATCAACAAAATAAAACAGAAAAACATAGTGAAACACATTGGTGGCATATTTGCCATACAAGGCTTTACACATGGGAATGGCACATATGGACACACAGAAGAAAGCAGTACATAACAATAGGTTTTACAGGGAATGCATAGGAAAACAAGTAATATCTACAATAAACAAACATAATACCTAGTTGAGACCATATTATAGGTTACTACACAAATTCTAAGCTACTACACCTCTTTTCATAGGATGCACTAGAAGGGAGACAAGGGATAAAAGGTAAGTGATTTGGTACATAAATAGATGGGAAGATACTTAGGAATGAGTGGCATAGTGGGAAGGGAGATCAAAGAGAGAAGGAAGGGCCAACAGGTTAGGAGTAGGTAGAAAGGTAAGGGTAACTGGGTGGGATGGGGAGGAGTGTTGAAGAAGGGGAACAATAAAATAAGATGGGTGGTGGGAGAGAGAAGGAGGAGGGGAAGGTGAGAAAGTGGGAGGACTAAGATGGGAGGCATAGAGGCTTGGAAGGGGAGGGATGGGGAAGTGCTAAATGCTGAGGCAGCTTATGTGTGGTTACCATAGATTGCCCCCCTCACAGGCAGTACCTTCAGTCCCTTTTCCAGGGGAAGCATTACCAGTTCAGGATATTGCCCTTTGGCTTATCCTCTGCGCTACGGGTATTTGCCAAGTGCTTAGCAGCTGTAGCAGCAGCCCTCCAGCGTGAAGGCCTCTATGTGTTCCCATGCTTGAACGACTGGTTACTGAAAGTCCAGTCCAGAGAGCTCCTGTTGTTGACTCTAGAACACACCCTGCAGTCGTTCCAGTCCTTGGGCAACACTGTCAATTTACCCAAGTCTGTGCTGGCCCCATCCAAGTGATTGCAGTACATAGGGGCATTTCTGGAATCTAAGCAGGGCAAGGCCTTCCTTCCCCAAGACAGGGCAGACTGCCATAGCCCAGGCCCAGGAGGTGGCTCAGTGCCAGTACGTCCCGGTGGGAGGCTCGCCTCCACAGAAATGTTCTACAAATGAGGGCAGTTCTGTATGCCTTACAGGCCATCTAGAACCATCTCTCTTCGGGCCTTCTGCTGGTGCAGTCAGACAGTCTCAGTGTAGTCTATTACATCAACAAGCAAGAGGGGGGGGACCCATTCCTACCCCCTGTGCCAGGAAGCAATGAGAGTATGGTGCTGGGCTCTAGAGCATGGTCTAGAACTGCCAGCCGTCCATGTGTCAGGTGTCCAAAATGCCTTGGCAGACAGCCTCAGATGGTCACAGTCCAGAGTGCATGAGTGGGAACTGCTGTCCTTGGTCGTAGAAGACCGGTTCGACAGATGGGATCATCCAAAGTTGGACCTTTTGTGTCCCCACTCAAAGCAAAAATGCCTAGTTTCTGCTTGCTAGATCCAGGGCCTGGAGTTTTCTGGCAAGATACGTTGTCCCTGTCTTGGAAAGGGAGGTTTCTTTACACCTTCCCACCCTTTCCTCTAATTCAGAGGGTGCTTATTAAGCTACAGATGGAAGGTGCCTTCTTAGTCTGGTAGCTCCATTCTGGCCTTGTCAGATATGGTTTTCATTACTACAGCAATTGGCTGTGGAACCCCCAGTTCCTCTGCCTCTCTGCCGGAACCTCCTGACTCAAGCACAGGGGACCCTGGTCCATCCAGACCTCAAATCCCTCCATCTGCATGCGTGGCTCCTGAGGACATAGACATTGCTCGGTTTGGGGTGTCTCAGGAGGTGGCTGATGTCCTTTGGCTGCCAGGAACCTTCCACCAGGGCCATTTACTCGATGAAATGGAAGCGATTTGCTGTTTGGGTCACTTCCCATCACCTGGACCCTTTCACTTGTCCAGTGAACTAAGTTCTAGAGCATCTCCTATCCTTGTCAAGATGCAGGATTCCAGTACTCCTCTATTAAGGTGCACCTATCTGCTATATGGCTATACTGTGGCCCAGTTGAATGTGGTACATACTTTTCTGCGAGGCATTCTCCAGTTGAAGCCTCCTATCTGTAATCCGGTTATGGCTTAGGACCTGAATTTTGTTCTGGAGAAGCTGACCATGCCTCCTTTTGAGCCAGCCACATCTTGCAAGCTTCGCTTTCTGTCATGGAAAGCATTATTTTTAGTTGCTATTACTTCTGCTCGAAGGATTTCAGAGCTACAGGCTCTAATGTGTGAACAGTCTTATTTGATTTTTCACAAAGACAGGGTCTCTTTGTGTACTAACCCAAAGATCTTACTTCGAGGAAGGCTCTTACAGCAGGCCACACCAGTAGGACTAAGCTGTCAGGCACTAGAGTCACATGGAAAACTTCTAGCTAGCAGTCTACCACAGGGGACCACCCTCCACCATCAGTCAGCTGACATCAGCCTACCCTTTAAAGTCTGGTGGTCCCCCACACCTGCCTCAGTTCTTTTCCCATCAACCTGCACGTCGGACATTAACGGATGCTGTAACTACAGTCTACCACCATTACCTGTGCTTGCCATGCTTTTTTATTTTAGTTTTTCTCTAGTGTTGAACATCGAATTTTCAGTGTTTTCATTGATGAGTTTAACTTCTCCACCAGCCTCGTCTTCCAACCACTCCTCGAAATGTGCCTGCGACAAACAGATCCCTGAAAAGGATGGCCACTCTGCGTGTCTCATCTGCTTAGGACTCAGTCACGACACCGAAGCCTGTCAGTTTTCCCAAAAATTCAACCAGGTCACTCAGAGACCTAGTCTTAAAAACTCTGGAGAGCCATCTTTTGAAGGAGAAGTTGGTCGCCGTTCCACCACTTAAGAGTGCCGGTGGCCTGCAAATATCCTGAGATCTTCCTTGAACCTGCAAACTACTGTGGGTCAAATGGCCACTTCAACTTTTTCCTTCATCCCAATATCCGTGAAAGAAGTGGAAGATCTCCTCTCTAACTTAGACACCACTAAGAGTGCAGGTGCAGACTCCCTGGATCCCTATTTCCTGAAAATTGCTTCGCATGTCTTATCTGCCCCCTCACTCATCTCTTCAATCTTCCCTAACTACTGGATCCATTCCATCTACTTGAAAACAGCTCAAGTAGTTCCACTACTCAAATCTGGTGATACTAGGGATCTCAACAATTACAGACCTATCTCCATCCTACCAGTACTATCTAAGATGCTCGAAAACTAGTAAACTCTCAGTTAAGGACTATCTGGATAACAATAACCTTCTAAATTCTGCACAATCTGGATTTAGATCAAAGCATAACACCATTACTGCCTTAGCCAAGGTAACCAACGATTGGCAGACTAACTTGGACAAGAAAAATTTTACCTGTGCTGTGTTTCTGGATTTGAGTAAAGCCTTTGACACAGTGGATCATGACTTATTAATCACCTCCCTTAACTCAATAGGCCTGGATTCCCTATCACTCATCTGGTTTAGGATTACCTTTCAGATAGGTCACAACTGGTTAGAAATGGAATTACCTATCCACCTCAAAACCACTGCTAAGGGTACCACAAGGCTCTATTCTTGGCCCTATCCTGTTTGTATTTATATAAACAATATTGATGCCAACCTCACTCAATCTAACATTCATCTGTTTGCTGATGATACTGTATTATATGTCAGCAATCCCTCACCTTCCAAAGCCTGTGAACTGTTACAATCCGAATTCTCCATTCTGCAGCACAATCTACTTGACAAAAAACTACTTCTAAATGCAAAAAAAACAAAAGCTATGTTCTTTGCCACAAAGAGTTGCACTACCACTACCCCAGCATCCAACACCCTACATTTATCCACCTTACTTGGAGAGAAACTTGAATTTGTTGATAACTTCAAATACCTTGGAGTCTGGATAGATAACAGGCTTGACTATTCTGTCCATATTGAAGAGCTACTTAAAAAGCTAAGACAGAGGCTCGGACTATTTTTTAGAATAAAACATTACCTAAACAGTGATTCCAAAAAAAGGTTAATTCAGGCCTCATTCCTATCCCTCATTGATTATGCTGATTTTCTCTACTGCCATTGTTCAAGTCATCTCTTACATAAACTGGACACCCTGTATCACAGGTCCATAAGATTTATTACTGACCTTCCTCCAGCACCCATCATTGCTCCCTTTATATGGCAGTCAACTGGACATCATTGCAACACAGAAGAAATAAGAATGCTGTTATCTGGATATTCAAAGCGTTAACAGGCAAACTACCGACCTATATCACTGATTGCTTTACCCAAATTACAACTAGGCCATACACCTTAAGGATCAGTAAACTCATCATATTAAAGGTCCCCATTGCCTGCACCCGGTATGGGAGGGCTGCTTTCAGCTATTCCTTAGCAGTTGCATGGAACTCTCTCAAAAATCCATGAAGCTAGATAGCCTACTACCTCTGGCATCCTTCAAAAGATTGTTCTCCGCCCTTTTTCCAGAGCTCTGCAATTGCTTTTATAAAGCCTAATCCCCTACCTATCTGACTCACCTTCCTTTTCCATCCATTATATTAATTCAATTTCTTTCTTCCGAATCACCTATTATATTCTCATAAAACTAGTTAGACCATATTATCTTTATTTTATGCCTGCTACCCTTTGTCCCCTTTTTTCCTACAGGCTAAATGGTTCTACTGTTACTTGTATATATGTAAATTGTTGTATATAATCATTTCATGCCATTGTATTGCTATTTATTCTATTTCTTGTCAATGTAATAATACTTGTATCCTCATTTGTATGACCACTCAGGTCCATCTTGTAAATGAGCTTTGCTCAATGATGTTCGCCTGAATAAATAAAGATTTTGATTGATTGATTGATTGATTGATTGGCAGTGTGCCTGGTCATCACTGCGCCAAGTGCAAAAGTCACCATCCTCTCCTCTTTCGGGGGGCTCTGTCCCCCATATCCCCTTACCGGCACAGTCCACCGGGGCCACCTCTTCTTCTCAAAAAGAGAAATCTAGGAAGCAGTGGCACAAACACAAGGAATGTTCGGCTTCCCTTTCATAGTCGCCCTACAAACCGTCAACTGTGTTGAGGTCGTCCTCCCAGGTGAGGTCGGCCCTTTCAGTCCCGACAGCCCTCCCTTCCTCCAGGCTCCTAGTGTCTCCGCTGCCTGCCCTCATAGCTATTTCGGGTGGCAGCTCTTCAGGGCAAGGGATTTAGTCTCCTATTCCTCAGCCCCTGATGCTCAGGCTCTTATCTTCAATGGGCTCTCAGCCACTTGGCTCGGCCAGTGTTGGTTCATTAGGCATCTGTTCCTTCACTGTCACCCCTCCGGCCATGGCGCTGCCTTCATCGGTTCCAGCTGCTGGGACTGACGTCAGCCCTTTCAGGCAATACCCGCAGCAGGCTGCCACCACTTCTTTCTCTGCAGTGTCACCTCTTCCTTTGCCGAAGGGGTCTCCCAACCCTCAGGTGCCTGCTTATCTGGCTAGGCCTGCACTGGCGGATCCTTCCCCTGGGTGCTCCAGGCTGACGCCTGCTGGGCTGCTGCCAATAGTGCCACTGCCCCAACCTGTGGACCCCACTCTGTCGTCGCCCCTGCTGCAACCTACGCTGCAGTCTGTGCCCATTGGGCCAATTTCAGATCCTCAGCTGGCACCAGGGCAGTCCTGCACCTGGATACCCTACACTGGCCCTGCCACTGTCGTACCCTTAGCCGGCACCCTCTTGTCCTTATCCACCGATATATAACCTCCTGCCCCCGGTGGACTATAATGCCCTGTTTTCAGTCTGGTGGTCCTTTGTGCAGAGGCAGAACCCTGCTCCTCAAGGGCCGCCTCCAGCATCTCCCCAGTGTCCACCTGGGACCCATCGCCCCAGGATTTGGGCTGGACAGGACCTAGCGAACCCCGAATGTCTATGTCCTCCAGGGATTAACCTGATGTCGACTCAGGCCCTCGCAGGGACAAGCGCTGGCCACTGGCATCGACCTCAGATAGTGAGATTACTGAGGATGACTTAGATTCTTTGGAGTCTTCCTCATTGCCGGGGAGTCCTCAGATGGGGAAGACTCTTCCCAAGGAGGTGCCTGCCCCCCACGATGATCCAACTTTTATGGACGTCATGCACCACATCTAGTCCATTATGGGCTGGGAGATGGAGGAACAAAACTCAGAGAATTGCTGCCAGGCCATTTATCTAAGGCGGTAGGATGCCCTCCCGATGGTGGTGCCCCCTCTGATTGACTCCTACGAGGATCTCACAAGGGCAGCATGGAATCACCCATCTACTGCTCCTCCATTGCCTAAGGAGGCAGACCATCTTTACCATGCTCCGGCTGGCAAACTCTTCTTAGGGGGCCACCCTAAGGTGGATTCTGTGGTCATCAATGCGGCGCATGACTGTACCAAAAAGGCTAAGCAACTTAGTGCCCTTCCCCCGGACCGGAAGTCAGGCAGCTGGACCACCTGGGTAAACGCATATTCACATCTACCACCCTGGCTGTCAGGGCCCTGAATTGTCTGACCCACATGGTTCAATATCAAAATGTTCTTTGGGACAAAGCCAGGGACCTGGTGCAGACTTTGCCAGAGGACTCCACCAAGGTACAGCTCGCCCAGCTTGTGAAATCGGGCTCAGACATTGGCAGTCACATTCTCCGGGCTACTTATGACACAGTGGACTTCTCCGGTCATGTGGCAGCTGCTGGGGTCAGCCTCTGGTGCCATTCTTGGCTCTGGGTGTCCGGCTTTACCTCAGACGTGCAGTCCAGCATTTTGGATGCCCTTTTCTGGGGCTTGGTCCTTTTCGTTTTGGGAGGGGGATGTCAAGACATTATTTTCACTCTGCAGGAGCCTTGGGGGGGGCCTCATGTTGGTCTGTCTGCTCTATCACACTCAGACTAGAGCAGGCCAACATCAGTGCTTTCGTAGATCCTCCCATAAGCAATCCAGAAATCAGCCTGCCAAAGGCCAGCACAGGCATGAGGCCACAGTGGCCCCTGCAGCTACTGCCACCAGAGTCTCACAGGCACCTGCAGCCACCCTGCCAGCACCTACTCCCACCTCCTGACTCCTTAGCCGACTCCCCCCCCAGCCAAGGATCTGAGGGAGGTAGTCGGGGGGTTGGTTCTCCCTCCACCTAGAAGAGGGGGGAGGGTGACCACGGACAACTGGGTGCTTTAGATCACAGTGCATGGTTACATGCTGGAGTTTCTAGAGTGGCCTCCGGAAAATCCCTCAGTAAACTCCACTTACCCTCCCACCCATCTGTCCCTAGTTTGAGAGGAAATTCAGGCTGTCCTCCAAAAAGAGCCATAGAGCCTGTCCTTCAGGCTCACTGGGGAAGGGGGTTTTACTCAAACTTTTTTCTGATCCCCCAGAAATACTGGGGATCTTCTGCCCATCTTGGACTTCAACCATCTGAATCTGTACATCGAGTACAAGTGCTTCCAGATGGTCACTGTCCAGGGGCTGTTACCCCTTTTGCACCAGGGGGATTGGCTGTGCTCTCTGGCCATGCAGGATGCTTACTTGCACATCCAAATCTTTCCAGCCTATCGTCGCTTCCTCCACTTCATTTCTAAGGAGCCCATTTCCAGTTCTGGGCTCTCCCTTTCTTTGTCACCCCCCGAGTGTTTACCAAGTGCCTGGCAGTAGTGGCGGCTGCTATGAGGAGGCAGGGCTTTTGTGTGTTCCGCTACCTTAACGATTGGCTGCTAGCAGCCCCTTCCAGGGACCAGCCTAGTTCAGACTCTGGATCATACTTTCCTGCTGTTCCAGGCCTTGAGAATCACTGTCAACCTGCCGAAGTCTTGCTTTTCTCATTGCCAACGCCTTCAATACATAGGGGCAGTCCTGGACACCAGCCAGGGAAAAACCTTTTTGCCCATAGACAGGGCAGAGTGACTGATGGAGCAGGCTCATCTGGTTTTCTTCAGTCGTCAGGTCCCTGCCAGAGTTTTCCTGTGCATCCTGGGCCACATGGTGGCAGCCATTACCACGGTTCCCCCAGCCCGCCTGCGTATGTGGGTTCCTCAGTGGACCTTACGGGTCCAGTGGGACTAACGCATGGACGACCTGGACCAGTGGGTCATGATCTCTGACCTGGTCTGGAGAGTTCTGTCGTGGTGGCTGGATCCAGCCAGTCTTTTTTTTTTGGGGGGGGGGGGTTCTTCTTTCAACCTTCCACCCCCATCGGTTCCTCAGAACAGACACATCTAGCCTAGGATGGGATGCTCACCTGGCCGACCACCAGACCCAGGGTACCTGGATGGACTTGGAACAGGGTCTCCATATCAATGTCCTGGAGATGTGAGTGGTTCTTTATGCTCTAAAGGCCTTCCAGACTCATCTGTTCTTTGCCAACAAAGTGTTCTCTGTCAGGACTGAGATCTCCTCCAGTGCTTTTCAAAGAACTTGTGAGTTTGGACCGGTGACATGCCGGGGCACCTCTCTTGTATGGGATGAGTTTGATGCAGTTGGAGTGGTTGAAGTAGTTGAGATAGTCTCGAGGCTGCGACCAACCCAAAGTTATCTAGACCCAGGTCCAACCTGACTTTTGGATGCTTGTGTGGACCTGATTGGACCTGTGGTTGCTGAGATCGTCCGGTGTTCTTGGGGAGTGGGATCTTTCCAGTGGCCTTGAAAGAGGCCATGGTGAGACCTCTTTTGAAGAAACCCTCATTGGACCCAGAGTGTCTCAACAACTACAGACCGGTCTCAAACCTCCTGTCTTAGGGAATGTTTTAGAAAAAGTGATGGCCATTCAGCTTGAGATCAGTCTCGCTTCCTCTGCCACTTCTGAGTGCTTCCAGTCTGGGTTTAGACCTGGGCATTGCATGGAGACTGCCCTGGTTAAGATACTGAACAATCTCCTACTAGCAAGAGATAAGGGAGAACATACCATCCTTGATCTTCTGGATCGCTCAGCAGTATTTGACACTGTGGGCCATGAAGTGTTATTGGATCAACTATGGAATTGGTGTGGACTAACTGGCAGTATCATCAGCTGGTTCAGGTCCTACCTCACAGGCAAAGTGCAGAGGGTGACGATGGGGTTACCCTCGAGTAGCCCGATGCCTCTGCACTGTGCAATTCCACAAGGTTCGGTCGCCTCTGTTGTTCACGGTGTATATATTGTCATTGGGAGACATTATCAGGCAGTATGAGCTAGATTTTCATTGCTATGCTGATGATACCCAGCTATACCTTTTCTGTGTGCGCAGAAACCAGATGGCAGCCTCTGCGTTTAATACCTGCCTGGCCGAGATCCAGAGCTGGATGACTCAAAACTGGCTACAACTCAGTCCAGACAAGACAGAGGTGCTGGTGGTGGATCCTGATCCTCGGCGGAATGTAGGAGGGTTGGGGAATGATCCTGGTCTGAGACTGGGAGATGCTCCCTTGATCAGGTTAGGGATCTGGGCGTGGTCCTTGACGACGGCTTGACACTTGATGCTCTGGTGTCATCCATCATCCAAAGTGGCTTTTATCATCTTATGAACATTGCTTGGGTCCGAGCTCGGATACTATCTAGTGACCTGGCCACCATAATGCATGCCTTTGTTACATCTTTACTGCATTACTGCAGTGCTGTGTACCTGGGGCTATCTGGAGGCAATATCCGCTGTTTGCAGCTGTGCAGAACGCAGCAGCAAGGCTGTTAACGGGTGCATTGAAATCTGATATTACGCCTATTCTCTGCGGACTGCACTTGCTGCCAGTAAGGTGGAGGATTGCCTTCAAGGTCGGAGTACTGACCTATAAAGCCCTGCATGGCCAGGGACCAGACTACCTGCAAGATCTTCTGGTTCCTCATTGCCCAACTCGCGCTCTGTGTCCCTCTGAGGGATGCCTCCTGGTGGTCCCCAGGGCTAGGTTGCGGCAGTCGGGAGATCAGGCTTTCTCTGTTGCTGCACCAGCCCTGTGGAATTCACTGCCAAGCTACCTGAGGTAGGCATTCTCGGTGGAAACCTTTAAGAAAGGGCTGAAGACATTTTTATTCTGTCTAGCATTTGATACTATATAATTAGAAAGCTGTACTGACTGCCCTGCTTTAAGGTAGAGAGATATATTATGTTTAACCTGCTTTATTTACTCTACAGTGTGACTGATGAAGTGTTTTTGATGATGCTGTTTTAAGAATTATACAGTGCTACAAGCCCCCGGGAAGGGGTGCTTTATAAATAAAGTGTCTATCTGCTTCTCGGTCCGCTGTTGGTGCAGTTCTTCTCCTGGAAGGGGAGATTTCAGTACATCTTTCCTCCCTTCCCACGAGGATTCTGCTCAAGCTCCAGTTGGAAGGGACGGAGATTATTCTCATAGCTCCTTTTTGGTCATGTCAGATTTGGTTCCCCTCGCTGCAACAGCTGGCAGTGGAACCTCTGGTGCCCTTACCCCTGTGCACTGGCTTGCTCTCCCAGGGCCAGGGCACCCTAGTCCTTCCGGACCTCAAGTCCCTGTATCTCCATGCATGGCTCTGGCAGACCTAGCCATTGCCTGCCTTGGGGTGTCTTCTAGGGTTGCAGATGTCCTGGTGGCCGCTAGAAAACCCTCCACCAGGGCCACGTATGCTATGAAATGGAAGTGTTTCACCTTTTGGACTGCTGCTCACCATTTGGATCTTTTCACCTGCCCAGTGACTCAGGTGTTGGAGCACTTTCTTTCCCTTTCAGATTCCGGCATGGGGTACTCCTCACTCAAGGTGCATCTTTCTGCCATCTCTGCGTACCATGCACCTATCAAGGGCAAAGCTGTTACCCAGCTTGAGATGTTCCGCATTTTTTTTCAGGACATTTTGCATCTGAAACCTCCCATTCAGGACCTTGTCCCTCCATTGGACCTCAATTTTATGTTGGAGAAACTCACTTTACCTCTTTTTGAATGGGCTGCGAGTTGTGAGCTGCGATTTCTGTCATGAAAAGCTCTCTTTTTAGTTGCTGTTACTTCTGTTTGAAGGATTTCCGAGTTCAAGGCTCTTATGTATAAGGAGCCTTATTTGTTTTTTCACAAAGACAGGGTGTCTTTGCGTACTAATCCTAAATTTTTACCTAAGGTGGTGTAGGAGTTTACTTTGAATCAATCCATCCATCTTCCAGTTTATTTTCCTAAGTATTCTAATCATGGGGAGGCCTTGCTCCATACTTTGGATGTACATAGGATTTTGCAGTGCTATACGAACCGCACCAAGCCTTTAAGGAAATCGGGCCAGTTGTTTGCTTCTTTCACCCACAAGATGTTTGTCTAAGTGGTTAGTGAATTGCATTGTTTTTCCTATCGTAAGTTCAACAGGGTCCTTCCAGGGGTAGTTAAGGGCCATTCCACTAGGGGTATGGCCTCCTTTAGAGCTTCTTTCAGAAATGTGTCTGCTGCGGACATCTGTGCAGCTGTCGCCTGGAATTCTGTCCACACCTTTATAAAGCATTACAGCCTAGACATCGCCTCTAGGCTCAGGGCCAATTTCAGCCTTGCAGTACTCCAAGGCCTTCTCTCCTGAGCTCTCGGCGATGGATCTGTCCTCTTCCCACTATTTCTGTCCTGGTGGTACCCGGTACTGCTTGGGACATAGTCCTACCATCGTGGCCTGCTGCAAGAGCCTTCCTCAAAGTAACGTAGTAGTTACATAAGAACTTGAGAGAAGGTTTTACAGCAGGCCCTGCTTTCCCTCCTGCCTCCCCCTGCTGCTCTTTGTTTCTCTCATGCATTACTTCTGTCTTTCCTTTGAGTCTCAGGAACCTCCTTGGTTTTTCATTTGCTGCCCGTTTGGGGTCTCCAGCGGGAAAACTGAAATAGGTGTGGGGGACCACCCGCCTTTATAGGGTAGGCTAACGTCATCTGACAGACATTGGCGGTGGATAGTCCCCCGTGATAGACTGCTAGCTAGAAATTTTCTGTATGGTCCTGGCACCTGACTGCTTAGTCCTACTGGTGTGGCATGCTGCAAGAGCTTCTCACGAAGATCTACTGTTATGATAAGTTCTTACATAACTACTTTTCTTCCTAAGGTGGTGTCTGAATTTACTTTAAATCAATCACTCTGTCTACCTGCCCATTTATTTTCCACAGCATGGCAATCCAGGGGAAGCATTGCTCTATACTTTGGATGTGCATGGAATTCTCAGGTACTATACACACCGTACTAGGGACTGCAGAAAGTTCTCTCAGTTGTTTGTTTCTTTCGTCCCTGACACAGATGGTGCTGCAGTTTCTAAACCATATTTGTGTAAATGGTTGGTCAACTGTATTTTTTTTTTTTCAGGTAGTACGGTAAAGAACTTCCTGGAGTTGCTCAGGGCAATTCCACTAGGGGTGATACCACTTCAGTGGCCTGCTTCAGAGATGTGTTAGCAGCCGAGATTTGCGCTGCTACAACTTTGGGGTACTGTCCACACTTTCACCAAGCACTACTCTGGACATTGCCTCCCAGGGAAGGGCTGGCTTTGGCCTAGCTGTGCTTCAGGACCTTCTTTCTTAGACTTCTGGCCTCCTGCCACCCATACTGATACTGTCTTTGCTCTTTGCACTGCTTGGGACTCGTTGCATGGGTATGACCTGATGACAGAGATATCCCCAAAGAAGATGGAACAGTTATGTAAGGTAAGAACTTACCATAACAGTTAATCTTCGAGGAAATCTCTGTCATCAGGTCATGCCATCCCCCTTTCTCTTTCTTTCTCTGTCTCTACAGCTCGGCTGTCCTGTTGCTGCAGCCTTTTTGTTAGCTGGGCACCTTCTCTCTCCTTGGTTCCCTGGTAAGACTCCTGTCTCTAATGGCCTCCGACTAGTGAAAGAACTGAGGAGGGAGCAGGGCCAGCCATGCTTATATAGGGCATGTGACGTCGGAGCCTGACATCGGCATGGGTGGCCCCTACTAGACTGCTGCAGAAAATTTTCCATGGGATCCTAGTGCCTGATGGCTAAGTTCCATAGTTGTGACCTGATGGCAGCGATTCCCTCAAAGATCTACTGTTATGGTAAGTTCTTACGCAACTGTTCTTTTCCACCCCATTGGGGTCAGCACCATGCACATATAAGTAACATCAGAAGTCAGGCCATGCTGGATGCCTTCCAGGACCGTCTTCTAAGCCCAGTAATGCTCAGTATATTCTTAACCTTATGCAGTAAGCCTGTAGGGTTGGACTGCCCGGAGAGGTGGAACACATGCAAATGATGGAACACTTTGCATGTGAGCATCTTTCAAACACTGCCTCTACTAACTGCCTGTGTTCTAACCTCTTCAGATTTTTCTCTCCGCCTGAAAAGTCTGGTCGCTCGGAGTCCCGTTCGTCCACTTTCTCCTGCATGAAGAAAACATCAGATACTGTATAAGTATACCTTTTTGGTTTTATTTACTACCTCTACTATTTGTTTATCTAGATGATCTTATTTATGTTAAAATTGTTGTTTTCTTGGTTCGGCATAACCGTGGGGGAACTGGGTTAGTTCTGTATTAAAACCGCGTTTCTTTGACTATAACCACCTATATTTTCTTTCATTTTACTAAATTGTAGAACATCTTAAACCAATAAATTTCGGTTACTGAACCACTGTCTCAGTTCCTTTTAAAATAAATGGTCCAGTTCCATCGGTTCCTCTTCGGTTCCTGAACTGATTAAAAAAAAAAATTAAAAATTGGGGGTTTTTCTTAGCGGTTGCTAAATTTTGAATGTCAGAAAAACCCAAAAAGAAAACAGGTGAGCCCAGTTTCAAAATTTGTACTAGATGTGGAGAGGTCTTTGCAAAGGCAGACAAGCACTCACTTTGTGTGGTTGGTCTGGGTTTTGACCACTTAAATGAGAAATGTGAAGTATGTAAGACATTCCCTGAGAAAACTGTTGAGAAATGCCTTGAAAGACTAAGGAAGAAAATTGCTAGGGGTCCCTCTGGCTCTGAGCAGCCAATACCCCCAGACATTGTGGCTGAACCCACACTTTCTTCAGTTCCTGCCCCTGAGACGGGCACAAAGGGAACTAAAAGAGCAATTGAACCGGCTGACTCCCCGGTTCCTGCAAAAAAAAGGAAAGAAATTAAAACACACAGAACCCTCGACTATCAAACCGGGGACTTCTGTGACTACTTTGCCTATACCTACAGCCCAAAAAGCTCAGGCTTTTAAAATCATTCAGTCCTTACAGGCAATAGTCCCTCCTCAACAGCCTCCTGCCGCCCCCCCCGGGTCCCCAGGTTAGCAGCAATGTGCATCCTCTTCCCCTAGAAAGTGAGGAAACTGATGATGATGAGGAGGAGGGACCAGTAGTTTATTTGTCGAGGTTGACCTTGAAGGTACTCATGTTGGAACTATTTATGACATAGCTTGGCAACTTGTTCCACTTTATCACCCTTTGGGTGTAGAAGTTATTTCGTTTAGTTGTGTTGTTTGATTCCTCCATTAATTGTAGCTTAAGGGATCTAGTAGAGGTGATACTAGGATTTCTACTAAACCCAAGGGTTTCTATCCTATCAGGGTCTTGTAGGGTTTTGTATACTACACATAAATCTCCCCTTTCTTGCCTATACTTAGTAGAATAAAGGTTTAATCTGAGCAACCTGTTTCCATAACTCAAATTCTTAATAGATCTTATGGATTGGGTCATTTTTCTCTGTATATTTTCATATACTGTCTGAAACCTCTTGGAGGAAGGGGCACAGAACTGAGAGCAGTAGTCCATATGTGGCCTCACCAGTGCATTATACAATGGGATCACCACCTCAGCCTTTCTACTTTTAATATTATCCCAAAATACAACTCATTAGTTTTTGGCATTTTTTTGCTGTGACTAATGCATGGGTGTCAAACTTCAAATCATCAGAAACTATTTACTCCCAGATCTTTTTCTTCTTTAATTGTTGACAGTGTGATGCTGTTAATTTGATATGTAAATATGGGATTTTTTTTTCCCTAAATGCATCACTTTACATTTATTTAAATTGAAGTACATTTCATTCTCGTCTGCCCAGTTTACTATGTCTGTCAAAGTACTTTGTAAAGATCTTACATCCTTATGAACTTAAATCAAGCATCCCAGCTTACAATCATGAGCATATTTTCCAACCCATACACTCTTAGAACAAGGCAGGGATGAGATCAAAATATTAAAAAGTATTGGACCCAGCACCAATCCCTGTGGGACTCCACTAGTAACACATCCCCAGGATGATGAATATCCCTTAATAGTCACACGCTGAATCCTATTACTCAACCATGAATGTATCCATCTAGTGATATTGTAATTTAATCCGATTTTGATAAGTTGTTTTATTAATACTCTGTGGGAGACTTTGTCAGAAGCCTTCGAATAATCAAGAAAAATGATGTCCACTGGGATGTTTTTATCTAAGGCAGTGCTAACCAGTTCAAAGAAACTAATTAAATCTGATAAGCATGATCTTCCAGAAATAAATCCATGCTGGGCTGGGTCTACATGTTCATTATTTACTAAGTGGGTAGAAATATGTTTCGGAATTTGTTTTTCTAATAGTTTACCCACAACTGAAGTCAGACTAATGGATCGGTAATTTCCCACCTCAGTCCTCTTTCCAGCCTTAAAAATTGGTATTACCTCTGCCATTTTCCATTCATCAAGGGCCTTTCCAATAAGAATAGCTCTATTAAATAGAACTGTTAGAGGTCCTGCGAGTAGAAACACCAATTTTTTAGGAAGCCAGGTGTGATGCCATCTGGCCTCGGAGAACCATTAGTCTTGAAACTATTAATACTTTCAATAATATCATTACTTTGAAACTCTATTTCTTTATCATTCAAACCAGAAGTGTCCCCTGAACAGGACTTTGGTTCTCCCCCAAGGGTGTCTGAGGAATTTTCATCCCATTTCACCTTTGTAAGAAGGATGGCAGATGCCCTTGACATCTCCACCACTGAGAAGATTGAAGATGAGGAGGCGGTGGAGTACTTAGAAATGATGGGGTCAACACCCACAAAGGCTCTCTTCCTCCCTGTATATCAATTCTTTAAAAAGGATGCACTAAAGATTTTACAGGCACCAAACTCCACCCCTCCTATAGACAGGAGGATGGATAAGAAGTACCAGCTGGAAAGGGAAGGAGCTGTTTTCCTCTTCTCACACCCCTACCACCAAGGGGTCATACAGCAGGCTGCCTGTGACAAGGCTAGGGTCCCTCTGTGCTCACACCCTCTGGACAAGGACTCTAGGAAAATTGAAAGTATGACCAAAAAAAGGGTACCTGTCAGCCTCTTTGGCTATGCGTCAGGCTACCTTCCAGGCATATGCTGCCCGGTATCAAAAATCTCTGTGGCAGTCAGTCCTGGCGATGTCCCAGAAAGCTCCTTCGCCCTTGTCAGACGACCTGTCTGGAACTGCCAGGTTTGGGCTGGAGGCAGCTAAGTACCAGTTCCAAATTGCTGCCGACACTAGTGATACTGCAGCCAGATGGATGGCAGACACAGTGGCTTAGGGCCACAAACCTTACTCAGGATACACAATTAAAGGCCCTGGATTTTTCCCTAGAAGGAAATTCTCTCTCTTTGGAGAGTCAACTGTAGCATATATGAAGAAGGTGGATGAGTATGAAGCCACTTACAGAAGCAACTCTGCTAAAGAGAGAGCTTCTACATCCACCAGGCCTTATAGAAGGGGAGGCCGGAGCAGGCCCTTTTGCACCAGGCCCTTCTTCCAACCTGTGGCATTACCCCAGTACCAGCAGTACCCACAGCAGGGTTACTCTAGGGGCAGGGGCAGAAGGGGCTCGAGGCGAGGGTCTCATACTCGGCCTCATCCACAAACCAAACAGACCCCCTGAAACGCAGGCTGCTTTCTCCCCACCTGTCAGGGGCAGACTCTCCCATTTTCTCCAAACTTGGCTGAAACTCACCACAGACAAGTGGGTGTTGGAGGTGGTGGGACAGGGTCTGTCTCTGGGATTCAAGTCCTTTCTCTTCTCAAAAATCCAGTGTGTTCAGCTCTCCCTCCCTAGCAGAAAAAGTGCTATGGAGGCAGAGGTTCGGAACTTACTGCAGTTAAAAGCAGTGGAACCAGTTCCAAAGGGGAAAGGGCTTCTATTCTAGGTACTTTCTGACCACAAAGAAAGGTGGGGAGCGGCAGCCTATACTGGATTTAAGAGCTTTAAACAAGTTCTTAAGAAAACCAAAGTTCAAGAAGGTAACTTTGGCTCTGATCCTGCCAACACTTCAGAAAGCAGACTGGTTGGCATCACTGGACTTGAAAGACGCCTATTTTCACATCCCCATAAGAGTCTTACAGAAAATACCTCGGATTCAGACTCTCTTCAGGTCACTACCAGTTTTCAACCCTGCCTTTTGGCCTTTCTTCGGCCCCAAGGGTATTCACAAAGTGCCTGGCAGCTGTAGTAGCACATCTTCGCAGACAGGGAATAGCTGTTTTCTCTTACCTAGACAACTGGTTGGTTGTGGGAAAATTTCCCCTGCAGATGCAGGAAGACCTGAAGGTCACTCAGGACCTCCTGGAGTCCCTCGGATTTCTAATCAATCACAAAAAGTCCATTTTCACGCCTACACAAATGTTGCACTTCATAGGAGCAGAAATCAATACCCTAAAGGCCAGGGCATACCTGCCCCTGGAAGGGTAAAATCATTCAGATAACAGCAAACTCTTTCAAGCTCCACAATTCAAAAACTGCAAGACAGTTTCTTCAGCTATTAGGCCACATGGCTGCATACACAGGCACAGTCCTAGGTGCAAGGTTTCACATGAGGGACACTCAGTTCCATCTCAGGTCTCACTGGTGCCAAAGAAAAGATTTCTTCTCAAAGCTCATCCCAGTAACAAGGTCACTGCTACAGGCTCTCTTGTGGTGGAAGGAGGAATCCAACTTAAGGCAAGGAGTTCCTTTTCAAAAAAGAGAATCCTTCAGTGATCCTCACAACAGATGCATCCCTTCTGGGATAGGGTGCCCATATAGGGGATCACACAACTCTGGGCACTTGGTCAGCCTCAGAGTCCCTTCAGCACATAAATCTCCTGGAACTCAGAGCAATGCTGCTGACTCTAAAAACCTTTGTTCACCTGGCCAAGGGCAAGGTGGTGCAGGTCAGAACAGACAATACCACCACAATGTATTATATAAACAAGCAGGGAGGCACAAGGTCAGGCCCCCTTTGTTCGGAGGCCATAAGGATTTGTACTCTGGCCTATTCATTAAAAGTGTCGCTGCAAGCAATCCACTTGCCAGGGAAGGGCAATACCCTGGCAGATGCCTTGAGTCGAATAAACCAGGCCCATCATTAGTGGACCTGAAACAGGCAGGTGGTACAATTTATTTTCAGAAGGTGGGGTACTCCAGAAGTGGACTTGTTCGCATCCCACCGGAACCCCCACCTGCTACAGTATTGCTGCAGACCTCCAGATCAGGGAACTTGCTCTCTGGATGCCCTCAGCCTGGACTGGTCAGGGAGGTTTCTCTATGCTTTCCCTCCTTTCCCTCTCATTTACAGAGTACTGGTCAAGTTCAGATCCCATATAGCATCTCTGATCTTGATAGCTCCGGACTGGCCGAGGCAGCCATGGTACTCTGTTCTGCTCTCGATGTCTGTTGCAGAGCCAATACATCATCTTCGGAGGCACAACCCATTGACCTTCAATTAGGGAACCTTGTTGTACCCAAACCTCAAGTCTCTCAATCTCAAAGCTTGGCTCTTGAAGACTTAGAATATGCTGACTTAAAACTTTCTGAACCTGTCTTAAGTATTCTAAGAGGTTACAGAAAACCATCAACTACAAAGAATTGTTCTTCCAAATGGAAGAGATTTTCTATCTGGTGTTTGAGCAAGACTCTGGTTCCAGCCCAGGCTGGCCTAACAGAGGTATTGGAGTATCTAACTCACTTGCACTCCCCGGATCTACAATCCAGCTCTGTGAGGGTTCACCTTGCAGCAGTTTCTGCTTACGTTTCTGCTAGGAAAAAGGTGGCATTGGCTTCTAACACTATTTTCAAAAGGTTCTTTAAGGGCCTGGATCATCTGCATCCTACTCACAGGCCACCAGTGCCAGTTTGGGATCTGAATGTGTGTATAGCTAAGCTGATGGCTGCTTCCTTCAAGCCTATGGTCACAGCTCACCTTAAATATGTCACTTGGAAAACAGTTTTCCTAGTGGCAGTGACTTCTGCAAGAAGATTCAGTGAGCTTCAAGCTCTCTGTATCAGGACTATATATCCTTTTATAGGGATAAAGTAGTCCTCAGAACAAACAGGAAATTTCTTCCCAATGTAGTTTCTGATTTTCATTTAAATCAGTCTATCACCCTACCTGTCTTTTTCACTGAGCATTCTACTTCTGGTGAAAGGAGAGTGCACAGTTTAGATGTGAAGAGGGCCCTTAGTTATTACATGACAGCCACTAAGGACCTTAGACAGGATAGAAAGCAGTTGTTTCCGACCTATGGGGATGTGGGAAAAGGTAGTCCAGCCTCGGAGATCTATTTCTCGTTAGGTAGTCCAGTGCATTCAGTTCTGCTACACTAGTGCTGGCAGAGAGCCCCCACCAAGACTGAGGGCTCATTCTACAAGAGGGACAGCTGCTACGCTAGCAGCAGCCAGGGACATCCCATTAGTGGATGTATGTAGAGCATCTACCTGGAAAACAGTACACACCTTTACAGAGCACTACAACCTGGATATTTTATCCAGAAGTGATGCTAGGTTTGGCACAGCAGTCCAGCAAAGTTTGTTTCCAAAATAAAGTTCTGTGCCCACCTCCTGGGATACTGCTTGGTAGTCTGCATAAAGTTAAGACTATGCTGAGCATTTCTGGGGTTAGAAGAAAAAATTATTTACCATAGTAATTGTGTTTTTTTCCCAGTGATGCTCAGATATTTTTAACTTCCCTCCCTACCTCCCCTTCCAGAACTTCAGCCTCAGCACTCCGCATGCTGGTGCCACTTATCACTTGACACCGTTGGGGGAACATTATCCTCTGCACCTGTACAAGTTAGGTGAACAGAGCTCACTGTGTTTATTTTTGGTAATTTTTCTGGCATGTTGTTCTAACTTATTTAAACTTTTTTTCCTCAGTTGGAGGATTATTTTTAATAAAATCCAGATTATCATCAGCCGGTTGCCAGCGTCTGTGCTGTCGAACCCCACTATGTCGACGACAGCTATGGACCTTAATGAGGTTTTGGTTAAATTTACCAATGTTCTGGTCCAGCGGTTTAACGCCTTCAGTAGACCGCCATCGACACCCATTAATTGTCCGAGGAAATCTCCCCGCGGGACACCGACTGTTCCAACACCAGACCCAGATGAAGAGGTCGACGTCGAGGTGGAGTACCGCCCGGACCTCATCCTCCCTGATGACAGTGAGGGGGAAGGGGAGGAAATCCTCCTTTCCGACGAGTCCACTGCCTCTTCGGTTAGTGAGGACTCAGTTAAGCATACTCCGAGGTCTCCCTCTGAAGATGATATTTTCTATTGTAACCACCCTCCCAAATTGGGGTTTACTAGAATGTCTTCCTGGGCTCCTTAATGCTCACTATCAGGCTGGTATCCTGTCTTAAGTAGTTCTGTGTATTTGTGTAAGAGTGCCATGCTGAACCTTCGCGCCTGCCCCTTTAAGAGAATAGCTAATCTGTATTTAGAAATTGGTCTGTGCTGAGTCCAAGTGATTTAGGGCTTGTGGCCGGCCAGGCAGATTGTTGTTTGGCTCCATTTTGCAGTCACTGTTTGCGCAGAGGGAGTTTGTATAGGAACTGTGCTTATTCACTGTTTATATGCTGTTATATTTGATATAGAGAAGTTTGTCTACTCTGCTTTAATTGCAGCTGCTCACTCATCTGGATGGAAGTCACCATATTAGGTCTGGGACTTCCAGTAATTGGACCAATTAGACTCCAGGGGCCTAAAATGCATCCTGCCCCCGGGGGTCTTGTGGGAAGGAAATTCTGTAGTATTGCAGTTTTCTTCAGTTGGTACCTAAATGGACCTGGAAGGGGGGAGCCCTTAATGTAACTGACTGCTCCTTCAGCCAACTGGAAGCTTGCATTCACCAGGGAAATGCCTGGTGTGTCAAGAGACAGTGGATCAGTTAGGATTGGAGGCTGAAGTGTGAACAGCTCGAGCTTTTGAGCAGCTGTTCCTAGAAGGAGCGTAGGGGAATCATTGGGAAGCGGCCTAACATGCCTTCCTGTCACGTCTCTACTAATTGAGAACTGCCTTTAGCAGAAGTTGGACTTGTCTGATTCTAGCCTGGAGCTGCGGCAGAAGCAAGAAGAAGTGTTAGTGCAACTTGTGATTTGGACCAAAGACTTACTCCTGAAGTGATTGGCCCAGCTTGTGTGAGAGATGTACTCAGATTGGAAGGTTTGCTCAGTAAAGCTGCTGAACTGCAACTGGACTAAATCCAAACTGTTTTCTGAAGTAGATATTGCTGTAAATGTGCTGAATGTGTTTCGTGGATCGAGACCTGGCCTCCCATGAAAGAACCTGTTGCATCAGCCGAAGGTTCCACCAATAGAAGATAACAAACTTTGCCAGACGGTTCATCCTGCCTGGGCCCTGCCAGTTTGGCTTAGGCCACTACTCCATCACCAGGACTGTCACGGCGAGAGACCGGTTCGGGAATTCAGCCCGTGTGCAGCAACAACACGCAGGCTGCGGCCACCTGGAGGAGGAAAGGCCATGAAGAGGAGATGTGTCGGCCCTGTTTCACCATGCTTTTCTGTCATCACTACGAGTTCTCCATATTGCCTGCCTTGCAGCAGATTCCTGATAGTGTGAGTACAATCAGGGTAGCTCCCTGCAACAAAAACGTAAATGATTTGTAGTACCATCTAATTGTCTAAATTTCTTGGGTTTACAAAAGACTGAGCCAGCCTTCTCGGATTACAAATAATCTGGGTATTTTGCATGTTAACTACTTTTCTTCCCATCAAGGGCCCCAACATCAGTTGCAACGCCGGCCACCCCCAGGCAACACCTCTGGCCAGCCAGACTTACCATTCTGGGTACCCAGTATTGTGTGACTGTCCGGTTGGGACAAAAGTGCATGCGATAACTGAACTAAATCAGATAGCCAATTATTTGCCTAGATTCACACCCCTCCCTTGTTCACTGCCCCTAAATAAACCTGATTGTCTTGTTTTATGCTTAACCTAGCTAGTGTGCATACTATTAGTGGAGTTACAGTGTTAAGAGTGTGTTGCTACATTGCTAACCTTATTTTACAGGGGGTCCCCAGGGGAACTGCTGAGGATCTCACCCTGGTGGTAAGTGTGAAGGGTGTGTGCGCATTATTACTGTTTGTGAAATTACCAGTGTGAAAGGAACTAGGCCACTAGGAAGGTTGGTGGGTGGTTATAGCTTCCCAGAGGGCTATATCAGAGCAGACAAGCAACCCCAATACCATTTCTCTGGGTGGAGGCACCTTATTAGTGAACTCAGGCCCCTCAACTGTGCATAGCCATCCAGGTAGGTGTAGTAGCCCTTAGACTAGCACCACCTAGGGGTTACATCTTGGAGGCACCACTAGGAATAGTGCCCTGTAGTGGCTAAAAGTTAGAATTTCAGCAAAGTGTAAATGTGTAAGAAAATTTGAAATGGAAGCACTCACTACGCCCAAGTGGAAGATTTCACCTCACAAGGTGGTCGTGCACCACATGATGGGGTGGAGTGAGGCAGAAGGGGTCGATCCCCGACACACATTATTACTACTAGATATCCCTGTGGGGACCACTAATGACTCTATAGAGGAAAATGTGGGGAAAGGTAAGTGCCTGGGGAAGGTTGAAGTACGGGGGCTGGACTTGGACTTGTTTGCCCAGACCTTGGTGGCCCTCATTTTGTGTAGCCTCCTCATAGGCCCTGAGACCATACCCCCTGTTATCATGCTGGAGGGGTCCCAGAAGGGGTGGAGAGTCATTCATTTACATAGCGACCCATCTTCCCCCGGTGGGGGTTCCCCATGGTAGAAGGATTTAAGGATAAACTGTTGAGGCTTCTAGCTGCTGAGGGACAGACAGGCAAGGATTTGTAGTAGGCTTTGGAAGACTCTGAGGAGGTTACCCCCATTCAGTCTCCTCTGGCCTCCCCAGCATCCCCCTTGGCCCCCCACCATTGTAGCGTCCTCCATTGTGATACCGTCAGTGCACCTGGACTCATCGCAGGCTCAGACTGTTTTCGGGTACTGTTCCTGTGCCAATGGGGAGGATAATTTGGAAACTTGGATGGACTATGCCACCCAGAAAAGCACAAAATAGAGATAGCAACTGGTACAAGCAGATAAAGAAGACTGCATAAATTGGCTGCATAAATGCAAAGGAGCCCACAGCTACTTTCCCCGTGGGCTCGCTTGCATTTATGCAGTCAATTTAAGCTGTCTTCTTTATTTGGTTGCACGAGTTGCTATCTCTATTTTGTGCTTTTCTGTTTGGTTTTAGATTCTAGCACCTGTCATTCGCAGTGCGCTCTCTTTTTTGTGCTTTTGGACTGTGCCACTTCCCTGGTCCAGGAGTGGCAGTGCTCTGAAGGGGAGAAATGTAAGAGACTTATGGAAAGTTTGAGGGGCCTTACACTAGAAGCCATTCAGTTCCTTCAGTCCACTAACCCAGAGACATCTGCTGCTGAGTATTTATCCACTCTAGGAGTATTTGGTAGTACTGAATCCGGGGAGGACTCGATGTGGAAATTTAAGTCTGCTAAACAATGGATGAATGAGAAACTGTCTGCTTTCATGACCCGGGTAGAACAGACCTTGCAAAGGGCACATTGGAAAGGGGGTATCCCAGCTAGTGAACTGAATTGTGAAATGCTGGAGTATATACTTAAGTCTGTCAGTTATTCAAGTGTGCTCATGTTGAAGTTAAAATTTAAAGACAGAAAAGCTAACCCTCCTGAATACTGTTGGTTGATGAAGGAAATTCGGGAGACAGCGAATGATGAAGAGGGTTGGGAACCATGTGCGGGGGTCGCAAGAACTGCCTCGACCGACCTGCCGAGAAAGGGGACCCTTCAGAATCGCAACAAGTCAGTGAACTGTTGAAAGAACTGAGGACGCTAAAAGCCAGCTGACAAGCTGCAGCCGAGCCTGTCAAAACTCCTGGCTTTTGCCCCACTAAGACTGAGCCTAATCGTGAGATGCTGCCTATGGGTGCGGGGGCTAGTGCCCTTGCTGTTGAACCTCGAGCTGACCCCACCATGGTAGAAGAGATGAGGAAATTGCGAGCTATGTTGAGACCTCATTTATGCCACCTGATCACCTGAGCCTTGGAGGGGCTATGAGTGAGCTGAGTCCGAATCCAAAACAAAAGAAGAGAGTAGGGCCTGACCACTACAAACCTTGTGATGAACCAGCCCATCCTGCTGACCCCAGAGGCAATGTGTTTTGTTGCCGGTGTGAAGAAGATGGACACACCCGACGTGTCTGCAGTGCTCCTAAAGATCTGTGATGAGTCACTACCAAGCTACTCAATTTAATCCGGCAAAGCAATATAAAACCACAGTCAGGTCCACCGTGGAAGTCTTTCTCCTCTAAAACTGCTGTGGGCCAGTCCACCAAACAGACTTTTTCAGATTTGTCCGAGATGGTGGGCCCATCCATGGAAACCACAGTGACTGTTAATGGCATATCCACTTGTGCTGTGCTGGGCAGTGGCTCGCAAGTCACTGTTGTGTTCAAAGACTGGTACAACCAGCACTTGTCTAACCTCCCGCTTTTACCCCTTGAAGGGCTGCATGTGTGGGGGTTAAGTGACAAATCCTATCCTTACCAGAGTTATGTATGACTGTGGCTGTCTTTCCCTACTGCTGTTGCTGGAGTGGAGGAACCGGTTGAGACCCTGGCCCTGGTATATCGACTGACTGGAATGTATGATGGTATCCCGTTGTTGATCGGCACTAATGCTCATATGTTCAGCCGACTAGCTCAGCTTTGTGAAGAGAAACAGGCCAAATGGACTGTGAGGGCCCTACACATTCCGGCCATAGTGTGCAGAGCATATGAGTTACAGATGACTTACAGGTCGCACCTGTAAAAAAAGCTTTCAGCTTAGTGTGCTACTTCTGGTTAAACAACTAAAAATAAAAAAAATAAAATAGATGCAAGCTAAAGAGGTTGAGAAGGATGAACCAGTGGGAATAGTGTGGAAGAAAGATCCAGAATCACTTGTATTGCCACCCAGTGCACAGTGTACCATCAGTGGTGAGGTACGAATTAAAAAAGATGTTAAAAACAAGATTCTCATGCTGGATGCCCCAGAGGATGGGAAATTCAAGGATTATTGTTGTTGGTTCCTAGCATTCTGCCGGCCCAAGCTCATGCCTGCGCTTGGCAGGTAGTGGTGCAAGTCCAAAACATGTCTGACTGGGATATCAGAGTAAATCGAGACTACACCCTGGCTACTTTATATTGTGCAGATACTGCTGTGTTGCATAGCAAAAGGTGCACTAGCGAGAATGACGAGGTGACTCCTGATCTGTTTGACTTTGGAGAGTCCCCCCATTTCGGAAGTGTGGAGAGCTAAAATTAGTCAAAAACTGGCCCAGAGAAGCAAGGTGTTTTTCTCAAAAGAATGTGATGTGGAATGCATCACTGGGGCTGAACCTTACATCAGACTTCATGACAAAAGGCCTTTTCTTAAGAGATCTCACTGCCTGACACCAGCAGACATCGACGATGTTCGATGCCACTTGCAGGAGATGCTGGCAGCTGGAATTATACAGGAGTCTCGCAGTCCTGTCTACACCTACCTGTCCTACGCCTCTCCTATGATAGTAGTCAGGAAGAAAAATGGCTCAGTGAGAATGTGTGTGGACTACCAAACGGTGAATTGAAGAACTATACCTGACTAGTACACCATGCCATGCATCCAGGATGCCCTTGACTGCCTCAGTGAGGAGTTACTGGTTTTCTGTACTAGACTTCTGGTGTGGGTATTACCAGATCCCGATGGCCCCCCGAAGATAGAAAGAAAATAGCCTTCATCTGCCCTTTGGGTTTTTATGAGTTTCTGCGCATGCCCCAAGGCATTTCGGGAGCACCTGCCAATTTCCAGAGGCCGATGGAGCGAGCCTTGGGGGATGTGAATCTACTATAGTGCCTTGTCTACCTAGATGATGTTATTGTGTTTGGCTGGACCCTTGAGGAACATGAGACTCATCTATTTAAGGTTCTAGACTGGCTAGAAGATTTTGGTTTAAAATTATCTATCGACAAGTGTCAGTTTTTCCAGCAGTCTATAAAATATGTTGGCCACATTGTGTCATCTGAAGGGATTCAAACAGATCCAAACAGAGTAGAAGCCTTGACCACCTGGCCACAGCCTAACAGTCTTAAAGAACAGCAAAGATTCTTAGGGTTCTGCGGCTACTATCGCCGATTTGTAAAAGATTATACTAAAGTCATCCACCCTTTGCTTAACTTAACTCCAGGATACCCACCAGTGAACTGAAAATACAAGAGGAATGCTGCTGATGAAGAAGAGGAGAAAGTTTATTTTCGAACAATTGAACCTTTTGGACCCAGGTGGACTCAAGAGTGTGAGGTGGCTTTCTGTGATATCATTTTCCAACCTAAACATGACCCGGTGCTTGCGTATGCAGACCCCACCAAGCCTTATATGTTGCACACTGACGCCAGCTTGAAGGGACTCGGCGCTGTTCTATACCAGGGGTATGAGGAAGGATTGCACCCAGTGGCATTTGCTGGCAGGATCCTGACACCATCTGAAAAGAATTACCCTGTGCATAAACTCAAGATCTTACTTCGAGAAACATCTCTTGCAGCAGGTTACACAGTTAGGACTGAAGCCGGCAGGCACCAGGACCCCACGGAAATTTTCTAGATAGCAGTATTCAGCGGGGACCGCCTTCGATGTCGGTCCCGCCCCCGACGTCAGACATAGTACGTAAGGAGGCGGTCCCCCAGAATCCCCAGTTCTTTTCCCACTGTTGACTCGCCAGCGTTGGCCTCTCGGTCTCTACCTAGCGCACGATGACTTAAACCTTCAAGAGTTTCTCCAAACTAATGTCCTCTCCAACTCCTTCACTTGAGGGACACCTTTCCAAGTGTGTCTGTAGAAAACAGATCTCTTTTAAGGATCCTCATTCCTCCTGCGTACGGTGCGTAGGCCCGAACCACGACACCAAGGCCTGCACCTTCTGCCAAGGGTTCAACAGCCACACCAGGATCCGCCGTCACAAGGCACTTCAGGCTTATCTGTTGGAAGAAAAACTTAGCAGGATGGACCAAGAACCTTCCTCCTGGGACGATTCTTCTTCCAAGGCTCATAAACACTGGGACAAACACCGGGAGAAAGAAAGGTCCAGATCCCCGAACAGGGCCTCGGACTCCCGTAGCTCAGGCTCCACCAGATCGGACCGCTCTCCCTCCAGGGCTCGCTCGGCCCACTCCGGTCAAAGTCTGGGCTTCAGGCGGCTCTTCGACTCTCCAACCCATCAAGACTTCTAGGTGCTCGGCTTCCTCCACTCCTTCTCGGGCCTCTTCCAAGTCTTCCGAACGCCACACGTCTTTCTCATCGACCTGTCGGGACCCCGACTCCAGATCGGTCTCCCAGCCTCCCAGAGGTTCGGATCCACCACCCCGGAAGACGAAAGAACTGACGTCGGCCAAGCACCCGACGTCAGCTAAGCATACGAAGTCGGCCAGGCATTCGCCGGAACCGCGGACACCAGCCAGGCACCAGATGCTGCCGACGCTCGCCAGACCCGAAGGTGTCGGCTGGCACCGGCTATCGGCCTCGCATCACCGGAGCCGAAGATCGGCCCCCAGTCACCAGTGGACACCGTCACAGGGATTCAACGGAGGAGGACACTACACTGCCCAAAGACCAGGTGGCAACACTGAGGATGCCGGGCTCCCGAGGGAACCTTTGCCCACCCGGAGACACCCGCAGACCCGACGCCTGACCCCGGCGACAGACCACCGTCGGGCATGAATCTACAAGAAGTAAAGGATCTCTTTACTTTCTGGTGGGACACCATCCAAAAGGATGTGGTCCCTGTAAAACCTCCTCCTTCACCTCCTACGCCCCCTCCTCCACCAAAGGGGCCAGCAGGATGACCACCAACCCCTAAGGAGCAGACTCCACCTCCTAGGGGTAGATCCAAGGACCGGAGAAGTCCTCCCTCAAGATCTCCATCAGGGTCCCCCAGCCCCAAGTGACCCAGACATCGTCAGTATACTCCGTCGGGGGAGGACTCCAGATCGGATACCTCGGATTATTCCAGATCCCCTTCTCCACTCGGCATTCCATCACCTTACCCACATGACCTTCCCAGGTCTCCTCCGGATGATCCCTCTTTCTCGGAGATGATGAGGCACATCCAGGACAACATGGAGTGGAATGCTGAAGACCTCGACCCCGAAAGGCAGCGCTTTGCCTGTTGTCTTTGGCAGAAAGACCCAAAGCCTATGGTAGTGCCACCCTTGGTGGACACTTTTGCGAACGTCACCAAGGCTGCATGGAAGCGTCCGCTCTTCACTCCCGTTGTGCCGAAGAAAGCTGACCGCCTGTACAAGGCCCCGAGAGAGGATCAGTACTTGGCTCAACAGCCTCTGGCAAACTCCCTGGTTATTATGGCCTCACATAACCAGTCCCAAAGACCACAACACATGAGCACACAGCCACTGGACCAGGAATCCAAACAATTGGATGCCCTGGGGAGGTGCATATATGCAGCCGCTACATGCTCCAGCAGGTCCCTGAACTACCTAACCCACATGGTACAATTTCAGAACACCCTGTGGGAACAGGGCCAGGACCTGGTTGATAAACTTCCGGATGGCGATCAGAAGGCGGAGCTTCTAAACCTACTCTGCACAGGGTCTGATGTGGGTACCCAAGTACTACAAGCCACGTACAATTCTGCGGACTCGTCCTCCAGAGCTGCAGCTTCAGGCGTCTGTCTGCAGCGACATTCTTGGCTCCGTGTCTCCGGCTTCACCCCGGAAGTACAGAAGAACATTCTTGATGTCCCCTACAACGTTGAAGTACTTTTTGGTGAACCCTCAGAGAAGGTTATCACCAAACTCCATGACGCTGGGAAGGCAGTCAGGTCTGTACAGGCCATGTACAGATCCAGGCCTGGTTCCTCTCGTAGGAATCAGAGCCGTTTTCGCAGCCGGCAACAAAGGCAGCAGCCACATTCCAGCCAGCAACAAAGGGGCACTTTTCAGCGTAAAGCCCAGGCTAAGTCGTCCCCAGGCAGAGCCCAGCGCTACACTAAACCGGCCCAGTGCTGCCACAGCATGACTCCTTCCTGGCCCCCGCTCCCCCTCTGGATCAACGGGCACAAAAGGTTGGGGGTCACATCACTCACCACTTTTTAGGGTGGTAGTTGATTACCGCTGACCAGTGGGTTCTCCAATTGGTCAAGAAAGGCCATTTCATAGAATTTCTCAACCACCCACCAGCAAGACCTCCCCGCTTTCCCGTTTCTCTGGTCAGCACGCCCTGCTTATACAGCAGGAGGTGCTCACGCTTCTGGGAAAAGAAGCTATAGAGCACATACCATGGAACCAGAGGAGTGCAGGATATTATTCTCGCTTCTTTCTGGTTCCAAAGAAAACAGGGGACCGCCGTCCGATACTGGACCTCAGCGACCTCAACGAGTCGGCTGTACAAACGCTTCTGCATGGTGACCCTCCCAGGTTTGATTCCCATGCTCAAGCAGGGTGCCTTTCTAGCGTCCTTGAACATGCAGGATGCTTACTTGCATATACCCATTGCTCAAGTGCACAGGAAGTGTCTGTGCTTCGAGTTTCAGGGCCACCATTATCAGTTCTGAGCCCTCCCCTTCAGACTGTCATCGGCACCTTGGGTACTCACGAAGTGCATGGCGGTCGTAGCTGCGACTCTGAGGAGACAAGGCCACTATGTGTTCCCCTACCTGGACGACTGGCTTCTCATGGCACCCTCTCGAGAGGCCCTGATGTCCGCCATTCATTATACTCAGTCTCTGTTCGAGATGTTGGGCATCACCATCAATCAAGAGAAGTCATGCCTGGCTCCATCACAGACTCTGCAGTTCATAGGTACAGTTCTGGACACCGTTCAGGGGAAAGATTTTCTTCCCCAGGACAGAGCTGAACACATCAGATCCCTCATCAGGGACATTTTGGTGAAGAAGACCGTTCCTGCCAGATTGGTCCTTTGCCTGCTCGGACACATGGCTGCGGCCATTGCAACAGTCCCGCTAGCACTTCTCCACATGCGGGTGACCCAGTGGATGTTACGTGTCCAATGGGATCAAAAGCAAGACCATCTGCAGCTCCCAATCCGGATCACAAAGGCCGTAATCCGGGGTTGGCAATGGTGGCTAGATCTGAAGAACCTATCGGCTGGAGTCCCCTTCATTGCATCGTCTCCGATTGTGACACTCTCCACAGCCTCAGGGCTCGGATGGGGTGCACACCTCGACGGTGTCCGGTCTCAGGGCCTGTGGACAGCCCCAGAGACTCATCTCCACATACATATCCTGGAAATGAGAGCAGTTCTTTATGCCCTGCAGACCTTCCAGTCGGAGATTCCACAGGGTACTCTTCTGTTACAGACAGACAATTCCGCGGTGATGTATTACCTCAACAAACGAGGAGGCACCCATTCCTGCCCACTTTGCAGGGAGGCCATGAGGGTGTGGGATTGTGTTTTGTAACACGGCGTAAACCTCATTGCTGTTCATGTCTCAGGAGTGGACAACGTCATCACAGACGGCCCTGAGCCGCTCTCAGGCAAGAGTCCACGAATGGGAACTACTCCAGGAGGTAGTAGAAGATCTGTTTTGCAGATGGGGTACACCAGAGTTGGACCTTTTTGGGTCCCCTTCCAACGCAAAACTGCCCAATTTCTGCTCGCTAGAGCCAGGGCCTGGTGTTTTCTGGTGAGACGCGCTGTCCCTCTCCTGGGCGGGCAATTTCCTCTATGCCTTCCCCCCTTTCCATTGATCCAGAGGGTCCTTCTGACACTTCGCGGAGAGCAAGCAACACTGATGCTTGTCACGCCATTTTTGCCCAGGCAGATCTGGTTCCCTCTACTACATCAGCTGTCCCGGGAACCTCCAGTGCCTCTGCCAGTCAGCTCCCACTTGCTGTCTCAGGAGGCGGGTTCCTTGGTTCATCCGGACCTTCGTTCGCTGAACCTGCACACTTGGCTCCTAGAGACATAGCCATGATGCTATACGGGGTCTCACAAGAGGTAGCAGACGTTCTTGCTGCTGCTAGGAAACCGACTACCCATGCTACTTATGCCATGAAATGGCGCAGAGTTTGTATGTGGGTTCAAGCACACGGGTTTTTCGCCTATGGATTGTCCAGAAAGGTTGGTCTTGGACTACCTCCTGTCCTTTTTTCAGACAGGCTTGACCTACTCCTCAATTAAGGTACCTCTCTGTGCTATCTCAGCCTATCACACTCCTGTAGGCCAATGCTCCATATCTCAGTTGGACACAACACGAGCCTTCCTGAGAGGTGTTCTCCAACTTAGACCTCCAATTAAGGATCCGATTCTGCCATGGGATTTACCCTTTGTCCTGGAGCAGCTCACGCTGCCACCCTTGGAACCAACCGCGGATTGTGAGCTATGTCTTCTTACTTGGAAGATGTTGTTTTTAGTTGCTGTTACATTGGCCAGAAGAATTTCTGAACTTCATGCACTCATGTGCAAAGAACCTTATTTGGTTTTTCACCAAGACAGGGTATCCCTAAGGACTAATCCTAAGTTTTTGCCTAAGGTGGTCTCAGCTGTCACCCTTAATCAGGACAGCGACCTACCAGTGTATTTTCCTAAGTATTCTAATTGAGAAGAGGCCCTGTTTCACACTTTAGATGTGCATAGGTGTCTCCGATACTACCTGACCAGAACCATATACCACCGAAAATCAGACCAGCTTTTTGTCTCCTTTGTCCACAGGATGATGGGAGCTTCTGTTTCCAAACAGTCGCTGTCCAGGTGGCTCATTCAGTGTATCACGTTCTGTTACCAGAAGCACAACAAACCCTTGCCGGGCACGGTTAAGGGTCATTCCACAAGGGGAGTAGCTACCTCCTTTGTGGCCCTTAAGAATGTGTCCACCTCGGCCATCTGTGCTGCAGCTACTTGGAGCTCTGTGCACACTTTCATCAGGCATTACAGCCTGGATATTGCATCGAGAGGAAGAGCAGGTTTTGGTCTAGCAGTCCTTCAAGGACTTCTGTCCTAGGCTTAGGTTCCATTAAGGAGTTCTACCTTCCCTCCTCTCAATGGTGTGGGATTTCCATTATTACTTGGGAATCAGTCCTAATGGTGTAACCTGCTGCAAGAGCTGTTTCTCAAAGTAAGACAGTTACGTAAGAATTTACCATAACAATAGATCTTCGAGAACAGCTCTTGCAGCAGGTACTTTCCCTCCCACCATCCCTGCTGGAGGTAGATTCTAATTCCAACATACTTCTACTAGGATCAGGTGTTCTCAGCATCTCTCTGATTGCCAGTTGATGGCAGATCCTCAATCTCCTCTTCTGATGTCAGCCAGCAGCTGGGAGTCTCCGGCGGGAGAACTGGAGATTATGGGGGACTGCCTCCTTATGTACTGTGTCTGACATCGGGGGCGGGACCGACGTCTGAGGCGGTCCCGCTGAATACTGCTAGCTAGAAAATTTCCATGGGGTCCTGGCGCCTGCCGGTTTCAGTCCTAATGGTGTAACCTGCTGCAAGAGCTATTCTCGAAGATCTACTGTTACGGTAAGTTCTTACGTAACTGTACTTTCCTTGCATTAAAATGGGCCATTGTAGATCAATTCTATGAATAGCTCTATGGTGCGAAAATTGTAGTAAAAACAGACAACCCCCTCACATATGTCCAGACTTCAACAATGTTAGATGCCACTGAACATCGTTGGTTATCGGCCCTCTCCACTTATGGCTATTCAGTAGAATATCGACCAAGCCTGAATCACATTCACACTACTGCCCTCTCCAGGAGGCCTGACACCAACTCGGAGTGGGTGAGAATGTCACAACAGTCTGTTAAAGCTCTTTGTCAAAAGTTCGATAAAGATGAACACTCATCCTCTGAAACAGTTGACTGCCTGGTGGACTGTCTGGGCCTTCCTGACACTTGTGTTCCTGCGGCCTACTGCCATCTTGCAGCATTGGATCTCAGCACTTTGCCTCAACTTACTCCTGACAATATGCAGTGGGCTCAATCCTAAGATCCTGTGATTAAGCCTGTGCTGGATGCCATTCACACTGGAAAGAATGTGTCTGAACGTCGTTCTCAAGATCCCAGAACTGCACTGCTGTTCAGAGAGGGGGCTCAGATTGAAGTTGCGCAACAAACTGCTCTACAGAGAAATTACCAATAGACAAGGTCAAGTTGCCAAGCAATAGCTAGTGTTACCTACAGTTTTTAAACGTGTGGTTCTACATGCCCTTCATGACCAGATGGGACATTTAGGTTGTGACTGAACTACTAATCTGATGCGTGCTTGCTTCCACTGGCCAAAAATGGGGGCCGACATCGAGACTCACATCAGAATGTGCCTGTTGTTCATATAGATACCTTACTAAACTACAACTCCCCCTCTTCCTGTTCCTAAACCAATTATTCACTACTTTTGCTACCTTTATCAGCAATGTATCCCCTACTCTCCTCTCCTCTCTCCCCCTTGTTCTGCTCATATCCCTCTCTTTACCACCTCCACTTGCTCTCTACTAACTTATTCTTAATAACTCTCCCAATACCATCTCCAATCCCCTACTCAAATCCATGCTATCACTCCCTCCCCGCCATTTGAAATATGGTCTCACTCTACCACTATTCCTTATGTAGATTTGATAATGGTGTCCACTTTCACTATGGTTGTCCACCTTCTTCCCCCTCAACCGTCCACTCCCTTCTCCTCAAAACTCCCAGCCTCCTCGCCAGCCCCTTCAAAATCCCCTAAGCTTCACTTTTCTCATACTCGCCCTCCTCTTGCTTTCCAGCGAGGATATCCACTCCAACCCAGGCCCTATTGCTTCTTGTGCCTCTGGTGCTTCCTCCTCTACTACCTCCTCCCACTGTCTTCTTAGAGCCCTCCTAAAGAGCTTAAAGATTCTACATCTTAACACCCGCAGCTTGTTGCATAAAATAGACCAGCTTCATACCATGGTGTGCACTCTAAAACCAGACAATTATAATCATCTCAGAAACTTGGCTAATGTGCAGTATCCCCGACCACTCGGTCTCCATTCCTGGCTACTCACTGCTACGGCAAGACCATGCTGGCAGAGGTGGTGGTGTGGCCATTTATGTTCTAGTCTCCATCCAATATTCCATCATCTACTCATCCTTCATTCCTGAGACCCACGATGCCCTAGCTATCTATGTGACCCTCCCCTTCACTCTCCCAATCTTCATAGCCAGCATATACTGCCACCCAAATGTCCATCCTTTGGTAGCGCTAGACCTCCTAACCTCCATCACGTCTCTTGCTCGCTCTGGGGAATTATTCATCCTAGGCGACTTCAATATAAATTGGTTGTCATCTAAAACTGAAAACTAAATCGGAGCCCTTAACCTCTCCCAGCTGATATCCGAACCAACCCACCCAAACCACAAGACACAACAGCACTCCATACTCGACTGGGCTCTTACCTCCCACCCCCACCGTGTCACCACCTCTGGCAATGCTCTCAGTGACCATAACCCAATATTTTTAGTTAGGAAAGTCCACAGAACTAAATCACCACACAAAACCATACAACTACGCTCTTTTAAGTCTCTTGACTTTGAACCTCTCTTGAGTAACCTTGCCGCTTCTGACTGGTCCCCCCTAACCGCCACCTCCTCCTCAGTTGATAAGGCCTTTACCTACTTCAAAGAAGTCTTTCTTGCAAACTAGAATGCCTTTGCCCCACTTAAACAAACCAGAGCCAGCGGTAACCATTTACCTTGGATAACCCCTGAACTTCTGGCATGCCTCAGGGCTAGAGATCGAGCCTGGAAGCGTCATAAAGCTACTCATCATCCTAGTGACCTCGCAAACTATCGCATGCTCAGAAACGCTTGCACCAGGGCTACAAGGTTAGCCAAGTCTGAATATTTCAAATCTGTCTTCATCACCAACATAAATTGCTCTTCAGAATTCTAGAAGGTGGTCCACACCCTATTTACACCCTCATCTCACCCAACGCCACCAGTACTTAAAGTAAATAACTCACTAGTGTTTGACCCATTAGCTGTAGCTGCAGAATTTAATTCCTACTATACCTCCTGTGTCACTGTGCTTCTGAAATCCCTCCCCTACTACCCTTCCTCCTCCGCACCCTCTACCAGTGTGCCCCTCCACCACCCTTCTACTTTCCCTTCCCTTCTCTTTCACTACTATAACCCTAAATGATGTCCTAAGCGTCCTCCTCACCATCAGCCCCTCTAAAGGTGCCTCCCCTGATGGCCTCAACCCAAAACTCCTCTCCCTCTCTGCTTCAACCATTGCCTACCCCCTCTCAGTAATCTTAAATCTCTCATTCTTTACTGCCTCTGTCCCCTCTTCATGGAAACATGCTGTTGTCCTCCCTTTACTCAAAGAGGGGAACCCTGTTCCTCTGGCAGCTATCTCCCCGTTTCTCTCCTCTCTACCCTTGCCAAGCTTCAAGAAGACATTGTTCTCTCCCAACTCACCTATTTTCTCTCTGACACCTCCTTTTTCACCCCTTTCCAGTCTGGTTTCAGGGAAAAACCACTCAATCACCACCTCTCTCCTACAGCTCACAGACTCCATCCTAACTGGGATGGACAATTGACAAATTACCTCTGCCATTTTTGTCAATCTGGCCAAGGCTTTCGACACCGTCTCTCACTCCCTTCTCCTCGACTCACTCATGGTAGCTGGCCTATCTCCCTCCGCCACAAACTAGTTCAAAGCCTACCTTATTGGCAGAACCCAATCAGTTAAGATCTTGGATGCCACTTCCTCTCCCCTCCCAATTAGCACTGGAGTCCCCCAGGGCTTGGTATTAGGGCCCCCCTCCTATTTTCCATTTTCTTAAATGACCTTCCCTCTGTTTGCTCCCCATCCTCTACTGTATATATGTATGCTGATGATACAGTCCTGTATGCATCTTGCGCCTGTTCTGATGAGGTTACAACCAGCTTACAGTAAGATGTTGAGAAGGTTCAGCTCTGGTTTGATAACCATCACCTTTTCCTCAATGCCAAGAAGACTGTCTCCATGACCTTTGGCACAAGGCAGAGACACTCCAGGCTTCTCTCCCTACCCACTTTCCACACGCTGATGGGACTTTACTTGAGGACACATCCTCCTTCAGGTACTTAGGTGTTTGGTTGGCTCAACACCTAAACTTCTCTGGACATATTGACTCTATCCAGAAAAAACTACACCCCAAGCTTGGTACCCTGTTCAGGAACTGTAGCTGCATCCCTCCTATGGTTAGGTGTGAACTTGTTCAGAAGATGATACTGCCCATTCTAGGAGTGTGGATATGTTGTTCATCCACACTCTTTGGCATGCCCCTTTCCCTTTAAATCGCGCCGGAAAGTCTTCAGGCTGGCTCCTCTCACCCACCCGGGTGGTAAATACCTTGGCTCCGCCCCTCATGACACCAGATCTTCCTTTCCGCTGGAAGATTCAGGTTCCTCATACTCAACTCTAACCATCGAGGCCCTGGATTCAGATTGTCTGTTTTTATTTCAATTTAACTCTCAAACTCAGCCGGAGTTTTCATTCCAATAATAGCAAGGCCAGATATGGAGGACAAGTCGCCCCCGGTTTTTGCTGTGTAATGCTGGCCAGAAATGTCACGCACTGATCCCCACCTTACCTGCGTGTACTGCCTAGATGTCTGTCATGACACCACCACCTGTACCTTTTGCTTGGCTTTCCATCCCAGTGTCCTCGACGGCCGTATGGCATGCCTTAAACTGGGGAGACCTTAGAAAAGGAACTCGCCAGTGAAATCTAAAGAAGTGAGGTGGGCGGTTTCTGCGGCCGCGGGATCCGCCGAGCAGCTCGAGCAGATGAAGGCCTTCCAAGAAGAAGCTACCCAAGCTTCGGCCAGCCGAAGTTTCTTTGTGCCTTTCAACCTCAGTTCTTCCTTCACAGGTTCCTGCAGGGAGATGTGCCAGTCTCTGTCTACCAGGGGTGAGGCACCCTTGGGCTCGTACTCCTCCTGCCCTCAGAAGAGGGACAAGGATCCAACGTCTTCGAAGAGGAGACGTTCCTGGGACCGGGAGAGGTCCGAGTCCCAGGACACTGCGACCTTGACTTCGGTCAAGATTACTTCCTTGGCCGCCGGCTTCACAGATCTTCCATCTGGCCAGGTGGAGACTGAGGGATCGGCTGATCTGGCCGAGATTGGTCTCGAGCAGATCGAGCCGATTTCGCCAACTCCAATTGACAATTCTCTAGAGAGGACCCCGGTCCTTTCTTTCCCCGATGACGAGACACTTCCTTCGGGTGTCCCCATCAAGGGAATTGATCCGGAGCCTCGATTTTCACCGAGCCGGGTTTCGCCCGATCCTGGTCAACCCCCTTGGTCTCGATCGAGGACTCTGTCTCCTTCTTCGGCGGGAAAACCGAAGAAAGGCCACCGACATTCAAAAAAGAAGCACCGTCACAGGTCCTCATCCTCCTCGGATGAGTAGAGGCTTTGACGGAAACTCCGTCGATGCTATGAGGAGCTTATGTGGCAACAGCTGATTTTGGCTGGACAGAAGCCGGCTACACCATCCACCCCGGCCATTACTTGGCCTGTGCCTCAAGGGCTGACACCGACCCCTTCGGACCTGAAATCTTCGGTTCTTCGTCCTGTGGGGCTGGCCATTATTCCTAAGCCCATACCGGTCTCACCACTGATTAGGGTGGAACCACCACCTAAACAGCATATCTCGGGGGCTCCCTCAAAAGGGGACTGTCCAGACACCGGGCTTCCATGACGCCTGTCTATCACGGTTACCCCTGACTGCCCTCGGCGAATCGAGGGGGACATAGGCGGGAGACCGCTGTACCCCGACTATTTGGATACGGATGCCACCAGTTTTCACTCCCATCCGGGTGATGAGGAGTCACTCTCGGCAGGCCTGGAGGAAGGTTCTTCCTCCTTTCAGGGCATCCTCCGCCTCATTTCCAGTTCCACCAGAATGCCCCTGGAGTCTATCCAGAAAAAGGTGGAGTACCCCCTTTCATATATCCTTAAGAGGGGGGATACCCTGACAGAGGCCTTCCCAGTGGCTGATGCCATTACTGGTCTGGCCCTTGAGCTTTGGCAACGTCCAGCCTCCTGCCCAGCACCATCTGCCCGTATGGCCCGTAAGTATGCAGTGCCTATAGGATCCCTACCGGGATTCATGGAACATCCCTCAGCTGAGAGTCTGGTGACTGCTTCCATCTTTAGATGTACTGGTAGCTTGGCCGATACCGACCGACCTCCGGACAAGGAGTCCAAGGGCCTTCTTCAGGCCAGTTCGGCTGGAATCATGGCACACTTCTCTCATGCCCTCCTAGGGTCATTGGATGAAGTACTTCCTCAACTCCCCATGGACATGCAGACCACGGTCAAGCAAGTCCATAATCAGGGCCGTGCTGTTGCCAAACAGCAGCTCCAGATGGCCCTGGACATCGGGGATTCTTGTGCCCACTCTTTAGCTGCCGCAGTGGCCACCCACCGAAGGGCTTGGCTACGGTTATCCTCCTTTCCGGTGGATACCCAGCACAAGTTAGCTGATGTGCCTTTCCTTGGTACCGACTTGTTCGGCCCTGGAGTGGCAGGCCACCTTCAGAGTATTGAACAGTCCAGTGTCACCTTGGATGCCACTTCTGCTAAGGGTTCCTTGGGCAAGAACCATTGGAAGAGGAAGCCTTTTTGGCAGTCCTCCTTTGTGGTCAGGCAGCCCTCCTATCAAGGAGGTCAGCAGCACCAACAGCAGCAGCAGGCTCAAGCTTGACGCACTAGGCCCAAACAGGGCCCTCAACAGCCCCGTAAAGGAGGCCGAGGTGCTGGTCCAGGAACTTCCTCCTCCACGCCTGCTCAGTGATGGGTTGGGGGTGGCCACCCCTACTCCCATCAAGCTTGCCTTGGGTCCTCCCATGGGGAGTCGGCTCCACCACTTTCTTTCCGCCTGGTCTGATATCACTTCCGACAGGTGGGTTCTAGAACTGGTTGGGCAGGGACTGCTCTGAATTCTGAGCAGTCACCAGCTTGCCTGCGCCTCCGGAGGAAAGGATCCAGCTTGCACGCAGTCGGCCTTTTTCGGACGACATAGCTCAGCTCCTCCGCAAGGAGGCGGTAGCTCCAGTGCCGGATCCACCTGTAGACCCAGGCTTCGTATCCAGGTACTTCCTGGTGCCCAAATGGACGGGGGGGGGTTGGCGCCCTATCCTAGATCTCCACGACCTGAATCAGTATCTCAGGTCTTGCACCTTCCGGATGGTAACTCTGAACCAGATCATACCATCCCTGGAGCGAAACATGTGGTTTTAGTCTCTGATCTGCAGGACACGTTCTTTCACGTCTTAATCCATACATCCCACCAGCAGTTCCTCCGCTTCAAGGTGGAGGGGACCCTGTACGTGTTCCGAGCCATGCCGTCCAGCCTGTCATCGGCCCCACGGGTCTTCACCAAGTGCATTGCAGTGGTGGCAGCCCATCTTTGGTGTCGAGGAGTTCGAATCTACCCTTATTTCGATGATTGGCTTCTGGCAGGTTCCTCCCTTCAGGAGGTGGAGAGATGCAGGGATCTGGCTATCCGAACCTGCTCTCAGCTTGGCCTCCTGATCAACGAGGCCAAGTCAGAACTCATGCCGTCTCAGTTGATGGGCTTCATCGGGGCAGAGCTCGACTCTTGTCAAGCCAGAGCCCGGCTCCCAGCGGACAGTGTGGAGGTTCTTTCCTCCTTTGCCCAATCATTTCTGGTTGGACTCTTGCGTCCTGCCTGGGACTTTCTGCACCTTCTGGGTTACATGGTGGTGTGCACCTCAGTGGCCCGTTGGGCCAGGTGGTACATGTGCCCCCTCCAATGGGAGCTGACCGCCCAGTGGACTCCGCGCCATGGTCAATTCGACCAGCTGATCACAGTAACCCAGAAGATGTGGGACGCTTTCCAATGGTGGACCGTCCCAGAACGGTTGCAGGAAGGGATCCCGTTTGTCCGCCCCGAGCCGACGGTCGTCCTCACGACTGATGCCTCTCTCATGGGCTGGGGAGCCCACATGGGGGACAGCAGGGCCCATGGGTTCTGGACCCCCGAGGAGTCCCGATGCCATATCAACCTGTTGGAGCTCAGAGCAGTCATACTGGCACTGTCAGCATTCGCTTCTCAGTTCTGGGGTCAAGTGGTTCAAGTCCAGATGGACAATACCACAACCATGTACTACCTCAACAAACAGGGTGGCACGCACTCCTGTCTGCTGTGCAAGGAGGTGCTCCGCTTCTGGACCCTCGTCAAGCGGTTGGAGGCAGCTCTCCTAGCCATCCATGTGGCAGGACTCTCGAACCAACTGGCGGATTCTCTTAGCCACCTAGGCCAGACATCCCACGAGTGGTCCCTCCATCCAGAGGTAGCTTACAGTCTGTTCTCCCATTGGGGCAAACCATTGGTGGATCTGTTTGCCTCCAGGGAGAATGCCAAGCTGAGTCTGTACCATGCCTGACCCCCTCAGCAGGGCTCGCTGCAGGGGGATACCTTTTCGAGGCTGTGGACCCCAGGCCTCCTCTACACCTTCCCTCCATTTCCCTTGATCCACAAGGTGTTACTCAAGGTGAGGAGGGACAAAGCGAAGGTGTTTCTGGTAGCCCTGAATTGGCCGTGCCAATTCTGGTACCCAGATCTCCTCAGCTTCATCTGCAGGCCCCTGGAGCGGCTTTGCGCATGCCTGGACCTGATATCATTAAACCAAGGGAAGGTCTTCCATCCGGACCTTCAATCCCTGCACCTCACAGACTGGTATCTGAGTGGCTAGAGTTCCAGGCTCTGGGTCTTTCCGAGGATGTCTACACTGTGGTGGAGGCATCTCGCAAGGAATCGGCCAGGAAATGTTATGCCTTCAAATAGAAGAGATTTTCCATTTGGTGTCAGGGTAAGAGTCTGGACCCCTTATCCTGCTCTGTGGCTAACATTCTAGACTACCTTTGGTCTCTCTCCAAAGGGGGTCTGCAGTCCTAGACCTAGGGTGCACCTGGCAGCCATTTTGCTTACCGGGCGCGGGCCGGTCAGCTGACATTGGCACAGGCGACAGTGGTCGGGCGCTTCTTCAAAGGCCTGGATCACATATCCCCTCCAGTGCGTGAACCTCCACCTCCATGGGATCTCTTGCTGGTTTTGGCAAAGCTCATGGGCAAGCCATTTGAACCCATGCACAAGTGTGAGCTCTCTCACTTGTGGAAGACTGCCTTCCTGGTGGCAATCACGTCAGCCAGAATGACAGGGGAGCTCCAGGCGCTTTCGGTGGACTCCCCTTATCTGGTCTTTCACAGGGATAAAGTTGTCCTGCGCCCCCACCTGAAATTCCTTCCAAAGGTGGTCTCAGAGTTTCACCTTAATCAGGTGTTGACTCTGCCGGTATATTACCCTTACTACACCTCAGATGCCGAGTACAGGCTCCATACTCTGGACTTGAGACGTGCTCTCTCCTGCTATAAGGAAAGAATGGCAGAAATTCGTGGAGAGGTTCTCCAGCTGTTTGTCACCTATGCTGAAGCCGCTTCTGGCAGACCTGCAGTCACACAGACCATTGCAAGATGGATCACATCATGCATAAGTCTGTGCTATGAGTTGGCAGGCAAGGAGCCTCCCAGAGGGTTAAGAGCTCATTCTACCTGCCATTCTGCTGCATCGGTGACTGCTTCCAGGGACATCCCTATCCAGGAAATCTGTCGGGCTGCTACCTGGAAGTCAGCAAACACCTTTATTTCCCACTACCACATCGACCTTGAATCACGCCGGGATGCTGGTTTAGGGGCCTCGGTTCTCCAATCTCTGTTTCCTAAGTGGGGTGCCTTGTCTCCCTCCTCCCGGAGAAGTGCTAGAAGTCTGCCAAAGAGTGTGGATGAACAACATATCTATGCTCCTAGAAGAACACCTGTAACAGTAGTTCTAGGAGTGGTATATGTTGTTCATCCACACGCACCCACCTGACTTCCCCGGCTTTAGGCGCATCACCTTGCTTCCAGCGGGCTAAGATCTGCCGTCATGGGGCGTAGCCAAGATATTTACCACCCAGGTGGGTGGGAGGAGCCAGCTTGAAGACTTTCTGGTGAAATTTAAAGGGAAAGGGACATGCCAAAGAGTGTAGATGAACAACACCATCTACCACTCCTAGAACTACTGTTACAGGTGAGTAACCTGTTCTTTTTGACTACTGTGATGTAGTCTGTGGTGCTGCCACTAAGTCCTCCCTAGCCAGACTAAACACCCTATTCAATTCGTTCTGCCGCTTTGCCCCTGGATGCCCCCCCCTCGCACCCATCACTGTGATCTTTATCGTGCTCTGTCCTTCTCATCTCTTATAAATAGGTGACTCTCCCACTGTGCTAAATTCACCTCCAAGCACTGGTTGGGTGAGCGCCCTTCCTACCTCACCTTCTCCTTTATATCACCTCCTCCACCCTCCCATTCCCTTAGATTGTTCGATTCCCATACCCTGGTTGTCCCCCACAGATCCACCCAAATCGGCCAATCCAGTTACTCTCACCGCCTACCAAAACTTTGGAATTCCCTCCCACCTCAAATCCAGCACTCATCCTCCACCTACTCAATCAGCTCTGCCCTCAAAAATTACCTTGCACCTAGCTGCTCCTGCCATGTACCTATCTAATTCCCCTCCTCTAAGCCCTGGACAAACCCCTCCTCTCTATACTCACTTTCACTTACCACCCCAAGGGGCTTGTATCTCTGATCTATTCCCTTCCTCCACTATGCTAAAGGAGTCTCTCTGGGATACTGCATTATCCCCTTCTCTCTGGTCCCACCAGTCCCATTGTAGGGTTCCTCTCACCCTGTGGGAATATCCAGGGCCATGACTCTTCTCCCTTCCCCTCCTCACCCTTCCCTCCCTTTTCCCCCATTTCTTTCACATAACAACTTGTTTACTTATTAACCTGGCACTTATTGTCCACTCTCTCTACATGTTATGCTCAACATTGTTGTAATACATTTTGTAACACCTGCCTTACAACTGTATGCTTATGCTGTTCTTGTAAATTGAATGTTTATTGTCTCATTCCTATTGTACCCCTCTCCCCCCCCCCCAGGTCACACTGGGAGATGAGCAATGCGTTGCTCCATGTGCCTTCCTGGTGAAACATTTTAATAAATAAACGTACAGCCACTGTCTGCAGAGAAAAGCTCAGCCCCAGAGGGCTGCACCCCTGGTTAGCATCTCCACCAGTGCCCTCATGGAGCTTGTGTGCATTGACTTTCTGTGCATAAAGCCAGATCAAAAGAACATTGGTAATGTGCTGGTCTTGACTGACCATTTTACTTGCTATGCCCAGGCCTATCCAACCAAGGACCAAAAGGCATCCAGTGTGGCAAAAGTTTTAATAGGAATGTTATTTGTCCATTACGGTGCCCCAGGAATCCACTCTGATCAGGGGAGAGATTTTGAGAGTCATCTGATTAAAGAAATACTCACTGGGGCGAAATCCAGAACTACCCCTTATTACCCTCAAAGGAATCCACAGCCTGAAAGATTTAATCGAACATTACTAGACATGCTGGGCACACTTCATCCCCGAGACAAGTCAAAATGGAGTCAGCAGATAAGCACATTAGTTCATGCCTGTGACTGCACTAAAAGTGTTGCAGCTGTGTTCTCCCCTTACCACCTGATGTTTGGCCAAGAAGTAAGGTTACCAGTAGACATCTGTTTTGGAATGTCCCCTGATGGAGTCAAAGCAGAGAACTACCTCCAGTATGTCCAGAAGCTAAAAGCTCAGTTAAACCATGCCTACCAGTTAGCCCTCACCTTGGCAGCCAAAAGAAATTTAGCAAACAAAAAAAGGCATGACACGCATGTTAAGGCCCAAGAATTGTAGCCCGGAGATGGTCTTGCTAAGAAATTTAGGACTCCACGGAAAACACAAGATAGCCGACAGGTGGCATCACACCCCATACATTGTTGTCAGCAAGCTGGGGGACCTGCCAGTTTACAGAGTGCGTCCAGAGAATAACCCATGAGCTGTAAAGACAGTGCACAGACATCATTACCAGTTGGGCAAGTCATAGATTCTGCACCCCAAGATACTGCCTCTCCCGGGTCTGTAACCCGTGCAGCAGCTAAAAAGAAACAAGTTAACCTCTCTTGTGGTTGTTAAAGATTCAGGGCCTTCTCTCAGCCATGTTCTAAATGAAATCGACTGCCAGTCTGAATCGGATGACACTGAGTATGAAGCCACTTACTAGCTGTCTTATGAACTGAGTCAGTTATTTCAGGGAAACCACCTGTGTGATTTGGGAGATGAAGCTGGACCCTCAGAACTGTCTAACCATCCAGCCTTCTCCACAGCCCCTGTGCCTCCTGGAAGTGAGGTGCAAAGTGTAATTTCAGACCTAGTTGATTCCTTGTGCCTTGTGGAGCCAACTGAGCCCAAAGAGGTAGATTATGACCAAGAAAGCACATCTGGTAACATACCAGATAGTCCTGAACTAATTGCAACTGATGATTCCAGTAGTATTATGGACAATAATGCAAATGAAAATTATGATTCTGACAGTATCAGTAATGTGTTTTACATGATTTAAATTCCATGGAATTTCCTCCTGATGACGAACCTGGACTTTCAGAGCAAAGTAATGAAATTAATTCTGCTGAACCAGAACTAACAGAGCAAGAAACTGAAAGTGTTTCTGTTCCAGAACAGACAGCCAGTGCAGAGGTACCCCTTTCTTCAGAAGCAGACTTATTGACAACCAATGAGCCGGGACTAATCAGTCCAAGTGCAAATGTTGAAAGGACTGAGCCTGGGCCTGCCCCTCTCGGAAAGTCTGGAAGAGCCACAAAGCCTGTAATGCACCTCAGTTATGACTCCGAGAAAGGCCTGTAGACCTCCCATTGAATGTAGTTCACAAAGGGGTATACATTTCTGAAAATTGTCTTCCAAAACTAGGCTACTCTGCCACTTCAAGGTCGATAATTAAGCCCTCTTGTCAGTATACTAATGCCATTGCACCATGCAGTCCCAGTGTAGCTGATAAGGATAGGCCCCAAGCCATGTGGGTTCATACTAAGGTGTTAATTTAATAGGACTTAAAGGTAAAAAACTAAAAATGTTGACTTTCTATAGACCACCAGATACAAATATAGAGGACACATCAAGTTTTTTGGAAAGGGTGATGAGTCTGTCTGAAGCATGTGATGTGGTGGTTATGGGAGATCTAAATATGCCACAGTTAGATTGTAACAATGAAGGAATTGAAAATATATCAGCATCTAGGCTGTTGGGGGATTTGCAAGCAGCTGGGATAGTTCAACATGTTCATTTGGCTACAAGGGGTAGTAATATACTAGACATCGTAATGTCAAACATCCCAGAGGAAATAAAACAGTTAACAATTGGACTGCCTATAGATACAAGTGATCATGATTCTATCACTTTTTATATTGATAAGACTAATAAGGTGATAAAGGGTGTTACCACCCAGTATCTTTATAATAGAGGGGACTATGCGGCTATTAAGAGTCACTACTTCAATATGATTGGGAGAACATGATGAATGACCTGAATACCCAAGATGCCTGGGATCTGTTTGTTAATATAATAAATAACATGTTTGACAGGTTCATCATACCCAAGAAAAAAGTATACAATAATAGAGGGAAAATCCCTTTTGATTAAATTAGAACATTATAAGGGTTGGAAAAAGAAAGAAAGCTCTATTTAAAAAAAATGAAACAATCTAGTAAAGTAGCTAATATTAAAAAGTATAAACAAATAGTAAGACAGATGAAAAGAGAAATACATAAAGCAAAAAAAAAGCAGAGTTTAGATTGGCCGTGACTAAAAATGACATAAAAGGCTTCTTTGTCTATGTGAACAAAAAAAAAAGGACAAAGTAGATCTGTGGGACCCTTAGTTGTAATGGGGGGAGTTAAGTAGTGATCCCATAACACTTTCGAAGGAATTTAGTGTTTTAGTAATGCCTTCTCTAAGGGAAATCACAATATGAGGGTGGTAAAAGATGGGGTGGATAAATCATATGTTGGGGGAGTAATGACTGTGGATAAAGTAGTTGGGGAAAATAAGATCCTTAAAGGTGGATAGGGCAGCAGGCCTGGAGGGATTTCATCCCATATTTATTAAGGAACTTGAAGTAGAATTGGCACCAGTTATTTCAATGATTGGTCAGAAATCATTAGCTGAGGGATATGTACCAACTGACTGGAGACTAGCCCATGTGGTGCCGATTTATAAAAAGGGGGATAGGAGCATTCCATCAAATTATCGACCAATGAGTCTAACCTCGGTGATCAGTAAATTATTTGATGGGATCTTGAGTGATGAAATAAAAAACCTTTTGGAACAGAAAGGATTAGAGGATAATAGCCAGCACAGTTTTGTAAAAATAGATTGTGTGAAACCAGTATAGTCTGTTTTTACGGTTGGGTTACTAGGAAATTGGATCAGGGTAGGAATATTGATGTTCTTGCTGAATTTAAGTAAATATTGATATTTTTACTTTGCACCGAAAAAGGAAGTGAACGGACACTTACTTCTGTTTTTTCGGCTTAAAACCTGCCCCTCTAGCGAACAGAGCGTTTAATAGTGGCATTGCTACTGATAATAGCGAACCTCTGGTGAGAGGTGGAGTAGTGCAGTGCACCAATACACTTTGATATGCCATTAATATATTTGTTTTAACTGTTGCTGTATTGTGTCGTACCATTTGCTTGTAACTGACTCTTCAGTGAATAGCAGAGCATTGTGGGAACCTGGAGGACTAGCAATAGGCTAGTATACCTCCTACCCCCAAAACAATATCTCTCTGTTAAAAGCACTGTTGCCTGGTGGTTCTCTGCCCTTTTAAGGGCTTGTAAACCTTCAACTCACAGAATCTTGCTGAATTTAAGTAAATATTGTTATTTTTACTTCGCGCTGAAACCGGAAGTGAACAGACGCTTACTTCCAGTTTTTCGGCTTAAACCTGCCCCTCTAGCGAGCGGGGCCGCGCGTGGAGACGCGCGCAGAGACATGCGCGTTTGCTCATGTCTGCTGTGTCCGTTGGGCACACTGAAACTGCTGGCATTAGACGCACTTGGATAAGATAATTTTAGCATATCCTCTACTTAGTAAATATACACCTTTAATAATGGAAAGAGAACTTAGTAAGTGTATGCAATGTTTGATGTATAGTGAGGGAAAGTATGGGAGTGAGTATGTATGTGCTAATTGCCATCTGATTACTACTCTTTGAAGCAGAGATGGCGTTTCTGCTTAATATTAAACCAGTTTCTACTGATATTAGGGAATTAGAAAGTTACATTGATCTTATGGATGAACAACTTCATTCTAATGAACAATTTCCTTCACATTTAGGTGCATTTATGTGCCTCCTGATAAGGAGACAATTGTAACGACTAGTACTAGTATACCTGTTGCCTCTGCCCCCTCTTATAAGGTGGATGATTATCCGCCCTCTTCTCATGATAATGATGACTGGACCATTGTCACAAAGCCTCTTAAAAAAAAAGAGCGGTGGTCATATACACAGTAGTGCCCCTATTGAAACTTGTAATAGGTTTGAGCAATTGACTGTATCAAATAATGAAGTGCTACATGATTTATCCTGTGCATCGCCCTCTGTTGATAATAATGGTTTAAAAACACTTTCCAATCAGGAGTTAATGCCCATATTTGTCCTAGTAAGTCTCAAGCTACCAAAGCAATACCTATTAAGTTAATCACTCCAGAGTGTGTTAAACAATCACCTGTTTCTGATACTTGTACCCCTACTGTCTCAAAACAAGTGTTGGTCCTGGGAGATTCAATCATTAAGCACATTGACAGGGTGGTATGCAATAGTGACAAGAGCAACTGCACTTGTTCTAGCTTCCGTGGGGCCAGGGTATCTGACATTACCTCCATGATGCCTAAAATTTTACAAAATGTGGGGGAAAATCCACTGGTTATCATACATGCTAGCGTTAATGATATAAACACCCCATTTAATCAGTTACAACAGGACTATGTGCGTTATGTAACCTGTTACTTGATAGGGGATGCTGTGTATGTATATCTGAAATTCTACCTGTCCTGAGAGCAACATCTACCATGACGCAAAAAATCAAAACCCTAAATGAATGGCTGAGAAAGTGGTGTTTTAAGCAGGATATACCCTGTATTACCCACTGGGAATCATTTTCAGATCGTTCTTCCTTGTTTTGCTGGGATGGTTTACATCTCAGTCGTAGGGGTAGTACACTTATGGGGAAAAGTATCACTAAAATCATAAATCATTGTTTAAACTAAAAACAGTGGAGGAGAATGGGTCTATTCCCAAGTCTCTGAATACTTACAAAATATTATTACAACTAAATGTAAATTCCTAGCTTTAAATGCAAGATCTTTAAACCAATTCAAATTAGCAGAACTCGAAGCCAAATGTAAAACTTTAAATATAGGTGTAGTGGGAGTAACTGAAACTTGGTGGGACGCATCCTCAATTTGGTCCAGAGAAATTTCTGGTTATAAGTTATATCATAAAAACAGATTAGATAAGCAAGGCGGTGGAGTTTGTATCTACATACGAAATTATATTCCTTGTTTTGAAGTGTGTTTTCCCTTTCCTTTGGAAAGTATATGGGTTAAAATCTTATTGAAGGAGCAGTCCTATATAACTATTGGTAACATCTATTGACCTCCATCTGCAAATTCAGATTACACAACTGATATGTTTAAAGAAATTACACATTTTTCAGAATCTCAAGATAATGTAATATTTGGTGACTTTAACCTCCCTCATATTAACTGGGACTCATTCTCAGGACAGTCCTAAGGAAAGGACTAATAGATGTGGTAGTTAGTACTGGATTACAACAACTTGTTACTGAACCCACTCGAGGTCCTAATATTTTGGATCTATTATTTACTAACATAGAGCAACAAATTAGCAATTTACAAATTTGGGATCCACTTGGGACCAGTGATCATTCATCTATTCTTTTTGAAATTCAGCAGTTTAAAACTACACAAAGGAAGTTATGCTGTACAAAAAAATTATAAAAAAGCAAATTTTTCTAAAATCAATGAATACTTGCAAAACATAAACTGGGAATCTAATTTTCTTAATTGTACAACACAACAAGCTTGGGACTTTTTTAAAAACATTGTACATTATTTGGAAAATACCTTTATTCCATCTAAGAGGAAATTTAATAATAAAGGAAAAATTCCCCCTTGGTTCAACAAGACAATTAAAAATCAGATTAAAATAAAAATAAAACTTTTTAGGAAACTTAAGAATAGTTCTGTTCCATTTAAAACTACTCTATTACATAAATACAGACTGTATGTGAAAAACTGAAAAAATTCTATTAAACTGGCAAAAAATAAGCTAGAATTTAAACTAGCTCACACAAAAGACTGTCACAAATCTCTTTTATCCTATGTAAATAGTAAAAAAGATGCATCAAGGACCATTGGTCCCATAACCAATGGCTCTTCTCTATCTGATATAGAAACCTCGAATCTCTTTAATAAGTACTTTTGTTCTATCTTCTCTCAAAAATCACCTATTAGTACATTTAAAGTTCACCACGTAGATTATCATAGGTTCTATCCAACTGACATTATACAGGCTATCAAAAAACTAAAACAAAATACTAGTTCGGGCCCAGATGGTATTCATCCATGGTTTCTGATCGAAACCTCTATAAATATTTCTATACCTTTGTCAATTATCTTCAACAAATCCTTACAAGAAAGCATTGTACCAAATGATTGGCATTCAGCAATAGTTACTCCCATATTTAAAAAAGGCAATAGAGGTTCTGTGCAAAATTATCATCCAATTAGTCTGACCTCAGTGGCTGGTAAATTAATGGAACGAGTAATGAAGTCTCTAATAGATCAAGATTGTAAAAAATTAGGAAATTATGATTCAAATCAGCATGGGTTTACTCCCAAGTATTTCTGCACCACCAATCTGATATTTTTTTACAATAATATAAGTACTCTACTAGATGTGAGTATCCCTACTGATGTAATTCTTTTGGACTTTAGTAGAGCTTTCAATAAAGTCTCACATGAAAAACTCATTACTAAAATGCACAATCTAGGTTTGTCACCTGATATTGTCAACTGGACTTTAAACTGGTTGACAAATTGTTCTCTGAGAGTCAGAATTAATGATATCTTGTCTGATTCAGGTAGTGTGACAAGTAGTGTACCACAGGGGTCGGTCTTGGGACCAACATTGTTTAATCTCTTTATCAGTGATTTACAAACAGGGCCAAATAACTTCATGGTTAAATTTGCAGACGATACTAAATTGGGGGGCAAGGTTAATAATCAAGGAAATATTTCTGCATTAAAGAAGGATTTGGAAAAATTAACACTTTGGGCAAATGAAAATCATATGCAGTTTAATCAAGACAAATGTTTAGTAGTGCATTTCAGTGTAAATAATCCAAAAACGATATATTATATAAACGGACTACCACTTCACTCATCAAATTATGAAAAAGATTTAGGGATATATGTTAATAATAAACTTACATCAAATGATCACTGTGTTAGAACTGCATGCATGACCAACAGACTTTTGAGGCAAATAAAACGCACTTTTGTTAATTGCACTGAACAATGCCTTATTCCATTGTATAGGGCATTCATTAGACCGTATCTAGACTATGGCTTCCCTTTCTGGAATCCAAACCAAAAAAAGACACAGCAATTCTTGAACAGGTTAAAAGGAGAGTAACTAGAATGATTCCAAGATTAACAAACTTCGATTATCAGAACAGATTAAAAGCTACTGGTCTCTTCTCTCTTCAAACTAGAAGATTAAGAGAGGATATGCCTATGGTTTTTACTGTAATAAATTCACCAGATCTAATGGAACAATTTGATCTAACACTCTCCAAAAGGAGACATGTTCCGAGACTGCATAATAAACAGCTTGAAGTAAAAACTTATAAAACCAGCAAAATGGGAAACTTGTTTCCAATAGGAGCATCCATTGTATGGAACACCTTGCCACAAGAATTGATAGAGGCAACTAGTGCCACTGTCTTTAAAGACAAATTAGATGTTTGATGGAGGGATAATAGATAAATAATGTCCCACATAGTGTGGGGAACAGTCTCGATGGACTCTGGCCTTCTTCTGTTCTTTCATACTAAGTAATACCAAGTAATGCTGGATTTCAGTGGGGCCTTTGATAAGGTCCCTCATGGATTGCTGTTATTAAAGCTATTGAATATGGGTGTGGATGTAGGATTGGTAAATTGGATTAAGCATTGGCTGGTGAATAGGATGCAGAGGGTGAGAGTTCAGGGTTACTTATTAGAGGCAGTGAGGGTGGAGAGTGGGGTGCCGCAGGGCTCTGTGATGGGACCGTTGGTATTTTTGTGAGTGATCTGAAATTAAATAGTGAAAATAAGTTAGTTAAATTTGCGGATGATGTTAAAGTGTGTGTGGGGGGGTAGCTGATACTTTTGAAGATAGACTGAAGTTTGGACAGGATTTATTAGACATTGAGGAGTGGACCCAAAAGAACTTTTGAGTTTTAATACTAATAAAAGTGTAATGCTGTATATGGGAAAGGGCAACATAAAACAGGATCACTATATTCAGGGTAGTAAAATAAGATCTTCTTCCTGTGAGAAAGATCTTGTGTGTGTGTGTGTGTGTATATATATATATATATATATATATATATATAGAGGCAAAAACTCAGTTTAATGCATTAGTTAGGATGTTCGACAGTGATAAAAGTGAGGAAATTCGCTGTTAGGGTTGAAAACCCTAACTCTGAATTCACCCCCAGCACCACACACACACACACATGCAAGTATGGGGAGGACCAAGTCAACACAACCAATGACAGACATCCAGCAGCAGGTGACAGAAATAACAAACAATTGTCTAAATGTACTGACAGACATCCCCACCCACCTGACCAGGTACTGCATGCTCAGTGGAGATCAACAGCAAAACTGAGGCCATGTACACCAAGCGATACATCCCTGATTGCAGCTGCACACACGCACTCACACTTAGTGCAGTTGCATGGCCTTACCTACTGATGCCCCACACCAGACGCACACCACATGTGATGGGCCACCTGAGCAACAGAGTTGAGGAAAACCAAGGAATTGTACAGGTATAATATCTCTGATTATAACAAGGGTTTGAGAAATGCAGCTTTCTAATTGACTGTAAACATTGTAACAGCCTTATGTTTAGTTTTTATTAACATACATGTAGAGCCTAACCATATGATGAACATGGTTTAATGTTGTTTAAAAAACAGTTTTATTATGATAGCAATAAGCCACTCCCAGGTATTATGTTAATGGTCAGTTTATCACTGTCTAGCGACATGTGGCACTCGGCTACGCCTCATTCAACATTAAACCTGTCACCTGCTGCTGGATGTCTGTCATTGGTTGTGTTGACTTGGTCCTCCCCCATACTTGCATGTGTGTGTGTGTCTCTGTGTGTGTGTGGTGCTGGGTGGGGGTGAATTCGGAGTTAGGGTTTTCAACCCTAACAGCGAATTTTCTCACTTTTGTCACTGTGGAACAACCCTAACTAATGCATTAAACAGAGTTTTTGCCTCTAATTTCTTCTTTTGAGAATGATAACGAGAAATAGTGAATGTAATGCAGCGTCGGAGGCTCACGCCCCATCACATAATGCAGCGGCACTCCCGCCACATGATGTCTTGTGGCATAGTAACAGGAACAGCAACGCAAACAGAAGCACTAACAGTGGCGCACATGGTAACGCAAGCGCGATTGAGAACAGAAAGGGTAACACACACGGTGGCGTAGACGGGAATGGTCTGCCACGTGATGTGTTGTCACATAGTAACATGGTGCCTGCAAACGGAAATGTCAGTGGGCATGGTGACGCAAAGTGAAACAGAAAGAGAAACAGTACTGTAGACACAAATGGCAAAAAATAACAGAAGCAGGCGCAAATGAAAGCGCACATGGTGGCGCATGAGCGTCAACGGTAAGTGAAACGGTACGGAACCGCAAGCAAAAAGGGCAACAGTAATGTAAGCGCACAGGCTGGTTTTCCCCAAAACCTGCATAGAGAAAGACAGTGAGTACAAATAATGTATGCATAATAATGAGTATCAGAGCAGAAAATGAGAACTTGGAATACTAAATAGGTTATATCTCAGGGACCGTACGATGTAGAAAAAAAATTTAAAAGTCGTATGATTTACAACTGTCCTGGCTAATTTTCCGATGAAAAGTCCAGATCTCGCACCAAGCTCGGATACGGGCCCTGAAAGGCTGCCAACCGTAATGTTATCCTATGGAAAAAAGAGAAGTTCAGAGTGCCATAACTTTGCCGCCCTGTAATATTTTTTCACCAAACCACTGAAAGGCACATCTGTGGGCTGTTGGCTGTCTTCCCTTCAAATTTCAGGAAAAAAGACTAAACCGTTATTTTGCAGCAGGGTGCCAAAGGATTCCTGTAATGCGTCGGGCGCCGTAATGTTATCCTATGGGAAAAAACATCAACCTTGGAGTGCCGTAACTTTGCCGCCGTGTAATATTTTTACAATACAACACTGAAAAGCCCCATCTGTGAGATGTCATCTGCGTTCCCTCCAAATTGCAGCCCAAAACTCCCAACCGTTCTTTTGCAGCGGAGTGCCAAAGAATTACTGTTATTTTGGGCATAGTGTCGCAAAGTAGTGTCGCAATTTGCGAAAGCTTTCACAAAACATTTGCGACACTTTCGTGAGTGCGACACTACTTTGTGAAAGTACTTTTTCCAGAAATCTGAAAAACATATTTCTGGGGTGTTTTACCCCAAAATAAAGACATGGCTAGCATCCTCGGGGCCAACTAGGTGAATACAAAAAGAATTAGGTTGCTATAGGGTCTCAATTTTAAATGCCAAGCATTTGTCTGATCACTAACTGAAAACAAGATGGCGGATTTGCAACAGTAACAGGGCCATTGCGACAGTAAAAGTGCATTTGTACACTGTCGAACTTTTGTTAACTTTTCGCTGACTTATAATGGGAAATTGTTTTTGAATAACTTTTGAACCATTTAATATTTTTTCACTAAGTCTTGAAAAGCACATTAGGGACTCTCCGGCCGCACGCACTTGAAGATTTCGGGCCGGTCGCGAAAACCAGACGACCTGTAGGCCGACCGTAGAATTCCAGAAAAAGCGTGAATGCACACAGATCACGCTTAATAACTCCGCAGCCATATATCCGACTGGTACGAAACTTGGCAGATCCCAAGGCCTATGGTTCTTGATCGGTATTCCAAATTTCAGGCAAATCCGTCAAATGGTTGCAAAGTTATTAAGGTACAAAGTTTTGGGGTTTAACATAGAAATGGCTCCTCAACCCTAATTCATGGTAGCACTACGTGCTATCATAATATATATATATATATATATATGTGTGTATGTGTGTGTGTGTGTATATATATATATATATATATATATATATAGTAATGTTAGGATAAACTTTGAAGTTACCTTTCAACTGGAATCTGGTGACATTGGGGTCATCGCCCAAAGTGTCACCCCATCACATGTGGAAAGAAGTGAGGAATAGGAGAGTGGGGTGACAGTTAGGACCGATGACCCCAATGCACACCCTGATTCCAGTTGGGGAGGGGCTGAGGGTGCAAAGGGGTTTCAACCCTAACATCGAATTTCCTTGCTTTTGTCGCTGTGGAACAACCCTAACTGATGCATTAAATGGAGTTTTTTGCCACTAATTTGTCTTCTTTTTGAGAATGATAATGAGAAATAGTGAATGTAATGCAGCGCGGAGCACGGGGTGATGTCTTGTCGCATTGTAACATTGTGCCCGCAAACGCAAATCGTAATGCGCATGATGACGCAAAGCAAAACAGAAGGAGGAACAGTACTGTAGACAGAAATGTTAAAAACAACGGAAACGCAAAGGGTAACGCACATGGTGGCGTAAACGTGAACGGTAAGTGAAACGTGTATGGAACCACAAGCAGAAACGGTAATGGTAAGAGTAATGTAAGCACACAGGCTGGTTTTCCCCAAAAGCTGTATAGAGAAAGACAGTGAGTAGAAAGAATGTATGCAAAATAATGACTCTCGGAACACAAAAATCAGTAGTTGTAATAGTAAATTGCTTATGTCTCAGTAACCATACGACATAGAAAAAAAATGTAAAAGTCATATGTATTATCACTTTCGTGGCTAGTTGTATATGGGGGCTAAAATTTTTCGACAAAAATCCGTATCACTTTATTGCGTAGATACAGGCCCCATCGTGCGCGCAACGCCGTAATGTTATCCTATGGGAAAAACAGAAGTTCGGGCTGCCATAACTTTTGAACAGTTTAATATTTGTTCACGAAATCTTCAAAAGGCACATTAGGGCCACAGCTGCACGCTCCCTGAAGATTTCGGGTCGGTTGCAAAACCGCAACCTGTTGCGGCGACTACAGAATTCCAGAAAAGCGTAAACGCCACAGAGATCACGCTTAATAACTCCGCAGCTGTGTATCCAACTGGTACGAAACTTGGCAGATCCCAAGGCCTATGGTTCTTGATCATGTATTCAAATTTCAGGCAAATCAGTCAAACAGTTGCAAAGTTATTAAGGTGCAAAGTTTTGGGGTTTAACATAGAAATGGCTCCTCAACCCTAACTATGGTAGCACTACCGTATACCATAATATATAAAATATATATATATATATATATTGGGGAAAAAAATCAGTTTAATGCATCAGTTAGGGTTGTTCCACAGTGACAAAAACGAGGAAATTCGATGTTAGGTTTGAAACCCCCTTTGCACCCCTCCAGCCCAGTCCCCCAACTGAAATCAGGGTGCACATTGGGGTCTTCGGCCCTAACTGTCACCCCATCACATGTGGAAAGAAGCTGAGGAATAGGAGAATGGGGTGACCGTTAGGACCGATGACCCCAATGTGCACCCCAATTCCAGTTGGGGTGGGCTGGAGGGGTGCAAAGGGGTTTCAACCCCAACATCAATTCCTCGCTTTTGTCACTGTGGAACAACTCTAACTGATGCATTAAACTGAGTTTTTGCCTCACTTCCTTTTTTTTTGAGAATGATAATGAGAATGGTGAATGTACGCGGCGCGGAAGGGCCCCCGCCTCCGCCACGTGATGTCTTGTCACATAGTAACATTGTGCCCGCAAACGCAAATCGTAATGCGCATGGTGACAAAAGCGAAACAGAAAGAGAAACAGTACTGTAGACAGAAATGTTAAAAACAACGCAAACGCAACCGAAAATGAAAACGCAAAGGGTAACGCACATGGTGGCGTAAACGTGAACGGTAAGTGAAACGGGTACGGAACCGCAAGCAGAAACGGTAATGGTAACAGTAATGTAAGCGCACAGGCTGGTTTTCCCCAAAAGCTGTATAGAGAAAGACACAGTGAGTACAAAGAATGTATGCAAAATAATGACTCTCAGAACACAAAAATGAAGACCTGGAATAGTAAATTGCTTATATCTCAGTAACCGTACGACATAGAAATAAAATTTAAAACTCATATGAATTATTACTTTCCTGGCTAGTTTTAAAGGGGCTAAGAGTTTTTCAAAAAAGCCCAGATCTCCCAGACCGCTGAGATACGGGCTCTGAAAGGCGAATGAACGCCATAATGTTATCCTATGGGAAAAAAACAGAAGTTCAGACTGCCATAACTTTGCCTCCCTGTAATATCTATTAACCAAACCACTGAAAGGCACATCTGTGGGATATTGGCTGTGTTTCCTGAAAATTTCAGCCCAAAAGACCAAACCGTTGTTTTGCAGCAGGGCGCCAAACGATTGCTGCAATGCGTTGTACGCCATAATGTTATCCTATGGGAAAAAGTGTCAACTTTGGAGTACCGTAACTTTGCCGCCATGTAATATTTTTTCAACGAAACACTGAAAGGCATATCTGTGAGATGTCAGCTGCATTTCCAAATTTCAGCCCAAAACTCCAAACTGTTCTTTTGCAGTGGGTGCCAAAGAATTACTGTTATTTTGGGCATAGTGTCGCAAAGTAGAGTCGTGATTTGCGAAAGCTTTCGCAAAAATTTGCGACACTTTCATGAGTCGACACTACTTTTGTGAAGTACTTTTCCAGAAATCTGAAAACATATTTCTGGGGTGTTTACCCAAAATAAAGACATGGCTAGCATCCTCAGGGCCCGACTAGGTGAATACAAAAGAATTAGGTTGCTAGAGGGTCTCAGTTTTAAGTGCCAAGCATTTTTCTGATCACTAACTGAAAACAAATGGCGGATTTGCGACAGTAAAAGATCCATTTGCGACAGTAAAGCGTGCATTTGTGACACTGTTGAATTTTTGTTAACTTTTCCCATTGACTTGTAATGGGAAATTTTTGAATAACCTTTGAACCGTTTAATATTTTTCACGAAATCTTCAAAAGGCAGCCAGGGGACCCGGCCGCTTGCGTTTCCTGAAGATTTCGGGCACGATCATACACAACCTGTAGGCGCGACCATAGAATTCCAGAAAACATAAATGCATGCGCAAGAATCACGCTTAATAACTCCGCAGCCATGTATCCGACCGTACAAACGTGGCAGTTCCTAAGGCATATGGGTCTTGATCGTGTATGCCAAATTTCAGGCAAATCCATCAAACAGCTGCAAAGTTATTAAGGTGCAAAATTTTGGGTTTAACATGTAAATGCCTCCTCAACCCTAACTATAGTGGCACTACCGTGCCACTATAATATATATATATAGTGTATGTATATATGTATGTATTTGTATAGATATGTGTGTGTGTGTATATATATATATATATATATATATATATAAATAAAAACAGGATATGAAAAATGGAACACACTGTAGAATTACAGCTAATAGATCTGTGCATTTGGTAATTTGTATTAGAAGAAGCTTTCATACCAGGAATGCAGAAGTGCTCACTAAAGTGTTTAAATCAGTATGGTACTCCAACTTGGAATACTGTTCCTCACTGTGGAGTCCTTATTTAAAAAGGATAGGGTTTTTCTGGAACATCCACAAAGAATTTTAACTAAAATGGTATCAGGTCACAGGAACCAACCTTATTAAACCAGATTAAAATCGATGAGACTATGGTCCTTGTCAAATAGGAGGATGAGGGGTAATTTGCTGCTTCTTTGTAGAGTTTTGCATCAGAATAGTTTGAGAACTGAATTGGGCTTGTAATATAGGAAAAAGATCTTCAACTGGAGAAAACATGATCAACAGTTAGTGAGTGAAAGGTGTAGAACTAATTTAAGAAAATATGGGTTTGTATGTTGGGCAATTGAATATTGGAGTAAGTTACCAGCATATGTTGTGCAGGCTGATTCTTTCATTACCTTTAAGATCAGGTTGGATAAATATATGGATTGTTACCTCCACTGAATTGTGGGACAGCCTTTAATGGGCTTTTTAGCCTTCTTGACTGTCTTATGTAACCTTAGTATGAACCTTAAGATGTATGGCCTCGAGGAAAGCAGGAAGAGTGGGGACATGATAGAAACTTTCAAATTTGTTTAATATTTATATAAGTGATATGCAGATATCCAATAATAACTGGTTGTCTAAATTTGCCGATGATTCTAAGCTTGGGGCCTTGTAAATCAATCGATTTTGATTCTCTCAACTCCGATTTACAGCTGATCGAAAAATGAGCGACTGACAACTTAATGGAATTTAATGTTGACAAATGTGTAGTTTGCATTTTGGATCTCATAATCCCAAAAATAAATATTATATTTGTAACTTAGTACTGTATTCAACACATGTGGAAAGGCACTTGGGTGCTCAAGTTAATTTTAAACTTACATCAGTTGATCACTGCACCAAAGTGGCTAATTCTACCAACGGATTACGTAGACAAATCCAGTGATCCTTTGTAAACAAAACCTAACAGTGCATGATAGCTCTCTATAGATCATGTGTCCACCCCCTTATTGACTATGGGTCCCCATTTTGGAACCCCTACCTAAAGTCTGATATTGATCGCTTAGAAAGAATTCAAAACATGCAACCCGTTGATCTCCAGGCTAGCTAAATTGTCTTATAAATCAAGACCATTACTGGTCTACATCTCTTCAGAGTAGAAGAATTAGGGGATTTACTCTTAACATATAAGCTTCAAAAAAACCCTGACCTAATGAATAAATGTGGACTATCCTATGTTACCAGACGTATTGTTCCAAGATGTCTTACTAAACGACTTATGGTCCCAATGGCAAAAAACAACCTAAGATTAAACTTTTTCTCACTTAGGGCACCAAGAATATGGAATAGACTTCCTCAGGAATTGGTCGATTCAATTAATATTGAATCATTCAAAAAGGGTATTGATAATTGGTTGACTAAGAAACATGTTAAGTGAATTGTTCCCACTCTAGTGTTGGGGGGGGGGATCTATATGGGCTTCGTCCTTCTTTCTTTCCCAAACAAACCAAGTAAACCAAGGGATTCAAGAAAGTCCAAGAGGGTAGCATCTTTCATAAAAAGAGATGTGCAAGAACTAGGGGGCACAATTTGAAGATAGAGGGGGGACGGCTCAGAGATAATGTGAGGAAGTATTTCTTCACAGAGAGGGTTGTAGATGCATGGAACAGCCTTCCCGAGGAGGTCATAGTCAAAAACTGTGGGGGAATTCAAGAATGCTTGGGACAGACATAAGGCAATTCTAGTGGGGTAGGAGGAACTAGGCTGTTGGTTAACTAAGATCTGCAGTTTATACGTTAGGTAGGGAAATGGGCAGACTAGGTGGGCCAAGCGGTCCTTATCTGCAGTCAAATTCTATGTTTCTGTGTTTCTAGCCCCTCCCAAATGGGGTTTACTATAATGTCTTCCTGGGCTCCTTAATGCCCACTGTCAGGTAGTGTCCTGTCTTAAGTAGTTCTGTCTGTTTGTATGAGAGTGCCATGCTGAGCTTCCGCGCCTGCCCTTTTAAGAGAATAGCTAATCTGTATTTAGAAATTAGTCTGTGCTGGGTCCAAAGTGATTTAGGCTTGTGGCCAGTCAGGCAGATTGTCATTTGCTCCATTCTGCAGTTGCTATTTGCATTGAGGGAGTTTATGTAGGAACTGTGCTTATCCACTGTTTATATGCTGTTATTTTGATATAGAGAAATTTGTCTAACCTACTTTAATTGCAGTTCACGATCTGGATGGAAGCCACCATGTTGTTTATTTTTATTTATTTATTGAATTCTTGGATGACACCCTGTGAGTGGATGCTCGCTTAGAGGTTCCACGTCAGATACATTATCACAGGAAGACACAGTATAGTTACAGTAAATTATACATACAGAGTATAGAAAATTCAACAGTACATGGGTTGCAGTGACAAGCAGTTCACAACTTTTGCTAAGGCATTGCACATGGTATGCCAGCGTCCGGCAGAAGAGAGAGAGGCAGAGGCAGACTGTTAGGGTAAGGTAGGGAGAGGCAGGGAGGACAGAGGGAAAGAAAAGGACCAAGGGGTAGGGGCTGGGAGGTAAGTGCTAGGATAAAGGAGGTGGGAGGCAAGTGCTTGGGCAAAGACTTAACTTGGTGGGCCAGGAGTTGGAAGTACTGAGGTAGACTAAAGCTGCAGGTGCAGACTAGTGGGGGCACCTACAGGTACTGTTGTCGGTGAGGTGCTGATGGAGTGTGTGCTTAAAGGTACCAAGGGTTGTGGCTCCGGCGATGTCAGACAGTAGACCATTTGTCCACAGAGGGGCCTTGTGAGCAAAGGATCGCTGTGCCATGGTTGTGTGGCACCTGGGCACGTGAAATACTTGTGTAGTCGAGCTCCTGATGTGTCTGGCATGTATAGGTGGTGATAGAAGGCTTAGAACTCTTTGAGGAAGTAAGTTTAGTGAGACCTTTTTTGTGAGTAGGCAGTTTTGATAAAGTGTTCTGTCCTTCAATTGAAGCCAGCCCAATTGTGCATAAAGCTCACAGGTGTGGGTAAGTTTTGGGGCATTAGTGAGCAGGTGGCAGGCTTTGTTTAAGGTTGTTGAGAGTCGCTGAGTGCTGTGTCAGTAGCGGAGCCATAGACAGCTAGGCCATAGTCAGTCAAAGTGATGAGTGAACTGTTAATTGCCAGTTCAGAGCTTCATAGATCAGGCAATGTCTATGCCTGTAGAGGATACCAATCCTGGTGTTAAAGGCTTTGGCCGTGATGTTAGTGTGCTGTGTGTAAGATAGGCCAGTGTCCAGTGTGATTCCCAGGTACTTGAAATGGAGGGCTAGTTCCAGGGTGTTATCGGAGTCATTCTGAATCGCCAGGGGATAGCTTTTTAGCTTATTTTGGGCAGTGGCAAAGAGCATTGTCTTGGTCTTTTTATAGTTCTTGACCAGTTTTTGCTCTTTGAACCATTTTCAGCAGCTGGAAGCCGCTCTGGAGGTCATATTCCAGAAGTGCTGGGTCAAGGTTGTTAGTAAAGATCACCTATCATCTATGAGAGGAGCATGTGGCTATTGCAAGTAGCCGGAGGTTGTTTAAGAAGACCCTGAAGAGTACCAGACTGAGTATGGATCCTTGTGGTACCCCTGATCTGACCAGTCAACTTTCTGATAGAATGTCCGATCTTTATTTGCTATGATTGCAGGCTAAGGTAGCTACAAAACCATGCTATGATTTCTAGGGCCAGCCCTATGTCCGAGAGCTGTTCAAAGAGGAGGACATGATGGACGTGTCAGATGCCTTGATAGGTCAATAAAGGCAGCCCTACAAAGTGCCCTTTGTCAAGAGCACTGTGTATGAATCCGGTAAATTCAGGAGAGCCGTGATGGTGCTATGGCGGCTCGGAAACCATGTTGTTCTGGGCATAGAGCAGATATTGACTGAAGTACTCCACCAGCAGGTCAGCCATAATCCTTTCAAGGGCCATGGAAGTGGTGGGAGTATAGAGATTGGCCTGTAGTTGTTTTGAAGAGACCAGTCACCACTTTTGTGCTGGGGTGACCATGGCAGCTTTCCATATTTGGGGAATTTGGAGTGGTAGAGGGCTAGATTAATTATCTTTGTCAGTGGACCAAGTACTTTGTCTAGTGTTAGTCGAACAAAGTTTAGGTCCAGAGAGTCCCACTCTGCCTTGATTTGCGAAGGGCTTTTTCAGTGTATTTTCTAGCAGCGGCTTCAGAGACCAGTTTGAAACGGAAGAGTGACTGGTTTGGTCGTGCTGGGGTTTTCTCACTGACCCCTGGAACAGGGGTATTGAAGACATTCTTTGGGAGCACACTACTGAGATCCAAGAAGGCGAGGTTCAGAGAGTTAGTGATGAGCAGAGGGTCCAAGGTAGGGACACTCTCAACATTTAGCATCGTAGGGGCTATTTTAGGGTCCTTCCAGTGATATCGCTAGATTTGCTCAGAACAATTTGCTGCTGTTCCGGTGTTAGTGAGTTCCTTGCAGAATTTGCTTTTTGCCTCACAAACTACCTTTGGCACTCCATTGCAGGCCTTTTATACCTTTGGATGTTACTTGGTGTGTGTGCGGCGCTGTTTGCCAGAGTTGGTCTCTTGCATTTAGTTGCACTAGTAGTTCGGGGTAATCCAGGGATTTATAGGTCTCTGGTTTTTCTCTGTGATGAAGTATGTTTGTCACAGGCTGCACTGAAGTTTGAGATAAAGAAATCTAGTGCATTGTCCACATCCATGGTTCCATACAGGTCTCGCCAGTCCTGCTGCTTTAGGTTGCCCTTTAACTGCAGAAGGTGGCCCTTTAGGAGTAAGCTTTTTCTTTTACAGTTCCGGCAGGGAGTTTGTAGTAGTTGTTCCAGAAGAAACTGACAGGGAGTGGTCACTCAGTAAATCAGGGAGCACAGTGAGGTCTGTGATGTGGGAAGGCGGTTCAAGAGAACCCAGTCCAGAAGTGTGCTGATGCCCATCTTGTAATTGGTTCAAGTCTGCGTCCACCAGTTGGGAAGTGGATTGTGGGCAAGGGTATCTTTTGATGGTGTTAGCAGCAAGTGAGACCCAGTTGATACTGAAGTCTCCCAGCAGCATTGTTTCAGTGTTTAGGCACAGCATGCTGATATAGTCCAGTAGGTTGTTGATGATGCCAGGCATGGTCTGCTTAGGTGGGATGTATATGGACAGTAGGGTGAGCACTCTGTTGTGTGCTCCTAGCATTAGTTTGATGACTAGTACTTGGAGATTGTCATTGAGTGGTGGTGGTGGGGGTATTACATATCCCTGGAGTGTATTTCTGGTGTAAATGACACATCCTTCACCTCTTTTCGAGTGCCTGTCCTGTCTGTACAGGGTGTAGCTGGGCAGGGATATGATAGTATCTGGCATTTTCGGGGAAAGCCATGTTTCCACAACAGATATCACATCAGGGTGGTGTTGAGAGACCCAGGCCTTGAGACTGTCCATTTTTGGGAGGAGGCTGTGGATGTTTAGAGATGAGAACATGAGACCTGAGGTTTTACTCTGTCTAGCATTGTGGGTTGTTGGAGGGCCAGGGTTGGTGTGCACATTGCCAGACATCAGGAGTAGGAGAAGCAAGAGTAGTCTTAGGAGCTGTTTCAGTATTAGTTTTTTCTATCGTTGCCTTACTCATTTGCTGGGTGCCTGCGTTTTCATTTTGTGAATATTGCCCGAACGTAGTAGTAGTAGCAGCAGGCGAGTAATGTGGTCCAGTAAGAGTTTATAATTTCTTGACCGTTGCCTTTTGCTGGATGCAAGTACTTTATTGGTGCTAAAGTGGGCAGCGAATCCAGGGATGAATGGTACAAAGGAGGGATCTTTTGGTTGACAGCACTGTGACCAGGTCCAGGGCTTCCCATGCTGGGTGTAGCTTTTGGACCCCTGGTAGGGGGAGGTGATTGAGACATACATGTTAAGGACTGTCTCCTGGCAGTTTAGATGGGAGGAAGGAGACAACCTGATGCACGGAGGTCCCGTTGAGGATAACAGAGTGAGTATGATGATGCATAATAGGGTTCCAGAAGTCCTAATTGACATTGTGATGCACAAGCCTCAGGAATGAGGTACTACCCCTTTGAGATAGAGAGAGAGAGAGAGAGAAACCTGAGAGAAGTAGGGGTGGGTCACTGGCAGAGAGAAAGTATGCTTAATAAAGGAAGAAGGCGGGGGTGGGGTTTTGTGGAAAAAATCACCCAGAGAGCTACACAGAGAAAGAGCTGCAGTGATCCCAGCTCTTTACCCTGCATAAGGACTTTCCCCAAGGTAATGAAATAAAAATAGGGACAGTTGGAGAGGTAGTCTGTTAAAGCTGCCTCCAGGCCCTGTAAAGCGATTTCGGTTCTGAATTGCACCGTACCTTAGGCAGTGGGGAGCAGGCAGGTGGCTGATGTTAGGTCCAGGACTTCCAGTAATTGGACCAATTAGACTCCAGGAGCCTAAAATGGATTCTGCTCCAGGGAGTCTTGTGGAAAGGAAGTTTTGTAGTATTGTAGTTTTCTTCAGTTGGCGCCTAAATGAACCTGGAGGGGAGGAGTCCTTACTGTAACTGACAGCTCCTTTAGCCAGCCGCAAGCCTGGATTCACCAGGGATATGCCAGCTGTACCAAGAGACAGTGGATCAGTTAGAACTGGAGGTTGAAATGTGAACAGCTCAAGCTTTTGAGCAGCTGCTCCCAGAAGGACTGTGGTGGAATCGTCAGGAAGCGGCCTAACTTGCCTTCCTGTCATGTCTCTACTGTTGAGAACTGCCTTTAACAGAAGCTGCATTTGCCTGGATCTGCAGCAGAAGCAAGAAGAAGTGTTAGTGCAACTTGCAATTTGGGCTGAAGACTTGCTCCTGAAGTGATTGTCTCAGCTTGTGTGCGAGATATACTCAGATCAGTAGGTTTGCTCAGTAAAGCTGCTGAATTGCAGCCAGACTAAATCTGAACTGTTTTCTGAAGTAGATATTGCTGAATGTTTTTCATGGGTCGAGACCTGGCCTACCACAAAAGAACCTGTTACGTCAGCTGGAGGCTTCACCAGCAGAAAATCACGAACTTTGCCAGATGGTGCATCCTGCCTGGGCCCTGCCAGTTCGGCCTAGGCCGCTACTCCATCACCAGAGACTGTCACGGCGAGAGACTGGCTCAGAAGTTCAGCCCGTGCACAGCAGCAACATGCAGGTTGCGGCCACCTGGAGGAAAGGCTGTAAAGAGGTGGTGTGTCATGCCAGCCCAGTTTCCCATTCAAACACCATGAAGTCTTGTTATATTATAACCGTAGCAGTCAGCCACTGCAGCTGAACTGCCCGGAGAGGAAGGAGTTAACTCCAGAAGATCTTGAGTTCTACAGCGAGGGCGCTGTGCCTAAAGTTTATCTGGCAGTTTCAAATGAAACTGTCAGATTCTTTTATCCGCTTCACTGAACAGTCGCTCCGAATCAGCTCCTTCAGCTCGGTTCATTCTCGTTCAAGCGGTATTTTCGGTTCATTTGAACCGGCAAAAGTTATTATTTTTACCGCATTTCGGTTTAAAGCTCTATCTGGTAACCGTAAGTACTAAAATTTAAGTCTGTGTGGAAAATTAATTATCGGTTCGGTTTTGAACCGATCGGTTGTTTTTTCTGCATTTTAAAAGTGTACAGTGGGTTTTAGAGTGCGGTTCTCGGTTCTTATCGGTTCTAAAAAAACCGGAATTATAACGTCTTTTTCAAATACCCGTGACACGGTTAGGAACCGATAAGGGTGTCTTGCCTGGCACTGCCATCAAAAGGGCAAGTTTTGGTTAGGCTGGCATTATGTCTGAGAAACCCAAAGAAAACCGGCCCACTGGGTTTCAACACTGTGATGTTCGTGGGGACGCCTTTGCCAAGGCTGACCCACACACCACTTGTGTTTATTGTCTGGGGCTGACCACCTCCTGTCAGACTGCCAGGTGTGTAAAATTTCCTGCAGCCACCCTGGAGAAGAGATTGGGCTGCAGGAACGAGAGGCCAAAAGTCCGCTGACCGGATGGCCAGCCCGGTCCAGTACCCACTGGACCAGAGGGAGTGCCCTCTGACCAGGCGAGACTTCCTCGGGCAAAGGAAGGCTGGTTCAGAGGAACCAGTCCCAAGTAAAAGACAAGGAAATCAGTAGGTCTGGAGTCCAAAATTGTGTCTCCAACTGCTGCAGAGATAGCTAAAGCCATTCAGATTGTCCAGTCACTGTCTCAGGGATCTGTAGAACCACCAACAGCTGGTAAAAGGTTGGTCTGTCAGTCCCAGTGGTTCAGGATTTTGAAGTTGAGGATTTTATGAACCACAGGAGGGGAGGAGGAATTTGATCAATATATGTGTGGCTGGGGGGTCTGGACGTGCCCATTGAAACGGACATTTCTCCAGACAGACCTTTAGAATCTCCTCCTATTCTGTCTGAGTCCCCTTCTTTCTTTATTTTTTACAAAAAGGTTGCAGAAACCCTCCAGCTTCCTTTAGAGTAGGCTGTGGATGAGCAAGAGGAGCCTGATTATGTGGAAATGATCGATATTCCAGAGTCTAGGAGGTTGTCTATTCCTTTGCATAAGTCATTTAGGAAGCAAACAACAAAGATTTTAAAAATCCTCATTCTGTCCCTCCTGTAGATAAAAAAATGGACAGAAGGTATACTTTGTCAGGCTCGGATACAGACTTCCTTACTGAGCAGTGTAGTCATGTAGGTGTGGTACAAGCTGCAGCCTGTGACAAGGCTAATATTCCTCTGGCCTCACATCCTCCTGATAAGGATTCCAGGAAGATTGATGCCATGCGAAGAAACAGTATATGGCAGCTTCTTTGGGACTCAGGCAGGCAAATTATATGGCTTATGTAGCTAGATATCAGAAATCTAGGTGGGACACAGTATTGCAGTTAGCCAAGCAGGCCCACGGCCAGCTGGCTAGTGAGTTGGAACAGGTGGCTGCTGATGGCATTGAAGCCTCTAAAGTTCAATTTCATACTGCTGTTGATGTTAATGATGTTTCTTCTAGGGTCATGGCCACTTCTGTAGCTTCCGTAGGTTGGCATGGCTCATGCACTAATCTGTCCCAAGATACCCAGTCAAAGGCTATGGATTTTCCTGTAGTGGGAAATTCTCTTTTGGGGAGCAAACAGAAAACTATATGAAAAGATGGATGAATACAGAACTACCTACAAAAGTGCCCAGGCTAAGGAGAAGCATGCCATGCCACAAAGGCATGCTCCTAGAGGTAGGGGCAGGCCCTTTTCCAGGCCTTTTTACCAATTTCAAGCCTCCTCTGCTGTCTCGCAGAGGGGTTTCTTCAGAGGCAGGGGTAGACGTGGCACAAGTAGACCGTCCCCCTCCTCTCAGCCTAAGGCTGCTGCTAAGCAGGCACCCTGATGGGGTGCCCAGGGCCGATTCTCCTGTACCAGTGGGGGCAGGTTGGCCTATTTCAGCTGGAACTGGCTGTCCCAATTCACGGACAGATGGGTTCTGGAGGTAATAGGCCAGGGTCTGGTTCTCAGCTTCAAACACTTTCCAAAGATGAGAGCCAGGCATTTTCCACCTGCAAATCCTTCAGAAGCCCTTGCTTTGAAGCAGAGGTTTCTGTCTGCTGGACTGCAAAGCAGTGGAAAGGGTTCCTCCTTGCCATCAGGGCAAGGGCTTTATTCAAGATACTTTCTTACCCCAAAAGACAGGAGAATGGCGGCCCATTCTAGATTTAAGATACTTGAACAAGCATCTGTTGAAACCAAAGTTCAAAATGTTGACTCTGGCAATGATATTGCCTTCCCTAAGGCCAGGACTGGCTAGCTTCCTGGACCTCAAGGATGCCTATTTTCATGTTCTGATCAGGCCTTCTCACGAAAAGTACCTCAGAGTTAGAGGTGCCTCAGAGGCCACTACCAGTTCAGGGCAATGCCTTCCCTACGCGCCAAGGGTATTCACAAAATGTCTCGCTGTAGTAGTGGCTCACTTAAGAAGGCAAGGGGTTGCTGTGTTTCCTACCTGGACGACTGGCTCATTGTGGGTCAGTCTCCAGGTCAGGTGAAATCCCACTTGCAAGTCACCCAGCAGCTTCTCACTTCCCTGGGATTCCTGCTAAACTTACCAAAGTCAGTTCTGGAACCAGTTCAGGTCCTAACTTTCATAGGCGCAGAATTGAACACAAGGTTAGCCAGGGTTTTTCTTCCCTCGGAAAGGGTGGACAGACTCATCGCCCTGGCATCCTCCTTTACCCTGCGGGTCTCTCGACCAGCAAGGCATTTTCTGCAACTCCTCGGGCACATGGCTGCTTCCAGAGCTGTCGTGCAGGGAGCAAGATTCCAGATGAGGGACATTCAGTTCCATTTGAGGGCCTATTGGTCTCAAAGGAAGGACCCCTCACCAAGTTGGTCCCAGTTACTCAAACTCTGATTCTAGCCCTCCACTGGTGGCAGGTCCAGAGCAATTTAAGACAGGGGGTTCCCTTCATTCCCATTTCTCACTCCCTCACCCTCACCACGGATGCCTCCCTGTTAGGGTGGGGGGCTCACCTGGGTGACCTTGCCACTCAGGGGGTATGGTCTCTTCAGGAGTCTCTGCTCCACATCAATCTTTGGAACTCAGAGCTGTCTTTTAGCTCTTGGTGTTTTCAGATTCTGTCCAGAACAAAGTGGTTCAAGTCAGGACAGACAATACCACACAATGTGGTATCAACAAGCAAGGGCACTCGGTCTTCAGCCTTGTGCACGAGCAATGAAGTTGTGGTCTCTGGCTTACTCCTGAACACCTCCCTGATAGCGTTCATCTCCCAGGGAAGGACAATGTCTGGCGGACGCCCTCAGCAGAATTTCTCAGGGCCATCACGAATGGGCTCTGAATCCACAAGTGCTGGGGTCTGTCTTTGCCAGATGGGGCACCTCAGATAGATCTTTTCGCAGCCCCAGACAACCACCAACTTCCTCTTTTTCTGTTGCAGGCCTCCAGTTCTGGGCTCAGTCCTCTGGACGCCTTTCTGTTGGACTGGAAAGGAAGTTTCTGTATGCCTTTTCCCCTTCCTCTCCTTTTCAAGGTACTAGTAAAAATCAGATCTCAACCTTGCAGAGTGATTCTGATTGCTCCCAGATTGGGCCAGACAGCCCTGGTACCCTCTGCCCTGTCCTTGGCAGTTCACCCTGCCCTGAGCCTGCCCAGAGTCCACGACTTACTGGCCTGTGCACAGGGGAGAGTGTGGTATCCGGACCTCAAATCCCTCCACCTCAAGGCTTGGCTCTTGAGGAGCTAGAATTTGCTGACTTACACCTTTCTCAAGGTGTCATGGATATTTTAAAGGCTTCAAGGAAGCCTTCCACTAGGGCCACTTATAATTCTAAGTGGAAGAGGTTTTCCATCTGGTGCTCTGAGAGGCAGATTATCCCAGAATCTGCTGATCTTCCCATTCTACTGGACTATTTGGTCCATCTGAATTCCCTAGGCCTTAGACCAGCTACCCTGAAGGTTCATCTGGCAGCTGTCTCTGCTTTTGTGTCAGCAGGAAGCCTGCCTCCTTTCTTCTCACCCGGTGTTCTCCAAGTTTTTTAAGGGTTACTTCATACTAACCTCCTTTTCGGGAACCAGCTCCCGCCTGGGACCTGAATATTTACATTGCTCAGTTAATGCAACCCCCCTTGAGCCTCTGTTCTGCAGGCTCAAGTATTTAACGGAAAACCGTTTTCCTGGTAGCTATCACCTCTGCCAGACGCATAAGTGAGCTACAGGGCCCTGTCAGTGGAAGAAGATTTTATCTCTTTCCACAGAGATAAGGTAGTCCTTAGGACTAATAGAAAGTTTTTGCCTAAGGTGGTTTCTGATTTCCACCTGAATCAATCTATCTCTCTCCAGTATTTTCACTGAGCATTCTTCCTCAGGTGAGAGGAGACTGCACAGCTTGGATGTCGAAAGAGCCTTAAGCTACTATTTAGAGCGCACAGAGGTCATAGGTTGAATCCTCCAACTCTTTCTTACCTATGGCGAGGTTGGCAAAGGAAACCTGCCACTAAGAGAAGAACAATTGCAAGGTGGATTGTTTCTTGTATCCAATTCTGTTATCAGAAACTGGGTGAGTACTCCCCTCAGGATTGAGGCCCTCCCACCAGGGGTACAGCTGCGTCTCTAGCGGCTGCTAGAGACATCCCCATTCTGGAGATTTGTCAAGCTGCTACCTGGAAGACAGTTCACACCTTACCAAGCATTATTCCTGGATGTCCAGTCCAGAGAGATGCTCGGTTTGGCACAGCTGTGCTTCAGAGCCTATTTCCTAAGTAGGTTCTGACCTCCTCCATGGAGGTACTGCTGTGTATCTGCTACTGTTATAATATAGCAAGACTTCATGGTGTTTGAAGAAAAAATTACTCACCTTAGTAATTGCTTTTTCTCATGGAGTCTTGTTATATTATAACCACCCTCCCTCCTGCCCTCTCTCAGAACTTCTACTTGGGTAGGTGGCGAATTGTGCAAGCACTGTGTCATGCCATTGTAGTTTTTCCTTGCCTCTCTTTTCCTTTGGGTTAGGGATCTAGATTGTTTCATTTAGGTTATTTATATTGCCCCTTCCTGGACTTGAGTCTTTGGGGAAGGGGGTTCATATGTCTTGTCAAGGGTGGTAAACGAACCATAATACCATCAATTTTTGTTATTATGGCTCTGAGTGTTTCTTTGTTCTTTATATTGTTGTTATTACTACTAGTAGGTAGCCATGGGCTAGTGTAGTTTTCCACACAGACTTTCCGTCCTTTGATGTTAGCTTATTAAAGATCTGACAGTTTCATTTGAAACTGCCAGATAGAAACTTTGAGCACAAGCGCCCTCGCTGTAGAACTCAGATCTTCTGGAGTTAACTCCTTCTCTCTCCGGGCAGTTCAGCTGCAGTGGCTTGTTACCTACGATTTATAATATAACAGACTCCATGAGAAGAAAAGCAATTACTAAGGTGAGTAATTTTTCTTCTTTTCTGTCATCACCACAAGGTCTCCATATCACCTGCTGTTGTAGTGGGTGTTAGTCGAAGATGGATGAAGCTTCACTCCTGTCTAATACAAAATTGTTTCTAGGCTAGAAAAATTAAATTCAAACATAATGTCCCAAATAATATAAATCATAATTCATGCTGGAGGCCTCCCAACAAAAAACAAACAGTTCTAGCATTTTTAGGAGCATTTGTCCACTGTAGCTCCACCTACCTGCTGTGATTGACAGGTCAGCCTCTATATAAACAGCAGCACAAAGGCGCTGACCCTAAGAGGAGGCCTGCTGAACAACACTCAGGTGAGCTACAATGGCTGGGGACAGCACTTATGAAATAAAATAATTCAGTTCTTTGTCAGGATGAAATAAGCAGAAATTATATCAGTGTGTGCATAACAAAAGTAAGGGTTTGGTTTAGCTTAAAGATTGGCTTTTGTTTTCTTTAATGCAGAGGAAAACCAAACAAAAGAACTAAGAAGAGCAAGCAGAGTTTCAGGGAGAAGTTCTCATATAAAACAGCACTTTTACCATGAGAAACTTTTAATGACACTGATGTTACGAAAGCTGTTTACTTAATTCTGCTCTGTAGCCGTTAGTGTTTTGGCACCAAAAAAAAAAAAAAAGGTGTTACTGAGACAGAATACAGCAGAAGAAAGCTCCTGTTAATTTTATAATCAGGATTTAATACTTAGTACAGGAATATCTGTTATTTTGAACCCCTTTCCTAGCTTTTTCAGGGAATTTTTCGCAGGATTCAGTAGCGAGTTCCAGTATCTGTATACACAGACTTTCAGACAGAGCTTTCACTCGTGGAACAGCGCTACAAGCTGCAAGCTTGCAATACCGAGAAAGGGATAGTTTTGATTTCTGCTTCTTTTTCTTTCTTTTAACAGGTTCTGCAGATTTTTATACCAAAGGCACAAAGCCTCTAACTAAATTGGGACAGAGGAGCAAGGGACATAAAGGCAGCTCCTCTCTATAACAGGTTTTTAAACAAGAGTTGTCTAAGAGCTCTGTTTCTTTCCTAGTTTCAGCAGTTCTGCTATGGGGAAACAAGCCACATATTTATCTGATTATAGACACCTTTTTACAATATTTACAGATTCCCTCAGACAAAACAAAACGAGATATCTGAGGAAGCTGTTTTGATTTATTAAAGCTGCTCTTATATTATGGCAGCGGCACAGCGCTGCGATCCTGCGCATGTTCATGCAGGAAAGAACAGTGGCACTTCACAACACAGAATCTTGTTTTGCAGAGTGGAGCTGCATCTGCAGCTCTGCAATAAAACTTTCTTCTGTTTTACTACTGGCATAACAGCCAGTTGAATGCAGGAAAACCTGGCAGTAGCCTGCTGTGCTTTCCCAAGGCAGAGAGAGAAAAAAAAGGAACAAAAAACAGTAGTGTAGGTGGCCTGCCTACAGTACAGTAAAGAACTGGACAGAAAGGGTGCTGTTGGCAGCAAGCTGTCAGGATGGAAGAAAGATGGCAGTACAGTGTCTCTTCTCTCAGACTTGCCTCCAAAGCCGGGGCACAATGCTACCACATGCCATCCTGCCCAGAACGAAACCAGGGATACAACTGTTTGGTTTCCTAATACGGAAAAGTAATCCCCTTGAACAACCAAGGGGTTGTTGGGACTTCACACACCCTCTCTAGAAGTCCAACCCCAGGGCACCCTTAATATAAATGGTGTAGTTAAACCATTACAGCTCATGGTTACATAACTATGATTATGCACTACATTATTACAAGCAATTGCCTGGGGTGTGTAGTCTTTTACAGGCGTAAAGACTATCATTCTGCTACTTACAACACTATCCTAGTCCTATTCCATAAACCCAATAGCTGTATTCCTATTCCTCTAAACATATTTACATATTCACAGGATCTGTTTCTCTGCCTGCAGCATATCGGGACATAAAGTCCACATTCTTATGCTGGTCTGTGTTTCACACTGAATTTATAAGGTTGCATGGCTAAGTACCACCAGAGTATTCTGGCGTTTTTATCCTTCATTTAGTTCATCCAACAAAGGGGGTTGTGATGTGTAACTAAAACAAACTCAGTGTCCCAAAGATAAAAACAAAGTGCTTCTGTTGCCCACTTTATAGCTAAACACTCTTTCTCGATGGTAGAATAACGCTGCTCCCTGTCATGTAGCTTTCTGGAGATATATAAGATGGGTTGTTCATCTCCATCTATGGTCTGACTTAAAAAAGCACTGATCCCAACATTTGAAGCGTCAGTATGTACTTCAAAAGGTCTGTTGAAGTCAGGGCACCGCAGAACTGGGGAAGAACATAAAGCAATCTTGATTGTCTGAAATGCTTGTTTGCATCCTGGTGTCCAATTAACTGTATTCCCACATCTTTTCTTGGTGAGATCTGAAAGAGGGGCTGCTACAGAGGCAAAGTTAGGCATAAACCTCCTATAGTAGCCAACAAGCCCTAAGAATGACCTCACTTGCTTTTTTGTTTGAGATACTGGACACTTAGCCACTGCTTCTGTCTTAGAGAGCTCTAGCTTTACTTGTCCATTGCCTACAATAAAACCCAAATATTTGGTCTCCCTCATGGCCACCGCGCATTTACAAGGGTTAATGGTCAACCCAGCCCCACTGATGTTTTGCAGAATAGCTGACAAATGGTCCATATGCATCTGCCAGTCTGAACTAAAGATGACCACATCATCCAGGTAGGCAGCAGCATATGCTGAATGAGGGGCTAAAAGTTGGTCCATGAACCTCTGAAAAGTTGCTGGGGCCCCGTGCAGAACAAAGGGCATGGTTACAAATTGAAATAAACCCATGGGTATACTAAATGCTGTCCCCCAGATGATTGACCCAGAGGAATCTCCAATATCCTTTTAAATCTAATGTTGTAATATAACTGGCATCACCTATGTGGTCAGTCAGGTCGTCGATCCTAGGTATGGGGTATCCATCAAATTGAGACACCTGGTTCAGTTTCCTGAAATCCAGGCATAACCGAATACCACCTCTTTCTTGGAGACAACAATAATTGGTGATGTCCAGAACTCTTTGAATACCCAACTGTCTCAATTTGAGTATTTCTTGCTGTACATCAGACCTTATCTCTCAGGAAGCCTATAAGGTTTCTGCCTGATAGGATGGGAAGAGGTATGGATGTGGTGTTCTACCCAACTGTTTTCCTGGTACCTTAGTAATGGCGGTGGAAAACTGCAAGTGCCTTCTTTTTGGTCCGTCTAGGGTTGGGTTATTATCAAGTTCTTCCACTCCGGTCTGACCTCCTCCTCTAGACGACTATATGCCACATCGATATCAGTTTCCCCTTTTCTGGCATGATTACCATGCTAACCGAGGGCTCAGATTTCTCTAGCCATTTTCAAAAGGTTAGCGTGATAAATCTTCTTGCCTGGACGTTTGTCTAGTGTCTCTACGCTGTATGTCACACTGCCAGCCCATCTAAGGACTTTATAGGCCCTTGCCATTTCATAAGAAGTTTATTTTCAGGCAGCAAGAGCAACACCCTGTCCCTTCCTGAAATTCTTTATCAGAAACCTTTTGGTCGTAACATTGTTTCTGATAATGCTGTGCCTGGCTGGCATTTTATGAGCAACCTCAGTATAGTTCACCAGATGCTTTCTTAGTTGCATCATATACTCAGCAATGCAGACGGTTCTGACTTCTTGACCTTCCTCCCAGTACTCTTTAACAACATTGAGAGGCCCGGATTTCGCCCATACAGTAGCTCAGACGGGAAGTACCCAGTTGAGGCCTGGGGCACCTCTGTAGGCAGAGAGTAATAGTGGAAGATATTGGTCCCATTTTTTCCTTCCTCATGAACAAATTTCCTGAGCATACGTTTGAGAGTCTGATTAAACCTCTCCACTAATCCGTCTGTTTGGGGGTGATGGGGTGATATGGTGATATTCTGACCGCTACCACTCCCAATAGGCATTATAGCTCTTTAAGTAAGGCCAAATTAAAATTACTGTCCCTGTCAGTAAGAATTTCTTTAGGGATTCCTAACCTACTAAAGATTTTTACCAGTTCTTCCGCAATTTTGTCTGTTATGGAATGTAAGGGGATGGCTTTAGGATACCTGGTTGCGTAGTCGCAAACCACCAAGATGCAACTATTCCCTTTGGAACTTTTTTCAGTAGAGCCTACTATATCCATAGCCAACCATTCAGATGGTATAGTTACCAGTGGCAGGGGCTCTAATGGTACCATGTCCTTTCTCCCTATGTGGGCTACTTTTTGGCATGCTGCACAAGATTAAACATACTCGGCTACCTGGTCGTGGATGGCAGACCAGTAAAAACTTTGTAATAAATGGGCCATGGTCCTATCCCTACCAGCATGCCCCGAACAAGGTAAATCATGTGCCAGATGCATTAAGTGGGCTCTATACTTTGCTGGTACCATCAACTGATGTACTGTCTCCCCTGTTTTTGGGTTGTTACAATGTCTATACAATATTTCATTCTTAATCACTATTTCTGGGACACCTCTAGTTGACACCTAGCCCATCTGTTGGAAGAAAGGGGTTAGTGATAAATCACATTTCTGTTCAGTAGCTATCATTATGTTAGGTACATTTAATGTTACGGGTGTCTCAGTAAGTCCTTTATTCTTCCACTGAGTTTATAATGTCCTTTTTTCTTTATTGGTCTTTCTATCTTTCCTTGGGGTACCCATGATGTCTTCATCGAAGGGGAATATATCCACTAGAAGTATTCCTTGATGGCTTTTTGCCCTAGTGGTAACAGCAGCAATAGGTGGTTTTAAAGCCAGCAAAGTATCAAATCCTGGGAATCTGTAACCAAGAACTACTGATACAGGCAGGTTGGGTACTAGGCCAGCACACACAGTGTTCTTTTGATCCTTTACAGTCATGTCAACAGTAGAGGTTTGGTAGTGTGTGTCTCCATGATACAAACAACATTCACTGTTACCCCAATCATATTCTTAGAGACTTAGTAGTTCTGGGCAGATCAAGGTGTATTTACTTCTGTATCAAGGAGGCCCAACACATTTTTATCGTTAATTGATACCTTTAGTCACAGTGTGGCCTGTTGTCAATAAAGTAAGGTGTGTAGCATCTGGTTTCTTTTTGGGGCAAAACCTGGCTATATGTCTTTTCCCATTACAGTTATGACATAAAACTTCAGAGAAATAGGTCTTCCCTCCTCTCCCTGACCTCACATCATATCTTAGGGAGGTTTAACTGCAGATGTGGTGGTTTCTCTTCTGACATTTCGTTTTATGGAGGTCTAGCTGACAAAAAGTCCTCTGCTAGGGTATTGGCCACCTCTGCTGACTCGGGATTGTGCTCCCTCAGTCAGAGTTGGACTTCATTAGGGAGTATCTGTAGAAACTGCTCAACAACCAAGGTCTCTATGATTTCAGTGATGGAGTTCTCTTCCGGTTGTAACTACTTTGTGCATAACTCCCTTAACCTAATGAAAGTCTCTCTGGGGGTATAAGATGATTGGTAGTGTAAGGAATGAAATCTCTGCCAGTAGATCTCAGCATTGATATCGTACCTTCTCAATATTTCTTTCTTAACTAGCTCATAGTTTTCAGCATGTCTGGGGTCTATGTTACTGTAAGTTAGTTGAGCTTTTCCTGTCAGATAAGGGGCAAGTCTTACAACCCATTGGGAATGGGACCACCCATAAGCCCTGGCTACCCTTTTAAATGTTGTCAAGTAAACCTCTATTTCATCAATGGGGGCCATTGTAGTTAGTTTAATGTTTTTCGGGTCGGTGTCTTGCCCTCTGTTACCGGTTCATAGGTTTAATCTGAGCATAGAAGTCATGTCCATAGTGCTCGCCTAAGTATTCAAGAGTAACCCCCAACCTGTTCCCATACATTGTATTGCCATCAGGGTCACAGCCCATCTCTGGTCCTGTGACGTCTCTCCTGCTCAAGTTCTTGAAGATCTCTTTCCCTTTGTAGTTCCATCTCATGTTGGCGGACAGCCATCCATCTCGGTAGGTCTGCGATATCTGTAAGAGGTACATCCACGTGTGGGTTTTCCACCAGATTCTCATAACTCTGGTCAGAGAGACCCGCCATGCTGCAGCTTCTAGTTTCTGCTTTGGATGGAACCCTGGTTCCAAACCAAGAAGGAGCTTCTCCCCGGTCTGAACCACCATGTGCCTGGTCAGTACTCAGGACACTTTTGTCTCCTCCTCCTCCTCCAACTCTTCGGGGTTCTCCACCATGGCACCTCTTTTGTGCTTTCTCCAGATTTCTGGACAGATATATCTGATTGGTGCCCCCTATGAGCCTGGACCACCAGCCGATCCCACTGCAAACACCACTGTCGTAGTGGGTGTGTGGGAGAAAAGCACAAACACAAGAAGTAGGTGCAAAAATTTATTTACAAAGCAAATAACATAAAGACTTTCAGCAAAATAAAAAAAAATCTAATTAACATTACACAGCTAGGACTTGGCTTCTGTCCCACCCTCTGTGCTTCCTCAACCTGTTCCAAGGGTGAACTGATCTGCTTTAGACTTGGAGACAGGACCTTATATACAGACTAGTCACAAGATGGATGAAGCTTCGCCTCCTTGTCTAATACAAAAGTTTCTAGGCTAAAAAAATTGAATTCAAACGTAATATCCCAAATAATATAACTCATAATTCATAATGGAGGCCTCCCAACAGAAAAATAAACAGTTTTAGCATTTTTAGGAGCATTTGTCCACTGTAGCTCCACCCACCGGCTGTGGTTGACAGGCCAGCCTCTATATAAACAGCAGCACAAAGCGGCGCTGGCCCCTAAGAGACGGCCTCCAGAATAACACCCAGGTGAGCTACAATGGCTGGGGACAGCACTTATGAAGTAAAATAATTCAGTTCTTTGTCAGGATGAAATAAGCAGAAATGATATAAAAGTATGCATAACAAACAGTAAGGGTTTGGTTTAGCTTAAAGATGGGCTTTTGTTTTATTTAATGCAGAGGGTTCTTATTTTACAGAGGAGAACTGAGAAGAGCAAGCAGAGTTTAGCAGAAGTTCTCATATAAAACAGCATTTTAGCATGAGAAACTTAATGACACTGCTCTTACAGAAAGCTGTTGACTTAATTCTGCTCTGTAGCTGTTAGTGTTTTGGCGCCAAAAAACAAAAACAGTAGGTGATACAGAGACAGAATTCAGCAGAAGAAAGCTCCTGTTAATTTCATAATCAGAATTCAATGCTTAGTACAGGAATACTGCTATTTTGAACCCCTTTCCTAGCATTTTCAAGGGATTTTTCACAGGATTCAGTAGCGAGTTGCAGTATCTGTATACACAGACTTTCAGACAGAGCTTTCACTCGTGGAACAGCGCTACAAGCTGCAAGCTTGCAACACAGAAGAAGGCATAGCTTTGATTTCTGCTTCTTTTTCTTTCAACAGGTTCTGCATACTTTTACACCAAAGGCACAATGCCTCTAACTAAATTGGGGATAGAGGAGCAAGGGAACATAAAGGCAGCTCCCTCTCTCATAACAGGGTTTTTTTAAACAGGAGTTTGCGTAAGAGCTCTGTTTCTTTCCTAATTTCGGCAGTTCTGCTATGGAGAAACAAGCCACGTATTTATCTGATTATAGACACATTTTTGTAATATTTACAGCATTCCCTCAGGCAAAACAAAACAAGATATCTGAGGAAGCCGTTTTGATGTATTAATGCTGCTCTTTTATATTATGGCAGCTGCACAGCTCATGATCCCGCGATGTTCATGCAGGAAAGCACAATGGCACTTCACAACACAGAAACTTGTTATGTTGCTTGCATGCATGTGCAAGAATCATAGTGCCATCATCCGAAGCTTTGAGGTGAGGCAGTCCTCTTCCAGTTCAGTCAGTGTGTTTGCAGGCGCCGCAGTTCTTCAATCAACGCTGCAGCTGTCTATGACAGCAGTTGAAAGTGCAGTGACTGTACAGTTGAAATGAGACCTCGCTTCAGTGAGCAGTGGTAAGATTGCATGCTCATGCGCTCCTCCCCACACCGCAGACCTGCGTGCTCGTGCTCCCCCACGCACACACACTGTATAGTCGCATAGGTGCCCAGTCCCCCGCCGGCTGTGCTGTGCCCCCTCCCCGAGGCTCCAGGTGTGCCACTCTGGGAGCCCACCCAGCATGGCAGCAGTCTGTATGGCCGGGCGGGGGTGCCCAATCCTCTGTTGGCTCTACTGTTTCTCCCTCTCCCCAAGACTATCAGGTGCCACGCTGGGAGCCCACCCCAGCATGGCAACAGTTCCTAAGGCCAACGGGTGACCAATCCTCGCCGGCTCCACGCCCAACAGTTTTCAGGCTGCCACGCGAGAGCCCACCCCAGCGTGGCAAATGTCCTGTAGTCCAAATAATAATAAAAAAACCTGAAAGAAAAACTTCCTCGCTGCTGTCTTGACCCGACCCGCCCACCCTCTGCGACTCTGCCTCCCCACACCCCCACCTTACCTCTGGAGCGTGGGCGTGATGGTCTTCGTGACCAGGAACACGCCTTCACCTTCAAAGCCGACCGCGAACTGAGGAAATGCTGGTAAGCTGTATAATGGAAATAAATTGGTTTTTTCAACTTTACTGCATATCTCGAGCATTTTAGAATGTTTTCACCAAATCTTCAACATGGGTTTTTGGGACCCCACATAATTCTGTCACTGTCATGGTTAATCTGCCCTAAAGGTGATTTTGTGGTCACTGCATGGAACCACCTTCGGACCGATTTTACTAAATGACAGTGTCACAGCTTATGAGGTAGGCCCCCAAAACCTATGTTGAAAATTTGGTGAAAAATTCTAAAAATGACTGTTTTACGAGCATGTGTTGCGCTGTTCTCACGCGACCAGTAAGTTCGCGAATTTTCATTCTAGATTTTCAACATTCCATTTTACCATACCTCTTTATGAGCAGTACAGCTATCATTTCTCACATCTCGCCTAAAATGTGTTTCTACATGTAGCGTAAATGGCGCAGTCAGTGTGCGAACTCAATGTATGGACAATTAAGAAATCAACAGTGACACTGTTCATGAGCAGAGGTCTTAAAATGGCTATGTTGAAATTTGGTGAAAAATTCTAAAATCTCCTTGTTTCACGAAAGTATGTGTTATGTAGTTCCTACGCACGTCAGTAATTTCGCAAAATTTTAGTATTTATTCCAGATTTTTCAACATTGCTATTTTACCACACCTCCTTATGAGCAGTACAGCTGTCATTTTTCACATGTTGCCCAAAATGTGTTTCCGTGCATATAGCACAATGGCTAGCAGTCGGAGCGCAATCAACGCTTGGGACAGAATAAGAAACTCACAGTGACACTGTTCATGAGTAGAGGTCTTAAATGGCTATGTTGAAAATTTGGTGAAAAATTCCTTCAGCCGTTCTGCAATGTTACTAATAAAGACATTGAACAGGACTGGCCCAAGACCCGATCCCTGCAGCACCCACTGGTCACCCCTCTCCCTAGACTGCACCCCATTTACCACCACTCTCTGCCTCCTGTCTGTTAGCCAGTTTCTAACCCAGTTTACCACCTTTCCCATGCCCAGCCTACCCAGCTGGTTTATCAGCCTCCTTTGTGGATGGTGTCAAGGCTTGCTGAAATTACAAGCGTTGTCCACTGCCCCACCCTGATTCACTTCCTTTGTCACCCAGTCAAAAAATCAACCAGATTTGTCTGACATGTCCCACTGTGAATCCATGTTGTCTGTGGTCCTGGGCTCCGATGGCTTCTAGATGCCCACTATCCTTTCTTTAAGCAATGTCTCCCTGATCTTCCCCACTACTTAGGTGAGGCTGAACGGCCTATTGTTCCCCGCCTTCTCCCTGCTGCCGGACTTGTGTAAAGGGACCACATATGCCCTCCTCCAATTCACTCGTGTTGAATGACTTGGTGAACATGGCTGCCAGAGGTACTGTTATCTCCCTTCGCAGTTCTCCTAATATACTTGGGTGTATGCCATCTGGTTCCTTAGCTTTGTCCACCTTCAATTTAGTGAGCTCCTGCAGGACTCTCTTGTCTTCGAATGGACTATTATCCACCTCTTCACCCCCTTGGCAGCTGCTGTGGCCCTTGCCCCTCCCACTCTTCTGTGAATACTGAACGGAAAGACACAGTGCATGTCTTGGGAGGAAGGCATGAAACTGTCACTTCCAAATACCTAAACAGCACATACAAGCAAGCAACATTCGGCATTGACAAATGCTTGTTTTATAGAGTGGAGCTGCGTCTGCAGCTCTGCAATAAAATCTTTCTTCTATTTTACTGATGGCATAACAACCAGTTGAATGCAAGAAAACCTGGCAATAGCCTGCTGTGCTTTCCCATGGCAGGGTGAAAGAGAGAGAGAGAGACAGAAAGGGAAAAAAAGGAACAAAGAAACAGTAGCATAGGTGACCTACCCAGTACATTAAAGAACTGGACAGAAACGGTGCTGTTGCACAACAGGCTTTCAGGATGGAGGAAAGATGACAGTACAGAGTCTCTTCTCTCAGACTTGCCTCCCATACCCGGGGGCAGAGGTTACCACACCTGCCTGCAGCAGATTCCTAGTAGTGTGAGTACAGTTAGGGTAGCTTCCTGCAACAAAAGCTTAAATCATTTGTGGTACCATCTAATTGTCTAAATTCCTTGGGTTTACAAAAGACTGAGCCAACTGGCTCGCATTACAGATAATCTGGGTGTTTTGCATATTAACTGCTTTTCTTTCCATCAAGGATCCCAACATCAGCTGCAACGCCGGCCACCCCCGGGCAACGCCTCTGGCTAGCCAGACTTACCATCCTGGATACCAAGTGTTGTGTGACTGTCAGACTGGACAAAAAGTGCATGCGATAACGGAACTAAATCCTACAGCCGATCATTTGCCTAGATTCACGCCCCTCATAGAAACATAGAACATAGAAAAACAGAATTTGATGGCAGATAAGGACCGCTTGGCCCACCTAGTCTGTCCATTTTCCTACCTAACAGATAAGCTGCAGATCCTAGTTAACCAACAGCTTACTTCCTCCTACCCCCCACTAGGACTGCCTTATGCCTGTCCCGTGCATTCTTGAAGTCCCCAACTGTTCTTGACTCCACGACCTCCTCAGGGAGGCTGTTCCATGCATCCACAACCCTCTCAGTGAAAAAATACTTCCTCACATTACCTCTGAGCCTTCCCCCTTCTATCTTCAAATTGTGCCCCCTTGTTCTTGCACATCTCTTTTTCTGGAAGATGCTACCCTCTTGGACTTTGTTAATTCCCTGAGGTACTTGAAAGTTTCTATCATGTCCCCTCTCTCCCTTCTTTCCTCAAGGGTATACATATTAAGTTCCTTTAGTCTTTCTTCGTATGTCTTCTGGTGCAGACCCTGCACCATTTTGGCTGCCCTCCTCTGGACAGCCTCCACTCTGTCTATGTCTTTGCGGAGATGGGGTCTCCAGAGCTGCACAACAGTACTCAGATGGGGTCTCACCAACTGTCTGTACAGAGGATAACAACTTCCTGTTTTCTACTATTGATGCCTCTTCCTGTGCATCCCAGTATCCCCAGCCTTCCTTACTGCCTTCTCACATTGCTTGCCCACCTTTAGGTCATCTGATATAATTACCCCCAGGTCCCTTTCTATTTTTACTGTTGTCAGTATCTCACCCCCATTGTGTACGCTCTCCTGGTTTTGTTTCCATGTGCATTACCTTGCACTTCTTTGCATTGAATCTGAGCTGCTATATTTGACCATTCCTCCAACCTTGCCAATTCCCTTCTCATCCTTTCCACTCCATCTTGTGTATCAACCCTGTTGCAGATCTTTGTGTCGTCTGCAAAGAGACATACTTTTCCTTCCAGTTCCTCTGCAATGTCACTTATAAAGACATTAAAAAGGACCGGTCCCAGTACTGAACCCTCGGTACCCGCTAGTAACCCTCCTTTCTTCCACTGTGTACCCATTCTACTACTACTTTACGTCCTGTTGTCTAGCTAATTTTTATCCAGGCTACCACCTGGGACCCACCAAGGCTGGCTATCTTGTGAATTAATCTTTGTGTGGACTGTATCAAATGCCTTGCTAAAATCTAGGTAGGCCATGTCCACAGCCCCCTCCCTGGTCTACTACTTTGGTCACCCAGTCAAAGAAATCTATTAGATTCGTCTGACACGACCTTCCCATCGTGAATCCATGCTGCCTTGGGTCCTGTGCCCCACTGGCCTCTAGGTACTCAACAATTCTTTCCTTCAGAAGTGATTCCATCATTTTCCCTACCACTGAGGTCAAACTAACTGGTCTGTAGTTTCCTGCCTCTGTCCTGCTCCCACTTTTGTGAAGAGGAATCACATCTGCCCTCCTCCAGTCCTCGGTACCACCCCATCCTCCCATGATTTGTTAAAGAGAGTAGTCAGCGGTGTCACTAGTTCTACCCTTAGTTCTTTTAGAATTCTTGGGTGAATCCCATCAGGCCCTCATTGCTTTGTCCACCTTTCAATTTTATTAGTTCTTTCAGAACCCTTTCTTCTGTAAATGGACTGGTATCGACCCTGTCTTCAGAGTGTTTCTCTTGTTTACCCTCCTTGTTCACTGCCCTAAATAAACCTGATTGTCTTGTTTGAGCTTAACTCGGCTGGTGTGCATATTATTAGTGGAGTTACAGTGTTAAGTGTGTTACTACATTGCTAACCTTATTTTACAGGGATTCCCAGGAAACTGCTGAGGAGCTCAACTTGGTGGTAAATGTGAAGGGTGTGTGTGTTATTACTGTTCCATACTGTTTGTGACGTTACCAGTGTGAAAGGAACTAGGCCACTAGGAGGGTTGGTGGGTGGTTATAGCTTTCCAGAGGGCTATACCAGAACAGACAAGCAACCCCAATACCATTTCTCTTGGTGGAGGCACCTTATTAGTGAACACAGGCCCTTCAACCTGTGCAAATTTCTCTTTATTCCACTGCTGGTATTGTAATGACTGTGTGTTGTGTGTTACTGACAATGCTGGTATCCTGACTGCTTGCACCACTTGCTAGTGTACAGGCCTCACCATCACATTGATTCTCCTGTTCACTGATGTTCACAAGCTCCCTCAGGACTTGTATAGCTATCCAGCTGTTAAGGACTGACAGTACTGCTTCATTCCTGTTGTTATCATTTTTCCTAACTCACTGTAATATTGTATACCGCTTACCAATTGATGTATTGTACTCTGACGTGAGTCTTGTAAATGAGTCCCTGACTCAAAGGTTGTAACTCAATATTCTCAATAAATAAATAATAGCCATACAGGCAGGATAGTAGCTCCTTAGAATAGCGCCGCCTAGGGGTTAACTATAATGTTTATGAAACGGCTGTCCGCCACTATGGGCTTCCAGACTGGAGGAGGAGGAGGAGGATTAGGATGTCACCAGAAAGGACCTGGCTGACTATTTGGAGATCCCTGATTCTCCACCATGAAAAATGCCACCACTGCAGCCTGGCATAGGCCAGACATGGTGCCAGCTATGCCACACAGGGCAGACAGATTGTATAATGCCCCCAGGGACCTCCTTACTTTATGGCCCAGGCTGAAACTGACTTGGTTGTCATTGAGGCAGCCCATGAAAGGTCCATAAGGTGCCTAAGACATTAGCTCCCTTCGCCCAGACAAGGAATCTCGAGGATTGACCTCTGAGGTAAGAGGGTTTATGCCTCCTCTACCTTAGGTCTGAGGATTGTAAACTATCTTTCACATATGGTCAAGTTTCAAAATGCCAACTGGAGGAAGGGAAAGGTGGCTGCCCAAGCCCTCCCTGATGGCACCCAGAAGCAGGACTTGCTGCAGTGTCTGCACACTGAAGAGGATGTCTGCAAACAGCTTCGGGCCCTCTGTGATTTGACCGACATGGTGGCCAGGGCTGCTGCCACAGGCATTTGCCTTCATAGGCGTTCATGGCTGAGGGTCACTGGCTTTGCAGCTGATGTGCAAAATAAGATGCTCAATGCCCCATTCAGTGGCACCAAGCTCTTCGGCCCTGCTGTACAGGATCTCATTAATGATCTGCAGGTCTCTGGCATGGCCCTTAAGTCAGTCCACTCTCTCTCTCTACCATACTCAACCCCCATGGTAGGGGATGCTCTACTTTTCATAGACAGGCCAATAGACCAGGCTCTGGCCCCCACACCCAGGTGAAGCGCAGAGCCCAGTCTTCCTTGCCCACCCCCTCTAACTCTGGAACAGCGGCCAAGCATCCCAAAAATGACAAACCAGCTTCCACACCTGGTCCTGCCTCAGCTTGACTCCTTGCCAGACCCCCCCTTGCCCAGACCCAGAAGGTGGTGGTCGGAGGTCGGTTGTCCCTCCATCTGAATCATTGATAACCATAAATTCAGATGCATGGATCCTACACATTATAGAGAGCAGTCATACCCTGGAGCTCATTCAACAACCTCCATGTAACCCCTCACCCCTGCCTTTTTACTAAAATGACAGGTGGCATGCTGTTGGCGTTGGCAGCAATACCTGGTGGGGACCTGGGTTCGGGGAGGATGAGGTTACCTGGCTCAAGGGGACCTAGGTTTGGCTACTCTGCACAGGGGCACCCAAGTCAATCCAAACACTGGAAGAAATAACTGTAATGTCCAGAACCAGGATTGGGATTTTTCAGTGTGGCTTTATTCATAACTAGCTGAACACAACAAAGCATAGATGGACCCAGGGGCTACGTTTATTGATAATGCAGATTGGAGACTACCAGGCGGTCCACTTAAAGAATGAACCCATTTCTACTGTTTTTCAGGCTCTGGCCCCACCAGGCACACAGCCCAGACTTGCATGCGCTTTGGATACACAGCCCGACTGGCCTGGCTCCCCTGCCGGCCACTTGACTGACGGTCCACTTAAAGAATGAACCCATTTTACTTGTTGTGGCTCCCCACACCACTTAGAGTCTGCGACCCCTAGAGAGATTTTTTTCTAACTTCTGACTCCCATCACACAAGGAGAATTCTTTTCCCAAGTTGTAGCTCCCCACACCACTTAGAGTTTACGACTCCTAGAGAGATTTTCCAGTTTGCGATCACGCCTGGGTACCTACTCATCACTGGCCAGGCGCATGAGGCAAGTAGCAATCACAGCAGAAACTGTAGAGGTGGACCTGTTACTAAAGATGGGAGGTTTGCCCACCTCCAGCTCCCACAACTCATACCCGGCCATTTCTCTGGAGAAACTAAAACTTCAAAATGTAGATTAAACGGTGGATGGACTGTAGCACCCCCTCTACAACATTACTTGAATTCATACAGACTTTAGATTTTGACACTACTCCATTTGTTTGTCCTAGTACAATAGGCCTCCCAAATAGTAGTCCAAATCCCATACTTCTTCACATTCTCCAAACTGAAGAAACACATTGTTTGCCCTCTCAAATTAGAGCAAAACACTCACTCTTTCGTTGCAGGTGCCCCACAGGCGAAGTACAACTTCTTCCACTTTTAAGACCAAACAGAAACTGTAAAAAAAGCAGCTTTCTTCCTTTAGCAGACATTAGGGGATTGCCCCGGGAATCCACAGAGGGATACTTTACTTCGGACAGCGGTCTCCAACACTTTAAACTGGATACTGACCTTCTCACTTCAAAACAAACAGGAGACTTCCTTCTCCCAAGGAGGTAAACAGAAAACTGACTTTGAAAACTCCCAACGTTCTATCTCACTCCCTCTGCTGCAGATTCCAATGTGGCTTATGCAGCTGCGACAGTTCTATGGTGATGTCATCTCTCAGTCTCAGCTGAGACTAAGAACAGAGTGAGACAGTGTGAAACCCATTTAACTGGAGTTTCACAAGCTGCCTTCCCTGCCTACCACTAGGTCTTACTGGGATTCTAGTAACCCCGGGTAACAAGGGGTTACATCCAGATACCCCGCCACCTAACCGCCGGCCCATTTGTCTGTTCTCCGGGAGGAAGTGCAGTCTCTGTTGTGTAAGCAGGCAATCGAGCTGGTGCCAAAGCATCAGAGAAATCGGGGGTTTTACTCCAGGTTCTTCCTGATCTCCAAACAGACCAGAGATCTGAGGTCCATTTTGAGGTTCAAGGACCTCAACCTCTTTTTCCAGTACAAAAAGTTCAGTATGGTAACTTTGCCAGGCCTCTTGCCCCTCCTCAAGACCAGGGACTGGCTTTTCTCACTGGATATGTAGGATGCTTACCTGCACATTGCGGTCTTCCCTCCTCACAGGAGGTTTCTTTACTTTGCCTTTCAGGCTGAGCATTACCAATTCAAGGTGCTGCCCTTTGGCTTATCCTCTGTGTTGCATGTTCTTGCCAAATGCTTAGCAGCGGTCACAGCAGCTCTGAGAAGAGAGGTATTGTATGTCTTCCCCTACCTGGATGATTGGCTTCTCAAGGCCCCATCCAGGGACCAGCTGTGGCTGACTGTGGAATGCACTCTCCAGCTTTTTCACTCTTTGGGCATAACAGTCAACCTACCCAAATCTGTTCTAGTACCATCCCAAAGACTGCAATACATCGGGGTTCTGGACTACAAGCAGGGAAGGCCTTCTACCTCACAACAGGGCAGAATCCCTTATAGCTCAGGCTCAGGAAGTAGCTCAGAGTCTGTACATTCTGCCAGGCTATATCTCAGGCTCTTGGGTTTAATGGCTACAGCCATTCCCACCGTTCCACTGGCCAGGCTTCACATGTGCATCCCACAGTGGACCCTCAGAGTGCAGTGGGACCAATGCACGGATGAGCTGGACCAGTCAGTCCTGGTCTCCTATCCGAACTGTAGAGTTTTGCAGTGGTGGATGGACTCCTCAAATCTTCTTCAGGGAGTTCCATTCCAAGTCTTCTTTCCCCAACAGATCTTCACTATGGATGCATCGGTCTGGGTGTGGAGCCCACTTGGGTCCCTTTCAAATCCAGAGCCCCTGGTCCCAGTGGGAAGACACCCTGCATATCAACATCCTGGAGATGATGCCATGCAGTCATTTCAGGACTACCTTGCTCCAGGCGATCTGCTGGTGCAGTCTAACAATCTGAGTGTGGTCTACTACATCAACAAGTAGGGCAGGACACACTCTTACCCCCTTTGCAGGGAGGCCTTGCAAGTGTGGTACTGGGCACTGGAGCACAGTCTGACACTCTCTGTGGTCCACGTCCCAGGTGTTGTCAGCACCCTGGCAGACAGTCTCAGCAGGACTCAGTCCAGCATGCACGAACATTAGCTTCTCTCATCCGTAGCAGAAGATCTGTTTGACAGATGGGGTCATCCAGGGTAGAACCTTTTTACGTCCCCACTCAATGCAAAACTGCCCAGTTTCTGCTCACTAGATCCAGGGCCTGGAGTTTTCTAGTGAGGTGTGTTGTCCTTCTTTTGAAGCAGGGGTTTCTGTATGCATTCCCTCCGTTTCCTCTAATTCCTCTAATACAGAGGGTGCTGATCAACCTACAAATGGAGGGGGCCAGCATGATTCTGGTAGCTTCATTCTGGCCTCGCCAGATATGGTTCCTTCTGCTCCAACAGCTGGCAGAGAAACCTCTGGTCCCTCTTCCTCTTTGCAGGAATCTGCTGAACCAGGGTCGGGGGACCCTGGGCCATCCCAACCTCAAGTCCCTTCATCTGCATGTGTGGTTCCTGAGGATGTCGCCATCGCCAGGTTCAGGGTCTCTAACAGGGTCACGGACATTGTTGTGGCTGCCCGCAAGCCTTCCACATGTGCCACTTTTGCCATGAAGTGGAGGCGATTTGCCATCTGGGCTGCCAAGCATTTCCTAGACCCTTTCACCTGTCCTGTGAAGCATATCCTGGACTACCTGACTTCTTTGTCTGACTTTTGCCTCCAGTATTCCTCCCTCAAGGTCCACCTTTTGGCTATTTCTGCCTTCCATGAGCCCGTGGGTGACCACACTATAGCTCAGATGGATGTCTCCATACATTTCTGGGAATCCTGCATCTGAAACCCCAATTCATCCTCCTGTCCCAGCTTGGGACTTAAATTTTATTTTGGAAAAGTTGACCCTGTCTCCTTCTGAGCCAGTCGTGACTTGTATTTTGTAGTATCCGTCTTGGAAAGTGCTATTTTAGTTGCCGTTACTTCTGCTCAGAGAATTTCAGAGCTTCAGGCCCTCTGGTGCAAGGAGCCGTATTTAATTTTTCATAAAGATCGGGTATCTTTGCTCACAAATCCTAAGTTTTTACCTAAGGTGGTTTCTGAGTTCACATTTAATCAGTCTGTCCACCTTCCTGTTTATTTTCCTGAGCATGCCAGTCCAGGGGAAGCACTGCTTCATACTCTAGATGTGCACAGGACTTTGAAGTATTATCTTCTTTGGACCAAGGAGTCCAGAAAGTCTAAGCAGTTGTTTGTTTCTTTTGCCCCAGGCAGAGAGGACACTTAGGTTTCTAAGCAGTGTTTATCCCACTGGTTGACAAATTGCATTGTGTTCTGCTACAAGTACGGCAAAGAATTGCCTGGTGCTGTTAAAGCTCATTCCACCAGAGGCATGGTTTGTTTCAAAGGGGTCTCAGCCACTGATATTTGCACTGTTGACACCTAGAGTACAGTCCACATCTTCACCAAGCATTACAGTCTGGACATTGCTTCGAGAGCCATGCAGGATTTGGCAGAGCTGTGCTACAAGGACTCCTGTCTTAAGTTTATGGCGATCCAGCCTCCCAGACTGTCTGTTTTGGCTTGTCACTGCTTGGTACTCGGTCCTACGGTGTAACCTGATGACTGAGATACCCCCAATAAGATAGAGCAGTTACGTAAGAACTTACCATAACAGTAGATCTTCAAGGGGATCTCAGTCATCAGATCTGATTTCCCTCCCATTGCCACCCTTCTTGGGGCTCCTGTTCAGGACCTGGCTATCTCCTGTTTCCTTCATTTCTATCTAGAGCTGGGTCCCTCTGTCTGTGGAGGGAAAGAACTGAGGAGGGAGTGGGGCCACCCACACCTATATAGGGTTGGTGATATTGCGTGACAGCGTGGGCGGCCCCAGTTGTACTGCTGAAAATGTTCTGTGTGGAGTCCCCATCTCCAACCGTGAAGGTTCCTATGATGTAACCTGATGACCGAGATCCCCTCGAAGATCTGCTGTTATGGTAAGTTCATACATAACTGCTCTTTCTTCTGATATGTTAGGAAAAAGGAAGAAAGGAGGGAAGGCATAAGGTTAACTGAGGAGGGCAGGTGATAGAGGATGCAGCCGCCTTTAATGATTACTTTGCTTAGTTTCCGCTTAGGGAGGACCCTGGGCCTTGCCAGAGAGTGACATAAAACAGCCACTAAAGGAGTCCTGCAGATGAGGCAGCCAATATTTACAAGCAAAAGAGTCCAGGAAGGGCTGGCAGCCCTAAAGTAGATAAGGTCCCAGGACCCTGATGGGTTGCATCTGAGGTTACTCAGGGAGCTGACAGTATCACAGTATCATAGTAATGTGTTAGCAGAAAAGGACCATCCTGGCCTATCCAGTCTGCCCATCTCCCCCCTTCCCTACTTGTCACCGGTGCCCAAGGAGCCTATCCTCTGTCCCCTAATCAACCACATATGTCTATCCCACGCTCTCTTGAATCCCTCCACCGTTTTGACACTTACAGTTGTGGCCAAAAATATTGGCACCCTTGCAGTTTTTTCTAATAATGCACCATTCCTTACAGAAAATTGTTTAAATTAAAAAATATTTTGGTATCCACATATGTATTTCTTTGGTTTGCAGTGGAATAAAACACAAAAAGCAGAAAAAATTACTGAGTCTTAACTTATTCCACACAGAAATCCTTAAATGGCCCAGACAAAATTATTGGCACCTTTTAGAAGTAGTTAGAAATAATTAGATTTCAAGCAGGTGATTCTCCTTCACTTTGGAATTGAACTCACCTGTGGTGAGTTGCAGGTGCCTGCAATATTGGGGTTGCTGTTGCCTCTGGCACTGGGTGCCTTGAACGTGTGCATGGCATCATGAAATCTGGAGATTACCAGGCCATTTTGGAGCACAGTGTTGAACCCAGTGTCAGAAAGCTGGTTCCTGTCAAGGTCATGGGTCTTCCAGCAGGACAATGACCCCAAAACACTTCAAAAGCACCAAGGAATGGTTCAAGACAAGACGCTGGACTGTTCTGAAGTGGCCAGCAAAGAGTCCAGATCTAAATCCCATTGAGTACCTGTGGAGAGATCTGAAAACAGCAGTTGGGAGAAGGCACCCTTCAAATCTGGGAGAACTGGAGCTGTTTGCACAAGAAGAGTGGGCCAGACTGCCAGTGGAGAGGTGCAGGAAGCTCATCCATGGCTATAGGAAGCGGTTGATTGCAGTTATTTTGACTAAAGGCCGTGCTGACGAATATTAAGTCTAGGGTGTCAATAATTTTGTCAATGCCATTTCTTTTCATTTTCTGATTTAAAAGGATATATTAAATTCTGACTCAAAAACAAAGGTTCTGTAATATTAACAGAGAAATAAAGAATTGTGGAGACCAAATACTGTACTGTTGTTAATTTCAACTTATGTTTAGAGGAAATTGTGAGTTATTTGAATAAGTGCCAGGGCGGCAATATTTTTGGCCACGACTGTACCACCTCCTCAGATAATCTGTTCCAGGGTTCAACCACCCTCTCAGTGAAATAACACCCCCTTACATTACTTTTATTTTTATTTATTTAGTTTTGTTGACCAGGTAAGTGCACTAGACAAATCCTGCCTATTTTCAGGCCGCGACCAGGGGAGGATACAGATGAATGCCAACTGACCTTGAACCAGATTAAGCTGGTGGTATTTTTAGTGAATGAGGAAATTTGGCCCAGGACGCCGGGAAATTCCCTATTCTTTGGAGGGGGCCTTTGGTGAATGACAGACCTTAGGAATGCCTCCTGCTCAAGCATCGAGAGTATGGAGGTGGTGGAGACAGGGGAGGGCCTCCTCCCGCTCCGTGGATTCAGAGGTGAGAGTTTGGTTACGTTCTTAGGACGCCTTTTGCCAATGGAGTTTTTCGAATTGAATGAGGAGGTACAATCTGAGATTTCTGGCACTCCTGACTCGTGTGGTACTACGTTGGAATCGAGATGATGTACTTACTCATAAGGAACGCCTGCTCCGGGAAGTGCTTTCAGAAGCTGAACACTGCACTCATCGAAATGTGCAGCTGGTAAAGGAAATTAGTGCTTTTGCTTGGCTTCTCCTTGTGTGGCTCGCTTCGACTTCCCGGTCGCGATCTAGTGATGCTAGCCTGCAGATCTACCATGCCTTCCTGCTCCTCGGATGCAGTCCGATTTGTCTTTGCAGCCTCAATTGAATCCTGTTTGTTTTGACTCCTGCTTCAGAACTTTGGAGGTCGGAATGAGGGCAGCCGGATCGGGTCTAGTTCCTTCTACCTTTTCGCTCTCATTGAAAGCAGTTGGGTATGACTAACGTGGTGTTTCAGGGTGATATACTGCGGTCTAATTTAACAGATTTGGCTGCGGGAGGCAGGACAGATTGTGTGGGTAATGGAAATGTTGTACAAGGCCTTGGGACTCCTACTGACGCACCTGTCTCCCCTATGTCCTCTGGACTTGTGCATTCACCAACTGTTCTGAGTGCTAGACCCTCGAGGGCTACTACTGATTCTTCGGGTTGGTCGCCTGAGTCTGCCATAGCTGCTGCAGGATGGCTGCAACACCCCAATGGTAGCTGGGTGCCAAATCCAGCAGATGCTACTGTGCAGCGATATCATTCCCCTGTTAATGCCTCTGTTGCTTCTTGTTCCTCGAATGATGCTGCCACTGTTTCAGTACCTGTACAACAGTCACCTTCCTTGGTACCTATTATTCCGGTTTCTGCACCGGTTAATCTCTCCTCTACTATAAGTATAACGTCTGAGACGAAGGTTCCAGATCTTGTGCAGACTATTGAGGACCCCCCCCCAATTTAAACTTTCGGACCTGTTCTCTAATAGGGGTGAACCGGCCCTCAAGGAATGCTGTGCGGTTGATTTATAAAGGTGGCTTAGAAGATCTGCCTGATAGACTCTACATTGCTAAAGTTTTGCTAAAAGTTTCAATGAAATTTTTGTCTGCTGATATCTATGCACTGATTCATTTGGGAAACTCTAATTATGATGTTAGCTTCAAACCCCTTCAGGTTTAGAGCGTTTTGGGCTATGTTCCAGGTTGTTAAGAACTCTCCTCTCTGGATACCTTTTTGCAGTGCCCTTACTAAACCATCTGTAAAGTTGATTACCATTTTGTTTCGTAATGAGGGGGTACACATCGAGGACATTCTTTTTTGGTTGTGTAGGAGATGTGAAGTTCTGGATACACCAGTACCAATTTTGGATAGTGAGCAGATTTGGAACAGGGGTTGGAAATTGAGGTTAAATTGTTTGCCTCCAGTAATGGCCCTCAGCATTCACCCAACAGTTTCTTTTTGGGGAGGGATAGGGGAAGTTTGTTTTATGTTGGTCAGCCAAAGTCATGTTTTAAATGTGGTTTACGTACTCATCTCAATACAGCCTGTGATAGCCCTCGATGTTCCCATTGTTTTGAATTTGGGCATTTGGCTACTAAGTGTCTGAATTTATTTAAATGCAATTTATGTGAACAGACCGACATGGATATGCTAAATGTCCTTGGGCATCCCATAATAGGGATGATTGTCCTTCACATGAGGATTTGATTGTGGTTGCTCAGCAAACTGGCTGTGTTCGCCTCACCCCTTCTCCTGAAATTTACTCCCTCAGTCGCCACTCCCTAGTGTTTCTTCTCATTCAGTTGAAAATGCAGGGCTTTGTGCTTCTGTACCAGTGGATATGCCGGATACCAAGTCTCAGCCTCCCTCGGTGACAGTTCCCACTATAGTCTCCTTACCCACTCAGTCTGCTCTTCCTTTGGATGAAAAGTTTGATGAGACGGAGATGCCTCCTCCTCCATCTCAAGCTCTACCTTTTAAAAAGGTTACGACAAAAAAAGTCATAGTTCAGGGAAGCCTGTTCTGACTCAGCAGGTACCCAAGGCCTCTACCTGTGGTGTTTCTTCTGAGTCGTGGAAACATGGCCACAGCTTTGCTGTTTTGGGGTCTAAGGAAGACTCTGATGGTAATGACTCGGATCTTTCTTCCAGAGCTTCTGTGGTTACTGACAATTTTTCTGAGGGGGATGAAGGTGACATGATACAGGCTGAGGGTCTTCCTAGACGCTCTCAGCGTAGACGGGTTTCTAAAGTCCCATGATTACTAGTTTCTTGGTATGGGTACTAGTTCTCATTTAATGTCTCTTTATCTCTATTTTATTATGGCTTCTTTGACGTTTACTTCGATCAATGTTAATAGCATAAAAAGTCATAAAAAGATGGTCACTACTTTGTCCTGTTTGCAACAATTACACAGTGATGTTATTTGTCTCCAGGATATGAGGTTGAAAACTATTTGTGAAGTGCAGCGTGCTCGTAACCTATGGTCTTCCGGACCGTCCTTTTGGTCGAATGGGGAATCCCTGTGTGACGGGGTTGGGGTTTTGTTTACAAATTCAGCATTGAAGGTTTCTAGGATGGTGGATATTTGTCCAGGTCGGTGCATTATTACTCGATCTTAATTTTTGGGGTGAAAGATTTACGCTAATTAATATTTATGCTCCATGAACTAAAACGCCGTGTTGCACTTCTAAATGACATTCATCCCTATTTGTATACTTGACGTTTAATTGTTTGGGCTGGTGACTTTAACTGTTCGCTTAGTGTTGCTGATAGAGGTATGAAGACGTCTAAATTGTTTGTGACTCACAAAGTTGCTACAAATTTTGGATACTTCTCAACAGGATGCGTATCGCTGTATCCATCCTACGGTGGTGGGACGTTTTTAAAAATCGTTGTCCTCCAGGATCGATTTTATTTCCTTTCCGTTCCTTTGCAAGTAACCCAAGTTGATTTACGGTATGGAATTTTCTGATCACAAGTCTCTCGGTCAACTTGACGTGGGATGGTACTCCGATATAAAAAGAATTTGTGGAGGCTGAATTCCTCATTGTTGACTGATGAATCTCTTAAACTAGCTTGGAAGTCAGAATTGTATGCTAGGCTTTCAGTTCTCGATTTTTATGATGATGCTTCCTGGTGGGATGATTCTAAGAAGGATTGGAAATCCTTTTTTCAGAATTATTCTCGTTCTAGAATTAATGCATATATAGAGTATTTAAGTCTCAGGGCACAATTACAGAAATTGATTTCTTTAACTGAAACTGAAGGGTTGGATTATAGTGCTCAAATTAGAAATGTAAAACAAACGGATGTTGGAATATAGATATGATAGGGCTAAGTCTTTAGACCATGAACACCGTTTTGGTTTGAAGTTACACAAGGGTACGTTGGATCCCTTTCAAGATGGTAAAGAACGGGTTGGTAAACGTGTTATTACCGAATTGACTGATGACTCAGGCAACTTGGTAAAGACTCCTTTGGCTTTACTAGAGGTCGTTGGACGTTATTTAGGTAATTTATATCAGAAGGATGAGGATGTACAGAGTGGATTAATAGACTTTGATGGGCTACAAATTCCTCAATTGAGTGTAGTGGAAGGCCAACAGCTATTGCGAGATATTTCAGAATCAGAATTAAGGGAAGCTATTTTTTCATTGAATGTAGATTCTACACCAGGTACGGATGGCTTAGGTGTGACCTTTTATCGGACTTTTCAGGAAGAGTTGGTCCTGCTGTTGTCTAAGTTGTATAACCTTATGTTGTCATCAGCACGGTTGGCTCCATCGATGAATCAAGCATTGGTTGTCTTGCTTTATAAAAAAGGTTTGAAAACTGATTTACATAATTGGAGGACTTTGAGTTTGTTGAATACGGACTTAAAAATCTTGTGCAAAATTTTATTGCGTAGACTAACGGTGGTAGTGGATACTGTGATAAGCCCTAATCAATCTTGTTCCATACCGGGTAGAACACAATATGATAATTTATTGTTACTACGTGAGTTTTTTTCTGCTTCGCAGTCAGGTTTCCTGAACGGTTATTTGCTTAGTCTTGATCAGGAAAAAGCGTTTGATCGTGTTTCACATGCTTTTCTATTCTCTGTGTTGCACGCTTATGGGTTACCACAGGGTTTTATAGATTGGATACAGTTATTATATCACTCTGCTTATCTTATTCCAAACGTGAATGGATGGCTTGGTACTCCAGTGGCTGTACAGAGAGGGGTTCGGCAAGGCTGTCCATTAAGTCCGATGTTGTATGTGTTTTTCATTGATGTATTTATTCGTATGGTTAGTGTTCATGAGGGTCTGACAGGAGTTCGTCTTGCTGATAGTGTCTTGCCAATGAAAATTCTTGCATACGCAGATGACTTGTTGTTTGTCTTTCTGAGGTTTCGGAAGGGCCTACTATTAGTGCTGTGTTGGATTTGTTTTCCAAGGTTTCTGGCTCTAAGATTAATTATGAGAAATGTAGAGGTTTCCCTTTTGGCTCCTCTCCTGTCCCGGACTCTGGTACCATTGCTGGTGTTTTTATTTCTAAGGCTCCGATTTCTATTTTGGGGATCGAATTTAGTGACGGCGATGTGATGTATGCAAATTGGTTTCATAAGTTAAATACAGCTCAGTCGCTAATAGCGAGATGGAGGGGTAAACAAATAGCCAAAAGGAAACGTGTATTGCTTATCAAAACCTTGTTGTTACCATTTTTGTATATTAGTTATGTGTTTCCTCCATACATGTCTCTTTTCACGCCTTTATATAGTATATTTTTCAGGGCTTTTGGGAGCAGACCAATCCTATTAAAAGGTTTCACTTATAGAGGTATACGACAGGGTGGGGTTGGTATGGTCCAGCCAGTGGCTTTTTCTCAGTATTTTCTTTCCTACAATTTCAGTCCTTTGCTTCGACCTGGTATGAAGGTTTGGTTTCCCTGTGTTAGAGTTATGGTTTTGTTGGGTTTACACGTTATGGAAGCAAGGGCAAATCTTCAAGCTTTTGCTAGGCTTCCCAGGTTTCTAGTTATGGTATAGTGGCCTTTCGTCTCTTGTTGAAATGGAAACTTACAGTTTCACATTTGGAAACAATGTCCAGGAAGCAAGTGTATAGTTCAATTGTTTTAGCGGATTTTCAGATAACTTAATTTTTCCTGATTGTCCTCCTTGATCCCAAGAAAGGATTCTTATGCTGCTCTCCATAAGCGCACCTGATTTTCTATGGGATAGTGTTTGGTTGAGTTCTTATGGTAGATTACCGTGGGTATGCATGAACATAAGCAACTTGTGATAGATGGTGTACTAGAGAGACATGTGTCTCTTTGTTAGAAACACAAGAACACCTTTTTTTTAGATTGTCCCTATATTAGACCTTTTTGGGTTCGGTTGGCAAATAGATGGAAAGAACCTTTATTTTCATCGCTTTCCTATGGTACTCTGATGTACGGTACAAATAGGGGTGAATGGCCTATGTATCCTGCTGACACTTTATTGTTAATTTTCTTTGTTATTCGTTTTTATATTTGGCAGTCCAGATGTTTATGGTCTACTCAACAGCGTATTGTTTCATTTGATGAACTCTTTTTTAATATAACCACTACTATGCAGAATATTTATGCCTCTGATATGAAGATTTATTACGTGAAATGTTCCTTTTATGGGTGAATTGTGTCCAATGGCTGAGTTGATTGTGTTATTTATGTTTCTACTGTTTCTGTTATGAGGTTTTTTGCTCCTTTTTTGTATGCGTTTGTTTTTTTGTAATTGTTTTGTTGCTTGTCTGGAGTCCTCCTTTCAATAAAAGTTCCCTTACTCTTTTCGATAAGTGCCATGGGATCTTTAACATCCACCTGAGCTACCACCAATCCAGGCAGATGGGACCTCGGTTTAACGTCTCATCCGAAAGACGGCACATCAGAAGTGCAGCACCCCTCTCATGCTGCACTACAGTGTCAGTACTGGGATATTAACCCAAGTGCCAGATGTGGGAACTGAACCCACAGCCCTCTGATCTCCCGGCCTCAAAGGCGAGTGTGCTACCTTCTGAGCCACTGACACTGTTAAATCTTCCTCCTTCCAATCTTAAAGTATGACCTCTTGTTTTAACTCCTACTTTCCTTTTAAATAGACTTCCTTCCCTCACTTTATTTATCCCCTTCATGTGCTTGAATGTCTCTATCATGTCTCCTCTGTCTCTTCTAAACTCCAGCGGATACAGATTTAATTCTGTCAGTCTTGTCTCCTATGATTTCCTCGCATACCCTGCACCATCTTCATTGCCCTTCTTTGAACCTTTTCTATTACATCTATGTCCTTTCTTAAATGAGGCTCCAGAACTGTACTCCATATTCCAGGTGCAGTCTAACCATGGTCTTATATAATGGCATCAGCACCTCCTCTTTGTACTAGTTATGCCCCTTCCTATGCACGCCACCATTCTATTTGCTTTGCCAACCACCTCACTGCATTGATCACTTACCCTAAGGTTGTTTGATATTATGATCCCCAGATCCCTTTCTCGTTCTGTTTGCTTTATCTGCTGTCCCCCAGTGAGTACTTGGTCAGTCAATTTTTATGCTCTATATGCATCCCCACACACTTCTTTGTATTGAACTTCAGCTACCATGTTTCTGACCATTTTTCTAGTATACTCAGATCCCTCTTCATGGCCTGAGCCCCTTCTTCACTGTTGACCGTATTCCATAACTTTGCATCATCTGCAAACAGACACATTTTCCCTTCGAGTCCCTCTGGTATATCACTAATATATATGAACTAATATATATGTTAAAAAGGATTGGGCCTAGTACAAACTCTTGAAGAACCCTGCTCATAACCTTCCTGGGCAGAATGTACACCATTTACCACCACCATCTGACTTCTATCCTTTAGCCAGTTTTCCACCCATCTAGTTATTTTCTGTCCCACCCCCAGGCTCTCTGTCTTATTTACCAGCCTGCAGTGAGGGACAAAGTCAAAAGCCCTACCGAAGTCCCAGGCAGGCAACATCAACTGCCCCTCCTTGATCAGTCACCTTCATTCCCCCATCAGAAAATTCTATCAGATTTGTTTGGCAAGATCTCCCACTAGTGAATCCATGTTGCTTTTCATCTAATAGTTTGTTGTCTGTTAAGTATTTTACCGCTCTTTCCTTTATTATCACCTCCATCACCTTGCTCACCACTGATGTGAGGCTGACAGGTCTGTAATTCTCCTCCTCCTTGCAGCCTCCCATGTGACATCCTCCAGTCACTTGGACACACCCTGTATCTAGGGACAAGTTAAATAACTACGCTTAACTCTGTTGCCAACTCATCCCTCAACTCCTAAGAATCTTGGATGCAAACCATCTGGCCCCATTGCTTTGTCTGCCTTTAATTTTCCAAGTTCTTCCTTAACTCTGTACTGGCTGAATCCCTGGTAGGTCTGTTCAGTAGCTCACTAAGGATGGGGGTAGTTCTGTAAGATTGGAGGGTGTCAGGCATAGTTCCACTCCATAAGGGGGGGAGACAAAGAACAAGCGGGGAACTACAGACCTGTCAGTCTTGCCCTCTATTTTATGGTAACTGATAAAGTCACTGGTCAAAGAGGAACTCGTGGACTACTTGGAGATCACCAGTCTCAAGGATTCTAATCAGCATGGATTTGTGGGAGGGAGGTCTTGTCAGACTAACCTGATAGTTCATTTTGACTGGGTGATAAGGGAGTTGGATAGGGACCATGCTGTGGATTTGCTCTACTTTGACTTCGGCATGGCTTTTGACTCTGTGCCTTACAGATGCTTGGTGAAGAAGATGGAGAATCTGGATGCAGCTAAGGTCATAATAAACTGGGTTGGTAGCTAGCTAAAGGGGTGGTAGCAGAGGGTTGTGGTCAGCGGGCTGAAATCAAAAGAGAGGGCTGTCACGAGCAGGGTACCACAGGGATCTGTCCTGAGTCCGGTCCTCTTCAACATGTTCATCAGCGATATTGGTAAGGGAATCTGTGGCAGGCTGTGTCTCTTCACTGGTGACGCTAAGCTCTGTGGGAGAGTGGATGGTGATGAGGGAATCAGAGAAATGCAGAGTGACTTGCAAAAACTAAAGGAGTGGTTAAAGGTTTGGCAGTTGATATTCAACACCAAAAAGTGCAAGGTAATATACCTAGGGAACAAGAACTCCAGGACAGAGTACTAGATGAGTGTGATGAGACTTAGCACTGCAGCTGAGGAACAGAACCTTGGAGTTAACATCAGCCACTCCCTCAATCAAGCAAGTTGGTGCAACAAGATACATAGCAAAGCAAGTAGGGTGATGGGATATATTGGGAGGCATATTGATAGCAAAAGGGAAGAGGTAATAGGCAGTGGCGAAGCCAGGTTTGGGAGCATTTGGGAGCCAGAGGGTGCCATTCAGTCAATCATGGGCTCCACAGTGGACACTAGACATTGAACAAAGATGGTGGTGGGGCACCACTACTCACACTGGGGCAGCCAGGAGGGGTGGCCACCCCCCCCCCTAGCTCCGTCACTGGTAAGACGTCCCCTATATAGATCCTTAGTGAGGCCGCACCTGCAGTACTTTGCTTAGTCCTGGAACCCTCGCCTCTGAAAGGATAGGGACAGGCTGGGGACGGTGCATTGCAGAGTAACAAAATGATTCAGGACCAACAAGGCAGATCCTGTGGGAGGCGATCTCAAGGCACTGAAAATGTACTTGCTGGAAACTAGAAGGGGAGATATGACGGAGACCTTCAAGTTCCTAAAAGAAATCAAATGTTGAACTGTGGGGAACTATTGGGCTTGAATACTAGTTTGTGATCATGGGGAGGTGAGTGAAACTGATAGAAGTTTAGGCGGGACATGAGGAAGTAGTATTTCAAATAAAGGCGGTGGAGCAGTGTAACAGTCAACCAACCAAAGTGGTGGTTGCTGAGACCATTGGTGGTTTAGAAGCACACTTGGGACAGAATGAAGAGTATAGTGGTTTTTTGATATGGCAGAAACTGTTGGGGGGGGGAGGGTCACTCACCATTCGCTAAGCTAGCAACAAAAAATTAAAAAAAAGGCTACAATTTAGGTTTCTAATTTCCAGTTGGGCACAGTGTTTTTTCTTGTGGCACATTGCATTGACACTTATTTCCTTCTGTCTATTAATACTTAATGTACCTTTTTGCATGGTTTTCGGGTTAATCAGAGATCATGAAATAGTAAGGCATTTCTCAAAGTCAGTTAAATTAAGGTCCAGAGATGTTGCCAAACAAAATGATTAAAGGGGAAAAGGCAGCACAAAGGGCCCCACACTCAAGTGTGAGGGCTGGTCCTAATGTGCACTTTGTGTGCAAAAACATTTTGGTTTACTTACTGTTTACTGTAGTATAGTAGATTGTATCAGACTAACTTTGTTAGTATTGATTGTATCAGACTAATTTTGCTTAATTCTAGGCTGACATCTTTTGAAACTACAAATCCCAGAATCCCGTACAACTGACATCAGAGCAGTACTGCAGCAGTGGGAGATTTGCCTGCATTGCAGATTAGAGCCTTTGTAATCTCTGATCAGAGACTTTCCAGTTCTGCTTATCTCCAGGAACTAAGTACAGTCTTCTGTGACTGTACTCAGCCCTGGGAGGACAGCGGAACCAGCAAACAGAAGATCAGAGCTTATAGGACAAAATCATGACGTCACAGTGAAGCGTCAGCACGCATGTGCATGTACCTGGCGGTGCATGTTCTACTTCCCCAGGCTGATATCCTGAAATTTATTTATTTAAAAGAGATTTACCAGGATAGACATACTGAGCTGTGAAGCTTGTTTCAGAGCTGTGAAGCTTGTTTCCAGATGCGTCCTGGGGGGGGGGTAAGGGAAAAGTACAAACAAATAGAAGCACAGTAATAACAATACAACAATACACAGTTTGTACAATAATATATATTGCTAGAGCAAATAATAATGCAGGTTAAACATCAGAAGTGCAAAGTACCTGGCACACACAAGAAAGTAACATCACAAATATAGGAAAGGTAGGAGAACAGAGTAAGTAGAGGAGGGTGAAAAAGAGAGACGGGGGGTAAAGTAGTGGTGGGAGTAAAAGAGAGGAGAAAAGAACAGATTATGGTAGGTTGAAGGAATAGAGTGTTGAGGATTAGGAAGGGGTAGAAAGGGTGAATTACTGGAGGTGGGAGTGAGTGAGAAAGAAGTAAGGAAGTGGTGGAGAGGGAAGGGGAGAGGAAGGGATGGATGAGGTGGGGTGGTAAGTATGGAGGTCAGAGTAGATAAGGAGAAGTGTAGGGCAATGGGGCTAAGGGCATTAACAGGAGGAGGCAGTGTGGATTTTGAGAAGAAAGGAAAGAGAGCATTTGGAGGTGACGGAGTGAATTATTAGTGGAAGGGATTCCAAAGATTAGGAAGGTGGAAGGAGAAACCAGACTGGCCAGCTAGGGATTTACGAGAGGGGAGCAAAACAGAATGATAACCTGAGTTATGGAGAGAGTACATGGAGGTGGGCGTAGGGGAGAGGAGAGAGCTGAGGTAAGGAGGGAGCGAAGCCAGTCAGAATTTAGAAATAAAGGAGGCACAGTGGCTGAGACTATGAGTGGATGAAATGGAATCTCAAGGTCATAGGTCTCCCATATAGCCAGTGAAAGTGCAGTCTGCCATCGAGGAACTGGAAGCAAGAGCTACACACAGTTCATTTGATCATCCAACTAGCCTCATTCTGGGGCTGATGATATGTCAATATTATATGACTATTTTCTGTACTAATGGTGGTTGATGTTTCTTAAAATGAAAATGATGCAATTTTCACAAATATAAAACAAAATGAATGAAGGAGTCTGCTTTCATCTACAGAAGGGATTTGAGGAGTGCTGGTACACCAGTGCATTGCAGGTGTAGTACACTACCAGCTAAACTGTTGTAATATCCCCATACCGAGGAACCCAAAGAGGAGGGAGCAACCACTTTATTAAGAGTGTGGAGCACTTGCCATCTCGTTTTCAGTTAGTGACAAAAATCTACTGCATTTGTCACAAAAATATTTTGTGTGAATTTGTGTTTATCCATACGAACATGTGTGCCTGATGGTGAACAAGTCCCTGGGTCAGGATGGCATGTACCCAGTATTGTTGAAGGAACTGGTGGGTCCGATAGTGGATCTGTTCAACAGTTCATTAGACTCGAGGATTGTACACAAAGAATGGAGAACTCTGCTCATGTGTACCGCTGCACAAGACTGAGTACACTGATAAGAGACCATTCTGAAGGAGAGGCTAGTCAGGTTGCAGGATGAGAGACAACATGGGTTCATGTCAGGGAGATCCTGTCAAACCAACAAGATCACCGTCTTTGACTGAGTAACGAAAGCAGCAGACGAGCTAGCCATGACAGAGGAAGAGGAGAAGGATATGGGGGTGATTAAAATAGGCTCAATGAACAACTTAGCACAATACAGGAAGGCAGCTGCAAAGGCCAACAAAATGCTGGGTTGTATTTCCAGGGGTATATCTTCATGGAGAGGGGAGGTGATCCTGTCATTATATAGGTCACTGGTTAGGCCACACCTGGAGTACTGCGTGCAGTACAGGTGCCCATACCTGAGGAGGGACATTAAGTTACTGGAGGGAGTGCAGTGCAGGGCAACAAAAATGATCCAGGGACTAGGAGACATACCCTATGTGAGCAGGCTGAGGGAGTTGAACATGTACTCACTGGAGGAGAGAGTTGGGGATATGATTGAAACCTTTAAGTACATGAAGGGACTAAACAAGACTGGCACGGAGGAACTATTCAAGTTGGGGGGGTAGGGACACTCGGGTCAGGATCTCAGATTGGAGGAGGAAGGTTCAGGAGGGAAATGAGAAGACACTTTTTTATGGAGCAAGTGGTGTCTGGGTGGAACGCGTTGCCTGCGAAAGTGGTATCCTGTAGAACAGTGGACTGCTTCAAAAGGGGATGGGATAGGGTAAGGGGGGGGCAGCTGCAGTATAAGGGTTGCTAGCTGCACACTTGTGCAGACTCGATAGACCATAAGGCCTTTATCTGCTGGCAAATTCATATGTTCTTGTAATACTAGAGTTCCTACCTGAGGAAGCATATCAGCCAGCTTGAGGCAGTGCAGAGGAGGGCGACAAAGATGTTTCAGGGACAGCATGACAGGGCATTTGAGAACAGACTGTGAGAAATCAGTTGTACTCACTTGAAGGACTCAGTAGACCAGTTTGGTCTTTTTCTGCTGGCTCTTTCGTATGTTCGTTTGTATGCTCGTATGAGAGGAGGGAGAGAGAGGACATGATTGAAACCTTAAAGTACCTGAAACATATAAACAAGCTGAAAATCATGGACCTTTTCCATCTTAGTGAAAACAAAACAACAAGTGGGCACTGTTAGAGTGGTGGTGGTGCTGGGAGGTTCACGAGGAGATCAGGAGACATGTCTTTACAGAACAGGCAGTGTCAGATGGAATGTGCTCCATTCTTAGGTAGTTGAAAAGAAGATGGGGGGGTTGAAGAAGGGGTGGGACAGGGTGAAAGGGAGGGTCAGGTTTGGCAGTGAAGGGGTTGGGCCCACTGTAATTTCCACATCAGGGGCTCGGCAGTCGAGCAGACTCAAAAGAACAAAAGGCCTTCTTATGCAGGCTACTTCATATGCTCATATGTTTGTACCAGTACCAGTGGATTTTCGAGAGACTGTCCTCCACTGAGCCACAGTCTGGAACTGTAAGCCCTTGATGTCAGGACTACTCAGAAAGTGTTGCCTAGCTGGGGCCAACCACAGTGATGCATGTTGGCATCATCTATATAAAACATGGGCAGCCACATCCCTCCTAAGCTTGCCATCAGACACAAACTCAGAGTTCTATCATACGACAGGAACCAGGAGACCCTAAACCACAACCAGTCACATGGGAGAGGTGGTGGTACTGGAAAATTCAGAAGCTCGGCCCAGGGTGCAAACAAGAAGACCCAGCTGCAACAACTGGTAGGTCTACTGCTGCTTGAAATACAAAAAGGATATAGGTGGACAGGTGAGCTGTGACTCTGTGGAGGAGATTGTTCTGAAGATCTACTGTTAACTGGTAACTGACTAAACTGCCTACGCTGAGGACCTCTCCCATCATAGAGAGACACTTTTGGAGTTATTCCCAAGCAGTACATAAAAAAAGTGGGAGGAAGGACCTATTGGACCCTAAGACAGAAAGCCTTGGAAGATGGCAAGGTTAAAGTCAGCCTGTCTGCAGGACATCAGGTCCAGACTGTGATGTTTAGAGAAAATGTGGACAGATTTCCACTTGACAGCAGACCATATTTCTGCAGCCAAGACATTACGAAAACAAACTATGTACATGGCCATGCCACGTGTGGTGTGTCCACAGAAGAAAAAGAAAGCTCCTTATTGTGCTTCTGTAACATAAAGAAAAGCAAAATTCCAACCATTTGTAAAGATACTGCTTTGAAACAGGGGCACCCACCATCCAGGGGGTGAATGAAATGAAAAGTTGTGAGGACTTTCTACAGTGCTTCGTACAGTACAGTCCAACTAGAGGTGTAGGTTGATAGACATCCAGCTAATTCAGGAGACTTTACCACTATTCTGAAGGAAAGAAAAAATACAGGAGGTAAATAGTCTGGTCCAAAGTGAATTTAGAAACCACATTAATAAGGAACTGAGGATGTTATGCGTGGTAATACCCATGCCAGGTGAAAAGCAGGTACAGAGGATATGCAACCAAAGGCTGAAGCTGGAACGCTTAACTGAGCTAAAGTGACTGCTACAAGAAGCAGCATTTTCTGGGAAAGGAAGAACATCTCACAAGTGGTAGGTGCTTCAAAGAGCCTTTGTAAGGGATTCCACAACCAAGTTAAGGTCCCACACTGGAACCGGTTTACAGACCAGGCCACACACATGCATGAGCTCTTTAAAAAATTGGCAGAAAGGGGGGTCTTGGGGAGATCCAGCCGGCAGCATAAAGTGATGCTTTATGCAAACATGTTGCTGTATGTCACAGAGCCACGGTACTCTATTCCACCACTCCTAGACACGATTATCTGATGTGCAGAATTTTCAGGGTACAAAATTAACCTGGACAAGTGGGAGATAATGACAATGGTGGAGGCTTGAAGCACGGGACAGGGCTTCACATGGGGATTGAAGGAGGTTGTGGGGTCGTTTAAATATTTGGGACTTAAGTAGGCTGGGATTTGGGAACCTTACACACCTCTCTCATTAAAACCAGAGAGGAGGAACTAGTAGGTGGAGGGCCTTGCCTATATCATGGTTAGGTATTCATTTGATAAAATGAACTCCCTGCCCAAAGTCTTGTATGTTATGCAGATGATGCATGTAGGCTTCAACAAATCAGATACTAAAAGGCTGGAGAGGCATTTTGGAGTTTATTTGCAGGGACGCGCCTCTATACTAGCCTTCAGCATCTAAAAGCAGATGTTAACAATGGGGTCTCAACTCTCCAGACCTAAGCACTACTGTCTGACTGTGCAACTCCGGTATGTCCAGGATTGGGTTAACCGCCAGAAGCTGCAGCTTGGTTGGCTTTAGAGGAAAGGAATGCCGGGTAGACTGTCCGCCTACCTGGCTAGGCAGGGACATGCAGCATATGTTGCCCTGGAATGGCCAATCCATGAAGTTGTCTCGGTTCTGGAGGAGTGGAGGCAGGTGCATAGCCTGGTGGGGGAGCAAGGAGGAGAACCCTCTTGCTCCCAGTCAATGGGAGTCCACTTTTGTTCCCAGTGTGGTGGATACAAGGTTGCAGGAGTGGGAGGTGTGGGGGGTTGCGTGTGTGTGGGACCTCTGTACTAAGGAGAGGGTATGCTCTTTTGACCAGTTGCAGGGAGCTATGGGGCTTGCCCGCATGCACTTCTTCTGCTTCCTGCAAGTTAGAGCCTACATAGGGGGCCTGGGATGGGGCAAGAGGCTGCCTCACCACTGGAAAAGGTAGAGCTTGTCATTTTGGGGGCTCAGAAAAACCCGCAGGAACTTGTAGGGAAGGCTGTCAGATGTGGAAGACATTTTTTCTAGACCCAACTCATAAAACAAAACTTTTCTGGGAACGGGATTTGGGAACACCTATTCAGGATGAGATCTGGGGACCATATTAGTCCTGAACTGGGGCATTCTCATATGTAATAAATGTGACAAATGTGTTCCTCTCCTGCCCTCCCTTGATAGTTAAATTAAATCCTGATGTGTCTCCAATATGTGGGAGGTGTGGGATGGATGTAGGTTCTACTACCACTATTTCTTGGCCTGCCCAATACTGCAGACTTTTGGATGCAGATAGCACAAGAATTGGAAACATGATGGGGCAATAGATACAAAGGGCTCCCTTCCTGCTTCTTGTTTGGAGTGGAGGAAATGGGCCTAAATGAATGGGAGGTCTTGCGAGATGGGCTAGGAGTACTTCTAATACTGACCGTCATTGTATTCTCAATACGTGGGTCTCTGAAATATGCTCACAGTGCACAGTGGCGAATCTGGTCATGCAAGTGTTGGCTCTCAACGCTTGTCCTGTGTGGTAGTGGACAGGGTGAGGGATTCCTTCTTGCATGGGAACCCTTTCTGTTCCTGGGGGAGGTGCAGCTTCTGCAGGATGGCCTTAGCTTGGACACGGAGTAGAGGGGAGGAGGAATTGCTATGTCAGCACCTGGGTTAGTGCCATAACACTGCCTCAGAAAGAGATTGTTCCTATCGCCCATCAAGTATTTTTATTTATTTATTTAGTAGAAATCGGAATTGCAAACCTTTGAGTCAGGGACTCATTTACAAAGGCTCCTCGTCAGGAAACAGTATATACAAATACAGATATAGTTACAGAGTACAGATCAACGTAGGGAACACTATACATGTATGTAGATAAATACAAGGATAAAATCCATACGAGAGCAAAAACTCTATATAGGAAAACACTATACATGTATGTACATAAATACCAGGAATACAATTCACAAGAGAATGAAACTCTATACAGGTCCTATACAGTGATGTAGCTAAACCATCTAGTACACTAGAGACAGAAATTTGGGTTCAAACAACATGATATCTTGCTGTATTCTGACATGATGCAGTTAGCCCAGCACTTGAACTGCTCGAGAGGAAAGAGTTAACTCTATGCCAGAGCAAGCCATAGAACATTGGACTTGAGCTCTGTTCAGACTTCTGTCCGCTACACTTCAAAGTGTAACCGTCAGATTCTTTACTCCGCCTAACTCAGCAGTCGCTACGGAGATATCGCCTTCACTTGTCGGTTTGGTCTCAGTAAAACGTCAGTTTTAAACTGTAATTTTCTTTTTTTTTTTTCAGTTCAGATCCATGTCTGTGGTACAGTAAGTGTTGTAGGTAGTGGACATTAGTTTATTTTCTGTATTGTGTGGAAATTGTAAAGGTTTTTTCAATCAGTCCAGTTTGGAACTGATTGTTTTGATTCAGTTTATTCTTTAGTCTTTATTTGTTTAGTGTGAGGTACCAGTCCCTTTTGGTTTCAAAAAAACTTATTTTTAAAAGTTTTTTTTCCACAGACCATAACACGGTTGGTAACCGGTAGGGGGTGTCTTGCCTGGCTTTAAAACTGCTAAAGGGTAAGTGGTTAGGATGGCTACGTCTGAGAAACCCAAAAGAAAAACCGGATCCACTGGATTTCAGCACTGTAGTGAGTGTGGGGATGCCTTTGCTAAGGCAGACCCTCACACCACCTGTGTATATTGTCTGGGGTATGACCACCTCGATTCAGACTGCCAAATATGTAAAAATTTTCTGAAGGCCACCCTGGACAAGAGATTGGGTATGCTTAGGGAAAAGGAGGCAGAGAAGTCCATTGATCTGTATGGCCAGCCTGGCTCAGTTCTGACCGAACCTTAGGGAGTGCCCACTGACCTGGGCGATACTTCCTCAGGCAAAAGGAGAGCTGATCCTGAAGGGTTGGTTCCAGCAAAAAGAAAGAAGAAATCGGCTGGTTCGGATCCAGAACCATTACGTCCAACCACCAAAAGAGATAGCCAGGGCGATTAACATTGTGTAATCGCTCCGTTCGGTTCCGGCTGATTCAGCGACTCCTGGTAGGCGCTCAGTCCAGTCGGTTCCTTCGGTTCCAGAATATTGTCCGGATGATTATTATGAACCAGATTTGGAAGGGGAAGAAGGATATGACGACGGATGATGATGGTGTGGAAGGTCTGGATGAGCACATTGAACCGGACATCTCCTCAGACAGACCTTCCAGTGTTTCCTCTTAGGCTTTCTGAGTCCCCTTCCCACTATTTGTTTTAGAAAAAAGTGGCAGAGACCCTCCAGCTCCCTCTGGTTGAAGCTGCTGAGGAACAAGAGGAGCCTGACTATGTAGAAATGATGGACATCCCAGAGTCCAAGAGACTGTTTATTCCCCTCCATAAATCTTTTGGGAAACAGACACAAAAAATTCTCCAGACACCAAATTCATTACTTCCTGTGGACAAGAGAATGGACAGGAGGTATATGCTGTCAGGCTCAGGTATGAAGTACTTGTTCCAACAGTGCAACCATGTTGGTGTAGTGCAGGCTGCAGCCTGTGACAAGGCTAATATACCCTTGGCTTCACACTTCCCAGATAAAGACTCTAGGAAGGTGGATGCTATGGCCAAGAAACAGTACTTGGCATCCTCCTTGGGACTCAGGCAGGCAAACTATTTGGCCTACACAGCTAGATACCGGAAGTCCAGGTGGGATACTTTTCTGGAACTGGCTAAACAGGCTTCCCCCCAGCTAGCCAAGGAGCTGGAAGAGGTGGCTGCTGATGGGATTGAGGTATCCAAAGTCCAATTTGCGGTTGCTGCGGACTCAAATGATGTGTCATCACGAGTCATGGCTACGTTTTGTCTCTTTGGAGATTTGCTTGGCTCAGATGTATTAGCCTCACAGGACACCCAGGCTAAGACCATGGATTTCCTGTGGTGGGTAATTCTTTGTTTGAGGAGCAGATAAAGAATTACTTGAAAAGGATGGACAAATACAGGACCACCTACAGTAGTGCACAGGCTAAGGAAAGGCAGACAAATCCTCAGAAGCAGCAGTCTAGGGACAGGGCAGGCCTTTTCATAAGCCTTCTATCAGGCACAGGCCTCCTCTCCTTTTCCTCAGAGGGGTTCTTCAGAGGGAGAGGCAGAAGGGATAAGCCAGGCTGCATCCTCTCTCAGTCCAAGACTCCTGCCAAGCAGACACCCTGATGTGTCAGGCTGGGTCGACCTCTTCTCCAGTAGGAGGCAGGCTGGCTTACTACTTCCAGGCCTGGAAGTCTGTTACCTCAGACAAGTGGGTCCTGGCGGTAGTAAGCCTGGGACTGGCTCTCAGCTTCAAAAAATTTCCAAAGCTGAGTCAGGTCTTTTCCACCTGCAAACATCTCCGAAACCATTGCCCTAGAGGCAGAGTTTTCCTCGCTGCTGTCTCTCAGAGCCATAGAGAGAGTTCCTACTCCACACAGGGGCAAGGGTCTGCACTCCAGATACTTCCTTACCCCAAAAAAGACAGGGGAATGGCGGCACATTCTAGACCTAAGATACTTAAACAAGCACCTAGTCAAGCCAAAATTCAGAATGGTGACTCTGGGAGTAATTCTTCCTCTCTGAGGCCAGAGGATTGGTTAGCCTCCTGGACTTCAAGGATGCCTACTTTCACATTCCCATCAGGTGCTCCCACAGAAAGTACCTCAGGTTCGAACTGCCTCCAGGCCATTATCAGTTCAGAGCAATGCCCTTCGGACTAACATCAGCACCAAGGGTGTTCACAAAATGCCTAGCAGTAGTAGTGGCCTTTCTAAGGAGGCAAAACATTTCCAATTTTCCATACCTGGACAAATGGCTCATTGTGGGGCAGTCTCCAGACCAAGGAAAGTCAAACCTGCAAGTGACCCAACAATTGCTCACTTCTTTGGGATTCCTCCTCAGTCTTCCAAAGTCAGTTCTCGAACCAGTGCAACTCCTGACTTCGAGGGATAGAGCTGGACACTGTCCAAGTAAAGCTTTCTTCCTCTGGCAAGGGTAAAGGCCCTTACAGACCTGGCTTCTTTTTCCGCCTTCTGGTGTCTCACCAGCAAGGCATTTTCTTCAGCTTTTGGGCCACATGGCAGCTTCCACTGCAGTGGTTCAGGGAGCCAGATTTCAGATGAGGGACATTCAGTTCCATCTGAGGTCCTTTAGTCTCAGAAAAAGATCCTCTAACCAAACTGATTCCAGTGACTCAAACCTGATTCAGGCTCTCCAGTGGTGCTTGGATCAGGACAACCTCAGACAAAGAGTCCCATCCATCACCCAGACTCATTCTGTGGTATTAACCACAGATTCTCTCGTGGGGAGCTCGCTTGGAGCCTCACAGCAGAGGGAGTGTGGTCCCTCAGGAGTCTGTACTTCATTTCAACCTTCTGAAGCTCAGGTAGTGTACCTGTCTCTTCAAGCTTTCTCGGACTCAGTACAGAACAAGGTGGTTCAGGACAGACAACACCACCATCATGTGGTACATCAACAAGCAGGGAGGCACTTAGTCTCACGCCCTGTGCACGGAAGCCATGAAATTATGGTCTCTGGCTTATTCCCTGCAGACATCTCTGGTAGCAGTCCACCTCACAGGGAAGGACAGTGTGCTAGCAGATGCTCTGAGCAGGATATGTCAGGGCCATCACGAATGGTCCCTGGATCCCCTAGTGTTAAAAAGTAATTTTCTCAAGATGGGCACTCCAGAGATGGATCTCTTGCAGCCCCAGACAATCACCAACTTCCTCTCTTCTGTTGCAGACCCCCAGTCTTGGGCTCAGTCCTCCTGGATGCTTTACTTTTGAATTGGGAGGGGACATTTCTGTATGCCTTTCCTCTGTTGTGCAAGGTTCTGGTCAGGATAAGGTCACAGTCATGCAAAGTGATCCTGATTGCACCCAACTGGGCCAGGCAGTCTTGGTATCCTCTATTGCTGTCCCTAGCAGCCCATCTTCCCCTATCTCTTCCCAAGAAACACAATCTGTTAACCTCCTCTCGGGGGAGGATATGGTATCCAAACCTTTGATCTCTCAACCTCAAGGCGTGGCTCTTGAAGAATTAGAATATGCAAGTCTGCATCTGTCTCAAGGGGTTCTGGATATTCTCAAAGCCTCTCGAAAACCTGCCACCAGAAAAACCTATAATTCCAAATGGAAAAGATTCAGCATTTGGTGTTCCAATAGAGATATATCTCCAGATACTGTTGATTTGGCTACAGTTCTGGGTTATATGGTTCATCTTAATGGCTTAGGCCTCAGGCCAGCTAATCTGAAAGTACACTTGGCAGCTGTTTCTGCATTCCTGTCAGTGGGGAAGGCTTCCTCCATGGCATCTCATTCTGTTTTCTGTAAATTCTTTAAAGGTTTGCACCATACCAACCCTCCCTTTAAGGACCCTACTCCTGCTTGGGATCTTAATGTTTGCATTGCTCAGCTTATGCAGCCCCCTTTTGAGCCTTTGGCCTCTGGAGAACTTAAGTACTTGACTTGGAAAACTGTGTTCCTGGTAGCTATCACCTCTGCCAGACGTATCAGTGAATTACAAGCTCTGTCAGTGGAGCCTGATTTTATCTCATTCCATAGAGATAAGGTGGTCCTTAGAACCAACAGGAGGTTCTTACCCAAAGTAGTTTCAGATTCTCATCTGAACCAGTCCATGTCTCTTCCAGTGTTCTTCACTGATCAATCTTACTTCAAGATAGAGCTCTTGCAGCAGGCTATCACAATTAGGACTATGCCGCAGGCACTAGGACCACACGGAAAAACTTCTGCCAGCAATACCAGCTGGGGACCGCCCCCGACGCCGGCCCCGCCCTGACGTCGGTCAGGGTACAAGAGGGGGCGGACCCAGCTCCACCTCAGTTCTTTCCCGCTGCGTACCACGCACGTAAATAGCTGCTGCCTGCGATTCACCAGCGAGAACAGAGCTACAATCAAGATATTTTCAACGGTTTTCCGTTTTTTCGTTATCGCCGCGACCGACACCTGCACGGTCACCGCTAGTGGCCTGCTTTTTCGCCTCTTGTTGTCTTTTTCCTCGGTGTTTCAGTCGCCGCTTAGCCGACGCCAGTACCGCTGCTGGTCCACGGTTCACTGTCTCCCGGCGCCTCTCTCACCAGAACACGCCAATAAGTGCGAAAAGGGCGGCAGCACTTCCGCAAAAGACGGTCATCGGCGTGTGTTTTCTGCTTGGGCCTGACCATGACATCCGTAACTGCGCCGACTGCCAAGCATTCACGAGCCGGACTCGCATCCGACGCCCGAAGGCCCTGAAGGCCTATCTACTAGAGAAGAAGATGGACTTGCACGCCTCTGAGGGGAAGAAGTTTTGGTGGGGGCAGGTTCACAAACGTACCACCATGTCGCCGGCCCAGGCACCGGTACCAGATCCTGCGGGTGAACCACAGCCAGAGGGCGAGGCCTCCCTGGAGGTCCCCGAGCTCGCTTTTCACCTCTTCTGAGCTTGTTCCCACGCCTGGATCTGGAAGACCGCCGACGCTGTTCTTGGGTTCCACTGACCGACGCCGGACCCGGTCTCGCTCGGAGCCCTTCCGCTCCGGCGGACAGTTCCCGACGCCAATACTCCGCCGTGGTTCAGGACTGAAGTCCTTCGACCGCTGCCGGTCCCCTGCCACCGACGCCAGCGAAGGCATGAACAGGAGGCAGAACCAGACCACTCTACATCGGATAGTCGGTCCTCTTCATCATCATCGTCTTCCTCTTCCCTCAGCCTCAAGCGCTCCCCTGAGGAGAAGGACATGCCTTGCTCACCTCTGGACGATCCCACATTCATGGATCGCCATGAGGTATATCCAGGCTTCTAATGAGTGGGACACAGAAGACCTGGATCTGAACGCCGGAGATTGGCCAAGTACCTGAGGCAGAAGAGCAACGTTTGGTTATTCCTCCGCGGATACTCAGGACTGACTAGAGGATCCCATCCCCAGCCCAGTCTCAAATGTCTGTAGCTGAACCCCTGCCCCTTCAGGCAGACCTATGTGATCACGGCTGTCATGAAAAGTCTTGACAGCCACGACACCTCAGCTCCCAGCCTCCCAACTTAGAGTTCGTTACCTGGATCAGGTGGGCAAAAGGTTTACTCTGCCTCCACCTGCTCCATTAGATCCTTAAACTTCCTCACGATATGGTGCAGTTCCAGAATGCGCTAGGAATGGGGTCTTGAGCTGGCACAGGCCATGCCAGACTTCGATAAAAGACGAGCTCCTGGCCCTCTTGCAGTCAGGCTCGGACATAGGCACTCATGTTCTGAGGGGCTTATACGATACTGCAGATACTGGCGGCAGAGCAGCTGCCTGGAGTTTGTCTCCGCGCCATGCCTGGTTACGGCTTTCAGGCTTCCACCAGGATCTGCAGTCCGTATCTGGGACCTGCCATTTCAGGGTACCGCCTTATTTGGGCAGGAGATGGAGAATCTGATCTCACATCTCCAGGAATCGGGCAAGTCTATCTGGTCGGTCCGCCAGTTGTACTGTGGTGACCAGCGACGCCCTCATCGCCGTTGGCTTTTTCGAAAGTTCTCAGGCAGTCAGACTTCAGCCTGTGGTTCCCAGCAAGGGCAGAGAGGTGGCTTCTGCCGGAGATCCGGAAACCAGCAGTCTGGTGGACCGTCTGGCCGTGGGCCCAAGTCCTCTCAGGCCTCTCTCCCTACCCCCAGTTCCGCCCAATGACTCCTTCCACCCCCGTGGTCAGGACGTCCAGGGGAGCAGGTCGGGGCCGCTTCTCCTTCATCTCAAGGGTGGAGCTCTATTACGACATATCAGTGGGTCTTGGACGTCCATTCAGGAGGACTCACGTTGGAGTTCACAGAGTTCCTCCACGCACTCACCAAAGCTCTCCCATTATCCTCCTTCTCATTCCACTCTTGGAAGGAGAAATTCAGGCCCTCCTGCAAAGAGAGCAATAGAATCAGTTCTGGAGCAGTGGGGTAAAGGGTTTATTCCCACTTTTTCTGATCCCAAAAGACGGGGACCTTCGCCCATTCTAGACCTCCGTCTTTAAATCTCTTTATAGAGTACAAAAGTTCAGGATGGTGACTCTTCAAAGTCTCCTCCTCTGCTGCACCAAGGGATTGGCTCTGTTCTCTCGACATGCAGGATGCGTACATGCATATCAGGGTCTTTCCTCCCACAGGAAGTATCTGAGGTTCCACTTCCTGGGAGAGCATTATCAATTGGGTGCTCCTGTTTGGCCTTTCTTCCGCTCCACGAGTCTTTACCAAATGCCTAGCAGTGGTGGCTGTGGCTCTCAGGCGCTCAGGCCATTATGTTTTCCCTTACCTCGACGACTGGCTGCTGACAGCCCCGTCAAGGGATGGCCTCCTGCGCTCTCTCGGAGATGCCTATACTCTCTTCCGAGAGCTGGGGATCACCCTGAACTTAAAGAAGTCGTCCCCGGAGCCCAGCCAAAACCTCGCCTTCATTGGAGCGACTCTGGACTCCATCCAGGGCAGGGCTTTCCTCCCTCAAGACAGGGGTCTTCACCTGCGAAGTTTGGCAGAACGGATTTCCATAGCACCGAGTTCCTGCTCGAACTTCCCAGTCTACTGGGGCACATGGCGGCAGCCATCCCAGTAATATCCTTGGCCCGCCCACATGAGAATCCCACAATGGATGATCAGGGTGCAGTGGGATCACATCTCACGGACCTGGGCACCTTAGTCATGATCTCGGAGCCAGTCCGGAGAACGTTGCTTTGGTGGATGGACCCCAGCAACTTTAGATAAAGGGGTCAGCTTTCGTCTCGAGCCTCCAGGTCAGACTCCAGACAACGGATGCCTCAGACCTGGGTTGGGGAGCTCATCTCGGTGGTCACCGCACGCAGGGGGTTTGGTCAACTGAGGAAAGGTCCCTCCATATCAATGTCCTGGAAATGCGAACGGTCCTCTACACCCTTCAGGCGTTTCAGCAGGACCTGGTTCCCGACTCTCTTCTCATTCAGACGGACAACATGGCGGTCGTCTTTTATATCGACAAGCAAGGAGGCACTCATTCCTATCCTCTTTGCCGGGAGGCGATGAGAGTCTGGTACTGAGTGCTGGAACGGGGCATTCGTCTGTCAGCGGTGCACGTTCCAGGAGTCCTAAACAGTCTGGCCGACGATCTCAGCAGGTCATGGGCCAGAGCACACGAGTGGGAATTGCTTCAGTCCATGGCAGATCAGCTCTTCGGAAGGTGGGGCCTTCCCGGGCTAGATCTCTTTGCGTCACCACGCAACACCAAGCTGCCACGCTTTTGCTCGCGAGAGCACGCGCCTGCCGTTTTTTGGCCAGACGCATTATCCCTTTGTTGGGCCGGGTGGTTTCTTTATGCCTTTCCACCCTTCCCTCTCATCCAGAGGGTACTGCTCAAGTTACAGGCAGAGGGGGCGCGCATGACACTTGTGGCCCCCAACTGGCCCCAACAGATTTGGTTCCCACTTCTGCAGCGGTTGTCCCAGGAACCTCCAATCCTGCTGCCCCTATGCTCGCAACTGCTGTCCCAGGACCAGGGTTCTCTGGTCCACCTGGATCTCCGATCCCTGCACCTTCATGCTTGGCTCCTCCAGACGTAGCTGTGAATCGATATGGGGTTTCCCCGGAAGTGGCTGAGGTCTTAGCGTCTGCACGCAAGCCCTCTACTCACTCTGCTTATGCTATGAAGTGGAAGCGTTTTTGCTTTTGGGCCTTGCCTCGGCATTTGGACCCAGTCCGTGCTCTGTGAACTCTCGCTTTGCAGTATCTCCTCTCCTTGTATGAGAAAGGCCTGAGCCATTCCTCCATCAAGGTGCACATGTGGGCGATCTCTGCCTACCATGCTCTGGTGGGCGACAGAGCCTTAGCCCAGCTTGAAGTGGCCCGCATCTTCCTTAGGGGGGTCCTCCACATGAGACCTCCCATCAGGGACCCTGTCCCACCCTGGGACCTCCTTTTTGTGTTGGAGAAACTCACCCTTCCCCTTTTGAACCTGCAGCAACGTGCGAGCTGTGATACTTATCTTGGAAAGTTTGTTTTTTGGTTGCTGTTACTTCCGCTTGAAGAGTTTCCGAGCTGCAGGCTCTGATGTGTAAAGAACCCTATTTGTTTTTTCATTGGGAAAGGGTTTCCCTACGAACGAATCCTAAGTTTCTTCTGAAAGTGGTCTCAGAATTGACCCTCAACCAGTCGGTTGATCTTCCTGATTATTTTCCTTTTCCCTCCAATAGAGGAGGTTCTCTCCACACATTAGATGTCTACAGGTCCCTGAAGTATTACCTCAGTAGAACAGTTCAGCACCGTCAGAATCGGAGCAACTCTTTGTGGACTTTGCGCCACAATGCTTGGGTCAGCCAGTGTCCAAGCAGACTGTCTCCAAATGGATAGTCCATTGCATTTCGTTCTGTTACGAGCATCACCACAAACCCCTACCGGGTCTCGTACGGGGTCACTCCACCAGGGGTGTTTCAGCTTCTTTTGCCGCGATGCGGAATGTCGCCATTTAAGACATCTGTGCGGCTGCAACCTGGAATTCGGTGCATACCTTTGTCAAGCATTACAGCTGGATATCGCCTCCAGACGCCTGTAGTTGGCTTCGCCTGGCGGTTCTAATGACTCTTGTCCTGACGGTCTCTGGAGTCAGCATATTCCTCCTCCCGGGGTGACTGTCTCTTCACTGGGGAACTGCTTGGGACTCAGTCCTGATTTAGATAGCTTGCTGCGAAGAGCTCTATCTCGGTAAGATAGTACAGTTACGTAAGAACTTACCGTAACAGTAGATCTTCGAGAGGAGCTTTCTGCAGCAGGTGCTGTTTCCCTCCCACCTTCCCCTCGGAGTGTGTAGGTTTCTTCTTCTCTCTCTAGGATGGGCTTCATCTTTCTTCTCTTGTCATTCCATCTGCTGGGTACTGGGCGGGAGAACTGAGGTGGAGCTGGGTCTGCCCTCTTGTACCCTGACCGGCCACGGGGCAGGGCCAGCGTCGAGGGCGGTCCCCAGCTGGTATTGCTGGCAGAAGTTTTTCCAGTGGTCCTAGTGCCTGCGGCATAGTCTTATTGTGATAGCCTGCTGCAAGAGCTCCTCGGAGATCTACTATTACGGTAGTTCTTCGTGAACTGTACTTTCTTCTTCATGAGAGAGAGAGAAGATTATACAGTTTGGATGTTAAGAGAGCAATTAGTTACTACATTGAGTGCACTAAGGCACTTAGGTTGGACTGTTTTCAGTTGTTTCCACTTATGGTGAAGTGGGAAGGGTAAACCTGCTACTAAGAAAACTATTGCCAGGTGGATTGTCTCTTGTATACAATTCTGCTATGAAAAGCTAGACAAAATGCCTCACTCAGGCCTGAGGGACTAGTTAACACAACCAATGACAGACATCCAGCAGCAGGTGACAGAAATAACAAACAATTGTCTAAATGTACTACGAGACATCCCCACCCACCTGACCAGGTACTGCATGCTCAGTGGAGATCAACAGCAAAACTGAGGCCATGTACACCAAACGTACACATCCCTGATTGCAGCTGCACAACGCACTCACACTTAGTAGTTGCATGGCCTACCTACTGATGCCCCACACCAGACGCACACCACATGTGATGGGCCACCTGAGCAACAGAGTTGAGGAAAACCAAGGAATTGTACAGGTATAATATCTCTGATTATAACAAGGGTTTGAGAAATGCAGCTTTCTAATTGACTGTAAACATTGTAACAGCCTTATGTTTAGTTTTTATTAACATACATGTAGAGCCTAACCATATGATGAACATGGTTTAATGTTGTTTAAAAACAGTTTTATTATGATAGCAATAAGCCACTCCCAGGTATTATGTTAATGGTCAGTTTATCACTGTCTAGCGACATGTGGCACTCTCGCCACGCCATTCAACATTAAACCTGTCACCTGCTGCTGGATGTCTGTCATTGGTTGTGTTGACTTGGTCCTCCCCATACTTGCATGTGTGTGTGTGTCTCTGTGTGTGTGTGGTGCTGGGTGGGGGTGACTTCGGAGTTAGGGTTTTCAACCCTAACAGCGAATTTTCTCACTTTTGTCACTGTGGAACAACCCTAACTAATGCATTAAACAGAGTTTTTTGCCTCTAATTTCCCTTCTTTTTGAGAATGATAACGAGAAATAGTGAATGTAATGCAGCGTCGGAGGCCCCACGCTCCCATCACATAATGCAGCGGCGCCCTGCCGCCACATGATGTCTTGTGGCATAGTAACAGGAACAGCAACGCAAACGGAAGCTCTAACAGTGGCGCACATGGTAACGCAAGCGCGATTGAGAACAGAAAGGGTAACACACACGGTGGCGTAGACGGGAATGGTCTGCCATGTGATGTGTTGTCACATAGTAACATGATGCCTGCAAACGGAAATGTCAGTGGGCATGGTGACGCAAAGTGAAACAGAAAGAGAAACAGTACTGTAGACACAAATGGCAAAAAATAACAGAAACGCAGGCGCAAATGAAAACGCACATGGTGGCGCAGACGTCAACGGTAAGTGAAACGGGTACGGAACCGCAAGCAAAAAGGGCAACAGTAATGTAAGCGCACAGGCTGGTTTCCCTAAAACCTGCATAGAGAAAGACAGTGAGTACAAATAATGTATGCATAATAATGAGTATCAGAGCAGAAAATGAGAACTTGGAATACTAAATAGGTTATATCTCAGGGACCGTACGATGTAGAAAAAAAATTTAAAAGTCGTATGATTTACAACTGTCCTGGCTAATTTTCCGACGAAAAGTCCGTATCTCGCACCGTTTCCGAGATACGGGCCCTGAAAGGCGCCGCGAACGCCGTAATGTTATCCTATGGGAAAAAAAGAGAAGTTCAGAGTGCCATAACTTTGCCGCCCTGTAATATTTTTTCACCAAACCACTGAAAGGCACATCTGTGGGCTGTTGGCTGTCTTCCTCCAAATTTCAGGAAAAAAGACTAAACCGTTATTTTGCAGCAGGGTGCCAAAGGATTCCTGTAATCGTCAGCCGTAATGTTATCCTATGGAAAAAACATCAACCTTGGAGTGCAGTAACTTTGCCGCCGTGTAATATTTTTACAATACAACACTGAAAAGCCCCATCTGTGAGATGTCATTCATGCTCCTCAAATTGCAGCCAAAACTCCCAACCGTTCTTTTGCAGCGGAGTGCCAAAGAATTACTGTTATTTTGGGCATAGTGTCGCAAAGTAGTGTCGCAATTCACAAAGCTTTCACAAAACATTTGCGACACTTTCGTGAGTGCGACACTACTTTGTGAAAGTACTTTTTCCAGAAATCTGAAAAACATATTTCTGGGGTGTTTTACCCCAAAATAAAGACATGGCTAGCATCCTCAGGGCCCAACTAGGTGAATACAAAAAGAATTAGGTTGCTATAGGGTCTCAATTTTAAATGCCAAGCATTTGTCTGATCACTAACTGAAAACAAGATGGCGGATTTGCAACAGTAACAGGGCCATTTGCGACAGTAAAAAGTGCATTTGCGACACTGTCGAACTTTTTGTTAACTTTTCCCGCTGACTTATAATGGGAAATTGTTTTTTGAATAACTTTTGAACCATTTAATATTTTTTCACGAAGTCTTCGAAAAGCACATTAGGGACCCCGGCCGCACGTACCCTGAAGATTTCGGGCCGGTCGCGCAAACCGTACGACCTGTAGGCGCGACCGTAGAATTCCAGAAAAAGCGTAAATGCACACAGATCACGCTTAATAACTCCGCAGCCATATATCCGACTGGTACGAAACTTGGCAGATCCCAAGGCCTATGGTTCTTGATCGTGTATTCCAAATTTCAGGCAAATCCGTCAAATGGTTGCAAAGTTATTAAGGTACAAAGTTTTGGGGTTTAACATAGAAATGGCTCCTCAACCCTAATTCATGGTAGCACTACTGTCTATCATAATATATATACATATATATATATGTGTATGTGTGTGTGTGTGTATATATATATATATATATATATATATATATATATAGTTGAAACCCTTAGCTTACCTTTCATCTGAATCTGGTGACATTGGGGTCATCGGCCCAAAGTGTCACCCCATCACATGTGGAAAGAAGCTGAGGAATAGGAGAGTGGGGTGACAGTTAGGACCGATGACCCCAATGCACACCCTGATTCCAGTTGGGGGGGGCTGGAGGGGTGCAAAGGGGGTTTCAACCCTAACATCGAATTTCCTTGCTTTTGTCGCTGTGGAACAACCCTAACTGATGCATTAAATGGAGTTTTTTGCCACTAATTTGTCTTCTTTTTGAGAATGATAATGAGAAATAGTGAATGTAATGCAGCGCCGGGAGCACGGGGGTGATGTCTTGTCGCATTGTAACATTGTGCCCGCAAACGCAAATCGTAATGCGCATGATGACGCAAAGCAAAACAGAAGGAGGAACAGTACTGTAGACAGAAATGTTAAAAACAACGGAAACGCAAAGGGTAACGCACATGGTGGCGTAAACGTGAACGGTAAGTGAAACGTGTATGGAACCACAAGCAGAAACGGTAATGGTAAGAGTAATGTAAGCACACAGGCTGGTTTTCCCCAAAAGCTGTATAGAGAAAGACAGTGAGTAGAAAGAATGTATGCAAAATAATGACTCTCGGAACACAAAAATCAGTAGTTGTAATAGTAAATTGCTTATGTCTCAGTAACCATACGACATAGAAAAAAAATTTAAAAGTCATATGTATTATCACTTTCGTGGCTAGTTGTATATGGGGGCTAAAATTTTTCGACAAAAACTCCGTATCTCGCACCGTTTTCGAGATACAGGCCCTCAAAGGCGCGTCGAACGCCGTAATGTTATCCTATGGGAAAAAAAACAGAAGTTCGGGCTGCCATAACTTTTGAACAGTTTAATATTTGTTCACGAAATCTTCAAAAGGCACATTGGGGGCCACAGCTGCACGTTCCCTGAAGATTTCGGGCCGGTTGCGCAAACCGTGCAACCTGTTGGCGCGACCATAGAATTCCAGAAAAAGCGTAAACGCGCGCGCAGATCACGCTTAATAACTCCGCAGCTGTGTATCCAACTGGTACGAAACTTGGCAGATCCCAAGGCCTATGGTTCTTGATCATGTATTCCAAATTTCAGGCAAATCCGTCAAACAGTTGCAAAGTTATTAAGGTGCAAAGTTTTGGGGTTTAACATAGAAATGGCTCCTCAACCCTAACTATGGTAGCACTACCGTGCTACCATAATATATAAAATATATATATATATATATATAGGGGCAAAAAAATCAGTTTAATGCATCAGTTAGGTTGTTCCACAGTGACAAAAAGCAGGAAATTCGATGTTAGGTTTGAAACCCCTTGCACCCCTCCAGCCCAGTCCCCAACTGAAATCAGGGTGCACATTGGGGTCTTGGCCCTAACTGTCACCCCATCACATGGAAAGAAGCTGAGGAATAGGAGAATGGGGTGACCGTTAGGACCGATGACTCCAATGTGCACCCCAATTCCAGTTGGGGTGGGCTGGAGGGGTGCAAGGGGTTTCAACCCCAACATCGACTTCTCGCTTTTGTCACTGTGGAACAACTCTAACTGATGCATTAAACTGAGTTTTTGCCTCACTTCCTTTTTTTTGAGAATGATAATGAGAATGGTGAATGTAATGGCGGCGCGGAAGGGCCCAGCGCCCCACACGTGATGTCTTGTCACATAGTAACATTGTGCCTGCAAGCGCAAATCGTAATGCGCATGGTGACAAAAAGCGAAACAGAAAGAGAAACAGTACTGTAGACAGAAATGTTAAAAACAACGCAAACGCAACCGCAAATGAAAACGCAAAGGGTAGCGCACATGGTGGCGTAAACGTGAACAGTAAGTGAAACAGTTACGCAACCGCAAGCAGAAACGGTAATGGTAACAGTAATGTAAGCGCACAGGCTGGTTTTCCCCAAAAGCTGTATAGAGAAAGACAGTGAGTACAAAGAATGTATGCAAAATAATGACTCTCAGAACACAAAAATGAAGACCTGGAATAGTAAATTGCTTATATCTCAGTAACCGTACGACATAGAAATAAAATTTAAAACTCATATGAATTATTACTTTCCTGGCTAGTTTTAAAGGGGGCTAAGAGTTTTCCAAAAAAAAAGCCCGTATCTCGCACCGTTTTCGAGATACGGGCCCTGAAAGGCGTGTTGAACGCCATAATGTTATCCTATGGGAAAAAAACAGAAGTTCAGACTGCCATAACTTTGCCTCCCTGTAATATCTATTAACCAAACCACTGAAAGGCACATCTGTGGGATATTGGCTGTGTTTCCTGAAAATTTCAGCCCAAAAGACCAAACCGTTGTTTTGCAGCAGGGCAAACGATTGCTGCAATGCGTTGTACGCCATAATGTTATCCTATGGGAAAAAGTGTCAACTTTGGAGTACCGTAACTTTGCCGCCATGTAATATTTTTTCAACGAAACACTGAAAGGCATATCTGTGAGATGTCAGCTGCATTTCCCCCAAATTTCAGCCCAAAACTCCAAACTGTTCTTTTGCAGTGGGGTGCCAAAGAATTACTGTTATTTTGGGCATAGTGTCGCAAAGTAGAGTCGTGATTTGTGAAAGCGTTTGCAAAAATTTGCAACACTTTCATGAGTGCGACACTACTTTGTGAAAGTACTTTTTCCAGAAATCTGAAAAACATATTTCTGGGGTGTTTTACCCCAAAATAAAGACATGGCTAGCATCCTCAGGGCCCGACTAGGTGAATACAAAAAGAATTAGGTTGCTAGAGGGTCTCAGTTTTAAGTGCCAAGCATTTTTCTGATCACTAACTGAAAACAAAATGGCGGATTTGCGACAGTAAAAGATCCATTTGCGACAGTAAAACGTGCATTTGTGACACTGTTGAATTTTTTGTTAACTTTTCCCATTGACTTGTAATGGGAAATTTTTTTTGAATAACCTTTGAACCGTTTAATATTTTTTCACGAAATCTTCAAAAGGCAGCCAGGGGACCCGGCCGCTTGCGTTTCCTGAAGATTTCGGGCACGATCATACACAACCTGTAGGCGCGACCATAGAATTCCAGAAAAACATAAATGCATGCGCAAGAATCACGCTTAATAACTCCGCAGCCATGTATCCCATCGCACAAACGTGGCAGTTCCTAAGGCATATGGGTCTTGATCGTATGCCAAATTTCAGGCAAATCCATCAAACAGCTGCAAAGTTATTAAGGTGCAAAATTTTGGGTTTAACATGTAAATGCCTCCTCAACCTTAACTATAGTGGCACTACGTACACTATAATATATATATATATATGTATGTGTATATGTATATATGTATGTATTTGTATAGATATGTGTGTGTGTATATATATATATATATATATATATATATATATAAATAAAAACAGGATATGAAAAATGGAACACACTGTAGAATTACAGCTAATAGATCTGTGCATTTGGTAATTTGTATTAGAAGAAGCTTTCATACCAGGAATGCAGAAGTGCTCACTAAAGTGTTTAAATCGTATGGTACTCCAACTTTGGAATACTGTTCCTCACTGTGGAGTCCTTATTTAAAAAAGGATAGGGTTTTTCTGGAACATCCACAAAGAATTTTAACTAAAATGGTATCAGGTCACAGGAACCAACCTTATTAAACCAGATTAAAATCGATGAGACTATGGTCCTTGTCAAATAGGAGGATGAGGGGTAATTTGCTGCTTCTTTGTAGAGTTTTGCATCAGAATAGTTTGAGAACTGAATTGGGCTTGTAATATAGGAAAAAGATCTTCAACTGGAGAAAACATGATCAACAGTTAGTGAGTGAAAGGTGTAGAACTAATTTAAGAAAATATGGGTTTGTATGTTGGGCAATTGAATATTGGAGTAAGTTACCAGCATATGTTGTGCAGGCTGATTCTTTCATTACCTTTAAGATCAGGTTGGATAAATATATGGATTGTTACCTCCACTGAATTGTGGGGACAGCCTTTAATGGGCTTTTTAGCCTTCTTGACTGTCTTATGTAACCTTAGTATGAACCTTAAGATGTATGGCCTCGAGGAAAGCAGGAAGAGTGGGGACATGATAGAAACTTTCAAATTTGTTTAATATTTATATAAGTGATATGCAGATATCCAATAATAACTGGTTGTCTAAATTTGCCGATGATTCTAAGCTTGGGGGCCTTGTAAATCAATCGGATTTTGATTCTCTCAACTCCGATTTACAGCTGATCGAAAAATGGGCGACTGACAACTTAATGGAATTTAATGTTGACAAATGTGTAGTTTTGCATTTTGGATCTCATAATCCCAAAAATAAATATTATATTTGTAACTTAGTACTGTATTCAACACATGTGGAAAGGCACTTGGGTGCTCAAGTTAATTTTAAACTTACATCAGTTGATCACTGCACCAAAGTGGCTAATTCTACCAACGGATTACGTAGACAAATCCAGTGATCCTTTGTAAACAAAACCTAACAGTGCATGATAGCTCTCTATAGATCATGTGTCCACCCCCTTATTGACTATGGGTCCCCATTTTGGAACCCCTACCTAAAGTCTGATATTGATCGCTTAGAAAGAATTCAAAAACATGCAACCCGGTTGATCTCCAGGCTAGCTAAATTGCTCTATAAATCAAGACCATTACTGGTCTACACTCTCTTCAGAGTAGAAGAATTAGGGGGGATTTACTCTTAACATATAAGCTTCAAAAAAACCCTGACCTAATGAATAAATGTGGACTATCCTATGTTACCAGACCTATTGTTCCAAGATGTCTTACTAAACGACTTATGGTCCCAATGGCAAAAAACAACCTAAGATTAAACTTTTTCTCACTTAGGGCACCAAGAATATGGAATAGACTTCCTCAGGAATTGGTCGATTCAATTAATATTGAATCATTCAAAAAGGGTATTGATAATTGGTTGACTAAGAAACATGTTAAGTGAATTGTTCCCACTCTAGTGTTGGGGGGGGGATCTATATGGGCTTCGTCCTTCTTTCTTTCCCAAACAAACCAAGTAAACCAAGGGATTCAAGAAAGTCCAAGAGGGTAGCATCTTTCATAAAAAGAGATGTGCAAGAACTAGGGGGCACAATTTGAAGATAGAGGGGGGACGGCTCAGAGATAATGTGAGGAAGTATTTCTTCACAGAGAGGGTTGTAGATGCATGGAACAGCCTTCCCGAGGAGGTCATAGTCAAAAACTGTGGGGGAATTCAAGAATGCTTGGGACAGACATAAGGCAATTCTAGTGGGGTAGGAGGAACTAGGCTGTTGGTTAACTAAGATCTGCAGTTTATACGTTAGGTAGGGAAATGGGCAGACTAGGTGGGCCAAGCGGTCCTTATCTGCAGTCAAATTCTATGTTTCTGTGTTTCTAGCCCCCCCTCCCAAATGGGGTTTACTATAATGTCTTCCTGGGCTCCTTAATGCCCACTGTCAGGCTAGTGTCCTGTCTTAAGTAGTTCTGTCTGTTTGTATGAGAGTGCCATGCTGAGCTTCCGCGCCTGCCCTTTTAAGAGAATAGCTAATCTGTATTTAGAAATTAGTCTGTGCTGGGTCCAAGTGATTTAGGGCTTGTGGCCAGTCAGGCAGATTGTCATTTGGCTCCATTCTGCAGTTGCTATTTGCATTGAGGGAGTTTATGTAGGAACTGTGCTTATCCACTGTTTATATGCTGTTATTTTTGATATAGAGAAATTTGTCTAACCTACTTTAATTGCAGTTCACGCATCTGGATGGAAGCCACCATGTTGTTTATTTTTATTTATTTATTGAATTCTTGGATGACACCTGTGAGTGGATGCTCGTTTAGAGGTTCCACGTCAGATACATTATCACAGGAAGACACAGTATAGTTACAGTAAATTATACATACAGAGTATAGAAAATTCAACAGTACATGGGTTGCAGTGACAAGCAGTTCACAACTTTTGCTAAGGCATTGCACATGGTATGCCAGCGTCCGGCAGAAGAGAGAGAGGCAGAGGCAGACTGTTAGGGTAAGGTAGGGAGAGGCAGGGAGGACAGAGGGAAAGAAAAGGACCAAGGGGTAGGGGCTGGGAGGTAAGTGCTAGGATAAAGGAGGTGGGAGGCAGGTGCTTGGGCAAAGACTTAACTTGTGGGCCAGGAGTTGGAAGTACTGAGGGTAGACTAAAGCTGCAGGTGCAGACTAGTGGGGGCACCTACAGGTACTGTTGTCGTGAGGTGCTGATGGAGTGTGTGCTTAAAGGTACCAAGGGTTGTGGCTCCGCGATGTCAGACAGTAGACCATTTGTCCACAGAGGGGCCTTGTGAGCAAAGGATCGCTGTGCCATGGTTGTGTGGCACCTGGGCACGTGAAATACTTTGTAGTCGAGCTCCTGATGTGTCTGGCATGTATAGTGGTGATAGAAGGCTTAGAACTCTTTGAGGAAGTAAGTTTAGTGAGACCTTTTTTGTGAGTAGGCAGTTTTGATAAAGTGTTCTGTCCTTCAATTGAAGCCAGCCCAATTGTGCATAAAGCTCACAGGTGTGGGTAAGTTTTGGGGCATTAGTGAGCAGGTGGCAGGCTTTGTTTAAGGTTGTTGAGAGTCGCTGGAGTGCTGTGTCAGTAGCGGAGCCATAGACAGCTAGGCCATAGTCAGTCAAAGTGATGAGTGAACTGTTAATTGCCAAGTTCAGAGCTTCATAGATCAGGCAATGTCTATGCCTGTAGAGGATACCAATCCTGGTGTTAAAGGCTTTGGCCGTGATGTTAGTGTGCTGTGTGTAAGATAGGCCAGTGTCCAGTGTGATTCCCAGGTACTTGAAATGGAGGGCTAGTTCCAGGGTGTTATCGGAGTCATTCTGAATCGCCAGGGGATAGCTTTTTAGCTTATTTTGGGCAGTGGCAAAGAGCATTGTCTTGGTCTTTTTATAGTTCTTGACCAGTTTTTGCTCTTTGAACCATTTTTCAGCAGCTGGAAGCCGCTCTGGAGGTCGTATTCCAGAAGTGCTGGGTCAAGGTTGCTAGTAAAGATCACCGCATCATCTGCGTAGAGGAGCATGTGGCTATTGCAAGTAGCCGGGAGGTTGTTTAAGAAGACCCTGAAGAGTACCAGACTGAGTATGGATCCTTGTGGTACCCCTGATCTGACCAGTCAACTTTCTGATAGAATGTCCCCGATCTTTATTTGCTATGATTGCAGGCTAAGGTAGCTACAAAACCATGCTATGATTTCTAGGGCCAGCCCTATGTCCGAGAGCTGTTCAAAGAGGAGGACATGATGGACCGTGTCAGATGCCTTTGATAGGTCAATAAAGGCAGCCCCTACAAAGTGCCCTTTGTCAAGAGCACTGTGTATGAATCCGGTAAATTCCAGGAGAGCCGTGATGGTGCTATGGCCGGCTCGGAAACCATGTTGTTCTGGGCATAGGAGCAGATATTGACTGAAGTACTCCACCAGCAGGTCAGCCATAATCCTTTCAAGGGCCATGGAGAGTGGTGGGAGTATAGAGATTGGCCTGTAGTTGTTTTGAAGAGACCAGTCACCACTTTTGTGTACCGGGGTGACCATGGCAGCTTTCCATATTTGGGGGAATTTGGAGTGGTAGAGGGCTAGATTAATTATCTTTGTCAGTGGACCAAGTACTTTGTCTAGTGTTAGTCGAACAAAGTTTAGGTCCAGAGAGTCCCCACTCTGCCTTGATTTGCGAAGGGCTTTTTCAGTGTATTTTCTAGCAGCGGCTTCAGAGACCAGTTTGAAACGGAAGAGTGACTGGTTTGGTCGTGCTGGGGTTTTCTCACTGACCCCTGGAACAGGGGTATTGAAGACATTCTTTGGGAGCACACTACTGAGATCCAAGAAGGCGAGGTTCAGAGAGTTAGTGATGAGCAGAGGGTCCAAGGTAGGGACACTCTCAACATTTAGCATCGATGGGGCTATTTTAGGGTCCTTCCCAGTGATATCGTTTAGATTTGCTCAGAACAATTTGCTGCTGTTCCGGGTGTTAGTGAGCGCTTCCTTGCAGAATTTGCTTTTTGCCTCACAAACTACCTTTGTGCACTCATTGCAGGCCTTTTTATACCTTTGGATGTTACTTGGTGTGCCGTGTGCCGGCGCTGTTTGCCAGAGTTGGTCTCTTGCATTTAGTTGCACTAGTAGTTCCGGGGTAATCCAGGGATTTATAGGTCTCCTGGTTTTTCTCTCTGTGATGAGAGTATGTTTGTCACAGGCTGCACTGAAGTTTGAGATAAAGAAATCTAGTGCATTGTCCACATCCGTGGTTCCATACAGGTCTCGCCAGTCCTGCTGCTTTAGGTTGCCCTTTAACTGCAGAAGGTGGCCCTTTAGGAGTAAGCTTTTTCTTTTACAGTTCCGGCAGGGAGTTTGTGGTAGTTGTTGTTCCAGAAGAAACTGACAGGGGAGTGGTCACTCAGTAAATCAGGGAGCACAGTGAGGTCTGTGATGTGGGAAGGCGGTTCAAGAGAACCCAGTCCAGAAGTGTGCTGATGCCCATCTTGTAATTGGTTCAAGTCTGCGCGTCCACCAGTTGGGAAGTGGATTGTGGGCAAGGGTATCTTTTGATGGTGTTAGCAGCAAGTGAGACCCAGTTGATACTGAAGTCTCCCAGCAGCATTGTTTCAGTGTTTAGGCACAGCATGCTGATATAGTCCAGTAGGTTGTTGATGATGCCAGGCATGGTCTGCTTAGGTGGGATGTATATGGACAGTAGGGTGAGCACTCTGTTGTGTGCTCCTAGCATTAGTTTGATGACTAGTACTTGGAGATTGTCATTGAGTGGTGGTGGTGGGGTATTACATATCCCTGGAGTGTATTTCTGGTGTAAATGACACATCCTTCACCTCTTTTCGAGTGCCTGTCCTGTCTGTACAGGGGTGTAGCTGGGCAGGGATATGATAGTATCTGGCATTTTCGGGGAAAGCCATGTTTCCACAACAGATATCACATCAGGGTGGTGTTGAGAGACCCAGGCCTTGAGACTGTCCATTTTTGGGAGGAGGCTGTGGATGTTTAGAGATGAGAACATGAGACCTGAGGTTTTACTCTGTCTAGCATTGTGGGTTGTTGGAGGGCCAGGGTTGGTGTGCACATTGCCAGACATCAGGAGTAGGAGAAGCAAGAGTAGTCTTAGGAGCTGTTTCAGTATTAGTTTTTTCTATCGTTGCCTTACTCATTTGCTGGGTGCCTGCGTTTTCATTTTGTGAATATTGCCCGAACGTAGTAGTAGTAGCAGCAGGCGAGTAATGTGGTCCAGTAAGAGTTTATAATTTCTTGACCGTTGCCTTTTGCTGGATGCAAGTACTTTATTGGTGCTAAAGTGGGCAGCTAATCCAGGGATGAATGGTACAAAGGAGGGATCTTTTGGTTGACAGCATCAGGACCAGGTCCAGGGCTTCCATGCTGGGTGTACTTTTGGACCCCTGGTAGGGGAGGTGATTGAGACATACATGTTAAGGACTGTCTCTGGCAGTTTAGATGGGAGGAAGGAGACAACCTGATGCACGGAGGTCCCGTTGAGGATAACAGAGTGAGTATGATGATGCATAATAGGGTTCCAGAAGTCCTAATTGACATTGTGATGCACAAGCCTCAGGAATGAGGTACTACCCCTTTGAGATAGAGAGAGAGAGAGAGAGGAAACTGAGAGAGTAGGGGTGGGTCACTGCGGAGAGAAAGTATGCTAATAAAGGAAGAAGGCGGGGTGGGGTTTTGTGGAAAAATCACCCAGAGAGCTACACAGAGAAAGAGCTGCAGTGATCCCAGCTCTTTACCCTGCATAAGGACTTTCCCCAAGGTAATGAAATAAAAATAGGGACAGTTGGAGAGGTAGTCTGTTAAAGCTGCCTCCAGGCCCTGTAAAGCGATTTCGGTTCTGAATTGCACCGTACCTTAGGCAGTGGGGAGCAGGCAGGTGGCTGATGTTAGGTCCAGGACTTCCAGTAATTGGACCAATTAGACTCCAGGAGCCTAAAATGGATTCTGCTCCAGGGAGTCTTGTGGAAAGGAAGTTTTGTAGTATTGTAGTTTTCTTCAGTTGGCGCCTAAATGAACCTGGAGGGGAGGAGTCCTTACTGTAACTGACAGCTCCTTTAGCCAGCCGCAAGCCTGGATTCACCAGGGATATGCCAGCTGTACCAAGAGACAGTGGATCAGTTAGAACTGGAGGTTGAAATGTGAACAGCTCAAGCTTTTGAGCAGCTGCTCCCAGAAGGACTGTGGTGGAATCGTCAGGAAGCGGCCTAACTTGCCTTCCTGTCATGTCTCTACTGTTGAGAACTGCCTTTAACAGAAGCTGCATTTGCCTGGATCTGCAGCAGAAGCAAGAAGAAGTGTTAGTGCAACTTGCAATTTGGGCTGAAGACTTGCTCCTGAAGTGATTGTCTCAGCTTGTGTGCGAGATATACTCAGATCAGTAGGTTTGCTCAGTAAAGCTGCTGAATTGCAGCAGACTAAATCTGAACTGTTTTCTGAAGTAGATATTGCTGAATGTTTTCATGGGTCGAGACCTGGCCTACCACAAAAGAACCTGTTACGGCAGCTGGAGGCTTCACCAGCAGAAATCACGAACTTTGCCAGATGGTGCATCCTGCCTGGGGCCCTGCCAGTTCGGCCTAGGCCGCTACTCCATCACCAGAGACTGTCACGCGTAGAGACTGGCTCAGAAGTTCAGCCCGTGCACAGCAGCAACATGCAGGTTGCGGCCACCTGGAGGAAAGGCTGTAAAGAGGTGGTGTGTCATGCCAGCCCAGTTTCCCCATTCAAACACCATGAAGTCTTGCTATATTATAACCGTAGCAGTCAGCCACTGCAGCTGAACTGCCCCGGAGAGGAAGGAGTTAACTCCAGAAGATCTTGAGTTCTACAGCGCGAGGGCGCTGTGCCCAAAGCTCTATCTGGCAGTTTCAAATGAAACTGTCAGATTCTTTACTCCTCTTCACTGAACAGTCGCTCCGGAGATCAGCTCCTTCAGCTCGGTTCATTCTCGGTTCAAGCGAGTATTTTCCGGTTCATTTGAACCGGCAAAAGTTATTATTTTTACCGCATTTCGGTTTTAAAGCTCTATCTGGTAACCGTAAGTACTAAAATTTAAGTCTGTGTGGAAAATTAATTATCGGTTCGGTTTTGAACCGATCGGTTGTTTTTTCTGCATTTTAAAAGTGTACAGTGGGTTTTAGAGTGCGGTTCCCGGTTCTTATCGGTTCTAAAAACAACGGAATTATAACGTTTTTCAAATACCCGTGACACGGTTAGGAACCGATAAGGGTGTCTTGCCTGGCACTGCCATCAAAAGGGCAAGTTTTGGTTAGCTGGCATTATGTCTGAGAAACCCAAAAGAAAACCGGGCCCACTGGTTTCAACACTGTGATGTTCGTGGGGACGCCTTTGCCAAGGCTGACCCACACACCACTTGTGTTTATTGTCTGGGGCTGACCACCTCCTGTCAGACTGCCAGGTGTGTAAAATTTCCTGCAGCCACCCTGGAGAAGAGATTGGGCTGCTCAGGAACGAGAGGCCAAAAGTCCGCTGACCCGGATGGCCAGCCCGGTCCAGTACCCACTGGACCAGAGGGAGTGCCCTCTGACCAGGGCGAGACTTCTCGGCAAAGGAAGGCTGGTTCAGAGGAACCAGTCCCAAGTAAAAGACAAGGAAATCAGTAGGTCTGGAGTCCAAAATTGTGTCTCCAACTGCTGCAGAGATAGCTAAAGCCATTCAGATTGTCCAGTCACTGTCTCAGGGATCTGTAGAACCACCAACAGCTGGTAAAAGGTTGGTTCTGCTCAGTCCCAGTGGTTCAGGATTTTGAAGTTGAGGATTTTATGAACCACAGGAGGGGAGGAGGAATTTGATCAATATATGTGTGGCTGGGGGTCTGGACGTGCTCCATTGAACCGGACATTTCTCCAGACAGACCTTTAGAATCTCCTCCTATTCTGTCTGAGTCCCCTTCTTTCTTTATTTTTACAAAAGGTTGCAGAAACCCTCCAGCTTCCTTTAGAGGAGGCTGTGGATGAGCAAGAGGAGCCTGATTATGTGGAAATGATGGATATCTCCAGAGTCTAGAGTTGTCTATTCTGAGATAGACATTCAGGCTCTACAGACTTCTTACTGAGCAGTGTAGTCATGTAGGTGTGGTACAAGCTGCAGCCTGTGACAAGGCTAATATTCCTCTGGCCTCACATCCTCTGATAAGGATTCCAGGAAGATTGATGCCATGGCGAAGAAACAGTATATGGCAGCTTCTTTGGGACTCAGGCAGGCAAATTATATGGCTTATGTGGCTAGATATCAGAAATCTAGGTGGGACACAGTATTGCAGTTAGCCAAGCAGGCCCATGGCCAGCTGGCTAGTGAGTTGGAACAGGTGGCTGCTGATGGCATTGAAGCCTCTAAAGTTCAATTTCATACTGCTGTTGATGTTAATGATGTTTCTTCTAGGGTCATGGCCACTTCTGTAGCTTCCGTAGGTTGGCATGGCTCAGATGCACTAATCTGTCCCAAGATACCCAGTCAAAGGCTATGGATTTTCCTGTAGTGGAAATTCTCTTTGGGGAGCAAACAGAAAACTATATGAAAAGATGGATGAATACAGAACTACCTACAAAAGTGCCCAGGCTAAGGAGAAGCATGCCATGCCACAAAGGCATGCTCCCAGAGGTAGGGGCAGGCCTTTTCAGGCCTTTTACCAATTTCAAGCCTCCTCTGCTGTCTGCAGAGGGTTTCTTCAGAGGCAGGGTAGACGGGCACAAGTAGACCGTCCCTCCCTCAGCCTAAGGCTGCTGCTAGCAGGCACCCTGATGGGGTGTCCAGGGCCGATTCTCCTGTACCAGTGGGGCAGGTTGGCCTATTTCAGCCGAACTGGCTGTCCCAACTCACGGACAGATGGGTTCTGGAGGTAATAGGCAGGGTCTGGTTCTCAGCTTCAAACATTTCCAAAGATGAGAGCCAGGCATTTTCCACTTGCAAATCCTTCAGAAGCCCTTGCTTTGAAGCAGAGGTTTCTGTCTGCTGGACTGCAAAGCAGTGGAAAGGGTTCCTCCTTGCCATCAGGGCAAGGGCTTTATTCAAGATACTTTCTTACCCCAAAAGACAGGAGAATGGCGGCCCATTCTAGATTTAAGATACTTGAACAAGCATCTGTTGAAACCAAAGTTCAAAATGTTGACTCTGGCAATGATATTGTCCTCCCTAAGGCCAGGGACTGGCTAGCTTCCTGGACCTCAAGGATGCCTATTTTCATGTTCTGATCAGGCCTTCTCACGAAAGTACCTCAGGTTCGAACTGCCCTCAGGCCACTACCAGTTCAGGGCAATGCCCTCGGCTCACTTCCCGCGCCAAGGGTATTCACAAAATGTCTCGCTGTAGTAGTGGCTCACTTAAGAAGGCAAGGGTTGCTGTGTTTCCTACCTGGACGACTGGCTCATTGTGGGTCAGTCTCCAGGTCAGGTGAAATCCCACTCAAGTCACCCAGCAGCTTCTCACTTCCCTGGGATTCCTGCTAAACTTACCAAAGTCAGTTCTGGAACCAGTTCAGGTCCTAACTTTCATAGGCGCAGAATTGAACACAAGGTTAGCCAGGGCTTTTCTTCCCTCGGAAAGGGTGGACAGACTCATCGCCCTGGCATCCTCCTTTACCCTGCGGGTCTCTCGACCAGCAAGGCATTTTCTGCAACTCCTCGGCACATGGCTGCTTCCAGAGCTGTCGTGCAGGAGCAAGATTCCAGATGAGGGACATTCAGTTCCATTTGAGGGCCTATTGGTCCAAAGGAAGGACCCCTTCCAAGTTGGTCCCAGTTACTCAAACTCTGATCTAGGCCTCCACTGGTGGCAGGTCCAGAGCAATTTAAGACAGGGGTTCCTTCATTCCCATTTCTCACTCCCTCACCCTCACCACGGATGCCTCCCTGTTAGGGTGGGGGCTCACCTGGGTGACCTTGCCACTCAGGGGTATGGTCTCTTCAGGAGTCTCTGCTCCACATCAATCTTTGGAACTCAGAGCTGTCTTTTAGCTCTTCGGTGTTTTCAGATTCTGTCCAGAACAAAGTGGTTCAAGTCAGGACAGACAATACCACCACAATGTGGTACATCAAGCAAGGGGCACTCGGTCTTCAGCCTTGTGCACCAAGCAATGAAGTTGTGGTCTCTGGCTTACTCCTGAACACCTCCCTGATAGCGGTTCATCTCCCAGGGAAGGACAATGTCCTGGCGGGGCCCTCAGCAGAATTTCTCAGGGCCATCACGAATGGGCTCTGAATCCACAAGTGCTGGGGTCTGTCTTTGCCAGATGGGGCACCCTCAGATAGATCTTTTCGCAGCCCCAGACAACCACCAACTTCCTCTTTTCTGTTGCAGGCCTCCAGTTCTGGGCTCAGTCCCTCTGGACGCCTTTCTGTTGGACTGGAAAGGAAGTTCCTGTATGCCTTTCCCCTTCTCTCCTTTTCAGGGTACTAGTAAAATCAGATCTCAACCTTGCAGAGTGATTCTGATTGCTCCAGATTGGGCCAGACAGCCCTGGTACCCTCTGCCCCTGTCCTTGGCAGTCCACCCTGCCCTGAGCCTGCCCAGAGTCCACGACTTACTGGCCTGTGCACAGGGGAGAGTGTGGTATCCGGACCTCAAATCCCTCCACCTCAAGGCTTGGCTCTTGAGGAGCTAGAATTTGCTGACTTACACCTTTCTCAAGGTGTCATGGATATTTTAAAGGCTTCAAGGAAGCCTTCCACTAGGGCCACTTATAATTCTAAGTGGAAGAGGTTTTCCATCTGGTGCTCTGAGAGGCAGATTATCCCAGAATCTGCTGATCTTCCCATTCTACTGGACTATTTGGTCCATCTGAATTCCCTAGGCCTTAGACCAGCTACCCTGAAGGTTCATCTGGCAGCTGTCTCTGCTTTTGTGTCAGCAGGGAAGCCTGCCTCCCTTTCTTCTCACCCGGTGTTCTCCAAGTTTTTTAAAGGGTTACTTCATACTAACCCTCCTTTTCGGGAACCAGCTCCCGCCTGGGACCTGAATATTTGCATTGCTCAGTTAATGCAACCCCCCTTTGAGCCTCTGTCTTCAGCAGAGCTCAAGTATTTAACTTGGAAAACCGTTTTCCTAGTAGCTATCACCTCTGCCAGACGCATAAGTGAGCTACAGGCCCTGTCAGTGGAAGAAGATTTTATCTCTTTCCACAGAGATAAGGTAGTCCTTAGGACTAATAGAAAGTTTTTGCCTAAGGTGGTTTCTGATTTCCACCTGAATCAATCTATCTCTCTCCCAGTATTTTTCACTGAGCATTCTTCCTCAGGTGAGAGGAGACTGCACAGCTTGGATGTCAAAAGAGCCTTAAGCTACTATTTAGAGCGCACTAGAGGTCATAGGTTCGAATCCTCCAACTCTTTCTTACCTATGGCGAGGTTGGCAAAGGAAACCTGCCACTAAGAGAACAATTGCAAGGTGGATTGTTTCTTGTATCCAATTCTGTTATCAGAAACTGGGTGAGTACTCCCCTCAGGATTGAGGGCCCTCCCACCAGGGGTACAGCTGCGTCTCTAGCGGCTGCTAGAGACATCCCCATTCTGGAGATTTGTCAAGCTGCTACCTGGAAGACAGTTCACACTTTACCAAGCATTATTCCTGGATGTCCAGTCCAGGAGATGCTCGGTTTGGCACAGCTGTGCTTCAGAGCCTATTTCCTAAGTAGGTTCTGACCTCCTCCATGGAGGTACTGCTGTGTATCTGTTACTGTTATAATATAGCAAGACTTCATGGTGTTTGAAGAAAAAATTACTCACCTTAGTAATTGCTTTTCTTCTCATGGAGTCTTGTTATATTATAACCACCCTCCCTCCTGCCCTCTCTCAGAACTTCTACTTGGGTAGGTGGCGAATTGGTGCAAGCACTGTGTCATGCCATTGTAGTTTTCCCTTGCCCTCTTTTCCTTTGGGTTAGGGATCTAGATTGTTTCATTTAGGTTATTTATATTGCCCCTTCCTGGACTTGAGTCTTTGGGGAAGGGGGTTCATATGTGCTTGTCAAGGGTGGTAAACGAACCATAATACCATCAATTTTGTTATTATGGCTCTGAGTGTTTCTTTGTTCTTTATATTGTTGTTATTACTACTAGTAGGTAGCCATGGGCTAGTGTAGTTTTTCCACACAGACTTTCCGTCCTTTGATGTTAGCTTCGTAAAGATCTGACAGTTTCATTTGAAACTGCCAGATAGAGCTTTGAGCACAGCGCCCTCGCGCTGTAGAACTCCAGATCTTCTGGAGTTAACTCCTTCCTCTCCGGGGCAGTTCAGCTGCAGTGGCTGACTGCTACGGTTATAATATAGCAAGACTCCATGAGAAGAAAAGCAATTACTAAGGTGAGTAATTTTTTCTTCTTTTCTGTCATCACCACAAGGTCTCCATATCACCTGCTGTTGTAGTGGGTGTTAGTCAGAAGATGGATGAAGCTTCACCTCCTCGTCTAATACAAAATTGTTTCTAGGCTAGAAAAATTAAATTCAAACATAATGTCCCAAATAATATAAATCATAATTCATGCTGGAGGCCTCCCAACAAAAAAACAAACAGTTCTAGCATTTTTAGGAGCATTTGTCCACTGTAGCTCCACCTACCTGCTGTGATTGACAGGTCAGCCTCTATATAAACAGCAGCACAAAGGGGCGCTGACCCCTAAGAGGAGGCCTGCTGAACAACACTCAGGTGAGCTACAATGGCTGGGGACAGCACTTATGAAATAAAATAATTCAGTTCTTTGTCAGGATGAAATAAGCAGAAATTATATCAGTGTGTGCATAACAAAAAGTAAGGGTTTGGTTTAGCTTAAAGATTGGCTTTTGTTTTCTTTAATGCAGAGGGAAAACCAAACAAAAGAACTAAGAAGAGCAAGCAGAGTTTCAGGGAGAAGTTCTCATATAAAACAGCACTTTTACCATGAGAAACTTTTAATGACACTGATGTTACAGAAAGCTGTTTACTTAATTCTGCTCTGTAGCCGTTAGTGTTTTTGGCACCCAAAAAAAAAAAAGGTGTTACTGAGACAGAATACAGCAGAAGAAAGCTCCTGTTAATTTTATAATCAGGATTTAATACTTAGTACAGGAATATCTGTTATTTTGAACCCCTTTCCTAGCTTTTTCAGGGAATTTTTCGCAGGATTCAGTAGCGAGTTCCAGTATCTGTATACACAGACTTTCAGACAGAGCTTTCACTCGTGGAACAGCGCTACAAGCTGCAAGCTTGCAATACCGAGAAAGGGATAGTTTTGATTTCTGCTTCTTTTTCTTTCTTTTAACAGGTTCTGCAGATTTTTATACCAAAGGCACAAAGCCTCTAACTAAATTGGGGACAGAGGAGCAAGGGGACATAAAGGCAGCTCCCTCTCGCATAACAGGTTTTTTTAAACAAGAGTTTGCCTAAGAGCTCTGTTTCTTTCCTAGTTTCAGCAGTTCTGCTATGGGGAAACAAGCCACATATTTATCTGATTATAGACACCTTTTTACAATATTTACAGATTCCCTCAGACAAAACAAAACGAGATATCTGAGGAAGCTGTTTTGATTTATTAAAGCTGCTCTTTATATTATGGCAGCGGCACAGCGCTGCGATCCTGCGCATGTTCATGCAGGAAAGAACAGTGGCACTTCACAACACAGAATCTTGTTTTGCAGAGTGGAGCTGCATCTGCAGCTCTGCAATAAAAACTTTCTTCTGTTTTACTACTGGCATAACAGCCAGTTGAATGCAGGAAAACCTGGCAGTAGCCTGCTGTGCTTTCCCAAGGCAGAGAGAGAGAAAAAAAAAAAAGGAACAAAAAAACAGTAGTGTAGGTGGCCTGCCTACAGTACAGTAAAGAACTGGACAGAAAAGGGGTGCTGTTGCGCAGCAAGCTGTCAGGATGGAAGAAAGATGGCAGTACAGTGTCTCTTCTCTCAGACTTGCCTCCAAAGCCGGGGGGGGGGGGGCACAATGCTACCACATGCCATCCTGCCCAGAACGAAACCAGGGATACAACTGTTTGGTTTCCTAAATACGGAAAAAGTAATCCCCCTTGAACAACCCAAGGGGGTTGTTGGGACTTCCACACACCCTCTCTAGAAGTCCAACCCCAGGGCACCCTTAATATAAATGGTGTAGTTAAACCATTACAGCTCATGGTTACATAACTATGATTATGCACTACATTATTACAAGCAATTGCCCTGGGGTGTGTAGTCTTTTTACAGGCGTAAAGACTATCATTCTGCTACTTACAACACTATCCTAGTCCTATTCCATAAACCCAATAGCTGTATTCCTATTCCTCTAAACATATTTACATATTCACAGGATCTGTTTCTCTGCCTGCAGCATATCGGGACATAAAGTCCACATTCTTATGCTGGTCTGTGTTTCACACTGAATTTATAAGGTTGCATGGCTAAGTACCACCAGAGTATTCTGGCGTTTTATCCTTCATTTGTTCATCCAACAAAGGGGTTGTGATGTGTAACTAAAACAAACTCAGTGTCCCAAAGATAAAACAAAGTGCTTCTGTTGCCCACTTTATAGCTAAACACTCTTTCTCGATGGTAGAATAACGCTGCTCCCTGTCATGTAGCTTTCTGGAGATATATAAGATGGGTTGTTCATCTCCATCTATGGTCTGACTTAAAAAAGCACTGATCCCAACATTTGAAGCGTCAGTATGTACTTCAAAAGGTCTGTTGAAGTCAGGGCACCGCAGAACTGGGGAAGAACATAAAGCAATCTTGATTGTCTGAAATGCTTGTTTGCATCCTGGTGTCCAATTAACTGTATTCCCACATCTTTTCTTGGTGAGATCTGAAAGAGGGGCTGCTACAGAGGCAAAGTTAGGCATAAACCTCCTATAGTAGCCAACAAGCCCTAAGAATGACCTCACTTGCTTTTTGTTTGAGATACTGGACACTTAGCCACTGCTTCTGTCTTAGAGAGCTCTAGCTTTACTTGTCCATTGCCTACAATAAAACCCAAATATTTGGTCTCCTCATGGCCACCACAAATTTACAAGGGTTAATGGTCAACCCAGCCCCACTGATGTTTTGCAGAACAGCTGACAATGGTCCATATGCATCTGCCAGTCTGAACTAAAGATGACCACATCATCCAGGTAGGCAGCAGCATATGCTGAATGAGGGCTAAAAGTTGGTCCATGAACCTCTGAAAAGTTGCTGGGGCCCGTGCAGAACAAAGGGCATGGTTACAAATTGAAATAAACCCATGGGTATACTAAATGCTGTCCCCCAGATGATTGACCCAGAGGAATCTGCCAATATCCTTTTAAATCTAATGTTGTAATATAACTGGCATCACCTATGTGGTCAGTCAGGTCGTCGATCCTAGGTATGGGGTATCCATCAAATTGAGACACCTGGTTCAGTTTCCTGAAATCCAGGCATAACCGAATACCACCCTCTTTCTTGGAGACAACAATAATTGGTGATGTCCAAGAACTCTTTGAATACCCAACTGTCTCAATTTGAGTATTTCTTGCTGTACATCAGACCTTATCCTCTCAGGAAGCCTATAAGGTTTCTGCCTGATAGGATGGGAAGAGGTATGGATGTGGTGTTCTACACCAACTGTTTTCCCTGGTACCTTAGTAATGGCGGTGGAAAACTGCAAGTGCCTTCTTTTTTGGTCGTCTAGGGTTGGGTTATTATCAAGTTCTTCCACTCCGGTCTGACCCTCCTCCTCTAGACGACTATATGCCACATCGATATCAGTTTCCCCTTTTTCTGGCATGATTACCATGCTAACCGAGGGCTCAGATTTCTCTAGCCATTTTTCAAAAGGTTAGCGTGATAAATCTTCTTGCCTGGACGTTTGTCTAGTGTCTCTACGTTGTATGTCACACTGCCAGCCCATCTAAGGACTTTATAGGGCCCTTGCCATTTCATAAGAAGTTTATTTTCAGGCAGCAAGAGCAACACCCTGTCCCCTTCCTGAAATTCTTTATCAGAAACCTTTTGGTCGTAACATTGTTTCTGATAATGCTGTGCCTGGCTGGCATTTTTATGAGCAACCTCAGTATAGTTCACCAGATGCTTTCTTAGTTGCATCATATACTCAGCAATGCAGACGGTTCTGACTTCTTGACCTTCCTCCCAGTACTCTTTAACAACATTGAGAGGCCCCCGAGGATTTCGCCCATACAGTAGCTCAGACGGGAAGTACCCAGTTGAGGCCTGGGGCACCTCTCTGTAGGCAGAGAGTAATAGTGGAAGATATTGGTCCCATTTTTTTCCTTCCTCATGAACAAATTTCCTGAGCATACGTTTGAGAGTCTGATTAAACCTCTCCACTAATCCGTCTGTTTGGGGGTGATGGGGTGATATGGTGATATTCTGACCGCTACCACTCCCAATAGGCATTATAGCTCTTTAAGTAAGGCCAAATTAAAATTACTGTCCCTGTCAGTAAGAATTTCTTTAGGGATTCCAACCTACTAAAGATTTTACCAGTTCTTTCCAATTTTTGTCTGTTATGGAATGTAAGGGGATGGCTTTAGGATACCTGGTTGCGTAGTCGCAAACCACCAAGATGCAACTATTCCTTTGGAACTTTTTTCAGTAGAGCCTACTATATCCATAGCCAACCATTCAGATGGTATAGTTACCAGTGGCAGGGGCTCTAATGGTACCATGTCCTTTCTCCCTATGTGGGCTACTTTTGGCATGCTGCACAAGATTAAACATACTCGGCTACCTGGTCGTGGATGGCAGACCAGTAAAACTTTGTAATAAATGGGCCATGGTCCTATCCCACCAGCATGCCCCGAACAAGGTAAATCATGTGCCAGATGCATTATGTGGGCTCTATACTTGCTGGTACCATCAACTGATGTACTGTCTCCCTGTTTTTGGGTTGTTACAATGTCTATCAATATTTCATTCTTAATCACTATTTGGACACCTCTAGTTGACACCTAGCCCATCTGTTGGAAGAAAGGGTTAGTGATAAATCACATTTCTGTTCAGTAGCTATCATTATGTTAGGTACATTTAATGTTACGGTGTCTCAGTAAGTCCTTTATTCTTCCACTGAGTTTATAATGTCCTTTTTCTTTATTGGTCTTTCTATCTTTCCTTGGGGTACCATGATGTCTTCATCGAAGGGAATATATCCACTAGAAGTATTCCTTGATGGCTTTTTGCCCAGTGGTAACAGCAGCAATAGTGGTTTTAAAGCCAGCAAAGTATCAAATCCTGGGAATCTGTAACCAAGAACTACTGATACAGGCAGGTTGGGTACTAGGCCAGCACACACAGTGTTCTTTTGATCCTTTACAGTCATGTCAACAGTAGAGGTTTGGTAGCTGTGTGTGTCTCCATGGATACAAACAACATTCACTGTTACCCCAATCATATTCTTAGAGACTTAGTAGTTCTGGGCAGATCAAGGTGTATTTACTTCTGTATCAAGGAGGCCCAACACATTTTTATCGTTAATTGATACCTTAGTCACAGTGTGGCCTGTTGTCAATAAAGTAAGGTGTGTAGCATCTGGTTTCTTTTTGGGGCAAAACCTGGCTATATGTCTTTTCCCATTACAGTTATGACATAAAACTTCAGAGAAATAGGTCTTCCCTCCTCTCCCTGACCTCACATCATATCTTAGGGAGGTTTAACTGCAGATGTGGTGGTTTCTCTTCTGACATTTCGTTTTATGGAGGTCTAGCTGACAAAAAGTCCTCTGCTAGGTTACCACCTCTGCTGCTGACTCGGATTGTGCTCCTCAGTCAGAGTTGGACTTCATTAGGGAGTATCTGTAGAAACTGCTCAACAACCAAGGTCTCTATGATTTCAGTGATGGAGTTCTCTTCCGTTGTAACTACTTTGTGCATAACTCCTTAACCTAATGAAAGTCTCTGGGGTATAAGATGATTGGTAGTGTAAGGAATGAAATCTCTGCCAGTAGATCTCAGCATTGATATCGCACTTCTCAATATTTCTTTCTTAACTAGCTCATAGTTTTCAGCATGTCTGGGGTCTATGTTACTGTAAGTTAGTTGAGCTTTTCCTGTCAGATAAGGGCAAGTCTTACAACCCATTGGGAATGGGACCACCCATAAGCCCTGGCTACCCTTTTAAATGTTGTCAAGTAAACCTCTATTTCATCAATGGGGCCATTGTAGTTAGTTTAATGTTTTTCGGTTCGGTGTCTTGCCCTCTGTTACCGGTTCATAGGTTTAATCTGAGCATAGAAGTCATGTCCATAGTGCTCGCTTAGGTATTCAAGGAGTAACCCCAACCTGTTCCCATACATTGTATTGCCATCAGGGTCACAGCCCATCTCTGGTCCTGTGACGCCTCTCCTGCTCAAGTTCTTGAAGATCTCTTTCCTTTGTAGTTCCATCTCATGTTGGCGGACAGCCATCCATCTCGGTAGGTCTGCGATATCTGTAAGAGGTACATCCACGTGTGGGTTTTCCACCAGATTCTCATAACTCTGGTCAGAGAGACCCGCCATGCTGCAGCTTCTAGTTTCTGCTTTGGATGGAACCTGGTTCCAAACCAAGAAGGAGCTTCTCCCAGTCTGAACCACCATGTGCCTGGTCAGTACTCAGGACACTTTGTCTCCTCCTCCTCCTCCAACTCTTCGGGTTCTCCACCATGGCACCTCTTTTGTGCTTTCTCCAGATTTCTGGACAGATATATCTGATTGGTGCCCCTATGAGCCTGGACCACCAGCCATCCCACTGCAAACACCACTGTCGAGGGTGTGTGGGAGAAAAGCACAAACACAAGAAGTAGGTGCAAAATTTATTTACAAAGCAAATAACATAAAGACTTTCAGCAAAATAAAAAAATCTAATTAACATTACACAGCTAGGACTTGGCTTCTGTCCCACCCTCTGTGCTTCCTCAACCTGTTCCAAGGGTGAACTGATCTGCTTTAGACTTGGAGACAGGACCTTATATACAGACTAGTCACAAGATGGATGAAGCTTCCTCTGTCTAATACAAAAGTTTCTAGGCTAAAAATTGAATTCAAACGTAATATCCCAAATAATATAACTCATAATTCATAATGGAGGCCTCCCAACAGAAAAATAAACAGTTTTAGCATTTTAGAGCATTTGTCCACTGTAGCTCCACCCACCGGTTGTGGTTGACAGGCCAGCCTATATAAACAGCAGCACAAAGCGGCGCTGGCCCCTAAGAGACGGGCTCCAGAATAACACCCAGGTGAGCTACAATGGCTGGGGACAGCACTTATGAAGTAAAATAATTCAGTTCTTTGTCAGGATGAAATAAGCAGAAATGATATAAAAGTATGCATAACAAACAGTAAGGGTTTGGTTTAGCTTAAAGATGGGCTTTTGTTTTATTTAATGCAGAGGGTTCTTATTTTACAGAGGGAGAACTGAGAAGAGCAAGCAGAGTTTCAAGCAGAAGTTCTCATATAAAACAGCATTTTTAGCATGAGAAACTTAATGACACTGCTCTTACAGAAAGCTGTTGACTTAATTCTGCTCTGTAGCTGTTAGTGTTTTTGGCGCCAAAAAAAACAAAAACAGTAGGTGATACAGAGACAGAATTCAGCAGAAGAAAGCTCCTGTTAATTTCATAATCAGAATTCAATGCTTAGTACAGGAATACTGCTATTTTGAACCCCTTTCCTAGCATTTTCAAGGGATTTTTCACAGGATTCAGTAGCGAGTTGCAGTATCTGTATACACAGACTTTCAGACAGAGCTTTCACTCGTGGAACAGCGCTACAAGCTGCAAGCTTGCAACACAGAAGAAGGCATAGCTTTGATTTCTGCTTCTTTTTCTTTCAACAGGTTCTGCATACTTTTACACCAAAGGCACAATGCCTCTAACTAAATTGGGATAGAGGAGCAAGGAACATAAAGGCAGCTCCTCTCTCATAACAGGGTTTTTTAAACAGGAGTTTCATGAAGAGCTCTGTTTCTTTCCTAATTTCGGCAGTTCTGCTATGGAGAAACAAGCCACGTATTTATCTGATTATAGACACATTTTTGTAATATTTACAGCATTCCCTCAGGCAAAACAAAACAAGATATCTGAGGAAGCCGTTTTGATGTATTAATGCTGCTCTTTTATATTATGGCAGCTGCACAGCTCTGCGATCCTGCGCATGTTCATGCAGGAAAGCACAATGGCACTTCACAACACAGAAACTTGTTATGTTGCTTGCATGCATGTGCAAGAATCATAGTGCCATCATCCGAGTTTTCGGAGGTGAGGCAGTCCTCTTCCAGTTCAGTCAGTGTGTTTGCAGGCGCGGCCGCAGTTCTTCAATCAACGCTGCAGCTGTCTATGACAGCAGTTGAAAGTGCAGTGACTGTACAGTTGAAAGTGAGAGCTACGCTTCAGTGAGCAGTGGTAAGATTGCATGCTCATGCGCGCTCCTCCCCACACACGCATACTGCGTGCTCGTGCTCCCCCACGCAGACACACTGTATAGTCGCATAGGTGCCCAGTCCCCCGCCGGCTGTGCTGTGCCCCCTCCCCGAGGCTCCAGGTGTGCCACTCTGGGAGCCCACCCAGCATGGCAGCAGTCTGTATGGCCGGGCGGGGGTGCCCAATCCTCTGTTGGCTCTACTGTTTCTCCCTCTCCCCAAGACTATCGGTGCCACGCTGGGAGCCCACCCCAGCATGGCAACAGTTCCTAAGGCCAACGGGTGACCAACTCCGCCGGCTCCACGCCCAACAGCTTTTCAGGCTGCCAGCCTGAGCCCACCCCAGCGTGGCAAATGTCCTGTAGTCCAAATAATAATAAAAAAACCTGAAAGAAAAACTTCCTCGCTGCTGTCTTGACCCGACCGCGCCCACCCTCTGCGCACTCTGCCTCCCCACACCCCCACCTTACCTCTGGAGCGTGGCGTGATGGTCTCCGGTGGACCAGGAACACGTCTTCACCTTCAAAGCCGACCGCGAACTGAGGAAATGCTGGTAAGCTGTATAATGGAATAAATTGGTTTTTTTTTCAACTTTACTGCATATCTCGAGCATTTTAGGGAATGTTTTCACCAAATTTTCAACATGGGGTTTTTGGGACCCCACCTCATGAATTCTGTCACTGTCATGGCGTTAATCTGCCCTTAAAAGGTGATTTTGTGGTCACTGCATGGAACCACCTTTCGGGACCGATTTTACGAAATGACAGTGTCACAGTTTATGAGGTAGGCCCCCAAAAACCCTATGTTGAAAATTTGGTGAAAAAATTCCCAAAAATGACTGTTTTACGAGCATGTGTTGCGCTGTTCCTACGCACGCTCGTAAGTTCGCGAATTTTCATTCTAGATTTTCAACATTCCATTTTACCATACCTCTTTATGAGCAGTACAGCTATCATTTCTCACATCTCGCCCAAAATGTGTTTCTACGCATGTAGCGCACAATGGCGCAGTCAGTGTGCGAACTCAATGTATGGGACACATTAAGAAAATCACAGTGACACTGTTCATGAGCAGAGGTCTTAAAATGGCTATGTTGAAATTTGGTGAAAAAATTCTAAAATCTCCTTGTTTCACGAAAGCATGTGTTATGTAGTTCCTACGCACGTCAGTAATTTCGCAAAATTTTAGTATTTATTCCAGATTTTTCAACATTGCTATTTTACCACACCTCCTTATGAGCAGTACAGCTGTCATTTTTCACATGTTGCCCAAAATGTGTTTCCGTGCATATAGCACAATGGCAGCAGTCGGTGTCGCAATCAACGCTTGGGACAGAATAAGAAACTCACAGTGACACTGTTCATGAGCAGAGGTCTTAAATGGCTATGTTGAAAATTTGGTGAAAAATTCCTTCAGCCGTTCTGCAATGTTACTAATAAAGACATTGAACAGGACTGGCTCAAGACCGATCCCTGCAGCACCCACTGGTCACCCCTCTCCCTAGACTGCACCCCATTTACCACCACTCTCTGCCTCCTGTCTGTTAGCCAGCCTTTAACCCAGTTTACCACCTTTCCCATGCCCAGCCTACCCAGCTGGTTTATCAGCCTCCTTTGTGGATGGTGTCAAGGCTTGCTGAAATTACAAGCGTTGTCCACTGCCCCACCCTGATTCACTTCCTTTGTCACCCAGTCAAAAAAATCAACCAGATTTGTCTGACATGTCCCCACTGTGAATCCATGTTGTCTGTGGTCCTGGGCTCCGATGGCTTCTAGATGCCCCACTATCCTTTCTTTAAGCAATGTCTCCATGATCTTCCCCACTACTTAGGTGAGGCTGAACGGCCTATTGTTCCCCGCCTTCTCCCTGCTGCCGGACTTGTGTAAAGGGACCACATATGCCCTCCTCCAATTCACTCGTGTTGAATGACTTGGTGAACATGGCTGCCAGAGGTACTGTTATCTCCCTTCGCAGTTCTCCTAATATACTTGGGTGTATGCCATCTGGTTCCTTAGCTTTGTCCACCTTCAATTTAGTGAGCTCCTGCAGGACTCTCTTGTCTTCGAATGGACTATTATCCACCTCTTCACCCCCTTGGCAACTGCTGTGCTGCTGTGGCCCTTGCCCCTCCCACTCTTCTGTGAATACTGAACGGAAAGACACAGTGCATGTCTTGGGAGGAAGGCATGAAACTGTCACTTCCAAATACCTAAACAGCACATACAAGCAAGCAACATTCGGCATTGACAAATGCTTGTTTTATAGAGTGGAGCTGCGTCTGCAGCTCTGCAATAAAATCTTTCTTCTATTTTACTGATGGCATAACAACCAGTTGAATGCAAGAAAACCTGGCAATAGCCTGCTGTGCTTTCCCATGGCAGGGTGAAAGAGAGAGAGAGAGACAGAAAGGGAAAAAAAGGAACAAAGAAACAGTAGCATAGGTGACCTACCTACAGTACATTAAAGAACTGGACAGAAAACGGGTGCTGTTGCACAACAGGCTTTCAGGATGGAGGAAAGATGACAGTACAGAGTCTCTTCTCTCAGACTTGCCTCCCATACCGGCAGGGCAGAGTTACACACCTGCCTTGCAGCAGATTCCTAGTAGTGTGAGTACAGTTAGGGTAGCTTCCTGCAACAAAAGCTTAAATCATTTGTGGTACCATCTAATTGTCTAAATTCCTTGGTTTACAAAAGACTGAGCCAACTGGCTCAGACACAGATAATCTGGGTGTTTTGTATATTAACTGCTTTTTCTTTCCATCAAGGATCCCAACATCAGCTGCAACGCCGCCACCCCGGCAACGCCTGGCTAGCCAGACTTACCATCCTGGATACCAAGTGTTGTGTGACTGTCAGACTGGACAAAAGTGCATGCGATAACGGAACTAATCTCTACAGCCGATCATTTGCCTAGATTCACGCCTCATAGAAACATAGAACATAGAAAACAGAATTTGATGGCAGATAAGGACCGCTTGGCCCACCTAGTCTGTCCATTTTCCTACCTAACAGATAAGCTGCAGATCCTAGTTAACCAACAGCTTACTTCCTCCTACCCCCACTAGGACTGCCTTATGCCTGTCCCATGCATTCTTGAAGTCCCCAACTGTTCTTGACTCCACGACCTCCTCAGGGAGGCTGTTCCATGCATCCACAACCCTCTCAGTGAAAAAATACTTCCTCACATTACCTCTGAGCCGTCCCCCTTCTATCTTCAAATTGTGCCCCCTTGTTCTTGCACATCTCTTTTTCTGGAAGATGCTAGCCTCTTGGACTTAGTTAATTCCCTTGAGGTACTTGAAAGTTTCTATCATGTCCCCTCTCTCCCTTCTTTCCTCAAGGGTATACATATTAAGTTCCTTTAGTCTTTCTTCGTATGTCTTCTGGTGCAGACCCTGCACCATTTTGGCTGCCCTCCTCTGGACAGCCTCCACTCTGTCTATGTCTTTGTGGAGATGGGGTCTCCAGAGCTGCACACAGTACTCCAGATGGGGTCTCACCAACTGTCTGTACAGAGGGATAACAACTTCCTGTTTTCTACTATTGATGCCTCTTCCTGTGCATCCCAGTATCCCCCAGCCTTCCTTACTGCCTTCTCACATTGCTTGCCCACCTTTAGGTCATCTGATATAATTACCCCCAGGTCCCTTTCTATTTTTACTGTTGTCAGTATCTCACCCCCCATTGTGTACGCTTCCCCTGGGTTTTTGTTTCCCATGTGCATTACCTTGCACTTCTTTGCATTGAATCTGAGCTGCCATACATTTGACCATTCCTCCAACCTTGCCAATTCCCTTCTCATCCTTTCCACTCCATCTTGTGTATCAACCCTGTTGCAGATCTTTGTGTCATCTGCAAAGAGACATACTTTTCCTTCCAGTTCCTCTGCAATGTCACTTATAAAGACATTAAAAAGGACCGGTCCCAGTACTGAACCCTCGGTACCCCGCTAGTAACCCTCCTTTCTTCACTGTGTACCCATTCACTACTACTTTTATGCCCTGTTGTCTAGCTAATTTTTATCCAGGCTACCACCTGGGACCCACCCAAGGCTGGCTATCTTGTGAATTAATCTTGTGTGGGACTGTATCAAATGCCTTGCTAAAATCTAGGTAGGCCATGTCCACAGCCCCTCCCTGGTCTACTACTTTGGTCACCCAGTCAAAGAAATCTATTAGATTCGCCTGACACGACCTTCCCATCGTGAATCCATGCTGCCTTGGGTCCCAGTGCCCACTGGCTCTAGGTACTCAACAATTCTTTCCTTCAGAAGTGATTCCATCATTTTCCCTACCACTGAGGTCAAACTAACAGGTCTGTAGTTTCCTGCCTCTGTCCTGCTCCCACTTTTGTGAAGAGGAATCACATCTGCCCTCCTCCAGTCCTCGGTACCACCCCATCCTCCCATGATTTGTTAAAGAGAGTAGTCAGCGGTGTCACTAGTTCTACCCTTAGTTCTTTTAGAATTCTTGGGTGAATCCCATCAGGCCCCATTGCTTTGTCCACCTTCAATTTTATTAGTTCTTTCAGAACCCTTTCTTCTGTAAATGGACTGGTATCGACCCCTGTCTTCAGAGTGTTTCTCTTGTTTACCCTCCCTTGTTCACTGCCCCTAAATAAACCTGATTGTCTTGTTTGAAGCTTAACCTGGCTAGTGTGCATATTATTAGTGGAGTTACAGTGTTAAGAGTGTGTTACTACATTGCTAACCTTATTTTACAGGGGATTCCCAGGGAAACTGCTGAGGAGCTCAACTTGGTGGTAAATGTGAAGGGTGTGTGCATGTTATTACTGTTCCATACTGTTTGTGACGTTACCAGTGTGAAAGGAACTAGGCCACTAGGAGGGTTGGTGGGTGGTTATAGCTTTCCAGAGGGCTATACCAGAACAGACAAGCAACCCCAATACCATTTCTCTTGGTGGAGGCACCTTATTAGTGAACACAGGCCCTTCAACCTGTGCAAATTTCTCTTTATTCCACTGCTGGTATTGTAATGACTGTGTGTTGTGTGTTACTGACAATGCTGGTATCCTGACTGCTTGCACCACTTGCTAGTGTACAGGCCTCACCATCACATTGATTCTCCTGTTCACTGATGTTCACAAGCTCCCCTCAGGACTTGTATAGCTATCCAGCTGTTAAGGACTGACAGTACTGCTCATTCCCTGTTGTTATCATTTTTCCCTAACCTCACTGTAATATTGTATACCGCTTACCAATTGATGTATTGTACTCTGACGTGGAGTCTTTGTAAATGAGTCCCTGACTCAAAGGTTGTAACCCAATATTCTCAATAAATAAATAATAGCCATACAGGCAGGGATAGTAGCCCTTAGAATAGCGCCGCCTAGGGGTTACACTATAATGTCATGAAACGGCTGTCCGCCACTATGGGCTTCCAGACTGAGGAGGAGGAGGAGGATTAGGATGTCACCAGAAAGGACCTGGCTGACTATTTGGAGATCCCTGATTCTCCACCATGAAAAATGCCACCACGGCAGCCTGGCATAGGCCAGACATGGTGCCAGCTATGCCACACAGGGCAGACAGATTGTATAATGCCCCCCAGGGACCTCCTTACTTTATGGCCCAGGCTGAAACTGACTTGGTTGTCATTGAGGCAGCCCATGAAAGGTCTAAGGTGCCCAAGCACATTAGCTCCCTTCGCCCAGACAAGGAATCCCGCAGGATTGACCTCTGAGGTAAGAGGGTTTATGCCTCCTCTACCTTAGGTCTGAGGATTGTAAACTATCTTTCACATATGGTCAAGTTTCAAAATGCCAACTGGAGGAAGGGAAAGGTGGCTGCCCAAGCCCTCCCTGATGGCACCCAGAAGCAGGACTTGCTGCAGTGTCTGCACACTGAAGAGGATGTCTGCAAACAGCTTCGGGCCCTCTGTGATTTGACCGACATGGTGGCCAGGGCTGCTGCCACAGGCATTTGCCTTCATAGGCGTTCATGGCTGAGGGTCACTGGCTTTGCAGCTGATGTGCAAAATAAGATGCTCAATGCCCCATTCAGTGGCACCAAGCTCTTCGGCCCTGCTGTACAGGATCTCATTAATGATCTGCAGGTCTCTGGCATGGCCCTTAAGTCAGTCCACTCTCTCTCTCTACCATACTCAACCCCCATGGTAGGGGATGCTCTACTTTTCATAGACAGGCCATAGACCAGGCTCTGGCCCCACACCCAGGTGAAGCGCAGAGCCAGTCTCCTGCCCACCCTCTAACTCTGGAACAGCGCCAAGCATCCCAAAAATGACAAACCAGCTTCCACACCTGGTCCTGCCTCAGCTTGACTCCTTGCCAGACCCCCCCTTGCCCAGACCCAGAAGGTGGTGGTCGGAGGTCGGTTGTCCCTCCATCTGAATCATTGATAACCATAAATTCAGATGCATGGATCCTACACATTATAGAGAGCAGTCATACCCTGGAGCTCATTCAACAACCTCCATGTAACCCCTCACCCCTGCCTTTTTACTAAAATGACAGGTGGCATGCTGTTGGCGTTGGCAGCAATACCTGGTGGGAACCTGGGTTCGGGGAGGATGAGGTTACCTGGCTCAAGGGGACCTAGGTTTGGCTACTTCCTGCATTAGGCACCTAAGCAATCCAAATACTGGAAGAAATAACTGTAATGTCCAGAACCAGGATTGGATTTTTCAGTGTGGCTTTTATTCATAACTATAGCTGAACACAACAAAGCATAGATGGACTCAAGGGCTCGTTTATTGATAATGCAGATTGGAGACTACCAGGCGGTCCACTTAAAGAATGAACCCATTTCTACTGTTTTCAGGCTCTGGCCCACCAGGCACACAGCCCAGACTTGCATGCGCTTTGGATACACAGCCCGACTGGCCTGGCTCCCCTGCCGCCACTTGACTGACGGTCCACTTAAAGAATGAACCCATTTTACTTGTTGTGGCTCCCCACACCACTTAGAGTCTGCGACCCCTAGAGAGATTTTTTTCTAACTTCTGACTCCCATCACACAAGGAGAATTCTTTTCCCAAGTTGTAGCTCCCCACACCACTTAGAGTTTACGACTCCTAGAGAGATTTTCCAGTTTGCGACCCACGTCTGGGTACCTACCTCATCACTGGCCAGGCGCATGAGGCAAGTAGCAATCACAGCAGAAATCCGTAGAGGTGGACCTGGTTACTAAAGATGGGAGGTTTGCCCACCTCCAGCTCCCACAACTCATACCCGGCCATTTCTCTGGAGAAACTAAAACTTCAAAATGTAGATTAAACGGTGGATGGACTGTAGCACCCCCTCTACAACATTACTTGAATTCATACAGACTTTAGATTTTGACACTACTCCATTTGTTTGTCCTAGTACAATAGGCCTCCCAAATAGTAGTCCAAATCCCATACTTCTACATTCTCAAACTGAAGAAACACATTGTTTGCCCTCTCAAATTAGAGCAAAACACTCACTCTTTCGTTGCAGGTGCCCTACAGGCGAAGTACCAACTTCTTCCACTTTTAAGACCAAACAGAAACTGTAAAAAAGCAGCTTTCTTCCTTTAGCAGACATTAGGGATTGCCGGGGAATCCACAGAGGGATACTTACTTCTCGGACAGCGGTCCCCAACACTTTAAACTGGATACTGACCTTCTCACTTCAAAACAAACAGGAGACTTCCTTCTCCCAAGGAGTAAACAAGCAAACTTGACTTGAAAACTCCCAACGTTCTATCTCACTCCCTCTGCTGCAGATTCCAATGTGGCTATGCAGCTCGACAGTTCTATGGTGATGTCATCTCTCAGTCTCAGCTGAGACTAAGAACAGAGTGAGACAGTGTGAAACCCATTTAACTGGAGTTTCACAAGCTGCCTTCCTGCCTACCACTAGGTCTTACTGGGATTCTAGTAACCCCGGGTAACAAGGGTTACATCCAGATCCCCGCCACCTAACCTCGGCCCATTTGTCTGTTCTCCGGGAGGAAGTGCAGTCTCTGTTGTGTAAGCAGGCAATCGAGCTGGTGCCAAAGCATCAGAGAAATCGGGGTTTTACTCCAGGTTCTTCCTGATCTCCAAACAGACCAGAGATCTGAGGTCCATTTTGAGGTTCAAGGACCTCAACCTCTTTTCAGTACAAAAGTTCAGTATGGTAACTTTGCCAGGCCTCTTGCCCCTCCTCAAGACCAGGGACTGGCTTTTCTCACTGGATATGTAGGATGCTTACCTGCACATTGCGGTCTTCCCTCCTCACAGGAGGTTTCTTTGCTTTGCCTTTCAGGCTGAGCATTACCAATTCAAGGTGCTGCCCTTTGGCTTATCCTCTGTGTTGCATGTTCTTGCCAAATGCTTAGCAGCGGTCACAGCAGCTCTGAGAAGAGAGGTATTGTATGTCTTCCCCTACCTGGATGATTGGCTTCTCAAGGCCCCATCCAGGGACCAGCTGTGGCTGACTGTGGAATGCACTCTCCAGCTTTTTCACTCTTTGGGCATAACAGTCAACCTACCCAAATCTGTTCTAGTACCATCCCAAAGACTGCAATACATCGGGCGGTTCTGGACTACAAGCAGGGGAAGGCCTTCTTACCCTACAACAGGGCAGAATCCCTTATAGCTCAGGCTCAGGAAGTAGCTCAGAGTCTGTACATTCCTGCCAGGCTATATCTCAGGCTCTTGGGTTTAATGGCTACAGCCATTCCCACCGTTCCACTGGCCAGGCTTCACATGTGCATCCCACAGTGGACCCTCAGAGTGCAGTGGGACCAATGCACGGATGAGCTGGACCAGTCAGTCCTGGTCTCCTATCCGAACTGTAGAGTTTTGCAGTGGTGGATGGACTCCTCAAATCTTCTTCAGGAGTTCCATTCCAAGTCTTCTTTCCCAACAGATCTTCACTATGGATGCATCGGTCTGGGTGTGGAGCCACTTGGGTCCCTTTCAAATCCAGAGCCCCTGGTCCCAGTGGGAAGACACCCTGCATATCAACATCCTGGAGATGATGCCATGCAGTCATTTCAGGACTACCTTGCTCAGGCGATCTGCTGGTGCAGTCTAACAATCTGAGTGTGGTCTACTACATCAACAAGTAGGGCAGGACACACTCTTACCCCCTTTGCAGGAGGCCTTGCAAGTGTGGTACTGGGCACTGGGCACAGTCTGACACTCTCTGTGGTCCACGTCCCAGGTGTTGTCAGCACCCTGGCAGACAGTCTCAGCAGGACTCAGTCCAGCATGCACGAACATTAGCTTCTCTCATCCGTAGCAGAAGATCTGTTTGACAGATGGGGTCATCCAGGGTAGAACCTTTTTACGTCCCCACTCAATGCAAAACTGCCCAGTTTCTGCTCACTAGATCCAGGGCCTGGAGTTTTCTAGTGAGGTGTGTTGTCCTTCTTTTGAAGCAGGGGTTTCTGTATGCATTCCCTCCGTTTCCTCTAATTCCTCTAATACAGAGGGTGCTGATCAACCTACAAATGGAGGGGGCCAGCATGATTCTGGTAGCTTCATTCTGGCCTCGCCAGATATGGTTCCTTCTGCTCCAACAGCTGGCAGAGAAACCTCTGGTCCCTCTTCCTCTTTGCAGGAATCTGCTGAACCAGGGTCGGGGACCCTGGGCCATCCAACCTCAAGTCCCTTCATCTGCATGTGTGGTTCCTGAGGATGTCGCCTCGCCAGGTTCAGGGTCTCTAACAGGGTCACGGACATTGTTGTGGCTGCCGCAAGCCTTCCACATGTGCCACTTTTGCCATGAAGTGGAAGCGATTTGCCATCTGGGCTGCCAAGCATTTCCTAGACCCTTTCACCTGTCCTGTAAGCATATCCTGGACTACCTGACTTCTTTGTCTGACTTTTGCCTCCAGTATTCCTCCCTCAAGGTCCACCTTTTGGCTATTTCTGCCTTCCATGAGCCCGTGGGTGACCACACTATAGCTCAGATGGATGTCTCCCATACATTTCTCGGGGGAATCCTGCATCTGAAACCCCCAATTCATCCTCCTGTCCCAGCTTGGGACTTAAATTTTATTTTGGAAAAGTTGACCCTGTCTCCTTCTGAGCCAGTCGTGACTTGTATTTTGTAGTATCCGTCTTGGAAAGTGCTATTTTTAGTTGCCGTTACTTCTGCTCAGAGAATTTCAGAGCTTCAGGCCCTCTGGTGCAAGGAGCCGTATTTAATTTTTCATAAAGATCGGGTATCTTTGCTCACAAATCCTAAGTTTTTACCTAAGGTGGTTTCTGAGTTCACATTTAATCAGTCTGTCCACCTTCCTGTTTATTTTCCTGAGCATGCCAGTCCAGGGGAAGCACTGCTTCATACTCTAGATGTGCACAGGACTTTGAAGTATTATCTTCTTTGGACCAAGGAGTCCAGAAAGTCTAAGCAGTTGTTTGTTTCTTTTGCCCCAGGCAGAGAGGACACTTAGGTTTCTAAGCAGTGTTTATCCCACTGGTTGACAAATTGCATTGTGTTCTCTGCTACAAATGCGGCAAAGAATTGCCTGGTGCTGTTAAAGCTCATTCCACCAGAGGCATGGTTTGTTTCAAAGGGTCTCAGCCACTGATATTTGCACTGTTGACACCTAGAGTACAGTCCACATCTTCACCAAGCATTACAGTCTGGACATTGCTTCGAGAGCCATGCAGGATTTGGCAGAGCTGTGCTACAAGGACTCCTGTCTTAAGTTTATGGCGATCCAGCCTCCCAGACTGTCTGTTTTGGCTTGTCACTGCTTGGTACTCGTTCCTACGGTGTAACCTGATGACTGAGATACCCCCAAATAAGATAGAGCAGTTACGTAAGAACTTACCATAACAGTAGATCTTCAAGGGGATCTCAGTCATCAGATCTGATTTCCCTCCCATTGCCACCCTTCTTGGGGCTCCTGTTCAGGACCTGGCTATCTCCTGTTTCCTTCATTTCTATCTAGAGCTGGGTCCCTCTGTCTGTGGAGGGAAAGAACTGAGGAGGAGTGGGGCCACCACACTATATAGGGTTGGTGATATTGCGTGACAGCGTGCGGCCCCAGTTGTACTGCTGAAAATGTTCTGTGTGAGTCCCCATCTCCAACCGTGAAGGTTCCTATGATGTAACCTGATGACCGAGATCCCCTCGAAGATCTGCTGTTATGGTAAGTTCATACATAACTGCTCTTTCTTCTGATATGTTAGGGAAAAAGGAAGAAAGGAGGGGAAGGCATAAGGTTAACTGAGGAGGGCAGGGTGATAGAGGATGCAGCCGTCTTTAATGATTACTTTTGCTTAGTTTCCGCTAGGGAGGACCCTGGGCCTTTGCCAGAGAGTGACATAAAAACAGCCACTAAAGGAGTCCTGCAGATGAGGCAGCCAATATTTACAAGCAAAAGAGTCCAGGAAGGGCTGGCAGCCCTAAAGTAGATAAGGTCCCAGGACCCTGATGGGTTGCATCTGAGGTTACTCAGGGAGCTGACAGTATCACAGTATCATAGTAATGTGTTAGCAGAAAAGGACCATCCTGGCCTATCCAGTCTGCCCATCTCCCCCCTCCCCTACTTGTCACCGGTGCCCAAGGAGCCTATCCTCTGTCCCCTAATCAACCACATATGTCTATCCCACGCTCTCTTGAATCCCTCCACCGTTTTGACACTTACAGTTGTGGCCAAAAATATTGGCACCCTTGCAGTTTTTTCTAATAATGCACCATTCCTTACAGAAAATTGTTTAAATTAAAAAATATTTTGGTATCCACATATGTATTTCTTTGGTTTGCAGTGGAATAAAACACAAAAAGCAGAAAAAATTACTGAGTCTTAACTTATTCCACACAGAAATCCTTAAATGGCCCAGACAAAATTATTGGCACCTTTTAGAAGTAGTTAGAAATAATTAGATTTCAAGCAGGTGATTCTCCTTCACTTTGGAATTGAACTCACCTGTGGTGAGTTGCAGGTGCCTGCAATATTGGGGTTGCTGTGCTGCCTCTGGCACTGGGTGCCTTGAACGTGTGCATGGCATCATGAAATCTGGAGATTACCAGGCCATTTTGGAGCACAGTGTTGAACCCAGTGTCAGAAAGCTGGGTCTCCGTCGAAGGTCATGGGTCTTCCAGCAGGACAATGACCCCAAAAACACTTCAAAAAGCACCAAGGAATGGTTCAAGACAAGACGCTGGACTGTTCTGAAGTGGCCAGCAAAGAGTCCAGATCTAAATCCCATTGAGTACCTGTGGAGAGATCTGAAAACAGCAGTTGGGAGAAGGCACCCTTCAAATCTGGGAGAACTGGAGCTGTTTGCACAAGAAGAGTGGGCCAGACTGCCAGTGGAGAGGTGCAGGAAGCTCATCCATGGCTATAGGAAGCGGTTGATTGCAGTTATTTTGACTAAAGGCCATGCTGACGAATATTAAGTCTAGGGTGTCAATAATTTTGTCAATGCCATTTCTTTTCATTTTCTGATTTAAAAGGATATATTAAATTCTGACTCAAAACAAAGGTTCTGTAATATTAACAGAGAAATAAAAATTGTGGAGACCAAATACTGTACTGTTGTTAATTTCAACTTATGTTTAGAGGAAATTGTGAGTTATTTGAATAAGTGCCAGCGGCAATATTTTTGGCCACGACTGTACCACCTCAGATAATCTGTTCCAGGGTTCAACCACCCTCTCAGTGAAATAACACCCCTTACATTACTTTTATTTTATTTATTTAGTTTTGTTGACCAGGTAAGTGCACTAGACAAATCCTGCCTATTTTCAGGCGCGACCGAGGGGAGGATACAGATGAATGCCAACTGACCTTGAACCAGATTAAGCTGTGTGGTATTTTTAGTGAATGAGGAAATTTGGCCCAGGACGCCGGGAAATTCCCTATTCTTTGGAGGGGGCCTTTGGTGAATGACAGACCTTAGGATGGCCTCCTGCTCAAGCATCGGAGAGTATGGAGGTGGTGGAGACAGGGAGTGGGCCTCCTCCCCTGCTCCGGTGGATTCAGAGGCTGAGAGTTTGGTTACGGTTCTTTAGGACGCTTCTTTGCCAATGGAGTTTTTCGAATTGAATGAGGAGGTACAATCTGAGATTTCTGGCACTCCTGACTCGTGTGGTACTACGTTGGAATCGAATGATGTACTTACTCATAAGGAACGCCTGCTCCGGGAAGTGCTTTCAGAAGCTGAACACTGCACTCGTCGTAAAATGCAGCTGGTAAAGGAAATTAGTGCTTTGCGTTTGGCTTCTCCTTGTGTGGCGGTTTCGACTTCCCGGTCGCGATCTAGTGATGCTAGCTCTGCAGATCTACCATGCCTTCCTGCTCCTCGGATGCAGTCCGATTTGTCTTTGCAGCCTCAATTGAATCCTGCTTGTTTTTCGGCTCCTGCTTCAGAACTTGGAGGTCGGAATGAGGGAGCGACGGATCCCCGAGGTCTAGTTCCTTCTGCAGCACCGCTCTCATTGAAACGGTTGGGTATGACTAACGTGGTGTTTCAGGGTGATATACTCGGTCTAATTTAACAGATTTGGCTGCGGGAGGCAGGACAGATTGTGTGGGTAATGGAAATGTTGTACAAGGCCTTGGGACTCTACTGGCGCACCTGTCTCCCCTATGTCCTCTGGACTTGTGCATTCACCAACTGTTCTGAGTGCTAGCCCTCGAGGGCTACTACTGATTCTTGGGTTGGTCGCCTGAGTCTGCCATAGCTGCTGCAGGATGGCTGCAACACCCCAATGGTAGCTGGGTGCCAAATCCAGCAGATGCTACTGTGCAGCGATATCATTCCCTGTTAATGCCTCTGTTGCTTCTTGTTCCTCGAATGATGCTGCCACTGTTTCAGTACCTGTACAACAGTCACCTTCCTTGGTACCTATTATTCGGTTTCTGCACGGTTAATCTCTCCTCTACTATAAGTATAACGTCTGAGACGAAGGTTCCAGATCTTGTGCAGACTATTGAGGACCCCCCCCCAATTTAAACTTTCGGACCTGTTCTCTAATAGGGTGAACCGGCTCCCCGAAGGAATGCTGTGCGGTTGATTTATAAAGGTGGCTTAGAAGATCTGCCTGATAGACTCTACATTGCTAAAGTTTTGCTAAAAGTTTCAATGAAATTTTTGTCTGCTGATATCTATGCACTGATTCATTTGGGAAACTCTAATTATGATGTTAGCTTCAAAACCCCTTCAGGTTTAGAGCGTTTTGGGCTATGTTCCAGGTTGTTAAGAACTCTCCTCTCTGGATACCTTTTTTTGCAGTGCCCCTTACTAAACCATCTGTAAAGTTGATTACCATTTTGTTTCGTAATGAGGGGGTACACATCGAGGACATTCTTTTTTGGTTGTGTAGGAGATGTGAAGTTCTGGATACACCAGTACCAATTTTGGATAGTGAGCAGATTTGGAACAGGGTTGGAAATTGAGGTTAAATTGTTTGCCTCCAGTAATGGCCCTCAGCATTTACCCAACAGTTTCTTTTTGGGGAGGGATAGGGGAAGTTTGTTTTATGTTGGTCAGCCAAAGTCATGTTTTAAATGTGGTTTACGTACTCATCTCAATACAGCCTGTGATAGCCCTCGATGTTCCCATTGTTTTGAATTTGGGCATTTGGCTACTAAGTGTCTGAATTTATTTAAATGCAATTTATGTGAACAGACCGGACATGGATATGCTAAATGTCCTTGGGCATCCCATAATAGGGATGATTGTCCTTCACATGAGGATTTGATTGTGGTTGCTCAGCAAACTGGCTGTGTTCGCCTCACCCCCTTCTCCTGAAATTTACCCCTCAGTCGCCACTCCCTAGTGTTTCTTCTCATTCAGTTGAAAATGCAGGGCTTTGTGCTTCTGTACCAGTGGATATGCCGGATACCAAGTCTCAGCCTCCTCGTGACAGTTCCCACTATAGTCTCCACCCACTCAGTCTGCTCTTCCTTTGGATGAAAAGTTTGATGAGACGGAGATGCCTCCTCCTCCATCTCAAGCTCTACCTTTAAAAGGTTACGACAAAAAAGTCATAGTTCAGGAAGCCTGTTCTGACTCAGCAGGTACCCAAGGCCTCTACCTGTGGTGTTTCTTCTGAGTCGTGGAAACATGCCACAGCTTTGCTGTTTGGGGTCTAAGGAAGACTCTGATGGTAATGACTCGGATCTTTCTTCCAGAGCTTCTGTGGTTACTGACAATTTTTCTGAGGGGATGAAGGTGACATGATACAGGCTGAGGGTCTTCCTAGGCAGCTCTCAAGCGTGAGCAGGTTTCTAAAGTCCCATGATTACTAGTTTCTTGGTATGGTACTAGTTCTCATTTAATGTCTCTTTATCTCTATTTTATTATGGCTTCTTTGAGCGTTTACTTGATCAATGTTAATAGCATAAAAAGTCAATAAAAGATGGTCACTACTTTGTCCTGTTTGCAACAATTACACAGTGATGTTATTTGTCTCCAGGATATGAGGTTGAAAACTATTTGTGAAGTGCAGCGTGCTAGTAACCTATGGTCTTCGGACCGTCCTTTTGGTCGAATAGAATCCTGTGTGGCAGGGTTGGGGTTTTGTTTACAAATTCAGCATTGAAGGTTTCTAGGATGGTGGATATTTGTCCAGGTCGTGCATTATTACTCGATCTTAATTTTGGGAGTGAAAGATTTCGCTAATTAATATTTATGCTCCATGAACTAAAACGCCGTGTTGCACTTCTAAATGACATTCATCCCTATTTGTATACTTGACGTTTAATTGTTTGGGCTGGTGACTTTAACTGTTAAGCTTAGTGTTGCTGATAGAGGTATGAAAGGCGTCTAAATTGTTTTTGTGACTCACAAAGTTGCTACAAATTTTGGATACTTCTCAACTTAAGGATGCGTATCGCTGTATCCATCCTACGGGTGGTGGGACGTTTTTTAAAATTACGTTGTCCTCCAGGATCGATTTTATTTTCCTTTCCGTTCCTTTGCAAGTAACCCAAGTTGATTTACGGGTATGGGAATTTTCTGATCACAAGTCTCTCTCGGTCAACTTGACGTGGGATGGTACTCCGTGATATAAAAAGAATTTGTGGAGGCTGAATTCCTCATTGTTGACTGATGAATCTCTTAAACTAGCTTGGAAGTCAGAATTGTATGCTAGGCTTTCAGTTCTCGATTTTTATGATGATGCGGCTTCCTGGTGGGATGATTCTAAGAAGGATTGGAAATCCTTTTTTCAGAATTATTCTCGTTCTAGAATTAATGCACAATATATAGAGTATTTAAGTCTCAGGGCACAATTACAGAAATTGATTTCTTTAACTGAAACTGAAGGGTTGGATTATAGTGCTCAAATTAGAAATGTAAAACAACGGATGTTGGAATATAGATATGATAGGGCTAAGTCTTTAGACCATGAACACCGTTTTGGTTTGAAGTTACACAAGGGTGCGTTGGATCCCTTTCAAGATGGTAAAGAACGGGTTAGTAGCGTGTTATTACGAATTGACTGATGACTCAGGCAACTTGGTAAAGACTCCTTTGGCTTTACTAGAGGTCGATTGGACGTTATTTAGGTAATTTATATCAGAAGGATGAGGATGTACAGAGTGGATTAATAGACTTTGATGGGCTACAAATTCCTCAATTGAGTGTAGTGGAAGGCCAACAGCTATTCGAGATATTTCAGAATCAGAATTAAGGAAGCTATTTTTCATTGAATGTAGATTCTACACCAGGTAACGGATGGCTTAGGTGTGACCTTTTATCGGACTTTTCAGGAAGAGTTGGTCCTGCTGTTGTCTAAGTTGTATAACCTTATGTTGTCATCGGACGGTTGGCTCCATCGATGAATCAAGCATTGGTTGTCTTGCTTTATAAAAAGGTTTGAAAACTGATTTACATAATTGGAGGACTTTGAGTTTGTTGAATCTAGGACTTAAAAATCTTGTGCAAAATTTTATTCGTAGACTAACGGTGGTAGTGGATACTGTGATAAGCCCTAATCAATCTTGTTCCATACGGGTAGAACACAATATGATAATTTATTGTTACTCGTGAGTTTTTTCTGCTTGAGTCAGGTTTCCTGAACGGTTATTTGCTTAGTCTTGATCAGGAAAAAGCGTTTGATCGTGTTTCACATGCTTTTCTATTCTCTGTGTTGCACGCTTATGGGTTACCACAGGGTTTTATAGATTGGATACAGTTATTATATCACTCTGCTTATCTTATTCCAAACGTGAATGGATGGCTTGGTACTCCAGTGGCTGTACAGAGAGGGGTTCGGCAAGGCTGTCCATTAAGTCCGATGTTGTATGTGTTTTTCATTGATGTATTTATTCGTATGGTTAGTGTTCATGAGGTCTGACAGGAGTTCGTCTTGCTGATAGTGTCTTGCCAATGAAAATTCTTGCATCATGAATGACTTAGTTGTTTGTCTTTCTGAGGTTTCGGAAGGGCCTACTATTAGTGCTGTGTTGGATTTGTTTTCCAAGGTTTCTGGCTCTAAGATTAATTATGAGAAATGTAGAGGTTTCCCTTTTGGCTCCTCTCCTGTCCCGGACTCTGGTACCATTGCTGGTGTTTTTATTTCTAAGGCTCCGATTTCTATTTTGGGGATCGAATTTAGTGACGGCGATGTGATGTATGCAAATTGGTTTCATAAGTTAAATACAGCTCAGTCGCTAATAAGCGGATGGAGGGTAAACAAATAGCCAAAGGAAAGCGTGTATTGTTATCAAAACCTTGTTGTTACCGATTTTTTGTATATTAGTTATGTGTTTCCTCATGATGTCTCTTTTCACGCCCTTATATAGTATATTTTTCAGGGCTTTTGGGAGCAGACCAATCCTATTAAAAGGTTTCACTTATAGAGGTATACGACAGGGTGGGGTTGGTATGGTCCAGCCAGTGGCTTTTTCTCAGTATTTTCTTTCCTACAATTTCAGTCCTTTGCTTCGACCTGGATGAAGGTTTGGTTTCCCTGTGTTAGAGTTATGGTTTTGTTGGGTTTACACGTTATGGAAGCAAGGGCAAATCTTACGCTTTTGCTAGGCTTCCCAGGTTTCTAGTTATGGTATAGTGGCCTTTGTCTCTTGTTGAAATGGAAACTTACAGTTTCACATTTGGAAACAATGTCCAGGAAGCAAGTGTATAGTTCAATTGTTTTAGCGGATTTTTCAGATAACTTAATTTTTCCTGATTGTCCTCCGCAGTCCCAAGAAAGGATTCTTATGCTGCTCTCACATAAACGCTTACCTGATTTTCTATGGGATAGTGTTTGGTTGAGTTCTTATGGTAGATTACCGGTGGGTAGCACGCATGAACATAAGCAACTTCGTGATAGATGGTGTACTAGAGAGACATGTGTCTCTTTGTTAAACACAAGAACACCTTTTTTAGATTGTCCCTATATTAGACCTTTTGGGTCGGTGGCAAATAGATGGAAAGAACCTTTATTTTCATCGCTTCCTATGGTACTCTGATGTACGGTACAAATAGGGGTGAATGGCCTATGTATCCTGCTGACACTTTATTGTTAATTTTCTTTGTTATTCGTTTTTATATTTGGCAGTCCAGATGTTTATGGTCTACTCAACAGCGTATTGTTTCATTTGATGAACTCTTTTTTAATATAACCACTACTATGCAGAATATTTATGCCTCTGATATGAAGATTTATGGCCACGTGAAATGTTCCTTTTTATGGGTGAATTGTGTCCAATGGCTGAGTTGATTGTGTTATTTATGTTTCTACTGTTTCTGTTATGAGGTTTTTTGCTCCTTTTTTGTATGCGTTTGTTTTTTTGTAATTGTTTTGTTGCTTGTCTGGAGTCCTCCTTTCAATAAAAGTTCCTTACTCTTTTCGATAAGTGCCATGGGATCTTTAACATCCACCTGAGCTACCACCAATCCAGGCAGATGGGACCTCGGTTTAACGTCTCATCGAAGCGGCACATCAAGTGCAGCACCCCTCTCATGCTGCACTACAGTGTCAGTACTGGGATATTAACCCAAGTGCCAGATGTGGGAACTGAACCCACACCCTCTGATCTCCGGCCTCAAAGGCGAGTGATAGTACCTTCTGAGCCACTGACACTGTTAAATCTTCTCCTTCAATCTTAAAGTATGACCTCTTGTTTTAACTCCTACTTTCCTTTAAATAGACTTCCTTCCCTCACTTTATTTATCCCTTCATGTGCTTGAATGTCTCTATCATGTCTCCTCTGTCTCTTCTAAACTCCAGCGGATACAGATTTAATTCTGTCAGTCTTGTCTCCTATGATTTCCTCGCATACCCTGCACCATCTTCATTGCCCTTCTTTGAACCTTTTCTATTACATCTATGTCCTTTCTTAAATGAGGCCTCCAGAACTGTACTCCATATTCCAGGTGCAGTCTAACCATGGTCTTATATAATGGCATCAGCACCTCCCTCTTTGTACTAGTTATGCCCCTTCCTATGCACGCCACCATTCTATTTGCTTTGCCAACCACCTCACTGCATTGATCACTTACCCTAAGGTTGTTTGATATTATGATCCCCAGATCCCTTTCTCGTTCTGTTTGCTTTATCTGCTGTCCCCAGTGAGTACTTGGTCAGTCAATTTTATGCTCTATATGCATCCCACACTTCTTTGTATTGAACTTCAGCTACCATGTTTCTGACCATTTTTCTAGTATACTCAGATCCTCTTCATGGCCTGAGCCCTTCTTCACTGTTGACCGTATTCCATAACTTTGCATCATCTGCAAACAGACACATTTCCCTTCGAGTCCCTCTGGTATATCACTAATATATATGAACTAATATATATGTTAAAAAGGATTAGCCTAGTACAAACTCTTGAAGAACCCTGCTCATAACCTTCCTGGGCAGAATGTACACCATTTACCACCACCATCTGACTTCTATCCTTAGCCAGTTTTCCACCCATCTAGTTATTTTCTGTCCCACCCCAGGCTCTCTGTCTTATTTACCAGCCTGCAGTGAGGGACAAAGTCAAAAGCCCTACCGAAGTCCCAGGCAGGCAACATCAACTGCCCCTCCTTGATCAGTCACCTTCATTCCCCCATCAGAAAATTCTATCAGATTTGTTTGGCAAGATCTCCCACTAGTGAATCCATGTTGCTTTTCATCTAATAGTTTGTTGTCTGTTAAGTATTTTACCGCTCTTTCCTTTATTATCACCTCCATCACCTTGCTCACCACTGATGTGAGGCTGACAGGTCTGTAATTCCCTGCCTCCTCCTTGCAGCCTCCCATGTGACATCCTCCAGTCACTTGGAACACACCCTGTATCTAGGGACAAGTTAAATAACTACGCTAACTCTGTTGCCAACTCATCCCTCAACTCCCTAAGAATCCTTGGATGCAAACCATCTGGCCCCATTGCTTTGTCTGCCTTTAATTTTCCAAGTTCTTCCTTAACTCTGTACTGGCTGAATCCCTGGTAGGTCTGTTCAGTAGCTCACTAGGATGGGGTAGTTCTGAAGATTGGAGGTGTCAGGCATAGTTCCACTCCATAAGGGGAGACAAAGAACAAGCGGGGAACTACAGACCTGTCAGTCTTGCCCTCTATTTTATGGTAACTGATAAAGTCACTGGTCAAAGAGGAACTCGTGGACTACTTGGAGATCACCAGTCTCAAGGATTCTAATCAGCATGGATTTGTGGGAGGGAGGTCTTGTCAGACTAACCTGATAGTTCATTTTGACTGGGTGATAAGGGAGTTGGATAGGGACCATGCTGTGGATTTGCTCTACTTTGACTTGGCATGGCTTTTGACTCTGTGCCTTACAGATGCTTGGTGAAGAAGATGGAGAATCTGGATGCAGCTAAGGTCATAATAAACTGGGTTGGTAGCTAGCTAAAGGGGTGGTAGCAGAGGGTTGTGGTCAGCGGCTGAAATCAAAAGAGAGGCTGTCACAGCAGGGTACCACAGGGATCTGTCCTGAGTCCGGTCCTCTTCAACATGTTCATCAGCGATATTGGTAAGGAATCTGTGGCAGGCTGTGTCTCTTCACTGGTGGCGCTAAGCTCTGTGGGAGAGTGGATGGTGATGAGGGAATCGAGAAATGCAGAGTGACTTGCAAAACTAAAGGGTGGTTAAAGGTTTGGCAGTTGATATTCAACACCAAAAAGTGCAAGGTAATATACCTAGGAACAAGAACTCAGGACAGAGTACTAGATGAGTGTGATGAGACTTAGCACTGCAGCTGAGGAACAGAACCTTGGAGTTAACATCAGCCACTCCTCAATCAAGCAAGTTGGTGCAACAAGATACATAGCAAAGCAAGTAGGGTGATGGATATATTGGGAGGCATATTGATAGCAAAAGGGAAGAGGTAATACGCAGTGGCGAAGCCAGGTTTGGGAGCATTTGGGAGCCAGAGGGTGCCATTCAGTCAATCATGGGCTCCACAGTGGACACTAGACATTGAACAAAGATGGTGGTGGGGCACCACTACTCACACTGGGGCAGCCAGGAGGGTGGCCACCCCCTAGCTCCGTCACTGGTGTCGTCCCTATATAGATCCTTAGTGAGGCCGCACCTGCAGTACTTTGCTTAGTCCTGGAACCCTCGCCTCTGAAAGGATAGGGACAGGCTGGGGACGGTGCATTGCAGAGTAACAAAAATGATTCAGGACCAACAAGGCAGATCCTGTGAGGCGCATCTCAAGGCACTGAAAATGTACTTGCTGGAAACTAGAAGGGGGGGAGATATGACGGAGACCTTCAAGTTCCTAAAAGAAATCAACAAGTTGAACTGTGGGGAACTATTGGGCTTGAATACTAGTTTGTGATCATGGGGAGGTGAGTGGAAACTGATAGAGAAGTTTAGGCGGGACATGAGGAAGTAGTATTTCAAATAAAGGGCGGTGGAGCAGTGTAACAGTCAACCAACCAAAGTGGTGGTTGCTGAGACCATTGGTGGTTTGAAGCACACTTGGGACAGAATGAAGAGTATAGTGGTTTTTTGATATGGCAGAAACTGTTGGGGGGGGGAGGGTCACTCACCATTCGCTAAGCTAGCAACAAAAAAATTAAAAAAAAAGGCTACAATTTAGGTTTTCTAATTTCCAGTTGGGCACAGTGTTTTTTTCTTGTGGCACATTGCATTGACACTTATTTCCTTCTGTCTATTAATACTTAATGTACCTTTTTGGCATGGCTCTCGGCTAATCAGAGATCAGGAAATAGTAAGGCCATTTTCTAAAGTCAGTTAAATTAAGGTCCAGAGATGTTGCCAAACAAAATGATTAAAGGGGAAAAGGCAGCACAAAGGGCCCCACACTCAAGTGTGAGGGCTGGTCCTAATGTGCACTTTGTGTGCAAAAACATTTTGGTTTACTTACTGTTTACTGTAGTATAGTAGATTGTATCAGACTAACTTTGTTAGTATTGATTGTATCAGACTAATTTTGCTTAATTCTAGGCTGACATCTTTTGAAACTACAAATCCCAGAATCCATTGAACTGACATCAGAGCAGTACTGCAGCAGTGGGAGATTTGCCTGCATTGCAGATTAGAGCCTTTGTAATCTCTGATCAGAGACTTTCCAGTTCTGCTTATCTCCAGGAACTAAGTACAGTCTTCTGTGACTGTACTCAGCCCTGGGAGGACAGCGGAACCAGCAAACAGAAGATCAGAGCTTATAGGACAAAATCATGACGTCACAGTGAAACGTCAGCACGCATGTGCATGTACCTGGCGGTGCATGTTCTACTTCCCCCAGGCTGGATATCCTGAAATTTATTTATTTAAAAGAGATTTACCAGGATAGACATACTGAGCTGTGAAGCTTGTTTCCAGAGCTGTGAAGCTTGTTTCCAGATGCGTCCTGGGGGAGGGGGTAAGGGAAAAGTACAAACAAATAGAAGCACAGTAATAACAATACAACAATACACAGTTTGTACAATAATATATATTGCTAGAGCAAATAATAATGCAGGTTAAACATCAGAAGTGCAAAGTACCTGGCACACACAAGAAAGTAACATCACAAATATAGGAAAGGTAGGAGAACAGAGTAAGTAGAGGAGGGTGAAAAAGAGAGACGAGGGTAAAGTAGTGGTGGGAGTAAAGAGAGGAGAAAAGAACAGATTATGGTAGGTTGAAGGAATAGAGTGTTGAGGATTAGGAAGGGGTAGAAAGGTGAATTACTGGAGGTGGGGGAGGAGAAAGAAGTAAGGAAGTGGTGGAGAGGGAAGGGAGAGTGAAGGGATGGATGAGGTGGGTGAAGTTGGAGGTCAGAGTAGATAAGGAGAAGTGTAGAAAATGGGGCTAAGGGCATAACAGGAGGAGGCAGTGTGGATTTTGAGAAGAAAGAAAGAGAGCATTTGGAGGTATGGAGTGAATTATTAGTGGAAGGGATTCCAAAGATTAGGAAGGTGGAAGGAGAAACCAGACTGGCCAGCTAAGGATTCTGAGGAGGGGAGCAAACAGAATGATAACCTGAGTTATGGAGAGGAGTACATGGGTGGCGTGGGGAGGAAGGCGAGGTAAGGAGGAGGCGAAGCCAGTCAGAATTTAGAAATAAAGGAGGCACAGTGGCTGAGACTATGAGTGGATGAAATGGAATCTCAAAGGAGTCATAGGTCTCATATAGCCAGGCGAAAGTGCAGTACGGCCATCGAGGAACTGGAAGCCGAAGAGCTACACACAGTTCATTTGATCATCCAACCAGCCTCATTCTGGGGGCTGGTGATATGTGCAATATTATATGACTATTTTCTGTACTAATGATGGTTGATGTTTCTTAAAATGAAAATGATGCAATTTTCACAAATATAAAACAAAATGAATGAAGGAGTCTGCTTTCATCTACAGAAGGATTTGAGGAGTGCTGGTACACCAGTGCATTGCAGGTGTAGTACACTACCAGCTAAACTGTTATAATATCCATACAGGAACCCAAAGAGGAGGAGCAACCACTTTATTAAGATGTGGAGCACTTGCCATCTCGTTTTCAGTTAGTGACAAAAATCTACTGCATTTGTCACAAAAATATTTTGTGTGAATTTGTGTTTATCCATACGAACATGTGTGCCTGATGGTGAACAAGTCCCTGGGTCAGGATGGCATGTACCCAGTATTGTTGAAGGAACTGGTGGGTCCACTAGTGGATCTGTTCAACAGTTCATTAGATGCGGGGATTGTACCGCAAGAATGGAGAACTCTGCTCATGTGGTACGGCTGCACAAGACTGAGTACACTGATAAGAGACCATTCTGAAGGAGAGGCTAGTCAGGTTGCAGGATGAGAGACAACATGGGTTCATGTCAGGGAGATCCTGTCAAACCAACAAGATCACCGTCTTTGACTGAGTAACGAAAGCAGCAGACGAGCTAGCCATGACAGAGGAAGAGAGAGAAGGATATGGGAGTGATTAAAATAGGCTCAATGAACAACTTAGCACAATACAGGAAGGCAGCTGCAAAGGCCAACAAAATGCTGGGTTGTATTTCAGGGGTATATCTTCATGGAGGGAGGTGATCCTGTCATTATATAGGTCACTGGTTGAGCCACCTGGAGTACTGCGTGCAGTACAGGTGCCCATACCTGAGGAGGGACATTAAGTTACTGGAGGGAGTGCAGTGCAGGGCAACAAAAATGATCCAGGGACTAGGAGACATACCCTATGTGAGCAGGCTGAGGGAGTTGAACATGTACTCACTGGAGGAGAGAGTTGGGGATATGATTGAAACCTTTAAGTACATGAAGGGACTAAACAAGACTGGCACGGAGGAACTATTCAAGTTGGGGGGGTAGGGACACTCGGGTCAGGATCTCAGATTGGAGGAGGAAGGTTCAGGAGGGAAATGAGAAGACACTTTTATGGAGCAAGTGGTGTCTGGGTGGAGCAACGTTGCCTCGAAAGTGGTATCCTGTAGAACAGTGGACTGCTTCAAAGGGATGGGATAGGGTAAGGGGGCAGCTGCAGTATAGGGTTGCTAGCTGCACACTTGTGCAGACTCGATGAACCATAAGGCCTTTATCTGCTGGCAAATTCATATGTTCTTGTAATACTAGAGTTCCTACCTGAGGAAGCATATCAGCCAGCTTGAGGCAGTGCAGAGGAGGCGACAAAAGATGTTTCAGGGACAGCATGACAGGGCATTTGAGAACAGACTGTGAGAAATCAGTTGTACTCACTTGAAGGACTCAATGTAGACCAGTTTGGTCTTTTCTGCTGGCTCTTCGCATGTTCGCTTGTATGCTCGTATGAGAGGAGGAGAGAGAGGACATGATTGAAACCCTTAAAGTACCTGAAACATATAAACAAGCTGAAAATCATGGACCTTTTCCATCTTAGTGAAAACAAAACAACAAGTGGGCACTGTTAGAGTGGTGGTGGTGCTGGGAGGTTCACGAGGAGATCAGGAGACATGTCTTTACAGAACAGGCAGTGTCAGATGGAATGTGCTCCATTCTTAGGTAGTTGAAAGAGGCAGAGTTTGAAGAAGGGTGGGACAGGGTGAAAGGGAGGGTCAGGTTTGGCAGTGAAGGGTGGGGCCCACTGTAATTTCCACATCAGGGCTCGGCAGTCGAGCAGACTCAAAGAACAAAAAGGCCTTCTTATGCAGGCTACTTCATATGCTCATATGTTTGTACCAGTACCAGTGGATTTTAGAGACTGTCCTCCACTGAGCCACAGTCTGGAACTGTAAGCCCTTGATGTCAGGACTACTCAGAAAGTGTTGCCTAGCTGGGGCCAACCACAGTGATGCATGTTGGCATCATCTATATAAAACATGGGCAGCCACATCCCTCCTAAGCTTGCCATCAGACACAAACTCAGAGTTCTATCATACGTACAGGAACCAGGAGACCTAAACCACAACCAGTCACATGGGAGAGGTGGTGGTACTGGAAAATTCAGAAGCTCGTCCAGGGTGCAAACAAGAAGACCCAGCGTGCAACAACTGGTAGGTCTACTGCTGCTTGAAATACAAAAGGATATAGGTGGACAGGTGAGCTGTGACTCTGTGGAGGAGATTGTCTTGAAGATCTACTGTTAACTGGTAACTGACTAAACTGCCTACGTTGAGGACCTCTCCCATCATAGAGAGACACTTTTGGAGTTATTCCCAAGCAGTACATAAAAAAAGTGGGAGGAAGGACCTATTGGACCCTAAGACAGAAAGCCTTGGAAGATGGCAAGGTTAAAGTCAGCCTGTCTGCAGGACATCAGGTCCAGACTGTGATGTTTAGAGAAAATGTGGACAGATTTCCACTTGACAGCAGACCATATTTCTGCAGCCAAGACATTACGAAAACAAACTATGTACATGGCCATGCCACGTGTGGTGTGTCCACAGAAGAAAAAGAAAGCTCCTTATTGTGCTTCTGTAACATAAAAAAAGCAAAATTCCAACCATTTGTAAAGATACTGCTTTGAAACAGGGGCACCCACCATCCAGGGGGTGAATGAAATGAAAAGTTGTGAGGACTTTCTACAGTGCTACGTACAGTACAGTCCAACTAGAGGTGTAAAGGTTGATAGACATCCAGCGAATTCAGGAGACTTTACCACTATTCTGAAGGAAAGAAAAAAATACAGGGAGGTAAATAGTCTGGTCCAAAGTGAATTTAGAAACCACATTAATAAGGAACTGAGGATGTGTACGTAGTAATACCCATGCCAGGTGAAAAGCGAGGTACAGAGGATATGCAACCAAAGGCTGAAGCTGGAACGCTAACTGAGCCAAAGTGACTGCTACAAGAAGCAGCATTTTCTGGGAAAGGAAGCACATCTCACAAGTGGTAGGTGCTTCAAAGAGCCTTTGTAAGGGATTCCACAACCAAGTTAAGGTCCCACACTGGAACCGGTTTACAGACCAGGCCACACACATGCATGAGCTCTTTAAAAATTGGCAGAAAGGGGGTCTTGGGAGATCCAGCCGGCAGCATAAAGTGATGCTTTATGCAAACATGTTGCTGTATGTCACAGAGCCACGGTACTCTATTCCACCACTCCTGAACACGATTATCTGATGTGCAGAATTTTCAGGTACAAAATTAACCTGGACAAGTGGGAGATAATGACAATGGTGGAGCTTGAAGCGCAGTACAGGGCTTCACATGGGGATGAAGGAGGTTGGTCGTTGTTTAAATATTTGGGACTTAAGTAGGCTGGGATTTGGGAACCTTACACACCTCTCATTAAAACCAGAGAGGAGGAACTGCGTAGGTGGAGGGCCTTGCCCATATCATGGTTAGGGCACATTCATTTGATAAAAATGAACTCCCTGCCCAAAGTCTTGTATGTTATGCAGATGATGCATGTAGGCTTCAACAAATCAGATACTAAAAGGCTGGAGAGGGCATTTTTGGAGTTTATTTGGCAGGGGACGCGCCCCCATACTAGCCTTCAGCATCTAAAAGCAGATGTTAACAATGGGGGTCTCAACTTTCCAGACCTTAAGCACTACTGTCTGACTGTGCAACTCCGGTATGTCCAGGATTGGGTTAACCGGCCAGAAGCGGCAGCTTGGTTGGCTTTAGAGGAAAGGGAATGCCCGGGTAGACTGTCCGCCTACCTGGCTAGGCAGGGACATGCAGCATATGTTGCCCTGGAATGGCCAAATCCGTTAGTTGTCTCGGTTCTGGAGGAGTGGAGGCAGGTGCATAGCCTGGTGGGGGCTAAGGAGGAGGAAACCCTCTTGCTCCCAGTCAATGGGAGTCCACTTTTTGTTCCCAGTGTGGTGGATACAAGGTTGCAGGAGTGGGAGGTGTGGGGGGTTGCGTGTGTGTGGGACCTCTGTACTAAGGAGAGGGTATGCTCTTTTGACCAGTTGCAGGGAGCTATGGGGCTTGCCCGCATGCACTTCTTCTGCTTCCTGCAAGTTAGAGCCTACATAGGGGGCCTGGGATGGGGCAAGAGGCTGCCTCACCACTGGAAAAGGTAGAGCTTGTCATTTTGGGGGCTCAGAAAAACTGCAGGAACTTGTAGGAAGGCTGTCAGATGTGGAAGACATTTTTCTAGACCCAACTCAAAACAAAACTTTTCTGGGAACGGATTTGGGAACACCTATTCAGGATGAGATCTGGGGACCATATTAGTCCTGAACTGGGGCATTCTCATATGTAATAAATGTGACAAATGTGTTCCTCTCCTGCCCTCCCTTGATAGTTAAATTAAATCCTGATGTGTCTCCAATATGTGGGAGGTGTGGGATGGATGTAGGTTCCTACTACCACTATTTCTTGGCCTGCCCAATACTGCAGACTTTTTGGATGCAGATAGCACAAGAATTGGGAAACATGATGGGGCAATAGATACAAAGGGCTCCCTTCCTGCTTCTGTTTGGAGTGGAGGAAATGGGCCTAAATGAATGGGAGGTCTTGCCGAGATGGGCTAGGGTACTTCTAATACTGACACGTCATTGTATTCTCAATACGTGGGTCTCTGGAAATATGCTCACAGTGCGACAGTGGCGAAATCTGGTCATGCAAGTGTTGGCTCTCGAACGCTTGTCCTGTGTGGTAGTGGACAGGGGTGAGGGATTCCTTCTTGCATGGGAACCCTTTCTGTTCCTGGGGGAGGTGCAGCTTCTGCGGGATGGCCTTAGCTTGGACACGGAGTAGAGGGGAGGAGGAATTGCTATGTCAGCACCTGGGTTAGTGCCATAACACTGCCTCAGAAAGAGATTGTTCCTATCGCCCATCAAGTATTTTATTTATTTATTTAGTAGAAATCGGAATTGCAAACCTTTGAGTCAGGGACTCATTTACAAAGGCTCCTCGTCAGGAAACAGTATATACAAATACAGATATAGTTACAGAGTACAGATCAACGTAGGGAACACTATACATGTATGTAGATAAATACAAGGGATAAAATCCATACGAGAGCAAAAACTCTATATAGGAAAACACTATACATGTATGTACATAAATACCAGGAATACAATTCACAAGAGAATGAAACTCTATACAGGTCCTATACAGTGATGTAGCTAAACCATCTAGTACACCAGAGACAGAAATTTGGGTTCAAACAACATGATATCTTGCTGTATTCTGACATGATGCAGTTAGCCCCAGCACTTGAACTGCTCCGGAGAGGAAAGAGTTAACTCTATGCCAGAGCAAGCCATAGAACATTGGACTTGAGCTCTGTTCAGACTTCTGTCCGCTACACTTCAAAGTGTAACCGTCAGATTCTTTACTCCGCCTAACTCAGCAGTCGCTACGGAGATATCGCCTTCACTTGTCGGTTTGGTCTCAGTAAAACGTCAGTTTTAAACTGTAATTTTCTTTTCTTTTTTTTTTTCAGTTCAGATCCATGTCTGTGGTACAGTAAGTGTTGTAGGTAGTGGACATTAGTTTATTTTCTGTATTGTGTGGAAATTGTAAGTTTTTTCAATCAGTCCAGTTTGGAACTGATTGTTTTGATTCAGTTTATTCTTTAGTCTTTATTTGTTTAGTGTGAGGTACCAGTCCCTATTGGTTTCAAAAAAACTTATTTTTAAAAGTTTTTTTTCCACAGACCATATCACGGTTGGTAACGATGAGAAGTGTCTTGCCTGGCTTTAAAACTGCTAAAGGGTAAGTGGTTAGGATGGCTACGTCTGAGAAACCCAAAAGAAAAACCGGATCCACTGGATTTCAGCACTGTAGTGAGTGTGGGGATGCCTTTGCTAAGGCAGACCCTCACACCACCTGTGTATATTGTCTGGGCTATGACCACCTCGATTCAGACTGCCAAATATGTAAAAATTTTCTGAAGGCCACCCTGGACAAGAGATTGGGTATGCTTAGGGAAAAGGAGGCAGAGAAGTCCATTGATCTGTATGGCCAGCCTGGCTCAGTTCTGACCGAACCTTAGGAGTGCCCACTGACCTGGGCGATACTTCCTCAGGCAAAGGAGCTGATCCTGAAGGGTTGGTTCCAGCAAAAGAAAGAAGAAATCGGCTGGTTGGATCCAGAACCATTACGTCCAACCAACAAAAGAGATAGCCAGAGGCGATTAACATTGTGCCAATCGCTCCGTTCGGTTCAACTGATTCAGCGACTCCTGGTAGGCGCTCAGTCCAGTCGGTTCCTTCGGTTCCAGAATATTGTCCGGATGATTATTATGAACCAGATTTGGAAGGGGAAGAAGGATATGACGACGATGATGATGATGGTGTGGAAGGTCTGGATGAGCACATTGAACCGGACATCTCCTCAGACAGACCTTCCAGTGTTTCCCCTCTTAGGCTTTCTGAGTCCCCTTCCCACTATTTGTTTTAGAAAAAAGTGGCAGAGACCCTCCAGCTCCCTCTGGTTGAAGCTGCTGAGGAACAAGAGGAGCCTGACTATGTAGAAATGATGGACATCCCAGAGTCCAAGAGACTGTTTATTCCCTCCATAAATCTTTTGGAAACAGACACAAAAATTCTCCAGACACCAAATTCATTACTTCCTGTGGACAAGAGAATGGACAGGAGGTATATGCTGTCAGGCTCAGGTATGAAGTACTTGTTCCAACAGTGCAACCATGTTGGTGTAGTGCAGGCTGCAGCCTGTGACAAGGCTAATATACCCTTGGCTTCACACTTCCCAGATAAAGACTCTAGGAAGGTGGATGCTATGGCCAAGAAACAGTACTTGGCATCCTCCTTGGGACTCAGGCAGGCAAACTATTTGGCCTACACAGCTAGATACCGGAAGTCCAGGTGGGATACTTTTCTGGAACTGGCTAAACAGGCTTCCCCCCAGCTAGCCAAGGAGCTGGAAGAGGTGGCTGCTGATGGGATTGAGGTATCCAAAGTCCAATTTCGGGCTGCTGCGGACTCAAATGATGTGTCATCACGAGTCATGGCTACGTTTTTGTCTCTTTGGAGATTTGCTTGGCTCAGATGTACTAGCCTCTCACAGGACACCCAGGCTAAGACCATGGATTTCCCTGTGGTGGGTAATTCTTTGTTTGAGGAGCAGATAAAGAATTACTTGAAAAGGATGGACAAATACAGGACCACCTACAGTAGTGCACAGGCTAAGGAAAGGCAGACAAATCCTCAGAAGCAGCAGTCTAGGGACAGGGGCAGGCCTTTTCATAAGCCTTTCTATCAGGCACAGGCCTCCTCTCCTTTTCCTCAGAGGGGGTTCTTCAGAGGGAGAGGCAGAAGGGGGATAAGCCAGGCTGCATCCTCTTCTCAGTCCAAGACTCCTGCCAAGCAGACACCCTGATGTGTCAGGCTGGGTCGACTCCTCTTCTCCAGTAGGAGGCAGGCTGGCTTACTACTTCCAGGCCTGGAAGTCTGTTACCTCAGACAAGTGGGTCCTGGCGGTAGTAAGCCTGGGACTGGCTCTCAGCTTCAAAAAATTTCCAAAGCTGAGTCAGGTCTTTTCCACCTGCAAACATCTCCGAAACCATTGCCCTAGAGGCAGAGTTTTCCTCGCTGCTGTCTCTCAGAGCCATAGAGAGAGTTCCTACTCCACACAGGGGCAAGGGTCTGCACTCCAGATACTTCCTTACCCCAAAAAAGACAGGGGAATGGCGGCACATTCTAGACCTAAGATACTTAAACAAGCACCTAGTCAAGCCAAAATTCAGAATGGTGACTCTGGGAGTAATTCTTCCCTCTCTGAGGCCAGAGGATTGGTTAGCCTCCCTGGACTTCAAGGATGCCTACTTTCACATTCCCATCAGGTGCTCCCACAGAAAGTACCTCAGGTTCGAACTGCCTCCAGGCCATTATCAGTTCAGAGCAATGCCCTTCGGACTAACATCAGCACCAAGGGTGTTCACAAAATGCCTAGCAGTAGTAGTGGCCTTTCTAAGGAGGCAAAACATTTCCAATTTTCCATACCTGGACAAATGGCTCATTGTGGGGCAGTCTCCAGACCAAGGAAAGTCAAACCTGCAAGTGACCCAACAATTGCTCACTTCTTTGGGATTCCTCCTCAGTCTTCCAAAGTCAGTTCTCGAACCAGTGCAACTCCTGACTTTCGTAGGGATAGAGCTGGACACTGTCCAAGTAAAAGCTTTTCTTCCTCTGGCAAGGGTAAAGGCCCTTACAGACCTGGCTTCTTCTTTCCGCCTTCTGGTGTCTCGACCAGCAAGGCATTTTCTTCAGCTTTTGGGCCACATGGCAGCTTCCACTGCAGTGGTTCAGGGAGCCAGATTTCAGATGAGGGACATTCAGTTCCATCTGAGGTCCTTTTAGTCTCAGAAAAAAGATCCTCTAACCAAACTGATTCCAGTGACTCAAACTCTGATTCAGGCTCTCCAGTGGTGCTTGGATCAGGACAACCTCAGACAAAGAGTCCCATCCATCACCCAGACTCATTCTGTGGTATTAACCACAGATACTTCTCTCGTGGGAAGGGGAGCTCACTTGGAAGCCCTCACAGCAGAGGGAGTGTGGTCCCCTCAGGAGTCTGTACTTCATTTCAACCTTCTGAAGCTCAGGGTAGTGTACCTGTCTCTTCAAGCTTTCTCGGACTCAGTACAGAACAAGGTGGTTCAGGACAGACAACACCACCATCATGTGGTACATCAACAAGCAGGGAGGCACTTAGTCTACGGCCCTGTGCACGGAAGCCATGAAATTATGGTCTCTGGCTTATTCCCTGCAGACATCTCTGGTAGCAGTCCACCTTACAGGGAAGGACAGTGTGCTAGCAGATGCTCTGAGCAGGATATGTCAGGGCCATCACGAATGGTCCCTGGATCCCCTAGTGTTAAAAAGTAATTTTCTCAAGATGGGGCACTCCAGAGATGGATCTCTTTGCAGCCCCAGACAATCACCAACTTCCTCTCTTCTGTTGCAGACCCCCAGTCTTGGGCTCAGTCCTCCTGGATGCTTTACTTTTGAATTGGGAGGGGACATTTCTGTATGCCTTTCCTCTGTTGTGCAAGGTTCTGGTCAGGATAAGGTCACAGTCATGCAAAGTGATCCTGATTGCACCCAACTGGGCCAGGCAGTCTTGGTATCCTCTATTGCTGTCCCTAGCAGCCCATCTTCCCTATCTCTTCCCAAGAAACACAATCTGTTAACCTCCTCTCGGGGAGGATGTGGTATCCAAACCTTTGATCTCTCAACCTCAAGGCGTGGCTCTTGAAGAATTAGAATATGCAAGTCTGCATCTGTCTCAAGGGGTTCTGGATATTCTCAAAGCCTCTAAAACCTGCCACCAGAAAACCTATAATTCCAAAATGGAAAAGATTCAGCATTTGGTGTTCCAATAGAGATATATCTCAGATACTGTTGATTTGGCTACAGTTCTGGGTTATATAGTTCATCTTAATGGCTTAGGCCTCAGGCCAGCTAATCTGAAAGTACACTTGGCAGCTGTTTCTGCATTCCTGTCAGTGGGGAAGGCTTCCTCCATGGCATCTCATTCTGTTTTCTGTAAATTCTTTAAAGGTTTGCACCATACCAACCCTCCCTTTAAGGACCCTACTCCTGCTTGGGATCTTAATGTTTGCATTGCTCAGCTTATGCAGCCCCCTTTTGAGCCTTTGGCCTCTGGAGAACTTAAGTACTTGACTTGGAAAACTGTGTTCCTGGTAGCTATCACCTCTGCCAGACGTATCAGTGAATTACAAGCTCTGTCAGTGGAGCCTGATTTTATCTCATTCCATAGAGATAAGGTGGTCCTTAGAACCAACAGGAGGTTCTTACCCAAAGTAGTTTCAGATTCTCATCTGAACCAGTCCATGTCTCTTCCAGTGTTCTTCACTGATCAATCTTACTTCAAGATAGAGCTCTTGCAGCAGGCTATCACAATTAGGACTATACCCATGACACCTAGGACCACACGGAAAAACTTCTGCCAGCAATACCAGCTGGGGACCGCCTCGCGCGGCCCGCGCCTGACGCCGGTCAGGGTACAGAGGGCGGACCCAGCTCCACTCAGTTCTTTTTCCCACAGCGTACCACGCACGTAAATAGCTGCTGCCCGCGATTCACCAGCGAGAACAGAGCTACAATCAAGATATTTTCAACGGTTTTCCGCTTTTTCGTTATCGCCATGACCGACACCTGCACGTGTCACCGTTAGTGGCTCATTTTTCGGCCTCTTGTTGTCTTTCCTCGGTGTCTCAGTCGCCGCTGCGCCCGACGTCCAGTACCCTGATTGGTCCACATGGGTTCAATGTCTTCCCGAGGCGTCCCTCTCACCCAGAACCGTCAATAAGTGCGGTACGGCGGCAGAATTCCGCTAAAGACGGTCATCGGTGTGTGTTTTCTGCTTGGGCCTGGACCATGACACTGCTTAACTGCCCGACTGCCCAAGCATTCACGAGCCGGACTGCATCCGACGCCCAAGGCCCTGAAGGCCTATCTACTGAAAGAAAAGATGGACACTGCGCCTCTGAGGGAAGAAGTTTGAGTGGGGCAGGTTCACAAACGTACCACCATGTCGCCGGCCCAGGCACCGGTACCAGATCCTGCGGGTGAACCACAGCCAGAGGGCGAGGCCTCCCCGTTGAGGTCCCCGGAGCGCCGTTTTTCACCCTCTTCTAGGGCTTGTTCCCCGCCTGATCTGAAGACCGCCCGACGCTGCTCCTAGGTTCCACTGACCGACGTCGGACCCGGCTCGCTCGGAGCCCTCCGCGCCGGCGGACAGTTCCGCGTCAGTCATCACTCCGTCGTTGGTTCAGGGACTGAAGTCGGTCTTCGGACCGTCGTCGGTCCCCTGCTTACCGACGTCAGCGAAGGCATGAACAGGAGGCAGAACCAGACCACTCTACATCGGATAGTCGGTCCTCTTCATCATCATCGTCTTCCTCTTCCCTCAGCCTCAAGCGCTCCCCTGAGGAGAAGGACATGCCTTGCTCACCTCTGGACGATCCCACATTCATGGACCGTCATGGGGCATATCCGAGCTTCTAATGGGTGGGACACAGGGCCTGGATCTGGAACGCCGGAGATTGGCCAAGTACCTGAGGCAGAAGGAGCCAACGTCTTTGGTCATTCCTCCTCTGGTGGATACCTTTCAGGACCTGACTAGATCCACCTGGCTGTGCCCAGCCTCCATCCCGGCAGTTCCCAAGAAGTCGGACAGGCTTTACAAGGCTCCGAGGGCTGAACCCTTTTTGGCTGAACACCCTCAGGCAGACTCCACTGTGATCACGGCTGCTCATGAAAAGTCTTGACAGCCACGACACCTCAGCTCCCAGCCTCCCAACTTAGAGTTCCGTTACCTGGATCAGGTGGGCAAAAAGGTTTACTCTGCCTCCACCTGCTCCATTAGATCCTTAAACTTCCTCACGCATATGGTGCAGTTCCAGAATGCGCTGTGGGAATGGGGTCTTGAGCTGGCACAGGCCATGCCAGACTCCGATAAAAAGACGGAGCTCCTGGCCCTCTTGCAGTCAGGCTCGGACATAGGCACTCATGTTCTGAGGGCCTCATACGATACTGCAGATACGGCGGCCAGAGCAGCTGCCTCTGGAGTTTGTCTCCGGCGCCATGCCTGGTTACGGCTTTCAGGCTTCCACCAGGATCTGCAGTCCGGTATCTGGGACCTGCCATTTCAGGGTACCGTCTTATTTGGGCAGGAGATGGAGAATCTGATCTCACATCTCCAGGAATCGGGCAAGTCTATCTGGTCGGTCCGCCAGTTGTACTGTGGTGACCAGCGACGCCCTCATCGCCGTTGGCTTTTTCGAAAGTTCTCAGGCAGTCAGACTTCAGCCTGTGGTTCCCAGCAAGGGCAGAGAGGTGGCTTCGGCCGGAGATCCGGAAACCAGCAGTCTGGTGGACCGTCTGGCCGTGGGCCCAAGTCCTCTCAGGCCTCTCTCCCACCCCCAGTTCCCTCATTGCTCCTTCCACCCCGTGGTCAGGACGTCCAGGGGCCGGTCGGGCCGCTTCTCCCTTCATCTCAAGGGTGGAGCTCTATCCGACATATCAGTGGGTCTTGGGCGTCATTCAGGAGGACTCACGTTGGAGTTCACAGAGTTTCCTCCACGTACTCCACCAAAGCTCTCCCATTATCCTCCTTCTCATTCCACTCTTGGAAGGAGAAATTCAAGCCCTCCTGCAAAGAGGCAATAGAGACGAGTTCCCTGGAGCAGTGGGGTAAAGGGTTTTATTCCCACTTCTTTCTGATCCCAAAAAAGACGGGGGACCTTCGCCCCATTCTAGACCTCCGTCCTTTAAATCTCTTTATAGAGTACAAAAAGTTCAGGATGGTGACTCTTCAAAGTCTCCTCCCTCTGCTGCACCAAGGGGATTGGCTCTGTTCTCTCGACATGCAGGATGCGTACATGCATATCAGGGTCTTTCCTCCCCACAGGAAGTATCTGAGGTTCCACTTCCTGGGAGAGCATTATCAATTTCGGGTGCTCCTGTTTGGCCTTTCTTCCGCTCCGCGAGTCTTTACCAAATGCCTAGCAGTGGTGGCTGTGGCTCTCAGGCGCTCAGGCCATTATGTTTTCCCTTACCTCGACGACTGGCTGCTGACAGCCCCGTCAAGGGATGGCCTCCTGCGCTGTCTCGGAGATGCCTATACTCTCTTCCGAGAGCTGGGGATCACCCTGAACTTAAAGAAGTCGTCCCCGGAGCCCAGCCAAAACCTCGCCTTCATTGGAGCGACTCTGGACTCCATCCAGGGCAGGGCTTTCCTCCCTCAAGACAGGGGTCTTCACCTGCGAAGTTTGGCAGAACGGATTTCCATAGCACCTCGAGTTCCGGCTCGGAACTTCCTCAGTCTACTGGGGCACATGGCGGCAGCCATCCCAGTAATATCCTTGGCCCGCCTCCACATGAGAATCCCACAATGGATGATCAGGGTGCAGTGGGATCAATACTCCGACGACCTGGGCACCCTAGTCATGATCTCGGAGCCAGTCCGGAGAACGTTGCTTTGGTGGATGGACCCCAGCAATCTAGACAAGGGGGTCAGCTTTCGTCCGGAGCCTCCAGGTCAGACTCAGACAACGGATGCCTCAGACCTGGGTTGGGGAGCTCATCTCGGTGGTCACCGCACGCAGGGGGTTTGGTCAACTGAGGAAAGGTCCCTCCATATCAATGTCCTGGAAATGCGAACGGTCCTCTACACCCTTCAGGCGTTTCAGCAGGACCTGGTTCCCGACTCTCTTCTCATTCAGACGGACAACATGGCGGTCGTCTTTTATATCGACAAGCAAGGAGGCACTCATTCTATCCTCTTTGCGGAGGCGATGAGAGTCTGGTACTGAGTGCTGGAGCGAACGCATTCGATCTGTCAGCGGTGCGTTCCAGGAGTCCTAAACAGTCTGGCCGACGATCTCAGCAGGTCATGGGCCGAAACACGAGTGGGAATTGCTTCAGTCCATGGCAGATCAGCTCTTCGGAAGGTGGGGCCTTCCCGGGCTAGATCTCTTTGCGTCACCACGCAACACCAAGCTGCCACGCTTTTGCTCGCGAGAGCACGCGCCTGCCGTTTTTTGGCCAGACGCATTATCCCTTTGTTGGGCCGGGTGGTTTCTTTATGCCTTTCCACCCTTCCCTCTCATCCAGAGGGTACTGCTCAAGTTACAGGCAGAGGGGGCGCGCATGACACTTGTGGCCCCCAACTGGCCCCAACAGATTTGGTTCCCACTTCTGCAGCGGTTGTCCCAGGAACCTCCAATCCTGCTGCCCCTATGCTCGCAACTGCTGTCCCAGGACCAGGGTTCTCTGGTCCACCTGGATCTCCGATCCCTGCACCTTCATGCTTGGCTCCTCCAGACGTAGCTGTGAATCGATATGGGGTTTCCCCGGAAGTGGCTGAGGTCTTAGCGTCTGCACGCAAGCCCTCTACTCACTCTGCTTATGCTATGAAGTGGAAGCGTTTTTGCTTTTGGGCCTTGCCTCGGCATTTGGACCCAGTCACGTGCTCTGTGAACTCCGCTTTGCAGTATCTCCTCTCCTTGTATGAGAAAGGCCTGAGCCATTCCTCCATCAAGGTGCACATGTGGGCGATCTCTGCCTACCATGCTCTGGTGGGCGACAGAGCCTTAGCCCAGCTTGAAGTGGCCCGCATCTTCCTTAGGGGGGTCCTCCACATGAGACCTCCCATCAGGGACCCTGTCCCACCCTGGGACCTCCTTTTTGTGTTGGAGAAACTCACCCTTCCCCCTTTTGAACCTGCAGCAACGTGCGAGCTGTGATACTTATCTTGGAAAGTTTGTTTTTTGGTTGCTGTTACTTCCGCTTGAAGAGTTTCCGAGCTGCAGGCTCTGATGTGTAAAGAACCCTATTTGTTTTCATAGGGAAAGGGTTTCCCTACGAACGAATCCTAAGTTTCTTCTGAAAGTGGTCTCAGAATTGACCCTCAACCAGTCGGTTGATCTTCCTGATTATTTTCCTTTTCCCTCCAATAGAGGGGAGGTTCTCCTCCACACATTAGATGTCTACAGGTCCCTGAAGTATTACCTCAGTAGAACAGTTCAGCACCGTAAATCGGAGCAACTCTTTGTGGACTTTGCGTCACAATGCTTGGGTCAGCCAGTGTCCAAGCAGACTGTCTCCAAATGGATAGTCCATTGCATTTCGTTCTGTTACGAGCATCACCACAAACCCCTACGGTCTCGTGCGAGTCCTCTACCAAAGGGTGTTTCAGCTTCTTTTGCCTTGATGCAGCGAATGTAGCCATTTAAGACATCTGAGGGCTGCAACCTGGAATTGGTGCATACCTTTGTCAAGCATTACAGCTTGGATATCGCCTCCAGGCCTGCGTTGGCCCTGCCTGGCGGTTCTACAAGGACTCTTGTCCTGGACGGTCTCTGGAGTCAGCATATTCCTCCTCCCGGGGTGACTGTCTCTTCACTGGGGAACTGCTTGGGACTCAGTCCTAATTGTGATAGCCTGCTGCAAGAGCTCTATCTCGAAGTAAGATAGTACAGTTACGTAAGAACTTACCGTAACAGTAGATCTTCGAGAGGAGCTCTTGCAGCAGGTGCTGGTTTCCCTCCCACCTTCCCCCTCGGAGTGTGTAGGTTTCTTCTCTTCTCTTCTCTAGGATGGGCTTCATCTCCTTCTCTTGTCATTCCATCTGCTGGGTACTGGCGGGAGAACTGAGGTGGAGCTGGGTCTGCCCCCTCTTGTACCCTGACCGACGTCGGGGCAGGGCCAGCGTCGGGAGCGGTCCCCAGCTGGTATTGCTGGCAGAAGTTTTTCCGTGTGGTCCTAGTGCCTGCGGCATAGTCTTAATTGTGATAGCCTGCTGCAAGAGCTCCTCTCGGAGATCTACTATTACGGTAAGTTCTTACGTAACTGTACTTTCTTCTTCATGAGAGAGAGAGAGAAGATTATACAGTTTGGATGTTAAGAGAGCAATTAGCTACTACATTGAGTGCACTAAGGCACTTAGGTTGGACTGTCTTCAGTTGTTTCTCACTTATGGTGAAGTGGGAAAGGGTAAACCTGCTACTAAGAAAACTATTGCCAGGTGGATTGTCTCTTGTATACAATTCTGCTATGAAAAGCTAGACAAAATGCCTCACTCAGGCCTGAGGACTCGTTCAACTAGAGGTACAGCTGCTTCTCTGGCTGCTGCCAGAGATGTACCCTTACTAGAAATATGCAAAGCAGCCACCTGGAAAACAGTCCATACATTCACCAAGCATTACTCTCTGGATATCCAGGCTAGGAGTGATGCTAGGTTTGGTACAGCAGTACTGCAGAGCCTATTCCCAAAATAGGTCCGGTACCCTCTTCCATGGAGCTACTGCTTGGCAGTCTGCATAATGTCAGAATACAGCAAGACTTCATGTTGTTTGAAGAAAAAATTACTCACCTTAGTAACTGTGTTTCTACTAATGGAGTCTTCTTGTATTCTGACCTCCTCCCTGCCTCCCCCTCTTAGAACCTGGTTTTTGGGAAGTGGGCTAGCAGGTACAGTGCTGCACCTCAGGGGTGTTCTTGGCACTCCCCCTTGTAGAAGGGGGAGTGGGTTCTGTTAGTTATTTTTTGTAATTGTCGTTCACTACCTGGTTATTGTTTTGGGGTTCTCGACTCGAGTCTTTCGGGACCCAAAACAATTGGTTGCCTTTTGGCTAGTTAATTTACAATTTCCACCTAGGAGGTGTAGTTAGTTAGTATTAGCTCATAAAAATCTGATGATTACACTTTGAATTGCAGCAGACAGAGGTTTTAACTGAGCTCAAGCCTAACGTTCTATGCTCTGGCATAGAGTTAACTCTTTCCTCTCCGGAGCACTTCAAGTGCTGGGGTTAACTGCATAACGTAAGCAAGACTCCATTAGAAGAAACACAATTACTAAGGTGAGTAATTTTTTCTTATGTTATAAATAAAAATCGGTAGTAACTTAAAACAAACGTGGTGACACTTGGGCAGCTACATATTCTGCCAAGGCATGATACAGGGGAGTGGGTGTCCCCAGTGTGGTGGTGAAGTAAACAGCTATGTGCAGTTACAGTTGCGGGTGGTGGTTAGGTGTTGCCTAAGGGCAAATTTGAAGGGCCCTATTCTTAGTTGAGATGCGATATCAGAGCGGAGGGCATTGCTCCAGGTTAGGGCCTGGTATCAGAAGGACCTTTGGGCCAGAGATGTCCTGACCCTGGGCACTTGAAGTATACTCTTGAGTGGAGATGGCAGGGATGGAGGGGGTGAGGATGGAAATTAGGCCTGGAGGTGCAAGGCCTGCATTAATTTTCTTGATTAGGAGGCAGGTTTGGTAGCGTGACCTTTCCCAAGTCTGAGAAAATCAGCAAGGTCATATAAGGTACATGTGTGGGTGAGTCTGCTGGAGCCTGTAAGTAGGCGGCAGGCTTTGTTCAGGGACATTTTGATTTTATTGAGTGCGTTTTTTTCTGCTAACTGTACACCAGGATGCCATAGTCCATTAGGGATAGCACAGAGGAGGTGATGGCCAGCAATAGAGCTGCAGGTGCCTGCATGCCATATCACCCCTTGAAGCCAGGACTCATCTGCAAAAAGCCTTAGCTAGCAACAACCCCAGCTGTGATCCCCTGGACTACAGGATTCTCTGATTAGTCCTAGATATTGTACTAGCCCCTCTCACCAACCTTTTAAACCGGTCACTATGTCTTGGTCAAGTTCCCAGTGCCTGGAAAATTGCAGAAATCACCCCTATCCATAAGAGTGGAGATAGAACCTCCCCTAACAATTTCAGGCCCATCTCCATTCTACCCCCTCTCTCCAAAGCACTAGGAAAAATAGTGGCCATTCAGCTCTCCAAGTGTCCGGCCAAATATGACCTGCTGTGTTCGGAACAACATGGATTCCGCCCTGGACACAGCGCCACTACAGCCTTCCTGGAGTTCTCCCAGCACCTCCACTCTGCTCTCGACTCTGGTCATGTTGTGGGTGCAGTGTTCATTGACCTCTCTAAGGCCTTTGACACTGTCTGTCACTCCCTCCTACTTGACTCCCTCCACCAACTTGGCTTCTCCCCTGGCCCACTGGCTTGGTTCACCAGTTACCTCTCTGCCAGATCACAGCACGTGAAGGTAAACGGCACCCTGTCCAATATCCATCCCATTTACTCGGGGGTTCCCCAGGGTTCCTTCCGGGGCCCCGTTCTGTTCAGGCTATTTCTCAATACCCTCCCCAGCTCCTGCTCGAGCAATATGGTACTCTACGCCGATGATGCGGTTCTCCTTGCCTCCCACCCTGACCGCGCATCTCTACAGGAATCCCTGCAGCACACATTCAGCCAAGCTGAAAAGTGGTTCCTTGACCACCGGTTGGTCATTAACCTAAAAAAAAAAAAACAAATCTAAGATTTTTTCGCATCACCAGAATAAGGCCAAAAATGCCCCCCTCTGCATTCTCCCCAGTAATGCTCACCCTCTCAAGCAGGTGTCGTCCTACAAATACTTGGGCATCACATTTGACTCAGCTCTTACGTTCCACACCCACATCAGTACCCTGTAACTCTGTAGCCATAAACTCTCGGATTGGCCTTCTCTATCGCCACAGAGATTGCCTCCCCAAACTGCTCTCCGACTGGCCATCAACTCCTCCGTCCTGTCCCTAGTGGACTATGGCCTACCTATCTATGCTGCAGCCGACAATACCGCCCTCACCAGAATCCAGACCTCAATAAACAAGGCCTGCAGGCTCCTGACTGGTGCATCCCTCTGCACCCATACTTGCCTGCTCTATTCTGCCGCCAACTTGCTCACCTTGGAGGAGCGCCTGCGCTACCACACCTGCTTACTTGCCAAAAAATCCCCTGCTAGGACTCTTCCACACCAGGGGTCACCGCGTCCCTGCAGCTTGCATCCCCATCCGTTGCCACCCGAAGCTCAGTTAAGGCCACCTTTCTGGTGCCCCGTACCAAGACCTCCCTAGCCCTAGTCCTTCCACTACTGCGCCCCCACATGGTTTAACTCCCTCCCGCTCTATGTCACTAAGTCTACCAAAATTGGTCCCTGTAAAGTCGCTCTTCGTAACCACCTCTTTGGCACCCGAAACTGTAGTTGCCCTTAATCAACCTAATGTTGGGGTCCCGCCCTGTTTCTTGCCCATAGCCTTGACAATGTCTGCCCCCCTTTTTTTTTTCTCTTTTCCTCACCCCTGTCCCCCCTCTTTCCACTTAGGTATTTCCCCAGTACGACCAGGGTTGTGACTTCTACTATTATTATACTTTATACGATTGCTATTTACTGCATGTAACTTTATCCCGTAAACCACTGTTATATTGTGTTTTTTCTTATCTGTATTGTACCTGTATGTTACCAATGTTGTATCTTACACTGTAACCATGTCTACCCTCCCTGCAGTGAGGTGCCTTTGTAAATGAGTCCCTGACTCAAAGGTTGTAAATCCAACTTTTGAAAAAAAAAAAATAGACCAGTGGTGGAGGGGTAGTTAGGGTTGTCTGCTACGGGGCCTGGGTTGGGGTGGATGTTGCCTGACAGTAGAAGTAGGCGGTAGCTGAACCATTGTGCAATATAACATAATAATTATCATATAGAATCATATTGTGATTTGCAAGTTAATGTACTGGACCCTTGTATATAGTTATGATGAATTGAATTGAACTGAGTTATTGTTTTTGTTGTTAAACGTCCGTATCTTCCGATGTTTTGGTCTTTTGTCTGTTGTGTAAGTTTGAAAATCTGAATAAAAAAATTATGAAAAAAAAAAAAAAAACTGCAGGACACCTCCAATTGGGCCACTATCTTGCCCCTTATAAGGGCATGTAAGGCTGAAATGGCTGAAATATGCACCTTTACAGAAACATAGAAACATACATAGAATCTGATGGCCGATAAGTAGGGATATAAGTTTGTCATGGATGAGGTTTTAATGACTCATTGTTTGTTCATGAAATCATTAGTAAACAGTAGTAAATGTTGTGGCACTGTCATCATTGCTATATTCTGATGACAATAGTGAAAGTCATGGAAGTCCTGAATAAAGATCAAACGTCATGGAATCAATGATGTGTATGACTGCCATGACAAACTTACATCCCTACCGTAAGTGCTGCTTGGCTCACATAGTCTGCCTTGTTTTCCTAACCTATGTTCTTGCTAAAGACACTACTTGAGCTACAGCTTTTTCTCCCTCCCCCCTACCTTTCCACTATGATTCCTTGTGCCTATCCCATGCATTCTTGAACCCCACCACTGTCTTCACCCCCACCACTTCTGCTGGAAGGCTGTTCCAGGAATCCACTCTAGAAGAGTACTAGAGGCCTGAGTCCAATAGGGCAATCCCAAGACCTGCTGCACTGGATATGAGAGAATGTCCAGGGAGCAAGAAGTGCATCGAATGCTGAAACATTTCCCTTTTAGGGAATATGTGTGCCTCGTAGAAGCCTTCAGAGCTGCAAGCAGTACATCAGAAATAAGAGATTCTGAAGCATGAGAGATCTTCTTCAAGTATCTCTCTTCCATTAGGCCACACATTTGAAACAATACCCACGTCAACACTAGGACCACATGGAAGCTTTCAATAGCCTGGGTTTCCCATGATGACGCATTTGTATAAGCATGAGTGGCCCCATCTCTCCTCAGTTCTTTTCCCGCTATCAGCCATCCTTGTCAGACCTACTGAAGGAAACATAACATAACTGTTGCCAGTTCTCATTTATTTTATATTTAAGTGAAGTTTGTTGTCTCTGCATGCTTCCAAAAGGTTTAGTTTGGTATTGTAAATGTGGAGATAAAACCTACAAGGAAGACACACATGAAGTCTGCATGCGTTGTTTGGGCCTGTCTCACAGAGTGAGGACTTGTGAGATTTGCTAGAGCTTCAATCAGGCTACAAGGCGATGCCTCAGTAAAGCTCTAGAAAATATCCTTCTCCTTAAAATGTTAACTGCCATGAAGAAGGATCAGGGCCCAGCTTTACTGTCTCCCTCTAGGTTGGCCGAGAAATGGCTGCCAAAATCAGAGGACAGGAACAAAGAAAGATCGACATCAGTGCCATCCTTGTCGTCAGGACACAAGCATAGAGATAAAGAAGGGTCTTCTTCGCTGGCAAGGGTCCTGGTCACCAGTAAGACAAGATAAATCAGTTGCAGCATCACCAGCTCTAGTGATGTTGATGACAGCCTCCTAACTGTGGAAGAGACACCTAGATCAGGGCTTGGCTTAGGTGCTACCATACCTACCATGGACAGTACAACATCATTGGGCCAAGGCCCTTCATCAACACAAGTGGTCACGGCCCCTGTCCAGGGTGTCATCGACTCTCAAACTGTACTGGCATCACTTTCAGAAATGATATGACACATACTGCCTGGATTACCTATACAGGCTGTGTCATTAACAGGGCCTGTGGGCACTCAACCTCTGTTAATGCTGGCTACCAGCACATCACAGATTCTTGCATTTCAGCCTCCACCAATGTCACCTGTGCACTCTGGGGCCTCTATCATCGATAGAGAAATTGAGGAGACAGAATGCAATCCTGACCTCGTGGTTTTAGAGGAAGATTTAGGAGAGAAATATGAGGGAGAACAATATGTGGTGCCACATTCTAATTCTACCCTGTCATCCTCCAGCAGGGACTCGGTGGTGTATACCTCGAGATCTCTTCCTAAGGATCCCACTTTTTAAGCCATGATGCAGCAAATGCAAGCTGCCGTTAGCTTTGCTGTGGATAAAGAGGATTCCACAAAGAAGACCCTGATGGAATTTCTGGAGGTCCCAGTCTCTCCCTCTCCATAATCATTTCACCTATATATCCTGCACTAGAGGATGCTGCCTTTGCTACATGGTACAGACCTAACTCACTGCCTTCAGTGCCTAGAAAGGCTGATAAACTCAAAGTTTTTTTCTGAACTACTTAAATAAATAAATAAGCAGTATCTTGCTCCATTTACTAAGCCTTATTATGCTAACCAGCCAGAAACTGACTCTGTAGTCATCATGGCTGCTCATGATAGCTCTAGGGCACCTAGACATACGAGTACCCTGCCTTCAGATAAAGAATCTAGGCAGCTAGACATGATGGGTAAGCGTACTTGAGCCTCTGCCTCACTGGGCCTTAGGATTGTAAATATCAGGCCCATATGATTAAATATCAGAATAGCCTGTGGAAGGCTGTCAAGATTGTAGCTCAGGCTTTGCTTGAAGGCTCAGCCAAGAATGGGTTGCTTAAAACTTTAACTTCAGGTGCTAAGGTCAGCAGACATTTGCTACGCTTAGCATATGATATCTCAGATGCTGCTGTCAGGGCCGCAGCTTCTGCTATTTGTGTGAGAAGACATTCTTGGCTCAGAGTAGTAGGATTTGCCACAGATGTGTGGCAGGTCATTTTTAATGCCCTTTTTAGAGGGACAGAACATTTTGGATATGATGTTGAAGAAGCCCTTGGAGGCCTTCAGACATCCAAGAAGACCCTGATGTCTGTAATGTCCCTGTATCCCACTCCTGCCAGGGGTCATGGGAGGGGATCCTTTTATCAGCCTGCTGCAGAGGTGGCCAGGGTTTCCACCCACAAGGCTGAGGTAAGAGAGCTGGTGGTGCCCACAGAGAAGCACCCAGAACAGGTGCTGGTGGCAGTGACCCAACTGTCTCAGCCTGACTTGTACCTGTGCTCACCCCCACTTCCACAAATGCCTCCAAGTGTGATCGTGAACGGAAGCTTCTCCCTGCAGCTGGAACAATGGAGGGAGATTACAACAGACAAGTGGGTCCTGGAGATGATTGCAAGTGGGCATGCTATGGAGCTAACAGACACTATTCAGATCATCCTTCACCTCCTTTTTGTTGTTCTCCGGGACATCTGTCCCTTCTGAAGGAAGAAATGCAGTCATTACTACAAAAATTTGCTATAGAACTAGTTCCTCCATGGCAAAGGAACAAAGGGTTCTGTTCCAGATACTTCCTATTTCCAGAGTGGACAGGGGATTTGTGGCCTGTGCTAGATCTCTGTGGCCTCAACTTCTACATAGAATAGAAGAAGTTTCAAATGGTAGTCCTGCAAGCTCTCGTTCCACTATTGCAACAAGGGGACTGATTTTGTTCTCTGGATATGAAGGATGCTTACCTTCATCTAAAGATCAGGAAAACTCACAGGAAGTCCCTCTGCTGTGTGCTGGAGGGGGAACATTACCAATTCAGAGTATTGACCTTTGGCTTGTCCTCTGCGCCATGGCTCTTTACCAAATGCTTGGCAGTAGTGGCAGCAGTCCTTCACAGGGAAGGCCTGTATGTGTTTCCCCCATCTGGATGACTAGTTGATGAAAGCCAGCTCCAGGCAAGTCCTACAACAGGCTCTGTCTCAGACATGTTAGTTGTTTGACGACTTGGGGATCACAGTGGATGTGCCAAAGGTAGTGTTGAATCCTTGCCAGAGACTGCAGTACCCAATAGCAGCCTTGGACACAGAGAAGGGGATGTGCTTTCCTGCCTCAGGGCAGAATAGAAAACCTATTTGCTCAAGCATAGCTAATATACAGGAGCAGCTAGTATTGCATCACAACAGCGACGGGAATACAGCGAAGGCCATCACACCAACATTTTCGGCAGTTCGCTGTGATGGTCTGCTGGGTTCCTGACACTGTTGCCTCTGGGGTGTTCGCCCCCTCCCTGAACCAACTCCGATTTAGAGTTGGTTAATTTAAGTGCGGGGGGGCAGAGCCCCCCAAAGAAAACACCAGTTCCCCCAGCAACGCACAACACATGCTGACGGTCAACAAATTCCATTTTGCCGCAGCATGGTGGAACCGGAGCAGCTATGTTTCATTTAGAACAATTATGTGTCCTGGTGCTTATGGCTGCAGCCATGGTGAGAGTGCCACTGGCCCGCCTACATATGAGAATTCCCCAGTAGATATTCAGGGTCCAGTGGGATCAGCTGACAGGCAAGCTGGACCAAATGATCCTCATCATAGTCTCACTTTGCAGAGTGCTGTTGTGGTGGATGGATCGCAAAAACCTTTTAAAGGGGTGTTCTATTCATTGTGTCAACTTCTGTACAGATCCTCACCATGGATGCCTTGGGCTCCGGCTGAGGAGCTCATTTTGGCATTTACCAGACAGGTGGGGGGGGTTATGGTCCATGGCAGACACCAAGTTACTCATAAATTTCCTGGAGATGAGAGCTGTCCTGTACAGTCTTCAGGCCTCTCAGGAACATCTGTGCCCCGGTCCTCTGTTAATACAGATGAACAATGCCAATGCGATGCATTACTTCAACAAACAAGAGGGAATTAATTCTTACCCCTATGCAGGGAAGCAGTGAGTGTATGGTATTAGGCTCTCTCTCTCAGCCTACAGCTGTCAGCTGTGCATCTCCCAGGGCTCCAAAACATCTTGGCAGATAGGCTTAGCAGGTCACAGTTTAAAATGTACAAGTGGGAACTGATGACCTCGGTGGTTGATGACCTGTTTGCAAGAAGGGGGTTGTCCAGAGTTGGACCTTTTTGCATCTCCACACGTCGCTTTTTTGCTCACTCGATCCAGGGCCTGGAGTTTTCTGGCAAGACATGTCCCTCTTTTAGAAATGTAAATTCCTATACGCATTTAGGTGCTGATCAAAACGTGGATGGGAAGTGCCACTGCCAGATATGGTGTTCACTGCTACGATGAATGACAGTGGAACCTCTGGTACCCTTACCCCTGCGCCGGGGTCTGTTGTCACAGGTCAAGAGATCCCTGATCTATACGAACTTGGAAGTTCCTTCATCTGCATGCATAGCCCCTGAGGACATAGCCATAGCACGTTTCGTGATCTCCCCTAAGGTTGTTGATGTTCTGGTTGTGGTTTGAAAGCCTTCTACCAGACAAACCTATTCCTTGAAGTGGAAGCGGTTCACTTTGTGGGCTGCTTCCAAGAATTTAAACCCATTTACTTGCTTTGTAAATACTGTGCTGGAATACTTTCTGTTCCTGTCGGACTCTGGTCTTCAGTATTCCTTACTTAAGGTGCATTTAGCTGCTGTATCAGCTTTCCATGCCCCTGTTGATGGCTGTACAGTTGCTCAGCTGGAGGTGTCCCACATTTGACTGAGGTGTATTCTTCATATGAGACCTCCTATCTACAATCCATACCTACCTTGGGACTTGAATACTGTCCTTGAGAAACTGACGATGGCTCCCTGTGAGCCGGCCGTGAGTTCTGGCCTACGTTTCTGGTCATGGAAACGTTATTTTTAGTTTCAGTCACTTCTGCTCAAGGATTTCAGAGCTGTAGGCTGTAATGTGTGAGGCTTTGTATTTGATTTTTCATAAAGACAGACTTTCTTTGCACACAAATTCTAAGTTTTAACCGAAGGTGGCATCTGAGTTTCCATTGAATCAAACAACACACCTTCCTGTCTGTTACCCTGAACATGCCAGTCAAGGTGAGGTACCGCTCCATACTTTGCATGCACATAGGATACTGAAAGTCCTCTTAGCTTTTTGTTTTGTTCGCTCCTGGGAAAGAGGGTGCACCTGTGTCTAAAAAGTGCCTGTCCAAATGTCTGGAATGTTGTATTATGTTTTGTTATAGGAAGTATGGTAAAGAACTTCTTGGTGTGATTTGTTGTCACTCCACAAGTGGAATGACCATTTATGTTGCTTGTTTCAGAAGTGCTTCTGCTACTGACATTTGTGCTGCAGCCACATGAAGCACTGTTCTCACAGTCAGTAAACATTACAGTCTGGACATAGACTCTTGCAGACATGCTGGATTTGGGCTTGCTGTTCTGCAAGGCCTGCTGTCTTGAATGTATCAGACTGTGTCAGACACGTTTGTGTCCCAGCGAGTAAGTGGAACAGCAAAGGAGCAGAACAGGTGACTGGTGTCATAGGCATCGGCAGGTGTCAGCAGAAGGAAGAGGAGAAGCGGGGGACTCTGCTGGTCGACTGAGGCAAGGCGCCTGTTCACGTCTGTGTAATACTCATTGCTGGGAAGGGTGGAATGTCAAAGGTAGGCCAAAACTGAGAATAGGAGCAGCACCCTATCTAGGGTAGGAGTATGTAAAGATTTAAACAAGGCACAGGGGAGCACAAATAGAAATGAACAAAAAAAGGGGAAACTAGAAACACCCTGTTGGCTAAAGGTACAAATGTATGTCCAGGTAACACAGGGAGAGTAGAGGTTGAGAATGCTGGGATGGTGCAGTGCAGTGGCTGTGGGTGGCAGTTTTCAGAGAGACCTTCTGGAGACTGTGGTGCTGCCCCATGTGTTTACACCTCTCTGGGTTGAGGGAGGAAGTCGTTAGACTTCACGCCGAGTTGGCTAGTATTCAGGGGACCTCTCCCCCCACCCAGAGGCCACCAAGTCTACCACCATTACCTCAGAGGATGCCAGTGAGGAGGAAGAACGGCTGGACTATGGTGGGCTCTGGAAGGGTGGGGTGGTGGGACAGGAACATTCCTCAACCAGTACCACTACAGAATTCTTGCGCTGCTCTAGCGGGGCGGGACTGCCAGGAGGAAGCACCCACAGTAGTGACCAAGGGGAATGTGGGGGCCCTTCATTGTGTAGACCCCAATGAGGATAGTAGAGGACCCCAAAGGAGGAGTAAGAAACTTCTATTGGGGGACTGAATTGTGAGGGGAATAGATTTGGGAATAGGAACCTGGTGACAGCCCAGAGGGATGGGAAGCGAGTCATGCGGATTGCTGGGGCAGTAGGATGGGATGGAGAGCTGGATGTCATTGTCCACCTGGGAATAAATGACCTGGTTAGGGATGGGGCTAGGATAGTGCATGGGGAGTTTAGGGAGCTGTGGAAGTGTCTCAGACAGGTAACTCACTCAGTGGCTTTTACTGAGGTGCTGCCTGTTTACTTGACAGGAGAGGGAACTCTGCACCAGCAGCTTCAATTCATGGCTGAAGGAATGGTGCAGAGAGGAAGGGTTCGGCTACATTGGGGACTGGGGACCCACCTGGGAAGATAATGGCCTATACAGGAGTGATGGCCTGCATCCATTCAGAAGGGGAACAGCAGCCCTTAGTGGACAGTTACTTCAATGAATATTTAAACTAGCCAAGGGAGGTGGCAGAAGGAATTGGGGAGTCAGAAACTGCCCCCCTCCACAGGCTGAAGTAGAGAGTAAGGAGAACCTGAGGAGAAAGGAATCCCGTAGTATGAAAATTAATAAAGGGAGCAGGGTGGTAGAAATAAGGTGGAGAGGAACAGGAGCATTAAAAAGAGAAGTGGGAAGGAGGGCAAAAAGGGGAGGCAACAAGCAGAGTGAAATCAAAATCTGGAAGGCCATATGTGCAAATGGTAGAAGTCTGGGAAATAAGATTCCGGACCTAGATGCCATAATAGTAGAGGCCAACCTGGTTATTGTGGCCATTACTGAGTCATGGTGCACTGAAAACCATGACTGGGACATAGCCATACTGTCCTGTATTCTATTCAGGAAGGAAAGGAGGCGGTGTGGTGCTTTATGTGAGGGAAAGCATAAAAACCACAGAGATGCAGGGAATACAGGGAGAGGCAGAGGTAATGTGGATCTCCCTGGAGAAAGGGAATGGAGCCACTATTCACAATGGAGTGATCTACAGATGTCCAGCACAGAGGGAGGAATTAGATAAGGTACTGGTGAAAACCATTGGCAAGAAGTCAGAAAAGGGGGAGGTGCTGCTAATGGATTTCAACCTGCCAGATGTGGATTGGAGCCTCCCAGCAGTAGCTTCAACTAGAAGCAGGGACATCCTGGACTCTGTGCAGGGGCATTCCTCAGTTAACTAGTCAGTGAACCCACTCGTGATGGGGCAACAGCAGACCTAGTATTCACTAACAGGGACAGTGTTGCAGACGTCATGGTGGGAGGCCACTTGGGGACCAGTGATTACCGTATGGTGTGGTTCAATATAAGGATGGCTGTGGAATCAAACCACAGAAGGGTGGGGATCCTGGTCTTCAGGAGGGCAGATTTTAAAAAGATGAGTGAATGCATCAGGGTTGACCTAGCAGGGGTGGGTTACCTGAGTGGGATGGTGGAACAGTGGACAAAGATAAAAGAGAGCACGATAAAGGCAGCAAACCTGTGCATCAAACAAGTGAGCAAAAGCAAGAGGAAAACAAGACCACTTGTCGAAGAGGGGGCTGAAAAGGTAAAAGCCAAAAGGGCATCATTCAGAAGGTCTTTCTGGAACAATGTTAAAGAACTCTGTGGGAAAGACTCTAACACAGACCCAACCCAGCTCTTAGTCCAGGGTACCCTCTCACATGACCCCACCACCATAGCCAATACCCTTAACACCACCTTCTCTGACCTTAGTCAAGTCCTCCCCAAAAACTTCTTTGATCCCATCTCCCACTCACCTACTACCTCCCATGTTCCCCCACACCCTCCTTTCAGGCTGCGGTAATTTCATGCAATCAGGCTAAAAGCTACCTTCCAAAGCACTGCATAACCTGCTATAGCAGTGACTCCTCAACCTTAAAATCTGCTCACCCTTAATGAGACTCTGCCACATCTCACCAAACTCCTAAACTACTCACTGTGTCATGGCCAAACTCTCACACTATGGAAGAGGGGCATTATCACACCTATCCTGAAAAAGGGTGATCCAACCACCTGCGCTAACTATAGGCCCATTACGATCCTTCCTCCCTTTCAAAAGCTCTAGGAAAATTGGTCTGACCAACTCACAGAATACCTTGACAAGTATGGTCTCCTCTGCCATGAGCAACATGGTTTCAGAAAAGGGCATAGTACTACCACAGCACTCCTAGAATTTACATCATACATTCATGAAGCCCTGAACAGGGGTCAGCAGTCGGTACAATCTTTATTGATTTGACCAAGGCATTTGACACTGTCAATCATGAGCTTTTTCATGCCCTTGCAGCCTCCATATTGCTCCTGAAACTATCTCCTGGTTCAAGAACCATCTGACTGACAGAATGCAGGAAGTAAAATTAGAAAACACTCTCCTCCAAACTACCAGTTCTGCGGGTGTCCTCGCTGGTCACAATTGGCCCGCCTTGTTCTCTCTCTCTTCTGAACTCACCCCCTAGTATGTAGTGGAAAGCTATTACTATATGCGGACGATGCCGTGTATACTGGAAACACTCAACCTCTTACATCTCCAAAACACCCTTCAAGGCTGTTTTAGGAACTTGAATACTGGTTCACTGACCACCGACTAATACTTAACTATGACAAAACTAAATCCATGTTGTTTGCCCATCGACAAACCCTCTATAACTCCCAGCTCTCAATCTCAAACCTCCAGGGTAACCACATTGAGCAGGTCACCTGCTTTAAATATCTAGGTATCACTCTGGATACGCCCCTCACCTATCACCATCACATTAAACTTCTCTCCTCCTCAGTTAATACCCGACTTGGCATTCTTTACAGACACAAACACTGCCTTCCTCCTCAGGCTCTCACGCTTAGTCTAAGCACAGCACAGTCCTCTCATTGTCACTATGGAATAACTATACGGCACTGTTGACAAATCAGCCTTAAACAGCATTAATATAGCACTAAACAAAGCTCTGCCGCATGGTCACCGGCAGCAATAAACAAACGCCATACCTGCCTGCTCTATTATCAAGCCGACTGGCTAACCAAGGAGGCTCAAATACCAAACCTGCTCCAAGCCAAGAAAACTTCTAATGAAACTCGCACCTGTCTGTCTTGCACGCTCATCCAACCAGCCTCAATAGGGGCACCCCTAGACGATTGAAGGACCTCCTACGCAGTCCCCCCATTGCAGAACCCTCTCTGGGCAAAGATCTTCTCGCTACTGTGTCCACTTTTGCCAAAACAATCTACCATCTTCCATCTTACTTGCCCCCAGTTGAAGACTATTCAAAACAGAGATCAAGAAGTATCTGCTTAACTCGGAGACCTGTAGCTGCTTTCCATCTTTCGCATAGGTTGTCAGGCACCAGGGCCACCACATCGCTAGAAACACTCTCAACTCTCAGATATTATCTCAGTCTTGGCAATACCTTTACTGTGATTGTTAAACTTTGTAATGTCCTGGCAATTTTTGCTACAGTTGTATTGTAAAATCTAATATTGCAACTGACGTAGCCTTTGACTTATGCTATGATTTTAAACGCTTGTCGAATTGTAAATTCTCTGTTTTGAGAACATTGTCCATACTGTCTTGTTGTAATTGTCCTGTCATGACTGACGTGGAGCCTTTGCAAAGGAGTCCTTGACTCAAAGGTTGTAATTCCGAAATTTTCAATAAATAAATAAAAATAAATAAGGAGGAGATGGCCCGGTGGCATTGAGGGTTGAGGTGCTGGACACACCTCGTGCCACGCCAGCAACCAAGGTTCGGGAACGAGCCGGAAGTCAAGGCAGGGCAGGGAAGGGATCGAGGTCCCGGGACCTGCCTCCTCCCGGGAGGGTGTCTGGGTATGCGCTGCTTCTGAGCAGCCTCTGTGGTAGTCGGGGCACACTATGGAACCCGCGCAAGCAGAGATGCATGGTGAGCCAGCGGACGCCAGGTACGCAAGTGCTATGGACATCATTGCACATCTGAGCCTAGGACTGGGAAAGCAAAGAAATACCTCTACTGGTCGGTGAGGCGATTGGGACTCCTGGGAACTAGTGCATCATACGCCATCACCAGCTGTAATCCTCGGCCTACCTCTGGGGACCCTCAGCCTCTCCAAAGGTCCAGGAGAGACAAGGGTTCTGATACCGATGAAGCTGTCGGGGGAGAGCGGTTCAGGCAGGTGGTTAGGAGCTGTAGGTCGTGTGAGGTATACCTGAGAGATGCCCCGGAAGGTAAGAGGTAAACAGAGTTTAAAAAAAAAAAAAAAGAAGAAGAAGGTATAAGGAGACTCAGAGGGAGGAGGAGGATAGGGAGGTGTATCGGAGGAAACAGAGGAAAGCAGGGAAAGCAGTAAGTAGTGCAAAGCTGCAAACTGAAGAGAGAATAACCCAGGAGGCAACAAAAGAATAAAATACATTTTTAGATATGTAAGTGAAAAGAGGAAGATCAGGGATGAGATTGTAAGGTTAAAAAGGGAAAGTGGGGGGGACTGTGCAGAGGGGGACCTAGAAAAGGTAGACATCCTGGACAAATACTTGTGTTCAGTGTTCAAAGAGGAAGACAAAGAGGAGGGGCCACAGAAAAGTAACAAAAGCTTTGGAGGGAGTTAGGTGGATACTAGTCCTTTTTTGGAGGAAAGAGTCCTGAAGGAACTTTCTAATTTAAAGGTGGACAAAGCAATCGGGCCATATGGGGTGCATCCAAAGGTAGTGAGGGAGCTCAGGGAAATACTGGCTGCACTTCTGACAGTTCTGTTTAACAGCTCATTGGAAACGGGAGTGGTTCCAGAGGACTGGGAGGGGGTGTAGCCCTACTACACAAAAGTGGCAGCAGGGAGGAGGCAGGCAAATATAGGACAGTCAGCCTGACATCGGTGGTGGGGAAATGAATAGAGTCACTGCTGAAGGAAAGGATTGTAGAATATCTTGAATCCAGTGGGTTACAAGACCCAAGGCAGCATGATTTCTCAAGGGGGAGGTCATGTCAAACAAATCTGATATATTTCTTTGACTGGGTGACCAAGGAACTAGATCAGGGTGGAGTGTTGGACGTGGCCTACCTAGATATCAGTAAGGTGTTCAACACTGTTCCACATAAGAGATTAGTAAGCAAGCTGGGTAGCTAAGGAGTGGGTCCAAAGGTGATAAACTGGATAAGAAATTGGTTAGGGGATAGGTGACAGAGGGTTGTGGTAAATAGAGTTCACTCCAAGGAAGGGAGGGTGACCAGTGGGATGCCTCAGGGATCAGTGCTGGGACAGATCCTCTTTAATGTCTTTATAAGTGACATTGCAGAGAAGCTGGAAGGGAAGGTCTACTTCTTTGTGGATGACACCAAAATCTGCAAAAGGGTGGATACAGCAATGTGGGGGGGAGTGGAGGATGAGCAGAGACCTGAGAAAACTAGAGGAGTGGTCAAGGCTATGGCAGCTGGATTTCAGTGTGGAAAAATTGCAGAAAAATGCACTTTTAGGGCACAGAAACCCAGTGGCAGAATACAGAATGGATGGACCAGTATTAATGACCACCAAGCAGGACCTTGGGGTAATCATATCGGATGATCTAAAGATGGCCAGACAAGGCAGTAGGGAGGGCTAGTGGGATGATGTAGTGCTTAGGGAGGGGTATCACCAGCAGAAAGAGGGAGATGGTGTTGCCTGTGTATAAATCACTGGTAAGACCCCTCCTAGAGTATTGTGTCCAGTTCTGGAGACCACATCTCTGGAAGGACATGGACAGAGTGGAGGCAGTCCAGAGGGGGGAACTAAAATGATGCAGGGTCTGCATAAAAATCCTTACGAGGAGAGACTAAAGGACCTCAGTATGTACACCCTAGAACAGGATGGAGAGGGGGGATAGGATAGAGACCTTTAAATATCTCATGGGGGATAAATAAGGTACAGGAGGAGAGTATTTTTCAGTAGAAAAGATGCGCAAGAACAAGGAGTCATGCTGTGAAGCTGAAGGGGGGTAGATTCAAGAGAGATGTGAGAAAGTACTTCTTCATAGAAGGAGTGGTGGATTTCTGGTACAGCCTTCCAGCAGAGGTGGTGAGGGAAAAAACAGTGGTGGGGTTCAAGAATGCATGGGATAAGCAACAAGGGATCATAGTGGAAGGGAATGGGAAGGGAGAAAGAATGGTAGATCAGGCACGGTCTGCTGTAAAAGTGTAGGTAGGGATAAGTGGGCAGACTGGATGGGCCAAGTGGTCCTTATCTGCCATCAAATTAAATGTTTCTATGTACCAGCCTCCCTGTAATGTTTTGGGACTGCTTGGGAATCTTTCCAAAGGTGTGGTCTAATGAAAGAGATATCCTTGAAGAAGGTAGAACAGTGACATACTTGCCGTAACAGTAGATCTTCAAGAGTATCTCTTCCATTAGGCCGTGCCTCCCCTCCCTCCATCCCACTTGTGATTCGATGATGGTTATATCAGATACTGTTCCTGATCCTAATCCGTGCATCATATAGCCAGCCCTATGCATTGCCTTGTATGCCTGGGGTGGTCTTATCTTTTGGTTCCCTATGGGTGGAGGTCCTCCAAGTCTACTCCCCTGTGGGAAAATAAGGAGAGATGGGGTCACCAATATTTATATAGACACGGACACATGATATTGTTGTTGGCGTCCCCCAGCTAGCAAGTTTCTGTGTGGTCCTAGCGCTGACACGGTTGTAGTTCCAAAGGTGTGATCTAATGGAAGAGATTCTCTTGAAGATTTGCTGTTATATTAAGTACGTAACTGTTTTTTCTGTGTCCTCAGCAGGCAGGTATGAAGGTGCAGGGATGAAGGTCTGGGTACAATAAACAGCCCTGCTCCTGCAACAAGGACGCCTGTAGAGGGAGCGAGACCAAGGGTTCCACCAATAACTTCCAGAGCAGAAGGAACCAAATCTGTCAGATCAGAAGGGTGCAACAAGTATTAGAGTCACCCACTCCACCCATAACTTGACCAGTATCTGCTAAATTAGAGGGATTGGAGGAAAAGCATACAGAAACCTTGCCTTCCAGGAGAGAGACAACATATCTCATCAGAAAACTCCAGGCCCTTGGGCAAGCAAGCAGAAATCTGGCAGTTTTGCATTGAGTGGGGACATAAAAAAACTCCAGCTTATCTTTGCCCATCAATCCAGGAGGTCTGGAACCACATAGTCTTGGAGTTTCCACTCATGGTACTCGGCCATTGACCTTCTAAGACAGTCAGCCAGGCCATTCAGAGTCGGGTAGGAGTATTGCCATGACTTGTATATCATGTGCCAGAGCCCACTCCCAGCCCTCATGAGTTATCTGCATATGGGATAGGAACAGTACCTTCTTGTTTGTTGAGGTAGTTCATGGCACAAAAATTGTCCATCCGTACTAGAAGTGAACAGCCCTGAATGTGAGAGGGGGGAATGCCTAGAGGCTAAGAACATAAGGAAAGGTATGTAGTATTATACCTGGGGAAAAATAACAAACAAGCTGACTGTGTTAGGGGGCTTTGTACTTAAGAAGATCAGTGAGGTGAGGAATTTGGGGTTTTTGGTGCAAAATGACTTTATGTTCACTAGTAATAAAGTGGTGAGCATGAAGGCAAGCAGAATACTGAGGTGTATTAAAATAGATTTTACTGTTAGATTCAAGGATATCAATCTTACCAATCTTTTGCTAGATCTCACCTTGACTGTTGCTCACAGTATTGGTCGCTTTATTCCAGAGATTTTAAACACCTCGAGAGGGTACAAAGAAAATGTGCCAAATTCATTTATGGATTAATGCATATAATTTTTGCAATAAGATTAAAAATGTTGGTTTTAGTCTAGAAAGAAGATGCACCAGATGTGACCCTTTTTTGTATACAAGGTTTTAAGAGATGATATATTATGTGAAGAAATGTGATTGAACTTGAGGCCAAGGACAACTATATGAGAGGGCACAACCAGCAGCTAACAGGTGGCTATTACAGAACCACAGATAGGGGATTCTGTTTTACACAAATAAATAGTGTATATCTGGAATAAGGTACTCATGAAGTCATCGTAGCCACAGGTATAGGCAGATTTAAGGAACTGCTAGAAAAATACATGAACATATCTGTAAATTTTGGCTACGACCACTGAACAGTGGGGAGGTAGACTCAAAGGATCCAGAAGCCTATGTCTGCAAGCCATAGTAGCCACTGAACAGCTCTCATCTGATTGTTAATGTGGACAGAGCTTTTGGGCAGTTCACAGAGGACCAGACAGCTGTGTCCACAGGTCCCCCCAGATGTGCCCCTCAGTCCCTCTCCACCACATCTGTGATGAGGAATGTCAGTGAGGTTGGTTGAAAAACAGGGCCCTTGGAACAGATGGGGGGGGGGTCTGTGATCAAAATTGGGTGATCCAGGACCTCGAATACCTGGGCCTACTGAGCATGAAACATCCTCAGAAGGATGCATGTATGAAGGCAGGCCTTGGAAACTGTCACAGTAGCAGCCGCCATCCGGCCTAGAAGCCTTAGCATTACCACTGGCTATGACTGGAGTGCTAGATGCAACCAGAGTCACCTCTGCCAGGATAGCATCTGTATGGGGCTCCAGAAGGAATGCCTGTGCCACGATCATGTCCATAATTGTGCCGGTGAATTGCAGACAATAGCATGGAGTCTGAACTGATTTGGGTTCATTGACCAAGACTTCCATTTGATTGAACAACTGGTGATTCAGAAACGTTTGTAAAGTTGCAGCCCAGGAGGGGGCTTTTAGGAGCCAGTCATCCAGGTGTGCAAATAACATGCAGGGTGCTGTGCAAGGGGTCGTGGCCACCACATCTAAACACTTGGTGAATACCTTTGGCACCAATGATGAGCCAGATGACACCACATTAAACTGATAGGAAGCTAAGGTACTTGATATGGCTGTGCCAAAACTTGAAAGGCAGGTATGCATCCTGCCTGTCCAGAGCACACAGCGAGTCCCCCTACAGAAGCAGAGGGAGAAGGGGCTGAAGGGAGACCATCCAGAACATTTTGTACTCTGTGTATGTATTTGGGTCCCTGAAGTCCAAGATGGGATGATCTCCTGTCTTTTTTTTTTTGGGGGGGGGGGGCCAGGAAGTATCCGAATAGAAGCCCAGATTCCATTTGGTTAGAGGTACTGGCTGACCAGCTTGCTAGTCTAAAGCATCTGAACTTCTGTAAGTAAGTAAGATAGACAAGTAGCCTGGAGGGTAATGAGAAGTAGTGGTTGGACGATGTACTGGAGGGGGGGTGCAGGCAGTTCCAGTTAATGACTTGTTTAAATTATCTCTAGAGCCCACTCATCTGATGTGATAATCTGCTATTTCTGCAGAAACAGGGAGATCCTTCCCCCTCCCTGAATTTCCATACTCTTTGGGGGGGTGGGAGTCAGAAAGTGCCAAGAGCAGTGGGGCTGCTGCCAGCATCTGGACCCTTTGGGACCTTTAAGTGGGAACGCAAAGGCTGAGGTAAAGGGATGGGGGTTTTGAGGGGCCCCTGACCAGGATCATAGCCGCAGGAGGGGTTGGAACCCTCATGAAAGGAGCCAGGCCCCGTCATTGGCAGGGACATAAGGGACTTCAGAGAGAAGAGTGAATTTTGGTGACAGCAGGTCCCAGAGAGTCCACTCTGCATCATGACTAAGTTATTTCTGGCCACGAAAAGGCAAGTTAAGAATTGCTGTTGCACATCAGTGGCAAAATCAGCCATGTGCAGTGAAAAGTATCTCTGATGGTGGATACCAGAGGCAGTAGAATCTGGCAAAAGAATCGGAGGCATCTTAGGTAGAATGAAAGAGATGTTTCTGGACAGCTAGACTGTAACAGTGTGCTGGACCTAGTTTTTAACAATTGTGTGACTTTCAGACGCTATTCTGATATTCGATCATATAAGGCCTGGTAGATGGCAGTATGGAGGCCTAATGAAGCAGAGGCATACATCCTTTTGCCTGTAACATCCCATTTTTTTGCATTCTTGGTCAGGAGGCAAAGAGCTCATGTGCTGGAATCTTATCACGAGTGGCTATAATGACCGCAAAGTCAGTTTAAGGCTGAATGACATAGAATGCCTTCTTAGTAGCGGCAGTATATTGTTTTGTCCACCTTGTGAGGGCCAGTTGTTATATTATAGGGCTTGCACCAAGCAGCCATATTACAGGGGCGTGTGCCAGGGAGCTATAGTGGCATCATTCAGAGCAGGTCAAATAGCAGGAATAACCCCAGTAGGCATGGTAGGAACCTCCAGGAATTCATAAAGATTCCCCTTTCGTGGAGTCCTCCTCTGCAGTAAAGTCCAGCTTCTCCTGCATGAGGGGCATTAGAGTTTGAAAAGAGGCATCCTCAGAAGGAAACCTCAGCTTACAGACCACAGTTTCCTCACTGCATGAGGAAATGGAGGAAATACTACACAAAGTGGGACCGGCACCAATGCCCACACACACGGAACTGTGCCGTGAAGCCAATTCCAAAATCATAAAGGTGTAAGGACTCACCAAGATACAGCGAATACAAAAAATCCTTTATTCGGTGTGGGAAAAAAAGAGTCCAAATAAAACCAAACGCAACCCTGCTCCCTCACAGTACTTCTGGTATGTGAGACATCACCTGACGCATTTCGCACTACATGCTTTCTCAAAGGTGTCGTAAGTAACCAAGGAAGCACACTTAAATACACAAGTTCATTTAAAGTGATATACACAAATGAAAAGAAACATCATGAACTATATAAAACACCAAAACCATTAAAAAGACTGTAGACTCTTATAGTGCAAATGCTAATAGAGATGCAGTCATAAACATCAACATGTTGATACCATTACCTTAAACATTATTTTTTATCATGGTGATTATATTCTCCATGGCAAAGGTAGGTGTGTATTTAGCATTATAGATTTAAACAATATTTAGAATGCACTCTGATGGTCAACGCATAAAATTACCACTACAATTACTGTGCTGAAATAGACTGTAAAGATCAAACCTGCTAGTGATAACAGTGAGATTGTACATGATTTCTCTTGAAAACTGGCAGCAGTCAAGAACATGCAGGTACAAAGCCTGTATATAAAAAAGGAAAAAATATATAAAATTAAAAGGTATAATACAAAAAACTACTAACAGCACTGTGTCAAGCAACAAAGTATTTTATTTCTTTAAGAAAGGTATAACTTCGAGTCTACCATTCAGAGCACTGGATTCCATTGCCTTGAAAGCAAAGATCCAGTATTGTTCTCTTTTCAGCAATAAATTATTGTAGCCACCACCCCATGTGGCATTATGGGCTTTTCAATGCCAGTATTCATAAAGCTATGTTCTGTTTTATTTCCTTTTTTAAAAACAAGCATAGCTATTGCATTTGTTAAATCTTTACTCTCAATTGCCCTTTCATGTTCACATATACGTATCTTAAAGGCCCTTTTGGTCTTACCTATATAGAAATGTCCACATTTGCATATAGCAAGGTAGACCAGGCCACAAGTGCTGCATGTTTTAAGGTATCTAACATCAAGATCTCTGTTTGTTACTGGATTCTTAAATGTTTTACCCTGTAGTACTTTAGGGGAATACTTACAGTTGCCGCATTTGTTGCAACTGTTAGCTCTTTGTGGTAGCCACATCCTTGGATTTTCTGGAATAGGTTGGAGTGAATGAACTAAAGTATCTTTAATTCTCTTACCTTTTCTGAACACAAACCTAGGACCTCCTTTATCCAAATATCTCAGTCCTGGATCTTGTATCACAGTGTTCCAATGTCTCTTAATGATCTCTGTGATCTGTCCAGATTGTGGGCTATACGTGTTCACAAAAGTGACTTGGGGATCTATTGCCCCCCTGTTTTTTTCTCTTGTAATAATGTGCTCCTGTGTATAGTATCCACTAGTTTTCTTGTGTCTTCTAGCTGTCTATAGGCATAGCCTCTATTCTGAAGCCTTTGTGTCAGTTCATCAGCTCTGACCTGGTATGAAGCATCAGAGCTACAATTCCTTTTAGTATGTATATGCTGGCCCTTCGGTATGGCTCATATAACATGCTGAGGGTGACTACTGCTAGCTATCAATATTGTGTTATGGTCTGTCGGTTTCTGGAAAAGGTCTGTCAGCAAACCACTGTTGCCATCCTTTCTGATTGTAAGATCTAAAAAATTAATACCCTCAGAATGTATTACTATACTGAATGTGAGATTCTTATTACTGTCTTTTACATATTATTTAAAGCAATATAATTCTTCCTCATTGCCTTTCCAAATAACCAGTATATCATCAATAAACTGTCTCCACAAATCTGTTTTGTGGAGAAATGGATTATTGGCACATCTTACCACTTCATTTTCCCATCTGGCCATATAAAGGTTTGCAGAATTGGGGGCAAAGCTTGCCCCCATTGCAGTACCCTTCTTCTGTAAATAATATTTCCCCATAGAAGGTGTTACATTTAAGGACAAATTCTTAGAGTTGAACTAACACCTCAGTGGGTTGATCCTTAATCTCTTTAGTATTTAAAAATTACTCTAGAATGTCAAAGCCTTCTTCATGGGGAATGTTGGTATATAGAGCGGTAACATCAAGTGTAACCAAATACCACTTATCTTCTATGGCAATGTCTTCAAGGACCCTTAGTATGTCCCCTGTGTCTTTAATATAGGATGGTACTGCTTTAACAAGATCTATCAAAAAATGATCTACATATTTGGCTATTGGCTCAGTAAGGGAATTATTCCCTGATACTGTAGGCCTACCTGGTGGATTGGACAAATTCTTGTGAATTGTAGGGAGGCGACAGAAAGTGGCCCAGAGAGGGAAATCAACAGTTAAAAAATCAACAACATTAACAGGTAACCATCCTTTCTCCCTTGCTGGTGACAAATAGCTATCTATTACTTTTTTGTATTCAGCTGTTTGATCACATTTAAGCATGGTATAAAAAATGCCGCCATTCAGCTGTTTCAAAACTTCTCTTTCATATTTCACAGTATCCATGATAACAATCGCGCACCCTCCCCAGTCAGCCTGTTTAATAGTTATATCTACATTAGTGCCCAGTCCCTTCAGAGCTTCTTCTTCCTTTTTACTCAAATTATGAAAAAAGTTATTATGAGTCTCTTCAGAGAGTTGTTCAATGTCAGATTCACAACTTTTTAAGAAAACTTGTAAAGCAGGTGACATGGGGGAACAAAACAGCAATTGAGATCTAAACGCATTATTGCCAGTGTTTTTTAAATTCTCACCTGATGTGCTGTCCTGTAGATCACTGTATTTCCTTGAAAAAAAGAACTTGAGGCTGAGATTTCTCCCAAGTTTATGAAGATCTATTATTGTCCCAAAAGTATCAAATTTGTTGGTAGGTGTAAAAGATAGTCCCTTATTTAAAACTTGGATCTCAACGCTACTAAGGATGTATTTGGAAATATTAATAACAGGGTTTTATTTAACTCTAAAAATTGATTAGCGTTTTGCTCATAAAAGTTCTAAAACATTGTAAAAATGCATAGCATTTGCCTCACTGTGTTTAACAAACATAACACTTCTAGAAAACCTATGAAAATTCTTTCTGTACAGTTACTATTGTCCCAAGGAAAAAAACAGCTAATCAATTATTTAAAACCCTGCATAATGTTAATCACAGGTTCCTTCCTCATCCCCGTCTGGTCCTCCCAGGTCTCCCTCGTCAGCCACTCGTGTCCATGCCTCTTCCTCCTCCATTTCGAACCTCCTCTCCTGGTCCGTTTCTTCCTGGGTTCCACTTAGTGCTTTGCTGACTGCACCATGGTCCAGGGTGTTGTTGGGGAATGAGGGAAGCACATGTCACCACTTCTTCCTCGCCTAAAAAAATATCCTCCTCTTCTGTTGATACTATATTATCCGAATAATTTCCTTGAATGGTTTCCTGGGCATTAGAATTAATAGAGATCTCGGTATTAGGAATAGGAGCACTGGTAGGTGTTGTCCAGTCAAAAACACATCCCTCCTTATAGTCCCTCTCGTTTCTTTCAAATTTATGTTTTTTTATTTAATTCTTTCTTCATATTTTTTCAAATTCTCAGAAAAACCATCAAATAATTGATCATACTGAGGGGTACTGATAAACTTTTAAGAGTTTCTTCTTTTTAATCAATTCCTCCTCAACCTCTTTTTGAATCACTGCATTTTTAGTCAGAATGAGATCAATATATTCCTTGCTGGCTCTATGGCTAATGTCTTTCCAATTCTCAAGAAAACCCTTTCTGTCTTTCCCATAATTCGGTCTTTTTAGCACTCTCAGACCCCTTGGCACTATGTTAACCTCCAGATAAGCCTTTAAGCTAATTTCCTCCCATAGGAGACGCGTAACTGTGCCCTCACGAAACAATCAGCTAAAAGCTCTGACCTAACGCTGCGAAGAATGCCTTCCTGTCAGCAAGGTGCCCTACATGACAATTTGACAGAGAAAATACCCTGCTAATCAAACAGAGAAAAATCCAAACATCCAAGTCAGACACAGGTAAACCTCCCCAGCCCCAAAACAGCCTGGTGACTTGTGCTCTGAAAGCAGTCAGCCCCAAAACACGTCAGCTGTGCACAAGGACAGACGCAGTAAACAGGAATCAGTCCCTGTGGGTTTAAACTCTTCCTGCACTGAAAATCTTAGCAATTGTAACAAAATCATGAGGCAGATCATGGGTCTGCAGCTACTCTAAGGTTCATTGGGCTACAGCAGGTTCGAATCCTAACAAGAGGAGGAGATGGACATAATTTATTGTTACAACAAGAGGCCTTCTGGATCTTCAAGCAGTTTTCGTGCTGGCACTGTACATGTCGTGGTTCTGATGAAGGTATTCCCCAGATGAAACCATGTTACAGCAGGAGCGTGTATTTAAAACAGCACGAGGGTACAGCGGATAAACACTTTTAATGAACTTGTGTATTTAAGTGTGCTTCTTTGGATGCTTATGACAACTTTGAGAAAGCATGTAGTGCAAAACGTGTCAGGTGACGTCTCATGTACCAGAAGTACTGTGAGGGAGCAGGGTAGTGTTAGATTTTATTTGGACTCTTTTTTTTTTTTTTTTTCCCCCACACTGAATAAAGGATTTTTTTGTATTCGCTGTATCTTGGTGAGTCCTTACACTTTTATCATTTTGGAATTGGAATTGGCTTCACGGTATTGTTCCGTGTGCATGTGCGTGGGCATTGGTGCCGGTCCCACTTTGTGTTGTATTTCCTTGTTGCCTCTGACCGGATCATGGCCCTTCCCTGGTGCGATCGCACCCGATACTTGCTTGTCTTACATTTCTTGTGACCACACGTTTTTTCTAAAAAACGCAGATTTGCCATTCATTTAAAGTGTTTATACGCTGTACCCTCGTGCTGTTTTAAATAACACGCTCCTGCTGTAACGAGGTTTCATTTGGGGAATGTCTTCATCAGAACCATGGCAGGTACAGTGCCAGCATGAAAATTGCTCCCTCAGAGATTTAGTAATTTCAAGTACTGATAACATTACAAGCTATACCAACGCTCTTCATGATAGCTGTTTCGTAACACCAGGACCTTTCAGGACACGTCAAGCATTTCTACAATTTGAAAGGACTGCACAAAAAATTACGTGTCTCCTATGGGAGGAAATTAGCTTAAAGGCTTATCTGGAGGTTAACATAGTGCCAAGGGGTCTGAGAGTGCTAAAAAGACCGAATTATGGGAAAGACAGAAAGGGTTTTCTTGAGAATTGGAAAGACATTAGCCATAGAGCCAGCAAGGAATATATTGATCTCATTCTGACTAAAAATGCAGTGATTCAAAGAGAGGTTGAGGAGGAATTGATTAAAAAAGAAGAAACTCTTAAAAAGTTTATCAGTACCCCTCAGTATGATCAATTATTTGATGGTTTTTCTGAGAATTTGAAAAAATATGAAGAAAGAATTAAATAAAAAAACATAAATTTGAAAGAAACGAGAGGGACTATAAGGAGGGATGTGTTTTTGACTGGACAACACCTACCAGTGCTCCTATTCCTAATACCGAGATCTCTATTAATTCTAATGCCCAGGAAACCATTCAAGGAAATTATTCGGATAATATAGTATCAACAGAAGAGGAGGATATTTTTAGGCGAGGAAGAAGTGGTGACATGTGCTTCCCTCATTCCCCAACAACACCCTGGACCATGGTGCAGTCAGCAAGCACTAAGTGGAACCCAGGAAGAAACGGACCAGGAGGAGGTTGAAATGGAGGAGGAAGAGGCATGGACACGAGTGGCTCGATTGGAGACCTGGGAGGACCAGACGGGATGAGGAAGGAACCTGTGATTAACATTATGCAGGGTTTTAAATAATTGATTAGCTGTTTTTTTCCTTGGGACAATAGTAACTGTACAGAAAGAATTTTCATAGGTTTTCTAGAAGTGTTATGTTTGTTAAACACAGTGAGGCAAATGCTATGCATTTTTACAATGTTTTAGAACTTTTATGAGCAAAACGCTAATCAATTTTTAGAGTTAAATAAAACCCTGTTATTAATATTTCCAAATACATCCTTAGTGACGTTGAGATCCAAGTTTTAAATAAGGGACTATCTTTTACACCTACCAACAAATTTGATACTTTTGGGACAATAATAGATCTTCATAAACTTGGGAGAAATCTCAGCCTCAAGTTCTTTTTTTCAAGGAAATACAGTGATCTACAGGACAGCACATCAGGTGAGAATTTAAAAAACACTGGCAATAATGCGTTTAGATCTCAATTGCTGTTTTGTTCCCCCATGTCACCTGCTTTACAAGTTTTCTTAAAAAGTTGTGAATCTGACATTGAACAACTCTCTGAAGAGACTCATAATAACTTTTTTCATAATTTGAGTAAAAAGGAAGAAGAAGCTCTGAAGGGACTGGGCACTAATGTAGATATAACTATTAAACAGGCTGTCGGGGGAGGGTGCGCGATTGTTATCATGGATACTGTGAAATATGAAAGAGAAGTTTTGAAACAGCTGAATGGTGGCATTTTTTGTACCATGCTTAAATGTGATCAAACAGCTGAATACAAAAAGTAATAGATAGCTATTTGTCACCAGCAAGGAGAAAGGATGGTTACCTGTTAATGTTGTTGATTTTTAACTGTTGATTTCCCTGTCTGGGCCACTTTCTGTTGCCTCCCTAAAATTCACAAGAATTTGACCAATCCACCAGGTAGGCCTACAGTATCAGGGAATAATTCCCTTACTCTGCCAATAGCCAAATATGTAGATAATTTTTTGACAGATCTTGTTAAAGCAGTACCATCCTATATTAAAGACACAGGGGACATACTAAGGGTCCTTGAAGACATTGCCATAGAAGATGAGTGGTATTTGGTTACACTTGATGTTACTGTTCAGTATACCAACATTCCTCATGAAGAAGGTTTTGACACTCTAGAGTATTATTTAAATACTAGAGAGATTAAGGACCCACCCACTGAGGTGTTAGTTCAACTCTCAGAATTTGTCCTTAAATGTAACACCTTCTTCTATGGAAAAATTATTATTTACAGAAGAAGGGTACTGCAATGGGGGTAAGCTTTGCCCCCAATTTTGCAAACCTTTATATGGCCAGATGGGAAGGTGAAGTGATAAGATGTGCCAATAACCCATTTCTCCACAAAATAGATTTGTGGAGACAGTTTATTGACTATATACTGGTTATTTGGAAAGGCAATGAGGAAGAATTATATTGCTTTAAACAATATCTAGAAGACGGTAATAAGAATCTCGCATTCACTATAGTAATACATTCTGAGGAGATCAATTTTTTAGATCTTACAATCAGAAAGGATGGCAATAGTGGTTTGCTGACAGACCTTTTCCGGAAACCGACAGACCATAACACAATATTGATGGCTAGTAGTAGTCACCCTCAGCATGTTATATGAGCCATACTGAAGGGCCAGGATATATGTACTAAAAAGAATTGTAGCTCTGATGCCTCATACCAGGTCAGAGCTGATGAACTGACACAAAGGCTTCAGAATAGAGGCTATGCCTATAGACAGCTAGAAGACACAAAAAACTAGTGGTTACTATACCTAGGACCACATAATTGCAAGAGGAAAAAAACAAGGAAGCTACGGATCCCCAAGTCACTTTTGTGAACACATACAGCCCACAATCTAGACAGATCACAGACATTATTAAGAGACATGGGAACATTGTTATACAAGATCCAGGATTGAGAGATTTGGATAAAGGAGGTCCTAGGTTTGTGTTCAGGAAAGGTAAGAGTATTAAAGATACCTTAGTTCATTCACTCCAACCTATATCAGAAAATCTAAGGATGTGGCTACCACAAAAAGCTAACAGTTGCAACAAATGTAGCAACTGTAAGTATTGCCCTAAAGTACTACAGGGTAAAACATTTTACAATCAAGTAACAGACAGAGATCATAATGTTAGAGGCTTTATAATATGCAGCACTTGTGGCCTGGTCTACCTTGCTATATGCAAATGTGGACATTTCTATACAGGTAAGACCAAAAGGGCCTTTAAGATACGTATAGGTGAACATGAAAGGGCAGTTGAGAATGGAGATTTAATAAATGCAGTAGGTACGCATGTTTTTAAAAAAGGAAATAAAACAGAACATAGCTTTATGTATACTGGCATTGAAAAGCCCATAATGCCACGTAGGGGTGGTGACTACAATAATTTATTGCTGAAAAGAGAACAATATTGGATCTTTGCATTCAAAGCTACAGATCTCGCCCTGTATAAATCCACTCTCACCTGTTGCAATACCACTGGCCACTTTCTCTCCTTGCTTTTGTATCCACTTTCAGCTGTCTTATATACCATTTCAATTATAATGTCTACTGAACCTGCTGTCTATCGCACCGATGTACTGTGATTGTAGCTATTTTTGACCTATGTAACCCCAGGTCCCATCTGGAAACGAGCGGTCCCCGCTCAGAATGCTTATCTGGTAAATCTCTTAAATAAATAAATAAATAAATAAAGCGATGGAATCCAGTGGTCTGAATGGTAGACTCGAAGTTATACCTTTCTTAAAGAAATGAAATACTTTGTTGCTTGACACAGTGCTGTTAGTAGTTTTTTGTATCATACCTTTTAATTTTATTTTTTTTTATTTTTTTATACAGGCTTTGCACCTGCATGTTCTTGACTGCTGCCAGTTTTCAAGAGAATATTGTACAATCTCACTGTTATCACTGGCAGGTTTGATTTTTATAGTCTGTTTCAGTATAGTAATTGTAGTGGTGATTTTATGTGTTGGCCATCAGAGTGTGATCTAAATATTGTTTAAATCTATAATGCTAAATACACAACCTGCCTTTGCCATGGAGAATACAATTACCATGATAAAAATAATGTTTAAGTTGATGCTATCAACATGTTGATGTTTATGACTGCATCTCTGTTAGCATTTGCACCATGAGTCCACAGTCTTTTTAATGGTTTTGGTGTTTTATATAGCTCATGATGTTTATTTTCATTTGTGTATATCACTTTAAATGAACTTGTGTATTTAAGTGTGCTTCCTTGGTTACTTACGACACCTTTGAGAAAGCACGTCATGCGAAATGCGTCAGGTGATGTCTCACGTACCAGAAGTACGGTGAGGGAGCAGGGTAGCGTTTGGTTTTATTTGGATTCTTTTTTTTTTGCACACCGAATAAAGGACTTTTTGTATTCACTGTGTGTTGGTGAGTCCTTACACCTTTATCATTTTGTAATTGGAATTGGCTTCATGGCATAGTTCAGTGTGTGTGGGCATTGGTGCCGGTTCCACTTTGTGTTGTATTTCTTTGTTGCCTCTGACTGGAGCACGGCCCTTCTCTGGTGCGGTCGCACCCAATACTTCCTTGTCATGAGGAAACAGAGCTAGAATAAAAACCAGTAGGCTGCTTCATATCACTTTCCTCTCCCTAAGAAATCCCACTCAGTATCTAGGAGGTCGGGGATTATATTCTTCCTCTGGCTGAGAAAGAGGAACACTAGGGTCCATGTGAAGATGATGCAGCAACAAAGGAGGCATAGTGTCAATGATGGGGACAGACCTAGAGGAGCTAGCTCTTGATGTCTAAGGCACCGATGAGTGGAAAAGCAGAACCGGTGATAAATATATTATTGATGGCAGCAATGACAGCAGTTGCTGAAATAATTCAGAAACATGGCGTGTGGGTCGACAGTACCAACAGGCATAGCAGATGGGACAGTGTTGGTCATCAGCAACTGCACACTGTTGTTAGCAGATGAGCCTGACCTTGGTGACATAATGACAGTTGGGGCTTTAGGTTTAGTGGAAGTCTCTGACACGGCTTTAGATTTACCCTCTCAACCGGAATGCAGCAGCAACCGGAATCTAGAGGGAGATCAGTACTTAGAGTGCTTGCTCTAGTGAGGTCTGATGATGAAGCCTTCCTCGGTTTCTCTGTTCCAGGTTCCCTAGAGGATCACAGTGTGGCCACCTGATGAGCAGACCAGTGGGGTTACACAGCAACCGAAGTGGAAGACTGATTTGGTGATTCTGGCGTAGATGTTGGCGTGGACTGTTGAGTATTTTCCGTATGCTGTAGAAAACTTTATAAAGCTTTTCTGCGACGTCTCCTCATGGCCTGTTTTTTAAACCCTTGAGAATGGCATGGTTTTTCTTGTCATGTGAGAGGCCCAGGCAATTCACATAGTGGGAGTGAATGTTGTCTCTTAAGAGCTTCGCATCGCATCAACAAAGGTGAAAAAGTGATTCTGACTTCCTCGCCAGACTCGATAATAACATGCAGCAACTTTAAACGAGTTATCAAAGCAACAAATGAGTAAAGATATTGACCAAAATCGTAGGTGTTTTCTTTGTGACTCAACAAGCAGTTAATGGTAGGAGAAAAACTGAGGGATGGGGTCACCCAAGTTATGTAAGCAGTACTGAAATGCATCTGTGTGAGTGGTTCCAGCTAGGCAAACATCATTTTAGTGTTCCTGATGCCGACAGTTTACAGTTCCAAAAGTGTGGCTGTATGGAAGATATTCTTCAAAATACTGTTCACACCCTTTATTCAATTTCTGGGGAGGACCCTGGGTACTACAATGTAACAGTAACATTTCAAAGGTTTTACCAGGAAAGACACACTGAGCTGGTAACAGCTCATTTTCATCTGCATCCTCGAGGAAGGGGGAGCAGGGGGATATCTGTGCAGAAAGCAGCAATTTATCAATACAGAGGTGAAATAAAAGTGTACTTAATGTAGAGTGAAAATACATAGGTGCACAATAATCAAAAATAGCATCAATACAGAAATTAAGCAGATGCATATTAAATACAATGAATGTACATGGAGAATTAAAAAAGTGCAAAGTAATAATATCTGCCCAGTGAGGTAGGCAGTACAGCAAGGTGCACCATGAAGGTGAGCATCTCTCAGAGTTCCTAGTTGGACTGGGTGGGGTTGGGTAAAGTTGCTAATGTGAGCCGTGAAGTCATGGAGAAGAGTTTTTAGGGATGAGGGAGTGAAGGTAGAATGGATAGCGGGTGCGGGTTAGACCAATTTGTACTGCTGCTTTAGGTTTCCTTGCTGTAGGTGGGTAAATACAGGGATGGCAGTGCGGTCTAGTACTCTGAGCACTGAACTGTGAACCAGGAGATCCTGGATTTGAATTGCACCACAGTCACTGACTCATTGTGTGACCTTTAGCAAGTGACTTGACTTCCCTGTGTTACAGGCTACACAGCTGTAACATTTGAGCACCACTAAAAAAAAAAACAGCTGTTGCATCTTAGTTGCACTTGACCTCAGTGCATAAATTGCATGGTGAACTCCATGTAGCGCACACATCGTCAGGTGTCTGGGCCTCGCCTGACTCCTTATGGTGAACTCTGTAGCATAATCATCATCTGAGGTTCAGGCCTCTGTTATGCGGTCCGTGCTGTAGACGCATCATCTGTACAGTGTCTATGCTGGTTGTCCTCTCACCTCTTGACCATAACGATGGGCTGGTACACTGGACAGATAAGCTTATACCCATCATGGGCACTGCAGTGCTGCATTGACAAGGGTGCAGTCCTTCAGCTGAGACAATAAACTAAGGATCTTACTTCGAGGAGGCTCTTGCAGCAGGCAACACTAGTAGGACTAAAGCTGCCAGGCGACAGGACCAGTCGTAAAACTTGTAGTTAGCTGTCTGTCATGGGGGGCTGCCCCTGCTGACGTCTGGCAATCCTGTAAAGGGGCGGTCCTCCACACCTACCTCAGTTCTTTCCCACTGTCACCCATGCACATTGGACCTTCACAGATGCCAGCTTCAGTCAGCCACCATTTTTCCCGTGTTTAATCCATGCTTTTATTTGTTTCTTCCTTTTAGACTTCAAAACATCAAGTTTTTGGTGTTTTTTTTTCTCCTGAGTTTATGGCTTCTTGTCCAGCCTTGTCTTCCAGCCGGATGACGAAGTGTGCCTGTGGCAAGCAGATTCCCGCTAAGGATGATCATTCTTCCTGCCTGCTCTTCTTAAGCCCAGACCATGAAACTGAGGCCAGCCAGGACTTCAACCAGGCCACTTAAAGACTTTAGAACGCTACCTACTGAAACTGAAACAGAAATTGGCAGTGATGGAGAAGGAGCTACAGGCCAAAAGTTCCTCTACCTCCCAGGCTCAGTCCTCCGGGGCTGCTACGGCTTCATCTTCCTCACAGAAGGAGAAGAAATTGAGCAGGAAGCCTGTTGCTCTCAGTTGCCGCTCAGACCGGCCAGCCCCTCTGGGTCTTATGCCCACGGGGGATCGGCCCCATCTGCCCCGTCAGCCCTTACCTCCTCTGGGTTACCGGTGGTCCAGCCACCTGCCTTCATCTCTGTTTTGGGCGGTGGCTCTTCTGAGCAGCAGATATCATCCCCTGCCTCTCAGCCCTGATGCTCAGGCCCTTAGCACCCATGTCAGGCAGCTTGACCTGGGCTGGAGCCTTACCCCCGGCCAAGACATCACCTTCATCGGTCCCCGACTTCGGGGCCAGTGCGAATCCTTCTAGGCATCCCCCGGAGTAAGTGTTCACCACTGCCTCTACGCAGGCATCACCGGTCCCCTTGACTTGGGGGCCCTCTTCGCCCACAGGTGCCACCCTCACCTTTGGGACCGTCAGCTACTTCCCCAGACCGTCGCCAGCCTTCACTACTTAAGCCACACCGGCCATGCTGATGCCTTGGCCGACGACTCCTCAGCTGTTGTCGCCTCGACCTCAGCCACAGCCAACGCCTGCTGGTCCTCAGGATCCACAACCAGCACTGGGTGGACCTGCACAGGGTTACCCTATGCCGGCTCCCCCACCATCGTATCCATACCCCTCTTCTGAGTACCCATATCCTCTGGTCTATAATCCACCTCCACCGGTGGATTACAGTGCTCTTTTCACTCTTTGGTGGTCCTTTATGCAGAGTAAGGACACACCCAGGAGGCCGTCTTCTCCTCTGCCTCCCCGGGACCACCCACCTCAGGACCTGGGCAGGACCTAGTGACCACTGTGACATGTGGTCCTCCAGAGGGCATACTGGCGTGGGCTCCGGCCATCATGTGGACGAATGTCAGCCGCGAGACCAGTCCCTGACAGTGAGCCGTCAGGGGATGACCCTTCCTCTTCATCTTCAGAGTCCTCTGAGGGCTTCGGGGGCTCCTCCAAGGGACAGGACCAGGCTTGGGAGGTCACTAAATCCTCTCCTGATGACCCTACCTTTCTTGATGATATGCATCCTATCCAATCCCTCATGGGATGGGAAACAGAGGAGCTGGACCTGGAGCACCATTGCCTAGCCATTTATTTGCAGAAAAAGGAGACCCTGCCCTTGGTGATGCCTTCTTTAACAGATTCTTATGAGGATGTTACCAGGACAGCGTGGAACTACCCATCCTCCACCCCGGCCTTACCCAAAAAGAGTGACCGCCTGTACCATGCACCGGTGGGAAAGCCCTTCATGGGGGAGCACCACACGGTGAATTCTGTGGTCATTAATGCAGCCCATGACTGTACTAAGAGACCCAAACACCTCAGTACCCACCCTCCGGACAAGGAGTCTAGGCAGCTGGATCAGAGGGGCAAGTGAATGCACGCCTCTGCCACCCTGGCCATTTGAGCTGTGAACTCTTTGGCCCATATGGTACAGTACCGGAATGGGATCAGGCAAGGTATCTGGTTCAGACTCTTCTGGAGGATCCCATCAAAACTCAACTGGCCCAACTTTTAAAGTCTGGCTCAGATGTGGGCACTCATATCCTGCGGGTGTCATACGATACTGTCGATGCCTCCGGGCATGGGGCAGTTACGGGTATCTGTCTTCATTGCCATTCGTGGCTTAGGGTATTTGACTTTTCTCCTGATGTTCAAGCCAGTATCTTGGATGCCCCTTTCAGAGGTGCTGTCCTGTTTGGGGGGATGCCCAAGACATCATTTCCCACCTCCAGGAGTCTGGCAAAGCACTTAGATTGGTTCATTCTCTCTACTGGTCTCCGCCTCAGACTGCCCAGCGTCAGTTCTTTCATCAGTCCTCTTGCCAGCCTGCCAAGGGCCAGCAGATAAAGGGTCCCTTGAAGCACAAGGCTGAAACCCCTCCAGCCACAGTGGCTACTCCTAGGGCCCCACGAGCGCCCACTGCTTCCCTGCCCACCCCTAGGTCCACCGCCTGACTCTTTACCCAATGATGACTCCCCCCAGAAGAGATCTTGGGGGAGGCGGTCGGGGGTCAGTTCTCCTTTTACCTTGGGTGGCAAGCAGTGACCACAGACCAATGGATATTACAGCTTATCGAGCATGGGCACACCCTAGAATTTCAAACAACATGAAGCTTGGCTGTATTGCGACAAATGCAGTATGACCAACTGGTTCAGCTGCCCCAGAGAAGAAAGAGTTAAACTCTATGCAAGTGCATAGAACGTCGAGCTCAGTTTTCAAGCCACTGTCTTCAGTAAGTTCTAATAACTGATCATATTCTTTACTCCGCTCACCAATGAAAACGCCTCAGAGATTTCTCCTCATTGCCGTCGGTCATGATTAGAGTTTCGTCGGTATTTCTACCACCATTTATAATTTTCTTGCAAAGTTCTTCAAACCTCTGTCTCTGGTTTCACATGTTTTCTAGGTTACTTGGTATTATTACTTGGTATGAAAGAACAGAAGAAGGCCAGAGCCCATCGAGACTGTTCCCCACACTATGTGGGACATTATTTATCTATTATCCCTCAACCAAACATCTAATTTGTTTTTAAAGACAGTGGCACTAGTTGCCTCTACCAATTCTTGTGGCAAGGTGTTCCATACAATGGATACTCTTATTGGAAAAAAGTTTCCTCTTTTGCTGGTTTTATAAATTTTTACTTCAAGCTGTTTATTATGCAGTCTCGGAACATGTCTTCTTTTAGAGAGTGTTAGACCATATTTTTCCATTAGATCTGGTGAATTTATTAAATTAAAAACCATAAGCATGTCATCTCTTAATCTTCTAGTTTGAAGAGAGAAGAGACCAGTAGCTTTTAATCTGTTCTGATAATCCAAGTTTGTTAATCTTGGAATCATTCTAGTTACTCTCCTTTGAACCTGTTCAAGAATTGCTATGTCTTTTTTTGGTTTGGATTCCAGAAAGGGGAGCTATAGTCTAGATATGGTCTAATGTATGTCCTATACAATGGAATAAGTCATTGTTCAGTGTGGTTAACAAAAGTGCGTTTTATTTGCCTCAAAAGTCTGTTGGTCATGCAAGCAGTTCTAACACAGTGATCATTTGATGTAAGTTTATTATTAACATATATCCCTAAATCTTTTTCACAATTTGATGAGTGAAGTGGTAGTCCGTTTATATGATATATCGTTTTTGGATTATTTACACCGGAATGCACTACTAAACATTTGTCTTGATTAAACTGCATATGATTTTCATTTGCCCAGAGTGTTAATTTTTCAAAATCCTTCTTTAATGCAGAAATATTTTCTTGATTACTAACCTTGCCCCCCCAATTTAGTATCGTTTGCAAATTTAACTATGGAGTTATTTGACCCTGTTTGTAAATCGCTGATAAAGAGGTTAGACAATGTTGGTCCCAAGACCGACCCCTGTGGTACACCACTTGTCACACTACCCAAATCAGACAAGATATCATTAATTCCAACTTGCTGAGAACGATCTGTCAACCAGCTTAAAGTCCAGTTGACAGTATCAGGTGACAAACCTAGATTGTGCATTTTAGTAATGAGTTTTTCATGTGAGACCTTATCGAAAGTTCTACTAAAGTTCAAAAGAATTACATCAGCAGGGATACCCACATCTAGTAGAGTACTTATATTGTTGTAAAAAGATATCAGATTGGTGGTGCAGGAATACTTGGGAGTAAACCCATGCTGATTTGAATCATAAATTCCTAATTTTTTACAATCTTGATCTATTAGAGACTTCATTACTCATTCCATTAATTTACCAGCCACTGAGGTCAGGCTAATTGGAAGATAATTTTACACAGAACCTTTATTGCCTTTTTTAAATATGGGAGTAACTATTGCTGAACGCCAATCATTTGGTACAATGCTTTCTTGTAAGGATTTATTGAAAATAATTGACAAAGGTATAGAAATATTTATAGAGGTTCCAATCAGAAACCATGGATAAATACCGTCTGGGCCTGGACTAGTATTTTTTTTTTTTTAGTTTTTTGATAGCCTGTATAATGTCAGTTGGATAGAACCTATGATAATCTACATGGTGAACTTTAAATGTATTAATAGGTGATTTTTGAGAGAAAACAGAACAAAAGTACTTATTAAAGAGATTCGAGGTTTCTATATCAGATAGAGAAGAGCAATTGGTTATAATGGGACCAGTGGTCCTCGATACACTTTTTTTACTATTTATATAGGAGAAAAGAGATTTGTGACAGTCTTTTGTGTGAGCTAGTTTAAATTCTAGCTTATTTTTGCCAATTTAATAGAATTTTTTCAGTTTTTCACAGATAGTCTGTATTTATGTAGAGTAGTTTTAAATGGAACAGAACTATTCTTAAGTTTCCTAAAAAGTTTAATTTTTATTTTAATCTGATTTTTAATTGTCTTGTTGAACCAAGGGGAAATTTTTCCTTTATTATTAAATTTCCTCTTAGATGGAATAAAGGTATTTTTCCAAATAATGTACAATGTTTTTAAAAAAAGTCCCAAGCTTGTTGTGTTGTACAGTTAAGAAGCTTAGATTCCCAGTTTATGTTTTGTAAGTATTCATTGATTTTAGAAAAATTTGCTTTGTTATAATTTTTTGTATAGTTTAACTTCCTTTGTGTAGTTTTAAACTGTTGAATTTCAAAAAGAACAGGTGAATGATCACTGGTCCCAAGTGGATCCCAAATTTGTAAATTGCTAATTTGTTGCCCTATGTTAGTAAATAATAGATCCAAAATATTAGGACCTCGGGTGGGTTCAGTAACAAGTTGTTGTAATCCAGTACTAACTACCACATCTGTTAGTCCTTTCTCGGCATAGGATGGTCCTGAGAATGAGTCCCAGTTACTATGAGGGAGGTTAAAGTCACCGGATATTACAGTATCTTGAGATTCTGAAAAATGTGTAATTTCTTTAAACATATCTGTTGTGTAATCTGAATTTGCAGATGGAGGTCAATAGATGTTACCAATAGTTATATAGGACTGCTCCTTCAATAAGATTTCAACCCATATACTTTCCAAAGGAAAGGGAGAACACACTTCAAAAGAAGGAATATAATTTCGTATGTACATACAAACTGCACCGCCTTGCTTATCTAATCTGTTTTTACGATATAACTTATAACTTGGAATTTCTCTGGACCAAATTGAGGATGTGTCCCACCAAGTTTCAGTTACTCCCACCACACCTATATTTGAAGTTTTACATTTGGCTTAGAGTTCTGCTAATTTGAGTTGGTTTAAAGATCTTGCATTCAAAGCTAGGAATTTACATTTAGTTGTAATAATATTTTGGTAAGTATTCAGAGACTTGGAAATAGACCCATTCTCCCCCACTGTTTTTAGTTTAAACAATGATTTATGATTTTAGTGATACTTTTCCCCATAAGTGTACTACCCTATAACTGAGATGTAAACCGTCCCAGCAAAACAAGGAAGAACGATCTGAAAATGATTCCCAGTGGGTAATACAGGTATATCCTGCTTAAACACCACTTCTCAGCCATTCATTTAGGGCTTTGATTTTCTGCGTCATGGTAGATGTTGCTCTCGGGACAGGTAGAATTTCAGATATACATACACAGCATCCCATATCAAGTAACAGGTTACATAACACCACATAGTCCTGTTGTAACTGATTAAATGGGGTGTTGTTTATATCATTAACACTGGCATGTATGATAATCAGTGGATTTTCCCCTGCATTTTGTAAAATTTTAGGCATCATGGAGGTAATGTCAGATAACCTGGCCCCATGGAAGTTAGAACAAGTGCGGTTGCTCTTGTCACTATTGCACACTGCCCTGTCAATGTGCTTAATGATTGAATCTCCCAGGACTAACACTTGTTTTGAGACAGTAGGGGTACAAGAATCAGAAACAGGTGATTGTTTAACACATTCTGGAATGATTAACTTAATAGGTATTGATTTGGTAACTTGAGACTTACTAGGACAAGTATTCATGGGCATTAATTCCTGATTGAAAAGTGTTTTTGAACCATTATTATCAACAGAGGGTGATGCACAGGATAAATCATGTAGCACTTCATTATTTGATAGTCAATTGCTCAAACCTATTACGAGTTTCAATAGGGGCACTATTGTGTATTTAACTGCCCCTCCTTTTTTTAAGAGGCTTTGTGACAATGGTCCAGTCATCATTATCGTGAGAAGAGGGCGGATAATCATCCACCTTATATGAGGGGGCAGAGACAACAGGTATACCGGTACTAGTCGTTACAATTGTCTCCTCATCAGGAGGCATAGAAATGCTACCTAAATGTGAAGGAAATTGCTCATTAGAATGAAGTTGTTCATACATAAGATCAATGTAACTTTCCAATTCCCTAATACCAGTAGAAACTGGTTTAATATTAAGCAGAAACGCTATCTCTGCTTCAGGAGTAGTAATTAGATGGCAATTAGCACATACATACTCGCGCCCATACTTTCCCTCACTATACATCAAACATTGCATACACTTACTAAGTTCTTTTTCCATTATTAAAGGTGTATATTTACTAAGTAGAGGATATGCTAAAATGATCTTATCCAAGTTTGTTTAATCCAGCAGTTTCGGCATGCCCAGCGGACACAGCAGACTCACGTAAACGCAAATGTAGCTTCTTTTAGTTAGCTGCTTTCTGCTCTACAAGCAAGGCTAGCAACAGCAAGAGGTTGGGTAAGTGTTTGGTTTCCTGTTGGTTCCGTCGACTGTGAGGAGACCAAACTTTGTTTTTTCCCTACTGTTTCTGTTTTAGCCGTTTGGGATCCGGTTCAAAGCCCTGACTAAAACCAAGGGTTTTTCTCAGTTTTTTACCAGCTGACTCTGAACTGTTTGCCAGTCAGGACTTCGGTCTCTCTTACCCAGCCTAACTAAGCCTCCAGGGGTAAGCTCTTGATCTTACTTCGAGAGGGCTCTTGCAGTAGGTATTCATATATAGGACTAAGCCACCAGGTGTCAGGACCCCAAGGAAAAACTTCTAGCTAGGAGCCTCTGGCGGGGGAACACCCCCACGTCAGGTGACCGGCGTCGGCCGACGTCAGTATAAAGGGGCGGTCCCCCATGCCCGCCCTCCAGTTCTTTCCAGCCGTAGCTTGCGAAAATACCTCACAGAAGAACAGTGCTCACTTGTCTCGCTATTTTGGATGAGTATTACACTTTTTTTGACTTTTATTTCATTTCTCTCAAAAATTTTGTAAATTACCTCACTGAGTATGTCGTCCCCGACACCCTCTGAATCGGATAAGAACAAGTGCAACTCATGTGGATCCCAGCTTCCTCACAAGAACAGCCATTCTCTTTGTCTTTTTTGCTCCACCGTGTGGAGGAATGTGTGCACTGCCAAAAATTCAATTCTGCCACCCGGAAATGGAGACACCAGTCCCTGGAGACCCATTTGTTTAAAAAAGAAAATGTCATCCATGGAGAAAGAATTGAAGAAATTGAGGCAGGCATCTACGTCTCCTGAGGGCCATCATAAAATGAGGAGGGACAAGGAAACACCAAGACCGGGACTGTCGTCCACAGTGGCCGTGACCTCGGCTGAAGTCGCAGCCCTTCAGGTAACTTCCCCTCTGGGGGATTGTCCTTCGACGGCTGCCTTGGTGGTAACTAAGCCAGCATCGACCCCCCCGACAGGCTTGCATTCGGGCCTGCCGGGAGCTTCCGGGGAAAAGGAGGCCTCCAATCCCGCTACGGTTCCTAAAACTCATCCTACCGGATATGGCTGATAAGTTGGCCATCAGCCCCTACGACGACCACCCAGCCCGTGACCCCACGTCAGGCTCTGACACCACGCCTGACATCCGGGAGTCACCACAGCGTATTCCAGTTGCGTTGCCCTCTGAGGTTCCTGCGTCTCCTCCGACTCCCCTTGGGGAATCTGCTCCTCCCTCCCTGGCTGGGGTCAAGGATGCTGGAATGCTGCTGTCGGGGCTGTACTCCAAACGCTGGACCCGACGCCAAATAACCTGTCGTCGCCCTCCGACATTCCGCTTCCCGACTGCAGACCCGCTGTGCCGTCGGGGTTGGCTGGGCTCCCAGACCCTCTTGTGGGTCCGCCTACTCCAGGTCAACGCCTGATCCATCCACTCCGCCTGCAGGGCAGATGCCAGGACCTTCGGCTCCATCAGAGCCCCTAGCGCCTGGATAGCTGATGCCGCAATATCCGACGCCGCACTACCCGACGCCGGGCCTCCCGCCATTGAGTTATGGGTACCCTTATTACAGGTTTCCAGGTTACCTGTATCCGAGCCCCCCTCCTCCAACTCTTCCGCAGTCTCAGGTGGGCTTGAGGGAGGTTTTGGCTGAGGCTGAGACCCAGCTCACCAGGGAGGTCGAAAGCTGTTTGCCGACACCAGACCCCTTACATCGGCGAGAAGAGACTCCCCCACCTTTACCCAATGTCAGGGCAGAACCATCTGGATCTTGGGCAAGGGACGATACGCTTCCCCGGAGTACCCCCAGAGGGGACAATCTACCCCCCACACAGGGAGGACTCTTCATCTTCATCGGAGCCATCTGATTCTGGCCACTCTGAACTGATCCTGGGGACGAGCCACACACTCCAGAAAACCCCAGGCCGCAGTGCTCTCTGAAGTCTCCTCCAGAGGACCCTTCCTTTCTGGAGCTGCTGAAGAAGATCCAGGCCTCTTGTGAGCGGCAATCAGTGGGGCAGATCCCCAGCGTATAAAACTTTTTCCCCCCATTGTTTAACCAGGTGAGACACACTAAGCTGAAAGCTTGTTTATAAGTGCAATCTGGGAGCACAGAGAAGTTAAGTGACTTGCTCAGGGTCACACAGTATGCAAGTGGAGGCTGTGGGATTCAAACCCAGGTCTCCAGATTTGCAGCTCAGAGCCTTAAAGCACTGCGCTATACTGCCTCCCAAGGACATCATCACCGAATTGCAGGAGAAGGGTTTGGCATTGAAATCTGTCCAGACAATGTACAAATCCTCCCAAGGGCAGAAACATCCCTTTCGGCGCCAGAGCCACTATAACAAAAACAAACACAACTTGCTGCTCATCTGGACCTCCCAGAGACCTCTCCCACCCCGATTCCACCCTGGATCGAGCCTCACTTGGATCTTGTCTCCACTGTTTGGCAGCAACTTTCCTTATTAGCCCCTCTCCCTAGAAAGTCAGGCTATACCAGACTCCAGAGGGTAAAGACTTCCTTAGTCTTCATCCCAAGGCGGATTCGGTGGTGATTAGTGCCGCTCACGACTGAGCCGCCAACCCAAAGCACCTCAGCTCGTCCCCTCCTGACAAGGAATCACAACTTCTGGACCAGTATGGGTAGAAGATTTACGCTTCTTCCACTCTGGGTATGAGGGCCCTAAATTATGTCTGTCATATGGGGGAAGTCCATCCTCACTCAGGTGGAAGCAAAACTGGATTTCCTCCCAGATTCCCAGACTAAACAGGAACTGGGAGACCTGGTCCATTCCATGCGTTTGGCCTGTAGACACATGCTTCATGCTGCCTACAACGCAGTGGACACAGCAGGTCGGAGCTCAGCTTTTGCTGTAGCCCTACAGTGCCATGCCTGGCTCCGCGTGTCAGGTTTGGCCCTTGAAGTGCAAACTGCAATTCACGATGCTCCCTTCAGGGGATCTGTGCTTTTTGGTGGCGATGTCAAGGACCTCATCACCGAATTGCAGGAGAAGGGTTTGGCATTGAAATCTGTCCAGACAATGTACAAATCTTCCCAAGGGCAGAAACATCCCTTTTCGGTGCCAGAGCCACCAAAAACAAACACAAAGCAAAATGCCTGAATAAGCATAGAGCCACGTCAGCAGCCAAAGCTCCTCCCAGCAAAAAAGCCTCCGGAGCTCCGGTCGCTGCTCTGCCCTCTGCCTCCTGACTCCCTGCCTATCCCACTGCCTCTGTTAGTATCAGAGGAACCGGTAGGGGGGAGATTTTCCTCCCATCTGCCAGGTTGGGAGAGGATAATTGCAGATGCTTGGGTGCTTCAGCTGGTATCAGCAGGGCACTCAATAGAGTTCATTGAAAAATCTCCTCGCAGACCCCCCCCAGTCCTCATACTCCCCTCTGCACCTTCAGTTGGTACTAGAGGAAATCCGCTCTTTTCTTTTGAAGGAGGCAATAGAACCCGTCTCCGCCACCTGCAGGGGATGGGTTACTAGTCCCATTTCTTTCTTGTACCAAAGACCACCAGATATCTGAGACCCATATCAGAGCTCAGCTCCCTCAATCAGTTTGTGGAGTACAAATGGTTCCGAATGCTCTTGCTACCGAGTCCTCTTCCCATTCTTCATCCGGGAGTGTGGCTATGCTCTTTGGGATATGCAAGTTGCATACCTCCATATCCCCATATGCCATTCCCACCGCAAGTACCTCTGTTTTTTTCAGGGGTCACACTTCCAGTTCAGAGCCCTCCCATTTGGCCTTTCCTCGGCTCCCCCAAGTATTTACCAAATGCCTGGCGGTAATAGCGGCCTTTCTGCATACACAGGGAGTTCAAGTCTTCCCCAACCTGGACGACTGGCTTCTAGCAGCTCCAGCCTGGGAGGAACTCTTATGCTCCCTTTCTCTCACCCTATAAGTTTTCTCCAGCCTGGGTATCACAGTGAACCAAGCCAAGTCCCACCTGGTCCCTTGCCAATGGCTGCAGTTCATAGGGGCAGTGTTGAACACGACCCTAGGCAAAGTTTTTTTTGCCCCTGGACAGAGTCGAGACGCTTTCAAGTCAAGCTCGTCTCTTATCGGGCCTCAGATGGGTCAGAGCCAGGAAGGTCCTTCCCCTTCTTGAATTAATGGTGGCTGCCATTCCCACTGTCCCACTAACGCGGCTTCACATGAGAATCTCCCGGTGGACTCTCAGGTCCCAGTGGGACCAGTCTCGAGATGACCTGGACCGCGAGGTCCTAGTGTCAGACCCGTTGATCGGGGGTTTGCAATGGTGGATGGTTCAGGAACACCTCAACTGAGGGGTCCCGTTTTGTACCGATCCCCCCACTCAGACTCTGATGACAGACGCATCGGGGCAGGCTGGGGTGCCCATCTGGGATCCCACAGGATTCAGGGCAGCCAGTCTCAGTTTGAGCAGAAGCTTCACATAAATGTCCTCAAGCTGAGGGCAGTTCTCTGCCCTTCAGGCTCTCCTTACCATCATTCTTCCCGGTCATCTCCTGATCCAATCAGACAACATGTGTGTAGTCTGGTACCTCAGTGAACAGGGAGGAACTAGTTTCTATCCCCTCTGCCGGGAAGCAATGAGGGTCTGGTACTGGGTGTCTCAGCACAACCTGCACCTGATGGCTCTCCACGTTCCGGGAGTGGAGAATACTCTGGCAGACACCCTCAGTCACTTGGCCAGGTCTAACGAGTGGGAACTCAATCAAGACGTCGTAAATGACATCTTCCAGCACTGAGGGACTCCTCAAGTGGACCTCTTTGCCTCCCCCAACAATGCCAAGCTTCCCACCTATTGCTTGCTCACTCTAGGGTGAGACTTTTTTGGCGGGACACGCCGTCTCTCTGTTGGAAGGGCAGATTCGTTTACGCTTTCCCTCCCATTCCTTTGATTCTGAAAGCACTCAACAAACTTCTGGCGGAGGGGGCGCGAATGATTCTCATCACTCCCTTCTGGCCGAGGCAAGTTTGGTTCTCTCTTCTGCAACAGTTTTCCAAGGAACCTCCTCTTCCTCTACCTCTGTCGCAGCATTTGCTGACCCAGAATCAGGGGATCCTGGTCCATCCAGGGCTATATTATCATTTCACTTTCATGCATGGCTGCTACAGACATAACCAAGGCACACTTTGGCATTTCCCCCTTAGTAGTGGATATTCTGGTGGAGGCCAGAAAGCCTTCCACCAGGTCTACCTACGCTATGAAGTGGAAGTATTTCACTATTTGGGCCAGCTCCAAGGATTTGGAACCTTTCTTCTGCCCAGCGAACAAAGTCCTGGATTACCTGAGGCATCTCTATGACCTGGGCCTTAGCTACTCCTCTGTGAAGGTACATATGGCAGGTATCTCAGCCTACCACATTCCCTTTGGAGACAGGACTTCTGCCCAATTGGAAGTCTCCAAGACTTTGTTGAGAGGGGTTCTCCATTTAAGGCCCCGATCCACAATCCTGCTCCTCCTTGGGACTTAAACTTTATCCTAGAGAAGCTCACACTGCCTCCTTTTAAACCAGCAGCTGAGGCAGATTTAAAGTTTCTTTCTTGGAAGACACTATTTCTAGTCTCCATTACCTCCACTCGGAGGATTTCCGAGCTGTAAGCCCCAGTGTTCAAAATCCTATACTTGATTTTTCACAGGGAAAGGGTGGCCATGCACACTAATCCCAAGTTTCTTCCAAAGGTGGTGGCTGAATTCACATTAAATCAATCCATTGAACTTCCTGCGTTCTTCACAGAACATTCCAGTAATGGAGAGTATCTTCTGCATACCCTGGATGTGCATAGAGTACTGAGATACTATACCAATAGGACTAAGGATCTCAGAAAGATGGATCAACTCTTTGTTTCTTTTGCTAACAAAAGAGAAGGCAATGCTGTTTCCAAGCAACGCCTTTCTAAGTGGTTAGTGAATTGTATCAACTTTCTGTTACGAAAAGTATAACAAGACCCTGCCGGGTCAGGTCAGAGGCCACTCCACCGGGGGTAGCTGCCTCTGCTGCTTGTTTCAGGAATGTGTCAGCGGCAGAAATCTATGCAGCCTCAACTTGGACTTCCTTCCATATTTTCATGAAACATTACAGTTTGGACATTGCCTCTCGCCGCAGAGCAGGCTTTGGGTTGCCTGTTCTGCAGGGACTCCTTTCATGATCCCTGATCAGACTTTGTCATTTGTGGATGACAGCGACTCCTACCATTTTTTCTCTTTGTTTCAGACTGCTTGGAATTCTGTCCTATACATGAATACCTACTGCAAGAGCCCTGTCAAAGTAAGATAGTACAGTTACATAAGAACTTACCGTAACGGTAGATCTTAGAGAGAGGCTCTTGCAGTAGGTATTCCCTTCCCTCCCTCTGTCCTCCTCAGTTTCTTCTTTTCATCTATGGGGGCATATCCTCTTCTCTCGTGTCATGTCTTTTGGTGGGAAAGAACTGGAGGACGGGTGTGGGGGACTGCCCCTTTATACTGACGTTGGTCACCTGATGTGGGGGCAGTCCCCCGCCAGAAACTGCTAGCTACACATTTTTCCATGGGGTCCTGATGCCTGGTGGTTTAGTCCTATATGTGAATACCTACTGCAAGAGCCTCTCTCGAAGATCTACTGTTAAGTTCTTATGTAACTGTACTTTTTTTTAAATCCGGGCCTAACTAAGCCAACTTCAGATAAAACAAAATTTGGCTTTTTGCGTGACTGGCCTAACTAAGCCATTTGGTCAAGCAGTTTAAATTTTAGGGGTATGTCACAGAAACGCAAGAGAAAAAACGGTCCCACTGGTTTTCAGCGCTGTACCGAGTGCGGGGAGCAATTTGCAAAAGCTGATCCGCACTTGGTTTGTCTGTATTGCTTGGATTTCGACCACTTGCAATCAGACTGTGCTATCTATGAAAATTTCCCTCGGTCTACCATCGATAGACGGCTTAGTAAACTGAAGGAAAGAATGGATAAAACTTCTTCAGAGGGCGGCTCTGGTTCAACCGAACCTTCGGTCCCGGCTGCCGATCCCTCGAGACAGGGTAAACCGTCAACAGTTAATAGACACTCTTGAGTCTTCAGAACCCATAATGTCTAAGAAAGCCAAACGGTCTGGTTTGGAACTGCTTAAACAACCGGTTGCGGTTCCAACCACGGAAGAAATTGCCAAAGCTAAACGCATAGTGCAGTCCTTGCAGTCTGGGTTGGGCTGACCATCGCAGGTACCATCTGGACAGCCAACGATTCAGGATACCGGGTTAATACCCTCTGGACCTCCTGATCCTGAAGAGTACTGTATGTCGGAGTGTGAATACGATGATTAGGAGTGAGGATGAGGGGGAGCCCATAGACTCTGAGGTGTCCCCTGATCATCCCCAGTACGAATCTCCTCCTAGACCTGTCTCAGAGACCACCTCTCATTTTGCCTTCATGAGACAGGTGGCTGAGACACTGCAGCTCTCTGTGCAGGAAACCAGACAGGAAGAGGATGAGGAAGAGGATTACAGGGAGATGATGGATCTCCCTGTGTCTCAAGGACTTTCAATCCCCATGCACAAGTCTCTAAATAAGTAGGCTTAAGCCGGCCCGGTGGCGCTGAGGGTTGAGGCGCTGGACGCCACACCTCGCGCCATGCCGCTGACCCAAGTTCGGGAGCGAACTGGTGTGCTGGGGGTTGGCAAGGGAGGAATAGGATTGAACACCTGCTGGGCTGCTCTCCTATCCGGGGGGGAGGGTACTGGGGAGCTCAGCGCTTTGGTGACCCCTGGTGGAGATCGGGGGTGCTGCAGAGTGCTGGACAGCATGTACACAGTGTGGCCCGACGCTGGCAGGGTGTCCGTGTGCGGAGAAGTCTGGATATGTGCACCTCACATTGGGGGGGAGGGCGTAACAGGAGGAGAAAACCCTCCTCAGCCGGATAGGCGATGGCTTCCTCCAGTGCTGCTGTCACACGCCCAATGCCGGTATCCAGTCACTGCCCCTTCAGTCTCCCTGGGGCTGTTAGGGAGGTCGCGACCTCGGAGAGTCGTAACGACTTTGAAGATGACGGGAGGGATGGTGGGCGGTAGATCAGTCAGGTCAGTGGGGTAAGCCTGAGAGAGTTCTGGACTTGGGGAGTGATAAAGAGAATCAAAAAAAAAAAAAGAAGCAGACTTTAAAAATTCTCCAGATCCCTAGTTCTGTCCCTCCCTTGGACAAGAAGATGGACAAAAAATATTTTCTGGCTGGTAGTGGCACTGAATTTCTTTCTGGTCACTGCAGCCATGTAGAGGTAGTGCAAACTGCAGCCTGCGAAAAGGCTGGCATTCCTCTGGCTTCACATCCCCCTGACAAGGATTCCTGAAAAATGGGTTCCCTTGCCAAAAAGACATACATAATTATTTTTTTGGCTCTGTGTTTAACTCAAAGGAAACTATAAATTTCAGCAAAACTGACTTACCAACACCGTTACTATTAACTGATACTGAAATAGTAGCTGCCATTAAGATGGTTAAACCACATTCAGCCCTTGGCCCCGATGGTATTAGCCCGGATTTTGTATTAAGTACGGCAAATTCTATTAGTACTCCTCTAAAACTTTTGTTTAACTTTTCTTTGAAACACAGTGAGCTACCTACTGAATGGAAACTAGATGTGATCTGTCCTATCCACAAAAAAAGTAGCAAATCTTTAGTTGAAAACTACAGACCAATTAGCCTAACATTGGTTATATGTAAAATTATGGAGCGTGTTATAAAACATAGATTGTAAAATGAATTGGACATAAAGGGACTTAAGGATTCTAAACAACATGGCTTTGTTAAGCATAGATCGTGCCCTACTAATCGTATTGTTTTTTTATGAAAAAGTCAGTCATTTGTTAGATCATAATATTCCAGTCAATGTCTTATTTCTTGATTTAAAAAAAGCATTTGATAAAGTTTCACATACGATCCTTATTGATAAAATGATTAATATGGATCTAAATCAGCATATTATACAATGGGTTACAGCATGGTTAAATTCTAGGACTCTGAAGGTTAAAATCCATGATATTTATTCAAAGTCAATTCCTGTTACTAGTGGAGTCCCCCAGGGTTCTGTATTGGAGCCCACTTTGTTTAATATTTTTATATCTGATTTACGTATTGGATTAAAGGCTCATATTATCAAGTTTGCTGATGATACAAAGATCTTTAATGAGGTCAAGTCTATTGAGCAAGCAAACTCTTTTCAAAATGATATTGGTGTACTCGAAAAATGGTCTTTAAACAATAAAATGTTTTTTAATAGTGGCAAATGTGCCGTCATGCATTTGGGGTTAAGAAATAATTAAAATAAATATTACCTAAACTGTCTGGAGATTAGATCAGTATCTTCAGAGAGAGATATGGGCATCCTGATAACTAATCAGTTATCATCAGGGGAACATTGCAGACATATTACTTTAAGAGCAAATCGAATTATATCTGCTGTCAAAAAATCATTTTTCTGTAAACAGGAAGCATGTTTAATTCCTATCTATAATTCATTTATTAGGCTACACTTGGACTTTGGTGCCACCTTTTGGGTGCCTTATCTTAAAAAGGATAAAATCCTTCTTGAGAGTGTTCAAAGAAAAGTTACTGAACTAATCCCTAAACTACAGAATATCAGCTATAAGGACAGGTGTATTGCACTTAACCTTTACGACCTGGATACACGGAGAAATAGAGGAGATTTATTAATTATTATTTAATATCTTAAAAGATAATATTTTGAGAACAGACTGTGGGTTTAAGTTTGCAAATAAAATAGGTATTCTTAGATGTAACAATAGACAACTGTTTGTACCTGTGTCACGTAAGGATAAAAGGAAACACTTCTTCACCATCAGAGCTGCAAACCTGTGGAATAAGTTACCACAACATATAGTAGAAGCTTCTAATAGAACTGTTTAAAAGTTATCTGGATAAACACCTATTGGGTAATTAGATGTTTTACTCCACAGAGTGTGGAGAGGTAGTCTCGATGGGTCTTCGGACCTTCTTCTACCTAATAAAACCGAGTAAACCTGGCATCCTCCGTGGGCATTGGGCATATGGCTTATGCCTCCAGGTATCAGAAATCCCTCTGGGAGTCAGTGAAGCAGTTAGCTCAAAAGGCTCCTCCTGAGCAGACGTCAGATCTTCAGGAGTTGGTCACCAAGGGAGTGCAGGCATCGAAGTCCTAGTTTGATATGGCTGTGGACTCCAGTGATGCAGCCTCAAGAGCCATGGCATCTGGCTAAGATGCACCAACTTATCCCAGGACATGCAGAATAATGCTTTGGACGTTCCCCTCACCCAGAATTCCCTGTTTGGGGAACAGACTGAAGCATATATGAAAAAGATGAATGAGTACAGAGTGGCTTGCAGGAGTGCTTCAGCTAAGGAGAAGGCTGCCATTCCTCAGAAACAACAGGCATGGGGCAGTGGCAGACCTTACCCCAGGCCTTTCCACCAGGCACAAGCTTTTCCCTCTTACCAGCAACCCAGGGGCTTCTTTAGAGGGAGAGGCAGAGTGCTGGCAGGGCTGCTTCCACCTCCCAGTCTGCTACCCCAATTAAACAGACACCCTGCAGACTCTGTCCAGGCCGCCATCCCTTCACCTGTAGGGGGCAGGCTGACCCACTGTCTCCAGGTGTGGCAATCCATTATGTCAGACAAGTGGGTCCTGGAGCTAGTATGTCAGGGCCTTGCTCTCAGCTTCAAGCTGTTCCCAAAACTGACTCCAAGGGCATTCACACCTGCCATCCCTGCAGAAACAGCCTTGTTGGAGGCAGAGGTTTCTACTCTTCTACTCTCAAGGGCAGTGGAGCCTGTGCCCCCTCAGAACAGGGGAAAAGAACTGTACTCCAGGTACTTCTAGCATTAAAGAAAAATTGGGAGTGGCGGCCCATTCTAGATCTCCGATTCCTCAACAGACATCTTACAAAGCCAAACTTCAAAATGACAATGCTGGCTACCATTTTATCTACTCTCAGGCAAAGGGGACTGACTAGCATCCCTGGATTTAAAGGATGCCTATTTCCACATCTCCATCAGGCAGTCCCACAGAAAATACCTCAGATTTCGACTACCTTCAGGCCACTACCAGTTCAGGGCCATGCCCGTCAGGCTGACCTCTGCCCCAAGAGTATTTACAAAGTGTCTGGCAGTGGTAGTGGCATACCTCAGAAGGCAAGGGGTTGCAGTTTACCCCTACCTGGACGACTGGCTGCTGGTGGGTCAGTCCCCCTAGCAGGTAAAAGAAGCACTAAACCTCATTCAGGACACACTTCAGTTCCTGGGTTTCCTGGTGAATCTAAAGAAGTCAGTCTTGAACCCAGTACAGTGCTAGACTTCATAAGGACAGAGCTGAACACCATTCAGGCAAGGGCCTTTCTGCCCCCTGTAAGGGCACAGGCCCTTCTCGATTTGGCAAAATCCTTCCACCTTCGAGTCCTTCGACCAGCAAGTTATTTCTTACAGCTCCTAGGTCATATGGCCTCCACCACAGTTGTGGTTCTGGGGTCCAGGTTCCAGATGAGGGATATTTAGTTCCACCTGAGATCCTTCTGGTCCCAGAAGCAGGATCCTCTATCCAAGCTGATTACAGTGTCTCCCACCCTTCTGTTAGCTCTTCTGTGGTGGCAGGATATGGACAACCTCAGAGTAGGGGTTCCCTTTCTTCCTCAGGCCCCCTCTCTAGTGTTGACAACAGATGCTTCAAACAACATGAAGTCTTGCTGTATTCTGACTATTGCAGTTAGCCCCAGCCTTTAAACTGCCCCGGAGAAGAAAGGGTTAACTTTCTATGCAAAGCATGGTATGCTGAGCTCGAGCTCGGTTGAGGTCTGGAGCCCTTTGAAATCCAACTGTCAGATTCTTTACTCTGCCTCACTGAACAGTCGCTCCAGAGATTTCTCCTTCAGTTCTGTTCGAAAGTCTGTTAAGTTGTTGTTTTTTACAGAATTTATTTCCGCATAGTCGGTTCAGTCTCTGTCTGTGGTACCGTGAGTACTAGATAGGTTTTGTTCTGTTTTTCTGTGTGGAAATTGTTAAGTGTTAGATCGGTTCGGCTGAACCGATCACTTGTATTGAACTCTTGTGTTTTACTATAGTGTGTGGTTACCGGTTCTTATCTTTTCTGAAAAAAAAAAAAGGTGTTTTGAACGTTTTTTTTCCAACACCCTTGACCGCAGTTAGGAACCGATAGGGAATCTTGCCTGGCGGTTGCCATAAAAAGGTAAGTTTGGTTAGGTTGGCTGTATCACAAAGGCAAGAAAAAGCGGGCCCTGGGTTTCAACACTGCAGTGAGTGTGGGGAGGTCTTTGCTAAGGCCGATCCCCCACACCACCTGTGTTTATTGTCTGGGGTTTGAACACCTCGATTCAGACTGCCAAATTTGTAAAAATGTTCCTAAATCTACCCTTGAAAAGAAACTAGGTAGACTGAGGGAAAAGGAGGCCAAGAAGTCCGCTGACCTGGATGGCCAGCCCGGTTCAGTTCCAACCGAACCAGAAGGAGTGCCGTCTGACCAGGGCGATACTTCTTCGGGCAAGAGAAGAGCTGATCCTGAGGGTTCGGTTCCTACAAAAAGGAAACGCAAAGAAAAATCGACCGGTTCAGATCCAGAGATTCATGTTCCGACCGCCGAGGAAATAGCCAGAGCGATTCGGATTGTAGATCGCTTCGCCCGGTTCCGATCGATCCGGCACCTTTTCGCAGGGGTTCGCTTCGTTCGGTTCCCCTGGTTCAAGATTATACCCCTGAAGATTGTTATGAACCGGAGTTTGTGGAGGAGGGGGAGTTTGAAGATGATGGTGATGATGATGAAAGTCTGGATGTGCCTGTGGAACCGGACATCTCCCCAGACAGACCTTCTGGTGTATCCCCTCCTAGGCTTTGAGTCCCCTTCCCATTTTTTGTTTTACAGAAAAATGGCTGCAACCCTCCGTCTTCCTATGGAGGAGGCAATGGAGGATCAGGAGGAGCCTGATTATGTGGAAATGATGGACTTCCCAGAGTCCAGGAGACTGTCTGTTCCCCTTCACAAATCCTTTGGGAAACGGACACAAAAAATGCTGAAGTCTCCCAGTTCTGTACCCCCTGTTGACAGAAGGATGGACAAGAGGTACACACTGTCAGCCTCAGATATGGATTTTTTATACCAACAATGCAGCCATGTTGGGGTAGTGCAGGCTGCTGCCTGTGAAAGGCAAACATTCCCTTGGCTTCACACCCCCCCAGATAAAGACTCTAGAAAGATTGATGTCATGGCAAAAAAACAGTACATGGCATCTTCCTTGGGACTCAGGCAGGTGAATTATATGGCCTATACAGCCAGGTACCAGAAATCCATGTGGGACACTGTACTGGCTCTGGCTAAACAGGCCTCCCCCAGCTAGCCAAGGAGCTGGAGGAGGTGGCTGCAGATGGGATTGAAGCATCAAAAGTTCAGTTTCTTTTTGATACTCTATTTATTTTCTAGTTTCTTTTTCCACACAAATGGACATATACATACAAATACAAAACATGACATAAGACAATACATTGGGTCAATTCTTTTATACAGTTGATGCTGGTAATATAATACATTTTGATAGGGAAGAAAGGTTCGATTCTTCTACTCAATAGGTCTCTAATCCCTCATGGTACAAAATCATCTCTGTGTGACATGATATACTGTATATCACCCACCGTCGCCATTGTATTTCAAATTTCTCTTTGTCTCTATTTATTATGGCTGTGAGTTTCTCCATCTTGTATATTTGGGATACTAAATCCTGCCATTCCCTGATCGTGGGGGCTCTCTGGTCTAACCGTCTTTTAGTTATTGCTTTCTTAGCAGATAATAGGCAAACTTGTATTAATTTCCTAATAGGCATCTTACTTTGCCCTCTCTCTAAAATATAGAAAAAATACATTTTCTCTGTTAGATGAATTGTTGTTCCCATCAGCTCCCCCATGGCAATTTCTAAACTATTTATAAAGGGTTTAATATTCTCACATGCCCAGAAAATATGACCATGAGAGGCTGGGGTCTGTCCACAACCTCTCCAACATGCAGCTGTTAGACTTGTGCTATATTTTGCCTGGATTGCCGGCACCTTAAAAAATCTAATTATATTTTTCCATGCGAATTCTTTCCACTGATATGATCCCGTGCCCATTCTCAGATATTTCAGACATGTATTCCACTCTGTGGTGTTCAGCTGCAATCCCAGGTCTTTCTCCCAGGATAGCTTAACTTTATTTAAATTATGCTTATATGTTTGCATTAAAGCCTCATACAAGTATGAGATCATGTGTTGCAGTTCAACTGTTCCCTGTAAGGCCCCTTTAAAAATATCTAAAAAGGATGGATTCTCCTCCCCTGGTGTTAGGAAAGCAGGAAATGTTTTAATATATGCCACTGCTTGCATGTATCTAAATCTGTCTTTAGGCAGCAGACCATATACCCCTACCATTTCCTCAAAGGTCATTATCTCTCCTTTCTGGACGAAATGCAATATAGTCTGTATCCCCATCCTTGCCCAGATACTAAAACTATGATCCAGCCTAGCTGGTTGAAAAGTTTGCACATTTGAAAGGGAGTATATCAAATAATTGCATGGGGCAGTCTGTTTGGAAGTCCACAATGTTCGCCAGCTGGACAGCGTATTTTTTGTATACGAGTTATCTGTAATCTGGTCTATCGGCATTGGCGGCTGGCCTAGAAGGATTCTATCTAGGTTAAATAGATCCGCCTCTCTTTTTTCCAGCTCACACCATTTCACCATATAGTTTATATGGAGCCAGAAATAAATTACTCTGAGTTGTGTAGCTAGGTAGTATTTATATAGACAAGGTAGGATTGGACCCCCCTCCTTCGAGGGAAGCTGCAGTGTCTGATATTTCACTCTAGGTGGATGTGAATTCCATATATGTCTAGAGATTCTTTTGTTTATTTCTTTGAAGAAAGGGGGGGGGTGCAATGGGTAAACAACAGGCCAAGTATAAGAACCTTGGTAAAATATTGATTCTTATAGCCTCTACCCTTTGTATTAGTGACAACGGAACCATATTCCAACGTTCTAGGTCTGATGTTACCTGGATAAACATCTGGTTATAATTTAGACTATATAGTAGTTCCGGCTCTAGTGCAAGCTGTAGCCCTAGATATTTCAGATGGGTAACACCCCATTTAAAGGGGAAACTCTGTCTTGTTATTGCCGTGGGAGAATAGTTTATTTGGATAAACTCTGTCTTGCTGGTATTGACTCTGTATCCCCAAAGTCCTGTAATAAAGACCATAGATGTGGCAAAGTCTGCTCAGGAGACGTGAGGTATTTCAACAGGTCATCCGCATAGAGTGCAAGCTTGTGCGCCCCTTCCCCCAGCTCTGTTCCCCCGTACATCTTTTGCCTGACGCAGAGCCTGGTCCAGGGGTTCCAGGTATAATGTGAATAATAGGGGAGACAGTGAGCATCCCTGTCTCATACCTCTATGTAGTGATAGCGGAGGGGCAATGTTCCTGTTAATCTTAATATAAGCTTTGGGTTGTTTATATATAGCCTTTATTAGTTGTTGAAACTTTTCGGAGAATCCAAACTTACTAAGGGTCTCCAGCAGGAATGGCCATGCCACCCGGTCGAAGGCCTTCCCCGCATCCAGGCTTAATAACAAAAAAGGGGACTTCGACTGGGCAGCGTGGTGCAGGAGGTGAAGTGTTCGCTTCACATTATCTTGTGTCTGCCTCTGTGTAATAAAACACATTGATCCAGATTGACTAGTTTGGGTAGAATTATTTCTAGCCTTTTGGCTATAATATGTGTAAATATCTTATAATTGGTGTTCAGCACCGATATGGGATGATATGAGTCACATTGACCAGGATCCTTCCCTGGTTTAAATATGCTTGAGATTATTGCGTAATCCCATGTTGGTGGGACTGACTCACCCTCTAAAATCTCCTGGGCTACTCTCCAAAGGGTGGAATAAGTAACTCCTAAAATGTTTGTAAAATTAAGCCGATGTACCCATCCGGGCCTGGCGATTTCCCATCTTTAGATGTTTTATTGCAGACTCCCATTCCCCTTGTGTTATTGGGACTGTCAGTCACTCCATCTCAGTCTGGGCAATCTGAGGCATCTCCAACTTTGCCAGGAACTCAGTCTCCTTTTGGGTTGATACTAGTCTCCTGTGTAAGGAGGTATATGGGTTTGAATGCCATACTAGGATCTCAGTTGGCTGTTTTAAAATCTTTCTTTTTTTGGGGGGTGAGTGAATATGTGTAATTGTATTCTGTAGTGTATGTTTCCTCAGTCTATGTGCTAAGATGTGAGTGGCTCGAGGCCCTCCCTCACAGTACCTCTGCCTAATACATTGTAAAGCCTGTTCTGTCTTAGCCTGGAGTATCTACTGAATTTTTGTCTAGTGGGTTTCCATTAAAGGGAGGACAGTGACATCTCCTGCCATTTGTTGTGTCTGCAATTCCTTATATTGATTCTGCAGTTTGTCAGCTGTTCAGTCTGTTGCTTTTTTATGTGGGTAGCATAACAGTAATATTTCCTCTCATCACGGTTTTAATGTGTCCCATAATAACGAGGGGCTCACCTCAGAAGAGGTATTCTCTTGTAGGATCTGAGGTATCTTAGTCTCTGAGCAATTCTTTGAACTCTTTTTTAAGTAAGTAATTATTAAACCTCCAGAGTGTGGATTTTCTCGGTCCATTTAAGAGAATAAGTTCTGGGAATGATCTGAAGGTATGAATGGCAGGATTTCAGCTTTCTCAAGGAGTGTTGCTCTTTAAAAGATGTGACATAGGTCTATTCGAGTGTATATTTTATGTGGTGCCGAATAATGTGTATATTCCTTTTAGTTGTGTTTAAATTTCTCAAACATCCACCCATCCCATTTCCTTAAGATATTTCTGTGTAAATTTTTGCACACTGTCCATCTCGGGGAGTTAGGGTTGGTAGTATCCTTTTCATTCAGCACTAAATTATAGTCCCCTCCTATGACCAATATCCGTTGTTGTTGTTCTGTTATTTTCCCCAGCACTATCATAGCTGTCTCAGCATCTGTCCCAGGTGGTAAATACAAGCTGGCCAGAGTTAATAAAATACCCTGATACTTCCCCACTACTATTGCCAGTCTACCCTGCTTGTCAGAGTAGGAGGAGACTAGCTGGAATGGCGCGGAGTGAGGAACCAGGACAGCCATTCCTCTTCATTTCCCTCTCCGCAGGAGGAGGCAATGACATGTTCAAAGCCAAATTTCCTTAATTTTAGATGTTCCTCCTTGTTAAGATGTGTTTCTTGCAACAATATAAAGGTCGACTTCTGTCTCTTTAATAAAGACAAAACCTTATACGCATTGATTGGATGATTTGGCCATTGACATTTTGGAGGATACAATAAAGCTTAAGCTTCAGTCACCATATTTAGTCAGCATAAAGATCTCCCTTTACTTTGGACAGTCGAGGCAGCCGCCCTGGTTAGCACCTGTAACAAACCTTCAGCCCCGCGCCCCCCTCTCCCCCCCCGTATACATGTTTATCACCTTCTGTTTTCCACGAGGAAAAGACCACTCCCTTCTTTGACCCTCCACTTCCCCATCCATGTATTTTCCTCCTTGGATTACCTTTCCAGTGATCGTTCCTCTACAAATGTTTTTGACCTATACTGTAAACCACATATAACAATATAGTTCCAGAGGTGTAAACCCTGTAAAACATAAACCTCTCACCTCTGGAACTAAAATTATATATAGATCTGAATGACTTCCAAATCAAGGGGGCACTACCATCAGCCCCTTAAATGACTGCCTCATGGTGTCTTGAAGGAAGCAGTCCAGAGGAGAGGTAATGGGAAAGCCCATTAGGTCCTCCCTTCTGTGGAACCAGTACCACAGAAGGCCCCGAAGGGCTAAGAACATCATGACCCTTATTACCATGCTGATACCTTTAAGTACATCCCTTGTGGGATGCTCTTGCTGGTTGTAGAAAAGGTAAATTTCTCTGATTCCCCCTCCACCCGGCCATGTTTTATTTTGAGCCTTTCCAGGTTGTTTGAGGCTAACAATCAATTATTTATCTTATTGTCACATAGCTATTTTACCATCTTAGCATAATACTAATCAGACCAACCAGAACGTTTGTACTCATTATAAACTCTTAAAAAACAGGACCCCCCCCCAGTCCAGATACATAATTTGGCAAAAGTGTCCCTTCAGTCTCTTCCTTCTTAAACTGGTAGGTGATCAATAGATCCGACTCTAGAATCGTGGAGTCACAGCGCTCTCACCACAGTCGTATAGGGTGTGTAGCCCTGGGGGAACAGTACCTGCTCAAATGCGCTGGCCCCTGGGACCCATTTCGAAAACAGTTATTTTCTGTCCATGTAATTCAGGTCTCAGTCTGGGTTGTAGGCCCTACTCCACTCTGCCTTCTTCCCGACTCCTGCAGCTACTTACGGATGGTCTCGTAGTTTCTGCGATTGGGCCTATTGCTTATGTGCAGATTCCAGCTTTGATCCCTCCCGTATGGCCTCTGACGTTGCTTTGAGGGTCTTCCTTGTTCCTGACGAAGGCCACTTCTTCTCGATGCCATGTGTATGCATCCCATTTGGCCTCCTGTGGTGAGTCTAGAATTTCTGCTCCCGATTCCACGTGATTTTTAATCGTGCTGGATATGGAGTAAAGAAACTGATCTGTTTAGCCTTAAGCACTCTCATGGTATCTCCATATTCCAAGCGCCGCTTTAAAATTTCTTGGGGATAATCTTGATCAAACAGCAGTCTTGCACCATTATATTCAATTTTCTTTGCTGCCCATGCTGCTCTTAATACTGTTTCTTTGTCCTGATAACTGGAAAATTTCACTACTACCGAGCGCGGCCTTGCTTTTGGGTCTTAGGGTCGAGGGGGGGTGAGCGTTGCATGCTCTTTCCAGTCGAACTGAAATGCCTCGGAAGAGGAACCACATGTTTCAGTAAATCAGTGATAAAATCTATCATCTGGCCAGCCTCAGAGCCTTCTGGCAGTCCATGTATTCTCATATTATCACGTCAGGAGCGTGATTCTAGATCTTGGCATTTCTCGCTTAACCATTCTTGCTGCTCCAGCAGGAATTCCACAGCCTGTTTCATGCGAGATGCCGCATCTTCCGAATTAGACACTCGCTCCTCCACCTCTTACATGCGTGTCTCCTAAGTTTGGCATTTTGTTTTTTAAATTCTGCTTGGTTTTCAGACCAAAATTGGTGTATCTCATGAATGATTGCTTTGAATCTTGATCTAGTTAATGTCTCTTTCTCTGTGTCTGTATCGTTCTCTGAGGCCTGTTCACTATGAGGAGAAGAGCTTCCATCAGTCCGGTTAGTCTGCTCTAGCAAACCTCGGTCATCCGAGTATTTCTGAACCATCTCACCTCAGTATTTCAGCGCTTTATTACTTTCTGCTTTCTTTGGCAACATTTTGGCAATGAATTTGGTATTTGAGTTAGCTAATTTAGTGGTTATTCGCCGGCTGGATGCACAGCGTTAGGATCAGACCTCCATTCGGGTCCGTGACTTCACTGGAAGTACAAAAGTTCAGTTTCATGCTGCTGTGGACTCCAATCATGTGTCATCAAGAGTCTTGGCTACATCTGTGGCTGTTTGGAGAATGGCTTGGCTCAGATGTACTTGCCTTTTGCAGGATACCCAGGCTAAGGCCATGGATTTTTCTGTAGTGAGTAATTCTCTGTTTGGGGAGCAGACAGAGAATTACATGAAGAAAATGGATGAGTACAGGACCACTTACAGGAGTGCTCAGGCCAAAGAGAGGCAGGCAGCTCCTCAAAGGCAGCAGTCTAGGGGCAGGGGCAGGCCTTTTCATAGGCCTTTCTACCAGCCACATGCCTCTTCTTCCTTTTCTCAGAGGGGGTTCTTCAGAGGGAGAGGCAGAAGGGGATGAGCAGGGCTGCATCCACTCCTCAGCCTAAGGCCCCTCCATAGCAGACAGCCTGAGTGGGCCTGCCCGGTCGACTGTCCTATTCCAGTAGGGGGCAGGCTGACTTACTTCGTCCAGGACTGGATGTCTATTACATCAGACAAGTGGGTCCTGGAAGTAGTAGGCCAGGGACTGGTTCTCAGCTTCAAAATATTTCCGAAGATGAGAGCAAGATGTTTTTCACCTGCAGGTCTCTCAGAAACCCTTGCCCAAGAGGCAGAGGTTTCATCTCTGCTGGCTTTAAGAGTCTTAGAGAAAGTACTTACCCTACACTGGGGCAAAGGTCTGTACTCCAGGTGCTTCCTTTACCCCAAAAGACAGGGTGGCGACCCATCCTAGACCTAAGATACCTAAACAAACATCTTTTAAAACCAAAGTTCAAGATGATAACTGTGGGAATAATCTTTTCCTCTCTAAGGCCAGGGGACTGGTTAGCCTTCCTGGACCTCAAAGATGCCTATTTTCACATTCCCATCAGGTGCTCCCACAGAAAGTACCTCAGGTTCGAGTTGCCCTCAGGCCACTGTCATTTCAGAGCAATGCCCTTTGGCCTAACTTCAGCCCCAAGCATCTTCACAAAGTGCTTGGCAGTAGTAGTTGCCTTTCTAAGGAGGCAAAATATTTCCATTTTTCTATATCTGGACGACTGGCTCATAGAGGGCCAGTCCCCAGACCAAGTCAAGACACACCTGCAAGTGACCCAGCAAGTGCTTACTTCTCTAGGATTTCTTCTCAACCTTCCCAAGTCAGTTCTCAAGTCAGTGCAGCTCCTTCCCTTTATAGGGGCAGAGCTGGATACTGTCAAAGCAAAAGCCTTTCTTCCCCTGGACAGAGCAAGAGTTCTTATAGAACTGGCTTCTTCTTTCAGCATTCAGGTGTCTCGACCAGCAAGGCATTTCCTCCAGCTCTTGGGCCACGTGGCAGCCTCTACAGCAGTGGTCCAAGGGGTGAGATTCCAGATGAGGGACATTCAGTTCCATCTGAGGGCCTTTTGGTCCCAAAAGAAGGATTCCCTTACCAAACTGATCCCAGTGACCCGGACCCTGATCCAAGCCCTTCAGTGGTGGCAGGATCAGGACAATCTAAGGCAAGGGGTCCCATTTGCCACTCAGTCTCATTTAGTGGTCCTTACCATGGATGCTTCCCTCCTGGGCTGGGGAGCCCATCTGGGGGCCCTCACTGCCCAGGGACTGTGGTCCCCTCAGGAATCTCTTCTCCATATCAATCTCCTGGAACTTAGGGCAGTTTTTCTGGCCCTGCAAGCTTTCTCTCAGTTAGTGCAGAACAAGGTGGTTCAAGTCAGAACAGACAACACCACCACCATGTGGTACATTAACAGGCAGGGAGGCATGTGGTCTACGGCCTTGTGCACAGAAGCCATGGAGTTGTGGTCCCTGGCTTATTCCCTGCAAACCTCTTTGATAGCAGTCCACCTTCCAGGGAAGGACAATGTGCTAGCAGATTTACTGAGCAGGATTTCACAGGGCCATCATGAATGGCCCTGGGCCCTCTGGTCTTGAAGGTGATTTTTTCAAGGTGGGGCATGCCAGAGATAGATCTCTTTGCAGCCCCAGACAATCACCAACTTCCTCTCTTTTGTTGCAGACCCCCAGTCTTGGGTACGGTCCCTCTGGATGCTCTGATTCTGAACTGGGAAGGAAAATTTCTGTGTGCTTTCCCTCCCTTTCCTCTACTGTTCAAAGTTTTAGTCAAGATAAAGTCACAACCTTGCAAAGTGATTCTGATTGCTTCAGATTGGGCCAGACAGCCTTGGTACCCCCTGTTACTGTCCATCTTCCCCTGTCTCTTCCCAAGAATTACAACCTGGTAACCTCCTCTCAGAAGAGGATTTGGTACCCCAATCTTCAGTCTCTCAATCTCAAGGCATGACTCTTGAAGAGTTACAGTATGCAGATTTGCATCTGTCTCAGGGGGTTCTGGACATCCTCAGAGCCTCTCGAAAGCCCACCACTAGAAAGACCTATAACTCCAAATGGAAGAGAGTCAGCATTTGGTGTTCTAAGCAGCATATTTCTCCAGACACTGCTGAATTTTCTACAGTTCTGGATTATATGGTCCATCTTAATGGCCTAGGCCTCAGACCAGCTACTCTCAAAGTACACTTGTCAGCTGTCTCTGCTTTTCTGTCAATGGAGAAGTCTTCCTCACTATCATCTCATCCTGTGTTCTGTAAATTTTTCAAAGGATTGCTTCATACCAATCCTCCATTTAGAGACCCTGCCCCTGCCTGGGATTTAAATGTTTGTAATTGCTCAATTGATGCAACCGCCCTTTGAGCCTATGTCCTCAGTACTTGACTTGGAAAACAGTGTTTTTAGTAGCCATTACCTCTGCCAGACGTATCAGTGACCTGCAAGCCCTGTCAGTGGAACCTGATTTTATCTCCTTTCATAGGGATAAAGTGGTCCTTAGAACCAATAGAAGGTTCTTGCCCAAGGTGGTTTCAGATGTTCACCTGAACCAGTCTGTCTCTTCCTGTTTTCTTCACTGATCGTTCCTCTTCAGGAGAGAGGAGGCTACACAGTTTAGATGTTAAAAGGGCCCTTAGCTACTATATAGAGCATACCAAAGGTCACAGGTTTGATTCCCTCCAGTTGTTCCTCACTTATGGAGAAGTGGGGAAGGACAAACCTGCCACCAAGAGAACTATTGCCAGGTGGATTATATCTTGTATACAATTCTGCTTTGAGAAACTAGGGAAAAATTCCACTCTCAGGCCTGAGGGCTCACTCCATCAGAGGTACAGCTGCTTCCCTGGCTGCTGCCAGGGATATTCCTCTCTTAGAAATTTGTAAAGCAGCCGCCTGGAAAACAATCCATACCTTTATCAAGCATTACTCTCTGGATATCCAGGCTAGGAGTGATGCTCGGTTCAGCACAGCAGTACTTCAGAGCTTATTCCCAAAGTAGGTTCTGTCCCTCCTCCATGGAGGTACTGCTTGGTAGTCTGCAATAGTCAGAACACAGCAAGACTTCATGTTGTTTGAAGAAAAAAATTACTCACCTTAGTAATTATGTTTCTTCTAATGAAGTCTTGCTGCATTCAGACCTCCCTCCCTCTCTCTCAGAACCTGTTTTTGGGAAGTGGGTGGGCAGGTGCAGTGTTGCATCTCAGGGGTGCTCCTTTTACACCCTCTTCTTTTTGTTTGGGTGTTAGTTTTATCTTTATTCTTATTTGGATTGGTTTTTGGTTTTGGGTTTCCTGACTTGAGTCTTCCTTTGGGGATCCAAAACTTTTTGTTGCCAGTTGGCTAGTAAAAATTTTACGGTTTCCACATAGAATAGTTAGTGAGTTTTTGCTCGTAAGAATCTGACAGTTGGATTTCAAAGTGCTCCAGACGGAGACCTCAACCGAGCTTGAGCTCAGCAGTCTATGCTCTGCATAGAAAGTTAACCCTTTGTTCTCCGGGGCAGTTTAAAGGCTGGGGCTAACTGCAATAGTCAGAATACAGCAAGACTCCATTAGAAGAAACATAATTACTAAGGTGAGTAATTTTTTCTTCTCTACTGGGCTGGGGTGCCCACCTAGGGGACCACACAGCCCATGGCAGCTGGCTTCCTCAGGAGTCCCTCTTGTACATCAGCCTTCTGGAACTCAGAGCAGTGTTCCTAGCTATCCAGGAGTTTGCCGGTCTCTTACAGAGCAAGGTGGTGCAGGTCAGGACAGACAATACCATCACCATGTACTGCATCAACAAGTGGGGGGAACAAGGTCCTCACTGCTCTGCACAGAGTTCATGAAGATTTGGACTCTGGCCTATTCTCTGGACATATCCCTGCCAGCTGTAGACCTGCCAGGAAAGGACAATGTACTGGCAGATGCTCTCAGCAGGATCAGCCACGGCCATCACGAACAGACCCTGAACAGGCAGATCCTTCTATCGGTATTCAGGAGATGGGAGGTGCCAGAGATAGATCTCTTTGCAGCCCCAGAAAATCCGTTGCCACTGTATTGCTGCAGGCCTCCACTGGGCTCAGTTCCATTGGAGGCTTTGCTTCTGGTTTGATCAAACAGGTTCCTTTATGCCTTTCCTCCATTTCCTTCTGAGATCCAGAGTCCTAGTCAAGCTGAGGTCTGAGCCTGCCACCATGATTCTCATAGCCCCAGACTGGGCCAGACAAGCGTGGTACTCAGTGCTACTGGCCCTGTCGGTGACCAGTCCCATTTGCCTCTCCAGGAGGTACAACCTGCTGACATCCTCTCAGGGGAGAATTCTCTACCCCAATCATCAGTCCCTTCGCCTCAGGGCCTGGCTATTGAGAACTTAGAATATGCAGACTTGCATCTCTCTGAACCTGTCCTGGACATATTAAGGGTGTCCAGGAAACCTGCAACTAGGAAAACCTACTTCTCTAAATGGAAAAGAGTTTCCATCTGGTGCTCCCAGCAGGGCCTGGGTCCACAATAGGCTGGTCTGCTAGCACTTCTGGATTACCTGGTGCATCTTCAGTCATTGCATCTTCAACTATTTACCTTGAAGGTGCATTTGGCAGCTGTCTCTGCCTGTCTTTCAGCAGGGAGGAGCCCCTCCCTGGCTGCACACCCAATTTTAAAAAAGTTTTTCAAGGGTTTGCTACACCTTCATCCTCCACACAGGGAACCTGCTCCTGCATGGGATCTGAATATCTGCATAGGTCAGCTTATGCAACCTCCCTTTGAACCCATGTTTTCTTTGGAGCTCAGGTTCCTTACTTGGGAGACTGTATTCCTGGTAGCCATCACTTCTGCCAGAAGGATCGGTGAGCGCCAGGCCTTGTCAGTGGAGCATAACTACATTGCACCCCACAGAGATAAAATTGTCCTTTGAGCTAATGGGAAATTCCTCCCTAAGGTGGTTTCTGATTTCCAGCTTAATCAGTCCATCACTCTGCCTGTATTCTTCTCAGAGCATTCCAGCTCAGGTGAACTCTGGTTCCACAGTCTGGATGTAAAAAGAGCCATCAGCTATTACATGGATAGGACAAAGGAGCTAGGGAAGGATTGTTCCCAGTTATTCCTTACCTGTGGTGAGGTAGGTAAGGGCAGGCCAGCTGCAAAAGAACCATAGCCAAATGAATCGTGGCCTTTATCCAGTTATGCTACAACAAGCTGGGGAAAGACCCACCAGCAGGCCTTAGGGCTCATTCCACCAGGGGAACTGCTACCTTAGTGGCAGCTTCCAGGGGAGTACCCTTGCTTGAGATCTGTAAAGCTGCCACCTGGAAGACTGTCCATACATTCACTAAACACTACTGCCTGGACACCCAGGCCAGGAGTGATGCCAGGTTTGGCACAGCAATGCTGCAGAGCCTATTTCCCAAATAGGTTCTGTGCCCACCACCAAGGGGCACTGCTTGGTAGTCTGCACTTGTCAGAATACAGCAAAACTTCATGTTGTTTGAAGAAAAAATACTTATCATAATAATGTTGTTTCTTCTACTAGAGTCTTGCTGCATTCTGACTTTCCACCCTGCCTCCCCTCCAGAACCTGGGGAAAGATGGCACTCTGCATCACAGTTCTGTTTTACCCATCAGTGGGTACTTGTTTTTTCTTGGGCATCAGTGACTTGAGTCTTCTACATGCCTCTTTTTGGTTGTAGTGTTGCCCCTGGTGGTGTTTAGATCTAGACTTTTTTTTTCTTTTGTTAGCTTCATAAGAATCTGATCAGTTACTAGAACGTACCGAGGACAGTGGTTTGAAAACAGAGCTCAAGCTCAACGTTCTATGCATTTGCATTAGGTTTAACTCTTTCTTCTCCGGGGCAGCTGAACCGGTTGTAAGAGGGAGGTAATAATCCCTCTTTACAAGACACTGGTTAGGCTCCATCTGGAGTACTGCATGTAGTACTGGAGGCCACACCTTTCACAAGGACATTAACCAAATTGAGGCAGTCCAGAGAAGGGCAACCAAAATGGTGCAGGGACTGCATCAGAAGACATATGAGGACAGATTAACGGAGCTCAATATGTATACCCTTGAGCAAAGGAAGGAGAGAGGTGATATGATTGAAACATTCAAACACTTTAAGGGCATTAACAAGGTGAAAGAGTCTAACATATTTAAATATAAAGAAAATAGCAGGACAATAGGACACAGCATGAGATTAGAGGGAGGCCAATTAAGGGGGAGTTTGAGGAAATTCGTTTTCACAGAAAGAGTGGTGGATGCATGGAACGGCCTACCTCAGGAAGTGGTGGCTATGAATACAGTGCAGGGCTTCAAACAGGCATGGGATAACCATAAGGGAGCAATACAGATGAGTAAGAATAGATAGGCCACTGACAGAGCAAAGGCCAATGGCACATTTATAAGGTAGAAAAAGAAATGGGCAGACTGGATGGGTCTTGCGGTCCTTATCTGCCATCAACCTGTGTTTCCAGGCCCTTCCTTTTGGCTTTTCTTTGGTATCTCAGGTTTTTACCAAGTGCCTGATGGTGGTGGCCGCAGCTCTGAGAAGACAAGGTTTTTACGTGTTCCCATACCTGGACGACTGATTGCTGACAGCCCTGTTCAGGAACGGACTGCTGCAGATCTTGGAATGCACCTTTTGGCTCCTCCAGGCCTTGAGAATCACAGTCAATCTGCCCACGTCTTGTCTCTCTCTCTCTCCGTGCCAGTGCCTCCAGTATATTGGGCCTTGCTGCCAGCAGACAGGGTGTCACGCTTAATGGAGCAGGCCTGTCTCGTTTCCTCCAGCCATCAGATCCAGGCCACAGCATTCTTCTGCTTGTTGGGGCATATGGCAGCGGCTATAGCCATAGTTCCCGTGACCCGCCTGTGTCATTGAGGCACAGGTCAGGAAGCATAGGAAAACCTGGAGCAGTTGTAAAATTCACAATAAGACTTTTATTATGAACAACAGTAAAATAAAAAAATTGTTCAGAATAACTATTTACAAAGGCAGAATAAACATAGAAGATCCATTTAAGTTTTCCTTCAATCTCTGTATCCCAAAATATTGTAGTACTCTTTGTCTCTTATAAGTCTTTGCAACCCCCTTCTTAACAAATATCCTGTTTTTTTCTAAAATGTTCTTGTAAATATCAGGCAGGTGCAGCTAGAACACACTGTTCCAGAACTGAGGCCCCTTTTTACACAGCTTCTGAAAAATAGCTTAAAAATTGCATTTCAGGTTAACCCCTTGAGTTTCCAATAGCTTTGCAATCATTTCAACAGTATAACTATATACAGTGTTAGCTTTGCAATCAAACTATAATTATATACATTTCAACAGTAACACTGTATAATTTCTAAACAAAGGAATCCCAATATCAGTTACAGTTCCACATACTGATTTGCATATATTTTTATACCAGCAGCTATGCAAGGGAGGACTGAGAGACAGTGAGAGGGAGAGAATTGCGAGACTGTCGGGGTGATCAAATCCTAAGTCTCACAGGAAAATTTGGTTGTGCAACCAGACAGACAAAAGACAGAAAAGGACAGAACATATCCCTACATTTAAACTCTCCATAACAACTGGAACAGGGTCGTATTCAGCTCTGTCACAGCTCTGCATATGAGGGTTCCCCAATGGAACCAGCGCACCAACAACCTGGATCAGCCGGTCATGTTCTTCAACCCTGTGAGGAGGACCTTGGAGTGGCGGCAGAACCCTGCCAATCTCCTAAAAGAGGTCCCCTTTTGGGCTGTGCCCCCTCAGCAGATCCTAACAACTGATGCCTCTGGTCTCAGCTGGGGTGCTCACTTGGCTGACTGCCAGACCTGGGGTCCTGGTGTGGAGCAACATCTCCACATCAGTGAGCTAGAGATGCGGGCAGTTCTTTATGCCCTGCAGGCCTTCCAGACCTAAATTCTTCCCAGCCCACTGCTGGTGCAGACAGACATGTCCGTAGTATATTACATCAACAATCAGGGAGGCACTCATTCTTTATCACCTTTGTCAGGAAGCAGTGAGAGTCTGGTATTGGGTCATCAAGCATGGCCGGGAACTCTTTGGCTGTCCATGTTCCAGGCACCCAAAACTTCCTGGCCAGCAGTCTCAGACAGTCCAGGTCGAGGGCTCACGAGTGGGAACTGTTGTCCTCAGTGGTCAAAGATCTCTTCAACAGGTGGGATCGCCCAGAGTTGGACCTTTTTTGCGTTCCCCACTCAATGCAAAACTGCTGCTTTTCTGCTCACTCGATCCATGGCCTGGAGTTTTCCCCGGAAATGGAGGTTCAAACAACATGAAGTCTTGTTGTATTCTGACAATGGCAGTTAGCCCCAGCCTTTAAACTACCCCGGAGAACAAAGGGTTAACTTTTCTATGCATGGTATGGAATGTTCATCTTGAGGTCGGTTGAAGCCTCTGCCTGTTGTTACTCGAACTGCAACTGTCAGATTCTTTACTCTGCCTCACTGGACGGTCGCTCCAGAGATTTCTCCTGGTGCTCGGTTCAAAGTTGGTTGAAGTGTCGGTTTTAGGTCGTTTTTTCTACCGAAAATGTTGTTTCCGCATGGTCGGTTCAAGTCTCTGTCTGTGGTACCGTGAGTACTAGATAGGTTTTGTTCTGTTTTCTGTGTGGAACTTGTAAAAGTGTGGATCGGTTCGGCTGAACCGATCATTTTCAGGTAAAATGTGTACTTTACTTTAGTGTGTGGTTACCGGACTGTATCGGTTCTTTAAAAAAAAAAAAAAAAATTAGTACTTTTTTTCCAAGATCCATGACGTGGTCAGGAACCGATAAGGGAGTCTTGCCTGGTGGTTGCCGAAAAAAGGGTAAGTTTGGTTAGGCTGGCCATGTCTGAGAAACCCAAGAAAAAAGCAGGCCCACTAGGTTTCAACACTGCAGTGTGTGTGTGTGGGGAGGTCTTTGCTAAGGCCGATCCCCACACCACCTGTGTTTATTGTCTGGGGTTTGACCACCTCGATTCAGACTGCCAAATTTGCAAAAATTTTCCCAAATCTACCCTGGAAAAAAGATTAGGTAGACTGAGGGAAAGGGAGGCCGAGAAGTCCGCTGATCCGGATGGACAGCCCAGTTCGGTTCCGAGTGAACCAGAAGGAGTGCCCTCTGACCAGGGCGGTACTTCTTCGGCCAAAAGGAGAGCCAATTCTGAGGAATCGGTTCCAGCTAAAAGAACTAGAAAACAAAAATCAGCTGGTATGGAGCCAAAACTTTCCTCTCCAACCGCTGAAGAAATAGCCAAAGCGATCAAAATTGTACAGTCGCTTTCCCCGGTTCCGACCGAACCGGCACCATCAGGCAGGCGCTCGGTTTGGCCAGTTCCACCAGTTCAAGAGTATGATTTAGAGGAATTTTGTGAACCGGAGGAGGAGGAGGAGGAAGAGGAGTATGAGGAAAGTGAATGTGGTTTTGAAAGTCTGGATGTGCCTATTGAACTGGACATCTCCCCAGACAGACCTTCAGGAGTGTCTCCTCCTAGGCTTTCTGAGTCCCCCTCCCATTTCATGTTTTATAAAAAAGTGGCTGAAACCCTCCAGCTTCCTATGGAAGAAGCTGTGGATGACCAGGAGGAGCCTGACTATGTAGAAATGATGGATATCCCAGAGTCTAGAGGCTGTATATTCCCTTGCACAAATCTTTTGGGAAACAGACATTTAAGATTTTAAAGACTCCTAACACTATACCTCCTGTGGATAAAAGAATGGACAAGAGGTATACATTGTCAGGCTCAGACACGGAGTTCCTTACACAACAATGCAGCCATGTTGGGGTAGTGCAGGCTGCAGCCTGTGATAAGGCAAACACCCCCCGGACAAGGACTCCAGGAGGATTGATGCCATGGCAAAGAAACAGTACATGGCAGCATCCTTGGGACTCAGGCCAATTATATGGCCTATACTGCTAGGTACCAAAAATCCAGAAGGGACACTGTTATGGCCCTAGCAAAACAGGTCCCTGGCCAGCTTGCCAAGGAGCTGGAGCAGGTGGCTGCTGATGGTATTGAGGCATCCAAGGTGCAATTCCATGCTGCAGTAGACTCCAATGATGTGTCATCTAGAGTCATGGCTACATCTGTGGCACTTTGAAGAATGGCTTGGTTCAGATGTACTAGCCTGTCACAGGATACCCAGACTAAGGCCATGGATTTTCCTGTTGTGGGTAATTCTCTGTTTGGGGAGCAAACAGAGAATTCCATGAAGAAAAATGGATGAATATAGGACCACCTATAGGAGTGCACAGGCGAAGGAAAGGCAGGCCACTCCTCAAAGGCAGCTTCCCAGGGGCAGGGGCAGGCCTTTTCATAGGCCTTTTTACCAAGCCCAGGCCTCCTCTTCTGCTTATGCCCAGAGGGGGTTCTTTAGAGAGAGAGGCAGAAGGGGTACAAGCAGACCTGCTTCCACCCCTCAGCCCGAAGCCCCTGCCAAGCAGGCACCCTGATGGGGTTGCCAGGGCCATTTCTCCACTACCTATAGGGGGGCAGGCTGGCTTACTTTGTCCAGGACTGAGAGTCTCTGACATCAGACAAATAGGTCCTAGAAGTAGTAAGCCAGGGACTGGTTCTCAGCTTCAAAAAGTTTCCAAAGATGAGAACCAGATCCTTTCCACCTGCAAATCCATCAGAGGCACTTGCCTTAGAGGCAGAGGTCTCTTCCCTCCTAGCTCTCTGAGCTGTGGAAAGGGTTCCACCCCTACACCAGGGCAAAGGATTGTACTCCAGGTACTTCTTTACCCCAAAAAAGACAGGAGAATGGCGGCCCATCCTGGATCTCAGATACTTAAAACAAGCACCTTTTAAAACCAAAATTCAAAATGGTGACTCTGGGAATTATTCAACCCTCTCTAATGCCAGGGGACTGGCTAGTGTCCCTGAACCTCAAGGATGCCTACTTCCATATTCTCGTCAGAAGCTCCCATTGAAAGTACCTCAGGTTCGAGCTGCCCTCAGGCCATTACCAGTTCAGAGCAATGCTCTTTGGCCTCACATCTGCTCCAAGGGTATTCACAAAATGCCTGGCAGTAGTAGTTGCTTTTCTAAGAAGGCAGAAGATTGCCATCTTCCCTTACCTGGACCACTGGCTCATAGTAGGCCAGTTCCCAGACCAAGTCAAGTTAAACTTACAGATAACTCAGGAGCTGCTCACTTCTTTGGGTTTCCTTCTAAATCTTCCAAAGTCAGTTCTAGAGCCTGTCCAGCTCCTGACCTTCATAGGTGCAGAGCTAGACACAGAGAAGGCCAGAGCCTTCCTTCCCCTGGACAGGGCAAGGACCCTGGTCTCCCTGGCCTCCTCATTCACCCTGCAGGTGTCTCGACCAGCAAGGCATTTTCTACAGCTCCTGGGGCACATGGCTGCTTCTACAGCAGTAGTTCAGGGAGCAAGATTTCAGATGAGGGACATTCAGTTCCATTTGAGAGCCTTTTGGTCTCAAAGGAAGGACCCTCTGACCAAATTAATCCCAGTAGCTCAAACCCTGATCCAGGCCCTACAGTGGTGGCAGGATCAGAACAATCTGAGACAAGGGGTTCCCTTTGTTACTCAGTCTCACTCTTTAATCCTTATTACAGATGCCTCCCTCTTGGGGTGGGGGGCTCACATGGGCAACCTCACCACCCAGGGGTTGTGGTCCCCTCAGGAATGTATGCTCCATATCAATCTGTTGGAACTCAGAGCAGTATTTCTAGCACTTCAAGCTTTTTCCAAATCTGTTCAGAACAAAGTTGTACAGGTCAGAACAGACAACACCACCACAATGTGGTACATCAACAAGCAAGGAGGCACTCGGTCTATGGCCTTGTGCACCGAAGCAATGAAGTTGTGGTCTCTGGCTTACTCCCTGAACACCTCCCTCACGGCAGTTCACCTCCCAGGAAAGCATAATGTCCTGGCAGATGCTCTCAGCAGGATTTCCCAGGGCCATCACGAATGGTCACTGGACCCCCTGGTCTTGGAGGTGATATTTTCCAGATGGGGCACCCCTCAGATAGATCTTTTTGCAGCCCCAGACAATCACCAACTTCCCCTTTTTTGCTGCAGGCCCCCAGTGTTGGGCTCAGTCCCCCTGGATGCCTTAGTTCTCAATTGGGAAGGGAAGTTCCTGTATGCTTTTCCCCCTTCCCTCTCCTGTTCAAAGTGCTAGTCAAAATCAGATCTCAACCCTGCAAGATGATCCTGATTGCTCCAGACTGGGCCAGACAGCCCTGGTATCCACTCCTACTGTCCTTAGCAGTCCATCTTCCCCTGTGTCTTCCCAGGAATTACAACCTGTTAACCTGTGCTCAGGGGAGGGTTTGGTACCCGAACCTCAAATCTCTCAATCTCAAGGCCTGGCTCTTGAAGAGTTAGAGTTTGCTGATTTACACCTCTCCCAAGGTGTAATGGATATCCTGAAGGCTTCTAGAAAACCTTCCACCAGGGCTACTTATAATTCTAAATGGAAAATATTTTCCATATGGTGCTCTGGGAAGCATATTTCCCCAGAATCTGCTGATCTGCCCACAGTCCTTGATTATATGGTCCACTTAAATAGCTTGGGGCTGAGACCAGCTACACTGAAAGTGCATCTGGCAGCAGTGTCTGCTTTTATTTCAGCAGGTAAGCCCTCTTCTCTTTCAGCTCACCCTGTATTCTCCAAGTTTTTCAAGGATTGCTTACACCAGCCCTCCATTCAGGGACTCTGCCCTGCCTGGGACCTCAATGTTTGCATTGCTCAGCTTATGCAACCCCTTTTGAGCCTTTATCTTCAGCAGAGCTTAAGTACTTGACTTGGAAGACTGTGTTTCTGGTAGCCATCACTTCTGCCAGACGCATAAGTGAATTACAAGCTTTGTCAGTGGAGCCTGATTTTATCTCCTTTCATAGAGATAAGGTGGTCCTCAAGACTAACAGGAAGTTCTTGCCTAAGGTGGTTTCAGATTTCCACCTTACTCAATCTATATCTCTTCCTGTGTACTTCACTGACCATTCCTCCTCTGGTTAGAGGAGGCTGCACAGTTTAGATGTGAAAAGAGCCCTTAGTTACTACATAGAGCGTACCAAGGGTCACAGGTTTGACTCCCTCCAACTGTTCCTCACTTATGGTGAGGTTGGTAAAGGGAAACCTGCCATTAAAAGATCCATTGCCAGGTGGATTGTCTCTTGTATCCAATTTTGCTATGAAAAACTGGGTAAGGTTCCTCCCTCAGGCCTGAGGGCTCACTCTACCAGAGGTACAGCTGCATCCCTGGCTGCTGCCAGGGACATCTCTATTCTAGAAATATGTCAAGCAGCTACCTGGAAAACAGTTCACACTTTTACCAAGCATTACTCCCTGGACATCCAGGCTAGGAGTGATGCTCGGTTTGGCACAGCTGTGCTTCAGAGCCTATTTCCTAAGTAGGTGCAGTCCCTCCTCCATGGAGGTACTGCTTTGTAGTCTGCATATGTCAGAATATAGCAAGACTTCATGTTGTTTGAAGAACAAATTACTCACCTTAGTAATGTTTCTTCTAGTGGAGTCTTGCTGTATTCTGACCTCCCCCCCCCCCGCCTGCCCCTCTCAGAACCTCTGTTTTTGGGATGTGGGTGGGCAGTGCAGTGTTGGCACTTAGTAGGTGCCCACCTTTTTTGTTTTCATCCCTTCTTTTCTTGGGGTGAATTGGTGTTGTGTTTTCATTTTTGTGTCTCCTGACTTGAGTCTTTGTGTTGGGACCAATAAATGTGTTTTATGTTTAGTAGCCAGTTGGCTAGTGTAGGTTTACAGCTTCCACACAGGACCTTAGTGAGTTTAGCTCATAAAGATCTGACGGTTTGAGTTTAAAGAACAACAGATAGAGTCTCAACCGAGCTCGAGCTCAGCGTTCCATGCCTGGCATGGAAAGTTAACTCTTTCATCTCTGGGGCAGTTCGAAGGTTGGGACTCACTGCATATGTCAGAATATAGCAAGACTCCCTTAGAAGAAACAACATTACTAAGGTGAGTAATTTTTTCTTCCTTCCCCTGGACAGGGCAAGGACTCCCATGGAACTGGCCTCTTCATTCAGCCTTTAGGTGTCTCGACCAGCAAGGCACTTCTTTCAGCTGTTGGGCCACATGACAGCTTCTACAGCAGTAGTCCAAGGTGCAGGATTCCAAATGAGGGGCACTCAGTTCCACTTAAGAGGTTTTTGTTCCCAAAGAAAGGATTCCCTTACCAAACTAATTCCAGTGACTCGAACTCTGATCCAAGCCCTGCAATGATGGCTGGATCAGGTCAATTTGAGGCAAGGGGTTTAATTTGCCACTCAGTCTCATTCAGTGGTCCTCACCACAGATGCTTCCCTGCTGGGCTGGGGAGCTCATTTGGGGGAACTTACCACCCAGGGACTGTGGTCGCCTCAGGAATCTCTTCTACACATCAGTCTCTTGGAACTCAGGGCAGTGTTTCTGGCACTGCAAGCTTTTTCCAAATCAGTACAGAACAACGTGGTTCAGGTCAGAACAGACAACACCACCACCATGTGGTACATCAACAAGCAAGGAGGCACTCGGTCTACGGCCTTGTGCACAGAAGCAATGTAGTTGTGGTCCCTGGCTTATTCCCTGCAAACCTCTCTGATAGCAGTTCACCTTCCAGGAAAAGACAATGTTCTAGCAGATGCACTGGCAGAATATCCCAGGGCCATCACAAACGGGCCCTAGATCCTATGGTGTTGAAGGTGATTTTCTCAAAAAGGGACACTCCAGAAATGGATCTTTTTCAGCCCCAGACAATCACCAACTTCCTCTTTTTTGTTGCAGACCCCCAGTCTTGGGCTCAGTCCACCTGGATGCATTGATTCTGAACTGGGAAGGGACATTTCTGTATGCCTTTTCCTGTCCTGTTCAAAGTGTTAGTCAAGATAAGGTCACAACCATGCAAAGTGATTCTGATTGCTCCAGACTGGGCCAGACAGCCATGGTATCCCTTGTTGCTGTCCCTAGCAGTCCATCTTCCCCTGTCTCTTCCCAGGAATTACAGCCTGTTAACATCCTCTCGGGGGAGGATTTGGTATCGCAATCTTCAGTCTCTCAATCTCAAGGCTTGGCTCTTGAAGAATTAGAGTTTGCAGATCTGCATCTTTCTCAAGGGTTCTGGATAGCATTAAGGCTTCTCGAAAGCCCTCCACCAGAAAGACATACAACTCCAAATGGAAACGATTCAGCATTTGTTGTTCTAAGAAGAATATTTCTCCAGACTCTGCTGAATTGCCTACGGTTCTGGATTATATGGTCCATCTCAATAGCCTAGGTCTCAGACCAGCTACTCTCAAGGTACACTTGGCAGCTGTTTCTGCTTTCCTGTCAGTAGGCAAGTCTTCTTCGCTGTCATCCCACCCTGTATTCTGTAAGTTTTTCAAGGGATTGCTTCACACCAATCCCCCCTTTAGGGATCCTGCTCCTGCTTGGGATCTTAATGTTTGCATTGCTCAGCTTATGCAACCCCCTTCTGAGCATTTGTCCTCAGCAGAGCTCAAGTACTTGACTTGGAAAACTGTGTTTTTGGTAGCCATTACTTCTGCTAGACGTATCAGTGAATTGCAAGCCCTGTCAGTGGAATCTGATTTCATCTCTTTTCGCAGAGATAAAGTGGTCCTTAGAACTAACAGAAAGTTCTTGCCTAAGTGGTCTCAGATTTCCACCTGAATCAGTCGGTATCTCTCCCTGTTTTCTTCACTGATCATTCCTCCTCGGGAGAGAGGAGGCTACACAGTTTGGATATTAAAAGAGCCCTTAGCTACCACAGAGAGCGTACCAAGGGTCACAGGTTTGAATCCCTCCAGTTGTTCCTCACTTATGGAGAAGTTGGGAAGGGCAAACCTGCCATCAAGAGATCTATTGCCAGGTGGATTGTTTCCTGTATACAATTCTGCTATGGACAAACTGGGTAAAACTCCACCCTCAGGCATGAGGGCTCATTCCGCAAGAGGTACCGGTGCTTCCCTGGCTGCTGCCAGGGATATCCCTCTTTCAGAAATTTGTCAAGCAGCGACCTGGAAAACAGTGCATACTTTTACCAAGCATTACTCTCTGGATATCCAGGCTAGGAGTGATGCTTGGTTTGGCACAGCAGTACTTCAGAGCCTATTCCAAAAGTAGGTTCTGTCCCTCTTCCATGTAGGTACTGCTTGGTAGTCTGCAATTGTCAGAGTACAGCAAGGCTTAATGTTGTTTGAAGAAAAAATTACTCACCTTAGTAATTATGTTTCTTCTAGTGGAGTCTTGCTGTATTCTGACCCCCTCCCGCCTCCCCTCTCAGAACCTAGATTTTTGGGATGTGGGTGGGCAGGCGCAGTGTTGGCACCCTAGAGGTGTCCCCTTTTACACCCTCTTTTTTTTCTTTGGGTGGAATGTTATTGCATTTGATTGGTTTTGGTTTTTTGGTTTCGTGACTTGAGTCTTCCTTTGAGGACCCAAAACATTATTTTTCTGCCAGTTGGCTAGCTAAATATTTTACAGTTTCCACACAGAACACCTAGTGAGTTTTGCTTATAAAGATCTGACGGTTGCAGTTCGAATAACAACAGGCAGAGGCTTCAACCAAGCTCGAGATGAACATTCTATGCCATGCTTAGAAAAGTTAACCCTTTGTTCTCCGGGGCAGTTTAAAGGCTGAGGCTAACTGCAATTGTCAGAATACAGCAAGACTCCACTAGAAGAAACATAATTACTAAGGTGAGTAATTTTTCCTTCCTGTACACCTTCCCTCCCTTCCTGCTTCTCTAGAGGGTTCTTCTCAAGCTTTAGTCGGAGGGGGCAGAGCCTTGCCTGGGGCAGTGAAAGGCCACTCTGCCAGAGGTGTGGCTGCCTCTACCGCCTGTTTCAAGAATGTGTCTGCTGCGGACATCAGTGCGGCTGCCACTTGGACTTCTGTCCACACCTTTATTCGACACTATAATCTGGACATTGCTTCTAGACGTGGACTAATTTCGGACTCTCAGTCCTTCAGGGTCTTCTTTCCCTAGCCTTCTGCTTAAATCTTCTGCCTCCTCCCAGCTAACCTTTTGGTTGGTTCCGGTAGTGCTTGGGACTCAGTCCTACCAGTGTTGCCTGCTGCAAGAGCCCTCTCAAAGTAAGATAGTACAGTTACGTAAGAACTTAACATAACAGTAGATGTTTGAGAGGAGCTCTTGCAGCAAGAGCTACTTTCCCTCCCTCCTTCCCCCGATAGTTTCTTCTCCTTTACGCGTCTAGTGCCTTTTCCTTGGCTCTGAGGAACCTCCTCGGGTCTCCATTTTTTTCCACCTGTTTTGGGGCTCCGGCGGGAGAACTGAAGTAGGTGTGGGACCCCCCTCTTAATAGGATTGTTGGACATCAGTGTGCTAACATGGGTGGGGTGGTCCCCTGTGATAAGAGTGCTAGCTTGAAGTTTTCTATGTGGTCCTGGCACCTGCAGCTTCAGGCCTACCAGTGTTGCCTGCTGCAAGAGCTCCTCTCAAAAATCTACTGTTATGGTAAGTTCTTACGTAACTGTACTTTCCTTTTGCTCATCTCTGGTGCTTTCTGAGGTGTCCATTTCAATTTATTTATTGGAAAATAGGTTGAATAAAGGTCTCCTTTATGGTTTCATCCAGTATAGTTTTGAAATATTTTGGAAGGTAATCTCAGTATTAGGTATACAAATAAATAAACAGTAAAAACATATGTTGCTATAACAATGTATTCATTTGAAACATTCACAAAGATTAAACAAGGTCTTGTGGATCAGTTAATCCTCCATGACTTGGCCAGCATTCCCTTTATTTTTTCTTTTTGTTTCTTTGTTGGATCATCCAGTGTCTGGGTCCGTGTCTTAAACTTTATGTATAGGGCGTATCATTCAGTGTTTGTGATAAGGTCACAAAGCTTTGTGAAGCAAACATATCACTAAGTGAAGGGTCCATGTCACAGAACTTGTAGTAGCAGACCGATCATCTGGTGCAGGGTCCATATCTGGATCTGTGTCTCAAACTTTGTGTAGCGGATAAATTATCCATTGTCTGGGTCCATGTCCTTAATCTTGTGTAACCGATACATAATCCTGTGTCTAGGTCTGTCTCACAAACCTTGTATAATGTACACATAATAGTGTCTCTGACCCTTATTGCATAGACTGCAGTGAAACAGAAGGCAATTCCACTATAGGCACTCCCTAACAAAATACATGCTTAGAAACCAGGAGAGCCCTCCAGTTCTGTCATCTTTTTGGTTTTTTTGGCAGGGAAGAGTTTTCTAACTGGAGAAGCTACTGTATAGTGGACATTCAGTTGGTGTTACCCAAGGATCAGGAGAAATGTGAATGGAACCTCTCATACAGTATGTGTTCACCCTCCTATTTGTCTTTTTATTACCAGGGCTCAGCAGCACAACCAGAACCTGAGTTCAGATTTCCACGACCACTCCATTGTGACGGTGGTCAGTGGGGAGGAGCATTTTGAAGATTACGGGGAGGGGAATGAGGTGGAGTTCCTCTCTATTAATCTGTGCCAGAACGGAGAGACCAGCATCAACGGCACCCTTGATGAATCATTTCTGCTGTCATCCAGGTACAAGCTATGATGCTGGTTGAGATACTTGGTGCAAAAGGTTATTTGCTGTTTGTTGCTAAACCTAAAAATGAGGTACATGTTCATGCCTTGATTCACCTTTCAGAGTCTGTGTGTTTGTTACAAAGAGTCAGCATTGAGGGAAAACGTAAGCTGTGTTTAGGTACCGGGAACTGGCTTGGTTTCGGGGAATGCTGCGCATGTGATTTGTGAGGTGGTGTATGACTCCTCACTAGTAAAGTATTCAGCAGGCACTCCTGAGTGTTGAGTATCTCTCCAACATGAGTGCTTGAGTGGACACAGGCACACGATCTAGACCCACAGTTTCTATGGTGTTTGTGTTTTTCGTTAGAGCATTCCCACCCCCAAAAAAAAGTTAGAACTGGATACAAAATCAGGTACTTTCTTTTTCCTGTTTCTTCCATATCCCACTTCCTGCCCTGTTATCTTCCACCCCCACGGAAGTCTAATTTAGCTACATCCAAGATCGGCCGCACCCACCATGTTCTGAGCAAGCGGGGAGCTCAGCCCTGGTGTTAACTTTTATGTGCCATCGCACCAATGGGTCCACTGAGCTGGGGGTATAAATGGATGGTGGTTCTGAGCTGTCAGAGTTACAAGGTCACAAGGAGGGCTGGTAATCCACACTCTTTATCTTTTACACTTTCAGAAAAGCTCTGTGTAACTTCAGTGTCTCACGTGATGCTAAGGACCTAACTCTTTCTTTTCTGGACTCGGGGAAGGAGGAGTGTTGTGCACAGGATGTGCTGAATCCCAGAATACTTCACTCATGGAAATTCTGTCTCTTAAAACTGTAAATGTTGATTCTGTAGATTATGTTGGCAGGCAGTGTTTCTTAGTCAGTACCTCGTAAAGTCCAGCTTCCACAGTTTGGGTTCAGAGTCTGCTGTACACAGTGTACAAGGCTAGACATTTAATTTTAAATTTGGTGTTTCAGATAGACTACCAAAACAAGAATTTTGGAATTCTGTCCTAAATTGTGGTATACCACCTTAAGCTGAATATGGTTATACTCCACTTTTACTGTACATACATTACAAAAAATATATTTCAAACATGAAGTCTTGCTGTATTCTGACTGTATGCAGTTAGCCCCAGCACTTGAACTGCTCCAGAGAGGAAAGAGTTAACCCTATGCCAAGGCATAGAACGTTGAGCTTGAGCTCGGTTTTCAAATCTCTGTCCCAGGTACTCCTCAGTGTAAACGTCAGATTCTTTACTCTGCCTACCTGTGAAGTCGCTCCGGAGATCCTTTCCTTCACTTTGGTTCGGTTGTAGTAAAATAGGTTGGTTTAGTAAAACCGCTTCTTTATTTTTCGGTCTTTACATCTCTGTCCCGGTACAGTGAGTGTATTAGTAGGTAGTAGTGTGGTTTATAAATAAATTGTTTTTTCTTTTCGGTTTCTTTCTGGTTGGGAAACCGAAGCGATTTGTTGATTTTATTTCTGTCTTTAAGTTTAGTGTGGTTTCCGGTATCTATCGGTTCGTGAAAAGACCGTTGATTTCTCCAGTTTTTTCATCCGACCCGTGACACAGTTGGAACCGATAGGTTTTGGTAGTTGCCTGGCTTAAACGCTGGTAAGGGTGACTTTGTTTATTGAGGCATGTCTGAGAAACCCAAAAAGAAAACCAGGCCCACTGGGCTTCAGCACTGCACTGAGTGCGTGGAGGCTTTTGCCAAGGCTGATCTCCACCTCATCTGTGTTTATTGTCTGGGGTTTGATCACCTCAAAGAAGAGTGCCAAATCTGCAGAAACTTTCCTAAAGTCACTGTGGATAAACGTTTAAGTAGGCTGAAGGAAAGAGGTCGAAAAATCCACTGACCTGGATGGCCAGCCCGGTTCAGTTCTGACCGAACCTGAGGGGGTGCCCACTGGCCTGGGCGATACTCCCTCGGGCAAGAGGAAGCCAATTCTGTGGAATCAGTTCCTGCAAAGAGAAAGCGCAAGTCAGCAGGTTCGGATCCCAGTTCCCATGGTCCGACCGCTGACGAGATAGCCAAAGTGATTGCTATTGTGCAGTCGCTTCGCCCTATTCCGATCGAACCGACACCGACGCAGAGACAGTCGGTTCAGTCGGACTTGTCTGCTACTTATTATGACCCTGAAGCATTTTATGAGGGCAATTGGGAAGGAGACGAAGATGAGGAAGATAAGGATTACGAAGACCTAGATGAGCCTATTGAGCCTGACATCTCCCCAGACAGGCCTTCTAATGTGTCTCCTCCCACGCTTTCTGAGACCCCCTCCCACTTCTTGTTTTACAAGAAGGTGTCTGAGACTCTTCAGCTTCCAATGGAAGAAGCTGAACAAGATCAGGAAGAGCCTGACTATGTTGAGATGATGGATGTCCCAGAGTCAAAAAGGGTGTCTATCCCTCTGCACAAGTCCCTGGGGAAACGGACCCACAAATATTACAGTTTCCAACATCCATACCTCCTGCAGATAAGAAAATGGACAGGAGGTATACTCTGTCAGGCCCTGGTATAGATTTCCTTACTAGTCATTGCAGCCATGTTGGGGTAGTGCAAGCTGCAGTCTGTGACAAGGCTAATATTCCCCTAGCATCTCACCCCCAGATAAGGATTCCAAGAAAGTGGATGCCATGCAAAAGAAGCAGTACTTGGCATCCTCTTTGGGACTCAGGCAATCTAACTATATGGCATATACAGCCAGATGCCAGAAGTCTAGGTGGGATATGGTTCTGGAGCTGGCTAAGAATGCCCTTCCCCAGCTGGACAAGGAGCTGGAGCAGGTTGCTGTGGATGGCATCGAAGCTTCAAATGTCCAGTTTCATGCTACAGTGGACTCAAATGATGTACATTCTAGGGTCATGGCTACATCTGTGTCCACGAGGAGATTTGCCTGGCTCAGGTGTACCAGTTTATCTTAGGATACCCAGACCAAGGCTGTGGATTTTCCTGTCACTGGTAACTCTCTCTGTTTGGGGAGCAGACAGAGACGTACATGAAAAAGATGGACAAGTACAGGACCACATATAGGAGTGCTGCAGCCAAAGAAAAGCAGACCACTCCTCAGAGGCAGCAATCCAGGGCTGGCAGGGGCAGGCCTTTTCACAGGCCTTTCTACTAGGCCTAGGCCTACTCTTCTTTTCAGCAGAGGGGGTTCTTTAGGGGAAGAGGCAGAACAAGGGCTGCATCCTCCTCTCAGTCTAAGCCCCCTGCCAAACAGACACCCTGATGTGTCAGTCAGGGTCGCCTCCTCAGTTCCTGTAGGGGGCAGACTGGCTCACTTTTTCCAGGCCTAGAAGTCTATCACTTCAGACAAGTGGGTCTTGGAAGTAGTGAGCCAGGGTCTGGCTCTCAGCTTCAGCAAGTTCCCAAAGTTGAGTGCAAAGGCTTTCTGTCCTTCCTCGGCAGAGGAGACACAGGCCTTAGAGATGGAGGTCTCCTCTCTACTGCTTCTGCAAGCAGTGGAGAGGGTACCCCTCATTTACAAGGGAAAAGGATTGTACTCCAGGTACTTTCTTATCCTAAAAAAGACAGGGGAGTGGTGACCCATCCTGGATTTACGATACCTAAACACACATATTAAAGCCAAAGTTCAAAATGGTGATTCTGGGAATTATTCTTCTCTCTCTGAGACCAGGAGACTGGCTAACCTCTCTGGATCTCAAGGATGCCTATTTCCACATACCTATCAGGCAGTCCCACAGAAAGTACCTCCGGTTCGAACTGCCCTCAGGCCATTACCAATTCAGAGCAGTGCCTTTCAGCCTAACATCTGCTCCAAGAGTATTCACCAAGTGTCTAGCAGTAGTGGTGGCCTTCCTCAGAAGACAAGGCATCTTACTGTTCCCTTACCTGGACGACTGGTTCATAGTAGGTCAGTCCCCAGACCAAGTCAGGTCAGCTCTAGGAGTCACTCAGAAGCTTTTAGACTCCCTAGGATTCATTCTAAATCTGGAAAAGTCTGTTCTGGAACCAGTTCAACTTCTCACATTTATAGGAGTGGAGCTGGACACTGTTCAGGCCAAGGCCTTCCTTCCTCTCTCAAGGGTTCAATCCCTCATCATTCTGGCTTCCTCTTTTCGTCCACTTGTATCTCGGCCAGCCAGACACTTCTTGCAGTTGCTAGGCCACATGGCAGCCTGCACTGCAGTAGTGCAAGGAGCAAGGTTTCAGATGAGGGACATTTAATTTAATCTAAGAACCTTTTGGTTTTAAAAAAAAGATCCTCTCTCCAAATTGGTTCCTGTGTCTCTAACTCTTGTTCAGGCTCTCCAGTGGTGGCTGGAAGAAGACAATCTGAGGCAAGGGGTTCCCTTCCTCAGTCAGGTTCCCACAGTGATTCTCACCACAGACGCCTCCCTGCTGGGATGGGGAGCCCATCTGGATCAGTTTACTGCTCAGGGAACGTGGTCTCAACAGGAGTCTCTTCTACACATAAACCATCTCGAACTCAGGGCTGTCTTTTTAGCACTCCAAACATTCTTGAACATAATTCAAGGGAAAGTGGTGCAGATCAGGACAGATAACACCACAACCATGTGGTACATTAACAAGCAAAGGGGCACTTGGTCCTCGGCCTTGTGCACCGAGGCAATGAAAATATGGTCTCTGGCTTATTCCCTGCAGGTTTCTCTGATTGCGGTGCATCTCCCAGGGAAGGACAATGTACTTGCAGATAATCTCAGCAGGATTTCCCAAGGTCACTACGAATGGGTCCTGAATCCCCTCATTCTTCAAATCATTTTCAAAAGGTGGTGCACTCCAGAGATAGATTTCTTTGCAGCCCCAGACAATCAGCTCCCCCCTATTCTGCTGCAGACCCCCTCTCCTGGGGTCTGTCCCTCTGGATGCCTTCCTGCTGAATTGGACCAACAGGTTTCTATATGCTTTTCCTGTGATGATCAGAATTCTGGTCAAAATCAGATCCCAACCCTGCACTGTGATTCTGATAGCCCCGGATTGGGCCAGACAGCCGTGGTATCCTCTACTATTGTCACTATCAGTGACAATTCCCCTGTGCCTTCCCAGACAGTTCTACCTTCTCACCTCATCTCAGGGGAGGATATTGTACCCCAATCTTCACACACTCAGGCTCAAGGCCTGGCTCTTGAGGAGCTAGAATATGCAGGCCTGCATCTCTCACAATCAACTCTGGATATCCTTAAGGCCAGTAGAAAGCCTTCCACTAGAAAGACCTATAATTCTAAATGGAAGAGGTTTGGGTTCTGGTGTTCCCAGAGGCACATCCAGCCGGATTCAGCGGATATTGCCACTGCTTTAGATTATTTGGTGTGTCTTAACAGTTTAGGCCTTCGGCCTACCACTCTCAAGGTGCATTTGGCAGCTATTTCTGCTTTTCTTTCGGCTGGGAAGGTCTTCTCTCTAGCCTCCCATCCAGTTTTCAAGAAATTCTTCAAAGGTTTGGTCCATATCAATCCTCCCTTCAGGGATCCTACTCCTCTATGGGACCAGAATATCTGTATTGCACAGCTGATGCAGCCTCCCTTTGAACCACTTTGCTCAGCTGAGCTCAGATACCCGACTTGGAAAACTGTATTCCTGGTTGCTAAGCTATTACCTCTGCCAGGAGAATCGGTGAGTTACAGGTTTCATCAGTGGAACTGGATTTCATTTAATTTCACAGGGATAAGGTGGTCCTTCGTACAAATAGGAAATTCCTCCCTAAAGTGGTATCAGACTTCCATCTGAACCAATCTGTGACGCTGTCTGTATTTTTCACTGATCACTCCTCCTCTGGAGAGGAGATTACACAGTCTCGCTGTAAAGACAGTTCTGAGTTACAACATAGGATCCACTAAGCCCCATAGAAACGACTGCTCCCAGCTGTTTCTCACTTATGGGGAGGTGGGTAAAGGTAAGCCTGCCACTAAGAGAACTACTGCTAGGTGGATTGTCTCTTGCATACAGTTCTGCTACTCAGAGTTGGGGAAAGAGCCACCCTCATGCCTGAGGGCTCACTCCACCAGAGGTACATCTGCTTCAGTCGCAGCAGCTAGAGACATACCCTTAGTGGAAATCTGTAAAGCAGCCACCTGGAAGACTATTCACACATTTACCAAGCATTACTCCCTTGACAGTCAGTCAAGAAGTGATGCTAGGTTTGACACAGCAGTACTGCAGAGCCTGTTCCCAAATTAGGTTCTGTAGTTCCCTCCTCCTTGAGGTGCTGCTTGGTAGTCTGCATATAGTCAGAATACAGCAAGACTTCATGTTGTTTGAAGAAAAGAATTACTCACCTTAGTAATTGTGTTTCTTCTAATGGAGTCTTGCTGTATTGTGACCTCCCTCCCTGCCTCCCCTCCTGGAATCCAGTTGTTTTGGGATGTGGGTGGGCAGGCGCAGTGTTGCACCTCAGGGGTGTGCCTGGTACCTCTTCTTAATTGAGGTTTCCTTTTTCCTATGTTTTATGATTGTTTGCCTTATTACCTACTTGGATTCTTTTTGGGGGTCTCGACTTGAGTCTTTGGACCCTAAATTTATGTTTACTGCCTTTTGGCACAAAAGTTCTAAAACAATTTCTGGGTTGTTAGCTGGTTAGTATAGGGCTCGTAAGAATCTGACGGTTACACTGAGGAGAACCTGGGACAGAGGTGTGAAAACTGAGCTCGAGCTCAACGTTCTGTGCCTTGGCAGAGTTAACTCTTTCCTCTCTTCATATCATTTTCAAGGAGTAGTTCAAGTGCTGAGGCTAACTGCATATAGTCAGAATGCGGCAAGACTCCATTAGAAGAAACACAATTACTAAGGTGAGTAATTTTTTCGTGTATGTGTATATAGATATATATGTATATATATCTATATACACATACACACATACACACTGTGGAATTCTTGGTTGGTTTCATTATGTTGGCTCCTTCTGCCAGCGACTAGTGTCTTCCCACATGCAAATGAAATGGCTCCCACTTGTGCCAAAATGTTTGACAGCTATTTTCTATTTCCCTGTATTTTTATTCCACTCTGATTTCTGTGTCGTTTTGTGTCCTATCTGCTGGTCTTGTAAGGAAGACCTTGTTCACATTTGACTCTTATTTTGCTAGTCGTTTCACATTGGGACTTCTAGAGTCAGCAGGGAGGTAAAGAGGTAGGTAGGGAGAACAGTGCCGAGCACTTTCCTGTACAGACAGCTGCTATGCTTAGCAGGACATCTACTCTGTGTGTTCACTTGTTTATTTTATTTTTTTCAAAGCTAAACAGAGGGGACCTACTCAGATTGCCTGTGTGATGCCACGTGGCATGCACTGTGCTGTTGCATGGCCCACATCCAAGCTGACTTTATCAGAAGACTTTGTGATTAAACAGCCATCAGGTCATGATAACAAAATATATTATTTTGGCCCTAATTGGGAATGAACTTTATTTTATTGTTTTCATTTATTTTTGCCTGTTTTGCTGGGAAAGGCACACTGAACTGGAGCTTGTTTTCGAAGAAGATTAAGCTGAGGGAGATCTAATGACTTGCTCAGGGTCACAGTTCTGCAAGTAGCAGTTGTGGGATTCAAAACCCAGGTGCTGTATACTGGGTTGCCAGATTCAAAGCTCTGTGCTCTTAACCACTAGAAATGAGACATTATAATAAAAGAACATTTGGCCACTGAATGTGCCATACTTTGGTGTCTGGCAGTTATATGTAGATAACATGTCTGTGACTGGCCACTGCATAGTATACATCCATCAAGCCTTATTTAAACCACTTACCCTAATTGCCATTGTCCTTTATTTTTGTACAATAGATCTGCACTTTTATATCCATGTCATAGCAAACCATGAGCATGGCATTTGTTTGTATCATCAGGAGTGTGTCCCTAAAAACATGTTCCTCCAGTCATGTGCTGCAGAATAGTTGTTCCACTGGGATATTCCCCCTTCCCCACCCAACTCTGCTCCACTCACCAGAAAAATCAATACAGCTTAAGGAGGCAGTCCTGCACTTGTTGGGAATCCTCTTAAGGTCTTTTTGAGGTGATGATGCAAGCTACAGAATTTAACTATGCATTCAGCGTACTTGCCCTTGGCTCAGTGAGCATTTTTTAAAGACTGCGCTGCTGAATTTAGATTTTTATAGTATTTTTTGTTTCGTAAAATGCAATTTAGTTAGTGAGCTATTGAAGTCAACATGTGGCATGCATTGTGACTAGAGACTGCTGTTGGGTGACGGTAAAGCCATAATTTCTCTTCAGAGGTGGAAGGGACATGAGGAAAAACAGGAGTTTTACTGTTACCTCAGATAGGCCAAAAATGTGACCATGCTGTGTGATAAATAAATACTAAAACTCCCCAACTGGTTGCAGTGATTTCTAACCCCAGTAATACTCAGATATTCACAACTTCTGCAGTGTCCCTTTAAGACTGAGCTTCCCAGAGAGATGGAATGCTATTCAAATGATGGAATCTTTGCACGTGCTGATTTTCAAACACTGCCTCTAACCAGCTTCCTTGGTTCTGAACCTTCAAATTTCTCTCTCCACCTGTCAAGACCAGAAGCCCGGAATCTCTCTCCTCCTCATCATCTAGTCCTGATGCGTTAAATTTTATAAAATACATGTTTTTTTTTTATCCTTTTTTCTTATACTGCTTCTAAATAGTGTTATTAGTTATTAAACTGTTGTTTTAGTTTTAAATTCTTTGTTTTCTCGGTTTCTCCCAGTTCGGTATGACCGGTGGAGAACTGGGGCTTTCTTTAGTGTTTTCAGAGTTCCCTGACTGAGGAACTCTGTTAGTTTTATTTAAATTTAAGGTTTTTATATTTTATTTGAACCGTTAATCCCAGTTTGCGAACTGCTAACTCCGGTTTGGTTTCTTGGTTCGGTTCCGGTTCCAGTAAGTTTTTCTCGGTTCAGGAATTGACCGCGAATGCTAAATAAGGTTATTTAGCGGTTATCTACCAATTCTGTTTTTCTTCTCAGAATGTCTGAAAAAGCTAAAAGAAGAACCGGTGAACCCGGTTTTAAACCATGTACTGACTGTGTTGAGATTTTTGCTAAAGCAGACAAGTACACCCTTTGTGTGGTCTGTCTGGGTTTTGAACATTTAAAAACAGACTGTGATATTTGTAAAACTTTTCCAGAAGAAACTGTGGAAAAGCACCTAGAAAGGCTAAAGAAAAAGATGTCCGTTTCAAAGAGTCCCTCTGGCTCTGATCAGCAGACACCCTCTATGCCTCACATCAGTTTTAACTACTGTAACTGCCACTGCCACCCCTGAGATGGGTACTCAAGCAGTTTCAAAGAGGCTTGCTGAACTGGCTGACTCTCCAGTTCCCTCAAAAAAAGTCTAAAAAGACTAAGCACACAGAACCCCCTACTGATAAACCTTTGGAGACTTCTGTACCTGCAATAAAAATGCCAAGTGCAGAAGAGATTGCATTGGCCTTCTGTGTGATACAGGCTTTACATGGGCTGAGTACCCCTTTGTCTCAGACACCAGCCAGACAGATTGGCTCTTCTCAGTTTTCTGTTTATGAGCAAAAAGAGTACCTGGACATGGAGGAGGAGGAGGAAGGGGACTCCACAGAACTGGAGGTTCCCTGAACAAGAATTTGGTTCTCCTCCTAGGGCATCAGAGGATTTTTCCTCTCACTTCACTTTTATAAGAAAAATGGTGGATGCCTTAGACATCCCCACAAGTGAAGTTATTGAAAATGAAGAAGCAGAGTATATGGAAATGATGGGGTTAACACCCACCAAAAAGCTTCTTCTCTCCATTAATAAATTCTTAAAAAAGATGCCTTTAAAATACTACAGACTGCTAGGACTGTCCCACCTTTGGATAAAAGGTTGGACAAAAAGTACCAACTGGAAAGACAGGGTGCAGAATTTTTATTCTCTCACCCTGACCACCAAGGAGTAGTGCAGGTGATAGCCTGTGACAAGGCAAGGGTCCCACTGCCCTCCCATCCTCCAGACAAGGATTCGAGGAAAATAGCATGGCCAAGAAAGGCTACCTCTTGGCTTCCTTGGCTATCAGACAGGCCAATTTCCAGGCCTGTGCTGCTATCCTGAAATCACTCTAGCAATCAGTGCTTGCCATGTCTGAAAAGGTACAGTCTCCTGTCTCAGCTGACTTAGCTGAAACAGCTAGATTTGGTCTGGAAGCAGCCAAGTATCGGCTTCAAATGGCTGCGGATTCTAATGACAGAGCTGCCAGGTGGATGGCAAACACTGTGGCTCAAAGAAGGTTTGCTTGGTTGAGAGCCACAAACCTGACCCAGGATACTCGGACCAAAGCATTAGATTTCCCACTTGAGGAACATTCCCTCTTTGGGCAATTGACAGAGGCTTATATGAAAAAGGTGGATAAGTATAAAGCCACCTACAGAAGCAATTCCGCAAAGGAAAAAGCTTCCCCATCCACTAGACCCTATGGAAGGGGAGGCAGGGGCAGGGCCTTTCAAAGCAGGCCCTTCTTTCAACCCATGGCTACAACCCCATACCAGCAGTATCCACAGCAAAGATACTTTAGGGGAAGGAGCAGACGGGGTTCCAGATGTGGTTCCCAGCCCCAGACTCAGTCCCAAGCAAAACAGGCACCCTGACATGTCTGTATATGCCGCCTCCCTACTGCCTGTAGAAGGCAGACTGGCTCACTATTTTCATGTTTGGAAAAACATCACCACAGACAAGTGGGTCCTGGAAGTAGTGAGTCAGGGGCTGTCTCTGACTTTCAAATCACTTCCACCTTTAAGAACTCAAGTTTTCAAACCATTTTCAAATACAGAAAGAAAACGTTTAGAAGCAGAGGTTCAAAAGCTGATGCTTGCTTGAGCAGTAGAACCAGTGCCAGCTAGTTTAAAGGGAAAGGGACTTTATTGAAGATACTTTCTTACCACAAAGAAAAATGGGTAGTGGAGGCCCATATTAGACCTCAGGGTCTTAAACAGATACCTAACAAAGCCAAAGTTCAAAATGGTAACCTTGGCACTGATTCTGTCAACCCTCCAAAAAGGAGATTGGTTGGCATCACCAGACTCGAAAGATTCCTATTTCCACATCCCCATAAGGGAGTCTCACAGAAAATACCTCAGGTTCTGACTCCCTTCAGGTCACTATCAGTTCTCAACACTGCCATTTGGCCTCACTTCAGCACCAAATGTGTTTGCAAAGTGCCTGGCAGTATGATGGTACACCTTCAAAAGCAGGGTGTCACCGTTTTTGCGTACCTAGACGATTGCCTGGTAGTGGTAAAGTCCCCCCAGCATGTCAGGGAGCAGCTGCTTCTTCCTTAGGAACTCTTGTAGTCTGTAGGATTCATAATAAATCAAAAGTCAGTTCTGCAACCCTCTCAGATATTACAGTTTATAGGAGCTGAGTTAAATACCGTGCAGGGCTTACCTGCCACTAGAGAGGGTAAGAAGCATTCAACACTTGGCAGGTTCATTTGTCCTGAACAAGTCAAAAACTGCAAGACAGTCCCTTCAACTGTTGGGACACATGGCGGCTGCCACTGGCACAGTACTAGGGTCCAAGTTCCAGATGACAGACATCCAGTTTCACCTAAGGGCTCACTAGTGCCAGAAAAGAGACCCTGTTTCAAAATTGATTCCAGTAACTGGAACTCTGTTACATGCTCTCGAATGGTGGAAAGAGGAAAGCAACCTGAGAGAAAGGGTTCCTTTCCAACAGGAGCCTCCATCAGTAATTCTCACAACGGATGCATCACTCCTGGGGTGCCCATCTGGGGGATCACACTACCCAAGGCACATGGTCAAGTGCAGTCACCCTTGCAAATAAACCTGCTGGAGCTCAGAGCAGTTTTGTTAGCACTGAAGGCCTTCATGCCTCTGCTACAGGGAAAAGTGGTACAGATCAGAACTGACAATACCACCACCATGTACTACATAAACAAGCAGGGAGGGACAAGGTCCAGTCCTCTGCACAGAATCTATGAAAATATGGAGTCTGGCTTACTCCTTGGGAATTTCTCTCCAAGGCATTCATCTGCAAGGTAAGGACAATACCTTGGCAGGCACCTTGAGTCGTATCAACCAGGCCCATCATGAATGGACTCTGAATGCGCAGTTGGTGCAGGTAGTTTTCAAGAGGTGGGGCACTCCAGAGGTGGATTTGTTCGCATCCCACCAGAACCACCACCTGCCGAAATATTGTTGCAGACCACCAGAGAGGGGAACAATCCATCTGGATGCCTTAATTCTAGATTGGTCAGGAAAGTACCTATATACTTTCCTTCCCTTCCCTCTGGTGTACAGAGTTTTGCTCAAGCTCAGGTCCCAGCCAGCATCCATGATCTTAATAGCACCAGATTGGCCCAGGCAGCCATGGTACACTCTACTGCTGTCCATGTCTATGGCTGAACCAATGCACCTTCCCAGGAGGCACAATCTGTTAACCTCCAGTCAGGAGAGGCTCCTGTACCCGAACCTCAGATCCCTCAGGCTCAAGGCCTGGCGCTTGAGGACATAGAATATGCAGGGCTAAACCTTTCTGAAGGTGTTCTGGATATTTTGAAAGGCTACAGGAAGCCCTCCACTAAGAAAACTTATTCTGAAAAATGGAAAAGGTTTTCCATCTGGTGTTCCACACAGGATATTGAACCAACACAGGCTGGGATTTCAGTCATGTTGGACTATCTTACTCATTTACATTCTTTGGGTCTTTTTAGTTTAGTTTAGTTTATTGGTCTAGGAATTAATAGCTTTGAGCCAATGCTCTTTTACAAAGGTTCCACGTCACATAGTACATAAAAAATAAGACATGTAATAACAAAAATGTTTAGCAATTTACAAAGGCAGTAATAAATCAATAATTATTTTTTCAAGAAAGAAAGATACTCAGAGGCATTTAAGGAAAGATAAGGAGGGAAAAGTAGGAGGAGATAGAGGGAGAAAGAGAAGAAAGAGAGAAAAAAGAAGGAGACTCAGTAGCAGACAGGACCAGTTAGTGGTATTCCAAGTGTCTTTGTCAAATGACGGGCCATGGTGAAGGATGGACAACGGAGGGATAAGCCTTTAGTCAAAGCAGTCACAGGAGCTGGAGGCAGAGAGGTGAGCGTAGAGCATGGATTTGAAAGCTGCCAGTGATGTGGAGGATAGAGTAGGTAAGCTAAGGGCATTGTACCAGGTAGGGGCCCGGTAGGCAAACGATCTTTGTCCCTGAGCAGTCCGGCATCTGGGGACCTGAAAAGGTTGGTGCTCAGATCTTCTGGTGAGATGCGTGCCGTTATTCAGACAGAGTAGGTCTTGGATACACGGTGGAGTCAGTCCCAGGATTGATTTTTTTTGTCATCAAGCAGGTGAGATACACAAGGCGATTGGAGAGTTGTAACCAGCTGGTTTCCGAGTAGAGCTCACAAGTGTGGGTATGTCTCTGTGAACCAATGAGGAGTCGACATGCCTTGTTTAGTGCGGTTGAGATGCGTCTTAGTGCGGTGGTAGTGGCTGAGCCATAGATAATTAGGCCATAGTCTATGATTGAGATTATGGAACTTTGTATAGCAATCCTCAGGGCAGCTTGGTTAAGGAATTGACAGTTTCGAAATAGTATTCCAATGCGTTGGTTCACTGTTTTCGCTGTGTTATCAATGTGGGTCGCAAAGGTAAGACCTTGATCAAAGGTGATGCCAAGGTATTTGAAGGTATTCACTTGTTCAAGTGTATTTCCAGTGGAAGTTTGTATAGTGAGTGGAATATGTCTATTTCTGTTTTGATGACTGGTGAAAATCATGGTTTTGGTTTTTTTGTGATTTAGGACCAACTTATGATCAAGGAACCACTTTTCGACATGAGAGAAGGCAAATTGCAGGCTCTGACGTAATGGGTTGGGATCCTTGTGGGAGGAGAGAATTACAGCATCATCAGCATATGAGATTAATTTTTCTGGGCAGGATTCGGGGAGAGAGTTTAGGAACAGGCTAAAAAGGAGAGGGCCTAGGATTGATCCATGAGGTACACCTGAGAGGACAGGTTTAGAGTCAGAGAGTACGTCAGAGATTTTTACTGCCTGTGAGCATTTTGTCAGGTAACTTTTAACCCAGGCACCTGGTCCTTCAGCGAGCCCAAGCCTGAGCAGTAGTGAGATTAGTAAGCCATGGTGAACAGTATCAAATGCTTTTGTGAGGCCAATGAAAACAGCTCTGGTTTTGTAGCCTTTGTCCATAGCGGTGTGAACTTCTCCTGAGAAATCTAGTAGGGCCGTTGACGTACTGTGCCCTTTCCTAAATCCGTGTTGCTGCATACAGAGTACTTTTGCAGGTAGTCTGAGAGTTGGTCAGCCACAATGCATTCAAGTGTTTTGGAGAGGGGTAGGAGTATTGATATAGGTCGATAGTTCCCTGGTATGGATTTGTCACCCACTTTGGGCACTGGTGTAACTATAGCAGACTTCCATTTGCTGGGAAATTGACTTTGGCAAAGGGAAAGATTGAGAATTTTGGTGAGAGGGTGGATCACTTCGTCCAAGGTGAGAGACAGGATTTTTAGATCAATAGTATCACTGCTTGTTCTGGATTTAGAGCAGGCCTTTTTTATATATTTGTAGGCTTCATGTGCTTTGACTATTTTGAAATGAAATAACGGTTGGTCAGTTGAAGTGATTTGGGATACGAGATTTGGCAAGGGCAAGTCCGAGAAGAAATCTGACGGGAGGATCCCACTGAGGTCTGTGAATGTTTTATTTAGGGCATCTGCCATAACCTTTGGGTCAAGGGTAGTGGAGCCATCAACATTCATAATAGTGGGAGAGGATTTTGACTGCTTACCTGTAATATTTCGGATGTTGTCCCAGAAAGCTCTCCCATCACCCCAGGTGGTTGCAATGGCATTTTTGAAATAGGAGCTCTTCATTTGCCTGATTTGTGAAGTGCATAGGTTTCGTGCCTGTTTGTACTTCTGTATGTCCTACAAGGAGCCCTTGGCTCTGGCTATGGCCCAGAGATGGTCACGAGCTTTGAGTTGAGCCAGTAGTTTGGCTGTGAGCCAAGGATTTGAGAGAGCTTTGATTTTACGTTTTTTTAATAGAGCATAAGTGTCACATGCAGTATTGAAAGTTGTGATAAAGTATTCTAGGGCAGCATCAACATCAAACGTATTGAAAATTGGTGACCAGTCTTGTTGCAGGAGACAGGTCTTGAGTTTAGTGAGATTTCCATGTGGTAGCACTCTACTTGAGATAATTTTGGGGGGTGGTTTAAGGAGTTTATTCAACCAGGTACAAATCACAGGGGAGTGGTCACTGAGAGAGTCAGAGAGAACAGTAGTGTTTTTTTATCCGGTCTGGGTGACTAGTGAGTATCCAGTCAATGAAAGTGCATGTTCCAGTCTTGTAGTTTTTTCTAGTTGGGGAGTTGACCATCTGCGTCAGGTTGGCTGCTAGGATGGCATCTTTGCTGGATCCAGTATCAGAGGCAAACCAATTTATATTGAAATCACCAAGGAGGAGGAGCTCGGTTACTGGAGGTTGCAATCTTACAAAGTCAAGAACTGTCTGGAGACCAGATCGAGGATCTTTAGGAGGGATATAGACTGCAGCCACTGTGAGCACTTTATTTTGGGCACCAAGAAGTAGTTTGACAGGGAGAAGTTGCACTAGGGTGTTTGTGGAGGAGAAACTGACAAGGTGACTAGAGAGGTTGTCCTTAATGTAGATAGCACAACCCCCCCCTTCTTATTTGACCGGTCGAGTCTAAAGAGATTGTAGCCTGAGCGAGACAGCATGATCCGATGTGCTTGGAGACAGCCAGGTCTCAACAATGGCTAGTATGTCAGGATTTTTTTGACCAATGAAGACTTCAAGGGATGCCAGCTTAGGAAGGAGGCTGCAGATATTTAGGGTAACAATGGAGAGACCCCTATCTGCTTTTGCTAACTTTGTTAACCTGTTTGAGACAGGGCCAGGGTTTGGGTGGACCCCACCTGACATTAGAAGGAGAAGGAGCAGGAGTTTTAGTGATATCACCCGAAGCTCACAGTAGGTTATGATTTGCCTCTGTTTCTTATTTGTTATGGGACAGTGTGGTCTTCTAGGGTCCCAGCAAAGGGTGATGGCTAGTGACAGGTGTTGATTTGTCATCTTTCTGGCAAGATATGTAGCAATTTGCACCCAATCCTTCATAAGGGGGTGCCTCAGGTAATGGTGAGGAGGACTTGCCATGGTTCCATTTTGTAGGTAGCAGGTTTTGATGATTAAGGTGGGAGGTAGTGCAGGGTAGGAGGAGAAAGGAAGTTGGCATAGTGGGGAAAAAGAGAGAGAGAGGGCCAGGAAAGACAAGAGGTAAAAACTAAGGGAAGGCATTGATGATGAGAGCAGCACTGTGCTGTGTTCAAAAAAGGTGTCAGGCAAAGGGGTGGGAAAATCTAAGTAGAAACGAGGGAGGAGGTAATTTAAGAAATTTAGGGTTTTCAGGCCAGTACACTGAAGGAACATTTGGCTGCAGCTTCTACTTACATTTCAGCCAGGCAAAAGTTCTCATTGGCTTCAGATCCTATTTTCAAAAAGGTTCTTTAAAGGCCTGTCTCATTTGCACCCCCTCACAGGGAACCAGTGCCTACATGGGATCTTAATGTGTGTGTATAGCCAAGCTCATGGGACCCCCTTTTGATCCTATGTCAGCTCATCTAAAATTTGTCATATGGAAAACAGTTTTTCTAGCGGCAGTGACTTCTGCCAGAAGAATCAGTGAGCTTCAAGCTCTTTGTGTAGACAAGGACTACATTTCTTTCTACAATGGCAAAGCGGCCTGAGAACAAACAGGAAATTTCTCCCCAAAGTAGTTTTGGATTTCCATCTGAACCAAACCATTACCCTACCTGTATTTTTTACTGAACACTCCACCTCTGGTGAAAGGAGGCACCACAGTTTAGATGTTAAAAGAGCCCTTAGTTAATTTCTCACCCCAGGAATATTCCAATATTCCTAACTGTTCTGCAGTATACCTTTAAGGTCAGATCCGCCCAGAGATAGAATGCTTTGCTAATGATGGAATCACTGGCATGAGCCACTTTTCAAATGCTGCCACCTATCAACTGCTTTCATTCTAACCCTCAGATTTCTCTGTCCGCCTGCCAAGACCAGATACCTGGAGATGTCCTCATCATCATCTAGTCAGAGAATCCTTAATTAATGACAAATACTTAGGTATTTTTCATTGATTTTCATTTGCTGCCTCTTATCAGTGTTATTTTAACAACCGTTAGTTTATTTGGTTAGTTTTATGTTGTTTTCTCAGTTTCTCATGGTTCGGGATAATCGCTGAGGAACCAAGGTACTTTTAGTTAGTTTTGGGGCTTTTCACCCGTTTATTTACTGGTTTCTGTAAGTTTTATGTGCTAAAATCTTTGTTTTTTAGAACTGATAACTTTGGTTCCGAACCGCTAATCCCGGTTCTGTTTCTATCGGTTCCCGGTTCCGCTTGGTTCCTGAACCTACCTCAACCGATAAATTTGTTGTTTTTTGAGTTTAAAAACCTTTAGTGTTTTATGGTTGCGGTTTTTCTTCCGTATGTCAGGAAAAACCTAAAAAGAGAACCAGAGAACCTGATTTGAAAAACTGTTCTGAGTGTGGTGAAGTTTTTGCCAATGCAGATAAAATGCTTGAAAAAACGTCTGGAGAGATTAAATAAGAAATTGTAGGGTCCCTCTGGCTCTGACCAGCCGAAACCCTCAGGGTCTGTGGGTGACACCACAACTTCTACTGTTTCTACCCCTGATACGAGTAAAAAGAGACCCTCTGAACTAGCTAGCTCTCTGGTTCCAGGAAAAAAGTAAAGAAAACAAAGCACTCTGAACCTTCTGTGGGAAAAGGGAACTTCTGTGGTGCCTGCCATTGTGCCTTCTCCTTCAGAGATTGCACAGGCAATAAAAATAATGCAAAATTTGCAGGGTCTGCTGCCTGTGGTTTCAAAGTCCCCAGTCCAGACCCCTGCACCCTCCAACCCACCCTCCTTTCCTGAGGGAGCATGGTGAGGAGGAGGAGGAAGAAGGAGGCGAGCCTATAGAGCCTGAGGCCTCCCCTGAACAGGAGTTTGGCTCCCCTCCCAGGACTATAGAATATTATTCTTCTCATTTTTCCTTTATCAGGAAAAATGCTGATGCCTTGGACATCCCTACCTCTGAAGCTGTACAGGAAGAGTAGGAGGCTGAATATCTGGAAATGATGGGGCTGACTCCTACTAAAAAACTGTCACTCCCAATAAACAAGTTTTTTAAAAGAGATATTTTAAAACTCCTCCAAGCTCCTGGGTCTGTCCCTCCTTTGGACAAAAGGTTGGATAAAAAGTATCAGCTTGACAGAACAGGGGCTATATTCTTATTTTCACACCCTGACCACCAGGGGGTGATGCAAGCTGCAGCTTGTGACAAGGCAAAAGTCCCTCTGGCTTTCCACCCTCTAGAGAAGGACTCTCGAAAAATTGAAAGCATGGCCCAGAAAGGTTACCTGTCAGCCTCTCTGGCCATTAGGCAAGCTAACTATAAGGCCTATGCAGCCCAGTAGCAGAAGGCTCTCTGGCAGTCTGTCCTGGACATGGCTGAGAAAGCACCTTTTCCTCTTTCAGCAAACTTAGCTGAAACTGCTAGGTTTGGCCTGGAAGCTGCTAAATACCAGTTCCAGATGGCAGCAGACAGTAATGAGACTGCTGCAAGGTGGATGGCAAATACCATCGCACAGAGAAGGTTTGCTTGGTTGAGAGCCACAAACCTCATGCAGGATACCCAGAATAAGACTCTGGATTTTCCTATGGAGGGCACTTCCCTATTTGACAGCCATACAGATGCCCATATGAAGAAGGTGGATGAGTATAAAGCCACCTTTCATAGCAGTTCTGCAAAAGAAAGACCCTCCACTGCCTCTAGACCTTTCAGTCGGGGAGGCAGGGGCAGTCAGTTCCATTCCAGGCCTTTTATCAGGCCATGGTACTTCCTCAGGCACTCCAACACCCGCAGCAAGGGTATTTCAGGGGTAGGGGCAGAAAAGGTACCAGGCGTGGTGCCCATTCCCATCCCCAATCCAAGCAGGACTCCTGACTTCATCGATCAGGCTGCCTTTCCTTTGCCAGTAGGGGGCAGGCTGATCCATTTTTTCCAGAATTGGAAAACCATCACCACAGACAAGTGGGTTCTGGAGATGGTAGCTCAGGTCCTGTCTTTAAGTTTCAAGTCCTCTCCTGTTCAAAAAATCAGAGTTTTCAAACTATCTTCCCTTCTGGAAAGCAAAAGGCTGGAAAAAAGGGTGAAACATCTTCTTTCACTAAAAGCAGTGGAACCAGTGCCTCTGCATCAAAGGGAAAAATGATTTTACTCAAGGTATTTTCTCACACCAAAGAAAAATGGAGAGCTGCAGCTTATCTTGGATCTGAGTCCTCAACAGGTTCCTAGCAAAACCAAAGTTCAAAATGGTAACTTTGTCTCTGATTTTACTAGCACTCCGAAAAGGAGATTGGCTAGCATCATTGGACCTAAAAGATGCCTATTTCCACATCCCCATAAGGGAGTCTCACAGAAAGTATCTCGGGTTCGGACTCCTGTCAGGTCATTATCAGTTCTCATCTCTACCTTTCGGTCTCACTTCAGCACCAAGGGTGTTCACAAAGTGTCTGGCTGTGGTAGTGGCTCACCTGCACAGACAAGGTGTCACAGTATTCCCCTATCTAGACAACTGGCTGATGGTGGGAAATTCACCACAACTGTTAGCAGAACACTTACTGTTCACTTAGCAGCTTCTGCAGTCTGTGTTTTTTCTTTTAAATCTAGAAAAGTCTGTTTTTCTTCCTTCTCAAATTCTGCAGTTCATAGGAGCAGAATTGAATACCATAGTGAGCAGAGCTTTTCTACCCAGAGACAGGGTAAAAAGCATCCTGCAGTTAGCAGGTTCTTTCAGGCTCAATGTCTCAAGGCCTGCAAGGCATTTTCTTCAACTTCTGGGCCACATGGCAGCTGCAACAGGCACAGTGCTAGGCTCCAGGTTTCAGATGAGGGACATCCAGTTTCACTTAAGAGCTCATTGGTGTCAAAGAAAGGATTCCCTGTCAAAGCTTGTTCCTGTAACAAAAACATGTATCCAGGCTCTTCAGTGGTGGAAAGAGGAAACCAACCTCAGAGAAGGGGTTCCTTTCCAAAAAGAACTTCATCAGTGATTCTCACAACAGATGCATCCCTCTTGGGCTGGGGGCTCATCTAGCAGAACACACTACCCAAGCACTTGGTCAACTTGTTAGAGCTCAGGGCAGTGTTTCTGGCAATGCAAGCTTTCAAGCCACTGATACAGGGAGAGGTAGTGCAAGTCAGGGCAGACAACATTACCACCATGTACTACATAAACAAGTAAGGGGGAACAAGGTCAAGCCTCCTTTGCATGGAGGCCATGAGAATTTGGACCCTAGCTTACTCACTGGGCTCCTCACTACAGGCCATTCATCTGCAAGGCAAAGACAGTGTTCTGGCAGATGCCCTGAGCTGAATCAGCCAGGACCATCAAGAATGGTCCCTGAACAGGTAAGTGGTGCAGACCTTATTCAGGAGGTGGGGCACTCCAGAAATAGACCTCTTTGCCTCTCATCAGTCACCACTTGCCACAGTTCTGTTGCAGGCCTCTAGTAGTGGGCACAGTTCCTCTGAATGCCCTTACTCTGGATTGGTTACGGAAATTCCTGTATGCATTCCCTCTGGTATACAGGGTGCTGTTGAAACTCAGGTCTCAGCCAGCAGCAATGATTCTGATAGCCCCAGACTGGGGCGGCAGCCACGGTACTCCCTACTGCTGTCTATGTCAGTGGACAAACCAATACACCTTCCCAGGAGGCACAGTCTTCTGACTTCCAACCAGGGGAAGCTCCTGTATCCGAACCTCAAGTCACTCAGGCTCAAAGCTTGGCTTTTGAGGACCTAGAGTATGCTAGTTTACATCTTTCTGTCTTACGAGGATACAGGAAATCCTCTACTAAGAAAACCTATTCTGCAAAATGGAAGAGGTTTTCTGTTTGGTGCTCCAGTAGGAGTATAGTGCCAACCCAGGCAGGAGTGCTGTTGGTACTGGACTACCTGGTCTACTTACATTCCACAGGCTTACAGCCTTCTACACTAAAGGTTCATTTGGCTTCAGTCTCGGCCTGTGCATCTGCAGGCAAGTCTGTTTCTTTGGCATCAAACCCCATATTTAAAAGGTTCTTCAAGGGCCTTTCTCATATGTATCCACCAGTGACAGAACCGGTGCCAGCTTGGGACCTTAATATCTGCATTGCCCAACTCATGGTCCCTTCCTTTGAGCCTATGTTTTCAGCACCCACCTTTAAAGTATGTCACATGGAAAATGGTGTTTCTAGTGGCCATTACTTCAGCTAGAAGGATTAGTGAGCTGCAAGCTTTATTCACTGAAAAGGACTACATTTCCTTCCACAGGGAGAAGGTAGTCCTACTAACAAATAGGAAATTCCTTCCCAAAGTGGTTTCAGACTTCCACTTGAACCAGTCTATCACTTTGCCAGTGTTCTTCACTGACCATTCTTCTTTTGGTGAACGTAGGCTGCATATCCTGGATGTCAAAAGAGCTTTGAGCTACTACATGACAGCCACTAAGCCCCATAGGCAGGACAGAACACAACTTTTCCTCACTTATGGGGATGTGGGAAAGGGAAATCCAGCATCTAAAAGGTCAATTTCTCATTGGATTGCCCAGCGCATCCTATTTTGCTATTCAAAGATGGGCTAGGAAGCTCCAGCAGGGCTTAGAGCCCACAAGGGGTATGGCTGCAACACTGGCAGTTGCAAGGGATGTATCCTTGGTGGATATCTGTAAAGCAGCAACCTGGCGAACAGTACACACGTTTGTCAAATATTACAGCTTGGATATGCAGGCTAGGGCTGATGCCAGGTTTGGTACAGCTGTCCTGCAGAGTCTGTTTCCAAAATAGGTTCTTCCCGCCACCTAAGGTACTGCTTTTTAGTCTGCAGAAGAGTTAGGAGTATTGGAGTATTCCTGGGGTGAGAAGAAAAAGTTACTTGCCATAGTAACCTTGTTTCTCCCAGGGAATACTCCAATATTCATAACTCTCCCACCCTGCCTCCCTGTTTAAGAACCAGTGGCCTTTATATTCCGTGCTGTACCTTAGTGTTTGCATGCCACATTCTACTTTTATTGGAATTTGTTCTTTGGTTTTCTCCTTTTCAGGTGATTCTGACATAGGAGCTGGTGGGATTGTTTATAAGAAGTTTATATTTCCTCCAGTTGAAGGTTTGGGTGAAGAATTTTGAAGCTAAATTTTATATATTTTAAATTTTGGGCCCTGTCTTTCCAGGCATCCTCGAAATCTAAGGGTTGGAATGTAGGCAGTTGTCGGTGGAAGCGTTTGAAAAGAGGCTCATACCAATGATTCCTTCATTAGCATAGCATTCTATCTCCAGGCAGATCTGACCTTAAAGGTATACTGCAGAAGAGTTATGAATATTGGAGTATCCCCCTGGGAGAAACAAGGTTACTGTGGTAAGTAACTTTTTCTGACATGATAGCCACTAAGGACCATAGACAGGACAGAAAATAGCTGTTCCTCATTTATGGGGATGTGGGAAAGGGTAACCCAGCATCTAGAAGGTCCTTTTCTCACTGGATAGTTCAGTACATCCAATTTTCATTCCACAAGGGGCACAACTGCTACCTTAGCAGCTGCCAGGTATGTTCCAGTAATGAACATCTGTAAAGCAGCTACTGGGAAATCAGTACACACCTTCACAAAGCATTACAGTCTGGATATCTTGTCCAGGAGTGATGCCAGGTTTGGCACAGCAGTCCTGCAGAGTCTGTTTCCAAAATAGGTTCTGTGCCCACCTCCAAAAGTACTGCTTCGTAGTCTACAGAAGTTATGAATACCTGAGTATTATTGGGGTTAGAAGAAAAAATTACTCACCATAGTAATCTTGTTTCTTCGCTGTGATACTCAAGTATTCATAACTACCTACCCTGCTTCCCCTTCAAGAACCAGAAGCCTCTGCATTCCTGGGAATATGTATCTGGCCTACTGTGTGGGTGCCACAGTTGGGCACTATTGTTTGTAATTCGTGTTCTTCTTCCCCTTCAGGTGATTCTAACATTCAGGGGTGTGGTTGTTTTTGTTTATCCTCAATTCTGGGGTTTTTGACTTCCCTTTGGAGGATTGTTATGGGGTATTACTTAATTAGTACTATAATTCCAATTATTTGGATGGTAGGTATAACGTTGTAGTTCTGAGGCCTGTCTTTCCAAGCTCCAGGGAAATCTGAAGGTTTAGAACCAAGGCAGTTGGATAGAGGCAGTGTTTGAAAATCAACACATGCAAAGATTCCATCATTTGCATAGCATTCCATCTCTCCAGGCAGCTCAGTCTTAAAGGGACACTTGAGTATCACTGGGAAGAAACAAGCTTACTATGGTGAGTAATTTTTTCTTCCTGGTAAACCATCCTGTCCCCCACCGCACCTCCCAAATTTATGTGATTTCCCCTTACAAACAGGTATTCCTGAGGGAATCAAAGTCAAAGCTCATTAGGACAAACTGCAGCAGACAGCCAGTAAAATCCATTGTTGCTGTAACCTCATTGCTGGTACACAGACATGTTCTGCCTGCCTGAGCCAGTGCTGCTGTATCCCCGTGCTGGACCACAGGCAGGTTCTGCTTGCCTCATCCAAAACTGCTGCAAACAGATGCTACCCCATGCCAGTTCTGCTTGCTTGATTCTTTGCTGCTTTTACTCCTTGCTAGCCCAATGCTGGTTCTGCTTGCCTGATAAAGTGCTGCTGTAACCCCCTTGCTGGCCCACTGACCAGTTTTGTATGCCTCATCCAGTGTTACTGTAATCCCTTGCTGGCCCATTGGCTAGTTTCAATAATAATGTAACAGCTTCTTCCATTTTGAAAAACTGGGATTCGTCAAGTAAAAAGCTTGTAGTCTTCCTATTGAAAACATGAGATTTTGGCTCATCAGAGGGTAGAGGATGGGTAGTTTGGAGTTTTTACAAGAGGATGGGTAGTTTGGAGTTTTTACACCTTTAATTCTATAAATCGGGGGGTGCTGACTCTGGTAGTCCCAACTTATGCCAGTGTCATTCCTTACTGTCTTGTTACAATGATCATTGTCATCTTTCTAGTACTGATCCGCTTGCTGCAAAGCTGCGTAGCATTCTCATCGATGAAGCACTCGAATTTTACTGTAGCCAGTGCCACAAACAAATCAATCACCTTGAAGATCTGTCTGCTCGCCTCAGTGATCTTGAAATATATAGGTAATAAACTGCATGCAGCTTGATTTTGTGTTGTGTGTTGATGTCTAAAGACGTTAAAAGAAATTGTGCCCTTCCCCCACCCATTATTAAAATAATTTGTAACTGCTGAGCGGCCTTCTGCTGCTGTTAAGGTAAAGATATGGCTATAGAGATGTATATATAAGGACTAGTGCGTTCGTCACATGATCTCCCCTATTGAGGTGTTTGAAGTTAGGGAATGGCAGCACACCGTCATTTTGGAGTGGTTAAAAAAAAAACAATGGGAGAGCGAACACTTTGTATTCTTGCTGCAGTACTGGCACTTCCAAGTATTGAAACTTGATATTCTTTGAGGACATCTCTCTCCATTAAGCCACACCAGTGAAATTGTAAGTCATTGGCATCAGGACCACTTGGAAACTTTTGCCATTTGGGCCCTATCATTCTTCAGTTCTTTCTCTCACTGTCAACCACTTGTCGGATGACAGAGAATCAACACTGAAACCCACTGTTGCCTTTGCTGGTATTCTTTATAATACATTTAATTATTTTCTTTATTTCATTGTGTATGTTATGCTGCTGTCAAAGGATAGAGTCATTATTCCATCTTTGTCATTGTGGCAAAGTAAAAATCTGCAAGAATGATGCTCTTCCTGCTGTGCCCTATAAGGTGGATAAGCAGTATCTGGCTCTGGCCACTAAAGCCTTCTACTCATTTTGGCCAGAGACTTATCTAGTGATAACTATGGCAGCCCATGATTGGTCTAAAGAACCTCATCATTTAAGCTCCCTTTCTTCTGACAAGGAATCCAGGAGGTTAAATGTTATAGGCAAGGTGATCTGTGCCTTGTCTTCCCATGTCCCTAGGATTGCTAACAATTAGGCTTACATAACTAAATACCAGAACAGTTTGTGGAAATCCATCCCTGCCATGGCCAACAAGTTGCCGAAGGACCCACTAAAGTGGAGGTCCAACAGATTGTCACCCATGGCCTGGATGCTGAGAAGCATCTTCTGCGGTCATGAAATGCTCTGCCTATACTGCTACCCCTGGCATTTGTCTCTGTTGCTACTCCTGATGTTGCTGTTGATGTTCAGAAGTCAGAGCTTATTTCACCTTTGTGTAGCTAGACACTATTTGGCCATGATGTGAAGATGGCCTTGTGGGAGCTGCAGTCCTCCAAAATGACTTTTTGTTCCCTCAAGGCCCTTACCCCCTCAGCCGTGGTCATGGTAGAGATTCCTTTCAGAGGCCGTACATGTCCTGCCCATGGCTTTTCCCATACCCTGGGTCCCAATGTACCCCTCCCCACCCCCAGTCCCCATGCCTGGTTCACCAAGGGTATGGGTGCTGACAATGTCCCTGCTGCCCCTGGAGCCTTCTGACTCCCTTCCACCTCCCCTGATCCCTTTGAAAGACACTGGGATCGTGTTTGGAGGTCACATATCTTCTTCCTGCAAGAGTGGAGGGAGATCACCACAGATGTGTGGGTCCTGGGCATAATTTGTTGAAGACATGCCCTGAAGCTGCTGTCTGTCTTGTTAAAAGAAGTTCAGACAGTCTTGCACAACAGGCCATAGAGCCTGTGCATGCCACAGAGCTGAACCAGGGTGATTAGTCCCAGTGTCTTCTGTTTCTGAAGTGTAGAGGTGATCTTTTTTTCTGTCCTAAACCGTGGGGTTTTAACCTATACATCAAATACAGAAAGCTTCATGTGGCGTGTCTTCAGCTCCATCTCCCTTTGCTTCTGCAGACTGACTGGATATGCACTCTGGATATGAAGCATGCTTACCTGCATATCAAGGTGTGTCACAGTCAGACATCACCTCTGCTTTATGCTGGAGGGCTCTCATTACCTGTTTCATGTCTTGCCATTTGGGTTGTCTTCGGTGCTGCATGTCCTGAAGTGCTTAGTAGTGGTAGCCATAGTACTCCGGAGGGAAGGTCTGTGTGTGTTTTCCCATATCTGGCAACTGTGTCTTGAAAGCCTGTCGCAGGATGTGGTCCTTTATACCTTGTTTCAGATGTGCCAGCTCTTCAATCAGCTGGGTGTCCTCGTCAACAAACAAAAACTGGTTCTGAGCCCTTATCAGCACTTTTAGTACATCAGTGCTGTCCTTGATGCATTTGCCAGCCAGACCATCCTTCCAGTGCACCATGCCACTACTCTGATTGCGCAGGCACAGCTGGTGTCTTCCAGTCACTGTGTCTTGGCAAGTTACCTTCTTCAACTGATTGGGCTGATGGCTGCAGCCATCATTATTATCCCTCTGGCATGACTGCGCATGAAGATTCCTCAGCATTTCCTCTTTGCCCAATGGACTCAGCATTTAGACAGTCGGGAGTGTTTCATTCAGGTGATTGCTCCACTTTGTCATGCCCTACTCTGGGGGTTGGACCATTCCAACCTCGACGGTATGTCCCTATGTCTCTGTCCCATGCCCATGATAGTCACAATGATGGACGCCTCCAGATTCAGTTTTGGTGCTTATTTAGGGACCTTCCAAATGCAAGGTCTTTGGCCATCTCTTAATTGGTCTCTCCACAGCTGCATTCTGGAGATGAGGGCTGTTGTGCTTGGACTGCAGGACTTCACCATCCTTCGCCAGGGTCAAGCCTTGCTGGTTTGGAAGGGCAGTGTTTCATTGATGCATTACATAAACAAATAAGGAGGCATTCACTTCTGTGCCCTCTGCAGGGAAGTGAGGAGGGCCTAGCTTTGGGCCGTAGAACACAATGTGTTTCTCATGGCTGTGTTTCTGCCTGGTACCCTCAATGTCCTAGCAGACAATCTTGGTTGGTCCTGTGCTGATCCACTAGTGGGAACTTCTGCAATTTGTCATTGATGACCTCTTGGAAATATGGGGTTGTCCAGAGCTGGAACTTTTTGCATCCCTGCACAGAGTAAAACTGCTGCGTTTTTATTTGCTCACCCCAGGGCCTGGAGCTTTTTGGAGCTGTGTGTTATCCCTTTCCCGGATAAGGAGTTTTCTATATGCCTTTCCTCCATTCCCTATGATCCAGAGGATTCTGGTCAACCTTCAGATGGAAGTGGCCATGCTAACTGTGGTGGCTGTGTTCTGCCCCAGACATATTAGGTTCCCGCTATCACAACAGATAATAGTGGAACTGCCTGTCCTACTTCATCTGTCTTGGGAGCAAGCCTCTCTGGTGCACTCAGATATTCAGTTCCTTCACCTTCATACCTGGCTTTTGAGAATGTAGAATTCTTCTGCTCTGAGATCTCCATTGGGGTTGCTGATGTTCTCCTTGTGCTCGTAAGCCATCGACTAGGTACGCCTATTTCCAGAAATGGAAAAATTTCATGATATGGTGTACCTCCTGTAACCTAGACCCTTTTACATGTCCAGTGAGTTATTTTCTGGATTACCTCCTCTCCCTCTTGAAACCAGTTTTTCAGCACTCCTCTGTAAAGGTGCATTTGGCTGCTCTTTCAGCTTTTCTTGCCCTCACGGGTGGTAAGTCAGTTGCCCAACCAGAGGTTGCCCACAGGTTCTTTGGAGGTATCCTGCATATTCGTTCCTGGTCTGTAAACCAGTTCCAGTGTGGGGCCTTTATATGGTTCTGTAAACTATTATGGTACTTCCCTTTGAACCTACTGTTACTGACGACCTGCATTTCTGGAAGACTGTGTTTCTGGTAGCCATTACTCCGGCATGAAAAATTTCTATATTGCAAGCTCTGGTTGCAGAGCCTCCTTATATTTTTCACAGGGATCAGGTGGCTGTAAGGACCAATCCACATTTTCTCCCAAAGGTTAACAGAGAGACACAGAATTTGTCGGCAGATAAGGACCGCTTAGCCCACCTTGGCTACTCATTTTCCCTACCTACAGTCACATCACAGACCCTACTTGATCAGCGGCTTATACCCTTTTTTTTTTCACCTCTAAGGTTCCCTCAGATGTTGTCTCTGACTTCAGACTGAATCAAACTGTTCAGCTTCCAGATTATTTTCCTTCCCCTACGAATAGAGGGGATCCATTATTGTGTCCCCTAGATGTCTGTAGGACACTGCAGCTTCTGGGTCCTGTTCATGCAACTTCACTCATGGTATGGTTAATTCCATGGCTTGTTTCCCCAGTACGTTGGCTGCTGGTGTCTTTTCTGCAGCCACTTGTAGTACTGTTAACACATTCACTAAACATTATGGTCCGGACATTGTCTCTCATTGACTTGCTGGCTTTAGACTTACTGTTTGCAAGGCCTTCTGTCTTAGGGTCAGTATGACCCTTCCTACCTCCCACAGTGTCGTCTGTACTCCTTAGGAATCATTTCATAGGTGTGGCTCAATGAAGAGAGATGTTGTGTAAGAAGATAATGTAGTTACTTACCGTAATTGCAGTTCTCACCCCAGGAATTTTCCAGTATTCCTAACTCTTGCAGTCAGCCTGATGGGTTAGCAATGTGTTAGGTCCCGACTACCTGAAAGAGCTTCTGGTGCCTTACACCCCTCTGAGACAGCAAGCTTCGCTCAGCTGACGAGGGGTTGCTGGAGATTCCGAGGGTGAATTTGAAGTCTTCTGGAGCCCGTGCTTTTGGCTTTGTGGCTCCCACCCTTTGGAATTCTCTGCCCACCAGCTCCGAGAAAGTACAACTGTGGATAGGTTTAAGAAGGCCTTAGTCATTTTTATGGAATCAGGCTTTCCCTGCTGTATTTTAAATTGTTTATTTTATATATTTTATTTGTTGCATTGTCATTGTTTGTTTGGTTATGTTGAATGTAATGATGTTTGTACAGCGCCTTGAAATACTTGAAAGGCGCTTAATCAAATAAATTTCATTATTATATTATTATTATTATTTAAGATAGAACTGCCCGGAGATAGAATGTATGTTAATGATGGAATTATCATTGGCTCTTGCCACTTTTCAAATGCTGCCTATGTCAACTGCCAGTGTTCTGATGCTTCAGATATCATTCTCCGCCTGACAAGTACAGATGCCTCGGAGTCCTCTCTTCACCAGTTATTACTGCCATGCTGATTTCAAAAAACTCAAGTATTTTTCTTAAATATTTTCATTTTTGCCTTTATTTTCAGTTTAATTGTTAACCGCTAGTTAGTTTAGGGTTTTTTGTGTTATTTTGTCAGTTTCTCCCAGTTTGGGATAACCAGGGAGAAACCAAGTTTTAGTGTCAGTTCCAGAGTTTTTTTGAAGGTAAAACCCTGATTAGTTTTTTTAGTTTTAGTTATTTCATTTTAGAATTAACCGCTAAATTTGGAAAAGTAACTGATAACCTCAGTTCCCAAGGTACTGGTTACTGTCGGAGCTTTTGTCAGTTCCTGAACCAACCGCAAACCACTAAAAACACTTTAATTTTAAAAATATTTTTGCGGTTTCTTTTTTCTAATGGTTTTCATTATGTCAGATAAACTGAGGAAGAAAATTAGTGAACCTGGTTTTAAGAACTGTACCCAGTGTGGGGGAAGTCTTTGCCAAGGCAGACAAACATTCGTTATATCTTGCCTGCCTTGGCCAGCACCATTTTTCTGCTGATTGTGACAGCTCTAAAACCTTCCCTACTAAGACGGTGGCAAAACATCTGAAAAGGTTGCAGATGAAATTATAAAATGGTTCTTCAGGCTCTGACCAGCTGACACCCTCTAAACAGAAATTGTTCAGACCACCCCTGATAAGGGTGCCCAGGGCAGAAGACCCACAGAACCTGCTGACTCCCCGGTTCGTTTGAAGAAATCTAAAAAGACTAAACACATTGAACCCCCTGCCAGTTGGCCCAAGGGGACTTCTACTGTGTCTGCAATAATGCCTTCACCTGAGGAGATTGCTCAGGCTTTTAAGGTCATACAAGCTTTGCAGAGGTTGGCACCGGTCCCTGTCTCCCTTACTCCAGGACAAACCCTTACCAGGCAAGCTACCCCTTCTGCACAGTTCTCAGCCCAAACATTTAGAGGTTGAGGACTATGAGGAGTATGATGAGGACGAGCAAGGTATTGAACCAGACGTCTTCCCTGAACAGAAGTTTGGTTCCCCTCCTAGAACAACAGAAGATTTCTCATCTCATTTTTCTTTCGTCAGAAAAATGGTGGATGCACTGGATATTACTACCAGTGAATGGAAGATGAAGAGGAGGCGGAGTACCTAGAAATGATGGTATTCACACCTACCAAAAAGCTGCTGCTCCCTATTTACAAATTTTTTCAGAAAGGATGCTTTTAAAATCTTGCAAACACCTCATTCTGTCTCCCCTGTGGACAAAAGGTTGGAGAAGAAATATCAGCTGGACAGGGAGGGTGCTGAACTTTTATTCACCCATCCTGACCATTAGGGAGTGGTACAAACCGCAGCCTGTGACAGGGCAAAAGTGTCTTTAGCCTCCCATCCTTCTGAAAAGGACTCCAGAAAGATGGATAGCATGACCAGAAAAGGATATCTATCTGCCTCTTTGGCTATCAGACAGGCCAGCTACCAGGCATATGCTGCACAATATCAGAAGACAATGTGACAGTCTGTTCTGGATATGTCCAAGAAAGCCCAGCCTGGCCTCTCAGAGGATTTGGCTGAGACTGCCAGGTGTGGGTTAGAGGCTACTAAGTACCAGTTCCATATGGCAGCGGATTCAAATAACACTGCTGCCATATGGATGGCAAATTCAGTGTGTTTGAGGGGGGTTGCTTGGCTCAGGGCCTCAAAACTCACTCAGGGCACCCAAGCTAACGTATGGATTTCCCCATAGAAAATAATTCTCTCTTTGGGGACAAGAACAAGACTTGTATGAAAAAGGTGGACGAATACAGAGATGCACTCACAAAGAGCAGCTTGGCTAAAGAAAGGCCATCTCCTTCCAACAGGCCTCATGGAAGGGGAGGCAGGGTAGATCTCCCTACAGCAAGCCTTTTTACCAGGCCCAGACTGTTCCACAGTACCAGCAGTGCCCTCAACAAACAGGGTACTTAAGGGGCAAGGGAAGAAGGGAATTTAGGTGAGGTTCCCAGGCTGGCCAGGCTCAGCCCCAGGCAAAATAGACTCCCTGACTCCATTGTCAAGGCCGCCTCCCCACTACCAGTAGGGGGCAGACTGGCTCATTACTTTCAAGCTTGGAAGAACATCACCACAGACAAGTGGGTCCTGGATGTAGTGAGTCAGGGTTTGTCCCTAAGCTTCAAATCCTTCCCAAACCTCAGATCCAGAGTATTCAAGCCAGCTTCCATAGCAGAAAGAAAGCTACTTGAAAAGGAGGTTCAAAACCTGCTGCTGTCAAAAGCAGTGGAACCTGTTCCTCCACAGCAAAAGGGAAAGGGTTTTTATTCAAGGTACTTTCTCACTACAAAGAAAAATGGGGAGTGGCGGCCTGGCCTAGACCTCAGACTGTTAAACAAACATTTGACAAAGCCAAAGTTCAAAATGGTAACCTTGGCAACATACCTCTCAACTGTACCAAATTACGAGGAACGTTCCTCATTTTACTTCACAAAAGCTCCCTGTTCCACATTGTGAGGACTTGTTCCACATTCAGTATTAACATTTTAAAGCAAAAATCTATAGTAAATGATGCAAAAAATGTATTATTCAATTAATAATAGACTTTCTGAACATAAATGCAAACATTTTAACAGTGTTCTGAGCTTCTTGGGTAAAGATTTGATTAAGTATTCCACATTGTGCTCATTTGTTCCACATTTTGAGAGGCAATGTTCCACATTTGGGGGACAAAAGGTTGAGAGGTATGCTTGGCAATGATTCTGTCAACACTCCAGAAAAGAACTTTGTTGACTTCCCTGGATCTAAAAGATGCCTATTTCCACATCCCCATAAGGGAATCTCACAGAAAATATCTCCAGTTCAGACTACCTTTAGGTCACTATCAGTTCTTAACACTGCCATTCGACCTCACTTTGGCCCGAAGGGTGTTCACAAAGTGCTTGCAAGGCAGTAATTGTGGCACACCTACGAAGGTTGGGTGTCACAGTATTCCCATATCTAGACGATTGGTTGGTGGTAGGAAACTCACCACAACAGGTAAGGGAACATTTGCAGCTCACCCGGGGCCTCTTAGAGTCCTTAGATTTTCTGATAAATCTCAAAAAGTCTGTCCTTTTACCTGCACAGGTACTGCAGTTCATAGGAGCAGAGTTGAATGCCTCTGGACAGGTTAAGAAACATTGTTCAGATTGCAGGCTCTTTCAGCTTGAACAGACCAAAAACTGCACGGCAGTTTCTTCAGCTACTGGGCCATATGGCTGTGGCCAGAGAGACAGTCTTGGGGTCCAGGTTCCAGATAAGGGACATACAGTTCCATCTCAGGGCACATTGATGCCAAAGAAGGGATCACCTCTCAAAGCTGATTCCAGTAACAAAAATGTTACTGCATGCCCTCTAGTGGTGGAAAGAGGAAGTCAACCTAAGGGAAGGGGTTCCTTTTCAACAAGAGTTCCCATCAGTGGTTCTCACAACAGATACATCACTACCAGGGTGGGGTGCCCATCTGGGGGATCGCACCACCCACGGTACATGATCAAGTGCAGAGTCACTCCAGCATATCAGTCTACTGGAACTCAGAGCAGTGTTGCTGGCCCTGTAGGACCTCACCCCACTAGTGCAGGGAAGGGTGGTACAGATCAGAACAGACAATACCACCACAATGTACTACATAAACAAGCAGGGGGGAACATGGTTAAGCGCTCTGTGCACAGAGGCCATGAAAATATGGAGCTTGGCCTTCTCCTTGGGAGTTTCCCTTCAGGCCATTCATTTGCCAGGGAAGGACAACACTCTGGCAGATGCCCTCAGTCGAATCAGCCAGGCCCATCATGAATGGACCCTCAACAGACAGATGTTGTAAACAGTTTTCAGAAGGTGGGGTACTCCAGAGATAGCTCTCTTTGCATCCCACGAGAACCACCGTCTACCAAAGTACTGTTGCAGGCCACCAGCCCAGGGGACAATCTCCCTGGATGCTCTGGCCTTGGATTGGTCAGTCATGCACCTGTATGCCTTCCTTCCATTTCCTTCGGTGTTCAGGGTTTTAATCAAACTCAGATCCCAACCAGCATCAATGATCTTGATAGCACCAGATTGGCCCAGTCAGCCATGGTACTCTCTGCTGCTCTCCATGTCTGTAGCCATACCGATACACCTTCCTTGAAGGCACAACCTATTAACCTCCAATCAAGGGAGGATCCTGTACCCGAACCTCAGATCCCTCATACTCAAGGCATGGCTCTTGAGGACTTAAGAGTTTGCAGTCTTGCATCTCTCAGAGGAGTCTTCTGAATGTTTTATGGGGTTACAGAAAGCCATCTACTAAGAAAACCTATGCTTCAAAATGGAAAAGGTTTTCTAGTTGGTGTTCCAACAATGATGTGGTACCAGCAAAGGCAGGGATTCCAGCTTTGCTGGACTATCTTACCCATTTAAATTCTTTGGGCTTGCAGCCAACAACCTTGAAGGTCCACCTAGCTTCAGTGTCTGCCTATGTTTCAGCTGGGAAAGGTGCCTCCTTGGCATCCAATCCTATCTTCAAGTGATTTTTTCAAAGGTTTGGCCAATGTGCACCCCTCTCATAGGGAGCCAGTGCCAGCTTGGGACTTGAATATCTGTATAGCCAAGCTCATGGGTCCCCCATTTGAGCCTATGGCCTCAGCTCACTTGAAATTTGTCACATGGAAAATAGTTTTCCTAGTGGCAATAAACTCTGCCAGAAGGATTAGTGAACTTCAGGCTTCGTGCATTGATCAGGACTACTTTCATTTCATAGAGACAAGGTAGTCCTACGAACAAACAGGACATTTCTTCCCAAGGTGGTTTCTGATTTCCACTTAAACCAGTCCATTATGCTTCCAGTCTTTTTCACTGAACATTCTAGTTCAGGTGAGCGCAGACTTCACAGTCTGGATGTCAAACGAGCCCTTAGTTACTACATGACAACTACTAAAGACCACAGACAGGAGAGAAAACAGCTGTTCCTGACTTATGGGGATGTAGAAAAAGGAAATCCAGCATCTAAAAGGTCCATTTCTTGCTGGATAGTTCAGTGCATTCATTTTTGCTACTCCAAAGCTGGAAAGGAGACCCCAGCAGGGTTAAGGGCCCATTCCAGAAGGGGCACAGCTGCTGCCATAGTGGCTGCCAGGGATGTTTCATTAGTGGAAATCTGTAAAGCAGCTACCTGGAGAACAGTGCACAACTTTACGAAGCATTACAGCCTGGACACACAGTCCAGAAGTGATGCCAGGTTTGTCACGGCAGTCCTGCAGAGTCTGTTTCCAAAGTAGGTTCTGTGCCCTCTTCCAATGGTACTGCTTCATAGTCTGCAAGAGTTAGGAATATTGGAGAATTCCTGGGGTGAGAAGAAAAAATTACTTCCCATAGTAATCTTGTTTCTTCCAAGGTATTCTTCACTATTCATAACTCACCCACTCTGCCTCCCCTGACCTCTGCACTCCAAGCTGAGTAAATATGTGTTTTGAGCCCTGTGGGGCATTGGTTTTCCTTTTCTTCAGGTGATTCTGACATAAAAGGGGGTGTTTTCTTCCTCCAGTTGGGGTTTTTATTATTATTGTTATGATTATTATCATTATTAGATAGCTATACCTCTTGGTGGGTCCTGTCCTTGCAGGCTTTCCATGAAATCTGAAGCGTTAGAACTTTCGCAGTTGATAAGAGCAGCATTTGAAAAGTGGCATGAGCTAATGATGATTCCATTATTAGCATACCGTCTATCTCCAGGCAGTTCTAGCTTAAAGGTTGACTATAAGAGCTATGAATATAGGCGAATACCTTGGAAGAAATAAGATTACTTTGGTAAGTATTTTTTTTTTCTTATTTACCGTAAAAGTAGATCTTCAAGAGAGTCTCCTCCATTGAGCCACTGCCCACCCTCCTACCTTCCACCTTCTCTACTCAGGTGGTTTTACTGGTTACCCTGCCTGCTTTCACATGCTGTGTGCTCTTTCTCAGCCCTGTAAGGGCATTTTATCCAGTTCCATGCTCTTTCTCATTTGCCTGGTTTTGGTTCTGGTTTTCCCAGTCCCTGCTGGTTAGGATAATCCACTGAGCTTCTGTCCAGCAGGGAACTGAGAAATTCGGAGGCAGCCCACATTAGCAGCGCCTACATATGTTAACATCGGTGGCCCCAGCTGGCAAACATTTCTGAGTGATTCTGACACCCGTGGCTTACAGTTCCATAAGTGTGGCTCAATGGAGGAGATTTCTTTGAAGATCTGTTGTTACAGTAAGTAACTGCACTTTCAATAGCCCATTAGAATGTGTGTTTATACAGCGGCTAGTAAAATAAAAATAGTGGGTAAAATAACCCAACTTTTTACTCTTGAGTTTCTATTACATTTGATGGAGATATATAGTTAGCATAGCAAATGAGTGGAGTCCTTAGTATGCTACTTTGAGTGTGCAGTATCACTACAAATCTACCGGATAACACCATACCCCTATGTAAATTCTCATTTTCAAACAACATGAAGTCTTGCTGTATTCTGACTATATGCAGTTAGCCCCAGCACTTGAACTGCCCTGGAGAGGAAAGAGTTAACTGTATGCTGAAGCATAGAACGTTGAGCTCGAGCTCGGTTTTCAAACCTCTGTCTGTGGTACTTCCCAGTGTAACCATCAGATTCTTTATTCCGCCTAACAGTGAAATTGCTCCGGAGATTTCCTCTGCTCGGTTCGGTAAAAAAGTAAAGCGTTCGGTTTTAAACCACATATTTTTGTTATTTTCAGATTTACAGCCTCTCTCTATGGTACAGGTAGTGCGTAGATAGGTAGTGACTGTGTTTTATGTATAAAAAAGTTTGGAAATTGTTCTTTTCCTCGGTTTCTTTCTGGTCAGTCCAGTTTGGAACTGACCTTGGTACATCTCCTGTTTTATTTACTAAATTCTGGGATTAGAGTGGTGTTCTGGTACCGATTGGTTTCAAAAGAACTGGTGATTTTTTCTGGTTCTTTTTCAAAACCCGTGGCACGGTTTGTAACCGATCTGTGTTTTATTACCTGGCTTAAAAGCTGCTATAGGGTAATCTGGTAGGTTGGCCATGTCTGAGAAACCCAAGAAGAAAACCGGTCCCACTGGGTTTCAACACTATACTGAGTGTGGGGCGGCCTTTGCCAAGGCCGACCCCCACCTCATCTGTGGTTATTGTCTGGGGTTTAATCACCTCAAGTCAAACTGCCAAATCTGTAAAAACTTTCCTAAATCCACTCTATATAAAAGATTGAGTAAACTGAAGGAAAGGGAGGCCGAGAAGTCCGTAGATCTGGATGGCCAGCTCAGTTCGGTTGTGGCCGAACTTGAGGAGGTGCCTACTGACCTAGGCGATACCTCCTCGGCCAAAAGGAGAGCCGACCCTGAGGGGCCAGTTCTGTCAAAAAGGAAACGCAAGTCTACCTGTTCGGATCCAGTACCGCATTCTCCAACCGCGGATGAAATAGCCAAAGCAATTAGTATTGTTTAGTTGCTTAGACCGGTTCCATCCGAACCAGTACCGCCGGTTAGACGGTCGGTTCAGTCGGATCCGTCTCCTTTGGATTACAATCCAGAGACTTTCTATGAGGAGTGGGAGGGAGACTAAGACTATCCCGATGATGATGACCAGGGGGGTCTGGATGTGCCCATTGAACCGAACATTTCCCCAGACAAGCCCTCTAATGTCTCCCCTGCCAGGCTTTCTGAGTCCCCTTCACACTTCTTGTTTTACAAGAAGGTGGCTGAAACCCTTCAGCTTCCCATGGTTGAAGCTGTTGAGGAAGAAGAGCCCGATTTTGTGGAAATGATGAACATCCCAGAGTCCAAAAGGTTGCACATCCCTCTTCATAAGTCCTTGGGGAAACAGACACAAAAAGTTTACAAATTCCTAATTCATTACCTCCTGTAGCCGAAAGAATGGACAGGAGGTATATGTTATCAGACTCAGGTATGGAGTTCCTTTATAATCATAGCAGCCATGTTGGGGTAGTACAGGCTACAGCTTGTGACAGGGCTAACATTCCTTTGGCTTCACACCCCTGGACAAGGACTCCAGGAAGGTTGATGCCATGGCCAAAAAACAATATTTGGCATCCTCCTTGGGACTCAGGCAGGCAAACTATATGGCCTACATAGCCAGATACCAGAAATCTAGATGGAATACTATTCTGGAACTGGCTAAACAGGCCTCCCCCCAGCTGGCCAAGGAGCTGGAGGAGGTGGCTGCAGATGGAATTGAGACATCTAAAGTACAATTTCATGCTGCTGTGGACTCCAGTGATATGGCATCAAGAGTCATGGCTACATCTGTGTCTCTCAGAAGGCAAGTTTGGCTCAGATGTATTAGCCTTTCATAGGATACCCAGACTAAGGCTATGGATTTTCCTGTAGTGGGTAACTCTCTGTTTGGGGAGCAGACAGAGGCTTACATGATGAAAATGGATGAATACAGGACCACTTACAGGGGTGCACAGGCCAAGGAAAGGCAAGCCACTCCACAAAAGCAGCAGTCTGGGGCAGGCCTTTTCACAGGCCTTTTTACCAAGCCCAGGCCTCCTCTCCCTTCCCACAGAGGGGGTTCTTCAGAGGGAGAGGGAGAGGCAGGAGAGGGATGAGCAGGGCTGCTCCGTCCTCCCAGTCTAAGGCTCCTGCCAAGCAGATACCCTGATGTGTCAGGCTGGGTCTACTCCCCAATCCCAGTAGGAAGCAGGCTGGCTTACTGCTTTCAGGCCTGGAAGTTCGTGACCTCAGACAAGTGGGTCCTGGAAGTAGTAAGCCAGGGACTGGCCCTCAGCTTCAGAAAGTTACCAAAAAAGAGGGCCAGGTCTTTTCCACCTGCATCTATCTAAGAAACCCTCGCCCTAGAGGCAGAGGTTTCCTCTCTTCCAGATCTCAGCGCTGTAGAGAGGGTTCCTATTCAACACAGGGGAAAAGGACTGTACTCCAGGTACTTCCTTACCCCCAAAGAAAACAGGGGAGTGGTGACCCATCCTAGACTTAAGGTATTTGAACAAACGCATTTCAAAACCCAAATTCAAAATGGTAACTCTGATAGTAATCCTTCCTTCTCTAAGGCCAGGAGATTGGCTAGCATCTCTGGAGCTCAAGGATGCCTACGTCCATATCCCTATCAGGTGCTCCCACAGAAAATACCTCAGGTTCGAGTTGCCTTCAGGCCATTACCAATTCAGGGCCATGCCATTTGGCCTAACATCAGCTCCAAGGTTGTTCACAAAGTGCCTTGCAGTAGTGGTGGCTTACCTCAGAAGAGAGGGTATCACCATCTTCCCATATCTGGATGACTGGCTTATTGTAGGTCAGTCATTTCACCAGGATGGGTCAGCTCTGCAAACCACCCAGGACTTGCTCAGTTCACTGGGGTTTCTTCTCAATCTTCCAAAGTCTGTCCTCGAACCAGTTCAACTTCTTACCTTCATAGTAATAGAAATGGACACTGCCCAAGCAAAAGCTTTCCTTCCCCCTGGCAAGGGTGAAGGCCCTAGTTGACCTTGCTTCATCTTTTCGACCTCAGGTCTCTTGTCCAGCAAGACCGTTCCTCCAACTCCTGGGCCACATGGCAGCTTCCACTGCAGTAGTACAGGGAGCAAGATTTCAGATGAGGGACATTCAGTTCCACCTAAGGTCTTTTTGGTCTCAGAAAAAAGGATTCCTTCACCAAACTGATTCCAGTGACTCAGACTCTGGTCCAAGCTCTCCAGTGGTGGCTGGATCAGGACACCATCAGACAAGGAATCCCATTTCTCCCTCAAGTCCCCTCAGTAGTTCTGACTGCAGATGCTTCTCTCCTAGGTTGGGGAGCCCATCTGGGAGCCCTGACAGCTCAAGGGGTCTGGTCTCCACAGGAGTCTCTCCTTCATATCAACCTCCTGGAACTCAGGGCAGTGTCCTAGCCCTGCAGTGCTTCTCAGATTCAGTCAGGGGCAAGGTACATAGATACATAGATACATAGACAGTGTCGGCAGATAAGGGCCTATGGCCCACCCAGTCTGCCCATTTGAGCTTGTAAGTTCAGTTTGTTTTCCTAGAAGTCTGTTGCACCTTACCCCCCTGACCTCCAGAATTCCTTTATGTCTATCCCATGCATTCTTAAATCCCGTGATTGTTTCAGCCCCCAAGGTGGTCCAAGTCAGAACAGACAACACGACCACAATGTGGTACATCAACAAACAGCAGAGCACTCGGTCCACGGCCTTGTATACAGAAGTCCTGAAACTGTGGTCTCGGTTAATGGACAAAAGAAGACCTAAGCCCATCGAGATTGTCCTCCACACCTTGTGGATCATTATGCCCTTCAAGTTGTTTTTAGGAGCCATTTGTCAAGTTTAATCTTAAAGTTGTTTATATTCTCACAGTCTCTGATGTCTTGTGGCAAAGAATTCCAGATTCTAGGAGCTCTAACTGTAAAAAATTGCTGTCTTTTATTTGTTTTTGTTCTGTCAATTCCTATTTGTTTATTGTGATTTCTTGCTACAATTTTCCTTGATATAAAAGACAGTCCACATAAATCCATTAAGGTAGCAGAATGGACGATCTTGAAGAGCTGAAGAAGATCACCTCTTGTTCTTCTAAGACTAAGTGAATACAGTCCTGTTTTTTGGAGCGTAGTTCCATAGTCTAGCTTAGAGAGATGTGGTACAAGTTTTGTTGCTCTTCTCTGCACCTGTTCTATTCTAGTAATATCTGCAATCAAATAAGAACTCCAGAAGGGTGATCCATAATCTGTGTAAGGTCTGATGTGTGATTTATAAAGAGACATAATGCATTCCTCCGATTTAGCAACAAATGTGTTATTTATTCTACGAAGAAGCGCATTTGGCCAATTTATTACAGTGATCAGTAGATGACAATTTATTATTTACTAATATTCCCAGATCCTTTTCCACAGATGATTCCCTGATAGTGATATTGTTAAGGAGATATGTTTGTTTGGGATTTTTACTACCCACGTGCAAAACTACGCATTTTGAGACATTGAAAACCATTCGGTTGACATTTGCCCAGCATTCAATCCTAGCAAGATAGTTTTTTTAAGATATTTCTATTAGTGTCACTGTCAACACATCCACCCAACTTAGTGTCATCTGGTCTCTGGCCTATTCTCTTCAGACTTCCCTAGTAGCAGTTCACCTTCCAGGGAAGGACACTGTACTGGTAGATGCTCTTGAGCAGAATATCCCAGGGACATTACAAATGGTCCCTGGACCCCCTCATCTTGCAGGTCATCTTCTCCAGGTGGGGCACTCCAGAGATATAGTGATCTCTTTGCAATCCCGGACAATCATCAACTTCCTCTGTTCTGTTGCAGACCTCCACTCCTGGGAACTGTGCCCCAGGATGCTCTTATCTTGGATTGGAAGGACAGGTTTCTCTATGCCTTCCCCTCTGCTGTTCAGAGTCCTGATCAAAATCAGAACTCAACCCTGCACAGTGATACTAGTAGCTCCAGACTGGGCCGAACAGCCTTGGTATCCTCTGCTACTATCCCTGACAGTGTCACGTCCCCTTTCTCTTCCCAGGAGATGCAATCTTTTGTCCTCCTCCCAGGGGAGGATCTGGTATCCCAATCTCTAGTCTCTCAACCTCAAGGCCTGGCTCTTGAAGAGTTAGAATACGCAGGCCTGCATCTTTCTCAGGGAGTTCTGGATATTTTGAAGGTTTCCAGGAAACCTTTTACTAGGAAGACTTATAACTCCAAATGGAAGAGGTTTAGCATTTGGTGTTCTCAGAAAGGCATTGTGCGTGATTCTGCAGGCATCTCCACAGCCTTAGATTATCTGGTTCACTTCAGTGGTCTAGGCCTTAGGCCTGCAACTCTGAAGGTTCATCTAGCAGCAGTTTCTGCATTTTTTTCAGCAGGGAAGGGCTCTTCCCTGGCTTCTCATCACATTTTCAGTAAGTTTTTCAAAGGTCTGGTTCATATTAACCCTCCCTTTAGAGAAATGACTCCTGATTGGGATTTCACTGTCTGCATTGCACAGCTCATGCAACCCCCCTTTGAACCTGTGGCTTCGGCTGAGTTGAAGTACTTGACACAGAAAACTGTGTTCCTGGTAGCTATTACTTCTGCCAGGCGGATTAGTGAATTACAGGCCTTGTCAGTTGAACCTGACTTCATATCCTTCCATAGGGATAAAGTGGTCCTAAGAACCAGTAGAAGGTTCTTGCCCAAAATGGTGTCAGATTTTCATCTGAACCAGTCCATGTCTCTCCCTGTGTTTTTCACTGACCATTGTTCTTCAGGGGAAAGAAGGTCACAGTTTGGATGTTAAAAGAGCTCTTAGCTACTACATAGAGCACACTAAGGCTCACAGAAGTGACTGTCTTCAGTTGTTTCTCACTTATGGTGAGGTGGGGAAAGGTAAGCCTGCCACTAAAAGAATTACTGCCAGGTGGATTGTCTCTTGCATACAATTCTGCTATGATAAATTGGTAAAACAACCCCCTCAGGCCTGAGGGCTCATTCGACTAGAGGTACAGCTGCTACTCCAGCTGCGGCCAGAGATATACACTTATTAGAGATCTGTAATGCAACCACCTGGAAAACAGTACATACATTCACCAAGCATTACTCTCTGGATATCCAGGCTAGGAGTGATGCTAGGTTTGGCACAGCAGTACTGCAGAGCATGGTCCCAAAGTAGGTTCTGCATTCCCTCCTCCATAGGGAACTGCTTGGTAGTCTGTATTATGTCAGAATACAGCAAGACTTCATGTTGTTTGAAGAAAAAATTACTCACCATAGTAATGTTGTTTCTTCTAGTGGAGTCTTGCTGTATTCTGCCCCCCCCCCCGCCTATCCTCTCAGAACCTAGTTTTTGGGAAGTGGGCTGGCAGGTACAGTGTTGCACCTCAGGGGTGTACCTTGTAACCTCCCTCTTAGGGTGGGTTAGCTGTTTTATGGGTTATTTTTCTTGTGTTATACATGTGTTTAGTGTTGTCACTACCTTTTCTTCTTGGGTTCTTGACTTGAGTCTTTTGGGCCCAAATTGTTGCCTTCTGGCTTACATATTGAACAATTTCTATATTTTTATACTTGTTAGTTGCTGATAAGTATCTGACGGTTACACTGGGAAGTACCACAGACAGAGATTTGAAAACCGAGCTCAGCGTTCTATGCTTCGGCATAGAGTTAACTCTTTCCTCTCCGGGGCAGCTCAAGTGCTGGGGTAACTGAGAAGAAACAACATTACTATGGTGAGTAATTTTTTCTTCCTTCCTGATCATGTCAGATCTTACTTCGAGATACAGCTCTTGCAGCAGGTTACACCATTAGGACCGAAGCCGTCAGGCGCCAGGACCTCACGGAAATTTTCTAGCTAGCGGTCTTCAGTGGGAACTGCCTCCAACGTCGGTCCGGCCCCCGACATCAGGCATAGTACATAAGGAGGCGGTCCCCCCACAATCCCCAGTTCTTTTCCCGCCATCGACATCGCAAGTATCGGCCTCTCGGTCACTTTCTAGCGTACGATGACTAGGAACTACGACGTTCTCCTTTTTCTCATTCGAACTTTGATTCATCTGATGTCCTCTCCAAACACCTCTCTGGAAGGTCACCCATTGAAGTGTGCCTGCGGCAAACAGATCCCCTTCAAGTATCCTCACTCTGCCTGCGTGCATTATCTAGGCCCAGAACACGATACCAAGGCCTGCTCCTTCTGCCAGGGCTTCAACAGTCGCACCAGGATCTGCGGCCAGAAGGCCCTTCAAGCATTTCTCTTGGAGGAGAAACTCAAGGCCATGGATAGGGAACCTTCCTCCAGGGGGGAGTCATCAGGGAAGACTCACAAACACCGGGAAAAACACCAGGAGAAGGAAAGGCCCAGGTCCCTGTCGCGGGCCTCGGACTCCCGCAGCTCCGGCTCGAGGTCAGACCACTCTCTCTCCAGGGCTCAATCTCAGCCTCCCCCGGTTCAGGTCAGAGCCTCCAGCGGATCCTCCTCCCTGCAGCCTATTAAGACTTCCAGGCCATCGGCTTCATCCACTCCTTCTAAGGCCTCGTCCAAGTCTGAGGAGCGCCACAAGTCTTACTCCCGCCGTCGGGACTCCGATGCCAGGTCGGTGTCCCAGCCTCCGCGTGGGTCGGACCCAGTCCCGCGTAAGACTAAAGACCTGACGTCCCTGAAACGGACGCCGGACCCGACGTCGGCCAAGCATCACAGGCACTCCCAGGAGCCGGCTACAGTCAGGCATCCATCGCCGGCCAGGCGTTCGCCTCCCAGGACATCGGCCGGGGGGACTGACGTCAGCTACCCCAGAGGAGAGGACCGCACCACCGTCGCCTACCGACGGTCAGAAGTTATCATCGGAGGAGGACACCACTCAGCTCGAGGACCAGGCGGGTGACTCTGGAACCGTCAGGCTCCCACGGGAACCCTCCCCGGAGCTGGAGACCCCCAGGGACCCAACGCCTGACCCCGACGACAGGCCACCGGTACCCGGCCCGTAGTCGGGCCTGAATTTGGCAGAGGTGAAGGAGCTCTTCACCTTCTGGTGGGACACCATCAGGAAGGATGTGGTCGCCACACCCCCCCCTCCTACTTCGGCTCCGCCTCCACCTACTCCTTCAACGCCTACGCCCCCTCCTCCATCCAAGGGGCCCGTAGGACGGTCACCGACCCCCAAGGAGCCAACACCTCCTTCTAGGGGCAGATCCTCAGATAGGAGAAGACCTCCCTCAAGATCCACTTCTGGGTCACCCAGCCCTAAGATACCCAGACAACGCCGGTACACCTCATCCGCTGAGGATTCTAGATCTGACACCTCAGGGCGCTCCAGATCTTCTTCTCCCATCAGCATTCCCTCCCCGACCCACACAGCCTTCCCAGGTCTCCTCCGGAAGACCCCTCGTTCGCTGAGATCATAAGGCACATTCAGGAGAATATGGGGTGGGATGCTGAAGAACTGGACCCCGAGAGACAGCGCCTTGCCCGCTACCTTCGGCAGAAAGACCCAAAGCCTGTGGTAGTGCCACCCTTGGTGGACACCTTCGTGGACGTCACCAAGGCTGCGTGGAAGCGTCTGCATTCGACTCCGGCAGTGCCGAAGAAGGCTGACCGCCTATACAAGGCCCCTAGGGAGGACCAGTATCTGGCGAACCATCCTCTGGCTGATTCCCTGGTCATCACGGCCTCGCATGACCGGTCTCAGAGACCTCAGCATTTGAGCACACAGCCACCGGACCCAGAATCCAAGCAGTTGGATGTCCTGGGTAGGCGCACGTACGCGGCTGCGACTTGCGCTATCAGGTCTCTAAATTACCTCACCCACATGGTTCAATTCCAGAACGCACTGTGAGAACAGGGACAGGACCTGGTTGAGAAGATGCCGGAAGGTGGTCAAAAGGAGGAGCTTTTAAATCTCGTCCGTACGGGTTCGGATGTGGGGACCCAGGTGCTCAGAGCCGGATACGATTTTGCGGACTCTTAGGCCAGAGCTGTAGCCTCAGGCGTCTGTCTCTGGAGACACTCTTGGCTCCGCGTCTCCGGTTTTACCTTGGACGTCCAGAAGAACATCATGGATGTCCCTTACAACGGGGAAGTCCTTTTTGGTGAAGCCTCTGAGAAGGTGATCGCCAAACTTCAGGACGCAGGGAAGGCAGTTAGATCTGTTCAGGCCATGTACAAATCTCGTCCTAGTTCCTTTTGTAGGAACCAGAGTCACTTTCGTGGCCGGACGCAAAGGCAACAACTGTGTTCCGGCCAACAGCAGAGGGGCTCCTTTACCCGAAAAGCCCAGGCCAAGTCATCCCCAGGTAGAGGCCACCAAGTTGCAAAGTCGGCCCAACCTGCGGGATCTAATGCTGCCACAGCATGACTCCTTCTCGGCCCCCACCCCTCCTCAGGATCAATGGGAAATGAAGGTCGGGGGTCGCATCACACGTCACCTGCCAGGGTGGCAGTCGATCACCACCGACAGGTGGGTGCTTCAGTTGGTCGAAAAAAGCCACTATATAGAATTCGTAGGCAACCCACCTACAAGGCCTCCCCTGCTTTCCCGCTACTCGGATCAGCATGCCCTGCTTATACAGCAGGAAGTGCTCGCATTTCTGGAGAAAGAAGCCTTAGAGCATGTTCCAGAGAACCAGAGAGGATTAGGCTATTATTCGCACTTCTTCCTGGTTCCAAAGAAAACAGGGGACCTCTGTCCAGTTCTGGACCTCAGCGATCTCAATCTGTCGGTCATCTACAAACGCTTCCACATGGTGACCCTTCCGGGCCTAACCCCCACGCTGAAGCGGGACGCTTTTCTGGCATCGCTAGACATGCAGGACGCTTATCTGCACATCCCAATTGCTCAAGCGCACAGGAGGTTCCTGCGCTTCGAGTTTCTGAGCCATCATTATCAGTTCTGAGCGCTTCCTTTCAGGCTGTCATCGGCACCTTGTGTCTTCACGAAGTGCATGGCGGTCGTAGCGGCATCTCTGAGGAGACAAGACCACTACGTGTTCCCATACCTGGACGACTGGCTTCTCATGGCTCCCTCCAAGGAGGCACTGATGACGGCCATTCATCGTACCCAGGTCCTCTTTCAGTCACTGGGTGTTCTCATCAACTACGAGAAGTCACTCCTGGTACCGCCCCAGAAACTGCAGTTTATAGCAGCAGTTCTGGACACCATCAGAGGAAAAGCTTTTCTTCCTGCGGACAGAGCGGAACACATCAGATCCCCCATCAGGGACCTGTCAGTGAAGAAGACCATCCCAGTCAGATTGGTCCTTCCCTGCTCGGACACATTGCTGCAGCCATTGCAACAGTCCCGATGGCAAGGCTCCACATGCGGGTAACCCAGTGGATGCTAAGGGTGCAATGGGACCAAAGGCAAGACCATCTGCAGCCGCCAATTGGAATCACGAATGCCGCGATTCGGGATTGGCAATGGTGGCTAGATCCGGGGACCCTCTCCGCGGTGGTTCCCTTTGTAGCACTGTCTCTGACTGTGACTCTCTCCATAGACTCCTCAGGGCTCGGGTGGGGAGCACACCTAGACGGGGTGAGGTCTCAGGGCACATGGTCAGCCCAGGAATCTCATCTCCACATCAACATTTTGGAGATGAGGGTGGTTCTTTACACTCTGCAAGCCTTCCAGTCGGAGATTCCACCGGGTACTCTCCTGTTACAGACAGACAATACTGCGGTGATGTATTACCTCAACAAACAAGGGAGGCACTCACACCTACCCGCTTTGCAGGAGGCCATGAGAGTGTGGGAGTGGTAGTGCAACCTGGCGCCAAACCTAACTGTAGTACCGTCCCGGAGTGGACAATACCGTTGCAGACAGCCTGAGTCGCTCTCAGGCCAGAGTCCACGAGTGGGAACTTCTACAGGAGGTGGCAGAGGATCTGTTTCACAGATGGGGCACTCCAGAGTTAGACCTTTTCGCGTCCCCATCCAACGCAAAACTGCCCAGTTTTTGCTCGCTAGATCCAGGGCCTGGTGTTTTCTGGTGAGATGCGTTGTCCCTCTTCTGGGCGGGCAGATTCCTCTGTGCCTTCCCTCCTTTCCCGTTGATCCAGAGAGTCCTCTTAAAACTTCACAGGGAGCAGGCGACGCTCATTTTGATAGCGCCTTTCTGGCCCAGACAAATTTGGTTCCTGCTTCTGCATCAGCTATCCCGGGAACCTCCACTTCCTTTGCCAATCAGCTCCCATCTGCTGTCTCAGGAGGAGGGTTCATTAGTCCATCTGGACTTGCGTTCTTTGAACCTGCACGCTTGGCTCCAGAGACATAGCCATATTGCGATACGGGGTCTCGAAAGTAGCAGATGTGCTCTTTGCCGCCCAGAAAACTGGCAACCCATGCAGCGTGCACGCCCGCTTAGGGTGGCGTAGATTTTGCTTAATGGACTCAAAGCAGCGGTTTCTCGCCATTAGAATGTCCAAAAAGCTGGTTCTGGATTACCTGCTTTCACTTTTTTAGTCCAGACTAGCTTACTCCTCGTTTAAGGTGCACCTTTGCGCAATTTCGGCTTACCATGCCCTCATAGGCCATCGGATAGTGGCCCAATTGGACACTACTTGTGCCTTTTTAAGGGGAGTTCTCCACCTTAGGCCGCCTATCAAGGATACGATTCCTCCTTGGGACTTGCCCTTTGTCCTGGAGCTGCTTACACTGTCACCTTTTGAACCAGCCGTGGATTGCGAGCTTCGCTTTCTGTCGTGGAAAATGTTGTTTTTAGTTGCAGTTACTTCGGCGAGAAGAATTTCCGAATTGCATGCACTGATGTGCAAAGAACCTTATTTAGTTTTCCGTCAGGACAGGGTATCCCTGAGGACAAACCCAAAGTTTCTGCCTAAGGTGGTTTCAGCCCTCACCCTTAATCAGGATATCGACTTACCAGTGTATTTTCCTAAGTACACCAACCGAGGAGAAGCCCTTCTTCACACCCTTGATGTACACAGGTGCCTCAGATATTATCTGACCAGAACCAAACAGTTTTGAAAGTCGGATCAACTGTTTGTCTCCTTTTCTGTTAGAATGAAAGGAGATCCTGTTTCTAAACAGTCTCTCTCGAGGTGGCTCATCCAGTGTATCTCTTTCTGTTACAATAAGCGCAATAAACCCTTACCAGGCGTGGTTAAGGGTCATTCCACGAGAGGAGTGGCCACTTCCTTTGTGGCGCTAAGGAATGTCTCCACCTCAGCTATTTGCGCTGCAGCCACTTGGAGCTCGGTGCATACCTTTATTAGGCATTACAGCCTGGACATTGCATCGAGGCGAAGAGCAGGTTTCGGCCTAGCCGTCCTTCAGGGACTTCTGTCTTAGGCTCGAGTAGGGTTGTGATCCCTACCTTTCCTTCTCCCTGTGGCAGAAGATTGCCACTATTGCTTGGGAATCAGTCCTAATGGTGTAACCTGCTGCAAGAGCTGTATCTCTAAGTAAGATAGTACAGTTACATAAGAACTTACCGTAACAGTAGATCTTCGAGAACAGCTCTTGCAGCAGGTACCTTCCCGCCCACCATTCCCCCTTTTTGTGGAGGTAGGTAGTAGCTAAACATCCATCTTAGAGGATGGGAAGTTCTTTTTTAGTGTTGGCCATCTGGTGGCGGATCCTCGGTCTCCTCTTCTGATGTCATCCAGCGGCCGGGAGTCTCCGGCGGGAGAACTGGGGATTGTGGTGGGACCACCTCCTTATGTACTATGCCTGACGTCGGGGGCGGGACCAATGTCGGACGCGGTCTCCGCTGAAGACTGCTAGCTAGAAAATTTCCGTGGGGTCCTGGTGCCTGATGGCTTCGGTCCTAATGGTGTAACCTGCTGCAAGAGCTGTTCTCAAAGATCTACTGTTACGGTAAGTTCTTACGTAACTGTACTTTCGTTTGTCGTCATTATGTACAGAATGGGAGCTCATCCTTATTTAAATTCAGTTATACAGCAGATCGTATCGGTGGACAGACACCATCCCTGTATCTGACAATGTAGCTGACCCTTCTGCTGAATGTAGTTCCCAGAGATTGAGGGAAAGAAACATTCCATAGGACAGTGCATGATGGCCTTAAGGAAAGTTCTACAATGGGTGCGCAGGCATGGGGTAAAATGTAAAGCAAGCCAAGACTGGGCCCTTGGGAAATATTTTATGAGATAAAAAAAGAGAAAACTACATTGGGCAGTGCATAACCTTGTTACGCCACACACGTCTAGGAGACTAGTGAACAAGCGACTAGACCTCAGAGCTGTTAGGTATGATTCTGGGAGTAGTATTTTAGAAAACGGCAATGAATAATAAGCCCAACAGAAGGATACCGTTTGGTAGGAGGTGGATTAATGGAAATATGTAATAACCATAAAGTCCTTTACAAAGTCTGTCCACTGTACCCAGTCAGAATGAGTACTATAAAAACCTACATAGTGATGCTTTACTTTATAAGGAGGGTTGAGGGGGAATATTTGCATGGAACAAGTTACTTACCTGCAAAAATAATTTCCTGATCCTATCTGTAGTCCCAGTTTTGATGAAAAATATAGAACCGGCAGATAGATACTGCAGTGAGATAAACGGGCAAGTTAGATGATACATAACATCCTTTGCACAGTCCATCCATATGATTCCTGTTCAGGATTTGTGCTAAGTGAATGAGAGGGGAATCATTTCTGGGATGGGGGTATAGGGTTAAGACAGTTTGCCAACTTTTATAGCTAAGATACAATCCCTGGCAGTGTTCTTCAATCCCCAGGAAAGGAAGTGCTAAGTAAACAGCAAAGGGATACTTCAGGTGCATTGGGAGAGGGGGAAACATTAAAGGATAGAGATGTAATTTGCAATATTGAAGGACTTCGGAAATAAACAGTGGAGACATTCGGGCGGGGGGGGGAGACAAGGTTGACAAGGTCAGAAAGGACTGAATTGTAAAAATTAGTTTTACGCCAGATGAAACCAGGTCTTTATTTCCAGTTGTCACAACAGCACGTTGATAAATAAATGCATAAACTAGTAAGTCGGGGGGCAGGGAAGGCGATTGCGAGAATTGCAGATTCATAAAGTTCCACTACAGCCACACAGTACAAATGGTAGATAGATCATAGATCAAAAATACTGTACAGTACATCTAAACCTTGACTAATCACAAATTTACAAATGTCCATCGTGATCACCATTTATGTCATTGAAATGGTTTTCACAGACAGTTACGGAGGAATGAGATCAGTGCAATCACATGTTAGGAATTCATGACTATAGATAACTGAAATCGGCAGCACTACAGCAGGGTGCTTCAAACAGTCAGCATCTCTACCTCAAAAATCAAGCTCTAATCATCAGTAACAAAATATCTGCTGATGCGCTAACCTGATAAGGATCTAGAATTAATGAGTGGCTTGGATTGTAATTTACATGTTGTACTGTTATGGTGTAATAATCCCACACGTACACTACAGTTGCAGCACAAGAAAACTTACATATCAACCTAATGCAGAAGCAGCTGTGGTTGACTTTAGATAGATAGATAGATATATATATATATATATATATATATATATACACACACACACACACACACACACACACACACTCACTCACTCACTCACTCACTCACACTCACCACCCCACTCCACTACTCAGACCCCAGTATTTATATTTTCCAAGTTCCTTTTGCTCCGAGCTTAATAGAGGGGGATAATTAGCTAGATATATTTTATTTATATTTGGAACAATCTTAATGCCCAAATATGCAAATCCTGATATAGTCCATTTTAGAGGATAAAAATTCTGTAACCCATAGTGAGGGAAGTCGGACAAAGGCATTCAACTGACTTCCCCCATTTAATTTTATAACCTGACATTCCACCAAGCCACAAAGACTTATACTGTTGGAAGAGAGTCTTGGTGGTTAGCCAGCAATAGTAGCATATCATCAGCATGTAAGGAAGGGGACTTTATTTAAACAAAACCAAAATAAAATGATTCCGGTATGGAATGGACTGCTGAGATGGGCATGTGGAGTGAACTTTATTAAATAAAAACAGGTTTGGGTCTGGTAGGAACTGCTGAGATGAGACTGACGTGGGTAATTTAAAAATAAAATAGAAAACATGGTTGGGGCTGGGAGGGACAGCTGAGATGGGAGTGGGACAACTTATTAATTTGTAGAAAGTATACTTTATTACATTTTCAGACCAGAAAATGACAGAGCAAACAAGCAAACAACATACACAATACTACTAAACATAACCTGCCCCAGCCCCCAGACGTGGAAGCAGTCACCCACGAACCAGTACCAGATATAGGGCACTAATATAAAGACCACATGATGGGTAAATTTAGTGTGCACATTCTAACAATGAAGGATTGCATCAAGTGTCTCCCATCGATGGTGATATATCTGCACTGTTATTAAGAGAAGTCACCATTCTTCCATCCATAACACAGACAAAATTATCTTATGCCACTCTAAAAGTAAGGGTGTCACCTGGTCCGTCCAGTGGTGCAAAATAAGCTTTTTGACTACCATGACTATAAAGATAAAGCAAAATTTACAGTTTCTCCTTGAGGGTTGCAGACCCAGATCTAAGAGACAGCTGTCCCTTGTGAATGTACCCTCCAAACCCAACGCTGTTATTCTTTGCACTGTCTGCCACAACTGTTAGGTTTTCGGACAGACTCACAAAATATGGAGTAAGGTATCATCCCCTGCACCATATCTGGTGCATAGAGGCAAGTAATTTATTTAAAAAAAAAAAAACAGGGTTGGGGTGTGGGAGAGACTGCTAAGATGGGAGCAGGGAAGGTAATCAGTTTGAAAAATGGAGGTTCAGTGTGGAAGGGAGTGCTGATACAGGAGCAGAGAGGATAACTGATTAAAAAAAACCCTGCAGTTCTGTCTGGGAGGTGCTTCTGAAATGGGAGCGTGGAGGGAAATTAATTAAAAAACAGTGTTTGTTTGGGAGGGACTGCAGAGATAAGAGACTTTATTTTAAAAAAAGAGTTATGGATCTGGAAGTGACTGCTGACTTGGAGCGGAAAGTTTAATTGATTTTTAAAAGTGGAGGTTTGGGTCTGGAAGGAACTGCCAAGATAGGATGGTAGGGTAATTGATTTTTAAAAGTGGAGGTCTGTGTCTGGGAGAGACTGCTGAAAAGGGAGTAAGGAGGGTAATTGATTTTTTTTAAATGTAGGTTCGTTCTGGGGAACTGCTGAGATGGGAGTGGGGATGGTACTTAACAGTTGTGGTCTGGCAGGAACCACTGTGATGGAAACATAGAGAGCAATTTATTTAGAAGAAAATGAGGTTCCAGGTCTGGGAGGGACTGCAGAGATGGGAATGGGGTGGATCTTTTTTTTACTTTTTGGGTACTGTAAGTGAATAAGTGTAGTGTTGGCTGTTGCAAGCAGAAGAGGACAGGAACTCCTTGCATGCTGCAGGTGTGGTAAAGAAGTAGGTAACCTGTATCACATTTTATGGACATGTGAAAAGGTTAAACATTTCTGGGAGGACTTTAGAGACTGCCTAGAACTGCTTCTGGACTTCATGGCACAGATTTGCAAAAGGTAAGGAATTTGGCCCACGTTAGACTGTATAGCACTAATGGCAGTGGTTGTCAAATTGATAATCCCACAACACTGGATGGACAATGAAATACCTACAAGGGTAGAATTTCACAAGGAAGTCTTGTGTGCTCTAAATGCAGAAACACTAATAGCCAGCCTCAATCATAGGTACAGATCCTACTGCATGAGATGGGAAACTGCACATCCTGCTATTGATAATGTAACAAAGCATATTGTGAATTAATACACATACTATTAAGTTCATGACGGGGGTGGAGGGGAGAGAATGTAAGGTATTGTACTATACTATACCATATGTAGTCTGAAATGTCTTGTGACTGTATTGTCCATTGTACTGTTCAGAAAACACTAATAAAATATGTTTTCTTTAAAAAAAAAAAGGGGGGGGGGCAGGGGCACAGCAATCCAATGTTATACTACTGGGTTGATGCAGATACACTCGAGGAAGCCAAAAGTAGTATGCAAAAGTTCAGTTTCCTCTTTTCCTAATCCTACTGATCACAGCATGCCTTTTGTAACTACGCTATGCAGCACTAAAGTCACATTTGACTATTTAAAAAAATCTTCCATCACTACTGAAAATCAGTTTATGAATGTGCAGATTTGAGATCAGCTGATCTACCATTTCTGCTTCTTTCCCATTTGTTATTAACACTGACTTCCCTCCCAATACAAATGACTAAAAAACAAACAGACACAACATAGAAACAGAGACATTTGTAGGCAGGAAAGGACCACTTGGCCCATCTAGTCTGCCCTTTTTTCTTCCCCATGGCTTTTTTGCCATCCTAACCTTATTCCCTTCCTCCTTTCGTACTCTTGTCTCTCATATTCAGTCCCATATGGGTATCCCATGCCCTCTAGAATTCCCCTACCGATTTTACTCCCATAACCCACTCCGGTAACCAATTCCAGGGATCCACCACCCTCTCCAGTGAAGTATTGTCCACTTACATGTCCTCTGAAACTTTCTCCAGTTTTAAGCTGTGCCCCCTTGTTGCTGTGTTATCATTCATTTTAAAAATGCTCCCTTCCCTCACCCTGTTTATTCCCTTCAGATATTTAAAACTTTCTATCATGTCCCCCCTTTCCCTTCTCATTTCCAGTGTGTACAGGCCAAGCTCCCCCAGCTGTTCCTCATGTGATCTCTTGTGTAGGCCCTGCACCATTTTGGTAGCCCTTCTCTGGACCTGCTCCACTCTATCCTTGTCCCCTTGCAGGTACGGTCTCCAGAACTGTACCCCATACCCAAGGTGTGGTCTATCCATGGACCTGTACAACGGCATGATGACCTTCTTATTCCTGCTAGTAATATCCCTCCCTGTGCATGCCAGCATTCCGTTTGCCTTCCCCATTGCCTTGTTTGCCTTGCCACTGATTTGCCACCTTTAAGTTATCTGAAATGATGATCCCCAGATCTCTTTCCTGCTTTGTTGTTTCAGTGTCCTCTCCTCCCATACCTTTGAATTTTTGCACCCTATGTGCATAATTTTGCACTTCTTTGCTTTACATTTCAATTGCCGCCTCACTGACCACTCTTCCAGCCTGCTCAGATCCTCCCTCATTTTTTCTACCCCCCCACCTCAGTGTATCCATCCTATTCAAGCCCCAGGAAATCTTGCTGTATTCTGACAAAATGCAGTATGGTCTCACCATAGGACTACCCCGGAGCTGAAATGGTTAATAGAACCTGTACAAATGGTGGTATGCTAGGCTCGAGCTCGGGTTTCAAACCAGTGTCCCTGGTTGTACTTCCTGCAACCGTCAGATTCTTTACTACGCTTGCCTCAGTAAAACGTCTCCGGAGAGCTCTCCTTCCCTTTCTGAAGAATTTTCTACGTACCGTTTATTTATTTTCATTTTTTGAAGCACTTTCTTTTTTTTTACAGGTAGACTAGTTTAGATTATTGTATTTTTCAGTAAGTTTTTCGGTTCCTGGTTTTTTTTTTTTTTCCCAACCAGGAAGGAACCGGACTTTACTTATTCTGTGAAAAGGTATTTGGTTTATATTTTGTTTAATTCTGATGTCTGTGGTGACTGGGCTTCTTTGGCTTTGTTTTTACCGAGCTAACCCTTGGCTGCTGTTGTTTTGGTCTCTGAACCAACCAACCAAAAAAAAAAAAAGGGGATCCAGAGAAGTCACTCCTTTTTCTCAGAGTTAAATCTACTAAACCCACTTTTAGGGTTATTTAGTATGTTTCAGACTCCCAAGAAAAGAGCCGGTCCTACAGGCTTCCGGCATTGTACCGAAGGCAGAGAACTATTTGCTAAAGCAGATCCTCATTTGGTTTCTGTTGTCTGCCTAGGGTTTGGCCACCTGAAAGCAGACTGTGAGAGCTATGAGAATTTTCCATAGTTCACTCTTGACAGGTGACTTAACCGACTGAGGGAAAAAATGTCCGGTAATGCTGCTGACTCAGCCTCGGACAAAACGGGTCCTCTTCACATAACGAACTGGAGGAACAGCCCTCTGACAAGGGCGAAACTTCCTCAGGGAAGAAGTGGGTTGCTGAACCAGCCGCTGAACTGGCTACTGCAACAAGATGGAAAAGGAAACACTCAGCGCTGGAACCACAACCGACGAAGTTGTCGGTTCCAACCGCTGAAGAGATTGCTAACACTATAAGGATAATACAGTCACTGCAATCTGTCGTATCGGTTCCGGTTCAGCAAACAGTTTCTCACCTCGCATTGGTTTCCAGTTCTTTTGAATGAGGTCCAGAATGTTATGATGAGGTTGAGGAAGAAGAGGAGGAGGAGGTCAACTATGGGGAGTTTCCTGAGCCGGATGTCTGTCCTGACCCTCAGTGCCCTGATTCCCCTGGCAAGGGGTCTGAGGATTATACATCCCATTTTGTCTTTATGAAACAGGTGGCACAAACTCTGGACCTCCCCACTCAGGAGTCATCTGAGGAGGAGGAGGAGGAACCAAAGTATATGGAGATGATGGACGTGCCAGCAACTAAGAAGTTGCTGTTGCCCATTCACAAGTCCCTCAAGAAGCAGATGATAAAAATTTTGCAGACACCCACTTCTGTCCCCCGCCCCCCCCGTGGATAAGAGGATGGAGAAGTATTGGGTGGCCAAAGGAGGAGCAGAATTCCTTTGTTGTTACCCTAGAACAAAGGGGTGGTGCAGGCTGCTGCTTGTGACAAAGCAGGCATACCACTGGCATCACATCTTCCTGAAAAGGATTCCAGAAGGATAGAGTCTATGACCAGGAAGGTTTAGCTGGGGTCTTTGTTGGCCATTAGGCAGGCTTCATATATGGCCTATGTGTCCAGGTACCAGAGAAATCTCTGGAACACTGTATTGGAAATTTTCAAGGCTGTTTCTGCCCCCATGGCATCGGACTTGGCAGATGCTACCAAGCGAGGCATAGAAGCTTCTAAGTATCAGTTTCATATGGCAGTCGATGCCAGTGACACTGCAGCTAGAAAGATGGCCACTTCGGTGTCTCTCAGAAAGTTTTCCTGGCTCAGGACTACTGATTTGTCCCAGGATACCCAGGCAAAATCCTTGGATTTCCCTTATGAGACCACATCTCTGGGAAGCAAATAGAGGCTTACATAAAGAAAATGGATAAGTACAAGGCAGCTTACAAAAGTGCAGCTGCCAAGGAGAAGGCACCTGCTTCCCACAAACACCAAGGTAGAGGTGGTAGGGGTAGAACCCAATACAGACCCTTTTTCCAGCTTCAGGCTTTCCCAGCCTATCAGCAACAGAGAGGATTTTTCAGAGGCAGGGGCAGGAAGGGCAGTGGTCTTACTGGCCCCAGCCAGCTGGACAGGCAAAACCGAACCCCTGATGTGCCTGTCAGTCGCCTCCCCATCTCCAGCAGGAGGCAGGCTGGCTCACTACCTCTAGGCTTGGCAAATCAACACCACAGACAAGTGGGTCCTGGAGGTAGTGGGTCAGGTTCTTGCTCTCAGCTTCAAGGTTATGCCCAGGCTGAGGGCAAGGTTTTTCAGACCTGCAACCTCATCAGAAACGGCACTGTTGGAAGAGGAAGTAACCAAGTTTCTATTACAAAAGGCACTAGAACCTGTTCCTCTGGCACAAAGGGGAAAAGGCCTGTACTCCAGCTATTTCCTCACAATAAAAAAAACTGGAGAGTGGCAACCCATATTGGCTCTCAGACACTTAAACAGGCATTTGACAAAGCCAAAGTTCAAGATGGTGACGCTGGCAACCATTCTCCCAACATTAAGACAAGGCAACTGGTTGGCATCTCTGGACCTAAAGGATGCTTTCTGTCACATCCCCATCAAGCAATCCCACAGAGAAAGTACCTCGGGTTCAGATTGCCATCAGGTCATTATCAGTTCAGTGATCTGCACTTCGACTTGACTTCTGCCCCAAGGGTGTTCACGAAGTGCTTGGCAGTGGTTGTGGCACACCTAAGGAGAAAAGGGGTAACAGTGTTTCCCTTTCCGGATGATTGGCTAGTCATAGGCCAATCACTTCAGCAGGTCAGGGATGCTCTGGTAGCCACACAGGATACCCTGCAGTCATTGGGGTTCCTGGTGAATCAAAAAAAGTCAGTGCTGGAGCCAGTCCAACTCCTGAAGTTCATAGGAGCGGAATTGGATACTCTGCAGGGAAAGGCATGCCTTCCTCAGGGAAGAGTGGACAGCCTAGTGCAGATAGCCCGCTCCTTTCCGCTACACACCCCCAGGCCAACAAGGCACTTCTTACAACTGTTGGGTCACATGGCAGCATCAACAGCAACGGTGCCAGGGTCCAGGTTTCAGATGAGACATTCAGTTTAATCTCAGATCCCATTGGTTCCAGAAAAGGGACTCCCTGTCAAAGCTCATAGGTCTCATAGGCAATTACTAGGCCAAAAAGACCGAAGTCCATTGTGGCCTGCCATATTAAACCCGTAATACCTTGTTTAATCAAGTATTCATCTAGAGTTTTCTTAAATTCAGTCATGGTCGAGCTGGCCACCACCTCTATTGGCAGTCCATTCCAGATTCTAGTAACCCTTTTACTGAACCAGTTTTTCCTAGTGTTTGTACGATAGGAACTGATCTGTATTTGAATCAGGTGTGCTGTAGTGTCATATAGCTGCATCCTTAATTCAAGTCCCAGTTTTGGCCATAAATCATCATCCAAAAGTGCTCTATATACCATACACATATCACCACAGAGCCTACAGAACTCCAATGAATACAGATCTAATTCAAGTAATCTCTGCTGATAAGATAGCCCATGTAGGCCTGCCACATGCCTGGTAGCCCTTCTTTGTACTTGCTCGAGTGATTTTATAGTCCCTTTTCCCCCGGTGACCAAAATTGAGCACAGTACTCCAGGTGTGGGTGGACAAATGCCTTGTACAGTGGCATCACCACTAATCTATCTTTACTTTTAATATGGTTATTTATACAGTGCAAAAGTCCTCTAGTTTTACTAATAATATGATTACAGTGAGTTGTAAAACTAAAATCACTGGTAATATAAATACCCAAATCCTTTTCCTCTGTTGTCCCTTGTAACACTACTCTGTTTAACTTATATTTATAATGGATATTATGTTTCCCCAAATGCATAACCCTGCATTTACCAGCATTGAATGTAGAATTGTTGTTTCAAACAACATGGTCTTGTTGTATTCTGACAATAGCAGTGAGTCCCAACCTTCGAACTGCCCTGGAGATGAAAGAGTTAACTTTCCATGCCAGGCATGGAAAGCTGAGCTCTAGCTCGGTTGAGACTCTGTCTGCTGCTGTTTGAACTCAAACTGTCAGATTCTTTTCTCCGCCTCACTGAACAGTCGCTTCGGAGATTTCTCCTTTGCTCGGTTCAATTTGTCGGTTAAAGTCTGTTTTTCTTGGTTTTCAACCGAATTTGAACCTCAACCTGTCGGTTCAGTCTCTGTCTGTGGTATTCGTGAGTACTAGATAGGTTTATATTGTTTTCCTATTCTGTGTGGAACTTGTAAACGTTTCATTGGTTCGGTTTGAACTGATCAGGTTGTTTAGAAATCCTTTACTTCTACTTTTAGAGTGTGGTTATCGGTTCTAAAAAAAAACGGATTTTACTACGGTTTTTTCCACGACCCGTAACACGGTCAGGAACCGATAACAGTGTCTTGCCTGGCGGATTGCCATTAAAAGGGTACGTTTTGTTAGGACTGGCACCATGTCTGAGAAACCCAAAAGAAAAACCGGGCCCACTGGGTTTCAACACTGCAGTGTGTGTGGGGAAGTCTTTGCTAAGGCTGACCCCCACCACCACCTGTGTTTGTTGTCTGGGGTTTGACCACCTCGATTCAGACTGCCAGATTTGTAAAAATTTTCCTGCAGCTACCCTAGAAAAGAGAGTTGGTAGGCTCAGGGAAAGGGAGGCCAAAAAGTCCGCTGACCCGGATGGCCAGCCCGGTTCGGTTGAAACCGAACCAGAAGGAGTGCCCTCTGACCAGGACAAAACTTCTTCGGGCAAAAGGAGAACCGATTCCGAGGAGTCTGTTCTGGTTAAGAGAACAAGAAGGGATAAATCAGCTGGTGTGGATCCAAAAGTTTCTTCTCCAACCGCTGATGAAATAGCCAAAGCGATTAAGATTGTTCAGTCGCTATTCCCGGTTCTGACCGAACTGGCACCATCAGGAAGGCGCTCGGTTCGGCCGGTTCCGGATTATGATTTGGAGGAATTTTATGAACCGGAGGAGGAGGAAGGAGAGTATGAGGAAAGTGAATGTGATTATGAAAGTCTGGATGTGCCCATTGACCCGGACATCTCCCCAGACAGACCTTCAGGAGTGTCTCCTCCTAGGCTTTCTGAGTCCCCCTCCCATTTCATGTTTTACAAGAAAGTGGCGAACCCTTCAGCTTCCTATGGAAGAAGCTGTGGATGACCAGGAGGAGCCTGACTATGTGGAAATGATGGATATCCCAGAGTCCAGGAGGCTGTCTATTCCCTACACAAGTCTTTTGGGAAGCAGACATTTAAGATTTTAAAGACTCCTAATTCTATACCTCCTGTGGATAAAAGAATGGACAAGAAGTATACTCTGTCAGGCTCAGATCTGGAGTTCCTTACCAGCAATGCAGCCATGTTGGGGTAGTGCAGGCTGCAGCCTGTGATAAGGCTAATATACCCTTGGCTTCACACCCCCCAGATAAGAACTCCAGGAGGATTGATGCCATGGCAAAGAAACAGTACATGGCAGCAAATTTGGGACTCAGGCAGGCCAATTATATGGCCTATACAGCTAGATATCAGAAATCTAGATGGGACACTGTCATGGCTTTAGCTAAACAGGTCCCTGGCCAGCTTGCCAAGGAGCTGGAGCAGGTGGCTGCTGATGGTATTGAGGCATCCAAGGTGCAATTCCATGCTGCAGTGGACTCAATGATGTTTCATCTAGAGTCATGGCTACATCTGTGGCCCTTTAGAATGGCTTGGCTCAGATGTACTAGCCTGTCTCAGGATACCCAGACTAAGGCCATGGATTTTCCTGTTATGGGTAATTCTCTGTTTGGGGAGCAAACAGAGAACTACATGAAGAAAATGGATGAATACAGGACCACCTATAGGAGTGCTCAGGCCAAGGAAAGGCAAGCCACTCCTCAGAGGCAGCATCCCAGAGGCAGGCGCTGGCCTTTTCATAGGCCTTTCTACCAAGTCCAGGCCTCCTCTTCTGCCTATGCTCAGAGGGGGTTCTTTAGAAGGAGAGGCAGAAGGGGTACAAGCAGACCTGCTTTCACCCCTCAGCCTAAACCCCCTGCCAAACAGGCACCCTGCTGGGTTTGCCAGTGCTGATTCTCCACCACCTGTAGGGGGCAGGCTGGCTTACTTTGTCCAGGACTGGAAGTCTTTAACATCAGACAAATGGGTCCTGGAAGTAGTAAGCCAGGGACTGGTTCTCAGCTTCAAAAATTTTCCAAAGATGAGAACCAGATTCTTTCCACCTGCAAATCCTTCAGAGGCACTTGCCCTAGAGGCAGAGGTCTCTTCCGTCTTGGTTCTCAGAGCCATAAAGAGGGTTCCACCCCTACACAAAGGGAAAGGGTTGTACTCCAGGTACTTCCTAACCCCAAAAAAGACAGGAGAATGGCGGCCCATCCTGGATCTCAGATATTTAAACAAGTATCTTTTAAAGCCAAAGTTCAAAATGGTGACTCTGGGAATAATTATACCCTCTCTAAGGCCAGGGGACTGGCTAGTCTCCCTGGACCTCAAGGATGCCTGTTTTCATATTCTCATCAGAAGCTCCCATCGAAAATACCTCAGGTTCGAGCTGCCCTCAGGCCATTACCAATTCAGAGCAATGCCCTTTGGCTAACCTCTGCTCCAAGGGTGTTCACAAAATGCCTGGCAGTAGTAGTTGCCTCCTAAGAAGGTAAAGGATTGCCATCTTCCCATACCTGGATGACTGGCTCATAGTAGGCCAGTCCCCAGACCAAGTCAAGTTACACCTACAGATAACTCAGCAACTGCTCACTTCTCTAGGTTTCCTTCTGAATCTTTCAAAGTCAGTTCTAGAGCCTGTTCAGCTCCTCACCATCATAGGCGCAGAGCTAGATACAGAAAAGGCAAGAACCTTCCTTCCCCTGGACAGGGCAAGGACCCTTATCACACTGGCCTCTTCATTCACCCTACAGGTGTCCCGACCAGCAAGGCATTTTCTGCAGCTCCTGGGGCACATGGCTGCTTCTACAGCAGTGGTGCAGGGAGCAAGATTTCAGATGAGGGACATTCAGTTCCACTTAAGAGCCTTTTGGTCTCAGAAAGAGGACCCTCTGACCAAACTAATACCAGTGACTCGAACCCTGCTCCAGGCTTTGCAGTGGTGGCAGGATCAGGACAATCTAAGACAGGGAGTTCCTTTTGTCACTCAGTCTCACTCTTTAATCCTTACTACAGATGCCTCCCTCTTGGGGTGGGGGGCCCAGTTGGGAGACCTGACCACCCAAGGTTTGTGGTCCCCTCAGGAATCTCTGCTTCACATCAGTCTGTTGGAACTCAGAGCAGTGTTTCTAGCACTTCAAGTTTTTTCCAAGTCTGTTCAGAACAAAGTTGTTCAGATCAGGACAGACAATACCACCACAATGTGGTATATCAACAAGCAAGGGGGCACTCGGTCTACAGCCTTGTGCACAGAAGCAATGAAGTTGTGGTCTCTGGCTTATTCCTTGAACACCTCCCTTACAGCAGTACACCTTCCAGGCAAGGACAATGTCCTGGCAGATGCTCTCAGCAGGATATCTCAGGGCCATCATGAATGGTCACTGGATCCCCCAGTTTTGGAGGTGATCTTCTCCAGATGGGGCACCCCACAGATGGATCTTTTTGCAGCCCCAGACAATCACCAACTTCCCCTTTTTTGCTGCAGGCCCCAGTGTTGGGCTCAGTCCCCCTGGATGCCCTGGTTCTCAATTGGGAAGAGAAGTTCCTGTATGCTTTTCCCCCTTTCCCTCTCCTGTTCAAGGTGCTAGTCAAAATCAGGTCTCAACCCTGCAAGGTGATTCTGATTGCTCCAGACTGGGCTAGACAGCCCTGGTACCCTCTTCTGTTGTCCTTAGCAGTCCACCTTCCCTTGTCTCTTCCCAGGAATTACAACCTGTTAACCTGTGCTCAGGGGAGGGTCTGGTACCCGAGTCTCAAATCTCTCAATCTCAAGGCCTGGCTCTTGAAGAGTTAGAATTTGCTGACTTACACCTCTCTCAAGGTGTGATGGATATTCCAAAGGCTTCTAGGAAGCCTTCCTCCAGAACTACTTATAATTCCAAATGGAAAAGATTCTCCATATGGTGCTCTGGGAAGCATATTTCCCCAGAGTCTGCTGATCTGCCCACAGTCCTTGACTATATGGTTCATCTGAATAGCTTGGGACTCAGACCAGCTACACTAAGGGTGCATCTGGCAGCTGTCTCCGCTTTTCTTTCAGCAGGTAAGCCGCCTTCTCTTTCCAACTCATCCTGTATTCTCAAGTTTTCAAGGGATTGTTCATACCAATCCACATTCCAGGGACCCTGCCCTGCTTGGGACCTTAATGTTTGCATTGCTCAGCTTATGCAACCCCCTTTTGAGCCTTTGTCCTCAGCAGAGCTTAAGTACTTGACTTGGAAAACTGTGTTCTTGGTGGCCATGACTTCTGCCAGGCGCATAAGCGAGTTACAAGCCCTGTCAGTGGAGCCTGATTTTATCTCTTTACATAGAGATAAGGTGGTCCTCAAGACTAACAGGAAGTTTTTACCTAAGGTGATTTCAGACTTCCACCTGAACCAATCTATGTCTCTTCCTGTGTTCTTCACTGACCATTCCTCCTCTGGTGAGAGGAGGTTGCATAGTTTGGGTGTGAAAAGAGCCCTTAGCTACTACATAGACCGTACCAAGGGTCACAGGTTTGGCTCCCTCCAACTGTTCCTCACCTATGGTGAGGTTGGTAAAGGAAAACCTGCCATTAAAAGATCCATTGCCAGGTGGATTGTCTCTTGCATTCAATTTTGCTATGAAAACTAGGTAGGATTCCACCCTCAGGCCTGAGGGCTCACTCTACCAGAGGTACAGCTGCTTCCCTGGCTGCTGCCAGGGATATTCCTATCTTAGAGATATGTCAAGCAGCTACCTGGAAAACAGTTCACACTTTTACCAAGCATTACTCTCTGGACATCCAGGCTAGGAGTGATGCTCGGTTTGCCACAGCTGTGCTTCAGAGCCTATTTACTAAGTAGGTTCTGTCCCTCCTCCATGGAGGTACTGCTTGGTAGTCTGCTATTGTCAGAATACAGCAAGGCTTCATGTTGTTTGAAGAAAAAAATTACTCACCTTAGTAATGTTGTTTCTTCTAATGGAGTCTTGCCAGATAACCAGTTTTCAATCCAGAGAGAAATATTTGCACGTATTCTGACCTCCCCCCGCCTTCCCCTCTCAGAACCTTTGTTTTTGGGATGTGGGTGGGAAGTAGCAGTGTTGGCACTCAGGAGGTGCCCCACCTTTTTTATTATCACCCTCTTTTCTTTGGGTGAGTGGGTGTTGTGTTTATTTCATTTTTGGGGTTTCCTGACTTGAGTCTTTGTTTTGGGACCAAAAATCTGTTGATTATATTTAGTAGCCAGTTGGCTAGTGTAGGTTTACAGCTTCCACACAGGACTCTTAGTGAGTTTAGCTCGTAAAGATCTGACGGTTTGAGTTCAAACAGCAACAGACATAGTCTCAACCGAGCTCGAGCTCAGCGTTCCATGCCTGGCATGGAAAGTTCTCTTTCATCTCCGGGGCAGTTCGAAGGTTGGGACTCACTGCTATTGTCAGAATACAGCAAGACTCCATTAGAAGAAACAACATTACTAAGGTGAGTATTTTTTTCTTATTTCCCAATATTCAAGTTCTTTTAATGCTAATTGTAAAATATCCGCATCCTCCTTGGAATTTATCTTGTAGCCTATCCTAGTGTCATCTGCAAATTTGGACAACCACACTGGTGTCGAAGTTTGCATGGATGATATATATAAATTGAAAAGGCAGGAGCCCAAAACTGAGCCCTGTGGGACGCCACTAGTCACCTCTGCCCAATCCGACAGGGACCCCTTCACTAAAACTCTCTGTTTCCGATCTAATAACCAGTTTTCAATCCAGAGAGAAATATTTGCATGTATACCTTACTTAATTAAGGCCTCAATCAGGAGGCCATGTGGAAACTTGTCGAATGCCTTGGAATAATCCAGAAAAATAACATCCACTGCATTGCAGGGAATCAAGTCCTTGATTTACCTTGCCGTAAAACTCCAACAGATTTGTCTGACAGGACCTACCCTTTCTAAAACCATGTTGTTTGTGATCAAGATCTCCTGACTTAGTTAACATATTGGTAATATAAGTTTTAATAATCGCTTCCAAAATTTTTCTCAATATTAATGTCAGACTAATAGGTCTGTAGTTAGATGCCTCCTGTCTAGACCCTTTTTATATATTAGGATAACTTCCGTCTGCCTCCATTCATCCGGAACTTCTGCCTTGTCTATAGAGTGTTGAAATAAATCAGCTACTGGGGCTGCTAATACATCGGCCAGCTCCTTTAACACCCTGGGGTGAAGACCATTGGGTCCCTGGGCTTTATTCTGATCCAAGGCTTTTAGCCTATCTCTCACGTCTTTAACCTCGATTACAAGTGATGGACCTGCATCCTTAGCCTGATGCGTCAAGGTATTATGAGTTTTTGGATTATACACTGAAGCAAAATATGTATTATAATAGCATGCTATATCCTTATCATCTAGTATTAATTCACCGTTTGATCTCTTTAGGGGCCCTATTGACTTGTTAACACCCTTTTTATGTTGATTGCGCGCATGCTCAAGAAACATGTTGCAGCAGGTTTCTGCAGAAGCAGGTTGTGGAGGCGTGGCACTGTTGTGCCCAATGCCCCCACAGCCTGCAAAGACTTGTCCCCCATCCCCCAATGCCGTGGCTCACTGCTGCTGACACTATTTCAGCCAGCAGTACCACAACTTTAAAACAAATAGCCGCTGCAATCAGGGGCCCCTTCATCATTGCAGCGTCAGCCATCCGCTGCAATGAGGGAGTGACCCGTCATTGCAGGGCGGGATGTAGCAGCTGTGGTATTGTTTGTGAACATGGCGGCAGCTTGCCGCCGTATTCACAAACAATAGGTACCCATGTTTATTTGCGACGGGGGCCCACCTCCCGTCGGCAGAAAGAATCCCCTTTTGTTGTTTGCCGACGGGTGCCCAGTCTTCTCGGCAGAAATAAATCCTCCCTTTTGTTGTTTGTCGATCGGGGTGCCCAATCCCATCGGCAGAAAGAACCCCCCTTTTGTTGTTTGCCGGCGGGGTGCCCAATCCCCGTCGGCAGAAACTCTTCCCTTTGTTTGCCGACAGGGTGCCCAATCCCCATCGGCGAAATAAATCCCCTTTGTTGTTTGCCGACAGGGTGCCCAATCCCCCATCGGCTACAGCTGTCACCCCAGACTCCGGTGGCGCGCTGGGGCCCACCCCAGCGTGCCCATGCCCCAAAATATGGAAGCGCTCCATAGACGTTTTCTTGTACCTGAAAGAAAGGAAGCGTGTCCCTCGTAGTCTCCCCACACCCCCACAACCCGCACCCACCCACTGTGCACCAGCCTTCCCACACCACCCCACCCATACTTACCTCTGAGCATGACACGACGATCTTCGCTGGACCAGGAACACGTCTGCACTCTTCAAAGCCAACCGTGAACTGAGGAAATGCCGGTAAGCTGTATAATGTAATGAATAGGGATTTTTCAACTTTAGTGCATATCCTAGGGCATTTTGAGAATTTTTCACCAAATTTTCAACATGGGGTTTTGAGGACCCCTCATATGAATTTTGAACTGTCACGTGTAATCGGCCCGAAAGGTGGTTTAGCGGTCACTGTGTGGAATCACCCTTTGGGGCCAATGATGAAATACACAGTGCCAGTGTTCATGAGGTGGGCTCTCAAAAAGTCTATGTTGCAAATTTGGTGGATAAAATCCAAAAAATGACTGTTTTATGAGTGTGCGTTGCGCAGTTGCTACGTACGCTCGTAACTTAGCAAATGTACAATATTTTCATGTCAGATTTTCAACATTGGCATTTTGTCACACCTCCTTGTGAGCAGTACAGCTGTCATTGTTCACATCCTGGCTGAAATGTGTTTTCACACTTCCGGTGCAGAATAACGCGGTCGCTGTGGGAAATCAGTGTTCAGGACAGATTAAGAAAATGACAGTGACACTGTTCATGAGTAGAGGTCCTAAAATGCCTATGTTGAAAATTTGGTAATGATACTCCATAAAATGACTGTATTCTGACGGCGCATTGCGCGGTTAGCCGCGCTGGCCTAGTAACCAGCGAATTTCTAATATTTTCACTCCAGATTTGCAACATTGCCATTTTCCCAGACCTTCTTATGAACAGTACAGCTGCCATTTTCCCATCCTACCAAAATGTGTTTTACTGGCGCTCCGGTATGAACTAGAAATGATCGCTGTGGAAATCACTGTTCGGGACAGATTAAGAAAATGACAGTGGTACTGTTCATGAGCAGAGGTCCTAAAATGGGTATGTTGAAAATTTGGTGATGATAGCCCATCAATGGACTGTGTTACAAGTGTGCGATGCGCTTTCCACGCTCCTTGTAACTTCACAGATTTGTAATATTGTCACACCACATTTTCAACAGTGCCATTTTTTCTCACTTCCTTATAAGCAGTACAGCTGTCATTTTTCACATCCTGACCGAAATGTGTTTTCACAGTTCCGGCGCAGAATAACATGGTCACTGTGGGAAATCAGTGTTCGGGACAGATTAAGAAAATGAGAGTGGTACTGTTCACGAGCAGATGTCCAAAAATCCCTATGTTGAAAATTTGGTGACGAAAGTCCATAACAAGCGTGCGTTGAACTGTTTCCACGCACCCTTGTAACCTCGCAAATTTGTAATACTGTCACGCCACATTTTCAACAGTGGCATTTTTCAACTCCTTATGAACACTGCAGCTGTCATTTTCACATCCTGGCTACAATATGTTTTTATACTCCTGCAGACAGTAGCACGGTCACTGTGGGAAATCAGTGTTTGGGACAGATTAAGATCGACCGGTGAGGAGGGGGTGACCGAGCTCAACTGAGCTCTGTCAGGACTATCTGGGTTTTGTGTGCAGACAAAGGCCCCAACACAAGAGCCCAGAACAAAGGGCAGCCTGCAGCACTGGGAGAAGCAGAGCGAGGAGGCGAGTGAGGGAGGAGGTGGCCGAACTCACCTGAGCTGTCAGGACTGCTGCAGATTTCTTTGTGGGCAGAAAAAGGCGTCGATACAGGCATAGGGGCCCAGTACAAAAGCCAGCCTGCAGCAGTGGGAGAAACAGTGCAATGAGTGAGACAAGGTGACTTAGTGAGCTCAACGGAGCTCTGTCAGAGCTGCTGGGATTTCTTTGTGGGCAGAAAAAGGTGCCAATGCAGGCAGGAGCCCCATATAAAGGGCAGCTTGCAGCGCCGGGACAAACAGAATGAGCGATGACAGCTCTGTCGGGACAGCTCGGAATTCTTTGTGGACAACAAAGTTGCCAACACAGCCAGGAACTCCATGCAAAAGCGCGGTCTCTGGCAAGAGAAACAGAACAAGCGAGTGACAGGCGGTAGTGGAGTGAGCTCCAGCAGGGCTGTAGTGTGACTGCTGCAGATTTCTTTGTGGGCAGAAAATGCGGCAATGCAGGCAGAAGCCCAGTACAAAGGCCAGCTTGCAGCGCTGGCAGAAGCGGAATCTTGAGAGGGACAGAGGGAGTGAGCGAGCTCAGTGGAGCTGTGGGACTGCTTCAGATTTCCTTCTGGCCAGAAAAAGCCACCAGTGCAGGCAGGGCCCAGTACAAAAGGTTAGCCTGCAGTGCCAGGAGACACAGAACGACCACGTGAGGGAGGGGGAGTCGGTGAGCTCAACGGGGCTTTGTTGGGACTGCTGCAGATTTGTTTGTGGGCAGGAAAAGGCAGCAATGCATGCAGGCGCCCAGTACAGAAGGGCAGCCTACAGTGGCAGGAAAACCAGAATGAGCGAGTGAGTGAGCTCAACAGGGCTGTATTGTAACTGCTGCAAAGTTCTTTGTGGGCATAAGAAGGCAGCAATGCAGGCAGGAGCCCAGTAGAAAGGGCAGCCTGCAGTGCCGGCACAACAGAATGAGCGAGTGAGAGAAGCGGAGTGAGCAAGCTCATGAGACTCTGTTGGGACTGCCATAACATGACTGTGTTACAAGCGTGCATTGAACTGTTTCCACGCACCCTTCTAATTTTGCAAATTTGTAATACTGTCACACCACATTTTCAACAGTGGCATTTTTTCACAACTCCTTATGAACACTACAGCTGTTATTTTGCACATCCTGGCTAAAATATGTTTCTGCACTCCTGCACTGTAGCATGAGTCACTCTGGGAAATCAGTGTTTGGGACAGATTAAGATCGACCGAGTGACGGGGAGTGGCCGAGCTCAACTGAGCTCTGTCGGGACTGTTGTGGATTTGTTTGTGGGCAGACAAAGGCCCCAACACAAGAGCCCAGTACAAAAGGGCAGCCTGCAGCACTGGAAGAAACAGAACGAGAGAGCGAGTGAGGGAGGGAGAGTGAGCAAACTCACCAAAGCGCTGTCAGGACTGCTGCAGATTTCTTTGTGGGCAGAAAAAGGTGTCAATACAGGCAGGGGCCCAGTACAAAAGGGCATCCTGCAGCGGTGGGACAAACACTACGAGCGAGTGAGACAAGGGGACTTAGTGAGCTCAGCAGCTCTGTCAGGACTGCTGGGATTGCTTTGTGGGCAGAAAAAGGGGCCAATGCAGACAGGAACCCCGTACAAAGGGCAGCTTGCAGCACCAGGACAAACAGAATGAGCGATGAAAGAGGGAGACTGGCGACCTCAACGCAGCTCTGTCAGGACAGCTGCAGATTTCTTTATGGACAGACAAGGTGCCAATGCAGCCAGGAGCCCCATACAAAAGCGCAGTCTGCGGCGCCAAGACACACAGAGCGAGCGAGTGACAGAGCGATACTGAGCGAGCTCAATGGAGCTGTAGTGTGACTGCTGCAGATTTATTTGTGGGCAGAAAATGCGGCAGCATGAGACAGGAGCCAGTACAAAAGGCCAGCTTGCAGCGCCGGCAGAAACGGAATGCAAGAGTGACAGACGGGCAGTGAGCGAGCTCAGTGGAGCTGTGTCAGGACTGCTTCAGATTTCTTTCTGGCCAGAAAAAGCCGCCACTGCAGGCAGGAGCCCAGTACAAAAGGGCAGCCTGCAGCGCCAGGAGACACAGAATGAGCAAGTGAGGGAGGGGGAGTCAGTGGGCTCAACGGGGCTTTGTTGGGACTGCTACAGATTTGTTTGTGGGCAGAAAAAGGCAGCAATGTATGCAGGGGCCCAGTACAAAAGGGCAGCCTGCAGTGTCACGAAAACCAGAATGAGCGAGTGAGTGAGCTCAACAGAGCTGTATTGTAACTGCTACAAATTTCTTTATGGGCATAAGAAGGCAGCAACACAGGCAGGAGCCCATTAGAAAAGGGCGGCCGGCAGAACAGAATGAGCGAGTGAGAGAAGGGGAGTGAGTGAGCTCAATGGAGCTTTGTCGGGACTGCTGCAGATTTCGTTGTGGGCAGAAAAAGGCACCAACAGAGACAGGAGCCCAGTACAAAAGGGCAGCCTGCAGCGCCAGGAGAACCGGAATGAGTGAGCGAGACAAGCGGACTAAGTGACCTCAACGGATTTCTGCCGGGATAGCTGTGGATTTCTTCATGGGTAGAAAAAGCCACCAACACAGGCAGGAGCCCAGTACAAAAAGGCAGCCTGCAGTGCCAGGAGACACAGAATGAGTGAGTAACACAGGGGAGTGAGCCACCTCAATGGAGCTCTCTTGGGACAGCTGCGTATTCCTTCCTCGGCAGAACAAGGTGCCAACGCACGCACCAGCCCAGTACAAAACAGCAGCCTGCAGCACTAGGACTAACAGACTGAGCCACTGACAGAGGCCCACTGCGCGAGCTCAACAGACCAATGCAATCAACATTCGGCATTGACAAATGCTTGTTATTGTTTATATAGGAAAAAAAAGATTTATAGTTGTTTTGAACTTTAGTTGCCAATTTGTATTCATAATCTTCTTTTGCTTTACGTATACTTGACCTGCGTTTTTTAAGTTCGAGTCTATATTCTGCCCTGCTTTCAGGCTGCCCACTTTTCTTGGCATTGCTATATGCTTTATTTTTACCTTTTATGTTTTTAACTATTAATGAAGTAAACCATGTTTTGTTTTTTTTTTCGGGAAATTATAGTCTTCTTAAAACTAGGGATAAACTCTTGTACAAGAGATTTGATTTTGTTGCTTAATATATCCTACATGTTGTAACTTCAATCCACTGAAATCTGTCTGCCAGTCCCACAATGCTAAATGTTCACTTATGCTGTTAAAATTAGCCCTGCTAAAATTATATACCACTGTCCTACTAGCCGTCTTAGATGTAACCTTACTGATACTAAATTCCACCATATTATGATCGCTGGAACCTAGGGGATGTAAAGCCCTACAATCCTGAATATCATATTCCAAATTGCTAAGTACCAAATCCAAGGTATGAGAACCCCGAGTATGGTCTTTAACATACTGTTCTAAACCATTTAATAAAAAGGACTCAAGGAATCTTTGCTCGTTTGATGATTCTGCTTGTGGGGAGTCCCAACTCAACCCTGGGATATTTAAGTCGCCTATTAATAAAGAATTTCCAGCCTGAGTGAAATTTTGTATAAATTCTAGTAATTTACGGTCATCTAACTATGAGCTAGATGGTGGCCTGTATACAACACCCACATTTATTATTGGCATTTGAGAGGGGGATAATTTAACCCAGATCAATTCAGCTGTATCATATGTAAGGATATCTACACTTTCAGATATAATATGGTCAGCTGTATATAGGGCAACACCCCCACCCTTTTGAAGTGACCTATCTCTATGATAGAGAACAAAACCAGGACTTTGTTTATCCCAAGGGTCATCCTGCTTCCACCATGTTTCTGTAATGGCACACAGACTGATGTTATTATTTAAAGTAACACCAGTTCATCTAATTTATTATTAACACTTCTTGCATTTAATAAGAGACAATTCCAGTGTTCTGACTGTACTGGCCCCAGTTTTGTTGATGCTTGAGATATACATCTCCCCTCCCACCATTCTGGAAGTTTAAAGATTTATCAATTTTCCGCTTTAATATTTGTGAAAAAAGGTGTTTTCCTTGCCTATTTAAATGAATGCCATCTAATGCAAACAGCCTTGTGTCATAGAAATTATCACAGTTTTCCAAATAATCATAATCCTCTGTAAGGCACCACCTCTTCAACCACCCATTTAAGCTCTCGATTCCTGATCTTTTATTGAAATTAACCCCAGGGCTTGGGATAATGCCTGAAATGATCAGGTCACAGCCTCTAGCTTTTAGATCTGCGCCTATGTACTCGGAGTCCCTTTGAATGTCTAGCATTTTTCTCTTGCCCACATCGTTAATACCTACAAGTAACACCACCAATGGTTGTACATTGTGTTCAAGGAGACCTGCTATAAGACATCTAATATCTGAAATCCCCTCACCCGGTAATACACTGACAGTAGTTGTAGTGTTCCTATTTTTACATAATATTGAATCAGTATATTTTAGCATAGAGTCTCCGATTACCAAGATGTCTCTTTGAAATATACTGAGTAATGTATTAACCTGTTCTATGTGATTTTCAGGGCGGATGACATTGGGGCCCATAATGTAAATCTGCTGATTAGGTTGTTGTGTCTCCTGTTCAGTCATGACATTATGTGCTAGGAAGCTAAACCTATTAGGTGTCAATACATTTGATAACCCCCCCAATATTCCGCCTTCCTTTCCTGTTGTTCTGGGGGACCTTACACCACTGCTCTTCCTTCTCTACAAAATATGATGTTGATGCTTGTACGTTTTTATGGGGACTTATAACCACCTGGGAAATGCTAGATCCTCTCTCCTCAGCTACAGTATCTATGTAGTCTTCTAGGCTGCTGATGTCAGCTAATGTTTTTAATCTGTTACGTAGTGCTAAATTTTCAGTCTGTAAAACTTTTATTAATTCACACTTTGCGCAAGTAAAATCAATTATGCACTCACCCAGTAGGAGCATTTGGCATTTACTGTTTAAGCACTGTCCTGTCTTCAGTAGGTCCATATTTGTTTTAATTCGTTCGCTATACCTCCGCTTTAAAACTTTTTATTAATATGGCCCTAAGCCCTATTGACACATATGAGACGTGCTGAAGCGAGCCCTGCTCTCGCTCGCCCTGCTCGCAGCAGGCCAAGTATTTAAACAAGTAATACCCCAGAAATGCTTCGGGGAGGTCACTGGATACTCGCAACACTAGTCGCTAAAATAAAATTATTAAAACTTCCTTGTGCATCCCTTGCTCATTCGCAAGGCAGGCACAATACATAAAAGGTGTCCCAAACAAATATATTTAAAATTAGTGGTGTTGTAGTCCTAGTAACTTCCCCAGAACTACCACTCTCTTCCCACTTCCTATACAATGGAATGTAGGGCTCAGGGATCATCTCAAAAAACACACTTGATTGTTGTACTGCTACAATAATTAGCTGAATTTAAACACTTGTTTTTCTTATGTGTCCTACTCAGCTGCAGTTAGCTATTCTGTTCATATGCCTGCCAGTGCCAGTCACAGGAACTCTTATCCAGGTGCTCCAGTGGTGGCAGGAAAGGAGCAGTCTTAGGGAAGGTGTACCATTTTTGCAGCAGCCTCCAACAGTAGTACAAACAACAGATGCCTCCCTCCTAGGGTGGGGTGCCCACCTACGGGAGCACATTTCTCACGGGACATGGCTTCAGCAGGAGTCACTGCTACACATGAACCAGTTAGAGTTCAGGGCAGTGTTCTGGGGCATTCAGTTCTTTGCCACAATGCTCAGGGCAAGGTGGTGCAGGTCAGGACAGACAGCACCACCATCATGTACTACGTAAGCAAGGGGGCACAAGGTCGACCCCGCTGTGCACAGAGGCCATGAGAACCTGGAGTTTGGCTTACTGTCTCAGAATCTCTCTGTCAGCCTTCCATCTCCCAGGAAAGGGCAAAGTTCTAGCAGATGTACTCAGCAGGATCAATCAAAACCACCAAGAGTGGGCACTCAACAGGTAGGTCCTGCAAACTGTTTTCAGGAGGTGGGGCACTCCAGAAGTGGATCCGTTTGCAGCCCCGGACAGCCATCAGCTGCTACAGTTCTGCTGCAAGCCTCCTGTGGTAGGCTGCGTGCCAGTGGGTGCATTTCTGCTGGACTGGACAGGGATGTTTCTCTATGTCTTCCCTCCTTTCCCTATGTTGCTGAGAGTACTGAACAAGCTCAGGACCCAGCAGGCAACAATGATCCTCATTGCTCCAGATTGGGCCAGGCAACCCTGTTACTCGCTGCACCTGTTTCTGTCAGTAGCCAGACCAATCAGCCTCCCCAGGAGGCACAACCTACTAACCTCTCAGGGCACGATCCTTTACCCCAACCTTCAGTCCCTCAGGCTCAGGGCCTGGCTCTTGAGGACCTAGAGTATGCCAGCTTGCAACTCTCTGAAGAGGTTTTGGAGGATCTCAGGGTCTCTAGAAAACTCTCTACCAGGAAGACCTATACATCCAAGTGGAAAAGATTTTCCATCTGGTGTCAGAACAAGAATGTAGACCATAACCAGGCGGGGTGTGTCAGTTATCTTAGACTATCTGACACAGCTCCATTCCCTTGGTTTAAGACCATCCACCCTTAAGGTGCAGTTGGCAGCTGTCTCTGCTCCTTACCTATCAGCAGGTAAGGGCTCATCTCTGGCTTCAGATCCGGTATTCAGAAAGTTTTACTAAGGGCTGTTGCACTTGCATCCCCCACACAGGGAGCCAGTCCCAGCTTGGGATCTCAGCATATGCACTGCACAGCTTATGCAGCCACCCTTTGAGCCCATGTCTTCAATGGAGCTCAAATATGTGACTTGAAAAACAGTGTTTCTGGTAGCAATCACCTCAGCCAGGAGGACAAGTGAGCTCCAGGCCCTGTCCACAGAGCCCAACTATGTGGTGCTCCATAGGGACAAGGTAGTTCTCAAGACCAATAGGACGTTTCTTCCCAAGGTGGTATCTGACTTCCACCTTAACCAGTCCATTACACTGCCTGTCTTTTTCACTGACCGTTCCACTTTAGGTGAGCGTAGACTGCATAGCCTTGATGTTAAGAGGTCTATCAGCTACTATCTGGACTGCCCAAAGGACCATAGGCAAGGCAATACCCAGCTCTTCCTGACCTATGGAGAAGTGGGGAAAGGAAAACCAGCCCCTAAGAGGTCCATTGCACACTGGATTGTGGCTTGTATTCAGTTCTGCTAGAGCAAAGTGAGCAAAGAGACCCCTACTGGCCTTGGGGCCTATTCTACCAGGGGAACAGCTGCTTCACTGGCAGCTGCCAGGGATATTCCCCTGTTGGAAATCTGCAAAGCAGCTACCTGGAAGGCTGTCCACACATTTACCAAGCGTTACTGCCTGGATGTCCAGGCCAGAAGTGATGCCAGGTTTGGCACAGCAGTACTGCAGAGCTTGTTTCCCAAATAGGTTCTATGTTCACCTCCAAAGGTACTGCTTGAGTAGTCTGCATTTTGTCAGAATACAGTAAGATTTCCTGGAGTTTGAAGGAAAAAATTACTTACCATGGTAATCTTGTTTCTTCCAAGGGAATCTTACTGTATTCTGAACTCCCACCCTACCTCCCCTACTAGAACCTAATAGGCACTGCAATCCAGCTGTCCATATCCCATTGCAAGCCTGTTGTTATGGTTTCTTTTCTTGGGCATCTGTGACTCAAGTCAGAGGTCGCGAGAGCCAGTCCCTGAAGCCCTCCCTGCCGGCGGTCACAGAAGCTGTCCACAAGGAGCGCACCCCCCTCCCCCGAGGAGCCCGGAGGTCGCGAGGGCCAGTCCCTGAAGCCCTTCCTGCTGGCGGTCACAGAAGCTGTCCACAAGGTAATTACCTCTGTTCCCACTCTCCTGGCTGCAATCGCGACCATTTCCCAGGACTGCTGTTGGGATCTGCTGCTTGGCGCCTTTTTTTGAAAGCTGCACAGTAAAGCTGCCGAACTCGATTCGTTTCTGCTGCCCAAGGCTTAGCCCCGCCGCCCCCACCAACACCCTTGGTCGGCTCTCGAATTTATAGTTAGGTTTGGTCAGGTGTCTGGCTGAAAATAACCTATCAGCCCACTTTTCCAGCTGCAGGTTATACAAAATCAACACTAGAGGCTGCTGCTATGTACCTCAGATTCTCTACATTCGAAAATGCTATGCTGCTAATAGCAGCCCTCCTGACTTCCAGGATCATACAGCAGGCTCAAACCCCGAGGCACCTAAACTGTTTTTAATAACTTTCATACACCAAATCCTTACCTATGATGACTTGAAACCGTGTCCCCCAACCTTTCCCACATAAGCCTTGGTGATCATGCTGGCTTTTACACTCGCACACTCAACCTACAGCACAATCACACAGGATACTCACTGTACCTCAGCTCTCCCCCATCCAGACCCCAACCCCACCCCCTTGTAAGCCACAAATCAGACCCCCCTCACTCTTCCCACCATTTTAACCAGTATCACTCCCAGTCTCCCTGTCCCCACCTCCAATGCAAAAAGTCCTACACTCTACCCAACCCAGCGTCACTCATCCAAACTCTGTAGGTTAGCCCTCATACGGCACGCCCTACTATTTCTCTTATTATCTGGCAATATCCACCTCAACCCTGGCCCGCCCTGCACAGGGGCCCCATCTAGCAGACCAAATGGGAGCCTTCTGCTAGCTACTCTTAATATATATAGCCTACCAAAAAAACACACACCCCTCCAAGACTGGATTGCGCAGCATGCATCCTAGCCCTATCTGAGACCTGGATCCATGAAAGAATCCCTAATGAGGTTGTCTCTCTCAGTAATTATTCCATCTTCCAGGTTGACAGGTCCAGCAAGAGAGGCGGTGGGTGTGCTGTCTATGTTAAATCCTTTAATCATGCCACTGAAGTACAAACCCCATACCACAATATGGTGCCCAGACACTAATAGTTAAACTTAGTCTGGGTACTAAGACCCTCCACATCACTGCAGCCTGTATCCCCCCCGAGCAACCAAAAACTTGCATTTGACTCTGTCCTCCACAGTATCTCACACATACCCAACACTAGTGAAGTTATCATTATGGGAGATTTTAATGTCAATTGGCTATCCCCTGCCTCATCCAGCTTCAAAGACACTGCCCTGTCTTACGATCTTACCCAATTTGTCACCTCTCCCACCAGAAGGGACAGTAGAACAGGGATGGAGACTGAGCATTCAAACTGATCCCATCTCAGATTAATATTGATGAGGATCTGTTCCATGACCACTTTGCTGATGAGTGTGATTTCAGCGGCTGAGAGGGAGATCGGGCCTACGCCATTGATCGTCCCGCCGTCCTGTGAACCCGTTTTTTTTTTTTCAGATTCTTAGATGATTGATGGGACGTTTTGCCCAAGGTGAGGTAATCATCCATATTAGCGTTGTGTTAGCAGTGCAAGGGTTGTAACAATCTTTAATTTACCATACAAAAAAAATAATCTTTTATTGCTTTATAATGTGGAGCGTGGGAGAGATGCATCTTGTACCTTTAGCTGCTCCTTAGCGCCACTGCTGCTCTTTTTATAACAAGTCTTGGCCTGACAATCAACTTCTTCATCCTGAGCTCATTAAAGAGACATCTTGTTTCTCAAAAAATGTATCAGCGGTCTTGTCAATTTTTTGCAGAGTAGGCTTGCAAATAGAACAGTGATCCAAGCTGGCCTCCTGCTGATAGCTCTGCAAAAGAGTTTGCAAACAAGCCTGAGATGAGCTCAAACTGCATCTCAGGGTAACTCCCTAGATTCCAAACAGCTTTTCACAATCATTTCAACAGTATAACTGTATACATTTCAGACCAAGGAATCCCAGTTTTACTTAAAGATTTACATATATTTTATAACTGCAGATATGCAAGGGGGAAGAAAGGACAGAAACAGCAAGTGAGAGCAGAGAAATAGTAGAGGCGGAGAATCGCAAGACCATCAGAGTGATCAGTTCCTAGGTCTCACGAGAACATTTGGTTGCGCAACCAGACAGACAGACAAAAGGAGAGGATAGAACATATCCTTGCGTTTAACTCTTTCTGCATAACAAATAGGACAGCGTCTTATTCAGTCCTGTAATAGTTATTAATCTGCAGCTGCTGACATATTTTGCTATTGCCTTGCTATTTATTTGCATGTTTAGAGTGATAAGTGGGAAGGGGATTATGTTACCGTGTTCCCTGTCTGAGAGGATGGGGGATATATTTACTTACTGTAGGGAAATACCCTGGCAATGCTCTGTGATATGGTTCCCCATAGGTTGAGGCAGTGCGCTACTTTCCAAGCCCATTTCTAACCACAAACCCAGGTGCCATTCACCCAGAGGCATAACAGACTATGCCCATTACCATCTCCAGGCTTTAGTACACCTTGCAGATGGGGGGGATTATGTAAAACTGAAAAAAAAGTAAACCTGATTGGCTGAGGTCACAGTTCAGATCTCTTTTTCATAACCAAAAGGTATGCTTTCTAAACGACATCTAGTAATTTTAAAAACACAACAACCCTTTTTAGTGTGTGCGGTAATGCATAAATCAGTGAACTTCAGAGGGGTATAAAGGCACTTGGCATAAATGCCTCATGCCTTATCACCCCCAAGGCATACATTCAGTGAACATTATTGCACACCTTGTTGTGGATTATTGCTTTCCTCTCTGATCGCCAGCATTTCCTGCTCCACACCTAGACACATGAAAATGGTCGCGATTAACAGGATCTAGTGTACAAGTGTGAATGTAAGAGGACTCTTGTGCAGTCTGTAAGGACAACAAAAGCCATTAATAAGATCTGAAGGGACATGCTGTACAGTGCAACCAAGACATCAGAAAGTGCTTGCGTGCTAAAGTTGTGTTTCTGTTTTTCCAGATATTTATCCATCTACTTTGTAAACTCTGCAAAGTGCTTGTACATTCACAATGGCCAAAGTCTGTCAGGCGGACAGTCATATTTAAATACACCAATCTGTATTATAATGTTGTTGTGATCATGGGGAGACAAAACTGACACCTGGAACCAGACTATCGGAAGGGTACACTCTCTATGTAAATTCAAGGGAGCATAGGAAGGGAGGAGGTGTGGCAGTTTACATTCAAGATGGCATTCAGTCCTATGAAATAAAATACAACAATATTAATTTGTAATAAATATGGTTAAAAATTACCACACCTAGTAAACCTGAGATTATCCTGGGAGTAATTTACAGACCACCATCTATAACTAAAGAGGATGACCTTGATCTTGTAAAACAACTTCAGGATTTAAATCCTGCAGACAGATTGTTAGTTATGGGCGATTTAAACCTTCCAAGTATAAACTGGAAAACACTAAGTGGGACAGACGAAACAGAAAACACCTATATTGAGTTATTTGACCATATATAGGCCTAGAACAAAAAGCTGAAGGAAAAACTAGAGGTGAAAATACTCTAGACTTAATTTTAACAAACATGGGCGACACACTGACTTGATGTACAATAGCAGCTCCTCTTGACAATAGTGACCATAATTCCATCCATTTTGAAATAAAGGAAGACACTGTAAAACAGTCAGGATGCACTAAGGTTCTTAATTTTAGGAGAGCAGATTTTGTGAAGCCGAAGGCCAACATGACTGCATGGAATTGGAAAGAACAATTTTATAATAAATCCTTAGGTAAAATGTGGGACATTTTCTATACAAAATTAGCTAATGAAACTAGCAAGTGCATACCATATAAAACTAAATACAGTAATAAAGGCAGAACCCCAAACTGGATAACCCCTAGAATTAAGGGACTGATTAAAAGGAAAAATAATCTATTTAAAAAACTAAAACATACTCGGCAGGATACTGGATGGGCAAACTATAAAAATTAACCAAAAGAATTAAAACTGAAATTTAAAAAAGCAAAATCAGGATTTGAACTAAAGCTGGCAACAATATCTAAGGATAATTACAAGGCATTCTATGCACATATAAATAAAACAAAAGGGACAAATAATTCAGTGGGGCCATTAAAAAAATCACGATGGTGATATCACATCTGATATAAAGGAGATAGCTAACATCCAGAACACATATTTTTCATCAATATTTAATCCTAAATCTAAAACAGCCCCAGTACAATACAAAACAAATAAAATTAAACCCTTGCCAGTCTTTATAGACCCAAAAGATGTGGAGGCTAGGTTAAAAAAGGTTAAACCAAACAAATCCCCTGGGCCTGATGGGATTCACACAAAACTAATCAACAAACTATGTGCTGAGCTGGCTCTTCCCTTAGCCCATATCTTTCAGACATCCCTGGACGTGGGTGAAGTGGTAGAATCATGGAAGGTAGCTACAGTTGTACCATTCTACAAAAAAGGAACTAGAACAGACCCAGCAAATTATAGACCTGTTTGACAGCCATTCTGTCCCAGGTACTTGAAGGTATTGGTCAAAGATTATATTAGATTTTCTGGAGCAGGAAAGCCTTAAAGATAGATCTCCGAATGAGCTCACAAAGGGCAGATCCTGTCAGACTAATATGTTGCACTTTTATGACAGGATAAATAGGGCACTGGATTCACGGGATTCTGTTGCTGTGGTCTTTTTGGATTTCTCCAAAGCTTTTGATGGAATAGCATATACAGAATTAGTTGACACAGTTTACAAATTAGGGATGCAGTCATGGCTCACATCAGTGATAGAAAACTGTGTGTATGCATAAAGGGAGTGTGTTCAGACTGGGCTGAGGTATCTGGGGGGGTGCCCCAGGGTTCTGTACTGGGACCTTGCTTGTTTAATATTTATGTTTCTTGCATCCAGTGTGTTCACGATAAAATCTGGCTAACAAAATTGGCTGATGATTGTAGGTTGTGGGCCATAATACAGAATCAAAAAGATGCTGCAGCACTTATGCAGGCATTATATTATATTCAGAAATGGACTTCAGAGCATAAACTACACCTAAATCATGATAAATGTATGATAATGCGCATGGGGAAAAAGAACCAGAAAAACTATATTCATTAAACACAAATGTCCTAAAAAAAACATTGAGGAAAAGGATCTGGGCATCATTATCTTACATGACCTCTCATTTAAATCACATTGCAAAAACATAGTTCACAAAGGAAATGGAATATTAAACTGTATATTCAGGCACATTGAGAGCAGAAGCCACGAGGTCTTGGTCCCTCTCTGTACATCTTTGGTGAGGTCAGTCCTGGAGTACGGAGCCCAGGTTTGGTCACCGCACAGGAAGGGAGAAATTCAAACCTTAGAGAGGGTGCAGAAAGGGGCAACTAGATCTATCAGAGACCTTAGGGATAAAAACGATCAGGAGAGACTGAGAGAGATGGACATGTTTACCCTAGATTATAGATAATCATGGATGGACATGTGCCTTTTACATAGGGCTTGGTCAGACAGTGATTCATGGGACATTTTGGGGCTACAGTTTAGAGAACAGATTTATACACTCATTCTCATCCACTTCAGTTGGAAAACAGAAACTGTAAACTGATGAAAAGTAATCAATGGTTCAGTCAGAGGGTGGTCCCAGTATGGAATGGACTCCCTATTGAGGGTATAGGGTGTATCACCACAGACCAGTTCAATAGGAAATTAGACAAACGCTTACTGGGTAAGATGTAAATGTAATTACCAAGTCGAGCTCCATGGACGAAAGTCTATTATCTTTAGCTCTGTATATACCTATGATACGTTTCACATCATAAATTATGAAACCGCCTTTTTCTACATGATAAGTATTGTGTGTACATGAAGCGATTATCAAGGGGATGTTTACCATGTTACATATTGGGTGGCATAGTTGCCATAGGCGTCTTTTATAACAGAGGCCATTTTCATTACCTCTGATTTTAAAAATGAAACACAGTCACAACATTATGAGGTAGAATGTTGTAGTGCAGTTCTGAGGCAGAATGTTGTAGTGCATCAGTGGTATTCTGTAACATTTTAGCCACTTGTAAGTAGCAGTTCATTACTGCCAGAAAAATCATGTGATGTTCCCTCTTGTTGCTGTTATATGATCTCTATAGGTATGACCTGCTAAAGGATTTGTCCCCCCCACACCCCATTCTTTGACCATGTCAAACAGATTGTATTTAATCATGACCCAAGGTGTTTATAGTCTTCCAGTCTGCATTGCAGTCCTCATTTGTGTTTGCATGTGTACACGGAATGGATGAGGCTTTTACTGGCATATGTGTGTGTGTGTATATACGTCACGTGTACACTGACACATTTGTAGATGTATGGGCATGTGCAGAGATGAGGATCAGTACTTTTAAAACCAGGCAGTCAATTGCACGGAGTATGTATTTTGCAGAGATTGTTCTCTGAGTAATGGACACATGCAGTACATGCCTCTCAAATTCAGGTTGAGTTAATCAACCAAAACCACCATGAGCGGTCCCTCAACAGACAAGTGCCAGAAGCGGTGTTCCAAAGATGGGGAACCCCAGAGATAAACCTCTTCGCCTCAGAGGAGAATCATCAGCTACCCAAATTCTGCTGCAGGCCTCCAGCAAGAGGCACAGTACCCCTGGATGCACTGGTGTTAGATTGGACCGGGATGCACCTTTATACATTCCCTCCTTTCCCACTACTTTTCAGAGTCTTGGTAAAGCTCATGTGGCAACCAGTGACCAGGATCCTGATAGCCCCAGACTGGGCCAGGCAGCCATGGTCCCTACTTCTCTCCCTATCAGTAGCCAAACCTATACACCTCCCTCAGAGACACAACCTCCTGACCTCCTCACAGGGGAGGATCCTGTATCCAAACCTCAGGTCACTCAGGATCAGAGCCTGGCTCTTGAAGACCTAGAGTATGTTAACTTTCAACTCTCTGAAAGTGTTCTCAGGGTACTTAAGGGCTCCAGGAAGCCCTCTACAAAGAAAACCTATGCTGCAAAATAGAAAAGGTTCTCTTGCTGGTGTGACACCAAAGGCTTGGTGCCCTGACAGTCAGGGTTGCCAGTCCTGCTGGACTATCTCCTCCATCTTCACTCTCTGGGCCTACAGCCCACGACCCTTAAGATCTATCTGGCATCAGTTTCAGCCTTCCTGTCAGCTGGCAAGGATACCTCGTTAGCTGCCAATCCTATTTTCAACAAATTCTTCAAGGGATTGGTCCATCTGCACCCACCACCCAGGGAACCGGTGCCTACCTGGGAACCTAACATCTGCATTGTCAAACTCATGGGATCCCCCTTTTGAACACATCTCTTCAGCACATTGCAGATTTGTCAGTTGGAAGACTGTATTCCTAGTGGCCATTACCCCAGCTAGACAGATAAGTGAGCTCCAGGCTTTCTGTATAGAACAGGACTATATCTCCTTTCACAGAGATAAAGTAGTCCTCAAGACCAATAGGAAATTCCTTCCTAAAGCAGTCTCAGACTTTCATTTGAACCAGACCGTTACTCCGCCAGTCTTTTTCACTGATCACTCTACTTCAGGGGAGCAGAGGCTTAACAGCCTAAATGTTAAGAGAGCTGTTAGGTACTACATGGACCACAGTAAAGCCCATAGGCAGGACAGGCAACAGCTGAGCTTACTTCGAGTGGAAGCTCTTGCATCAGGCTATAACCATTAGGACTAACGCTGCAGTCCTTAGGACCCACTGGAAAAATTTTAGTTAGCAGTACCCAGCAAGGACCATCTCCTGACATCAACTCCACCCCGATGTTGGTCACACTACATAAGGGGGCAGACCCCGGCTTCACCTCAGTTCTTTTCCTGCCGCGACCCTCTCACTTTGGGGAGGTTTTTTGCTATCCAGCAGTTCCAGCTAAAAATTCTGGATTTTTTTCCGAAAATCGATTGTTTTTCTGCCTTTTCTCTTTCTCGACTTTAGTCTGGTGTATGTTGTCTCCGTCGTCTGTCTCCTCCTCCAGGTCGAAGAGGAACAGGTGCAACTGTGGCCACCAGATACCGTCGAAAGACGGCCACTCCAAGTGCGCCTTCTGCCTGGGTGCAGACCATGACAGCGCTGCCTGCAATAACTGTAGAGGCTTTACCAGCAGGACACGACTTCGACGCCTGAAGGTCTTAAAAGCCCATCTTTTGGAGCGGCAGATGGATGTCGTGCACACCTCGGGGGACAAGGGTAAACACCGGGACAAGCCCCTTACACGCTCCGAGGACAAGGACCATAGCTGGTCCCATCAGCAGTCCCGCTACCCCCCCCCAGAAAGCCTCTTCTTCCTTGGGCTTGGGAGAACACCAGAAACATCCTAGCAAGGAAGACTCAGGAAACTGAGCTCCCGACAAAAAAAAGCGATGCGGTCAAAGGCGGGACTGTCAGCGGGGAGCAGTGAAACCTAAGGTGGTGCCACTGCATGTGACCTCAAGGCCTCCTTGGCACAAGTTTCGGCCTCCAAGAAGGTTCCTCAGCCGCCTGCTCGGGCAAGTTGCCAGGGTGGCAGACACCCCGCACCGCCTCCAGTGAAGCCGGGTGCCGGCTGCCGTACCGACGCCGGTGGAGGTTCTTCCTGTGGGAGACACCCCCGTGGAAGGGGCAACTACAGATGTTTCGGTGACCCCCAGGTCTTCCACCCCGCAGGGCTCTTCTGAGGATTCTCCCATCCATGCCCTACTGGACCCTCCGGCTTCTCCGGGCCCTTTTCCTGGTACAGCGACCGCTGTATTTAACAAAGAGGAGCTGCAAGAACTCTTCTCTTTTTGGTGGAGTCAAGTGAAAAAGAAGGAGAGTCCACCAAAGCTGGACCCAACGCCAGTTCTCAACCGGCCGGACAACCATGAGCCCAAGGACCTTCCCACTCCTTCTCCCCAGAAAACCCATGAGCGGCCACTGCCTTGCCCGCCCTCGAAGGCTTTTTTCTGGTCCCGGTCTTAGCCCAGGAGCTGATCCAGCTCTCCCTGGCGGGCCTGCTCTCGCTCCCATTGCCAGTCCTCGGGCCGGCATTGCTTGTTGCTCCGTCGGTCCCACAGCCGGCATTGGTCCCTGGACCGACGTCTGTCAGGTAGTCACCGACACTCAAGCAGAGAGAGTCCTAGACGCAGCTCAGGCTATTCTAGGCCCAGTAGCAGGTAGTCTTCTCTTCTCCTCCTTCTGCTTCCTCCTCATCCCTTTTGGGGGTTGGGGTTCTCCTGGAGAGAAGGAGCAACCCGGCTTGCCTCCTGACAGTCCAGCCTTTATGGATGTCATGAGGCACATCCAGGCCTCCAGTGAATGGGAAACGGAGGATCTGGATCCAGAACGCCATCAACTGGCCCGCTACCTGAGGCAGAAGGAGCCCAAGCCTCTGGTGGTGCCTCCTTTGGTGGACACCTTCCAAGACCTTACCAGGATAACTTAAAAGCATCCAGCATCAGTCCTGGCTGTTCCCAAAAAGTCAGACATGCTGTACGGAGCCCTGAGGGATGAGCCTTTCCTGGCAGAACACCCTCAGGTGGACTCATCCGTCATTACAGCTGCTCACGACAAGTCCAAGCAGCCTAAGCACCTCAGCTCCCATCCTCCTGACCCAGAATCCCGCTACTTGAACCAGGTGGGCAAGAAGGTCTACTCTGCCTCCACCTGCTCCATCAGATCCCTCAACTTCCTTACGCATATGGTCCAGTACCAGAATGCGCTGTGGGAGAGGGGACAGGAGCTAGCCAATGCCTTGCCAGACTCCACACAAAAAAGGGAGCTTCTGAACATACTTAAATTGGGCTCAGACATTGTTACGCATGTCCTCCGTGCCTCGTACGACATTGCAGATACGGCAGCCAGAGCGTCAACGTCACGTGTCTGCCTCCGGCGCCATGCCTAATTGAGAGTCTCAGGTTTTCACCAGGATTTGCAGTCTGGAATCCGTGACCTCCCATTCCAGGGTTCCGTCCTGTTTGGGCAGGAGAAGGAGTCTCTTGTCTCTCGTCTCCAGGAGTCTGGCAAATCTGTCTGGTCCGTCAGACAGATGTACAGAGGGGACCAGAAATGCATGAAACTTCAGCCTTTTCATAAGCTTTCAGGTGCTCAAGCCCGTGGAAACCAACAGGGCCAGAGAGGTGGCTTCAAAAGGAAAGCCAGCAACCAGCAACCTAGAGGCACTCCTTTTCGAGGCCCCAAGTCCTCCCAAGCCTCTCTGCCTACTTCCGGCTCTGCCCAATGACTCCCTCCCGACCCCCCTCCTCCAGAGGAGGTACCAGGGGAGGAAGTAGGGGGTCGCTTCTCCCTTCATCTGAAGGGTTGGCACTCCATTACAGCAGACCGGTGGGTCCTGGACATTATAAGGAGGGGACATACGCTGGAGTTCATCGAAATCCCCCCAGACACTCCACCAAGGTCCTCAAGATAGCCTCCTTCTCACATATCCCTTATAGAAGGAGAGATTCAAGCCCTCTTGCAAAAAAGGGCGATAGAACCAGTTCCTCTGCAGCAGCAGGGAAAGGGATTTTACTCCCACTTTTTCCTGGTTCCAAAAAAGATGCCAGATCTTCAGCCCATCCTGGACCTCAGCTCCGTAAACAACTTTATAGAGTACTGAAGATTCAGGATGGTGACCCTTCAGGTCTTATTCCTCTGCTGCACCAAGGAGACTGGTTCTGCTCCCTAGACATGCAAAATGCATACATGCACATCGGGGTCTTTTCCCCCTCACAGGAAGTATCTGAGGTTCCACTTCCAGGGTGAGCATTATCAGTTTCGGGTTCTTCCATTCAGCCTCTCCTCCGCTTCTCGAGTCTTCAAATGTTTGGCAGTGGTAGCTGTGGCTCTAAGGTGCCAGGGACATTACGTCTTCCCTTACCTCGATGATTGGCTGCTTGCGGCCCCATCAAGGATGCACCTTCTTCAGGCTCAGAGACACCTATACTCTGTTCCGAGAGGTGGGGATCACTCTGAACCTTCCAAAATCTTCCCCAGAGCCCAGCCAAAGACTCGTCTTTATGGGGGCGGTCCTGGATTCAGTCCAGGGCTTGGCTTTTCTACCTCAAGAGAGGGGAGATCGCCTGCCAGAGATAGCCAAATCGGTCCTAGTAACCCCTCAGGTCCAGGCCAGGACCTTCCTCAGACTTCTGGGGCACATGGTGGCGGCCATCCCTGTCACTCCTTTGGCCTGCCTCTACATGAGAATCCCACAGTGGATGCTCAGGGTGCAGTGCGATCAATGCTCAGGTGACCTAGTGGCAGAGCTGGTCAAGAGGACCCTACTTTGGTGGCTGGACCCTCTATCTATAGAAAGGGATCCCCTTCCATCAGGAGCCCCCAGATCAGACCCTAATGACGAATGCATCTGATTTGGGATGGGGGGCGCACATAGGGGCCCACCAAACACAAGGGGTCTGGACACCCCAGGAGAGCAACCTCCACCTCAGTGTCCTGGAAATGCGATCGATCCTCAATGCTCTGATTGCCTTTCAAGAGGACCTGTCCCAGGCTCTCTCCTAGTTCAGACAGACAACATGGCAGTCATCTTTTACATCAACAAGCAGCGGTGAACACACTCCTACCCCCTGTGCAGGGAGGCGATGAGAGTCTGGTACTAGGCACTGGAGCATCACATTTATCTGTCCGCAGTGCATGTACCAGGTGTCCAAAACAACTTGGCAGACAGCCTAAGCAGGTCTCAGTCCAAGGCGCACGAGTAGGAGTTTCTACATTCGGTAGGGGACCAGCTCCTCGACACATGGGGTTGTCCAGAGCTGGACCTCTTTGCGTCCCCACGCAATGCCAAACTGCCAATTTTCTGCTCGCAAGAGCACGAGCCTGGTGCTTTTTGGCCAGACGCGTTGTCCTTTTGTTGGGCAGGGAGGTTTCTTTACGCCTTCCCTCCCTTCCCTGTCGTTCAGAGAGTACTGTTGAAGATACAGGCCGAGGGGGCTCAGATGATTCTAATTGCCCCATTGTGGCTTACACAGATTTGGTTCCCACTACTTCAGCGGTTGTCCTCGGAACCTCCAGTTCCGCTGACAATATGCTCACAGTTACTGTCCCAGGATTGGGGCAAGCTGGTCCATCCAGATCTCAGGTCTTTGCACTTTCATGCTTGGCTCCTGCAGACGTAGTCAAATCCAGGTATGGGGTCTGCCAAGAGGTGGTGGACGTCCTCGTCTCAGCGAGGAAGCCCTCTACTTGCTCCACTTATCCTATGAAGTGGAAGCATTTTTGTTTATGGGCATCGTCTCACCATCTGGACCCCCTTACCTGCTTGTTGAACTCAGCATTACAGTATCTCCTCTCCTCTCCTTATACCAACAAGGCTTGAGCTACTCTTCTATAAAGGTGCACATGTGGGCCATTTCTGCATATCATGTCCTCTTGGGGGAATAGAACCTTAGCCCAACTGGACATGGCCTGCACCTTCTTAGGACTACTCTTCATATGAGACCTCCCGTTAGGGATCCTGTCCCTCCCTGGGACCTCCTGTTTGTGTTGGAGAAGCTCACCCCCCCCCCTTTAGAACCAGTGGCTTATTGTGAGCTGCATTACCTTTCCTGGAAGGTTTGTTTCTTAGTTGCTGTTACCTCAGCTCGAAGAGTTTCCGAGCTCCAGGCTCTGATGTGTAAAGAGCCTTGTTTGGTTTTTCACAAGGAAAGGGTTTCCCGTAAAACAAATCCTAAGTTCCTTCCAAAAGTGGTCTCGGAGTTGACCCTCAACCAATCGGTTGACCTTCCAGTTTATTTTTCTTCTCCTTCCAGTAGGGGAGAAGCTCTTCTATACACACTGGACGTTGTGGCCTCTGTACCATAACACTTGGGCAAACCGGTGTCTAAACAGACTATTTCTAAGTGGCTTGTCCACTGTATTGTGTTTTGTTATGAGAAGCACAGAAACCCCTTCCGGCCCCGGTTGGGGTCACTCCACTAGGGGAGTTTCGGCTTCCTTTGCCGTCTTAAATAATGTCTCTATAAGAGACACCTGTGCAGCAGCCACGTCAAATTCTGTGCACACTTTTGTGAAGCACTACAGCCTGGACATTGCATGCAGACGCCGTGACTGTTTCAGCTTGGCAATCCTTCAGGGACTCCTGTCCTGAGTTGCTGTGTTGTCGGCATTATTCCATCCTTCCTCCTCTTCCCGGGGTTAGCCACCTCCTTGGCGAGGGACTGCTTGGGATTCAGTCCTAATGGTTATAGCCTGCTGCAAAAACTCCCACTTGAAGTAAAATAGTACAGTTACGCAAGAACTTACCATAAGAGTAGATCTTCGAGAGGAGCTCTTGCAGCAGGTGCTGCTTTCCCGCCCTCCATCCCCCTGGTGAAGTGTTCAGCACATCATCGTCAGGCTTCGCTTCTTTCACTCGCTGGGGTTCATTCGCGGGTCTTGGCAGGGGAACTGAGGTGGAGCCAGGGCCTGCCCCCTTATGTAGCATGACCGACGTCAGGGTGGAGCCGACATCAAGGGGCAGTCCCTGCTGGGTACTGCTAGCTAAGATTTTTCCAGTGGGTCCTTAGGTCTGTGGCATTAGTCCTAATGGTTATAGCCTGCTGCAAGAGCTCCTCTTGAAGATCTGCTGTTATGGTAAGTTCTTACATACTTTCTAACCCCATGTATTCTCATATTCATAGCTCTCTGCAGTTAGCCTGCTCAGTAGAACTGCCTGGAGAATGGAACTGTATGCTAATGATGGAATAATTGAAACGTGGCGATTATTCAAACTGCTGCCCTCATCTGCTGCACATTCTATCAATGTCTCAGATATCTTACTCTGCCTCACAAGTCTAGATGCCCAGGAGATCCCTCAGGTCATTGTTGGCTTATTGTGAAGTATAATTCTCTAATTATACAAAATTTTCCTTTCTGCTGCCTTCATTTATTGTTTAATTTTATTCTAACATCTAGTTTATTTTAGTTTAGTTAGATTTAGCGTTCATTTCTCGGTTCCTCACGGTTCATTATAACTGTTGAGGAACCAAGTAGTTTTATATTAGTTCCAGATTTTTTTCCTCTTTATTTTCTATATTTTCTTTTAAAAAATTGTTATTGTTTAAAGTTATATTTGTCTTGTTGAAACCGCTAACCCGCTTTGTTTTCTAACTGCTAACCCGGTTACTCTGAACCGTTGTATCGGTTCCGAGAACCGCTGACCCGGTTCCAATTTTATAAATTTCATTGATTCTTTTGGGGCCTAATCAGTTCCTCAACTGACTGCAAAAAAAAATATATATATAAAATATCTTTTGCGGTTGAGGTTTTTCTTCTGAAAATGGCGCATTCTGAAAAACCTAAGAAAAAGACTGGCCTCCCAGGGTTTAAAAACTGTCAAATGTGGGGAAGTGTTCGCCAGAGCTGACAAGCATGACAGCTATGTGTTCTGCCCGAACATTTGAATTCTGACTGTGAAATTTGCAAATCTTTTCCACAGGAAACTGTGGAAAAAACATTGGAGAGGTTGAATAAAAAGTTGCCAACACCTTCAAAATCAGCAGGTGAAACTGCAGTTTCTTCCTTTACCACCCCTGATAAGGGTGAATCAACCTCTTTAAAAAGACTGAGGGGCCTGCTGACTCTCCGGTCCCTTCCAGAAAGTCAAAGAAGACCAAGCATGTCGAACCCCAGGCAAAACCTACAGGGGATTCTTCTGTGCCTCACAGTCTGCCTACTGCTGAGGAAATTACCAGGGCTATTAAAGTCATTGAGGCAATTCAGGGGTTTATACCTTCTCCAACCCCTCCTCCTCCAAGGGTTCAGGAGATCACTCCCTCCTCAGATCCCCAGTCTCAGGAAATAGATACTGGGGAATATGACATACCAGAGGATGATGATGGTGAGCCCATTGAACCGGAAATCTCACCAGAGCAGGACTTTTGGCTCTCCTCCTAAGCCTGAGGATTTTTCCTCTTACTTTTCCTTTGTGAGGAAAATAGTAGATGCCCTTGACCTGGCTACCACCGAGGTCATAGAAGATGAGGAGGAGGCAGAATATATGGAAATGATGGGGTTACCACCCACTAGAAAGATTTTTCTGCCTATCAATAAATTCTTTAAGAAGGATTTATTCACAGTTCTGCCGAACCCTAACTCTGTCACGTTTCTAGATAAGAAGGCTGACAAGAAGTACCAACTGGACAGGAAAGGGACTGAATTCCTCTATTCTCACCCTGATCATCAGGGTATAGTCCAGCAGGCAGCCTGTGGAAGATGAGGGTTCCTTTATCCTCTCACCCACCTGAGAAGGATTCAAGGAAAATGGACAGTATGTCGAAGAAGGGGTATTTTGCTGCCTCTCTGGGGGTCAGACAAGCTAATTACCAGGCCTACGCTGCATAGCATCAAAAGACACTGTGGCAGTCTGTTTTGGCCATGTCAAAGAAGGTTCCCTCTCCTAGCTCTGATGACCTGGCAGAACCAGCCAGGTTTGGACTGGAAGCATCCAAATACCAGTTCCAGATGGCAGCAGATGCCAATGATAATGCTGCTAGGATTATGGCTCCGGCTGTAGCCCTGAGAAGGTTTGCTTGGCTAAGGGCTACAAATTTAACTCAGGACACACAGGCTAAAGCCATGGACTTTCCTGTTCAAGATCATTCCCTCTTTGGCAAAAGGACCGAAGAATATATGAAAAAGGTGGATGAATACAAAACCACCTATAAGAGTAATTCATCCCAAGACAGGCCTTCTACTTCTTATAGGCCTTATGGAAAGGGAGGTAGAGGAAGGTCCTATGCTAGGCCCTTCTGTCAGCCTGAAGTTGTTTCACAGCTGCAGCCGTACCCACAGCAGACTGGGTATTATAGGATTAGAGGTCGGAAGGGCTCCAGGAGGAGTTCCCAATCCGCCCAGGCTAATGCCCCACTGAAACAAAATCCCTGACTCCTTTGCCAAGGCCACCTCCCTAATACCAGTAGGGGGCAGACTGGCTCACTTCTTTCAGGCCTGGCAGGCCATAACCACAGACAAGTGGGTATTGGAATTAGTGAGCCAAGGTCTCTCTCTCAGTTTTAAATCCTTCCCTCCTCTGAAGTCAAGGCTATTCAAACCAGCCTCGCTTCTCGAAGAACAGCTCCTGGAAAAGGAAGTTCAAATCCTGCTCAACATAAAAGCAGTGGAGCAGGTGCTAACCCTTCAGAGGGGCAAAGGGTTTTACTCCCGGTATTTTCTTACCAAAAAGAAAAATGGGAGTGGCGGCCTATTCTGGACCTAAGGCATCTGAACAAATACCTGGCAAAGCCAAAGTTCAGGATGGTGAACCTACCTATAATTTTACTTGTCATCCAGCAGGGAGACTGGCTGGCATCTCTAGATTTAAAAGATGCCTGTTTCCACATCCCTATATGGAAGTCTCACAAAAAATATCTCGGGTTCAAACTCCTTTCAGGTCATTACCAGTTCTCAGCCCTGCCCTCTGGTCTCATCTCAACACCAAGGGTATTCACAAAATGCCTGGCAGTGGTAGTAGCATTTCTATGAAAACTAGGAATTACAGTTTTTCCTTATCTCGACGACTGGCTAATAGTGGGAAAGTCATCTCAGCATGTGCAAGTACACCTGGAAATAAAAAATCTGTTACATTCTCTGGGCTTCCTGCTAAACCAGGAAAAGTCAGTTCTCACATCGGTTCAGGTCCTGCATTTCGTTGGAGAAGAACTCTGAATACTTTAAAAGGAAGAGCTTTTCTTCCAGAGGACAGAGTTCAGTCTATACTGCAACTGATTGCCTCATTCGAGTTTGGAAAGCAATGTCCTGCAAGAAGATATTTGCAAATACTGGGACACATGGCTGCAGCAACAGGAGTGGTCTTAGGAGCAAGACTTTGAATGAGAAACATACAGTTTCATCTACAGACACATTGGTGCCAAATAAAAGACCATATGTCAAAATTGATTCCTGTAACAAAGTCTGTGATCCAGTCCCTGCAGTGGTGGACAGATATCCACAATCTAAGGGCAGGAGTTCCCTTTCAGAGGGAAAATCCCTCAGTCATTCTTACAACAGATGCTGCTCTGTTAGGATGGGGTGTTCATATAGGAGAGCACATTACCAGTGGCACTTGGTCAAGTGTGGAGTCTCTCCTCCACATAAATCTGCTAGAGCTCCAAGCAGTGTTTCTTGCTCTAAAAAGTTTTTCCCAGTTAATACAGGGAAAGGTGGTGCAGGTCAGAACAGACAACACCACTACAATGTTTTACATAAACAAGCAAGGGGGAACAAGGTCAGATCCCCTGTGCTCAGAAGCCATGAAAATCTGGGAACTGGCTTACTGTCTAAAAGCTTCCCTGCAAGCCATTCATGTACCAGGCAAGGACAATACCCTGGCAGATGCCTTAAGCAGGATCAACCAGGCACATCACGAATGGTCTCTGGACAGACAGGTACTGGACTCAGTGTTAAGATGATGGGGTACTCCAGAGGTAGATCTCTTTGTCTCTCACGAGAATCACATGTTGCCCCTAATCTTTTGCGAGCCAAGAGTCAAGGGCACAATTCCCCTGGACACCCTGGCCCTGGACTGGTCAGAAAAGTATCTATATGCCTTTCCTCTCATCTTCAGGGTGCTACTCAAACTCAGGTCACAGCCTGCATCCAGGATCAGTAGATACAGCACCAGACTGGGCCAGACAGCTATGGTACCCTCTTCTGCTGTCAATGTCAGTGTCCACTCCAGTCCTTCTACCCAGGAGACACAGTCTTTTGACTTCCCACCGAGGGAAGACCCTGTATCTGAACCTCAGATCTCTCAGGCTCAAGGCCTGGCTCTTGAGGATTTAGAGTTTGCAAACTTACAACTTCCACAGGCTGTTCTGGATATCCTAAAAGGATATACAAAACTATCTACTAAGAAAATCTATAATGCAAAATGGAAAAGGTTTTCTATTTGGTGTGCTGCCAAACATAGTTCTCCCTCCCTGGCAGAAATCCCTGTGCTGTTAGAATATCTTACTGATTTGCACTCGCAGGGTTTAAAACGTACATCTCTGAAGGTGCATTTGGCATCAATTTCAGCTTTTATTTCTGCAAGAAAAACTGTTTCTCTTGCTTCCAGTCCCATTTACAAAAAGTTATTTAAAGGGCTATGTCACTTGTACCCTTCTATTAAGGAACCAGTTCCAGTATAGGATCTGAAAATTTGTATTGCTCAACTCATGAAACCTCCATTCGAGCTAATGTCTTCTGCACACTTACAGTATATCACATGGAAAACTGTGTTTTTGGTAGCAATCACTTCTGCTAGAAGAATAAGTGAATTGCAAGCATTATGTGTGGAAAAGGATTATTTATCTTTCCATAATGATAAAGTAGTACTTCAGACTAACAGGAGATTTCTCCCTAAGGTGGTTTCTGATTTCCACTTGAATCAGTCCATGAACACTGCCAGTCTTTTTCACAAAATATGCCAGTTCAGAAGAACGCAGACTCCATAGTCTGGATGTGACAAGGGCATTGAGTTACTGTGACTCACACCAAGGATCACAGAGGTGACAAACAACTTTTTCTCACTTATGGGGATGTGGGAAAGGGCAGCACAGCTTCCAAGAGATCAGTCTCTCTCTGGATAGTACAATGCATTAATTTTTGTTACACACAAAATAGAAAGCAGGCCTCAGGGCCCACTTTACTAGGGGCACAGCTGCTTCTATAGCAGCTTCTAGAGATACCCCTTTAGTGGAGATCTGTAAAGCAGCTACCTGGAGAACAGTACACACCTTTAAACATTATAAACATTATAGTTTGGACTTGCAGTCCAGGAATGATGACAGGTTTGACACAGCAGTTCTGCAGAGCCTCTTTCCGAAATATGTTCTCTTCCCACCTCCAAAGGTACTACTTTGAAGTCTGCATAGAGTTATGAATATGAGAAGAATACATGGTGTTAGAAGAAACAATTACTCACCTTAGTAATCTTGTTTCTTCCAATATATTCTTCCATATTCATAACTCTCCCTCCCTACCTCCCCTTCCAGAACCAGGGCATCTGAATGGTCTTCTTACCTGACAGTCCCAAACACAGGCACACTTACCTTAATCCTGGGGGGGGGGTTATTTTACCTTTCTTTTTCCCAGGTGATTCTGGTCTTTTTGAGGTAGGTCTGATACCATAATCATTAGTATCAGCTGTAGTGTGTAGGTATAGACTATAGTTGTTTGCATCAAGCAGAGTGTTTGCTTGAGTATTTTAATAGGTTGCCTTGTGGGTTTCCTCAAAATCTGAGACGTTAATAGAATGTGCAGCAGATGAGGGCAACAGTTTGAATAATTGTCACGTGCCAATGATTCCATCATTAGCATATAGTTCCATTCCCCGGGCAGTTCTACTGAGCAGGCTAACTGCCGAGAGTTATGAATATGGAAGAATACACTGGAAGAAACACGATTACTAAGATGAGCAATTTTTTCTTCCTGACTTATGGGGATGTGGGAAAAGGGAGACCAGCTACTAAAAGAACCATTTCACGGTGGATAGTAGCATGTATTCAAACAACATGAAGTCTTGCTATATTATGACATATGCAGTGAGTCCCAACCTGCGAACTGCTCCGGAGGTGAAAGAGTTAACTTTCCATGCCAGGCATGGAACGCTGAGCTCGAGCTCGGTTGAAACTCTGTCTGTTGTTCTTCAAACTCAAACCGTCAGATTCGTTACTCCGCCTCACTGAACAGTCGCTCTGGAGATTTCTCCTTCTGCTCGGTTTATTTTGTCGGTTAAAGTATTGTTTTTCTCGGTTTTCGACCGAATTTAAACCGCAACCGGTCAGTTCAGACTCTGTCTATTAATTTCTATTCTGTGTGGAACTTGTAAACGGTTTATCGGTTCAGTTTGAACCGATCAGGTTGTTTAAAATATATTAATCTGTCATTTAGAGTGTGGTTACTAGTTCTTATCGGTTCTAAAAAAAACGGATTTTATTACAGTTTTTTCCACGACCCGTGACACGGTTGGGAACCAATAAGAGGGTCTTACCTGGTGGATTGCCATAAATGGGTAAGATTTGGTTAGGCTGGCATTATGTCTGAGAACCCAAAGAAAAACCGGGCCCACTGGGTTTCAACACTGCAGTGTCTGTGGGAAGTCTTTGCCAGATGACTCCACACCACCTGTGTTTATTGTCTGGGGTTTGACCACCTCAATGCAGACTGCCAGATTTGCAAAATTTTCCTGCAGCTACCCTGGAAAAGAGATTGGTAGGCTCAGGGAAAGGGAGGCCAAAAGTCCGCTGAACGGATGGCCAGCCCGGTTCGGTTCAACCGAACGGAGGGGTGCCCTCTGACCAGGCGAGACTTCCTCGGGCAAAGGAGAGCCAACTCTGAGGTCAGTTCCAGCCAAAAGGACTGGGAAATCAGCCGTGTGGAGCCAGAACTTTCCTCTCCAACCGAAGAAATAGCCAAAGCGATTAAAATTGTCAGTCACTTTCCCGGTTCCAACCGAACCGGCACCATCAAGTGCTGTGCGGTTTGGCGGGTTCCACCGTTCAAGAGTCACGATTTAAAGGAATTTTATGAATCGGAGGAGGTAGAGAGGAGTATGAGGAGAGTGAATGTGGATTTGAAAGTCTGATGTGCCCATTGAACGGACATCTCCCCAGACAGACCTCTTTCAGGAGTGTCTCCTCCTAGGCTTTCTGAGTCCCTCTCATTTTATGTTTTATAAAAAGTGGTTGAAACCTCCAGCTCCCTATGGAGGAAGCTGTGGATGATCAAGAAGAGCCTGACTATGTGGAAGTGATGGATATCCCAGAGTCTAGGAGACTGTCTATTCCTTTGCATAAATCTTTTGGGAAACAGACAGTAAAATTCTAAAACTCCTCACACTATACCTCCTGTGGATAAGAGAATGGACAAGAGGTACACATTGTCAGGCTCTGATACGGAGTTCTTTACTCAACAATGCAGCCATGTTGGGGTAGTGCAGGCTGCAGCCTGTGACAAGGCAAATATTCCTTGGCTTCACACCCCGACAAGGACTCCAGGAGGATTGATGCCATGGCAAAGAAACAGTACATGGCAGCATCCTTGGGACTCAGACAGGCAAATTATATGGCTTATGTTGCTAGATATCAGAAATCCAGATGGGATACTGTTATGGCTCTAGCAAAACAGGTCCCTGGCCAGCTTGCCAAGGAGCTGGAGCAGGTGGCTGCTGATGGTATTGAGGCATCCAAGGTGCAATTCCATGCTGCAGTGGACTCTAATGATGTGTCATCAAGAGTCATGGCTACATCTGTGGCACTTCACAGAATGACTTGGCTCAGATGTACTAGCCTGTCACAGGATACCCAGACTAAGGCCATGGATTTTCCTGTTGTGGGTAATTCTCTGTTTGGGGAGCAGACAGATAATTACATGAAGAAAATGGATGAGTATAGGACCACCTATAGGAGTGCACAGGCCAAGGAAAGGCAGGCCACTCCTCAAAGGCAGCCTTCCAGGGGCAGGGGCAGGCCTTTTCATAGACCTTTTTACCAAGCTCAGGCCTCCTCCTCTTCTGCTTACGTCCAGAGGGGGTTCTTTAGAGGGAGAGGCAGACAGGGTACAAGCAGGCCTGCTTCCACCCCTCAGCCTAAAGCCCCTGCCAAGCAGGCACCCTGATGGGATTGCCAGGGCCGATTCTCACCTACCGGTAGGGGCAGGCTGGCTTACTTGTCCAGGACTGGAAGTCTCTGACATCAGACAAGTGGGTCCGAAGTAGTAGTGTGGGACTGGTTCTCAGCTTCAAAAAATTTCCAAAGATGAGAACCAGATCCTTTCCACCTGCCAATCCACCAGAGGCACTTGCCCTAGAGGCAGAAGTCTCTTCCCTCCTGGCTCTCAGAGCTGTGGAAAGGGTTCCACCCCTACACCAGGGCAAAGGATTGTACTCCAGGTACTTCCTTACCCCAAAAAAGACAGAAGAATGGTGGCCCATCCTGGATCTCAGATACTTAAACAAGCACCTTTTAAACCAAAATTCAAAATGGTGACTCTGAAATTATTCTACCCTCTCTAAGGCCAGGGGACTGGCTAGCGTCCCTGGACCTCAAGGATGCCTACTTCCATATTCTCATCAGAAGCTCCCACCGAAAGTACCTCAGGTTCGAGCTGCCCTCAGGCCATTACCAGTTCAGAGCAATGCCCTTTGGCCTCACTTCTGCTCCAAGGTATTCACAAAATGCCTGGCAGTAGCAGTTGCCTCTCCTAAGAAGGCAAAAATTGCCATTTTCCTTACCTGGATGACTGCTCATAGTAGGCCAGTTCCAGACCAAGTCAAGTTACATCTGCAGATAACTCAGCAACTGCTCACCTCTCTAGGTTTCCTTCTGAATCTTTCAAAGTCAGTTCTAGAGCCTGTCCAGCTCCTCACCTTCATAGGCGCAGAGCTGAACACAGAGAAAGCCAGAGCCTTCCTTACTTTGGACAGGGAAAGGACCCTGGTCTCTCTGGCCTCCTCATTCACCCTGCAGGTCTCTCAACCAGCAAGGCATTTTCTACAGCTCCTGGGGCACATGGCTGCTTCTACAACAGTAGTGCAGGGAGCAAGATTTCAAATGAGGGACATCCAGTTCCATTTGAGAGCCTTTTGGTCTCAAAGGAAAGACCCTCTAACCAAATTGATCCCAGTAACTCGAACCCTGATCAAAGCCCTACAGTGGTGGCAGGATCAGAGCAATCTGAGACAAGGGGTTCCTTTGTCACTCAGTCTCACTCCTTAATCCTTACTACAGATGCATCCCTCTTGGGGTGGGAGCTCACATGGGTGACCTCACTACCCAGGGATTGTGGTCCTTCAGAATCTCTGCTCCACATCAATCTGTTGGCACTCAGAGCAGTTTTTCTAGCACTTCAGTTTTTCCAAATCTGTTCAGAACAAAGTTGTACAGGTCAGAACAGACAACACCACCACAATGTGGTACATCAACAAGCAAGGAGGCACTCGGGTTCACGGCCTTGCAATCAAGCAATGAAGTTCTGGTCTCTGGCTTACTCCCTGAACACCTCCCTTACGGCAGTTCACCTCCCAGGCAAGGACAATGTCCTGGCAGATGCTCTCAGCAGGATTTCCCAGGACCATCACGAATGGTCACTGGATCCCCTGGTCTTGGAGGTGATATTTGCCAGATAGGGCACCCCACAGATAGATCTTTTTGCAGCCCCAGACAATCACCAACTTCCCCTTTTTTGCTGCAGGCCCCCAGTGTTGGGCTCAGTCCCTCTGGATACCTTAGTTCTCAATTGAAGGGAAGTTTCTCTATCCCCCTTCCCTCTCCTGTTCAAAGTGTTAGTCAAAATCAGATCTCAATCCTGCAAGATGATCCTGATTGCTCCAGATTGGGCCAGACAACCCTGGTATCCACTCTTACTGTCCTTAGCAGTCCATCTTCCCCTGTGTCTTCCCAGGAATCACAACCTGTTAACCTGTGCTCAGGGGAGGGTTTGGTACTCAAACCTCAAATCTCTCAATCTCAAGGCCTGGCTCTTGAAGAGTTAGAGTTTGCTGATCTACACCTCTCCCAAGGTGTAATGGATATATTGAAGGCTTCTAGGAAACCTTCCACCAGGGCTACCTATAATTCCAAATGGAAGAGGTTTTCCATATGGTGCTCTGGGAAGCATATTTCCCCAGAATCTGCTGATTTACCCACAGTCCTGAATTATATGGTCCATTTAAATACCTTGGGGCTGAGACCAGCTACCCTAAAAGTACATTTGGCAGCTGTGTCTGCTTTTATTTCAGCAGGTAAACCCCTCTTCTCTTTCAGCTCATCCTGTATTCTCCAAGTTTTTTAACGGATTGCTTCACACCAACTCTCCATTTAGGGACCCTGCCCCTGCCTGGGATATTAATGTTTGCATTGCTCAGCTTATGCAACCTCCCTTTGAGCCCTTGTCTTCAACAGAGCTTAAGTACTTGACTTGGAAGACTGTGTTTCTGGTAGCCATCACTTCTGCCAGACGCATAAGTGAATTACAAGCTTTGTCAGTGGAGCCTGATTTTATCTCCTTTCATAGAGATAAGGTGGTCCTCAGGACTAACGGGAAGTTCTTGCCTAAGGAGGTTTCACATTTCCACCTTAATCAATCTATATCTCTTTCAGTGTACTTCACTGACCATTCCTCCTCTGACGAGAGGAGGCTGCACAGCTTAGATGTGAAGAGAGCCCTTAGTTACTACATAGAGTGTACCAAGGGTCACAGGTTTGACTCCCTCCAACTGTTCCTCACTTATGGTGAGGTTGGTAAAGGGAAACCTGCCACTAAAAGATCCATTGCCAGGTGGATTGTCTCTTGTATCCAATTCTGTTATGAAAAGCTGGGTAAGGTTCCTCCCTCAGGCCTGAGGGCTCACTCTACCAGAGAGCTGCTTCCCTGGCTGCTGCCAGGGACATCCCTATTCTAGAGATATGTCAAGCAGCTACCTGGAAAACAGTTCACTCTTTTACCAAGGATTACTCCCTGGACATCCAGGCTAGGAGTGATGCTCGGTTTGGCACAGCTGTGCTTCAGAGCCTATTTCCTAAGTAGGTTCTGTCCCTCCTCCATGGAGGTACTGCTGTGTAGTCTGCATATGTCATAATATAGCAAGACTTCATGTTGTTTGAAGAAAAAAATTACTCACCTTAGTAATGTTGTTTCTTCTAATGGAGTCTTGCTATATTATGACCCCCTCTGCCCCTCTCAGAACCTCTGTTTTGGGATGTGGGTGGGCAGTGCAGTGTTGGCACTTAGTGATGCCCACCTTGTTGTTTCACCCTCCTTTTTGGGGTGACTTGGTGTTAGGTTTTTCATTTTGGGTCCTGACTTGAGTCTTTGTTTTGAGACCAAAAATGTGTTCTTATGTTTAGTAGCCAGTTGGCTAGTGTAGGTTTACAGCTTCCACACAGGACCTCAGTGAGTTTAGCTCATAAAGATCTGACGGTTTGAGTCTGAAGAACAACAGACAGAGTTTCAACCGAGCTCAGCGTTCCATGCCTGGCATGGAAAGTTAACTCTTTCACCTCTGGAGCAGTTCGAAGGTTGGGACTCACTGCATATGTCATAATATAGCAAGACTCCATTAGAAGAAACAACATTACTAAGGTGAGTAATTTTTTCTTCAGTTCTCCTACAGCAAAGCTGGCAGAGAGCCCCCAGCAGGTTTGAGGGCTCATTCCACTAGGGGTACTGCTGCTTCAATAGCAGCTGCTAGGGATATTCCCGTTAGAAATCTGTAAAGCAGCTACATGGAAGACAGTACACACCTTTACAAAGCACTATAGTTCAGACATCCAGTCCAAGAGTGATGCCAGGTTTGGCACAGCAGTGCTGCAGAGCTTGTTTCCTAAGTAGGGTTCTGGGTCCGCCTCCAAAGGTCCTGCTGCTTAGTCTGCTACAGTTAATCATATTGAAGAATTCCTGGGGTTAGAAAAAAAATTACTCACCTTAGTAATCTCGTTTCTTCCAAGGTATACTTCAATATGATTAACTCTCCTTCCCTCCCTTTCCAGAACCAGTTGACTTCTGCATCACAGCTGGTTTCACATGTTGTAATGGCCATCCTTGGTTTTCTCTAGCTTTTGGAATCAAATGGCTCTTTGTTTTCTCTAGTTAGTCCTATCTGACATTGTCAGGGGATAGGAAAAAGGGGATTTGTTGTTTGTCATTTTGTCTTATTCGGATAGCTTAGTTTAGGAGTCTCTCCAAGCAGACTCCAAGGGAATCTGAGCATTATAGAACGCAGCAGTTGGAAAGGCCAGCAGATTTGAATGGTGGCACGAGTCAATAGATGTTCCATGATTTGCATACCATTCTAAATTTCTCAAGGGCAGTTCAACGTTGGAGGCTGACTGCTACTATTAATCATATTGAAGAATACCTTGGAAGAAACAAGATTACTAACGTGAGTAATTTTTTCCTATGCTCCGTGCTGCAGGACCTCCCCTGCACTCATATAGCGTGCTCATCACTGCCACGAGGAAGCAGCCATTTTAACTTACTTGGCTCCCCTCATAAGCCTCAGACCACATGCCAGGCAGAACCAAATTAAGCACATTTATTAGGATTTTAATCTGAAATCTGCAACATCTATAGTACAGCTGCCAAAAGATTAAAAGATCAACTTCCCCAACCACCCTGTGAAACTACCAAGCACAATATTAACTTGAATCAAAAAGATATAGTATTACTGAAATCCAAGGAAAAATCATGATATTCTGTGTTTTAAGTATATTTTTCATTCATTCCCCTCACCTTCAGATATATTCTCCTGATCTTCTTGCACAGAGTCTCTCTTAATTACCTCCAGTCTTTTCCCAGCTTCAACAGGATCAGAGTATAGGTAAGGTGTTGCCCAAGTCAGTCTTCAGCATTCATTATGTCTGGATCTAGCAGGAGGTGTGGACTCTACTCGGGAATAAAAGAGCTTGTCTCTTTAAATTTTTCAGAGCTGGGAGAGTGGACGTTGGGACGGCGTTGCCCATGAGGCCTGCGTACTAGGTGGCAGTCGTGGAGTGGCCAGTAAACGACGCCGACTCCTCCCAGCCCTCAGTTCTAATTCTCCCACCATCAAGGAAGGATCTGCAAGGGAAATCTCTTCAGCTGTGCTGTACAGTTTCTGTTTCTGCTCAGGCCTACCATTCGTCGATGTCTTCCCAGCACCTTAGGTCCTGGTTCCATCCCAGCACCAGTTATTCTTTATTTTTCTTTTCTGAAGTGTTGTCATGGCACTAATAACGTTTTCCCCATTTTGTTTTATTTTCTGTACAGCGGCGATGTCGGGGTCGGGGCATAAAAAATCTTCCAAAAGAGTGGAAGTTGCCCCCATGTCTCGGTTCCCCTGTAACAACTCCATTACTATATCAGACCCCCATGACTGTTGTTTTAACTTGTCTGGTCCCAACCATGCAATGGATGAGTGCGATGCCTGCTTCTTTATAGACTGTCACACCCTAGTTATCCACGTGGCAAGGTTGGGGAGAGACCCCAACCTTCTGCAGTCGTCAGTGCACTCGGGATGCCAAGACGATGTCTCTGAGTTCCACCCCTGAGCGCCTTCCTGGCTCTTTATGGTCCAGCAGAGACGGAACCCCTCTGTTCCCCAGCTTGCAGGGACAAGGAGTCCCAGTGAGGGGTTGTTGGGGCAGCTATCCTCCTCTGGGGAGACATCTGGTCACCCCGCGCAGTCCAGGTTGTTCCTGGAGACACGGTGTGGTGCTGCAGCTATACGCTGGGCCTGCTCTGGTGGTCCCCTCAGTGCCGTGGCCTGGCACTGCCTCTGCTTCCCATGCCTTCTCTGTCGCTGGTGAGCAGGATGGCACTGACTGCGTGTCCGGGCTCCCCTTCGACGTCGTTCTCTGTGCCGGAGGGCCTAGAATCCAGGGAGTGGCCAGGTTAGAGATCTCCCTGATCTCAACCCCCGCTTTGGAGGATGATGATCGGGATGATCCTGATTGGCTGCCCGGCTCTGGGGAGCCTCCAGATTCTGCCTGGGCCTCTCCAAGGCCTATGTCAAGTACTCAACCTGCAGCATCTTCCGATGGCACTGCCTCCGGTGCCAAGGACTCTGTTGGTGTCAGTTGTGATGCTCCTGGGGATGGCGTGGCCGGGCTCGGCGCCAATGTGGGAGCCAGTGCCAAGTTCACCCTCTGTTTCTTTTTTTTTTTACAGGCGTTAGTAGAATCTCCCTTGATTAAAGTGTTAGCAAGATACCCCCCCCCCGAAGTTGGGATGCCACAACTGTTCATTACCTGACCGCTGGAGGACGCAGCTAAAGATTTTAGGGAAAATGCCAGAAAAGCTGAAATGGGGTTCAGGTACTGAATTAATAATTTAATAAACAAAGAACTGTGCTCTGATTGCTGAAATTGGCTTTTTTTTCTGTTTAAAATCCAATACCTTTTCTCCTAGCTGAGACCATGGCTGCCTCTCTGTGTCACTGTCACCCCTCTCCAAGTCATTTAGCAGGGTCAGACAGCTAAGAAATATTAAATATAAAGAAAAGAAATATAAAAAAAAGTAGTGTGCCCTCCTGGCGAGCCCCTCGTAATTCTTTCACAGAGTCCCAAGTCGGACCCCCCCCCCCCAGGGAGCAACAGGGCTTCTGTTCAAATATTAAAACTATTTGCTTTCCTGCAATTAGAGGTCCATAACACTGAGTCACGGAGAGCCCCGTCTTGGTTTACACCATTTAATTGGCAATTTCGTGCAAGAGCACAAAGCAGAAAAATTGAATTAATTGTGAACTATGCTCCAATTGTTGAAATGGGCATGTTCCCCTATTTTAAAATAGTCATTGCCTAGAGAGCACCAAGGATCTGAAACTAGCAGCGGACAGCTTGGTGGGCAGGGGCTCAGCAGGTACTGAATCAGCCTTACATACCTGGAGGACTCGCCAGGAGGGCACAGTACTTTTTATTCATTTAATGTTTTTGGACAGTTTATGAAGGACTTCAGCCCTCGATGGCACCATTTACCAGTGCATTGCACTAGGGCAAGAAGGGGATATGATTTTTTTTTTTTTTTTTAATCCGAATCCCAGTCGGAGCCTCTGGGATTTACATCATTTAATAGGCAACCAGTTTCTATCTTGAGTAATAAGCTGACAATGAAAGAAATTAATTATTAAATTTAGAACTGTGCTCTGATTGCTGCAAATGGGCATTTTTTAACTCTGCATATTGGATCATTTTAAGGTAATAAACCGATAAAGCAATAATGCTCTGGCTGCCTGTCCCGATCGCTTTTGACTTACTCGATCTGTTAAACCAGAGGATATGCTGACTGTCTGCATATAGACCCCCTTGCTTAGAATAGTTCCCTGTTCAATTCATTTCAGTGATTAGAGGTTGGGCTTTCTGTATTCAATATTATTTAAAGGAACTCTACAGCAGAACACCTGGAACAATACCCTTCAGAGAAAAGACAAATCATTCACATGGTTAGGTGTATCTGTCCCTCTGTGCTTTAGAACACAGTGTCAGTAACAGACGGGATCTGGAATACATCTGGTAGCAAGGGATATTCGGTTAGCATTTTTTTTCCTATAGAAGAACAACACTTCGAGGGCAGATGTTGTGCTAGCTAGAGAAATTCACAGAGCCTTACCAGTGGATGAAACGGGTCACTACTCCCTAGGAACTAAGAATTGTTAAAAATCCTGCATTTGGACAGGACTAATAGGACTTTATAGGAGCATAATAGCAATTAATAAAACTGGATTGCAAAAGCAAAATAATAAGCTGCTCAGGACAGCTTATTCTACTGACTTTGTTCTCATCTTTCTCAAATGAAACAACCTTTTCTCAGGGTTCCCTTTTAAATCCATTATCCAGTTTATGTGGGGAGTTCTTCTAAGGTTGGTTAATGTACTGTTTTGTGGAGGTAGAAATCGCAACCCAGAATATGCACTGCAGACCTCATAATGAAATTAATTCACTTGGTTTTTATTTCACATTTATTATTCCTGAATGCTTTTCCTTTTGTTTAGTATTTAAAACATAATTTTCTTAGTGCTGTTATCATCTTGGAGTGTGACACTAGTGGACACAATTACGCTGTAACTCATCATATAAAAGCGAAATTAAAAAATCAAGTGAAGGAATTTCATACATGGTCTGCAGCACCTGTTTTTGGTTGAAATTTTCTACCTCCATGAAATGGGTTTCCTGAGCGAGCCAGGAACCGAGACCCAATCGCATTTTCATAAAATGTTCTCCCTATCTTCTTGCATACATGCTGGTCAGTACTCCTTTGTTATTATTAATTTCAAATAGATTATTTATTCTGTCTAAATGTATAGTAAAGCAAGTCTTTCAGAATAGAGCATCACAAACTTGCCATTTTGTTTGGGGGGGGCTATTCAGTGCCAATTGCGGTTGTCAATTGAACAGCTGGGGTGCCAAAAAAAAGTGGGTGCAGAAGTCTTCCATCATCGTAATAACTGTTGTCGGACGGGTCAGGCTGAGAAAAAAATATTGCTTCCATTCATGAATTCTGTTTCTGTGTGCAACTTCATTTCATTCTGTATACATTCGTACAACAAAGATTTTGTAAATAGGTGAAGTGCTGAAACATGCTGTACAAGGGATTAAGACTAACCCTGTCAGATCGCGGTTATCTGACAAACCAGCAACTTGCACTAAATACCCCCTGTCAGATCGCGGTTATCAAGTGCTGAATTATTATTTATTTGTAAGTAAGTAGTGTAAAGCTCACAGCGGAAAGTGGTAACTCTGTCCTAACCAGCTAGTGTATACATTTGTTTTTTCACCTCAATAATGTTCAGCATTTTTTTTTTTTACCTCTGGTAAAAGGGGAAAAAAAACGGAGATAAAATTCATTACAGATAGGCATCTGAGTCCTAGAGCAAATCAAGTCTACAGTCAATTTGGCAGTCTCCTGGCAGCTGTTCTGAACTTGGATTTTACGCATGCTGATCAAAAATAGTTTCTGTTTCTACTTATCTTGTAAACCCCCCATCAAAAATTTGATTTTTTAATCCTTGAACAATACCTACCCATATGCATTCACAAGTCAGCAATACCTGCAGGGGGTTATGCAATTAAAGCAATGTTATTTGTTTCTGTGCTCTTTTCTGTTTCCTTTCTGTATCAGGCACCAGTGCCTACTTTTTTTTATATTGCAGCACAAAACTCCCATCATATTAGGCTCATTGCATGCTCTACACCAGTTTCTTTATAACAGAAATATATGTATTATGCTGTATATATTTCATGTAAAGTTCCATGTTTTTTGCTTCCCCTCAACTGCCATGAATGGATGTTTGAATGCATATCTATATTTACAAGACACGATTAGCAGATTAAAACTAATTGTTCATTGCTCCAGCAATCAATATGTTTAGTAGAGAACAGTTTTATCAAGGAATATTACTTTGGCAGTCAGGAGATGGAGTTGCAACAGCTGCAGCAAATATATTTAGATGGATCATTAATTTATTTGTCTTTAGATAAATACATAATGCAGGTCCACATTTAATTTGCTTCGACACCTAAGAAACAGCCCTGCTAAACTCACAGACATTTGAATAGGTGGGTGTGCATGTGTGTGTGTGGGGGGGGGGCTGGGGCAGAGGTACTTTCATTTGCTTTAGTTCAGAAGTGTGACAGATAGATTGATTGACTGATTTATGTATGTGCTGTATCACAAGTGTGTATCTATTGTACATATATAGCTGTCTGTCTGTCTATTCTGTGTGTGTGTGTGTGTGTGTTTTCCAGGCAATCCATTAATTAATTATAAATGTTATTTATTATGTTGCATGCATTACCCATTCATCACTGCCTGAAGAGATGTGAAGGTAGTATCTAGCGCACCTAGTATCTTTAATTGCATCTTGTCACTCTACAAATAAAGCAAAGAAGACACACACTCAGTTTGTGATAAGGTTTTATTTGTGGCTGAATAAGTTTCTTATGTGCGATTACACTACAGGTACCCTCATGTAGTATGGCATTCTCAGTTTCTGTAATTAAAGCATTTCACAATAGGTTATTCTAATTTATCCTTACTGCTTGCATTGCAAATGTAATTATTGTTGACCTGAAACAAATGAAGTGAAATTAACAGACTGGTTAACAAAAATGAAAAATATATAGATCAAAAGATTATATGAATATATGCGTAGCAAAACATATATGTGTGTCTGTGTGTGTGTGTGTGTGTGTGTGTGTGTGTGTGTGTGTGTATCTATCTGTCTGTCTATCTATGTATCCTGCAACAGTGTGTCAAATGTTTTACCAGGAATACTGAGATCTAAACAAATCACTACACCTCAAGAGCTTCGTGCTCAAGTCTTTATGTCCTGGCTTGCCCCCTAAGTGGGTTTATTCCCTTGTATTCCACACCTAGCAATTTATTTTTCAGATTAATTAAGGATGAAAGCCAAGGGTTAATGTTGCAATATAAACACCTGACTATACTAAGAAAATGTCAAATATAAAGAAAAACAAAAAAAGTATAAAAATATGGGGAATAGTGTGAAAATTATGTGCCGCAGAATTGCCGCAGATATTGCCGTTCACTGCCACAGAAGTTCTGCAGCAAATGGTAACCCTGCCGCAGAACTTTGCCGCAAAGTGCCTCAGAAAAATCGGGGCTTTGCCTATTGGATAAGCTGCAGACCCGAGTTAACCAACAGCCTGCTTCTTTCTACCCCCCCACCATAATTGCCTTATGTCTGTCCCATGCATTCTTGAATTCCCCCACTGTTTTTGACCCCACAACCTCCTCAGGAAGGCCATTCCATGTGTCCGCCACCTTCTCTGTGAAAAAATACTTCCTCATGTTGCCCTTGAGCCGTCCCCCTTCTGTCTTCACACTGTGCCCACTTGTTCTTGCACATCTCTTTTTCTGAAAGATGCTACCCTCCTGGACTTTATTTATTTCCTTGAAGTACTTGAAAGTATCTGTCATCCCCCCCCTTTCCTCGAGGGTATACATATTAAGCTCCTTTAGTCTCTCTTCGTATGGTTTCTGGTGCAGATCCTGCACCATTTGAGTTGCCCTCCTCTGGACTGCCTCCATTCCGTCTATGCCCTTGCGGGGATGGGGTATCCAGAACTGCACGAAGTACTCCAGATGGGGTCTCACCAACTGTCTGTACAGAGGGATAACAACTTCCTGTTTTCTACTGGTGATGCCTCTTTCTGTATGTCCCAGTATCCCCCCAGCCCTCCTTACTGCATTCTCACATTGCTTGCTTTACCTTTAGGCAATCTGATATGACTACCCTCAGGTCCCTTTCCAAAGAATGACTCTGAATCTTCGCCCCTGCCGATGACATCCTTCATGGATGTCATGTGTCATATCCAGTCTGTGATGGGCTGGGAGACCGAGAAACAGGACCTGGAGAGATGCCACTTGGCTATCTACACCAGGAAATGGGAAGCCTTCCTTTTGGTGGTGCCCCCTATGATTAACTCCTACATGGATGTCACCAAGGCAGCGTGGATCCACCTCTCTACTACCCTGCCTGTACCTAAAAGGCAGATCACCTCTAACATGCCCCAGTGGGCAAGCCCTTACTGGGCAGCCACCCTGAGATGGATTCTGTGGTGATTAATGCGACACACGATCGTACTAAGAAGCCCTGGCACCTCAGTACTCTCCCCCCAGACTGGGAATCTAGGCAGCTGGATCACTTGGCAAGAGCGAGTTGCCTCTTCTACTTTGGCTTTTAGGGCCATCAACTATTTAGCCCATGTGGTCCAATATCAGAATGACCTATGGGACAAAGCCAGGGATTTGGGCTAGATGGTGCCTAAAGATGCCAGTAAGATGCAGCTCACCCAGCTTCTGAAGTGAGGCTCAGACATCAGCAGTCATGTCCTCCGAGCTGCTTGCAATGCTGTCAACACCTCCAGACGCAGGGTGGCTGCTGGGGTCTGCCTCTGGCACCCCTCTTTGCTCGGGGTGTCTGGTTTTGCCCTGGACATGCAGGCTAGTATTTTGGATGCCCCCTTCAGCGGGGCAGTCCTTTTTGGGGGGTGATGTCCAGGACATTTCTACCTTACAGGAGTCTGGGCGGGCGCTCAGGTCGGTCCATTCACATGCAGTTGAGAGCAGGCCAAGGTCAGTCCTTCCGTTGACCCTCCCTCAAGCAAACTTGGGGCCAGCCGGCCAATGGTCAGCAGAAGCGCAAGGCCACAGCAGCCCCTGCCGCTGCCGCCATCTGAGCCACCAGAGCTCTCATGGCCCCTCTGCCTGCGACTGCCCCCACCTCCTGAGTCCTTACCCACTCCCCCCCAACCGAGAATCCAAGGGAGGCAGTCAGGGGTCGGTTCTCCCTCCACCTGAACAGGTGGAGGCAACTGACCACAGACGGTTGAGTTCTCCAGATCCTGTCTCATGGTCACACTCGAATTCCCGGATTGGCCACATGAAAATTTTCCTGTCCACTCTTTTTACCCTCCAGCACACCTGTCTCTGGTTTGGAAGGAAATTCAGGCTCTTCTTCAAAAAAGAGCCATATAGCCTGTCCCTCAGAATCAATGTGATTTTAGGCCCATCCTTGACCTGAGCCAACTGAATCTGTACATTGAGTACAAGCACTTCAGGATGGTCACCCTTCAGGAACTGTTACCCCTGTTGCACCAGGGGAACTGGCTCTGGTCTCTGGACATGTAGGATGCTTACCTGGATATCTGGGTCTTTCCTGCTCATTGTCTCTTCCTCCGCTTTCAGTTTCAAGAAGCCCATTATCAGTTTTGGGCCTTCTCATTTGGCCTTTCCTCAGCCCTTGGGTATTTACCAAATGGCTGGCAGTGGTGGCTGCCGCATTGAGGAGTCAGAGCTTCTATGTCTTCCCCTACCTGGATGACTGGCTGCTTGTAGCCCCCTCCAGGGAATGTTTGGTTCAGATCCTCAAATCAACCTTCAGTCTTTTCCAGGCCTTGCGGATCATCATAAACCTGCTGAAATCCTGCCTGTCTACTTGCCAGCTCCTTCAGTACATTGGGGCGGTCCTGGACGCCTGTCAGGGCAAGGCCTTTCTGCCCGAGAACAGAGCAGAGGGACAGATGACACAGGCCCAACTGGTTTCCTCCAGTCTGCAGGTCCCAGCCACGGTCTTCCTTCACCTTCTGGGCCACATGGCGGAGGCACTCGCCACAGTCCCCTTGGCTCGGTTGCACACGTGGGTCTCTCAGTGGACCTTGAGGGTTCAGTGGGATCAGCGTACCAATGACTTAGAGCAACTGGTCATGGTCTCCGACCCAGTCTGGAGGACTCTGTCATAATAATATAATAATAGTAATAAACTTTAATTTATCAAACGCCTTTCAAGTTATCAAGGCACTTTAACATACAGGATTAAATAAAATGAGGTAAAATATAAAACACAATATAAATATAGGTAGTCAGTAAAATTGGTAAAATCAATCTGGGTAGGCTTGGTGCCACGAGTAAGTTTTCAAGGCCTACTTGAAACCCCCCACTGTCACGCACTCCCGTAACTGACGGGGTAGAGAATTCCACAGGGCTGGAGCTGCATACATAAACGCACAGGCCCCCAATGACTTTAAGGATACCCTTGGAATCTCTAGCCACCCCTCATCAGTCAAGCGGCGCGATTTGCCCAGGGCAGTAGGGGACAGGAGCTCTTTCAGGTAGTCTGGGCCCTGTCCATGTAGGGCTTTATAAGTCAAAAGTCCAACCTTGAAGGTGATCCACCACTGAACTGGCAGCCAGTGCAGTTCACACAGCACCAGTGTGATATGATACATCTGAGGGGTCCCTGTCAACAACCGGGCTGCTGCTTTCTGCACCAGCTGCAAGCAGCGGATATCAATCCCTGGTAGCCCTAGGTAAAGGGAGTTGCAGTAATCAAGGTGCGAGGTCTCAAAGGTGTGGATTAGCATGAGAAGATCACCAGATGGAACTAGGTGCTTGACCCTGGCAATGTTCCTCAGATGGTAAAAGGAAGACTTGATGACTGCCAACACCTGAGATTGCAGTGTCAGCCCATCGTCAAGAATCACCCCCAGGTCCCGCACGCGTTCAGAGGCAAGAAGCTGAGAAAAAGCCTCATAGGCTGACCAGCCCCCGACCCCTCTATCCGGCGACCCGTATCCACAACCATCACCTCAGTCTTTCCCGAGTTCAACTTCAGCTAGCTGGAATTCATTCAGTCCTGGATTTCAGTGAGGCAGTTATTAAATACCGAAAGCGCACTATCCTGGTCGGGTGTGAATGACAGGTATAGCTGGGTATCATCAGCATAGCAGTGAAACCTCAGCCCATACCGTCTTACAATGTCTCCAAGGGGCAGCATGTACACCTCGAACAACATGGGGGACAACACTGAGCCCTGAAGTACCCCACGTGGCAGAGAGAATGAGTCAGAGGAAAATGTCTCCGACACCACCCTCTGAGTTCTGCCAGTGATGAAGGACTTAAACCACCTGAGAAATGTACCAGACAGGCCACAGATGAACCTCAGGCGCTTGAGCAGCACCCCATGGTCCACGGTGTGAAATGCTGAGTAGAGATCTAGAAGAACCAAGTTGGAGTGGCTTTTCTGATCTCTCGCCATCAAGAGATCATTGAGTACCCGAACCAGTGCAGTGTCTGTACTGTGCCTCTTTTGAAAATCAGATTAGAGAGATTCGTCGATGTCATGGATGGTCAAATGGTTCTCCAGCTGTAAAGCCACTACTTTCTCAATCACCTTTCCCATGAAGAGGAGTAGAGATGGGTCTGTAGTTACTAGGGCAGCCTGGGTCCAGAGAAGCTTTCTTCAGGAGGGGTGTCACCACCACCTCCTTCAGGGAGCTAGGGAATTCGCCCAACTCAAGGGAGCACCAGACTATCTGTACAAGGACAGGGCCAATGATGTCACAGCAACCCATAATCAGGTACGTTGGGCCCGGATCCAAACTACAGCACGTAGGGCGCATACCCTGGACGGTCCGCATAACATCCCCGAACTCCAGCCGGTCAAAGGTACTCCAGGAAAAGTGGAGGAAAGTGACCGAGCACTGATCTCTACCAACCCCCATAGAGTGTGCTGGTTGGATCTCCACCCTGATACCTGCCACCTTATCCGCAAAGAGCCGAGCGAGCTCGTCACACTCAAATTGGGAAAAGACTCTTTGGGACTGCAGACAAGCTGGGTTGCACAGCCTGTCCACAGTTCGAAAGAGCTGAGTCAATCGTTTCTGAACAGCAGCAATCTCCCCGGATAGGAACTCTGCCTTCTTACGGGTGATTGTTGATTGATGGACTTGATAATATTCTATCAATCTAAGATGGTCGGCCTCCAGGGTGGATTTCCGCCAGCAACACTCTAACCTTCGTCCTAGTCGCCGCTTCTCCCTCAAGGTCCCATCAGACTTAGGGGACTAAGGGTGATGGGAGAGAGAATAAACCTGGACAGGAGCGATAGAGTCCAGGGCTGTAGTAACAACCATATTATAGGCTAGGACCAGGGCGTCTGGGCTCCCGCTTGCCTCAGGAAATGCCAGTAGGTCAAGTACCACCGCCAGGACATCAGCGCTCACATCCCGTAATGGGTGGTATCTGATCATCTCCACAGGGGTCGGCATACGAAGGGGGTGCAAAAACTGAACCCAACAGTGTAGTGATCGGACCATCTGATCTGACTGGTACCACCCCCAGATCAGAGCCTTCAATTCCCAGGAGGAAGATCAGGTCAAGAGAGTGACCATGTTTGTAAGTAGCAGAGGTAACAATCTGTGTAAGGCCTAGTGATGTCATCAGCTGGAGGAAGTGTTGTCCAAATTGTGAGAGTTCATCACCGACCCAGGCGTTGAAGTTGCCCAGGGCCATCAGCCTGGGCGACTCAAGTGCCATATCAATATGAAGTCCGCTACTTCCTGAAGGAATCTGTTCTTGTCCCTGGGTGGATGGTAGATGAGGGTAAGCCTACAGCCTACACCTGCTACTACAGTACACTCAGAATGACAAAATGACCCAGCCTCCTCAACTGGTACACTTGTGAGGCCCAGTTCGGTCTTGAAACAGACCGAAAACACCCCCCCCCCCATGGTCCACTCTCCAGCGGTGTATCATGGAGTACCCAGCTGGAATCGCAGCCTCCAATGTGGGGCTAGCATTCTCATCCAGCCAGGTCTCAGTAATGCAAGCCAGATCAGCTGTCCTAACAAGATCTGCAGTAATTGCAATCTTGTTTTTAATGGATCTGGCATTGTAGAACACTGTTCAAGTTGGACGGATTCCAGGGCCACCCAAGCTACCTGCCCACCAGTAATGATGGTGCCCTTGGATATGGAAATATGGGTCATGGTGGCTGGACCCAGCCATCCTTCTTCGGGTAGTCTCTTTTTAAGCTCTAGACCCCCCCGCCCCGACAGGTTCTCATGACAGATGCGTCTGGCCTGAGCTGGGGCACGCATCTGGCTGAACATCAGACCCAGGGTACCTGGATACCAGTGGAACAGGGTCTCCACAGCAATGTTCTGGAGATGTGGGCAGTCCTTTATGCCCTTCAAGCCTTTCAGACTCGACTCCTTCCTGGTCCGCTGCTGGTGCAGATGCACAGCGTGTGTGGTGTACTACATCAAGAAGCAGAGGGGGACTCATTCTTAACCCCTGTGTCAGGGGGCAGTGAGAGTCTGGTTCTGGGCCATCAAGAACCATCTGGAGCTCTCGGCCATTCATGTTCCAGGTGTCCAAAACATATTGACTGACAGTCTCAGCCAGCCCAGGTCACGGGCTCACGAGTGGGAACTTCTAACCTCAGTGGTTGAAGACCTCTTCGACAGGTGGAACTGTCCTAAGTTGGACCTCTTTACATCCCCACTCAACACAAAACTGCTGCTTTTTTGCTCGCTCGATCCCGGCCCTGGAGTTTTCTGGTGAGATTTATTGTCCTTCTCTTGGAAGAGGAGGTTATTGTATGCATTCCCTCACTTCCCGCTCCTGCCAAGGGTTCTGCTCAAGCTCCAGTTGGAAGGAGCAGAGATGATCCTCCTAGCTCCCTTCTGGCCACGTCAGATTTTATTTCCTCTACTGCAACAGCTAGCTGTGGAACCTCCGGTACCCTTGCCCCTGTGCACAGGCTTGCTGTCCCAGGACCAGAGCACCCTGGTCGATCTAGACCTCAAGTCTCTGCATCTTCAGGCATGGCTCCTGCAGACCTAGTTATTGCCTGATTCAGGGTGTCCTCTAGGGTCGCTGATGTCCTGGTGGCGGCCAGGAAGCCCTCCACTAGGGCCACTTATGCTGTGAACTGGAAGCGCTTCTCCATTTGGGTCACTGCTCGCCATTTGGATCCATTCACCTGCCCAGTGAATCAGATGCTGAAGTACATCCTTTCCCTTTCGGATTCAGGTCTGGGGTACTCCTCCCTTAGGGTGCACCTTTCCGCCATCTCAGCATACCATGCATCTGTCGAGGGCAAGCTGTCACCCAGCTTGACGTGTCCCACACATTCCTGCGGTGCATTTTGCATCTGAAACCTCCCTTCAAACAACATGAAGTCTTGCTGTATTCTGACATATGCAGTTAGCCCCAGCACTTGAACTGCCCTGGAGAGGAAAGAGTTAACTCTATGCATGAGCATAGAACGTTGAGCTCGAGCTCGGTTCAAACCTCTTTCTGCAGCACTTCAAAGTGGAACGGTCAGATTCTTTACTCTGCCTAACTGAACAGTCGCTCCGGAGATTGCTCTTTCACTTGCTCGGTTCGGTAAAATCAGTCAGTTTAAATACCGTTTTCGCTTTATTTTTTTTTTGGCTTCAGGAAAAGATGGAAGGTTTGATACCTTTTATTGGATCAACAAGTGTCTTGTACAAAGATGGAATTATACACAAGCTTTCGGGGCCACACAGGTCCCTTCTTCAGGTGAACCTTTTCGGCTTCAAATCCCTGTCTGCGGTACAGTAAGTGTTATAGGTAGTGGACTTTAGTTTTATTGTGGTAATTTCTGTGGAAATTGTAAAAACTTGTCAATCGGTCCAGTTTTGGAACTGATTGTGTTAGGTTTATTTTATTTCCTATTTTCCTAGTGTGAGGTACCGGTCCCTATCGATTTAAAAAAAACCAGAATTTTAAACGTTTTTCCACAACCCGTAACACGGTTGGTAACCGATTGGGGGGGGGGGGTCTTACCTGGCTTTTAAGCTATAAAGGGTAAGTTGTTAGCCTGGCCATCTCTGAGAAACCCAAGAAAAACAACGTTCCCACTGGGTTTCAACACTGTAGTGAGTGTGGGGATGCCTTTGCTAAGGTAGACCCTCACACCACCTGTCTTTATTGTCTGGGGTTTGACCACCTCAGTTCAGACTACCAAATCTGGAAGAATTTTCTGAAGGCCACCCTGGATAAGAGATTGGGTAGGCTCAGGGAAAAGGAGGCTGAGAAGTCCGCTAATCCGGATGGCCGTCCCCGGTTCGGTTCCGACCGAACCTGAGGGAGTGCCAACTGACCTGGACGATACTCCCTTGGGCAAAAGGAGAGCTGATCCTGAGAGGTCAGTTCAGTCGAAGAAAATGAGGAAATCTGCCGGTTTGGATCCAGAACCGCAATGTCCAACCACCGAAGAGATAGCCAGGGCGATAAGCATTGTAAAATTGCTCCATCCAGTTCTATCCAATCCGGCGCCTCTTGGTAGACGCTCAGTTCGGTTGGATCCCCCATTTCTGGAATATTGTCTGATGAGTTTTATGAACCGGAATGGGAAGGGGAGGAAGAGGATAACGACGATGATGGTGTGGAAGGTCTGGATGAGCCCACTGAACCGGACATCTCCCCAGACAGGCCATCTAATGTTTCCCCTCCCAGGCTTTCTGAGTCCCCATCCCACTATTTGTTTTACAAAAAAGTGGCAGAGACCCTCCAGCTCCCTCTGGTTGAAGATGTTGAGGAACAGGAGGAGCCTGATTTTGTAGAAATGATAGACATCCCAGAGCCCAAAAGGCTGTCTATTCCCCTCCATAAATCTCTTGGGGAAAAAGACACAAAAAATTCTCCAAATACCAAATTCTTTACCTCCCGTGGATAAAAGAATGGACAAGTGGTACATGATTTCAGGCTCAGGTACAGAGTTCTTGTTCCACCAATGCAGCCATGTTGGGGTAGTGCAGGCTGTAGCATGTGACAAGGCTAACATACCTTTGGCTTCACACAACCCAGATAAAGACTCTAGGAAGGTGGATGCTATGGCCAAAAAACAGTATTTGGCATCCTCCTTGGGACTCAGGCAGGCAAATTATATGGCCTACGCAGCCAGATACCAGATGTCCAGATTGGATACTGTTCTGGAACTGGCTAAACAGGCTTCCCCCAGCTAGCCAAGGAGCTGGAGGAGGTGGCTGCTGATAGGATTGAGGCATCTAAGATTCAATTTCATGTTGCTGTGGACTCAAATGATGTGTCATCACGAGTCATGGCTACATCTGTGTCTCTTCGGAGATTTGCTTGGCTCAGATGTACTAGCCTCTCACAGGACACTCAGGCTAAGGCCATGGATTTCCCTGTGGTGGGTAATTCTTTGTTTGGGGAGCAGACAGAGAATTACATGAAAAAGATGGATGAATACCAGACCACCTATAGGAGTGCACAGGCCAAGGAAATGCAGGCAACTCCTCAGAAGCAGCAGCCTAGGTGCAGGCCTTTCCACAGGCCTTTCTACCAGGCACAGGCCTCCTCTCCTTTTCTTCAGAGGGGGTTCTTCAGAGGGAGAGGCAGAAGGGGGTCAGGCAGGGCTGCACCCTCCTTATCAGTCTAAGGCTCCTGCCAAGCAGACACCCTGATGTGTCAGCCCAGGTCGACTCCCCTATTCCAGTAGTAGGCAGGCTGGCTTACTACTTCCAGGCCTGGAAGTCTGTTACCTCAGACAAGTGGGTCCTTGAGGTAGTAAGCCAGGGACTGGCCCTCAGCTTCAAAAAATTTCCAAAACTGAGAGTCAGGTCTTTTCCACCTGCGAACACCTCCGAAACCATTGCCCTAGAGGCAGTGGTTTCCTCTCTTGTGGTTCTCAGAGCCATAAAGAGAGTTCCTATTCTACACAGGAACAATGAACTGTACTCTAGATACTTCCTTACCCCAAAAAAGACAGGGGAGTGGCGGCCCATCCTAGACCTAAGATACTTAAACAAGCACCTTGTCAAGCCAAGAGTCAAAATGGTGACTCTGGGAGTAATTCTTTCCTCTCTGAGGCCAGGGGATTGGGTAGCCTCCCTGGACCTCAAAGATGTCTACTTTCACATCCCAATCAGGTGCTCCCACAGAAAGTACCTCAGGTTTGAGTTGCCTTCAGGCCATTATCAGTTCAGAGCAATGCCCTTCGGCCTAACATCAGCTCCAAGGGTGTTCACAGAGTGCCTAGCAGTAGTAGTGACTTTTCTCAGGAGACAGAATATCTCCATTTTTCCATACCTGGACAACTGGCTCATTGTGGGACGGTCTCCAGACCAAGTCAAGTCAGACCTACAAGTAATACAACAGTTACTCACTTCCCTAGGGTTCCTTCTCAACCTACCAAAGTCGGTTCTCGAACCAGTGCAACTCCTTACCTTCATGGGGTAGAGTTGGATACTGTCCAAGCAAAGGCTTTTCTTCCCTTGGTAAGGGTGGAGGCCCTTACAGACCTTGCTTCTTCCTTTCACCTTCGGGTGTTTCGACCAGCAAGACATTTTCTTCAGCTCCTGGGCCACATGGCAGCCTCCACTGCAGTGGTACAAGGAGCCAGATTTCAAATGAGGGACATTCAGTTCCATCTGAGGTCATTTTGGTCCCAGAAAAAAAGATCTTTTAACCAAATTGATTCCAGTGACTCAGACTCTGGTCGAAGCTCTCCAATGGTGGTTGGATCAGGACAGTCTCAGACAAGGAGTCCCATTCATCAGTCAGACTCATTCAGTGGTGTTAACCACAGATGCTTCTCTCCTGTGCTGGGGAGCTCACTTAGGAGCTCTTACAGCGCAAGGGGTGTGGTCCCCTCAGGAGTCCCTTCTTCATATCAGTCTTCTGGAACTCAGGGCAGTATTCCTGGCTCTCCAGATGTTCTCGGACTCGGTAAGGAACAAGGTGGTTCAGGTCAGGAGAGACAACACCACCACCATGTGGTACATCAACAAGCAGGGAGGCACTCGGTCTGCAGCCTTGTGCATGGAAGCCATGAAATTATGGTCTCTGGCTAATTCCCTGCAGGCGACTCTGGTAGCAGTCCATCTTCCAGGGAAGGACAATGTGCTAGCAGATGCTCTGAGCGGGATATCTCAGGGCCATCACGAATGGTCCCTGGATCACTTCATATTGAAAAGTAATGTTCTCAAGGTGGAGCACTCCAGAGATAGATCTCTTTGCAGTCCCAGACAGTCATCAACTTCCTGTCTTCTGGTGTAGACCCCCCAGTCATGGGCTCAGTTCCCCTGGATGCTCTGGTTCTGGATTGGGAGGGGAAATTCCTGTATGCCTTTCCTACCTTTCCTCTGTTGTTCAAGGTTCTGGTCAAGATAAGGTCACAATCATGCAAGGTGATCCTGATTGCACCAGACTGGACCAGACACCCTTGGTATCCTCTACTGATGTCCCTAGCAGTCCATCTTCCCAAGAAGCAGAATCTGTTAACCTCCTCTCAGGGAAGGTTATGGCTCCCCAACCTTCAGTCTCTCAACCTCAAAGCTTGGCTCTTGAAGAGTTAGAGTATGCAGGTCTGCATCTGTCTCGGGGGTTCTGGATATTCTTAAAACCTCACCAAAACCTGCTACCAGAAAAACTTACAATTCCAAATGGAAAAGATTCAGTATTTGGTGTTCCAATAGGGATGTCCTACCATATACTGCTGATTTGGCTACAGGCCAGCCACTCTGAAAGTGCATCTAGCAGCTGTCTCTGCATTCCTGTCAGTGGGGAAGGCTTCTTCCCTGGCATCTCATCCTGTCTTCTGTAAGTTTTTTAATGGTTCAGTCCACACCAACCATCCCTTTTGGGACCCTACTCCTGCCTGGGATCTTAATATTTGCATTGCTCAGCTCATACAACCTCCTTTCGAGCCTTTGGCTTCAGCAGAACTCAAGTACTTGACTTGGAAAACTGTGTTCCTGTTAGCTATCACTTCTGTCAGGCATATTAGTGAATTACAAGCTCTGTCAGTGGAGCCGGATTTTATCTCTTTTCACAGAGATAAGGTGGTCCTTAGAACCAATAGGAGGTTCTTACCAAAGTGGTCTCAGATTTTCATCTGAACCAGTCCATGTCTTTTACTGTATTTCATTGATCATTCTTCCTCAGGAGAAAGAATGTTACACAGTTTGGATGTTAAGAGGGCACTTAGCTGCTACATAGAGCATACTAAGGCACTGATGTTTGACTGTCCTCAATTGTTTCTTACTTATAGTGAAGTAGGAAAGGGTAAACCTGCTACTAAGAGAACTATTGGCAGATGGATTGTCTTTTGTATACAGTTCTGCTATGAAAAGCTAGGCAAAACACCTCCCTCAGGCCTGAGGGCTCATTCAACTAGAGGTACAGCTACTTCCCTGGCTTCTGCCAAAGATATACCTGTATTAGAGATATGCAAAGCAGCCACCTGGAAAACTGTCCATACTTTCACCAAGCATTACTCTGGCTATCCAGGCTAGGAATGATGCTAGGTTTGGAAGAGCAGTACTGCAGAGCCTATTCCCAAAATAGGTTTGGTACCCCCCTCCATGGTGGTACTGCTTGGTAGTCTGCATATGTCAGAATACAGCAAGACTTCATGTTGTTTGAAGAAAAAATTACTCACCTTAGTAATTGTGTTTCTTCTAATGGAGTCTTGCATTCTAACCCCCCAAACCTCCCTCTCAGAACCTGTTTTTGGGGAAGTAGGCTGGCAGGTACAGTGTTGCACTCGGGTGTACTTGGCACCCCCTTATTAAAGGGGAGTGGGTTTATTGTTATGTTGTTTTTGGTAGCTATATGTGTTGCTTCACTACCTGGTTATTATTTTGAGTTCTTGACTTGAGTGTTTTAGGAGACCAAAAAATGTATTGCCTTTTGGCTAGCTTCTTTATAATTTCCACTTAAGTAAATAGTTAGTTAGTATTGCTTGTAAGAATCTGAGGGTTACACTTTGAAGTGCTGCAGACAGAGGTTTGAACCGAGCTCAAGCTCAACGTTCTATGCTCATGCATAGAGTTAACTCTTTCCTCTCCGGGGCAGTTCAAGTGCTGGAGCTAACTGCGTATGTCAGAATACAGCAAGACTCCATTAGAAGAAACACAATTACTAAGGTGAGTATTTTTTTCATTCAGGACCTGGTCCCTCCATGGGATGTCACCTTTGTGTTAAGGAAACTCACTTTACCTTCCTTTGAACCTGCTGCAAGTTGCAAGCTGCGGTTTCTGTCTTGGAAAGCACTCTTTTTAGTTGCTGTTACTTCTGCTCGAAGGATTTCTGAGCTCCAGGCTCTGATGTGTAAAGAGCCTTATTTGTTTTTTTCACAAAGACAGGGTGTCTTTGCATACTAATACGAAGGTTTTACCTAAGGTGGTGTCTTGAGTTTACTTTAAATCAATCCATCCACCTTCCAGTTTATTTTCCTGAGTATTCTAATCAAGGGGAGGCATTGCTCCATACTTTGGATGTTCACAGAATGTTACGGTATTACACAAACAGCACCATGTCTTTGAGACAAACTGAACAGTTTGTTTTGTTAGCCCCAAGAGGGAAGGCAGTCCTGCTTCCAAACAGTGTTTGTCTAAGTGGTTAGCTAATTGCATTGTTTATTGCTGCTGCAAGTAAATCAAACCCCTTCTGGGAGTGGTCAAGGGCCATTAAACTATGGGTATGGCTGCCTCCACAGCTTGTTTCAGAAAGGTGTATGCTGCTGACATCTGTGCAGCTGCCAGCTGCCACCTGGAGTTCTGTCCACACTTTCATCAGGCATTACAGTCTGGACATCGCCTCTAGACATAGAGCCAATTTCAGCCTTGCAGTTCTTCAGGGCCTCCTGTTATGAGCTCTTGACTGCTGACTTGTCCTCCACCCAGTGATGTTATCCTGGTGATACCGGTACCACTTGGAACTTAGTCGTACCGGTGTGGCCTGCTGCAAGAGCCTTTCTCAAAGTAAAATGATGCAGTTACACAAGAACTTACCTTAACAGTAGATCTTTGAGAGAAGCTCTTGCAGCAGGCCCTGCTCTCCCTCCTTCCCCCTGCTGTTCCATCTTCATTGACCTATTTCTGCCTGTCTTTTGGCTCTCAGGAAACTTCCTCAGTTCTCCTTCAGCTGATCGTACAGGGTCTCCAGCGGGAGAACTGTGGTGCTGTGGGGGACCATCCTCCTATATAGGCTGTGCTGATGTCAGTTAACGGACATCGGCGGGGAGAGTGGGCGGTCCCCCATGGCAGACTGCTAGCTAGAAGTTTTCTGTGTGGTCTTAGAGGCTGGCAGCTTAGTCCTGCTGGTGTGGCCTGCTGCAAGAACTTCTCTTGAAGATCTACTGTTATGGTAAGTTCTTATGTAACTACTTTGTTGCGATGAGCACCATTTTCAAGGTGCTTAAGTCGCAGTCTGAGTAATTTATTTTCTGCTGTGATCCCCATCAGTTACTGCTGTTTGGGCTGCTGAATCAGTGGCTGCTCTAGCTTCATTCACCACAGTTTGGAGTTTCCCCTCCACATTTTCAAAACGAGAGCCCAATTGTTGTGTTTTTTTGTCCAGATCTTGAGTTGCCCTCAGTACAGCCACATTAGAAGGCTCGCTGCGTCCTCCACTCTCTAATGTTGATCCACTCACCCCAGCCTGTTTGGGTGGCTTCTTATGCTTCATCTTTCTGCTGTCTGGAGGAGCGGCTGTACAAGGTCTAGCAGTCTTCTTTTAAATGTAACTAATTTGCTGTCTGCTTATTTGGTTCAGTGAGCTCTATCTCTCTGTTAAACTTCTCAATTGAAAATAAAAAATCAAAACTTTAAAACTGTTTTAAGTTGCCGAAAGTGCAAACAGCAGGAGCTTCCGTCTTCTGTGTTTGTTCCTGTTGGCTGTTGGCCACGCCCCCTAGAGTGACACATTCTTACCAGTGTTCCAATTACATTTGATACATTAGTTCTGTGTTTGCATCTTAAATTTACTTGCAGTTACCAAACAACCTCATTTAATTAGGAAATAGATGACAAATGCAAAGAGTCAAAAGGTGGCCAGGTACCCAATGGGGGGGGACCTGAAAGTTTCCAGGTATCCGGCTGGACCAGTCCAGCTCTGGCTTTGGTTTCTAGTGTTGCAGTTACTCTCTTTTCACAAGCATTAAGCACGCATCACTGTGTTGGGAATCATGCAGTGGTCCTGCCCACACTGGGCCTGTCTCTGTGGATACACAGAGAACTTCAGTTTCCAGTTTTGTCAGTCCCTTACCTTACACTAGTACTAAATACATCACAGCATGAGGAAGCCTGCACTGTGCCTGCCCACATTTTACCTGACCCTAGGAATAAATGCGTTTCAGTCTGTCACCTTACAACCAGCAGTAAATACATCATAACTAAATAAAACGAATGCCAGGTTTATAATTTCTGTGCAGGTGTGATATTTTTCTAAGACAGGGGTTCTCAAATGGTGAGTCTAGCCTCCCTGGGGAGGTCCCAGCCTGTTCCAGGGGAGGCGCAAGCAAGTCTGAAAAAGTACTGTATTTAAATTTTGAGTTTTATGTATTTTGTGTGAAGAGATGAAGCAAACTGAAAGAGGAGAATAGTAGGTGCATTTTATGGATTTATTTATTTACTAATAGGTGACAAGGGAAGGTGAATGAGCCAAGGCCCATTTCAGGTGTACCCGGGGAAGGGTAGGGAGTGAATACATTTCAAAAGGTAACTGCAAAACAATCAAGAAATACACAATGAACAATAGTGCAAACAAATATGAACAATAAACTAATAATGAGTGGTGGTAATTGATCAATTTGTAGACTGATGGCTGAACAGCCCGAATACAAGGATTGAGCATAGAAGTGCAAAGAGCAATAGCAAGGAGCAAAGTAATCCCAGAGAAATTGCTTAGGAGCAGGGAAGGAGAGGGGGAGAGAGGAAAAATATGTAGGAAGGTTATTTCATATATAGAGGAAACAGAGAAAGTAGTCTGACCCATGAAGGTACTGCAACAGTGGGTAACAATGGTTCAAGAATGAAAACAGCAGAGCAGGTAGGCCGGCCTGTGAACAGGGGGTTACATTAAGCCGAATAATAATATTTGTTTATTTTATTTATTTGGTATTCACATAACACCTTTGAGCACAGGAGCTCTTTTTCAAATGTTCCACATTAGTTTAAGATAAAAAACTGAATGTGAGCCAAGTACTCAAAGGGGTTTGTTTATTCATGGTGTACTGCGCACAGTACAGTATGCTGTTTTTCTTTGGGGAGACCCAAGATTATTTCAGTTTTTGGGGAAGGCTCAAAATCTTTTCCATGGATTTGGGGAGGCTCACTGTGACAAAGTCTGAGAACTGTTGTTCTAAGAATATGGCTGCTTATTTTGTAAATATTGTGACCGACTTTTTAATGGGACCCTTGTTTATTGGTAGGGGAATGGGCAGAATACCACACTTCAGTAAGTCCGAGTCCAGGCTTCACTTTTGTCAGAGAAGGGTTTTTCACTCATGTTACTTCAGGCTAGCAAAGAACAGGCATTCATTAAGTACCCCCGAAACAATCTCTCTAGCATATTTTACATATACAGTTTCATCAGAAACAGAGATAAGCCTCATTTGTACTGGACTGTCCACTTCTTACTCATGAGGGTTTCTTTTTCTTTTTCTTTATTTAGATTGGTAGAAAACAAATATTGAAAGAAAAATGTATTTGCATTCATATTGGATTGTTTTGTTTTAAAAATGCCTCTGGAACTGTTGGTCTGCTTTTACTGTATTTCAATATCAGAGACTTTTCATGTTCTCTGCAACAGTATAGTACAGTGTGAAGAGACTTCTGTCCTGTGGAGTCGGGCAGCTAGGGTTGGTGTGAGACAAGCATGTTTCAATAGATTGGCATGCAGTCTCAACAAGATGACAGGCAGTGCAATTCGGCAGAAAGACTACTCGAAACCTCTACACTAACAATGCTTGTAACTGTGAAGGGTGGTTTGCCATTGTCACTTTTTACTGGAATCTCAGTTTCCTGATGCCCCACTCCCCTGCACACTTTTCTTGATGGTTTTCCTGTTTTCACTTAAACAGCCCGAACAAGAGACTATCTAGCAAGAAGATGGCCAGGTAAGTGAAAACTCACTTGTTCTTTTTTTAACGTTTTCCATTCAGCCTCACTCCGGTTGATAGTGGTTTGTGTTGGAATTTGAAAGTCTAATCTCTGGGGCATACCTGCAGAACTGAAGTGACTTCTGCAGACGTCCAGGGAAATGACCGACAGATCTGTGTTGGGAGCTCAATACATGCACAGAGAACTGCATCACATTGCAGCGCTGGTGAGTCCTGTGGAGTTTTCCTTATCCAGAGAGCTCATAAGAGGTCATAGTGATGATGAGCCTAAATCTTGCTCTGATCACCTGAAAGGGAAGGGGAGCTGTTGTCAGAATTGGAATCATCTCTGGGACATAGCAAAGTTCTGACTGGACTCTCTCTCCAATTTACTACTCAGGATTGCCATAGCTTTGGAGTGAAGAGAATCTTTGAAGGTTTTTATCATACACTAAAGTGAGATTTTTGTTTATTTTAAATGTAAATGTGCTGGGTGGGATATATCCATTAATGTTCAAATAGTGTATGTCCCATGAGGCATTAGTCTTGTTAAAATGGAAGGTCCTTATACAGTAGAGAGCCAAAGCCAACTCATTTAAAAAGCTAGTACACCAAAAATATCAGATCGAAAACATAATAGTTGTTTTCTTTCCGAAGTATTTTCCTTTTTCCATTTGCTCACTAGAAGGTTTTCTACCTGATAGAATTAGGTGTGATGTAAAGAGCAGTATGTTACACAGAGACTGACCTATCGAGTTCTGTTCTTCTTTATACCTCATCAGCATTATGACCTCACTTATTGTGACATCACAAGTGACTGGTCATGTAGCAGGTAATTGGTTTTACTTGGTCATTTGTGATGTCAAAGACCATGAGGTCACAGGGCTTTTACGAACATGCAAAATTTGCCAACAGATAAAGGCCTAGAGGTCTATCAAGTCTGCTCGATTGTGCAGCTAGCACCCCTTATTCTGCAGCTGCCCCTCCCTTCCACCCTTCCCCTTCATTAACCCTCCCCCTTGTCCTGTCCCATCCTCGTTTGAAGCAGTCCACTGTTCTACTGCATATTGAAGCAGTCCACTGTTCTACTGCATACCACTTCAGGAGGTAACGCATTCCACCCAGCCACCACCCTCTCTGTAAAAAAGTGTCTCCTCATCTCCTTCCTGAACCTTCCTCGCTCCGGTCTCATATCATGGCCCCTGGTGTCCCTCCCCTCCCTTACTTTGAACAGCCCCTCTGTACTTGTCTTGTTTATTCCTTTCATGTATTTAAAGGTTTCAATCATGTCACCCTGTCTCTCCTCTCCTCCAGTGAGTACATGTTCAACTCCTTCAACCTCCTCTCGTATGATAAGTCCCCCAGCCCCTTGATCATCTTTGTCACTCTGTGCTGCACCCCCCTCCAGTAACTTAATGTCCCTCTTCAGATACGGATGCCAGTACTGCACGCAGTACTCCAGGTGTGGTGTAACTATTGACCTATACATTGGCAGAATCACCTCCTCCCTCCTTGAGGATATACCCCTTGCAATACAACCCAGCATTTTGTTGGCCTTTGCAGCTGCCTTCCTACATTGTGCCAAGTTGTTCATTGACCCTGTAATGAGCACACCCAGATCCTTCTCCTCCTCCGTCTGGGCTAGCTGCACTCCCCCCTAGCTGGTAACTCCTCCTTGGGTTCTTCATCCCAAAATGCAGCACCTTGCACTTTTTGGCATTAAAGCCCAGTTGCCAGGTGTCTGACCAGGTTTCAAGCTTTGCCAGATCACCCTGCAACCCCTGCCATCCCCCTAGGTCATCCACCACTGCGCCTACCTTGGTATCATCAGCAAACAGACTGATCTTGCTCTTGATGTCCCATGATATGTCTGCAATGAATATCCCAAACAACACTGGTCCCAACACCAAGCCCTGTGGAACACCACTCGTCACTGCCCTTGGGTGTGAGAGCTCCCCACCCACCACCACCCTCTGTTGCCTTCCCTGCAGCCAGTTTCCTACCCATCTCACCAGCATTGCACCCGCCCCTGTGCCTACTAACTTCCTTCCCAGCCTTCCATGTGGCACTGAGTCAAATGCCTTACTGAAGTCTAGATACAGGACATCCACTGCATGGCCCCTGTCCAGTTGCCTAGTTACCCAGTCATAGAACTCGACCAGGTTGGTTATGACTTTGTTTAGTTCAGTTTTTGTTGTGCAGAAGGTCGTTCAGGCAAGTGCCTATTTTCAAAGGATCTAGGGTCATACAGTGGTTATATGCAGATATACTTCGTCCAAGCCTACAAAAACAGACATAGGTTACATAGTTCAAGACATATGAGAGGGAATATAACTAGAACATAGAAGTTGATGGCAGATAAGGATCGCAAGGCCCATCCAGTCTGCCCAACTAGGTGTGTCAGTATCCAGTCCCGGTAGAGTACTGTTCCACGTATCACACCAAGTAGTTTTAGGTAGAAAATACTCTAATTAGCGAAAGGGAAAAATAAATATACTTCAGATATAAGAATCGTTTCCTACTTTCAAAAGTTAATTGCAGGTGCCGGCTCAGTGACGTAGAGGGCTGAGGTGCTGTATACCTTACCGTCTCCCATGCTGGTGACCCAGGTTTGGAAATGAGCCTGAGTCGCCCGGGGTCAGCCAGGAGAGGAGGGCGAGGAGCTGGATTGAGCTGCCACAAAGCAGATCCCCTCTCCCAGGGAGGAATGTGGGCATCCTTGGCTCTTGACTGCCACCAAGTAGTGGCTGGGTGGCAGCGCCAAGTCAAAAGGGAGCCAGGCATTAGGCCGGGGGGAGGAAGGGGCCATCACTGGAGTCATGGAGTGCATGCGCGCCTCTATGCACGACCGTATTCTGGAGTCACAGGACAGTTGGGGGGGGGGAACGGAAAATGGGTCATTGGGGAAGGCTCACTGAAGCCCTAAGAACATGGCAGATTGAGATCCTCCGTGGGAGGACCGCAGCTTGCCTGCCCTGAGCCCTGATGGTAAAAGGGTGTGTGTGTGTGTGTGTGTATATATATATATATATATAAAATTTCAGGCAGTAAATTAATACTTTAAGCAGATATGGCAGTAAGGTCCCCGGAATGCAGTGGTTTTGTGGACACAGAACCTGCATCCTTTTGAAGAACTGGTGCTGCTACAGAATTTACTAGTGGTGTTGCACTTACTGTTGTTCCTTCATGACATGGCCAAGTCTTGTATGATGTACATCATCATGCATTTGCATGATGATGTAGCTCCCCGCCTCCCCCAAAAAATTCTTAGTAAACCGACATGAGTGAGGTACCGAGACACAAGGGTCCTCTCCATTGTCAAGGAAAGTCCATGTCTTTCCAAAAGTGAAGTATAGCAACATAACTCATCTGACTCTACACCGGGGCCACTACCATTGTAGTGTCAGTCACAGTAACAATATGCTGTTTCATTTCTGCACCCTTCACAGAGGTCATCCTTCCAGTATTGAAACTGTATGCATGAATGTTTAGTGAGCAGTGAGAGGATGAGGGGGTAAGAAGCTGCAGGAACTAAGTGTGTAGTTCTGGTGAGCAGATAGGACCACTGTCCTGGACAACCTTGCGTGGCCTAATGATGTGTGCTTCAAACAACATGAAGTCTTGCTCTATTCTGACATATGCAGTTAGGTCCTGCCTTTCAACTGCCCTGGAGAACGAAGAGTTAAACTTTCCATGGCCAGCATGGAATGTTCACCGCAAGCTCGGTTGAAGCCCCTGTCTGCTGTTGTTTAAACTCCAACTGTCAGATTCTTTACTCCGCCTCACTGAACAGTCGCTCCAGAGATTTCTCCTTTGCTCAGTTCAAAAAAGTCAGTTGAAGTGTCGTTTTTTCGTTTGGTTTCTACCGAATTGCTGTTACCGATCAGTAGGTTCAAGTCTCTGTCTGTGGTACCGTGAGTACTAGATAGGTTTTCTGTGTAGTTTCTGTGTGGAACTTGTAAATTGTGGATCGGCTCAGCTGAACCGATCAGTTTTCAGGTAACAAAGTTTGTAATTTACTTAGAGTGTGGTAACCGTCCGTGTCGGTTCTAAAAAAAATGGATTTTATTATGTTTTTTTCCAAGACCCATGACACAGTCAGGAACTGATAGGGGAGTCTTGCCTGGCGGATTGCCGAAAAAGGGTAAGTTTTGGTTAGGATTGGCCATGTCTGAGAAACCCAAGAAAAAAAACGGGCCCACTGGGTTTCAACACTGCAGTGTGTGTGGGGAAGTCTTTGCCAAGGCTGATCCCCACACCACCTGTGTTTATTGTCTGGGGTTTGACCACCTCAATTCAGACTGCCAAATTTGTAAGAATTTCCCCAAATCTACCCTGGAAAAGAGATTAGGTAGACTGAGGGAAAGGGAGGCCGAGAAGTCCGCTGACCCGGATGGCCAGCCCAGTTCGGTTCCGACCGAACCAGAAGGAGTGCCCTCTGACCAGGGCGATACTTCTTTGGGTAAAAGGAGAGCCGATTCTGAGGAGTCGGTTCTGGTAAAAAGAAAAGGAAAAGATAAATCATCCAGTTCGGACCCAGAAATTCATACTGTAACCGCCGATGAGATAGCCAAGGCAGTAAGGATAGTGCAGTCACTTACTTCGGTTCCGACCGAACCGGCACCATCTGGCAGGGGTTCGGTTCGGTCGGTTCTCCCAGTTCCGGATTACACTTTGGAAGAATTTTATGAACTGGAGGAGGAGGAAGGAGAGTACGAGGATGATGATGGTGATTATGAAAGTCTGGATGTGCCTATTGACCCGGACATCTCCCCAGACAGACCTTCAGGTGTTTCTCCTCCTAGGATTTCTGAGTCCCCTTCCCACTTTATGTTTTACAAAAAAAGTGGCTGAGACCCTCCAGCTACCTGTGGAGGAAGCTGTAGAGGATCAGGAGGAACCTGATTTCGTTGAGTTGATGGACATCCCAGAGTCCAGGAGACTGTCTGTTCCCCTCCACAAATCATTTGGGAAACAGACACATAAAATTCTTAAGACTCCTAATTCCATACTTCCTGTGGAGAGACGAATGGACAACAGGTATACTCTTTCAGGCTCAGACACGGAGTTCCTTTCCCAGCAATGCAGCCATGTTGGGGTAGTGCAGGCTGCTGCCTGTGATAAGGCAAATATCCCCTTGGCATCACACCCCCCAGACAAGGACTCCAGGAAGAATGATGCCATGGCAAAAAAACAGTACATGGCAGCATCTTTGGGACCCAGGCAGGCTAACTATATGGCCTACACAGCTAGATACCAGAAGTCCAGGTGGGACACTGTGCTGGCTCTGGCTAAAGAGGCCTCTGACCAGCTTGCCAAGAAGCTGGAGCAGGTGGCTGCAGATGGGATTGAGGCATCCCAAGTACAATTTCATGCTGCTGTGGACTCCAATGACGTTTCATCAAGATTCATGGCTACATCTGTGGCTCTTCGGAGGATGGCTTGGCTCAGATGTACCAGCCTATCACAGGACACCCAGGCTAAGGCCATGGATTTCCCTGTTATTGGTAATCTCTGTTTGGGGAGCAGACAGAGAACTACATGAAATAGATGGACGAGTACAGGACCACTTACAGGAGTGCTCAGGCCAAAGAAAGGCAAGCTACTCCTCAAAGGCAGCAGTCCAGGGGCAGGGGCAGGCCTTTCCAAAGGCATTTTACCAAGCTCAGGCCTCCTCTTCTTACTCTCAGAAGGGGTTCTTTAGAGGGAGAGGCAGACCAAAGATGAGCAGGCCTGCATCCACCCCTCAGCCTAAAGCCCCTGCCAAGCGGACACCTTGATGGGTCTGCCCGGGCTGATTCTCCCATGCCAGTAGGGGGCAGGCTGGCTTACTTTATCCAGGACTTGAAGTCTCTAACATCAGACAAGTGGGTCCTTGAAGTAGTAAGCCAGGTACTGGTTCTCAGCTTCAAAAAATTTCCCAAGATGAGAACCAGATCCTTTCCACCTGCAAATCCATCAGAGACCCTTGCCTTAGAGGCAGAGGTTTCTTCCCTCCTAGCTCTCAGAGCTATAGAGAGGGTTCCCACCCTACACAAGGGCAAAGGATTGTACTCCAGGTACTTCCTAACCCCCAAAAAGACAGGAGAATGGCGGCCCATCCTGGAACTAAGATATCTGAACAAACACCTTTTAAAACCAAAGTTCAAAATGGTGACTCTGGCAATAATCCTTCCCTCTCTAAGGCCAGGGGACTGGCTAGCCTCCCTGGACCTCAAAGATGCCTATTTTCACATTCCCATCAGGTGCTCTCACAGAAAGTACCTCAAGTTTGAGTTGCCCTCAGGCCACTATCAATTCAGAGCAATGCCCTTTGGCCTAACATCAGCCCCAAGGGTTTTCACAAAATGCCTGGCAGTAGTGGTTGCATTCCTAAGGAGAAAAAAGATCTCCATCTTCCCATACTTGGACGACTGACTCATAGTAAGTCAGTCTCCTGACCAAGTCACGTCACATTTGCAAGTGACCCAGCAAGTGCTCACTTCCTTAGAATTCCTTCTCAACCTCCCAAAGTCAGTTCTCAAACCAGTACAGCTCCTCACCTTCATAGGGGCAGAGCTGGATACAGTAAAGGCAAGAGCCTTCCTTCCCTTGGACAGAGCAAGGACCCTCATGGAACTGGCCTCTTCATTCACCCTTCAAGTGTCTCGACCAGCAAGGCATTTTGTTCAGCTTCTGGGCCACATGGCAGCTTCTACAGCAGTGGTCCAAGGAGCAAGATTCCAGTTGAGGGACATTCACTTCCACTTAAGAACCTTCTGGTCCCAAAGAAAGGATTCCCTTACCAAACTAGTCCCAGTGACTCGAACCCTGATCCAGGCCTTGCAATGGTAGCAGGATCAGGACAATTTGAGACAAGGGGTTCATTTTGTCACTCTGTCTCACTCAGTGATACTCACCACAGATGCTTCCCTGCTGGGCTGGGGAGCCCATCTGGGGGATCTTACCACCCAAGGACTGTGGTTACCTCAGGAATCTCTGCTTCACATCAATCTCTTGGAACTCAGAGCAGTGTTTTTGGCACTGCAAGCTTTTTCCAAATCTGTGCAGAACAATTTGGTCCAGGTCAGAACAGACAACACCACCACCATGTGGTACATCAACAAGCAGGGAGGCACTCGGTCTACGGCCTTGTGCACAGAAGCAATGAAGTTGTGGTCCCTAGCTTATTCCCTGCAAACCTCTCTGATAGCAGTTCACCTCCCAGGGAAGGACAATGTCCTAGCAGATGCTCTGAGCAGAATTTCCCAGGGCCATCATGAATGGACCCTAGATCCTCTAGTTTTAAAAGTGATTTTCTCGAGATGGGGCACTCCAGAGATAGATCTTTTTGCAGGCCCAGACAATCACCAACTTCCTCTCTTTTGTTACAGTCCCCCAGTCTTGGGCTCAGTCCCCCTGGATGCTCTGATCCTGAATTGAGAAGGGAAATTTCTGTATGCTTTTCCCCCCTTCCCTTTCCTGTTCAAAATGTTAGTCAAGATAAGGTCACAACCATGCAAAGTGATTCTGATTGTTCCAGACTGGGCCAGACAGCCCTGGTATCCCCTGTTGCTGTCCCTAGCAGTCCACCTTCCCCTGTCTCTTCCCAGGAATTACAACAACCTGTTGACATCCTCTCAGGGGAGGATTTGGTACCCAAATCTTCGGTCTCTCAATCTCAAGGCATGGCTCTTGAAGAGTTAGAGTTTGCTGATCTGCATCTTTCCCAAGGGGTTCTGGATGTCTTTAAGGCTTTTCAAAAGCCTTCCACCAGGAAGACTTACAACTCCAAATGGAAAAGATTTAGCATTTGGTGTTCTAAGAAAAATATTTCTCCAGATTCTGCTGAGTTACCCACGGTTCTGGACTATATGGTCCATCTTACTGGCCTAGGCCTTAGGCCAGCTACCCTTAAAGTACATTTGGCAGCTGTTTCTGCTTTCCTGTCAGTAGGCAAGCCATCCCCTTGTCAGCCCATCCTGTGTTTTGTAAGTTCTTCAAGGGATTGCTTCACACCAGTCCCCCCTTTAGGGATCCTGCTCCTGCTTGGGACCTTAATGTTTGCATTGCTCAGCTTATGCAACCCCCCTTTGAGCCTTTGTCCTCTGCAGAGCTTAAGTTCTTGACTTGGAAAACTGTATTTTTGGTGGCCATTACCTCTGCCAGGCGTATCAGTGAATTGCAAGCTCTGTCAGTGGAACCTGATTTCATCTCTTTCCATAGAGATAAAGTGGTCCTAAGAACTAACAGAAAGTCTTTGCCTAAAGTGGTTTCAGATTTCCACCTCAACCAGTCTGTGTCTCTCCCTGTTTTCTTCACTGACCATTCCTCCTCTGGAGAGAGGAGGCTACACAGCTTGGATGTTAAAAGAGCCCTTAGCTACTTCATAGAGCGTACCCAGGGTCACAGGTTTGACTCCCTCCAGTTGTTCCTTACGTATGGAGAAGTTGGTAAGGGCAAACCTGCCACTATTGCCAGGTGTATTGTTTCTTGTATACAATTCTGCTATGAAAAACTGGGTAGAACTCCACCCTCAGGCCTGGGGGCTCATTCCACTAGAGGTACAGCTGCTTCTCTGGCTGCTGCCAGGGATATTCCTCTCTTAGAAATTTGTCAAGCAGCCACCTGGAAAACAGTCCATACTTTCACCAAGCATTACTTTCTGGATATCCAGGCTAGGAGTGATGCTCGGTTTTGCACAGCAGTACTTCATAGCCTGTTTCCAAAGTAGGTTCTGTCCCTCCTCCATGGAGGTACTGCTTGATAGTCTGCATATGTCAGAATACAGCAAGACTTCATGTTTGAAGAAAAAATTACTCACTTTAGTAATGTTGTTTCTTCTAATGGAGTCTTGCTGTATTCTGACCTCCCCCCCGCCTCCCTTCTCAGAACCTAGTTTTTGGGATGTGGGTGGGCAGGAGCAGTGTTGGCACCCTAGGGGTGTCCCTGTTTCACCCTCTTTTATTTTGGGTGAGTGATTGTGTTTTGGGATGGGTTTTGTTTTTGGGTTTCCTGACTTGAGTCTTCTTTTTGAAACCAAAAAACCCTTTTATGTAGATATAGTTGCCAGTTGGCTAGTTTTGAGTTTTACAGTTTCCACACAGAACTTCTAGTGAGTATGGCTCGTAAAGATCTGACGGTTGGAGTTTAAACAGCAGGAGACAGGGGCTTCAACCGAGCTTGCAGTGAATATTCCATGCTGGCCATGGAAAGTTGAACTCTTTGTTCTCCGGGGCAGTTGAAAGGCAAGACCTAACTGCAATGTCAGAATACAGCAAGACTCCGTTAGAAGAAACAACATTACTAAGGTGAGTAATTTTTTCTTATTGCAGGCACCTCCATCAGAGTCTCATGGCTGACAGCACAGATGACCTCCCCAGGGACATCATGGACCAGGAAGATACAGACCTCATAGATAAGGTAAACTGCCAGACATTTCTATATTGATGGTGGGCACTCTCTCACCGTTTCTTCTGTAGATGTTAACATTTTGTTGCTAATAGAGGGGGAGTCATGGTTTTCTCCTCCTCCTCTCAGTTCATAGTCTCAAAGATAATCAGGGAGGATTTCTGCCCAATTTTAATTATTTTCTGAAGATGTTTGTGAGACAAACTAAGTTCAAGATGGAGTAGTCCCACTCAATTATCAGAGCTGTTTTTTTTTGGGGGAACCTTTCTCATTTCCATTTCAGCTGCTTGTCTCCACTTTCCAATACATCACTTGCTCAGAATTTTCTGAGCTTGTCTATTTGGGAGCTTCATGTTCAGTACCATGCTCTCCTCTTAGGTCTCATCTCCGCTGCCAAGGGTTTTAGCCAAAGTACTAATAGTCATTGCGGACACCTTGAGGTCAGATGGTCATGATGTGCACCCGTTCATGGACAATCTTCTGATCGAGGCAGCTTTGGACAAAGTTGGCTAAAAACCTCCTCTTCGAAAAGTCGTACTCCTGGAGCAACTTGGCTGGACAGTAAATAAGCAGAAGAGTGCTGTCCAGCCATCCTGGAGCTTGGAATGCCTAGCAGTGTGTTTTCAGATGGATTTACATTGAGTCTGGTGAATCTCCAGTGAGACATCAGACATCTTTGTGTAGATATTGGAGACTTTCAAACAACTTGAAGTCTTGCTGTATTCTGACTATTGCAGTTAGCTCCAGCACTTGAACTGCCCCAGAGAGTAAAGGGTTAATATTCTATGCAAGGCATAGAACGTTGAGCTCGAGCTCGGTTGAGAACTCTGTCTGTAGCACTTTGAAACCAAACCGTCAGATTATTTACTCCACCTCACTGAACAGTCGCTCCAGAGATTTCTCCTTTGCTCAGTTCAAAAAGTCGGTAAAGTTGTTGGTTTAGTCCAAAATTATTTCTAAATTAATTCCGCTTTGCCTGTTCAGGATTCTGTCTGTGGTACTGTAAGTACTTTAGGTAGTTCTTTTGTGGAAATTGTAAAAGCTGTATTGTCAGTCAGTTCAGCTGAACCGACCCTTTAGTAAGTCATTTGTGCAAGATTTTAGTGTGTGGTCACCGGTCCATATCGGTTTTTAAAAAAATGTGATTTGTACATTTTTTTCCCAGCACCCGTAACACGGTGAGAAACCGATAGGGGAGTCTTGCCTGGTGGTTGCCAAATAATGGGTAAGTTTGCTAGGTTGGCCTTGTCTGAGAAACCCAAGGAAAAAAACGGGGCCCACTGGTTTTCAACACTGTAGTGCGTGTGGGGAGGTCTTTGCTAAGGCCGATCCACACACCACCTGTGTTTACTGTTTGGGGTTTGACCACCTCAATTCAGACTGCCAAATTTGCAAGAATTTCCCTAAGTCTGCTGTAACCCCCAGGTGGCGCTATCCCAAGGGCTACTACCCCTGCCTGCTTGACTACTGACAAGTTGAGGGGCCTAGGTTCTATGGTGGGTGCCTCCACCCAGAGGTCAGGGTTTGTAGTGGTTAGACTAGCTTGGTCACAGCCCTCTGGGACACTGAGACCCCCTTTTATTCCCTCTAGTGACTCACACAATGCACAGAAGTTACAGTCCCAATACTCCACATGTACATACTGTTAAATCATAAAGTACCACTTACCTTCGAGACTGATTCTGAGGTTCGTATCTGAGGACCCCCTGTAAAATAAGGTTAATCAGCATACGCCAATACAATGCTTGATATGTAGGTACTGACACTTCAGACAGTTTAACGTTTAACAACATCAAATCTGGTTTACTTAAGGGGACTAAAACATGGGAGGGGGAGATCAGGTTAGTTGGCAGAATTAGATCACAGTACTGTGCCCATTACATGGTCTAAAAGTCACACTTTGGGTACCCAGGTTGGGGGCGGCTCGCCAGGTCCGTTGCCCGGGGTTGGCCGGCAGGTGTAGATGGATGGGGCCCTGTAGAGAAAAAATATGCACATCACCCAATTGCAGGGTGCGAAATTCCTATACTTTAGGTGCCCCAGGGCAGGCACTTTTGCTTCAGGACACCTAAAACTGTTTAGTGCCTGCCCCTTTGGGCACCTAAAGTATTTCAGCAGAGTTCCGTTTTGTTCCGTTTTTTTTTTTCCCCCAGACCTTGCCATCTTTTTTTTTTTAAAAGTACTCTCACTTTCCTTGGTGGCAGGGGAGCCAGCAGAGTAGCGCAGATGCAGAACTGACATCCCCAGACCTTGCCGTTTTTTTTTTTTAAGTCCTCTCACTTTCCTTGGGGGCAGGGGAGCCAGCAGAGTAGCACAGACTCAGAGCTGACATCTGTAGAGCTGATCACGAGTCTGCTCGTCTGGATGTCAGCTGACTGCTTGTCTGCAACACACATGGAGCGAACAAGTTGGAGGAGTACGTTTAGAGCAGGCTGATGTGCCCCCCCCATTACAATTGACTGGCACACAGATCAGCCAGTCAAGTCTTCATGTGTCCCTCAGTCACTGTTGGAGGTGGGCTACAGCAGCATATGCACCAGTTGGTGCGCTTATGTGGAGTATTCACTCGCCCCCTCCAGACAGCGTGACGCGAGGACCGAGCGTAGCACGCCATTCCTTAGATCGCATTCATGGAGACAGGCTGCCTGCCAACCTGAACGATTGCGATCAGCAAAATAAATAACCAAAAGCTCTTTTAAGAGCTAAATTTCTCTTTAACCACTCTCCCAGAAAAACGGGACTGCAAAGGAGGGGGTCAGGGGATTATAACTTGTAAATTGGAGCAGCCTGGAAGGAGAGGAGTGTGTGTCTGTGTGAGACTAACGTGGGTCTCTCTGACTGTCTCTCCAGTCAGGACTGAAGGAAATCTGCAGAACAGAAAGGCAATCTGTGGGGGGGGGGGGGGATTAAACTGCGGAAAGAAGGGAATGGAAGGGATATTGAGTTAGGGAGAGGTACAAAGGAGAGGAGACAATTCAGCAGGATAAAAGTGTGTTGTAATTTGTGAGAGAAAGCAAACCAGGCAGTAAACAGAAAATAAAAGCAAATCAAACAAATCTATATAAATTAATCAGTCTGCTCAACTGCTCTGCAATTTCTGATAAAAACCAGTGGCAGCAGCTTGTGGTGAAGCACTGCAGAGACTAAACTTAAACTCAGACTAGTCTAAATGCACATGCACTATATAACCAGCAAAGTAATTAAAAAGTAGTCTGTACTGGGCTGGCCTTTGGATTTGTTATAGAGACAGTACAGACAATCAGACTAGTACTGCCTGCAGGCTGTTTGAAATAAAGGAGCTCAGTGCTGCTCAGTCAGTGCACCCAGTCTATAAAGAAAGCTGCATTCATTTACAAGCTTCTCTGCGGTAACTTATATGTAAATCTACTGTTCCATATTTTCTACTAGCTAGCTACTGTGTGTGTGGAGGGACTAACTAAAATCTGGACTAAATACGGAAACAACCAGGATGTTTGTTATAAAAAATAAAATTGCTGAGTGTGGACTAAACTAAATGTAAATCCAGGGACCAGTTATAAAAACAATCTATTAAAGCTCTTTAGCTACTGTGTGGACTGAGAAAATCTAATTAAAAGTAATTGTTTATTAAAGTTCCAAAAGCTTTTGAACTTGGAACACCTAAAACTTAGGGGGATCTACTATTACTCTACTAGCTAATAAAGCTACTTTATGTCTTCTGTTAGCACCCTTTGCAAACTGTGTGAGAGGCCTTTCGGCACCATGCAATTCTGCTTAAAGTTGGACCAGCATAACATTCTGTGGTGATTTGCATATGCAGCCCATAATGCTTTGCATTGTGGGGGCATGTGTGATTTTGTATTTACTTTATGTGGAGTTGACTATCTCAAATCTAAATACTGTTATTAAAAAAAAATCTTTCGTTGTGGTCCGGACTGTCTAAAATATCTAGCTTTTTACAGGCTACACTGTGTGGACTATCTAAGATCTGAATACTGCTATAAAAATCTAGCTTTTTAACAGGCTACACTGTCTGTGGACTATCTAAAATCTGAATACTGTTATAAAAAATCTCTAACTTTTTACAGGCTACACTATGGACTATCTAAAATCTGAATACCTGTTATAACAAATAATCAGACAACACACAGGTTTTCTTGTTAAGTTTATTATAACAAAAAAAAAAGACAACACATTTTTCCTTGTTGCATTTATTAATACTGAGTAACACATAGAAACATAGAAACATAGAAGTTGACGGCAGATAAGGACCTCAAGGCCCATCCAGTCTGCCCATTTCTTTTTCTATCTTATAAATGTGCCATCGGCCTTTGCTATGTCAGTGACCTATCTATTCATAGTCATTTGTATTGCTCCCTTATGCCTATCCCATGCCTGTTTGAAGCCCTGCACTGTATTCATAGCCACTACTTCTTGTGGTAAGCCATTCCATGCATCTACCAATTCTTTCTGTGAAAAGAATTTCCTCACATTCCCCCTTAATCGGCCTCCTCTAATCTCATGCTGTGTCCTCTTGTCCTGCTATTTTCTTATATTTAAACATGTTAGACTCTTTCACCTTGTTTATGCCCTTAAGGTGTTTAAATGTCTCGATCTATCACCTCTCTCCTCCTTTTGCTCAAGGGTATACATATTGAGCTCCGTTAATCTGTCCTCATATGTCTTCTGATGCAGTCCCTGCACCATTTTGGTTGCCCTTCTCTGGACTGCCTCAATTTGGATTAATGTCTGTGAAGGTGTGGCCTCAATACTGCACGCAGTACTCCAGATGGGGCCTAACCAATGTTCTTATACAGAGGGATTATTACCTCCTCTTATGACTTATGATACCCCTGCTAATACACCCTAACACCCCCTAGCCTTACCTACTGCTTTGGAGAGGTCTGCTGGATGATTTTAGGTCATCAGTGATGATGATGCCCAAGTCTCTTTCTTCCTTTGTGACTGCTAGCAACTCCCTCCCAGCCTATAAGTGGCTTCAGGTTTCTCTTCCCTATGTGCATGATTTTGCACTTCTTTGCATTAAATCCCAGTTGCCACTCTTCTGACCATTCTGCTAGTTTATCCAGATCTCTTCTCATTCTGCCCACCCCATCTGGATCATCTACTCTGTTGCAGATCTTGGTGTCATCTGCAAACAGACAAGCTTTACCCTCTAGTCCATCTGCTAGGTCACTAATGAAGATGTTGAATAGGACTGGCCCCAGGACTGATCCCTGAGGTACCCACTTGTGACTTGCATCTCTTCTGACTGTATACCATTTACCACCACTCTGTTTTCTGCCAGTCAACCAGTTTGCCACCCAGTTGACCAACTTCTGACCCACCCGAGCCTACCTAGCTTATTTATCAATCTTCTATGTGGAACAGTGTCAAAAGCTTTGCTGAAGTCAAGGTAGGCGACATCAACTGCTCCCCCCTTGGTCCACCACTCTGGTTACCCAGTCAAAGAAATCTATGAGATTAGTTTGACAGGACCTTCCTTTTGTAAACCCATGCTGTCTTGGATCCTGTGCCCCTATGGATTCCAGGTGTTGCACTATCCTTTCCTTAAGGAGTGCTTCCATAATCTTGCCCACTACTGAGGTAAGACTGACCGGTCTGTAGTTCCCCGCAAATAAAAAATTCGTAAAATCAGTATTCACAAGTTCAACTCCGAACAGCCAGGCAGACACCATGAGTCTTTTTAAATCTGGATTTAAGAGAACGCGTTTTGATGAGACTGCGGGAGCGGACTCGGGATTCCCTAACACCAAGTACTAGTACTACTACAGGCACAGCTATAAGCCCACCATCTCCTTGCCCAGACAGTGAAACTGTTATGACCACTGAAGTTTCCTCAAGTGCTACTGCTTGTACTGAAAGCCAAGTTAAGGCCCTGAAAGTTAGAAAATTTCAGGAATCCTGGAAAAAGGGCAGGAAGTGCCTTACGTATGACACAGATAACTGTGCCATGTTCTGTACATGGTGTCAGAGTTATGATAAAAGCCAAAGCAAAAATAATTTCAGAACTGGATGCAGTACTTTTAGAGTAACATTATCTCAGCACATGAAGTGTCCATAGCACACAAAAATGCTGAGATGGCATACATTGCAAATAAAACAAAAGTTGGAGAAAGACCAATAGAGAAATCCATACAATTTATGGAACAAAAAGAAATGGATCAAATTTGTAAATTGTTCTGTATTGCACATTACGTTGCTAGGACCGAAAGGCCTTTCAGGGATTTTCCTGGGTTGATAGATTTACAAAGAAGAAATCATGGGGGATGATGCTATGAGTCACAGTTACAGTAGTGACAAGCAGTGCCATGTCTTCATTCACTATATTGCCCAAGATATTCAAGCACTACTGCTAGTCTACTACAAGACAATGACTTATTTTCTTTTCTTGTTGATTCCTGCACAGATAAAAGTGTGACTGAGGAGGAGGGCCTTTATGTACGTGTTTTTGAAAATGGCCTACCTGTAACAAGATTTCTTGCACTGAAACCAGTCAGTGTCCATAATTCAGAAAGCATTTTAAATACTGTGATTAATACTTTAGAGGGTGAAGGTGGTTTAAGGGATGGTAGTTGGAAACATAAGCTGATAAGTGCGTCATCTGATGGTGCTGCTGTAACATTGCGGAGCACTTTCCGGTGTCCTTAGTCGAATAAAGCAAGATTTCCAGTGCCCACACCTCATTGATATACACTGCTGTGCACATCGTTTAGATCTTGCTGTAAAGGATTCGTTCAGAGACTGTCCCTTTTACAAGACATTAGAACAACTTCTGCTGAACATTTACTCGTTTTACCACAGGTCACCAAAAAGTTGGTAAGGCCTACAGGAAACGGGATCCCTTTTAAATATTAATGTGGTCAAACCAGTTAACACTGGTGGCACTAGGTGACTTACTACACAGAGAGCAGGCCATTTCTGCCCTTGAAAGGAACTGGGCTGCATTATTGCCTCACTCGAACATGTGTCACTGACAAACAAGCAGGATCATGGCCAAAAGACTAGGAATACTTAAAGTGCTTAAGACTTTAAAATGTGTTATATACATGAACTTTCTGAAAGTGTTTTTGGTTACTTATCTGCTCTTAGTCTGTGCTTTCAGCAAGAGGATGCCACTGTTGAAAAGTTCACAGCAAAGTAGAAAGCACAATTCAAAAACTAAATGGTCTCTCGAATCAAGAAACTCTTTACCACATCTAACACACATCTGTAAATGAGAACCTAACTCAAGTACAACAGTGTTGACTTGACTAATGAAACTAGCAGGCACAGATCAGGTTCTCCTTCAGACACTATAGAAGCCACAATTTCAGAGATCAAAAATTCTTCAGAAAACATCACAGCACATTGAATCTACTTCCAGTCTTTCACGACCAATAAAGTGCTACTAGCTGCAAGAGCTTTAAATTTTCAGTCCTGGCAAACATCACAGGGCACTTGAAACATATGGAGATCAAGCAGTTCAAACAGTTGTTGATCAGCATAAAAGTGGTCCTAGGTCTCGATGAGTTGATATTACTTTGGTACTGCTGGAGTGGCTAGGACTTAAAAAAGCACATTACTCCACTTGCTGTCTGTTGAAAGTTGTAAGTCTCTGAAATTGTGGCAGAAAGTGATTCTTGTGATGTGCAGGATCAACAGTTTGAAATGTGCTGGCCATTGTCAGAATCATTCTCCTGATTCCTGTGCACACTGCTGCTGCAGAACGAGGCTTCTCTCTGATGGGAAGAATAAAAAATGACTGGAGGGTTGGATTATGCCCAGACACCCTACACAACCGAATGTCTATATCTCTGAATGGACCCCAGCTTAGTGACTATAACCCTGAAGGTGTCATATCACTGTGGTGGAAAAATGGCAAAAGAAGGCCCACTACCAAAGCTTATGGCTCCAGAACACTGTCACTGCATGCTGCTTCTGCCAGCCCTAGTGGTGGTGATGAAAACGAAAGTGCTTGGTCCAGTGAAGATGACATCTAAAATTATGTAAACTAAGGGGCGGCATGTAAATAGTTTGTTGGGCATGTACGTTTTCTTCTTACATGCCCAAGTGGTCATGTACTTCTTTTCACAAATTTCATACCCTGCCCAATTGTAATCCGGAGCCGGATGGCTCAGTCTTTGAGGAAATGAAGGAAAGAAAATCAGATGAAACACTGTTGATGGTTAATCGGTCACAGGGGATGCCCTGATTGGTACTCACCTAGATTGATCTTACTTGAGATACAGCTCTTGCAGCAGGTTACACCATTAGAGGACTGAAGCGGCAGGCGCCAGGACCTGACGGAAAAATTCTAGCTAGCTATCTTCCGCGAGGGGACCCGCCCAGCGATCCCACCTCGGCGTCAGGCGTGGTACATAAGGCGGTCCCTAGATTCCCCAGTTCTTTCCGCCGATCGACTTGCATGCCTCGACCCTCCAGTCTTAGTCTGGTCTTGGCGGCCAGCGTGGTTACAGAGCTTTCCTACGGGAATTCGTTTTCTTGAAATATATTACCGCTGATGTCCTCTCCGACCTCCGGTCATCCATCAAAGAGTGTGCTTGCGGGAAGCAGATCCCTTCAAGGACCCCCACACGGCCTCGTCAGGTGCCTGGGCCAGAACCCGCGATACAGGGCCTGCTCTTTCTGCCAAGGGTTCAATAGCGAACCAGGATCCGAGCCAGAGCTCTTCAAGCGTTCTTGTTGGAGGAGAAAGTAAGAGCTCTATGTCCTCCAAGGGAATCCATCACGCAAATCCACAAGCACACCGGAAAGAAAAGAAAGGAGAAGGCCCCTTCCAGGTCCCCGACCAGGGCCTCCGAGTCCCGCAGCTCTGGGTCAAAGTCCGACTGCTCTCCATCCAGGGCCTGTTCTCTGCCTCCTCCGGCTGCGGTTTCTGCACCTCGCTCTTCTCAGGCCCATTCCGCCAGGCCGTCGTCGTCCTCTGCCTCCAAGGCCTTGGCGAAGTCCGGGGAGCGCCACCACCACCACCATAGGTCGGGTTCCCGCCCGGCACCAGCGTCGGTCGTCTTCTGTGCACCCGAAGGCGTTGGAGCTTACTCCCTGAAGAGGTCAGTAGACCCGACGCCGGGCCGACTGCCGGGTCAGTCCGTCACTCCCTGGAGTCGTTGTCGGGCCAAGCCTTCCCAGCGATCGGGCTGGGGACTGGCGTCTGCCCTGCTCTGAGAAGGAGGGCTCCTGCGCTTCCGGCAGTCGTCGGGCAGGAGTCGCCCAATAGGAGGAAGATCTGGCGCAGCCCGAGGACCAGATGCGACCCGGCCTCATGCAGTCTCCCAGGGCCCACCGCACCCGCCGAGGCCCCTGTGGAGCGTCGCCAGGACCCGGCGACTGCCCTCCGGCGCCTGGGCGTTATCGGGATTTTCTTTGAAGTGGAAGTGAAGGATCTCTTCACTTATTGGTGGGACGCACCATTAGGGAGGATGTGGTCCCCCCTGCCCTCCTCCTCCTCCTCCACCACTGGCACCGGCCCCCCTTCGCCCTTGAGGTCGGCAGGCCCGCCTCAACTGCCCCGGGCCCAAATCCTCTCCTAGGGGACGGCCGGAAAACGGAGACCTCCGCTCAAGATCTTCTTCTGGATCACCCAGCCCCAAGAGGTCCAGGAGACACCGACGTTCGCCCCGACAGAGGACACGGATCAGTTTACACCTCCTCTAGATCCCCCTATCTCCATTCTCCATCCCTTCTCCGGACCCACGTGAGACGCGCGGATCTCCTCTGGATGACCTGCTCATGCTGGATATTATGCGTCATATCCAGGAGAACATGGGGTGGGATGCTGAAGAATTAGACCCCGAAAGGTTACGCCTTGCCAAGTATCTTCGGCAAAAGGACCCCAAGCCTGTGGTGGTACCACCCTTGGTGGACACTTTCATGGACGTCACCAAGGCTGCGTGGAAGCGTCCACATTCGCTCCAGGCGGTGCCAAAGAAAGCTGACCGTCTGTACAAGGCCCTAAGGAGGACCAGTACCTGACGCAGCAGCCTCAGGCCGACTCTCTGGTCATCATAGCCTCACATGACCGGTCACAGAGGCCGCAACATCCTGAGCACCCTGCCACGGACCCAGAACCAAACAATTTGGACTCTCCGGGCAGGCGCACTATGCTTCCGCTACCTCGCCATCAGATCCTTAAACTACTAACCCACATGGTTCAGTTTCAGAGCGCTTTGTGGGAACAGGGTCTGGAGGCAGCTGAAAAGCTACCCGAAGGTGAGCAGAAGGAGGAGATGCTCCAGCTCCTCCGCACGGGTTCAGACGTGGGGACCCAAGTGCTTCGAGCCACGTACGATCCCGCAGACTCATCAGCCCGAGCAGCAGCTTCTGGCGTTTGCCTCCGGAGACACTCCTGGCTACGCATCTCCGGCTTCACCCCGGACGTCCAGAAAAACATTATGGACGCTCCTTTCGAGGGAAGTTTTATTTGGTAATCCTTCGAGAAGATCATTACCAAACTTCAAGAGGCGGGAAGCGGTGGGGGTGGTCCAGGCCATGTACCTGACCTAGGCTTGGTTCTTCGTAGGAACCAAAGCCGTTTCAATGAAGCGGACACAGAGGCGTAGCAACGGCTCCGCCTACACATCAGAGGGGCTCTGGTTTCCGTAGAACTCAGGGTAAACAGCCCGGCTGGCGAGGTCATGCGCCCTCAGACCAACCCAGCCAGCGGGCCCATCTGCCGCCACAGCCTGACTCCTTTCTCGCCCTACTCAGGATCAACAACGGAAATCATGGTCGGGCGGTCGATCGCAGACTCCTGCCGGGATGGCAGGCTATCACCACCGACAGGTGGTTCTGCAGTTGGTCGCCTTGGCCACTTTATAGAGTTCTGAAAAGCCACCCTCGAGAGGCCTCCTTTGCTCTCCCGGGTATCGGGTCAGCACAAAAGCTTGATTTGGCAAGAGGTACTCACGCCCTAAGAAAGGGAGTGATAGAAGTCGTCCCGGAGAACCAGAGGACGAGGATATTTTCACTTCTTCCTGGTTCCCCAGAAATCAGGGACCTCCATCAATTCTGGACCTCCAGCGACCTCAACGTGTCGATCGCCTACAAAAGATTCCGCGTGGTGACTCTTCCGGGCCTTGTTCCCATGCTGAAACAAGGCGCCTTTTTAGGTCCCTAGACATGCAGGACGGCATGCACTGTCCCCATGAGCTCATCGCACCAGGGGTTCCTGCGCTTGAGTTCTCGACCACCACTTTCAGTTCGGGCTCTTCCGTTCGGACTGTCATCCGCACCAAGGTCTTTGCCAAGTGCATGGCAGTTGTGCAGCATCTCTAAGGAGACAGGGCCACTATGTGTTCCGTACTCGACGACTGGCTTCTCATGGCCGCCTCCAGAGAGTGCTGTTGCTTCAGTCCAGAGCACCCAAGACTTGTTCCAATCTGGGCATTCTCATAAATTCAGAAGTCTCTCTTGGTACTGTCGCAGAAACTGCAATTTATAGGCGCCAGTACTGGACACCGTTCAGGGAAGAGCTTTTCTTCCGGACGACAGAGCGGATCGCATCAGGTCCCTCAAAAGGGATTTATCATCGAACAAGATCGTGCCTGCCAGGTCGGTCCTTAGCCTCTTTCGGACACATGGCTGCGGCCATTCCGACTGTCCCTTTGCAAAGGCTCCACATGCGGGTAACCAGTGGATGCTCAAGTGCAATGGGACCAAAGGCAAGACCACTTGCAGCATCGGTCAGGATCCACGAACTCAGTGATCCGCGACTGGCAATGGTAGCTAACCTCCCGTGGTCGCTTTCCAGGCGTCCGTTTGTAGGCGCTGTCCCCGGGTAACCACTCACCCACGGATGCCTCAGGTCTTGGTGGGGGCACACCTGGGCGAGGTCAAAGTCCCAGGGTCTGGGATCTGCTGGAGGCCTTATCTCCATATCAATGTCCTAGAGATGAGGGTGGTCCTCTACCCCTGCAGGCTTTTCAGTCAGTAATCACACTGTCCCCTCCTGCTTCAGACAGACAACACGGTGCATGTAATACCTCAACAAACAAGGAGGCGACTCTTCCCTTTGCAGGGAGGCCAAGAGGTGTGGGATTGGGTATCGGACACGTAGAATCTCATCACTGTGCCACGTCCCGGGGTGGATAATACGATTGCAGAAGGCTGAGTCGCTCCCAGGCCAGAGTCCACAGTGGGAACTTCTTCCAGGAGGTAGCAAGAGGATCTGTTTCTTAGATGAAATTCCAGAGCTAGACCTGTTAGCATCCCCATCCAACGCAAAACTGCCCAATTTTTGCTCGCTAGATCCAGGGCCTGGTGTTTTCTGGCGAACAAGTATCCCTCTCCTGGGCGAACAGATTCTCTCGCTTTCCCTCCCTTCCCGTTGATCCAGAAGTTCTTCTCAAGCTCGCGCAGGAGCATGCACAAATGATTCTGGTGGCCCCATTCTGCCCCAGACAGATCTGGTTCCCCTTGTTGATGCAACTATCTGGAGACCCCGCTCCCAATGCCGCTCAGCTCCCACCTACTGTCTCGGAGAAAGGTTCTTTGCTCCATCCGGATCTACGTTCTCTGAACCCGCATGTGGCTCCTAGAGACATAGCCATCTTAAAGTCACGGGGTCTCGCAAGAGGTTGCAGAGGTTCTTTCTGCAGCCAGAAAACCGGTAATGCATGGCAACGTGACGCCATGAAATGGCGCTTTTGTTTATGGTCGAGTCGTGATCTTTCCCCTTTAGGTTGTCCTGTGGAGTAATTTTAGATTACCTCCTCCCTTTTCATTCAGGCCTAGCCTACTCCTCCATTAAGGTGCACCTTTGTGCCATTTCTACTATACCTCCCAGTAGGACACCGGTACAGTAAGCTCAATTGGATGCCTCTAAGAATTTCTTGTAAGTGTTACCTTAGGCCTCCCATTAGTGACCCTAGTGCCTCCATGGGATCTGCTCTTTGTCCTGGAACAGCTCACTTCCTCCCTTCTAACCTGCCGCGATTGCGAGCTACGCTTTCTGTCTGGAAGACGTTATTTTTAGTTGCTGTTACTTCAGCGGAAGAATTTCTGAGCTCACGCCTCATGTGCAAAGAGCCTTATTTAGTTTTCCACCGGACAGAGTATCCCTGAGGCCACTAACCCTAAGTTTTTACCTAAGGGTCTCTACACTCACTCTAAACCTTCGGTCTATTTCCCGAGTTATTCTAATAGAGGAGAGGCTTTGCTCCACAACCCTGGATGTTCACCGCAGCCTGAGTATTACCTCAACAGAACCAAGTCTCTCGTAGTTCTGATCAGCTTTTGTTTCTTCTCTGAGAGAATGATGGGCCAATCAGTATCCAAACAGACTTTGTCTCCTGGCTTTCCAGTGTATTTCTACTGTTATGATATAAAACAAACTCCCTTCCGGGTCCTATCCAGGGTCATTCTACTAGGTGTGGCACATCCTTTGCAGCACTCAAGAACGTTTCCATCTGTGCTATTTGTGCTGCAGCCACTTGAGTTCTGTGCATACCTTTATCAGGCATTATAGTCTGGACATCGCCTCTCGCGAAGAGCCGTTTCGCCTGCGGTGCTACAGGTCTCCTGTCCTAGGTTTAGGACCTGGAATGTTCTTTCTATTTACCTCCTCCCGGAATTTCTGCAGCTACTGCTTGGGGAATCAGTCCAATGGTGTAATCTGCTGCAAGAGCTGTATCTCAAGTAAGATAGTACAGTTCACGTAAGAACTTACCGTAACAGTAGATCTTCGAGCAGCTCTTACGGCAATGCTGCTCGCCACCTTTGCTGGAGGAGAGCAGGGCTGTGCTCTTTCTTTGTTAGGATCTCTCCCTTATTGTCTTCTGACGGTGGATCCTCGATCTCCCTTCTGATGTCATCCTGCGGCCGGAGTCTCCTGCTGGAGATCTAGGGAATCTGGCGGGACCGCCCCTTATGTACCACGCCTGACGCCGGAGGCGGTACCGGCGTCGGAGAGGTCCGCTGAAAAGATAGCTAGCCAGAATTTTCTGTGGGGTCCTGGCGCCTGCAGCTTCAGTCCTAATGGTGTAACCTGCTGCAAGAGCTGTTCTCGAAGATCTACTGTTACGGTAAGTTCTTACGTAACTGTACTGTACTCACAATACCCCACGCTAAAAACGTGGTGCAGATGGTAGTTCTGGATTGCCAGACACACACAGCAGGGAGATGAGATTCTACAAGCCAGGCCACACGGCTTTGATCAGCAGACGGATTCAGTCTGAATACATTCAACTTGGCTTTCAGTCTACACTGCACGGTGACAAGAGATCCCGACTAGCTATTCCTCACAAGCATTCTACACATTTATATGTAAAGGAAATTACTATACCAGGCAGCTGCTTTCAGGTCCCGATCGCACTTACTGCAAACACCCGGGAGTTCACACGGCAGCTTCAGTTCCTGACAGACCGAGCGAGATTCAGCAATTTCTCCAGTCTTTTACAGGGTGAGCCTGGTTTCCACTCTTTCAGCCTTTCTTCCTTTTCGTAGTCTCGGATTCAGTCCGAGTTAAATTGGCAACACAACAGCCCGACTTTAGGCCTCTCACGCACTTCTCATGCAAAACTATATAGTGCAGAAGCTCGGAGCTCCTTCTCTCCTCACAGTCACAACTGATCTGCCCTCCCAGTCACAAGGCAGAGCATTCTCTTCGGGTGCCACCCAGTCCAGTTGGTGGACTCAGCTGTCAATCACTCAGAAACTCTCCCCGTTGGTGCAAATAGGTGCCAAGGTCCAGAACTTCACTTCCCAGAATTACTAACTATGTTTCCTCATTGTAAGCCGTCTCCCAGGAGAGTCCGAATTTTGGTTGGTCCAAACAAACTCCATTTTAGAGGTCCCCCCACACTGATAGGACCCATGCAACAGTTCAGATCCAAAATGGAGGGGCAAAACACACAGAGTCCCAGCTGCAAGAAAGGCAGGTTAGGCAAACTGCATTTTGCTTAACACTAACTGGTTTCAGGCAAACAGTTACCTCTTTCATTAAGGCTCCCTCTGCACTCTTAGCGACTGCAGAAACGGAGTGTTTTCCCCGCAGTTCAGGCGGGATTTGAGCAGAGAAACACCAGCCCCGCTAGAAAACAGTAATCATATCTGCAAGCGACGGCTCTTAAAGAGACAGTATGTGGTGGCTTTTCCAGCACTCACAGTGCCAATCCAACGGTTTAAACGCTGAACGCCAGCAGGCAGGGAAACACTTAGGCAAGCTCTATAGAGGCTTTTTCGGAACCCCCATCTGTAAGGGGGTTACACCCTTCCTGGCCTGAAAAGAACTTGGCATCTGCGTCAAGTAGTTACCCTTAAAATCAATTTTAAAACAACTACTAAATACATTTACTGTACGTTGCTAACAGTTGGATTTGCATTCTTTAAATCACAATCCGATGTTAGTTCTTGATCATACGTACTTATTCTGTATTTCACAGCTTACCATAGGTTATCATATTGTATATACAACAACATTTCAGCATCAGGTCACCCTTCCTGCACATGAAACTGGAAAAGATGGGCCCTTCCCTATCAGCTACCTTGGGCAGGATGGGGCAGGGGCACCATACTCAGAGGGCAAGACAAGTAATCTGGAATTATTTCCCAAGCTTAGTTTGGGCAACGAGCTCAGGGTTGCGTACACTCCCTTATGGACCACATTAAGGGGCAGGTCCACAGGTCTGCCCAGGGACTCAAAGCTTAAACGTACCACAGGCCTCACAGCTTGACCAGTTTTTCTAGGGGGAGCTGTTACAGTCTCTGCACTGTTAGAATCACTTTCAGCACTGTCTTTACTTGCCAGGGGAGTCTCCATTGGTGTAGAGAGGCTAGAACTTGGGGCACTTTCAGCTCCAGGAGTTACAATCTCTGAGTCCACAACACTTGGCTCACATGGAGCGCTTTCGGACACTGGCAGTGGACTGTCAGTACACTGAAAATACTCTTCTTGTTCTGTATATCACCAGTCTGTTCCCGTTCATCGTTTTCCTCCTCTGAAAGTTCAAACAGTTCAACCATACACAATGATTCCATATCATCTGACTTGATGCTTTGCACCTCACTTTCTGGGGGCATTGGCTCCAGAGACAAAGCTGGGGGCTTAGACAGTCAAGAAGGCCTAGCTTCATCTCCAGGATTGACTAGGGGATTGCCCCAAAACAATTGACTCAGTTCATAAGAAGGGTAGTATTCAAAGCCATACTCACTTTCCTCCGACATGGACTGACAGTCATGTTCAACTGGGACTTGTGGAGGGGAACACTTTAACTCAGCTTTTGTAGGTGCAGGCTTTCTTGATTCTTTCATAGCAGCAGCTCTAGTCACTGGTTCAGAGGGGGCATCTTCTGGGGGCTCAAACTCCAATCAAGATTTGTCCAATGGGATATAAATGATTTCTATGCATTGTTTTCACATCTTTTGAGTTATTCTCTGGCCTTACTTTGTACACAGGCAGATCATCTAGTTTGTCTACCACAATGTGGGGGAGATGGTTCCACCTATCAGCAATCTTGTGTTTGCCATGTAATCCCAGATTTCTTAGCAACACCCGATCTCCCTCCTGGAGTTCCATTGCTTTCACTTTTTTATCGTACCTTTCTTTGTTGGACAGATTTATTTTGGCAGCCATGGTTTGAGCCAGTTGGTATGCTTGATTTAGCTGGACCTTTAACTTTTGCACATACTGTAAATGATTAGCTGCTTGAACCCCATCAGGGGAAACTCCAAAACACACATCTACTGGCAGTCGGGTTTCTCTTCCAAACATCAGGCGGTAGGGGGAGTACCCAGTGGCATCATTTTTAGTGCAGTTGTAGGCATGTACCAGTGTGCTGATTTGTTGGCTCCATCTAGGCTTGTCTTTGGGATGAAGGGTAGCCAGCATATATAGCAGAGTGTGGTTGAAACGTTCAGGTTGTGGGTCCCCTTGGTGGTGATAAGGGGTGGTTCTGGACTTTCGCACTCCCCACAGAGAAAGCATCTCTTTGATCAGACGACTCTCAAAGTCCCTTCCTTGATCAGAATGGATTCTTTGTGGTGCCCCATAGTGAAGAAAAAAGTTTTCTATAAGCACTTTGGCCACAGTTGAGGCCTTCTGGTCCCTAGTGGGGAAAGCTTGGTCATATCGGGTGAAATGGTCAGTGACCACCAGCACATTACCAATGTTTCTTTGATCTGGCTCTAAACTCAGAAAGTCAATACAGACCAATTCCATGGGGGCACTGGTGGTGATAACAAGAGGGGCAGCCCTTTGTGGCAAGGCTTTTCTCTGTAAGCAGCGACTACAAGTTCTAATGTGTTGTTCAACATCAACCCCCATTTTAGGTCAATAAAATCTGGATCTCACCAAGTCAAGTGTTCCGTCAATGCCAGGGTGCCCCATGTGGTTATGTAGGGACCCCAGCACCAAGTCTCGAAAGGCAGTAGGAAAAACTAACTGTTGTTTGTCCATTTGTCCCCCCTCTGTCTACTGTCTCTCTATATAACAGTCCATTGATCAGTTTCAACTTAGGACCTTCTTTATATAACAATGCAGTTCTCAAATCAGTGGAACGTAACTTTGTCACATCTTTCCTTGCTTGAAGGGCTTCTAGAGCTGATTTGATCATGGGATCTCGGGATTGAGCCCGCTGAATACTGTCATTATTGAACTTGAGGCAAGGCACCAGTGTCCAAGGCAGAGAAGTGGCAATAAGCAGCAGGAATGCAATTTCCAGAGGGTCCCAAACAATCCACCATATAGTCCACTGCGTCCGTGGACATTTGTTCCTCCCTGTCAAACTTCTGGCAGAGTGCTCGAATATCAGGTTCTGACAGTCTGACCCAGTCATTCGGGGGGACAGGCCTCCATGAGAGAGCATCAGCATCTATGTGGTTCAGGCCTGCTCTGTATTCAACAGCGTAGTTGTATGTAGATAATGCAGAAAGCCACCTATGGCCAGTGGTGTCTAATTTAGCTGACGTCTGGACATAAGTCAAGGGATTGTTGTCAGTTTTTACCAGTATTTTAGCCCCATACAAGTATTTGTGGAATTGGTACACAATGGCCCACTTCAGAGCTAGGAATTCTAACTTGTGTACGGTATAGTTCTTTTCGGAAGGGGTCAGGCTCCTGCTGGCAAAAGCCATGGGTCTTAAACCATTCTCATGTTCCTGGTACAACACAGCCCCCAACCCTTGCAAGCTAGCATCTGTGTGCAGGACATAAGGTTTTGTTGGATCTGCATGGGCCAATACTGGAGCGTGGGTAAGTTGATATATGATCTCATGAAAAGCAGTCTCACAATCAGGAGTCCAGCGGGCCCCAAATACTTCACTCAGATGAAAATACTCTCTCTCAGTCTCAACGGACGCTGATTTTTTTTGTATCTTTTGTGGGTTGGAGGGTACCCTTGAGTAAGGTTAAGTAAAGGGCGGATCACTCTTGAATAGTCCTTGATGAAACACCGATAATAACCATAGAAACCCAGGAATCTTTGTAATTCTTTTAGATTTTGGGGCTGTGGCCAGGTGGTCAGGGCCTCAACTTTACTCGGATCTGTCTTTATCCCTTCAGTAGAAATTGTGTGCCCCACATACTTTATGGATGTTTGAAAGAATTGACACTTATCAATGGACAACTTCAGGCCAAAGTCTTCTCGTCAGTCCAACACCTTGAACAGTCTACCCTCATGCTCCTCCAGCGAGCTGCCAAACATAATAACATCATCTAAATACACCAGGCACTCTAATAAATTCATGTCCCCTACTGCACGCTTCATTAATCGTTGAAAAGTGGCTGGGGCACCGGAAATCCCTTGAGGCATCCTCCTGAATTCATAGAAACCCAGCGGGCAGATAAAGGCAGTCTTCTCACGGTCTTCCAGGGCCATCGGGATCTGGTAGTACCCGCTGCGAAGATCCAGCATGGAAAACCATTTGCGCCGTTCAGGCAGTCCAAAGCACCTTGAATGCGTGGCATTGTATACTGATCAGGGATAGTTTAAGGTGCAATAATATATGCACATCCTCACAGTCCCATTCTTTTTTCTCACTACCACAATGGGAGAAGCATATGGGCTTCGAGATTCTTGTATTACACCAGCAGCTAACATCTCTTGCAAATGTCACCTCACATCATCTGTGTCAGCAGGTACCAGGTGTCGAGACCGTTCACGAAATGGCCTATTGTCCTGCAGCCGGATATGGTGCTCGGCCCCCTGCACGCAGCCTACGTCCCACTCCTTTAAAGAGAACACGTGGTCTCTTTGGGCAAGCTTCTTACTGATCCTCGCTTTCCATTCAGCTGGCACCGGGGAGTCACCGAAATCAAACAAATCAGACGTTACTCTATCATTTTTTCCCGAACTCTTGTTACTGGCTAGCACAGCAGTATCCACACAATGCACAGTAGCCAGGGTGCAACCTTAGTTTACTTGAATCTCCCTGTCAGACACGTTGTGAACTTGAACCATCATTCTTCTGGCAAAAGCATGGGCTCTAGCAGGCAGAATACTTGGCTTGACCAGCAGGCCCTCTGGCAGTTTTCCATCTCCTGGTGCATCCAGCATTAATATTTTGTTCTTGACATCCTTTTTCATATGGACCTCTCCTTGCAGGACACATTGGGCATTTGGTGCCAAAAGCAGAGATTCAGGATCCTTCTTCCAGACAACCCCAACTGGTTCCTCTGGTTCCATTCTGTTAGCATCTCTCTGTGACTCATAGGTCTTTTTGATCAAGGCCGGAATTCTTAGGGCCCTACCAGTCCAGGACCCTTGTTTTTCATAACACAACTGCGCCAGTCGCCCAAACATTTGTGCAGTAGTTCCAATCAGCAACAGAACCCCATCATACAGTCCAGTAGGGGAACACACTAAGGCTAAGGTCTCCACTTGCTCTGCCACTCCAGCCACAGAGGTGGGAAAGGACAACCAAATTCAGATATAGCCAGAGTAGGGGTAGGCCTTCTCACTCAAGCCCCAAACATGTAGTCCTTCCAAGGGTTGCAGGGGTACATTAGACAAATGCTTCTGATACCAGTCCTGAAACATAATTGTCACTTGGGAGCCACTGTCTAACACAGCTCTTGTAGGTACCCCATTCACTTTCACAGTAGCCTTCATGGAGGGACTCACCACCTCAGACCATTCGGGGGGCATTAATTGGGATGTCGATCAGGCATTGGCCCTGGTGGCAAACCTTTTGTGGGTGGCTCCCCCCGGTGACCAGGCATAGGTTTTTCGATGCCAGGCCACTAACCTGTTAGTAACCTTTCTCAAGTTCTCTGGCAGCTGACAAGCAGACTGAAAGTGTCCATCCTTTCCACAATGGTAGCAGAACTTAGTGTCTCTGTTGTCCTTGGAGGGAGGAGGAGGATCTCTTATCTGGTTGGGCATCTCTGGGCCCTACAGGGCTCTTCTTGCACTGGGGGTTTACACTGTTGGACCTCTGGGTCTCCACTTCTATTGGGGGTGAGAGCAGCCCATTGCAGTTCCCTCACCATCTCTCTTAAGTCCCTTATTTCTGCTCTCAGGTTGCTCTCAATCCGAGTTTCAGGGGAAACGACATGCACTCCCACTCCACTTTTAGGTTCAGGGGGAGCCTGATATAGATATGGTTCCCGGTAGGCCTCAGTCAATTCCTTAATCAACCCTCTCAGCTGTTGTGTCTCATCTGGCTCACTCTTCTCAGGGGTCTGATAAGGGTTCACAGCCCCAGCATAGGGTTTCCATCCCTCTTCATCAGTTTCAATCTCACGGATCTCTCTCATCAAGTGGCAATACTCAGGAGGGTTGGCCCTCCTGTCTTGCAATTTGAGTTTCAGCAATATTACGCTTGAAAATCTTGCTGACTTCAATATGTGGTCTAATCGGACCTGGTTTAGCACTTGGGCAGGCACTCACCCTTTTGCAAAGCCCTTTCCATCCTGGTAACAAAAGTAGACAGTTTCTTATTTCTTCACTGTTTAGCTGACTTGAACTTCCATAAAAGATCTTCTCCTGTTTCTGTGCTGCCAAATACTCCCTCTAATGTGGAAAGATATTCTGCTGCAGTGGCCTCCGGACTAGTGGCCCATAGGAATCGAATAGCTTCCAGTGCAGGACCCCTCAAACTTTCCATCAACCATTTTCTCTTTCCCCCTTGGAACACTGCCACTCTTGTACTGAAGGGGTAGCATAGTCCATCCAGGTCTCCAAATTATCTTCCCCTGAAGGCACTGGAACAGTACCGGAGAAAAGTCTCAGTCTTCAATAGGAATCCATTTGAACGGGGGGAATAACCATAGGGGATGTCGCTAGTGTGGAGCTCTTAGAGAACCCAGGAGATGTACCCGGGGAAGGCAGGGGAGTGTGGTTGCCTGAGATGTCTTAATACTTTTACCAATTCCTGAGCGGTTCTCCTTTCTGCAGCTAACAGTTTGAGCAGTTTTACTTCAAAGCTGTTGATACTAGGGGACCCACCCGGGGGTGGCCAAACCACTATGTGTGTGAATAACTCTCCATCCCTTCTGGGCACCTTCGGGCAAAATCACAGGGGGCACCTTCTCAGGGTCTACTGTGTGAAAGCAGCACTTGCAGGGTTTGTTCGAGCAAGTCGGCCTTGCCCATACATTTAACATGTTCTACAGTAGAGACAGTGTCAGCGCTTTTTTTTCCCCAAAGGGACATCCAGCAATAAAACAGCCTTTTGGGAGTCTATTTCCTCAGCTTCGCACCACCCCATCAGTTTGTGTACCATCATCTTAAGGGGGTCGAGTTTTAACTTGGGCATGGTACTCCCCTCCCTCCATTTTCTCCTTTAAGTTATACATAATGGGGTACTTTCTTCACTTGGCCACTAGAGGACGCAATTCTCAGTGGTGCCTCCAAGATGTAACCCCCAGGTGGCGCTGTCCCAAGGGCTACTACCCCTGCCTGCTTGACTACTGACAGGTTGAGGGGCCTAGGTTCTATGGCGGGTGCCTCCACCCAGAGGTCAGGGTTTGTAGTGGTTAGACTAGTTTGGTCACAGCCCTCTGGGACACTGAGACCCCCTTTTATTCCCTCTAGTGGCTCACACAATGCACAGAAGTTACAGTTCCAATACCCCACATGTACACACTGTTCAATCATAAAGTACCACTTACCCTCGAGACTGATTCTGAGGTTAGTCTCTGAGGACCCCCTGTAAAATAAGGTTAATCAGCATACACCAACCAATACAATGCTTGATATGTAGGTACTGACACTTAAGACAATTTAAAGTTTAACAACATCAAATCTGGTTTATTTAAGGGGGACTAAAACACAGGAGTGGGAGATCAGGTTAATTGGCAGAATTAGATCATAGAACTGTGCACGTTACAGGGTCTAAAAGTCACAATCTGGGTACCCAGGTTGGGGGCGGCTAGCCAGGTCCGTTGCCCGGGGTTGGCCGGCAGGTGTAGATGGATGGGGCCCTGTAGAGAAAAAATATGCACAACACCCAGTTGTAATCTGGAGCTGGATGGCTCAGTCTTTGAGGAAATGAAGGATAGAAAATCAGATGAAACACTGGTGATGGTTAATCGGTCACAGGGGATGCCCTTATTGGTACTCAAAATACCCTACGCTGAAAACCTGGCACAGACGGTGGTTTTGGATTGCCAGACACACACAGCAGGGAGATGAGATTCTACAAGCCTGGCCACACGGCTTTGATCAGCAGACGGATTCAGTCTGAATACATTCAACTTGGCTTTCAGTCTATACCGCACGGTGACAAGAGAACCAGACTAGCTATTCCTCACAAGCATTCCACACATTTATATGTAAAGGAAATTACTATACCAGGCAGCTGCTTTCAGGTCCCGAGCGCACTTACTGCAAACACCCAGGAGTTTACACGGCAGCTTCAATTCCTGATAGACCGAGTGCGATTCAGCAATTTCTCCAGTCTTCTACAGGGTGAGCCTAGTTTCCACGCTTTCGGCCTCTCTTCCTCTCCATAGTCTCAAATTCAGTCTTAGTTAAATTGGCAACGCAACAGCCCAACTTTAGGCCTCTCACGCACTTCCCGCGCGAAATTATACAGCACAGAAGCTCGGAGTTCCTTCTCTCCTCACGGTCACAACTGATCTGCATTCCCAGTCGCAAGGCAGAGCATTTCTCTTCAGGTGCCACCCAGTCCAGTTGGTGGACTCTGCTGTCAATCACTCAGAAACTCTCCCCGTTGGTGCAAATAGGCGCCAAAGTCCAGAACTTCACTTCCCAGAATTAATAGCTATGTCTCCTCATTGTAAGCCGGCTCCCAGGAGAGTCCGAATTCAAACAACATGAAGTCTTGCTGTATTCTGACAATTGCAGTGATTCCCAACCTTTGAACTGCCCCGGAGAACTAAGGGTTAACTTTCCATGCAGAGCATGGAACGCTGAGCTCGAGCTCGGTTGAAGTCTCTGTCTGGAGTGTTTTGAACTCAAACCGTCAGATTCTTTACTGCGCCTCACTGAACGGTCGCTCCGGAGATTTCTCCTTCAGCTCGGTTCGAAGTCGGTTAAAGTTTTCAGTTTTTCGTCGGTTTAAACCGAAAAAAAGTATCCGCATAGTCGGTTCAGTCTCTGTCTGTGGTGCCGTGAGTACTAGATAGGAATTGTTCTATTTTCTGTGTGGAACTTGTAAAAGTGTGGTCGGTTCGGCTGAACCGACCATTTGATTGTGAATTTTGCTATATTTAGTGTATGGTTACCGGTTCTTATCGGTTCTAAAAAAAACGTGTTTTAACCAGTTTTTTCCAATACCCGTGACACAGTTAGAAACCGATAAGGGAGTCTTGCCTGGCAGTTGCCGAAAAAAGGGTACTTTTGGTTAGGTTGGCCATGTCTGAGAAACCCAAGAAAAAAAACGGGCCCACTGGGTTTCAACACTGCAGTGAGTGTGGGGAGGTCTTTTCCAAGGCCAATCCCCACAGCACCTGTGTTTATTGTCTGGGGTTTGACCACCTCAATTCAGACTGCCAAATATGTAAAAATTTTCCCAAATCTACCCTTGAGAAGAGATTAGGTAGACTGAGGGAAAAGGAGGCCGAGAAGACTGCTGACCCAGATGGCCAGCCCAGTTCAGTTTCAACCGAACCAGAAGGAGTGCCCTCTGACCAGGGCAATACTTCTTTGGGCAAAAAGAGAGCTGATTCTGAGGGATCGGTTCCAACAAAAAGAAAGCGCAAAGATAAATCGGTTCAGATCCAGAGGCTCATGTTCCGACCGTCGAAGAGATAGCCAGGGCGATTCAGATTGTGGAATCGCTTTGTCCGGTTCCGACTGATCCAGCTCCTTCTGGCAGGGGTTCGGTTCGATTGATTCCCCTGGTTCAAGAGTATACCCTTGAAGATTTTTATGAACCGGAGTTTGAAGAGGAAGGGGAATTTGAGGATTATGATGTAAGTGAAAGTCTGGATGTGCCTGTGGAACCGGACATCTCCCCAGACAGACCATCAGGTGTTTCCCCTCCTAGGCTTTCTGAGTCCCCTTCCCACTTTATGTTTTACAGAAAAGTGGCTGAAACCCTTCAGCTTCCTATGGAGGAGGCTGTGGAAGATCAAGAAGAGCCTGATTTTGTAGAGATGATGGGTATCCCAGAGTCCAGGAGACTGTCTTTTCCCCTCCATAAATCTTTTGGGAAACAGACACAAAAAATCTTAGCCTCCTAACACTATACCTCCTGTGGATAGAAGAATGGACAAGAGGTATACACTTTCAGGGTCAGACACAGAGTTCTTATATCAGCAATGCAGCCATGTTGGGGTAGTGCAGGCTGCTGCCTGTGACAAGGCAAATATTCCCTTGGTTTCACACCCCCCTGACAAGGACTCCAGGAAGATTGATCCCATGGCAAAGAAGCAGTACATGGCATCTTCTTTGGGACTCAGGCAGACAAATTATATGGCCTGTACAGCCAGGTACCAGAAGTCCAGGTGGGACACTGTACTGGCACTGGCTAAATAGGCCTCCCCCCAGTTAGCCAAGGAGCTGGAGGCGGTGGCTGCTGATGGGATTGAGGCATCTAAGGTTCAGTTTCATGCTGCTGTGGACGCTAATGATGTGTCATCAAGAGTCATGGCTACATCTGTGGCTCTTCGGAGGATGGCTTGGCTCTGTTGTTTTAGCCTCTCACAGGACACCCAGGCTAAGGCTATGGATTTTTCTGTAGTGGATAATTCTCTGTTTGGGGAGCAGACAGAGAATTACGTGGAGAAGGTGGACGGGTACAGGACCACTTATAGGATTGCTCAGGACAAGGAAAGGCAGGCAACTCCTCAAAGGCAGCAGTCTAGGGGCAGGGGCAGGCCTTTTCAAAGGCCTTTTTACCAAGCACAGGCCTCTTCTTCCTTTTCGCAGAGGAGGTTCTTCAGAGGGAGAAGCAGAAGGGGGATGAGCAGGGCTGAATCCACCCCTCAACCTAAAGCCCCTGCCAAGCAGACACCCTGATGGGTCTGCCCAGGTTGACTCTCCTATTCTAGTAGGGGGCAGGCTGGCTTACTTTATCCAGGACTGGATATCTATTACATCAGACAAGTGGGTCCTGGAAGTGGTAAACCAGGGACTGGTTCGCAGCTTCAGAAAATTTCCGAAGATGAGCGCCAGATCTTTTCCACCTGCAAATCTTTCCGGAAACCCTTGCCCTAGAGGCAGAGGTTTCTTCTCTCCTAGCTTTAAGAGCTATAGAGAGAGAGTACCTACTCTACATTGGGGCAAAGGACTGTACTCCAGGTACTTCCTGACCCCCAAAAAGACAGGGGAGTGGCGATCCATCCTGGACCTAAGATATCTGAACAAACATCTTTTAAAACCAAAGTTCAAGATGATAACTCTGGGAATAATCTTTCCCTCTCTAAGGCCAGGGGACTGGCTAGCCTCCCTGGACCTCAAAGATGCCTACTTTCACATTCCCATGAGGTGCTCCCACAGAAAGTACCTCAGGTTCGAGTTGCCCTCAGGCCACTATCAGTTCAGAGCAATGCCCTTTGGCCTAACCTCAGCCCCAAGGGTTTTCACAAAGTGCCTGGCAGTAGTAGTTGCCTTTCTAAGAAGGCAAAAGAGTTCCATATTTCCTTGTCTGGACGATTGGCTATTAGTGGGTCAGTCTCCAGACCAAGTCAAGTCTCACCTGCAAGTGCTCACTTCCCTAGGATTTCTTCTCAACCTTCCCAAGTCAGTTCTCGAACCAGTCCAGCTCCTTACCTTTATATGGCCAGAACTTCACACATTTAGAGCAAGAGCCTTTCTTCCTCTAGAAAGGGCAAGGGCTCTTATGGAACTAGCTTCTTCCTTCAGCCTTGAGGTATCTCGACCAGCAAGGCATTTCCTCCAGCTCTTGGGCCACATGGCAGCTTCAACAGCAGTGGTCCAAGGGGTAAGATTCCCAGATGAGGGATATTCAGTTCCACCTGAGAGCCTTCTGGTCTCGGAGAAAGGACTCCCTTACCAAACTGATTCCAGTGACTCTGACTTTGATCCAGGCCCTCCAGTGGTGGCAGGATCAGGATAATTTAAGGCAAGGTGTTCCTTTTGTTGCTCAGCCTTGTTCAGTGGTCCTTACCATGGATGCTTCTTTTCTGAGCTGGGGAGCCCACCTGGGGTCCCTTACTGCCCAGGGCCTGTGGTCCCCCCAAGAATCCCTTCTCCACATCAATTTTCTAGAGCTCAGGGCAGTTTTTCTAGCTCTAAAAGTGTTCTCACAGTCAGTTCAGAACAAGATGGTTCAAGTCAGAACAGACAACACTACCACCATGTGGTACATCAACAAGCAGGGAGGCACTCAGTCCACGGCCTTGTGCACAGAAGCCATAAAGTTGTGGTCCCTGGCTTATTCCCTGCAAGCCTCTCTTGTAGCAGTTCACCTTCTAGGCAAGGACAATGTGCTAGCAGATGCACTTAGCAGGATTTCTCAGGGCCATCACGAATGGTTCCTGGACCCTCAGGTGTTGAAAGTGACTTTTTCAAGGTGGGGCACTCCAGAGATAGATCTCTTTGCTGCCCCAGACAATCACCAACTCCATCTTTTTTATTGCAGACCTCCAGTCTTGGGCTCGTTCCCCCTGGACGCCCTGATTCTGAATTGGGAAGGGAAGTTTCTGTATGCCTTTCCCCCCTTCCCACTCCTGTTCAAAGTGTTAGTCAAAATAAGGTCTCAACCTTGCAAGGTGATTCTGGTTGCTCCAGATTGGGCCAGACAGCCCTGGTACCCCCTGTTGCTGTACCTAGCAGTCCATCTTCCCCTGTCTCTTCCCAGGAATTACAACCTGTTAACATCCTCTCAGAGGAGGATTTGGTACCCCGATCTTCGGTATCTCAATCTCAAGGCATGGCTCTTGAAGAGTTAGAGTTTGCAGATCTGCATCTTTCCCAAGGGGTTCTGGACATCCTCAAGGCTTCTCAAAAGCCCTCCACCAGAAAGACTTACAACTCCAAATGGAAAAGATTCAGCATTTGGTGTTCTAAGAAGAATATTTCTCCAGGCACTGCTGAATTGCCTACGGTTCTGGATTATATGGTCCATCTTAATGGCCTAGGCCTCAGACCAGCTACTCTCAAGGTACACTTGTCAGCTGTTTCTGCATTTTTGCCTGTGGGGGAAGCCTTCCTCACTATCTTCCCATCCTGTGTTCTGTAAATTTTTTTAAAGGATTGTTTCACACTAATCACTAATCCACCTTTTAGAGACCCTGCCCCTTCCTGAGATTTGAATGTCTGCATTGCTCAATTTATGCAACCCCCCTTTGAGCCTATGTCTTCACCAGAGCTTAAGTACCTGACTTGGAAAACTGTGTTCTTGGTAGCCATTACCTCTCCCAGGCGTATCAGTGAATTGCTAGCCCTGTCAGTGGAACCTGATTTTATCTTCTTTCATAGGGATAAAGTGTTCCTTAGAACCAGTAGAAGGTTCTTGCCCAAAGTGGTTTCAGACTTCCATTAAACCAGTCTGTGTCTCTCCCTGTTTTCTTCGCTGATCATTCTTCCTCAGGAGAGAGGAGGCTACACAGTTTAGATGTCAAAAGAGCCCTTACTTACTACATAGAGCGCACCAAGGGTCTCAGGTTTGACTCCCTCCAGTTGTCCCTCACTTATGGAGAAGTGGGAAAGGGGCAAACCTGCCACCAAAAGATCTATTGCCAGGTGGATTGTGTCTTGTATACAATTCTGCTATGAAAAACTGGGAAAAACTCCACTCTCAGGCCTGAGGGCTCATTCCACAAGAGGTACAGCTGCTTCCCTGGCTGTGGCCAGGGATATCCCTCTCCTAGAAATTTGTCAAGCAGCCACCTGGAAAACAGTCCATACTTTTACCAAGCATTACTCTCTGGAGATCCAGGCTAGGAGTGATGCTCGGTTTGGCACAGCAGCACTTCAGAGCCTATTCCCAAAGTAGGTTCTGTCCTCCTCCTTGGAGGTACTGCTTGGTAGTCTGCAGTTGTCAGAATACATCAAGACTTCATGTTGTTTGAAGAAAAAAATACTCACCTTAGTAATTATATTTCTTCTAACGGAGTCTTGCTGTATTCTGACCTCCTTCCCTGCCTCCCCTCTCAGAAACTGTTTTTGGGAAGTGGGTGGGCAGGTGCAGTGTTGCATTTGTTTGGGTGCTTATTTATTATTGTTATTTTTGAGTTCATTGGGTTTAGTTTTTGGGTTTCCTGACTTGAGTCTTCCTTGAGAATCCAAAACTTTTCAGCCAGTTGGCTAGTAGAATTTTTACAATTTCCACATAGAATTTTTAGTTTAGTTGGGCTCGTAAGAATCTGACGGTTTGAGTTCAAAACACTCCAGACAGAGACTTCAACTGAGCTCGAGCTCAGCGTTCCATGCCCTGCATGGAAGTTAACCCTTAGTTCTCCAGGGCAGGTCAGAGGTTGGGAATCACTGCAACTGTCAGACTACAGCAAGACTCCATTAGAAGAAATATAATTACTAAGGTGAGTAATTTTTAGTTCTGGTTGGTCTGAAAAATCTTCATTTTAGAGGTCCTCCCACACTGATTGGACCCATTCAGCAGTTCAGATCCAAAATGGTGGGGCATAACACACAGAGTCCCAGCTGCAAGAAAGGCTGGTTAGACAAACTGCATTTTACTTAACACTCTAACTGGTTTCAGGCAAACAGTTACATCTTTCATTTAGGCTCCCTCTGCACTCTTACCGATTGCAGAAACGGAGCGATTTCCCCACAGTTCAGGCGGAATTCAAGCAGAGAAATACCAGCCCACCTAGGAAACAGTAATCATGTCTGCAAGCAGATGGCTCTTAAAGAGATAGTATGTGGAGGCTCTTCCAGCACTCACAGTGCCAATCCAACGGCTTAAACGTCGAATGCCAGCAGGGAGGGAAACACTTAGGCAAGCTCTATAGAGGCTTTTTCGGAACCCCCATCTGTAAGGGGGTTACACTACCATGGAAAAAAGGTTAGGTAGACTTAGGGATAAGGAGGCCGAGAAATCCGCTGACATGGAAGACCAGCCTGGTTCGGTTCCTACCGAACCAGAAGGAGTGCCCTCTGACCAGGGTGATACTTCTTTGGGCAAGAGGAGAGCCTATCCTGGGGGATCGGTTCCTACAAAAAGAAAGCACAAAGATAAATTGACCATTTCGGATCCAGACATTCATGTTCCGACCGCCGAAGAGATAGCCAGAGCGATTCGGATTGTTGAATCGCTTCGTCCGGTTCCAGCCGATCCGGCGCCTTGTGGCAGGGGTTCAGTTCGGTCGGTTCCCCCGGTTCAAGATTATTCCCCTGAAGACTTTCATGAACCGGAGTTTCAAGAGGAGGGGGGATTTTGAAGAGGATGATGGTGATGGTGAAAGTCTGAATGTGCCTGTGGAATCGGACATCTCCCCAGACAGACCTTCTGGTGTTTCCCCTCCTAGGCTATCTGAGTCCCCTCTCCACTATCTGTTTTACAGAAATGTGGCTGAAACCCTCCAGCTTCCCATGGAGGATCAGGAGGAGCCTGATTTTTTGAGATGATGGACATCCCAGAGTCCAAGAGACTGTCTATTCCCCTCCATAAGTTCTTTGGGAAGCAGACACAAAAAAATTCTAAGGTCTCCTAACTCTGTACCTCCTGTTGACAGAAGAATGGACAAGAGGTACACCTTATCAGGCTCAGATACAGAGTTTCTCTACCAGCAATGCAGCCATGTTGGGATAGTGCAGGCTGCAGCCTGTGATAAGGCAAATATTCCCTTGGCTTCACACCCCCCAGACAAAGACTCCAGGAAGATAGATGCCATGGTGAAGAAACAGTACATGGCATCATCTTTGGAACTCAGGCAGGCTAACTATATGGCCTTTACAGCCAGGCACCAGAAGTCCAGGTGGGACACTGTACTGGCACTGGCTAAGTAGGTCTCCCCCCAGCTGGCCAAGGAGCTGGAGGAGGTGGCTGCTGATGGGATTAAGGCATCAAAGGTACAATTTCATGCTGCTGTGGACTCCGGTGATGTATCATCAAGAGTCATGGCTACATCTGTGGCTCTTCGGACAATGGCTTGGCTCAGATGTTCTGGTCTGTCACAGGACACCCAGGCTAAGGTCATGGATTTCCCTGTGGTGGGTAATTCTCTGTATGGGGAGCACAGAATTACATGAAGAAAATGGATGAGTACAGGACCACTTATAGGAGTGCCCAGGCCAAGGAGAGGCAGGCAGCTCCTCAAAGGCAGCAAGGCAGGGGCAGGCCTTTTCACAAGCTTTTTCTCAGAGGGGGTTCTTTAGAGGAAGAGGCAGAAGGGGGAATGAGCAGGGCTGCATCCACTCCTCAGCCTAAGGCTCCGGCCAAGCAGACACCCTGATGTGTCAGCCGGGGTTGACTCCCCCATTCCGGTAGGAGGCAGGCTGACTTACTTTGTCCAGGACTGGATGTCTGTTACCTCAGACAAGTTGTTCCTGGAGGTAGTAAACCAGGGACTGGTTCTCAGTTTCAAAAATTTTCAGAAAATGAGAGCCATATCCTTTCCACCTGCAAATATATCAGAAACCCTTGCTCTAGAGTCAAAGGTTTTGTCTCTGTTGGCCTTAACAGCCGTAGAGAGAGTTCTAACCCTATACAGGGGCAAAGGTCTGTACCCCAGGCACTTCCTTACTCCAAAAAAGACAGGGGAGTGGTGACCCATCCTAGACTTAAGATACCTGAGCAAACATCTTTCAAAGCCAGAATCCAAAATGGTGACTCTGGGAACAGTTCTTCCCTCTCTAAGGCCAGGAGACTGGCTAGCCTCCCTGGACCTCAAGGATGCCTACTTTCACATTCCCATCAGGTGGTCCCACAGAAAGTACCTCCGGTTCGAATTGCCCTCAGGCCATTATCAGTTCAACGCAATGCCCTTTGGCCTAACTTCACCCCAAGGGTGTTCACAAAGTGTCTGGCAGTAGTGGTGGCCTTTTTAAGAAGAAAAAGGATTCCCATCTTTCCATATATGGACGATTGGCTCATTGTGGGCCAGTCCCCAGACCAAGTCAAGTCAGATCTTTAAGTGACCTAACAAGTTCTCACTTCCCTGGGTTTTCTTCTCAGTCTTCCCAAGTCGGTTCTCAAGCCTGTACAACTTCTCACCTTTATAGGAGCAGAGCTGGACACGATCAAAGCAAGAGCTCTCCTTCCTCTGGAAAGTGCAACAGCCATTTCACAACTGGCTTCTTCCTTCCTCCCTCTGGTTTCTCGACCAGCAAGGCATTTTCTTCAGCTTCAAACATGAAGTCTTGCTTTATTCTGACATATGCAGTTAGGTCCTGCTTTCAGCTGCCCCGGAGAACAGAGAGTTAAACTTTCCATGGCCATCATGGAATGTTCACCACGAGCTCGGTTGAAACCCCTGTCTGCTGTTGTTTAAACTGCAACCGTCAGATTCTTTACTCCGCCTCACTGAACAGTCGCTCCGGAGATTTCTCATGCTGCTTGGTTCAAAAAGTCGGTTGAAGTGACAGTTTTCGGTCGGTTTCTACCGAATTGCTGTTACCGCTTAGTCGGTTCAAGTCTGTCTGTCTGTGAGTACTAGATAGGTTTTTTTTTTTTTCTGTGTGGAACTTGTAAATTGTGGATTGCTTCAGCTGAACCGATCAGTTTCAGGTAAAAAAGTTTGTGCTTAATTTAGAGTGTGGTAACCGGTCCATATCGGTTCTAAAAAAAACGGATTTAATTACATTTTTTTCCAAGACCCATGACACGGTCAGGAACCGATAGGGGAGTCTTGCCTGGCAGATTGCCGAAAAAAGGGTACGTTTTGGATAGGATTGGCCATGTCTGAGAAATTCAGGAAAAAACCGGTCTCACTGGGTTTCAACACTGCAGTGTGTGGGGGGAAGTCTTTGCCAAGGCTGATCCCCACACCACCTGTGTTTATTGTCTGGGGTTTGATCACCTCGATTCAGACTGCCAAATTTGCAAGAATTTTCCCATATCTACCCTGGAAAACAGATTAGGTAGACTGAGGGAAAGGGAGGCCGAGAAGTCCGCTGACCCAGATGGCCAGCCCGGTTCGATTCTGACCGAACCAGAAGGAGTGCCCTCTGACCAGGGTGATACTTCCTCGGGCAAAAGGAGAGCTGATTCTGAGGAGTTGGTTCCAGTGAAAAGAAAGAGAAAAGATAAATCGTCCGGTTCGGACCCAGAAATTCATACTCCGACCACCAATGAGATAGCCAAGGCAATAAGGATTGTGCAGTCGCTAGGTTCGGTCGGTTCCCTCGGTTCCGGATTATACTTTGGAAGAATTTTATGAACCGGAGGAGGAGGAGGGAGAGTATGAAAATGATTATGGTGATTATGAAAGTCTGGATGTGTCTATTGACCCGGACATCTCCCCAGACAGACCTTCAGGTGTTTCTCCTCCTAGGCTTTCTGAGTTCCCCTCTCACTATATGTTCTACAAAAAAAGTGGCTGAGACCCTCCAGCTTCCTGTGGAGGAAGCAATAGAGGATCAGGAAGAGCCTGATTATGTTGAGATGATGGACATCCCAGAGTTCAGGAGACTGTCTATTCCCCTCCACAAATCCTTTGGGAAACAGACACATAAAATTCTTAAGTCTCCTAATTCCATACCTCCTGTGGACAGACGAATGGACAAGAGGTACACTCTCTCAGGCTCAGACACAGAGTTCCTTTTCCAGCAATGCAGCCACGTTGGGGTCATGCAGGCTACTGCCTGTGATAAGGCAAATATTCCCTTGGCATCATACCCCCCCAGACAAGGGCTCCAGGAAGATTGATGCCATGGCAAAGAAACAACACATGGCAGCATCTTTGGGACTCAGGCAGGCTAACTATATGGCCTATACAGCTAGATACCAGAAGTCCAGGTGGGACACTGTGCTGGCTCTGGCTAAACAGGCCCCTGACCAGCTTGCCAAGGAGCTGGAGCAGGTGGCTGCAGATGGGACTGAGGCATCGAAAGTACGAAAGTACAGTTTCATGCTGCTGTGACTCCAATGATGATTCATCAAGAGTCACGGCTACATCTGTGGCTCTTCGGAGGATGGCTTGGCTCAGTTGTACTAGCCTCTCACAGGATGCCCAGGCTAATGCCATGGATTTTCCTGTAATTGGTAATTCTCTGTTTGGGGAGCAGACGGAGAACTACATGAAAAAGATGGGTGAGTACAGGACCACTTACAGCAGTGCTCAGGCCAAAGAAAGGCAAGCAACTCCTCAAAGGCAGCAGTCCAGGGGCAGGGTCAGGCCTTTCCAAAGGCCTTTTTACCAAGCTCAGGCCTCCTCTTCTTCCTTTTCACAGAGGGGGTTCTTTAGAGGGAGAGACAGAAAGGGGATGAACAGGCCTGCATCCACCCCTCAGCCTAAAGCCCCTGCCAAGCAGACACCCTGATGGGTCTGCCAGGGCCGATTCTCCCATACCAGTAGGGGCAGGCTGGCTTACTTTGTACAGGACTGGAAGTCTCTGACATCAGACAAGTGAGTCCTGGAAGTAGTAAGCCAGGGACTGGTTCTCAACTTCAAAAAATTTCCCAAGATGAGAACCAGATCCTTTCGCCTGCAAATCTCTTGAGACCCTTGCCTTGGAGGCAGAGGTTTCTTCTCTCCTAGCTGTCAGAGCTATAGAGAGGGTTCCCACCCTACAGAAGGGCAAAGGATTGTTCTCCAGGTACTTCCTAACCCCGAAAAAGACAGGAGAATGGTGGCCCATCCTGGACCTAAGATATCTGAACAAATACCTTTTGAAACCAAAGTTCAAAATGGTAACTCTGGGAATTATCCTTCCCTCTCTAAGGCCGGGGGGACTGGCTAGCCTCCCTGGACCTCAAAGATGCCTACTTTCACATTCCCATCAGGTGCTCCCACAGAAAGTACCTCAGATTTGAGTTGCCCTCAGGCCACTATCAGTTCAGAGCAATGCCCTTTGGCCTAACATCAGCCCCAAGGGTTTTCACAAAGTGCCTGGCAGTAGTAGTTGTTCTTCTAAGAAGAAAATTATCTCCATCTTCCCATACTTGGACGACTGGCTCATTGTAAGTCAGTCTCCAGAACAAGTCAAGTCACATCTGCAAGTGACCCAGCAAGTGCTCACTTCCTTAGGATTCCTTCTCAACCTTCCGAAGTCAGTTCTCGAACCAGTACAGCTCCTCACCTTCATAGGTGCAGAACTGGATACAGTAAAGGCAAGAGCCTTCCTTCCCCTGGAAAGGGCAAGGACCCTTATAGAACTGGCCTCTTCATTCACCCTTCAGGTGTCTCGACCAGCAAGGCATTTCCTTCAGCTTCTGGGCCACATGGCAGCTTCCACAGCAGTGGTCCAAGGGGGCAAGATTCCAGATGAGGGACATTCAGTTCCACTTAAGAGCCTTCTGGTCCCAAAGAAAGGATTCCCTTACCAAACTAGTCCCAGTGACTCGAACCCTAATCCAAGCCTTGCAGTGGTGGCAGGATCGGGACAATTTGAGACAAGGGGTTCCATTTGTCACTCAGTCTCATTCAGTGATACTCACCACAGATGCTTCCCTGCTGGGCTGGGGAGCCCATTTGGGGGATCTTACCACCCAAGGACTGTGGTCACCTCAGGAGTCTCTGCTACACATCAATCTTTTGGAACTCAGAGCAGTGTTTCTGGCACTGCAAGCTTTTTCCAAATCTATACAGAACAAGGTGGTTCAGGTAGGAACAGACACCACCACCATCATGTGGTACATCACCAAGCAAGGAGGCACTCGGTCTATGGCCTTGTGCACAGAAGCAATGAAGTTGTGGTCCCTGACCTATTCCCTGCAAACCTCTCTGACAGCAGTTTACCTCCCAGGGAAGGACAATGTCCTAGCAGATGCACTGAGCAGAATATCCCAGGGCCATCACGAATGGGCCCTAAATCCTCTAGTTTTGAAAGTGATTTTCTTGAGATGGGGCACACCAGAGATGGATCTTTTTGCAGCCCCAGACAATCACCAACTTCCTCTCATTTGTTGCAGACCCCCAGTCTTGGGCTCAGTCCCCCTTGATGCTCTGATTCTGAACTGGGAAGGGAAATTTCTGTATGCTTTCCCCCCTTCCCTCTCCTGTTCAAAGTGTTAGTCAAGATAAGGTCACAACCATGCAAAGTGATTCTGATTGCTCCAGACTGGGCCAGACAGCCCTGGTACCCCCTGTTGCTGTCCCTAGCAGTCCACCTTGCCCTGTCTCTCTTCCCAGGAATTACAACCTGTTGACATCCTCTCAGGGGAGGATTTGGTACCCGAATCTTCAGTCTCTCAATCTCAAGACACGGCTCTTGAAGAGTTAGAGTTTGCAGATCTGCATCTTTCCCAAGGGTTTCTGGATATCCTTAAGGCTTCTCGAAAGCCTTCCACCAGGAAGACTTACAACTCCAAATGGAAAAGATTCAGCATTTGGTGTTCTAAGAAGAATATTTCTCCAGACTCTGCTGGATTGCCTACGGTTCTGGACTATATGGTCCATCTTAATGGTCTAGGCTTCAGACCAGCTACCCTTAAAGTACACTTGGCAGCTGTTTCTGCTTTTTTGTCAGTAGGCAAGCCTTCCTCTCTATCATCCCATCATTTATTTTGTAAATTGTTCAAGGGATTGCTTCGCACCAATCCCCCATTTAAGGATCCTGATCCTGCTTGGGACCTTAATATTTGCATTGCTCAGGTTATGCAACCTCCCTTTTAGCCTTTGTCCTCAGCAGAGCTTAAGTACTTGACTTGGAAAACTGTGTTTTTGGTAACCATTACTTCTGCCAGGCGTATCAGTGAATTACAAGCCCTGTCAGTGGAATCTGATTTCATATCTTTCCATAGAGATAAAGTGGTCCTTAGAACTAACAGAAAGTTCTTACCTAAAGTGGTTTCAGATTTCCACCTCAGCCAGTCTATATCTCTCCCTGTTTTCTTCACTGACCATTCCTCCTCAGGAGAGAGGAGGCTACACAGCTTGGATGTTAAAAGAGCCCTTAGCTACTACATAGAGCGTACCAAGGGTCACAGGTTTGAATCCCTGCAGTTGTTCCTTACATATGGAGAAGTTGGTAAGGGCAAACCTGCTACTAAGAGATCTATTGCCAGGTGGATTGTTTCTTGTATGCAATTCTGCTATGAAAAACTGGGTAGAACTCCACCCTCAAGCCTGAGGGCTCATTCCACTAGAGGTACAGCTGCTTCCCTGGCTGCTGCCAAGGATATTCCTCTCTTAGAAATTTGTCAAGCAGCCAACTGGAAAACAGTCCATACTTTCACCAAGCATTACTCTCTGGATATCCAGGCTAGAAGTGATGCTCGGTTTGGCACAGCAGTACTTCAGAGCCTGTTTCCAAAGTAGGTTCTGTCCCTCCTCCATGGAGGTACTGCTTGGTAGTCTGCATATGTCAGAATACAGCAAGACTTCATGTTGTTTGAAGAAAAAAATTACTCACCTTAGTAATGTTGTTTCTTCTAATGGAGTCTTGCTGTATTCTGACCTCCCACCCCGCCTCCCCTCTCAGAACCTAGATTTTGGGATGTGGGTGGGCAGAAGCAGTGTTGGCACCCTAGGGGTGTCCTTTTTTTGACCCTCTTTTGGTTTGAGTTAGGGGTTGTGTTTTGTTTTTGGGCTTCCTGACTTGAGTCTTCCTTTTGAAGCCAAAAAACCTTTTATATAGATATATTTGCCAGTTGGCTAGTAAACATTTTACAGTTTCCACACAGAACATCTAGTGAGCCTTTGCTCGTAAAGATCTGACGGTTGCAGTTTAAGCAACAGCAGACAGGGGCTTCAGCCGAGCTCATGGTGAACATTCCATGCTGGCCATGGAAAGTTTAACTCTTTGTTCTCCGGGGAAGTTGAAAGGCAGAACCTAACTGCATGTATCATAATACAGCAAGACTCCATTAGAAGAAACAACATTACTAAGGTGAGTAATTTTTTCTTTTGGGCCACATGGCAGCTTCCACAGCAGTGGTCCAGGGGGCCAGGTTTGAGATGAAGGACTTTCACTTCCATCTGAGGGCTTTTTGGTCCCAAAGGAAAGATCCTCTTACCAAACAAGTTCCGGTTACTCAGACCCTTATCCAGGCCCTTCAGTGGTGGCAGGACTGGGACAATGTGAGGCAAGGAGTTCCTTTTGTCACTCAGACTCACTCTGTGATCCTTACCACAGATGCTTCTTTATTGGGGTGGGGAGCCCATCTGGGGGCTCTCACAGCCCAGGGACTGTGGTCCCCTCAGGATTCCCTCCTCCTTATCAACATACTGGAGCTCAGGGCAGCACTTCTGGCTTTGCAAGCTTTCTCTCAGTCAGTGCAGAACAAGGTGGTTCAGGTCAGGACGGACAGCACTACCACCATGTGGTACTCAACAAGCAGGGAGGCACTCTGTCCACGGAAGCCATGAAATTGTGGTCCCTGGCTTATTCTCTGCAGACCTCCCTGGTGGCATTTCACCTTCCAGGGAAGGACAATGTGCTAGCAGATGCACTGAGCAGGATCTCCCACAGACATCACAAATGGTCCCTGGACCCTCTGGTGTTGAAAGCCATCTTTTCAAGGTGGGGCACTCCAGATATAGATCTCTTTGCAGCCCCAGACAATCACCAACTTCCTCTGTTTTGTTGCAGACCCCTGGTCTTGGGCTCAGTACCTTTTGGATGCTCTGATCTTGAATTGGGAAGGGAGATTCCTGTATGCCTTCCCTCCTTTTCCTCTGCTCTTCAAAGTTCTGGTCAAGATAAGGTTACAACCTTGCAAAGTGATTCTGATTGCTCTGGATTGGGCCAGGCAGCCTTGGTACCCTCTGTTGCTGTCCCTGGCAGTCCATCTCCCTCTGTCTCTTCCCAGGAATTGCAACCTGTTAACTTCCTCTCGGGGGAGGATTTGCTACCCCAATCTGAGATCCCTAAATCTCAAGGCATGGCTCTTGAAGAGTTAGAATATGCAGACTTGCATCTGTCCAAAGGGGTTTTAGATATTCTCAAGGCTTCTCGGAAGCTTGCTACCACAAAAACTTATAACTCCAAATGGAAGAGATTCAGCATTTGGTGTACCAGGAGGTGCATATCTCCAGACACTGCTGATCTAGCTACAGTTCTGGATTATATGGTTCATCTTAATGGCCTAGGCCTTAGACCAGCTACTCTCAGAGTACTTTTGTCAGCTGTTTCTTCTTTTCTCTCAGTGGGAAAGCCTTCTTCCCTATCGTCTCACCCTATATTCTGTACATTTTTTAAGGGATTGCTTCATACCAGTCCCCCCTTTAGGGAGCCGGCTCATGCCTGGGATTTGAATATTTGCATTGCTCAACTTATGCAACCCCCTTTTGAGCCTATGTCCTCAGCAAAGCTCAAGTACTTGATTTGGAAAACTGTGTTTTTGGTTGCTGTTACCTCTGCCAGACGTATCAGTGAATTGCACGCTCTGTCAATTGAACCTGACTTAATTTCATTCCATAGAGATAAGGTGGTTCTTAGAACCAATAGAAGGTTCTAAAGTGGTTTCTGATTTCCATTTAAATCAGCCTGTGTCTCTTCCTGTGTTCTTCACTGATCATGCTTCCTCAGGAGAGCCTACTTTGCATAGTTTAGATGTTAAAAGAGCCCTTAGTTACTACATAGAACGTACAAAGGATCACAGGTTTGACTCCCTCCAGTTATTCCTCACTTATGGAGAAGTAGGTAAGGGCAAACCTGCCACCAAGAGAACTATTGTCAGGTGGATTTTTTCCTGCATCCAGTTCTGATATGAGAAACTGGGAAAAATTCCACCCTCAGGCCTGAGGGCTCATTCCACAAGAGGTACAGCTGCATCTCTGGCTGCAGCCAGGGATATTCCTTTGTTAGAGATTTGCCAAGCAGCCACCTGGGAAACAATTCATACCTTCACCAAGCATTACTCTCTGGATATCCAGGCTAGGAGTGATGCTAGGTTTTGCACAGCAGTACTTCAGAGCCTATTCCCAAAGTAGGTTCTGTCCCTCCTCCATGAAGGTACTGCTTGGTAGTCTGCAGTAGTCAGAATACTGCAAGACTTCATGTTGTTTGAAGAAAAAATTAATCATCTTAGTAATTGTGTTTCTTCTAATGGAGTCTTGCTGCATTCTGACCTCCCTCCCTGCCTCCCCTCTCAGAACCTGTTTGTGGGAAGTGGGTGGGCAAGTGCAGTGTTGCACCCCAGGGGTGTATTCAGCACACTTTCTGTTTTTGTGGGTGCTTTGTGTTGATTAATTAAGAATTTGTTATGCTTTATTACCTGTTTTTTGGGTCTCCTGACTTGAGTCTTCTTTTGGGAATCTAAAACTTTTGTTGCCTGTTGACTAGTGGAAATTTTACAATTTCCACACTATTAAAGTCAATGAGTTTTAGCTGGTAAGAATCTGGCGGTTTGGTTTCAAAGTGCTGCAGACAGGGTTCTCAACCGAGCTCGAGCTCAACGTTCTATGCCTTGCATAGGATTTTAACCCTTTACTCTCTGGGGCAGTTCAAGTGCTGGACCTAACTGCAATAGTCAGAATACAGCAAGACTCCATTAGAAGAAACATAATTACTAAGGTGAGTAATTTTTTCTTCTACCCCCCCCCCAAATCCCAGTCAGCTTATGCATCCCCGAAGTGCCTGTCCTTGAGCCAGTTCTTTTCTCCATTTTTGTAAACGACCTCCCCAGTGCTTTCTCCTCTGTGTCCATTCATATGTATGCTGATGATAACAGTACTCTTTACTTCTGGCTCCACTGTACCTGGCCTCACGTACCAGCTTCAAATTGAACTTTAGCAAAATCTAGCATTGGTTCTGAGAAAGAACAGTTATCCCTCAGTGCTAAGTAAATGGTCTGTATGACTTTTGACCCCAGACAGAGGCATTCTAGAGTCTCCCCACTTCCTTCCTTTCATACCCTCGATGGTGCAGTGATTGAAGATGTCTGCTTCTTCAAGTACCTTAGAGTCTGGCTGGATCATGATCTTAATATTTCTGTTCATGTGGATGCATTCCTCAAGAAGCCACTCCCCAAACCTGGAGCACTTTACAGGAATAAAATGCATCCTGATTCCTGTATGTAGAGAAATCTTCACTAAGATGATTTTTTCCGTTTTCGATATGGAGATATTGTAATTGTTTACAGTGCTGCTCCAAAGTCCACTTTAGCTAAACTGAACCCCCTCTTTCACTCCTTCTGTCGATTTGCCCTGGACAAACCCCTGTGTACTCACCACTGTTTTTTGTATGCCTCCCTCCCTCTCCCTCCTATCTATTGATGCCAGGTACCTTACTCACTGTGCCTCCTTTATCTCCAAATATCGGTTTGGCTCCCTGTCCCCTCTGTTCCCCCCCCCCCCCATTTGCCTCTTATTCCCGTTGCACTGCTTGCTTTTGCTTTCTTGCTATCCAACCAGTGAAATCCACTGCTGGCCAAGTTGCCTTCTCATTCCACTTCCCCTAAGCTATGGGACTTTCTTCCCTCTTCCATTCACTCTGCTCCTTCCTTTCTTGCTCTGAAATCTCTCCTCCATGATTTCTCTGTTCACTCCTGCTGTTGCTTCTGATATTGGGGTGGATTTCCATCAGCTGCCTTTCACCCTGCACTGACACTAGCACAGCCCCTCTCCGCCAGTGGTCAGTCACTACTCCCTGTTCATCATGTTATTGTTTTGTTGCTCGCTGTTTAATGTTGTCTTGCTTGTTTTACAATGTACTGTATGGCAATTTTATTCTTGAAGTGTTTTCTTGTAATTTTTTTTATTTTGTTATACTTAACTCCATATTCTCTCTCTCTCTACCCTTTCCCCCAGGACGCTTCTGGAAATGAGTTGTTCACAGCTCAGTATGTCTCTCCTGGTGAAACTTTTGAAATAAATAAATATTATTGTATAAGTTTTTTATATTGTATCTGTTCTGTCCTGTGCCCCCCCCCCCCCCAGGACACATCTGGAAATGAGTTGATACCAGCTCAACATGACTTTCCTGGTAAAACTTTTGAAATAAATAAAATAAATAAATATACTTTGTCATTCTCAGCCTGTACTGGCTCAGTTGTGCAAGCCAATTTAAAAGGCAGTGTCTGTTTTAACCCACCGATGCATTCAGAAGTTGGGTCTGATGACACTGTTGGGGCAGAGGGGTGCTTTCTGGCCTCCGTCGCCATGAAAGATGCTTGTCTCTACTTTCCGATCTGTCACTCACTGTTTCTTCAGCAGTAGGCTCTCCTCCTTGGTACGTCTTGGCTGCCATGTGTTGTGGCCAGAATACTGACCATGACTATAGCTAACTTGAGGTCATACGTCACCATGTGTACCCATTTTTAGACAGTGATCTGATCAGGGTATCTTTGGAACAGTGAGCCAGAACATTGATTCTTTGAACAGTTCTTCTCTTGGAGTGATTCAACTGGATATTAGATAAGGAGAAGAGTTCTGCTTTGAGGACATCTTCCTCCACTGAGCCACATCATGGAACTGTAAGCCATCGGTATAAGAGCCACTTGGAAATTTTTGATGCCTGGGGACGCCCACATCGATGCACCTCGTCGGTGCCTATATAGTGTGGGTTTGTCCAGCATGCCTCAGCTCTTTTTTTCTCTGTCAACTGCTTGTCTGTCCACCACTGCTGAAGAATGACGTTGAATTCTTAAAAGTTTCGCTAACACTGCTACTTCTCTTAAGTGTTATTTTAAATTTACACTTTTATGCTGCCACTGGTGAAGGATAAGGAACCACTGTTCTGATACTGTCTGTGCAGCAGCATTAAAATTTATAAAGACCATCACTCCATGTACATTAAAGCCTGCACTGTCTGCCAGGGCTTTAACCAGGCCACCAGGAGACATCGTAAGAAAGCTTTAGAGCTTCACTTAAAGAGAAAAAAAAATGAAGACAGGCTGAGTCGAAGGCAGCATTGCTGTCTTCAGCTGCCTCTCTTCCTGGTTTGCCATGGACCTTCCACTCTCTGTGGTCAGAGGTGTTCATTGCTGATTCCACTTAAAAGAAGGACAAGTCTGCCAAGTTGGTGGAAAAACACTGCCAAACTGAAAAGAAGAGGTGTTATAGAGATAAGACTGCGTCCCTGGACCGTTCACAATCTTCTCTGACAGTAAGTTGACTGACAAGGACACATCCCAGGCCATAATCTCTGGTCCTTCTGCCATGCTGACCATCTCACAGACAACAAGGTCAGGATTTGGCACAGGCTCAGCTCCCCTGCTGTGGGATTTGCAGCTCATGTCGCAGTTGGGCACTGTCTTGTCGATGGTCCACTGTTGTTGACCACTTCCAGGCCCAATGATGCATAGCTCCTTTATAAAATGATGGAGCTTTTTCAATTACTTATGCCGTTGCCTCTGTCACCACTGCCTCTGGTGATGCCACCCTCAACACAGCAGTTTTCGGTCCCCACCCTTGCGCTGGGCCCTGAACAGCCTCCATTGACCATGCATCCATCAACAGATCCTCCTCCTCTATATCCTCATCCTGTTGATCATCTTCCAATGACTGTCTGTGTTGACAATGAACTGAAATACAATCTAGAATGTATGGAAGAGGAGATGGTCATGGATGAAGAGTTTGAGGACATCCTAGATGTAGTAGGCTCCAGCTGTGCTCTGTCTTCCTGCTCAGAAGAGAGTGTGAAAAACACTCTGAGATCACCTCCTGAGGATGCCTCATTCCATGCTTTCCTCAAACTGGTTCATGCAAAATTGGATTTTGATGCTGAAGAGGAGGATTTCTCTGACAAGAACCTTTATAAGTTCTTGGAAGTGTCTGCATACCCTACTGTCATCATCCCTCCTGTCCACTCAGCTCAAGAGGATGCTACTTTGGCTGCCTGGCATCAACCTGCTCAATTGCCAGTTGTTCCTAGAAAGGCTGATAAACAATATTCTGCCCCTACTGCTAAGCTTTACTACTCCTCTCAGTCTGAGACAAACTTAGTCATAATGGCTGCTCATGACTTGAGTTCTCTTCCTCTTGATAAGGAGTCAAGGAAACTGTACATAATGGGGAAGAGGACCTTTGTGTCTACTTAGCTTGTACTAAGGATTGCTGATTGTCAAGCATACATAGTCAGGTATCAAGGTTACGTATGGAAATAAACGGCCTCCCTACCTAATATGCTACTGGATGGCCCTGATAAGAATATGGCTCAACAGAATCACCTGGAAGCCGGAAATCATCTGCTCAGATCTTCTTATGATGCCTCAGATGCAACTGCTTATGCTGCTGCTTCTGGTATTCGCCTGCACTGCCATTCCTGGCTACGTGTTGCAGGTTTTGCTCTGATGTACAACAGTCAGTCTTCACTACCCCATTCAGAGAGAAACAACTGTTCGGATCTGATGTGGAGATTATTTATTTATTTATTTAGTTTTTGTTGACCGGGTAAGTGCACTAGGCAAATCCTGCCTATTTTCTGGTACGACCCGGGAGAGGGGGATACAGATGAATGCCAACTGACCTTGAACCAGATTAAGCTGTTGGTAGTATTTTTAGTGAATAAGGGAAATTTGGCCAGGACACCGGGGAAATTCCCCTACTCATCAGAGGGGGAATCTCCGTCCATGATGGCGGACGTCCCTGTGGCTGCTGTGGAGGAAGCTATGGAGATGGGAGTTCTAGTCTCGGCTCCCACCTCGGCTCATGTGGAGACTGTCAGTGGAATTGTTCTGGATGACTGACAGAATTGTGATGCTCTAGTATCTACTGGGCCTGTCCTGCCGACAGTACCCACACCTTAGTTGCTTGACGCAGATATGGAACCTTGTTCTCTACCTACCGACGCTGTACTGGAGGATTTTTCCTCCTCTGCTCCTGAAATGGCTTGTAATGTAGAGTGGGTGTGGCGAGAATGCCTGGCTGATGCTGAACGTAGTTTTACGCTCACAAAAAGGAAACTCTGCCAATAACTTCAATCCCTAAAGGACCTTCAATCTTTGAAAGACTTTCCGACTCAACGACCTGTTACTTCCCCCCCATTGTGCCGAAAGTGTCAGATGGCCAGGTTAAGGAGACTCACCCGTCGTTTGTTGTCCCAGAGCGTTTAGAGGCCCTGAATCCACTTGTTGCTGAGGCTGCTCCCTTAGACTCCTGTTTGTTTGAGGAGGAAGGTGTCCGTGATATGGAAACTGCCACCTCGCCTCCATTGCTGCCGACACCACAGGTCTTGGATTCCCCTGCACGGCTTTCCTGGTCGGTGGACATGGCTCTACGGAGTGCTGGCTGGGTACAGGACCCGGTTGCAGGAAGATGGATTTCCGGTCCGTCCCCAGTGCGGTCCCCCAGTCCTGCTGATTTCCCTGAGCTACTGAGTTTGGCTGACAAGACTGAGGTCTCTCTCGACCCCTTGAGCTTACTGGAAGAACTGACCTTAACACAACACCCTACCATTGCAAATCTATTGGGACCTGAATCACGGGCTTTTTCCCTTGCTACGTCTTGAGGGGCTGCAGGTACTGTATTGAAACAAACTGTATCACACAAGACTGAGCCTAGTCGCTCGTTTTCTTCCTTATTCAAGTTTCCGATTCAAGCAGCAAAACGACACAATGCAGTATGTCTAGTTTATAGGGGGGGGGGTTACCTGAGCTCCCTGAGTGTGTATATGTTGCTCGTACGCTTCTTAAAGACTCATTAAAGTTTTTTTCTCATGAAATCTATGCAATGATTCACATTTCTGGTGAATCATCTTTTGATGTTAGCTTTCAAACAGCTCGTGGTTTGGAACATTTCTGGACAAAATATTCTACTTTTCGGAACACTGCTCTTTGGACCCCGTTCCAGGCAATCCCCCTTTCAAAGCCCACCTTTAAAACCATTACTGTGTTGTTTCAAAATGAGGGTGTTGATGTGGCTGATGTTCTCTATTGGTTGAGACAGCGATGTAATGTTCAGGGTCAGGCGGAGGCCATCCTGGATACAGAAAATATTTGGACAGCGGGTTGGAAGATTAAGGTTTTATTGCACACTAATGAGTCAGGTCCTGTACACCTGCCTAATTCTTTCTTTATTGGCCGGGATAGAGGGGTCCTATTTTACCCGGGTCAGCCTAACACTTGTTACCGGTGTGGTGACCCCACACATCTCAGTAATGTGTGTGACAAATTGAAGTGTAATACATGTGGTGAATTGGGTCATGTGGGGGCACATTGTGTGAATGAGTGTAAATGCAACCTGTGTGATAAACTGGGACATACATTTCAGAATTGTCACTGGGCTGCCCACAGTCAGGAGTCTCATGATGGTGGGGTTGATCAACGTTTTATTATTGCTCAAGCACAGAAGGCTCGTATACCTGCCACATCGGCAGCCCCGCCTTTGGCAGTTTTACAGACTTCTGAGCCGGTCCCTGTGTCTGTTGCAGTACCAGGTACAGAGGGGCTGATGGTCTCCCTTTCTGAGTGTACTCTGGTTCAGACCTCAGCTAACTCTAAACCAGCCCAGCCTGTTTTGTCGATACCTGACCCTCTTCCAGGTCCTAGTAATATGCCTCCTCCTCAGGTATCAGCCACGGTTGGCTGTCGAAGGTCCATGAGGAACATGTCCCGGGTACTACCTTCCCTTCCGGTGGGACTAGAATAATCTCCTGTGCCTTTATCTAACCCTTTTGAGCTACTTCAGTCTGTCTCAGATGATGCTGGAGGCGAGTCGGACTCTTCCTTCGTAGCTTCATCTCTCCCTGATGGACCTGCTGAATCTGAACTCCACCTAGGTTCTGGTCTTTCTCAAAAGCGGAAAGCCAGGGTGAAACTTAAGGGGGAAAAAAATGGTTGGGAAAAGGAAATTGTGATGAGCTTTTCAGCCTTATTTAACCACTATGTCTTGTTTCACTTGTCATACTACTAATGTAAATAGTATAATGCGAATGACAAAGAGACGACTGTTTTTTTCTTTGTTACGACTGTTGCCATTGGGACTTTTTTTATTGCAAGATACCCGATTCCATACTACACAAGAAATCCGACGTGCACAGCAAGACTGGTTGCAGGGACCTTCCTTTTGGTCCATTGGCCAAGATTCTTGTTCAGGTCTGGGGATTCTTATTAATGTCCCGGGATTCCGTTTATTAAAACTGTATGATGTGGCTCCGGCTAGGGCACTCATTCTAGATTTTGTGATTGGGCCCTGTCCATATCGGGTGATTAATCTTTATGCCCCTCAGACCAAAACGGCGCATATAGCATTATTTTCTTTACTCTGTCCTTTTTTGCATACTTCCTTTCAAATTATTTTTTCTGGTGATTTTAATTGTGGATTGAGTCTCCAAGATAAGAGTTCTTTCGCAACTACTAGAAAGTTGTTTTGTGACTCCCGGGAATTAGGAAAATTGGTCCGTACTGCCCATTTAACTGATGCTTACTTGTCCTTTACTAAACAACATACCCCTACATTCCAGAAGGGTAAGTTGGCAATGCGAATTGATTTTGTGTTTTTGCCTTGTTCTTTAAATATTGCTTCTGCTAAGGTACAAGCTGTTGCATTTTCGGATCATAAGTTGTTGTCGATCGGTTTGGGACCTGTTACCCCCCTTCATAAAGGACCCGGACTTTGGAAATTTAACACCTCCCTGTTACAAGTCCCAGCCTTTATGCAGTCTTTCTTGTCTTTTATTCGAGCTCGTAAATCTGTTTTTATTTGTTATACGGGCCCTATTCAGTGGTGGTTGGACACTAAGCATGATTTAGTTGTTTTCTTGAAAAATTATAGGCGTCAGAAATGTAGACGGGAGTACTTAGATTATTTGCAGACGAGGGTTCACCTTCAGTCCTTACTAACTATTGCATATACGATGGGGCATGACCTCTCTCACCAAGTTAAATTGGTACAGGATGATATGTTGCATTTCCAAACACGGAAATCACGACAACTTTATTATCAACAAGAATTTGGTACGGCTGGCACACATGATGTTGTCTGCCCTTTTGAGGCAAATTCCCGTCAAATTTCCCAGAAAACTATGACGTTTAGTTGATTCTGTAGGTGAATTATGCACTTCTCAATTAGATATTTGTCGTATTGTGACGGACCACACATTGGCATTATTTTCTTCTCCCCCAGTAGTAGCTTGATTCTGCAAGTTTATATACTGACCTTGAAATCCCACTCCCTTCACAGTCTCTTTTGGACCAAGTTAGCTTACCTATATCAGAGCTGGATGTGAACTCAGCCATTTCCTCTTCACCTTTACAGAGGACTCATGGTCCGGATGGTCTGCCGGCCGCCTTGTATAAGGTGATGGGTGACCACTTGGTTTCAGAATTGGCTATAGTGTTTAACTCCTTGGTAACATGAGAAATTCTTCCTTTGGATTTTACGAAAGGTACTTTGATTTGTATATATAAACAAAAAGGGGATTTACACTCCCTTGAAAATTGGCGTCCTTTATGTATGTTGAATACTGATTTTAAGCTATTAATGAAAATAATTGCCAAGCGTCTTGTGAGAATAGCAGAGGTGGTTTTGCATCCTGCACAGTCATGTTCAGTACCTACTAGGAGAATCTCTGACCATCTGATTCTTCTCAGGGAATTGTTTTCTCATGGTTATGCCAGTGAGATTTCAGGCTTAGTGGTTTCCGTGGACCAGAAATCAGCATTTGACTCAGTTAACCATGATCTCTTATGGGACGCACTTCATTTGTCGCATGTACCGGCGATCTTAATTCACTGGATCCGTTGTTTTTATAGAACAGCCACTGTTGTACCAGTAGTTAATGGTTGGGTGGGACCAATGATCCCTATTAAGAGAGGGGTTCCAGGGGTGCCCATTGAGCCCTATATTGTATGTTTTTTTCCTGGACATTTTGCTTTGTCGGTTGAATGCCCACCCTCAGATTCATGCTCTTTCTAGCCCTGTCTTACGCTCGCCTTACAAAGCTATTGCGTATGCTGACGATGTCTGCTTTCTTGTAGCTGATGAACCCTCTGTGGATATCTTTCTTCAGGTCTGTTCTACTTTTGGTAAGTTTTCCGGTGCTGTCCTGAAATACGATAAAAGTGTGGGAGTCCGGGTGGGCTCCGCTTTACAACCTTTAGATCATATCGGTCCTTTACGTATGGTGGAAGGCCCTATTCATATTTTGGGTGTTTATTTCGGGACAGTGGACTCTGATTTTTATAATTGGGATGTTAAGTTAAAGCAGGGTAAACTTAAGGTGGCCCACTGGAATAGGGGTCAACATGGGAAAAAGAAACGTGTTTTTCTGATTAAATCTTATTTGATACCAACTTTCTTTTATTTAAGTTTTATCTTCCCTATTCCCAAACAACTAGAAACTACAGTCCTTAGCTTGTTTTTTCAAGCTTTTTGGGGGAGCAGATTGAACCCAATTAAAAGGAATGTGACATACCCATTTCAGAGGGCGGTCTACTTATGATTAATCCCCTGTTATTTTTTACCTGTATTTTCCTTACAGCTAACCTTAGACCCTTAGTTGATCAATACCCACAGAGGGTGGGAACCTTGGTTTTATAATTCTTGTAGATTATGGTTTTGCCAATGGGAAAGTAATACCCTGTCTGTATTACGACATAATGTTAGTATACCAGTATATGTTAAGCATATTTTTTTACGTCTGAAACAATGGAAGATAACAGCCTGGATGTTACTGCCTTCCTCTCATAAAGTATTATATAAAACTTTACTTTCAACTGTCTGTGCTGTACATACACCTTTTGATAAATGCCCTAGCCAACATATCCCCTCCCTTTTGTTTTTGTTACGTTGCAAGAGGATACCTGCCCATATGTGGGACTTTCATTGGCTATCCTGCCATGAAAGAATTAACGTGAAGGCAAACCATAAATATAAGCAATTCCAAGACCGAATGTGCTCAAGACTGTTATGTTTAACACAACCTGAAACTATATCTCACTTATTTTTCGAATGTTCTTTTATTCAGAGTTGGTGGTCTTTTTTAGCATATACCTGGAAACTTCCTTTGTTTCAGGCGGTTTCCTATTTGAATATTGTTTATGGAATTTTTTCCCCTCAGTGGTCCTTCTGGCATATTGATACTTTGAATCTGGTGTTTATTGTTATTAAATGGAATATATGGATGGCTAGGTGTTTGTTTACATTACAATAAAAAGAATGTACGTATATTGAGTTGGAAAAAAAATTGTACAGGATTTAAAGAATATTTATTTGCAAGAAAGCACTTCTTTATCCGAGTTGCAACTTTTGGAACTCTGGAAGGCCCTTCCTTGGGTAACAGACTCTGATTTTGCTGTGACATGAATGTATATATCTTAGTTACCCAGTGTTTTTCCTTTGATTTTGTTCTGGAACCTGTTTTTGTGTATTTCTGTACGATTTCTGTTACAATAAAACTTTCCCCTACTCTTTTCGATAACTGACATGGGATCTTTAACATCCACCTGAACTACCACCAGTCCAGGCAGATGGGACCTCGGTTTAACATTGCATCCGAAAGACAGATTATGTTGCGGTACCTACAGTCTTCAAAGATTACTCTGAGATTCCTGCATAGTCTGAACTCAATGCCTCTTGGTCATGGCAGAGACTCTTTTTGCAGACCCTATACATGTCCAGGCCGTGGCAGTTAGATGTCTAAGATGTGGTTCCCAGTGTCCTCAGCCTTCCCAGTCCCAGGCCACAATCCTGCTTTCTGGTGCCCATGCCAGACTTAAAGAAGGTCAAACCATTACTGGCACTTCCTCCACCCCTGGTACTTTCTGGCTCGTCTCCCCTTCCTCTGACCTTACTGCCTCAGGAATTTTTGGTGGGAGTCTGAGTCTCCCTCTTCTTACAAAAGTGAAGGGAGATTACAGCAGATGGTTGGGTCCTGGAAGCATTCAAGCTAGCACATACCCCAGAGCTCCTTTGTGTTTTTCCTGTGACTACCTCTCTTCCAAACCAGTACCTTCCAGGACATCTTGCCCTCCTGCTGCAGGAGGTTCAACCCCTCCTCCACAAGAGTGCTATAGAGCTGGTCCCAGTTTTCAAACGAAACCTGGGCTACTCCAGGTATTTCTTGGTACCAAACTGGACTGGGGATTTAAGGCCTGTACTAGACCTTTGAGGACAGAATCTGTCCACTGAATACAGAAAGTTTCGAATTGTCTCTTTGCAGTTACTCCTTCCCTTTTATTGAAATGGGACTAGATGGGTGCTCAGGATATGAAGGATGCATACCTTCATGTCATGATCTGCAAGTCTCATCGAAAGTACCTGTGTTTCCGTCCCAGGGCTCACACTGTCAGTTTCATGTCTTGCCCTTTAATGTGTCTTCTGTACTGCATGTCTTTACCACATGTTTTGCACAGTAGCATCTGCCCTCCACAGGGAGGGCCTCTATGTCTTACCATGTATTGACGACTGGCTTCTGAAGACCCCATCGAGGGAGGTCATAGTTTACACCTTGTTTATAACCCAGCAGCTGTTCAACCAGTTGGGTATCATGGTTAACAAACTAAAGCTGGTCCTTACTCTGTGCCAGCACCTACAGTGCATGGGAGCTGTCTTGGACACAGGCCTGGGTCAGGTATTTCTGCCCTTAGACTGGACTGTGGCACTTGTGGCCCAGGCTCGGCTGGTCTCCTCCAACAACTTTGTCTCAGCCACATCCCTGCTATGGTTAATTGGCCTCATGACTGCTGCTATGCTGACATTCCATTTGGCACATCTGCACATGAGGCTTGCAGAATGGTTCCTCAGGGCACAGTGGGTACAACATTCCGGCAAGTTGGAGTGTGTCATACAAGTGACTCCTCTCCATCATTTCCTGCTCTGGTGGTTGGACTGCTCTAGCCTAGAGACAGGTCCCCATTTCTCTGTCTTTCCCCACGCCAGGTGATGATATCAGATGCCTCAGGTTCAGGCTGCTATGCCCATCTAGGCCCCTTCATAACTCGGGGCCAGTGGACTCCTTTGAATATGGTTCTGCACAGCAGCACTCTGGAGATAAAGGCTGTTCTGTGTGACCTACAGGCCTTTGCCACCCTCCTTCTGGGGCATCAGTTGCTGATCCTTGCAGACAGTATTTCATTGATGTACTACAGCAACCGACAGGACAGAGTCCACTCATATCCCTCTGCAGAGAGGCAATGAGAGTTTGGTCCTGGGCAGTGGAACACACAGTGTTTCTGTCCGCAGTGTTCCTGCCTGGTACCCTAAATGCCCTAGCGGATTGCCTAAGTTTGTACCGCCCATTCTGCCACAAACGGGAGCTCTTAGATTCCATCATGGACAACCTGTTCATAAAATGGGGTCACCCAGACATGGACTTGTTTGCATCTCTGTACAGTGTAAAACTACCCCATTTCTGCGTGCTCCGGCTTGAGGGCCTGGAGTTTTTTGGCGAGATGAGTTGTCCCTCTCCTGGAAAGGGAGGTTCTTGTACATCTTTCCCCCATTCCCTCTAATAGTGAAGGTTCTGGTCAAGTTGAGGGCTAGTCAGCCACCCTAATTCTGGTGGCCCCAGACTGGCCTAGACAAATTTAGACCTTCTTTGAGGATATCTCTTTTATCAGGCTAGACCTTTGGAACTTATCCCTGCCAGGCAGTAGGAACATATGGAAACTTTTGCAAGTAGCCAGGGGCCGCCCATGATGACATCTGGCATCAGCATCTACATAAACATGGGCCCCTCTTCTTCTCAGTTCTTTTCCTGCCATTGATCAGATTTGTAGGACCGCTGTGGAAACGTCGACACTATAGCCGCCATTTTATTTCTTTATCTTACTAAGTAATCACTTTTATAGTGATTTTTGATGACCTGCATGTTTTCGAAAGAACCATGTAAACTTTTCCGGTACTGTGAGTGTGGAGAGAAGATCTACACTGGAGACTCCCACAGCATTTGTGTCTGCTGCCTCGGCCTAAGCCACAACATGAAAGCCTGCGAAATCTGCTGTGGGTTAATCTGCAACTAGGCAATGCAAAAAGGGGCCTTTGGAGAAATTTTTACTTCAGAAGACCATAGAGACAATGGAGAAACTCCAACAGAAATCTGCATCGCCAGCTCTGTCGACCGAATTGCAGTCATTTAAATCCTGGGAAAAAACATCAGGCAAGCACAAGCACCGGGACAAGGAAAAGGCTTCCCTGGCATGCTTCCAGTCACTCCTGTACTCCACAGGTACGATCTCTGCTTTGACATTGTCCTCTGTGGCGTCGTGTCAGTCAGCCCCCGTCGATACCAAAGTCAGGGCTTAGGCATAGGCACTACCAGGCCAGCTATAGCTAGTACGTCGCTGTCAAAAATGGGGGCTCAGCCTCCCCTGTAGACTCCTCCAGTTATGCCCGTCAACCAAAGGGACACCGACGCTGAGGCAGTCTTTGTTTTTTTCAGACATGATAAGGCATCTACTGCCGGGCCTCCCTGTTCAAGGGGGCCCATTGATGGGGACTCCTACCAATCCCCCATTGATGCCACAAGGAACTCCTGTGCCACAGAATCTTCCTGTGCTACCGCCATTGTTGCCAGCAAAGCCTCTCATTCCCATTGATCCACTTGATGACGAATATGAGTACAATCCTGATCTAATGATGCAGGAAGAGGAGGAGGAAGAAGCGGAAGACTATGTTGAAAACCAATATGAACATGACATCAGCTCTGTAGTCTCCTTCTGCAGTAAGGACTCTGTGGTGAACATACCAAGGTCCCCTCTAGAGGACCCTACATTTTTCACCATGATACAGCAGAAGCAAGCTGCCATGGGATTTGCCCTAGAAGAGCAGGATACCACTAACAAGAACCTGCTGGCGTTCCTGGAGCTGCCATAGTCTCCTGCTGCTGAGGTGCCTCCTTCGCTCCCAGCCTTAGAGGGTGCCACCTATGCAGCATGATACAGACCGAACTGTATACCAGCTATCCCCAGAAAGGCAGATAAAATGTATTCTTCCCCTTTTGAGAAAGTTTTTTATGCCACACAATTTGAAATTGACTCAGTGGTGATTCTGAGTTCCCTTCCTCCTGATAAATACTCTAGGAGTCTGTATGTCTGTACTGATACTGTCAAACGGGAACAGTGTCACTGATGTCATGGAGGTGGGAGGCCACCTGGGGACCAGTGATCATAGTGTGGTATGGTTCAACATAAGGACCAGGCCCGAACCTAACCACACTAAAATGACTAAAGAAGGGCCGATTTCAAGAAAATGGGAGATTGCCTTATGGAAGCCCTATCAGGAATAGAGGATAAGGGTGGTATAGAGGAAAATTGGGCTAAACAGGGGAGGCCATTGAGAAGGCAACAAACCTCTGTGTCAGGCAGGTTAAGAGGCGCAAAAGAAGAGAGAGAGACCACTATGGTTCTCAAAGAAGTAGCAGAGAAGGTAAAAGAAAAGGAGCAGGCATTCAAAAGGTACAAGATGACACAGAAAGAAGAGGATAGGGAGAGTTACCAAGAAAAACAAGGCAGGGAAGGCAGTTAGGAGAGCTAAAGCACAAATGGAGGAAAACATCAAAAAAGGGGGATAAAACATTCTTTAGGTATATAGGCGAAAAGAAAAAAACCAAGGCAGGGGATAGTAAGACTGAAAGGAGAAGGGGGGGAGTGTGGAGGAGGACCAGAAGAAAGCTGACATACTGAATATGCACTTTTGTTCAGTATTCACAAAGGAAGGCATAGGCGACGGGTCACAGATGGTTGAGAAGAGCATTAGGAGAAGGGAGTTGGGCATTGGCCCCTTAATGGAGGAGAGAGTCCTCAGGAGACTAGCAAAACTGAAAGTAGACAAGGCAGTGGGGCCAGATGAGGTTCGCTCTAGGACACTGAAGGAACTAAGGGAGGAACTGACTGCACCTCTGCAGCCCTGTTCAATCTTTCACTAAAAACAGGGGAAGTTCCATCAGACTGGAGAAGGACATATGTGGTCCCACTACACAAAAGTGGAAATAGGGAGGAGGCAAGAAACTCGCGACCCATAAGCCTGACTTTGGTGGTGGGCAAAGGACTGGGGAATACCTAAAAACCAGTGCATTGCAGGATCTGAGGCAGCATGGGTTCACAGGAGAGAGATCATGCCAAACAAACCTGATAGAGTTTTTCAACTGGGTTACCGGGGAGGTGGATCAGGGAGGAGCAGTAGATGTGGCCTACGTGGATTTTAGTAAGGCCTTCAACACTGTTCCTCCTTTTGCAGTGAGAACTCTGTGGTGAACACACCAAGTGGACTTGGTATTCTCACTGGGTCTCGAGGTCACTGATCTGAAGGTTGAGCGGGTTGTTTGGTCCAGTCACTGTATGGTGAAATTCTCATTTGGGGCTCCCCCCAATGGCCCTTCCCCTGTTTAGATGATCAGCTACCACCTGTTAAGGGGATTGTCTCCAGAGGGACTGATGGCGGCAGTTGATTTTTCCAGTGTTAGTGCTGTTAGTGCGGCTGACTTGGGTGAGTCGATATCAGCCTGTAACAGGGCTATCTTTGAGGCACTCGATGCCTTCATACCAATCCATATACGACCCGGGTCCTCGTGCCTGAGACCCCCATGGTATGATGGGACGCTCAAGGCAAAGAAGACCATGGGTCGGAGGTTGGAGCATTGCTGGCACAGGACTTGGCTAGAGGAGGATAGACTTTCTTTGAGGAATCACTATGCAGATTATCAAAGGGCAGTTGATCATAAGAAGGCAGAGTTCCTGTCCAGGGAGATTTCTGCAGGGAAAAAACAGACCAGCTCATCTCTTTCGGACTGTGGACAGGCTTCTACATCCTGTCTGTCTACAGCTGAAAAGAGCTTTTTCAGTAGCACTTTGCGAAGAGTTTGCTCTGTTTTTCTCTGACAAGGTATCCTCTATTCGGGCCAGGATCTTGCCGGTAGGTCTGGAACCAACCCGCAGGGTGGGGTCTGGGTGGAGCAGGGGCACTCCTATTGTCTGGGCAGAGTTTCGGCCAGTGGAGGTGGCTGAGGTCTCCAAGGTAATTTTGAAGCTTCGGCCCATTTGTTGTGAACTGGACCCTGGCCCAATGCATCTCCTAGTGGGCTGCATTGCCCTCCATAATTAGGCCATTGCACCAAGGAGTCCCCCAAGGATCCATCCTTGGACCCCTGCTATTTACTATCTTCATCAACGGCATGCCAAAGCATTGCGGAGGGGCCAACATCCAATTGTATGCAGATGATGCTATTATCTATAGGAGTTTGAAAGACTTAAATCAACTAAACCAGAACCTCAGTATGGACTTCAGAGTGTTGGAAAAGTGGCTAGTGCATAAGAAACTTGTCCTCAACCTCAATAAATCCAAGGCCATGCTTTTCAGTCCTAAATGTGTGGGAGCCAGTACATCAAACCTCCTACAGATCTCTTCATCCAATGGGACTGCACTTGAGGTCTGTGCATCCACAAAATATCTTGGAGTAGACCTGGATCAGGAGCTAACCCTGAGCCTGCACATTGAGGCAACACCAAGATCCTCCATCTAAGAATTGACCTCTTATACAGACTTGGCGGATTCCTCTCCAGTGAAGCTTGTATGGCAGTCACCACAGGTACCATTCTTCCAGTGCTTCTCTATGGTGCTCCCCTATTACAACCTCTTCGGGGCCCTGAACTCAACAAACTCAGAGTCCTTTACCACAAAATTGCCTGCTTTGCAGCTGCTGCTCATCCCTGAGATCACCACGGCAATGTTCTTACCTCTCTAAGCTGGCCATCACTCGAGGCCAGGCTTGCATATCCTACACTCTGTCTGATGTTCAAAACAGCCAAACTATCAGCCCCCACCAGCCTAAATGGACTTCTCCTATTCAAGAAAGCTAAACGTGACCTGGGGTCTACTGCCCTCCCCATCCTGGAAGTCTCTAGGACACGAACACGAGCTGGTGACAGGTCCTTTGCCAGCTCTGCCCTGCCATTCTGGAACAGCCTACCCTCAGCAGTGACAAACTGCTCTACTCTGTACTCATGTAAAAATGCCCCAAAATCTCGCTGGTAGTAAATCAGTGCTGTTGCACTTGAAATGTTGTTGCCCTTACATTTACTGTATCCCATGCACTCCAGGGCCTTGCTCCCGTGCCAGGCGTCCCACACATTCAGTGCCCAACCAAAGCACACCTCTTGCCGAGTTGGTGTCCCCCAGTGTTATGATAATCCCTTCCCCCCCAATTCCTGAGTTTTGACATGTTTCTATTTACCTTTACATTGATTAGTGGCAGGTCGCCTGTACACCTACCCTGTATACCTGACTACCTCTACTGCTACCTGTTTTTTTGTCTACTGTATGCTGCTTATGTGTGAACCAATGTGATTAATTGCCCTACCTTTGTCTCGTGTATGCTAATGTGCCTTTCATCTGCAATTAATTCTGGTTTGCCCCTGAAAAAGGGACTCTGTTGTCTCAGTGGGGCTCACCTGGTCAACAAAAAATGGAGGCTATCGTCTGTTTGCCAGGATAGCCGGTTGTTTGCTTTCGGAGGGGGTCTTCCCTGATGCCTTGAAGGAGGCACTGGTGATGCCCCTTCTGAAAAAAAATCTCTCGACCCCAACAGCCTGGTGAATTATAGACCAATCTCCAACCTCCCATTTTTAGGGAAGGTTGTCGAGAAGATAGTGGCTCTGCAGTTCAAAGAACACCTAGAGATCTATGACATCTGTGAGCCATTCCAGTCTGGATTTAGGACAAGGCACAGCACAGGGACGGCACTAGTCCAGGTGCATAATGATCTCCTCATGGAAAGAGATCAAAGAGAATGGTCAGTTCTCATTCTCCTTGATATGTCATCAGCATTTGATACTGTGGACTATATCGTGTTGTTGGATCACCTTCGAGAGTATTGTGGACGCATCAGTACTGTCATCAACTGGTTTGAGTCCTTTCTCTCAGGTAGGAGACAGAGGGTAGTGATGGGGAATTTCTCCTCCTCCCCGATGCCTTTAGCCTGTGGAGTTCCTCAGGGTTCGAACCTATCACTGATGCTGTTCTCAGTATGCAAGCTGCCCTTGGAGGATCATCAGACTGTTCAGTCTGGGTTTTCACTGCTATGCAGATGAAACTCAGCCGTACATATCTTTTGCACCAGGAACAAACGGTGCCCTTGAAGTGCTGAATAAATGCCTTGCCGAGATCCAGGATTGGATGAACTCTTAACTGGCTGAGACTTAACCCGAACAAGACGGAGGTACTAGTGATTGAGCTGGGTCATGGGCGTGATGGGGATGCCTCCAGGACGAGAAAAAGTTTGATCCTGGTGTCAACACGATTGATGGCGTCCTCTAGGGTGAGGAATCTGGGCGTGATCCTCGATGACAAGCTGAAATTTGAAGCTCAGGTGTTGGCTGTTGTCAAAAGGGGCTTTTACCATCTGAGGAACATCACCCGGATTAAACCCCTGATCCCGCCCGAAGACCTGCCGTCACTGGTACATGCCTTTGTGATATCTATACTCGATTACTGTAATACTCTGTACCTCAGGGTCAGTGGAGGGAACCTCCACCGGCTGCAGCTAGTGAAGAATGCAGCGGCCAGACAGCTGACAGGTCTACCTAGGTCCTGTCATGTGACTGCGGTCCTGTGGGGTCCGCACTGGCTGTCGGTCAGGTGACGAGTTCTCTTCAAGGTGAGCTTGCTCACTATAAGGCACTATACAGATCAGGCCCTGGCTACCTGTCAGACCTCCTTACTCCGGCCATCCTGGCTCACTTCCTTCGTTCCTCCACCCAGAGCCTCCTGTCAGTTCCAAGGACTGAGCTGAAAACCTCGGGTGGTTGCTCATTCGGGGTGGCTGGCCATGTCCTCTGTAACTCGCTACCAAGATCCTTGAGGGAGGCCCCTACGGTGGAGGTGTTTAGGGGGGCCTAAAGACTCATTTGTTTAGTCTAACCTATCCTGCAAATGCTTTTTAGTATGTCATATGTAATATTTTTATAATAATTTTGTTTTGTTGCTGATTACTTTAATTGGAATGTTTTAATAACCATGTTAAATATGTTCTTCTTTTACAGTGCCCAGAGCCCTTGGAATAGGGCACCTAACTAAAGTATTACTTACTTACTAGAAAGGGAAGACATAATAGAGACATTCAAAACAAAATGGTAATATTAAATGCATGCTGAAAATAGAAAATAAAGTTAAAAATCTACATTTCGACCTTAGGTCTTCAGGAACTATCGAAAAGATTAAAAAAAAAGTTTGTATAGAGGAGAGGTGAAATAAGGGATATATATGTGGGGAAAGAAAAAAAGGGGACGGCTCTGGGAGAAATGATAAATGGCAAGATTGAGAGCATCCGGGAAACAAAAAGGTGATGATAGGAAAGACAAGGCATAATGGGAGAGAATGAGCTAGAGAAGTCCCCGGGTGGGGATTAATTAACAGGGTCTAGTAAGAAGGCTGAAAGGTGACAATTTCAGTCACAATAGAAACAAATTTGCAAGTGTAGCAGCGAGTTCTGTTACAAGGTTTGGTACCTGGTAGGGAAGAACTGTTAGGAGTAGGTAGGCTGCTTTTTAACAGGAGATTCTGCTGGTTGGGTGGCCGACGGTAGGAGGCAATAGGTGGTTCTGTAAAGGAAGCACCTATGTTGGGGTGAGTTTGCAAAATAGGAAAGTTACTGGTGATGATCCTGTGAAGAGAAGGTGTACTCTGATGGAAAGGAAGCACTAGTGGAATTTGTCATTGTTCTTGCATGACAGTATTTTTCCTGCGGAGGTCCAGGTTACGGGGCATGTTACTGACCCGGGAGAGTGCTCTATCCACTGTGCTTTTAGGATATCCCCCTGTTAATAAAAAAAAAAAAATTATGCATTATTTGGGCCTGCTCAGCAAAATCATCCTCTTCACTGCATAACCTGCGAAGTCTAAGAAACTGTGAATAAGGCAGGCCATGCTTGACATGTTTAGGATGGAAGGAGCTGTGGAGGAGGAAACTGTGAGAGTCAGTGGGTTTGTAATAAACTGATGTCTTCAGACCAGTGTTCTTTACTGACAGTTGGATATCCAGAAAAGGCAGTGTAGAGGAGGATACTTCAACAGTGTATTGAAGGGAAAGATGGGCCTGTGGTAAACTTGTTGAGGAAGACTTGGAGGGTCTCTGTGGAGCAGGGGTGCAGCCAGGGATTTCAGATCTGCACACCAAGTGGATTCACTGCTACCCCCCCGTTAGGGTGAGCTACATCCCCCGGTGTAGCCAGACAATATATAAATGTATGCCAGGGCCATGTTTGTTGCCTCATTTGGCAGAATAAATACAATTTTTGTATCTCATGACAATGGTTGTTGCCATGCATTGTTCCCTAAGACACCCACATACCAGCCCAGAGCCTGTAAAGTTGTATTGTCCTTGGAATGCAAAGAGAGTATTTGTGACCAGTTCTTCTAGTTTCGACTCCTATGAATAAAATTACAGAAAGGTTCAGTATTTTTTTGTTAGTTTTCATGAAAAAAAGGAAGCAATTCAGAGCCTATTTTCTACCCCCCTTAAATAAAATTGCACACCATGGAGTATGCATGCCTACACCCATGCTGTGGAGCAGGAGGTGGCTCCCACACAGTCATCTGTGTAGCTCTTGTAGAGTTCAGACACAGTCCCTGTGAATGAGAGAAAAAACTGTTCCTCCACCCAACCCACAGGATCACAGAAAGCTGCAAACTGCAGTCACTAGGTTTACTAGGTGTTTTTGGAAAAAACAAGGCCAAAGCCCATCTGGATTTTCCCCCCACACAGTGTGGGCAATTTTAAGACAAAGGCATCAAAGCTAACCAGGTATCGAGCCCCCTTTTGAAAACATCAACGCTAGCTGTATCAACCAATGTTTGAGGTAGTTGGTTCCATAGTCTAGGAGCCCTAACTGAACAAAAATGTTTTCTGAGGTTGGTATGTGCATATGGTACAAAAAGTTGTTTGTTATATCTCCTTGGTATGAGTCGCTGATTTGCAAGGAAAAGACCACACTTATTCATCAAATCTTGATTTCTCATTAATTTATAAATTAAAATTTGGTCCCCACCTAATTCTTCTGTTATGCAGAGAATGCAAACCTATTTTCTTCAATCTAATTGAATAAGAACTTTTGCTAGTCTTGGTACCATCCTTGTAGCCTGTTGCTGAATCTTCTGTAGTCTGTTTATGTCTCCTTTAAATAAGGGCTCCAAAATGGGGACCTATAATCAATTAAGGGTCTAATACATGCCCTATAGCGTGGTATCAAACATTGTTCAGTTTTTGTGATGAAGGGCGTTGAATTTGCTTAAGTATGACATTTGTTTTATTTGCTATTTTAAGCAGTGGTCCGAGAAGGTTAATCTGGAATTGACCAAAATACTTAAGTCTCTTTCTTTATCAATAAATTTGATCAAACTATTGTTTATGTAATAATTGTGTTTAGGATTATGAGTTCCAAAATGTAGTACCATGCATTTATCAGTATTGAATTCCATTTTGTTATTTATTGCCCATTTTTCAATATTTAGTAAATCCAATTTAAGTGAGTCATAATCATGAGTGTTATTTACTACTCCCCCAAGCTTACAATCGTCAGCAAATTTACACAACCAATTTTTATTACTTGTTTGCATATCACTAATGTATGTATTAAATAAAATGGGGCCAAGTACTGAACCTTGTGGAACCCCACTGGAGACTTCAACTGTATTGGAAAAACAATTATTTATAGTGACCCTCGGAGTTCTATTTGTCAGCCATGCATTTATCCATTTAATAAGTCCATAGGAAAATCCCAATAATTCAATTTTTTTTAATAAGGTTTCCATGGGGAACTTTGTCAAATGCCTTGCTATAATCCAGCAATATGACTTGCTATAATCCAGCAATATGACATCAATGTGTTGTCTGTTTTCAAACCCATACTAATGTTGTTATAAAAAGACAAGTTAGTTGTACACGAGTGACCAACTTTAAACCCATGCTGTGTAATGTCGTCTGTTTAATTTCTTAATTTTTCCATTAAATATGCTTTTATTATTTTTTCCATGGTTTTACAAATGATAGATGTAAGACTTATAGGTCGAAACTTCTGAACAAGTGATCTACTACCCTTCTTATGAATAGGGGTTATTGCAGCTGTTAGCCAGTCTGCTGGAATTTCTGCTGAGTGCAAGGATCTATTAAATAAGATTGTTAATGGTGTTGAAATTGCTTCTGCAGTTTCTTTTAGAAATCTGGCACGGATATGATCAGGTCCTGGACTAATAGATTTTTTTAAGGATTTAAGAAGTGGAAGTATATCAGAAGCAGTTATGTTGTAACTGATAATGAGATTATTAACTGTGATTGAATCCATGTTAGGTATATAGTGATCTTTTTTTGAAAACACTACAAAAATAAGAGTTAAAAAGGTTAGCTATATCATTGTCTGACTGTATTATATTACCATTTTGTGTAAGAGGCCCTACCTTTCTGAAGTTTCCCCTTTTATTGTTTAAGTATGAAAACAATGCCCTATGGCCATCCTTGGTGTGGGCCAATTTGAATTCAACATTAATTTTTGCTTTTTTAATCATACTTTTTAAGACTTGTACAGATGTTTTATATTTAGTATAGATTGCGTTTTTCTCTATTAATTTACTTATTTTGAGTTTTTTGAATAATTTTGTTTCTTTTTGATCTGTAGTTTGATGGATTTATTTAGCCACTTATGTATCCTCCCTTTATTATTGTATTTATTTTTTGTAGGTACAAATTTTTCGTCTAATGTAGAGATCACATATTTTAATTTAGTCCAGGCCTCATTGACTGTAAGGCCACAAAAAATTTTGTCCATTTAATGATATATAATTTATTAATGATGGCTTCAAAATTGGCACTGTTGTAATTCCTATAAACTGACTTCTTGTTTAGTCTATGGCGATCACGTATTAATTCAAACATGATGGAGTAATGATCACTATTTCCCAGAGGATCCAGTATTGTGATCTTGGTAAGTTTGTGACTTACATTGGAAATAAGTAGATCAAGGATATTCCCACCTCTAGTAGGTGAAGTAATTAATTGAGACAAACCATTTTCAGTTAACATATTCACGAGTGCTCAATTCATCTTAGATTCGCTGAAAGGGAATCTTAAGGCATTTGGTATGAAATTTACGGGCATGACACAATAATACCCTGAGTTGATCTCCTGTAGTGTGCCTCTGGCAATAATTTAAATGTAGGTTGAGTAATTGTCTCTGTGATTCCTAGTCAGATACCATGAATTGGTTTTGAGTAGCACAAAGGAAGTTATTTTAAACAACCAACTTTCCCTCTGGAATCTAGATTGAGCCATATATTTTTACGACATAATTCCATAAGACACTTTGCTATGGTAGCATATCCTAAGCTGCCAAAAAAACTTAGATATTAAATTGTTAAGCCTTGTGGCCTTACCTTTTGTTTGATATTCTTGAAATAACTGCTTGGGAGCTGTTGTGATGCTACCGCAACCTACAGATGCACAGTCAGAACTGATCCTGGAGAGGCAGCATCACAGGGAAAGGGGGTCGGACTTCTTTGAAGTCACATGTGCATCAAGCAACCTATCAGGTGGACACAACCCAGGTGTAAGGATGTGTGGAGTGCCTCAGAGATTATCCCCCACAATAGCAAAGCTGGGACCCATCTCGGTACCCATAGCAGCTCCACTGACCTGCTGAAAAAAACTGTTATTAAAAGAAAAAGGATTGAGTTTAAGAACAAGTTCTGCCAGATGAGCTAGTGTGTATGTATGTGTGTGTGTGTGTTGGACTTCCCGCTTATTCAGGAAATGCTGCAAAGCTGTCAGGCCATCATCGTGGGGGATCACTGTATAAAGAGATGTGATGTCCATAGGGAAGATGAGCTGATGAGAGCCACTAAATCTGAATCTGTCAAATAACTGGAGAGCATGGTTAGTGTCTTTAACATAGGAGAGCAGGGACTCAACGAGTGGTCTCATGAGGTTGACCAAAAATGCAGAGATGTGGGGCAGGAGCAGACTGACATAATAGGATGACCAGGGTTTCCTGTCTTGTGGATTTTGGGAAGGAGATAAAACCTGGATGCCCGGGGATGCTGAACTATGAGTCTCTTAGCAGAAGCAGTGAGCTCTTTGTTTTCAGTAGCAGAGGTGATGGTGGTGGTAACCTCAGTCTGATTGTCAGCAGTTGGGTCCTGTGGAGGAGAAGAGTAAAACCTGGTGTTGTAGAGTTGCTGTGTGGCTTCAGTGATGTATAGCTCCTTTTGCCAAACCACAACAGCACCTCCCTTATCAGCTAGTTTAATAACAATGTCATTCCTCCATTGTAGAGATCTGAGGGCTGCAAGCTCACCAGTTGTCAGGTTGGAGTGGTTGTACCTGCAATGAAAATTGAAGTTAGTGGTGTTTTCCATGCATTGGTTAACAAAATAATCAGCAGCAGCAAAACATCCTGGAGGGGATGTCCATGCACTACGCTGTGGATTGATATCATTGATTGTTCTGGTGATACTGTCATCATCTGCGGGAAGAGGAGTCTCATTAGAAAAATGAGCTGTAAGGGGTACTCTGCGATAGAAGCACTGCAGATCAACTTGAACCTGGGGTGTGTCAAGATATCTGGGTGTGGGCACAAAAGAGAGACTTTTGCTAAGGAGAGATCGCTCATCTTGTGTCAGGGGAGGTCTGGAGGAACACAAAATACTAAATTGTTAGGTTGTGTCTGACTCGAGGGCTCATGGTGATTGCTGATCTGCTGGGTGAGAGACTGGAGTTTGGCAGATTTGTTGTCCTTGAGGAACTAAAAGAGAGTGGAGTTAAGGCGTTGGATGCAGTGCTTAATAAAAGGAAGGTTATGTGGAGCTGTTCACGGCAGGAGATCCTTTTGCCTTTGAATGGTTTTGTCCACAGAGATCTGCTGTTTCTTAAAGGAGAGAATGGTGTTCGTGATAAGTTTCCTAGAGAAAGTTTTCAAAAGCTTATTATGTGTGGTTCATAGCTCAGTGCTTATGTAACATATGGTTGAATGATGAATATGGTTGTTGGATACAGAGGTCAGTATAGAGAGGACAATGTTCAGCAGGTAATAGCATAGAATGTATTGTGCTTAGGTACTTGGATGCTTGAATAGAGTCATTTGATAATTTTTGAAGGTTTTGGCCTTTCTCTGTATCCCACCTGTGGAAGGAAGCTTGGTTTAGAATTATGAAAGCCCCAAAAAGAATAAATATCAACGATTGTTCAGTAACTGAATGCTGAAGAAGTCGTGCAAACAACTTAATGGTAAGAATAGACGATCACCTCCTCCAACTCTGGAGAGTGTGACCAGTAGCACTCAGGACAGGAAAACCCCCCTTGGGGGGGAAACCTTTGAGGACCCATGGCTACTGACCTGCCCATCCTTCTGGGCATACTAAAGGAGCGAGATCCTAATTAAACTAAATTAATCAGCTAAATCTGAATTCTAATTTGTAGAATTCAATCCAGATGAACGGAGCTTGAGAAAAACTGAATTGTAAATGTCTTTCCTTCTAGTTAAATCCGAGTCTGAGAATCCATGTATAATTCAGAATAATGGAGAGTAGATATAGTGAAGAACCATCTTCCGTACTTCAGTTGATAGAGGGCATAATCCATGGAATTGAATGATGGTGGATATGAAGTTGATGACTGACAAACTCAATGCAGGAGACCAGAAGATAGTTGCATCCAAGATTTGACATCAACGAGGCAGGATGAAATAGAAGTAGTACAACTTCCAGGTTTCTAATAGTAGGGCTTGTGTAGTACGAGGAATGAGAGAAGGCTTGAGGCCAGGCTATCGAGTGATGAGTCCAGATCTGATAAGAAATAATCTTTAGGAATTTATATGAAGCAACGGCTGAAGAGTTAAGCTGGGATAATGCCATGCTGTATAGATAATCAGAGACACTGGTGCAATGTTGCGAAGCATCCAAGTAGTAGAATTAGTTGAGCCCAAAGGAAATAAGTCAGTTGGACTGGCAGTCGCAGTGAGGCAGTAGGAGCAGGATGCACCAACGTAAGCAAATGAGAAGGAACAGGACGTGGCAACCAGCCCCTGAAGAAAGCGTAGCTGAACAGACAGCTGGTGAGATAGGAGAGAGGCAGCTGATTCCAGTATGGGAAGTGCAGTTAAGCCCAGGAATGTCCGTAGGCAGAAATCAAGCGAGGTAGTCCTTCTACGATGTGCAGGAATCCATCAGCTGGAGAGGGACGTTGACGCATGGAAGAGACTGAGGTTGAGACATGACAACTGCACAGGGAATAACAGTGAGCGGAAGGTATGCACAGTTGAGGTATGAAAGCAGGCGACCGAAGAGTCTGAGATGGAGATAACTGAAGGAAGTAATGAATAGCGCGTCACAGGCTGGAATTCTGTAGAGCACAAGCATGATAATGAAGGCTGCAGGAGACATCAACCAAGTCCTGGAAAGGAAGCAGCAGCAGAATTCCACAGCTGAGGCAACAGGGCAAATATCCAAGCAAAGCAACCCGGAAGCTGCTGAATGAGCACTGAGGCAGACTGATAGCGTTCGGTGGGAGGACAGCCACTTAGTCGTTTAAAAATAGGTACCAGGCAAGTAGGGGGGAGCGAAATATATAGGAACTTAATGTCTTGAAAAAGGAAGCCATGAGACCATGGCTGGGGGCAGCAGGAGCATGTAGGCACAAGTAGAGAGGGATTCAGGCCCGAGCTGGGTGAGGCAGAGTAGAATAGAAGAAGGTGAACCTCCCAGCCCGATGGGTGAAGGCAGGTCAGAAAATGGGCGAGTAGTAGGTAATCCTCCCAGCCCGATGGGCGAAGGCAGGGCAGTGCAGCAGATGAGTATGATGAGTCTGCAGCCTAATGGGTGATGGTGCAGGTCAGAAGCAAGCAAGTGAGTAGGTTCCCAGCCCAAGGGCAAAGGCAATCGTAGAAGCAGGCGAGCAATAGGTAAACCTCCCAGCTCAAGGGCGAAGGCAGGTAGAGAAGCAGGAAGCAGCTGAAATGCACCCAGCCGGATGGGCAAAGGCATGTCTTTAAGGTCCAATGCCATAGGGCACAAAGGAAGTCGTCTTCTGGATAAGCTCAATAAGTCCTGGTAGGAGTAGTAATAGCATGCAGGGACTGAAAGTGGAGGCAGGAAGCATCTGAATAATGGAAGATGAATAGTGAACAATCAGATGCGAGTCCGTAGTAAAGGAACTCCTAGGGTGTTAGACACTACTGCAGGCAGATGCATAGCAGAGTGTGAACTCCAACCGAACTGGGTGATGTAGTGTGGAGTAGGAGTAAGAGCCCCCTCAATGATGATGGCGGCAGTAGAAGTAGACGAATGAGGGAATAATAAAGGTGAATGACACCTTTGAGCGCCAGAGGGGTGCAGGACTCAGAGTGATGAGGTGCACCACCGGTCCTACAGGTGAGGCAGGTGGTAGAGAAGTGGCAGATAGAGTATTAGCAATGTCTGGCTGCATGCAGTGCAGAATTATTAGTGGCATAGTGCAGAATCTTCTGCCCCATGGAATGATGCAGGGTGTGGAGAAGTAGTAGATAAGATAATGGTACTGCCCAGCCGCATGGAATGCAGAAAGAGTAGCAAACACAGTAGGGAATAGATTGTAATTGGTGTAACAGATGGTAGTATAATCTTGAACCAATGCCATAAGCATAGAATATATGGAGGCATACATATGAGGGCAGCAGTAACAGATGAACAATGCCACAATAGAACTCCCATAGAAATAACTAGCACGTTTTAAAACATACTAGAGGTTCCGTAAACCGTGTCAGGCTATAGCTGAGTGGATGTCCAATAAACAGGCATGGTCAATGCAGCAGTGCAGAGTAACCAAAGTAGCAAAGAAATGTATCCAAACCGAAGGTTACCCATATTGGTCAGCTGACGCCATACTAAAAAATGTAAACAGCTAGCTGGTTTCCCAGGAGGATGTAAAGTGAATGCCAAAGAGGAAATTGAACAAGATACCTATGAGGGTAATCAGGTAATGCATACTTAACAACCTCTGGCCACATGAATCAGGGACAAAGACCCCAAATCAGGGACATCTTAAAAACTGGTACTATTCACTCAGAAAGCTGAGAAAATAAAGGAGTTTGTGTTAAGATGCATTTTCTGTAGAACAACAAGTCTGTAACTTCAATGCTGACATTCGTTTGTGTTGTTAATCCCCATTGTTCTGTTATAAAAAACACAAATGTTTTACGAAGGACAGAGGAAAATTTGAGGCCAAATCAGGGACAGTTGAGAGGGATGAGGTAGGGCATGATTGCGAAGTGCCAGATGGCTCCGGAGCTGATCCCCATTGGCTCCATGCGAGGTGAAATGAGCTGCCGAACAAATTAGAAGAAGCCGTAGCCACCACGTATCAGGCTATGATGTCGTTGAGGAGTAACCCAGAAAGATGATGCCGAATGACGGTCCTGTCAATGGCCAGCAGTCGGAGTGCGGAGCAGGAGAGAGCGCTGTAATGCTAGGAGCAATCGAGGTCGGGTTGCTGCATGCCGAAGCAGGAGAGGAGGCTCTGGTAAGGAGGGCACAGTAATCCACGTAGCGAGCGGCTCCCGGAAATGCTAACTGAGCGGCAGCATGGAACGTGGTCGCTGGGAGAAAGAAAGGTAGTAGCAAGGAACGAGGACAGGCGAGCTGACAGTGGCAAGGAGCAGGATGCAGAGGAGGCCGAAGAAACGGCTCGGGAAAACAACCCTAAAGAAAGGGAAAGAAACAACAAAGGGTAACAGGAAGAAGTGTGTGGGGGGACAAAGACAAACGGAGGAAGAGAAACCCAGAAAACAGGAGCAGGAGCTGGGGAAACAAAGACAAATGGAGGAAGAGAAACCCAGAAAATAGGAGCAGGAGGTGGGGAAGCAAGCAACCACAAACCAGTAGCAGCACGCAGCGAAAGTGCGCGATTTCGCTTCTAAGCAGCCGAGTCAGCTGCTTCATTAAATAGGCTGTGGGGAGGAGCTTCCTCCACATAATCCCGGGCTACTCCCTGCAATTAGTGGAAGAAACATGCGTCTCCAACCCAAATGAACAAGGATGGAATTTCAAATAGAAACCTTTAAGAATAATACCCTGGTGGGGGCGCTATGGAGCCAAGCAGACTAGACGCACTCAATATCAGCTCTATGCATTTATGACTCTGGAAAGCAATAAAAGTTGAAATTTCGGAAACCTGCAACAATTTAAATATATATTTGAAGAAAGCTCCACCCTAAGAACAATATGGGAAATCCTCATAGAGATCGGGACCAGACCGACTCAGGAAAAGGGAAACAATCAACTACGGAGTCGTTGGCCCATCCAGCGCAGATGACTGAATCAGCATCGGGCTCAAGTACTGAGACGGAAACCCTACAATCGCTGGGGAATAAAATGCAACGCGTGATAGCATCGGTTTCAGATTTAAGCCAGAAAATGGACAGATTTAACTCCAGGATAGTGCTACTTGAATCTACAGTCGACATTATAAAAACAGAAATGATAGATGTTAAGAAGCAGGTGGAGATAGCAACCAGTGTGACTGCCCTGTGGGTAAAGGAGGAACAGCATTTCAGGGCACGATTGGAGACCCTGGAAAATAAAGTAAGTTCTGCCAATATCAGAATCTTAGGTCTCCCCGAGGAAATTGAGGGGGACCATCCAGTAATGTTTCTTAAAGTTCGGCTTGCAGAGAAACTACAAATAGGAGGAGACCCTGATTGCTTTCACATCCAAAAAGTGTACCGCATTACGCCACGTGGTCGTCCGGAGGCCTCTAACAATCCTCGCATCTTACTCGCAGTTACGGCCAGCATGGGAGAGCAAGATCGGATTTTGGCATTAGCCAGGAAACAAAGCCCGATTTCTCAGGATGGACAATCTATCCACATTTTTCCAGATATTAGTTTTGCGACACGTCAGAGAAGGAAGAAATTTGATGGGACACTGAGTATCCTAAGAGAGGCTAATATCCCCGATTCTATTATTTTTCCAGTTAGGCTGTATATTGTCTATCAGAGCAAGGTCTGGGCCTTTACGGATCCTGTGGATGCAGGTCGACGGGCTAAGAAGATACAGGAGGAATCAAAGAGACGCAGAACAGAGGAGGAAGGGGACAGTGAAGAAGATTTGGGTTGAATACTTGAGGACTAACTCTGTTTTCAGACTCTTTAATGGGTGAAAAGTTATAACTCTGTATTTCTTCATATTAGGGGAAGACAGGGGGGCTTAAACAGAAGAAGGTAATGCTGATATTCTTAATATGTTCTCTCATTTTGGAGGCTTTCACCACGTTTAAAATAATGGACTATTGAGTGCTTCAGTGTTTACATTGTTTTTATATAATCAGCTCACAAGTCAATGAGTCTATATAAAATGAGTGTGTTGTTCACTTTTAGGTAAATTAAACTTAAGGAGACTAGCATGGTAAAAATGTTCCCACTAGTGGGATAGTTCTTGTTAGCAATTTAAATTAAATTATATATTTTACTTTAAGGATTAACCACGCTGCTCATGGGCTTCATTTCAGTAACTTAAATAACTTTAGCCCTAAAGTTGGAAAAAGTTGGGATTTCCTCCCCGATGTTGTATCACTGATATGATAGATGCAATATTTAATCCTGTGATTAAGGGACTTTTGTCCTATTGGTACTGTATCCTGTATATGGACTGTCGATCATATGGAATGTACATTAATGTGCACTAGTTGTAAAACTAATAAAAATAAAGTATAAAAAAAATGAAATAATACCCTGCTGGCGGCGTGTGGAAAGAAACTGTAAGAAACATAGACTTTGACAGCAGATAAGGACCGCTTGGCCCACCTAGTCTGCCCATTTCCCTACCTACAGGATAGGCCGCAGATCCTAGTTAACCCACAAGAATTGCCTTATGTCTGTCCCATGCATTCTTGAATTCTCCCACAGTTTTAGACCCCACAACCTCCTTAGGAAAGCTGTTCCATGCATCCACTACCCTCTCTGTGAAAAAATACTTCCTCACATTGCCCCTGAACCCCCCAATCTTTAAATTGTGTCCCCTTGTTCTTGCATGTCTCTTTTTCTGAAAGATGCTACCCTCTTGTACTTTGTTGATTCCACTGAGGTACTTAAAAGTTTATATCATGTTCCCCCTCTCTCTTCTTTCCTCAAGGGTATACATATTAAGCTCCTTTAGTCTCTCCTCATATGGCTTCTCTTGCAGACCCTGCACAATTTTAGTTGCCTTCATCTGGACTGCCTCTATCCTGTCTATGTCCTTGCGGAGATGGGGTCTCCAGAACTGGACACAGTATTCCAGATGGGGTCTCACCAACTGTCTGTACAGAGGGATAACAACTTCCTGTTTTCTGCTGCCAATGCCTCTCCCTATGCATCCCAGTATACCCCCAGCCCTCCCTCCCTACTGCCTTCTCACATTGCTTGCTAACCTTAAGGTCATCTGATATGATTACCCCCAGGCCCCTTTCCTTTTTTGTTGTTGTTACTACCTCCTCCGCCATTGTGTATTCTTCCCCTGGGTTCTTGTCTCCCAGGTGCATTATTTTGCACTTTTTTGCATTGAATCCTAGCTGCCATACTTCTGACCATTCCTCCAACTTGCAAGTCTCTTCTCATCCTTTCCACGCCTCCTTGTGTATCAACCCTGTTGCAGATCTTTGTGTCATCTGCAAAGAGGCATACTTTTCCTTCCAGTCTCTGTAATGTCACTTATCAAGACATTAAAAAGGACTGGACCCAATACTGAACCCTGCGGTACCCCACTAGTAACCCCTCTTTCTTCAGAGTGGACTCCATTTACAATTACCTTCTGTATCCTGTTGTCCAGCCAATGTTTTACCCAGGCTACCACCTGGGGCCACTCCCAGGCTGATTAATTTGACTATTAATCTTTGTGTGGGACTGTGTCAAATGCCTTGCTAAAGTCTAGGTAGGCCATGTCCACAGCGCCTCCTGGTCTACTACTTTGGTCACCCAGTCAAAGAAATCTATTAGATCTGGCCTGACATGACCTTCCTGCTGTGAACCCATGCTGCCTTGGGTCCTGTGCCCCACTGGCCTCTAGTTACTCAACTATTCTTCTTTCAGAAGTGACACCATCACTTTCCTACCACAGAGGTGAGACTGACAGGTCTGTAGTTTCCTGCCTCTGTCTTGGTCCCACTTTGTGAAGGGAATCACATCCGCCTTCCTCCAGTCCTCGGGTACCACACCATCCTCCCATGATTTATTAAAAAGAGTAGCCAGTGGTTCACTAGTTCCCCTTAATTCTTTTAGAATTCTGGGTGAATTCCATCAGGCCCCATTGCTTTGTCCACCTTCAGTTTTAGGAGTTTTGCAGAACCCTTTCTTCTTGTGAAAGGACTGGGATCGACCCCTATCAAGAGTGCTTCTGTTAATTGGATTAGGCACTTCCTCCTCTTTTGTTAATACTGAGCAGAAATATTCGTTCAGTATCCCTGCTTTTTCACTGTCCCCCTCTGCCCACCCACCGTTTATTCTATTCAGCCTCACTATCCCTCCCTTTGTCTTTCTACGCTCGCTGATGTACCTATAAAAGGTTTTATCCCCCTTCTTAACCGAGTTGGCTGTTTTTTCCTCAGTTTGGGCCTTTGCTATTCTGACTTCCCTCCCTGCTTCCTTCTGTCTTAACTAGTACAGCTCTCTGTCCTGCTTCTTCTGTGTTTCCTTATACTTCCAGAATGCTATCTTTTTCTTCCTGACTTTCACAGCCACGTCTTTTGAGAACCATAGTGGCTTTTTCTTTCATTTTGATTTGTTTATTTGCTTCACACAAAGGCTTGTTGCCTCTGTGATGGCAGTTTTGATGATTCCCCATTGTTGCTCCACACCTCCTTCTAGCCTGTTTGCTAGTGCTTTTCTGAGGCACTCTCCCATCTTGCCAAAGTCAGCCCTCCTGAAGTCCAGTACCCTCACTTTTGTATGGCTTGACTCTGTAGCTGAGTTTAACGTGAACCACACTGTTTGATGGTCACTTGTTCCCAGTTGGCAACCCACTTCTAGATCTGAGATCCTCTCACTGCCCTCATTTGAGAGTACGAGGTCTAAGATTGCACCCTCACGAATAGGTTCCGAAACTAGCTGTCTGAGGCCTGCCACCTGTAGGGCATCAAGAATGGCCCTGCTCTTGGATGTGGCTGCAGCAAATGTGCTCCAGTTAACATCTGGCATATTCAGGTCTCCCATCAACAGTATCTCCCCTTTCTCTGCCATCCTAAGAATGCCTTCTATCATATCCTTGTCCATTCCCTCCCCCTGACATGGGGGTCTGTAAACAACCCCTGTGCGGGTTGTGGTGCCCTTTCCAGTCTCCAGGGTGACCCACAGTGCCTCCTCTCCTCCCTGTTTATTCTTTTGTTCAGTTGCTTTTATCCCTTCCTTTACATAGAGAGCTACTCCTCCCCCTCTTCTCCCCTGCCTGTCTCTCCTGTAGGTTATGTACCCTGGTATGTTGACATCACAGTCATGGTTCTCTGTGTACCATGTTTCTGTGACTGCTACGATATCCAGGCATCCCTCTTCCATCAAGGCCATCAGCTGAGGGAGCTTGTTGCCCAGACTACGGGTATTGGTACTCATTACCCTCCATTTCCTGATGGCCTTGCTCCTTTTTGCCCCATCCCTGTCCTTCTTGCCTTTGTCACTTTCTCCATTTACCCCTGCTCTTCTCCCTATCGACACCTCTATGTTGGTGTTTACCGCACTTACTACCATGATTTTTTTGGGGGGGGCTAGGATTTCTCTGCTCCTTTCCAGTACCTCCCCCTTGGCTAGTTTAAATGCTTGCCAATGAAGCATTTAAACCTATCACCAAGGATCCTGGTTCCCCTCCTGGACAGATGCAGCCCATCATGCCAGTATAGGCTTACATCACCCCAGGTGGACCCCCAGTCCCGAATGAAGCCAAATCCCTGAGCTCCACACCAGTTTTTCAACCACTGATTGAATTCCATGGTGCAGAACACCCTAGCCTCTCCTACGCCATAGATGGGCAGCACCTCCGAGAAGGTTAGCGTGCGTGCTACTTGTCTAAGGCCCCTCCCCAATTCCACAAACTCTTCCTGCACTTCTCTAATCCCTTTCTTAGCCAGGTCATTTGTCCCTAGGTGGACAGTGACATCCAGCTCCCTCCCCTGTGCAGCTGCTCTGGCAATCCTGAGGATTCGCTGCCTGTCCCTCCAAGCCATGGCACCAGGCAGGCACCTTACCTCCTTTTCCCCTTCCTCCCCCAGTTCTACCTTCCTAACAATGGAGTCCCCCACCAGGAGTTGTTTCCTTCCCCTGTGGGGTCCCCTGCCACCCTCCTGTGGGTCTCCTTTGTGGAGGTTCCCAGCATCCTCCTTGGTCTCCACTGCGGGTGCCTCCATAGAGGAACCACACTTTGACAGAATGGCATAGGAATTGTGGCGAGGTACAACTGGAGGGATGCGCCTCTGTTCCTCTGTAAGTGACTGCAGAATTTAGTCTTGGAGCAAATGGCAGAAAATAATTAAAGAGAAGGCTTAGAAATATGAGAAGGGAGTTCAGACATAGATGAAATGAAAGAGCATCATAGAGAATTCAGAAGAGATTTCAGAGTAGGCATAGTGGGTTGCAACAAATGTAGCACTCAAAATGTAAAAACAAAAACAAGGTGCTGCATCAGCATGTGGTCTGAAAGCAAAACAAAATGGTAATTTTAAATGCATATTGAAAACAGAAAATAAAGTTAAAAATCTACATTTCGACCTTAGATCTTCTTAAGGAAATATCTAAAAGAGAAAAAAAAAAGTTAGTGTAGAGGGGAGGTGAAATAAAGGGATACATATGTGGGGAAAGAAAAAAAGGGGACAGCTCTGGGAGAAGTGATAAATGGCAAGATTAAGAGAGAGAGTTTGGGAAACAAAAAGGTGATGATGGGAAAGACAAGGCATAATGGGAGAGAATGAGCTAGAGAAGTCCCAGGTGGGGACTAATTAACAAGGTCTAGTAAGAAGGCTGAAAGGTGACAAATGTAGGGGATGGAAACATATGGTGAAAAAAAAAATAGAAATTAAATGTGTAAAGATACTAACAGAATTTAGGGAAAACAAGGGGTGGCTGAAATATGTTAATAGAAAATAAGCCTGTCATTTAAACCAGAGGGCTGCTGGGAGCCAAGGGGAATGATCAGCTTGGTTTCCATGTTTTTCCTGTGGTCTATGTAGAGACATTCATGTACCTCAAGGGTATCAACAAGGTACAGGAGAATGGCATATTGCACAGAAGGAGATGCCCAAGGGTAGGGGGTTGTGATATGAAGCTGGAAGGGGGTGACTCAGGGGGATGTGAGGAGAATATCTTCATGGAAAGGGTGTGGATGCCTGGAACTGCCTCCCAGCAGAGGTGGTGAGTACTGAAATGATGACAGGTTTCAAACATGCCTGGGATAGACACAAAGGGACCTCAGTAACTGAATTGGGCGGGGGTAAGGCCATCGATCAAGTAGGGTCTATGGTAGAACAGTAAGTAGGGACTTCAGGGCAGACTAGGTGGTCCAGGCGGTCCTTTTCTGCTGACACCTTCTATGTTTCTGTGTCATAGGTAAAAGGACATATGCCTCTGCATCATTGGGCCTTCGTATAGCTAACTACCAGGCCAATGTGATGAAGTATCAGAACACCTCCATATCAAGATCCAGAAACCGCACAGAAAATACCTGAGGTTCCTGTTTCAGGGGGAACAGTACCAGTTCAGGGTGTTGCCCTTTGGCTTGTCATCTGTGCCACGGGTCTTTGCCAAATGCTTGGCAGTGGTGGCAGCAGTCTTTCACAGGGAAGGCCTGTATGTTTTCCCTTACCTGGATGATTGGCTATTAGAAGCCCACACCAGCCAACTCGCTGGCGCAGTGGTAGCACTACTGCCTGTCGTGCTGACGATCTGTGTTTGGGAACGAGTGCAGTGCGTCAGAGGGTCGGCCGGGACAGGTAGGATGAGCATCCCACGGACTCTCGGGGTGGGGGGTTGTAACTTCCCAGCATGCCAACAACATCCCGTGAAGGCTAGGTGTGCAACAACCAGGGCACTCTTCAGTGGGCAGAGGCAATGGCAGACGTCTGTAAGCCGGGTGCTACTCAGTGAAGCCCCTGGACCGCCAGCCGATTGATGCCCCAAGCATAAGCCTCAGCTAAGGCCTCAAGGGAGCCCCACCACAGGGGGCAAGCTGTGGACCTCCCAGTCCAGGCAGCCAGGGGGATGCCAAGTGCGATTTCCAGGCACTAAAGAAGGGGGGTACATCCCCCCGCCGGTAACAAAGTTGGAAAAAAGCCTACTCCAGAGACCAGCTGTTGAAGACCTTAGCTCGAATCAGACTGTTGTTCATTGCTCTGGGGGTGACAGTCAACATATCAAAATCAGTGTTAATACCCTGCCAGTGATTGCAGTACATATGGGCAGTCCTGGACACAGCTCAGGACTCGGCTTTTCTACCTTTAGACAAGGCCAGCCACATGATTGCCCAAGCAAAGTTAGTGCATGACAGTTATATCTAAGCAAGGATGCTTTTACGCATTCTGGGACTAATAGCAGTGGCCATTGTCACAGTACCATTGGACAGATTGCATGTGCAGATTCTTCAGTGGACCTTAAGAGTGCAGTGTGACCAGCTCACAGACTATGGTTCTAGTCATGTCCCCTGTGCACAGAGTGCTCAAGTGGTGGATGGAATGCAACAATCTACTGAAGGGGATTCAGTTCCTGATCACCTTCCTCTTCAGATCCTCGCCACGGATGCCTCGGGATTGGGCAGGGGGGCTCACATGGGCCCTCATCAAACACAGGGCATGTGGGACCAAGTGGCGCACACTTTGCATATCAGTGTTCTGGAAATGAGGGCTGTTCTGTACAGACTTCAGGCCTTCCAGCACCACTTGTCTCCAGGTCTTCTGTTATTACAAATGGACAATGTCAGTGTAATGCATTACATCAACAAATGAGGGGGAATCATTCCTATCCACTGTGCAGAGAAGCAGTGAGAGTTTGGTATTGGACTCTGGATCATGGTCTAGAACTATCAGCCATACATGTTTCAGGCATCTAAATGTCTTGGCAGACAGGCCCAACAGGTCACAGTCCAGGGTGCATGAGTGGGAACTGCTGACCTCCATGGTTGGTGACTTGTTTGAAAGATCGGGTTGTCCAAAGTTGGACCTTTTGCATCCCCACACAACGCAAAACTTGACACTTTTCAGCTCACTTGCTCCAGTGCCTGCAGTTTTCTGGCAAGATGTGTTGTCCCTCTCTTGGACAGGGAGGTTTCTGTATGCTTTCCCTTCCTTTCCACTAACTCAGGGAGTACTACTTAAGCTGAAAATGTAGGGGGCAACTCTAATGCTCATTGCTCCCCTATGGCCTTGACAGATCTGGTTCCGTCTGCTGCAGCAGCTGGCAGTGGAACCCCCATTGCCTCTGCCCTTGTGCAAGGGTCTACTCTCACAGGAACAGGGCACCATGGTCCATCCAGACCTGAAGTCTCTCCACCTGCACAAATGGCTCCTGAAGACATAGCCATACCTAGGTTTGGGGTGTCACAAAAAGTGGCACATATTCTGGTGTCTGCTAAAAAACTGCCCACCAGAAATACTTACTCCATGAAGTTTTATTTTTTATTTATTTATTTAAAATTGATGACTGGGAAAGGCACACTGAGCCAAGGCTCGTTTCCAGGTGCGACCAGAGTACAGAGTGTATAGTGAAGAGAAAAAGAGTAACAAATGGTGAAGAATACAAACAGTATGTACAGATGTTTTTCAGAGAGTACAATACATTATCAGTAATGTACAATTAATCAACGTGCAGAGTAAATTAATGGAATGAGGCAAAATTACTGTTGGCGGCTAAGGTAAGTAAGTTGAGACTGTGAGGGGCCTCTGCTGCATGCTGGGACCATTGGAGCATTTAGGGAAGTGCGAGGTAGGTAGGAGCCTAAGGAGTTGTGTAAAGGCAGAACGAGAAGGGGCCAGGCGAAGGCTGGAGGGAAGGTTATTCCAGAGAAGGGGGAGATGGTACAAAAAGGCAGCTTGGCGGTAAGAGTGTGGGGGTGGGGCAGGTGGAAAGTGTGTAGGTCCATGTGGTGAATATAGAAACAAAGAGGTTGATGGCAGATAAGGACCGTAAGGCCCATCCAGTCTGCCCATTTCTTTTTCTACCTTACAAATGTGCCATTGGCCTTTGCTCTGTCAGTGGCCTATCTATTCATACTCATCTGTATTGCTCCCTTATGCCTATCCCATGCCTGTCTGAAGCCCTGCACTGTATTCATAGCCATCACTTCCTGAGGTAGGCCGTTCCATGCATCCACCACTCTTTCTGTGAAAAAGAATTTCCTCACATTCCCCCTTAATTGGCCTCCCTCTACTCTCATGCTGTGTCCTCTTGTCCTGCTATTTTTCTTATATTTAAACGTTAGACTCTTTCACCTTGTTAATGCCCTTAAGGTGTTTGAATGTTTTGATCATATCACCTCTCTCCCTCCTTTGCTCAAGGGTATACATATTGTGCTCCGTTAATCTGTCCTCATATGTCTTCTGATGCAGTCCCTGCACCATTTTGGTTGCCCTTCTCTGGACTGCCTCAATTTGGTTAATGTCCTTGTGAAGGTGTGGCCTCCAGTAGTACTTCACGCAGTACTCCAGATGGGGCCTAACCAGTATCTTGTAAAGAGGGATTATTACCACCCTCTTACAACTTGTGATACCCCTACTGATACACCCTAACATCCCCCTAGCCTTACCTACTGCTTTAGAGGTCTGCTTGGATGATTTCAGGTCATCAGTGATGATGATGCCCAAGTCTCTTTCTTCCTTAGTGACTGCCAGCAACTCCCCTCCCAGCCTATAGGTGGCTTCAGGGTTTCTCTTCCCTATGTGCATGATCTTTCACTTCTTTGCATTAAATCCCAGTTGCCACTCTTCTGACCATTTTGCTCATTTATCCAGATCTCTTCTCATTCTGCCCACACCATCTTGATCATCTACTCTGTTGCAGATCTTGGTGTCATCTGCAAACAGACAAGCCTTACCCTCTAGTCCATCTGCAGTGTCACTAATGAAGATATTGAAGAGGACTGGCCGCAGGACTGATCCCTGAGGTACCCCACTTGTAACTTGCATCTCTTCTGACTGTATACCATTTACCACCACTCTGTTTTCTGCCCACCAACCAGTTTGCTACCTAGTTGACCAACTTCTGACCCACCCCAAGCCTACCCAGCTTATTTATCAATCTTCTGTGTGAAACAGTGTTGAAAGCTTTGCTGAAGTCAAGGTAGGTGAAATCAACTGCTCCCCCTTGGTCCACCACTCTGGTTACCCAGTCAAAGAAATCTATGAGATTAGTTTGACAGGACCTTCCTTTTGTAAACCCATGCTGTCTTGGATCCTGTGCCCCTATGGATTCCAGGTGTTGCACTATCCTTTCCTTAAGGAATGTCTCCATAATCTTGCCCACTACTGAGGTAAGACTGACTGGTCTGTAGTTCCCTGCCTCCTCCCTGCTACCACTCTTGTGGAGCGGGATCACATGAGCCCTTCACCAGTCTTCTGGGACCGCTCCTGTGCTCAGAGACTCGCTAAACAGTTCTGCTAATGGCTCTGCTAGTTCCACCCTTAGCTCCTTAAGTACCCTGGGATGTATGCCATCAGGTCCCATTGCCTTGTCCACCCTGAGCTTAGCGAGCTCTTGTAGGACCCTTTCTTTTGTGAAGGGAGTAGTGCTCACCTCCCTCCCCCCTGTGTCCATGGTGCTAAGCTGTGGGCCCTGCCCTACCTTCTCTTCAGTAAATACTGAGCAAAAGTATCTATTTAGGATAGATGCTTTTACAGGGTCCTTCTCCTCACATGCCCCCTTTTCTCCTTTGAGCTTAGCAATACCCCCTCTGGACTTTCTCCTTTCACTAATGTATCTATAGAAAGTCTTGTCACCTTCTTTTACTGTTCGTGCTAGTGTTTCCTCAGTTTGGGACTTTGCCTGCCTTACTGCCTTCCCTGCTTCCCTTGGGCCAGTTTGGTATTCCTACCTATCTTCATCCTGCTGTGTTCCCTTATATTTCCTGAAGGCCAGCCTTTTGGCTCTGACCTTTTCTGCTACTGTATTTGAGAACCAAAGTGGTTTCCTTCTTCTTTTGCACTTCCTTTTCTGTCTAACACAATGGGATGTTGCTTCAAGTATTAGGGTAATTTAGGGAGCTGGCTGGGGTAAGGCAGGAAGTGAGGTGGGGGGGAGGGAACTAAGCCAATATTTTGCTATGAAGGAGGGGCTGTGGATGGTTCTCCTGTGGGAGAGTGGAGCCAGGGAGAGTGTAGCGTAGAGTAGGCAGTGGAGAGGCAGTGGCGAAATGGCAGAAAGAGTTAAGAAGGATGTCTGGTCTGAGAGGGAGGAGGTTGGGGCCATTCCATAGACTATGTCAGCATAGTCTATAACTGGCAACAGTGTTTTACATAGAAGCTCGCAATGGGTTGGGATAGGTAGGCTGGTTTTGTGGCGATAGAGGATGGCGAGTTTGGGACGGAGTTTAGTGCAGAGGGCCTCGATGTGAGTGGAGAAGTTGAGGTGGCTGTCCAGCCATACTCCCAGGTACTTGAAAGCAGGGACTGTCTCCAGAGGTGAGCCATCCAGGGTGGTGATCGCTGGTTGGGGGGGGCGGAGCTAGGAGGGTAGCAAGCTTCTACCTGGAACCAAAGATCATGGTGACAGTTTTTTTTTGCATTGAGTGTAAGCAGGTTCTTAAGGAACCAGGATAGGACTCTGTTGAAGTCATTTTGGAGACTGAAGAGGACGCTGTCATAGGAGGGGCCCAAGGCAAAGATGATAGTGTCATCTGCGTATAGATGCACATTGGAGGCAAGGCAGGCAGAGGGAAGGTCATTTATGAAGAGAGAGAAGAGGATGGGGTCAAGTATAGAGCCTTGGGGACACCTGATAAGATAGGGAGAGGAGAGGAGAGAGAGTGTCCCCTGTTTGAACAGATTGTTGTGTGTTATGGAGGTATGAGTGGAACCAGGTGATGGCAGATTGGGCGATGTCAGAAGAATTAAGTTTGCGGAGTGGCAGCGGATGGGAGACAGAGTTGAAGGCTTTAGTCAGGTCTTTGAAAATGGCGGCTGTGGTTTGGCTGTTGTCCATGGCAGAGAGGATGGAGTCAGTTACGCATAGAAGGGTGGTGATGGTGGAGTGGTGTTTTCTGAAACCTGACTGTACGGGTGAGAGGGAGCTGTTGGAAGAGAGAAAGTCTGACAGTTTGGACAATATGAGGGATTCCTGGACTTTGGCAAGGAAGGGGAGGAGTGAGATGGGCCTGTAATTTCCTGGTAGGGAGGGATCACTGCCTTTGTACAGATGGATGATTTTGGCCAATTTTCAGGCTTTGGGGACAGTGGCTGTGGCTAGAGAGAGAGAGGTTCAGTATGTGAGTCAAGGGGGCAACAATAGTGGAGGCAGAGATACGGAGCAGTTTTAGGTGAATATTGTCAGGGCTGGATTTGGACGTGTTAAGGGAGGAGAGTGCATTGTATATTTCCAGTGGTGTGAGGGGTGGAAAGAGGAAGCCAGAGGATGGTTCAGCCGAGTTGGGGGATGGAGGGGAGAAGTTCTGGAGGGCACAGGAGTGGGACATGCAGTTGTAGGAGGGGGTGACTCCTGGGGGAAGGGGAGAGTGGAGGATTCTTGGATGATGGGAGAGAGGTCATCCAAATGAGTGTTAAAGAGGGGGTGCAGGTGGTGAGAAGAGGATAGTTTGTAGGAGAAGGAAGCTTAGTAGAGACATCTGCATTTTTTTTTTTTTAATTTTTTTATTTAGTTGTTTAACCAGGTATAGCACACTAAGCTGAAAGCTTTTTTACAGGAGCGACGTGGGAGCACAAGGAGGTTAAGTGACTTGCTCAGGGTCACACAGTATGCAAGTGGAAGCTGTGGGATTCAATCCCAGGTCTGGTCTGCTGGATGTCACCAAATTTGCAGCTCAGAGCCTTAGACCACTGCGCTATACTGCCTCCTTTTCCATTTTGGCTCAGCATTGCTGGGATAGAGCTGAGTATAGATGAAGTAGCGGCAACTAGAGGCAAGAGCTGATAATCTGTTGATAGGAAACTCGGCTGACAGAGCTGAATTTTGATGACTAGTGGCCACTAGAGGCAAGAGCAGATAATCTGCAGATGGGAAACTCGCCTGATAGGGTTTGGCCGTCACGTGGTAGCTACTATAAAGGTCAGTGTCGATCAAAGGTGGGGGGCGGCGGGGTCCTTCTCAGCCATTTTAGCAGAGCGCGATGGAACTCCTGATCTGTACTTTGAGCTATAAGCTGTGGGGAAGGGCTGTGTTCTCCTGCCCTCACAACCCTTGGGGGAGCCAAAAGGTGAAATCTTTGGAGACGGTGGAGAAAGGAGCTTTATTACAGGTACAGTTTTGAGGTGTGGCTGAACAGTAAAGGGGGTGGGGGTTGCGATAGCGTGCTGGTCAGAATTAGCTCCAAGTTAATGGACGGGAAGCCAGGCACACATGGAGACTATCCCAGTATGCCAGCTTAGAGAAGATGCTGTTTGTTTCCCAGTTGTGTGCTGTGTGTCAGTACAGGCCAGCAGTGGGGAGTATATTTTAAGGCTTGGGGATATTGGGCTGTGAGAACCCACAGCACATTCAGTCTACTTTTGGCCAGAAAGAATTAAATTAAAGAAAGTCTGTTTCACTTAAGGAGCTCAGCCTAACTGCACAAAGCAATTTGGCTACTATACAAGCATTCAGTTTCTCTTAAGGTTTTCTGCTAGACTGCAGTAAAGCATTACTTTATGGCTGAGAACTAGTAAAAGCAGTCTGTTTCAGTTAAGGAGCTCAGCTAAACTGCACAAAACAGTTCAAATTGGACTACAGTAAAAGCGGTCTGTTTCTCATAAAGTGCTCAGCAAAACTGCATAAAACAATTTAAATTTAGCAACAGTTGAAGGCAGTCTTTCTCTTAAGGTGCTCGGCTAAACTGCACAAAACAATTTAGCAACAGTAAAAGCAGTCTGTTTCTCTGAAGATACTCCGCTAAAGTGCACAAAACAAATTATTTTGGCTGCTATACAAGCATATGGTTTCTCTTAAGGTGTTCTGCTAAACTGCATTAAAGCTTTACTTTTGGCTGAAAACTAGCTGTATAAAAACTATCAGCATTTGTATGGCGACACAAAATGGAAAGCTTTAAAATTGGCGCCAAAACAGTCCTCAGCCATTTCAGCCGAGTGCGATGGAACTCCTGATCTGTACCTTGAGCCACAAGCTGTGGGGGAGGGCTGCATTTTCCTGCCCTCGGGGGAACCGAAAGGTGAAATCATGAGCACAAGCTGTGGGGAGGGCTGTGTTTTTCCTGCCTCACGACCCTCTGGGCTACCCTTGGGGGAACCGAATTGTGAAATCTTGAGCCGCAAGCTGTGGGGGAGGGCTGCGTTCTTCTGTTCTCACAACTACCCTTGGGGAGCGGAAAGGTGAAATCTTGAGCCGCAAGCTGTGGGGGAGGGCTGCATTCTCCTGCCCTAGCGACCCTCGGGGAGCCAAAAGGTGAAAGTGGACGCAGTTTGCCTTATGGGCCACTTCACATAACCGGGATCTGTTTACCTGCCCAGTTAATCAAGTTCTAGAATACCTGCTGTCTGTGTCAGATTCAGGCCTGCGGTATTCCTCAAAGTGTACCTGCCTACTATGTCAGCTTTCTGTGTGCCTGTAGATGGTCGTACAGTGGCTCAGCAGGAGGCAGCCCATCTGTTCTTGAGAGGCATTCTACATCTAAAGCCTTCTATCTGAAATCCAGTCCCAGCTTGGGACCTGAATTTTATTTTGGAAAAGCTCACTTTGGTCCCTTTTGAACCAGCCATGACTTGTGGCTTATGCTTTTTCTCTTGAAAAGCATTATTTTTATTTGCCCATCACTTCTGCTTGAAGGAATTTAGTGCTATAGGCTCTAATGTATGAGCCTCCTTATTTGATTTTCTACAGACAGGGTGCCTTTGCTTACTGATCCTAAGTTTCTCTTCAGGGTGGTGTCTGAGTTTACTTTAAATCAAACCATCCACTTGCCAGTGTATTACCCGGAGCATGCCAACCCAGGTGAAGCATTGCTCCATACCATAAATGTGCATAGAATACGCAGGTACTGTATACACTGTATGAAGGACTGCAGGAAATCCTCACAGCTTTTTTTTCATTTGCCCCTGGAAACCAAGCACCCCATTCTCTGAACAGTACTTTTCCAAATGGCTAGCAAACTTGTATTGCTTTTTGGTACAGGAAGTACAGGAAGGAATTTCCTGGCATGGTTTGTGGTCATTCCACTAGAGGCATGGCCACTTCTGTTGCTTGTTTCAATTGCAGAGGTCTGTGCAGCTGCTACCTGGAGTACTGCCCACACCTTCACTAAACACTACAGTCTGGACATTGTCTCTTGTAGACGAGCTAGATTTAGCTTGGCTGTGCTACAAGCCTATTGTCATAAGCACATAGGCTCCAGCCACCCAGACTGTTTATGGTCAGTATTGCTTGGTACTCATTCCAATGGTGTGGCCTGATGAAAGAGATATCCTAGAAGAAGAAGATAGAACAGTTACATACTTACCGTAACAGTAGATCTTCGAGAGAATCTCTTTCAGCAGGCCATGCCATCCCACTCTTCTTCCCCCTTTTGAGTCTGCAACACTGGATTTCTGTGCTGTCACCTCCATTGGTGCATTTTCCAGCTCTCTGTCTTGCCTGGTTTGTGGAGTGCTGGGTTCTATCTTGGTTCCCTAGAGGGAGGTCCTCTGAGCATGATCTCTGGCGGGGAACTGAGGAGAGGAGGGGCTGCCCATGTTTATGTAAATGTTGACGCCTGACATCATGGGTGGCCCCTGGCTGACTGCTTGCAAAAGTTTCTGTGTGGTCCTAGTGCCTGGTGGCTGTACATTCCAAACGTGCGGCCTGTTGAAAGAGGTTCTCTTGAAGATATACTGTGATGGTAAGTATGTAACTGTTCTTTCTGGCTGTTCCAGCAATTAACAGTGGCGCCTCCTGTCCCATTCTCTCTGTGGAAGGGACTTCTGACACAGGAGCAAGGTGTTCTGGTGCGTCTGGATCTGCTTTTCCTGCACCTTCACGCCTGGCTCCTGAGGATGTGAAGTTGTCCCTCCTCAGGGTTTCCCCATGGTTGCTTCTGTTCTGCTAGTGGCTAGAAAGCCGTTTATACAGTAAGCTTCTCACAGAAATGGAAGCATTTTACAGCTTGGTATGCTTCTTGTGCCCTGAATCCATTTACATGTCCATTTAATCTAGTACTGGACTATGTCTTGTCCCTTACAGACTTGGGTCTTGGGTATTCTTCAGGGTCCACTTGGCTGCAGTGTTGGCTTTTCATGCCCTCACTGAAGACAAGACAGTGGACAAGATTGAGGTTTCCTGTAGGTTCCTCAGAGGTATCCTCTTAGCCCAGGTGCATGATCCGGTTTCAGTGTGGGACTTTAATTTGGTCCTAGAGACCTTTACTGCACCTTCCATCAAACTTGCCACTACTTGTGAGCTGTGCTTCCTTTCTTGGAAGACATTGTTCCTAGTAGTTATGACATCTGCTAGGCACATTTCTGAGTTGCAGGGTCTGCTTGAAGACCCTCTTTTTTTTTTTCCATAAGGATAGAGTTATATTACGTACTAATCCTTATTTCTTCCAAAGGTCGTGTCTGAGTGAACACCAAATCAGACTGTTGACCTTCCTGTTCATTTTTAGACTCCCACTGATAGTGGTGAGTGTCATTTACTTGTGCTGGACCATCTGCAGGATGCTGCATTGGTACTTGGATTGTACCAAGGAGTGCAGAAAATCCTCATAACTGTCTGTGGCTCTCCCCGCCCTGATGGTGGGCTAACCCACTTCTAAGCAAGGCGTATCCAAATGACAGGCCGGCTGTATTATGTTCTGTTATCAGAAGTGTGGAAAGCAGCTTTGTGGTCCTGTCCATGTTCATTCCACTGCTGGGATGGCTACTTCAATGGCTTGATTCCACAGTTTTTCGGCTGCTGACCTGTGTGCTGCTGCCACTTGGAGTACTGTTCATTTATCAAACATTACAGTCTGGACATTGTCTTTCATAAAAACTCAGGCCTTACTGTTCTGCAGGGGTCCTTAGGTCCTACTGTCCTCCCTCTTTGCTTGATATTGCTTGGGGACCATTCCATGATGTGGTTCAGTGGAGGGAGACATCCTCGAAGAAGCTAGAATACTTAAGAGATCTTTGAGATAATATCCTCCATTGAGCTACAGCTGTCCTTCCCATCTTCACCCCTTGTTGGGTAATAGGAGACTACCCTGCCTGTTCTTGTGAGCTGGTTCTCCTCTGATGCCTACTTCAGCAACTGTACTCAGGTTTCAGTATCCTCTCCTGTGTACCTGGTTTGGTCCTGGTTGTTGCCGTCCCTGCTGGTCCGATGATCCTCTGAGCTTGTCTCCAGCAGAGAACTGAGGCATGCTGGGGACACCCACATTATATAGGTGCTGAGAGGTGCATCAACATAGGAAGCTTCAGCCAGCAAAAATTCTGGGTGATCCTGACACTAATGGCTTACAGTTCCATGATGTGAATCTATGGAGGGGATTCTCTTAAAGATCTACTGTTATGGTAAGGAACTAGGAACATTTGTATTGAAACACGCGATGCAGCGTCGCACTTTCACACTAAATGGAACCGCGCAGTTGCCACCATGTTCCCGACTCCCAGACTTTACAAAATTAAACTTCAGTAAGTTCCAGCACATTAACTAAAGGCTTTTCCTTGCAGAAAACTTAATCGGGGTGGGGGGGGTAAGGCTTTGGGGTTGGGGAATGGAAGATTTTGACAGCTTTCCTTTAAGTGAAGTCTTAATTTCTGTGAGTTCATTTACAGGCTGTTCCTCTGGCAGTTTTAGATCTTGCAGTGGCTACTTTTGATTGAAAAAGTATGATCTTCACCATTTATTCATACTGCTGGGTTTAAGCCAGAGGTGCTGGGACCCTGCGGGAGCCAGAAATCTTCAAGAGGGCTGGTGCTGAGGAAGGTCTGCGCATGCGCGGTATAATGATGCTGGCTTGCGCCATGTAGGCTGTCTTAGCGTCAAACCTTCGACTTGCCTCAGTTCCTTTTTTCCCCGCTGTCGATTGCGCTTCTGTGACGACATCACACTCCCGCCGGGAGTCAGATCTTCACATCTATACAACAACAGCGTTCATTTCTGTTCAGTTTTAGTTTATTTTATTATTTTCTATAGTTAACAAAAAAAAAAGTTTTATTGTGTTTTCTTCGACAGCCCTACTGATTGAAGAAGTTGGCTGGTTGACGGTCTTCTTTAGAAGGCTGCTTTACCAGCTGGGCAGTGTCCGGTCCACCGCCCACTCTGGAGCAGGGTCCGATCACGGGCAGTCCAATGTTCAGGAGGGATAACTGTCCTCCTGAAAACACAAAAAGAAGTGGGCCCATTCCCAATCCAGGTCAGGGACCCAGCACCGCTCTGCCGCAAGTTCCCAGCTCAAGGTCGCCCTCTGGTATGTCAGCCAAGAGATTATCGGCATCCGTGAGTAAGAGGCCTTCACTGGCTCTGTCTGGTTCTCCGACAGCCTCCGCCTGCCGTTGTTCAGAATCGGAACCCGTCTCTGCCCTCCTGTGGGGTTTTCGGTGGGCAGTTTCACCACTGGGCTGCACTTATGAGCAGTGGGTACAGCGTCTGGCCCGTTTGCCCCCTTCCTGCAGTTCTGGTGCTAGGTCCTGTGGGCCCTGGACCTGCAGTTGGGACCTTCAGGTCAGGCAGAGCATTTGGCTCTGGCAACAGATTCACTTCCCTTGCCAGTGACCATGCTACCAACGCCAGTTCCACGTGCCTACCTCCCTCATTCTGTTTCCTCACAAGGACTGGCACAGGTACCATCCCCTACCCCTTCTTTCTCTTCTAGGTCTAGATTAGGTGTTCGGGTGATGCAGTCTCTGGTGCCAACTTCTTCTCAGCTGGCGCAGACTCCGGTGCTGCGTCCAGTGCTAGTTCCGATATTGCCTGTTTTTCCTTTTCTTAGGCCTGGTCTCAGCCTTTTGGGCTCCACCCCTCTTCCACCCTCCCCCTCTGCGGGATATGGAGTAGGATGAGTCTGACCCTGACCTCATCATTTCTGAGAATGGGGATGAAGATTCCTTCTACAGCCTGGACAATAAGCCAGCAGTTTAGCTGCTGCTCCTCAAGAGGACCTTTCTTTTCAATCTTAACTTAGGAATTTGCAGACAACTCTGGCTCTGCAGACTACTACTTTAGATCTAGGAAAGCTCATGCACCTTGAGTGGTTCATGTTCACAGTATCCCAATGAACCTTACGCCTCCTGTTCCTTCCGCCTTTGAGACTCTGTCTGAAGCTGTGTGGGCTAGGTCTACCTTTATTCCTTCTGTCTGCAAGTCCATGTTTCGGAAGTATGTCCCTCCTAAAGAAAGACCTATTCTAGCTTCGCAACCAGTTGCGGATGTGTTGCTTATTCTTGAAGAGAATGACAAAGCTATTTTACTGCAAGAAATAACATCACGTTTTATCAATAAGGAATCTTTCAAGATTGATACTGTGGGGAAAAAGGGCTTTCGCAGCCGCTGCTCTTGGTATGCGTATAGCCAGCTACCAAGAACACTTCTCCTAGTATGAGTATGTTCTCTGGACCTCGCTTAAATCTCTTACAGAGCATCTACCAGAGTCTGACTCCAAACTTATGATTCTTCAAACTGTCACTCCCGAAATAGAATGCAGTAGCCTTCAGCTGAAAGCATCTATGGATGCTTACGATACGTCTTCCAGAGTAGCCGCTGCTGGAATCTATATTAAAAGACATTCTTGGCTCCGGACATCCAACTTTTCCTCAGATGCCCAGCAGCAGGTTATGAATGTTCCCTTTGATGGTACCTATCTGTTCGGCCAAGAGGTGGAAGAAGCCCTGGAGGCCTCTCAGAAGACCAGGACTGCCATCAAGATGACTAGACCGGTTCCTCCAGCCTCTCAGAGAGGCAGGAATCATCATTTATTTCATAATAAGCAGCCTTTTCGAGGAAGAGGCAGAGGAGCCCCAAACAAGCACCAGTCTTCTCAGTTGCAAAAGAAAATGCAGCAGAAGGCACAGGGGCCAAAAGCTTCCAGTGCCACCCCCTGAGAATCTTGCCCTGGCTCCGCCACAGCTGCCCGAGGTGGACCTCTCCTCGGCAGTGGGAGGACATCTGACTCAAAGTCTTATCACCACAGACAAGTGGGTCCTCAAGATTGTTTGAGAGGGGTACTCACTCAGCTTTGCAGAGATTCCCCCAGACCTTCTGCTCAAGCAGCAACATATTGTCAGCCGCTCAGTCAGACCTTCTCACTTCAGAGATAACGGGCCTTCTCAAAAACAGGGCAGTGGAAGTAGTTCCCTGGGCAGGGCAAAACACAGGCTTCTGTTCCTATCACTCTCTGGTTCCAAAAAAGACAGGTGGAATGCGCCCCATTCTCTATCTCGGGGAAGCTGAACAAGTTCTTGTACCATGAGAAGTTCAGGATGGTTTCCCTGGGGACACTTCTACCATTTTTCAAACATGACTGGCTAGCATCCCTGGACATGAAAGATACCTACCAGCATATTCCAGTGCACCCAAACCACTACAGGTTCCTTCACTTTGTGGCCTTGGGTCAACACTACCAATTTAGAGTCCTGCCCTTTGGTCTCTCATCACTGCCTCGAGTATTTGCAAAGGGCTGCATAGTTCTCGCAGTGCACCTTCGAAAGCTCGGCATTTAAGTCTTTCCCTATCAAGACAACTGGCTCTTAACAAGCCCGTCAAGACAGGATACAGAGAAAGCGGAATCCACAGCATTTCAGTTCCTAACCTCCATGGGGGTTCTGCTGAACCTGGAAAAGTCACAGCTTCAACCGTCACAGCAGCTTCTCTTCATAGGGGCCCTCTTAGACAGCACAAAAGTTAGGGGCTTTCTCCCGGAGGACAGGAAGAACAACATACTTTAGATGGCATGCTTCATCATGGAGAACAACCCTGTCCGGGCTCGTTCCATGCAACAGATGTAAGGCCTCATGGCCTCTTCCATCTTCACAGTGCCTCTAGCTCAACTGCACATGAGAACCACTCAGTGGATGCTCAGCACACAGTGATCCCAACAACATGTCCTCAGTCTTACTCCATCGAAGTGACCAAACCCCTACGTCGGTCAGTTGCATGGGGAATGCAAGAGGACAACCTTCTGGAAGGTCTCCCCTTTGCTCCAACAGAATCTCAGATAACCATCACTATAGATGCATCTCTTCTCGGCTGGGGAGCTCACTGCCAGGGCCATTGCATTCAGGGACTTTGGACCCAGGCAGAGCCTCACCTCCATAGCAGCACTCTGGCGATGAGGGCAGTCCTGTACACCCTCTAGTCCTAGAAGATGTCAGTCACAAGGTAATCCTTCTTCAGACAGACAACAAAGCAGTGATGTATTATATCAACAAGCAAGGGGGGGCTCACTTCTACCCTCTTTGCAGAGAAGCTATGAGGGTATGGGAGTGGTGCCTCGACCAACATGATCTGATTAAAGCAATCTGGCAGACCATCTCAGCAGGACAGAAGTGAATCCTCATGAGCGATCGTTGGCACCAAACATCATGCAGTCGGTCTTCAATGAGTAGGGTACTCCAGACTGGAATCTTTTCGCATCCCCACTCAATGCAGAACTGCATCTATTCTGCTCCAAAAATCCAGAACCTTACATTTTCTGTCAAGATGCATTCAGGCTGCAGTGGACAAGTTGGTTTCTGTACACATTTCCCCCTCTTTCATTAGTTCAGAGGGTGCTGCGCAGACTGGAGGCACATGGGGCCAAGATGATTCTTACTGCATCGTACTGGCCTTGACCAATTTGGTTTCCATAGATGAGCAAGTTGTCAGTGGCCCCTCCAAGGCAACTGCTGCTACGAACGGACCTTCTGACACAGGGATCTTTGGTCCATCCCAACCTGTGTTCCCTTCATCTCCATGCCTGACTCCTGAGGAGATAGAACTGAGTAGATTTAAGGTTTTTCAGAAATCTGAGATCCTCCTGGCCACTAATACAGCCTCCTCTAGGAAAACTTATACGACCAAATGGAAACATTTCTCGGAATGGTGTGCTAAGATCTCCATAGACCCATTCCAGTGTCTTCTGGACGAGGTGTTAGAGTACTTACAAGATCTTTCAGATGCAGCATTACAATACTCATCTGTAAAGGTACATCTCTGTGCACTCTTTGCCAATCATGAGCCAGTCCAGAACATGATTCAGGCTGAACTACCTCGGTTCAAAGGATTTCTCAAGAGCATTCCACGTACAAGGCCCCAGTCAAGAAGCCAGTTACCCCCTGGGATATTAATGTCATGCTAGACGTGTTCACTCGCAAACCCTTTGAGTCGCTAGCTACATGTAATCTCAGATTTCTGACTTGGAAAATCACCTTTCTGATGGCCATCACGTTTGCTCGTAGGGTCTTTTTTTTTTTTTTGAACTGTATTTTTTGCTTCTCCTAGCCCAACCGAACTCTCTCTCGCATCCTCCCGGGTCATCTGTCTCTACCTCCGTTCGTGACCTGATCTATTTCCACTCCACCTGGCCTGGCACATCCCAGGGTCAGCCCTCCGGGAAAAGGGTTGCCCCGCCCAGGTGCTCTTTCTATGCATTGAGCTCTGAGCCGGGAGGGGGAGGCAGAGCTGAGCCCGACTCTGGAAGTGTGGACCATGGGTCTGGCGGCCGCCTATAAGTGGGAGGAGGTATTTGTATTTTTAAGAACCCCTGTGGAGCCCGGCCAGCAAGGCAATGTACTGCCAGCTTCACCTTACCCCCAGACATCACGCCATGCCACTATGTTCTGCTACCTCCAGCGACCACCAGAGGTGGCTCTCTGAGTGGCATTCCCCCCAAGCCTTCCCGGGAAGAAGAGCAGTCCTCCGGATGCTCAGTCTCTTCCCTCCTCTGCTGACCCCTAACAACCTGGGCTTGCGCCCGGACCTGGGTCGCCAGCATGGTGCTCATAGGGCCTCTGAGATACACGCCTTGGTCACAGACCCTCCGTATACTGTCTTTCACAAAGACAAGGTGGTTCTCCGTACTCACCCTAAGTTCCTGCCCAAAGTGGTTTCAGAGTTCCACCTCAACCAGCCTTTGGTTTTGCCTACTTGTTTCCTAACTTTCAGAATAAAAGGGAACTCACCCTTCACTCCCTGGATGCTAAAAGAGCCCTCAGTTCTACACTGATAGAACCAAGGACATTCAGCAATCCATGCAGCTCTTTGTGTCCTTCAATGCCTCCCAACTAGGTCAGCCAGTACCCATTAAATGTATCTCTGCCTGGGAGGAAATAACCTACCAAATCCAGACTGCTAAACCCTACAAATGTCCCAGACCTGATGGATTCACGGCACTATAGTATAAAAAATGTATGGGACCGATACTTCCCACACTGACTCGCTTATTTTGCAAGGTTGCAGAAGGTGAGGTTCGCCCCTGTAATGGGATTAATGCTGTTCTAGTGGCTGTCCCAAAGCTGGATAAAGATAAACTCTCCATCATCGTATCGGCCTATTTTGATATTAAATTCAGACTATAAAATATACATGGCCATTTGGGCAACACAATTAAAACACATAATGACCACAATTATACACCCAGATCAATCTGGCTTCATCAAAGCCAGAAGTACAATGGGTAATATTTGTTGTACATTATTACTTCTCGAATACATACACAGCAGAAAGATCCCAGTGATTCTTTTAAGTCTTGATGCTGAAAAGGCAGTGGTGTCCTGGGACTTTCTCTGGGGCACCCTGTTGGCCTTCATTTTCCCAGAAACTTTTCAAACTTGGTTGAAAAATATTTATGCTCAACCGAGGGCCTATATTAGAGTCAATGGATCTTTGACCGCCCCAATTCCTTTACAAAGATGAATCAGTCAGGACTGCCCTTTCTCCCCGCTCCTATTTGCTTTATACATGGAGCCATTGGCTACGGCAATTTGCAGGGAGGCAGAGATAGAGGGTATACCCATGGGCCAGTCGTAGTGTAAGGTAGCACTATTCGCAGATGATGTGCTTCTCCTCCTTTGTATCTGCAGAGCAGTCGATTCTCAGGCTGTGGGAAATACTGGAAACCTTTAAACAAATTATGGGGTTCAAACTTAACGTCAGTGAGACTGGTGTTTTAGCATTTAATTTCACTCCTTCAACAACTTTAAAAAATACATTGCCCCTGAGTTGGCAGAAAACTAAAATAAAATATCTAGGCATTACCATAATGCAAAATGTTGATAATTTAGATCAAATGAATTATGAACCCCTCACTCTTCAGATACAACAGGATTTTGAATCCTGGGGAAGACTACATCTGTCCTTTTTTCAGAGTGTAGAGATTGTTCAGATGAATGTCCTACCCCAAATGTTATACATTTTCCAAAACTTAATTTGTCTGCCCCCACCCCATCCCACCCCACCACTTCTACTTCACTTAGTGGAATAAACTTATCTCAAATTATGGGGAGGGCAGCACCCTAGAGTTACATGCGGTGTTGCAATTACCCCTGGCTTTAGGAGGCGTTAATCTACCCAATTTAGAGTGGTACGCCAAGGTGGACTTTCTCAAGATTATTTTCCAGAGGTAATGTAAGGAAGTATTTTTTCACGGAGAGGGTTATGGATGCGTGGAACAGCCTTTCTGAGGAGATTGTAGAGTCAAAAACAGTGGGGGAATTTAAGAATGCATGAGACAAACATAAGGCAATTCTAGTGGGGGGTAGGAGGAAGTAGGCTGTTGATTAACTAGGATCTGCAGCTTATCCATTAGGTAGGGAAATGGGCAGACTAGGTGGGCCAAAGGGTCCTTATCTGCCATCAAATTCTAGGTTTCTATATATTCAGCTCCCTTGAAAGATATAGAATTTACACTCAATGACTTATATGATATCCTGTCAATATTATTTTCATCCAGGGGTAAATCCATTCCTCTTCGACAGTTCACGAAATTGATGGGTGAACTTCTTCATGTTTGGAATTCTGTCAGATGTCTTCCAAAATTTGCAGAAACTTTCTACTATCTATGATTAATATCCAAAGATGAAAATTTTATAGCACCATTTCTTGGACCTAGCCTTCAATAAGTGGAGAGAGCTAAGGATTCACTATATATACCAAATACTAAATGAGACGGGGATCCCTTCTTTTGAAGAATTGGGGACAGTATATGGGCTCCCTTCTGGGGATCATTTCCTTTTCTTCAAACTAAGGGCTTATATACAAAACCAGACCTTAAGCAGAACATGGCTGCTCAACCCCAGACTTTCTTTAATGAGCTTCTTAGTAGAAACTATTGATGGTAACTTGGGGGACATGTGATAGGCCATATATATAAAATACTAAGACAGACACTGGGGGACAATACCTTATCAGTACTCCAGAAATGACACACTGGTCTGCAACTGTCAGTAGCGCCTGAGGCCTGGCAGGCCAGTGCCTTATCGGCGGTTAAAGTCACTCTCTCCCATATATGGAGAGAATACTGTTGGAAGTGCCGGTATAGATTCTTTTGAGCACCAGCAGTTCTGGTTAATTATTTACCTCCGAGCTATGGACGGTGCTGGCGTGGCTGCAATTGTAGGATAGCTGATTTAGGTCATATTTTTGGGGAATGCCACCTGTTAATTCCATTTTGGTGCATAATACAAATTATGTTACAGGAATGCTTAGGGGAGGGAACTGACTTAACAGCAGAAATGGTACTCTTGTCTGTCATGCCATCTCACAGCCCGCCTTGGGGATACACCCTGTTGCCAGTCTGCTTGCTGGCGGCCAAAAAGGCCATCACCAGTCGTTGGATGACTAGAATAATTCCTTCGGTAGAAGAATGGAGACATATTGTGCTGATCATTTATCAAATGGAAAAATTTACAGCGACCTTGCACGATAAAATTACAAAATTTAATGACAAATGGCAACAATGGGTAATACATATGATGCAGATTGATACATCTTTTGTACCCTAGGATCATGGTTATAGCAGAGGATGGGGTGCGCTGTTCTCACTGGGGGGGGGGGGGAGTCTTTTGTTATAGAATTCTATACTGAGAAACTAGAGAATGGACGTAATTAGTATCTCAGTGTCTTGTGACCATAGATGTAATGTTGCGGTGCATATGCACTCTTTCATTTAAAATATGAAATGTTTGTTTCATTTGTACAAACCTAATAAATACTATATTAAAAAAAAAATAATGCATCTCTGCCTGGATAGTGGCATGCCTTCAGCACTGTTGCTGTATTGCGCAAGTCAAGTTGGAGGGCCAAGTGCATGCCCATTCTACCAGTGCAATAGCTACATCCTTGTTGGAGGTCCGCTATGTCCCAATTGCTGAGATCTGCAAAGTGGCTACCTGGAGCTCAGTGCATACCTTCGTTAAACACTATACTCTGGATGTTCATGCCAGACAGCATGCTTCCTTTGGCAGGACAGTCCTTAACAGATTTATGTCCTGAGTGAGCTCCATTTCCTACTGCCCTGCATGGGGGATTGTGTTTCAGATTGGTACTCTACCCAGCAGTATGAATAAATAGTGAAGACTTAATTCCAGGAAGATATGAAAATTACATACTCACCATAATTCTTGACCTTCTTGGACAAGTCTTTACCATTTATTCATACGCCCACCCACCATCCCACAAGCTCGCTCAGTCTGTTCTGGTCTTCATCTTCCATGTTTCGGTTTGGGCTGTGAAGACATTGTTATAGCTGACCCTTCTTATACGGGTCAGAAGGGCTATCTTATGTCCTTGTTAGGTTAGATGTTTCTTAGAATACGCTACACCTCCTCGGTAAAAAAAAAAAGGTACTGACGTGATTGGAGGGTTGACGCCGAGATCACCTACATGGCTCGAGCCAGTCTCACATGAGCGGTCCTACCTTGGCACTGGCCCTCCTGAAGACTTTTGGCTCCTGCAGAGTCTCAGCCCCTCTGGCTTGGAACCCAGCAAGATGAATAAATGGTGAAGACTTGTCCAAAAAGATCAAGAATTACGGTGAGTACGTAATTTTCATTTGCTGGAGGCTGAGAGGCAACTTCTCTTTGCCGACCCATATTATCTGTTGAGGCGGTACAATTCCACATGAAGTTCTCTGTAAGTTTATGCATTTTTAGTGAAGATATAGCTGTTTAAAGCAATTAAATTGTAGCCTGCAGCAGGAACACTTGTAGATTACACCCTCTTGCTCAAACAGCTAGCTTTGCACCCCCCAACCAAAAAGGGAGGTTCCTTTACGCATTTCTCCATTTCCTGTGATCTGGAGGGCTCTTCTCAAGCTTTGGCCAGAACTGGACACACTGATTTTAAAAGCAGCGTTCTGCCCCAGACAAATTTGCTTTCCTTTCCTTCGCTGCAGCAGCTGACAGTGGCACTACCTGTCCTGCTTCCTTTACAAGCAGGACTTCGGTTACAGGAGCAGGGCTCTCTGGTACATTCAGATCCCTGATCCTCCATGCCTGGCCCCTGAGGATGTAGAATTCTTACACTTTGAAGTCTTCCCTGCAGTTCCTGACATTCTGCTGGTGGCTCATAAGCCGTGTGTTAGGCACACCTGTTCCCAGAAATGGAAACATTTCTGTGTATGGAGTGCCTCCCATGCCGTGGGTTCATTTCGTGGGTGTCCAGTGAGGCATGTTCTTGATCACTTCTTATCTTTGTCAGAATCAGGCCTCCAGTAGTCCTCTGTAAAGGTGCACTTAGCTGCTGTTCCTTCTTTCCATGCCCTCATAGATGGCAAGTCAGTCACCCAGCTAAAGGTATCCTGCATAATTGTCCCCCTGTCCATAGATCAGTTCCAGTTTGGGATTGTAACATGTTTCTGGAGAATCTTACCTGCTGTTACATTTGACGTGCATCTCCTATATTGGAAGACGCTGTTCCTTGTTGCTATTACATTGGCACAAAAAGTATCTGAGTTGCAGGTTGTGGTAGCTGAGGCTCCATGTCTTATTTTTCACCAGGATCTGGTATCTCTAATTACCAGTCCTTTTTTTCTGTAGAAGCTTGTCTCCGACTTTACATTAAATCAGATTACCCACCTTTCTATGTATTTTCCGCCCCCGTCTAAATGGGGGTGGGGTGTGTTATTACATTTATTATATGTCCGCAACACCTTACACTTACACTTGGATAGAACCAAGGACTTTAGGAAATCCTCCCAGCTGTTTGTGTCTTTCACCATCAGAATGGTGCACTCCCGTTTCTAAGCAGTTCCTTTCCAAATAGTTGGCATCCTGGATTTCTTTTTGTTCTTGTGACGCGGATTTGATGTTCTATCCAGACTTACTGGCAGTTGCCTTTCCCTTTAAGACTGGCTAGAGCCGGCACAGAGACAGTGCATCCATCTGCAACTCCAACATCCTGGGTTCGGAAACGGACTTGAGACATTGGAGGTCCAGCTGGGAGAGGATTGAGCGTTCTAGGGATTGCTCTCCTCCTAGGGGGTAGTGTGTCTGGCACATCATGGACCCCTGGCAGAGGCCAGGGGTTCCATGTGTCAGCGCCTTAACCTGTGGGGGGGCAGAGCAGACATGGGTTGTCATTGTACGTCCCTGCTCCCAGGTACAGCCGCACACAAAATCCTGGCCCTGAGCGTGAAGCCCCACTCCAACACAGCCCCCGCTGCCAATATTGTCCACATGATAGGGTCCCACTCCCATGGCCCCACCCTGGGAGATGAGCCAGGGTCGTTACTGTGGACCATGGGAAGGGGGCACCTGCCCGGCGGCCCTGTCGAGGGGGATAAGCCTCGGCATGGGGGGGATGGGCGGGTGGGGGCTGAGCTCCCTTCGGGAAGTTGGGGGGCTGGAGACGACAAGAAAAATAAGACTGTCCAGAAACATCTTCAAGCTGGCTCCTCCCACCCATCTTGGTGGTAACTCCCTCGGCTCCACCCAATGATGCTAGATCTTCCTTTCCGCTGGAAGAAGCAGGTTCCCTCCTTACTGCTCTCATGCTGAGTAGGCCCTTGTAACTTAAATCTTCAGATTTACTTACTAAACAGTTTGGAATTCTTTGTCTTCAGCTCGATCACTATTTGCGACCATGATGGATGACAAGTCCACTTTCAGGTTCTGCCGGTGCGCTTTCAGGCAGAAGATGTCCCGAACGGATCCACACTCCATGTGCGTCTACTGCCTGGGGCACGAACATGATCCCCAGGTCTGTGATGTTTGCGCTCCTTTCATCCAGCCGTTCTCGAGGACCGTCTAGCCTGACTCAAGTTAGGCCAACCGAGCGAACAGAACCCTCTGGTCAAATCCAAGGATGCCCGTTGGGTGGTCTCTGCGGCTGTGGTGTCCGCCAGACAACTTGTGTCATTTAAGGAGGTGGCAGCCCAGGTCACATCCAATTCCATCTGCCTTCATGCTGCTCCAGCTGGGCTCTACTTTTATGGGGTCCATTCAAGAACTGTGCCAGTCCCTGCCATCCCTCAGTCAGGAACCATCTGGGCACAAATCTAAGTCCAAAAAATGGTCTCACTGTCGTTGATGGGCTCGGGAATGCTCTCCGTCGACAGCTTTGGAATCCTGCACTTCTCCAGATCCAACCTCTGTCGAATCCTCGGCCCAGGCCACTGACTCCACAATAATCCTGTTGGCCCAGTTGGCTAAGACGCTGGTTGATCTTCTGGCCGCGATTTTTCTCAAGTCGGTCGACGAGTTGTTGACTGAAGAGGCCAGTGCTTCTTTATCCAGTCCACTGACCCACCGCCTCTGGTTCCTAACCAAGACATGGAGGAGCCTCAGCATTTTCCATCTCCTCTGAGCCCCCACCGCCTGCCCCAGCGGGTCATAGAAGCTATGGGGTCTCGGGTCCTATTCCTGTGGGGTTAAGTGGTTCCCACTGACGCCAGCGCCCCACTCTCAGCACCATGGGAAAAAGTGATGCTGCTACTCTTCATCCTCGTCCTCCTCAGGTGAGGAGAGGCTTCAGCATAAACTGTGTCGATGCTACGAGGATCTCATGTGGCAGCAGCTGGTACTCGCCAGTATGACGCCAGCTCTGGCTACTACGCTGGCCATTACCTGGCTTTTGCCTGACAGGCCGATGCCTTCTTCTCAGGAGTCACCTAAGATGGTCCCTGCTTGGCCAACCCCGGTGTCTACACTGATTCCCGTGGAGCCGTCACCTGTCTAGCCAAAAGCCGGTGCTCTGACCAAGGAGTCTCAGTCGGCCAAGCGGCTTCCCTGTCGACTGTCCTTCACTATCACTCCTGACCATCCACAGAGGGTCAGCGGGGACTCGGGTGGTTGATGCTTCTTTAACTACTCCTCAGAGTCCGAGGGTTCCTCCCTGTACTCCCTTCCGGTCAACATGGAGTCAGTCAGGGATCTCTTGACGGACGAAGGCCCTTCTTCTTTTATGGGCCTTCTGCGTCTGATCTTTGAGTCCACAGGTATGAAAATGGAGCCCATCCAGAAATGGGCTTGTTACCTGTTGAATGAGATCCTCGACTGGGGAAGATACTACTACTACGGAGGTTTTCCCAGGGCAGAGGTAATTCTTGGCCCTGCCCTGGAGCTCTGTCAGCATCCTGCTTCCTGCCCTGCGCCCTCTGCCCAGATGACCTGCAAGTATGCAGTACCTACCAGTTCCCTCTCAAGATTCACAGAACACCCCTGAGCCGAGGGGCTGGTGGCCAATTCTGTTTTTAGGCACTCCGGCAACACTGGGGATGTTGACAAGTCGCCCGACAAAGAGTTCAAAAAGCTGGATCATGCGGCTAAAAAGGTCTACGCTGCCTTCTCACTTGGTCTACGCCAGGCAAGCTCAGCCCTCCTCATGGCCCACTTCTCCCTTGCCCTGCTGGGCACCCTGGATGAGGTGCTTCCTCATCTGCTGGCAGACCTCCAGACCATGGTCAGACAGGTCTGGGACCGGGGCCAGGCTGTAGAAAAACAACTGCTCCAGACAGCTGTAGACATTGGGGACACCTGTGCCCGTTCTGTGGTGGCAGCAGTGGCCATGCGCTGCGGGGCTTGGCAGAGGATCTCGACCTTCATGGCAGGCTCTCAGCACAAGCTGGCAGATGTTCCTCTTCTGAGCACCGATTTGTTTGGGCCCAGGGTTGAGGGCCACCTCACCTGCATCAGGAAGTCCAGTGTTATCTTGGACTCCATGACCTCTGCCCAAAAGGACCCCAAGGACTTCAAGCAGCAGCAGAAAAGGAAGCCTTTTCAGTCCACTTCTACTCCTGCGGCCAAACCAGCCCAACCCCAGGCCGGTCAGCAGGCCCAGGCCTGGTGATCTGGGCCGAAGTCAGTGGCCTTGGTCATCCATAAGCCTGCAAGGAAGGGCTCTGGTGGCTCCTTAGCTGCACCCTCCTCCTCCTCCTCCTCTAAGCCTGCTCAGTGACAGGATGAGAGGTGCCTCCCTCATGCCTGTCACACCTCTCCTGGGTCCTCCCATGGGGGGGCCAGCTCTGCCACTTCTTTTCCACATGGTCCGCTGTCAGCATGGACCAAATAGGTTCTCGAGGTGGTTGGTCAGGGTCTGCCTCTGGAATTCGAGCAGTACCCTCCTTGCCGAGCTGATGGCTCAGAGGAGGACTTGGTAGCGGCATACATTCTGTCAGCTCTTCGACACAACATAGCCCAGCTCCACCGCAAGGAGGTTGTGGCTTCTGTCGCAGATCCTCCAGAACACCCAGGGTTTGTCTCCAGGTACTTCCTGGTGCTAGAGCGGATGGGGGCTGGCACCTCACTCTACATCTGCATGACCTGAACAAGTTTCTCAAGTCACACACCTTCAGGATGATAACTCTGTCTCAAATCGTACCATCTCTAGAGCAAAACATGTGGTTCTAACCTGAAGACTTCTTCAGTATGATTAACTGTAGTGGTCCACCTCCAGCGTTGAACTGCCCCGGAGAAATTTTGGAATGATGTGCTAATAATGGAACATCTATTGGCTCATGCCACCATTCAAATCCACTGCCTCCGCCAACTGCTGCATTTTGTAACGCTCAGATCTCTTTCTCCATCTGCCTGTAAGGACGCCTAGGACATTGCTCCTCATTGTTGTGGAAGAATTCCTTGTTATCACCAGAAATATAAACTTTCTAGTTTAACTTACCATTATATCTGCTGCCTTTACTTTCTGCTTTATTTTAACGCTATTTTAGTTAGTATTTAGTAGTATTTTACTTCAGATTTTCAGTTCCTCGGCAGTTCTTTGAACCACAGGTGAACTGTGTTTCCTTCACTTCTTTATTTTCTTTACTAAACAAAATATAACGTTTTTTCGTTAGGACCCTGTCTGAGTCCTCTGAGTAAACTTCAGTTAGTTCTGGAGTTTTTTGCAGTTTTTTCTTTAATTTAGTAATGGACCGTATTGCTAAGAGGGGATAACATCTCCTATTCTTTCAAAATTTAATTGTCAGATTGTGGTGTTTCTGAGGTTATCTTAGGTTATGTCTGATAAGCCTAAAAAGAAGACAAGACCCACAGATTTTAAAAATTGCTCTAAGTGGGGGGATATCTTTGCAAAAGCAGACAAACATGACCTGTATTTGCTCTGTCTAGGCTCCTCACATTTCCAGACCGACTGTGATGTATGTAAAACTTTCCCGGCTAAAACCGTAGAAAAGCACCTGGAACACTTTAAAAAGTGAATGGAGGAACTGAGCGGGTCAGTTCCTAATCAACCGTCTTCTCCTCCTAAGGAGAAAAATGCGGAGACTAAAGCCTCTGACAAAGGCGAATGTTCCAAAACAAAAAGAACCACTGACTCAGTCCTGGAACCATCTCCAGCTAAGAAAAAGTTCAAAAAGAAACATACTGAGCCTCCAGCCAAAAACCCAAAGTAGCCCATAGTAAAGAACCCGAACATGCCCTCGGCTGAGGCTGTAGCTCAATCCCTATAAATATTGCAGGTGCTACAGGGCTTGGTACCAGTTCCATCGGAATCGCCTTTCAGTTTCGGCACCAGTTAGAACACTGGTTTTGGCACCAGTTTGGGAGTCCCAAGAGCCCCCATACGATCAGTATGATGAGGATGAGGAGTATCCCATCGAACTGGAGGTCTCCCCAGATCAGGAGTTTGAGTCTCTTCCTAGGCTGCCGGAGGATTACTCTTTCCATTTTACTTTTGTTAAGCAAATGGCAGAGACCCTGGATGTTCCCACTAATGAAGCAGAGGAGGAGGAGGAGGAAGAAGAGGCAGATTTTCTGGATATGATGGGCTTGGTCCCAATAAAAAGGCTCCTTTTGCCCATCCAGAAATCCCTAAAGAAACATGCCTTAAAAGTCTTGCAGACCCCCAATTCAATTCCCCCAGTCGATAAAAAAGCTGACAAGAAATATTAACTGGATAGATTTGGGGCAAAATTCCTATTTCAACACTCTGACCATGAGGGGGTAGTACAGGCAGCTGCCTGTGATAGGGCAAAAGTGCCACGGTCTTCTCATCCTCCAGAAAATGATTCAAGAAAGTTTGACAGTATAGCAAACAGGGGATACTTGGCTGCTTCTTTGTCCATGAGACAAGCCAATTACATGGTATATGCAGCTAGGTATCAGAAGTCTTTGTGGAACTCCATGATGGCCCTAGCTGAGAAAGCGTCACCTGACATGGCTTCTGAGATGGCTTAAACAGCCATGCTGGGACTAGAGGCCACTAAGTATCAATTCCACGTGGCTGTGGACTCGAATGACACTGCAGCTAGGTGGATGGCCCTACAGTGGCCCTAAGGAAGTTTGCTTGGCTCAGCACAACAAACCTCACCCAGGATACCCAGAACAAGGCCATTGACTTCCCTTGTGAAAACAATTCCCTGTTTGGAGAAAAGACTGAAATCTATATGAACAAACTCTGGTTAGAGCCAAAACGTCTGCAGGATTTGACCTGATAAGGAATTAGTGTCCATGGCCCATGCTACTAATGTACATTATGATTTATATGTACCTACTACTATACGTTTCCACTGGAAGTGCTTACCAGACTTATCCTAATTTCATCTTTCATTTTGAAGAATGGTCAGGGGTTTGGCAGTTGAAATTCAATGCAAGGAAGTGCAAGATAATGCATTTGGGGCACAAAAACCCTGGCACAATATATCAGTTGGGGGGTGAGGATATAGCATGCACCAAGCAGGAAAGGGATCTTGGAGTTATCATCTCTGATGACCTCAAGGCAGGGAAACAGTGTGACAAGGCAGCAGGTAAAGCAAATATGATGCTGGGATGCATAGGCAGGGGCATCACCAGCAGGAAAAGGGAGGTCATAATTCCACTATACAAGACACTAGTGAGGCCGCACCTGAGTACACTGTGCAGTTCTGGAGACCTTACCTACATAAGGACATAGACAGGGTAGAAGGTTCAGAGGAGGCAACAAAGATGGTGCATGGATTGCATCACAAGTCCTATGAAGACAGGTTGAAGGCACTGAACATGTACTCCCTGGAGGAGAGGAGGGAGAGAGGGGATATGATAGAGACATACAAGTATCTTACAGGGAGGAACAGGGTGCAGGAATGCACTATTTTTAAGCGAAAAAGATGTTCCAGGACTAGAGGGCATGGGATGAAGTTGGAGGGAGGACGATTCAGAGGAAACGTGAGGAAGAATTTCTTCACAGAACGGGTGGTGGACAAGTGGAACACCCTGCCAGAGGAAGTGGTGGGGCTGAAACAATCACGGGATTTAAGAATGCATGGGATAGACATAAAGGAATTCTGGAGGTCAGGGGTAAGGGGCAACAGACTTCCTGGAAAACATAAACTGAACTTACAAACTTAAATGGGCAGACTGGGTGGGCCATAGGCCCTTATCTGCCGACACTGTCTATGTATCTATGTATCTATGTTTCTAAATACCTCTGCATGGGACTAAAGCTATTTGTTTCCCATATAGTAAACATTTACAAGAAAGAAAAATAACTCTGTGTCATTGGCAAACATGTCACTTGCAGACTGTCTTGTTCCCCCACTAGTCTGCACATTAAAGAGCAACCACCTGTTTTTCATAACAGGCTAGATCTTGAAAAAGATATATAAAACTCAAAATAAGAGAGTAATAAACTTTTGTAAAAAAACATATCAGTATTTTGTTAGGTGTGTGTGTTATGAATGTGTATTTCTCTCGGTGTGTGTGGTTCTTTGTTTGCATTTGTCTGTGCTTGATATAAAGAGTGTGTGTGGGTCTCTTTGGGTATTATGACTGTATGTTGTACTTTTCCCTGTGTGTTTGTAACCGACAGTATCTGTGTTTGTCTCTGTATATTTCTGTTGTGTCCATCTGTCTGTCTGTGTGTCTATATGTTGCATATGTGTGTGTGTTTTTGGGGGGGTGCAAGTGCATGTGTGTGATCTTGGTTTTGAGGCTGTGGAGACAAGCATTTTGGCTGCAAAAGGTTCCCTACTTGAAGTACTAATATGCTATTTCGGCATATAAATAGGGGTATTGCAATTGCACAATACAAACTATTACCCCCGTGTTGCATGATCTGCACTGGCTGCCTATTCAGTGATGGATCACCTTTAAGGTAGGTCTGTTGACTTACAAAGCCCTACATGGACAGGGTCCCAATTACTTGAAAGAGCTCCTGGTTCCCTACACCCCTCTGCGACAGCTCGGCTCGACTAGCGAGGGGTTGCTGGAGATTCCAAGGGTAAGTTTAAAGTCATCTGGTGCGCATGCCTTTGGGTTTATAGCACCTACCCTCTGGAATTCTCTGCCCCGTCAGCTTCAGGAGTGCAGGACAGTAGAGTGCTTCAAGTGGGAATGAAGACCTTTTTGTGGGGAAAAGCCTACTTTGTATTCTCTTGATTTTATCTGTATTTATTGTGATTGGTTTTATTCGATTGTACAGCGCCTTGATATGTGAAAGGCACTATATCAGATAAATTTATTATTATTATTTATCTTCAACAGTGAGGTGGCAGGACCAGAACTCACAAGTGGCAAAGCCAGGAGTGAGTTCTGAAAGTCCTGCCCCTTCACAAGTGTTGCTCAGTTGTGTATTTTGAGTCACACAGCTGCATGTTCATCTTATACAACATACATTTACTAGTTATAGATTTTTAAATTGCTGTTTAACAATTTGTTTTCTCTTTCATTTCAAGTTCTGGCTTCAGTGCTATACAGTGCTATTATAGTATCATCATCATCTTTCCAAAACAGCTAATTGGTTCATTTTCAATTGTAATATACCTAGCCTTCAAATATCAGCTATGACAACACTAACAAGATATTATATACTGAGGTAGATACAAATATATCCCTTCTTAAACTGTTGTGGAGTTTTACTTCACTGGTCCCGAGGACAAACAGAACAGCACTTCATTAAGATTGGTGCAGCAAAGGAAGGTAATCTACAGTTAGTCTCAATGGGCCAGCGAGTCCATCTGTATTTGCACTTCTTGGAGCACCTGTTTGAGTGGATTCTTGGTCCAGCTGCAGCACCACTACCCCTTCCCACCCAGCCTCCGTATTTCATCACTTGTTATTTTTTAGTTCTTATTTTTGGTGGTGGTGGTGTGTGCCTATAAAGAATATGTACACTGTATTCCTTTCTGCAGTCTGGTCTGAAAAGATATTATAAAAATCATCCAGTTTAAATAAATTTGAATTCCGCTGAAAACATTTTCATTTTAATGTTGAATAAAATATGCCAATATAAAATCCTTAAATATATATATATATATATATATATGTTTCATTGTCTCACTCAGTTAATTATTCTGACTATATGCAGTTAGTCCCAGCACTTAAACTGCTCCGGAAAGGAAAGAGTTAACTGTATGCCAAGGCATAGAATGTTGAGCTCGAGCTCGGTTTTCAAACCTCTGTCCCAGGTGCTCCTCAGTGTAACCATCAGATTCTTTACTCCGCCTAACTGTGAAGTCACTCCGGAGATCCTCTCCTTCACTTCGGTTCGGTTGTAGTAAAATTGGTCAGTTTAGTAAAACTGTTACTTTATTTTTCGATCTTTACATCTCTGTCCCGGTACAGTAAGTGTAGTAGTAGGTAGTAGTGTGGTTTGTAAAGAAATTTGGGTTTTTTTCGGTTTCTTTCCAGTTGGTCCAGTTGGGAACTGAAGCAATTTGTTGATTTTATTTCTGTGTTTAAGTTTAGTGTGGTTTCTGGTATCTATCGGTTCCTGAAAAGACCGTTGATTTCTCCGTTTTTTTCATCCGACCCATGACACGGTTGGAACCGATAGGTTTTGGTAGTTGCCTGGCTTAAACTCTGGTAAGGGTGACTTTGTTTTTTGAGGCATGTCTGAGAAACCCAAAAAGACAACTGGGCCCACTGAGTTTCAACACTGAAATGAGTGTGGGGAGGCTTTTGCCAAGGCTGATCCCCACTTCATCTGTGTTTGCCTGGGGTTTGATCACCTCAAAGAAGACTGCCAAATCTGCAGAAACTTTCCTAAAGCCACTGTGGATAAATTTTTAAGTAGGCTGAAGGATTGGGAGGCCGAAAAATCTGCTGACCCGGATGGCCAGCCCGGTTCGGTTCCGACCGAACCTGAGGAGGTGCCCACTGACCTGGGCGATACCCCCTCGGGCAAGAGGAGAGCTGATTCTGCGGAATCGGTTCCTGCAAAGAGAAAGCGCAAGTCAGCCGGTTTGGATCCTGGTTCCCATGGTCCGACCGCTAATGAGATAGCCAAAGCGATCGCGATTGTGTAGTCGCTTCACCCGGTTCCGACCGAACCGACACTGCCGCATAGACGGTTGGTTCGGTTGGACTAGTCTGCTTCTGATTATGACCCTGAAGCATTTTATGAGGGCAATTAGGAAGGAGACGAAGATGATGAAGATGAAGATTACGAAGACCTAGATGAGCCTATTGAGCCTGACATCTCCCCAGACAAGCCTTCTAATGTGTCTCTTCCCACGCTTTCTGAGTCCCCCTCCCACTTCTTGTTTTACAAGAAGGTGTCTGAGACTCTTCAGCTTCCAGTGGAAGAAGTTGAACAGGATCAGGAAGAGCCTGACTGTGTTGAGATGATGGATGTCCCAGAGTCAAAAAGGGTATCTATCCCTCTGCACAAGTCCATGGGGAAACATACCTAAAAAATATTACAGTTTCCAACATCCATACCTCCTGTGAATAAGAAAATGGACAGGAGGTATTTTCTGTCAGGCCCTGGTATGGATTTCTTTACTAGTCATTGCAGCCATGTTGGGGTAGTGCAAGCTGCAGCCTGTGGCAAGGTAATATTCCCTGGCATCTCACCCCGGATAAGGATTCCAGGAAAGTAGATGCCATGGCAAGAAGCAGTACTTGGCATCCTCTTTGGGACTCAGGCAATCTAACCATATGGCATACAGTATACAGCCAGATACCAGAAGTCTAGGTGGGATACGGTTCTGGAGCTAGCTAAGAATGTCCCTCCCCAGCTGGCCAAGGAGCTGGAGCAGATGGCTGTGGATGGCATTGAAGCTTCAAAGGTCCAGTTTCATGCTGCTGTGGACTCGAATGATGTTCATTCTAGGGTCATGGCTACATCTGTTTCCATGAGGAGATTTGTCTGGCTCAGGTGTACCAGTTCATCTCAGGATACCCAGACCAAGGCCATTGATTTTCCTGTCACTGGTAATTCTCTGTTTTGGGAGCAAACAGAGACGTACATGAAAAAGATGGACGAGTACAGGACCACATATAGGAGTGCTGCAGCCAAAAAAGAGCAGACCCCTCCTCCGAGGCAGCAATCCAGGGCTGGCAGGGGCAGACCTTTTCACAGGCCTTTCTGCCAGGCCCAGGTCTACTCTTCTCTTCTTTTCAGCAGAGGGGGTTCTTTAGGGGAAGAGGCAGAAGGGGGATGACAAGGGCTGCATCCTCCTCTAAGTCTAAGCCCCCTGCCAGACAGACACCCTGATGTGTCAGTCAGGGTTGCCTCCCCAATTCCTGTAGGGGCAGACTGGCTCACTTATTTCAGGCCTGGAAGTCTATCACTTCAGACAAGTAGGTCTTGGAAGTAGTGAGCCAGGGTCTGGCTCTCAGCTTCAGCTGGTTCCCAAAGTTGAGAGCAAAGGGTTTCTGTCCTTCCCCGGCAGAGGAAACACAGGCCTTAGAAATGGAGGTCTCCTCTCTACTGCTTCTGCAAGCAGTGGAGAGGGTACCCCTCATTCACAGGGGAAAAGGATTGTACTCCAGGTACTTCCTTACCTTAAAAAAAGACAGAGGAGTGGCGACCCATCATGTGTCTACAATACTTAAACAAACACATACTAAAGCCAAAGTTCAAGATGGTGACTCTGGGAATTATTCTTCTTCCCTATCTGAGACCAGGAGACTGGCTAGCCTCTCTGGATCTCAATGATTCCTATTTCCACATACCTATCAGGCAGTCCCACAGAAAATACCTCCGGTTTGAACTGCCCTCAGGCCATTACCAATTCAGAGCAATGCCTTTAGGCCTAACATCTGCACCAAGAGTATTCACCAAGTGTCTAGCAGTAGTGTTGGCCTTCCTCAGTAGACAAGGCATCTTACTGTTCAAACAACATGAAGTCTTGCTATATTATGACAATTGCAGTTTGTCCCACCATTAGAACTGCTCCGAAGGTGAAAGAGTTAACTTCCATGCCAGGCATGGAACTCAGAGCGCGAGCTCGGTTAGAAAAGCTATGTCTGGAATATTTCAAACTGAAACTTACTCCACCTCACTGAACAGTCACTCCAGAGATTGCTCCTACTGCTCGGTTCATTTCTCGGTTTAGAGAGTTTTTTTCTCGGTTAAATTCAACTGCGATTATTATTATTTTAACCTCAAACCGATCGGTTCAAGCTCTGTCTGTGGTATTGTAAGTAATAGACAGGTTTATTTCTGTGTGGAACATGTAAATGTTTATCGGTTCGGTTTGAACCGATCAGGTTGTTTTAAAACTTTATTCTGAAGCGTTTAAAAGCTTTTTAGAGTGCGATTCCCGGTTCTTATCGGTTCTAAAAAACAACGATTTCATTACGTTTTTTTCCACGACCCGTGACACGGTTGGGAACCGATAAGGGTGTCTTCTGGCACTGCCGAAAAGGGCAAGTTTTTGTTAGGCTGGCATTATGTCTGAGAAACCCAAAAGAAAACCGGGCCCACTGGGTTTCAACACTGTAGTGTCTGTGGGAAGCCTTTGCCAAGGCTGACCCACACACCACATGTGTTTATTGTCTGGGGTTTGACCACCTCAATGCAGACTGCCAGATTTGCAAGAATTTCCCTGCAGCTACCTAGATAAGAGAGTTGGTAGGCTCAGGGCAGAGCCCAAAAGTCCGCTGACCGGATGGCCAGCCCGGTTGGGTGCCACCGAACTGGAGGGAAGCCCTCTGACCAGGGCCAGACTTCACTCGAACGAAGCTGACTCAGAGGAGCCAGTTCCAGCAAAGAGAACTAGAAAATCAGCAGGTGTGGAGTCAAAATTCTTTCTCCAACTGCTGCAGAGATAACCAGAAGCAATCAAATTGTCCAGTCTTTCCCGGTTCCGTCCGAACCGCCACTATCTGGCAAAAGGTTGGTTCGGCGGTTCCACCAGTTCAGGAATATGATGATAGAGAGTTTTATGAACCAGAGAAGGGGAGGATGATTATGAACAGTGTGAATGTGACTTTGAAAGTCTGGATGTGCCCATTGAACGGACATCTCCCCAGACAGACCTTTAGGAGAATCTCCCTAGGCTTTCTGAGTCCCTTCTCATTTCTGTTTTATAAAAGTTGTTGAACCTCCAGCTTCCTTTGGAGGAAGCTGTGGATGAGCAAGAGGAGCCTGACTTTGTAGAGATGATGGATATCCCAGAGTCCAGGAGATTGTCTATTCCTTTACATAAATCCTTTAGGAAACAAACAATAAAAATTTTAAAAGCTCCTAATTCTGTGCCTCCTAAGATGGACAGGAGGTACACTTTGTCATGTCCTGATACAGAATTTCTTTCACAGCAATGCAGCCATGTTGGGGTAGTTCAGGCTGCAGCCTGTGATAAGGCTAATATTCCCTATTCCACATCCTCCTGACAAGGACTCAGGAAGATTGATGCCATGGCTAAAAAACAATACATGGCAGCGTCCTTGGGACTCAGACAAGCAAATTATATGGCTTGTTGCAAGATACCAGAAATCTAGATGGGATACTGTCATGGCCTTAGCCAAACAGGCCCTGGCCAGCTTGCCAAGGAGCTGGAGCAGGTGGCTGCTGATGGTATTGAGGCATCTAAGGTGCAATTCCATGCTGCAGTGGATTCTAATGATGTATCCTCTAGAGTCATGGCTACATCTGTGGCTTTTCAGAGATTGGCTTGGCTCAGGTGTACTAGTTTGTCACAGGATACCCAGGCTAAGGCTATGGATTTTCCTGTGGTGGGAAATTCTCTGTTTGGGGAGCAGACAGAGAATTATATGAAGAAATGGATGAATATAGAACCACTTATAGGAGTGCACAAGCCAAGGACGGCAAGCCACTCCTCAGAGGCAGCCCCAGGGGTAGAGGCAGGCTTTTCACAGGCCTTTTACCAACCAGGCCTCCTCTTCAGCTTATGTTCAGAGGGGTTCTTCAGAGGAGAGGCAGGCGGGGCACAAGCAGGCCTGCTCCCACCCTCAGCCTAAAGCCCTGCCAAACAGGCACCCTGATGGGATGCCCACGGCCGTTCTCCATTACCTGTAGGCAGGCTGGCTTACTGTCCAGGACTGGGAGTCTTTAACATCAGACAAGGGGTCCTGAAGTAGTAAGCCAGGGTCTGGTTCTCAGCTTCAAAAATTTCCAAAGATGAGAATCAGATCTTTCCACCTGCAAACCCTCTAGAGACTCTTGCTTTGGAAACAGAAGTCTCAACCCTCCTGGCTCTCAGAGCTGTAGAAAGGGTTTCTCCCCTACACCAGGGCAAGGGTCTGTACTCCAGGTACTTCCTTACCCCAAAAAAGACAGGAGAGTGGCAGCCCATCCTGGACCTAAGATATCTGAACAAGCACCTTTTAAAACCAAAATTCAAAATGGTGACTCTGGAAATGATTTTACCCTCCCTAAGGCCAGGGGACTGGCTAGCTTCCCTGGACCTCAAGGATGCCTACTTCCATGTTCTTATCAGAAGCTCCCACCGAAAGTACCTCAGATTGAACTGCCCTCAGGCCATTATCAGTTCAGAGCAATGCCCTTGGCCTTACCTCTGCCCCAAGGGTATTCACAAAATGCCTGGCAGTAGCAGTTGCTCATTTAAGAAGGCAAAGATTGCCATCTTTCCTACCTAGACGACTGGCTCTTGTGGGCAGTCTCCAGACCAGGTCAAATCACACCTGCAAGTTACCCAGGAGCTGCTTACCTCTCTGGGCTTTCTTCTCAATCTTCCAGAGTCAGTTCTGGAACCTGTCCAGGTACTCACCTTTATAGGTGCAGAACTGGACACAAAGCAGGCCAGAGCCTTCCCCTAGAAAGGGTAAGGACCCTGGTGGCCCTGGCCTCCTCCTTCACTCTGCAGGTCTCTCGACCAGCAAGGCATTTCCTACAGCTCCTAGGACACATGGCTGCTTCCACAGCTGTAGTGCAGGAGCAAGATTTCAGATGAGGACATTCAGTTCCATTTGAGAGCCTTTTGGTCTCAAAGAAGAGATTCTCCATCCAAGCTGATCCCAGTGACTGAACCCTGATCCAGGCCCTTCAGTGGTGGCAGGATCAGAGCAATCTGAGACAAGGGGTGCCTTCATCCTCTATCTCACTCCTTGACCTTACTACAGATGCGCCCTTTGGGATGGGGAGCTCACATGGGCGACCTCTCCACCCAGGGATTGTGGTCCCCTCAGGAATCTCTGCTCCACATCAATCTGTTGGAACTCAGAGCTGTTTTTCTAGCACTTCAGGTTTTTTCTGCATCTGTTCAGAACAAAGTGGTACAGGTCAGAACAGACAACACCACTACAATGTGGTACATCAACAAACAAGGGGGCACTCGGTCTTCGGCCTTGTGCACCGAGGCGATGAAGTTGTGGTCTCTGGCTTATTCCCTGAACACTTCCCTCATAGCAGTTCACCTCCCAGGCAAGGACAATGTCCTGGCAGATGCTCTCAGCAGGATTTCCCAGGGCCATCACGAATGGTCACTGGATCCCCGAGTACTGGGGATAGTTTTTGCCAGATGGGGCACCCCTCAGATAGATCTTTTTGCAGCCCCAGACAATCATCAACTTCCACTTTTTTGTTGCAGGCCCCCAGTGTTGGGCTCAGTCCCCCTGGATGCCTTTCTCCTCGATTGGGAAGGGAAGTTTCTCTATGCCTCCCTTCCCTCTCCTGTTCAAGGTGCTAGTCAAAATCAGATCTCAGCCCTGCAAGATGATCCTGATTGCTCCAGACTGGGCCAGGCAGCCTGGTACCCACTCCTTCTGTCCTTAGCAGTCCATCTTCCCTGTGTCTCCCCAGGAACCACAATCTGTTAACCTGTGCCCAGGGAGAGTCTGGTATCCGAATCTCAATCCCTCAACCTCAAGGCCTGGCATTATGAGAGTTAGAGCTATTGATCCTACACCTTTCTCAAGGTGTTCTGAAATCTTGAAAGCTTCTAGGAAGCCTTCCACTAGGGCTACTTATAACTCCAAATGGAAAAGGTTTTCCATATGGTGTTCTGGAAGCATATTTCCCGGAATCTGCTGATTTGCCTACTGTTTTGACTATATGGTCCATCTTAATTCTTTGGGACTGAGACCAGCTACCCTGAAAGTGCATTTGGCAGCTGTCTCTGCTTTTATTTCAGCAGGAAGCCCTCTTCTCTCTGCTCACCCTGTATTTTCCAAGTTTTTCAAGGGATTGCTTCATCCTAATCCACCATTCAGGGACCCTGCCCCTGCCTGGGATCTTAATGTTTGCATTGCTCAGCTGATGCAACCCCCCCTTTGAACCTCTGTCTTCGGCAGAGCTTAAGTACTTGACTTGGAAAACTGTGTTTCTAGTAGCCATCACTTCTGCCAGGCGCATAAGTGAGTTACAAGCTTTGTCAGTGGAGACTGACTTTATTTCCTTTCACAGGGATAAGGTAGTCCTCAGGACTAACAGGAAGTTTTTGCCTAAGGTGGTTTCAGATTTCCACCTTAATCAATCTATTTCTCTTCCAGTGTTCTTCACTGACCATTCCTCCTCTGGTGAGAGGAGGTTGCACAGCTTAGATGTTAAGAGGGCCTAAGTTACTACATAGAGCGTACCAAGGTCACAGGTTTGACTCCTCCAACTATTTCTCACTTATGGTGAGGTTGGGAAAGGAAACCTGCCACTAAGAGATCCATTGCCAGGTGGATTGTCTCTTGTATCAATTTTGCTATCAAAAACTGGGTAAGGTTCCCCTTCAGGCCTGAGGCTCACTCTACCAGAGGTACAGTTGCGTCTCTAGCTGCTGCCAGGACATCCCTATCTTAGAGATATGTCAAGCAGCTACTTGGAAAACAGTACACACTTTCACCAAGCATTACTCCCTGGATATCCAGGCCAGGAGGGATGCTCGGTTTGGCACAACCGTGCTTCAGAGCCTATTCCCTAAGTAGGTTCTGTCCCTCCTCCATGGAGGTACTGCTGTGTAGTCTGCAATTGTCATAATATAGCAAGACTTCATGTTGTTTGAAGAAAAAATTACTCACCTTAGTAATGTTGTTTCTTCTAATGGAGTCTTGCTATATTATGACCTCCCCCCCAGCCTGCCCCTCTCAGAACTTCTACTTTGGGTATGGGGTGGGCAGTCCAGTGTTGGCACTTATTGATGCCCATTTTATGTTTTCCACCCCTTCTTTTTGGGGTGTTGGGTGTTGTGTTTTATTTTATCTTATCTTATCTTATTTTCTGGTCCCCTGACTTGAGTCTTGGTGTTGGGACCAGGAGAATGTGTTAATATTTAAGTAGCCAGTTGGCTAGTGTAGGTTACAGCTTCCACAAAGAACCTTAGTGAGTTTTGCTCGTAAAGATCTGATAGTTTCAGTTTGAAATATTCCAGACAGAGCTTTTCTAACCGAGCTCGCGCTCTAAGTTCCATGCCTGGCATGGAAGTTAACTCTTTCACCTCCGGAGCAGTTCTAATGGTGGAACAAACTGCAATTGTCATAGTATAGCAAGACTCCATTAGAAGAAACAACATTACTAAGGTGAGTAATTTTTTCTTCCCTTACCTGGATGACTGGCTCATAGTAGGTCAGTCCCCAGACCAAGTCAGATCAGCTCTAGGGGTCACTCAAAACCTTTTAGACTCCCTAGGAGTCATTCTAAATCTGGAAAAATCTGTTCTGGAACTAGTTCAGCTTCTCACATTTATAGGAGTGGAGCTGGATACTGTTCAGGCCAAGGCCTTCCTTCCTCTCTCAAGGGTTCAATCCCTCATCACTCTGGCTTCCTCTTTTCATCCACTTGTATCTCGGCCTGCCACACACTTCTTGCAGTTGCTAGGCCACATGGCAGCCTGCACTGCAGTAATGCAAGGAGAAAGGTTTCAGATGAGGGACATTCAATTTCATCTAAGAACCTTTTGGTCTCAGAAAAAAGATCCTCTCTCCAAATTGGTTTCTGTGTCTCTAACTCTTGGTCAGGCTCTCCAGTGGTGGCTGGAAGAAGACAATCTGAGGCAAGGGGTTCCCTTCTTCAGTCAGGTTCCCACAGTGATTCTCACCACAGACACCTCCCTGCTGGGATGGGGAGCCCATCTGGATCAGTTTACTGCTCAGGGAACATGGTCTTATCAGGAGTCTCTTCTACACATAAACCTTCTTGAACTCAGGGCTGTCGTTTTAGCACTTCAAACATTCTCGAACATAATTCAGGGGAAAGTGGTGCAGATCAGGACAGACAACACCACAACCATGTGGTACATCAACAGGCAAGAGGGCACTCGGTCCTCGGCCTTTTGCACTGAGGCCATGAAAATATGGTCTCTGGCTTATTCCCTGCAGGTTTCTCTAATTGCAGTGCATCTCCCAGGGAAGGACAATGTACTTGCAGATGCTTTCGGCAGGATTTCCCAAGGTCACCAAGAACAGGTCCTGAATCCCCTCATTCTTCAGATCATTTTCAAGTGGTGGTGCACTCCAGAGAGAGATCTCTTTGCAGCCCTGGACAATCATCAGCTCCTCCTATTCTGCTGTAGACCCCCTCTCCTGGGGTCTGTCCCTCTGGATGCCCTCCTGCTGGATTGAACCAGCAGGTTTCTATATCCTTTTCCTCCTTTTCCTCTGATGTTCAGAGTTCTGGTCAAGATCAGATCCCAATCCTGCACTGTGATTCTGATAGCCCCGGATTGGGCCAGACAGCCTGGGAAGGCACAGGGGAACTTTCCCTGATAGTGACAATAGTAGAGGTACTATTGTCACGATCAGTGACAGTTCCCCTGTGCCTTCCCAGACAGTTCAACCTCCTCACCTTATCTCAGGGGAGGATATTGTACCCCAGTCTTCACACACTCAGGCTCAAGGCCTGGCTCTTGAGGAGCTAGAATATGCGGGCCTGTATCTCTCACAATCAACTCTGGATATCCTTAAGGCCAGTAGAAAGCCTTCCACTAGAAAGACCTATAATTCTAAATAGAAGAGGTTTGGGTTCTGGTGTTCCCAGAGGCACATCCAGCCGGATTCAGCTGATATTGCCACTGCTTTAGATTATTTGGTGTATCTTAACGACGTTTAGGCCTTATTACCACCTCAAGTGCATTTGGCAACTATTTCTGCTTTTCTTCGGCTGGGAAGGTCTCTCTCTAGCCTCCCATCCAGTTTTCAAGAAATTCTTCAAAGGTTTAGTCCATATCAGTCCTCCCTTCAGGGATCCTACTCCTCTTTGGGACCTGAATATCTGTATTGCACAGCTGATGCAACCTCCCTTTGAACCACTTTGCTCAGCTGAACTCAAATACCTGACTTGGAAAACTGTATTACTGGTTGCCATTACCTCTGCCAGGAGAATCGGTGAGTTACAGGCTTTATCAGTGGAACCTGATTTAATTTCATTTCACAGGGATAAGGTGGTCCTTCGTACAAATAGGAAATTCCTCCCTAAAGTGGTATCAGACTTCCATCTGGACCAATCTGTGACACTGCCTGTACTTTTCACTGATCACTCCTCCTCTGGAGAGAGGAGATTACACAGTCTCGATGTAAAGAGGGTTCTGAGTTACTACATAGAATCCACTAAGCCCCATAGAAACGACTGCTCCCAGCTGATTCTCACTTATGGGGAGGTGGGTGAAGGTAAGCCTGCCACTAAGAGAACTATTGCTAGATGGATTGTCTCTTGCGTACAGTTCTGCTACTCAAAATTGGGGAAAGAGCCACCCTCAGGCGTGAGGACTTACTCCAACAGAAGTACAGCTGCTTCGGTCGCAGCAGCTAGAGATATACCGTTAGTGGAAATCTGTAAAGCGGCCACCTGGAAGACTGTTCACACATTTACCAAGCATTAGTCCTTGACATTCAGTCAAGAAGTGATGCTAGGTTTGGCACAGCAGGACTGCAGAGCCTGTTCCCAAAATAGGTTCTGTGGTTCCCTCCTTCTTGGGGGTACTGCTTGGTAGTCTGCATATAGTCAGTATACAGCAAGACTCCATGTTGTTTGAAGAAAAAATTACTCACCTTAGTAATTGTGTTTCTTCTAATGGAGTCTTGCTGTATTCAGACCTCCCTCCCTGCCTCCTCTCCTGGAACCTCGTTGTTTTGGGATGTGGGTGGGCAGGCGCAGTGTTGCATCTCAGGGGTGTACCTGGGTGCCTCTTCTTAATTGAGGCGTTATTGTTCCTATGTTTTATGATTGTTTGCCTTATTATCTACTTGGATTCTTTTTGGGGGTCTCTACTTGAGTCTTTGGACCCTAAATTTATGTTTATTGCCTTTTGGCACAAAAACTCTAAAAACAATTTCTGGGTTGTTAGCTAGTTAGTATAGGGCTCGTAAGAATCTAACTATTACACTGAGGAGTACCGGGGACAGAGGTTTGAAAACCGAGCTTGAGCGCAACGTTCTATGCCTTGGCATAGAGTTAACTCTTTCCTCTCCGGAGCAGTTCAAGTGCTGGGGCTAACTGTATATAGTCAGAATATAGCAAGACTCCATTAGAAGAAACACAGTTACTAAGGTGAGTAATTTTTTTCTTTCTGACTTTACATTCAGATGAAAAGGCATCATTTCATGTGTATTAAAAAAAAACAAAAAACTAAGCATCGGAAATTCCAGTAAAAAAAGTAAGGAAACTGTGACTATGCATGCACCTGTTTTAAATAAAAAGGAATGTTCACAATTCAGCAGTGTAAGTACAAATAGTACCATGTACTCATCACAGAAAAATTGAGGAATGACATTTTTATTATATTTTACATAAGATTCTGTAGGGTATGCCTTGAAAAAAAAGAGTGTGAATATGAACGTTGGCTTCTTCCAGCATAGGTCCCCGTGGTGCGTGGAGTTCAAACGAATTATGCAGCACTTGTTTCTAATTAGTCATTTATTTACATTACATCCATCCATTCACGCAAGTTGACTCCCGTTAAGTATCAATGCTATTCTGTACTTGAATATGTCTCTTTAATAATAATGGCAATCTCTTCAAAGTTCAGCAAAAGTTGATTATTTGCCATTCACATTCCTGTGTAAGCACTGGGGCAAATGCACAACAAGCTGCCCATTTTTGCGGCCACACGGGTGGGTTCACGGTAAGCATGTATGGTTTATAGTATGCCTTTTTTTACTTTAGTCTTTTTTTTTTCTTAAAAAATACTTTACAGTAACTATTCGGTGTTGCTCACAACTATTAAGAAGACAGTGCACTAATGCATAAACCAATATGCTGTATTTTCCTTTCAAAATAAGTTTTTCTGTTGTTTTTTTTTTACATTTCATTCATATCAGAAAAGCAGCTGAAGTAGCAAGTAGAGTTCATTTTCTCAGAAGAAGCCAGAAGGGGAAGGAAGGAAACACATTCAATTTAGTGCTTTACAGTAACTGGTAATTGCTGTTTTTCTTTTAAACTTAGATTGAGGGCTTTTAGTGACACTATAATTTCTTTGTTGTCTTTACTTATAATTGTTTTTGGGCTGTTGAAAATTTAAAACATGGTGGTGTAATTCTGTGCTGTCTTTAATTGCTGCAAATTTTATCTTGGCTTGTCTGACTGCCCTGTAGTTGGGTGAAGGGTGTTAATTGTCTGGCCTCTGACCTCAGCTACGTGATAACTGGAGGTGGGGCTTAGTCAGAGCTGAAGTAGCAAGTAGAGTTCATTTTCTCAGAAGAAGCCAGAAGGAAAGGAAGGAAACATATTCAATTCAGTGCTAATTGCTATTTTTCTTTTAAACTTAGATTGAGGGCTTTTAGTGACACTATAATTTCTTTGTTGTCTTTACTTATAATTGTTTTTGGGCTGTTGAAAATTTAAAACATAGTGGTGGTGTAATTCTGTGCTGTCTTTAATTGCAGATTTTACGCCCTCCCTCCCCTTCCCCCAACTTTTAATTATATGCCCTGTTAAATCTGATTGACAGGAGCTAAACACAGGGTATAGTAAGGGGTGTGAAGTAGGAGGGGCATAAGGGGAAGAAGCCCACCCTCAGCACGACAAGTGTTTTGATTCATTTATTTATTTATTGTTTTCTTTTCTTTAAAAAAAAATTATCTGAGGATCAGTGGCAGGATTTTTAGGACAGTAAATTAATAAAAGGAACTAGGAGAGCTTCAGTAGCAGACAAGTAGTGGAATTGCAGTATAATGTGGGGAGTGGTGCAATGCAGTGGCTGTGGGGCAGCCATATTCAGGCAGACCTTCTGGACACTGAGGCGCTGCCCATCTGCATGCATCTCTCTGGACTGCGGGAGGAGGTAGCCAGACTCAGAGCGAAGCAACTGGGTCAGGAGTACCATCACCCCTATCCAGGGACCACTAAGTCCAATGCAACTGCCCTCAAAGGATGCCGAGAACGAGGAGCACTTGGATGACAGTGGGCTCAGGGAGTGTTAGAGCGGTCAGGCAGAGGCACATCCCAGATCCTATTCCACTCAAGAACTCATATGCCACACTGGCAAATGAGGACAACCAAATAGAGGTACCCAGAGAAGTGGAAGGAAAGGATGTGGAGGTTAGCCAGGGAGGTGAACTCAGCGGAGAAAGCAGTGGACCCCAGAGGAGGAGGAGCGAATCCTGGTGGGGACTCCATCATAAGAGGATCCAGCTAGGGACACAGGAGGGGAGGACAGGAGGTGAGGTGCCTACCAGGTGCCACGGCATGGAGGGATGGAAGGAAGATCCTGGGGATCACTGGGAAGGCAAGACGGGAGGTGAGCTGGATGTCATTATCCACCTAGGTACTAATGACCTGGCAAATGGGGAGCCAAAGGAAGTTCAGAAAGAGTTTAGGAAACTGGGGAGGGTCTCAAGCAAGTAGCTACTTCTGTCACCTTCTCAAGTACTACCTGTGAGAGGCAAGGAAACATAGAGTGCATGCACCAGGAACTTTAACTCATGGTTGAAGAACTGGTGCTGTGAGGAAGGGTTTGGATTCATTGGTGACTGGGGACCCACCTGGAGGGATGGAGGTTTGTTCAAGCCTGGCGCCTGCATCCATCCTGGAGGAATCAAGTACTCAATGATAAGTTTAAATACTACATTGACAAGCATTTAAACTAGCAAAGGGGTGGCAGGCCAGCAAGGAGGGTACCTACTTGCTCACCCCACTTACTAGCAGTGGAACCAATGAACCAGAGGAGTGGCTATCTCTGCAAAGCATTGTGCAAAGATGGAGATTAGTGCCCAAGAGGTGGATAAGCAGAAAAGGGGCAAAATTCAGCAGACGGGCAGACAGCAAGGAGAACCAGGGATAAATGACAACCAAGGAAGGGGCTGGAGTAGAACTGTGAAACAGTCTAGGGAGGTCAAATCATGGAAAGCCATGTGTGCAAATGGAACCTTAGCAACAAGATGGAAGATCTGGAGGCTGTCATGGTGCAGTCAGACCTGGACATTGTGGCCATCACTGAAACCTGGTGTAATGATAACCACGATTGGGAGATGGCCATACCTGGCTACAACATATTCAGAAGAGACAGAGCAGGCAGGAAGGAGGAGGAGTGGCACTGTATGTGAAAAATGACATAAGGGCCACAGAGATCAGGAGGAACAAAATGGGGAGAGATACTGTGGGTTAAGCTGGAAAGGAAAATGGGACAGCCATCCGCATGGGTGTGGTCTATAGACCACCAGCCAGGAGGAAGAAACAGATAGGGAGCTGATGCTAGCCATCCAAGGATGGCAGACAAAGGTGAGGTAGTACTGGTTGGAGACTTCAATATTCCAGACGTGGACTGGAGCATCCCAGCAGCAGCATCAACTAGGACAGATTTATCCTGGACTCCTTCAGGGTGCCTTCCTCAAGCAACTGGTCATGGAACCAACTCGGCAGAAGGCAATACTGGACCTTGTGCTCACAAACAGGGACAGTGTGATGGGGGTAACAGTGGGGGAGCACCTGGGAAACAGTGACCACCAGTCATTGTGGTTGAAATCACAGAAGAGCAGAACCAAACCACACAAAACACGTATCCTGGATTTTAGGGGGCAGACTTTGGGAAAATGGGAGATGCTTGAAAAGAGGCATTAAGGGAATGGGACAGGAATCAGGGGTTGAGGAACAGTGGGCAGTATTTAAAATGGGGATTACAAGAACAACAGAATTATGCATTAAGCAGGTTAGCAGAGGAAAGGAAGAGGAGACCATTATGGTTTCCAAAGAGGTAGCAAAGAAAGTGAAAGCCAAAAGATTGCATTCAGGCAATACAAAAGACACAGGCAGAAGGGGATAGGGAGAAGTACCAGGAGAAGCAAAGGGAGGTCAGTAAGGAAAGCCAAAGCTCAGACAGAAGAACACATTGCAAAATCAGTGGGTAGAGGGGACAAAACCTTTTACAGGTACATAAGTGAAAAAAGAAAGACAAAGGGAGGGATAGTGAGACTGAAGGGGAGGATGGGGCCACGTGGAGGATGACAACAGTAAAGCTGACATATTGAACAGGTATTTCTGCTCAGTCTTTACTGAGGAAGAGGAGGGTAATGGGTCTGAAGGAGTACAAGGGTGAGAATGGTGCAGAAATGGACACAAGTCCCTTTACATGAGAAAGGGTCCTGAAGGAACTGGAAGTAATAAGAGTTGATAAAGCAATGGGGCCAGATGGGTGCACCCCAGGGTCCTTAAAGAACTAAGAGGGTGGTTGCTGAACCTCTGGCTATCCTGTTTAGCCGATCACTGGAAACAGGGAGGTACCCAAAGACTGGAGGACAGCAGATGTAGTCCCCTTATACAAAAGTGGGAACAAAGAGGAAGCAGGGAACTACAGACCAGTCAGCCTCACCTCGGTAGTGGGGAAGATCATGGAAGCACTACTGAAGGAGAGATTGGTAGAACATCTGGTTGTCAATGGACTACAGGACCCAAGGCAGCATGGTTTCACCAGGGGGAGGTCATGTCAGACCAACCTCGTTGAATTTTTTGACTGGGTGACTAGGGAGGTGGATCGGGGAGGGCAGTGGACATGGCCTATCTGGACTTCAGCAAGCCTTTGACACTGTGCCACATAGAAGACTATTACACAAACTGGGGAATATGGGTGTGGGCAGGACAGTAGTGTGGTGGGTAGGTAACTGGCTGGGTGGCAGGACACAGAGGGTGGTGGTAAATGGCTGTCACTCCACAGAGGGAAGAGTGACCAGTGGGGTACCACAGGGATCAGTGCTGGGACCAGTCCTATTCAACATCTTCATCAGTGACATGCGCGGGACCTAGAGGCAGAATTTCACTGTTGCTGATGACACAAAGCTCTGTAACAGAGTAGACACACCAGAGGTGTAGACAGAATGAAGCGACCTGCAGAAACTTGAAGAATGGTCAGGGTTTGGCAGTTGAAATTCAATACAAAGAAGTGCAAGATAATGCATATGGGGCACAAAAACCCTGGCACAATATATCAGTTGGGGGGTGAGGATATAGCATGCACCAAGCAGGAAAGGGATCTTGGGGTTATCATCTCTGATGACTTCAAGGTAGGGAAACAGTGTGACAAGGCAGCAGGTAAAGCAAATAGGATGCTGGGATGTATAGGCAGGGGCATCACCAACAGGAAAAGGGAGGTCATAATTCCAGTACACAAGACACTAGTGAGGCCCCATCTGGAGTACAGTGTACAGTTCTGGAGACCATACCTACGTAAGGACATAGACAGGGTAGAGAAGGTTCAGAGGAGGGCAACAAAGATGGTGCATGGATTGCATCACAAGTCCTATGAAGACAGGTTGAAGGAACTGAACATGTACTCCCTGGAGGAGAGGAGGAGAGGGATATGATAGAGACATACAAGTATCTTACAGGAGGAACAGGGTGCAGGTAAACACTATTTTTAAGGAAAAAGATGTTCAGGACTAGAGGGCATGGGATGAAGTTGGAGGGAGGACGATTCAGAGGAAACATGAGAAAGAATTTCTTCACAGAACGGGTGGAGGACAAGTGGAACACCCTGCCAGAGGAAGTGGTGGGGGCTGAAACAATCACGGGATTTAAGAATGCATGGGATAGACATAAAGGAATTCTGGAGGTCAGGGGTAAGGGGCAACAGAGTTCTAGGAAAACAAACTGAACTTACAAGCTCAAATGGGCAGACTGGGTGGGCCATAGGCCCTTATCTGCCGACACTGTCTATGTATCTATGTATCTATGTAAGCACTAGATCCTTCTTACCTAGTCTGTCAGTGAGTGAGAGCCACAGTCATAAACTCTGTGGGATCCCTCTGCATTGTAAGGCCCATTGTGCCAATAGGAAGAATCGCATACTGTCTGCAAGGAATTGATTTCAAATGCATCTCTTCTCTTTGACCACTTTCTTAGCATAAACATTGTACCAGCACGCCAACCACTGTATTTGTGTTTAGAACTGAAGTAAACTCCATGTGGGGTGGAGTTGGGGCGGGTTAAACATACTCTCCGGGGTGCCAGAAAGACTCCTGGTGCCCCTTCTAATAAATTAAAGAAATATAGAGCGGGTTTTTGAGGGAGCTTTAAAAAAAATTTAAAGTGCCCTGGTTGTGTTTCATTTATAAAGAAATAAGAGCACTGTTACCCGGAGTGGCACAATTTTCTTTTCTCTGTGCTCAGATCCACTCCTTGACTGCCAGACACTCTTTTTCTTCCCAAAAGTGACGGACATAAAGCAGACCGCATAGCATTCTGAAGTTGCTAAATCAGGGAAAGTCAAATACGTATAAAATTGTTTAGCACAGGGCTGTTTATTAATTTAAAATAGGCATCAATGGGCAGCTTTTAAATTGAAACCAACAGCTTGTCTTTTCATTCTGCTTTGTTTTGCAAATTTTTTCTTTCCAGGGAACTCTACAATTCAATGGAGGTAATTAGATCACAGAAAGGATAGGAGGGTAGCTAGCTAGCAAGATAGGTAGATAGCTAGATGGACAGACAGATAGACAGCTTTGGATCACTAGCTCAATGAAAAAAATAAATGTAGATCAGTTAATGAAAAACACAAAAAAGAAATACCATCTGGCAGTGGCATAGTTACTTAGGGAAGGTTACCTGACAGTACAGTCCTGTCAGGGACACAGTTGCAGCAGTGGGCTAGTATTTCGCACCACCACCACCTCATGTCCATCCCTGAGACCCTTGGGCTCGGACTGTACGGCTCGCTCCAGATTTGGTCTAACACAGCTGACAAGTGTGAGTGAAGAATTCACATTTCCCATTGGGGGGGGGGGGATTCACTGTCGGATTGTAAATGAATCTGTTAAAAAGTGTTTGAACGTGAATTTTTTTTTTTTTTTTTTTTGAGGGGGTACACGGCTGATTAGTGGGTTCAAGATGGGAACACAGCACATGCAGGATGAAGTTCTGGGATTCATGCAGACTGAACTTCAGACCACATTGGCATTTATGAAAATAATCTAACTTGCTCCCTTAAATAAGAAAGCGGACTTTGTCTGTCAATGTGTAGTTTACCAGTTGTTTGCTGTTCATTTGTCAACAAGGCTTCCTATTTAAAAATGAACACATTACATATCACTCTAGCCAAATTAAATTTCTATATCTTTGTCCCTTATTATTATTTTTTTTTGGATGGGGAGGGAATGATGGGATCTCTGTGGTTCTATGTAACACACACACACACACACACACTGAGGAGAAAGAGTGCAGTTCAGAAGTAGGGACAATGATTACTCAAAGAAAAACATGAATAGGCAGTTGGAACGGAATATGGCACTGGGAAAACAGTTTCCTTTTAGCACTGTGTGAATTCAGACATGAAGTGGCAAGAATTGGTTGTCAGAAACTCAAACATCAAGTCAAACTAAGCTGATCGCCAGGAATGGTGTCTAACTAAGCATCAGATCTAGCACTGTAAATAAAGCGAAGAGAGCAGTTTTGGGCTATTTTTTCTGTTAGGCCACAAAGACCTTGGAGTTCTTATATATTTGGATCAGTTTGCATTGATGGGGTTCATCAGCTGCGAAATTTGGCCTCGGTGTACGCCACTGTATAGTCTACTTAAGAAAATCTAGCAGACTCATTAAAATCTTTGTCTAATAATACTATTTGTAGCACAGAATCAGTCTGCATTCCTGGTTTTTTCGGTTGTTCCCAGATGCTGGCTGTTCCTCCCAGAGAAAAAGTGACCCTCTCCCAGGTTTCAATGCAAATTCCTCCCTTATCACAGTCCCGCCCCGTAACCCTGTCCAGCCTGCCGGCATTCACAGCCCTACTCACACCCTGTGGGCACAACTTCACCTCTGACTAAATTAAGCCCCATATCCACTAAACCCTGTGTTGTAAGTAGAGTAATATCATATATTTATATATGGCAATTGTATGTGAATCTCTACTACAGTTGCTGTCTCCTTACTGTATCTCTTGAAGCTCCACGCTCTTCACATTCAATACGATTATACTGAAGTAGTCTGAAAGGAATCCAGGTTTTCAATTAATCTTCACTCACAGTAAATATATGGAGTCTTAATAACAACAGTTCAGCAGTGCAGTTTCTTTTCTTAGATTTTCTATCATCCAGGGGCAACGCAGCATGCTTCACGTCCACAGAAGAACTCAATTTAAACAACATGCATGTACAGTTTTAATGATATGGGCATATTGTCCTGGCATGTGGTGAGGACCTCACACACACACACACACACACACTTGGTAGGCAGCAATGTACCCCCCACAATTTCTGACAATAGCCTTCCCAAAACTGACTGTGTTCCTGGCCACAGCACATCTCGTTAGGAAGATAGGACTTGGCTGTAACTTTTTTGACCCCCCCCCCCCGGTCAGTTTGGTTCAGATATTGGGAAAGGGGCCTGTTGAAGATGGAGGAGGAATAAAAAATAGCCTGAAACCAAGCTGCAGAGCTGGAAGACAGAAAAGAAAATGTAGTTCAGAATGTTGGTGGGGGAGGGTATTTTATGAACAATTTCAAAGCCGCGAATAACAGAACAACAAAGATATACTTCACACAGTGAACATTGCCTGGAGAAGTCCCCTTCTCTATGTCCAGTATAGTAATGGACAAATGCTGTGCCCTAACCTGATTCAAGAGGGACCTCCATTTGGAAAAGTGCAAGATGAGGAGGAAAGTTCAGAAAGACTTATTGGCAAAAATTCCTGGCTGCGATCTGTATTGTCCCAAATCGCACCGATGATCAAGTGAATTAAGAAAAATAAACAATGATTATAACTTGAAATAAATTTGTAATTTATAGTCCGTGCAATACCAAAATTCATGGAGTACATTAGTAATTGAAACTGCCAGTCATTCCTAGCTTAGCAATACCTACTGCTGGATACAGAAATGCCACTGCTGCTAACGCTGCCATTCATTGCTGGTGGTGCACATCCTAAGTGTTTAATACCATCAGTACCTTATGGGGACATGGTCAGGCTAAGGGGCACTTGTATGGACTGTCCTCCAAGTTAATTTGCTGCAATCATTTTTTTATTATTTATAGTATTTAGTCCCTGAGAAACCCGCTATAAAATGGGTCAGAGCGACTAAGATTTAACAATTCAGATGTGTCCCTGATTTTGGACCTTTGTTTTAAGCCTTGTTCCTGATTTGTGGGGTACAGGGCTTCGAGGTATACCGTTTAATCTGCACACAAGTTGTGCCGCCGGGTCTATTTGGGTTGGCTACTTTAAGAACCCCAAGTTTTCATCTCAGGCAAACCAACCTGTGACATTTTAGAAAAGTGCATCCACAGACTGGACAGTGATCATCCTGTGACCCCCCCCCGCCACACACACACTCACCTCTTTGGATAGTATTTCAATGAGATGATCTTGCTCCCACCAAGGTGGTGGCAGTGCTGTTTTTGGCAGGGAAGCATTTTACTTGGCACTTTTGCATTGGGTTTGCTTCACTGGTGCTGGGTGGGATGTTTCCTCATTCTGTGTTCGGCAGCGGGTCACAAACATATGCGGAGCGGTCAGTCCTTTGCCGGATTGGGACCAGAGGGGGTGAGGGCATACAGTGGACTGTGGGAGGGTTTGTGTTCACAACTGAACTAAACTCTGTGTGGGGTGGAGTTGGGGCGGGTTAAACATACTCTCTGGGGGCGGGGACCTCTGAAGACATCAAGCGTCAAGAAAAATAGGGCTCTTCAACTACTATACCTTATACTGTAAGCGTAGTAATTGCGCTCTCTGCAGAATAAACTATTTTAACACTTCAGCATGGTGTGCAGACGGAAAACATTACATAGGTCCTTTTCTGATGCGGAACGTCTGCAGGCTCTGCCCACTGCAGACATAAAAATGTGGATGAATACCAAACCACCTATAGGAGCAATACTGCCAAAGAAAAGGCTTCCACCTCCTGCAGGGCACAGGGAAGGGGAGGTAGAGGAAGATCAGGCTATGGCAGACCTTTCTTTCAGGCCCAGGCCGCCTCTGTATACCAGCAGCAGAGGGGGTATTTCAGGGGCAGGGGCAGAAGGGTCTCGAGACATGGTGACCAGACCACCCAGTCTGCAGCCCAGACAAAACAGACTCCCTGATCCTCAGGTCACAGTCGCCTCCCCACCACCAGTAGGGGGCAGACTGGCTCACTACTTCTCAGTTAGGAAAGCAATCACCACAGGCAAGTGGGTCTTGGAGGTAGTGAGCCAGGGACTAGCCCTCAGCTTCAGATCCTTCTCCAAGCTAAGGTCAAAACCCTTCAGACCAGCATCCATCACAGAAGGGGCACTCTTGGAAAAAGAGGTGTCAGGCATGCTGGCAGCAAGGGCAGTGGAACCTGTTCCCAGCCTCACAGAGGGGGGGAAAAGGATTCTACTCGAGATACTTCCTCACATTAAAAAAGAATGGGGAGTGGTGACCCATTTTGGACCTAAGAGCTGTGAACAAGCATCTGACAAAGGCAATGTTCCGGATGGTAACTGGCAATGATTCTCCCTACTCTTCAAGAAGACTGGCTGGCATCCCTGGATCTCAAGGATGCTTTCTACATCCTAACCAGGGAATCTCATAGAAAATACCTCTGGTTCAGGCTTCACTCAGGGCATTATCAGTTTATAGTTCTGCTTTTTGGCCTAACCTCTGCCCCCAGGGTTTTCACAAAGTGCCCGGTGGTGGTAGTGGCACACCTGAGAAGACAGGGTATAACAGTGTTCCCCTATCTGGATGACTGGTTGGTCATGGGTCAGTCCCCACAGCAGGTAAGAGATGCCCTCAAGCTCACCCAGAACACCTTGGAGTCACTAGGGTTCATTATCAGTGTCCAAAAGTCTGTCCTCCAGCCCACTCAGGTTCTGACTTTCATAGGGGCAGAGCTAGATGCCCAGCAAGGAAGAGCTTTTCTTCCTCAGGAAAGAGTGGACAACAGATCTCAGATTGCAATCTCCTTCAGCCTCAACAGTGGTAGTTCACAGTCTCTTCTCCAAGTGGGGCACCCCTCAGGTGGATCTGTTCACCTCCAAGGAGAATGCAAAGCTGAGGCTGTTTTGTGCCTGCTCCCCTCAGCAGGGAACACTGCAGGGGATGCCTTCTCGAGGCCCAGGACCCCAGGCCTCTTTTATGCCTTCTCTCCACTTCCATTGATCCACAAGGTGCTTCCCAAGGCCAGGAGGGACAAGGCACAGGTGATCCTGGTGGCTCCGGTCTTGCTACACCAGTTCTGGTACCCTGATCTCAGCAGCAGACTCCTGAAGTATCTTCCCTTATGCCTGTACCTGCTTTCCATCAATCGGGGGAGGTACTTCCACCAGGACCTTCAGTCTCTGCACCTGACAGCCTGGTTCCTGAGTGGCTAGAGTTCTAGGCTTTGGGTTTCTCTGAAGCTGTCTTCACTTTTGTGGAGGCATCTCAGAAGGAGTTGACTAGGAAGTGCTGCGCTTTCAAATGGAAGAGATTCTCCATTTGGTGTCAGGGCAATGGGTTGGACACTTTGTCCTGTCCAGTGGCTAGCATTCTTGATTATCTTTGGTCCCTCTCTCAATGGGGTATTCTGTCGATGACCCTTAAAGTGCACCTGGCAGTCATCTCTGCTTACCAGGCACTGGCCGATCGGCAGTCGGTGGTGCAAGAGAAGATGGTCTGGTGCTTCTTCAAGGGCCTTGACCACATTTCCCCTCAAGTTCATGAATCACCACCACTGTAGGACTTGCTGCCGGTTTTGGCAAAGCTCATGGGCAAGTCATTCGAACAGATGCATATGTGTGATATGTCTCACATGTTGTGGAAGACCGCCTTCTTGGTGGCTATCATGTCAGCCAGAAGGATCAGTGAGCTCCAGGCGCTTTCAGTGGAGTCTCCTTACTGGGTCTTCCACAAGGACAAGGTTGTCCTGCGCCCCAGCCCGAAGTTCCTCCCAAAGGTTGTGTCAGAGTTTCACCTTAACCAGGTGATAAATCTCTTGGTGTACTTAATCATATGGCACAGGCTCCATACTCTGGACCTGAGGCAAGTGCGCACCTATTATAAAGAGCGCACAGCTGGAGTTCGGGGAGAGGTTTGCCAGCTGTTTGTCACCTACACTGAAGCTGCACCTGGCAGACCTGCAGCCAAGTGGACGATTGGTAGGTGGATCACATCCTGCATTGATCTCTGCTAGAGGTTGGCTGGTAGGGAGCTTCCCGTAGGGCTAAGGGCTCATACTGCCCGCCATACCACTACATCGGTGGCTGCTTCCAGGAACGTCCCTATCCAAGAAATCTGCAGGGCTGCTACCTGGAGGTCAGCACACACCTTCATTTCCCATTGCCACATTGACCTAGAGTCACGCTTGGATGCTGGGTTTGGGGCCTCAATTCTCCAGTCTCTGTTTCCTAAATAGGGGGTGTGCACCTTGCCTTCCCCCTCCCAGAGAACTGCTAAGAGTCTGCCTATAAGTGTGGTTAGAACATCATTTCTAGGGACGTGGATATGATGTTCAATCCACACTTATTGGCAGGTTCCTTGCCACTTTAAATTTTGCTGGAAGGTCTTCAAGCTGGCTCCTCCCACCCACCCGGGTGGTAAAACTCTTGTCTCCGCCCCATGACACCAGATCTTCCTTACTGCTTGGAAGCTCAGGTTTCCTCCTTAACGCTCTGCGTTTTAGGCTGGCTTCACACTCTTCGGTTATCCCGAAACTTATTTTACGTTTTACAAGACTTCGATCTGTATCTTCCCTCACGGCTGCGATGGACAAATTGACTCCCGGTTTTCGTCGGTGTCCCGTGGGCAGAAGATGTCCCGGACCGATCCGCACGCCACGTGCGTTTATTGCCTTGGACTCTGCCATGACTCACAGGCTTGTGAGTTATGCAAATCCTTTTCGGCTTCGGTCTTGGAGGACCGCACTGCCCGATTGCTGTTGGGGCGACCCGAGAAACATTATCCTCTGGTCAAGTCGAAGGAGGCCCGTTGGGTGGTGTCCGCAGCGGCGGGCTTGGCGGAACAGCTAGAGCAGATGATTGCCCTCGAGGAGGAGGCGGACCAGGCCACATCTTCATCATCCTCGGCCGCAGCATTTATCCTGCTCTCCTTGGAATCCTCCTACACAGCTTCTTTCAAAGAGCTTTGCCAATCCCCTCCACCAAGGGAGAAGACCCTGCGGGATATTCCTCTCTGTCCAGAAAGAAAGACCCCTAGGGTAAGTCCCACCATCGACATTCGTGGGAGCGGGAAAGGTCCCCATCCCTGGAGAGTTGACACTCAACCTCGGTCGACGTTGCGGCTAAGGCCGCTGGCTTCACAGTGTCCCCGTCAGGTCAGCCGGCCAAGACACCCGTTGACACGGTCGAGATTTTGCTCGACCCATCGGACAGTCTGTTGACTGGAGAAGCCGACAACCCTTCTTCGCCAGTTCCCCCAGTAGAAACCGAGGACTTTCCTGTGCGAGGTCGGTTAAGGCCCTGAACGAGGAGGGCGGTTTCCCCGCCCCTCTCCGACCCACCTTGGAAACACCGAAGGTCTCAGTCTCGGACCTCCTCCCGGTCAGAGCAGTCCCACCGACATGGCGATCTCGGTCTTGGCACCGTGGAAAGCAGTGCGGCCGCTCATCCTCATATTCATCCTCTTCAGAGGATAGGCTCCGGCGCAAATTGCGTCGGCGCTACGAGGAGCTAATGTGGCAGCAGCTCCTTTTGACCGGGAATAGGCCGACTTCATCATCTTCCCAGCCATTAAGTGGCTGTCACCGGAGCGGCTGAAACAACCCCTCGCAGCGGTCGAGGAGCCGAAGCCAGCACCGGTTGTTCAGCCGAAACTGGCTATGCCACCCATCATGGTGGAACCCCTGCCTCCACAACCTAAATTTGGGGCCCCGTCCAAGGATTCTCGGTTGGGCCAGGGCTTGCCCCATTGATTGTCGGTCACCCTCACTCCCGATCGACCTCGGCAGGTGGAGGGTGGTTCAGGCATTCGGCAGCTGTTCACAGACTCCTTGGAGTCTGATGATGACGACTCCTTGTTCTCCAGGTCGCTTGACTTGGAGTCCACCGGGGGTCAGTCAGTGGACGAGAGCTCATCCTCATTTTTGAGAATGCTTTGGCTCATCTCAGAATCCACTGGGATGAAGCTCGAACCCCTTTCAAAGCGGGCCAGGTATTCCCTCACGGAGACACTGGACCAAAGGGATTCCCCCACGGAGGCCTTCCCGGTGGCCGAAGCCATTGTCGGCCTGGCCCTGGAGCTATGGCAATGGCCAGCTTCTTGTCCAGCACCTTCAGCCAGGATGGCTCGGAAGTATGCTGTCCCCACCGATTCACTCTCCGGTTTCTCGGAGCACCCCTCTGCGGAGGGGTTTGTAACCGATAGCGTTTTCTGGCGTTCCAGGAACGCTCGGGATGTGGACAAGCCTCCCGATAAGGAGTCCGAGAAGCTGGACTACTCTGGGTGGAAAGTTTACGCTGCTTCCTCCCTAGGCCTTCATCAGGCCAGCTCGGCTGTCCTGATGGCACACTTTTCACATGCCCTTTTGGGCTCCCTGGATGAGGTGATTCCTCATCTCCCGGCTGACCTCAAACCACGGTCAAGCAGATGCGGGATCAGGGAAGGCGGTGGCGAAACAGCAGCTCCAGACCTCCCTGGACATCGCTGATTCATGTGCCTGGTCGGTAGCGGCCGCAGTGGCCATGCACCGCAGAGCTTGGCTGCGGATCTCCACCTTCACGGCGGATACCCAGCACAAGCTGGCAGACGTCCCCTTCCTGGGTACCGACTTGTTTGGACCCGGGGTGGAGGGTCACCTCCAACGGATCGAGAAGTCCAACGCCACCTTGTACTCCATCATGTCTGCCCAGAAGAACAAAGGTCACCAGCAGCAGCGTAAGCCCTTTCGTCCTTCAGCCTCTGCGGCATGTCCGGCCCAGCAACACCAGCATCAGGGCCAGCAGGCTCACACTTGGCACCCCAAAGCCAAGCCTGCTGCTTCCTCCAACAGGAAGCCGGGAGGAAAAGGTCCAGGAGGCTCCTTGGCCGGTTCTTCCTCCAAGCCTGCCCAGTGACAGGTTGAGGGGTGTCGCCTCCAACCTCGTCACTCCTCCCCGGGTTCCCCCCATGGGGGTACAGCTCTGCCACTTCATTTCCACCTGGTCCGTTATCACCACGGACCGTCGGGTGTTGGAAGTGGTAGGAAAGGGTCTGCCGCTGGAATTCGAGCAGTCCCCACCCTATCGAGCCGTCGCCCCACGGGGGGCTATGGGGTCCACAGCCTCTCTGTCGGCCCATCGAGCTGACATTGCCCTGCTCCTCCAGAAGGAGATGATCAGGGAGGTGGTGGATCCTCCTTCAGACCCAGGGTTTGTGTCCAGGTACTTCCTGGTCCCAAAACGGACGGGGGGGGCTGGCACCCCATTCTAGACCTCCATGACCTGAACAAGTTCCTAGGGTCTCGAACCTTCAGGATGGTCACTCTGGCTCAGATCATCCCATCCTTGGAACGAGGCATGTGATTCTGTTCTCTGTACCTTCAGGATGCATTCTTTCACGTCCCAATCTATCCGTCCCACCAGTGATTCCTCCACTTCAGAGTGGATGGATCCCTTTTCGAGTTCCGAGCCATGCCCTTCGCCCTCTCTCCAGCTCCCAGGGTCTTCACCAAATGCATGGCAGTGGTGACAGCATTTCTGCAGTGCCGAAGGGTCCGGGTGTACCCTTACCTGGACAACTAGCTGATTGCAGCCTCCTCCAAGTCAGAGGTGGGGTGGTCCAGGAAGCGGTCCAGGGATCTGGCCCTCCAGGTCTGCCCTCAGATTGGCCTCCTCATCAACAAGGCCAAATCGGAACTCGTGCCAACACAAGTGATTCAATTCATCGGGGCAGAGCTTGACACTCTTCGAGCCAGAGCATGGCTCCCGGTGGACAGGGCCGAGGTTCCTTCCTTCCTTCTTTGCCCAGTCATTTCTGGTTGGGCAATTGTGCCCTGCCTGGGACTTCCTGCGCCTCCTGGGCCTCATGGCGGCCTGCACCAGCGTGGTCCATTGGACCCGCTGGCACATGCGTCCCCTACAATGGGGACTGGTCCGCCAGTGGTCACAGCGCTCCAGTCCTCTGGACCAGCCAGTGATGGTGACCCAAGAGATAGGGAATGCTCTCCAGAGGTGGATCATTCCCGCTTATCTGCAGGAGGGTGTCCCGTTTGTCCACCCAGAGCCAACGGTCACTCTAACGACCAACGCCTCTCTGATGGGTTGGGGTACCCATCTGGGGGAGCTCAGAGTGGACGGCCTCTGGTCCGCCAAGGAGTCTCAATGCCACATCAGCCTGCTGGAGCTTCGAGCGGTCTGACTAGCCCTCACCGCCTTCGCTCCGTTTGTACGGGGTCAAGTGGTCCAGGTCCAGACGGACAACACCACGACCATGTACTACCTATGTACTACCTAAACCACCAGGGTGGGACGCGCTCCTTGCCTCTGTGCAAGGAAGCTCTCCACACTTGGTCTCTCATGAGCAGACTGGAGGCAGATCTCCTAGTCATTCATGTGGCGGAAGCCTCCAACACTCTGGCCGATGCCCTAAGCCGGATGGGTGCTGCATCTCACGAGTGGTCTCTCCTGCCGGAGGTAGTACACGATCTGTTCTTCCACTGGGGCACACCTCAAGTGGACCTGTTTGCCTCCAGGGAGAATGTGAAGCTGAAGCTGTTTCATGTCTGCCCCCCTCAGCAGGACTCGCTGCGGGGGATGCCTTCTCAAGGCCGTGGACCCCGGGACTCTTCTGCACCTTTCCCCAATTTCCCTTGATCCACAAGGTGCTTCTCAAGGTGAGGAGGGACAAGGCGCAGGTGATTCTAGTAGCCCCAGACTGGCCCTGTCAGTTCTGGTATCCAGATCTCCTCAGCCTCAGCTCCAGGCTCCTGAGACGGCTTCCAGCCCGCCTGGACCTGATCTCAGTCAACCAGGGAAAGGTATTCCACCCGGACCTTCAATCCCTGCACCTGAAGGCCTGGTTCCTGAGCGGCTAGAGTTCCAGGCCTTGGGTCTTTCCGATGAGGTCCTCAACATCGTTGAGGCATCCCGTAAGGAGTCGACCAGGAAATGCTATGCCTTTAAATGGGAGAGATTCTCCATTTGGTGTCAGGGCAAGGGGCTGGACCCTTCCTTCTGTTCCTTGGCAAGCATTATGGACTACTTCTGGTCCTTTTCTCAGCTAGGGCTTCGATCGACTACCCTTAAGGTGCACCTGGCATCCATCTCTGCTTACCGGGCGCAGGCCGGGAAGCAGTCGGTGGCGCAGGAGAAGGTGGTCGGGCGCTTTTTCAAAGGCCTTGATCACACATCCCCTCCAGTGCGAGAACCTCCACCTCCGTGGGAATCTACTGCTGGTACTGGCTAAGCTCATGGGCATGCCATTCGAACCTGTGCACAGGTGTGACATCTCTCACCTGTCATAGAAGACCGCCTTCTTGGTGGCTATCACATCAGCCAGAAGGATGGGAGAGCTCCAGGTGCTTTCCATCGAGTCTCCTTATCTGGTCTTCCACAGGGACAAGGTTGTCCTGCGCCCCAACCCGAAATTCCTTCTGAAGGTGGTGTCGGAGTTTCACCTTAACCAGGTGTTGACTCTGCCAGTGTAATACCCCAATCAGACCTCGGAGGCCGAATATAGGTTCCGTACTCTGGACCCTAGAAGAGTGCTCTCTTATTATAAGGAGCGAACTGCTGAAGTTCGGGGAGAGGTTTGCTAGCTGTTTGTCACCTACGCTGAAGCCGTACCTGGCAGACCTGCAGCCAAAGTGGACAATAGGCAGGTGGGTCACCTCCTGCATAGATCTCTGCTACAGGTTGGGCATGGAGCCTCCCAAAGGGATAAGAGCTCATTCTACCCGCCATACCGCTGCTTTGGTGGCTGCTTCCAGGGACGTCCCTATCCAGGAAATCTGCAGGGCTGCTACCTGGAAGTCAGCACATACCTTTATTACGCATTACCACATCGACCTTGAGTCACGCCGGGATGCTGGTTTTGGGATCTTGGTTCTCCAGTCCTTATTCCCTAAATAGGGGTGTGCCTTGCCTCCCTCCCCCCCGGAGAACTGCTAGGAGTCTGCCAATAAGTGTGGATTGAACAACATATCCACGTCCCTAGAAATACAGGTTACTCACCTGTAGCAGGAGTTCTAGGAGTGGTATATGTTGTTCATCCACACAAGCCACCCGACCTCCCTGGCTTCAACGCGCAACCTGGCTTCCAGTGGGCTAGATCTGGCGTCATGGGGCGGGCCGAGTTTTACCACCGGGTGGGTGGGTGGGAGAAGCCAGCTTGAAGACCTTCCAGCAATATTTAAAGTGGCAAGGAACCTGCCAATAAGTGTGGATGAACACATATACCACTCCTAGAACTCTGTTACGGTGAGTAACCTGTATATCTACGTCCCTAGAAAAACAGGTTGCTCACCTGTAACACTAGATCTTCCACGGAGTGGTCTCTTGCAGTAGGTAATACTTTTGGGTATCTAGCAGAGGTCACTGTGGTGCACGGCAGCTCTTCTAGCAGTTTTTCACCAAGGAACCGCCCACACATGACATTAGCTTCCTGTTTCCTATACAAGTGTAGGGGGCCCCTGGTATCATCTGTTCATTTTCCCGCCATCTTCAGCTCGCACAGCAGTTAGTGCAACTTCTGTGTAGCAGTCATCGATGAGAAATTTGGAACTAAGATTGTGTACAGATTCTTCAAAGAAGCAAGCTTTATTTCATTCCTGCTGTTGCGGTAGGAAGATATACCGCTTTGACAATCACACACTTTGTGTAAGATGTCTGGGACCCACACACGACACCAATTCCTGTAGTTTATGTCAGGAATTTAATCAGGCAAGTTGTCGACAATGGTGGCTTGAAATTCAAACCTTTTGATGGAGCAGACACTGTCTCTCTTGGAGAAACAGGGGGCTCGTACCAAGGGCTCCCCTCTGCTGGTTCTCAATCCAGGCAGAAAAAGGAGAAGGAGAAACTCTCCTCACACTCCCTGCCTCGTCTCCTGTCGACAGCCACCATTTCTGGTGTCCCTCCATCGACGGGGCATCCTTTAAACACTTCTTCAACGACGGGGGCTCATATCCTCTTGTCAACGGTGCTTTCCAGTGCTTTGAATGTAGTTCAAATAGTAACTGCTCCGTCGACGGAGGCTTATACCCTCTCGTCGACAACTCTTTCCAGCGCTCCACATGCAGCTAAATAAACTGCTGCTCTGTCAATGGGGGCTCCTCTCCCGTCGACAGCATCTGAAAATTTAAGTGAAAATAACTCCTTTTCCTCTGCGGGCCCATCGATGAGACCCCGCATTCCTCAGGGGAATCCTGTGGCTTATGCCTTATTGACTAACCCTCTGCCTACACAGGAGGCTTCTTATAGGAGTCAGGTGGACAGAGATCGGGAGCCTGGTCTTTACCAGCCAGATGCGAGACCTGCTCATACTACGTGTGCTATTCCCTCTATAACCTCTCTTGTTTCCCAACATGCCCCCCCTTCTCACCCCACCTCCTTCCCAGGAAAGGGACCTCACCAGCGTAGTCCAACAGCTCTTGCATGCCAAGCGGCATTCTCAGCCTTCTGAAGAGCTGGGTGATCATACCCAATCTCCTCTTCCTCCTCTGCCTAAAAGATTTTATTGTGACAGGGATACCATGCCACCCTGGTCGTCTTCTCCATTTATAGAGGACTATCTGTCAGATGACCAAGATTTGCCGCCTGATTTTGCAAGTGATCTTGAGGATGAAAGAGTTTCAAAATTTGGATTTTCCTAATCCTGAATCCCCCTATTCTGAAATCTCTTCCCTGGATGAGGATCTGCCTCTCCCTTTGGCAGCCTCACCCCACAGACAACCCGACCTTTAGTGAGATGATGGCTCAAATCCAAAAGGTCATGGGATTCTCCATTACTGAACATGACAAACAGCATAAGGATATGGCAGATATCTTGAATTAGCTGAGGAGCCTGTTTTAGTGGTTCTCCCACTAATACCAACTTACCAGAATGCCCTGCTTGCCACTTGGCATCAGCCTTCAGCTATTACAGCTGTTTCCGGCAAAGTGGATCATTTATATTAGGCTCCTCTAGACCACCCCTTTCTGTCTACTGTTCCAGAGGTGGATTCTGTGGTCATTACTGCCTCTCATGACCGTACCAGAAAACCCGAGCACATGAGCTCCTTACCCCCTAATAAGGAATCCCGAAGAATTGACTATCGGGGGTTAATCTTTTTCAGGTGCTATGAATATCAGAATCCTGAATTATATGGGTCATATGATTAAGTGTCAGTGTACCCTTGGGTTCTCTGCCATTGAGCTTATCAATAAACTCCCTCCCTCACAAGACAGAGATAAATTATTGGCTACAGTGACAACTAGTAACTCTATCTCCCATCACCTTCTCAGGTTGGGATATGATGCCGTAGACACCTCAGCCCAACTATCAGCCACTTGTATCACTCTGCGTCGCCATGCCTGGCATCGCGTTTCAGGCTTTGCACCTGATATACAACGTAAAGTAGCTAATGCCCTCTTTAACGGGTCCAAGCTATTCGGTCCAGGTACTCAAACCTTACTGGATGACTTACAGGCATCAGACAGAGCCCTCCGTATAGTTCATGGCATGTATCATACTCCAGCTACAACCTACTATACTCGACACTCTTATTCCAAAAGAGGCGGAAGATACAGAGTTAATAAAGGTGGCTTCAGAGATCGTGCTTAATACAACAGAGGCAACACCTCTACCGCTCGGGGTGCCCGCTTCCACCTTTCACGTGGAGCTGCGCAGCCTGTCTCTCAGTGACCCACTAGGGCTTCCCCCCACCTCCTCAACCAGGCCTTGGAGGCCATAGGGGGTCATTTTACCATCCATCTGGAGACCTGTCAAACATTCAGTTCCAACAGTTGGGTACTTCAGATTATACAGAAGGGTCATACTCTAGAGTTTCTCTCCACCCCACGCCCTTGCCCTCCATGGAAGATTCATTGTCCTCCAGGTCATATACCCATCCTACAGGAGGAATTGACGCCCCTTTTGACCAAACAGGCCATTGTACTGGTGCCCCTTATGGAACATCAGAAGGGATTTTACTCCCACTTCTTTCTGGTGCTCAAACGAACGGGAGACCTAAGGCCCAATACTGGATCTCAGAGAACTGAATCTTTACATTCAGTACAAACATTTCCGCATGATCACTCTACCTGCTATCATGTCAATTCTGAAACAGGGCGATTGGCTTTGCGTCTTAGACATGAAGGATGCTTACCTTCATATTCAAATAACATGAAGTCTTGCTGTATTCTGACAATTGCAGTTAGCTCCAGCACTTGAACTGTCCCGGAGAGTGAAGGGTTAAAATTCTATGCCAGACATTGAACGTTGGGCTTGAGCTCGGTTGAAAACTCTGTCTGTAATACTTTGAAACCAAACCATCAGATTCTTTACTCCGCCTCACTGAACAGTCGCTCCGGAGAGTTCTCCTTCTGCTCGGTTCAAAGTCGGTTAAAGTTGTTGGTTTTAGTCTGAAATAAGTTTGGTTCGTAGGTTCAGGACTCTGTCTGTGGTACTGTAAGTACTTAGGATAATTATTGTGCGGAAATTGTAAAACTGTATTTTTTTGGTCGGTTCTGCTAAACCGATCCTTTAGAAAATTCTTTTGTGAAAAAGTTTAGTGTGTGGTTACCGGTCCGTATCGGTTTAAAAAAAAAACGCGAATTGAACATTTTTTTCCAACACCCGTAACATGGTAAGAAACCAATAGGGGAGTCTTTCCTGGCAGTTGCCGTATAAAGGGTAAGTTTTGTTATGTTGGCCATGTCTGAGAAACCCAAGAAAAAAAACGGGCCCACTGGGTTTCATGGGTTTCAACACTGCAGTGGGTGTGGGGAGGTCTTTGCTAAGGCCGATCCCCACACCTCTTGTGTTTACTGTCTGGGGTTTGACCACCTCGATTCAGACTGCCAAATTTGCAAGAATTTCCCTAAGTCTACTTTGGATAAAAGGTTAGGTAGACTTAGGGATAAGGAGGCCAAGAAATCCGCTGACCTGGAAGGCCAGCCCGGTTCGATTCCAACCGAACCAGAAGGAGTGCCCTCTGACCAGGGCAATACTTCTTCGGGCAAGAGGAGAGCCGATCCTGAGGGATTGATTCCTACTAAAATGAAGCGCAAGGATAAATCGGCCGATTCGGATCCAGACCTTCATGCTGTGACCACCGAAGAGATAGCCAGAGCGATTCGGATTGTTAAAATCACTTCGTCCGGTTCTGACCGATGCGGCGCCTTCTGGCAGGGGTTCAGTTTGGTCGGTTCCCCAGTTCAGGATTATTCCCCTGAAGATTTTCACGAACTGGAGTTTGATGAGGAGGGGGATTTTGAAGAGAATGATTATGACGGTGAAAGTCTGGATGTGCCTGTGGAACCAGACATCTCCCCAGACAGACCTTCAGGTGTTTCCCCTCTTAGGCTTTCTGAGTCCCCTCCCCACTTTCTGTTTTACAGAAAAGTGGCTGAAACCCTCCAGCTTCCTATAGAGGTGGCTGTGGAGGATCAGGAGAAGCCTGATTTTGTTGAGATGATGGACATCACAGAGTCTGAGACTGTCTATTCCCCTCCATAAGTCCTTTGGGAAACAGACACAAAAAATTCTAAGGTCTCTAACTCTGTGACCTCTTGTTGACAAGAGAATGGACAAGAGTACACCTTATCAGCTCAGATACAGAGTTTTCTATCAGCAATGCAGCCATGTTGGGGTAGTGTGGCTGCAGCCTGTGACAAGGCAAACATTCCCTTGGCTTCACACCCCCCAGACAGAGACTCCAGGAAGATAGATGCCATGGTGAAGAAGCAGTACATGGCATCATCTTTGGGACTCAGGCAGGCTAACTATATGGCCTATACAGCCAGGTACCAGAAGTCCAGGTGGGACAATGTACTGGCACTGGCTAAACAGGCTTCCCCCCAGCTAGCCAAGGAGCTGGAGGAGGTGGCTGCTGATGGGATCGAGGCATCAAAGGTGCAATTTCATGCTGCTGTGGACTCCAGTGAGGTGTCATCGAGAGTCATGGCTACATCTGTGGCTCTTTGGAGAATGGCTTGGCTCAGATATACTAGCCTTTTGCAGGACACCTAGGCTTAGGCTAAGGCCATGGATTTCCCTGTTGGTGGATAATTCTCTGTTTGGGGAGCAGACAGAGAATTACATGAAGAAAATGAGTGAATACAGGACCACTTATAGGAGTGCCCAGGCCAAGGAAAGGCAGGCAACAAGCTAGCGGCAGGCCTTTTCACAGGCCTTTCTACCAAGCGCAGGCCTCTTCTTACTTTTCTCAGAGGGGGTTCTTCAGAGGGAGAGGCAGAAGGGGGATGAGCAGGGCTACATCCACCCCTTAGCCTAAGGCTCCTGCCAAGCAGATACCCTGATGTGTCAGCCCAGGTTGATTCCCCCGTTCTGGTAGGTGGCAGGCTAGCTTACTTTGTCCCAGGACTGTATGTCTGTTACCTCAGACAAGTGGGTCCTGGAGGTTGTAAGCCAGGGGCTGGTTCTTAGATCCTTTCCACCTGCAAATACATCAGAAACCCTTGCTTTAGAGGCAGAGGTTGCCTCTCTACTGGGCTTAAGAACCATAGAGAGAGTTCCTCCCCCATATAGGGGCAAAGGTCTATACTTCAGGTACTTCCTTACCCCAAAAAAGACAGGGGAGTTGCGACCCATCCTAGATCTAAGATACCTGAACAAGCACCTACTAAAGCCAAAATTCAAAATGGTGACTCTGGGAACAATTCTTCCCTCTCTGAGACCAGGAGACTGGCTAGCCTCCCTGGACCTCAAGGATGCCTATTTTCACATTCCCATCAGGTGCTCCCAGAGAAAGTACCTCAGGTTCGAATTGCCCTCAGGCCATTACCAGTTCAGAGCAATGCCCTTTGGCCCAACTTCAGCTCCAAGGGTGTTTACAAAGTGCCTAGCTGTAGTGGTGGCCTTTTTAAGAAGGAAAAGGATTTCTGTCTTTCCATACCTGGACGATTGTCTCCTTGTGTGCCAGTCCCCGGAACAAGTCAAGTCAGATCTGCAGGTTACCCAGCAAGTTCTCACTTCCCGGGGGTTCCTTCTCAATTTCCCAAGTCAGTTCTCGAGCCAGTACAGCTCCTCACTTTTATAGGGGCAGAGCTGAACACGCTCAAGGCAAGAACTTTCCTTCCTCTGGAAAGGGCAAAAGTCATCTCTCAACTGGCCTCTTCCTTCTTCCCTCTGGTTTCTCGACCAGCAAGGCATTTTCTTCAGCTTTTGGGCCACATGGCAGCTTCAACGACAGTGGTCCAAGGGGCCAGGTTTCAGATGAGGGGCATTCAGTTCCATCTGAGGACCTTTTGGTCCCAAAGGAAAGATCCTCTTACCAAACGAGTTCTTGTTACTGAAACCTTAATTCAGGCCCTTCAGTGGTGGCAGGACCTGGACAATCTGAGGCAAGGTGTTCCATTTGTCACTCAGATTCATTCCGTGGTTCTTACCACAGATGCTTCTCTTTTGGGGTGGGAAGCCCTTCTGGGGGCTCTCACAGCCCAGGGACTGTGGTCCCCTCAGGAATCCCTTCTTCATATCAACCTGTTGGAGCTCAGGGCAGTACTTCTTGCCCTACAAGCTTTCTCTGTCCAGTCAGTACAGAACAAGGTGGTTCAGGTCAGGACGGACAACACTACCACTATGTGGTACATCAACAATGGGAGGCACTCAGTCCATGGCCTTGTCGCAGGCCATGAAAATATGGTCCCTGGCCTTCCTACAGACTACTCTGGTAGCAGTCCACCTCCCAGGAAAGGACAGTGTGCTAGCAGATGCATTGTGAGATTCCCAGGGCCGCCATGAATGGTCTCTGGATCCTTTGGTGTTGATGATTTTCTTAAGGTGGGGCACTCCAGAGACAGATCTCTTTGCAGCCCCAGACAATCGCCAACTTCCTCTGTTTTATTGCAGACCCCCAGTCTTGGGCTCAGTCCCTCTGGATGCTCTGATTTTGAACTGGGAAGGGAAATTTCTTTATGCCTTCCCTCCCTTCCCTCTACTGTTCAAGGTTCTAGTCAAGGTAGGGTCACAACCTTGCAGAGTGATTCTGATTGCTCCAGACTGGGCCAGGCAGCCTTGGTACAGCCTGTTGCTGTCCCTAGCAGTCCATCTTCCCCTGTCTCTTCCCAGGAATCTCAACCTGTTAATCTTCTCTCAGGGGAGGATTTGGTACCCTAATCTTCGGTCACTCAATCTCAAGGCATGGCTCTTGAAGAGTTAAAAGTATGCAGACTTGCATCTGTCCCAGGGGGTTCTGGATATTCTCAAAGCTTCTCGAAAGCTGCCACCAGAAAACACAACTCCAAATGGAAAAGTTTCAGCATTTGGTGTTCTAAAACATATACCCCAGACACTGCTAGGTTGTCTACAGTTCTGGATTATATGGTTCACCTTAATAGCCCTGAGACCTCAAACCAACTCTCTCAAAGTTCATTTTGTCAGCTGTTTCTGCTTTCTGGCAGTGGGGACGTCTTCCTCTCTGTCATCTCACCCTGTATTCTGTAAATTTTTCAATGGATTGCTTCATACCAATCCCCCGTTTAGGGATCCTGCTCCTTTTTTGGGATTTGAATATTTGCATTGCTCAACTTATGCAACCCCCTTTGAGCCTGTGTCCTCAGCAGAGCTCAAGTACTTGACTTGGAAAACTGTGTTTTTGGTTGCTGTTACCTCTACCAGATGTATCAGTAATTTGCAAGCCCTGTCAGTGGAGCCTGACTTCATTTCATTCCATAAGGATAAGGTGATCCTTAGAACCAATAGAAGTTTCTTACTCAAAGTGGTTTCTGATTTCCACTTAAACCAATTTGTGTCTCTTCCTGTGTTCTTCACTGATCATACCTCCTCAGGAGAGTGGAGGCTACACAGTTTAGATGTTAAAAGGGCCCTTAGTTACTACATAGAACGTACACAGGGTCACAGGTTTGACTCCTTCCAGTTATTCCTCACTTATGGGGAAGTAGATGAGGGCAAACCTGCCACCAAGAGAACCATTGCCAGGTGGATTGTATCTTGTATCCAGTTTTGCTACGAGAAACTGGGAAAAATGTCACCCTTAGGCCTGAGGGCTCATTCCACTAGATGTACAGCTGCATCTCTGGCTGCAGCTAGGGATATTCCTGTGTTAAAAATTTGCCAAGCAGCCCCCTGGAAAACAGTTCATACCTTCACCAAGCATTACTCTCTGGCTATCCAGGCTAGGAGTGATGCAAGATTTGGCACAGCAGTACTTCAGAACCTATTCCCAAAGTAGGTTCTGTCCCTCCTTCTTGGAGGTACTGCTTGGTAGTCTGCAGTTGTCAGAATACAGCAAGACTTCATGTTGTTTGAAGAAAAAATTACTCACCTTAGTAATTCTATTTCTTCTAATAGAGTCTTGCTGAATTCTGACCTCCTTCCGTGCCTTCCCTCTCAGAACCTGTTTTAGGAAGTGGGTGGGCAGGTGCAGTGTTGCACCCCAGGGGTGTCTTCAGCCCACTTTCTGCTGTGTTGGGTACTTTGTGTTTGGTTAGTTAAGAGTTTTTATGCTTTATTGCTTGGTTTTTGGTCTTTGGGTTTCCTGACTCGAGTCTTTTAGGAATATGAAGCATTTGTTGCCAGTTGGCTAGTAGGAATTTTACAATTTCCACATTATCTAGTCAGTGAGATCTTCCCTTGTCAATCTTCACCATTCATTACTTCCTGGGTGTTAGCCGGAGGCGCGCACCCTGCAGCGAACTTTTTTTTTTAAAGTTTGCTTACTTGACACCGCCCTCGGAGAGAGCGTCATGCGGTCGGCCCGTTAGTGACCGACTCCTCCTCCAACTCAGTTCTGTTTCTCCCGCCGTCGAGGCAGCACCTGTCCAGCGTGGCGCTGGTAGTAGTAGCAGTTTCCGACTCCGTTTCTCCTACACTCGGCGCCCGATCACAGTAGACTGTTCTTTTTCTTTCTTTCGTGCCGGGTGTATTTCTACTGTGTTTAGTCTTGGTGGTTAAGCGTTATGTCCAGTTCTAGACTAAAGCGTTCTTGAACAGCAAGCGTGTCCTATCGTCGGTGCTCCATGTGGCTGGCATTTCTCCGTCTCGGACCGGCACAGCGTTTGCTCGTTGCCTGGGACCCAACCATGATATGGATTAGATGCGGCGCCTGTTTTCTCGATGGACCGTCGTCCTCAAAGTCAGCGTTCAAGCTTCAACTAGCCCGCCCGACTTTGAGAGACAGCGTCGCTCACGAGGAATCTCGAGCGAGATCTTTGAAGCCCTTCCCGGGTCCCCTCAGGCCTACTCTGCCGGTCCGAGGAGGTTTCCTCATCTATCTTGCGGAGGAAGGCGCTTCAGCGGTGTTGAGGCGTCGTTAGCCCCCTCCAGGGCGCGAGTGCTGACACCGCCTCGGCAATCTCACCTCTTCGGAGGTGCAGGCTCCCCGATGTTGAGGCCCTTGGCTTTTGGGCCCGGCATGGTGGACCCTCGGACACCGCCTCGCCAGGCGCTGTTTCGGATCGGCACCGTTGAGTGCGGCCAGTCAGCAGCGCCGTTCAACGCTGCCGGATCGGCGCGTTCGCGGCGCCAGTGATCGGCGGCGCCACTAAGATCGGCGCCCGTTCGCGGCACGGTGATTCAGCGGCGCCGTTAGCGGTGCCGCTTTTAACCTCAGCGCCCGTTTGCGGTGCCGGTGAACATCAACAGCGCCGTCAACAGTGCCGCTCCACCTCCCGATGCTGCCGGCGGCGCCGTTGGCCCTTCCCCTTCCCAGGCGGTGCGGGCCTGCGAGCCGCTGGGGTGTGAGGTAAGCCTTCCTGCTGCACCCGGCGTAGAAGCGGCGTCGCCTGAGTACCGGGCCGTTCGCGGCCCGGTAGCCCTCGAGGACCCCTGGGGTGGCCAGCATCGGTCCTGCTGGTCTCGTCCTCCTCGGAGGCAGTGGCTCAGAATGGACCCATCCTGGCACCCCCATTCTTCAGGATCTGGGTCCTCGGTGGCTAGGGGTACCAGGCGGCGCAGTGGCCCCTCCCTCTGTTCCCTTACCGTCGTCTCCTGAGGTTCCCTCGGCTGGGGGTGGCCGAGGTCCCGAGGGCAGGCGTGGGGGTGACGGAGAGGCTCCCTCTCTGGAGGCTCGGTGGCAGCTACCCACGAGGGGTGCTGTTGCCTCCTCTAGGGACAGGGGACGTTGCAGTCGAGGAGGAGGGCCTCTCGGAATCCGAGGGGTTGAGGGCAGGCGGCCTGCTGCCCGGTCTTCTTTGGCCACCTCAGGGTGGCCAGGAGCCGTAGTGCAGAGCCCGTCCCTCCCCAGGGTTCTCTGGTGTCCTCCGGCCGGCGTTTGTGGACTGCCCTTCTGGATCCATGCAGTCCGCGTCGTCGCAGGGAGTTCTCCCCAGGGCTCTTCCAGGCTCCGCTTCCCCAGAGTTCCGTTCTGCGGCCTGGTTTGATATCCGGGATCCCTCCTACTAGGGCTCCTTTCCCGGATTCAGAGCCCTCGCAGAGAGACAGTTGCCTCTCATGGGTGCCCCTCTCCCATCTCTCTGCTACCACCCGCTCCCGGGCCATGTCGGTCCTACGGGTCCGTTATCCTGGGAGCAGTTCAGAGGTTCTGCAGCGGCCTTCCCCTCATATGTTAGATACATGCATGAGCGGGTCTTTCGACTCTCCCCACCGCCGCAGGAATCCTCTGAGCATTCCAGCTCCCCATCATCCTCGTCTCCCTCCTCTGAGGGAGAGGAACCCCCTGCTCATCTGTCCTCCGATGCTGATTTCACAGAATATCAGCGTTTCCTCTCGAGGATGGTGAGGGATCTCCGATTTCTGTGTTGGAGGGACAATGCGAACGGGGAGACCGTGAATTCAGTGCCCAGCATCTGGTGGTACCTTCCTGGCCTATCCCCTTCCAGGAGAAGCCTATCCGGTCCTGGCAGTTCCTCCGCTTCTTCCCCAGCCCCGGCGGACTGCCAGCGTAGGTATTGTGCCCCCTCTGAGTCTCTAGGTTCCCTTCCCAACCCGTCCTCAGGTTTGGTATACCTGGATACTCCTTCTGGGCGCCGTTGCCTGGCGCACGACCGCCCACCAGATTCAGACTCTCCCAGTTCGGACCGTTGGGGAAGGAGTGTTCTCTTCTTCTCGTGCAGTGCATGTATTGCATCACATCAGGCTCACCACGCTGCCTATAACCGGCATTTGTGGTCGATGATGTCCCAGCTGCTAGCATCTATGCCTGACATGGACAAACCAGACAAGCGTTGCCCTCTCCGGTAGGCCTGGAGCTGGCAAGACACCAAGCAAGGGCATCTTATGATGCCAATGAGGTGGCTTCCAGGCTTGCAGGGACAGCGATCTGCATCAGGCGGACGGCGTAACCGTCTTTCCAGGTTGTCACCCTGGCCCGGCGTGGGGTGATTAGCTCCGCCTTCCGGGACCCGTCTTTTCTCTTCCAGAGCTGGAGACTTTTACAGGGGCTCCCTCCGTCTCCCTCGTCTTGGAGGCACCTCCCTAGCTCTTCTCCCTTAGGCTTTCTGAATAAGCCAGGGTCTTCTCCTTCTGTTTTCTCACCAGCAGAAGGTTGGGGTCTTGTTCCCTCAGGGTATTACCTCTCCCCTCCAGGGAAGAGGCTTCAATACTCACCCAGGAAAAATGAATGGTGAAGATTGACAAGGAAGATATGAAAATTACGTACCTACACGTAATTCCTGATCTTCTCTTGTATCTTCACCATTCATACTACTCCCGCCCACCATCCCTCAGTGGCCTCTTCCTGTGGCTTCTCCACCTCCGTCTCCTTCCTCTCTCTGCAAAAAAAAAAAAAATTTTTCTTAAAAACTAGGAAAATTGCTTAATTTTCAAAAAAAAATAAAAAAAATTCCTTCTTTTGGGGGGTTCTAATTTTCAGAAAAATTAATTACTCTAAGATTCGTGGGCCATCTAGTGGATTGCATTGGCGATCAGACTGCACAACTATCTCTTGCCGTTATCCTGACAAGATATCTCTGGGGTTTTGGCCTGGTTCAGGCTATTCAGTTGATCCTGCAATCCTGTGTTCCAGATATTGCCCTGGAATCAAACCCCCCTCTATTCTTGCCCTGCAGAGCAGAGGAGCAGGACGTCTGTTCCTTTTTCTTTTAAAAAAAAAAAAAAAGGAAAAATGCTGAGGAACTCTTTTCGACTGCTATAGGCACCTTGGTTTTGGGGTCATGCAACCAACCTCAAATTTCTTCTGTAAAAAAAAAAAAAAAAAGGAAAAACAAACAAGAGGAAATGAGAAGGTAATCTCCTTCTCGCTAGTTTACAATTTGGTTTCTCCTTTTAAGTATCCTCCTGGACAATTTTTACGGAAGAGCTGTGCTGACCATATCCAATCCGGCCAGCCTAAGCCTTGGCCAGTCTGTCTGAGTCCCATTTCTATGCTTAAAACGCCTGAAAGGCTTACATTTTCCTTTTCTAAGTCCCAGAGCAGCACTCTCCTGCTGTCTGGGGTTCCTTTCCCTCCTCGGGTGTCCTCAATTCTAGGCCTGTCGCAGCCAGGAACCCGAGGGGTATCAACAACTAATGGCATGTTGAGGATAAGGACTATGCCCTCCAGAGTCTGTCTAGCAGGTTTGGTGAACCTTCTCTTCAGCTCTATCTCCGGGATTCTTGCTTCCCTCTTAGTCGAGCCTTCAGCTCTAAGCTAACTATGCTAGTTGGGCATTCTGGTCCTTCAACATCCCATCTCTCTCTTCTCTTTCTTCTTCTTCTTCTATTTTCTCATCTCCTTACTTTATCTCTCCTCCTAGAGTTGCCCAGGTAAGGAGGCCCTGCAGTCCTAGGCTGGGGATACTTTATCTCCTCTGTCCTTCCTCCATCGGCTTATTCCTTTTCAGTTCATTCTTCCTTGCTTTGCTATCCTCGGCTATCTTGCCGCTATCTATATTCTCTACTCTCACTTTTGCCTCTCCGGCTCACAGAACTGAGTTGGAGGAGAGTGATCGCTGCTACGGCCGCCCCTCGCCGCATGGCGTAGCGTCACTCTCGAGGCGGGGCCGGTGCCGTTAGAGCAAACTTAAAAAAAAAAGCTCCCGTGGCGGGTGCGCGCCTCCGGCTAACACCCAGGAAGTAATGAATGGTGAAGATACAAGAGAAGATCAGGAATTACGGTAGGTACGTAATTTTCATTTTTAGCTCGTAAGAATCTGACGGTTTGGTTTCACAGTATTACAGACAGAGTTTTCAACCGAGCTCGAGCCCTACGTTCTATGCCTGGCATAGAATTTTAACCCTTCACTCTCCGGGGCAGTTCAAGTGCTAGAGCTAATTGCAACTGTCAGAATGCAGCAAGACTCCATTAGAAGAAACATAATTACTAAGGTGAGTAATTTTTTCTTCCCATCCACCCTGCCCATCACAGATTTTTGCGTTTCCATCTACTGGGTCAAAATTACCAGTTTCGAACACTCCCTTTCGGCCTCTCATCAGCCCCCCGGGTGTTCACCAAGTGCCTAGAGGTGGTAGCAGCAGCCTTACGAAGAGAAGGGCACTTTATCGTTCCATATCTAGATGATTGGCTAATAAAAGACTCCAAAGGAGCTCTGCTTGCCTCTCTAGATGCTACCTTAAAACTGTTCGCAAATCTGGGAATCACTTCAGTTGGCCAAAGTCCAGTCCAAATCTGACTGTTTTTCCAATACACTTGAGCTGTTCTAGATATAGTTACTGCCAGGGCTTACCTCCAGCCTGCCCGTCAGGACTCGCTTATAGCTCTGGCATTACATATACAGACTCAGAAAATAGTCACAGCCAGACAAATGCTGCGCCTTCTGGGTCACATGACTGCTTCCATCCCTACAGTGACATTCGCCCGTTTCCACATGAGACCTGTCCAATGGACCCTCCAGAATCAGTGGTCCCAAAAAACAGGACAGTTCGAAGACAAAATCAGGGTCACTCCCTCTCTGAAGTCTGCCCTGACATGGTGGACAATCAGAATCAATCTCAATCAAGGAATGCCTTTCCAACCCCCCCACCCATGCAAACGTTGACCACGGATGATTCCCTACAGGGCTGGGGAGCACACTTCAGTCCTTATCAGACCCAAGGCCAATGGCCCGCTTCTCTCCATCTGTCTCATATCAGTTTCTTAGAGATGAGAACAGTCCATCTACCCCTCCAGGCATTCCGGCCCTACCTCGAGCTAGTATCATTACTGATCCAATCAGACAACACTGCAGTAGTGTTCTACCTCAACAAGCAAGGGGGTAGTCTCACACCCTATGCAGAGAAACCCTTGCAGTTTGGCAAGAAGTCATGTGGCAACAATTGACACTAACAGCTGTCCACCTACTGGGATACTGCAACCAGTTAGCCGACCAGCTGAGTCGCCAGTCCACAACTCACGAATGGACACTTCACGAGCAAGTCCTCCAGGAAATCGTCAACTTATGGGGCACTCCACAGATGGATCTGTTTGCCTCCCCAGAGATTTACCATCTTCCCAGCTATTTTTCCGTTATCCCAAACAGAAAAGGACGATCTATAGATGCCCTGTCCCAACTCTGGACAGGTCTCTTATGTATTCTCCCCCCGGACTCTACTGAAACTACAGGTGGAGCCATCCACAATGATTCTCATAGCCCCACTGTGGCCTTGCCAGACGTGGGTTCCCCTACTCCTACAACTGTCAGTACAGTACCCCGTCCCGTTGCTGATCAGACCAAACCTATTGACTCTGTGTCATAGGTCTCTCCTACACCCCAAACTGAAGGCTCTACACCTTCACGCTTGGCTCCTGAGGACACTTTTATAACTCGATTACAAGTATCCTCTCCTGTTGCCAATATTCTTTTGGCCTCCCACAAGCCAGCGACAAGAGCAACATACAATTCCAGATGGAAACGTTTTTTCCATATGGTCAGCCTCTTGATCTTTGGACCCTTTTACTTGTCCACTGACGAAGGTTCTGGACTACCTGGCCTCACTATCTGAGTCCAGTTTATTCTTCCATCAAAGAACACTTGGCCACCATCTAGGCTTTCCATGAACCTCTGGATGGCAGGTTACTGTACCAACATATCTAGCTAAGATGTTTTTGAGAGGAATGTTACATATTAAACCTTCTATTAGAAGACCCACTCCTCAGTGGGATCTCAATTTTATGATAGAAAAATTGACCCTTGAGCCTTTTGAGCCAGCTGCCACTTGCGAACTCCGTTTTCTTTCATGGAAAACCCTATTTCTGCTGTCTGTCACTTCCGCTTGACGTATCTCCAAGCTCCATGCCCTCATGTGTAGGGAACCTTACTTGATTTTCCACAAAGACCGGGTAGTCCTTCATACCAACCCTTCTTTCCTTCCTAAAGTAGTCTCAGAACATACTTTAAATCAGTCTTTGGAGCTTACAGTCTACTATCCTGACTACTCCAATCAGGGTGAACATCTACTATATACTTTAGATGTCCATCGTATACTACTCCATCGATTAGAAAGACATCTCAACTGTTTGTCACTTTTGCCCTGGGTCGCAAGGGCCTCCCGGTTGCGACACGTATTCTTTCATCTAGGTTGGCGCATTGTATTTTATTTTGTTACAGAAAATGCAACAAGCCTTTACCTGGACCTGTCCAAGCCCACTCCACTAGAGCTATGGCCAGCACTGCAGCTTGCTTTAAAGGAGCTTCCATTTCAGATATCTGCAGTGCAGCTACCTGGTCCATGATCCATACATTCATAAGGCACTACAATCTGGATATTACCTCATGATATAGGACAGCATTCGGCCATGCAGTCCTACAAGGTTCCTATCATAACTGTCCTCCCACATGTGCATTGCTGCTTGGGATTTATCTCAAAAGTATTACCTACTGCAAGAGACCACTCTGTGGAAGATAGTGCAGTTACGTAAAAACTTACCGTAACAGTAGAATTTTGAGGAGTGTCTCTTGCAGTAGGTTTGTTCCTGCCCTCCATCCCCCTCCTTCTCTAAGAGAGTAAGTTCTGGTCCAGTGACTAGGGTTGGGACTCCTTTGGTACCTCGCCTTCCCTCGATCTTTGCTTTGCGAGCTGAATCTGGCAGGGGAACTGAGAATACCAGGGACCGCCCACACTTATATAGGAAACAGGAAGCTGATGTCATATGTGGTGGTCCCTCGTGAAAAAATGCTAGAAGAGCTGCCGTGCACCATAGCGACCTCTGCCGGATACCCAAAAGTATTATCTACTGCAACAGACACTCCTCAGAGATCTACTGTTATGGTAAGTTTTTACATACTGTACTTTCTAGGAGTGGTATGTGATGTTCATCCACACTAACCTACCCGACCTCCCCTGGCTTTGGCGCACACAGCTGCTTTCAGCGGGAAAAATCTGGTGTCATGGGGCGGAGCCGAGGGAGTTACCACCTGGGTGGGTGGGAGGACCCAGCTTGAAGACTTTCTGGCATCATCTTAAAGGGAAAGGACACTGTCTATAAGTGTGGATGAACATCACATAGCACTCCTTGAACTACTGTTACAGGTGAGTAACCTGTTTTTCTCTCACTGTCAGTAGCTCAAGCAATCAATTTCTTCAGAGACACAACTTCCTGACCTCCTCTCTGGGCAGGATTCTGTATCTGAACTTCATGTCACTCAGGCTCAAGGCCTGGCTCTTGAGGACTTAGATTATGCTGTCTTGCAACTCTCTGAAAATATTCTTATGGTACTTAGGGGCTCCAGGAAGCCTGCTACAAAGAAAACCTATGCTGCAAAATGGAAAAGGTTTTCTATTTGGTCTTGCACCAAGGACTTGATGCCCAGCCAGTCAGGCCTGGCAGTCCTTCTGGACTATCTTACCCATTTGCACTCCGTGGGCCTACAGCCCTCGACCCTTAAGGTCCACCTGGCATCAGTCTCAGGCTGTCTTTCTGCTAGTAAGGGCATTTCTCTAGCAGCCAACCCTATCTTTAAGAAATTCTTCAAAGGGCTGGCACACTTGCACCACTGCCATAGGGAACCAGTGCCTGCCTGGAACCTTAATGGCTGCATTGCTGCACTCATAGGACCCTCCTTTGAGCTCATGTCTACAGCACACCCGAAGTTTGTCACCTGGAAAACTATATTCCTAGTGGTCATTACCTCGTCTATGAGGATAAGCAAGCTACAAGCTGTATGTATAGAACAGGATTACGTATCCTTCCACAGGGATAAGATGGTCCTCAGGACTAATAGGAAGTTCCTTCCTAAAGTAGTCTCGGACTTTCATTTGAACCAGACTGTCACTCTGCCAGTCTTCTTCACTGACCATTCCAGTTCAGGGGAGCGGAGGCTCCACAGACTGAACGCTAAGAGAGCTCTCAGATATTACCTTGACCACACTGAGAACCATAGGCAGGACAGGCAGCAGCTTTTCCTGACTTATGGAGATGTGGGAAAAGGAAAGCCAGCTACTAAAAGAACCATCTCACGGTGGATAGTAGCATGTATCTAGTTCTGTTACAGCAAAGCTGGTAAGGAGCCCCCAGTGGGCTTGAGGGCACATTCTACAAGGGGAACAGCTGCCACAATTGCAGCTGCCCTGGGATATTCCCCTTCTAGAAATCTGTAAAACAGTTACGTGGAGAACAGTACACACCTTTACCAAGCATCACAGTCTGGACATTCAATCCAGGGGTGATGCCAGGTTTGGCACAGCAGTACTACAGAGCCTGTTTCCTAATTGATGATGTTATCTGTGTCAGTCTTCACCATTCATCACCTTTGGGTACATGGCTGGAGGTCATGACCCCAGGGGAGCTTCTTTTTTTTTTTTTGGTAGGTGGCGCCACCCTCGAGACCGACGCATTGAGTGGCGCTCGCGGATTGGCCATTAGGCACTGTTAACTCCACCTGCCTGCCAGTTCTTCGTCTCCCGCCGTAGAGGTCACCTCGTGGGAAGCCAGATCCAATTTGAGGCCTACCACCTACGCAGTTCGTTCTCCAGCTATTTCTCGTGCCGCAGTCTGTTGGTGCTGTGTCCTGCTGGTTCTAGTTGCCTCACTCGACGTCGCTGGTAAGATCTTTCTATATATTTTATTTTTGGCGACGTCGAGTCTGTTTTGTTTTTTTTTCTTCGTAGGTCATGTCTGGGTCGGCCGGCAAGAAGACTTTGAAGACGGGACAGCCCTTCCATGCGACGATGCCCTTGTGGCCATAAATTTTCCATCACCGACCAGCACGACCATTGCCTTATGTGTCTTGGCCCACTTCACAACATGGATTCGTGCAATGCCTGTTTCTCCATGGACCGCCGGGTCATCGAGTATCGCGTGTAGAAAGTGGGGCGAGCTCCGCTGACTTTCGAGGGTCAGGTGCTCACTCGTCGGGCCAAGCCACATACTCTTAGCCTTTCCTCTGGGTCCCCTCCTGGTTCTGCATGGACCAAGGAGGAGGGAACCTTGGCTACTAGTAGTCTGGCCATTGCCGAGGCTCCTTCCACGGTGCAGGAGGTCTGTCCCACCTCTTAGGTGGGGCGGCTGGGAGGCACCACGGCATTAAACTCCTGCGTGGGTGAAGGCTCTCCGGTGTCGGACCAGCGGTTACAAGGCCGGGTTGGCGCCATCCTCAACGCCTTCGGTCAGCACCATTGTGTGCCTCGGCGCCGTGGGCCCTGGTGGAGCCATCATCGGCGCCATGGCTGCTGTCAGCACCATTCGCGGCGCCAGTACTGCTAATGGCGGTGTGGGAATTTCTACGACACCGTCTTTGTCTGCGTCTCGCGAGGTTGAGCACGGTGCCATGTCCCTGGGACTCGGCACCATGGGGGTGTCGGATTCCACTTTTGGCACAGTCGTTGGCGCCATTCACGGTGCTGTGGAGCCGGGCGGTGCCATTCTTGGTGCAGACGGCAACATCGGGACTGTCGGCGGCACCGTCTCTGCCCTCAGTGCCGCTCGCAGCGTTGTGGGGCCAGATGGTGCCATGGCTGGTCCCGACTCTGGAGCTGCTGTTTGGGCTGGGGCCGTGCCCTCTGTGGATTCCACTGGCGGTGCTGTAGGGGGCACTGGCTTAGGCATGGTTTCGGTTTCTGGCACCCCCTTTGGCAAGGATGGCACCGGGCGCCCTCCTACGGTCTGGCACAGGGCCTCGGCCTCTACCTGTTCAGAGGCAGAGTCCGGCTCTGAGTCAGATGAACAGTCTGACTCCTTGGGTTTGACTGTTGGAGTGGGAAGCCCTGTAGTATCCTTGACAAGCCGGAGTCAGACCACTTCTGAGGTGGGGTCGGTGGTTGCTGAGACTGGGGTCAGGGGTACTGACCAGCGGGCAGTGGTGCAGGCCACTGTTGCTCTGCAGTCCAGTCTTGGTGGGTTCATTGACCCTTCAGCAGTGGTACCCCCGCCTGTGGTGTGCCTGGATCGCCCAACTTTGGGGCCAATCAGAGCACCTATGGGAGGGGTGGGTACTGTGCCCTGGATAGCTCCTTCGGGTGCTGGGCAGGGCTGTCAGCTACCTAGGCTGGCCCTCTTGAGGAGGAGGGCTCTTTCGGACTCCGAGGGGTCGAGGGGCATGGGGTCTGCATGGTGACCTTTTTCTGGGGCCCACCTGGGCTCTGGAAGAAGCTGTAGTGTGGATCTCCGCTCTTCCTCCTTGGTCTCTTTGAGGGAGCCCCATTCTTTTGAGGTAGGGGACCGTTCTTCTGGACCTATATGGCTCTGGTAGCCTCACGGGGGATTCTTCCTGGTGCAGCCAAGGCAGTACTGAAATGGTTGTTTATCTGTCAGCTGTGGAGTCTTCCAGAGCACCTTCTTCTTTGGGTGCTCTTGGTCAGCTCCTTAGCCCAGCAGAGCTCAGCCGATATCTCTTCTCGGCTCTGTCCCCATCCCTCTGCCACATTCTTCTGTGCTCTCAAGCATCCTTGGTCCTAGCGGGCCTCTCTCCTGGGAGCAATTCAGGGCTGTGGCTGCTCGGTTCCCAGATTACGTTAGGGCAATGGACAGACAGGTTTTTCAACCTCCCCCCGAGCAGGCACCCTCTGAGCAGTCTGTGCCCTCCAACTCTTCATCCCCCTCTTCTGGGGGAGAGGAGCCTTCTGTCCACATCTCTCCAGCTGCTGATCTCACTGAGTATCAGCATTTCCTCTTGAGGATATTGGAGGACTTGCACCACAACCCTACCACTGTAAGCAATCCAGAGCACTCGGCGCACACCTTTCTAGGCGAATTCAACGAGACAACCCTGGTGGTGCCTCCCTGGCCTGCTCCATTTCGGGAGGCTTCGTTGCGCTTCTGGTAGAGACCCTTCTCCAGAGTTCCTGCCCCTAGGGATCTCTGCCAGTGGTATTGCGCCTGCCCCCCCGGAGTCTGCAGGTTCCATGCCTCCTCCGCAGTCCGGACTGATGCAGTTGGACACTCCTGATGGACTTTGCGCCCTTCACCGTGTCCGGCCCCCAGATCAAGATTCTTTGGATTTTGACTTCTGGGGTAGGAGAGCTTTCTACTCTGCATGGTTGTTGCTTTCCATTTCTGCACATCAGGCCCACTCCTAGCCTCGCTGTCTGACATGGAGCAAACCAGACAAGCCATTGCACTCTCTGCGCGTGGCCTGGAGCTGGCAAGGCACCAAGCGAGGGCATCCTATGATGCCAACAAAGTAGCTACCAGGGTCGTAGGGACAGCGATCTGCACTAGGAAGACGGCATGGCTGTGCCTTTCCCAGTTGTCACCCTTGGCCCAGCGTAGGGTGATTAACTCCGCCCACCAGAGAACCTATCTTTTCTCCCGTAGAGCGAGACATTTGTCAGGGCAACTTCCTTCCCCCTTGGGGGTGTCCACATCTCACTCTCTCCACTCTCGGGCCTCTCCAGACCCTGAAGGTTCTCCCTCTTAGTGTGTCACCCACTGAGAGCGAATGGACTTTGTCCCTTATGGTGTAAAAGAAAACCCCCTCCGGGGGAGGGATCGGCATTCACCCAAAGGTGATGAATGGTGAAGATTGACACAGATAAGATATGAAAATTACGTACCTACCGTAATTATGATCTTTCTGTGTATCTTCACCATTCATCACAACCCCACCCTCCATCCCCCTGGGTCCTCAGTCTCTGGGTCCACCTCCCTCTCTATGCCCAACCTCGCCCCCCTCCTTTCTTTGTTAGTAGAGTAAACGGGCATGTAGGGGGACTGTGTTCTGGGTAGAGTGGTCAGCATGGGGGGCACTCCTTCTCTAGTGCATTTGCTCCACCCCTGTGGGGTGGGAGTTAGTAGTTGCCCTCCGTTCTCTCCTCCTCCTTGTCCCGTCCATCTTATTTTTCTTTATCCTTAGAACTATCCTTTATTACAAAAAAAAAATCCTTTTCCTTTTTCACCAAAATCTTTCTTTGTGAGGGTGTTAATTCTGTGTGCCCTGTCCTTCTTCCAGAATAGCCGATTCTGCTCAGATGGAGTTTTTGCCAGCCATTCTGTGCCTTGAATTCTGGCAAGAAGCCTTTGGCTACTCTTTGCAGTTCCTATACAATCTGGAGATGGACCAGGGTCTGGGATGTGTTAACCTCCCCTCTCTTCCTACCTTCTGAATTCTTTGTCCCACCCTACCTCCCTCCTCTATTTTCAGAGATTGGGGACCCTCCCAATCCCTTTAGTTTCCAACTCCTTCTTTCTGTCCTCTCAGTCGTTATTTCACCTTTTAGTTTTATATCTTTTCCTTTTTCCTGTCCCTAGGACTTCCTTGTCCCACCACCCTCCCTTCCTCTTACCTCTCTGGTGACTCAGAACTAGCAGGCAGGTGGAGTCGACAGCCCTAATAGCCAACCCGCGAGCACCACGCAATGCGTTGGCCTCAAGGGCAGTGCCGATGGTGTGTCGGCTCCACCTACCTTAGGAAAAAAAAAAAAAAAAAGCTCCCACGGGGTCATGACCTCGGTCCATGTACCCAAAGGTGATGAATGGTGAAGATACACAGAAAGATCATACTTACTGTAGGTACATCATTTTCATTTTGTCGGCCCACCTCCAAAGGTACTGCTTCATAATCTGCTACAGTCAATCATATTGAAGAATTCCTGGAATTAGGTAGTATGGCGCAGTGGTTTAAGGCTCTGAGCTGCAAATCTGGAGACCTGAGTTTGAATCCCACAGCCCCCACTTGCATATTGTGTGACCCTGAGCAAGTCACTTAACTTTCTTGTGCTCCCAGGTTGCACCTGCAAGCAAGCTTTCAGCTTAGTGTGTCTCACCTGGTAAGATAATTGGTAAAAAAAAAAAAAAAAGACAAAATTAGTTACCTTAATAATATTGCTGCTTCCAGTGTATTCTTCAGTATGATTAACTCTCCCTCCCAACTTCCCTTTCCAGAACCAGTTGCCCTCTGCATCACAGCTGGTTTAATATACTGTTGTTCATTCTGGGTTTTACTAATCTTTAAAACCAGATGGCTCTTTTTTCCTCTAGTTTAGCCCTATCTGACATTTCCAGGGGTCAGGAGCAGGGGGTTGTTTTTGAATTATTTAGCATAGTTAGGATAACTTAGATTAGGGGTCTCTACAGGCAGGCTCCAAGTAAATCTGAGCATTCTGGACTGCAGTAGTTGGTAGAGGCAGCAGATTTTAATGGTGGCATGAGCCAAGAGATGTTCCATCATTAGCATATCGTTCCAAAATTTCTCCCAGGCAGTTCAACACTGGAGACTGACTGCTACAGTTAATCATATTGAAGAATACTTTGGAAGAAACAAGATTAACAAGGTGAGTATTTTTTCCTTTCGCTCCCTGGATCTTCAGGACACGTTCTTTCACATCCCGATCTGTCCGTCTCACTGAAGTTTCCTCTGCTTCTGAGCAGAGGGAGCTCTCTATGAGTTCCAGGCCATGCCATTTGCCTGTCCTCAGCCCCCAGGGTCTTCACCAAGTGCATTGCAGTGGTGGCAGCTTACCTGAGGTACCAAGGGGTCTTGGTTTACCCATACCTGGACAACAGGTTAATCACAGTTTCCTTAAGGCTGGTGGTGAAGCGGTCCAGGAACCTGGCCCTCCAGACCTGCGTCTCCCTTTGCCCCCTGGTCAACGAGGCCAGGTTGGAACTCGTGCCTTCACAGGTGATCAGCGTCATCGGGGCGGAGCTTGACTCTTCCAGAGCCAGAGCCCAGCTCCCGGGGACAGGGCAGAGGCTCTCTCCTCCTTTGCCTGATCATTTTGGGTTGGGCAATTGTGCCCTGCTCTGGACTTCCTGTGCCTGCTGGGTTACATGGCGGCCTGCACCAGCATGGTCCATTAGGCCTGCTGGAGAATTCACTCCCTGCAGTGGGAGCTGGCCAGCCAGTGGTCTCAGTGCAAGGGTCACTTCAACCAGCTGGTCACTGTGACCCAGCGGATGTGGGATGCCCTCCAGTGGTGGTTAATCACAGAGTATCTGCAGGAAGTGATCCCATTTGTCTGCCTAAAACCGACGATTGTCCTGATAGCCAATGACTCTCTTGTGAGCTCGGGTGCTCACCTGATGGAACACAGAGTCCATGGGCTCTGGACCCCTGAGGAGTCCCGGTGCCACATCAACCTGCTGGAGCTCTGAGCAGTTTGGCTGGTGCCGACTGCCTTTGCTCCTCACATTTGGGGTCAGGTGGTCCAGATGGACAATATCATGACCATGTACCACCTCAACAAACAGGGTGGGATGCACTCCCTGCTGTTTTGCAAGGAGGCTGTCCATGTGTGGACCTTTGTGAGCAGCCTGGGGGCCGATCTCCTAGCCATCCAAGTGGCAGGGGCCTCCAACCAGGTGGCAGACACTCTCAGCCATAAGGGAGAGTTGTCTCACGAGTAGTCTCTCCACCCAGAGGTAGTACACAGTCTGTTCTCCCATTGGGCACCCCTCAGGTGGACCTGTTTGCCTCCAGGGAGAATGCAAAGCTGAGGCTGTTTTGTGCCTGTCCCCCTCAGCAGGGAATGCTGCAGTGAGATGCCTTCTCAAGGCTCTGGACCCCAGGCCTCCTCTTTGCCTTCCCTCCACTTCCCTTGATTCACAAAGTGTTGCTCAAGGCCAGAAGGGACAAGCCACAGGTGATCTTGGTGGCTCTGAACTGGCCTCACCAGTTCTAGTACCCTGATCTCCTCAGCCTCAGCTGCAGGCTCCCGAGATGTCTTCCTCTCCACCCAAACCTGCTCTCCATCAATCAGGGGAAGATACTCCATCTGGACCTTCAATCCGTACACCTGACAGCCTGGTTCCTGAGTAGTTAGAGTTCAGGCTTTGGGTCTCTCTAAAGATATCCTCACTGTTGTGGAGGCATTTCTGTAGGAGGCAGCCAGGAAATGTTACGCCTTCAGGTGGCATGCCTCAAACAGCTAGTTTTGGAACCCATTTGTGAGGGAGCAATCTTAGACCTCGTACTCTCAAATGGGGACAGTGAGAGGATCTCAGATCTAGAAGTGGGTAGCCATTTGGGAACAAGTGACCACCAAACAGTGTGGTTCACAATAAACTCTGCTACTGAGTCAAGCCATACAAAAGTGAGGGTTCTGGACTTCAGGAGGGCTGACTTTGGCAAGATGGGAGAGTGCCTTAGAAAAGCACTAGCAAACAGGCTAGAAGGAGGGGTGGAGCAACAATGGGCAAATATCAAAACTGCCATCACAGAGGCAACAAGCCTTTGTGTGAAGCAAATAAATCAAAATGAAAGAAAAAGCCACTATGGTTCTCAAAAGAGGTGGCAGTGAAGGTTAGGGAGAAAAAGATAGCATTTAGGAAGTATAAGGAAACACAGAAGGAGCAGGATAGAGAACTGTACCAGTTAAGGCAGAAGGAAGCAGGGAGGATAGTCAGAATAGCAAAGGCACAAACTGAGGAAAAGATAGCTAACTCGGTTAAGAAGGGGGATAAAACCTTTTATAGGTATATCAGGGAGTGTAGAAAGACAAAGGGAGGGATAGTGAGGCTGAATAGAATGGATGGATGGTGGGTGGATAGTGAGTGACAGTGATAAAGCAGGGATACTGAATGAATACTTCTTTTCAGTACTCACAAAAGAGGAAGTGGGGGAGGTGCCTAATCCAATTAACAGAAGCACTCTGGAGAGGGGGGTTGATCCCAGTCCTTTCACAGAAGAAAGGGTTCTGAAAACTCCTAAAACTGAAGGTGGACAAAGCAATGGGGCCAGACGGAATTCACCCCAGAATTCTAAAAAGAATTAAGCAGAGAACTAGTGACACCACTGACTCAGCGTTTTAACAAATCATGGGAGGATGGTGTGGTACCTGAGGACTGGAAGAAGGCGGATGCGATTCCCTTCACAAAAGTGGGACCAAGGCGGAGGCAGGAAACTACAGACCTGTCAGTTTGACCTCTGTGGTAGGGAAAGTGATGGAATCACTTCTGAAGGAAAGAATTGTTGAGTACCTAGAGGCCTGTGATGGTACAGGATCCAAGGCAGCATGGGTTCACAGCAGGAAGGTCATGTCAGACAGAATCTAATTGATTTCTGTGACTGGGTGACCAAAGTAGTAGACCAGGGAGGGGCTGTGGATATGGTCTACCTAGACTTTAGCAAGGCATTTGACACAGTCCCACACAAAGATTAGTAGTCAAATTAACCAGCCTGGGAGTGGGTCCCAAGGTGGTAGCCTGGTAAAACATTGGCTGAACAACAGGACACAGAAGGTAATTGTAAATGGAGTCACTCTGAAGAAAGAAGGGTTACTAGTGGGGTATCGCGGGGTTCAGTACTGGGTCCAGTCCTCTTTAATGTCTTTAAAATGACATTGCAGAGGGACTGGAAGGAAAGTATGCTTCTCAGATGACACAAAGATCTGCAACAGGGTTGATACACAAGGAGGCGTGGAAAGGATGAGAAGGGACTTGGCAAGGTTGGAGGAATGGCAGCTTGGATTCAATACAAAGAAGTGCAAAGTAATGCACCTGTGAAACAAAAACCCAGGGGAAGATTACACAATGGGGGGTAGTAACAACAACAAAAATGGAGAGAGACCTAGGGGTAATCATATCAGATGACCTTAAGGTTGGCAAGCAATGCGAGAAGGCAGTAGGGAGGGCTGGGGGGATACTGGGATGTATAGGGAGAGGTATCACCAGCAGAAAACAGGAAGTTGTTATCCCCCTGTACAGACAGTTGGTGAGACCCCATCTGGAGTGCTGCGTCCAGTTCTGGAGACCCCATCTTTGCAAGGACATAGACAGGATGGAGGCAGTTCAGAGGAGGGCAACTAAAATGGTGCAGGGTCTGCAAGAGAAGCCATACAAGGAGAGACTAAAGGAGCTTAATATGTATACCCTTGAGGAAAGGAGGGAGAGGGGGGACATGAGAGAAACATTTAAGTACCTCAGTGGAATCAACAAAGTCCAAGAGGGTAGCATGTTTCAGAAAAAGAGATGTGCAAGAACAAGGGGACACGATTTGAAGATAGAGGGGGGTCGGCTCAGGGGCAAAGTGAGGAAGTTTTTTTTCACAGAGAGAGTGGTGGATGCATGGAACAGCCTTCCTGAGGAGGTTGTGGGGTCTAAAACTGTGGGAGAATTCAAGAATGCATGGGACAGACATAAGACAATTTTTGTGGGGGGTAGGAAGAAATAGGCTGTTGGTTAAATAGGATCTGCAGCTTATCCTCTAGGTAGGGAAATGGGCAGACTAGGTGGGCCAAGCAGTCCTTATCCGCTGTCAGTCTGTGTTTCTGTTTCTCCATTTGGTGTCAGGGCAAGGGGTTTGACCCTTTGTCCTGTCCAGTGGCTAGCATTCTTGATTACCGGTGGCCCCTCTGTTAGTTGGGCCTTCGGTTGATGACCTTAAGATGCACCTGGCATCCATCTCTGATTACCAGGCGCGGGCTGGTCAGCAGTCGGTGGCATAATAGAAGGTGGTCTGGCACCTTTTTAAAGGCCTTGACCACATTTCCCCTCTGGTACGTGAAGCACCACCACCTTGGGATCTGTTGCTGGTTTTGTCAAAGTTCATGGGCAAGCCATTTGAACTGATGCACAGGTGTGACATGTCTCACCTGTCGTGAAAGACTACCTCCCTGGTGGCTATCACATCAGTCAGAAGGATCAGTGAGCTCCAGGTGCTTTCGGTGGAGTCTCCTTACCTGATCTTTCACAGGAACAAGGTTGTCCTGTGCCCCAACCCTAAGTTCCTCCTGAAGGTTGTGTCAGTGTTTCACCTTAATCAGGTGATTAATCTCCTGGTGTACTTCGCCAATCACACCTCAGAGGCTGAGCACAGGCTCCATACTTTGGACCTGTTGCGTGTGCTTGCCTACTGTTAGGAGTGCATGGCTGGAGTTCGGGGAGAGGTTCGCCAGCTGTTTGTCACCTACGCTGAAGCTGCAGCTGGCAGACTGGCAGCTAATCAGACGATTGGCAGATGGATTGTATCCTGCATCGACCTCTGCTATAGGTTGGTGGGTAGGGAGCCTCCTGTAGGGCTAATGGCCGATTCCACCTGCAATACTGCTGCCTCGTGGCTGCTTCCAGGGACGTCCTTTAACAGGAAATCTGCAGTCCTGCTACCTGGAGGTCAGCACACACCATTACCACACTGACCTTGAGTCATGCTGGGATGCTGGTTTTGGGGCTTCAGTTCTCCAATCTCTGATCCCTAATTGGGGGTGTGCGCCTTGCCTGTCTCCTCCCGGAGAACTGCTAGGAGTCTGCCAGAATGTGTGGATAGAACATCATATCCAGGTCCCTAGAAAAACTGGTTACACACCTGTAACAGTAGTCCTAGAAGTGGTGTATGATGATCATCCACATGGACCCACCCGACCTCCCCTGGCTTTGGCGCACAACACTGCTTCCAGCGGGCAAGATCCGGCGTCATGGGGCGGAGCCGAGGGAGTTACCACCCCGGATGGGTGGGAGGAGCCAGCTTGAAGACATTTCCGGCCAGGCTTGAAGTGAAAGGCAGCTACCAGAAAGTGTGGATGAACATTATATACCACTCCTAGAACTACTGTTAAAAGTGAATAACCTGTTTTTACTGGTAGCACTATAGGGACCTTCCAGGTCCTGTTCGTGGCCCCTCTACCTGTGGCATGTCCACTTCTGTGGCTTGTTTTCATGATGTTTCAGCAGCTGACATTTGTTTTGCCGTAGCTTCAAGTCCTGTTTATACTTATAATAAACACTGCAGTATAACAGGAATTGTTCCTGTTCCTGTCCTGTTCTTACAGTATAAACAGTGTCTCCTGTAGATGATCTGACATTGGCCTTGCTGTTCTTCAAGGCCTACTGTCGTAGGGTCATACTGATGCATGAAATGGCTCCTGCCTCTCACAGTCCCTGCTGTACTGCTTGGGAATCGTTACAAAGGTGTGTCTCAGTGGAGGGAGATGTCCTCCAAAAAGTTAGTTCAGTTACTTACTGTAACAGTAGATCATCAAGAGAATCCCTTCAGTTGAGCCACTTCTCCCCCTCCTACTTCCCTTCCCCTTCTGTACTTTTGGCAGTCTTTGTTGGAACTCCTGCTTGCTCTGTCATGCTGTGTACTGTTACTCTGTGCCATATTTGGGCTAAATTATTTGGTTCCATCTCCTCTCCCATGTGCCTGATTATGATTATGGTCTCCAGGTTGTTTCTGCTATGGTGCATCCTTCCAGCTTGCCTCTGGTGGGAACTGAGGAATGATGGGGTCACCCATGTTATATATGCGGCCCCAGCTGGCAAAAGTTTCCAGGTGGGCCCAGTGCTGACATCTTACAGTTCCAAAGGTGTGGCTCAGTGGAGAAGATTCTCTCACAAGGAGCTACTGGTACCATAAGTAACTGAACTTTAATCATATTGCTTGGTAGTTTTACCTAGTTGTCCTCCTCAGTAAAAATGGTGCTGAGCACTTGAGGCTGACAGTGCTATAAATACTGGTGAGCCTGCACCACATGGCACCACCGGCCTCAAATGTGGTTCCTGTTAGGGTCCTTGTACCTCCTGCATAAGACCAGAGTTTGGCTCTATGGAGGAGATATTCAGGAAGGTAAAGAGCTACGTGTAAGTAACTTTTTTTTCTGTAGTGCTGTGTGCTTAAGTTCTACTGATGCCAGCCATGTTTGTTTTTTTCTACTGGTGGCAGGAGTTTCTCGTTATAGTAATTGGGTGTCTAGCAATCTATAAAAGGTGGAGAGTTACTCCTTACTTTCAGGGGGTTGGAGATTAGCAGTCTGTATAAAAGGCAGCCATCTGCTTTATGTCTTCTTGGGGGTTGGAGGTCAGTATAAAAGGCAGCCAGCTATTCTGTGGCTTTGAAAAGATGAGAGGCAGTATAAATGGCAGCCAGCTACTCCAAACCTTGGGTGTGCCTGGGAAGCAGTTTAAAAAGTAGCCAGGGTTTCCTGTTTTTGGGGGGGGGATTGGGAGAAGGCTGAAGCTGGGGCCTTCTTTTCTGGGAGGATGAGCTCCTTAAGCTACCTTGGGTGGCTGTTGGAGCTTGAGTAGCACTGCCCCACAACAGTGCTTCCAGCCATGAAGGGGTGCTGTCCAGTTCCACTATCACAGCAACCCCTGTGATGGGCCAGGGAGCTTGCTCCTCTGCTTGGGGGATCATTGTGTATATGCAAAGGTCTCCCAGGCATGACTTGAACATTGGGGGAACAGGGAGAAGAACGTGAAAAAACAAACAAACTGACCAGCAGGTGCCATGACAACGGTCGACTGTTCTTCTACACTGTTCCATAGTGACCTCCACAGGCTGGGCATAGGGAGGAGAGGGAAAGTGACTGACAGGGCCAGGAGGTTGTTAGTTGTTGTAGGCTGGCTGGAGGACGATTGTGGTGAGCAAAAAACTGAATGGGACAAAAAGACAGTCAGATAGTCCACTTCCAAAGGGGGCGGATTTCTCCATTTGGTGGATCTAGACAATCTCAGGCGTAGTACCCTTGAGGAACTTAGCAGAGAGATGAGCCTTCAAAGGGGAGCAACACACATTCTTACATCATCTCAGTGCTTAAGCTACATTCCTCAGGGGTGTTAGGTTGAGGCAGCTTAAGACTGCTGAGCTATGAAATCCTTCTGCCCTGTCAAGAAACATTATGGGACATTAGCTAACACTTGCAGACATTTGCCATCAGGACCATGCTGACTGCTGCTGTCACTAGGCTGGCAAGTGCCTGCAGTTTTTGGCCATTGCCACAGAATTTGAGAGAGGTGTTACAGAGACGAAGGAAGGTCTTCCTGTCCAGCAAATGAAGGAAGCAGTAACAGTAATGGTTTTGTTGTTCTTTCCCTTCCTTTTTTGCACAGGTGATCTACTTGGAGAAGAGGGTTACAGAGCTGGAAAAGGAGTCTGCTGCAAATGGAGAACAGCACAGCCGTTTAAAACATGAGAACCTCCAGCTGGTACACAGGTATGTCTACATGGGCAGCCAGGGAGAGCATACAGTTCCCAAGCAGTCTTCCAGCAGGCACAGTGGAGTTAGTGCTGCTCTATCAGGTGGGGCCGAGGATCCCAAGCATGGAGAGCTGCACCCCGCTGCCCAGTGAGCGTCCCACATCTGCTGTGATCTGAAGTCATTCCTATTTACAAAAGCATTTGACTGATACGACCCAAGTCCTAAATCCCTTTATGTAAATAGTAATTTATTAAGTTAAAGGGCTGATACCCTTTAGTGGAGCCCACTTAAAGCAGTAGTGTACGATAGTGCTGAAAATTTTGACCTATGCTTTCTTATTCTATTTTAGATTGCCCCTTATCTCCTGATACCCTTCTTCCCTACTTTTAGTCTGCTTTAGCACTTTTTCCCACATTTGTAATAATAAAAGGAGCGCTCCTTTTATTATGGCTCCAACCAGGCTTTCATCAGTATTCACAGCTGTTTTGACACTTTTGTCCCATAAGGTCAGGAGCAGTGTCTGCTGCATGTTAGTTGATTATAGTCACAAGAAAAGTGATTTTAAAACAATGGGTGTTTAAAAACAGCAGTGATGGCCAGCCCCCCGGCTCAGCGGTTAGAGTGCCGCTCGCGACTAAAGTGACCCAGGTTCGAGGGGCGGACCCGGGCAGTTGGAGGGAGCGGCCGGGAGGATTGAGCATCCTGGGACTGCTCTCTTTCTCCAGGGGAGGGAGGGCTGAGTGTCGGCACTTGATGGACTCCCATAAGGCCAGGGGCACCGCAGCACTCAGGCCACACGCTAGCGGGCAGACGGTCATCATTGCATATCCCCGCCCCCAGGCAGTAGTAAAAATATATATATATATCAGGCCCCCTGCATGAAGACCATTCTGTCCCAGCCACCCACTGCCTCTGACAACCTTGGGGATCCCTGTCATGGCCCTAACCCGGGGTAATCAGGGACTTGCCGATGCACAGTCAGGATTGAAGTAAGCCTGGGCATGGGGGCGGCAAGTGGATGGAGCCCAAAGAACAGGGGGACACAGCTCCAAAAATGGGAAGGAAAAAAAAACAAACAGCAGTGACTACCGTTAAAAACCTCGTCTGAGGGGGCTGGCCCACCGATGCAGCAGTAGGGCTACCGCTTACAATGCCAATGACCCAGGTTCAGAAACAAATTTGGAGCATCAGAGGGTCGGCTATGGGAAGGAGGATGTAGCATCCAGCGGACAGCTGTCCTACAGGTGGGGTGGGACCAAACTCCCAGTAATATCTAACTTATGATGGTGTCAGGATTGGTGCACCTGGGACTCATCAGTGCAGGGATTAGTGATGTGACTGATGGCATGTCCGTCACCAGGGGTAATCAAGGGTAGAAGAGCTCCCTCAGCCAAATCAGCAGAATTTTGGCTCCAGTATTCACCCTCCTATTTCCCCCCTCCATTAGCATATCCTATTCTCCCTCCTTCCCATGTCCTCTCTTGGGAGGGGGGCCACTTTGTGGGTCTAAGTGGTCTCCTGGGGAGTGGCTGGAGACAACTCAAAGGGATGATATTTTATTTAGTTTTTGTTGACTGGGTAAGTGCACTAGACAAATCCTGCCTATTTTCAGGCATGACCCGGGGAATACAGATGAATGCCAACTGACCTTGAACCAGATTAAACTGTTGGTGGTATTTTTAGTGAATGAGAAATTTGGCCAGGACACGGAAATTCCCTACTCTGCTGCTGCATTGCTGCCAGCAGAGGCGACCCATAGCCACTAAGCGTTGCTGTGGTCAGTCTGCCTAGGATGCTGGAGGAGATGGATGCATCTAGTACAGGGAGCTGGCCTCCTTCCTGTACTGTCTGATCCAGAGGCTGTTGTTGCTGCTTGTGATGTGGCAGAGGTTGTCGACCTCAGTATTCTTACCTCTGATGATGCTTCGGCTATGGCTTGTTCTGCTGGTGACTTCGTGCCTCCTTTGCCTACAGATAAATCGGGGCTAATCGCTGCACGTTCTCAGTTGCTGCGGCAAATGGCCTTACTCGACCGTAAACTTGCTGGTCTTTCGGATGTCGATGGATCCTCTGCGTTGGTGTCTTCTGTTTCTAGTCGGACGACTTTGGCGGCCGGACCAGAGGAAAGGTGTGTTTCACAGAATTCGGTCATTCCTGCACTTCCTACGGACCGTTTCCTTGATTCTCGGGCTGGCAGTTCAACGGATTCTGTAGCCGTGTGCCTAAAGCCCTGCTGACTGTATCTTCGGAGCCTATTGATGGTGCCCATGATCTCTTTACAGACTTCAGAGGTGTCCTTTGCTGGACAGGCGTTTCTTTTCCTTCGAGCCCAGAGACCTGGATGGAGCAAACTGCCTGGAGTTCCTTCTGCTTCTGGAGCTGAAGGTGAGCACTTCAAAACCAGCGATTTTACCTGTGGACACTTCTGGTCTCCTGATCGGGCGTTACGGAGGCTGGCTGGGAACAATCAGGTGGTGGGTCCTGGTCTCCAGACTCGCAAGATCCTTCCTATATTCGGATGCTGAAAAACACTGGTGCATTGGTGGATGCTGTGTCTTCTGTCCCTCTGAGCTCCAACTTGCCCCGGGGTAATTTATCTGCTTCTTGTACTATGGACTCTGAGTATGTTGATAAAACTGTTGGGGGCATACTGCTGTGTTGGGGGATGTTGTGGTTACTGAGGCTTCTGTTTCTGGTGTTGGGGTGCATGCCTCTGCTTCTCGGTGTCCTTCCTCGAGCTTGGTTTCTCCAGCTTCCGAGGAACCGAGAGGCTCGACCCCTGCTACACCAGGCTGTTTAGGTCAGGACCCTGAGGCTAGGCAGGGAGGGGTTCCCAAACCTGGTGTCTCAGTGGGTTTTAAGCTAACAGTTTGTTCCAATCCCATAAGGTGAGCCTGCTCCTAGACGCAATGCAGTCAGGTTTTTTATATAAGGGAGGTTGGATACTCCCGACAGGCTGTATGTTGCTAAAATTTGCTTAAAGGGTCGATGAATTTCTTTTCGTCTGAAATTTTGCCCTGATTAGTTTAGAATTCCAATTTTAGCGTAAGCTTTAAACATGTTTCTCATTTGGACCGTTTTGGGTCCAATATGCTAAATTTAAAGCTTTCCCCCCTTTGGGCCCCCTTTCATGTTCTCCCTTTAACGAAACCTACCATTAAGACTATCACTATTATGTTTAAAAATGAAGGTGTCAATGTGGAGGACATTTTATTTTGGCTGCGACAGAGATGTGAGGTTTTGAATAAACCCACTCCAACTTTAGATAGTGAACAGATTTGGGATGGGGGACGGAAAGTTCGTGTTAAGTTGTTTTCCTCGGACTCTGGTCCAGCTCACTTGCCTAATTTTTTTTTCCTTGGAAAAGATAAGGGGTTGATTTTTTATGCAGGGCAGCCTAGGTCTTGTTTTAAATGTGGATCTCGGGCCCATTTTAGTTCTGCTTGTGATACACTTAAATGCAGCCATTGTTTGGATTTTGGCCATTCCTCCAGTGCTTGTTTGAACCTTTTTAAGTGTAACCTCTGTGAAAACACTGGTCATGCTTATGATCGTTGTCCTTGGGCCTCACATAACTGGGATGATTGTCCCTCCCATGTGGACCTCATTAACTTTGCTCAACAACAGCTGGCACAAAAGTCTGCTGAGAGTCATTCTTGTTCTGGTTCTATGGCTCTCCCCCTTCCCTCTTTGGCCACAGCTAATCCTGTTATAGAGCATGCAGTTGGGAAGGCTCCTGCTTCAGCCCCTCAGGATGACTCTCTGTTAACTGAGCCTGCTTCTCTGGTGGCCCGGAGACCAACCTCCCCGACACTGCTTCTCCTCTGGTTATGCCTCCCCCCCAGTGGCTTTGCCTGTCCCGGAACAGGACTCCTCTTTTACTGTTCCAAAAAAAAGGACCAGGAAGGGACTGACTGTTTCTGGTAAAGGTAAGGCCCCTGGGTTCCGGTCCTGGGCTTCTGGTACTAAATTTGCGATTCTAGCTCCTGATATTACTGATAGGGATTCTGGGGATGATGAATCAGATACCTCCTCCCTTGTGTCTAATACTGATACGGACGGGGGTGGAGAAGTCGATCCTATTGCTAAACGGACGAGACAGAGTCGACGTGGTAAATCACCCTAATCTTAGATATGGATTCCTTGTCCATTCTCTCTTTTAATGTTAACAGCATTAAGGGAAAAAACAAACTTGGTGGTGTTCTGCTCTCTGTACAAGAGATGCATTGTGACATCACTTGTTTAGTGGATACCCGTTTAAAAACTAATAATGACCTTCGGCAAGCTTCTCGTGGTTGGTCTCAGGGCCTTCTTTTTGGTCCTCTGGGTGGATAAGTGTGATGGGGTTGGTATTTTGTTTTCTAATTCTGCCTTTGGTATCTCAATTGGTGGATATTTTTCCAGTGCGTGCACTGCTGCTCGACCTTTCCTTTCACACTGAGCGACTTGATTGGTGGTATATGCCCTCAGACTAAAAGCCTTGCGGTCTGCTCTTTTCGATCTATTCAACCATTTTACATACTTCTAGACTGATCATTTGGGCTGGGGATTTTAATTGTGGTCTCCATCAGTCTGATAGGGACTTCAAACGACGTAATTGTTTAGTGATTCTATGACTTTGAAGAATGTTTTGTCGACAGCTACTCTCCAGGATGCCTATAGGGTTTGTCACCCCAGAGGTGGATATACTTATTTCGGGTACTTGTTGAACTAGGATTGATTTTGTCTTTCTTTCTCATATGCTTACTGTTAAGATTGTCAGACTTTAGTTAGTGAATTCTCGGACCATGTAATATAAAGGTTGTGTTGTCCTGGACTGACGTTCCTCGGTGTAAAAAGAACAAGTGGAGACTTAATGACTCCATTCTGGATGATCCCAAAATTCAAAATTGTGGAAGCGTGACTGGGCACACGATTGTCTGTTGCTGACATTTATGAGGATATTTTAGAATGGTGGGAGGACACTAAGGCTGGTTGGAGGAAGGTTTTCAAACAGAAAGCCGCTGAGGCTCACACCTGTCAATATAAGAAGTACCTGGCCTTCGTCAACAATTGCAGAATTTGATTTCTCTGTCCAGGAAAATCATCATGATTATAGTTCACAGATTTCTGTTTGCGTGATCAGATGAAGGCGTTACAGTATGATAGGGGCTAAATCCTTGGGATCTGAAGCCGGCTGGACTAAACTCACTAAGGGGCTTGACCTTTTAAAGACTGTCAGAATAGGGTGGACTCTCGGGTTATTTATAACCTGGTATCCCCCTCGGGAGATCTAGTTAGTTCCCCGGAGGCCCTGCTCCAGGTTGTTGAACATTTCGTTTCGGGCATGTTTGGGACTGAATCTCCCGTCACTGCTGATGAGTTTTTCTTTGACTCATTATCTTTGCCTTCCCTCTCTTCAGCAGAATGTGAGATGCTCTCCGCTCCTATTGCTGAGGGGGAAGTATTACAGGCTATCGTTGGTTTAAAACGAGATTCTGCTCCTGGCTCTGATGGTCTCACGGCAGGATTTTATTCTGCGTTCCGCACTGATTTGGTTCCTGCTTTAACTTTTGTTTAATGACATGTTGTCTAAAGCCTCCTTTTCGAAGTCCATGAAAGAGGCAAACTTGGTCCTCATTCATAAGAAGGGGGAGGCTTCGGACATCAATAATTGGAGACCGTTGAGTTTACTTAATGTGGATAGCAAACTTGTGGCAAAAATTTTGCTCGCTAGACTTGTTAGGGTAGCTCGGCTACTTAGTCCTGTCCAGACGTGTGGCATCCCTGGTAGGTGCCAATCTGATAATTTGATTTTATTACGTGAATTATTTGCCCTTGGGGACCTGAATCGTGTTCAGGGTTGGGTGTTGGCTATTGACCAGGAGAAAGCCTTTGATAGAGTTTCCCATACATATTTGTTTTCGGTTTTAGCTGCATTTGGATTTCCCTCAAATTTATTGATTGGATTCGTTGCTCTTTATTTTCAGGCTGTGATCCTCCCTTATGTTAATGGCTGGTTTGGGACATCCTGTCTTGGTAAAGGGGAGTCGTCAGGGGTGTCCTTGAGTCCCCTCTTATATGCCTTTGGTATTGATATTTTGATAAAGGCGATCCTTCATTGCCCTAGGATCCTGGGTTACAAGGGCCTTCTGGCCTCCCTCCCATCAAAATACTGGCATCGCTGGATTTGGTTCTGACCATGGCATCTCATTCAGATGAGCAGGTTGGTACTAGCGTGTTCCATCGGTATTCCTTACTGGCGGATCCGGATTAATTTTTAAAGTGTTGGGCTCGTTGGGTCCCCTACTCTTCCTGAGTCCAGCGCCTTTGCTGGTGTCCGGCTCTTCTGAACCCATTAGGATTCTCGGTCTCTGGTTTGGATCTGGAGATTTACCACTGTTGAACTGGTCTGGGGCATTAGGGAGGGCTGATAGACTTTTAGCTGGGTGGCGGCAGCAGCTGATTGGGAGAAAAAAAAGAGTTTATTTACTGAAAACCTTGATGGTCCCCATTTTCTTGTACCTTTGTTATGTTCCCCCATGTCTTTATTTATCAGATTATATAGTGTTTTCTTTCAGGGTCTTTGGGGTTCTAGGTTGAATCCCATCAAGTGAGTTTCACTTATCGGCCTCCTAGTGAGGTGGAATTGGGATGGTACACCGGTAGCTTTTTTTATAGTATTTTTTAGTTATAATTTGGGTTGTGCCTTAAAACCAGGTAATAGGGTTGAAACCCTTTCTTTGCTCTGGCTTCTGCCTTGTCTCACTCCTGGGAACAAGGCAACAGGAGATTTGGCTAAACTTTCAGGCCTTCCACCTTTTGGTGCGGAGGTTGTGAAACTGCCATGGTCTGGGGTTAAAACCTGGTGATTTTTGTACACTAAATGGGAAGGCTGTATATGCTCACATTTGGAGCGAGGGCTTTGGATCTTGTTGACTTTCCATGCTGTCCGCCTGCTTGTCAGTCTTGGATTCTGAAGCAACTTTTGAATCCTAGACTCCCTTCTTATGTGTGGGATATGGTCTGGCTCGGTAATTACGGTAGACTTATTGTTAAGGGGAACCACAAACATAAAATGCTGTGTGATAGATACTGTCCTAGGGATTCCTGTTTTTCAATTATAGAATCTCAGGCTCATTTGTTTCATGATTGTGCATTTGCTTCTGATTTTTGGTCTACTATTGCTGTTCTCTGGAAAGAGCCTCTTTTACTGAGCTGTCTTATGCTGATATTGTTTGGGGCATTCAGTTTACGTACTAAATATCACTCTGAAACTATATATTGTATTATATTTTATGCTTTTATTTTTATGGCAAGCTAGATGTTTGCTAGTTTTGCACCAAAATGGATCCTATTTTGGAAATTGTAATGAATGTTAGAAATGCTGTAATTACCTTGAAAAGTTTGATTTTTCTAGATATTCTAGACCATAATTTCTTCATTTTGGATTAACTGTGATTCTTGGAATTTGACTTGATTTTTTGTATCCTTCCTTTTCTTTTTTGTTTACTGTTTATCTTTGTCATTTTGTGAATGTTTTTGTAATGAAGCCCACCTTTTCTCAATAAAATTCCCCCAGTCTTTTCTATAAGCACCATGGGATGTTTAACATCCACCTGAACTACCACTAATCCAGGCAGATGAGACCTTGGTTTAATGTCTCATCCGAAAGACGGCACCTTAGAAGTGCAGCACCCCTCTCATGCTGCACTACAGTGTCAGTACTAGGATATTTACCCAAGTGCCAGATGTGGGAACTGAACCCACAGCCCTCTGATCTCCCTGCCTCAGAGGTGAGTGTGCTACCTACTGAGCCACTGACACTGATATACTAACATACTAACATACTATTTGCCAGCAGATTAGGCCTTACGGTCTATCGAGTCTGCTCGAACCTAGATCCTTAGTTGGGTGCTGAGACCCTCCCATCCCTTGTTCTCTAGAAACCCCTATCATATGTGTATATTCCTGCTGACTAGAAGCAAAAATAGAATTAAAAAAAAAAGAATACCTGCCATAGTAAAAGGAGTGCTTCTTTCATCATAGAATCACATCATAGAATCCCGCGGGCACAAAAGGACTGACTGGCCCATCTAGTCTGCCCCAAAAATGGCCCCCCCATATCATTTACTTCTGTGTACTACCCCTCCTCTTCCATTTAGTCCCATATAGCTGTCCCGTGCTCTTTTGAACTTGTCCACTGTATCCACCCCTACAACCTATTCAGGTAATCTGTTACATGGACCTACCACCCTCTGTGAGAAATTATGCACCCTGATGTCCCCCCACCCAGTCTACCCCTTCCAGCTTGAATGCATGACCTCTGTTGGTTGTGTTTTCACTCCGCCTTAAGAGGCTATCTCCCCTCACTTTAATTCCCTTCAGATACTTGAATATTTCCACCATATCACCCCTTTCTTTTCTCATTTTCAGTGTATACAGACCTAATTCTTCCAGCCTTCTCTCATATGGCCTCTCCTGCATGCCCAGGACCATTTTGGTTGCCCTCCTCTGGATCCTCTCCAGCCTATCCTTGTCTCCTTGCAAGTGCGGCCTCCATAACTGCATGCCATACTTTAGTTGTGATCTGACCAGTGCTTTGTAGAGTGGCATTATCACCTCCCTCTTCCTACTTGTGAAGCCCCTTCCTATGCACGCCATCATTCTTGTCGCTTTTGCTGCCATGCAATCGCACTTATACCTAACCTTTAGGGTATCTGAAATCCAAATCCCCAGGTCCTTTTTCTAGCTCTGTAACCTGCAGTGCCCCCCTCAAGCCGGTATGTAGCCCTGGGGTTACTGCGGCCTATGTGTATTATCCTACATTTTTTTGCATTGAATTGAAGCTGCCACCTTTCCGCCCACTACTCCAGCTTGCCAGATCGTGCCCCATTTTCTCCACCTCCCCTGGAGTGTCCACTCTGTTATAGACTTTCCTGTCGTCTGCAGACAGACACACTTTCCCATTTAGAGCCTCTGCTAAGTCTCCTATGTATACGTTAAACAATATGGGTCCAAACACCGATCTCTGTGGAACCCCACTAGTCACCCCTCATTCCCTGGAGTGCACCCCATTGACCACTACCCTCTGAGTCCTTCTCCCTAGCCAATCTTCCACCCAATTTGTCAGCTTGCATCCCACCCCCTAAACTTCTTAGCTTGCTTACCAACCTCCTGTGGGGGACAGAGTTAAATGCCTTCCTGAAATCCAGGTAGGCCACATCCACTGCCTTCCCTGATCATACACCTCCATAACACTGTCGAAGAAGTCCATCAGGTTGGTCTGACGTGACCTACCATCATTGAATCCATGCTGGCTGTCATCAGTGAGGCCCTCCTCCTCTAGGTGTCGTACTAGTCTTCCTTTTATGAGGGTTTCCATCAGTTTTCCTTCCACAGAGGTTAGACTAACTGGGTGGTAGTTACCTGGCTCATCCTTATTCCCCCCTTGTGAAGCGGCACCACCTCTGACCGCTTCCTGTCCCCCAGGCCTTCCCCACTTCAAGGAATAGATTGAACAGCTTTGCAAGAGGTGGCGCCAGTTCCTCCTTTAATTCCTGTAGTACCCTGGGATGGACTTGATCTGGGCCCATAACTTTATCATTTTTTCTAGGGACGTGGATATGTTGTTCTATCCACACTGGTTGGCATGTCCCTTTCCCCTTTAAATCTTACTGGAAGGTCTCAAAGCTGGTTTCTTCTACCCACTTGAGTGGTATAACCCTTGGCTGCACCGCATGATGCCAGATCTTCCTTTCCGCTGGAAGATTCAGGTTGCCTCCTTACCGCTCCCACGTTCTGTAGGCCCTGGCTTTGTATACTTTGGATATTCTGAAGATTAAACTCGTTAGAGTTAGCAATCGCAAGTTTATTGTTTCAACTGTGATGGAAGATAAATCGTCCCCTGGATTCCGCCGGTGCCCGTGTAGACAGAAGATGTTGCACACAGACCCGCATGCCACGTGCGTCTATTGTCTGGGTGTCGGCCATGACACCCAGGCCTGCAAGATGTCTCAATTTCCACCCTAACATCCTTGATGATCATCTCGCACGTCTAAAACTGGGTAAGCCGGAGAAACGGCATCCTCTGGTCAAATCAAAGGAGGCCCAGTGGGCGGTCTCCGCAGCTGCGGGGTCCGTCGAGCAGCTGGAGCAAATGCAGGCCTTCAAGGAAGAGGTGGCATGGTCCATGGAGCATTCCTCTTGGCCAATTTTTGTTCCACTCAATCAGGGCTCCACATTCTCTGGCTCCTTTCGGGAGATGTGCCAGTCTCTCCCCACCAAGGGCGAGGGACCTTCGGGATCGCATGTCTTCTGGTCCCGTAAAAAGGACAAGGGACTGAGAGATTCTTTGTGTCAGTGAACATGTTCTTGGGCTCGAGAGCAGTTTCAGTCCCAGGTATCGCCAGTTTCGACCTCGGTCGAGACTGCAGCTTTGGCCGCCGGCTTCTTGGCCCTGTCATCTGGTCAGCCGGTTGAAGTCTTGATCGATGATGCGGTTGAGATCATTCTCAACCATTTGTTGTCGCCCGACAAGGCCGACAACTCTCTTACCAGGACCCCGGCCCTGCCCCTTCCCAGTGAGGAGACCCAGCCTGCTGGCAATCCCATTGAGGAGCCGGTCCCAGGTCAGAGAAAATCGCCGGTTCCCCCAGTGTCTCCCAAGTGCCCCAGTCAATCACCCCGATGATCGAGGTCTCAGTCTCGGACCTCCTTAACCAGTAGGCCGAGGAAGGTGCATAAGCGCTCCAAGAAAAGGTGCCGCCGCTATTCATCTTCATCCTCCTTGGATAAGGGAAGGCTTCGGCAGAAACTCCGACGCTACGAAGACTTTATATAGTAACAGCTGATATTGTTCAGTCAGAAACCGTCCACAGTTTCCACACTGGCCATTACTTGGCTTTCGCCTTCTAGGCTGAAGCCGACTCCATTGGAAATGATTATAACGGTTCCCCCACCCGCGGAGCCGATAAATCCCACCCCAGTTTGGCCAAAATCAACCTCTCCACCGATAGTAGTGGAGCCGCCACCTGAACAGCCTTTGGGAGGGGCTCCTTCGAAGGAATCTCGGACTGTTCCAGGTCTTCCTCACAGGTTGTCGGTCACACTCACGCTTGACCACCCCAGGCGTGTAATGGCGGACCTTGGTGGTCTGCCGATTTTTCCGGATACTTTGGATTCTGATGACTCCAACCTACACTGTCATCCACTAGACGATGAGTCAGTGGGCATTCTGTCAATGGAGGAAGGTCCTTCATCTTTCTTGGGGATTCTACGCCTGATCTCCGAATCCACGGAGATGCCCCTAGAGCCTGTTCAGAAATGGGTGGAGTACCCTCTTACAGACATCCGTAAGAGAGGGGATACTCCAACAGAAGCCTTCCCAGTGCCCGAGATCATTGTTGGTCTGGCTTTGGAGCTTTGGCAGCACCCTGCCTCCTGCCCTGCGCCGTCTGCCCAGATGGCCCGCAAGTACGCGGTGCCCATTGGATCCCTCTTGGGGTTCACAGAACATCCCTCCATGGAGGGTTTGGTGACTGCTTCCATGTTCAGATGCACAGGCAGCTCAGCAGATATGGATAGACCTCCTGACAAGGAATCAAAAAAAATTGGACCACTCTGCCAGGAAGGTATGTGCCTCCTCTTCGCTAGGCTTCCATCAGGCAGGCTTGGTCATCATCATGGCACATTTCTCCCACATCCTTCTGGGTTCTCCCTCACCTCCCTGCAGACCTTCAGACTACGGACAAGCAGATCCAGGACCAGGGTTGGGCTGTTGCCAAACAGCAACTCCAGACTGCCCTGGATCTCGGGGACTCATGCACCCATTTGGTGGCAGCCGCAGGGCTTGGCTGAGGCTCTCCATATTTATGGCAGCATAAGCTTACTGATGTTCTTTTCCAGGGAACCGATCTCTTCGGCCCAGGTGTGGATGGTCACCTACAACGGATCGAGCAGTCCAGTGCCACCTTGGACTCAGCTACTTCTGCTCAGAAGGATGCTCAAGGTGCCAAGAAGCAGAAAAAAAAGCCATTCAAACAACATGAAGTCTTGCTATATTATGACAGTAGCAGTTTGTCCCACCACTAGAACTGCTCCGGAGGTGAAATGGTTAATACCATTCCAAAATAGAACTTTGAGCACGAGCTCTAAGAAGCAGCTCTATCTGTGTAATTTCAAACCTGAACTGTCAGATTCTTTACTCCGCCTCAGTGAACAGTCGCTCCGGAGATTTCTCCTACTGCTCGGTTCATTTCTCGGTTTAAACAGTGTTTTCTCGGTTCGATTCAACTGAGAATAGTTTTATTTTAACCGCAAAACCGTTCGGTTCAAGCTCTGTCTGTGGTAATCGTAAGTAAATTAAAGGTTTTGTCTGTGTGGAACTTGTAAGTTTATCGGTTCGGTTTTGAACCGATCAGCTGGGTTTAAAACTTATTAACTTTAAAGTTTACATTTTAGAGTGCGGTTCCCGGTTCTTATCGGTTCTAAAAAAAACGGATTTTTATTCGTTTTTCCAATACCATTGCAGTTAGGAACCGATAAAGGTGTCTTACCTGGCACTGCCGTTTAAAGGCAAGTTTTTTCTGGTTAGGCTGGCATTATGCTAAGAAACCCAAAAGAAAAACCGGGCCCACTGGGTTTCAACACTGTGATGTCTTTGGGGAAGTCTTTGCCAAGGCTGACCCACACACCACATGTGTCTATTGTCTGGGGTTTGACCACCTCCAGTCAGACTGCCAGATATGTAAGAATTTCCCTGCAGCCACCCTGGAAAAGAGATTGGGCAGGCTCAGGGAATGAGAGGCCAAAAAGTCCGCTGACCCGGATGACCAGCCCGGTTCGGTGCCAACCGAACCGGAGGGAGAGCTCTCTGACCAGGGCGAGACTTCCTCGGGCAAAAGAAAAGCTGGTTCTGAGGAACCAATTCCAGTAAAGAAAACAAGAAAGTCAGCAGGTTTGGGTCAAAACCCCTTCTCCAACTGCTGCAGAGATAGCAAAAGCCATACAGATTGTCCAGTCACTGTCTCAGGTTCGTCCGAACCGCCACTATCTGGCAAAAGGTCGGTTCGTCCGGTTCCAGTGGTTCAGGAATATGATGTTGAGGAATTTTATGAACCAGAGGAGGGGGAGGATGATTATGAACAGTATGAATGTGGCTGGGAAGGTCTGGGTGTGCCCATTGAACCGGACATTTCCCCAGACAGACCTCTAGAATCTCCCCCTATGCTATCTGAGTCCCCATCTCATTTTATGTTTTACAAAAAAGTTGCTGAAACCCTCCAGCTTCCCTTGGAAGAAGCTGTGGATGAGCAAGAGGAGCCTGATTTTGTAGAAATGATGGATATTCCAGAGTCTAGGAGATTTTCTATTCCTTTGCATAAGTCTTTTAGGAAGCAAACAATAAAAATTTTAAAAGCTCCTAATTATGTGCCTCCTGTAGATAAAAAGATGGACAGAAGGTACACATTGTCAGGTCCTGATACAGAATTCCTTTCTCAGCAATGCAGTCATGTTGGGGTAGTTCAGGCTGCAGCCTGTGATAAAGCTAATATCCCCTGGCTTCACATCCTCCTGACAAGGATTCCAGGAAGATTGATGCCTGAAAAAAACAGTATATGGCAGCCTCTCTGGGACTCAGGCAAGCAAATTATATGGCTTATGTAGCTAGGTATCAGAAATCTAGATGGGATACTGTTATGGAATTAGCCAAGCAAGCCCATGGCCAGCTGGCTAGCGAACTAGAACAGGTGGCTGCTGATGGCATTGAGGCTTCTAAGGTACAGTTTCATGCTGCTGTGGATGTTAATGATGTTTCCTCTAGGGTCATGGCCACATCTGTAGCTTTTCGTAGGTTGGCCTGGCTCAGGTGTACTAGTCTGTCACAGGATACCCAGACTAAGGCTATGGATTTTCCTGTGGTGGGAAATTCTCTGTTTGGGGAGCAGACGGAGAATTACATGAAAAAGATGGATGAATATGGGACTACTTACAAAAGTGCCCAAGCTAAGAGCTGCAATCCACTCCTCAGAGGCATACCCCAGGGGTAGGGGTAGGCCTTTTCACAGGCCTTTTTACCAGACTCAGGCCTCCTCTGCCTATGCTCAGAGGGGCTTCTTCAGAGGCAGAGGCAGACGAGGGGTGGGCAGGCCTGCTCCCACTCCTCAGCCTAAAGCTCCTGCTAAGCAGGCACCCTGATGGGGTGCCCAGGGCCGATCTCCCTTTACGGTAGGGGCAGGCTGGCTTACTTCAGTCAGAACTGGGCTTCTTTAACTTCAGACAAGTGGGTTCTGAAGTAGTAAGCCAGGGTCTGGTTCTCAGCTTCAAAAAGTTTCCCAAGTTGAGAACCAGACTTTTCTACCAAGTGCTTCAGAGACCTTTGCTCTGGAAGCAGAGGTCTCAACCCTGTTGGCTCTCAGAGCAGTGGAAAGGTTCCTCCCTGCACCAGGGCAGGGGTCTGTATTCAGATACTTCCTTACCCCAAAAAGACAGGAGAATGGCGGCCCATATAGACCTCAGATATCTGAACAAGCATCTTTTGAAACCAAAGTTCAAAATGGTAACTCTGGCAATGATTTTACCTCCCTAAGGCCAGGGGACTGGTTAGCCTCCCTGGACCTCAAGGATGCCTATTTCCACGTCCTAATCAGAGCTCCCATCGAAAGTACCTCAGATTCGAACTACCTCAGGTCATTACCAGTTCAGAGCAATGCCCTTCGGCCTTACCTCTGCCCCAAGGGTATTCACAAAGTGTCTAGCAGTGGCTCACTTAAGAGGCAAAGGATTGCTGTTTTCCCTATCTAGGCGATTGGCTCATTGTAGCCAGTCCCCAGAACAGGTAAAATCTCACCTGCAAGTTACCCAGCAGCTTCTCACCTCCCTGGGCTTTCTGCTAAATCTACCAAAGTCGGTTCTGGAACCAGTCCAGGTACTCACCTTTATAGGGGCAGAGTTGGACACAAAGGTAGCCAGAGCTTTTCTTCCCTTAGAAAGGGTGTGAATTTAGTGACTCTGGCCTCCTCCTTCACCCTGCAGGTCTCTCGACCAGCAAGACACTTTCTGCAGCTCCTGGGACACATGGCTGCATCCACAGCTGTTGTGCAGGGAGCAAGATTTCAGATGAGAGACATTCAGTTTCACTTGAGAACCTATTGGTCTCAGAGAAGAGACCCGTTTCAAGTTGGTCCCAGTGACTCGAACCTTGATCCAGGCCCTCCAGTGGTGGCAGGATCAGAGCAATTTAAGATTGGGGTCCCTTCATTCCCCTGCTCACAATTTGACTCTCCCTACAGATGCTTCCTTCTGGGTTGGGGAGCCCACATGGGCGACCTTTCCCTCAGGGTGTGGTCCCCCGGGAATCTCTGCTCCACATCAATTTGCTGGAACTCAGAGCTGTCTTTTAGCTCTTCAAGCATTTTCTGCATCTGTCCACAACAAGGTGATACAAGTCAGAACAGACAACACCACAACAATGTGGTACATCAACAAGCAGGGGGCACTCGGTCTTGGCCTTGTGCACCGAGGCAATGAAGTTGTGGTCTCTGGCCTATTCCCTGAACAATTCCCTCATAGCAGTTCATCTTCCAGGGAAGGACAATGTCCTAGCGGATGCTCTCAGCAGGATTTCCCAGGGCCATCACAAATGGTCCCTGGATCCTCAAGTGCTGGGGATAGTCTTTGCCAGATGAGGCACCCCTCAGATAGATCTTTTTGCAGCCCCAGACGATCACAAACTTCCTCTGTTCTGTTGCAGGCCTCCAGTGTTGAGCTCAGTCCCCCTGGATGCCCTTCTCCTGGATTGCGTGGGGAAGTTTCTTTATGCTTTCCCTCCCTTCCCTCTCCTATTCACAGTATTAGGCAAAATCAGATCTCAGCCTTGCAGGGTGATTCTGATTGCCCCGGATTGGGCCAGGCAGCCCTGGTACCCACTCCTTCTGTCACTGACAATCCATCTTCCCCTTTGCCTCCCAGGATTCACAACCTGTTAACTTGTGCCCGGGAAGGGTTTGGTATCGGACCTCAAATCCCTCAACCTCAAGGCCTGGCTCTTGAGGGTTAGAGTTGCTGATTTACACCTCTCTCAAGGTGTTCTTGAAATCCTAAAGGCTTCCAGAAAGCCTTCCACTAGAGCTACTTATAGTTCTAAATGGAAAAGGTTTTCCATTTGGTGTGCTGGAAAATATTTCCCCAGAATCTGCTGATTTGCCCATTGCATTAGATTACATGGTCCATCTTAATTCCTTGGGTCTCAGACCAGCTACCCTGAGAGTCCATTTGGCAGCTGTATCTGCTTTTGTGTCAGCAGGAAAGTCATCCCCTCTTTCCACTCACGCTGTGTTTTCCAAGTTTTTTAAGGGATTACTCCATACTAATCCACCCTTTCGGGAACCGGCCCCTGCCTGGGACCTTAATGTTTGTATTGCCCAGTTAATGCAAACCCCTTTTGAACCTCTGTTTTCTGCAGAGCTTAAGTATCTAACTTGGAAAACTGTTTTTCTGGTGGCCATCACTTCTGCTAGACGCATAAGTGAGTTGCAAGCCTTGTCAGTGGAAACTGACTTTATTGCTTTCCACAGGGATAAGGTAGTCCTTAGGACTAATAGGAAGTTTTTACCTAAGGTGGTTTCAGATTTCCATCTTAACTAATCTATCTCCCTTCCAGCATTTTTCACTGATCACTCCTCTTCTGGTGAAAGGAGGTTGCACAGCCTGGATGTTAAGAGAGCTCTTAGTTACTATATAGAGCGTACCAAAGGTCACAGGTTCGAATCTCCAACTTTTCTTACCTATGGTGAAGTTGGGAAAGGCAGACCTGCCACTAAGAGATCATTTGCCAGGTGGATTGTCTCTTGTATCCAATTTTGTTATCAGAAACTGGGCAGAGATCCCCTCTGGCTTGAGGGCTCATTCTACCAGGGTACAGCTGCTCTCTAGTTGCTGCCAGAGACATCCCTATATTAGAGATATGCCAGGCTGCTACTTGAAAACGGTACACACTTTACCAAGCATTACTCCCTGGATGTCCAGGCCAGGAGAGATGTTCGGTTTGGCACAGCTGTTCTTCAGAGCCTATTCCCTAAGTAGGTTCTGCCCCTCCTCCATGGAGGTACTGCTGTGTAGTCTGCTACTGTCATAATATAGCAAGACTTCATGTTGTTTGAAGAAAAAATTACTCACCTTAGTAATGTTGTTTCTTCTAATGGAGTCTTGCTATATTATGACCTCCCCCACAGCCTGCCCCTCTCAGAACTTCTACTTGGGTGGGGTGCGGGCAACTTAGTGTGGGCACTATTTTATGCCCTTTTAGCGTTTCTCCCCTTTTGGGAGTTTGGGGTGTGTGTGTTTTATTATACTGTTGTTTTATTCTCATGTTGTTAGAATTGTGTTAGTAGTTCTGGTCCCCTGACTTGAGTCTTGGGTGTTGGGACCAGCAATGGTTGTTAATATTTAGGTAGCCATTTGGCTAGTGTAGGTTACAGCTTCCACACAGACCTTAGTGAGTTTTTGCTCGTAAAGATCTGACAGTTCAGGTTTGAAATTACACAGATAGAGCTGCTTCTTAGAGCTCGTGCTCAAAGTTCTATTTTGGAATGGTATTAACCATTTCATCTCCGGAGCAGTTCTAGTGGTGGGACAAACTGCTACTGTCATAATATAGCAAGACTCCATTAGAAGAAACAACATTACTAAGGTGAGTAATTTTTTCTTTCAGCACCCTGCTCCTGCGGCCAAGCAGCCCTTCTTTCAGGGTGGGCATCAACAGCAGGCACAGGCTTGGTGCCCTCGGCCCAAGTCCAGGCCTCCAGCAGCCTGTAGACAGGGAGGTCGGGGTTCCGACAATTTCCAATCTGGACCCTCTTCCTCCAAGCCTGCTCAGTGATGGGATAGAGGCTGCCACCCCTATTCCTGTCATGCCAGCTGTGGGTCCTCCTGTAGGGGGCTGGCTCTGCCACTTTCTTTCCGCCTGATCCGCTGTTACCGTGGACAGGTGGGTTCTAGACGTGGTCGGCCAGGGTCTGCCTCTGGAATTCGAGTAGTACCCTCCCAGCTGAGCCTGTACCCCACGGGAGGAAAGGGTATCAGTTCACACTCTGTCGGCTCTGAGAGACGATATAGCCCAATTCCTCCTCAAGGAGATAGTGGCCTGAGTGACAGATTCTGCAGTCAACCCAGGATTCATTTCCAGGTACTTCCTGGTCCCGAAGTGCATGGGGGCTGGTGTCCCATTCTAGATCTACGCAACCTGAACCAGTTTCTCAGGCCACGCACCTTCAGGATGATAACTTTGTCCCAGATCATCCCTGGAGCAGGGCATGTGATTCTGCTCACTGGATCTCCAGGATGTGGTTTTCCATGTCCCAATCCATCCGTCTTATCAGCGTTTCCTCTGTTTCCGAGCACAGGGAACCCTTTATGAGTTCTTAGCCATGCCATTTAGCCTGTCATCAGCTCCATGGGTCTTCACCAAATGCATTGCAGTGGTGGCAACCCACCTCAGGTGTCGAGGGGTCAGAGTCTTACCCCTACCTCAATGATTGGCTCTTAGCGGGTTCCACCCAGCAAGAGGTGGAGAGGTCCCGGGATCTGGCCCTCCAAACCTGCACTCATCTTGGCCTCCTGATCAATGAGGCCAAGTTGGAGCTAGCGCTTTCGGAGGTGATATGCTTCATCTGGGCAGAGCTCAACTCCTGCCGAGCCAGAGCCCAGCTCCCGGCAGACAGGGCAGAAGTTCTCTCGTCCTTTGCCCAGTCATTTCTGGTTGGGCACTTGCGCCCTGCCCGGGACCTTCTGCGCCTTCTAGGGTACATGGTGGCCCGCACCACCATGGTCCGATGGGCCTGGTGGCATATGCACCCCCTTCAATGGGAGCTGGCTGCCCACTGGACTCAGCACCATAGTCATTTTGACCAGCTGATCACTGTGACCCAGAAGATGTGGGATGCTCTCCAGTGGTGGACCGTCCTGGATCATCTGCAGGAAAGAATCCCATTTGTTCACCCTGAGCCGACGGTCATCATCATGACCAATGCTTCTCTCACAGGTTGGGGAGCCTACATGGGGAACCACAGAGCCCACGGGCTCTGGACCCCCGAGGAGTCCCGATACCATATCAACCTGCTGGAGCTCAGAGCGATCAGACTGGTGCTGTCAGCATTCACTCAGCTTCTTCGGGGTCAAGTGGTTCCAGTCCAGATGGACAATACCACGACCATGTGCTACCTCAACAGACAGGGCGGCATGCACTCCCTGCTGCTGTGCAGGGAAGCGCTCTGCATCTGAACCCTCTTGAGCCGACTGGAGGCAGGTCTCCTAGCCATTCATGTGGCAGGAGCTCAAATCAGCTGGTGGATGCTTTCAGCCACATAGGCGAGACATCCCACGAGTGGTCTCTCCTTCCAGAGGTAGCTCAAAGCCTGTTCTTCCACTGGAGCAAACCATTGTTGGACCTGTTTGACTCTGGGAAAACACCAAGATGAGGCTGTTTCAAGCCCACCCCCCTTAGCAGAGCACACTGCAGTGGGATGCCTTCTTGAGGCTGTGGGTCCCAGGCCTCTTCTGCGCCTTCCCTCCATTTCCCTTGATCCACAGGGTGCTTTTCAAGATGAGGGACAAGGCACAGGTGATCCTGGTAGCCCCACCAGTTCTGGTATCCAGATCTCCTCAGCCTCAGCCACAGGCTCCCAAGGCATCTTTCAGTATGCCCGGACCTGATATCAGACAATAATATCAGACAATAAGAGGAAGGTATTCCATCCAGACCTTCAATCCCTGCATCTGACAGCCTGGTTTCTGAGCAGCTAGAGTTCCAGGCTCTGGGTCTATCTGAGGATGCACTCACGGTAGTGAAAGCATCCAGGAAGGAGTCGACCAGAAGGTGCTACACCTTCAAATGGAAAATCTTTTCCATTTGGTGTCGGGGCAAGGGCCTGGACCCTCTTGTCCTGTCCAGTGGCTAGCACCTTAGACTACCTTTGGTCTCTGTCCAAAGGGATCTTTGGTCTATGACCCTTAAGGTGCACCAGGCAGCCATCTCTGCTTACCGAGCACGGGTCGGTCAGCAGACGATGGTGCAGAAGAAGGTGGTCTGGCACTTATTCTAAGGCCTTGATCACATATCCCCTCTGGTGCTTGAACCTCCACCTCTGTGGGATTTACTGCTGGTTTTGGCAAAACTCATGGGCAAGCCATTCGAACTGATGCACAAGTGTGAGATGTCACACTTGTCATGGAAGACCACCTTCCTGGTGGCTATCACGTCAGCCAGAAGAACTGGGGAGCTCCAGGCACTTTTGGTGGAGTCTTCTTACCTGGTCTTCCACAGGGACAAGGTTGTCCTGCACCCCCACCTGAAATTCCTCGCGATTATGGTGTCAAGAGTTCCATCTCAACCAGGTGATGACTCTGCCTGTGTTCTATCCTTACTACACCTCGGATGCCAAGTACAGGCTCCATACTCTGGACCTGAGATAAGCTGTCTTTTATTACAAGGAGAGAACAGTAGAAATTCGGGAAGAGGTTCACCAGTTGTTTGTCAACTACGCTGAAGCCGCACCTGGCAGACCTGAAACAAAGCGGACGATCGGCAGATGGATCACATCGTGCATCGATCTCTGCTATAGGTTGGCGGGCAAGAAGCCTCCCAGAGGGATAAGAGCTCATTCTAACCACCATACCACTGCGTCGGTGGCTGCTTCCAGAGACATCCCTATCCAGGAAATCTGCAGGGCTGCTGCCTGGAAGACAGCAAACACCTTCCTCACCCACTACCACATTGACTTATAGTTACGCTGGGATGCTGGTTTTGGGGCCTCAGTTCTCCAATCCCTGTTTCCCAAGTAGGGGTTGTGCGCCTTGCCTCCCTCCTCCTGGAGAACTGCTTAGAGTCTGCCAACCAGTGTGGCTAGAACAACGTATCCACGTCCCTAGAAACACAGGTTACTCACCTTTAACAGTAGTTTTAGGAATGGTATATGTTGTTCATCCACACAAACCCACCCAACCTCCCTGACTTTGACACACAACCTAGATTCCAGCGGGCAAAGATCTGGCATCATGGGGCAGAGCTGAGGGTTATACCACCCGGGTGGGTGGGAGGAGCCAGCTTTGAGACCTTCCAGTGAGATTTAAAGGGGAAAAGGACATGCCAACCAATGTAGATGAACAACATATGCCACTCCTAGAAATACTGTTACAGGTGAGTAACCTGTGTTTATTTTCCCCAGCTCCTCCAATACTCTACCCTCTGTGACAGGACTGGTGTCCACCTCCTTTCCCACCCTCCCCATTTGCTGTAATTCCAGTCCATTCCCTTCTTTCTCGACTGTGAATACTGACGCAAAGTATTAATTTGGCAGATTCGCATTTTCCTCATCCCCAACTGGTGTACCCCCCCTTAAGTTTTAGAATCCCTTGCCTGCTTCTCTTCCTGTCACTCACATACCAAAATTATTTTTTGTCCCCTCTTTCAGCCTCCCTCACTATTTTATCCTCTGTTGCTGCTTTAACTTTTCTAATAGTTTTCCCCACCTCCTTAAGCTTTTCCTTATAGACCTACCTTTCCCCTAAACCCTGTGACATTTTGTATGCTTTGAACATCTTCGTTTTCTCCCTAACCACCTCCATAACCTCTGCTGTGAACCACGGGGGTTTCCTCCCTTTTGTCCTTTTGTGTACTGTGACAGTGTTCAATGAGGCCCTGTCCCAGTCATTCTAGAGAAAGAGTTAAATGCAAAGATCTGTTCTATTCTCCCCTTTTCTGTTTCTTCTCTGTCTGGTTGCACAACCAGATATTCTCGTGAGACCTAGGACTTAATCACCCCGACAGTCTTGCAATTCTCTACCTTCTTTTGCTGTTCTGTCTTTTCTCCCTCCTTGCATATTTGTTGGTATAAAAATATATGTGAATTATTATGTAGAAATGTAACTGATATTGGGATCCCTTTGTTTAGAAATGTATATAGTTTTACTGTTGAAATGTATATATTTATACTGTTGAAATGATTGCAAAAGGTTGTTTGGAACACAAGGGATTATCCTGTTTGCAAACTCTCTGAGAAGCTGTAAGCAAGAGGCCAGTTCTGGGTCACAATGTTCTTTTTGCTGCACTTGTTGAAACTTACAAGAACACTATGTGAGAAGCATGCTGTTTTCTTAATGAGCGGGACTTACAAAGACTTATAAAGACAGAGCTGCATTTGCTTGCAAGAAACACAGGGATTGAGATTGGAAATTGAGAAGAAACCTAGATGGGCTTTCTCTGTTTAGACTACCTTTGTAAATAGTTATACCGAACATTTTTTTTTTATTTTACTGTTAATAATCGCTTGTTCGAATTTTATAACTCCTCCTGGTTTTCCTATGCTTCCTGATATGTGCCTCGACAACAGATGGTGTCCACTTAAGTGGGATTGACACTGTGCATATTCTAAGCCAGGAGTTTTGTGTGTGGGTACTAGACCTGGTACCAGGGAAGCATAGAAGAAAGGTATGGACTCTGCAGCAGTAAGCCCATGAGTAGTTACCAGGAGAATGACAGCCAAACTAGCAGAGACAGAAGTCCAAGCTGAGACTGTACAGCTAGCACCAGTTATAGAAAAAGAACAGGCATTGACAGAACTTGAAAGCCTGACTGCCTTTTTCAAATGATGGGCTATACAACAAAAAGAGACCGAGAAATAGAAAAGAGAGGAGATGCAGCAGAGAAAACAAAAAATTCAAAGTTTAGAAGCACAGAGAAATGAAGAAATGCAACAACTGGAGCAGCAGAGGAGAGAAGAGATGCAGCGACAGAAGCAGCGGTGGCTAGATGCATTGCAGGATATCAAAGGTAAAGGATCAGACACAGATCCAGATGAGCAGCAGGACACAGGCAACATGAAATACATTAAACTTACAAAGTTGTGTCCCACTGATGATATCGAAGCATACCTGGCAACTTTTGAAAGGGTTGCCACAGCCTGCCAATGGCTAAAGCAGCAATGGACAGTCAGACTGGTACCTTACTTGACAGGTAAAGCCCAACTTGCCTACAGCAGTATGGACACTGCACAGTTAGAAAACTTTGACCTGGTGAAAAGTGAAATCTTGAAAACATTCGACATCTCAGGAGAGACCTACAGGCAGAGATTTCGGTCTCTGAAGTACAGCTAAAGTCAACAGTCCTCGAGAAGCCTTCGCCTGACTCAGAGATGTCCTGATAAAATAGCTCTAACCAGAGGACAAAACAGTCCCACAGATTGACACATTTGCAATGGAGCAATTCATCAACATCCTGCCTACAGGTGTGCAGCTTTGGGTAAAGGAACACTGACCAGAAAGTGTGAAAAAAGACTGTTTCTTTGGCCGAAGACTACCAAATGACCAGACAACGGCACAGCAGCGAGGTAACAGACAAGAATCAGTAAGACACTCTTTTTCACATTTAAACTCCAAGTCTGATAAGAAACCTGGTGGGGGTAACAAATATATGCCCTAAGACATTATTTACCATAACTGTAATAAGCTAGGTCATACTGCATGAAATTGCCATCGTAAGAAGAGTGACACTGGAGCGGATTTGTTCTTAGTAAATTGGGGCAAGTACTCAACAGATGTGAAGGTGGGAGATAAGACTGTGGGACTTATAGATTGGGGAAGCAGACAGACCCTAGTGAATATTGAAGTGCCAGGAAAACAGTGTCCAAAAGAATCAGGTACTGGTGTCATCTGCATCCATGGGGACACTCGATACTATCCCACCAGCCAAGTGACTCTCACTATTAATGGGGTGTCACATCAAATGAAAGTGAGGGTAGTACCTAAGTTTACCTGTACCTGTGATTATTGGAAATTACTTTCCAGGATTTACTTAGTTAATCAAAGAGGGAGTAAATCCTGATGTTTCAGCAGCAGTGGTGACAAGAGCTCAGGCAAAGAAAATCTCAGATGGTGGGGACTCTTTTCCTTTCGCTGATTTTGATTCAGACTTGTTTGAGCTCAGCTCCAAGATCCAGAAATCCAGGAAAGAAAGACAACGCCTGAAGAAACAGTGGCAACAAAAGACTGATGGACATAAGGGGTTAACATGTGAAAATGCTGAAATTAAACTGATCACTAATTGTGATTTTCTTTCAGAACAAGCTAATGTTGTTTCTCTCCATGGTTATTTTAAGCAGCTGGTGGTGAAATCGAGACAGGGTGAACCTATGTTTAAAAAATGTAGGGGGTTACTGTACAGAATATAGGTTAAACGTCAGACACAAGACCACATAAAACAATTGGTTATACCACAAAAGTATAGATCTGAGTTGTTACAGATAGCACGTGATGGTCCTATGGCTGGTCACTCGGGGAGTGATCGCACCCTTGTCAGATTGCTGTACAAATTTTACTGGCCTGGAATTCATGAAGATGTTGCTAGAAACTTAGACTTTGACGGCAGATAAGGACCGCTTGGCCCACCTAGTCTGCCCATTTCCCTACCTAGAGGATAAGCTGCAGACCCTATTTAACTAACAACCTATTTCTTCCTACCCCCCACAAAAATTGCCTTATGTCTGTCCAATGCATTCTTGAATTCTTCCACAGTTTTAGACCCCACAACCTCCTCAGGACGGCTGTTCCATGCGTCCACCACCCTCTCTGTGAAAAAATACTTCTAGGGACATGGATATGTTGTTCATCCACACTGTCTGGCAAGTTCTTTGCCGCTTTAATCTTGCCTGAAGGTCTTCAAGCTGGCTTCTCCCACCCACCCGGATGGTAAAACTCTCGGCTCCATCCCATGATGCCAGATCTTCCTAACCGCTTGGAAGCTCAGGTTCCCTCCTTAGCGCTCTGCGTTTAGACTGGATCCAAACTCTTCGGTTAACCCAAAACTAATTTTAAAGTTTACAAGACTTCGGTCTGTTTCTTCCTTCGTGGCTGTGATGGATAAATCAACTCCCGGTTTTCGGCGGTGACCATGCGGGCAGAAGATGTCTCAGACCAATCCGCACTCCCCGTGTGTATACTGCCACGAGCTTGACCACAATCCACAGGCCTGCAATTTGTGCAAGTCCTTCTCGGCAAATGTCCTCGAAGACCGTGCTGCCAGACTCCAACTTGGGTGCCCCGAGGGACGTATTCCACCGGGTCAAGTCAGAGGAGGCCCGTTCGCGGCGGTTTCTGCGGGTGGCAGGCTCGCTGAGCAACTTGAACAGATGATCGCCCTCGAGGAGGAGGCAGCCCAGGCCGCATCTTCGTCTTCCTCGGTCACGGTATTTATCCCGCTCTCCTTGGGCTCCTCCTATACAGCTTCTTTTAAGGAGCTTTGTCAGTCCCTCTCCACGAAAGGTGAGGGTCCATCGGGACACTCCTCTCGGTCCAAGAAGAAGGACTCGAAGGGTAAGTCCCACCATCGGCATTCGTGGGAGTGGGAGAGGTCCCCTTCCCCGGACAGTCGACTTTCGACTTCAGTCGAGATTGCGGCTAAGGCTGCTGGCTTCACGGTGTCCCCATCAGGTCAGCCGGCCGAGACACCCTCCAATGCAGTCGAGATCTTTCTCGACCCATCGGATGGGCTGTCAACTGGAGAAGCCGACAACCCTTCTTCACCAGTTCCCCCGGTGGAAACCGAGGACTTGCCTGCGTCTCCTGTGCCGGAGTCCCCGGTAAAGGCTCCCGAGCCGAGGGAGGAATGGGTTTCCCCTGCTCCCTCCCAGACCCACCCTCGGAAACAATGCCGTTTCGGTCTGGACCTCTTCTTGGTCCAGCCCGATCCCCTTGCACCGGGCGGTCTCGGCTCAACACCCGAGGCCAGCGGATGCCGCTCATCCTCGTCTGTTTCCTCCTCCTCGGAAAGGCTTCGGTGCAAATTGTGTCTACGCTACGAGGACTTAATGTGGCAGCAGCTCCTTCTGAACCAGCTGCCCCACCGATTGTGGTGGAACCCCCGCCTCCACAACCTAAATCTGGGGCTCCTACCAAGGATTCTTGGTCGGGTCAGGGACTGCCCCACCGCTTATTGGTCACCCTCACTCCCAACCGTCCTCGGCAGGTGGAGGGTGGCTCAGGTCCTAGGCAGCTGTTCGCAGACTCCTCAGAGTCTGATGATGACACTTCCCTGTTCTCCAAGCCCCTTGACCCGGAGTCCTCTGGGGGACAGTCGATGGACGAGAGCCCATCCTCGTTCATAGGTTTGCTTCGGCTCATCTCAGAGTCTACTGTGATGCAGCTCAAGCCCGTATCCAGGCGGGCCAAGTATCCCCTCATGGAGATACTGGACCGAGGGAATTTTCCCACAGAGGCCTTTCCGGTGTCTGAAGCCATTGTTGGCCCAGCCTTGGAGCTATGGCAGTGGCCGGCTTCCTGTCCTGTGCCTTTGGCCAGGAAGTATGCAGTCCCCACCAGGTCACTGTCCGGTTTCTCGGAGCCCCCTCTGCAGAGGGGCTGGTTACCAATAGTGTTTTCCGGCGTTCTGGGAAGACCAGGGACGTGGAAAAGCCCCCCGACAAAGAGTCCAAAAAGCTGGACTATGCCGGGCTTAAAGTGTACGCTGCATCCTCCCTCGGCCTCCGTCAGGCCAGTTCGGCCGTACTGATGGTGCACTTCTCCCACGCTCTTATGGGCTCCCTGGATGAGGTGATCCCTCATCTCCCGGCTGACCTCCAGACTATGGTCAGGCAGGTGCAGGATCAGGGAAGGGCAGTGGCGAAGCAGCAGCTCCAAATGGCTCTCGATATTGGAGACTCCTGTGCCCAATCAGTAGCGGCCGCAGTGGCCATGCGCTGCAGAGCTTGGCTGTGGATCTCCACCTTCACAGCGGATACCCAGCACAAGCTGGCAGATGTCCCCTTCCTGGGTACCGACTTGTTTGGGCCTGGGGTGGAAGGCCACCTCCAGAGGATTGAGAAGTCCAGTGCCACCTTGAACTCGGTCACGTCTGCCCAGAAGGACAAAGGCCGCCGGCAGCAGCATAGCCTTTTCGCCCTTCTGCCCTCAGTGCCACATTCGCCCAGCAACACCAGCATCAGGCCAGCAGGCTTGCACTTGGCACCCCAAAGCCAAGCCTGCAGCTTCCTCCAGCAGAAAGCCAGGAGGAAAAGGTCCAGGAGGTCCCTCGGCCAGTCCTTCCTTCAAGCCTGCTCGGTGACGGGTTGAGGGGTGTCGCCCCCAGCTGTGTAGCTTCCCCTTGGGTTCCCCCACCCCATGGGGGGACGGCTCCACCACTTTCTTTCCACCCGGTCCGCTATCACCACGGACCACTGGGTATTGGAAGTGGTAGGAAAGGGTCTGCCTCTAGAGTTTGAGCAGGCCCTGCCCTTCCAAGCCATTGCCCCACGGGGGGCTATAGGGTCCTCAGCCACTCTTTCGGCCCATCGAATTAACATTGCCCTGCTCCTCCAGAAGGAGGTGATCAGGGAGGTGGCGGATCCTCCACCAGACCCAGGGTTTGTGTCCAGGTATTTTCTGGTCCTGAAACAGCGCTCCATTCTAGACCTGCACGACCTGAACAGGTTCCTAAGGTCTCGAATCTTCAGGATGGTCCTCTGGCTCAGATCATTCCATCCTTGGAGCAGGCATGTGGTTCTGTTCTCTGGACATCCAGAACACATTCTTTCATGTCCCAGTTCATCTGTCCCACCAGCGATTCCTCTGCTTCAGAGCAGAGGGGTCCCTTTTCAAGTTTAGGGCCATGCCCTTCGGCCATTCTGTAGCTCCCAGGGTCTTCACCAAATGCATGGCAGTGGTGACAGCATTCCTGCGGCGCCGAAGGGTCCGGGTGTACCCTTACCTGGACGACTGGCTGATTGCGGCCTCCTCCAGACCGGAGGTAGAGCAGTCCAGGGATCTGGCCCTCCAGGTTTGCTCTCAGGTTGGCCTCCTCATCAACAAGGCCAAGTCAGAGCTCGTGCCAGAGCAGGTGATCCAATTAATTGGGGCAGAGCTCAACTCTCTGCGAACCAGAGCATGGCTCCCAGCGGACAGGGCCGAGGTTCTTTCCTCATTTGCCCAATCATTTCAGGTTGGGCAATTGTACCCTGCCCGGGACTTCCTGTGCCTCCTGGGCCGCATGGCGGCCTGCACCAGTGTGGTCCATTGGGCACGTTGGCACTTGCGTCCGCTACAATGGGGACTGGCCAGCCAATGGTCACAGCGCTCCGGTCCCTTGGACCAGCCAGTGGCAGTGACCCAGGAGATGTGGAACACCTTCCAGTGGTGGATTGTTCCGGCTCATCTGCAGGAGGGCATCCCATTTGTCCGCCCCAAGCCGACGGTCTATCGACCGACGCCTCTCTTATGGGTTGGGGTGCCCATCTGGGGGAGCACAGAGCGCACGGCCTCTGGTCCCCTCGGAAGTCCCGATGCCACATCAACCTGCTGGAGCTTCAAGCAGTTCATGTAGCCCTCACCACCTTCACTCCGTTTGTATGGGATCAAGTGGTCCAGGTCCAGACAGACAATACCATGACCATATACTACCTAAACCACCAGGGCGGGACACGCTCCATGCCTCTGTGCAGGGAAGCTCTCCGCACTTGGTCCCTCATGCGCAGCCTGGAGGAGGATCTCCTTGCTATCCATGTGGCAGGAGCCTCCAACATTCTGGCCGATACCCTAAGCCAGATAGGAGCTGCGTCCCACGAGTGGTCTCTCCTGCTCGAGGTAGTACAAGATCTGTTCTCCCACTGGGGCACGCCTCAGGTGGACCTGTTTGCCTCCAGGGAGAATGCGAAGCTGAGGCTGTTTCATGCCAACCCCCCCCAGAAGGGCTCGCTGCAGGGGGATGCCTTCTCGAGGCCGTGGACCCTGGGCCTCTTCTACGTCTTTCCCCCATTTCCTTTGATCCACAAGATGCTTCTCAAGGTGAGGAGGGACAAGGCGCAGGTGATTCTGGTAGCCCCAGACTGGCCCCACCAGTTCTGGTATCCAGATCTCCTCAGCCTCAGTTCTGGCTCCCGAGGCAGCTTCCAGTCTGCCCGGACCTGATCTCAGTCAACCAGGGGAAGGTATTGCATCTGGACCTTCAATCCCTGCACCTGACGGCCTGGTTCCTGAGTGGCTAGAATTCCAGGCCTTGGGTCTTTCCGACGAGGTCCTCAATGTCGTTGAGGCATTCCATAAGGAGTCGACCAGGAAATGCTATGCCTTTAAATGGAAGAGAGTCTCCATTTGGTATCAGGGCAAGGGGCTGGACCCTTCCTTCTGTTCCTTGGCAAGCATTATGGACTACTTGTGGTCCCTTTCTCAGCTAGGGCTTCGGTCGACGACCCTTAAGGTGCACCTGGCAGCCATTTCTGCTTACCGGGCGTGGGCTGGGAAGCAGTCGGTGGCGCAGGAGAAAGTGGTCGGGCGCTTTTTCAAAGGACTTGATCTCACATCCCCTCCAGTGCAAGAACCTCCACCTCTGTGGGATCTACTGCTGGTACTGGCTAAGCTCATGGGCATGCCATTCGAACCTGTGCACAGGTGTGACATCTCTCAGCTGTCATGGAAGATCACCTTCTTGGTGGCTATCATGTCAGCCAGAAGGATGGGATAGCTCCAGGTGCTTTCCATCGAGTCTCCTTATCTGATCTTCACAGGGACAAGGTTGTCCTGTGCCCCTACCCGAAATTCCTTCCGAAGGTGGTGCCGGAGTTTCACCTTAACCAGGTGTTGACTCTGCCGGTGTTCTACCCCAATCCACCTCGGAGGCCGAATATAGCTCCGTGCTCTGGACTATAGAAGCGCTCTCTTGTTATAAGGAAGCGAGCAGCTGAAGTTTGGGAGAGGGTTCGCCAGCTGTTTGTCACCTACGCTGAAGCCGCACCTGGCAGACCTGCAACCAAGCGGACGATAGGCAGGTGAGTCACCTCCTGCATAGATCTCTGCTACAAGTTGGTGGTATGGAGCCTCCCAAAGGGATAAGAGCTCATTCTACCGCCATACCGCTGCTTGAGTGGCTGCTTCCAGGGCGTCCCTATTCAGGAAATCTGCAGGGCTGCTACCTGAAGTCAGCACACCTTCATTACCCATTACCACATCGACCTTGAGTCACGCCGGGATGCTGGTTTTGGGACCTCGGTTCTCAGTCCTTATTCCCTAAGTAGAGTGCGCGCCTTGCCTCCCTTCTCCCAGAGAACTGCTAGGAGTCTGCCAGACAGTGTGGATGAGTAACATATCCATGTCCCTAGAAATACAGGTTACTCACCTGTAACAGGAGTTCTAGGAATGGTATATGTTCATCCACCACGACCCACCTAACCTCCCAGCTTGACGCACAACCTGGCTTCCAGTGGGCTGGATCTGGCGTCATGGGGCGGGCGAGGAGTTTTACCACCTGGGTGGGAGGAGCCAGCTTGAGGACCTTCCGGCAAGATTTAAAGTGGCAAGGAACCTGCCACACAGTGTGGATGAACAACATATACCATTCCTAGAACTCCTGTTACAGGTGAGTAACCTGTATTTCCTCACATTGCCCCTGAACCGTCCCCCCTCTATCTTGAAATTGTGTCCCCTTGTTCTTGCACATCTCTTTTTCTCAAAGATGCTACCCTCTTGGACTTTGTTGATTCCACTGAGGTACTTAAACGTTTCTATCTTGTCTCCCCTCTCCCTCCTTTCCTCAAGTGTGTACATATTAAGCTCCTTTAGCCTCTCCTCATATGGCTTCTCTTGCAGACCCTGTACCATTTTAGTTGCCCTCCTTTGAACTGCCTCCATCCTGTTTATGTCCTTGCGGAGATGGAGTCTCCAGAACTGGACACAGTACTCCAGATGGGGTCTCACCAACTGTCTGTACAGGGGCATAACAACTTCCTGTTTTCTGCTGGTGATGCCTCTCCGTATACATCCCAGTATCCCCCCAGCCCTCCCTACCGCCTTCTCACATTGCTTGCCAACCTTAAGGTCATCTGATATGATTACCCCCAGGTCCCTTTCCATTTTTGTTGTTGTTACTACCTCCCCCCCATTGTGTAATCTTCCCTTGGGTTTTTGTTTCCCAGGTGCATTACTTTGCACTTCTTTGCATTGAATCCAAGCTGCCATACTTCTGACCATTCCTCCAACCTTGCCAAGTCCCTTCTCATCCTTTCCATGCCTCCTTGTGTATCAACCCTGTTGCAGATCTTTGTGTCATCTGCAAAGAGACATACTTTTCCTTCCAGTCCCTCTGCAATGTCACTTATAAAGACATTAAGGACTGGACCCAATGCTGAACCCTGCGGCACCCACTGGTAACCCCTCTTTCTTCAGAGTGGACTCCGTTTACAATACCTTCTGTGTCCTGTTGTTCAGCCAGTGTTTACCCAGGCTACCACCCTGGGACCTACTCCAAGGCTGGTTAATTTGACTACTAATCTTTTGTGTGGGACTGTATCAAATGCCTTGCTAAAGTCTAGGTAGGCCATGTCCACAGCCCCTCCCTGGTCTACTACTTTAGTCACCCGGTCAAAGAAATCAATTAGATTCGTCTGACATGACCTTTCCACTGTGAACCCATGCTGCCTTGGGTCCTGTGCCCTGCTGGCCTCTGGGTACTCAACAGTTCTTTCCTTCAGAAGTGATTCCATCACCTTTCCTACCACAGAGGTCGAACTGACAGGTCTGTAGTTTCCTGCCTCTGTCTTGCTCCGACTTTTGTGAAGGGGAATTGCATCAGCCTTCTTCCAATCCTCAGGTACCACACCATCCTCTCATGATTTGTTATAAATGGTAGTTAGTGGTGTCACTAGTTCTCTTCTTAATTCTTTTTGAATTCTGGGGTGAATTCCATCTGGCCCCGTTGCTTTGTCCGCCTTCAGTTTTAGGAGTTCTTTCAGAACCCTTTCTTCTGTCAAAGGACTGGAATCGACCCAACCCCTCCAGAGTGCTTCTGTTAATTGGATTAGGCACCTCCCCCACTTCCTCTTTTGTGAATATTGAACAGAAGTATTCATTCAGTATCCCTGCTTTTTCACTGTCACTCTCTGCCCACCCACCATCCATTCTGTTCAGCCTCACTATCCCTCCCTTTGTCTTTCTACATTCCCTGATATACCTATAAAAGTTTTTTTCCCCCTTCTTAACTGAGTTGGCTATCTTTTCCTCAGTTTGGGCCTTTGCTATTCTGACTACCCTCCTGCTTCCTTCTGCCTTAACTGGTACAGTTCTCTGTCCTGCTCCTTCTGTGTTTCCTTATACTTCCTAAATGCTGTCTTTTCTCCTAACCTTCACTGCCACTTCTTTGAGAACCATAGTGGCTTTTCTTTCATTTTAATTGTTTATTTGCTTCACACAAGGCTTGTTGCCTCTGTGATGGCAGTTTGATGTTGCCCATTGTTGCTCCACCTCTCCTTCTAGCCTGTTTGCTAGTGCTTTTCTAAGGCACTCTCCCATCTTGCCAAGTCAGCCCTCCTGAGTCCAGAACCCTCACTTTTGCATGGCTTGACTCTGTAGCTGAGTTTAACGTGAACCACACTGTTTGGTGGTCACTTGTTCCCAAATAGCTACCCACTTCTAGATCTGAGATCCTCTCATTGTCCCCATTTGAGAGTACGAGGTCTAAGATTGCTTCCTCATAAGTAGGTTCCAAAACTAGCTGTCTGAGGCATGCCACCTGAAGGGCATCAAGAATGGCCCTGCTTTTGGATGTGGCTGCAACAAAGGTGCTCCAGTTAACATCTGGCATATTTAGGTCTCCCATCAACAGTATCTCTCCTTTCTCTGCACCATCTAAGTATGCTCTCTATCATATCCTTGTCCTTTCCTTCCCCCTGACATGGGGGTCTGTATACAACCCCTGTGCGGATTGTGGTGCCATTTCCAGTCTCTAAGATGACCCACAGTGCCTCTTCTCCTACCTGTTTACTCTTTTGTTCAGTTGCTCTTATCCCTTTCCTTACATAGAGAGCTTTCCCCCCCCCTTCTGCCCTCCGTGTCTCTCCTGTAGGTTGTTTACCCTGGTATGTTAACATCCCATTCATGGTTCACTGTGTACCATGTTTCTGTGACTGTTACGATATCCAGGCATCCCTCTTCCATCAAGGCCACCAGTTCAGGGAGCTTGTTGCCCAGACTATGGGCATTGGTACTCATTACCCTCCATTTCTTGATGGCCTTACCCCTTTTTACCCCATCCCTGTCCTTATTGCGTTTGTCACTTTCTCCATTTACCCCTGCGCTTCTCCCTATTGACATCTCTATGTTGGTGTCTACCTCACTTAGTACCCTGATTTTTGGGGGGGATAGGATTTCCCTGCTCCTTTCCAGTGCCTCCCCCCTTGGCTAGTTTAAATGCCTGCCAATGAAGTATTTAAACCTATCACCTAGGATCCTGGTTCCCATCCTGGACAGATGAAGACCATCATGCCAGTATAGGCCTGCATCCATCCAGGTGGACCCCCAGTCCCCAATGAAGCCAAATCCCTGAGCTCTGCACCAGTTTTTCAACCACTGATTGAATCCCATGGTGTGGAGCACCCTAGCCTCATCCGTGCCATAGACAGGCAGCACCTCAGAGAAGGTTACCGTGTGTGCTATTTGTCTAAGGCCCTTCCCCATCTCCACAAATGCTTCTTGCACTGCTCTGATCCTTTTGTTAGCCAGGTCATTTGTCCCTAGGTGGACAATGACATCCAGCTCCCTCCCTGTGCAGTTGCTCATGTGATCCTGAGGATTCGCTCCCTGTCCCTCCAGCCATGGCCCAGGCAGGCACCTTATCTCCTTCTCCCTTCCTCCTCCAGTTCTACCTTCCTAACAATGGGTCCCCCACCAGGGTTGTTTCCTTCCCTGTGGGGTCCCATGCCCACCCCCCTGTGGGTCTTCTTTGTGGAGGTTCTAGCATCCTCCTGGTCTCCACTGTAGGTGCTCCATAGAGAACCACACTTTTTCAGAACAGCATAAAAATTGTGGAGAGTTACAACTGGAGGGATGCACCTCTCTTCCACCACCCTCACCCTCCCTGAGCCCACTGGTGTCCAACCACTCCTCTTTCTTGGCAACCTCTGAGGCAACGGCAGTGACCCTGGTGGTCCCTGGGTGGGAGAGGAGGTCCCACAAATCTTGGCCAACTCAGCCTGGAGATGAGCAACCTCCTCCCTCAGCCCAGAGAGGTGCCTGCAGTTGGGACAACACTGCATCCTCCAGAACGTCTCCCGGAAGACTGCTGCTCCACAGCCACTGCACTGCAGCACTCCCATCATGTCTTTTTTCTGGCCCCCTAACTGTTGTTTGGAATACTTACTCTTTTCTCTGTTTGTTTATTTTCTTTTTTTTTCTTTTTTTCATCCCCTACTTACTTACTGCCTCTATGCCCTTTAAGCTGCTGATCTTCCTGTTCTAAGACAAGAAGTTCCTATATTTCTCAGTAGTCTCCTTATTTGCTCAGAGTCAGACCTCCAGCAGCTGGGGTGGGACAGAGGCTACTCTTGCCCTTCTAGGATGGTGAGTCTTTGGTGGCTCTGTGATCACTCACTTCCTGCTCCCAAACAGGAAGTTCCTCTTTCAGTTAAATCCTGTGCCTACAAAAGTAGAACTGGTTTAGGGTGGGGAGGAAGGAAAGTAATATAGTCCCTCTAGAGAAGTTTTAGTCATACCAGTAGCTCCTTCCTCCTGGTGTTCTGTCTGTTCTCTGGCAGAAGCTATCTAGGGCAGTGCTTAAATCTGATGTTAACCTGGCTCCTTCTAGCTAAGTCACTCCCCCTACTTGCAAATCTTTCTACACTTAGTTAATTTTACAGTTCCCTTCTGACACCTGTGACAAGCACCTAGATAAGTACACAGATAAGTAAGCAATAAGACACGAGGGGGTGTGCATTAGACATTTCTGACGCACGGTCAGGGGCGTAATAAGGCACGAGGCCGCAGGCATGTCCCTGGAGTGTCTTATTGCACTTACAAAATGGGGATCTGCATTTTATATATATGTAAAAATTAATATTTGTTGCTTTAAATACTGAAACAGGTAACTCGTGTATGTATTTTGACCTAATATAGTTCCTCCGCCAGTTTTTTTAGTTTGTGCTTTTTGTCCTGCTGTGGCCACCGTAGCTGACTTTGTATCTGGGGTTGCCATGGTTTCCAGAGCTACCGCCGTTATTCGTTACTTCATTATGATCGCTATCATATCTTAAAAACAGTACAACTAATGAGAGTGGCGCTGTGAGCATCTGACAGGCAGGTGGGAGATGTTAACTGAAAAAAACCCCGTTATTGTTAAAAATAGCTTGGAGCAGTACTGGGATTGGGAAGTGAGCTAGCGTCAGGAGAAAACAGCTAGTTGTGGTGATCGCCATGCTAGATTTAAGAAAGAAGCTGGTATTCGGACCTTTAGTGAACTATATTGCAGTTCAAAAGGAGATGTTTAAAAAATATTACGAAAAAAGAACAAGTAGTGAACAAGCAGAAGCTGGGGGGAGGTGCAAGCACAGAGAAGCACTAACGGTGTTGTGACAGTTAGAAAAAGACATTAATGACACAGCGTTGCAATGTAATATATGAAGGGGAATGAGTCAGTTAGGTCAGATCAGTGTGACGGCAGACAGTTTTTTTTTTTTATTTAACATGGGGAGTATTGTGTGGTTTTGTGTTATAGATGACAAGAAAAATTGTAACTCATGTGTTCTATGGAGTTTTGCTTGCCTCATTCCTCGCTGAGTGGGAGGGAAAAATGGTGGCTATTATTTTTAAAATTCTAAACTAGCTGCTGGCTGAAGGATTTCTCACATTTTCTATGGTCCAGATTGTCAGCACTGTTTTACCTGTGCATTAGACAGATCTAATGCACAGGTAACAACCAATCAGGGTGAAGGATTTTCCCTTACCATTTTATAACAGATAACAATTTACTTCAACTACCTCTGACAAACACACTTTTTTTTTTTTTTTACCCTAAATTGAAGGTCCCAGTAAAAGATTTCTAGTTCTTAGTCCCAGTAGAGAAGGTTTAGTTATACCAGTAGCTCCTTCCTCCTGGTGTGCTGTCTGTTCTCTCTACCTATTGTAGTTCTTGTGCTGAGTGTCAGAAAGTAGCCCCAGTGACTAAAAAAGACAAGGTGCCCCAGGTACACCTACCCTTGATAGATGTGCCTTTTGAGAGAATGACAGTGGATGTGGTTTGGCCCCTTGGACAAAAGTAGAAAGGGTAATTGATTCATTTTGGTAGTATGTGACTGTGCTACTCAATACCCAGAGGCTGTTCCAGTGCGTACTGTCATAGTCCCAAAAGTGGCAGCAGAGCTTGCCAAAATTTTCAGCAGGGTGGGCATACTAAAAGAGATTATTACTGATCAGGGTAGTAATTTTGGTGCTGCATTACTGAAGGAGCCGTACTGACTACTAGATATCACTGGCATAAGAACCTCCCCTTATCACCCTCAGACAGACGGTCTTGTTGAGTGTTTTAATCAAACCTTAAAATGCATGATAACAAGGTTTGTAAAAGGGGAAGGGAAAGACTGGGACCAGTACTTGCCTTACCTGCATTTTGCTGACAGAGAACTGCCACAGGCATCTACAGGTTTTTCACCATTTGAAATACTGTATGGTAGACAACCTAGAAGGCCAATAGATGTAATAAAATAAACATGGGAAGATAATCCCAGTCAGAAATAATCTATTCAAACAGCATGAAATCTTGCTGTATTCTGACATAGTGCAGTAATCCCCAACCTTTAAACTGCCCCGAGAACAGAGAGTTAACTTTCTATACAGAGCATAGGATGCTGAGCTCGAGCTCGTTGAAGTCTCTGTCTAGAGTGTTTCAAACTCAAACTGTCAGATTCTTTACTCTGCCTCAGTGAATGGTCGCTCCGGAGATTTCTCCTTCAGCTCGGTTCAAAAGTCAGTTAAAGTTTCAGTTTTCATCGTTTTTTTAAACCGAAAAAGTTATCCGCATAGTTGGTTCAGTCTCTGTCTGTGGTGCCATGAGTACTAGATAGGAATTGTTCTGGTTTTCTGTGTGGAACTTGTAAAAGTGCGTCTCTGTTTGGCTGAACCGGCCATTTGATAGTGAAATCTTGTGTTTTGTGTTTTTACTTAGTGTGTGGTTACCAGTTCTTATCGGTTCTAAAAAGACGTGTTTTAGTACGTTTTTTTCTAATACCCATGACACGGTTAGGAACCGATAAGGGAGTCTTGCCTGGCAGTTGCCATAAAAAGGGTAAGTTGGTTAGGTTGGCCATCTCTGAGAAACCCAAGAAAAAAATGGGCCCATTGGGTTTCAACACTGCAGTGAGTGTGGGGAGGTCTTTGCTAAGGCCGATCCCCACACCACCTGTGTTTACTGTCTGGGGTTTGACCACCTCGATTCAGACTGCCAAATGTGTAAAACTTTCCCAAATCTACCCTTGAGAAGAGATTAGGTAGACTGAGGAAAGGAGGCGAGAAGTCCGCTGACCCGGATGGCCAGCCTGGTTCGGTTCTGACCGCACCAGAAGGAGTGCCCTCTGACCAGGGTAATACTTCTTGGGCAAAAGGAGGCTGATTCCGAGGATCGGTTCCGACAAAAAGAAAACGAAAAAACAAATCGTCCGGTTCGGATCCAGAGGTTCATGTTCCGACCACCAACGAGATAGCCAGAGCGACTCAGATTGTGGAATCGCTCCGCCTGGTTCCTACCGATCCGGCTCCTTCTGGCAGGGGTTCGGTTCGGTTGGTTCCCCCAATTCAAGATTATACCCTCGAAGATTTTTATGAACCGGAATTTGAAGAGGAAGGGAAATTTGAGGAGGATGATTTTGAAAGTGAGGGTCTGGATGAGCCTGTGGAACCGGTCATCTCCGCAGAGACACCTTCAGGTGTTTCCCCTCCTAGGCTTTCTGACTCCTCTTCTCACTTTATATTCTACAGAAAGGTGGCTGAAACCCTCCAGCTTCCTATGGAGGAAGCTGTGGAAGATCAAGAGGAGCATGATTATGTAGAAATGATGGACATCCCAGAGTCCAGGAGACTGTCTATCCCCTCCACAAATCCTTTGGGAAACACACAAAAAATCCTAAAGTCTCCTAACACTATACCTCCTGTGGATAGAAGAATGGACAAGAGGTATACCTCAGGCTCAGACACGGAGTTCTTATATCAACAATGCAGCCATGTTAGTAGTGCAGGCTGCTGCCTGTGATAAGGCAAAATTCCCTTGGCTTCACACCCCAGACAAGGACTGCAGGAAGATTGATGCCATGGCAAAGAAACAGTACATGGCATCTTCCTTGGGACTCAGGCAGGCGAATTACATGCCTTTATACAGCCAGGTACCAGAGTCCAGGTGGGACACTGTACTGGCACTGGCTAAATAGGCCTCCCCAGCTAGCCAAGGAGCTGGAGGAGGTGGCTGCAGATGGGATTGAGGCATCTAAGGTTCAGTTTCATGCTGCTGGACTATAATGATGTGTCATCAAGAGTCATGGCTACATCTGTGGCTCTTCAGAGGATGGCTTGGCTCAGATGTACTAGCCTCTCGCAGGACACCCAGGCTAAGGCCATGGATTTCCCTGTAGTGGGTAATTCTCAGTTTGGGGATCAGACAGAGAATTACTTGAAGAAAATGGATGAGTACAGGACCACTTACAGGAGTGCTCAGGCCAAGGAGAGGCAGGCAACTCCACAAAGGCAGCAGTCTAGGGGCAGGGGCTGGCCTTTTCAAAGGCCTTTTTACCAAGCACAGGCCTCTTCTTCCTTTTCTCAGAGAGGGTTCTTCAGAGGGAGAGGCAGAAGGGGGATGAGCAAGGCTGCATCCACTCCTCAGCCTAAAGCCCCTGCCAAGCAGACACCCTGATGGGCCTGCCCGGGTCGACTCTCCTATTCCAGTAGGGGGCAGGCTGGCTTACTTTGTCAAGGACTGGATGTCTATTACATCAGACAAGTGGGTCCTGGAAGTAGCAAGCCAGGGACTGGTTCTCAGCTTCAGAAAATTTCCAAAGATGAGAGCCAGATCTTTTCCACCTGCAAATCTCTCGGAAACCCTTGCCCTAGAGGCAGAGGTTCCTGTGTTCTGTAAATTTTTTAAAGGATTGCTTCGCACCAATCCTCCTTTTAGAGACCCTGCCCCTGCCTGGGATTTGAATGTTTGCATTGCTCCACTTATGCAACCCCCTTTTGAGCCTATGTCTTCAGCAGAGCTTAAGTACTTAACTTGGAAAACTGTGTTCTTGGTAACCATTACCTCTGCCAGGCGCATCAGTGAATTGCAAGCCCTGTCAGTGGAACCTGTTTTTATCTCATTTCACAGGGATAAAGTGGTCATTAGAACCAATAGAAGGTTCTTGCCCAAAGTGGTTTCATGCTCCCATTTAAACCAGTCTGTGTCTCTTCCTGTTTTCTTCACTGATCTTTCTTCCTCAGAGAGAGGAGGCTACACAGTTTAGATGTTAAAAGAACCCTTAGTTACTACATAGAGCATACCAAGGGTCACAGGTTTGACTCCCTCCAGTTGTTCCTCACTTATGGAGAAGTGGGAAAGTGCACACCTGCCACCAAGAGATCTGATGCCAGGTGGATTGTGTCTTGTATACAATTCTGCTATGAAAAACTGGGAAAAACTCCACCCTCAGGCCTGAGGGCTCATTCCACAAGAGGTACAGCTGTTTCCCTTGCTGCTGCCAGGGATATCCTTGTCTTAGAAATTTGTCAAGCAGCCACCTGGAAAACAGTCCATACCTTTACCAAGTATTATGCTCTGGATATCCAGGCTAGGAGTGATGCTCGGTTGTCACAGCAGTACTTGAGAGCCTGTTCCCAAAGTAGATTCTGTCCCTCCTCCATGGAGGTAGTGCTTGGTAGTCTGCAATATGTCAGAATACAGCAAGACTTCATGTTGTTTGAAGAAAAAATTACTCACCTTAGTAATTGTGTTTCTTCTAATGGAATCTTGATGTATTCTGACCTCCCTCCCTGACTCCCCTCTCAGAACCTGTTTTTGGGAAGTGGGTGGGCAGGTGCAGTGTTGCACCCCAAGGGTGTTTTTGTGTACACCCTCCTCCTTTCGTTTGGGTGCTGATTTATTACTGTTATTTGTATTAGATTGGTTTTTGGTTTTTGGGTTTCCTGACTTGAATCTTCCTTGGGAATCCAAAACTTTTTTCTGCCAGTTGGCCAGTAGGAATTTTTACAATTTCCACATAGAATTTTTTAGTTAGTTTGGCTCGTAAGAATCTGACGTTTGAGTTTGAAACACTCCAGGCAGAGACTTCAACTGAGCCCTAGCTCAGCTATATATGCTCTGCATAGAAAGTTAACTCTTTGTTCTCCGGGCAGTTTAAAGGTTGGGGATCACTGCAATATGTCAGAATGCAGCAAGACTTCATTAGAAGAAACACAGTTACTAAGGTGAGTAATTTTTTCTTACATTTTATATGTGTGCCCTGAGAAAGAAGCTGGCAAAATATGTTGAAATCACCCATAGTAATCAGGAAGAAGCCCAAAACCAGCAGAAGGTGTATTATGGCCATGGGATAAAAGAACAAGTTTTTGAGCCAGGTGAAAAGGTCTTACTACTGTTATCCACTACAGAAAATAAACTGTTAATGAAGTGGCAAGGGTCTTATAAAGTGCTTAGACGTGTCATCGAGGCACAGGTCAGGAAGCATAGGAAAACCAGGAGCAGTTGTAGAATTCACCAAAAATATTTATTTACACCAGCAGTAATATTAAAAAAAAACTTGTTCAGTATAACTGTTTACAAAGGCAAAATAAAATAGAGAACATCCATTAGAATTCTCCTTCAATCTATGTGCCCTTTTCTCTCTCAAGCAGTTGCAGCTGAGCTCTCTCATAAGTCCTTCCAACCCCCATCCTTAACAAGCATCCTGTTCTTGTAAGTATCAGGCATGTGCAGCTAGAACACAATGCCCCAGAAATGAGACCCTTTTCCACAGCTCTTCTGCAAAAGACTTAAAAATCTGCACTCAGGTAACCCTTTGAGTTTCCAATAGCTTTCTGCAGTCATCTCAAACTATAGTTATATACATTTCAACAGTAACACTATATAGTTTCTAAACAAAAGGGATCCCAATATCAGTTACATTTCCACACAGTGATTTGCATATATTTTTATATCCGCAGATATGCAAGGGAGGCAAAGACAGACAGCAAGGGAGACTGAGGGACAAAGAACTGCAAGTGTCTCCGGGTGATTAAATCCTAGGTCTCACAGGAAAATTTGGTTACACAACCAGACAGCCAAGAGACAGAAAAGGAATAGAACAGAACAGATTTTCCCTTGTCAGTCGTCACCATTCATTACTGTTGGGTGTAAGCCGGATGGAGCACCCACCACGGGAGGGTTTTTTATTTTATTCGGAGGGAGGAGTCAGCACCGATGGCACTGCCCATGTAAGCGACGCACTGCGTGGTGCGCGTGGGATGGGCATTAGGCACGAACTCCTCCTCCATCTCAGTTCTTCTCTCCTGCCATCGAGGCCGCACCTGCCGCGCCGAGTTCAGAAAAAAGGACAGCATTAGGCCTTTCTCGACGCTACATTTTCAATGACTCTTCATCCTGGTTCTCCATCCCACGCCATTGAAGGTGGTAAGACCGTTTCATTTATTAATTTAATGGCACTGGGATCTGTTCTGTTTATTTAGTTGTTTTCACATCATGTTGGTTTGGGGCAAAACATAAATCCAAGGCAGGCCATGCCCCATGCATCAATACTCCTGTGGCGGCATTTTCCTTTTCAGATTGGCATGATGTTTGCCTTGATTGCATGGGACCCAACCATGATATGGATCATTGCGATGCCTGTTTTCCATGGACGCCACGTCTGGAAATCCCGAGTTAAAAGTCGCCAGGTCCCCGCCAGCTTTTGAGGACGATGTCGCCACAGGCTTCCCAGGCCAGGACTTAAGACCCTTTCTCCGGTCCCCTCCCAGATCTGTGCGGCCTGGCGAGGAGAGGCCTCCTCCGCTTCAAGCCTTGCTAGGGGAGGAGGCCTCTTTTGTGGTGCTGGAGGGCGGCGTGATTCCTCCCGAGATTCGTCACTAGCGCTGCCTTGGCAGTCACCTCCACGAAGGTGAAGGCCCCCCCCCTTTGTCACGGCCTGCAGTTACTGGGCCTGGCTCTGGTGGACCCTCTGTGCCACTGAGCGGTGCTACTCCAGATCCTGATACCGTTTGGTACCATGGCAGCGACGCCACCCTGGGGTTCGGCGTCAGTGACTCTGGCAGCGTTGTCAGTGGTGCTGCTCTGGGTTTGAGGGCCATTTGCAGCACCGGTGACCCAGGCAGTGCCAATGGCGGTGCCACTCTGGGTACTTGGTCTGTTGGCAGCGCCAATGATTTGGGCCGTACTGTGTCCTGTGGCAGTGCCGTTCACTGCTCTTCTACCAGGGACTCTCTTGGGGTTGCTTCTCTGGAGGTCCTTCTGCTCACCTCCTTCAGAGGAGACGATTCAGAGCTGGACCAGGACTGGTAGCCTGATTTCTTGGAACTGGAAGTCTCAGTGAGATGTGGTGTCAGGTGTACCAGCTTCCTATCCTGGGTCCCCGAGCAAGTCACCAGTGGAGATCCTTGGCTAGGGTGGCCTTTGATCTCCTGGGGTGATGGCCTGGGGATTTGGGAGGAGTGCTGTCTTCATGGAGGCCCAGGCTGCTGCCATCTTTGGTGCTGTTGCAGGCCCCAGGAAGGGGGCAGGGACCCTTGCTTCTGTGGCCTCCCCAGGGGGTCCTGGGTACCAGGGACTCCTATGCTGGTCTCGAGAAAAAGGCCTGCCTCAGAGTCTTGACGGGTTGAGAGGTCAGGGCAAGGGATGGTGGCACTCCGCCACCACCTAGCGGTGGGTGGGGAGGAGTCACAGCGCTGAACCCCATCTTTCTTCTGAGGACTCAAGGGCGCCTTTAGGTGGCAGCGCAGAGGGTTGCCCTTCTGGACACATGCAACCCCAGGCATGTCACAGGGGAAAATCCTCTTCTGGAGTTTGCCTTCTCAGACTTCTTCCTTGCAACATGATCTCAGGGCCCCCAGTCATGGTGGCATCGTCCCCTGGATCTCAGAGCCCTGGCAGAGGCCAGACACATTCACTTTGGTACCCATCCCTCTGCAAACACCTCCTCTTTTCCCAGGCCATGTGGGTTCTAGGAGGCCTTTAACCTGGGAAACGTTCAGGGTTACTGTGGCAGCCTTTCCTTCCTATGTTAGGGCCATGAATGAACAGGTCTTCCACTTGTCCCCTCCATTGCAGGAGTCCTCTGAACACTTGTGCTCCACCTCCTCCTCGTCTACCTCTTTTGAGGAAGAGGAACTTTATGTTTGCCTGTCCTCCGATGCTGATTTCACTGAATATCAGTGGTTCCTTTCGTGGCTGGTCACGAAGCTCCGTATTTCTTTTGTTCGTAGGGACAATACCGAGCAGCAGACGCATGCATTTCTCAGTGAATTCAGCACTCGCCACCTCGTGGTGCCTTCCTGGCCTGTTCCTTTCCAGGAAGTGTCTATTCGCACTTGGCAGTCTCCAGATGCCCCTTCTCCAGGTCCAGCAGACTGCAGAAGACTATATTGTGTCCCCCACGAGTCTCTAAGTTCTCTACCTCACCTGCCTTTGGGTTTGACGTCCCTAGACACTCCCTCTGGGCCTCGGCGCCTGGTGCACAACTGACCCCGGATCTGGATTCTGCAGAGTTTTACCAGTGGGGTCAAGAGTGTTCTCTTGGCTCATGCGTTGATGTGCATAGATTCGGATCGAGCACACCACGCTGCCTACAACAATCATCTGTGGTTAATACTGGCTCAGGTTCTGGTATCTTCGCCTGATACGGAGCAGTCTAGGCAGGCAATTGCCCTCTCTACACAGGGTCTGGAGCTTGCAAGGCAGCAGGCAAGGGCGTCTTATGACGCCAATGAGGTAGCTTCCAGATTGGCAGGGACGGCGTGACTTCATCTATCCAGACTGTCACCCATTGCCCAGTGTAGGGTGATTTCCTCTACTTTCCGGGCGATCCGCCTGTTTTCCTGCAGGGCGAGCAGGATTCTTCAGGGGCACCTTCCATCCCGCCGGCCATGGGGGACACCTCCTCATCCTCAACAACCTTAGACTGCCTCAGTCTACTTGGCTAGGATCTCCCCCTCCTGCTTTTCACCTGTAGGAGGCTGCGGGATCTGTTCCCTCAGGACTGAATATCCGTCCCCCCCATGGGGGCTTGGTACTCACCCAACAGTAATGAATGGTGAAGATTGACAAGGGAAGATATGAAAATTACATACCTACCATAATTCCTGATCTTCTCTTGTATCTTCACCATTCATTACTAAATCCACCCCACCTTCCCCTCATGGGCCTCATTTCTTGGGGGTGTCCTCCGTCCTGCTCGCCCTCCTCCTCCTTGAGGCCAATTGGGAGCTGAGTCCCACTGGTACCTCAGTTCCTTTTCCAAGTCACAGAGCGTTCACGCTGGAGGATGGCGAGTAGGGTCTTCACCCCTGACCCTCTGAGGGAACTTCCTCTGATTCTCTTACGCCCAGGGTGTCTCCCAGTTTGGGGGGGCCTCATCCTCCGGATTGTCGCCCTATAACTGTCATTCTTCAATGCAGTTCTAAGAGAGTCCACGGAGTTCCGTGCTCGCCTCTCTCTCTCTCTCTCTCTTTTTCCTCTTTGGTTGTCCCTGTTTCTCTCTGAAGTGGGGCTACACCAGCACTCTCTTAGGGTACTGTAAGAAATGTAATCTCTACACCTAAGCCAGGTCTCACTCCTCTTCTGAGTGGAGTTCCTTCCTCTTCAAGAGCACTTTGTGAGTCTAGGTTGGGTTACATAAATCTTGGATAAATGGAGAGGAAGAGAAGTTTGCCCTTCAAAGCGATCGAGACCTGGAGTCCAACCTTGGACTCTTAACCCCTAACTGGTGTGATCCTTGCTCCCTTGTCTCTAGTCCCAGCTGGGAATTTGAAACTTTCATGGCCTTCCAGTCTACCTTGGCAGATTTCCGTCCTTCCTTCCCATTTACCCTTTCTTTCTTTCTTTCTTCCTTCCTCTCTCTTTTCCTATTCCTTCCCTTCTCCTTCCTTAGGACCACCCGAGGATTGAAGCTCTGTGGTCACTTAGGGTAGGGTTCTCTCTTTTTCTGTCCCCTTTTTGGTTTATTCCTTTTTCAGTTTATTTCCTTTCCTTTACCTATCCCTCTGCTCCCTTGCCTTGCTTTCTTCCTATGATCTATTTCTGCCTCTCTAGCTGCACAGAACTGGGATGAAGGAGGAGTCTACATTGTGTCGCTTACGTGGACACTGCCGTTGGTGTCGACTTCTCCCTCCAAAAAAAAAAAGGACTCCTGTGGCGGGTGCATGCATCCGGCTTACACCCAACAGTAATGAATGGTGAAGATACAAGAGAAGATTTAGAATTACTGTAGGTACGTAATTTTCATATCCTTGCATTTAAACACTTTCTGCATAACAACTGGAACAGGGTCCTATTCCACCCTGTCACATACACCCCCTCCTTAAGAGGGAAACTGTTTTATTAAACAGGTTTCCAAAACTTTCTATGAATTTTCTACTAATATTAGCTTCTAACTTTCAGAAATTAAGCATATGTGCATCATCTGTATTTTCTATAACAGTACAACAAACAGTAAAATTTAAACTCATAAATTTCTTTTTCAACCTTCAGAACCCTCAATTCTTGATCCATATCTTGACAGAAAATCAGCATTGCTATTCTCTTTACCGGATTGGTGTATCACCTTGAATTTAAATGGCTGTAGTGCCAGGTACCACCTTGTGATTCTGGAATTTTATCTTTCATTTCATTAATCCAACAGAGAGGATTGTGATCTGTTACAAGAACAAAGTAATTTCCTAGTAAATAAAACTTAACTCATTGCCTCCACAGGAGCTCTCTGAAGTTGCAGCACTTGTCTCCTGTATACTGTTAACAGTGAATCCTGGGCCCTTCTAAGCAAAATCAAGCCATAATTGGCATGCTGCAAACAAATGCTAATAGCACAAAAACCATGAGTGCTAGACACAAAGTCTGAGTGGCAAAATTGTTTAGCATAAAATTATCTTTCCAATGTTGTTATGCAAGGAATAATGGGTAATTTTGTGTTATTTCTGTGCTGGTTGAAACAGCAAAACAAAATATTTTTTCCACTAAAAAATGATCCATAAACCTTTTTTTGTTGGGAAATATGTAACATATCAACACCAAATTAAGCATCCAGACATTAGATGTAATTTCAATAATTTGTTTGTAAAAAAAATACAGCTATTTCTGTAGCATTAAACATACTTTTCCCCATTTGAGTCAGAGTGTGTTGTGAGGTTTGAGGGCAAATCTGAACCATACACACCATACCATAAAAAAATGCATACAACTCCTGAAGTATACATGATACACACAAACTATCAGTGGCAAAGTTGTTCCACACAAAATTGCCTTTCCAACGGTGCTATGCAATCAACTGTACTCAATTCGGTTTTTATCTTATACTGGCTGAGATACCCAGAATGTGTGTTTTCTTCAAAGTGCTTATGTGGTTCTGGATTGATAAAATGTCATAAACAAACGTGAATAACTCCTAATGTGAACATGATACACACACAGTGTCAGTGGCAAAGTTGTTCAGCACAACATTACCATTTCTAATGGTACTATGCAGTCAATTCTAATCAATTCTGGCTGGCAAGTAATATTAAAGCGTGAGTGACTTCTCCAGACATTTCTAGGGCACACAGGAAGTCTGGTGACTTCTGTAGGCGTTCTGGGACACACTGCAGTAGATTTGCTGGCGCCTACTGGTGTTTCTAGGAGGCAATGAGTTAAGGGACTCCATGGCCCACTTTGCTACTAAACATTCCTTTTCAGTGATGGAGTACCTTTTCTCTCTGTCATGCAACTTCCTACTTATGTACACAACTGGATGTTCCGTCCCATCTATATTTTGACTCAATACTGCACCTAGGCCTACCTCCGATGCGTCAGTTTGTAACAAAAATGGTTTCTCAAAGTCTGGGTTTCTTAAAACAGGAACTGAACATAATGCAGCCTTAATGGCCTGAAAAGCTTCATCACACTCTGGGGTCCATTTCACATTATTTGGGTACCATTTTTCCGTGAGTTCAGTGTTGGGAGTAGCTAACTCAGTAAAGCTGGGAACAAATCTCCGGCAATAACCAGCCAGCCCTAAAAATGACCTGACATGTTTCTTTGTTTTAGGGACAGGGCTGTTAGCTACAACTTCTATTTTAGAAGCCTCTGGCTTGACTTCTCCATTTCTCAACATATACTCCAAATATCTGGTTTCCTGCATGCCCAATGCACATTTGGTAGTATTAATAGTTAAACCTGCCTTTTTGATAGCTTTGATAACTGCTCGTTGGTGTTCCAGTTGGCTTTTCGAATTTGGACTGTATACCAAGACATCATCCAGGTATGCAGCACAATAACCAGTGTGAGGAGATAAAATGACATCCATGTACCGCTGGAATGTAGCTAGTGCACCATGTAAACTAAATGGCATGGTGGTGAACTGATAGAATCCAACATGAGTGGCAAATGCAGTTTTATCTCTGGATTCTTTAACTAAAGGTATTTGCCAGTAACCCTTGGTGAGATTGAGGGTACTGATACACTTTGCACTGCCCAGTCTGTCCACCAAATCATCTATTCTGGGCATAGGATAACTGTCAAATTCTGACACTTTATTAAGTTTCCTAAAATCGAGGCAGATTCTAACACCCCCTTCTTGTTTGTTTACAGTTACTATTGGAGATGACCAAGCACTCCTCGATGACTCTGTGATACCCAATTCTTTCATTTTTTGTATTTCCTTAACCACGTCAGCTCTTAACCGCTCTGGTAACTTGTATGTCTTTTGCCTAATAGGGCAAGCATTCCATGTCCCTATAACATGCTCAGCCCCTTTTGTTTGGCCAGCTGCTGTGGTAAAAGTACTGTTAAATGTCTTTAGCTACATTACGAATGTCTGCAGTTTGTTCTGAGGTTAAGGAACATTCACCTTTACACCATCAGCAGTTAGTTTGTTCCAGTCTATCATAAGCTACATCAATATCTTCTTTGTCAGTTTCTGGTAAAACTAGCAAAGCAGCTTTTGTCATTTTTTTCAACCCATTTGTTGAGGAGGTTAGCATGGTATATCAAAGTAGGATTTTTCCTGTCAGGGGTCTCAGTCTCATAGTTAACGGTACCAGTACGTCTAAGCACTCTGTAAGGCCCTTGCCACTTCATCAACAGTTTATTTTCTGTTGTCGGTTAACAGTAACAAAATCTTTTCACCTGGCTCCAAAACCTTTTCTTTTTACCCCATACCTTCTGCTGGTTTTGGGCCTCTTCCTGATTACCATGGGTAATTTCAACGTATTTTTCCAGCTTCTTTCTTAGGGCACACTTATAAGATGTTACAGACTGCTTCTGAGTGGGGTTATCTTCCCACATTTCTTTAATCACATCCAGTGGTCCCCTTGGCTGCCTACCATACAGCATTTCAAATGGTGAAAACCCTGTTGATGCCTGTGGCACTTCTCTGTAAGCAAAACGTAGGTAAGGCAAGTATTAGTCTCAGTCTTTCCCTTCCCCTTTTACAAACCTTTTTAACATGCATTTTAGGGTTTGATTAAAACTCTGAACAAGACCGTCTGTCTGAGGGTGATGGGGGAGGTTCTTATGGCAGTAATACCTAGTAGTCTGTACAGCTCCTTAAGTAATGCAGCACCAAAATTACTACCCTGATCAGTAATAATTTCTTTTGGTATGCCCACTCTGTTGAAAATCTTTGCAAGCTCTGCTGTCAGTTTTGAAGCTGTGACAGTATGCATTGGCATTGCTTCTGGATATCGAGTAGTATAGTCGCATACTACCAGGATAAATCTACTACCCTTTTTACTTTTGTCTAAAGAACGAACCACATCCATTGCAATTCTCTCAAAAGGCATATCTATCAAGGGTAGGGGCACCAGTGGCACCTTGTCTTTTCTAGTGACTGGGGCTACTTTCTGACACTCAGCACAGGAATTACAATAGGTAGCAACATCTTCATGAATTCTAGACCAGTAAAATCTATACAGAAATCTGGCAATTATATGATCCCTCCCTGAGTGACCAGCCATAGGACTATCATGTGCAATCTGTAACAACTCTGTTCTTTATTTCTGTAGTATAACCAATTGTTTGGTCTGTTCCTGTGTCTGAGATTTAACCAAAACACTGTACAGTAACCCATTACATTTTTTAAACATTGGCCCACCTTGTTTTGGTTTCACCCCAGCTGCTTGAAATAACCCTGGAGAGAAACATTGTTAGCTTGTTCTAAAGAAAATCATAATCAGTAATCCGTTTAGTTTTAGCATTTTCATATGTTAACCCTTTATGTCCATCAGTCATTTGTTGCCACAGTTTCTTCAGGCATCTTCTTTCTTTCCTGGATTTCGGATCTTGGAGCTGTGCTCAGGCAAGTCGAATCAAAATCACTGAAAGGAAAAGTGTCCCCACCATCTAAATTTTCTTTGCCTGAGCTCTTGTCACCACAGCTGCTGAAACATCAGGATTTACTCCCACTTTGATTAACTCAGTAAATCCTGGAAAGTAATTTCCGATAATCACAGGTACAGGTAATTTGGGTACTACCCCCACTTTCATTTTATGTGACACCCCATTAATAGTCAGAGTCAATTGGGTGGTGGGATAGTACCGAGTGTCCCCGTGGATGCAAATGACTCCTGTATCTGGTCCTTTTGCACAGTGTTTTCCAAGCACCTCAACATGCACTAGGGTCTGTCTGCTTCTTGAATCAATGAGTCCATTTACAGTCTTATCCCCCACCTTCACATCTGTTAAGTACTTGCCCCAATTTGCTAAGGACAAATCTGCTCCAGTGTCACTCTTTTTACGGCAGTTTCTTGCAATATGACCTGGCTTATACAGTTATAGTAAATAACGTTTTTGGGCACAGATTTATTACCCCCACCAGAGTTCTTATGAGTCTTGGAGTTTATATGGGAAAAAGTGTGTCTTACCAGTGCCTGGCTATTACCTCACTGCTGTGGTATCTGTCTGGCCATTTGGTAGTCCTTGGTCAAAGAAACAGCCTTTCCCCCCTTTTTGGTCAGTGTTCCTTTACCCAAGCTGCACACATTTATAGGCAGGATGTTGATGAATTGCTCCACTGCAAATGTATCGATGGTCTGTGGGACTGTTTTGCCCTCTGGTTGGAGCCATTTTATCAGGAGTTCTCTGAGTCAGGTGAAGGCTTCTAGAGAATTGTTGTCTGAGTTGTACTTCAGAGATTGAAATCTCTGCCTGTAGGTCTCTCCTGAGATGTCATACCTTTTCAGGATTTCGCTTTCACCAGGTCATAGTTTTCTGACTGTGCAATGTCCATATTGCTGTAGGCAAGTTTTTGGGCTTCTCTCTGTCGGGTATGGTACCAGTCTGATTGTTTGTTGCTGCTTTGGCCATTGGCAGGCTGTGGCAGCTCTTTCTACAGTTGTCAGGTATGCCGCTATCATCCGAGGGACACAACTTTGTAAGTTTAATGACTTTTAAGTTGCTTGTATTTTGTTGCTCATCTGGATCTGTGCCAGATCCTCTGCCTGTGATAGCTTGCAAGGCATCCAGCCATCGCTGCTCCTGTCGCTGCATCTCTTCTCGCATCTGCGGCTTCTCTTCTCTCCTCTGCTGCTCCTGTCGCTGCATCTCTTCTCTCCTCTGTGCTTCTAAACTTTGAATCTCTTTCTCTCTGCTTCTCCGTCTCTTTTTGTTGTATAGCCCACCATTTGAAAAAGTCCATCAGGCTTTCAGGTTCTGTCACTGCCTGTTCTTTTTCCCTAACTTGTACTGGCTGTACATTCTCAGCTTGGACTTCTATCTCTGCTAGTTTGGCTGCCATTCTCCTGGTAACCACTCCTGGACTTGCTGCTGCAGAATCCATGCCTTTCTCTATGCTTCCCTGGTACTAGGTCCAGTACCCATGCACAAAACTCTTGGCTTAGAGTATGCACGGCTTAATCCCACTTAGGATGACACCATCTGTCATCGAGGCACAGGTCAGGAAGCATAGGAAAAACTAGGAGCAGTTGTAGAATTTGCAAAAAAAATGTTTATTAGTACTAGTAGTAACGTAAAATAAATCAACTTGTTCAGTATAACTATTTACAAAGGCAGAATAAACAGAGAAGATCCATCTGAGTTTTCCTTCAGTCTCTGTGTGTCTCTCAAAACATTTCATCTCTCTCTTTTAAGTCTTTGCAACCCCCCTCCTTTTTCCTTTTTCCCTCTAGTCGCGGTCTGTGAGGCCTCTCTCAAGCATCCACCTGCTCCTGCCCTGCCTGAAGTCCTCCTACCTGTGCTTCTTCTCTCCCTCCTCCTCTGTCCATGGTCGGCACCCCAGCTTAATCCCTCCGGGTGGGCGTCCCTCCTCTTGGGCACACTTTTTTATATTCAGACTCGACATAGGAGGGGACCTGGGTGAAGAACCTGGAAGGCCAGGCAGGATGGACCCGGAAATGGGCATGAGGGCAGGTGCCGTCGCCTACCCTGCATACCAGGCTTTTCCTTGTTCTGGTGATCTTCTCCCCCCTCCCGTGCGTGTGCATGTCCCCGATGCTAGGCACACGACAACCCCTGTCTGCATCAGGGCACGCTGATTACTTGCAGCCGAGCATGTTGCAGTGCCCCCAGTCTCCACCAGGAGCCGCTGGCAAGCCGGGCGATCCCCAACCCCCACAGGGAGGAGAGCAGCCCACTAGGCGCTTAATCCTCACCTGCCCCTACCATCCACCGGCGGCCCGAGCTTGCTCCCGAACCCAGGTCGCCGGGATGGCGCGAGGTGTGGCATCCAGCGCCTCAGCCCTCGGTGCCACCAGGCTGGCTAGCAACCCCTCCTTAACAAGCAACTTGTTTTTTCTAAATGTTCTTGTCAGTTTCATGCAGGTGCAGAAAACACAATGTCCTGGAACTGAAGCCCCTTTGCCACAGCTTCTGAAAAAGGGCTTAAAATCTGCTCTCAGGTTAACCCCTTGAGTTCCCAATAGCTTTTTACAATCATCTCAAACTATAATTATATACATTTCAACAGTAACACTACATAATTTCTAAACAAAGGGATCCCAATATCAGTTACATTTCCACATAATGATTTGTATATATTTTTATACCAGCATATATGCAAGGGAGGAAAAGACAGAAACAGCAAGGGAAGATTGAGAGACAGAGAATTTCGAGACTGTTGGGGTGATCAAACTTAGGTCTCACAGGAAAATTTGGTTAGCAACCAGACAGACAAGAGACAGAAAAGGAAAGAACAGAATATATATCCCTGCATTCAGACTCCTCATAACAACTGGGACCGGATCCTATTCAACCCTGTCACACAGGAACCAAGTGGTTTTCAGTTCCCCTTCTTCTGTCAGGAACCGATCACGATTGTTTTTATTTTAAATTCTCTTGGTTCCAGGGAACCAACTGTTGGCCTCTCAACAAAAATAGAACAGAGTTTAGTTTTTTTTCTGACTGTAATGTCAGAGGTTCAGAGACCAAAGAAGAAAACAGGACCTAATGGTTTTAAGCAGTGTACTAGTTGTGGTCGCCTAGTTGCTAATGCTGGTAGTCATAATCTTTGTATATTCTGCTTAGGTCCTAGCCATATATTTGCTAACTGTGCTGTGTGTAAAACTTTTGGCCCCAAAACTATTAAGAAAAGGGCTCAGAAGTTAGAAAAAGGGGCCATTGTTCCTCCTTCAAAATCCTCAGAAGAGGTAGCTCCTTCTACCTCTTCCTCTGCTAATTCAAAAAATAAAGTACAGGTCTAGTCAGTGGATCCGAAATCTATGGCTAAAGCTGACTGTTCTAAAGCTAAAAGACCTGTGGAACTGGCAGGGGAGCCAGTTCAGCCAAGAAAAATCAAAAACAAAAGCATGTGGCTGCACGTCCAGCTGAGAAGGCTAAGGAGCTCTCAGCCGACAAGCCTCCTATGCTCTCAGCAGAGGAGATTGCTAGGGCTTTACAGATCTTGCAGACACTACAGATGGTGGTACCAGCTCCTGCACCAATCCTACCAGTTCCTACCCAGGTACTAGTGGTTCAGGAACCTGCCTAAATGTATGAGATGCAAGAGGAGAGAGGAGGAGAGCCTGAGGTGTCCTCTGAACATGAGTTTGGTTCCCAACCTAGGGGTCCAGGAGATTATACTTATCATTTTACTTTGAAAGCAAATGATGGACATCTTAAATCTCCCTATCCAAGAAACCGAGGAGGAAGAGACAGACTTCCTAGAAATGATGGGTTAGCTCCACAAAGAGATTGCTGCTACACATGCACTGATCTCTTAAAAAGCAGGTACTGAAAATTCTTAAAACCCCTACTACCTTTCCATGGGTTGAGAAAAAGATAAACAAGAAGTACCAGCTGGGTAGGTCTAATACTACCTTCTTTTTCAGCCATCCTGACCATGAAGGGGTGGTACAGGCAGCAGCCTGTGACAAGGCCAGAATCCATCTGTCCTCTCACTCTCCTGATAAGGACTCCAGAATACTGGATGCCATGGGGAAGAAAGGGTACCTGGCAGCTTAATTTCTGGTGAGGCAAGCCAGTTACATGATGTACACAGCACAATATCGAAAAGCCTTGTGGAATACAGTACTGGCACTTACTGACAAAATCCCAGGTGAGGCTGCAGTGGACCTAGCGGAAACTGCTAGGACAGCACTTGATACCACCAAGTACCAGTTCCATATGACTGTGGACACCAATGACAGAGCTGCAAGGCTGATGGCACTCACTGTCTCCATGAGGAGGTTCGTCTGGCTCAGCACTACCAGCCTGACCCAGGACTCCCAGACAAAGGCCATGGATGTCCCCTGTGAGGGTGACTCCCTCTTTGGGGATAAAATGGAGGCCTACATGAAGAAGGTGGAGGAGTATAAGGCTACTTACAGGAGTAATAGCCAATGAGAAACTCCTCCACTTTGTATAGGTCCCAAACTAGGGAGGTAGGGGATCCTACTCATAGGTTTCATAGTTATACAGAGCTTTAAAAGACAAGATCCATATGCTCGCCGTAATTTAAGAGTATCCCAATATCTTATTATTTATTAAGAAATTATCTAACTCTTTCTTAAAGATTTCAATATTACTACTAACAATTATTTCTACTGGCAGTTTATTCCAGATCCTAGGTGCTCTTACTGTCAACCAGTGCTTCCTTTTATTTGAATGAAATCTATCTGTTTTTATCTGAAGTGGATATGCTCAAGTATTCTAATTATGATCCATGATTTCCAAATCAAGCTGTTCCCATAGTATTGGGTCATTTAGGGCCCTATAGATTAAGCGCATATCCCCCTTTAATCTCCTAAACTCTAGAGAGTATAACCCCAGAGTACTAAGCCTCTGGTTATATTCCAACCTCTGTACTTCCTTAATTTTACAGGTAGCTCTTCTCTGGACCCTCTCAAGCAAAGCTATATCCCTTTTTTAAATGAGGGCCACAACTGGGAGCAATACTCCCAATGAGGGCATTACCATGTATACAATGGCAAAAGAACACCACTGTCTCTACTTTTAATGTGTTTATTTATACAGTACTGTATACTACCAGCTTTTTTATTTTCTGGTTATAATGGGGTGTAAAGTTCAGATTATCATCAGTTTTTATCTCCAGATCACATTCTTCTGTAGTCACCTTAAGTAATTTACCCCCATATTATAATCATGGAGGATATTTTATTTCCCAAATGCATCACACTGCACTTATCTACATTAAAAATGAACCATGATTGTGTGTCCAAAATTCCAACTCGCTTAGGGCTGATTGTAATAATTCTGCATCTTTATTAAGATTGACCACCCTACCAAGTCTTGTATCGCCTGCAAATTTTGAAAACCAAATATCAGGAGAAGCCTTCGTTGTCCCAATATAAGCAGTAAACAGGCAGGGGCCCAGTACAGAACCCTGTGGCACTCCACTAGTCACACTCTGCCAGTTGGAAAATTACACCCTTATACACATACTCTGTCTCCTACCCTCAACCAGGATTTTATCCAACAGGTGATATTACGGTTAACTCCCATATTGACCAGGGTTTCAAGTAACTTGTCATGGGTACCTTGTCAAAGGCTTTTGCTATAAATCTAAAAAGATAACATCCACGGAACTACCTTCATCCAGTGCCTGATTATTTCCCATAAAATTCCAATAGATTTGTTTGACAGGACCTCCCTTAACAAAGCCATGCTGTCATAGTCAACATTATCGGTCTTATATTGGTGCTCCGTAATAAAATCCTTAATGAAACCATTCCATTCTTTCAGGCCCAGGCCACAACGGACTGCCCAAGGGCTACTTTAGGGGCTTTAGGCAGGAGAGCCATGAGAAGACCTCAGGCTCAGGCCCAGACAAAGCAGAATCCCTGACAGGCCAGTACAGGTCACCTTCTTCCTACCAGTAGGAGGCAGTCTGGCTCACTTACTGCAAGCCTGACAAGTCATTACCACAGACAAGTGGGTCTTGGAGGTAGTGAGCCAAGGGCTATCTCTAAGTTCTGAATCCCTCCCCAAAGTAACAGCCAGGCATTTTGTCCCAGCAACCTCTGCAGACAAGACCCTGCTGGAAGCAGAGGTGGCAAACTTGCTAACTATCAGAGCAGTGTAGCCTGTACTCCTGCTCCAGAGGGCAAAGCTTCTACCCAAGATACTGCCTCACTCAAAAGAAAAATGGGGACTGGTGACCCATCCTGGATCTCGACTCCTAAACAAACATGTCTCCAAACCAAAGTTCAAAGCGATCACTCTGGCCGTGACAATCCCTACATGCAGAAAGGGATTGGCTGGCATCCTTGAACATCAAGGTTACTTACTTTTACTTATAAAATGGTAAAAATTTCTAGTGCTCTGATTGGTGCACAGGTTGCCAGATCCGTGTCCTTATGGACTGCTATTCTGGCAACCTGCACTACATGTCTGCCAGTAGCCATGCTACACACATAAATCAGTGAGTCTGTGCTGCCCAAACCGCTTTCAGCAACCTTCAAACACTCACAGAATGGCAGTAAATCCATCGCAGAAACTGGACCATAAGAAACAACTGATTCTCTGCCGCCACTGCGGCTTTCAAATCATACGCCCGCCTCCTGCTTAAGTCATTTAACATATAAGAACAACACTAACCATATCTGTCATCCGATCAGGTTGTGTCACTTGCTGTCTTTGATCTCCACAGTTTCCCCGTCCCCGCCCCATTGAGAGGCCCTGCCACAGCAGCACCAACTTCAAAATGTAATGAGAAGTGCTTATCTATGGCGGCTGCAAACAGACATGCTCGCTCAGACTCAAGCGGGCTCTGAAGTAAACAAAATAATATAAAAGAGGAAAAAAGAGCCAAAAAATTTCTAAATCTTTGGGGGCACAAGAAACATCTGACAGCAGCCCATTCTGCTCACTCCCGTTCCCTCTAAGTGAGTCTGCGTGGGCAGTTGTACAGAAATCTAAAAAATGTAAAGGGAGAAATAAATGAAAATAAGCATATTCTTTAACATTTTGTGTGTTGGCGTGTTTAGCTGAGTTGTGGGGAATGGACACACAGACAGACACCAACCCCTATACTGACTGTTAAATAAACAGCTGCATTCCAAGCCAATGGCAAGGACTACTTTTCCTTTTTTCTGCTAATATGAGCATTTTTTTTTTTTTTTTACTGTTTTATGTACACTTTCTATGCATATTTTTAAATTAACTTATTTATGAGGGGGCCATTTTATAAGCACAGTAAGACCACGATGAGGTGTGTGTTATGGCCTGATAAACACTTCCCAGGTGCTAAAGACACTCGGCATAGCTCCTCGTCCCTCATAACGCATCTGGGGCAGAAAAAGAAAAAGTAGTTCTTGCCACTGGCTTGGAATGCAGCTGTTTATTTAATAGTCAGTATAGGCGTTGATGTCTGTATAGGGCAGTATACCTGGCTCTACAGAGCTTTGCCTTTCACTTAAAAGGAAAGGTGGTACAAGTCAGGACAAACAATACCACCAGCATGTACTACATAAACAAGCAAGGGGTTGGCCCGGTGGCACTGAGGGTTGAGGCGCTGGACGCCACACATGGCGTCATGCCAGTGACCGGGTTGAGGGAGGCGGGACTCAGGCTGCCAGGGGTCAGCGGAGAAGGGACCAAGCATCCAGAGAACTGTTCTCCTTCCCAGGGAGGGTCTGGGGACTGCACCACTCCTGTGTGGCTCCTGGCGATGGCTAGGGGCAGTACAAGAACATGCGATGCTAGGCGGACGCTGGGGCGGAGGCGATGGTGGGTGTCGAGCGCCATGGGCGGCCGTGCTCTAAGGGAAAAAGAAGTGAAAATACCCTCACTGGTTTTGGGAGGCAACAAGAGCTCCAGGGACATCTCTCACATCGCCAGTGCTGGGCCATCTCTCTCTCTCTCTCCGGGTCTCCACTGGCTGTCCACTAGACTGACCCTCTAATATCAGAAAAGCCATCTGGTAGGTGAGGCGGGCCCTTCCCCAGGGGGGGTGATCCAGGGAGCTGGAAGGTACTCATGGGTGGTCCCGGGAAGAGAGAGGCTTCAGGCGGGAAGTAGCAGGGATTGTTGAGTGGGCACCTCCGAGAGATGCCCCATCCAGTGAGAGAGAGAAAAAGTAAAAAAAAAAAAAAAAAGGGAACCAGGTCCACCCCACTCTGTACAGAGGCAAGGACAGTGTGGGGCCTGGCTTACTCACTACAAGTGTCTCTATCAGCCGTTCACCTTCCAGGAAAGGACAATGTCCTGGCAGACACTCTCAGCAGAATCAGCCCAAACCATTATGAATGGTCCCTAAATGCACAAGTGCTCCAGTCAGTATTCAGAAGGTGGGCACACCAGAGATAGATCTCTTCACCTCCACAGACAATCACCAGCTGCTACAGTTCTGTTGCAGACCCCCCAATAGGGGCACAATGCTGGTGGATGCCTTAACACTGGACTGGTCAGGCAGATTTCTGTATGCCTTCCCTCCTTTTCCCCTGTTGCTCAGGACACTGGTAAAACTCGGGTCACGACCAGCAACAATGATCCTGGTGGCCCAAGATTGGGCAAGGCAGCCATGGTACTCACTACTGCTGACCCTGTCTGCCTCACAGCCAATACACCTGCCTCAGAGGCACAATCTACTGACATCCTCGGGGCAGGATCCTGTATCCCAGTCTCAGAGACCTATGCCTGAAGGCTTGGCTCTTGAAGACTTAAGAGTTTGCAAACTTGAACCTCTCTGAAGAGGTCCTGACTGTGCTCAGGGGCTCCAGGAAGCTATCTGTCAAGCAAACATATTCTTCAAAGTGGAAAAGATTTTCCATTTGGTGCCAGGGTAGGGATATTGATCCTTATGGTGCCAGTCTCTCTGTCCTGCTGGACTATCTGATGCACCTACATCCACTGGGCCTTATACCTTCCACATTGAAGATCCATTTGGCTGCAGTCTCAGCATATGTATCAGCTGGTAAGGATAGGTCTATGACCTCCTGTTTTCAGGAAATTCTTCAAAAGCCTCAACCACCTTCAGCCTCCCCTCAGGGAGCCAGTCTCAGCCTGGAATCTTAATATTTGCATTGCCAAGCTCATGGAGCCCCCTTTTGAGCGCATGGCAACTGCAGACCTGAAGTACGTCACTTGGAAAACTGTTTTTCTAGTTGCCGTCACATTAGCCAGAAGAATCAGTGAATTGCAGGCTCTCTGCACTGACCAGGTCTGCATGTCAGTCCACAGGGACAGTGTCATACTCTGAACCAACAGGAAATTTCTTCCTAAGGTGGTCTCAGATTTTCATTTGAACCAGTCTGTTACTCTACCAGTATTCTTCACTGAGAATTCCAGGTCATCCAAACGGAAATTGTATTGTCTGGATGTCAAGAGCGGACTCGGCCACTATCTTGACAGAACCTTGAAAGATCTTACAGGCAAGGACCCTAAGTCACCACCCACCATGCTCAACATAAATGGAACAGCAACAACTGACCTGTACACCATCACCAACACCTTTAACAAAGAGTTCTCCAACTTGGATAGTGTCCTCCCTTCTAATTTCTTTGATGCCCCCTCTGGTAGTAACCCTCCTGCAACTACTCCTCTCCTACACCTGCCCCACAATTCTTCTTCAAGGAGATCCCAGTGCATGAAGCCAGAACCTATATTCGAAGGCCATTCACAATGCAGGCTACAGTGGTGACTCCTTGACCTGAAGTTGTTAGCACTTGTCCTTGAAGAAGTCCTTGAACCCTTGACAAAGGTCCTCAACCTATCACTAAGGATGTCCCAGTTCCCATCTCACTGGAAACAGGCAACCATCACACCGGTACACAAAAGTGGAGGCAAATCACTGCACTCCAACTACAGACCTATCTCCATCCTCCCTCCGTTGTCTAAGGCCCTGGAGCGCATCGTCTCAGATCAGTTAGTCAAGTACCTGGAAAAATACAACACCCAGTGTCCTGAGCAACACGGTTTCTGAAAAGGGCACAGTACCACCAGTGCAGTATTAGAATTCACGGGCTTCATCCATACCACACTTGATCAAGGAAACTGTGTAGGGGCAGTATTCATCGACCTTACGAAAGCCTTTGATACTGTGAACCACCCACTCCTACTCAAGCAATTATCAAACATTGGGCTCTCCAATGAAGCACTGCTCTGGTTTTCAAGCTACCTTGGGGAGAGGGTCCAGCGGGTTAGGATTGCCGGTGTCACCTCGGAAGAAAAGTTGGTCCTTTCAGGGTCCACAGAGAGTCCATCCTGGGGCCACTACTCTTCAACCTCTTCCTCAGTGACCTTCCCAGTGTCTGCCACCAGAAATTACTGCTCTATGCCGACGACGCAGTCATGTTCACCAACCACCAAAATGCAGAGCTCCTCAAGAAACAATTACAGCTTGAATTCATGCGCATCGAAGGATGGTTCAAGTCACACAAACTGGTCATGAACTACAGCAAAACAAAGGTTATGACCTTCTACAATGCCAGGAGCAAGTACAAATCCCGTGACCTCACCATCTTAAACCAAACAGGGACCTTGCTTGAACACGTTCCTGATTTTAGATACCTAGGTGTCACATTGGACAGCTCACTGTCCTACCATCGGCACATAGATTCTGTCGCCAAAGCCACCAACATCCATAGAGGCCTGCTCTACAGGCACAAACACTGCATGACTCCTGACACTCTCCGGTTGGCTATCAACAGCTCTGTCACCTCCATCATCGATTACGGGCTAGCAATTTATGGCTCTGCCTCCGCCTCTGCCCTCTGCAGAGTTACAGTTGCACTCAACAAAGCATGCAGGCTGCTAACTGGGGCTGATCGACTTGCACACACTTGTGACCTGTACACTCGGGCAGGATCATCATCTCATCACCTCTCGTCAGCCAGATACAGTATCAAACCTGCCTCTTAGCCAAAAAAGTCCTCCTCGGGGTCATGCCCCCGGGCATTGAAAAGCTACTCATTGACCACCACAGCACCCAGAGAACTAGAAGTTCACAACAACTAACCTTCCTTATCCCCAGATGCTGGACTACCATGGGCCAGAGGACCTTTACCCACAGAGCACCACAGTGGTACAATACTCTCAACAAAGAAACTCTTACTGCTGCTGCTCTTGGCCCTTTTAAGAGACAACTCTGACTTCATCTCATTTCAACTAGTCATTGTGACTGCCTCGCCTAATCAGGGGCCCACCGTTCACTGCCCTCCACTTCAGTCTTGACAGCTATCTCTCCCCGCCTTGCCTCCTTCTACCTGCCTACCCCCTTGCCCCCTCTCCCTTTCCTCCCCGGGGCATTTCCTGACTTTATCCCTCCTCTCTCTCCCCTTTAGAGCTCTTACCCTCACCCTCTACCCTCCGACAATGGCCTTCCTGCCTGCATACCCCTTCCTCTCACCTGCAGTGCTTATTTCCAAGATTGCCCTTGGCTGGTATGTCATGCTACTTAACATTTGGCACATTTTGAATTACTGGAATTTCCTAAGCCTCAGTCTCTTACTTCTTGTTATTGCGTAACTATGTATTTTTATGTTGACCTTTGTATGTATGTATACCCCCCCATTCGTTCGATGTGGAACCTTTGTAAACGAGCAGTTCCTGCTCAAAGGTATTTGTAATCCTAGATTTCAATAAAATAAAAAAAAATGAAAAAAAAAAACAACGGTCACAGGCCTGAACATACTCCGCTGTCCCTCACATATGGGGAAGTGGGTAAAGGTAAGCTTGCATCAAAATGAACCATTGCATGCTGGATTGTGGCTTGCATACAGTTCTGTTACAGTAAAGCGGGTAAGCAAGCCCGCCGGGCGCATTCCACCAGGGATGCAGCTGCAAGAGACATCCTGTTGTTAGAAATCTGCAAAGCAGCTACATGAAAAACTGTTCTCACTTTCACCAAGCACTATAGTTTGGACATACAGTCCAGGAATGATGCCAGATTTGGCACAGCAGTGCTGTAGAACCTGTTTCCAAAATAGGTCCTCTGCCCAACCTCCAAAGGTACTGCTTGGTAGTCTGCATTTGTTTAATCATAATAAGTGATTCCTGGGGTTAGAAGAAGAAGAAATTGCTCACCATAGTAATCTTGTTTCTTCAGGGATCACTCATTATGATTAAAGCTCCCACCTGCCTCTCCTACCTGAACCTATTAAAAGGGAGTGACCTAGTTCTTCATCCCTGCTGGCATTAGGGACAGGTTTTCCACAGCTGATGTTACGTTTCTTTTACCAGTTGGTATCTGTTGTTGTCCCTTTTCCTAAGGGATTTTAACGTTTTATTGTGGGTGATTAAAAAAGGAGGGTTTTTAATCTTTAGTATCAGATCGCTAGAGGGTCTACCCTGTTAGGCTTCATAATAATCTGAAGCACTACAGTGCAGCAGTTACAAGGGGCAGCAGTTTGAAACTGGCACAAGCATCTTTCCATGGCAGTAGAACGCTGAAGACTGACTGCATTTGTTTAATCATAATGAGTGATCCTTTGGGAGAAACAAGATTTCTACGGTAAGTAATTTTTTCTTCTCATTCCATCTGTTAAAAATGTTATAAAGGCTTGCTGTTCCTTAAACCCCAACTTAGGGAATCTGTCTCCCCCCTCAGGATTTGAACCTTTGAATAGCTAAGCTGATGGAGTTTCCATTTGAGCCCATGGCTACTGCAGACTTAAAATATGTCACCTGGAAAACCATTTTCCTAGTGGCAATCACTTCAGCCAGAAGGATGTCAGAGCTGCAAGCTCTTTGCACTGAATCTAACCACATTATTTCCCACTGGGATAAAGTAGTTCTCAGGACTAACAGGGAATTTCTTCCCAAGGCAGTGTCGGAATGTCATGTTAACTAGTCTGTAACGCTCCCTGCCTTTTTCCTCATACAAATCACTCCTGGTAAACACAGGCTTCATATCCTGGATGTTAAAAGGGCACTGATCTACCACCTGGAGCATATCAAGCAGCTCAGGTCCTCTCACACTCAGCTGCTCCTCACCTATGGAGAGGTGGGTAAAGGCAGGCCAACCTCTAAGAGGACCATCTCTTGTTGGATAATGTCCTACATTCAATTCTGCTGCAGCAAGCCTGGCAGGCAGCCACCTCAGGGCCCACTCCACCAGGGGCACTGCAGCCTCAGTGGCAGCAGCAAGAGACTTACCCTTGCTCGACATCTGCAAAGCAGCTACCTGTAAGACTGTACACACCTTCACAAAGCACCACTGCTTGAGTGTACAGTCCAGATCGGCTGCCAGATTTGGCACTGCAGTCCTGCATAACCTCTTTTCAAAGCAGGGTCTGTTCTCTCCTCCCAGCTACACTGCTTTGTAGTCCGCACTAGGCAAGCATACTAAGGGATTCCTGGCAAGAGAAGAAAAAATTATTTGCCATAGTAATATTAATTCTTCCAAGGGATCTCTCAGTATGCTTGACCTCCAACCCAGCCTCCCCTCACATAACTTGGTGGAGAATTGTTCTGCAGGCCTTGCCTTAGGCCAAATTTCTTTCTGTAGAGCAATAAAATGTGTAATGTTCCACAATGAAGCATATGATGTATATAGTCTGCCTACAGGCGAGTTCTCTTTTCCTGTTTTTCCTTTTTTCTTCTGTAGTACTAGAATAGGTTTAGGGTTTGGGGCCTTTTGCTCCTCAGGCTTTGAAATGAATCTGACTGGAGTACAGCAGAACTTACAGGCAGCACTCTCTTACTACAAGCTGATTGGCTAAGTTTCTGGCATCATTAGCATAACTCCACCTCGGGGGCAGCTGAACCCAGTTGGCACAACTGCACTAGTCACGCATACTGAGGGATCCCCTAGAAGAAACAACATTACTATGGTAAGTAATTTTTCTTACTGCAGCTTTATTTAACAAAAGCAGCATTTCTGTAGCAACGGCAAACACTCCTGCCTGCTTGGGGTTGGGGGGGGAGGCATGTAGCCAGACACAGGTGCTTTATCCCATCCACAGGGAATTACAAAATAAACACATCTTCCTGGAAATAAAGTCTCCACCACTCATTCACACTAGTGGGACTATGCCAGAGGTGCTAGGACCGAGTGGAAGCCAAAATCTCCCGGCGCCAAGGTAGGACCACGTATACGCAGTGCCACGAGACCGGCTTGTGCCATATAGGCTACCTCGGTGTTGACCCTCCAACTGTCTGTTCTTTTTTTTTCCGCCAAGTGCACTTCAGTGGCGATCGCTTGCCCGCAGGAGTCCAATCTTCATGTCTATACAACAGCAGCATAGTCCTTCAGTATTTGATTAGTTGTAGTATATTTTTATTTATTTAGTTAAAAAAAGTTTTCTTTCATCTCAACAAAGAACAGAGAAGTCTTCTTCAGCCTGCCTTCGACTGAGTCGATCATGAATGGGGCCGGTGGCGGTAAGGAGACTTTGCATGAAAGCTGTTTCAGCAGCATGGCTGGGTCCAGTCCACCACCCTCTACGGAGGGGAGGGTCTGACTAGGGGCAGTCCAGTGCTCGGGAAGAAGTGTGGTCTTCCCGAAAGCACAGAAAAAGTGGGCCCATTCTTGATCTTCGTCGGGGACCCTGTACTTCTCGGTCTTGAGTTCTTCTTCATCCCACCAGTCGGAAGAAGAAACTGTACCGCTCGAGATCGCCCTCTGAATGCGTCTGCATGAAGATCGTCGGTGGCGGGGGACAGGAGGCCGACCCTGACATCATCTTCAACTCCAAGTCCTTCCCCACCCCTGAAGTCCTCCAGTGAGCAGTTTCCATCATTGGGCTGTTCTTATGGAGCAGTGGGTTTGGCTGTTGTCCGACTTCCCGTGCCTGTGGAACCAACCCCAGGGCCTTCAGGCCTGGGGGCTTTGGAGTCGCGGGTGGGGCGTTGGATCAGTCTAGTTGCATGGCACCTTTTCAGTGCTGTCAACACTACGCTTTTGTGCTTTTCCACCTCACATGGCTGTGGTGTCACAGGGCCAGCACAGGCGCTACCTTCTCCTACTCCTTGTTTTCAGATCTTCAGCCTTGGGTGCCCTGGGGTTGAGGTTGGGCGCTCAAATGCTCGGTGCCAGTTGTGGGCCACCTTTGACTCTGGTTTTGGCAGTGCCGTGATCTGCACCACTTTCAATGCCATTGCGGGTGCTGGGATTCTCAACTCCAATTCGAGGAGCACCTCCTCCTGCTATCTTTCCTCCCTTTCCTTTATATACTATCCCTCCTGTGCTAGTAGGAGATGATGTTGAGCCTGATCCTGATCTGAGATTAGGAGACGACTTCAATGAAGATTCATTCATTGGAGTGGAAAGTAAGCCCTCTACTTCAGCAGAGCCTTTGGTCGAGGACCTATCCTTCAAATCTCTCCTGAAGCATATGAATTCCATCCTCTCCAGACTTCTGAGGTTGATCCTAGGAAGCTGTTGCAACTTCAATATCTGCATGTTCTGGAAATCCCTGTGAAATTGACACCTCTGGTACAGCCCCCTTTCGAGACTCTTTCACAAATGGTGTGGGGCAGTATGGCACTTATTCCTTCTGTGGCTAAGTCCATAGACAGGAAATACACTCCCCTAAGGATAGACCAATCCTGGCCTCTCAAGCCTTTGCAGACGTCATAGTGGTCTTGTCAGAAAATGACAAAGCCATTCTCCCTCAGGAGTCTACGGGTTGTCCAGTAAATAAAGAATCCCGCAAGACTGACACCTTGGGGAAGCGAGTGTTTGCCACTGTTACCCTAGAAGTGCGTATTGCTAGCTATGAAGGTTATTTCTCACAATTTGAGTATACCTTCTGGCACTCGCTAAAAGCCACTGTGGAGGCTTTTCTGGAGTTGGACATTAGTTCAGAGCTTCTCCAGACTATTACTAGAGGCACTGAGTCTAGTACTCAGCAACTTAAGGCTGCTATGGATGCCTTTGAAACTGCCTCAAGGGCAGCAGCAGCTGGGATATGCACCCGGCGTCACTCATGGTTACGGACTTCAGGGTTCACAAATGATGCTTAACAGAGAGTCATGAATTATCCATTTGATGGAGTTTATCTGTTTGGCCCACAGGTGGAACAGGCACTGGAAGCCACTCAGAAAACTAGGACTGCTATAAAGACAGTCAGGCTTGCCCCTGCTGCCCCTCAACGGGGCGGAAACTGCCAGCAGTTCCATAACTGTCAGTTCTTTCGTGGTAAAGCCAGAGGGGGTTTCAACAAAAAAACAAACCCTCCATCCACAAAAGGAAATGCAGCAGAAGGCACAGGGCCTGAAGGCGCCTAGTGCCACCCTCTGAAAATCCGGCCCAGGTCCCACCTCAACTGTCTGAGGCGGGGCTTGTCTTCGACAGTAGGGGGCATCAGACTCAGTTTTACAACCAGTGGAAGTCCGTTACATCAGACAAAAGGGTCCTCAGGATCATTCGTGAGGGTTACTCTTTGAATTTTTTGGATACCCCTCAGGATAATTACCTCAAATGACAGCCCATACTGTCTATCACTCAGTCAGACCTCCTTGCCTCCGAGATTGAGGGCATTCTAAACTACAGGCAGTAGTAGTTCACGCGGGAACAGGACACAGGTTTCTACTCCCATAACTTCCTAGTGCCAAAGAAAACAGGCGGTATGCACCCTATTCTAGACCTAAGGATGTTAAACAAATTCCTCTTCAAAGAGAAAGTCAAGATGGTATCGCTCGGTACGCTACTACCTCTGATTCATCAGAACAATTGACTGGCTCCCTAGGCATGCAGGACGCCTACCAACATGGTCCCATACACCCAAGCCACCACAAGTATCTCTGATTTGTGGCTCTGGGTCAGCTCTGTCAATTCAGAGTCTTGCTCTTTGGGCTGTCCTCGGTGCCTCGAGTCTTTACAAAGTGCTTTGCAGTACTCATAGCACATCTCAGGAAACTCGGAATTCAAGTATTCCTGTATCTGGACGATTGGCTTCTAGCAAGCCCATCCAGACAAGGGACACGCAAAGCGGTAGCCACAGCTTCCAAGTTCCTGACTTCCATGGGAGTTCTGTTGAATCAGGAAAAATTGCAGCTACTGCCATCCCAACAACTCTTATTCATAGAAGCTCTCCTGGACACCTCCAGAGCAAGGGCCTTCCTTCCAGAGGACAGGAGAAATGATATCTTCCAAATGGCTCACTTCATCAAAGAGAATGACTCAGTTCGAGGTCTCTCGATGCAATGGATGCTGGGTCTGTTGGCGTCATCAGTGTTCACGGTGCCTCTGGCTCATCTTCGCATGAGAACCACTCAGTGGAGCTCGGTACTCAGTGGTCCCTGATCACACATCTGTAGTCCTTTCACATCAAGGTGATGGAACCCCTAAGGTGGTCGCTCACCTGGTGGACTCAGAAGGTCAACCTTTGTCAGGGCTTCCCCTTTGCCACTCTGGAGACACAGATCACCATCACCACAGATGCATCTCTCATCGGCTGGGGAGCTCACTGTCAGGATCTCCACACCCAGGGTCTGTGGAGTCAGGACGAGTCTCAGCTTCACATAAATGTCCTAGAAATGAGAGCTGTCCTGTACGCTGTCTGAGCCCTGAAGGAAATCCTCCATCGCAAAGTAATTCTCCTTCAGACTGACAACAAGGCAGTGATGTTCTACATCAACAAACAGGGTGGAAGCACACTCTTACCCCCCTCTGCAGGGAAGCAATGAGAGTGTGGGAATGCTGCCTGGAACATGAAGCCCTAATCCAGGCAGTCTGCCTGCCTGGAGTCCAGAATGATCTAGAAGATCGCCTCAGCAGAACGGAGGTAGATCCACTGGAGTAGTCTCTCAACTCAAGCATCGTGCAATCGCTCTTCGAAGAGTGGGGCACACCGGACCTGGACCTTTTTGCATCCCCACTCAATGCAAAACTGCCTCTATTCTGCTCCAGAAATCCAGAACCTGGCGTTTTCTGTCAGGATGCATTCAGACTGCGGTGGACAAGATGCTTTCAGTACACATTTCTCCTCTTCTTTTAATTCAGATGGTGCTGCTCAAGCTGGAGGCACGGGGGCAGAATGATCCTTGTCGCCCCATACTGGCCTTGTCAGATTTGGTTTCTGTTAATCAACAGATTATCAGAAGTTCCACTGAGACAACTACCACTTGAAATGGACCTTGTGACCCAGGGCCCAGTGGTTCATCCCAGCCTGAGGTCTCTTCATCTCCACACCTGGCTCCTCAGGAGAGAGAAGTGGGTAGATTTGACGTCTCTCGTAGAGTCTCAGACATTCTTCTAGCAGCGCACAGGCCATCCACTAGGAAGACTTACATGGCAAAGTGAAAATGATTCTCCATCTGGTGTGCAAAAGCCTCCCTAAACCCCTTTTCTTGCCCACTAAACAAAGTCTTAGAGTATCTGCAAGACCTGTCAAATACAGGGCTACAGTACTCAATGGTGAAGGTACATCTCTGTGCGATTTTGGCTTACCACAAGCCTATTCACAATATGTCAGTGGCTCAGCTGCCCTTGGTTAAGAGGTTCCTTAAGGGTATACTTTACACTAAGCCACCAGTCAGAAGACCAGTAGCCACTTGGGATGTCAACCTTGTGCTAGACATGCTCACTCATAAACCTTTCGCGCCTCTGGCAACCTGCGAGTTGAAGTTCCTGACCTGGAAGGCTGCCTTTCTTGTCGCCATTGCAACCACTCACAGAGTGACAGAGTGTCCGAAATACATGCCCTGGTCTCAGACCCTCCATATACAGTATTTCACAAGGAAAAGGTGATTCTCAGAACTCACCCTAAATTTCTTCCAAAAATAGTTTCAGAATTCCACCTGAAACAGCCCTTGGTCCTTCGACCTACTTTGCAAACTTCAGAATGAAGGGGAATGTACCTACATTCCCTAGATGTAAAAGAGTTTTGCGGTTCTACATCAACAGAGCGAAAGAGATCCATAAATCAAGCAACTCTTTATCTCATTCAGCATGGCCCGGCTGGGTCAGCCTGTTGCCATAAGGTGTATTTTGGCGTGGCTAGTAGCATGTCTTCACCAATTCTACTTGATGGCACAGGTAAAACTAGAAGGCAGGGTGTATGCCCACTCTACTAGAGCAATCGCAGCATCTCTGGCAGAAATACGAAACATGCCCTTTGCAGACATCTGCAGTGCAGCTACTTGAAGCTCGGTGAACACCTTTGTGAAGCACTACGCCCTGAATGTCCATGCCAGACAGCATCCGTCCTTTGGCAGGACAGTCCTCAATGGACTTCTGTCCTGAGTGATCTCCTTTCTCTCCTACCACCCTTCTCGGGGGATTATTTTGGCTCGGTACTCTCCCACTAGTGTGAATGAGTGGTGGAGACTTTTATATCTAGGAAGATGCGAAAATTATGTACCTACTGTAATTCTTGATCTTCTTGGACGAAGTCTCCACCACTCATTCACACACCCACCCACCATCCCACGAACTCACTTACCTTGTTTTTGGTCTTCACTCCTTCGATGGCTGGGCTGTGAAGACACTGTTGTGTTGACCCTTATTATACGGGTTATTCGGACTATCGCATGTCCGACATCACTTGGCTTGATTAGGTTAGTTTACGCTGCACCTCCTTAGTAAAAAAGGTACTGAGGCGGTTGGAGGGTCGATGCCGAGGTAGCCTGTATGGTGCAAGCCAGTCTTGGCACCGCACATGTGTGGTCCTACCGGTGCCAACCCTTCTGAAGATTTTGCTCTACTCTGTCCTAGTGCTCCAGCATAGTCTCACTAGTGTGAGTGAGTGGTGGAGACTTTGTCCAAGAAGATCAAGAATTACAGTAGGTACATAATTTTCATTTCTGCCTGGTTGGGAGAGAAGCAGCAGGACATGTTTTCAGCAGTACCAGCACCAATAAAACATATACAAGACCACACTGCCTTACCTGCCATTGCTCTATGCCAACGGTGCCACCTGCTGACCACAATGCTAACCACACCCGCAGAGAACTGTTTTGCTCAAGCATCTCCAATACCCCCAAAACATCATCTTTTCATGTTTTAAATTTTTCTTATAAAAATTGTAATCGGTTCATAATACAATAATACACTCCAGGTTGTAGTATATCATGGGATATCATCACTTCTTGGGTGTATGAAATACTTGGTCTTGGTCTCATGCCTCATACTGCACTCGAGGAATGACTATATCCCATGATATACCACCCTATCATGTATTATTGTTAATTATGCTAATGAGCCAGAAATGGACTCTATGGTCATTGTGGCTGCTCATGATAGGTCTAGAGACCTGGACATTTGAGTACTTTGTCTCCGATAAGGAATCTAGGAAGCTGGATGTGGTGGGCAAAGTGCTTTTGCCTTTCAGTTTAGTTGCTGACTTTTGCGGTGACTCCTTTTAAAGGTCAAAACCTCTTTGGTTATGATGTCGAAGAGACCCTACTTGTCCTTTAAACTTAAGAAATTACTCCAAAGTCTGTGAAGTCCATGTATCCCACTTCTGCTAGAGGTCATGGTTGGAGCTCCTTTCATCCACCTGCGGCCTGAGGTAGTCGTGCCTACTGTTATCAAAGCTATGGTAGAGAAGGTGTACCATTCCGGTTCTCCTCCCCCAAAGCCCATGCAGAAGCACCCAAAGGAACCTGTTCCAGTGGCACTGTCACCCATGGTTCCGCCTGACTCTGTTTTGAGTGAGTGTGGGGGCAGGATCTCCCTGCATCTGAAACAGTGGCAGAAGATCACTATGGACGAGTGGGTTCTGGAAATAATTGCAAGATGGCATACTCTGGAGCAGTTATAGGTTCCTCTAGATCATTCTTCGCCTCCTTCCTTTTATCCTCCAGACTATGTGTCCCTTCTGAAGGAAGAAATTTCATCTTTATTTCAAAAACGTGCCATAGACCCAGTTCCTCTTCATGAGAGAAACGATGGGTTCTCACCCCAAGAATACTCCAATATTCCTAACTCTTATGCAGTATGTCTTTAAGCCAGATCTGCCCGGAGATGGAACGTTATGCTAATGATTGAACACCACTGGCACGTGCCACTTTTCAGATGCTGCCACCTATCAGCTGCCTACATTCTAACCTTCAGATTTCACTCTCTGTCTGTCAAGACTAGACACTCGGAGATCCTCTCCTCAACATCATGTAGTGAAACTTAAAAAAATATATAAGTATTCCTTACATTTTCATCTGCTGCCCTTATCTTTTGTTTTTTTTAGATTAACCGCTAGGTTATTTTAGTTAAAATTGTTGATTTTTCTCAGTTTCTCCTGGTTTGGTATAGTTGGAGGGGAACCAGAAATTTTTTTGTTTTAGTGGAGTTTTGTGACAGAAACTCCTCTATTTTAGCGTATTTTGTTTAAATAAAATTGTTTTTTATAACCGCTAATACCAGTTACTGAACCGCTAAACCCGGTTCCTTTCTTATCGGTTCTCGGTTCCGATCGGTTACCCGATTGGTTCCTAAACCGACCATAACTGTAAATTTTAGTCTTAAAAGTTAATATCTTATTGCGTTTTTTATTTAGTGTTGTTGTCCTTTAAGCGGTGCAAAGAACGCTGAAAAAAAGACCTAAAACCAGGTCTCCGTAAAAAACTGCTTTTGTTTGTACAAAAAGCTAAAACGAATACAAGGCAATAGTGACACCCCTTCCACCAACGTTTCATGTAGCTCTTACGCTTTTTCAAGGCATCTTTTTTTTTGGCGTTCTTGTGCACTGCTCAAAGGACAACATTTCATGTATTTGCGGTAGCACAGACAGGTCCTGTTAGCAGTCTCCTTCTTTTTCTCTGTTTTTATTTAGTGTTCGGAAGTACCTTTGAGTCTGGGGCTCGTTTACAGAGGTTCCACGTCATTACAAACAGAGACAAATGGTACAGTTACATGTTTTGGGTGAGCTACAGAGGGTACAAAACACAACAAGCAATGACATATTTAGAAAAAAATGACTGTGGTTATAACAGTGGTTATAACAATGCAGGGGGGACATGATAGAAATGTTCAAGTAGCTCAAGGGAATCAACAAAGTCCAGTAGGGTAGCATCTTTCAGAAAAAGAGATGTGTAAGAACAAGGGGCCCAATTTAAAGATAGAGGGATGTCTCAGGGTAATGTGAGGACATTTTTTTCGGAGAGTGGTGGATACATGGAACAGCCTTCCTGAGGGAGGTCGTTGGGTCTAAAACAGTGGGGAATTCAAACATGCACAGGACAGACACAAGGCAATTATAGTGGGGGTTGCAGGAAGTAGGCTGTTGGTTAACTAGAATCTGCAGCTTATCCAGTAGGTAGTTGAAATGGGCAGACTGGGTGGGCCAAGTGGTCCTTATCTGCCGTCAAAGTCTATGTTTCTATGTAAAATAAGAGTTGATTGGATAAACACAGCCAGAACAGATTTGAGCAACAGATTTTTGTCTAAGTGCCACAGTTTGAAAAGGAAAGTTTCACCTAAGTAAAGTGCAGAGCAGAAGAGATGGAGGCGGGGGTGAAAGGAGTGGGGGGGGGGAGTGGAGCAGAGGCCAAAAGGGTGAGGCGAAGGGGGATGGAATAGCAGGAGAGGACTACGGCGGCACTGCTGAGCAGTGGGAGTAATGGCCCCAAATTCAGATAGGCTGTAATCAGATTGTTGAAAAACAGGAGTGGGGCAAGTGGGGTGGGCAAGGAGGGGAGAAAACAAAAACAGGAGGTGGGGGAGAAAGGAGAATGAGAGGAGAACTTGGCTGGGGAGATAAAGCTTGGTTATGGGGGAGGCTAGGAAGGAGATAGGGTTAGGTGGGGAAAGATGCTAGGGAGGAATTGGGTGAGGATGTGGACAGTAATTAGAAGGATTTGGAAAGTAACTGGGGACCTGGGTTGGGTAGAAGAGAGCGAGGGGATAAATTGACTATGAGGAAGAGAGATAGATGTGAGGTGTTTAGTTTCTGCAGTCACAAATACTGGTAGAGCTAGTAGCACACCCATAGTTTAGATTTAAAAGCGCTTAGCGTGGTCCTGTCATGCAGGTCTTCCCTAGGACATTAAATCAGAGTGGCGCTACGGTATTCATAGGATCGCTGTCCTTGAGTGGTTTGGTGGAAAGGGATTTTAATGGTGTGATTATTTTGCCTCTTGTATTTCTGGCAGAGTAGGGCATGCTGACGAGATTTCATACTTGGGGTGAGTCAAGGATGGATTTTGGCCAGAAGGCAGACCTGATAGTGTAGTCTACTCTACAAATTGAGCCACCCAGACAGTGCATATAGCGAACAGGTGTGAGTCAGCCAGTCAGCACCCAGCACCACCCTACTGGCCTTGTTAGTACGATCTTGACCGCTGCAGATCAGTGACCCCATTCATGATGGCCTGGTTGATTCGACTCAGAGCATCTGTTAGGGTATTCAACTTTCCTGGCAGATGAATGGCCTGAAGGAAAACTCCTAGGACGTAGAACAGAGTCCAAATTCTCACAGCTTCCATGCAAGAGGATCTGACCTTGTTCCTCCTTCTTGTTTATGTAGTACATTGTGGTGGTATTGTCTGTTCTGACCTGCTACCACTGCTTCCTGAACCAGTGGTGTGAAGGTCTGGAGTGCCAGCAACACTGCTCAGGCTCCAGCAGGTTTATAGAAACACAGACTTTGGGCAGATAAGGACCGTTAGGCCCATCTAGTCTGCCCATTTCCCTACCTACAGGATAGGCCACAGATCCTTAGTTAACCAACAGCCTATTTCTTCCTACCACCACAAGAATTGCCTTATGTCTGTCCCATGCATTCTTGAATTCTACCACAGTTTTAGACCCCACAACCTCCTCAGGAAGGCTGTTCCATGCATCCACTACCCTCTCTGTGAAATAATACTTCCTCACATTGCCCTGAACCGCCCTCCTTCTATCTTTAAATTGTGTCCCTTGTTCTAAGTCTCTTTTCTGAAAGATGCTACCCTCTTGGACTTTGTTGATTCCACTGAGGTACTTAAAGTTTCTATCATGTCCCCCTCTCCTTCTTTCCTCAAGGGTATACATATTAAGCTCCTTTAGTCTCTCCTCATACGGCTTCTCTTGCAGACCCTGCACCATTTTAGTTGCCCTCCTCTGGACTGCCTCTATCCTGTCTATGTCCTTGCGGAGATGGGGTCTCCAGAACTGGACACAGTACTCCAGATGGGGTCTCACCAACTGTCTGTACAGAGGGATAACAACTTCCTGTTTTCTGCTGATGATGCCTCTCCCTATACATCCCAGTATACCCCAGCCCTCCCTACTGCCTTCTCACATTGCTTGCTAACCTTAAGGTCATCTGATATGATTACCTCCAGGTCCCTTTCCTTTTTTGTTGTTGTTACTACCTCCCCACCCATTGTGTATTCTTCCCCTGGGTTCTTGTTTCCCAGGTGCTATGACAAATGCCTGAGAAATTTCTGATATTGGGCTGCATAAGCCTAGAAATTAGCTTGCCTGATGGCCAAGGAAGCTGACAGCATGCCTATCAATTCTTCTGGAATCTTTTTCAGGGGGGTGAGATGCCAGAGGAACATTTGCCTTGTCACAGGCTGCAGCTTGTACCACCCCCTGGTGGTCAGGGTGGAAGAATAAGAATTCAGCCCCTTCCCTGTCAAGCTGATACTTCTTGTTTAGCCTTTTGTCCAAATGGGGGACAGACCCAGGTGTCTGGAGGATTTTGAATATGTCTTTTTTTAAATATTGTATTCACAGGGAGCAGTAACTTCTTAGTAGGTGTTAGCCCCACCATTTCTAGATATTCTGCTTTCTCTTCATCCTCTTATCACCTCAGTGGTAGTGATGTCAAGACCATCTGCTATTTTTCTAACAAACATAAAATGGGATGAATAATCCTCTGAGGCCCTGGGAGGAGAGTCAAACTTCTGTTCAGGGGAGACTTCAGGCTCTATAGGCTCTCCCGCATCTTCTTCCTCATACTCCCCATAGTTTTCCCTATCATCAAGGAAGGAAGACTGGGTAGATTTAGCAGGGGTCTGAACTGTTGACTGCTGTCCAGCAGGCAGCATCCCCTGTAAGGCCTGCAAGACCTTAGAAGCTTGTGCAATCTCCAGTGGAGAGGGCATAGTCACACTAGAAGTCCCAAACGCTGATCGCAGGGGGTTCTGTGTGTTTAGTCTTTTTGGTTGTTTTAAATGGAACTGGAGAGCTAGCCAGTTCAGCAGGCCTTTTTGCAATGATCTTTGTACTGATATCAGGAGTAAAAGTAGTGATTTCTGTGGTTTCAACCATAGCCACTGAGGGTGTCAGCTGGTCAGAGCCAGAGGGACCCTTAAGTGGAGGCAACTTCTTTTGGAGCCATTCAAAACGTTTTTCAAGCATTTTTTTCAGGAAAGGTCTTGTAAATTTCACAATCTGACTTTAAATGGTCATAGCCAAGGCAGATCACACAAGAACTGTGTTTATCCGCCTTGGCAAAAACTTCTCCACACTCAGTACAGTTTTTAAAAACTGGGTTCACCGGTTTTTCTCTTAGGCTTTTCTGACATTTTAGACAAATCAACAGAAAAACAGCAAGTGAAAATTCAATCTGTCCTCTCGGATAGGCAGCCTGTTACAGCTGGAGTGCCCCAAGGCTCAATTCTCAGCCCACTACTCTTTAGCTTGTTCTTAAACCATCCCCCCCCCCGCAGTCAATGACAATGTCTTGCTATAGACAGATGATGCCGTCCTCTACTCAAATCACCATGACCCTGCTGAGCTCGAAAATCAAATGCAGGAAAATTTCACTGCAGTAGAATGGTTCCTCAAATCCAAACTACTACATAAACAAGAAGGGAGGAACAAGGTCAGATCCTCTATGCATGGAAGCTGTGAGAATTTGGACTCTGTTCTACGTCCTAGGAGTTTTCCTTCAGGCCATTCATCTGCCAGGAAAGTTGAATACCCTAACAGATGCTCTGAGTCGAATCAACCAGGCCATCATGAATGGACCTTGAACAGACAGGTGGTGGAAGTAATTTTCAGAAGGTGGGGTACCCCAGAGATGGATCTCTTTGCATCCCACGAAAGTCACCACCTGCCACAGTATTGTTGCAGACCCCCAGCTCAAGGAACTATACCCCTGGATGCTCTGGTTCTGGACTGGTCAGGGAAGTACCTGTATGCAATCCCTCCTTTCCCCCAATGTACAGGGTGCTACTCAAGCTCAGGTCCCAGTCAGCTTCAATGATCTTGATAGCTCCAGATTGGGCCAGGCAGCCATGGTATTCTCTGATGCTCTCCATGTCTGTTGCCGAGCCAATACACCTCCCTCGGAGGCACGACCTGCTAACCTCCAATCAAGGGATACTGCTGTACCCAAACCTCAAATTCCTTAGGCTCAAAGCATGACTCTTGAGAACCTAGAGTATGCACCGTTGCATCTCTCGGAAAGTGTTCTGGGCTTTTTAAGAGGGTACAGGAAGTCTTCCACCAAGAAAACCTATGCCTCTAAATGGAAAGGGTTCTCTATCTGGTGCTTCACCAGGGTTGTGGTACCATTTCAAGCAGGGGTTCCAGCTGTGCTGGACTACCTTACTTATTTGCATTCACTGGGCCTGCAGACTACTACTCCAAAAGTTCACTTAGTTTGTATCTGCTTACACTACAGCTGGGAAGAATGCCTCTATGGCATCAAACCCTATTTTCAGAAGGTTCTTTAAAGGTCTAGCTCACTTGCACTCCCCTCACAGGGAACCGGTGCCAGCCTGGGACCTAAATGTGTGTATTGCCAAGCTCATGGGTTCCCCCTTTGAACCTATGTCTTTAGCTCCTTTGAAATATGTCACATGAAAGACTGTTTTCCTAGTGGCAATCACTTCTGCTTGAAGGATCAGTGAGCTCCAGGCTCTCTGCATTGAGCAGGGCTACATTTCATTCCACAGGGACAAAGTGGTCCTGCGAACAAACAGAACATTTCTTCCAAATGTGGTTTTGGACTTTCATTTGAATTAGTCCACTGCTTAGACATAGAAGCATAGACGTTGATGGCAGAAAGAGACCACTAGGTCCATCTAATCTGCCCATTTGTTTTAGACCTATTTTGACACTCTAGTTGCCCTTTTGTAGTCAGGGTTCCCTTGTGTATATCCCATGCATTCTTGAATCTCCCCTTCAACCTCTTGGGGCAGGCTGTTCCAGGCATCGTCCACTCTTTCTGTGAAGAAAAACTTTGTGGTTTTGGTAGAGAACCTCCCTCTTTGCAGCTTGAGGTCATGTCCCCTGGTCCTAGAGCCCTTCTTGAAGTTAAAATGTTCATATGCCTGTACCTTGTTAATGCCTTTTATGTACTGGAATGTTTCAATCATGTCCACTCTCTCTCTTCTCTGCTCCAGGGAGTACATATTCAGTTCCCCAAGTCTTTCTTGTAGGACATGTACTGCAGACCCTGAATCATTTTTGTTGCCTTTCTCTGTACTGTTTCCACCTGGTCAATGTCCTTCCTGAGGTGAGGCCCCCAGAATTGGACTGCGTATTCCAGGTGAGGCCGGACCAGCGATCTATACAATGGTAGTACCCCCTCTCTCCTCCTGCTCGTGAGGAGTGCTGAGATTGCCCTGAAAGGCTCAGTACTTCAAGGAGGCTTGCTGCATCTTTAATGAAACTGAATTTTAAACTGTATTGTGTTGATTAAGCAGCTGTCTGGTGGGAGAGGTGGGTTGGTGACCCCCACTACGATCTAGGGTGTTACTGTGTGGCACTGCCACAAGGGATTGTGGGGACCAGGAGGACTAGGGGAGTCTTCCTGTGCCTTGTTGTACTGACTTGTGCGCAAGCACTTGTGCTGTGCTGTTCCATCTACACTACACAAGTTGGGAGGCATTTTACAAGCTCCCTCAACATTTTTAAACTGATTTCTGGGCTTAGCTGTGCAGTTTGAGCATAGCGCCGAACCGGAGGCGTCTGTGATGTCACTTCCAGTTGGCGACTATTTCTAGCAATGCTCCCATGAGCCCCCTTTTAGAGGAGTGCTGAGATTGTCCTGAAAGGCTCAGTACTTCAAGGAGGCTTGCTGCATCTTTAATGAAACTGAACTTTAAACTGTATTGTGTTGATTAAGCAGCTTTCTGGTGAGAGAGGCGGGTTGGTGACCCCCACTACGATCTAGGGTGTTACTGTGCGACACTGCCACAAGGGATTGTGGGGACCAGGAGGATTAGGGGAGCCTTACTGTGTCTCACTGTACTGACTTGCGTGTAAGCACTTGTGCTGTGCTGTTCCACCTACACTACACAAGTTGGGAGGTATTTTACAAGCTCCCTCAACATTTTTAAACTGATTTCTGGGCTTAGCTGTGCAGTTTGAGTATAGCGCCGAACTGGAAGCATCCGTGACATCACTTCTGGTCAGCGACTATTTCTAGCAACGTTCCTACAATCAGGGCGAGCGCGTGGAGATGCACTGAGACACGCGCGTCTGCAGTGGTATCAGGAGCAGTAGGGAGATAGGATAGTGAACATTGCTTACTCCTGCTATCAGTTGTAACAACACGTGTGGAAACTATTCTGCATTTCATTATTGGGATTTGTTCTGAAGTTGATGCACTGTAAAACAATGGCAGATAATTACTGTGACGACTCCCCCTCAGTGTTGCCTACTGTAGTCGACATTGAAGAAGAAACCTGGTTCCGGGTACCAAAAGGAAAAACAAAATGCAGAGGTGGCCAGGTGTTCCACAGTGCCCCAGTTATACAAACTCGAAATAGGTTTGAGACCTTAACGCCCAACACAGACTTCAGGGAGAATGAACAGTCTGATAGTCCCCATTCGTCCGATACACTGCACACTGGAAATAATGTACCAATGCATAATTTGAGACTGGATGTACATAATACCAGTAGCTATGGCTTATTATCCTCTGGATTAGCTGTTCCCTCTCATACGTCAACTCACACACACATCAAACATGATGCCCTAGTTAAATTAACACCTGTAACTCAGATACTTGTGCTGGGGATTCTGTTAAACATACAGACAGGTTTGTGTGCAACCCAGATAAAAACAATTGCACATGTTCAAGTTTCAGGGGGGCAGGAATCTCTGACATCACTTCTGTGATACCAAAAATACTGGAAAATGCTGCTGGGAATGGCCTAGTAATAATACACGCAGGCTCTAATGATGTTAATAGATGTCGCCCAGATCAGATGAAACAGAATGTCATAGGCCTTAATAACATGTTGGTCGAAGCAGGTTGTGATGTATGTTTTTCCGAAGTCCTACCAGTGCCCAGAGCCACTAGCCATGTCGCCAATAAAATAAAATCATTTAATAACTGGTTGAGGAACTGGTGCTTCTCCCAGGACATCAAATGTCTTACTCACTGGGAAAATTTCGTGGCTAGACCATCCCTCTTCTGCTGGGACGGGCAGCACCACCTTAGTAGGAGAGGGAGTGCCATCCTAGGCAGGAAAATCCTTTCTCATGTGAATGAATGTTTAAACTAATACACAAGGGGGAGAATGGGGTAACACCCAGGTCTCAAGCAAATAGGGTGTCCCTCTACCAAATCCTGCAGGATACTATCTTTAAATGCTAGATCACTTAATTTGCTTAAATTATCTGAACTGGAAGCTAGAATTCACTTACAAAACATAGAAATCATCTCAGTTACAGAAACTTGGTGGGACTCAGACTCCTCTTGGATTAAGGAAATACCTAGTTTTAAACATTTCCACAAAGACAGGGCAAGTAAAAAGGGGAGGAGTTTCTTTATATAAAGACACCATCCACTCACACAAACACCCATATGAATCCCTTACTGAAAGTGTATCGGCAACCATACAGTTTCAGGGGCATCCACAGATCCATATTGGCTCATGTCATTACCCACCATCTGCTGATGCCGAATATACTAAGGGCTTACTGGAGGATATTACTCACATAGCCGAAAAGGGCAACATTTTGATTCTGGGAGATTTTAATATGCCCACAATAAACTGGCTTTCTAGCATAGGTACCACTGTCACTGAAAAAAAAAAACCTTATCACAACATTACATGAAATAGGATTGGAACAACTTGTCAGAGATCCCACCAGAGGGAGCAGCATATTGGATTCATTAATAACCAACATTGATGATAAAGTTTATAATCTCTCAATTTCCAACCCCCTGGGAAACAGTGACCACAGATCTGTTGCTTTTGATCTGGATTATGAAATTCCTAAACCCGTTAACAATCAAAAAGTATACAACTATGGAAAAGCTGACTTTAAGGGAATTAACAGCTGTTTGAGAAACACTTCATGGGCTAGCCTATTATCCCCCTTAACACTTGGAGATGCTTGGACATTTGTTAAAAACAGAATTTTAGACCTAGAAAAAAACCTTTCTCCCAACCCGGAAAAAATATAATAAGGGCAAAATACCACTCTGGCTATATAATACAATCCGCAAACAGATAAGAAACAAGGAAAAACGGTTTACTTCTCTTAAAAAATGTACAGCTACAGTAACCAAAGGAGCTAATACTGGGGAAATACAAGGCTGCAGTTACAGACTTAAAACAATCAAACAAACAAGCTAAACGCAACTTAGAATTTCGTATAGCTCATTCTAGGGATAATCATAAGTCCTTATTTTGTTACCTTAATAGTAAAAATGTAACAACAGACAGATTGGTTCAATTATTGATGCTACTGCTATAATTTCCTCTAACAAAGAGATGGCAGATACCTTTAATAACTATTTTTCATCTGTATTTTCTAAGGGGGGCATATCCTAGTACAAATATAATTTTCACCATATCAGGAATAAATAACAACTATACTATAACTATTACTGATGCAATCAACCTATTAAAAAATTTAAAACAAAATGCTAGTAGTGGTCCTGATTTCATTAACGCTAGGTTCCTGATTGAAACAATCCATGAAATAGCTGTTCCATTCACTATATTATTTAACAAATCCCTACTGGAAAGATCAGGTCCAGCCGACTGGTTAACCGAAACAGTCGTGCCAATACTAAACAAGCATTTGTCAATGCTGAATGTTGATTGCGTTGGTCTGTTGAGCTCGCTCAGTGGCCCTGTGTCAGTGGCTCAGTGTGTTTGTCCCCATGCTGCAGGCTGCTCTTTTGTACTGGGCTGCTGCCTGCATTGGCACCTTGTTCTGCTGAGGAAGAAATCCGCAGCTGTCCTGACAGAGCTCCATTGAGGTGGCTCACTCCCCCTCTGTCACTCATTCTGTTTCTCCTGGTGCTGCAGGCTGCCCTTTCGTACTGGACTCCTGCCTGTGTTGGTGGCTTTTTCTACCCACAAAGAAATCCACAGCTGTCCCGACAGAGCTCCGTTGAGGTCACTCACTCCCCATCTCACTCAGTCATTCTGGCTCTCCTGGCGCTGCAGGTTGCCCTTTTGTACTGGGCTCCTGCCTCTTTTGGCGCCTTTTTCTGCCAGAAATCTGCAGCAGTCCCGACAAAGCTCCGTTGAGCTTGCTCCTCCCTTCACTCACTCGCTCATTCTGTTCTGCCAGTGCTGCAGGCTGTCCTTTTCTGCTGGTGTTGCTGCCTTCTTATGCCCACAAAGAAATTTGCAGCAATTACAATACAGCTCTGTTGAGCTCACTCACTTGCTCATTCTGGGTTTCCTGCCACTGCAGGCTGCCCCTTTGTACTGGGCCCCTGCATGAATTGTTGCCTTTTCTGTCCACAAACAAATCTGCAGCAGTCCCAGCACACAGCCCGTTGAGCTCACTGACTCCCCCTCCCTCACTCGCTCATTCTGTGTCTCCTGGTGCTGCAGGATGCCCCTTTTGTACTGAGCTCCTGCCTGTATTGGTGGCTTTTCTGACCAGAGTAAATCTGAAGCAGTCCTGACACAGCTCCACTGAGCTCGCTCCACTCCCCTCTGTCACTGTCGCATTCCATTTCTGCAGGCACTGCAAGCTGGACTTTTCTACTGGGCTCCTGCCTGCATTGCCATATTTTCTGCCCACAAAAATCTGCAGCAGTCACACTAGAGCTCTGTTGAGCTCGCTCACTACCACTCTGTCACTCGCTCCTCATGCTGTTTCACTTGGCGCTGCAGACTACGGTTTTATATGGGGCTCCTGGCTGCACTGGCACCTTTGTCTGTCCACAAAGAAATCCACAGCTGTCCCAAGAGAGCTCCGTTGAGGTTGCTCAGTCTCCCTCTCTCATTGCTTATTCTGTTTGTCCTGGTGCTGCAAGGTGCCCTTTTGTACGGGCTCCTGCCTGCATTGGCGCCTTTTTCTGCCCAAAAAGAAATCCCAGCAGTCCTGATAGAGCTCCGTTGAGCTCACTAAGTCCCCTTGTCTCACTCGCTCGTACTGTTTCTTTCACCGCTGCAGGCTGGCCTTCTGTACTGAGCCCCTGCCTGTATTAACGCCTTTTTCTGCCCACAAACAAATCCGCAACAGTCCTGACAGCGCTTCGGTGAGTTTGCTCACTCCCCCTCCCTCACTCGCTCTCTCGTTCTGTTCTCCCAGTGCTGCAGGCTGCCCTTTTGAACTGGGCTCTTGTGTTGGGGCCTTTGTCTGAACACAAACAAATCTGCAACAGTCCGACAGAACTCAGTTGAGCTCGGTCACTCCCCTCACTTGGTCGATCTTAATCTGTCCCAAACACTGATGTCCCAGAGTGACCGTGCTATTGTCCGGCACAAGTGCAAAAACATATTTTAGCCAGGATGTGAAAAATGACAGCTGTAGTGTTCATAAGGAGTTGTGGAAAAATGCCACTGTTGAAAATGTGGCGTGACAGTATTACAAATTTGCGAAGTTACAAGGGTGCATGGAAACAGTTCAACGCACGCTTGTAACACAGTCATGTTATGGACTTTCCGTCACCAAATTTTCAACATAGGGATTTTAGGACCTCTGCTCATGAACAGTGCCACTGTCATTTTTTTTTTTATCTGTCCCGAACACTGATTTCCCACAGTGACCACGTTATTCTGCGCTGAAACTGTGAAAACCCATTTTGGTCAGGATGTGAAAAATGGCTGCTGCACTGCTTATTAGGATGTGTGAAAAAATGGCACTGTTGAAAATTTGGTGTGACAATATTACAAATCTGCGAAGTTACAAGGATGCGTGGAAAGTGCGCAATGCACACTTGTAACACAGTCAGTTGATGGGCCATCATCACCAAAATTTCAACATAGGCATTTTAGGACCTCTGCTCATGAACAGTATCATTGTCATTTTCTTAAATCTGTCCTGAACAGTGATTTCCCACAGCGACCGCTCTATTCTGCGCCAGAAGTGCGAAAACACATTTCGGTCAGGATGGGAAAAATGACAGCTGTACTGTTCATAAATAAGTCTGGGGAAAATGGCAATGTTGAAAATCTGGAGTGAAAATATTATAAATTTGCGAAGTTACGAGCGTGCGTGCCAATTGCGCAACGCACGCTCGTAACACAGTCATTTTATGGAGTATCGTTACCACATTTTCAACATAGGCATTTTAGAACCTCTACTCATGAACAGTGTCACTGTCATTTTCTTAATCTGTCCTGAACATTAATTTCCCACAGCGACCGTGCTATTCTGCCGGAAGTGCAAAAACATATTTCGGCCAGGATGTGAACAATGACAGCTGTACTGCTCACAAGGAGGTGTAACAAAATGTCAATGCTGAAAGTCTGGTCTGAAAATATTTTAAATTCGCGAAGTTACGAGCATACATAGCAACTGCGCAACGCACGCTCGTAAAACAGTCATTTTTTGGATTTTTTCCACCAAATTTGCAGCATAGGCTTTTTGAGAGCCCACCTCATGAACACTGGAACTGTTGTTTCATTAATCGGCCCCAAAGGGTGATTCCACACAGTGACCGCGAAGCCACCTTTCGGGGTCGATTAACGTCATGACAGTTCAAGAATTCATGAGGAGGGGTCCCAAAAACCCCATGTTGAAAATTTGGTGAAAAAATTCCCAAAAATGCCCGAGATATGCACTGAAGTTGATAAAACCCTATTTATTACATTATACAGCTTACCGGCATTTCCTCAGTTCGCGGTTGGCTTTGAAGAGTGCAGCGTGTTCCCGGTCCACTGAAGATGATTGCGCCCGAGTTCAGAGAGGAAGTGTAAGGAGGTGGGGGCTGAGGGAGGTGTGGGAGGCAGGGTGCGCAGTGGGTGGAGTGCGGGTTGGGTGGGGGGCAGGGTGAGCGCGAGGGACAGTTTCCTTTTTTTCAGGACAAAAAAAAAAAAAAGACGTCGCGGGACCGTTTTTCCCTTCACAGGGGTATCTGGCACACTGGGGTGGGCTCCCAGCATGCCAGCAGAGGCTTCAGTTTGGGAGCAAGCAGTAGCCGACGGGGGATTGGGCACCCTGTTGGCAGGAACAAAACCGGGGGGGGGTTATTATGCCAATGGGAATTGGGCACCCTGTTGGCAGGAAGAAAACAGGGGTGGTTCATTATGCTGACGGGATTGGGCACCCGTCGGCAGGAAAAAATGGAAGTGTCATTATGCCGGCGGAGATTGGGCACCCTGTCAGCAGGAACAAAACCGGGAGGGGTACAGAATGCCGATGGGGGTGGGCTTCCCCATCGTGGCAACAAGTAAACACGGGTGGGTATTGTTTGTGAACATGGCGTACGCCGCCATGTTCACAAACAATATCGGGTTTCACATCCCACCCCTGCAATGACGGGTCGCCCCTCATTGCAGCGGATGGCTGACGCTGCAATGACAAGGTGGCCCCTGATTGCAGCGGCTACTTTTTTAGAAGGTTGTGGCACGCTGGCTGAACTAGTGTCAGCAGCAGCGTGCCACGGCATGGGGGGATGGGGGACAAGCCTCTGCAGGCTGTGGGAGCATTGGGCACAACAGTGCCACGCCTCCACAACCTGCTTGTGGAGAAAGCTGACGGAATATATTTCTTGCGCATGCACGCAATCAATATAAAAAGGGTAATCGTACATTAGTAAACAATTATCATTCAATCAGCCTGACATCCTTTCCATGCAAACTAATGGAAAAAGTAATAAAGGGTTTTCTGGAGAGTAAAATACATGAATTCGACATTAACGATCATTCCCAACATGGGTTCAAACAAGGACATTCTTGTACTACTAACCTAATTGCTTTCTATAATATCATCAACCAGTGACTGGATAACAATACACCTATGGGTGTTATCCTCCCGGACTATAGCAAGGCATTTCATAAGGTAACCCATAGTATTTTCTATAGAAGCTAATACACCTTTGTTTTCCACTGGCATAGTTAAATGGATTGATTGCTGGCTGACAGGCAGATCCCAGTGTGTCAGGATTAATGGAGTACTGTCCAGTAGGTTGGGGGTTACTAGCAGTGTGCCTTAGGGATCAGTTCTGGGCCCCGTATTGTTTAATATACTCATTTCTGATATGCAGATTAGCCCCAGGAACACACTTTCTAAATTTGCAGATGACACCAAGTTAAGTGGTATGGTATGGACTTGGATATAAATAGGGCTGCACTTACAAATGACCTCTTATTATTAGAACTATGGGCCAATACAAATAGAATGACATTTAACACAGATAAGTGTTCAGTCCTCCACTTAGGACATAACAATCTTAAACAAATATATAAATTAAATAATATAACATTAAAATCCTCCACCTGCGAAAAAGACTTGGGGATTTGGATAAACAGCCTTTCCTCCACCAACCACTGCAGCTACATAGCCAAAACAGCTGATTCACTCCTAGGAAGAATCTGACACACGTTCATAACTAAAACAGAGGAATGTATCATCCCCTTGTTCAGATCTCATATTAGATCCTATGTGGATTATGGGTCACCTGTATGGAGCCCTTATCTGGTTAAAGATACAGTATACAGATAATTGAACAAATCCAACAGAGGGCAACAAGGATGGTTCCCTACTTAGCATCATTAACCTACCCAGGTAGACTGCAGAAAACAGGCCTCCACTCACTTAAGTTTAGGCGATGTAAAGGTGACCTTCTGTTCCTGTATAAAATACTAAAATCACCTTCTCTTATGGTTCAATATGGCATCAGTATGTCTCAAAGAAAACCAGTGCCCAGGCTCCACAATAAACAACTGGTAGTTAGCAGAGCTAGAACTAACAAAAGGTTACATTTCTTTTCTGCCAGAACTAGACACATGGTAGATTCCCTGCTGGGCAAGGGCCTCAAACATCTGGTACAAAAACCCACTAGAGACAGGGCTATCCTAGATCTAATACTGACTAACAGGGAAAGGATCACAGATCTCTAGGTAGAAGGTCACCTGGGGGCCAGTGACCATCACGTGGTATGGTTCAGTTTGGCCACTAGAACAAAATCATCCCATTCCAAGGCAAAAATATGGGACTTCAGAGGAGCTGACTTTGCTAAGATGGCCAGCAGAGTTAAGCTAGCCCTGGCAAAAAGAAATACAGGTGAGGGGGTACAGGCAGAGTGGGCAAGCATTAAAGATGCAATACTTGAAGCAACATCCCATTGTGTTAGTGAGAACAGGAAGTGCAAAAGAAGAAGGAGACCACTTTGGTTCTCAAACACAGTAGCAGAAAAGGTCAGAGCCAAAAGGCTGGCCTTCAGGAAATATAAGGGAACGCAGCAGGATGAAGACAGGGAGGCATACCAAACTTCCCTAAGGGAAGCAGGGAAAGCAGTAAGGCAGGCAAAGACCCAAACTGAGGAAACACTTGCATGGACAGTAAAAGAAGGTGACAAGACTTTCTATAGATACATTAGTGAAAGGAGAAAGTCCAGAGGGGGTATTGCTAAGATCAAGGGGGATAAGGGGGCGTGTGAGGAGGAAGACCATGTAAAAGCATCTATCCTAAATAGATACTTCTGCTCAGTATTTACTGAAGAGAAGGTAGGGCAGGGTCCACAGCTCTGCGCTCTGGACACAGGGGGGGGGAGAGATGTGCACTAGTCCCTTCACAAAAGATAGGGTCCTACAAGAGCTCTCTAAACTCAGGGTGGACAAGGCAATGGGACCTGATGGCATACATCCCAGGGTACTAAAGGAGCTAAGGGTGGAACTAGCAGAGCCATTATCAGAACTGTTTAGTGAGTCTCTGAGCACAGGAGAGGTCCCAGAAGACTGGAGAAGGGCTCACATGATCCTGCTCCACAAGAGTGGTAGCAGGGAACTACAGACCAGTCAGTCTTACCTCAGTAGTGGGCAAGATTATGTAGATACTCCATAAGAAAAGGAGAGTGCAACCTGGAATCCATAAGAGCACAGGATCCAAGACAACTTGGTTTACAAAGGAAGGTCCTGTCAAACTAATCTCATGGATTTCTTTGACTGGTAACAGAGTGTTGGACCAAGGGGAGCAGTTGATGTTGCCTACCTTGACTTCAGCAAAGCTTTGATGCTGTTCCACATAGAAGATTGATTAATAAGCTGGGTAGGCTCGGGGTGGGTCAGACATTGGTCAACTGGGTGAAAAACTGGTTGACAGGCAGAAAACAGAGTGGTGGTAAATGGTATACAGTCAGAAGAGATGCAAGTCACAAGTGGAGTACCTCATGGATCAGTCCTGGGGTCAGTCCTCTTCAATATCTTCATCAGTGACATTGCAGATGGACTGGAGGGTAAGGTTTGTCTGTTTGCGGATGACACCAAGATCTGCAACAGAGTAGATGATCCAGATGGTGTGGGCAGAATGAGAAGAGATCTGGATAAACTAGCAAAATGGTCGGAGGAGTGGCAACTGGGGTTTAATGCAAAGAAGTGCAAGATCATGCACATAGGGAAGAGAAACCCTGAAGCCACCTATAGGCTGGGAGGGGAACTACTGGCAGTCACAAGGGAAGAAAGAGACTTGGGGTCATCATCACCGATGACCTAAAATCATCCAAGCAGACCTCTAAAGCAGTAGGTAAGGCTAGGGGGATGTTAGGGTGTATTAGTAGGGATATCACAAGTCGTAAGAGGGAGGTAATAATCCTTCTTTACAAGACACTGGTTAGGCCCCATCTGGAGTACTGTGTGCAGTACGGAGGCCACACCTTCACAAGGACATTAACCAAATTGAGGCAGTCCAGAGAAGGGAAACAAAATGGTGCAAGGACTGTATCAGAAGATATATGAGGACAGATTAACTGAACTCAGTATGTATACCCTAGAGCAAAGGAGGAGAGGTGATATGAGTTGAAACATTCAAACACCTTAGAGGCATTAACAAGGTGAAAAGGTCTAGCATGTTTCAATATAAGCAAAATAGCAGGACAAGAGGACATAGCATGAGATTAGAGGGGCCGATTAAGGGGTAATGTGAGGAAGTTCTTTTCACAGAAAGGGTGGTGGATGCATGGAACAGCCTATCTCAGGAAGTGGTGGATATGAATACAGTGCAGGGCTTCAAACAGGCATGGGATAGGCATAAGGAGCAATACAGATGAGTATGAATAGATAGGCTATGGATAGAGCAAAGGCCTATGGCACATTTATAAGGTAGAAAAAGAAATGGGCAGATTGGATGGACCTTGTGGTCCTTATCTGCATCAGCTTCTATGTTTATATGTTTCTGTAAGAACACCAAGGCTCTGGAACAGGCTGTCTCAGGATCTGGTTGACTGTGACACCTGTGAAACCTTTAAAACTAGCACTGACAAATGGCTTTCTGGAAATTTTCACAGGGTCTAATTTCCCACTGACATGGGGGACAATCTTGATGGGCCTCGGCCTTCTTTTGTCTGTATATACCTAGTAATTCCCCTCTCAATGTAGCCCAGTATTCTGTTGGCCTTTAATGTTGCCTTCTCACACTGCTTACTAACCTTCAAATCATCTGAGATTATGATTCCCAGATCTTTTTCCTGGTTTGAGGCTGCCAGTCTTTCACCTCCTAGATAATACTCTTTTCTTGGATTTTTCTTTCCTATGTGCATGACCTTGCACTTTACCTCTTTTCTTTACTGAGCATTCAAGCTTTGGGGAGTGTAGACTGCACAGTCGTGATGTCAAGAGAGCTCTTAGCTACTACATTACAGTCACTAAGGCACATAGACAGGAAAGGAAACAACTGTTCCTGACTTATGGAGATGTGGGAAAAGGAAGTCCAACATCTAAGAGGTCCATTTCTCATGGGATAGTTCAGTGTATTTAGTTTTGCTATTCAAAAGCTGGGAAGGAGCCCCAGCAGAATCAGGCTCAATTCCACAAGAGGTACAGATACTACTATAGCAGCTTCCAGGGATGTTCTACTGGTGGACATCTGTAAAGCAGCTACCTGGAGAATAGTGCACACCTTCACTGAGCATTACAGCCTGGACATACAGTCTAGGGGTGATGCCAGGTTTGGCCAGCTGTCCTGAGAGGTTTATTCCCAAAGTAGGTTATGTGCCATCTCCCAAAGGTACTGCTTCTTAGTCGGGATGAGAAGAAAAAATTACCCTAGTAATCTTGTTTCTTCTAGGGATACTCAATATTCATAACTCTCTCACCCTGCCTCCCCTGCTAGAACCAGTGGCCTTTACACCCCATGCTGTGGTACCAGGGATATGAGTGCCACACTCTGACATTTCTATTTGAAACTTTGTTTTTCATTGGTTTTACCCTCTTCAGGTGATTCTGACATATGGGGGTGCTTTTTGTGGATTTTTCCCTCCTGTTGCAGGTTTTTGGGTGTCAAGTTTGAATTTTTGGATTTTTCTTTCCTACGTGCATGACCTTGTGTTAGTTATTTTCCTCGTGGGACCTGTCTTGTCAGGTGTCCATGAAATTTGAAAGTTAGAATGCAGGCAGTTGATAGGTGGCAGCATTTGAAAAGTGGCATGTGCCAATGGTGTTCCATCATTAGCATAACTTTCCATCTCCGGGCAGATCTTGCTTAAAGACATACTGCATAAGAGTTATGAATATTGGAGCATCCCCTGGAAGAAACAAGATTACTATGGTAAGTAATTTTTTCTTCTATTCCAAATACTTCCTAGTCCCGAAATGGACAGGGGATATATGTTCTTTGTTAGATCTCAGGTATCTCAACCTGTATATCAAATACAAAAGTTTCTAATGGTATCCCTGCAAGCTCTGATTTCCTTTGTGCAAATGGTGGACTGGCTTTGTTCTCTGGACAAGAAGAATGCATACCTTTATGCAAAAATCAGGAAAGCTCACAGACAATACCTCCGCTTTATGCTGGAGGGCGAACACTGTCAGTTCAAAGTATTGCCCTTTGATTTGTCATCTGCTCCACAGGTCTTTACCAAATGCCTAGCAGTTGTTGCAGCAGCCATTTGTAGGAAGCCCTGTATGTTTTCCCCAATACGGACAACTGACTTCTGAAGGCCAGCTCCAGGGAAGGTCTGCTACACACCCTCTTTCGGACACATCAGTTTTTCAACAACTTGGGGATCAAATGAATGTGCCAAAGTCTGTGTTGACTCCATGCCAAAGACTGCAGTAGATAGGGGCACTCTTGGACATAGAGAAGGGATGTGCTCTTCTGCCATAGGACAGGGCAGACACTTTGGTTGCTCAGGCACACTTGGTATACAAGAACCACTATGTTTCTGTGAGAACAGTGTTATGGCTACTAGACTATATGATTGTGGCCACAGTGACTGTGCCACCGGCACATCTTCATATGAGGATCTCGTAGTGGACAGTCAGTGTCAAGTGGGATCAATTGATAGATGAGCTGAATCAAATGGTTTTAGTCATGTCTCCTCTTTGCAGAGAGTTGTTATGATGGATGGATTGTGACAGCCTCCTGAGTGGGTTTCATTCCTTGTACCAGTTCCTGTACACATCCTCAACACAGATGCCTTGGGCTCCGACTGTAGTGCTGATCTCGGCCCTTACCAAATGCAGGGGTCATAGACCAAGGTGGAGGCAGAGCTGCGCATAAATGTTCTGGAAATGCAGGCTGTTTTGTACATTCTGCAGGCCTTTCAGACTCCTCTCTGTCCTGGTCCTCTGCTAATTCAGATGGACAATGTTAGTGTGATACATTACATCAACAAACAAGGGTCCGATCACTCCTTTCCCCTGTGTAGGGAAACAATGAGGGTATGGTACTGGACTTTGTCCCACGGCCTTCAGCCATCAGCCATGTTTCTCCCTGGTTTCCAAAATGTCCTGGCAGACAGGCTAACCAGGTCCCATTTGATGGCTCATGAATGGGAACTGCTGTCCTTCATCAGTAAATGACCTCTTAAGTAAGGTGAGGGTCATCCAGCGCTGGACCTGGCGTCCCCACAACCACAAAACTGCTGCATTTCTGCTCCCTAGCTCCAAGGCTTTGAGTTTTTGGCGTGACACACTGTTCCTCTCCTGGAAGAGAGATTCCAATCGCATTCCCCCATTCCTGTAATAGAGGTTCTGTTCAAGCTGTGGGGGTGGGGTGGGGAGTGCCACTCTTATCCTTATTGCTCCATTCTGACCTCGCCTGGTATGGTTTCCTCTCCATCAACTTCGCGGTGGAGCCTTCCATACCCTTGCCTCTGTGTTGGGGTGTGTTGTCTCAGGGCATGGGGTCCCTGGTCGGCGTGGACCTGAAGTCCCTACATTTGCATGTGTGGCTCCTGAAGACATGGCCATTGCATGTTTTGGGATATCCCCAAGGTTGCTGATATCCTGATTGCTACTAGGAAGCATCTACCCTTATTCCATGAAATAAAAGCATTTCACTTTGTTGGCTGCTTCCCAGAATATGGACCATTTTACATGCCCTGTGAATGCTGTGTTGGAATACTTACTTTCCTTTCTTACACTGGCCTACAGCATTCCTTGCTTAAGGTACATGTAGCCATTGTATCAGCTTTCCGTGCCCCTATTGATCATACAGTTGCCCAATTGCAGGTGTCCCATACATTTCTGAGAGGTATTCTTCATATGAAGCCTCCTATCCATAATCCAGTCCACCTTGGGCCTTGAATTTCTTTCTTGAGAAATTTATGTTAGCTCATTTGAGCCTGCATAAGGTGGCTGCACGCTTCCTGTCATGGAACACATTTTTAGTTGCGATGACCTTTGCTCAAAGGTTTCAGACTTCAGGCTCTGATGTGTAAGCTTCCTTTTTTGATTTTCACAAAGACAGAGTCTCTGCATACAAATCCTAAGTTTCTGCCGAAGGTGTTATGTGAGTTTACACTGAATGAAACGATGCACTTTCTTGTATATTATCCAGAACATGCCGACCAGGGTGAGGCACTGCTCTATACTTTGGATGAACTTTAATACTAAGCTACTACAGTTTATTGCTCGTACCAAGGACTGCAGAAAGTCCTCTCATCTTTTTTGTTTCATTTGCTCCTGGGGGAAAAGGGTGCACCTGTGTCTAAACAGTGCCTGTCCAAATGGCTGGCACATTGTGTTACATTCTGTTACAGGAACTACAGTAAGGAACTTCCTGGTGTTATTCGTGGTCAGTCCACAAGGGATATGTCCACTTCGGTTGCTTCTTTCAAAAATGTCCTTGCTGCTGACATATGTGTTGCAGCCATGTGGAGCACTGTTCATACTTTTACAAACATTACAGTCTTGACATTGTCTCTCCTAGATGTGCTGGCTTTGGACATGCTGTACTGCAAGGCCTTCTGTCCTGATCACATATCAGACTGTGCCATCCTCCCATTTTACTGCTTGGGAATCGTTCCAAAGGTGTGGCCTAATGGGGAGATATCCTTGAAGAAGATAGAACAGTTACATAAAAACATAGAAGATGGCAGAAGGGGCGTGTGGTCCATCGAGTCTGCTCAGCGAGGTATCCCAGGACCTATTGTGCTGTCCTCCCTAGACACCCAGCCTAGCCCTTGCCAGTGCCATGTGTTTGTTCACAATACTTGTCCCACTCATGCTTAAAGCTTGATACTGACTTTGCAGCCACCACCTGAGGAGGTAATCTATTCCAAGGTTACACAACCCTCTCTGAGACGTAACACTTTCTGATGTCCCTCTTGGACACTCCACCCTTCAATTTCCACTCATGCCATCTTGTAGTAGAATTGACATTCCTAGTAAAAGCTGCACTTCTGGCGCCGTGTTGATACCTTTAAAGACTTGAAGTTCTCAATCATATCTCCCTCCTAGTCTCTAGCATGGTACAATTTCAGAGCCCCAAGTCTGTCTTGATGGGTGATTTCCTGAAGGCCATGTATCATTTTTGTTGCCCTTCACTGGACCCATTCCAATCTATCAGTGTCCTTTCTTAGGTGAAGCCTCCAGAATTGTACACAGTACTCCAGATGAGGCCTCACTAATGGCCAGTAAAGTGGTAGAATCACCTCCTGTCCCTGCTGTATATCCTCCTGCCAGTGCATCTTAACACCCTGCTAGCCCTGCTGTAAGCCTTATTGCACTGATTTTGCTGCTTGAGGTCATCCCTAATGATGACTCCCAGATCACATTGCTCAGCAGAGCAGCTCACCTGGACTCCGTTTAACCAGTATTTTTCCTTAGAGTTGGCCCTACCCAGGTGCATCACCTTGAACTTCTTAGCATTGAAGTTTAATTGCCATATTTGTGACCACCTTTCCAACTTCTTAAGGTTCTCCTGCAGTTATCTGACTCCCTCCATACTATCCACTCTTCTGCTGAGTTTCATGTTATCCACAAACGGCGATGTTGCCATTTATGAACTCGCTGATGTCACTGAAAGGACCGTTACATAAGAACTTGCTGTAACAGTAGATCTTCAAGAGAATCTCTTCCTTTAGGCCATGCCATACCCTCCCTCCTTCCGCTTTCAGTGAGGATCATATCACATGCTGTGCTTAAAACTGTACTTCATGCATCCTGCCTCCAGCCCCATGCCTCTCCTTGTATGCCTGGTGCTGGTCTCACCTCCTGGTTCCTCATGGATGGAGGTCCTCCAAGGCTAATCTCTGGCTGGGAACTGAGGAGTGGTGGGGCCTCCCACGTTGTATACACATAGATTGTGGGCAGCCCCCAGCTAGCAAAAAGTTTCCAAGTTGTCATGACATTGACGGCTAATAGTTCCAAAGGTGTGGCCTAGTGAAGGAGATTCTGTCAAAGATGGAAGGCCCTGGATGACACACACTAAACATGTGCTACAGGTGTGAAAAATGACCACAGTCCAGCTACCATCCTGATCCAGCAGTGCTCCCTCCTCCTCACCCACTGCCCTAACAACAGAGTCCCCAGTTTCTTCTACCTTGCTGGCTCTCTTTCAAGCATTTTCCTTCCTCCTTCATGGCAGGTTAAGTGTCCTGGTGCTAGGTCTGTTCTCGCAAGCCCCATCACCTTTAGGCCCCCATCAGATCTGGTCAGCCAGAAGCTGATGTCTGCTGCTGTTGTGTGCTGTCAACGGTGCTCCCTTTTGACTGTGCCTGCTACCTCATGTCTTCACTCTGATCCATTTCCCATCCCTACCATTAAGGATCACAGTCTCTGCCAACCTCATCCCTACCCCAGGCCTAGTGCCTGTATCCACCACTCTCCCTCCATCTTCCTCACCTCACTGTGCTCCCATGGTGACTGCAGCTGCCTTTCTAGCCTGTTAGTGGCCCTGTTAAGAGTACTGACCACCTCACAGTGGCTGCAGATGTATTCCCCTCTGCCCTGTATTGGTAGGATGGGGCGCATCACATAGTCTTGGCAGCGCACTAGACATGCTTCCCTCCCAGTGTCCATGTGCTATTCAAACAGCTTGAAATTTTGCTGTATTCTGACAAGTGTAGTTAGCCCCAGCCTTTAAACTGCCTTGGAGAACAAAGGGTTAACATTTCTATACAGAGCATAGAATGCTGAGCTTCGAGCTCAGTTGATGTCTCTGTTTCCTTTAGCGCTAACCATCAGATTCTTTACTCCGCCTCAATTAACAAGTCGCCCAGAGATTTCTCCTGCAGTTCGTGTGAAAGTGGCTTTAGTCGTTTTTCGCCGCTTTCTAACTGAAAACGCCTCCGATAGTCGTCTAGTCCCCTGTCTGTGGTACCGTGAGTAGGTTTTGTACTGTGTTTCTGTGTGGAACTTGTAAAAAGTGTGTATCGGTTCGGCCACACCGATCATTTGTTTAAATCTTGTGTAACTTTAGTGTGTGCGGTTCTTATCGGTTCTAAAAAAAACATGTTTTAAAACGTTTTTTTCCAAGACCCGTGATATGGTTAGGAACCAATAAGGGAGTCTTGCCTGGTGCTTGCCGAAAAAAGGGTAAGTTTGGTTAGGTTGGCCATGTCTGAGAAACCCAAGGAAAAAAACGGGCCCACTGGGTTTCAACACTGCAGTGAGTGTGGGGAGGTCTTTGCTAAGGCCGATCCCCATACCACCTGTGTTTATTGTCTGGGGTTTGACCACTTCAATTCAGACTGACAAATTTGCAGATATTTTCCCAAATCTACCCTGGAAAAGAGATTAGGTAGACTGAGGGAAAAGGAGGCCAAGAAGTCCGCTGACCCGGATGGCCAGCTTGGTTCGGTTCCGACTGAACCAGAAGGAGTGCCCTCTGACCAGGGCGATACTTCTTTGGGCAAAAGGAGAGACGATCCCGAGGGGTCGGTTCTGACTAAAAGACAGTGCAAAGAAAAATCGTCCAGTTCGGATCCAGAAGTCCATGTTCCGACCGCCGAAGAACTAGCCAGAGCGATTCGGATTGTAGAATCGCTTCGCCCAGTCCCAACCGATCCGGCACTTTTTGGCAGGGGCTCAGTTTGGTCGGTTCCCCTGGTTCATGATTATACTTTGGAAGAATTTTATGAACCGGAGTTTGAGGAGGAAGGGGAGTTTGAAGATGATGATGGTGATGGTGAAAGTCTAGATGTGCCTGTGGAACTGGACATCTCCCCAGACAGACCTTCAGGTGTATCCCCTCCTAGGCTTTTTGAGTCCCCTTCCCACTTTATATTCTACAGAAAGGTGGCTGAGACCCTCCAGCTTCCTATGGAAGAGGCAATGGAGGATCAGGAGGAGCCTGATTATGTAGAAATGATGGACATCCAGAGTCAGGAGACTGTCTGTTCCCTCCACAAATCTTTTGGGAAAACAGACACAAAAAATTCTGAAGTCTTCCAATTCTATACCTCCTGTGGACAGAAGAATGGACAAGAGGTATACACTCTCAGGCTCAGAAACTGAGTTTTTATACCACCAATGCAGCCATGTTGGGGTTGTGCAGGCTGTTCACACGCCCCAGACAAAGGCTCTAGGAAGGTAGATGCCATGGCAAAAAAGCTGTATATGGCATCTTCCCTGGGACTCAGACAGGCGAATTATATGGCCTATACAGCTAGGTACCAGAATTCCAGGTGGGACACTGTACTGGCACTGGCTAAACAGGCCTCCCCCAGCTAGCCAAGGAGCTGGAGGCAGTGGCTGCAGATGGGATTGAGGCATCTAAAGTTCAGTTTCGTGCTGCTGTGGACTCTAATGATGTGTCATCAAGAGTCATGGCTACCTCTGTGGCTCTTCGGAGAATGGCTTGGCTCAGATGTACTATCCTTTCGCAGGACACCCAGGCAAAGGCCATGGATTTTCCAAAGGCAGCAGTCTAGGGGCAGGGGCAGGCCTTTTTCAAAGGCCTTTTTACCAAGCACAGGCCTCTTCTTCCTTTCGCAGAGGGGGTTCTTCAGAGGGAGAGGCAGAAGGGGGATGAGCAGGGCTGCATCCACTCCTCAGCATAAACCCCTGCCAAGCAGACACCCTGATGGGCCTGCCGGGTTGACTCTCCTATTCCAGTAGGGGCAGGCTGGCTTCTTTGTCAGGATTGGATGTCCGTTACATCAGACAAGTGGATCCTGGAAGTAGTAAACCAGGGACTGATTCTCAGCTTCAGAAAAATTTCAAAAGATGAGAGCCAGATCTTTTCACTGCAAATCTCTCAGAAACCCTTGCCCTAGAGCAGAGGTTTCTTCTCTTCTAACCTTAAGAGCCATAGGAGTACCTACCTACACTGGGGCAAGGGCTGTACTCCAGGTACTTCCTGACCCCAAAAGACAGGGGTGTGGCGACCCACCCTAGACCTAAGACATCTAAACAAACATCTTTTAAAACCAAAGTTCAAGATGGTAACTCTGGGAATAATCCTTCCCTCTTTAAGGCCAGGGGACTGGTTAGCCTCCCTGAACCTTAAAGATGCCTACTTTCACATTCCCATCAGGTGCTCCCACAGAAAGTACCTCAGGTTCAAGTTGACCTCAGGCCACTATCGGTTCAGAACAATGCCCTTTGGCTTAACCTCAGCCCCAAGCGTTTTCACAAAGTGTCTAGCAGTAGTATTTGCCTTTCTAAGAAGGCAAAAGATTTCCATTTTTCCATATTTTGACGATTGGCTAATAGTGGGCCAGTCTCCAGACCAAGTCAGGTCTCACCTGCAAGTGACCCAGCAAGTGCTCACTTCTCTAGGATTTCTTCTCAACCTTCCCAAGTCAGGTCTCGAACCAGTCCAGCTTCTTACCTTTATAGGGGCAGAACTGGACACACTCAGAGCAAGAGCCTTTCTTCCTCTAGAAAGGGCAAGGGTTCTTATGGAACTAGCTTCTTCTTTGAGCCTTTGGGTATCTCGGCCAGCAAGGCATTTCCTCCAGCTCTTGGGCCACGTGGCAGCTTCAACAGCAGTGGTCCAAGGGGCAAGATTCCAGATGAGGGATATTCAGTTCCACCTGAGAGCTTTTTGGTCTCAGAGGAAGGATTCTCTTACCAAACTGATTCCAGTGAGTCTGACCTTGATCCAAGTCCTCCAATGGTGGCAGGATCAGGGCAGTTTAAGACAAAGTGTTCCTTTTGTTACTCAGCCTTGTTCAGTGGTCCTTACCACGAACGCTTCTCTTCTGGGCTGGGGAGCCCATCTGGGGTCCCTCACTGCCCAGGGGCTGTGGTTCCCCCAAGAATTCATTCTCCATATCAATCTCCTAGGGCTCAGGGCAGTTTTTATGGCCTTGAAAGCTTTCTATCAGTCAGTACAGAATAAGGTGGTTCAGGTCAGAACGGACACCACCACCAATATGTGGTACGTCAACAAGCAGGGAGGCACTCGGTCCACGGCCTTGTGCACGGAAGCCATGAAATTATGGTTCCTGGCTTATTCCCTGAAAACTTCTCTGGTAGCAGTTCACCTTCCAGGGAAGGACAGTGTGCTAGCAGATGCACTGAGCAGGATCTCTCAGGGCCATCACGAATGGTCCTTGGACCCTCAGGTGTTGAAAGTGATTTTTTTCAAGGTGGGGCACTCCAGAGATAGATCTCTTTGCAGGCCCAGACAATCACCAACTCCCTCTCTTTTGTTGCAGACCTCCAGTCTTGGGCTCAGTCCCCCTGGACACCGTGATTCTGAATAGGGAAGGGAAGTTTCTGTATGGCTTCCCTTCCCTTCCTTCCCACTCCTGTTCAAAGTTTTAGTCAAAATAAGGTCTCAACCTTGCAAAGTGATTCTGATTGCTCCAGATTGGGCCCGACAGCCCTGGTACCCCCTGTTGATGCCCCTAGCAGTCCATCTTCCCTGTCTCTTCCCAGGAATTGCAACCTGTTAACATCCACTCAGGAGAGGATTTGGTACCCCAATCTTCAGTCTCTCAATCTCAAGGCATGGCTCTTGAAGAGTTAGAGTTTGCAGATCTGCATCTTTCCCAAGGGGTTCTGGATATTCTCAAAGCTTCTCGAAAGCCCTCCACCAGAAAGACTTATAACTCCAAATGGAAGAGATTTAGCATTTGGTGTTCTAAGAAGCATATTTCTCCAGATACTGCTGGATTGCCTATGGTTCTGGATTATATGGTCCATCTTAATGGCCTAGGCCTCAGACCAGCTACTCTCAAGGTACACTTGTCAGCTGTTTCTACATTTTTGTCTGTGGGGAAGTCTTCCTTACTATCTTCTCATTCTGTGTTCTGTAAATTTTTTAAGGATTGCTTCACACCAATCCTCCTTTTAGAGACCCTGCCCCTGCCTGGGATTTGAATGTTTGCATTGTTCAACTTATGCAATCCCCTTTTGAGCCTATGTCTTCAGCAGAGCTTAAGTACTTGACTTGGAAAACTCTGTTCTTGGTAGCCATTACTTCTGCCAGGCGTATTAGTGAATTGCAAGCCCTGTGGAGTGGAACCTGATTTTATCTCCTTTCCCAGGGATAAAGTCATCCTTAGAACCAATAGAAGGTTCTTGCCCAAAGTGGTTTCAGACTTCCATTTAAACCAGTCTGTGTCTCTTCCTGTCTTCTTCACTGATCATTCTTCCTCAGGAGAGAGGAGGCCACCAGTTAAGATGTTAAAAGAGCCCTTAGTTACTACATAGAGAGTACCAATTGTCACAGGTTTGACTACCTCCAGTTGTTCCTCACTTATGGAGAACTGGGAAAGGGCAAACCTGCCACCAAGAGATCTGTTGCCAGGTGGATTGTGTCTTATATACAATTCTGCTATGAAAAACTGGGGAAAAACTCTACCCTCAGGCCTGAGGGCTCATTCCCCAAGAGGTACAGCTGCTTCCCTGGCTGTTGCCAGGGATATCCCTCTCTTAGAAATTTGTCAAGCAGCCACCTGGAAAGCAGTCCATACCTTTACCAAGCATTACTCTCTGGATATCCAGGCTAGGAGTGATGCTCAGTTTAGCACAGCAGTACTTGAGAGCCTATTCCCAAAGTAGGTTCTGTCCCTCCTCAATGGAGGTACTGCTTGGTAGTCTGCACTTGTCAGAATACAGCAAGACTTCAAGTTGTTTGAAGAAAAAATTACTCACCTTAGTAATTATGTTTCTTCTATTGGAGTCTTGCTGTATTCTGACTTCCCTCCTGCCTCCCTCAGAACCTGTTTTGGGAAGTGGGTGGGCAGGTGCAGTGTTGCCCCTCAGGGGTGCTCTTTTTACACCCTCTTCTTGTATGGGTGTTTATTTTATTATATTCCTGTTTGGCTTGGGTTTTGAGTTTTGGGTTTCCTGACTTGAGTCTCCTTCTGGTAGTCCAAAACTTTTTGTTGCCAGTTGGCTATTACAATTTTGTTTTACAATTTCCACATAGAATACTATTAGAGTGTTGCTCATAAGAATCTGACGGTTAGCTTTCAAAGTGAAACAGACAGAGACATCAACCGAGCTCGAGCTCAGCATTCTATACTCTGCATAGAAATGTTACTTGTTCTCTGTGGCAGTTTAAAGGCTGGGGCTAACTGCACTTGTCAGAATACAGCAAGACTCCAATAGAAGAAACATAATTACTAAGGTGAGTAATTTTTTTGTTTCTGCCCCATCAGAGTTCCCCCTCAGTTGTCAACCCTCCTCCCCATGCTCCCACTGCATAGCCAGTTGACATTCCAGGCTAGCAGTATGCCTCTCAAGAGCAACAATAAGCTCATAGTGACTGCAGATGTATTCTGCCTCCCTGACCTTTGCAGGTAGAATTATATACATTGTTCAGCTCTCAAAATGTACTTCCTTCCTCCCTGTGTCTGCACCCTCAAGCAGGAGGATTTGCTACTGACTTGGCTGAGGTGTTGGCTACCTGCTAAGTTGGCTGAAGGTATGAAGGGGTGACTGGCTACTAAATCTGCTGAGATGGTGACTGACTACTAAATTTGCTGAGATGGTGACTGGCTACAAAATTTGCTAAGGTAGTGGATGATTACTAAATCTGCTGAGGTGGTGGCCAGCTACAAAATCGACTGAGCTGGTGGCTGGCTTTAACACCTATGAGTTGGTGGCTGGCTACTGAACCTGTTTAGAGTGTGGACATATACTAAACCTTCTGAGGTGGAAACTCCACTGGCTGCCAGAGAAAAATCTTTCCAGCCTGAACTGACAGCCCATGGCAAGAAGAATCTCCTTGGTTTCTCTCCTCAGTATTGGAATTACGGGAGGGGGGGGTTGCCAGGGCTCTGCCCCCCGCACTCTAAAGTGAACCCCATAATTTATTAGAAAGTGTTTTGCCTGTTATATGCCCAACATTTGTGTTGTGCAAAGATATTGCAGTACACAGGCTTTTGGGGGCCATAGGCTTTTTTGCTTAGGTGCACTCTCTGTTTCTAATGCCAGACAACTCTCAAAGCTAGACTTGGTCTTAAATTTATACAGTTCTGCTCATGACAGGGGTATTGTTAGTTGAGCAGTGCCTTTGATTTGTTCAAGATGGCCATTTTAAATACTAAAAACGGACTTTGAAAACTGTCCCCATTCATCTCTATGGAGGCGGCCCCGTGCTGTCCGTATAGTGACATCAGCAGGCGAACCACGCTAGTGCAGGGTGGATCAGACTTTCTGCAGGTACCAGGAAGTGGAAGGGATCGGCACGGCGTGGCTCCATGGAGCCAAATTACGATCCCTTCCCTTTCAAAATAAGGAGACTGAAAAACGAAAATACTGGCAGCATAGCAATAGGGGCCAGGTAAGGCTTCTGTAGTGTCCTTCGGGAAAATAGCTGTAAAATTGCTCTTTAAAGAGCAAGTGCTTAGTAAGGATGTGTATCTTAAAAAATGAAGATTTCTGGCTTTTAGGTGCCTCTGTAATCATTTTGTTTGCTTTTATTTGTTTCTTTAATTACCTTTTCATCATTTTATTTACATTTTGCCAACTACCAGTACAAAAAGAATCCAGTGGAATTCTTGTATTATAATAGCAGGAAGGTTTTACTGACAAGGCTGGCAGTGCATTTGATGCTTGATGACATGACATTACTGTCTGTGATTTGCACATTAATGTTTTGCGCATTTATACATTTATTTTTTTACTGCTACCGAAAATAAATGAAGTAAAAGTTGTGGTTACTTGTGATTTAATGAGATACCGTTATTTAAAACTAACGCTTGGTGACCCGGGCCAGTGGCACTGACTGTTGAGGCACTGGACGCCACACCTCATACTATGCCAGTGACCTGGGTTCAGGAACAAGCCTGGGTTGTCGGAGGTCGACAGGGGGCAGGATAGCAAGGAGCAGGATTGAGCTGCTGTGAGGCGGTTCTCCTTCCCCAGGGAGGGATGAGGGGTTTCACTGGCCCTTGGCCGCCACCCGGTGGAGGATGGATGGCAGTTTGGGCTACGGGGAGCCTAGCAATAGCCAGGGGTGGGGTGGAAGGGACTGAGTTAGCGCCCAGAGTGCATGTGCGCTTCCACGTGCATGCACTGCTATGTTTGCCGGGGTAGAAAATGGGGGGAAAACACATACAAATGTAGAGGGGGAGGTACCTAAACCAAACAGTAGAAACACTCTGGATACAGAAGTTGATACCAGCCCATTTACAGAAGAAAGGTTTCTGAAAGAACTCTTAAAACTGAAGGTTGACAAAGCAATGGGGCCTGATGGGATACATCCCAGAATTCTAAAAGAACTAAGGATAGAACTAGTGACACCACTGACTACCCTCTTTAACAAATCTTGGGAGGATGGGGTGGTACCTGAGGACTGGAGGAGGGCAGATGTGATTCCACTTCACAAAAGTGGGAGCAGGGCAGAAGCAGGAAACTACAGACCTGTTAGTTTAACCTCAGTGACAGAGAAAATGATGGAATCACTTCTGAAGGAAAGAATTGTCGAGTACCTAGAGGCCAGAGGGGCACAGGACCAAAGGCAGTATGGATTCACAACAGGAAGGTCATGCCAGACAAATCTAATAGATTTCTTTGACTGGGTGACCAAAGTAGTAGATCAGGGAGGGGCTGTGGACATGACCTACCTAGACTTTAGCAAGGCATTTGACACAGTCCCACACAAAGATTAATAATACAAGTTAGCCAGCCTGGGGAGTAGGTCCCAAGATGATAGCCTAGGTAAGGGGTGGCTGAAGGAAAATAGAGACACAAGTAGCATAAATGGAGACCTGAGTTTGAATCCCACAGCCCCCACTTGCATATTGTGTGACCCTAGCAAGTCACTTAACTTTCTTGTGCTCCCAGGTTGCACCTGCAAGCAAGCTTTCAGCTTAGTGTGTCTCACCTGGTAAGATAATTGGTAAAAAAAAAAAAAAAAGACAAAATTAGTTACCTTAATAATATTGCTGCTTCCAGTGTATTCTTCAGTATGATTAACTCTCCCTCCCAACTTCCCTTTCCAGAACCAGTTGCCCTCTGCATCACAGCTGGTTTAATATACTGTTGTTCATTCTGGGTTTTACTAATCTTTAAAACCAGATGGCTCTTTTTTCCTCTAGTTTAGCCCTATCTGACATTTCCAGGGGTCAGGAGCAGGGGGTTGTTTTTGAATTATTTAGCATAGTTAGGATAACTTAGATTAGGGGTCTCTACAGGCAGGCTCCAAGTAAATCTGAGCATTCTGGACTGCAGTAGTTGGTAGAGGCAGCAGATTTTAATGGTGGCATGAGCCAAGAGATGTTCCATCATTAGCATATCGTTCCAAAATTTCTCCCAGGCAGTTCAACACTGGAGACTGACTGCTACAGTTAATCATATTGAAGAATACTTTGGAAGAAACAAGATTAACAAGGTGAGTATTTTTTCCTTTCGCTCCCTGGATCTTCAGGACACGTTCTTTCACATCCCGATCTGTCCGTCTCACTGAAGTTTCCTCTGCTTCTGAGCAGAGGGAGCTCTCTATGAGTTCCAGGCCATGCCATTTGCCTGTCCTCAGCCCCCAGGGTCTTCACCAAGTGCATTGCAGTGGTGGCAGCTTACCTGAGGTACCAAGGGGTCTTGGTTTACCCATACCTGGACAACAGGTTAATCACAGTTTCCTTAAGGCTGGTGGTGAAGCGGTCCAGGAACCTGGCCCTCCAGACCTGCGTCTCCCTTTGCCCCCTGGTCAACGAGGCCAGGTTGGAACTCGTGCCTTCACAGGTGATCAGCGTCATCGGGGCGGAGCTTGACTCTTCCAGAGCCAGAGCCCAGCTCCCGGGGACAGGGCAGAGGCTCTCTCCTCCTTTGCCTGATCATTTTGGGTTGGGCAATTGTGCCCTGCTCTGGACTTCCTGTGCCTGCTGGGTTACATGGCGGCCTGCACCAGCATGGTCCATTAGGCCTGCTGGAGAATTCACTCCCTGCAGTGGGAGCTGGCCAGCCAGTGGTCTCAGTGCAAGGGTCACTTCAACCAGCTGGTCACTGTGACCCAGCGGATGTGGGATGCCCTCCAGTGGTGGTTAATCACAGAGTATCTGCAGGAAGTGATCCCATTTGTCTGCCTAAAACCGACGATTGTCCTGATAGCCAATGACTCTCTTGTGAGCTCGGGTGCTCACCTGATGGAACACAGAGTCCATGGGCTCTGGACCCCTGAGGAGTCCCGGTGCCACATCAACCTGCTGGAGCTCTGAGCAGTTTGGCTGGTGCCGACTGCCTTTGCTCCTCACATTTGGGGTCAGGTGGTCCAGATGGACAATATCATGACCATGTACCACCTCAACAAACAGGGTGGGATGCACTCCCTGCTGTTTTGCAAGGAGGCTGTCCATGTGTGGACCTTTGTGAGCAGCCTGGGGGCCGATCTCCTAGCCATCCAAGTGGCAGGGGCCTCCAACCAGGTGGCAGACACTCTCAGCCATAAGGGAGAGTTGTCTCACGAGTAGTCTCTCCACCCAGAGGTAGTACACAGTCTGTTCTCCCATTGGGCACCCCTCAGGTGGACCTGTTTGCCTCCAGGGAGAATGCAAAGCTGAGGCTGTTTTGTGCCTGTCCCCCTCAGCAGGGAATGCTGCAGTGAGATGCCTTCTCAAGGCTCTGGACCCCAGGCCTCCTCTTTGCCTTCCCTCCACTTCCCTTGATTCACAAAGTGTTGCTCAAGGCCAGAAGGGACAAGCCACAGGTGATCTTGGTGGCTCTGAACTGGCCTCACCAGTTCTAGTACCCTGATCTCCTCAGCCTCAGCTGCAGGCTCCCGAGATGTCTTCCTCTCCACCCAAACCTGCTCTCCATCAATCAGGGGAAGATACTCCATCTGGACCTTCAATCCGTACACCTGACAGCCTGGTTCCTGAGTAGTTAGAGTTCAGGCTTTGGGTCTCTCTAAAGATATCCTCACTGTTGTGGAGGCATTTCTGTAGGAGGCAGCCAGGAAATGTTACGCCTTCAGGTGGCATGCCTCAAACAGCTAGTTTTGGAACCCATTTGTGAGGGAGCAATCTTAGACCTCGTACTCTCAAATGGGGACAGTGAGAGGATCTCAGATCTAGAAGTGGGTAGCCATTTGGGAACAAGTGACCACCAAACAGTGTGGTTCACAATAAACTCTGCTACGGAGTCAAGCCATACAAAAGTGAGGGTTCTGGACTTCAGGAGGGCTGACTTTGGCAAGATGGGAGAGTGCCTTAGAAAAGCACTAGCAAACAGGCTAGAAGGAGGGGTGGAGCAACAATGGGCAAATATCAAAACTGCCATCACAGAGGCAACAAGCCTTTGTGTGAAGCAAATAAATCAAAATGAAAGAAAAAGCCACTATGGTTCTCAAAAGAGGTGGCAGTGAAGGTTAGGGAGAAAAAGATAGCATTTAGGAAGTATAAGGAAACACAGAAGGAGCAGGATAGAGAACTGTACCAGTTAAGGCAGAAGGAAGCAGGGAGGATAGTCAGAATAGCAAAGGCACAAACTGAGGAAAAGATAGCTAACTCGGTTAAGAAGGGGGATAAAACCTTTTATAGGTATATCAGGGAGTGTAGAAAGACAAAGGGAGGGATAGTGAGGCTGAATAGAATGGATGGATGGTGGGTGGATAGTGAGTGACAGTGATAAAGCAGGGATACTGAATGAATACTTCTTTTCAGTACTCACAAAAGAGGAAGTGGGAGGTGCCTAATCCAATTAACAGAAGCACTCTGGAGGGGGTTGATCCCAGTCCTTTCACAGAAGAAAGGGTTCTGAAAACTCCTAAAACTGAAGGTGGACAAAGCAATGGGGCCAGACGGAATTCACCCCAGAATTCTAAAAGAATTAAGCAGAGAACTAGTGACACCACTGACTACGCGTTTTAACAAATCATGGGAGGATGGTGTGGTACCTGAGGACTGGAAGAAGGCGGATGCGATTCCCCTTCACAAAAGTGGGACCAAGACGGAGGCAGGAAACTACAGACCTGTCAGTTTGACCTCTGTGGTAGGGAAAGTGATGGAATCACTTCTGAAGGAAAGAATTGTTGAGTACCTAGAGGCCTGTGGGGTACAGGATCCAAGGCAGCATGGGTTCACAGCAGGAAGGTCATGTCAGACGAATCTAATTGATTTCTGTGACTGGGTGACCAAAGTAGTAGACCAGGGAGGGGCTGTGGATATGGTCTACCTAGACTTTAGCAAGGCATTTGACACAGTCCCACACAAAGATTAGTAGTCAAATTAACCAGCCTGGGAGTGGGTCCCAAGGTGGTAGCCTGGTAAAACATTGGCTGAACAACAGGACACAGAAGGTAATTGTAAATGGAGTCACTCTGAAGAAAGAAGGGTTACTAGTGGGGTATCGCGGGGTTCAGTACTGGGTCCAGTCCTCTTTAATGTCTTTAAAATGACATTGCAGAGGGACTGGAAGGAAAGTATGCTTCTCAGATGACACAAAGATCTGCAACAGGGTTGATACACAAGGAGGCGTGGAAAGGATGAGAAGGGACTTGGCAAGGTTGGAGGAATGGCAGCTTGGATTCAATACAAAGAAGTGCAAAGTAATGCACCTGTGAAACAAAAACCCAGGGGAAGATTACACAATGGGGGGTAGTAACAACAACAAAAATGGAGAGAGACCTAGGGGTAATCATATCAGATGACCTTAAGGTTGGCAAGCAATGCGAGAAGGCAGTAGGGAGGGTGGGGGGATACTGGGATGTATAGGGAGAGGTATCACCAGCAGAAAACAGGAAGTTGTTATCCCCTGTACAGACAGTTGGTGAGACCCCATCTGGAGTGCTGCGTCCAGTTCTGGAGACCCCATCTTTGCAAGGACATAGACAGGATGGAGGCAGTTCAGAGGAGGGCAACTAAAATGGTGCAGGGTCTGCAAGAGAAGCCATACAAGGAGAGACTAAAGGAGCTTAATATGTATACCCTTGAGGAAAGGAGGAGAGGGGACATGAGAGAAACATTTAAGTACCTCAGTGGAATCAACAAAGTCCAAGAGGGTAGCATGTTTCAGAAAAAGAGATGTGCAAGAACAAGGGGACACGATTTGAAGATAGAGGGGGGTCGGCTCAGGGGCAAAGTGAGGAAGTTTTTTTTCACAGAGAGAGTGGTGGATGCATGGAACAGCCTTCCTGAGGAGGTTGTGGGGTCTAAAACTGTGGGAGAATTCAAGAATGCATGGGACAGACATAAGACAATTTTTGTGGGGGGTAGGAAGAAATAGGCTGTTGGTTAAATAGGATCTGCAGCTTATCCTCTAGGTAGGGAAATGGGCAGACTAGGTGGGCCAAGCAGTCCTTATCCGCTGTCAGTCTGTGTTTCTGTTTCTCCATTTGGTGTCAGGGCAAGGGGTTTGACCCTTTGTCCTGTCCAGTGGCTAGCATTCTTGATTACCGGTGGCCCCTCTGTTAGTTGGGCCTTCGGTTGATGACCTTAAGATGCACCTGGCATCCATCTCTGATTACCAGGCGCGGGCTGGTCAGCAGTCGGTGGCATAATAGAAGGTGGTCTGGCACCTTTTTAAAGGCCTTGACCACATTTCCCCTCTGGTACGTGAAGCACCACCACCTTGGGATCTGTTGCTGGTTTTGTCAAAGTTCATGGGCAAGCCATTTGAACTGATGCACAGGTGTGACATGTCTCACCTGTCGTGAAAGACTACCTCCCTGGTGGCTATCACATCAGTCAGAAGGATCAGTGAGCTCCAGGTGCTTTCGGTGGAGTCTCCTTACCTGATCTTTCACAGGAACAAGGTTGTCCTGTGCCCCAACCCTAAGTTCCTCCTGAAGGTTGTGTCAGTGTTTCACCTTAATCAGGTGATTAATCTCCTGGTGTACTTCGCCAATCACACCTCAGAGGCTGAGCACAGGCTCCATACTTTGGACCTGTTGCGTGTGCTTGCCTACTGTTAGGAGTGCATGGCTGGAGTTCGGGGAGAGGTTCGCCAGCTGTTTGTCACCTACGCTGAAGCTGCAGCTGGCAGACTGGCAGCTAATCAGACGATTGGCAGATGGATTGTATCCTGCATCGACCTCTGCTATAGGTTGGTGGGTAGGGAGCCTCCTGTAGGGCTAATGGCCGATTCCACCTGCAATACTGCTGCCTCGTGGCTGCTTCCAGGGACGTCCTTTAACAGGAAATCTGCAGTCCTGCTACCTGGAGGTCAGCACACACCATTACCACACTGACCTTGAGTCATGCTGGGATGCTGGTTTTGGGGCTTCAGTTCTCCAATCTCTGATCCCTAATTGGGGGTGTGCGCCTTGCCTGTCTCCTCCCGGAGAACTGCTAGGAGTCTGCCAGAATGTGTGGATAGAACATCATATCCAGGTCCCTAGAAAAACTGGTTACACACCTGTAACAGTAGTCCTAGAAGTGGTGTATGATGATCATCCACATGGACCCACCCGACCTCCCCTGGCTTTGGCGCACAACACTGCTTCCAGCGGGCAAGATCCGGCGTCATGGGGCGGAGCCGAGGGAGTTACCACCCGGATGGGTGGGAGGAGCCAGCTTGAAGACATTTCCGGCCAGGCTTGAAGTGAAAGGCAGCTACCAGAAAGTGTGGATGAACATTATATACCACTCCTAGAACTACTGTTAAAAGTGAATAACCTGTTTTTACTGGTAGCACTATAGGGACCTTCCAGGTCCTGTTCGTGGCCCCTCTACCTGTGGCATGTCCACTTCTGTGGCTTGTTTTCATGATGTTTCAGCAGCTGACATTTGTTTTGCCGTAGCTTCAAGTCCTGTTTATACTTATAATAAACACTGCAGTATAACAGGAATTGTTCCTGTTCCTGTCCTGTTCTTACAGTATAAACAGTGTCTCCTGTAGATGATCTGACATTGGCCTTGCTGTTCTTCAAGGCCTACTGTCGTAGGGTCATACTGATGCATGAAATGGCTCCTGCCTCTCACAGTCCCTGCTGTACTGCTTGGGAATCGTTACAAAGGTGTGTCTCAGTGGAGGGAGATGTCCTCCAAAAAGTTAGTTCAGTTACTTACTGTAACAGTAGATCATCAAGAGAATCCCTTCAGTTGAGCCACTTCTCCCCCTCCTACTTCCCTTCCCCTTCTGTACTTTTGGCAGTCTTTGTTGGAACTCCTGCTTGCTCTGTCATGCTGTGTACTGTTACTCTGTGCCATATTTGGGCTAAATTATTTGGTTCCATCTCCTCTCCCATGTGCCTGATTATGATTATGGTCTCCAGGTTGTTTCTGCTATGGTGCATCCTTCCAGCTTGCCTCTGGTGGGAACTGAGGAATGATGGGGTCACCCATGTTATATATGCGGCCCCAGCTGGCAAAAGTTTCCAGGTGGGCCCAGTGCTGACATCTTACAGTTCCAAAGGTGTGGCTCAGTGGAGAAGATTCTCTCACAAGGAGCTACTGGTACCATAAGTAACTGAACTTTAATCATATTGCTTGGTAGTTTTACCTAGTTGTCCTCCTCAGTAAAAATGGTGCTGAGCACTTGAGGCTGACAGTGCTATAAATACTGGTGAGCCTGCACCACATGGCACCACCGGCCTCAAATGTGGTTCCTGTTAGGGTCCTTGTACCTCCTGCATAAGACCAGAGTTTGGCTCTATGGAGGAGATATTCAGGAAGGTAAAGAGCTACGTGTAAGTAACTTTTTTTTCTGTAGTGCTGTGTGCTTAAGTTCTACTGATGCCAGCCATGTTTGTTTTTTTCTACTGGTGGCAGGAGTTTCTCGTTATAGTAATTGGGTGTCTAGCAATCTATAAAAGGTGGAGAGTTACTCCTTACTTTCAGGGGGTTGGAGATTAGCAGTCTGTATAAAAGGCAGCCATCTGCTTTATGTCTTCTTGGGGGTTGGAGGTCAGTATAAAAGGCAGCCAGCTATTCTGTGGCTTTGAAAAGATGAGAGGCAGTATAAATGGCAGCCAGCTACTCCAAACCTTGGGTGTGCCTGGGAAGCAGTTTAAAAAGTAGCCAGGGTTTCCTGTTTTTGGGGGGGGGGATTGGGAGAAGGCTGAAGCTGGGGCCTTCTTTTCTGGGAGGATGAGCTCCTTAAGCTACCTTGGGTGGCTGTTGGAGCTTGAGTAGCACTGCCCCACAACAGTGCTTCCAGCCATGAAGGGGTGCTGTCCAGTTCCACTATCACAGCAACCCCTGTGATGGGCCAGGGAGCTTGCTCCTCTGCTTGGGGGATCATTGTGTATATGCAAAGGTCTCCCAGGCATGACTTGAACATTGGGGGAACAGGGAGAAGAACGTGAAAAAACAAACAAACTGACCAGCAGGTGCCATGACAACGGTCGACTGTTCTTCTACACTGTTCCATAGTGACCTCCACAGGCTGGGCATAGGGAGGAGAGGGAAAGTGACTGACAGGGCCAGGAGGTTGTTAGTTGTTGTAGGCTGGCTGGAGGACGATTGTGGTGAGCAAAAAACTGAATGGGACAAAAAGACAGTCAGATAGTCCACTTCCAAAGGGGGCGGATTTCTCCATTTGGTGGATCTAGACAATCTCAGGCGTAGTACCCTTGAGGAACTTAGCAGAGAGATGAGCCTTCAAAGGGGAGCAACACACATTCTTACATCATCTCAGTGCTTAAGCTACATTCCTCAGGGGTGTTAGGTTGAGGCAGCTTAAGACTGCTGAGCTATGAAATCCTTCTGCCCTGTCAAGAAACATTATGGGACATTAGCTAACACTTGCAGACATTTGCCATCAGGACCATGCTGACTGCTGCTGTCACTAGGCTGGCAAGTGCCTGCAGTTTTTGGCCATTGCCACAGAATTTGAGAGAGGTGTTACAGAGACGAAGGAAGGTCTTCCTGTCCAGCAAATGAAGGAAGCAGTAACAGTAATGGTTTTGTTGTTCTTTCCCTTCCTTTTTTGCACAGGTGATCTACTTGGAGAAGAGGGTTACAGAGCTGGAAAAGGAGTCTGCTGCAAATGGAGAACAGCACAGCCGTTTAAAACATGAGAACCTCCAGCTGGTACACAGGTATGTCTACATGGGCAGCCAGGGAGAGCATACAGTTCCCAAGCAGTCTTCCAGCAGGCACAGTGGAGTTAGTGCTGCTCTATCAGGTGGGGCCGAGGATCCCAAGCATGGAGAGCTGCACCCCGCTGCCCAGTGAGCGTCCCACATCTGCTGTGATCTGAAGTCATTCCTATTTACAAAAGCATTTGACTGATACGACCCAAGTCCTAAATCCCTTTATGTAAATAGTAATTTATTAAGTTAAAGGGCTGATACCCTTTAGTGGAGCCCACTTAAAGCAGTAGTGTACGATAGTGCTGAAAATTTTGACCTATGCTTTCTTATTCTATTTTAGATTGCCCCTTATCTCCTGATACCCTTCTTCCCTACTTTTAGTCTGCTTTAGCACTTTTTCCCACATTTGTAATAATAAAAGGAGCGCTCCTTTTATTATGGCTCCAACCAGGCTTTCATCAGTATTCACAGCTGTTTTGACACTTTTGTCCCATAAGGTCAGGAGCAGTGTCTGCTGCATGTTAGTTGATTATAGTCACAAGAAAAGTGATTTTAAAACAATGGGTGTTTAAAACAGCAGTGATGGCCAACCCCGGCTAGCGGTTAGAGTGCCCTTCGCGGCTAAAGTGACCCAGGTTCGAGGGGCGGACCCGGGCAGTTGGAGGGAGCGGCCGGGAGGATTGAGCATCCTGGGACTGCTCTCTTTCTCCAGGGGAGGGAGGGCTGAGTGTCGGCACTTGATGGACTCCCATAAGGCCAGGGGCACCGCAGCACTCAGGCCACACGCTAGCGGGCAGACGGTCATCATTGCATATCCCCGCCCCCAGGCAGTAGTAAAAATATATATATATATCAGGCCCCCTGCATGAAGACCATTCTGTCCCAGCCACCCACTGCCTCTGACAACCTTGGGGATCCCTGTCATGGCCCTAACCCGGGGGTAATCCGGGACTTGCCCACGATGCACAGTCAGGATTAGGGAAGTAAGCCTGGGCATGGGGGCGGCAAGTGGATGGAGCCCAAAGAACAGGGGGACACAGCTCCAAAAATGGGAAGGAAAAAAAAACAAACAGCAGTGACTACCGTTAAAAACCTCGTCTGAGGGGGCTGGCCCACCGATGCAGCAGTAGGGCTACCGCTTACAATGCCAATGACCCAGGTTCAGAAACAAATTTGGAGCATCAGAGGGTCGGCTATGGGAAGGAGGATGTAGCATCCAGCGGACAGCTGTCCTACAGGTGGGGTGGGACCAAACTCCCAGTAATATCTAACTTATGATGGTGTCAAGGGATTGGTGCACCTGGGACTCATCAGTGCAGGGATTAGTGATGTGACTGATGGCATGTCCACGTCACCAGGGGTAATCAAGGGTAGAAGAGCTCCCTCAGCCAAATCAGCAGAATTTTGGCTCCAGTATTCACCCTCCTATTTCCCCCCTCCATTAGCATATCCTATTCTCCCTCCTTCCCATGTCCTCTCTTGGGAGGGGGGCCACTTTGTGGGTCTAAGTGGTCTCCTGGGGAGTGGCTGGAGACAACTCAAAGGGATGATATTTTATTTAGTTTTTGTTGACTGGGTAAGTGCACTAGACAAATCCTGCCTATTTTCAGGCATGACCCGGGGAATACAGATGAATGCCAACTGACCTTGAACCAGATTAAACTGTTGGTGGTATTTTTAGTGAATGAGAAATTTGGCCAGGACACGGAAATTCCCTACTCTGCTGCTGCATTGCTGCCAGCAGAGGCGACCCATAGCCACTAAGCGTTGCTGTGGTCAGTCTGCCTAGGATGCTGGAGGAGATGGATGCATCTAGTACAGGGAGCTGGCCTCCTTCCTGTACTGTCTGATCCAGAGCTGTTGTTGCTGCTTGTGATGTGGCAGGGTTGTCGACCTCAGTATTCTTACCTCTGATGATGCTTCGGCTATGGCTTGTTCTGCTGGTGACTTCGTGCCTCCTTTGCCTACAGATAAATCGGGGCTAATCGCTGCACGTTCTCAGTTGCTACGGCAAATGGCCTTACTCGACCGTAAACTTGCTGGTCTTTCGGATGTCGATGGATCCTCTGCGTTGGTGTCTTCTGTTTCTAGTCGGACGACTTTGGCGGCCGGACCAGAGGAAAGGTGTGTTTCACAGAATTCGGTCATTCCTGCACTTCCTACGGACCGTTTCCTTGATTCTCGGGCTGGCAGTTCAACGGATTCTGTAGCCGTGTGCCTAAAGCCCTGCTGACTGTATCTTCGGAGCCTATTGATGGTGCCCATGATCTCTTTACAGACTTCAGAGGTGTCCTTTGCTGGACAGGCGTTTCTTTTCCTTCGAGCCCAGAGACCTGGATGGAGCAAACTGCCTGGAGTTCCTTCTGCTTCTGGAGCTGAAGGTGAGCACTTCAAAACCAGCGATTTTACCTGTGGACACTTCTGGTCTCCTGATCGGGCGTTACGGAGGCTGGCTGGGAACAATCAGGTGGTGGGTCCTGGTCTCCAGACTCGCAAGATCCTTCCTATATTCGGATGCTGAAAAACACTGGTGCATTGGTGGATGCTGTGTCTTCTGTCCCTCTGAGCTCCAACTTGCCCCGGGGTAATTTATCTGCTTCTTGTACTATGGACTCTGAGTATGTTGATAAAACTGTTGGGGGCATACTGCTGTGTTGGGGGATGTTGTGGTTACTGAGGCTTCTGTTTCTGGTGTTGGGGTGCATGCCTCTGCTTCTCGGTGTCCTTCCTCGAGCTTGGTTTCTCCAGCTTCCGAGGAACCGAGAGGCTCGACCCCTGCTACACCAGGCTGTTTAGGTCAGGACCCTGAGGCTAGGCAGGGAGGGGTTCCCAAACCTGGTGTCTCAGTGGGTTTTAAGCTAACAGTTTGTTCCAATCCCATAAGGTGAGCCTGCTCCTAGACGCAATGCAGTCAGGTTTTTTATATAAGGGAGGTTGGATACTCCCGACAGGCTGTATGTTGCTAAAATTTGCTTAAAGGGTCGATGAATTTCTTTTCGTCTGAAATTTTGCCCTGATTAGTTTAGAATTCCAATTTTAGCGTAAGCTTTAAACATGTTTCTCATTTGGACCGTTTTGGGTCCAATATGCTAAATTTAAAGCTTTCCCCCCTTTGGGCCCCCTTTCATGTTCTCCCTTTAACGAAACCTACCATTAAGACTATCACTATTATGTTTAAAAATGAAGGTGTCAATGTGGAGGACATTTTATTTTGGCTGCGACAGAGATGTGAGGTTTTGAATAAACCCACTCCAACTTTAGATAGTGAACAGATTTGGGATGGGGGACGGAAAGTTCGTGTTAAGTTGTTTTCCTCGGACTCTGGTCCAGCTCACTTGCCTAATTTTTTTTTCCTTGGAAAAGATAAGGGGTTGATTTTTTATGCAGGGCAGCCTAGGTCTTGTTTTAAATGTGGATCTCGGGCCCATTTTAGTTCTGCTTGTGATACACTTAAATGCAGCCATTGTTTGGATTTTGGCCATTCCTCCAGTGCTTGTTTGAACCTTTTTAAGTGTAACCTCTGTGAAAACACTGGTCATGCTTATGATCGTTGTCCTTGGGCCTCACATAACTGGGATGATTGTCCCTCCCATGTGGACCTCATTAACTTTGCTCAACAACAGCTGGCACAAAAGTCTGCTGAGAGTCATTCTTGTTCTGGTTCTATGGCTCTCCCCCTTCCCTCTTTGGCCACAGCTAATCCTGTTATAGAGCATGCAGTTGGGAAGGCTCCTGCTTCCAGCCCCTCAGGATGACTCTCTGTTAACTGAGCCTGCTTCTCTGGTGGCCCGGAGACCAACCTCCCCGACACTGCTTCTCCTCTGGTTATGCCTCCCCCCCAGTGGCTTTGCCTGTCCCGGAACAGGACTCCTCTTTTACTGTTCCAAAAAAAAGGACCAGGAAGGGACTGACTGTTTCTGGTAAAGGTAAGGCCCCTGGGTTCCGGTCCTGGGCTTCTGGTACTAAATTTGCGATTCTAGCTCCTGATATTACTGATAGGGATTCTGGGGATGATGAATCAGATACCTCCTCCCTTGTGTCTAATACTGATACGGACGGGGGTGGAGAAGTCGATCCTATTGCTAAACGGACGAGACAGAGTCGACGTGGTAAATCACCCTAATCTTAGATATGGATTCCTTGTCCATTCTCTCTTTTAATGTTAACAGCATTAAGGGAAAAAACAAACTTGGTGGTGTTCTGCTCTCTGTACAAGAGATGCATTGTGACATCACTTGTTTAGTGGATACCCGTTTAAAAACTAATAATGACCTTCGGCAAGCTTCTCGTGGTTGGTCTCAGGGGCCTTCTTTTTGGTCCTCTGGAGTGGATAAGTGTGATGGGGTTGGTATTTTGTTTTCTAATTCTGCCTTTGGTATCTCAATTGGTGGATATTTTTCCAGTGCGTGCACTGCTGCTCGACCTTTCCTTTCACACTGAGCGACTTGATTGGTGGTATATGCCCTCAGACTAAAAGCCTTGCGGTCTGCTCTTTTCGATCTATTCAACCATTTTACATACTTCTAGACTGATCATTTGGGCTGGGGATTTTAATTGTGGTCTCCATCAGTCTGATAGGGGACTTCAAACGACGTAATTGTTTAGTGATTCTATGACTTTGAAGAATGTTTTGTCGACAGCTACTCTCCAGGATGCCTATAGGGTTTGTCACCCCAGAGGTGGATATACTTATTTCCGGGGTACTTGTTGAACTAGGATTGATTTTGTCTTTCTTTCTCATATGCTTACTGTTAGAGATTGTCAGACTTTAGTTAGTGAATTCTCGGACCATGTAGCCTTAAAGGTTGTGTTGTCCTGGACTGACGTTCCTCGGTGTAAAAAGAACAAGTGGAGACTTAATGACTCCATTCTGGATGATCCCAAAATTCAAAAATTGTGGAAGCGTGACTGGGCAGCACGATTGTCTGTTGCTGACATTTATGAGGATATTTTAGAATGGTGGGAGGACACTAAGGCTGGTTGGAGGAAGGTTTTCAAACAGAAAGCCGCTGAGGCTCACACCTGTCAATATAAGAAGTACCTGGCCTTACGTCAACAATTGCAGAATTTGATTTCTCTGTCCAGGAAAATCATCATGATTATAGTTCACAGATTTCTGTTTGCGTGATCAGATGAAGGCGTTACAGTATGATAGGGGCTAAATCCTTGGGATCTGAAGCCGGCTGGACTAAACTCACTAAGGGGCTTGACCTTTTAAAGACTGTCAGAATAGGGTGGACTCTCGGGTTATTTATAACCTGGTATCCCCCTCGGGAGATCTAGTTAGTTCCCCGGAGGCCCTGCTCCAGGTTGTTGAACATTTCGTTTCGGGCATGTTTGGGACTGAATCTCCCGTCACTGCTGATGAGTTTTTCTTTGACTCATTATCTTTGCCTTCCCTCTCTTCAGCAGAATGTGAGATGCTCTCCGCTCCTATTGCTGAGGGGGAAGTATTACAGGCTATCGTTGGTTTAAAACGAGATTCTGCTCCTGGCTCTGATGGTCTCACGGCAGGATTTTATTCTGCGTTCCGCACTGATTTGGTTCCTGCTTTAACTTTTGTTTAATGACATGTTGTCTAAAGCCTCCTTTTCGAAGTCCATGAAAGAGGCAAACTTGGTCCTCATTCATAAGAAGGGGGAGGCTTCGGACATCAATAATTGGAGACCGTTGAGTTTACTTAATGTGGATAGCAAACTTGTGGCAAAAATTTTGCTCGCTAGACTTGTTAGGGTAGCTCGGCTACTTAGTCCTGTCCAGACGTGTGGCATCCCTGGTAGGTGCCAATCTGATAATTTGATTTTATTACGTGAATTATTTGCCCTTGGGGACCTGAATCGTGTTCAGGGTTGGGTGTTGGCTATTGACCAGGAGAAAGCCTTTGATAGAGTTTCCATACATATTTGTTTTCGGTTTTAGCTGCATTTGGATTTCCCTCAAATTTATTGATTGGATTCGTTGCTCTTTATTTTCAGGCTGTGATCCTCCCTTATGTTAATGGCTGGTTTGGGACATCCTGTCTTGGTAAAGGGGAGTCGTCAGGGGTGTCCTTGAGTCCCCTCTTATATGCCTTTGGTATTGATATTTTGATAAAGGCGATCCTTCATTGCCCTAGGATCCTGGGTTACAAGGGCCTTCTGGCCTCCCTCCCATCAAAATACTGGCATCGCTGGATTTGGTTCTGACCATGGCATCTCATTCAGATGAGCAGGTTGGTACTAGCGTGTTCCATCGGTATTCCTTACTGGCGGATCCGGATTAATTTTTAAAGTGTTGGGCTCGTTGGGTCCCCTACTCTTCCTGAGTCCAGCGCCTTTGCTGGTGTCCGGCTCTTCTGAACCCATTAGGATTCTCGGTCTCTGGTTTGGATCTGGAGATTTACCACTGTTGAACTGGTCTGGGGCATTAGGGAGGGCTGATAGACTTTTAGCTGGGTGGCGGCAGCAGCTGATTGGGAGAAAAAAAAGAGTTTATTTACTGAAAACCTTGATGGTCCCCATTTTCTTGTACCTTTGTTATGTTCCCCCATGTCTTTATTTATCAGATTATATAGTGTTTTCTTTCAGGGTCTTTGGGGTTCTAGGTTGAATCCCATCAAGTGAGTTTCACTTATCGGCCTCCTAGTGAGGTGGAATTGGGATGGTACACCGGTAGCTTTTTTTATAGTATTTTTTAGTTATAATTTGGGTTGTGCCTTAAAACCAGGTAATAGGGTTGAAACCCTTTCTTTGCTCTGGCTTCTGCCTTGTCTCACTCCTGGGAACAAGGCAACAGGAGATTTGGCTAAACTTTCAGGCCTTCCACCTTTTGGTGCGGAGGTTGTGAAACTGCCATGGTCTGGGGTTAAAACCTGGTGATTTTTGTACACTAAATGGGAAGGCTGTATATGCTCACATTTGGAGCGAGGGCTTTGGATCTTGTTGACTTTCCATGCTGTCCGCCTGTTGTCAGTCTTGGATTCTGAAGCAACTTTTGAATCCTAGACTCCCTTCTTATGTGTGGGATATGGTCTGGCTCGGTAATTACGGTAGACTTATTGTTAAGGGGAACCACAAACATAAAATGCTGTGTGATAGATACTGTCCTAGGGATTCCTGTTTTTCAATTATAGAATCTCAGGCTCATTTGTTTCATGATTGTGCATTTGCTTCTGATTTTTGGTCTACTATTGCTGTTCTCTGGAAAGAGCCTCTTTTTACTGAGCTGTCTTATGCTGATATTGTTTGGGACGCATTCAGTTTTACGTACTAAATATCACTCTGAAACTATATATTGTATTATATTTTATGCTTTTATTTTTATGGCAAGCTAGATGTTTGCTAGTTTTGCACCAAAATGGATCCTATTTTGGAAATTGTAATGAATGTTAGAAATGCTGTAATTACCTTGAAAAGTTTGATTTTTCTAGATATTCTAGACCACAATTTCTTCATTTTTGGATTAACTGTGATTCTTGGAATTTGACTTGATTTTTTGTATCCTTCCTTTTCTTTTTTGTTTACTGTTTATCTTTGTCATTTTGTGAATGTTTTTGTAATGAAGCCCACCTTTTCTCAATAAAATTCCCCCAGTCTTTTCTATAAGCACCATGGGATGTTTAACATCCACCTGAACTACCACTAATCCAGGCAGATGAGACCTTGGTTTAATGTCTCATCCGAAAGACGGCACCTTAGAAGTGCAGCACCCCTCTCATGCTGCACTACAGTGTCAGTACTAGGATATTTACCCAAGTGCCAGATGTGGGAACTGAACCCACAGCCCTCTGATCTCCCTGCCTCAGAGGTGAGTGTGCTACCTACTGAGCCACTGACACTGATATACTAACATACTAACATACTATTTGCCAGCAGATTAGGCCTTACGGTCTATCGAGTCTGCTCGAACCTAGATCCTTAGTTGGGTGCTGAGACCCTCCCATCCCTTGTTCTCTAGAAACCCCTATCATATGTGTATATTCCTGCTGACTAGAAGCAAAAATAGAATTAAAAAAAAAAGAATACCTGCCATAGTAAAAGGAGTGCTTCTTTCATCATAGAATCACATCATAGAATCCCGCGGGCACAAAAGGACTGACTGGCCCATCTAGTCTGCCCCAAAAATGGCCCCCCTATCATTTACTTCTGTGTACTACCCCTCCTCTTCCATTTAGTCCCATATAGCTGTCCCGTGCTCTTTTGAACTTGTCCACTGTATCCACCCCTACAACCTATTCAGGTAATCTGTTACATGGACCTACCACCCTCTGTGAGAAATTATGCACCCTGATGTCCCCCCACCCAGTCTACCCCTTCCAGCTTGAATGCATGACCTCTGTTGGTTGTGTTTTCACTCCGCCTTAAGAGGCTATCTCCCCTCACTTTAATTCCCTTCAGATACTTGAATATTTCCACCATATCACCCCTTTCTTTTCTCATTTTCAGTGTATACAGACCTAATTCTTCCAGCCTTCTCTCATATGGCCTCTCCTGCATGCCCAGGACCATTTTGGTTGCCCTCCTCTGGATCCTCTCCAGCCTATCCTTGTCTCCTTGCAAGTGCGGCCTCCATAACTGCATGCCATACTTTAGTTGTGATCTGACCAGTGCTTTGTAGAGTGGCATTATCACCTCCCTCTTCCTACTTGTGAAGCCCCTTCCTATGCACGCCATCATTCTTGTCGCTTTTGCTGCCATGCAATCGCACTTATACCTAACCTTTAGGGTATCTGAAATCCAAATCCCCAGGTCCTTTTTCTAGCTCTGTAACCTGCAGTGCCCCCCTCAAGCCGGTATGTAGCCCTGGGGTTACTGCGGCCTATGTGTATTATCCTACATTTTTTTGCATTGAATTGAAGCTGCCACCTTTCCGCCCACTACTCCAGCTTGCCAGATCGTGCCCCATTTTCTCCACCTCCCCTGGAGTGTCCACTCTGTTATAGACTTTCCTGTCGTCTGCAGACAGACACACTTTCCCATTTAGAGCCTCTGCTAAGTCTCCTATGTATACGTTAAACAATATGGGTCCAAACACCGATCTCTGTGGAACCCCACTAGTCACCCCTCATTCCCTGGAGTGCACCCCATTGACCACTACCCTCTGAGTCCTTCTCCCTAGCCAATCTTCCACCCAATTTGTCAGCTTGCATCCCACCCCCTAAACTTCTTAGCTTGCTTACCAACCTCCTGTGGGGGACAGAGTTAAATGCCTTCCTGAAATCCAGGTAGGCCACATCCACTGCCTTCCCTGATCATACACCTCCATAACACTGTCGAAGAAGTCCATCAGGTTGGTCTGACGTGACCTACCATCATTGAATCCATGCTGGCTGTCATCAGTGAGGCCCTCCTCCTCTAGGTGTCGTACTAGTCTTCCTTTTATGAGGGTTTCCATCAGTTTTCCTTCCACAGAGGTTAGACTAACTGGGTGGTAGTTACCTGGCTCATCCTTATTCCCCCCTTGTGAAGCGGCACCACCTCTGACCGCTTCCTGTCCCCCAGGCCTTCCCCACTTCAAGGAATAGATTGAACAGCTTTGCAAGAGGTGGCGCCAGTTCCTCCTTTAATTCCTGTAGTACCCTGGGATGGACTTGATCTGGGCCCATAACTTTATCATTTTTTCTAGGGACGTGGATATGTTGTTCTATCCACACTGGTTGGCATGTCCCTTTCCCCTTTAAATCTTACTGGAAGGTCTCAAAGCTGGTTTCTTCTACCCACTTGAGTGGTATAACCCTTGGCTGCACCGCATGATGCCAGATCTTCCTTTCCGCTGGAAGATTCAGGTTGCCTCCTTACCGCTCCCACGTTCTGTAGGCCCTGGCTTTGTATACTTTGGATATTCTGAAGATTAAACTCGTTAGAGTTAGCAATCGCAAGTTTATTGTTTCAACTGTGATGGAAGATAAATCGTCCCCTGGATTCCGCCGGTGCCCGTGTAGACAGAAGATGTTGCACACAGACCCGCATGCCACGTGCGTCTATTGTCTGGGTGTCGGCCATGACACCCAGGCCTGCAAGATGTCTCAATTTCCACCCTAACATCCTTGATGATCATCTCGCACGTCTAAAACTGGGTAAGCCGGAGAAACGGCATCCTCTGGTCAAATCAAAGGAGGCCCAGTGGGCGGTCTCCGCAGCTGCGGGGTCCGTCGAGCAGCTGGAGCAAATGCAGGCCTTCAAGGAAGAGGTGGCATGGTCCATGGAGCATTCCTCTTGGCCAATTTTTGTTCCACTCAATCAGGGCTCCACATTCTCTGGCTCCTTTCGGGAGATGTGCCAGTCTCTCCCCACCAAGGGCGAGGGACCTTCGGGATCGCATGTCTTCTGGTCCCGTAAAAAGGACAAGGGACTGAGAGATTCTTTGTGTCAGTGAACATGTTCTTGGGCTCGAGAGCAGTTTCAGTCCCAGGTATCGCCAGTTTCGACCTCGGTCGAGACTGCAGCTTTGGCCGCCGGCTTCTTGGCCCTGTCATCTGGTCAGCCGGTTGAAGTCTTGATCGATGATGCGGTTGAGATCATTCTCAACCATTTGTTGTCGCCCGACAAGGCCGACAACTCTCTTACCAGGACCCCGGCCCTGCCCCTTCCCAGTGAGGAGACCCAGCCTGCTGGCAATCCCATTGAGGAGCCGGTCCCAGGTCAGAGAAAATCGCCGGTTCCCCCAGTGTCTCCCAAGTGCCCCAGTCAATCACCCCGATGATCGAGGTCTCAGTCTCGGACCTCCTTAACCAGTAGGCCGAGGAAGGTGCATAAGCGCTCCAAGAAAAGGTGCCGCCGCTATTCATCTTCATCCTCCTTGGATAAGGGAAGGCTTCGGCAGAAACTCCGACGCTACGAAGACTTTATATAGTAACAGCTGATATTGTTCAGTCAGAAACCGTCCACAGTTTCCACACTGGCCATTACTTGGCTTTCGCCTTCTAGGCTGAAGCCGACTCCATTGGAAATGATTATAACGGTTCCCCCACCCGCGGAGCCGATAAATCCCACCCCAGTTTGGCCAAAATCAACCTCTCCACCGATAGTAGTGGAGCCGCCACCTGAACAGCCTTTGGGAGGGGCTCCTTCGAAGGAATCTCGGACTGTTCCAGGTCTTCCTCACAGGTTGTCGGTCACACTCACGCTTGACCACCCCAGGCGTGTAATGGCGGACCTTGGTGGTCTGCCGATTTTTCCGGATACTTTGGATTCTGATGACTCCAACCTACACTGTCATCCACTAGACGATGAGTCAGTGGGCATTCTGTCAATGGAGGAAGGTCCTTCATCTTTCTTGGGGATTCTACGCCTGATCTCCGAATCCACGGAGATGCCCCTAGAGCCTGTTCAGAAATGGGTGGAGTACCCTCTTACAGACATCCGTAAGAGAGGGGATACTCCAACAGAAGCCTTCCCAGTGCCCGAGATCATTGTTGGTCTGGCTTTGGAGCTTTGGCAGCACCCTGCCTCCTGCCCTGCGCCGTCTGCCCAGATGGCCCGCAAGTACGCGGTGCCCATTGGATCCCTCTTGGGGTTCACAGAACATCCCTCCATGGAGGGTTTGGTGACTGCTTCCATGTTCAGATGCACAGGCAGCTCAGCAGATATGGATAGACCTCCTGACAAGGAATCAAAAAAAATTGGACCACTCTGCCAGGAAGGTATGTGCCTCCTCTTCGCTAGGCTTCCATCAGGCAGGCTTGGTCATCATCATGGCACATTTCTCCCACATCCTTCTGGGTTCTCCCTCACCTCCCTGCAGACCTTCAGACTACGGACAAGCAGATCCAGGACCAGGGTTGGGCTGTTGCCAAACAGCAACTCCAGACTGCCCTGGATCTCGGGGACTCATGCACCCATTTGGTGGCAGCCGCAGGGCTTGGCTGAGGCTCTCCATATTTATGGCAGCATAAGCTTACTGATGTTCTTTTCAGGGAACCGATCTCTTGACCCAGGTGTGGATGGTCACCTACAACGGATCGAGCAGTCCAGTGCCACCTTGGACTCAGCTACTTCTGCTCAGAAGGATGCTCAAGGTGCCAAGAAGCAGAAAAAAGCCATTCAAACAACATGAAGTCTTGCTATATTATGACAGTAGCAGTTTGTCCCACCACTAGAACTGCTCCGGAGGTGAAATGGTTAATACCATTCCAAAATAGAACTTTGAGCACGAGCTCTAAGAAGCAGCTCTATCTGTGTAATTTCAAACCTGAACTGTCAGATTCTTTACTCCGCCTCAGTGAACAGTCGCTCCGGAGATTTCTCCTACTGCTCGGTTCATTTCTCGGTTTAAACAGTGTTTTCTCGGTTCGATTCAACTGAGAATAGTTTTATTTTAACCGCAAAACCGTTCGGTTCAAGCTCTGTCTGTGGTAATCGTAAGTAAATTAAAGGTTTTGTCTGTGTGGAACTTGTAAGTTTATCGGTTCGGTTTTGAACCGATCAGCTGGGTTTAAAACTTATTAACTTTAAAGTTTACATTTTAGAGTGCGGTTCCCGGTTCTTATCGGTTCTAAAAAAGCCGGATTTTTATTCGTTTTTCCAATACCATTGCAGTTAGGAACCGATAAAGGTGTCTTACCTGGCACTGCCGTTTAAAGGCAAGTTTTTTCTGGTTAGGCTGGCATTATGTCTGAGAAACCCAAAAGAAAAACCGGGCCCACTGGGTTTCAACACTGTGATGTCTTTGGGGAAGTCTTTGCCAAGGCTGACCCACACACCACATGTGTCTATTGTCTGGGGTTTGACCACCTCCAGTCAGACTGCCAGATATGTAAGAATTTCCCTGCAGCCACCCTGGAAAAGAGATTGGGCAGGCTCAGGGAATGAGAGGCCAAAAAGTCCGCTGACCCGGATGACCAGCCCGGTTCGGTGCCAACCGAACCGGAGGAGAGCTGCTCTGACCAGGCGAGACTTCCTCGGGCAAGAAAAGCTGGTTCTGAGGAACCAATTCCAGTAAAGAAAACAAGAAAGTCAGCAGGTTTGGGTCAAAACCCCTTCTCCAACTGCTGCAGAGATAGCAAAAGCCATACAGATTGTCCAGTCACTGTCTCAGGTTCGTCCGAACCGCCACTATCTAGCAAAAGGTCGGTTCGTCCGGTTCCAGTGGTTCAGGAATATGATGTTGAGGAATTTTATGAACCAGAGGAGGGGAGGATGATTATGAACAGTATGAATGTGGCTGGGAAGGTCTGGGTGTGCCCATTGAACCGGACATTTCCCCAGACAGACCTCTAGAATCTCCCCCTATGCTATCTGAGTCCCCATCTCATTTTATGTTTTACAAAAAAGTTGCTGAAACCCTCCAGCTTCCCTTGGAAGAAGCTGTGGATGAGCAAGAGGAGCCTGATTTTGTAGAAATGATGGATATTCCAGAGTCTAGGAGATTTTCTATTCCTTTGCATAAGTCTTTTAGGAAGCAAACAATAAAAATTTTAAAAGCTCCTAATTATGTGCCTCCTGTAGATAAAAAGATGGACAGAAGGTACACATTGTCAGGTCCTGATACAGAATTCCTTTCTCAGCAATGCAGTCATGTTGGGGTAGTTCAGGCTGCAGCCTGTGATAAAGCTAATATCCCCTGGCTTCACATCCTCCTGACAAGGATTCCAGGAAGATTGATGCCTGAAAAAAACAGTATATGGCAGCCTCTCTGGGACTCAGGCAAGCAAATTATATGGCTTATGTAGCTAGGTATCAGAAATCTAGATGGGATACTGTTATGGAATTAGCCAAGCAAGCCCATGGCCAGCTGGCTAGCGAACTAGAACAGGTGGCTGCTGATGGCATTGAGGCTTCTAAGGTACAGTTTCATGCTGCTGTGGATGTTAATGATGTTTCCTCTAGGGTCATGGCCACATCTGTAGCTTTTCGTAGGTTGGCCTGGCTCAGGTGTACTAGTCTGTCACAGGATACCCAGACTAAGGCTATGGATTTTCCTGTGGTGGGAAATTCTCTGTTTGGGGAGCAGACGGAGAATTACATGAAAAAGATGGATGAATATAGGACTACTTACAAAAGTGCCCAAGCTAAGGAGCTGCAATCCACTCCTCAGAGGCATACCCCCAGGGGTAGGGGTAGGCCTTTTCACAGGCCTTTTTACCAGACTCAGGCCTCCTCTGCCTATGCTCAGAGGGGCTTCTTCAGAGGCAGAGGCAGACGAGGGGTGGGCAGGCCTGCTCCCACTCCTCAGCCTAAAGCTCCTGCTAAGCAGGCACCCTGATGGGGTGCCCAGGGCCGATCTCCCTTTACGGTAGGGGCAGGCTGGCTTACTTCAGTCAGAACTGGGCTTCTTTAACTTCAGACAAGTGGGTTCTGAAGTAGTAAGCCAGGGTCTGGTTCTCAGCTTCAAAAAGTTTCCCAAGTTGAGAACCAGACTTTTCTACCAAGTGCTTCAGAGACCTTTGCTCTGGAAGCAGAGGTCTCAACCCTGTTGGCTCTCAGAGCAGTGGAAAGGTTCCTCCCTGCACCAGGGCAGGGGTCTGTATTCAGATACTTCCTTACCCCAAAAAGACAGGAGAATGGCGGCCCATATAGACCTCAGATATCTGAACAAGCATCTTTTGAAACCAAAGTTCAAAATGGTAACTCTGGCAATGATTTTACCTCCCTAAGGCCAGGGGACTGGTTAGCCTCCCTGGACCTCAAGGATGCCTATTTCCACGTCCTAATCAGAGCTCCCATCGAAAGTACCTCAGATTCGAACTACCTCAGGTCATTACCAGTTCAGAGCAATGCCCTTCGGCCTTACCTCTGCCCCAAGGGTATTCACAAAGTGTCTAGCAGTGGCTCACTTAAGAGGCAAAGGATTGCTGTTTTCCCTATCTAGGCGATTGGCTCATTGTAGCCAGTCCCCAGAACAGGTAAAATCTCACCTGCAAGTTACCCAGCAGCTTCTCACCTCCCTGGGCTTTCTGCTAAATCTACCAAAGTCGGTTCTGGAACCAGTCCAGGTACTCACCTTTATAGGGGCAGAGTTGGACACAAAGGTAGCCAGAGCTTTTCTTCCCTTAGAAAGGGTGTGAATTTAGTGACTCTGGCCTCCTCCTTCACCCTGCAGGTCTCTCGACCAGCAAGACACTTTCTGCAGCTCCTGGGACACATGGCTGCATCCACAGCTGTTGTGCAGGGAGCAAGATTTCAGATGAGAGACATTCAGTTTCACTTGAGAACCTATTGGTCTCAGAGAAGAGACCCGTTTCAAGTTGGTCCCAGTGACTCGAACCTTGATCCAGGCCCTCCAGTGGTGGCAGGATCAGAGCAATTTAAGATTGGGGTCCCTTCATTCCCCTGCTCACAATTTGACTCTCCCTACAGATGCTTCCTTCTGGGTTGGGGAGCCCACATGGGCGACCTTTCCCTCAGGGTGTGGTCCCCCGGGAATCTCTGCTCCACATCAATTTGCTGGAACTCAGAGCTGTCTTTTAGCTCTTCAAGCATTTTCTGCATCTGTCCACAACAAGGTGATACAAGTCAGAACAGACAACACCACAACAATGTGGTACATCAACAAGCAGGGGGCACTCGGTCTTGGCCTTGTGCACCGAGGCAATGAAGTTGTGGTCTCTGGCCTATTCCCTGAACAATTCCCTCATAGCAGTTCATCTTCCAGGGAAGGACAATGTCCTAGCGGATGCTCTCAGCAGGATTTCCCAGGGCCATCACAAATGGTCCCTGGATCCTCAAGTGCTGGGGATAGTCTTTGCCAGATGAGGCACCCCTCAGATAGATCTTTTTGCAGCCCCAGACGATCACAAACTTCCTCTGTTCTGTTGCAGGCCTCCAGTGTTGAGCTCAGTCCCCCTGGATGCCCTTCTCCTGGATTGCGTGGGGAAGTTTCTTTATGCTTTCCCTCCCTTCCCTCTCCTATTCACAGTATTAGGCAAAATCAGATCTCAGCCTTGCAGGGTGATTCTGATTGCCCCGGATTGGGCCAGGCAGCCCTGGTACCCACTCCTTCTGTCACTGACAATCCATCTTCCCTTTGCCTCCCAGGATTCACAACCTGTTAACTTGTGCCCGGGAAGGGTTTGGTATCGGACCTCAAATCCCTCAACCTCAAGGCCTGGCTCTTGAGGGTTAGAGTTGCTGATTTACACCTCTCTCAAGGTGTTCTTGAAATCCTAAAGGCTTCCAGAAAGCCTTCCACTAGAGCTACTTATAGTTCTAAATGGAAAAGGTTTTCCATTTGGTGTGCTGGAAAATATTTCCCCAGAATCTGCTGATTTGCCCATTGCATTAGATTACATGGTCCATCTTAATTCCTTGGGTCTCAGACCAGCTACCCTGAGAGTCCATTTGGCAGCTGTATCTGCTTTTGTGTCAGCAGGAAAGTCATCCCCTCTTTCCACTCACGCTGTGTTTTCCAAGTTTTTTAAGGGATTACTCCATACTAATCCACCCTTTCGGGAACCGGCCCCTGCCTGGGACCTTAATGTTTGTATTGCCCAGTTAATGCAAACCCCTTTTGAACCTCTGTTTTCTGCAGAGCTTAAGTATCTAACTTGGAAAACTGTTTTTCTGGTGGCCATCACTTCTGCTAGACGCATAAGTGAGTTGCAAGCCTTGTCAGTGGAAACTGACTTTATTGCTTTCCACAGGGATAAGGTAGTCCTTAGGACTAATAGGAAGTTTTTACCTAAGGTGGTTTCAGATTTCCATCTTAACTAATCTATCTCCCTTCCAGCATTTTTCACTGATCACTCCTCTTCTGGTGAAAGGAGGTTGCACAGCCTGGATGTTAAGAGAGCTCTTAGTTACTATATAGAGCGTACCAAAGGTCACAGGTTCGAATCTCCAACTTTTCTTACCTATGGTGAAGTTGGGAAAGGCAGACCTGCCACTAAGAGATCATTTGCCAGGTGGATTGTCTCTTGTATCCAATTTTGTTATCAGAAACTGGGCAGAGATCCCCTCTGGCTTGAGGGCTCATTCTACCAGGGTACAGCTGCTCTCTAGTTGCTGCCAGAGACATCCCTATATTAGAGATATGCCAGGCTGCTACTTGAAAACGGTACACACTTTACCAAGCATTACTCCCTGGATGTCCAGGCCAGGAGAGATGTTCGGTTTGGCACAGCTGTTCTTCAGAGCCTATTCCCTAAGTAGGTTCTGCCCTTCCTCCATGGAGGTACTGCTGTGTAGTCTGCTACTGTCATAATATAGCAAGACTTCATGTTGTTTGAAGAAAAAATTACTCACCTTAGTAATGTTGTTTCTTCTAATGGAGTCTTGCTATATTATGACCTCCCCCACAGCCTGCCCCTCTCAGAACTTCTACTTGGGTGGGGTGCGGGCAACTTAGTGTGGGCACTATTTTATGCCCTTTTAGCGTTTCTCCCCTTTTGGGAGTTTGGGGTGTGTGTGTTTTATTATACTGTTGTTTTATTCTCATGTTGTTAGAATTGTGTTAGTAGTTCTGGTCCCCTGACTTGAGTCTTGGGTGTTGGGACCAGCAATGGTTGTTAATATTTAGGTAGCCATTTGGCTAGTGTAGGTTACAGCTTCCACACAGACCTTAGTGAGTTTTTGCTCGTAAAGATCTGACAGTTCAGGTTTGAAATTACACAGATAGAGCTGCTTCTTAGAGCTCGTGCTCAAAGTTCTATTTTGGAATGGTATTAACCATTTCATCTCCGGAGCAGTTCTAGTGGTGGGACAAACTGCTACTGTCATAATATAGCAAGACTCCATTAGAAGAAACAACATTACTAAGGTGAGTAATTTTTTCTTTCAGCACCCTGCTCCTGCGGCCAAGCAGCCCTTCTTTCAGGGTGGGCATCAACAGCAGGCACAGGCTTGGTGCCCTCGGCCCAAGTCCAGGCCTCCAGCAGCCTGTAGACAGGGAGGTCGGGGTTCCGACAATTTCCAATCTGGACCCTCTTCCTCCAAGCCTGCTCAGTGATGGGATAGAGGCTGCCACCCCTATTCCTGTCATGCCAGCTGTGGGTCCTCCTGTAGGGGGCTGGCTCTGCCACTTTCTTTCCGCCTGATCCGCTGTTACCGTGGACAGGTGGGTTCTAGACGTGGTCGGCCAGGGTCTGCCTCTGGAATTCGAGTAGTACCCTCCCAGCTGAGCCTGTACCCCACGGGAGGAAAGGGTATCAGTTCACACTCTGTCGGCTCTGAGAGACGATATAGCCCAATTCCTCCTCAAGGAGATAGTGGCCTGAGTGACAGATTCTGCAGTCAACCCAGGATTCATTTCCAGGTACTTCCTGGTCCCGAAGTGCATGGGGGCTGGTGTCCCATTCTAGATCTACGCAACCTGAACCAGTTTCTCAGGCCACGCACCTTCAGGATGATAACTTTGTCCCAGATCATCCCTGGAGCAGGGCATGTGATTCTGCTCACTGGATCTCCAGGATGTGGTTTTCCATGTCCCAATCCATCCGTCTTATCAGCGTTTCCTCTGTTTCCGAGCACAGGGAACCCTTTATGAGTTCTTAGCCATGCCATTTAGCCTGTCATCAGCTCCATGGGTCTTCACCAAATGCATTGCAGTGGTGGCAACCCACCTCAGGTGTCGAGGGGTCAGAGTCTTACCCCTACCTCAATGATTGGCTCTTAGCGGGTTCCACCCAGCAAGAGGTGGAGAGGTCCCGGGATCTGGCCCTCCAAACCTGCACTCATCTTGGCCTCCTGATCAATGAGGCCAAGTTGGAGCTAGCGCTTTCGGAGGTGATATGCTTCATCTGGGCAGAGCTCAACTCCTGCCGAGCCAGAGCCCAGCTCCCGGCAGACAGGGCAGAAGTTCTCTCGTCCTTTGCCCAGTCATTTCTGGTTGGGCACTTGCGCCCTGCCCGGGACCTTCTGCGCCTTCTAGGGTACATGGTGGCCCGCACCACCATGGTCCGATGGGCCTGGTGGCATATGCACCCCCTTCAATGGGAGCTGGCTGCCCACTGGACTCAGCACCATAGTCATTTTGACCAGCTGATCACTGTGACCCAGAAGATGTGGGATGCTCTCCAGTGGTGGACCGTCCTGGATCATCTGCAGGAAAGAATCCCATTTGTTCACCCTGAGCCGACGGTCATCATCATGACCAATGCTTCTCTCACAGGTTGGGGAGCCTACATGGGGAACCACAGAGCCCACGGGCTCTGGACCCCCGAGGAGTCCCGATACCATATCAACCTGCTGGAGCTCAGAGCGATCAGACTGGTGCTGTCAGCATTCACTCAGCTTCTTCGGGGTCAAGTGGTTCCAGTCCAGATGGACAATACCACGACCATGTGCTACCTCAACAGACAGGGCGGCATGCACTCCCTGCTGCTGTGCAGGGAAGCGCTCTGCATCTGAACCCTCTTGAGCCGACTGGAGGCAGGTCTCCTAGCCATTCATGTGGCAGGAGCTCAAATCAGCTGGTGGATGCTTTCAGCCACATAGGCGAGACATCCCACGAGTGGTCTCTCCTTCCAGAGGTAGCTCAAAGCCTGTTCTTCCACTGGAGCAAACCATTGTTGGACCTGTTTGACTCTGGGAAAACACCAAGATGAGGCTGTTTCAAGCCCACCCCCCTTAGCAGAGCACACTGCAGTGGGATGCCTTCTTGAGGCTGTGGGTCCCAGGCCTCTTCTGCGCCTTCCCTCCATTTCCCTTGATCCACAGGGTGCTTTTCAAGATGAGGGACAAGGCACAGGTGATCCTGGTAGCCCCACCAGTTCTGGTATCCAGATCTCCTCAGCCTCAGCCACAGGCTCCCAAGGCATCTTTCAGTATGCCCGGACCTGATATCAGACAATAATATCAGACAATAAGAGGAAGGTATTCCATCCAGACCTTCAATCCCTGCATCTGACAGCCTGGTTTCTGAGCAGCTAGAGTTCCAGGCTCTGGGTCTATCTGAGGATGCACTCACGGTAGTGAAAGCATCCAGGAAGGAGTCGACCAGAAGGTGCTACACCTTCAAATGGAAAATCTTTTCCATTTGGTGTCGGGGCAAGGGCCTGGACCCTCTTGTCCTGTCCAGTGGCTAGCACCTTAGACTACCTTTGGTCTCTGTCCAAAGGGATCTTTGGTCTATGACCCTTAAGGTGCACCAGGCAGCCATCTCTGCTTACCGAGCACGGGTCGGTCAGCAGACGATGGTGCAGAAGAAGGTGGTCTGGCACTTATTCTAAGGCCTTGATCACATATCCCCTCTGGTGCTTGAACCTCCACCTCTGTGGGATTTACTGCTGGTTTTGGCAAAACTCATGGGCAAGCCATTCGAACTGATGCACAAGTGTGAGATGTCACACTTGTCATGGAAGACCACCTTCCTGGTGGCTATCACGTCAGCCAGAAGAACTGGGGAGCTCCAGGCACTTTTGGTGGAGTCTTCTTACCTGGTCTTCCACAGGGACAAGGTTGTCCTGCACCCCCACCTGAAATTCCTCGCGATTATGGTGTCAAGAGTTCCATCTCAACCAGGTGATGACTCTGCCTGTGTTCTATCCTTACTACACCTCGGATGCCAAGTACAGGCTCCATACTCTGGACCTGAGATAAGCTGTCTTTTATTACAAGGAGAGAACAGTAGAAATTCGGGAAGAGGTTCACCAGTTGTTTGTCAACTACGCTGAAGCCGCACCTGGCAGACCTGAAACAAAGCGGACGATCGGCAGATGGATCACATCGTGCATCGATCTCTGCTATAGGTTGGCGGGCAAGAAGCCTCCCAGAGGGATAAGAGCTCATTCTAACCACCATACCACTGCGTCGGTGGCTGCTTCCAGAGACATCCCTATCCAGGAAATCTGCAGGGCTGCTGCCTGGAAGACAGCAAACACCTTCCTCACCCACTACCACATTGACTTATAGTTACGCTGGGATGCTGGTTTTGGGGCCTCAGTTCTCCAATCCCTGTTTCCCAAGTAGGGGTTGTGCGCCTTGCCTCCCTCCTCCTGGAGAACTGCTTAGAGTCTGCCAACCAGTGTGGCTAGAACAACGTATCCACGTCCCTAGAAACACAGGTTACTCACCTTTAACAGTAGTTTTAGGAATGGTATATGTTGTTCATCCACACAAACCCACCCAACCTCCCTGACTTTGACACACAACCTAGATTCCAGCGGGCAAAGATCTGGCATCATGGGGCAGAGCTGAGGGTTATACCACCCGGGTGGGTGGGAGGAGCCAGCTTTGAGACCTTCCAGTGAGATTTAAAGGGGAAAAGGACATGCCAACCAATGTAGATGAACAACATATGCCACTCCTAGAAATACTGTTACAGGTGAGTAACCTGTGTTTATTTTCCCCAGCTCCTCCAATACTCTACCCTCTGTGACAGGACTGGTGTCCACCTCCTTTCCCACCCTCCCCATTTGCTGTAATTCCAGTCCATTCCCTTCTTTCTCGACTGTGAATACTGACGCAAAGTATTAATTTGGCAGATTCGCATTTTCCTCATCCCCAACTGGTGTACCCCCCCTTAAGTTTTAGAATCCCTTGCCTGCTTCTCTTCCTGTCACTCACATACCAAAATTATTTTTTGTCCCCTCTTTCAGCCTCCCTCACTATTTTATCCTCTGTTGCTGCTTTAACTTTTCTAATAGTTTTCCCCACCTCCTTAAGCTTTTCCTTATAGACCTACCTTTCCCCTAAACCCTGTGACATTTTGTATGCTTTGAACATCTTCGTTTTCTCCCTAACCACCTCCATAACCTCTGCTGTGAACCACGGGGGTTTCCTCCCTTTTGTCCTTTTGTGTACTGTGACAGTGTTCAATGAGGCCCTGTCCCAGTCATTCTAGAGAAAGAGTTAAATGCAAAGATCTGTTCTATTCTCCCCTTTTCTGTTTCTTCTCTGTCTGGTTGCACAACCAGATATTCTCGTGAGACCTAGGACTTAATCACCCCGACAGTCTTGCAATTCTCTACCTTCTTTTGCTGTTCTGTCTTTTCTCCCTCCTTGCATATTTGTTGGTATAAAAATATATGTGAATTATTATGTAGAAATGTAACTGATATTGGGATCCCTTTGTTTAGAAATGTATATAGTTTTACTGTTGAAATGTATATATTTATACTGTTGAAATGATTGCAAAAGGTTGTTTGGAACACAAGGGATTATCCTGTTTGCAAACTCTCTGAGAAGCTGTAAGCAAGAGGCCAGTTCTGGGTCACAATGTTCTTTTTGCTGCACTTGTTGAAACTTACAAGAACACTATGTGAGAAGCATGCTGTTTTCTTAATGAGCGGGACTTACAAAGACTTATAAAGACAGAGCTGCATTTGCTTGCAAGAAACACAGGGATTGAGATTGGAAATTGAGAAGAAACCTAGATGGGCTTTCTCTGTTTAGACTACCTTTGTAAATAGTTATACCGAACATTTTTTTTTTATTTTACTGTTAATAATCGCTTGTTCGAATTTTATAACTCCTCCTGGTTTTCCTATGCTTCCTGATATGTGCCTCGACAACAGATGGTGTCCACTTAAGTGGGATTGACACTGTGCATATTCTAAGCCAGGAGTTTTGTGTGTGGGTACTAGACCTGGTACCAGGGAAGCATAGAAGAAAGGTATGGACTCTGCAGCAGTAAGCCCATGAGTAGTTACCAGGAGAATGACAGCCAAACTAGCAGAGACAGAAGTCCAAGCTGAGACTGTACAGCTAGCACCAGTTATAGAAAAAGAACAGGCATTGACAGAACTTGAAAGCCTGACTGCCTTTTTCAAATGATGGGCTATACAACAAAAAGAGACCGAGAAATAGAAAAGAGAGGAGATGCAGCAGAGAAAACAAAAAATTCAAAGTTTAGAAGCACAGAGAAATGAAGAAATGCAACAACTGGAGCAGCAGAGGAGAGAAGAGATGCAGCGACAGAAGCAGCGGTGGCTAGATGCATTGCAGGATATCAAAGGTAAAGGATCAGACACAGATCCAGATGAGCAGCAGGACACAGGCAACATGAAATACATTAAACTTACAAAGTTGTGTCCCACTGATGATATCGAAGCATACCTGGCAACTTTTGAAAGGGTTGCCACAGCCTGCCAATGGCTAAAGCAGCAATGGACAGTCAGACTGGTACCTTACTTGACAGGTAAAGCCCAACTTGCCTACAGCAGTATGGACACTGCACAGTTAGAAAACTTTGACCTGGTGAAAAGTGAAATCTTGAAAACATTCGACATCTCAGGAGAGACCTACAGGCAGAGATTTCGGTCTCTGAAGTACAGCTAAAGTCAACAGTCCTCGAGAAGCCTTCGCCTGACTCAGAGATGTCCTGATAAAATAGCTCTAACCAGAGGACAAAACAGTCCCACAGATTGACACATTTGCAATGGAGCAATTCATCAACATCCTGCCTACAGGTGTGCAGCTTTGGGTAAAGGAACACTGACCAGAAAGTGTGAAAAAGACTGTTTCTTTGGCCGAAGACTACCAAATGACCAGACAACGGCACAGCAGCGAGGTAACAGACAAGAATCAGTAAGACACTCTTTTTCACATTTAAACTCCAAGTCTGATAAGAAACCTGGTGGGGGTAACAAATATATGCCCTAAGACATTATTTACCATAACTGTAATAAGCTAGGTCATACTGCATGAAATTGCCATCGTAAGAAGAGTGACACTGGAGCGGATTTGTTCTTAGTAAATTGGGGCAAGTACTCAACAGATGTGAAGGTGGGAGATAAGACTGTGGGACTTATAGATTGGGGAAGCAGACAGACCCTAGTGAATATTGAAGTGCCAGGAAAACAGTGTCCAAAAGAATCAGGTACTGGTGTCATCTGCATCCATGGGGACACTCGATACTATCCCACCAGCCAAGTGACTCTCACTATTAATGGGGTGTCACATCAAATGAAAGTGAGGGTAGTACCTAAGTTTACCTGTACCTGTGATTATTGGAAATTACTTTCCAGGATTTACTTAGTTAATCAAAGAGGGAGTAAATCCTGATGTTTCAGCAGCAGTGGTGACAAGAGCTCAGGCAAAGAAAATCTCAGATGGTGGGGACTCTTTTCCTTTCGCTGATTTTGATTCAGACTTGTTTGAGCTCAGCTCCAAGATCCAGAAATCCAGGAAAGAAAGACAACGCCTGAAGAAACAGTGGCAACAAAAGACTGATGGACATAAGGGGTTAACATGTGAAAATGCTGAAATTAAACTGATCACTAATTGTGATTTTCTTTCAGAACAAGCTAATGTTGTTTCTCTCCATGGTTATTTTAAGCAGCTGGTGGTGAAATCGAGACAGGGTGAACCTATGTTTAAAAAATGTAGGGGGTTACTGTACAGAATATAGGTTAAACGTCAGACACAAGACCACATAAAACAATTGGTTATACCACAAAAGTATAGATCTGAGTTGTTACAGATAGCACGTGATGGTCCTATGGCTGGTCACTCGGGGAGTGATCGCACCCTTGTCAGATTGCTGTACAAATTTTACTGGCCTGGAATTCATGAAGATGTTGCTAGAAACTTAGACTTTGACGGCAGATAAGGACCGCTTGGCCCACCTAGTCTGCCCATTTCCCTACCTAGAGGATAAGCTGCAGACCCTATTTAACTAACAACCTATTTCTTCCTACCCCCCACAAAAATTGCCTTATGTCTGTCCAATGCATTCTTGAATTCTTCCACAGTTTTAGACCCCACAACCTCCTCAGGACGGCTGTTCCATGCGTCCACCACCCTCTCTGTGAAAAAATACTTCTAGGGACATGGATATGTTGTTCATCCACACTGTCTGGCAAGTTCTTTGCCGCTTTAATCTTGCCTGAAGGTCTTCAAGCTGGCTTCTCCCACCCACCCGGATGGTAAAACTCTCGGCTCCATCCCATGATGCCAGATCTTCCTAACCGCTTGGAAGCTCAGGTTCCCTCCTTAGCGCTCTGCGTTTAGACTGGATCCAAACTCTTCGGTTAACCCAAAACTAATTTTAAAGTTTACAAGACTTCGGTCTGTTTCTTCCTTCGTGGCTGTGATGGATAAATCAACTCCCGGTTTTCGGCGGTGACCATGCGGGCAGAAGATGTCTCAGACCAATCCGCACTCCCCGTGTGTATACTGCCACGAGCTTGACCACAATCCACAGGCCTGCAATTTGTGCAAGTCCTTCTCGGCAAATGTCCTCGAAGACCGTGCTGCAGACTCAACTGGGTGCCCCGAGGCGTATTCCACCGGGTCAAGTCAGAGGAGGCCCGTTCGCGGCGGTTTCTGCGGGTGGCAGGCTCGCTGAGCAACTTGAACAGATGATCGCCCTCGAGGAGGAGGCAGCCCAGGCCGCATCTTCGTCTTCCTCGGTCACGGTATTTATCCCGCTCTCCTTGGGCTCCTCCTATACAGCTTCTTTTAAGGAGCTTTGTCAGTCCCTCTCCACGAAAGGTGAGGGTCCATCGGGACACTCCTCTCGGTCCAAGAAGAAGGACTCGAAGGGTAAGTCCCACCATCGGCATTCGTGGGAGTGGGAGAGGTCCCCTTCCCCGGACAGTCGACTTTCGACTTCAGTCGAGATTGCGGCTAAGGCTGCTGGCTTCACGGTGTCCCCATCAGGTCAGCCGGCGAGGACACCCTCCAATGCAGTCGAGATCTTTCTCGACCCATCGGATGGGCTGTCAACTGGAGAAGCCGACAACCCTTCTTCACCAGTTCCCCCGGTGGAAACCGAGGACTTGCCTGCGTCTCCTGTGCCGGAGTCCCCGGTAAAGGCTCCCGAGCCGAGGGAGGAATGGGTTTCCCCTGCTCCCTCCCAGACCCACCCTCGGAAACAATGCCGTTTCGGTCTGGACCTCTTCTTGGTCCAGCCCGATCCCCTTGCACCGGGCGGTCTCGGCTCAACACCCGAGGCCAGCGGATGCCGCTCATCCTCGTCTGTTTCCTCCTCCTCGGAAAGGCTTCGTGCAAATTGTGTCTACGCTACGAGGACTTAATGTGGCAGCAGCTCCTTCTGAACCAGCTGCCCCACCGATTGTGGTGGAACCCCCGCCTCCACAACCTAAATCTGGGGCTCCTACCAAGGATTCTTGGTCGGGTCAGGGACTGCCCCACCGCTTATTGGTCACCCTCACTCCCAACCGTCCTCGGCAGGTGGAGGGTGGCTCAGGTCCTAGGCAGCTGTTCGCAGACTCCTCAGAGTCTGATGATGACACTTCCCTGTTCTCCAAGCCCCTTGACCCGGAGTCCTCTGGGGGACAGTCGATGGACGAGAGCCCATCCTCGTTCATAGGTTTGCTTCGGCTCATCTCAGAGTCTACTGTGATGCAGCTCAAGCCCGTATCCAGGCGGGCCAAGTATCCCCTCATGGAGATACTGGACCGAGGGAATTTTCCCACAGAGGCCTTTCCGGTGTCTGAAGCCATTGTTGGCCCAGCCTTGGAGCTATGGCAGTGGCCGGCTTCCTGTCCTGTGCCTTTGGCCAGGAAGTATGCAGTCCCCACCAGGTCACTGTCCGGTTTCTCGGAGCCCCCTCTGCAGAGGGGCTGGTTACCAATAGTGTTTTCCGGCGTTCTGGGAAGACCAGGGACGTGGAAAAGCCCCCCGACAAAGAGTCCAAAAAGCTGGACTATGCCGGGCTTAAAGTGTACGCTGCATCCTCCCTCGGCCTCCGTCAGGCCAGTTCGGCCGTACTGATGGTGCACTTCTCCCACGCTCTTATGGGCTCCCTGGATGAGGTGATCCCTCATCTCCCGGCTGACCTCCAGACTATGGTCAGGCAGGTGCAGGATCAGGGAAGGGCAGTGGCGAAGCAGCAGCTCCAAATGGCTCTCGATATTGGAGACTCCTGTGCCCAATCAGTAGCGGCCGCAGTGGCCATGCGCTGCAGAGCTTGGCTGTGGATCTCCACCTTCACAGCGGATACCCAGCACAAGCTGGCAGATGTCCCCTTCCTGGGTACCGACTTGTTTGGGCCTGGGGTGGAAGGCCACCTCCAGAGGATTGAGAAGTCCAGTGCCACCTTGAACTCGGGTCACGTCTGCCCAGAAGGACAAAGGCCGGCAGCAGCATAGCCTTTTCGCCCTTCTGCCCTCAGTGCCACATTCGCCCAGCAACACCAGCATCAGGGCCAGCAGGCTTGCACTTGGCACCCCAAAGCCAAGCCTGCAGCTTCCTCCAGCAGAAAGCCAGGAGGAAAAGGTCCAGGAGGTCCCTCGGCCAGTCCTTCCTTCAAGCCTGCTCGGTGACGGGTTGAGGGGTGTCGCCCCCAGCTGTGTAGCTTCCCCTTGGGTTCCCCCACCCCATGGGGGGACGGCTCCACCACTTTCTTTCCACCCGGTCCGCTATCACCACGGACCACTGGGTATTGGAAGTGGTAGGAAAGGGTCTGCCTCTAGAGTTTGAGCAGGCCCTGCCCTTCCAAGCCATTGCCCCACGGGGGGCTATAGGGTCCTCAGCCACTCTTTCGGCCCATCGAATTAACATTGCCCTGCTCCTCCAGAAGGAGGTGATCAGGGAGGTGGCGGATCCTCCACCAGACCCAGGGTTTGTGTCCAGGTATTTTCTGGTCCTGAAACAGCGCTCCATTCTAGACCTGCACGACCTGAACAGGTTCCTAAGGTCTCGAATCTTCAGGATGGTCACTCTGGCTCAGATCATTCCATCCTTGGAACGAGGCATGTGGTTCTGTTCTCTGGACATCCAGAACACATTCTTTCATGTCCCAGTTCATCTGTCCCACCAGCGATTCCTCTGCTTCAGAGCAGAGGGGTCCCTTTTCAAGTTTAGGGCCATGCCCTTCGGCCATTCTGTAGCTCCCAGGGTCTTCACCAAATGCATGGCAGTGGTGACAGCATTCCTGCTGGCTAGAGGGTCGGTGTACCCTTACCTGGACGACTGGCTGATTGCGGCCTCCTCCAGACCGGAGGTAGAGCAGTCCAGGGATCTGGCCCTCCAGGTTTGCTCTCAGGTTGGCCTCCTCATCAACAAGGCCAAGTCAGAGCTCGTGCCAGAGCAGGTGATCCAATTAATTGGGGCAGAGCTCAACTCTCTGCGAACCAGAGCATGGCTCCCAGCGGACAGGGCCGAGGTTCTTTCCTCATTTGCCCAATCATTTCAGGTTGGGCAATTTTCCCTGCCGGGACTTCCTGTGCCTCCTGGGCCGCATGGCGGCCTGCACCAGTGTGGTCCATTGGGCACGTTGGCACTTGCGTCCGCTACAATGGGGACTGGCCAGCCAATGGTCACAGCGCTCCGGTCCCTTGGACCAGCCAGTGGCAGTGACCCAGGAGATGTGGAACACCTTCCAGTGGTGGATTGTTCCGGCTCATCTGCAGGAGGGCATCCCATTTGTCCGCCCCAAGCCGACGGTCTATCGACCGACGCCTCTCTTATGGGTTGGGGTGCCCATCTGGGGGAGCACAGAGCGCACGGCCTCTGGTCCCTCGAGTCGATGCCACATCAACCTGCTGGAGCTGCAGTTCATGTAGCCCTCACCACCTTCACTCCGTTTGTAGGGATCAGTGGTCCAGGTCCAGACAGACAATACCATGACCATACTACTACCTAAACCACCAGGGCGGGACACGCTCCATGCCTCTGTGCAGGAAGCTCTCGCACTTGGTCCCTCATCGCAGCCTGGAGGAGGATCTCCTTGCTATCCATGTGGCAGGAGCCTCCAACATTCTGGCCGATACCCTAAGCCAGATAGGAGCTGCGTCCCACGAGTGGTCTCTCCTGCTCGAGGTAGTACAAGATCTGTTCTCCCACTGGGGCACGCCTCAGGTGGACCTGTTTGCCTCCAGGGAGAATGCGAAGCTGAGGCTGTTTCATGCCAACCCCCCCCAGAAGGGCTCGCTGCAGGGGGTTGCCTTCTCGAGGCCGTGGACCCTGGGCCTCTTCTACGTCTTTCCCCCATTTCCTTTGATCCACAAGATGCTTCTCAAGGTGAGGAGGGACAAGGCGCAGGTGATTCTGGTAGCCCCAGACTGGCCCCACCAGTTCTGGTATCCAGATCTCCTCAGCCTCAGTTCTGGCTCCCGAGGCAGCTTCCAGTCTGCCGGACCTGATCTCAGTCAACCAGGGAAGGTGTTGCATCTGGACCTTCAATCCCTGCACCTGACGGCCTGGTTCCTGGTGGCTAAATTCCAGGCCTTGGGTCTTTCCGACGAGGTCCTCAATGTCGTTGAGGCATTCCATAAGAGTCGACCAGGAAATGCTATGCCTTTAAATGGAAGAGAGTCTCCATTTGGTATCAGGGCAGGGCTGGACCCTTCCTTCTGTTCCTTGGCAAGCATTATGGACTACTTGTGGTCCTTTCTCAACTAGGGCTTGATTCGCGCACCCTTAAGGTGCACCTGGCAGCCATTTCTGCTTACGGGCGTGGGCTGGGAAGCAGTCGGTGGCGTAGGAGAAGTGGTCGGGCGCTTTTTCAAGGACTTGATCTCACATCCTCTCAGTGCAGAACCTCCACCTCTGTGGGATCTACTGCTGGTACTGGCTAAGCTCATGGGCATGCCATTGAACCTGTGCACAGGTGTGACATCTCTCAGCTGTCATGGAAGATCACCTTCTTGGTGGCTATCATGTCAGCCAGAAGGATGGGATAGCTCCAGGTGCTTTCCATGAGTCTCCTTATCTGATCTTCACAGGGACAAGGTTGTCCTGTGCCCCTACCGAAATTCCTTCCGAAGGTGGTGTCGGAGTTTCACCTTAACCAGGTGTTGACTCTGCCGGTGTTCTACCCCAATCACACCTCGGAGGCCGAATATAGGCTCCGTACTCTGGACTATAGAAGAGCGCTCTCTTGTTATAAGGAGCGAACGGCTGAAGTTTGGGGAGAGGTTCGCCAGCTGTTTGTCACCTACGCTGAAGCCGCACCTGGCAGACCTGCAACCAAGCGGACGATAGGCAGGTGAGTCACCTCCTGCATAGATCTCTGCTACAAGTTGGTGGGTATGGAGCCTCCCAAAGGGATAAGAGCTCATTCTACCCGCCATACCGCTGCTTCGGTGGCTGCTTCCAGGGACGTCCCTATTCAGGAAATCTGCAGGGCTGCTACCTGGAAGTCAGCACACACCTTTATTACCCATTACCACATCGACCTTGAGTCACGCCGGGATGCTGGTTTTGGGACCTCGGTTCTCCAGTCCTTATTCCCTAAGTAGAGTGCTGCGCCTGCCTCCTTCTCCCAGAGAACTGCTAGGAGTCTGCCAGACAGTGTGGATGAGTAACATATCCATGTCCCTAGAAATACAGGTTACTCACCTGTAACAGGAGTTCTAGGAATGGTATATGTTCATCCACACGACCCACCTGGCCTCCCCAGCTTCGACGCACAACCTGGCTTCCAGTGGGCTGGATCTGGCGTCATGGGGCGGAGCCGAGGGTTTTACCACCTGGGTGGGAGGAGCCAGCTTGAGGACCTTCCGGCAAGATTTAAAGTGGCAAGGAACCTGCCACACAGTGTGGATGAACAACATATACCATTCCTAGAACTCCTGTTACAGGTGAGTAACCTGTATTTCCTCACATTGCCCCTGAACCGTCCCCCTCTATCTTGAAATTGTGTCCCCTTGTTCTTGCACATCTCTTTTTCTCAAAGATGCTACCCTCTTGGACTTTGTTGATTCCACTGAGGTACTTAAGCGTTTCTATCTTGTCTCCCTCTCCTCCTTTCCTCAAGTGTGTGTACATATTAAGCTCCTTTGGCCTCTCCTCATGAGCTTCTCTTGCAGACCCTGTACCATTTTAGTTGCCCTCCTTTGAACTGCCTCCATCCTGTTTATGTCCTTGCGGATGGAGTCTCCAGAACTGGACACAGTACTCCAGATGGGGTCTCACACTGTCTGTACAGGGGCATAACAACTCCTGTTTTCTGCTGGTGATGCCTCTCCCTATACATCCCAGTATCCCCCAGCCCTCCCTACCGCCTTCTCACATTGCTTGCCAACCTTAAGGTCATCTGATATGATTACCCCCAGGTCCCTTTCCATTTTTGTTGTTGTTACTACCTCCCCTCCATTGTGTAATCTTCCCCTGGGTTTTTGTTTCCCAGGTGCATTACTTTGCACTTCTTTGCGTTGAATCCAAGCTGCCATACTTCTGACCATTCCTCCAACCTTGCCAAGTCCCTTCTCATCCTTTCCATGCCTCCTTGTGTATCAACCCTGTTGCAGATCTTTGTGTCATCTGCAAAGAGACATACTTTTCCTTCAGTCCCTGTACAATGTCACTTATAAAGACATTAAGGACTGGACCCAATGCTGAACCCTGCGGCACCCACTGGTAACCCCTCTTTCTTCAGAGTGGACTCCGTTTACAGTACCTTCTGTGTCCTGTTGTTCAGCCAGTGTTTTACCAGGCTACCACCCTGGGACCTACTCAAGGCTGGTTAATTTGACTACTAATCTTTTGTGGGACTGTATCAAATGCCTTGCTAAAGTCTAGGTAGGCCATGTCCACAGCCCCTCCTGGTCTACTACTTTAGTCACCCGGTCAAAGAAATCAATTAGATTCGTCTGACATGACCTTTCCACTGTGAACCCATGCTGCCTTGGGTCCTGTGCCCTGCTGGCCTCTGGGTACTCAACAGTTCTTTCCTTCAGAAGTGATTCCATCACCTTTCCTACCACAGAGGTCGAACTGACAGGTCTGTAGTTTCCTGCCTCTGTCTTGCTCCGACTTTTGTGAAGGGGAATTGCATCAGCCTTCTTCCAATCCTCAGGTACCACACCATCCTCTCATGATTTGTTATAAATGGTAGTTAGTGGTGTCACTAGTTCTCTTCTTAATTCTTTTTGAATTCTGGGGTGAATTCCATCTGGCCCCGTTGCTTTGTCCGCCTTCAGTTTTAGGAGTTCTTTCAGAACCCTTTCTTCTGTCAAAGGACTGGAATCGACCCAACCCCTCCAGAGTGCTTCTGTTAATTGGATTAGGCACCTCCCCCACTTCCTCTTTTGTGAATATTGAACAGAAGTATTCATTCAGTATCCCTGCTTTTTCACTGTCACTCTCTGCCCACCCACCATCCATTCTGTTCAGCCTCACTATCCCTCCCTTTGTCTTTCTACATTCCCTGATATACCTATAAAAGTTTTTTTCCCCCTTCTTAACTGAGTTGGCTATCTTTTCTTCAGTTTGGGCCTTTGCTATTCTGACTACCCTCCCTGCTTCCTTCTGCCTTAACTGGTACAGTTCTCTGTCCTGCTCCTTCTGTGTTTCCTTATACTTCCTAAATGCTGTCTTTTTCTCCCTAACCTTCACTGCCACTTCTTTTGAGAACCATAGTGGCTTTTTCTTTCATTTTTAATTGTTTATTTGCTTCACACAAAGGCTTGTTGCCTCTGTGATGGCAGTTTGATGTTGCCCATTGTTGCTCCACCTCTCCTTCTAGCCTGTTTGCTAGTGCTTTTCTAGGCACTCTCCCATCTTGCCAAAGTCAGCCCTCCTGAGTCCAGAACCCTCACTTTTGTGTGGCTTGACTCTGTAGCTGAGTTGTCATGGTGAACCACACTGTTTGGTGGTCCTTGTTCCCAAATAGCTACCCACTTCTAGATCTGAGATCCTCTCATTGTCCCCATTTGAGAGTACGAGGTCTAAGATTGCTTCCTCATAAGTAGGTTCCAAAACTAGCTGTCTGAGGCATGCCACCTGAAGGGCATCAAGAATGGCCCTGCTTTTGGATGTGGCTGCAACAAAGGTGCTCCAGTTAACATCTGGCATATTTAGGTCTCCCATCAACAGTATCTCTCCTTTCTCTGCCATCCTAAGTATGCTCTCTATCATATCCTTGTCCTTTCCTCCCCTGACATGGGGGTCTGTATACAACCCCTGTGCGGATTGTGGTGCCATTTCCAGTCTCTAAGATGACCCACAGTGCCTCTTCTCCTACCTGTTTACTCTTTTGTTCAGTTGCTCTTATCCCTTTCCTTACATAGAGAGCTATCCCCCCCCCTTCTGCCCTCCGTGTCTCTCCTGTAGGTTGTTTACCCTGGTATGTTAACATCCCATTCATGGTTCACTGTGTACCATGTTTCTGTGACTATTCGATATCAGGCATCCCTCTTCCATCAAGGCCACCAGTTCAGGGAGCTTGTTGCCCAGACTATGAGCATTGGTACTCATTACCCTCCATTTCTTGATGGCCTTACCCCTTTTTACCCCATCCCTGTCCTTATTGCGTTTGTCCTTTCTCCATTTATCGGGCTTCTCCTATTGACATCTCTATGTTGGTGTCTACCTCATTTAGTACCCTGATTTTTGGGTGGGATGGATTTCCCTGCTCCTTTCCAGTGCCTCCCCCCTTGGCTAGTTTAAATGCCTGCCAATGAAGTATTTAAACCTATCACCTAGGATCCTGGTTCCCATCCTGGACAGATGAAGACCATCATGCCAGTATAGGCCTGCATCCATCCAGGTGGACCCCCAGTCCCCAATGAAGCCAAATCCCTGAGCTCTGCACCAGTTTTTCAACCACTGATTGAATCCCATGGTGTGGAGCACCCTAGCCTCATCCGTGCCATAGACAGGCAGCACCTCAGAGAAGGTTACCGTGTGTGCTATTTGTCTAAGGCCCTTCCCCATCTCCACAAATGCTTCTTGCACTGCTCTGATCCTTTTGTTAGCCAGGTCATTTGTCCCTAGGTGGACAATGACATCCAGCTCCCTCCCCTGTGCAGTTGCTCATGTGATCCTGAGGATTCGCTCCCTGTCCCTCCAAGCCATGGCGCCAGGCAGGCACCTTATCTCCTTCTCCCCTTCCTCCTCCAGTTCTACCTTCCTAACAATGGAGTCCCCCACCAGGAGTTGTTTCCTTCCCCTGTGGGGTCCCATGCCACCCTCCTGTGGGTCTTCTTTGTGGAGGTTCCTAGCATCCTCCTTGGTCTCCACTGTAGGTGCCTCCATAGAGAAACCACACTTTTTCAGAACAGCATAAAAATTGTGGAGAGTTACAACTGGAGGGATGCACCTCTCTTCCACCACCCTCACCCTCCCTGAGCCCACTGGTGTCCAACCACTCCTCTTTCTTGGCAACCTCTGAGGCAACGGCAGTGACCCTGGTGGTCCCTGGGTGGGAGAGGAGGTCCCACAAATCTTGGCCAGCTCAGCCTGGAGATGAGCAACCTCCTCCTCAGCCCAGAGAGGTGCCTGCAGTTGGGACAACACTGCATCCTCCAGACGTCTCCCGGAAGACTGCTGCTCCACAGCCACTGCACTGCAGCACTCCCATCATGTCTTTTTTCTGGCCCCCTAACTGTTGTTTGGAATACTTACTCTTTTCTCTGTTTGTTTATTTTCTTTTTTTTTCTTTTTTTCATCCCCTACTTACTTACTGCCTCTATGCCCTTTAAGCTGCTGATCTTCCTGTTCTAAGACAAGAAGTTCCTATATTTCTCAGTAGTCTCCTTATTTGCTCAGAGTCAGACCTCCAGCAGCTGGGGTGGGACAGAGAGCTACTCTTGCCCTTCTAGGATGGTGAGTCTTTGGTGGCTCTGTGATCACTCACTTCCTGCTCCCAAACAGGAAGTTCCTGTTGTCAGTTAAATCCTGTGCCTACAAAAGTAGAACTGGTTTAGGGTGGGGAAGGGAAGGAAAGTAATATAGTCCCTCTAGAGAAGTTTTAGTCATACCAGTAGCTCCTTCCTCCTGGTGTTCTGTCTGTTCTCTGGCAGAAGCTATCTAGGGCAGTGCTTAAATCTGATGTTAACCTGGCTCCTTCTAGCTAAGTCACTCCCCCTACTTGCAAATCTTTCTACACTTAGTTAATTTTACAGTTCCCTTCTGACACCTGTGACAAGCACCTGATAAGTACACAGATAAGTAAGCAATAAGACACGAGGGGTGTGCATTAGACATTTCTGGCCTTGCGGTCAGGCGTAATAAGGCCGCAGGCGCAGGCATGTCCCTGGAGTGTCTTATTGCACTTACAAAATGGGATCTGCATTTTATATATATGTAAAATTAATATTTGTTGCTTTAAATACTGAAACAGGTAACTCGTGTATGTATTTTGACCTAATATAGTTCCTCCGCCAGTTTTTTAGTTTGTGCTTTTGTCCTGCTGTGGCCACCGTAGCTGACTTTGTATCTGGGGTTGCCATGGTTTCCAGAGCTACCGCCGTTATTCAAGTTACTTCATTATGATGGCTATCATATCTTAAAAACAGTACAACTAATGAGAGTGGCGCTGTGAGCATCTGACAGGCAGGTGGGAGATGTTAACTGAAAAAACCCGTTATTGTTAAAAATAGCTTGGAGCAGTACTGGGATTGGGAAGTGAGCTAGCGTCAGGAGAAAAGCAGCTAGTTGTGAGTGATCGGCGTTACGTCGAGATTTAAGAAAGAAGCGGGTATTCGGACCTTTAGTGAACTATATTGCAGTTCAAAAGGAGATGTTTAAAAAATATTACGAAAAGAACAAGTAGTGAACAAGCAGAAGCTGGGGGAGGTGCAAGCACAGAGAAGCACTAACGGTGTTGTGACAGTTAGAAAAAGACATTAATGACACAGCGTTGCAATGTAATATATGAAGGGGAATGAGTCAGTTAGGTCAGATCAGTGTGACGGCAGACAGTTTTTTTTTTTTATTTAACATGGGGAGTATTGTGTGGTTTTGTGTTATAGATGACAAGAAAAATTGTAACTCATGTGTTCTATGGAGTTTTGCCGTCTCATTCCCTCGCTGAGTGGGAGGGAAAAAAATGGTGGCTATTATTTTTTTAAAATTCTAAACTAGCTGCTGGCTGAAGGATTTCTCACATTTTCTATGGTCCAGATTGTCAGCACTTGTTTTTACCTGTGCATTAGACAGATCTAATGCACAGGTAACAACCAATCAGGGTGAAGGATTTTCCCTTACCATTTTATAACAGATAACAATTTACTTCAACTACCTCTGACAAACACACTTTTTTTTTTTTTTACCCTAAATTGAAGGTCCCAGTAAAAGATTTCTAGTTCTTAGTCCCAGTAGAGAAGGTTTAGTTATACCAGTAGCTCCTTCCTCCTGGTGTGCTGTCTGTTCTCTCTACCTATTGTAGTTCTTGTGCTGAGTGTCAGAAAGTAGCCCCAGTGACTAAAAAAGACAAGGTGCCCCAGGTACACCTACCCTTGATAGATGTGCCTTTTGAGAGAATGACAGTGGATGTGGTTTGGCCCCTTGGACAAAAGTAGAAAGGGTAATTGATTCATTTTGGTAGTATGTGACTGTGCTACTCAATACCCAGAGGCTGTTCCAGTGCGTACTGTCATAGTCCCAAAAGTGGCAGCAGAGCTTGCCAAAATTTTCAGCAGGGTGGGCATACTAAAAGAGATTATTACTGATCAGGGTAGTAATTTTGGTGCTGCATTACTGAAGGAGCCGTACTGACTACTAGATATCACTGGCATAAGAACCTCCCTTATCACCCTCAGACAGACGGTCTTGTTGAGTGTTTTAATCAAACCTTAAAATGCATGATAACAAGGTTTGTAAAGGGAAGGAAAGACTGGGACCAGTACTTGCCTTACCTGCATTTTGCTGACAGAGAACTGCCACAGGCATCTACAGGTTTTCTACCATTTGAAATACTGTATGGTAGACAACCTAGAAGGCCAATAGATGTAATAAAATAAACATGGGAAGATAATCCCAGTCAGAAATAATCTATTCAAACAGCATGAAATCTTGCTGTATTCTGACATAGTGCAGTAATCCCCAACCTTTAAACTGCCCCGGAGAACAGAGAGTTAACTTTCTATACAGAGCATAGGATGCTGAGCTCGAGCTCGGTTGAAGTCTCTGTCTAGAGTGTTTCAAACTCAAACTGTCAGATTCTTTACTCCGCCTCAGTGAATGGTCGCTCCGGAGATTTCTCCTTCAGCTCGGTTCAAAAGTCAGTTAAAGTTTCAGTTTCATCATTTTTTAAACCCAAAAGTTATCCGCATAGTTGGTTCAGTCTCTGTCTGTGGTGCCATGAGTACTAGATAGGAATTGTTCTGGTTTTCTGTGTGGAACTTGTAAAAGTGCGTCTCTGTTTGGCTGAACCGGCCATTTGATAGTGAAATCTTGTGTTTTGTGTTTTTACTTAGTGTGTGGTTACCAGTTCTTATCGGTTCTAAAAAGACGTGTTTTAGTACGTTTTTTTCTAATACCCATGACACGGTTAGGAACCGATAAGGGAGTCTTGCCTGGCAGTTGCCATAAAAAGGGTAAGTTGGTTAGGTTGGCCATCTCTGAGAAACCCAAGAAAAAAATGGGCCCATTGGGTTTCAACACTGCAGTGAGTGTGGGGAGGTCTTTGCTAAGGCCGATCCCCACACCACCTGTGTTTACTGTCTGGGGTTTGACCACCTCGATTCAGACTGCCAAATATGTAAAAACTTTCCCAAATCTACCCTTGAGAAGAGATTAGGTAGACTGAGGGAAAAGGAGGCCGAGAAGTCCGCTGACCCGGATGGCCAGCCTGGTTCGGTTCTGACCGCACCAGAAGGAGTGCCCTCTGACCAGGGTAATACTTCTTGGGCAAAAGGAGAGCTGATTCCGAGGGATCGGTTCCGACAAAAAGAAAACGAAAAACAAATCGTCCGGTTCGGATCCAGAGGTTCATGTTCCGACCACCAACGAGATAGCCAGAGCGACTCAGATTGTGGAATCGCTCCGCCTGGTTCCTACCGATCCGGCTCCTTCTGGCAGGGGTTCGGTCGTTGGTTCTCCAATTCAAGATTATACCCTCGAAGATTTTTATGAACCGGAATTTGAAGAGGAAGGAAATTTGAGGAGGATGATTTTGAAAGTGAGGGTCTGGATGAGCCTGTGGAACCGGGTCATCTCCGCAGAGACACCTTCAGGTGTTTCCTCCCAGGCTTTCTGACTCCTCTTCTCACTTTATATTCTACAGAAAGGTGGCTGAACCTCCAGCTTCCTATGGAGGAAGCTGTGGAAGATCAAGAGGAGCATGATTATGTAGAAATGATGGACATCCCAGAGTCCAGGAGACTGTCTATCCCCTCCACAAATCCTTTGGGAAACACACAAAAAATCCTAAAGTCTCCTAACACTATACCTCCTGTGGATAGAAGAATGGACAAGAGGTATACACTTTCAGGCTCAGACATATAGCTCTTATACCAGCAGTGCAGCCATGTTGGGGTAGTGCAGGCTGCTGCCTGTGACAAGGGAAGTATTCCCTTGGCTTCACATCCCCCAGACAAGGACTGCAGGAAGATTGATGCCATGGCAAAGAAACAGTACATGGCATCTTCCTTGGGACTCAGGCAGGCGAATTACATGGCCTATACAGCCAGGTACCAGAAGTCCAGGTGGGACACTGTACTGGCACTGGCCTCCCCAGCTAGCCAAGGAGCTGGAGGAGGTGGCTGCAGATGGGATTGAGGCATCTAAGGTTCAGTTTCATGCTGTGGACTATAATGATGTGTCATCAAAGAGTCATGGCTACATCTGTGGCTCTTCAGAGGATGGCTTGCTCAGATGTACTAGCCTCTCGTGGGACACCCAGGCTAAGGCCATGGATTTCCTGTAGTGGGTAATTCTCAGTTTGGGGATCAGGGACAGAATTACTTGAAGAAAATGGATGAGTACAGGACCACTTACAGGAGTGCTCCAGGCCAGGAGAGGCAGGCAACTCCACAAAGGCAGCAGTCTAGGGGCAGGGCTGGCTTTTCAAAGGCCTTTTACCAAGCACAGGCCCTCTTCCTTTTCTCAGAGAGGGTTCTTCAGAGGGAGAGGCAGAAGGGGGATGAGCAAGGCTGCATCCACTCCTCAGCCTAAAGCCCCTGCCAAGCAGACACCCTGATGGGCCTGCCCGGGTCGACTCTCCTATTCCAGTAGGGGGCAGGCTGGCTTACTTTGTCAAGGACTGGATGTCTATTACATCAGACAAGTGGGTCCTGGAAGTAGCAAGCCAGGGACTGGTTCTCAGCTTCAGAAAATTTCCAAAGATGAGAGCCAGATCTTTTCCACCTGCAAATCTCTCGGAAACCCTTGCCCTAGAGGCAGAGGTTCCTGTGTTCTGTAAATTTTTTAAAGGATTGCTTCGCACCAATCCTCCTTTTAGAGACCCTGCCCCTGCCTGGGATTTGAATGTTTGCATTGCTCCACTTATGCAACCCCCTTTTGAGCCTATGTCTTCAGCAGAGCTTAAGTACTTAACTTGGAAAACTGTGTTCTTGGTAACCATTACCTCTGCCAGGCGCATCAGTGAATTGCAAGCCCTGTCAGTGGAACCTGTTTTTATCTCATTTCACAGGGATAAAGTGGTCATTAGAACCAATAGAAGGTTCTTGCCCAAAGTGGTTTCATGCTCCCATTTAAACCAGTCTGTGTCTCTTCCTGTTTTCTTCACTGATCTTTCTTCCTCAGGAGAGAGGAGGCTACACAGTTTAGATGTTAAAAGAACCCTTAGTTACTACATAGAGCATACCAAGGGTCACAGGTTTGACTCCCTCCAGTTGTTCCTCACTTATGGAGAAGTGGGAAAGTGCACACCTGCCACCAAGAGATCTGATGCCAGGTGGATTGTGTCTTGTATACAATTCTGCTATGAAAAACTGGGAAAAACTCCACCCTCAGGCCTGAGGGCTCATTCCACAAGAGGTACAGCTGTTTCCCTTGCTGCTGCCAGGGATATCCTTGTCTTAGAAATTTGTCAAGCAGCCACCTGGAAAACAGTCCATACCTTTACCAAGCATTATGCTCTGGATATCCAGGCTAGGAGTGATGCTCGCTGTCACAGCAGTACTTGAGAGCCTGTTCCTCAAAGTAGATTCTGTCCTCCTCCATGGAGGTAGTGCTTGGTAGTCTGCAATATGTCAGAATACAGCAAGACTTTCATGTTGTTTGAAGAAAAATTACTCACCTTAGTAATTGTGTTTCTTCTAATGGAATCTTGATGTATTCTGACCTCCCTCCCTGACTCCCCTCTCAGAACCTGTTTTTGGGAAGTGGGTGGGCAGGTGCAGTGTTGCACCCCAAGGGTGTTTTTGTGTACACCCTCCTCCTTTCGTTTGGGTGCTGATTTATTACTGTTATTTGTATTAGATTGGTTTTTGGTTTTTGGGTTTCCTGACTTGAATCTTCCTTGGGAATCCAAAACTTTTTTCTGCCAGTTGGCCAGTAGGAATTTTTACAATTTCCACATAGAATTTTTAGTTAGTTTGGCTCGTAAGAATCTGACGGTTTGAGTTTGAAACACTCCAGGCAGAGACTTCAACTGAGCTCGAGCTCAGCCATATATGCTCTGCATAGAAAGTTAACTCTTTGTTCTCCGGGGCAGTTTAAAGGTTGGGGATCACTGCAATATGTCAGAATGCAGCAAGACTTCATTAGAAGAAACACAGTTACTAAGGTGAGTAATTTTTTCTTACATTTTATATGTGTGCCCTGAGAAAGAAGCTGGCAAAATATATTGAGAATCACCCATAGTAATCAGGAAGAAGCCCAAACCAGCAGAAGGTGTATTATGGCCATGGGATAAAAGAACAAGTTTTGAGCCAGGTGAAAAGGTCTTACTACTGTTATCCACTACAGAAAATAAACTGTTAATGAAGTGGCAAGGGTCTTATAAAGTGCTTAGACGTGTCATCGAGGCACAGGTCAGGAAGCATAGGAAAACCAGGAGCAGTTGTAGAATTCACCAAAAATATTTATTTACACCAGCAGTAATATTAAAAAAAAACTTGTTCAGTATAACTGTTTACAAAGGCAAAATAAAATAGAGAACATCCATTAGAATTCTCCTTCAATCTATGTGCCCCTTTTCTCTCTCAAGCAGTTGCAGCTGAGCTCTCTCATAAGTCCTTCCAACCCCCATCCTTAACAAGCATCCTGTTCTTGTAAGTATCAGGCATGTGCAGCTAGAACACAATGCCCCAGAAATGAGACCCTTTTCCACAGCTCTTCTGCAAAAGACTTAAAAATCTGCACTCAGGTAACCCTTTGAGTTTCCAATAGCTTTCTGCAGTCATCTCAAACTATAGTTATATACATTTCAACAGTAACACTATATAGTTTCTAAACAAAAGGGATCCCAATATCAGTTACATTTCCACACAGTGATTTGCATATATTTTTATATCCGCAGATATGCAAGGGAGGCAAAGACAGACAGCAAGGGAGACTGAGGGACAGTGAGAGGCAAAGAACTGCAAGTGTCTCCGGGTGATTAAATCCTAGGTCTCACAGGAAAATTTGGTTACACAACCAGACAGCCAAGAGACAGAAAAGGAATAGAACAGAACAGATTTTCCTTGTCAGTCGTCACCATTCATTACTGTTGGGTGTAAGCGGATGGAGCACCCACCACGGGAGGGTTTTTATTTTATTGAGGGAGAGTCAGCACCGATGGCACTGCCCATATAGCGGCGCACTTCATTAATGCGGCTGTGGGATGGGCATTAGGCACGACCTCCTCCTCCATCTCAGTTCTGTTTCTCCTGCCATCGAGGCCGCACCTGCTGCGCGAGTTCAGAAAAAAGGACAGCATTAGGCCTTTCTCGACGCCACATTTTCAATGACTCTTCATCCTGGTTCTCCATCCCGACGCCATTGAAGGTGGTAAGACCGTTTCATTTATTAATTTAATGGCACTGGGATCTGTTCTGTTTATTTAGTTGTTTTCACATCATGTTCGGTTTGGGGGCAAAACATAAATCCAAGGCAGGCCATGCCCCCATGCATCAATGCTCCTGTGGCCGGCATTTTTCCTTTTCAGATTGGCATGATGTTTGCCTTCGGTGCATGGGACCCAACCATGATATGGATCATTGCGATGCCTGTTTTTCCATGGACCGCCACGTCCTGGAAATCCCCGAGTTAAAAGTCGTCAGGTCCCCGCCAGCTTTTGGAGGACGATGTCGCCCACAGGCTTCCCAGGCCAGGACTTAAGACCCTTTCTCCGGGTCCCCTCCCAGATCTGTACGGCCTGGCGAGGAGGAGGCCTCCTCCGCTTCAAGCCTTGCTGAGGAGGAGGCCTCTTTTGTGGTGCTGGAGGAGCGGCGTGATTCCTCCCGGAGTTACGTCACTAGCGCTGCCTTGGCAGTCACCTCCACGAAGGTGAAGGCCCCCCCCCTTTGTCACGGCCTGCAGTTACTGGGCCTGGCTCTGGTGGACCCTCTGTGCCACTGAGCGGTGCTACTCCAGATCCTGATACCGTTTGGTACCATGGCAGCGACGCCACCTGGGGTTGCCGTCAGTGACTCTAACAGCGTTGTCAGTGGTGCTGCTCTGGGTTTGAGGGCCATTTGCAGCACTGTGACCTAGAATGCCAATGGTGGTGCCACTCTGTACTTTGGTCTGTTGGCAGCGCCAATGATTTGGGCCGTACTGTGTCCCGTGGCAGTGCCGTTCACTGCTCTTCTACCAGGGACTCTCTTGGGGTTGCTTCTCTGGAGGTCCTTCTGCTCACCTCCTCTTCAGAGGGAGACGATTCAGAGCTGGACCAGGACTGGTAGCCTGATTCCTTGGAACTGGAAGTCTCAGTGAGATGTGGTGTCAGGTGTACCAGCGTTCCTATCCCTGGGTCCCCAGAGCAAGTCACCAGTGGAGATCCTTCGGCTAGGGGTGGCCTTTGATCTCCTGGGGGTGATGGCCTGGGGATTTGGGAGGGAGTGCTGTCTTCTGCGGAGGCCCAGGCTGCTGCCATCTTTGGTGCTGTTGCAGGCCCCAGGAAGGGGGCAGGGACCCTTGCTTCTGTGGCCTCCCAAGGGGGTCCTGGGTACCAGGGACTCCTATGCTGGTCTCGAGAAAAAGGCCTGCCTCAGAGTCTTGACGGGTTGAGAGGTCAGGGCAAGGGATGGTGGCACTCCGCCACCACCCAGCGGTGGGTGGGGAGGAGTCACAGCGCTGAACCCATCTTTCTTCTGAGGACTCAAGGCGCCTTTAGGTGGCAGCGCAGAGGGTTTGCCCTTCTGGACACATGCAACCCCAGGCATGTCACAGGGGAAAATCCTCTTCTGGAGTTTGCCTTCTCAGACTTCTTCCTTGCAACATGATCTCAGGGCCCCCAGTCATGGTGGCATCGTCCCCTGGATCTCAGAGCCCTGGCAGAGGCCAGACACATTCACTTTGGTACCCATCCCTCTGCAAACACCTCCTCTTTTCCCAGGCCATGTGGGTTCTAGGAGGCCTTTAACCTGGGAAACGTTCAGGGTTACTGTGGCAGCCTTTCCTTCCTATGTTAGGGCCATGAATGAACAGGTCTTCCACTTGTCCCCTCCATTGCAGGAGTCCTCTGAACACTTGTGCTCCACCTCCTCCTCGTCTACCTCTTTTGAGGAAGAGGAACTTTATGTTTGCCTGTCCTCCGATGCTGATTTCACTGAATATCAGTGGTTCCTTTCGTGGCTGGTCACGAGCTCCGTATTTCTTTGTTCATGGGACAATACCGAGCAGCAGGCATCGCATTTCTCAGTGAATTCAGCACTGCCACCGTGGTGCCTTCCTGGCCTGTTCCTTTCCAGGAAGTGTCTATTCGCACTTGGCAGTCTCCAGATGCCCTTCTCCAGGTCCAGCAGACTGCAGAAGACTATATTGTGTCCCCCACGAGTCTCTAAGTTCTCTACCTCACCTGCCTTTGGGTTTGACGTCCCTAGACACTCCCTCTGGGCCTCGGCGCCTGGTGCACAACTGACCCCCGGATCTGGATTCTGCAGAGTTTTACCAGTGGGGTCGAAGAGTGTTCTCTTCGGCTCATGCGTTGATGTGCATAGATTCGGATCGAGCACACCACGCTGCCTACAACAATCATCTGTGGTTAATACTGGCTCAGGTTCTGGTATCTTCGCCTGATACGGAGCAGTCTAGGCAGGCAATTGCCCTCTCTACACAGGGTCTGGAGCTTGCAAGGCAGCAGGCAAGGGCGTCTTATGACGCCAATGAGGTAGCTTCCAGATTGGCAGGGACGGCGTGACTTCATCTATCCAGACTGTCACCCATTGCCCAGTGTAGGGTGATTTCCTCTACTTTCCGGGCGATCCGCCTGTTTTCCTGCAGGCGAGCAGGATTCTTCAGGGCACCTTCCATCCCGCCCGGCCATGGGGACACCTCCTCATCCTCAACAACCTTAGACTGCCTCAGTCTCTTGGCTGGGATCTCCCCCTCCTGCTTTTCACCTGTAGGAGGCTGGGGATCTGTTCCCTCAGGACTGAATATCGTCCCCATGGGGGCTTGGTACTCACCCAACAGTAATGAATGGTGAAGATTGACAAGGAAGATATGAAAATTACATACCTACCATAATTCCTGATCTTCTCTTGTATCTTCACCATTCATTACTAAATCAACCACCTTCCCCTCATGGGCCTCATTTCTTGGGGGTGTCCTCCGTCCTGCTGCTCCTCCTCCTCCTTGAGGCCAATTGGGAGCTGAGTCCCACTGGTACCTCAGTTCCTTTTCCAAGTCACAGAGCGTTCACGCTGGAGGATGGCGAGTAGGGTCTTCACCCCTGACCCTCTGAGGGAACTTCCTCTGATTCTCTTACGCCCAGGGTGTCTCCCAGTTTGGGGGGGCCTCATCCTCCGGATTGTCGCCCTATAACTGTCATTTCTTCAATGCAGTTCTAAGAGAGTCCACGGGAGTTCTCGTGCTCGCGCTGTCTCTCTCTCTCTCTTTTTCCTCTTTGGTTGTCCCCTGTTTCTCTCTGAAGTGGGGGCTACACCAGCACTCTCTTAGGGTACTGTAAGAAATGTAATCTCTACACCTAAGCCAGGTCTCACTCCTCTTCTGAGTGGAGTTCCTTCCTCTTCAAGAGCACTTTGTGAGTCTAGGTTGGGTTACATAAATCTTGGATAAATGGAGAGGAAGAGAAGTTTGCCCTTCAAAGCGATCGAGACCTGGAGTCCAACCTTGGACTCTTAACCCCTAACTGGTGTGATCCTTGCTCCCTTGTCTCTAGTCCCAGCTGGAATTTGAAACTTTCATGGCCTTCCAGTCTACCTTGGCAGATTTCCTTCCTTCCATTTCCTTTCTTTCTTTCTTTCTTCCTTCCTCTCTCTTTTCCTATTCCTTCCCTTCTCCTTCCTTAGGACCACCCGGGATTGAAGCTCTGTGGTCACTTAGGGTAGGGTCTCTCTTTCTGTCCCTTTTTGGTTTATTCCTTTTCAGTTTATTTCCTTTCCTTTACCTATCCCTCTGCTCCTTGCCTTGCTTTCTTCCTATGATCTATTTCTGCCTCTCTAGCTGCACAGAACTGGGATGAAGGAGGAGTCTACATTATGTCAGCTTCGTGGACACTGCCAAGTCAGGCTTACTCTCCTCCAAAAAAAAAAAGGACTCCTGTATGGTGCATGCATCCCGCTTACACCCAACAGTAATGAATGGTGAAGATACAAGAGAAGATTTAGAATTACTGTAGGTACGTAATTTTCATATCCTTGCATTTAAACACTTTCTGCATAACAACTGGAACAGGGTCCTATTCCACCCTGTCACATACACCCCCTCCTTAAGAGGGAAACTGTTTTATTAAACAGGTTTCCAAAACTTTCTATGAATTTTCTACTAATATTAGCTTCTAACTTTCAGAAATTAAGCATATGTGCATCATCTGTATTTTCTATAACAGTACAACAAACAGTAAAATTTAAACTCATAAATTTCTTTTCAACCTTCAGAACCCTCAATTCTTGATCCATATCTTGACAGAAAATCAGCATTGCTATTCTCTTTACCGGATGGTGTATCACCTTAATTTAAATGGCTGTAGTGCCAGGTACCACCTTGTGATTCTGGAATTTTATCTTTCATTTCATTAATCCAACAGAGAGGATTGTGATCTGTTACAAGAACAAAGTAATTTCCTAGTAAATAAAACTTAACTCATTGCCTCCACAGGAGCTCTCTGAAGTTGCAGCACTTGTCTCCTGTATACTGTTAACAGTGAATCCTGGGCCCTTCTAAGCAAAATCAAGCCATAATTGGCATGCTGCAAACAAATGCTAATAGCACAAAAACCATGAGTGCTAGACACAAAGTCTGAGTGGCAAATTGTTTAGCATAAAATTATCTTTCCAATGTTGTTATGCAAGGAATAATGGGTAATTTTGTGTTATTTCTGTGCTGGTTGAAACAGCAAAACAAAATATTTTTTCCACTAAAAAATGATCCATAAACCTTTTTTTGTTGGGAAATATGTAACATATCAACACCAAATTAAGCATCCAGACATTAGATGTAATTTCAATAATTTGTTTGTAAAAAAAATACAGCTATTTCTGTAGCATTAAACATACTTTTCCCCCATTTGAGTCAGAGTGTGTTGGTGAGGTTTGAGGGGCAAATCTGAACCATACACACCATACCATAAAAAAATGCATACAACTCCTGAAGTATACATGATACACACAAACTATCAGTGGCAAAGTTGTTCCACACAAAATTGCCTTTCCAACGGTGCTATGCAATCAACTGTACTCAATTCGGTTTTTATCTTATACTGGCTGAGATACCCAGAATGTGTGTTTTCTTCAAAGTGCTTATGTGGTTCTGGATTGATAAAATGTCATAAACAAACGTGAATAACTCCTAATGTGAACATGATACACACACAGTGTCAGTGGCAAAGTTGTTCAGCACAACATTACCATTCTAATGGTACTATGCAGTCAATTCTAATCAATTCTGGCTGGCAAGTAATATTAAAACGTGAGTGACTTCTCCAGACATTTCTAGGGCACACAGGAAGTCTGTAGGTGACTTCTGTAGGCGTTCTGGGACACACTGCAGTAGATTTGCTGACGCCTACTGGTGTTTCTAGGAGGCAATGAGTTAAGGGACTCCATGGCCCACTTTGCTACTAAACATTCCTTTTCAGTGATGGAGTACCTTTTCTCTCTGTCATGCAACTTCCTACTTATGTACACAACTGGATGTTCCGTCCCATCTATATTTTGACTCAATACTGCACCTAGGCCTACCTCCGATCGTCAGTTTGTAACAAAATGGTTTCTCAAAGTCTGGGTTTCTTAAAACAGGAACTGAACATAATGCAGCCTTAATGGCCTGAAAAGCTTCATCACACTCTGGGGTCCATTTCACATTATTTGGGTACCATTTTTCCGTGAGTTCAGTGTTGGGAGTAGCTAACTCAGTAAAGCTGGGAACAAATCTCCGGCAATAACCAGCCAGCCCTAAAAATGACCTGACATGTTTCTTTGTTTTAGGGACAGGGCTGTTAGCTACAACTTCTATTTTAGAAGCCTCTGGCTTGACTTCTCCATTTCTCAACATATACTCCAAATATCTGGTTTCCTGCATGCCCAATGCACATTTGGTAGTATTAATAGTTAAACCTGCCTTTTGATAGCTTTGATAACTGCTCGTTGGTGTTCCAGTTGGCTTTTAATTTGGACTGTATACCAAGACATCATCCAGGTATGCAGCACAATAACCAGTGTGAGGAGATAAAATGACATCCATGTACCGCTGGAATGTAGCTAGTGCACCATGTAAACTAAATGGCATGGTGGTGAACTGATAGAATCCAACATGAGTGGCAAATGCAGTTTTATCTCTGGATTCTTTAACTAAAGGTATTTGCCAGTAACCCTTGGTGAGATTGAGGGTACTGATACACTTTGCACTGCCCAGTCTGTCCACCAAATCATCTATTCTGGGCATAGGATAACTGTCAAATTCTGACACTTGATTAAGTTTCCTAAAATCGAGGCAGATTCTAACACCCCTTCTTGTTTGTTTACAGTTACTATTGGAGATGACCAAGCACTCTCGATGACTCTGTGATACCCAATTCTTTCATTTTTGTATTTCCTTAACCCGTCAGCTCTTAACCGCTCTGGTAACTTGTATGTCTTTTGCCTAATAGGGCAAGCATTCCATGTCCCTATAACATGCTCAGCCCCTTTTGTTTGGCCAGCTGCTGTGGTAAAAGTACTGTTAAATGTCTTTAGCACATTACGAATGTCTGCAGTTTGTTCTGAGGTTAAGGAAACATTCACCTTTACACCATCAGCAGTTAGTTTGTTCCAGTCTATCATAAGCTACATCAATATCTTCTTTGTCAGTTTCTGGTAAAACTAGCAAAGCAGCTTTTGTCATTTTTTTCAACCCATTTGTTGAGGAGGTTAGCATGGTATATCAAAGTAGGATTTTTCCTGTCAGGGGTCTCAGTCTCATAGTTAACGGTACCAGTCGTCTCAGCACTCTGTAAGGCCTTGCCACTTCATCAACAGTTTATTTTCTTGTCGTTTAACAGTAACAAAATCTTTTCACCTGGCTCCAAAACCTTTTCTTTTTACCCCATACCTTCTGCTGGTTTTGGGCCTCTTCCTGATTACCATGGGTAATTTCAACGTATTTTTCCAGCTTCTTTCTTAGGGCACACTTATAAGATGTTACAGACTGCTTCTGAGTGGGGTTATCTTCCCACATTTCTTTAATCACATCCAGTGGTCCCCTTGGCTGCCTACCATACAGCATTTCAAATGGTGAAAACCCTGTTGATGCCTGTGGCACTTCTCTGTAAGCAAAACGTAGGTAAGGCAAGTATTAGTCTCAGTCTTTCCCTTCCCCTTTTACAAACCTTTTTAACATGCATTTTAGGGTTTGATTAAAACTCTGAACAAGACCGTCTGTCTGAGGGTGATGGGGAGGTTCTTATGGCAGTAATACCTAGTAGTCTGTACAGCTCCTTAAGTAATGCAGCACCAAAATTACACCTGATCAGTAATAATTTCTTTTGGTATGCCCACTCTGTTGAAAATCTTTGCAAGCTCTGCTGTCAGTTTTGAAGCTGTGACAGTATGCATTGGCATTGCTTCTGGATATCGAGTAGTATAGTCGCATACTACCAGGATAAATCTACTACCCTTTTTACTTTTGTCTAAAGAACGAACCACATCCATTGCAATTCTCTCAAAAGGCATATCTATCAAGGGTAGGGGCACCAGTGGCACCTTGTCTTTTCTAGTGACTGGGGCTACTTTCTGACACTCAGCACAGGAATTACAATAGGTAGCAACATCTTCATGAATTCTAGACCAGTAAAATCTATACAGAAATCTGGCAATTATATGATCCCTCCCTGAGTGACCAGCCATAGGACTATCATGTGCAATCTGTAACAACTCTGTTCTTTATTTCTGTAGTATAACCAATTGTTTGGTCTGTTCCTGTGTCTGAGATTTAACCAAAACACTGTACAGTAACCCATTACATTTTTTAAACATTGGCCCACCTTGTTTTGGTTTCACCCCCAGCTGCTTGAAATAACCCTGGAGAGAAACATTGTTAGCTTGTTCTAAAGAAAATCATAATCAGTAATCCGTTTAGTTTTAGCATTTTCATATGTTAACCCTTTATGTCCATCAGTCATTTGTTGCCACAGTTTCTTCAGGCATCTTCTTTCTTTCCTGGATTTCCGGATCTTGGAGCTGTGCTCAGGCAAGTCCGAATCAAAATCACTGAAAGGAAAAGTGTCCCCACCATCTGAAATTTTCTTTGCCTGAGCTCTTGTCACCACAGCTGCTGAAACATCAGGATTTACTCCCACTTTGATTAACTCAGTAAATCCTGGAAAGTAATTTCCGATAATCACAGGTACAGGTAATTTGGGTACTACCCCCACTTTCATTTTATGTGACACCCCATTAATAGTCAGAGTCAATTGGGTGGTGGGATAGTACCGAGTGTCCCCGTGGATGCAAATGACTCCTGTATCTGGTCCTTTTGCACAGTGTTTTCCAAGCACCTCAACATGCACTAGGGTCTGTCTGCTTCTTGAATCAATGAGTCCATTTACAGTCTTATCCCCCACCTTCACATCTGTTAAGTACTTGCCCCAATTTGCTAAGGACAAATCTGCTCCAGTGTCACTCTTTTCGGCAGTTTCTTGCAATATGACCTGGCTTATACAGTTATAGTAACTAACGTTTTTGGGCACAGATTTATTACCCCCACCAGAGTTCTTATGAGTCTTGGAGTTTATATGGGAAAAAGTGTGTCTTACCAGTGCCTGGCTGTTACCTCACTGCTGTGGTATCTGTCTGGCCATTTGGTAGTCCTTGGTCAAAGAAACAGCCTTTCCCCCCTTTTTGGTCAGTGTTCCTTTACCCAAAGCTGCACATTTATAGGCAGGATGTTGATGAATTGCTCCACTGCAAATGTATCGATGGTCTGTGGGACTGTTTTGCCCTCTGGTTGGAGCCATTTTATCAGGAGTTCTCTGAGTCAGGTGAAGGCTTCTAGAGAATTGTTGTCTGAGTTGTACTTCAGAGATTGAAATCTCTGCCTGTAGGTCTCTCCTGAGATGTCATACCTTTTCAGGATTTCGCTTTTCACCAGGTCATAGTTTTCTGACTGTGCAATGTCCATATTGCTGTAGGCAAGTTGGGCTTTCCCTGTCGGGTATGGTACCAGTCTGATTGTTTGTTGCTGCTTTGGCCATTGGCAGGCTGTGGCAGCTCTTTCTACAGTTGTCAGGTATGCCGCTATCATCCGAGGGACACAACTTTGTAAGTTTAATGACTTTTAAGTTGCTTGTATTTTGTTGCTCATCTGGATCTGTGCCAGATCCTCTGCCTGTGATAGCTTGCAAGGCATCCAGCCATCGCTGCTCCTGTCGCTGCATCTCTTCTCGCATCTCACGGCTTCTCTCTCCTCTGCTGCTCCTGTCACTGCATCTCTTCTCCTCTGTGCTTCTAAACTTTGAATCTCTTTCTCTGCTTCTCCGTCTCTTTTGTTGTATAGCCCACCATTTGAAAAAGTCCATCAGGCTTTCAGGTTCTGTCACTGCCTGTTCTTTTTCCCTAACTTGTACTGGCTGTACATTCTCAGCTTGGACTTCTATCTCTGCTAGTTTGGCTGCCATTCTCCTGGTAACCACTCCTGGACTTGCTGCTGCAGAATCCATGCCTTTCTCTATGCTTCCCTGGTACTAGGTCCAGTACCCATGCACAAAACTCTTGGCTTAGAGTATGCACGGCTTAATCCCACTTAGGATGACACCATCTGTCATCGAGGCACAGGTCAGGAAGCATAGGAAAAACTAGGAGCAGTTGTAGAATTTGCAAAAAATGTTTATTAGTACTAGTAGTAACGTAAAATAAATCAACTTGTTCAGTATAACTATTTACAAAGGCAGAATAAACAGAGAAGATCCATCTGAGTTTTCCTTCAGTCTCTGTGTGTCTCTCAAAACATTTCATCTCTCTCTTTTAAGTCTTTGCAACCCCCCTCCTTTTTTCTTTTTCCCTCTAGTCGCGGTCTGTGAGGCCTCTCTCAAGCATCCACCTGCTCCTGCCCTGCCTGAAGTCCTCCTACCTGTGCTTCTTCTCTCCCTCCTCCTCTGTCCATGGTCGGCACCCCCAGCTTAACCCCTCCGGGGTGGGGCCGTCCCTCCTCTTGGGCACACTTTTTTTTATATTCAGACTCCGACATAGGAGGGGACCTGGGTGAAAGAACCTGGAAGGCCAGGCAGGATGGACCCGGAAATGGGCATGAGGGCAGGTGCCGTCGCCTACCCTGCATACCAGGCTTTTCCTTGTTCTGGTGATCTTCTCCCCCCTCCCGTGCGTGTGCATGTCCCCGATGCTAGGCACACGACAACCCCTGTCTGCATCAGGGCACGCTGATTACTTGCAGCCGAGCATGTTGCAGTGCCCCAGTCTCCACTCAGGGAGCCGCTGGAGGCCGGGCGATCTCCAACCCCCAGGAGGAGAGCAGCCCACTAGGCGCTAATCCTCACCTGCCCCTACCATCCACCGGCGGCCCGAGCTTGCTCCCGAACCCAGGTCGCCGGGATGGCGCGAGGTGTGGCATCCAGCGCCTCAGCCCTCGGTGCCACCAGGCTGGCTAGCAACCCCCCTCCTTAACAAGCAACTTGTTTTTTTCTAAAATGTTCTTGTCAGTTTCATGCAGGTGCAGCAAAAACACAATGTCCTGGAACTGAAGCCCCTTTGCCACAGCTTCTGAAAAAGGGCTTAAAATCTGCTCTCAGGTTAACCCCTTGAGTTCCCAATAGCTTTTTACAATCATCTCAAACTATAATTATATACATTTCAACAGTAACACTACATAATTTCTAAACAAAGGGATCCCAATATCAGTTACATTTCCACATAATGATTTGTATATATTTTTATACCAGCATATATGCAAGGGAGGAAAAGACAGAAACAGCAAGGGAAGATTGAGAGACAGAGAATTTCGAGACTGTTGGGGTGATCAAATCCTAGGTCTCACAGGAAAATTTGGTTGCGCAACCAGACAGACAAGAGACAGAAAAGGAAAGAACAGAATATATATCCCTGCATTCAGACTCCTCATAACAACTGGGACCGGATCCTATTCAACCCTGTCACACAGGAACCAAGTGGTTTTCAGTTCCCCTTCTTCTGTCAGGAACCGATCACGATTGTTTTTATTTTAAATTTTCTTGGTTCCAGGGAACCAACTGTTGGCCTCTCAACAAAAATAGAACAGAGTTTAGTTTTTTTTCTGACTGTAATGTCAGAGGTTCAGAGACCAAAGAAGAAAACAGGACCTAATGGTTTTAAGCAGTGTACTAGTTGTGGTCGCCTAGTTGCTAATGCTGGTAGTCATAATCTTTGTATATTCTGCTTAGGTCCTAGCCATATATTTGCTAACTGTGCTGTGTGTAAAACTTTTGGCCCCAAAACTATTAAGAAAAGGGCTCAGAAGTTAGAAAAAGGGGCTACTTTTGCTCCTCCTTCAAAATCCTCAGAAGAGGTAGCTCCTTCTACCTCTTCCTCTGCTAATTCAAAAAATAAAGTACAGGTCTAGTCAGTGGATCCGAAATCTATGGCTAAAGCTGACTGTTCTAAAGCTAAAAGACCTGTGGAACTGGCAGGGGCCAGTTCAGCCAAGAAAAATCAAAAACAAAAGCATGTGGCTGCACGTCCAGCTGAGAAGGCTAAGGAGCTCTCAGCCGACAAGCCTCCTATGCTCTCAGCAGAGGAGATTGCTAGGGCTTTACAGATCTTGCAGACACTACAGATGGTGGTACCAGCTCCTGCACCAATCCTACCAGTTCCTACCCAGGTACTAGTGGTTCAGGAACCTGCCTAAATGTATGAGATGCAAGAGGGAGAGGAGGAGGGAGAGCCTGAGGTGTCCTCTGAACATGAGTTTGGTTCCCAACCTAGGGGTCCAGGAGATTATACTTATCATTTTACTTTCGTAAAGCAAATGATGGACATCTTAAATCTCCCTATCCAAGAAACCGAGGAGGAAGAGACAGACTTCCTAGAAATGATGGGGTTAGCTCCCACAAAGAGATTGCTGCTACACATGCACTGATCTCTTAAAAAGCAGGTACTGAAAATTCTTAAAACCCCTACTACCTTTCCATGGGTTGAGAAAAAGATAAACAAGAAGTACCAGCTGGGTAGGTCTAATACTACCTTCTTTTTCAGCCATCCTGACCATGAAGGGTGGTACAGGCAGCAGCCTGTGACAAGGCCAGAATCCATCTGTCCTCTCACTCTCCTGATAAGGACTCCAGAATACTGGATGCCATGGGGAAGAAAGGGTACCTGGCAGCTTAATTTCTGGTGAGGCAAGCCAGTTACATGATGTACACAGCACAATATCGAAAAGCCTTGTGGAATACAGTACTGGCACTTACTGACAAAATCCCAGGTGAGGCTGCAGTGGACCTAGCGGAAACTGCTAGGACAGCACTTGATACCACCAAGTACCAGTTCCATATGACTGTGGACACCAATGACAGAGCTGCAAGGCTGATGGCACTCACTGTCTCCATGAGGAGGTTCGTCTGGCTCAGCACTACCAGCCTGACCCAGGACTCCCAGACAAAGGCCATGGATGTCCCTGTGAGGGTGACTCCTCTTTGGGGATAAAATGGAGGCCTACATGAAGAAGGTGGAGGAGTATAAGGCTACTACAGGAGTAATAGCCAATGAGAAACTCCTCCACTTTGTATAGGTCCCAAACTAGGAGGTAGGGATCCTACTCATAGGTTTATAGTTATACAGAGCTTTAAAAGACAAGATCCATATGCTCGCCTGTAATTTAAGAGTATCCCAATATCTTATTATTTATTAAGAAATTATCTAACTCTTTCTTAAAGATTTCAATATTACTACTAACAATTATTTCTACTGGCAGTTTATTCCAGATCCTAGGTGCTCTTACTGTCAACCAGTGCTTCCTTTTATTTGAATGAAATCTATCTGTTTTTATCTGAAGTGGATATGCTCAAGTATTCTAATTATGATCCATGATTTCCAAATCAAGCTGTTCCCATAGTATTGGGTCATTTAGGGCCCTATAGATTAAGCGCATATCCCCCTTTAATCTCCTAAACTCTAGAGAGTATAACCCCAGAGTACTAAGCCTCTGGTTATATTCCAACCTCTGTACTTCCTTAATTTTACAGGTAGCTCTTCTCTGGACCCTCTCAAGCAAAGCTATATCCCCTTTTTTAAATGAGGGCCACAACTGGGAGCAATACTCCCAATGAGGACGTACCAGTGATGTATACAATGGCAAAAGAACACCACTGTCTCTACTTTTAATGTGTTTATTTATACAGTACTGTATACTACCAGCTTTTTTTATTTTCTGGTTATAATGGGGTGTAAAGTTCAGATTATCATCAGTTTTTATCTCCAGATCACATTCTTCTGTAGTCACCTTAAGTAATTTACCCCCCATATTATAATCATGGAGGATATTTTATTTCCCCAAATGCATCACACTGCACTTATCTACATTAAAAAATGAACCATGATTGTGTGTCCAAAATTCCAACTCGCCTAGGGCTGATTGTAATAATTCTGCATCTTTATTAAGATTGACCACCCTACCAAGTCTTGTATCGTCTGCAAATTTTGAAAACCAAATATCAGGAGAAGCCTTCGTTGTCCCAATATAAGCAGTAAACAGGCAGGGGCCCAGTACAGAACCCTGTGGCACTCCACTAGTCACACTCTGCCAGTTGGAAAATTACACCCTTATACACATACTCTGTCTCCTACCCGTCAACCAGGATTTTATCCAACAGGTGATATTACGGTTAACTCCCATATTGACCAGGGTTTCAAGTAACTTGTCATGGGGTACCTTGTCAAAGGCTTTTGCGAAATCTAAAAAAGATAACATCCACGGAACTACCTTCATCCAGTGCCTGATTTATTTTCCCATAAAATTCCAATAGATTTGTTTGACAGGACCTCCCCTTAACAAAGCCATGCTGTGCATAGTCAACATTATCGGTCTTATATTGGTGCTCCGTAATAAAATCCTTAATGAAACCATTCCATTCTTTCAGGCCCAGGCCACAACGGACTGCCCAAGGGCTACTTTAGGGGCTTTAGGCAGGAGAGCCATGAGAAGACCTCAGGCTCAGGCCCAGACAAAGCAGAATCCCTGACAGGCCAGTACAGGTCACCTTCTTCCTACCAGTAGGAGGCAGTCTGGCTCACTTACTGCAAGCCTGACAAGTCATTACCACAGACAAGTGGGTCTTGGAGGTAGTGAGCCAAGGGCTATCTCTAAGTTTCGAATCCCTCCCCAAAGTAACAGCCAGGCATTTTGTCCCAGCAACCTCTGCAGACAAGACCCTGCTGGAAGCAGAGGTGGCAAACTTGCTAACTATCAGAGCAGTGTAGCCTGTACTCCTGCTCCAGAGGGGCAAAGGCTTCTACCCAAGATACTGCCTCACTCAAAAGAAAAATGGGGACTGGTGACCCATCCTGGATCTGCGACTCCTAAACAAACATGTCTCCAAACCAAAGTTCAAAACGATCACTCTGGCCGTGACAATCCCTACATGCAGAAAGGGGATTGGCTGGCATCCTTGAACATCAAGGTTACTTACTTTTACTTATAAAATGGTAAAAAATTTCTAGTGCTCTGATTGGTGCACAGGTTGCCAGATCCGTGTCCTTATGGACTGCTATTCTGGCAACCTGCACTACATGTCTGCCAGTAGCCATGCTACACACATAAATCAGTGAGTCTGTGCTGCCCAAACCGCTTTCAGCAACCTTCAAACACTCACAGAATGGCAGTAAATCCATCGCAGAAACTGGACCATAAGGAAACAACTGATTCCCCTGCCGCCACGCGTGGCTTTCAAATCATACGCCCGCTCCTGCTTAAGTCATTTAACATATAAGAACAACACTAACCATATCTGTCATCCGATCAGGTTGTGTCACTTGCTGTCTTTGATCTCCACAGTTTCCCCCGTCCCGCCCCATTGAAGGCCCTGCTGCAACGGCACCAACTTCAAAATCGCAATCGAGGAAGTGCTTATCTATGGCGGCTGCAAACAGACATGCTCGCTCAGACTCAAGCGGGGCTCTGAAGTAAACAAAATAATATAAAAGAGGGAAAAAGAGCCAAAAAATTTCTAAATCTTTGGGGCATAAGAAACATCTGACAGCAGCCCATTCTGCTCCTCCCTGCTCCTCTAAGTGAGTTCATGGCAGTTGTACAGAAATCTAAAAATGTAAAGGGAGAAATAAATGAAAATAAGCATATTCTTTAACATTTTGTGTGTTAGCGTGTTTAGCTGAGTTGTGGGAATGGACACACAGACAGACACCAACCCCTATACTGACTGTTAAATAAACAGCTGCATTCCAAGCCAATGGCAAGGACTACTTTTCCTTTTTTCTGCTAATATGAGCATTTTTTTTTTTTTTTACTGTTTTATGTACACTTTCTATGCATATTTTTAAATTAACTTATTTATGAGGGGGGCCATTTTATAAGCACAGTAAGACACGATGAGGTGTGTGTTATGGCCTGATAAGAGCACTTCCCAGGTGCTAAAGACACTCGGCGCAAGCTCCTCGTCCCTCATAACGCATCTGGGGCAGAAAAGGAAAAAGTAGTTCTTGCCACTGGCTTGGAATGCAGCTGTTTATTTAATAGTCAGTATAGGCGTTGATGTCTGTATAGGGCAGTATACCTGGCTCTACAGAGCTTTGCCTTTCACTTAAAAGGAAAGGTGGTACAAGTCAGGACAAACAATACCACCAGCATGTACTACATAAACAAGCAAGGGGTTGGCCCGGTGGCACTGAGGGTTGAGGCGCTGGACGCCACACATGGCGTCATGCCAGTGACCCGGGTTCGGGAGCGGACTCAGGCTGCCAGGGGTCAGCGGAGAAGGGACCAAGCATCCAGAGAACTGTTCTCCCTTCCCAGGAAGGGGTCTGGGGACTGCACCACTCCTGTGTGGCTCCTGGCGATGGCTAGGGGCAGTACAAGAACATGCGATGCTAGCGGACGCTGGGGGCGGAGCGATGGTGGGTGTCGGCGCCATGGACGGCCGTGCTCTAAGGGGAAAAGAAGTGAAAATACCCTCACTGGTTTTGGGAGGCAACAAGAGCTCCAGGGACATCTCTCACATCGCCAGTGCTGGGCCATCTCTCTCTCTCTCTCCGGGTCTCCACTGGCTGTCCACTAGACTGACCCTCTAATATCAGAAAAGCCATCTGGTAGGTGAGGCGGGCCCTTCCCAGGGGGTGATCCAGGGAGCTGGAAGGTACTCATGGGTGGTCCCGGGAAGAGAGAGGCTTCAGGCGGGAAGTAGCAGGGATTGTTGAGTGGGCACCTCCGAGAGATGCCCCATCCAGTGAGAGAGAGAAAAAGTAAAAAAAAAAAAAAAAAAAACAAGCAATGGGGAACCAGGTCCACCCCACTCTGTACAGAGGCAAGGACAGTGTGGGGCCTGGCTTACTCACTACAAGTGTGTCTATCAGCCGTTCACCTTCCAGGAAAGGACAATGTCCTGGCAGACACTCTCAGCAGAATCAGCCCAAACCATTATGAATGGTCCCTAAATGCACAAGTGCTCCAGTCAGTATTCAGAAGGTGGGCACACCAGAGATAGATCTCTTCACCTCCACAGACAATCACCAGCTGCTACAGTGTTCTGTTGCAGACCCCCAATAGGGGCACAATGCTGGTGGATGCCTTAACACTGGACTGGTCAGGCAGATTTCTGTATGCCTTCCCTCCTTTTCCCCTGTTGCTCAGGACACTGGTAAAACTCGGGTCACGACCAGCAACAATGATCCTGGTGGCCCAAGATTGGGCAAGGCAGCCATGGTACTCACTACTGCTGACCCTGTCTGCCTCACAGCCAATACACCTGCCTCAGAGGCACAATCTACTGACATCCTCTCGGGGCAGGATCCTGTATCCCAGTCTCAGAGACCTATGCCTGAAGGCTTGGCTCTTGAAGACTTAAGAGTTTGCAAACTTGAACCTCTCTGAAGAGGTCCTGACTGTGCTCAGGGGCTCCAGGAAGCTATCTGTCAAGCAAACATATTCTTCAAAGTGGAAAAGATTTTCCATTTGGTGCCAGGGTAGGGATATTGATCCTTATGGTGCCAGTCTCTCTGTCCTGCTGGACTATCTGATGCACCTACATCCACTGGGCCTTATACCTTCCACATTGAAGATCCATTTGGCTGCAGTCTCAGCATATGTATCAGCTGGTAAGGATAGGTCTATGACCTCCTGTTTTCAGGAAATTCTTCAAAAGCCTCAACCACCTTCAGCCTCCCCTCAGGGAGCCAGTCTCAGCCTGGAATCTTAATATTTGCATTGCCAAGCTCATGGAGCCCCCTTTTGAGCGCATGGCAACTGCAGACCTGAAGTACGTCACTTGGAAAACTGTTTTTCTAGTTGCCGTCACATTAGCCAGAAGAATCAGTGAATTGCAGGCTCTCTGCACTGACCAGGTCTGCATGTCAGTCCACAGGGACAGTGTCATACTCTGAACCAACAGGAAATTTCTTCCTAAGGTGGTCTCAGATTTTCATTTGAACCAGTCTGTTACTCTACCAGTATTCTTCACTGAGAATTCCAGGTCATCCAAACGGAAATTGTATTGTCTGGATGTCAAGAGCGGACTCGGCCACTATCTTGACAGAACCTTGAAAGATCTTACAGGCAAGGACCCTAAGTCACCACCCACCATGCTCAACATAAATGGAACAGCAACAACTGACCTGTACACCATCACCAACACCTTTAACAAAGAGTTCTCCAACTTGGATAGTGTCCTCCCTTCTAATTTCTTTGATGCCCCCTCTGGTAGTAACCCTCCTGCAACTACTCCTCTCCTACACCCTGCCCCACAATTCTTCTTCAAGGAGATCCCAGTGCATGAAGCCAGAACCTATATTCGGAAGGCCATTCACAATGCAGGCTACAGTGGTGACTCCCTTGACCTGAAGTTGTTAGCACTTGTCCTTGAAGAAGTCCTTGAACCCTTGACAAAGGTCCTCAACCTATCACTAAGGATGTCCCAGTTCCCATCTCACTGGAAACAGGCAACCATCACACGGTACACAAAAGTGGAGGCAAATCACTGCACTCCAACTACAGACCTATCTCCATCCTCCCTCCGTTGTCTAAGGCCCTGGAGCGCATCGTCTCAGATCAGTTAGTCAAGTACCTGGAAAAATACAACACCCAGTGTCCTGAGCAACACGGTTTCTGAAAAGGGCACAGTACCACCAGTGCAGTATTAGAATTCACGGGCTTCATCCATACCACACTTGATCAAGGAAACTGTGTAGGGCAGTATTCATCGACCTTACGAAAGCCTTTGATACTGTGAACCACCCACTCCTACTCAAGCAATTATCAAACATTGGGCTCTCCAATGAAGCACTGCTCTGGTTTTCAAGCTACCTTGGGGAGAGGGTCCAGCGGGTTAGGATTGCCGGTGTCACCTCGGAAGAAAAGTTGGTCCTTTCAGGGGTCCCACAGGGGTCCATCCTGGGGCCACTACTCTTCAGCCTCTTCCTCAGTGACCTTCCCAGTGTCTGCCACCAGAAATTACTGCTCTATGCCGACGACGCAGTCATGTTCACCAACCACCAAAATGCAGAGCTCCTCAAGAAACAATTACAGCTTGAATTCATGCGCATCGAAGGATGGTTCAAGTCACACAAACTGGTCATGAACTACAGCAAAACAAAGGTTATGACCTTCTACAATGCCAGGAGCAAGTACAAATCCCGTGACCTCACCATCTTAAACCAAACAGGGACCTTGCTTGAACATGCTCCTGATTTTAGATACCTAGGTGTCACATTGACAGCTCACTGTCCTACCATCGGCACATAGATTCTGTCGCCAAAGCCACCAACATCCATAGAGGCCTGCTCTACAGGCACAAACACTGCATGACTCCTGACACTCTCCGGTTGGCTATCAACAGCTCTGTCACCTCCATCATCGATTACGGGCTAGCAATTTATGGCTCTGCCTCCGCCTCTGCCCTCTGCAGAGTTACAGTTGCACTCAACAAAGCATGCAGGCTGCTAACTGGGGCTGATCGACTTGCACACACTTGTGACCTGTACACTCGGGCAGGATCATCATCTCATCACCTCTCGTCAGCCAGATACAGTATCAAACCTGCCTCTTAGCCAAAAAAGTCCTCCTCGGGGTCATGCCCCCGGGCATTGAAAAGCTACTCATTGACCACCACAGCACCCAGAGAACTAGAAGTTCACAACAACTAACCTTCCTTATCCCCAGATGCTGGACTACCATGGGCCAGAGGACCTTTACCCACAGAGCACCACAGTGGTACAATACTCTCAACAAAGAAACTCTTACTGCTGCTGCTCTTGGCCCTTTTAAGAGACAACTCCGACTTCATCTCATTTCAACTAGTCATTGTGACTGCCTCGCCTAATCAGGGGCCCACCGTTCACTGCCGTCCACTTCAGTGTTGAAAGCTATCTCTCCCCGCCTTGCCTCCTTCTACCTGCCTACCCCCTTGCCCCCTCTCCCTTTCCTCCCCGGGGCATTTCCTGACTTTATCCCTCCTCTCTCTCTCCTTTAGAGCTCTTACCCTCACCCTCTACCCTCCGCCAATGGCCTTCCTGCCTGCATACCCCCTTCCCTCTCACCTGCAGTGCTTATTTCCAAGATTGCCCTTGGCTGGTATGTCATGCTACTTAACATTTGGCACATTTTGAATTACTGGAATTTCCTAAGCCTCAGTCTCTTACTTCTTGTTATTGCGTAACTATGTATTTTTATGTTGACCTTTGTATGTATGTATACCCCCCCATTCGTTCGATGTGGAACCTTTGTAAACGGGCAGTTCCTGCTCAAAGGTATTTGTAATCCTAGATTTCAATAAAATAAAAAAAATGAAAAAAAAAACAGCGGTCACAGGCCTGAACATACTCCGCTGTCCCTCACATATGGGAAGTGGGTAAAGGTAAGCTTGCATCAAAATGAACCATTGCATGCTGGATTGTGGCTTGCATACAGTTCTGTTACAGTAAAGCGGGTAAGCAAGCCCGCGGCTATTCCACCAGGATGCAGCTGCAAGAGACATCCTGTTGTTAGAAATCTGCAAAGCAGGCTACATGAAAAACTGTTCTCACTTTCACCAAGCACTATAGTTTGGACATACAGTCCAGGAATGATGCCAGATTTGGCACAGCAGTGCTGTAGAACCTGTTTCCAAAATAGGTCCTCTGCCCAACCTCCAAAGGTACTGCTTGGTAGTCTGCATTTGTTTAATCATAATAAGTGATTCCTGGGGTTAGAAGAAGAAGAAATTGCTCACCATAGTAATCTTGTTTCTTCCAGGGGATCACTCATTATGATTAAAGCTCCCACCTGCCTCTCCTACCTGAACCTATTAAAAGGGAGTGACCTAGTTCTTCATCCCTGCTGGCATTAGGGACAGGTTTTCCACAGCTGATGTTACGTTTCTTTTACCAGTTGGTATCTGTTGTTGTCCCTTTTCCTAAGGGATTTTAACGTTTTATTGTGGGTGATTAAAAAAGGAGGGTTTTTAATCTTTAGTATCAGATCGCTAGAGGGTCTACCCTGTTAGGCTTCATAATAATCTGAAGCACTACAGTGCAGCAGTTACAAGGGGCAGCAGTTTGAAACTGGCACAAGCATCTTTCCATGGCAGTAGAACGCTGAAGACTGACTGCATTTGTTTAATCATAATGAGTGATCCTTTGGGAGAAACAAGATTTCTACGGTAAGTAATTTTTTCTTCTCATTCCATCTGTTAAAAATGTTATAAAGGCTTGCTGTTCCTTAAACCCCCAACTTAGGGAATCTGTCTCCCCCTCAGGATTTGAACCTTTGAATAGCTAAGCTGATGGAGTTTCCATTTGAGCCCATGGCTACTGCAGACTTAAAATATGTCACCTGGAAACCATTTTCCTAGTGGCAATCACTTCAGCCAGAAGGATGTCAGAGCTGCAAGCTCTTTGCACTGAATCTAACCACATTATTTCCCACTGGGATAAAGTAGTTCTCAGGACTAACAGAATTTCTTCCCAAGGCAGTGTCGGAATGTCATGTTAACTAGTCTGTAACGCTCCCTGCCTTTTCCTCATACAAATCACTCCTGGTAAACACAGGCTTCATATCCTGGATGTTAAAAGGGCACTGATCTACCACCTGGAGCATATCAAGCAGCTCAGGTCCTCTCACACTCAGCTGCTCCTCACCTATGGAGAGGTGGGTAAAGGCAGGCCAACCTCTAAGAGGACCATCTCTTGTTGGATAATGTCCTACATTCAATTCTGCTGCAGCAAGCCTGGCAGGCAGCCACCTCAGGGCCCACTCCACCAGGGGCACTGCAGCCTCAGTGGCAGCAGCAAGAGACTTACCCTTGCTCGACATCTGCAAAGCAGCTACCTGTAAGACTGTACACACCTTCACAAAGCACCACTGCTTGAGTGTACAGTCCAGATCGGCTGCCAGATTTGGCACTGCAGTCCTGCATAACCTCTTTTCAAAGCAGGGTCTGTTCTCTCCTCCCAGCTACACTGCTTTGTAGTCCGCACTAGGCAAGCATACTAAGGGATTCCTGGCAAGAGAAGAAAAAATTATTTGCCATAGTAATATTAATTCTTCCAAGGGATCTCTCAGTATGCTTGACCTCCCACCCAGCCTCCCCTCACATAACTTGGTGGAGAATTGTTCTGCAGGCCTTGCCTTAGGCCAAATTTCTTTCTGTAGAGCAATAAAATGTAATGTTCCACAATGAAGCATATGATGTATATAGTCTGCCTACAGGCGAGTTCTCTTTCCTGTTTTTCCTTTTTCTTCTGTAGTACTAGAATAGGTTTAGGGTTTGGGGCCTTTTGCTCCTCAGGCTTTGAAATGAATCTGACTGGAGTACAGCAGAACTTACAGGCAGCACTCTCTTACTACAAGCTGATTGGCTAAGTTTCTGGCATCATTAGCATAACTCCACCCGGGGCAGCTGAACCCAGTTGGCACAACTGCACTAGTCACGATACTGAGGGATCCCTAGAAGAAACAACATTACTATGGTAAGTAATTTTTCTTACTGCAGCTTTATTTAACAAAAGCAGCATTTCTGTAGCAACGGCAAACACTCCTGCCTGCTTGGGGTGGGGGAGGCATGTAGCCAGACACAGGTGCTTTATCCCATCCACAGGGAATTACAAAATAAACACATCTTCCTGGAAATAAAGTCTCCACCACTCATTCACACTAGTGGGACTATGCCAGAGGTGCTAGGACCGAGTGGAAGCCAAAATCTCCCGGCGCCAAGGTAGGACCACGTATACGCAGTGCCACGAGACCGGCTTGTGCCATATAGGCTACCTCGGTGTTGACCCTCCAACTGTCTGTTCTTTTTTTTTCCGCCAAGTGCACTTCAGTGACGATGGCGCTTGCCCGCCAGGAGTCCAATCTTCATGTCTATACAACAGCAGCATAGTCCTTCAGTATTTGATTAGTTGTAGTATATTTTTATTTATTTAGTTAAAAAAAGAGTTTTTCTTTCATCTCAACAAAGAACAGAGAAGTCTTCTTCAGCCTGCCTTCGACTGAGTCGATCATGAATGGGGCCGGTGACGGTAAGGAGACTTTGCATGAAAGCTGTTTCAGCAGCATGGCTGGGTCCGGTCCACCACCCTCTACGGAGGGGAGGGTCTGACTAGGGGCAGTCCAGTGCTCGGGAAGAAGTGTGGTCTTCCCGAAAGCACAGAAAAAGTGGGCCCATTCTTGATCTTCGTCGGGGACCCTGTACTTCTCGGTCTTGAGTTCTTCTTCATCCCACCAGTCGAAGAAGAAACTGTACCGCTCGAGATCGCCCTCTGGTACGTCTGCATGAAGATCGTCGGTAGCGGGGGACAGGAGGCCGACCCTGACATCATCTTCAACTCCAGAGTCCTTCCCCACCCCTTGGGGGGTCCTCCAGTGAGCAGTTTCCATCATTGGGCTGTTCTTATGGAGCAGTGGGTTTGGCTGTTGTCCCGACTTCCCGTGCCTGTGGAACCAACCCCAGGGCCTTCAGGCCTGGGGGCTTTGGAGTCGCGGGTGGGGCGGTTGGATCAGTCTAGTTGCATGGCACCTTTTTCAGTGCTGTCAACACTACGCTTTTGTGCTTTTCCACCTCACATGGCTGTGGTGTCACAGGGGCCAGCACAGGCGCTACCTTCTCCTACTCATGTTTTCAGATCTTCAGCCTTGGGTGCCCTGGGGTTGAGGTTGGGCGCTCCAAATGCTCGCCCGGTGCCAGTTGTGGCGCCACCTTTGACTCTGGTTTTGGCAGTGCCGTGATCTGCACCACTTTCAATGCCATTGCGGGTGCTGGGATTCTCAACTCCAATTCGAGGAGCACCTCCTCCTGCTATCTTTCCTCCCTTTCCTTTATATACTATCCCTCCTGTGCTAGTAGGAGATGATGTTGAGCCTGATCCTGATCTGAGATTAGAGACGACTTCAATGAAGATTCATTCATTGGAGTGAAAGTAAGCCCCCTACTTCAGCAGAGCCTTGGTCGAGGACCTATCCTTCAAATCTCTCCGAAGCATATGAATTCCATCCTCTCCAGACTTTGAGGTTGATCCTAGGAAGCTGTTGCAACTTCAATATCTGCATGTTCTGGAAATCCCTGTGAAATTGACACCTCTGGTACAGCCCCTTCGAGACTCTTTCACAAATGGTGTGGGGCAGTATGGCACTTATTCCTTCTGTGGCTAAGTCCATAGACAGAAATACACTCCCCTAAGGATAGACCAATCCTGGCCTCTCAAGCCTTTGCAGGCGTCATAGTGGTCTTGTCAGAAAATGACAAAGCCATTCTCCCTCAGGAGTCTACGGGTTGTCCAGTAATAAAGAATCCACAAGACTGACACCTTGGGAAGGCAGTGTTTGCCACTGTTACCCTAGAAGTGCGTATTGCTAGCTATGAAGGTTATTTCTCACAATTTGAGTATACCTTCTGGCACTCGCTAAAAGCCACTGTGGAGGCTTTTCTGGAGTTGGACATTAGTTCAGAGCTCTCCAGACTATTACTAGAGGCACTGAGTCTAGTACTCAGCAACTTAAGGCTGCTATGGATGCCTTGAAACTGCCTCAAGGGCAGCAGCAGCTGGATATGCACCCGCGCCACTCATGGTTACGGACTTCAGGGTTCACAAATGATGCTTAACAGAGAGTCATGAATTATCCATTTGATGGAGTTTATCTGTTTGGCCCACAGGTGGAACAGGCACTGGAAGCCACTCAGAAAACTAGGACTGCTATAAAGACAGTCAGGCTTGTCCTGCTGCCCCTCAGCAGGGCGGAAACTGCCAGCAGTTCCATAACTGTCAGTTCTTTGTGGTAAAGCCAGAGGGGTTTCAACAAAAACAAACCCTCCATCCACAAAGGAATGCAGCAGAAGCACAGGGCCTGAAGCGCTCTAGTGCCACCCTCTGAAAAATCCGCCCAGGTCCCACCTCAACTGTCTGAGGCGGGCTTGTCTTCGACAGTAGGGGGCATCAGACTCAGTTTTACAACCAGTGGAAGTCCGTTACATCAGACAAAAGGGTCCTCAGGATCATTCGTGAGGGTTACTCTTTGAATTTTTTGGATACCCCTCAGGATAATTACCTCAAATGACAGCCCATACTGTCTATCACTCAGTCAGACCTCCTTGCCTCCGAGATTGAGGGCATTCTAAACTACAGAGCAGTAGAAGTAGTTCCGCAGGAGGAACAGGACACAGGTTTCTACTCCCATAACTTCCTAGTGCCAAAGAAAACAGGCGGTATGCACCCTATTCTAGACCTAAGGATGTTAAACAAATTCCTCTTCAAAGAGAAAGTCAAGATGGTATCGCTCGGTACGCTACTACCTCTGATTCATCAGAACAATTGACTGGCTCCCTAGGCATGCAGGACGCCTACCAACATGGTCCCATACACCCAAGCCACCACAGTATCTCTGATTTGTGGCTCTGGGTCAGCTCTGTCAATTCAGAGTCTTGCTCTTTGGGCTGTCTCGGTGCCTCGAGTCTTTACAAAGTGCTTTGCAGTACTCATAGCACATCTCAGGAAACTCGAATTCAAGTATTCCTGTATCTGGACGATTGGCTTCTGCAAGCCCATCCAGACAAGGGACACGCAAAGCGGTAGCCACAGCTTCCAAGTTCCTGACTTCCATGGGAGTTCTGTTGAATCAGGAAAAATTGCAGCTACTGCCATCCCAACAACTCTTATTCATAGAAGCTCTCCTGGACACCTCCAGAGCAAGGGCCTTCCTTCCAGAGGACAGGAGAAATGATATCTTCCAAATGGCTCACTTCATCAAAGAGAATGACTCAGTTCGAGCTCTCTCGATGCAATGGATGCTGGGTCTGTTGGCGTCATCAGTGTTCACGGTGCCTCTGGCTCATCTTCGCATGAGAACCACTCAGTGGAGGCTCGGTACTCAGTGGTCCCTGATCACACATCTGTAGTCCTTTCACATCAAGGTGATGGAACCCCTAAGGTGGTCGCTCACCTGGTGGACTCAGAAGGTCAACCTTTGTCAGGGCTTCCCCTTTGCCACTCTGGAGACACAGATCACCATCACCACAGATGCATCTCTCATCGGCTGGGGAGCTCACTGTCAGGATCTCCACACCCAGGGTCTGTGGAGTCAGGACGAGTCTCAGCTTCACATAAATGTCCTAGAAATGAGAGCTGTCCTGTACGCTGTCTGAGCCCTGAAGGAAATCCTCCATCGCAGTAATTCTCCTTCAGACTGACAACAAGGCAGTGATGTTCTACATCAACAAACAGGGTGGAAGCACACTCTTACCCCTCTGCAGGGAAGCAATGAGAGTGTGGGAATGCTGCCTGGAACATGAAGCCCTAATCCAGGCAGTCTGCCTGCCTGGAGTCCAGAATGATCTAGAAGATCGCCTCAGCAGAACGGAGGTAGATCCACTGGAGTAGTCTCTCAACTCAAGCATCGTGCAATCGCTCTTCGAAGAGTGGGGCACACCGGACCTGGACCTTTTTGCATCCCCACTCAATGCAAAACTGCCTCTATTCTGCTCCAGAAATCCAGAACCTGGCGTTTTCTGTCAGGATGCATTCAGACTGCGGTGGACAAGATGCTTTCAGTACACATTTTCTCCTCTTCTTTTAATTCAGATGGTGCTGCTCAAGCTGGAGGCACGGGGGCAGAATGATCCTTGTCGCCCCATACTGGCCTTGTCAGATTTGGTTTCTGTTAATCAACAGATTATCAGAAGTTCCACTGAGACAACTACCACTTGAAATGGACCTTGTGACCCAGGGCCCAGTGGTTCATCCCAGCCTGAGGTCTCTTCATCTCCACACCTGGCTCCTCAGGAGAGAAGTGGGTAGATTTGACGCCTCTCGTAGAGTCTCAGACATTCTTCTAGCAGCGCACAGGCCATCCACTAGGAAGACTTACATGGCAAAGTGAAAATGATTCTCCATCTGGTGTGCAAAAGCCTCCTAAACCCTTTTCTTGCCCACTAAACAAAGTCTTAGAGTATCTGCAAGACCTGTCAAATACAGGGCTACAGTACTCAATGGTGAAGGTACATCTCTGCGATTTTGGCTTACCACAAGCCTATTCACAATATGTCAGTGGCTCAGCTGCCCTTGGTTAAGAGGTTCCTTAAGGGTATACTTTACACTAAGCCACCAGTCAGAAGACCAGTAGCCACTTGGGATGTCAACCTTGTGCTAGACATGCTCACTCATAAACCTTTCGCGCCTCTGGCAACCTGCGAGTTGAAGTTCCTGACCTGGAAGGCTGCCTTTCTTGTCGCCATTGCAACCACTCACAGAGTGACAGAGTGTCCGAAATACATGCCCTGGTCTCAGACCCTCCATATACAGTATTTCACAAGGAAAAGGTGATTCTCAGAACTCACCCTAAATTTCTTCCAAAAATAGTTTCAGAATTCCACCTGAAACAGCCCTTGGTCCTTCCGACCTACTTTGCAAACTTCCAGAATGAAGGGGAATGTACCCTACATTCCCTAGATGTAAAAAGAGTTTTGCGGTTCTACATCAACAGAACGAAAGAGATCCGCAAATCCAAGCAACTCTTTATCTCATTCAGCATGGCCCGGCTGGGTCAGCCTGTTGCCATAAGGTGTATTTTGGCGTGGCTAGTAGCATGTCTTCACCAATTCTACTTGATGGCACAGGTAAAACTAGAAGGCAGGGTGTATGCCCACTCTACTAGAGCAATCGCAGCATCTCTGGCAGAAATACGAAACATGCCCTTTGCAGACATCTGCAGTGCAGCTACTTGAAGCTCGGTGAACACCTTTGTGAAGCACTACGCCCTGAATGTCCATGCCAGACAGCATCCGTCTTTGGCAGGACAGTCCTCAATGGACTTCTGTCCTGAGTGATCTCCTTTCTCCTACCACCCTTCTCGGGGATTATTTTGGCTCGGTACTCTCCCACTAGTGTGAATGAGTGGTGGAGACTTTTATATCTAGGAAGATACGAAATATGTACCCATTGCAATTCTTGATCTTCTTGGGACGAAGTCTCCACCACTCACTTACACACACCCACCCACCATCCTCGAACTCACTTACCTTTTGTTTTTGGTCTTCACCTTCGATGGCTGGGCTGTGAAGACACTGTTGTGTTGACCCTTATTATACGGGTTATTCGGACTATCGATGTCCGACATCACTTGGCTTGATTAGGTTAGTTTACGCTGCACCTCCTTAGTAAAAAAGGTACTGAGGCGGTTGGAGGGTCGATGCCGAGGTAGCCTGTATGGTGCAAGCCAGTCTCGTGGCACCGCACATGTGTGGTCCTACCTCGGTGCCAACCCTTCTGAAGATTTTTGGCTCCCACTCTGTCCTAGTGCCTCCAGCATAGTCTCACTAGTGTGAGTGAGTGGTGGAGACTTTGTCCAAGAAGATCAAGAATTACAGTAGGTACATAATTTTCATTTCTGCCTGGTTGGGAGAGAAGCATGCAAGCGGACATGTTTTCAGCAGTACCAGCACCAATAAAACATATACCAAGACCACACTGCCTTACCTGCCATTAGCTCCTATGCCAACGGTGCCACCTGCTGACCACAATGCTAACCACACCCCGCAGAGAACTGTTTTGCTCAAACGTACTCCAATACCCCCAAAACATCATCTTTTCATGTTTTTAAATTTTTTTCTTATAAAAATTGTAATCCGGTTCATAATAACAATAATACACTCCAGGTTGTAGTATATCATGGGATATCATCACTTCTTGGGTGTATGAAATACTTGGTCTTCGGTCTCATGCCTCATACTGCACTCGAGGAATGACGATATCCCATGATATACCACGCCCTATCATGTATTATTGCTTAATTATGCTAATGAGCCAGAAATGGACTCTATGGTCATTGTGGCTGCTCATGATAGGTCTAGAGACCTGGACATTTGAGTACTTTGTCTCCCGATAAGGAATCTAGGAAGCTGGATGTGGTGGGCAAAGTGCTTTTGCCTTTTTAGTTTAGTTGCTGACTTTGCCGGTGACTCCTTTTAAAGGGTCAAAACCTCTTTGGTTATGATGTCGAAGAGACCCTACTTGTCCTTTAAACTTAAGAAATTACTCCAAAGTCTGTGAAGTCCATGTATCCCACTTCTGCTAGAGGTCATGGTTGGAGCTCCTTTCATCCACCTGCGGCCTGAGGTAGTCGTGCCTACTGTTATCAAAGCTATGGTAGAGAAGGTGTACCATTCCGGTTCTCCTCCCCCAAAGCCCATGCAGAAGCACCCAAAGGAACCTGTTCCAGTGGCACTGTCACCCATGGTTCCGCCTGACTCTGTTTTGAGTGAGTGTGGGGCAGGATCTCCTGCATCTGAAACAGTGGCAGAAGATCACTATGGACGAGTGGGTTCTGGAAATAATTGCAAGATGGCATACTCTGGAGCAGTTATAGGTTCCTCTAGATCATTCTTCGCCTCCTTCCTTTTATCCTCCAGACTATGTCCCTTCTAAGGAAGAAATTTCATCTTTATTTCAAAAGCGTGCCATAGACCCAGTTCCTCTTCATGAGAGAAACGATGGGTTCTCACCCCAAGAATACTCCAATATTCCTAACTCTTATGCAGTATGTCTTTAAGCCAGATCTGCCCGGAGATGGAACGTTATGCTAATGATTGAACACCACTGGCACGTGCCACTTTTCAGATGCTGCCACCTATCAGCTGCCTACATTCTAACCTTCAGATTTCACTCTCTGTCTGTCAAGACTAGACACTCGGAGATCCTCTCCTCAACATCATGTAGTGAAACTTAAAAAAATATATAAGTATTCCTTACATTTTCATCTGCTGCCCTTATCTTTTGTTTTTTTTAGATTAACCGCTAGGTTATTTTAGTTAAAATTGTTGATTTTTCTCAGTTTCTCCTGGTTTGGTATAGTTGGAGGGGAACCAGAAATTTTTTTGTTTTAGTGGAGTTTTGTGACAGAAACTCCTCTATTTTAGCGTATTTTGTTTAAATAAAATTGTTTTTTATAACCGCTAATACCAGTTACTGAACCGCTAAACCCGGTTCCTTTCTTATCGGTTCTCGGTTCCGATCGGTTACCCGATTGGTTCCTAAACCGACCATAACTGTAAATTTTAGTCTTAAAAGTTAATATCTTATTGCGTTTTTTATTTAGTGTTGTTGTCCTTTAAGCGGTGCAAAGAACGCTGAAAAAAAGACCTAAAACCAGGTCTCCGTAAAAAACTGCTTTTGTTTGTACAAAAAGCTAAAACGAATACAAGGCAATAGTGACACCCCTTCCACCAACGTTTCATGTAGCTCTTACGCTTTTCAAGGCATCTTTTTTGGCGTTCTTGTGCACTGCTCAAAGGACAACATTTCATGTATTCTTGATTAGCACAGACAGGTCCTGTTAGCAGTCTCCCTCTTTTTCTCTGTTTTTATTTAGTGTTGGAAGTACCTTTGAGTCTGGGGCTCGTTTACAGAGGTTCCACGTCATTACAAACAGAGACAAATGGTACAGTTACATGTTTTGGGTGAGCTACAGAGGGTACAAAACACAACAAGCAATGACATATTTAGAAAAAAATGACTGTGGTTATAACAGTGGTTATAACAATGCAGGGGGGACATGATAGAAATGTTCAAGTAGCTCAAGGGAATCAACAAAGTCCAGTAGGGTAGCATCTTTCAGAAAAAGAGATGTGTAAGAACAAGGGGGCCCAATTTAAAGATAGAGGGGGGATGTCTCAGGGGTAATGTGAGGACATTTTTTTTCACGGAGAGAGTGGTGGATACATGGAACAGCCTTCCTGAGGAGGTCGTTGGGTCTAAAACAGTGGGGGGAATTCAAACATGCACAGGACAGACACAAGGCAATTATAGTGGGGGGTTGCAGGAAGTAGGCTGTTGGTTAACTAGAATCTGCAGCTTATCCAGTAGGTAGTTGAAATGGGCAGACTGGGTGGGCCAAGTGGTCCTTATCTGCCGTCAAAGTCTATGTTTCTATGTAAAATAAGAGTTGATTGGATAAACACAGCCAGAACAGATTTGAGCAACAGATTTTTTGTCTAAGTGCCACAGTTTGAAAAGGAAAGTTTCACCTAAGTAAAGTGCAGAGCAGAAGAGATGGAGAGCGGGGTGAAAGGAGTGGGGGGGGGGAGTGGAGCAGAGGCCAAAAGGGTGAGGCGAAGGGGGATGGAATAGCAGGAGAGGACTACGGCGGCACTGCTGAGCAGTGGGAGTAATGGCCCCAAATTCAGATAGGCTGTAATCAGATTGTTGAAAAACAGGAGTGGGGCAAGTGGGGTGGGCAAGGAGGGGAGAAAACAAAAACAGGAGGTGGGGGAGAAAGGAGAATGAGAGGAGACTTGGCTGGGGAGATAAAGCTTGGTTATGGGGGGGGGAGGCTAGGAAGGAGATAGGGTTAGGTGGGGGAAAGATGCTAGGGAGGAATTGGGTGAGGATGTGGACAGTAATTAGAGAGGATTTGGAAAGTAACCGGGGGACCTGGGTTGGGTAGAAGAGACGAGGGGGATAAATTGACTATGAGGGAAGAGAGATAGATGTGAGGTGTTTAGTTTCTGCAGTCACAAATACTGGTAGAGGCTAGTAGCACACCCATAGTTTAGATTTAAAAGCGCTTAGCGTGGTCCTGTCATGCAGGTCTTCCCCTAGGACATTAAATCAGAGTGGCGCACGGTATTCATAGGATCGCTGTCCTTGAGTGGTTTGGTGGAAAGGGATTTTAATGGTGTGATTGTTTATGCCTCTTGTATTTCTGGCAGAGTAGGGCATGCTGACGAGATTTCATACTTCGGGGGGGTGAGTCCAAGGATGGATTTTTTTGGCCAGAAGGCAGACCTGATAGTGTAGTCTACTCTACAAATTGAGCCACCCAGACAGTGCATATAGCGAACAGGTGTGAGTCAGCCAGTCAGCACCCAGCACCACCCTACTGGCCTTGTTAGCACGATCTTGACCCGCTGCAGATCAGTGACCCCATTCATGATGGCCTGGTTGATTCGACTCAGAGCATCTGTTAGGGTATTCAACTTTCCTGGCAGATGAATGGCCTGAAGGAAAACTCCTAGGACGTAGAACAGAGTCCAAATTCTCACAGCTTCCATGCAAAGAGGATCTGACCTTGTTCCTCCCTTCTTGTTTATGTAGTACATTGTGGTGGTATTGTCTGTTCTGACCTGTACCACCCTTCCCTGAACCAGTGGTGTGAAGGTCTGGAGTGCCAGCAACACTGCTCTGAGCTCCAGCAGGTTTATAGAAACATAGACTTTGACGGCAGATAAGGACCGTTAGGCCCATCTAGTCTGCCCATTTCCCTACCTACAGGATAGGCCACAGATCCTTAGTTAACCAACAGCCTATTTCTTCCTACCCACCACAAGAATTGCCTTATGTCTGTCCCATGCATTCTTGAATTCTACCACAGTTTTAGACCCCACAACCTCCTCAGGAAGGCTGTTCCATGCATCCACTACCCTCTCTGTGAAATAATACTTCCTCACATTGCCCTGAACGCCCTCCTTCTATCTTTAAATTGTGTCCCTTGTTCTTGCAAGTCTCTTCTGAAAGATGCTACCCTCTTGGACTTTGTTGATTCCACTGAGGTACTTAAAGTTTCTATCATGTCCCCTCTCCTTCTTTCCTCAAGGGTATACATATTAAGCTCCTTTAGTCTCTCCTCATACGGCTTCTCTTGCAGACCCTGCACCATTTTAGTTGCCCTCCTCTGGACTGCCTCTATCCTGTCTATGTCCTTGCGGAGATGGGGTCTCCAGAACTGGACACAGTACTCAGATGGGGTCTCACCAACTGTCTGTACAGAGGGATAACAACTTCCTGTTTTCTGCTGATGATGCCTCCCTATACATCCCAGTATACCCCAGCCTCCCTACTGCCTTCTCACATTGCTTGTAACCTTAAGGTCATCTGATATGATTACCTCCAGGTCCCTTTCCTTTTTTGTTGTTACTACCTCCCCACCCATTGTGTATTCTTCCCTGGGTTCTTGTTTCCCAGGTGCTATGACAAATGCCTGAGAAATTTCTGATATTGGGCTGCATAAAGCCTAGAAATTAGCTTGCCTGATGGCCAAGGAAGCTGACAGCATGCCTATCAATTCTTCTGGAATCTTTTCGGGGGTGAGATGCCAGAGGAACATTTGCCTTGTCACAGGCTGCAGCTTGTACCACCCCTGGTGGTCAGGGTGGAAGAATAAGAATTCAGCCCTTCCTGTCAAGCTGATACTTCTTGTTTAGCCTTTGTCCAAATGGGACAGACCCAGGTGTCTGGAGGATTTTGAATATGTCTTTTTAAATATTGTATTCACAGGAGCAGTAACTTCTTAGTAGGTGTTAGCCCCCATTTCTAGATATTCTGCTTTCTCTTCATCCTCTTATCACCTCAGTGGTAGTGATGTCAAGACCATCTGCTATTTTTCTAACAAACATAAAATGGGATGAATAATCCTCTGAGGCCCTGGAGGAGAGTCAAACTTCTGTTCAGGGAGACTTCAGGCTCTATAGGCTCTCCGCATCTTCTTCCTCATACTCCCATAGTTTCCCTATCATCAAGGAAGGAAGACTGGGTAGATTTAGCAGGGTCTGAACTGTTGACTGCTGTCCAGCAGGCAGCATCCCCTGTAAGGCCTGCAAGACCTTAGAAGCTTGTGCAATCTCCAGTGGAGGGCATAGTCACATTAGAAGTCCCAAACGCTGATCGCAGGGGTTCTGTGTGTTTAGTCTTTTGGTTGTTTTAAATGGAACTGGAGAGCTAGCCAGTTCAGCAGGCCTTTTTGCAATGATCTTTGTACTGATATCAGGAGTAAAAGTAGTGATTTCTGTGGTTTCAACCATAGCCACTGAGGGTGTCAGCTGGTCAGAGCCAGAGGGACCCTTAAGTGGAGGCAACTTCTTTTGGAGCCATTCAAAACGTTTTTCAAGCATTTTTTTCAGGAAAGGTCTTGTAAATTTCACAATCTGACTTTAAATGGTCATAGCCAAGGCAGATCACACAAGAACTGTGTTTATCCGCCTTGGCAAAAACTTCTCCACACTCAGTACAGTTTTAAAAACTGGGTTCACGTTTTTTCTCTTAGGCTTTTCTGACATTTTAGACAAATCAACAGAAAACAGCAAGTGAAAATTCAATCTGTCCTCTCGGATAGGCAGCCTGTTACAGCTGGAGTGCCCTAAGGCTCAATTCTCAGCCCACTACTCTTTAGCTTGTTCTTAAACCATCCCCCCGCAGTCAATGACAATGTCTTGCTATAGACAGATGATGCCGCCCTCTACTCAAATCACCATGACCCTGCTGAGCTCGAAAATCAAATGCAGGAAAATTTCACTGCAGTAGAATGGTTCCTCAAATCCAAACTACTACATAAACAAGAAGGAGGAACAAGGTCAGATCCTCTATGCATGGAAGCTGTGAGAATTTGGACTCTGTTCTACGTCCTAGGAGTTTTCCTTCAGGCCATTCATCTGCCAGGAAAGTTGAATACCCTAACAGATGCTCTGAGTCGAATCAACCAGGCCATCATGAATGGACCTTGAACAGACAGGTGGTGGAAGTAATTTTCAGAAGGTGGGGTACCCAGAGATGGATCTCTTTGCATCCCACGAAAGTCACCACCTGCCACAGTATTGTTGCAGACCCCCAGCTCAAGGAACTATACCCCTGGATGCTCTGTTCTGGACTGGTCAGGGAAGTACCTGTATGCAATCCTCCTTTCCCCAATGTACAGGGTGCTACTCAAGCTCAGGTCCCAGTCAGCTTCAATGATCTTGATAGCTCCAGATTGGGCCAGGCAGCCATGGTATTCTCTGATGCTCTCCATGTCTGTTGCCGAGCCAATACACCTCCCTCGGAGGCACGACCTGCTAACCTCCAATCAAGGGATACTGCTGTACCCAAACCTCAAATTCCTTAGGCTCAAAGCATGACTCTTGAGAACCTAGAGTATGCACGTTTGCATCTCTCGGAAAGTGTTCTGGGCTTTTTAAGAGGGTACAGGAAGTCTTCCACCAAGAAAACCTATGCCTCTAAATGGAAAGGGTTCTCTATCTGGTGCTTCACCAGGGTTGTGGTACCATTTCAAGCAGGGTTCCAGCTGTGCTGGACTACCTTACTTATTTGCATTCACTGGGCCTGCAGACTACTACTCCAAAAGTTCACTTAGTTTGTATCTGCTTACACTACAGCTGGGAAGAATGCCTCTATGGCATCAAACCCTATTTTCAGAAGGTTCTTTAAAGGTCTAGCTCACTTGCACTCCCCTCACAGGGAACCGGTGCCAGCCTGGGACCTAAATGTGTGTATTGCCAAGCTCATGGGTTCCCCCTTTGAACCTATGTCTTTAGCTCCTTTGAAATATGTCACATGAAAGACTGTTTTCCTAGTGGCAATCACTTCTGCTTGAAGGATCAGTGAGCTCCAGGCTCTCTGCATTGAGCAGGGCTACATTTCATTCCACAGGGACAAAGTGGTCCTGAGAACAAACAGAACATTTCTTCCAAATGTGGTTTTGGACTTTCATTTGAATTAGTCCACTGCTTAGACATAGAAGCATAGACGTTGATGGCAGAAAAGAGACCACTAGGTCCATCTAATCTGCCCATTTGTTTTAGACCTATTTTGACACTCTAGTTGCCCTTTTGTAGTCAGGGTTCCCTTGTGTATATATCCCATGCATTCTTGAATCTCCTTCAACCTCTTGGGGCAGGCTGTTCCAGGCATCGCCCACTCTTTCTGTGAAGAAAACTTTGTGGTTTTGTAGAGAACCTCTCTCTTGCAGCTTGAGGTCATGTCCCTGGTCCTAGAGCCTTCTTGAAGTAAAATGTTCATATGCCTGTACCTTGTTAATGCCTTTTATGTACTGGAATGTTTCAATCATGTCCACTCTCTCTCTTCTCTGCTCCAGGGAGTACATATTCAGTTCCCCAAGTCTTTCTTGTAGGACATGTACTGCAGACCCTGAATCATTTTTGTTGCCTTTCTCTGTACTGTTTCCACCTGGTCAATGTCCTTCCTGAGGTGAGGCCCCCAGAATTGGACTGCGTATTCCAGGTGAGGCCGGACCAGCGATCTATACAATGGTAGTACCCTCTCCTCCTGCTCGTGAGGAGTGCTGAGATTGCCCTGAAAGGCTCAGTACTTCAAGGAGGCTTGCTGCATCTTTAATGAAACTGAATTTTAAACTGTATTGTGTTGATTAAGCAGCTGTCTGGTGGGAGAGGTGGGTTGGTGACCCCCACTACGATCTAGGGTGTTACTGTGTGGCACTGCCACAAGGGATTGTGGGGACCAGGAGGACTAGGGGAGTCTTCCTGTGCCTTGTTGTACTGACTTGTGCGCAAGCACTTGTGCTGTGCTGTTCCATCTACACTACACAAGTTGGGAGGCATTTTACAAGCTCCCTCAACATTTTTAAACTGATTTCTGGGCTTAGCTGTGCAGTTTGATCATAGCGCCGAACCGGAGGCGTCTGTGATGTCACTTCCAGTTGGCGACTATTTCTAGCAATGCTCCCATGAGCCCCCTTTAGAGGAGTGCTGAGATTGTCCTGAAAGGCTCAGTACTTCAAGGAGGCTTGCTGCATCTTTAATGAAACTGAACTTTAAACTGTATTGTGTTGATTAAGCAGCTTTCTGGTGAGAGAGGCGGGTTGGTGACCCCCACTACGATCTAGGGTGTTACTGGCGACACTGCCACAAGGGATTGTGGGGACCAGGAGGATTAGGGGAGCCTTACTGTGTCTCACTGTACTGACTTATGGTGTAAGCACTTGTGCTGTGCTGTTCCACCTACACTACACAAGTTGGGAGGTATTTTACAAGCTCCTCAACATTTTAAACTGATTTCTGGGCTTAGCTGTGCAGTTTGAGTATAGCGCGAACTGGAAGCATCCTGACATCACTTCTGGTCAGCGACTATTTCTAGCAACGTTCCTACAATCAGGGCGAGCGCGTGGAGACGTGCACTGAGACACGCGCGCCTGGGCAGTGGTATCAGGAGCAGTAGGGAGATAGGATAGTGAACATTGCTTACTCCTGCTATCAGTTGTAACAACACGTGTGGAAACTATTCTGCATTTCATTATTGGGATTTGTTCTGAAGTTGATGCACTGTAAAACAATGGCAGATAATTACTGTGACGACTCCCCCTCAGTGTTGCCTACTGTAGTCGACATTGAAGAAGAAACCTGGTTCCGGGTACCAAAAGGAAAAACAAAATGCAGAGGTGGCCAGGTGTTCCACAGTGCCCCAGTTATACAAACTCGAAATAGGTTTGAGACCTTAACGCCCACACAGACTTCAGGGAGAATGAACAGTCTGATAGTCCCCATTCGTCCGATACACTGCACACTGGAAATAATGTACCAATGCATAATTTGAGACTGATGTACATAATACCAGTAGCTATGGCTTATTATCCTGGATTAGCTGTTCCCTCTCATACGTCAACTCACACACACATCAAACATGATGCCCTAGTTAAATTAACACCTGTAACTCAGATACTTGTGCTGGGGATTCTGTTAAACATACAGACAGGTTTGTGTGCAACCCAGATAAAAACAATTGCACATGTTCAAGTTTCAGGGGGGCAGGAATCTCTGACATCACTTCTGTGATACCAAAAATACTGGAAAATGCTGCTGGGAATGGCCTAGTAATAATACACGCAGGCTCTAATGATGTTAATAGATGTCGCCTGATCAGATGAAACAGAATGTCATAGGCCTTAATAACATGTTGGTCAAGCAGGTTGTGATGTATGTTTTTCCGAAGTCCTACCAGTGCCCAGAGCCACTAGCCATGTCGCCAATAAAATAAAATCATTTAATAACTGGTTGAGGAACTGGTGCTTCTCCCAGGACATCAAATGTCTTACTCACTGGGAAAATTTCGTGGCTAGACCATCCCTCTTCTGCTGGGACGGGCAGCACCACCTTAGTAGGAGAGGGAGTGCCATCCTAGGCAGGAAAATCCTTTCTCATGTGAATGAATGTTTAAACTAATACACAAGGGGGAGAATGGGGTAACACCCAGGTCTCAAGCAAATAGGGTGTCCCTCTACCAAATCCTGCAGGATACTATCTTTAAATGCTAGATCACTTAATTTGCTTAAATTATCTGAACTGGAAGCTAGAATTCACTTACAAAACATAGAAATCATCTCAGTTACAGAAACTTGGTGGGACTCAGACTCCTCTTGGATTAAGGAAATACCTAGTTTTAAACATTTCCACAAAGACAGGGCAAGTAAAAAGGGGAGGAGTTTCTTTATATTAAAGACACCATCCACTCACACAAACACCCATATGAATCCCTTACTGAAAGTGTATCGGCAACCATACAGTTTCAGGGGCATCCACAGATCCATATTGGCTCATGTCATTACCCACCATCTGCTGATGCCGAATATACTAAGGGCTTACTGGAGGATATTACTCACATAGCGGAAAAGGGCAACATTTTGATTCTGGGAGATTTTAATATGCCCACAATAAACTGGCTTTCTAGCATAGGTACCACTGTCACTGAAAAAAAATATCTATCAACATTACATGAAATAGGATTGGAACAACTTGTCAGAGATCCCACCAGAGGGGCAGCATATTGGATTCATTAATAACCAACATTGATGATAAAGTTTATAATCTCTCAATTTCCAACCCCTGGAAACAGTGACCACAGATCTGTTGCTTTTGATCTGGATTATGAAATTCCTAAACCCGTTAACAATCAAAAAGTATACAACTATGGAAAAGCTGACTTTAAGGGAATTAACAGCTGTTTGAGAAACACTTCATGGGCTAGCCTATTATCCCCCTTAACACTTGGAGATGCTTGGACATTTGTTAAAAACAGAATTTTAGACCTAGAAAAAAACCTTTCTCCCAACCCGGAAAAAATATAATAAGGGCAAAATACCACTCTGGCTATATAATACAATCCGCAAACAGATAAGAAACAAGGAAAAACGGTTTACTTCTCTTAAAAAATGTACAGCTACAGTAACCAAAGGAGCTAATACTGGGAAATACAAGGCTGCAGTTACAGACTTAAAACAATCAAACAAACAAGCTAAACTAACTTAGAATTTCAGATAGCTCATTCTAGGATAATCATAAGTCCTTATTTTGTTACCTTAATAGTAAAATGTAACAACAGACAGATTGGTTCAATTATTGATGCTACTGCTATAATTTCCTCTAACAAAGAGATGGCAGATACCTTTAATAACTATTTTCATCTGTATTTTCTAGGGGCATATCCTAGTACAAATATAATTTTCACCATATCAGGAATAAATAACAACTATACTATAACTATTACTGATGCAATCAACCTATTAAAAATTTAAAACAAAATGCTAGTAGTGGTCCTGATTTCATTAACGCTAGGTTCCTGATTGAAACAATCCATGAAATAGCTGTTCCATTCACTATATTATTTAACAAATCCCTACTGGAAAGATCAGGTCCAGCCGACTGGTTAACCAAACAGTCGTGTAATACTAAACAAGCATTTGTCAATGCTGAATGTTGATTAGTGCTGGTCTGTTGAGCTCGCTCAGTGGCCCTGTGTCAGTGGCTCAGTGTGTTTGTCCCCATGCTGCAGGCTGCTCTTTTGTACTGGGCTGCTGCCTGCATTGGCACCTTGTTCTGCTGGAGGAAGAACTGCAGCTGTCCTGACAGAGCTCCATTGAGTGGCTCACCCCTCTGTCACTCATTCTGTTTCTCCTGGTGCTGCAGGCTGCCCTTTCTACTGGACTCCTGCCTGTGTTGGTGGCTTTTCTACCCACAAAGAAATCCACAGCTGTCCCGACAGAGCTCCGTTGAGGTCACTCTCCCCATCTCACTCAGTCATTCTGGCTCTCCTGGCGCTGCAGGTTGCCCTTTTGTACTGGGCTCCTGCCTCTTTTGGCGCCTTTTTCTGCCCACAAAGAAATCTGCAGCAGTCCCGACAAAGCTCCGTTGAGCTTGCTCACTCAGCTTCACTCACTCGCTCATTCTGTTCTGCCAGTGCTGCAGGCTGTCCTTTTCTGCTGGTGTTGCTGCCTTCTTATGCCCACAAAGAAATTTGCAGCAATTACAATACAGCTCTGTTGAGCTCACTCACTTGCTCATTCTGGTTTTCCTGCCACTGCAGGCTGCCCTTTTGTACTGGGCCCCTGCATGAATTGTTGCCTTTTTCTGTCCACAAACAAATCTGCAGCAGTCCCAGCACACAGCCCCGTTGAGCTCACTGACTCCCCCTCCCTCACTCGCTCATTCTGTGTCTCCTGGTGCTGCAGGATGCCCTTTTGTACTGAGCTCCTGCCTGTATTGGTGGCTTTTTCTGACCAGAAGTAAATCTGAAGCAGTCCTGACACAGCTCCACTGAGCTCGCTCACTCCCCCTCTGTCACTGTCGCATTCCATTTCTGCAGGCACTGCAAGCTGGACTTTTCTACTGGGCTCCTGCCTGCATTGCCATATTTTCTGCCCACAAAGAAATCTGCAGCAGTCACACTAGAGCTCTGTTGAGCTCGCTCACTACCGCTCTGTCACTCGCTCGCTCATGCTGTTTCACTTGGCGCTGCAGACTACGGTTTTATATGGGGCTCCTGGCTGCACTGGCACCTTTGTCTGTCCACAAAGAAATCCACAGCTGTCCCAAGAGAGCTCCGTTGAGGTTGCTCAGTCTCCCTCTCTCATTGCTTATTCTGTTTGTCCTGGTGCTGCAAGGTGCCCTTTTATGCGGCTCCTGCCTGCATTGGCGCCTTTTCTGCCCAAAAGAAATCCCAGCAGTCCTGATAGAGCTCCGTTGAGCTCACTAAGTCCCTTGTCTCACTCGCTCGTACTGTTTCTTTCACCGCTGCATGCTTGGCCTTCTGTACTGAGCCTGCTCAATAACCTTTTTCTGCCCACAAACAAATCCCAAACAGTCCTGGACATGCGCTTCGGTGAGTTTGCTCACTCCTCCCTCACTCGCCTCTCGTTCTGTTCTCCCAGTGCTGCAGGCTGCCCTTGAACTGGGCTCTTGTGTTGGGGCCTTTGTCTGAACACAAACAAATCTGCAGCAGTCCGACAGAACTCAGTTGAGCTCGGTCACCCCCTCTCACTTGGTCGATCTTAATCTGTCCCAAACACTGATGTCCCAGAGTGACCGTACTATTGTCCGGCACAAGTGCAAAAACATATTTTAGCCAGGATGTGAAAAATGACAGCTGTAGTGTTCATAAGGAGTTGTGGAAAAATGCCACTGTTGAAAATGTGGCGTGACAGTATTACAAATTTGCGAAGTTACAAGGGTGCATGGAAACAGTTCAACGCACGCTTGTAACACAGTCATGTTATGGACTTTCGTCACCAAATTTTCAACATAGGGATTTTAGGACCTCTGCTCATGAACAGTGCCACTGTCATTTTTTTTTTTATCTGTCCCGAACACTGATTTCCCACAGTGACCACGTTATTCTGCGCTGAAACTGTGAAAACCCATTTTGGTCAGGATGTGAAAAATGGCTGCTGCACTGCTTATTAGGATGTGTGAAAAAATGGCACTGTTGAAAATTTGGTGTGACAATATTACAAATCTGCGAAGTTACAAGGATGCGTGGAAAGTGCGCAATGCACACTTGTAACACAGTCAATTGATGGGCCATCATCACCAAAATTTCAACATAGGCATTTTAGGACCTCTGCTCATGAACAGTATCATTGTCATTTTCTTAAATCTGTCCTGAACAGTGATTTCCCACAGCGACCGCTCTATTCTGCGCCAGAAGTGCGAAAACACATTTCGGTCAGGATGGGAAAAATGACAGCTGTACTGTTCATAAATAAGTCTGGGAAAATGGCAATGTTGAAAATCTGGGTGAAAATATTATAAATTTGCGAGAAGTTAAGCGTGCGTGCCAGTGCTGGCGCGCTGTAACCTAATCATTTTGTAGATGTCGTTGCCACATTTTCAACATAGGCATTTTAGAACCTCTACTCATGAACAGTGTCACTGTCATTTTCTTAATCTGTCCTGAACATTAATTTCCCACAGCGACCGTGCTATTCTGCCGGAAGTGCAAAAACATATTTCGGCCAGGATGTGAACAATGACAGCTGTACTGCTCACAAGGAGGTGTAACAAAATGTCAATGCTGAAAGTCTGGTCTGAAAATATTTTAAATTCGCGATTCGAGCATACATAGCAACTGCATAGCATGCCTTTCGTAAACAGTGTTTTGGATTTTTTCCACCAAATTTGCAGCATAGGCACGAGCCACCTCATGAACACTGGAACTGTTGTTTCATTAATCGCCCCAAAGGGTGATTCCACACAGTGACCGCTAAGCCACCTTTCGGGTCGATTAACGCCATGACAGTTCAAGAATTCATGAGGAGGGGTCCCAAAAACCCCATGTTGAAAATTTGGTGAAAAAATTCCCAAAAATGCCCGAGATATGCACTGAAGTTGATAAAACCCTATTTATTACATTATACAGCTTACCGGCATTTCCTCAGTTCGCGGTTGGCTTTGAAGAGTGCAGACGTGTTCCCGGTCCACTGAAGATGATTGCGCCGAGTTCCAGAGGTAAGTATGAGGTGGGGGCTGAGGAGGGTGTGGGAGGCAGGGTGCGCAGTGGGTGGAGTGCGGGTTATGGGTGGGGGCAGGGTGAGCTCGAGGACAGTTTCTTTTTTCAGGACAAAAAAAAAAAAAGACGTCATGGGACCGCTTTTCCTTCACAGGGTATCTGGCACACTGGGTGGCCTCAGCATTACAGCAGAGGCTTCAGTTTGGGAGAGCAAGTAGTAATGACGGGGATTGGGCACCCTGTTGGCAGGAACAAAACCGGGGTTATTATGCCAATGGGAATTGGGCACCCTGTTGGCAGGAAGAAAACAGGGTGGTTCATTATGCTGACGGGATTGGGCACCCGTCGGCAGGAAGAAATGGGGGTGTCATTATGCCGCGGAGATTGGGCACCCTGTCAGCAGGAACAAAACCGGGAGGGGGTTACAGAATGCCGATGGGGGAGTGGGCTTCCCCATCGTGGCAACAAGTAAACACGGGTGGGTATTGTTTGTGAACATGGCGTACGCCGCCATGTTCACAAACAATATCGGTTTCACATCCCACCCTGCAATGACGGGTCGCCCCTCATTGCAGCGGATGGCTGACGCTGCAATGACAAGGTGGCCCCTGATTGCAGCGGCTACTTTTTTAGAAGGTTGTGGCACGCTGGCTGAACTAGTGTCAGCAGCAGCGTGCCACGGCATTGGGGGATGGGGGACAAGCCTCTGCAGGCTAGGAGCACTGGGCACAATATGCCACGCCTCCACAACCTGCTTGTGGAGAAAGCTATTTGAATATATTTCTTGCGCATGCATGCAATCAATATAAAAGGGTAATCGTACATTAGTAAACAATTATCATTCAATCAGCCTGACATCCTTTCCATGCAAACTAATGGAAAAAGTAATAAAGGGTTTTCTGGAGAGTAAAATACATGAATTCGACATTAACGATCATTCCCAACATGGGTTCAAACAAGGACATTCTTGTACTACTAACCTAATTGCTTTCTATAATATCATCAACCAGTGACTGGATAACAATACACCTATGGGTGTTATCCTCCCGGACTATAGCAAGGCATTTCATAAGGTAACCCATAGTATTTTCATAGCTAAGCTAATACACCTTTGTTTTTCCACTGGCATAGTTAAATGGATTGATTGCTGGCTGACAGGCAGATCCCAGTGTGTCAGGATTAATGGAGTACTGTCCAGTAGGTTGGGGGTTACTAGCAGTGTGCCTTAGGGATCAGTTCTGGGCCCCGTATTGTTTAATATACTCATTTCTGATATGCAGATTAGCCCCAGGAACACACTTTCTAAATTTGCAGATGACACCAAGTTAAGTGTATGGTATGGACTTGGATATAAATAGGGCTGCACTTACAAATGACCTCTTATTATTAGAACTGTAGGCCAATACAAATAGAATGACATTTAACACAGATAAGTGTTCAGTCCTCCACTTAGGACATAACAATCTTAAACAAATATATAAATTAAATAATATAACATTAAAATCCTCCACCTACGTAAAAGACTTGGGATTTGGATAAACAGCCTTTCCTCCACCAACCACTGCAGCTACATAGCCAAAACAGCTGATTCACTCCTGGAAGAATCTGACACACGTCATAACTAAAACAGAGGAATGTATCATCCCTTGTTCAGATCTCATATTAGATCCTATGTGGATTATGGGTCACCTGTATGGAGCCCTTATCTGGTTAAAGATACAGTATACAGATAATTGAACAAATCCAACAGAGGGCAACAAGGATGGTTCCCTACTTAGCATCATTAACCTACCCAGGTAGACTGCAGAAAACAGGCCTCCACTCACTTAAGTTTAGGCGATGTAAAGGTGACCTTCTGTTCCTGTATAAAATACTAAATCACCTTCTCTTATGGTTCAATATGGCATCAGTATGTCTCAAAGAAAACCAGTGCCCAGGCTCCACAATAAACAACTGGTAGTTAGCAGAGCTAGAACTAACAAAGGTTACATTTCTTTTCTGCCAGAAACTAGACACATGGTAGATTCTGCTGGGCAAGGGCCTCAAACATCTGGTACAAAACCCACTAGAGACAGGGCTATCCTAGATCTAATACTGACTAACAGGAGGATCACAGATCTCTAGGTAGAAGGTCACCTGGGGGCCAGTGACCATCACATGGTATGGTTCAGTTTGGCCACTAGAACAAAATCATCCCATTCCAAGGCAAAAATATGGGACTTCAGAGGAGCTGACTTTGCTAAGATGGCCAGCAGAGTTAAGCTAGCCCTGGCAAAAAGAAATACAGGTGAGGGGGTACAGGCAGAGTGGGCAAGCATTAAAGATGCAATACTTGAAGCAACATCCCATTGTGTTAGTGAGAACAGGAAGTGCAAAAGAAGAAGGAGACCACTTTGGTTCTCAAACACAGTAGCAGAAAAGGTCAGAGCCAAAGGCTGGCCTTCAAGAAATATAAGGGAACGCAGCAGGATGAAGACAGGAGGCATACCAAACTTCCCTAAGGGAAGCAGGAAAGCAGGCAGGCAAAGACCCAAACTGAGGAAACACTTGCATGGACAGTAAAGAAGGTGACAAGACTTTCTATAGATACATTAGTGAAAGGAGAAAGTCCAGAGGGTATTGCTAAGATCAAGGGGATAAGGGCGTGTGAGGAGGAAGACCATGTAAAGCATCTATCCTAAATAGATACTTCTGCTCAGTATTTACTGAAGAGAAGGTAGGCAGGGTCCACAGCCTGCGCCTGGACACGGGGGAGATGTGCACTAGTCCCTTCACAAAGATAGGGTCCTACAAGAGCTCTCTAAACTCAGGGTGGACAAGGCAATGGGACCTGATGGCATACATCCCAGGGTACTAAAGGAGCTAAGGGTGGAACTAGCAGAGCCATTATCAGAACTGTTTAGTGAGTCTCTGAGCACAGGAGAGGTCCCAGAAGACTGGAGAAGGGCTCACATGATCCTGCTCCACAAGAGTGGTAGCAGGGAACTACAGACCAGTCAGTCTTACCTCAGTAGTGGGCAAGATTATGTAGATACTCCATAAGAAAAGGAGAGTGCAACGCCTGGAATCCATAGGAGCACAGGATCCAAGACAACTTGGGTTTACAAAAGGAAGGTCCTGTCAAACTAATCTCATGGATTTCTTTGACTGGGTAACCAGAGTGTTGGACCAAGGGGGAGCAGTTGATGTTGCCTACCTTGACTTCAGCAAAGCTTTCGATACTGTTCCACATAGAAGATTGATTAATAAGCTGGGTAGGCTCGGGGTGGGTCAGACATTGGTCAACTGGGTGAAAAACTGGTTGACAGGCAGAAAACAGAGTGGTGGTAAATGGTATACAGTCAGAAGAGATGCAAGTCACAAGTGGAGTACCTCATGGATCAGTCCTGGGGTCAGTCCTCTTCAATATCTTCATCAGTGACATTGCAGATGGACTGGAGGGTAAGGTTTGTCTGTTTGCGGATGACACCAAGATCTGCAACAGAGTAGATGATCCAGATGGTGTGGGCAGAATGAGAAGAGATCTGGATAAACTAGCAAAATGGTCGGAGGAGTGGCAACTGGGGTTTAATGCAAAGAAGTGCAAGATCATGCACATAGGGAAGAGAAACCCTGAAGCCACCTATAGGCTGGGAGGGGAACTACTGGCAGTCACAAGGGAAGAAAGAGACTTGGGGTCATCATCACCGATGACCTAAAATCATCCAAGCAGACCTCTAAAGCAGTAGGTAAGGCTAGGGGGATGTTAGGGTGTATTAGTAGGGATATCACAAGTCGTAAGAGGGAGGTAATAATCCTTCTTTACAAGACACTGGTTAGGCCCCATCTGGAGTACTGTGTGCAGTACCGGAGGCCACACCTTCACAAGGACATTAACCAAATTGAGGCAGTCCAGAGAAGGGAAACAAAATGGTGCAAGGACTGTATCAGAAGATATATGAGGACAGATTAACTGAACTCAGTATGTATACCCTAGAGCAAAGGAGGGAGAGAGGTGATATGATTGAAACATTCAAACACCTTAAGGGCATTAACAAGGTGAAAAGGTCTAGCATGTTTCAATATAAGCAAAATAGCAGGACAAGAGGACATAGCATGAGATTAGAGGGAGGCCGATTAAGGGGTAATGTGAGGAAGTTCTTTTTCACAGAAAGGGTGGTGGATGCATGGAACAGCCTATCTCAGGAAGTGGTGGATATGAATACAGTGCAGGGCTTCAAACAGGCATGGGATAGGCATAAGGGAGCAATACAGATGAGTATGAATAGATAGGCTATGGATAGAGCAAAGGCCTATGGCACATTTATAAGGTAGAAAAAGAAATGGGCAGATTGGATGGACCTTGTGGTCCTTATCTGCCGTCAGCTTCTATGTTTATATGTTTCTGTAAGAACACCAAGGCTCTGGAACAGGCTGTCTCAGGATCTCGTTGACTGTGACACCTGTGAAGCCTTTAAAACTGGCACTGACAAATGGCTTTCTGGAAATTTTCACAGGGTCTAATTTCCCACTGACATGGGGGACAATCTTGATGGGCCTCGGCCTTCTTTTGTCTGTATATACCTAGTAATTCCCCTCTCAATGTAGCCCAGTATTCTGTTGGCCTTTAATGTTGCCTTCTCACACTGCTTACTAACCTTCAAATCATCTGAGATTATGATTCCCAGATCTTTTTCCTGGTTTGAGGCTGCCAGTCTTTCACCTCCTAGATAATACTCTTTTCTTGGATTTTTCTTTCCTATGTGCATGACCTTGCACTTTACCTCTTTTCTTTACTGAGCATTCAAGCTTTGGGGAGTGTAGACTGCACAGTCGTGATGTCAAGAGAGCTCTTAGCTACTACATTACAGTCACTAAGGCACATAGACAGGAAAGGAAACAACTGTTCCTGACTTATGGAGATGTGGGAAAAGGAAGTCCAACATCTAAGAGGTCCATTTCTCATGGGATAGTTCAGTGTATTTAGTTTTGCTATTCAAAAGCTGGGAAGGAGCCCCCAGCAGGGCTGAGCCCCAATTCCACAAGGGGTACAGATACTACTATAGCAGCTTCCAGGGATGTTCTACTGGTGGACATCTGTAAAGCAGCTACCTGGAGAATAGTGCACACCTTCACTGAGCATTACAGCCTGGACATACAGTCTAGGGGTGATGCCAGGTTTGGCCAGCTGTCCTGAAGAGTTTATTCCCAAAGTAGGTTATGTGCCCATCTCCCAAAGGTACTGCTTCTTAGTCGGGATGAGAAGAAAAAATTACCCTAGTAATCTTGTTTCTTCTAGGGGATACTCCAATATTCATAACTCTCCCACCCTGCCTCCCCTGCTAGAACCAGTGGCCTTTACACCCCATGCTGTGGTACCAGGGATATGAGTGCCACACTCTGACATTTCTATTTGAAACTTTGTTTTTCATTGGTTTTACCCTCTTCAGGTGATTCTGATATATGGGGGTGCTTTTTGTGGATTTTTCCCTCCTGTTGCAGGTTTTTGGGTGTCAAGTTTGAATTTTTGGATTTTTCTTTCCTCGTGCATGACCTTGTGTTAGTTATTTTCCTGTGGGACCTGTCTTGTCAGGTGTCCATGAAATTTGAAAGTTAGAATGCAGGCAGTTGATAGGTGGCAGCATTTGAAAAGTGGCATGTGCCAATGGTGTTCCATCATTAGCATAACTTTCCATCTCCGGGCAGATCTTGCTTAAAGACATACTGCATAAGAGTTATGAATATTGGAGCATCCCCTGGAAGAAACAAGATTACTATGGTAAGTAATTTTTTCTTCTATTCCAAATACTTCCTAGTCCCGAAATGGACAGGGGATGTATGTTCTTTGTTAGATCTCAGGTATCTCAACCTGTATATCAAATACAAAAGTTTCTAATGGTATCCCTGCAAGCTCTGATTTCCTTTGTGCAAATGGTGGACTGGCTTTGTTCTCTGGACAAGAAGAATGCATACCTTTATGCAAAAATCAGGAAAGCTCACAGACAATACCTCCGCTTTATGCTGGAGGGCGAACACTGTCAGTTCAAAGTATTGCCCTTTGATTTGTCATCTGCTCCACAGGTCTTTACCAAATGCCTAGCAGTTGTTGCAGCAGCCATTTGTAGGGAAGCCCTGTATGTTTTCCCCAATACGGACAACTGACTTCTGAAGGCCAGCTCCAGGGAAGGTCTGCTACACACCCTCTTTCGGACACATCAGTTTTTCAACAACTTGGGGATCAAATGAATGTGCCAAAGTCTGTGTTGACTCCATGCCAAAGACTGCAGTAGATAGGGGCACTCTTGGACATAGAGAGGGATGCTCTTCTGCCATAGGACAGGGCAGACACTTTGGTTGCTCAGGCACACTTGGTATACAAGAACCACTATGTTTCTGTGAGAACAGTGTATGGCTACTAGACTATATGATTGTGGCCACAGTGACTGTGCCACCGCACATCTTCATATGAGGATCTCAGAGTGGACAGTCAGTGTCAAGTGGGATCAATTGATAGATGAGCTGAATCAAATGGTTTTAGTCATGTCTCCTCTTTGCAGAGAGTTGTTATGATGGATGGATTGTGACAGCCTCCTGAGTGGGTTTCATTCCTTGTACCAGTTCCTGTACACATCCTCAACACAGATGCCTTGGCTCCACTGTAGTGCTGATCTCGGCCCTTACCAAATGCAGGGGTCATAGACCAAGGTGGAGGCAGAGCTGCGCATAAATGTTCTGGAAATGCAGGCTGTTTTGTACATTCTGCAGGCCTTTCAGACTCCTCTCTGTCCTGGTCCTCTGCTAATTCAGATGGACAATGTTAGTGTGATACATTACATCAACAAACAAGGGTCCGATCACTCCTTTCCCCTGTGTAGGGAAACAATGAGGGTATGGTACTGGACTTTGTCCCACGGCCTTCAGCCATCAGCCATGTTTCTCCCTGGTTTCCAAAATGTCCTGGCAGACAGGCTAACCAGGTCCCATTTGATGGCTCATGAATGGGAACTGCTGTCCTTCATGGTAAATGACCTCTTCGTAAGGTGAGGTCATCCAGCGCTGGACCTTTTAGCGTCCCCACACAACACAAAACTGCTGCATTTCTGCTCCCTAGCTCCAAGGCTTTGAGTTTTTGGGCGTGACACACTGTTCCTCTCCTGGAAAGAGAGATTCCAATACGCATTTCCCCCCATTCCTGTAATAGAGGGTTCTGTTCAAGCTGTGGGGGTGGGGTGGGGAGTGCCACTCTTATCCTTATTGCTCCATTCTGACCTCGCCTGGTATGGTTTCCTCTCCATCAACTTCCGGCGGTGGAGCCTTCCATACCCTTGCCTCTGTGTTGGGGTGTGTTGTCTCAGGGCATGGGGTCCCTGGTCGACGTGGACCTGAAGTCCCTACATTTGCATGTGTGGCTCCTGAAGACATGGCCATTGCATGTTTTGGGATATCCCCAAAGGTTGCTGATATCCTGATTGCTACTAGGAAGCATCTACCCTTATTCCATGAAATAAAAGCATTTCACTTTGTTGGCTGCTTCCCAGAATATGGACCATTTTACATGCCCTGTGAATGCTGTGTTGGAATACTTACTTTCCTTTCTTACACTGGCCTACAGCATTCCTTGCTTAAGGTACATGTAGCCATTGTATCAGCTTTCCGTGCCCCTATTGATCATACAGTTGCCCAATTGCAGGTGTCCCATACATTTCTGAGAGGTATTCTTCATATGAAGCCTCCTATCCATAATCCAGTCCCACCTTGGGCCTTGAATTTCTTTCTTGAGAAATTTATGTTAGCTCATTTTGAGCCTGCCGCAAGGGGTGGCTTACGCTTCCTGTCATGGAACACATTTTTAGTTGCGATGACCTTTGCTCAAAGGATTTCCGGGCTTCAGGCTCTGATGTGTAAGCTTCCTTTTTTGATTTTCACAAAGACAGAGTCTCTGCATACAAATCCTAAGTTTCTGCCGAAGGTGTTATGTGAGTTTACACTGAATGAAACGATGCACTTTCTTGTATATTATCCAGAACATGCCGACCAGGGTGAGGCACTGCTCTATACTTTGGATGAACTTTAATACTAAGCTACTACAGTTTATTGCTCGTACCAAGGACTGCAGAAAGTCCTCTCATCTTTTTTGTTTCATTTGCTCCTGGGGGAAAAGGGTGCACCTGTGTCTAAACAGTGCCTGTCCAAATGGCTGGCACATTGTGTTACATTCTGTTACAGGAACTACAGTAAGGAACTTCCTGGTGTTATTCGTGGTCAGTCCACAAGGGATATGTCCACTTCGGTTGCTTCTTTCAAAAATGTCCTTGCTGCTGACATATGTGTTGCAGCCATGTGGAGCACTGTTCATACTTTTACAAACATTACAGTCTTGACATTGTCTCTCCTAGATGTGCTGGCTTTGGACATGCTGTACTGCAAGGCCTTCTGTCCTGATCACATATCAGACTGTGCCATCCTCCCATTTTACTTTGTACTGCTTGGGAATCGTTCCAAAGGTGTGGCCTAATGGGGGAGATATCCTTGAAGAAGATAGAACAGTTACATAAAAACATAGAAGATGACGGCAGAAGGGGACGTGTGGTCCATCGAGTCTGCTCAAGCGAGGTATCCCAGGACCTATTGTGCTGTCCTCCTAGACACCCAGCCTAGCCCTTGCCAGTGCCATGTGTTTGTTCACAATACTTGTCCCACTCATGCTTAAAGCTTGATACTGACTTTGCAGCCACCACCTGAGGAGGTAATCTATTCCAAGGTTACACCACCCTCTCTGAGACGTAACACTTTCTGATGTCCCTCTTGGACACTCCACCCTTCAATTTCCACTCATGCCATCTTGTAGTAGAATTGACATTCCTAGTAAAAAGCTGCACTTCTGGCGCCGTGTTGATACCTTTAAGGAACTTGAAGTTCTCAATCATATCTCCCTCCTAGTCTCTAGCGAGTACAATTTCAGAGCCCCAAGTCTGTCTTGATGGGTGATTTCCTGAAGGCCATGTATCATTTTTGTTGCCCTTCACTGGACCCATTCCAATCTATCAGTGTCCTTTCTTAGGTGAAGCCTCCAGAATTGTACACAGTACTCCAGATGAGGCCTCACTAATGGCCAGTAAAGTGGTAGAATCACCTCCTGTCCCTGCTGTATATCCTCCTGCCAGTGCATCTTAACACCCTGCTAGCCCTGCTGTAAGCCTTATTGCACTGATTTTGCTGCTTGAGGTCATCCTAATGATGACTCCAGATCACATTGCTCAGCAGAGCAGCTCACCTGGACTCCGTTTAACCAGTATTTTTCCTTAGAGTTGGCCCTACCCAGGTGCATCACCTTGAACTTCTTAGCATTGAAGTTTAATTGCCATATTTGTGACCACCTTTCCAACTTCTTAAGGTTCTCCTGCAGTTATCTGACTCCTCCATACTATCCACTCTTCTGCTGAGTTTCATGTTATCCACAAACCATGCATGTTGCCATTTATGAACCGCTGATGTCACTGAAAGGACCGGCATAAGAACTTGCTGTAACAGTAGATCTTCAAGAGAATCTCTTCCTTTAGGCCATGCCATACCTCCTCCTTCCGCTTTCAGTGAGGATCATATCACATGCTGTGCTTAAAACTGTACTTCATGCATCCTGCCTCCAGCCCCATGCCTCTCCTTGTATGCCTGGTGCTGGTCTCACCTCCTGGTTCCTCATGGATGGAGGTCCTCCAAGGCTAATCTCTGGCTGGGAACTGAGGGGTGGTGGGGCCTCCACGTTGTATACACATAGATTGTGGGCAGCCCCCAGCTAGCAAAAGTTTCCAAGTTGTCATGACATTGACGGTTAATAGTTCCAAAGGTGTGGCCTAGTGAAGGAGATTCTGTCAAAGATGGAAGGCCCTGGATGACACACACTAAACATGTGCTACAGGTGTGAAAAATGACCACAGTCCAGCTACCATCCTGATCCAGCAGTGCTCCCTCCTCCTCACCCACTGCCCTAACAACAGAGTCCCCAGTTTCTTCTACCTTGCTGGCTCTCTTTCAAGCATTTTCCTTCCTCCTTCATGGCAGGTTAAGTGTCCTGGTGCTAGGTCTGTTCTCGCAAGCCCCATCACCTTTAGGCCCCCATCAGATCTGGTCAGCCAGAAGCTGATGTCTGCTGCTGTTGTGTGCTGTCAACGGTGCTCCCTTTTGACTGTGCCTGCTACCTCATGTCTTCACTCTGATCCATTTCCCATCCCTACCATTAAGGATCACAGTCTCTGCCAACCTCATCCCTACCCCAGGCCTAGTGCCTGTATCCACAACCTCTCTCCCTCCATCTTCCTCACCTCACTGTGCTCCCATGGTGACTGCAGCTGCCTTTCTAGCCTGTTAGTGGCCCTGTTAAGAGTACTGACCACCTCACAGTGGCTGCAGATGTATTCCCCTCTGCCCTGTATTGGTAGGATGGGGCGCATCACATAGTCTTGGCAGCGCACTAGACATGCTTCCCTCCCAGTGTCCATGTGCTATTCAAACAGCTTGAAATTTTGCTGTATTCTGACAAGTGTAGTTAGCCCCAGCCTTTAAACTGCCTTGGAGAACAAAGGGTTAACATTTCTATGCAGAGCATAGAATGCTGAGCTCGAGCTCAGTTGATGTCTCTGTTTCCCTTTAAACGCTAACCATCAGATTCTTTACTCCGCCTCAATTAACAGTCGCTCCAGAGATTTCTCCTGCAGTTCGGTTCGAAAGTCGGTTTAAGTGTCGTTTTTTCGTCGTTTTCTAACTGAAAACGTTTCCCGCATAGTCGGTTCAGTCTCTGTCTGTGGTACCGTGAGTAGGTTTTGTACTGTGTTTCTGTGTGGAACTTGTAAAAAGTGTGTATCGGTTCGGCCACACCGATCATTTGTTTAAATCTTGTGTAACTTTACTGTGTGCGGTTCTTATCGGTTCTAAAAAAAACATGTTTTAAAACGTTTTTTTCCAAGACCCGTGATATGGTTAGGAACCAATAAGGGAGTCTTGCCTGGTGCTTGCCGAAAAAAGGGTAAGTTTGGTTAGGTTGGCCATGTCTGAGAAACCCAAGGAAAAAGACGGGCCCACTGGGTTTCAACACTGCAGTGAGTGTGGGGAGGTCTTTGCTAAGGCCGATCCCCATACCACCTGTGTTTATTGTCTGGGGTTTGACCACTTCAATTCAGACTGACAAATTTGCAGATATTTTCCCAAATCTACCCTGGAAAAGAGATTAGGTAGACTGAGGGAAAAGGAGGCCAAGAAGTCCGCTGACCCGGATGGCCAGCTTGGTTCGGTTCCGACTGAACCAGAAGGAGTGCCCTCTGACCAGGGCGATACTTCTTTGGGCAAAAGGAGAGACGATCCCGAGGGGTCGGTTCTGACTAAAAGACAGTGCAAAGAAAAATCGTCCAGTTCGGATCCAGAAGTCCATGTTCCGACCGCCGAAGAACTAGCCAGAGCGATTCGGATTGTAGAATCGCTTCGCCCAGTCCCAACCGATCCGGCACTTTTTGGCAGGGGCTCAGTTTGGTCGGTTCCCCTGGTTCATGATTATACTTTGGAAGAATTTTATGAACCGGAGTTTGAGGAGGAAGGGGAGTTTGAAGATGATGATGGTGATGGTGAAAGTCTAGATGTGCCTGTGGAACTGGACATCTCCCCAGACAGACCTTCAGGTGTATCCCCTCCTAGGCTTTTTGAGTCCCCTTCCCACTTTATATTCTACAGAAAGGTGGCTGAGACCCTCCAGCTTCCTATGGAAGAGGCAATGGAGGATCAGGAGGAGCCTGATTATGTAGAAATGATGGACATCCCAGAGTCCAGGAGACTGTCTGTTCCCCTCCACAAATCTTTTGGGAAAACAGACACAAAAAATTCTGAAGTCTTCCAATTCTATACCTCCTGTGGACAGAAGAATGGACAAGAGGTATACACTCTCAGGCTCAGAAACTGAGTTTTTATACCACCAATGCAGCCATGTTGGGGTTGTGCAGGCTGTTCACCGCCCCAGACAAAGGCTCTAGGAAGGTAGATGCCATGGCAAAAAAGCTGTATATGGCATCTTCCCTGGGACTCAGACAGGAATTATATGGCCTATACAGCTAGGTACCAGAATTCCAGGTGGGACACTGTACTGGCACTGGCTAAACAGGCCTCCCCAGCTAGCCAAGGAGCTGGAGGCAGTGGCTGCAGATGGGATTGAGGCATCTAAAGTTCAGTTTCGTGCTGCTGTGGACTCTAATGATGTGTCATCAAGAGTCATGGCTACCTCTGTGGCTCTTGGAGAATGGCTTGGCTCAGATGTACTATCCTTTACGTGGGACACCCAGGCAAAGGGGATTTTCCAAGGCAGCAGTCTAGGGGCAGGGCAGGCCTTTTTCAGGCCTTTTTACCAAGCACAGGCCTCTTCTTCCTTTCGCAGAGGGGGTTCTTCAGAGGGAGAGGCAGAAGGGGGATGAGCAGGGCTGCATCCACTCCTCAGCATGAAGCCCCTGCCAAGCAGACACCCTGATGGGCCTGCCCGGGTTGACTCTCCTATTCCAGTAGGGGGCAGGCTGGCTTACTTTGTCCAGGATTGGATGTCCGTTACATCAGACAAGTGGATCCTGGAAGTAGTAAGCCAGGGACTGGTTCTCAGCTTCAGAAAAATTTCCAAAGATGAGAGCCAGATCTTTTCCACCTGCAAATCTCTCAGAAACCCTTGCCCTAGAGGCAGAGGTTTCTTCTCTTCTAGCCTTAAGAGCCATAGAGAGAGTACCTACCCTACACTGGGGCAAAGGGCTGTACTCCAGGTACTTCCTGACCCCAAAAAAGACAGGGGTGTGGCGACCCACCCTAGACCTAAGACATCTAAACAAACATCTTTTAAAACCAAAGTTCAAGATGGTAACTCTGGGAATAATCCTTCCCTCTTTAAGGCCAGGGGACTGGTTAGCCTCCCTGAACCTTAAAGATGCCTACTTTCACATTCCCATCAGGTGCTCCCACAGAAAGTACCTCAGGTTCAAGTTGACCTCAGGCCACTATCGGTTCAGAACAATGCCCTTTGGCTAACCTCAGCCCCAAGCGTTTTCACAAAGTGTCTAGCAGTAGTATTTGCCTTTCTAAGAAGGCAAAGATTTCCATTTTCCATATTTTGCGATTGGCTAATAGTGGGCCAGTCTCCAGACCAAGTCAGGTCTCACCTGCAAGTGACCCAACAAGTGCTCACTTCTCTAGGATTTCTTCTCAACCTTCCCAAGTCGGGTCTCGAACCAGTCCAGCTTCTTACCTTTATAGGGGCAGAACTGGACACACTCAGAAACAAGAGCCTTTCTTCCTCTAGAAAGGGCAAGGGTTCTTATGGAACTAGCTTCTTCTTTGAGCCTTTGGGTATCTCGGCCAGCAAGGCATTTCCTCCAGCTCTTGGGCCACGTGGCAGCTTCAACAGCAGTGGTCCAGGGGCAAGATTCCAGATGAGGGATATTCAGTTCCACCTGAGAGCTTTTGGTCTCAGAGGATTCTCTTACCAAACTGATTCAGTGAGTCTGACCTTGATCCAAGTCCTCCAATGGTGGCAGGATCAGGGCAGTTTAAGACAAAGTGTTCCTTTTGTTACTCAGCCTTGTTCAGTGGTCCTTACCACGAGCAGCTTCTCTTCTGGGCTGGGGGGCCCATCTGGGGTCCCTCACTGCCCAGGGGCTGTAGTTCCCCAAGAATTCATTCTCCATATCAATCTCCTAGGGCTCAGGGCAGTTTTATGGCCTTGGCTTTCTATCAGTCAGTACAGAATAAGGTGGTTCAGGTCAGAACGGACACCACCACCAATATGTGGTACGTCAACAAGCAGGGAGGCACTCGGTCCACGGCCTTGTGCACGGAAGCCATGAAATTATGGTTCCTGGCTTATTCCCCGAAAACTTCTCTGGTAGCAGTTCACCTTCCAGGGAAGGACAGTGTGCTAGCAGATGCACTGAGCAGGATCTCTCAGGGCCATCACGAATGGTCCTTGGACCCTCAGGTGTTGAAAGTGATTTTTTTCAAGGTGGGGCACTCCAGAGATAGATCTCTTTGCAGGCCCAGACAATCACCAACTCCCTCTCTTTTGTTGCAGACCTCCAGTCTTGGGCTCAGTCCCCCTGGACACCGTGATTCTGAATAGGGAAGGGAAGTTTCTGTATGGCTTCCCTTCCCTTCCTTCCCACTCCTGTTCAAAGTTTTAGTCAAAATAAGGTCTCAACCTTGCAAAGTGATTCTGATTGCTCCAGATTGGGCCCGACAGCCCTGGTACCCCCTGTTGATGCCCCTAGCAGTCCATCTTCCCCTGTCTCTTCCCAGGAATTGCAACCTGTTAACATCCACTCAGGAGAGGATTTGGTACCCCAATCTTCAGTCTCTCAATCTCAAGGCATGGCTCTTGAAGAGTTAGAGTTTGCAGATCTGCATCTTTCCCAAGGGGTTCTGGATATTCTCAAAGCTTCTCGAAAGCCCTCCACCAGAAAGACTTATAACTCCAAATGGAAGAGATTTAGCATTTGGTGTTCTAAGAAGCATATTTCTCCAGATACTGCTGGATTGCCTATGGTTCTGGATTATATGGTCCATCTTAATGGCCTAGGCCTCAGACCAGCTACTCTCAAGGTACACTTGTCAGCTGTTTCTACATTTTTGTCTGTGGGGAAGTCTTCCTTACTATCTTCTCATTCTGTGTTCTGTAAATTTTTTAAGGATTGCTTCACACCAATCCTCCTTTTAGAGACCCTGCCCCTGCCTGGGATTTGAATGTTTGCATTGTTCAACTTATGCAATCCCTTTTGAGCCCTATGTCTTCAGCAGAGCTTAAGTACTTGACTTGGAAAACTCTGTTCTTGGTAGCCATTACTTCTGCCAGGCGTATTAGTGAATTGCAAGCCCTGTGGTGGAACCTGATTTTATCTCCTTTCCCAGGGATAAAGTCATCCTTAGAACCAATAGAAGGTTCTTGCCCAAAGTGGTTTCAGACTTCCATTTAAACCAGTCTGTGTCTCTTCCTGTCTTCTTCACTGATCATTCTTCCTCAGGAGAGGGGGCCACCAGTTAAGATGTTAAAGAGCCCTTAGTTACTACATAGAGTACCAATTGTCACAGGTTTGACTACCTCCAGTTGTTCCTCACTTATGGAGAAGTGGGAAAGGGCAAACCTGCCACCAAGAGATCTGTTGCCAGGTGGATTGTGTCTTGTATACAATTCTGCTATGAAAAACTGGGAAAAACTCCACCCTCAGGCCTGAGGGCTCATTCCACAAGAGGTACAGCTGCTTCCCTGGCTGTTGCCAGGGATATCCCTCTCTTAGAAATTTGTCAAGCAGCCACCTGGAAAGCAGTCCATACCTTTACCAAGCATTACTCTCTGGATATCCAGGCTAGGAGTGATGCTCAGTTTAGCACAGCAGTACTTGAGAGCCTATTCCCAAAGTAGGTTCTGTCCCTCCTCAATGGAGGTACTGCTTGGTAGTCTGCACTTGTCAGAATACAGCAAGACTTCAAGTTGTTTGAAGAAAAAATTACTCACCTTAGTAATTATGTTTCTTCTATTGGAGTCTTGCTGTATTCTGACTTCCCTCCCTGCCTCCCCTCTCAGAACCTGTTTTGGGAAGTGGGTGGGCAGGTGCAGTGTTGCCCCTCAGGGGTGCTCTTTTTACACCCTCTTCTTGTATGGGTGTTTATTTTATTATATTCCTGTTTGGCTTGGGTTTTGAGTTTTGGGTTTCCTGACTTGAGTCTCCTTCTGGTAGTCCAAAACTTTTTGTTGCCAGTTGGCTATTACAATTTTGTTTTACAATTTCCACATAGAATACTATTAGAGTGTTGCTCATAAGAATCTGACGGTTAGCTTTCAAAGTGAAACAGACAGAGACATCAACCGAGCTCGAGCTCAGCATTCTATGCTCTGCATAGAAATGTTAACCCTTTGTTCTCTGTGGCAGTTTAAAGGCTGGGGCTAACTGCACTTGTCAGAATACAGCAAGACTCCAATAGAAGAAACATAATTACTAAGGTGAGTAATTTTTTTGTTTCTGCCCCATCAGAGTTCCCCCTCAGTTGTCAACCCTCCTCCCCATGCTCCCACTGCATAGCCAGTTGACATTCCAGGCTAGCAGTATGCCTCTCAAGAGCAACAATAAGCTCATAGTGACTGCAGATGTATTCTGCCTCCCTGACCTTTGCAGGTAGAATTATATACATTGTTCAGCTCTCAAAATGTACTTCCTTCCTCCCTGTGTCTGCACCCTCAAGCAGGAGGATTTGCTACTGACTTGGCTGAGGTGTTGGCTACCTGCTAAGTTGGCTGAAGGTATGAAGGGGTGACTGGCTACTAAATCTGCTGAGATGGTGACTGACTACTAAATTTGCTGAGATGGTGACTGGCTACAAAATTTGCTAAGGTAGTGGATGATTACTAAATCTGCTGAGGTGGTGGCCAGCTACAAAATCGACTGAGCTGGTGGCTGGCTTTAACACCTATGAGTTGGTGGCTGGCTACTGAACCTGTTTAGAGTGTGGACATATACTAAACCTTCTGAGGTGGAAACTCCACTGGCTGCCAGAGAGAAAAATCTTTCCAGCCTGAACTGACAGCCCATGGCAAGAAGAATCTCCTTGGTTTCTCTCCTCAGTATTGGAATTACGGGAGGGGGGGGTTGCCAGGGCTCTGCCCCCCGCACTCTAAAGTGAACCCCATAATTTATTAGAAAGTGTTTTGCCTGTTATATGCCCAACATTTGTGTTGTGCAAAGATATTGCAGTACACAGGCTTTTGGGGGCCATAGGCTTTTTTGCTTAGGTGCACTCTCTGTTTCTAATGCCAGACAACTCTCAAAGCTAGACTTGGTCTTAAATTTATACAGTTCTGCTCATGACAGGGGTATTGTTAGTTGAGCAGTGCCTTTGATTTGTTCAAGATGGCCATTTTAAATACTAAAAACGGACTTTGAAAACTGTCCCCATTCATCTCTATGGAGCGCGCCCCCGTGCTGTCCGTATAGTGACATCAGCAGGCAGACACGCTAGTGCAGGGGTGGATCAGACTTTCTGCAGGTACCAGGAAGTGGAAGGGATCGGCACGGCGTGGCTCCATGGAGCCAAATTACGATCCCTTCCCTTTCAAAATAAGGAGACTGAAAACGAAAATACTGGCAGCATAGCAATAGGGGCCAGGTAAGGCTTCTGTAGTGTCCTTCGAAAATAGCTGTAAAATTGCTCTTTAAAGAGCAAGTGCTTATAAGGATGTGTATCTTAAAATGAAGATTTCTGGCTTTTAGGTGCCTCTGTAATCATTTTGTTTGCTTTTATTTGTTTCTTTAATTACCTTTTCATCATTTTATTTACATTTTGCCAACTACCAGTACAAAAAGAATCCAGTGGAATTCTTGTATTATAATAGCAGGAAGGTTTTACTGACAAGGCTGGCAGTGCATTTGATGCTTGATGACATGACATTACTGTCTGTGATTTGCACATTAATGTTTTGCGCATTTATACATTTATTTTTTTACTGCTACCGAAAATAAATGAAGTAAAAGTTGTGGTTACTTGTGATTTAATGAGATACCGTTATTTAAAACTAGCGGCTTGGTGACCGGACCAGTGGCACTGACTGTTGAGGGCACTGGGCGCCACACCTCATACTATGCCAGTGACCTGGGTTCAGGAACAAGCCTGGGTTGTCGGAGGTCGACAGGGCAGGATAGCAAGGAGCAGGATTGAGCTGCTGTGAGGCGGTTCTCCTTCCCCAGGGAGGGATGAGGGGTTTCACTGGCCCTTGCCGCCACCAGTGGAGGATGGATGGCAGTTTGGGCTCACGGGGAGCCTAGCAATAGCCAGGGTGGGGTGGAAGGGACTGAGTTAGCGCCCAGAGTGCATGTGCTTCCACGTGCATGCACTGCTATGTTGCGGGTAGAAAATGGGGAAACACATACAAATGTAGAGGGAGGTACCTAAACCAAACAGTAGAAACACTCTGGATACAGAAGTTGATACCAGCCCATTTACAGAAGAAAGGTTTCTGAAAGAACTCTTAAAACTGAAGGTTGACAAAGCAATGGGGCCTGATGGATACATCCCAGAATTCTAAAAGAACTAAGGATAGAACTAGTGACACCACTGACTACCCTCTTTAACAAATCTTGGGAGGATGGGGTGGTACCTGAGGACTGGAGGAGGGCAGATGTGATTCCACTTCACAAAAGTGGGAGCAGGGCAGAAGCAGGAAACTACAGACCTGTTAGTTTAACCTCAGTGACAGAAAAATGATGGAATCACTTCTGAAGGAAAGAATTGTCGAGTACCTAGAGGCCAGAGGGGCACAGGACCAAAGGCAGTATGGATTCACAACAGGAAGGTCATGCCAGACAAATCTAATAGATTTCTTTGACTGGGTGACCAAAGTAGTAGATCAGGGAGGGGCTGTGGACATGACCTACCTAGACTTTAGCAAGGCATTTGACACAGTCCCACACAAAAGATTAATAATACAAGTTAGCCAGCCTGGGAGTGGGTCCCAAGATGATAGCCTGGGTAAAGAATTGGCTAGAGAATAGGACACAGAGGGTAATAGTAAATGGAGTCCACTCTGAAGAAAGGGGGGGGTTACTAGTGGGGTACTGCAGGGTTCAGTATTAGGACCGGTCTTTATAAGCTACATTGCAGAGGGACTGGAAGGAAAAGTATGTCTCTTTGCAGATGACACAAAGATCTGCAAGAGAGTTGATTCACAAGGTGGGGTGGAAAAGATGAGAAGGGACTTGGCAAGGTTAGAGGAATGGTCAAATGTATGGCAGCTTAGATTCAATGCTAAGAAGTGCAAGGTAATGCACCTGGAAGCAAAAACCCAGGGGAAGAGTACACAATGGGGGGTGAGATACTAACAGCAACAAAAATGGAAAGGGACCTGGGGGTAGTCATATCAGATGACCTAAAGGTGGGCAAGCAATGTAAAAGGGCAGTAAGGAGGGCTGGGGGATACTGGGATGCATAAAGAGAGGCATCACCAGTAGAAAACAGGAAGTTATTATCCCCTCTGTACAGACAGCTGGTGAGACCCCATCTGGAGTACTGTGTGCATTTCTGGAGACCCAGTCTCTGCAAAGACACAGACAGGATGGAAGCTGTCCAGAGGAGAGCAACTAAAATGGTGCAGGGTCTACACCCGAAGACATATGAAGAGAGACATAAGGAGCTTAATATGTATAGCCTTGAGGAAAGGAGGGAGAGGGGGGACATGATAGAAACTTTCCAAGTACCTCAAGGAATCAACAAAGTCCAATAGGGTAGCATCTTTCAGAAAAAGAGTGTGCAACAACAAGGGGCATAATTTGAAGACAGGGGCGGGCGGCTCAAAGGTAATGTAAGGAAGTATTTTTTCACAGAGAGGGTTGTGGATGCATAGAATGGCCTTCCGGAAGAGGTTGTGGAGTCAAAAACAGTGGTGGAATTCAAGCATGCATGGGACAGTCATAAGGCAATTCTAGGGGGTGGGGGTAGGAAGAAGTAGGCTGCTGGTTAACTAGGATCTGCAGCTTATCCATTAGGTAGGGAAATGGGCAGACTGGGTGGACCAAGCGGTCCTTATCTGCTGTCAAATTCTATGTTTCTATATAAAAGAAACCTAATGCTTAGTATAAGCATTGTTGCGATATTTTACTTTAACATTATTTCATTATCTGAATATTTTCGTGGGAATTCCCCAGATCACGAGTATAGCGAAATTATTCTGAAAGTGAAATAAATTAGTTCTGTAGTATTACGTATTTTATAGCAATATGTAATTTGTGATAACCTGTGATCTTTTGTTATGATTTAGCAGGTGAGATTTTCTTCATAACCAGATTTTACTTCGTTAAAAAAAAAAAAGAGAAGCCAATTACTGTTGTTTTAAAAAATTTTAAATCATGCTACGTACCACAATAGTGTAAACTTATAAAAGGCAAAGTAAATTAATAAAGAGGGAACTACAAGGAGAGCTTCAGTAACGGACAAGTACTGGAATAGCAGTATTAGTGCAGTATAATGTGGGGAATGGTGCAATGCAGTGGATGCGGGGGAGCCATATTCAGGCAGACCTTCTGGATGCTGAGATGCTGCCCTATCTGCAAGCATCTCTCTGGACTGCGGGATGAGATAGCCAGACTCAGAGCAGAAGTAAACTGGGTCAGCAGTACCTTCACCCTTATCCAGAGACCACCCAGTCCAACGCCACTGCCTCAAAGGATGCCAAGAACGGGAATCACTTGGACAACGGTGGGCTCAGAGAGGGTTAGAGCGGTCAGACAGAGGCACATACCAAATCCTATTCCACTCCAGAACTCATATGCCTCATTGGCAAACAGGGTAACCAAACGGAGGTACCCAGAGAAGTGGAAGGGAAGGATGTGGAGGTCAATCAAGGAGATGGCCTCAGTGGGGAGAGCAGTGGACCCCAGAGGAGGAGGAAGCAAATCCTGGTGGGGGACTCTATCATAAGAGGGATCCAGCTAGGGACACAGGAGGGGAGGACAGGGAGATGAGGTGCCTTCCAGGTGCCATGGCATGGAGGGATGGGAGGAAGATCCTGGGGATCACTGGGAAGGCAAGACAGGAGGGTGAGCTGGATGTCATTATCCACCTAGGTACTAATGACCTGGCAAACAGGGAGCCTAAGGAAGTTCAGAAAGAGTTTAGGAAATTGGGTAGGGGTTCCAAGCAAGTAGCTACTTCTGTCACCTTCTCGGAAATAGTACCCGTGAGAGACCGTAGGGGTGCATGCATCAGGAACTTTAACTTATGGTTGAAGAACTGGTGCTGTGAGGAAGGATTTGGATTCATTGGTGACTTGGGACCCACCTGGAGGGATGGGGGCTTGTTCAAGCCTGGTGGCCTGCATCCATCCTGGAGGGGAATCCAAGCACTCAATAATAAGTTTAAATGCTACATGGACAAGGATTTTAAACTAGCCGGGGGGGGGAGGCCAGCAAGGAGGGTACTTAATTGCCCCCCCCCCACAGCTAGTAGTGGAACCAGTGAATAGGAGGAGTGGATATCACTACAAAGCAGTGTGCAAAAGATGGAGATAAGCATCCAAGGGGTGGATAAGAAAAAAGGGGGCAAAAGTCAGCAGAAGGGCAGATGGCAGGGAGAGCCAGGGAAGTGGCTGAAGTAGAACAGCTAAACAGTCCAGGGAGTCCACATCATGGAAAGCCATGTGTGCCAATGCCAGGAGCCTTAGCAACAAGATGGAGAATCTGGACTCTGCCATGATGCAGTCAGACCTGGACATTGTGGCCATCACAGGGACCTGGTGTAATGATAACCACGACTGGGAGATGGCCATACCCGGCTACAACATATTCAGAAGAGACAGGGTAGGCAGGAAGGGAGGAGGAGTGACACTTTATGTGAAAGATGGCATAAAGGCCACAGAGATCCAGGAGGAACAAAATGGAGAGAGATATTGTGGGTTAAGCTAGAAAGGAAAATGGGGTCAGCCATTCACACAGGGGTGCTCTACAGACCACCATCCCAGGAGGAAGAAACAGATAGGGAGCTGATATTAGCCATCCAAAGGATGGCAGACATGGGTGATGTGGTACTGGCTGGAGACTTCAGTATTCAAGATGTGGACTGGAGCCTCCCAGCAGCAGCATCAACCAGGAGCAGATTTATCCTGGACTCCCTTCAAGATGCCTTCCTCAAGCAACTGGTCATGGAAACAACTCGGCAGAAGGCAATACTGGACCTCATGCTAACAAACGGGGACAGTTTGATGGGGGATATTTTTTAGTGTTTGTTGACTGGGTAAGTGCACTAGACAAATCCTGCCTGTTTTCAGCCATGACCGGAGGGGGGGATACAGATGAACGCCAACTGACCTTGAACCAGATTAAGCTGTTGGTGGTATTTTCAGTGAATGAGGGACATTTGGCCAGGACACCGGGGAAATTCCCCTACTCTGCTTCCTGTAAGCAGAGGGGTCCCATTTTCATGTGGGACCAAGATGGCTGCCACTGGACATGCTGTGGAGGACATGGAGGTGTTGGAGGCAGTGGAGCTGGTCTCTTCCCTGTCTCTGTTCTAGAGAGACCCACCTTCTATGCCTATTGTGCTGCAATCTACTGAATATGGTTCTTCTGTGCCTTTGGATACTTCCCCTGCTGCTGTTGTGGATACTTGTGTGCAGTGTTTGCCTGTGGATCCTTCATTTATTCCTCAAACTGTGCTTACAACGTCTTCTAGCCCTGCTACTGTGGATATACGTGAGTCTTCTCCTCCTGTTTCTATGGATGTAGATGTTGCTTAAAATCAAGGAACAGCGTTATTTCACTGCTAGACAGCGTTTGTTAGCCCTTAAGCCTCAGTCTGGTTTTGTACCTGCTGCTACTGACTCACTGTCTGGGAAAGATTGTTTTCAAACAACATGAAGTCTTGCTATATTATGACAGATGCAGTTTGTCCCACCATTAGAACTGCTCCGGAGGTGAAAGAGTTAACTTCCATGCAGAGCATGGAACTTAAAGCGCGAGCTCGGTTAAAGAAGCTCTGTTAGGGTGGTTTCAAACCAAAACCGTCAGATTCTTTACTCCGGCTCACTGAACAGTCACTCCGGAGATTCCTCCTGCTGCTCGGTTCATTTCCTCGGTTTAAAGCGCCTTTTTCTCGGTTGAATTTAACCGATATTATTTATTTTAACAGCAAACCGATCGTTCAAGCTCTGTCTATGGTATTGTAAGTAATAGATAGGTTTTCTGTGTGGAACTTGTAAATGTTTATCGGTTCGGTTGAACCGATCGAATTATATTTAAACTTGGTTTTAAAGCCTTTTTAAGACTTGTTAAGTGCGGTTCCGGTTCTTATCGGTTCTAAAAACGGATTTCATTACGGTTTTCCACGACCACGTGACACGGTTTGGGAACCGATAAGGGTGTCTTGCCTGGCACTGCCATCAAAAGGCAAGTTTTTGGTTAGGCTGGCATTATGTCTGAGAAACCCAAAAGAAAAACCGGGCCCACTGGGTTTCAACACTGTAGTGTCTGTGGGGAAGCCTTTGCCAAGGCTGACCCACACACCACATGTGTTTATTGTCTGGGGTTTGACCACCTCAATGCAGACTGCCAGATTTGCAAGAATTTCCCTGCAGCCACCCTAGATAAGAGAGTTGGTAGGCTCAGGGAACGAGAGGCCAAAAAGTCCGCTGACCCGGATGGCCAGCCCAGTTCGGTGCCAGCCGAACCGGAGGGAGTGCCCTCTGACCAGGGCCAGACTTCCTCAGGCAAACGTAAAGCTGACTCTGAGAAGCCAGTTCCAGCAAAGAGAACTAGAAAGTCAGCAGGTGTGGAGTCCAAAATTCCTTCTCCAACTGCTGCAGAGATAGCCAGGGCAATACAGATTGTCCAGTCACTGTCCCCGGTTCCCTCCGAACCGCCACTATCTGGCAAAAGGTCAGTTCAGTCGGTTCCACCGGTTCAAGAATATGATATAGAAGAGTTTTATAACAGACAGAGGAGGGAGGATGATTATGATTAGTGTGAATGTGACTTTGAAAGTCTGGATGTGCCCATTGAACCGGACATCTCCCCAGACAGACCTTTAGGTGAATCTCCCCCTAGGCTTTCTGAGTCCCCTTCTCATTTTTTGTTTTATAAAAAAGTTGCTGAGACCCTCCAGCTTCCTTTAGAGGAGGCTTTGGATGAGCAAGAGGAGCCTGACTATGTAGAGATGATGGATATCCCAGAGTCCAGGAGATTGTCCATCCCTTTACATAAATCTTTTAGGAAACAAACAAAAATTTTAAAAGCTCCTAATTCTGTGCCTCCTGTAGATAAAAAGATGGACAGGAGGTACACTTTGTCAGGTCCTGATACAGATTTTCTTTCACAGCAATGCAGTCATGTTGGGGTAGTTCAGGCTGCAGCCTGTGATAAAGGCTAATTTTCCCCTGGCTTCACATCCTCCTGACAAGAACTCCAGGAAGATTGACGCCATGGCCAAAAAACAATACATGGCAGCATCTTTGGGACTCAGACAAGCAAACTATATGGCTTATGTTGCGAGATACCAGAAATCTGGATGGGTTACTGTCATGGCCTTAGCCAAACAGGTCCCTGGCCAGCTTGCAAAGGAGCTGGAGCAGGTGGCTCTTGATGGCATTGAGGCATCTAAGGTGCAGTTCCATGCTGCAGTGGATTCTAATGATGTATCCTCTAGAGTCATGGCTACATCTGTGGCTTTTCGTAGATTGGCCTGGCTCAGGTGTACTACTTTGTCACAGGATACCCAGTCTGAGGCTATGGATTTTCCTGTGGTGGGAAATTCTCTGTTTGGGGCAGACAGAGAATTATATGAAAATGGATGAATATAGAACCACTTATAGAGTGCACAAGCCAAGGAGCAGCAAGCCACTCCTCAGAGGCAGCCCCAGGGGTAGGGAGCCTTTTCACAGGCCTTTACCAGACCCAGGCCTCCTCCTCTTCAGCCTATGCTCAGAGGGGTTCTTCAGAGGAGAGGCAGGCAGATGCGAGCAGGCCTGCTCCACCCCTCAGCCTAAAGCCTGCCAAACAGGCACCTGATGGGATGCCCAGGGTCCAGCTCTCCATTACCTGTAGGGGGCAGGCTGGCTTACTCGCGCAGGACTGGGAGTCTTTAACATCAGACAGGTGGGTCCTGGAAGTAGTGAGCCAGGGTCTGGTTCTCAGCTTCAAAAATTTCCAAAGATGAGAGCCAGATCTTTTCCACCTGCAAACCCTTTAGAGACTCTTGCTTTGGAAACAGAAGTCTCAACCCTCCTGGCTCTCAGAGCTGTAGAAAGGGTTTCTCCCCCACACCAGGGCAAGGGTCTGTACTCCAGGTACTTCCTTACCCCAAAAAAGACAGGAGAGTGGCAGCCTATCCTGGATCTAAGATATCTGAACAAGCACCTTTTAAAACCAAAATTCAAAATGGTGACTCTGGGAATGATTTTACCCTCCCTAAGGCCAGGGGACTGGCTAGCTTCCCTGGACCTCAAGGATGCCTACTTCCATGTTCTTATCAGAAGCTCCCATGAAGTACCTCAGATTCGAACTGCCCTCAGGCCATTATCAGTTCAGAGCAATGCCCTTGGCCTCACCTCTGCCCCAAGGGTGTTCACAAAATGTCTGGCAGTAGCAGTTGCTCATCTAAGAAGGCAAAAGATTGCCATTTTGCCCTACCTGGACGACTGGCTCATTGTGGGTCAGTCTCCAGACCAGGTCATATCACACCTGCTAGTTACCCAGCAGCTGCTTACCTCTCTGGGCTTTCTTCTCAATCTTCCAAAGTCAGTTTTGGAACCTGTCCAGGTACTCACCTTTATAGGCGCAGAACTGGACACAAAGCAGGCCAGAGCCTTCCTTCCCCTGGAAAGGGTAAGGACCTTGGTGGCCCTGGCCTAGTCCTTCACTCTGCAGATCTCTCGACCAGCAAGGCATTTCCTGGAGCTCCTAGGACACATGGCTGCTTCCACAGCTGTAGTGCAAGGAGCAAGATTTCAGATGAGGGACATTCAGTTCCATTTGAGAGCTTTCTGGTCTCAAAGAAGAGACCCCCTATCCAAGTTAATCCCAGTGACTCGAACCTTGATCCAGGCCCTTCAGTGGTGGCAGGATCAGAGTAATCTGAGACAAGGGTGCCTTTCATCCTCTGTCCCTCCCCTTGACCCTTACTACAGATGCATCCCTCTTGGGATGGGGAGCTCACATAGGCCATCTCTCCACCCAGGGGTTATGGTCCCTCAGGAACTCTGCTCCACATCAATCTGTTGGAACTCAGAGCTGTTTTTCTAGCACTTCAGTTTTTTCTGCATCTGTTCAGAACAAGGTGGTACAGGGTAGAACAGACAACACCACTACAATGTTTACATCAACAAACAAGGGGCACTCGGTCTTGACCTTGTGCACCGGCGATAAGTTGTGGTCTCTGGCTTATTCCTGAACACTTCCCTCATAGCAGTTCACCTCCCAGGCAAAGACAATGTCCTGGCAGATGCTCTCAGCAGGATTTCCCAGGGCCATCACGAATGGTCACTGGATCCCTAGTACTAGGGATAGTTTTTGCCAGATGGGGCACTCCTCAGATAGATCTTTTTGCAGCCCCAGACAATCATCAACTTCCACTTTTTTGTTGCAGGCCCCCAGTGTTGGGCTCAGTCCCCCTGGATGCCTTTCTCCTCGATTGGGAAAGGAAGGGAAGTTCCTTTATGCCTTTCCCCCCTTCCCTCTCCTGTTCAAAGTACTAGTCAAAATCAGGTCTCAGCCCTGCAAGATGATCCTGATTGCTCCAGACTGGGCCAGGCAGCCCTGGTACCACTCCTTCTGTCCTTAGCAGTCCATCTTCCCTGTGTCTCCCCAGGAACCACAATCTGTTAACCTGTGCTCAGGGCGTTGGTATCGAATCTCAAATCCCTCAACCTCAAGGCCTGGCTCTTGAGCAGTTAGAGTTGCTGATCTACAACTTTCTCAAAGTGTTCTCGAAATCCTGAAAGCTGCTAGAAGTCTTCCACCAGGGCTACCTATAACTCCAAGTGGAAAAGGTTTTCCATATGGTGTTCTGGGAATATTATTTCCCGGAATCTGCTGATTTACCCGCTGTATTGGATTATATGGTCCATCTTAATTCTTTGGGACTGAGACCAGCTACCCTGAAAGTGCACTTGGCAGCTGTCTCTGCCTTCATTTCAGCAGGGAAGCCCTCTTCTCTTTCTGCTCACCCTGTATTTTCCAAGTTTTTTAAGGGATTGCTTCATACCAATCCTCCATTCAGGGACCCTGCCCCTGCTTGGGATCTTAATGTTTGCATTGCTCAGCTGATGCAACCCCCCTTTGAGCCTCTGTCTTCGGCAGAGCTTAAGTATTTGACTTAGAAAACTGTATTTCTAGTAGCCATCACTTCTGCCAGGCGCATAAGTGAGTTACAGGCTTTATCAGTGGAGACTGACTTTATTTCCTTTCACAGAGATAAGGTAGTCCTCAGGACTAACAGGAAGTTTTTGCCTAAGGTGGTTTCGTTTCCACCTTAACCAATCTATTTCACTTCAGTGTTCTTCACTGACCATTCCTCCTCTGGTGAGGGAGGCTGCACAGCAGATGTTAAGAGGGCCCTAAGTTACTACATGAGCGCTACCAAGGGTCACAGGTTTGACTCCCTCCAACTATTTCTCACTTATGGTGAGGTTGAGAAAGGGAGACCTGCCACTAAGAGATCCATTGCCAGGTGGATCATCTCTTATATCCAATTTTGCTATCAAAAGCTGGGTAAGGTTCCCCCCTCAGGCCTGAGGGCTCACTCTACCAGAGGTACAGCTGCATCTCTAGGTGCTTCTAGAGACATCCCTATCTTGGAGATATGTCAAGCAGCTACTTGGAAAACAGTACACACTTTCACCAAGCATTACTCCCTGGATATCCAGGCCAGGAGGGATGCTCGGTTTGGCACAGCCGCGCTTCTAGAGCCTATTCCCTAAGTAGGTTCTGTCCCCCTCCATGGAGGTACTGCTTTGTTGTAGTTCTGCGTCTGTCATAATATACAAGACTTCATGTTGTTTGAAGAAAAATTACTCACCTTAGTAATGTTGTTTCTTCTAATGGAGTCTTGCTATATTATGATTCCCCAACCTGCCCTCTCAGAACTTCTACTGGTGCATGGGGTGGGCAGTCCACTGTTGGCATTTATTGATGCCCCTTTTATGTTTGGGTGTTGTGTTTTATTTAGTTATTTTATCTTATTTTTCTGGTCCCCTGACTTGAGTCTTGGTGTAGGGACCAGGAAAATGTGTGAATATTTTAGTAGCCAGTTGGCTAGTGTAGCTTACAGCTTCCACACAGAGCCTTAGTGAGTTTTGCTCGTAAAGATCTGACGGTTTCGGTTTGAAACCACCCTAACAAAGCTTCTTTAACCGAGCTCGCGCTCTAAGTTCCATGCTCTGCATGGAAGTTAACTCTTTCACCTCCAGAGCAGTTATAATGGTGGGACAAACTGCATCAGTCATAATATAGCAAGACTCCATTAGAAGAAACAACATTACTAAGGTGAGTAATTTTTTCTTACTGTCTCTTCACCGTTTCTGACACTTCCGCATTCTTTGCCTGTTGCTACGGACTCTCCTCACTCCCTACCGCCTGTACTGACTGCATCTCTTGCTCAGTTTTCTCCAGAAATTTATTCTGTACAGGTGCCTGCTTCTGCTCTCCCTGATGCCTTGCACACGACGGACTGGTCTGTTGAGTCGGCCCTGGAAGTGGCTGGGTGGGAGAAAGATCCTACCGTTGGGACTTGGCGTTCTGGTTCTTCCCCGATCTGTACTAGGCCACCTGACACTGACAAACTGCTGGCCTCTCCTGTTTTGAAAGACTCTGCTGCTTCCCTTGATCTTTCTTTGCCAACTGAACAACTTCTGACTCAGAACCTGACTTTGCAATTTGGTCCTGCTTCCTCGACGCCTCAAGAACAACGGACTCTTTGGGACCCTGTGTCTCGTCCTGTTCCTGCTACTTCTACGGCTTCGTCCCCTAAAACTTATGCTGCATGCTTTCAACCCCCTGTACATCAAGCTAAAAGACACAACGCTGTTCGGCTGCATTATTTGGGGGGCTTACATGACTTTCCTGACCGATTTTATTTATTTATTTTTTTTTTTTGTAGGTCGCACTCTTTTGAAGGATTCTATGCAATTTGCTGCTTTTGAGATTCATGCCTTAATTCATGTTTCTTCAGAGTCTCAATTTGATATTAGTTTTAAAACTATCACTGGTTTAGAAAAGTTTTGAGAAAATATCAGGAGCTTAAAACTACCTTTATGGTCACCGTCAATGCCATTCCTTAACTAAACCTACTCAGAAAACTGTTACTATATTGTTTCAGCACGAAGGTGTCAGTCTTAATGATATTACTGTCTGGTTAAAGCAAAGATGTACTGTCCTTTCTGACCCAGAAGCTATCTTTGATTCTGAGAATATCTGGACAGGTGGGTGGAGAGCGAGGGTTATGCTTCGCACTTCGAAGGTTGGAATACAGCATCTCCCGAACAGCTTTATGCTTGGAAAAGACAGGGGAGTTCTTTTACCCTGACCAGCCTAAAGCTTGCTACAGATGTGGCTCTCAGAATCATATCAGTAGTGTCTGTGACAAGATTAAATGCTCTGTTTGTGGTAACATTGGCCATACAGGTTCCCAATGTGTGGATGAACCTGTTTGCGTCCTTTGTGACTAATTGGGCACACTTTCCAGACTTGTACTTGAGCAACTCACAACTCCGACTCTTGCTGATGGGAAGAACAATGTTTGATTATTACTGTCGCACAATGTTCTCGCTTATCTGACACTCTTTCTAGACTACTCAATGCGTACCCCTCCTCACCCTGTGTTGTACCTGTGTGACCCTCTTCTACTTTTACATGAACGGTCTGCTCCTGTTTTGGAACCACAGACCTTTACTTCAGCTCTCCCTCCCCTTCCTCTGATCTTGCTATTTCTACCTCGGAAGAGGTCCCTATTCCTGTCTTGCCTAGTATTTCTGGGTTTCCATGGACCCCGAACCTTTTGTTAGAGTTACCGAGGATCTAGAAGGGACTTCTCCTCTTCTAAGGCCCTGAAATCCTCTACTGTGACTCATATGAATAAATTTGAGGTTTTACGCCACCCTCAGGACAACACGGACTCTGATATGTCCTCTGTTCTTTCCTCACACCCTGATGTGACTACGGACACTGAAGTACCCATTGATAGTATTGGTTCTCAAAAAAGGAAAGCTAAGGCAAAACTGAAACATAGGGAAGGTACCCCTAGGAAAGGTAGGCTAAGGTGACTTTTGTGTTTTGTTTTCACTTTCCCGTTTCATGTCTTCTGCTTTCTCAGTGCATACTATTAGTATTAACAGTATAAAGCATGCTAAGAGAGATGCAGTTTTTTCCTTTTATCTGGCTTGACAGCTGGTCTCATCTTTTGCAAGATGTCGTTTCCATGCTGTTCAGAATTTCAGGCCACTCGTGCCTGGACCTCTGACTCTCTTTTTGGTCCTTTGGACAGGACTCTTGTTCTGGTTTTGGTATTTTATTTAGTATACCTGATGTTACTGTTGTTAATATGTTGGATGTCTACCGGTGGCTTCTGTTGTTGGATATTTTGATTTCTTCTGTCCCTTTCTGGATTATTAATCTTCGCCCCTCAATTGAAATCCCACAGAATTGAACTACTGAAACTGATTCAACCCTATTTATACACATCAATGCATGTGATTTTGGGGGGTGATTTCAATTGTGGGTTATCCACTAAAGATAAATCTTCTACTTCAAAGACTACTAAGTTGTTTTGTGACACGAATTTTCTGAAACAATTGCTCCATTCCACAGGTTTACAGGATGCATATTTATCTTTATACTCCTACTTTTCACAAAGGCCCCCTTGCAACCCGTATTGATTTTTTTTTATTTCTTCCCACCTCCAACTTTCTGATGCTGTAATTCAAGTTGCAGAATTTTCGGATCATAACTTATTATCTATTTCTTTAGGCACTTCTTGACATCAAGCTTTGGCCTGGCATTTGGAAACTGAATACCCTGTTCTGATTAACGCTTGTTAAGTCATTTAACTGATATATTCATAATCGAAAGACTGTATTTTTAATATGATGCCCCTGGGATTGGTGGTGGATATGAAATCTGGACTCGAACTTTATTTAAAAATTTTAGGAAACATCATCATGATTCATTGTATTTCCTTTATCACACTAACAGATGAGCGACTTCAAAATTACTTACTTTATCTCATGAAACTGGCCATGATTTTCCACCCAAATAAGTACTCTTAAGGGCGCATGATGGATTATCACCTCCTGAAGGCTACTTCTGTTCAGCATCAACAGCGTTTTGGGACCTCTGGTACCCGTGACACAGTATGTCCATATGCTTCTATTCGTCGAACAGTAGAGTAAAAACCTTTATAAAGCTTGTTTGATGACAGTTTCACCGAGCTCACTGATATTTTGGATATCAGGCACCATGTTACCTGTTATACACAAAACTGTTTCTGGTCCCATGCCTCCCATCTGCATCCATAATGGACTACTTTTCCTTTTTACAACTTCTGATGTACCTTCTTCTGTTGTAGATATGTTAGATACTGAGATACAAGCACATGAAATTGAAGCAGTAATCAAGTCTTTATGTCCAAGAGTGACACCGGGCCTGGATGGTCTCTCCAGTGAGCTGTATAGATTGTTTTCTGCTGACCTGAGTTCTGAATTGGCTACAGTTTATAATTATATTCTACAGTGCAAACATCTTCCTTTAGACTTTAACATGGGTTGTTTATTTTACTTACATAAAAAAGGGGATAGAAGATTGCTCTCCAATTGGAGACCTTTATGCCTCTTAAATACTGATTTTAAAATATTGACCAAAATTTTGGCCTCAGACTTTCTAAATTGGCCATATATGTGATTTCTACCGCACAATCTTGCAGTGTCCCTGGAGATGTATTCAGGACCATCTAATTTTACTTAGAGAAATGATTGAGCGTGGAAATTCTAATGTTTTACATGATTTCATATTCTCACTGGACCAGGCAGGCCTTTGATTCTGTACATCATGATTTTTTATGGTCTACTCTTCGATATTATAAAGTACCTGATTATACCCTGACTAGACTCCGGTTGCTATATCAGTCTGCAACTGTTGTCCCACTGGTCAATGGATGGAAGGGCCCTATGCTTCCTCTACACAGAGGGGTTAGACAGGGCTGTCCCCTTAGTCCAAACTTATATGTTTTTTTTGGATCCTTACGTTCTATTAATTTGGCCCCAACAATTATGCCACTTCCCTCAGCCCCATATTCCGTGTTGGCCTGTGCAGGCGATGAGTCTCATGGTGGCTAATGTTGCCTCCGTGCGTTCTGCATTATGGCATTGTTCCAAGTTTGGGGCTGTTTCTGGCGTGGCCCTTAATCTTGATAAATGTGTAGGCCGTAGATTAGGTTCCCCTTTTGTAGATGAGTCTTCTGTTGACATTAGACTCTGTGATGACCCTATTAGGATTTTGGGCATTTTATACGGTACTGATCCTTTAGATGTCCTTAACTGGACTCCCAAATTAGATTATGCTCAGACTATGGTTCGCGTTGGAATTCATGGCAGATGAGTAAGAAAAAGAGGATTTAATGATTAAAACCTTTCTGCTTCCCTTTTCTCTTTCTGGCTTATATTTTCCCCCCTCCCCGGCAATTTGAAACCAGATTGCTTAGTCTCTTTTTTCAAGCCCTATAGGGTAGTCGCCTGAATCCCATTACACGTCAGATCACCTGTCTCCCTATTCGGGATGGAGGCCTAGCTATGGTCCAACCTGTTTTTTTTTATACTGGTTTTTTCTTGTTTCATAATATTAGACCCCTGCTGGTTAACCAAGATCGAGGTTGAGAACCTTGGTTTCTTGAATCCTGTGGTCCTTGGTTTCATAAATGGGAACTTAACAAATTGACTGTTTTAACACATTCCCCAGATTTCTGCTTATGTTAGGGATAGTTTTTCATTTGAAACACTGGCAGATTACTAGCCATATGCTAATAACTGTCTCAGAAAATCATTGTATAAGTATTTAGTGGACTGTGTATGTTTGGAGATTGTTGTTTTCCCAAATGTCCCTGCAACATCTCCCTGCTTTGCTCACTTTACTTGTAATTCTAGGGTTCCCCAAAGATGTGGGACTTGCATTGGCTTAGCTGCCATGAACGTATCACACGTCAAATGTAACCATAAACACAAATCACTACAGGACAGATTTTGTTCCAGACCTGAATGTCAGCAACTAGAAGAAACTATTTCACACCTTTTTTTTTCATGTACATTTATTGTTTCTTTTTGGACTCTATTAGCTGCCAGATGGCGTGAACCCTTGTTTGCTCTCATTACTTATGACAATTTGATGTATGTTTTTTCCCCCTCACTTGGTCTCATTGGAATATTAATACGTTAAATTTTTGTAATAATCAAATGGCATGTGTGGAATGCTCGTTGTCTGTTTAATTTACAGAATCGGGATGTGCCTCTTCTTACCATTATTCGAAGGATCGAACATGATTTGAAGGCCATATATTTTTCAGAAGCAGAGCATTTGCCGTCTGACTGTTTGTTGGAATTATGGACACTATTACCTTGGATAACTGATTCTGATTTTCCAGTCACATAATTATTTTGTGTTTTATATTTTTCTCTGTATCATTTTCGTTTTTCTTTTCTGTTCAGTTGATGTTCAGTAAAAACTTACCCTACTCTGTGTGAAGGGGCGCTACGACTGGTGCTGCAATGGTCAGTTTCCCGTTGTTGGAGGAGAGGATGGATGCTAGCAGGTCTGAGGAGCTGGTCTCCTCCTCGGTCCATATGCCTTCTGAGACTAATGTTATGGAAGCCGGAAAAATGGAAGTCGTCTTACCAACAGAATCTGTTAATACTGTTGAGTCGATGGATAAGCAACCTGCACTGGAACCAATTGTGGATGAAATTTCGGTTGAGAATCTCTGTGAGCAACTGCTTATGGAGGAGTTACATTACGCCAAAAAAAGGAACCGATTGCAAGCCGAGCTGCAGAAACGGGAACTCTAATGAGTGAAGGACCAGGAGGTCCGGGTGCAATCTGAACCCGACAGGAAACAGCACCATATATCCGAAGCATGGCCTGTAACCACAGACTCTCCTGTTATTGATTCTCAAGGTATGGATCTTTATCTCCCGACCCCCTAGGTAGATCCTACTTTTACTGAATTATCAGGTAATGCGGCGGCTTCTCTGAAAAATGAGGTTGATACTGTGGATCAAAATATTGTGATTTCAAATGCAGATCCCTTTAATGCTGTTGCAGGGGAGCTGTCCCTTCCTTCGCGACCAATATCTTTTACTATTGGGATGTCCTCGGAGGCATTAGGCCACATTTCTACTTGCACTAAAGGGAGTAAAAAAGAGAAAGGGAAAAAGAGCAGTGGGGTGTGTGCCAGAACAATAGATGATGTTTTAGTGGCTAGATCTGATGGCTCTGACTCTGACTGGGTGAGTAAGGCTATTCAGGGAGCTGGATGGGTACAAAGCCCCGGTAAGACTGGATGGGTTGCTTATCTACCCGTTGTGCAGGATGGTAATTCTCCTTTAATAGAAATATCAGAAAGCATTATGAGTGATACCCTGCATGGGTCGAACGATATTACACTAGGGCAGGTTGCTAAGACTACTAGAGTGGATAACATTGTACAGAATATATCTTCCGATATTTTGACTGATATAAAACTGCTGGAAGGTGATTCCAATACACAGGCTTCTGCATTGGAGGACCTCCCTCCTCCTTCCACAGCTGAGTCTAATACAGCAAACGTACCCCCAGTACCTCAGCCTACATCTGAGGCCCATAAAACTGTATAGCATTCTAATGTTGCACAACATCTTTTCCAGAAAATCCAAGAAGTTTATCTGAGCCTGCTGTGAGACAAAATGCTGTTCATTTCAGATTTCGGGGCGATTTGATTGACATCCCTGATATAATTTTTGTAGGCCGAGCACTTCTGAAGAACAGCATGAAATATTGTGCATATAAAATTTATGCTCTAATTCATATGCCAGGAGATACAATTTTTGATATCAGTTTTAAACAACCTGCTGGATTGGACAGATTCTGGAAGCAATATCAACTTTTAAAATCTACTCCCTTATGGAAACCTTTTTTGGCCATACCCCTGACAAAACCCAGTTTAAAAATTATAACCATCCTTTTTCGCAGTGAAGGGGTGAATGTTGCTGATATCACTTACTGGCTCAAGCAACGTTGAACAGTAAAGGGTTATCCTGAATCCATTCTTGATGAAGAGCATTTATGGACTGGTGGATGGAAGTATAAGATTCCGTTACACCACGACAAAGGAGTTCATAAACATTTGCCCAACTGTTTCTTCCTAGGTCGGGATAGAGGAGTGTTGTTCTATCAAGGCCAGCCTAGGGCATGCTATAAATGTGGAGATGTGGGGCACATAAGCAATGTTTGTGAAAAACAGCATTGTGGGTTGTGTGGGGAAGTGGGGCATGTTGGAGCCGATTGTTGACAGCCCCAGAAATGCAATTTATGTGATGAGATAGGCCATACCTTTCGTGACTGTGTGTGGGCCTCACACAACAGTACAGATCAAAATATATGTGTTGAACAGGATATATATGTGGCTATTGCACAGAAAGAAAAAGCAAGAAGACAGGAAATCATGGTCCCTACTGTTCCTCCGGTGATTTTAGCTAGAGAAGAAGCTAGACTTCTGGAACATGCTGAGGTTTGTGCTGCACAGCCTGCAGCTCCAGATAAGCCTCATGAGGCCCCTCTTCCTGATTCTCAGGATGTACTCTTGGCTCCTGCACCTGCTGTGCAGCAAAATCCCACACACATTCTACCTGATTTGGAACACTCAATACTACAGGACTCAAGTTCAGAACACATTGCTGAGAGTACTTCAGTAGCTGAACAGACTGATGTTTGTACAAATCAGATGCGTCCTGCTGAGTCTACGGACCCCCCTTCCATGAGGGTTATGAGATCTAAGGCCCAGATGAAACAAGTATTGGAATCTGGAAATACAAATATTTTGGCCGCTACCCAACATTCTTATGCTGTTCTAATGGATCTGGATGATGTGAAGGATGACAAGGATTCAGATGTCTCTTCCATAGCATCTTCTCAACCTGAAGTGGCATGTGATGTATTTGTAACCCTTGAGTGGCGCTGTCCCAAGGGCTACTACCCCTGTCTGCTTGACTACTGACAGGTTGAGGGGCCTAGGTTCTATGGCGGGTGCCTCCACCCAGAGGTCAGGGTTTGTAGTGGTTAGACTAGCTTGGTCACAGCCCTCTGGGACACTGAGACCCCCTTTTATTCCTTCTAGTGGCTCACACAGTACACAGGAGTTACAGCCCTAATACCCCACGTATACACACTGTTCACTCATAAAGTACCACTTTCCCTTGAGACTGATTCTGCAGCACATCTCTGACGACCCCTTGTAAAATAAGGTTAAACAACATATGCAGCAAAATACAATACTGTTTCCGTAAGTACCAACATCACAGACAGTATATAGTATAACAACAAATCTGATTTATTTAGGGGACAGTAACACAGGAGGGGGCAGTCAGGTTAATTGGCAGAATTAAATCACAGTACTGTGCACACATACAGGGTCTGAAAAGTCACACTCTGGGTACCCAGGTTGGGGGGGAATTAAATCGCAGTACTGTGCACACATACAGGATCTGAAAAGTCACACTCTGGGTACCCAGGTTTTGGGCGCTAGCCAGGTCCGTTGCCGGGGTTGGCGGCAGGTGCAGATCAACAGGGCCCTGTAGAAGAAAATATATGCACAACACCCAATTGTAATCAGAGGCGGATGGCTCAGTCCATGAAAGTGAAACAACAGTAATTAGATGACACACTTTTAATTGAAAACAGGCTGCAGGGAATACCCTGATTTGTACTCACAATACCCAAGCTGAGAACCGGATGGTGGATGTTCTTCTGGGTTGCCAGAACAACAGGGCATGGAGACAAGGTCCTTGTGACTGGACCCCACTGCAGTAGATAGCAAACGAATTTAGTCCGAGACAAGCTGGGGTTTGCTTCCAGCTTCAACACAGGGGATTGGAAATAGTGATTCCCCACAAGCACTACGCACATTCATATGTAAAAGGAAAGTACTATACCAGTCATGCTACTCCTAGATCCCGATCACAATTACTGCAAAATACCCGGGAGCACACACAGTAGCTTCAGTTCCTGACAGACCGAGCGCGATTCAGCAATTTCTCCAGTCTTATACAGGATGAGCCTGGTTTCCACACTTCCAGTGCTTCTTTCTCCTCACAACTGGGATTCAGTCCAAACTGGCACTCACAAAGGCTGCAGACCAAAACTCAGGGCCTCACATGCGCTTCCCATGTGAAACTATACACCGCAGATGCACACCGCTCCTCCTTTCTTCACTGCCACAACTGATCTGATCTTTCCAGTCACAGAGCAGGGCATTTCCTTTAGCTCCACACTATTCTGTTGGCTGATTCAGCTGTCATTCACAATAAAACTCCCTCTATTGGTAGAAAAAGGCACCAAGATCAAAACTACATTTCCCAGAGTCACTGCCCATACAATCCCCTTGTGGCTGGCTCAGATTAAGAGTCCAAGTTCTGATTCGTCCACAGGCTCCATTTTAGGGAACCCTTAACCCAGTTGGCCCAGCACAGCAGTTTAGGTCCAAAATGGAGGGTTAACTCATACACAGTCCCAGCTGCAAGAAAGGCAGGTTAGACAAACTGCATTTTACTTAACAGTCTAACTGGTTTCAAGCAAACAGTTACATCTTTCATTTAGGCTCCCTCTGCGCTCTTAGCGACTGCAGAAACTGAGCGATTTATCTGCAGCTCGGGTGGGATTCGAGAATTAAATACACAGTCCCCCCATACAAACTAATTAAGTCTGCAAGCAGACAGCTCTTAAAGAGACAGTACGCGGAGGCTCAAATAGCACTCACTTGGAACCACATTTAAACAGCTCAGACGCCAAACACCGCCCAGACTTGGAGCATTCAGGCAAGCTCCTGGAAGACTTTTGGGAACCCCCATTTGCAGGGGGGTTACATATTGGTTAAAGAAGGTGTTAAACGAAAAAAAAAGGAAAAAGCATAAGTGATTTTTTTGTTGTTTGTTTTGTTTGAGGTCTCTTCTCCCCTCCCCTCCTCTCTCTCTTACACTACATAATGGATCGGTTGATACTTACAACTTCTAATGTGAATAGCATTAAATCACAGGAAAAATGACAGGTCACATTTAGTAATTTACGGGAGTGTGGTGGTAATGTTTATTTTTTATAAGATACTAGATTATATGATCTTTCTGAAATAAAACGTGCCCAAAAAGATTGGAAGTGGGGCCCATCTTTGTGGTCCATAGAAGGCCTCGTGTTCAGGGGTTGGAATTCCTTTTCAGAATATAGCTGTTAACATTTCTAAATTATTGGATGTCTATCCTGGGCATGCGTTGTTAATTGATGTTATGATTAATGGTATCATATACAGATGTATCAATATCTATGCGTCACAATTTGAGGCCCTCAGGGCTGAACTATTTTGGTTAATAGAACCTTTTTTAGACACATCAAAATTGATTTTGTGGGGTGGTGATTTTAATTGTGGGCTTAATTCAAAAGATTGGGGTCACAAAACTGACAAACTGTATTGTAATACTAATGCTTTGTTTTCTATTTTACATAAACATTCCTTAAAAGATGTTTGACATACCAAAAAAGGACTCATGTCGTACATTTTATAAAGGTCCTCTTAATATGAGGATTGACTTTTGGTTTGCGACTGGGAGGGTGTCATGTCAGGATATTAAGGTTGTCCCTTTAGAGACATTGGATTATCTTGCCTTACAACTAACTAACTGTAGGTTCCTCTCATAAAATCACAGTAGGTAAAGGTTATTGGAAGATGAACTCTTCCAAATGTCAAGATGAAATGTATAAAATTAAGATACAGGATTTGCTTACACTACGTTCAAGACTCAAGTTTCTTTATGACAGCCCAATTGATTGGTGGGAAGATACCAAGAGAGATATTAAGGAATTAATGATTGCTTTAACTAGCAGGGAAGCAAGAAATAACTATATTTCATACTTAGGTCTAACGGTGAAATACTTAAAGCTTCGGACACAACCTAATGAAATGTCTAAAGCACATATAAATACCTTATCTCAGTTAAAAGAAGATATGACAGCTTATATCAAAAGACGGAATTATGAAATGGGTTTACAACAGCAATTTCTAACACAGTGCCGGAGTGAGTTGGTGAATCCGTATAATAGTAGTATTACTACTAAAATACACACATTATTTACGGCCTTACTGACTGCTAATGGGGTAATAGTGGACGAACAATGTTCCATTCAGCATGAAATACAACATTAAGTTCATGCCACATTTTCCATACTAAATGATCGACAGAAAGAGTCGTTTGAGTTATGGGACACAGATGTTCCTGAAATACCTGCCGTCGATAAATAATCTTTACTACAGCCAATATCTAGTGAAGAAATTAGGCTGGCAATCTATAGTCTATCAGCTGGTACTGCCCCAGGTTTGGACAGCATACCTAATGGATTCTGTAAAATCTTTATTGATTTAACACCTATATTGCAAAAGTTATACGAATCTATTCAGAGAGAGAATAGATTTAGTCATAGTATGACTGAAGGTATCATGATCTTTTTATATAAAAAAGGAGATGCATGAAATATTCATAATTGGAGACCATTGACTTTACTTAATTCTGATTAGAAAATCTTGACAGTAAGATTGGCTAAAATAGCACCACGTCATTACACCAATGCAAACTTGTGCAATTCCTGGACGTACAATATATCAAAATTTGCAACATATTCGAGAGATCATAGAACAAGACTTAGCTTCTAAAACTAAAGGGTATGTATTATCCATTGATCAAGAAAAGGCTTTTGATGCTATTGATCATAAATATTTATGGATGGTTCTATGGGCATATGGTATACCATCACAACTGGTGGACTTTATACAACTTCTTTATGGTTCAGCTCAGGTGCGGCCTTTGGTTAATGGTCATTTGGGAATTCCTGTTTTTTTTAAGAAGGGAGTTAGACAGGGCTGTCCTTTAAGCCCTCTGTTGTATATTTTTGGACTAGATCCGATATTATGATTGATTGAAAGTTCTGGTGATATAGCTCTGATGGTTAGTGATTCTGGAATGAAATACAGTAAGGTGCTGGCTTATGCAGATGATTGCACTCTGACGGTGGCATCTGTGGAAGATGGGAAAAGAGCATTGCAAATTTTTGATGATAAATATTGTACTACTGGAATACAATTGAATTTGACCAAGAGCTCAATAATGCCTGTAGGGGACGTACCTTTGAGTTTTGCTTTCCCGATTCCTATGGTGGTAGAATCAATAAATATCCTGGGACTCTAGTTTGGCAATTCTGGCACTGGGCAACTGAATTGGGACATAACTTATGATTTAGCTTTTCAAAAAACTTCAAACTTGGAAAATGACACGTAAGAACCAAGTTTTTCTTTTAAAAACATACATTGCACCGCTCTTTCTCCATATGTCTCATATTTATCCCTTGCCATATGGAATGCACACGAAAATACACGGTTTGTTCTTTTCCTTATTGTGTGGCAGCAAACTCAACCCAGTAAAAAGGGCCCACACTTATCACCCATGGAAAGGAGAGGTTTAAATATGCTACAACCGCTAGTGTTTTTCTTTTCAAATTTTTTTGCACTAAGATAAGACCACTGATATTGGATACTAAGACTGTGGGGACAGATTTAATGCAAGAATGGAGTGCAGGTTTTCTGACAGCTTGGGGAAGGGGAAAATGGCATCCATTGGATACATTTTTTACCATCATATGTACAAATTACTTTCAAATATATTAGAACTTGGAAAATCAAATTACTTTGGTTTTTAACTCAGTCAAGGAAAAAGTTTTACCTTACTTTGGTTGAAAAGTGTTATTTTGAAACTCCAGTTTTTGTCCTTAATGATAAGGTTAGTAGTAGTAAGCTTTTGGAATGTATTACTGAACCTCAAATTCCTAGAAAGATGCTGGATATGGTATGGTTGTGTGGGCATAGTAAATTGAATGTAAAGGGCAATCATAAACATAAATGTATGGAAGAAAGGTACTGCTCAGAAATGGATTGTACTAATAAGGTTGAAACTATGCAGCACCTGTATTTTGAATGTACTAAGATACAAGGCTTCTGGTCTGCTCTGGCGTCCATTTGGAATGCGTCACCTTTTGCCAGTATGTCTTATGCTGTGTTGGTACAAGGACAATTAACAGAACAATGGTCTCTTTGGCATAAGCGTACTGTTTTTGTGATATTGGCATGTATAAAATGGGCGATTTGGCAAGCATGCTGCAAAAGAGTGTCACAGAATGAAGTTCTTTTGCAGGATATTTTATTTCAGTTACAAATAGAAATAGAGAAGGTGTATACGTATGAGCATACATCGCTGGGTAATGCTGTCTGTGCTCAATTTTGGAAAGGTGTTACTTGGGTTGGCTGATACTGCTTTTAATAATGAGACTGCTCTTAGCATCTTACTTTTTATAATTTAACTTTGAAATGTATTGTCTAGTTCTTATGCCTTTGTTTTTTTTGGGTTTTTTTTCTGTATTGATTGTCTCAGTGTTCTCTGCATGCTTCCTGTATTTTTCTATTTTTTTTTTTACTTGTATGTTTGATTAAGTTGTTTTTTGAATTTTGCAATGAAAGTTTCCCCCTACTACTGTTTTCAAGAAGTACCATGGGATCTTTAACATCCACCTGAACTACCACCAGAACAGGCAAATGGGACCTTGGTTTAACGTCTCATCTGAAAATCGGCACCTCAGGAGTGCTGCACTTCAGTGTCAGTTTTGGGATTTAACCCAAGTACCTGGTGTGGGGATAGAACCCACAGCCTTCTGATCTCCCAGCCTCAGAGACGAGTGTGCTACTTGCTGAGCCACTGACACTACAGTAACAGTGGGGGAGCATCTGGGAAACAGTGACCACCTGTCACTGTGGTTTGGAATCACAGAAGGAGCAGAACCAAACCGCACAAAAGCACGTATCCTGGATTTTAGGAGGGGAAAATGGGGAAAATGGGGAGATGCTTGAAAGAGGCATTAATGGCAGTGAGGAGGGAATTGAGTGGAGGACCAGTGGGCAGTATTTAAAACAGGGATTACAAGAGCAACAGAACCATGCATTAAGCAGGTTAGCAAGGGGAAAAGGAAGGCCGTTATGGTTTTCCAAGGAGGTAGCAGAGAAAGTGAAAGCCAAAAAGATCGCATTCAGGCAATACAAAAAGACACAGGCAGAAGGGGATCAGGAGAAGCAAAGGGAAGCCAAAGCTCAGACAGAAGAACACATTGCAAAATCAGTGGGTAGAGGGGACAAAATCTTTTACGGGTACATAAGTGAAAAAAGAAGGGCAAAGGGAGGGATAGTGAGACTGAAGGGAGAGGATGACGACCGTAAAGCTGACATTCTGTACAGATATTTCTGCTCAGTCTTTACTGAGGAAGAGGAAGGTAATGGGCCTGAAGGGAGAACAAGGGGTGGAAATGGCACAGAAATGGACACAAGTCCCTTTACACAGGAAAGGATCCTAAAGGAACTGAAAGGAATAAGAGTTGATAAAGCAATAGTGCCAGATAGGATGCACCCCAGGGTCCTAAAGGAACTAAGAGAACTGGAGGCTGAACCTCTGGCAATCCTGTTTAGCTGATCACTGGAAACAGGGGAGGTACCCAAAGACTGGAGGACAGTAGATGTAGCCCCCTTATACAAACGGAACAAAAAGGAAGCGGGGAACTACAGACCAGTCAGCCTGACCTCGGTAGTGGGGAAGATCATGGAAGCACTACTGAAGGAGAGATTGGTGGAACATCTGGTTGTCAACGGACTACAAGATCCAAAGCAGCATGGTTTCACTGGGGGGAGATCGTGCCAGACCAGCCTCACTGAATTTTTCGACTGGGTGATGAGAGGTGGATCAGGACAGGGCAGTAGACGTGGCCTATCTGGACTTCAGCAAGGCCTTAGACACTATGCCACATAGAAGGCTATTAAACAAACTGGAGAATATGGGAGTGGACAGGACAGTAGTGCAATGGGTAGGTAATTGACTGGGCAGCAGGACACAGAGGGTGGTGGTAAATGGCTGTCACTCCACAGAGGGAAGAGTGACAAGTGTGGTACCACAGGGATCAGTGCTGGAACCAGTCCCGTTCAACATCTTCATCAGTGACATTGCGCAGGACCTAGAAGGCAGAATTTCCCTGTTCGCTGATGACACAAAATTCTGTAACATAGTGAACATGCCAGGGGGTGTAGACAGAATGAAGAGGGACCTGCAGAAGCTTGAAGAATGGTCAGGGATTTGGCAGTTGAAATTCAATGCAAAGAAGTGCAAGATAATGCATATGGGGCACAAAAACTCTGGAACAACATATCAGTTGGGGGGTGAGGGTATAGCATGCACCAAGCAGGAAAGGGACCTTGAGGTTATCATCTCTGATTTCCTTAAAGTAGGGAAACAGTGCGACAAGGCAGCAGTTAAAGCAAATAGGATACTGGGATGCATAGGCAGGGGCATCACCAGCAGGAAAAAGGAGGTCATAAGTCCACTATACAAGACACTAGAGAGGCCCCACCTGGAGCACAGTGTACAGTTCTGGAGACCTTACCTACGTAAGGACATAGACAGGATAGAGAAGGTTCAGAGAAGGGCAACAAAGATGGTACAGGGATTGCATCACAGGTCCTATGAGGACAGGCTGAAGGACTTGAATATGTACTCTGTGTCGGAGAGGAGGGAGAGATGGGATATGATAGACACATGCAAGTACCTTACAGGGTGCAGGAATATACTCTTTCCCAGCGAAAAAGATGTTCCAGGACTAGAGGGCATGGGGTGAATTTGGAGGGAGTGCGATTCAGAGGAAACATGAGGAAGAATTTCTTCACAGAAAGGATAGTGGACAAGTGGAACACCCTGCCAGAGGAAGTGGTGGGGGCTGAAGCAATCGCAGGATTTAAGAATGCATGGGATCGACATAAGGGAATTCTGGAGGTCAGGGGTAAGGGGCAGTAGACTTCTAGAAAAACATAAAGTGAACTTACAAGCTTGAATGAGCAGACTGGGTGGGCCATAGGCCCTTATCTGCCGACAGCATCTATGTATCTGTGTTCCTGAAAGAAGTATCTATTTATTTTCAAATGATAGAAAAATATGTTTAGTTTCTCACCAGAATACTTAGGCCCGTAAGTAGGTGGCAGTTTCTGACATCACAGTACCAGAATTCTGTTGAATTCTTTTTAACTGGCAGTGTAAAATGCAAAAGTGAAAACCCACTTCTTTGTATTGCACAAACATTTTATTATAAAAGTAAAAAGTAATTACTAATGTATTAAAACACAATAAATAGTTGTATACAGTATGTATTTGAAGTAAACACCTGCTCTTTAAGAGAGTCACTATTTGATGACTCCTAGGTGCCTTTCCTCAGCCGTAGTGCTCAGCTTAATCCCTACTATTCAGTTCTTTGCCGTGCGGTTCTTGTTTCCTAGGTGCATCACCTTGCATGTAAGACCAAATCTAGCTTTGAGGGCTGTTTGGCAATAGAAACAAGATTGCAGCCACTTCAGCTCGTTATAGCTGTTAAATTTAAAAGCAGCATAGGGCGTGGTGCATTGGATAGTGCCTTGCCATTGGTAGCAATGCATGGCCGCTCTTCTTCCTGAAATCTGGAAACTAAAGTCTCCCATTGAAACTGGGGTAAGGACAAACAGAAAAACATTTTTAAATGAAAAGCAGGCCCCCTTTGAGCAGTACTGACTTTGATGAGTGCTGAATGCTAAAGTTCGTATGTACCCATTTTCCCCCACCTCAGTGATAGGGTCTCAGTTACTGTACCCCTCATCAGTCCAGGAGGGTGGGTGGGTGAGCGGCTGCTGTCACAGCTAACATCAGTGCTTAAGGCCGGCTGGCAGAACGTATGCGAATGACCTCCTTTCCCACTCGAGTTCTTCACCTCTACAATGTGCTTGGCTCCCAGCAGGCCTCAGCATGGGATCCCGTGGCATGCACATAAACTCCAATCTTCCAGCTGACAGTGCAGCATGTTGCTGTCTAACCTCTGGGCTGCCTGGGATAGGCATTTTTCTGCTGCATTTCTCCCATTCACAATTTCAGTAGCATGTTTTGACTTTTCTTTAGCTAACAGATTCGACACAAGGCTAACACTGAGTATTATCAGAGAATGCAATATCAAGTAGGCAGCCTTGTTGTGTGTTAATGTGCTTTCTTGTCCTGGAGGCTGAATCTTCCCTTGTGCCATTTTTAGTGTGTCAGTCTCTTCTCATTGTAGGGCAAATGCTCTGGAGGAACAGCTGAGGGATCAAGAATCTAAGGCAGAAGAGACCCTCCAAGAGGAGCTGCGCCGGCAGAAGGAGATCCTCATGAAAGTGGAGAGGGAACGGAGCATCGAAGTCGAGAACCTTCAGGCCAGGTCTGGAGTCCTATCAACTGCTGCACAGTTGATATTTGTGCTCTGCATTGGTTTTATGTTGTTTATTTTCACCTCCATCCCCCCATTATTATCCCTTCAAACAACATTAAATCTTGCTGTATTCTGACATATGCAGTTAGTCCCAGCACTTGAACTGCCCTGGAGAGGAAAGAGTTAACTCTGTGCATGAGCATAGAACGTTGAGCTCGAGCTCGGTTCAAACCTCTGTCTGCAGCACTTCAGTGTGTAACCGTCAGATTCCTTACTCCGCCTAACTGAACAGTCGCTCCGGAGATTGCTCCTTCACTTGCTCGGTTTGGTAAAACAGTCAGTTTAAAAAATGTTTTTCTTTTATTATTTTCTGCTTCAAATCCCTGTCTGCGGAACAGTAAGTGTTGTAAGTAGTGGACTTTAGTTTTATTGTGGTAATTTCTGTGGAAATTGTAAAAACTTGTTGATTGGCCCGGTTGTGGAACTGATTGGGTTAGGTTTATTTTATTTCCGATTTTTCCAGTGTGAGATACCGGTTCCTATTGGTTTCAAAAAAACGGAAATTAAAAATGTTTTTTCCACAAACTGTAATACGGTTGGTAACCAATGGGGGGGTCTTACCTGGCTTTTAAGCTATAAAGGGTAAGTTGTTAGCCTGGCCATGTCTGAGAAACCCAAGAAAAAAAACCGGTCCCACTGGGTTTCAACACTGTAGTGAGTGTGGGTATGCCTTTGCTAAGGCAGACCCTCACACTACCTATGTTTACTGCCTGGGGCTTGACCACCTCAATTCAGACTGCCAAATCTGCAAGAATTTTCTGAAGGCCACCCTGGATAAGAGATTAGGTAGGCTCAGGGAAAAGGAGGCCGAGAAGCCCGCTAGTCCAGATGGCCAGCACAATTTGGTTCCGACCGAACCTGAAGCAGTGCCCACTGACCTGGGCGATACTCCCTCGGGCAAAAGGAGAGCTCATCCTGAGGGGTAGATTCCATCAAAGAAAAAGAGGAAATCGGCCGGTTCGGATGCAGAACCGCAACGTCCAACTGCCAAAGAGATAGACAGAGCGATAAGCATTGTAGAATCGCTCCATCCAATCCGGTACCTCTCGGTAGGTGCTCAGTTCCTCCAGTTCCGGAATATTGTCTGGATGAGTTTTATGAACCGGAATGGGAAGGGGAGGAAGAGGACAATGAGGATGATGATGATGGTGATGGTGGTGTGGAAGGTCTGGATGAGCCCAATGAACCAGACATCTCCCCAGACAGGCATTCTAATGTTTCCCCTCCCAGGCTTTCTGAGTTCCCATCCCACTATTTGTTTTACAAAAAAGTGGCAGAGACCCTCCAGCTCCCTCTGGTCAAAGCTGTTGAGGAATGAGAGTAGCCTGAATTTGTTGAAATGATGAACATCCCAGAGTCCCAAAGGCTGTCTATTCCCCCCTCCATAAATCTCATGGGAAACAGACACAAAAAATTCTCCAAACACCAAATTCTTTACCTCCTGTGGATAAAAGAATGGACAGGAGGTGTATGCTTTCAGGCTCAGGTACAGAGTTCATGTTCCGCCAATGCAGCCATGTTGTGGTAGTGCAGGCTGCAGCCTGTGTCAAGGCTAATATACCTTTGGCTTCACACCCCCCAGATAAAGACTCTAGGAAGGTGGATGCTATGGCCAAAAAACAGCATCCTCCTTGGGACTCAGGCAGGCAAATTATATGGTCTACACAGCCAGATACCAGAAGTCCAGATGGGATATTGTTCTGGAACTGGCTAAACAGGCTTCCCCCCCCAGCTAGCCAAGTAGCTGGAGGAGGTGGCTGCTGATGGGATTGAGGCATCTAAGATTCAATTTCATGCTGCTGTGGACTCAAATGATGTCATCGCAAGTCATGGCTACATATTTGTCTCTTCGGAGATTTGCTTGGCTTAGATGTACTAGCGTCTCACAGGACACTCAGGCTAAGGCCATGGATTTCCCTGTGGTGGGTAATTCTCTGTTTGGGGAGCAGACAGAATTACATGAAAAAGATGGATGAATATCGGACCACCTACAGGAGTGCACAAGCCAAGGAAATGCAGGCAACTCCTCAGAAGCAGTAGTCTAGGGACAGACCTTTTCACAGGCCTTTCTATCAGGCACAGGCCTTCTCTCCTTTTCCTCAGAAGGGGTTCTTCAGAGAAAGAGGCAGAAGGGGGATGAGCAGGGCTGCATCTTCCTCTCAGTTTAAGGTTTCTGCTAAGCAGACACCCTGATGTGTCAGCCCAGGTCGACTCCCCTATTCCAGAAGGAGGCAGGCTGGCTTACTACTTCCAGGCCTGGAAGTCTGTTACCTCAGACAAGTGGGTCCTGGAGGTAGTAAGCCAGGGACTGGCCCTCAGCTTCAAAAAATTTCCAAAACTGAGGGTCAGGTCTTTTCCACCTGCCAACATCTCCGAAACTATTGCCCTAGAGGCAGAGGTTTCCTCCCTGATGGCTCTCAGAGCCATAGAGAGAGTTTCTGTTCTACACAGGGGCAAGGGTCTGTACCCCCAAAAAAGACAGGGGAGTGGCAGCCCATCCTAGACCTAAGATACTTAAAAAAGCACCTTGTCAAGCCAAGATTTAAAATGGTGACTCTGGGAGTAATTCTTCCCTCTCTGAGGCCAGGGGATTGGTTAGCCTCCCTGTATCTTAAGGATGCATGCTTTCACATCCGAATCAGGTGCTCCTACAGAAAGTACCTCAGGTTCGAGTTGCCTTCGGGTCATTATCAGTTCAGAGCAATGCCCTTCGGCCTAACATCAGCTCCATGGGTGTTCACAAAGTGCCTAGCAGTAGCAGTGATTTTTCTCAGGATACAGAATATCTCAATTTTTCCATACCTGGATGACTGGCTCATCGTGGGACAGTCTCCAGACCAAGTCAAGTCAGACCTACAAGTAATACAACAGTTACTCACTTCCCTGGGGGTTCCTTCTCAACCTGCCAAAGCCAGTTCTCGAACCAGTGCAACTCCTTACCTTCACAGGGGTAGAGCTGGATACTGTCCAAGCAAAGGCTTTCTTTCCTTGGTAAGGGTGAAGGCCCTTACAGACCTTGCTTCTTCCTTTCACCCTCAGGTGTCTTGACCAGCAAGACATTTTCTTCAGCTCCTGGACCACATGGCAGCCTCCACTGTGGTGATACAAGGAGCCAGATTTCAAATGAGGGACATTCAGTTCCATCTGAGTTCATTTTGGTCCCAGAAAAAAAGATCTTTTAACCAAATTGATTTCAGTGACTCAGACTCTGGTCCAGGCTCTCCAATGGTAGTTGGATCAGGACAATCTCAGACAAGGATTCCCATAGCTCTTACGGCACAAGGGGCATGGTCCCCTCAGGAATCCCTTCTTTATATCAATCTTCTGGAACTCAGGGCAGTATTCCTGTCTCTCCAAACCTTCTTGGACTCAGTAAGGAACAAGATGGGTCAGGTCAGGATAGACACCACCACCACCATGTGGTACACCAACAAGCAGGGAGGCACGCAGTCTACGGCCTTGTGCACGGAAGCCATGAAATTATGGTCTCTGGCTTATTCCCTGCAGGCATGTCTGGTAGCAGTCCATCTTTCAGGGAAGGACAATGTGCTAGCAGATGCTCTGAGCAGGATATCGCAGGGCCATCACGAATGGTCCCTGGACTCCTTCATATTGAAAGTGATTTCCTCAAGGTGGGGCACTCCACCGATAGATCTCTTTGCAGCCCCAGACAATCATCAACTTCCTCTCTTCTGTTGCAGACCCCCAGTCATGGGCTCAGTTCCCCTGGATGCTCTGGTTCTAGATTGGAAGGGGAAATTCCTCTATGCATTTCCTCCCTTTCTTCTGTTGTTCAAAGTTCTGGTCAAGATGAGGTCACAATCATGCAAGGTGATCCTGATTGCACCAGACAGCCTTGGTATCCTCTGTTGATGTCCCTAGCAGTCTGTCTTGCCTTATCTCTTCCCAAGAAGCAGAATCTATTAACCTCCTCTCAGGGAATGATATGGTACCCCAAACTTCGGTCTCTCAACCTCAAACCTTGGCTCTTGAGGAGTTAGAGTATGCAAGTCTGTATCTGTCTCAGGGGATTCTGGATATTCTTAAAGCCTCTCGAAAACCTGCTGCCAGAAAAACTTATAATTCCAAATGGAAAAGATTCAGCATTTGGTGTTCCAGCAGGAATGTCCTACCAGATACTGTTGATTTGGCTACAGTTCTGGATTATATGGTTCATCTTAATGGCTTAGGCTTCAGGCCAGTCACTCTGAAAGTGCATCTAGCAGCTGTCTGCATTCCTGTCAGTGGGCAAGGTTCCTTCCATGGCATATCATCCTGTCTTCTGTAAGTTTTTCAGGGGTTTAATCCATACCAACCCTCCCTTTAGGGACCCTACTCCTGCCTGGGATTTTAATATTTGCATTGCTCAGCTCATGCAGCCTCCTTTCTAGCCTTTAGCTTCAGCAGAACTCAAGTACTTGACTTGGAAAACTGTGTTCCTGGTAGCTATCACCTCTGCCAGGCTTATTAGTGAATTACAAGCTCTGTCAGTGGAGCCGGATTTTATCTCTCTTCACAGAGATAAGGTGGTCCTTAGAACCAATAGGAGATTCTTACCCAAAGTGGTCTCAGATTTTCATCTGAACCAGTCTTCTTGTGTTTTTCACTGATCATTCTTCTTCAGGAGAAAGAAGATTACACAGTTTGGATGTTAAGAGGGCACTTAGCTACTACGTAGAACATACTAAGGCACTGAGGTTTGACTGTCCTCAATTGTTTCTTACTTATGGTGAAGGAAAAGGGTAAACCTGCTACTAAGAGAACTGTTGCCAGGTGGATTGTCTCTTGTATACAGTTCTGCTATGAAAAGCTAGGCAAAATACCTCCCTCAGGCCTGAAGGCTCATTTGACTAGGGCTACAGCTGCTTATACCTTTATTAGAGATATGCAAAGCAGCCACCTGAAAAACTGTCCATACCTTCACCAAGCATTACTCTCCGGATATCCAGGCTAGGAGTGATGTTAGGTTTGGAACAGCAGTACTGCAGAGCCTATTCCCTAAATAGGTTCAGTACCCCTCTCCATGGCGGTACTGCTTGGTAGTCTGCATATCAGTGTCAGTGGCTTAGTAGGTAGCACACTCGCCTCTGAGGCCGGGAGATCAGAGGGAAGTGGGTTCAGTTCCCACATCTGGCATTTGGGTTAATATCCCAGTACTAACACTGTAGTGCAGTATGAGAGGGGGTGCTGCACTTCTGAGGTGCCATCTTTTGGATGCAACGTTAAACCGAGGTCCCATCTGCCTGGATTGGTGGTAGTTCAGGTGGATGTTAAAGATCACATGGCACTTATCGAAAAGAGTAAGGGAATTTCCCCAGTGTCCTAGCCAAATTTCCCCTCATTCACTAAAAATACCACCAACAGTTTCATCTGGTTCAAGGTCAGTTGGCATTCATCTGTATCCCCCTCCCCCCCGGATCGTGCCTGAAAATAGGCAGGATTTGCCTAGTGCACTTACCCGGTCAACAAAAACTAAATAAAAAAAAATAAATAAAATATGTCAGAATACAGCAAGACTTCATGTTGTTTGAAGAAAAAATTACTCACCTTAGTAATTGTGTTTCTTTTAATGTAGTATTGCTGTATTCTGACCTCCCCTCCTGCCTCCCCCTCTCAGAACCTGCTTTTGGGAAGTGGGCTGGCAGGTACAGTGTTGCACCTCAGGGGTGTACTTGGCACCCCCTTATTAAAAGGGGTGTGGGTTTATTGTTGTGTTGTTTTTTGGTGGCTATTTATGTTGGTCCACTACCTGGTTTTTATTTTGGGTTCTCGACTTGAGTCTTTTAGGGAACCCAAAACATTTATTGCCATTTTTGGCTATCTTTACAATTTCCACATAAGTAGAATAGTTAGTTAGTATTGCTCATAAGAATCTGATGATTACACTTTGAAGTGCTGCAGATAGAGGTTTGAACCGAGCTCGAGCTTAACATTCTATGCTCGTGCATGAGTTAACTCTTTCCTCTTCGGGGCAGTTCAAGTGCTGGGGCTAACTGCATATGTCAGAATACAGCAAGACTCCATTAGGAGAAACACAATTACTAAGGTGAGTAATTTTTTCTTTTCCACCACCACTTTGCTGTAGTGCTAGTCACACGTTTCAGTGCTACCTCTTTAAAACAAAATTGGTGAGTAGCAGTACCAATTCCAGCACATGGAACTGCACCAGACCTGGAAGCATGCCGCTTTCACAGCAATGTTTGTACCCCCGTGAAAAGCAGAAATATTCTGTGTTTTGAGTGCATAGCTGCAGGAACATTGTGTTTGAAGTGGATTTACTCTCCAAAAAAGGTGTTGTACACCAAATGTCAAATGGCTTCCGTGTACCGAGCTCATCTGAAGCACTGAAAGTCTTGAGATGGTCTATTCAGCTGATGCCACTTATGGGTATAAAGAGACGGGCTTGTTGGTGATGGGCTTATTTGTAGACCAGTGCTACCAAGTCCCCTAAAATGTTCACTCTTGATGCTCAGCCTGTGACATTATTTGGGATTCATAGATTTTGCAGGTGGGAGAGAAACCAAAGATAACATTAGTTCAAGCAAAACATTAGTAGAAACATAGTAATCTTTCAGGCAGAAAAAGGCCAATCTGTCTAGTCTGTACTATTCCTACTGAACTCACACTCTGCCAGCCCGATGCTGCGCATACATTACCCGGCCCCCTTATAGTAACTCAGCACCCCACTCCCAGTGTCCTTCTCGAATGTAATCAGCCACTTGTATCTGGTCCACACTCCATTGAAACCCTCACAGTTTCCATATCTAGCACTTCCGTAGTCATCCTATTTCTACTGTTCACCACTCCTTATGTAAAGAAATGGTTTGTCACATCTCTTCTGAACCCCCTTCCAACCAGCCTTAACCTGCGCCCTCTTTTAGTAGACCCTTGAGACACTTCAAAAATGCTGGCTGTCCACCTAGTAAATTCCCCTAAGAAACTTGAACGTTTTTGTTATGTCCCCTCACTCCCTTTTAGACTCCAGTGAATTCGTTTTTAGGCTACTCAAGTCCTCAACACAAGATTTATACTGCTGCCCCTGAAGCATCTTTGCCACCCTTCGATACAAAGACTCTAGCCTTTCCCTGTCATTTTTTTCAGGTGAGGAGTCCAGAACTGTGTACAGTACTCCAGCAGCAGTTGCACCAGAGACCTGTACAGGGGCCTAGTCACCTTCTTGTTCCTACTGGAGAACCCTCTCCTGATGTAACCCAGCATTCTGTTCGCTCTTCCATGTACTGTGATGTACTTAGCTGTGACTTTGAAAGAGACACAAACATCTCCAGGAGAACTTTGTAAAACATAATATTTGGACACAAAGCAAAGTACAGTTACGTAGGAACTTACCGTATCAGTAGATCTTCGAGAGAGGTTCCTTCAGTAGGACATCACATATAGGACTGGCGCCACCTGGTGTTGGGCTGCACGGCAGACTTTTCTAGCAATACCTGATGGAGGACCGCCCAACCGATGTCACATGACTGACGTCAGCATGACTGTATATAGCGGGTGGTCCCCACGCCCGCCCTCCAGTTCTCCCGCTGGAGCCAGGGAGAGGCCTGACAGCAGGAGCGAACAGGATTTGGAGTCCCAGTAAAACACAAAATGAGGGGAAGGAGGAAGGGAAAAATATGACCTACTGAAGGAACCTCTCTCGAAGATCTACTGTTACGGTAAGTTCCTACATAACTGTACTATCGTACTTCGAGAGGGTTAATTCAGTAGGTCATCACATATAGGACAGAGTCCCAAGGAGAGACCGAGAGAAACTAGGGAGGAGGAAAACTAACAGAAAAAAATGGAATCCAGAATGGACCCAGCCTAGGACAGAAGGTCCTGCAAGATGGCTAGGCCAAAGCCAGCCCTCCACCTAGAAGCTATATCCAGACTGTAGTGTTTGGTAAAGGTATGGACAGAACTCCAAGTAGCGGCAGCACAAATGTCGGCCGCAGAAACGTTCCATAAAAAGGCCGCGCAGGTAGCCATACCCCTAGTAGAATGATCTCTGATGGTACCTGGCAGAGGCTATTCATACTTTTGGTAACAATACTAACAATTTGGACAGGCCTTGCTTAGAAACCGGTTTGTCCTTCGATCTCGGGGCAAAGGAAATGAACAGTTGGTCACAGGTACGGAATTCTTTGGTCCAGTGAGTGTAACACTGGAGAATCTGATGAACATCTATCGTATGAAGGAGTGCCTCACCTCTGTTAGAGGGGGATGGATAATACACCGGAAGCTCTGCTGATTGATTCAGCATGGCTTCTAATACCACCTTGGGAAGAAACTTCCGGTGCGTTCTAAGGACCACCTGGTCTCTATGGAAAATCAGATGGGGCTCCTTGCAGACTAGAGCATGAAGCTCTGAAATCCTTCGGGCTGACATGATAGCCACAAGAAAAAGTGCCTTCCAGGAAAGGAAGTGCAAATCACAGCTCATAACCGGCTCAAAAGGAGGAAGGGTGAGCTTCTCCAAGATGAAGTTCAAGTCCCAAGGCAAAATTGGGCTGCGGATGGGGGGTTTCAGATGGAGAATCCTTTTCAGAAAAGTTTTTGAGAACTCCAGTTGAGCCACGGGTTTACCATCCAGTAGCTCATGGTATGCCGAGATAGCTGAAATATGGACCTTCAAAGAAGAGTAGTGTGGCAGCGCTGCCTTGTGCTGTCAGCTAGGGAGAATCTTGAGGCATGTTCTTTTCCTTCTTTGAATAAATCTACTCTGCTGCAGCAGTCTTTTCTAACTTATCTTACATTTCCCTTTTCACATTATGATAGGCTGGCCACCTATCATAATTCCTCTCTATATCTTCTCAGCTGTTTTCCTTTTTTATTTCTTTGCCTCAAGATCCGGGCCGGGGGAGAGTTATTTCCTCTGCGAGTGTTCAAAACCTGAGAGTAGTAGAATAACCCCCCCCCAAACAGAATGCATAGCTCTGAGTAATGTTGAAATGTCAGCAAGTAGCCTACTTTCCCTAAAATAATTATTATTCTAACCCCAGTAATGCTCAGAATATTCATAACTTTGTGCAGTCAACTTGGTGGGTTGGACTGCCCGGAGAGATGGAACACATGCAAATGATGGAATTCTTTACACTTGAGCATCTTTCAAATACTGCCTCTACCAACTGTAGTGTTCTAAGCCCTTCAGATTTTTCTCTCCGCCTGAAAGTCTGGTCGCTTGGAGTCTCTGTCGCTCTCTTTCACGTGAAGAAGAAAGAAAAAAATCAAAAACCATAAGTATATTTAGTTTCTTTTACTGCCTCTGTTAATTGTTAGTTTACATTTAGTTTATTATTGTTTAAATTGTTTTCTCGGTTCCTCGCGGTTCGGTATAACCGTGAGGGATCCGAGTTAGTTTTAACTTAATTTCGGTTCTCTAACTAAAGAACCTGTTCATTATCGCTAAATTTTGGTCCTTAAAAACTTTACTTGTAACCGCTTTTTATTGGTTACAGAACCGCTGAACCGGTTCATATTTCATCTCCTCTCTCGGTTCCCTATCGGTTCCGGAACCGACCGCAAAAAAAAGAGGAAAACCCTTTTTAAGCTGTTTAAATAACCGCAGTAGCATTTGGCATTTAGCGGTTGGGGTTTTTCACTCTATCTTTCACTATGACTGGGAAACCTAAGAAGAGAACCGGGGAGCCCGGTTTTAAAAGCTGTTTAAAGTGCGGAGATGTGTTTGCCAAGGCAGACAAGCACACTTTATGTGTAGCTTTGTCTGGTTTTGAAACATTTGGACCAGGAATGTGAGATATGTACAACATTCCCAGAAAAATTGTTGAAAAGCGCCTTGAAAGGCTTAATAAAAAGTGTCCTAGGGGTCCCTCAGGCTCTGACCAGCTGACATCCCAGTCCGTTGTGGTTGAAGTAACAAGTACTGCTACCCCTGCCCCTGATACGGGTGAAAAAGGGTCAAAAAGCGGGAAAGAACCGGCTGACTCTCCAGTTCCCTTAAAGAAATTAAAGAAGCTCAAGCATGCAGAACCCTCTCCTGCTAAACCAGGGACTTCTGCGCGGCAGCCTGTAATGCCTTCAGCTCAGGACATAGCTCAGGCGTTTAAAATTATTCAGGCTCTGCAGAGCACCATCCCTCAGCCTCCTGACCCTTCCCAGGGCCCCCAGGTTGCTGCTACTGTGTTGCCCCCTGCTCCGGAGCAACACTATTTTGAAGAGGATGAGGAGCCTTATGAGGAGGACGAACCTATCCCCCCAGAGGTGTCCCCTGAGCAGGAATTTGGCTCGCCTCCCAGAGTGTCTGAGGATTTTTCCTCCCATTTTTCTTTCTTAAGGAAAATGGCAGATGCTCTGGATATTGCCACAACAGAACAAGTGGAATGAGGAGGAGATTGAGTATCTCAGTATGATGGGTTTAACACCCACAAAGGTCCTCCTCCTCCCAGTATATAAATTCTTCAATAAGGATGCTATGAAGCTCCTGCAGACCCCAAATTCTATTCCTCCAATTGACAAGCGAATAGATAAAAAATACCAGCTGGACAGGGAGGGAGCTGACTTCCTCTTCTCCCATCCTGATCATCAAAGGGTAATACAGCAAGCTGCCTGTGATAAAGCTAAAGTTCCTCTGTCCTCACACCCACCGGACAAGGAATCCAGAAAATTGGACAGTATGGCCAAAAAGGGCTATTTGTCACCCTCATTGGCCATGAGACAGGCTACTTTTCAAGCTTATGCTGCCCAGTATCAGAAATCCCTGTGGCAGTCGGTACTGGCAATGTCTATGAAGGCCACCTCACCCTTGTCAGATGACCTGGCGGAAGCTGCCAGGTTTGGTCTAGAGGCGGCCAAGTACCAGTTCCAAATAGCTGCTGATCTAAATGACACTGCAGCCAGATGAATGGCTAATACAGTGGCTCAGAGGAGGTTTGCTTGGCTTAGGGCCACAAACCTCACTCAGGATACCCAGTCAAAGGCTCTGGATTTCCCATTAGAAGAAAATGCGCTTTTTGTGGAGTCCACAGTGGCCTATATGAAAAAGGTGGATGAATATAAGGCTACTTATAGAAGTAACTCTGCTAGAGACCAATCTTCTTCATCCACCAGGCCCTATGGAAGGGTGGCTAGGGGTCATTCCTTCTTATCAAGACCCTTTTTCCAGCCAGTAGGCATGCCCCAATACCAGCAGTACCCCACACAGGGCTACTCAAGGGATAGGGGTAGAAGGGGCTCTAGGCAAGGGGCTCAGCCACAACCTCAGCCCCGGCTTAAACAGAACTCCTGAGATGCAGCCCGCCTCCTCCCTACCTGTTGGAGGTAGACTGTCCCATTTCCGCCCCCTCTGGTCAACCATCACCACAGACAAGTGGGTGTTGAAGGTAGTGGGAAAAGGTCTGTCTCTGCAGTTCAAATTTCTTCCTCGAAAGAACCCCAGGATTTCCACCTCCCCACCCCTAGCACAAATCTCATTGCTAGAGGCAGAGGTTCAGAAGCTGCTTCAGCTCAAAGCAGTGGAACTAGTCCCTGCAACCCTGAGAGGAAGAGGCTTTTACTCCAGATACTTCCTAACAACAAAGAAAAATGAGGAGTGGCAGCCAATTTTGGATCTCAGAGCTTTAACCAAGCACCTGAAAAAGCCAAAGTTCAAAATGGTCACTTTGGCTCGGATTCTGCCAACAATCCAAAAAGGATGGCATCTCTGGACTTACAGGATACTTATTACCACATCCCCATAAAAGAATCTTGCAGGAAATATCTCAGATTCAGACTCCCATCAGGTCATTATCAGTTTGCAACCCTGCTCTTCGGCCTTTGCTCAGCACCAAGGGTGTTTACAAAATGCCTAGCAGCTGTGGTGGCATTTCTTCGAAGACAGGGAGTGACTGTCTTCCCATACCTGGACAACTGGCTGGTGGTGGGCAAATCACCAGAACAAGTCACAACCTCTCTAAAGCTCACACAGGATATTTTGGAGTCCTTGGGTTTCATAGTAAACCAGAAAAAAATCTGTCTTCACCCCTACACAGACTTTACAGTTCATAGGGGCAGAGATCAGTACTCTACAGGCCAGGGCCTTTTTACCACTAGACAGGGTGCAAAGCCTTCATGCCATAGCAAACTCCTTCAAGTTGCACGGTCAAAAAACAGCCAGGCAATTCCTGCAGCTCTTGGGTCATATGGCTGCATCCACAGGCACAGTGTAGGGTTCCAGGTTTCACATGAGAGACATCCAGTTTCACCTCAGGAATCATTGGAGTCAGAAAAAAGATCCCTTTTCAAAACTCATTCCAGTGACAAGTCCTCTGTTACAGGCCTTGTGGTGGAAAAAGGAATCCAACCTAAGGCAGGGAGTTCCCTTCCAGAAGGAGGATCCTTCACTAGTCCTCACAACAGATGCATCCCTTCTGGGCTGGGGTGCCCATCTAGGGGAGCACACAACTCAGGGTACCTGGTCAGGGGCAGAGTCCCTCCAGCATATAAATTTGCTGGAACTCAGAGCAGTGCTGCTAGCACTAAATGTTTTCTCTACACTGGTAATGGGCAAGGTGGTACAAGTCAGAACGGACAATACCACCACTATGTATTACATAAACAAGCAAGGTGGCACCAGATCAGGTCCCCTATGCACAGAAGCCATGAAAATTTGGACTCTGGCATATTCTCTAAAGGTGTCCATGCAAGCCATCCATCTGCCAGGAAAGGACAATATCTTGGCAGACACACTGAGTTGGATCAATCAGTCCCATCACAAATGGACACGAACAAGCAGGTGGTGCAGGTAATTTTCAGCAGGTGGGGCGTTCCAGAGATAGACTTGTTCGCATCCCACCAGAACCACCAGTTGCCTCAGTATTGTTGCAGGCCACCAGCCCAGGGCACAATCTCTCTGGACGCCCTGGTACTGGATTGGTCAGGCAAGTTTCTCTATGCCTTTTCCCCCTTTTCCTCTAGTTTTCAGGATACTGCTGAAGCTCAGATCCCTCTCAGCTTCTCTGATATTGATAGCTCCAGATTGGCCCAGGCAGCCATGGTACTCTCTTCTGCTCTCCATGTCAGTGAGCAAGCCGATAAGCTTACTTCTCAGGCACAATCTTCTAACCTCCAATCAGGGAACATTGCTGTTCCCAAATCTCAAGTCCCTCCACCTCAAGGCATAGCTCTTGAAGAATTAGAGTATGCAGGCTTGAACCTTTCTGAAGCTGTATTAAACATTTTGAAAGGTTATAGGAAGCCTTCCACTAAGAAAACTTATTCTGCTAAGTGGAAAAAGATTCTCTTTCTGGTGCTCTGGTAGAAACTTCACACCAAATGATGCAGGGGTCTCAGTGGTGTTGGATTATCTGACTCACTTACATTCACAAGGTCTGCAACCCAGTTCTTTAATAGTTCACCTTGCAGCAATATCTGCATACCTTTCTGCTAGGACAAAAGTGTCTGTAGCATCAGATCCCATTTTCAAAAGATTTTTTAAAGGCCTGATGCATTTGCACCCTCCTCACAGGGCACCAGTGCCCGCTTGGGATCTTAATGTATGTATAGCCAGATTGATGCGGGCTCCTTTTGAGCCCATGGCTACAGCCCATTTAAAGTATGTTACCTGGAAAACAGTTTTCCTGGTAGCAATTACCTCGCAAGAAGAATCAGTGAGCTTCAGGCTGTCTGTGTTGAGCAGGACTACATTTCCTTCCACAGGGATAAGGTAGTCCTCAGAAAAAATAGACAGTTCCTTCCCAAAGTTGTTTCAGATTTCCATCTGAACCAATCAGTCACTCTGCCTGTCTTCTTCACAGACCATACAAGCTCTGGTGAAAGAAGGCTTCACAGTCTGGATGTGAAAAGAGCTCTCAGCTACTACATGACTGCTACTAAAGTCCATAGGCAAAACAAGAAACAACTTTTCCTTACATATGGGGATGTTGGAATGAGCAAACCAGCCTCAAAAATATCCATTTCTCGGTGGTGGTGCTACTTGGAAATCAGTACACACCTTTACAAAGCATTATAATTTGGATATTTTGTCCAGAAGTGATGCCAAGTTTGGCACAGCAGTCCTGCAAAGTCTGTTTCCAAAATAAGTTCTGTGCCCACCGCCAGGGGGTACTGCTTGGTAGTCTGCACAAAGTTATGAATATTCTGAGCATTACTGGGGTTAGAAGAAAAAACTACTCACCATAGTAATCTTCTTTCTTCCCAGTGGTGCTCAGATATTCATAACTCCCTCCCATCCTCCCCTTCCAGAACTTCAGCCTCTGCATTCCACATGCTAGTGCCACATAGCCATACCGTTCTGGGTACACTTCTGTGTGCTAGACAGATTTTAACAGAGTTTTCTGTCTCTCTTAATAGTTCTTCTCACTGTATGGTGAAAACCATTATTATATATATATAGTCCCTCCCTTGGAGATTTTTTGAAGTAAGTTGTTTTATTAGGCTAATCCTAAAAAATGTTTTAATTAATTAGTTGTCGGATTTTTTCATGTTGCCTGACTTACAGGCTTCTTACAAATCTGAACTTAGAACACTACAGTTGGTAGAGGCAGTATTTGAAAGATGCTCACGTGCAAAGAATTCCATCATTTGCATGTGTTCCATCTCTCCGGGCAGTCCAACCCACCAGGCTGACTGCACAAAGTTATGAATATCTGAGCATCACTGGGAAGAAAGAAGATTACTATGGTAAGTAATTTTTTCATATTAGACAAATGCAGGAGTCTAGACATTTTTTTCCCTGCCCTGAAATATCCTTAAAGGTTTTTCAAGACTAAGGCAGATTCAAGCCTAGCTCTGCTGTTTTACTTTACTGTCCTAGCAACACGTTGTACTCTGTTTCAAGGAGTTCTTACCTAGAGCCCAGTGTTAAGCTTGGAGATAGGTTTGACCTTAGAAGGGCAGCAGCCCAATGTAAAGCTTATTTATAAGGTACAACCTGGAGTTGGCTCCTACTTGTGGGTGGCTCCCTTATTACAATAATGAGCCCTTCTGTATTTATGCTGCATTTTAGGCTCCAACAGTCATAATAAAAGAATATGTGAAGGTTTTTGTTTTATTAAACTTTAGTATGCCAGATATAGCTATGTTTGATCCCCCAACTTATTGTATTAGAGTAGATTATGTGAATTATTTCAGAATAGGTGAGGATCAAACTAGTCAGCTGATCTGTTGTACCTGGTCAGAGGAATATTTAAAGAGCTTCAGTGCTCATTTTCCACAGAGACGTTGGGGAGAGAGTATCTCTCTTTTCTTTGGTGAATTTACATAGATGTTGGTGGGAACTTGACCTAAGCTTTTTCCACCCTATGTGAGAAGTGTTTCCTAAAAGTTCTTGGTGAGCTAGGATTTCTTTTGTATTTTTATACCAAAGTGTTTTCTTTTCATTTGTTTTTCTTTTTTTTTGAAGTTTATGGTTATCAAATAAATAGTCCTCAAGAACGGAGCGAGAGAGCAAAAAAAACAGAACGAACTCTGGCAGTCCCCTGAGGGTCCGAAAGGGCAGACAGATGTCCTCTCCCACAGCAGCTCTCTGACTGAAAAAAAATAGGTATGCCACTCAGCAACACTGCGCTCTCGGCTCCCGACTGAGGAAAGGATTTGGCGCCTTTTTTGAATCCTACTAACTGAAACACCTTTAAAAGCTGTACAGTTAATTCTCGGCATACGAATGGAGATAGTTTTTATACCCTCCTAAAAAGACTATTTGCCTGCTTTAGTCTACTCCTTATTCTGGTGCTTTAATTTTCAACTTTAGCCTGGCTTTTATGCATTTGTAACCAACCAGCCTGCAGACAGTTGTAACATCCCAGCCAAGAATCAGCATTGCTTAATTTAGCTCTTAATGTTGTAGAAGTATTTCTCTTTTTTACTGTTGGGAATTGCATGCAGCAAACAGCTAGTGTTAAATGCTAGCCCTGCCCAAAATTAGCTTCTAGAATTAGCTTAAGTGGACATACGTGCTCCCATTGTGATCTGAATTGCACTCCACTTCTCATCCCCCAGCCCCTCCCAAAAGCTTATCTGTACTAAAATTACTGTGTCTCTCTCACCTCCACAGAATGAACTCCGGCAGTCCCCCAAGGGTCCAAGAGGGCAGAAGGATGCCCTCCCCCACTGCAGCTCTTCCCTTCAAAAAACACAGGTACGCCACTCAGCAACACAGTGCTCTCGGCTCCCAACTGAGAAGCCCCACCCGACAAATTGTGTCGGCTCCCCACCACCACCCTTGGTCAGCTTCGAGTTATATAGGTGCAGTGACGTGATGGCTGAAACCAATCAGCCAAGTTTCCCATTAGCAGGCTATCATTTCTCCCCACTAGAGGCCGCCTCTGCATCCTTTACCTTCCTTCTCACCACAATGATGCTTTATCCAGCTTTGTGCCTACTCCTTCAATTTCCTTCTCCAACATAGCACCTACCTGTCTCACTCCCCCCATCTAGGCACCCCTTTGACTACCCCTCCCTCCCTCCTTCTCATCCCTGCCCCTAGGTGTGCCTCCTCAAATCTCTCCTTGGCACTCTCCCACCTTACAACATTAATGCCCCCCCCATCCGTCCTCCCTCCTTTCCCACCCATACTCACCTTCTCCTACCATCCACCCATCACTGCTTCACTCTCACCTGCTGAACCTCGGGCCTTTCTCTGTTGCTTAAATTTAAGCACTCCACCCCCCCGCGCACAACACGCAACGGTAAGAAATTCTCTCCCCTCCCTCTTCTCCTACTTCTACTGCTCATGGCAGGCGACATCCACCCCAACCCGTGCCCCCTAACATCCAGTCTAACCATGCCAGCTCCTGCTCCCTCTTCAGCCCAGCTCTCAGATTCTCTCCCCAAGGGCCTCCTTATATTCCATATTAAATCAAGGAGTTTGCTTCCTAAAATAGATGCCATCTCTGTCTGGGTAAACCAGTACAAACCTGATATACTTCGTGTCACGGAAACCTGGCTATCCACCAAAATCCCCAACTCCTTGCTTAACATCCCTGACTATGTCATCTTCCAGCAGGACTGTGGCAAGTGAGGCGGGGGGGGGTAGCGCTGTATGCCAGGCTATCCCTAAGTTGCTCCATTACCTTTAAGGAATCCTGCTCCGCCTCCCACGAATCTCTAGTAGCTCTCATCTCCTTTCCCTCATCCTCCCCCCTTTATATTGGGGTCCTATACACCCCTTCAAAGACCCCCCCAGTACCCTCATCAAGGCGATCACTACAATCTCCTCAGTCGCTAAAAATGGTGAACTCACTCTACTAGGTGATTTCAATCTCGACTGGCTCTCCTCCAACGCCAAAGCCACCGCTCTGAGGATCGAAGCCCTAAACCTCTCCCAACTAATCCAGGAACCCACCCGCCTAAATCACCGGTCTCAAAATCACTCCCTTCTGGACTGGATTTTAACCTCCGATCCACACAGGGTCACTGCCTCAGGCACCCCTTCGATGCCCTTAACGACCATTGCATCACATACTGCATCCACAAAATCCACTTACCACAATCCGGCCCCAGATTCATTTGGTCTCGCCCGCTACACCACGTTGATGAATCCGCACTACAGCATGATCTCTCAAATGCCAACTGGCTCCCAGTCTTTGCCTCCCAAGACGTTGACCTCGCCCTATCCCACTTCAGCAGCATCCTCCTAAGCACCTGGGACTGCCACGCTCCCCCTCAGAAAAGCTAGAGTTAAGCGTTACCATCACCCCTGGATCACCTTGGACCTCATCACCCTATCGTCGGACCAGGGACAAGGCATGGAGATCGTATAAAGTTTCCCTTGCTGCGACCTCCAGTCATACAAATGTCTCAGAAACAACTGCACCAACGTAATTCGGAAATCGAAAGCCTCATACTTCAAAGCACAACTTACCTGTAACAATGCTTCCCCTGCATCCTTCTGGAAGGTACTAAACTCCCTTATAGACCCCCCCCCCACTAAGCAAGCCAGCCCAGTCCTCAGCTTATATGGCAGAACAGTAGAAGACCCGGCTTCTGTAGCTGAACTCTTTAACACATTCTTCACCTCCTGTGCTCTACCAAACTCAGCCCCTCCACCCTACCCCACAACCCCCCCCACTCCGGTTTCCTCTTCCCCTCTTCACATCCCAGGAGGTCTACTCTGCACTCACCACTCTAAAACAGTCCCAAACCAGCCCAGATGGCTTACACCCTAGACTGCTCCACATCTCCGCCTCAGCCATCACCGCTCCCTTAACACACATACTCAACCTCTCCCTCTCTACTGCCACAGTCCCCACTGCCTGGAAGAAGGGCAAAATCCTCCCCCTGCATAAAGGTGGAGACCCCTCCCAACCAGGAAACTACCGACCCATCTCACTCCTTCCCTCCCTCGCCAAACTCCAAGAATCATTCATGCTCTCCAAACTATCAGCATTTCTCGCCTTGGACAGCTCCCTCTCCCCTTTTCAATCAGGCTTTAGAAAACATCACTCCACCATCACCACCCTGCTACGTGTAACTGACTCTGTTCTCACTGCCATGGACAAAGGCCAAACCACCTCCGCCATCTTTATTGACCTGGCAAAAGCCTTTGCTTCAGTCTCCTACCCCCTGCTACTCTGCAAATTAAGTTCCTTCGGCCACGCTCAGCCTGCCATTAACTGGTTCCACTCTTACCTCCAGAATAGGCAGCAGTCGGTTCAAATAGGGGACACTCTTCCCCTTCCCGCTACCCATCCTTTCAGGCATCCCACAAGGCCCTATTCTTGGCCCCATCCTTTTCTCCCTTTTTATAAACAATTTCCCCTCCCCTCCACCAGCCTCTCCTCAAATGTACATGTATATGTAGACGACACTATCATCTTTGCCTCAGGCCCCTCCCACGATGGACTGCTCCCCGACCTTCAAAATGACTTTAACAGGGTCCAAACCTGGCTTAAAAAAAAAAACAACTCAAACTGAACGCCAAAAAAATGGTAACCATGGTATTCGGAACTAGACAAAAGCTCGCCGCCCTACCCACACCACCACCAATCTGCACCCTAGAAGGCCCCGAGATAGTGCCTGCCTTCATGTACCTGGGAGTCTGGCTGGACAGCCACCTAAACTTTTCCACCCACTTCGAGGCAGTCTGCACCAAACTCTGGCCCAAGCTGGCCTGTTTCTATCGCCACAAAGCCAGCCTTCCCCTTCCCACCTGTAACAAACTCATACATAAAACTATCCTACCAGTCATGGACTATGCAGGCATCATCTACGGTTCTGCCCCAGCCTCATCCCTCTCAAAACTCGACATCCTTCTCAACTCCTGTTGGTTCACCACAACCTCTCCCCTACTTACTCACCACTGCCTCCTCTACTCTTCTCTATCGTTGACCCCACTCTCGCAGAGGAGGACCATCCATAGTGCCTCCCTCTTAGCTAAATACTGGCTAGGCTCCCTTCCTCTCATCCCACCTCTCACCAACCAGTTACTCTGGCTACCCACTCCGCCACAGAGGTGCACGCACTTTCCAACTCACACGCCCCCTCTCCACCTCGGGGCAGGCAGCCTTTTCCTACCTCCACCCCCTCCTCTGGGACAATCTCTCCCCCCAACCTGCATCAGGCCCCTTCCCTCGCAGTTGTTAAGCTACTACTCAGGTTTCTCCCTGCCCCCTCTTGCCCCAGTTGCTCTCAGGTTCCTTCCCTGACTCAGGTCTAGCCTTCTATGGCTGGTCCACTTGGTAATCTTCTGCTGCAGACAGCCTCACCTTTCGTTCTCTGAGTACTCACTGTCCTATCCTGGTACTAGTCCACTCCATCATGTTTCCAGGCCAAAGCTGTATATACAAACTCCTGATTTATGCTGATTACTTGTACTTACTTATGCTGTTAACGCAATTCAACTAGACATGAAAGTCCCAGATGATGCAATTAACTGTGCTGTCATGCACACTGCTGTTGTACTTTACATCTGTAACTAGAACTTCTTGTATTTTCTCTAGCTCTCAGTGTACACCTTGTACCCGGGTCGCACCTGGAAACGAGCCTCGGCACAGCGTGCCTTTCCTGGTCACCAATTTTAAATAAATAAAAAATAAAAATAAATAAATGTCTGCAAGAGCTATGCATGAAGATGCAGGGTCCTGAGCCCCGGATGTAACAGTCAACCTTGATCCTGGGTCAGGAGGTCGTGAGTCACTGGAAGTGGAACTGGTGGTTCCCTGGAAAGCTGCTGTAGCAGAAGGAACCAGATCTGTCTCGGTCAGAGAGGAACGATGAGGATCATCTTTGCCCTCTCCACCTGAAGCTTGACAAGGACCCTCTGTAGAATGGGAAATGGAGGGAAGGCATGCAAAAATGTCCCTGTCCAAGAGGGAGACAATGCGTCATTCCAAAAAGCACTGTGCCCTGGAACGAGCGAGCAAAAGTTGGAAAGTTTTGTGTTGAGTTCGAAGGCAATGAGGTCAATTTCCGGATGCCCCCAATGTCGGAAGATGGATTCAGCCACTTCCTGATGCAGTTCCCAGTCGTGAGCTAGCATCCGAGACCTGCTGAGACTGTCTGCCAGGACATTCAGAATGCCCAGAATGTGTATGGCCACTAGGACCAGATGGTGCTGGACTACCCAGTTCCAAACCCGCGTTGCCTACCCGGCACAGGGGGTACGACAAGGTTCCCCCTTGTTTGTTGATATACCAGACTACCGACATGTCCGTTTGGATTAGCAGTGATCTCTTGGGAAGGAGGGACTGAAAGGCCTGTAGGACGTACAGGACCACCCTCTTCTCCAGAACATTGATATGTAAAGAAGTCTCCAAGCTTGACCATAGTCCCTGGGCTTGGTGCTCTCCTAGATGAGCTCACCACCCCATATTCGAGGCATCCGTGGTGAGGGAAGCTAAGGGTGCAGGGCTCTGGAAGGGAAGTCCCAAGGAAAGATTGTGGGAATCCATCCACCAATGCAACTCTTTCTGGACCGCTGAGGAGACCAGTACCAAATGGTCCAGGTTGTCCAGGAGCTGATCCCACTGCACCCACAAGGACCACTGAGTGACCCTCATGTGAAGTCTTGCCAGGGGAACGGTGGTGATGGAGGCTGCCATCAGGCCCAGAAGGCGCAGGACCTCTCAAGCTGGGATGGTCCTGAGGGGAGGCCACTTTGGAGGCCTGACAGAGAAGGGTCTGCACCCTGTCTGGAGGAGGAAGGAAGGCTCTGCACTGGACTGTATCCAGGACTGCCCCAATGAACTGAAGTCTCTGGGCAGGGAGGAGGGATGACATGGGAACATTGACTGTGATCCCTAGTTTGCTGAAGAGGTCCAGGGTGAAGGTGCAAGCCTCCAGTAAAGAATCCCTGGACAGGGCTAAAATCAGTCAGTCGTCCAAGTAAGGAAAAACCGCAATACCCCTGCGGTGTAGAAAGGCTGCAACCACTGCCAAGCACTTGGTAAAAACCCATGGTGCTGAAGACGAACCAAAAAGGAGCACTCAAAACTGAAAGTGCTCCCCCTGGAAGCGAAAGCGCAGGAACCGGCAGTGGCTGGGGAAAATGGGGATGTGCAGGTAGGCATCCTGCATATCCAGAGAGCAGAGCCAGTGGTTCTCCATGAGGAGTGGTAGGAGGCTCTGGAGTGTCAGCATCCAAAATTTTTTGTACTCGATAAACTGATTTAGTTGGCTTAAGTCGGGTATGGGTCTGAAGTCCCCGTCTTTTTGGAACCAGGAAAAAGTGGGAGTAAAACCACTTTCCCCTTTGCCAGAGGGGAACATGCTCTGTTGCTTCTTTGAGCAAGAGCAAGTTTATCTCCTCGCAAACTAGGAGGACCAGGTCACGGGAGTAAGAGGACTTCTTTGGTGGAGTTTCCAGAGGGATTTCCTGAAACTGTTTGTGTGTCTGGACACTAGTTGCTGGACCCATTCGTCGGAGGTGACAGCCCTCCACTCCTGCGCATGACGGGTGAACCTCCCCCCCACCTGCTCCCCGTCACGAGACTGAGGAGGCAGTGGGAAGGGGGAGTCCAGAAGTGGCGGGACTTTCAGGGGGAGGACCTCCTGAATGTCTCTGATTTTTGGAGGCAGGAGGGGTGGCTGTACCCGTGGCCTTATGCTTCCCTTGGCAGCGCACCAGGGCATTCTTTCAAACAACATGAAGTCTTGCTGTATTCTGACAATTGCAGTGATTCCCAACCTTTGAACTGCCCCAGAGAACTAAGAGCTAACTTTCCATGTAGGGCATGGGACGCTGAGCTCGAGCTCGGTTGAAATCTCTGTCTGGAGTGTTTTGAACGTAAACCGTCAGATTCTTTACTCTGCCTCACTGAATGGTCGCTCTGGAGATTTCTCCTTTAGCTCGGTTCGGAAAGTCGGTTGAAGTTTTCAGTTTTCGCGGTTTTAAACCATGAAAAGTATCCGCATAGTCAGTTCAGTCTCTGTCTGTGGTGCGGTGAGTACTAGATAGGAATTATTCTGTTTTTCTGTGTGGAACTTGTTAAAGTGCGGTCGGTTCGGCTGAAGCGGCCATTTGATTGTGAATTTTGTTGGTATACTTAGTGTGTGGTTACCGGTTCTTATCGGTTCTAAAAAAAAAAACGTGTTTTTAACCATTTTTTTCCAATACTCGTGACACGGTTAGGAACCGATAAGGGAGTCTTGCCTGACGGTTGCCGAAAAAAGGGTAAGTTTGGTTAGGTTGGCCATGTCTGAGAAACCCAAGAAAAAAACCGGGCCCACTGGGTTTCAACACTGCAGTGAGTGTGGGGAGGTCTTTGCTAAGGCCGATACCCACACCACCTGTGTTTATTGTCTGGGGTTTGACCACCTCGATTCAAACTGCCAAATTTGTAAAACTTTCCCAGATCTACTCTTGAGAAGAGATTAGGTAGACTGAGGGAAAAGGAGGCCGAGAAATCCGCTGACCGGGATGGCCAGCCCGGTTCGGTTTCGACCGAACCAGAAGGAGTGCTGTCTGACCAGGGCGATACTACTTTGGGCAAAAGGAGAGCCGATTCTGAGGGATCGATTCTGACAAAAAGAAAGTGCAAAGATAAATCGACTGGTTCGGATCCAGAGGTTCATGTTCCGACCGCCGAAGAGATAGCCAGGGAGATTCAGATTGTGGAATCGCTCCGTCTGGTTCCGACCGATCCGGCTCCTTCTGGCAGGGGTTCGGTTCGGTTGGTTCCTCTGGTTCAAGAGTATACCCTTGAAGATTTTTATGAACTGGAATTTGAAGAGGAAGGGGAATTTGAGGATTATGATATAAGTGAAGGTCTGGATGTGCCTGTGGAACCGGACATCTCCCCAGACAGACCTTCAGGTGTTTCCCCTCCTAGGCTTTCTGAGTCCCCTTCTCACTTTATGTTTTACAGAAAGGTGGCTGAAACCCTCCGGCTTCCTATGGAGGAGGCTGTCGAAGACCAAGAGGAGCCTGACTTTATAGAGATGATGGATATCCCAGAGTTCAGGAGATTGCCTATTCCCTTCCATAAATCTTTTGGGAAACAGACACTAAAAATCTTAGTCTCTAACACTATACCTCCTGTGGATAGAAGAATGGACAAGAGGTATACACTTTCGGGCTCACACACAGGTTCTTACATCAACAATGCAGCCATGTTGGGGTAGTGCAGACTGCTGCCTGTGACAAGGCAAATATTCCCTTGGCTTCACACCCCCCTGACAAGGACTCCAGGAAGATTGATGCCATGGCAAAGAAGCAGTACATGGCATCTTCTTTGGGACTCAGGCAGACGAATTACATGGCCTATGCAGCCAGGTACCAGAAGTCCAGATGGGACACTGTACTGGCTAAACAGGCCTCCCCCCAGCTAGCCAAGGAGCTGGAGGTGGTGACTGCAGATGGGACTGAGGCATCTAAGGTTCAGTTTCATGCTGCTGTGGACTCCAATGATGTGTCATCAAGAGTCATGGCTATATCTTTGGCTCTTCGGAGGATGGCTTGTCTCAGATGTACTAGCCTCTCACAGGATACCCAGGCTAGGGCCATGGATTTCCCTGTGGTGGGTAATTCTCTGTTTGGGGAGCAGACAGAGAATTACATGAAGAAAATGGATGAGTACAGGACCACTTACAGGAGTGCTCAGGCCAAGGAAGGCAGGCAACTCCTCAAGGCAGCAGTCTAGGGGCAGGGGCAGGCCTTTTCAAAGGCCCTTTTACCAAGCACAGGCCTCTTCTTCCTTTTCTCAGAGGGGGTTCTTCAGAGGGAGAGGCAGAAGGGGGATGAACAGGGCTGCATCCACTCCTCAGCCTAAAGCCCCTGCCAAGCAGACACCCTGATGGGCCTGCCCGGGTCAACTCTCCTATTCCAGTAGTCGGCAGGCTGGCTTACTTTGTCCAGGACTAGATGTCTGTTACATCAGACAAGTGGGTCCTGGAAGTAGTAAGCCAGGGACTGGTTCTCAGCTTCAAATAATTTCCAAAGTTGAGAGCCAGATCTTTTCTACCTGCAAATCTCTCGGAAACCCTTGCCCTAGAGGCAGAGGTTTCTTCTCTCGTAGCTTTAAGAGCTATAGAGAGAGTACCTACCCTACACTGGAGCAAAGGACTGTACTCCAGGTACTTCCTGACCCCCAAAAAGACAGGGGAGTGGCGACCCATCCTAGACCTAAGATATCTAAACAAGCATCTTTTAAAGGCAAAGTTCAAGATGATAACTCTGGGAATAATCCATCCCTCTCTAAGGCCAGGGGACTGGCTAACCTCCCTGGACCTCAGAGATGCCTACTTTCACATTCCCATGAGGTGCTCCCATAGAAAGTACCTCACGTTCGAGTTGCCCTCAGGCCATTATCAGTTCAGAGCAATGCCCTTTGGCCTAACATCAGCCCCAAGGGTTTTCACAAAGTGCCTGGCACTAGTAGGTGCCTTTCTAAGAAGGCAAAAGATTTTGATTTTTCCATATCTGGACGATTGGCTAATAGTGGGTCAGTCTCCAGACCAAGTCAGGTCTCACCTGCAAGTGACCCAGCAAGTGCTCAGTTCTCTAGGATTTCTTCTCAACCTTCCCAAGTCAGTTCTCGAACCAGTCCAGCTTCTTACCTTCATAGGGGCAGAACTGGACACACTCAGAGCAAGAGCCTTTCTTCCTCTAGAAAGGGCAAGGGCTCTTCTGGAACTAGCTTCTTCCTTCAGCCTTCAGGTATCTCGACCAGCAAGGCATTTCGTCCAGCTCTTGGGCCACATGGCAGCTTCAACAGCAGTGGTCCAAGGGGCAAGATTCCCGTTGAGGGATATTTAGTTCCACCTGAGAGTTTTCTGGTCTCAGAGAAAGGACTCCCTTACCAAACTGATTCCAGTGACTCTGACCTTGATCCAAGCCTCCAATGGTGGCAGGATCAGGACAATTAAGGCAAGGTGTTCCTTTTGTTGCTCAGCCTTGTTCAGTGGTCCTTACCACGGATGCTTCTCTCCTGGGCTGGGGGGCCCACCTGGGGACCGTCACTGCCCAGGGCCTGTGGTCCCCCCAAGAATCCCTTCTCCACATCAATCTTCTAGAGCTCAGGGCAGTTTTTCTGGCTCTAAAAGCATTCTCACAGTCAGTTCAGAACAAGGTGGTTCAAGTCAGAACAGACACCACCACCATGTGGTACATCAACAAGCAGGGAGGCACTCGGTCCATGGCCTTGTTCGCAGAAGTCATGAAGTTGTGGCCCCTGGCTTATTCCCTGCAAACCTTTCTTGTAGCAGTTTACCTTCTAGGCAAGGACAATGTGCTAGCAGATGCACTGAGCAGGATTTCTCAGGGCCATCACAAGTGGTCCCTGGAGCCCCAGGTTTTGAAGGTGATTTTTTCAAGGTGGGGCACTCCAGAATAGATATCTTGCAGCCCCAGACAATCACCAAGTCCTCTCTTTGTTGCAGACCTCCAGTCCTGGGTTCAGTCCCTCTGGACGCCCTGATCCTGAATTGGGAGGGGAAGTTTCTGTATGCCTTTCCCCTCTTCCCACTCCTGTTCAAAGTTTTGGTAAAAGTAAGGTCTCAATCATGCAAGGTGATTCTGATTGCTCCAGATTGGGCCAGACAGCCCTGGTACCCCCTGTTGCTGTCCCTAGCAGTCCATCTTCCCCTGTCTCTTCCCAGGAATTACAACATGTTAGCATCCTCTCAGGGAAGGATTTGGTACCCCAGTCTTCAGTCTGTCAATCTCAAAGCATGGCTCTTGAGGCGTTAAGAGTTTGCAGATCTGCATCTTTCCCAAGGGGTTCTGGATATCCTCAAGGCTTCTGGAAAGCCCTCCATCAGAAAGACTTACAACTCCAAATGGAAAAGATTCAGCATCTGGTGTTCTAAGAAGCATATTTCTCCAGACACTGCTGGATTGCCTACGGTTCTGGATTATCTTATCATCCTGTGTTCTGTAAATTTTTTAAAGGATTGCTTCACACCAGTCCTCCTTTTAGAGACCCTGTCCCTGCCTGGGATTTGAATGTTTGCATTGTTCAACTTATGCAACCCCCCCTCTGAGCCTATGTCTTCAGCAGAGCTTAAGTATTTGACTTGGAAAACTGTGTTCCTGGTAGCCATTACCTCTGCCAGGCGTATCAGTGAATTGCAAGCCCTGTCAGTGGAACTTGATTTTATCTCTTTTCACAGGGATAAAGTGGTTCTTAGAACCAATAGAAGGTTCTTGCCCAAAGTGCTTTCAGACTTCCATTTAAACCAGTCTATGTCTCTCCCTGTTTTCTTCACTGATCATTCTTCCTCAGGAGAGGAGGAGGCTACACAGTTTAGATGTCAAAAGAGCCCTTTGTTACTGCATAGGCGTAGCAAGGGTCACAGGTTTAACTCCTCCAGTTGTTCCTCACTTACAGAGAAGTGGGAAAGGGCAAACCTGCCACCAAGAGAACTATTGCCAGGTGGATTGTGTCTTATATAAAATTCTGCTATGAGAAACTGGGAAAAACTCCACCCTCAAGCCTGAGGGCTCATTCCACAAGAAGTACAGCTGCTTCCCTGGCTGCAGCCAGGGATATCCCTCTCTTAGAAATTTGTCAAGCAGCCACCTGGAAAACGGTCCATACCTTTACCAAGAATTACTCTCTGGATATCCAGGCTACGAGTGATGCTCGGTTTGGCACAGCAGTACTTCAGAGCCTATTCCCAAAGTAGGTTCTGTACCTCCTCCTTGGACGCACTGCTTGGTAGTCTGCAATTATCAGAATACAGCAAGACTTCATGTTGTTTGAAGAAAAAATTACTCACCTTAGTAATTATACTTCTAATGGAGTCTTGCTGTATTCTGACCTCCCTCCCTGCCTCCCCTCTCAGAACCTGTTTTTGGGAAGTGGGTGAGCAGGTGCAGTGTTGCACCCCAGGGGTGTTTTTGTTTGCACCTTCCTCTCTTTTTGTTGGGTGCTTATTTATTATTGTTATTGTTAGTACATTGGGTTTTGTTTTTGGGTTTCCTGACTTGAGTCTTCCTTGGGAATCCAAAACTTTTTTCAGCCAGTTAGCTAGTAGAATGTTTACAGTTTCCACATAGAATTTTTAGTTTAGTAAGAATCTGATGGTTTAAGTTCAAAACACTCTAGACAGAGACTTCAACCGAGCTCGAGCTCAGCGTTCCATGCCCTGCATGGAAAGTTAACTCTTAGTTCTCTGGGGCAGTTCAAAGGTTGGGAATCACTGCAATTGTCAGAATACAGCAAGACTCCATTAGAAGAAATATAATTACTAAGGTGAGTAATTTTTAATTTCTGTGCCTCCAGGTCCTTTTCCGAACGGGCTGCTGCTGTGAGCCCGATTGGTACATTGACCTCACAGACCTAAGTGCAAGTCTCCTGTCCTGTAGGTCTGTGATAATGTCTTTGGTGTCCCCACCAAAGAGCACCAAGCCCCTCAAGGGGGTGTCCTGAATCACTGACTGAACTTCGTTGGTGAGTCCGGAGAGGCGAAGCCAGGAATGCCATCTAAGGGTAACGGCAGTTGCCGAGGTACGTGCCACCGAACCGACAGTCATAAGTGGCGCGTAAGGCATGCCTACACAAAACTTTGGAGAGGCAGAGATCCTTGGCAAGTTTCTCCTTCAAAGGCAAGGGGTCTGTGGACTGAACTCGCGCTTCTAGCCTGGCCAAGGTAACCTTTTGGTGGGATACCATGTGGGCCACGTAACTAAGGGACCACAGGGCACACATGGCCGAAGAATAAATCTTTCTTGACTCGTCCGGAGGAGAGATGCTCATGTGCTTTGGTACTGAGGAGCGATCATGAGCCACAGAGATGACCATAGAGTCAGCCTTTGGATGAGCCTTCAGGAATGGGGCATCCTTTGGTGCCCGGTAAAGTCTGTCCACCTGTTTGGGACAGTCGGGAGGGATTGAGGCATCTGCCAGATGATAGTGGTGAGGTCTTGGTGATGTGTCATCCAGGGGGAGGAATGGGGACCGGAGACAGAGACTCTAAGTCGAGATGCTCCTCAAGCCTCTGTCTCATGGGGTCCTGTTCCTCCTATTCCCAGTCGAAATAATCCTTCATGGACCTCAGAAGATCCGAAAAGGCAGGGTCCTCTGTGGAGATTTCTGGGATACCTTGCCTTCGGGCCCTCAGGCCTCTCCGGGACCTTATGAAGAGTCGTCAGTCCCTCTGAGCTATTGTTGTCATCCGCCTCCTCCACAGGACGATGTCAGATATACGAAGGGAAACATCCTGACGAGTCTTCCTGAGACATGGACAATGGTAATAGAGGAACTGCTCTTGGGATGGGGACCTGGGAGACCGCGTTGTGGGAGCCTAGTCTCCAGGTCAGAGACCGATCTACCATGCCCCTGTCACCTAGACTGGATTAGAGCCTTGAAATCTGGAGGAGAGGGGTGGTGGTGGAGTAGGTTGGGGGGGGGGAGGAATAACCCTGGAATCCCTGAAAGGTAGAGCAGGGATTAAATCCAGGTTAGAACTGTCCAAAGTGACTCCAATCCGGAGTGGGACCCACTGGGTAGTGGTCCCCAGGAAACCCTTGTGGGTAATGCGGGACATTTCGGGGTTTAGAATAAATCCCCATCATCAGATCCACTGTCGGGGGTATCCACGTCGGACCCGCCATAGTGTACATCGGCTGGGGGTCCAGCGTCAAGACAGCCCACGCCAGGGGAACTGATGTCAGGACCGGCACCACCCGATCCGGCGCTGGAAGGGGATCCAGCATCGGAGGGGCCAGCGTTGTAGCCAGATGAAGGAGCCCTGGTGGCAGGACCTGATCTGGCGTTGGGGCCACAGGTTGAGGCCAGTCAATTGGTGCCGGCTGCGGGACTGTCGGGACAACCAGTGTCAGAGGAGGTGCCGGGAGCCCGCCGGAAGGTGCAGGAGGGGTCTCCACAGTAAGGCCTGTTGGCTGAGGAGGAGCCTCCTTCTCCTTGACCCCCGAGAGGGGAACGCAGAGGTAACCCTTAACCTTGAGAGGGGAATGCGGAGGTGACCCTGAAGTGTTGACAGTGTCGAGAGGTGCCCATCGGTGAATTAGAGGGTTCAGGTGAAGAAGGAGGAGGGAGAGGGGCTTTCTCCCTCTGGTTCCGCTGGACGTCGGGTGAGGCGCTGTCAGGCCCTGATGGGGGAACCGCACCCATGCGGCCATCAGGAACAGCCGTCTTAGCAGGTGGAGTCAGGCTGGCAGGGGAGGAGCCCCTGACCAGCTTATCGACTGGTGCCGGGCAAGTACCCACAGCCTGGGTAGTCGACTTACCGGCTGCCGTGCAATCCCCAGAGGAGCCAGGGGCAGACTTATTGGCTGAGGTGGTGCGGTCGTTGGAGGAGCTGACGGCCGGCTGACCCACCACGGATTTGCCAGACCTACCATCTGATTTTCAGAGTGGCGGCTGGGCCTTGCTCATCGAGAGCCATGCATCGTCCACGGATGCTCTGCTCCCCGGATTTCTCCTTGTGCTTTTTGGAAGGAGAAGATTTTTCAGTTGAGGACTTCCTAAGCCGGCCCATCTTCTTCTCAAGGGAAGCCAGGCAGGCTTTTAAAAGATGGTCCTCCAAAGCCTGCTGTCTCCTCTTCTTTGTGGCCTGATTAAAGTGCTGGCACTCAGGGCAGGAGGAAACAGGATGGTCCGGGCCTAAACAGAGGATGCACTTGAGGTGACCATCTTTGTGTGGGATCTGTGTGCCACAAGATGAGCACTTCTTCTTGGGTGAAGACATCAATAAATTGAAAAAGAATTGAGAAATTCGCAAAGGAAACTCCGATGCAAGACACTTTCACGACGATCGCTATATGGAAGTCTGCAGTGTGACTGACACGAGGCGACGGTGGGAAAGAACTGGAAGGCGGGTGTGGGGACCGCCCATTATATACAGTCACGTTGACATTAGTCACGTGACGTCGGGTGGGTGGTCCCCCGTCAGGTATTGCTAGAAAAGTATGCCGTATGGCCCGATGCCAGGTGGCTTCAGTCCTATATGTGATGACCTACTAAAGGAACCCCTCGACGTAAGATCTTATATTTCTCAGTTTGTATTGCTTTTCCCACTTATTTATTATTGAGGTCGTATGCATGAAAACGGTATCTTTTTTCCTTGAGAGTTCATCAGCTCCTGTTGCTTTTTCCTCGCCTGATGTCACAATACTTTTTTGTGACAGCATAGTTATTCCCATGGAAAGAGCCTGTGATGTCACAACAGAGCATTATGATTTTTTTAAGTAGGAAATACGATGTAGGGGCAGATGAATTCTAAAGAATAAGAATCCTCTTTTTGTGGGAATTACCTAAATAATAAATAAGAGGGAGGAGAAATCTATTAAAGGTAAATGAAATAGAAGCTGAATTTTGTCTAAATATTCTGTTTTTCTCCAGCTGGCCTGGTGGCGCTGAGGGTTGAGGCGCTGGATGCCACACTTCGTGCCACGCCAGAGACCCGGGTTAGAGAACGAGCCTGGGCTGTCGGGGGTTGGCAGGGGAGGACTGGGATTGAGCATCTGCAGACTGCTGTCCTGGTCCTGGGGTGGGGTGGGGAGTCTCACCGTGCTGTAGTGGCCCCTTGGGGACACCTGGGGCACTGCTAGCGCCAGTGACACCATGGGAAGCACAGCATACGTTCAAGACATTGTGCCCGGACGTCATTACACGCCCACTCTCCTGGGGTCCAATCAGAGGAAAATGGCTGGCCGCAACCATGCAACAAGATGGATACACTCTAAGCCGCCCGGAAGACTTTGGCAGAGTCCTGTCAGGAAGGGTCCGGGGCTGTCCTGGCTGGCAGAGGGGGAGCCCTCCAGCAGGATGGCATGTCGGCCATCCCGGATCCTCCTGGGTGCAGTTTGAGCTACCCAGCTCTCCAGGCAGGCAGAGCCGGCAGCTGGATGCCCCAAGCCAGAATGTGTGCTGCAGCAGGGTTAAAAAAAAAAAAAAGTGCTATGAAAGAAAAATACAAATATTCTGTTTTCCAAAGCTTTACTTGAGGCAGCAGTAGCTCTTTAAGCTATCTGCTATGATCGCTCAGAGGTCCCTTTCCTCCATTGTCTAGGTTAATCTGACAATCCCAGTCCAGTACTTGGTTTTCTATTTGTTTCTACCAGTATACATTTTTTTTCGTTATTTGCCTGGCTCCCACAGCTTTCAGAAAAGGCCTCGTACCTCCTCCTGCTCCGTCCACCAGGGCAATCCCCACAGCATCCCATCCCCAGTTTCATCTGCTCATAGGGCCATGGGTGTTACATTTTTCCCCAGTTTTTTTCTCCCATTCCCCTGGGATGCCTGCGCTTAGGACTTGCGTCCAGGCTTGCTGACGCTCGCCGACAGCCACGCGCATAACAGCGTCCCCCCTCCCCGACTCCAGTAGAGCTGCCAGTGCCCCAAAAGCCCATGCATCCACCGGCTTCAGGGGCGTCGGGTGCTAGATGCGCCCCTGGTATCCCACCCCGGAGGGAGGAGAGCATCCGCTAGGACGCTCAATCCCCTCACTCCCATTGACTCTCAGCAACCTCGAGTCCGCTCTCAACCCGGTCGCTGGCATAGCGGCTAAGTGTGGCGCCCAGTGCCTCAACCCTAAGCGTCACCAGGCCGGCTCTACCAGTATACAAGACTGCATTTTTGGCATTGAATTTGAGCTGTCAAACCAGTGACCACCACTGCAATTTACCTAGCTCTCTTTTCATGTCCTTGATGCTATCCTAATTGTCAGCCCTCCTCAAACTTTGTGTCATGTGTGAACAGACAGATCTTGCCTTGTCTTGCTTCACCTATGTCGCAGCTAAACAAACTGAATAGGACTGAATCCAGAGCTGATCCTTTGGGTACCCCACTGGTGACTTCCCTTTTCCTGAGTGTTGCCCCATTAATCACCACCCTCTGGGTCCCTATCAAGCCAGTTTCCAGTCCATTGTTATTCTCTCTCCTAATTCTAGGTCTCCCAGCTTCTTCACCAGGGTGTGAAATTCCTATTCCTTAATTGCCCCAGAGTAGGCGCTTTTACTTGGGGACGTGTGTTTTTCTGGGGCCTGCCCACTGGGGCACTTAAGGTTGCTGGTGCACTTTCATCCCTCTGACTCTCTTCCCCCCCAATGTTAATTTCAGCCTGAAGCATCGCACCAGTGACTCACTGTGTGGGCTCCTTGTCCTGGGCATCCACAAGGCAGTGGGACTTTAAGGCACATCTGAAAGAGCCTGCCAGAGTGGTTTCCCGTTGTGCTGTGTCATGAGTGAACTTGATGTTAGGATTGCACGTCTGCCCAGCATCATGAAATCCTCTGTAAAGAAGCGCGGGAGTGTTCAGTGTGAAGAGTCAGCCCAGCATCAAAAGCAGTCAGCATAGTAGATAATTGTTAGTGCTGCATGGGGTTGCGATTGGCAACGGGGTGTTTTTCTGACTGAGAATCACCCTTGCGCCAACACATAAGCAAAAAGCTAGTTATTTATTATAGAAGTTGTTTTACTGCCCTGATCTGCTTTAGGCAGGAGGTTGCTAAAACTTGCTTGCTAAAAGAGAGGAGTCACTAACTGAAAAGGCAAAACAAAGAGAGAAAAAACTCATGACAGACTAAGATGCAGTGGGGCCTTTGAATGGTATTTTTTTAGCCCTGTTCTCTTTTTTAGTCTCTTCTCCCCACCCTGTTTTCAGGTGTTTTTTTTTTTTGTTTGTTTGTTTGTGGGTTTTTTTTTTTTTTTTAAACAAGGCAAGTGAGTGATGGGAAATTAGACTAAATCCTCAATCATCGTGATTTCTTAAGATGTATCAATGTCACTCAGTGTTCAGTGATTTATTGAGGCTCAGTCTGAAATGAAAGTTTTTTTTTGTGTAGTTATTACAGTCTTAAGTTTTGATAGACAACCTCAATATTTTATTGCAGTGATTACTTAACTTTGATACTGGGTAAATAATCTAGAAAACTAACTGCAAGCGTGTGGCAGGAAATAGTTTTAAAAGCCCAATTAAGGGACGGGGTTACTAGCTAGCAATTCAGTTCTTTTAAAGATAAGGATTATTTCTAGGAGCGTGGATATGTTGTTCACACTGTTTGGCATGTCCCCTTCCACTTTAAATATTGCTGGAAGTCTTCAAGTTAGCTCCTTCTCCCACCCACCTCGGCTCCACCCCATAACGCCAGATCTTCTTTCCACTGGAAGATACAGGTTCCCTCATGCTCTCAGCATTTTATAGGCCCTGGCTTTCAAATTGTCAGTTTTACTGAAAATCAAACTCGTTTGAGTTAGTGATCACGCTTTCGTCGCATTGACTATGGAGGAAAAAGCTTCCCCAGGATTTCTCCGGTGCCTCTGCAGCCAGAAGATGTCACGCACCACTCTCCACCTCACGTGCATTTACTGCCTAGGAGTCGGACATGACACCTGTCATGCGGTTTTGCTTGGCCTTCCATCCCAACATCCTGAGCCAACCCAAGGCATGCCTGAAGCTGGGGAGACCAGAAAAGAGAAACCCGCTGGTGAAATCAAGGAGGCTAGGTGGGTGGGTTCTGCGGCTGCAGGCTCCGCTGAACAGCTGGAACAGATGAAGGCATTCAAGGAGGAAGCAGCTCATGCTTCGGCTAATCGAAGCTTCTTCGTCCTGCTGAATCTAGGCTCCACCTTTACGGGCTCCTTCAGGGAGATGTGCCAGTCTCTCCCCACTCAGGGTGAGGCGCCCTCAGGCTTGCATTCCTCCTGCTCTCAGAAGACGGAGAAGGACCCGGTGTCTTTGTCTTGACGGAGACGCTCTTGGGACCGGGAGAGGTCCAAGCCCCAAGAACACATGGTCTCGACTTTGGTCGAGCTCACAACCTCAGCTGCTGGTTTTTGAACTTGCGCCTGGCCAAGGGACTGAGGAAGTGGCCGACAAGGTCGAAATTATCCTCAACCCCATTGACCCCTTTGCCAGCTGTGCCTGATGACTCATTAGAAAGGACTCGGTCCTGGTCTTTCCGGATGAGGAGACCCAGCCAGCTGGTGTCCCCATCAAGGAACCAGTCCCAGACCCCTGGGTCTCACCGATCCCAGTGTCTCACGATCGACCGAGTCGGCCTCCCCGGTCTCAGTTCAGGACCGCCTTAGACAATCAACCATGGAAGAGCCATAAGTGCTCAAAAAAGAGGCGACGCCACAGGTACTCATCCTCCTCGGATGAGGAGAGGCTCCGGCGGAAACTCCGGCGGCGTTATGAAGACCTTATGTGGCAGCAGCTGATCTTGACCGGGCAGAAGCCGGCTCCACCGCCTACCCCGGTCATCACTTGGCTCTCGCCTCCCAGGCCAAAGCCGACCCCTCTGGAACTGAAGCCCTCGGTTTCTCCACCTGGGGTCGGGCCATCTTCCGGTTAGGCCTACTCCAGTCTCTCCACTGATTCGGGTGGAACCACCGCCTAAACAGCCTGAGGGAGGGGCGCCCTCAAAAGAGGACCGACAGGACACTGAGCTTCCTTGACATCTGTCAATTACAGTCACTCCGGACCGCCCTTGGCAGATCGAAGGTGACTTGGGCGGTAGACCTCTGTATCACGACTCTTTGGACTCTGACGTCACCGGTTTGCACTCATATCCTGGGGATGATGAATCGTCGGTCGGTGCAGGGATGGAGGAAGGCCCTTCCTCTTTCCAGGGCATTCTCCGCCTCATCTCCAATTCCACCGGAATGCCCCTGGAGCCTGTCCAGAAAAAGGCAGAGTACCCTCTCACTGACATTCTCAAGAGAGGGGATACCCCGACGGAGGCCTTTCTAGTGGCTGAGGCCATAGTTGGCTCGGCCCTTGAACTTTGGCAGTGTCCTGCCTAGCACCATCTGCCCGCATGGCTCGCAGGTACACGGTGCCCATGGGGTCCCTTGCAGGGTTCACGGAGCACCCTTCAGCTGAGAGCCTGGTGACCGCCTCTGTGTTCAGGTGTTCTGGTAGTTCGGCTGACACTGACCAACTCCCAGACAAGGAGTCCAAGAATATGGATCACTCTGCCCGTAAGGCCTCTCTTCTTTGGGCCTTCGTCAGGCCAGCTTGGCTGTCATTATGGCACACTTCTCTCATGTCCTTCTTGGATCATTAGATAAGGTCCTCCCTCATCTCCCACCAAACATGCAGACCACGGTCATGCAGGTCCGTGACCAGGGCCGTGCTGTTGCTAAACAGCAGCTCCAGATGGCCTTGGATATCAGGGATTCTTGTGCCCGCTCACTGGCAGCCATGGTGGCCTCTCGCCACAGGGCTTGGCTGAGGCTCTCCTCCTTCCCAGCGGATATTCAGCATAAGCTTGCTGATGTGCTCTTCCTGGGTACCGACTTATTCGGTCCAGGAGTGGCCAGTCACCTTCAGCGTATAGAGCAGTCCAGTGCCACCTTGGATGCTACTTCTGCTGAGGGTTCTTCGGGCAAGAACCAGCAGAAGAGAAAGAAGCCATTTCGGCACTCTTCCCCTGCAGTCCAGCAGCCCTCCTGTCAAGGAGGACAGCAACATCAACAGCAGCAGCAGGCTCAAGCTTGGCGCCCTCGGCCCAAGCAGGGTCCTCAGCAGCCCCGTAAAGGAGTCCGAGGCTCAGGTCCTGGAGCCTCCTCCTCCTCCTCTCCTAAGCTTGCTCAGTGACGGGTTGGGGGTGGCGACCCCTACACCTGTCACACTAGTTCTGGGTCCTCCCATGGGGGGTCAGCTCTGCCACTTCCTTTCCGCCTGGTCCGCTATTACTTCGGACAGGTGGGTTTTTAAAGTGGTCGGTCAAGGACTGCCTCTAGAATTTGAGCAGTACCCTCCCAGCCGAGCCCGTGCCCCTTGGAAGGAACAGATTTCCGCATGCACCTGGTCAGCTCTTTGAGACGACGTAGCTCAGCTCCTCCGCAAGGAGGCAGTAGCTCCAGTGTCGGATCCTCCAGCAGACCCAGGCTTTGTTTCCAGGTACTTCCTGGAGCCCAAGCGGACGGGGGGTTGGCGCCCCATCCCAGATCTCCACTACCTGAATCGGTATCTCAGGTCCCGTACCTTTCGGATGGCCACTCTGAACCAGATCATACCATCCCTGGAGTGAAACATATGGTTCCGTTCACTGTATCTACAGGACGTGTTCTTTCACGTCCCAATCCATCTGTCCCATCAGCGGTTCCTCCACTTCAGGGTCGAGGGGACCCTGTTCGAGTTCCGAGCCATGCCGTTCGGCCTGTCATCAGCCCCACGGGTCTTCACCAAATGCATTGCAGTGGTGGCAGCCCACCTTTGGCGTCGAGGAGTCGGAATCTACCCTTATCTCGACGATTGGCTCTTGGCAGGTTCCACCCAACAGGAGTTGGAGCGGTCCAGGGATCTGGCCCTCAAAACCTGCTCCCAACTCGGCCTCCTGATCAACGAGGCCAAGTCGTAAGTCGTGCCTTCTCAGGTGATGGGCTTCATCGGGGCAGAGCTTGACTCTTGTCAAGCCAGAGCTCAGCTTCCGGCAGACAGGGCGGAAGTTTCTTTCCTCCTTTGCCCGATCATTTCTGGTTGGGCATTTGCGCCCGGCCCAGGACTTTCTGCACCTTCTGGGTTGCATGGTGGCATGCACCTCAGTGGTCCGTTGGGCCTGGTGGCACATGCACGCCCTTCAATGGGAGCTGGCCATCCAGTGGACTCAGCGATACGGTCACTTCGAGCAGCTGATCATTGTAACCCAGAAGATGTGGGACGCTCTGCAATGGTGGCCCACCCCAGACCGGTTGCAAGAAGGGATCCCGTTTGTCCACCCGAGCCAACGGTTGTCCTTACAACCAATGCCTCTCTTATGGGCTGGGGAGCCCACATGGGGGACAACACGGCCCACGTGTTCTGGACCCCCGAGGAGTCCCAATGCCACATCAACCTGTTGGAGCTCAGAGCAGTCAGACTGGCACTGTCAGCTTTTGCTCCTCAGCTCCGGGGTCAAGTGGTTCAAGTCCAGGTGGACAATTCCATGACCATGTACTACCTCAACAAGCAGGGTGGCACGCACTCCCATCTGCTGTGCAAGGAGACGCTCCGCATCTGGACCCTCGTAAGCCAGTTGGAGGCGGATCTCCTAGCCAACCATGTGGCAGGAGCCTCGAACCAGCTGGCAGATGCTGTCAGCCGCATAAGCCGGACATCCCACGAGTGGTCTCTCCATCCAGAGGTAGCTTACAGCCTGTTCTCCCATTGGGGCAAACCGATGATGGACTTGTTTGCCTCCAGGGAAAAGAACAAGCTGAGGCTGTGTCATGCCCACCCCCCCCCCAGCAGGGCTCGCTGCAAGGGGATGCCTTCTTGAGGCCGTGGTACCCAGCCTCCTCTATGCCTTCCTTCCATTTCCCTTGATCCACAAGGTGTTACTTAAGGTGAGGAGGGACAAGGCGAAGGTGATTCTGGTAGCCCCAGATTGGCCGTGCAGTTCTGGTACCCAGATCGCCTCAGCTGCAGGCCCCTGGAGCAGCTTGTACACACCCGACCTGATATCTCTGAACCAGGGAAGGTCTTCCATCCGGACCTTCAATTCCTGCACTCACAGCCTGGTACCTGAGCGGCTAGAGTTCCAGGCTTTGAGTCTTTCCGACGATGTCTACACCGTGCTTGAGGCATCTCAAAAGGAATCGACCAGGAAATGTTATGCCTTCCAAAGGAAAAGGTTTTCCATTTGGTGTCAGAGTAAGGGTCTGGACCATGTATCCTGTTCTGTGGCTAACATTCTCGACTACTGTTGGTCTCTCTCTCTAAAGGGGGTTTCCGGTCATCGACCGTTAGGGTGCACCTGGCAGCCATTTCTGCTTACCAGGTGCGGGCGGGTCAGCCGATATTGGCACAGGAGACAGTGGTTGGGCACTTTTTCAAAGGCCTGGATCACATATCCCCTCCGGTGCATGAACCTCCACCTCCGTGGGATCTGTTGCTGGTCTTGGCAGAGCTCATGGGCAAGCCATTCAAACCCATGCACAAGTGTGAGCTGTCACACTTGTCATGGAATATGGCCTTCCTGGTGGCTATCACGTCAGCCAGAAGGACAGGGGAGCTCCAGGCACTTTCAGTGGACTCCCCTTATCTGGTCTTTCACAGGGACAAAGTTGTCCTGCGCCCCAACCCGAAATTCCTTCCGAAGGTGGTGTCAGAGTTTCGCTTTAACCAGGTGTTGACTCTGCCGGTATACTACCCTAATTACACCTCGGACGTTGAGTACAGGCGCCATACTTTGGACCTGAGATGTGATCTCTCCTATTATAAGGAGAGGATGGCGGAAATTCATGGAGAGATTACGCTAGTTTCGTTCACCTATGCTGAAGCCACTTCTGCAGGCCTGCAGCCAAACAGACCATAGCAAGATGGATTACATCATGCATAGGTCTGTGCTATGAGTTGGCAGGCAAGGAGCCACCCAGAGGGATAAGTGCTCATTCAGCCCACCATACTGCTGCATCGGTGGCTGCTTCCAGGGACATCCCTATCCAGGAGATCTGCCGGGCTGCTACCTGGAAGTCAGCAAACACCTTTATCACCCACTACCACATCTACCTTGAGTCACACCAGGATGCTGGTTTTGGGGCCTCGGTTCTCCAGTTTCTGTTTCCTAAGTAGGGGATGTGCACCATGCCTCCCGGAGAACTACTTGGAGTCTGCCAAACAATGTGGATGAACAACACATATCCATTCTCCTAGAAGAACAGGTTACTCACCTGTAACAGTAGTTCTGGGAGTGGTATATGTTGTTTATCCACATGCACCCACCCAACCTTCCCGGCTTCGGTCGCACAACCTTGCTTCCAGCGAGCTAAGATTTGGCATCATGGGGTGGAGCTGAGGTATATACTGCCCAGGTGGGTGGGAGGAGCCAGCTTGATGACTTCTGGCAAGATTTAAAGTGGAAGGGGACATGCCAAACAGTGTGGATGAACAACATATACCACTCCTAGAACTACTGCTACAGGTGAGTAACCTGTTCAGGTTTAAAACACTTTCAGAGTTGGGGGCTAAAGCATTTGTCATATTAAGGGCTTGGGGCTGACAGCAGACTTACGAGTAGGGACCAAATAATCAGCCACAGACACAACTCCATTTTGATAAATTGTATTTATTGACAAATTTAAAATACTGTACAGATACTCTGTTGATAAAGTAGAAAGTTATAGTAAAAAACATAGGGTGGCATGTAAATAACTATTAAGAGCATGTATTAATAAAATGTACAAACCCCACTGGGCAGGTAATTTTTTTTACGAATTTCATGCCCTGATCATACCTGTGCTGACTGTGCCCAGTTCCAAGCAGCCCACAGCTACCACCCACTCCAGGTCCAGCACCTTCTCACCATCCACGTCCTCCTCAGAGCACACAGAATCTTCATCAGCCTCTGAGTATGCCTTGTACCAGAGATTCCTGACAGACACGCTGCAGGCACTGGGCATTTATACTGTTGCAGAGCACAGTACCCTGTCCACACAGTTGGGACTTTAGGAGCTTTGAGTGATGACCGTGCCATCATCTCTCCCTGGCCAGGGTCCTTCGAGGAATGCTCTAAGACAGTTTGCAGATTTCCCTCAGCTTTGCTTCCAGCCCCCAGAGACATCTACCAACAGTATTGTGCACACACACAGGCTCTGCTGGCACAGTAACTCAACTACTTCAGGGATTGAGGTCTGAGGCCCTGGACAGACCTTGCTGCCTGGTGCTTGACCAACCTCCTGATGCTGACTTTGCGCAGGTGGATGCATTAGGGAGAAAGGTTTTCACACAGTGATGTGCATCTCAGTATTTGAGGCACATTTGGCGCCTTTTAACAAGTGCCTGTGGGCGCAGCTAGGACAGCTCCTTAGCTGCCATGCTGCAAACAGAGTTAGTCAGGAAAACCATCTGCCTTTCTGCCAAGGAGCTGGAGTTGGCAAGGCACCAGAGAAGGGCAACTTATGATGCCAGTGAAGTGGCCTCCAGGCAGGTAGGAACCGAGCCTGCATTTGGCAGGTGGCATGACTTCACCTTTCTTGGGTGGCATCTCTAGCCCGGTGTCAGGTGCTGAATTCTCAGTTCCAGGGGAGTTATTTGTTTTCTCCCAAAGAGTTAAGAGGGGAACTTATGGGGCATTTCTACCTCCCAACTGAATCTGATCATTTTGGGGCCTTGCCAGGCCCTTGAGGAGTCCCTCCCTCAGGTGTTCGCCCCACCACTGAGGGTTAAGGGGGCTTTACCTCAGGGTGAGCCAGTTCTTTTCTAATTGGGAAGCTCGGTGCTCAGATCAGTATGTTTGAGTCAATGGTGAAGATTGATTCAGGGAAGATATGAAAATTACATACTCACTGTAAGTGTCGATCTTCCTGAATATCTTCACCATTGATTCAGATGCCCACCCTTCATCCCCTGCTCAGCTGAGAACCAAGGCCTCTGGCAGCTCACCCGGTGGGTGCTGTCAGTCTCCACTACCATTCTTCTCTCTCCTCTGCCATGGCCTTTATGGGTAGTGACTTGTGTTTCAAAATTAAAAAAGGCTTGGGCACCCTGGTGCCAATCCTCACCCAAAAGAAAATTCAAAAGGGAGTGGCTCCCTCTAAAAACCTTAAAAAAACAGAGGGGGACAGCCTTTTTATTTTCTTTTATGAAGTGAATAGGTGGCCACTTTCCCTCCATTTTTCTCCCCTTTTCTCGCTGCCTGGGGTGTATCCCCTATTATAAAAAGGGTCTCAGAAATGCTGCAATCTGATTGGCTGTTAGGATTCCAACAGCCTTACATTAATCCATGTTATACTGTCATGTACAGCCTTATCACCATGGCACATGAATTCTTTCTGTCAGCATTCCATCCTCTAGCCCTGCTGAATGTGTGGAATGATGCATTCTGATTTTGAACCAGCATTCTTAAACTGTTGGTGGAAGAACTATTTTATTAAAAATCTCCCTCTAAATGAGGAAAACATTGAAAAAGTATACTTTAAACTCTTTACTTTTGGTGTATTTTTTATAATAGCAATAAGGCACTCCCAGGAGTTAGATTAACAGTCAGTCACCCCCTAGGAGCAATATGGCACTCGGCTGTGCCTCGTGCCACATTACACCCCAGGTGAGTGATTAACAGACTGTTAATCTAACCTCTGGTCATGCCTTATTGCTTAAAAGAATATACACCTGTTAGTTGCTATATGTAGCACGTGCCTTTGGCACTATGCAGTCTAACTCCAATGAGTAGGTGCTCCGTCTGTGGAAGGATGCAGTGCACTTGTTTGGATCAGTGTACTAGGCTCACACAGGGTACATCCCTGTGGTTACGGGGAGAAGCAGGGCATGTTCTTCATTATGTTGCAATGTTTCGGTTGGTATCCCTTGTCACTTCTCTGTACATTCATGTAGCCCACTTCGCCTGGAGCATGCTAGAGGAGACAGCCACATCGTGACTCTGTAGGACTGCTAGTCCTACATCGCCTATGATCTTCACCTCCTTTTCTTGCCTATTTCTTTGACAAAACAGGATTGCGAGTTTACTCCTTTCCAGTGCCCCCCCTTGGCTAGTTTAAAAGCTTGCCAATGAAGCATTTAAACCTATCACCTAGGATCCTGGTTCCCCTCCTGGACAGATGCAGCCGATCATGCCAGTATAGGCTTGCATCACTCCAGGTGGACCCCCAGTCCCCAATGAAGCCAAATCCCTGAGCTCCACACCAGTTTTTCAACCACTGATTGAATCCCATGGTGTGGAACACCCTAGCCTCTCCTATGCCATAGATGGGCAGCACCCGAGAAAGCGTCGTATGCATACTTGGACCAAGGCCCCTCCTCAATTCCACAAACTCTTCCTGCACTTCTAATCCCTTTCTTAGCCAGGTCATTTGTTCCTAGGTGGACAATGACATCCAGCTCCCTCCCTGTGCAGCTGCTCCGGCAATCCTGAGGATTCGCCTCCTGTCCCTCCAAGTCATGGCGCCAGGCAGGCACCTTACCTCCCTCTCCCCTTCCTCCCCCATTTCTACCTTCCTAACAATGGAGTCCCCCATCAGGAGTTGTTTCCTTCCCCTGCCACCCTCCTGTGGGTCTCCTTTGTGGAGGTTCCCAGCATCCTCCTTGGTCTCCACTGTGGGTGCCTCCATAGAGGAACCACACTTTGCCAGAATGGCATAGGAATTGTGGAGAGGTACAACTGGAGGGATGCGCCTCTGTTCCACCACCCTCACCCTCCCTGAGCCCACTGTGGTCCAACCCTTCCTCTTTCTTGGCAACCTCTGAGGCAACGACAGTGGCACTGGTGGTCCCTGGATGGAAGAGGAGGTCCCACAAATCCTGGCCAACTCAGCCTGGAGATGAGCAACCTCCTCCCTCAGCCCAGAGAGGTGCCTGCAGATGGGACAACACCGCATCCTCCATAATGTCTCCCTGAAGACTGCTGCTCCACAGCCACTGCACTGCACCACTCCAATCATGTCTTATTTCTGGCCCCTTAACTGTTTGCAATCCTTACTCTTTCCTCTTTTTTTTTTTTTATCTCTCTCCTTACTTTCTGCCTGTGTGCCCTTTAAGCTCCTGATTGTCCTGTTCTGAGACAAGAATATCCTATATTTCTCAGTAGACTACTTACTTGCTCAGAGGCAGACTTCCAGCAGCTAGAGGGGGCCGGAGAGCTACTCTTGCCCTTCTAGGATGGTGGGTCTTTGGTGGTTCTGTGATCACTCACTTCCTGCTCCCAAACAGGAAGTTCCTGTTATCTGTCAAATCCTGTGCCTATAAAAATAGAACTAGCTTTGGGAGAAGGGGAGGGAAGGAGGGCAATATAGTCCCAGCAGAGAAGTCCAGTCACACAGCAGTCCTTTCTTCTGGTGTCTTCTGCCAAGCTATTAGCAGAATCTTTCTAAGGCAGTCTTTAAATGTAGCTTCCTTCTAGCTAAGCCACTCCCCCTGCTTACTAGATCTTTCTACAAGTAATTTAAACCTCACAGATATTAAGTCCTTTCAATCACCTGAGATTTACACCTAGATAACTGTTCAGATACCCATTCAGTTCAGTTAACCCAGACAAACACACACTTTTTTTTTGTTTTGTTTGTTAGTTTTTTTTACCCTAAATTAAAGGTCCAAGTACAAAAGTTCTTCTTCTTTAGTCCCAGCAGAGAAGTCTAGTCACACAGCAGTCCTTTCTCCTGGTGTTTTCTACCAAGCTATTAGCAGAATCTTTCTAAGGCAGTCTTTAAATGTAGCTTCCTTCTAGCTAAGCCACTCCCCCTACTTACTAGATCTTTCTACAAGTAATTTAAATCTCACAGATATTAAGTCCTTTCAATCACCTGAGATTTACTGCACTTGGGTTAATACCTGGCAGAAACAACTAGGTTCTGTCTGGAGGCAACCAAATATCAGTTCCATATGGTAGTGGGCTCTAATGACACTGCAGCAAGATGGATGGCCCTCATAGTGGCACTTAGGAGATTTGCTTGGCTCAGAACCACAAATCTCACCCAAGACACTCAGAACAAAGCCATGGATTTCCCCTGCGAAAGTAACTCCTTGTTTGGGGATAAGACTGAAGCTTACATGAAAAAAGTGGATTAGTATAAAACCAGTTACCAGAGCAGTGCTGCCATTGAAAAGGCTTCAGCCTCTTACAGGGCACAGAGAATGTGAGGTAGAGGAAGGTCAGCCTATGGCAGACCATTTTTCCAGGCCCAAGCCACCCCTGTATATTGGCAACAGAGGATATTTCAGGGGCAGAGGCAGGAGGGGCTCCAGATGTGACCAGGTCACTCAAGCTGCAGCCCAGGCAAAGCAGACTCCCTGATCCTTCAGTCAGGGTCATCTCCCCACTACCAGTAGGGTGCAGGCTGGCTCACTACTTCCAGAGACAGTAACAAACATGCTGCGCTCCACAGACCACAGGCAGGGTGCTGGTGCAGGGCTGCCGCCCTAAATCGCAAAACAAACAAGCTGGTACCAGCACTTCAGAGCCAGGATTTAGGATATAACTCCAGTGAAGGAAGTCCACACCTGAAATCTATATTATTTATTTAGTTTTTGTTGACCGGGTAAGTGCACTAGACAGATTCTGCCTATTTCCAGGCATGACCCGGGGAGGGGGATACAGATGAATGCCAACTGTCCTTAAACCAGATTAAGCTGTTGGTGGTATTTTTAGTGAGTGAGGGAAATTTGGCCTGGGCACTGAAGAAATTCCCCTACTCTTTTCGAGAAGTGCCATGGGATCTTTAACATCCACCTGAACTACCACCAGAACAGGAAGATGGGACCTCTGTTTAACGTCTTATCTGAAAGACAGCACCTCAGGAATGCAGCCACCCCACTTATGCTGCATTACAGTGTCAGTATTGGGATATTAACCCAGGTGCCTGGTGTGGGGATAGAACCCATAGCCTTCTGATCACCCAGCCTCAGAGGTGAGTGTGCTGCCTGCTGAGCCACTGACACCGACTGACTGATCTTGCAACAGTGTGTTATTTTATTTTAGAGGTATAAATCCCCTTCATAACTAACTCAAGGAACAACAATCCATGACACCAAACTGCCTTGGCACTTCGTCAGAGGGCACTGCTTCCCAGTTTGGAAAGCCATCCCACAGACAAGTGGGTCTTGAAAGTAGTGAGCAGGGTCTGGCCCTCAGCTTCAAATCCTTCCCTAAGCTGAGATCCAAACTCTTTCATCCAGCATCCTCACAGAAAGGGCAACTGTTATAAAGAGAAGTTTCCAGTTTACTGGTAGCAAAGGCAGTGGAACCTCTTCCACCCTTGCAGAGGGAAAAGGATTCTACTCGGGTACTTCCTCACATTAAAAAAGAATGGGGAGTGGCGCACCATTTTAGACCCTAAGAACTCTGAACAAACACTTGACAAAGCCAAAGTTCCGGATGGTAACTTAGGCAATGATTCTTTCTACCCTTCAGGAAGGAGACTGGCTGGCATCTTTGGATCTCAAAGATGCTTACTTCCACTTTCCCATCAGGGAATCTCACAGAAGATACCTCCGGTTCAGGCTTCCCTCAGGGCATTATCAACTTGCAACTCTACCATTCAGTCTAACCTCTGCTTCCAGGAATCTCAGAAAGTGCCTGGCAGTGGTAGTAGCATTCCTGAGAAGGCAGGGCATCACAGTGTTCCCTTACCTAGACTGGCTAGTCATGGGGCAGTCACCACAGCAGGTAAAAGATGCCCTCAGGTTCATCCAGGAAACCCTAGAGTCACTGGGGTTCATTATCAGTGTCCAAAAATCGGTCCTTCAGTCCACTTAGGTACTTAACTTCATAGGGGCAGAGCTGGATACTTGGCAAGGAAGAGCCTTCCTGCCCCAAGACAAGGTGGACAACATCCTACAGATTGCAGGCTCTGTCATCCTCAACAGGCCATAGCCAGCAAGACACTTCCTAAAGTTGTTGGGACACATAGCTGTAGCAGCAGGAACAGTTTAGGGTTGCAGGTTCCAGATGCAAGATATCCAGTTCCACGTCAGGGCACACTGGTGCCAAAGAAAGGACTCACCAGCAAAGTTAGTGCCAGTGTCAAGGACACTGCTGCAGGTCTGCAGTGGTGGAAAGACAGAAGCAATCTCAGATGGGGTGTCCCATTCAAGTCAGAATCCCCCACTCTGGTGCTTACAACAGATGCCTCCCTCTTAGGGTGGGGAGCCCATCTGGGAGAGCATACAGTACATGGCACATAGTCCACAGCAGAATCACTGTTGCACATAAATCTGCTGGAGCTCAGGGCACTGTTACTGGCTGTCCAATCCTTTGCTGCCTTAGTAAGGGACAAGGTGATGCAAGTCAAAACAGACAATACCACAACCATGTACTACATCAACAAGTAGGGAGGGACAAGGTCTGACCTGCTGTGTACAGAAGCAGTGAAACTATGGGGTCTGGCCTACTCCTTGCAGGTGTCCCTGGTGGCCATCCAACTACCAGTAAAGGGGACAATACCCTAGCAGATGCACTCAACAGAATCAACCAAAACCACCACGAATGGTCCCTAAACAGACAAGTACTGAAGGTAGTGTTACACAGGTGGGGCACACCAGAGATAGATCTCTTCACCTCAGATGAGAACCACCAGTTGCCTCTATTCTGCTGCAGGCTCCCAGCGAGGGGCACAATGCCTATGGACGCCTTGGTATTGGACTGATCAGGGAGGAGTCTGTACACATTCCCACCATTTCCATTACTACTCAGAGTTCTGCTCAAACTCAAATGTCAACCAGCTACCATGATCCTGATAGCTCCAGACTGGGCCAGGCAGCCTTGCTTTTCCTGTCAGTAGCCCAACCCATACAGCTCCCTCAGAGGCACAATCTCCTGACCTCCTCACAGGGAAAGGATCCCGTATGCGAACCTTAAGTCACTCAGGCTCAAAGCGTGGCTCTTGAGGACCTAGAGTATGCCAACCTACAACTCTCTGAAAATGTACTCAGGGGCTCTAGAAGCCTTCTACCAAGAAAACCCTATGCTGCAAAGTGGAAAAGGTTTTCTTATCTGGTGTGGCACTAAGAATTTAGTGCCCACTCAGTCGGGCTTGCCAGTCCTTCTGGACTATCTCACCCATTTGAACTCTTTGGGCCTATGGGTTTACATCACAGGTCCAGCCAAAACTGACTAATCAGAGTCAGGATTCTTTCTTGCCATTGTATAATTAAAACTGACTTTGACTCCTAAGTTCTTGTGAGTGCACACCTATTCTTTTAGTTTGTCTTACCCAGCCCTGTCACACTAGGACTTATGGCAGTTTGGCAGCAGTTACCATTTGCATAGCCTCTATCTTGCCCACCAGTGAGAGGTGTACAGCCTTACAGTGATCGCATTCAACCTACAGGGCTTGAAGAAGAGGTCCAGATTGGCTTTGAGAATTGAAGAAATATCCTAATTGATCCATATGCCCAAAATACTTAATCCCTGCAAGGGACCAGGGAAGGCCCGCTGCAGTGAAGGGGAGCAAGGGACAGACCTGGGTGAAGGGAAGGACCTGCGTTTTGGAGGTATTGACAAGAAGATCAGATACCTTGGAGAAGGAAAGAAGTGTATGCACGAGGGCTGGGATGGAAATGTCGGGGAAGAAAGAAGCACCAGGAGGTTGTCTGCATACGGTAACACGGAGAACTCCTTTGTGTTGATCATAATGCCATGGATATCTGGGTGTGATCTGATCGCGGCCACCAGAGGCTCAGTAGACAGCAGAAAGAGCAGCTGCGACAGAGGGCAGCCCTGAATGGTATCTTTTTGTAATGGAAAAGGAGCAGACAAGAGGCCGTTGGGTACCCTGGTGACTGGGTGGCGTAGATCCATTTCTGGAACCTGATGCCATATCCAAAGTGGGAGAGTACCTGTAGGAGATCTATCTATAGATTCCACCATGGGGTATGATTTGCTTGGGCAGAGGCCATGGCAATAATAAGGGCTCTTACATGGTCCGAGCCAAGTCTCCTCTTGACGGTGCCCACCTGGGAGGGATGAACTAGTTGGGAAATGACCTGTTGTAGGCAGGACGCCAGGACCTTACAATCTGTGTTAATGAGGGATATGGGCAAGTAGTTAGTACACATCTGCAGAGCCATATCTTTTTTCGGTATAAAGGTGATTGTGGCTCCTCTCAATGAGGAGGGAAGTTCAACAGCATCATGTGCGTGACTGAACACAGCCACTATCGCCGGAGCCTCCATATCTGGGATAAGCAGATATAGATCTGCAGAGATACCATCATGACCAGGAGTCTTTGAGAAGGAAAGTGCCTTAAGGCCTTGATCACCTCCAGGACCATTACTCGTTGGTCAAGGAAACACTGGTCAGCTTCTTGGAGACGAGGAAGCGGAATGACTGAGAGAAAAGAGGAGATGAGTTGGTCATCCACTGGCACAGAGGTACTATACAAGCCATGATAGAAAATCCCTCATTACTTCATTAATGGCCCAAGGAGTATACTGACTGAGCCGTCATATACTTAAAGAGCTAGTGTAGCTAAAGCAGGCAGACAGGAAAATAATACAAATATTAAGAAGTAGGCAGTTGTAACTTTTTATGTTTTGAAGTATTTTTTTTTTTGCTCATCAGAAAGTCTTCTATGTGATAATATTGTGCTGGATGTATGGAACAGCTCTTAGCCTGGCAGCTGACATATCTAGCTCTACTGCCACCCACTACATCATCAGCATTGTGACCTCTCTGACAGTGACATCACAGGTGAATGACCTGGCAGTCACTCACTTGTTGTTCCTAAACAGCAGATGTCACAGTCAGTAAAGTCACAATACTGGTGATGTAGTGGGGGCAGTAGAGCTAAATATTGCAGCTGCCAGGCAGAGTGCTGTTCCATACATCACACCTGCTAACATCGGGTAAACAATCTTCTAATTAAACAAAGGGAAAAGTGTCTCAGATAAAAAAGGTAATGGCTGGCTGCTTTTAAAATCTAATGTTAGTTTTAGGCAGTACACTAGCTCTTTAAGTGCCGTAATGTGTTTGGTAGCCTGCTGTACTCGAAGGCAATGAGCCAGCAATCTTCCAGCCCACTCACTCCCTTCGTAATGTGTGAGTCTCCTTATTTGATTTTCCACAATGACAGAGTCTCTTTGCATACAAATCTGACGTTTCTACTGAAGATGGTGTCTGAATGTACAATGAATCAAATGTTACACCTACCTATCTACTATCCTGAGCATGCCAGTCAGGGTGAGGCACTGCTTCATACTTCAGATGTACATAGAATGCTCAGATACTGTGTGAATCGCACCAAGGATTGTAGAAAGTCCCCTCAGCTTTTTGTTTCATTCACTCCTGGGAAAGAGGGTGCTCCTGTGTCTAAACAGTGGCTGTCCAAATGGCTATCACACTGTATTACATTTTGTTATAGGAAGTACAGTGTGGAACCTACTGGTGCGGTTTGTGGTACTCCACCAGGGGAGTGGCCACTTTGGTTGCTTGTTTCAGAAATGTTTCTGCAGCTGACATTTGTGCTGCAGCCACATGGAGCACTGTCCACACCTTCACTGAACATTACAGTTTGGACATAGTTTCTCGTAGATGTGTTAGTTTCGGGCTTGCGGTACTGCAAGGCTTGCTATCCTGAATATATATTAGACTGTAACCAGCTCCCAGTTGGTGTTTGGGACTGCTTGAGATGGGAATCATTCGAAAGGTTTTGACTAATGGAGGAGATATCCCCAAAGAAGATAGAACAGTTATATACTTACTGTAATTACAGATCTTTGAGAGAATCTCCTCGATTAGTCCATGCGATCTCTGTCTCTGTCCCCCCCTTCTGCTGTCTGATGCTGGGTTGCATCAGATATTGTACAACTGCACCTAATATATATGGATTATATATCCAGCCCTGTACCTCACCTTGTGTGCCTAGGTTGGCCTTATCTCCTGGTTCCCCATGGTTGAAGGTCCTCTGAGTCTAATTTCTGGTGGGGAACTGAGGAGTGATGGGGCCGACCACACTTATATTGCTGCTGATGCATGTTGTCACAGTGAGCAACTCACGGCTAGCAGAAGTTTCTGTGTGGTTATAGTGCCTGTCTTCTATAGTTCCAAAGGCGTGGACTAATGGATGAGATTCTCTCAAAGAGTTACTGTTACGGGTAAGCACATATCTGTTCTATTTCATGATTTTAGAGAACCCACCACAGCTGCTGCTTTTGTTCAACAAACATGGGGAAGCCAGAGAAAACCTACATCATCTGGAATCAAGGCAACCCACAAGAAAACCACTGACCTTGTGGCTGGCTTAGGAGCAGATACCAGATGGATACCTTCCCCCTACCCTCCCTCCCTCTAGGAGTCCAAAGCACTGCAACAGGAGCTGAGGATCAGAGCCTCAGTAAATGACTCCTCAGCTGCTGAATATCCTCCAGACAGTTCAGCATTGCCAAAGCTTTTGTCTGACCAAAACCAGACTGCCATACCTGGGGGATTGACAGGGGTCTCGCAAAGCTGATACAGCACTCCTGTTCCTGGGCTCATGTAGCCCAAGGACATTGGGGCCCTGAATCACTGGCTTCTAGAGATGTTCAACATCTAACTTCAGTTTCCCGGATCATCACTTGACAGACTGTCTCATGAACTGGTGTTTTAATGTTTTCGTCCCTACCTAAAGTGCTAAATGCTCTTGATTTCAGGCTACTGTTGGGCTTAAAAGCTAACTGGTCCTAAACAGAGGCCCTCCCACTGAATTTGTCCACACATGAATCCATAATACAACATCTGGGCTGAAAGTGGTTACCACAGCAGATTAAATATCTGGGCACCACCCTTTCCACAAAACTGAACCCTTGGCTGACCTAAACTTGAAACTACTTTTATCTGTATTAAAAGTAGACCTATGCAGGTGGAAAAAAACTCCATCTTACCTTTGGCAGGAAAATTGTGGCTTACAAGATGATGGCCTTTGCTAAAATCTTGTTCTGCCATATTAGCCTCCTTATCCCAATCCTACTAGCAATGTTTCAGCACTCTGAGAAATTGGTAATCTCTTTCCTATGTAAAGTAAAAAGCCTCATCTTAATTTATAGAAACAGAAGACCCCAGGCAAAAAGGTTGGATGGGCACTACCCTGGTTATGGGCCTGTCACCAAGCAGGGGGAATCAGGCAAAATCTCCACTGGTTATCTGCTAGAAAAGACCCGGCCCCTCTCTCCTTATGTATGGAATTGGGTTCCCAACACAGCCCACCATGGGCAGGCTGCAAAGGGGGTGCCCAAAATACTGTGTGCAGCCATCATATATCACGATTCAGGTTTTCTTCAGGCAAACGTGGTTCACCTTCACGAAACATAATAATTGGAGAATATTGTACCTGGGGAGATGGGAGCCACTATGGAACACAGCGGGTAATATGCCGATTCACTGGACTTCATGGAAGTCCAAAGGCATCACAACTGTAGGCAACCTTTAAGTTCTCTAGACAGGAATCCTGGAGTCCTTCACATGCATAATGACCAACTACGACCTCCACTAGGCAGACTTTTGGCATTTCCTACAGATTAGGTATGCAGTCAATGCAAGAACCCAGCCTCAAGTATTGCCAAGGGATATACCACTCCCTCACCTCATCACACAATGGCTAGAACATCCCTTCAGACTAACGGGCATAATTTCACTGCTTTCTGTCCCGCTATATCCCTGCTCTGGAAAATTGCAAACTTGTCTGGGAGAAAGAAGTACAGGTTACCATCTCCAAGGAAGCCCACATGGGATTCTGGGACACGAGGTACCAGTTGATTAAAAAAATACATATATTACATCAGTGGTACCATGCTCTAGAAATGTTCAAGAAAATGGGCTGATAGCTGCTGGAAATGTCACCAAGGTATAGGAACAGTCACTCACATCCTTTGGTCCTGCATATCCTTGGTACTATTTTGGTGCTGGATCTCTCCATTGTGTAGCTCAATTCTGTGTGCCAATGTACTCCTAGACCCAATCTTTTGGCTATTAGGAGGCACAGTCATAACCCTAGATGTCACCCATCACCAAAGATTATGGCTGATCTCAATAGCCATGGAAACAAAGAGACAAATTCTCCTCAAATAGAGAGTAGATGACCCCCCCCCATTTTCCAGGATTGGCTCACCTCTCTCATACAACTGGTGGAATATGAGTGACTGAGCCACCTAACAAGCCATAATCTGCAATGATTTCATACCATATGGGATACCTTCCTTCACCATATACAGCTGTAATGATAGACATGAATGCTGCTCCTCTACATAAATGCTTGATGATCTCTGGATAGTTCCATACATTCATAATTGAATACCCGCTGCCCTGTATTGTGGTAAATTGCTGTTAGGAAAAACAGTGTATTGGACAGTTACATGAAGTTTATAAGATGTTAAAAAAGAGACAAAGGGAGAACTTGCTAGATTAACTGATTGTACATCTGCTATTCTTATACATTATGAACAACTTTAGATACATGATTATTTTCCTCAATAAAAATGGTTTTAAGAAAAAAAACAAGTATTACAGTAACCAAGGACATTACAAAAACACTTTAGTTCAAACCACGCTCATAACTAAAATAAGATCGGACATCTGGTGACGTCGGCATGGTGACAGCTGCCTAGCTCCAAGCTCCCCAGATGATTACAGAAAAAAAAAAACCTCCATCAACATATTCAAATCCACAAAAACAACTACTAAAATACAGAAAAAGAGAATATAAAAAGATGGAGATGTCAACCAGTACATGAAGTACGAGTAAAAAGGAAGATGGAGATGGATTTGTTGATGCCAATTCAGAGACTGATTCTTCAAGAGCTTCAGATCAACATTCCCTTAGATCAGACCACAGCTGTCACTCACAGGCCTCGGGCAAGACAAACAAAAAAGTACAACTTTAAACCATCTACAAAGAGATAGTTGCATTTTGAGCAGACATGAAAGAAGCACTGCAAGAAATAAGATGGGACAATAAATCTCGAGCAACGAATGGATGACACAGAATGCCAGATCACAATCGCAGAGAACTGAGTAGACGATCTGGATACCAAAGTAAAACAAGTACGAGAGACACAAGCACAAATAAAAGGTCGTCAAGAAGATGTTGAGAACTGATCATGACGTAAAAATATACACTGAGGCTAACAATCTGCAGACCTTCCTGAAGCCCCTTTTAAGTACCGTACTGGAGTTGCCAGACTCGCTGCACCTACAGATCGAGAGGGTGCATCGTGCATTGGGGCCCAAGCCTGCATCCCCCACAGCCCGCCCTCTGTCAGTTCTTATCAAATTCCAGAGATACGCTACAAAGGACCAAGTACTGCAAAAAGCATGGCTAATGAAAAAAGTTTTTCATGGACAACAACGGGCTATTCTTTTAAAATGATTACACACCTGAAACATTATGTCTAAGAAGAAAATATATCCCATTGCTACAAGTCCTTAGACAAAACCAATCAAGTTTTAGGACACCATACCCAGCCAGACTGATGATGTATCTGGACATCAGGAAAGAATATGGATCAGCAGAGAAGGCCAGGGAGGACTTGTCAAAAAGGGACCTTCTGTCATGAGAGGAACCTGGAGAGAACAGAACACTGAGACCCCAGGAGCAGCACTGGAGAATGACCAGAAAAAATGCACTAGCAGGGTCCCAGGTTGTGCAGTCAGCGAAAACAAACGAGGACATACTGGCGCACTTGAATACCTTTTGCAGGTTCCCAGACAGCACTTGAGAGCCCCGGGTGCAGGCTGTGTTAGGTCATCATGGAAAATCACACTGTCTGCCGGGGAAAACAGGACACCTATTTTTCTTGAACGGATTTAACTGTAAGTAAATGGGGCGCTCTAATATAAGGATTACTTGGAGCTGGAGGGACAAATATAAAGCAACCAAAGTAAAGGGAGCTTACTTATATGTCAAATTAATTAACTGTGTTAGACAAACTCCCAGCTTGTGTAAAAGACAGAGAATGGGACTTAAGGGCTGACCATGACAACAACATGAAGACTTGACTCGGGAGTTTATCTTTTTCTCTTGTGATGGAGGAAAGAGAGGGAAGCAGGGATATCTGGACCAGATGTTGTTTTACAGCTTACCGCAAAACTGAAATTCCTGCATGTAAAAAATGCACCTCATGCATACCTTAAGAGACACAGGGTTAAGAGCCATGCTCATGACGGAATGGCAGCTGCCATTTTGGCATTGGCTGAGAATGTACGCATCAGTGAGATAAAATGAACACTTGTAAAGATTGCTAAACAGATGGTAAAAAGGAGGGCTTATAATGAAGGGGAGGGTAGGGAACCAAAAGGGAAACCTTAAGGGATAGATATATTCATCAATGATCTCTATGTAAAGGGAGGGGTGGCTACAAAGGATGCAGTAAAAGAAGGACCATCAAAACGTGTTAGTTCAAGACGGAGCACCCAAGATGGTCAGGAGCTGATATTGGGGACAGAGTTAATGGAAACACTTGAAACTGGGGTAACCCCTCGAGGCATCTATGGGGAGAAAATACTGATTAAGATTAGTCATCATGGACTAGGGTTTTACATGCCTGTTGAACCTGCACTAGGACAAGCTTAATGTAAACCCCAGGTATTATAACAGTAGTGCGAGAGATTTATTTCAAACGTCTACACAGTGCATTCGGGCACGTTTTAAATAGCTATGGGGAAAAGGGAAGAGGGAAAAACATAGCCTTTGAGCTTAGCACTAAGAAATAAGACGAGAGAAATCTTTGAATTCCCATGAGGAATACACAAGGGAGGCCCTAATTAGTATTTATAGGAGCAGAGTATTAAATAGTCAAGGATACCTTCCTCATAAACTGTGCTCCCATGGAATAAACGTTTTAGACCCACAAAGCAAGGCATAGCACAGGTCTTTCAATAAATCAATAATGACAATTATGGTCTCATGTATTAAGATGTTGGGTGGGGGGGTGATCCAAAGTTATGAATACAAATCTGCACAGCTAATAGAATTAATGGAGGTAGAAGCAATGTCAAAATAAAACACAGGACTGATAGTAAGAAAACGGGAGATGGGTAAAATTGTAACTTGGGATAACGAATGGAGGCTTTATGGGGGAGAATTCACTCACACATTTGAAGGGTCACATGGGATATGGGTTGGCTAGTAGATGTACAGAATGTAAACTGGATGACTGGGGCAAAATTCCCATTTTACTGTATACCCATGGGAACTGTTGGAATAATATTTATAAACTGTGATACCATAAGGAATGGATTGATGTAGCCCACAAGTTTTCCCAACATCAAGTGGAGACATTTAGTGCATAAAACTAAATCTAAATCTGGGGCCATCTAGAAAATAAGGTATAAAAGAGGGGGTAGACTTTAATACAGGATATGGATAGCTCTCAGTATGAAATATGAGTGTGTAAATTGAAGAGGGTTGTGGCCACCTATATGTTGGGAAGATGTGGAAGGCTATAAACAATAATAAGATGGTCTTGAAAATTATTACCTGCTGATCTCCTATCCAGACAAACTGGCATGTACTATGGTAACAAGCCAGGATTACTGTAATCTACTGGGGGCGGGAGGAGTATTTCTGTTATGCATTTTTACTTACAGTGTTACGTTAATTACTGTACTGCATGCAGTCTCATGTTAGCACTTATAATTTATTTTTACACTTAATTATTCTTTATTTGAGCGTAATTTATCTCACTATAAGGAGACCTTTTTTTTTTTTTTGGAGACATACATTCCCACCAGTGGACCCACAATTGGAGCATTTCCGATCATCCCCCCCACTTGCACTAGGCTTCCACACATGAAGAGAACAGGTGCAAGCTCATAGGGTGTACAAATTATTAAACCTCTACCTTGGAAGTACACTTGTATGTAGTTGTTGTTTGTCCATTATGATAGGGTACCCCCCAACCATAGTGGAAGTTGGTACCTTAGTTTGCTGTCTTGACTCCTGGAACAGAATGGGAGCACAGTTACTTATTTATAGAAATAGGGCCCTTGTTAGAGCCACCAGTTATAACAATTACCTTAAGGGACAAAGTTTACAAAAACAAAAAGTAAGAAACAACACACAGACAAAGTATGTGCATGGAATATATTTATTGCAGTGTATTTATACAAGATATACAACTGTTGTAGCCAGGAAACATTGTACTTGTCAAGATATCAACAACAACCACTTCAAGATGAGATACAATCAGCCCTGTACCAGGGTAATCCTTTATCTCATAGAAAAGTGTATTTGAGACAAAACCTATATAGTGGGAGACAGAAGAAAATGGAAGGGCAATGTAGGGGCCACAGACCTGGGCTAAACCTTTCCCAAACACTAACAGTACTAAGATGGATACCGTCTCAGTAAAAAATATTATTCATGAATATAAGTGGTTTAAACAACCCTGTTAAGAGAACGAGATTGTGTCAGTACCTGCATAGACATCCAGCAGATATTATTTATTTACAAGAAACTCAACAAGTGCAGAACATATTTAAATTTATGGATGGTGGACGCTATCAGGTGTACAGATCTGCCTACCGGGGGGGGGGAGGGACGCAGTTATCCTTATCCCCCTTACCATCCCATTCCAGATACAGAATAGTTATGCAAATACTCAGGGGCATTCTGTGATAGTTCAGGGGAGGCTACATAAGCAAGAAGTCACACTGGTCAGTCTATATCTTCCACCGCAGGCTTCCACGCCAGTAATAAGACAATTGTTCAACTACTTGGTGGATAGATTACAAGGGCAACTAGTTATAGGTGGAGACTTAAACATGCTACTAAACCCGGGTGTGGATACCACTAACTCCTTGAGGAGTAGAGGTATACATCAGTGCAGAAGTTCTTTAAAAAAAAAATATAGCCCAAACGGGCATTCTGGATGTATGGCGCACACTATTCCTTACAGACCAGATGTATACTTTTTTCTCCCCATGGTTTGGCTCACATTCTTGATTAGATTATTTTCTCACTACATGTGAGCATTTTTGTCATGTTCAAGACATGACACCGACCCCATGGATCTTATCAGATCACACCCCAGTCTTATTAAAAATTCAGTTGGGCAAACAGCCCAAGAAAACACTCTGGAGATTTAATGCAACACTTCTGAGAGACGCAGAATTAAAGACAGTTCATGAAGAAAAATATAAACAAATACAGCTAGAAAATGAGAGCCTGGAGTTCCCGCCCACTTTATTGTGGGACACAGTTAAAACTGTTATAAGAGGATCTATCCTGGAATATGCAGCCAGGGAAAAAAGCAACAGGAGGCTAGATAAAGGGACCTCACTCAACATTTGGAATCATTACAAACTCTATTTGTTGTGGGAATTAAGGAAGTGGCCCCCTCAGATATGGCAGGCAAAGCAAGAAATACAGAAATGTATGGATGAGAAAATGGTTTAACAAAAGGCGTTCCTGTGACATCACTCCTATGTAGGGTTGGCACTTGTGGAACTAGAATTCTAGCCAGACGTATTGGATAAAACAGAAAAGCACAATGTTGTTGTGCTGCACTGAGTACGTCACTAGTGCAGCACAACAATATAGAGCGCAGTCGCGCATGCATGATGAAGCGGGCCATGGCAGTGAGAGCTGGCCAGGATGTGAACAGCGCTTGAAGAACGGTGCCCTTGTAAGTTATTTTTTCACTTTTGATGGGACAGTGGAGTGAAAGTGTGATTGCCCACACACTATAAAAGATTGTGTATGAACAATCATACACTAACAAGGCAGTTTTACCATCTCGAGGTTTCAGTGGAAAAAAACAGGGCATACATTTCACATAATATTATACACTATAAAAAATACAGGATGAGCAACTTTGTGCATAACCAGTATGTTCTGCCACCTCGAGGTTCTGATTCGCACGGACCTCTCGAGCTTCGCTCTCAAGGTCAGAGGGAATCAGAACCCCTCTGTGGCTGAACACATTGGTTGTGCATAGTTGCCCATACAGTATTACTTGGTATTACTTCATATGAAAGAACAGAAGAAGGCCAAAGCCCATCGAGACTGTTCCCCACACTATGTGGGACATTATTTATTTGTCATCCCTAATCCAGATATCTAATTTGTTTTTAAAGATAGTGACACTAAGAGCCTCTACTAGTTCCTGTGGCAAGGTGTTCCAAACAATAGAAGCCCTTATTGAAAAAAAGTTTCCCCTTTTGCTGGTTCTATAATTTTTTTACCTCAAGCTGTTTATTGTGCAGTCTCGGAACATGTCTCCTTTTGGAGAATGTTAGACCACATTTTTCCATTAGATCTGGTGAATTTATTAAACTAAAAGCCATAAGTATATTACCTCTTAGTCTTCTAGTTTGAAGAGAAAAGAGTCTAGTAGCTTTTAATCTATTCTGATAATCCAAATTTGTTAATCTGGGAATCATTCTGGTTACTCTCCTTTGGAACCTGTTCAAGAATGGCTATATATTTTTTTAGATTTGGATTCCAAAAGGGGGAGCTATAATCTAGATACGGTCTAATGTATGCCCTATGCAATGGAATAAGGCGGTGTTCAGTGTGATTAATAAAGGTACATTTTATTTACCTCAAAAGTCTATTAGTCATGCAAGCAGTTCTAACACAGTGATCATTTGACGTAAGTTTATTATTTACATATATGCCTAAGTCTTTTTCACAATTTGATGAGTGAAGTGGTAATCCGTTTATATGATATATCGTTTTGGGATTGTTTGCACCAAAATGTGCTACTAAACATTTGTCTTGATTAAACTGCATATGATTATCATTTGCCCAGAGTGTTAATTTTCCCAAATCCTCCTTTAATGAAGAAATATTTTCTTGATTATTAACTTTACCCCCTAATTTAGTGTCCTCTGCAAATTTAACCATGAAATTTTTAGGCCCTGTTTGTAAATCACTAATAAAGAGATTAAACAGCGTTGGTCCCAAGACCAACCCTTGTGGCACACCACTTGTCACGTTACCCAGATCAGACAAGGTGTCACTGATTCTAACTCTCTGAGAACGGTTTGTCAACCAGTTTAAAGTCCAGTTGACAATATCAGATGATAAACCTAAATTATGCATTTTAGTAATGAGTTTTTCATGTAAGACTTTATTGAAAGCTCTACTAAAGTCCAAAAGAATTACATAAGAAGGGATACCCACATCTAGTAGAGCACTTATATTATTGTAAAATGATATCAGGTTGGTGGTACAAGAATACTTGGGAGTAAACCCATGTTGATTTTAATCATAAATTCCTAATTTTTTACAATCTTGATCTATCAAAGACTTCATTACCCATTCCATTAGTTTACCAGCCACTGAGGTCAGGCTAATTGGACGATAATTTTGCACAGAACCTCTATTGCCTTTTTTAAATATAGGGGTAACTGTTGCTGAATGCCAATCATTTGGTACATTGCTTTCTTGTAAAGCTTGAGTCAGGAGGGGCTGTTGTGCGGAAGCCTAAAACAGCAGACTGTGGGAAGGGAGCTTCTAAGGTGAACAGAGCAAGAGGGGAAGAAGAGGGGCAGTTTAGAGATGCAGTCAGGGGAAACTCGGGTTACTTGATGGAGGCTGACATAGAGTGTCACAATAAATTTGAGCTACTAAGCAACCTAGAGGGGAGAAAGGGTTGGTGAGAAATGAGGAAACTTATACAGGGCCTGGGAGGAGTCGGATACCCATAGGGCATCACAGACCGCCTATGGAAAGGATAGAAATAGTCCCAGAGGGAGAAGGGAAACATATATGTTAAGCAAATGGGGAGATGCAACATATTCCAGACATGAGGAGGAGAGCATGATTGGAGAGAAACTGGGAGACAAGGAGGTGGAGAGGAGCCCCTTCAGCAGGCGGGTCAGTACCAAGGATGGGGCCCTAGCTAAAGGGGACCTACAGAGAGCCTCTGAGGCAGGGTACTATTACAAGGGGAGGATGGCGGTGGGGAAGGGAAACCATCAGGGCCAGGATAAATGGTTCGGATAAGAGAGGGTTAAAGGGGACACCTATTCAGGAGGGGTTTGAGTTAAGTGGGCAAAATAGCAAGGGAGGCAGAAAGGGAGGGTGACAGGGGTCTCTAATAAGGCAGGAAGACTCCATGAAACTGAGATCATGAATAAAGGGGGAAGGGGGCTGAGAGGGCATAGTGGAGGTAACCATAAGGATGATGGCGGTGTTAAGGTTCTGTTATTGGGAGACCTGATGATTAGGGGCATCCAGTGGGAGGGACAGGGGTGGATGCCATAGCCAGGTGAAGGTAGTGAGTATCTCTGGGCTGACAGTGCACAGAGCAAAGTTCATGGTGTATGAAATGGTTAGGGATTGTGGAGGGAAACCGGATTTCTGTGCATTTGGGAACTAATGATCTTGAGGGAAATAGCGTTTGAAATCAACAAGGTTCCAAGAACTTGCCAGAGTCTGTTGGATAATGAATGCAACATTTCCTTTTCGGAGATATTGCCAGTACCAAAGGCCTCAGTGGAGAAAAAAATGAAGCTCACAGAGGTTAATGACTGGCTCAGGAAGTGGGGTGAAGAGAGTGGGTTGGGGCTGTTAGGGAATTGGAATGGAGTTTGGGAGGATAAGGGACTGTATGCCAAGGACCGGTTTCATCTTGCCCCATTAGGGAAGGAAGTCCTTAAACAGGGGATGGCTGACTACATACAAGAAAGGTGGGGTTTAAACTTGTGAGGGGGAAGGGATAAGGGGGGCTGACCAGAAGCCCTCCTCCAGATGAGGGAGTAGCCTTCAAGCCCAAGGGAGGGGGAAACAGACTGAGGGTGGAGGTTTCAGAGGAGCAGAGGGAGGATGGAAGTATAAGGAATCTAGGTGGGGTTCGACAAAGAGGATCAAGGATAAGGGGTGGGGTTGGTGTTAGTAAATGCCAGGAGCTTGGGAAACAAGATGCCAGAGTTCCAGGCCATGCTGTCTGGGGTGTGTGGCGGCGTCACGGAGACGGACCAACAAAAACCATGACTGGGACCTAAACGCACGGGGTACACTATGCTTAGGAAGGATAGAAAGGAGGGCAGAGGGTGGAGTGTCTATGTTCATTAGAGATGACATAGAAATTGCTAGGGTAGAAGAGGCAGAGGGAAATGTGGAGGCCTTATGGGTCACCCTACGATCCCCGGCAGGAGATAAGGTCAAGCTGGGTGTAGCATATAGGCCCCCGGATGAGTGATGTTCTAGAGGATGGTTTGCTGGACAACATCATTGCCCAGTGTGGAACAAAAGGGGAAGGAGGGTGTTGATGGGGACCTTAATATGCCAGGTACAAACTGGGAACCATGTCCTCTAAGGGCCAAGGAGCAGAGGCTGCTGGATGGCTTCCAGGATGTGTTCTACACAGCATGTGATGGAGCCTCCACAAGGAGGGGCATGTCCTGGATGTGGTTCTGGCAGATGGGGACCTGGTAAGGGACATGGTTGTACAGGACCCCTGACTGGGAACAACCACAATACTGTCTGGTTTCAAATAAGCATGGGGAGGGGGGAGTTCTAGGACACTGGCAGTGGACTTAGGGGGCAGACTTTATGGGCATGGGGAATATTCTCAAGGATCACTTGAAGGGATTACCTCAATGACAAGTATGGAAAGGAGATGGGAGGTCATAAACGGGACTTCATGAGGCAGTCAGGATCTGCTAGTTGAAACGTAAGGGAGCAAGGTCACATAAACCATGCTGGTGGTCCAGTGAGGTACAGGTAGCAGTCAGAGAAAAGAAGGCGGCCTACAAAAAATATAAAACAACAAGAGGGGATAGGGATAAGGAAATGTACCAGCTTGCATCTAGAAAAGTCACCCATATGGTGAGGGGAGCAAAGTCCAGTAAAGAGCAGCGGCTGGCACAGGGGATACATGGAGGGGGAAAGGGGTTCTTCCGGTACATTGGGGAGCGGAGAAAAACTAAGGGCCATCTCAGCAGATTGAGATCAGAAGGAGGGTGGGTGGAAGAGGCGAGGGACCAGGCAGAGGTATTTAACGAAGTACTTTCTTGCCCTCTGTGTTCACTAGGGAGGGGATGGATAGCTAAAGTAAGGCACCCAAGGAGATAGAAGGCCAGTAAGTGGGATCAGGGAGCAACAGAAATGGAGCAAGAGGGAGGGAGACGTACTCTCAGGGGTGTCACATCTGGGTAAGGAGATAAAAGGCCAGTAAGGTGGAGGGACGGATGATGCTATCTCTGCCAAAGGTGGTTAGCCCTCAAGGCCCCAAAGAAAGACAATCTCCTGGGCCGGATGGCATTCATCCGAGAGTACTATGGGAATTGGTGGACATACTGGCTGCACTCTGCGGAGCTTTCAGCAGGTCACTTGAGACAGGGAGGGCAACTAGGGATTGGGTGAGAGGCACATGGTACCAATCCACAAGGGGGTCGAGGGAAGTACCAGGTAACTATAGACCCATCAGTTTGACCTCGTGGTGTGAAAATTAATGGAGAGTATACTAAAGGAAACGATTGGGGTGTACTTGGAGGAGGTGGAGGTCTGGATAGTCGGCAACATGGGTTTGTGCCAGGTAGATCATGTCAAACCAACCTTGTGGAGTTCTATGAATGGGTAACATCAGAACTGGACAGGGTAAGCCTGTGATGTATTATTCTTGGACTTCAGCAAGGTATTTGACTCTGTCCCCACAATGGTCTGGTGGAGAAACTGATGGGGTTAGAGTAGGCCCTTTGATGGTCAGATGGATTGAAAACTGGCTAGCTGGACGACTCAGAGAGTAGTGGTCTGTGGGGAGCTCAACCCAGAGAGGTTGGTAGGGCACCGCAGGGTTTCAGTCCTGGGTCCAATCCTGTTTAATGCATACATATCGGACATCAGGGAGGGTATAGGGTGTGAAATGAGTCTCTTCATGGATGACTCCAAGATGGGAGCAGTAGTTGAGGGAGAAGAGGGGAGGTTGGCCCTGCAAGGGGACCTGGACACCCTGGAAAGCTGGGCTCACACATGGAAATTAAATTTCAATATCACCAAGTGCAAGGTGTTGCATCTTGCTCGGGGAAACCCTAAACACAGGTACACCCTGGGAGGGGAGGCGCTTGAGGCCTCAATAGGGAAAAAGACCTAGGGGTCATGGTGATGCATGTATGAATAACTCTGAGCAGTGCAGGAGAGCAGCTAGCAAGGCAACAGGATGTTGGGATGCATCAAGGGGATCACCTCTAGGAGCAAGGAAGTGATTCTGCTGCTGTACAATGGACTGGTTAGACCACACCTTGAGTACTGTGTACAGTACTGGAGACCACACTTGAAGAGGGACATACAGCTCCTGGAGAGGGTACAGAGGAGGGCAACAAAGATGATACGAGGGCTAGGGGATTTGACGTATGAGGACAGACTTGAGGAGCTCTGCCTGTTTTCATTGGAGGAGAGGAGAGACAGGGGGGACATGATTGAGGTCTCAAGTACCTCAAGGAATAAATAGGGTAAACATGGAGGGTCTTAGATCAAAGCAGGGAGGTATCACCAGAGGGCATGGTTTGAAGTTGGAAGATGGAAGGGTGAGGGGGCAAAAGAGGAGGAGGTTTTTCACTGAGAGGGTGGTGGACCCTGAAATGCACTGCCTGGTGAGCTGGTTCAGAGATCCACAGTGGAGGGCTTCAAGAGAGGGTGGGACAGACACGGAAAGTGGATGTATCAGATGATGGCCTGTCCCGGGGGGGTGGGGATGGATGATAGGGGTTTCTGGAGCACAAGGGATGGGAGGGTCTCGGCACCCAACTAAGGTTCGAGCAAACTCGATAGACCGTAAGGCCTAATCTGCTGGCAAATAGTATGTTAGTATGTTAGTATAATTGACAGCGGTATAGAGATATTTATAGAAGTTTAGATCAGAAACCATGAATGGATACCATCTGGACCTGGACTAGTATTTTTTTTTTATTTTTTAATAGCCTGTAAAATGTCAGTTGGATAAAACCTATGATAATCTGCGTGGTGAACTTTAGGTGTACTAATAGATGAGTTTTGGGAAAAAACAGAACAAAAGTATTTATTAAAGAGATTCGAAGTTTCTATATCAGATAAAGAGAACCATTGGTTATAATGGGACCAATGGTCCTTGTTACACTTTTTTTGCTATTTATATAAGAAAAAAGGGATTTATGACAGTCTTTTGTATGAGCTTTTTAAATTCCAGCTTATTTTTTGCCAATTTAATAGAATTTTTTAGATTTTTAACAGAGAATCTATATTTATGCAATAGAGTAGTTTTATATGGAACAGAACTATTCTTGAGTTTCCTAAAAAGTTTTATTTTTGCTTTAATCTGATTTTTAATTGTCCTGTTAAACCAAGGGGGAATTTCTCCTTTGTTGTTAAATTTCCTTTTAGATGGAATAAAAGTATCCTCCAAATAATGTACAATGTTTTTAAAAAAGTCCCATGCTTGTTGTGTTGTACAATTAAGGAGATTAGATTCCCAATTTATGCTTTGCGGATATTTATTGATTTTGGAAAAATTAGCTTTATTATAATTTATTATAATTTTTTCTATAGTGTAACTTCCTTTGTGTGGTTTTAAGTTGTTGAATTTCAGAAAGAATAGATGAATGATCACTGGTTCCAAGTGGATCCTAGTTTTGTAAATTACTAGTTTGTTGCTCTATATTAGTAAATAATAAATCCAGAATATTAGAACCTCGAGTAGGTTCAGTAACAAGTTGCTGTAATCCAGTACTATCATATCTATTAATCCTTTCTCGGCATAGGACTGTCCTGAGAATGAGTCCCAGTTGATATGAGGGAAGTTAAAAATCACCAAATATTACAGTATCTTGGGATTCTGAGAAATGTGTAATCTCTTTAAATATATCAGTTGTGTATTCAGAGTTAGCAGATGGAGGTCGATAGATGTTACCGATAGTTATATAGGACTACTCCCTCAATAAGATTTTAACCCAGATACTTTCCAGGGGAAAGGGAGAACATACTTCAAAAGAACGAATGTCATTTCGTATGTACATACAAACCCCACCACCTTGCTTATTTAATCTATTTTTATGATATAACTTATAACCTGGAATTTCTCTGGACCAAATTGAGTATGCGTCCCACCAAGTTTCAGTTACTCCCACCACACCTATATTTAAAGTTTTACTTTTGGCTTCGAGTTCTGCTAATTTGACTTGGTTTAAAGATCTTGCATTCAAAGCTAGAAATTTACATTTAGTTGTAGTAATATTTTGATGAGTATTCAGGGACTTGGAAATAGACCCATTCTCCCCCATTGTCTTTAGTTTAAACAGTGATTTATGATTGTAGTGATACTTTTCCCCAGAAGTGTGCTACCCCTATGACTAAGATGCAATCCGTCCCAGCAAAACAAGGTTCCGGGGCAATGTGAGGAAGTATTTTTTCACAGAGAGGGTAGTGGATGCATGGAACAGCCTTCCTGAGGAGGTTGTGGGTCTAAAACTGTGGGAGAATTCAAGAATGCATGGGACAGACATAAGGCAATTGTTGTGGGGGTAGGAAGAAATAGGCTGTTGGTTAACTAGGATCTGCGTCCTATCCTGTAGGTAGGGAAATGGGCAGACTAGGTGGGCCAAGCGGTCCTTATCTGCCGTCAAAGTCTATGTTTCTAAGGAGGAACAATCTGAAAATGATTCCCAGTGGGTAATACAGGGTATATCCTGCTTAAAACACCACTTTCTCCGCCATTCATTTAGGGCTTTGATTTTCTGCGTCATGGTAGATGTTGTTCTTGGGACGGGTAAAATTTCAGATATACAAACACAACATCCCCTGTCCAGAAGCAGGTCACATAACGCCACGTAGTCCTGTTGTAGCTCATTAAATGGGGTGTTGTTTATGTCATTAACACCAGCGTGTATGATAAACAGTGGCTTTTCCCCTGCATTTTGTAGAATTTTAGGCATCATGGAGGTAATGTCAGATACCCTGGCCCCACGGAAGCTAGAACAAGTACAGTTGCTGTTATCGCTATTGCATACCTATGTCTATGTGTTTAATGATTGAATCTCCCAGGACTAACACTTGTTTTGAAATAGTGGGGGTACAAGGGGCAGAAACAGTTGATTGTTTAATACTCTCTGGAGTGATTGACTTAGTAGGTAGTGATTTTGTGAGTTGAGACTTAATAGGACAAGTATTCATGGATACTGGCTCCTGATTGCAAAATGTTTTTAAGCCAGTTTTATCAACAGGGAGTACAGGATATATCATGTAGCACCTCATTACTTGATACAGCCAATTGCTCAAACCTATTACGAGTTTCAATAGGGGCACTATTGTAGATTTGACCGCCCCTCCTTTTTTAAAAGGGCTTTGTAACAATAGCCCAATCATCGTTATCATGAGGGAAGGGCGGATAGTCATCCACCTTATAAGAAGTGGCAGAGGCAACGAGTATACTTGTACTAGATGTTACAACTGCCTCCTCATCAGGAGGCATAGAAGTACTACCTAGAGATGAAGGGGAACGTTCATTAAAATGAAGTTGTTCATCCATAAGGTCACTGTAGCTTTCCAGTTCTCTAATATCAGTAGAAACTGGTTTAATGTTAAGCAGGAACGCTATCTCTGCTTCAAGAGTAGTAATCAGATGACAATTAATACATACATACTCACTCCCAAAGTTTCCCTCACTATACATCAAACACTGTATACACTTACTAAGTTCTCTTTCCATTTTTATAGATGTATATTTACTAAGTAGAGGATATGCTGAAGTTTCCTTTTCCAAATTTGTCTGATGCCAGCAGTTTCAGCGTGCACAGCAGACACGCGCGGACGCGTGCGTCTCTGCGTGCATCTCCGCGCACGCTTGCCCCGCTTGCTAGAGGAGCAGGTTTTAAGCTGAGAAGCCGGAAGTAGACGTCCATTCACTTCCAGTTTCGGCGCGATGTAAAATAACAAAGATTTGCTAATTTCAGCAAGTATTTCACCAACTGAAGGCTTAACAAGCCCTTAGAAGGACAAGAAGACCACCAAACAACAATGCCTTTAGCAGAGAGATGTGTCTTAGGGAAGGAGGTATACTAGCCTATTGCTAGTCCTCCTAATTCCCCACAGTGCTCTGCCGTTCACTAAGGAGACAGTATCAGACAAATAGTACCACACAGTATAATAAACTATTAAAAACAGTTGTATGGAAGGTATATCAGTATTTCAAGTTGTATTTGTGCACTGCACTACACCATCTCTCACCAGAGGTTCGCTACTCCAGCAGCAATGCCGCTATTAAGTATTCTCTATATTTTAGAATGTTTATGTTTAGGTATATGTATATTATACAAATACAAATACATAATTGTAATAAACCAAGGGCTAAGGGATTACTTAAGGGAGATGTAGAAACTACTCCAGCTATAACAGAACTCCATATATGCAGTAGGCCTTTTTGTATCATAGGATCACTATGGAGACAAGGTACATTGGGGAGGTAGTCAGTTGTGAGGACTATGGGGTGCTCTTCGCCAGGGTTATGCTCTGGAGGAGGGGGGACTGCCCCATCCGCAGGACCTCTGCGGAGCTCCTTGCTCTGCTGGTACTAGCAAGAGGCATTCTCCCCGAGACCCACTGGCCCGGGGGCTAGATGGTGGTGGGGAAGGGCAGGGGGAAGGGTGGCAGGGGCATCCACAAGAGGTTCGACAAGTATCACATCAGAAAGCAAATCGCTGTGCACTTCTGACTCCATCGAGGGAGACTCTTAAGTCTTTTGGGGGAAGTGGGCAGGACAGGTTTGGTGGCACCCAAGAGGGTGAGCAGGAGAAAGTCAGCAAGGGGAGTCTTTGTGACAGGGGACTCGGTTAGGGGAGTAGAGAGGGTGGTGTGCAGGGGAGGGAAGGGGAGTGAAATGGTCAGATGCCTTCTTGGTGCATCAGCTGTCAGGAATATAGATAGGATAGACAGGATGTTGGAGAAGAGGGAGGTGGATCTGGGAGTGCTGATACACTTGGGTATCAGTGATCTGGTGAACCAGCCTATGGAGGCAGTGATGCGGAACTTTAAGAGGCTGGGGGGACAGATTGAAGGCGCACTCATCTACCCTGGCCTGTTCCAAGGTCCTCCCTATGTGGAATAAGGGGAATGGGTACAATAAAGGAAGGAGAAGATTGGGAATTTAATGAGTGGTTGAAGGGATGGTGTCAGGAGGAGGGTTACAACTTTGTGGGGGTCTGGGGGGGGCTTCTTAGACAGGAGGCTGTTAAAGGGTGATGGCCTTCATTTGACGAGAGAGGGGGCCAGTGCTCTGGGGCAGAAGTTTGACATGTACATTGGACAGCTAAACTAACTGCAGGGGAGATGGAGTCTAGGGGAACCACTGAGAAGGGGGAGAAGGTGGGAACCTAGCTAGAACTCCCCCTGAACAGGGGACTAGTAGCAGCAAGGTGAGTAACAGTAAGGTTGAAGTTTAAATTAGGTTAGAAGAAGAGGCCAATGAGGGAGGGCTGACAAGCCTACATTCAGCATGATAAATAAAACAAATTTGGGAGACTAGGGATGAATAAGGGAGAAGGAATAGGAAAAAGCAAGTGGGGATCAGGAGAAAGATGGAAGGGGGGGGAGGTCTACCTTAATGCCAGGAATCTGGGAAGTAAAATTAGTGAGCTCCAGGCAACGGTGGCAGACACCAAGATGGCTCTGGTGGCTATAACGGAAACTTGGGTCACAGAGAATAACACAGAAACATAGAAATAGTCAGCAGATAAGGACCGCTAGGCCCATGTAGTCTGCCTGTAAGCCCCGTACCTGATTATGGCTTCTGACCCTCCCTCTGCTTTACCTCTGTGGTTCCCCTATGCCTGTCCCATGCATGTTTAAATCAAACCACAGTGCTTGCTCCCATCACCTCTTGTGACAGACCATTCCATGCGTCCCAGCATCTCTGTGCAGAAAAACTTCCTCACATTTCCTCTTAACCTGCCACCTTCCAATTTCATGTCATGCCTCCTCGTTCTTGAACTTGTCCTGTATTGGAAGATGTCTCCCCCGTCTGCGCCTTGTTTATATCCTTGAATTACTTGAATGTTTCTATCATGTTCCCTCTCTCCCTCCTCCACTTCAGCGAGTACATAGTTAGGTCCCTTAATGTCTCCTTGTAAGTTTTGTGAGGCAAGCCCTGTACCATCTTAGTCACCCTTCTTTGGACCTTCTCCAGCCTGTTAATTTCCTTTTAAAGGTGCGGCCTTCAGAACTGCACACACTACTCCACATGAGGCCTGGCCAGGGTTTTATATAACAGCATCACTACCTCCTGTCTTCTGCTAGTGATACCCCTGCCTATGCACCCCAGCATGCCACTGGCCTTCCCTGCTGCCCTTGTACTCTGCTTTGACATTTTCAGGTCATCTGAAATAACCCCCAGGTCCATTTCTTCCTTGGTGACTGTCAGCAACCCCCCCAAATCATGTAGCTCTCTAGGGTTTCTATGTCCCAGGTGCATAATTCTGCACTTCTTTCAGTAAACCTCAATTGCCACTCCTCAGAACATTTCTCAAGCTTCCCCGGGTCCTTCCTCATTTTCTCCACCCCTTCTGGAGTATCCATCCTGTTACAGATCTTGGTGTCATCTGCAAACAGGCATACCTTTCCTTCCAGCCCCTCTGCAATGTCACTGATGAAGACATTGAACAGGACTGGCCCAAGGACTGATCCCTGAGGCAGCCCACTGGTTGGCCCCCTCTCCCCAGATTGTACCCCATTTACCTACCACCCTCTGCCTCCTGTCTGTTAGCCAGTTCCTGACCCAGTTTACCACCTTGTCTCCCATGCCCAGACTAGCCATCTTGTTAACTAGACTCCTTTGTAGGATGGTGTTGAAGGCTTTGCTTACTGTCCCAGGCCACACCATGTTTAGACTGGATGGAGGAAAAGGTAAAAGACAAGGCATAGCCCTATATGTCAGAGAGGGCATAGAGGCAATGGAGGATAGAAACATCAGGGGAGGTAATGGGGAAACAGAATCACTGTTGGTTCTGCACACAGCATCCTCAGGCAAGAAACTACGAATGGGGATGATCTGTAGACCTCCATAACAAGGGGAAGAGTGAGATAAGGAGCTAGGGACAGATCTAGAAAGAGGAGGGAGGATCTAAACTTGCCAGCTATTGATTGGGTCATTCCAGCAGTTGGGAGCTCAGCAGTCAGGCCCTACTGGATACTTTACAGGACTGCCTGCTGGTGCAGCTTGCTAAGGAACTCCCTAGGCAGGCTGCCATTCTTGATGTGGTGCTCACTAACTCAGAAGTGTTAAGAAGGGTGAGGGTAGGGGAGCCACTAGGATCCAGCGACCATAACTCTATGTGGTTCTTCCTGGTCCTTGGGACAAGTAAACCCTCATCAAAGGCTGAAGTCTTAGATTTCAGAAGGGCAGACTTCAGCTGGATGAAGGAGCTGGTCAGGGACAAGTTAGTCGGAGTGGACAGCATCAGGAATATGGAGGAAAGAAAGGAGACAATCAAGGGGGCCATTCTCAAAGTAACGAAGTCTTGCATGAGAACAGCAATCAAAAGAAAAAGGTACAAGAGACCAGTGTAGTTATCTGAAAAGGTCAGGGAAGCAGTAAAAGTCCAAAAGAAGGCCTTCCCCAGGTACAAGAAAAAACAAGGGAAGGAAGAATGGGAAGAGTAGCAAATGAGAGTGAGGAAAACTAAAAGGATGGTCAGAGAAGCAAAGGCAGACACAGAGCTGGGTATTGCAAAGGGAGGGTCAAAGGTGGGGAGGAACAGTTCTTCAGATATATTAGAGAATAAAGAAAGAAGGGAGGAGGAATTTGTTAGACTGACAGAGGGAGGTGGGGTAGTTGAGGGAAATGGGCAGAAAGCAGCTATTCTTAACAACTAGTTTTGCTCTGTATTCACAAGGGAGTACAGAGGGCCTTTGCCAGAAGGTGGCATTAAGGCAGCTGTATGGGGATCCCTGAGATGAGGCAGCAAGTATTTACCAGTGAAAGGATTTGGAAAGGGCTTGCAGCCCTTAAGATAGATGAGGCCCCGGGGCCAGATGGGGTGCATCCAAAGATGCTCAAGGAATTGACAACGGAATTAACTGAACCCCTGGTAGGGCTGTTCAGTAGCTCAGTTCAGACTGGGGTAGTTCCAAAAGACTAGAGGGTGGCAGCCATATTCCCGCTTCTTAAAGGGGCAGACAAGGAGCAACCAGATAACTATAGACCTGTCAGTCCTATCTCTGTTGTGGATAAATTGATGGAAACACTAGTCAATGAGGACCTCGTAAACTACCTGGAAAGCAGTGGATTTCAAGGTAGTAAACATCGCAGGTTCATGGCAGGAAGGTCTTGTCATAGCAACCTGATAGTATTCTTTGACTGGGTAACGAGGGTAGAGAATAAGGGCCATGCTGTGGATTATCTGTACTTTCATTTCAGCAAAGCTTTCGACTTGTTGCCTCACAGAAGGCTGCTGAAGAAGGTAGAGGATCTGGATACAGCAAATGACACAGTTAGATGGGTGAGACATTGGTTGGATGTGAGACAGCAGAGGGTTGTGATTAACGTAACAAAATCAGAAGAGAGGGAGGTCACCAGTGAGGTGCCTCAAGGATCAGTCCAGGGTCCAGTCCTTTTCAGTGTGTTAATTAGATACAGTGGAGAAGGAATCCAGGGCAAGATGTGTCTCTTTGCAGGAAACACTAAGCTCTGTAGCAGGGTAGACAGCAAGGAGGGGGTTTAGGGGATGCTTGGCAGAAGACACCAGGAGAAAGGGCTGCTGTGTGACTGGACTTCTCTGCTGGGACTAAAGTAGAAGAACTTTTGTACTTGGACCTTTAATTTAGGGTAAAAAAAACTAACATACAAAACAAAAAAAAAAGTGTGTGTGTGTCTGGGTTAACTGAACTGAATGGGTATCTGAACAGTTATAGGTGTAAATATCAGGTGATTGAAAGGACTTAACTGCTGTGAGGTTTAAATTACTGGTAGAAAGATCTAGTAAGTAGGGGAAGTGGCTTAGCTAGAAGGAAGCTACATTTAAAGACTGCCTTAGAAAGATTCTGCAATAGCTTGGCAGAAGACACCAGGAGAAAGGACTGCTGTATGACTGAACTTCTCTACTGGGACTATATTGCCCTCCTTCCCTCTCCTCCACCCCCCCACCCAAAGCTAGTTCCATTTTTATAGGCACAGGATTTGACTGACAACAGGAACTTCCTGTTTGGGAGCAGGAAGGGAGTGATCACAGAACCACCAAAGACCCACCATCCTAGAAGGGCAAGAGTAGCTCTCCGGCCCCCTCTAGCTGCTGGAGGTCTACCTCTGAGCAAGTAAGTGGTCTACTGAGAAATATAGGATATTCTTGTCTCAGAACAGGACAATCAGGAGCTTAAAGGGCACACAGGCAGAAAGTAAGGAGAGAGAGAAAAAAAAAACAGAGGAAAGAGTAAGGATTGAAAACAGTTAAGGGGCCAGAAATAAGACATGATTGGAGTGGTGCAGTGCAGTGGCTGTGGAGCAGCAGTCTTCCGGGAGACGTTCTGGAGGATGCGGTGTTGTCCCATCTGCAGGCACCTCTCTGGGCTGAGGGAGGAGGTTGCTCATCTCCAGGCTGAGTTGACCAGGATTTGTGGGACCTCCTCTTCCATCCAGGGACCACCAGTGCCACTGCCGTTGCCTCAGAGGTTGCCAAGAAAGAGGCGGTTGGACCAAAGTGGGCTCAGGGAGGGTGAGGGTGGTGGAAAAGAGACGCATCCCTCAGTTGTACCTCTCCTCTACCCTATGCCATTCTGGCAAAGTGTGGTTCCTCTATGGAGGCACCCAGTGGAGACCAAGGAGGATGCTGGAACCTCCACAAAGGAGACCCACAGGAGGGTGGCAGGGGACCCTGCAGGGAAGGAAACAACTCCTGGTGGGGACTCATTGTTAGGAAGGTAGAACTGGGGAGGAAGGGAGAGGAGGTGGGTGCTTGCCTGGCGCCATGGCTTGGAGGACAGGAGGAATCAGGATTGCGGCGAGCAGCTGCACAGGGAGGGAGCTGGATGTCATTGTCCACCTGGGGACAAATGACCTGGCTAAGAAAGGGATTAGAGAAGTGCAGGAAGAGTTTATGGAATTGGGGAGGGCCTTGGTCAAGGAGCACGACGGTAACCTTCTCGGAGGTGCTGCCCATCTATGGCATAGGAGAGGGGTGTCCACACCATGGGATCAATCAGTGGTTGAAAAACTGTGTGGAGCCCAGGGATTTGGCTTCACTGGGGACTGGGGTCCACCTGGAGAGATGCAAGCCTGTACTGCGTGATGGGCTGCATCTGTCCGGGAGGGGAACCAGGATCCTAGGTGATAGGTTTAAATGCTTCATTGGCAAGCTTTTAAACTAGCCAAGGGGAGGCACTGAAAGGAGCAGAGAAATCCTAGCTCCCCAAATAATCACAGTAGTAGTCCGGCAAACACCAACATAGAGGTGTCCGATAGAGAAGGGCAGGGTAAATGGAGAAAGTGACAAAGGCAAGAAGGACAGGGATGGGGCAAAAGGGAGTAAGGCCATCAGGAAATGGAGGGTAATGAGTACCAATGCCCGTAGTCTGGGCAACAAGCTCCCTGAGCTGGTGGCCTTGACGGAAGAGGGATGCCTGGATATTGTAGCAGTCACAGAAACATGGTACACAGAGAACCATGACTGGGATGTTAACATACCAGGGGCATAACCCACAGGAGAGACAGGCAGGGAGAAGAGGGGAGGAGTAGCTCTCATGTAAAGGAAGGGATAAAAGCAACTGAACAAAAGAGTAAACAGGGAGGAGAGGAGGCACTGTGGGTCACCTTGGAGACTGGAAAGGGCACCACAATCCGCACAGGGGTTGTGTACAGACCCCCATGTCAGGGAGAGGGAACGGACAAGGATATGATAGAAGGCATTCTTAGAATGGCAGAGAAAGGGGAGATACTATTGATGGGAGACCTGAATATGCCAGATGTTAACTGGAGCACATTTGCTGCAGCCACATCCAAGAGCAGGACCATTCTTGATGTCCTACAGGTGGCAGGCATTAGACAGCTAGTTTCGGAACCCACTCGTGAGGGAGCAATCTTAGACCTCGAACTCTCAAACGGGGCAGTGAGAGGATCTCAGATCTAGAAGTGGGTTGCCATCTGGGGACAAGTGACCATCAAACAGTGTGGTTCACGTTAAACTCAGCTACAGAGTCAAGCCATACAAAAGTGAGGTGCTAGCGGACTTTGGGCGCTGACTTTGGCAAGATGGAGAGTGCCTCAGAAAAGCACTAGCAAACAGGCTAGAAGGAGGTGTGGAGCAACAATGGGGAATCATCAAATCTGCATCACAGAGGCAACAAGCCTCTGTGTGAAGCAAATAAACAAATCAAAATGAAAGAAAAAGCCACTATGGTTCTCAAAAGAGGTGGATGCAAAAGTCAGGAAGAAAAGATAGCATTCGGAAGTATAAGGAAACACAGAAGGAGCAGGACAGAGAGCTATACCAGTTAAGGCAGAAGGAAGCAGGAGGGAAGTCAGAATAGCAAAAGCCCAAACTGAGGAAAAGATAGCCAGCTCAGTTAAGAAGGGATAAAACCTTTTATAGGTACATCAGCAGCTGTGAAAGACAAAGAGAGGGACTGTGAGGCTGAATAGAATGAACGGTGGGTGGGCAGAGGGGACAGTGAAAAGCAGGGATACTGAACAAATATTTCTGCTCAGTATCTACAAAAGAGGAGGGGAAGTGCCTAATCCAATTAACAGAAGCGCCTTGATAGGGGGTCGATCCCAGTCCTTTCACAGAAGAAAGGGTTCTGCAAGAACTCCTAAAACTGAAGGTGGACAAAGCAATGGGTCCTGATGGAATTCACCCCAGAATTCTAAAAGAATTAAGGGAGGAACTAGTGAAACCACTGGCTACTCTTTTTAATAAACATGGGTGGAGGATGGTGGTACCCAGGACTGGAGGAAGGCAGATCAATTCCTCACAAAAGTGGGACCAAGACAGAGGCAGGAAACTACAGACCTGTCAGTCTGACCTCTGTGGTAGGGAAAGTGATGGAGTCACTTCTGAAGGAAAGAATAGTTGAGTACCCAGAGGCCAGTGGAGCACAGGACCCAAGGCAGCATGGATTCACAGTGGGAAGGTCATGTCAGACGAATCTAATAGATTTCTTGACTGGGTGACCAAAGTAGTAGACCAGGGAGGGGCTGTGACATGGCCTACCTAGACTTTAGCAAGGCATTTGACACAGTCCCACACAAAAGATTAATAGTCAAATTAACCAGCCTGGGAGTGGGTCCCAGGGTGGTAGCCTGGGTAAAACATTGGCTGCACAACAGGACACAGAAGGTAATTGTAAATGGAGTCCACTCTGAAGAAAGAGAGGTTACTAGTGGGGTACCACAGGGTTCAGTATTGGGTCCAGTCCTTTTTAATGTCTTCCTCAGTGACATTGCAGAGGGACTGGAAGGAAAAGTATGCCTTTTTGCAGATGACACAAAGATCTGCAACAGGGTTGATACACAAGGAGGCGTGGAAAGGATGAAAAGGGACTTGGCAAGGTTGGAGGAATGGTCAGAAGTATGGCAGCTAGGATTCAATGCAAAGAAGTGCAAAATAATGCACCTGGGAAACAAGAACCCAGGGGAAGAATACACAATGGGTGGGGAGGTAGTAACAACAAAAAAGGAAAGGGACCTGGGGGTAATCATATCAGATGACCTTAAGGTTAGCAAGCAATGTGAGAAGGCAGTAGGGAGGGCTAGGGGTATACTGGGATGTATAGGGAGAGGCATCAGCAGCAGAAAACAGGAAGTTGTTATCCTCTGTACAGACAGTTGGTGAGACCCCATCTGAGTACTGTGTCCAGTTCTGGAGACCCTATCTCCGCAAGGACATAGACAGGATAGAGGTAGTCCAGAGGAGGGCAACTAAAATGGTGCAGGGTCTGCAAGAGAAGCCGATGAGGAGAGACTAAAAGAGCTTAATATGTGTACCCTTGAGGAAAGAAGGGAGAGGGGGACATGATAGAAACTTTTAAGTACCTCAGTGGAATCAACAAAGTCCAAGAGGGTAGCATCTTTCAGAAAAGAGACGCAAGAACAAGGGACACAATTAAAGATAGAAGGAGGGCGGTCTAGGGGCAATGGAGGAAGTATTATTTCACAGAGAGGGTAGTGGATGCATGGAACAGCCTTCCTGAGGAGGTTGTGGGGTCTAAAACTGTGGGAGAATTCAAGAATGCATGGGACAGACATAAGGCAATTCTTGTGGGGAGTAGGAAGAAATAGGCTGTTGGTTAACTAGGATCTATGGCCTATCCTGTAGGTAGGGAAATGGGCAGACTAGATGGGCCAAGCGGTCCTTATCTGCTGTCAAAGTCTATGTTTCTATGTTTCACAGGGACTTGCAAAAGCTAGAGAGGTGGTCAGAGGTTTGGCATTTGAAATTCAATGCCAGAAAGTGCATGGTGTGCACATAGGGAACAATAACCTGAGGACAGAATACTGGATGAGAGGGTAAAGCTGTACATGACCTTTGAGGAAAGAGACCTAGGGGTCATCATCAGCAACTCCCTAAAACAATCAAACCAGTGTAACAAGGCCTACATTAAGACAAATGGGATACTGGAGTGTATAGGAAGGGATATTGACAGCAGAAGAAAGATATTATTACCACTCTCTCGATCACTGGTGAGGCCCCACCTGGAGTACTGTGCCCAGTTCTGGAGTCCACACCTAGGAAAGATAAGGACAGGCTAGAGACAGTGCAACATATGGGTGACCAGAATGATTTAGGGGCAGCAGGGCAGATCTTACGAGGATCAGCTCAAGGCACTGAACATACAGTTGCTGGAGGCCAGACGAGAGGGGATATTTTATTGACCTTCAAGTTCCTGAAAGGAATGAACAAGGTAAACTGTAAGGAACTATTTAGCATAAGTAGTGGACCAAGAACACGGGCACAAGCAGAAACTGATGGGGGAGTGAGATTCAAGAGGGAAATGAGAATGGTTTATTTCACAGAAAGGGTGGTGGAGCCATGGAAAAGTCTGCCAGCTGATGTGGTGGGTGCCAGAACTATCAATGGTTTCAAACAGGACTGGGACAGAGCGAAGGACTTAGTGGTTGCTTAGGGTGATGGCGGTAGGGTGGAGAGCATGGAGGTGAGTAGTGTGGGTTAGAACCCTATATGGACAACAGGTCCCGAGTTTGTTAGGTTTGTGGACAGACTGGATGGCCCAGTGGTCTTTTACTGCCATCATTGTCTGTTATTCTATGTTTCTGTGGTTGTTATTGGAACTTTGGGGGTATGAAAGGTGGGAGAATTTAAGCTGAGCTGCAGGAGGGGCAGGGAGTCATGCCTAATTAGTTTGTAAACATCCTAACATAAACTGGTGGCTAATTGAAGGAATAGCCACCCAGGTTTGTATAGAGTTCACAATGGTGAGTCAGGCAGTTCAGAGACAGGGAAGATGTACAGATGTACTGTAAGTGCTGCCTACTCAAGCTGCTCGTTATATGAATATTATCTCAAAGCATGTTATAACTGAGTATCTTTATTTTTCTTTTAGTTGTTTTGGTTGTTTATTGTGCATTCTTTTACTACCTCTATATGTATGTTGACCCTCCTTTGACGTGGAAGCTTTGTAACGAGCAGTTTCTGCTCAAAGGTATTTGTAATCAGAGAATTTAATAAATAAAAAAAATAAATAAATAAGTGGACCTGAAGACAGTACAGGCCTTCAAGGTAAAGCTGGACAAAATGTCTGTTTACCAAAGGAATCACTGGATGCCCTGGGTAGTAGAGCAAGTAGGGAGCTCCTTTAATTTAGTGCATGTTTCCACAGTATAAGTTTTCATACCTTCCTATAAAGCAGGGATGGACATGATGGACCTAGAGTCCCTTTTGACCTTAAATTACTGTGTTACTAAGAGTTGAAATCTCAGCATTGCTGATTGGTTTAGTATGTTGTTACATGGGGACCCTCCTTATCCTGAGGCTGTGAGTTGTAAACTTGTAGTGAACAGTTGTGTTCATTAGTTAGCTTCTGGTTTCCCAGTAGTATCCTAAACTGGTGTGCATGAGGACACATACTCTTGAACACTCATGCAAGCGCTGTTGAGAATACGAACACACACACGCACGCATGCACACACACAATCATCAGCTGATAACATGGTTGGTATTTCTTTCATCTTTTGTTGTTTGTTCTGATTTTTCCCTCAGGCCCAGAGGAAGCAGTTGTGGGTTGCCCTAATCGAGAAGGCCTTAGCCAAGCTCCATGGCTCCTATTTTGCTCTGCAGGCTGGCCGTGCTATCGAAGGACTGGCCACATTGACAGGAGCACCTTGTGAGAGTTTGATGCTGCAGGTCAGCTCCACAAACCCACGGAGGAGCCAATTGACACCGATCTCATCTGGGCTAAGATGCTAAGCTCCAAGGAAGCTGGGTAAGGCAGGAAACCACACAGTTTTCATAATACAAATGGAAAGATTGAGCAAAAATATTGAAACAAAACAGAAAAGCTAGGTTGGCCTAGTAATGTACCAGTGATGGGCGCTGTATGCTGTCCCAGTGACCCGGGTTTCCATCCTCTCCAGTTGTTCCTGTTGCAATACTTCCTCTTTTTTTTTGTATTGCTTTTTTCCCTCCACATGGGGCTGGCAGGCAGGCTCTGGCCCCCTCTCAGAGAGCTCTTTCACTCCGGCGCCCTGCCTCCTGATCCAGTTTCCCCTGGGTGATTCCCCCACGGATTTCCCCCCATGGTGGGACCAAAGGCAGGAGAGACCGCTCCCCCACCGCCGAGCACAATCCAGAAGCCTAGGGGTTGTCGAGATTGCAGCAGGAGCCATCATGGGGCCTGTCAGCCCCATTTTCCATTTTCTCCCATCCTCTGTTGTGGATACTCCATGCACCTGCAGTCCTGCAACACCCTCCTTGTGTTGCCTCTGTCCCACACTACTCTCCAGGCCTCCACTTGGGAAACCTTCAGCACTGCTAGGCCGGTTGCAACACTTCCTCTTGATGGCCATAAAAGAAAGTGCAGCAGGGGGTTCCACTAACGAGAAGAAAAATGGAAAGGGCAGCCTTGCAGAGTCGAATTTGGCACTGGTCCTCTGGGTAAATGGTGGATTTTGCAGCTACTGTTGTTTGCCCCCAGTATCTGTTCTTACCCCTTTTGCTTGGCCTCTCCTAGCCCCATCACCCTGGTGTCCTCCGGGTCTTACCTTCACCTCCTATTTATTCCCCTAGAACTTTACCCCTCTTTGTCGGGGGTGGGCAAGACTCCCCGAGTCTCCACCACAGAGTGGATCCAGTGAACTTGGTGGCGGTGCCCAAGTGGCCAGTTCTGGGACCTGCGGGTGGCTGGCATTATCCTGCAGGCTGGGCTATTTCTGCCTTTTCATCCCATGACCCCTAGGACATCTACAGCTAAGGGGCGCAAGCACGCATGGATGCATGCATGGTGTAGTACCAACCGATGACCTCCTGCCCACGAGCTGCTCCCAACTGCACTGTCAGGTGGCAGTGTAGCAGCGGTGCTGGCTGCTCTCCCTCCCCGGAGGAGAGGAGCATTCCCTGAGACACTCAGTTCTCCTTCCCCCATGACCTGAGCTCGTTCCCAAACCCGAGTAGCTACCATCACGAATGGTAGTGCTACCGCTGTGCTGACAGGCCAGCTTGCTGGTGGATTTGGATAAAGCTAGTATGACTGTCCTTTAACCAGCCCTGCAAGCTTGTATCGGGGGTAATATTTCAGTAAATATACCTGTTTAGCCAGTGGAATGATGGTGGGTCCAGTGTATTGGGCAGATGACACCTACATCTGGCCCTGCAAATTTTAGCCACCCATATCATGGGGCCATGGTCATCACTCCTCCAGTCTTTCTACCAGTACTCTCAGCCTGGGGCTTCTCTGGACTGTACCCATTCGGAGGAGTGCAGGCTCCTGAGGGTTCCCAGAGGTGAGGAAGATGGGTGAAAAGAGGACCTGCTGCTATACTGAGAGTGAGGTGCAAATATCGTCCATCACTGGGAAGACAAATGCAAATGCTGATATGCAAGTGCCCTTTCCTAAGCCTGTGACTTCTGCATATCGGCACTGAGAGACTGGAGACATAGCCTGGGCAGTGCTCTCCTCCATGTTTGGTGCAATGCTGCATTAGCACCTAGTTGTCTCTTGGTGGCCTAAGTGAGCAGATGTAGGACATGACATGTCTCTTTCCAGTTCCATAAAAGCATCCTGTTGCACTGGGGACAATGCATTGGCATGTTCCCGGTGCACAGAAATTCTAACGGTAAAAATTGGACCCATTGAAAGGATAACCTTTGCTCTGATCAGTAGATTTTATGGTCTTTGAGAGTGACTCCTGCTGTTTGAAAGACAGTGCAAGGCACAGGTGGTTGGGATGACTGGAGGATCCTGAGCCTGAAGGTCGTGGAGTGACAGGGTTATGGCAAAAGTGTACGTAAAAGAAATTGAGGTGGCTGTTTCACTAAACACAAACTAGTGTGAACAGATAGGTCTTGGGGAGATGGGATGGGTGTGAAAGGAGAGTGTCAGAGCAGACAGAGTCTTTAATTTAGGGTCATTGTTTTCTTTGTATTTTGTGGGAAACTCCTGTTTGCACCATGGTTTGACCCGGTGATATCGGGGAAGGGGTTCACTGCTATATAGCCCACTCATACCTTTGGGTTGCTGCGGTTTGATCTGGTGGTGTGAGGGTGGGGTTACTGCAACTTGGTTCAGCAGAGCATAGCGGCCACTGCAGTTTAGTCCAGCAGTGCCTGGGCTCTACCATGGTTTGACCTGGTTATATCTGGGTGTTAATACACCTTCACCTGTGGGTGGGGGTGACCATGGTTTGGTTTGGTGGTACCTGAGGAAGGGGAATCACTGTAGTATAGTGCAGTACATTTGAGATCACCCAGTATTTTCCCAGTGTTGCCAGGGGTCATCACAGTTTGGCAAATGTGTTTCAGAGTCCAGTGTCCTATTGGTAAGTTATGGATGCACAATGTACAAACTCCTAGACGGGCGAATCTTTTCTGCAGTCACTGACAAAATACAGGTGTTTCAGGGGGCGGCATAGAGATACCTAAGGGAGAGGTTTTCTATTGCAACCAATTACCTGCTGATGGGACACAGACAAGGAATGAAAAGGTAGCAAGGGGAGGAATTTTGTGCCTGAGTCAGAGATGGGGTACAGAGTAAGGAATCGAGAACAGAGCATTACCTTGTTGCTGCCAGTGTCCTGATGACAGAATACAGACTGAAGAGTGAAGCAGTACCTAAGGGGGAATATTGTGTAAGAACTGAAGGTTGTATATGAGATGGGAGATGGCAGAGAGGCACAGGGTGAGTTTTGTTGACAAATGAGTGTTTCTGAGTGATTTGATCCCAGTATGAGCTCAACCCCTACCAATCCGTGCTGGACTCTTCTAGCACTTGAGTCGCTTCCTTTTGTCCCTGTTTTCTAGGTTCCTGATGGGTGCTTCCTGTGGAGGGGGCAACATGAAAGTGGATGACGCTGCATATGAGAGCTTGGGGCTCCGACCTCGCCATGCCTACTCAATCTTGGACGTGAGAGATGTGCAGAGATACAGGTATGTATTTAGTCTGGCAAAAACAGGTAGAAAATGTAGTTCTGCCTCTTAGTTAAATCATCCCAAATATTGTTAAGGCTCTTTTCTTTTACTTTCTGTCACAGAGTTCTGGGGTATATCTTGAGAATGACTTTTCTAAATGCAATCTAATGTAAGTTGGCATACATATTGTTTGCTATCACTTCTTGAGGCTGTTAGCATCTCAACCTTGATGACCTTTGCCGTCAAGGCACAGGTCAGGAAGCACAGGAAAACCAGGAGCAGTTTCAAAATTTGCAAATAGCATTTTATTTTTTCCAATACAGCAAAATAAAAATGTGTTCAGTATAACTATTTACAAAGGCAGTACAAACAGAGAAAACAAAATCCTTCTACTTCTGAGGGTATCTCTTAATTCCAAGTTTGTATCCTTGTATCTCAGTGCAAAAACATTGCTGCTCTTTTATAACAAGTCTTTGCAGGAGCTCGTTAAGAGAGCCTGCTTCTCAGAATGTTCTTGTAAGTTTACAGAATGTTCTTGTAAGTTTTATTCCTTGCAGGTGCAGCAAAACAGTACATGATGACCCCTAATGGCCTCTTGTTGCCAGCATCTTAGAGAGTTTGCAGACCAGCTTCTCGGGTTAACCCATGAGTTCCAAATAGCGTTTTGCAATTCATTTCAACAGTATAACTATATACAGTTTTAAACAATGGGATACAGTTTCAAATAAAGGGAGCCCAGTATCACTTACAGTTTCACACAAAGATTCACATATATTTTTATAACTACAGATATGAGGGGAAGGAAAACAAGGGAAGAGAGAGATGGTGAGAGACAGAGAATTGTTAAACTGTCAGAGTGATCAGTTCCTAGGTCTCAAGAAAATTTGGTTGTGCAATCAGACAGAGAAGAGACAGAAAAGGAGAGGATAGAACAGACCCTTGCATTTAAACTCTTTCTACATAACAAATGGGACAGGGCCTCATTCAACCCTGTCACAACCTCAGTATATATATATTGTAGCTTCTGAGGAACATTGTTTCGATTCTGTGAAAGACATTAGTCTGTGAAGTTTAGTGTCTGCTTTCAATTGAGGATATCCCTCCCCACAGACCAATATTTTGCCTTTGGCACAGGAATCCTGGGATACATGCACCCTCCCTGGACAAGCAGAACTATGACTGGAGCTGAGCTAGTCCAGTTTAGCTACAGAACAGACGTGAGCTACTGTTGAGATGGCTGCATTCACACACTACCCAGTCTCCATCCCACAGCAGCTGCTGTAACCAGGATGGAAGCCCCTAGATTGTGAAGACTGCCCTGCCACAATGGGAATATTAGCACAGTGCACATCTCCCCACAAGTACTGCTGGGTTTTTAAGTTGCCACTTGTTGTCATTGACTCTGCATTTCACAGTGCTGGCCCAAACACTGTGCATCTGATAAACCTGGACTGTTGTAAGCGGTAACTGCTTTGATCTGGCAAGCTGAACAGATTCTTCCTAAAACTCAGATTTTGTTTTTGGGCTGTTTACCCTAGCGTGATGGCTCCTGTTTGACTGAAATGTTGTTCTTCACTTGCTTTCTGCCCTATTGTAATGGCCTGTTGGACTGATATTTAGTTCTGTGGCAAATGTGTATCCTGGGTGATGATGTGTTGAGCTGAGAATTTGTTCTTGAGTGTGTTTGCTCCAGTGTAACAGCCAATATAGCAGAGATTTAGTTACATGACTTAAATACCTTAGTGCAGTAATACTCAGTCCTGACCATCTCAGGAGCCGCATGGGCAGTCAGCGTTGTCCAAGGAGTCACAACATAAACGTCATACTTAATTTACATGTGTTTTAAATGCTGTTAGGATATAAAATCTCTAAGAAGTTTAAAGAAAAAGACAAAGCACCTTACAGGAAAACCTCTACTGCCTCCACTCTAAACACATTTTTCACAACCTGTGCCCTACCATCCATGAAAATGGTTCTGTCCTTGCATCCTTAATGGAGTCTACATTTACTTCTTTTTCCAGACTTCCTCTCTGGTATGCTACCTGCAAATGTACTAAATGCCTGGTTTGTTCTGGGGCTGGTTCAGGTATTGTCAGAGATAGTTCTGTTAGACTGAGATAGCACTGCACTGAAGAGTCCAGACACAAACACATCTGTAGTTTGTTCTTTGTCTTGGCTAAAACAGATGTAAAAAGCTTATCTAAAAGAACAGTTTTAATAAAGAGATGTCAGTATGCCCCCTCCCAAAAAAAACAAGGATTTACATACCAACATACTAAAATGCCAGCAGAATAGGCCTAATGGTCTTTCATGTCTGCTCGTTGGTCAGTCCCCACCCTGGGAGCTGACCCTCTCCTCTTCCTCTCTGGCTTCTCCCTTCCCAGTCCTGGATAGTCTCGCTGCACTGGTTTTGTTTCCAGAACCCTTCTCCTGTACCTGTCCCACCCCTCTTGACCCCTCCACCGTTTCTGCCTCCACCAGCCCCATGGCTCCACCACCCTCTCAGTGAAGTAGCACCTCCTCCTTTCTCCCTGATCTCTCCCCTTCCAGCTTCCACCCATGCCCTCTAGTTGCACCCCCTCCTTCCTTCAGCGCACCCTGACTGCTTCGTCCCTATTTACCCCCTTCATGTACCTGAAGACCTCTATCATGTCCCCTGGTCCCTTCTCTCTCCCAATGTGTACATATTTGGCTCTTGAGCCTCTCCCATAGGTCCTATCCCCAAGCCCCAAATCATTTTGGTTGCTCTCCTCTAGACCCTCTCCAGGAGTTCAATGTCCCTCTTTAAATGTGGCCTCCAAAACTGCACGAGTACCAGGAGTGCGGCCTCACCAAACAGTTATACAGTGGGGTATCACTTCCCTCCTCCTGGAGGTGAGCCCCTAGTGATGCATCAAAGCATCCTGTTGGCCTTCCGTTGCCCTCCTACAAGTCTCCGGTTGTTCATCTTGACATCCATCATCACCCCAGGTCTCTCTCAGTCCTATGAGACTTGTAGCATTTCCTCCCCAGGATGTACACTTGGCCAGGTTTCTGGCTCCCAGGTGCAGTACCTTGCATTTCCTGCATTGAACCTCAGCTTCCACTTTCTAGACCACCTTTCCAGAGCCTCCAGTTCCCCTGTAGGGCCACTGTCCCCTCCTCCCCATCCACCACTGCCCCTAGTTTTGAGTCATCCATAAGAGACTCATCTCATTCCTGATACCCTTCCTTATGTCAGAGACATAGGCATTGAACAGGAGGGACCCAAGGACCGATCCCTGAGGGACTCCACTAATGACCCTCCTTGGGGATTTACATCCCCTTTACGCACTGGGTTTGAATCTTTAGGTTGTTCTTTGCATGACTCTTACGTTTCTCCCAAAGTGACTATATGGCTCGTTTACCCCAATGTGACAGACTGTTGAGCTGAGATTTTAAGTGCCTATAGTTTGCCTCAATGTGACCACCACTAGTTGTTGAGATTTTGTTCTGGGCTCATGTTTTACCCAGCGTGATGGCCTTTTGAGCTGAGAGTTCACGATATGGCTCTTAGTTACCTTGTATCAGCTTGTTAAAGTGAGATTTTGTTTACCCCAATGCAGTGGCCTAAATTCATAACATGGCTCTTCTTTGCCCCAACATGACAGCTTGCTGATATTTTGTTCAGTGGCTTTTTTTTTACCTTCGACATTGTGTTATTAATTTGTAATTTCTGACCAGGAAAGGCACACTAAGCTGTGACAAGGCTTGTTTCCTGGTGCATCGTGGAGGATGGGTTATAGGTACTTGTGTGTTTTGTTCTTGATGGGGAAGGTTGGCTGTGCAAGGCCACTGATTTATGGTGATTGAAATAATGAAATTCCATTTTCTAATTTTGAGAATTCCAGGAGCACTCATACAGGGAAAAAAATAAAGTGCAGGTTCTGTAGATTCACTGATGTGGTGTAAAGTGTCAAATTCTGTGAAATGTGTTGTTTTGCCTGAGCGTAGACAGTCCAGATTCCTGAATTTTACCAGGTTTTCCAGTAAACACCAAAACCAGTGGCCTTGGCCATGACACAGGGAAACTCCTTACTCTTATTTAATATGTGCCAGGAAATCTTTAACCACCTGGACAATGACCAGAGAAGGGAGGAAGGAACCTCATTTCCCATCCATGTGATGGCACCCCAGCAGTGCAGCACTCCTTTATACTACACTAGTGTCAGTTATGGGTATTACCCCAAAAGTCTGGTGTGGAGCTAGACCCTGTGATGGCCCGTTGGGCTAGATTTTGTTCTGTGGGTCTTGTTTGCCCCATGGTGGTCTTTGAGTAGAGATTTTGTTATGTAACCCTTGTTTCTAGGGACATGGATATGTTGTTCATCCACACTGTCTGGCAGGTTCCTTGCCGCTTAAATCTTGCGGAAGGTCTTCAAGCTGGCTCCTCCCACCCACCCGGGTGGTAAAACACTCGGCTCCGCCTATGGCGCCAGATCTTCCTTACCGCTTGGAAGCTCAGGTTTCCCTCATAACGCTCTGCATATAGACTGGATCCTAATTCTTGGTTTGCCCGAAACTCATTCTTAAGTTTTCAAGACTTCGGTCTAATAACTCCTCGCAGCTGTGATGGACAAATCCGACTCGGTTTTCAGCGGTGCCCATGTGGGCAGAAAATGTCCAGGGCGGATCCGCCTCCGCGTCGTCTACTGCCTCGGCCTAGACCATGACCTGCAGGCCTACGAGGTTATACCGTTCATTTTTCAATAGCGTCCTGGAGGGCCGCTGCCCGGTTACAGCTTGGGTGCCCACAGAAGCGCTACCTACCGGTGAAGTCAAAGGAGGCCTGTTGGGCGGTGTCCGCGGCGGCTGGCTCGGCTAAGCAACTCGAGCAGATGATCGCCCTCGAGGAGGAGGCAGCCCAGGCTGCATCTTCTTCTTCCTCGGTCGTGGCATTTATCCCGCTCTCTTTGGGATCCTCCTACACAGCTTCTTTTAAGGAGCTTTGCCAATCCCTGTCCACGAAGGGAGAGGGGCCATCGGGACATTCTTCTCGGTCCAAAAAGAAGGACTCAAAAGGTAAGTCCCACTGTCGGCATTCGTGGGAGTGGGAGAGGTCCCCTTCCCCAGACAGTCGACACTCGACTTCAGTCGAGGTTGCGGCTAAGGCCGCTGGCTTCACAGTGTCCTCGTCAGGTCAGCCGGTTGAGACACCCGTCGACATGGTCGAGATTTTCTCGACCGATAGGACGGGCTGATGACTAGTCGACCGACAGCCTTCTTCACCAGTTCCCTGGTGGAGACGAGGACTTGCGCCACTCCCGTGCCGAGTCCCGGTCAAGGCTTCTGAGCGAGGAAGAACGGTGTCCTCCGCCTCCTTCCCAGACCCGTCCTCAGAAACACCGAGGGTCTCAGTCTTGGACCTCGTCTCGGTCCAGCAGATCCGCCCGACATTGGCGGTCCCGGTCTGTGCAGTAAGTGGCACCGCTGCGTCCTCATCATCATCCTCCTCCTCGAAGGGAGAGGCTTCGGCGCAAATTGTGTCGACACTACGAGGACCTAAAGTGGCAGCAGTTACTTCTGTCTGGGAACAAGCCGACGCTGCCGCCTTCCCCGGCCAACAAATGGCTGTCACCCGAATGGCCGAAACAACTCCTCGCTGTAGTCGAGGTGCCCAAGCCTGGGCCAGTTGTTCGGCTGAAACCAGCTGCCCCACCAATTGTGGTGGGACCTCCGCCTCCACAACCGAAATCGGGGGCGCCGACCGAGGACTCTTGGTCGGGTCAGGGTCTGCTCCACAGGTTGTCGGTCACCCTCACTCCCAACTGTCCTCGGCAGGTGGAGGGTGGCTCAGGCCCCAGTCAGCTCTTCGCGGACTCCTCGGAGTCCGACGATGACTCCTCCCTGTTCTCCAGGCCCATTGACCTGGAGTCCTCCGGGGGCCAGTCAGTGGATGAGAGCCCATCGTCCTTTATGGGTCTGCTTGGCTCATCTCGAGTCCACGGGATGCAGCTCGAGCCCCTATCCAGTGGGCCAAGCTCCCTAGACGGAGATACTGGACCGAGGGATTCGCCCACGGAGGTCTTTCCAGTGGCTGAAGCCATTGTTGGCCCAGCCTTGCAGCTTTGGCAGCGGCCAGCTTCCTGTCCTGCTCCTTCGGCCACGATGGCCAGGAAGTATGCGGTCCCTACCGGCTTTGTGTCCAGTTTTTCGGAACTCCCTTCCGCCGAGGGGTTTGTCACCGATAGCGTTTTCCAGCGTTCCAGGAACGCTAGGGATGTGGATAAGCCCCGACAGGGAGTCCAAAAAGCTGGACTATGCCGGGCACAAGGTATGCGCTCGTCCTCCCTTGGCCTCCGCCAGGCCAGCTCAGCCGTGCTGATGGCACACTTCTCCCACGCCCTCATGGGCTCCCTGGATGAGGTGATCCCTCATCTCCCGGCCGACCTGCAGACCACGGTCAAGCAGGTACGGGACCAGGGAAGGGCAGTGGCAAAACAGCAGCTCCAAATGGCTCTGGACATTGGAGACTCCTGTGCCAGATCAGTTGCGGCCGCAGTGGCCATGCGCCGCAGAGCATGGCTGAGGATATCCACCTTTACGGCGGATACCCAGCATAAACTGGTGGATGTCCCATTCCTGGGGACTGACCTCTTCGGCCCTGGAATGGAATGTCACCTCCAGCGGATCGAAAAGTCCAATGCCACTCTGGACTCGGTCACCTCCGCCCAGAAGGACAAGGGCCGTCACCAACAACATAAGTCCTTTCGCCCTTCTGCGCCTCACGCTGTCCAAGCCCAACAGCACCAGCATCAGGGCCAGCAGGTTCGCGCTTGGCACCCCAAAGCCAAGCCTGCGGCTTCCTCTAACAGGAAGCAGGGAGGTAAAGGCCCAGGAGGTCCCTCGGCTGGTCCCTCCTCCAAGCCTGCCCAGTGATGGTTTGAGTGGTTTCGCCTCCAGCCTCGTCACTCCCCCTTGGGTTCCCCCCCGTAGGGGGACGGCTCCGCCACTTCCTTTCTGCCTGGTCCACTATCACCATGGACTGCTGGTTGTTGGAGGTGTTAGGAAAGGGCCTGCCCCTGGAGTTCGAGCAGGCCCCGCCCTTCTGAGGCGTCGCCCCTCGGGGGGCTACGGGGTCCGCAGCCTCTCTGTTGGCTCGCCGAGCCGATATCGCCCTGCTTCTCGAAAAAGAGGTGATCAGGAAGGTGTCAGATCCTCCTCCAGACCCGGGGTTTGTGTCCAGGTACTTCCTGGTCCCAAAACGGACGGGGGGCTGGTGCCCCATTCTCGACCTGCACGACCTGAACAGGTTCCTAAGGTCTGGACCTTCAGAATGGTCATTCTGGCTCAGATAATCCCATCCTTGGAACGAGGCATGTGGTTCTGTTCTCTGGACCTCCAGGACACGTTCTTTCATGTCCCAATCCGTCCGTCCCACCAGAGATTCCTCCGCTTCAGGGCAGAGGGATCCCTCTACGAGTTCCGGGCCATGCCCTTCAGCCTTTCTCTAGCTCCCAGGGTCTTCACCAAATGCATGGCAGTGGTGACAGCATTCCTGCAGTGCCGAAGGGTCTGGGTGTACCCCTACCTGGATGACTGGCTGATTGCAGCCCCTCCAGAATGGAGGTGGAGCGGTCCAGAGATCTGGCCCTCCAGGTTTGCTCTTAGGTTGGCCTCCTCATCAACGAGGCCAAGTCAGAACTCATGCCAAAGCAGGTGATACAATTCATCTGGGCAGAGCTCGACTCTCTCCGAGCCAGAGCACGGCTCCTGGCGGACAGGACTGAGGTTCTTTCCTCCTTTGCCTAATCATTTCAGGTTGGGCAATCGCGCCTTGCCCGGGACTTTCTGTGCCTCCTGGGGCTCATGGCAGCCTGCACCAGTGTGGTGCGTTGGGCCCGTTGGTACATGCGTCCCCTTCAATGGGGGCTGGCCAGCCAATGGTCACAGCACTCCGATCCCTTGGATCAGCTAATGATAGTGACCCAGGGGATGTGGAACGCTGTCCAGTGTTGGACTGTTCCAGCACATCTGCAGGAGGGCATCCCGTTTGTCCGCCCCGAGCCTACTGTCTCTCTATCGACCGATGACTCTCTGATGGGTTGGGGTGCCCATCTGGGGGAGCATAGAGCGCACGGCCTCTGGTCCCCTTGGGAGTCCCGATGTCACATCAACCTGCTGGAGCTTCGGGCGGTTCGTCTAGCCCTCACCGCCTTCGCTCCGTTTCTACGGGGTCAAGTGGTCCAGGTCCAGACGGACAATACCACGACCATGTACTATCTAAACCGCCAGGGCGGGACATGCTCCATGCCTCTGTGCAAGGAAGCTCTCCACATTTGGTCACTCGTGCGCAACCTGGAGGTGGATCTCCTTGCCATCCACGTGGCAGGAGCCTCCAACATTCTGGCCGATGCCCTAAGCTGGATGGGGCTGCGTCCCACGAGTGATCTCTCCTGCCGGAGGTAGTACAAGATCTGTTCTCCCACTGGGGCATGCCTCAGGTGGACCTGTTTGCCTCCAGGAGAATCACGAGCTGAGACTGTTTCATGCCCGCCCCCCTCAGCAGGGCTCGCTGCAGGGGGATGCCTTCTCGAGGCCGTGGACCCGGGCCTCTTCTGCGCCTTTCCCCCATTTCTCTTGATCCACAAGGTGCTTCTCAAGGCAAGGAGGGACAAGGTGCAGGTGATTCAGTAGCCCCAGACTGGCCCCGCCAGTTCTGGTATCCAGATCTCCTCAGCCTCAGCTCCAGGCTCCCAAGATGGCTTCCAGCCCACCTGGATCTGATCTCAGTCAACCAGGGGAAGGTATTCCACCCAGACCTTCAATCCCTGCACCTGACGGCCTGGTTCCTGAGCAGCTAGATTTCCAGGCCTTGGGTCTTTCCTGAGAGGTCCTCAATGTTGTTGAGGCATCCCGTAAGGAGTCGACCAGAAAATGCTTTGCCTTCAAATGGAAGAGATTCTCCATTTGGTGTCAGGATAAGGGGTTGGACCCTTCCTCCTGTTCCTTGGCCAGCATTCTGGACTACCTATGGTCCCTTTCTCAGCTAGGGCTTCGGTCGACGACCCTTAAGGTGCACCTGACAGCCATCTCTGCTTACTGGGCGTGGGCCGGGAAGCAGTCGGTGGCGCAGGAGAAGGTGGTTGGGCGCTTTTTCAAAGGCCTTGATCACTTATCCTCCGTGCGAGAACCTCCACCTCCTTGGGATCTACTGCTGGTATTGGCTAAGCTCATGGGCAAGCCATTCAAACCGATGCACAGGTGTGACATCTCTCACCTGTGGAAGACCACCTTCTTGGTGGCTATCACGTCAGCCAGAAGAATGGGAGAGCTCCAGGTGCTTTCCATCGAGTCTTCTTATCTGGTCTTCCACAGGGACAAGGTTGTCCTGCGCCCCCACCCGAAGTTCCTTTCCGAAGGTGGTGTCAGAGTTTCTCCTTAACCAGGTGTTGACTCTGCCGGTGTTCTACTCCAATCACACCTCGGAGGCCGAATATAGGCTCCATACTTTGGACCCTAGAAGAGCGCTTGCTTACTATAAGGAGCGGACGGCTGAAGTTTGGGGAGAGGTTCGCCAGCTGTTTGTCGACTACGCTGAAGCCGCACCTGGCAGACCTGCAGCCAAGCGGACAATAGGCAGGTGGGTCACCTCCTGCATAGATCTCTGCTATAGGTTGGCGGGCATGGAGCCTCCCAGAGGGATAAGAGCTCATTCTACCCGCCATACCACTGCATTGATGGCTGCTTCCAGGGATGTCCCTATCCAGGAAATCTGCAGGGCTGCTACCTGGAATTCAACCGCATCTTCATCACCCACTACCACTCGACCTTGTGTCACGCGGGATGCTGGTTTGGGGCCTCGGTTCTCAGTCTTTATTTCCTAAGTAGGGGTGTGTGCCTTTCCTCCTCCTCCGGAGAACTGCTAGGAGTCTGCCAGACAGTGTGGATGAACAACATATCCATGTCCCTAGAAATACAGGTTACTCACCTTTAACAGGAGTTCTAGGAATGGTATATGTTGTTCATCCACACACCCTGCCTCCTGGCTTCGACGCGACAACCTGGCTTCCAGCGGCTAGATCTGGCGTCATGGGGTGGAGCCGAGTTTTACCACCCGGTGGTGGGGAGGGGAGTCAGCTTGAAGACCTTCCAGCAAGATTTAAAGCAGCAAGGAACCTGCCAGACAGTGTGGATGAACAACATATACCATTCCTAGAACTCCAGTTACAGGTGAATAACCTGTATATACCATTCCTAGAACTCCTGTTACAGGTGAGTAACCTGTATTTACTCCAGTGTGATGACCTGCTGTGTTGAGATTCTGTTACGTGGCTCTTGTTTACTCCAGTGTGAGGGCCTGTTTAGTTGAAATTTTGTTCTGTGGTCCTTGTTTGTCCAGAACTATTGCCTACTCATCTGCCACTATTTCTGACAGGACTCAGACTTACTTTCCCCTCTTTTTCTTAGGTTGCTGGGCTGCGGAACCCTAGGGACGATTTTCCTGGAATGGAAACTGGTCAGATGAGTGGCCTCATTGGCCACGGCCACTGGAACGAACTGATGCCCCATGGGAGTAGTGAGAGTCTTCTGGATGGAGTACAGTGAGATTTTATCAAGTAAGTCCACCCCATCCACCCCAATGATTCCACCCTCATCCTAATCTTAAAGGTCCAGTCAAGGTGGGCATTATCATCTTATGATCGTGCCTGTGGTAGGTAGGGACCTGAATTGCTAAGTAGCTCAAGGACATGACAAACGGAAAGTTTAACATTTTAGAATTTCTGATACATGTGAGACATTTGGGGTGGGTCCAGCAATACTATAATGGATAATTTATGTATGTTGGTGCAGGTTCTTAGCAATATCAGTTACCTTGATTTGGTTCTGAAGGTGAATCAGTCTAAACACTGGATTTAGAAACTGGCCATGTTACTGCTGTCTATTCACCTCTAAGCTTTGAACTAAGACTGTGCTCTTCATTCTAAGGGGTTGTAGCCAATCAAAAATGCATTACTGAGTAGGGCCCAACTAAGATGTAACATCTTGTTTCTAGTGGAGTACTGCTTCTGCCCATTGTTACAGCTAGGTAGGACTGAAAACTAAGGAGGTCAAGTAACTTGCCCAGGGTCACACAAGGAGTAATTGGTGCTGGTGGGGTTAAAATCTGCATCTCCTAGTTTACAGTTAAGCACTTTGACCACTAGGCTCATGGCATACCCCAAGAGGACTTACTGGGCCGTTTGAATGTATGGTTGTTAGGGGTGGGCTGGGTGCAGGATCATTCTTGTGAATTCCCCCCTCCCTCCAAGCATGAGAATGAGTTCCTGCAAGAACTGACAGAATTTATAGTCGATCTGATTTTGGATGCCCCCAGACTTCTTAGGCTAGTGCCTGGGCTGAGGATGAAGCCTCACACTTCGGACAACTGTTCCACCTATTGTCGACCTAACTGGGCCTTGCACAGGCGGTTGCCTCTAGTACCCACCAACATGGCCATGTCTTGGACCTGGTATTCTCATTGGGTCTTGACATTTGCAATGTCAAGGCTGATCAGGTTGTTTCTGTCAGGTCATCATGCCATGCAGATTCTTTACAGGCCCCCTTCTGTCCCCCTTACAGAGATATCCTGTTGCCATCCTGAGCATTATCTGGAGCCTGTCAAGCTCGTGGTGATCCTGGACATCTTGAGTGTGGTGACAGTTTGTGCTGATAGAACAGAGAGGCCAAGGAAAACTATAATATAGCTCTTCGTCTGCCTTGGACTCCTAACAACCTACCATATCTATCCCATGACATTTCCTTTCAGCTCCAATTGGTATTGTGACAAGCAATGTCGGATGAAGACTAAGCAGTGAAAGCTAGCGTGTTCTTGGTGGCGATCTCAGTCGATGGAGGATTGGTTGGCAGTGAGGACCCATTTACTGAGTACCAGCAGGCAGTCACCCTAAAAAGTGACCGCTGCTGGGAAGGACTGGCCAACTCGACTCTTTCACACAGTAGACAAGTTGTTTGATCCCTGTCTCCAGTCTAAAATAGTATTTTCCACAGAGAGATGCAAAGAGTTTAATTCTTCCTTCACAATGTGTCCAGTGTTCATGCTGGGATCTCCCAACTTGCTGGTTGTGGGCGGCAGTATCCTATTATAGAGGCTTAGGTGACCTGCCAACCTTGAGGAGGTTTGCCCAGTTGCTGAGAATGAGGTATTCAGGTGATCTCAGAGTTGCGTGCACTCACTTATTGCATGTTGAACCCAGGGCCATCTTGGTTGCTTTACAAAAAAAAAAATGCAATTACTCTTCTGTGTCCAGCTACGATCTGTGCCCCCTTCCATTAGCATCCCCAGCCCTGTCACTGCACCATCCCCAGGAATTTGCCTTCACTGTGATGACCCATGGCATACCCCTCAAAGGTGAGGCTGCCCGAATGGGACCAGGTCTTGGCAATGACTGAATATGTGTGGAATAGAGCCAGGTCTTGGGGTTCAGGGCCTGCATGATGTCAGTATCATCCTGTGTCCAGACTGGGATTTACCATGTATTCAGTCCCTCCACCACAGTCGGTGGCATGAATACGCACATGCATGCACATGCACGCACCACAGCAGGCATGTGCATGAGCAAGTCGGTCAACACTTGCTCCCTGCTGGCCATGCCAAACTGCACCTCCTGTGCTTCCACAGGAGGCACTCATCTCAGTGGCACAATCAGTCATCCTCCCCATGGAGGGCAAGTACCTGCTAGGACGTTCTCTCCCCCAGCCGCCCTGTAGCAACCCTAAGCTACTGGGAGACCCTGGGTCCAGCCATCACAGAGATTGTCGGGTGTTCCTTGAAAGTGGGTTTATTCCTCACTACGCTGAAAAGGGCACTGGTGAGACTGCTCCTGAAAGTTATCGTTGGACTCTGATACTCTTCTGAATTACAGACCTGTACGCCCTTCCCTTTTTTAGGAAGGTTGTTGAGGAGGTGGCGGTGGCGAAGCTGGAGCTTCAGCTGGAAAAGTAGAAATCTGTGCTTCTCTCCGGTCAGGCTTGAGACCTCATGGCAGCCCATAGACTGCCCTTGTTAAGGTGTTTAGTGATTTTCTCAGTGCAAGTAACTGAGGGTACCAATCCATCTTGGTCCTTTTGGGGTTTTTTTATCTTTATTCTCCTTTAGCCACCTTAGCCTCAATGTCTCCCTTCCTTGGAAAACACTAGGTATCTCACCTCTCCCACACCTCTTTCCTTGACACATTCACCTCCATGCAGCTCTGAATTACTCTCCCAGGTGGGGTCAGGTTGGAGAATGTACCCTTGAGAGTGTCTTGTGTCAGGTAGTGGTTGGTGGAGGCACAGGGCCTCGGATACACTAGGATCCTTTATCTGCAAGCAGCCAAGCTTCAAACAACATGAAGTCTTGCTGTATTCTGACCTAATGCAGTTAGCCCCAGCACTTGAACTGCCCCAGAGAGTAAGGAGTTAAACTGTATGCAGGAGCATAGAACGTTCAGCTTGAGCTCTGTTTTTAAACCTCTGTCTGGAACTTCCCAGTGTAATCGTCAGATTCTTTACTCCACCTAACAGGGAAGTCGCTCTGGAGATTCCTCTGCTCGGTTCGGTAAAGTTTAAAAAGCGTTCGGTTAAACCATTCTATTTGTTATTTTTTCGGATTTCCAACCTCTGTGTATGGTACAGGTAGTGCTGTAGATAGGTACTGACTGTGTTTATTTTCCTAGTGTGTGTGGAAATTACTCTTTTCCTCGATTTCTTTCCGGTTGGTCCGGTTAGGAACTGACCTTGTATTATTTCTATTATCTGAGAAAAATATTCTGGGAATAGAGTGGTGTTGATCAGTATTGATCAGTTTCAAAGAACCAGGCCTTTCTAGGGACGTGGACATGTTGTTCAATCCACACTTATTGGCGGGTTCCTTGCCGCTTTAAATGTTGTCGGAAGGTCTTCAGGCTTTCTCCTCCCACCCACAGGTGGTAAAACTCTCGGCTCCGCACCATGATGCCAGATCTTCCATACCATTGGAAGCTCAGGTTCCCTCCCCGGCGCTCTGCGTTTTAGGCTGGATTCACACTCTTGGTTAATCCGAAAATTATTTGAGATTTACAAGACTTGAGTGTGTATCTTCCTCTCGCTGCGATGGAAAAATTGATGCCAGTTTCATCGGTGCCCCTGAAATCAGAAGATGTCCCGGACGATCCATGCGCCATGTGCGTTTGTACCTAGGACTTGGCGCAGACTCACAAGCTTGTGAGTTGTGCAAATCCTTACCCGGCGGTCTTGGAGGACCGCGCTGCCTGGTTACTGTTGAGGCGACCAGCGTTATCCTCCGTTAAGTCTAAGGAGGCCCGTTGGGCGGTGTCCGTGGCTGCGGGCTCCAGCGAGAACAGCTGGAGCAGATGGTCACCCTCGAGGAGGAGCGGTCCAGGCCGCATCGCCGTCATCCTCGATCCACGGTATTTATTCTGCTCTCCTTAGATCCTCCTACACAGCTTCTTTCAAGGAGCTTTGTCAGTCCCTCTCCACCAAGGGAGAGGCCCTTGGGACATTACTCTGGTCCAAAAGAAGGACCCCAAGGGTAAGTCCCACGTCGACATGCATGGGAGGCCGAGATTCTACCTCCCCAGAAGTCAGGCAGTGGGCTTCGGTTGAGGAATTCTTGATTAAGGCCGCTGGCTTCTGATGTCCCGTCAGGTCAGCGGCCGAGACACCTGTCAGTCTGGTCGAGATTTTTCTAGACCTGTCGGATGATCTGTCGACTGGAGAATCTGACAACCCTTCTTCTTGGTTCCCAGTGGAACCGAGGACTTGCCTGTGCGGAGTCCCGGTTAGGTCCCTGAACCGAGGGAGGGCGGGTTTCCCCACCCCTCTCAGACCCACCCTGGGAACACCGAAGGTCTCAGTCTCGGACCTCTTCTTGGTCCAGCCAATCCCGCCGACATCTGCGGTCGGCACCGTGGAAAGCGGGCGGGCGCCACTCATCCTCATCTTGGGTACTCCGGAGGATAGGCTCCAGCGCCAAATTGCACTCGGTGCTATGAGGGCTAATGTGGCAGCAGCTCCTTTGACGGGAATAGGCTGACTTTGTCGTCTTCCCGGCCATTAAGTGGCTGTCACCGGAGCAGCCGAAACAACCTCTCGCAGTAGTCGAGGAGCCGAAGTCGGCACCAGTTGTTCGGCCGAAACCGGCTGTGCCACCCATCGTGGTGGAACCCCCGCCTCCACAACCAACATTTGGGGCCCCGACCCAGGATTCTCAGCCGGGTCAGGGCTTGCCCCATCGGGTTGTCGGTCACCCTCACTCCCGATCGACCTCGGCAGGTGGAGGGTAGCTCAGGCGCTCGGCAGCTGTTCGAGACTCCTCGAGTCTGATGATGACTCCTCCTTGTTCTCCAGGCCGCTTGACTTGGAGTCCACGGGGTCAGTCAGTGGACGAGAGCCCATCCTCATTTTTGGGAATGCTTCAGCTCATCTCAGAGTCCACTGGGATGAAGCTCGAACCCGTTTCAAAATGGGCCAAGTATCCCCTCACGGAGATACTGGACGAGGATTCCCCACGGAGGCCTTCCGGTGGCCAAAGCCATTGTTGGCCCAGCCCTGGAGCTATGCAGCGGCCAGCTTCTTGTCCAGCACCTTCAGCCAGGATGGCTCGGAAGTATGCTGTTCCTACAGTTCACTTTCTGGTTTCTCGGGCACCCCTCTGGGAGGGGCTCATGATCGATAGCATTTTCCGGTGTTCTGGGAATGCTAGGGATGTGGACAAGCCTCCCAACAAGAAGTCCAAGAAGCTGGACTACTCTGGGCAGAAAGTTTAAACCGCTTCCTCTAGGCCTTCATCAGGCCAGCTCGGCCGTCCTGATGGCACACTTTTCTGCGCCTTTTGGGCTCCCTGGATGAGGTGATTTCTTGTCTCCCAGCTGACCTCAAACTACGGTCAAGCAGGTGTGGGATCAGCGAGGCGGTGGCCAATAGCAGCTCAGAACATCCCTGGACGCCGGCTGATTTGTGTGCTTGGTCAGTAGTGGCCACAGTGGCCATCGCTGCAGAGCTTGGCTGCAGATCTCCACTGTCACGGCAGATACCCAGCACAAGCTGGCAGACGTTCCCTTCCTGGGTACCGACTTGTTCGGTCCCGGGGGTTGAGGGGCATCTTCAATGGATCGAGAAGTCCAATGCCACCTTGGACTTGGTCACATCTGCCCAGAAGGACAAAGGCCGCCAGCAGCAGCATAAGCCCTTTCGTCCTTCAGCCTCTGCGGCACGTCCGGCCCAGCAACACCAGCATCAGGGCCAGCAGGCTCGTACTTGGCACCCCAAAGCCAAGCCTACTGCTTCCTCCAACAGGAAGCCAGGAGGGAAAGGTCCAGGAGGCTCCTCGGCCAGTCCTTCCTTCAAGCCTGCCCAGTGACGGGTTGAGGGGTGTCGCCCCAACCTCGTCACTCATCCCAGATTCCCCATGGAGGCGGCTCCACTACTTCATTTCCGCCTGGTCCGATATCACCACGTGCCGCTGGGTGTTGTAAATGGTAGGAAAAGGGTCTGCCGCTGGGTCGAGCAGTCCCCACCCTATCCCGAGCCGTCCTTACGCAGGGGGCCACGAGAGTCCGCGGCTCTCTCTCCAGCCTGTCAAGCCGACATTGCCCTGCTCCTCCAGAAGGATGTGATCAGGAGGTGGCAGATCCTCTTTCAGACCCAAGGTTTGTGTCCAGGTACTTCCTGGTCCCAAAGCGGACGGGGCTGGTGCCCCATCTAAACCTCCATGACCTAAACAAGTTCCTAAGGTCTCAAACCTTCAGGATGGTCACTCTGGCTCAGATCATCCCATCCTTGGAGCGAGGCATGTGGTTCTGTTCTCTGGACCTTCAGAATCGTTCTTTCCGTCCCAATCCGTCTGTCCCTGGCATTCCTCCACTTCAGGCGAGGGACCCCTTCTGAGTTCGGGCCATGCTCATCGGCCTCTCTCCAGCTCCAGGGTCTTCACCAAATGCATGGCAGTGGTGACAGCATCCCTCGGTGCCTAAGGGTCCAAGTGTACCTTACCTGGATGACTGGCTGATTGCAGCCTCCTCCAAGTCAGAGGTAGAGCGGTCCAGGGATCTGGCCCTCCAGCTCTGCTCTCACATTGGCCTCTTTATCAGCGAGGCCAAATAGAACTCGTGTCACGTGGTGATTCAACTCATTGGGGCAGAGCTCGACTCTCTTGATCCAGAGCACGGTTCCCAGCAGACTGGGTCGAGGTTCTTTCCTCCTTTGCCCAATCATTTGTGGTTGGGTGAGTTGCGCCCTGCCGGGACTTCCTCGCCTCCTGGGCCTCATGGCAGCCTGCACCAGCGTAGTCCATTGGGCCGCTGGCACATCGTCCCCTTCAATGGGGACTAGCCGCCCAATGGTCTAGCGCTCCAGTCCTTTGGACCAGTCAGTGATAGTGACCCAGGAGATGGTAATGCTCTCCAGTGGTGGATCATTCCGGCTCATCTGCAGGAGGGTATCCCATTTGTCTGCCCAGACCGGCCAGGTCCACTCTAACAACGGCGCCTCTCTGATGGGTTGGGGTGCCCATCTGGGGGAGCTCAGAGGACACGGCCTCTGGTCCTCCCAAAGTCTCGATGCCACATCAACCTGCTGGAGCTTGGTGGTCGACTAGCCCTCACCACCTTCGCTCCGTTTATACAGGGTCAAGTGGTCCAGGTCCAGACGGACAACACTACGACCATGTACTGCCTAAACCGCCAGGGCGGGACACGCTCCTTGCCTCTGTGCAAGGAAGCTCTCCACACTTGGTCTCTCATGGGCAGACTGGAGGCGGATCTCCTAGCCGTTCATGTGGCGGGAGTCTCCAACACTCTGGCCGATGCCCTAAGCCGGATAGGTGCTGCATCTCATGAGTGGTCTCTCCTGCCAGAGGTAGTATACAATCTGTTCTCCCACTGGGGCGCACCTCAGGTGGACCTGTTTGCCTCCAGGGAGAATGCAGAGCTGAGGCTGTTTCATGCCCGCACCTCTCAGCCAGGCTCTCTGCAGGGGGATGCCTTCTCAAGGCCGTGGACCCCTGGCCTCTTCTACGCCTTTCCCCCATTTCCCTTGATCCACAAGGTGCTTCTCAAGGCAAGGAGGGACAAGGTGCAGGTGATTCTAGTAGCCCCAGACTGGCCCGTCAGTTCTGGTATCCAGATCTCCTCAGCCTCAGCTCCAGGCTCCCGAGATGGCTTCCAGCCCACCCGGATCTGATCTCAGTCAACCAGGGGAAGGTATTCCACCCGGACCTTCAATCCCTGCACCTGACGGCCTGGTTCCTGAGCGGCTAGATTTCCAGGCCTTGGGTCTTTCCGACGAGGTCCTCAACGTTGTTGAGGCATCCCGTAAGAAGTCGACCAGAAAATGCTATACCTTCAAATGGAAGAGATTCTCCATTTGGTGTCAGGATAAGGGGTTGGACCCTTCCTCCTGTTCCTTGGCCAGCATTCTGGACTACCTATGGTCCCTTTCTCAGCTAGGGCTTCAGTCGACGACCCCTAAGGTGCACCTGGCAGCCATCTCTGCTTACCGGGCGTGGGCCGGGAAGCAGTCGGTGGCACAGGAGAAGGTGGTTGGGCGCTTTTTCAAAGGCCTTGATCACATATCCCCTCCAGTGCGAGAACCTCCACCTCCATGGGATCTACTGCGGGTATTGGCTAAGGTCATGGGCAAGCCATTCGAACCGATGCACAGGTGTGACATCTCTCACCTGTTGTGGAAAACTGCCTTCTTGGTGGCTATAACGTCAGCCAGAAGGATGGGAGAGCTCCAGGCGCTTTCCATCAAGTCTCCTTATCTGGTCTTCCACAGGGACAAGGTTGTCCTGCGCCCCCACGTGAAATTCCTTCTGAAGGCGGTGTCAGAGTTTCACCTTAACCAGGTGTTGACTCTGCCGGTGTTCTACCAAATCACACCTCGGAGGGCGAATATAGGCTCCATACTTTGGACCCTAGAAGAGCTCTCTTATTATAAGGAGTGGACGGCTGAAGTTCGGGAGAGGTTCGTCCAGCTATTTGTCACCACGCCGAAGCCGCACCTGGCAGACCTACAGCCAAGCGGACGATAGGCAGATGGGTCACCTCCTGCATTGATCTCTGCTATAGGTTGGCGGGCATGGAGCCTCCCAAAGGGATAAGAGCTCATTCTACCTGCCACACTGCTGCTTCGGTGGCTGCTTCCAGGGACGTCCCTGTCCAGGAAATCTGCAGGGCTGCTACCTGGAAGTTGGCACACACCTTTATTACCCATTACCACATCGACCTAGAGACACGCCGGGATGCTGGTTTTGGGACCTCAGTTCTCTAGTCCTTATTCCCTAAGTAGGGGTTGCGCGCCTTGCCTCCCTTCTCCTGGAGAGCTGCTAGGAGTCTGCCAATAATTGTGGGTTGAACAACATATCACGTCCTAGAAATACAGGTTACTCACCTGTAACAGGAGTTCTAAAGTGGTATATGTTGTTAATCCACAACCCACCCGACCTCCCGGCTTGACAGCAGAACTGGCTTCCAGCTGGCTAGATCTGGCATCATGAGGCGGAGCCGAGAGTTTTACCACCCGGGTGGGTGGGAGGAGCCAGCTTGAACACCTTCCGGCAACATTTAAAGCGGCAAGGAACCTGCCAATAAGTGTGGATGAACAACATGTACCACTCCTAGAACTCCTGTTCCAGGTGAGTAACCTGTATTTTCTCGCTCTTTTTCAAAACCCGTGACACGGTTTGTAACCGATTGATTATTTTATTACCTGTCTTGAAAGCTTCCATAGGGTAATTTAGTAGGTGGGCCATGTCTGATAAACCCAAAAAGAAAACAGGTCCCTCTGGGTTTCAGCACTGCACTGAGTGTGGGGAGGCCTTTGCCAAAGCTGACCCCCACCTCATCTGTGTTTATTGTCTGGGGTTTGACCACCTCAAGTCAGACTGCCAAATTTGTAAAAACATTCCTAAATCCACTCTAGATAAGATACTGAGTAGGCTGAAGGAAAGGGAGGCCGAGAAGTCCATAGATCTGGATGGCCAGCCCGGTTCGGTTGCTGCTGAACCTGAGGAGGTGCCTACTGACCTAGGCGGTACCTCCTCGGGTAAAAGGAGAGCCGACCCTGAGGGGCTGGTTCCGTCAAAATAAAAACGTAAGTTCACCAGTTCGGATCCTGTACCACATTCTCCAACTGCGGATGAAATAGCTAAAGTGATTAGTATTGTTCAGACTTAGACCGGTTCCGTCAAACCGGTACTGCCGATTAGGCAATCAGTTCGGTCAGATCCATGTCCCTCGGATTATGATCCGGATGCTTATTATGAGGAGTGGGAGGGAGATGAAGATCATCCTGGTGATGATGATGATGATGACCAGGGGGGTCTGGATGTGCCCATTGAACCGGACATCTCCCCAGACAGGCCCTTGGGTGTCTCTCCTCCTAGGCTCTCTAAGTCCCCTTCACACTTTTTGTTTTACAAAAAGGTGGCCAAAACCCTTCAGCTTCCCTTGGTTGAAGCTGCAGAGGAGGAGGAAAAGCCTGATTTTGTGGAAATGATGGACATCCCAGAGTCCAAAAGGCTGTCTATCCCTCTTCATAAGTCCTTGGGGAAACAGACACACAAAATTTTGCAAACTCCTAATTCAGTACCTCCTGTGGACAAGAGAATGGATAGGAGGTATATTTTATCAGGCTCAGCTATGGAGTTCCTTTATAATCATAGCAGCCATGTTGGGGTAGTGCAGGCTGCAGCCTGTGACAGGGCTACTATTCCTTTGGCTTCACACACCCCAGATAAGGACTCCAGGAAAGTGGATGCCATGGCCAAAAAACAGTATTTGGCATCCTCTTTGGGACTCAGGCAGGCTAATTATATGGCCTACACAGCCAGGTACCAGAAATCCAGATGGGATACGATTCTGGAATTGGCTAAACAGGCCTCCCCCCAGCTAGCCAAGGAGCTGGGGGAGGTGGCTGTGGATGGAACTGAGGCATTGAAAATGCAGTTTCATGCTGCTGTGGACTCCAGTGATGTGGCATCTAGAGTCATGGCTACATCTCTGTCTCTCAGGAGACATGCTTGGCTCAGATGTACTAGCCTTTCACAGGATACCCAAACTAAGGCTATGGATTTTCCTGTAGTGAGTAACTCTGTTTGGGGACCAAACAGAGGCTATATGAAGAAAATGGATGAATACAGGACCACGGGATCGAATAACAAAGTTAGATGTTCTAGTTAATCGCCTTGCCAAACTGATTCTCAGGTATCCAAAACTTACTCATCATTGCGAATTGTATGAAAGATTAGGTTGGTTATCATTAATTAGGAGAAGAATGATACATAAACAGCTGTTTGCTTATAAATGTGGGCTGGGTTCCATCCCTATATATCTAAAGAATAGATTTTCCTTTAGAAGTGTTGAATTGACATTGAGAAATTAAGTTGTTACTGATATGGTTGTCCCCCTTGTAAAATCAAAACGTTCCCAATATTTATTTAGTAATTATATTCCGATATGTTGGAATAGCCTTCCTCATGAATATAAGCAAAAGATTGGTAAGCCCTTATCAACATCCCTTCCAAGAAGACAACTGATATCTATACAGGAACCTTGTGTAACCCCCATAAATGGAGTTCCCAAAGGTCTTCCAGGAGCTTGCCTGAATGCTCTAAGTCTGGGCAGTGTTCGGTGTCTGAACTGTTTAAATGTGGTTCCAAGTGAGTGCTATTTGAGCCTCCACGTACTGTCTCTTTAAAAGCTGTCTGCTTGCAGACTTAATTAGTTGTATGGGGGCTGTGTATTCAATGCTAGAATCCCACCTGAGCTGCTGCCAATTCACTCCGTTTCTGCTGTTGCTACATGTGCAGAGGAGCCTTATTGAAAGATATAACTGTTTGCCAGAAATCATTTAGAGTGACTGAGAAAATGTAGTTTGTCTAACCTGTCTTTATTTGAGCATGAACTGTTTCAGTGTAGCTCTTTCATTTTGTCCTGAATAGCTGACTTGGACCAATCAGGATGATAGGAGGCCTTAAATGGAGCCTGTGGACAATTGGAACTTGGACTCTCAATTTTGAGCCAGCCACAAGTGGATCGTATGAGCAGTGACTCTGAGAAATGTAGTTTTGACCTTGGTGCCTTTTTCACCAACAGAGAGTCTTATTGTGAGTGACAGTTGAACCAGCCAACAGAGTGGTGTGGAGCTAAAGGAAATGCCTGCACTGTGACTGGAAAGATCAGATCAGTTGTGACAGTGAAGAGAGAAGGAGCTCTGTGCTTCTGTGGTGTATAGTTTACATGCGGGAAGCACGTGTGAGGCTCTGAGTTTCGGTCTGCAGCCTTTGTGAGTGCCAGTTTGGACTGAATCCGAGTTGTGAAGAGAAAGAAGCACCAGAAGTGTGGAAACCAGGCTCACCCTGTAGAAGACTGGAGAAATTGCTGAATCACGCTCGGTCTGTCAGGAACTGAAGCTGCTGTGTGTGCTTCCGGATATTTTGCAGTAATTGCGATCAGGATCTAGGAGCAGCCTGCCTGGTATAGTACTTTCCTTTTACATATGAATGTGTGTAGTGCTTGTGGGGAATCGCGATTTCTAATCCCCTGTGCTGTGTGCTGTGTGTTGAAGCTGTAAGCAAACCCCAGCTTGTCTCGGACTAAACTCGGTTATCTACTGCAGTGGGGTCCAGTCAAAAGGACCTTGTCTCGTGTTCTGTTGTTTGGCAACCAGAAGAACATCCACCATCCGGTTCTCAGCTTGGGTGTTGTGAGTACAAATCAGGGTATTCCACTGCAGCCTGTTTTCAGTTACACGTGTGTCATCTAATTATTGTTGTTTCACTTCTTCATGGACTGAGCCATCCAGCTCCGGATTACAATTGGGTGTTGTGCATATATTTTCTTCTACAGGGGCCTGTCCATCTGCACTGCCAGCCAACCCGGCAATGGACCTGGCTAGCCCCCCCCACCAACCTGGGTACCCAGAGTGTGACTTTTCAGACTCTGTATGTGTGCACAGTACTGTGATTTAATTCTGCCAGTTAACATGATCTCCCCCTCCCGTGTTTTATTCCCCCTAAATAAACCAGATTTGATGTTGTTAAACTTTAAACTGTCTGAAGTGTCAGTACCTACATATCAAGCATTGTATTGGTTTGTGTATGTTGATTAACTTTATTTTACAGGGGGTCCCCAGAGATGAACCTCAGAATCAGTCTCAAGGGTAAGTGGTACTTAATGAATGATCAGTGTGTACATGTGGGGTACTGGGACTGTAACTTCTGTGCATTGTGTGAGCCACTAGAGGGAATAAAAGGGGGTCTCAGTGTCCCAGAGGGCTGTGACCAAGCTAGTCTAACCACTACAAACCCTGACCTCTGGGTGAAGGCACCCGCCATAGAACCTAGGCCCCTCAACCTGTCAGTAGTTAAGCAAGCAGGGGTAGTAGCCCTTGGGATAGCGCCACCTGGGGGTTACACTTGTAATTGTTATTGATATTCTTTTTTTCTTTTATGTTTTTGTATTGATGTTTGTTGTTTGATTGTATTTATTATGTTCAGTGTTGACCTGTATTTTGTATTTTGTAAAGGTTACCATTGCAAATGAGTTTTTACTCAATTGGTTTTACCTTGAATAAACAAACAAACAAGCGTACAGGAGTGCACAGGCCAAGGAAAGGCAAGCCACTCCACAAAAGCAGTGGTCTAGGGGCAGGGCAGTCCTTTCACAGGCCTTTTACCAAGCCCAAGCCCCATCTCCTTCCCACAGAGGGGTTCTTCAGAGGGAGGGGCAGGAGGGGATGAGCAGGGCTGCTCCCTCCTCCCAGTCTAAGGCTCCTGCCAAGCAGACACCCTGATATGTCAGCCCGGGTCGACTCCCCAATTCCAGTAGGAGGCAGGCTGGCTTACTACTTCCAGGCCTGGAAGTGTGTGGCCTCAGACAGATGGGTTCTGGAAGTAGTAAGCCAGAAACTGGCCCTCCGCTTCAAAAGTTTCCAAAAAAGAGGACCAAGTCTTTTCCACCTGCATCAATCTCAGAAACCCTGGCCCTAGAGGCAGAGGTTCCTCTCTTCTAGCTCTCAGAGCTATAGAAGGTTCTTACTCAGCACAAGGAAAAGGACTGTACTCCAGGTACTTCCTTACCCCAAAGAAAGCGGGGTGGCAACCCATCCTAGACCTAAGGTATTTGAACAAGCACATTTCAAAGGCCAAATTCAATATGGTAACTCTGGGAATAATCCTTCCCTCTCTAAGGCCAGGAGATTGGTTAGCATCTCTGGACCTCAAGGATGCCTATTTCCATATCCCTATCAGGTGCTCCCACAGAAAATACCGTAGGTTCTTGTTGCCTTCTGGCCATTACCAATTCAGAGCCATGCCATTTGGCCTAACATCAGCTCCAAGGGTGTTCACAAAGTGCCTTGCAGCAGTGGTGACTTACCTCAAAAGACAAGGTATCACCATCTTCCCATATCTGGACGACTGGCTCATTGTGGGTCAGTCATCTCTATAGGTCAAGTCAGCTCTGCAAACTACCCAGGACCTACTCAGTTCCCTGGGTTTTCTTTTCAATCTTCCAAAGTCTGTCCTCAAACCAGTTCAACTTCTCACCTTCATAGGAATAGATTTGGACACTGTACAAGCAAAAGCTTTCCTTTCCCTGGCAAGGGTGAAGGCCCTAGTGGATCTTGCTTCATCTTTTCGGCCTCAGGTCTCTCACCCAGCAAGACACTTCCTCCAGCTTCTGGACCACATGGCAGCTTCCACTGCAGTGGTGCAGGGAGCAAGATTCCAGATGAGGGACATTCAGTTTCACCTAAGGGCCTTCTGGTCTCAGAAAAGGGATTCTCTTACCAAACTGATTCCAGTGACTCAGACTCTGGTCCAAGCTGTTCAGTGGTGGCTGGATCAGGACAATCCCAGACAAGGAGTCCCATTTCTCCCACAAATTCCTTCAGTAGTTCTGACTATGGATGCTTCTCTCCTAGGTTGGGGAGCCCACCTGGGGGCCCTGACAGCCCAAGGGGTCTGGTCTCCACAGGAGTCTCTCCTTCACATCAACCTTCTGGAATTCAGGGCAGTGTTCCTGGCCCTTCAGTGCTTCTCAGGTTTGGTCAAGGGCAAGGTGGTCCAAGTCAGAACAGACAACACGACCACAATGTGGTATATCAACAAACAAGGAGGCACTCTGTCTCGACGCCCTGCGCAGGAAGCCATGAAACTGTGGTCTCTGGCTTACTATCTTCGACTTCCTAGTAGCAGTTCACCTTCCAGGGAGGGACAAGGTACTGGCAGATGCTCTGAGCAGAATATCCCAGGGACATTCTGAATGGTCCCTGAATCCCCTCATACTACAGATCATCTTCTCCAGATGGGGCATTCAGAGATAGATCTCTTTGCAGCCCCGGACAATCCTCAACTCCTTTGTTCTGTTGCAGACCTCCACTCTGGGGAATGTGCCCCAGGATGCCCTGAGTTTGGACTGGAAGGGCAGGTTCCTCTGTGCCTTCCCTCCATCCCTGCTGTTAGAGTTTGCACAGTGATCCTAGTGGCTCCAGACTGGGCCAGGGGCCTTGGTACCTTCTGCTTCTGTCCTTGCCAGTGTCTCATCCTCTGTCCCTTCCCAAGAGACTCAATTTTCTGTCCTCTTCCCAGGGAGGATCTGGTATCCTGATCTCGAGTCTCTCAATCTCAAGGCCTGGCTCTTGAAGAGCTACAATATGCAGACCTGCATCTTTCTCAGGCAGTCATGGATATCCTGAAGGTTTCCAGGAACCATCTACTAGACAGACTTATGATTCCAAATGGAAGAGGGTTACCATGTGGTGTTCTCAGAAAGGCATTGTCCCTGATTCTGCAGGCATCTCCACAGCCTTAGATTATCTGGTTCACCTCAGTGGCCTAGGCCTTAGGCCTGCAACTCTAAAGGTTCACCTAGCAGCAGTTTCTGCTTTCCTTTCAGCAGGGTAGGGCTCTTCCCTGGCCTCTCATCATGTGTTTAAAAAGTTCTTCAAGGGTCTGATTCATACAAATCCCCAATTTAGAGAACTGACCCCGGCTTGGGATCTTAATGTCTGCATTGCACAGCTCATGCAGCCCCCCTTTGAACCCATGGCTTCGGCTGAGCAGAAATACTTGACCTGGAAAACTGTGTTCCTGGTAGCCATTACTTCGGCCAGGAGGATTAGTGAATTACAGGCCTTGTCAGTGGAACCTGACTTCATATCCTTCCATCGGGATAAAGTGGTCCTAAGAACCAGTAGAAGGTTCTTACCTAAAGTGGTATCAGATTTTCATCTGAATCAGTCTGTCTCTTCCTGTGTTTTTCACTGACCACTCCTCTTCAGGTGAAAGAAGGCTACATAGCTTGGATGATAAAAGAGCTCTTAGCTATTACATGTGTAACCCCAGGGGTCGGGTTGATGGTATTTTTGTGTTATTAGTGCTGTGCAATGCCTCCATATGTAACCCTACCTGGGACCTGGGTTGGGAGAAAACTGTTGCTCAGTATTTTGGCTGGTTTGACTTCTAGTCAGGGGCACTCAAGTAACTCCGGACACAGGAAGCAGTAACTGTAATGTCAAACCAGGTGGGATTCTAGAGTGTGGCTTTTATTCACAACCAAACAGAATAACAAAGCATAGATGGACCCCACAGGGCTACACTCCTGGTAATGCAGATTCTGGAGATCAGAAGACATCTTCTCACATTGTAACCCTCAGGTTTAGAAACACACTGGGCACTCAGCCCGAACTTGTACTCTTCTCTGGATTTCCCTGGCCTGGCACATCTGACCAGCCTTGGACTACTACCCTGCATGGCACATCCAGCCAGCAACTGGACCACTTTCCATATGGCATGGAACATTACTCGGTGGCTCCTTAAACCACCCATGAGTACATATAGGCTCCATGAAGGGAAAAAATCTTCCATCTAATCCCACGTCTGGGTACTTTCCCCAAACACTGGCCAAGTGCCCAGAAGAAAGCAGCAGGTGTCCCAAAGTGAACCCGTAGAGGTGAATCTGGTTACTCCTGATGGGGGGATCTCCCACCTCTTGCTCCCATAATTCATACCCGGCCATTCATTTGGTCTCAAACACCTCTTCAACTGAAAATTCTGGGTTTGTAGGTCAACACTTTAAATGTATATCACACTCATAATCTACAGTCTCTGGAACTCCAATGTTCTGACTTGTGACGTACTTTTCTAAGTGGCCATGTCCATCCCTGTAGACCCCCACATATTAAAGGCGTTCAAGTCACATACTCCTTAAGCACTGTACTTGGCTGTCCTTTCCTGACCCACAGTAGCAGATACTTAAAAAACATTTTTGGTGAAACATAGGCTCTGTGGCAGAGTGACTCACCCTGGTTTGCAGGTGCCCACAGACTTCTTCCACAGGAAAACCGAAAATACTTCTTGGTGCCTCCGCACAAATCTTCAAGGCAGCTTCTCTCCTGCCAGCAGGGCCAGGGGATTGCCCCTGAGAGCTGGTCTGGATCACCCCCATCCGTCTCAGGGATGGGGCCCTGGAACAACTGGGAGACGGTCTCAACCACTTCCAGACAGTATCTTCTGTGTCTCTATCTAGGGCGAGAACACACACCCTTAACGACAGGTAGCTCTGGTCAGAGCTGAGGGCTCTGAGGGACTGCCCACTGCAGTGCACCTCTTCCCTCCACTACAGACTGCACAACAGTGAATTCAAAACCTCCCAATGTTCTGTCTAACTCCCAGCCGCAACATTCCACTGTGGCTTATGCTGCTGCAAAAATTCTATATGATGTTATCCCTCCAGCTCACGTGAGGCTGAGAACAGATTGAGACAGTGTGCAATCCATTTAACTGGAATTTCACAAGCTACCTTCCCTGCCTGCCACTAGATCTAACTGGGATTCTTGTAATCCTGGGTGTTAGGGGGGGTTACACATAGAGCACACTAAGGCTTACAGGAATGACTGTCTTCAGTTGTTTCTCACCTATGGCGAGGTGGGGAAAGGTAAGCCTGCCACGAAAAGAACCATTGCCAGGAGGATTGTTTCTTGTATACAATTCTGCTATGACAAATTGGGGAAAACACCTCCTTCAGGCCTGAGGGCTCACTCGACTAGGGGTACAGCTGCTACTCTGGCTGCGGCCAGCGATATACCCTTGTTAGAGATCAGTATAGCAGCCACCTGGAAAACAGCACATACATTCACCAAGCAATACTCCCTGGACATCCAGGCTAGGAGTGATGCTAGGTTTGGCACAGCAGTACTGCAGAGCCTGCTCCCAAAGTAGGTTCTGCATTCCCTCCTCCATAGGGAACTGCTTGGTAGTCTGCATTAAGTCAGAATACAGCAAGACTTCATGTTGTTTGAAGAAAAAATTACTCACCATAGTAATGTTGTTTCTTCTAATGGAGTCTTGCTGTATTCTGACCTCCCTCCCTGCCTCCCCTCTCAGAACCTACTTTTTGGAAAGTGGTCTGGCAGATACAGTGTTGCATCTCAGGGGTGTACCTTCACCCCCCCCCCATCTTGTGTGGGTTATTGTTAGTTCTGTTTGTGTTATGAATCTGTTTGGTGTTGGCACTACCTTTTTCTTCTTGGGTTCTCGACTTGAGTCTTCTGGGCCCAAATTGTTGCCTTTTGGCTTATACTAAAACAAATTCCACACACAGTTATATTTTATGTATATTAGATATTAGACTCAGCTAGTTAGTTGCTCGTAAGAATCTGACGGGTTACACTGGGAAGTGCCATGGACAAAGGTTTGAAAACCGAGCTCGAGCTCAACATTCTATGCTCCTGCATAGAGTTTAACTCCTTACTCTCCGGGGCAGTTCAAGTGCTGGGGCTAACTGCATTAAGTCAGAATACAGCAAGACTCCATTAGAAGACCACAACATTACTATGGTGAGTAATTTTTTCTTTTCCCATTCTCTCCCCTGCTAGGTATGCCAGCATTGTGGCACCATGCGAATGCTCACACACACTTAAATGCACACCTACGCGGCCTCCACCAGCAACCTCCCTCCCCAAAGGTGAGCCATTGCCTGTAGCATCACCTGCGGTCACCAAGCTGGCACTGTAGTGGTGGCTTTGCACTACCTCCATCCCGGGCCGGGGGGGCTTCCTGAAAAACACTCAATCCCTCTCCCCCGATTCGTCCCCATTGACCTGGTTCAGCTGCCAAACCCTACAAACATATGGAATTGCCAGCAGATAAAGGCCTTATGGTCTATCAAGTCTGCTCCATTGTGCAGCTAGCAGCCCTTATACTGGAGCTGTCCCTCCCCCCCCTCCAGTGACCCTCTCCCTTACCCTGTCCCATCCCCTTTTGAAGCAGCCCACTGTTTCACAGGATACCACTTCCTTTGGCAATGCGTTCCACCCAGACACCACCCTCTCCATAAAAAAGTCTCCTCATTTCCCTCCTGAACCTTCCCCCTTCCAATCTCAGATCGTGCTCGTGAGTGTCCATCCCCCTCCTTAATTTGAAAAGTCCTTCCGTGCCCGTCTTATTTGTTTCCTTCATGTACTTGAAGGTTTCAGTCATGTCCCCATCCCTCCTTTCCTCCAGGGAGTACATGTTCAACTCCCTCAGCCTGCTCTCGTAGGGTAAGTCCGCTAGACCCTGGATCATTTTTGTTGCCCTGCGCTGCACCACCTACAGTAACCTAATGTCCTTCTTCAGGTACGGTCGCCAGAACTGCACGCAGTACACTAGGTGTGGTCTAACCAGTGACCTGTATAGCAGCAGGATCACCGCCCCTTCCTGGAAGATATGCCTCTGGCAATATAACCCAGCATCCTGTTGGCCTTTGCAGCTGTGTTTCTACACTGTACAGAGTTGTCCATTGCTCCTATTATGATCACCCCCAGATCCTTCTCTTCCTCCTCCTCCTCCTCTTCCGTCTTGGCTAGTTGAATCCCCCCTTGCTGGTAGTTCCTCCTTGGGTTTTTTGCACCGAAATGTAGCACCTGCACATTTCTTGGCATTGAACCCCAGCATAAGTGTCCAACCAGGCCCTCAATTTCGCCAGATCATCTTGCAACCCTGCCACCCTCCAAATAATTCCTACTGCTCCCAGCTTGGTGTCATCTGTAAACAGACTGATCTTGCTCTTGATGCCTATTGAGATGTCTGTTGTGAAGATCCCAAACACTGGTCCCAGTACAAAGCCCTGTGGCACCCCACTTGTCACTGCCCTGGGAGATGAGCGCTCCCCTCCCACCACCACCTTCTGCTGTCTCCCTTGGAGCCAGTTCACTACCCATCCTACGACCTTTGCTCCCGCCCCTGTGCCTTCTTGCTTATTTCCTAGCCTCCCATGCGGCACAGAATCAAAGGCTTTACTGAAGTCCAGGTACAGGACATCCACTGCATGGCCCCTGTCTAATTGCCTGGTTACCCAGTCATAGTACTCCACCAGGTTGGTCTGACAAGATCTGCCTGAGACAAACCCATGCTGTCTGCCGTCCTGCAGCCCATTAGCATCTAGGAGGGAAACCAGCCTCTCCTTCAGAATTGTTTCCATTGGCTTTCCCACTATGGATGTGAGGCTCACCAGTCTGTAGTTTCCTGGCTCTTCCTTGGGGCCACTTTTGTGGAGGGGTACCACGTGCACCATCCTCCACTCCTGAGGTACACTGCCCGAGTCTAGGGAGGCACTGAACAGGTCTGCCAAGGGTTCTGCCAGGACGTCTGCCAGCTCCTTTAGCACCCTGGGGTGTACACCATCTGGCCCAGGTGCCTTGTCCACCCTCAGTGCCCTCAAGCCCTCCAGTACCCTGCCCACTAGGATTTCCCCATCTGTCACCTCTTCCCCTCCCCTCATTGCCACCCTCCACCCCTTTGGGTATAAGTTCCCTTTCTCTTTAGTAAATACTGAGCAGAGTACTCGTTTAATGCTTCTGCCTGTTCTGCCCTGTTTCCACCCACCCCATCCCTCTTGATCCTTACTATCGGGTCCTTACAACTTCTTTTCTCCCTGATGTACCTGAAGAGTCCCCCGATGTCCTGTGCTAGCCTGGGTTCCTGGACACCTTGGCTGCTTTGACTGCCCTTGTCACCTGCCCTGACTCCTTCAGGTATTCCTCCCCCTCCCTGTTTTTGTACCTTCTAAAGGCAGCTCTTCCTTTCCATGACCCCCTTCTCACCCAGCTAGACTTCTTGGCCCTGGCCTTCTTACTCTGGACCCTTGTACATGTTGCGTGTCTTCAATTCCCAGTTTAATGGCATCCCACTTCTGGTTAGTGTCCATATTGGGATGGATCCTGGAGGACAGATACCCTGTATTATTTCCCTCATCCTCCCGAGTCGGCCCTCCTGAAGTCCGCAACACCCTTGTGCCCATTTCTACTCCTGTTTCCCCATGTTTGTGTAACCACACTGAGTGGTGGTCACTTGCCGTCTGTGGTTCTTCCACCCCTCCCTCACCAACTCACCATTCGCCAGCACAAGGTCTATGGTGTTCCCTAACCTGGTTGGCTTGTTGACCATCTGCAATAGGAAGCTGTCCTGGAAGGCAACCAGAAGTACCTGCTTCCTCCTATTCATGGTGGCTGGGGTACCCCAGTCCACTCCCGGCAGGCTGAAGTCCCCCACAATTACCGTGTTGCCCCTCCCGCAGGTCCTTCTGATTTGTCCCGCTAGTTCCCTGTCTAACTCCTCAGCCTGAGAGGGTGGCCTGTACATCACTCCCATCCTGAGGGTCCTATTTTTGGAGTCCTGGAGCTGCACCCATAATGACTCCCGCTCCTCTCTGACACACTTCAGTCCTTCCCTCACATACAGCGCCACCCCCCCCTTTCCATTTTACCCTGTCCCTCCGAATAACCTATACCCGGTACTGCCAGGTCCCAGTCATGGTAATGGGTGGCCCATGTCTCAGTGATGGCCACCATGTCCCACCTCCCATCTGCATGAGGCCTGTAACTCTGCTGGTTTGTTCCTAGACTCCTAGCATTCAAGGTACCACCCTCCACCCCTTCCTTACCCCTTTCCTACTTGCTTTCCCTTTCCAGCATCCCTCCCAACCTCTCCCTAAGTCCCTTGCTGCTGGTATGGGGGTAAGCTCATTCAGCTTCCTTCTTGTGAATCCTGCCTGCCACCACCCTCCTTCTAGTTTAAATTCTCATTGTTTGGTAAGTAATCTCTCAGTTTCTGTTTCAATACCTCCTTCCTCCTCACTAAAGTGTATTTATTTATTTAGTCAGTCATAGGAATTACAACCTTTCAGTCAAAGACTCATTTACAAAGGCTCCGCATCAGCATAGTCATACATTCAGAGGTAGTACATTAGTGGGACATCACATTTCAAGTATTTACATACAATAGCCAAGGTGGCTGAAAATCTATACATGTAGTAGGGTATCGATATTATTACAGTGGAACAATTATACAGTAAGTGCAGCCTCTGGGGCACTGTCGTAAAGTAGGAACAGTGATCAATACATTAGTGAGACAACACAGTTTAGGCAAAGTAATAGCCTGGGTGACTGTTGACCTATACATTTAGTAGCTAGGGTAATTGGTATTGGTATTAGTACAGGAGATATAGTTACAGTGTGGGTGCAGCCTCTAGGGCATTGTCATATAGCAGTGACAGAGATCAGCAGCAAAGATGTCCTATACAGTTAGTCCTACACAATTGGTAGCCATGTCAATATGGAGCGGCCTAGTGCAGCTCTGTGCAGGTCAGTTAGGAGGATTAGCAGTTGCACTGGCATTGGTGCAAGGAGAGAATGTGTTTTTTTTAGGATGGTTTTGAAGTGTCCTAGATTGGGAATGGAGGTTATGGCTGGGGGGAGCTCATTGTACCAGGCGGGAGCTCTATAGAGGAATGATCTCTGAGCTAGAGGTTCTGACCCTGGGCATGGTCCCACAGATGTTTGTTGGCAGAGCAGTGGACGCAGTGTGGGAAAACGAGAGTAATGAGGCCAAGACCCCCAGTGGGGTTAACTCTAGGTGGATTTTTTTGGTGAGGAGACAGGATTGACATTGTAGTCTTTCCTCCAGGGTGAGAATGTTCGTTAGAGCACAGAGGGTGCAAGTATGGGAGCATTTATCTGTGCCTAGGAGGAGCTGACACACTTTATTAATGGCTATATGAATTTTGTTTAGGGTGGTGTCCTCAGCAGGTAGATGGGGCCCATAGTCAACAAGAGAGGATAGAAGAGGGACAGCCAGACTGAGAGCCTCTGGCATCAGGCAGTTGTTGTGCCGTATAGGAGACCGATGCGGTATTAATGGCTGAGGTCAGGATGTTAATGTGGGCATGGATGGATAGGGAGGTGTCAAAGGTAAGGCGAGGTATTTATGAGTACTGATTCCAGGGGAGGTGGCGTGGAGAGGTTTTTATTTCAGTGTCCTTGGCCTTGCTGTGCCAGTGGGCAAATAGCATGGCTTTTGTTTTGATGTTGACCATAAGCCTGCGACTGGTGAACCAATTTTCAATCTGATTGAACAAGTCTTGGAGGGAGGGCTGTAGGTTGTCAGGGCAAGGGTGTGCGGCATGGGGAACGCACCATCAGCATATAGCAGTAAGTTACCAGAGCAGGATTTGGGTAGTGCATTTAGTAGATACTGAAGAGTAGGGGCCTATGGATCCTGGGGACCCTGAGCGGACAGGCAGGGTGGAAGATAGGGTATCATTTATCTTAACATATTGGGATCTGGAAGTAAGGTAGCTTTTGAACCAAGAGAGTGGTCGCAGTGATAGACCAGTGTTGTGGAGTGTGTCCAGGAGGAGGGGTGGGAAACCGTGTCAAAGACCTTAGAGAGGTCCATGAAGATGGCTCCAGCCAGATGTTTACGGTCAAGGGCAGAGTGAATGAAATTGAGAATTCGATGAGGGTGGTGTTTGTGCTATGGCCTGATCTGAAGCCATGTTGTTCACTACATAATAAATCGTGGGCTGTCAGATACTCAGTGAGTTGGTCGGAAATGATTTTTTCAAGGGCTTTTGAGAGAGGGGGAAGGATGGATATGGGCTGATAGTTGTTGGGGTTGGTATTGTCTCCACTTTTTAGTATTGGGGTAACTGTAGCAGTTTTCCAGGTTGTCCTTAGTGTAGAGATCCTTGCCCTCCCAGGTCTCCCCCAACCAGCCCATACCCTTTGGACTGACACCATTCCCTTAGCCACGTGTCAAATTCCTCTGTCCTCAGCTTCCTTGCCGTGCACACCTTGGGTACTGAAAGCACCTGTAAGAAAATTATTGATCTTTCTGCCTCCTCACAAATCAGCCCCAGCTCCTCAAACCTCCTCCGAACTACATGTACTGTATTTCCCACCAGGTCATTTGATCCCAAATGCAGAACTATGTGAGGTTTCTCCCTACCCCTCTTAGCATACTTTATAACAGATTGACCCACCCTTTCCGCTGTCATGGCCTCCACCCATATGCAGCTATGCCTCTCCCTCTTGCTTCCCCATCTGATCTCTTTCAGAATTGAGTCTCCCAGCACTAGGATCCCACACTTGTTTTCATGTTCTGCTTGCCTTGTCCTTCCTTTATCCCATCCCCTTCCTTTCCATTCCTCCTCCTCCTTGTCCAGAACAGTTGTTCCACCTTCCACTCCTGTTGTAATGTCCCCTGCCTCTGCCCTGTTCTCCTGCTCCCCTCTCCACTGGGCTCCACATACCTCCTCCCCCGATGCATCCTTACCCTTTTCTTCTCATACCTCCCCTCCCCCTTCAGCACTACCCTCCTTACTCAACCAGTCCCCTATACCATATCCCCTTGACCCCTCCCATTTTACCTTGTCTGTCATCAGCTCCTCTGCTCTGCACTCCCCAACACATCCCCAATCCTGCCAGTACTTCGAACCAATTTTTCAATGCCCCTTCACTACCACCTATTTCCTCCGTCCTTCTGCTCACCCCCCTACCGCTGCTGACTCTCCTGTCCTCCTTTTCTCCCCATTCCTGCCCTCATTTGTCCTCTGAACTGGGACCCCCGTCTCCTTCCCCCATCTGCCACCGTATTCCTTCTTCTCCCCCCTTTGATCTGTCCTGCCCCACAGTTACGCTCCTTCCCCAGCCGCTGAGTTGTCCACCTCAGTCCATCGCAGCCCTCAGTCCCTCCTAAGCTCCGTTTGAAACAGCTGATCTCATTCCTAAGCTGCCTTGTTTGCATGCACACAAACACCCTCCCACACTCCACTCAATATTCAGAAAGATTGCCGCCCACAGTTGTTGCAGCCTACCACCCTTCCCATCCCACTATTCGCCCACCAACGTTCCCCCTCATTTTTGGTAGAAGGATGCCCATACCACCCCCGTGACCCCTCCCATCCACCTTTCCAGTTGCGCCCATGATTCCCCCAACTCCCAATACCTTACCTTCACGTAAAATTAGATGACCAACAAAGCTTGCCTCCAAATAAATGCAGTCTGTCCCTAAGTCCCAAAGCAAGAAGGACCCCTCAGTCGTACTCTATAAAAGCCCTTTTCCCTTAGGCTGTGTGCTGATGAAAAAGAAGAAATCATAGTACCTTCCTCATTCTTCTTCCTGCTTATGCTTCCCGATTGCTGTATGGTATCTCCTATCCATTTTTGTGTTGTTTTACTTGCCACGTCCTGTGTGGTTGCAGACTATTGCAAGGCACTATGGGACCTACCCTATAAATGAAGGCTGAGCCGGGGTGGGGTCAACCTACAGGCTGAGTCCAAAACAATCAGCCAAGGAGTTCCCAGGCAGTGGCTGGTCCAGCAACACCCACTTAGGAGCTGCTAGATGCTTCCACAACTGAAGCAGAAACAGACAGAGGCTCCCAGGCAGCCCAGCAGCCTTAAGCTACTGAAATCAAACACAAAGGCAGTGAAATTAACAATATTGCAGTCAGAAACAGTTCAGATCCCAGACAGCACTGATTAAACCCCAGGCACATAACACCCTCCCAGCACAAGCTAAGACAACAATAAAATCAAAACAGCAGGAACAAATACTTCTTTTTAGTTCAACCTCCCTCAAACAGCAGGAACAAACCCTGTCCTGTAGTTCGTCCTGCTTCAGGCTCCAAATCAAAAACCTGGTTGCTGGCATCATGAGCAGTAGTACTGCTGTTTTGATGGACTACTTATCTCTGTCCATCTTGATCTCTTGTTAGTGTTTGACACGGTGGACCATGAAGTGTTGCTGGATTGCCCAAATCACTATGTAGGGCTCATGGGTGTGCTGTTGTGGTGGTTTTAGTCCTACGTCACAGGAAGGAGGCAGCAGGTTGTTCCGGGTAACTCCATCTCTAGAACAGATGTACCCAACTGTGGAGTGCCACAGGGTTCGAGCCTCACTCCTGTGCTGTTTGCCATATACATGCTATGGGTGGGTGGGATCATAAGACAGTATGGGCTGGAGTGTCACTGCTGTGCTGATGGTACTCCGCTATACTTGCCTTGTGCACCTGATGGGGATAATGTGGTCTCTGTGCTGAGTCCTTGTCTGTATGAAATCAACAAATGGATGGCCTCCCAACTGGCTAAGCTTAACACAAGGCAGATGGAGATGTTCCTTGTCAAACTGGGTTCACTAGAGTCAGCACTGATGGGTACTGATAATATCTTGCCATCTCTGAATGGTATTGCATTTGGAACTGTAGGTTTAGAAAATCTGTGGGTCGTCCAGCCCAATGACGTGGAGACCTGAGGTGCTGGCCCCCTCACCTCCTGCCGTGCTGGGGACCCGGGTTTGGAAACGGACATGGGTCGCTCTGGAGCTGGCTGTTGAGAGAGAGAGGGAGGGAGGGAGGATTGCGCGTCCCCAGGACAGCTGTCCTCACTCAGGGAGGGTAATTTCGTGCATCGCTGCTCGTCTGTCGCCTGGAGAAATCTAGGTGGTAGCACACTGGGGTCATGCAGGAGGAGAGACCGCATGCAGGATGCCAGGAGCATCTCAGCGGAGGCAGGGATTGCACATCACATTCATAGCACGTGTGGCAGTCCCTTGGGGGGAAAAAACAGAAGCATGAAAATGCCCAGCGCCCCCCCCCCCAATGCAGCCCCCGCAATGGCGACTGGGCACCTCTGAAAAGACCCTCTGGCCAAAAGTGAGCAGGAGTAAGATAATCCCTAGAGAAGTTGGGGGATGGGGTGGGGTTTGGGCTGATAGGATGGCTAGGCAGCTCCAGCAGAAGAAACACAAGGTTAAAAATAAAAATTCAGCAGTCCAACATTTGTTGACTGTATCAGGCACCACTTCTTTATTCAAACAGTTTAATATTAATTTGCTAGTCCAACAGCTATTTCCTTACCAGTATCACATCCTCAGTGTAAATGACTGAATTTTAAACATATTGTATCTCTGTAATGAAATATATAAATCCACAGTCAAACCCCAGGAATTCCTCACTTGTGCTTAACAAATGCAATTGTTCCCCTGAAATGAGCAGCCCAGAGCTTTAAGAATGTCATGCTAATTATGGAATTTAGAATGAAATTCAAACTCTGCTGTGTTTTTACGCTCATCCCCTGCAGTCTAACGTCAGATTTATTTCTGCGCCTGAAGAGATCACTCACTCCAAAGTCTTCTGTACACTTCTGGCCAGTTAACGGTTTATTATTTTATATTTTATAGTGTTAAAGTGTTTCTAGTGAACATTTCGATAGTCTGCATTAATTAGGGTATTATTTACATTTCTTTGGGGGGTTTTTTTTTCCCTTTTTTTCCTTTTTATTTCTTTTTTTTTTTTTTCTTTTGGCTCAGAGAGTTTTTAGGCTCCTTTTTGTCTTTTTACACGTTATATACACATATCAGACCATATAGCCCATACTGATCATCTTTGCCACGGGGTCCGGACTGACACTTTCCTAAATATATATATATATATATGTGTATATATATATATATATATATATATATATATATATATGTATATATAATAGTATTCCTAGTTGTACAGTATCTTGGAAGGGGGACCATATTTTTTTGAATTCTTCTAGTTTGTTTACCTTTATATAGTAAACTTTTTCTAAATTCATGATGTCTGTCATGTATTTTAACCAAATTTCGATTTTGGGAGGGGTCTGATCTTTCCATTTCATAAGTATACATTTCTGGGCAATGATCACAGATGTACTGAGAAATTTTAATTATTCAAGTTTTAATTTGTGAGGTGGTAAAATTAATAACGTTATACAAGGAGTTGCTTTGATTTTATCTTTAATCACTTTTTCAGTTATATTTATTATTTTAGACCAGTAATTTAATAGATATGAGCAGGAGTGTAACATGTGAATAAGAGTGCCAGATGTTTAGCACATATAGGGCATTTATCTGTAATTGTAGAATTGAAATGATGTAATCTTGAGGGCATATAATAAGTCCTATAAACTGTATTTATTTGTATTTGTTGTATTTTACTAGCCATAATATTGGTATTACTGTAAATGTATTGATAAAATATTTCCATATTTCTGCAATGATTTTAATACCTAAATCAGTTTCCCATTTCTTAATATTTTTTTTCCTGTTCCTTGGTTTGACTGGTTTCAAGTATTTTATAAATATGTGACATTAATTTATTTTTATCAGGTTTTTCCATCATTTTAAGTATTATGGATTCCATATTGTTATTTTGTTCCTTCAGTTTTAGTTATATAGCTGGATATTTGTATAGATTTAAATGTTTGAGTGTTTAATAACTTATATTCATTCTGAAGTTGGGGGAAGGATTTAATTATTTTCCCTATCAGAATATCTCCATACTCCTGAATCCCTGTATTTCTCCAATCATGATCTGTTTTGTCTGTTGTAGATTCCTTATAGTTATAATTCATACATATAGGTGAGTATTTGGAGATCTTATAGTTCTCTTTTATCATTTGATGGGCTTTATGCCATTGCATTGGTGGTTGAATATGTGGTTAAACTTATTTTTGATGGCTTGTTTTTAATTTTTAAATAGTTTGAGTATAATAGCTGCATCATATTACCATATGGATTCATACTTTGTTCAATTTGTTGAGAATTTATTATACTTTCACCTGGGTTTATCCATTCCCATATTGTAGTTATTTGCGCCACTGAATAATATTTGTACATATCTGGTAGAGCCAAACCACCTTCTAATTTGATTTTTTTTGTCTTATCTTTTTTCTCCCCTTGTGCCTCGCAACCCACCACTCCTTCGGGCTGCCTAGGTCCCATCCGCTCCACCTGTCCATTCCTGAGCCATCCAACCTCAAATCGCAGCCATCCCTGGGGTAACCTGGACGTAACCCTTCGCCGGGCGGGTCACCCTCCTCCGAGGGGGGAGGCACGAGGAGTTCCACATATACTTGGCCCAGGGTGCTGCTGAGGTGAAAGGTCTCCCTTCAGGGCAGCGGTGGACCATCAGCCATCTCATCGATTCGGTCGCGAGAGGATTTTCACGGCTTTTCTACTGTTCCTCCTCGATGCGTCTGCAGAGTTCCTGGTCTCCACCAGAGGCCACTGCAGTGTGATGTTGACCACTACCCACCTCAGGAGAGAGAGAGCAAGTCCCACGGACGCTCAATCTCTCGTTTCAACCTAGTCACATGCGTGATTTGAGGTAAGGCACCAGTGGTAATTTTGACTTAATCAAAGTTGAATATGCTATTCTTGGTGGTTTATTTAACCAAATGAATTTAATTATGATTTTTTTAATGTTATTAAAATATATTTTAGGAACTTGTACGGGTAGTGATTGGTAAAGAAAAATTAGCTCAGGAAGGATTTTCATCTTTATTATATTAATACACCCAATAAGAGTTAAAGGTAATTCTTTCCATCGTTCTAGCTCTTTTCGTATGTTTGAATATGTTGCATCATAATTGTTAGTATTATTTTAGTAAGGTCCACAGGGATTTGTACACCTAAATATTGAATTTGCAAATCTGTTTGTTGGCAGTTGTATCTTGTAGGCAACTGTACGTCTGGTTGTTTGTCCAGTTTTAATATAATAGTCTTGCTCAATTTTATATCCAGTGAAAGCTCCATATTGTTCCGTAATATTAATAAGTTCTCTAGTGGAGTTTCTGGTTTGGTTAATAAAAGGACCATTTCCTCTGTGTAGAGGCTAATCTTATTAGTTATGTTAATATTGATCCCATATATATTTGAGTGTCTCCTAATTCTTTCCGTCAGAACCTCCAATACAGTTGTAAATATTAATGGTGATGGGGGCATCCTTAGCGAGTGCCCTGTTGAGAGTTGTATGAGTCTGAGAGATTCTGATTGGTCTTCATTTTGCATTTGGTGATTTATATATCAACTGTAGCTGCAGACCAAACCCCATCGCTCTAATTGTTGCTATCATAAAAGATCATTCCAGTCGATCAAAAGCCTTTCTGCATCCACAGCTAATAGAATAGCATATTTTGTATCTCTTAAATTCATTACATTCACTGTGTGCTTATATTTTCTTTTAAATATCTTTCTTTAATAAAACCATTTTGATCATTATTAATTATTATTGGACGTATGTTTTCAAGTTTTTGAGATTATTTTTGTGAAAATCTTATAATCTACATTAAGTAGAGAGATGGGGCGGTATGATGAGCTGCTCAGTGGGTCCTTATTTCTGTTTTTTTTTTTAAACATGAATTACTGCATCTGGAAATGATTTGGGAATGTCTTTTGATATTTTGAAGGAATTAAAAAGTGTATACAATATAGGTATCAAAAGTTGTATATTTTATAAAATTCCATAATGATGTGAATGGTCCCAGTGATTTGTTTCCAGGTAGTTCATCTATGGCAGTTTCAATTTCTATAGCAGTAATTTCTGACACCAATTTATTTTGGTATTCAGTAGGTATTTTTTTTATACCATTTTGCTGTATCAATATATTTCTTGTTCTGTGATAGATTCCACTTCTGTTTTATATAAATCTGCTTAATATGATTCAAAACAAATATTAATTTCTACTGTATTTTCTGTAATTATTCCATCTTGTTTTTTTAATAGCTAGAATGGAATTTTTTTGTTGGTCTTTTCTCGTTTGCCAGGCAAACAGTTTTAATGGTTTTTCTGACAAATATAAATAGCTTGATTGTGTATCTATTATTTGTTAGTATAGTATTCTATTGTTGCTTTTTGGCCATCAGTTTATTAAATGTTTGTATATTATAGTTGTACTATGGATTTTTTGTAATATATGTATTTCTTCTTCTAGTTGTTTCATTTTTCTTATTCCATCTATATTGTTCTATATTAATCATGGATCTACAAAGCCAGATCTTAAAAAATTCCCAGATGACATTTATTGAGGTATCAGTCATATCATTATTCGTAAAAAATTCTTGAATTTCTAATGCAAGATTATTTTTTATTTGTTGGATTTTAAGTATTGGGTGGAACATTTTCCATATATTTTGATTGTTTGTGTATCTGTTATTTTTAATTTTAGTATACATGGGGAATGATCTGAAAGGAGAATTCCCGGATATTGTATATCCATTATTAAATATTTGAGACACTCCGAAACCAAGAAATACTGTAATTGATGCGAGAGTATGAAACTTGAGTATGTGAATAATAAGAAAATATTTTATGATTAGGATATATCCAAGTCCATGGGTCAGAAAGATTAAGATCATTCATATAATTTTTTATAATTATTCTTGCAGTATTGTGTGCTTTGTCTAATTTTAGTTGTTTTATCTTGGGCATATAGGACTAGGTTGAAGTCGCCACCAATTATAAAAGGGGGGGTGAAATGTTGATAGAGTTAAAAAAAAATTGTGAAAAGAAGTTTGGATTGTTGGTATTTGGGCATATTTTGTGGCTGTCGTTGCCTTAAGACGAAGAGCATCGATCTCCACAATTGCCTGTCTTCCTTGTATGTCAGTTTCCACTCATTTGATTTTGGGTTCGGGCTTAAATTTATTAAAATTAATGGCTACACTTCTTGAATTATTTGTGTATTGAGATGTTACACCCCTGCCCCATCAGTTATAGTACCATGCTGAATCCTTATTGTTAAAGTGTGTTTCCTGTATTAAGCTAATGTTAGTATTTTTTTTGCATGTGTTTAATTATTTTGATCATCTTATTTCTATTTTTCAGTCCCCGCACATTCCAAGACATAATATTTATTTTGATTAGCCATAGTGCTGATTTTTACATCTTAGTATTGTTTCTAATGTTCTATCCCTATAGCCTGGGCCCCTTATATAATCAATAATTGTAACAACAGCTTCCATTTTTTGCTTGGGTTGTAAAGTGTTGTTGTTTTGAAGGAGCCAATATATACTGAGTTCAAAATAGCCCCCCCTCCCCTCATGGAACCAAGTCGGATCCATATCCCACCCCCATTAATAGTAATCTCTGACCCAAAGTGTCATTACTGATAGCACTGATAAAGCCAAGACAGGCTCTCTTATTTTATTCAAGCCTCTTCATTAGGTGCATATATTTAGTTACAAAAGACAAAAAGGAAGTACATTTTTTTCCCTTCTTGTCTTCTGACTTGTTTCCTTAGATCTTGATCCAGAGAGACTCATTGTATAGTGTTTCAGAGTCTTTCAGCACGATGCAGATAAAGTTTCATTTAATTTTATCTAGAAGCCTTTGCACTTTGCTTAGTAGCTTCTCCATATTCAGATTTGAAAGCTTCATTAGCTTCATCTGGGTCATCAAAAGTATGCAATTTGACTTTCACCACAAATCTTAATTTGGCTGGGTATAACATAGAGAAGATGATGCCTTTTTGGTATAATTTTGATTTTACTGGATTAAAAAGCTTTCGCTTTGAGGCAGTCTCAATAAACATATCTGGAAAAACATTAAATTTAGTATTTTCATATCTAAGGCCTTTCTCAGTTCTAGCTTTCTGTAAGATGGCATCCCTGTATAGGAAGCAGTGTGGTTTAATAAAAATCGTTTCTAGGTAAATTGTTATTTGAAAAGCTCTATGTACACGATCTAGGGATATTTTCTCTTCAGGATATCTCTTTACCATGGCTGTTGTGATGATTTTTTCAATACCTGGTAGAGGGTCATCAGGCCCTTCCAATCCCTCTGGTAGTTTATTGATCCATAAGTTCCTTCTCCGGGCCCTATCTTCTTGTTCCAAGACCTTATCTTGCAGTGTCTGTAATTGTTTTTCCACAGTTCTCTGGTTTTGTATCCAAGAATTCATATTATCTTCTAAAGCCGATATTCTCTTTTCTGTCTCATCTGTCCTGAGCGATAACTGTGACATTTTAATGTTTAATTCTGACATAGTAGCTGTTAAACTTGATATGGAATTTTTAATCTCCCCTGCATTTGCAAAACCTCACTTTTAAAAGTTAACATAGCAGTAAGTATTTCTGTTTTAAAAACTCCAATGTCCAAGGAATTCTGTGCTACATGTAGCCCTTCACAGTGTTTAGTTTTCCCATACCAAAGTAGTATTTGTTTTTACTTGTTCCTTATCTCCTGGTCCATTTGACTCAGCATTTGTTTCTTCCAGATTTGTATTGTTGGTATTTTGAATGTTTTGGACCCCCAAATTTTCCTGTTCCCCTCAGTTGAAATCTGAGTGTTTGCCTAAAGCCCTGTTTCCCTCACCCCTGTTTTATTCATATTTGTACTTTGTGCATTCTTGCTGTCTCTCTGGTACACTTTGGCTGAGATTTTAAGAAATATGAAGCGATATTACCTGTGCCTGTACCGTTGCCTTCAGTCTTACCACAAGACGTAGCTGGTAATGGTGATACTGGAAGTTCTAAGATGGTGGGCAAATCATGTAAGCTTGAAAGTTGCGTTGAGGATCCCGTCATGTTCAGGGTAGCCGAGACAGCAGCCTTAGAACTTTGGTTGTTCCTTTTCTCTGAGAAGTGGTAGCCGAAAATTTGCGGACACGATGAACACTCTTCGACATGCTGCTTCGACTGAGAAAACACAGTCTGCTTCGGAGAATGCAATTAAAGCTATACTGCCAGGGGTGGAGCTAGCGGATGACTGGAGCAGACACACTTTGACTTGCTCCACTTAGATTACCACATACAGTTGAATTTTCAGTATCTGTTTCCCATCTATAGGGTTAGGCAATATCTCTTTGGATGGTACATTGTCTGCGCTATCTATACAGTGTTTACCCAACTGTTTAGAAGATGGGAAACCCTCATAAGCAGCAACAACAGGACTCTGGCTCCTCTAAATCTGGCAAGCCACAGGCCAGAGCACAGAAAGAGGGAGCTGGTGTGTTACTACTCGATGAAGCCGAACCTACCAACATGGTCTTACTAACGGCGATACAAGATTTAAAAACTGAATTCAAACAGGCTGATGGTCATTTACATAAAAAACTAGACACTTTCAACAAGAGTGTTCTTACTGTCAAAACCGACTAGACTCCTACAATCTGACGCAATGACATCAAGGCAATGACAGAAAAATCTTGATAGTGTCCTCTGGTCTGGTTAAAGAAAATAAACTGTTTGCGTCTTGGACTTGAACATCTTGAAAAGCGGAGCCAGATCAAAATCTACAATTACTGGGATTTCGGAAGGAATGGAGAATATGGATCTTACAGAGTTTGTACTGGAGCGGTTTCATCTTACCCTAGCACAAGATCTTATGGGAAAATAATAAAAACTTATCGGTAACCCCCACCCCCATAGGCGTCCCATAAATCCAGATCTGCCCAGGACTATCCCAATTGTTACACTTGGAGAGCATGTGAGAGATGCGGTACTAGATATGGCAAAAAAGAAGGGGAACTCTCATGTTATCCAGTGGAGCTCCATTTTACCTGTTTCCTAACCTTAGTTTTGCCACATGACAAAGACGCAGAACATTCAACTCGGTACGGTTGGGTCTTAGAGAATTGGGAGTCACGCATTCTCTGCAACTTCCTGCAAAACTTAAGATCTTATATTTGGGGAAAACATTCCTTTTCACAGCCCCAACTGAGGCACAGAAATGTTTGGACAAACTTAAGGGTGACTTTGCTGTTAGAGGGACCTAGTAATTCTGATAATGAAGAGGAGGGCTGACATGTTTGTGTGGTTACTCAGTAGATGTAATATTTGTCCTCAAGCTGCCTGACTGAACAATTTTTTCTGCTGCATGTTTCTAGGCATTGCTTAGATTTTCATTTATGCTAGTTGCAATTTCCTACAGGCATTTCTATTTCTACTGAGAAAGTTTCACTAAGTGTGTTAATGTGGGTATGTTGCCTGACACCTCTGATATTTGAGGTGTGGTTAATTCTTAGTAAAAGCAATCAAAATAGTCATACTAATGGTTTCTATATTTAAGGTTGTCATGGATTAATATGAGCCATGTTTTATGGACCCAACTGAGTGTAATGTTCACTCTGGATTGCTGTCTCTATGGAACATTTTAAGGCACTATCCATGGTCTTCCCGCAAATAGCTCATGTTGTATAATATTTGATCTTGTGACCTGTATCTTTATTTTCTGCAGTTCCCCCATATGTTGTAACAATGGATGAGAGGGGTAACAATACTAATTGTGATATTGTTGTATTTACTAATTGTTCGTTGCCTCGAACCATGGGGTATTTCAATGTACTGGAATGTCTTGAAACTTATGAAAAATAAAAAGTTTTAAAAGCTATACTGCCGAGCGCTCTGAGATGAGTGAAAAAATCAGGTAAACTTGAATGTTTACTGAGAATCTATGGCGTATACAAGGTAGCAGAGACAATGGCTTGGGTGCTCTGTTTCACTAAAAGGTGGGTAGTTGAAAATTCAGACACGATAAACACTTAAACATGCCGCTCGACTGAATAAATGCGCTTGGCTTTTTGTCATTCTGAGGAATTTACATGGAATGTGCTTATTATTCCTTTTAAGGTAAGCTGTTAACATCGAAAAAGCGCCTCATTTATAACTATTGCCATCTCAGAGCCTTGCCAGCATGGTTTGTTCAGTGCATTTTCCACCTGCCCATCTTGGATCTGACGTCAACAAGCGTGATGCTCCTCACAGGTGCCTCCGCCTGTTATTTACATTTATTTGTGTATAAGTTTAAATTTTCTCCAGTTTCACATAATCAGAGAATGCCGTTCTTGGCGCGGTTCCCACTGTAAGAGAACTGCAATTAAAAACCTTTGAAAGTAAATATAAACAGCGTCTTCTTTAACCACTTTGCAGTTTTTTTAACTGATACTTTATTCAGTTTTTCAAAATACAGAAACATCAATGAATGCATTTTGATACAGGCAAGTATTATCAATAGCAGTATATTACAGGTGCTCTACAATCCGCACTTTAGAGTGAAAAAATTAATCTGAAGTTAATAAAATCATAGTCCTGGTCTATAACCATTTCATCTTTCTATTCCTTTTATTTATTTATTAGCTTTTGGTAAGTGCATTAGGCAATAATCCTGCCTGTTTTCAAGCATGACCTGGGAGAGTACAGTTTACAAACAGTGAACTCATCTCAAAACAGGTACAAACAGTTTACAATTACAGGCTTCCAACATACAGGGTGAATACAGTCTTAAAAGAAATCATAGAATTAACTTAATCATGGAATTAACAGTGTTGACCCCCACAGAGAGAGTCATGTTATAACATTGATGATTAGAAATATAAACAGTCAGGCAATTATAGTAGAGTTAAGAAAAACCAGGGTAGAGCAAGGTATAGATAAGCAGGATGCAGAGTTCAGGGAAGAATTAGGGTACAGACACAGGAATCAGTCAGTGAAGGTGGGGAAAAAAGTACAGATTTAAAGGCAGAGTGCGATAAGGAGCCCTTTAAGCTGGCAGGTAGGGAGTTCCAGAATTTGGGGGTGAAATGGAGAAGCTTGCTCCCCACTTTGTCGAGCAGTGAGGATGGAGAACAGAGGCGAATTCAAGGACCTCAGTGTGCGGGAATGAATCAGGGGAGTGAGCATGGCCTCAATACAGTCAGGGCGGGGGGTTCTGTTCATGGAGTCGATAAAACAACCCAGGGAGAAAGCGAGCTGTAATTTGGGGGACAGCCAGTACAATGTGGAGTATAGGAGACAATGGTGGGTAAGGCGAGGGGCAGAGAGGACGAATCTATAGATGTTGTTATATGAGGTGTCCCATTTATGAAGGATGCCCACGTTGACATGTGAGAGAGTAGGGAGAGCTTACAGAAGCCTAGGAAGCAGTATCCTACGCGCCACAGAGATTCTGGCAGCAGGGGTAAGAGAGGGACACACACACGGTAGGCTGCTCCTAACTTGGCATTAACAGATTTGCATACCTCATTTATATGTGCAGAGAAATCAAGTACAGGATCCAGGGTCACTCCAAGGTATTTGAAGGAGTTCGTAGACGTGACTGCTGACCCATCATAGCTAAGCACATGAAGCTTAGTAGACTCTGCGTGGACTTTTCTAGCAGACCCAAAAAGCATGGCCTGAGTCTTGGGTAGATTGAGAATGAGTGAGTTGGAGGAGAGCCAGTGTTGGATCTGTTGGAACACGGAGGATAGGTGGGCATTAATGTCCGAACAGAACGGGAGGGTGAGCACCAGGTCATCATTATACATGATATAGTGACAGTGTGGAAGGGAGGAGGGAGTGTCATTAATGAAAATAGAGAAGAGTAAAGGTCCTAGAATGGAACCTTGAGGGATACCAAAGGAGATAGGAGCAAGGGATGAAAGAACGTTGCCAAAGGAGATGGATTGGGATCAGTTGGAGAGGTAGCTACTGAACCAGGACAGGGTAGATCCAGTGGCACCTAATAAGTGAAGTTTGTTTGGGAGCAGAGGATGATTAACCATGTCAAACGCCTTGGTGAGGTCTATGAACACAGCACCGGTGAGAAGACCATTGTCCACGTTGGACTTAATCTCACTGGTGAGTAGCGTGAAGGTGATGGTGGTGCTGTGTCCTGCCCTAAGCCATGTTGAGCAGGCGATTGAATATTAAATTCAATAGGTGTGTAGAGATCTGGCGATGGATACTTTTCTCTAAAATCTTACTGAGGGTTGGTAGTAAGGCTATGGGCTAATAATTAGCTAGGACTTTGGGGTCACCTGTCTTGAATACAGGGATAACCCTAGCAGCTTTCCATGCTGTAGGCACCGTAGAGGTGCAGATAGATTAAACAGCCTAGTGATTGGGGCGACAAGGAGGTGTGTGCCAAGTGTAATTATCCTGTGGTTCAATACGATCAGGCCCGGGGCTACCTCGAGGGGGGATGGACTGAAGTAACCTGAGAACATCTGACCATGCAATATTAGAGAGGATAAGCAGTGGAGGAGCTGAAGGGGGGGATGGGACACAGGATGCCGAAGGGGAGATTTTAGGAGCCTCAGTAAAAAGGGAGTTGAAAGCATTGGCTATAATACGGGGGTTGTTGCACAGAGTATCGTTAATTAGTATATCCTTGGGAGCCAGTGGCCTGGTGTTCCCCAGTATCTCATTGATCTGGCTCCAATACTTCTTAGTGTCAGAGGCCGAGGACTAGAGGAGTTTCCAGTAGTAATTACTCTTGGCAGCTCAAACCTCTTTCTTGCAGGCATTGCATAGTGAACAATAAGCATCAAAGTCAGTTTGAACAGAGGAGGGTTTCCATTTTAGCCAAAGCTTGTCACATTCCTTGATTAGTTGCAGGAGAGACCGCTTCAGGCAATTGGCCGCCTGCCCTCTGACCCTCTGTGTTGAGACTGGGATATGTTTAGTATGTAAGGCTAGCAGAGTGGTGTTGAAGTGGTCAGTAGCCAGTTTACTGTCATTTGTTTGAAATAGGGGGGACCTGTCAACTTGTTTTAAATCATGTAGGAACGCCACAGTATCCAGATTGGAAAAGTTAGAAAAAGGACAGTACTTTGGATGGAGGAGAGGCAGTGGAAGCAGCCCTTACACAGTAGACAGGGCAGTGGTCGCTGATAGTGTCAGGTAGAACCCCAGCAGAGGGGTAGCAGTCCTTGCAGCTGGTAAGGATCCAGTCAACCATAGAACGACTGAGGTTATTCTGAAGGTATAGTACTTCACCACCACGAAAATCTATGATGATTTCCCATTCCAACTGGTGGGCTTTGCTGTTGGTTTGTCCTGCTGACAAAGAGAAACTAATGTATTAAATAATTGATCCAACATGAATGGAATAGCCATATCATTGTTATAAAACAAATTGTGCCCTTATTAAGCCTGTACTTTAATTGTTCATGTATGCAGTTTCTTCATTAAATTAAGAACAACACTGATTCAGAAATCAATTATATTACAAATAACAAAATGAGAAAAAGAAAGAAAGAGAAAGAAAGTAAATGCTTGCAAAACTGCTGGCTCCTTGTGTTTCTTGTTTTTGTCTCTTTCACCCTATCTTAAGCTAAAAGTGGTGTGTTATTAGTTGATTATTAAAGAGACTCACCAGAATGAAGACCCGCACCATCTGTATAGGTGCCTTGTCACGAAAGGTTCTCCATAAGAATAGTATCCCCAAGATTTGTCTGCTAATTTAAAAGTTATTTCACTCGTAAACTTCTCGATACCGGGTCCGAAGGACTTCCGGTTTTTTTTCAGCTGCCAGTGCTCCATCCCCACTGTCACAGATGTGATGGCCAGAGATGCCAGTGAGGTGTGGGGACCGCGCTCCATTATATTCAGTGGTGGCGATTTTCTTTTTTTTTTTTGTAACAATAGCCCTTAGCAATGACACGTGGCACCAATCAACTAACAAGGGTCTTGTTAGTTGACCGGTGCTCCACGTTTACTGCTAAGGGCTATTATATTACAAAAAAAAAAAGAAAAATCACCGCCCACTGAATTTTATTTTTATTTATTTAGTTTTTGTTGACTGGGTAAGTGCACTAGACAAATCCTGCCTATTTTCAGGCACGACCCGGGGGGAGGGGGATACAGATGAATGCCAACTGACCTTGAACCAGATTAAGCTGTTGGTGGTATTTTAGTGAATGAGGGCAATTCCCTACTCTTTCAGTAAGTGCCATGGGATCTTAACATCCACCTGAACTACCACCAGTCCAGGCAGATGGGACCTCGGTTTAACATCTCATCCGAAGACAGCACCTCAAGTGCAGCACCCTCTCATGCTGCACTACAGTGTCAGTACTGGGATATTAACCCAAGTGCCAGATGTGGAACTGAACCCACAGCCCTCTGATCTCCCGGCCTCAGAGGCGAGTGTGCTACCTACTGAGCCACTGACACTGATGAATATAATGGAGTGCGTCCCCACACTCTCAGTGGCATCTCATCATCACATCTGTGAGAGTGGGGACGGAGCATTGGCAGCTGAGGGGTCCCTTTGGAGGAAACAATATTACTACAGTGAGTAATTTTTTTATTTTAATACATTTTGCTTGTGAAAATCCTATGATCTTACTTTGAGTGGGAGCTCTTGCAGCAGGCTATAACAATCAGGACTATGCAGCAGGCAGTAGGACCCTCTGGAAACATTTTCAGCCAGCAATATACAGCAGGGACCGCCCCCAATGTTGGCCCGGCCCCGACATTGGCCCTGGTACAAAAGGGGGCAGACCCAGCTCCACCTCAGTTCTTTTCCCGCCGTGTCCCGCACGTGAAGAGAAAGACTTCGTTCCAGCTTGCCAGGAACAGCTAATCTACCTTTCGAAAACCCGCTTTTGCTACCGTTTTTCTACGTTTTTTCCAAGTTACTGTCGTCAGGCCATTTTCCGACAGTTTTTGCAATTCACCGACTGATGTCTTCACCATCGTCAGCCATGAGAACCTCATCAGAATAAGTGCGAGTGTGGGAGGCAGATCCCTGCCAAGGATGGGCACAAAAGTTGTGTCTTCTGCCTTGGGCGACCACGATACTCAAGCAGCCTGCTCAGCCTGCCAGGTGTTTACCAGCCGGACCCGATCCGATGTCTAAAGGCCCTGAAGGCTTTTCTTTTGAAGAAGAAGATGGATCTGCACTCCTCTGAGGGGAAGCGCAAAGAAAAATCCAAGTGCCACGGGAAAGACTGTAGTAGGTCCTGGTCACGGTCCCGATCTTGTTTGCAGCCCTCTCCCAAGAAGACCCGTCCTTCCCCGGGCTCAGGAGAGCGTCCCAAGTCGTCGCAGGCCAAGGCCGGCCCTTCAGGGGAGAAGCTGGCCAAGCCGAAGGTAACCCCGCTAAGGGTTACCACCAAGCCCTTGGAGGTGAAAGCTGTGGCCCCACCTGCCAAGGCACTGGCGCCAACTGCTAAAGGCGCGCCGCCGGAGCCTAAGGACTCTCCAGGGCCCCACGGCGGCACCCCGTCATAGGTACCACCACCGACACCAGTTGAAGGGGCGAAGGGTGAGGGATCGGCCTTGGAAAAGCCGATGTCCCTGTCTCCCAAATCTCCCCCAGCCCCCAGGAGGCTCTCCTTCACGGGGCCGACGTCCTGGATACTCTCTTTCCGGGCCGAGCAGCCGAGCTTTTTTCGAAGGATGAGCTGCAGGAGTTGTTCTCCTTTTGGTGGGGGCAGGTCCAGAAGCAGACCCCTCCCGTCGCTGGCCCAGACACCGGTACCGGACCCAGCGGGCAAACCACAGCCGGGAGGTGAGCCTTCCCCGAGGAAATCCCCGGAGCGACTGCCTACACCTCCTTCTAGGGCTCGTTCCCGCGCCTGGTCTGGAGACCACCACCAATGCTCCAAGGACTCTGGAGACTGTCGCCGGTCCAGGTCTTGTACACGCAGCCCTTCTCGGTCTTCTAGGTGAGAGCGCTCCCGATGTCAGTCCTCTGATGGACGTCGGTCTTCGCTCTGTCACCGGTCTCAGGACTGGAGTCAGTCTTCGGACCAACGTCGGTCTGCCAGTTACCGACGACAGAGGGAGTCTGGTCATGAGGAGGGATCAGACTATTCCAGATCGTATAGTCAATCTCCCATCTTCTTCATCTTCGTCATCTTCCTCTCTCAGCTTAGAGCCGTCCCCGGGAGAGAAGGACCAGCCTCGCTCGCCTCCCGACGATCCAACCTTCATGGACGTCATGAGGCATATCCAGGCCTCCAATGAGTGGGCAAAGGAGGACCTGGATCCGGAACGCCAGAGATTGGCAAAATACCTGAGGCAGAAGGAGCCGAAACCACTAGTGGTCCCTCCTTTAGTGGACACCTTCCAGGACCTAACTTGGACTACCTGGAGGCGTCCAGCTTCCATCCTGGCTGTTCCCAAGAAGTCAGATAGGCTATATAAGGCCCTGAGGGCAGAAACTTTTCTAGCAGAGAACGCTCAGGTGGACTCTTTGGTGATCACGGCTGCCCATGACAAATCCAGGCAGCCAAAGCACCTTAGCTCGCAGCCTCCTGATCCAGAGTCTCGGTATTTGGACCAGGTAGGCAAGAAAGTTTATTCTGCCTCCACCTGTTCTATCCAGTCCCTTAACTTCCTGATGTATATGGTCTAGTACCAGAATGCTCTGTGGGAGGGACAAGAGCTATTGAAGGCCATGCCAGATTCTGATCAGAAGACAGAACTTCTGGATATCATGAATCGGGCTCCGATGTAGGCTCCCATGTCCTGAGAGCCTCGTATGACGCTGCAGATATGGCAGCCAGGGCAGCTGCTTCCGGGGTATACCTCCGGCGCCACGCCTGGTTGAGAGTTTCGGGCTTCCACCAGGATCTGCAGTCCGGTGTCAAGGATTTACCATTCCAAGGTACCGTGTTGTTTGGGCAGGAGACGGAAGCTTTGATTTCTCGTCTTCAAGAGTCAGGCAAGTCTATCTGGTCAGTCCGCCAAATGTACTGCGGCGACCAGCGACGGCAATGAAAACAGCCATTTCGTAAGCCCCAGGTGGCCAAGGTCACGCCTGTGGTAATCAGCAGGGTCAGCTGTGAAGGAGAGACGGTAACCAGCAGCCTGGAGGCGCTCCTACCCGTGGGCCCAAGTCCTCCCAGGCCTCTCTGCCTATGCCCGGCTCAGCCCAATGACTTCCTTCCAACCCCCACCTTCCAGAGGAAGGCTCAGGGGAGATGGTTGGGGATCGCTTCACCCTTCATCTCGAAGGGTGGAAGTCGATCACTATGGACCAATGGGTCCTGGATATCATCAGGAGAGGACACATACTGGAGTTCATGGAGTTTCCTCCAAATACTCCGCCAAAGTACTCCCGTTATCCTCCTTCTCACATCCCAGTAATAGAAGGAGAAATTCAGACCCTCTTGCAGAAAAGGGCAGTAGAGGTGGTCTCCTTGCATCAGCGGGGAAAGGGGTTTTACTCCCGCTTCTTCCTGGTCCCAAAAAAGACACAGGATCTTCATCCCATTCTGGACCTCAGCTCTCTCAATCTCTTTCTAGAGTACAAAAGGTTCAGGATGGTGACCCTCCCAGGTCTAGTTCCTGTGCTGCACCAAGGAGACTGGTTCTGCTCCCTAGACATGCAAGATGCATAAATGCATATCGGGGTCTTCCCTCCCCACAGGAAGTTTCTGAGGTTCCACTTCCAAGGGAGGACTACCACTTCCGAGTTCTTCCGTTCGGCCTGTCTTCGGTTCTGCAAGTCTTTACAAAATGCTTGCCAGTGGTGGCTGCAGCTCTAAGGTGCATGGGACACTACGTTTTCCCCTACCTAGACGATTGGCTGCTTACAGTCCCATCGCGGTCATGCCTACTTCACACCCTCGAAGACACTTATACTCTATTCCAAGAGCTGGGGAACACCCTGAACCTCCAGAAATCGTCCCCAGAGCTGAGTCAGAAACTCGTCTTCATTGGAGCAGTCCTGGATTCTATCCAGGGCATGGCTTTCCTTCCCACAGACAGAGGTGATTGCCTGCGAGAGGTTGCCAAAGGGATCTCAGTAACTCCTCAAGTTCCAGCACGGAGCTGCCTCAGGCTACTGGGGCACATAGCGGCAGCCATTCCAGTCACTCCCCTGGCCCACCTCCACATGTGGATCCCACAGTGGATGCTCAGTGTACAGTGGGACCAGGGCTATGACGATCTAGACTTCATGGTCAGGCTCACTGAGCCAGTCAGGAGAACTTTGCTTTGGTGGATGTACCCCCAGAGCTTGGAGAAAGGGGTCAGGTTTCGTCCGGAGCCACCAGGTCAGACTCTTACGACAGATGCATCGGACCTGGGATGGGGAGCGCACCTGGGTGCTCATCAAACGCAAGGGGTTTGGACACTCGAGGAGCGATTCCTTCACATCAGTGTACTGGAGATGCGAACGGTTCTCTAGGCCTTACAGGCTTTTCATGAGGACCTGGTGCCAGGCTCTCTTCTGGTTCAAACAGACAATATTGTGGTCATCTTCTACATCAGTAAGCAAGGGGGTACTCATTCGTATCCCCTTTGCAGGGAGGTGATGAGAGTTTGGCACTGGACGCTGGAGCAGCGCATTCTATTGTCCGCAGTGCATGTTCCAGGCATCCTGAACGATCTGGCCGACAGCTTAAGCAGGTCTCGTTCCAGAGCACATGAGTGGGAGCTGCTACAGTCCATGGCAGATCAGCTCTTCGACAAGTGGGGTCATCCAGAGCTGGACCTCTTTGCGTTACCACGCAATGCCAAACTGCCAATGTTCTGCTCACGAGAGCACGCGCCTGGAGTTTTCTGGCCAGACGCGTTATCCCTTTGCCGGGCAGGGAGGTTTCTCTATGTCTTCCCACCCTTCCCTCTCATTCAGAGAGTCCTACTAAAGTTATAGGCAGGAGGGGCCCGAATTATTCTCGTAGCCCCCAAATGGCCTCGGCAGATTTGGTTCCCACTACTGCAGTGGTGATCCACGGAGCCTCCAGCTCCGCTGCCCATATGCTCGCAGTTGCTGTCCCAGGAACAGGGGTCGCTGGTCCGTCCGGTCCTTCATTCCTTACACCTACATGCTTGGCTCCTTCAGACGTAGCTCAACACAGATAAGGGGTTTCACCGGAAGTGGTGGCAGTCTAGTTTCGATGAGGAAGCCCTCCACCCGCTCCGCCTATGCTATGAAATGGAAGCGTTTTTGTTTATGGACCTCGTCACAGCATTTGGACCCTGTCACTTGTCCAGTGAACTCAGCGCTACAGTACCTCCTCTCCTTGTACCAACATGGCCTGAGTTACTCCTCTATCGAGGTGCATATGTGGGCTGTCTCCGCCTATGATGCTCTCATTGGAGATAAGGCGTTGGCACAATTGGATGTCGCCCAACCTATTTGAGAGGAATTTTACATATGAGACCTCCCATTCAGGACCCTATCCCATCCTGGGATCTCCTTTTGTGTTGAGAAGCTCACCTCCCTCCCTTGAGCCGGCAGCGGATTGTGAGCTGCGTTATCTTTCTTGGAAGGTTTGTTTTTTGGTTGCTATTACCTCAGCTCGAAGAGTTTCCGAGCTTCAGGCTCTGATGTGTAAAGAGCCATATTTGATTTTCCACAGGGAAAGGGTTTCCCTTAGAACAAATCCTAAGTTTCTTCCGAAAGTGGTCTCGGAGTTGACCCTCAACCAGTCGGTTGACCTTCCAGTCTATTTTCCTTCCCCATCTAATAGAGGAGGCTATCCTCCACATTGGATGTCCACAGGACTTTGAGATATTACCTCAAGCGGACGACTATGCACCGTCAATCAGAGCAACTCTTTGTGGCCTTTGCGCCACAATGCTTGGGCAAACCAGTGACCAAGCAGACAATTTCGAAGTGGATCGTCCACTCCGTATCCTTCTGCTATGAAAAACACAATAAGTCCCTACCGGGTCCGGTCAGGGGTCACTCCACCAGGGGAGTGTCTGATTCTTTTGCCACCCTGAGAAATGTCTATCAGAGACATATGTGCGGCCGCTACCTGGAATTTGCTGCATACCTTTGTCAAGCATTACAGCCTGGATATCGTCTCCAAACGCTGAGCTGGTTTTGGTCTGGCTGTCTTGCAGGGACTTTTGTCATAGACCTCTGGAGTCAGCATATTCCACCTCCCAGGGTCGTCTACCTCTTTGGCGTGGGACTGCTTGGTATTCAGTCCTGATTGCTATAGCCTGCTGCAAGAGCTCCTACTCGAAGTAAGATAGTACAGTTACGTAAGAACTTACCGTAACAGTAGTTCTTCGAGAGGAGCTCTTGCAGCAGGCGTTACTTTCCCACCCGCCTTCCCCCTCGAGGTGTGCAGATCCATCTTCATTTACATCTCCTTTATGTGCTTCGGCCTCCTCTCTCTTGTCAGGGCTTGTTTCATGGCCTTGCAGGAGAACTGAGGTGGAGCTGGGTCCCCTTTGTACCAGGGCCGACGACGGGTGGGTTCCTGCTGTATACTGCTGGCTGAAAATGTTTCCAGAGGGTCCTAGTGCTCATGCATAGTCCTGATTGTTATAGCCTGCTGTAAGAACTCCTCTTGAAGCTCTACTGTTATGGTAAGTTCTTACGTAACTGTACTCTATGTTTTAATGAAAATATAAAATCTCATGCATATGAGTGGATCCAAAGTCTTCTTTTGGGGCAAGTGTATCTCTGTTATCTATGTAAAATGAAATGCTCTTTCTTTTAATCATCTTAGCTTTAATTCACAGTAATCAAATCGCAAATTTCTTTCACTAAAGTTAATGAAGGGATAATAATTGAATCCAGAATTCATGTACTGTATGCCACATGATATGAAATTACATTTTTACAGTACTTTATAGAGCTTTATCTTATTAGCTCTGAATGTATTTTATTATAAAGTTGTATACAAAATGTTGCCATTTACATTGAATTGACATCAGTCATGAAACGTCTGTTGGACTGGCAACTTAATTTTAATTATTGGAAAAAGAAAGTGGTGAGTTTATGACTGTTTACTTGCTGAATTGATGGGGTGACAAGAGGTAACACCTCACTGCTTAGAAGAGGAGTCGGGGTTCGAAAGACACTGGGATGTTGAGTCATTATGAATTGCAGGTTGACATTAGAACATCAGGAGTCGCTTGTAGTCTGTAGTGGCTTTTTCCATCTATATAACATCACCTGGCTCAAACTGTATCTAATGCGCCAAGGGACCAGACTAGGATACTGGACTGCTGCAGCACCCTTTACCTAGGGTTGTATGAAGGTCACCAGATCCACCTGCAGATGGTGCAGAACACGGCACCCCAGTTGATTGCTTGGACACTGTAGAATGAGTATATCATGCCAGTGCTACGGAATTGCACTGGCTGCCTATTCAGATTGGCTTGTTAACATACAAAGTCCAGCATGCTTGGATCCTGGATCCAGGCTAGTCGAAAAATCTATCACCATCTATTCCCATTCACCTCTGTTCACTCTCTCAGTCCACCGAGGCTCTGTTTGTTGACTGTCCCCAGATTGAGGCTCAGATTGTCTGGTGACAGGGCTTTTGAGGTGGATGCACTTATAATTTGAAATTTTGCAGCCCCAGGTTTATGTGGTCCACTTAGACAAGGCTCATAATACCTTTTATGTCTAAATATATTTATTATACAATATTTATCCACAAGGCTCAGTATTAGGACTGGTGCTGTTTAACATCTTCATTGCTGACATATCGGATGGAATTAGGAGTAAGATCAGGCTTTTTGCAGAAGACACAAAGATCGGTGCGGAGGTGGATAGTGTGGAAAGGGAGGCAGGTACTTCAAGAGAATTTGGCAAGACTTGAGCACTAGTCAGACACATGGCAACTGGGGTTCAACGCTAAGAAGTGCAGAGTCATTTGGCACTTGGGAGACAGGAACCCTGGGAATTGCTACTGGCTAGGGGGAGTGCCTCAGTGGAGGAGAAGGATCTGGGGGTAATAGTCACAAGGGATAGGAATCACTCAGTGCAGTGTAGGAAGGCAGCAGCCAAAGCTAATAAGATGCTGGGGTGCATTGCCAGAGGAATCACCTCTAGGTGAGAGGAAGTCATTGTGCCACTGTACAGGTCACTGGTGAGACATCACTTGTAGTACTGTGTGCAGTTCTGGTGCCTCTATTTAAAGAGGGATATCAAACTACTGGAGGGGGTCCAGCACAGGGCGACAAAGATGATCCTTGGGCTGGGGGGAAACCATATGAGGAAAGACTGGGGGAGCGCAACATGTATTCCCTGGAGGATAGAAGGGAGACAGGGGATATGATAGAGACCTTTAAATACTTAAAGGGCATGAATAGGGTTAGTACTGAGGGCATGTTTTGATTAAAGGGGGGGAGGGACACAGTCTGAAATTAGAGGGCGGAAGATTTAGGAGGGAAATAAAGAGGCACTACTTCACGGAAAGGGTGGTAGCAAGGCGGAATGCACTGCCAGAGGAGTTGATATCGTTGAAATCTGTGGGCAGTTTAAAGAGAATGTGTACCATGCAAGCTCACATTGTAAATATGTGAGCCTTACATGAATCATCTGTTAACACATGTTATAAACTTGAAGTGGTAGAGCCTAAATATAGGTTTTACAACCAGAACACCCCAAAGCACAACACCACACAGCGCCATTTTCACTCGGTTCGGGCATTCTGTGCAGCAAGCGTGGCTCCGTGATGACGTCCATGCCTCACCACCAGTGAGAGCACAGATGTCTATGTGACGGTCCCTTTACACTGAAGCGCACATTGAGCTCTTTACTGTAGTCCCAGGAGCAGTGTACATACCCGATGCTGATGCCTGGTCCTCTATTAGCTTGTGGGAAACGGTGAAAACGTCCTTCTCTGCTTGTAAATTAATTTTATGTGCAGAGCCCGCATCTTCATTGATGCACACAGCTTTATCCCGTGATGCGCTGGTCTTCTAGCACGCCAGCAGTGAGCTCTGATGCGCGCTTCACAGTACTGAGATAAATAATTGTTATACTGCGAATTCCAGCTCTTGGTTTAACAGGAGACACCATTATAGAGGCTCATGTAGCTGTCCTGTACCACAATTCATATTAATAACATAGTGTTTACATTTTTTTATATGCTCCATTATAAAGCCTACAGCAGGCATGAGCGTGCACACTCACTACCAAGCGTGCTGGGGCTGACGCATCACGGGATGATGCTGCATACATCAATGGAGATGCGGGGCTCTGCACATAAAATTCATTTACAATCACAGAAGAACGTTTTCTCACTGGTTTCCCACAAGCTAATAGAGGACCAGGGCACTAACATCAGTATGTACACTGCTCCTGGGGACTACAGTAAGAGCTCAATGTGCGCTTCAGTGTAGGGACTTATACATAGACATCCATGCTCTCACTAGGTGGTGAGGCATGGGCGTTATCCTGGGAGCCCGCGTTGCTGCACAGGATACTGAACCAGTGAAAATGGGCTGTGCTTCTAAGGATGTTAATTGTTGTAAAACCTATTTTTGGGGGCACTAACATAACTGCTCTTCACCATGTGTTAACAGCTGAACATGCAAGGCTCACATATTTATAATGTGAGGCTGTATGGTACAGATTCCTTTAAGAGGGGTGGGGAGTCAAAGGTGAGGTCAAACTGGGGGAAGCTGGGAGGAGTCAGCAGATGGGAGCTGTAAATCAGATTGACAAATAAAGGGTAGGGGGTAGCTGCAGTAGATGAGACTGGGAGCTGTGCAATCAAGCAAACTCAGAAGACCATGTGGCCTGTATCTGCTGGCATTTTCGTATGTTCTTGTATACCTTACATGTATTTGCCCTTTGTAAAACACACTGAGCCTGTGGGATAAGGTGCCTTAGAAATAAAATTGTCTTGCCTTTCCTTCTGTTATCACATCCTCAAGTATCCTGTTGAGTTTATAAAACTGTTTTTACTGCAATTTTGATTCAGAATACATCTTTTAAAATTGATATTACCTCTATTTGATCCCTGTCTCCCCTTTCTAGGTTTGTTTATGGCCAGGGCTGTGCCAACAACTGTAAGGACCCCCCTGCAAGATATTTGGTGGGGCCCACCTCTCAACCAATAAATGTAAAATAACCACCTGCGCATATTACATTTTTATTGCATAAGTTTTTTGTATCAGTCAGCTGAGCATACATAGTTTGTCCATGCTGCCCCCGCAGGCTGGCACCATGATCAAAGAACTGAACATTGTAATTTGTTCCTGCTCCTGCTGGGAACATGAGCACCAAATTAGATGTTTTGAGTAATGGACCCTATTGCTTCTTTGTTCTGTACTCTTCCCCAAATACGTGAAACTGGAGTTGGAATCTTCTGACACCACTGCTGACAGACTGAATTTCAAATGGATAAGCAATATCCAAAGAGAAACTTGAGATTTTGTATATTAGAAAATGTTTTCTTAATGCTGACCTCTGAGGCAGTGGGCCCCTCAACATTGTGGGCCCTACTGCAACCACAGCTCTTGCACCCCCCGGCTACTGCCCTGTTTATGGTATTGGAATTTGGTCACAGGGGACTGGCTTCTCGTGAAGCTGACACCATGTCCCATTTGTGCACCAGCTAGGACTTGCTGGGCCCAATTTGTATTTACATACACCTTGTTCCCTTACTGTGCGTCCCTCTGTTTTTAGAGTGTTTACTCCCTGGACTACAAAACTGTTTCCTTATGTGCCCCCCCCCCCCCATCGCACCAATAGAGGTGCTCCAGCCAGTGACATCATCAGCTGCAATAGGTCATGGCTCTTGATGCTTGATCCCTATTTTGTAAGTTGGGACTTCAATGGGGACTGAGGGCATTGAAGAAATGCTATATTTTCATTGAAATAAGTAGTGATTGGTATCAGGAATCACTGATGGAGTGCAGCCCATGATGTCACAGGTTGGGACACCTATAATTGGCATGAAAGGAGACTACATACAAAGCTGCTCTCGAGAAGTCCAGTAAGACAAGCTGGCGCTGCTGTAACTGGTCCCAGCACAGATGGATTGGACACCATAGAGTGATCACTTGGAGACCCAGGCGGGTGGGGAGACAACCATGCACACCAAGGAGTGATTGGTTGAGGCTGGGGAGAGGGATTGGAATACCACAGGACATCATGGAGCAATTGATTGGGGCCAGTGAGGATATACCCCTGGACAACAATGAGGAATCAGTTGGAGCTGAGAGGGAAGGGGCTGCTGGACACCAGGGAGCGATCAGTTGGGGCTGGGTAGATGGAGGGGTACTGCTGGACACCAGGACTCAGTTTTTGGTTGAGAAAGGAAGAAGTGCCACTAGACACTAACATAGAAACGTGAGAAAAGATAGCAGGAGACCAAGGGTCCATCAAGTCTGCCCAGTGGGTTCTGGAGACTCTAACGGTCACGGTCCTAGCCCCCCATGCTGGGTTTTATACTCCTTCCAGCTCCCGTGGAGTCTTAGGTAGCCCTTGCTCTGTCCCACCCATGTTTGAACACTGCCATGGACCTAGCTCCTACCATCTCAGCAGGCCACTAGTTCCATGATTCCACCACCCTTTCTGAAAGTAGTGTTTCCTTAACTCCTGTTGAGTGACCAGCTCTCAATTTTCATTCAGTGCCTGTGTTTGGGTCTGATATCCTGTTGAAGAGTTCTGGTGGGGTACCTTGTTTGTTCCCCTCATGAATCTGAACATTTCAGTCCCACCCCAGTTTCCAGTGAGTACATGTCTAGTGCCTTCAAGCGATCCACATACAAGAGCTCTGGTGGAGCCCATGTATCATCTTTGTCACCCTTCTGTGTAGCGTCCTCTAGTCTGTCCCTGTCCCTATTCTTTCTTAGGTGAGGCCTCCAAAACTGGACACAGTATTCCAGGTGGAGCCTCACCAGCGACTAGTGGAGAGGAAGGGAGGATCACCTCCCTGTTCCTACTGTCAAAGCCTCTCTCTGTATATCCCAACATTTTGTTGACTTTGCTATAGTGTCTGCTGCATTGGCTGGATTGCTTAAGGGTGTCCGAGATGATGATTCCTAGGTCCCTTTCTTCGTGTGAGGTATAGAACTGGACACCATCAAGCCAGTATTCTGTCACGGGGTTATCCTTACCCAGGTGTATCACCTTGCACTTCTTTGTGTTGAACTTCAGCTGCCAGATGGTGGACCATCATTTGAGCCTCTGCAGGTCCTCTTGAAGGTCCCTAACTGCCTCTGCGCTGTCCACCGTACTGCCAAGCTAGGTGTCATCTGCGAAGAGGGCAAACTTACCCTGGATGCCTTCACCAATGTCGCTAATGAATATATTATTTTATTTATTTATTTATTGTAGTTAGTTTTTGTTAACCGGGTAGTTCACCAACTAGCCATATCATGACTATTTTCAGGCATGACCCATGAGAGTACAACACAGAAAAGCATACAACATTCCAAAAGTACATAACATAACGGGTACATTATATGAGAAGCAATGAGTAGGAATAAAAAATAGGGACAAACAGGTCATAGCAGGTATATTCGGTAAGAAGCAATAGGCAGTAATAAAAATTAAAAACACGGACATACAGGGCATTGCAGGAGATAGGTGACTTAATAAAGATAACCTGGGCAATATGAAATGATAGTGAAAAGAAATGGGCTACAGGGCAGCCGTAAACAAGGCCCCAGGAAAGTGAACATCGACAGAGACACTAAAGATTAGTGTCAAAGACAGGGAACATGTATAAGTAGTAAGGGCTTTATAGGTAAAGAAGAAGCAAGTCATGGAGAGATTGAAACTAGAGACAATCCAAGGAAGAAATATAGCATGAATTTGGCAAAAGAAAAAAGACAGGTAATACAGAAGAGAAGGGTAGGTTCACTGGGATAGGAGGGAGGAATAGGACTGGGCCTAAGACTGAACCCTGGGTACACCACTAGTGACCCTCTCCTGACCCTCATCCTATTAACTGTCACTCTCTGTTTCCTGCCCTTTAGCCAGTTACCTACCTAACTATACTCTGGGCCAAGTCTAGATGCTCCATCTTTTCAACAGGCACCTGTGCACCATGGAATCAAGGCATTGCTAAAGTCAAGTATAAGAGATCCACTGGGTGGCCCTTGTCCAATTTCTTAGTCACGTAATCAAAGAATGAAATTAGGTTCTTCTGGCATGACCTGCCTGTTATGAACCCATACTGTCTGCCATCCTGAAGACTGTACTTCTTCAGGTACTCTACTAAGTTCTGCTTAAAGGTTTTTATAGTGCCCCACTATCGAATTGAGGTTAACTGATGTGTAGTTGCCAACCTCCTCCCTCCCTTGTGGAGAGGCACCATATCTTCTCCAGTCACTGGGCATGACCCTGACCATAGCAAACAGGTAATCCAAGGGTTCTGAATTCTTCTAAAGCTCTCTCAGCATCCTGGATGCAGCCCATCTGGCCCTGGCTATATCTGCCCTTAGTTAAACTAATGTTTCCTGATTCTGTCGGCAGAAAATCGGTGACTCCGCTTGGCTGGATCCCCAAATTGGCTGCTTTAATGCCACTTTCAGGCATTGGTCCATCATGCTTCTTCAGTAAACACAACAGAAAAGGTTGTTCAGAGCGGCAGCCTTTCTTCATCCTCCTCAAGTAATGTGTCACCATGTAAGAGGTGAACTACTCCCCTTCCTCTTTTCCTGAATATAACGGAAAAATTGTTTGTTACCTTCTTTGATCCCTCGTACAGTCCTTAGTTCAGCTGTTGCCTTAGAGGCTTACTGCCTTCAAACAGCAAAAAAGCAATCGGGCAGCTATAAAGCAAAAATGGAGTCAAACAACAAAAGTGTACTCTCCTCAGAGTAGAGGGAGGCTCGGCTACATATCGTTGTTTTTAGAGGTCGAGCGTCATTCTAGGATATTACAGAAACCTTTTATTGCACATAGATGGCACTAGCTAGATAAGTCTCCTCACAAACAGCCAAACGTTTTCACGCCAAACCTCACGCTTTCTGGCTGTTTGGGAGGGCACTTAGCCAAAGCCTGGCATTCTGTGTGCAATAAAGAGGTTTTTTATACAACTATTCTGCGAATGACCTTCATTTTCAAAAACCAGCAGTGATGTGTAGCCGTGCTCACTGCCCTCCAGGCTTCTTTGCTCTTTTGATTGAAATTGTCCCAATTACTGTCACTTCTATCCTTCTTATAATTGCGAAAGGTTACCCTTTTGGTCCTGATTGCATTTTTGACCTGATCCATTACCATATGGGTCTTTTATGCTTATTCCTTTTTGTCTCTGTCCTAATGCAACATTTTGTAGCCTCCAGTATGGCTAGTTTGATTTGCCCTCAGATGTCTTCCACCTCCATTGTTTCCTGGATCTTAGATGGCCTGTCCTGACCAATCTTCTCAACTTCTGAAGTTGGCTCCTCTGAAGCTCAAGACCTCCGCCTGGATTGAGATCTTACATCCCATAGGGAGTGACCAGTTGGTGCAGGGGAGAAAGAGGTGTAGCCTCAGACATTAGGGAGCAGTTCATTGGGGATAGGGATAGGATACCACTGGTAACTAGGAAGCAGTTGATTGGAGCTGGAAAGAGGGAACAGGCACGGCTGAACACCAAGGAGTAAATGGTTTGGATCGAGGAGAGGGAAGAGGCACCGCTGGACATCAGGGAGCAGTCTGTTTGGGCCGGGGAGAGGGTGTGGGTACTGTGGAACATGGGAACTTTTGGCCAACTTGGTACTACTTTTGCTACACACAGAGTTCCAAATTCAGTGAATAAATTCTTTTGTTAGGTTTGCTCTGGAGTTTTCTCTCCTGGCCTAGATTAGGTGCCTATTTAACCAGAATGCTACTTTGACAGAGCCTGAACATTAAAGGCTGCAGTGTCTGTCTGTGCAGTTTGCTGTTGCCAACTTATACAGTATAATCTAAACAGCTTGCTTTTGTGGTTCTCTGTACTGCATGATCCAGCCATTGTATATACTGTAGTTTGGTGAATTCTGGTTGTTACTTACTCCCACTCCTGGTTGCACCGAGCTATGGACCTTGCCTCACTGTGCCTTACCACATTGCCACATTTTAAATACATCCATTTTCTTGGTTTTGCCCAGGAGGCTCACAACTGCTTTTTGTTCTTTTATTACAGGCAGGAAAGTTGCTTGCCAGCAAAACATGCTATGCTAGCCATCAAACTGGTTTCCTGAAGCCCCAGAACATTTTTTTTCTTCTGGTTATTGTTCGTTTTACCCTAGCCCAGTTGTTTGCTAATACAGTAGTCAGTCACTTGTGTGTGTGTGTTTTTTTTTTGTTTTGTTACAGTCTCTGCACTAAGCACTCTTACCACAGTTTTGCCTTTTTCCATTAGTGTATTTAGTAAGCTTAAGGAACAATGGCAAATGCATTAACAAACATACTGTATTTATTATGTTCTTTTATTTCCTTTAAAAACTATTTGTTAAATTTTGTTTATTAGCAATTTATACATAAATCACATTTAACAAAAAGCCACTTTATGACTAGGAACTAGACTCTCACATTTCATAGCCTTTCTATCCGAGGATTATTGAGAAGTTACTTAGTGAGCAGTATCAAGTATGTATAGCCATTTTAAGCAAAACATCCTGTATTCATGGATTATCTTGACTACTGTAATTTTTTTCAGTATAAAGGTTCATGTATTGTTCAATGTCATTCAGCCAGTTTTTCATTTTTTTGCATGTCGGCTGTTTCACTCTACTTGTGGTGTTTCATAGTTTCAAAGTGTATACAAGTTCAAAAGACCAAGGCCCAAAACGAACTTGCCACCATTTGCCTAAACAGTGGTAAAAGTATTTTCTGTTACCCATGTAATTATCCAAACTTACTCATAACAATATTTATCGGTAGGGTGTTCCACATGGGTGCTGCCCTTTGCATAAATAATCTTTTCCACCCTACAGCTTTACAAACAGTGATTTCTGATTTGAAATTGTGTGTTCTTGTATTATTATGTGATGTTTGTCTTTCAAGGCAAATAGTATTCAACAGATATTCATTTTGGAAAGCTTTAAAAACAATACAGATTAGGTCACCTCTTAGAGATCTATATTCAAGTGAGTATAACTTGAGTGTCCTGTGCCTGTCCTCGTACTCTTTCTCACTCATATTTTCAGTAGTCCTAGTTGCTTTTCGTTGGACATTTTCCAGCATAGAGTGGCATCCAATTGAAGTTGGAGTGTAGAACAGTGAGCAGTATTCTAAATGAGGTCGAACAAGGCTTGTATATAATGGGAGCAGAACACTTGACTTCCTACCTTTTATGTGCTTATTGATTCATCCTAGGATGTGATAACATTTTGTATTGTTTTATTCATATGTGCATCAAATTTTAAGTTATCTGTTATTATTACACCCAGGTCTTTTCTTTAATAGTTACTATAAGTTGTATATTGTTCAAAAATGTGGAGCCATGGGATTATTTTTTTCCCATGTGCATCACCTTACACTTTACTTCATAAAAATTCATTTTGTTGTCAAGTGCCCAGGTACAAAGTTTGTTTTAATTGTCTTGTAGATCCACTGTTGACTCTGCATTGTTCACTATACATCCTAGTTTACAATTGTCTGCATACTGTATTTGTTAATCCAGATGCCTCCTATTGTTTGCATGCTAGAGACAAGTATGTTGAATAAAAATGGACCCAGCACAGAGCCCTGTGGCACTCCGCTGGTAACTGATGTCCAGTTAGACTCGAATCCTCTAATAATTACTCTCAGCTGTCTGTTTCCCAACCATGAGGCTACCCATTTATTATTTTTGAATCAGGTTTATTTAACTAGGTGTTCTATAAAATTTTATGTGAGACTGTATGAATGCCTTGGCATAATCCAAAAAACCCCACATCCACTGGTATTCTACTCTTGAGTGCTTCACTTACCAGTTGAAACAAATTTATGAGGTTGGTTAGACAGGATCATCCAGGTATAAACCCATGCTGAGATATGTCGGCACTCCCTCTACTGTTAATGTGTTCTGAAATTATTACATAAGAGCCATTCTAATAATTTACAAATTATAGACGTAAGGCTGATGGGCCTGTAGTTGCATGCTAGTTGTTTATTGCCACTTTTAAAAATAGGTGTGATATTTGCTATTCTCCATGATTCTAAAGTTTTCCCTTCTACAATGGATGTATTAAATAGAATTGCTAAGGGTCCTGAAAGTTCCTTATATAATGTTTTTAAAAATAATAGATTAATCAGCTTTAATCAAGCTAGTGGCTTCTAGTATATCTTGCTCAGAAAATAATATTGGTGAATCTTTTGTGCGGATCTTGTCAAATATCAATATTATCTTTAGGTTTAAAAACACTACCAAAGTATGCATTAAGTTCTTCCGCCATCCCTGTTTCATCACTTATTACTTTATTATTAGCTTTCAGTGGACCTATTCCATTCTGATTACCTTTTAAGGAGCCAATGTAGTTGTAAAATTATTTCTTGTTATCTCTGTTTTTTTTCTACTAGCTGTGTTTCGAGATTCTGTTTTGCCAAACACATACATTTTTTAGTGTTTTTGGCCATTATTCTAAAAGTATTTAAGTCTGAAGCTTTATGGTGTTTTTTTGCATCTATGATGGGCCCTGTTTTTTTATTAATAGAGCGCCTAATATTCCTGTTCCACCATAGTGGAATTCTTTCTTTGTTTTGACTGTATTTCACTCACTCAGGTACCCATTTATTAATGTAGTATTCAATTTTATTTGTTCCCAGATTTGCTGTAAGCTGAGATTTTCCAGGTTTTTCTTCCAGTCCCAAAGTGACAGATCGGTTTTGATGCTTGTGTAATCTCGCTTTTAAGTAATCTCTGATTTTACTTAGTCCCTTGATCTTATTTACATGTTTGTGTAATTTAAGTAGAACCATATTGTGATCACTATCACCCAGTGGTGGGAGTATAACTCGTGAAGAGGTAATGTCTTTATTGTTTGTGAAAAATAGATCTAAGATATTATTGTTTCTTGTGGGGTGTGACTAATTGTTCTAGACCATGTTGAAAGGTGGCCTCTAGAAATCTTTTGTCCGGTTGTCCTTTCGCTTCTGGAGTAGACAGCTTAATGTTCGGTAGATTGAAATTGCCCATTAATATAAAGTTGTTTTTTATCTCCATATTTTCTGTTTCTTCTAAGAAGAGTTGATTTACCTCCGGGCTGAGGTTAGGTGAACGGTAACATAGGCCTAAGGTCATATTGATGTTATCTGAAAAGATTTTAGCCCATAATATTTCAGCACTTGATTCCTGCATGCATATTTGATAACTCTTGAGCTTATCTGTAATATATAGTGCCACACCTCCAACTTTTTTTTTCCTTTCTGCTCTTTAACAGCCTAGTATAACCAGGTACTGTAAAACTGTAAAATAGTGCGTTTTATTAATTTCGCGCCCTCAGCGTCCCACACTGCATACTGTCAACTAAAGTTCGCGGGATGGGCATTCTAATTTTAAGTGGACTGGTGATCGGAGAACAATGTGTATAAGGAGGATCTCCAGTAATCATCCGAGCAAGCGCCTCTGATGAGAGCTGCAGTCACTTTAAAAAAAAACATTCAACGTGGTTTACCATTTACTACAGTTCTATTTTTAAGTAGACTGGGGATCGGAGAATACTATAAACATAGGGAGGCTCTCCAGTAATCATTTGAACTGGGCCAATGCAAGTGAGCTGCTAACCTCGGGTCATTCAGTTCACGTAAAGGTTTGATGCACACTTAAGAACTGCTTAGCATTAGTGTTCTGCTCAGTACATTCAGTTGGAAGGATGTCACTTTAATCTTGGCTTTTTACTGAATGATACGCTACGCTGATAACAGATCAGCATGTATTAAGAAGATTCATTGTTTTTTTTTATTAGTTTTTTTTTTTTGCAGCCACAAATACTTCATAGCAACAGTATGCTCCATTCATTTGGAACCCTTATTCGTGGGTGTGAGAATCACTGTGGTGGCGGCATAGCAGCTAGCGCTTATTGTGTATGGCAGCACAGTGCTGTGTTCTAGCTACCAGTATGGTAGAACTCAGGAACTACTCTATCCACAATCTGCTTTTGAAATGCTGTGTATTGTCTGTAATGCGATTGGCTTGCGTTTTTACTATGCTTAATGTGCACTTATAAAATACGGATATTTTTTAATCACATACAGTATATGTTGCTGTCAGTTATTGTTCGCTCTATTTCCAAAAGCGCGAACATAGCGAGAATTTTTTTGCATTAATTATTACCTGTTCTACAGTATATTAGTGTTCCAGTCGTGATTCTGCATATATCAATTTCTTTTAAAGTAAGAGTGTATTGTAGTTCATCTATTTTGTTAGTCAAACTTCTACGTTTACTTACGTCTTTATTATCGAATACATCCTTCTTTAATTTATTTTGTTTCTCATTGTTATCTTTTGTGGAACATTTTCCTTTCTGTTGATATTTAACTTGTTTTGGATTTTGGTTTATTATTTGTAACTACTGGATTAGTATATACTGCAGTATCAGATTGTGTCATTATATAAGTCTGAATTATACCCCCGTACTAGTTTAAATGAGAGTCTATGTAACAGTTAAGTTGCTGTCCCAGGAGTTGGCTGCCTTGTTTACTTAGATGTAGTCCATCCTTACAAAACAGATGGTCTGAATTGGAGAATTCTTCCCAACGTGTTACATATCCAATGGCTTGTTTGTAACACCATTGCCTAAGCCAGTTGTTGTCTGCTTGATTTTACATTTTTGCTGATGAGTAGCCCTAGGAATAGGTAGAATCTCAGATAGTGCGAATTCACAATCTAGGTCCATCAGTTTATTTACAAGATTAACAAATTTTTGTTTTATTGATTGTGTATGTTGTTGTAATACATTATTGGCACCTGCATGTATAATTACAAACTTTTTTCATTCTTCTGTTTCAGGATGTTGTTGGCCAGTACTGTAATATCAGATATTTTTCCCCCTGAAGCAAGACAAAGTTCTGTTATGTTTATCTGGGTCACAAATTACACTATCCAATCTTTTACAATTGAATCTCCCAGTACGTAAATCTGCTTTTACTTTCTTGTGTTTCTGTAGTTTCCATATGATGTACTGTATTATTCTGTTCGTTTAAAACTTGCTGAGTTTCATTAGTATCCATTGTAACATTAGAAAATGTGTAAGAAAGGCTACTTTCTGATTGGCTAATACGCCATCTAGCTGGTCAGGTATTACTCGGTGTACTTGGTTTTAAAGTGGAAGAAGGCACTAGGCCATCGAGACCACTTTTCCCCACAATTGTGGGGGTAATTTTTAACTGCCCAACATTAATTTATCTAATTGAACCTTAAACTTTTCCCAAGATGTTTCTTCGACTATATACTGTGGCAAGGAATTCCACAGAGCTGCAGTTCTCACTGTGAAAAAGTATTTTCTTTTATTAGTAATTGCCTTTTTGTACTTTGATTTGTCTGTTGTTACATCTTAATCCATATACCTTATTCATATATGTTAATCCGCTTAATTTCATCAAATGTTCATCACTCAAGATGTTAAAACAACAACAAGTCCCTCTATCACGTCTTGCTTGTAAATCATACAGACCCAGAGTTTTCACCCTGTCTTTGTATGGTAGGGATTTTATGTCTGGGATGAGTTTGGTCATTCTTCTCTGCAAACTCTCTATCATTTTCTTGTCCTTTTCTAAATATGGGGCCCAAAATGAAGCTGCAAAATCAGTATGTGGTCTAATATAAGCTTTATACAATTTTGTTATACAGTCTTTATTACGTGTTATAAATGATTTTTTTATAGCATTGATAATGCAATTTCCTGTTTGAGTTACTTTAATACATTGGCTACTCCAATTAAATTTGTTGTTTACTATAACTCCCAAATCTTTTTCTTGTATTCCAGTCAGGATTTGTTTCCCGCCTAGTGTATAATTAACACTTGGGTTCTTTTAACCCAGGTGCATCACCATGCACGTGTCAGTGTTAAACCACATATTATTGTCATTTGCCCATTTTTCTATGATCATTAAATCTTTTTTTAATAAGTTAATATTTATTTCTGAATCCACCTCCGCTGATATTTTAGTGTCATCTGCAAATTTGCTGATTTGACTACTAACCCCAAATTGTAGGTCACCAATACATATTCCAAACAGGGTAGGGATTCCAAAACAGAGCCCTGGGGCTCTCCACTTGTAACAGGGATACTAGATGAAACTATATTCCCAATTCTCACACTCTGGCTTCTATCCTTTAACCATTCATCAACCCATTTAACAATATATCCATTGAATCCTAGCTTAATTAGTTTCATGACTAAGAGATTATGGGAAACTTTATCGAACGCTTTTCTAAAATCCAAGAACACAACATCCACTGGAATCCCTCTGTCTAAGCTACTACTTATACCTTCATAAAAAGTAAAAAGGTTAGTGGTACATGATCTTCCCCTACAAAATCCATGTTGTGTATTATCCTGTATACCCTTGGTTAATATTTCTTGATCAAACCTTACTTTCAATATCCTTTCCATAATTTTACACATCACCGAAGTAAGACTAATAGGTCTATAATTGTCTACCCTACTCTTATTACCCTTCTTGTATATTGGTATCACGGTAGCCTCCTTCCAATCCTGAGGGACCACTCCATACATATATGATTTATTAAAATCATATATAATGGGCTATGAAGTACATCAGAGATTTGTTTGATAAAGTATGTATTTAAATTAGCTGGCCCTGAAGATGATGTTTCTTTTAAACATTTTAAAAGGTATTTGTCAGTAGAGGCGGAAAATAACGAGTCCCAGTCTCTGGCCACCTGATTACCTTAGAATGTAATTGGACTGACAGAATTTTCAATTTTAAGTAGCAGCCATTTTTTCTTTCTCGGCTAGTGAAAGATAGAGCTCGCCATACCATGGTGTAACAGAGAAAACAGTGGCCAGATGGCTCACAGTAAAAATTAAAAAAAATAAAATGGTAGGTCCTCACTGAGAAAAAGCAAACTGAACCGCAAGGGACATAGTTAGTCTGTTTCCAGCATAACTAACTGGATAAATAAATTCAAGCGCCTGTCTCAACCCAGACATTGGCATAACATCTCATAGTCAAAAGCAATGTCAAGCGGCGAGCTAGATGGCGGTGTGCAGGCAATTACTAATTGGTGGGGCGTAAGCTGCTTTCTGTGTTCATTTACTATGGGTTCAGTGGCACAATTTAAAACATCGCTGGCAGCAGCTTTCAAAATGACAATATGTGCCTCCTACAGCAACAGAACTCTGCCTGCTTACCCGTACTGCCTGCCTCACACTGACCTGACAGTCTTCCTGTAGCAAACAACAATTCGACCCCACAACAGGAGCCTTTACGTATTTTAAAAAATGCAGACTACCTCCTATTTTTCTGCAGTTGCCACTCGATTTCTGTGTCCCCCGATCGCGTATGAAACAACACTGCAGCACTCCAAGTCAGGGTTTTAAATAATTGTTTAGCAGTTTTTTCCTTGGGACAATACTAGCTGTATAGAAATCATTTATATAGCTTTTCTAGACGTGTTATGTTTGTTAAACACAGTGAGGCAAGTGCTATGCATTTTCACGATGTTTTAGAACTTTTATGAGCAAAACACTAATCAATTTTTAGAGCTAAATAAAACCCTGCAATTCCACAGCTCAGCCGCTTGCTCCCTGCCTCACAATCTACCAAGAAAATTAATTTACAATGGGGTTACAACGAGAAGGAAAAACTCATGGATGGGGGGGATGTTTAAACTAACAATGTGCTGAGTACTACTAGTTTCAAAAAGTGACACTGCAAGAAATAAAAACGATCTCACAAACAGCAGCACCCTCTAGTGGCACTAAACCAGTAAGCCAGTAAAGGGACTATTTTACATAGCCTGATGTTTCTGTGCATTTTTACTAATATTTTACACTCTTTTTGTATTAACTTATTAGTAAAAAAAAAAAAATGTAAGCCCATATTCTAAGCGCAATAATACCCTCCAGGGTGAGCGGTATGGGCAATACTGGACTGCCCAGGGGCTATAAGGCCCTCCGCCTGCGACATCTGGCCTCATTACGCCCCTGGGTGGTCCGGTATTGCCCAGTACCACCCATCCTGTTGGGTATTATTGCTTGCTTGATTGGTCTGGGTGTTAGAGGTGGAGCTAGCATTATAAGATGTTCATTAGAAAAACTGGGTAAAATTACAGTTGCTTCAGTGTTGTTTAAAATTGGGTTTTGTGATACCATGTTTGTATTAGCTGATTGTTCAATTATTGGAGTGTTTACACATTCATCTTCTAAAGTCTCGTGTTAATGGATCAGATCTGTTCTGGACAGATATTGTGAACTGATCCACTTTTCTCCCCTTTTTCTAGGTATTTTTGAGCTCTGAGCGTGGTACCATTGTTCTTCTGTATCCTTAGAAGCCTCTTCCTCTGTTTCTTTTTTTTATTGGATTGTCTGTTGAGCTAACTGGGAATGGTTCTATGATGGAGTACTTATACTGATAGGAAGTGTTAACGCCTGGAGTCTAACTTGGTACCTGTCTGCCATTTCCTTTTGGCTTTGTTCTAGCTCAGTGAGTCTATTACTGAACTGGGATATAACATGAGACTTGTCATTGTTTTCATGACACTTAGTGCAAATATATTGACTCTCTAGTTGAATGCTAAAAGCAAAGGCGTACATGCAATAGGATGCACACTTTATACTAATGTGCCCATCTGGTGTTTCAATTCTGTCCTCCATAGTACAACTTTAGGACAGAAGCACTTAACTTCTTGTTCAAAGTTTAAAGCTAATGTCAAGGAAACTGACAGCTGCCCTTTCCTACTTTGTTAGTCAAGCAGTTAGAGAGTAAAAAACACAGGCCAGGAATTCTTATAGGCCTTACCTTTCTTGCTTAACCACATCTGTCATCTCGCTCACCTTGCGAAACACATGCAGACACGTGTGTCTCTGCGCAAGTCTCTGCACGCTGCAACGTGCACCCTGCCGGTGCTTGCCCTGCTCACAGCAGGGCTAAGTTAAATATTGTGTGTTGACCTGGAAGTCACTCTTGAGGGTCAGAGTATCCCTCGTAGTAAAATATTTGTTAAATGTAGCCCAAAACCATGCATGCATGCATGCATGGAAAAGGCACATAGAAATCACTCTTGTATGTTTTAGTATAAAATTAAAGTGTCCCATGCAGGTTTGTAGACCATGAGTATGCTCTGCAAACTACTCGCCTCTCTTCCTACTTCCTGTGACCAAGGAGGTAGGGCTCACATCAAATTACAGTTCTCAAACACAAAGTATTCACACAAAAAGTATATTTAAAAGTAAGTAAGAACTATCCCTGACAAGGGATACTCCTTCAGGAGTGATGTATTGACTGACAGCTTAAGGCTGTCAGGAGAATGCTATCTATAATGAAAGCTTAAGATATTTTGTCATTTAAAAAAAACAAAAAAAATTATGCTCATGCCCCCTTCGTGTCCACAGTGCACCTCTCCTTAGGGACTCCCTTGGTGGGGGCCAGCCTAAGCCCCAGAGCTCGGTCCTCTCGGCCCCTGTCCTGCCTTGGATCACCCCCTGGGTGGGGAAGCGGGAGATCCAGCTGCCTACCCACTTACACTATATGTGTCAAGCCTCTGACTGACACTCCAGGACCGTACCGGGACCCCACCGGGGCCCGTCACCAGGTGCAGCTGCGGGGCCATTTTCCATTTCCTCCAGTTTCCCCTGAGGACGCCAGTGACCAGGGAGGTCCGAGGAGACATGCGCACACAGAGACATGATGCCGCTCGGACTCCAGCCAACATCCTCCCTCCCAGTGTCGCTCCTCACTGCATGCAGGTGGCGGGACTGCAGCAAGAGCGGCATTCTCTCCCTCACGGAGGAGAGAGAGAACCCTTTGGGTGCTCAGTCCTCCTCCCCAGTCGGCCCTCCAGCAACCCAGGCTCTTGCCCAAACCAGTGTCACTGGCATCACAAGCAGTCACTGCCGATAATTTGTCATTTACAGTATGTCACTTGCAGAAACATATTTACTTTGACTGGGCTGCATCTTGTCTACCGTCATCTATACAAAAAAGGCCAGTATTTTGATTACTATCATGCTAATCACTCTCAGTGTTTCAGACTTTGTTACGTTTTTTACGTTTGCTTGTGCAGATGCGCAAAGCAAACATATTGCCTGCTGCTCTAGCTGTGTACAGGCTGGGGAGGAGTGTGCTGTAAGCAGTCAGTGCAGCTGAGCCTGCAGGAGATGTGCGGGTCAACATCCAATCCTGACTAGGCTGCTGCTGATGTTGCTTCACTGGCTGACTGGCAGAAACTTCTCACATATGTAAGGATACAGCTGCATCTAGCATAGTGCTGCTGCATCCTTTTATATAGCCTCCCTCAGGCAGCAAATCAGCGTCCCCCTTCCTGCCTGACCCAGCTTTGTAGCACCAGTGGCGACTCCACCCAGCATATTCTCTCATTCCCACCCTCCAGTATAAGTTTAATAAATCCTCCTGCTTTCTCCCTCTGCATGTTCTCCACCCTCTGTCCCCAGCCCCAGATTAACTTTAAAAACTCCTCCCGCTCCTCCCTCCCTCTCGTGTTCTCCAGCCTCTGTTCCCAGTCCTAGTTAAACTTTTAAAACCTCCTCCTGTGTGTTCTCCCACCCTCTGTTTCTGGACACTCTGGTTTAACTTTTAAACCCCTCCAGTTCCCTTCCTTGGCATGTTCTCCACCTCCACCCCTTCGGTCTGGGCCCCCAATGAGTGATTAACAAACCTTTCTGCTCCATCCTTCTGCATGTTCTCCACACCCCACTCTTCATTCCCCTGCCATGTTGAATTTTAGAACCCTCACTTCCTCCATGTTCTCCACCCTCCATTCCTAGCCCGGATTAACTTTTCAGATCCCTCCTGCTGCCTGCCTCTGCATGTTCTCCCTCTGTCCATTCCCAGTTCAGTTAACATGAAACAAATAAAACCATCCATCAACGTGTTTTTCTCACCACACCCCCACCCCAGCCTCCCTCTCAGCATCGCCACCTGCGTCCCTCACATACCTACCTGGTCCAGTGCTGCAGTGCTCCCTCCACTGGCACATCCTGCTGCTACCGACACTGACCGCTGACTGAAAAACATGTGTTCGCAGTTGCTTGCAAAATTACCTTTCAGATGTGATTTTAAAAAGTTCACCTGTCTTGATCAAAAGGTAGGGTCATAAAAAGACTGTCAAAAATTTGGGGTCAGAATGTCAAAAAAACAACAAAGTTATAAAGAAAGGTTGAATTTTTTTCACTGTTTACTCATGACTTCATGATTTTTATAGATTTTTGGTCCCAAATTTTTATAGCCCTTGTTTTACCCCAGCTCATGAACATGACGGATATCATTTTTCAGATCCCCACCGAAACATGTTTTGCCATTCGCTCTGCAAAATCACATTTTGGACAAGATTTAAAAAAATTCCAACTGTCTTGATCATAAGGTAGGGTCATAAAAAAATAGTATGTTGAAAATGTGAGGCAAAATGTAAAAGAAAAGAAAAAGTTATGAAGATGATTATGTTTATTCTGTTCACAGATTGTTCAGCTCTTTATCCTTAGCCCATTGGAACCTCAAGTCCAAGAGATTGGAGGGGGGGAGGTCTGCCTGCAGCCTCAAGATACTGTTGTTCTGTTTTGTAACAGCATGCACGCAGATATGTTCAGCATTGACAACTGTTTTTTTTCTTCCTTTCACATTTGCTTGTAGATTTTCAGATCTTTACCCTTTCAGGGTTCATTTCTGATATTTATCTGAGTGGTACGCTGACCCACTGGGTACATAAAGTAAGGTTCAAATAAAAAAAAATGAGCCATTCTAGGGATGTGGGTATGTTGTTCTTATCCACACTGTTTGGCATGTCCTTTCCCTTTAATTATCTTGCTGGAAGTCTTTAAGCTGGCTCCTCCTAAGTCCCACCCACCCAGGTGGTATATGCCTCAGCTTCACCCCTTAATGCCAGATTTTCCTTTCTGCTGGAAGATTCAGGTTCCCTCCTTATCGCCCCCACGTTGAGTAGGCCCTGGTGCTTAAATCTTTGGATTACTTACCAAAACTTAAACTTGTTAGAGTTTCACCGCATCGTTTTTCGATCTCGACCGCTATGGAGGACAAGTCCTCGCCAGGGTTGCTCTGGTGCCCCACTGTGAGCAGAAGATGTTTCACACTGACCCACATGCCATGTGCATCTATTGCCTGGGCCACGGTCATGATACCCAAGCTTGTGATTTTTGTCGCTTGTTCCAGCCGAATGTGTTGGATGATCGGCTCGCACGATTACAGCTCGGCAGACCGGAGAAATGGAACCCGCTAGTCAAATCTAAAGAGGCCCGTTGGGTGGTCTCCATGGCTGCACGGTCCGCTGTATAACTCAAGCAAATTAAGGCTTTCGAGGAGGAGGCGGCTTGGGCCACTGATCAGTCCTCTTCAGCATCGGTCTTCGGACCGCTAAGACTGGACTCCACCTTTACAGGCTCCTTCAAGGAGTTGTGCCAGTCTCTCCCGACCAAGGGAGGGGGCCCATCGGCTTCACACAGCTCCCGTTCCAGTAAAAGGGATTCCAAGGAGTCAAGAGAGAGAAGGAGATGTCTCGTCGATGTCGTTCTTGGGATAGAGAGTGGTCTTGTTCCCAGGAATCTCCAGTTTTGACTTGCTTCACGGTGCCCCGTCAGGCCAGCCGTTTAAGATGCAGGATGATGACCTGGTGGAAATTATCGATCCTGTTTACCTGTTGTCGCTGGGTGGGCAGACAATTTCATATTCAGGACTCTGAGTCCTGACTGGACCTGCCAAGGAGGAGACTCAGCTTGCTGGAACCTCTTCACGGTCCCTGACCCTGACCTGGAGGAGCAGCGAGTCTCCCCGGCTCCTTCTGAGTGCCCCCCGATGGTCAAGGTCTGGGTCTCTGTCAACTTCGACTTACAGATCGAGGAGAACTCACAAATGCCACCCTGGGCGTTCCAGGAAGCGGCGCTGCCACTATTCATCCTTGTCCTCCTCGGATGAGGAGAGGCTTCAGCGCAAGTTGCGTCAACGCTGTGAGGATCTTATGTGGCAACAGTTGGTGTTGGTCGGTCTGAAGTCAACCCAGGCTTCCATGCTGGCCATCACATGGCTGTCGCCCTCTAGGCCGACGCCGACTCCTCCGGAGCCGGGCAACACCTTCCCTCGGCCCACGGAGCCCCTCCTGGCTTGGCCATAACTGGCATCTCCGCCGATTATGGTGGAGCCACCATCTAAGCATCCTCCCTCCGGGGCTTCTATCAAGGAGTCTTGGCCTGCTAAGGACCTCCCGCACAGGCTGTTTGTCACCCTCACTCTTGACCATCACGGCAGGTTGAAGGTGACTGAGGTGATCGAGCCAATCTATCGAACTCTTCGAGTCCGAGACTCCTTTTGCACTCTCATCCATTCTACTGAGGTTTCACTTGGGGCGGGGCTCTGATGGAGGAAGGTCCCATGTCCTTCATGGGCATTCTCCGTCTCATCTCCGAATCCATGGGGATGGCTTTGGAGCCTATTTAGAAATGGGCTCGATATCCCTGACAGACATTCTGGAAAAAGGTATTCTCCAACAGAGGCCTACCTAGTGGCCAAGGGTTGTGTTGGCCTGGCCCTGGGCTTTGGCAGCAACCTGCCTCCTGCCTCGCCATCCACTCAGATGGCCCAAAGTATCACGGTTCCCATCGACTCCCTTTCTGGGTTCACAGAGCACCCTCGGCTGAGCGGTTGGTGACTGAATCTGTGTTTCGGCATTCAGGCCATTCAGGAGACACTGATAGACTTCAGGACAAAGAGTCCAAAAACTGACCACTCTGCCAAAAAGGCTTACTGCCTCTTCACTTGGTCTCCATCAGGTGAGCTCAGCTGTCATCATGGCACACTTTTCGCATGCCCTCCTGGGCTCTTTTGATGAGATGCTTCCTCATCTCCCCACATATCTTCAGACTACAGTCAAGCAGGTCCAGGATCAGGGTCGGGCTGTGGCAAAATAGCAACTCCAGATGGCTCTGGACATTGGGGATTCCTGTGCCCCTTCAGTGGCGGCCACAGTAACCATGCACCGGAAGGCCTGGCTGAGGGTCTCAACCTTTACGGCAGACACCCAGCACAAACTAGCGGATGTTCCCTTCCTGGGCACTAATTTGTTCAGTCCAGGAGTTGTTGGTCACCTTCAATGCATCGAGAAGTCCAATGCCACTTTGGACTCTGTTGCTTCTGCTCAGAAGGAATCTCAGGGTTACAAAAGCAGAGCGTAAGCCCTTTCGGCCTTCTGCCCTGCGTGAAGCAGCCCGGTACCAATCTGGGCAGCAGTAGCAGGCTCAATTTCGTGCTTGGCCCAAGTCAGGGCTTCCGCCCATAAGCCCAGAAAGGTCCCGCAGTCCCTCGGTTGGATCCTTCTCCTCCAAGCCTACACAGTGATGGGATGGGGTTGCCACCCCCATGCCCATCACACCCTCTGGGTACTCCCATGGGGGTTGGCTTCACCACTTCCTTTCCGCCTTGTCTGCTGTCACAATGGACAGGTGGGTCTTGGGAGTGATTGCCAGGGCTGGAATTCGAGCAGTACCCACCAAACCAAGCTTCACGGGAGTAGAAGGTATCCATGCACACTCAGTCGGCTCTCTGAGACGACATCACCCAGCTCCTCCACAAGGAGGTAGTGGTCAGAGTTGCGGATCCCCCTGTCAACCCAGGGTTCATTTCCAGATACTTCCCGGTCCCGAAATGGATGGGGGGGTGGGCTGCTGGCGCCCCATTCTAGATCTGCACGACCTGAACCAGTTTCTCAGGTCTCACACCTTCAGGATGGTAACTCTGTCTCAGATCATACCATCTCTTGAGTGGAACATGGGGTTTTGCTCCCTGGATCTGCACATCCGATCCATCCGTCACACTGCAGTTCCTCCTCTTCAGGGCAGAGGAACCCTACATGAGTTCCAAGCTATGTCATCGCCCCAGGATCTTTCACCAAAATTGCAGTGGTGGCAGTCCATCTTTGGTGTTGAGGGCAGAGGTACCCCTATCTGGACGATTGGCTTATAGCAAGTCCCTCCAGACTGGAGGTGAAGAGGTGTAGGGATCTGGCCCTCCAGACCTGCATCAACCTTGGCCTCCTGATCAACGAGGCCAGGTCGGAACTTGTGCCTTCATAGGTGATCTGCTTCATCGGGGCAGAGCTCGACTCTTGCCAAGCCAGAGCCAGGCTCCTGGCGGACAGGGTGGAGGTTCTCTCCCCTCCTTTGTCTGATCATTTCTGGTTGGGCACTTGCACCCTGCCCGGGACTTCCTGCAACTTCTGGGTTACATGACGTCCTGCACCGCTGTGGTCCGATGGGCCTGGTGGCATATGCACCCCTTCAGTGGGAGCTGGCCAGCCAGTGGACTCAACAACCTGGTAATTTCGACCAGCTGATCACTGTGACCCAGAAGATGTGGGACGCACTCCAATGGTGGACCATCCTAGAGCATCTTCAGAAAGGGATCCTGTTTGTCAGCCCCGAGCTGATGGTCATCTTGATGACCGACGCCTCTGTCATGGGCTGGGGTGCCATGCCCACATGGGGGACCACAGAGTGCACGGGCTCTGGACCCCAGAGGAATCCCGATGCCACATCAACCTGCTGGAGCTATGAGCAGTTCAGCTAACGCTGACTGCATTCGCTCCATTCCTTCAGGGTCAAGTGGTTCAGGTCTAGATGGACAACACCACGACCATGTACTTTCTCAACAAACAGGGCATCATGCACTCCTGGCCTCTGTGCAGGGAAGCTCTCTGCATTTGGACCCTCGTGAGCCAACTGGAGGAGATCTCCTAGCCATCCATGTGGCAGCAGCCTTAAATCAGCAGGGGGATGCCCTCAGCCTTGTTGGTGAGGTGTCCCACAGGTGGTCTCTCCATCCAGAGGTAGTATGCAGCTTGTTCTCCCAGTGGGACACCCCTCAGGTGGACCTGTTTGCCTCAGGAGAACACAAAGTTGAGATTGTTTGTGCCCCCACAGCGGGCTCACTGCAGGGGATGCCTTTGAGGCCGTGGAACTCAGGCTCTTTTGTACCTTCCCTCCACTTCCCTTGATCCACAAGGTGCTGCTCAAGGTCAGGAGGGACAAGGCACAGGTGATCCAATGGTCTCCAGACTGGCCCTGCCAGTTTAGGTACCCCAATCTCCTCAGCCTCAGACTCCCAAGGCATCTTCCAGCATGCCCAGACCTGCTCTCAGTGAATCAGGGGAAGGTCCTCCACCTGGACCTTCAGTCTCTGCACCTGACAGCCTGGTTCCTGAGCGGCTAGAGTTCCAGGCTTTGGGTTTCTCAGAAGATGTACTCAGTGTAGTTGAGGCATCTAGGAAGGAATCAACCAGGAAGTGCTATGCCTTCAAGTGGAAGAGATTCTCCATTTGGTGTCGGGGCAAGGGGCTGGACCATTTGTCCTCTCCAGTGGCTAGCATTCTCAACTATCTTCGGTCTCTCTCCAAAGGGGTTCTTCAGTCTACGACCCCTAAGGTGCACTTGGCAGCTATCTCTGCTTACCGGGTGTAGGCTGGTCAGCAGGCAGTGGCTCAGGAGAAGGTGATTTGGCATTTCTTCAAAGGTCTTGACCATATTTCCCCTCTGATGCATGAACCACCAACACTGTGGGCTCTACTGCTGGTACTGGCAAAGCTCATGAGCAAGCCATTCGAACAGATGCACAGGAGGGAGATGTCACACCTGTCATGGAAGACCACCTTCCTGGTGGCTGTCACGTCAGCCAGAAGGATTGGGGAGCTTCAGGTGCTCTCTGTTGAGTTTTCTCACAACCCGAAGTTCATTCCGAAGGTTGTGTCGGAGTTTCACCTGAACCAGGTGATGACTCTGCTGGTGTATTGACCTCAGAGGCCAAATACAAGCACCATACTTTGGACCTGAGAAGAGCGTTCTCTTATTATAAAGAGCGCACAGCTGGAGTTCGGGGAAAGGTTCACCAGCTGTTTGTCACCTATGCTGAAGCTGCACCTGATAAACCTGCAGCCAAGTGGATGATTGGCAGATGGATTACATCATGCATTGATCTCTGCTATAGGTTGGTGGGCAGGGAGCCTCCCGTAGGGCTAAGGGCTCATTCCACCTGCCATACTGCTGCATTGGTGGCTGATTCTAGGGACGTTGTTATCCAGGAAATCTGTAAGGCTGCTACCTGGAAGTCAGCACACACCTTCATTTCCCATTACTGTGTTGACCTAGAGTCATGCTGGGATGCTGGTTTTGGGGCCTCAGTTCTCTAATCTCTGTTCCCTAAGTAGGGGGTGTGCACCTTGCCTCCCTTCCAGAGAACTGCTAAGAGTCTGCCAAACAGTGTGGATAAGAACAAAATATCCACATCCCTAGAAACACAGGTTACTCACCTGTAACAGTAGATCTAGGAGTGGTATGTGTTTTTCATCCACACGGACCCACCCAACCTCTCCGGCTTCAACGCACAACCTCTGCTTCCAGCGGCCAAGATCTGGCATCAAGGGGCGGAGCTGAGGCATATACCACCCAAATGGGTGGGAGGAGCCAGCTTGAAGTCTTCTGGCAAGATAACTAAAGGGAAAGGACATGCCAAACTGTGTGGATGAACAACATATACCACTCCTAGAACTACTGTTACAGGTGAGTAAACTGTGTTTATTGTTCATCCGAGCCCAGACCCATAAAACAACAGTTTAAAACCATTATGACAGTGAGCAGGTTGCCCTCAGACAGAAGAAAAATGTTGTCAAAATTAAAAACTTTTAAGCAGTTGTACCAGTCCCCCACTCTGAAATGAACACTGCCCTTTCTATTACTGCTAGCTAGTTGGTGATAGTAAAAAAAAAGACTGTTATATGCCTAACACTTGACTGGCGCTCGTTGTCAGAAGCTTTATCATTAGCTTCTAATGTGATTGCATTCTTGTGACGGCCTCCAGCTGTCAGTCAACATGTCACTCCTTGTTTGACATCACAGGTAAGTCAACCGGAGCAGACTTACAAAAGGAAAAAACAGCTAAATGGCATTGGACAAACATATGGAACAAAATAGGTCTTGTGTGATTAAAATGGCTGTAAAGTAATAAAAATGGAACATTTGTTAATACATTTGCCATTATTAAGTCCAGAGCCAGTGCTGAGTCTGTCGTGTTTTCTTTCTTTGCAGAAAGTCATGTTATTTTTTTTTTCTGTGGACACCTGCCAACATAATAAAGTCTAATTGTCTCTTTCTTACCAGTTCAGACAGGCAACTGACAAGTTTATACCACCGACGAAAATATTCTTTCTTCTTTTAGAAACATAGAAACATAGAATTTGACGGCAGATAAGGACCGCTTGGCCCACACAGTCTGCCCATTTCCCTGCCTACTGGATAAGCTGCAGATCCTAGTTAACCAGCAGCCTACTTCTTCTACTAAACATTTGTCTTGATTAAACTGCATATGATTTTCATTTGCCCAAAGTGTTCTTTTCCAAATCCTTCTTTAATGCAGAGAAATATTTTCTTGATTATTAACCGTGCTCCCCAATTTAGTATCATCTGCAAATTTAACTATGGAGTTATTTGGCCGTTTGTAAATCACTGATAAAGAGGTTAAACAATGTTGGTCCCAAAACCGACTTCTGTGGTACACCACTTGTCACACTACCCGACTTAGACAAGCTATAATTAATTGACTCTTGAGAAACGATTTGTCAACCAGTTTAAAGTCCAGTTGACATAATAGGTGACAAACCTAGATGTGCATTTTAGTAATGCATTTTCATGTGAGACTTTATCGAAAGCTCTACTAAAGTCCAAAAGAAATACCATCAGTAGGCATACCTACATCTAGTAGAGTACTTATATTATTGTAAAAGATACTGGATTGGTGCAGGAATTTATGATTCAATTTTACAATCTTGATCTATTAGAGACTTCATTACTTGTTCCATTAATTTACCAGCCACTGAGGTCAGGCTAATTGGATGATAATTTTGCACAGAACCTCTATTGTCTTTTTTAAATATGGAAGTAACTATTGCTGAACGCCAATCATTTGGTATAATGCTTTCTTGTAAGGATTTATTGAAAATAATTGACAAAGGTATAGAAATATTTATAGAAGTTTCGATCAGAAACCATGGATGAATACCAGCCTGGGCCAGGACTACTATTTTTTTAGTTTTGATAGCCTGTATAATGTCAGTTGGATAGAACCTTGATAATCACGTGGTGAACTTTAAATGTACTAATAGGCGATTTTTGGAGAGAAGACAGAACAAAAGTACTTACTAAAGAGATTCGAGGTTTCCATATCAGATAGAGAAGAGTCATTGGTTATAATGGGACCAATGGTCCTTGATGCACCTTTTTTTCTATTTATATAGAGAAAGAGATTTGTGACAGTCTTTTGTGTGAGCTAGTTTAAATTCTAGCTTATTTTTGCCAATTTAATAGAATTTTAAGTTTTCACAGATAGTCTGTATTTATGTAATAGAGTAGTTTTAAATGGAACAGAACTATTCTAAGTTTCCTAAAAGTTTAATTTTTATTTTAATCTGATTTTAATTGTCTTGTTGAATCAAGGGAGAATTTTTCTTTATTATTAAATTTCTCTTAGATGGAATAAAGGTATTTTCCAAATAATGTACAATGTTTTAAATAAGTCCCAAGCTTGTTGTGTTGTACAATTAAGAAGATAAGATTCCCAGTTTATGTTTTGTAAGTATTCATTGATTTTAGAAAAATTTGCTTTGTTAAAATTTTTGTATGTATAACTTCCTTTGTGTAGTTTTTAAACTTTGAATTTCAAAAGAATAGATGAATGATCACTGGTCCCAAGTGGATCCCAAATTTGTAAATTGCTAATTTGTTGCTCTATGTTAGTAAATAATAGATCCAAAATATTAGGACCCTCGAATGGGTTCAGTAACAAGTTGTTGTAATCCAGTACTAACTACCACATCTATTAGTCCTTTCTCGCATAGAACTGTCCTGAGAATGAGTCCCAGTTAATATGAGGGAGGTTAAAGTCACCAAATATTACAGTATCTTGAGATTCTGAAAATGTGTAATTTCTTTAAATATATCAGTTGTGTAATCTGAATTTGCAGATGGAGGCTATAGATGTTACCAATAGTTATATAGGACTGCTCCTTCAATAAGATTTTAACCCATATACTTTCCAAAGGAAAGGGAGAACACACTTCAAAAGAAGGAATATCATTTTGTATGTACATACAAACTCCACCGCCTTGCTTATCTAATCTGTTTTTATGATATAACTTGTAAATACAGGTTACTCACCTGTAACAGGAGTTCTAGGAATGGTATATGTTGTTCATCCACACTGTCTGGCAGATTCCTTGCCGCTTTAAATCTTGCCGGAAGGTCTTCAAACTGGCTCCTCCCACCCACCCGGGTGGTAAAACTCTCAGCTCCGCCCATGACACCAGAACTATTCGCTGGAAGCCAGGTTGTCCGTCAAGCTGGGATGTTGGTGATGAACAACATATACCATTCTAGAACTCCTACTACCGTGAGTAACCTGTATTTCTAAGGACATGGATATGTTGCTCATCCACACTGTCTGACAGACTCCTAGCAGTTCTCTGGGAGGAGGGAGGCAAGGCGTACACCCCCTACTTAGGGAATAATGACTGGAGAACAGAGGTCCCAAAACCAGCATCCCGGCATGACTCAAGGTCGATGTGGTAGTGGGTGATGAAGGTGTGTGCTGACTTCCAGGTAGCAGCCCTGCAGATTTCCTGGATAGGGACATCCCTGGAAGCAGCCACCGATGCAGCGGTATGGTGGGTAGAATGAGCTCTTATCCCTCTGGGAGGCTTCATGCCCGCCAACCTGTAGCACAGATCTATGCAGGAGGTGACCCACCTGCCTATCGTCCGCTTGGCTGCAGGTCTGCCAGGCGCAGCTTCAGCGTAGGTGACAAACAGCTGGCGAACCTCTCCCCGAACTTCAGCTGTCCGCTCCTTGTAATAAGCGAGTGCTCTTCTAGGGTCCAAAGTATGGAGCCTATATTCGGCCTCCAAGGTGTGACTGGGGTAGAACACCGGCACAGTCAACACCTGGTTAAGGTGAAACTCCGACACCACCTTCGGAAGGAATTTCGGGTGGGGGCAAAACAACCTTGTCCCTGTGGAAGACCAGATAAGGAGACTCGATGGAAAGCGCCTGGAGCTCTCCCATCCTTCTGGCTGACGTGATAGCCACCAAGAAGGCAGTCTTCCACGACAGGTGAGAGATGTCACACCTGTGCATCGGTTCGAATGGCTTGCCCATGAGCTTAGCCAATACCAGCAGTAGATCCCACGGAGGTGGAAGTTCTCACACTGGAGGGGATATGTGATCAAGGACTTTGAAAAAGCGCCCGACCACCTTCTCCTGCGCCACCGACTGCTTCCCGCCCGCACCGGTAAGCAGAGATGGCTGCCAGGTGCACCTTAAGGGTCGTCGATCAAGCCCCTTGCTGGAGAAAGGGACCACAGATAGTCCAGAATGCTTGCCAAGGAACAGGAGGAAGGGTCCAGGCCTCTGCCCTGACACCAAATGGAGAATCTCTTCCATTTGAAGACGTAGGCATTTTCTGGTCGACTCCTTATGGGACGCTCAACAACGCTGAGGACCTCATTGAAAGACCCAAGGCCTGGAACTCTAGCCCCAGGAACCAGGCCGTCAGGTGCAGGGATTGAAGGTCCAGATGGAATACCTTCCCAATTGACTGAGATCAGGTCTGGGCGGCTGGAAGCTGCCTCGGAGCCTGGAGCCGAGACTGAGGAGATCTGGATACCAGAACTGGCGGGACCAGTCTGGGGTTACCAGAATCACCTGCACCTTGTCTCTCCTCACCTTGAGAAGCACCTTAAGGATCAAGGGAAATGGGGGAAAGGTGCAGAAGAGGCCCGGGGTCCACGGCCTCGAGAAGGCATCCCCCAGCAGCAAGCCCTGCTGAGGGGGGCGGGCATGAAACAGTCTCAGCTTTGCATTCTCCCTGAAGGCAAACAGGTCCGCCTAAGGCATGCCCCAGTGGGAGAAGAGATCTTGTACTACCTCCAGCAGGAGAGACCACTCGTGAGACGCAGCCCCTATCCGGCTTAGGGCATCGGCCAGGGTGTTGGAGGCTCCTGCCACATAAATGGCGAGGAGATCCGCCTCCAGGCTGTGCACGAGTGACCAAATGCGGACAGCTTCCCTGCACAGAGGCATGGAGCACGTCCCGCCCTGGCGGTTTAGGTAGTACATGGTCGTGGTATTGTCCGTCTGTACCTGAACCACTTGACCCCGTAGAAACGGAGCAAAGGCGGTGAGGGCTAGACGAACCGCTCGAAGCTCCAGCAGGTTGATGGGCATCAGGACTCCCGAGGGGACCAGAGGCCGTGCGCTCTGTGCTCCCCCAGATGGGCACCCCAACCCATCAGAGAGGCATCGGTCGATAGAGAGACCGTCGGCTCGGGCGGACAAACGGGATGCCCTCCTGCAGATGTGCTGGAACGTCCACCACTGGAGAGCATTCCACATTCCTGGGTCACTGTCACTAGCTGATCCAGGGATCAAGTGTTGTGACCATTGGCTGGCCAGCCCCATTGAAGGGATGCATGTACCAGCGGGCCCAATGGACCACACTGGTGCAGGCCACCATGAGGCCCAGGAAGTCCGGCAGGGTGCGATTGCCCAACCTGAAATGATTGGGCAAAGGAGGAAAGAACCTCAGCTCTGTCCGGGAGCCGTGTTTGCCTCAGGAAGAGTCGCAGGCCTGCCCCGAAGGAATTGTATCACCTGCTTTGGCACGAGTTTCACTCTGGCCTCGTTGATGAGGAGGCCAACCTGAGAGCAAACCTGAGGGCCAGATCCCTGACCGCTCCACCACCGCTTCTGGAGGGGCTGCAATCAGCCAGTCATCCAGGCAGGGTACACCTGGACCCTTTGGCGCGCAGAGAATGCTGTCATCACTGCCATGCATTTGGTGAAGACCCTGGGAGCTAGGGAAAGGCCAAGGGCATGGCCTGAATCAGAAGGGATCCCTCCGCTCTGAAGTGGAGGAATCCCTGGTGGGACGGACGGATTGGGATGTGAAACAACGTGTCCTGAAGGTCCAGAGAGCAGAACCACACGCCTCGTTCCAAGGATGGGATTATCTGAGCCAGAGTGACCATCCTGAAGGTCTGAGACCTTAGGAAACTGTTCAGGTCGTGCAGGTCGAGAATGGGGCGCCAGCCCCCCCCGTCCGTTTTGGGACCAGGAAGTACCTGGACACAAACCCCGGGTCTGGAGGAGGATCCACTACCTTCTTGATCACCTCTTTTTTGAGGAGCAGGGCAATATCAGCTCGGCAAGCCAACAAACAGTCTGCGGACCCCGTAGCTCCCACGAGGGGTGACGGCTCATAAAGGCGGGGCCTGCTCGAACTCCAGGGGCATGCCCTTTCCTATCATCTCCAAAACCCAACGATCCGTGGTGATAATGGACCAAGCTGAAAGGAAGTGGCGAGCCTTCCCCACGAGGGAACCAGGGGAGTGACGAGGCTGGGGTGACACCCTCAACCCGTCACTGGGCAGGCTTAGAGGAGGGACCGGCCGAGGGACCTCCTGGGCCTTTACCTCCCTGCTTCCTGCTGGAGGAAGCTGCGGGTTTGGGTTTGGGATGCCAAGCGCGAGCCTGCTGGCCCTGGTGCTGGTGCTGTTGGACCGGACGTGCCGCAGGCACAGAAGGACGAAAGGACTTGTGCTGCTGCTGTCGGTGGCCTTTGTCCTTCTGGGCGGAGGTGACAGAGTCCAGAGTGGCATTGGACTTTTCGATCCGCTGGAGGTGACCTTCCACTCCAGGGCCGAAGAGGTCGGTCCCCAAGTAGGGGACATCCGCCAGTTTGTGCTGGATATCCGCCAGAAGGTGGATATCTCAGCCATGCTCTGCGCGCGATGGCCACCGTGGCTGCAACCGATCTGGCACAGGAGTCTCCAATGTCCAGAGCCATTTGAAGCTGCTGTTTAGCCACTGCCCTACCTCTTGTCCCATACCTGCTGGACCGTGGTCTGCAGGTCGGCCGGAGATGAGGGATCACCTCATCCAGGGAGCCATCAGCACGGCCGAGCTGGCCTGGCGGAGGCCAAGGAGGACGAAGCGTACACCTGCACCCGCATAGTCCAGCTTTTTGGACCCTTGTCAGGGGCTTGTCCACATCCCTAGCATCTCGAACGCTGGAAAACGCTGTCAGTGACCAACCTCTGGGTGGAGGGGTGTTCCGAAAAACCGGGCAAAGAGCCGGTAGGGACCGCGTACTTCCTGGCCATCCTGGCTGAAAGCACAGGACAGGAAGCAGGCTACTGCCAGAGCTCCAAGGCCGGGCCAACAATGGCTTCGGCCACCAGAAAGGCCTCTGTGGGTGAATCCCCTCGGTCTAGTATCTCCGTCAGGGGATACTTTGCCCGCTTGGATACGGGCTTGAGCTGCATCCCGGTGGACTCTGAGATGAACTGAAACAAACCCATGAAGGACGATGGGCTTTCGTCCATCGACTGGCCCCCAGAGGACTCCAGGTCAATGGGCCTGGAGAAGAGGGAGGAGTCGTCGTCGGACTCCAAGGAGTCCGAGAAGAGCTGCCTGGGGCCTGAGCCACCCTCCACCTGCCAAGGACGGTCGGGAGTGAGGGTGACTGACAATCTGTGGGGCAGGCCCTGACCCAACCGACAGTCCTTGGTTGGCGCCCCTGATTTCGGTTGTGGAGACGGAGGTTCCACCACAATCGGAGGGGCAGCTGGTTTCGGCCGAACAACCGGCCCAGGCTTGGGCACCTCTGCTACAGCGAGGGGCTGTTTCCGCCGCTCGGGTGACAGCCACTTAATGGCAGGGGAAGGCGTCGGCTTGTTCCCGGACGGAAGTAACTGCTGCCACATCAGGTCTCGTAGCATCGACGCAACTTGGCGTCAGCTTCCTCTTCCGAGGAGGAAGACGAGGACAGCGGTGGCACCGCTACTTCGTGCCGAGACTCAAGACCGCCGATGTCGGGCGGGATCGCTGGACCGAGACAATGTCCGAGACCGAGACCGAGATCCTCAGCGCTTCCGAGGATGGGTCTGGAAGGGCAGGGGACACCCGCCTTCCTCGCTCAGAAGCCTTAACCGGACTGCGGCACCAGAGGTGCGGCAAGTCCTCGGTCCCACTGGGGAACCGGTGAAGAAGGGTTGTCGGTTTCACCAGTCGACAGCTCATTCAACGGGTCGAGAAAATCTCGACTGCGGTCGACGCGTGTCTCGGCCAGCTGGCCTGACGGGGACGCCGTGAAGCCAGCGGCCTCGGCCGCAACCTTAACTGAAGTCGAGTGTCGACTGTCCGGGGAAGGGGACCTCTCCCGCTCCCATGAACGCCGACGATGGGACTTACCTTTTGGGTCCTTCTTTCTAGACCGAGAGGAATGTCCCGATGGCCCCTCTCCCTTCGTGGAAAGGGAATGGCAAAGCTCCTTGAAAGAAGCTGAATACGAGGTACCCAGAGAGAGCGGGATAAATGCCGCGACCGAGGAAGAGGACGATGCAGCCTGCCACCTCCTCTCGAGGGCGACATCATCTGCTCGTTGCTCAGCCGAGCAGCCGCCGGTAACGCTTCAATGGGCCTCCTTGACTTCACCGCAGGTAGCGCTCGGGCACCAGCTGTAACCGGGCAGTACGGTCTTCCAGGACGCTACCAAAATCTAACCGCATAACTCGCTGGCCTCAGTAGTCATGTTCTAGGCTGAGGCAGTAGACGACGGGAGTGCGGGTCCGCCCTGGACATTTTCTTCCCACAAGGGCACTGCCAACTGGAGTCGATTTGTCCATCGTGAGCTGCGTAGGGAGAAACTTGACCAAGTCTTGAAAATTTTAAAATAAGCTTCAGGTGAACCAAGAATTAGGGATCCAGTCACATGCAGAGCGTTAAGGAGGGAACCTGAGCTTCCAAGCGGTAAGGAAGATCTACGCCATGGGGCACAGCCGAGAGTTTACCACCGGTGGGCGTGAGGAGCCAGCTTGAAGACCTTCCGCAAGATTTAAAGTGGCAAGGAATCTCCAGACAGTGTGGATGAACAACATATCCATGTCCCTAGAACCTGGAATTTCTCTGGACCAAATTGAGGATGCGCCCCACCAAGTTTCAATTACTCCCACCACACCTATATTTAAAGTTTTACATTTGGCTTAGAGTTCTGCTAATTTGAGTTGGTTTAAAGATCTTGCATTCAAAGCTAGGTATTTACATTTAGATTCCCAGGGTAACCTTACAAACATCTGATGGAAGAACATTTGCCTTTATGGCCCCTACCCTGTGGAATTCTCTACCTTGCCAGATACGCAATTGCCTGACTGTGGAGAGCTTTAAAAAAGCTTTAAAGACCTTCTTTTTTAACCAAGTATTTTTTTAGTGATTTAAATTATACTGGATTGTTTTTGAATTTGATGTTGTTTACAGTTGTGGTTTCGATTTGTATGACTGATATTGTAAAGGCGCCCTGAGCTTTGGAAGAGCGCCTTAAAGAAATAAAAAATGTACTTACTTACTTTTACATTTAGTTGTAATAATATTTTGGTAAGTATTCAGAGACTTGGGAATAGACCTATTATCCCCCATTGTTTTTAGTTTAAACAATGATTTATGATTTTAGTGATACTTTTCCCCATAAGTGTACTACCCCTACGACTGAGATGTAAACCGTCCCAGCAAAACAAGGAAGAACGCTCTGAAAATGATTCCCAGTGGGTAATACAGGGTATATCCTGCTTAAACACCACTTTCTCAGCCATTCATTTAGGGCTTTGATTTTCAGGCCATGGTAGATGTTGCTCTCGGACAGGTAGAATTTCAGATATACATACACAGCATCCCCTATCAAGTAACAGGTTACATAACGCCACATAGTCCTGTTGTAACTGATTAAATGGGGTGTTGTTTATATCATTAACACCGGCATGTATGATAACCAGCGGATTTTCCTCCGCATTTTGTAAAATTTTAGGCATCATGGAGGTAATGTCAGATACCCTGGCCCCACGGAAGCTAGAACAAGTGCGGGTTGCTCTTGTCACTACTGCATACCGCCCTGTCAATGTGCTTAATGATTGAATCTCCCAGGACTAACACTTGTTTTGAGACAGTAGGGGTACAAGAATCAGAAACAGGTGATTGTTTAACACATTCTGGAGTGATTAACTTAATAGGTATTGATTTGGTAGCTTGAGACTTACTAGAATAAGTATTCATGGGCATCAACTCCTGATTGAAAAGTGTTTTTGAACCATTATTATCAACAGAGGGTGATGCACAGGACAAATCATGCAGCACTTCATTATTTGATACAGCTCAAACCTATTAAGAGTTTCAATAGGGGCACTATTGTGTATTTGACTGCCCCTCCTTTTTTAAGAGGCTTTGTGACAATGGTCTAGTCATCATTATCAAGAGAAGAGGGCGGATAATCATCCACCTTATAAGAGGGGGCAGAGGCAACAGGTATACTAGTACTAGTCATTACAATTGTCTCCTCATCAGGAGGCATAGAAATGCTACTTAAGTGTGAAGGAAATTGTTCATTAGAATGAAGTTGTTCATCCATAAGATCAATGAAACTTTCCAATTCCCTAATATCAGTAGAAAATGGTTTAATATTAAGCAGAAACGCTATCTCTGCTTCAAGAGTAGTAAACAAATGGCAATTAGCACATACATACTCGCTCCTATACTTTCCCTCACTATACATCAAACATTGCATACACTTACTAAGTTCTTTTTCCATTATTAAAGGTGTATATTTACTAAGTAGAGGATATGCTAAAATTATCTTATCCAGGTTTGTCTAATGCCAGCAGTCTCAGCGTGCCCAGCGGACAAAGCAGACACGCTTGTAAACGCAAATGTAGCTTCTTTTAGTTAGCTGCTTTCTGATCTACAAGCAAGGCAAGCAACAGGAAGTTGTAATTTGAGTCACCTGCTTTTATAGTGTCTAAGACACCCCAATTTAGCTCTCTCTCTCCTACTGGTTTAGCAAAGTAGTTGATACAGTACCCCTTCCCAGCACAGAACACACACTGACTTTCTTTCTTTCTTTTAACCCTAAATAAGACCCCTCTCTTCTAATAAAATATCTGTCTGCTTAATCTCAACAGACACTGACTCCTGCTGAGATATACTGTTAAATTAATAAGAAAATGTAGCTTCTTTTAGTTAGCTGCTTTCTGCTCTACAAGCAAGGCTAGTAACAGTTGCGGCAAAGGTGTTTGGCACAGCTGCGCCAAGAAATGGATTTGACGCAGGGCTTGATGCAAGCCCTGAATCAACTTTTGAAAATCAAGCCCCTTATTCTCTAAGAAAAAAGCTGACAACCAGGAAAAAGACTTGGATTCCACTAACTGAAGGCGAAACAAAATCATGGCCAGGATGACAACCATGCACCATGGACCACTGACTATCCCAGAAGCTCCTGCAGCAGATCCTTAAGGGGCAAAGACGAGTAATGTGAGGGGAGGAGGCCACAACATCATATCGACATGGTATCTGGATGACATCCCACAATAGGTTCACAAGTCAAAGCTTAAAGAGAACAGGAAATGATTTCTAATTAGCAACTGTTTAAAATGTTCCTGTTTTCAGAAATTATGTTCTTGCCGCTAAATGATCCATATGTAACTGTACCCAAATAAAAAGCAACGTGAGAAACTGCATCAAGCATGTTTTTTTTTATGAAAAGTTTCTGAAAAGAGCAACATTATAAACAGCTGCTAGTCGCCTTCAAATCAAACTTATCAACAGCTCTCCTATCAAAATACGTCTGCAATTGTATTCCATAACTGCTTCAACAACCACAATTTGTACTCCATAATTGTTCCAGCACCTCTCACGGCACCTTTACCCCAGGTAATAACACTGCTTGCCTACCCTTGGGTGCTTTAATTAGCATCAGCACCACTTACAGCACTTCTTCCCCTGGTATCCTATGCCGGCTCTTGGTTTCATATTATTAAACTGCTGTTGCCCGATATGACATTCTATCAAAATAATGTATTTAAAAGGTCAAATCCTTGCTCATTTTGTGTGTGTGTGTGTGTGTGCGCGCATTTCAAACTGTAACATCCTAGTACTTCTCACTTGATGTAGCTATGCCTTCTGTATCTTTGTATTGTGCCATCTCTACGGCCCGTGTCATGCTTGAAAATAGTCCCTGGGACCAGTGTACCCACCCAGTCAACAAATAAATAAAAAATGGGCCCCATTCTGTTCCAGTTCTCTTCATGGAACCAATGATCTGGAGTTTTAACTGTGTCACAGTTTGTGCACAGAACTCTAAACATGGTTCCGACAGGCTAACAGCTCATGCTTAGCATTCTGTACACAAACCATGACTGTAAAAAGTTCAAACTGCTGGTTCCACGAAGAGAACTGTAACAGAATGCTGCCTATAAAAACAGAACTGAAAGCATGGTTTTCCTATCAGTGATTATTTCTTTATAGTTAAACATGGATTATTTAGAGGTATGGATTTCACTTCTGTAAACAGGAACGTTACTAACTGCTGCCAGTTAGCACACATTGCCTGTCCCCTTGAAATAATTATATTCAGACTAATGGGTGTAACTCTGGACCTTAGAAGCTGCCTCTAGTCTGAAGCATGACACAACACTGAGCAAATGAGCTTCTTCAAGTCAGCAGATACGCTACCTGCACCATTAATAAGTCGAGGCTGAGGGCTTACTAGCTACACAACATGGCGGACTAATTCAGCCAAGCTCCTCAAAAGACACTACCTTGAAAACGCCTTGAAGCGCCTCACATAGTCAGTGATCCATAGAAGAGATACAGGGTGGATGCAAGAGGTAAATGGCCTCCAGAAAACAAAATAATTAGCAATCTAAACTAAACTTCAAGTCACTAGTGCTGCTAAAAGAATCCTGCGGGATCGGAAGCCCACATGAGATCTCAGGCCCACGACCTACATACCAACTGGGCTCAACATGTCCAAACTGGAGGTACTTTAGCCGAGTACCTCAACAGACACAAATGCATCACGTAAATGAAAGCAGGCTTTACTAATATAACGCTCAAATCACTCACCCACAAAGTATGGTCACAGGCCTCGGAGACTAATGCAACTCACACGACAGATTTCTGAGCTAGAGCATCGAGTGAGCGGCCTGGAGGATTCCTCACATTTGTGTCTGATGAACGGAATGACTTGAAGAAAACACTGGAGGAGTTAACAGTCAAGGTAGACGGCCAAGAAACAGATCCTGGCGCCTAATTTGTGTATTGTGGGCCTTCCGAGGGAATCGAGGGACGCAATCCAGAAACAGGACTGCATAAGTGGCTAGTAGAACATCTGAACTTCCCCAGGAGGTTTCAGGCTACGAGATGGAGCGCGACAAAGTTGGCCCAGCGCGATACTTGTGGGATAGGCCTGACACTGCCTTTATTAAGTACCTAAGGTACACGGACAAAGAGGCACTTCAGAAGTGCTAAAAGCAAAGGTCCCATACAAGTTAACACCACCAAAGCACACATATTTCAGGAATACAGTCAAGAACTGCAACTTCAAAGACACAAATTCAATGTAATAAAATCAAAGCTGTACAGCATGGGCTGGTCCTTCGCTTTATGTAACCTGTGAAATTGCATATCGATAGACCGGGCAGCCCCAGTCATTTTCACGTGCCTGAAGGCAACGGAGAGATGGGTACAGGATGAAGAAACCAGGAGGAGAAGGGATCGTCCCTTGCCCGAACAGGGAGAAGCATCCAGCAGATAAGGCAAGATTTTATTTCTGTTTTCTCTACCTTCTTTTGGAGCTATACAAGGGATCTACCCAACGTCCCTATTTGATGTAAAGACCACCGGGATGTATACGGGTGAATCCAAGAATTTTTGGCAAAGCAGGGCTGGGTCCTCTATAACCCTGCTGGGATTCTACCTGGCTCTTGAACAGTCTAGTTCAGTGAACGACAACTTGACCGTAGGGATCGTTCCAGATGGAAAATCGATGGACAGTGCTTGACTCTACCTCCACGCCCCCACTCCCGCTCATGTCTACGGACATGGGTAATGATGGGGGTTGGGGGAGACAATGTACCCTGTTTATATGCGGGCAGCCTATAGATTTGATTCTTACAGGTTATATGACTTACTCAAGAGGAGGTACTAACTAGACCCCATGTTATATTATTGGGATCAACCTTCCGCCTATACAGGCCACATCAGATGAGTCCGTGTACCTGTTTATCAGTGCTCAATGGAAGGGTACGACTTCCGGCTGCTTGCAAGCCCCATTACTGAACAATACAAAAGTTATTCCTTTAATTAAGAGTAAACATTTCATTGCATTAACTTTTTGTTCTTCATTTAGAGTGGGCTAAATCCAAAAGTTTAGAGGGTTGCTCTGTTTGACCCACTAATGCAGTGGACTTCAAAGCCCCTAATCTTACTTTATTTAATATTTCACACACAACCCACCCATCCTTCATTTATGTACTGCCTTCTTTGTATTATTATATATCACTGTCAGTTGTGAGAGCCTCATAGAAATGTATTAGTTTACTTAGTGCTTTTACACTACTGCTATAGAGAATGTCAAAATACATAATAATCATGTTAATGTTCGCCAGTTGTTTGCAAAGTGATTTTCTTCCAGTGCCTCAGTATGGTTTCCCAGGAGCATCCAAGTCAAGGCTGTGGGAGGATTACAAGACTCTGCAGGCAAGTATGCACTGGTCAGGCCAAATGCTAGGGTTGGCACCTCTTCTTCGATCAATCTATGCCCCAACGTGGACGCACCCAGGGGTTTACCAAAAGCTTGCCCTGGATATGGTAGGTTAGGGTCCATGGATCCTGGGGAGATTGCAATTGTGTACGGATACCATTCTGGATAGATCCAATTCAACTCCGATTTCACTCACTAAAAACGCTAAAGCACTGGGAGAGTTGGAATCTGAGTTTAGCCTTGTAGACGTATGGAGACACATTAACCCCACAGAAAGGGACTACAGCTTCTACTCTCACGCGCATCAATCATACGCACATTTAGACAAGCTGTTGCTTAGTCCCTCCCTCCTACCAGCGGTCAACAAGGTGCAGTATTCCTCCGTATTGTTGATGGCCATGTCTCTTTGCTGATGGTCCTATCTGCCCCAGGCTCCCCCCAAGCATCCAGACAATGGAGATTGGACCCACTGCTCCTCAAGGATCAAGAATATATCAGAGATATGACCAAAAATATCCAGGAATTTTTGTATTTTAATAGAAGCGGAGACATGATGTATCAAAGTAGATGGGAGGCACTTAAGGCTTTCATATGGGGGCAAACGATAGCCTTCTCCACCTACTCTGGGAAGCAGTGGAACAGGAGGTCTCCCACTTATGTAATAAAATTGAGGTTTGTGAAGGAGCCCATAGACGTAGGCCATCCATCGCCTTGTATAGGGTAATCCAAAAATTGAAATGGTGCTACAACACAATGAGCATTGCAAAAACAAAGTGTGCCATTCTATTGGACCAGGCAGGAGCTTACTACAGTAGAGACCACGGGGGTAAACTGTTAGCTTGGCAACTACGCCGCAGGGAGGGGGAATGTTCAGTGGGGCAGATCCATGACTAATTTGACAAGCTTGTGCAGGACCCTGTAGCAGTAGGAGATTCATTTGGAGCTTTTACAGGGCTCTTTACACATCGGAGGTGGCTCCTCTTCTCAGGAAATGGATCTCTTCTTCTCCAGGGCCTCTTCCAATATTGGGGAGGGCGGTCAGTAGTTTGGACTTGCCTTTATCTAAGACCGAGGTGAGGGCAGCAGTTAAGGCACTTAAGGGTGGTAAAGCCCCGGCCCAGATGGCTCTGCCCATAGACATTTTCAAAGATTTTGACCACCTGTTACTAGACCCCTTATAGATATGCTGGGGAGAGTTTGGTTAGGGTGAGCTGCCCTCCATGCGGTCGGGTTACTATCACGGGCGCTGCCTAAACCAGGCAAAGACCCGACCTGGTGTGCATCTTACTGACCAATATCCTTGCTCACAGCAGATTATAAAATTCTGCAAAGGTTATGCAACCTAGCTGGACCCGTGTTGCCGGACTTAATACATCTGGATCAGCCTGAATTTGTGAAGGGACGCCAAGGTAAACACAACATCCACAGAACTTTAAATGTGATTTACAAGTGTGGGGGGGGGGGATGACCAGAAACATGGAGCAGCAGTTCTGGCCTTAGACGCCGAGAAGGCTTTTGACCGCGTGGAGTGGGGGTACCTTTTCGAAACCCTGACGAGGGCTGGTATAGGTCCTCGCTTTAGATCCTGGGTAAATACCCTATATATGAACCCACAAGCTCAAATAGCAGTGAATGAATTAGTGACTCCACCCTTCAAACTGGGGCATGGAACTAGGCAAGGTTGCCCTCCCTCCCCACTGTTATATGTATTGTCCTTGGAACCCACTAGCTGTAGCCCTGAGAGAGTATAATGGGATTAGGGGTCGGAGGGGTGTGGCTCCGAACATAAGATAGCTCTATACGCAGATGATCTTCTGCTGTATCTCCAACACCCAGCACAGGACCTGCCAGCAGTTCATCAACTAATCAGGGAATTTGGGAAGTTGTTAGGCCATAAAGTAAACTGGACTAAGAGTGACTTACTCCCCCATAGGGAAACTAGAAAGAGCAAAATTAATTTCAAATCTGGGAGGCCTTCAACTAGTAAAAAGATAAAGTATCTGGGCATTTTCATGTCAGCCAAAACAAATTCATTACATGCACTAAATTACAAGCCCCTCCTGTCAAAACTTTCTGAAGACTGTGACAGGTGGGTGGTCCTTCCTGCTGCTGTATGGGTTGGGGTGGTAAAGATGACAATTTTGCTGAAATGCCTATACTATACCAATCTTTGCCCATAAATATTCCTAAAGCCCATTTTAGGCTTCTGTCAACAATCTTGCATAAATTTCTTTGGAGAGGTAAGAATGCCAGAATTAAGAAAACCATACTGTAGTTGCCACCAAGGCTGGGTGGGGTAGGATTGCCAAATTTCCTGGGGTATTACTAGGGAGCTCAACTAACATTTATCCCGGTTGGGGACTCAACAGTGGGGAACCCCTGGCTTAGACTGGAGGAGGAGGAGGAAACTTTAAATGACCAACAGAGGGAGACTCTTCTGGCAGTGGCCCTTGGCTCAACTTCTGCCCCAGAGGTTATAAATCCCTTCACAGCCACAACTCTGAAAGTTTGGATCAATGCCCATAAGCATATCAAACATGCAGGGGACCCTTCCCCTTACTCTGGTTTACTGTCAGCAATGCAGGACAGGGGTCCCTGCTCTGTCCCTGTGGTTCAGAGGCTGCTGGCATGGAGACGGCGAGGCCTAACTACAGTGAGTCAACAGTACACGGGAGGCACAATCAAGAGTTTTGCTTCTATTTGTACCAAGTGGAGTACTCCTGTGGGGGGCTCTTTTTGTATATTTCAGGGTTAGGCATCGATGTGGAACCTCCTTGGCAACGGTTAATAATTGGGCTCCCCCCTCACCCTTTGAGGAAGAATTATACAGGCCCCAGCTGAGCACAAAACCTCTCACCACATACTATTAAACCATATAGGGACAAGAGAGTCTGGAAGCGGAGGACTAGAGCAAAATGCAGCCAGAATCAAATACTCCAACTGACTTCAAGATCTGGAACCTCGTTAGTCAGCACTTCCAAAACATGCCGGAGCAACAAACTGAGACAAGTCCAATTAAACTTATATATAGAACCTACATCACCCAAGAGGCTCCAAATAATAGACACCCAGAAACCCAGTGAGTGCCCACATGTATTATTGCAGAGGGTAACTTCACATATGGCCTTGACCTGCCCAAAGGTGACCCCCTTTTGGTACACAGTCCACCAGATAATCTGTAAGATTCTGGGGTATTGCCCTTCAAGTTCTCCACTGAAGTTGCTGTTGGGAGCCAACCCCTGCCACCTAGGGAACAAGACACATAACCCTTTATGGTCACTAGCATTGGTTAATGCATGGAAAACTGTGGCTCAGGCTTGGATGTCCCCATCCCCTCCCTCTATTCACCAGTGAGTGAATAATCTAAATATGAGCATGTCCCTAGAGAGGGCTCAGCTAATTGCAATGGGAAGGAAACAATCCTTCCTGGACACTTGGAATCCTCTTATAGCAGAAACTGAGTGGGAGACGCCCCATGTAAGGAGCCAAATGAGGGTATCTGGCTAAAACAAAAGAAGCCAGCTTACACAGCTCTTGTCTTTGGAGGTTGTGTCTCTGTGAACCACCAATATGTATGGCTTCCTGATTGTTTCCTCTTTACAACATTGTATGAAGCAACTATCATCAAATAATGTAACCCAAGTAATGGTCTATGTGTAATGTTGTAGTACCATGTTATGTAGTTCACTATGCAACACCCTCCTAATAAAATATTTTGTAAAATAAAAATAAGTCAAGGTTGATGAAAGTGTCTTGGGGAAAATCCAGTAAACCAACAGGGAGACAAATTGATATGGAAAACATTCATCCTAAGGCCTCTTGTGGGACGCTAATGAGCAGCTGAACAAGTAGATGTGTCCTCCTGGAGCTTCTGATCTCAGGAATTAAATCTAAATAATTTAAATGGCATCCGCAGCTAAAATTAAGAACTTTGTGACCCAGACTCTAAAGCATACAGCAATGAATGATTTGATGAACTCGTCTGGAAAACCTGCTAGAAATGTTACAAAAACTCGAAGAAGCAGGCATCCTCGAAAGACTGGTGAACTGCTAGGCCCCATCTAATTTTTGCGCAGAATTAACTGTCTTGTGAAAGAACTTATGCTAGCAAGTTTTGTGTGCATTGGTGCCAAGGCAGAAAAATGAATAAAAGATCGACGGCAAGCTGCAAGAAATATCGACCAAATGGCCATGTTCGGCAACAGACTCACAGAGGTGGAGGAAAGAACCTCCTCGAATGGAAGATACAGTGCATCCACTTCCTGATCGCCTGGCAGCCCTGGAGAAGGAGTTTGAGGATTTCAGGGAGGCCTTCGACTACCAAGAGAATTACCACGGAAGGCTCAAACTGAGAGATAGAGGTCTCCCAGAGGGGCATGAGGGTCCGGACATCTTGGCGTTTTGCGCAGTGCAGCTACCGAAACCTCTGGGTTTACAACTCAAGGGGGCAAGCACAAATTGGAGAGGGCCCACCGAGCGGTAATGCCGTGGTCAGTGGAAGGGCAACCTACCCCAGGCAAATCATAAGATACCACAACTTCCAAGCTAGACAGGAAATCTTAAGAGCATATAGGCAACAACAATCGCTGCAGTTTGAGAGTATCAGATTATTAATCTCACAAGACTACTCCAATAGACTGCTTAAGAAAAGAAGGGCATTTAACCCCGTGATGGCGCACCTACGTGAGTTGAAAACTGAAAATGTTCTCATATACACTGCAATGCTGAAAATACGCCATGAGGGAGCCATGTACTCCTTCTGGGAGGTTAGCAAAGCAAATATTTTTGTTGATGAGCTGAAAAAGAAGATCGACTGAAACATAGAAACATAGAAGTTGACGGCAGATAAGGACCACAAGGCCCATCCAGTCTGCCCATTTCTTTTTCTACCTTATAAATGTGCCATCGGCCTTTGCTCTGTCAGTGGCCTATCTATTCATAGTCATTTGTATTGCTCCCTTATGCCTATCCCATGCCTGTTTAAAGCCCTGCACTGTATTCATAGCCACCACTTCGTGAGGTAGGTCGTTCCATGCATCCACCACCCTTTCTGTGAAAAAGAATTTCCTCACATTCCCCCTTAATCGGCCTCCCTCTAACTTCATGCTGTGTCCTCTTTTCCTGCTATTTTTCTTATATTTAAACATGTCAGACTCTTTCACCTTCTTAATGCCCTTAAGGTGTTTGAATGTCTCGGATCATATCACCTCTCCCTCCTTTGCTCGAGGGTATACATATTGAGCTCCGTTAATCTGTCCTCATATGTCTTCTGATGCAGTCCCTGCACCATTTTTGTTGTCTTTCTGATCGACTGAACAGACTGATAGTGCTGTTTCATTTCTTGAGTTGCTTAACTAATGCCTGATGAACTTCGCCATGAGACCTGCTGCACCGGGCCCATAAAAGTTAACTTTCCTCTACTGAATGGCAATCCTCCTACTGTGCTATGGTGGAATTCATCCTAAAGTGTTCTGCTTAACTTTGGAGAGCCATACCCTGAAGGAGTTCCTGGGACTGAATTTATGCTGACCTCAGTTCTAGGAGTTAGAACTACTATGCCAGGATGACTGCAGCTCTCCCCCGATGTGGTTGGGCCTGGAGTTTCTGTGAGTCCCCAGTGTGGAATCAGCCCGATCTGAGTAAATTTACAGCAGAGAAGACGTACCCAGGTAGGCCGGGGGGGGGGTGGTGACTGGTGCTTGGCATGTACGTTGAACTGCACAGCATCACCCGCCATTTCCTAATTATAAAAATGTGCTATCATCAAAAATGGACATTGGGGCAGGTTACTGGGAAGGCAAGGGAAGAGATTGCCTCGTGAGACTTGGGTATATCACTGTTGTTAAAGGTTGGGGGGAATAAGAAGTAAGCTACAGGATTCTGAGGCCACAATTGATGGAAGTTTTCTTACAGAGATTTGGCATATAGGCCAAGGATGACTCTCAGGGGCAAGTCTCGATGTGATTTGGGTCCACTAACTGTGGAACCCATTAATCTAGTTGTTTTTTCGATATGCTGTGTTTGAGTGCTTTTGATAGTAGTTTCTCATCTTGAATATTTAGTACTGTTCCTGAGGGAGGGGCGGAGGTGGAAGATGTTCACTGGCAAATGTTTTGGAAGGTAGCCATTTGGGCTGACAATGGTAACCAGGAAAATAGGAGGAAAGGCAAATGGGGGATTAGATGTTTTCAAACGCTTGGGCATATATAAGGGTGGGGTTTCAGAGTGGTTAAATTGTTCCAGTTAACGATTGTTATATGTTCAATATGTTTGTTAACAAGTTTTTATTGTTATGGTCCATCTGGTTATCTAGGAAGCCTAATTTGAAGCAGGAATTGATAGGAAGAAGCCCTGCATATATGCTATTGCTAGACTTGTTTAAGGGAAATCTTAAATGTCGCCATGGCTTCACAGGCTGAAATAAACATCCAATTTTGTAATGTCCGAGGATTCTCCTCTCCCATTAAAAGAGCTGCTATTCTGACCAGCTGTCCGAAGATCTCATGTACAGGTTGCTCTTTTGCAAGAAACACACCTGACACCTGCAGAACACAAAAAGTTTATTTGTGGTTGGGTCAGGTTGGGTCAGGTCCTGTTTTTTTTTCTTCCTTTTCCTCACACAAAAGAGAGGTGGTGGTATTGATCCACAAACATTTACTCTTTCAGAGTACCAAAACTGTGGCACATCCAAAAGAGGGAAGATATATATTTGCCACTGGAGTGCTATATGGAGAGAATGTCACATTTTGTAGCGTCTATGCCCCTGCGGCCTTGGATCCCCATTTTTATCAGGACATTCTGGATGTCCTATTCAGGGAACAATTTCCAGGCTTAATTATGAGTGGGGATTTTAATTGTACACCCGACCCTAAGCTGGACCACTTGCTGGGGAAGGGAGAGGAGATTCTTGCATTCAAAGGTGGAGAGAGGGGGGTCTCAGAACTTAGTCTGGTGTATGCATGGAGATCCTCTAATCCTACGGCACAAGAGTATACCTTCTTCTCAAACCCTCATAAGTCCTGGTCCCGAACTGACCACATATACGTGAATGTAAGATGGTATACAAGGTTTGGGAAGATTAAACATGGCCCTATATAAATTTCAGATCACACAACAGTTACAGCACCTTTCAGAATAAATAATGTAGAGAGAGGGGGGCAGCTCTTGGAAGTTCCCTACATACGTGTTAGTATCAATGGAATTTAAGACCTATATAAAGGACTAGTTGAAGCAATATAAAGAGCTGAATGAGCCCTCCGCCCCTTCAAAACAAATTTTCTGGGATGCGAGTAAGGCTTACATGTGGGGCATTATTAGTAGTTATATGGCAAAATACAAAAGAGAAAAGCTTAAGAAACAGCTAGATGTTTAGGACAGGGTGAAGGAGCTCGAGGGCAGGGCGGCTCGGGGGGGAAGGGGAGATACTCCATGTGCTTGCCTTGGCTCACAAGGCTCTTACTAGTCTCTTAATGGATGATGCAAGACAGCAACTGTTTTATATTAAGCACAAAGTATATGAATGGGGTAGTAAGCCTGGGCCTCTGTTGGTGAACTTAATAAAGGGTAGGAGGGGCCCATCACATATATTGGGAGTCAAGGACTCCAAGGGTCATCTAGCTACAAGCTTTAAGGAAATTAGGACATATTTAAAGAGTTCTACCAAAATTTGTATAAAGTGGAATGTGAGGGCAGGAACAGAGTATGACTGATTTTCTGGATAAGATAACACTCCTGCATCTATCGGAGCAGCAGCAGAAGGTGCTAGGTAGAGAAATTACTAGAGAAGAGATCAGGGTGGTGATAAGAGGTCTAAAACCAGGTAAAGCAAGTGGCCCAGACGGTTTCCCGGTGGAGTATTACAAGTTAATGAAAGAGGTGGCTCAGGAGGCTTTATGGGAAGTATTTAAGGAGATAAGGGGAGAGGGGACACTCCCTGAAACCTGCAGCCAGGCTGTTACTTGTCTCATCCTGAAGCCTGGGAAACACCCACAGGACTGTGCCTCATACCATCCAATATCTCTGTTGAACTGTGATGCTAAAATCTATGCGAAGATCCTGGCCTCTAGACCAGAAGGACTACTCCTGGAACTGATTCACCCGGACAAGATGGGATTTACTAAGGGCAGGCAATCATTCCATACCTTGAGGATGGCCCTTAATGTGGTTCGGCGCTCTTCTCGGCTCCAGAGGGAAACTGCAGTTCCCTCCATGGATGCCGAGAAGACGTTCGATTGGACTGAGTGGAATTACCTCTTTGAAGCATTAAGTGGGTTTGGTCTGGGTGAACAGTGTGTCAAAACGGTTAAGGCCTTCTACAGAGATCCGAAGGCTTCGATCCTGGTTAACGGCCTCCGTTCTGACCAATTTTCACTTCATAGAGGCACGAGGCAGGGGTGTCCCCCTCTCCCCTTTGTTATTTTCTCTGGCCATAAAGCCACTTGCGATTGCTGTAAGGGAGGACCAGAGTATACTGGGGTGGAAGGCAGAAGTGGAATCCAGCATAAAATTACTTTATATGCGGACATTATGATTTTATATATTGTGAATCCACCACGATCAATGCCGCCATTATTGAAGCTGATCACGCAATTTGCTGCATTCTCGGGGTATAAACTTAATTTGAGAAAATCCAAGATTATGCAATTGGGCCAGGCTAATAGGACAATGGGGGATGCATGGGGCTTGATGATAGTTAACACTTCCTTTAAATACTTAGGAATTAATATAGGCAAACAGCTAGCCTCTTTATACCAGTTAAATTATCCTCCACTGGTGGCCTCCATCACTGAAGAACTGCATAGATGGCAGGCCCTGCCCATCTCCTGGCTGGGCAGATTAATTTAATTAAAATGAATGTGCTACCCCGAGTATTGTATCCTTTGCAGATGTTGCCCATAGGGCTGTCAGGAAGAGATATCAAAAAACTGGAGAGGGCATGTATAGGTTTTATTTGGCAGGGCAAGTTTGAGCAGATTGAAAGAAGACAGAAGAAGGGGTGGAGTGAATTTCCTGGATTTACTCTTATTTTTAGCGGCTCAGCTCTGGGTACTTAAGGACTGGGTAAGTAAGGGGAAAGAGCCGGATGACTAGATCTGAAAGAGTCAGATTGTGTGGCCTGCCTATCCTCCTATATAGCTGAAGGGGGGCCGCAAAGCATATGCGGCCCTGAAGCATTCCAACCCCTTGCTAGTGGGGACACTAGACAGCTGGGGGCCAATCAAGAGAACAGCCGGACACTCCTGGGGTGAGCAGTACTTGCTACCGGTGGCAGGGAACCCTTTTTTCCTACCAGGTGTGATGCTTGGCCAGTTGGTTATGATTGTTCTATGCTATTTGTAATATAAAAATATAGCCTGTGCTTATGGGCACCCCCCACCCCGGTCAGAGAAGCTACAGGATATATTAACCTGAAACCAGAAGGTAACTAAAGGACCAGTTAGACTTAATTAGAACTGACCTAGCTACCAGGATATAGGGCTCGTAAACTTTTATGATGTCTTAGAGGAAAAAACATCTTATACCACACCATGGTGCTAAAAGTCATAACATCCTTTGATGTGCCCTGGGAATAGGAACTGCTCGAGATCAAAGAGGGGATGTTAATTAAGGAGTCATATTGGGAAATGATTTTTTTCTGGTGTCACCTTATTTGAAATACCTCCTGATAGGACATCCTGTTTGTATATTTTTTATATTCTAAAAGGAGGAGCTAGAGGACATCATAGAAGGTGTGGAGATGCAGAGTTTTTAAACTGTATACTGTGTTTGAACTTGTGGATATATCTTTTTGGACTCTTAAGAAACAAGATATCTGATCTAACTTAAGCACTATAAAGAGGTAATAAATTAGATAGAAAAAGTCTAATTGTATTGTGGTAGGAGTTTATGATTTGTACGTTAACCTTGTTCTTGTAAGTGATTGTATGCTTTTTGATATAGTGTTCTGTGTTAACATTTGACATATTTTTATCCATTTTAGTAAATATATTATTTTGAAAGACTGCCTGAGTGTGTCTCTGAAGTTCTTTTTACATGTGACATATAGAGGGTTAAGACTGACAAAAACTGTTCAAAGCTTGATGGTGTTACTAAACTGGGAAAAGGTAAGAATATACCTAAGGTCTTTTATAGAGTTTTATGGTTCACTTTGGTTACCTGGTTAGGTGCCCTTAGGTGAAAGATATATTGCATCCCCGAAGAGAATTTTATCTGAGCCTGTAGTACATTTGGCACACTAGCATAAGGTCACAGTTTGAATCCCCCCAGAACATGAGACCAAAGGTGATTCGGACCAACAAGCAGACAGGAAGGTTACCCTGCCTGTTACCTGTTCACATTACTGCGTTCGGAAGTTGGCACTGTGGGAGCAGAGGGCCTGACCTGCTGAGTGCGTTTGTGACAGATTTGGTTGGTAGCGATGTGCATAAATTTGGTAACACAGGTTTTAATTGTTCAGTGTGTCAGCTTAATACTGTACAGCTCACTCGCAAATTAAGGCAGTGATTTATTTTTTAAAAAGGAAACAGAACTATATAATTTTGCTTACAGTCAAGTTCCTACACTGTAGACTACTTGAGGCAGTTGTGCCAGGACAGAGGAGTCATGTATGAGGGGAGAGCCACCAAGCAGAACCTCATGGATGCCCTGATGGCAGCAGATGCCCAGAGCGAGTCACTGACTGTTACTGTAAGGGACCAAACCTTGAGCGTGGAGGGGCCAGCAGCCAGTGCAGTGTCCAGATCCAGTGAGGATGACAGTAGGGCCAGTGCCAGTGAAGGGCCACAACAGCAGGGGAAGGTCACCAGCATTCTGGAGCAGGCTGCAGATTGAGTTGCGCAGAATGGAGCTGGAGTTCCAGAGGGAGACTGATCTAGAACAGCGAGAAACGGAGGAGCGAAGTGAGCCGCAGAGAAGAGGGGGTGAACAGCGAAGCGGACCGTGAACAGTGAGAGGGAACTGTGAGGAGTGGAGCGCCAGAGGCGACATGAACTGGAGAAATTATGGCTCCAACTACCAGCACCAGGGCAGGTAAGTGGCTAGGGTTTAACTGGAACTACAAGACTGGGTTACAAACTGAATTCCAAATTGATAGCTGAATTTAAAGAGGGGGAAGATATGGATGCCTTTTAAATTCCTTTGAAAAGGTTTGTATTCAGGTTAAAATTCCTAGAGAGTCCTGAGCTTCCAGCTATCCCAGCTATTTACCGAAAGATTAGGATGCATTGAGTCAAATGGACAATGAGAGCAGTAATGATTACAGCAAACTTAAAGCTGCACTTTAAAATTTAAAGTCTGATTTAACTGCAGAGAGGCATACAGAGCTAAATTCCGTAAGCTCAGGAGAAGCCCTGATATGAGCTACGAGGAGCAATCCACGAAACAACGTCAGTTTTTAAAACATTGGTGGGAAGGAATTGAAGCAAACTCTGTAGATAAAATTGAAAATGCTATTTTGTTAGAACAGTTTTTTGGGGCATGCCCAGCAGAGCTGAAAACCTGGCTGGAGGACTAAGATCCCAAAACAGTACAAGAGGCTGTTGAACTCTCGGACCGCTATACCAAGAGCAGACCTGCTCCGAGAGTGAATGGGGTGGGCGTGGCAACACAGAAAGGAAAAGCACGCCTTCAGGGTAGCTAAAACCCTCACTGCCTCCACTAAGACCAGTTAGCCCCAAGTCTCAAAGAAAAGATTTTCTGAGAAAAGAGGGGAATTTTGGGTTGAAGAAACTGGATATTACAGGCAGTGTCCCAAATGGACAAGCAATACGCAGAATGGGGCTAGGAAAGAAGTGGGTTGCTTGTGTGTCCCTGGAAGCATGCCTGTGAACATGAGGGAACACATGCACCCATGAATGGTGTATAGACACAAGGGTTAAGGGACACAGGGGCATCCCTGGCATTGGTAAAGGGGGATCTGGTAGAGCCTGGTCAGCCTATACCCAATGAATTTGTAACTGTACAAGACTTTACTGTTGAGGAGAAAACATTGCCCCTCGCTAGTGTTCTCCTAGACTGGGATGAAATGGGGGGACTGTGCAACAGGTGGCTATAGCCAAAACTTTAGCAGTTGATGTCATCCTTGGCAACAATCTCAAACATGTGCTGGTATGTGCTGTTACCCGTAGCCAAGCGGCAGGGGAGAACTGTAGTTCCCTGGACCCCACAGAAGCCATTGCAGAAACCACTGGGAGGCTGGTTCCCCAGCCTGTGTCTCCTGATATGGAGACCAATGAAAAGGAAGTAGAAATGTTCCCAGTAGCAAGTAACCACACAGCTACAGATGGTTACTCTGAAGAAGGAGGGGTGACCCATTGTCAGAGGGTCAGGGATGACAGTGATCCTGAGTGCCCTGACGCTAGTGATAGGGACCCTAGTTTAGAGACTGAAGGGGACCTGTCCCATGCCTTGGGAATGTGTAAGGAGTTTGCAGCTGCTCAAAAGTGACCCTAGTCTAGAGAAGCTGAGGGTTTGGGCAGACTCTGATGGAGCACAGGAGGTGATGGTAAACAACGCCTATTGGGAAAATGGACTGATGTATACTCAGGCTATGAAGACAGAGGGAGGGATGATAGGCAGGCAGCTTGTCGTTTCCCAGGGTATCGTGAGCAGTTGCTCAAGACTGCACACGATATTCCTTGTCTGGTCATCTGGGAATCGGCCAGACTATGCAGCGGTTGGCCCAGAATTTCTATTGGCCAAACTTCAACCAGCAGGTGAAGGAGTACTGCAGGTCTTGTCACCAGTACCAAGAAATAAGGAAGGCAGGTAAGAAACCCAAGCTGTCCTAATTCCATTGCCCATAATGGAGGAGCCATTCCAGAGGGTGGAATGGATATTGTGGGGCCTTTAAATACCCCCAGCCTCCGCCAAGAGGTTCATCCTGACTGTGGTGGATTATGCCCACCTGGTACCCAGAGGCAGTTGCCTTATACTCACTGAGGACAGACAAAGTGGCAGATGCCTTACTTGGGATTTTCTTCCATGTTGGGTTTTCATAGGAGGTTATCACTGATCAAGGGGGGTCTTCATGTCAGACCTGATGAAATGTTTGTGGGAGAAGTGTGGGGTGGTGCAGTGACGCACGACACCTTATCACCCGCAAGCCAATGGGCTTGTGGAAAGATTTAACGGTACCCTGAAGTCAATGCTCCAAGTATTTGCTGAACAGCATGGGAGGGACTGGGAGAAATACGTTCCCCACCTGTTGTTTGTATACAAGGTGGTGCCCCAAGAGTTGACAGGATTTTCCCCCTTCAAACTCTTATATGGATGCCAGGTACGTGGGCCCCTAGACTTGATCCGGGAGGACTGAGAAGGCAAGCATGCCACCCAGGGAACTCCCATAGTGGATTACGTCCTAAGGATTAGGGAAAGGCTGAAGGAGCTTATGGAGACAGCCCAGAGTAACCTGGCAGCTGCCCAGCACAAACAAAAAGTGTGGTACGACCGCAGAGCCAGTGCTCGCTCATACAAGGTTGGTCAGGAAGTCATGGTCCTTATTCTGGTCCGGAAAGACAAGCTGCAGGCTGAGTGGGCAGGACCGTACAAAGTAGTTAGTAAAGTAAATGACATGAACTATATCATAGAGTTAACTGACAGAAGACGGCCAGAAAACATGTACCACATCAACATGATGAAGCCATATGCTAATAGGGCTGACATGGTGTTTGCAGTATGTAGTCCTGGGGAAGGGATGGACGAAGGAGACCACCTTCTGGACTTGCTGGAAGAAAGCAAGTGGGAGTCCTCTGTGGAGGCAGTAAAATTGTACCCCCAGCTGGCCCTGGACAAGATCCAGGAAGTAAGGGAGGTTCTAGCAGACTTTGCCCCACTGTTTAGTGCCAAGCCTGACCAACTCCCCTTAGCGGCTACTGACATGCTGTGGAGACAGGGGACACAGACGCCCATACGGAAGACAGCATATCGGGTGTCAGAGGCTGTCCAAAAGGACATTAGGAGGGAGGTGGAGGAAATGCTGGATTTAGGACTGATCCAGAGATCCCACAGCCCCTGGGCCTCACCCGTAGTCCTTGTGCCCAAGCCAGATGGCTCTACTCATTTCTGTGTGGACTGAATGCAGTCACGAAGTCAAGACGCCCACCTGATGCCCTAGATGGATGAACTCCTGGACAAGTTGGGAGGGGCGACGTACCTTATGACTACTGACCTGACAAAGGGGTATTGGCAGGTAGAGTTAACTGACAGAGCTAGGGAGAGGTCGGTCTTCATCACTCTGATAGGCTTATTTGAATTTAAAGTAATGCCTTTCGGAATGAAGAACGCCCCGGCCACTTTCCAAAGGTTGGTGAACCAGGTGTTAAATGGTGCAGAGGAGTACGCCGTGGCATACCTGAATGACACTGCCATCTTTAATGCCAGCTGGGAGGAACTCCTGTCCCACCTTAGGGAAGTGCTGGGCAGGATACAGAGGGTCGGGTTCACTGTCAAAGTTGAGAAGTGCCCTTAAGCAAAAGAAAGCAAAAGTGGCATACCTCGGGCATGCTGTAGGCTGGGGACAGCTCTGTCCTAACCAAGTAGAAATAGAGGTGATAAAGGCATGGCTCAGACCAGAAACGCAAAAGCAGGTCAGGAGTTTTCTAGGGACAGCAGGGTACGATAGGAAATTTGTACCCCATTACAGTGCCCTGGCTGCTCCCCATCTAACCTGGTAAAGAAAAAGATGCCTAAGAAAATTACCTGGGAACCAGCCTGTGAAAAACCTTTAACAGACTGAAGGAGGCACTGTGCAGTGCTCCTGTGTTGACAAGTCCTGACTACAGCAGACCTTTTATAGTCCAGACTGACACCTCAGACATGGGTATTGGGGCAGTACTGAGTCAGACATCCAACCAAGGGAAAGATCATCCTGTAGTGTACCTGAGTAAAAAGTTACTTCCCAGGGAGCAGGCATACTCTACTGTGGAAAAAGAGTATCTTGCCATAGTGTGTGCCCTAAAGAAGTTACAGCCATACTTATACAGGCAGCATTTTGAGGTACAAATGGACCACAACCCCCTGGTTTGGCTGACCCAAATGGGAAAACTAATGGTAGACTATTAAGATGGAGTCTTGCCTTGCAAGGGTATGACATGACAATCTTACATAGGGCTGGAGCGACCAATCAGAACAACGATAGCCTGTCGCATGTATATGAAGAGTGAACTGATTTGAGAAGCTCATACCATGCAGGGGATAGAGCCCCCAAATTCAGTCTGGGTGGGGAGGAGTGTGATGCTTGGCCAGCTAGTTATGATTGTTCTATGCTATTTGTAATATAAAAATATAGCCTGTGCTTATGGGTGCCCCCCCCCCCAAGGTCAGAGAAGCTACAGGATATATTATCCTGAAACCAGGAGGTAATTAAAGGACCAGAGAGCCTTAAGAACTGACCCAGCTACCAGGATACAGGGCTCGTAAACTTTTATGATGTCTTCGAGGAAAAAACATGTGATACCACCATGGTGCTAAAAGCTATAAAATCCTTTGATGTGCCCTGGGAATAGGAACTGCTCAAGATCAAAGGGGGGATGTTAATTAAGGAGTCATATTGGGAAATGAGTTTTTGCTGATGTCACCTCATTTGAAATATCTCCTGATAGGACATCCTGTTTGTATATTTTTTATATTCTAAAAGGAGGAGCTAGATGATATCATAGAAGGGGTGTGGAGACGCAGAGTTTTTAAACTGTACACTGTGTTTGAACTTGTGGATATATCTTTTTGGACTCTTAAGAAACAAGATCTCTGATCTAACTTAAGCACAATAAAGAGGTAATACATTAGATAGAAAAAGTCTAATTGTATTGTGGTAGGAGTTTATGTTTTGTACTTTAACATTGTTCTTTTAAGTGATTGTATGTTTTTTGATATTGTTCTGTGTTTACATTTTACATATTTTTATCCATTTTAGTAAATATATTATTTTGAAAGACTGCCTGGGTGTGTCTCTGAAGTTCTTTTTGCATGTGATGTACAGAAGGTTAAGACTGACAAAAACTATTCAAAGCTTGATGGTATTACTAAACTGGGAAAAGGTAAGAATATACTTAAGGTCTTTTACAGAGTTTTAAGGGTTCATTTTGGATACCTGGTTAGGTGCCCTTAAGCAAAAGATATATTGCATCCCCCGGAGAGAATTTTATCTGAGCCTGTACATTTGGGTATGCTAGCAAAAGGTTCACAGTTTGAATCCCCCCAGAAATTGAGACCAAAGGTGATTCGGACCCACAAGCAGACAGGAGGGTTACCCTAGGCAACCTGTTCACAGTATTGCACTTGGAGGTTGGCACTGTGGGAGCAGAGGGCCTGACCTGCTGAGTAACGCTTGTGACACCAGGCATGGATGATCCTGCCTTCTGAGAGTGGGAGGTGAAGGGCATAGTATGTCTAAATTATCTATGACCAGGTGGCAGTGTGCTCCTTTGAGATGTTAAAAGATAGCCTGGACGTGCAAACAGCCACCTTTTCAGATTCTTCCAGATTAGAAAATACATTCAATCTATAGATAAACAGAGGGAGCAAGGATCTCAATTGGGACAGATTGAAATGCTGATACAGCAGGCTAGAAGAGACCCTAAGGGGATGATTATGAAAGCTACCTAATTATTACGCCTGTCCTCACCTGATAGATCAATTAAGATCAATAAGCATGGTGGGGGGAGAGATCTAGGACACTGGCAGCGGACTTCAGGGGGGAAGACTTTATGGGCATGGGAAATATTCTCAAGGATCACTTGAAGGGGATTACAACAATGACAAATGTGGAAAAGAGATGGGCGGTCATAAAACGGGGACTTCATGAGGCAGTCAGGACCTGTGCTAAGGTGAAGTGTAAGGGAGCAAGGTCACATAAACCATGCTGGTGGTCCAGTGAGGTTCAGGTAGCGGTCAAAGAAAAGAAGGCTGCCTACAAAAAATATAAAACAACGAAAGGGGATAGGGAAAAGGAAATGTACCATCTTACATCTAGAAAAGCCACCCAGATGATGTGGGGGGCAAAGTCCAGTAAAGAGCAGCGGCTGGCACAGGGGATACAGGAGGGAAAAGGGATTCTTCCGGTACATTGGGGAGCAGAGAAAAACTAAGGGCCATCTCGGCAGATTGAGATCAGAAGGAGGGTGGGTGGAAGAGGTGAGGGACCAGGCAGAGGTATTAAATGAGTACTTTGCCTCTGTGTCCACTAGGGAGGGGGATGCGATATCTATAAAGCATGGCACAATGGGGATAGAAGCAGTAGTGAGTGGGATCAGGGGAGCAACAGAAATGGAGCAAGAGGGAGGGAGAGGTACTCCAGGGGTGTCACTTCAGGATAAGGATAAAAAGACCAGTAAGGTGGAGGGGACGGATGATGCTATCTCCACCGAAAGGGTGTGGTTAACTCTTAACGCCCTAAAGAAAGATAAATCTTCTGGGCCAGTTGGCGTTCATCCGCGAGTACTATGGGAATTGGCAGACATACTGGCTGCACCCCTGGCGGAGCTCTTCAACAGGCTGCTTGAGACAGGGAGGGTACCTACGGATTGGTGAGAGGCACATGTAGTGCCAATCCATAAAGCGGGGTGGAGGGAAGTACCAGGTAACTATAGACCCATCAGTTTGACCTCAGTGGTGGGAAAAGTAATGGAGAGTATACTAAAGGAATGACTGGGGGTGTACTTGGAGGAGGTGGAAGGTCTGGATAGTTGGCAACATGGGTTTGTGCCAGGTAGATCATGCCAAACCAATCTAATGGAGTTCTACGAATGGGTAACGTCAGAACTGGACAGGGGAAAGCCTGTGGATGTATTATTCTTGGACTTCAGCAAGGCGTTTGACTCTGTCCCCCACAATGGTCTGGTCGACAAACTGATGGGGTTGGGAGTAGGCCTTGATGACCAGATGGATTGAAAACTGGCTAGCTGGACACACTCGGAGAGTAGTGGTCGGTTGGGAGCTCTCAAACCCTAGAGAGGTTGGTAGTGGGGTAATGCAGGGCTCGGTCCTAGGTCTGATCCTGTTTAATGCATACATATCGGACATCAGGGAGGGTATAGGGTGTGAAATGAGTCTCTTCGCTGACAACTCCAAGATGGGAGCAGTAGTTGAGGGGGGAGAAGGGAGGTTGACCCTGCAAGGGGACCTGGACACCCTGGAAAGGTGGGCTCACACATGGAAATTAAATTTCAGTATCACTAAGTGCAAGGTGTTACATCTTGGGCGGAAACCCTAAACACAGGTACACCTTGGGAAGGGAGGCACTGGAGGCCTCAACAGGGGAAAAAGACCTAGGGGTCATGGTGGATGCATGTATGAATAACTCTGAGCAGTGCAGGAGAGCGGCAAGCAAAGCAAACAGGATGTTGGGATGCATCATAAGGGGATCACCTCTAGGAGCAGGAAGTGATTCTGCTGCTGTACAATGGACTGGTTAGACCAGACCTTGAGTACTGTGTACAGTACTGGAGAGCACACTGAAGAGGGACATACAGCTCCTGAGAGGGTACAGAGGAGGCAACTAAGATGATACGAGGACTAGAGGATTTGACGTATGAGGACAGACTTGAGGAACTCTGCCTGTTTTTATTGGAGGAGAGGAGAGACAGGGGGACATGACTGAGGTCTTCAAGTACCTCAAGAGAATAAATATGGTAAACACGGAGAGGATTTTTAGACTAAATCAGGGAGGTATCACCAGAGGCCATGGTTTGAAGTTGGAAGATGGAAGGGTGAGGGGAGAAAAGAGGAGGAGGTTTTTCACTGAGAGGGTGGTGGATCCTTGGAATGCACTGCCTGGCGAGCTGGTTCAGAGATCCACAGTGGAGGGCTTCAAGAGAGGGTGGGACAGACACAGAAAGCGGATGTATCAGATGATGGCCTGGCCCAGGGTGGTGGAGATGGATAACAGGGGTTTCTGGAACACAAGGGGAGGCCCTGCACCCAACTAGAGATCTGAGGTTCGAGCAGACTCGATGAGACCGTAAGGCCTAATCAGCTGGCAATAGTATGTTAAAACTAAAATATTGTGAGAAAGAGACTTGGGAAAAGGCCTATCAGAGGAGAATTGGACAGCTATATTGGCAACACAATTAGGTTTAGGTAAGATATTCTTTCCAGAGTCGCGGGTTTACTAGATTAATGCCTGGTTGCTTCCAACCACCAACCAGGCATTAATCCCAGTACAGCCCGACTCTGGAGGGGATTAATGCTCTTGTAACATGGGCAATGTGCAAATGGGTGATGTTGCATTACCTGTAATACATTATACATACAGATAGATGCAATATTTCAGAAAATATTGATTCTCATACAAAATATACAGTAGTTTTGATTTTCTCACTACCACATTTATTCATATAGTGGTGTTTTTCTTATTACACATGTAACCCCTAGATGGCGCTATCCCAGGGGCTACTACCCCTGCCTGATTTGCCACTAACAGGTTGAGGGGCCTGGATCCAATGGCGGGTGCCTCCACCCAGAGGTCAGGGTTTGCAATAGTTAAACTACTTGGTCACAGCCCTCTGGGACACTGCAACCCCCTTCTTCCCACTAGTGGCCACACAATATATCAAATTACCTTCACAGTATACACTTACCCCCAGGTCTGGTTCCGCACTGGGACCTCCTGTGAAATGAGATACAGTGCAACAATCACAGTACACAGTTTAACATAGACAAATACCTCAGGCAGTATAACTTTGCTGAAACAAGCAGCTCTTGATTTATTTAGGGGATATAACAAGGACAGGGGAAATCAGGTTAATTAGCTTATCACTCTAATAATCTATCTTGGCTCTGTGCACAGGCCTATCCCTATCAGTTACTATCCCTGGGTACCCAAGCCCTAGTGGCTAGTCCAAACCGGTGGCAGCTGGTAGGGGCCCTTTCACACAGAGAAAAGGAGAATTAAACAGTCAGCAGTACAGTAATTCCATTTGATTTAATGTGGCAATTCAACAGGAGCACCCTGAATTAGTACTCACGACCTCCAAATAAGATAGGGTCCTTCAATGTCAGCAGGGCTCACTTGAGGTACACAAACCTCTTCACACATCCATATAAAGAAAGCACTATACCAGGCAGGCTGCATCTGTATCCCGATCGCAATTACTGCACAATACCCGGAGAACACATAGCAGATTCAGTTCCTGACAGACCGAGTGCAATTTTCAGCAATTCCTCCAGTCTTCTACAGGTGAGCCTGGTTTCTACCTTCAGAGATCCTTTGATTCTTTTCACAGGACAGATTCAGTCCTAACAAGCTGTTACACAAGCTGCAGACCGAACTCTGGGCCTTACACACGCTTTTTGACTAAACTGCACACTGAAAAGCACAGGCTCCTTCCTTCTTCACTGCCAAAGCTCAACTGAAACTCCAACCCACAAAACTGGCACTTCCTTTGAGTTCCTCCCAGTTCTTGATTGGATTGGCTGTCACCACAATAGACTGCTGCTGTTGGTCCAAAAAGGTGCTGAAGTCTAAACTACATCTCCCAGAGTCACTGCTCATACAATCCTCTTGTGGCTGGCTCAGATTATGAGTCCAAGTTCTGATTCTCCAAGGCACCATTTTAGAGCTAGCTTACCCACACTGATTGGTCCAGTTCAGCAGTTCAAAACTAGAATGGGGAACTAGCAGACACAGTTCTGACTGCAAAGAAAGCAGGTTAGACAAACTGTAATTTCATTATTACTCTAAATAATTTCTGGCAAACAGTTACATCTTTCAGATAGGTTCCCTTTGCACTCCTAGTGACTGCAAAATGAAGTGAATTGGCAGCAGCTTGAGTGGTACTCAATCAAAGAAACATACAGTCCCCCATACAAACTAATTATGTCTGCAAGCAGACAGCTCTTAAAGAGACAGTACCAGAGGTTCTAAAAACACTCACTGATAAATGGCTTAAATGCCAAACACCATTCAGGCTTGGAGCATTCAAGCAAGCTCCTGGAAGTCTTTTGGGAACCCCCATTTGCAGGGGGGTTACACACAGTAATAGGTTTGTCATTGGAAACCAACACGATTACTGCAATCGTAATTTTTTTTATTTCTATATGTACAAACTGGTTTTATTTCACTTGCTTATCTTGTGTCACTGATCTCCACTGCTTATGGTGTGATGGCATCTTAATTCACATATTTCATTTACACTGCTACTATCGATTTCAGGCTCGTTTTATCAGTCACTGCTGACTTTGCTCTAGATGCGCTGCTCGCCTGATGAGGTAAAGCACTTTTGTCATGCTGCTCATCGACCGAACGACTTATGCACATGTGGACGTAAACTTTTGGATTTTGTGTCTCGTTCAGTTCTACGATCCGCGATATGCGTACGCACAACAGTGTCCATCGGGTGGGTGGGTGGAGAGCACATATTTGTTAATGCAGTCGAAAGGTGCACTGTCGTAGTGGTTTGAATGTAGTACTGCTCTACCGGGGATTACTGTATGTGTCTTGGCTCTTCAGTGGATGTGACTGGGATAGCAATAGCAGGCATTACTGGTGGATTAATACCCGCTTGCTTTCATCAGGTGATGTTTTTGAACAAATCAAAATGCTCTATTTTACTAGTATTAATTCTCATGTTACAATGATCTGTAATAAATACAAGGAGGCGGCCTACAAATTTATACATAGGTTATACTGCCCCTGGCACACCAGTTCAACCAAGATGTGTCAGCGACCTGTAGGAGATGGGGTCTGCATTGGGCACATATATTCATTTATTTTGGTCATGCCCAGTTTTACAAAGCTTTTGGGGAAAGTGGCACAGGAGTTTACCACTATGCAAGGTTCTGGGTTCCCGGCAACCCCAAGGGTGATGCTCTTTGGTATGGAGGAGTCTGGGGAGGATGGTTGGCCCCTCTATAAGAAATAGACAGGAGTCTTATTAAGGCTAGCCCGCCAATGTATTCTTAATACTCGGGTGTTTGGTGACTGTCCCACTATAATGCAGTGACGTACTCTAGCACTTGGGGTACTGGCCCTTGAAAAACTCTCATACTCAGAGAAAGAGAGAGGGGAGAGGCTTTTAGCAAAGCATGGGAATCCTTCTTGAAAACATTGGGCCCCTTTAAAGTGGCTTTAGTTCACCTTGGGTCTTAGTCTGTCCTGAGAGGGAATCTGGTTCTTAGATAAAGTGGGGAGATAAGAAAATTAACAAAATTGATGGATTACAAGGAAGAGAATGGGGCAGGAATTTAAGAGAATAGGTATTTATTTATTTTAAACAACCCCATTAACTTGACCCCGAGGCATGAAGGGAAATAAATCTATAGATTCCAGTCCAGGGACGTTAACACTGGTTAATATTTGTAAAAGTAATTGAATGTAGAGTGATCAATTTTTCTTCCTAGATGGATTATCACATGTAATTTAACAACTGATGGACCTATACATGTACATAGTTTGTGTATGTTTTTGTCTTTGGGTGTGTACTGTAATATGTGTAACGATTGTCTGTTATTTCTAAAATCAAATAAAAAGATTATGCAAAAAAAAGGTCTCTTGTAACAGACTATAAGTTCTACCACATGATTGAAATACTCATATACCCTCAAGTAATCAATTTTAAAGTTCCAAGCCTGCCGACCCGTCGGTAGCCGGTTTTGATTTCGCTTGCGGCATGGCGACCGGGTTCGGGAACAGCTCGGGTCACTGGAGGCTGGCGAGGAGGCAGTTTGAGCGTCCCACGACTGCTCGCTGTCTCCAGGGAGGGAAGGGATCGCACACGTGCTATAACGACACACGGTGGAGGCCAGTGGTGGTGCAGCACGCCAGGGCCATTAGGGTGGTGCGCGGACAGACGCCGGCTCTGGCCTTGACGTCCTGATGTCACACGCCTTCAAGAAACCAGGAAAATCGCCGCTGGCCTCGGATGACGGCTCCAGTCCTGAGGGCCTTCAGTGCCTTCCTGGTGCCTCCTGCTCCCAGCAGCATCCCTGGGCCCTAGAAAGCGTGTTGGGGTTGTCCCTCCCCAGTGCCTTCCCCCTCGGAGGAGAGGGACCCGCCCGGTGAAGGGTTACACCCAGATATCTCGGGGGTTGGCTGCGATCTGGGGATCTGAGGAGGGCCGGGAAAGGACAGAAGGGGTCAGAGGGAACTTGAAAGAGCCCAAAGGAGAGGAGGATCAGCGAGCATGGGGGCAGAAAAATAGATTACTCAAAAAAAAAAAAAAAAAAGTTCCAAGCTGCTGGAGCAGGCCCACATGTGCAACTGGGCCCTCAGAGATGGGATCTGGCACCACAGAAAGACGGCAACAGCTGATCTGTCAATCTCGGGAAAGCTGGAAATAATATCCTTCTAAACCAAAATGGCACAATGAGAATTACTGTTGCTTTGTCCTGTCATACTTTTCATGATCACTGAAGGGAGGGAGCATAAAGGAACTTCCACCCTCCCAGGGGACAGAAAACATTCCAGACTGATGCACTCTGAAGCCAGAATGTTGAAAATCAAGTATGTAGCCATCTGATCTTCAGTTCTGCAATATCTACAACTAGCTCATCTATAAATAACTTTGGCACGGGGATGATAATCCAAGAAAATGTATATGGCCTTCCCTGCTGGCAAACTTCGGCACCCAGGCAGGGACTATATTACATATGTTGCTGCTGTGGAGGCAGGAGAACATGGAAACTGGAGAGAATGCTGACACAATTAAGGGACTAAATGACACCCTTTTCAGTTTGGGTCTGCTCTCCACAGCTGTTTTTGGGTGGACCCAATCTTATGGTTAAATATCCACAATAAATTATAACAAAACATAACAACAAGCCAGGATTTTGTATTAGTTGGTTTCTGAGTAACACAAATACCACAGATGGGTCTGTTTTAAAAACTGCAGTGGGCGCCATCTGTAACACACTGAGACGACCATTTCACCTGAGTACACCATTTTCACAAATAAGACTCACCAGCAGTTTCCCAGCAGGCCCTGCAAGATATCAGAGGGTCGGGGTGTTCTGAAGACAGACCATTTTATATTCAGATCTTTGAAGCTGTTGCAGTTGATCTCGTGGGGCCGGAGCCATTGCTTCACCCTCTGCTGCACACTGTCGCCCTCCAGGAAGCCCACCGACTGCGGCCCCGGAGGGAAGCTGTCATCCACAAAGTTCACCCGGTTCTGAAACAAACATATCAGAGTCAGCCATCAACTCGTCCTATCCATCACTCAAAGAACATAAAAAGCTTAAAGCCGTACGCTAGGATTCCGCTGTGATGGCAGACACTGCATACTGGATACATGAAGGTTATAACTAGTGGACTAGCATTACATTATTTAGTGGCTATGAACACAAATAACTAGTTTCTCTCTTGCAGGCACTCAACAGTGTCATTAACCTTGTCGGTTTAGGACTATACAGTAATAACCAGTCTTCTGCAGATTCTTGTCAGATCTTTTTTCTGCCACGCCTCTTTATTTATTCCCTTTCAGTACAGCAGTAGCTCAATAAAAGCACACTGTACTGACAGAGCCCAGCAGTGTATGGGAACTGCAACTAAAGGCATCCATTAACGGCTGCAATTGAGATGCAAAGCACACCAGATGAAAACATCAACTGCTCAAATAAATACAAATAGACCCATACAAACATAATTAGCCATAACCAGAATAAATCAAGGGCCTTCTGACTGTTTCACAACTCACTCACATGTACAGAGGGTGCTCTAAAACACATGGGATTCCACAGAGCATCTACCGTGAAGACATTTGGTGAACTACTGGAAGGGATAAGCTGTGCAGTGGGGAGACAGCGCATTCTGTTTGGGATGACCTGGTAATTGATTTGGGGGTAAATGTTAGTCATGAAGAATTTTGCAGGACTCCAACCTTATTTTTTCAATCATTGGCTGATGGCTACTGGCAGGGAAAAAGTCCCCATCCCATTTATTAGTAGCCACATGAACATTTTTCTTGCCACTTCATATACAGTGGGTAGTAAACACGACTTAACACCCACTCACTAAGATCTGACATGCCCTACCTGTTGTTATGCTCCCTCACATCTAATATCCAATTACCCTAGCTCCTCAAGTCTACACATCGTTACCCAAGCTCCTCTGCTTGTTATCTTGGCTCCACTAACATCCCATTATCTAAGATCTCAGGTAGGTTCCTTTATGTTGATGTTAGTTACCCAGCAACATCACATCTGTTAACCCTTTCTTGGTACCCCACTTCCTCAAGTCTCACCTTTGAAAATCCTCACTAAGAGCCACTCTGTGTTTCCCACCAGTTTCCAACCCAGGTAGTAAGTTTCTCCACTACACCCAGGTCTGCCAGTTTATTAAGCAGACTTCTACGTACTGTAGGATAGAGTTCAGTGTTTTACTAAAATCTAGGTACAATACATGCACAGCCTGGCCTCTGTTAGCAGCCTTTGCTACCCAAAGAAATCAGTCAGGTTAGTCTGGCAAGATCTTTCTGCCACAAATCCATGCCACCTACTGTGCTGTACTCTACAGTATCTACCTACAGAAACTAACAGACTTACCTTAATAATGGATTCTAGCATCTTATCCACTATTGAGGTCAAACTGATTGGCAGTAGTTCCCTGGCTCACCCAGACACTCTTATGTGATGGCACCAGGACAGTGACCTCCAATTGCTTGGTACTTCTTAAGTCTCCAGCAGAAACTGAAAAGTAGTTAGTAGTGCCAGGACTTCTGGTGATGTCACCAGGGACATGGAGAGAGATTTTTCAGCTCCATAACTCACTCTTTAAACGCCAATCTAAAGCACTTCAATTTCATCTTTTTAGCTCCATTTACTTAGCAACTGGAAGCACATGACAATGGGAGGGTCAAAAAGCACAGGCAGCAGTAGAAAGATGCTAAATCCCTCTTGAAGACACTGATTCGGAGATACCACGCTGACCAGCAGCATGGTGTCCTCACTGGCTTAGCCCACCTGCTCTCCTGAAGAGTTACCAACACACAGATTCTGGAGGAGTTACAGGCCTTCCAAATAGAGGTGGTAGATTCTCCACACCTTTAGGCAGGACATGGACTCTTTGAAAACTGAATATGGAGAAAGACAGGGAGCCTCACAACATTAGCTGAATGCACAGACACCATCAGTGACTTGAGTTTACATATACATCACAGACAGGTTCAGCCTGTGCAGACGTGCTGTGATTTGGAGTGCAGAATTATGAGGAAAAAAATCTGAATTTATGGCATGCCGGAGGGGTCTCATATCACCACCTTCATGGACAAACAAATTCATGAAACACTGCAGCTCCCCATCTCTGAACCCTTCCATTTGAAACTAGCACACAAGGCCTTAGGCTCAAAACCGGGGACTACAGAATGTCCTCATTCTATTAGCCTTCATTTCCTTAGTTATGCCACAAAGGAAAAGGTTCTCTCAACAGTCTGGCAAAAAAAAAAAAAGTATTATGGGAAGCACCACATCCAGTTTGACCAGGACTATGCCCTGGTTATACAGGCACAGCGCATGGCCTACTCCCCTTGCCTTAAAGCCCTGAGTCAGGCGGGCCTCCAGTTTCAAATTCCCTTCTCTGCAAAGCTGTAGGTTCACTTTTCAGAGGGCCCTGTATTGTGTCATTCAGCCAAGGAAGGTCATGAGGACTTGAAGCAAGGGGGTCAATACCCTTCAGCTTCAATGACACGAACTGCACAGGAGGACTTGGGAGACCTCTCAATGGCAGGAGATCGGAAGGCAGTATAGCACAGTGGTTTAAGGCTCTGAACTGCAAATCTGGAGACCTGGGTTTGAATCCCACAGCCCCCATTTGCATACTGTGTGACCCTGAGCAAGTCACTTAATTTCTCTGTGCTCCCAGGTCACACCTGTAAACAAGTTTTCAGCTTAGTGTGTTTCTCCTGGTTAAACAATTTGGAAAAAAAAAGGAGATATAGCCAAGCAGTAAGCACCAGCCATACTACAAGCAATAAAAAGAACTGCTGCAGGAATTCCAGACAGCTCCTGTTAACTGGCAGACTGACTTTAATCATACTTGAAATTATTTTACTGTGTATTTTCACGTTCATCATTTACTGCAGTCAGTAAATCTATTGGTCAGGGCATGTGGTAAGATGGGCCTTGGGACCTGGCGTGGGTGGCTCAGCCTTCCCTGTGACAGTGGGCGGTTGGGGGGGTTCCTGTCCTGGTCACCTGATTAAGCGATGAGCTGATCCTCCCATCCCACCATTTTTCTTTGGGAATTCCTGAAGAATACAGATGGCATTCCTACGCCATGAGGCTGTAACTGTGTGATCCTGGATGGCGGACTAACTCGGGTGGCACTGGGGAGGAGGGCCATTGTCTGGTCCGGTCTCCCTGGTCCTGGCCAGGGGGAGTTGCCATATAGTATGGCTCATTTTCAGATACTTAGAAATGGCAACATTCTGAAATGGTATAGATCCTAGGCTGGAAGCGGAATACCAGGCCGTTAAAGAAATTGCAGCAGTTGCCACAGCATAGGTCATTACATTTGATTTGGAGCCTGGGAAGTGAAGGTCCATCTCTGCAACCCAGGGAAGGCGGAACTTCTATCAGTTTAGTTGTTACTGTTGGGGAATAGTGACTGCACAGGAAATAACAATGGGTGTGTGAGATGGAGCTCTCGGTCAATCACCATCATTGGGGCAACCATGGACCCTGCTGGGGCTTCTTGGGAACCACCTTAACTGTCTGTTCGGACTGCTGTCTCCATTCCTGCCCAGCATGACTCTCTTGTTGGAGTGGTTTACTGGTACTGCCTACCTTAACAGCACTGCGTTCTTATTAGTGATAATTAATCGTTGCTAGGGTGGTCTGGGCACACAGCTGTCTCATTTGGTCCTCTACCTATAGTGCAGTGACTCAGTATTGGGAGCCCCTGAACAGCCCTCCGATTAATTATTCAGCACAATATTCGAGGGTTAAGGAGCACCTAGGATGCTAATATCTTTTCCTGTGATTTGGTGCCATATTTATTTATTGAAAAGTTTCACCAGCAAAGACACACAGAACAATATAAGGGAAAGGGGAAATTGTTTAACCAGGAAAGGCACACTAAGCCAAAGCTTGTTTCCAGATGCGACCTGGGAGCACAAGGAAGTTAAATTACTTGCTCAGGGTCACACAGTATGCAAGTGGGGGCTGTGGGATTCAAACCCCGGTCTGGTCTGCTGGATATCACCAGATTTGCAGCTCAGAGCCTTAAACCACTGCGCTATACTGCCTCCTACCTCGTCTCATGGAGCATCCTGGGGGAAGGGGAACATGGGAGTACAGTAATCAAAAGCACATTTCCATGCAGTATTATAGAAAAGTATATATACTGTTCAATATTCAACAACACATTTCCAAAGGTAATATAAAATAGAGAAGCAACAGAGTAAAAAAACAGTACATCAGTTAGTAGCATTAGATAAACATTGGGATTTGATGTGAGAGGAGCAAATTAACAGCACTGCAGACTTAATACATATAATGCGGACAACTGAGCCGAGTGGTGAGGTGCCGCACTTTCATGGCAAATGGACCCACAAAGCGACCGCCATGTTTGCAGATCGTGGACTTCTGCAAACTTAAATAAAGTAAGTTCCGACAGGAGAAACATTTTTATTTTGCAGGAAAAGCCTAATCGGGGGGTAAAGCTTTGTGGTGGGGGTTTCCAGATAATAACAGTTTTCCTTTAAGGATGACTTCGGTGCAGCACTGTAGACTATGTCACAGTAGTCAAAGATGGGTAGTATTTTCTGGACACTCTCCCGCCTGGCCTGTAGAGGCAGGCAGCTTCCGTTCCTGTAAAGGGCACCTAATTTAGGGTGCAGCTTTTTCAGGATGGAGTCTATGTGTCCAGTGAAGTTTAGATGCTGGTCTAGCCAGACCCCCGAGATACCTAAAGGACGAGGTGTCCTCCAAAGTAGAGCCATCAAGGGTGTGGAAGGAGGGCAATTTAGTTAGCCTGGAGAGCCTCTGCCTAGTGCTGAAGGTCATGGAGACTGTTTTCTTGGCGTTGAGGAAAAGCTGATGGGAGCTTAGCCATTGCTGAACTTTCTCAAAGTCATGCTGAAGTGTGGAAGTGACATCAGCTGGTGATTGGTCAGAGCAGAAAAGGACAGTATCGTCAGCATATATATGGATGGAGGAGGAGGTGCACACTGACGGGAGTTCATTAAGGAATATGGAGAATAGTAAGAGGCCAAGGACGGAGCCACAGGGTACGCCAGCATTAATCTGGAGTGGGAGGGAGGTGGAATCAGCAATTTTGACTTACTGTATCCAGCCTGTTAGGTAAGAGCTAAACCAGTTTGTGGCTGAATCAGACAGACCAGCAGATTGCAGATTATCTAGAAGGAGAGGATGGGAGACAGTGTCAAAAGCCTTTGCAAGGTCAGAAAAGATCGTAGATGTGATTAGACCACTGTCCATAGCTGAGAGTATGGAATCAGTAAGCCTAAGTAAGGAAGTGGTAGTGGAGTGATCTTTCCTAAAACCAGATTGGCAGGGAGTGAAAAAGGCAGAGTCGGAGAGGTAAGAGGAGAGGAGAGTTGGGAGAGGACCAGGTGCTCCTCAAGTTTAGTGAGAATAGGTAGGCGAGAGATTGGCCGATAGTTCCCAGGGACTGAAGGGGCACTTGCCTTGGGTAGTGGGAGAATTACAGTGTGCTTCCATGGGTCAGGGATGGAGGCCAGCAAGAAGGAGAGGTTTAGTAAGGCAGAAAGTGGTGAACAAATGGCATGAGTATAGAGGAAGAGAAGTTTGGTGTCAAGGCCATCAGGTGAGGAACCCTTAGATGGACTGAGAGTGAGGAGAGCATTTAGAGTATCATGAGGTGAGACTGGAGAGAAGGAGAAGAGGTTGCTAGGGAGGGTGCTTGGGTGTGAGTTATTGAAGACAGGCGCAACTGGTTGGGTAGGAGGAAGAGAAGCTAGTAGAGCAGCAGCACATGAGGTAAAGTAAGAGTTGAATTCAGTGGCAACTGAGAGGTGGGCATATCTCAGGACTCTAGTGGTTATGACTCATACCCCTGGCCCCTTACGTCGAATCTGCTGTAGCGGGTTAACTGTTATGGGGCCTGTAGCCAGGGCTGTACTCACCCCCATGGGAGATTTCATCAGCTCCTATACAGGAAAAGTTTAGATCGTCTCCCAGCCTTGAAAACACAGTTTAGGCGTAGCCCTGCTGGCACACCGCACAAGTATTTTAACATAACTCCCTGTTGGAAGTATGTTATATTCTTCATTCTTGTTGCTAGTTTTCTCTGTTCTACCCCACATGACCTTTTCTGGCAGATCAAGTCGAGCTGTTTATGTGTGACAAGTTTTTGCATCATGACTCCAGGATGTATATGTACTGAGTAGGTTGATTTAATTGGGGTTTTCTCCTTTTTGAATATAAAGGCTTGCATTTATCTGATCCCATGAAGGGGAACCGTGCATCACTTCTCCCAATCTCTGTTCTGAATTATGACACCCTGGGGTTAGTTGGGCTTATTGGTCATCTCCCTTATCATTTACTGAGATGACAAATTCTTCTACAGAAATTTCATATAATATAAATGGTGTACATAACCTAGTTAAATGATACAGGGTCCTGCAAGAATTAAAGATATGGGGGACCAGATGTTCTCCTCCTCCAGGAGATGCACCTCTCCGAGGAGGAGCAAAAAAATTCTTAACCTAGGTTTCACTACATTGGTGGCTTCTTCACACAAATCAGGGAGGCACAAGGGATCAATAATTCTGATCCCACGTGGAGTGCCCTTCCAGCTTTAGGATCAGGTGACAGATAAAGAGGGCTGGTACACCACTGCAGTGAGCACACTGTATAATGTACCGCAATGCTGCCAAGCATGTACTGCATTCTAGGGTCTGAAAAGATAGTAGCCCAGAGCTTTCTAAAACTCCTTCCCATGCTTCAGGGGCAGCTGTTGATGGGGAAGTGATCTTAACACTACTCAGTCCCTCTGTTGAAGCTTCTAATCCTACTCTGTCTAGGGCTACCCCCTTCCCCCTCCAGAAATACCTTGACGCCATATTGTCCCACTTGGGCCTTAAAGATGCCTGGCGATGCACTCTTCCCTCAAGATGTGCCTACATGCACTTTTCCCTAGGACCAATATGTCTGCTCACCTTGACTATAATTTCACCACAGCAGAACATTTGTACTCTCTGCATGATGTCACCCATGGAGGGATGCTGGGGTGCACAGGGAAGGGTATCACCAGTAGAAAACGAGAGGCAGTTCTACCCCTGTATAGATCAATGGTGAGGCCACACCTGGAGTACTGTGTCCAGTTCTGGAGACATAATCTCAGGAATGACACAGATCAGGTGGAGGCGGTACAGAGAAGGGCAACCAAAATGGTGCATGGCCTGCATCAGAAGCCCTACAAGGAAAGACTCAGGGAATTAAATATGTACTCTCTAGAGGAAAGGAGAGAAGGGGGAGACATGATAAAAACATTCAAATACCTCAAGGGTATCAATAAGATACTGGAGGGTGGCATATTGTACAGAAAGAGATGCTCAAGGACAAGGGGGCATGATATGAATCTGGAAGGAGGGAGACTTAAGAGGGGATGTGAGGAAATATTTATTTACAGAGACAGTGGTGTACACCTGGGACATCCTCCCAGCAGAGGTGGTGGGTACCAAAACAGTAACGGTTCAAATATGCATGGAATAGACACAGGGGGACCTAAGTTACAGGACTTGGGGGGGGGGGTAAGGCCGGAGAGCAATTAGGGTCTGTGGCAGCACAGCAGTTAGGGACTTTAGGGCAGACTAGGTGGGCCAGGAGGTCCTTTCTGGCAACAGCTTCTATGTTTCTGTTCATACCCCTGTTCTGGCAAAGTTTAGCCTGGGGTGACCAGCACAATTAACACATTAGCATTTTAACCTGGCCCTCCTCAGAGACCAGGAGCTGCATACCCTCCTGGAAGACAGCATTCCTAAGGTTCTCCATGAAAATGCGAATCCTTGTACCTCCTACAATACTCTGGGATATGCTTAAGGTGGTGGTCCATGGAGAGCTTCTTAAATACTCATCCAAAAAACAAACGTGGAAAGGATGAGAAGGGACTTGGCAAGGTTGGAGAAATGGTCAGAAGTATGGCAGCTTGGATTCAGCGCAAAGAAGTGCAAAGTAATGCACCTGGGAAACAAAAACCCAGGGGAAGATTACACAGTGGGGGGGGGAGGTAGTAACAACAACAAAAATGGAAAGAGACCTAGGGGTAATCATATCAGATGACCTTAAGGTTGGCAAGCAATGAGAGAAGGCAGTAGGGAGGGCTGGGGGATACTGGGATGTATAAGAGAGGTATCACCAGCAGAAAAAAAGGAGTTGTTATCCCCTGTACAGACAGTTGGTGAGACCCCATCTGGAGTACTCGTCCAGTTCTGGAGACCAACTCCCAAGGACATAGACAGGATGGAGGCAGTTCAGAGGAGGGCAACTAAAATGGTGCAGGGTCTGCAAGAGAAGCCATACCAGGAGAGACTAAAGGAGCTTAATATGTATACCCTTGAGGAAAGGGGGCATGATAGAAACTTTTAAGTACCTCAGTGGACTCAACAAAGTCCAAGAGGGTAGCATCTTTCAGAAAAGAGATGTACAAGAACAAGGGACACAATTTGAAGATAGAGGGGATGGCTCCAGGGGCAATGTGAGGAAGTATTTTTCACAGAGAGGGTGGTGGATGCATGGAACAGCCTTCCTGAGAGGTTGTGGGGTCTAAAACTGTGGGAGAATTCAAGAATGCATGGGACAGACATAAGGCAATTTTGTGGGGGTAGGAAGAAATAGGCTGTTGGTTAAATAGGATCTGCAGCTTATCCTCTAGGTAGGGAAATGGGCAGACTAGGTGGGCCAAGCGGTCCTTATCTGCCGTCAAAGTCTATGTTTCTATGTTTCACTCTATCTAAACACCCTGTCCAGTGCATGCTGTGGCAAAATTCTTATGTATGCAGACGATGCTGTCATTTTTGCCACCCAACGCAATCTCATCTCCCTCCAGGACTCTCTACAACAATCCTACAATGATGCCAAAGCCTGCTTTAAGGAGCACAGACTCATCATTAATCTTAAAAAACCCAAAACTATGCTCTTTGTCCACCCCCCAAAACAGAGCCTGCAACCACCCACTCACTGTCCTCCCTAGTACCAAACAACCGCTTGAACAAGTCTGCTCCTACAAATACCTTGGGGTTACTTTTGACTCAGCCCTCACATTCTACACCCACATTGATGCCCTTGCATCCGCCACTAATACATGGCTTGGCATCCTCTACCGCTATAAAAACTGCCTCCCCCTTGATGCTCTCTGACTTGCTGTCACGTCTTCAGTACTGTCCCTTGTAGACTATGGCCTGCCAGTCTATGGTGCTGCTGACACGATTGCCCTCAACAAAATTCACCTCATCCTAAATAAGGCCTGCAGACTGATCACTGCTGCCCCCAGGCTCACACATACATGTCAACTCTATGACAAGGCTAAACTACTTAACCTGGATGAATGGCTACGCTATCAAACCTGCCTCCTCACAAAAAAATCTACTCGGGCTCTCCCCTCCTGGGGTGACTGCCTCCATCCACCATACCCCACCCACTATCACAACCCATACCTCCAACAGGACCACTCTACTGGTCCCCAGATCCAGGACCACCCATGGTCAGAGGTCTTTCTGCTACAGAGCCCCATCCTGGTTTAACTCTCTCCCTGCGCCCACCTCCAAATGTCCCCACAATCTCCAACTTCAAAACTGCCTTCGAGCCAACTCTTAACACACACAGCTGCTCTTGTCTCTAAATAAGGCCTCAACCTCTCCTCACTTGACATCGCCTGGCCTGGGTGGCACTCAACCTAACTCCCCCACCCTCTCCCCTGTGCACCATACCTCTGCTATAAATCCAGCCTGTGCCAGCTGTATCAATGTAATTACCACAAAATTGTAAATGTATGAAATCAATATGTGTAATGATAATTTCAGCTACTTGTATCCTGTAACCTAAATTTGTAATATTTGTCCTCAATGTGACGAGGTACCTTGAAACGAGCCTCTGGCTCAAAGGTTGTAAACTGATTTACAATGAATAAATAAATAAATAAATTTCACTAAATGAGATAGATCAGTGAGTCAGCAGGTGCTGACTAAATGCAGAGGAAGGACATGTGTAGTTTGTTGCTGCAAACTGATGTATTGAAGAAGGGATAAGCCATTGCTTAAGGTTAGCCTACGTTTTAAATAAACATCACACAGATTGTGTGTTGAACCTGAAGTTCTGTGTCTGGTCCATCTGTTATCCCATACCCCTATCCACAATATCCGTACAGTTTCAAATTAGGCAGATTAACATCCCCTTGCTCCCTAGGGATATGGAGTATAGAGAACCTAATGTGGGAGGGGGCTCAGGGCCTGTCAGATGAACCTAGAAAATTAATTTATTCCGATTTAAAGTATATTATAAAAGTGTAGTCAATCATCTGACTTTTGATTGGCTGCTGACATTGCAACTGACCTACATTGATCTTTATTGACATGTATGTACAACTGCTTACATGCTTCAACACCTGAAAAGTAGGGCCACGTTTTGAATTGGATTTCCACAGCAAAATTTCAAAACTTTCTACGTGGCCATCATTTACCAGATTGCGATCACATTCAGGTACACAGACAGTGGCATCGGCTGTTCACGGTAACCAAGTTTAAAAGAAAAAAGAGAAAATCCGATTTTAAAACGAGTTCTGATTCATGCCAAAAGACCAAAAATTTATAAATACGTACTGTCACTCGGTGCAGATATTTTTGTTGACAGTATCACTGTGAGTGCCAGCTGTCAGGGATCTTGGGGTTATCATCTCTGATGACCTCAAGGTAGGGGAAACAGTGTGACAAGGCAGCAGGTAAAGCAAATAGGATACTTAGGATGTATAGGCAGCGGCATCACCAGCAGGAAAGGGAGGTCATAATTCCGCTATACAAGACACTAGTGAGGCCCCACCTGGAGTACAGTGTACAGTGTACAGTTCTGGAGACCATACCTACGTAAGGACATAGACAGGGTAGAGAAGGTTCAGAGGAGGGCAACAAAGATGGTGCATGGATTGCATCACAAGTCCTATGAAGACAGGCTGAAGGAACTGAACATGTACTCCCTGGAGGAGAGGAGGGAGAGAGGGGATATGATAGAGACATACAAGTATCTTACAGGGAGGAACAGGGTGCAGGAAAACACTATTTTAAGCGAAAAAGATGTTCCAGGACTAGAGGGCATGGGATGAAGTTGGAGGGAGGATGATTCAGAGGAAACATGAGAAAGAATTTCTTCACAGAACGGGTGGTGGACAAGTGGAACACCCTGCCAGAGGAAGTGGTGGGGGCTGAAACAATCATGGGATTTAAGAATGCATGGGATAGACATAAAGGAATTCTGGAGGTCAGGGTAAGGGCAACAGACTTCTAGGAAATCAAACTGAACTTACAAGCTCAAATGGGCAGACTGGGTGGGCCATAGGCCTTTATCTGCTGACACTGTCTATGTATCTATGTATCTATGGTAACACTCCCACATCTTCACCAGGGACTGTTACGCATTCCAAATCGGCAAATAATTCTGGTATATTTGTGAAAAAAACTTTTATTTAAAAGAAAATAAATTGCTGTGTTTTCACAACCGAGGTGAAACGTCACATTAAGAAGAACATTTCCTACCCATTGCAGTCTGCTTGCCATGGAAATGTTCTTTCTGATTGAACACAATGGCAACTAATTAGAATATTACTCCTGCACCCACTGCAATATACCCTCCAACATCGAACAAGACCCCAATGATCTGGAATGGTTCCCTTTAATACTCCTGCACCAACTGTAGTATCACCCACTGCAGTAACCTGCCCATCGGAACTGGGACAGCCACATAGCTGTAATGCTTCCTGTAAAAAAAAAAAAAGTGCCCCTGTTTTCTCGTGTGTGCTTTATACCATTAAAAACTGTTTCTGGCTCACGAGCACCTCATTCAATGCCATGGTTGCCATGACGGTGATTTTCCCCCAACTCCATAGCAACCAGTCACATACGTGGGAGTCGCAATCTAGACATCAGGTGCTTTGCTAAGCAACATTGAGTAACTGATCAAGTGACAGCGATCCAGATTTCAGTCTGCTGAAGATGGATGTTCCATTACGTGGCAGTCATGGCAAAAGAACTATTTTGTGTTGTTTTCACCTGAAAATAAAAAGAAAACACAACAACAAAAGGTACATGTGTAAAATCATTTTTACCTTTTTACAAGAGCGATAAGATATGTTGGAGGGTATGTTAATGGATAGTTAATCACACCCTGGGGGCATGTGGCAGTCGGCTGTGCCTTGTGCCACAGTACACCCCCAGGTTGTGATTAACAGGCCATTAACATAACCCTCAGACATACGCTGTTGCTTGATAGTGTCAGGCACAAGGGGCAGGATTTGGAGTAAATAAATCTATGTGGGAGAATATTTTGCCTAATGACCTCTAACTGATGAAAGAAACCAAGGTATAACTAGCTCCAGTGGAATAAATCCTCCACAGTTTGTTGAGTTAGGGGTTCATAGTTAAGGAGTTCCAAGTTAGACAGTTGTTTGATAAGATTTATCCCCAGATATTTAAATGCAATTTTCTGCCATTTAAAAGGGAATTTTCACTAAGTCGGTGGAAGGCTTATAGTTATATAACAAGATTTCCATCTTTTACACATTAAGTTTGTATGCTGTGAGTCTGCTAAAGGTAGTAAATATCTCTCAAATAGCAGACAGAGAATCTCGTGGTGAGGTCATAGTGAGGAGGATATTGTCAGCAAATAAAGAAAGTTTAGATCCCTACCCACCACTGAAATGCCTACTATACAAGGGTGGGAGTGATTTGCTGCTGCCAAGGGCTCAAAGTACAAGGCAAAAAGAAGACGGGAAAGAGGGCACCTCTGCCTCGTGCCACTTTCCAATGGGAGGGGAGAGGTAAGGGAACTGTTAACTCTGAGATATGCCTGGGATGCATAATGCCTTGAAGCATTTGCACCAGCTCCTCTGAAATTAGTCACAGGTGGTGGCCCACAGATATAGCCAGGCCACCCTGTCGAAAGCCTTCTCTGTGCGGAGGCTAAGTAATGTTGCTGGGATCTTTCAGGTGTTTGCATATTCCAACAGGTGGAGAATGCAGTGGACACTGTCGTGGGCCTACCTGTTTTGGAAAAAAACAACCTGGTCCTTATGCAATAGAGAAGGTAATAGATGTCCATAACAGTTTATAATTTATTTATTTGCTTTTGGTAACCGGGTGGGTGCACTAGGCATGGGAATGCCTATTTTCAGGCATGACCTGGGAGAATACAGGTAGACAATACATGAGCATACTATGTGATGCAACACATGAAATAGGTAATACAGTAGGGGGTCAGAACAAACGAAAGAGGCTGAGCGAAATACAGTTTAGAACAAGGTCAGGGTACAGGCAATATAACATTACACAAGGTAACAAAATATGAACAAGTGCAAAATAACTTGAAATACTGAGTACAAAAATAGATGAGATAGATTATATACAGTATACAATAAGAGCCTTTGTGGTAGTCAAGCTTTAGAGAGAAGGAGAGGATGAGATATAGAGGCAGGGGCGAGGGTGGTAGAGAGTGTGAAGCAGGAGGTTGATAGAGAAAGAAGATAAGATACATTGGAAGGAGTAGATAAATGGTGGGTGGAGAGGAATGGAAAGAAGGATCTGATTGGGTGGAAACAAGCGCGGGGGTTAGAAGTCGTAGATGATCTCGGTGGAGTTTCTTGAAGCTGGCATGGGTGGGAGCTAGGGCGGACAGCTTGAGGTACATGCCCCAGTGCTTCGGAACAGAGTGAGAGAAAGCTCATGCATTCATAGAGGTTTTGCATCTTGGGATATAGAAAGGGGCTAGATCAGTAGAGTGGAGCCCATAAGAGGGGGATGGGGAGTGAAGCATGGAAGGGAGAGATTGAGAGAGCCCTGATCTAACTATCCCGTCAATCAGGGAGGCATAGGACTGAAGTCGATAGGCAGTGGGAGAGAGCCAGTTTAAGTCAGCATAGAGTTGGCAGTGGTGTTTAAATCTAGGTGATGCAGAGGCATAGTGGCAGATATTGTTATAGGTTGTGTCTCATTTATGGAGGGAGGACTTAGTGGCATTTAGGTATGTGACCACGCCATAGGCCAAGGCCGGGAGTAGGAGACCTTGTGCAACAGCAAGTCTGGAAGATGGGGTGAGGGCATAGCTAGTACAGTAGGGCCCTCCATTTTTTGAGTTGACAGATTTACATGTGGCAGTAATATGTTGATCAAAATCAAGGGATTCATCTAGGAGAATCCCCAGGTATTTAAAGGATCTGGAAGGTACAAGTGGGGAACCATCTGCGCACAAGATTTTGAGGGAATTTTGATTTCCTTTAAGTCTGACAGTGGAGCCAAAGAGCATAGAGTGTGCTTTGCTAACACTGAGCACTAGTTTGTTCTCTGTCAACCAGGATTGTATGCTATGGAAGTCAGAGGCAAGAGAGTGGTTTATATATGTGGTGTTTTTGGCACTATAGTAGATGACTAGGTCGTCCGCATAAAGAAGAGATGAGCAGGTTGGGGCTAGCAGCCGGAGGTCATTGATGAAGATAGGAAAAAAGCAGAGGGCCCAGTATAGAGCCCTGAGAAACACCAACTTGAACAGAGGAGAGATCCGACATGGCGGAATTGAAAACTACGACTTGCTTCCTATTTGAGAGGTAGCTCTAAAACCATACCACCACTCGGCAGAGAAATCAAGGGCGAAGTTTAGAAAGGAGAAAGGCTGTGGTTTACCAGATCAAAAGCCTTAGTCAGGTCAATGAAGACTGCACCTGTCAAGAGGCCAGTATCCATAGCAGCTTAGATATAATTTGTTAGCTTTAGGAGGGCAGTGGAGGTACTGTGGCCTTTTCGGAAGCCATGCTGTGTGCCAGAGAGGAGGCTGAATTTCTGTAGGTAACCAATGGTTTGAGTAGCCACTAATTTTTCTAGGATTTTGCTGAGCACCGAAAGAATGGCAGTGGGTCGATAACTGCCAATTTTCTTTTGGATCACCTTTTTTAGGTAAAGGTGTTATTTTGGCTGTTTTCCAGATATCAGGAAAGGTGCCGTGGCACAGTGATAAGTTAAAGACTTTGGTTAGGGAGGAGGCAATGATTGGGGCAGCTACTTTCAGAAGCCGAGGTTCAAGCCCATCAGACCCAGAGCTAGTGCTGTCCTGGATAGCGAGTAGTAGCTTTAGTACTTCAGTTCTTGTGATAGCCTGGAACCAAAAAGGTGGATGAGTGGGCATGGATTGTGTGTCTATGGGGGAGGATGTAGTGCTTCCAGGTGGGAAGGAGGCCACATGACTTGATAAGTCAGAAAAGTGATGGTTGAAGGAGTTGGCGATGGTCACCGGGTTGTTACAATGAATGCCATTTAGCAGCATGTCATTCGAAGTGGCCTTGTGATCAGTTCCCAGGAGGGTTTTTGTGACTGACCAGAATTTCTTTGAGTCACCTGCAGCTTTTGTTAATAAGTCTTTGCAAAAAACGCTTTTTGCTAGGCGGATTCTTCTTTTGCAGGTATTTTCAATGATCTATAGGTGTTGTAATCTGATTTAAGTCCAGAGGCCTTGAAATGCCGCCAACTTTTGTCTCGAGCCTTAATTTGGGAGAGAAGGTCCTTGGTTAGTCATTTAGTTTGACTTCCTCATATACGGCAGGTAGCTCTGGGAGCGTGTATATCCTGGAGGGGTTCAGATCTTGCTAGGAAGAAATCAAAGGCTGACTGAGCATTAGAGGTATTGAAGATTGAGGACCAATCAGTCATAGAGAGATCGTACATAAACAGTGTCTGATTAAAGTTAGCGAGATTGCGGAAGGTGATAAGTTTTGGGGGAGGGGATGGTCGACTGGGGGCGCACCAGATGCAGAAGATAGGAGAGTGATCACTTATTGCATCTGGAAGGGTACCAGTCGAGGCTGTACTGTCAGGGCAGTTTGTAAGGATCCAGTCAAATAGTGAGCTAGACTGGGGAGCCAGGACCCCTGTTGGGTTAATGATAATCTGGTGGAGGTTGTGGCCCTGTACTAAGGTGTTTGCAATTTAAAATGGAAATAGGTCTGTAGAGGCTGCAAACGGGGCTCTTCATCTGGTTTAAGGAGCACCAAAATCGTGGCATAATGCAATAAGTGTGGTGGGGCCTTGCCTGATGGGTCTGATTGAAATACTGATGCAAAGGAGGGAGAAGCTGTTTCTGGGACTGTTTGTAAAATTCTACAGGATAACCATCTGGGCTCAGACACTTGCCAGTTTTAGAGTCCCTGAATATTAACTGAATCTCTTCAGCTGTGAGCGGAGAAAGCAGCTGTTGAGCACTTCCTTCTCCAACTGCGGAGGGCAGGGAATGTAGAAATACCTGCATGTCTGATTAGGATGCCTCGGCATCTGAAGAATAAAGATCCCATCAGAACTGAGAAAGAATCTCTTGCATGGCACCAGGCTGTCGGGTAAAGATTTTAAACAAGGGATCATACAGCAGTAAAGTGCAAGCTTGCGTTTTTTTGAGCTTGCAATTCTCTAGCCAGGTTGCATGCTCCACAGGCTCATCCCTCATAATATGACTGTCAGCAATAATACACATCTTGCTCCACCTTGACATCCATAATTAATTGAATGTCTTGCTTATTTTTTGCTATCTGGAGAGTCATCGTTGTCTCACCTTGTAGACGAAAGGATTTCAAGGTCTATAAGATTTTCTGCAACCGAGAAGCTTTACTGTCTTGTGCATCAACCCTGTTGCAGATCTTTGTGTCATCTGCAAGAGGCATACTTTTCCTTCCAGTCCCTCTGCAATGTCACTTATAAAGACATTAAAAGGACTGGACCCAGTACTGAACCTGCAGTACCCACTAGTAACCCCTCTTTCTTCAGAGTGGACTCCATTTACAATTACCTTCTGTGTCCTGTTGTTCAGCCAATGTTTTACCCAGGCTACCACCTTGGGACCCACTCCCAGGCTGGTTAATTTGACTACTAATCTTTTGTGTGGGACTGTGTCAAATGCCTTGCTAAAGTCTAGGTAGGCCATGTCCACAGTCCCTCCCTGGTCTACTACTTTGGTCACCCAGTCAAAGAAATCAATTAGATTCATCTGACATGACCTTCCCGCTGTGAACCCATGCTGCCTTGGGTCCTGTGCCCCACTGGCCTCTAGGTACTCAACAATTCTTTCCTTCAGAAGTGATTCCATCACTTTACCTACCACAGAGGTCAAACTGACAGGTCTGTAGTTTCCTGCCTCCGTCTTGGTCCCACTTTTGTGAAGGAGAATCACATCTGCCTTCTTCCAGTCCTCGGGTACCACACCATCCTCCCATGATTTGTTAAAAAGCGTGAGTCAGTGGTGTCACTAGTTCTTTGTTAATTCTTTTAGAATTCTGGGGTGAATTCCATCTGGCCCCATTGTTTTGTCCACCTTCAATTTTAGGAGTTCTTTCAGAACCCTTTCTTCTGTGAAAGGACTGGGATCAACCGCCCCCTCTCCAAAGTGCTTCTGTTAATTGGATTAGGCACCTCCCCCACTTCCTCTTTTGTGAATACTGAACAGAAGTATTCATTCAGTATCCTTGCTTTATCACTGTCACTCTCTGCCCACCCACCACCCATTCTATTCAGCCTCGCTATCCCTCCTTTTGTCTTTCTACGCTCCCTGATATACCTATAAAGGTTTTATCCCCTTCTTAACCGAGTTAGCTATCTTTTCCTCAGTTTGTGCCTTTGCTATTCTGACTACCCTCCTGCTTCCTTCTGCCTTAACTGGTACAGTTCTCTGTCCTGCTCCTTCTGTGTTTCCTTATACTTCCTAAATGCTATCTTTTCTCCCTAACCTTCACCGCCACCTCTTTTGAGAACCATAGTGGCTTTTCTTTCGTTTGATTTGTTTATTTGTTTCACACAAGGCTTGTTGCTGTGATGGCAGTTTTGATATTTTCCCATTGTTGCTCCACCTCCTTCTAGCCTGTTTGCTAGTACTTTTCTAAGGCACTCTCCCATCTTGCCAAAGTCAGCCCTCCTGAAGTCCAGAACCCTCACTTTGTATGGCTTGACTCTGTAGCAGAGTTTACAGTAAACCACACTGTTTGGTGGTCACTTGTTCCCAAATGGCTACCCACTTCTAGATCTGAGATCCTCTCACTGTCCCCATTTGAGAGTACAGGTCTAAGATTGTTCCCTCACAGTGGGTTCCAAAACTAGCTATTTGAGGCATGCCACCTGTAGGGCATCAAGAATGGCCCTGCTTTTGGACGTGGCTGCCGCAAAGGTGCTCCAGTTAACATCTGGCATGTTAAGGTCCCCCATCAACAGTATCTCCCCTTTCTCTGCCATCCTAAGTATGCCTTCTATCATATCCTTGTCCATTCCTTCCCCTGACATGGGGGTCTATATACAACCCCTGTGTGGATTGTGGTGCCATTTCCAGTCTCTAAGGTGACCCACAGTGCCTCCTCTCCTCCCTGTTTACTCTTTTGTTCAGTTGCTTTTATTCCTTCCCTTACATAGAGAGCTACTCCCCTCCTCTGCCCTCCCTGTCTCTCCTGTAGGTTGTGTACCCTGGTATGTTAACATCCTAGTCATGGTTCTCTGTGTACCATGTTTCTGTGACTGCTACAATATCCAGGCATCCCTTTTCCATCAAGGCCACAAGTTCAGGGAGCTTGTTGCCCAGACTACGGGCATGGTACTCATTACCCTCCATTTCTTGATGGCCTTACCCCTTTTTGCCCCATCCCTGTCCTTACTGCATTTGTCACTTTCTCCATTTACCCCTGCGCTTCTCCCTATTGACATCTCTAGGTTGGTGTCTACCTCACTTAGTACCCTGATATTTTGGGGCTAGTATTTCCATGCTCCTTTCCAGTGCCTCCCCCCTTGGCTAGTTTAAATACTTGTCAATGAAGTATTTAAACCTATCACCTAGGATCCTGGTTCCCCTCCTGGACAGATGAAGACCATCATGCCAGTATAGGCCTGCATCCCTCCAGGTGGACCCCCAGTCTCCAATGAAGCCAAATCACTGAGCTCTGCACCAGTTTATGGTTCTATGTTTCTAGGACAGAGCTAAGGTCAGTAAAGGAGGTGTTAAGGCAGTTGGCTATGTAGGCAGGGTCAGTGGAGGCAGAGCCATTAATAGTGAGCTGGGATGGGGAGGGTGTGATTTCCATTTAGCTGTTTAATATTGTCCCAGAAAGTCTGGGCAGACCCCCAGGAGGAGGTGAGGTTGCCTGGTAATGGTCGGCCTTGGCTTTACGGATGGCCCATGAGCACCTACTCCGAGCAGCATTGTAGGCTTGTCTATCAGCCATCCAGCCTGTTTCCGTGGCAAGGTGCCAGAGGTTATCCCTATTTCTAAGCATTTGTAGTAAGGCAGGGGTAACCCAGGGTGCATCGTGTTTTTTGGATCGAATTTTGGCGAGGGGTACAAAGAGGTCACAGGCCTTGTTAAAGGTTTGGGAGAAAAAAAGGCAAGGGCAGTGTCAATGTCGGGTGCATGATAAATGAGGGACCAATTAATCTGGGCAAGAAACTGTTTAAGGTTTTTCAGCCCACCAGGGCGGAGGCGCCTGCGGAGTGTGGTCTGGGCTTTGGGTTTGGAAGTGGGGGCCGCACAAAGAAATAGGATAGGGAAGTGGTCACTTAGGGAATCAGGGAGGACCTGGATGTTATGGATTTTTTGGGGGCGGTTGGTGATAATTACGTCCAGAATGGTACTGGTTCCTCTCTTTGGGTTTACTCTAGTGGGCTGGGAGATGAGTTGCGTCAGGTCTTGGGCAGCAAAGGGTCTCGGGCGTGGAAGGGACGTGCTAAGCCAGTTCGTTAAGGTCCCCACTGAGTTTGTTCCACCTTGTGGTGGGAGGGTGGCCAGATGTTCAATTACAGATATTAACGCTGGTTCTGGTTCTTTGGGGAACATAGGCAGCGGTGAGATAGAGAGGGCCCCTAGAGGAGTCAGGAGTGAATTTGAGGGTAGGGCCTGGGCCCCATTCACAAGAACGGGGCAGGGAGCGCTGTCCGATGATTGTGTCCTGGTATAGATTGCACAACCTCCCCGCGCTTGCCTACCGGTCCTCCCAGTATAGGTATAGCCTGGGAGGAGACAAAGGAGTCAAGGGGTGGATTTGGACAGCCAGGTTTCAACCAGGGCTATGATGTCTGGTTGATGTACCATGGCCCAGCACTGGAGGGCATCAAATCTTTTCAATAGGCTGCATATGTTCATGGAGGCTATTCAGAATCCATTGGACCTAGTAGGTGGGCTGGAGGGGGCAGGGCCTGGGTTAGGATGTATGTTGCCAGCTAGGAGTAGTAGGAAGACCAAGGCTCTGGTCAGGGGGTGGTAGTATGTCAGCTTCTGTGGGGTACACTGGGATGGGGAGGGGACCATAGTGGCACAGGGAATGGGCAGGGTTCAAAGGGTCGGGAGGGCAATGACGAGTTGCAGCCATGGGGAGCCAGGATAGGCAGTGGGGGCAGCAAGGGGTGGGTGCCATGGGCATGAGTACATGGTCAGTGTAGGGTGGGATCGGACTAAGTCAGGGAGAGTTAGGGGTGCTGGTACAAGTGGCCCTGGGAAGATGTCTGGCTGATGGGATGAGGGTACTAGCAAATAGATGAGGGAGACATTTGAGGAGAAGGTGTACAGTCATAATGCTAGGTAGCAGCTGGGCAGATGGTCCAAGTATATCGGCTGTCCCTCGAAGCGTGGATACCACTTTGGAGTGGTAGGGTCACAGACTCTGGTGGACAGGGTACAAGGTTCGAGACCCTGGTGGGGCAGGTGAAAAGGACTTGGGTGAGAGTGGGATCCAGGTTCTGATTAACTCAGAGCAGGCTGGCTTTGGACCAAATCCAGGGTGGAAATAGCGACTCCTAGTGGTCACTGAGATTAGTAGCAGGCTGGGTGAGGGTCCAGTGGTACAGCAGGGATCAGTACGCAGGGCTAGCTAGGGCGCTGGCTATAAGGGTGAGGTGAGAGCAGATGCAGAAGGGAGAGAAGTGTATGTGGGTGAGGGGTTCCAGGAAATAGGAGGAGGAGGAGGAAATACAGGTAGCAAACAGAGGTGAATAGTCAGAGGGTCCCTCTGGTGGCTGGCAGGTATAACCTGCAAATGGGAAAGTGGGGACTTAGTAAAGCATTAGACAGGAAGTGATGTCACAAGAGAGCGACTATATAGGTAGTGACGAGGGTGGGTGGGTGTCGATGGGCTAACCCCCCTCACAAGGGTGCTCTTGCTGGAGTTAGATTAATTACCTCTTAGGCACCTGGCTGACTGTCTGCTTCAGGAGGGAGTGCTGTGGGCTGCTGCCATTCCCTATGTTGGTCTTGTATGATGGGGTGATGGGGAAGCTCAAAGAAAAAAAAAACAATCTAAAGACAAAGAACCTCAGTGCAAAAGCAATGAGGTTACCCATAAAGGGCATTGGCAATTAAGCCAAGTTCCAAAGAAACACAACATCACACATCCCACCATAATGAAATCATCATGGGATGTGTATGCAAATCACCATGCAATTTTAGGCTGGTTCAACTTAAAGGAGGAATGCATGGTGCCAAAGGGCCTCTCAAACAATCTGTAATTTACATGTATTTTAAAGAACATAACAGGGGTTTTATGATATCTCTATCCTGGTAACAATTTTTATAATACAGTCCCCTAGTAACTTTTTACCTTGATCAAAAAGACCTAGTACCATTGTATTTTCAACATTTACAGGTTTCATACACATAAGGCATATACATCAAGGTATTTTATGACATAGTGCTTTGCATACTAAATCCAACAACGAGGAACACAGCCTGTTGTACATCCGCTCAGAGGTCACCACAATAACCTCCCTGTACAAGGACTTGAGAGGAAAAAGGAAAATTAAAGAGGACGCTATAGCATAGTCAAGAAAGGGGAAGGGGTGCCCACAGGTGGCCAACCTTATGGACTAGAAATTGTAAAGGATAGATTAGGCTAAGAAATAGAAGAACTGTTGCAACAGATTTAAGAAAACATCAGTCCTCAAGAGTGGCAGGATCTCCCTGTCACAGATATGACTATCAACTTCATGCTGTGGTGTCTGTTGACTCCCAGCTTTACTGCAAATTGGAAACAAACTGAATTTACCCTTAATGAACTTTTTCACTTAGATTACTATATGTTTAGCAACCCCAAGCTTTCATCCAGCATCTAAATTTACCAGGTACACAGCTGTTACCTTAAAACAATGGTTATACATAAGGACTAAATTTCTTACAAAGGCATCTTAAGAGATATCTACGGGCACTGCCGAATGATACAGCCCCCCCTTCCCCCACTAAAATTGACATAGCAATGTTAAAGTGGAGCCACCTTAGGCTCTTGCTTTGTATATCAACTGTTAGAATTGCACACTGTGGTTTCCTTTGCCTGCTTACAAACCACCTATCAAGTGCCTGCAACAGACCAATATCATTATCATCTACAGGTTCATTTTTATGTGTCAAACCTTGGCCCTGCCGTGGCATCTTTTCCACAAAAGTCCCCTACACTACTGTATCTTTTAAGAGTCATATTAAAGGGGACCAGTGGTCACATCTTATCGGTCAGTTTTAGAGAGTCTTTGCTGGATATAGTGCCAGTTACTAGAGTCCACTTTACAAAAAATGGAACTCTGAGCAGAGGATGGATCGTACTTTAGGTACATGCCTGAAATATGCAATACCAGCTTACGGACTCACGGCAGCAAGCTACCGGTGCAAGTTTTCCTGAAGTGCCACTCCAGAGTCTTTCGTTCCCCTGAGGTAGTGACCAAATATGCAGGAATGGAGAGGGGGCACTGTTGGATGAACTGAGGGCAGCCTCTGGCTATCCAAACCCATGTTTTTTGGCAATGCCCACTTCTACGAGCATATGAAACCTGCCAGCTGCCGTGCCCCCCACCCCATTCACCTCCTGGAACTGCTCAGTGTCTTTTACCCAACCCCCTCCCTTGCCCTGTCCCATGCTCTTTTGAAATTCCCCACCATCCTGGATTCCACCACCTCCTCTGGCAGAGCGTTCCATTTGGCATTACCCTCTCGGGTGAAATAATGCCTTCTCATCTCCCTCCTGGACCTGCCTCCTCAAACTTAATCCATGCCCCTCATGTCCCTTCCTTTCCTCAGCTTAAACAGCCCCTCTGTGCCAGATTTGCTGATCCCCTTAAATATTTGAAAGCTTCTATCATGTCCCCCAGCCCTTCGGCTCCTCCAGGGTGAACAAACTCAAGTGACTCAGCCTTTCTTAGTAGGTTCTACCTTCCATCCTCTGTGCCATTTTCATTACCCTACGCTGCACCACTTAGCAGTTTGATATCCTTCCTCAGGACAGACACCTATATTGCACACAGTACTCCAACTGCGGCCTGACAAAGGAATGTATAATGGCAGGATAACCTCCTTGTGCCTGGATGAGAATCCCGTCACTGATTCACCCCATCCTACTGGCCCTAGCTGCAGCCCTTCTGCACTGGAGCAGAGTTATTCATGGCCCCCCGTTACTATGACCCCCAGGTCCTTCTCCTCCTCAGTGACCCCTAACCGCACCCCTACCCAGCCAATATTCCCTCTTCGGGTTCCTTGCCCTGAAGTGCATAACTTTGCACTTCTTTGCGTTAAAACCCAATTGCCACCTCGCTGACCACTCCTCAAGCCTAGTTAGGTCACCCTGTAGTCTCTGCCACCCTCTCTATGTCATCCAGTACAGCTCCCATCTTGGTGTCGTCCACAGACTGATCCTGCTCCCAACCCCGTGTGCTATATCCGACATGTACAGTCCAAACAACACCAGCCCCAGCACAGCTACACGGTTTTAAAGGAGCTGAAAAAACTGATTAGCAGTTTGACGTGTGAAAGTGCTAATCACTTGTGAAAATGCTAACACTTGGCACAGACTGATTAGCAAAATTTTTACAAATTTTACAGTTTTACTAATGTTGTGTACTGTGTCATGGACTCACTCAAAAAATGGCTAGCAGCCTTCTGCTACGCATTTCTGAAAATGGTTAGCATTACCCCATATTGCTTAGCGTTTTGCAATGCTATACCAGCTATTTAATACCCTGCAGCTATATGTGCATGTCCCACATTGATGCTTGATCTTTCATGTAACTCTGTCTATATTTTGCTCAAAAATTATTAAAAAACAATGTATCACAAAAAAGTTAGTGGTACCAAAGCAATTGCCCCATCTCATTTAGCACCCTTGGGTGCAGACCATTGGTCCTGGAATCTATCTTTAGTGACCCAACATTCATCTCCTCCAGCTCCAATGTCAGTGCTCCAACCTCTCCCATACCTTGGCCTGATCCCACCCTGTGAGAGCAGCCTGTTGTCCTCCACAGCAAATGCATAACAGAAGTACTCCATTTTAGTTCCTCTCCCCCTCCCCTTCTCAGCCTTACAATCTCTCGTTTTCTGGATTCTCCTGAAAATGAGGGTCCCTCCCCAACTCCGTGCAATTTTATTACAGCTGCAGTGGTAGGAACCCTGCAGTCATTTGTACTATTTCAGTAGAAAATGAGAGCCCTTCAGTTTCCCAACAGACTAGATAATATTGGGTTTTGTGTTATCAGTCGCTAATTAATTGTAGCCCCTACAGGGTAACAAGAAAACCACTGCCCCACACGCCCTGCAACACACTACTCTACCCGCCTCCTCTTGCCCCCTCGGCAAACCTCCTCTTCACATTCTGATGTTCTAACCCCCTTCCCATAAAACATACTTATACAGCCTTTTACCCTATATAGGAGCCCTCTTGGAACGCCTTAATTTGAACCTTGTAGTTTAGCCTAGATGGGGATGGCTGAAAAGCTGCACCCCTTATTCACCTTGAGCACTTATTCTAAATAGACATCTCTTAACCTATATGGGGACAGCTGTAAAGCTGTAACCCCTTAATCATGCTATCTGCTGAACCTAGACAGAGAACAGCTGCATTCCCTGTGAGATCCACATCAACCCTTGTAAGCTAACCCAAGATAGGAACCAGCTGCAGCCTCTTGACAGTACTTGACTACTAATTGTGTGCTCCCATCTTTACCTTACCTGGCCTTCTATTGGGCAGCATGGCCAGCAGTCCTCACAGCGGACACCCTGCGATCGTCCCCCAGATGGTACTTAGTTAGATGCCACACTCCTGCTTCGTGGCACCACACTTCAGAGTCACTCACACAAGGAGTCACTTGGAATTCTGGGATAGATACATATATATATATACGTACCACAGCTACCCTACTGGCTTACAGAATCACTTCCCTGTTTGAGCCTGCTTGTTCTCCACACTGTGGCAGCTGGTGATTAAGAGACAGACTACAAAAGGCGCAATTATCCAAAACATTATAGTGCTCTGTTGGCTGGTGTCATACGTGGGTAATGGTGTCTGCTCTCCCTATCTGCCTTCTGGTGGTTTCCCCACACATAATGCCCACACACAACCGCTTAGACAAGCACTTTATATAACACAAATAATTACAGAAATCACGTTCCTATTTAAGCCTGCCTGTCCTCTGCTCCACCACGGCAGCTGGTGACTAAGGGAAGGACTACAAAAAGCATGTCTACTTAACCAAAAAAACTACAGCAGTTCTATTTGCTGGCATGTTGCACATGGGTAATGGTGTCTGCCCTCTGGTGGCTTCCTCGCTCCTCCCTTTCTCACACATGATGTACACAAACAACCGTTCAGTCAAGCATTTCCCCTGTATAACACAAAATAATTACAGAAATCACTTCTCTGTGCGAGCCCGCTTGTCCTCTGCTTCGCTTGGCAGCATCTGAGGACTGAGGAACAGACTATAAAAAGCATGCCTACTTAACCCAAAAAACTACAGCCACTCAACTGGCTGATGTGTGACATGTGAGTAGTGGTGTCTGTCCTCCCTCACCCACCCTCTGCTGGCTTCCTTCTGCCTCCCTTTCTTATACACAATGCCCACAAAACTGTTCAGTCCAGCATTTCCCCCTGTACAACACAAATAATTACACAAATTACTTCCCTGTTTGAGCTTGCTTGTCCTCCGTTCTGCTTGGCGGTCAACCTCTACACCCTCACCGCCTTTTGTACCCTCCTTGTATATTAAGTGGGTTTTCTTCTCTTTCTGTGGTTCCACACCTTTGTTAGACAGAGGCTGGTGACCTCTTTCAACCCCTCCCTGATTGTACACCACTTACTTTCTACTGCCAACTTCACCCCTCTAACTTACACCTAAGTACTTCCCGAATCCTGCTGAAATCAGCCCTCCTCAAATCTAGTACCTTGGCCCTAAAATTAATGTGACTGCCCAGAGGGAAGTGGAGTGTACACTTCCATCTTCAGTCTTATTTTAGTGTTATTTCAGTCCAGACTGACAAAGCACTGCTTTTCATCAGTGCACTGTTAAAACACTGCACTGACTTTCTGCTACACTGTTGTACCACTGCTCAATCTTTCTTATGTTTTGATGCAGACTGTAAGAGCACTGCAAATAATTCTTGGATTTTCATGCACACTTCTTTAGCACTGTATTTCCTTCACAAATTTTTGCTGCACACTGCAGTAGTACTGGCAACACTTTATAATTTTTATCACACTTCTTTAGCACTGCATTGTCTCAGCAATCTGGTTACCCTTACTGAATTTGTCACAATGGCATTACAGTGGTATAGCAATGGCAATACTGTGGTCAGCTGAAAAATCCACAATAGTACTACCCCAGTGGTACTCTGGTATCACAGTGGTAGGTGATATATAGATTTTCCTCTGTGCATTGGTAGTGCACTGGCAGAATGGTATCCCTATGGCATTTTTTTACCATTTTCTCTATCACACATACACTGGTAATACAATGGTATCACGAAATTTTGAGATTTTTGTCGGCTCCCACAAATACTGGTACACTGGTAGCACAATGGTACTGCGTTATTTTGACATTTCAGTATTTGGTACCTCTCACAGCAACCCTAGACTCATGTGGTAGCACAGTGGTACCAGTATTAATCTCATCATACTCTGTACTCTAACGCATTGTTAAGATAAATTACATTATCAGCCTCATGGAGAACAGCTCTCAATTCCATATTTGTATTTGTTCACTTGTCTTTATCTTACTGGTAATGGACTGTTATTGTTCACATAGACCAGAACATTCAAAGAGCATTTGTGATCGCTAAATGGGTAAGTGACTCTCAAACACTTTGCACCCCAAAAACAGGGTAGGATCACAAAATGATATCTTGAATAGCATAATTAGTGAGTCTCTGACCAGTTGGTAAATGGCTCTAAAAGATGTTGCCTCCCTAAACCAGGCAGTATCACCTCTGCCTCCTACCACTGCCCCTTTGAGCTCCCACCATCAGTAATATCACACTTCCCTTGGTGTTCAGTGGTGCTGCTGTCCATTCCATACACTGGAAACTGCCAATAACTACCTGCCCACCCAGTCCCACCGCTTGCACCATTCATGGCCCCCACCATATGTTTACGGCACTCTCCCCACAGTGGCAGTGGCACCAGACACTCTGCTAACCTCTGTGACCAACTGAGGACAAGGCAGCCAGTTTTGCTCTCTGTGTGCCTATTGTATAAACAGCTAGTACAGTTAGCACATGATTGCGAACTATCATCCATTTTGTGCCTGATCAAGGAGCTGAGAGGATGGTCTGTGCCAAATGTGGAAGGGTGTCAAATATATAGTAAGGCTGGAGACCAAGGGGTAGTTGCTTAGAAACTAACTGGGTCATGGTGGGGACTTTGGATATACAGGGGGCAAGGACGTTCATTCAACACACCACTGCTCACTCTATCTCAGGCCCTGGGCTGTCTTCCTCCATCAGCCCAACAGACCTATCTCCTGGCCATCACAGTCAATAAGGCCATCCAAAACTGAAGTACCCGCTCCGCAATCCCACCTTCTTTGGCCAAAGTGTTTGTTCTAGAGCTCTGCCTCACTGCTGGCCCCATGCTGAGTGTCCCTAGTCTCCACGTATGGGTAAATGTGCATTCTCATCTGTAGCCCCTTTCCTTTGGAACAACCTGCCCACTCCACTTAGCACCACTGACTCTCCAGGACTCTTCCACTCTCTCCTTGGATCTCACCTGCTGTCCTCCACTACTTGCTCCTGCCCTCCCAACTTATTATCATGCCTCTACTTCCCTTCCCTCCTTTTCCTTCTTGGTCCATACCTACAATGCCATGATGCACTTTTTCCTTCACTCATCTCAGATCATGCCTAATTTGTATTACAACTTGGCTACTACTGTACCTGCTATTGTCATAAATGTTATTTATCCATTGTGCTGCAAGTTTATATATATCTTCATATAAATATCCTGTATATTTTTATTACTGTCTATTGTATGCCTTGTCTCAGCCTCCTTTGTACTTGCTTTATTCCTGTGCCATCCTCAATGGCCCAGGTCATGCCTGAAAATGGTTATCGGACCAGTGCATCTACTCGGTAAACAAATGAATAAATAAATAAATGGGAACCACTGAACATCAGAGATAGTAACAATCTACTGTATACCTGCGGGGTGATTGTAGGATGGGGTAGGACTGGAGAACAGGTAAATTAAGAACCTGGACCTGTGGGATAATTAGGGAAGGGGGCCCAATGGAGACTGTTTCCCAGGAGGGCTCTTTGGTGGTGTAACTCCCAGGATACATTTTGCCTGGTGCTGTAATGTGGCCTGTGCTGTAATCGGCATCAGCAACATGGCTATCACACCAGCATGGGTGAACCCTTTCTCCACACCCTCCTGAGTGTCAACCCTATAACAGGTTTTGGTGGCATCTGCAAAAAGACATACCTTCCCATTCAGTTCTTCTGCAATTTCACTTTATGAAGACACTGAAGGGCCCTCCTAGTACTGAGCCCCACCACTTGCACCATGCCTTTAACCAACTGTTGAAAGTTTGTGTGGAAAGTCCTATCTTCTCCCAAGATGTATGTAGGCAACCTTTTGGCAAAAGCCACCATGCATGCCTGGGGACCCTCCCCTATCCTGAAATTTCCTGCACTACCCCTACCCGTCCCTTGCTAGGTCATTTGTCCCCAGGTGGACAATGACATCTAGCTCCCTCTCATCTCCTGCCTATTGATCCACTGTATCTGCTCTCATCCCTCCAAGCCAAAGTACCTCTCAGGTATTTCACCTCTCCTTTACCCCATGCAGCCTGCAAGTCTATCCTCTAATTAAGTCCCCACCAGCAGTTGCTTCCTACTCAGCTGGGGGCCCTTCCTCCCTCCTTGTAACTGTGAAATGGTCCATGGACAGTGCTTTCCTTGGGAAGGTTTCTCCAGGGCCGAAAGAGTGGTTCAGCTGCAGGAGAGTGGTTGGCTGGGCAGGGCCCATTTCAGATGCAGGGAGAGTGGTTAGTAAACAAAGCAGGTGACTGAAACTCTGACAAACAAACCAGTACAGGGGCAAGAAATGCAAGCCCCATAGGAAGAGCACAGTGAGGGGTTACAATAGATCATTTAGGAGGAAGTCTCAGGTCAGGGAACCACAGCTGAAGAGAACATACAGAACAGGTAGGCATCAGAAAATGATGCATGGGGCAGCGGACAGACATGGACTCATGAAGGCATGCATGGGAACTACGGATGCCAATGCTGGAGTGCAAGGCCAGCTTAGGTAGGTGGACACTGACCTGTAGGTAGAATGCACAACACACAGGGACCCTGCATCCCTGCATGCTGGACAGCAGGGAAGTGTACCATGGAGCATAGCCCACTGCAGCACAGTAGCTGATGGGGCCCAGGACACTGTGGACACAGAACTTAGATGTGACCATGATGCACAGCACAGCCTTGAAGCACTGGGACTGTGGGCAGACAGTGGCACTACAGTACTGGTGACAAACCACCCACAGACAAGTAGCAACTGCCACAGGTGTGGCCCATGGAGTGTGATATGCAAGCAAGTGCAATCACACCGCAGATACCTGAACTGGAACCAAAGCTGGTCATGTTGCACAGTCCCTCTGGCACAATGGAGGACAGCATGGAAACCACGGAGAGGCCAGGGTGCTCAACTGCAACCCCAACAACATGGACAATCTGTGAGGTGGTACCATCCAGGAAGGGAAAGTCCAAGCTAAATATGAATGGCTACCTCCTGGTCCATGAATGGACCTGCAATGAGACAGTGTACTGTTTTTAACATATCATATTTTTTTTTCACCTGCTGCACACACTCTGACTTGGGGCATCCAGCAACCAGCTCCACCCACCTGGAGAGCTGGGTGGCTCAAACTGCATCCAGGAGGATCAGGGGCGCCATCATGCCACTCTTGCTGGAGGGCTCCCCTCTGCCTCTACCAGCCAGGACAGCCCCGGATCCTCCTCAACAGGACTCCACTAAAGTCCTCCGGGTGGCTCAGAGCACAGCCATCAAGCTGCAAAGTCATGCCCAGACATTTTCCTTCGATTGGCCCCAGTAGCACGGACGTGCAATGACATCCAAGAGCAATGTACCGCCATCTGCCATGCTCCCCATGTAGTGTCACTGACACTAGTAGTGCCCCAGACATCCCCAGGGAGCTGCTACAGCACAGGGAAATTCCCCAGCCTACCCCAGGACTGGGAAAGCAGTCTATGGATGTTCGATCCCAGTCCTCCCCTGCCGACCCCCGACGGCCCAGGCTCAATCCTGAACCCGGATCACTGGCGTGGCATAAGGTATGGCATCCAGCGCCTCAATTCTCTGCACCACCGGGACGGCCTGAGACAGTGTAATGGTGCTGCCAGCACCATAAGTCCAAGTCCTGCCTTGGCCAGGCCATCACACTGCTCCAGGATGGCCAGCACCACCTAAAGAAAAAGAATGAGCACAGTCATGCTCTGGAGGTGACAGATGCTCTACCAGCACAGGTGTTGGCTGGCATCAAGTAGAAGGCACACAGCACCATGGCTGGCCCGCATAGCTACTGCAGTGTGAGGCAACTGCAATGGCCACTGAGCTATGGCAGCAGTTGACTGCAAAGAGGGCCCTGCTGCAGATTGTGAACAGGACCCGGCCAAGGACCTCTCACCAGAACCAGTGACACTGGCTGACCTCACTATCCCCAAGCAGCTACAGATGGTGACTGGATGGCCATGGTACAGCAGGATCACCGGCAGCACCACCCACCAGGTCCTTCTACTCACCACAGAGGACAACATCAGGGACCTAGCACAGGCACCCTTCTGGATGATGGATGGTATGTCCAAGACTGTGCCACACCTGTTCACTCATTGTTCACCATCCATGCACCCATGGGGATGGGCCCTAACAACCTCATTATGTCATTGATGTATACACTGATGACGACAAACAGCCCGCAATGTTACTGCACCTTGTTCCAGGAGCTGAATAAATATGCCAGTATACAGTCCTGCACCCTCAAACCACCTACGATCATCACTGACTTTGAGCAGGCTGCGATCAATGCCTGTAAGATGGAATTTCCACAAGCCATAAACAAGGGATGCCTGTTCCACTTTGGACAGATTGTGTGGCGGAAGGTCCAGAGCTTGGCCTTGCACCACAATACAGAAGTGACCCAGACTTCAGCCTAAAGATCCATGAACTCGTGCTCCTGCCCATCTCCTGGCACAGGACATTCCAGCAACATTCAGCCTCCTGAAGTCAACCATTCCACCCAATGCCACTACACTCTTTATTGTTTAGAGCAGACACATGCTGGGCAGGATGGCTGTACAGTAGGGTGACCAAGGTGCCACGAATGATGACCCCATGTTCCCACTCAGCTGTGGTTGGTTGCAGATCTCAAAGATGCTAACGTGGACCCAAAGCAATGTCGAGACCTGGCACTGCCCATCTCCATGCCCTGCTCGGGAAGGTGCATATAGGGGTCATGACAATGCTAGCAGAACTCCACAGGGAACAACCAATGGACCTATGTCACCAGGGAAGGCATTTGTTGTGGACTGTCATGGACACCACCAAGAAGAGTTATGAGGGAGGATAAGGATGGTACTAGCATCCAAGGGACAAGGACAAGCTGCTGAAGTTCCTCTGTGGCATGGCACCCAACACCACCCTGTAGGGTTTCCATGGTGACTTGGCACCTGACAGTTGTACACTCACAGTACACATCATGCACAGCCACCAGGTTGCCACTGTGGCCCCCTACTGTTGAATAAAGTTTCACCCCCACTTTTAACATGCACCCCAACCTGGTGGTGATGTCTCATCACAACACTGCTGGGTATCGCCAAGCAGCCCACTGCACACTGCCACATCTGCACTGTGTGTTGCATGCTCCACAAGCCTGACTCTAAGCGAGTCCCCAAAAATCCTTTCAGCTGTTCATGTGTGCCACCACGTTGCACAGTCTGTGAAGCTGTGTGAGGCCCACCAATCCTTCCAGCTGTGCAACTGTGTGGAACATCATTCCCCACAATGGGCCCTTGTAGAACCCCACAACACACTCGGCAGCCTTCATGCCACAGTGGGCTCCTGTGGCACAGCCCCCCCCCAAACACCTCAGACTTTCTGTATGGTTACTGCAGGCCCATAGTGGGCCTAGCCTGACCACTGACCACATGCACACATTGCACGATTAGTTGCAAGGCATGCTGCTCTGTGTCCTGGCATCCACGTGGTGTTGCTGTGGACCATTTCCTGGTGCAATATCCATGCTCTCTGTCCACTCTGCTGTGTGCCTGCAGTGTCATGCATACCCGACCAACAGGCCTGGTATTCCAATTCCTTCATGCATGCCTAGCTGGCTGGCTGTCAGCTAACATAATCATGCATGCAGGGATGCCACGGACAATCCCCATGCTGCCTGGGATGGCTGGTCAACACATTGGGGCATACACGGCTGTTGTTTCATCCTGTCCCACGGATGGTGAGACAGTCATCCCTTACCAGGGTCTGTGATCAGGTCAGTGTGTGTCTCGGAGGGGTGCACCACATGCGGGGTGGGTGTTTCACATGGTCCATGCTGTTCAGTAGTGTCTCAGGTCCTGGGATGGGTGGCGTGGAGTCGGGATCGGGTGCTTCGTGTGTTTGTGGAAAATCCACTCAACAGCCGCACAGCATCTGACCTCCTCTGGCCTGACAGTCATCCAGGCGCTGTCCTCAGTCAGGCCACTGTGTGTTGGGCTGTTGGGTTGTTGTGTGTGGGATGCAGCATGTCAGACTAACAAGCGTTGGGATTATAAAGGAATTACTAGCAGGCAGGGTTTTCTATGTGCAAGCAGAGTGGTCAGTGGTGGGATGGGCAATTGGTATCTGGGCAAGATGGGTGGTCTGGGTGGGTCCAGCTGCAGAAAGAGTTATCTAGAGGTGCTGGTCCAGTTCTAAGGAGGGTGCTTTGTTTGGTGAGACTGGGAGGTTGGTCCAGCTGCAGGGAGGTGGTCTACTGGGGTGGGAGGCAGGTCTGGGGTTTCCATCTGCAGGGGATCGTGTCTGAGGTAGGGAAGGATGGCCTGGAGCAGCCAGCTACAGGGTGGGTGATAGTTGATGGGGAGAGGCTGGTTTGGGGCTTGCAGGCTGGACTAGCACACGGGCAAGGTACACACAACTGGGAGAGGTCTATTGGGATGTTGATATGGTTGTCCAGCTGGGTGGTCATCTGGGCAGGGGTGTTCAAGATGTGAGTGGTCATGGGGTGCAGGCCCAAAGAGCTTGTACTTGGAACCCTCACTGAAGTCAATACTAAATTTAGTATTAAAGCATTCATTAATTTGCCTTCCAAAACTAATTTAGTCATTTTAATAATCTTAATCATCATTCAAAATACAACAGCTAAGAATACTAAATTTAATAAGTATTTCAGCAGACTAGTTGTTCAAGAATAAGTTATTGCTAAATGAGGATTAGAAATAGATTGCAATGCTCTTAAAGTATAATTTTTTTAATACAACTGAATCATAAATGAAGATTAGTCCAGCAGAGTAGTTTTAAGGATTTAAATTGAGCAATCAAGGCTGGGTACATTACCGTGCATTCCAGTTCTACTAAGCAAGGAGACAGATAAAACAACCAGCAACACCAATGAATTTTACAGAAGGTAAGCAATAATAAAATGTGGATTTTTACCTGGAAATAATATGGTGCAAAAAAAGTTGGCAGTGTCCCTTTTAAAGTCTATTCTAAACGACATTTCCCATAAGTCTACTCAGTCAGAGGCCTACATTTCCCAGCTCTCTTCCTGTCTGTGTCCAGTGTGATGAAACTGCACGAGTGCTCTGTGGTCTCCATTTTTGAACAACTGTGGTTTCCTACAGCTAAGATTTACATGTTAAGGTAGAGCTTATGTTTAAAAGTACATCTTTTAACTCCTGAAATGTTAAATACAGTAAAGGAATTATCACTCAGGTGTTTTGTTTTTTTCAAAATGAAATGCTGTGCAAGTTTCACTATTAATGCTTTGTCTTGAAAACATTTCTCTTCTCTGAACTCTTGGCTAAACTTTGAAATACATTTTATTTTCAATCAAACCCCAAAGTGTTTAGGATGCATTGTGCCTCTAGATTACTTGTTATTGTGAAATTTTTGTTGATTTAGTTACTTTAAAGTAGTGTTGGTGGTGGTGGGGCAGGAGAATGAACAGCAGGAAGATTGTATAACTGAGCAAATTCAGAATGCATAGAGAAAAGATTACAACTTTTAATTTGAGAAAATCTGGAGTTACCCTAAAGGAAGAATTATTTGCAGATATTTGAGTGTGTTTGTGAGAACTTTTTTTTACGTTTAATATTTGTATTTAACAGTTGCATGTGTTAATCCATTTTGTAATCCTGGGATCAATGTATTTTTTTTCTTTGCTGAAGACTGCATTAATTTATATTTTTGTTTATTTTATTTCGTTTTTGTTGACCACTAAGTACACTAGACAGATTCTTGTTCTATTTTCAGGCAAGACCGGAGAGAGGAATACAGATGAAAGCCAACTGACCTTGAACCAGATTAAGCTGTTGGTGGTATTTTAGTGAATTGGGGGAATATGGACAGGGCACTGGAGAAATTTCCTGCTTTTTGAAGTGCCATGGGATCTTTAACATCCACCTGAACTACCACCAGAATAGGCAGATGAGACCTTCGGTTTAACATCTCATCTGAGAGAACAGTGCCTCAGGGTGCCTTGTCATCCCTCATGCTACAGCATCAGTATGGGATATTAACATAAGTGCCTAGTATGGGAATAGAACCCACTGCCTCTGATCTCCCAGCCTCGGGAGTAGTGTGCTACCTGCTGAGCCACTGACACTGCAAATGCAATATGTTAGTGTCATATATATATAGTATATATATATATATTTTTAATACTATGTTGAGAAGTATATGGGGTCCACGGTTGAGGAAGGGAGTGATTGGGGGGTCTAGGTGTAAGGAGGTTCTGCTCTGGAGCGGTGGGTGTGTCCAGCTTTTTGGAAAGGTGTCCAGCTCTGGGAGGTTACTCAACCTGCAGAGGGAGGGAGGCTGGTCTGTGGGTGGGAATGAACCCAGGGTCTAGCTGCAGAGAGGATTGTCTGCTGGGGAGGCTAGTCCAGGGCATGAAAAGGTGAGCCAGCAGCAGGAAGGGTGGCTGGTGGTGGTGGTAGGGCTAGTTCAAGGTTGGAAGTGAGGTCTAGCTGCAGGGTGGATAAGCTGCAGATCCTAGTTATCCAACAGCTGACTTCCCTCCTACCCACCAATAGAATTGGTTCATGCTCTGTCCCGCGTTCCTGAAGTCCCCCACTACTGTTTACCCACAACCTCCTTAGGAGGCCATTCCATGTGTTCACCACCTCTCTGTGAAAAATACTTCCTCATGTTGCCCTAGAGCCGTCCCTCTATGTCTTCAATTTGGCCTCTTGTTCTTGCATCTCTTTTCTGAAGATGCTACTCTTGGACTTTGTTGATTCCTTTGAGGTGCTTGAAATTTTCTGTCCTGTCTCCCTGGCCCTCTTCCTCAAGGGCATACGTATTCAACTGTCTCTCTTTGTATGGCTTCTGGGTGCAGACCATACGCTTCTTTTAGTTGCCCTCCTCTGGACTGGCGGTTGAAGTGCCTGCCATTACTGTCACTGTAGTTCAGTAGCACTAAACTGGCTGCCTAGCAACCGCTGCCCAGCATTTCTGGTCAGCAGTTTTCTGAACAGCCTCCCTGCCTGCTACATACAGTCTGGGCCGAAAGGACATCACCCCCCACATTAGGTTCAGGGAAGATAATGTAAAAATTTGCCACTGTCCTTGAGGGGTGACCCGTTATATCACCAGGCTATACCTTTCAAACCACTGGCCTCCTGGGACAACTCAAGGCTCCTGAACCACCAGTGTCCCTTTTTTAAATGTAGAGACCACTGGCCCAATGCATTCCACCTGCCCATCGGACTACTTCTTAAATTTATTGGCTACCTGCAGGTCACCTAGGGGCGCTAAGGGAGGTTTGCCGAGTCCCAAATACCACTTTATTCTCTATTCCTAGCTGTCTGCATTTTTTATTCCATCTCTAGTTTCCTTATTTTGACCTAGTTTGTCTTTTCCTCTAAAACTTCTCCTCCTTTACTCCTGCGCTATATACCATTTTTGTATCTCTCTACTCTTGCTACTATAACTTCCCCATACTGATCTATTTTTCCCTTTATTTCTACAGATCTGGCCAAACATACCAATCAGATAAGTATCTTTGTTCAATTCTAACACTCTAATCTCTCCTCTAGCACCTCCGACCCTTTGTCTCCCTTCAACCTTCTCTGTTCTTCCCTTTCAGGTCCTACCAGAATACCCCAAACCAAGGACACCCCAACTCTGGACTCCCCTACTCTGATGGAACAGGTAAGTCCTAATTACTTAACTGCCTTAGAATCATAGAAATCTGGTGACAGAAAAGGACCATTTTGGCCAGTCGAGTCTGCCCCTTACCCCCATCCCCAATCATCATCTTTGTCAGAGACACCCCACTCTGCCCACTGGTCAGCTCCCTGGGATCTGTCCCATGCCCCTTGAACCCTTTCACCATTTTGCAAGACACCACCACTTCTGGTAGTCAGTTCCTGACTCCACCACCTTCTCAGTGATGTAATGCCCCTCACACTGCCCTAAACCTTCCTCCTTCTAATCTTGTTTATGATCCTAGTTCTAGCACTTATTTTCCCTTGCAAATAAGCTTCCCACCCTCACCTTACTAGTCTCCAGCAGGTACAGATCAGATTCCCTCCACCTCTCCTCATAGGGCTGCCTATGCATAGCGTGCACCATCTTGGTTGCCCTTGTCTGAACCCTTTCAATCCTGTCTTATATCCTTGTGTAGGTGAGGCCTCCAGAACTAAACCCCATACTCCAGGTGAGGCCTCACCATGGATTTATAAAGGTGCATCAGCACCTCCCTTTTCTGTTTTATACCCCTTCATATGCACACCAGCATTCTATTCACTTTGCCCACCACTGTGCTGCACTGGTTCTCCGCCTTAAGGTTATCTGAAATTATAATCCCCAGATCTCTGTCCTGCTGAGTTTCCTTACCCCCGTGTGTAAATGGTTTGCGGTTATTACACCCATGTGCATTACTGTGCACTTTTTGGCATTAAATTTCAGCTGACAAGTTTCCGACCACCTCTCTAGAATCTTTAGGCCCTCCCTCACTGCCTCCACCTCCCCTACCAGGGTGTCTACCCTATTGCAGATCTTTGTATCATCTACAAATAGGCACACCTTCCCCTGCAGTTCCTCCGCTATATCTAACATACTAAAAGCCAGCAGAATAGGCCGGATGGTCTGTTGTGTCTGCTCGGTAGCCAGCCTCCTAATGGGTTCTTTCTTTCCCACCCAGCCCCAGAGAGGGTCATCCTCTTCTTCAGTTTACCCTTGAACCTGTCCCACTCCCTCTTCAAGCCCTCCACTGTGCCCTCCTCCACCAGACTCCTGGACAGTGCATTCCAGGGCTCCACCGCCCTCTCAATGAAGTAAGGTCTCCTGCATCCCCCCTGTAATTTCCCTCCTCTAACTTCCTCCTATGTCACCTGGTTGTTTCCCACCTTTACTCTGAACATCTCTTTGGCACCACCCGTTTATTCCTTTTACATATTTGAAGACCCCTATCATGTCCCCCCGTCTCCCCTCTCCTCCAGCGAGTACAGCCCAAGCTCTTCCAGACTTTCCTCATAGGGCCTTCCTCCCATGCTCTGAAGCATCCTGGTTGCCCTCCTCTGGACACTCTCCAGCAGTGTTGCATCATCCTTGAGGTGAGGTCTCCAGAACTGCAAGCAGTACTCGAGATGTGGTCTGACCAAGGCATTATACAGAGGAATCACCTCCTCTTTCTGGACGTAATCCCTGGGCTATGCAGTATCCGGTTTGCTTTGGCCACAGTTCTTCTGCAATTTTTAGTGTTATTCATTTTGACGTCTACCACCACCCCTAGATCCCTCTCACTCGTTGTGGCTTGCAGTATGACACCCCCGGGTGTATACATGGCCTGGGTTTCTGACCCTCGGATGCAGCACCCAACATTTGCCTGCATTAAACCTCAGTCCCCACCTCCTTGACCACCCCTCCAGGGTATCCAGGTCCCTCTGGACTGTCTCTCGCTTCATCCCCGTCCGCCAATGCTCCCAGTTTGAAGTAATCCGCAAAGAGACTCATCCTACTCTTAACCGCCCTCCCCATATCGAAGACATAGGCATTGAAGAGGAGTGGCCCCAGTACCGAACCTTGGGGGACCCCACTGGTGACCTTCGTGGAGGAGGAGACTACCCACCACTACCCTCTGTATTCACCCTGTTAGCCAATTTTCTACCCATCTGAGCACCTGACCTCCCACCCCCAGCTTTAACAGCAGCCCATTTTGGGGTACCGAATCAAATGCCTTACTGAAATCCAGGTATAGGACGTCCTCTGGTCTGTGCCGGTCCAGGATCCCAGTCATAAAAATCTATGGGGTTGGTCTAACATGTCTCCCGGATAAACCATAATGTTTATCATCCAGTTGCCCCAACCTTTCCAGCTGCCTCCTGAGCCTATCCTTGATAATGCCTCCATTACTTTGCCCACCACAGGCGTTAGGCTGACAGGCCTATAATTCCCATCTCTCTCTAGACCCCCATTTGTGGATAGGCACCATAAGCCACCTCCAGTCTTGAAGCACCCATCCTGTCAGCAGAAGAGGTAGAGTGCTGCCAGTGGTGTTGCTAGCTCATCGGCCTTCATAACCCCTGGATGCAACCAATCTGGCCCCGGTGCCTTATCAGTTTTAGTGTCCGAAGGGCCTCCTTCACCCTTTCCACTTTGATTTCTCCTCCTCCCAGCCCACCCTCATTTAACCACCCATCCCCTTCTAGACTTAGCCCAGCCTGTACCCCAACTTCTCAGTCCTCTCGACTCCATCTGACCTCTTGACTCTGCTGGCTCCCTTCCTTCCCATTGGGCTGGAGGGATCCCCTGCCTCCTGCGTAAATATCAAGGCAAAGTACTCATTTAGCACCTCTGCCTGATTTCCCTGCCTCCTGGAGTCCATCCTCCTCAGTCCTAATCATGCTGATCTGTGTCCTCCTTTTCTCTTCTCCCTTGTGTATCTATAGAATCCTTCCCCCTTCGGATATCCCTAGCCAGGTTTGCTCCCCTCACCTTGGTTCCCTCACCAATGTGGTGACCCTTCCAGCCATCCACTCATACCCTCTCCCTATCCCCCCTAGAGCGCTTAAAACATGCAGAGGCAGCCTTTTTATCCCTCACTGCCTCCTGCACCTCCCTGGTCCACCAACACGGCTTGTTGGCTCTACCATGCTTACGCCTCACCTTTATACAGGAGTTAGTAGTCTCCTGCACCCCCCTTCTTAATGGCCTCCCACAAGCTGCCAGCATCCATGTCCGGCCTAATCTTGTCCAAGCTCCCGTGTAGAATCCTGCCCATGCCCACGAAGTCCGTTCTCCTGAAGTCCACTACTACTGTATTAGAATGGTTATCCTCCCCTCAGATGCAGCAGAAACCAGACTGTAGTGTGATCACCACCTGCCAGCGGGCTGCACACCTCCAGGCCCTTTATCTGGTCACTGTCTGCTAGGACACAATCCAGTATCCGCTCCTCCCTAGTAGGTTCCCCCACCTGCTGGACCAGGAAGGCATACTGGAACGTATCCATCAGTCTCTGTTCCCTGGCCACAGAGGATGCCATAGTGTCCCAGTCTGTCTCCAGCATATTAAGGTCACCCATGATCACCACCATACCCTTTCCACGGTCACAGTGCCCCTTGATGTTCTCAACTAGTTTGTCCTCCAGGGCCTCTTCCATCGTTGGGGGTTCTGTACACCACCCCTGTTTTCAATCTTTTACCTCCGCTCTTTTGTAGGGTTACCCAGATCTCCTCCACCTCCCCTACAGCCTCCTCCACTCCACTAACCGCTATGTCATTTTTGACTATTAGCACTACAACCCCTCCTCTTCTCTCTCCTCTATCCTTCCTGAATATTTTGTAACCCACCAAATTTAGGTCCCAGTCATTTTTCTGAGTGGCCCATGTCTCAGTAATTGCTGCCACATCCACTGATCCCTCAGCCAGAATCACCTAGAGCTTGGGCATTTTGTTGCCCATGCTCCTAGCATTGATCTGGGCTGTCCTCCATCCTGACCCCTCTCCTTCTCCAGTCATCTCGACCCTGAGCAGTCCCAGATGCCCCTTCTTGCACAGCTCTGGATGGATTTAGATCACAGTTACCTGCCTTTTTCTGTGCCCTGGACCGGGACCTCGAGCAGCCCTCCTGGAGCCACTCTTTTACTTAACCCCACCCTTACAAGTTTAAACCCACCTCTCGACTATGAATCCAGCAAGATTTAGTTTCAAGATCTCCCTCCCTCGAAGTTGAGGTGTAGCCTATCCCTGGCATATAACCCTTGTCCTCCCATGTATCCCCAGTCCCTCACCATCCCTACCTTCTGCCTGCACCAGTCCCTGAGCCACTGGTTCACACCTCTAAGTTTATGTTTGGTCTCCCTGGACACCCTAGGTACTGGCAGAATCTTAAAGAAGGAGATTGCGCTTCTGTAGAGTGGTAAACCCTGGCCAGTTCCCGGAATCTTGCCTGGATTTCTAGTTCACTGTTCCCCTCTAAGTCATTTGTTCCCAGATGTTCCGTCTGGGGATTCCCCGCATTCCAATGCTATCGAGTATAGCTGGAATTTGGCCTTGTGTACAGCTAGGCCTGGGATACATTTAGCCTTGACTGGGCTGCTTTTTCCCTCCCACTGGATGCCCTAGGTCATGGAGTCACCCAGCAGGATCACCTTCTCCCCCCTCCCACTTTACTGGCCCATTAGATTCCATCCAGGCTCTTCCTTCTGTCATCAACCCCCAGCTTACTTCTCTTGTCCCTCAGCCTGGGGATCACAAGCCTGTGCTTGCCCTACCATGCTCATTCTTCTACATGTTGCTCCCAGCCTGCTCCTTGCCCCCCAACCTCCTGGGTGGCACAGATTGCCCCCACCCAGATCTCTCGGACTCTTTCTGGGCTGGTATCCTCAGATCCCACCCAGGCTCCCTCTACTGCTTCCTCCTTGCCCCTCCCCCAAGTTCTAAATCCTTCACCCCATCTGCTGTGTTTCTCCCTACCCCCGTCTTTCCCCTCCTCTCCACCTCATCTGATTTCTCCCGCCTGAAGCTGGCCTATCTAGAGTATTCCTTATCCTTGGTTGACTTCCCTAACCTGGATGCTTGCCCAACCCTAGTCCTCCTCCTCCCACCCTGGCTTCCTCTGCCTCCCCTTCCTCCCACCTCCCTCCCACCTAGGCTAATGTCTCTCCCCCCCCTTCTGTGGATCTGGTTCTCTCTCCTGCCCCACCTCCCCCAGCTTACTGACCAAACCCTCTCTGTTTGCCTGCTCCCCTCCTCCTCCTGCCAGCCTCTCCACCTCATCTCCCGTATACAGCAAGGTGAATAGATTAGTAAGTGTGATGCTTGCCCCCGACTTGCTCTCTCCTGTCCCCCCTCCTTCTGGTCAGCCACCTCCCTACGATGTGATTTCCGTACATTGCTTGTTTCATGCCCCACCCCTCCTGAGTAACCACATGATCCTTGTCTACCTGTTCCCTGGGTTATGCCATATTGGCCTCGTGTACTCTCATGAGGTCCTTTCCACACCTTCCTCCCCACCCTCCCGCCTTCCAGCTGCCTTCTGATCCCTCTACTTCCTCCCTAAGACCTGCCAACTGAAAACACACTGGGCACTCTCGAACCTCCTTGCCCAATTTAATATTATTGCCCTTCACCTGTACACCCAATCACTCTACGAAGTGCACGCTTTGGCCACCCCAAAGTCTACCCCCATTTTAGGTGAGCAATGCGGCCCTCTAACAGAAATAATTCAGTCAGTGCTGCACTAAAACCCAAGCAGTTTGCCCCCTCCAATTACAGCAATTTTCCCTCTTTCTTGACAGTAGCCAGTTTTCTAGCCCTAGCAGTAGACGGTTCACAAGCAAAATTAGCCCATCACAACACTAGCCAGCTCAGAGACCCTAACAGTAATCGATTCACACACAGTTTGCCTACTCCCACAGATGTAGCTGGCATACAGTCATTTATACAGTCTGCTTCATTATGCCCCTTCTGGTAGTAGTCAGTGTTGCCCCAAGTACAGTGTACAGGACCCTTTTCCCCAATCAATAACAATCCAGCTTCCTAGTGTTCCAGTTCGCCCAATCTAGACTTGTCCTCCTCCAAGGCTCTGCCCTCACCGACCATTTAATAGAGGTCAGGGCCAGGGTGGGTGGTGTGGAACAAAGAACAGCTCTCCTCCTCTGATTGCAACTGGACTATTTGCCTTTTATGGCCCAGTCACACAGTCAAAGGTTTGCGCCCTATTCACTGATTGGCCGCTCCTTCCTGAGTCGCCGGCTTGCAAAGTTGTGGCCGATGTGGACCTGGTATGCATGGCCTGTCTCCCGCCAACAAGAGCTTCCTTGTCGATCACCAATGTGATCCCATCCTCTCCCACTGCCGACGCAGCCCCAGAATGCCTGCCCACACCACTTCCAGCGACAAGCCCCGGTCTGGAAAGAACAGCTCTCCTTCCCTGATTGGAACTGGGCTAATCGTTGCTATAGATATTAAAAAAGGATGGGTCCCAGCCTCAACCCCTGGGGCACACCACTGCCACCCTGGAATGCACCCCATTTGCCTTACCACCACCCTCTGGTTTCAGTCTTTGAACCAGTTCTCCACCCACCTTGTTATTTTCTGTTCCACCCCTAAGCCTTCCAGCTCATTTACCAGCCTTCTATGGGCAAAGTGTCAAAGGCATTGCTGAAATCTGGGTAGGCCACATCCTCCTCCATCCACCTTCCTTGTTACCCAGTCAAAAACTCAGTTAAGTTTGTTGGGCACAACCTGTCTCCATAAAACCAAACTGCCTTGGCTCCTGGAGGCAGTATAGCACATTAGGTAAGGCTCTGAGCTACAAATCTGGAGACCTGGGTTTGAATCCAACAGCCGTCTAAGGGCATACTGTGTGATTCTGAGCAAGTTACTTAACTTCCTTGTGCTCCAGGCTGCATCTGGAAACAAGCTTCAGCTTAGTGTGCTACTCCTGGTTAAACAATGTTCCCTTCCCCCACTTCCCCTATAGACCATTGACAACCAGGTGCTCCACTATTCTTTCCTTCAGCAGTATTTCCATTACTTTTCCCACTGTTGTGGTCAGGCTGACCAGTATAGAGTTCCTGCATCCTCCCTGTTAACACTTTTGTATAGCAGGACCACATCAGCCCTTCTCCAATCCCTGGGCATGTCACCAGTTTACAAAGACAGGGTGAACAGGGTAGTTGGAGGCCCTACTAACACCTCCCTTAGCTCCCTCAGTGTCCAGGGGTGCATCTATCTGGCCCATAGCCTTATTGCTGCCAGTTTCTTGAGGATCCTTTCTTTTGCAAAGGGAGCTGTGTCCTTTTCTATGATCTCTCCATCCTTATTAATGCTGGCCCATTCCCTGCCCCTTCCTTTGTAAAAACCGAACAGAAGTATTTGTTCAGTATTTCTGCTTTCTGGTGGACATCTTTTACCCTCCCTCCATCCACCCTTTTCAGACACTCAGTATCTCCCCTTGCCTTCCTTTTCTCCCTGATGTACCTGCATGTAAAAGGTTTTGTCCCTCCTTACCACAATACTAACTGGCTGGCTTGTGTCAAGGGTCCCACATAAGTGTAGGTCTGGTGCCAATGTGCACTTTGCATGTGGAAACATTTTGGTTTGCCTGCTGTGTGCTGTAGTGTAGTGGATTATGATGACTGGTTTTGCTGGATTCTGCACTGACAGCTTCATTTGCAGCAGATCCTGGAGTCCTTTGCGGTGGGAGATTGTCCCACAGTGCATGTTAAGAGTTTATATAGGCTCTAATCTTTGGTTTACTGGCCCCACTGAACTCCCTGGGCTAAGTTCTGTCACAGACTGACTTATCCTCTGGAGAAGAGCAGAAGTGGAAAACATCTGATAACAGATTGTGTAGGCTCAAATGTGCACTGCAGGCTATTGGAACTTCTATTGCCTGTTGCCAGCTGAAGGGAGTTCTGGGACTGGTTGTGTCTGGGTATATCTGCCTAGAGATGGTCACAGTTGGCCTGCTGCAGTGTGCTATACTGCAATGGATGGTAGTTGGAAATTCCAAATCGGTTGGGGTGGGGACTTAGAGGAAGGATTAGGAAGTACTTCTTCACTGAGAGGGTGGTGGACAACTGGAATGGGCTGCTGAGGGAAATGGTGGGAGGGTTCACGGGGCATGGGATAAGCACAGAGGGCAACTGGCATGGGGGAACTACAGAAAAGGCCTAGTGGATATCTAGGCGAACTGGGCAGACTAGGTGGGCTTGCGGTCCCTTTCTGCCATCACATACCTGTGTTCCTATGTATTCTACAGGCAGATTGGGAAAAGGGAGGGGATCCACTACACCACCAGGGAAGCATTAATTGTGCCTTGAATATCTGTTCCTTGGTGTCTTTATCCTACCCTGTGTTGGCTGATGTGTGGAGCAACATGACGACCTACCCCAAAAAGATCAGTTCTAGGGTACAGGCAAAAGTCCTCCTCCCTCCCAACCATGACATCCCCTGAGTGACTGAGTCCATTCTAAAAGCCAGGTTGATGGTGTGGTACAGGTCAGTATCCCCCCAACCCACTTTTTATTTAACCTCTACAGAGCCTTTCTAACTGACCCAGCTGATCAGTATTTTTATTTTTCATACTGACCCATTTTCCCTTTTATATCTACAGGTCTCACAGGATATTGACTGGGAGTAGGAGGACACTGACCACATGTATCAGATCAGTATTGTTTTTTTGTTTACCCTACATTTTTGTCATATAATAGTTCATAACAAGCTGCAGATCCTTTGTGAGCCCATTGCTGTTCTTGTTTTACAGGTACGAATGGCTGCTATGGGAGGTACTGGGTTGGAGCTGTACCTTGTGCTTTAGAAAGGAGGCTATGGGCTTGGGAGTATGGGATGGGCATCAAGGTTGGGAACTCCACGGAACACCACACAACCAATTTGCCAAGACTCGTGAGGCTCAAACCCTGTTTTTCATTTTTTTGCTTTGTGTGCTTTGCATTCTAATGCCTGCATTAATGTAGTGTTTTTGTTTTGCAACAAGTACTGTCTCAGGGATCAGTCCTGGGGCCAGTCCTATTCAACATCTTCATTAGTGACCTAGCAGATGGACTAGAGGGTAAGGCTTGTCTGTTTGCAGATGACACCAAGATCTGCAACAGAGTAGATGATCCAGATGGGGTGGGCAGAATGAGAAGAGATCTGGATTAACTAGCAGAATGGTCAGAAGAGTGGCAACTGGGATTTAATGCAAAGAAGTTCAAAATCATGCACATAGGGAAGAGAAACCCTGAAGCCACTTATAGGCTGGGAGGGAGTTGCTAGCAGTCACAAAGGAAGAAAGAGACTTGGGCATCATCATCACTGATGACCTGAAATCATCAAAGCAGACCTCTAAAGCAGTAGGTAAGGCTAGGGGTGTTAGGGTGTATTAGTAGAGGTATCACAAGTCGTAAGAGGGAGGTAATAATCCTCTGTACAAGACATTGGTTAGGCCCCATCTGAGTACTCGTGCAGTATTGGAGGCCACACCTTCACAAGGACATTAACCAAATTGAGGCAGTCCAGAGAAGGGCAGCAAAATGGTGCAGGGACTGCATCAGAAGACATATGAGGACAGATTAAGCAGACTCAATATTATAGCCTTGAGCAAAGGAGGGAGAGAGGTGATATGTCGAGACATTTAAACACCTTAAGGGCATAAACAAGGTGAAAGAGTCTAACATGTTTAAATATAAGAAAAATAGCAGGACAAGAGGACACAGCATGAGATTAGAGGAGGCGATTAAGGGGAATGTGAGGAAATTCTTTTTCACAGAAAGGGTGGTAGATGCATGGAATGGCTTACCACAAGAAGTAGTGGCTATGAATACAGTGCAGGGCTTCAAACAGGCATGGGATAGGCATAAGGGAGCAATACAAATGACTATGAATAGATAGGTCACTGACATAGCAAGGCCGATGGCACATTTATAAGGTAGAAAAGAAATGGGCAGACTGGATGGGCCTTGCGGTCCTTATCTGCAAATCAACTTCTATGTTTCTATGTTTCTATATATATGTGTGTGTGTGTAATAGATAACCCACTGTAGGGTGTGTGGTCACGCTCTGATATACGCACACCTTGGTGTGTGTTGTTGCACATAAGGCCGCAGACCGAGTGCATCAACCACCCAAGCCGTGTGTATATTACTGCGCTTCCACACACCACACAGTGGGTTATCTATCTTATAAAATGGCAAAATTGTTTTGGAGGGAGTAAAAGTGCAGGTGTGTGGTTGCACTCGATATACGTAAAGTCACCTAATGGTGTTTGTCCAATGTGATTGATAATCCCTATATATATATATATATATATATATATACACACACACACACACACTATACATACATACACACACTTCACTCGAACAGCCCCTTGATACCGAAAATAATTTTTCCACACCATGCATAGTGCTCCCAGTCCGAAGAGGCTCTCTTCTCCTTTTGAAGATAAACCTGGAAATACTAGTGAGGACCTGCATATCAGGGAGGCTCCCATACCATTTTCGCAAACCAGAACGATTGTTGGTCATTCCTTTACCTAAATGTCCACCCCCTTCCTTGTGACTTTGAGTCAAACATGGGGTAACGGACTTTAGTACCTCCTATAGACATAGCCCCAAGATCTCCATCTTCTTTGGAATTCACAGACGACTTTCTCACTCAGGAACCCTTAAGCAAAGCTTCCTCTGCTGAGGTTGCAGATACTTGCAGATGAATACTGTTTTGTTTTGTTGAATTTTATGCGTCATCTTTAATGCAGCTTAATACACTGAAACAGAACTACAACACTGCTGACAGAGTGCTACCAAAATCACGCTGCACTGAAGTGCACTACAGGTGTTGATGCGGTGCTAATTAACATAATTCGCACACACTGAAAAAGCGTGCAACACTGCTTCAGGCAGTGTTGCTGACACAACACTACTTCTGCCAGTGTTGATGACAAAACACTGCTAATTGCGGTACTTTTGCAGTGTGATTACAGTGTTAATTAACATAATTCGCACACTGAAAAGCGGTGCAAAACTGCATAAGGCAGTGTTGATGACAAAACACCGCTAATTGCAGTACTTTGCAGTGTGATTACAGTGCTAATTAACATAATTACGCACACACTGAAAGAGCAGTGCAAAACTGCTTAAGGCAGTGTTGCTGACAGAACACTGCTTCAGGCAGTGTTGATGACAAAACACTGCTAATTGCAGTACTTTGCAGTGTGATTACAGTGCTAATTAACATAATTTAATAATAATTGCATCAGCACTGCATGTACACCAAAAGAGATCTGAAGATGCACTGATTAAACACTGATGGACTGCATTATGAAATGAAGTGTGCAGGAAGTGTACACTCTACTGTAACACTGAAATAACACCATGTAGTGACTATTTGAACACTTCACTTCCCTCTGGGTGGCCTCCAGCACAGTGATGTACCATACTGACTGATGGGCACTGTTCCCTAGTGATTCTTTTACAGTAGCCTCTCTGAGAGTCTCTCTGTTCATAAGGACAAGGCCTAGGCTTGCTCCCTTCCTTGTCAGTTCTCTAACGTATTGTGCAGGAATCCATCCTGAATTCTATTAGATGCCAGCTACTAGCATTAGTTGCTACTGGGACCTCAACCTGCCATCTGGCATGTTAAGGTCCTGCATCACCACCACTTCACCCTGTGCCACAGTTCTCCAAATCTCATATGTCAGTACCCCATCCTCTGCTTTCTTCTGATTAGGCAACCAGCAAGCTACCCTAATCCTGACGATCCTCACCCTATCTGAGGACAGTTCCATGAATTTATTTGGAAAATGTTTCACCAGGACAGACAACATGAGCTGTAAATAGCTCATTTCCAGAAGTGGCCTGGGGGAAGGGGTACAAATATTTTGGGATCAGTACAGGTACAATATTAATACAAAACACTTAAGTACATTGAACAAATAGTGGAAACATCAAATACACAGGAACAAGAATACACTGGGGGCAGTACAGGTAAAATATTGATACAAGACAAGTGACTACATTGAGCAAATAGAAACATCAAATGCACAGGAAAGAGTACATTGGGGATATCAGAGTAAATAATTACTTATTAAGGCAAAGCATTGAGTACAGGTACAGAGTTGAGGGATTCAGCCCACCCAGTGAGGGACAGCAAACTACCAATGAGTCATATGGTCAACTCAGTCTAAATATAGATGATCCTGTAGAAGGAGGCTTTAAGGAACGATTGACACAGATGAAAGTGCTAGGGAAGTAGGCATTTCATAAGAACGGAAGTGCTAATGTAAACCAGAGGGGGTGTTATTTTGATAGTCAAGGTATAGGGTGTGTAAAGAGGTGGGAAAGATAGTGGGGAAAAAGTATTGGGAGGGTGGAGGTGGCTAGTGTATAATCCCCTTCCAGGATGTTATGAACCTGCCAGGGGATCAAAATACTAGGCTGCAAGAAGGGAGGGAAGGTGTTAAGCATGGAAGGGGAGCTGGGGAGGAGGTCAGAGGTCGGCAGTAGTGAGAAGGTGGCCGCTGGAGAGTAAGTGGGGGGTCCAAGAGTGTTGGAGGGAGGATGGCAGTTGGTGCAGTAAGTAAGAAGAAGGAGTGGGCAAGGAGGATGGAAAAGTATAAGTTAGGGGTGGGAGGGGAGTGATTGGGAGGAGGTTACAGAGAGGAGAGCCAGACTAGGCCCCAAGGTACTCCACAAGGGATCAGCAGAGTCAGGTGAGGGGACTGCATGGGGAGAGAGAAGAGGGCTGAAGGCGGTCAGCAATTTAATAATGGAATGGGATGTGGATAAGTGCAGCTTGGTGTTAAAAGGCTAGTAGCAGGAACAGTTTGGGGAGTAAATATTGTGTAGGGCTATAGAGATTGAGTAAGGTGTTGAGAGGTCTGATAGGAGGAGAAGTGAGTTCCAGAGCTTTGGGAAGCAGTAGGAGAAAGCTTCCTGGCCTATGGAGAAAGAGCGACGAGGAATGGCTAGAGTGCGAGCATCAGTGGATCTGAGAGGTCGGGGGGGTGAGGCAGAGAGTAAGGAGGAGAGGTAGGAGGGGAGAGTATCAGGCCAGAATTCAGAAGTCAATTTGGCACAGTGCGATAGACACCTGGACTCAAGGGAGGGGAAGGTGAGGGAGTGGTACAAACAGCAGTGGTATGTGCAAGAAGGAGCCTCCATGGCAAAGTGACAAAGAATTGAAAAAGGGTGTCCAATCTGGTAAGGGACGTCTTGGGAGCAGCACTATAGACTATGTCACAGTAGTCAAAATGAGGAGGACATTTTCTGAACAAGATCTCACCTGTTAGTGGTAAAAAAAGTACAGTTCCTGTACAGGCGCCAAGCTTGGGCAGAGTTTTGCAGGGTGGCGTCGATATGAGCAGAAAAGTTTAGGTGTTGGTCTAGCCATGCACCCAGGTATTTAAAGAGTAGAATCCTCTACAGTTGTTCCATCAAGGGTGTGGAAAGTAGGATGGAGGACTGCCTAGAGAGTCTCTGCCTAGTGCCAAAGGTCATGGAGACTGTCTTCTTGGCACTAAGGAAAAGTTGATGTGATCTTAGCCAACTTTGAACATTACTGAAGTTTGGAAGTCACATCTGAGGGGGATTGGCCAGAGGTGTACAAGACTGTGTCATCAGCATACATATGGATGGAGGATGAGGAGCATACTGATGGTAGGTCATTTAGGAAAACTGAGAAGAGGAGAGGGTCAAGTACAGAGCATTAAGGCACCCCAGTAGAGGAGGGGATGTGGAGTCAGCTATTTTGACAGATTGGGTTCTGCCTACTAGGTAGGCTCGGAACCAGTTGTAAGCAGGCAGAGACAGCCCTGCTGATGAAAGGGTTTCAAGGAGGAGGGAGTGGAGACAGTGCGAAAGCCTTGGTAAGGCGACAAAGACAGCAGGCGTGATGTGACCTCTATCCATGGCTGCATAGACAGAGTCAGTGAGTCTAAGTACAGAAGTGGTTGTGGGTGATACTCCAAAACCAGATTGGAAGGGAGTGAAAAGGAAGACCCGTCCAGGTAGGAGGAGAGCTGGGTGAGAACAAGGTGTTCCTGGAGTTTAGCCAGAGTGTGGGGGGGAGAGAAGGGCGGTGAGTTGCCAGGAGAAGAGAGATCACTGCCCTTTAGTAGGGGAGAACTGGCATGTTTCCAGGCTGTAGGGATCGATGCAGTGTGGAAGGATAGATTGAGCAGTTCAGTAAGTGGGAGAGAAATAGCAGGAGCAAAGAGGAGAAGTAGCTCGGGTTGAGTGGCTACAGAGTGGTGAAGTCCAGAGGCGACAGTAGGCTCCTGCTATAAATATTGATACTAAGCAGGGAAGAGAGAGTCTAATGACAAGGGCTTTGTAAGCTTTGGTGTCTGAGAATGATAGAATAGTCATGGTTTGGAGAGGAGGAGGAGGAGGAGGAGTAGACAGCCACACCCCACCCCTTCCAGAGCCGATCCCACGGAGACGGCATATCCAGGAATATTTATTGATGCATCTGGGATCTTGCTTGACAGAAAAGTTTCTAATATAACAAGGATGTCAGGATGAAGAGATTCAACTAACGGGAGTAGCAGGCCGAGTTTGGGGAAGAGGCTACGAATGTTGAGGTGTAGGATTTTTATGCCACGAGAGAGTAAAGCTGGGATAGGAGCAAGAGCTGGTAAGGAGGTGGGTGTTGTCTTGCTGAGTGGTGGGCCAGGGTTGGGGTTTATGTCTCCTGCAGAGAGGAGTAGTAGCAGGATTATGACGAAATGCAGCTTAGTACTTTTGAACCAGGGTAGATTAGTTTGTTTAGGGGAACCAGGTGGGTAGCTGAGTGGGGAGAGCTGAAAGTTAAGGAGGCACAGAAGTGTGTAGGAATAGGGTATAGACAAGAGTGGGGCGGAGGGACGGGTAGGGCAGTGAGACCAGCTATGGTAGAAAGGTGTGGGAGTTGTTGCTAGGTTGTAACCGGGGGTGAACAGGATCGCAGGATTCTCAAAAGGGGTGTTGGGGGTAGTGGTGGTATTTTGCAAGAGGAGAGGTGGAAGGGTGACCAGGATGTATTTTGCAAGAGGAGAGGTGGAAGGGTGACCAGGATGTATTTGCAAGAGGAGAGGTGGAAGGGTGAACAGGATGTATTTTGCAAGAGGAGGTGGAAGGCTGACCAGGATGTATTTTACAAGAGGAGGGTGGAAGGGAGCCAGGATATAAAGTACTGGAAGAGGCCATGAGGAGAGTTATATTGAGGGTCATGTGCAGTTTAACATAAGATGTGTGATACTATTGAGGGGGTGTTCCCAACAGTGTATACTTTTATCATCAATTAGGATAGAGGATGGCTAGGAAATGTACAAAATATTTCTTAGACTAGCACAGATTATGGTATTAGTTCAAGAAGCAGCGCTAGAATACTGAGCAGTACTAGTGCACTGATTTCTACAAGATAGTTTGATCGTACAAAATATCAAGTAGCCCTTTAATGAGGGTAGCCCTCTAAAAGAGGGGCAGGGAGGACCTGTATTTAATTAAAGGGGGGTGAAAATTCTCTCCAAGGAGCAGCAAAGCTAAAAAGTTGTAAGAGCTGTGGAAACACAGCCCAAGTCCCAGCAGCAGGAGCTGTCCAACTGAGGAAAAAGTCCTGGTAACAGCCCAATAGAAGGCTGGCCTGGGCTTATCAGCAGCCAATCGTTTTCCTGGTTCACAAGTCCAGGGAGCAGCAAGTCCATACTTGGATGGTGTAGCTTGATGGCTGCGCAGGGCTGCTGTTGTGGGCGGCCATGGTGGTCATGCTCAGTTGCCCAAAAATCTAAGTCCAAGACAGGGGCTGGCCTTAGGGGCGGAACAAAAAATACCACCAGTTAAAGGATATCTGGACAAAGGGGACAGAATTGGGCTAGATCGGGGAGTGGGGTGCAAGAAAGCTAGACAAAAGAAATGTGTGAGGGGGGAGACACAGACAGCAGGCGGGGACTGTGGACTTGGCTCAGGGATCAAATGAATTAAAATTAAAACTTTAGGTGCCAAGCAAGTTGGCGGAACTAAGCAGTAAGGAATAAATTAAATTGCTAGTTTCGGCACCAAGCAGGAGATGGGATAGTGCACAGAAGGAGTTGCAGGTAGAAAGAAACACAGTTTTCAGGAGTTATTCTAGGAGGGAAGAGGAGCTCAGAATAAGGATTTGGATAGCGCAGATCAGGGCAAGGGGAAAGACCAAAAGCATCAGTTAGTAACAGTGGCTAACAATGCAATATAAAGGGCGCACAGGGATTTCTTCATTATTTGTAGCAAAGCAGCATTCCTACAATTTAAAAGTAGATATTAAAAAAATAAACTTCTCCCAATAGACATTCAGTTTGATAGAGTACCATTCCCCAAAACTTAGAGAACTTAAGGTGTAAATTAACCAGTCAGACAATGGTAAGAACTAAGCACATATCCAGCGTTACAGTTAAACTTTATGAACAAATCCGTAACAAAATTCTCCCAGAGGAGCAGCTGAGCTAAAAGCTGCAAGAGCATGAAACACAGACCAAATCCCAGCAGGAAGAGCTGTCCAATTTAGGAAAAGACCCTGGTAACAGCCCAAAAGAAGGCTGGTCTGGGCTTGTCAGCAGCCAATCGTTTAGTGGTTCACAAGTCCAGGGCACAGTGAGTCCGTACCTGGATGGTGTAGCTTGGTGGCTGGGTAGGGCTGCAGGGTGGGCAGCGGTGTCGGCCACGGCTCGGTCATCCAAAATCAGCCCCGAGACAGGGCTGGCCTGGATGGTGTAGCTTGGTGGCCGGGTAGGGCTGCTGGTGTGGGTGGCGGCATCTGGTCACGGCTCGGTCACCCAAAACAAAGCCCGAGACAGGGCTGGTATGGATGGTGTAGCTTGGTGGCATTGAAAGGGCCTCAGTGGTGGTGCTCCTCTTTAGGTACCTGTTCTCTGTGGTTCTGATGCCATCCCTAATGTACAGGACTGCCCATTCACCTCTTCCTATTGCCTTGAGCTTCTTTTTTTGTACAATCTATTTTTTCCTCATTTTGGCAGCTGGGGCCATCCCCATTTCAGCCCTTTACTAGGGCCCTCCATGATCATCCGGCCGGCCTCTGCCGCAACTGCGAAGCAGAGAGGACCGTGGCTTACTCCCCATAAAGGGGGCCCTCCCCATCAGGGGCAGGACTGGGGAAGAGAGACCTGGTCACCTCTTGGAGCCCCACCCCAACTTACACTGGGCTTTGTTCCACTGATGATCGTGGCCTCGGGCGCCATGGCGACGCCGAGAGGGAGCTTACTTAAGCCCTGAGGGAAGCAGACATGCAATGATGCCCAGCATGCTAAGAGCACACTCCCGTGCTCGACTGCAGGACATCCGCCCCTGCCCCAATCCCAGTTACAGGTGTCCCTGACTGCAGCAGCCCCTGGTCTCCACTGAAGGTCACTAGTGCCAGGGACACAAACCCCAACCCTCCCCAAGAGAGGAGAGCAGTCCTCCAGACGCTTGATCCTCTTCTCCCCCACTGACCCCCAATGGCCCAAGTCCATTCCCGAACCCGGTCACTGGTGTGGCGCGAGGTCTGGCATTCAGTGCCTCGGGCTGGCTACCTTGTCCTTCTTGTATAGTGTGTAGCCAGGAGCGTTGAGTTCCAGTTGTGGTGTCATATTGCCCAGGTTTCCTTAACAGCTACTGGGTCCAAATAAGCTTCAGTCACCAGTGCATGATGGTCAAGCATGTAGTGCCTAGACTTCTGACATTCACACACACCTCACTTCAGAATGTCCGCTTACATTCCCTTCCTAAACTGCTTCTCCCCCTCTACTCCCTACTCAATGATCTCGCTCTCTGCTTGCAAATGAGTCATGATATGTGCTGCAAACCCTTGCCCCAACACTCTAGTACACTCCACACTGGGGTGCAGCTCATTCCTCTTAAACAGATGCCATCTCTCCAACTCTGTCCCCAGTCCCCCAGGTAGCAAAACCTCTCCTCCTTGCATCATCCCTTTAGAGAACACCTAAGCCCTTTTATTTTGCATACTGAGGTTAGTGCAAACGGGCTTCGTAGTGTTGTAGAGGAAAGGCTGCTTCTTCCATTCATGCCAAACCTGCATTTATCTAATTAAGATTAAATGTAATTTTGTAGCATTTAACAAAGATACATAAAAGCTCTCTGGTTTTAAATCTCTTGCTTTGGCTGGTCCCTAAAATGGCTGCTGACGTATAGCGTGATGAGGTCAACGGAGCAAGACCACTAGCAGCTGCACTACAGTCCCAGCAGTAGTCTTAGACTGCAGTGACAGTACTTCTTGAAAAACTCAATTTCTAGCAGATTTTGATCAAACTGATCAAAATCATGCTCTTTTATTTTAACTAATACACAAGTTAAAATATGATTCTGATAGCTCAATAAGAGATGGCGCTGACTTTAGGATGGAGGACTCAAACGTAGCATCACTCTGCTTTGAGCCTGAAAGTCTAGCTGTAGTGGGTCTGGAAAGTGCATGCAGATGCCCAGGTAGCAGCCCAGAAAATCTCACTTACTGGGGTGCCTCCAGCAGCGGGCAGCAGAAGCAGACTTATGCCAGTTACAATAGTCACAAATGCCCTAGGAGGCATATATGAGACCAAATCATGTAGAATAATTAACCCCATATGTAAAGAATGGGCAGATTCTTAACTGTGAGTGGATTCTGTGACATCATGTGAGCTTGATAGCAAAGCTCAAAAGCTCCAGATGTCACAGATCCTATGAGGTTACTAAGAATCAGCCTGCTCTTAAAATGTAGGGTTTATTTATTTAGTTTTTGTTTACCGGGTAAAATGCAGGGATTATTTATTTCGTATATTATATTACAATGGAATGCCACCAACTAATCAGAGAAATTACAATTACCCACTTACTGTAATTGTTGCTCTTCCAGAATATCTTCACCACTGATTCACACTGACGAGTCTGGGGCCGGAGGAACTAGGACCCTGCGGGATCAAACTTTTTGAAGGAGGAAGCTGATGTCTGGTAGTGACAGGGCCTGTGCCCCATGTGATTCCTCATGCCCAGCCAATAACGTCTACGGCTCCCTCATGCACCTCAATTCTGTTCGCCAGCAGGGAAACAAAGTGGAGCGAAAATAAGAGAGATACTTTCTAGCCCAAAGGGACAGGGAAAGGATACAGGAAACAAAATAAAATAAAGATGACTATTGTAACCCCTAGATGGCGCTATCCCAGGGGCTACTACCCTGCCTGATTTGCCACTAACAGGTTGAGGCCTGGATCCAATGGCGGTGCCTCCACCCAGAGGTCAGGGTTTGCAATAGTTAAACTAACAGTCACAGCCCTCTGGGACACTGCAACCCCTTTCTTCCCACTAGTGGCCCACACAATATATCAGAATTACCTTCACAGTATACACTTACCCCGGTCTGGTTCCGGCACTGGGACCTCCTGTGAAATGAGATACAGTGCAACAATCACAGTACAGTACTTTAACATAGACAAATACCTCAGGCAGTATAACTTTGCTGAAACAAGCAGCTCTGATTTATTTAGGGGATATAACAAGGACAGGGGAAATCAGGTTAATTAGCTTATCACTCTAATAATCTACCTATGGCTCTGTGCACAGGACTATCCCTATCAGTTACTGTCCCTGGGTACCCAAGCCCTAGTAGCTAGTCAAACCGTGGCAGCTGGTAGGGGCCCTTTCACACAGAAAAGGAGAATTAAAGTCAACAGTACAGTAATTCCATTTGGATTTAATGTGGCAATTCAACAGGGAAGCGACCCTGAATTAGTACTCACGACCTCCAAATAAGATAGGGTCCTTCAATGTCAGCAGGGCTCACTTGAGGTACACAAACCTCTTCACACATCCATATAAAAGAAACACTATACCAGGCAGGCTGCATCTGTATCCCGATCGCACTTACTGCACAATACCCGGAGAACACACAGCAGATTCAGTTCCTGACAGACAGAGTGCAATTTCAGCAATTCCTCCAGTCTTCTACAGGGTGAGCCTGGTTTCTACTCTTCAGAGATCCTTTGATTCTTTTCCAGGAGCGATTCAGTCCTAACAAGCTGTTACACAAGCTGCAGACCGGAACTCTGGGCCTTACACACGTGTTTTGACTAAAACTGCACACTGAAAAAGCACAGGGCTCCTTCCTTCTTCACTGCCAAAGCTCAACTAAAAACTCCAACCGACAAAACCGGGCACTTCCTTTGAGTTCCTCCCAGTTCTTGACTGGATTGGCTGTCACTCACAATAGACTGCTGCTGTTGGTCCAAAAAGGCACGGAAGTCTAAACTACATCTCCCAGAGTCACTGCCCATACAATCCTCTTGTGGCTGGCTCAGATTATGAGTCCAAGTTCTGATTCGTCCAAGGCACCATTTTAGAGCTAGCTTACCCCACACTGATTGGTCCAGTTCAGCAGTTCAAAACTAGAATGGGAACTAGCAGACACAGTTCTGACTGCAAAGAAAGCAGGTTAGACAAACTGTAATTTCATTATTACTCTAAATAATTTCTGGCAAACAGTTACATCTTCAGATAGGTTCCCTTTGCACTCCTAGTGACTGCAAAATGAAGTGAATTGGCAGCAGCTTGAGTGGTACTCAATCAAAGAAACACACAGTCCCCATACAACTAATTATGTCTGCAAGCAGACAGCTCTTAAAGAGACAGTACCAGAGGTTCTAAAAACACTCACTGATAAATGGCTTAAATGCCAAACACCATTCAGGCTTGGAGCATTCAAGCAAGCTCCTGAAGTCTTTTGGGAACCCCATTTGCAGGGGGTTACACTATCAACACAGAATCTAAGAACTGGGCCTATTAGGTGGCACAAGGTAGTACGTTAGGAGAGCCAGAGCCTAATATCACTAGCCAGACATATGGTGGACAGTAATAGGGGAAAAGCCGTGAGCATAAGGCTCTGGCAGAAGCAAGAAAAGGGTGAGTCCTAAGTCTTAAACTGAGCCCCCTTGTAAATAAGATGACAGAAAGTGCCAACAATGAAAAAATGATATCTAGACTCCAAAAGGTTTAACCCATGCTACCACATGAAAATTAAGTGAACCTTGAGTAAATTCACTGCCCTCTTTCCCTCTAGGAGAGAAAAAAGGGTCTAAAGGGCTGGAGTCACAGGACTAGGTAACCTCAGGAGTCATGACATGGTCATCTCCTCTGCATTCCCCAGTGGAAGTGGGCCAAGGCCCAAAGCATAGGGAGAAATAAAGTACAGTTACGTAAGAACTTACTATAACAGTAGATCTTCGAGAGGAGCTCTTGTAGCAGGTAACACCTTTAGGACTGTAGCCGGCAGACGCCAGGACCCCATGGAAACTTTCTAGCTAGCAACTGGCAGGGGACCTCCCCCGATCTCACGTATGGTATAAAAGGGGTGGTCCCCCAGCCCATCCCCAGTTCTTTCCCGCTGTTGACGGTGCTAGTCCCACAGTGTGCACTTGACAGCAGGAAGAACAGACCTGAGGGGAGTGAGGGAGCTGGTGACAGTTACTGGCTAGTGCACAGCACCACGCTGGCGCCGTAACTACTTGACGTCAGTTCCCTTCTGCAAAAAATATGTTCTTACGGGGTCCTAATGACTCCAGCACAGATCCATCAGTGTGAATCAATAGTAAAGACTGATTCTAGGTATATCAACTGTACCACTTTTCCTGACCATACCTCTCAACTGTACCACACTATGAGGTACGTTTCTCATTTTACTTCACAAAAGCTCCCTGTTCCACATTGTGAGGACTTGTTCCACATTCAGTATTAACATATTAAAGCAAAAATCTATAGTAAATGATGCAAAAATATATTATACAATTAATAACTGACTTTCTGAACATAAATGCAAACATTTTAACAGTGTTCTGAGCCTCGATAAAAGATTTGATTAAGTGTTCCACATTTTGTTCATTTGTTCCACATTTTGAGAGGCAATGTTCCACATTTAGGGACAAAAGGTTGAGAGGTATGCATTTGGCGTGCTTGATCCTGTATCCTCATGGCATCCATACCAGCAGAGCTAAATGTCCACTAGCCTCAGAATGTTCACCCCAAATAAAACCCAAAACAAATACAACACACTGTCACATCAAAAATCATGATGGCAGATTCGGGCCAGTGCTACAAAAGGGCTGCCAGCCCTAGACTACTAACCAACTCCAAACAAAGTAGCACTCATGGAAAATAGCAAAATAAAGAGGCTCACTCAAAATAAATGAAAAACTTTTAATACTTAGAATGCCCAACAGCAACAATGACCCAAATTTCACAGCTCGGTAGCTCCGAAAGCCCCTACGCTTCAGCTATCAACAACTTCCTCAGGAGGAGTGGCAGGAGAATTTCAAAGCATGATTTAAACTGCCAGACTGCTGCAGTCTGACTTTTTAAGTTGTGATTTGAAATTCTCCTACCACCTGAAGAATGCTGGAATAGTTGCAGCACACTTCTTAAGCAGCTACTGAGCTGTGAAATTTGTGTCACTTTTGCTATTAAGAATTTTAAGCATTAAAAGTTTTTCACTTATTTTGAGTGAGCCCTCATTTTCTTTGTTTTTCCCCCAAGAGTGCTACTTTGTTTGGAGTTAAAAAAACACAAACCTTATTACTTTAGAAAGCATCCTATGGCCTCATGGCACCAAACAAAACAGATGCCAGCTCACTGTTTGCATTCACAATAGAAGACATCAGGTGAAACCATTAATACACACAGGGGGAACTGGCCGGAAACTACAAATACAAATGCCACAGAACACAAAAAAGGAGATTAGTTGTTAGCCTTGCTTGTAGAGCAGAAAGCAGCTAACTAAAAGAAGCTACCATTTTCTTATTAATTTAACACTTCTATCTTGGCAGGAATCAGTGTCTGTTGAGATTAAGCAGACAGATACTTTATTAGAAGTAGAAGGGGTCTTCTTTAGGGTAAAAAAAAGAAAAGAAAGAAAGTCAGTGTGTGTTCTGTGCTGGGAAGGGTACTGTATCGACTTACTTTGCTAAATCTGCAGGAGGAAAGAGCTTAATTGGGGTGTGGCTTAGACAATATAAAAGCAGGTGACTCAAATTACAACTTCCTGTTGCTAGCCTTTTTCTTACTAACTGCCCTCCAACCCACCCCTCCATGCTAAGCCAGTTCTACCTTATAGCCACTGGATTTGACTGACAAGAACTTCCTGTTTGGCAGTAGGAAGGGAAGGATCATAGAGAAACATTGGTTTTGTCAACCTAAAGGAAAAAGTAGCTCACCCCCCACCCCAGCTGCTGGTGGTCTGGCGTGAGCAAGGAAGAAGGAGGACACTGAAGAATATAGGAAGTTGCTGTCCCAGAACAGGAAGGTGGGAGTTTTAAGGAGAGGAGAGAGTAAGCATACAGAGAAACAGGAGAGGGACACAAAATAAGACATGATAGGAGTGGTGCAGTGCATGGCTGTGGAGGCGGCAGTGTTCCAGGAGACATTCTGGAGTCTGCGATGCTGCCCTATTTGCAGGCACCTCTGGTCTGAGGGAGGTTGCCCATCTCCAGGCTGACTTGGCTAGGATTCGTGAAACCTCCTCCCCCACCCAGAGACCACCAGGGTCAATGCCACTACCTCAGAGGTTGCCAAGAAAAAGGAGAGGCTGGACCAGGGTGGGCTCAGGGAGGGAGAGGGTGGTGGAACAAAATTGCATCCCTCCAGCTGTACCTCTCCACAATTCATACGCTCTTCTGGTGGATAGTGGTTCCTCTATGGAGGCACCTGCGGTGGGGACCACGGAGGATGCTGGGAACCTTCACAAAGGAGACCCACAAGAGGGTGGCATGGGGCCCCACAGGGGAAGGAAACAACTCCTGGTGGGGGACTCAATCATTACGGAGCTAGAAATGGTTTAGGAAGGGGAGAGGGAGGTAAGGTGCCTGCCTGGCGCCATGGCTTGAGGGACAGGAAGTGAATCCTCAGAATCGTGGAGCAGCTGCACGAGGGATGAGCTGGATGTCACTGTCCACCTAGGGACAAATGACCTTGCTAGGAATGGGATCAGAGCAGTGCAAGGGAGTTTGTAGAGTTGGGGAGGGCCTTAGACAAGAGCGATCGGTAACCTTCTCAGAGGTGCTGCCTGTCTATGGCAAGGGTAATACTTAGTACTCACACCAGGGAATTCAATGAATGGACTAAAACTGTGTGGAGCTCAGGGTTTTATTTATTTATTTAATTAGTTAGTTAAACATCAGTTTAGAAACCTTTGAGCCAGAGGCTCATTTACAAAGGTACCTCGTCACAAAGAGGACATCAGAACAGTAGTACAAGGGACACAGTACTTACAAACAAAAAAGTTACAGTTCAATTACAATTTTGTTACAGTAGAATACAATCTCCAATGAAGCAAAAGATAACAAAAGGTGCAAAACTTATGGTCGGGGGAGAGCTGGTGGGAGTAGAAGGGAGGGAGATAGGGGAGGAGGAATTAGTAGGGAAAGGAAGGGGGAGACACTCAGTGAGCATTGTCAAACAGAGTATATATATATATTTTTTTTACACTAGGCTAGCGGCAGTTGCATTTACGAGCTAAGCAGGAAGTTTCTGAGCCTGAGCTTAAAAGCAAGCTAAGGTTAGTGAGTTGAGACACTGGCAGGAGGGAGTTATACCAGTGGGGGCGCACAGTAGGGGAATGCCCTCTGACCTTGAGAGGTCCTGGCTCTCGGAATAACTAGGGTAGCTCTTGACGACAAGGTGATCAGCATCGTGCAGTACGCTCAATGGAGTTGGATATAGCCTATGGGGGATAAAGGCCACGAGGGTTTTAAAGGTGAGCTGGCATGTCTGATACATGAGTCGCCTTCCAGGTTGAGTAGGGTAGCCAGGGTGTACAGCTCACATGTGTGAGTGAGTCTGGGAGCACCAGTGATAAGTCTGCAGGCCTTATTAACTGTGAGGCGAACCTTGTTGAGGCAGTCTGATCTGCTGAGCCATAACGAAGGCCATAGTCAATGAGAGACATGACAGAGGAGGTGACAGCCAGGCGGAGGGCATCAGAGGGAGGCATTTCTTGTGCCGGTAAAGAATGCCTAGTCCGTGAGTTGGCGACAGAATTTGGGGCAGATATATGTCCATGGAATGAAAGTGCAGGGTCAAAGGTTATACCAAGATATTTATAGGACTGCACCTGGTCAATGATGAGATTGGGTGTGGAGTAGACAGCTAAGGGAAACTTGCTGTACTTATTTTGGGGTGGGAGAAGAGCATCGTTTTGTTTTGTTAAGTTGATAACAAGTCGGTGCTCAGTGAACCAGGTAGCTGCAGAGTCAAAGACTAGTTGGAGGAGTTCTGTAGCAGCATGGGGTCATTGTGGAGGCAACGAGAACAGCATCATCAGCATAGAGAGCATCTTACCCATACAACTGCTGGGTGGGAGTTAAGAAAGAGTGAGAATAGTAGGGGTCAAGAATTGAGCCTCACGGCACCCCAAACAAATGGGGCATGTTTCAGAGAGAGTACCGTTGACTTTCCACATTGGGGCGGGGCGGAGAGATGGCTGGTGCACCAGGAAACAGGTCCTGAGGCAAAGCCTATTAGGTCGAGTGGAGAGCAAAGAGGATGCGAACGGTATCGAATGCTTTAGACAGGTCATGAATATAGCACCAGCTAGGCACCAGAGTCCAAGGAGGCATGGAGGAAGTTGGAAAATTCCAGGAGTGCTGTATTGGTACTATGACCTGCTCTGAACCCGTGTTGTTCAGGGCACAGAACATTGTACTTACAGAGGTAGTCAGAGACTTGGGACGCCACAATTTTCTCTAACGCCTTAGAGAGGGGGGAGAGGATTGAGATGGGTCGGTGAGTTACCGGAAGAGTCCTGTCACCACCTTTATGGACAGGGTAACTGTGGCAATCTTCCAGGCAGAGGGAATTGTCCGAGACAGAGTGATTTGTTGAAAATGCACGTAATGGGTGAGAGGACCTGATCCAGGACCTGGCGTAAAGGCAGGGATCAAGTGAGTCATTACCGATGGTGTTACCTTTTAGGGCTTTTAGCAAGTAAGGCTAGCTTCTTGCATGGTGACACGGCCTTGAGGTGGAAAGAGGCGGACAATGGGTGGTGGTACAGATGGAGGAGGTGGACTGAAAAAGTTACCAGGAAGTACTGAGCTAAGGTGGGTAAAGGAGTTATTGAGGTGGGTGGCAATGAGGGCAGGGTCAGAGGAGGCGGTACCATTGATGTTGAGAAGAGAAGAGAGGGGACTGGGAGTGACCATTCAGTTGCTTGATGTTGTCCCAGAAGCACCTGGGGTTCCCCAGGAGGAGGTAAGAGAGGCTTGGTAGTATTCCGCCTTTTTCTGATGGATGGCCCAGGTGCACTGGTTGCGGCGGCAGCATAGGACTGCCTGTCAGCTGAACGGCCAGTAGCAACAGCAAGGTGCCAAAGATTGTTCGTTGCTTAGGTTGCCACAGTAGGGCAGGGGTGATCCAAGGGGCATGTTTCACTTTGGACCTCCTAGCAGTTATGGGAGCAAAGATATCACAGGCAAAGTTGAAAGTGCTTACAAAGAAGGCCAGGGCCAAGTCAATGTTGGTTGCCCCTCGTCAGAGGAGGACCAATCAGTGTGGCAAGAAAGCAAGGCCTATGAGTCCCCAGGCCTAACCGCCTTGAGAGGTGGTTTTGACCGGGGATGAGGGCGAGGGTTTCCCAGTTGAAAAGCACAGGGAGTGGTCACTGAGGCAGTCAGGGAGGATTTGGATGTTGTGGCTGCGGACTGGCCTGTTGGTGAGGACCACATCCAGGAGGTGCTTGTCCCCCAGGGTTTTCTAGTAGGCTGTGTGACCAGTTGAGTTAGGTCAATTGAATGAAAGCCTCACGGTGGGAGGAGGGCGAGGCAGAGCCAGTTTATATTCAAGTGCCCACCAAGATTTGGTCCGACGAGTTGGGTAGGGAGGTGAGGTAGTCAATTAGTGGGCCCAGGGCCTGGGATTGGTTCTTGGCGGGTATGTGAAGGCTACGGGTTAGGAATAATGGGCCTCTAGCTGGGTCAGGGGACAGCTTTAGAGTAAGTGCCTGGACCTTATGGTCGAGGTCAGGCGGGGGGAGTGGTAGCCCCATGAGAGAATCCTTCAAATAGAAGACACAGCCCCCACCTCTCCTGCCGACACGGTCCAACCGGTGGAGAGTGTAGCCGGGGAGAGAGACATGAGAGTTAGGAGTGGAGGGAGACAGCCAGGTTTCAACCAGGGCAACAACATCAGGTTTTGGCTTCATTGGGGATTGGGGAACCACCTGGAGGGATGCAGACCTATACTGCCGCGATGGTCTGCATCTGTCCAGGGGGGGAACCAGGATCCTAGGTGAGAGGTTTAAATGCTTCATTGGCAAGCATTTTAAACTAGCCAGGGAGAGCACTGAAAGGAGCAGGAAATTAGCCTCCCCACAGAAACATGGTAATTAGTGAGGTAAACACCAAGGTGGAGAAGTCATTAGCGAGCAGGACAGAGGTAAATGTAAAAAAGGCAAAGGCAGTAAGGACAGGAATGGGGCTAAGAGGGTAAGGCCATCAAAAGTGGAGGGTGATGAGTACCAATGCCCGTAGTCTGTGTAACAAGCTACCTGAACTAATGGCCTTGATGGAAGAGGTTGCCTGGATATTGTGGCAGTCACAGAAACATGGTACAGAGAACCATGACTGGGATGTCAACATACCAGTATACACAATCTACAGGAGGGACAGGGAGGATAAAAGAGCAGGAGGAGTAGCTCTCTATGTAAAGGAAGGGATCACAGCAATAGAACTAAAGAGTAAACAGGGCTCAGACGAAGCACTCTGAGTCACCCCGGAGATAGGAAATGGCACCACAATCCGCATGGGGGTTGTATACAGACCCCCATCTCAGGGGGAGGGCATGGACAAGGAAATGATAGAAGGTGTCCTTAGAATGGCAGAAAAGGAAATATTGTCAATGAGGACCTGAATATGCCAAATGTCAACTGGAGCACCTTTGCTGCAGGCACATCCAAGAGCAGGGTCATTCTTGATGCCCTACAAGGGCATGCCTCAGACAGCTAGTATTAGAACCCACTTGGGAGGGAGCAATCTTAGACCTGGTACTCTCAAATGGGGACAGAGAAAGAATCTCAGATTTAGAAGTGGGTAGCCATCTGGGAACAAGCGACCACCAAACAGTGTGGTTCACGATAAACACAGCCATATAATCAAGCCATACAAAAGGAACAGTATTGGACTTTAGGAGGGCTGACTTTGGGAAAATGAAAGAGTGCCTCAGAAAAGCACTAGCAAACAGGCAAGAAGGAGGGGTGGAGGAACAATGGGAGTAATCAAAACAGCCATCACAGAGGCAACAAGCTTTTTGTAAAGCAAATCAACAAAACACAATGAAGGAAAAACTATGGTTCTCAAAAGAGGTGGCAGGGAAGGTTAAGGAGAAAAGGATAGCATTCAGAAATATAAGGCAACACAGAAGGAGCAGGACAGAGAACGTTATCAGCTAAAGCAGAAAGAGGCTAGGAAGGCAGTCAGAATAGCAAAGGCCCAAACCGAGGAAAGGATAGCCAACTCTGTTAAGAAAGGGGATAAGACCTTTTATAGGTACATTAGGGAGTGAAGAAAGACCAAAGGAGGGATACTAAGGCTTAATAAAGGGGAGGGAATGTGGGTAGAGGGTGACAGTTAAAAAGCAGGGATACTAAACGAATATTTCTGCTCAGTATTCACAAAGGAAAAGGAGGAGGTACCTAAACCAAGAGAAAACACTCTGAAGATGGGGTCGATACCAGTCCATTTACAGAAGAAAGGGTTCTGAAAGAACTAATAAAATTGAAGGTGGACAAAGCAATGGGGCCTGATGGATTCACCCAAGAATTCTGAAAGAACTAAGGGTACAACTAGTGATACCACTGACTACTCTCTTTAAAATCATGGAAGGATGGGGTGGTACCTGAGGACTGGAGGAGGCAGATGTGATTCCTCTTCACAAAAGTGGGAGCAGGACAGAGGCAGGAAACTACAGACCAGTTAGTTTGACCTCAGTGGTAGGAAAATGGCGGAATCACTTCTGAAGGAAAGAATTGTTGAGTACCTAGAGGCCAGTGGGGCACAGAACAAGGCAGCATGGATTCACGATGGGAAGGGCGGTGAGACAAAACTAATAGATTTCTTTGACTGGCTGACCAAAGTAGTAGACCAGGGAGGGTCTGTGGACATGGCTTACCTAGATTTTAGCAAGGCATTTGATACAGTCCCACACAAAAGATTAATACACAAGTTAGCCAGCCATGGAGTGGGTCCCAAGGTGGTAGCCTGGATAAAAAATTGGCTAGACAACAGGATGCAAAGGCTAGTAGTAAATGGAGTCCACAGTGAAGAAAGGAGGGTTACTAGCAGGGTACCGCAGGGTTCAGTACTGGGACCGGTCCTTTTTAATGTCTTTATAAGTGGCACTGCAGAGGAACTGGAAGGAAAAGTATGTCCCTTTGCAGATGACACACATATCTGCAACAGGGTTGATACACAAGATGAGAGATGAAAGGATGAGAAGGGACCTGGCAGGTTGGAGGAATGGTCAAATGTATGGCAGCTTAGATTCAATGCAAAAAGTGCAAGGTAATGCACATGGGAAACAAAAACCAGAAGAGTACACAATGGGGGTGAGATACTGACAACAGTAAAATGGAAAGGACCTGGGGTAATTATATCAAATGACCTAAAGGTGGGCAAGCAATGTGAGAGGCAGTAAGGAAGGCTGGAGGGATACTGGGATGCATAGGGAGAGGCATCAATAGTAGAAAACAGGAAGTGGTTATCCCTCTGCACAGAAAGTTGGTGAGACCCCATCTGGAGTACTGTGTGCAGTTCTGGAGACCCCATCCCCACAAAGACATAGACAGAGTGGAGGCTGTCCAGAGGAGCGCAACCAAAATGGTGCAGGGTCTGCACTAGAAGACATATGAAGAAAGACTAAGGAGCTTAATATGTATACCCTTGAGGAAAGAAGGAGAGAGGGACATGATAGAAACTTTCAAGTACCTCAAGGAATCAACAAAGTCCAAGAGGTAGCATCTTTTCAGAAAAGAGATGCAAGAACAAGGAGGCACAATTTGAAGATCGAGGGGGACGGTTCAGAGGTAATGTGAGGAAGTATTTTTTCATGGAGAGGGTTGTGGATGCATGCAACAGCCTCCCTGAGGAGGTTGTGGTGTCAAGAACAGTGGGGGAATTCAAGAATGCATGGGACAGACATAAGGCAGTCCTAGTGAGGGGTAGGAGGAAGTAAGATGTTGGTTAACTAGGATCTGCAGATTATCTGTTAGGTAGGAAAATGGGCAGACTAGGTGGGCCAGGCGGTCCTTGTCTGCCGTCAGATTTCATGTTTCTATGTAGAAAACACTCCATCTACATATTATTGATGATCCATTGCCATACAATATGTATGGGTATTTTAAGTGTTGTCTTGTGGTTTAACATGGGTCTCTCGCACTGATTGGGCAGACAGAACTGCTCAGCTTTGCTTCGACGTCCTCTCACCCAATCAGCATGAAAGAACCTTGTTAAACCACAAGAGGCAAGTTACAACACCCACATACATATAATACAAGGTAACTGAATCAGAGAGTAAACAAATATATAGTTTCTGAGACTGGAGAAAATTGTCACGAAAAGCTACAGAGGTAAAAAACTTTTCGTCGTGGTTTAAAATAGCAGCTGTCTGCACTCATGCTATAAAGAAACTTTTAACAGACAGATTTATAGGGACTTTGCGAACTAACTGACAGATTTGGGTTCAAAGAGGCATTCTTAACACTTGTGTTTTAAAAGGAATTTCACAAGATATATGGTGTTAAAAGCAGAATTTTTAAACGTGACCTTTTCAGAAGGGATGGTGTTATAAATGGAGCCGAACTCACATCCAGTCAATCCTTTCTTCCCAGTCCACCGGTCCTTTCCCCATACACAAACGTTTTGTGATGTATAAGAAGGGAGAACGTTGGATCATGCCCCATACAAGTCTATGGGGACATTTTCAAGGCATATTTATGTGTAAGCAATCTTGGAAAAAAAATGAAAGCCACCACTCAACTAATAGTACCCCTATTGGTTGAGCAGTGTCTTATTTTTCTCCAAGATTGCTTAAACACACATAAACATGGCTTGAAAAATTACCTACAGACCTATACAGGGCACTCCCCAGCGCTCTCCCTGCTTAGAAGTCACAAAACGTCTGAGTGCAGGGGCAGGGCTAGCAGACCAGGAAGTGGAAGGGATTGGCTGGACATGGGTTTGGCTCCAGTTCTGATCCCTTCCCTCCCGAAATGGACAAGCTTAACAATTCTACTTTTAACAGAAATGAGCTAATGCTGATATAAGGTAATGGGTTATAAAGCCCAAATAAAAAAAATAAAAACTTAGAAATTTACTTCAAGAAAGGCTTTCTGAAGCCATCAGGAAATCAAGGTAATCATGTACAATTGCCTCAGTGCTTTTGTGCCAAGGTTCTTTGTCTTGAGGTAACCACAAATTATATAATGCTCAGTTCATGTAAAGATACATGGATAGCGGTCTGCCTGGAAGTGGGGATGACCTTGGGACTGTTCAGCGTGAGTGACTCTCACTAGAGCAGGAGGGTAACCTTACATCCTGCTGAAGAGGATCTTCCTCTGCAAGGCCAGGAATGTAGGCTGAATAAATACAATGGCAGCACCAAAGCCTGGTTTAAGTAAAACTCTAAAACCACTCTGGGGAGAAACTTTTTACTGGTGTGCAGCACAACCTTGTCCTTATGGAAATCATGCAAGCTGTGTTGATTGCGCGAGCTACCAACTTTCTGACCCAGCTGACAGAGGTGACAGCAACCAGAAAAGCCACTTTGCAGAACATGAAACCAAAATCATATAGTTCCAGTGGCACAGAAGGCTTCGCCATGAGCATGGCCAAGACCAAGTTCATGTCCCATGCAGGAGAAGGCTTGTGGAGATGTGGGAAAATATGGTAAAAGCCTCTGAAAATGCAGTGGACTACCCACCCCAAAGTCAAGCAGGGGAACCCCGCTGCAGCTCAATACACAAAGACAGCTGTCAAATGCATCTTCAACAAAGTTGCATAGAGGCCATATTGGACAAAGGCCAAAGGTAGTAAAGAACTGAGCTGACTGGGCACTCGATGGGTGCCACTCCATGGGTGCCAGACAGCACTCCTGGGACCATACTGAGGACCTCTTCCATTTAATAACACAGATTTTTGGAGTGGAGGGTTTGCATGACACCTCCAACACCATGAGAACCTCCTCAGAGACACAACACCAGCCTTTCAGAAAACAGGCCATCAGATGCAAGATCTATAGGTCTGTATGCTGAATCTTCCCCTTGGACGAAATGAGAAGACCCAGCCTAAGCAGGAGCTTTAATTGGACACTTGGTGCTGTGATGTAGAAGCTCTGGATACGATACTTGGCAGGGCCATGTCGGGGTTATGAGTATCGGCTGAGCCCCTTTGAGGCATACCTTCAGTATGACATTATACACCAGAAGAAAGGGTGGGATGTCATATAGAAATTTGCTGGTCAATTTCAAGGCAAATACCTTGTCCTGAATTGTGCCCCTGAACAGGTGGATGCCTAGGCACAGATGAGTGGCAGTCTGCAGTCTCCCAGTGTACAAACAGGTCAATGTAAGGAGTACCCAAAAAATTGAAAGACATCGCACACAACTTCCTGGTGTAAAGACCACTGGTGGGACAAGTTTCTCAGGCAGCTGAGGGTGTCCACCAGCTCAATAATAAATTATTGAAACTCATCTCCAGAGCTTCCTCACACAGTTTGGAAGAATGGCTCCCCTTGTTAGTTCACACAGAACACTGCCATGGTGTTTGCTTCACGTAAACCAAAACTAGATGACTGGCCACTACTGAAGGAAATGTCTACAGTGCTTGGCAGACTACCAAAAATTCAAGCACACAGATATGCAGCTAGTGTTCCAGTGGTGTCCACAGCCCATACACCCGCAAGTCCTCCAGATGTGCTCCCGGAATCAAAAGGAAGGCATCCTTGGTCAGGACTTGCATAGGTTTGGCTCGATTAAGGGTACTCCTCTGGCAGGTGCTCCCGAGCCAGCCACCAAGCGATCACCTTGGTCATTGGTCAAGTGACCATGACTGGCTGGGACTGGTGCGCTGACCACTGTGTTTTGAACTCCCACTGGAAATGGAGTACCCGAAGCTAGGCCCACTGAATGACAAACATCATGGACAATATCAGGCCAAGAAGATGGATGAAAACTCAAAACAGGGGTGTGTCCCACAAATGAAAGGAGCAGGCACACTCCATCAGCTCCAGAGCCCAGTGAGAAAACAGCCAGGCTTGAGCCTCCCAGAGTCTAGCTGAGTTGTGATGAATTCCATACTGATTTGCGATCAACTGTGACTTCTCCAGATTCAGAATGAACCCAGACTGGAGAAAGTTTCCACAGACAACTAGAGAGCTGTCTAAGTCTCCGAAGGCAACAGGCCCCGGATCATCAAATTGTCCAAATAAGGGAATGAGTAAATTCTTTGCAGACGAAAATAGGCTGCCACCACTACCAGTTGGTATAAATGTGTAGTGCTGTGGAGAGGCTAAACAGCGTGACTCGAAACTGATGCAGGTCATTCTACAGTTGAAAACACAGTAATCAGTGATGGGAAAAACTGACCAAAACGTGAAAATAAACATCATTCAGGTCTAGGGTGCAGAACCCATCCCTGTGTTCCAGCGAAGGTGTCACTTCACTCAATGTTACCATCCTGAATATTCTGAGTCAGATACAACAGTTCAGACCACACAGATTTTCATATATATATAAATATTTATATTTTAGCGTGTTTCCCGTTTTCTCACTGTAACCTGTCCCATTGCCTCAGCTGTGTGTGTGGAGGCATTTGCACGCCGCATCTCAAGGTGCCCTCCCACTATGTGCTGCCCTCTGCCTATGCTAACTACCGGACCTCTACCAGTGGCAGCAGGACTACAGGGATAGGGGCAGCAGCCCCCAGGAGAGGAGAGCTGCCTGTCAGCTGCTCAATCCTGCCCCCACCCCCATGCTGGCTCCCCGACGACCAGAGTCTGTTCCCAAACCCGGGCCGCCGATGTGGCGCAAGGTAAGGTGTCTAGCACCTCAGCCCTCTGTGCCAGTGGACCAGCCAGACACATTCGTCATCTTAGTGACCAGTTAGATATCTGGACATGTACCTGGTTGACTTCGTTGGCTACAATGCGCTCAATCGTGTTTTGTTCATAAGGCAAACAAACTTCCCCTCTTGGCACCTGCAAGTGTTCAGGAGTATGTGGTTGATACAAAAGTACTGTCAGGTGATGTGGCCATGGCACAAAGTGTAATGAGAGTCCACTGTTCATGATCTTCAGCATGGCTGGTTGTAGTATTATAGTTTATTTATTAGGTGCCCTATTCCCCAGGTTCAGAGCACCTTCCACACTACACATGTACATAAATAGACACACAAATACCGTCCCCAATAAAATTACAATAAATATAAATAATAACAAGATTTGCCTGACACCAACAAGGCTGGTTTTGCTTTTTTAATGTTATCTTTATTTGTGTAGCAGGCAGCCCTGTCTTGCCAGTCTCACTGTTACAGTTGCAGTTGTACAGACAGCTGGTGAGACCACATCTGGAGTACTGCGTGCAGTTCTGGAGACCAATCTCCATAAAGACATAGACAGGATGGAAGCTGTCCAGAGGAGGGCAACTAAAATGGTGCAGGGTCTGCACGGAAGACATATAAGAGACTTAAGGAGCTTAATATGTATAGCCTCGAGAAAGGAGGGAGGGGGACATGATAGAAACTTTCAAGTACCTCAAGGGAATCAACAAAGTCAAGAGGGTAGCATCTTTCAAAAAAGGTGTGCAGAACAAGGGGCACAATTTGAAGATAGAAGAGTGACTCAGAGGTAATTTAAGGAAGTATTTTTCACAGAGAGGTTGTGGCTGTATGGAGCGGCCTTCCAGAGGAGGTTGTGGAGTCAAAAACAGTGGTGGAATTCAAGCATGCATGGGACAGTCATAAGGCAATTCTAGGGGGTGGGGGTAGGAAGAAGTAGGCTGCTGGTTAACTAGGATCTAAAAACAGTAGTGATCCCAAAAGGGGAAAAAAGGAGCACCAGGATAAGTGCGGTGCTATTGGAAACTACAGAAAACATAAGTAAAAATAAATCCAAGCACCCGCACAGCCAAATTAGAAAACGTTTCAAATGATAAAAATCATATTTATTATAGACCACAACTAAGCACACATAACAGACTGACGTTTCACTTGGCTCCCTACCAAGCTTCTTCAGAGTAAAAGACATTTACCATATAGTGTACTTAATGTCCTTTTGCCAAGCCATGTGATTCCTATTGACACCAATGGTATCCAAGAACAAATTAATGTCTATTAAAGAAACAAAAACCTTAAAGTTACATATCATATAAAACTTTTCATATAGACTAGTAAAAACTGATCGAAAACATCACCCATTACTAATCGTTTGTCAAGAAAGGGGACCAAATAGATAAATTTTGCTACCTAATAAATTATATTTATTTATTAAATATGTCTGAAAATATCTGAAAATATATATTTGTGGAGAGGTCCTCTTGTTATTTTTATTTTTATTTAATTATTTTACTTATAAAGATCCTATATTTTATTTATAAAGATCCTATATTTTATTTATATTTTTCAAAATGCTGTCAGCTCAAAATTATCATTCATGCCTTTATTTTCACAAGCTCCCAATGTATATATCCAGAAGCTCTCTCTGACCTATTTTCTTATTCAGATCTCCACCCTCGGTCCCAATGTGACCTGTTCCAAACCAAAAATTTAAAATTATGATTTATTAGTCCATATTTCAGTACATGTTTAACTATAGCATATGAATCATCCTTTTCTCTATAGCTCTAATGTGTTCCCTATGCTCACTTTCAATTTGCATACTATCGTCCCACATAAAAGCCCCACACTCACAAGCTAGTAAATATACAATATTCATACTGTTGCATGTAACAAAGTCATATAACTCCATGATTTTCCAGAAATTGGGTGTATAAAGGTTTACAGCAATTAATATACTTACAATATATGCAATTTCCATCCTATATGTTCCTTTAGGTCTCGTTGTAAGAATGTTTGTCCACTCTTAGAATTTAAAGCCTATCATATTGGATACTACATAATCTTTGATACTTTTGTTCCTCCTGTACACTATATTAGGACCCTTTTTAACCATCTCTCTTAGTTTTGGCTCCAGGTTTAAAATTGGCCAATTACTCTTTACGATTTGTTCAATATCATTGGCCTGATTAGAGAAACTTGTAACAAAGGGACAGCTCACTTCAGATTTAGAGACCCCCTTGTAATGTATTACCTCGTTTCTATCTAATTTATCCACCTTTCTAACAGCTGCCACTATACTCCTATTACTATATCCCCTATCTTTAAAGCACTGTATTTGCTGTCCTTGTTTAATTTTGTATTCCATAGGTTCAGAACAATTTCTAAACGTTCTGATAAGCTGACCTTTAGGTATATTGAACTTGGTATGAAAGGGATGGCAACTATCATGTCTTAATAAGGTATTTCTATCCGTTGGTTTTTGAAATAAAGTGGTATGCACCCCCTCATTGCCATCTTTATATATCTTCAAATCCAAAAAATTAATACTTGTCAGATGTACATCGTATTTATACGTTAAGCAACTACTTGTTGTTTCCATCCATTGAATGAAGTCTCCAAATTCATTCTCTGAACCCTTCCATATTATCAAAATGTTGTCAATAAAACGATGCCATAAATCAATCTTATCTATAAATGGATTAGTGTCCACTTCATATAAGTAGTCAACCTCCATTTACCAACAAATAGATTGGCATAACTGGGCCATTGTGGTGCCCATAGCTGTGCCTCTAATCTGGTGGTATAGTACTCCTCAACAAAAAACATTCATAGTAGTACTATTTCTGCTAGTCGCAATAGAAATTCCGTGGGGACTTTAACCAGATCTTCTTCACTTCTAAAATTTAAAAAATATTTTATAGCCTCCAAACCTTCATCATGAGGTATAATATACAGAGAATTGACATCTACAACTGAGAAATACCATGTTTTATCCACATACAAATCTTCAACCAGTTGTAGTACTTGAGTTGAATCTCTAAGTAGGATCTCAGATTCTGTACAAGTGGTTGTAAGAAACCATCCAAATACATAGAAATGGGTTCTGTTAGCCATCCATTACCAGAGACAATCGGTCTCCTGGTGGGTTCCTTGGATCTTTATGTATTTTAGGAAGTGCATAGATGACTGGAATAACTGGATGTGCTACTGTTAATGTTTTATATTCCAAATCTGAAATATAGCCTTTAATAAAGCCCTCATTCAAACATGTATCTATCTTTTGTTTAAATACATCTATAATACGATGAGTTGTTTTAATATAAAATGTTTCAGCTTTAATTAGTCTCTTTAACTTCCCCAACATAATCCACAGTATTAAGAACCACAATTGCCCCTCCTTTATCAGCCGGTTTAATGGTAATTGACTTATTGATCTTTAAACAGTTTAAGGCCTCCATTTCATCCTTAGTACAATTGTATTTAGGTCCCCCCGTTTTCTCTCTCAGAGACCTCAAATCCAATTCACATTTTTTTAATAAAAACGGATACAGTAGAATTCATAGGTGGACAGTACTCTGATCTTGGCTGTAACCTTAATATACCTGCTGTCCTCTCTGAATCTTCTTGTTCATGTATACATTTAAGAATCAAATTTCTCCCAAATTTGTGTAAATCTACGAAACTACGAAAGTACGAAACCACTTGTACAGAATCTGAGATCCTACTTGAGAGATTCAACTCTACAACTGGTTGAAGATTTGTATGTGGATAAAACATGGTATTTTTTAGTTGTAGATGTCAATTCTCTGTATACGGTTATACCTCATGATGAAGGTTTGGAGGCTATAAAATATTTTTTAAATTTTAGAAGTGAAGAAGATCTGGTTAAAGTCCCCATGGAATTTCTATTGCGACTAGCAGAAATAGTACTCACTATGAATGTTTTTTTTAGAAGGAGTACTATACCACCAGATTAGAGCACAGCTATGGGCACCACAATGGCCCGAGTTATGCCAATCTATTTGTTGGTAAATGGGAGGTTGACTACTTATATGAAGTGGACACTAATCCATTTATAGATAAGATTGATTTATGGCATCGTTTTATTGACGACATTTTGATAATATGGAAGGGTTCAGAGAATGAATTTGGAGACTTCATTCAATGGATGGAAACAACAAGTAGTTGCTTAACGTATAAATACGATGTACATCTGACGAGTATTAATTTTTTGGATTTGAAGATATATAAAGATGGTAATGAGGGGGTGCATACCACTTTATTTCAAAAACCAACAGATAGAAATACCTTATTAAGATATGATAGTTGCCATCCCTTTCATACCAAGTTCAATATGCCTAAAGGTCAGCTTATCAGAACGTTTAGAAATTGTTCTGAACCTATGGAATACAAAATTAAACAAGGACAGCAAATACAGCGCTTTAAAGATAGGGGATATAGTAATAGGAGTATAGCGGCAGCTGTTAGAAAGGTGGATAAATTAGATAGAAACGAGGTAATACATCACAAGGGGTCTCTAAATCTGAAGTGAGCTGTCCCTTTGTTACAAGTTCTCTAATCAGGACAATGATATTGAACAAATGTAGAAGTAATTGGCCAATTTTAAACCTGGAGCCAAAACTAAGAGAGATGGTTAAAAAGGGTCCTAATATAGTGTACAGGAGGAACAAAAGTATCAAAGATTATGTAGTATCCAATATGATAGGCTTAAATTCTAAGAGTGGACAAACATTGCTTACAACGAGACCTAAAGGAACATATAGGTGCGGAAATTGCATATATTGTAAGTATATTAATTGCTGTAAAACCTTTATACACCCAATTTCTGGAAAAATCATGGAGTTATATGACTTTGTTACATGCAACAGTATGAATATTGTATATTTACTAACTTGTGAGTGTGGGGCTTTTATGTGGGACGACAGTACTTAAATTGAAAGTGAGAATAGGTGAACACATTAGAGCTATAGAGAAAAGGATGATTCATATGCTATAGTTAAACATGTACTGAAATATGGACGAATAAATCATAATTTTAAATTTTTGGGTTTGGAACAGGTCACATTGGGACCGAGGGGTGGAGATCTGAATAAGAAAATAGGTCAGAGAGAGAGAGCTTCTGGATATATACATTGGGAGCTTGTGAAAATAAAGGCATGAATGATAATTTTGAGCTGACAGCATTTTTGAAAAAATATAAATAAAATATAGGATCTTTACAAGTAAAATAATTAAATAAAAAAATAAAAAAATAACAAGAGGACCTCTCCACAAATATATATTTTTCAGATATTTTCAGACATATTTAATAAATAAATATAATTTATTAGGTAGCAAAATTTATCTATTTGGTCCCCTTTCTTGACAAGCGTATTAGTAATGGGTGATGTTTTTAGATCAGTTTTTACTAGTCTATATGAAAAGTTTTATATGATATGTAACTTTAAGGTTTTGTTTCTTTAATAGACATTAATTTGTTCTTGGATACCATTGGTGCAATAGGAATCACATGGCTTGGCAAAGGACATTTAAGTACACTATATGGTAAATGTCTTTTATACTGAAGAAGCTTGGCAGGAGCCAAGTGAAACGTCAGTCTGTTATGTGTGCTTAGTTGTGGTCTATAATAAATATGATTTTATCATTTGAAAGCGTTTTCTAATTGGCTGTCGCGGGTGCTTGGATTTATTTTACTTATGTTAACTAGGATCTGCAGCTTATCCATCAGGTAGGGAAATGGGCAGACTGGGTGGGCCAAGGTCCTTATCTGCGTCAAATTCTATGTTTCTATGACCATATCCAACAACAGTTTTACAGATTTTTGCATACTGTCCTTACAGAGAGGGCTTTGATGCAGCACTACTTTTCAGTAATGCTCCCTTATACTGTATGTACACAACAGTTCAAGTCCACAAACACCAGGCAACTAAACGTTTCATCTCACCTGCACCAGAATCACTTTTAGCCCCCTCCCCCCCTTCCCTATCACCATATTTATGTTTGATTCTATGATGGTCTGGGCTGGACACCGGACCAGTCAGGTAGTTGGAGGGGGAATGACAGATTTTCTTTATTTCCTGATGGGCCAGGCTGTGCATCAAACCTGTCAGGTAGTTTGTTTTATTCCTCGATGGTCCAGGTTAGGCACCAGGCGCAGGCTGGGATACAGTGTGCATGGCAGTGGTAAGTGCAGCAGAAGCCCCAAGCCTCATGCGTAGTGTTTAGAGTTCCTCACTGTAACCTGAGTGGATGGGCATGAGGCAAGCAGTGTGTTACTACCCCACCTATTCCACCTTCCACTCACCACTTTGCCGCTGGCTCCTCTTTATCTTCATATGACTTAAGACACAGGCCAAACAAAGTAGCTGGAGGGAAGGGAGCAGATTTCTTTAGCTCACAGTTGGGCCAGGTTGGACATCAGACATGTCAGGTTGTTGGGGGATGAGGGCAGTTTTTTTTTTAATTTCCTGATGGGCCAGGTTGGGCACTGGATACTCTGTCAAGCTGTTGGGGGGAGGTGGTATATATATTTTTTTATTCCCAGAACAGGCTGGGTTGCATACTGGACTCATCAAGTAGTCTGGCGGAGAGGGACTTTTTTCTTTTTATTCCCTGATGGCCTGGATTGGGTATCAGGCAAGTCACGTAGTTTGAGAGGGGAAAGAGGGCCAAATTTGTTTTTGTATTCCAACAGTCCAGGCTGTGCACTGGATCTGTCAGATTGTTTGGTTGGGGGGAGTGGGAGTGCAGATTTCTCATTTTTAATTTTTGTTTTCCTGCCAGGTCGGGCATCGAAATTTTATTCTATTCTATATTCCCACGTACAGAATGGAACTCCTGTGTCTTATAAAACAATCTGTGATACAGTGTGTAAGAAAATCATGTTGGCTAACTGTTTTGCAAACTGCCTCACCTTGCCCCCCTCTTGCTTCAGTAAAGTACAGTTACGTAAGAACTTACCGTAACAGTATATCTTTGAGAGAAGCTCTTGCAGCAGGCAACACTGGTAGGACTGAAGCCGTCAGGCATCAGGACCCCAAAGAAAACTTCTAGCTAGCAGTCTACAGCGGGGGACTGCCCCTGCCAACATCAGCATGCTGACGTCTGCCTATGGTATAAAAGGTGCGGTCCCCCAGACCTACCTCAGTTCTCCCGTCGGAGAGCCCAAGCAAGGAGAACTGAGGCAGTTCCTCAAAGCTGAGGAAAGGAAAAAAGCTAATGCAAAGGAGAAATAGCAACAGGGGAAGGCGGGAAGGAAATGGGTGCAGATTAGAGTTCGTGCTGCGCTCTATGGTCCAGGCAGGGTGCTTGTGCAGGGCTCCCACCCTTAACTCACAAGACAACAGAATGGGTGGGCACCAGCACTCCAGAGCCAGGAGTTTTAAGATAACCCCAATAAGGAGGTCCACAAAATTTCTTTCAAAACATTTGTGAATTTTTTGAAAGAAATTTTATGGATCTTCTTCATTGGAGTTATCTCATAACTCCTGACTCTGAACTGCTGGTGCCCATTTTGTTGTCTTGTGGGAGGGAAATCAGCGCCTGCTGCCAGAGCTCCTCTTGAAGCTTCATCTACTGTTACAGTAGGTTCTTACGTAACTGTACTATCTCACTTAGAGGGGGCTCTTGCAGTAGGCAACATCGGTAGAACCGAGTCCCAAGCAGTACTGAAACTGGCCAAAAGTCAGCTGGGAAGAGGCAAAACAGACAACAGAAGGTTGTTCAGGAAAGTATGCCCTAAAGGACAGCTAGGCCAAAATTGGCCCTACGCTGCTTTGAAGCGATGTCCAAGCTGTTAAGGCGGACAAAGGTGTGAACCGAGCTCCAAGTGGAAGCTGCACAGATGTCCGCAGCAGACACATTTCTGAAGGAGGCAGCAGAGGTGGCTACACTCCTGGTGGAGTGACCCTTGACTGCCCCAGGCAAGGGTTTGTCATACTTACGGTAGCAGAACATAATGCAATTTGCCAACCATTTAGACAAACACTGTTTCAAAACAGGAGCCCCTTCTCTCTTGGGGCAGACCAAACAAATAACTGATCAATCTTGCAAACTGGTCGGATGCAAATCGTGTAATAATGCAGTACCCTGTGAACATCCGAAGTATGAAAAAAGGCCTCCCCCTTATTAGAATATTCAGGAAGTAAACAGCTAGATGGATGGATTGGTTTAACATGAACTCAGACACCACCTCTGGAAGAAATTTAGGATTACTACACAACACCACCCTGTCTTTGTGAAAAACTAAATAAGGCTCTTTACACATCTAAGCCTGAGGCTCAGAGATCCATCAAGCTAACTGCTATGACGCTTGGCCAGCTGGTTATGATTGCTCTATGATATTTGTAATATAAAAATATAGTATGTGAGTCTGTGCTCCATGGGCCCCCCTCCCCCCCAGGTTTCAGTGAAATGACAGGATATATATTAAACCAGGAGATCTCTGTAATGTAATTAACTTCCTTGAGACATTGCATTTTATGGCCTTTTTATGACCTGTTGCTTCTTTGAAGTGGAAATGAAATGGGAATTTATGAGTCTGCCAAAGGATGAAAATCATAAACTTTTATGACGTCTTAAGAGGAAGAACATTTAATACCAACTGGTGTTAAAAAGCTATAAAACCCTTTGAAATGCCTTGGGAGAAGGAACTGGGAAATCAAAGACTTATAATTTGGGAAATGAGTTTTTGCTGATGTCACCTTATTTAAAATACCTCCTGACTGGACATCATGTTTGTATTTTTTTTATATTCTAAAAGGAGGAGCTAGACGACTCATAGCAGGGGTGTGGAGAGACACAGTTCTGGTGTCTGATCTTTTTGTCATATTGCATCTTGGGATGTTAGAGAGACAGAGCTAATTAGCTCTCTGATATAACTATAAGCACTATAGAGGTAGTGCATTACATAGAAAAGTTTAAATGTATTGTGGTAGGAGGTTTTTGTCTTGTACTTTTCCTTGTTTTCTTTTAAGTGATTGTATGCTCTTGGATATATTGCTCTGTGTTTACATTTTCATATTTATCCATTTTTAGTAAATATAGTATTTAAAAGACTGCCTTGGGTTGTCTGCCAGTTCTTTTTGCATGTGACGTATAGATGGTTAAGTCTGAAATTGTTCAAGAAGCTTGATGGTGTTACTAAACTCGGAAAAGGTAAGAATATACCTAAGGTCTTTTATAGAGTTTTAAGGGTTCATTTTGGATACCTGGTTAGGTGCCCTTAGGCGAAAGATATATTGCATCCCTCAAAAAGAATATTATCTGAGTCTGTACATTTGGGTACGCTAGCATAAGGTTCACAGTTTGAATCCCCCCAGAACTTGAGACTAAAGGTGATTCGGACCCACAAGCAGACAGGAGAGTTACCCTGTTACCTGTTCACACTCTTGCGCCATGGAGGTTGGCACTGTGGAGCAGGAGGCCTGACCTGCTGAGTGCTTGGTGACAAGGGCAATCTAAAATAACAAGCTTCTATGACAGAAAGCATAGCTTGCAACTCCCGGCCAGCTCAAAGAGAGGCAAAGTGAGCTTTTCCAACATAAAAAGAAGGTCCCATGGTGGGATGGGATCCCGAATGGGAGGTTTCAAATGCAGGATACACCACAAGAAAGTGCAGGATACATCCAGCTGGGCAAAGCTTTGCCTTCATTAGGTGCATGGTACACAAAGATGGTGGAAAGGTGCACCTTAAGCGATAAGTACCCAGACCAGATTCCAAGAAGGAAAGGAGTACTCCAAAATCAGGTTCACTGGGCAGGTAAAGGGATCCAACTGATGGCGGCAGCCCATATGGAGAAGCGCTCCATTTCATAGCATAGGTGGCTCTCATGGAGGGTTTCTTAGCAGCCACCAATGCATCAGCAACCCTGGAGGACACTCCAAAGTGGATGATAGTGAAGTCTGCAGAAGCCACGCATGGAGGTGCAGAGACTTGAGGTCTGGATGAACAGGGTGCCCCACTCCTGAAGCGTAATCCAGTGCAGAGGGCAAGAGATCAGGGGTTCCATTGCCAGCTGCTGCAACAGAAGGAACCAGATCTGATTGCAGCCAGTAGAGAGTTATGAGGATCATCTCTGCCCCCTCTGACTGAAGTTTGAGGAGAATCCACTGCAGAAGTAAGAAGGGAGGGAACGCATAGAGAAACCTCCCTTTCCAGGAGAGAGACAACACATTTCACCAGAAAACTCCAGGCCCTGGTTTGAGTGAACATAAAAGCGGCAGTTTTGCACTGAGTGGGGATGCAAAAAGGTCCAACTCTGGGCATCCCTGTCTGTCGAAGAGGTCATCGACTACTGTGGACAGCAGTTCCCACTCATGCATCCTCGACCTGGACGACTTAGGCTGTCGGCCAGGATATTGGATGCCTGGAACATGGACGGCTGAGAGTTCCAGGCCATGCTCAATGGGCCCAATGCCACACTCTCAAGGCTTCCTGACAAAGGGGTAAGAATGAGTGCCCTGTTTAGTGATGTAGAATATTACTGACATGTTGTCCGTCTGTACCAGTAGTGGACCAGGAAGAAAGTGGGTCTGGAAGGCCTGTAGAGCATACAGAACTGCTCTCATCTCCAGCACACTGATGTGGAGATGGTGCTCTGACTCAGACCAAGTGCCAAGAGTCTGACGGACAGCTAAATGGGCTCCCCAGCCCAGGGCCGAGGTGTCTGTAGTGAGGATCTGTTGAGGAGAAACAGTTCGGAGGGGGACCCTCTGGAGGAGATTGGAAAGATTCTGTCATCAGTCCATGGTCCTTTTCACTGGAGTTGACACCAGCACCTGTTGGTCCAGGTCGTCGGTGTGCAGATCCCATTGGGTCTGAAGAGTCCATTGAGGAACTCTCATATGGAGGTGAGCCAGGGGAACCGTGGATATAGCCACCGCCATGTATCCCAGCAGGCGAAGAAACATCCTGGCTGTAACCTCACGACTGGCAGATACCAGGCATGCTTGTGCGATCAAGCCTTCTGCCCTGTCCTCCGGAAGAAAAGTCTTGCCCTGAAATGAGTGCAGGACTGCACCTATATATTGGAGGCATTGGCACAGAAAGAGAAAAGACTCTGGCAAGTTGATAGTGATCCCTAGGGTCTGGGACAGCCAAAAAGTGCTTTCCAGGATCTGTGACAACAGAGTCCTGGAGGGGGCTATGAGCAGCCAGTCATCCAGATACAGGAACACATAAAAGCCTTGCCTCTGCAGAGCCACAGCTACCACTGCCAGGCAGCTGGTAAACACCGAGGTGCAGAAGAAAGGCAAAAGGAGGCTAGAACTGGAACATGTCCCTTGAAAACAGAAACGGAGGATGCGGTAGTGGGCAGGAAAAAACAGGATATGGAGGTAGGCATCCTGCATATCCAGAGAACAGAGCCAGTCCCCCTGGTGAAGGAGGAGCAATAGTCCCTGCAAGGTCACCATTCCGAATCACTTGTACTCTATACAGAGGTTCAGCTGACCAAGGTCCAGAATTGGTCTCAGGTGCCCCATCTTCTTGGGGACTAGGAAAAAGTGGGAATAGAACCCTTTCCCTCTTTAGCTTGGCAGTATGGGCTCTATAGCCCTTTTGCACACGAGAGCCTAGATCTCTTCTCGGATAAGGACAATGTGGTCCTGAGGGTAATGGGAGGATAAGGGAAGATTTTCCAGAGTGGTGTCCAGAAACTCAAGGGTATGACCCTTTTCAATGATCTGAAGCACCCATTGATCTGAGGTTACTGCACGCCAACAGTCCAGATATAGGGAGAGCTGATCCCCGACTGCCTCCCCCAAGTCCTCTGCTGGGGGGGGTCAGGCAAGGAGACAGGCAGAGGCACCGGGATGGGCAGAGCAGCTGTAGGTGCTCAGGGGGTCCTAGGGGCAGATCCCTCAGCTGGCAGGGTACTGGCTTTGAGCTTGAAGGAGCCCTTCGACTACTGACCCTTAGGGGGTTGTCAAGAGGGCTGACGAAAGAACTGATGTTGGGAAGGCCGCTGCTGTGAGTGGTACATAGAATGTACTGACCTCAGGGCCTTGCCAGATTTCTGAAGGTGGGAGAGGATATCCTGGGCATCTCCAGCGAACAGAACAGAACCCTGGAAAGGGAATCTAAGATTTTGGCCTGAACATCGGGCAAAACCAGACATCCTGAGCCACAAACAGTGGCGAATGCAGATCCCTGTTGCTGCCCCACATCCGGGAAGCATCAAAAGTGTTGTATGCTACCCTTAAGCACATGACTGCCCACGTCAGAATCAGACTTGAGGAGTTGGGGTAACTGTGTTTTAGTGCAATTTTCAGGGAGGGATTGAACCAGATCCCTCACCTGATCCCAAATGGCATTCTGATACTGCACCATATGGGTCAAATAGTTCTGAGCCCAGATGACCAGAGTGGAAGAGGAATACACCTGCTTCCCCAACTGGTCTAGTTGTCGGAATTCCCTGTCTGGAGGATGGGTGCTGAGGTGCTTGGGTTTCTTAGTACGGTCATGAGCTGCATTCAGGACCACTGAATCCACCAACGGGTGTTCGCCAAAGAAGTCTTTGCCCACTGGCGCATGGTACAGGCAATCCGCCTTTTTAGCTAAGGCTGAGGTGGTCAAGGTGTGAGACCAAGCCGCACTGGTCATGTCATCATAAGAATCGATGAGCAGTGGTACCACCACAGGGAGGGTCTCCTTTTTCTGGAGGTAGATGGCCAGTCGTCGGCGCTCCAGGCCGAGTTCTGCAATTGTTTAACCAGGCCTTCAACCTAGTCAATCATGCCTTACTTATCTCTTGGCTCAGTTCCTCAGTTTCCCATCCCATAAGCCATGTTCTGGTAGGGAACTACCTAACAAATCATACACAATTTGTTAGTATTGGCTCTGATGTATCTGACACATCTCTGATTACTTGTGGTGTCCCATGGGGTCCATTTTGGGCCCCTCACTATTTTCTATTTTTGTTAATGAACTTCTCTCCCTTTGCAAAACATGTAAAACCATCCTTTACGCAGATGACTTCATTCTTTTTTCCCCCCAAGGTAGTTCTCTTTCTGAATTAACTGCAGCCTTGAATCACAATTTCGAAAGAGTCTGCAAATGGTTTCGAGCTAACTCACTGGACTTGAATTCAAAAAAGACCAAATCTATGATTTTTGGGACTACCTCTACATATCAATGCCAAGAATGACTGTAATCTACAACTTACCTGTATATTCTCTGTAACCTCTTCTCTGCCTGCACTTCTCCATATAATGTCTCTCCGGGTCGCCCCTGAAAAAGGAGCCTCGGGCTCAGTGGGCCTACCGGTCATCAAAATTTAATAAATAAAATAAATAAATAATGACAACCCGTCCTTATGTTTGTAATGATTTGAATGGTTTGGCCATTGAACAGGTTTATCAATTTATACCTTAGGTCCTTTAGGACCCTGGGTTGACTTTTTCGCTTCAGGTTCAAACAATTGTTCATACTATAAATCAAAGACTGGGTCTGCTATATAAATGTAAAAATTATTTCTCCTTTGAAGTAAGAAAATCAACTGCAGTTGATCACTGTTGCCACATTTTGATTATGTTTCTTACATTTACTTTAATCTTGGGAGTAAGGAGTTACATTCTTGAAGTTGTCTACAATATATTTGTTGTTTTGTTCTTTTGGTGCCTATAAGAACTCACCACTCGCTTTTATATTCTCAGTGTGGGTTGGCTGGCTCTGATGGCCAGAATCAAATATTTTTTTAAATGTGTTTTTCACACTTCATTGTTTCCATGGGTTCCTTCCATGAGGACCTGAGGCTCAGGACTGGTCTGCATGCTGAGTGCTCCTGACTGACCCAATGCTGTCCCACTGCTGTTAGTTACTTCCTCAGGACCTTTTCGGCACTGCAGGACAAGCACGCACCCCTCATCAGGAGGAGGGTAAGAGGGCCTGCTACTAAGTGGCTCCATGGGAGTCTTATCGCCCTTCTGCAGACCAGGGACAAATGCTTGGCTAACTTTAAGGCCACGATGGATCAGACTACATTTCAACAGTACAGGAGGCTTAGGAATGAATGTAAAAGAGCAATCAGGACTGCCAAGAGTAATTACTGTAAAACCGCCTTGCTAAACTCAGCTAAGGACCCCAGGAACTTCTGAAGGAACATCAAAAACATAGTAAGTGGTTCCTCCAACTGTGGGGTCTCTGATATGCTCATTGATGGATCAAATTGTAAAAATCCACTAACTATTGCTAATACATTGAACTCTCGCTTCACTGATTTGTCTGCTTTCACCTCCCTATTCTCCATTGGTGGGAGCAACAGTCGAGTCATGCCTCCTGCCCCACAGTCACCCCCACCTCCCGTCCGTTATTCTACTTTAGGGCAGTGACAGCAATGGAGACATAGAGACTTCTCTCTGGTCTCTTCCCCCCACACTAGTGTTGGCCATGATAGCCTTAAACCTAGGCTCCTTCAACTTGGTGCCTCATACATTGCCTCCTGTGGCTCATATCTTCAATATGTTTCTTGCCTCGAATTACCCCTGACCACTGGAAGGTGGCAAGGATTGTCCCAGTCCTTAAACAAGGCAACACCAAGATCATTGACAATTATCGTCCTATAGCCATCCTGTCGACTATCAGTAAACTCCTGGAGAAAGTTGTTGCCGTGCAACTTACGGAGTATATCCAGGCCCATGAGCTGCTGTCTCCTGAGCAGCACAGCTTTCGGAAAGGGCACAATACACCCTCAGCACTTGTTACTGTCTCCTCCGGGATCAGGGCAGCAGTGGACCAGGGTAAGCTCTCAGGTGCCATCTTCACTGACCTAGTCGAGCATGACTTACTTATCTCTCGGATCTGGTCCCTTGGTCTGTCCCATTCATTCTAAGCTGGTTTACCAGCTACCTCCAGGGAAGAAATCAATTAACCAAATTCAGCAAGGTCCTCTCTGACACCTCCCCTGTGACCTCTGTGTCCTTAGGGATCAGTCCTGGGGCCTCTCCTCTTTTCCATCTTTGTTAACAACCTTCCCTCCATTTCTTCCCATTGTAACTCCATTCTATATGCTGATGACCTGGTCATCCTCACCCACTCCCGTGACATCGGGATCATCAACCACCAGCTGAACGTGGATTTCAGGAATATCCAGTCCTGGATTATGGCAAACAAGCTTGTCCTCAATCTTAAAAAAAAAAACAGGCCATGATCTTTGGGTCCCCGGCCAAGATAAAGGCCTCCCCTAACCCCTGTGCATCACTGGAGTAGATGGCTCTCCTGTCATAATTACTGATACCATTAATACTTGGGGGTGACACTTGGCCCCCAGCTGGACCTTGGTCATCATATTCTAAATGTATGCAGGGCTGTCAACTGCAAGCTGGGTCCAGCCTACAGAGCGAAGAACAACCTTACATCTGCTGCCCGCAGGGCACTGGCCAGAGGTGTGTTTCTTCCTACTCTGTTATGGGCTCATCCTGTATGTGCATATTGCCAAAGTTCACCTCGCTAGGTGGAATGTAGCCTATAATAACATTTATCATTTTGCACTTGCTGCTCCCCGTCTCACCCACCATTGTGACCTGTACAGTAAGCTTGACTGGCTCTCCCCTCCCAACTACAGGAGCTTTGTCCTGGGTAGCTTCACGGGAAAGGTGCTCAGAATTGGCACCCCAAGGACTGGCTAAGCTCCTCATACCTGCTGCCTCTTGCTCCCCCTCAGTCTTTGGGCTCTACTGTTCTCAAAGTTCCTGCCACTGTGCATGAAATGGGTGACAGGGTTTTGCCATATGTGCTCCCAGAGTTTGGAACTCCTTTCCCCAAGGTCCGCTCCTCACCTCCCACTCATGTCTTGGAGCTCCCTCTGGACTTACCTGAAGCTTTTCTCTGTATGTGGCTGTCCTAAACCAGCATAAATTAAGCACAGTCCCTGTACTGGGCTAATATGTCCCTGCATTTCTGGCGGCCCCTGCGTGGGCCTTGAGGGTGGATCTCATTTGCTAAGGTCCTGTTTTATATAATATTGTACCTACTCTATGTTCTAGGTGGAGTTCTGTTGGATGCACTGTTTGGTGGTCCTGGTCTGTATAGAAATGTATTCACCCTGTTCTCCCAGGCAGCGATTTGTTGGATGCACTGTTCTTATCCTTATGTGATCCTATATACTGTATGCTCTTTCCTACTCAACTGTGTTAAATCCTTGACTGCTTATGCAATGTGATGTCACCTGTTTCTACTTGATCCTGTGCAGTGCTTAACTGTATCTTATTGTTCTTTGTATGGACGTTGTCCTTCTTTGTACTTTCCCAGGTCGTACCTGAAAATAGGCAATTGTTTTGTCTAGTGTGCTTACCTGGTCAACAAAAGCTAATAAAGAAATAAATTATATAATTTTGTAAAGCCACAAACCATTCTTTCCAGCTTACGCTCTTCAAATGGTATTTTGTTAGATATAATTGTACCTAAACTTAAAATAGCATCTCAAGCTTTTTCTGTTGCTCATCCTCTGTACTGGAATGCATTATCATTAACCATCGTCAGGCCTCATCTATATCTGGTTTTAAGAAGTTGAAAGAATACTTATTGTTGAAATCTTCATGTAGTTGTTTTGTGTAATTTATTGTTATTATGTACATGTATGTTTTGTGTGTCAATTTGTATTTCTCTGTTCTGGGTCGGGCCTTAATGAAGGCCTTAAGTCCAGTGTCCTTACCCAGTTAACAAATGAATAAATAAATAAATAAGGGATTGTCAGGGGGAGGCTTAGGGGTCTCCTTGAGAGGTTCACAATCACCCGAGGAAGCCCGGGAATCTTCTGATGAATCGGAGGAAGAGGAGGACTCATTCCCCTGACAGATCACTGTCTGGTACCAGCGCTGGGGACAGCGGCTGCCCTTATGTGAATATGCGAACCCTTATGGCCCCCAGAAGATCCTGTGGTATGGGGGTTACTGGGTCTTGCCCAGTCTGGATCCCAAGGAGTTGGGTTCCGGAGAGGGGAGGAGTAGAAGGGCACCTAGGTGCATCCTTGTCCTTCATAAAAGTCCACCAAGCCGTGAATAAAGGGGTCATAATCCACTGGTGGAGGTAGACTGTAAGGTGGACAAGGGTACTGGGGAGGAGGGCACGTATACGTTGGTGGAGGAGGTGGCATAGGTTATCCAGACATTGGGCCAGCAGGCGCTGGCTGGGGCTCCCTAGAAGGGCCAGCAGGCGTCCGTTGTAGCTCAGGCTTAGGCACTGCTGATGTGGCCGGCGCCAGCCTAATAGGCAAAGGCTGATGTCAATCTGGAGAACCAGCTGACGTAGGCCCCTGAGGCGAGGTTGGCACGAGCAGGGGATAATTCCCCCAAAGCAGGGGCAGAGGCATCACCTGTGTAGTGGAGGAGGCAAGCGCTTGCTCCGGGCGATGCCTGGAAGAGCTAGCATCAGTCCCAGAGTCGGGAACAGACGACCACAATGCCTTGAGTGGGGGGGGGGCGCAACAGGCATAGACCTGCCACCAGAGGAGCCAATCCCAGTCAAGCAGCCTGGCTGAGGACCCACAAGTACTAAGGGTCTGAGTGTCAGGGGCTGGGATGCAGGGACAATGTCCGCTACACCGAAGAGCCACTGCCCATGATAGCAATGAGGGCAGGCAGCAGTACCACCGGCATCCTGGAGGGAGTGAAGGCTGTAGAGAAAGGAGGGACCAACCCCCTGTGGGAAGAAGGCCCTGGGGCGGACGCCGATCTATGCGGTGACCACAAGCAAGAGGCTGACCGAAGACAGTCCCAGTGCCTGTGCTTCCTGCCAGACCTCTTCTCTTTCTGGGAGGAAGAAGAGGAAAATGTCCCAAAGACCAGGGAAGCAGAAGAACTTTTAGTCTGAAGCTCCTCCATTGTGGTTAGCTTCTGCTGCAGAAGGTGACTCATGAGAGTCTCCAAGCGGCATCTCTGTGTGGTCTGGTTGAAGTCCTGGCAATGCCTGCAGGCCTCGGTGTCATGGTTGGGGCCTAGGCAGATCAGGCAAAAAGAGTGGCCTTCCTTGGCCGGGATCTGCTTGCCGCAGGCACATTTCGTCGGCCGGTTGGAAGACGAGGCTGGAGAAGAAGACAAAACCTAAAAGAAAAAACACCAAAAATTGATGTTAACACTGAAAAATGAAGAAAGAAAGAAATTGCAGGTAAAAGTGAGAGTAATGGTGGTCGAATGAAGCAGGCGTCCATGAAAATATGGCGTGTGCAGGTCAATAGCGGGAAAAGAACTGAGGTAGATCTGGGGCACCACCCTTTTATACCATAGGCAGACATCAGCATGCTGACATCAGCAGGGTGGTCCCCTGCTGTAGACTGCTATCTTTATTTTATTTATTTATTTATTTTAACATCAGTTTAATAACCTTTGAGCCGGTGGCTCATTTACAAAGATATCTCGTCACACAGAGGACAAAGACATACGACAGGAGACAATCGCAGATCAGCAATACAGTTCAACAATAGGGCACAGTCAAGGTTACAAGTATTGAGGACTTAACACTGTTCACAGCTAAACTAAGGTAAGCAATTAGGTGGCTGGATAGTAGAGGTGAAAGGAGGCCCTGCAGGAGGAGAGTGGGCTAAGTAAGGAAGAGTGCAGCTCAGTGAGCATTGTCAGGGGAAGTGGAGGGGGAGATTCAAGGGCAGCAACAGTTGAGAGAGGTGAGCAAGTGGTTTCTGAGGCTGTATTTAAAACATGCAAGCGAAGGAGCATCAGTGATTCCAGCAGGGAGGGAATTGTACCAAGACGGGGCTCTGTAGGGGAAAGGCCTTTGGCCCTGGGAGGTCCTGGCCCTTGGAGCGACCAGTGCAGTTTTGCAGGAGCTGCGAGGGCGCACTGTGCAGGGTTTTAAACAATTGATTAGCAGTTTTTTTCTTGGGACAATACTAACTGTACAGAAAGTATTTATATAGGTTTTCTAGAAGGAATATGTTTGTTAAACACAGTGAGGCAAGTGCTATGCATTTTCACAATGTTTTAGCACTTTTACGAGCAAAACACTAATCAATTTTAGAGTTAAATAAAACCCTGCTGTGGGATTAGTTCGGTGGATAGAGTTAGCTAGCCCAGGAGGGGATTGACCAAGGAGTGCTTTATAGGTAAGTTGGCAGGTTTGGAACATGAGGTGCTCATCAAGGTTGAGTAGGGAGGCCATGGAATAAAGAAGACAGGTGTGGGTGAGTCTCTGGGCACTGGTAATAAGTCGACAGGCTTTGTTGAGCGTTAGGCGTACCTTGTGGAGTGCCATCTGGTCTGCCGCGCCATAGACAGGAAGGCCATAGTCGATTAGGGATAAAACCGAGGAGGTGACTGCCAGGCGGAGGGTGTCTGTGGGGAGGCATTTTTTGTGACGGTAGAGGATACCCAACCGTGCGTTGGAGGCAGAGGTCAGGGCAGAGATATGGTCATGAAAAGAGAGGGCAGAGTCAAAGATTATACCAAGGTATTTATAGGAGTGTACAAGTTCTATAGGGCGATTATGGGTGGAGTGGACAGAGAGAGGAAAGTTGCTGGACTTATTTTGGGGGTGTGCATAAGAGCATGGTTTTAGTTTTCTTAAGGTTGATGACGAGTCGGTGCTCAGTGAACCAGGTTTCAGCAGAGTTGTAGGCAAGCTAAAGGGAGTTCTGGAGTGAGACGGGGTTACCGTCAGAGGCAAAGAGTATTGCGTCATCAGCGTAGAGTAGGACATTTCCTGCACACATGTTGGGCAGGGAGTTGAGAAAGAGGAGAAGAGTAAGGGTCCGGAATAGAGCCCTGGGGACTCCGAGCGATTGAGCAGTACTGGAAAGAGTGCCACCCACTTAACATTGAGAGCGGTCAGTCAAGTAGCTGGTGGCCCAGGAGACTGGACCAGTGGCAAAGCCCAGACGGGCAAGGGTAGCTAACAGGAGAGGATGCAGACAGTATCAAAGGCTTTGATAGGTCGAAAAATACAGCACCAGCGAGGGAGCCAGCGTCAAGTGAGGTGTGAAGGAAGTTAGCAAACTCCAGGAGTGCAGTATTGGTGCTATAACCAGCTCTGAACCATGCTGTTCAGGGCAAAGGACATCATATTTAGTGAGGTAGTCTGAAATTTGGGTAGCCTACAATTTTCTAAGGCCTTAGAGAGGGGAGAGGATAGAAATAGGCGGTGTTACCTGAGCCGTCCTGTCACCACCCCTGTGAATAGGGGTAACAGTAGTGACCCTCCAGACAGAGGGAATTGCCCTAGGCAGAGGGACTTATTAAAGAGGGAAGTGATAGGCGAGATGACCTGATCCAGGACCTGACGTAGGAGACAGGGATCAAGGGAGTCGTTACCAATAGTATTGCACTTTAGGGCTTTAAGCAAGTATGGCCTGACTTCTTGAGTGGTGACACAGCGAAGGTGGAACGGGGGGAGAGAGATGGGAGGGGCAGTCATGGGGGGAGGAGGATTGAAGAAATTGCCTGGGAGCACTGAGCTAAGGTCAGTAAAGGAATTATTGAGGTGAGCAGCAATGAGGGCAGGGTCGGAGGAGATAGCCCCATTGATGTCAAGAAGCGATGGTGGAGGGGAGCGAGCTCCACCATTTAGCTGCTTGACATTGTCCCAGAAGGACCTGGGGTTCCCCCATGAGGAGGTAAGTGAGGTCATAATCGGCCTTTGCTTTGCATGGATGGCCCAAGGATACTTATTCGGCAGCTGTGAGGGCCTGTCTCTGTCTGCAGGGCGCCAGTTTCAACAGCAATGTGCCCCAAGTTATCCCATTGCTTAAGAAGTAGCTGCGCGTGAAGGCAGGTGACCCATGGGTGTGTCTTACTTTGGATCTATGAGAAGTTAAGGGTGCAAAGATGTCGTAGGCAGAGTTAAAGGTGCGGACAAAGAAGGCGAGTGCCTTGTCAATGTCAGGGGTGCTTAATAGCGGGGACCAATCAGCACAGCCTAGGTAAAGTTTTAAGTCTTTCAGCCCACCAGGTCTAAGCCGACGCCGAGGAGTGGTATGTACAGAGGGCTTGGGCAGGGAGGTTGCCCAGTTGAAGAGAACCGGGGAGTGGTCACTAAGGCAGTCCAGGAGGATTTGAATATTGTGGACGCGGCAAGGCCTGTTAGTGAGGACCACATCCAGAAGAGTGCTAGTTCCCCTAGTAGTATTTATTCTAGTAGGGTGGGAGACTAGTTGGGTTAGATCAATAGCAGCAAAAGCCTCACGGGAGGTGGAGGATGTGGGACTAAGCCAATTGATGTTCAAATCACCCACCAGGATTTGGTCAGAGGAGTTGGGTAAGGAGGTGAGATAGTCAATTAATGGGCCCAGTGCCTGAGCTTGGTTTTTTGGGGGTATGTAAGCTGTAGTCAGGAAGATAGGACCCCTGGAGGGGTCGGGTGATAATTTAGTGTTAGGCCTGGGCCTTATGGTCAAGGACAGGGGGAGGAAGGGTTAATCCAGTGAAAGGGTCTTTAACATAGATAGCACATCCACCACCTCTCCTACCGATCCGGTCCAGCCGGTGGAGGGAGTAGCCCGGGAGGGAGACCTGGGCATTAGAAGTGGAGTCAGACAGCCAGGTTTCAACCAAGGCAATCACATCCGGTTTATGAACAGCTACCCAGCATTGTAGTGAGTCCAGTTTTTTGAGGAGGCTACATACGCTCATAGATGCGTATAAGTCCAGTGGATTTCAACGGGGAACCATTGATGACAGGCCCAGGATTGGGATGGATGTTGCAGACAGGAGCAGGAGGAGGAGGAGAGCTGCCCTTGGAAGCAGGTGGCAGAAGGAAAGTTATGCGCCGATTAGGGACAAAGGTATGAGGGGTAAGGTAGTACAAGGTAGGTAGGAGTACAGACTGGGAATGATAGTTGATAAGATACAAGAGAGGCCGGGGGTGGGAGAGGGGGAGCCCAAAGGAACGGTGGTAAAGAGGGAGGAAGTAGGGTGTGAAGGGGGGGTCGGAGCCAAGAGGGGGAGGCAGGAGGGCAACTGGAGGCATAAGTGTAGCTGGTAAGCGGGCATATAGTAACCCTAGGGAGACAAGGAATATTAGAAGGAGTGAGAGACAAGCTAGACAGGGGATGACAGGCATGCTAGGAGTGGGGTGGGGATTGTAGGGAGAAACAGATAAGGACTTGGTGGCAGAGACTAGAGTGGACAGAAGCTGGAGCTCCAGGGGGCGAACACAGAGATAGTAAAGGGCGGTTGGTTAAGGAGCTAGATAGGGACGCGGGGAATCCAGCGCCCACTGGTGGCCTGCAGGTATAACCTGCAAATGGGAAAGTGGGGACTTAGGATATGGCACACAGGAGGTGAGGTCACAGGAAGTGACGCAGTCGGCGTGTGCCAATAAAACAAGGGCCGCCCCTGGGTGGTTGGATGGTTGGGGCTGGTGGGCGGGCTATCACCCCACAGCAGAGTCTGCAGAAACAATCAGTGGGCTGTGAAGCAGTGAAGCCAAGAGTCTTAGTAAAACGGCCGAAAAACGCCCAGGAGTCGTGGTTGTAGGAGGCCTTTTACCTGGAAGCAGGGAGTCGGTACAGCTCCTGGTAGGAGCTTCTTTGTTCTTCACCCGCGATCGGCAGCGTTTTGTGGGAGAACCCCCTGTAAAGAAGTAGGAAGGAGGCCAATTAGTATGCAGCGGAGGATAGAAGGTGGCTAGCCTGTAGAGTACCACGCATGCGCAGACATGCGAGCTGCACAACAGACCCAGCCAGTAAACCCCTTCCCTAGTATTAGATTTATGTACTATGCACTTCACTTTTCAAACTTTGCTATCTAGAAGTTTTCCGTGGGGTCCTGGCACCTGATGGCTTCAGTCCTACTGGTACTGCCTGCTGCCAGAGCCCCCTCGAAGTGAGATCTGAAATTCTCCCTTCCCCTTGTTTTCCCAGCCCTGGCCACACAACATGAACTGACTGGAAACTTGGCTGTTTTTCATCATACAGAGAGGCTGAGAGAGATGATCCCTAGTTCCTAAATGCATCAAATGGTGCCACAGCAATACTACTCTTTGTTCTTTTGCATTGCAATGATTTAGTAGCACGGAGACTCTCAGTTTTATATAAGCAATTTCATTTTTTTTTTTTAGAATAAAATAAAAGTTAGATTTCAATTCATGAAGTTGTGCTCACAGAGTTAACTGTACTTCCAATCTGAGCTCATTCACGGTCATTCTTGCCACCATAGTGAGGGTGGGGGGGGTAGGCTAAACAAGATGGGGATATCTTCAGTTATATTACCTATGAAAGCTGCACAGGAGACAGCTGCCACTTGTTCAAAAGTTTCCCATGCACTCTCCTCCTTGCAGCCAACAGAAAGTTAGCAAAGGGTTACAGACAGCTGCAAGGAGCAACAGCAAGGCACAACTCACTCACAGCCATAAAAAGGCGTATCCAAGTTCTCCAGTGAATCAACAGGACTGCTGCAAAACACTTACAGACTCTGATCTCAGTAGGAACTGGTCTGCTATAGAGACCAGCCCTAAAACTATTATAAAACCTAAGGAGGGGATAGAAAAACCCAAAGTAATCAGCATCAGATGCAAGATGGTTATTCCACAAAGGCCAGGGAAAAAAACTGGCACTTTTGGCCCCCTCTTACAAGCCTCAACTGAGTGGGTGGTAATCTCAGACCAGTGGGACAAGAAATATGTCATGATGTACCCAATCAGGAGGCTGAGGAAGGAGGGGGAGGGGTGGCTTATGGTACGCCACTCATCACTTTGCATAGCATGGTTTTGTCAGGATGTTTACCCATGCTGGAACCACCATGATCTACGTCTTTGCCTAGCCTACAGCTGTGGTTATAGGGCTTGTTTCTCTGCCATCATCCCCAGCATGATTATGAAAGGACAAGGAAGCAGAAGCCTGTCACTGCTGTTGAGGGCACCTATTGCTGCTCAGGGTAGTCATAGATAAGACATGTTATGAAGCTGGGGGGCAGACTCAGGGAGATGTGAGGAAGTACTTCTTTATGGAGAGGGTGGTGGATGCCTGGAACAGCCTCCCAGCAGAGGTGGTGGGGGCAAAAACTGTAATGGGGGTCAAGAAAGTATAGGATAGGCATAAGGGAACCTTAGTGATGAGACACGGGAGGACAAGCCGAAGATCAAGTAAGTTCTGCAGTGATACAGCACGTAGAAGAAAATGGGCAGACTAGGTGGGCCCTGTGGTCCTTCTCTGCTGTCAAATTCTATGTTTCTATGTTAAGACCACCTTCATGGTCTTTTGAGATTCAATTTCCTTCAGGGTGCCCTCCATTTGGCGGTTAAATGCCACAAACACAATGAAAGGGAGATCCACAACTCTGTGCTGGATACCCTGGTCAAAAGAAGAGGAGCTCAACCAACTGTGCTTCTGAAGAACCTCTCCTGCACCCATACACTGAGAGCTAACCTCAGCCTGATCACGGCTAGCTGCAAGTGGTGTTCAAACTGCCACCAAGTGACAATCAATGGGATAAGAGGTCTTCTAGTGACGCTCTTCAGAAAGGTCATTCATCAGTTTGGTAGCAGCTGTCCAAATGGCATGGCTATAGCAGGCAAAATAGTCTGAGTAGCTGGCGTGAAACACACCCACAGTGTATGCTGCATTCAATCTACAGGCCCATTTGTCAAAGTGTTTAGACTACTTGATGGTAGGAAGCAGAGACGGAGAATCACAATTTGCTTTTGTGTTGCATCATGCGGATCACCAGACCTGAAAGTTTCAGTGCCTATACTTTCCAGTGCTGGTCACCTCTCTCAGTGGGACATCAAAGAAGTTAGAGATTCGAGGGGCGTGGCCAGCAACCGAGCTGTGAACAGCTCTTCTCTGTAGCTCTGCAAGTCGGCACCTTATTGTATAAATTAAACTAAATTTGAGGTGCATAATTGCTGTAATTTGGTATCACTGAGAAGAAGAACCCCTGTGCTGCAGATAGATGCCAAACCTGACTAGTTTTGGTTTCAGAAAGTAAGAATATGGGACGAACTAATAAGCCGGGACCACCTGCAGAAGGAACCCGCTCGAAGGAACCGAAGACGGGCGGTAACAGAGAGGATCAGCGACTGATCCTGAAGGGCCGCAACCCTCCAATGCAGCGTTGCTTTGGGCAATACAGAGCCTGGACAACAAACTGGACGGTGTTAACAAAGACCTTAAACAACTGAATACAAGAGGGGGTCACTGGAGGAGGATGCAAAAGGAGCGGTTGCCAGTTCGGACAAAGCAATTGCCATTGCGATCGGTCTTACCAAAGAAAATGGTATTTTATGGAGGCGTCTAGAAAACACAGAAAATGCTATTAGAGCCACACATATTCGTTTCCTGGGCTTACCAGAAGAAACTGAAGGGGATACTCTACCGGGCTTTCTATCTGGATGGCTGAAAGAATTACTTAATATAGATTTTGAATTTGCAATAATTAAGGCCTACCGCATTACGCCAGGTGGCAGCAGACTGAAGCATCTGAACGGAATACCTTATCCTCGGACAATAATGGTTGAGCTCCGTACATCACTGGAGTGAGATCTAAGCCAAATCTTTAAGCCCTCTTAACTGGCAGGACACTAAGGTGCATCTCTTTCCAGATCTAAGTTATTCCACCTGATTAAGACGCAAAAGTTTTGATGGCATCAGAGAAAGGCTCCGAGCGTTAGGCGTATGCCATGTTCTTCTTATGCCTGCAAGTCTGAGAATTTTATATGGAGGTAAGGCGTTCCCGTTTTCTGAAGCCTCCAAGCTCCTGGATCGTATCGAAAAGCAGTTTGCATCAAGGGGTGATTCTTCCGATTCAAAGGAGGAATAGACGACCTGAATGTAGATCAGTGCTTTACATCATTAATGACTGGGAGGGAGAGAATAGAGGGGTAAAATGGAAGGACATTCATTTCTGCAGAACTGAAACTAAACAAGAGATCTCCTATACCCTCAGGACTTTAAATTGCTAATTGGATGCTATAATGTAGATTTTTTTCTGACCTGGGGAGGGGGTTAAACTCTACCCTATACTGATGTTCTCTTCATTTGCTATCACCTCAATTTCCCTTCCAATGTATATAAAGTTCACTGGTTTTCCAGTTAAGATATCTATAGATGGACAAGGGTATTCAGTCCTAATCTGTTTTTATATTTGTTATAGCTAAATTTACAGCAGCTATTATATTAATGGAGTGCCTACTTGTGAGTTTTGTGGGGGAGTGCCATTAGGTACTTGAGAGTATGTGTGGGCAGGATGTTAGACCCTTCGATAGGGTGCATGATGATGACTGGACATTTCTTTTATCCTGGCTCATGGCTGCAATGGTCAATTTAAGGATTCTAATCTCTTGAGACATTGCTAGGAATATTAGCTTAATTGTTTTATATAATTGTATTGTAGTAACTTTTAGAAAAACTTTTTTTTTTTTTAGCAACTCCCCCCAAGGGGCAGAAATCTAATGATACTGTAAAAATGTGAATTGTTGTAAGGCAAGATGATATCATATGTCTACCTGATTGCAATTTCATGTAATGTATAATTACACTAAATAAAAATAAAGTTTAAAAAAAAAAAAGTTAGAGATTCATCGCAGGAGGTGGGAGAATGACTCCAGGTCCGTATCCTCCTATCTCATCAGTCTGAGAGATCATCATCAGGACATGGCGTACAACTGGGCCCCAGCTGCAACTGGAGATCAACTCGGACAACACCTTGGGTGGGGGTAGAGTTGAGCCAGCCTTCTTGTGTTGCGAACCGCCAATCACAGTATAGATCAACTGCCCACAGGAGCTGAAGAGCCTGTAAGGAATACAGGGCCCACAGGGGGCTGGAAACACAGAGGCACTGCCAGTATAACCGCAACATTGTTCCCACTTTTGCTTCACTGGCTGCTGGGGCCTTGCGTGCTGCTTCACCTGCCGCTGGAGAAGGGTATTCATAATCTCCAGTGCCTTAATTCATTCAGCCTCCGACGGACATAAAAGCAATGTGCAGTGTTCAGCCAACCAACATCGAGGTCATCTCCTGTGCTTGTTCTCATGGATGTTACCGTCCTTATTCCTCCTTCCAGTAGGCTTCTTCTTAGGCCATTTATGTTTCTTGCATGAAGAACAGGATGAGCACCTCAACAAGCAGGAGCTCCACGACAATCCATTCAAGGAACTCAAGGATCAACTGCTTGACCTCAGTCCCTTTTTGCCTGACTGAGGGAAGGTTGAGGGAGTTCTATGAGGGAATGGGATACAAATCCTTGAATACTCACCTAGTCCCCAGCAGAGAGGACTTCCACCCAGAGCAAGTCCCAAAATCTCTACAGGACTCATCACCCAACCTGGACCCCACTGAGAAGGTACACTTAGGAGATTGCTCCAGGTGCAGTTCCTTATGAGATGGAGTAGGCATGACTACCACTCATAATATTGGGCCCATCAACAGGACCACCTGCTAGTTGACTAAATAAGCATCACCGACATGCTGAGATGGAGCCACAGGGTCAGGACCCGAAGGATCGAACAATCAACTAACCTGCACCAGAGGCCAGAGTGTCAATGTGCCTGATGAGATGATGACCCTCAAACTCAGTTTCAATCATAAATGTTAGAGGCATCACTCCTCCTAAAACTGTAGTCCAGCAAGGAAGAAGCTCGATCACGATCATCTGGTTGGCAGATGAGGGGTCAGGTGGCGGAACAGAAGATGACACAGAAGCAGAGCTCTAGGACACTGGGCCCTTGCCCTACTTGTATCCAATATGCACAAGGTCACTCTAGGAAGGATGGCGCGATCAGTAAATAATTACAAAACCTAGCTTACTAAAACTGGGTGCAAGCGTCTTTATCCAAAAAGTCTGAAGCTGACTCGAGTTAGAGCAAAACAAAATTTTATTTTGAATTACTTGACTTGCACTGCTAATCCAAAGGCTCAGAGAGCTGGAGCTCCTGCTATGCCTAAGACTCAGGCAGCATGTTCTGGCACAGAGGGCAAGTCTTCTGATCCTGCAATAGAAGGAAAATGAGACAGATGTTGGGTGGATCTGTCCTCAAAATCATCTTTTTATAGTTGTTACACCACTTGAATCCAGCACTTCAGTCCACTATATACACCCCGCCCAAATCCACCCAGTACAGTCCCAGCTGAAAATATAGGTTACTCACCTGTAACCATAGTTCTGCTAGTGGTATACAGTTCACACCCACACACTGGCAGTTCTTCTAGAGACAGCTGAGTCATTGGAAGCCTTCAAGCTCAGCTCCTCCTGCCACCCAGAAGGTATATCCTCTGGTTCTGCCCGATGACTTCAGATCTTTCACATACTGGAAGCAGGAATCTGAGTGCCATTTGCTAGGAGAGGTTGTGTGGAAGTCAACAGTATATCATTAGTAGAACTACAGTTACAGGTGAGTAGCTTATATTTCTAACAACATTGATACAATTCACTATTCACACTCTGACATACTTCTAGCAGTCCTCTTGGGGGACGAGCACCCACTATTTGGCGAACAAAGACTGGAGGACTGAGGAGCCAAAAGAGATAAAGGTGTCTAATTTACTCCACATTGCAGCCCTGCACATCTCAGCAATGGGGATATCCCAGGAAGCAACCACCGAGGCAGTGGTATATCTTGTGGAATGGGCCCTAAGCCCCTTAGGCGAAGCCCTACCAGCCAACCTATGGCAGAGGTCACTGCAGAATGTAATACACCTGGCAAAACGTCCACATTTCTACCGGTCTGTCAAGCGCAGCTTCAGCTTATGTCACAAATGACTGGCGAGCCTCACCGTAAACTCCAGAGGTGTGCTTCTTATAGTAAGAGAGCACCATCTGCTGGCCCGGTAGTGCTGAGGGTTGAGGCGCTGGATGCCACACCTTGTGCCACGCTGGCGACATGGGTTCAGGAACTAGTCCAGGCCACCGGGGGTTGGCAGGGAGAAGAGAGGACTAGGTGTCTAGAGAACTGCTCTCCTCTCCTCTCTGGCGGGGAGGGGGACTAATCGTCCCGCTTGCTGACTGCCCTCTGGCAGTGGCAGGAGGGCAGTATGCTTTGGGAGGCATGATCCAATGTCCTTAAGCTGGAAGGGGGGGGCGGGCGAAAAAAAGAAAAATGAGCCTGTGAAGCTTGATGACGGTCCACCGCTCCTAGGAGCAGTCCCCGGATTCTGGATTGGGTCTCCAGGAGGGGGGGGAGAAGCCGGCAACCTCCTCCTGGCCCTGCTGTGGGGGGGTAGTCCACAAGGGAACTACTAGGGACCATCTAGCACAGGAGCGGCAGGACCAGAGAGAGAGTCCTTCCATTCGGAGGGCCATAGCCACCTGCCAGGGCTCCAAAAAATAAATAAATAAGCACCTTCCGCAGGTCCAAAGTATGGTGCTTGTGATCGGCCTCCGAGGTCGGGCTGGTAAAGTATAGCAGTAAGTTAATCACCTGCTTACAGTGAAACTCCAATAAGACCTTTGGGAGGAAATTCTGGCAGGGACGGAAGACAACGCTGTCCCAGTAAAAGAGCAGATAAGGTGATTCCACCAAATGCACCTGGAGCACACTGATCTTTCTGGCTAACAGGATGGCCACCAGGAAGGCAGTTTTTATGACAGATGTGACTTCTCACACCTTAGCATTCGCTTAAATGGCTTGCACATGAATACTGTCAATACTAGCAGTAAGTTCCATGAAGGCAAAGGTTTGTGCACTGAAGGAGACAAGTGATCCAGGCCTTTGAAAAAGCACCTGACAACTTTCTCATGGGCCACTGTTGGCATACCAGTCCCCACCCAGTATGCAGAAATGGCTGCTAGGTGCACCTTAAGGATCACTGCTCTCAGTCCTGACTGAGAGAGAGAGAGAGATCATAAGTGAACAAGGATGCTCACTATGGGACAGGTAAGAGGATCATGCTCCTTACCCTGGCACCAGATCAAGAATCTTTTCCTCTTAAATGCATAGCACTGATGAGTCAACTCCTTATGGGATGCCTCTACAACGCAGAGGACATTGTCCAAAAGGCCCGGGACTACAAACTCTAGCCACTCAGGAACCAGGCTGAGATGTGCAGGGACAGACGATTCTGGTGCAGGACACACCCTGTTGTCTGGTCAACAGATCTAATTGAAGAGGTAACCTCCACAGAGGCCTGCTGTTGAGGCTAAGGAGACCCAGACACCAGCATTGGCTGGGCCAGTCTGGGGCTATCAAGAGCATCCACTTCTACTTCACAGCCTTGACCACAACCTGAGGACCAAGAGAAAAGGACAGAAGGCCTACAGGAATCCTGGAGACCAGGGCCTTGCAAAGGCTTTCCCTAACAGTGTCCCAGACCGTAGTGGATGGGCACAGAACAGCCTCAGTTTTATGTTCTCCCATGAAGCAAAAAGATCTACCCGAGGTGTGCCCCACTGAAAGAACAGTTGGTTTACCACCTCCTGACACAGGGACCACTCATGCAACATTTCTCCAAACTGACTAAGAGTGTCCACCTGCTGACCGTTCCCTCCCGCAACATGGATCACCAGGAGATTTGCACCCAGGCTGTGTACAACTGTCCCAGTACAGAGAGCCTCCTGACACAAAGGAAAGGAGTGCCTTCTGTCCTGCCTGTTCAGGTAGAGCATGGTGGTCATGTTGTCCATCTAGACCTGAACAACCTGATTCTGAATCAATGGAGCAAATTCCATCAGAGCCAGATGCACTGCACAGAGCTCCAGTAGGTTGATATGGTGTCTGGAGACTCAGACTGGCCAGAAAGTACAGTTACATAAGAACTTACCGTAACAGTAGATCTTCGAGAGGAGCTCTTGCAGCAGGCTATAACCTTCAGGATTATGCCGCAGGCACTAGGACCATCCGGAAAACTTCTCAGCCAGCAGTATACAGCAGGGACCGCCCCCGACGCCGGTCCCGCCCTGACGTCAGCCCTGGTACAAAAGTGGGCGGACCCAGCTCCACCTCAGTTCTCCTGCCAATGCCCGCAACAAGACCTGATAAGAGAAGGAGACAAAGTGAATATAGGAGATGTAAATGAAGATGGATCTGCACACCTCAAGGGGGAAGGCAGGTGGGAAAGTAACGCCGGCTGCAAGAGCTCCTCTCGAAGAGCTACTGTTAGGTAAGTTCTTACATAACTGTACTATCTTATTTCGAGTGGGAGCTCTTGCAGCAGGCTATAACCTTCAGGACTGAATACCAAGCAGTCCATGCCAAAGAAGTAGATGATCCCGGGAGGTGGAATACGCTGACTCCAGAGGCCTCAGGACAGAAGTCCTTGCAAAACAGCCAAGTCGAAGCTAGCTCGGCGTCTGGAGACAATATCCAAGCTGTAGTGCTTGACAAAGGTGTGCACAGAGTTCCAGGTAGCGGCCGCACATATGTCCCTGATAGAGACATTTCTCAGGGCGGCGAATGAAGCAGACACTCCACTGGTGGAGTGACCCCTAACTGGGCCCAGTAGGGGCTTATTGTGTTTCTCATAGCAGAAGGAAACGCAGTGGACTATCCACTTTGATATCGTCTGCTTGGTCCCCAGTTTACCCAAGCATTGTGGCGCAAAGGTCACAAACAGTTGCTCCGACTGACGGTGCACAGCCGTCCGCTTGAGGTAATACCTCAAAGTCCTGTGGACATCCAGTGTGTGAAGGAGAGCCTCCCTTCTACTGGATGGGGAAGGGAAATAAACTGGAAGGCCAACCGACTGGTTGAGGGTCAACTCCGAGACCACTTTCGGGAAGAAACTTAGGACTTGTTCTAAGGGAAACCCTTTCCCTGTGGAAAATCAAACACAGCTCTTTACACATCAGAGCCTGAAGCTCGGAAACTCTTCAAGCTGAAGTATAGCAACCAAAAAACAAACCTTCCAAGAAAGGTAACGCAGCTCACAATCCGCTGCCGGTTCAAAGGGAGGGAGGGAGGGTGAGCTTCTCCAACACATAAAGGAGATCCCAGGGTGGGATAGGGTCCCGAATGGGAGGTCTCGTATGCAAAATTACTCTTAGAAAGGTGCAGGCAACATCTAATTGTGCAAATGCCCTATCTCCAATGACAGCATGATAGGTGGAGACAGCCCACATATGCACCTTAATAGAGGAGTAACTCAGGCCATTTTGATACAAGGAGAGGAGATACTGCAACGTTGAGTTCACTGGGCAAGTGACAGGGTCCAAATGCTGTGACGAGGCCCATAGACAAAAACACTTCCACTTCATAGTGTAAGCGGAGCGGGTGGAGGGCTTTCTCGCTGAAACTAGGACTGCCGCCACTTCCGGGGAAACCCTGTATCTGTGCTGAGCTACGTCTGAAGGAGTCAAGCATGTAGGTGTAAGGATCGAAGGTCTGGGTGGATCAGCCACCCCTGTTCCTGGGACAGCAACTGCGAGCATATGGGCGGTGGAACTGGAGGCTCCGTGGATAACCGCTGCAGGAGTGGGAACCAAATCTGCCGAGGCCATCTGAGGGCTACGAGAATCATTCGGGCCCCTTCTGCCTGTAACTTCAGTAGGACTCTCTGAATGAGAGGGAAGGGCGGGAAGGCATAGAGAAACCTCCCTGCCCAGCAAAGGGATAATGCGTCTGGCCAGAAAACTCCAGGCGCGAGCTCTCGTGAGCAAAACATTGGCAGTTTGGCGTTGTGTGGTGAGGCAAAGAGGTCCAGCTCTGGATGACCCCACTTGTTGAAGAGCTGATCTGCCATGGATTGTAGCAGCTCCCACTCATGTGCTCTGGATCAAGACCTGTTTAGGCTGTCAGCCAGATTGTTGAGGACTCCTGGAACGTGTACTGCGGACAGCAGAATGTGCTGCTCCAGCGCCCAGTACCAGACTCTCATCACCTCCCTGCAAAGAGGATACGAATGAGTACCCCCTTTCTTGTTGATGCAGAAGATGACTGCTATATTGTCTGTCTGGACCAGAAGACAGCCTGGCACCAGGTTCTCTTGAAAGGCCTGTAAGGCATAGAGAACCCCTCACATCTCCAGTATACTGATGTGAAGGGATCGCTCCTCGGGTGACCAAACCCCTTGCGTTTGATAAGCACCCAGGTGCGCCCCCCACCCCAGGTCTGATGCATCTGTCGTAAGACTCTGACCTGGTGGCTCCGGACGAAAGCTGACCCCTTTCTCCAAGTTCTGGAGGTCCATCCACCAAAGCAAAATTCTCCGGACTGGCTCGGTGATCCGGACCATGAAGTCTAGATCGTCATGGCCTTGGTCCCACTGTACCCTGAGCATCCACTGTGGGATCCGCATGAGGAGGCGTACCAAGGGGAGTGACCGGAATGGCCACTGCCATGTGCCCCAGAAGCCTGAGGAACTTCCGTGCTGGTACTTGAGGAGTTATTGAGATCCCTTCAGCAATCTCTTGCAGGCGATCACCCCTGTCCTGGGGGAGGAAAACCATGCCCTGGATGGAATCCAGTACCACTCCAATGAAGATGAGCTTTTGACTGGGCTCTGGGGACGATTTCTGCAAATTCAAGGTGATCCCCAGCTCTCGGAATAGAGTTTAAGTGTCTCCGAGGGCATGAAGTAGGCCTGCCTTTGACGGGGCTGTAAGTAGCCAATCGTCTAGGTATGGGAAAACGTAGTGCCCCATGCGCCTTAGAGCCGCAGCCACCACTGCCAAGCATTTTGTAAAGACTCGTGGAGCGGAAGAGAGGCCGAACGGAAGAACTCGGAATTGGTAGTGCTCCCCTTGGAAGTGGAACCTCAGAAACTTCCTGTGGGGGAGGGAAGACCCCGATATGCATATATGCATCCTGTATGTCTAGGGAGCAGAGCCAGTCCCCTCGGTGCAGCACAGGAAGAAGACCCGGGAGGGTCACCATCCTGAACCTTTTGTACTCTATAAAGAGATTTAGAGAGCTGAGGTCCAGAATGGGACGAATATCCTGTGTCTTTTTTGGGACCAGGAAGAAATGGGAGTAAAACCCCTTTCCCCACTGAGGCCAGGGGACTACCTCTATAGCCCTTTTCTGCAAGAGGGTCTGAATCCCTCCTTCTAATAGTGGGATGTGAGAAGGACGATATCGGGAGTGCTTTGGCAGAGTATTTGGGGGAACTCCATGAACTCCAGCGTGTGTCCTCTCCTGATGATATCTAGGACCCACTGGTCCGCAGTAATCGACTTCCACCCTTCGAGATGAAGGGAGAAGTGGCCCCCGACCATCTCCCCTGGGTCTTCCTGTGGAAAGGGGGGTGGAAGAGAGTCATTGGGCTGAGCCAGGTGTTGGCAGAGGCGCCTGGGAGGACTTAGGCCCGCGAGTAGGAGCTCCCCCAGGTTGCTGGTTACCGGATCTCTTATGGAAGCCACACCTCTGCCCCTGCTGGTTACTACGGGCATGACCTTGGCCACCTGAGGACTTGCGAAATGGCCGCTTGCGTTGTCTTCGCTGGTTGCCACGGTACATCTGGCGGACCAACCAGATAGACTTTCCCGACTCCTGGAGATGAGAAATCAAGGCTTCCGTCTCCTGCCCAAAAAGCACAGTACCCTGGAAGGGTAAGTCCTTGATACCGGCCTGCAGATCCTGGTGAAAGCCCGAGACTCTCAACCAGGTGTGGCGCTGTAGGCACACCCCGGAAGCGGCTGCTCTAGCTGCCGTATCTGCGGTGTCATACGAGGCTCTCAGGACATGGAAGCCTACATCTGAGCCCGATTTTAAAATATCCAGAAGATCTGTCTTCTAATCAGAGTCTGGAATGGCCTTCAAAAGCTCTTGCCCTCGTTTCCATAGCGCATTCTGGTACTGGAAAATATGCATCAAGAAACTGAGGGACTGAATGGAGCAGGTGGAGGCAGAATAAACCTTCTTGCCCGCCTGGTCCAAATAGCGGGACTCCGGGTTGGGAGGCTGTGAGCTGAGGTGCTTGACTGTCTGGATTTGTCATGGGCAGCCATGATCACCGAGGAGTCCGCCCGAGGGTGTTCAGCTAGGAAAGCTTCTGCCCTCAGGGACTTGTACAGCCTATCCAACTTCTTCGAAACAGCCGGGACTGAAGCTGGATGCTTCCAGGTAGTCCAGGTAAGGTCCTGGAAAGTATCCACCAAAGGAGGGATCACCAGTGGTTTCTGCTCCTTTTGCCTCAAGTACTTCACCAGTCTCCAGCGTTCCGGGTCCAGGTCCAGGTCCCCCGGCTCCCACTCGTTGGAGGCCTGGATATGCCTCATGACGTCCATGAAGGCTAGATCATCTGGAGGCGAGCGAGGCTGATCCTTCTCTCCCGTGGACCACTGCAAGCTGAGAGAGGAAGATGACGCAGAAGAGGATGAGGGAGATCGACTATAAGATCTCAGATAGTCTGACCCTCTCCTTGTGACCAGACTCTCGCTGTCGAAGCGGTAACTGAGGACAGAGTCATCGAGTCAGAAGACCGGTGGACGGAGTAAGACCGCGTTGGGAGCATTCTCGCCTAGAACAACAAGAAAGACTCCAGAACTAACCTAGACCGACGACGGTCTCCAGAATCCCTGAGCCACATCGTGGTCCCCAGGACCGGTGCGGGAATGAGCCCTAGCAGGAGTGTAGGCTGTCATCCAAGACTTCCGTGGGAAGGATCACCTCGGCTGTGGTTTGCCCACTGGGTCTGCAGTACCGTGTCTGGGCCGGCGACGGGGTCTCCTGCTTGACCTGTCCCCACCAAAGGAGAATAGCTCCTGCAGCTCATCCTTTGAAAGAGTTCTGCCACCCGGCCCGAAAGGAGTATCCGGGACGTTGGCTCATGAAGGAGAGCCCTCCTGGAGACCCAGGGGAGGAATACTTGCGGCGACGTGAAGTCGGTCTTTCACGGCCGATCCCTCACCCTTTGCCCTTCAACCGCGTCCGGTGGTGGTACACTGATGACGGGTGCCTAGGGGCACCAGAGAGTCCTTGAGTCTCGGAGGTGCGCTCAGCAGACGGTGCACTGTGCCTTGGGAGGTGGGGCCGCAGCTTTCACCTCCAAGGCTTGGTGGTAACCCTTAGCGAGGTTACCTTGGCTGGGCCGGCTTCTCCCCCGAAGGGCCGGCCTTGGCCTGAGAAGACTTTGGACGCTCTCCTGATCCTGAAGGGCAGGCTTTTTTGGGAGAGGGCTGCGAGTGAGACCTGGACTGTGACCGGGACTGGTGCCGGGACCGACTATGGTCTTTACCGTGGCGCTTCTTCTCCTTGCGTTTCCCCTTGGAGGAGTGCAGATCCATCTTCTGCTCCAACAGGAAAGCCTTCAGGGCCTTGAGACGATGGATGCGGGTCCGGCTAGTAAAAGCCTGGCAGGTGGAGCAGGCCGCGGTGTCGTGGTCCAGCCTGAGGCAGAATACGCAGCGTCGATGGCCGTCCTTGGCCGGGATCTGCCTCCCACACTCGCACTTATTCTGGTGATGTTCCAGCAAGGCCGACGACGGGGAAAACATCCATCGGTGAACTTCAAAAAACTGTCGGAAATGGTCTGACGTCGGTAAACGAGAAAATAAACCATTGAAAACAGTAAAAAAGCAGGTTGAAAGAAAATTCTTGCTGTTTTCTGGCAAGCTGGTTGAAGATCTCTTCACATGCAGGACGCAGCTGGAAAAGAACTGAGGTGGAGCTGGGTCCGCCCCCTTTCGTACCAGGGCCAACGGCAGGGGCGGTCCCTGCTGTATACTGCTGACTGAGAAGTTTTCCGGATGGTCCTAGTGCCTGCGGCACAGTCTTGAAGGTTATAGCCTGCTGCAAGTGCTCCCACTCGAAGTAAGATCCTATGGGCCCCGTGGTCTCCCAGGTGTGGTCCCCTCCCCACCATAGACCCATCTGTCGTGAGTGTGACGGACAGTTCTGGCCAGACAAATGGGATTCCCAGATGGTGTGGGTTCAGCCACCACTGGATGGCATCCCACACTGACAGAGTCACTACGACTGGCTGGTTCATGTGACCTAGGTGCTGAGATCACTGTTGACCCAGCTCCCACTGCAGATGGCACATCCACCAGCGAGCCCAACGGATCACGCTGGTGGAGGATGTGAGGGAATTAAACCTGAAATGATCAGGCAACAGAGGTAAGATCTGATGCTCTGTCTTGTCCTGCAAGGAGTCTAATGCTTCTCAGAAGACCCACTTTCTTACAGATCTTGAGGGCCAGATCCCTAGATCTCTTCAAAGTCCCACTGGACAGGCCAGCTATCAGCCAAATGTCCAGATAGGGATACACCCGGACACCCTCCCACATGGGAAGGCTAACACTACTGCCGCATAGTAAGACCACAGGTGTATTGAAGGCTAACAGCATGACCTAGAACTGGTACAGGATTCTCTGCACGGAACTGAAGATACCGCAAAGAGATGGATGGACTGAGATGTAGAAGAACATGTCCTGGAGGCCCAGGAAGCAGAACCACATACCCTGCTCCAGCGACAGAATGATGTGATTTACAGTGACTATCCAATGGGTTTCCATATGAACTGGTACAAATCGTAAAACTCCAGTATGGGACACCAGCCCCCCCGATTCGTTTCAGAACCAGGAAGTGAATGACCAAGTACTGCTTGATGCAGATGATGCTGTGCTTTACTCGTCCCACTCTGACCCCACCAAGCTTGAATATCAGATGCAGTCCAACTTCACTGCTATAGAAAAATGGTTCCTTGACTCTAAGTTACTCTTAAATGATAGAAAAACAAAAACAATGATATTTGCTTCCACTCACAACAAACACAGGAACTACCAGTTACAAATTGCAAACAACCAAAATTCACCCCCTGAAATGGTAAACCACTTCAAATACCTGGGAGTAACATTAGATAGTACAATGTCCTACTCTCGACACATTGACCTAGCTGCTAAGTCTGCAAATGCAAAACTGGGACTACTATACAGAAAAAAACTGCTTTACTAATGATGCCCTTAAAATCGCAGTGACCAGCATGTCAGTCATTGACTACGGCCTTGTGGTGTAGGGTGCTGCAACTCCCACAGCTCTGAGAAGACTCAAAACTATCTTCAACAAGGCATGCAGGCTTGTGTTGAGTGTGTACCGTCTAACCCACAGTTGTGAGCTAAATGCACAAAGTGACTGGCTCAACCTAGACTGTCGTATTCGGTACCAAATGTGCCGGCTTGCCAAAAAATCAATACTAGGCCTTACCCCTCCTGGAGTATGGAACCTTCTCAAACAACATATGAACATACGAAGAAGCCAGCAGATGAAGGCCATTTGGTCTATCAAGTCTGCTCGTATTGCAGGGTCCACAGCTTGAGCTAATGTCCCTGCCCTCCCTTCCCACTCCTCCTGTCCTCTCTACCCATGATCTTTACCTTCTCCCTATGACTATCCTAGCCTCTCTTAAAGCCGCCCACTGTGTTCAATGAGATGACCTCTTCCGGCAGTGCATTCCAAGTGTCCACCACCCTCTCTGTGAAGAAGTGCTTCTTGACCTCCCCCCTCCAGCTTAGGACTGTGCCCCCTCGTGTTATGGTTGCCACTCAGCTCAAAGAGACTCTCCTTATCAACCTTATTTATCTCTTTCAAGCCCTTGAAGGTCCCAATCATGTCCCCTCTCTCTTTCTCTCCTGTCTTCCAGGGAGTACATGTTCAGTGCCCTCAACCTCTCCTCGTATGCCTTACCCTGCTGCCTGGCTATCATCTTTGTAGCCCTCCTCTGGACCTTCTCCAGCAGGTTAATGTCCTTTTTGAGGTGTGGGCACCAGTACTGAACTCCATACTCTAGATGCGCCCTTACCAGTGACCTGTACAAGGGCAGTATAACCTCCTCTCTCCTACTACTGATCCCCCTAGAAATGCATCCCAGCATCTTGTTTGCCATTACTGCTGCTTTCTTGCACTGCGTGGAGTGCTTCAGATCACTAGTGATCATAACTCCCAGGTCCTTCTCCTCCTCTGATGCAGATGCTCAGACTCCACACAGGTAGTACTCTGTCCTGGGATTCTTGGCTCAAATATGCATTAACTTTACATTTCTTGGCATTGAAGCCAAGTTGCCAGATCCTGGACCACCTCCCCAGCTTTTCCAGATTTTCCTATTGGTCCTGTATCCCTTCAGCTGTGTCCACTCTCCCACAGAGCTTAGTATCATCTGCGAATAGGCACATTTTGCCCTTAATGCAATCCGCAATGTCACTGATGAAGAGACTGAACAACACGGGCCCTAGCACCGAGCCCTGCAGGACACCACTGGTTACCTCTCTGGTGCCAGATAACTCTCCCCCCACAACCACCCTTTGGATTCTGTGTCTCAGCCAGTTTTCCACCCATCTGGCCATCTTTTCCCCAACCCCAAGATCCACCAACTTCCTGATCAACCTTTTGTGGGGCACAGAGTCCAAGGCCTTGCTGAAATCAAGATAGAGGATGTCTACCGCTTGGCCCCTGTCTACTGTCTTAGTGACACAGTCAAATAAGTCAATCAGATTTGTTTGACACAATCTCTCCCCATGAACCCATGCTGCCTTGCATCCTGGAGACCATGCTCCTCTAGATATTCCACCAACTTTCCTTTAATATGGTCTCTATGAGCTTGTCCACAATGGAGGTCAGACTGACTGGTCTGTAATTCCCTGGTTCATCCTTGGGACCGCTTTTGTGGAGGGGCACTACATGTGCTGTTCTCCAGTCCTGCGGTACCATGCCTGACTCTAGTGAACTATTAAATAGGTCTGCCAGTGGCCCTGCCAGCTCCTCAGCCAGTTCCTTTAGTACCCTTGGATGTACTCGGTCCGGGCCTGGTGATCTGTCCACCTTCAATACCAGCAGCCCCTCCCACACTCTATCCTCCTCTATCACTACATCTGTGTTCCCCTCCCCCCGCTCCTCTTTTCCGTCCTGAAGGCACTGGTCCATCCTTCTCCTTGGTGAAAACAGAACAGAAGTATTCATTTATGTATCTCTGCTTTTCCCCCCATTATCCTCCACCCACTCCACCCCTTTCTTAAGCCTAACAATCCCTTCCTTCTTGTCCCTTTTCTCACTTATATAGCAAAATAAATCCTTCTCCCCCTTCTTAATTCCTTCAGCTATCTGCAGCTCCTTCTGTGCCTTTGCTTAGCGGACATCCTTACTTGCCTCACTAGCCAACCTTAGGTAATTTTCCCTATCCATCTCTCTCTTGGTCTTCCTGAATTTTCTATAGGCCAACCTCTTTTCCCCTTACAGCCTGGGCAACCCCAGAACTGAACCAGCTGGGCGCTTTGGCCCTTGTGTTCTTCTCCCTGAGCCTAACACACACTCATCTGTGGTAACCAGTATTCCTTCCTTAATGATGGACCACCTTTGGTCCACCCCCATATCAACCCTACTCATCTAGGTGCACCAGGAGTCAGAATGACCTAACCTTGAAAGACCCTTTCTGCAGGAACCTCACAAGGTCCGTCCTTTGAAGATCGTGCACCAATCTGGCTTAACTCTTTCAGTGAAGATTTACTGAAGCAAACCAAACTGGGTCCATTCAAAACACAACTTCGATCATGTCTAGCTCTGGCCAGTGTATGTGACTGCGGCATCTAGCTCCTTCCCCTCACCATTACCTCTAGACTCCTCCCCAACCTTTCACACTCTCTCTGACTCTACCATATCCCTGTTCTTGCCCCCTCCATCCACATCTCACCTCCTGTTCTAAAAATTGGTACCCGCATAACTGATGACCCTCCCTCTGTGGCCACTGAATTTAACAAGTACTTTTCCACCTGTGCCTCTTCCCTACTTACATCTCTCCCTGGCACTGCCCCTGGCCTTCCGATCCCCTTCTGACCCCCCCGCCGAATTCATGGTCCCTCCTCTGCCACCCCTCTCTTTCAAGCCCATCCTCCCAGACGACACACTACATGTATTACTTGCCCTGAACCCATCCAAAGGAAAGAGCCCCATGGCCTAGACTAAGCTTCTTCACCTCTCTGCATTCTCAATTGCCCTGCCATTGACACATTTTCTAAACCTCTCCTTTCTGCCCGTCACTGTGACAGACACTTGGAAATCTGCTACTGTGATCCCCTTCCCCAAAGGTGGGGACACTTTGGATCCCTGCAACTTCCGCCCCCAACTCTCTACTCCCTACTCTGGCTAAACTACAAGAGCATCTGGTCCTGGAATAACTCACCTCCTTCCTCGACTCATCCTCCTTTTTCACCCCATTCCAGTCTGGCTTTCATAAAGACCACTCCACCACCACCTTCCTCCTATGGCTCACTGATTCCATTCTCTCAAGCATGGATCAGGGACGCATCACTCCAGCTATTTTTGTCAACTTGGCCAAAGCCTTCAGCACGGTCTCCCACTCCCTCCTCCTCAGCAAGCTTCCTGCTGCCGGTCTCTCTAACTCTGCCACTAGCTGGTTCCGCTCCTACCTCACAGGCCGCTCCCTAATCCGTCAGAACCGGAAACTCCCTCTCCCCTCCCAATCACTTCAGATGTCCTCCAAGGCTCAGTACTCGTCCTATTTTATTCTCCATATTCCTGAACGAGCTCCCGAAAGCCTGGATATCCTCATGCATACACATGTATGCTGACCATATGGTGCTATTTTCCTCCGGAAACTCCTCCTCCGAGGTAACCACCAGTCTTCAGTTGGACTTTAACAATGTCCAGCACTGGTTTACTAATAACCAACTATCCACGAATGTCAAAAAAACAGCATCTATGACATTCGGCTCCAGACAAAGACTGGCAAGGCTAGACTCCTCCCCAACCTTTCACACTATCTCCGGCTTTACACTGGACAATGTTGCCACATTCAAGTACCTAGGGCTATCCATATTGAAGCCATCCATAAAAAAATTCTCCCTAGGCTTGGTGCCCTGTACCGACAACGCAGATGCCTCTCACAACATACCAGGTGAGAAATTGTCCAAAAGATGATTCTCCCTGTGTTTGACTTCAGGGATGTAATCTATAGCTCCACCCCAAAAACCACCCTTGCCAGACTGGACACTCTCTTCGACTCCTTTGCCGCTTCATTCTTGGTTGCTACCCTCGTACTCACCACTGTGACCTTTACTTTTCACTCTGCCTTCCCTCTCTACATGACAGATGCCTCTCACACATCGCAAATCTAGTTGGGAAGTTCCGGCTTGGTTCTCTGCCTCCTTACTTGTCCTCCCTCCTGTCACCACCCCCCCCCCCCATTATGCTATTCTCTTCACCCTCTACCCATAGGATTCTCGCCCTCCCTCCTCAGTGCACACTGTCTGGCCGCCAGCTTCTCCTACAATTTTCATGTAATCTGGAATTCCTTTCCTCTAGAAATTCACTCTGCCCAGTTCCACCACTCTCTCTCTCTCTCTCCCTCTCTCCTCCCTCCTCCATAAGCATTCTGTTCATTCCTGTATCTGCACCTAACTCCTCTCCCTCCCAAAAAAAAAATACATCTGCCAAACCAACTTACTCCCTCCTCCCCACCCACTCCTCCCCACTGCCTCCCTGCTACCTCTAACTGATGCTCCCATGCCTTATCTGCCCCCACCTCACATCTCCCCACTACCCCTGCAGGACCCTGTCCACTTGCAGGGTTCTCCAACATCCTGAAGGGATTCAGTTCCTGGGGATTAGTTCCTGGCCTGCCCACCCTCTCCCTCCTAGCCCTTTCCCTTCCCTCTTGCAGTGCTTTCAGCGTCATGGAGGGGATCATTCTTGGCTCCCCTCCCTCCCTCCATCCATCCCCTTCCTGCTTCTCATGCAGTAACTCCTCTCTCCCATCCAGCCCTCCTCTCCTACCTCCAGAGGTGCATCTACTGCCCTTCCTAAAAGTCACTGAGGACTTAGCTACTCGTACTGTTAAATACTGTCTTTTCAGACCTGGACCTCTACTTACTCGTCACCTCGTTGCCGCTACCCTTTCCGCTACTCGGTATCTGCACCAATCACCTCTCTCTGTCCTAATTCTCACACATCAACCCTATATCTAAATCTTTAATGCTAGGATCGGTACCTCATACAGTCATCTCTCCCCAGCAATTCTCCCTCAACCCCACCCACCATACTCTCCTCCACTCCTCCCCCTCATCCCTCGACCCCCTACCTTCCCCATATCTATGCTACAACTATGACTGCATAAAGTTACCTGTACTCTCTATGCTACTACTATGACTGCCTAATGCTACCCGTGCTATCTGCTTTTTGTCTGTTGCTACCCTCCCCACCCTGATGACCAAGTCTTCTTATCTCCCCCTTATAACTTGGCTTCTCTCTGTATACACCACTCCCTGTTTACATTAACTTCTGTTGTCTCATACCAATTAGTACTGCATTGCATTAGCACAACACTGTATGTATCTGATTTGCACTTATGTAGTTGTTTGTTTGGTATTTGTACTCCATAGTACTAGAACAGCACTGTATATATTGTTCTTCATTGTACGTATCTTGATTGTTCTGACTTGCTCGATCCTTCCATTTATGTATCCCCTGCCCCCAGGATGCTTCTGAAAACAAGCTGTTTACAGTTTATGCTGTCTTTCCTGGTGACACCTTTTCAAATAAATACAAAAAATAAATCCATAACTTTCTTTCCTCTCCCTGTCTCCTGCACCTCCCCTCCATTTATACCTGGCCTTCACCCCCACACCTTCCTTCTAACCCTGCACTCTTCTTCTGCCCCTGCCTCCTGTTTTCCTATGTACCTTTGTTAGCCTGTCCTCTCCTGATCAAAGTCTGTATTATATCTTCTACCCTTCCCTCCTCCCTACTATCCTCACCATCCCCTATTCCTATTTTGCATTGCCCTCCCTCTACCCCTTACCACCCCAAACTCCCCTTTTCCTGATTACTTCCTTGCATCTCCATCACCAATTCCCCCTCTCTACCTTTTCCACCCATCTCTCTCTTGCTCTCTCTCCCCTGTCCCTTGCCTCTCCTAACTCCCCCTCCCAGCTCATTCTGGATGGTCCCACCTATACCTCCTATTTTGGTGGGTCCCCATCTAGCACTTTCTGAGCACTAGGATTAATCCTGGTGGCCTAACTCATATTAGCACATTGACAAAGGAACTGTTCTTCTGGAACTTGTCTGGCTGTTTGAAATTTCTGCAATAAGTTTGTACTAGCCTGCTTGACTTTTGCATATTCGCTGTTCTGTAATTACTTATCCACAATTGTCCGCTGTTTGTATTTTGTTTCTCTTCTGTTTATTGTCCTGACATGGATCCTCTCTGTAAATGAGTCTCTGACTCAAAGATATTTCCAAGATTGAAATAAAGTACCTGGACATATGTCCCTGAGTGGCCAGAGTGTCTGCAGCACAGGCTATCGACCCACGCTCTAGGAGCTGAGTGATGTCAGCTCTTAGCGGGGACGTGTCCTTCGACACCCTTGACTTCTGAATATTTCAGAGTCGGTACAGTGGGAAAACCTCGAAAGCCACAGTCAACCCTCTGCCCACCACTCCTAGAACCCGCGTGTCCAAGGTAATGGCAGACCACTGTGGCAAGGAGAGGCACAACCAACCCCCAAGCAGAAGCTGTGACAGGGACTGGATGGGAGGTGGAATAACACCCTACAACTCATAACTTGAGCAGCTTTGGAGGAGGCTCTGGCCACTGGAGCTGTAGAGGCACCACCACATTTTGGCCCCCCCCCCTTCTCAATCCAAGTGAGATGTCCTTCCACGGCAGGGTTGAAAAGATCAGTGATCAACAAGGGGACATCAGCTAGCTTATGCCCCTCCATGAAGGTGAAAAGCCTCAGCCTGGCCCTATGACACATGGTGACAGCCACTGCCATGGCATAGACACAGGAGTCATCCATGTCCAAAACCTTCTGAAGCTGGTGTTTAGCCAGTGATCAACTTTGGCCTCCGATCATCTTAACTGGAAGCTGTATGTCAGCTGGAAGATGGGCGATGAAGTCCCCTAATGCCTCAAACAGGGAATGGGAAAAGTTTGCCATCACGAAAGTGTAGCTGGCTTGACTGAGATCCAGTGACACAGAAGCATACACCTTTTTACATGTGTGGTCATTCTTCCTGGACTTTTTGTCTTGAGGATTGCCCACATCCCCTTGGCCTCTGACTTTACAGAAGGCAGAATAAAAAAACAAGCACTCCACATAGGGGTGGTCAGAAAATCTAGAATGGGGGCCCATTGGAACCACATATTTGTGGACCATACGAGGAGCAGATGCTAGGCAGGATGCTGGATACTGCCAAAACTCCAAGACAGGTCCCAGGATGACCTCAGCCATTTTTTTATTTTATTTCATTTATTTTATTGGGATCTAGGATTACAAATTACCTTTGAACCAGCGGTTCATTTATACAGGTTCCACGTCGGAAAACAGAATAGACAACACAAAAGGAATAAGGCAAAATACAGAACACTTTGTTATAACAATAGTTAGGACAGCTGTAGTACAGCAGTTACTAAGTTTCAAATATGCATTGAAAATAGTACATGGTACAATATCTATCAATCAATCAAACTTTATTTAACCAGGTGTAGACACCATTGAGCAAGCTCATTTTCAAGGTGGTCCTAGACATCGAACAGGTTACAGGCACAGGTAGACAAGCACAAAAAGACATGAGGAAGGTCAGACAGGTCATAATATACCAAATGACAATATTACAAGCAGTTAGAAGAGACAACACAGTAAAAACCATTAGCATGTGTGTAATAAACCAGGCCAAGGCAAGAAAGGTGGGGGGGGGGGAGAGGGATAGTAAGGAAGAGAGGGATGAGGAGAAATAGACAAGGTGACTACACAAAGCCAATGTACGGATGCGAGAAATATCCGGGCAGAAAATTCTGGAACTACATAGATGGATGAAGGTCAGAACTAAAAAGGAAGCAGGGTTGGTAAATAAGAGTAACTCTTCAGCACTTACTGTTTTGTAAGAGCCCATACACACGATTCTGTGTGTAGGCTGGTGTATTTACAGTTGTAGCACTTAGGGGGAAAAGAGAGAGAGAGAGAGAGAGAGAAGGAGAAGGGAGGGACAAGAGCTGGGAGCCCCCTGACTTGGGAGGTAAGCGTAACTAAGTGCAAGATTAAACGCAAAAAGTGTTGGCGGTTGAGGGAGCTAGGTCACCTAAAGCAGTTGCAGGTTTCTTTCAGGTGTTCAGTTAACTTTGCTTTGAAGGTGAATGGACCGGGGAGGGTACAGAGATTTAGAGAGTTTTGCATGGTATTCCATAGGGAAGGGAAGGAGAAATTAATTGCAGCCAAGCCAGGAGATGTTTTTACTCTAGGAATCTGAAAGCAAAGTACGGAGAAGCATCTCAAGCCATAAGCTCCCTTGGCATGCTCGAAGAGGCTTGAGATGTACGCTGGAAGCTTATTAGACAGTGCTCTGTAGAGCCAGAGAACAGCATTTCTTTTCCTCCTTATAGGAAGAGAGGACCATCCCAGCTCACGGTATAGCAGACAATGGTAGGTGCGAGAGGGTAGGTTAAGGATGACCCTCAAGGCCCTGTGGTAGAGGGTGTCAAGCTTACTAAGCACTGAGGAGGGACAGTTATTGTAAAGGAAGTCAGCATAGTCCAGGAGTGGCATGAATGTAGATAGCACTAGTGTCTTTCTGCCATCTTTGCTGAGGAGGTGTTTGATGCGGTAGAATATGACTAAATGTTGTCTTAGTTTTTTGGTGACCTCATTCAGGTGATATAGAAAGTTAAGTTTGTTGTCCAGTCAGAACCCTAGGTGTTTAAAGTTATCCACAGTTTCAGAGGGTTGCCCAGTATAGTTATGATCTTGTGGTTGCAAAAAGGACCAGGGGCTGCCTTAGGCGAGATAATCATAGCTTTGGTCTTTTTAGCATTGAGTAGGAGCTTATGTTTAATTAGATTATGCTGGAGAGAGATAAAGTCTTGCTGTAAGTCCTCACATGCCAAGTCCAGAGTGGAGTTAACGGTGTAGAGAACAGTGTCGTCTGCAGATAGGTGTACATTAGCTGTGCGCAGATGTGAGTCAAGATTGTTAATGTAGACTGCAAATAAGATTGGGCCCAAAATGGAGCCTTGGGGGACACCTCGTAGCAATGGTTTTAGTGGAGACAGGTCTCCTGAGGCTTTGATTTGCTGAAATCTGTTAGTAAGGTAGCAGGTGAACCATTTAATGGTGGCACTGTTGAAACCGATGTCAGTCAAAGCATTAAGCATAATGTTGTGGTCCACCGTGTCGAAGGCCCTACTGAGGTCAAGGAAGACAGCAAACGCATACTTCTTAGAGTCTAAGGCCATTTGCCAGTCTGTGGTTACTTTAGCAAGGGTAGAAACTGTACTATGCTTAGCTCTAAAACTCGATTGAGCGGCGTTTAGGAGATTCTGCGAGTCCAGGTGCTCCCTGATTTGGGTGTTAACAATTTTTTTCAAGTAATTTTGCGAGAGTGGGTAGTAGGGAGATTGGCCGGTAGTTGTTCATGTCGCTTGAGTCCCCAGATTTGAACAAGGGGATGATGTGTGCAGTTTTCCATAGATTGGGGGCTAGTGTCAACAGTGATGTCCCCAGGTGGACTCAGTTTACTGATTGGGAAGGTATCGAAGGCCAGCCCTGCAGTAGCAAAATATTCGTTATGGTGCTCCAGAATATCAGCTTTGTCAGTAAAGGCAGCGTCCCCAGGCACTATTTTGGTGGGGAGGGAGGCATCAGTGGTGTGGCCTTCAACCTCTTTGAGGATGCTCCAGAACTTAGCAGCATTGTTTTTATTATCTTCCAGAGCTGCTTGGAAGTAGCTGGCTTTTTTGGATCTAATAAGTTTAGTGCAGGTGTTTCTGGAGGCGCGAAACAGGAGCCAGTCGGCTTCTGAAAGAGATTTCCTAGCTTTTTTCCAAAGGAGGTCTCTATCCTTAAGAGCTTTCTTCAGTAATGAGGAGAACCAGCCAGGTGGTCTTTTTTTGGACTTGATGAGCCTTGGGGGGGCATGTTTGTCTAATTGATCCTTTAGTAGTTTTTGGAAGATGTTGACAGCCTCGTTGAGGGATGAGGCTAGGTAAAAGTCCTGCCAAGCAATGCTGTCCAAGTCATGCAGGAAGGCGTTTAGGCAGAATCTTTTCAAGCACCTTTTCAATTTAGTATTAGGGGTGGACTTTATTTGAGGAGAGTGTCTAATGCAGGCAATGGCGCAATGATCACTTATGTCATTGAAGAACACCCCAGTGTGGGTAATATTGTGTGGTTTATTAACTAACATGAGTTCCAACAGGATGCTTCGATCAGGGTTATTTCTGTTAGGTCTGGTGGGTGCAGGGGTTATTTGTGGAAGGCCACATGTATCACAGTGGTCTTTAAGCTTCTTGGAGCCGTCGTCATTCCAATTTAGGTTGAAATTCCCCATAAGAATGCACTCAGAGTTTGCTGTGTCAGTCAAGCCTTGGAGATGGGGTAGGAGGGCTGTGCCACGAGAGGGCGGTCAGTAGCATGCGGCAATGAGAAGTATCTTATTGTTGGAAAGTGTTAGTTTTAAAGCTAGGCATTCACATTCTTTAGCCTTGGAGGTGCAGTCTACAACTGTGACAGACAATTTACTCTTAGCATAGATTACAACCCCCACCCCCGGTAGTCTATCACATCGGAAGGTGCTGTAGCCTGGCATGTTAACAGCTTTGTCTGGGGTTGTGGATGTAAGCCAGAATTCCGAAATCATAAGGAAGTCAGGGGATGCATGAAGAATCCAAGTTTGAATCAGGTTGAGCTTTTTAATCAAGCTACAGACGTTTGCGTGAAGGAAGCTGATGCCCTTGTATTGAGGGAGATCCTCCAGAGTGATCAGAGAAGCAGGTGGGCCTGGGTTTAGCTCAACATTTCCAGAACAAAGCAGGAAGAGCAGTAGAAGTTTCTTGAGATGGGTTAATCTGGAGAGTAATTGCTTATTACTCCGTTTGGTGTAGGTATTTTTTGCTGTGGTTGAGACATGGCCACTAGGATAATTTGTTGTAGAGAGCGCAAATATTACTGTTTTAACCATCTGGTTCAGGGGCGCTCTGATATATATGCTGTATACTGCTTGGTGCATGGATAGGTGAGGCAGTGGGGCGGTCATCCCCACAGTGTGGTGCCATGTGTTGTTCTGTGATAGCAGAGTCGAGTAACTGCCTAACGAGGGGACTGGCCTTGGTGCAGATGGGGAACTGGGGTGTGGTACGCTACATAGGATGACAGAATGCAGCATACAATCAGGAAGGAATCCTCTCGAGGCATTGTTAGAATGCTGAATCCACTTATGAGGAAGCAGTGGTAGGCGAGCAAAAACCAAGGTGGAAAGAGTTAGTTTAGGAAGGCAGGACTGGCTAGGAGTAAAGAAAAAAGCAGTTGAGTGGGGCTAGTGAGCATCAACCAATAGCAGATTAAGGGGGTTTGGCCCATCTCTTGATGAAAGAACATTTAATAGAGGCCGGGGTTGGGGTGGGCAGTGTGAGACAAAAAATAGAGCTGGCAAAAGGTGAGAAAAAGCCATGGAGGTAGAATCTCGGCGGCCAATCACGCAAAAGCCGTATAGTAGCAGCCAACGTCCGAGTTTGGGAATAGGCTTCAGCCAATCAGGGCCTAAAGTATCTCCCGAGGCAGTCTGTGGGCTACCCGGGTTTCAATGGCTCGGATGCAAGCAGAAGAAAGAAGCGGCTGGCTTCTCCAGCCGCGGCCGCAGAGGTGAAGATGGCGTTCCTGCCCGATCAAGAGCTCCGAGAGCTGAAAGACACAGGTTGGGAGTTTACTTTAAGTATAGGCAGGACAAAGAAAATAAAGAAAAGTTAAATCGGGGGTGTGAGAGCGCAGTGCGCACAATGGGAAAGGAAGAGACAGCAAGGGCAGGGGTTGGTATGGGCAAGAGTCCAGACGGCAATGCCAATTGAAAATGGCGCCACTGTAGCCCAGGGAAGTGGATTAGGTTGAATTAGAGTAGGGTAGAAAATTAACAGGTTTGCAAAGGCAAATAGGTACAGGGTTTAAAGGCGGTCAGAGTGAGACTCTGTCGTAAGTGCTGGTTGTCAACGATAAGTGCTGAAGGACTGACAGCAGAGGGAGGGGAAGGGCAGGGAGGGAACAGAAATAGAAGGGTGGGTAAAGGAGTAGGAGATGGGGGAGACTGGGTAGGAGCAGAGAAGGACAAGTTGTTTAGTATAGAGGGTACGCAGAGGATGTCAGATTGCAGTAGAGTGGGGGTGTGGAGTAGCATAATGCACCAGTCAGGGAAGTGCTAGGTGTGACAGCTGGGGAGGAGGGAGAGAAAGGGGGAGAGAGAGAGAGAGGAAAATAGACAAGGGAGAGAAGGAGGGGGCAATAGGAGAAGTGGTATGGAGGTGGGAAGGGGGAGGGGAGAGTGGGCAAAAAGCACAGTGGGAGAGCGTGAGCAATCACAGTTGCTGAGATTAGTGAGGTGCTGGCATAGACTGCATTTGAATGGGCCAAGTCTAGTCACAGATGAGACCTCGGGAGGGAGATCATTCATAAAAGAGGGGGCCCTATTAAAAAAGGAGTGTTGTGCTTGAGATGTGCAACAGAAGGGAACCTGGTAGAGAGAACTGTAGGTACTACGAGTGAGGCATGAGAAAGTGGTTGTTGTCATAAGGCCACGCGAGGTGGGTGGAGTAAGGTTGAGGCCGATTTCCTTGGTCAGGAGGCAGGTCTGGTAGGCAGTCCTACCATGTAGGTGTAGCCAGGATGACTGTTTGCAGAGTTCAGAGGTATGGGTTCTTTTACCCATGCCAGTCACAAGGCAACAGCACTTATTCAGAGCTGTTCTTATTCTATGTAAAGTGGTATCCATGGCAGCATCATAGAAAAATCAGCCCACAGTCAATTAATGAGATAACTGAACTGTTTACTGTTACATGCATCGCCTCTTGAGTGAGGCAGTTGCAATGGTGTAGAGGGTACCTATTCTGGCATTATCGCTGGAGATTAATTTTACGTGCGCGGTATAGGAGAGTGGACTATCCAAGGTAACACCCAGGTATTTAAACTCCTGGACTTGTTCAAGTGGGAGGAGTTGCTTATTCAGGATGTGTAAGTTTGCCATTCTGTATTTGTTGTGTGAGTTAGCAAACAGCATAGACTTTGTTTTTTTTGTAGCTCATCAGCAGTTTGTGTTGATCAAACCACTTTTAGACGGTACTAAAGTTGGACTGCAGATCAGAGGATAGTTGGTCTGGGTTGGTATGCGTGGAGTAGAGGATGGCATCATCTGCGTAAAGGATCATGCTGGTGTTACACGCTGCTGGGAGATTGTTTAAAAAGAAGCTAAAAAGAAGTGGCCTGAGGATGGATCCTTGGGGGACCCCAGAGTGCACTGGCAGGCAGTCAGAGACAGAGTCACTAACCTTAACTCGTTAGTGCCTGCCCGTCAGGTAACTTTGAAACCAGTCGGTTACTTCGGTGGAGAGACCAAGGGCAGAGAGTGAGTGCACCAAGAACTGATGATTAACTGTGTCAAAAGCCTTGGTCAGGTCTACATATACTGCCCCAAGCATCTGTCCGGAGTCCAAGGCTTTATGAATGTGCATAGTGAAATCAAGGAGGGCAGTGGTAGTACTGTGTGCCTTCCTAAAACCATGTTGTTGTGGGCACTGGATATTGTGCTTATCCAAGTATTCTGTCAGCTGATCGGCCACTATGCGCTCTAAGGCTTTGGAGAGTGGGGGGGTGGAGACAGAGATGGGGTGGTAGTTGGGATGCTGAGTGCGATCTTTACTTTTGTGCACAGGTGTTACTGTGGCTGATTTCCAGGCCTGGGAGAACTGCCCGAGGGTGAGTAAGAGGTTTAGGAGTTTGGTGAGAGGGAGAAGGTCAGTTTCAAGTGCATGGTGGAGGAGTTTTAGGTCAAAGGTATCGCTACTTAATCTAGATTTGCCTAACACCTTACTTAGATATCTGTGAGCTTCAGTGAGGGATACCTTTCTGAAGTAGAAGGGGAGTGTTAGGGTGAGAAGTGGAAGTTTCATTGTTTGGAGGCAGAGTAGAGGCGGTCAGGGAGTCGGGGGTTATTCCTCCTAGATCAGTAAAGCGATATTAAGGAAGTCAGCAATCAGTTTAGGGTCTTGCGTAAGAGTGCCACTGAATCTGTAACATCGTGGGGGGGGGGGAGATTTATTGGGTTTCCCCGTTAGGTTTTTTATGTTGTCCCAAAACTGCGTACTGTTACCCCAACTGTTAGTTAGCACACCTTTGTAGAAGTCTTGCTTGGCCCTCCGTACCACCTGAGTGCACTGATTTCAGGCAGCTTTGTACTGCTATGTATCAGTGTTGAGGCCAGAGGCTACGGCAAGGTGCCAGAGACTGTCCCTGTTCTTCATCACTGTTAGTAGGGCAGAGTGTAGTAGAAGTGTGGGATTCAGACGAAGACACCAGTTGAAGTACAAAAATAAATCAGCTTTTATTCAGCAAAGCCAACAGAAATGATTTTAAGCGTACTGTTCGACAAAGAAATCAAATGGATTTGTACATCCAAATAAACATAAAGAACATAGCTTTACAAGGCACCATACGAAAGAAAATAACCACTGGAAAGTACAGTGGAATACAAGGGTCAGCTCCTTGCTGAGCCCTAGAGTGAACTAGTTAATAACAGCACTTTCCCTTCATTTATAGTGCTATGGCATCATGTGATATAGGATACGCCTCCCCTTCTTGCATAATTACAACAAAAACTCTATATTTATTACATTTTATTACATTCTCCTATAACTATATATTAAGGGAAAACATATCCAATGCATTAGTGGTCCTAAAACACATTATTATTTGGGGTTAAACAATTTTCTGATGGAAAGGTGAACTGTCAGTGACCTACAGACTCCTCCTCTTTAATTTTACAATAAATTGGGTAGAGATTCGGCAGGCCGGCCGGCTCTATAGGGAACAGGGGACACACTGAGAGAGCTTTGTATTCGGGGAAAAGAACACTACAGCGACAGTAGAAAACTAAGCTTGCTGAAAAGGTACAACTCTTTATATTCAGCTTTCCTTGTCCCCAACTGCAATGACAAAATAAGTATTTCCATGTTTACTCAACCCTTGTGCGCACTGGGCTGAGCTGAAATGCTGCACAAAAAGCCGTTCGCTAAGGTAATCGGCTTTGTTTATTTATTCATGTCTTTCCAGTACTCTGAGAGGAGGCGTGCGTAGAAATAAAAAGAACCTGTCCAAAACACTGTAATTTAGATATAGCATTAACATACCGCTCAAATACTTTACTGCATGTTAGGCTGAGGTTAGCCCTGTTTGATTTCGGCCATTACAAGTTAAACTTGCTTTAATAGGGAAAAGACCGCTTATTTCTGCAAGGGAACTGCAGCGATATCTATCCCCGTGTTACTACACATTTTCCACCGGGATTACAGTTAATTTAGCGGGTCTACAACTGTATTATTTGCGAGCTCACTACAGCATAAGTTCGGACATTCGTGGGACATTGTGCATAGTCGTACAGGCTAACGGCGTCGCAACGCATCGAGGAAAGCATGGAATGGGGGTTACAGACGTTCTGAGAAAGAGGCCTCAAAAAGGGATAGTGAGGACATTAGGTAGGTGGCCTTCCTGCCTAATGGGGAACAAAAATGTAGAAAGAGACAGGAAAGGAGTACTGTTGCAACAGACTTTGAAATCAAAGAAGGGGTCTCTTTCCAGTTCTGTGACCCTGTTACACAGAGGTGATCCAAGGGTTGGATACTCCCCTAGTTTTAATTTTCCTGATGGGGGCAAACTGGTCACACACTGCATTGAATCACCTAATGAAGAAGTTTAGTGCATTGTCAATGCTGATAATGTTGTTAAAAGGGAACCAGTCAATCGTAGCGAGTGTGTTTAAGAATTACGAGAGCTTCCCTTTTTTTAGTTTACAGTAGTAGGCGAACTTGATTTTATGTTTGAGTACCTTGTTGGACCACTGGCAGAGCACTGGGGAATGGTCACTTAGGGAGTTGCTGAGGGCACGAACACTGGAGACTCTACTGGGGTGGGTGGTGAGAATCCAGTTGAGGAGGGAGCTAGCGCCAGTTCTGTAGTTTATAAGAGTTGATGAAGTAACCATTTAGGAGATGTCAATTGAGGTGTGAGTGTCTTTAAATGGTTCAGCTTCTGAGACCATCCAGTTTACGTTGAAGTCCCCCTGCACCACTGCCTCCATACGGTGTAGGAGATTTCTGAGATACTCATTGAGCGTGTAAATGCCAGTGGCCTGATTACACGGAGGGGGGGGGATATAGACGGATATAACCATGAGGGATTTTCCCTGTTGTCCGAGGATAATTTTGACTGCAAGCATTTGAGATTTGTTGGGAAGAGGTGCTTTTGGAAGGACATGGCTCATAATGGTTCCGATTATATAAATGGCGCAGCCACCATCACGCTTCCCGACATGGTCGAGTCTGAAAAGGAAATAGCCAGGGATAGCTACAGCATTATCAGGAACCTTGGTAGTAAGCCAGGTTTCACGGAGAGCTAGGATATCTGGCTTACGCATTGATACCCAGACTTGGCATTCATCCAACTTGGTCAGTAAGCTCCAAATAATAATTGAGGCTAAGGTCAGGGAATGTAAGGTGTGATGTGGGTGAATAGGTGTTGCTTGTGGGCCTGGGTTAGGGTGAACATTACCCGAGATAAGTAATAGAAGCAGCATAATCCTAAGAAGGTAGCTAGCAAGGAGCTTGTTGTGCTTAAGCTGTTGTCATCGGGAGATTATCTGTGTTTGGGAGTTGCTAATAGGGGAGAGTGACAGTAGGACATTACAGACTCAAGAGGGCAGTTTCTTGAGTACCCAGTGATAGGTGGGGTCAAACTGACTACCCAGTTAGAGCTGGAGTCTAAGCATAATGTGCTAGATGGAGTGTCTCTGAGGGGTATAATGCATGAGGTCAGTGGAATGGGAGGGGCGACAGTGAGGGTGGAAGGAAGAGCAATGAGAAGAAATACAAGAGGTGTAGTAGAAAAAAAGAACATTGTAACTGCAGCAAGTGACATGGGTGGTTTGAGAGGAGAGCAGTTAATATATTGGGCAGAGGAAGTGAAATGGCTAGTCACAGTAAGATAGCTAGTGTAACTGGGTTTGTGATAGAACTGGCAGAATCGGGGAGGACAGATCAGGCTAGAGAGAATCAGAGGTTTCACTTTAAAGGGAGGGGAAGAATGAGTTAGAGACAGAGAGGATGTAGGAGGTGGCGCCTTGTGGTGGGGGAGGAGGGGTATTTAATAGCGGTCGGGGCTGGGGCAGGTGGGCGGGAGAAGGATATAGGAGAAGCCATAGGAAAGGCAACCACTGGGCATCATCCCTATCCAGTATGTCATTTCCGAATTGGCTCAAAGGGAACTTTCATGAAGTCCAACATAAGTTTAACCAGAGCTCCAAATGACAACTGCTCGTGGTCAGTGGTCAGCTACTCAATCGATTCCCAGTCAAAAGTATGAGTTCTGCTCAAGGTCACAGATTCGCCTTAGAATTGTCAGAGGATTCCTCAAAAATTACCCTCAACCGTTTGCTACCATGGACCACCCTGGTATCTTCAGCCCGGGGTGACCTTCACCAAAAGCTGGCCTGCCAAGCCATCCACTAAGTGGGACTCCATGGTCAGGGCCCCAGACAGGAGCTGTGGTAGAGATGGCTCCACCCAAAGAGGCAGAAAAGCAGATACTGGGGACTGCAAAGAAGTATGGACCAGCGTGGGAATGACTGGCAAAGGCCAAAGGACTGAAGGTCTAGTGGGCAGAGGAACTCCTCATGGCAGACATATTTTTCACTGAGGATGAGGAGCACCAACAGCAAATTGGCAATGCCTCATGGTCGAGCAGGATCTAGAGTGTGAGCGGCAACTCAATCTTGACCATCGACCTGAGAGTCGACATTTAAGGGTGTCCTCAGTAGGATGTATGTAAACCACCTGTCTCAGAAGGTTAAGCACTAGAGGCTTTGGAAGCACGAGCACTGTTGGAGGAAGCTCCCGAGGCAACTCAGATGGTGTCACCTCCTGGGTGAGGACTGAAAGAACCAGGGTCTGAGAGATAGATTCCTTTTCAATCTCCGACGACAGCCGGTTGGCAGGCTAAAGAAAAATCTCAACCGCCTGCTCCACTGGAGTAATGGAATTTAGGTGACCAAGCCCGACGAGGTTACTGTGGAGACAACCATCCCCTCAATCATAGGGAGCGTGACCAAGGCCAAGCAGTCGAAAGGAGTGGGAAGAATGTGATCTTTTCCCATTCCACAACCTGTGATAACGCTTTCTGATGCGATAAAAGGGGCTCTCCCCAAAGGTTTGGAGGGCGAGGCACATTTCACAGTACTGAGACTGACAAGGAACTCACCACAGCCACCAACTCTTCTTCCACGACCGCAAGCTGCGCAGCAACCCAGCCAGTGCTGAGGTCTTTTTACGGTCTTCTGGACAACCAAGGGCCAATCAAGACCTCCAGACTTCGGTGGATGGTGGCAGCATGGCCCGGCATAAACTGCATCCTTCAACATTGTGTTGATCGCACATGTGGTATAAGCATATCTTGTGCGGATCCGTGGTCGACATTTTCTGTCTGCACGGAATGTAGAACTTAAATCTCAGTTTCTTGCTTCCACTGTCAATCATGAAGCGGAGCCAGAAGACTGCAGAGCAACTCCACAATGGAATATGGACTGAAACAGTTGAAGATTTGCTGGAGAAAATGCTCTGAAAACCCAAAATTCTTCAACACTGCAGAGCTACAAAGGAGATCTGTCCCTCCTAGCAGAAAGATCAGACATTATGGAGTGGAGCAAGAGGATATATCACCCAGGTAATGGGTGGAGCCTATCTTGAAGACGTCCAATGACTCAGCTATCTCCAGCAGAACTGCCAGAGTGTGGATAGTGAACTGTATCTATGCTGTTAGAATTATGCATTATGCTCAACGTTTTCTACCAGGAGAAGAAGGTCTAGCAGAGTAAGACAGCTACATGGAAAAAAATGACAGAAAATACATCGAACAAGCTGAAAGTAAGTTTTGGGGGAAAAAAAAGTCAGGAGCTACCAAAGGCGGGGACCTCGCATTTCCAGAAGCAAGGATGACTGGAGGCATGGAGGTACAGTGGTGATTGTATAAAATTTTGGCAGTGCTGAGGTACACCTCGAGGTACCAGGCACCTCCTCAGCACCGTCAAACTTGTATATGATCACCACGTGAACTTGAGTGCCTCAGTGGTACCTCAAGGTATATCTCAGCATTGTGTAAGGGTCTAAGATTAAGAGGAGGAACTGAAGCTGTAGCCAAAGCTTTCTTCTGAGGACTTTGCTTGCTCAGTATACTGCACAAGTAAGACTACAGATGAAATCCAGGAAGTATTACACCTGCTATGAGAATAAAGTACTGCCACATTGTTATTTGTAGAATGTGGACTAGTGTAGTTACAGGAAAGAAATGCAAGTACTGTAGTTATAAATATGGCCCACTCCCTGCCTTGTTCGTGTTTCTCTGTCCTGCTACACTTTCATTTGGGTGACATCCGTTTCCAAGCACTGTTTACACAAACATGGTGCCAGCCAGAAAAGACACCTTAGCCAGATCAGAAATGCCATACTGGGACATGGTACAGCGGCAGGATCAAAACTACAAAGCCACATATTGCACGCACAGCAGAGAAGGCATTATGAAAATGCAACAGACATGCTAAGATTTTTATTTACCGGTCCTGTGACAACACTAAGGGGTTCAACATGACGGAATTAAATCCACAGGCATAAAAAAGTGCATCAAAACAGGAACCTACTTGGACAAAAACTAAATGAAAGCAGATTTTACCAGCTCTCTTCACCTTCCTTGAGATACAGCTACAGAGCAGGTGTAGCACTCTGGGTTCACTGGCAGAGGGAAGGAGGGGGATAATTTCTGAGCATGTTGCAACTTCTGCCCTATGGGTACATGTTAGTGCTGTTTATCAGGAGACGGCTGGCTTTATGTAACGAGCATATATGCACTTCAGTATGTAATTTCAATAACGTGATATTTCATTGAACACAGCTAAAGAATACATTCTTTGAATTTTCAACTTGCATTTCTAGGGTATATAACACATCTTTTTTTATAATCGGATTTATTAAAGTTTTTATAGTTGTAACAGTACGGTACAACATAGAAACATGTCAGCGGTATAAAAAATATCTTGCAGTGTAGTAAAAAAATACAGGTTACTCACCTGTAACAGGAGTTCTAGGAATGGTATATGTTGTTCATCCACACTTATTGGCAGGTATCCTTGTCGCTTTAAATCTTGCCGGAAGGTCTTCAAGCTGGCTCCTCCCACCCACCCGGGTGGTAAAACTCTCGGCTCCGCCCCCATGACACCAGCTCTGGCCCGCTGGTTGTGCGTCGAAGCCGGGGAGGTCGGGTGGGTCGTGTGAATGAACAACATATACCATTCCTAGAACTCCTGTTACAGGTGAGTAACCTGTATTTCTAGGGACATGGATATGTTGTTCATCCACACTTATTGGCAGACTCCTAGCAGTTCTCCGGGAGGAGGGAGGCAAGACGCACACCCCCTAGTTAGGGAAAAGAGACTGGAGAACCGAGGCCCCAAAACCAGCATCCCGGCGTGACTCAAGGTCGATGTGGTAGTGGGTGATAAAGGTGTGTGCTGACTTCCAGGTAGCAGCCCTGCAGATTTCCTGATAAGGACATCCCTGAAGCAGCCACCGATGCAGCGGTATGGCGGTAGAATGAGCTCTATCCTCTGGGAGGCTCCATGCCCGCCAACCTATAGCAGAGATCTATGCAGGAGGTGACCCACCTGCTTATCGTCCGCTTGGCTGCAGGTCTGCCAGGTGCGGCTTCAGCGTAGGTGACAAACAGCTGGCGAACCTCTCCCCGATTCCAGCCGCAAGGCCCTTATAGTAAGCGAGGCCTTCTAGGGTCCAGAGTATGGAGCCTATATTCGGCCTCCGAGGTGTGACTGAGGTAGAACACCGCAGAGTCAACACCTGGTTAAGGTGAAACTCCGACACCATCTTCGGAAGGAATTTCGGTGGGGCGCAGGACAACCTGTCCCTGTGGAAGACCAGGTAAGGAGACTCGATGGAAAGCACCTGAGCGCCTCCCATCCTTCTGGCTGACGAATAGCCACCAAGAAGGCGGTCTTCCACGACAGGTGAGAGAGATCACACCTGTGCATTGGTTCGAATGGCTTGCCCATGAGCTTTGCCAGTACCAGCAGTAGATCCCACGGAGGTGGAGGTTCTCAACTGGAGGGGAAATGTGATCAAGGCCTTTGGAAAAGCCCCAGACCACCTTCTCCTGCGCCACCGACTGCTTCCCGGCCCGCGCCCGGTAAGCAGAGATGGCTGCCAGGTGCACCCTTAGGGTTGTCAACCTGAGCCCCTGCTGAGAAAGAGACCATAAATAGTCCAAGATGCTTGCCAAGGGACAGGAGGAAGGGTCCAGGCCCTTGCCCTGACACCAAATGGAAAACTTTTTCCATTTGAAGGCATAGCATTTCCTGGTTGACTCCTTACAGGACGCCTCAACTACATTGAGGACCTCATCGGAAAGACCCAAGGCCTGGAACTTTAGCCGCTCAGGAACCAGGCCATCAGGTGCAGGGATTGAAGGTCTGATGGAACACCTTCCCCTGACTGACTGAAAGCACGTCCGGGCAAGCTGGAAGCTGCCTCGGCAGCCTGGAGCTGAGGCTGAGGAGATCTGGATACCAGCATTGGCGGGGCCAGTCTGGGGCTACCAGAATCACCTGTGCCTTGTCCCTCCTTGCCTTGAGAAGCACCTTGTGGATCAAGGGAAATGGGGGAAAGGCATAGAAGAGGCCCGGGGTCCATGGCCTCGAGAAGGCATCCCCCTGCAGCGAGCCCTGCTGAGGGGGGTGGGCATGGAACAGCCTCAGCTTCGCGTTCTCCCTGGAGGCAAACAGATCCACCTGAGGTGTGCCCCAATGGGAGAACAGATCTTGTACTACCTCCAGCAGGAGAGACCACTCGTGGGATACAGCCCCTATCCGGCTTAGGGCATCGGCCAGGGTGTTGGAGGCACATGCCACATGAATGGCTAGGAGATCTGCCTCCAGGCTGCGCACGAGTGACCAAATGCGGAGAGCTTCCTTGCACAGAGGTATGGAGCACGTCCCGCCCTGGCGGTTTAGGTAGTACGTGGTCGTGGTATTGTCCGTCTGGACCTGAACCACTTGACCCCGTAGAAACGGAGCGAAGGCGGTGAGAGCTAAGCGGACCGCTCGGAGCTCCAGCAGGTTGATATGGCATCGGGACTCCCGCGGGGACCAGAGTTCCCCCAGATGGGGATCCCAACCCATCAGAGAGGCGTCGGTCGATAGAGAGACTGTCGGCTCGGGGCGGACAAATGGGATGCCCTCCTGCAGATGAGCTGGAACGATCCACCACTGGAGAGCGTTCCATATCCCCTGGGTCACCGTCACTAGCTGGTCCAATGGATCGCAGCGTTGAGACCACTGGCTGGCCAGCCCCCATTGAAGGGGCGCATGTTCCAGCGGGCCCAATGGACCACGCTGGTGCAGGCCGCCATGAGACCCAGGAGGCGCAGGAAGTCCCGGGCAGGGTGCGATTGCCAACCAGAAATGATTGGGCAAAGGAGGAAAGAACCTCGGCCCTGTCCACCGGAGCGCGTGTTTGCTCAAGAGAGTCGAGCTCTGCCCCGATGAAGAGAATCACCTGCTTCGTTCGAGTTCCGACTTGGCCTTGTTGATAAGGAGGCCAACCTGAGAACAAACCTGGAGGGCCAGATCCCTGGACCGCTTCCACCTCCTGTCTGGAGAGGGCTGCTATATCAGCCAATCGCCCAAGTAAGGGCACACCTGACCCTCGCGCCCAAGAGGAATGCTGTCACCACTGCCATGCATTTGGTGAAGACCTGTGTGCAAGAGACAGGTCAAGGGCATGGCTTGAACTCGAAAGGGATCCTTCCGCTCGAAGCGAAGGAATCTCTGATGAGACGGACGGATAGGGACGTGAAAACGCGTCCCTGCAGGTCCAGAGAGCAGAACCACACGCCGCTGCTCCAAGGATGGTATTATCTGAGCCAGAGTGACCATCCTGAAGGTCCGAGACCTTAGGAACTTGTTTAGTCGGGCAGGTCGAGACTGGGGCGCCAGCCCCCCGTCCTGCTTTGGGACCAGGAAGTACCTGGACACAAACCCCGGTCTGAGGGAGGGTCTGCCACCTCTCTGATCACCTCTTTCTTGAGGAGCAGAGCGATGTCGGCTCAGCGAGCCGACAGCGAGGCTGCGGACCCCGAGGCCCCCTTGGGGCGACGGGCTCGGAAGGGCGGGCCTGCTCAAACTCCAGAGGCAGGCTCCTTTCCTACCACTTCCAACACCCACCGTCTGTGGTTATAGCAGACCAGGCGGAAAGGAAGTAGCGGAGCTGCCCCCCCACGGGGAACCTGGGGTGAGGTGACGAGGTTGGGGGCGACACCCCTCAACCCGTCACTGTGCAGGCTTGGAGGAGGGACCGGCCGAGGGACCTCCTGGGCCTTTACCTCCCTGCTTCCTGGAGGAGGAAGCCGCGGGCTTGGGTTTGGGACGCCAAGCACGAGCCTGCTGGGCCGGACGTGCCACAGGCACAGATGGACGCAAGGGCTTGGGTTGCGGTCTGGTGCCCTTGTCCCTCTGGGCGGATGAGACCGAGTCCAAGGTGGCATTGGACTTTTCGATCCTCTGGAGGTGGCCTTCCACTCCAGGGCCGAAGAGGTCGGTCCCCAGGAAGGGGATATCCGCCAATTTGTGCTGGGTATCCGCTGTGAAGGTGGATATCCTCAGCCATGCTCGACGGCGCATAGTCACTGCGGCCGCTACTGACCTGGCGCATGAGTCACCAATGTCCAACGCAGTCTGAAGTTGCTGCTTGGCCACTGCCCTGCCCTGGTCCCGCACCTGCTTAACCGTGGTCTGCAGGTCAGCCGGGAGATGAGGGACTACCTCGTCCAGGGAGCCCAGCAGGGCGTGAGAAAAATGAGCCATCAGTATGGCCGAGCTGGCTTGATGAAGGCCGAGGGAGGACGCAGCGTAGACTTTTCGCCCGGTGTAGTCCAACTTCTTGGACTCCTTGTCGGGAGGTTTGTCCACGTCCTTGGCGCTCGCACGCCGGACGCTATCGGTAACTAACCCCGGCCGAGGGTGTTCCGAGAAACCAGACAGGGAACGGTAGGGACCGCAGATTCCTTGCCATCCTGGCCAAGGCGAGGACAAGAAGCAGGACGCTGCCAGAGCTCCAAGGCTGGGCCTACAATGGCCTCGGCCACCGGAAAGGCCTCCGTAGGAGAATCCCCTCGGTCCAATATCTCCGTGAGGGGATACTTGGCCCGCTTGGATACGGGCTCGAGCTGCATCCCGGTGGAGTCCGAGATGAGCCTAAGCAAACCCATGAAGGACGAAGGGCTATCGTCCAGTGACTGACCTCCCGAGGACTCCAAGTTGACCCGCCTGGAGAACAGGGAGGAATCGTCGTCGGACTCAGAGGAGTCCGCAAAGAGCTGCCTTGGGCCTGAGCCACCCTCCACCTGCCAAGGGTGATCGGGAGTGAGGGTGACAGACAGCCTATGGGGCAGACCTTGGGTTGACCGAGAATTTTTGGTTGGAGCCCCAAACAATGGCTGTGGAGGCGGAGGTTCCACCGGAATCGGTGGGGCAGCCGGTTTTGGCCGAGCAACAGGCCTGGAAGTAGGCTAAGGTGAGGGGTTGCATCGGCCGCTCCGGTGACAGCCACTTGATAGCCGGGGAAGGCGACGACGTCGGCTTGCTCCTGGACAGAAGAAGCTGTTGCCACATGAGGTCCTCATATCGTCGACGCAACTTGCATCGAAGCTTCCCCTCATCCGAGGAAGAGGATGAGGACGAGCGGCGGCGGCGCCGCTTGCCACGGTGCCGAGACCGAGACCGCCCAGACGGCGGGATCGGCTGGACCGAAGAAGTCCGAGACCGAGACCTAACCTCGGCTTTTCCGAGGAGGGTACGGGGTAGTAGTGGGAAAACCCGCCTCCTCGCTTGAGGGCTCAACCGTGGACTCCGGAACCGGAGGTACGGGCAAATCCACGGACTCTCAACCACCGCCGTGGGAACCGGGGAGTGAGGGTTTTCGGCTTCACTGGTCGACAGCCCGTCCAACGGGTCGAGAAAAATCTCGACTGCATCGACGGGAGTCTCGGTCAACTGACCTGACAGGGACACCGTGAAGCCAGTGGCCGAAGTCCGAAGGATCGACCGAAGTCGATGGTCGACTACTCGGTGAGAGGGACCTCCTCTCCAAGAGCGCCGACGGAGGGATTCTCTTGTGGTCCTTCTTCTTTGACCGAGAGGAAGGCCCTGAAGATGTTGGTCCTCTCCCTTAGTGGAGAGGGAGAGACAGAGCCCTTAAAAGAAGCTGAATAGGAGGATCCCAGGAGGCGGATAAATGCAGCCAAGGAAGATGAAGATGCGGCTCACGCGCTTGCACCTCCTCCTGAGGCGACCATCTGCTCAAGCTGATCCCGCCCGAGCCGCGCACGTGGGAACCGCCCAGCTGAGCCTCCTTCAACTTTACCAGAGGATAACGCTGGTCGCCCAAGTTGTAAACGGGCAGCACGGTCTTCCAGGACGTAGGCCGAAAAAGAAGAGCACAGGTCGCAAGCCTGCGGTTCGTGCCCAAGGCCCAAGCAGTAGACGCACGTGGAGTGCGGGTCCATCCGAGACATCTTCTGCCCGCATGGGCACCTCCGGAAACCGGGAGTCGATTTGTCCATCGCAGCCGCGAGGGAAGTGAGTGACCGAAGTCTTGAAAACCTTAAAAGTAATTTCGGGTAAACCGAAGAAATAGGAACCAGTCTTATACGCAGAGCGTTAAGGAGGGAACCTGAGCTTCCAAGCGGTAAGGAAGATCTGGCGTCATGGGGCGGAGCCAAGAGTTTTACCACCCGGGTGGGTGGGAGGAGCCAGCTTGAAGACCTTCCGGCAAGATTTAAAGTGGCAAGGATACCTGCCAATAAGTGTGGATGAACAACATATCCATGTCCCTAGAATGTATATTCCTACATCTGTTGTTGTGGTCTCTTTTATAACTTAAGTTACAAAGACCCAAAACAAATGTTTTTACAAATCACATATCTTACTCCATAAATCAAGAAAAGGGGGATATCCACACCTTCCCACCATCGAGATATAGAGCCTCAGGGAACAAACAAGGGGTCAAGTTTTACCGTATATATTTCACCCATCTCGCACAGCGGTTGGTGCCTTTGTCTACCTGTTGCCTTGGTGAAAAAGTTAATTTTTCCAGGTGTAACTCCTAGGTGGCGCTACCCCAATGGCTACTACCCCTGCCTGCTGGGCAACCAGTAGGTTGACGGGCCTGAGTTCTGAAACAGGTGCCTCCACCCAGAGGTCAGGGTTATTAGTGGTCGCACTAGCTTGGGCACAGTCCTCTGGGACACTGTAACTCCCCTCGGTTCCTGCAAGTGGCCCACACAGAATACAACAATGACCTTCACAGTACCCCTGTTATGCTTTACCACTATCCAAACCTTTGGCGCTTACCACCAGGATTGGTTTCTCCAGCTCGACCCTGGGGACCCCCTGTAAAACAAGGTTAAACAGAGCAAATGGCAGCAACACAATACTTCAGGCATAAACAGGATCCACAGATGGTTTGAAAGGCAGAAAAAGTAGATCTGATTTATTCGGGGGGCTTGAACAAGGATAGGGGCAATCAGGTTAATTAGCTTACTTTCCCTAACAATCACACAGTTATGCAAGCAGTCAGAGTCCCTAGCACAGTCACACTTCTGGGTATCCAGGTGAATGGGGGATGGGCTAGCCAGGACCATTGCCCGGGGTAGGCCGGTGTTGCAGTTGGTAGGGGCCCTGTGATGGAAAAAACACACCTTGCAAAACACAATATTTGTAATCCTGTGCCAGATAGCTCAGTTCATGAAAGAGGAAAACAACACAGTAATCAGATGACACACTTAGATTAAAAGATAGTTGCAGGGAGCTACCCTGATAGTTACTCACGATACCCAAGACTGGACACAGGATGGACGATGGTTGAGACAGCAGATGAATTCTCTGGATTGCCAGAAGAAGCAGGGCCCACACGATTCGCTATAGCGTCATTCCCATTCAGTCATGGAGCAGGGGGCTGATCCCCTGGCAGGTCTCTCATCGATTGGTTCTTCTCTGCGTAGCAGGGTAGGATGACAGGGCCTTTGTGGTAAGGCCCAACTGCATGTGGATAGCAGCGGATTCAGTCCCTTTGAGCTGGGTACAGCTTCCAGCCCCCAGCATTCAGTTACACAAGGGGGAAAACCAGATTGCGACCCCCCTCCTATTCACAGCACATTTATATGTACGGGGAAACTTACAGCACCAGACACAGCACTCCCTGGTCACAATCGCTTCACTCTCTGCACCCCACCGGAACATCTAGGTGGGAGAGGATTTCAGGCAGGCCGAACACATTCAGCACAAACTTCGATCCTCCTCAGATAAAGCCTGATTGCCCTTCAGCCAATCACTGGGTTATCCAGACTCTGATTTAGTCCGATAAATACTCTCCCTCTCTCTCTCTTCTCTCTCTCTTCTCTCTCACAACGAGCCGACTTGCTGGCTGTTATTTAGGCCTTTGCACAGTTCTCCTGCTCAAAACTATGCAACGCTTGCTCGGCTATCACGAGCTGTTTCTCTCTTGACTCCCAGCTTAGATCTGTCTCGCCAGCAGACAGCTCGTGGTATTTCCCCCAGATCCAAACGGTTCAGTTGGTCGGCACAACTGTCAATCACACAAGAGCTCCCCTTTCAGTAGCAAAAGGCTCTAACAGTCTAGAACTTCAAATCCCACGGGTTTGGGTCCATGCAGCCCCTACCAGCAAATTCCATTTTGGAGTCCCCTGTTAGTGACTGGTCCAATTCGGCAGTTCGGGACCAAAATGGGAGAGATAATCAGAACAGTCTTGGCTGCAAAGAAGGCAGGTTAGAACAAGCTACATTATCATTATTTCACCAAAACATTTCCAGCAAATAGTTACCTGCGTCAAGTGGGTACCATCACAGTAACTGAAATTGAAATTCACACCATACATCTATACCATTAGCAGGCTAGGCCTGTAGCTTCTAAGACATCAGTCAACATATTCAGCCTTTACTATACACATTCTCTGCATTTCACAGTAGATCATCTATCCTGAATTACATCATGCATATGTCACACAGGTAATTTTACACATGCTGCTGTACGGAATCAGGTTATTACTTCTGGCATATTGAACAATGAGAGAGGGGCCCTTCCCCATAAGCTAACTTGGGGCTAGACGGGGCAGGGGCACCACACCTAGAGGGCAGAACAATCAACCTGGAATTTGCACCTAGGCTCAGTTTGGGCAGTGAACTCCGAGACACATAAACCCCCTTGAGGACCACATTGAGAGGAAAATCTACTGGCCTCCCAGGGGGAATCATAACTGAAGCGTACTATTGGTTTGACGGCTCGGCCAGTCTTCCTGGGAGGGGGGGTGAACAACCACAGTCTCTGCACTTTCAGCTTCAGTCTCTGTGCATTCATTACTGGTGAGGGGGGCCTCTGCCTGGGTAGAAAAGTTCGAACTCGGAGCACTGTCAGCCCCTGGCTATGTGAATTTTGGTGCTACAACACCTTGCTCACTTGGAAGGCACTCTGGCACTGGAAGGGAATTCTCATCACACTCAAAAGTATTCTTCAGGTTCTGGCATCTCACCAGTCTGACTCAGATCATCTGCCTCTTCCTCAGGTAAATCACACAGTTCCATCCTACAGTGTGACTCAATATCATCAGACATGATACTTCGTACTTCACTCTCAGGGAGCATTGGCTCCAGGAACAAAGCTGGGGGGGGGGATTAGGCAGTCCAGAAGGCCCAGCTTCATCCCCACAATTGACCATGGGGTTACCTCGGAACAGCTGACTCAGTTCATAAGAGGGGTTATAAGCATAGTCGCACTCACTCTCATCAGAAGTGGACTGGCAGCCATTATTGTTCTGGGCTTGCTGTGGAGGAAACCTGCAGTCTGTGACCACTGGGGTAGGTTGGCTCTGTCTTTGTTTGGCAGCAGCCTGAGTCACTGGTCCAGAGGGAACAATCTCAGGGGGTTCAGCCTCAATCATGACTTGACCAATAGGCAGTAAATGGTTACGGTGCATGGTCTTGACAGCTTTCGAATCATTTTCAGGCTGCACTTTGTACACGGGTAAGTCATCCAACTTGCCTACTACTATATGAGGGAGATGGTGCCATCGGTCGGCAATTTTATGTTTACCATGCAGTCCCAAATTTTGCAACAACACACGGTCTCCAGTTCGAAGCTCTTGGGCCTTTACTTTTTTGTCATATCTTTCTTTACTGGCTAAGTTTCTCTTTGCAGCCATTGTCTGGGCTAGTTGATGCACATGATCCAATTGGTCCTTCAGTTTTTGTACAAATTGTAGATAATTTTCAGCTCGAACCCCATTGGGAGAGACCCCGAAACAAACATCAACTGAGTAGGGAGAGAACCCGGTAGCATAATTTCTTGTACAATTATAGGTGTGTACCAAAGTGCTAATCTGCTCGCTCCATTTATGCTTGTCTTTTGGGTGAAGAGTGCCCAACATGTCCAGCAGGGTGTGATTAAAGCATTCTGGTTGTGGGTCCCCCTGCAGGTGATAAGGGGTGGTTCTTGACTTCCACACCCCCCATAGGGAGAGCATTTCTTTGATTAAGCGACTCTTAAAGTCTCTACCTTGATAGGTATGAATTCTCGGGGGGGGGGGGGCCGTAGTGGATGAAGAAATGTTCCACTAGCACCTTGGCCATGCTGGACGCCTTCTGATCTTTGGTGAGGAAGGCTTGGGCATACCTTGTAAAATGGTCCGTAACCACCAACACTCTACCAATGTTTCGCTGGTCGGGCTCCAAACTCAAAAAGTCTATGCAAACTAATTCCACTGGTATGCTGGTGGTAATGCTGACAAGGGGGCAGCCCTCTGGGGCAGGGCCTTTCTCTGCAGGCAGAAACTACAAGTCCATACATGATGCTCAACATTGGCCCCTCATCTTAGGCCAGTAGAATCGAGATTGTACTAGGTCAAGGGTTCGGTCGATACCGAGGTGGCCCAAATGATTGTGGAAGGACCTCAACATCAAGTCTCTGAAAGCTGTGGGCAAGACCAATTGTTGCTTGTCTACTTGGCCTCCCCTATCTACTGTCTCTCTATACAGCAACTGATTAATCAGCTTCAATTTAGGGCCTTCTTTAAATAGTAAAGCAGTTCGCAAATCAGAGGAGCACAATTTGCACACATCTTTCCCTGCATGGAGGGCTTCAAGGGCTGACCGAATCATAGGATCATGGCATTGAGCCCACTGAATGCTGTCATTATCATATTGAGGTAGTGCACAAATATCTAGAGCGGAGAAGTGACAGTACACAGCTGGTATGAAGGTATCAGAGGGGCCCAAGCAGTCTACTAAGCAGCCCACTGTATCCGTAAACATCTGTTCATCTTTATCAAATTTTTGACACAGTGCTTGAATGTCAGGTTCAGACAGCCTGACCCAATCACCTTTGGAAGTGGGTCTCCGGGATAGGGCATCAGCATCTATGTGATTCAGGCTGGATCTGTATTCAACAGCATAATCATAGGTAGACAACGCAGAAAGCCACCGATGCCCAGTGGCGTCTAACTTAGCTGAAGTCTGCACATAGGTCAACGGATTATTGTCAGTCTTTACCACTATCTTTGCCCCATACAAGTATTCACGGAACTGGTAAACGATGACACACTTTAACGCCAGGAACGCCAGTTTATGCACAGGGTAGTTTTTCTCTGATGGGGTCAGACTTCTACTAGCAAAGGCCACCGGTCTCAAACCATTCTCATGTTCTTGATACAGCACAGCCCCCAAACCTTGTAGGCTAGCATCGGTATGCAACACATAGGGTCTAGTAGGGTCAGCACAGGCGAGGATGGGAGCATGGGTGAGCGGATATATTACTTCATGGAAAGCAGCTTCACAGTCTGGTGTCCAGCGGGACCCAAAAAGTTCACCCGGGCAGAAGTATACTCTTTCTGTTCCGGAGAAGGCCCCTTTCTTGTATTTACAGTTTGTGGGAGGGTAATCCTGGGTAAGATTCAGGAGTGGGCGAATCACCCTGGAGTAGTCCTTTATGAACTGCCGGTAGTAGCCACAGAATCCTAGGAAGCGCAGTAATTCTTTCAGATTGAGGGGCTGGGGCCAGGTGGTTAAGGCCTCAACTTTACTAGGATCAGTCTCTATCCCCTCTACGGATACTATATGCCCCATATACTTCACAGATGTCTGAAAAAAATGGCATTTGTCGATGGACAGCTTAAGGCCGAAATCCTCCAGTCGGTCTAACACTTTAAATAGTCGGCTCTCGTGCTCCTCCAATGAACTTCTGAACACAATGACATCGTCTGGGTACACCAGGCACTCCAACAAATTCATATCCCCCACTGCACATTCCATCAATCGCTGAAAAGTGGCCGGAGCACCCGATATCCCCTGGGGCATCCTCATATACTCACAGAACCCTAGTGGACAGATGAAGGCTGTTTTCTCACGATCTTCCAGGGCCATGGGGATCTGGTAGTACCCACTGCGAAGATCCAACACCAAGAACCACTTGCTCCCATTCAGACAGTCCAAAGCATCTCGTATACGGGGCATGGTGTATTGATCTGGGATGGTCCGCCAGTTAAGGGTTCGATAATCCACGCACATTCTTACTGTCCCATTCTTTTTTCGCACCACCACAATAGGCGAAGCATAGGGGCTTCTGGATTCTTGTATCACACCAGCCACAGGCATCTCCTGCAGGTGTCTTCTCACATCATCTACTGTATATCTGCAGGAGCTAGGTGCTGAGATCTCTCGCGAAATGGCTGTTCATCATGCAGGCGTATGTGATGCTCCGATCCCCGGACACATCCCACGTCCCACTCCTTCAATGAAAACACTTGGTCTTTCTGGCAAGTCTCTTGCTGATTCTAGCCTTCCATTCAGCTGGCAACGGGGAGTCACCAAAGTCAAACAAGTCGGTGGTCACTATCAGTCACTCCAGAGTGCTTGTTATTGGGTAACACTGCAGTGTCTGCGCAGTGTATGGTAGCTAGGGGTGCAGCCTCTGTTCACTTGAATCTCCCGATCTGACATATTGTGGACCTGGACCATCACTTGTTGTGCACAGGCATGAGCACGAGCAGGCAAGATGCTGGGCCTGACCAACAATCCTTCTGGCAATTTTCCATTGCCTGGCACATCCAGCATTAGTATCCTATTCCTGACATCTTTCCATAAGTGGACCTCCCCTTATAGAGTACACTGGGCATTGGGGGGCACCATTGACTCGGGATCCTTCTTCCATACAACCCCGACTGGCTCATCCTGATGCACCTCCTCGGCATTCTGCCGCAACTCATAGGTCTTCTTAATCAACGTGAGAATTCTCAGGGCCCTACAAGTCCAGTGCCCCTGTTTCTCATAGCATAATTGTGCCAGTCTCCCGAACATATGAGCGTTGGTCCCAATTAGTAGGGGAACCCCATCATACAGTCCAGTAGGGGACACACCAAGGCCAAGGTCTCTACTTGTTCTGCCACTCCAGCCACCGAAGTAAGGAAAGACAGCCAGATCCGGATATACCCAGAGTACAGATACGACTTTTCACTCAACCCCCAGACATGCAAACCTTCCAAGGGTTGTAAGGGTACATCAGACAAGTGCTTCCGACACCAATCTTGAAACATTATAGTCACTTGAGAGCCACTATCAAGCACAGCCCTGGTAGACACTCCATTCACCTTTACTGTTGTCTCCATGGAGGGACCCACCACCTCGGACCATTCAGTTGGCACAGATGCTGATGTCGATCTGGCAGTGGCCTTTGAAGAGTAACTTTTTCGAACAGCCACACCTGGTGGCCGGTTGTCATTTCATCGAATCACAGCTAATAACTTGGTAGTAACTCTCCTCAAATTCTCCGGTGAATGGCAGAAGAAATGGGTGTGTCCATCCTCCCTGCAATGATAGCAAAAGTAGGTTCTCTAGGGTCTCGGGGGTTCGCGGACCATCTCCCAGTTCATGCATTACAGGGGCATTGGGCAGCTCATCTTTGGCTTGGGCTTTGGGTCCTTGATCCTCTGAACTTCCAGTAGGATTGGGAGTTTGTGGGGTTTGCTGCAAGTCCCCCACCAGCGCTCTCAACTCTTGTACTTCTTCCAATAGGTTACCCTCAGTCTGGGGTTCTGGAGAAACAACATGCACCCCCACCCCACTTTTAGTCTCCGTGGGTGCCTGACACAGGTCAGGTTCTCTGGCCACCTCTGTCAATTCTTTGATCAGCTCTCTCAATTGCTGTGCCTCATCCAAGTCACTCCTCTCCGGGGTCAGGCAGGTACCAGCAATCCCCGCACAGGGCTCCCAGACCTCTTCATCGGTCTCGGTTTCATGAATCTTTTTCATAAGATGACAGTACTCGGGAGGATTAGCCTTTCTGTCTTGTAACTTGAGTTTCAATATCATCACACTGGAGTACCTGGCTGACTTTAGAATACGGTCCAATCTGACTCGGTTTACTTCCTTTGCGGGCACTCCTCCTTTCCTGTGGGCCCTCTGCAGAGCTCTCTCGATTGATGTAACAAATGCGGACAACTTCTTGTTTTTCCACTGCTTAGTAGACTTGAATTTCCACAGCAAGTCATCCCCCGACTCAGTGCTGCCAAACACTCCTTCCAGTGCAGAGAGGTATTCAGCCGCCGTAGCCTCCGGGCTAGCAGCTCACAAGAAGCGGATGGCCTCCAGTACTGGGCCCCTTAAGCTCTCCTTAAGTCTCTCTTTTCCCCTCTCTGAGCACTGCCTTTCCTGTACCAAGGAAGTAGCATAGTCCAGCCACTTTTCCAAGTCATCCTCTCTTTTAGGCACTGGGACTGTGCCTGAGAAAAGTCTGAGCTTACGGTACAAGTCCAACTGCACTGAGGGAATTACTATGGGGGAGGGGGTTACAGGGAGAGTTCTTGGCAGAAGCAGGGGACGTGGCTGGGGTGTGCAGGGGCGTGTGCTCCTCGAAAAGGTCTAGCACTTTTACTAGCTCTTGAGCAGTTCGTCCTTCAGACGCTAATAGCTTAAGCAATTTGTCCTTAAACCCTTCTATACTAGGGGACCCCCCTGGGGTAGCCAGATCATTATGCAGATGAATGACCCTCCACCCCTTCTGGGTCCCTTCCAGTGGGATAACAGGGGGTACCTTCTCTAGACCTATTGGGGAACTACAGGAGAGTAAAACTATCATAGTCTGCTCAAACAAATCTGAATCCCTTCCCTCCCCTTCACTTCAACTTTGCCCAAATTTTGCCCAAGCTTTGACATGTTCCACAGCTGCTACGATATCAGCATTAGCAGTCCCTAACGGGACATCCAGTAACAGGAGGGCCTGTCGGGGGTCTAACCCCTCAGCCTCACTCCACCTCATCATTCGGCGCACCAATAGCTTATGAGGGCAATTCTGAGTTTGGGTGTAGGAAGATCCTCCATTCTCTCCCCAAAACAAACTGGGATAATTCCCTTCCCTGGCCACTAGAGGACAAGAATCCCAGCGGTGCCTCCAAGTTGTAACCTCTAGGTGGCACTACCCCAAGGGTTACTACCCCTGCCTGCTGGGCAACCACTAGGTTGAGGGGCCTGAGTTCTGAAATGGGTGCCTCCACCCAGAGGTCAGGGTTATTAGTGGTCGCACTAGCTTGGGCACAGTCCTCTGGGACACTGTAACCTCCCTCAGTTCCTGCAAGTGGCCCACACAGAATACAACAATGACCTTCACAGTACCCCTGTTATGCTTTACCAGTATCCAAACCTTTGGTACTTACCACCAGGATTGGTTTCTCCAGCTCGACCCTGGGGATCCACTGTGAAACAAGATTAAACAGAGCAAATGGCAGCAACACAATACTTCAGGCATAAACAGGATCCACAGATGGTTTGAAAGGCAGAAAAAGTAGATCTGATTTATTCAGGGGGGTTTGAACAAGGATGGGGGAAATCAGGTTAATTAGCTTACTTTCCCTAACAATCACACAGTTATGCAAGCAGTCAGAGTCCCTAGCACAGTCACACTTCTGGGTATCCAGGTGAATGGGGGATGGGCTAGCCAGGACCATTGCCCGGGTAGGCCGGTAGTTGCAGTTGGTAGGGGCCCTGTGATGGAAAACACACCTTGCAAAACACAATATTTGTAATCCTGAGCCAGATAGCTCAGTTCATGAAAGAGGAAAACAACACAGTAATCAGATGACACACTCAGATTAAAAGATAGTTGCAGGGAGCTACCCTGATAGTTACTCACGATACCCATGACTGGACACAGGATGGATGATGGTTGAGACAGCAGATGAATTCTCCGGATTGCCAGAAGAAGCAGGGCCCACACGATTCGCTACAGCGTCATTCCCATTCAGGCATGGAGCAGGGGGCTGATCCCCTGGCAGCTCTCTCATCGATGGTTCTTCTCTGCGCAGCAGGGTAGGATGACAGGGCCGTCATGGTAAGGCCCAACTGCATGCGGATAGCAGCGGATTCAGTCCCTTTGAGCTGGGTACAGCTTCCAGCCCCCAGCATTCAGTTACACAAGGGGGGAAACCAGATTGCGATCCCCCTCCAGTTCACAACACATTTATATGTACGGTGAAACTTAGCACCAGGCACAGCACCCACTGGTCACAATCGCTTCACTCTCTGCACCCCACCGGAACATCTAGGTGGGAGAGGAATTCAGGCGGGCTGAGCACATTCAGCACAATCTTCAGTCCTCCTCAGGTAAAGCTTGATCACCCTTCAGCCACTCACTGGGTTCTCCAGACTCGGATTTAGTCTGATAAATACTCTCCCTCTCTCTCTTCTCTCTCGCAATGAGCCGACTTGCAGGCCGCTATTTAGGCCTTCGCACAGTTCTCCCGCTTGAAACTATGCAACGCTTGCTCAGCTGTCACGAGCTGTTTCTCTTTCGACTCCCAGCTTAGATCTGGCTCGCCAGCAGACAGCTTATGGTATTTCCCCCAGATCCAAACGGTTTGGTTGGCCGGCACAACTGTCAATTACACAAGAGCTCCCCTTTCAGTAGCAAAAGGCACCAGCAGTCCAGAACTACAAATCCCATGGGTTTGGGTCCATGCAGCCCCTACAAGCAAGCTCCATTTTAGAGTCCCCTGTTACTAATTGGTCCAATTCGGCAGTTCGGGACCAAAATGGAGGAGATAATCAAAACAGTCTTGGCTGCAAAGAAGGCAGGTTAGAACAAGTTACATTATCATTATTTCGACAAAACATTTCCAGCAAATAGTTACATCCTTCAGCAGAACTCCCTCTGCGCAACTAGTGATGGCAGAAACAGAGCAATTAGCAGGCAGCCCAGGCGGGACCCGAGCATGGAAACACTCAGTCCCCTTCCCGGATTAATTATTACTGCAAACAGGCAGCCCTTAAAGCGACAGTACATGGAGGCCACGCAGGCAATCACTGGTAATACATTTAAACGGCTACGGCACCGAACACCAGCTAGGGAGCGAGCACTTAGGCAAGCTCGTGGAAGACTTTTCGGGAACCCCCATTGATAGGGGGGTTACACTAGTCATATATATATTTTTTTTATTACTATTTTGCCATCCTACTGCCTGCTGACTCTGACCCTTCAGGGCATCCAAGGAGTCTTCCTCCTGCCTCTCGCTCACCAAGACTTACCTCTCAATCCCCCATGGAACTGCGCCCCCCCCCCGAGCAGGGACGAGGTGGGGCTTCAACACCCCGACATCCTTCTTTCGTTGGGCCGAGGAGATAGTCCAGCGAGCGGGGCACATTGGAGGCATGCACCGGAAAGCCAGTCTTCCCGGAGCCAGCAGGGGTTTTTCCCTGTTCTTCTTTCCCCTACAGTATGCAACCCTCAACATCAAGGTGCAAGGCACCAATGTCCACACTGTATAGCAGCCGCCCATCCCCTACAATTGGGGCTTGTGCACTCTGAGTCTACTTAAGTCAGTAAGTGCACGGGTATTGGCCTCCCCTCCCGGAGAAGGTGAGCTTTTCATGGGACACTCAAGCCCATCTCCCCCACGGCTGACCCAACAGCAACCAGAGTCCACTCCCGAACCTGGGCTGCCGGGGTGGTGCGAGGTGTGGCATCCAGCGCCTCAACACTCAGCGCCACTGGGCCGCCCCATATATACTTTTTACTACTTGATGCCAATCCGCCAAAGTGTGTGTGTGGGGAGGGGTGTTAGGTCAACCATCTTTGTGTAATACCTCTGTTTTGCAGCTACCAAGAGGATTGCCATCAGGTATTTTCTGGCATATTTCTTCTCACTGGACCATAAAGAGAACAGAAAGAGAAAGTCTGTGTAAGCTACAGGGCTGACGAAAAATGGTCTGCAATGCTTTTTCCAAGTCTAACTGGAAAGGGTGAAGCACTGGGCTTGCCAACATTATGTGGCGATGAGTGGCCCTTGGTTCCCCATATGCTCACCAGCAAGCTGGAGAGGGAGCGGTAACTTGGTGGTGCTGGATTCGTGCAAGGAAAGTATCTGGGTAAGACATTTCCAATTATATTCTCTCCAAGCAAAAGAGCTAGCAGCTTTATGCATGGAGTGGCAGGTCTGCCGCTATTGCTCCGGAGAAATGGGGTTCACCAGATCTTTGTTCCAGTTTTCCAGGGCTCAGGGCTGTATATGGGTGCCCTCAGTTTGGAGCTACAAACACAGATTGGAGACCAGATGAGGTCCCAGTGTACCTCCCATAGCCTCAGAAAAAGTGACAGAAGGGAAAAGTTTGGGGGAGGGGTTTGCTACTGTAAGCGCAGAAGGTAAGGTCTCACCTGCAAGTATCTGAATAAATTAGATTGTGGAAGTGAAAGTCCTACATGGTCTGGAAAGGAATGAGCCCCGTTTTGCATCAGGTAAAATGGGTGTCGTAACCCAAGCCAGTGCCACCTGCTATAGCCAGGATCCTGTCTGGCTGGGGCAAAGTCCAGGTGAAGATGTAATGGTAGGAACCAAATAAATTTTCCCGCCAGGTCATGTTGACGAAGAATGCTATGCCATGTCTGCAAAACTACATGCACATATGGGGACAAGACTCCAGTGCGTAATGAGAGGGTAACCAGCAGGCATACAGCCTCCTCACAAGAGAGGGGAGGAAGGCAGCTCTTTCAAGCTGAACCCACTGCTGGGTGGGGAGATGCTGTACCCAAAGAAGAATAACCTGGAACTGTGCAGTCTCATAATAATATTGGGCGTCCCTGGGAAGTTACAGTAACATGCTTGCAGGCAGCTGAACAAGGAGCAGGGAACTGTTTGACGTATTTACTTCGCATTCTACTGTATTTTACTTGTATTTGGGACTTTTACTGATGGGAGGGGAAAGGAAGGGATTGCAGAGAACTTTAATTATACTGTACTGTACTTGCTTTTGGGGCATTTGCTGATGGGAGGGGAAAGAAAGGGATTGCAGTGAATCATTATACAGCAGCATTGTTCATCTAGCAAATGGGGCATTTGCTGAAAAAGGGTGTACAGAAGGGACGGTATTTTGCTTCTTCCTTACGTGTACGGTCGATTGGTCCCGGACAAAATGTCATGATCAAAATAACACGGACATTTCACAAGGACAAATTAAAAGTCAGACATTTTGTCGCCGCCATAACTCGTGAGATCGGTGAAGTCATCGTGTAAAAATAGACAAATGGACAAATAGTTGCAGCATTACCTGTCTCCATCAGCTCCAAAACTGTGCCCAACCTGCTAAGAGATAAATGATCCTGGAGCTCCAATCAAGTGCTGCAAACAAAAATGCTGAGCACTGAATAGGATATATTTTAAATCATTATCGTGGTGCGTCCTATCTGAGGGAATATGGCCATTTTCTTCAGTTATACATTTATCATTATACAAAGCTAAGAGTGGTGGACAGGTTTCTCCTCCTCCCCCCCCCCGACTTAGTTCGAACTGATAGAACCCGTTCTCTTTGTAATTAGACTGTCCAGTTTTTCTCCCCCAAGTTTCTTTATATGAAGACTGTCTGTAGCACACAGTTGAGTGCTTCCAGAAAAAAAACTCCCATGGATCTATTAATTCAGTTCAATGCTTTCTCTTTTACACCAGTTTTCTAGACTGTAATTAATGCAATGTATAGTATGTTTTCTTTTTTTTTCCGGTACTGCTCGTGGAACTGGCAGTACACCTGATTGTTTTAATTCTGTCCCCATAGTTAATAGCTCATGACCAATATCCTTCCCATGGTCTTTTTCCACATTATTGGTACCTAGATGTAAGGTTGCAAAGGGGGCTGAATGTAATTCTAATGTACCGGTTAGTGACAGTACATCAAGGTGGTAAGCCTGGGATCACTTGTTAATATCGTCACCGTACATCGGCGGACAAAATGTTGCGGGTATCTGGTTGTGGAGGCTGCATTGTGCCTGCTACCTGTTGTACCGGCGACGAGATTATATTTGGACGAGATGTTGCTACGGTTGACCGACTAATTGTACCTCGACGAATCGACCATATGCCCTTCCTTACTGTCTGATTTGCTAAACTTTGTGTTGGGGGCATCTGCAGACGGCAGATAAAGGGATGTGATTTACTCTCTCGGTATACACATTCTGCTGGTTTGACTGTGTGGGAGAGACTCCAAACTTGGCTGATTGTTTCTGGGGGGAGGCAACCGGCAGTGTAGTTCCCATCCTCCAATCCCTCGGCCCGCCCACCCTAGAGCTAGCACTAACTTTATAGGTACCTGATTTCTTACAGCCTCTGAATTCATCACAAGGAGGGGCCACACGCATAGCAAACAGAAGGAATGGTCATTAAAAAAAAAATATATATTTTTTGGGGGAACTAAAGGCACGTACAGAAAAAAAGTAGCACATACCAGAGGACATAGTAGAATACAACAGGATGTCACACGGAGTGGTGCAGTGCAGTAAGGAGCAGTCTTGAGAAGAACATTCTGGGCCAGCCCAGTGGTGCTGAGGGTTGAGGCACTGGATGCCATACCGTACGACACGGCAGCAACCTGGGTTCAGGAACGACCTCAGGTCATTGGGATGCCAACACGGGGGGGAGATGTGGAGCAGGCTTGAGCGCCTAACAGCAGCTCTCCCCTCCTGGGGTGGTTGTCCTACCCCCCCATAGTTCCGCTGCCACTGGGTGGAGGTCTGGCGGCAGCGCAGGCGGGAGGGGGTGGCAAGTCGGGAGGGTGTCTCGGAACATGGTGCGCACGTGCCTCTACACGCACGCGTACAGGACTGGGTGTAGGCGAAAATGGGGATAAAACACATAATGAAAAAAGAACATCATTCTGGGAGCTGCAGTTCTGCCCCATTTGCAGGCACCTCTCTGGGCTGCGGGTGGAGGTGATCAGGCCCCGAGCTGAGCTGGCATGAGTGCTGGAAACCTTCACCCCTACCCAGGGGCTACCTTGTCCCCAGGCAATGCCACAACGGGTACCCAAGCAGAGGTCTGGATGGACTATGGTGGGCTCAGGGAGGGTTGGGGGAACAGACGCGCATTACCCACACAGTCCAATTTAAGAACAAGTATGCTGTTCATGAGGAGCAGAAGTGACCCAATGGGGAGCCCGAAGTTGAGATGGGAGAGGATGTGCAGGTCAACGAGGAGGAGAGCACACGGGCGGATCCCAAAAAACCACTGGCCAGCAGGGAGGAGGGCACATGGGAGGAACCCAGAGAACCCCAGAGAAGGGTTGGCAGTGTTAGTGGCTCAATAGGTAGCACACTCACCTGTGGCCAGGAGATCAGAAGGCTGTGGGTTCTATCCCCACACTAGGCACTTGGGTTAATATCCCAATATTGACACTGTACTGCAGTATGAGGGGAGGTGCTGCACTACTGAGGTGCCGTCTTTCGGGTGAGACATTAAACTGAGGTCACATCTGCCTGTTCTGGTGGTAGTTCAGGTGGATGTTAAAGATACCATGGCATTTCTCAAAAAGAGTTGGGGAATTTCCCCAGTGTCCTGGCCAAATTTCCCCCCATTTACTAAAAATACCACCAACAGCTTAATCTGGTTCAAGGTCAGTTGGCATTCATCTGTATCCCCCTTCCCCCAGGTCGTGCCTGCAAATAGGTAAGAATTTGTCTAGTGCACTTACCCGGTCAACAAAAACTAAATGAATAAGGATGAAATGTATCCTTGTGGGGGACTCAATTGTTGGGCACATGGATCTAGGCATGGACAGCGGGGTGGTGAAGGAGTCACAGCTCAGAGAGAGGGAGAGTGGATCCACAGGATCACTAGGGCAGTGTCAAGGAGGGGAGGGCTAGACATCATTGTCCACCTAGAGACAAACAACCTAATAAGACAAGGAGCTAGCATGGAGCTGGCATGGACACAGTTCAGGAGGAATCCAAGGAACTAGGTAGGCGACTTGAGGAGGTGGTGAACTCTAACATTTTCGGAGGTCCTACCAGTGTGTGGAAGGGGCCGGGAGCAAGAAACCAATGCATCAGGAGCTTCAACAATTGGATGAAGGGCTGGTGCAGGTAAAGTGGCTTTGGCTACATTGGAGACTGGGGAACCACCTGGATTGATGCACGACTGTACAAGCATTCATCCAGTGAGGACACTACAATTCTCAATGAGCAGTTTACATGCTTCCTCAGGGAAAATGTAAACTAGCCAGGGGGGGGACTCCAAGATGCAGGGACACACAGGCAGCCCACCCCACACCGATATCCCCTTCCCTCTAATTTGAACGAAGGCGTACAAACCTTCCTACGGCTCTCAACTCTAGTCTGTACCACCACTCAAACCTGAGCCCGCGGCACACAGGATCTTTGCGGCTCTCATCTCCATACCTGCCGCAATTACGGTAAATGGCCAATAGTCAGCTGGCAGTCTCATCCCTGTGCCAGCACACCGCTTGACGCTCCTATACAACCGCAACCGACAGCCTACCATACGTAAGAACATTATGATTCCCTGCCCTCCCTGAACCATAGAGTACCTGCCACATAAATCTCCCGCTCCTGCCCTTCCCCTCAGATATTACAACCAAACCATGTAGAACTGCTCAATTTCATGCGCTAATCCTGCACAAGCACTGCTCCTATGTCCATTTTGCTGACATATGTCTTCTGTCATTTTCTGTGCATATGTATTATTATTATTGCAGATTGTTACCTAACCCTGTTGTTCCAATGACTGTACTTATGTGTTCAACTGTATTATTGTTTGTATGTCGCAGGTCCACCTTGTCAATGAGCTTGCTCAATGGTGTCCGCCTGGATAAATAAATATATTGATTGATTGGTTGATATCAGGAGATAGCACAGAGGACCAGGAAATGATGTTCTTAGCAGGGACAACCAATATGTTGAGAATGGACATGGCAGGAATGGGTAATCAGAAGTCCAAGGACACCAAAACTGAAGAAGAGAGACAAGGGGACAAACACATTTTGGGGGGACGGCACGCAGCAGTACACAGAAGATCATGCACACAAACGCCCGGAGTCTGGGTAACAAAGTCCCAGAACTAGTGGCTGTAAGGACTCGAGACATCATGGGCTCACTACAGGGAGCAGGCCTCAGACAACTAGTGGGGGAACCCACCAGAGAGAAGGCAATCCTAGATCTGGTGCTGACCAACGGAGATAGAATCACAGATTTCCAAGTGGAGGGCAGCTGGGGTCCAGCGGCCACCACACGGTACAATTCAAATTCAGCACAGAGATGCAGTCTAGTCATACAAAGAGCTTAGATTTCAGCAAGGCTGACTTCTGCAAGATGGGAAAACGGGTTAAAGAAACCCTGGATCAGAAAACACAGGAGGGGGAGTTGAGGAGCAATGGGCACATATTAAAGAGACCATTATAGGGGTCACAAAACAATGTGTTAAGGTAAAAAGTGAAGGGAAGAGAAGAAGGAGGCCACATTGGTTCTCCAAGGCTGTAGCAGAAAAGGTAAGCACCAAAAAGGGTGGCTTCAGAAGGTATAAGGGGACGCAAAAGGATGAAGATAGGGAGGAGTACCAGAACTGTCTAAGAGTGGCAGGTAAAGCTATAAGGAGTGTAAAGGCACAGACTGAGGAAAGACTAGCTCAGTCAGTGAGGAAAGGGGATAAGACATTCTACAGGTACATTAGTGAGGGAAGGAAGTGCGGGGGGGGGGATTGCTAACTCAGAGGGGACAAGGGAGAGACCGCAAAGGGAGATCAAGACAAGGCATAAATTCTAAATAAATATTTCTTCTCGGTCTTCACAGTGGAAGGAGAGGGACAGGGATCAAGATTAGACAACAAAGGCATAGAGGGGGTGGAGGTGGACACCAGTCCTTTTACAGAGGAGAGGGTACATAACGAGCTTACAAAACTAAAAGTAGACAAAGCCATGGGTCTGGGTGGCATTCATCCCAGGATCCTAAAAGAACTAAGGGGCAAGCTGGCAGCCCCACTAGCAGTCCTGTTCACGGAGTCCCTAAATACTGGCGTAGTCCCTGAGGACTGGAGGAGGGCAAATGTGGTCCCTCTTCACAAGAGTGGCAGCAAAGAGGAGGCAGGGAACTACAGGCCAGTAAGTCTCATATCAGTGATGGGTAAGATCATGGAGACACTCCTCAAGGAGCGAATAGTAGAACACCTGGAATTCATTGGGGCGCAGGATCCGAGGCAACATGGATCCTCAGCAGAAGGTCCTGTCAAACAAATAAAATTGATTTCTTTGACTGGGTGACGAAGGTAGTGGACCACAGAGGAGGAGTGGATGTCGCCTACCTAGATAGCAGCAAAACCTTCGATACCGTTCCATGTAGGAGGTCGGTTAACAAGCTGGGTAGTCGGGGTTGGGCCACAAGGTGGTGAACTAAGTTAGCAACTGGCTGAGGGACAGAAAGCAGAGGGAGGTAGTAAACAGAACCCAGTCAGAGGAAATGGAGATGACCAGTGGAGCACCTCAGGGGTCAGTTCTGGGGCCAGTCTTCTTCAATGTCTTCATCAGCGACATCGCAGAAGGGCTGGAGGGGAAGGTTTGCCTGTCTGCAGATGACACCAAGATCTGCAACAGAGCTGATATGTGAGAGGGCATGGAAAGGATGAGAAAAGACCTAGAGAAGTTGGAAAGATGGTCTGAGGTGTGGCAACTGGGCTTTTTTTTTTTTTGTATAATCCTTTTTATTGTTTTCAGTTATAACAACACATACACAACACATAAACATACAGATACACATACAAACAGATACTGATACAAAAGGACAAATGCACTTCTATACAATTAATTTTCCATTCAGAGATTATTTCCCCAATCAGTAGATTCTTATCACTCACTGACAATGTTAGGAATAAGGTAGGCTAATGTCCAGACAATTACAAGTCAGGTATCGTGTGGATATCAATATATAAGGGGGAAGGGAGACACCCATCCGGTTAAATCCCACCCGTCTAGGCCAAGCCCTCACACAGGGTGATCATCTCTTGTCTATTAAGCGAAGAGAGGAAGGGCGCCCACTTTCTATAGAATGCCTCAGACTTGTTCTCCAATACTAATGATAATCTTTCTAACGCCAGATTTTGCAGTGTCAGTTGTCGCCACTGCTGGATGGTAGGTGCAACATTGTTAACCCAAGTATTTTGGATACAATGCCTGGCCATTACCATGAGAATTTTAATCCAACGCGGCATTGTTTCCCACTCCTCTGTCCCATCCGCACTCATACCAAATAACCCTTTAATACGGTCCATCAGGATGGGGGTCCCCGCCATTAACTCTATTTCTTTAAATTTTTTTCCCCAGAAAGACCGCAGGATACAACAGTTCCAAAACCAGTGCATATATGTTCCTACCTCTCTTCTGCATCTCCCACATAACGGGGAGACAGCCAGATGGGCCCTATGCACCACAGCTGGGGGATAATATAGCCTATGTAAGAACTTAAAATAGGCTTCCTTAAATTTATTACAAACCAGCAGGCCCCTATGTCCCAGCAACAGTTTTTGCCAGCTCGTCAGAGATTTCCCTTCCTAAATCCTTACTCCATTGTTGTCTTACCTTCTGTGTATAATCCGGCCACCCTTGTTTACCAACTTTTGCAGCCTTTCCAATAAACCCTTTAGGATCACTCTGTATCCCCAATATTGTTACTTCTATCGAGCCCCATCCCTGCCCCTCTGGTTTTTCTCTCTCCATTTTGCCTATAAATGTTTTAAGTTGGAGATAGCGATACATCTGTTGCCCCTGCAGATTCAGATTCTTTTTAATATCCTCTAATGGGAGTAATGCCCCTCTACTAATCATATTACCCACACATTTCGCCCCCCCCTCTTTCCCACTCCTTAAATCCTCTATCTTCTAACCCTGGCAAAAAGAAGGGATTCCTTGCTATTGGCATCAATATAGTTTCTCCTTTAGTTATCCCCCTGGCTTTCTTAAGCAACCCCCAGGCTTCCAAGGTCATTCCGACCAGAGGGTTCCGACCCCTTGGGTCCTATATGCCCGTGATTCTTTACTGTGCAAGTAGGCAGATAATTGCCCTACGCATCCCTCTTGCTCTAGCGCCACCCAGCTTGCTACCTCTGGTCGAAACACCCAGTCAGCTATATATCTCTGTTGGATGGATAGATAATAATTTAGCAGGTCTGGGAAATTGAGACCACCCTTAACTACCTCAGCTTTGAGTCTCTGAAGCTGCATTCTCGGCTTCTGTCCCTTCCATATATACTGAGCAAATGCTTTTTCTAACCGACCAACATCCCCCTGCATAATTCGCATAGGGAGCATCTGCATAGGATACATTATTCTAGGTAGAATGTTCATTTTTAATACATGAATCCGCCCCAGCCATGATATTGGCAACTGCATCCACCTTCTCAGGTCTGTTTCTATTGTTCTAATTAAAGGTGCATAGTTCAGGCCATACAGAGACCCAATTGTTCTCCCCACATTAATACCGGAGTACGTTATGCTTGCAGATTTACACTGTATACCCCATTGCTCACCTCCTTCTTCTGGTTTAGGGAAGCACAACATTTCCGACTTATTCAAATTTATTTTATAACCAGAGAATTCCGCGAAGCCTTGTATCAATTGCAAGAGAGACATCAGGGATCCCTCTGGCTCCCTTAGGAACACCAGCATGTTATCCGCATATAATGTAACCTTGTTCTCAGTGTTGCCCGCCCCTTTAATTCCTCGGACACTCTGGCATTGCCTAATCTCTGCTTCTAGTGGTTCCAGCGCCAATGCAAACAGCAATGGTGAAAGCGGGCAACCCTGTCTGGTTCCTCTTTCCAACCTGAAAGGTTCCGTGGGGACTCCATTAACCAAAACACTAGCTCTGGGGGACCGGTACATTGCCCTAATCCACCGTACGTATGGATCACCCAGACCAAACCGGTCCAACACCTCAAAGAGGTATCCCCACTCCACCCTATCAAAGGCCTTTTCAGCATCCATTGATATAACATAGGTCTTTTCTAGGTCTTGGCCAGCCCACCACACCACATTAAGTAACCTACGCACATTATGATATGATAACCTCCTCTTTATGAATCCAGTCTGGTCTGGGCAAACCAACGACGGCAGATATTCCTCCAGTCTCATGGCTAACACCTTAGCGAGGATTTTAAAATCACAATTCAACAAGGAGATTGTCCTGTACAAGGCACATTCCAGGGGATCCCTGCCCACCTTAGGAACCAGACAGATCGTGGCATCATAACATATATCTGGCAGACAGGGTTCCTCCTGACCCTTCTCTACCTGAAACACTTCACTCAATGCCTCGGCCATCTGGCCCACCAGCGTCTTATAAAACTCTACAGGGTAGCCGTCTGGGCCACTTGCTTTCCCATGTTGAAGCTTCCCAACAGACTTCAATATTTCTCCCTTTGTTATGGGTTGACTTAACAGTTTCCTTTGGGCTTCTTTGAGGCTAGGCAGCTCCACCTTATTCAAAAAATTCTGCATCCTCTGTCCTCCCCCTATCCCTTCCGCTTTATACAGATGAGCATAAAACCCCCGAAAACATGCTCTCATCTGCTCTGTCCCCCTTTGCACCTTTCCCTCCTTATCCTTAATCCCAGTTAACCTCACAGGGCACTTCCCCCCCTTCATTAACCTAACCAAGAGTGGGCCTGGTTTATTAGCCCCTTCAAACACCTGCCTCTTACAGTAGAACCAGGTAACTCGGGCCTCCCCTCTTACCAGAGAATTTAATGCCTCTCATGTAACCATCTAAAGGCGTTCCACCTGTCCCCTCTCTCCCCTTGCAACTCGCTTTTCTAGCTCCTTTAATTGCTTTTCCAACCCTTGTCGCTTATCTCTTTTCTCCTTTTTAATTTTAGCCATGTATGCTATTATAGAACCTCTAAGGAAGGCTTTACCAGCATTCCAGTAGACTGCTTTAGGAACCCCTGAACCCCCATTGGTCTCTTTATATAGTTTCCACTAGTTTTCCAAATACTCTCGAAAATCTTTATTTTGAAGCATATATGAGGGAAATTTCCACTGTTGCCTCGCATCCCTCTTTTCCTTCATTTTAATCCTTCCCACTACCATAGCGCGATCAGATATATGAATAGGACTATGCGAAACATCTATTACTCTATCATGCCACGCTCTGGGTATCAAAATGTAATCTACCCTCGTCCATGTCCTATGAGGATTGGAACAGAACGTGTATTCTCTTGCCCCTGGGTATACCATCCTCCAGCTGTCTATTAAGTCCAACTCTAACATACCCACCCTCCACTGGACTACTGCCTCTGGCGCTTGCCCCTTACCTTCTGAATGGTTCAATATAGGATCCAGGGTGTTATTCAAGTATCCCCCTATGATTAAGTCTGGAAAATTTTCTCTAGTAATTAAATCCAGCAACCCCAGAAAAACTGTGGGTCATATTGAGCCGGCGCATATACATTCCCTAGCGTGACTGACTCCACAAAGCTTCCTATTAAAATAAATATCTGCCCTCCCTGTTATCCTTTACAATTCTTTGCACTTCCAATGGTAAATTCTTATTTATAAGGATAGCTACCCCTCTCTTACGAGACGAGTAAGAGGCCGCAAAGCATCTGCCCACCCATCCCCGTGTCAATTTTGCGTGCTCAATATCCGACAAGTGTGTTTCCTGTAATAGAGCGATTTGTGCCCCCTTTTTCCGTAGTGCAGTCAGAAGCATCATACGCTTAATTGGGTTTGCCATCCTCTTTACATTCTAGGAGGCTATCACCACTTCCTGCTTGTTAGCCATCTAAGCTTATTATATATTCCCACATTCCACTTAGCTGATTCTACCATGAGCCCCCTCCGGGTCCCCACACCCCTTGTCCCGCCATCAGCTCTCCACCCACACATTCCTTTTAGCCTTCGTTTTACAGGAAATGCATTTGCCAACGTACAGTAGAAAACACATTTAAACAGCCCAACTATTATAACAGTAACAAGAACACCACCTCCCCACCCCCACCCTATCCCCTATAGTTATTCTCTTCATCCCTTCATTTCGCCTCCCTTCCCCACCTCTCCCAGTCTTTATACCACTTTTAATATATCCTACCTATATCTACTTCCCCCCCTTGACACTAATTGCAGTTTAAGCATAAGTGTCTATGCCTCACCCTAACAATATGTGTGCCCTGTTGCTCCATCCACGGACAACCCCTATTTAGTTGACTTACTTTATATAACCATAGTGCATAACGCTTATCATTTTAACATCAATATTTATATTAACAAATTGTGAAAAGAAGAACAAACAGCCCCCCTTTAAACACCACCTTCTCAACACCCACCAAGTGACCTCCCAGGATCGAAGAAACACCCACCCAAGCTTCCGTGACTGTCTTGCAATATTTATATCGCAGCTCATATCTCCCCCCTCCTTCTACCCCCAGCTGAAGCTCTAGACAAGCAAGAGGGCAGTTTAAACCCCACAAGTAGCACAGCTGTGCCCCTAGGGCAGCAGTTTACACCATGATGGCATATGCTAGAATGTTCCTCCTATGTCTCCCCATCACCCTCTTCTTCCAAGCCCACAAAGTACTTGCCACCACGCCATCTTATCTGCAATCAGACATCTTCTTTGCCCTTCCTAGTTCAGTTCCTCCAGGCAAGTCAGGTCACACCTGCTGAGTGCCGCTCGTGGTCCTCTGTTCCATTCACCATTTCTCTGCAGTCCTGAGAGCAATTTTCCCATCCACCTCCCCCATAGTCCTCGTGTCACTGGAAGCTTTGGTGGCATTAAGAGGACTCCTGTAAACTGCTAACACTGTAACTTTCCTGGAACTAACAACATAACGTTCATCAGTGCACCCATAAGTTTAGACAGTCCAACACTTACTTGTTTATTTTGTTTTGCAAGTCGGCCACTTAACTGCTCCTCCTTATTCAGTTCCCAAAAGGAGTATGTCGCCCTCATACTTTATCTTCAGTATTATGGGTACACCATAAAGTTTTCAACTTTTAAATTTCTCAATTGGGCCATCAAACACCTTTCTTTTCTGTAGCAGCCTCATCGAGTAGTCTTGAGATAAACAATCGTGTGCCTTGGAATTCCAATGTTCCAGCTTCTATATGCATGCAAGGTCGCTCTCTGTCTTGATACGTAATGATAGCAATAATAACTTGTTGTGGAGGTTGACCTCAAGGGCCTGGGCATCACAGCAATGGGCTCTTCCAGTTTAAATTTCCCATTTTAGGCTGCAATCCCAGGAGTCTGCAGGATCTTTGCACAAAAGCCCATAATATCATCCTTCTCCGCTCCTTCTGGCAGTCCCCTGAGATGCAGGTTCAGCCTCCCATAATAATTCTCTTGGTAGTCCATCACGCCTTTTAGCTCCTCAAGCTCTTTTTGCAAGCATATTACTTGACCGGTAGCTCCCGTAACATCCTCTAGACGGGAAATTCTCTCCCGGCCTCAGCAATTCTATTCGTGTGCCGCTTGTTGCTCCAGTATTTCTTGTAACTTGAGGTCGATCTTGCCTCCAGCTTAATCAATCTGGGCTCTAAGGCTGCTATTACTTGGCCCGCCACCGCAGCCTAGGGCTCCAATTTCGCTGCTGACAGTGAAACTATTCCCGTGTTGTCTCCTGCAGAGGAGGCCGTAGAGGTCGCCGCTTTCTTCCCGGCTTTACCAGTCTGCCTTAGGCCCTTCCCTCCACCAGATACCAGGTACTCCTCCATCATACCTTTAGATACAAGCTGTACTGAAAATTTTACCGAAAATGCTGATTTTCTTTAGTTTATTTTACTTTTGGTTGCCTGCTACGACAGAGCCGCGTGACAGCATGTCTATTCACTTAGCTGCTCATCAGCGCCCCCGCAATTGGACTTTAATACAAAGAAGAGCAAAATCCTGCACGTAGGGAGTAGAAACCTGGGAGAGAGTTACAAAATGAGGGGAGAGCTGCTGTCAGTCACCAAAGAGGAAAGAGATCTGGGAGTCATTATCACAGACGACCTGAAGGCCACTAAGCAGGCAGCAAAAGCGGTAGGGAAGGCCAGTGAGATGTTGGGTTGTATAGGAAGGGCATCATAAGCTGAAGGAGGGCAGTACTGGCATACAAAACGCTGGTGAGGCCTTATCTGGAGTACTGCAGGCAGCTCCTGGAGGCCGACCTTTGTAAGGTCATAGACAGGATGGAGACGGTGCAGAGGAGGGCAACTAAGATGGTGCAGGGGTTACAGCATAAGTCATATGAGGATAGGTTAAAAGACCTCAATATGTATTTGCTGGAATAGAGGAGGGAGCAGGGGACATGATTGAAATATTCAAGTACCTCAAGGGCGAAATAAGGTGAAAACATCTTCCACTTTAAAAATAGTACTAGAACAAGAGGGCATGACATGAGGTTGGATGGGGCCATATAAAGGGAAATGGGAGGAAGTTCTTTTCACTGAAAGGGTGGTGGATGCTCGAATGGCCTGCCCTAGGGGTGGTGGGAGCAAGCACTGTAACAGGATTCAAACATGCATGGGATAGGAATAAGGGCCATAGCGATGAGAAGGAATAGCTAAAGCACGTGACCTACTATTGGCACCAGCCGCTAGTACAGGTAGGGATAAAGGCAGACTGGATGGGCCTGGCGGTCCTTTTCTGCCAACAGATTCTATGTTTCTATATCACTGTAAATGTAGAAGAATAAGGCCTCCCTGCTGTTTGGGTAAGCAGAGGGTAGAGAATTTGATCCTCAGGGGTTTATCATTGCAAATGTACAGAGATTTCATGCGATTTCATTGTGCCCAAGTATATCTGCGAATGAACAAGGAGAGAAATTGGAAGAGGCAGAGGTGTTTTTCGGAATGATCATCATTTTGATAGTGGCTACTCGCCTTATAAATGAGAGAGGTTGAAGATTCCACTTGTCTGGGTCTTGCTTGTAACACATCTTTAAAAGCTATCCATTCACAAAAGTACCAACAACAATGTAACCTGATTGAATATGTCAGTTTGTATCTTCATCCCCCCCCCCGGGACAAGGCTAAAATAGGCAGAATTGACTAGCCCTCCTGTCCCAGTCAACAAAAACTAATAAAAATATCCAAAAAGCCAGCAGCAAAAGGATATTGCCATCCTCAACTGATCTCATAGCACTCTTGTTTATGACACAAAACTTTCGATGGCAACAGATCGTGATGTCACAAACACAGCCATCATGAGAATAGCTAGGCAGAGTCAGATGCTTTCTGAAAGCTACAATGAAAAACTGCAACATTTAAAATATTCAGAAGACCTATACTATATCAAGAATAGTGGATGGGGACACCTGCACAGCAGGACTGTGGTTCCATCAATGGTTTCTGATGACATCACAAACAAGCATGCAGTTCTGGCTTTTCACAAAACAAACACTGAGGCCGCAGAGAGAGTGAGCAAGTACAACGTAGGGCCACCAAACCTATCAGGAGCATAGAGGACAATAGCTATAGGGGAAGACTGAAAGCCCTCAATATGTTAAAAAATGCAGACACCTCAAATAAAACTTTAAAAAACATAACGTTTAGGTATGATTCAGCTTACATTCCACATATATTCTGTAGACTTCTCCTCTCCATTATTTATCACTAAGGAAATTTGCATTAAACCATGATCTTTATCTCTTAGAGAGTTCATCTGCCTCAGTAGCGGACTCCCTACTCCAAGTCATGATCCTCTGCTGTGACATCACAATCTGTTGCCATGGTAGTAACTGTGATGTCACAAGCAGTACATTATGACCTCAGGTAGGGAGAAAGCAACAGGAACAGATACAACTCTTCAGGAGCAAAGATCATGTTTTCATGCAAATTACATCAGTAAAATATTATGTTTTGTGAAAGTTCTGTTAATGGCGCTAGGGAGAGGAGGGGCAACATGATCTCAGTCTTTCACATGCTGAAGGGTATCGACAAGGTTGGACCAATGGAGATGTTTGAATTGTGTGCTCCAGCAGCAGAATGCGGAAATATGTCTTGAAGCTAAAGGTGGTAAATTTAGGAGTAACGTTAGGAAGCAATGCATCTCCAAGAGGGTGGTGAATCTATGAAACGACCCGCTAGTGGAGACAGTGGATATGAAGACAGTAAAATCCTACAAGGTAAGCTCTGAACAAATTTCTGCTCACCAAGGCTATCATAGGGTACCCTGAGTGGCAGGGTGCGAGTAATCCCTATAAATTAGTATATGTTTGCACAGCATAATTGTTGGAAACTGCTTATGAAGGTGGGGGGAGGGTTTTGACCTGATGGACCCAAAGTCCCTCTCGAACCTTAAATTACTATATTACAATGTACATGCGTATAAAACCATGACAGCGAAGCTCAAGTGGTCTGATGTCATCATAATCCTTTCATGGACTCACATTCACTAAAAATCTAGTTCTGTTGTGCTTTTTCAGCTATCCACTATTTTTATAGTATAATAATGGAACATTTTTTAAGCAAAGCAAATGTTAAACCTTATTCTATTAACCTTTTTTTTGGTGGGGGATATCACAAGCAGTGAAGGGGGAATGAAATGTTTTCAAGTTATCAAACCATAAAACATTCAAACTATCTGCAATAAAACAAAGGTCAAAAACACAATGTAAACATTTGTGGTATACTGATGTTTTGTGTATTGCCTGCTGTATGATTCTGATTGACTAAGATGCCAATGCACAACGGCAGATCACTCTATGTACAACAGCGATTGAGAGTTGGAACCATGCACAACACTTCAGCTGCTTAAGTGTTGTGTATGGAAATCCATATGCTGTTGTACCACAATAGTGATGTCAGAATGCTGTTGTATCGCAGTAGCTACAGTATGTCACTATTGTGGTACAACAGCACAGAATCCACGCCTATTGAGATTCCTCATGCTTACCTACGCTGCAGACTACTCACAATGAAGATATTAGCAGGACTAAACCCTCCCTAATTGCACTGGTTCTTAAAAGATGAACCACTAGAAATGTTGCCAGCTTGTATAGTTATTGCATAAACCACACCAAACGATTCTAATCTTATACTGTTTGCAGTTTTCTGTTTATTTGTGCACAGTTCAAGACAGAAAGAAGACAAATGTATTAAAATAAACAAATGCTATTCAAAATAATGTACGGGCACCTATGCCCAACAAGACTGATGTTCCCATCGCAGGATGAGAAGACATCATAGAGACCTCTCAAGCTTCACTCTCGGGATCTAGTATGTCATGTCACTAACTGATGGAAACAGTCTTGTTCTGCATGACTGCCCATATATATTATATGCAATGCTGCTGAATTCCATTGTAAAAAAAGCTTTCTGTTTCAGTAGATACCCGTTTTGTAACAAACAAAATGGGGAGATATTGTCACTTTAAATTTCAGCACCATGGACATGCACATCATGTGATACACAGGAAGGCTCTGGGTACCTAGAAAGCACAGCTTGCTGCTCGCTGCCATCCAGCTCCCAAAAATGCCCAACAGGATGAGTCAGGCCTCACACTCCTCTCACAACATGTTTATTTAAACAAACACACACACACACAAGAGAAGCTCATTGATTATATGTGGGCTGCGGGAACTGGCCTGTGGGAGTCTTTAGTGGTGCCCTATGATATTAATCCATCACATGGCAATACTGCGAGGCTACAGTTGGGAAGATTAATGGAAGTGTCTCCTCTCATTCCTCGCTCCCGCCCCCTCAGCCCGACAGAAGAGACGGACTGCGGCAGCTGCTAATGAGGAACGTTCTGGATTAGGCCACAAGACAAACTGACTGCTCACTTAGTTTGACAGGATGTTACATCACTAGCTATGGGGCTGCAGCACAGAAAGCACTAACAGGGCCTTCCAGATTTTGAGAGAGAAACTGAGACTGACTCAGACATGGGGGGGGGGCAGAATTAAAAAGCAGAGGGATAGAAAAGAGACTTCTAGGATGGTGCATGCATGCAGAAAAATAGGAACAGCTTCTGACATGTCAAGAGATTCTCAGCAGCAGAAGTTGGGATTAGCACAATTTAGCACAAACACTTTTCTATTCCTGTCTGTGCAGCTACTGTCTTCTGAAATGATCACAAAAAAGGCAGGTGGGAGCTTCTTTCTGAATCTTCTCATTTTCTCAAACTAACAATTAAGTGTACGTAGCAGTGCAAAAAGGGGGGTAGTCTAGGTACCATTTTTCAAGCTATGACAGCAACCCCTGATTTTTCTGAAATATTGCAGACTTGCACAATCTGTCCTCTAAAAAACAGGTTACTCACTTGTAACCATAGTTCTACTAGTGGTATTCAGTTCACATCCACACTGAGGGAGTCTTCCAGTGACCATGCTCAGTCACCAGAAAGTTTTTATGTTTGACTCCTCCCACCACCCAATGGTGTGGTCCTTTGACTCAGCCCCCCTCTCTCATATCTGCATTCTGGAAAAAGAATACAAAACAAGGCTTGCCGGGGAAGGTCGTGTGTGTCATGTAGATGTAAACTAAATACAAGTAGCAGAACTGCAGTTATCTTTACTGGAGCGTAACCTCCTCTGTTTCTGACTACCAAGATTTAGCTCACTCTCCACACTTAGGCAAACTCCTAGAAGTCATCTGGAGGAGTGGACAAAGCACACCCCAAATAAGGAGATATTAGACTTGAGGACTGCGGTCCAAATGCAGCATCACAACAACTGAACACTATGATGCCGTAGTGAGATACGAACACGTGGGCACTGGTAGCAGCACTGCAGATTTCTTCAATCAGGATGTACCTTGCAGCAGTAGTATCAGATGCAGCAGAATGTCTGGTGGAATGAGACTTCAATGCCTTTGATGGCTCCTCCCCAGTCAACCTGTAACACAGATTGATGCAGGAGGGGATCCCTTGGCCAATCACCTGTTTAGCTGCTGGGTTGCCTGGGGAGCTTCAGCAAATGTGAGAAACAGCTGGTTAGCCTCACCGCAAACCCTAGCCATGTGCTCCATATAGTACAGTAGCGCCTGGCACACATCCAATGAATGAAGCGTATGCTCGGCCTAATGGCGTGCGGCTTCAGAAAAAAGGGCGGGAGTATCAACACCTCGTTACGGTTAAACTCTCAGATCATCTTCAGCAGGAACTTCGCTTAGGACCATAGGACAAAAGACTTGGCACTCACCACCATAAACGGCACAGCACAACAGCTTTTTTGTGCAAAAGTACTTTACTGAGGTGCCAGCATGTAGGAAAAATGATTAAAAGGCCCTCACATAAAAATGCTCGATGTGTTTCACACAGCGAAGTGCTTTATCACAGGTACACACACTTCAGCTTTATGAACTAACTATTTAAAATAACCATCTCCTTCTACTTATAATGTTTAGCAACAAATTACCAACAATCCGGTTTGCTTGACTTATACTAGCTTTATTATGCTGTCAAAATCTGCTTTATCAGTAACTATTACCCTAGGTCTTTCTACATTCCGTTGCTGTAATAATTTGCAAATTTAATTTATACTGCACTCATACTATTCTGCCCAAAATGAATAATCTTGCATTTTGGGATATAAACTCAGTTGTTTTTTGTGCCCAATTCCCAAAATGTATCAACTGCTCCAGAATATGGCTGCAGCATCTTTATTGTTTACTATTGCACTATCTTAGCATCATCTGCATATCTGAGATACAACTCCTTCTAATACCTGCATGCTGGAAATTAGAACACTGAAAGCTTAGGCCCCACAGATCCCTGAGGACCCACTGGTCACCTCCACCTCCACTGACAGGTAGCCTCTAACCCGTACCCTTTGCTTGCCTATCACACAGCATACTACTATCACTTTCTAAGGTATCCTTCAACTCCTATTTCTTGCAAGATCCATTCAGGACTCCGTGAATATGGAATCAAATGCTATCCTATAATCCGAATACGAAACAACCACCGGTAGCCCAACATCTAGTGCCTGACTCACCAGCTCAAAGAAATGTAACAGATTCATAGTACAAAGATCTTCCATCCAGAAAACCCGTGCTGTGAAATGTCCAGATGTTTCAGGACTTAGATTTTTTTTCAACAGTTCCTCTACAAACCCTCCATCATTTCCCCAATAACAGAGTAATAATTATTGGTCTATAATTTAGGTCTAGTCCTGTCATCTGATTTAAAAATAGGTGTAATATTTGTTGTCTTCACTCCTTCAGAGTCACTCCCTCCCTTAATGACTTATTGAAAAGAACTGTCAGAGGAACAAACAATTCTCTCAAGTTCCTCAGAATGCTAGGTGGTATCCATCTAGTCCTGCAGATTAAATTTGTTTAATTTCAGTAATTTCCTTTACTTGTTATTCTGATATAGTTTGAGATTCTATCTTTCCTTCCTTGTCCATCCCATCTATTTCTTTTAACAGGAAACAGCAGTGTCTTTGATGTACATAGTTGAAAATAATGCACTCCAACAAGTTAGCCATCCCCTGCGTCTATCATTTACCAATTTCTCATAATTCTTATACCAGTAATGTGATTGTTACTACTCTATCTTAGACTTCCACATAACTAAAATTATTTTTACCATTCTCTTCTTTAAAACCAGATTCCAGTTCTGCCTGTTCTTTTCCCCTCTCAATGCTTATCTTGCATTTATTTTACTAAAGATTATATTTACCCAATCTACTTAGTGAGGGTTTTAACTTGTACCTCTTATATTTTATATCTTTTCTTTTTTATTTGCCTTTGGATTGCCTGTGTCACCCATTTAGGTACTCTACCTTTCTTATTGTATTTTTTGTTAATGAGACACACCTCTGTATACATCTCTGGAGTACTTCATCTATAACTCGTCAGGACTGTTCCACAGATTTGTCATCCAGCACCTTCCAGTCATAGGCTCCCAAGATTTGCCTTATCTTAGCATAGTCTGCCTTTTTATAATTTCTTATGACTGTTTTCCCCTGGACACTATGGACATCTCCTTTATCTCTGCCCTGACCATATTATGGTCGCTACTGCCCAATGGTTCGATTACTTCAACATTTCTTACTTCTCCATCCATATTAGACAGAATCAGGTCCAGAAGGTTCAAGCCTCTAGTATTTTCGTTCACTATTTGCTTGAGGCAGTTCAAATGACATATCTCAACAAATTTTCCTTATATTAACCCCTCAACCACCATTGACCTCCACAGTATCCGGGAAATTAAAATCTCCCATAATAATGGTGTTGCTTGTTATCATCCCACTATCCAATAAATCAAGAAATGCAAAAAAAAGTATGTGTTGTCTAGGTTAGCAACTGAACTGAATGGGTATCTGAATAGTTATCTAGGTGTAAATCTCAGGTGACTGAAAGGACTTAACTGCTGTGAGGTTTAAATCACTTGCAGAAAGCTCTAGTAAGTAGGGGAGTGGCTTAGCTAGAGGGAAGCTACATTTAAAGACTGCCTAGAAAGATTCTGCTAATAGCTTGGCAGAAGACACCAGGAGAAAGGACTGCTGTGGGACTGACTCTGCTGGGACTATATTGTCCTCCTTCCCTTCCCTCCACCCAAAGCTAGTTCTATCTTTATAGGCACAGGATTTGACTGACAACAGAAACTTCCTGTTTGGGAGCAGGCAGTGAGTGATCACAGAACCACCAAAGACCCACCATCCTAGAAGAGCAAGAGTAGCTCTCTGGCCCCCCTCTAGCTGCTGGAGGTCTGCCTCTGAGCAAGTAAGTGGTCTACTGAGAAATATAGGATATTCTTGTCTCAGAACAGGACAATCAGGAGCTTAAAGGGCACACAGGCAGAAAGTAAGGAGAGAGAGAGAGGAAAAAAAAAACAAAAGGAAGAGTAAGGATTGCAAACAGTTAAGGGGCCAGAAATAAGACATGATTGGAGTGATGCAGTGCAGTGGCTGTAGAGCAGCAGTCTTCAGGAGACGTTCTGGAGGATGCGGTGTTGTCCCATCTGCAGAGCACCTCTCTGGGCTGAGGAGGGTTGCTCATCTCCAGGCTGAGTTGGCCCAGGATTTGTGGGACCTCCTCTTCCTTCCAGGGACCACCAGTGCCACTGCCGTTGCCTCCAGGGTTGTCAAGAAGAGGTGGTTGGACCACAGTGGGCTCGGGAGGGTGAGGGTGGTGGAACAGGCGCGCATCCCTCCAGTGGTACCTCTCCACAATTCCTATGACATTCTGGCAAAGTGGGTTCCTCTATAGGCACCATGAGTGGAGACCAAGGAGGCTGCTGGGAACCTCCACAAAGGAGACCCACAGGAGGGTGGCAGGGGACCCTGCAGGAAAACAACTCACGGTGGGGGACTCCAATGTTAGGAAAGGTAGAACTGGGGGAGGGAAGGGAGAGGAGGTAAAGTGACTGCCTGGTGCCATGGCTTGGAGGGACAGGAGTGAATCCTCAGGATTGCGGAGCAGCTGCACAGGGAGGGAGCTGGATGTCATTGTCCACCAGGGACAAATGACCTGGCTAAGAAAGGATTAGAGAAGTGCAGGAAGAGTTTGTGGAATTGGGAGGGGCCTTGAGTCAAGCCCATGCGGTAACCTTCTCGGAGGTGCTGCCCATCTATGGCATAGGAGCTAGGGTGTTCCGCACCATGAGGATTCAATCAGTGGTTGAAAACCTGGTGTGGAGCTCATGAGATTTGGCTTCACTGGGGACTGGGGTCCACCTGAGTGATGCAAGCCTATACTGGCATGATGGGCTGCATCTGTCAGGAGGGGAACCAGGATCCTAGGTGATAGGTTTAAATGCTTCATTGGCAAGCTTTTAAACTAGCCAAGGGAGGCACTGGAAGGAGACGAAGCCTAGCCCCCCAAATAATCACGTGATAAGTCGGCAAACACCAACATAGAGGTGCGATGGGGAGAAGGGCAGGGGTAAATGGAGAAAGTGACAAAGGCAAGAAGGACAGGATGGGGCAAAGGGAGTAAGGCCATCAGGAAATGGAGGTAATGAGTACCAATGACTGTAGTCTGGGCAACAAGCTCCCTGAGCTGGTGGCCATGATGGAAGAGGGATGCCTGGATATCGTAGCAGTCACAGAAACATGGTCACAGAGAACCATGACTGGGATGTTAACATACCAGGGTACATAACCTACAGGAGAGACAGGCAGGAGAGAACAGGGGAGGAGTAGCTCTCTATGTAAAGACAGGGATAAAAGCAACTCAAACAAAAGAGTAAACAGGGAGGAGAAGAGGCACTGTGGGTCACCTTGGAGACTGGAAGAGCACCACAATCCGCACAGGGGTTGTGTACAAACCCCCATGTCAGGGGAGGGAATGGACAAGGATATGATAGAAACGCATTCTTAGAATGGCAGAGAAAGGGAGATACTGTTGATGGGAGACCTGAATATGCCAGATGTTAACTGAGCACATTTGCTGCACCAAGAGCAGGGCCATTCTTGATGCCCTACAGGTTGCAGGCATTAGACAGCTAGTTTCGAACCCACTCATGAGGGAGCAATCTTAGAACTCAATGCTCTCAAACAGGGGCAGTGAGAGGATCTCAGATCTAGAAGTGGGTTGCCATCTGGGGACAAGTGACCATCAAACAGTGTGGTTCACTTAAACTCAGCTACAGAGTCAAGCCATACAAAAGTGAGGGTACTGGACTTTAGGAGGGCTGACTTTGCAAGATGGGAGAGTGCCTCAGAAGCACTAGCAAACAGGCTAGAAGGAGGTGTGGAGCAACAATGAGGAATCATCAAAACTGCCATCACAGAGGCAACAAGCCTTTCGTGAAGCAAATAAACAAATCAAAATGAAAAAAAAGCCACTATGGTTCTCAAAAGAGGTGGCTGTGAAAGTCAGGAGAAAAAAGATAGCATTCCGAAGTATAAGGAAACACAGAAGGAGCAGGACAGAGAGCTGTACCAGTTAAGGCAGAAGGAAGCAGGAAGGAAGTCAGAATAGCAAAGGCCCAAACTGAGGAAAAGATAGCCAACTCAGTTAAGAAGGGATAAAACCTTTATAGGTACATCAGCGAGTGTAGAAAAGACAAAGGGAGGGATAGTGAAGCTGAATAGAATATGAGCGGTGGGTGGGCAGAGGGGACAGTGAAAAAGCAGGGATACTGAGCGAATATTTCTGCTCAGTATTCACAAAAGAAGAGGAAGTGCCTAATCAATTAACAGAAGCACTCTTGATAGGGGTCGATCCAGTCCTTTCACAGAAGAAAGGGTTCTGCAAGAACTCCTAAAACTGAAGGTGGACAAAGCAATGGAGCCTGATGGAATTCACCCAGAATTCTAAAAGAATTAAGGGAGGAACTAGTGAAACCACTGGCTACTCTTTTAATAAATCATGGGAGGATGGTGTGGTGCCCGAGGACTGGAGGAAGGCGGATGTGATTCCCTTCACAAAGTGGGACCAAGACAGAGGCAGGAAACTACAGACCTGTCAGTCTGACCTCTGTGGTAGGAAAAGTGATGGAGTCACTCTGAAGGAAAGAATAGTTGAGTACCTAGAGGCCAGTGGAGCACAGGACCCAAGGCAGCATGGGTTCACAAGGGAAGGTCATGTCAAACAGAATCTAATAGATTTCTTTGACTGGGTGACCAAAGTAGTAGACCTGGCAGGGCTGTGGACATAGCCTACCTAGACTTTAGCAAGGCATTTGACACAGTCCACACAAAAGATTAATAGTCAAATTAACCAGCCTGGAGTGGGTCCCAGGGGTGGTAGCCTAGGTAAAACATTGGCTGCACAACAGGACACAGAAGGTAATTGTAAATGGAGTCCACTCTGAAGAAAGACGGTTACTAGTGGGGTACCACAGGGTTCAGTATTGGGTCCAGTCCTTTTAATGTCTTCATCAGTGACATTGCAGAGGGACTGGAAGGAAAAGTATGCCTTTTGCAGATGACACAAGATCTGCAACAGGGTTGATACACAGGAGGCGTGGAAAGTATGAAAAGGGACTTGGCAAGGTTGGAGGAATAGTCAGAAGTATGGCAGCTAGATTCAATGCAAAGTGCAAAATAATGCACCTGGGAAACAAGAACCCAGGGAAGAATACACAATGGGTGGGAGGTAGTAACAACAACAAAAAGGAAAGGGACCTGGGGTAATCATATCAGATGACCTTAAGGTTAGCAAGCAATGTGAGAAGGCAGTAGGGAGGGCTGGGGTGTACTGGGATGTATAGGAGAGACATCAGCAGCAGAAAACAGGAAGTTGTTATCCTCTGTACAGACAGTTGGTGAGACCCCATCTGAGTACTGTGTCCAGTTCTGAGACCCCATCTCCGAAGGACATAGACAGGATAGAGGTAGTCCAGAGGAGGGCAACTAAATGGTGCAGGGTCTGCAAGAGAAGCTGTATGAGGAGAGACTAAAGGAGCTTAATATGTATACCCTTGAGGAAAGAAGGGAGAGGGGGACATGATAGAAACTTTTAAGTACCTCAGTGGAATCAACAAAGTCCAAGAGGGTAGCATCTTCAGAAAAAGAGACTTGCAAGAACAAGGGGACAATTTAAAGATAAAAGGAGGGCGGTTCAGGGGCAATGTGAGGAAGTATTATTTCACAGAGAGGGTAGTGAATGGATGGAACAGCCTTCCTGAGGAGGTTGTGGGGTCTAAAACTGTGGGAGAATTCAAGAATGCATGGGACAGACATAAGGCAGTTCTTGTGGGGGGTAGGAAGAAATAGGCTGTTGGTTAACTAGGATCTGCGGCCTATCCTTTAGGTAGGGAAATGGGCAGACTAGCTGGGCCTAGCGGTCCTTATCTGCCGTCAAAGTCTATGTTTCTATGTTTCATTGTTTTCTTGGTCAGTCAAACTGGGTGACCTGTAACATATCCCTACCCTTATATTTCTTTTCCCCATCCAGACGGATAACCATAGTTGTTCTACATTGCTCCATACAGAGTTTTCAGGATCCACGATTTTTGCTTTTAGATGTGAGGATACATACACTCCTACCCCATCCCCCCCCTTTTCCCACTCTAGGTTTATGAAAAAAAAATCATAGCCCTCGACCTCATCTATCCTGTCATCTTCTCTCAGCCAGGTGTCCGTTAAACCGCAGATATCTATATCATCCCTTTTAAGAGTGTACCTAAGTTCGTTTATTTTTTATTCCACACTCCTTGCATTTACTAATTACAATGTTATTCCTTTTATCTTTTTCATGCCACCTCCTAATTGCTTGTGTTTCCCTTTATTTGCTACCCCTACAGTCAGTTTAAATATTGGTTCACGTTTCCTGAATGATATCCCCAGGGCCCTAGATCCACTCCTACTTAGATGTCTTCCAACTTTCGCAAAGTAGTGTGTGTTTAGATCAAACTCCTCCCAGGTATTTATACATAGAAACATAAACTTTGATGGCAGAGATAAGGACCGCTTGGCCCACCTAGTCTGCCCATTTCCCTACCTACAGGATAAGCCGCATGTCCTAGTTAATCAACAGCCTATTTCTTCCTACCCCCCACAAGAATTGCCTTATGTCTGTCCCATGTATTCTTGAATTCTCCCACAGTTTTAGACCCCACAACCTCCTCAGGAAGGCTGTTCCATGCACCCACTACCATCTCTGTGAAAAAATACTTCTTCACATTGCCCCTGAACCACCCCCCATCTTTAAATTGTGTCCTCTTGTTCTTGCATATTTCTTTTTCTGAAAGATGCTACCCTCTTGGACTTTGTTGATTCCACTGAAGTACTTAAACGCTTTCTATCATGTCCCCCCTCTCCCTCCTTTCCTCAAGGGTATACATATTAAGCTCTTTAGTCTTCTCTTGCAGATCCTGCACCATTCTAGTTGCCCTCCTCTGTACTGCCTCTATCCTGTCTATGTCCTTGCAAAGATGGGGTCTCCAGAACTGACGAGTACTCCAGATGGGGTCTCACCAACTGTCTGTACAGAGGATAACAACTTCTGTTTTCTGCTGGTGATGCCCTTCCGTATGCATTCAGTATACCCCCAGCTCTCCTACTGCCTTCTCACATTGCTTACTAACCTTAAGGTCATCTGATATGATTACCCCAGGTCCCTTTCCTTTTTGTTTTTATATTACCTCCCCTCACTGTGTAATCTTCCCTGGGTTTTGTTTCCCAGGTGCATTATTTGCACTTCTTTGCATTGAATCCTAGCTGCCATACTTCCAACCATTCCTCCAACCTTGCCAAGTCCCTTCTCATCCTTTCCACTCCTCCTTGTGTATCAACCCTGTTGCAGATCTTTGTGTCGTCTGCAAAGAGACATACTTTTCCTTCAGTCCCTCTGCAATGTCACTTATAAAGACATTAAAAGGACTGGACCCAGTACTGAACCTCACGGTGACCCACTAGTAACCCCTCTTTCTTCAGAGTGGACTCCATTTACAATTACATTCTGTGTCCTGTTGTCCAGCCAATGTTTTACCTAGGCTACCACCCTGGGACCCACTCCCAGGCTGGGTAATTGACTATTAATCTTTGTGTGGGACTGTGTCAAATGCCTTGCTAAAGTCTAGGTAGGCCATGTCCACAGCCCCTCCCTGGTCTACTACTTTGGTCACCCAGTCAAAGAAATCTATTAGATTTGTCTGACATGACCTTCCCACTGTGAACCCATGCTGCCTTGGGTCCTGTGCCCCACTGGCCTCTAGGTACTCAATAATTCTTTCCTTCAGAAGTGATTCCATCACTTTCCCTACCACAGAGGTCAAACTGACAGGTCTGCAGTTTCCTGCCTCTGTCTTGGTCCCACTTTTGTGAAGGAGAATCACATTCGCCTTCCTCCAGTCCTCGGGTACCACATCATCCTCTCATGATTTGTTAAAAAGGGTAGTCAGTGGTTTCATTAGTTCTCCCCTTAATTCTTTTAGAATTCTGGGGTGAATTCCATCAGACCCCATTGCTTTGTCCACCTTCAGTTTTAGGAGTTCTTTCACAACCCTTTCTTCTGTGAAAGGACTGGGATCAACCCCCTATCCAGAGTGCTTCTGTTAATTGGATTAGGCACCTCCCCCATCTCCTCTTTTGTGAATACTGAACAGAAATATTTTTTCAGTATCCCTGCTTTTTCACTATCCCACTCTGCCCACCCACCGTTCATTTTATTCAGCCTCACTATCCCTCCCTTTTTCTTTCTATGCTCCCTGATGTACCTATAAAAGGTTTTATCCCCCTTCTTAACCGAGTTGGCTATCCTTTCCTCAGTTTGGGCCTTTGCTATTCTGACTTCCCTCCCTGCTTCCTTCTGCCTTAACTGGTACAGCTCTCTGTCCTGCTCCTTCTTTGTTTCCTTATACTTCCTGAATGCTATCTTTTTCTCCCTGACCTTCCCCGCCACCTCTTTTGAGAACCATAGTGGCCTTTTCTTTCAGTTTGATTTGTTTATTTGCTACACACAAAGGCTTCTTGCCTCTGTGATGGCAGTTTTGATGATTCCCCATTGTTGCCCCACCCCTCCTTCTAGCCTGTTTGCTAGTGCTTTTCTGAGGCACTCTCCCATCTTGCCAAAGTCAGCCCTCCTGAAGTCCAGTACCCTCACTTTTGTATGGCTTGACTCTGTAGCTGAGTTTAACATGAACCACACTGTTTGATGGTCACTTGTTCCCAGATGGCAACCCACTTCTAGATCTGAGATCCTCTTACTGTGCCCATTTGACAGTACGAGGTCTAAGGTTGCTCCCTCACGAGTGGGTTCCGAAACTAGCTGTCTGAGGCATGCCACCTGTAGGGCATCGAGAATGGCCCCGCTCTTGGATGTGGCTGCAGCAAGTGTGGTCCAGTTAACATCTGGCATATTCAGGTCTCCCATCAACAGTATCTCCCCTTTCTCTGCCATCCTAAGAATGCCTTCTATCATATCCTTGTCCATTCCTTCCCCCTGATCTGGGGGTCTGTATACAACCCCTGTGCGGACTGTGGTGCCACTTCCAGTCTCCAAGGTGACCCACAGTGCCTTCTCTCCTCCCTGTTTACTCTTTTGTTCAGTTGCTTTTATCCCTTCCTTTACGTAGAGAGCTACTCCTCCCCCCTTCTCCCCTCCCTGTCTCTCCTGTAGGTTACGTACCCTGGTATGTTAACATCCCAGTCATGGTCCTCTGTGTACCATGTTTCTGTGACTGCTACAATATCCAGGCATCCCTCTTCCATCAAGGCCACCAGTTCAGGGAGCTTGTTGCCCAGGTTATGGGCATTGGTACTCATTATCCTCCATTTCCTGATGGCCTTACTTCTTTTTGCCCCATCCCTGTCCTTCTTGCCTTTGTCACTTTCTCCATTTACCCTGCCCCTCCTATTGACATCTCTATGTTGGTGTTTACTGCACTTATCACTGACTTTTTTTTTGGGCTAAGATTTCCTCTTCTTTCCAGTGCCTGCCCTCTGGCTAGTTTAAATAATTGCCAATGAAACATTTAAACCTATCACTTAGGATCCTGGTTCCCCTCCTGGACAGATGCAGCCCATCATGCCAGTATAGGCTTGCATCACTCCAGGTGGACCCCCAGTCCCCAATGAAGCCAAATCCCTGAGCTCTGCACCAGTTTTTCAACCACTGATTGAATCCCATGGTGTGGAGCACCCAAGCCTCTCGTACACCGTAGAAAGGCAGCACATCCGAGAAGGTTACCGTGCTTGCTACTTGTCTAAGGCCCCTTCCCAACTCCACAAACTCTTCCTGCACTGCTCTGATCCCTTTCTCAGCCAGGTCATTTGTCCCTAGGTGGACAATGACATCCGGCTCCTTCCCCTGTGCAGCTGCTCCGGCAATCCTGAAGATTCTCTCCCTGTCCCTCCAAGCCATGGTGCCAGGCGGGCACCTTACCTCCCTCTCCCCTTCCTCCCCCAGTTCTACCTTCCTAACAATGGAGTCCCCCACCAGGAGTTGTTTCCTTCCCCTGTGGAGTCCCATGCCACCCCCCTGTGGGTCTCCTTTGTGAAGGTTCCCAGCATCCTCCTTGGTCTCCACCGTGGGTGCCTCCATAAAGGAACCACACTTTGCCAGAATGGCATAGGAATTGTGGAGAGGTACAACTGGAGGGATGTGCCTCTGTTCCACCACCCCACCCTCCCTGAGCCCACTGTGGTCCAACCGCTCCTCTTTCTTGGCAACCTCTGAGGCAACGGCAGTGGCCATGGTGGTCCCTGGATGGAAGAGGAGGTCCCACAAATCCTGGCCAACTCAGCCTGGAGATGAGCAACCTCCCCCCTCAGCCCAGAGAGGTGCCTGCAGATGGGACAACACCGCATCCTCCAGAACGTCTCCCGGAAGACTGCTGCTCCACAGCCACTGCACTGCACCACTCCCATCATGCCTTATTTCTGGCCCCTTTACTATTGTTTGGAATCCTTACTCTTTCCTCTGTTTTTTTTTTTCCCCTTCTTTCTCTACTTACTTACTGCCTCTGTGCCCTTTAAGCTCCTGACTGTCCTGTTCTGAGACAAGAAGATCCACAATTCATAAAGCACCACCTGCTCATCCAGTTATTAATTATTTTTATTTTCTGATTTATCCTAAAACCTGCTTTTGACACCGGTAGTATTTCAGAAAACACCACATTTGCATTTATTTTCTGCACTATTTTTTCAATATTCATTAACTGTAGGTATATTTGATCTTCCCTAGTTGTATACAAATCGTTTGTTCCCGCATGTACTATGATTAGTGAGATATCTGTACCTTTTTTAACCATTTTAGGGATTATAATGTTAATATCCGTGAGGGAGGCACCTGGCAGATACAATCTTGTTACTCTATCTTTTAACCCTTTTGTTGTATAGGCATCAGTATATCTGACTATAGAGTCACCAATAATTTGTATACTCCCCCCCCCATATTATTATCAACATCCATCCTTGGATCCTGATCAGTCTGTATAGTATTATTGTTACCGATTCCCTCATCACCTGACCCTTCTTGATTTCCCTCCATAACAGCTTGCTCACTCCTCATTTCAATTTGTTCTTCATTAACTACATCCTCCCCACCACCACTCTCTTCCTCTAATAATTCCGTATTACTCAACACTTGTATTTGTTTGTTCTTCATCTGCTCTTCTTGAGTAACATCTTGCTCTGCTAACAGTTCAAAACTATTTTTTACTGCTAACTGGAAGGTCATTGCTCTCCTCCCCTTTTTCTTGGTTTTGGTATTTGTCTGCACTTCCCACTCATTGTCTACTTCCTCACCTCTATCTCGTTTTTGTTCACTTCTGTTGTTGTGTTCCCTCACCTCTATGCTTTCCTTCCTGTTTTCCTGCATTTGATAACATTTTACCTGCAGTTCCAACCCAAGGATTTTTTGTTTTCAGTTCTTTAATCTCACTACACTGTTGACAGGTATATTCAGGTAAATCAACTTTTACCCCCAATTCACCAGACTTCAGGGCTATGATCATATTCTCCATTATTTTGTTTATATTGTGGTTGCTTTGATACACCTACCAGAGATGTTTATGAACTTTTCCTTTACAAGTTTCTCTCTTTGTACCCTTTGACTTGTTTAGTGCACCTTTCTGCCGCCTATCTTTGGGCCTTATGCCCCGCTGCCCCCGCGTGAACACGCGTTAACACATGCCAAGACGAACAGATACTCTTTTGTTTATATGTTCTTTTAAGATATGAATAAAAAATTCCCCTACTCTTTTCAAGAAGTGCCATGGGATCTTTAACATCCACCTGAACTAGCACCAGAACAGGCAGATGGGACCTCAGTTTATCGTCTCATCCAAAAGACACACCTCAGGAGTGCAGCACCCCCCCCCCCATGCTGCACTACAGTGTCAGTATTGGGATTTAACCCAAGTGCTTTGTGTGGGGATAGAACCCACAGCCTTCTGATCTCTAGACCTCAGAGGCGAGTGTGCTACCTGCTGAGCCACTGACACTAAAATGGGAAGTTTTCCCATAACTCCTAGTGTCGCTCCATTGTGCTTCTCAGGCAGCTCGATCTGCTTCAGTGTTTGGCGAAACTCTACATACTACAATTACAAAAGAACAACTGCACAAAAATGAAAATAATTACTTGCATAAAATCCTCAGCTGGCAGGGTAAGTTATATTACAGGGACAGCCTTGTACCAGGTATTCTGTTCCTGTCACCTTTAAGGAATGAAGAAATGGGATGTAAGCTCTGCGCTGCTGTTGAATTGCCAGGACAAAATCATGATCCAAGTATATCTGTACATCTTTACATTTGACAACTTTCTGGTGCCATGCTGTTAGAAGGACCTGCTCTTTTACTTGGAACCTCAAACATTTTAAAAGCATCATACGTGGGTGCTCGCCTGGAGCAGGTTTCGAGTCCTGTGCTCGGTGCACCCCCTCCAAATCTAGGTGCAGATCAGCTGGAAGATTTGTAGAGTCTAAGTAATTTTTCAGCAAATGGGGTGAGTTTATGTCCTTCCTCGTCTTCGGGGACACTATATATGTGCACGTTCTTTTGGCAAAGGCACCATTCAAGGTTCTGTTGCTTGTTACCTAACTGTATCAATCTATGATGCAGTTGCTGTAAGAGGTCAGCCATAGTATGTTTTTTTGGTAAGGGTTATGCTAGCCTCCTGCAGGTCCTTGTTTTGTTGTCCTGCTTGATTGTGTTTATCTCTTGCCGCATTCCCACCATGCTATCTCTAAATTCCATTCAAAAAAGCCATCACTTCTGACAACAGCCAGTCATTCTTCACCTCGAGCAATGAGGAGCCAGACTGTGGGCTGCGAGAAGAGGCCACGCTTTCGGATAGAGACAGTGTGACATGTTGCGATCCCATTGGTAAGTCAAGCATCTGCTACAGGCTCTGCTTATTCTTTTTCCCCCAATCCCCTATCTTTATCTCATGCAGTAACATTTTTTTGTGCCAAAAAGTGTGGCAAAGAGTGGGTTGTAGTGTGAATATGTAGCTGAGAGCTCCGAAGCACAATGTACAGGCGGCCATCTAGGTCAGTGATGACACAGGAAGTCCCCTGTTCACTTCTCTTTCTTCAAGGCCAGGCCTGAAGTTGAAGGGAGCACAAACTGGGATGGACCAACTGATCCTGGGTCAGTAAATACATCTGGAGTAGCAGAACCTCGGTCTGCGGACTGAAAGTTCATTCAACAAAGGAAACAATATCTGCCAAGGCAAGCAGGGGGCCACTAGGATCATCTTACCCCTGCGTGCCCTCTAGTTTGAAGAACACTCTCTGGATGGGAGGGACTGAAGGGAATACATACACAAACAGATTTTTCCATAGCAGTCTGAATGTATCCTGACTAGAAAATGCCATGTCTTAGATTTCTAGAGCAGAATTCAGGCAGTCTGGCATTGAGTGGGGGATGCAAAAAGGGCCACATCTAGGGTGCCCCACTCATTGAATAAGGATCTCACGACATCTGGTACTAGTGATCACTCATAACTATCTGCCTCCCGTCGACTTATTCCATCTGCCAGATTGTTCTGGACCCTGACAGACAGATTGTCTGGAGCAGTTCCACACTCTCACTGCCTCTATGCAGAGAAGGAACAGGCTTGGGAGTTGGAGGGCCGGCTCAGGAGAGGAGGATTGAGCATCCTAGGGACTGCTTTCCTCCTCTTGGCGGGGGTTAGCTGCTGGCGCTCGCTAGCAGAGGCCGGGGAACTGACCACTGAAGCTTGCTGACAGGGGAGTCAAGGCAGATGTCGGCGCAGTGCCAATGATGTCACTGCACACCACGCCTCCCGAACAGAAAATGGGGCCGTGCGCATTGTGCTCACCTTGCCCCACAGGCCTTGCATCGACGCCCCATTGTGCTCCTTGGCCACCAAGCCTCAGGTTCCGATAGGATGAGGGAGGTGGGAGCTGGGCCTCCTGAAGGGCCTGCCCTGGGGAGGTAAGCCAGGGAGGAACACCGGGCAAGGTAAGTCCCGAGGAACAGGTGACGGGGCTGGGGGCAGAGGCTGGGCCACAAAACTACATGAATCTCCAGCACATGATGTGGAGATGTGCTTCTGATGGGTCTCACACATTTTGTGTCTGGTGACCACGGCAGTGGGTTCCCCATCCCAGCAGGGAGACACCTGTGGTGAGAGTCACCTCTGGCTCCAGAGGAGTGAAGGATAAGCTCTGGAGGAGACGGTCCTCAGCTGACTACCACTATCAGTGACCTCACCATGGGTTTGGTCACCTGAATGGGATCGTTTTAAGGTTTTGATGCCTGTGACCACTGGGTACTGAGCATTCACTGAGCTGTACTTCTATGAAGCCTTGGCAAAGGCACTGTGAACACTAAGGAGGCTATTAGGCACAGCACGTGCTGCATGAAGTCGGCAAGCACAGTCTTGCGTTCTATGATGTAGCATGCCATCTGCAAGACTGCCCACAGTCTGCTGTCTGGGAAGAAGGCCCAAGCCCAGGTCATGTTCAAAACAGCTCCTATAAACAGCACTTCCTGAGAGGGCTCCAGCTCAGACCCTGAGGCATTTAGCAAGACTACCATGGATGTTAGGAAGTGAGAGGCAGTGGCCACTGCTTGATCTTTCTCCTGTCTGAATGTGCTTGAATTCAGCCAGTCGTCCAGATATGGGAAGACTTGGAGTTCTAGTTTTCTGAGGTAGAGTGCAAGTACTGCAAAGCACTTTGTAAAAACTCACAGCACCAAGGAAAGCCCAAAGGATAGGACTCAGAACTGGTACTGCTGCCCCCCAGTGCAGAACCAGAGGTACTTGTGATGGCTGGGTTGCACCAGTATGTGCTGGTATACATCCTGTATATCCAGTGATGCCAGCCAATCCTGAAGTTTTAGGTAAGGTAGCAAGGATTCCAGAGAAATCATTTTGTTCCAGAAGCTCTAACATGGGAGTCCACATAAGCAGCCGCCTTCTAGGAGGATCGTCCAGAGGGTTTTCCACAATTCCAGGGAGTACTGTTCTCAGATGATCCTAAGACTCCACTTGTCTGTCGAGATGGATTCCCATTGATGGTAAAACTGGGTTAGGCACACCACTACTGTGGAGGAGTGGTCAGCCTCAGGGAGCTGAAGCGGATCCAGGGCCAAAGCTTCATATGGTGGCACTGAGCGCTTTTGGCACTTGTGCACTTGTGCTTTCGGCTGTGTTTTCTTCTGGGCCTGGGGAGGATGGAATTTGCTGTTTTGGGTTCCCCTGCCCCTACCATAAATGAACTGCATGTTGTGAAAAGCGCAGCATCCTCTGCCCCTTTGTAAGTTATAGGGAGCCAACATGGAAGTCTCGCTCTCATTTTGTTAGACTCTATTTGCTGTTCAAACAGACAAGTGCCATCAAAGAGCACTTTCATGATCTGTTGTTGATCATCTGGGGTGAAGCCAGCAGTCTGTAGCCAGGAGTGCCCCCTAGTGCAAATACCTGGAGCAGAACGACCAGAGGACGCCCTCAACAGGGGCATTTCTTTCCTTATGCTTGTGGGAAGAGGCTGAGGCCAAATGGTGCAAAGACCCCGAGGCAATGCAAGTATGGGATCTGGACCATTTCTTTTTGCAACTTCATGAGGACTGTCCATCCTCCTAGGGGCCAGTGCATCTGACAAGAGAGATGATGGCCAGACACAGCCCCGCTGCTGTAGCAACTTGCCTTTTGAGGCTCTCTACCTTCTTTCATAGATGTTGACCATTAGCATGAGGAAGAGCTGAGAGGAAACTAAATGTGTGTGTGTTAAATTAACTAAACTGACATAAAAATAACAAACTCTTGTGTATTTTAAACTACAACCAAAGAATTGAGTGCTATTGTTGTGTAGATGGTGAAGTTCTGGCCCCCAGCATGGGGAGCCATGATGCTACTGCTGTGCACTCAACGGCGGGGGAAAAAAAAGGAATTGAGTCGGTTGGGGACTAGTGCCATTGTATGCCAGCAGGCACGTATGGTGATAAGCGTGGGGCCAATTTGCATCACCAGCCCCCCAGAAAAGGTCTGGCTCACATGGGGTCCTCACACCTCTAGCACAGATCCACAAGTGGGAATCAATGAAGACCGATTCTTAGAAGATTGTAAGGTTAATAACAGAACTTTCAGAGTTTATGTTTTGAAAGAAGACATCCTAAACATCACAAATGTACGCATGTTTCTGTTGATGTATAAGATCCTCTAGGCTGGTATACTAGATCCTCTAGTTTATCACAGAATCATAGAAATCTGGCAGCAGAATAGGACCACTGTGGCCCATCTAGTCTTCCCCTTACCACCCCCACCTGCACTTGTCACCTTTATGTACTACAAAATCTAACTCCCTGCCTCGGTTGAGCAATATCACTGGCCCTTGCCTCATTTGCAGTGTAGGTCTAAATTGTCCCCTGTTTCATGATACATGGTACATTAAAGGGGAACAGTCAGCACTAAGAGCCCCCCACTCAAGTATGGGGCTGGTCTCAACTTGCACTTTGTGTGCAACAACATTTGTTTTTACTTACTGTTTATTGCAGTATAGCAGATTGTATGAGGCTGATTCTGTTGACTTCTAAGTCAACATGTGCTGTAACCAGAAATTCCAGAATCCCCTGCAGCTGACATCAGAGCAGGGCTGTGGGAGATTCAGTAGCCTGCAGTGCACGTAGCAGTTTTTATGAGCTCAGACCTTTTGTTTGCTTGTCCTACTGTCCTCCCATGGCTATGTACAGCCACAGAGGACTGTACTTAGCCCCAAGAGAACAGCAGGACTGGAAAACACCTGATCAGAGGTTATAAGCACTGTAGGCTTTTGAATCTCCCATTGCTGCAGCCCTGTTATAATGTCAGTTGCAGGGGATTTCGGGATTTCTGGTTACAGTAAATGCCAGCTTGGAAATCAACAGCCTGATACAATCTACTATACTGCAGTACACAGTAAGTCGAAAACGTTTCTGCACACAGAGTGCAACACTGGGACCAGCCTATAGATGTGGGGCTCTTAATGCTGACTGTTTCCCTTTAACAGCAGAACTGTTTCTGGGATTCTCATTTGGCCCCTACAGCTGTGCCAAATTCACTGTTTTGGCAGCGAGTGTTGTACCACAGTTCACACACTCACTCCCACCACATTTATAATGTTCAAGCCCATCCAGGTTGGCTCTGGAGTTTGTGCACTTAACAGCTGTTTGTCACAGATCCTGGTCTGTGCAAACACAAAGCTGGCCTGCACTGCAATGATTTTGTTGCACTCCCTCCCGCTACCTCCTGCTGTGTGCAGCTCCAGTATGGTGTTCTTTTACACACCATAGTGTAAATCGATACCAGAAAGGGTCTTGTGCGATTCCAGGATCCCCGATACTTGGCAATGCCCACTTCCCCATGGTGGGCCCCGAGACTCGTGTGAGCAGTCCTGTGCCAGAGTTCAACTACATACATTTTCTTATACTAGAAAGATAGCTGAACTTGGGCAAGTAGGTAGTTGTTACAAATGGGGGCTAAAAATGCTTTAAAATCGTTGAGAACGTGGTTCCCGTTACTGGGCTTGTGCTTATACATATTCATACTCACTGGGAAACGTAAATAAAAATTTTTTTTTATCACTGCATGTTTCTTTTATCTGCCTAAAGATATACAATTCAGGAGAAACTTCAAGCAAACTTGAGACAAGCCGGCCCCGTAAGTGCAGCAATGGTAGCACTACCGCTCGTGATGCCGGTGACCCAGGATCGGGAGCGATCCTCGGTGGTCAGGGGCCGGCGATGGGGGAAGAGGATTGAGCATCCTAGAGGGATGTGCCCTACCACCACCTGGGTGACACAGGTAGCAGTACAAGCGGAGCCCTGAAGGAAGTGTGGGCGCTTCCTGACTGTGACGTGGGCATGCATGTATCACCGTAGTTCATGCTCATGAGGCGAATGGGGGAACGTGGGAAGAGATTGTCAGCTGAGGATGTATGATGCGGCATCCTCCCCCAGGCTTTGCACCACCTACTATGCTTCCCTGCCTACCACATCAGGGCTAAACTCTCCCTGAGGCTTGGGACACCTTGGGGAGCTCCATCACAGGGACAAACAGTGGGGCACTGTATCAGGCAGGTGAGCAAGTCCCAGAGATGGCAGGTGACAGGGCTACAGAGGACGCTGCAGATGGAAGCTGTCAAGCAGAGATGGGAGCTAAATAAAAACAAAAACAACTTGTCTGAGATAAGTGGCCTTGAAGTGACTGGCTAAGAGACTAATGCGTGTTTCACTTGGTGTTGCATCTACAATGGCTGGCAACGGTCCTCAGTCTAGCTTCTGACATGCAAGACAACAGAAGCAAATGGGAGGGCACCCCTCCACCCACACGTGTGCTAGGGTCACAGCTGTTTAATATGTTCATTAACAATCTAAAAATAGGGGTCTTCAGCAGGCTCCTTAAGTTCACTGATTATATTATCGAACTGAAATCCTCACTTATGAAGAAAGATAAGTGAGACTATGTGAAAGAGTGCACACTAGGACTATGGTGCTTAAGGAACCACATATGGCAACAAGAAAGAAAAGTTCCAAGCACACACAAACCTTAGAGGGACGCCGAGATGTGGTCACTTCGGACAATCCATTTATTCCAAAACACCAGACCCCAAGTCCTGCCTGATATGTTTCGGACAAAGTCCTTTTTCAAAGGCTAGGGAACATACAGACTAGTAGCACTGATATAGGTTGGAACCAGACACATGGTTCTATTACATCTGTGACTCATCACATTAAAACCTTTTTTAGCTTTAACTTATGACAACTCTTTAAAAACAGTGCTATTACCCTACTCAGTGCTTAAATTAATAACACAAATATGAAAATGTGCAAATAATGCCTTAATTATAAAACTGTATTACAATAGATGAGGGGGGAAGGGAGGAGGGGACAGGGAAGGTGGAGGGGAAGAATGGGACTCGGGGGCACTGTGAGTACGCCCACTGACAAGACGCATGCAGGGAGAGCTCCTCACTACACCTACTTTCAATTGCCAAAATATTCAAATATTTCTGAAAAAGTGCCAATTTTCGATGAGATTAGAATTCTCCAAAGCAAGAGGTGTCGATAGATACCACATATCAGCCATGGGTCGCACGAATAAAGGACATGCGACTACTTCCAAAAATTAGCCAGCACAGACTGCTCAGGAGGCCTCTCCTCAGAGCCCGAGCCACCATGGCGAGTTCTACAAAAGTCCATGCAAGCTCTTGATTCAAAAATGGAATCTATTCTCACTAAATTCAAGAAGCAGGATGCTAAAATATCTGTAGCCACCAAGACTGCAGCCTCAAGGGAAACGATGGCAACCAAGGCACTGGCGTCTACCGGCAAGATACAGCAAGAAAATGCTCAGCTTAGTTACAGACTCGAGGCCCTCGAAAACTCTTAGCAAACGTTTGAATTGTAGAACTGCCCGAAAATGTTGAGGATGATGATCTGCTTTATTTTAATAAGAGATGGCTGCTGGAAGCACTACAGCTTACTATTTCACTAGACTCTAATACTCTAATCAGGGCTTACCAGATTTTGCTCAGAACAGCGACAACTGTCAACGATCTCCCCAGAACTGTCCTCATGGTGACGGTAAATCCAGCAATTTGGGACACTATCCTTTATGCAGCATGAAATGCTAAATGACTTAATTTCCAGGGATCCACTATTCATTTATTTCCTGATCTCTCGTTCACTACAAGGGCAAGAAGAAGTTTGATGGCGTTAGGGCCAGGCTGCGTAGTCTGGGGGTGATTAACTCACTCCTAATACCTGCTCGATTGAGGATCCAGTATGGAGGCCACGTATATCAATACACCAACCCTGAGGGAGCTGGAAAGAAGGCAGAGACTCTTTCTCGGGAGTCTGAGAGGGCCAGAAGACAGGAGGTGTCCGATTCGGATTCAGATGCAGGCATTTGAACATTTACAGGTTCCCACTTGAACTTTCTCAGTTTCTGAGACTGTTAGAGAGTTTTTCTCCATATGTTACAATATCCACTGTTAAAAATGTTGGGAGTCACCTTTTAGATATTGGGCATATTATTTGCATATTCAAGTTTAAGTACAAGTTGTACCAGTTATCTTTTTGCCAAATCAGGTTAACATGGGGGAAAATAATGCTGTTTAGAAATATATCACAATACTAAATATAACAGTGGAAAATAATGCTGGTCTTGGCTTAAAAATATTGGTGCACTTTTCTCTCTTGTACTGACGTTTAGGTTTCAATATTTGAGGTGGGTTTGGTGAAGTTTACACTGCTTGCTACCACCTGGGGGGAAAACATGTTTGGAGGAGAGGCATAACAACATTGGTGGTTGTATTTTTTCATATGTTTGATAAAATGTATGCATTGAAGTGTCCTCTCATAAGTCTTGTGGGGTGCAGCTTTTCATGGACTATCCTATTAACTGTTCAACTGAAGGAATATCCCCATATACGAAAGCAAGACTGGGTCAGGGCCACAGTAATGGGGGGAAGTGGGGATGTTGTCCGGGGCCCCGAACTCAGGAGGGGCCCAACTGAGGAGCTGGCATTACCCCTGGCATTAGCTGGTTTGGGAAACAGGGGCCCATTTCAAGTGACTTGTCCGGGGCCCCAAAATTCATAGCCGCAGCCCCAGACTGCTTAGATTAAATTTATCTGTTACATGGAATGTATCCACTTTACTGATATGTGAAGTCTGGCAGGAGTTACTTATATGTCACTTTTTTTTTTTTTTTTTTTAATAAAAAACAATAAAATATAAGTTCAAAGAAAAAAGAATGAGACTAGGAACTGGAAAGACTGTTTTCAAAAAACATTGTAAATACAGAAATACATCTCATAAAGGCTACCATAAGAAATAACAACTAGATAGTGTAATATTTAGAGATGCCATTGTTACCAAAACTATTAATAAGCTGAAGTTCAGAGGACAGGATTTAAAGGAATATATAATTTATACAGCAGACATAATGGATATAGCTACCTATTACATCATACATTCATTAATGTTTTCTCTTTTTTTAAATATGGGCATATATAGCTGGATATACGCCCATATTTAAAAAAGAGAAAACATTAATAAATGTATGATGTAATAATGTACGGGAGAGACTTATTGCTGCTTAAAAGTAGCAATATTATTTTCTTATAATCCCATCGCTATGATGTTAGGGTGTTGTTAACCCCTCTTGAGTACGTCATAGTGATAGGATTATAACTGGAGTCGATCTGCGCATGCACGCATGCCAAGTAGCTGCTCACAGCAAAGGGCTACGGCAGTGAGTGATGGCTGCTACGGAGAGCAGAGCCATGGCTTAAAAAGAAAAAAGGACCCGCTGGCAAGTTGAGAAAACTGCTCAGGTACTGTAAATCTTTACTCCTACAGCACTGGGTGGGGGGGCATCATGTTTGTTTGGGGCAGAACTATGCTGTTCTGTCACCCCCACCCTCCCAGCATACTTCCGGCAGCAAGAGTCAGTGACGGAAAGAAAGCCCCATTAGCATTTGTAGTGTATGCAGCCCATACACTATAAAAGCCAATGGATGGCCATCAGGCAGTAACTTCATCGCAATCACTTCTCGAGGTTTTTGAGACCACAGTAAACCTCGAGAGCCATGTTGTCATGTAAACCTCTCGAAATTATTACAGTATGGTTATTGTCCGATGGCCACCCATTATCCTCTATATATATAGCTATATCCATTATGTTTGCTGTATAAATTATACATTCCTTTAATTCCTATCCTCTGAACTTGAGCTTATTAATAGTTTTGGTAACACTGGCACATCTGAATATTAAACCACCTAGATGTTATTTCTAATGGCAGCCTTTATGAGATGTATTTCTGTATTTACAATGTTTTTTAAAAACAATCTTTCCAGTTCCTAGTCCCATTCTTCCCCCTTCCCCTCTCCCCCTTCCACCCCTACCCTTCCCTGTCCCTCCCTCCTCCCCCATTCACCTATTGTAACACAATTTTTATAATTATTTGCACATTCTTTTTCATATTTGTGTGTTATTTATTTATTTATTTATTTATGCACCGAGTAGGGTGATATCACTGTTTTTAAAGAGTTTTCATGAATTAAAGTTAAAATAGTTTTGCATGTGCTTGGAACTTTTCTTTCTTGTTAAAGATAAGAGAAACTTGTGCTGATGTCCTTAGAAACAAGACGAGCATGGGGCGATTTGCTCCTACTACTTGATATCTCTCAAGATAAAGAATGTTTTGAATCAATGGGCTTTACACATAGATATAAAAAAAAGGCCACCAGAGGGCATATAAAACAGCTAATACAGTACAAAAAAAAAGGTTTTATACACAGAAGGTAGTTCATTTTTGAAATGGTTTACCACAACAAATTACAGATTCACCAAATAAGAGAGTATTTAAAAAACAATTGGACAAACTAATTCTAACTGGCTTGCTATTTACTGTCTGTACACCACGGATTAGTTTGTTGGCAGACTCAATGGACCACATGGTCTCCTACTGCCATTAACACACCCTAAGTAAACTAAGGTGGTCAGGGTGGTGGACTCCACTCAGGATGGGGGTAAACTTCAGGAGGACCTGAACAAGCAGGGCAATTGGTTGGACTCCTGGAGGCTCAGATTCAACTGCAAGGTGTCACACTTGAAGAAAACCAGAAGATCTACATGGTGTGTGGAGCTCCTCTTGTTGCAATGCGGAAGGTAAAGGAAAGGAGTTGGAAGTCCAAGGGGCAGAAGCATGACAAGCAGTGTGCGCCACCTGTCAAGAGGGCCAGTAGAATGCTGTGGAGCATCAAAGGAGGGTGACCAGCACAGCAATGAACAGTTATTCTGCCACTTTACAAGGTCCTAGTCAAACCACCTGGAGTACGCCCGGGATGCAATTTCAGGATTCTCAATACAAAAAGGACATTAAGGTCATTTCAAGAGCACAAAACAGAGCCCTGAAAATGATCAGGGTTTTGGGGGATTAAAAACCAGTTAGGAGGAGGAGATGCTGGTGATTCTTCACATATTCACCCTTGCAGAAAAGAAGGCGGAGAAGGGACATGATCTCAATCTGCCGCACTCAAGGGTACTGATGCTTGGAACAAAGACTTGCAGACCAATATAACATTTGACACACTGGTCAAGTATACTCTTCCGGCAGTTAAGGTGATCTCCCCTCAAATCTGGAGAGAATATGTCTGGAAGTGTAGAAGCAGATTTTTCCGCACCCCATCGACATTAATAAGATATCGCCTGCTTAGTTATGGTGCCTGCTGGAGAAAATGCAGATACAGCACTACAACACACATGCATATGTTCTAGTCGTGTCTGGCCGAATCAGATTTTTGGATGAGTGCTGTAGATAGTTTTAGGGAATTAGCTATCTCTGTTTGGTAAAGAAGTGCGCACAGGACAAGATGGTGCTCAAGAAAAGTACAGTTACATATGAACTTACCGTAACAGTAGATCTTCAAGAGAGGCTCTTGCAGTGGGTATTTACATATAGGACTGACCCGCCAGGTGTCAGGACCCCACGGAAACATTTCTAGCTAGCAGTCTCTGGTGGGGGACCGCCCCCCACATCAGGTGCACGACGTGATGCGACGTCAGTATAAAGGGGCGGTCCCCCATGCCCGACTTCCAGTTCTTTCCCGCCAAAAGAGGCAAGACGAGAGAGAAGAGGATATTTCCCCTCATGGAAAAAGAGCCAAAAAAGCTTAGGGGGATGGAGGGTGGGAAGGCAATACCTACTGCAAGAGCCTCTCTTGAAGATCTACTGTTACAGTAAGTTCTTACATAACTATACTATCTTACTTCGAGAGGGCTCTTGCAGTAGGTATTTACATATAGGACTGAGTCCCAAGCAGTCTGAAACAAGGAAAAGCACTTGGGAGGAGGAAAACTATCCATGGAATGGAACCTCCGGCTGAACGGGTCTTATTAGAGAAGACCTTGAAGCACAGCCAACCCAAAACCTGATCTACAGCGAGAGGCAATGTTCAAACTGTAGTGTTTCATAAAGATATGGGCAGAAGTACAAGTTCCGGTTGCACAGATGTCTGCTGCTGACACATTCTTGAAACAAGCCACAGAGGCAGCTACTCCTCTGGTGCAGCGACCTCTGACTTGACCCGGCAGGGTCTTGTTGTACTTGCCGTAACAGAAAGTGATGCAATGAGCCAATTATTTAGATAGGCATTGCTTGGAAACAGCATTGCCTTCTCTTTTGTGAGCAAAAGAGACAAAAAGCTGATCAGATTTCCTGAGATCCTTAGTCTGAGTGGTGTAGTATCTCAGTATTCTGTGCACAACCAAAGTAAGCAAGAGGTACTCCCCTTGATTGAAATGTTGTGTAAAGAAAGCGGGTAGCTCAGTGGATTGATTCAGCATAGACTCAGCCACCACCTTAGGGAGAAACTTAGGGTTGGTGCGCAGAGCCACACATTCCTTGTGGAAAATCAAATACGGGATTTTACACATTAAGGCCTGAAACTCTGAAATTTGCCGAGCTGAAGTAATGGCCACTAGGAAGAGAGTCCTCTAAGAGAAGAACTTTAAATCTGCTGAGGCTGCTGGCTCGAAGGGAGGTAAAGTAAGCTTCTCAAGAATAAAATTCAAGTCCCAAGGAGGAGCAGGAATGCAGATGGGGGGTCTCGAATGGAGGACCCCTCTGAGGAATGTCTTAGAGACTTCCAACTGAGCAAAAGTCCTGTCTCCGAAGGGGACATGGTAGGCTGAAATCACTGCCATGTGAACCTTTCAAGAGGAATGGCTGAGACCCAGATCGAAGAAATGACGCATGTAGTCCAGGACTCTGTTGGCTGGGCAAGAGAAAGGTTCGAAGTCCTTTGATGTGGCCCAAATAGAAAACCGTTTCCACTTCATGGCGTAGGTGGACCTGGTGGAAGGCTTTCTGGCCTCTACCAATATGTCTGCTACGAGCAGGGAAACCCCGAAGCGGGTTTTAGTTACATCTGCAGGAGCCACGCATGCAAATGAAGGGATTTGAGACCTGGATGAACAAGGGTCCCCTGATCCTGGGTCAACAAGTGTTGTGACAGAGGAAGAGGAAGCGGAGGTTCCTCGGAAAACTGTTGCAGAAGAGAGAACCAAACTTGCCTGGCCCAGAATGGAGCGATGAGGTTCATTTGTGCCCTTTCTGATCTGAGCTTGTTCAGGATCCTCGGAATTAAGGGAATAGGAGGGAAGGCATAGACAAATCTGTCCCTCCAATCGAGAGACAGAGATTCCCTCAAAAAAATGCCTTGCCTTGGAGCAAGCAAGCAGAAGGCGGAAAGTGCTGCATTTTGAGATGACACAAACAGGTCTACCTGAGGGGTTCCCCACTGCAGAACAATGTCATCTATGACCTCTTGATCCAGTTCCCATTCATGGGCCCTGGCTGAGGACTGACTGAGGTGTTCTGCCAATGTGTTTTCCACTCCGGAAACGTGAATGGCCGTCAGATGAAGGTTGTGCTGGGCAGTCCAGACCCACACTCTCATTGCTTCCCTGCACAGAGGGTAGTAATGTGTTCCTCCCTGCTTGTTGAGATACCAGACTACGCACATGTTGTCTGTCTGTATGAGGAGATGACCGGGAAGGACGGAGGAGTGCAGGGCCTGGAGGGCATAAAGAACTGCTCTGAGTTCGAGCACATTTATGTGCAGATTTTGTTCGAACGGGACCAGCTGCTCAGAGTCCTGTGAGACCCAAAATGGGCTCCCCAGCCCTCTCCTGAGGCATCTGTCATCAACGTCTGGGGGGGGGGGGTTCGATGTTGACGTGAACTCCCTGGCAAAGGTTCTCTTGTACCATCCATCACTGCAAGTTCCTGATCATGGGACTGGAAACTAGTACCTCTTGGTCTAAGTCGTCCAGTGTTTGGTCCCACTAAGACTGAATCATCCATTGTGAAATCCTCATATGGGACTGTTGGAATGGCAGCTGCCATTAGTCCAAGGTGAAGGACTTACCTGGCTCCGACCCTTCTGCGACTGGACAAATGATGGGCCTGAATCTGAAGGGTGTCCACCCTGTCTGGAGGCAAAAAGGCTTTGCCGATGGTTATGTCCAGAATTGCTCCTTTAAATTGGAAGCGTTGGGAAGGGACCAAATGGGACTTTGCTCGGTTGATGGTGATACCCAGGCTGGAGAAAACCTGCAGGGTAAGGGAAAGGGAGTGCAGGAGTTCCTGCCTGGATGGGCCGCCAGGAGCCAGTCGTCCAGGTACGCGAATACCTGAACTCCCTGGGTATGCAGGTGGGCCGCCACCACCGACAGACATTTGGTAAATACTCAGGGGGCCGAGGAAAGACCAAATGGGAGGGCCTTGAATTGGTAGTGGTCCACCTGAAAGCAAAATTGAAGGAATCTGCAGTGGGAAGGACATATGGGGATATGTAAGTAAGCATCCTGCATGTCCAAAGCGCACAGCTACAATCCCTGCCAAAGAAGAGGCAGAAGGCCCTGCAGGGAGAGCATTATGAAGCATCTGTACTCCACAAACATGTTCAGGGAACCGAGGTCTAAAATAAGCCTCACGTCTCCAGTCTTCTTTGGAACTAGAAAGAAATGAGAATAGTAACCTGTCCCCCAAAGGTGGTTGGGAACTGGTTCTATCGCCACCTTTGAGAGAAGGGACGTAATTTCTTCTAGGACCAGGGGAAGATGTTCCGGGGAGTAAGACGACTTGGGGGGTGGTTTTCGGGGTGATTTCTGTAGAAACTCTACTGAGTGTCCTGCTGCAATCAACTGGAGCACCCAAGCATCCTATGTTATCCTCTCCCAACCCGGTAGATGGAAGGAGAATCTCCCTCCTACCGGTTCCTCCGGGACCTCCAGAGGCAGTGGGAGAGGTGAGGAGTCAGGAGGTCTGGGGCTGCGCAGCAGCCTTGAGGCTCCATGGCTTTTTGGTAGGGGGTCTTGGTTGCTGGAGGCAGCGTTGGCCCGTTTGCCCTGTGGTTTTTGGTTTTGTCAGTTACGTCTACGAAAAGGACACCGCTGCCCCTGAGGGGGTCTGTACAAAGAGTCCATGGACTTGAGTGCAGTGCCCCTCTCTTGCAGGTCGGTACTTATGTCTTTGACATCACCACCGAATAGCACCAAACCCTGAAGGGAGCATCCTGAATAGTGGATTGCACTTCAGGGACCAAAGCTGACACATGGAGCCAGGCATGACACCAAAGGCCTACAGCAAAAGCCGAGCTCCATCCAGCTGTGCCCACTGCGTCGTGAGTGGCATGAAGCATGTGCTGACTGGCCGAATGAGCAGAACGGACAAAATCTGCCACTTCCTGTCTTGTCTGGGACTCAGGAAGGGAGTCTAACTTTGATTCCACCTGGCTAAAGATGGTCTTCTGGTAATCCCCCACATGTGCTGCATAATTCAGGGCCCTAATACCCAAGGTAGAAGATGCGTAGATCTTCTTCCCATATTGGTCCAGAAGCCGAGACTCCTTGTCAAGCGGAGACGAGCTGAGATGTTTAGGATTAGCGGAGCGGCCATGATCAGCGCTAATCACAACCGAGTCCGCCTTGGGGTGTAGGTTCAAGAAATCTGCTCCCTTGGGAGCCTGATATAGCCAATCTGCCTTCCTCGGAAGGGGGGCTAACGCGGAAGGTTGTTTTCAAATAGTGGAAACAAGATCCGCGTGAGGCTCTATCCAGGGTGGCATCAATGTAGGAGCGGTCTCAGGCAGATCCAAGTGGACAGTGAGCTTTTTATGCTGTGGATCTGGCTCCAGAGGTTGCCACTGGAGAACTTCCTGGATCTTCCGCAGTAGCTCCAGAAAAGAAGGATCCTCTGGAAGAGACTTCGGAGGGGTCCTTGGCCTAGGTCAGTCTGGAGTACAAGGCTCGTCATCCGGGTTAGAGCATCCCCCTGAGTCCGAGTCAGAGGTCTCCGACGAAGAAGAGGAAGACTCCTCCTTATGCAGGGGAGGGACAGTCCCTTTGGGAAGCTCTCTGGGATGCGTATCCTCCCCACCCCTGGCACCCGAGGGTTCACCTCTGGGTGTCGGGTAAGGGGGAAGGAGTCTCCTGTCTCTGATTCAGGGGATCCTGCGAAGGGTCTGGCATTGGTAGATGACTCTCTACCTCTCTGCTGAATTCAGCCTTGGCCTCAGCCCACCAGGAGGCTAGAGTCTCCTTCAAATCTGCCAGCGGCTGGGGCGTGGGCGGCAGAGGAGGAGGATACAGATACTAAGGATATCTGTACATTGAGTATCCATAACCCGATGGTGGGAAGCCCGGCATCGGGTATTGAGGCGCTGGGTACTGCGGCGTCAGATACTGCAGCGCCGGGTAAGACGACACCAGGTATTGAGGTGTCGGATACCTGGGGGCCAGGGGCTCTGGTGGAGCACAGGGACCTGGCAGAGGCCCAGCTGGCAGGCCAGGCAAAGGAAAGGCTGGCCCCACGGGCGGACATGGCGTGGGAGCACCGTCTGGTAGGGGGAAGTCGACAGGTGTCGGGGCCAGCGTCTGAGGGTCTGGCGTCAGGGTGTCTGGTGCGGAAGGAGGGGGTCCTGATGGCAGCATGTCCAAGTCTTCCGTGATGACCAGGGAGGGAGGGTTGAAATCACCGTGGGTCAGTAGAGGAAAAGCAGGGACCTCAGAGAGCAACAACAAGCGCTGCCGGGAGCCTGGGGTGTCAGACTGGTCGAGGGGGTCTGATGCAGTCTCCTTGGCCGGGTGGGCGTTGGAGGGGCTGACGTCCAGCTTAGCAGCTGGATCTGAGCGGGCGTTGGAGGAGCCGAAGTCCAACTTATCAGATCCCTTGCTTGATAAAGGCCGTGCTCAAGATATGCAGCCTTGTTGGGCGAAAGTGCGACTGTGCGCCCTCCCGAAGGAGCAAGCGGCTTACTAGCCTTGTCCGAGCGAACACCGGTGCCACCGGCATCCAACTTAGCAGACCCGCTCGAATCTGAGTGCCGCGGACAGTGGCCTTCCCGGGAGCGGAGGCCTCCTTTACCCAGGAGGTACTCAAGGGGCACGAGCTCGAGCCCAATGAGAGGGGCGACACCTTCTTGGACACCGCCAAGACGGTCATCGAGAAGCGGTCCCTTGGAGGGGACATTACCTTCAGAACTGCCGTGGAAGTCGAATCTCGCTTCCAGTGCTTCTCCTTCTTCTTTTTATGGCCTTTGGGGGAAGTGGATGCTTGCCTCAACTTTTTTAACTCCTTCTCCATAGATGCCATTTTTTCTTTAAAGTATGGGCCTCCAGGGACTGCTGCTTCCGTTTTCGGGTAGCCGAATTAAACTGCTGGCAGTGCTGGCACTTCTCCATAGGGTGATCCGGGCCTAGGCAGAAAAGGCACAGGGAATGGCTGTCCTTATGCGGCAGCTGGGAACCGCACTTTTGTTTATGCGATTCGGAAGGCGTCGGGGACGACATACACAGCGTATAGAGAGATAATATATGTATTGAAAAACTGGTCGAAAAGTTAGAAAACTGAACCAACTAATGACTGATGAGCGTTGAACTCTACCTCGAGGAACTTTCACAAGTCGAAGACAGGAAAGAACTGGAAGGCGGGCGCCAGAGACTGCTAGCTAGAAATTTGTCCGTGGGGTCCTGACGCCTGGCGGGTCAATCCTATATGTAAATACCTACTGCAAGAGCCCTCTCGAAGTAAGATCTAACATTACTGGTAACAAAAAAGTTCCAAGCACACACAAACCCATAGGAGAGACGCTGATGCAGTGAACTCTAAAATTTCATTTTATTAGGAAATAGACACAGACATCCTGTCTGACATGTTTCAGACTACTGCATCCTTTGTCAAAGGCTGGGGACTAATGAACACACCAACACTGAAATACAAAAAGGTAAACCTGTGATGCTATAACATGTTATGACTGGATATGAATTCATTGGGTAGCAATTATATGTGCAGTCAACACTTAATCCATCACCTAAATTTCAGTCACAGTACTGGTTATTTATAAAGTGCAAGGTGCTCTTAGTATTAAAAAACTTTAAATAACATCACCTTTAAAAATTACAAAATGTGCTATACAGAAGAGGCGCAGATGGTGGCGGAAAAAACAACAGATAAGGGCTGGAAGACAAGCACAAGGTCGAATGGGAAAAGAAAAAGTTACAGGAGCAAGGGGGAGAAAATCAAAATCAGTATCAAACATTTAGTTTAATAATAATAAGTCAGTATGTATTGTACATAAAGCCATTCGCAAAGAGACAGATGGTAACACTATACTTTTGGCTAGCAGTTGCCCCCCCAACGTAGCTAGTAACATTACAAAAGGACAGTTTTTGCAAACCAGATGCAATTTCTCAACTATAGATAGCTACGAGAAAGGTGCAGTGGAACTCACAGATAGACTAACACAATGGGGATACAGCAAGGAAAAAAATCCAAACAGCTAAAGAGTATGCCAGAAATTCTGACAGAATTGAGTTACTACAGGATCACTGCATCAGTGTCCCTCTTATGGGGTTTATGTGTGCTCAAAACTTTTTGGTTGCTAATTAGCAATCCCTACAGAGTGGATTTCTCGCTCATGCTAGCAGTTCCACCCCCAGGACATAGAGTCTCCCGAAACACTTTAATGCAAATTTATCTTTTAGCAACTAAAAAGACCACAACAAGGCAATGGATGCTAGAGACCCCACCCGGGATTGAGCAATGGCATAAGGTGATAAATGAAATTCATAACATGGAAAGATTGACAGCTGTTTTACATAATTGAGGGGCATGCTTTCACACTAGATGGCAAAGATGAGTGATGTATTATGCACAAATAGATCAGGATTTTGCCATAAGGGACACAGAGGGAACCCTCTTTTATATGTTGCTTAGGAAGTACTTACTATTTCCATATGGTATGGTTTGGCGGGGGGAGAGGGGTGGGCTGTTGATGATGGAAGGGGGGAGTAAAATACAATGGCAGGGAAATGTGACATATCACCATTAGTGGTGGAATGAGACATAGAAGGGGGGTGCCCACTGCAACCGAGGAGAAATAATAAGGAAACTGTACAATACTACAAAATTGAAGACATAGTCAAATATAACTGAAATGAGGTGATACATCTGATGTGACAGATTGCACGGCATATAAAATGCTGATGAAGGAGAATTTGTATGAACCATGAAATGCAAAACTATCTTACTGGAACAGATTTAAAATGTTTAAATGAACTGCTGTTATGCCATAAATCTCAATAATATTTTTAATTAAAAAAAAAGGCATAAGAGACAGAGATGTCTGATCTAGTGTCATGCAGCAGGATGTGGGGACATGCCCTGAAGCTCAGAGGTGTCAAATTCAGTGGTAATACAGAGAAGCACTTTTTCCCCCAGAGGGCGGTCAACCTACAAAACAGCCCATCAGCTAAGACAGTAGACATGAATTCAGTTCAGGTCTTTAACGAAGCATGGACAAATTCCAGCTTACTACGGAAATCACACAGTACCCTGTACAGCAGAGAGGGTAGGAAAAGCTCTATAAATGACTACATGTTTGCACAGCACCTTATCTCAGAATCAAAGATTCATAGAAGCTTGACAGCAGAAAAGGACCATACCGACCCATCTACTCTGCCCTTTTTTACAGCTACCTGGGCGGAGCCCTGCAGACATTTTGCATGTAGAAAAGGGCTGACGTCATGTTTTCCGTCCGTGGAACTGTTTTTCCTCTGCCTGACCCTCCTCCAAGAAGCAATCCACCCATGTTGTCCCTATGGACTGCAGCACTGCACTATATCACAGTGGGCGTTTTTTTTTTTATGGGTGTTTTTTTGTACATTTCTGCATCCCTGTCATTTCTGTCCCCTCCCCTTAACAGCAAGGGCATAGCTCCGATACATCTGTTCAACGGTTAAGATTGAACCCATAGGTAATAACCAGATTTGTTGTTATCCAGAATACAAGGGGAGCCTAGTTTCAAGAATGTGTGCTCCCCTCTCTGTGTGGATTTACTACCCAACCTTCTGGGAAGTCTCAGAGTGAATATCACAAAGAAAAGCAGGGCATCCAGTTCAGAACAGGACTTTGTGGTCAGATCCCCACGAATGAAAAAAAAAATACAGAGGTAGTTCCACCCCAGGACATACAGTTTCCCGAAACACTTTAATGCAAATTTATCTTCTAGCAGCTAAAAAGGCCACAACAAAGACATAATGTGGGGACATGCCCTGAAGCTCAGAGGTGCCAAATTCAGTGGTAATACAGGGAAGCACTTTTCCCCCCAGACGGCGATGAACCTACAAAACAGCCCATCAGCTAAGACAGTAGACATGAATTCAGTTCAGGTCTTTAACGAAGCATGGACAAATTCTGGCTTACTATGGAAATCACACAGTACCCTGTACAGCAGAGAGGGTAGGAAAAGCTCTATAGATTCATGTCTACTGTCTTAGCTGATGGGCTGTTTTGTAGGTTCACCACCCTCTGGGGGGAAAAGTGCTTCCCTGTATTACCACTGCATTTGGCACCTCTGAGCTTCAGGAATATCCACACATTATGTCTTTGTTGTGGCCTTGTGGAATTTGTCCATGCTTCATTATAGACCTGAACTACAGGGAAGGCAAGTCGCTTGTCTTCCCAGCAGCTACAAAGTTTATAACAGAATCGCCCACTGTAAATAGATGAGAAGCTCATACAAACTACTACCAGGATCGTCCTCTTTGAACAGTGGCACTTTCCACTAACTAAAGCCGGATCATTCTGTGGATACAGACAGCTTCTACAAACTACTGCCAAATCGTTTCCTGTGGATCACGTGGAACAACTGCAAACTACAACCGGACTGATTCGTCCCCTAAACAGAGAGGTGTAGCCTCACTCCTTGCAATCAGAAATAACACAGAGGTGCAGCGTCAAACTGTATATCCGAATCGTCCCCTACGAATCAAAGTGCAGCTAAAAAACTTTACAATGGGATTTTCCCCTGCGGTTGTGAGATGGCTACAAACCACGAGCTGGTGGTCACCTTCTGATCCAGTTCTAACAACCCAATTAATTCCTGATTGTTGCTCACTAAATGGGACCCAAAGCGTTTGCACTTAGCAAGAACGCTGTAAACCATCGTCCTTCCATTTCAGAGGTTACAACAAAAGCAGCGACTCGGCTGGTCTCCCTGATTTCAGCCCTAGTGCATTCACCAGTCAGCGCTGCTCCCTTGTTACGGGTCCCAAAAGAGTCCACAATCCAGTCCAACAAGGCAAGGCGCATGGGGGTAGACCAGAGGATAGTGCAGGGCCTTCAGCAGGAGCCTCCACTCGGGAGCAATGTAATTTAGATGAAGACCTCTCCCATCGCAGATCCCCGCTCTCACCTGCCCAGGGTTCACACTCTCCCTCGCTTCTCTTCTGAAGTAAAACCAAGTGTATGCTGCCCCTCTGTGCACTTGTTTGCCAAGAATATGTGGCAACTATTACATGGCTGGGAATTGTGACTCCTGTCAAGAAGACTGGGCAATCGTAGAGTCTCGCAGTCTAAAATTAGTGAGTGGACTGCTTCAGGTTCATAGTTTGTAGGTATAAATATGCCACCTCCTTTGTAGCTCTTTGCAGCCACATTTCAGACAAAACGTAACAAAATATAACGGGTCCCATATAGTACTTAAAATTCAAGTTCAGCTAACACTGTTACACGCTTGACTGTATTGCTGGCTAAAATAATTAACATGGGCAGCACATCTTGTTTATACTTTGATTCCCAATGACTCAGTAAGTAACATGCAAATGCTAGATTCCTTTTGTGAGTAACAAAAGGGGTCTATAATATTTTTCCAACTGAGGAAGCTTAAGTATGATCAAATCACTAGAACATAGTCATAGCCCAGATTCTGTGCTTTCAACTCACACTGAAAACAATGCATTTGCAAAATAGATGTACTAGCACCTTGTTCAACTTTTGCTCCTTATTTGCTGTAGTGGGTTACATAGAAACATATATTTTGACGGCAGATAAGGACCGCTTGGCCCACCCAGTCTGCCCATTTCCCTACCTAATGGATAAGCTGCAGATCCTAGTTAACCAGCAGCCTACTTCTTCCTACCCCAACCCCCTAGAATTGCCTTATGACTGTCCCATGCATGCTTGAATTCCACCACTGTTTTTGACTCCACAACCTCCTCCAGAAGGCCATTCCATGCATCCACAACCCTCTCTGTGAAAAAATACTTCCTTAAGTTACCTCTGAGCCGCCCCTTCTATCTTCAAATTGTGCCCCTTGTTCTTGCCCATCTCTTTTTTGAAAGATGCTACTCTCTTGGACTTTGTTGATTCCTTAAGGTACTTGAACGTTTCTATCATGTCCCCTCTCCTCATTTCCTTGAGGCTATACATATTTAGCTCCTTAAGTCTCTCTTCATATGTCTTCCAGTGCAGACCCTGCACCATTTTAGTTGCCTCCTCTGGACAGCTTCCATCCTGTCTATGTCTTTGCAGAGATTGGGTCTCCAGAACTGCATGCAGTACTCAGATGGGGTCTCACCAACTGTCTGTACAGAGGGATAATAACTTCCTGTTTTCTACTGGTGATGCCTCTCCCTATGCATCCCAGTATCCCCAGCCCTCCTTGCTGCCCTCTCACATTGCTTGCCCACCTTTAGGTCATCTGATATGACTACCCCAGGTCCCTTTCCATTTTTGTTGTTGTTAGTATCTCACCCATTGTGTACTCTTCCCCTGGGTTTTTGTTTCCCAGGTGCATTACCTTGCACTTCTTAGCATTGAATCTAAGCTGCCATACATTTGACCATTCCTCTAACCTTGCCAAGTCCCTTCTCATCCTTTCCACCCCACCTTGTGCATCAACTCTGTTGCAGATCTTTGTGTCATCTGCAAAGAAACATACTTTTCCTTCCAGTCCCTCTGCAATGTCGCTTATAAAGACATTGAAGAGGACCGGTCCTAATACTGAACCCTGCGGTACCCCACTAGTAACCCCCATATTTTCAGAGTGGACTCCATTTACTATTACTCTCTGTGTCCTATTCTCCAGCCAATTCTTTACCCAGGCTGTCATGTTGGGACCCACTCCCAGGCTGGCTTACTTGTATATTAATCTTTTGTGTGGGACTGTGTCAAATGCCTTGCTAAAGTCTAGGTAGGCCATGTCCACAGCCCCCTCCCTGATCTATTACTTTGGTCACCCAGTCAAAGAAATCTATCAGATTTGTCTGGCATGACCTTCCCGCTGTGAATTCATGCTGCCTTGGGTCCTCTGCCCCTCTGGCCTCTAGATACTCAACAATTCTTTCCTTTAGAAGTGATTCCATCATTTTCCCTACCAATGAGGTTAAACTAACAGGTCTGTAGTTTCTTGCTTCTGCCTTGCTCCCACTTTTGTGAAGGGGAATCACATCTGCCCTCCTCCAATCCCTCGGGTACCACCCCATAATCCCATGATTTGTTAAAGAGGGTAGTTAGTGGTGTCACTAGTTCTACCCTTAGTTCTTTTAGAATTCTGGGATGAATCCCATCAGGCCCCATTGCTTTGTCCACCTTCAGTTTTAAGAGTTCTTTCAGAACCCTTTATTCTGTAAATGGGCTGGTATCAACTTCTGTATCCAGAGTGTTTCTGCTGTTTGTTTTAGGTACCTCCCCCTCTTCCTTTGTAAATACTGAGCAAAAATATTTGTTTAGTATCTCTGCCTTTTCACAGTCTCCTCTGCCACCTCCCTCCCCTTTATTAAGCCTCACTAACCCTCCCTTGGTCTTCCTTCGCTCCCTGATGTACCTATAAAAGGTTTTATCCCCCTTCCTAACTGAGTTGGTTTCCTCCTGCATTAAAGTTTAGATAGTCAGGAGCATATCGCCCCACTTCACACATTGAGTGGCGTTAGTCATTTAACTCATCGGAACTTTCAAAAGTTCCAGGTTCCAAATGGATAAGATGTCACCCTGCACTTTACACTGTGACCTAAAGTAGAAAAATCATATTAATGTGTGATACTCTATTCATAGTAAAGTTTATTAGCACCAGGACAATGTTTTCCTTCATTTACAGATCTGTATTTCCATGATTTAAGTTGTCACACATGTATCACTTTGCCACACATTTTGCGGGAGATTGCATCTTTAGTTTATTTTTTTATGGAGAGATAGCAATGTTGGGGTCCCACCTCAGTTCACTTCAGCAGTCACCTTTTTTTCATTCTGTACCATATGCATATTTTATTTTCAGCTTGGCCTGTGACATTTTTATTTTATTTTTTGAGGGGAAGCAGCAACCTTAGTCCTAGGGGCCACCCTACCCATTCAGTCCATGACTGTTCGTCTGCCTCTGAGTGTCTGTGCTATACCTCAGGGAGTAATTTTATAAGATTAAGATGTCACATCAAGAGGCAGTGCCCTGCACTGTGCTGTCCTTTACTTACTGCAATTTTAGTAAGACAATAAGTGAAAGAATTAAAACTAATAAAACGCATTTGCTTTGACTGACCCCCCCATGAGCACTGGGCCCCAGCGAACGCAGAATTAGCTGATGCCTAAAACCAGCTATGCAAACAAAAACTATAATTCAAATACAGAATACAACCTTATCACTTCGGAATGTGCTGCACTCATGCTACTGTTTAACTTTTTGCCAGGAATTACTGAATAATAAGTACTACTACTGCATAGTCTGGTTTAGCAGGGACATTTTCATTTAAACTTTTATTTATTTGTTTGTGTGTTTATTTATTTCAAATATTTTAACAAGAATGGCATACTGAGCTGGTAAGAGCTCGTTTCCAGATCAGTCCTGAAGAGGGGGAAAGATAACAGATACAGCAATACAGGATACAAAATACATTCAATGGAATCAGTACAACAGAAATAAACAGGACAATTATTCCTATGAATAAATTGGCAAGAATAAGTCACCATGCAATAAAGTGTGGAACTGAACAAAAGAACAATTAAATGGTTATCAACTTGAAAACTGGGGGAATTACAGATACTGGTTAAAGCAGGGAAGTGCAGAGGGACAGAACATTATTAAGTTGCAGGTAAGAAGTAATCCAACATCTGTCCCATTGAAACATCAATCAATCAAAATCTTTATTTATCCAGGTGAACATCATTGAGCAGAGCTCTTTTACAAGACGGACCTGGTTAGAACAGGGTCGTGTAACATCCATCATAAAAACATATAAATACATTTAAATAAGTATATAAACACAAACACAATGGTGCAGTAATAGGGGAGTCAAATGATAAAAGGAAGACAAGGCGAGACATAACAATGGAGGATTCAAATACAAGGGGGCAGGTACACCATTGAACCATGCAACTGTATATAAATCATGTTCTCTGTATAGAAGTACCAGTTAGTTCATTTACCAGGGGCAGTCACTAGTACTAGCCATGAAAATGGCTTGGAGAACCACCAACTAATGGCAGATGGGTTACCAGGAGGGGTATGTAATATGTAAGCGAAGGATAAACATTATGAGAAGTGAAGTCCCAAGGATAGGTCGGTAGAGCTGATGCGGCGGTGGGGGCCTACGGGGAGAGGGAAAGGGGAGTTAGGACTTTTATAGTATGATTGCGTGTAGATTGTGGATGAAAACAGTATAGAGTTGTGAAAAGAAGGCTGGAGAAAGCGACAAGCTAGACCAGTATCAAAGCAAGGACAGAGGCATCAAGGTGTTACATGAAAGCATGATGACAGACCAGGGCCAAGGAAGAGACAAGCACTAGCAGTAATTCTTTCATGGTTAAATGGTACAGGTTAGCATGACGAAAATTCATGGTCATGGGAAACAACTGCACTGATCATTTCTGAGTCGTGAATATAAGAGCTTGAAAGATGAGATGCCGATGGGTGACCTCAGTTTCAGTTTTTTTTTGCAATTTATTCCACAAGGACAGTGTAAAGCTTATAGCAGCCCTGCCAAAGTGAGAGTTAACTTTGGAAACCATCAGTAGGAGAGATTTGCAACTTCTCAGGGCGTAATTGCCTATTGGTGTTATAGGAAGACAGTCTGAGTATCCGATGCTATTTTGATTTTTTATACTCTCACAATTAGCAGTATTCATTCTGCTAGTACAGGACTTAGTGGTGTGATACTTCTTAGTATCTGAAGTTTAACAGGGGGCACAGCTCAGATTACTACTTTATTGTAGGTTATGGCTGGTGTAGGGAATTGAACCTGAAACCGATCAAGATAGGCTGGAGGATTATTTTACAGAGCTGTTTTTTTTTTTTTTTAACATTTGGCCAGCACCATTTCCATTAATGTTATGTAAAACACATTAGCAGCAGACAGGGGGCGCAACAACAAATTATCTCTGCATTTTTATCTATCTTTGCTACCGCAATTATTTTAAATGTAACATATATTGTGACCAAAGTACTAGGAAGAGGGTTAAAAACAACTCAGCATGGTGATAAAAGTCAGTCATGGAGGGTATACAGGACCACATGGCTTCCACTCATAAAAACGGTCCAGTAAAGCATATGGCCCAAGTAGTGCCTTTGTAACTGAACTGTGAAACAGCAGTACTGTACATGACATTAGGTTATTCTAGACATTTCATTTTTGTGTGTTTCAACTCTGAGAAGGGAATTATCTCTACTGATTGTTAACCAAGTTGATTTGGACAGCTTTAAGTCCCCTGTACTTGCAAGATACCCTGTACTTTATAGCCCAACCTTGTGAGCTTCTTAGCATTTTGTTTCAGTTATAATATAATGAACTGTGCACTATGTCAGTATCAATTTCGTCTGGCCTCATTAGCGCAGGATTCCCTGGAATGCCCCATGGCCTCTACAGAGTGTTCCACAGCCCCGTCACTGCCCTGTTTTACTTCTAACCAACTATAACCTGATGCCCATTATTTCATGCATCTAGCATGTAAACAGTTTAGAGCTGGGTGAAACAGTGCACAGCTTATAGTGTTATAAATGAAACAAATTGATTTGATAATAGCAATAAGGCATGACCAGGGGTCACATTAACAGCCTGCTAGTCACCCACTTGTGGTGTATCGTTGCATGAGGTGTGGCCGAGTGCCATATTGTACCCGGGGTTTATTAATTTATAGTAAATCTAATCCCCAGTCATGCTGTACTGCTATTATACAAAAAATATTTCAAAATAAACTATTAAAAGTATACTTTTTGAATGTTTTTCTAATTTAGAGGGAGAGTGTTTTTTAAATATTTCTTCTTCCAACAGTTATGTAATGATGGTTCAAAACCAGAATGCAACATTCCAGAAATTAAACAGTGCTACAAGATGCACTGCCTAGGGAGCTGGTAGAGGTGGAGACTGTGGATGGGTTTAAGAGGGATGGGACAGGTGCAGGGAGGGTAACTGACCAGGCCCAATACAGGTGGAACATCTGGGATTGGGGATGGTATAACCTAAGGGGGGGTACCAAAATCAGCCCTCAGTGCGGGTGCTGAAAATCGAGCAGACTCGAGAGACCGTTAGGCCTATTCTGCTGGCATTTTAGTATGTATGTTAGTATGCAAGATGGAATGTTGACAGGAAGAATATGCCATTGTGATCAGGCTGTACATGACATTGTAATGGGGATTAATTTAAGGTTGCTGGGGGCATAACAGCCAATCATATTGCAGCACTTTGAGATCCTTTTTATAATTACTTTTAAACCATGTCTACAGCACGGTGAGGGTGACAGGTATGTTGTACTTATTAGGAACTGAATATTTAGCTCTGCAGCACCTGCTATCATAATTTTGCTTCACTTGGTTGCCTCCACACTCAGTCCTGTGGCCCACCCCACCCTTCTTGCACCCAAGAAAAGCACAAGACTTCACTGAAATGATCCAGCCAGGGTGCTGTTAGCCCACAGGAGGGCAAGAAAAATGCATTGTTTTGCTGATGTCAGCTGCTCTTTCAGCAAATGCCACAGAAACAAAAATGGGTGTACCAGATGGACCCCTAGTCACCTTCTGCTGTCACCTTCCTATGTTTCAGTTAAGTGTGGTCCAGCATCATTGCAGTGGTAGTGTATACTTGGTTGTAGATGGTGGGGGTTAGGAGGCTTCCATCATACAAGACCTAGGTAATTTGTCAAGGGGACAGTAAGTGCAGAGAAGGGATTTCATAGCAGTGCTAGTGTTCTCTGGAATAATTGAGCATGTTAATTTCTTTTAATGTTTGCCATTGTTTTAGATGCTCAGGTGTGATTAACAGCTCCTTAAGATCTTGCACCTAGCAGTACAATGTTAGGGATCACACAATGGACTAAATATGAGTCTCTAGCACACCATTGTTTATCCTCAGCTAATCTCCTGGCTTTCAGCAGGTGCTGTTAAGTGCCCTTGTTTTGTAACAATATATTTAATTACATTTAGTCTTGGTGTAATTTAAACAGAATTTACCATCAGAATTGGCAATATGACACAGAAAAGAAAGTTTCTGGTGTATTAACATTCCATATTTTCAAAAGCAATTGACTACATTACACTCATAAACATACAATTTGACACTAGATAAGGACCACAGGGGCCATCCTAGTCTGCCCATTTTCTTCACAAATGTCATTATGCAGCTGTGGTGGATCTGACAAGACTTTGTTTTAACCCCTACACCTCCCCTCCCTGCCCTCTTCCCAATACTTATCTTTACTTATCTTATGATCATTACTCATTCCTGCTTATGAAACAGAATCAGAGTGGGAGAGCATTATGGATTACGAGTCCTGTCTGATCTTAAATGACTACGTCACTATGTTATGACTCCCAACGGCTACAGTTCCTACCTACTAGCACTCACTTTGATGGTGCTGTTCCTGGAAGAGAGGTCACAAACTGCTGATCAAGTGTGAACAGCATGCTCGCCATATAATCCCACAACACTGACCTGGGGCGTGGATGCTGCATGCTTTTTCTGCACTATTAAATTACATGGAAAACTCCTCCATTAGGCCAAAGGACCTTTCCTTGTCTGCTATTACCCAGGGAGGCCTCAGTGTCCAGCAGAATGCTAGCATGACCCCTGCTGTCCTAAGAAACACCAGTACAGGTTCTAAGGAAGTTCCCAAAAGCTCTGCTTTTTGCCATACAGTGAGTAGTTGTAATCCGGATTTGTAAACAAGAAAACAATCTCACAAAATGTAAAATCTGACCATTCAATCACTAAATTACATAAATCACAACTTCTCCAATTAAACAATCCCTCTTTGTAAACATGAGTAGTATATTCTTAAAAAGTCTTGCACAGGGATTTAAGAAGAGCTGAAAAGTACTACACAGCAGAGGTGATTTATTTTATTTCATTTCAAATGTGCAGGACTTGTGTAAGTGAATAAGCAAAAGGGCTTTGGATTTGGGGGGTTTTGTGTTCTGTTTTTGTTTACTGTTCTGTAATTCTTAATAACCAGAAAAGGGGACTACTGTAGTTAGAACTGCTGCCCCTTTACTATTGTACTAGTGAACTTTGCTCTTTAACTCGTTTCAGCGGTTTCTCACTGATTGTTTTTCTTCCTGTCCAGAACACACCAAAATACCCTCCTTCCCCCAAATCCCACCTTCCCCCAGGTCATTCACATTTACTATTTATTTTATTTATTTGAATTTTGGTAACTGGGTGAGCCTGCTGAAACATTAGTCCCTTTTAAGGGGTGACCCAGAAAGTGCAGAACATATACAACGACATGGCAGTAGCAGTGGATGCATTTACATCATTTACTGATTTACAAAAATTCATAATTTACAGAAACATTCACAGACTACAATGACATGGCAGTTACAGTGGTTATACTTATAGTGTTCATACATTTACAAAATGCCCCATTTACAGATATACTTAAATATTTACATAAACATAAAGGGTCAGGGAGAGGGAGTTCTGATACATATGATGATCAGTGAGTGGGGAGAATTTATGCATAGCATTATGGAAGCCGGACCAAGAGTCAGCGAAAGGAGTAAAGTGAAGAGGCACTGAGGTGGTGTAATTGAGAGGACTGGAACTTAGCGAGGGAGGTGCAGGATAAGGTACAGTGTGGTACTGAGTTTCAGCTAGACACCGCTGAGAAGAAAAAAGATCTTCGGGACACTACTAACCGTGGTTTGGGCAGTACGAGAAGAGGGAGGGAGGTGGATCTAAGAGCATGCAAAGATTGCTGGAACTAAATAAGTTCAATAAGGCAAGGAGAGGTGTAACAGTGGACCAGTTTGTGCACGAGACTCAGCGTGGCATGCTGGAGTTTGGATTCGTACGTTAGCCAGCCCAGGGAAGAGAGGACATCGCAGCGGTTGTAGCAAGCATTGCCCCTAAGACAAATATTCCCACCCTATAACAGGCCCGTTTAAGGCGAGATAGGATAGTTGTGTTTGGTTGTAAGTAGTAGCGGGGCACCATATGTAAGGAGGGGCAGAAGGGTGGCGGCCGCAATCTTGTGGCATGAAGTCAATGTGAGGAAGGGTCATATGTGGTAGAGCAGACCCAGCATTTGGTTTAGAGCTTTGGTTAAGAGGGTGACATGAGTGTTCAGGGAAAATGATGAATCTAAGATGATACCCAGATATTTAAAGGATGGGACAGATTCAAGGGCATCACCATTATGAGAGAGTATCGCCAAGAGGGAGGGTGGGGATGCAGTGAGAAGGAGGAATTGGAGAACAGCTTGTTTTTGGTTTTTTTTTGGTGTTGAGGACTAGTTGGTTATCTAGAAACCAGCCCTCGAGAATTTGGAAGTCTGAGGCGAGCATGCTGTTAAGCTACCCGACATCAGATGAAGAATGGTAAACAATGGCATCATCCGTGTAAAGGTGCACAGAAGGTCCCTCAGCAGTTATTTGGTAATTCATTAATGAATAGGGAAAATAATAATCAGCCCAGGATAGAGCCCCGAGGGAGCCTTGGGTTACTGGTCTGAGATCAGAGAGAGAACCGGTCCACTTGACCATTTGAATGCAGCCAGTAAGGTAAACTTTGGAGTCGAGTTAAGGCACTAATGTCAAAGACAAGTTAGTGTAGCTACTGTAAAAGGAGATTGTGGTTGACCAAGTCAAAAGCCTTCATCAAATTGACCAAGATAGCAACAGTGGCAGAGCCCTAGTCCATAGCATGGAACAGGTCAGATGTAACTTATCAAGGCAGTGAGGGTACTGTTTTTTTTTTTTCTGAACCCATGCTGGAACCTTTCAGAGGAGGTGGTGGTGGTCCAGATAATCCTGTAGATGGTTACAGAGTATATGCTCTTGGATTTTTGCCAGTGGGCAGAGGATGGAAATAGGCCTACAGTTCTCAACAGTTGCGTTGGGTCTACTCTCATGAATGCGAACAACCACGGCTTCCTTCCATTTATCAGGGACAGTCCCCAGGAGGAAGGATCAGTTAAACAGGTCACGGACTGGGAGGGTGTGGGCTGCAGCTTCCAATTTGAGAAATTTGGGTTCGAGGGTGTCACGACTGGGGGACCTGTCAGCTTTTAGGTTAGCTAGAATCCGGCGAACTTGACTGAGGGTGGCAAGTTTAAGGTGAAAGGCTGGGCGAGCACCAGTGTCCACTGGTGGGGAAGGGGAGGGGGGAGTTGGTAAAGAGTGAGGTATATCTCTGTGGGTCAGTAACAAATTCATTAATTCCAGTGGCAATGGACGGGGGGGTCAGAGAGGACCATGCCTTGCACAGAGAGTTTGGGGCCTCAGAGGACTTGTTTTTCATTAGGGAGTTCACCTGCCTCCAGAATTCTTTGGGATTACAGAGATGCTCGATTTGAGTGACCTGAAGTGGATGTGCTTAGCTTTCTAAATAGAATTTTTACACCTGTTCCTGAGCTGCCTATAGACTTGCCAGTCAGAGGGTAGCCCACTTCATTTGAAGGTCTTCCAAGCCGATCGTGAGTGGTCATGAGCTTCCTAATATCCTTTGAGAGCCATGGAGTTTTGATCCCTTTTAATCTGCACCTCTTCATGGGGGCATGAAGATCAACTATATTGGTGAAGGTGGTCACGAAAAAATTGAGGGCCTAGTTGATGTCCGGGAGTGTGTTTATCAGTCCCCTAATGGCATCCAAGATAAAGGCAAGAAAAGCACTGGGACTGAAATGGGACATATCTAGGACCAAGGTGACCTTGGGTGGAGGGTTAGAGAAGTTATTTTGCCAGATACAGAAGGTAGGGGAGTGATGACTGATACTGTCAGCAAGTACACCCACAGATTTCACCTTATGGACATAGTTGGTGATCACCCAATCAAGCAAGGAATGGTTGCCTGATTTTGTGTCGATTCTTGTTGGAACACTGATGAGCTGAGCCAGGTTGCCATCGGCAAGAGAGGAACGAATCTTGTCAGAACTGGGGTTCAGCCAGTCTGTGTTAAAATCTCTACAGAGTATGAGGTCATGACGAGGGAGGCCGGCAAGGGAGGACAGAAAGTGGTGGGGGGGAGGCAGATGGAGGTCTCTTTGGGAGGCAGATTGGCACAACCCCCTATTAATTTTTGGATGCAGAGAGTCAGGGAGAGAAACAGTGACTCTGCCACATGGGGTTCAGGGGCAGGGGTAGGGATTTCAATGGCATCTAAGCCAACCTGGACATACATGATGACACCACCTCCCTGTTTACTCAGCCTGCTTTCCTGAAGCAGTTGTAAGCGTGTATTGCTATCTCATGTTACGAGTTTGGCAATCTTGGGACGCAGACTTCGGGTGTTTATATGAGCAAATCTCAACCCTTTAGGGGACTGGCCGATGACAACTGTGGGGAGTGTACAGATGTGGTGTGCAGGGCCAGGGTCAAGTTCAATATCTCCGGTTCAGATTAGGAGGATGAGGAGGGGTAGGAATGGCCAGATTGAGGAGCGGAGTAGCTTCTTGGTGATGCAGCTGAGAGGTATAGATACACGTAGTATTTTCTGGAGCCAATGCCCAGATAAACAGTACTACGTTTGGGGAGGCAGGGAGTGAGTAGATGCATACGAATGGGTTCCGGGGGCATATGCCGTGGCAGTGGGTGCTTACTGCAGAGGGTAGGGTGCATCAGGGAGACAGCAATAAGGTAGTCAGTGGCACAATGGATCAGAAGGCAGGAGAGGGCAGCCAAGCAGCCTGCCTTGCACATAGCAGGTGGATGATAGATGCCGTTGCTTAAAATAATGAGCAAGAGTTAACCTGAACCGGAGGGGGGACAAGGGGGTTAAAGGGCCGGAGAGAGGTAGGTCAGAGTCAAGACTACTAGGACGGCCTAGTGACTAGTGTGATAGACTACCAGGTGGAAAGTGCAGTTACGTAAGAACTTACCATAACAGTAGATCTTCGAAAGGAGCTCTTGCAGCAGGCTATAACCATTAGGACTATTGCCACAGGCCTTAGGACACCCCGGAATAATTCTTAACTAGCAGTACCCAGCAGGGACTGGCTCCTGATGTCGGCTCCACCCCAACGTCGGCCACGGTACATATGAGGGCGGACCCCTGCTCCACCCCAGTTCCCCTGCCAAGACCTGAGAACAGGCCCTAACGAGAGAAAGAAGTGAAGCCTGTAGATGATGTGCTGAACACCTCACTCGGGGGATGGAGGGTGGGAAAGCAGCACCTGTTGCAAGACCTCCTCTCAAAGATCTACTGTTACGGTAAGTTCTTACGTAACTGTACTATCTTACTCCGAGTGGGAGCTCTTGCAGCAGGCTATAACCATTAGGACTGAATCCCAAGCAGTCCCGTGCCAAGGAGGTGCCTACCCTGGGAGCAGGAAGGATGGAATAATGCTGACAACACAGCAACTCAGGACAGTAGTCCCTGAAGGACTGCCAAGCCAAAACCGCTACGGTGTCTGGATGCAATGTCCAGGCTATAGTGCCTCACAAATCTGCACAGAATTCCAGGTGGCTGCCGCACAGATGTCTCTTATAGAGACATTCTTCTAGGTGGCAAAAGAAGCCGAGACTCCCCTAGTGGAGTGACCCCTAACTGGGCCCGGAAGGGGTTTATTGTACTTCTCATAGCAAAACACAATACAGTGGACAAGCCACTTAGAAATAGTCTGCTTAGACACCGGTTTGCCCAAGTGTTGTGGTGCAAATGCCACAAACAGTTGCTCTGATTTACGGTGTGCAGCTGTGCGCTTGAGGTAGTACCTCAGCGCCCTGTGAACGTCCAGTGTGTGAAGGAGAGCTTCTCCCCTGTTGGAAGGAGAAGAAAAATAAACTGGAAGGTCAACCCACTGGTTAAGGGTCAACTCCGAGACCACTTTAGGAAGGAACTTAGGATTTGTTCGAAGGGAAACCCTTTCCCTGTGAAAAACCAAATAAGGCTCTTTACACATCAGAGCCTGGAGCTCAGAAACTCTTTGAGCTGAGGTAACAGCTACTAAAAAACAAACCTTCCAGGAAAGGTAATGCAGCTCACAATCAGACGTGGCTCGGGGGGGGGGGGAAGAGTGAGCTTCTCTAACACAAACAGGAGGTCCCAGGGAGGTCTCATATGCAGAATACCCCATAAAAAGGTGCAGGCCACATCTAGTTGCGATAAGGTTCTATCCCCCAAGAGGACATGATATGCAGAAATGGCCCACATATGCACCTTTATCAATGAGTAGCTCAAGCCTTGTTGGTAGAGGAGAGGAGATACTGCAATGCTGAGTTCACCAGACAGGTAAGGGGGTCCAGACAGTGAGACGATGCCCATAAGCAGAAACACTTTCACTTCATAGCATAAATGGAGTGAATAGAGGGATTCCTCATCGAGACAAGGACGTCCGCCACCTCCTGGGAGACCCCATACCTGGATTTTGCTACATCTGCAGGAGCCAAACATGAAGGTGCAAAGACCTGAGATCTGGATGGACCTGCATGCCCTGATCCTGGGACAGCAACTGCAAGCATATTGGCAGCGGGACTGGAGGTTCCAAGGACAACCGCTGAAGCAGTGGGAACCAAATCTGCAGAGGCCACAATGGGGCGATTAGAATCACCCGAGCCCCCTCACCCTGTATCTTCAACAGCTCTCTCTGAATAAGAGGGAAGGTGTAAAGAAACCTCCCTGCCCAACAAAGGGACAACACGTCTGGTCAGAAAGCACCAGGCGCGAGCTCTCATGAGCAGAAATCTGGCAGTTTGGCATTGCGTGGGGACGCAAAGAGGTCCGGCTCTGGACAACCCCATGTGTCGAAGAGCTGGTCTGATACTGATTGTAGTAACTCTCACTCATGCGCTTTGGACTGAGACCTGCTTAGGCTGTCTGCCAAGTTGTTTAGGATGCCTGGGACGTGCACTGCCTCCCTCCTGCCAGCATGTTGAAGCCCAGGGCACGCCCACAACCACCCGCAACTGTCCCAGTATGACATCTGACACGGGGAGCAGCCGTGGGCATGTCCAAAGACACCCTGTGTAGCTGGAGCTATTAACAGCTCCAGTTTCCAAAGTACATGTCCCAGTGCTACACCAGGACCAGATATAGTCCTGCAGTCGACTGCCAGACTATACCTGGTCCCGGTACAGCACCGGGACATGTACTTTGGAAACCAGAGCTGTTAATAGCTCCAGTTACATACACAGAATGTCTATGGATGTGCCCGAGGCTGCTTCCTGTGTCAAGCGTCATACTGGGACAGCCATGAGTGGTTGTGGGCATGCCCCGGGCTTCAACATGCCAGTGGGAAAGAGGCAGACTCAACCAGATAAGAGTACATTATTTCAGCAATCGTAACTGACAAAAATTCATACACTTTGCTAAAAAGCTAATCAGACCATGCCTTACACCCAGGCACATCCCAGTTACAGCTGGACGTTTCCCTTTAACAACATACAGCTTGCCCCTCAGAAAGACATCACTTTCTGTTTTAACATTACATGAAATGGCTGCTGCCTTGTTTTGGTTTACAGATCATATAGATATTCATCTCTCAGAACTCCTGACACCTACAAGGAAGCCCAATGCCTCATGTGAAACACCTTTTCATGGGTTTTTGCAATCTGAGAGATCCCTGCAATGTTCCCTTCCCCTGTAAGTGCTTTGGGATATAGTGTGTATGAAAAGTGCTATACAAATGCAACTTTTTCTTCTGCATCAACGACCAGTTGAGAGAAGTGACTTATCAGCTCGGAGAGCATCTCCCTGTAGCACTGACCTGAGAAAAGAGCAAGCATCCAGCTTCATCACATGGCAGCATGTCGTCCACCAGAACCGTGGTCCATGTCCCATCCTTGCAGAGCCGCACCTGGTAGGCCCCTTCAGGACATATGGTTCGAGTTATCATCACCTTCTCCACCAGCTCAGGGCGTTCAGCCAGGACAGCCAACGCACTCAGAAACCTGCAATCCACAGAGAAAAATACAACCCTGTCAGATGGGGACACAACAAAGGAGTGTGTACACAAAGCAGAGAGAAAGTGCCGGAGAGCGGAGCTTCCGAGTCTACACCCCTCTAATGAGGAAGATCTGACTTTGACCACTAAAAACAGGCCTGATTGGGTGTGAGATGGTAGCAATGTAGTGGTAGACCCGAAAAGAGAAAGAAGAGAAAATGATTTGATTCTGATGACTGGAAGGGGGATTAGAAAGGTGCTAGCAGGAAAAAAAAAAGGTGGGGTATGTAAAACAAATTGGAAAAATCAGAGAGACTCTTCGACAATAGGGAGACCCATAAAGAATGCCAAAGAGTGAATGTGTGTGCAAGAGACAAGATCTTTCAGTATGTGAGGCACAGAAAGGACTAGTGCATGCATGCATGCATGAGTGCATGTGTGAGCCTCAGGGGCATAGCTACAAGGGTGCAGGGGGTGCAGTGGCACCCGGGCCCACGAGGTTTGAGGGGCCCAAATCATAATTTTGATGTTTATTCAAAATTGGGGAGGGGCCCTGTAACATCACCTTGCACCCAGGCCCTTTGGGAGTTTGCTACGCTACTGGTGAGCCTGTGAGGTGTGTGTGAAGGAATGGGTGTATAGTACGTGTGAGCCTGGGAAAGGGAATATGGCAGGCATTAGAGGGGGAAAAAGAGGAAAAAAAAAACAGATAAAAAAACAGACATACTACTATAATCATATCTTTAATGCAAAAAAGAGAACATTGTATCAAAAAAATACAATCATCTTACTTTCTCTCCCTTGGTCCTTAGACACACTTACTGTAGCTGTCTACATAGTCCTGCAAGCAAATTTTATGCTAACTTGCCTGAACAACTTGCACTGGTATTATACTGTGCCATGGGAAACACTTACACATTCAATAAAAGCTTATTAACAGAGAGAGAGAGAGAAAGAGAGAGAGAGAGAGACAGACAGACACGCTGTGCTAAATTCTCATTTGCTTCACAATCCCTGAAGCTGAGGAAAAGTGAGTCACGGAGGCTATAAAAGACTCAAAGATTGAGTAAATGTTACACTTAGAGGCTGCTAAATACACTGCAGGACATTTTGTAGAAGATAAAATAAACCAGGGCTTCAGCACCTCGCTGTATGAGACAGGAAGAGCTGCAGAGGCAAACAGTAAAGCAGGAACAAGCAGCCTGGCAGCTCAGGGCTGGGACACTCTTTCTCTCAAAGATGTAAGCACACAAACAAGTATGGTGGGAGTGGGGGTGGTGCTAGTGGTAAGGCCCTGAAGGCGAGCCCTGAGGCATGGATTCCTGACTTTTATTCACAGTGAAAGTCTTGAAATAAGAACTAGCACAGTCATCTTTCCAGAAAGCCCTGCTGAAGGCTGCAGGGTTCTTGGTCCATTTTCAAAAACATTGTATGTGAGTGATGCAGTGGCAAGCAGATTTTTGTGGACAAAGATGAGGACAATGAGGGCACCAGTGTATTCATTACACAGAAACATAAAAGTTGTCAGTAGATAAGGACCTCCTGGCCCACCCAGTCTGCCCTATTTTCCCTACCTATAGTGCCATCGCAGACCCTATCCAGTCTCTGGGTTCCCCCCCCCCCCGCCTTACTTCTAATATCCCCTGGAGTCAATCCCATGCCATTCCTGAATCCTGTTACCGTTTTAGGCCCCACCACCTCCACTGGGAGGCTGTTCCATGTGTCCACAACCCTCTCCATGAAGCTGTACTTCCTCACATTTCCTCTGAGCCTCCAGCCTCATACTGTGTCCCCTTGTCCTCCAGCATCTTTTTCTTTGGAAAATGCTACCTTCCTGTACCTTGTTTATTATACCTGTGAGGTACTTGAATGTTTCTATCATAGCCCCCTTTCCCTCCTTTCCTCTAGGGAGTACATATTTAATTCCTTCAGCCTTTCTTCATAGGGCTTTGGAGCAGGGCCTGCACCATTTTGGCTGCCCTTCTTTGTACTGCCGTCACCCTTTCTATGTCCTTTCGGAGATGGGGCCTCCAGAACTGGACACAATACTCGAGGTGGGGTCTCACCAGGGATCTATACAGGGGTATTATTACCTCCCTCTTTCTGCTGGTGATACCCCTGCCTATGCATCCTAGCATCCCAGTAGCCTTCCACACTGCCTTGTCACACTGTTTAGCTACCTTCAGGTCATCAGAAATTATTATTCCCAGGTCCCTTTCCTGTTTTGTTACTGCTACTACCTCTCCTCCCAGTTGGTATGTTGTGCCCCTGGGTTTCTGTGCTCCAAGTACATGGTTTTGTACTTTTTTTGCGTTGAAACCCAGCTGCCAAACCCTTGACCATTCTTCTAGCTGTTTTACATCATCCCTCATTCTTTCCACCCCTGCCGGTGTATCTACTCTTTTGCAGATTTTTGTGTCATCCACGAACAGGCATACTTTCCCTTCCAGTCCTCCTGCAGTGTTGCTAATAAAGACACTGAAGAAGACTGGGCCTAGTACTAACCCTTGTGGCACCCCACTGGTCACTTTTCCTTCTCTAGCATGGACGCCATTAACAACCACCCTCTGACTCCTATTGCCTAGCCAACTCTCTTAACCATTTTACTACCTTATGACCTACTCCTAGGCTACCCAGCTGGCTTACCAGTCTTCTATGTGGAATAGTTCCGAAGGTCTTACTGAAAGCCAGGTAGGCATCTACTGCTCCTCCCTGATTCACTTCCTTGGTCACCCAGTCAAAGAATTCGATCAGGTTTTCTGGCAAGACCTCTCCCATGCGAAACAATGTTGCCTCAGATCCTGTAGACCACTGTTAACAAGGTATTCCACAATCCTTTGGTTTGTCTGGCAAGACCTCCCCCGCCGTGAAACCATGTTGCCTCGGATCCGGTAGACCACTCTTAACAAGGTATTCCACAATCCTTTCCTTCAGTAGTGATTCCATTACTTTGCCCACTACCAAGGTCAGGTTGAAACACCAGCAATTTCCTCCCTTCTCCCTATTACTTTTGTGGAGTGGGATCACATTCACACTTCTCCAGTCTCCCGGTACCTCCCCTGTTTCTAGTGACAGGTTGAACAGTGCTGTCAGAGGTGCAGCCAGCCCCTCCCTGAGTTCACTCAGTAGACTGGGGCACACCCCGTCTGGTCCCACTGCCTTGTCTACCTTTAACTGTGTTAGTTCCTGTGACAGGAAGATCCTGCCACTCTTGAGGACCGACCTTTTCTTAAATCTCAGGTCCTCGTACAGGGTGGTTATTGTTGTGAACTCCGAGCTTATGTAAAACAACAGGCTGTGTCTATTGTTGTTGGATTTAGTATGCAATAGCACTATGTCATAAAATACCTTGATGTATATACCTTATGTTTATGAAACCTGTAAATGTTGAAAATACCATGGCACTAGGTGTTTCTAATAAAAGGTAAAAAGTACCAGGTGACTGTATTATAGTAATTAAGTTGGTTGTGTTGTTAAATGCATGTACATTGGTACCATGCATTCATACTGCAAACTGAGCCAATCTGAAATTTCATGGTGATTTGCATATATCCCACAATGCTTTACATTATGAAAGTATGTATGATGCTGTGGTTCTTCGAAACTTGGCTTATTGCCAATGCCCTTTGGGGTAACCCTTGTTTCAGTGCTTCTGCACGGAGGTTCTTTGTCTTTAGCTTTTGTTTTGTTTTTTATTATTTGAGCCCCCACCACCCAAGCAAACAAGGCCCGCATAGGGGAGGCTAAATCTCAACAGATAAGCTAGATCAGTAGGTGCTGGCTAACTGTAGAGGAAAGACTTACATAGTCTGTTTCTGCAAACTGATGTACTGAAGAAGGAATATGCCATTACTGAAGGTTATCCTCTGCATTTTGAATAATCACCACACAGAGACTGTGTGTTGAACTTGATGTTCAGTGTCTGGTCCATCTCTTATCCCGCAACCCCTCCACAGTTCTTTAAGGACTCGTTCCTCTGTAAAAGGACTAGTGTCCACCTCCCATTCCTTAATGCCCTTGTTTTTTATTATTAGTCCATTACTTACCCCTTCCTCTGTAATACTGAACAGAAGAATTTGTTCAATATGTCTGCTTTTTGGTGGTCCTCTTCCACACAAACCCCTCCTTTCCCTTTTAGCCTTACTATCCCTCCCCTGGCCTTTCACTTATGTATCTAAAAAATGTTTTATCCCCTTTTTTACTGATTGGCAATAGTCTCCTCTGTTTGTGCTTTTGCGCTCCTAACTGCCTTCCCTGCCTCCCTGTTTTTCTTGGTAACTCTCCCTATCCTCCTCCTCCTGAGTTTTTTTGTACCTTCAAAATGCTAGCTTTTTTGCTCTTACTTTTTTCACTATCTTTAGAGAATCACAGTGGTCTATTTTTTTTCTCTTGCCCTTGCTTACCTGCATGATACAGAGATTTGTAGCTTTTTCAATGCCCTCTTATTTTTTCTCCACTGTTCCTCTACTTCCCCCAGTTTCCTACCCCTGCTAGGGCATCCCTGAGGCATTCTCCCATTCTCTTAAAATCGACCCTACTGAAGTCCAGGACCCTTGTCCTTTATGTGGTTCGATTCTGACCCAGTTCTTGTATTAAACCACACTGTACAGTGATCACTGGTCCCCAGGTGGTCCCCCACTGTGACATCAGCAACACTGTCCCAGTTTGTCAGTACCAGGTCCAGTAATGCCCCCTCACAAGTAGGTTCCTTAACTAGTTGCTTGAGAAACATCACTTGCAGGGAGTCCAGGATGTCCCTGCTCCCGTGTTGGAGGTCTGTAGATCACTCCTGTGAAAATAGCAGCATTACATAGGCATTATGTGTATTTAAAATGTTGGTACACATACACCCCTAACTTACTGAGGGGAAGGACAGACTATTCTCGCAGAGAGAGAGAGGGAGACCATTTCTCAGTGATACAGGTTTTTGACAGATTAGATGGGCCATAAGGCCTTTATCTGCTAACCACATCTCTGTTTCTGTGAAGGGAGAGAGGTGTACACACTAGCCATCATATGACATAATCACAGTACAGTTTCACACAGAGAGGGGAAGGGAAGAGAGAGAGAGAGACACACACAGACAACACAAACACAGCAGCCATCTTGTGACAATATCAGTCCACATGGAGAGGGGAAGAGGGGGGAGAGAGAGAGAAAGAAAGACTCATGCATGTGCACAATCATGTGTGCACACAAACACACACGAACCACCAAGTAACATGATCCTTAAGGGGAGAGGAGAAGAGACACAGGCACACACCAGCCATATCATGACGTGATCAGTCTAGTGAGACTGGACACAGGTCGGGAGAGACACACACACACACACACCCCTCAACTGTCCCACATTACGAGGGATGTCCCTCATTATACCTCTCAAAATTTCTCTGTCCCTCATAGCAAAGGTGCTGCCCACAAAGAGAATGTACTCAGAATTCACATTTTAAAGCAGCAATTAGTAATATTCTAAGATGCTTAATAAATATCAAACTGTGTACAAGTAAGCACAATGGTTTCCAGTGTTCTGAGTTTGTAGCTCCATGTTTGAGGAGTAGTTATTCTTTATAACGGTCCATGTCCCTCATTTTGAGTACCTGTGTACCTCACTGCAGTAACAAGAGGTTGACAGATGTATGCACGTGCACACACACATATTAGCCATCTTGTGACATGATCACAGTCTAGTCACATAGGCACAGGCAGATACGCAGACAGGCAAAGACACTCTAGCCACTCTTTTTTATAGTTGAGATGTTTATTGAGTTTTCAAAGACATAGGTACAGAAACGGTCAGAGAAACTGCAGACATTAGTACAGCCTGCCTTTATTGTATAAAGTGCTGAACATTATAATAAAAGGCTTTCTTTTACAAAGTGATGTCCAAGTCCAATAACTTTTGTTTTTCCAGTCAACGATAAGCTGCTGATAGTCAGCAGTTCTCTGTGGCAAGGAAAGGTCAGAGTACGCAAATAAAGGAGTAATCCCAGTCAACATGTGCAATCTAGATAGAGGGGGTGACGTGACATGTTGAGATAAGTGGGGGGGCAGTGAGGAAAGATCCACCAGGTCTGTAACCCCCTGGACAACAGAACACCCCATCGGGCGTTATGGGACAAACGAGGCATCATGATCCATGATATAGTATACCTAACTGTTGCCACCTAGTCCAGAACTGTGACAGATGCCCTGTAAAGTAGAAACCAAATACTCCATAGTGAAGATAGAACTTACAGTGGTATGCCACTGGGATAAGGTTGGGGGAGTCTACAAAAGCAAAAGGCAAGTAATACAGTTTTGAGCTGCTAGGATATACATGAAGAGCAGACTATGGGGACAGATGTTATCATCTGCTGTCAAAATGGATAGAAGGGCCAACTGTGGAATAAGGAGTGATGTGATGCTAAAAATTTCAAGGAGCACCCCCTCCAGAACCTCCCGAAAGGATTGTAGAATGACACAGGACCAAAATATGAGTATAGTTTGCCTTTTGCTTGCCACAGTGCCTCCTACAGACCCCGTACTATGGTCCCATATACTGGGATCGAACACTTGGAGTGCCGAAATAATGACTGCTACACTTCCAAGCAAACTCCCACCAGGGGATCAAAGAGGGTACACCTTAAGAAAGGAGACAGCTGATTTCAACCATATTCTAGGGGAAACCTGGATCTCCAGCTTCACAGACCACTTCAAAGGTATAGGGGACAATTTGATAGCCAAAAGTTGCACCAGTCCCTTATATATGCTGCCAATTAGATGCCCCCACTGGTCTCCCCGGACAGCCACTATAAAAAGGCTTAGCAGGAAAGGCGAGGGGACTCGCCTACAGCTGGGGCCTAAAGCTGTAAAAGAGTGGAGCTGTAGGCACCAGAAATGATCCCCTGTCCTCAGGCCATAAGTAGACTACAGGTCCTGGAATGTTTGCATACCGTGTCGAGTCAGACACTGAAATATATAGGTGAGGCCCTGCTTTGACCTTTGGTGAAAGGTATGCTCTATCTGAGCTGGGATGAATTTTGAATCCTTGCCTATAGCTCTACAAAAGATCATCAGAGATGCCAGCCCTGGCAGTCTGCCAAAATATTTTTTTTTTTTTTACTTTCTATTTATGCTTCCCCCTGCCCCCTATACTCTGCTGCCTTGGGAGTCACCCATGGCATCTGTCCTACCTTGCCTTACCTGAAGCCCACGGTAGTCCCCCCATGTAGCCGTGGTCTGCCCCCCCAGGCGTGGATGAGGTGGGGGCCTGTACACCCCAAACATCTTCCGTGTATCAGGGCACAAGATGGGACAGGTAAGGGAGCCGTGGATCTGCACCGGGGTGTTCCATCTCCCCAGAGTGCAGGGAGCCATTTTTCCTTTGTTCTGGGCGTGACATGCGCCCAAACGTCAAGGCATGAATGCCAACGTCCGCCACACCTCCCCTTCTTTACGTGGCTGGGTGCTTGCTGTACCCCAGGCTTCCGCCTGGGGCCAGTCATGCCGAGCCGCTGCCCCCTCCCCCCTCCCCGAGAAGGCGAAAGGTCCCCACTGCTTAGTCTCCCTCCCTCTGGCTGGCCCTCCTGGCTCATTCCCTGAACCCGGTCACCGTGTCATGAGTGGTAGAACTAGCACTGCGCCGGGGGGCCGGCTGCCAAAATAGTTATACTGGTGGAATGTTATAGTTGTGTATCTAGTAAACCTCCCTGTGTTACCACTGCCACTTGGATTCATTTCGTCTTTTTTTTTTTTTTATATTTGTTAGCAGATGAGCACATAACGCTAATTTTCTCAAGCAACAAATACAATATTAAAACAACACAAATACAAAAATAATAAACAATTAACTAAAAAATGTGCAGTTGGACACTGAACTAACAAACACGTACAAACAGTTTAGCAACAGGAGCAAGCATTGTTAAATAGCCATTTTTTGAGTCTGGCCTTAAAGAGCAACAATTGTGGACATTTTTTTTTTTTTTTTTAAAGTCCCCAAGTCCTCCATTGGTGCCTTACCCCACCTAGACTTACAAAGTTCATATCCTACAATTTTCTGATGTGTAAAAGATGAAGGGCATGGAATTGTAATTCTTGGCTTAGAGGAGCCGGCCACCAGATCCCTTCCCCCTTCTGGTACCACTAGCTGAAAGCTTGCCCACATGCCACCCTCGTGCTCTGATGTTTTGTGACAGCTGTTTGCAGAGTGTGGGACGTGCTACATTGAAATAAATGGGGGTGATTTTCAAAATGCTTTTTGCCACATTTTAGAACTTCAATAAGGTCAATTCAGAGCCACCACTCAACTAATAAGAGCCTTGCTATTTGAGCAGTAGCTATGAATTGGCCCCAGACTTACAGGATTGGGGTACCAGATTTAAAAACAGGGAAAAAAGAAGACGGACCAACACTGAACCCTGTGGAAACCTGCATTGGATGGAATAAGAATAAAAAACAGAAACAACCAGTAATAGTTTTATGGCACCTATCAGTCAAGTAGCTGGAGAACCATCTCGTGACATCAGGAGAAAAATTACAATCAAGCGAAGAATTCAACAATAAATCACGATTAACCAGCTGGTGAAGCTCGCCAAGGCTCTCTCAGTGTTGTGCACGGATTGAAAACCATGTTGAGCATTAGTTAACACCTTATATTGGTCCAGGTAAGTCATCACTTGGTCAAAACCATTCTCTCAAAAATCTTTGAAAGTGAGGTCAAGAGTGAGACTGGACAATAGTTAGAAACTACCTCAATATTCCCATTTTTATATATTGTCTAAATCAGAGCCAGGTTCCATTGCTTGGGGAAAAACCATGACACACTGAATAGTTAAAAAACAGCTCAGTTTCAATATTCTATAATCAACATTATCAGGACCAATGTAAAAAACAGCCCAGTTTCAATATTCTATAATCAACATTATCAGGACCAATGTTTGAATGGGGGTCCTATTTTGTGAAATAATTCTGGACCAATTCTGGTGTAAGACAATGAAAGTAGAACGTAAGATGGCATTTTGCCACACATCCAGAACCAAGGGAACCACACATTTAAATTGGATCCCTACACTTCACAAGTGTTCCAATGCAATCAGTGAACATTTCGGCTACCACACCAGGATCTTCTACAAGACCAGACTCATTTTTAAGAACAATGGACTCCTTATTAGCCTCTCTCCCTAACATGGTATTCAGTGTCTGCCATGTCTTCCTAGGATCACCTAAATCACTAAATTGTATTGATTTAAAAAAATTTATCTTAGCTGTTCTCACCGACAATTTGCATTTCACTGTCTCTTATAGTCCTGCATTGTCACAGGGTCCCTGGTGGTCTTGAACATTTTCTCCCCTCCTTTTCATTAGATTTAGTAGTTCTGGGACAATCCATTTCTTTTCTTGTGCCTTTATTCTCATTTTTCTCTTTGGGGCATCCCTATCACATGTTTTGACAAATAATTGACAGAGCCCATCCAGAGCATTGCCTGTGTTGGTAACGGAGTTAAAAAAAGGATCAAGTCCCCTAAAAGGTGTTTAGTACAGTGGTTTAAGGCTCTGAGCTGCAAACCTGGAGACCTGGGTTTGAATCCCACAGTCCCCACTTGCATACTGTGTGATCCTGAGCAAGTCACTTAACTTTCTTGTGCTCCCAGGTTGCACCTGTAAACCAGCTTTCAGCTTAGTGTTTCTCTCTCCTGGTTTATTCCTTCAATGAGTGTACAAGGGGGGGGGGACTGCTAGGGTATTTAGTCACTCATTCACAAAAGACTGGACAGTGGTCATTAACTGAGTCAGAGAAGGTTCCAGACATTACCTTTGCAGCATGTGTAACCACAATCCAATTCAGTGTGGTACCAGCTCCTGTTTTATAGTTATACCTGGAACCCCATGCTCTAGAAAAAGGTCTTTAGCCCCATTAGCCTGTTCCTGTCCCCAATTAACATTAACATTAAAATCATCGCGTGGAATCCACTCTCTATTAGAAGGTAATTTACACTTATCTTGAGCTACCAATGCAAGGCCCTTCTCACTTAAACCTGGCAGAATATATGAAGAGCTAATGGTGATGTGTTTTGCAGTCCCCAGGAGAATATCTACTGTGGTTGTATCACAGCCATATGTGCAGGATTAGCAGTAGAGCTCCAGAGTTTTAGATTTTGAAGCAACATAAGTGAGCCCTCACCTCTTCACCCCGTCTGCCCTACCTAAAGACAGAGCACTCTTTTTATGATACTTCATGGTCCCCTACCTTATTGTTCAACCAGGTCTCTGAAAGTGCAGCTTTATCATAATTGTGCAGTTCTACCCAGGCCTCAAAGGAATCCCATTTTGCACAAAGGCTCTGGATTTTCAATTGCACAATTCTTAACGTTGGAAAACCAGGTGATCCTGTTGAAACCCTTGAATGGGCAAAATATAATTGCTTGCGCAGCCCGTTGGAGGGGCCCGGATGTGGGTGAACTGAACCCGATATTAATAACAGAATTAATAACATATTCAAAAAACAATTGCACCATTCATAATCAATTAAAGATGGCATTATGGTAACTGATTTCTGACTATTAAAAGCCACCTCTGTTTCTTTCCCAGTTCTATTGCACTTCCCCATGTCCCAAATATAAGATAATGTTGAAATGGGATCATGTTGCACTGTACTGTACAGCAGTACAAAAAAGCTGAAAATCACTAACTGTTGAGACATTTTGTAATAAGTGAATTACAATATGAACAAACTCTAGCCCAAGCCGATACAGCTGTGGCGAGCTTCCAAAGCTCTGAAGAGCTTGCACCGCCAGAGCCGCCAAGTGCCATCTGCAAGATGGCGACGCAACTGCACATGCACAGCATTTGCACGTGCATAGTTGCAGTGAATGGCACTATGCCATTCACAAGATAGTGTCGCCAGTGGAACTGCGCATGCGCGTTGGTTCTTGTCCCGGAATGCGGAAGTAACAGCCGAAATATAGCAGCTGTTACTCCGTAGCGGCCAGTCGTGGTGGAGTATTACAAGCTCTGTTGGACTTTCAAAAGGATACTTCCAGAAGTCCAACAGAAGGTGCCATGATCGGCCGTTTTCAGCGACACAAAGCAAAATGGCTGTAAGCTCTGCCCACAGCCATAAAAACGGCACTTCAATGCCAAAATAACAGGTCTTTAAAAGCTGTTCTAAGTTACTACAAAGTAAAACGCAATAAAGTAGTCTGAGTCCGCTCTAGGGCATGTTGCATTAAAGTGGTTTGAAAGTCTTGTCCTGAGGAAAAAAGGGACCTGCGTAGCACCAGGCTGGTCTGACCAGATGTCATTATTAGCAGGACCAAGTCAATTTTGTAAACTAGTTAGAGCAGTTTTATAGGCTCACCTTGTGTTATTCAAGGTCCTCCTTCAAACTGTCTGATTAAACAACCGTCGCAATGTCCTGGAGCAGACAGCTGCCACCTGTCGATCCAGTCAATGGGGGTTCTTAACTACACAGAATAGGGTTTCGTCCAATGCCGAAAAAGGAAGACTTTACTGTACATTAAATTAGGCAAACCTCACCAGTCAGGATTAACTTTGAAAGATAAAACAAAGGAATATTAAGCTATCAATTAAAGTCATGTAAGAACTATTATAAACCATGTAATAGATACACTATGACTGTGCAGAAATTTACTCCAAGTGGCACTTGCACCACTCAAATAAGCACTGCATGCATGGGTACCATGGAAGTGGCATGGGCTTTTAAACTGGACGGTCCTACCCTAGGTGATGCTCATGGCCACTGGCTTGCCCCGAGCCTCCTGCTAGCTGCAGAGACCTACTGCATAGTGGAACTTGCAGAGAAATCCTGCAAACAGGCAGAATGCTGGCTAGAGGATGCAATCTCTGTGATGGCTGTGCCTTCAGGAGATGTAAACGGGCTGCAGGCTGCGTTCAATGGTGGTAGTGGTGCAGGCTTTTAAACTGAATAGTGCTGCCCTTCATGATGTTCCCAACTGATGGCTTGCCCCCAAACCCACTGCCAGCTGTGGAGACCTACTGCACATTGGAACTTGCAGGGGAATCCTGCAAACAGGCAGAAAGCTGGCTAGAATATGCAGTCTTCCCATAAAGACAGTTGTCAATTGGAAATCATTACAATAAAGCTCCAAAAGCTTCCAAAGAGCCATGCAAGAAGGGAGCAATCACAGATACACAATCTGGAGATGGGAAGCCAAGAAATACCACTTACAGATTTGGTAAATTCAACTCCCCCCCTCCACAATCTTTTGGCAACTGCAGAATAGTAAACTGAATCCTGGGTCTAGTTCCCTCCCACAGAGGAACCTAGACATCATCCTATCCCAGGAGGTAAAATACATCCATGAGGGAAAAACTGGCAGAGTCCACAGGAAATACAGACTCCTTGAGAGTATATTTATGCAAGTGGTCTCCTCCCTAGGGAAAAATCAGATGCACAACGGCCTCAAGCTGTGCACATCTGCTTGTATTTGTTGTGTGAGGGGTTCCAAGTTAACTAGCTCTTAAGTGTTTCAGACTGTGCGGAATATACACACCCAAGTTTTTCCAAGGTATGTATGTACCATTTAAAAGGGTACTGAAGTTTCATAGTGGGGGGTAATAAAATTGTGAGACCTCGATTTTACTGGTATTTATATTGTATCCTGCCACAGCCTTGAAGTGGACTAGCTCAGACCAGACTGCAGGTAGGAAGTGAGTTAGATTCAACAAAGTAAGTAAGATGTCAGCTGCATAAAGAGCGACTTCAGACTCCATACTCCCTACCGAAAAGTCCTCCACCTGAGGGTTACGGCGAATTGCCATCGTCAGTGTTTCTATACAGAGGGCTAATAAAAGAGATACCCACTCCAGGGTTATGGGGTCGGTGAGGGAGCCATTTATCTGAACATACACCTTCAGTGCAGTATAAAGGGCCCAAAGCAGTTGGAGAAAATAAAGAAAGTGAAAGACTGACAGGGTGCTACATAAGAAACTCCAAGACACCCTGTCAAATGCCTTTTCAGCATCCAGACTTAAAAGAAAGGATGGGATATAACACAGTTTTTATAAGGTAGAAGAAGGCCTAAAAGACCCATCGAGTCTACCTCCCCACACCACGTGGGTCAATAAAATATCGACCCCATCAAGTATTTATCCAATTCACTTTTAAATTGTTCAAACTTGGTTGAATCAACTATTTTCTGTGGAAGTTTATTCCATAATAAAATTGCCCTAATTGTAAAATAATGTTTTCTTTTATTTCTAAATGCCATTTATACAAATAACTGTTTATTATTACATCTTAGTATATTCAGGTTATTTGCATACTTGATGTTATATTTCTCCATGAGATTTCTATCCTGTAGGATTTTGAACAGTAATAAAAGATCTCCTCTCTGTCTCCTAGTTTCTGGATCGTATAGTTGCAGAGTTCTACATCTTTCTTTATATGATAAATGTTTTAGTGTAGGAATTAATTTGGTAGTTTTTCTTTGGATGTTGTCTAAAAGTTTTTTGTCCTTGGACAGATGAGACCAAAAGGCAGCTCCATAATCAAAGTGAGGCCTAATATAGGTGTTGTACACTGATAATATGAACATCTCTTGCCTACAAATAAAATATTTTTTATGGATCTAAGGATATGATTGGTCCAGAGAACTATATGTCTACAATGTTCCCCTGGAATTAATAGATCATTTATCATGATTCCAAGATCTTTCTCAATTTTAACATGTCTCAGTTCTTTATTATTCATGTAGTATTTCTCATGTGGATTTCGAGGGCCAAAATGCATTAATTACAACACATTTATTTTCATGCCATTTTATTTAAATTAGCCCAGTTTTCTAGGGTATTAATATCTTTTTTCAGTACATTAATATTATCTATAGTACTAACTTCCTTACATAGTTTTATATCGTCAGCAAATTTACTAATGTAACCCACAATATCATTCTGTAAATCTAATATAAAAATTCCAAATAGGGTAGGACCAAGAACCGATCCTTGAGGGACTCCATTAGTCACTTTAATAGGATCAGAGTACATGTCTGAGACTTTGACTACTTGTATTCTGTCAGTCAACCAGTCAGCTACCTACCCGATTATAAACGGGTCTAACTTTATGTTCTCCATTTCATTGACCGATATATCATGACTAACTCTGTCGAAGGCCTTTTTAAAATCCCCAAAAATAACATCTACTGGGATACCTCTATCCAAGGAACTGCTTACTGACTCATAAAACTAATGAGGTTAGTGGTACAAGATTTCCCCTTCATAAAGCCATGTTGTCTAGTATCTGTATGCCCTTTACAATCCATATCTATTTCTATTCTATTTCTGAGAATTCTTTCCATGGTTTTACAAACAACCAACGTTAGACTTATTGGTCTATAATTCTCTACCTCCTTTCTATTTCCCTTTCCATTTATAGGGTACTATCCCTTTGATTAGTGAGGTGTTAAATATATGTTGAAGTGGCACTGAAATAGAATGGATTGTATTTTATTTAGAAAAAATGGATTTAGGCCATCTGGCCCTACTGCTACATCTGCTCTAATGTATTTAATGGCTGTTTCTGTCTCTTTCATAGTGATCTTTTGTAATTGTGTCATGTCTAAGTTGTTCTTTTTTGATAAGTCATTACAATTATTAAAAACTGACCCAAAACACGTATTTAGTTTATTTCCCATTTCTAATGGATTTGTTATTTAATTACCAATATAATTCAGTGATGTTATACTATGACTCTGGTTTTTATTTTTATTAATGTAAGAAAAAAAGCTTTTGGATTTTTTGTAAATGCTAGTTTCATTTCAATCTTTCTTCCTTCCCTTTTGATTAATGATTTTGTTTTCTTTAGCTTTGTTTCATAGCTATTAATATTTGACTCTGACATTTTTTCATTTTTTGAAATGCTTTTTCTTTATTTTTAATTTGTAGTATTATTTTTCTTGTTAAACAAGGTGAAATCTTTCCCTTTTTATTATGAGTTTTCTTAATTGGTACATATACATTTTCCAGTTCTGTTATGATAGAATTAAATAATTCCAAACATTGGTCAATATTTAGATCTTTAAATAATATTTCCCAATTATAATTCGATAGTGCTTTATTAATTTTTTGGTAGTCTGGCTTTTTTGTAGTCATAATTATAGTTAATCCCCACTATTGTATTTTTATATTTATTTCATGCATTATGATATTATGATCACTATTCCCAAGAGGGTTGCTAATATTTAAATTCTTATGTCTAGTATTAATGTAATCTAGAAGATGAAAAGTCTGGCAGAGGTTGTCATGAGTTTGCCATTGTTGGAAAAAGCCTGACTGGTCTTTGTGTAATAGGGCGGGAAGAATACAATCTAGGAGGCTGGCCCAGACCAAGGAAAATAACTTGTAATCTACATTTAAAATGGAGATGAGCAGTAGGATGCAGGAGCACTCAAATCCTTGCCAGGTTTTAAAAGGTTGGCAATAGAAGTATATTGCCAGGTTGAGGGTGGCGGATCTCTCTCTCCTTGGCAGGTTGAGCACTGGGCCCATCTTATATGTAAGGGTTGATGAGTTACTGCAGGATCCTATATTACTGTTTAGTTTATATAAGTGTTTGATGGTAAGAGTTTGTATCTTTAAGACTCCTCTACTTTTGGTTAATATTTACAATCATCCTGAAAATTCCAAATTTCATGATGCAGACTGCTGGACAATGTTATCAGATACACTTTTAGAGTACTGGGAGAAGAAAGATTCCTGTGAAATACTAATTATGGGGGATTTTAATTCAAAAGTGGGGAATCATACAGAATGTATTCAAAAGAAACCTTCCACTGAATGATACAGCAACATACAAGTGAGAGTAAGTCTGGATGAGAAACACAAATGTAGACTTTTTATTAGAATTCATTATTATACAATGGGCACAGAAGAAAATACAAAATACTACCTTTTGATTGATTGGCTGGCACCTTTTCACCAGGATAAATCCTCCAGTGTACCCACTGGAAAAGGTGCTAGCCACCAGTCAGCCACAGCAGAAACGCCTCCTAGAATCACTCTGAGCACCAGAAAGCAACAATTCGCAAAGACGCCAACGGACGGCGAGATACCCACACTGAGAGATCAAAGAAACCACTGCCATTTTTATTCTCACTTACAAACCAGAGCCACAGCAATTTTAACACAAACATGACCACTTGCTTTGAATAACTGAACATGTACAACCTTGAAATCACATTTAATCAGCAAAACAAACCCTCCAACCCTAAAAGCGTACCTGTAAATACACTATAACAGCCTCCAACATCACCAAACAGTCAAACTCCCGATCGGAATATAGCCGTACACAACACCAGTGACGAAATTTCAAATAGCCCGGGAACTCAACTACAACCTCCAGGCACTCTTCACGCACAGTCCGAAGCTTCTATCACTTCACAAGACAAGGCCACCTATAAAAAAAACTTGATCTTGCTCTTGCTCTCATAAACGGAAAAAATTTAATAACTAAACATCAGTTACTCCCGACCGCAACATGCACACTAAAGCCACAATCGCTGATACGGCACGAAACCCAGAAGCACATGACACAACCTTGGTGCACATTATCGGAAATCAGCACTATTTTGTTTCTCGCGCTGCAATAAATTCAATAAAAATAATTCAAGATGCATCTCAAACCTATTTTTTTTTTGGTAAAAAAAAAAAACAGAACAATAAAACATTGTATAATAGCAATATACCCCCTCCAGGGAGTGGGTATATGGGAGCGTCTGATTACGACGTGAAACACTGACATTCTTTTGGGGGTTGCTACCACTACTATTTTGTACCTTTACAAAGCAGTTGTTACTGCATTTTTTAATATTAAAAAGCAGTTTTAAGTGTGTCCTATCTTTGTGGACTGTTCTTCACTGTTAGCTGTTAGAGACCGCATTCCTTCACTTAAAATGTACTTGATTTGCTGTAGCAGAGCTCCAGTTTCCAGGTGCTGACTTGAGCCACAGTGCTTTTGTTCTTTATTGCAGGATAATAGCCCAGGTAATTGTACCTATTCTTCTGGTCAAGGGACTTATGTTATAGATTATTTTTTTTATGTCAATTGAATGAGTTAGTTAACTATCATTGGTGGAAAACCATTACTAGTGTCAAAAGTGATCATCTTCCTCTGACCATTATGCAGCAGGTTAAAAGTGCACCTGTCAGACCAGCAATAGACTCTAGAATGATAACAACAACAAAAAGTTTGTACACAGTTGGAAGCAGGTATCATTGGATACCGAGCAATTTCTAGAACTAAATAACTTGGAAATTACTGTAAAAGGTGGGGTGAGCCGTTCTTCATTTCATCAACATTTTGTTTATCATATGGATAATATAAATAACTATATAACCAAGCAGACGAGAGACAAACCCATACTCTTAAATGCTGGTTTAATAGTGAATGCAAGTTAAAAAAAAAAAGAACACTTGGGAGAATTTTTGTATTTACTAAAAACATATCCTTCCAGAGAATAAAAGAAATCTGAGCATCTTTAGGAAAAAATGTAGGGCATGTGTCAGTAGAGCCAAAGAGGAATATGTTAAAGGCCTATGGCAAAAATGTCGAGGGTAGTGAATTTAGGGGATGATAAAAATGTTGGCACCTTGTGGCCAATGGTACAGTGAACTATACAAAACTCAAATTGACAGTTACATTAAACCTCATGTATATGTTAAAGCAGCAGTATTTGTTAGTCGGTGAAAAAATTCATCTTTTTTTTTAGCATAAATGTATTTATAACAACCTAAGATTCATGCTCAGCATATTTTTTTATTGTCTCAGGTATGTTCAGACTTTTTTTTATAGCTGATCTTGTAATTAATGACTCACCTCATTAATGATGGCCGCCATTCGCCATCTTTTAAAAATCTCTTCCCCTGGTGTTACTTGTTGAATGTGCATGCAAGATTCATAGTGCAGTCACTTTAGGATGAATCTTTCACAAGTTTCTGATAGTAAACAACACAAAATATTTAATTGTTTTCATGGTGGGTATAGCAAGGGTGTGGCAACTTTTAAAAACTTCAATATCCCATATCTTGGTTCAGGAATGAAAGAAAATGAAAAGAAAAATTAATATTTTGATGTTTTTGCCAGACAAACCTTATTACTGAAAAATGTGTTTGTTTATTAACAAGCATTGCTGCTTTAAAATATTTTCCTCTTTATTGCACAATCCTGATGAATCTTTTAATATAGCATCCACTGGAGAATGACAAGATTCCTCCAGATTTTCAATGGTTTCAGGGAAGAGGTCTTGGAGGCCATCTTAGTAACTAAAAGTAATAAGGTCCTTAGACCAGATAAGATCCCAGCAGATTTCTATAAGCTGAACCCTGAACAGTGGAGTATGGTGATCACTTTTTTTTTTAATAAATGCATCCAATACAAATATTGTACCCCTTCTTGGAAAGGTAATTATATTGTACTAGTTAATAAAATCGGTGATGAAACTAATCCCACTATGTGGAGGCCCATTAGCTTCATAGATACAATGGCTAAATTATATGCCAGAATCTTCTTGGGTCAGTTACAAAAATCCTTAGAAAATAATGCCCCTCTATCCAAGTTACAAGCTGGATTTCGAGACAGTAGAAGCATGATAGATACAGGTTACTCACCTGTAACAGGAGTTCTAGGAATGGTATATGTTGTTCATCCACACTTATTGGCAGGTTCCTTGCCGCTTTAAATCTTGCCAGAAGGTCTTCAAGCTGGCTCCTCCCACCTACTCAGGTGGTAAAACTCTCGGCTCCGCCCCATGACGCCAGATCTGGCCCGCTGGAAGCTCAGGTTGTGCGTCGAAGCCGGGGAGGTCGGGTGGGTGTGGATGAACAACATATATCATTCCTAGAACTCCTGTTACAGGTGAGTAACCTGTATTTCTAGGGACATGGATATGTTGTTCATCCACACTTACTGGCAGACTCCTAGCAGTTCTCCGGGAGGAGGGAGGCAAGGCGCACACCCCCTACTTAGGGAATAAAGACTGGAGAACCGAGGCCCCAAAACCAGCATCCCGGCGTGACTCAAGGTCGATGTGGTAATGGGTAATAAAGGTGTGTGCTGACTTTCAGGTAGCAGCCCTGCAGATTTCCTGGATAGGGACGTCCCTGGAAGCAGCCACCGATGCAGCAGTATGACGGGTAGAATGACCTCTTATCACTCTGGGAGGCTCCATGCCCGCCAACTTATAGCAGCGATCTATGTAGGAGGTGACCCACCTGCCTATCGTCCGCTTGGCTGCAGGTCTGCCAGATGCGGCTTCAGCGTAGGTGACAAACAGCTGGCGAACCTCTCCCTGAATTTCAGCCGTCCGCTCCTTATAATAAGCGAGCGCCCTTCTAGGGTCCAGAGTATGGAGCCTATATTCGGCCTCCGAGATGTGATTGAGGTAGAACACCGGCAGAGTCAGCACCTGGTTAAGGTGAAACTCTGACACCACCTTCGGAAGGAATTTCGGGTGGGGGCGCAGGACAACCTTGTCCCTGTGGAAGACCAATTAAGGAGACTCGATGCAAAGCGCCTGGAGCTCTCCCATCCTTCTGGCTGACGTGATAGTCACCAAGAAGGTGGTCTTCCATGACAGTTGAGAGAGATCACACCTGTGCATTGGTTCGAATGGCTTGCCCATGAGCTTTGCCAGTACCAGCAGTAAATCCCACGGAGGTGGAGGTTCTCGCACCGGAGGGGAAATGTGATCAAGGCCTTTGAAAAAGCGCCCGACCACCTTTTCCTGTGCCACCGACTGCTTCCCGGCCCGCGCCCGGTAAGCAGAGATGGCTGCCAGGTGCACCTTTAGGGTCGTCGACCTAAGCCCTTGACTAGAAAGGGACCATAAATAGTCCAAAATGCTTGCCACAGAACAGGAGGAAGGGTCCAAGCCCTTGCCCTGACACCAAATGGAGAATCTCTTCCATTTGAAGGCGTAGCATTTTCTGGTCGACTCCTTACGGGACGCCTCAACAACATTGAGGACCTCATCGGAAAGACCCAAGGCCTGGAACTCTAGCCGCTCAGGAACCAGGCCGTCAGGTGCAGGGATTGAAGGTCCGGATGGAACACCTTCCCCTGATTGACTGAGAGCAGGTCCGGGCGAGCTGGAAGCTGCCTCGGGAGCCTGGAGCTGAGGCTGAGGAGATCTGGGTACCAGAACTGGCAGGGCCAGTCTGGGGCTATCAGGAGCACCTGCGCTTTGTCCCTCCTTGCTTTGAGAAGCACCTTGTGAATCAAGGGAAATGGGGGAAAGGCGTAGAAGAGGCCTGGGGTCCACAGCCTCGAGAAGGCATCCCCCTGCAGCGAGCCCTGCTGAGGGGGGTGGGCATGAAACAGCCTCAGCTACGTGGTCTCCCTGGAGGCAAACAGGTCCACCTGAGGTGTGCCCCAGTGGGAGAACAGATCTTGTACTACCTCCGGCAGAAGAGACCACTCGTGAGATGCAGCCCCTATCTGGCTCAGGGCATCGGCCAGGGTGTTGGAGGCTCCTGCCACATGAATGGCTAGGAGATCCGCCTCCAGGCTGCACACGAGTGACCAAATGCGAAGAGCTTCCTTGCATAGAAGCATGGAGCGTGTCACGCCCTGGCGGTTCAGGTAGTACATGGTCGTAGTATTGTCCGTCTGGACTCGGACCACTTGACCCCGGAGAAATGGAGCAAAGGCGGTGAGAGCTAGGCGGACCGCTCGGAGCTCCAGCAGGTTGATGTGGCATCGGGACTCCTGCAGGGACCAGAGGCCGTGCACTCGGTGTTCCCCCAGATGGGCACCCCAACCCATCAGAGAGGCATCGGTCGATAGAGAGACCGTCGGCTCGGGGCGGACAAACGGGATGCCCTTCTGCAGATGGAATGGAATGGTCCACCACTGGAGGGCGTTCCACATCTCCTGGGTCACTATCACTAGCTGGTCCAAAGGATCACAGCGTTGTGACCACTGGCTGGCCAGTCCCCACTGAAGGGGGCGCATGTGCCAGCGGGCCCAACGGACCATGCTGGTACAGGCCGCCATGAGACCCAGAAGGCACAGGAAGTCCCGGGCAGGGCACGATTGCCCAACCAGAAATGATTGGGCAAAGGAGGTAAGAACCTCGGCCCTGTCCACCGGGAGCCATGCTCTGGCTCGAAGAGAGTCGAGCTCTGCCCCGATGAACAGGATCACCTGCTTCGGCTCGAGTTCCGACTTGGCCTCGTTGATGAGAAGGCCAACTCGAGAGCAAACCTGGAGGGCCAGATCTCTGGACCGCTCCACCTCCCGTCTGGAGGAGGCTGCTATCAGCCAATCATCCAGGTAAGGGTACACCCGGACCCCTCGGCGCCGCAGGAATGCTGTCACCACTGCCATGCATTTGGTGAAGACCCTGGGAGCTGGAGATAAGCCGAAAGGCATGGCTCGAACTCGAAGGTATCCCTCCGTTCAGCGGAGGAATCTCCAATGTGACGGACGGATGAGACATGAAAGAACCGCCCCTGTAGGTCCAGAGAGCAGAACCACGCCGTGTTCCAGAGATGGCATTATCTGCGCCAGAGTGACCATCCTGAAGGTTCAGACCTTAGGAACTTGTTCAGGTCGGTAGGTCGAGAACGGGCGCCAGCCCCTGTCCGCTTCGGAACCAGGAAATACCTGGACACGAACCTGGGAGTCTGAAGGGGGGTCCTCCTCCTGATCACCTCCTTTGGAGGGAGGAGAGCGATGCCTGCCTCGGCGAGCCCAGTGAGGATGCGGATTCGAGGCCCCGAGGTGCGACGGCTCTGAAGGGTGGGGCCTGCCTGAATCCAGAGGTAGGCCTTTTCCACCACTCAGTACCCACCCGTCCGTGGTAACAGCGACCAGGCGGAAAGGAAGTGTCTGAGCCGTCCCACGGGGAACCAGGGGTGAGGTGACGGGATGGGGCGACACCCCTCAGCCATCACTGGGCAGGCTTGGAGGAGGGACCGGCGAGGGACCTCCTGGGCCTTACCTCCTTGCTTCCTGTTGGAGGAAGCCGGCGGCTTGGGCTTGGATGCCAAGGTCGAGCCTGCTGGCCTGGCGCTGTTGGGCAGAGCTGCGTCGCGGACGCCAGAAGGGCCGAAGGAGCTTAGGCTGTGGCTTGAGGCCTTTGTCCTTCTGAGGAAGAGACCGAGTCCAAGGTAGCATTGGACTTCTCGATCCTCTGCAGGTGACCTTCCACCCCAGGGCCGAAGAGGTCAGTCCCCAAAAAGGGAACATCCGCCAACTTGTGCTGGGTATCCGAGGTAAAGGTGGATATCCTCAGCCAAGCCCGACGACGCATGGCCACTGCGGCCGCCACAGACCTGGCACATGAGTCCCCGATGTCTAACGCAGTCTGGAGCTGCTGTTTAGCCACTGCCCTGCCCTGGTCCCGCACCTGCCTGACCGTAGTCTGCAGATCTGCGGGAAGATGAAGGACAACCTCATCCAGGGAGCCCAACAGGGCGTGAGAAAAATGTGCCATGAGGACGGCCAAACTGGCCTGACGAAGGCCGAGAGAGGACGCAGCATAGACTTTTCGCCCGGCATAATCCAATTTCTTGGATTCCTTGTTGGGAGGTTTATCCACATGCCTGGCATTCCCGGCACGCCGGAAAACGCTGTCGGTAACCAACCCCTCGGCCAAGGGTGTTCCAAACCGGACAGGGAACCGTGGGGACCGATACTTCCTGGCCAACCTGGTCAAGGCGCAGGGGCAGGAAGCAGGACGCTGCCAAAGTTCCAAGGCCGACCCACTATGGCTTCGCCACCGGAAAGGCCTCCGGGGAGAATCCTCGGTCCAGAATCTCCGTGAGGGATACCTGGCCTCATGAAACGGGTTCGAGCTTATCCCGTGAACTCCGAGATGAGTCAAGCAACCCTAAGAAGGACGAAGGCTATTGTCCATTGACTGCCTTCCCGAGAACTCCAAGTCCATGCGCTTGGAGAAGAGGGAGGAATCATCATCGAACTCAGAAGAGTCCTCAAAGAGCTGCCTCGGGCCTGAGCCACCCTCCACCTGCCGAGGTTTATCGGGAGTGAGGGTGACAGATGGTCTATGGGGCAACCCCAAAGCCGACCGAGAATTTTTGGTCAGAGCCCCAACTAATGGCTGTGGAGGCGGAGGTTCCACCAGAATCGGTGGGGCAGCTGGAATTGGCGGTAACCGGCCTGAGAACAGGCTCCTCGACTACAGCGAGGGTTGTTTCGGCTGCTCGGTGACAGCCACTAATGGCGAGGATCGACTGGGTCGGCTTATTCCGGTCAAAAGAAGCTGTTGCCACATAAGTTCCTCGTCCTCCGACACAACTTGCGCTCAAGCCTCCCTTGTCTGAGGAAGAGGAAGAGCGGTGGCGCCGCTTGCCGCGGTGCGGAGACCGAGACCGCCTATGGCGGCGGGATTGGTTGGACCGCAAGGATGTCCGAGACCAAGACCGAGAGTCTCGACTAGGCCGAGGAAGGCGAGGAGAAGTGTCGGAAATCAGCACTCCCCTCGGCTCGGACGATCCCACCGAAGGCTCCGGAACCGGAGGCACAGATGAGCCGACGGGATCCTCAACTCTCACCAGGGAACTGGGAGAGGGATTCTCAGCTTCTCAGCCGACAACCCGCCTAACGGGTCGAGAAAACCTCGACCGCCGATGAGTCTCGGCCAACTGGCCTGACGGGACACCGTGAAGCCAGTGGTCGAAGCTGAGGGGTCGATCGAGCTTCCACAGTCGGCCAAGGAGGGGATCTTTCCCGGCCCCAAGAGTGTCGGAGAGACTTACTTTTGCTCTTTTGGACCTGGAAAAGGTCCCATAGGTTGGACCCTCACCTTTGGTCGAGGGGTCAGACAAAGCTCTCAAAGAAGCCAAGTACGAGGCACCGAGAGAGGCGGACAAATGCCGCAGCCGGTAGAAGTGGCCATGCGCCTCCTCTTGAGCGATCATCTGCTCTAGCTGATCCGCCGAGCCCGCTGCCGCGGACACCGCCAATCGGGCCTCTTTAGATTTCACCGGTGGAATTCTTTTCTCGGGGCGCCCCAGTTGTAATCGGGCAGCACGGTCTTCAAGGACGTAGGCCGAAAAGGAAGAGCACAAGTCGCAGGCCCGCGGGTCGTGCTCAAGGCCCAGGGTAGACGAACGTGAGTGCGGATCCGTCTCTAGACATCTTCTCGCAAGGGCACCTCCGAAAACCGGAGTCGATGGTCCATCGTAGCTGCGAGAGAAGAAGACCAAGTCTTTTTAGCAAAAACTTTTAATTCTCAACTTTCAAGAATTAGGAACCAGTCTTAAATGCAGCGTGTTAAGGAGGGAACCTGAGCTTCCAAGCAGTAAGGAAGATCTGGCGTCATGGGGTGGAGCCGAGAGTTTTACCACCCGGGTGGGTGGGAGGAGCCAGCTTGAAGACCTTCCGGCAAGATTTAAAGCAGCAAGGAACTTGCCAATAAGTGTGGATGAACAACATATCCATGTCCCTAGAAATAATTGTTTCATCTTTTCTCACCTTGTTAAGAAATATCTCATGATTAGGAAGAAAAACTTGTTTACCATTTTGATTGATTTTAGTTCCATTTTTGACACTCTGCTTCGAAGTAAACTTTGGGAAAAAATTATTTATAATAGCACTGATGCAGATTTAGCCTTCTTAAGAATTTTTAAATGGATACATGGGTCAAGGTGAAATATAACAGAAGTGGTAACTTAACTGAAAAGGTTATTTCTAATTATGGGGTAAGAGAGGGCTGTGTGCTGGCCCCCTCTCTTCAACTACTATTAAAATGTCATTCTAACCCAGTTAAAGTCAGGAAAGTTATCATTCTAACATTCTACAGTTGGATATCTCAGTTTTGGCTTATATTGATGATCTCATTCTTTTTTTCATTTTCCCAAGGTGGCATGCACAAAATAAATGGACAAATTAATGGAATTATGTGACCACTCTGAATTTATAATAAACCTGACCAAATCTAAAGTGACATACAGATTTAGTCTTTGCCGTATTGGTCCTTGTAAGGACAGATCCAGAAGCAAATGATTTGATACCTTTTATTGGACCAACATAGCTGTAACAAAAAGAACAAAGTGCTTTAGCTTTCAGACCAACCCAGTCCTTCCTCGGAAGCGTAATGACAGTTATTTAGAAAATCCCATACTTTTAACACCCAGATCATGCAGAAAAAATTCCCATTGGTTTAAAATACTCATTTAAAAAGTAACATAAAACATATCAGAGAAGCTGAAAAATACCAGTTCAGCTTCAGCTGAAAAAGCCTAAATATCAGATGTGCTTAGAGCGTAGCATCATGCAAGGAGTGCACTGCACAGAAATTAAAGTGACTTAGAGATATCTTCAGAGTAAGATAAGGACATCTGGAGCATAGATCTGAATAGCTCAATTATGAGCGTAGTTCATGAAAAACAAACCCCACTCAGATTGTCATAATTGTAAGTTAAAAATAAGCCACACAAAATGGAACTACAAAAAATAAATATACATAGCATACAAAGGGTTTAAAGTAAAGTTAATGTGAGCAATAGTTGGAAACATTACCCAGCTATACTTTCAAACAGATGTCCTTATCTTACTCTGAAGGAATCGCTAAGTCACTTTAATTTATGTGCAGTGCACTCCTTGCGTGACGCTGTGCTCCAAGGTATCCCATCATTTGCTTCTGGATCAAATCTGAAGTATTAATTGAGAATAATAAAACTAATATGAAATGGTATATTAAAGGGAAACCACTTGAGACTGTTAAGTCATCCCGACACGTAGGAATCATGTTAATTTTTCATGGAATTTGCATATTAAAACCCTGACACAGGACAGCAAGCAATTAGTAAACAGTCTCTTCAGATTTAATACTAAATATGGTGGTAAAACTGTATGCCCAATGCTAAAAGCACAAATGGGCAAACTGAATAGTAAAATTCTGTATGCAAGTGAGATAAGGGGTGATGGGAACATAGACAGAATGGAGAATGTCTTACATATTATCTCTGATTTAATTTAGGCTTTTTCACTCCTGAATCTGGGGATTGACAACAGCTTTTGTGAAGTTAATTCTGTGCTTCATCTGTGTTCTGAAATGGAACCTGTACGCCAGCTGCAGATTTACTTTCAGGCTCAGTCTACTGGTGCTTATTTACTACTTTGCCCTAAGATCGCAGGAGCCTTTTGTTTTGCCGCGAACTGCACTGATCGCTACAATATTCATTTATTTCTGTTGCTGCTTCAGCACCTCGGCCTCCTAAGGTTCTTCCCGTGGCCGCTATGCAGCTGCTCCCCACCCGCCCCACAATCCCTCCCATCTTTATCTGGCCTTAGGGGCTGGTTTGTCACGTGTTGTAGGTGGAATTTATATGTCCCCCATCTCCTCTCTTTCTCATCTGCAGGTTATTTTCTTCTCCACTAGAGGTAGCCAATTTCCTCTCACTTCCTGATCTTATATTACTCAATGCTGTTTAGCTAATCTTTCCTGTTTTGACCTAGGTTCTCTTGCAGTGACCTGGCTCCTCTCGCCTATTCTTCGTCTTGTTCATTCCAGCCTATTACTAATCTGGGTACTTTCCTCCCCATTCTATGGGTATATTCTTGCTGTCCCATTTTTCCTGTTCCCACCTCCCATCTCCTATCTTTTCTCTCCCTACTAATTTCCTACTGACTCCTCACCCTGGTCTAAGTGCAATATGAAGACATTTCTTGTTAAGTGCCTCCTTCCTTTACTACATCTTACCCTACTAACCCTTGACGTCTGCCCTCTATATCCTGCAACTCCACCAAATCACACTGATACTCCCCCAGTAAGTTTTACTACTCCAATTTGCTAGCTGCTGAATCCTCCTCCCCATACCACTGCTGTACCTTACCCACAGATCTACTGGAATATTCATGAGGTACCTTATACACAGGAAGTTCACCTCGCCTGGCTGTGTCACCCATGCCTTGTGCTTGCTACGTTATGGGTTCTATCCCTATCCCTTACCCTAGCGGGTGACATTGCGCTTAACCCTTGTCCTATGGTCATCACACATCCTAACTCTTCTTGCCCTCCTCAACTCCTGCTTCAGCCCCAGGACTTAACCTTTGCCCACCATCACATCCACAGTCTAACTCCCATGAGCTGGGGGCTTGGGTTCGATTGAACAATCCTGACATCCTAGCCCTATCTGAAACATGGTTAAGCAAGCAAGCAAGCAAACTTTATTTATATAGCGCCTTTCAAAATCAAGGCGCTGCAGGGAAGAACCTTAGAAGGCTGAGGTTAAAGCCCTCTGTCCCAAATTCCAGCTGCTCTCTACCTGGCTATAACATGCTTCAGTCAGACCGTAGCACCTCTACTAGGGGTGGTGGCTTAGCGCTGTACTACAAGTCCCTTCTAAATGTTTCTATCCTGTCTACTCACCCTCTAACCAATTGTGAGATACTACGCTCACTCCTTCTCCTTGGGGGTGGCAAGAAATTCCACATACTCTGTGTATACATACCCCCTAGAAACTACAAACTAGGTCTGAAGGAATTCATTGAGCTGGTACCTACGATGTCCAAGAAAAATTAAGTCATTTGCCTAGGTGATTTTAACCTTGACTGGCTCAGTCCAAACTCCTCTCTTCTTGCCTCCACAACCAGTAAAGCTAATCTCACTCTGCTCATTATGTCTCCTACTAGGATCTCCCAGAATGGCTCCTGCCGTTCCCTTACTGATTGGATTCTCATCAACAGGAAGGACAGATTCACCACAGCTGGGGTCCTACCTAACATTATTAGCGATCACTGCCCGGTCTATTGTGTGTGGGATGCTTCTCCCCCTTCTCATTCCCTCAAAGTATTATCCTTTTCCAACTTCTCTAACCTTGTCCCTTCTGCTTTCCTGCATGACCTTAAACTTGTCGACTGGTCCCCCATTTATATAACCGATGATATCAACCAAGCAACTGATTTCTTCAATGCGACTTTACTCTCCCTGCAGAATAGACATATTCGGAAAACCACGCGGAGGGTCAAAGGGAAAGCCACTAAGTGGCTCAAGCATCCACTCCTTCAATTATTAAAAGAGAGAAACTGTGGTTAAAATGGAAATCTTCCTCCCTGCAAGCTGACCTTGATGCATATAGGTTTTTGCGGAACACCTGTAAGACAGTGGTCCGGATTGCCAAGAGTAAATACTACTGCAAACTCCTTAGATCTTCTGCTTCTAATCCAAAGAAATATTGGGCTCAAATTAATGAGATACTTAGGAACAACAAACTGCAGACTCCCAATGAAATGCTTATCAATGATATACACGACAACAATTCTCTCACTATTGCCAATGCCTGTAACTCCCTCTTTACCAAGCTTCCTAATACTGCCCTCCCTCTATTTTATGTCCCCAACCCCTCCGTTCCTACTGAGTCCCCCTTTGTACTAGCACCTGTCATGCGTCAGGAGGTACTAAAGTTACTAAAGACCATTCCATTGAATGGCAGTGCTGGGCCAGATGGTCTTGAACTAAGGATCCTAAGACTTGCTGCCTCTTCTCTAGCTACCCCTTTAACAAGGCTCTTTAACCTATCCATCTGCTCTGCCTCGGTCCCTTTGGCCTGGAAATCAGCCAGGACTATCCCAGTGTTCAAGAAAGGAGACCTTAAAATCCTTACTAATTACCAACCCATTGCACTACTGCCAACTCTTAGTAAGTTACTGGAAAAGTTAATCCATCGCCAGATCTCCACTCATTTACTTAATTCTAAACTTCAGTCCCGCATCCAGCATGGCTTTAGGGCAGGGCATAGTACCACTACTGCTCTAGCCCAATTCACCAGTGATGCTAAGTCTAACACGGATAAGGGCTTACTTACTGGTGCGGTGTTCATTGATCTCACCAAAGCATTTGATTTGGTGGATCGCCCTTTGCTGCTAAGCAAACTTCAAGCTATTGGTGCCTCTTGCTTTATCCTGTCCTGGATTGGTAGCTATCTCAACAGTCTGTCACAATCGGTCTCCTTCTGCAAAGTTCTCTCTTCCCCTGCCCCAATCTCTCGCGGTTTCCCACAAGGTTCAATTCTTGGCCCCATGCTCTTTTCCCTTTTTATTAATGATATCCCTACCAACTTCCCTCACTCTAGCTCCATTATGTACGCCGACGACTTGGTGCTCTGCACCTTATCTAAGTCCACTGATGACCTCAACAAGCACCTACCTTCAGCATTTCAACACCTTCATTCCTGGCTCACCTAAAACTACCAAATCCTTAATTTATCCAAGACCTAGGCTATGCTCTTTGGGTCCTCAAGGAAAGTCCGTGCAGAGTATCCTAAGTTACAGATCCTCTGCAGTGATGGGTCTGTCATATCAAATACCAAATCATTCAAATACCTCTGAGTGATGTTGGACCCTGTATTAGACTTCTCCTTACACATAAATGATGTATGTAGATCTGTCAACTTGAAGACTGGTGCCGCATATAGAGTATGTCACCCTCTCACACCTGCTGCTAAAATCTCAGTCACTCAGGTTGTCCTGCTCCCTCGACTCTTATATGCCCTCCCTGTACTCATAGTTTCATAGCTGTATACAAGTTCGGTAGGCTGATGCCCATAATGAACTCACCACCTCTAGAATCTAGAGATGGAAGGAATATTTTGTATCAACCATATATTGATATAAAGTTTTTAAAATTGTTTTGTAGTTTTACTCCCAAGGCTACTTGGTAATGAGTTCCATATTGGAGGGTCCCTTTGAGTAAAAAGCCTCTGCCTCTTAGTTGTTTTATATACAACTGTTGTTAATTGAAGATTATGTGATCTTGTGATACTCGTTGTGTGTTGTCTTTCAAGACAAATACTGTCTAGCATAGTTTCACTATGAAAGGCACTGAAAATATAAATTAAGTTGCCTCTAATTAATCTACATTCCTAGGAGAAAAGGTTGAGTGCTTTCAACCTTTCAATATAACTTCTACCTGACATGCAGTTAATTCTTCTGGTTGCTCTTCGCTGTACTTTCTCATACACTGCCAAGCCTCCCACAGAGGTGGGTAAGCAAAAGGGAGCGCAGTATTTCAGATGAGGTCGTACCAAACTTGAATACAGGGGGATGATTACCTCAGGATTTTTTTACTTTTAATATGCCTATTAATACAACCCATACTAGAATATGATTTTTTAACAGTTTTATTTATATGAGTGTCAAACTTCATATTATTTGTTATAACATCCAGATCCCTTTCTTCGGTAGTTACCATAACTTCTGTATTGTTCATTATATACTTTGTATTATTATTATTTCTACCCATATGCATAACTTTGCACTTGGCCTCATTAAAATTCATTTCATTATCTTATGCCCAATTACAAATGTTATTTACAGTAAATTTTGTTGCAGTTTGGCTACAGCTTGCGAATTAACAATGCATACTCTCCCAGGCCAATGCCGTTGTACTCCATAAGTGGGACACCACATATAACAACATCTGCAGGTTTGCCTTGTCTGCTCCGCGCCTTACCCACCACTGCCTGCTGTACTCTGCCCTGCAATGGCTGTCCCCCAATGCCCTTTGCTCCTATACTCGGAGGAGTTTTATCAATTGATTGACCAGATATCCTTGCTCTGACTCTCTAGGTGCCATGCTAAACCCTGCCATTTGCTCTCACTCTCTTAGATCTTCAAACTCTCCACTCCTCTCTGTCCCGCACTGCTCCACTAAAATGGGCAAGCAAGCTTTCTCCCACTTTGCTCCCAAATTCTGGAATTCCCTTCCTCTGTGCCTCATGAATTCCCAAGCTCACGTCACCTTCAAGAAAGCTCTGTTCTCTCACCTGTATGCACCTGGCACTTAACAAACTGCTTGGCTTTCTGTTTTGCCCTTGCCGACCTGTCTCCTTGAAGCTCTGTAAAGAATATCAGAAGGTCAGCAGGGCTATGGGTGAGGGACAGCCTGTGGATGTGGTGTATCTCGATTTTTCAAAGGCTTTCGACAAGATTCCCCATGGTGAACTTACTGAAACATTAATACTACAGGACTTACCAGGAAAATAACAAAATGAGCAGAAGCATGGCTCACCTCTAGAAAGCAATCAGTAAATGTAAATGGGACCAACTCAGCATGGGCCGAGGTGACTAGAGGGGTGCCCCAGGGCTCTGTCTTGGGGCCCTGCTTGTTTAATATATATATTGCCTCAATGAGAGTCAACAATGGAGTCTGGGTTTCTAAGTTTGCTGATAATACCAGGGTTGGGTTTCCCATTAATAACCATAATGACGCCACAAAACTACAAGAAGCACTAAATATACTGGAGTCCTGGGCATTAGATAAAAAAACTGCTGTTTAATGTGGACAAATGTTGTGTTATGCACCTTGGGAAGGCAAATAAACAGATACCATATACTCTTGGAGGACAAATATTAAATACTGTGGAACAACAGAGTGACTTGGGTATTATGGTTACGAACGATCTATCATCTAAAATGCATTGCAATTCAGTTTTTAAAAAATCAAGTGGTATTTTACATTGTATAAATAAACATATTACATCTAGAAGTAGGGATGTTCTTCTGCCCTTTATACATCATTGGTGAGGCTGCATCTGGATATTACTGTGCAGTAGTTCTGGTCACCCAGTGGAAGAACCGAGATAGTGGCACTTGAGAGAGTTCAGAGAAGAGCCACTCGAAATATACAGGAGGTTAAAGGTCAAGACTATCAAAAGAGGCTAAACATTCTGGGTTTATATTCCTTGGAATACAGGCATTTAAGGGGGGATATGTGTTTGATCTATAAAGCAACTATTGATCCAGACTTATGGGAACTACTGGGTTTGAGGTACAGGAATTGTCGGGTAATACCAGATCACATCCTCTATAACTATATGTGGATGTCCAAAAACCAAAAAAAGAAAATCCTGGCTCACACTGAGAGTTACCAATATTTGGAATAGGTTGCCATTAGAGGTGATGGTTAGTGTAACTGTGAATGCATTTAAAAACAAACTAGATAGCTTCTTACTTAAGCATAATATCCAGGGCTATTAATAAAATGGCGAGCAAAAGGACTAACGTCTATATTGCTCTGTACTTATCTATGAGACCTATGAATATGCACTATTTGCCTCGTTTTTGTTTTCTTTGTCTGACCAACTACATCCCTGCGTGGATGATATGTGCCAATCTTATATATTCGCTGTATATCCCTGCATGGATATTTTAATGTAACAAGCCTTGGAATTGTGATTGTCCAGTTACCTTGTCCTGATGATTCACTGTATTTTGTACTCTCCCGGGTCGTGCCTGAAAATAGGCAGGGTTACTGCCTAGTGCACTTACACGGTAACCAAAAGCTAATAAATAAATAAAAGGATACTTGGTCTTGCATTGGCTGCTCCATCTTGTTTAGTTAGGGCAGAGCTGGGAGTCCTGCCTTTTAAAGTTTATATCATGTCGGCTAGAACTGCTTATTGGACTAAACTCAAAAATCTTTCCATACAAAGATTAACTTAAATGGATTTGAAAGAAAAGAAAAAGGCTTTTTATGATTAAAAAAGTGCTCTTCTCCATGGCTTCAATGGGTTACCAACGTGCTGGCCATCAATGGATATCTTTGTCTATGGGACTATGTGAGTAATGGAATTAAAATTAATTATAAAAAAAGTTATTAAGCAAAGACTTTCTGACACTGCCCACCAATTTGGTATGGGGAAAAAAACAGCAAACTAAATGTTCTAACTGGTTAGCCAATACTACAAAACAAAATTCTTTAAAATCATATCTTACTTTGATGAAGGATCCTGTTGATAAGAGGACTGTTACAAGGTACCGTTTCGAGTTACAACCTAGTAAGATCTTAGAAAAGAGATTTTCTAATAAACAAGTACCCTCTATTGTGGAGCTGTGTGAATGTAATCTTGGATGTACTGAAAATCTATTTCACCTTGTTGTTATCTGCCCTTGGTATAATAATATAAACAAAGAATCTGATGGCAGATAAGGACCGCTTGGCCCACCTAGTCTGCCTATTTTCCCTACCTGTTTCATATACCGCAGATCCTAAATGATAAGAACATAAGAATGGTGTTGGCAGATGGGGACCACTTGATCCATCTAGTCTGCCCAAGATGACTAACCCCCCTGTTAAGTGTTCTTTCTAAGCTGCCCACACTGTCTGTCCCATGTGAGTTTAAATTCTCTTACTGTCTTAGATGCTACCACCTCTGGTGGCAGGCTGTTCCATGGGTCTATTACTCTCTCGTGTTGCTCCTGAACTTGCCTCCACCAGATGCAAGTTGTGCCCCCTTGTACGAGATTCTCTGTTGTGTTTATTCCCCTAATGTATTTAAATGTGTCTATCATGTCCCCCCTATTTCTTCTCTGTTCCAGCGAGTATTACTTCAGCTCCTTGAGCCTCATTTCGTATGTCTCATGGTGCAGCCCCTGCACCATCTTAGTAGCCCTTCTCTGCACTATCTCCAATAGGTCTATGACCTTTTTCAGGTGAGGCCTCCAGAAGTGAACACAATACTCCAGGTGTGCCTTGCTAAGGATCTGTAGAGCGGCATGATTACTTCTTGCTTTCTGCTTGTAGTGCCCCTACCTATACATCCGAGGATGCCATTTGCTTTTTGTGCAGCTTACTTGCACTGTTTTGTTACTTTTAAGTCGCCGGTGATGAGTACATGCAGATCTTTTTCCATCCTTGTCTCTTCTAATTGATGTCCTTCCAGTGTGTACTTTATTTCTGGGTTTCGCTTTCCCAGGTGCATGACCTTACATTTCTTGGCGTTAAATTTTAACTGCCAGTTTCTGGACCATTCCTCCAGTTTTCTGAGGTCAGCTACCAAGCTTGAGGCCCCCTCCTGTGTGTGTCCACCCTGTTGCAGAGCTTTGTATCGTTTGCAAACAGGCAGACTTTCCCCTCTAATTCCGCAGTGATATCACTGATGAAAATGTTGAAGGGTACTAGACCCAGCACCAACCCCTGTGGGACGCCACTGGTTACTTCCCCTTCTCCTCATAGAGACCCATTGACCAAGACTCTCTGCATCCGATCCTGTAGCCAATTCCTAACCCATTTTACCATCTTCTGCCCTATGCCTGTGTGCTATAGTTTGTTCTCCAGTCTCCTGTGGGGGACGGTGTCAAAGGCCTTATTGAAGTCCAAGTATACTACGTCCACCACCCCACCCTGGTCTACTGTTCTGGCAACCCAATCAAAGAAATTTGTCATGTTCGTTTGACATAAGCATCCTACTGTGAAGCCATGCTCCTTGGGGTCAAATTTTCCATTTTCTGTGGCTTACCCTCTCTTTCCTATTGCTAGAGGTCCTTTATGTCTCTCTCATGCATTTCTGAATTCCCCTGCTGTTTTTGCCCCTACAGCCTCTGCCAGGAAGCTGATCCATGGATCCACCGCCCTTTCCAGGGTGTCACGGAGAAGTTGCTTGGCAAGTTCTTTGCAAAATGGCATTTCCAATTAAATACATTTTGGAACAATTATTTAATTCGGAAAATGTCCAAACCTTGGAATATTTGGCTAAATTCCAATTGACTGCTGCTAGGATTAGAGAACAGTGATGATTTACTCCTCATCAATGCTATCAATTCCATGGCAAAGTATTTGGTTGCAACCCACGATCTGCGTGACTGCTCTGTGACATGCTGATCTTGTAATGCTCTATATATGTTGGCCAGTTAGATGTAGATAGTTAGATGTAGACAATGTCACAAGCCCACTCCGCAGGTCAGGCCATCTGCTCCCACAGTGCCAACCTCCGAGCACAGTATTGTGAACAGTTAACAGAACATGGTAACCCCCTTCTGTCCGTTTTGTGGGTTTGAATCAACCTTTGGTCTCAAGTTCTGGAGGGATTCAAACTGTGAACCTCTTGCTAGCGTACCCAATGTACAGGCTCAGATAATTCTGCTCTTCGGGAGGCCAGATATCTTTCGCCTATGGGCACCTAACCAGGTGTACAAAATGAACCCTTAAAAACTCTATGAAAGACCTCAAAATAAACTATTACCTTTTCCAGTTTTGCAAAACCAGTAAGCTTTGTACAGTGTCAGCTTTAAACATATATGCTTCCCCTGTCAAAGAAAGAATTTCAAAGGTACACCAGGTAGTCTCTAAAAATAGAGGTTTACTTAAAACAGATAAAAATGTAAAATGTAAAACACAGAACCATATATCATAAAACATACAATCTTTTAAAACAATAAGGTTTAAAAAGTGCAAATTCCTACCAATAATACACTTAGACCTCTCTATCTGATGTGTTCTTATCTTCTTATAGTGCTGTAGATGTTTCTTTTTTCAGAGTCCAAACGTGTGTGTCTGTAAAGGTCTGTTACAGCATAATTAAAACACTGTCTTGACCCTGCCTTCTCTATGATGTCACCCAGATCCTCCTCTGTTTATTAAAAATTATACAATCAGGATGTCTTGTGTCAGGAGGTAAATTAATAGGTGACATCAGCAGAAAAAACTTGTTTCCCCATATGACTTCCCAATTAAATCTATAATTTTCCAAGTCCTTTCTTTCATCCATGAGCAGCATCCTCTCTCAAGGACATCAAAGGACCTTTTATGACTTCGTACCACAGTGACATAACCTGTACTCTTTTTCTAAATGTCATAAAAGCTTATGATTTTCCAGCCTAGCAGCTACAATTAAGCTAAATAAACAGGAGATCCTTACTTTATTTTTATTTATTTTATTTTAGTCTTTGGTAAGCAGGAAAGGCCCACTAGGCACAAGTGCCTGTTTTCAGGGGTGACCTGGTCTCTTCTAGCCTGTAATTATCTCCTGGCTTTTATATTTTAGCTGAAACAGCATGTCTCATGAGAGACACTCAATAATACATTTTTATATTACAAAAAGCATAGATTAATCAGAACCAGCTATACAACCATCACAGACAACACTGAATAATACGGGTCAGCTAGAATATCTAAGACTTCCAGACTGGTGTCTGGATTACATGCCGTTATTCAGCATTAGCTAATTACACTACTTCTACTCGGTCCCGATAACTGGAGTTTGGTTCCCATTAGGATTACCGACATTCTGTGTCCTTACTGACTATTGTTCACTAGGATGTGGAATTACCATGGTTTATTTTTCTTTGGTTTACATGCTTGTTAGAAAGCATTATTTAAGTAATACTGCCAAGATCCAGCTGGCTGTTAGAGATGGCCTAGCATTCAAATATGTGCATGATCATTGGCTGTGTGGGGTTGACCTTTTTACATTTGAAGACTGAGTGTTCTTTGTATCTCAGGTTTGTACAAGGATACATATTGTATATAATTGTGCACTGAACCTTTAGCACATTTTGAAATGTAGTTCTTGAATATGTGTGCTTTTTATTTATGTCTTTTATGCTTGTGTATAAACTTTTTATCATGTTTGTAAAGGCTTTGTACCTGAACAATAAAGAGTTATTATTACCCTCCTGGAAGGCTAGAAAGGTACTGTGCATGAGAGGGACCAAACCGTCCCATAATGTTTTAACAAAACTCTGTCAAATACCCATAGAGGAACACAGCTGCACAGAGTGGGCTAGGGGTGCTCTGTGACAATAGCAAACTAGGGCAAAAGCAGTCACAGCACTCACCTCAGAACGGCACAAATATAAAAACAAAGCCGCAAACTTTGAAGTCGTGAAGAATAGTTGTTTTTTATTTCAATAACCAGCAGATGAACATACACCCAGCAGGGTTTGGAGTAAGGTGTGCTCTGACGTTTCACCTACAGAGAGTTTTATTTGCCTGTGGACAAAGATCCCACACTTGAAATGAAACAAAAAATTGATGGGTTTATTAATTAGATGGGCTCACAGTGAAGGGCTCATAAATGGTAAAGAAAGATTTTTTGATTATGGAATTCCCTCTTAAAGTCCAATTTTATACGCTCCTCAAAATCCACAAAACCCTCAGCAAACAAGCTGATAGCCCTATTATATCAGGGGTCAGCACTGTAACTGAACCATTGGCTAAGTATGTGGATGATTACATTAAGGATCTGGTCACAGTACTACCATCATACATTTCTGACACAGAGGATATGTTAGATAAACTAAATGATAGCACTATTGAGAAACATTATATCTTTGTAACGATGGACATGGAGTCGTTATATTCTAACAAACATCCCTCATGATGGTGGGCTCAGGGCCTTAAGATACTACCTGAACAAAACGGGTGCTGATGCAAAACCAGACACTGAGTTTTTAACTGAAATGACTTGATTTGTCCTAGAAGGTAATTTCTTCTGTTTTGGTAAGTAGTTTTATCACAGACAGAAGGGGACGGCAATGGGTGCCAGTTTGGCACCAAATTATACCAATCTTTACCTGGGGCATTGGGAAGAGGGGGTGATTTGGAACAAACATGCTATTAAGTACTGGCAGAATATAATAACCTGGAAACATTTTATTACTTTTACTTGGTATGAAAGAACAGAAGAAGGCCAGAACCCATCGAGACTGTTCCCCACACTGTGTGGGACATTATTTATCTATTATCCCTCAACCAAACATCTAATTTGTTTTTAAAGACAGTGGCACTAGTTGCCTCTACCAATTCTTGTGGCAAGGAGTTCCATACAATGGATGCTCTTATTGGAAAAAAGTTTCCAATTTTGCTGGTTTTATAAATTTTTACTTCAAGCAGTGTATTATGCAGTCTCGGAACATGTCTCCTTTTGGAGAGTGTTAGACCACATTTTCCATTAGATCTGGTTAATTTATTAAATTAAAAACCATAAGCATATCACCTCTTAATCTTCTAGCTTGAAGAGAGAAGAGACCAGTAGCTTTTAATCTGTTCTGTTAATCCAAGTTTGCTAATCTTGGAATCATTCTAGTTACTCTCCTTTGAGCCTGTTCAAGAACTGCTATGTCTTTTTTTTGGTTTGGATTCCAGAAAGGGGAGCCATAGTCTAGATACGGTCTAATGTATGCCCTATACAATGGAATAAGGCATTGTTCAGTGCGATTAACAAAAGTGGTTTTATTTGCCTCAAATAAAATTGATGATGTCTTCATGGTGTGGCGGGGGAGTGAGGAAGAGCTATCTGATTTCATTACTTACTTACACAGTACAAATACAAACTTGAGATTTACACACAGTGCAGACAGGAAAGAAATTTGCTTCCGAGAATTTAAAATAATTGCAAAGAGTGATGGCAGTATAGCAATGGCCTTCTATAGGAAACCTACTGACCATAATACTTTACTTCATGCTAGTAGGTGTCACCCCCGCCGTACCGTGGAGAACATACCCATAAGTCAATTTTTATGTGTCAAGCAAAACTGTAGTGATTCAGACAGAACACAGAGATTTGACACAGAGATTCATAGAGAGGAGATACTCAAGAGACCTGTATCAATAAAGCCAAAATGGCAACAGAGGCTAGGGAAAGAGGGGCCCTTTTAGCCATGAAAAGTACAAGTACTGAAAAAACTGGTAATGAGTCTCAGATTAACTTTGTCAGTACCTACCGTATTAGAACAGGCAGAATTAGAGACATGATTTACAAACACTGGCATGTTCTAATTGCGGACCACCGTTTACAAGAAACAGCCAAAATTCCCCCTAGGATGTCATACAGAAGAGTGCGTAACCTTAGGGACATGTTAGTTCATTCAGCACACCAGAGAGATGCAGAAAGACTGGTTACCCCTCCAAGAGGGTGTAAAAAATGCGGTCACTGCAAATACTGCAAAGATGTTAAAGAATGTGGTATGTTTATTGGCCCAGCTAATGGTAGGATGTATAACATTTACAAGCTTATTACATGTAATCTATTGGAGTACTTGTACATGTGGTTCCTACTACGTACATAAAACCAAAAGGAAATTTAAAGAAAGAGTGGGGGAGCATATGCGGGCAATAAATAACCAAAACTTAGAGTATGCTTGGGCAGTACACATGTCTAATGCCGAAAATAAAGCTGATCATGTTTTGAAGTTTGCTGGCATAGAACATGTCACTCTAAGCCCAAGAGGTGGTGATAGGGAAGGTTTGCTAAGCAAATGAGAAATGTATTGGATTTACACACTAGAAGCACATAAAGGCAGAGGACTGAATGAACAATTTTAAATCAGACCTTTTCTTAAGGATAGGAAATGAAACGATATTATATCTTTCTTTTCTCTTGTAGGTGCCTCCAGTGATGATACCAGTACTGTTTGTGAACACAGTGCCAATGTCACCTCTGCTCACCACTTCTCCCTACACACACTGTTCCATCCCACTCTGAAATCCGTAAGTAAGTTCACATAGTGAACCAATTTTCCATTTTAAATAGGTTCCTGATTTTTCAGTGCTGACCCCCAGCCTTTTGCCTTACGAGTTTTTGGTCTGCCCTTCTCCATACCCCGTTTGCCTTCCCTCTCCTCAGCTCCGGAGTTCTTCCATCAGTGTGCCCCCTCATACCCATTCCCTCATATAAGTACTAAATCTTTAAATCAATGGTTTTAAAACCTGCATAATTGATTATATTCCAAACACTTTCAACTCTTTGTCTCCATTCTTTCTTTGTCCTTTGAAATATTAGAATGTGAAGGTTAAAGCTTCTGAAGAAGGACTTGGTTGGTTCGAAAGCTAGAGCACTTTGTTCTTTTGTTGTAACATCTATTTTGGTCCAATAAAAGGTATCAAACCATCTGCTTCTGGATCTGTTCTTACTAGGACCAATACAGCAACTACATTATTTGTTTATTAGAATGGGAAGGACATTTGTCCCAGCTAAATGTATAAAAATGTATATATACAAATAAGGGCATCTTAGGAGGAAGCCTTTTAATGTTGTGTACCCTTAGTATCTAGTTTGTTTTACTACAGCACTTTTTTGCACTTTACTTTTAAGACAACAGAGGAATTGAGATGTTTTGCACAAGCATTGCACCAGTCACTTTAAATACTGATTAATTTGTAATCATGTGATTGTTCTATGGTGCTATATAAATGGAAGAAGCACTAGGGTGCACTATCTTTGAAAAAGCCTCCTGTAGGTGAAACATCAGAGCGCACATTACTCTAAACCCTGCTGGGTGTATGTTCGTCTGCTGGTTATTAAAATAAAAAACTATTCTTCACGACTTCAAGGCCTGCTGCTTTGTTTTTCTATTTGTGCTGTGCTGAGGTGAGTGCCATGACTACTTTTGCCCTCTGTCGGATACCCATCAGGAACTGGGCATTTACCCATTTTCATAAGGAAAAGGGCCAGCTGAATTGCTGTAGTGGTAATGGGTTCAGAAAGCTTGTCCTTTATCTAATCTGTGAGGCAGTGAAAGGGGAGTCCCAAGAGGTAATCCTGTACCTCCTGAGAGAGAGTGGGGTCAGGATTTGAATACAGCTGTTTATAGTAATCTCTGAGAATGGTCTGCAACCATCTGCCTTGCCTTCCATTTGGCTTGTAACAGAATCACAAAGCTGCAAAAGAATACAAACAACACTCAGTCTTACATTGTGCCCAGATGCGGCAAGCCAAAGTCCTAGTTCGCCAGACCCCACCCACGGGTACCGTAATTTAAGATAAAGCAGGGCTTGTTCAGTCCTGAAGTCTATTATTTCCTGTAGATCCTGCTTCACCTTCCTGATTTGCAGTTCTGTCTCCCTAACCCCCACCCATTAAGTCCAAAAGGGTACATATACTTCCCTTCCTTCTGGTTGGCTTTCTGGGAAGCGTAAGACAGTGTCTCACCATGTATCACAGTCTTGACCATGTCACCCAGTATTGGTGCTAGAATCTCCAGGCCAGAATAATTTGTTATGACTTGGCTAATTTTCTTCTCTCTGGTTTCAACAAAAGACTCATCCCTCAGGAGAGACAGAGTAAAACACCATTGGGTAATTCTACATGGCTTTCACAGAAGTCCATTTAAAAGTAAGGGGGCATCGGCCTGGTGGCGCTTGAGGGTTGAGCTGCTGGATACCACACCTCGCGCTACACTGGCGACCCGGGTTCGGGAACGAACTCAGGCCATAAGAGGTCGGCAGGGAAGGGGGAGGATCGAGCATCCCATGACAGCTCTCTTCCCTCTGGAGTGGGTAAGGGGTTTATGTTGCTCTGCAGCGGCAACTGACGGAAGCCATGGGCACTGCAAGAAGCAGCGTACAGCTGGGGGCTTGAACGCAGCAGGCTTTGGCATGTAATGTGTAGATGCCATTGCACGTCCAGCTCCAAGGGGAGAAAATCCAGGCACAAAACTGCAGGGTGGTCGTGGTGGCTGATGGCCATGCACCGTGCCCCTGGACCTAGAGAGGTGTGCCCCCCACATGTTGGATCCAAGTCCCCATAGGGGTGGGGGGATACTGAGTGCCAGCCTGCATGGAGGAGAGCGTGCCGCTGACCAGACCCGAGTCCAGGGGTGTGGGTGCTGTGACACGTGGACAGCCAGTTCTGAGTACATTATGATTTTTTTGTAATATAAAAATGTGTTATGGACTGTCTCTCATGAGAGATGCTGAGACAGCATGTGAGATCGCACACACACAGGTTTTAGATAGAAGGTGTTACCTGGAAGTCCAGAAGCTAATTACAGACTAATTATAGACCTTAATCAAGAATCTCCTGTTTATCCAAGTTAAATATAGCTTTAACTGCTAAGAGGGAAATCAGTATCCATTTTATGACATTTTGAGGAGGAAACTAGGTTTGGCACACTGGTGCGAAATCATAAATGCTTTGATGTCTGTGTGAGAGGGGATACTGCTCATAGATGAAAGGAAATTTACAGACTTGATTGGTGACGTCACATGCAGAAAGGAGTTTCTGCTAATGTAACCTTAATTAACTTTCCTTCTAAAATGATAAAACACCATGGGTGTATGATTTTTAATAAACAGAGGAGGAGCTAGGTGACTTCACACAAAGGGGTTGGCGAAGACAGTTTTTTTTTAAACAGTATTCTGTTTTTCTTCAGAGACACTTTTATCTACACTCTGACAAAGAAACATCTTTGAGCACTTTAAGCAAGTATACAGGTAGAGAGAGACAAAATCTACGTACTGTAGTAGGAACTGTACTGTTAAAACCTTCCTCTTTTAAAAAGATTGTATGGTTCTTGTGGTATATGGTTCTGTATTTTACGTTTTCATACTTTTATCTATTTTAGTAAAACTCTATTTTTACAGCCTACTTGGTCTGTCTTTGAATTTCTTTTCTTTAAGAAGTGAAGTATATATGGTTAAAGCAGGCACTGTGCGTAAGCTTGAATGGTGATATCAAACTGGAAAAAGGTCTTTATTAGAGTTTTTAAAGGTTCATTTTGTACACCTGGTTAGGTGCCCGTAGGCAAAGATATCTGGCCTCCCGAAGACAGAATTATCTCAGCCTGTGCATTGGATATGCTAGCAAGAGGTTCACAGTTTGAATCCCTCCAGAACTGAGACCAAAGGTTGATTCAAACCCACAAAACGGGCAGGAGGGTTACCTGTTTCTGTTAACTGTCCACAAGACTCCGCTTGGAGGTTGGAACTTTGGGAGCAGAGGTCTGACCTACTGAGTGGGTTTGTGCCAGATTGGTTGGCAGTGGTGCAATATTTTGGTATTACAAGCTTTTATTGTTCAGTGTGTCAGCTTGAGACCGTCAGCTCACTTGCAAAGAAAGAAAAAGGCAGTGATTTATTATTTAAAAAAGGACACAGAACTATATCACTTGGCATACAGTCAAGTTCAATCTAGTTCATATCTGTTTTATTTTTTTTTCCGAAAGTGTAAGTCAGAGTAGCAGCAGTTAGGGAAGATGGCTTCCAACTACAGCAGGCACACTGTAGACTACTTAAAGCAGTTGTGCAGGGACAGAGGAGTCCCATTCAAGGCAAAAGTCAGCAAACAGAACCTAGTGGATGCTCTGATGGTAGCAGACACCAACAGCACCGAGTCACAGACCGTGACTGAAAAGGACCAAACCTCGAGTGTGGTAGGGCTAGCAGTCAGTGCAGTGTCCAGATCTGATGAGGAGGGCAACAGGGCCACAGTCAGCGAAGGGCCACAGCAGCAGGAGAAGGTCACCAGTATCCTGGATCCAGAAGTACTCAGGCTGCAAACTGAGTTGCGCAGGATGGAGCTGGAGTTCCAGAGGGAGAGGGAGCGAGAGAAGTGAGAGGCGGACCGTGAACGAGAGGTGGACCGTGAGCAACGAGAGGCTGACCGTGAGGCAGAGCGAGAACAGGGAGACGCTGACCATGAGGAGCAGGAGCACCAGAGGCAACACGAATTGGAGAAGCTACGACTCCAACCAGCGGTACCAGAGCAGGTAAATGGCTTGGGTTTAATTGGGACTGCAGGACTGGGTTACAAATTGAACTCCAAATTGATAGCTGAATTTAAAGAGAGGGAGGATATGGATGCCTTTTTAAATTCTTTTGAAAAAGTTTGCATTCAGGCTAAAATTCCTAGAGAGTCCTGGAGATTCCAGCCATCCCCGCTACTTACCGGGAAAGCTTGGGATGCATTGGGTCAGATGGACAATGAGGACAGTGATGATTACAGCAAACTTAAAGCTGCACTGTTGAAAAAATTTGAATTAACTGTTGAATCATACAGAGCTAAATTCCGTAAGCTCAGGAGAAGCCCTCACATGAGCTACGAGGAGCTAGCCATGAAACAACATCAGTTTTTAAAATGTTGGTGAGAAGGAAATGAAGCAAACTCTGTTGATAAAATTGAAAATGTGATTTTGTTAGAACAATTTTATTGGGCATGCCCAGCAGAGCTAAAAACCTGGCTAGAGGACCGAGATCCCAAAACAGTGCAAGAGGCTGCTGAACTCTCAGACCACTATGCCAAGAGCAGACCTGCTCTGAGAGTGCATGGGGCGGGCATGGCAGCGCAGAAAGGGAAAAGCACACCTTCAGGGCAGCTAAAACCCTCACTGCCTCCACCGAAACCAGTTAGCCCCAGGTTTCAGAGAAAAGATTCCTCTGAAAAGAGACGTGAATGTTGGTTATGTAAAGAAACTGGGCATATTGACAGCCAGTGTCCCAAAAGAATGAGCAATAATATGCAGAATGATACTAGAAAAGAAGTGGGTTGTTTGTGTGTCCCTGGAAGCATGCCTGTGAACATAAGGGGACACATGCACCCAGTCATGGTGAATGGTGTACAGACACAAGGGTTAAGGGACACAGGGGCATCCTTGACCTTGATAAAGGGGGATCTAGTAGATCCTGGTCACCTTATACCCAATAAATATGTTTCTGTACAGGACTTTACTGGTGAGATGAAAACATTGCCCCTCGCTAGTGTTTTCCTAGACTGGGGTGAAACAGGGGGAACTGTGCAACAGGTGGCTGTAGCCAAAACCTTAGCAGTGGATGTGATCCTGGGCAACAATCTCAAACAGGTGATGGTATGTGCAGTTACTCGTAGACAAGCGGCAAGGGAAAAGTGTAGTTCCCTGAACCCCACAGAAACCATTGTGGAAACCACTGAGAGGCTGGTTCCCTAGCCTGTGTCTCCAGATGGGGAGACTAATGAAAAGGGTGTAGAAATTTCCCCAGTAGCAAGTAACCACACAGCTACAGAGGGTTACTCCAAAGAGGGAGGGGTGACTCACTGTCAGAGGGTTGGGACTGACAGTGATCCTGAGTGCCCTGATGCTAGTGCTAGGGACCCTAGTTTAGTAACTGAAGGGGACCTGTCCCCATGCCTTGGGAATGTGTGAGGGGTTCACAGGTGCTCAGAGAAGTGACCCTAGTTTAGAGAAGCTGAGGGCTTGGGCAGACTCAGACGGCACACAGGGAGGTGATGGCAGACATAATGTTTATTGGGAAAATGGACTTATGTATACTCAGGCAGTACAGACAGAGGGAGGGATGCTAGGCAGGTAGCTTGTCGTTCCCCAGGGGTATCGTGAGCAGTTGCTCAAGACTGCACAAGATATTCCCTTGTCTGGTCATCTGGGAATCGTGCGCACAAGAATTTCTACTGGCCTAACTTCATCCAGCAGGTGAAGAAGTATTGCAGGTCTTGTCACCGGTGCCAAGAAATAAGGAAGGTGGGCAAGAAAATCCAAGTCACCCTGATTCCATTGCCCAGAGTGGAGGAACCATTCCAGAGGGTGGGAATGGATATTGTGGAGCCTTTAAATACCCCCCGCTCCTCAGGGAAGAGATTCATCCTGACTATGGTGGATTATGCCACCCGGTATCCAGAGGCAGTTGCCCTATCCTCTCTGAGGACAGACAAACTGGCAGATGCCTTACTTGGCATTTTCTCCCGTGTTGGGTTTCCACAGGAGGTTATCACCAATCGAGGGGGTTCCTTCATGTCGGACCTGAAGAAATGTTTATGGGAGAAGTGTGGGGTGGTGCAGATGCACAACATCATCACCCATGCTTACAATGGGCTTGTGGAAAGATTCAATGGTACGCTAAAGTCAATGCTCCAGGCGTTTGCTGAACAGCATGGGAGGGACTGGGAGAAATACCTTCCCCACCTGTTGTTTGCATACAGGGAGGTGCACCAAGAGTTGACAGGATTTTCCCCCTTCTAACTCTCTATATGGACGTCGGGTACGTGGGCCCCTAGATTTGATTGGGGAGGACTGGGAAGGCAAGCATGCCACCCAGGGGACTCCCATTGTGGATTACGTCCTTAGGTTTAGGGAAAGGCTGAAGGAGCTTATGGGGACAGCCCAGAGCAACCTGGCAGCTGCCCAACAGAAACAAAAAGTGTGGTACGACCGCAGAGCCACAGCTCACTCGTACATGGTGGGTCAGAAAGTCACGGTCCTTATTCTGGTCTGGAAAGACAAGCTGTAGGCTGAGTGGGCAGGACCGTACAAAGTGGTTAGGAAGGTAAAAGACGTGAACTACATTGTGGAGTTACCTGACCAAAGACAGACAGAAAGGATGTACCATGTCAACATGATGAAGCCATATGCAAGAAGGGCTGACATGGTGTTTGCAGTGTGTAGTCCTGGGAAGGGGACGGATGAAGGAGACCCCTTTCTGGATTTGCTGGAAGAAAGTAAGCGGAAGTCCTCTGTGGAGGCAGTAAAACTGTCTCCCCAGCTGGCCCCGGACCAGATCCAGAAAGTAAGGGAGGTTTTAGCAGACTTTGCCTCATTGTTTAGCACCAAGCCTGGACTAACCCCCTTAATGACGCACAATGTGGAGACAGGGACACAGACGCCCATACGGCGGACAGCATATCGGGTGTCAGAGGCTGTCCAAAAGAACATCAGGAGGAAAATGGAGGAGATGCTGGATTTAGGGGTAATCCAGAGATCCCACAGCCCCTGGGCCTCACCCATAGTCCTTGTGCCCAAGCCAGATGGCTCTACTTGTTTCCGTGTGGACTATCGTGGACTGAATGCAGTCATGAAGTCAGACGTTCACCCAATGCCCTGGACGGACGAACTCCTGGACAAGTTGGGAGGGGCGACTTACCCTACGACTATCGACCTCACAAAGGGGTATTGGCAGGTAGAGTTGACAGACAGAGCTAGGGAGAGGTCGGCCTTCATCACTCCGATGGGCTTATCTGAGTTTAAAGTAATGCCGTTCGGAATGAAGAACACCCCAGCCACTTTCCAAAGGTTGGTGTACCAGGTGTTAAATGGTGCTGAGGAGTACGCTGTGGTGAACCTGGATGACACTGCCATCTTTAGTACCAGCTGGGAGGAACACCTATCCCACCTTAGGGAAATGCTGGGCTGGGCTCACTGTCAAAACTGAGAAGTGCCCGGTGGCCGTGGGAGAAGTGGCATACCTTGGGCATGTGATAGGCCAAGGACAGTTCCGTCCTAATCAATTAAAGATAGAGGTAATCCGGGCATGGCCCAGACCAGAAACACAGAAGCAGGCCAGGAGTTTTCTAGGGGCAACAGGGTACTATAGAAAATCTGTACCTAATTACAGTGCCCTGGCTGCTCCCCTATCTGACATGACAAAGAAAAGGATCCCCAAGAAAATTACCTGGGGCCCAGCCTGTGAGGAAGCCTTTTCCAAACTAAAGGATGCACTGTGCTCTGCTCCTGTTTTGACAAGTCCTGACTATAGCAAACCCTTTATAGTTCAGACTGACACCTCAGACATGGGTATTGGGGCAGTACTGAGTCAGACATCCAGCCAATGGACAGATCACCCAGTAGTGTACCTGAGTAGGAAGTTACTTCCCAGGGAGCAGGCATACTCCACTGCGGAAAAAGAGTGTCTTGCCATAGTGTGGGCCCTAAAGAAATTAGAGCCATACTTATATGGGCAGCATTTTGTGGTACAGACTGACCACAACCCTCTGGTTTGGCTGACGCAGATGGGAAAGAACAATAGTAGATTGCTAAGATGGAGTCTTGCTTTGCAAGGGTATGATATGACAATCGTACACAGAGCTGGAGCCAGAAACCAGAACTCAGATGGACTGTCTCGCGTGTATGAGAAGTGAACTGATTTGGGAAGCTTATCCCATGCTGGGGACAGAGCCCCCAAATTCAGTCTAGGTGGGGAGGATTGTGACACGTGGACAGCCAGTTCTGAGTACACTATGATTTTTTTGTAATATAATAATGAGTTATGGACTATCTCTCATGACAGATGCTGAGACAGCATGTGAGATCACACACACACACACACAGGTTTTAGATACAAGGTGTTACCTGGAAGGCCAGAAGCTAATTACAGACTAGAAAAGGCCTTAATCAGGAATCTCCTGTTTATCCAAGTTAAATATAGCTTTAACTGCTAAGAGGGAAATCAGTATCCATTTTATGACATTTCAAGGAGGAAACCAGGTTTGGCACACTGGTGCGAAATCATAAATGCTTTGATGTCTGTGTGAGAGGGGATACTGCTCATAGATGAAAGGAAATTTACAGACTTGATAGGGGAAGTCACATGGGGAAAGGAGTTTCTGCTGATGTAACCTTAATTAACTTTCTTTCTAAAATGATAAAACACCCTGGGTGTATGATTTTTAATAAACAGAGGAGGAGCTAGGTGACCTCACGCAAAGGGGTTGGCGAAGACAGTTTTTTTAAACAGTATTCTGTTTTCCTTCAGAGACACTTTTATCTACACTCTGACAAAGAAACATCTTTGAGCAATTTAAGCAAGTATACAGGTAGAGAGAGACAAAATCTAAGTACTGTAGTAGGCATTGCACTGTTAAAACCTTGTTCTTTTAAAAAGATTGTATGGTTCTTGTTACATATGGTTCTGTATTTCATGTTTTACATACTTTTATCTATTTTAGTAAAACTCTATTTTAGAGCCTACTTGATCTGTCTTTGAATTTCTTTTCTTTAAGAAGTGAAGTATATAGGGTTAAAGCAGACACTGTGCATAAGCTTGAAGGGTGATACCAAACTGAAAAAAAGGTAAGAGTAATCTGAGGTCTTTATTAGAGTTTTTAAGGGTTCATTTTGTACACCTGGTTAGGTGCCCATAGGCAAAGATATCTGGCCCCCTGAAGACAGAATTATCTGAGCCTGTGCGTTGGGTACACTAGCAAGAGATTCACAGTTTGAATCCCTCCAGAACTGAGACCAAAGGTTGATTCGAACCCACAAAATGGACAGGAGGATTACCCTGCTTCTATTAACTGTTCTCAAGACTGCGCTCAGAGGTTGGCACTTTGGGAGCAGAGGGCTGACCTGCTGAGTGGGTTTGTGACAGGTGCCGGTGGCTGGACGACCTGTCAGCCTGTTCTGCAGAGGAAGGAGGTAAAAAGAATGTTGATATAAAAAAGTAAGGGGGCATGAGGAAAGCAACATTGAGCCTTGTACCAAATCCTGTGCCCCTTAATAGCCCTCCATTGATGTAAAAGAAATAATCCAGCCCGGCACAACTCTCATGATGGGAGGAATAACAAATGAAGGAGCAAGCATAATGGATGGAGCCTCTGCCAAAAACAAAACAAGCCTAACTGGTCCAGCACGGCCCAGAGATATATCTGAGAACTGGTGACCCAGAATTGGTAAGGGCGAGTATTAATCCAAAGCAGGGGAAAGCGTTAATTCCCCCCCACTCCCCCCCCAAATCAACTGACAAAATGGTATATCCAACAGTTTATTAAACAGAGTATGAATAACTCCTTTATCACTACCAGGTGGAAGATGTACATTTACCAGAGTCACAGGATGTTCATATAGATGGTGAGAGGGCAGAACAAAATGGCCCTTGTAACCTAATCTCAAAGCAGAAAAGAGCAGTTCAGGACATTACAATGACTGTTCCACAGCATTTGTCCCTGAGGTAAGAGGAAGCCGCTACCAATGGATAACCATATTTGGTTAGTTTATCCTGTTCTTCTGCAATTAAATGAGTTTCTTGTAGGAATAGGACATCAGGCCACTCCTTGTGAAAATAATGCATCGTCCTATACCACTTTACCAGGCCATTAACAGAGCAGTTACTATAGTTTTGTGGTTAAGAGCACAGAGCTGGAAACCTAAGGAACTGGGTTTGAATCCCATAGCCACCAGCTGCCTACCACGTGACCGTAAGTCCCTTAGCACCCTGTGCTCCCAGGATGCACCTGGAAAAAAGTCTTGGCTCAGTGCATCTTTCCTGGCCAAAAATTGTAAAATAAAATAAAAAATTATACAAAATAAATTTTATTGGGGTATCAACCATCTCTATATGACAGAACAAGCAGGCTATAAAGGCTTACATGTCAGCTATCAACAGAAGCCCAAGTCAAGAAGGCCACAAAATAAGACATGTCCAAGTACAGTACAGTTACGCAAGAACTTACCGTAACAGTAGATCTTCGAGAGGGGCTCTTGCAGGAGGCCAGCACTGGTAAGACTCAGCCGCCAGGCGCCAGGATGACACAGAAACTTTCTAGCTAGAAGTCTACTGCGGGAGACCACCCACCGCCGAGGTCACCTTCTGACACTGGCCTATCCTATAAAGGTAGGTGGTTCCCCCACGCCCTCCTCAGTTCTCCCGCTGGAGACCCGAAGTGGGTAGCGGAAGAAAAAACTGAGGAGGGTCACGAGAGCCAAGAAAGGAAAAAGGAAAGCAGAAGACATGTTTGTATGGAAGAGGATACAGCCAAGAGAAGGCAAACAGAAAGAAGGGGAAAAGAGGGAGGGAAAATCACGGCCTGCTGCAAGAGCTCCTCTTGAAGATCTACTGTTGCGGTAAGTGCTTACATAACTGTACTATCTTATTTTGAGGAGGCTCTTGCAGCAGGCCAACACCAGTAGGACACAGTCCCAAGCAGTTCCAGCAGCACCGGGAAGAGGACAGACAGCAGACAATGGCCTAAGAAAGAAGGCCCTGCAAAATGGTGAGGTCAAAGCTGGCCCTACACATAGAAGCAATGTCCAGACTGTTATCCTTGGTGAAGATGTGGCCAGAACTCCAGGCGGTGGCTGCACAGACGTCCGCAGCGGACACATTTCTGAAACAAGTCACGGAGAAGCCATATCCCTGGTGGAATGGCTCTTAACCACTCCCGGAACGTCCCTGCTGTACTTTCGGTAATAATAAACAATGCAATTAGCTAACCACTTAGACAAGCACTGTTTGGACATTGGAGCACCCTCTCTCCAGGGGTGCCTGAAACAAATAATTGAGCAGACTTTCTTAAAAGTCCTAGTCTAGTGTGTACAGCATCGTAAGATTCTATGTACGTCCAAAGTGTGGACCAAAGTGTGGACCAAAGCTTCCCCCTGATAAGGATACTCTGGAAAATAAACAGGTAGGTGGATGGATTGATTCAAAGTAAACTCCGGACTTCTGGTTCTGGCAGGACGCTGTTTAGTAGCTAAACGACGTGCTCCAAGCCGATTTGCTAGCAAACCCTTCTAATTTCACATAAAAACCAGTAAAATCTCATCCAAATGGCGTCAGGAGGGTTACAAAAAGACAGAGGGACTCAAAACAGATCCCAACAGGTACGGGGAGAAAAAGAGAACCCGGATTCCAGACAAGCTTGTCCATCTTGGGGCCTTGTTACCTCTCGAATGCAAAATCACTCCCAGACCTACGATACAGACGAGGAGTGGGACCAACTCTCTAGAAATCGTTTTGAATCACTAATGAAAGAGCTAAAAGAAATGCACACAGAAAATAAATTAGAATGTAAACAACTTAACCAGAAGCTCTCCCAAATGGAAAACTGATTATTAGAAGCGGAGGAGCAGATTTCTAAAAATGAATATGGTCTCCAGCACTTGGGGTGAACGGTATCTGCCTTCTGTATACATGCTATAGCCACTGAACGAAAATGTCTCGATCTGGAAAGCAGATCGCGGCGAGAAAATCTTCGGCTCTACGGTCTTCAGGAAGGAGCAGAAGAAGGAGAGATGGTAGACTTTATATCTGACTTACTCAGAGATGTGCTTAACCTGCCTCCAGAATATAAAATCAAGAAAGAGCTCATAGAGCTCTCATACCAAAACCGAAAGACCAGAAAGCGAGGCCACGATCAATAATAATAAAATTCCATAGTTTCAGAACAAAGGAGGACATCCTAAAAAGAGCATGGCAACAAAAGGAAGTAAAGTACCTTAGTCCACGGCTCTTCTTTGACCACGACTACCCTCCGGATATAAAGAAGCAGAGACAGGAATATTTCCCTTTAATTAAAGTTTTACGCTCCCAAAACCTGCGCATTCAAACGCCCTTCCCAGCCAGGATGATGGTCTTCTGGAAAGAGGGCAACGAAATTTACAATATACCAGAGGCAGCAAGGGAAGCTGTGGTAAAGAGAGGCCTGGAGGTTCCTGAACTCCCAAGAGCTTCTAATCTGAAGCAAAGAGAGCAAGATCAAGAACGGCAAATAACTCCAGCAAAGAAAAACAAAATACCAATATTTTACACTAGCTCTGACAATATTAAGTACCTGCAAGATATTCTTAAACGGTTGCCTGGAATTTCGGAGCACGATTTACAGCAGATGGAGGGCTGAGTTTATCCATTAGTTTTAGTGACTTGTCCTTTTGACGGTTTCGGGTTGCACCCTGCGGGAACTTTTGTTCTGTGAATGGATTGCCTCCCCCCCCCCCCGGTATGACTTTGCCACTTACATCAGGCATCTCTGGTAGAGGCTACCTGCACTGCGGGGAAAGACAACCTTCAAGCAACTGGACCCCTCCACCCCAAAAACGGTCATACAACAGCTGAATAAGAACTACCCTTATGACATTATCTTGGACTTGCCAGTAACTCTTTTTATTTCCTACGGAATTGATGTAACTTTCGGGACATTTCACTGCAAGTACAATTTATAATTTCAATGATTAGAGGATTGAATTATCACTCTGTGTGACTACGGATTAGACGATCTATATTAAACAAAAATGATTTATTGCCTATGTGGCTGCAGAGATGGGGGGAGAGGGATGGGACAAGGGCCACTGACCTTGCTGGGGAAAGAGACTGATTTGATCTAGTTCCTCCCCCAGAGTGGTCACGGGGTGCTTGGAGCATCAAGAAGGACGTGGGACCTTTTAATGGAGGGGATACAGCCCAACAGGATAAACATTCATTAGCCCTTCCCCACATTATAGTGTTTTTTCCCCTCACTACCTAACTCGCTTTTTTACTCTAAGGCAGATCGGCTCGCTGGCAAAATTTCTACTTTGCCAAAATAATTGGGCCTAACGTCAACCTGATCCAGGAAGAGATCCTCCAACATGGGAGGAACTACCCTCTTTTCAGCCCGCCTTTTTTAACAACTTGGTGGGTAAAGAGGTCTTTTTGTATAACAGATCTCCTACCTTGGAAGCACAATGGTGTAAATAAGTTAAATGCCCTGTTGGCAGTTACCTAGTCTTATTTTTTTGTGTCAGTTTGTTTATGTTTAATTTATAGCAGAAGGAAACAAGGATATCAATGTAACCTAAACTGTGCTTTGTTTTTTCAGAGGTGTTAAAGAACAGATTTCACAAATGTTGGGGGTATATAATTACTGTTTAACATATTTAGCCCAAAAATGACCTACACACTATGTACATATAATGTGCATGGACTAACGAGTCCAATCAAGCGCTCTAAGGTCCTTTCCTCACTAAAGCGTTCAGGAGCCGATTTTTTTATGCTCCAAGAAACGCACTTATCCAGTGAAGAACATCGAAAATTGGAGCGCCTGGGATTTAGCCAGGTCTATGCATCATCATACAAAGGAGGTAGAAGGAGGGGCACAATCATTTTGATTCCCCAAAGACTCATTTTATGTGCATAGAAAAGTTAATTGATAAGGAAGATCATTACGTTTTAGTAAAGGGGAAACTCAATGGGAAAGCTATCACCCTCGCATCTGTATACTTTCTCCCTAACACAGATTTTCCCAGTTACAGATCCTTTTTCCTAATGTTAACACAGTGGGTAGAAGGAATGTTAATTTGTGGAGGAGATTTCAACTTAAATCTCAGCCTTTTCTCTGAGCAGGGCAACAACAGAGTTAAACCTGATAAAAGAACTTGCCAGATTGCTTAAAGAGCTGGGCACTGTAGACACATGGAAATATGGCACAAGTAAACACAGTACTTTTTTCTCCCAGGCCCATCAGAGTTATTCGACCCTGGACTATTTCTTTATGTCTCAAGAACATATACAAGTTTCCACAAAAAATTGGGTTGGAGACTTTGTCTTATCAGACCATGCTCCAGTTTACCTAAAAATTAAAATTGACCATTTTCAGAAAAGCATGCTTTGGAGACTAAATGTATCCTTATTGACAGACAAAGAGACGATCCAGGAAATGCAGGATCTTATGAAACAATCGCAACTTGAAAATGATACTCCTGATACATCCATATCTATACTATGGGATACCCCTAAAGCTATTTGTAGAGGAAAATTTATTGAAATAGCTACGAGAAAAAAATTAGGGAAAAAAAGAGATTAGGTTTATTATTACAAATACAAACTTTAGAAGAACAACAAAAAAAGAAAACATCCCACAAGCTTACTAAACAGCTAAAAACCCAGAAACAAGAACTTAATACCCTCTTAGATTACTACGTTGAGCAAAAACTCATTTACCTGAGACAAAAATATTATGAAGTAGGACCGCTAGCCCTAAGGTTACTAGCAAGCCGATTAAGAGCCCAACGGGCCAGAGCCCAAATAACTGGTCTTAGAATCTCCCCCACAAACCCAATTCAACATTCAATAACCCAAATTTCAAATATTTTTGTAAAATACTACTCACAGCTCTATGCTGAACCCCGATCCCTCCTGACCACCCAAATAAATGATTTTTTAACTTCCCTAAATTTACCAACATTGACCAAAACTTTGGCTAGGACCTTAGTGACCCCAATAACTACCCAAGAGGTTCTCTCAGAAATTAGTGCTCTAAAAACGAATAAATACCCTGGAAATGACAGCCTTCCAGGGGAATTTTATAAAACGTTTAAGCAGGACCTATCCCCTATACTTCTTAGACTTTTCACTACATTGGCCTCATCAGAATCCCCAATTCCCCCATCCTGGCATTTTGCTATAATTTTAGTGATCCCCAAGCCTGGAAAAGACCCTTCCCTGCCTGATTCCGACCGCCTATATCAATTCTAAATAATGACTATAAAATAATGGCTGCAATACTTGCCTGTAGACTTAAATCCATTGCTCCGCTCCTCATTCACCAAGATCAAAGTGGCTTTATTCAGGGTCGACAGATGCAAGACAATATCAGGCGAAGCATATATTTAATTGAACATATTTCAGAGCAAAAAAAAAACCTGCCCTGTTGCTTAGCCTTGACACTGAAAAAGCTTTTGATATGGTCTCTTAGCCCTTTCTTCGACAAGTTTTAATTCACTTTGGACTCCCCATACAATTTATAAATATCATCTTTAAATGTTACCAAGACCCGCAAGGATACATTCAATCAAATGGTCATATATCCCAAAAATTCTCCCTATACAGAGGAACCAGGCTCACCTTTACTATTTGCCTTTTATATTGAGCCATTAGCCCAATTCATTAGACAAGATAAAAATCGCCCAGGCCTTAAATTTGATAAAACAGAACATAAGATAGCATTATTTACGGATGATATCTTAGTATACCTTTCGCAACCGGATACGTCCCTCCCCTATTTATATCAGAAACTTGAGTCATTCTCCCATATCTCAGGATATACTTTAAAGACTTCCAAAACAGAAATGTTAGCTTTTAACTATATACCCTCTTTACTGATAAAAAACACGCATGGGTTCAAGTGGGACTTAATAGAATTAAAATACTTAAATGTTAAAATACCCACAGACTTGAACCGTCTATTTGATATTAACTACTCTCCACTATTGAAGACACTTAAAACGGACATTAGGAGATGGTCTATCCTCCCCTTATCTTTTTATAATAAAATCTATCAAAATGAACGCACTCCCAAGGCTTTTATATTTATTTCAATGTGTTCCCTGTGTCATACCCATTAAGACCCACTCTCAATGGCAAGGAACTCTATCACACTTTTTATGGCAGGGCAGAAAACCAAGACTTAAATCTCATCTGTTAATGCAGCATAAGAAGAGGGGAGGAGTGGCTCTCCCTAACCTACAATACTATTGGATTGCTTCACAGATGAGGCTTGCTCTCTTATGGCGGAACCCATCATATACAGCACACTGGAAGCGAATGGACTTTTCTAGATCCCAAACGCATTCCCTAGCTGCAGCTCTTTTCTCAACCTCGCAAATAAAGGAGCAATTAAGAATGCTAGCACAATCTCGATTTTGGAGGGATGGAGGAGGGGGTACTCCCAGAGAGGTCATACACTCAACAACTGGAAGTATGTTTGGCTAACAACAAACCATGACTTCACCCCGGCACGATATTTTCTTGGTATAAGGCCCAAACAGACTGGGGCCTATGGGCACCCTGGCAAATAATGAGACAAAACACCATCATCCCCTTTACAGAAGCCCAAATTAAATTCTTCTGGAAACCAAAAGACCTAATCTTCTATCTACAAATCAAGGATTTTATAAATTCCAAATTGAGAGTCCAAACCACCAAAGGGCAAATTTTGGAGGATAACTCTCCCTTCATACAGATATGGACTGTAGTCGAAACTGATCATGCCATTTCTAAACTATACAAGTTTTTACTTTTACAACAAGCCCATGTATCACACCTTCTCAAAACTCAATTGGAGAGAGACCTAGATACCCCCCTGACCCAACTTATTTGGCCTAAAGTGTGGCAAGAGACTAGGTCAACAACAATGTCCCCTGGATGGTGGGAATATGTTTGGAAGGTCCGTACCTGATTTTTCATGGTGCCCCAGTTTATAGCTAAGAGAAACCCCAAAGTCACATCCCAGTGTTGGAGACTATGTGGCTCCTTTAAAGCATCCCATACCCACATTTTTCTGGAGTGCCCAAAACTCCAAGCCTACTGGCAAGCTGTGTCTCAACAAACTGTAGCTGTGCTTAACATTCAGGACCAACTTAAATCAGAAAACCTCCTATTGGGTATCCCCCCTAGAGGCCTCAAAGTGAAAGATGTCCTATATTTATGGTCTATCCTTCTGGTGGCTGCCTACAAGGCTATAACCAAAAAATGGTTTCAGGTAAACCCACCTGTTACGGAGGATTGGCTAAGTATTGTTAATTATATACAAAGCTGTGAGCAACTTACACACAACCTTCATGACAAACAAGTAGACTACCAGAATTGATGGACCAGATGGGACTTGAGACTTAACCCGGTACTATAGGATGAGTTCCCCCACTCCCATCCCTCCTTCCCTTCATTTTGTGATTGGGGATTGGGAGCTCTCCGAGAACAGAAGTAGCTGACACACCCCACTATGTGTTCTAATGTTGAAAACAAATAATTCCTTCTGAGAAACTTGAATTTATTATTCTGAATAATAAGTATAAGAATAACTGACACAAAACTTGTTCTTTATTAGCCATTAATTTTCTTTTTGTTTTTCATTCATTTTATAAAAGGTCAAGTTTTGTTATGAGTCAAGATTTTGACATCTTTTTTTTTTCTTTTTTCTTTTCTTTTGATTAGAAAGTTGCAAGACTTGAGAAACAGAACAAGAAACATCAAGTTTATGAAAATTTAAAATGAGTTACAGATTATTAGATATATATTTGTCATTGTTATGTAAGAGATACAAAACTGAAGGTTCATTAACGTGGAAATAGAAATGTATGCAATTAGTAATGTCTCCAGTATTTGCATGATTAAGTTGTAAAGTTGACAATACTCATGATGTACCTGGAAGACAAAACACATATTTAAATAAAGATGAAGTATAAAAAAATATAAAAAAAAAAAACAGCATGGTACTGTGAGCATGAAAGTTGCTCAACACAAAATGAAAAAAAAAAAGTAAACTCCGACACCACCTTGTGAAGAAACTTATGACTGGCAAGCAAAGACACCCTGTCTTTGTGAAAAACCAAATAAGGTTCTTTACACATAAGAGCTTGAAGCTCAGAAATCCATTGAGCAAAATTAATAGCAACTAAAAAGAGCGCTTTCCACAACAGAAAGCACAGTTCGTAACTTGCGGATGGTTCAAAGTCCCATGGAGAGACTGGACCCTGAATGGGAGGTTTGAAATGCAAAATGCCCCGCAGGAAAGTGTGAGACACATCAAGCTGAGCCATGGCCCTGCCCTTGATAGGTGCATGGTACACAGAGATGGCAGAAAGATGCACTTTAATGGAGGAGTACCCCAAGCCAGAGTCACAGAGGAAGAGAAGATACCCCAGCACCCGATACACTGGGCAGGAGAAGGGGTCCAACTGGCACAATGCAGCCCAAAGGGCAAAGCAATTACATTTCATGGTGTAAGTAGCCCTGGTGGAGATCTTCCTGGTGGACACCAGGACATCCATGACCCTAGAGGATACTCCAAACCAGGCGATGGCTAAGTCCATAGGAACCACACATGGAGATGCAGAGATTTTAGGTCTGCATGGACCAGGGTGCCCTGTCCCTGGGACAGCAAGCTGGTGCATAGGGGTGAGGGCACCAGAGGTTCCACTGCCAGCTGCTGCAGCAAGGGGAATCAGATCTGATGAGGTCATAAGAAGGCTATGAGGATCATCTCCGCCCCCTTCGATTGAAGTTTGAGCAGCAACCACTGAAGGAGCAAGTAGGAAGGGAAAGCATAGAGAAACCTCTCCTTCCAGGAGATGTCCCTCTGATTGTTCCATGAGTCTCACCAGAAAACCCAAGGCCTGGGATTGAGCAAGCAACAAAGCGGCTGGGGACGACCCCATTTGTTGAAGAGATCTTCAATCACCGGAGTCAGAAGCTCCCACTTGTGAGCCCTGGACCAAGAGCACTTAGACTGTCCACCAGGACGTTTTGGATGCCTGGAACATGGATGGCTGAGCTCCAGATCATGCTCGATGGTCCGGTACCAAACTCTTATCACTTCCCTGCACAGCGGGTAGCAGTGAGTCCACCCTGCTTGCTGATGTAATATACCATGCACATGTTGTCTGTCTGAACTAAGGGCGGACTGGGAAGCAGACAGGTTTGGAAGACCTGCGAACCACTTGCATCTCCAGAACATTGATGTGGAGACCCCATCTCACATTTGTTCAGGTGCCTTGAGTCTGGTGAGCGCCAAAGTAAGCTCCCCAGCCCAGACCTGAGGCGTCTTTCGTGAAGACCTTGCTGAGATAGCCAAGGGCCCTCCCACACCCCGAAGCAGGTTGGCTAGCATTAGCCACCACGACAGGACTCTTTTGACTGGATTAGAGACCATGACCATCTGGTCTAGGTCATCTATGCATTTGTCCCACTGGACCATCAATGCCCACTTAGGTACCCGCATGTGCAAGCAGGCGAGGGGAACGATGGCAATGGCTGCTGCCATGTGGCCCAGGAGGTGCAGGAACACCCTGGTGGGGAACTGGTGACTGGAAGAAACCAGGCAGGCCAGGGCCATCAGGTGCTCTGCTCTGTCTCTGGGCAAGAAGGTCTTGCCCTGGGCAATGTCCAGGGCTACCGCTATATACTGGAGGTGCTGGCAGGGTGTCAGGCAGGACTTTAGCCTGTTAGTGCTGACACCCAGGGCCTGAAAAAAGGTGAAAGGTATGATCCAGAGTCTGGACAAGATGGTCCCTGGATGGGGCCACTAGGAGCCAATCACCCAGGTAGGAAGACGTGTAGAAGCCCTGCTGCCCCAAGGCACCCATTACCATTGCCAGGCACTTGAAGACCCTGCGTGCTGAGGACTGGCCAAAAGGGAAAGCCCTAAATTGGAAATGGGCTCCCCAGAAATTAAGCAGAGGAAACACCAATGGGAAGGAAAACTTTTGATATGCAGATATGCATCCTGCATGTCCAGAAAACACAACCTGTCCCCTCGGTGCAGGAGGGGCAACAAACCCTGAAGGGTGACCATCCTGAAGTGTTTGTGCTCTATGAACAGATTCGGGTGACTCAGGTCCAGGATGGGCTGGAGATCCCTCGTCTTCTTGGGGGCCAGGAAAAAGTGGGAGTAAAACCCCCTGCCCCACTGAGCTGGAGGGATGGGCTCTATGGCCGTTTTTTTGCAGAAGAGCCTGTATTTCCTCCCAGATGATATGCACATGAGCCGGGGGTAGGAGGAGTTGCCCGGAGGAGTTTCTGGAGGTCACTCTGGAAGTTCCAGAGTGTGGCCACATTCTATGAGGTGCAGAACCCAATTGTCCGAGGTAATTCTTTGCCACCCATTAAGGTGGAGGGAGGACTGACCCCATCCCCCAGAGCCCCTTGGGGGGGTTCTGGCAAGGAGTCAGGAAGTAGGAGTGGGCGACGGCAGGGCAGCTGCAGTCACTTGAGGAGCTCTGGCGAGGGCTGTGGATGTGGCTGCCGCTGCCTTGCATTTGCCCTGACTTTTGGAGGGTGGGTAGGTCTGCCTGTGGGAGAAGTGGTGAAAGGGTGGCCTCTGATCAGACCTAGGCTGGGTATGGCACTAGTGGACGCACCAGAGGGCCCGTCCTGACTCTTGAAGGGAGATCATCAGATCCTAGACCCCCCCAAAAAAGGACAGAACCCCTGAAAGGGGGTGTCCAAAATACTGGACTGCACATCAGAAGCAAATTTGGACACCCAGAGCCAAGAATGGCACCAGAGACAGATGCCAGCAGCTGCCCCTCTCCCCAAGGCATCAACCGCATCATAGGCAGCCCAAAGTATGTGCGTCCCCATGTCTGAGCCCGCCTTGAGAACCTGGGTGAGCCGTTTCTTGGATGGGTCATCTGTCAAGGCCTGAACCAGCTCTCTGGACTGGTCCCAAAGGACGTTCTGGTATTGTACCATATGGTCCAAATAGTTAATGGCCTGGAAGACCAGGGAGCAGGAGGTAAAGACCTGCTTGCCCAGATGATCCAGCTGTCTCGACTCCCTGGTCATGGGGAAGTAAGCTGAGGTGCTTATGCTTCTTGGTGTGGTCGTGCGCAGCATTGATGACCACCAAGTTGGCTTTGGGCTGTCCCCTTAAAAAGGGTTTACCAGCTGGAGCGTGATAGAGCTGAAGAGGGGTGATTCCAAGCCAACCTGGTGACATCCCTGTAGGAGTCAATAAAGGGAGGCACCACCAAGGGGAGAACATCGAGCTGCCACAAACAGATGGCTACCCGACACCACTCTGGGTCCTGTTCCTCCGTTTTGCAGCCCATGGTGGCCTGGATGTGCCTCATGATGTCCACAAAGGTGGGATCATCAGGAGGGGACTTGGGGACCGTCTTAGCAGGTTCTTCACTCTCAGTTGAGTCCCTATGAAGAGAGAAAGACTCAGAGTACTCAGAGTCATCTTCATTCTCCTCATCAGGTTTGCTGTCAACTGGCAGGTGCCCATCCTGACAACCGTCGGAACCAGCTTCAGGCCTGTACCTTGGAGTACGTGGAGCACTGGGACCCAGCCACACCAGATCCAGCAGAGGAAGATCTCCAGCGGGCCACTGGGGGGGATGCTGGGGTTGGGCCCTGAGGAGTGGGGATCTGCTTCTGCTTGAAAGACCACCATGCAGTAAAGAGAGCATTACAGACCACCAGCATAGGGTAGTTATAGACCAGTGGATAGGGGTAAGGCCAGCACCGGGTAGGGAAAGGTCAGTGGCAGGCCAGGCCGGGCCAGCATAGGGCACCCCAGCAGAGGACCAGTGGGCGCAGGCTGTAGGGCCAGTGCAGGCCCAGCAGGCGCCGGCTGAGGAAGCCTAAGAGGGGAATTTACCAGCACCAGGAAAGGAGAGACCATTGCCGGGAGAGGGGGGGAAGAGACCTCTCTGGTGAAGGCAGAGACAACCTCAGGCTTTGGGAGGTGCTGGTGGCCTGCTGCAGCTGCTGCCAACAAGGACTGGTGGCAGCCCCTGTAGAGGGGACAGACACAGGCAGTGATGGGGCTGGAGGGGTGATGGTAGAAGAGCTGGCACCAGTCACACCCATGCCGGCTAAGCCTCCTGGCTGAGACCCCACGGAAGTCATGGGCCTTAGCGTAGGGGTTGGGGAGCAAGAGACAGAGTACCCTGTCACGAAGAGCCATCACCCGCCACGGAGATAAGGGCAGGCGGTAGGGCCACCAGTAGCCCTGCAGGAATAAGAGCAGATGGGGCCAAAGGGCCTAACCCCCTGTGGGAGGAAGACCCAGACTTGGTTGACAATTTGTGAGGATACCATGAGCAGGAAGCAGAACGGGCCTGGTCCCAGTGTTAATGCTTCACACTACATTTTTCCTGGGATTGAGAGGAGGAGGAAGCCCTGGAGGACTGGGCTGTCAAAGCCGAAAAACTCCTAGCCTACACCTCCTATTCCATCCCAACGAGCTTCTGCTTGATCAGAAGGCTCTCCGGAATTTTAAGGCAACGTCTCCTTGTGACCTGGTTAAATTTCTGGCAGATCTGTGAGGCTTCGGTGTCGTGGCTGGGACCTAGGCACACGATGCAAGCAGAATGTACATCCTTTTCTGGAATTTGTTTGCTGCAGGCACACTTAGTGGAGTGGACGGAAGACAAGGCAGGTAGAGAAGACTTGAACCTGAATCCAGTAACACCTAAAAACTCGCTGTTAATACTAAAGAAAATGGGGGGGTGCAGTAAGTGTGGGAAATGGCGGTCGACTGTAGCTGCGGTGGCTTCAGTGATTCAACGTGCGCGGGACGACAGTGGGGAAGAACTGAGGAGGGTGTGGGGGACCACCCCTCCTTTATAGGACAAGTCCCTCATGGCAGACTGCTAGCTAGAAAGTTTCTCTGTGGCCCTGGTTTCTGGCAGCTCAGTCCTACCTGCAGGAGCCTCATCGAAGTAAGATCCTGGAATCGTACCCACCTTCACCAACCCCCCCACAGACATCTGTACTTGACACTGTATGCACCACTTACTACTGCGCATGACCGAACTCGGAGCTGCAACTTTCATAATGACGTAAAGTACATTACACGGCTCCGTTTTCACCTGGAATTGGATGTAGAGGTTTAGTTATCATACCTCTATATGCCACAATGTTTATTTTTCTCCCGGGTAGATGCGCCTCGCTCATCATTTTTTACGAGCCTTCTGGCACAGGACAGGATGCCAGGGGCACACTCCGTCTTCCGGTGCGGCGGCACTTTTGACATAACGCCTCAAAGAGCAATATTAAAAAGCTACATAGCTGGAGAAAGGTTAGCTGAATTTAGTTTAAACCATATAGGTTGTTTTAAACGGGCGTTTTTGCAGCCCTGGTGTTTGCCCTCACTGTTTTGTGCTGCTTTCCTTTAAGGGTGGGACTGAATGGCAAGGTGAGTCTACTAACAGATAACACAAAGCTCTGGGTTAAGAGTCGACACTCATACAGGGATTAACAAAATGATGTGGTCAGAAACATAGCAGTGCCATTTCAATGATAAAAAAATGCAAGGTGATGCACGCTGACAAGAAGAATCTGTGGGCTGAATATGGAATTTATGGAGTTGCTACAGACCCCTCAAAGGAAGAAAGGGATCTGGAGGTGATAATAAACAGCAATATGAAATCTTCATCTCGGTGTGAGAAAGTGTAGAATCTGTATAGAAAAGCAAATAGAACACTGGAGTGTATCAGATTGGGCTTCACTAGCCAAAACAAGGAGGTAATCTTGCCACTATAAACAGGTCACTGGTTAAATAAACACTTGGGAGTGCTATGTGCTGTTTTGGAACCATCATCTGAAAAAGAATAAGGAGAGACTGGAAAATACCCAGTGAAGGGCAACAAAAATGATTCACAGTCAGCAAGGGAAGACAGATAAGAAGGGACTGCACAGCCTAAATGTTCACTCAATGACAACTGGGCCTGTGCATTATGGAAGCACGACAGAGGCAGAATTAGAAAGCACAAATAGAATAAAGTATGGGGTGGTGTGTGCAACAAAAAGTTTATACGCACCCCCAAGTGGTTAGATGCTACATAAACCCTGAGTGCAAAATCTGAAGGGTTTGTGCAAAGCATCTAACCCTGAGGGCGCGTGTAAACTTCGAGTTTACACACACTACCCCATATTTTATTTTATATAATTGTTGGGTCTCTCCTTTTTGGCCACAGCAATTATATAAAATAGCAGCTATTCTGGTGAGGCTATGCTCTACTTCAGTTTTCAGCCGGTCCACAGATTTTAATTTTCGAAGGATTTAGGGTTTTTGTTTTTTTAACAATATTTTGCTATCCCCCTATTTGCAGAAAATAACACTTTTCTGTTTTTCAAGCAACTTACCGCTGTGTTTCTCTGCTGGCTGAGCTGCGGGCAAGAAAGAAGCAGTGAGCCAGGAAGGGAGACACTGCAGCGGGCACATATGCAGAGCGAGGGGAATCGTGCGTATGTTTGCCGTTATAAATGTTCCTTTATGACGGCAAACTACAGCACAGTCTCCCTATGGCAAAAAGGGGAGACCCATTAATTAAAAGGACCATTACACAATAGCAGTGGATCTGCCTGTAATCAAAGACATACTACAGGATATGAAAGAACTTAGGGGCTGAGTTATTGAAGTAGAACATCGGATCAGCATATCAAAAGATGCAATGGCAAAACCCAAGAAAACTGTTAGGGAACAAGCTGAAGATATTGGGCAGGATTTTCAAAGCCCCCTGAGAATGCCGCAAGTCCCAGGTGTGCCAAATAATATGGGCATACGAGTTTGAGCTTTCTCCTGGCAGCGATCGTGATTTTAACACCTATGTGCCAAGTGCTGCAAGAGTAGTCTCCCCCAGTCTAGGCTTGTGGCATTCAGGGAGCACTTTAATAGCTTGCACTAAATATTTGCTTAAGCTGCCAAAAGTGAGGAAACTGTCACAACTACAACTGATATACTAAAACCGGGCACAGTTACTACTTGGTATTACTTGGTATGAAAGAACAGAAGAAGGACAGAGCCCATCGAGACTGTTCCCCACACTATGTGGGACATTATTTATCTATTATCCCTCAACCAAACATCTAATTTGTTTTTAAAGACAGTGGCACTAGTTGCCTCTACCAATTCTTGTGGCAAGGTGTTCCATACAATGGATGCTCTTACTGAAAAAAAGTTTCCCCTTCTGCTGGTTTTATACATTTTTACTTCAAGCTGTTTATTATGCAGTCTCGGAACATGTCTCCTTTTGGAGAGTGTTCGATCACATTTTTCCATTAGGTCTGGTGAATTTATTAAATTAAAAACCATAAGCATATCACCTCTTAATTTTCTAGTTTGAAGAGAGAAGAGATCAGTAGTTTTTAATCTGTTCTGATAATCCAAGTTTGTTAATCTTGGAATCATTCTAGTTACTCTCCTCTGAACCTGTTTAAGAATTGCTATGTTTTTTTTTTGTTTGGATTCCAGAAAGGGGAGCCATAGTCTAGATACGGTCTAATGTATGCCCTATACAATGGAATAAGGCATTGTTCAGTGCGATTAACAAAAATGTGTTTTATTTGCCTCAAAAGTCTGTTGGTCATGCAAGCAGTTCTAACACAGTGATCATTTGATGTAACTTTATTATTAACATATATCCTTAAATCTTTTTCACAATTTGATGAGTGAAGTGGTAGTCCGTTTATATGATATATCGTTTTTGGATTATTTACACCGAAATGCACTACTAAACATTTGTCTTGATTAAACTGCATATGATTTTCATTTGCCCAAAGTGTTCATTTTTCCAAATCCTTCTTTAATGCAGAAATATTTTCTTGATTATTAACCGTGCCCCCCAATTTAGTATCATCTGCAAATTTAACTATGGAGTTATTTGGCCGTTTGTAAATCACTGATAAAGAGGTTAAACAATGTTGGTCCCAAAACCGACCCCTGTGGTACACCACTTGTCACACTACCCGACTTAGACAAGCTATAATTAATTCTGACTCTCTGAGAACGATTTGTCAACCAGTTTAAAGTCCAGTTGACAATATCAGGTGACAAACCTAGATGTGCATTTTAGTAATGCATTTTTCATGTGAGACTTTATCGAAAGCTCTACTAAAGTCCAAAAGAAATACATCAGTAGGCATACCCACATCTAGTAGAGTACTTATATTATTGTAAAAAGATATCAGATTGGTGGTGCAGGAATTTATGATTCAATTTTACAATCTTGATCTATTAGAGACTTCATTACTTGTTCCATTAATTTACCAGCCACTGAGGTCAGGCTAATTGGATGATAATTTTGCACAGAACCTCTATTGTCTTTTTTAAATATGGAAGTAACTATTGCTGAACGCCAATCATTTGGTATAATGCTTTCTTGTAAGGATTTATTGAAAATAATTGACAAAGGTATAGAAATATTTATAGAAGTTTCGATCAGAAACCATGGATGAATACCGTCTGGGCCAGGACTACTATTTTTTTTTAGTTTTTTGATAGCCTGTATAATGTCAGTTGGATAGAACCTATGATAATCTACGTGGTGAACTTTAAATGTACTAATAGGCGATTTTTGAGAGAAGACAGAACAAAAGTACTTACTAAAGAGATTCGAGGTTTCCATATCAGATAGAGAAGAGCCATTGGTTATAATGGGACCAATGGTCCTTGATGCACCTTTTTTTCTATTTATATAGGAGAAAAGAGATTTGTGACAGTCTTTTGTGTGAGCTAGTTTAAATTCTAGCTTATTTTTTGCCAATTTAATAGAATTTTTTAAGTTTTTCACAGATAGTCTGTATTTATGTAATAGAGTAGTTTTAAATGGAACAGAACTATTCTTAAGTTTCCTAAAAGTTTAATTTTATTTTAATCTGATTTTAATTGTCTTGTTGAATCAAGGGAGAATTTTTCCTTTATTATTAAATTTCCTCTTAGATGGAATAAAGGTATTTTCCAAATAATGTACAATGTTTTTAAATAAGTCCCAAGCTTGTTGTGTTGTACAATTAAGAAGATAAGATTCCCAGTTTATGTTTTGTAAGTATTCATTGATTTTAGAAAAATTTGCTTTGTTAAAATTTTTTGTATAGTATAACTTCCTTTGTGTAGTTTTAAACTTTTGAATTTCAAAAAGAATAGATGAATGATCACTGGTCCCAAGTGGATCCCAAATTTGTAAATTGCTAATTTGTTGCTCTATGTTAGTAAATAATAGATCCAAAATATTAGGACCTCGAATGGGTTCAGTAACAAGTTGTTGTAATCCAGTACTAACTACCACATCTATTAGTCCTTTCTCGGCATAGAACTGTCCTGAGAATGAGTCCCAGTTAATATGAGGGAGGTTAAAGTCACCAAATATTACAGTATCTTGAGATTCTGAAAAATGTGTAATTTCTTTAAATATATCAGTTGTGTAATCTGAATTTGCAGATGGAGTCGATAGATGTTACCAATAGTTATATAGGACTGCTCCTTCAATAAGATTTTAACCCATATACTTTCCAAAGGAAAGGAGAACACACTTCAAAAGAAGGAATATCATTTTGTATGTACATACAAACTCCACCGCCTTGCTTATCTAATCTGTTTTTATGATATAACTTGTAAATACAGGTTACTCACCTGTAACAGGAGTTCTAGGAATGGTATATGTTGTTCATCCACACTGTCTGGCAGATTCCTTGCCGCTTTAAATCTTGCCGGAAGGTCTTCAAACTGGCTCCTCCCACCCACCCGGGTGGTAAAACTCTCAGCTCCGCCCCATGACACCAGAACTAGCCCGCTGGAAGCCAGGTTGTCCGTCGAAGCTGGGGAGGTTGGGTGGATGAACAACATATACCATTCCTAGAACTCCTGCTACCGGTGAGTAACCTGTATTTCTAGGGACATGGATATGTTGCTCATCCACACTGTCTGACAGACTCCTAGCAGTTCTCTGGGAGGAGGGAGGCAAGGCGCACACCCCCTACTTAGGGAATAATGACTGAGAACAGAGGTCCCAAACCAGCATCCCGGCATGACTCAAGGTCGATGTGGTAGTGGGTGATGAAGGTGTGTGCTGACTTCCAGGTAGCAGCCCTGCAGATTTCCTGGATAGGGACATCCCTGGAAGCAGCCACCGATGCAGCGGTATGGTGGGTAGAATGAGCTCTTATCCCTCTGGGAGGCTTCATGCCCGCCAACCTGTAGCACAGATCTATGCAGGAGGTGACCCACCTGCCTATCGTCCGCTTGGCTGCAGGTCTGCCAGGCGCAGCTTCAGCGTAGGTGACAAACAGCTGGCGAACCTCTCCCCGAACTTCAGCTGTCCGCTCCTTGTACTAAGCGAGTGCTCTTCTAGGGTCCAAAGTATGGAGCCTATATTCGGCCTCCAAGGTGTGACTGGGGTAGAACACCGGCACAGTCAACACCTGGTTAAGGTGAAACTCCGACACCACCTTGGAAGGAATTTCGGTGAGGCGAAACAACCTTGTCCCTGTGGAAGACCAGATAAGGAGACTCGATGGAAAGCGCCTGGAGCTCTCCCATCCTTCTGGCTGACGTGATAGCCACCAAGAAGGCAGTCTTCCACGACAGGTGAGAGATGTCACACCTGTGCATCGGTTCGAATGGCTGCCCATGAGCTTAGCCAATACCAACAGTAGATCCCACGGAGGTGGAGGTTCTCGCACCGGAGGGGATATGTGATCAAGGCCTTTGAAAAAGCGCCCGACCACCTTCTCCTGCGCCACCGACTGCTTCCCGCCCGCACCCGTAGGCAGAGATGGCTGCCAGTGCACCTAAGGGTCAGCCGGATCAAGCCCTTGCTGAGAAAGGGACCACAGATAGTCCAGAATGCTTGCCAAGGAACAGGAGGAAGGGTCCAGGCCCTTGCCCTGACACCAAATGGAGAATCTCTTCCATTTGAAGACGTAGCATTTTCTGGTCGACTCCTTATGGGACGCCTCAACAACGTTGAGGACCTCATTGGAAAGACCCAAGGCCTGGAACTCTAGCCGCTCAGGAACCAGGCCGTCAGGTGCAGGGATTGAAGGTCCAGATGGAATACCTTCCCCCAATTGACTGAGATCAGGTCTGGGCGGGCTGGAAGCTGCCTCGGGAGCCTGGAGCCGAGACTGAGGAGATCTGGATACCAGAACTGGCGGGACCAGTCTGGGGTTACCAGAATCACCTGCACCTTGTCTCTCCTCACCTTGAGAAGCACCTTATGGATCAAGGGAAATGGGGGAAAGGTGCAGAAGAGGCCCGGGGTCCACGGCCTCGAGAAGGCATCCCCCAGCAGCAAGCCCTGCTGAGGGGGGCGGGCATGAAACAGTCTCAGCTTTGCATTCTCCTGAAGGCAAACAGGTCCGCCAAGGCATGCCCCAGTGGGAGAAGAGATCTTGTACTACCTCCAGCAGGAGAGACCACTCGTGAGACGCAGCCCTATCCGGCTTAGGGCATCGGCCAGGGTGTTGGAGGCTCCTGCCACATAAATGGCGAGGAGATCCGTCTCCAGGCTGTGCACGAGTGACCAAATGCGGACAGCTTCCCTGCACAGAGGCATGGAGCACGTCCCGCCCTGGCGGTTTAGGTAGTACATGGTCGTGGTATTGTCCGTCTGTACCTGAACCACTTGACCCCGTAGAAACGGAGCAAAGGCGGTGAGGGCTAGACGAACCGCTCGAAGCTCCAGCAGGTTGATGCGGCATCAGGACTCCCGAGGGGACCAGAGGCCGTGCGCTCTGTGCTCCCCCAGATGGGCACCCCAACCCATCAGAGAGGCATCGGTCGATAGAGAGACCGTCGGCTCGGGGCGGATAAACGGGATGCCCTCCTGCAGATGTGCTGGAACGTCCACCACTGGAGAGCATTCCACATTCCTGGGTCACTGTCACTAGCTGATCCAGGATGAAATGCTGTGACCATTGGCTGGCCAGCCCCATTGAAGGGGATGCATGTACCAGCGGGCCCAATGGACCACACTGGTGCAGGCCACCATGAGGCCCAGGAAGTCCCGGCAGGGTGCATTGCCCAACCTGAAATGATTGGGCAAAGGAGGAAAGAACCTCAGCCCTGTCCGGGAGCCGTGTTTGGCTCAGGAAGAGTCGAGCTCTGCCCCGAAGGAATTGTATCACCTGCTTTGGCACGAGTTCCGACTCTGGCCTCGTTGATGAGGAGGCCAACCTGAGAGCAAACCTGGAGGGCCAGATCCCTGGACCGCCCACCACCGCCTGGAGGGGGCTGCAATCAGCCAGTCATCCAGGCAGGGTACACCTGGACCCTTTGGCCCCAGTGTTGTCATCACTGCCATGCATTTGGTGAAGACCCTGGGAGCTAGGGAAAGGCCGAAGGGCATGGCCCGGAACTCGTAAAGGGATCCCTCCGCTCTGAAGTGGAGGAATCCCTGGTGGGACGGACGGATTGGGATGTGAAACAACGTGTCCTGAAGGTCCAGAGAGCAGAACCACACGCCTCGTTCCAAGGATGGGATTATCTGAGCCAGAGTGACCATCCTGAAGGTCTGAGACCTTAGGAAACTGTTCAGGTCGTGCAGGTCGAGAATGGGCGCCAGTCCCCCGTCTGCTTTGGACCAGGAAGTACCTGGACACAAACCCCGGGTCTGGAGGAGGATCCACTACCTTCTTGATCACCTCTTTTTTGAGGAGCAGGGCAATATCAGCTCGGCAAGCCAACAAACAGTCTGCGGACCCCGTAGCTCCCACGAGGGGTGACGGCTCATAAAGGCGGGGCCTGCTCGAACTCCAGGGGCATGCCCTTTCCTATCATCTCCAAAACCCAACGATCCGTGGTGATAATGGACCAAGCGGAAAGGAAGTGGCGGAGCCTTCCCCCCACGAGGGGAACCCAGGGGGGAGTGACGAGGCTGGGGGTGACACCCCTCAACCCGTCACTGGGCAGGCTTAGAGGAGGGACCGGCCGAGGGACCTCCTGGGCCTTTACCTCCCTGCTTCCTGCTGGAGGAAGCTGCGGGTTTGGGTTTGGGATGCCAAGCGCGAGCCTGCTGGCCCTGGTGCTGGTGCTGTTGGACCGGACGTGCCGCAGGCACAGAAGGACGAAGGACTTGTGCTGCTGCTGTCGGTGGCCTTTGTCCTTCTGGGCGGAGGTGACAGAGTCCAGAGTGGCATTGGACTTTTCGATCCGCTGGAGGTGACCTTCCACTCCAGGGCCGAAGAGGTCGGTCCCCAAGTAGGGGACATCCGCCAGTTTGTGCTGGATATCCGCTGTGAAGGTGGATATCCTCAGCCATTCTCTGCGGCGCATGGCCACCGTGGCTGCAACCGATCTGGCACAGGAGTCTCCAATGTCCAGAGCCATTTGAAGCTGCTGTTTAGCCACTGCCCTACCCTGGTCCCATACCTGCTGGACCGTGGTCTGCAGGTCGGCCGGGAGATGAGGGATCACCTCATCCAGGGAGCCATCAGCACGGCCGAGCTGGCCTGGCGGAGGCCAAGGGAGGACGTAGCGTACACCTTGCACCCGGCATAGTCCAGCTTTTTGGACTCCTTGTCAGGGGGCTTGTCCACATCCCTAGCATTCCCGGAACGCTGGAAAACGCTGTCAGTGACCAACCTCTCGGTGGAGGGGTGTTCCGAAAAACCGGGCAAAGAGCCGGTAGGGACCGCGTACTTCCTGGCCATCCTGGCTGAAAGCACAGGACAGGAAGCAGGCTACTGCCAGAGCTCCAAGGCCGGGCCAACAATGGCTTCGCCACCAGAAAGCCTCTGTGGGTGAATCCCTCGGTCTAGTATCTCCGTCGAGGGATACTTTGCCCGCTTGGATACGGGCTTGAGCTGCATCCCGGTGGACTCTGAGATGAACTGAAACAAACCCATGAAGGACGATGGGCTTTCGTCCATCGGACTGGCTCTCCAGAGGACTCCAGGTCAATGGGCCTGGAGAAGAGGGAGGAGCTGCCGGACCTCCAAGGAGTCCGGAGAAGAGCTGCTCTGGGGCCTGAGCCACCCTCCACCTGCCAAGGACGGTCGGGAGTGAGGTGACTGACAATCTGTGGGGCAGGCCCTGACCCAACCGACAGTCCTTGGTTGGCGCCCCTGATTTCGGTTGTGGAGATGGAGGTTCCACCACAATCGGAGGGCAGCTGGTTTCGCCAACAACCGGCCCAGGCTTGGGCACCTCTGCTACAGCGAGGGGCTGTTTCCTGCCGCCCGGGTGACAGCCACTTAATGGCAGGGGAAGGCGTCGGCTTGTTCCCGGACGGAAGTAACTGCTGCCACATCAGGTCCTCGTAGCATCGACGCAACTTGCGTCGAAGCCTCTCCTCTTCCGAGGAGGAAGACGAGGACGAGCGGTGGCACCGCTTACTTCGGTGCCGAGACCAAGACCGCCGATGTCGGCGGGATCGGCTGGACCGAGACAATGTCCGAGACCGAGACCGAGATCCTCAGCGTTTCCGAGGATGGGTCTGGGAAGGGGCAGGGGACACCCGCTCTTCCCTCGGCTCAGAAGCCTTAACCGGGGACTGCGGCACCAGAGGTGCGGGCAAGTCCTCGGTCTCCACTGGGGGAACCGGTGAAGAAGGGTTGTCGGCTTCACCAGTCGACAGCCCGTCCAACGGGTCGAGAAAAATCTCGACTGCGTCGAGTCGCCGTGTCTCGCCAGCTGGCCGACGGGACGCCAGCCAGGCGGCCTCGGCCGCAACCTTAACTGAAGTCGAGCGTCGACTGTCCGGGAAGGGACCCTCCCGCCTCCCATGAACGCCGACGATGGGACTTACCTTTGGGTCCTTCTTTCTAGACCGAGAGGAATGTCCCGATGGCCCTCTCCCTTCGTGGAAAGGGAATGGCAAAGCTCTTGAAAGAAGCTGAATACGAGTACCCAGAGAGGCGGGATAAATGCGCTGACCGAGGAAGAGGACGATGCAGCCTGCCACCTCCTCCTCGAGGGCGACATCATCTGCTCGTTGCTCAGCCGAGCAACGCATGTAACCGCCTCAATGGGCCTCCTTGACTTTCACCGCAGGTAGCGCTCGGGCACCTGCTGTAACCGGGCAGTACGGTCTTCCAGGACGCTACAAAATCGAACGGCATAACTCGCTGGGCTCAGCAGTCATGTTCTAGGCTGAGGGCAGTAGACGACGGGAGTGCGGGTCCGCCCTGGACATTTTCTTCCCACAAGGGCACTGCCAAACTGGAGTCGATTTGTCCATCGTGAGCTGCGTAGGGAGAAACTTGACCAAGTCTTGAAAATTTTAAAATAAGCTTCAGGTGAACCGAAGAATTAGGGATCCAGTCTACATGCAGAGCGTTAAGGAGGGAACCTGAGCTTCCAAGCGGTAAGGAAGATCTGGCGTCATGGGGCACAGCCGAGAGTTTTACCACCCGGGTGGGCGGGAGGAGCCAGCTTGAAGACCTTCCGGCAAGATTTAAAGTGGCAAGGAATCTGCCAGACAGTGTGGATGAACAACATATCCATGTCCCTAGAACCTGGAATTTCTCTGGACCAAATTGAGGATGCGTCCCACCAAGTTTCAATTACTCCCACCACACCTATATTTAAAGTTTTACATTTGGCTTAGAGTTCTGCTAATTTGAGTTGGTTTAAAGATCTTGCATTCAAAGCTAGGTATTTACATTTAGATTCCCAGGGTAACCTTACAAACATCTGATGGAAGAACATTTGCCTTTATGGCCCCTACCCTGTGGAATTCTCTACCTTGCCAGATACGAATTGCCTGACTGTGGAGAGCTTTAAAAAGCTTTAAAGACCTTCTTTTAACCAAGTATTTTTTAGTGATTTAAATTATACTGGATTGTTTTGAATTTGATGTTGTTTACAGTTGTGGTTTCGATTTGTATGACTGATATTGTAAAGGCGCCTGAGCTTTGGAAGGCATGTAAAGAAATAAAAATGTACTTACTTACTTTTACATTTAGTTGTAATAATATTTGGTAAGTATTCAGAGACTTGGGAATAGACCTATTATCCCCATTGTTTTTAGTTTAAACAATGATTTATGATTTTAGTGATACTTTTCCCCATAAGTGTACTACCCCTACGACTGAGATGTAAACCGTCCCAGCAAAACAAGGAAGAACGCTCTGAAAATGATTCCCAGTGGGTAATACAGGGTATATCCTGCTTAAAACACCACTTTCTCAGCCATTCATTTAGGGCTTTGATTTTCTGCGTCATGGTAGATGTTGCTCTCGGGACAGGTAGAATTTCAGATATACATACACAGCATCCCCTATCAAGTAACAGGTTACATAACGCCACATAGTCCTGTTGTAACTGATTAAATGGGGTGTTGTTTATATCATTAACACCGGCATGTATGATAACCAGCGGATTTTCCTCCGCATTTTGTAAAATTTTAGGCATCATGGAGGTAATGTCAGATACCCTGGCCCCACGGAAGCTAGAACAAGTGCGGTTGCTCTTGTCACTACTGCATACCGCCTGTCAATGTGCTTAATGATTGAATCTCCCAGGACTAACACTTGTTTTGAGACAGTAGGGGTACAAGAATCAGAAACAGGTGATTGTTTAACACATTCTGGAGTGATTAACTTAATAGGTATTGATTTGGTAGCTTGAGACTTACTAGAATAAGTATTCATGGGCATCAATCCTGATTGAAAAGTGTTTTGAACCATTATTATCAACAGAGGGTGATGCACAGGACAAATCATGCAGCACTTCATTATTTGATACAGCTCAAACCTATTAAGAGTTTCAATAGGGGCACTATTGTGTATTTGACTGCCCCTCCTTTTAAGAGGCTTTGTGACAATGGTCTAGTCATCATTATCAAGAGAAGAGGGCGGATAATCATCCACCTTATAAGAGGGGGCAGAGGCAACAGGTATACTAGTACTAGTCATTACAATTGTCTCCTCATCAGGAGGCATAGAAATGCTACTTAAGTGTGAAGGAAATTGTTCATTAGAATGAAGTTGTTCATCCATAAGATCAATGAAACTTTCCAATTCCCTAATATCAGTAGAAAATGGTTTAATATTAAGCAGAAACGCTATCTCTGCTTCAAGAGTAGTAAACAAATGGCAATTAGCACATACATACTCGCTCCTATACTTTCCTCACTATACATCAAACATTGCATACACTTACTAAGTTCTTTTTCCATTATTAAAGGTGTATATTTACTAAGTAGAGGATATGCTAAAATTATCTTATCCAGGTTTGTCTAATGCCAGCAGTCTCAGCGTGCCCAGCGGACAAAGCAGACACGCTTGTAAACGCAAATGTAGCTTCTTTTAGTTAGCTGCTTTCTGATCTACAAGCAAGGCAAGCAACAGGAAGTTGTAATTTGAGTCACCTGCTTTTATAGTGTCTAAGACACCGCCCCAATTTAGCTCTCTCTCCTCCTACTGGTTTAGCAAAGTAAGTTGATACAGTACCCTTCCCAGCACAGAACACACACTGACTTTCTTTCTTTCTTTTAACCCTAAATAAGACCCCTTCTCTTCTAATAAAATATCTGTCTGCTTAATCTCAACAGACACTGACTCCTGCTGAGATATACGTGTTAAATTAATAAGAAAATGTAGCTTCTTTTAGTTAGCTGCTTTCTGCTCTACAAGCAAGGCTAGTAACAGTTGCGGCAAAGGTGTTTGGCACAGCTGCGCCAAGAAATGGATTTGACGCAGGGCTTGATGCAAGCCCTGAATCAACTTTTGAAAATCAAGCCCCTTATTCTCTAAGAAAAAAGCTGACAACCAGGAAAAAGACTTGGATTCCACTAACTGAAGGGAACAAAAATCATGGCCAGGATGACAACCATGCACCATGGACCACTGACTATCCCAGAAGCTCCTGCAGCAGATCCTTAAGGGGCAAAGACGAGTAATGAGGAGGAGGCCACAACATCATATCGACATGGTATCTGGATGACATCCCACAATAGGTTCACAAGTCAAAGCTTAAAGAGAACAGGAAATGATTTCTAATTAGCAACTGTTTAAAATGTTCCTGTTTTCAGAAATTATGTTCTTGCCGCTTAAATGATCCATATGTAACTGTACCCAAATAAAAAGCAACGTGAGAAACTGCATCAAGCATGTTTTTTTATGAAAAGTTTCTGAAAAGAGCAACATTATAAACAGCTGCTAGTCGCCTTCAAATCAAACTTATCAACAGCTCTCCTATCAAAATACGCCTGCAATTGTATTCCATAACTGCTTCAACAACCACAATTTGTACTCCATAATTGTTCCAGCACCTCTCCGCGCACCTTTACCCCAGGTAATAACACTGCTTGCCTACCCTTGGGTGCTTTAATTAGCATCAGCACCACTTACAGCACTTCTTCCCCTGGTATCCTATGCCGGCTCTTGGTTTCATATTATTAAACTGCTGTTGCCCGATATGACATTCTATCAAAATAATGTATTTAAAAGGTCAAATCCTTGCTCATTTTTGTGTGTGTGTGTGTTTGCGTGCGCGCATTTCAAACTGTAACATCCTAGTACTTCTCACTTGATGTAGCTATGCCTTCTGTATCTTTGTATTGTGCCATCTCTACGGCCCGTGTCATGCTTGAAAATAGTCCCTGGGACCAGTGTACCCACCCAGTCAACAAATAAATAAAAAATGGGCCCCATTCTGTTCCAGTTCTCTTCATGGAACCAATGATCTGGAGTTTTAACTGTGTCACAGTTTGTGCACAGAACTCTAAACATGGTTCCGACAGGCTAACAGCTCATGCTTAGCATTCTGTACACAAACCATGACTGTAAAAAGTTCAAACTGCTGGTTCCACGAAGAGAACTGTAACAGAATGCTGCCTATAAAAACAGAACTGAAAGCATGGTTTTCCTATCAGTGATTATTTCTTTATAGTTAAACATGGATTATTTAGAGGTATGGATTTCACTTCTGTAAACAGGAACGTTACTAACTGCTGCCAGTTAGCACACATTGCCTGTCCCTTGAAATAATTATATTCAGACTAATGGGTGTAACTCTGGACCTTAGAAGCTGCCTCTAGTCTGAAGCATGACACAACACTGAGCAAATGAGCTTCTTCAAGTCAGCAGATACGCTACCTGCACCATTAATAAGTCGAGGTTGAGGGCTTGGCTAGCTACACAACATGGCGGACGCAATCTAGCCAAGCTCCTTAAAAGACACTGCCTTGAAAACGTCTTGGAAGCGCCTCACATAGTCAGTGATCCATAGAAGAGATACAGGGTGGATGCAAGAGGTAAATGGCCTCCAGAAAACAAAATAATTAGCAATCTAAACTAAACTTCAAGTCACTAGTGCTGCTAAAAGAATCCTGCCGGGGATCGGAAGCCCACATGAGATCTCAGGCCCACGACGCCGACATACCAACTGGGCTCAACATGTCCAAACTGGAGTGTACTTTAGCCGGAGTACCTCAACAGACACAAATGCATCACGAAATGAAAGCAGGCTTTACTAATATAACGGCTCAAATCACTCACCCACAAAGTATGGTCACAGGCCTCTCGGAGACTAATGCAACTCACACGACACAGATTCTGAGCTAGAGCATCGAGTGAGCGGCCTGGAGGATTCCCTCACATTTGTGTCTGATGAACGGAATGACTTGAAGAAAACACTGGAGGAGTTAACAGTCAAGGTAGACGGCCAAGAAAACAGATCCTGGCGCTCTAATTTGTGTATTGTGGGCCTTCCGGAGGGAATCGAGGGACGCAATCCAGAAACAGGACTGCATAAGTGGCTAGTAGAACATCTGAACTTCCCCCAGGAGGTTTCAGGCTACGAGATGGAGTGCGCACACAAAGTTGGCCCAGCGCCGATACTGGGGGATAGGCCTTGACACTGCCTTATTAAGTACCTAAGGTACACGGACAAAGAGGCAATTCTCAGAAGTGCTAAAAGCAAAGGTCCCATACAAGTTAACACCACCAAAGCACACATATTTCAGGAATACAGTCAAGAACTGCAACTTCAAAGACACAAATTCAATGTAATAAAATCAAAGCTGTACAGCATGGGCTGGTCCTTCGCTTTTATGTAACCTGTGAAATTGCATATCGATAGACCGGGGCAGCCCCCAGTCATTTTCACGTGCCTGAAGGCAACGGAGAGATGGGTACAGGATGAAGAAACCAGGAGGAGAAGGGATCGTCCCTTGCCCGAACAGGGAGAAGCATCCAGCAGATAAGGCAAGATTTTATTTCTGTTTTCTCTACCTTCTTTTGGAGCTATACAAGGGATCTACCCAACGTCCCTATTTGATGTAAAGACCACCGGGATGTATACGGGTGAATCAAGAATTTTTGGCAAAGCAGGGCTGGGTCCTCTATAACCCTGCTGGGATTCTACCTGGCTCTTGAACAGTCTAGTTCAGTGAACGACAACTTGACCGTAGGGATCGCTCCAGATGGAAAATCGATGGACAGTGCTTGACTCTATTTCCACGCCTCACTCCCGCCTGTCTACGGACATGGGTAATGATGGGGTGGGGGAGAGTACCCTGTTTATATGCGGGCAGCCTATAGATTTGATTCTTACAGGTTATATGACTTACTCAAGAGGAGGTACTAACTAGACCCCATGTTATATTATTGGGATCAACCTTCCGCCTATACAGGCCACATCAGATGAAGTCCGTGTACCTGTTTATCAGTGCTCAATGGAAGGGTACGACTTCCGGCTGCTTCAAGCCCCATTACTGAACAATACAAAAGTTATTCCTTTAATTAAGAGTAAACATTTCATTGCATTAACTTTTGTTCTTCATTTAGAGTGGGCTAAATCCAAAAGTTTAGAGGGTTGCTCTGTTTGACCCACTAATGCAGTGGACTTCAAAGCCCTAATCTTACTTTATTTAATATTTCACACACAACCACCCATCCTTCATTTATGTACTCCTTCTTTGTATTATTATATATCACTGTCAGTTGTGAGAGCCTCATAGAAATGTATTAGTTTACTTAGTGTTTTTACACTACTGCTATAGAGAATGTCAAAATACATAATAATCATGTTAATGTTCGCCAGTTGTTTGCAAAGTGATTTTCTTCCAGTGCCTCAGTATGGTTTCCCAGGAGCATCCAAGTCAAGGCTGTGGGGAGGATTACAAGACTCTGCAGGCAAGTATGCACTGGTCAGGGCCAAAATGCCAGGGGTTGGCACCCTCTTCTTCGGATCAATCTATGCCCCCAACGTGGACGACCCAGGGGTTTACCAAAAGCTTGCCCTGGATATGGTAGGTTGGGCGGGTCCATGGATCCTGGGGGGAGATTGCAATTGTGTACGGGATACCATTCTGGATAGATCCAATTCAACTCCGATTTCACTCACTAAAAACGCTAAAGCACTGGGAGAGTTGGAATCTGAGTTTAGCCTTGTAGACGTATGGAGACACATTAACCCCACAGAAAGGGACTACAGCTTCTACTCACGCATCAATCATACTATTTAGACAAGCTGTTGCTTAGTCCTCCCTCCTACCAGCGGTCAACAAGGTGCAGTATTCCTCCATTGTTGATGGCCATGTCTCTTTGCTGATGGTCCTATCTGCCCCAGGCTCCCCCAAGCATCCAGACAATGGAGATTGGACCCACTGCTCCTCAAGGATCAAGAATATATCAGAGATATGACCAAAAATATCCAGGAATTTTGTATTTTAATAAAGCGGAGACATGATGTATCAAAGTAGATGGGAGGCACTTAAGGCTTTCATATGGGGGCAACCGATAGCCTTCTCCACCTACTCTGGGAAGCAGTGGAACAGGAGGTCTCCCACTTATGTAATAAAATTGAGGTTTGTGAAGGAGCCCATAGACGTAGGCCATCCATCGCCTTGTATAGGGTAATCCAAAAATTGAAATGGTGCTACAACACAATGAGCATTGCAAAAACAAAGTGTGCCATTCTATTGGACCAGGCAGGAGCTTACTACAGTAGAGACCACGGGGTAAACTGTTAGCTTGGCAACCACGCACAGGGAGGAATGTTCAGTGGGCAGATCCATGACTAATTTGACAAGCTTGTGCAGGACCCTGTAGCAGTAGGAGATTCATTTGGAGCTTTTACAGGGCTCTTTACACATCGGAGGTGGCTCCCTCTTCTCAGGAAATGGATCTCTTCTTCTCCAGGGCTCTCTTCCAATATTGGGGGAGGCGGTCAGTAGTTTGGACTTGCCTTTATCTAAGACCGAGGTGAGGGCAGCAGTTAAGGCACTTAAGGGTGGTAAAGCCCCGGGCCCAGATGGCCTGCCCATAGACATTTTCAAAGATTTTGACCACCTGTTACTAGACCCCTTATATGATATGCTGGGGGAGAGTTTGGTTAGGGGTGAGCTGCCCCCTCCATGCGGTCGGCTACTATCACGGCGCTGCCTAAACCAGGCAAAGACCCGACCTGGTGTGCATCTTACTGACCAATATCCTTGCTCACAGCAGATTATAAAATTCTGGCAAAGGTTATGCAACCTAGCTGGACCCGGTGTTGCCGGACTTAATACATCTGGATCAGCCTGAATTTGTGAAGGGACGCCAAGGTAAACACAACATCCACAGAACTTTAAATGTGATTTACAAGTGTGGGGGGATGACCAGAAACATGGAGCAGCAGTTCTGGCCTTAGGCCTGAGAAGGCTTTTGACAGCGTGGGTGGGGGTGCCTTTTGAAACCCTGACGAGGGCTGGTATAGGTCCTCGCTTTAGATCCTGGGTAAATACCCTATATATGAACCCACAAGCTCAAATAGCAGTGAATGAATTAGTGACTCCACCCTTCAAACTGGGGCATGGAACTAGGCAAGGTTGCCCTCCTCCCCACTGTTATATGTATTGTCCTTGGAACCCACTAGCTGTAGCCCTGAGAGAGTATAATGGGATTAGGGGTCGGAGGGGTGTGGCTCCGAACATAAGATAGCTCTATACGCAGATGATCTTCTGCTGTATCTCCAACACCCAGCACAGGACCTGCCAGCAGTTCATCAACTAATCAGGGAATTTGGGAAGTTGTTAGGCCATAAAGTAAACTGGACTAAGAGTGACTTACTCCCCCATAGGGAAACTAGAAAGAGCAAAATTAATTTCAAATCTGGGAGGCCTTCAACTAGTAAAAAAGATAAAGTATCTGGGCATTTTCATGTCAGCCAAAACAAATTCATTACATGCACTAAATTACAAGCCCCTCCTGTCAAAACTTTCTGAAGACTGTGACAGGTGGGTGGTCCTTCCCCTTTCGCTGCTGTGGCGGGTTGGGGTGGTAAAGATGACAATTTTGCTGAAATGCCTATACTATACCAATCTTTGCCCATAAATATTCCTAAAGCCCATTTTAGGCTTCTGTCAACAATCTTGCATAAATTTCTTTGGAGAGGTAAGAATGCCAGAATTAAGAAAACCATACTGTAGTTGCCACCAAGGCTGGGTGGGGTAGGATTGCCAAATTTCCTGGGGTATTACTAGGGAGCTCAACTAACATTTATCCCGGTTGGGGACTCAACAGTGGGGAACCCCTGGCTTAGACTGGAGGAGGAGGAGAAACTTTAAATGACCAACAGAGGAGACTCTTCTGGCAGTGGCCCTTGGCTCAACTTCTGCCCCAGAGGTTATAAATCCCTTCACAGCCACAACTCTGAAAGTTTGGATCAATGCCCATAAGCATATCAAACATGCAGGGACCCTTCCCCTTACTCTGGTTTACTGTCAGCAATGCAGGACAGGGGTCCCTGCTCTGTCCCTGTGGTTCAGAGGCTGCTGGCATGGAGACGGAGGCCTAACTACAGTGAGTCAACAGTACAGGGAGGCACAATCAAGAGTTTTGCTTCTATTTGTACCAAGTGGAGTACTCCTGTGGGGGCTTTTTGTATATTTCAGGGTTAGGCATCGATGTGGAACCTCCTTGGCAACGGTTAATAATTGGGCTCCCCCCTCACCCTTTGAGGAAGAATTATACAGGCCCCAGCTGAGCACAAAACCTCTCACCACATACTATTAAACCATATAGGGACAAGAGAGTCTGGAAGCGGGAGGGATCAGAGCAAAATGCAGCCAGAATCAAATACTCCAACTGACTTCAAGATCTGGAACCTCGTTAGTCAGCACTTCCAAAACTGCGCTCGGAGCAACAAACTGAGACAAGTCCAATTAAACTTTATATATAGAACCTACATCACCCCAAGAGGCTCCAAATAATAGACACCCAGAAACCCAGTGAGTGCCCTACATGTATTATTGCAGAGGGTAACTTCTTACATATGGCCTTGACCTGCCCAAAGGTGACCCCCTTTTGGTACACAGTCCACCAGATAATCTGTAAGATTCTGGGGTATTGCCCTTCAAGTTCTCCACTGAAGTTGCTGTTGGGAGCCAACCCCTGCCACCTAGGGAACAAGACACATAACCCTTTATGGTCACTAGCATTGGTTAATGCATGGAAAACTGTGGCTCAGGCTTGGATGTCCCCATCCCCTCCCTCTATTCACCAGTGAGTGAATAATCTAAATATGAGCATGTCCCTAGAGAGGGCTCAGCTAATTGCAATGGGAAGGAAACAATCCTTTCTGGACACTTGGAATCCTCTTATAGCAGAAACTGAGTGGGGAGACGTCCCCATGTAAGGAGCCAAATGAGGGTATCTGGCTAAAACAAAAGAAGCCAGCTTACACAGCTCTTGTCTTTGGAGGTTGTGTCTCTCTGTGAACCACCAATATGTATGGCTTCCCTGATTGTTTCCTCTTTACAACATTGTATGAAGCAACTATCATCAAATAATGTAACCCAAGTAATGGTCTATGTGTAATGTTGTAGTACCATGTTATGTAGTTCACTATGCAACACCCTCCTAATAAAATATTTTGTAAAATAAAAATAAGTCAAGGTTGATGAAAGTGTCTTGGGGAAAATCCAGTAAACCAACAGGGAGACAAATTGATATGGAAAACATTCATCCTAAGGCCTCTTGTGGGACGCTAATGAGCAGCTGAACAAGTAGATGTGTCCTCCTGGAGCTTCTGATCTCAGGAATTAAATCTAAATAATTTAAATGGCATCCTCAGCTAAAATTAAGAACTTTGTGACCCAGACTCTAAAGCATACAGCAATGAATGATTTGATGAACTCGTCTGGAAAACCTGCTAGAAATGCTACAAAAAACTCGAAGAAGCAGGCATCCTCGAGCACTGGTGAACTGCTAGGCCCCATCTAATTTTTGGCCGCAGAATTAACTGTCTTGTGGAAAGAACTTACATAGCAAGTTTTGTGTGCATTGGTGCCGCGTGCAGAAAAATTGGAATAAAAGATCGACGGCAAGCTGCAAGAAATATCGGACCAAATGGCCATGTTCGGCAACAGACTCACAGAGGTGGAGGAAAGAACCTCTCGAATGGAAGATACAGTGCATCCACTTCCTGATCGCCTGGCAGCCCTGGAGAAGGAGTTTGAGGATTTCAGGGAGGCCTTCGACTACCAAGAGAATTACCACGGAAGGCTCAAACTGAGAGATAGAGGTCTCCCAGAGGGGCATGAGGGTCCGGACATCTTGGCGTTTTGCGCAGTGCAGCTACCGAAACCTCTGGGTTTACAACTCAAGGGGGCAAGCACAAATTGGAGAGGGCCCACCGAGCGGTAATGCCGTGGTCAGTGGAAGGGCAACCTACCCCAGGCAAATCATAAGATACCACAACTTCCAAGCTAGACAGGAAATCTTAAGAGCATATAGGCAACAACAATCGCTGCAGTTTGAGAGTATCAGATTATTAATCTCACAAGACTACTCCAATAGACTGCTTAAGAAAAGAAGGGCATTTAACCCCGTGATGGCGCACCTACGTGAGTTGAAAACTGAAAATGTTCTCATATACACTGCAATGCTGAAAATACGCCATGAGGGAGCCATGTACTCCTTCTGGGAGGTTAGCAAAGCAAATATTTTTGTTGATGAGCTGAAAAAGAAGATCGACTGAAACATAGAAACATAGAAGTTGACGGCAGATAAGGACCACAAGGCCCATCCAGTCTGCCCATTTCTTTTTCTACCTTATAAATGTGCCATCGGCCTTTGCTCTGTCAGTGGCCTATCTATTCATAGTCATTTGTATTGCTCCCTTATGCCTATCCCATGCCTGTTTAAAGCCCTGCACTGTATTCATAGCCACCACTTCTTGTGGTAAGCCATTCCATGCATCCACCACCCTTTCTGTGAAAAAGAATTCCTCACATTCCCCCTTAATCGGCCTCCCTCTAATCTCATGCTGTGTCCTCTTGTCCTGCTATTTTTCTTATATTTAAACATGTTAGACTCTTTCACCTTGTTTATGCCCTTAAGGTGTTTGAATGCCTCGATCATATCACCTCTCTCCCTCCTTTGCTCGAGGGTATACATATTGAGCTCCGTTAATCTGTCCTCATATGTCTTCTGATGCAGTCCCTGCACCATTTTGGTTGCCCTTCTCTGATCGACTGAACAGACTGATAGTGCTGTTTCATTTCTTGAGTTGCTTAACTAATGCCTGATGAACTTACGCCATGAGACCTGCTGCACCGGGCCCATAAAAGTTAACTTTCCTCTACTGAATGGCAATCCTCCTACTGTGCTATGGTGGAATTCATCCTAAAGTGTTCTGCTTAACTTTGGAGAGCCATACCCTGAAGGAGTTCCTGGGACTGAATTTATGCTGACCTCAGTTCTAGGAGTTAGAACTACTATGCCAGGATGACTGCAGCTCTCCCCCGATGTGGTTGGGCCTGGAGTTTCTGTGAGTCCCCAGTGTGGAATCAGCCCGATCTGAGTAAATTTACAGCAGAGAGGACGTACCCAGGTAGGCCGGGGGGGGGGTGGTGACTGGTGCTTGGCATGTACGTTGAACTGCACAGCATCACCCGCCATTTCCTAATTATAAAATGTGCTATCATCAAAAATGGACATTGGGGCAGGTTACTGGGAAGGCTGGCAAGGTGAAGGATTGCCTCGTGGAGACTCTGGGTATATCACTGTTGTTAAAGGTTGGGGGGGGGGAATAAGAAGTAAGCTACAGGATTCTGAGGCCACAAATTGATGGAAGTTTTCTCTTACAGAGATTTGGCATATAGGCCAAGGATGACTCTCAGGGGGCAAGTCTCGATGTGATTTGGGTCCACGAACTGTGGAACTCATTAATCTAGTTGTTTTTTTCGATATGCTGTGTTTGAGTGCTTTTGATAGTAGTTTCTCATCTTGAATATTTAGTACTGTTCCTGAGGGAGGGGCGGAGGGTGGAAGATGTTCACTGGCAAATGTTTTGGAAGGTAGCCATTTGGGCTGACAATGGTAACCAGGAAAATAGGAGGAAGAGCAAATGGGGAGTTAGATGTTTTCTTAAGCGTTTGGGCATATATAAGGGTGGGGTTTCAGAGTGGTTAAATTGTTCCAGTTAACATTGTTATATATGTTCAATATGTTTGTTAACAAGTTTTTATTGTTATGGTCCATCTGGTTATCTAGGAAGCCTAATTTGAAGCAGGAATTGATAGGAAGAAGCCCTGCATATATGCTATTGCTAGACTTGTTTAAGGAAATCTTAAATGTCGCCATGGCTTCACAGGCTGAAATAAACATCCAATTTTGTAATGTCAGATTCTCTCTCCATTAAAAGAGCTGCTATTCTGACCAGCTGTCCAAGATCTCATGTACAGGTTGCTCTTTTGCAAGAAACACACCTGACACCTGCAGAACACAAAAGTTTATTTGTGGTTGGGTCAGGTTGGTCAGGTCCTGTTTTTTTTCTTCCTTTCTCACACAAAGAGAGGTGGTGGTATTGATCCACAAACATTTACTCTTTCAGAGTACCAAAACTGTGGCACATCAAAAGAGGAAGATATATATTTGCCACTGGAGTGCTATATGGAGAGAATGTCACATTTTGTAGCGTCTATGCCCCTGAGGCCTTGGATCCCCATTTTTATCAGGACATTCTGGATGTCCTATTCAGGGAACAATTTCCAGGCTTAATTATGAGTGGGGATTTTAATTGTACACCCGACCCTAAGCTGGACCACTTGCTGGGGAAAGGGAGAGGAGATTCTTGCATTCAAAGGTGGAGAGAGGGGGGTCTCAGAACTTAGTCTGGTGTATGCATGGAGATCCTCTAATCCTACGGCACAAGAGTATACCTTCTTCTCAAACCCTCATAAGTCCTGGTCCCGAACTGACCACATATACGTGAATGTAAGATGGTATACAAGGTTTGGGAAGATTAAACATGGCCCTATATAAATTTCAGATCACACAACAGTTACAGCACCTTTCAGAATAAATAATGTAGAGAGAGGGCAGCTCTTGGAAGTTCCCTACATACGTGTTAGTATCAATGGAATTTAAGACCTATATAAAGGACTAGTTGAAGCAATATAAGAGCTGAATGAGCCCTCCGCCCCTTCAAAACAAATTTTCTGGGATGCGAGTAAGGCTTACATGTGGGGCATTATTAGTAGTTATATGGCAAAATACAAAAGAGAAAAGCTTAAGAAACAGCTAGATGTTTAGGACAGGGTGAAGGAGCTCGAGGGCAGAGGCGGCTCGGGGAGGAGATACTCCATGTGCTTGCCTTGGCTCACAAGGCTCTTACTAGTCTCTTAATGGATGATGCAAGACAGCAACTGTTTTATATTAAGCACAAAGTATATGAATGGGGTAGTAAGCCTGGGCCTCTGTTGGTGAACTTAATAAAGGGTAGGAGGGGCCCATCACATATATTGGGAGTCAAGGACTCCAAGGGTCATCTAGCTACAAGCTTTAAGGAAATTAGGGACATATTTAAAGAGTTCTACCAAAATTTGTATAAAGTGGAATGTGAGGGCAGGGAACAGAGTATGACGGATTTTCTGGATAAGATAACACTCCTGCATCTATCGGAGCAGCAGCAGAAGGTGCTAGGTAGAGAAATTACTAGAGAAGAGATCAGGGTGGTGATAAGAGGTCTAAAACCAGGTAAAGCAAGTGGCCCAGACGGTTTCCCGGTGGAGTATTACAAGTTAATGAAAGAGGTGGCTCAGGAGGCTTTATGGGAAGTATTTAAGGAGATAAGGGGAGAGGGGACACTCCCTGAAACCTGCAGCCAGGCTGTTACTTGTCTCATCCTGAAGCCTGGGAAACACCCACAGGACTGTGCCTCATACCATCCAATATCTCTGTTGAACTGTGATGCTAAAATCTATGCGAAGATCCTGGCCTCTAGACCAGAAGGACTACTCCTGGAACTGATTCACCCGGACAAGATGGGATTTACTAAGGGCAGGCAATCATTCCATACCTTGAGGATGGCCCTTAATGTGGTTCGGCGCTCTTCTCGGCTCCAGAGGACTGCAGTTCCCTCCATGGATGCCGAAGGCGCTCGATGGACTGAGTGGAATTACCTCTTTGAAGCATTAAGTGGGTTTGGTCTGGGTGAACAGTGTGTCAAAGCGGTTAAGGCCTTCTACAGAGATCCGAAGGCTTCGATCCTGGTTAACGGCCTCCGTTCTGACCAATTTTCACTTCATAGAGGCACGAGGCAGGGGTGTCCCCCTCTCCCCTTTGTTATTTTCTCTGGCCATAAAGCCACTTGCGATTGCTGTAAGGGAGGACCAGAGTATACTGGGGGTGGAAGGCAGAAGTGGAATCCAGCATAAAATTACTTTATATGCGGACATTATGATTTTATATATTGTGAATCCACCACGATCAATGCCGCCATTATTGAAGCTGATCACGCAATTTGCTGCATTCTCGGGGTATAAACTTAATTTGAGAAAATCCAAGATTATGCAATTGGGCCAGGCTAATAGGACAATGGGGGATGCATGGGGCTTGATGATAGTTAACACTTCCTTTAAATACTTAGAGAATTAATATAGGCAAACAGCTAGCCTCTTTATACCAGTTAAATTATCCTCCACTGGTGGCCTCCATCACTGAAGAACTGCATAGATGGCAGGCCCTGCCCATCTCCTGGCTGGGCAGATTAATTTAATTAAAATGAATGTGCTACCCAGTATTGTATCCTTTGAGATGTTGCCCATAGGGCTGTCAGGAAGAGATATCAAAAACTGAGAGGGCATGTATAGGTTTTATTTGGCAGGGCAAGTTTGAGCAGATTGAAAGAAGACAGAAGAAGGGGTGGAGTGAATTTCCTGGATTTACTCTTATTTTTAGCGGCTCAGCTCTGGGTACTTAAGGACTGGGTAAGTAAGGGAAAGAGCCGGATGACTAGATCTGAAAAGAGTCAGATTGTGTGGCCTGCCTATCCTCCTATATAGCTGAAGGGGGGCCGCAAAGCATATGCGGCCCTGAAGCATTCCAACCCCTTGCTAGTGGGGACACTAGACAGCTGGGGCCAAATCAAGAGAACAGCCGGACACTCCTGGGGTGAGCAGTACGTGCTACCGGTGGCAGGGAACCCTTTTTTCCTACCAGGTGTGATGCTTGGCCAGTTGGTTATGATTGTTCTATGCTATTTGTAATATAAAAATATAGCCTGTGCTTATGGGCACCCCCCACCCCGGTCAGAGAAGCTACAGGATATATTAACCTGAAACCAGAAGGTAACTAAAGGACCAGTTAGACTTAATTAGAACTGACCTAGCTACCAGGATATAGGGCTCGTAAACTTTTATGATGTCTTAGAGGAAAAAACATCTTATACCACACCATGGTGCTAAAAGTCATAACATCCTTTATCCAGAATCAGGAACTGAGATCAAAGAGGGGATGTTAATTAAGGAGTCATATTGGGAAATGATTTTTTTCTGGTGTCACCTTATTTGAAATACCTCCTGATAGGACATCCTGTTTGTATATTTTTTATATTCTAAAAGGAGGAGCTAGAGGACATCATAGAAGGGGTGTGGAGATGCAGAGTTTTTAAACTGTATACTGTGTTTGAACTTGTGGATATATCTTTTTGGACTCTTAAGAAACAAGATATCTGATCTAACTTAAGCACTATAAAGAGGTAATAAATTAGATAGAAAAAGTCTAATTGTATTGTGGTAGGAGTTTATGATTTGTACGTTAACCTTGTTCTTGTAAGTGATTGTATGCTTTTTGATATAGTGTTCTGTGTTAACATTTGACATATTTTTATCCATTTTAGTAAATATATTATTTTGAAAGACTGCCTGAGTGTGTCTCTGAAGTTCTTTTTACATGTGACATATAGAGGGTTAAGACTGACAAAAACTGTTCAAAGCTTGATGGTGTTACTAAACTGGGAAAAGGTAAGAATATACCTAAGGTCTTTTATAGAGTTTTAAGGGTTCACTTTGGTTACCTGGTTAGGTGCCCTTAGGTGAAAGATATATTGCATCCCCCGAAGAGAATTTTATCTGAGCCTGTAGTACATTTGGGTACACTAGCATAAGGTTCACAGTTTGAATCCCCCCAGAACATGAGACCAAAGGTGATTCGGACCAACAAGCAGACAGGAAGGTTACCCTGCCTGTTACCTGTTCACATTACTGCGTTCGGAAGTTGGCACTGTGGGAGCAGAGGGCCTGACCTGCTGAGTGCGTTTGTGACAGATTTGGTTGGTAGCGATGTGCATAAATTTGGTAACACAGGTTTTAATTGTTCAGTGTGTCAGCTAATACTGTACAGCTCACTCGCAAATTAAGGCAGTGATTTATTTTTAAAAGGAAACAGAACTATATAATTTTGCTTACAGTCAAGTTCCTACACTGTAGACTACTTGAGGCAGTTGTGCCAGGACAGAGGAGTCATGTGTGAGGAGAGCCACCAAGCAGAACCTCATGGATGCCCTGATGGCAGCAGATGCCCAGAGCGAGTCACTGACTGTTACTGTAAGGGACCAAACCTTGAGCGTGGAGGGCCAGCAGCCAGTGCAGTGTCCAGATCCAGTGAGGATGACAGTAGGGCCAGTGCCAGTGAAGGGCCACAACAGCAGGGGAAGGTCACCAGCATTCTGGAGCAGGCTGCAGATTGAGTTGCGCAGAATGGAGCTGGAGTTCCAGAGGGAGACTGATCTAGAACAGCGAGAAACGGAGTGAGCGAAGTGAGCCGCAGAGAAGAGGGGGTGAGAACAGCGAGAAGCGGACCGTGAACAGTGAGAGGTGAACTGTGAGGAGTGTGAGCGCCAGAGGCGACATGAACTGGAGAAATTATGGCTCCAACTACCAGCACCAGGGCAGGTAAGTGGCTAGGGTTTAACTGGAACTACAAGACTGGGTTACAAACTGAATTCCAAATTGATAGCTGAATTTAAAGAGGGGGAGGATATGGATGCCTTTTTAAATTCCTTTGAAAAGGTTTGTATTCAGGTTAAAATTCCTAGAGAGTCCTGGAGCTTCCAGCTATCCCAGCTATTTACCGGGAAAGATTAGGATGCATTGAGTCAAATGGACAATGAGAGCAGTAATGATTACAGCAAACTTAAAGCTGCACTTTAAAAATTTAAAGTCTGATTTAACTGCAGAGAGGCATACAGAGCTAAATTCCGTAAGCTCAGGAGAAGCCCTGATATGAGCTACGAGGAGCAATCCACGAAACAACGTCAGTTTTTAAAACATTGGTGGGAAGGAATTGAAGCAAACTCTGTAGATAAAATTGAAAATGCTATTTTGTTAGAACAGTTTTTTGGGGCATGCCCAGCAGAGCTGAAAACCTGGCTGGAGGACTAAGATCCCAAAACAGTACAAGAGGCTGTTGAACTCTCGGACCGCTATACCAAGAGCAGACCTGCTCCGAGAGTAGATAAATTGGGCGTGGCAACACAGAAAGGGAAAAGCACGCCTTCAGGGTAGCTAAAACCCTCACTGCCTCCACCAAGACCAGTTAGCCCCAAGTCTCAAAGAAAAGATTTCTCTGAGAAAAGAGGGGAATTTTGGGTTTGTAAAGAAACTGGGCATATTGCCAGGCAGTGTCCCAAATGGACAAGCAATACGCAGAATGGGGCTAGGAAAGAAGTGGGTTGCTTGTGTGTCCCTGGAAGCATGCCTGTGAACATGAGGGAACACATGCACCCATGAATGGTGTATAGACACAAGGGTTAAGGGACACAGGGGCATCCCTGGCATTGGTAAAGGGGGATCTGGTAGAGCCTGGTCAGCCTATACCCAATGAATTTGTAACTGTACAAGACTTTACTGTTGAGGAGAAAACATTGCCCCTCGCTAGTGTTCTCCTAGACTGGGATGAAATGGGGACTGTGCAACAGGTGGCTATAGCCAAAACTTTAGCAGTTGATGTCATCCTTGGCAACAATCTCAAACATGTGCTGGTATGTGCTGTTACCCGTAGCCAAGCGGCAGGGGAGAACTGTAGTTCCCTGGACCCCACAGAAGCCATTGCAGAAACCACTGGGAGGCTGGTTCCCCAGCCTGTGTCTCCTGATATGGAGACCAATGAAAAGGAAGTAGAAATGTTCCCAGTAGCAAGTAACCACACAGCTACAGATGGTTACTCTGAAGAAGGAGGGGTGACCCATTGTCAGAGGGTCAGGGATGACAGTGATCCTGAGTGCCCTGACGCTAGTGATAGGGACCCTAGTTTAGAGACTGAAGGGGACCTGTCCTATGCCTTGGGAATGTGTAAGGAGTTTGCAGCTGCTCAAAAAAGTGACCCTAGTCTAGAGAAGCTGAGGGTTTGGGCAGACTCTGATGGAGCACAGGGAGGTGATGGTAAACAACGTCTATTGGGAAAATGGACTGATGTATACTCAGGCTATGAAGACAGAGGGAGGGATGATAGGCAGGCAGCTTGTCGTTTCCCAGGGGTATCGTGAGCAGTTGCTCAAGACTGCACACGATATTCCCTTGTCTGGTCATCTGGGAATCGCGCGCACTATGCAGCGGTTGGCCCAGAATTTCTATTGGCCAAACTTCAACCAGCAGGTGAAGGAGTACTGCAGGTCTTGTCACCAGTACCAAGAAATAAGGAAGGCAGGTAAGAAAACCCAAGCTGTCCTAATTCCATTGCCCATAATGGAGGAGCCATTCCAGAGGGTGGGAATGGATATTGTGGGGCCTTTAAATACCCCCAGCTCCTCCGCGAAGAGGTTCATCCTGACTGTGGTGGATTATGCCCACCTGGTACCCAGAGGCAGTTGCCCTATACTCACTGAGGACAGACAAAGTGGCAGATGCCTTACTTGGGATTTTCTTCCATGTTGGGTTTTCATAGGAGGTTATCACTGATCAAGGGGGGTCTTCATGTCAGACCTGATGAAATGTTTGTGGGAGAAGTGTGGGGTGGTGCAGTGACGCCCGACACCTTATCACCATAAGCCAATGGGCTTGTGGAAAGATTATGATGCCACAAGTCAATGCTCCAAGTATTTGCTGAACAGCATGGGAGGGACTGGGAGAAATACGTTCCCCACCTGTTGTTTGTATACAAGGTGGTGCCCCAAGAGTTGACAGGATTTTCCCCCTTCAAACTCTTATATGGATGCCAGGTACGTGGGCCCCTAGACTTGATCCGGGAGGACTGAGAAGGCAAGCATGCCACCCAGGGAACTCCCATAGTGGATTACGTCCCAAGGATTAGGAAAGGCTGAAGGAGCTTATGGAGACAGCCCAGAGTAACCTGGCAGCTGCCCAGCACAAACAAAAAGTGTGGTACGACCGCCAGAGCCAGTGCTCAGCTCATACAAGGTTGGTCAGGAAGTCATGGTCCTTATTCTGGTCCGGAAAGACAAGCTGCAGGCTGAGTGGGCAGGACCGTACAAAGTAGTTAGTAAAGTAAATGACATGAACTATATCATAGAGTTAACTGACAGAAGGCGGCCAGAAACATGTACACATCAACATGATGAAGCCATATGCTAATAGGGCTGACATGGTGTTTGCAGTATGTAGTCCTGGGGAAGGGATGGACGAAGGAGACCACCTTCTGGACTTGCTGGAAGAAAGCAAGTGGGAGTCCTCTGTGGAGGCAGTAAATTGTCCCCAGCTGGCCCTGGACAAGATCCAGGAAGTAAGGGAGGTTCTAGCAGACTCTTTGCCCCACTGTTTATGCCAAGCCTGACCAACTCCCCTTAGCGGCTACTGACATGCTGTGGAGACAGGGGACACAGACGCCTACACGGAAGACAGCATATCGGTGTCAGAGGCTGTCCAAAAGGACATTAGGAGGGAGGTGGAGGAAATGCTGGATTTAGGACTGATCCAGAGATCCCACAGCCCCTGGGCCTCACCCGTAGTCCTTGTGCCCAAGCCAGATGGCTCTACTCATTTCTGTGTGGACTGAATGCAGTCACGAAGTCAAGACGCCCACCTGATGCCCTAGATGGATGAACTCCTGGACAAGTTGGGAGGCACGACCTTATGACTACTGACCTGGACAAAGGGTATTGGCAGGTAGAGTTAACTGACAGAGCTAGGAGAGGTCGCCCTTCATCACTCTGATAGGCTTATTTGAATTTAAAGTAATGCCTTTCGGAATGAAGAACGCCCCGGCCACTTTCCAAAGGTTGGTGAACCAGGTGTTAAATGGTGCAGAGGAGTACGCCGTGGCATACCTGAATGACACTGCCATCTTTAATGCCAGCTGGGAGGAACTCCTGTCCCACCTTAGGGAAGTGCTGGGCAGGATACAGAGGGTCGGGTTCACTGTCAAAGTTGAGAAGTGCCCTTAAGCAAAAGAAAGCAAAAGTGGCATACCTCGGCATGCTGTAGGCTGGGGACAGCCTGTCCCAACCAAGTAGAAATAGAGGTGATAAAGGCATGGCTCAGACCAGAAACGAAAAGCAGGTCAGGAGTTTTCTAGGGACAGCAGGATGCGATAGGAAATTTGTACCCCATTACAGTGCCCTGGCTGCTCCCCATCTAACCTGGTAAAGAAAAAGATGCCTAAGAAAATTACCTGGGAACCAGCCAGTGAAAAACCTTTAACAGACTGAAGGAGGCACTGTGCAGTGCTCCTGTGTTGACAAGTCCTGACTACAGCAGACCTTTTATAGTCCAGACTGACACCTCAGACATGGGTATTGGGGCAGTACTGAGTCAGACATCCAACCAAGGAAAGATCATCCTGTAGTGTACCTGAGTAAAAGTTACTTCCCAGGGAGCAGGCATACTCTACTGTGGAAAAAGAGTATCTTGCCATAGTGTGTGCCAAAGAAGTTACAGCCATACTTATACAGGCAGCATTTTGAGGTACAAATGGACCACAACCCCTGGTTTGGCTGACCCAAATGGGAAAACTAATGGTAGACTATTAAGATGGAGTCTTGCCTTGCAAAGGGTATGACATGACAATCTTACATAGGGCTGGGCGACCAATCAGAACAACGATAGCCTGCTCGCATGTATATGAAGAGTGAACTGATTTGAGAAGCTCATACCATGCAGGGATAGAGCCCCAAATTCAGTCTGGGTGGGAGGAGTGTGATGCTTGGCCAGCTAGTTATGATTGTTCTATGCTATTTGTAATATAAAAATATAGCCTGTGCTTATGGGTGCCCCCCCCCCCAAGGTCAGAGAAGCTACAGGATATATTATCCTGAAACCAGGAGGTAATTAAAGGACCAGAGAGCCTTAAGAACTGACCCAGCTACCAGGATACAGGGCTCGTAAACTTTTATGATGTCTTCGAGGAAAAAACATGTGATACCACCATGGTGCTAAAAGCTATAAAATCCTTTGATGTGCCCTGGGAATAGGAACTGCTCAAGATCAAAGGGGGGATGTTAATTAAGGAGTCATATTGGGAAATGAGTTTTTGCTGATGTCACCTCATTTGAAATATCTCCTGATAGGACATCCTGTTTGTATATTTTTTATATTCTAAAAGGAGGAGCTAGATGATATCATAGAAGGGGTGTGGAGACGCAGAGTTTTTAAACTGTACACTGTGTTTGAACTTGTGGATATATCTTTTTGGACTCTTAAGAAACAAGATCTCTGATCTAACTTAAGCACAATAAAGAGGTAATACATTAGATAGAAAAAGTCTAATTGTATTGTGGTAGGAGTTTATGTTTTGTACTTTAACATTGTTCTTTTAAGTGATTGTATGTTTTTTGATATTGTTCTGTGTTTACATTTTACATATTTTTATCCATTTTAGTAAATATATTATTTTGAAAGACTGCCTGGGTGTGTCTCTGAAGTTCTTTTTGCATGTGATGTACAGAAGGTTAAGACTGACAAAAACTATTCAAAGCTTGATGGTATTACTAAACTGGGAAAAGGTAAGAATATACATCTAAGGTCTTTTACAGAGTTTTAAGGGTTCATTTTGGATACCTGGTTAGGTGCCCTTAAGCAAAAGATATTGCATCCCGGAGAGAATTTTATCTGAGCCTGTACATTTGGGTATGCTAGCAAAGGTTCACAGTTTGAATCCCCCCAGAAATTGAGACCAAAGGTGATTCGGACCCACAAGCAGACAGGAGGGTTACCCTAGGCAACCTGTTCACAGTATTGCACTTGGAGGTTGGCACTGTGGGAGCAGAGGGCCTGACCTGCTGAGTACGTTTGTGACACCAGGCATGGATGATCCTGCCTTCTGAGAGTGGGAGGTGAAGGGCATAGTATGTCTAAATTATCTATGACCAGGTGGCAGTGTGTGCTCCTTTGAGATGTTAAAAGATAGCCTGGACGTGCCAAACAGCCACCTTTTCAGATTCTTCCAGATTAGAAAATACATTCAATCTATAGATAAACAGAGGGAGCAAGGATCTCAATTGGGACAGATTGAAATGCTGATACAGCAGGCTAGAAGAGACCCTAAGGGGATGATTATGAAAGCTACCTAATTATTACGCCTGTCCTCACCTGATAGATCAATTAAGATCAATAAGCATGGTGGGGGGAGAGATCTAGGACACTGGCAGCGGACTTCAGGGGGGAAGACTTTATGGGCATGGGAAATATTCTCAAGGATCACTTGAAGGGATTACAACAATGACAAATGTGGAAAAGAGATGGGCGGTCATAAAGCGGGGACTTCATGAGGCAGTCAGGACCTGTGCTAAGGTGAAGTGTAAGGGAGCAAGGTCACATAAACCATGCTGGTGGTCCAGTGAGGTTCAGGTAGCGTCAAAGAAAAGAAGGCTGCCTACAAAAAATATAAAACAACGAAGGGGATAGGGAAAAGGAAATGTACCATCTTACATCTAGAAAAGCCACCCAGATGATGTGGGGGGCAAAGTCCAGTAAAAAGCAGCGGCTGGCACAGGGGATACAGGGAGGGGAAAAGGGATTCTTCCGGTACATTGGGGAGCAGAGAAAAACTAAGGGCCATCTCGGCAGATTGAGATCAGAAGGAGGGTGGGTGGAAGAGGTGAGGGACCAGGCAGAGGTATTAAATGAGTACTTTGCCTCTGTGTCCACTAGGGAGGGGGATGCGATATCTATAAAGCATGGCACAATGGGGATAGAAGCAGTAGTGAGTGGGATCAGGGAGCAACAGAAATGGAGCAAGAGGGAGGAGAGGTACCCAGGGGTGTCACTTCAGGATAAGGATAAAAAGACCAGTAAGGTGGAGGGACGGATGATGCTATCTCCACCGAAGGGTGTGGTTAACTCTTAACGCCCTAAAGAAAGATAAATCTTCTGGGCCAGTTGGCGTTCATCCCGAGAGTACTATGGAATTGGCAGACATACTGGCTGCACTTCATGGAGCTCTTCAACAGGCTGCTTGAGACAGGGAGGGTACCTACGGATTGGTGAGAGGCACATGTAGTGCCAATCCATAAAGCGGGTGGAGGGAAGTACCAGGTAACTATAGACCCATCAGTTTGACCTCAGTGGTGGGAAAAGTAATGGAGAGTATACTAAAGGAATGACTGGGGGTGTACTTGGAGGAGGTGGAAGGTCTGGATAGTTGGCAACATGGGTTTGTGCCAGGTAGATCATGCCAAACCAATCTAATGGAGTTCTACGAATGGGTAACGTCAGAACTGGACAGGGGAAAGCCTGTGGATGTATTATTCTTGGACTTCAGCAAGGCGTTTGACTCTGTCCCCCACAATGGTCTGGTCGACAAACTGATGGGGTTGGGAGTAGGCCCTTTGATGACCAGATGGATTGAAAACTGGCTAGCTGGACACACTCGGAGAGTAGTGGTCGGTTGGGAGCTCTCAAACCCTAGAGAGGTTGGTAGTGGGGTAATGCAGGGCTCGGTCCTAGGTCTGATCCTGTTTAATGCATACATATCGGACATCAGGGAGGGTATAGGGTGTGAAATGAGTCTCTTCGCTGACAACTCCAAGATGGGAGCAGTAGTTGAGGGGGGAGAAGGGAGGTTGACCCTGCAAGGGGACCTGGACACCCTGGAAAGGTGGGCTCACACATGGAAATTAAATTTCAGTATCACTAAGTGCAAGGTGTTACATCTTGGGCGGGAAACCCTAAACACAGGTACACCTTGGGAAGGGAGGCACTGGAGGCCTCAACAGGGGAAAAAGACCTAGGGGTCATGGTGGATGCATGTATGAATAACTCTGAGCAGTGCAGGAGAGCGGCAAGCAAAGCAAACAGGATGTTGGGATGCATCATAAGGGGGATCACCTCTAGGAGCAGGGAAGTGATTCTGCTGCTGTACAATGGACTGGTTAGACCAGACCTTGAGTACTGTGTACAGTACTGGAGAGCACACTTGAAGAGGGACATACAGCTCCTGGAGAGGGTACAGAGGAGGGCAACTAAGATGATACGAGGACTAGAGGATTTGACGTATGAGGACAGACTTGAGGAACTCTGCCTGTTTTTATTGGAGGAGAGGAGAGACAGGGGGACATGACTGAGGTCTCCAAGTACCTCAAGAGAATAAATATGGTAAACACGGAGAGGATTTTTAGACTAAATCAGGGAGGTATCACCAGAGGCCATGGTTTGAAGTTGGAAGATGGAAGGGTGAGGGGAGAAAAGAGGAGGAGGTTTTTCACTGAGAGGGTGGTGGATCCTTGGAATGCACTGCCTGGCGAGCTGGTTCAGAGATCCACAGTGGAGGGCTTCAAGAGAGGGTGGGACAGACACAGAAAGCGGATGTATCAGATGATGGCCTGGCCCAGGGTGGTGGAGATGGATAACAGGGGTTTCTGGAACACAAGGGGGGGGGAGGGCCTCGGTACCCAACTAGAGATCTGAGGTTCGAGCAGACTCGATAGACCGTAAGGCCTAATCAGCTGGCAATTAGTATGTTAAAACTAAAATATTGTGAGAAAGAGACTTGGGAAAAGGCCTATCAGAGGAGAATTGGACAGCTATATTGGCAACACAATTAGGTTTAGTGTAAGATATTCTTTCCAGAGTCGCGGGTTTACTAGATTAATGCCTGGTTGCTTCCAACCACCAACCAGGCATTAATCCTGTAGTACAGCCCGACTCTGGAGGGGATTAATGCTCTTGTAACATGGGCAATGTGCAAATGGGTGATGTTGCATTATTACCTGTAATACATTATACATACAGATAGATGCAATATTTCAGAAAATATTGATTCTCATACAAAATATACAGTAGTTTTGATTTTCTCACTACCACATTTATTCATATAGTGGTGTTTTTCTTATTACACATGTAACCCCTAGATGGCGCTATCCCAGGGGCTACTACCCCTGCCTGATTTGCCACTAACAGGTTGAGGGGCCTGGATCCAATGGCGGGTGCCTCCACCCAGAGGTCAGGGTTTGCAATAGTTAAACCACCGGTCACAGCCCTCTGGGACACTGCAACCCCCTTCTTCCCACTAGTGGCCTACACAATATATCAAATTACCTTCACAGTATACACTTACCCCCAGGTCTGGTTCGGCACTGGGACCTCCTGTGAAATGAGATACAGTGCAACAATCACAGTACAGTACTTTAACATAGACAAATACCTCAGGCAGTATAACTTTGCTGAAACAAGCAGCTCTGATTTATTTAGGGGATATAACAAGGACAGGGGGAAATCAGGTTAATTAGCTTATCACTCTAATAATCTACCTATGGCTCTGTGCACAGGCCTATCCCTATCAGTTACTATCCCTGGGTACCCAAGCCCTAGTGGCTAGTCCAAACCGTGGCAGCTGGTAGGGGCCCTTTCACACAGAGAAAAGGAGAATTAAACAGTCAGCAGTACAGTAATTCCATTTGGATTTAATGTGGCAATTCAACAGGAGCGACCCTGAATTAGTACTCACGACCTCCAAATAAGATAGGGTCCTTCAATGTCAGCAGGGCTCACTTGAGGTACACAAACCTCTTCACACATCCATATAAAGAAAGCACTATACCAGGCAGGTGCATCTGTATCCCGATCGCAATTACTGCACAATACCGGGAGAACACACAGCAGATTCAGTTCCTGACAGACCGAGTGCAATTTTCAGCAATTCCTCCAGTCTTCTACAGGGTGAGCCTGGTTTCTACTCTTCAGAGATCCTTTGATTCTTTTCACAGGACAGATTCAGTCCTAACAAGCTGTTACACAAGCTGCAGACGGAACTCTTGGGCCTTACACACGCTTTTTGACTAAACTGCACACTGAAAAGCACAGGCTCCTTCCTTCTTCACTGCCAAAGCTCAACTGAAACTCCAACCGACAAAACCGGGCACTTCCTTTGAGTTCCTCCCAGTTCTTGATTGGATTGGCTGTCACTCACAATAGACTGCTGCTGTTGGTCCAAAAGGTGCTGAAGTCTAAACTACATCTCCCAGAGTCACTGCTCATACAATCCTCTTGTGGCTGGCTCAGATTATGAGTCCAAGTTCTGATTCGTCCAAGGCACCATTTTAGAGCTAGCTTACCCCACTGATTGGTCCAGTTCAGCAGTTCAAAACTAGAATGGGAACTAGCAGACACAGTTCTGACTGCAAAGAAAGCAGGTTAGACAAACTGTAATTTCATTATTACTCTAAATAATTTCTGGCAAACAGTTACATCTTTCAGATAGGTTCCCTTTGCACCCTAGTGACTGCAAAATGAAGTGAATTGGCAGCAGCTTGAGTGGTACTCAATCAAAAGAAACATACAGTCCCCATACAAACTAATTATGTCTGCAAGCAGACAGCTCTTAAAGACAGTACCAGAGGTTCTAAAAACACTCACTGATAAATGACAAATGCCAAACACCATTCAGGCTTGGAGCATTCAAGCAAGCTCCTGGAAGTCTTTTGGGAACCCCCATTTGCAGGGGTTACACACAGTAATAGGTTTGTCATTGGAAACCAACACGATTACTGCAATCGTGATTTTTTTTATTTCTATATGTACAAACTGGTTTTATTTCACTTGCTTATCTTGTGTCACTGATCTCCACTGCTTATGGTGTGATGGCATCTTAATTCACATATTTCATTTACACTGCTACTATCGATTTCAGGCTCGTTTTATCAGTCACTGCTGACTTTGCTCTAGATGCGCTGCTCGCCTGATGAGGTAAAGCACTTTTGTCATGCTGCTCATCGACCGAACGACTGATGCACATGTGGACGTAAACTTTTGGATTTTGTGTCTCGTTCAGTTCTACGATCCGCGATATGCGTACGTACAACAGTGTCCATCGGGTGGGTGGGTGGAGAGCACATATTTTAAAACATTGGTGGGAAGGAATTGAAGCAAACTCTGTAGATAAAATTGAAAATGCTATTTTGTTAGAACAGTTTTTTGGGGCATGCCCAGCAGAGCTGAAAACCTGGCTGGAGGACTAAGATCCCAAAACAGTACAAGAGGCTGTTGAACTTCGGACCGCTATACCAAGAGCAGACCTGCTCCGAGAGTGAATGGGGTGGGCGTGGCAACACAGAAAGGGAAAAGCACGCCTTCAGGGTAGCTAAAACCCTCACTGCCTCCACCAAGACCAGTTAGCCCCAAGTCTCAAAGAAAAGATTTCTCTGAGAAAAGAGGGGAATTTTGGGTTTGTAAAGAAACTGGGCATATTGCCAGGCAGTGTCCCAAATGGACAAGCAATACGCAGAATGGGGCTAGGAAAGAAGTGGGTTGCTTGTGTGTCCCTGGAAGCATGCCTGTGAACATGAGGGAACACATGCACCCATGAATGGTGTATAGACACAAGGGTTAAGGGACACAGGGCATCCCTGGCATTGGTAGGGGATCTGGTAGAGCCTGGTCAGCCTATACCCAATGAATTTGTAACTGTACAAGACTTTACTGTTGAGGAGAAAACATTGCCCCTGCTAGTGTTCTCCTAGACTGGGATGAAATGGGGGACTGTGCAACAGGTGGCTATAGCCAAAACTTTAGCAGTTGATGTCATCCTTGGCAACAATCTCAAACATGTGCTGGTATGTGCTGTTACCCGTAGCTAAGCGGCAGGGGAGAACTGTAGTTCCCTGGACCCCACAGAAGCCATTGCAGAAACCACTGGGAGGCTGGTTCCCCAGCCTGTGTCTCCTGATATGGAGACCAATGAAAAGGAAGTAGAAATGTTCCCAGTAGCAAGTAACCACACAGCTACAGATGGTTACTCCAAGAAGGAGGGTGACCCATTGTCAGAAGGTCAGGGATGACAGTGATCCTGAGTGCCCTGGCGTAGTGATAGGGACCCTAGTTTAGAGACTGAAGGGGACCTGTCCTATGCCTTGGGAATGTGTAAGGAGTTTGCAGCTGCTCAAAAAAGTGACCCTAGTCTAGAGAAGCTGAGGGTTTGGGCAGACTCTGATGGAGCACAGGGAGGTGATGGTAAACAACGTCTATTGGGAAAATGGACTGATGTATACTCAGGCTATGAAGACAGAGGGAGGGATGATAGGCAGGCAGCTTGTCGTTTCCCAGGGGTATCGTGAGCAGTCGAAAGGTGCACTGTCGTAGTGGTTTGAATGTAGTACTGCTCTACCGGGGATTACTGTATGTGTCTTGGCTCTTCAGTGGATGTGACTGGGATAGCAATAGCAGGCATTACTGGTGGATTAATACCCGCTTCGTTTTCATCAGGTGATGTTTTTGAACAAATCAAAATGCTCTATTTTTACTAGTATTAATTCTCATGTTACAATGATCTGTAATAAATACAAGGAGGCGGCCTACAAATTTATACATAGGTTATACTGCCCCCCTGGCACACCAGTTCAACCAAGATGTGTCAGCGACCTGTAGGAGATGGGGGTCTGCATTGGGCACATATATTCATTTATTTTGGTCATGCCCAGTTTTACAAAGCTTTTGGGGGAAAGTGGCACAGGAGTTTACCACTATGCAAGGTTCTGGGTTCCCGGCAACCCCAAGGGTGATGCTCTTTGGTATGGAGGAGTCTGGGGAGGATGGTTGGCCCCTCTATAAGAAATAGACAGGAGTCTTATTAAGGCTAGCCCGCCAATGTATTCTTAATACTGGGTGTTTGGTGACTGTCCCACTATAATGCAGTGACGCACTCTAGCACTTGGGGTACTGGCCCTTGAAAACTCTCATACTCAGAGAAAGAGAGAGGGAGGGCTTTAGCAAAGCATGGGAATCCTTCTTGAAAACATTGGGCCCCTTTAAAGTGGCTTTAGTTCACCTTGGGTCTTAGTCTGTCCTGAGAGGGAATCTGGTTCTTAGATAAAGTGGGGAGATAAGAAAATTAACAAAATTGATGGATTACAAGGGAAGAGAATGGGGCAGGAATTTAAGAGAATAGGTATTTATTTATTTTAAACAACCCCATTAACTTGACCCCCCGAGGCATGAAGGGAAATAAATCTATAGATTCCAGTCCAGGGACGTTAACACTGGTTAATATTTGTAAAAGTAATTGAATGTAGAGTGATCAATTCTTTCTTCCTAGATGGATTATCACATGTAATTTAACAACTGATGGACCTATACATGTACATAGTTTGTGTATGTTTTTTTGTCTTTTGGGGTGTGTACTGTAATATGTGTAACGTATTGTCTGTTATTTCCTAAAAATCAAATAAAAAGATTATGCAAAAAAAAAAAGGTCTCTTGTAACAGACTATAAGTTCTACCACATGATTGAAATACTCATATACCCTCAAGTAATCAATTTTAAAGTTCCAAGCCTGCCGGCCCGTCGGTGCAGCGGTTTTGATTTCCGCTTGCGGCACCGCGACCGGGTTCGGGAACAGCTCGGGTCACTGGAGGCTGGCAGGAAAGCATGATGAGCGCCCCACGACTGCTCGCTGTCTCCAGGGAGGGAAGGGATCGCAACGTGCTATAACGACCACTGGTGGAGGCCAGTGGTAGTGCAGCACGTCAGGGCCATTAGGGGTGGTGCGTGACAGACGTCGGCTCTTGCCTTGACGTCCGGATGTCACACGCCTTCAAGAAACCAGGAAAAATCGCTCGCTGGCCTCCGGATGACGGCTCTCCAGTCCTGAGGGCCTTCAGTGCCTTCCTGGTGCCTCCTGCTCCCCAGCAGCATCCCTGGGCCCTAGAAAGCGTGTGCTGGGGCTGTCCCCTCCCCCAGTGCCTTCCCCCTCGGAGGAGAGGGACCCGCCCGGTGAAGGGTTACACCCAGATATCTCGGGGGTTGGCTGCGATCTGGGGATCTGAGGAGGGCCGGGAAAGGACAGAAGGGGTCAGAGGGAACTTGAAAGAGCCCAAAGGAGAGGAGGATCAGCGAGCATGGGGGCAGAAAAATAGATTACTCAAAAAAAAAAAAAAAAAAGTTCCAAGCTGCTGGAGCAGGCCCACATGTGCAACTGGGCCCTCAGAGATGGGATCTGGCACCACAGAAAGACGGCAACAGCTGATCTGTCAATCTCGGGAAAGCTGGAAATAATATCCTTCTAAACCAAAATGGCACAATGAGAATTACTGTTGCTTTGTCCTGTCATACTTCTTCATGATCACTGAAGGGGAGGGAGCATAAAAGGAACTCTCCACCCCCTCCCAGGGGACAGAAAACATTCCAGACTGATGCACTCAGAAGCCAGAATGTTGAAAAATCGAAGTATGTAGCCATCTGATCTTCAGTTCTGCAATATCTACAACTAGCTCATCTATAAATAACTTTGGCACGGGGATGATAATCCAAGAAAATGGCATGGCCTTCCCTGCTGGCAAACTTCTGTGCACCCAGGCAGGGACTATATTACATATGTTGCTGCTGTGGAGGCAGGAGAACATGGAAACTGGAGAGAATGCTGACACAATTAAGGGACTAAATGACACCCTTTTCAGTTTGGGTCTGCCTCCACAGCTGTTTTTGGGGTGGACCCAATCTTATGGTTAAATATCCACAATAAATTATAACAAAACATAACAACAAGCCAGGATTTTGTATTAGTTGGTTTCTGAGTAACACAAATACCACAGATGGGTCTGTTTTAAAAACTGCAGTGAGCCATCTGTAACACACTGAGACGACCATTTCACCTGAGTACACCATTTTCACAAATAAGACTCACCAGCAGTTTCCCAGCAGGCCCTGCAAGATATCAGAGGGTCGGGGTGTTCTGAAGACAGACCATTTTATATTCAGATCTTTGAAGCTATTGCAGTTGATCTCGTGGGGCGGAGCCATTGCTTCACCCTCTGCTGCACACTGTCGCCCTCCAGGAAGCCCACCGACTCACGGCCCGGAGGGAAGCTGTCATCCACAAAGTTCACCGGTTCTGAAACAAACATATCAGAGTCAGCCATCAACTCGTCCTATCCATCACTCAAAGAACATAAAAGCTTAAAGCCGCGCTAGGATTCCGCTGTGATGGCAGACACTGCATACTGGATACATGAAGGTTATAACTAGTGGACTAGCATTACATTATTTAGTGGCTATGAACACAAATAACTAGTTTCTCTCTTGCAGGCACTCAACAGTGTCATTAACCTTGTCGGTTTAGGACTATACAGTAATAACCAGTCTTCTGCAGATTCTTGTCAGATCTTTTTTCTGCCACGCCTCTTTATTTATTCCCTTTCAGTACAGCAGTAGCTCAATAAAAGCACACTGTACTGACAGAGCCCAGCAGTGTATGGGAACTGCAACTAAAGGCATCCATTAACGGCTGCAATTGAGATGCAAAGCACACCAGATGAAAACATCAACTGCTCAAATAAATACAAATAGACCCATACAAACATAATTAGCCATAACCAGAATAAATCAAGGGCCTTCTGACTGTTTCACAACTCACTCACATGTACAGAGGGTGCTCTAAAACACATGGGATTCCACAGAGCATCTACCGTGAAGACATTTGGTGAACTACTGGAAGGGATAAGCTGTGCAGTGGGGAGACAGCGCATTCTGTTTGGGATGACCTGGTAATTGATTTGGGGGTAAATGTTAGTCATGAAGAATTTTGCAGGACTCCAACCTTATTTTTTCAATCATTGGCTGATGGCTACTGGCAGGGAAAAAAAGTCCCCCATCCCATTTATTAGTAGCCACATGAACATTTTTCTTGCCACTTCATATACAGTGGGTAGTAAACACGACTTAACACCCACTCACTAAGATCTGACATGCCCTACCTGTTGTTATGCTCCCTCACATCTAATATCCAATTACCCTAGCTCCCTCAAGTCTACACACGTTACCCAAGCTCCCTCTGCTTGTTATCTTGGCTCCACTAACATCCCATTATCTAAGATCTCAGGTAGGTTCCTTTATGTTGGATGTTAGTTACCCAGCAACATCACATCTGTTAACCCTTTCTTGGTACCCCACTTCCCTCAAGTCTCACCTTTGAAAATCCCTCACTAAGAGCCACTCTCTGTGTTTCCCACCAGTTTCCAACCCAGGTAGTAAGTTTCTCCACTACACCCAGGTCTGCCAGTTTATTAAGCAGACTTCTACGTACTGTAGGATAGAGTTCAGTGTTTTACTAAAATCTAGGTACAATACATGCACAGCCTGGCCTCTGTTAGCAGCCTTTGCTACCCAAAGAAATCAGTCAGGTTAGTCTGGCAAGATCTTTCTGCCACAAATCCATGCCACCTACTGTGCTGTACTCTACAGTATCTACCTACAGAAACTAACAGACTTACCTTAATAATGGATTCTAGCATCTTATCCACTATTGAGGTCAAACTGATTGGCAGTAGTTCCCTGGCTCACCCAGACACTCTTATGTGATGGCACCAGGACAGTGACCCTCCAATTGCTTGGTACTTCTTAAGTCTCCAGCGAGAAACTGGAAAAGTAGTTAGTAGTGCCAGGACTTCTGGTGATGTCACTCAGGGACATGGAGAGAGATTTTTCAGCTCCATAACTCACTCTTTAAAACGCCAATCTAAAGCACTTCAATTTCATCTTTTTAGCTCCATTTACTTAGCAACTGGAAGCACATGACAATGGGAGGGTCAAAAAAGCACAGGCAGCAGTAGAAAGATGCTAAATCCCTCTTGGAAGACACTGATTCCGGAGATACCACGCTGACCAGCAGCATGGTGTCCTCACTGGCTTAGCCCACCTGCTCTCCTGAAGAGTTACCAACACACAGATTCTGGAGGAGTTACAGGCCTTCCAAATAGAGGTGGTAGATTCTCCACACCTTTAGGCAGGACATGGACTCTTTGAAAACTGAATATGGAGAAAGACAGGGAGCCCTCACAACATTAGCTGAATGCACAGACACCATCAGTGACTTGAGTTTACATATACATCACAGACAGGTTCAGCCTGTGCAGACGTGCTGTGATTTGGAGTGCAGAATTATGAGGAAAAAAATCTGAATTTATGGCATGCCGGAGGGGTCTCATATCACCACCTTCATGGACAAACAAATTCATGAAACACTGCAGCTCCCCATCTCTGAACCCTTCCATTTGAAACTAGCACACAAGGCCTTAGGCTCAAAACCGGGGACTACAGAATGTCCTCATTCTATTAGCCTTCATTTCCTTAGTTATGCCACAAAGGAAAAGGTTCTCTCAACAGTCTGGCAAAAAAAAAAAAAAAAAAGTATTATGGGAAGCACCACATCCAGTTTGACCAGGACTATGCCCTGGTTATACAGGCACAGCGCATGGCCTACTCCCCTTGCCTTAAAGCCCTGAGTCAGGCGGGCCTCCAGTTTCAAATTCCCTTCTCTGCAAAGCTGTAGGTTCACTTTTCAGAGGGCCCTGTATTGTGTCATTCAGCCAAGGAAGGTCATGAGGACTTGAAGCAAGGGGGTCGAATACCCCTTCAGCTTCAATGACACGAACTGCACAGGAGGACTTGGGAGACCTCTCAATGGCAGGAGATCGGAAGGCAGTATAGCACAGTGGTTTAAGGCTCTGAACTGCAAATCTGGAGACCTGGGTTTGAATCCCACAGCCCCCATTTGCATACTGTGTGACCCTGAGCAAGTCACTTAATTTCTCTGTGCTCCCAGGTCACACCTGTAAACAAGTTTTCAGCTTAGTGTGTTTCTCCTGGTTAAACAATTTGGAAAAAAAAAAAAGGAGATATAGCCAAGCAGTAAGCACCAGCCATACTACAAGCAATAAAAAGAACTGCTGCAGGAATTCCAGACAGCTCCCTGTTAACTGGCAGACTGACTTTAATCATACTTGAAATTATTTTACTGTGTATTTTCACGTTCATCATTTACTGCAGTCAGTAAATCTATTGGTCAGGGCATGTGGTAAGATGGGCCTTGGGACCTGGCGTGGGTGGCTCAGCCTTCCCTGTGACAGTGGGCGGTTGGGGGGGTTCCTGTCCTGGTCACCTGATTAAGCGATGAGCTGATCCTCCCATCCCACCATTTTTCTTTGGGAATTCCTGAAGAATACAGATGGCATTCCTACGCCATGAGGCTGTAACTGTGTGATCCTGGATGGCGGACTAACTCGGGTGGCACTGGGGAGGAGGGCCATTGTCTGGTCCGGTCTCCCTGGTCCTGGCCAGGGGGAGTTGCCATATAGTATGGCTCATTTTCAGATACTTAGAAATGGCAACATTCTGAAATGGTATAGATCCTAGGCTGGGAAGCGGGAATACTCAGGCCGTTAAAGAAATTGCAGCAGTTGCCACAGCATAGGTCATTACATTTGATTTGGAGCCTGGGAAGTGAAGGTCCATTCTCTGCAACCCAGGGAAGGCGGAACTTCTATCAGTTTAGTTGTTACTGTTGGGGAATAGTGACTGCACAGGAAATAACAATGGGTGTGTGAGATGGAGCCTCTCGGTCAATCACCATCATTGGGGGGGGCAACCATGGACCCTGCTGGGGCTTCTTGGGAACCACCTTAACTGTCTGTTCGGGACTGCTGTCTCCATTCCTGCCCAGCATGACTCTCTTGTTGGAGTGGTTTACTGGTACTGCCTACCTTAACAGCACTGCGTTCTTATTAGTGATAATTAATCGTTGCTAGGGTGGTCTGGGCACACAGCTGTCTCATTTGGTCCTCTACCTATAGTGCAGTGACCCAGTATTGGGAGCCCTGAACAGCCCTCCCGATTAATTATTCAGCACAATATTCGAGGGTTAAGGAGCACCTAGGATGCTAATATCTTTTCCTGTGATTTGGTGCCATATTTATTTATTGAAAAGTTTCACCAGCAAAGACACACAGAACAATATAAGGGAAAGGGGAAATTGTTTAACCAGGAAAGGCACACTAAGCCAAAGCTTGTTTCCAGATGCGACCTGGGAGCACAAGGAAGTTAAATTACTTGCTCAGGGTCACACAGTATGCAAGTGGGGGCTGTGGGATTCAAACCCCGGTCTGGTCTGCTGGATATCACCAGATTTGCAGCTCAGAGCCTTAAACCACTCGCTATACTGCCTCCTACCTCGTCCTCATGGAGCATCCTGGGGAAGGGAACATGGGAGTACAGTAATCAAAAGCACATTTCCATGCAGTATTATAGAAAAGTATATATACTGTTCAATATTCAACAACACATTTCCAAAGGTAATATAAAATAGAAAGCAACAGAGTAAAAACAGTACATCAGTTAGTAGCATTAGATAAACATTGGGATTTGATGTAGAGGAGCAAATTAACAGCACTGCAGACTTAATACATATAATACGGACAACTGAGCCGGTGGTGGTGCCGCCTTTCATAGCAAATGGACCCACCAGCGACCGCCATGTTTGCAGATCGTGGACTTCTGCAAACTTAAATAAAGTAAGTTCGACAGGAGAAACATTTTATTTTGCAGGAAAAGCCTAATCGGGGGGTAAAGCTTTGTGGTGGGGGTTTCCAGATAATAACAGTTTTCCTTTAAGGATGACTTCGGTGCAGCACTGTAGACTATGTCACAGTAGTCAAAGATGGGTAGTATTTTCTGGACACTCTCCCGCCTGGCCTGTAGAGGCAGGCAGCTCCGGTTCCTGTAAAGGGCACCTAATTTAGGGTGCAGCTTTTTCAGGATGGAGTCTATGTGTCCAGTGAAGTTTAGATGCTGGTCTAGCCAGACCCCCGAGATACCTAAAGGACGAGGTGTCCTCCAAAGTAGAGCCATCAAGGGTGTGGAAGGAGGGCAATTTAGTTAGCCTGGAGAGCCTCTGCCTAGTGCTGAAGGTCATGGAGACTGTTTTCTTGGCGTTGAGGAAAAGCTGATGGGAGCTTAGCCATTGCTGAACTTTCTCAAAGTCATGCTGAAGTGTGGAAGTGACATCAGCTGGTGATTGGTCAGAGCAGAAAAGGACAGTATCGTCCAGCATATATATGGATGGAGGAGGAGGTGCACACTGACGGGAGTTCATTAAGGAATATGGAGAATAGTAAGAGGCCAAGGACGGAGCCACAGGCACGCCCAGCATTAATCTGGAGTGGGAGGAGGTGGAATCAGCAATTTTGACTTACTGTATCCAGCCTGTTAGGTAAGAGCTAAACCAGTTTGTGGCTGAATCAGACAGACCAGCAGATTGCAGATTATCTAGAAGGAGAGGATGGGAGACAGTGTCAAAAGCCTTTGCAAGGTCAGAAAAGATCGTAGATGTGATTAGACCACTGTCCATAGCTGAGAGTATGGAATCAGTAAGCCTAAGTAAGGAAGTGGTAGTGGAGTGATCTTTCCTAAAACCAGATTGGCAGGGAGTGAAAAGGCAGAGTCGGAGGTAAAGGAGAGGAGAGTTGGGAGGACCAGGTGCTCCTCAAGTTTAGTGAGAATAGGTAGCTGAAGAGATTGGCATGGTTCCCAGGGACTGAAAGGGCACTTGCCTTGGGTAGTGGGAGAATTACAGTGTGCTTCCATGGGTCAGGGATGGAGGCCAGCAAGAAGGAGAGGTTTAGTAAGGCAGAAAGTGGTGAACAAATGGCATGAGTATAGAGGAAGAGAAGTTTGGTGTCAAGGCCATCAGGTGAGGAACCCTTAGATGGACTGAGAGTGAGGAGAGCATTTAGAGTATCATGGGGTGAGACTGGAGAGAAGGAGAAGAGGTTGCTAGGAGGGTGCTTGGGTGTGAGTTATTGAAGACAGGCGCAACTGGTTGGGTAGGAGGAAGAGAAGCTAGTAGAGCAGCAGCACATGAGGTAAAGTAAGAGTTGAATTCAGTGGCAACTGAGAGGTGGGCATATCTCTCAGGACTCTAGTGGTTATGACTCATACCCTGGCCTTACGTCGAATCTGCTGTAGCGGGTTAACTGTTATGGGGCCTGTAGCCAGGGCTGTACTCACCCCCATGGGAGATTTCATCAGCTCCTATACAGGAAAAGTTTAGATCGTCTCCCAGCCTTGAAAACACAGTTTAGGCGTAGCCCTGCTGGCACACCGCACAAGTATTTTAACATAACTCCCTGTTGGAAGTATGTTATATTCTTCATTCTTGTTGCTAGTTTTCTCTCTGTTCTACCCCACATGACCTTTTCTGGCAGATCAAGTCGAGCTGTTTATGTGTGACAAGTTTTTGCATCATGACTCCAGGATGTATATGTACTGAGTAGGTTGATTTAATTGGGGTTTTCTCCTTTTTGAATATAAAGGCTTGCATTTATCTGATCCCATGAAGGGGAACCGTGCATCACTTCTCCCAATCTCTGTTCTGAATTATGACACCCTGGGGTTAGTTGGGCTATTGGTCATCTCCCTTATCATTTACTGAGATGACAAATTCTTCTACAGAAATTTCATATAATATAAATGGTGTACATAACCTAGTTAAATGATACAGGGTCCTGCAAAATTAAAGATATGGGACCAGATGTTCTCCTCCTCAGGAGATGACCTCTCGAGGAGGAGCAAAAAAATTCTTAACCTAGGTTTCACTACATTGGTGGCTTCTTCACACAAATCAGGGAGGCACAAGGGATCAATAATTCTGATCCCACGTGGAGTGCCCTTCCAGCTTTAGGATCAGGTGACAGATAAAGAGGGCTGGTACACCACTGCAGTGAGCACACTGTATAATGTACCGCAATGCTGCCAAGCATGTACTGCATTCTAGGGTCTGAAAAGATAGTAGCCCAGAGCTTTCTAAAACTCCTTCCCATGCTTCAGGGGGCAGCTGTTGATGGAAGTGATCTAACACTACTCAGTCCCTCTGTTGAAGCTTCTAATCCTAGTCTGTCTAGGGCTACCCCTCCCCTCCAGAAATACCTTGACGCCATATTGTCCCACTTGGGCCTTAAAGATGCCTGGCGATGCACTCTTCCCTCAAGATGTGCCTACATGCACTTTTCCCTAGGACCAATATGTCTGCTCACCTTGACTATAATTTCACCACAGAACATTTGTACTCTCTGCATGATGTCACCCATGGAGGGATGCTGGGGTGCACAGAAAAGTGTCACCAGTAGAAAGCGAAGAGGCAGTTCTACCCTGTATAGATCAATGGTGAGGCCACACCTGGAGTACTGTGTCCAGTTCTGGAGACATAATCTCAGGAATGACACAGATCAGGTGGAGGCGGTACAGAGAAGGGCAACCAAAATGGTGCATGGCCTGCATCAGAAGCCCTACAAGGAAAGACTCAGGGAATTAAATATGTACTCTCTAGAGGAAAGGAGAGAAGGGGGAGACATGATAAAAACATTCAAATACCTCAAGGGTATCAATAAGATACTGGAGGGTGGCATATTGTACAGAAAGAGATGCTCAAGGACAAGGGGCATGATATGAATCTGGAAGGAGGAGACTTAAGAGGGATGTGAGGAAATATTTATTTACAGAGACAGTGGTGTACACCTGGGACATCCTCCCAGCAGAGGTGGTGGGTACCAAAACAGTAGCAGTTCAAATATGCATGGAATAGACACAGGGGACCTAAGTTACAGGACTTGGGGGGTAAGGCCGAGAGCAATTAGGGTCTGTGGCAGCACAGCAGTTAGGGACTTTAGGGCAGACTAGGTGGGCCAGGAGGTCCTTTCTGGCAACAGCTTCTATGTTTCTGTTCATACCCCTGTTCTGGCAAAGTTTAGCCTGGGGTGACCAGCACAATTAACACATTAGCATTTTAACCTGGCCCTCCTCAGAGACCAGGAGCTGCATACCCTCCTGGAAGACAGCATTCCTAAGGTTCTCCATGAAAATGCGAATCCTTGTACCTCCTACAATACTCTGGGATATGCTTAAGGTGGTGGTCCATGGAGAGCTTCTTAAATACTCATCCAAAAAACAAACGTGGAAAGGATGAGAAGGGACTTGGCAAGGTTGGAGAAATGGTCAAGTATGGCAGCTTGGATTCAGCTAAAGAAGTGCAAAGTAATGCACCTGGGAAACAAAACCCAGGGAAGATTACACAGTGGGGGGAGGTAGTAACAACAACAAAATGGAAAGAGACCTAGGGGTAATCATATCAGATGACCTTAAGGTTGGCAAGCAATGAGAGAAGGCAGTAGGGAGGGCTGGGGGATACTGGGATGTATAAGGAGAGGTATCACCAGCAGAAAAAAAGGAGTTGTTATCCCCTGTACAGACAGTTGGTGAGACCCCCATCTGGAGTACTACGTCCAGTTCTGGAGACCCCAACTCCCGCAAGGACATAGACAGGATGGAGGCAGTTCAGAGGAGGGCAACTAAAATGGTGCAGGGTCTGCAGAGAAGCCATACCAGGAGAGACTAAAGGAGCTTAATATGTATACCCTTGAGGAAAAGGGGGGCATGATAGAAACTTTTAAGTACCTCAGTGGACTCAACAAAGTCCAAGAGGGTAGCATCTTTCAGAAAAGAGATGTACAAGAACAAGGGACACAATTTGAAGATAGAGGGGATGGCTCCAGGGGCAATGAGGAAGTATTTTTCACAGAGAGGGTGGTGGATGCATGGAACAGCCTTCCTGAGGAGGTTGTGGGGTCTAAAACTGTGGGAGAATTCAAGAATGCATGGGACAGACATAAGGCAATTTTTGTGGGGGGTAGGAAGAAATAGGCTGTTGGTTAAATAGGATCTGCAGCTTATCCTCTAGGTAGGGAAATGGGCAGACTAGGTGGGCCAAGCGGTCCTTATCTGCCGTCAAAGTCTATGTTTCTATGTTTCACTCTATCTAAACACCCTGTCCAGTGCATGCTGTGGCAAAATTCTTATGTATGCAGACGATGCTGTCATTTTTGCCACCACGCAATCATCTCCTCAGGACTCTCTACAACAATCCTACAATGATGCCAAAGCCTGCTTTAAGAGCACAGACTCATCATTAATCTTAAAACCCAAAACTATGCTCTTTGTCCACCCCCCAAAACAGAGCCTGCAACCACCCACTCACTGTCCTCCCTAGTACCAAACAACCGCTTGAACAAGTCTGCTCCTACAAATACCTTGGGGTTACTTTTGACTCAGCCCTCACATTCTACACCCACATTGATGCCCTTGCATCCGCCACTAATACATGGCTTGGCATCCTCTACCGCTATAAAAACTGCCTCCCCCTTGATGCTCTCTGACTTGCTGTCACGTCTTCAGTACTGTCCCTTGTAGACTATGGCCTGCCAGTCTATGGTGCTGCTGACACGATTGCCCTCAACAAAATTCACCTCATCCTAAATAAGGCCTGCAGACTGATCACTGCTGCCCCCAGGCTCACACATACATGTCAACTCTATGACAAGGCTAAACTACTTAACCTGGATGAATGGCTACGCTATCAAACCTGCCTCCTCACAAAAAAAATCTACTCGGGCTCTCCCCTCCTGGGGTGACTGCCTCCATCCACCATACCCCACCCACTATCACAACCCATACCTCCAACAGGACCACTCTACTGGTCCCCAGATCCAGGACCACCCATGGTCAGAGGTCTTTCTGCTACAGAGCCCCATCCTGGTTTAACTCTCTCCTTGCGCCCACCTCCAATGTCCCCACAATCTCCAACTTCAAAACTGCCCTTCGGAGCCAACTCTTTAACACACACAGCTGCTCTTGTCTCTAAATAAGGCCTCAACCTCTCCTCACTTGACATCGCCCGCTGGGTGGCACTCAACCTAACCCCCCCACCCTCTCCCCCTGTGCACCATACCTCTGCTATAAATCAGCCTGTGCCAGCTGTATCAATGTAATTACCACAAAATTGTAAATGTATGAAATCAATATGTGTAATGATAATTTCAGCTACTTGTATCCTGTAACCTAAATTTGTAATATTTGTCCTCAATGTGACGAGGTACCTTTGGAAACGAGCCTCTGGCTCAAAGGTTGTAAACTGATTTACAATGAATAAATAAATAAATAAATTTCACTAAATGAGATAGATCAGTGAGTCAGCAGGTGCTGACTAAATGCAGAGGAAGGACATGTGTAGTTTGTTGCTGCAAACTGATGTATTGAAGAAGGGATAAGCCATTGCTTAAGGTTAGCCTACGTTTTAAATAAACATCACACAGATTGTGTGTTGAACCTGAAGTTCTGTGTCTGGTCCATCTGTTATCCCATACCCCTATCCACAATATCCGTACAGTTTCAAATTAGGCAGATTAACATCCCCTTGCTCCCTAGGGATATGGAGTATAGAGAACCTAATGTGGGGAGGGGGGCTCAGGGGCCCTGTCAGATGAACCTAGAAAATTAATTTATTCCCGGATTTAAAGTATATTATAAAAAGTGTAGTCAATCATCTGACTTTTGATTGGCTGCTGACATTGCAGCTGACCTACATTGATCTTTTATTGACATGTATGTACAACTGCTTACATGCGCACAGACACCTGAAAAGTAGGGCCACGTTTTGAATTGGATTTCCACAGCAAAATTTCAAAACTTTCTACGTGGCCATCATTTACCAGATTGCGATCACATTCAGGTACACAGACAGTGGCATCGGCTGTTCACGGTAACCAAGTTTAAAAGAAAAAAAGAGAAAATCCGATTTTAAAACGAGTTCTGATTCATGCCAAAAGACGAAAAAATTTACAAATACGGTACTGTCACTCGGTGCAGATACTTTTGTTGACAGTATCACTGTGAGTGCCAGCTGTCAGGGATCTTGGGGTTATCATCTCTGATGACCTCAAGGTAGGGAAACAGTGTGACAAGGCAGCAGGTAAAGCAAATAGGATGCTGGGATGTATAGGCAGCGGCATCACCAGCAGGAAAAGGGAGGTCATAATTCCGCTATACAAGACACTAGTGAGGCCCCACCTGGAGTACAGTGTACAGTGTACAGTTCTGGAGACCATACCTACGTAAGGACATAGACAGGGTAGAGAAGGTTCAGAGGAGGGCAACAAAGATGGTGCATGGATTGCATCACAAGTCCTATGAAGACAGGCTGAAGGAACTGAACATGTACTCCCTGGAGGAGAGGAGGGAGAGAGGGGATATGATAGAGACATACAAGTATCTTACAGGGAGGAACAGGGTGCAGGAAAACACTATTTTTAAGCGAAAAAGATGTTCCAGGACTAGAGGGCATGGGATGAAGTTGGAGGAGAGATGATTCAGAGAAACATGAGAAAGAATTTCTTCACAGAACGGGTGGTGGACAAGTGGAACACCCTGCCAGAGGAAGTGGTGGGGGCTGAAACAATCATGGGATTTAAGAATGCATGGGATAGACATAAAGGAATTTTGGAGGTCAGGGGTAAGGGGCAACAGACTTCTAGGAAATCAAACTGAACTTACAAGCTCAAATGGGCAGACTGGGTGGGCCATAGGCCTTTATCTGCTGACACTGTCTATGTATCTATGTATCTATGGTAACACTCCCACATCTTCACCAGGGACTGTTACGCATTCCAAATCGGCAAATAATTCTGGTATATTTGTGAAAAAACCTTTTATTTAAAAGAAAATAAATTGCTGTGTTTTCACAACCGAGGTGAAACGTCACATTAAGAAGAACATTTCCTACCCATTGCAGTCTGCTTGCCATGGAAATGTTCTTTCTGATTGAACACAATGGCAACTAATTAGAATATTACTCCTGCACCCACTGCAATATACCCTCCAACATCGGAACAAGACCCCCACGTATCTGGAATGGTTCCCTTAATACTCCTGCACCAACTGTAGTATCACCCACTGCAGTAACCTGCCCATCGGAACTGGGACAGCCACATAGCTGTAATGCTTCCTGTAATAAAAAAAAAAAAAGAAAAGTGCCCCCTGTTTTTCTCGTGTGTGCTTTATACCATTAAAAAACTGTTTTCTGGCTCACGCAGCACGCCTCATTCAATGCCATGGTTGCCATGACGGTGATTTTCCCCCAACTCCATAGCAACCAGTCACATACGTGGGAGTCGCAATCTAGACATCAGGTGCTTTGCTAAGCAACATTGAGTAACTGATCAAGTGACAGCGATCCAGATTTCAGTCTGCTGAAGATGGATGTTCCATTACGCAGCAGTCATGGCAAAAGAACTATTTTGTGTTTTACCTGAAAATAAAAAGAAAACACAACAACAAAAGGTACATTGTAAAATCATTTTACCTTTTACAAGGCGATAAGATATGTTGGAGGGTATGTTAATGGATATTAATCACACCCTGGGGCATGTGGCAGTCGGCTGTGCCTTGTGCCACAATGTACACCCCCAGGTTGTGATTAACAGGCCATTAACATACCCTCAGACATACGCTGTTGCTTGATAGTGTCAGGCACAAGGGGCAGGATTTGGGAGTAAATAAATCTATGTGGAGAATATTTTGCCTAATGACCTCTAACTGATGAAAGAAACCAAGGTATAACTAGCTCCAGTGGAATAAATCCTCCACAGTTTGTTGAGTTAGGGGTTCATAGTTAAGGAGTTCCAAGTTAGACAGTTGTTTGATAAGATTTATCCCCAGATATTTAAATGCAATTTTCTGCCATTTAAAGGAATTTTCACTAAGTCGATTGGAAGGCTTATAGTTATATAACAAGATTTCCATCTTTTACACATTAAGTTTATATGCTGTGAGTCTGCTAAAGGTAGTAAATATCTCTCAAATAGCAGACAGAGAATCTCGTGGTGAGGTCATAGTGAGGAGGATATTGTCAGCAAATAAGAAAGTTTAGATCCTACCACACACTGAAATGCCTACTATACAAGGGTGGGAGTGATTTGCTGCTGCCAAGGGCTCAAAGTACAAGGCAAAAAGAAGACGGGAAGAGGGCACCTCTGCCTCGTGCCACTTCAATGGGAGGAGAGGTAAGGAACTGTTAACTCTGAGATATGCCCCGGGGATGCATAAATGCCTTGAAGCATTTGCACCAGCTCCTCTGGGAAACTGAAGGTCGACAGGGTGGCCCACAGATATAGCCAGGCCACCCTGTCGAAAGCCTTCTCTGTGCGGAGGCTAAGTAATGTTGCTGGGATCTTTCAGGTGTTTGCATATTCCAACAGGTGGAGAATGCAGTGGACACTGTCGTGGGCCTACCTGTTTTGGAAAAAAACAACCTGGTCCTTATGCAATAGAGAAGGTAATAGATGTCCATAACAGTTTATAATTTATTTATTTGCTTTTGGTAACCGGGTGGGTGCACTAGGCATGGGAATGCCTATTTTCAGGCATGACCTGGGAGAATACAGGTAGACAATACATGAGCATACTATGTGATGCAACACATGAAATAGGTAATACAGTAGGGGGTCAGAACAAACGAAAGAGGCTGAGCGAAATACAGTTTAGAACAAGGTCAGGGTACAGGCAATATAACATTACACAAGGTAACAAAATATGAACAAGTGCAAAATAACTTGAAATACTGAGTACAAAAATAGATGAGATAGATTATATACAGTATACAATAAGAGCCTTTGTGGTAGTCAAGCTTTAGAGAGAAGGGAGAGGAGGATGAGATAGAGGCAGGGGCCGAGGGTGGTAGAGAGTGGAAGCAGGAGGGTTGATAGAGAAAGAAGATAAGATACATTGGAAGGGAGTAGATAAATGGTGGGTGGAGAGAGGAATGGAAAGAGGATCTCGGTGGGTGGAAACAAGCGCAGGGGTTAGAAGTGCGTAGATGATCTCGGTGGAGTTTCTTGAAGCTGGCATGGGTGGGAGCTAGGCGGACAGCTTGAGGTATGGCGTTCCAGTGCTTCGGAACAGAGTGAGAGAAAGCTCATGCATTCATAGAGGTTTTGCATCTTGGGATATAGAAAGGGGCTAGATCAGTAGAGTGGAGCCCATAAGAGGGGGATGGGGAGTGAAGCATGGAAGGGAGAGATTGAGAGAGCCCTGATCTAACTATCCCGTCAATCAGGGAGGCATAGGACTGAAGTCGATAGGCAGTGGGAGAGAGCCAGTTTAAGTCAGCATAGAGTTGGCAGTGGTGTTTAAATCTAGGTGATGCAGAGGCATAGTGGCAGATATTGTTATAGGTTGTGTCTCATTTATGGAGGAGGACTTAGTGGCATTTAGGTATGTGACCGCCATGAGGCCAAGGCCGGGAGTAGGAGACCTTGTGCAACAACAAGTCTGGAAGATGGGGTGAGGGCATAGCTAGTACAGTAGGGCCCTCCATTTTTGAGTTGACAGATTTACATGTGGCAGTAATATGTTGATCAAAATCAAGGATTCATCTAGGAGAATCCCAGGTATTTAAAGGATCTGGAAGGTACAAGTGGGGAACCATCTGCATCAAGATTTTGAGGAATTTTGATTTCCTTTAAGTCTGACAGTGGAGCCAAAGAGCATAGAGTGTGCTTTGCTAACACTGAGCACTAGTTTGTTCTCTGTCAACCAGGATTGTATGCTATGGAAGTCAGAGGCAAGAGAGTGGTTTATATATGTGGTGTTTTTGGCACTATAGTAGATGACTAGGTCGTCCGCATAAAGAAGAGATGAGCAGGTTGGGGCTAGCAGCCGGAGGTCATTGATGAAGATAGGAAAAAAGCAGAGGGCCCAGTATAGAGCCCTGAGAAACACCAACTTGAACAGAGGAGAGATCCGACATGGCGGAATTGAAAACTACGACTTGCTTCCTATTTGAGAGGTAGCTCTAAAACCATACCACCACTTCGGCAGAGAAATCAAGGGAGCGAAGTTTAGAAAGGAGAAGGCTGTGGTTTACCAGATCAAAAGCCTTAGTCAGGTCAATGAAGACTGCACCTGTCAAGAGGCCAGTATCCATAGCAGCTTAGATATAATTTGTTAGCTTTAGGAGGGCAGTGGAGGTACTGTGGCCTTTTCGGAAGCCATGCTGTGTGCCAGAGAGGAGGCTGAATTTCTGTAGGTAACCAATGGTTTGAGTAGCCACTAATTTTTCTAGGATTTTGCTGAGCACCGAAAGAATGGCAGTGGGTCGATAACTGCCAATTTTCTTTGGATCACCTTTTAGGTAAAGGTGTTATTTTGGCTGTTTCCAGATATCAGGAAAGGTGCCGTAGCACAGTGATAAGTTAAAGACTTTGGTTAGGGAGGTAATGATTGGGGCAGCTACTTTCAGAAGCCGAGGTTCAAGCCCATCAGACCCAGAGCTAGTGCTGTCCTGGATAGCGAGTAGTAGCTTTAGTACTTCAGTTCTTGTGATAGCCTGGAACCAAAAGGTGGATGAGTGGGCATGGATTGTGTGTCTATGGGGAGGATGTAGTGCTTCCAGGTGGGAAGGAGGCCACATGACTTGATAAGTCAGAAAAGTGATGGTTGAAGGAGTTGGCGATGGTCACGGGTTGTTACAATGAATGCCATTTAGCAGCATGTCATTCAGAGTGGCCTTGTGATCAGTTCCCAGGAGGTTTTGTGACTGACCAGAATTTCTTTGAGTCACCTGCAGCTTTTGTTAATAAGTCTTTGCAAAAACGCTTTTTGCTAGGCGGATTCTTCTTTTGCAGGTATTTCTCAATGATCTATAGGTGTTGTAATCTGATTTAAGTCCAGAGGCCTTGAAATGCCGCCAACTTTTGTCTCGAGCCTTAATTTGGGAGAGAAGGTCCTTGGTTAGTCATTTAGTTTGACTTCCTCATATACGGCAGGTAGCTCTGGGAGCGTGTATATCCTGGAGGGTTCAGATCTTGCTAGGAAGAAATCAAAGGCTGACTGAGCATTAGAGGTATTGAAGATTGAGGACCAATCAGTCATAGAGAGATCGTACATAAACAGTGTCTGATTAAAGTTACCGAGATTGCGGAAGGTGATAAGTTTTGGGGGAGGGGATGGTCGACTGGGGGCGCACCAGATGCAGAAGATAGGAGAGTGATCACTTATTGCATCTGCAAGGGTACCAGTCGAGGCTGTACTGTCAGGGCAGTTTGTAAGGATCCAGTCAAATAGTGAGCTAGACTGGGGGGGAGCCAGGACCCCTGTTGGGTTAATGATAATCTGGTGGAGGTTGTGGCCCTGTACTAAGGTGTTTGCAATTTAAAATGGAAATAGGTCTGTAAGAGGCTGCAAACCGGGGCTCTTCATCTGGTTTAAGGAGCACCAAAATCGTGGCATAATGCAATAAGTGTGGTGGGGCCTTGCCTGATGGGTCTGATTGAAATACTGATAGCAAAGGAGGGAGAAGCTGTTTCTGGGACTGTTTGTAAAATTCTACAGGATAACCATCTGGGCTCAGACACTTGCCAGTTTTAGAGTCCCTGAATATTAACTGAATCTCTTCAGCTGTGAGCGGAGAAAGCAGCTGTTGAGCCGCTTCCTTCTCCAACTGCGGAAGGGGCAGGGAATGTAGAAATACCTGCATGTCTGATTAGGATGCCTCGGCATCTGAAGAATAAAGATCCCATCAGAACTGAGAAAGAATCTCTTGCATGGCACCAGGCTGTCGGGTAAAGATTTTAAACAAGGGATCATACAGCAGTAAAGTGCAAGCTTGCGTTTTTTTGAGCTTGCAATTCTCTAGCCAGGTTGCATGCTCCACAGGCTCATCCCTCATAATATGACTGTCAGCAATAATACACATCTTGCTCCACCTTGACATCCATAATTAATTGAATGTCTTGCTTATTTTTTGCTATCTGGAGAGTCATCGTTGTCTCACCTTGTAGACGAAAGGATTTCAAGGTCTATAAGATTTTCTGCAACTCGAGAAGCTTTACTGTCTTGTGCATCAACCCTGTTGCAGATCTTTGTGTCATCTGCAAAGAGGCATACTTTTCCTTCCAGTCCCTCTGCAATGTCACTTATAAAGACATTAAAAAGGACTGGACCCAGTACTGAACCCTGCGGTACCCCACTAGTAACCCCTCTTTCTTCAGAGTGGACTCCATTTACAACTACCTTCTGTGTCCTGTTGTTCAGCCAATATTTTACCCAGGCTACCACCTTGGGACCCACTCCCAGGCTGGTTATTTTGACTACAAATCTTTTGTGTGGGACTGTGTCAAATGCCTTGCTAAAGTCTAGGTAGGCCATGTCCACAGTCCCTCCCTGGTCTACTACTTTGGTCACCCAGTCAAAGAAATCAATTAGATTCATCTGACATGACCTTCCCGCTGTGAACCCATGCTGCCTTGGGTCCTGTGCCCCACTGGCCTCTAGGTACTCAACAATTCTTTCCTTCAGAAGTGATTCCATCACTTTTACCTACCACAGAGGTCAAACTGACAGGTCTGTAGTTTCCTGCCTCCATCTTGGTCCCACTTTTGTGAAGGAGAATCACATCTGCCTTCTTCCAGTCCTCGGGTACCACACCATCCTCCCATGATTTGTTAAAAAGCGTAGTCAGTGGTGTCACTAGTTCTTTGCTTAATTCTTTTAGAATTCTGGGGTGAATTCCATCTGGCCCCATTGTTTTGTCCACCTTCAATTTTAGGAGTTCTTTCAGAACCCTTTCTTCTGTGAAAGGACTGGGATCAACCGCCCCCTCTCCAAAGTGCTTCTGTTAATTGGATTAGGCACCTCCCCACTTCTCTTTTGTGAATACTGAACAGAAGTATTCATTCAGTATCCTTGCTTTATCACTGTCCTCTGCCCACCACCACCCATTCTATTCAGCCTGCTATCCCTCCTTTTGTCTTTCGCTCCTGATATACCTATAAAGGTTTTATCCCCCTTCTTAACCGAGTTAGCTATCTTTTCCTCAGTTTGTGCCTTTGCTATTCTGACTCCCTCCTGCTTCCTTCTGCCTTAACTGGTACAGTTCTCTGTCCTGCTCCTTCTGTGTTTCCTTATACTTCCTAAATGCTATCTTTTTCTCCCTAACCTTCACAGCCACCTCTTTTGAGAACCATAGTGGCTTTTTCTTTCGTTTTGATTTGTTTATTTGTTTCACACAAAGGCTTGTTGCCTCTGTGATGGCAGTTTTGATATTTTCCCATTGTTGCTCCACCCCTCCTTCTAGCCTGTTTGCTAGTACTTTTCTAAGGCACTCTCCCATCTTGCCAAAGTCAGCCCTCCTGAAGTCCAGAACCCTCACTTTTGTATGGCTTGACTCTGTAGCAGAGTTTACCGTAAACCACACTGTTTGGTGGTCACTTGTTCCCAAATGGCTACCCACTTCTAGATCTGAGATCCTCTCACTGTCCCCATTTGAGAGTACAAGGTCTAAGATTGTTCCCTCACGAGTGGGTTCCAAAACTAGCTATTTGAGGCATGCCACCTGTAGGGCATCAAGAATGGCCCTGCTTTTGGACGTGGCTGCCGCAAAGGTGCTCCAGTTAACATCTGGCATGTTAAGGTCCCCCATCAACAGTATCTCCCCTTTCTCTGCCATCCTAAGTATGCCTTCTATCATATCCTTGTCCATTCCTTCCCCCTGACATGGGGGTCTATATACAACCCCTGTGTGGATTGTGGTGCCATTTCCAGTCTCTAAGGTGACCCACAGTGCCTCCTCTCCTCCCTGTTTACTCTTTTGTTCAGTTGCTTTTATTCCTTCCCTTACATAGAGAGCTACTCCCCTCCTCTGCCCTCCCTGTCTCTCCTGTAGGTTGTGTACCCTGGTATGTTAACATCCTAGTCATGGTTCTCTGTGTACCATGTTTCTGTGACTGCTACAATATCCAGGCATCCCTTTTCCATCAAGGCCACAAGTTCAGGGAGCTTGTTGCCCAGACTACGGGCATGGTACTCATTACCCTCCATTTCTTGATGGCCTTACCCCTTTTTGCCCCATCCCTGTCCTTACTGCATTTGTCACTTTCTCCATTTACCCCTGCGCTTCTCCCTATTGACATCTCTAGGTTGGTGTCTACCTCACTTAGTACCCTGATATTTTGGGGGGGGGGCTAGTATTTCCATGCTCCTTTCCAGTGCCTCCCCCCTTGGCTAGTTTAAATACTTGTCAATGAAGTATTTAAACCTATCACCTAGGATCCTGGTTCCCCTCCTGGACAGATGAAGACCATCATGCCAGTATAGGCCTGCATCCCTCCAGGTGGACCCCCAGTCTCCAATGAAGCCAAATCACTGAGCTCTGCACCAGTTTATGGTTCTATGTTTCTAGGACAGAGCTAAGGTCAGTAAAGGAGGTGTTAAGGCAGTTGGCTATGTAGGCAGGGTCAGTGGAGGCAGAGCCATTAATAGTGAGCTGGGATGGGGGAGGGGAGTGTGATTTCCCATTTAGCTGTTTAATATTGTCCCAGAAAGTCTGGGCAGACCCCCAGGAGGAGGTGAGGGTTGCCTGGTAATGGTCGGCCTTGGCTTTTCGGATGGCCCATGAGCACCTACTCCGAGCAGCATTGTAGGCTTGTCTATCAGCCATCCAGCCTGTTTCCGTGGCAAGGTGCCAGAGGTTATCCCTATTTCTAAGCATTTGTAGTAAGGCAGGGGTAACCCAGGGTGCATCGTGTTTTTTGGATCGAATTTTGGCGAGGGGTACAAAGAGGTCACAGGCCTTGTTAAAGGTTTGGGAGAAAAAAGGCAAGGCAGTGTCAATGTGGTGCATGATAAATGGGGACCAATTAATCTGAAGAAACTGTTTAAGGTTTTTTCAGCCCACCAAAGGAGGCGCCTGCGGAGGTGGTCTGGGCTTTGGGTTTGGAAGTAAATGCATAAAGAAATAGGATAGGGAAGTGGTCACTTAGGGATCAGGAGGACCTGGATGTTATGGATTTTTGGGGGCGGTTGGTGATAATTCGTCCAGAATGGTACTGGTTCCTCTCTTTGGGTTTACTCTAGTGGGCTGGGAGATGAGTTGCGTCAGGTCTTGGGCAGCAAAGGAGTCTCGGGACGTGGAAGAGGACGTGCTAAGCCAGTTTACGTTAAGGTCCCCCACTAGGATTTGTTCCACCTTGTGGTGGAGGGTGGCCAGATGTTCAATTACAGATATTAACGCTGGGTTCTGGTTCTTTGGGGGAACATAGGCAGCGGTGAGATAGAGAGGGCCCCTTAGAGGAGTCAGGAGTGAATTTGAGGGTAAGGGCCTGGGCCCCATTCACAAGAACGGGGGCAGGGAGCGCTTGTCCGATGATTGTGTCCCTGGTATAGATTGCACAACCTCCCTTGCGTTTGCCTACTCGGTCCTCCTGGTATAGGGTATAGCCTGGGAGGGAGACAAAGGAGTCAAGGGTGGATTTGGACAGCCAGGTTTCAACCAGGGCTATGATGTCTGGTTGATGTACCATGGCCCAGCACTGGAGGGCATCAAATCTTTTCAATAGGCTGCATATGTTCATGGAGGCTATTCAGAATCCATTGGACCTAGTAGGTGGGCTGGAGGGGGCAGGGCCTGGGTTAGGATGTATGTTGCCAGCTAGGAGTAGTAGGAAGACCAAGGCTCTGGTCAGGGGGTGGTAGTATGTCAGCTTCTGTGGGGTACACTGGGATGGGGAGGGGACCATAGTGGCACAGGGAATGGGCAGGGTTCAAACGGTCGGGAGGGCAATGACGAGTTGCAGCCATGGGGAGCCAGGATAGGCAGTGGGGGGGGGCAGCAAGGGGGTGGGTGCCATGGGCCAGGGTACATGGTCAGTGTAGGGTGGGATCGGACTAAGTCAGGGAGAGTTAGGGGTGCTGGTACAAGTGGCCCTGGGAAGATGTCTGGCTGATGGGATGAGGGTACTAGCAAATAGATGAGGGGGAGACATTTGAGGAGAAGGTGTACAGTCATAATGCCTAGGTAGCAGCTGGGCAGATGGTCCAAGTATATCGGCTGTCCCTCAGAAAGCGTGGATACCACTTTGGAGTAGTGGTAGGGTCACAGACTCTGGTGGACAGGGTACAAGGTTCGAGACCCTGGTGGGGCAGGTGAAAAAGGACTTGGGTGAGAGTGGGATCCAGGTTCTGATTAACTCAGAGCAGGCTGGCTTTGGACCAAATCCAGGGTGGAAATAGCGACTCCTAGTGGTCACTGAGGATTAGTAGCAGGCTGGGTGAGGGTCCAGTGGTACAGCAGGGATCAGTACGCAGGGCTAGCTAGGGGCTGGCTATAAGGGTGAGGTGAGAGCAGATGCAGAAGGGAGAGAAGTAGTGTATGTGGGTAGAGGGGTTCCAGGAAATAGGAGGAGGAGGAGGAAATACAGGTAGCAAACAGAGGTGAATAGTCAGAGGGTCCCTCTGGTGGCTGGCAGGTATAACCTGCAAATGGGAAAGTGGGGACTTAGTAAAGCATTAGACAGGAAGTGATGTCACAAGAGAGCGACTATATAGGTAGTGACGAGGGTGGGTGGGTGTCGATGGGCTAACCCCCCTCACAAGGGTGCTCTTGCTGGAGTTAGATTAATTACCTCTTAGGCACCTGGCTGACTGTCTGCTTCAGGAGGGAGTGCTGTGGGCTGCTGCCATTCCCTATGTTGGTCTTGTATGATGGGGTGATGGGGAAGCTCAAAAAAAAAAAAAAAAACAATCTAAAGACAAAGAACCTCAGTGCAAAAGCAATGAGGTTACCCACAAAGGGCATTGGCAATTAAGCCAAGTTCCAAAGAAACACAACATCACACATCCCACCATAATGAAATCATCATGGGATGTGTATGCAAATCACCATGCAATTTTAGGCTGGTTCAACCAAAGGAGGAATGCATGGTGCCAAGGGCCTCTCAAACAATCTGTAATTTACATGTATTTTAAAGAACATAACAGGGGTTTTATGATATCTCTATCCTGGTAACAATTTTTATAATACAGTCCCCTAGTAACTTTTTACCTTGATCAAAAAGACCTAGTACCATTGTATTTTCAACATTTACAGGTTTCATACACATAAGGCATATACATCAAGGTATTTTATGACATAGTGCTTTGCATACTAAATCCAACAACGAGGAACACAGCCTGTTGTACATCCGCTCAGAGGTCACCACAATAACCTCCTGTACAAGGACTTGAGAGGAAAAGGAAAATTAAAGAGGACGCTATAGCATAGTCAAGAAAGGGAAGGGGGTGCCCACAGGTGGCCAACCTTATGGACTAGAAATTGTAAAGGATAGATTAGGCTAAGAAATAGAAGAACTGTTGCAACAGATTTAAGAAAACATCAGTCCTCAAGAGTGGCAGGATCTCCCTGTCACAGATATGACTGTCAACTTCATGCTGTGTGTCTGTCGTTGACTCCCAGCTTTACTGCAAATTGGAAACAAACTGAATTTACCCTTAATGAACTTTTTCACTTAGATTACTATATGTTTAGCAACCCCCAAGCTTTCATCCAGCATCTAAATTTACCAGGTACACAGCTGTTACCTTAAAACAATGGTTATACATAAGGACTAAATTTCTTACAAAGGCATCTTAAGAGATATCTACGGGCACTGCCGAATGATACAGCCCCCCCTTCCCCCACTAAAATTGACATAGCAATGTTAAAGTGGAGCCACCTTAGGCTCTTGCTTTGTATATCAACTGTTAGAATTGCACACTGTGGTTTCCTTTGCCTGCTTACAAACCACCTATCAAGTGCCTGCAACAGACCAATATCATTATCATCTACAGGTTCATTTTTATGTGTCAAACCTTGGCCCTGCTGCGTGCATCTTTTCCACAAAAGTCCCCTACACTACTGTATCTTTTAAGAGTCATATTAAAGGGGACCAGTGGTCACATCTTATCGGTCAGTTTTAGAGAGTCTTTGCTGGATATAGTGCCAGTTACTAGAGTCCACTTTACAAAAAATGGAACTCTGAGCAGAGGATGGATCGTACTTTAGGTACATGCCTGAAATATGCAATACCAGCTTACGGACTCACGGCAGCAAGCTACCGGTGCAAGTTTTCCTGAAAGTGCCACTCCAGAGTCTTTCGTTCCCCTGAGGTAGTGACCAAATATGCAGGAATGGAGAGGGGGCACTGTTGGATGAACTGAGGGCAGCCTCTGGCTATCCAAACCCATGTTTTTTGGCAATGCCCACTTCTACGAGCATATGAAACCTGCCAGCTGCCGTGCCCCCCACCCCATTCACCTCCTGGAACTGCTCAGTGTCTTTTACCCAACCCCCTCCCTTGCCCTGTCCCATGCTCTTTTGAAATTCCCCACCATCCTGGATTCCACCACCTCCTCTGGCAGAGCGTTCCATTTTGGCATTACCCTCTCGGTGAAATAATGCCTTCTCATCTCCCTCCTGGACCTGCCTCCTTCCAAACTTAATCCATGCCCCCTCATGTCCCTTCCTTTCCTCAGCTTAAACAGCCCCTCTGTGCCAGATTTGCTGATCCCCCTTAAATATTTGAAAGCTTCTATCATGTCCCCCCAGCCCTTCGCTCCTCCAGGGTGAACAAACTCAAGTGACTCAGCCTTTCTTCGTAGGTTCTACCTTCCATCCTCTGTGCCATTTTCATTACCCTGCGCTGCACCACCTCGAGCAGTTTGATATCCTTCCTCAGGTACAGACACCTATATTGCACACAGTACTCCAACTGCGGCCTGACAAAGGAATTGTATAATGGCAGGATAACCTCCTTGTGCCTGGATGAGAATCCCCGTGCGATTCACCCCCACATCCTACTGGCCCTAGCTGCAGCCCTTCTGCACTGAGCAGAGTTATTCATGGCCCCCCGTTACTATGACCCCCAGGTCCTTCTCCTCCTCAGTGACCCCTAACCGCACCCTACCCAGCCAATATTCCCTCTTTGGGTTCCTTGCCCTGAAGTGCATAACTTTGCACTTCTTTGCGTTAAAACCCAATTGCCACCTCGCTGACCACTCCTCAAGCCTAGTTAGGTCACCCTGTAGTCTCTGCCACCCTCTCTATGTCATCCAGTACAGCTCCCATCTTGGTATAGATCCACAGACTGATCCTGCTCCCAACCCGTGTGCTATATCCGACATGTACAGTCAAACAACACCAGCCCCAGCACAGCTACGGTTTAAAGGAGCTGAGAAAAACAGTTAGCAGTTTGGCGTGTGAAAGTGCTAATCACTTGTGAAAATGCTAACACTTGGCACAGACTGATTAGCAAAATTTTTACAAATTTTACAGTTTTACTAATGTTGTGTACTGTGTCATGGACTCACTCAAAAAATGGCTAGCAGCCTTCTGCTACGCATTTCTGAAAATGGTTAGCATTACCCCATATTGCTTAGCGTTTTGCAATGCTATACCAGCTATTTAATACCCTGCAGCTATATGTGCATGTCCCACATTGATGCTTGATCTTTTCATGTAACTCTGTCTATATTTTGCTCAAAAATTATTAAAAACAATGTATCACAAAAAAAGTTAGTGGTACCAAAAGCAATTGCCCCATCTCATTTAGCACCCTTGGGTGCAGACCATTTGGTCCTGGGAATCTATCTTTAGTGACCCAACATTCATCTCCTCCAGCTCCAATGTCAGTGCTCCAACCTCTCCCATACCTTGGCCTGATCCCACCCTGTGAGAGCAGCCTGTTGTCCTCCACCGTAAATGCATAACAGAAGTACTCCATTTTAGTTCCTCTCACCCCTCCCCCTTCTCAGCCTTACAATCTCCTCGTTTTTTCTGGGTTCTCCCTGAAAATAGAAGACTACCCTCCCCCAACTCCCGTGCAATTTTTATTACAGCTGCAGTGGTCGGAACCCTGCAGTCATTTTGCTGTTTCAGTAGAAAATGAGAGCCCTTCAGTTTCCCAACAGACTAGATAATATTGGAGGTTTTGTGTTATCAGTGCGCTAATTAATTGTAGCCCCTACAGGGTAACAAGAAAACCACTGCCCCACACGCCCTGCAACACACTACTCTACCCGCCTCCTCTTGCCCCCTCGGCAAACCTCCTCTTCACATTCTGATGTTCTAACCCCTTCCCCATAAAACATACTTATACAGCCTTTTACCCTATATAGGAGCTCTCTTGGAGCATGTAATTTGAACCTTGTAGTTTAGCCTAGATGGGGATGGCTGAAAAGCTGCACCCTTATTCACCTTGAGCACTTATTCTAAATAGACATCTCTTAACCTATGTGGGACAGCTGTAAAGCTGTAACCCTTAATCATGCTATCTGCTGAACCTAGACAGAAGAACAGCTGCATTCCTATGAGATCCACATCAACCCTTGTAAGCTAACCCAAGATAGGAACCAGCTGCAGCCTCTTGACAGTACTTGACTACTAATTGTGTGCTCCCATCTTTACCTTACCTGGCCTTCTATTGGGCAGCATGGCCAGCAGTCCTCACAGCGGACACCCTGCGATCGTCCCCAGATGGTACTTAGTTAGATGCCACACTCCTGCTTCGTGGCACCACACTTCAGAGTCACTCACACAAGGAGTCACTTGGAATTCTGGGATAGATACATATATATATATCCGTACCACAGCTACCCTACTGGCTTACAGAATCACTTCCCTGTTTGAGCCTGCTTGTTCTCCACACTGTGGCAGCTGGTGATTAAGAGACAGACTACAAAAAGAGCGCCCAATTATCCAAAACATTATAGTGCTCTGTTGGCTGGTGTGTAGCACGTGGGTAATGGTGTCTGCTCTCCCCTATCTGCCTTCTGGTGGTTTCCTCCCCACACATAATGCCCACACACAACCGTTTAGACAAGCACTTCCCTTATATAACACAAATAATTACAGAAATCACGTTCCTATTTAAGCCTGCCTGTCCTCTGCTCCACTCGGCGGCAGCTGGTGACTAAGGGAAGGACTACAAAAAGCATGTCTACTTAACCAAAAAAACTACAGCAGTTCTATTTGCTGGCATGTTGCACATGGGTAATGGTGTCTGCCCTCTGGTGGCTTCCTCGCTCCTCCCTTTCTCACACATGATGTACACAAACAACCGTTCAGTCAAGCATTTCCCCTGTATAACACAAAATAATTACAGAAATCACTTCTCTGTGCGAGCCCGCTTGTCCTCTGCTTCGCTTGGCAGCATCTGAGGACTGAGGAACAGACTATAAAAAGCATGCCTACTTACCCCAAAAAACTACAGCCACTCAACTGGCTGATGTGTGACATGTGAGTAGTGGTGTCTGTCCTCCCTCACCCACCCTCTGCTGGCTTCCTTCTGCCTCCCTTTCTTATACACAATGCCCACAAAACTGTTCAGTCCAGCATTTCCCCCTGTACAACACAAATAATTACACAAATTACTTCCCTGTTTGAGCTTGCTTGTCCTCCGTTCTGCTGGCGGTCAACCTCTACACCCTCACCGCCTTTTGTACCCTCCTTGTATATTAAGTGGGTTTCTTCTCTTTCTGTGGTTCCACACTTTGTTAGACAGAGGCTGGTGACCTCTTTCAACCCCTCCTGATTGTACACCACTTACTTTCTACTGCCAACTTCACCCTCTAACACACCTAAGTACTTCCCGAATCCTGCTGAAATCAGCCCTCCTAAAATCTAGTACCTTGGCCCTAAAATTAATGTGACTGCCCAGAGGGAAGTGGAGTGTACACTTCCATCTTCAGTCTTATTTTAGTGTTATTTCAGTCCAGACTGACAAAGCACTGCTTTTCATCAGTGCACTGTTAACACACTGCACTGACTTTCTGCTACACTGTTGTACCACTGCTCAATCTTTCTTATGTTTTGATGCAGACTGTAAGAGCACTGCAAATAATTCTTGGATTTTCATGCACACTTCTTTAGCACTGTATTTCCTTCACAAATTTTTGCTGCACACTGCAGTAGTACTGGCAACACTTTATAATTTTTATCACACTTCTTTAGCACTGCATTGTCTCAGCAATCTGGTTACCTTACTGAATTTGTCACAATGGCATTACAGTGGTATAGCAATGGCAATACTGTGGTCAGCTGAAAAATCCACAATAGTACTACCAGTGGTACTCTGGTATCACAGTGGTAGGTGATATATAGATTTTCCTCTGTGCATTGGTAGTGCACTGGCAGAATGGTATCCCTATGGCATTTTTACCATTTTCTCTATCACACATACACTGGTAATACAATGGTATCCACGAAATTTTGAGATTTTGTAGTCCCACAAATACTGGTACACTGGTAGCACAATGGTACTCGTTATTTGACATTTCAGTATTTGGTACCTCTCACAGCAACCCTAGACTCATGTGGTAGCAACAGTGGTACCAGTATTAATCTCATCATACTCTGTACTCTAACGCATTGTTAAGATAAATTACATTATCAGCCTCATGGAGAACAGCTCTCAATTCCATATTTGTATTTGTTCACTTGTCTTTATCTTACTGGTAATGGACTGTTATTGTTCACATAGACCAGAACATTCAAAGAGCATTTGTGATCGCTAAATGGGTAAGTGACTCTCAAACACTTTTGCACCCCAAAACAGGGTAGGATCACAAAATGATATCTTGAATAGCATAATTAGTGAGTCTCTGACCAGTTGGTAAATGGCTCTAAAGATGTTGCCTCCTAAACCAGGCAGTATCACCTCTGCCTCCTACCACTGCCCCTTTGAGCTCCCACCATCAGTAATATCACACTTCCCTTGGTGTTCAGTGGTGCTGCTGTCCATTCCATATGTAACCCCTAGATGGCGCTATCCCAGGGGCTACTACCCCTGCCTGATTTGCCACTAACAGGTTGAGGGGCCTGGATCCAATGGCGGGTGCCTCCACCCAGAGGTCAGGGTTTGCAATAGTTAAACTTACTTGGTCACAGCCCTCTGGGACACTGCAACCCCTTTCTTCCCACTAGTGGCCCACACAATATAGCAGAATTACCTTCACAGTATACACTTACCCCAAGGCTGGTTCAGGCACCGGACATCCTGTAAAATAAGATACAGTGCAACAATCACAGTACAGTACTTTAACATAGACAAATACCTCAGGCAGTATAACTTTGTAGAAACAAACAGCTCTGATTTATTTAGGGGGATATAACAAGGACAGGGGGAAATCAGGTTAATTAGCTTATCACTTTACTATCTACCTATGGCTCTGTGCACAGGCCTATCCCTACCAGTTACTGTCCCTGGGTACCCAGGCCCTAGTGGCTAGTCCAAACCCGTGGCAGCTGGTAGGGCCCTTTCCACAGAAAAGGAAAATTAAACAGTCAGCAGTACAGTAATTCCATTTGGATTTAATGTGGCAATTCAACAGGAGCGACCCGAATTAGTACTCACGACCTCCAAAGAAGATATGGTCCTTCAATGTCAGTAGGGCTACTTTTGATCTCCAAGAGACTCCTCACACATTTATATGGTAAAAAAAAGCACTATACCAGGCAGGCTGCATCTGTATCCCAATCGTAATTACTGCACAATAACCAGGAGAACACACAGCAGATTCAGTTCCTGACAGACCGAGTGTAATTCAACAATTTCTTCAGTCTTCACAGGGTGAGCCTGGTTTCTACTCTTCAGAGATCCTTTGATTCTTTTCACAGGACGATTCAGTCCTAACAAGCAGTTACACAAGTTGTAGACCGGACTCTGGGCCTTGCACACGCTTTTTGACTGAAACTGTGCACTTGAAGGAGCACAGGGTTTCTTTCCCTTCACTTTCAGATCTCAAACTGAAACTCCCAACAGACAAAAACCGGCACTTCCTTTGAGTTCCTCCCAGTTCTTGACTGGATTGGCTGTCACTCACAATAGACTGCTGCTGTTGGTCCAAAAGGCACCGAAGTCTAAACTACATCTCCCAGAGTCACTGCCCATACAATCCTCTTGTGGCTGGCTCAGATTATGAGTCCCAAGTTCTGATTCGTCCAAGGCATCATTTTAGAGCTAGTTTACCCACACTGATTGGTCCAGTTCAGCAGTTCAAAACCAGAATGGGGAACTAGGCAGACAGTTCTGACTGCAAAGACAGGTTAGACAAACTGTAATTTTATTATTACTGTAAATGATTTCTGGCAATCAGTTACATCTTTCAGACAGGTTCCCTTTGCACTCCTAGTGACTGCAAAATGGGGTGAATTGGCAGCAGCAGGTGGTACTCAATCAAAGAAACACACAGTCCCCCATACAAACTAATTATGTCTGCAAGCAGACAGCTCTTAAAGAGACAGTACCAGAGGTTCTAAAAACACTCACTGATAAATGGCTTAGCATCAAACACCATTCAGGCTTGGAGCATTCAAGCAAGCTCCTGGAAGTCTTTTGGGAACCCCCATTTGCAGGGGGTTACACCTTCCTGGCTTGGGAAAAGCTTGACGTCCCGTCAAGCAAGTACCTTATAAGTTTCCAACTGCAACCATATACATTTGCATTAGGCTCACACATGTAATCATCAGTCAATACATCATTTTACCAAGAACCATTTCTGAAACATTGCAGTACGTCACACTTTACACAGTATAACACACATATTGTACCATAACTCAAGTTATTACCTCTTGTACATGAAACCTGAAGAGAGGGACCCTTCCCTATCAGTTACCTTGGGGCTGGACGGGCAAGGGCACCATACTTAGAGGGCAACACAAGTAACTTGGAGTTAGCATCAACGCTCAGTTTGGGCAATGAGCTCGGGACACATACACCTTTATGGACAACATTGAGAGGCAGGTCCACTGGCCGCCCAGGGAATCATAACTGAGGTGCACCACAGGCTTTACAGCTCGACTGTCTTTTCTAGGGGGAGCTGTTACAGTCTCTGCACTCTGAGCCTCATTTTCAGCATTGTTCTACTTGTCAGGGAGTCTCCATGGGGTAGAGAGGCTAGAACTTGGGGCACTTTCAGCTCCAGGAGTTACAGTTTCTGAGTCCACAACATTTGGCTCGCATGGAGACTTTCAGACACTGGCAGTGGACTGTCAGGGCACTCAAAATACTCTTCTTGTTAGGTGTATCACCAGTCTGCCCCAATCTATCATTTCCTCCTGAAGCTCAAACAGTTCAACCATGCACAATGATTCCATTTCATCTGATCTGATGCTTTGCACTTCACTTTCTGGGAGCATTGGCTCCAGGGATGAAGCGGGGCATAGACAGTCCAGAAGGCCCAGCTTTGTCTCCAGTATTGACTAGGGATTGCCCGAAACAATTGACTCAGTTCGTAAGAAGATAGTATTCAAAGTCACTCTCACTTTCTTCTGATATGGACTGACAGTCATGCTCAACTGGGACTTGTGCAGGGGAACACTTTAACTCTGCTTCTGTAGGTGCAGACTTCCTTGATCTTTTCTAGCAGCAGCTCTAGTCACTGGTCCAGAGGGGCATCTTCTGGGGGCTCAGACTCAATCAGGATTTGTCCAATGGGTAGTAAATGATTTCTATGCATTGTTTTTACATCTTTGAATTGTTCTCAGGCCTTACTTTGTACACTGGCAGATCATCTAGTTTGCCCACTACAATGTGAGGGAGATGGTGCCATCTGTCAGCAATCTTGTGTTTGCCATGCAGTCCCAGATTTCAGCAATACCCGATCTCCCTCCTGGAGTTCCTATGCTTTCACCTTTTATCATACCTTTCTTTGTTGGCCAGATTTCTTTTGGCAGCCATGGTTTGAGCCAGTTGGTACGCATGAGTTAGCTGGGCCTTTAACTTTTGCACATACTGTAAATAGTTGTCAGCTTGAACCCCATCAGGAGGACCCCAAAACACACATCTACGGTAGTCGAGCTTCTTCCAAACATCAGGCGGTGGGGAGAACCCAGTGGCATCACTTTTGGTGCAGTTATAAGCATGTACCAGGGTGCTAATTTGTTGGCTCCATCTAGGCTTGTCCTTTGGTGCAGGGTGCCTAGCATATCTAGCAAAGTGCGTTGAAACGTTCAGGCTGTGGGTCCCCTGGGGGTGGTAAGGAGTGGTTCTGGACTTTCTCACTCCCACGAGAAAGCATCTCTTTGATCAGGCGACTCTCAAAGTCTCTCCCTTGATCAGAATGGATTCTTTGTGGAGCCCATAGTGAACAAAAAGTTTTCTCTGAGTACTTCGCTACAGTGGATGCTTTCTGGTCTTTGGTGGGAAAGCTTGGGCATATCTCGTGAAATGGTCAGTGACCACCAGCACATTACTGATATTTCTTTGATCTGACTCCAAACTCAGAAAATCAATACAGACCAGCTCCATGGGTACTGGTGGTTATGTTAACAAGGGGCAGCCCTCTGAGGCAAAGCTTTCCTCTGTAAGCAGCGACTACAAGTTCGTATGTGTTGCTCCACATCAGCCCCCATCTTAGGCCAATAGAATCTGGATCTCACCAAGTCAAGTGTTCTGTCTATACCAAGGTGCCCCATGTGGTTGTGCAAGGACCTCAATACTGAGTCTCGAAGGCAGTGGGCAGCACCAGTTGTTGTTTGTCTACTTGTCCCCTCTGTCTACTGTTCTCTATATAACAGTTTATTGATCAGTTTCAACTTAGGACCTTCTTTGTATAACAGTGCAGTTCTCAAATCAGTGGGCGTAATTTGGACACATCTTTTCCTGCATAGAGGGCTTCTAAAGCTGATTTGATCATAGGATCGCGGATTGAGCCCGCCCGAATACTGTCATTGTCCAGCTGAGGCAGTGCACCAATGTCTATTGCAGAAAAGTGGCAATAAGCAGCAGGTATGCAATTCTCAGAGGGTCCCAAGCAATCCACCATGCAGTCCACTCGTCCGTGGACATTTGTTCCTCCCTGTCAAACTTCCGGCAGAGTGCCCGAATGTCAGGTTCTGCCAATCGGACCCAATCATTCTGGGGAACAGGCCTCCGGGAGAGAGCATCAGCATCTATGTGGTTCAGACCTGCTCGGTATTAGAGAGCATAGTCATATGTAGATAATGCAGAAAGCCACCTGTGGCCAGTGGCATCCAACTTAGCTGAGGTCTGCACATAGGTCAAAGGATTATTGTCAGTTTTTACTAGTATTTTAGCCCCATACAAGTACTCATGGAATTGGTCAACAATAGCCCACTTCAAAGCTAGGAACTCTAACTTATGTACAGGATAGTTCTTTTCAGATGGGGTCAGGCTTCTACTGGCAAAGGCCACTGGTCTCAGGCCATTCTCGTGCTCTTGGTACAACACAGCCCCAACCCTTGCAAGCTAGCATCAGTGTGCAGGACGAAGGTTTTCTTGGATCGGCATAGGCCAGCACTGGAGCATGGGTAAGTTGATATATGATCTCATGAAAAACAGTCTCACAATCAGGAGTCCAGCGGGCCCCAAATACTTCACTCGGATGAAAATACACTCTTTCAGTCTTGAGGACGGCTGACTTTTGTATTTTTGTGGGTTGGGGATACCCTTGAGTAAGGTTAAGTAAAGGCGGATCACTCTTGAATAGTCCTTGATGAAGCTGATAATAACCACAGAATCCCAGGAATCTTTGCAGTTCTTTAGATTTTGGGCTGTGGCCAGGTGGTCAAGGCCTCAACTTTACTTGGGTCGGTCTCTATTCCTCGGTGGATACTATGTGTCCCACATACTTTACTGATGTTTGAAAGAATTGACACTTATCAATGGACAGTTTAAGGCACAAAGTCCTCCAGTCGATCCAATACCTTAAATAATCTGCTCTCATGTTCCTCCAGTGAGCTGCCAAACACAATAACATCATCTAGGTATACCAGGCACTCTAGTAAGTTCATGTCCCCACTGCACGCTCCATCAATCGCTGAAAAGTGGCTGGGGCACCTGAAATCCTTGAGGCATCCTCATGAATTCATAGAAACCAGCGGACAGATAAAGGCTGTCTTCTCACGGTCCTCTGGGGCCATCGGGATCTAGTAGTACCCACTGCGAGATCCAGCACAGAGAACCACTTGCTCCCGTTTAGGCAGTCCAAAGCATCCTGAATGCGGGCATTGTGTACTGATCAGGGATAGTCCGGCCGGTTTAAGGTGCGATAATCCACGCACATCCTTACTGTCCCATTCTTTTTCCTCACTACCACAATGGGGAAGCATAAGGCTTCTGGATTCTTGTATTACACCAGCCGCTAACATCTCTTGCAGATGCGTCTCACATCATCTATATCAGCAGGTGCCAGGCGTCGAGACCTCTCACGAAATGGTCTTTTCGTCATGCAGCGGATATTGTGCTCAGCTCCTTGCACGCATCCTCACGCCCCATTCCTTTAAAGAAACACCTGGTCTCTCTGGGCAAGCTTCTCACTGATCCTCACTTTCCATTCAGCTGGCAGCGGGAGTTGCGAAATCAAACAAGTCAGGCGTTACTCTGTCATTCTTCCTTGAACTCTTGCTGCTGGGTAGCACTGCAGTGTCTGCACAATGCACATTAGCCAGGATGCAACCTCTATTTACGAATGTCTCTTTCAGACACATTATGAACTTGGACCATTACCCTTCTGGCATAAGCATGGGCTCTAGCGGGCAAAATACTAGGCTTGACCAGCAGTCCCTCTGGCAATTTCCATCGCCTGGTGCATCCAACATTAATATTTTATTCTTAACATCCTTTCTGATACGGACCTCTCCTGTAAGGTACACTGGGCATTTGGTGCCAGGATCAGAGACTCAGGATCCTTCTTCCATACAATTCGACCGGTTCCTCTGGTTCTATATTTTCAGCATCTCTCTGTGCCTCATAGGCCTTCTTAATTAAAGCCGAACTCTTAAAAGCTCTACTAGTCTTTGACCCCTGTTTTCATAACACAAATGTGCCAGCCTTCTGAACATATGAGCATTTGTTCCAATCAACAAAGGGACACCATCATACAGTCCAGTGGGGGAGAACACTAAGGCTAGGGTCTCTACTTGTTCGCCACTCCAGCCACGGAGGTGGGGAAAAGACAGCCAAATTCGGATATACCCAGAATAGGGTAGCCTTCTCACTTAACCCCCATACATGCAGTCCTTCTAATGGTTGTAAGGGCACGTCTGACAAATGCTTCTGATACCAATCTTGAAACATAATTGTCACTTGGGAGCCACTGTCTAATACAGCTCTGTAGACACTCCATTTACCTTTACAGTGGTCTCCATGGAGGGACCCACTATTCTGGACCAGTCTGGAGAGGATGAAGTAGGGGCCTGGGCAACTGACCTTGCCACAAAGGGCGTGAATTAGCATTTTGAGTGCCTCACTGGGATCATTCATTGCACCTCTAACCACTGATTTGTTCTCGAAGCTCTCCTTGTAGCCTATATGCAACTTTGTCAGTGTCTTTTGGGATTGGCATTCCCTTTCATGTGCCATCTTCCCACAATTATAGCAAACATACTTTTTTGGAGTTTGAGCTGGCCGAGGTGCCACACTGGGAGCCAGGGCGGTATTACTAACTGGAAACCTTGGTGCCATCTCTGTCTGCGGCGTGATAAGCATTTGGAGACATCTCATCAGTTTCTCCACTTCCATGGTCAAGGAATCGAGTTCGAGCTGTTATCAGCAGGAGATACATGGTGGGTATCCCACCCCCATAGCAGATGCAGTCGGATATAGGTCGGGCCCGCATTTGCAGGCGTGGCCTTCATAAAGGGACTGTTTTGAATTCCGGATCTCTCTCAATGGTTACGCCCCATTGTGGCATATCTTTTTCTTATCAGAGCACTCATTGACTGCCAACCTCTGCCCCTGAACTTCACTTCGATGGGCCACCCTCAGTCACTCGGGTCATAGCCACAGCTATTGGTGCAGATCCCTCCGAGGTCGCCTTTTCTCAACTCCTCGAATTTCTCTCATTAACTCATCATAGGAGGTGGGATTCCAGTCGATTTGCCAGGCGTAACTGAAGCAACAGCAGTTCTGAGAAGGGGCAGACTTAAGGATTCTGTCCAGTCTGGTTCGGTCCAGTTCAATGCTGACAAACTACCCTTTCTGGGGCATTCTTGCAACAATTTTCCAACCGAGAGACATACACAGACAACTCCCTTATGGTACTGTTGCATTCTTACTCTCCACCATAGGTCCTCATCAGAATCTGGGCTCCCATACACATTCTCCAAGGCCTCAAGAGAGGCTTGTGCAGTCGCTTCAGGGTTACTGGCGTTGCGCACGGATGGTAGCCAGGGCAGGACCTCAGGCTCTCACTAACCCTCTTTAGCACCCCGACTGAGAGCATTGCCATTCTAGCACCCCTGGGGCAACATAGTTCATCCAGGTCTCTCAGTCATCCTCCCTTGGGGGTGGGAGGGTGCCAGAGAAGATCCCTCAACCTTCGGCAAGAGTCGTGACTAATGGCAGGTGCAGAAATAGGAGTCTGCATTGGTTCAGCCACCATTACGGGTACTGGAGCAGGAGAGGGTGTTGGGGGAGGAACACCCCCAGGTGGCAAGAATAGTTTCTTCAAGTCCTCCACAGTTTTCCCTTCTCCCAGCAACCATTTAGCAAATTTCTCCTCAAAAGTTTCAGATAGTGGTGGGGGCTCATTCCCCCCCGGGTCTTTACTGTCCTTAGTTATCACTCTCCAAGCAGTGAGGGCTCCCTCTGGGAGTAATGGTCTGTGGTACTTTGGAGCTATCTATGGGATCCTTAAACTCTACTAGGGCCAGGAAAGTGTGGGTGAGCAGATTAGCGTGCCGACCCACCACCACAGGATTTTGTAAACCTTCCACCTTGGAAAGTACTCCGCACAGTGTCCGTATTGATACCCAGGGGATGTCCAGGATAAGCATAGCATTTGGGGTCGATCTCCTCCCCAGTACACCACTCCACCAGCCGGTGCACAGCCACTTCTGTCGGGGTACCCATTTATTTTATTTATTTATTTTTTCCCTAACAGTGGTTTGTAAATATGGCCACTAGAGGACACACAATCCCAGCGGTGAGCCTCAAATGTAACCCCTAGATGGCGCTATCCCAGGGGCTACTACCCTGCCTGATTTGCCACTAACAGGTTGAGGGCCTGGATCCAATGGCGGGTGCCTCCACCCAGAGGTCAGGGTTGCAATAGTTAAACTTACTTGGTCACAGCCCTCTGGGACACTGCAACCCCTTTCTTCCCACTAGTGGCCCACACAATATAGCAGAATTACCTCACAGTATACACTTACCCCCAAGGCTGGTTCAGGCACAGCGACATCCTGTAAAATAAGATACAGTGCAACAATCACAGTACAGTCTTTAACATAGACAAATACACTCAGGCAGTATAACTTTGTTGAAACAAACAGCTCTAGATTTATTTAGGGGATATAACAAGGACAGGGGAAATCAAGTTGAAATTAAACATCTTCCACTATCTACCTATGGCTCTGTGCGCAGGCCTATCCCTACCAGTTACTGTCTCCTGGGTACCCAGGCCCTAGTGGCTAGTCCAAACCAAGTGGCAGCTGGTAGGGGCCCTTTCACACAGAGAAAAGGAAAATTAAACAGTCAGCAGTACAGTAATTCCATTTGGATTTAATGTGGCAATTCAACAGGCAGACCCAATTAGTACTCACGACCTCCAAAGAAGATATGGTCCTTCAATGTCAGCAGGGCTACTTTTGATCTCCAAGAGACTCTCACATTTATATGGTAAAAAAAGAAAGCACTATACCAGGCAGGCTGCATCTGTATCCCAATGTCGCAATACTGCACAATAACCAGGAGAACACACAGCAGATTCAGTTCCTGACAGACCAGTATAATTCAACAATTTCTTCAGTCTTCTACAGGGTGAGCCTGGTTTCTACTCTTCAGAGATCCTTTGATTCTTTTCACAGGACGGATTCAGTCCTAACAAGCAGTTACAAGTTGTAGCCCGAACTCTGGGCCTTGCACCGTTTTTGGACTGAAACTGTGCACTGAAGGAGCACAGGGTTTCTTTCCCTTCACTTTCAGATCTCAAACTGAAACTCCCAACAGACAAAAACCAGGCACTTCTTGGGTTCCTCCCAGTTCTTGACTGGATTGGCTGTCACTCACAATAGACTGCTGCTGTTGGTCCAAAAGGCACCAAGTCTAAACTTCATCTCCCAGAGTCACTGCCCATACAATCCTCTTGTGGCTGGCTCAGATTATGAGTCCCAAGTTCTGATTCGTCCAGGCATCATTTTAGGAGCTAGTTTAATCTACACTGATTGGTCCAGTTCAGCAGTTCAAAACCAGAATGGGGGGAAACTAGGCAGACAGTTCTGACTGCAAAGAAAGCAGGTTAGACAAACTGTAATTTTATTATTACTGTAAATGATTTCTGGCAATCAGTTACATCTTTCAGACAGGTTCCCTTGCACCCTAGTGACTGCAAAAGATGGTGAATTGCTGGCAGCTTGAGTGGTACTCAATCAAAAGAAACACACAACCCCATACAACTAATTATGTCTGCAAGCAGACAGCTCTTAAAGAGACAGTACCAGAGGTTCTAAAAACACTCACTGATAAATGGCTTGTACGCCAAACACCATTCAGGCTTGGAGCATTCAAGCAAGCTCCTGGAAGTCTTTTGGAACCCCCATTTGCAGGGGGTTACACATACTGAAACTGCCAATAACTACCTGCCCACCCAGTCCACAGCTACCATTCATGGCCCCACCATATGTTTACGCACTCTCCCACAGTGGCAATTGGCACAGACACTCTGCTAACCTCTTAGACCAACTGAGGACAGAGCATGATTTTGCTCTCATGTGCCTATTGTATAAACAGCTGTGTACAGTTAGCACATGATTGCGAACTATCATCCATTTGTGCCTGATCAAGAGACTGAGAGGATGGTCTGTGCCAAATGTGGAAGGTGTCAAATATATAGTAAGGCTGGAGACCAGGGGGTAGTATTTGCTGTAAGAACTAACTGGGTCATGGTGGGGACTTTGGATATACAGGGGCCAAGGACGTTCATTCAACACACCACTGCTCACTCTATCAGGCCCTGGGCTGTCTTCCTCCATCAGCCCAACAGACCTATCTCCTGGCCATCACAGTCAATAAGGCCATCCAAAACTGAGGTACCGCTCCGCAATCCCACCTTCTTTGGCCAAAAGTGTTTGTTCTAGAGCTCTGCCTCACTGCTGGCCCCATGCTTGAGTGTCCCCTAGTCTCCACCATATGGGTAAATGTGCATTCTCATCTGTAGCCCCTTTCCTTTGGAACAACCTGCCCACTCCACTTAGCACCACTGACTCTCCAGGACTCTTCCACTCTCTCCTTGGATCTCACCTGCTGTCCTCCACTCTTGCTCCTGCCCTCCCAACTTATTATCATGCCTCTACTTCCCTTCCCTCCTTTTCCTTCTTGGTCCATACCTACAATGCCATGATGCACTTTTCCTTTACTCATCTCAGATCATGCCTAATTTGTATTACAACTTGGCTACTACTGTACCTTGCTATTGTCATAAATGTTATTTATCCATTGTGCTGCAAGTTTATATATATCTTCATATAAATATCCTGTATATTTTTATTACTGTCTATTGTATGCCTTGTCTCAGCCTCTTTGTACTTGCTTTTATTCCTGTGCCATCCTCAATGGCCCAGGTCATGCCTGAAAATGGTTATCGGACCAGTGCATCTACTCGGTAAACAAATGAATAAATAAATAAATAGGAACCACTGAACATCAGAGATAGTAACAATCTACTGTATACCTCGGGTGATTGTAGGATGGGGTAGGACTGGAGAACAGGTAAATTAAGAACCTGGACCTGTGGGATAATTAGGAAGGGGCCCAATGGAGACTGTTTCCAGGAGGCTCTTTGGTGGTGTAACTCCCAGGATACATTTGCCTGGTGCTGTAATGTGGCCTGTGCTGTAATCAGCATCAACAACATGGCTATCACACCAGCATGGGTGAACCCTTTCTCCACACCTCCTGAGTGTCAACCCTATAACAGGTTTTGGTGGCATCTGCAAAAGACATACCTTCCCATTCAGTTCTTCTGCAATTTCACTATGAAGACACTGGAGGCCCTCTAGTACTGAGCCCCACCCCACCATACCTTTAACCAACTGTTGAAAGTTGTGTGAAAGTCCTATCTTCTCCCAAAGATGTATGTAGGCAACCTTTTGGCAAAAGCCACCATGCATACTTGAGGACCCCCCCTATCCTGAAATTTCCTTGCACTACCCTACCCCGTCCCTTGCTAGGTCATTTGTCCCCAGGTGGACAATGACATCTAGCTCCTCTCATCTCCTGCTGCCTATTGATCCACTGTATCTGCTCTCATCCTCCAAGCCAAAGTACCTCTCAGGTATTTCACCTCCTCTCCTTATGCAGCCTGCAAGTCTATCCTCTAATTAAGTCCCCCACCAGCAGTTGCTTCCTACTCAGCTGGGGGCCTCTTCCTCCCTCCTTGTAACTGTGAAATGGTCCATGGACAGTGCTTTCCTTGGGGAAGGTTTCTCCAGGGGCCGAAAGGGTGGTTCAGCTGCAGGGAGAGTGGTTGGCTGGGCAGGGCCCATTTCAGATGCAGGGAGAGTGGTTAGTAAACAAAGCAGGTGAACTGAAACTCTGACAAACAAACCAGTACAGGGGCAGAAAATGCAAGCCCCATAGGAAAGAGCACAGTGAGGGTTACAATAGATCATTTACCGGAGAAGTCTCAGGTCAGGGAACTACAGCTGAAGAGAACATACAGAACAGGTAGGCATCAGAAAATGATGCATGGGGGCAGCAGGACAGACATGGACTCATGAAGGCATGCATGGAACTACGGATGCAATGCTGGAGTGCAAAGGCCAGCTTAGGTAGGTGGACACTGACCTGTAGGTAGAGTGCACAACACACAGGGACCCCTGCATCCCTGCATGCTGGACAGCAGGGAAGTGTACCATGGAGCATAGCCTGCAGCACAGTAGCTGATGGGGGCCCAGGACACTGTGGACACAGAACTTGAATGTGACCATGATGCACAGCACAGCCTTGAAGCACTGGGACTGTGGGCAGACAGTGGCACTACAGTACTGGTACAAACCACCCACAGACAAGTAGCAACTGCCACAGGTGTGGCCCATGGAGTGTGATATGCAAACGAAGTGCAATCACACCCGAATGCCTGAACTGGAACCAAAGCTGGTCATGTTGCACAGTCCTCTGGCACAATGGAGGACAGCATGGAAGCCACGGAGGGGCCAGGGTGCTCAACTGCAACCCCAACAACATGGACAATCTGTGAGGTGGTACCATCCAGGAAGGGAAAGTCCAAGCTAAATATGAATGGCTACCTCCTGGTCCATGAATGGACCTGCAATGAGACAGTGTACTGTTTTTTTAACATATCATATTTTTCACCTGCTGCGGCACACACTCTGACTTGGGGCATCCAGCAACCAGCTCCACCCACCTGGAGAGCTGGGTAGCTCAAACTGCATCCAGGAGGATCAGGGACGGCCATCATGCCATCTTGCTGGAGGGCTCCACCTCTGCCTCTACCAGCCAGGACAGCCCCGGATCCTCCTCAACAGGACTCCACTAAAGTCCTCCGGGTGGCTCAGAGCACAGCCATCAAGCTGCAAAGTCATGCCCAGACATTTTCCTTCGATTGGCCCCAATGTACACGACGTTGCAATGACATCCAAGAGCAATGTACCGCCATCTGCCATGCTCCCCATGTAGTGTCACTGACACTAGTAGTGCCCCAGACATCCCCAGGGAGCTGCTACAGCACAGGGAAATTCCCCAGCCTACCCCAGGACTGGGAAAGCAGTCTATGGATGTTCGATCCCAGTCCTCCCATGCCGACCCCCGACGGCCCAGGCTCAATCCTGAACCCGGATCACTGGCGTGGCACAAGGTATGGCATCCAGCGCCTCAATTCTCTGCACCACCGGGACGGCCTGAGACAGTGTAATGGTGCTGCCAGCACCATAAGTCCAAGTCCTGCCTGGCCAGGCCATCACACTGCTCAGGATGGCCAGCACCACCTAAAGAAAAGAATGAGCACAGTCATGCTCTGAGGTGACAGATGCTCTACCAGCACAGGTGTTGGCTGGCATCAAGTAGAAGGCACACACAGCACCATGGCTGGCCCGCATAGCTACTGCAGTGTCGAGGCAACTGCAGTAGCCACTGAGCATGACAGCAGTTACTTCAATGAAGACCCTGCTGCAGATTGTGAACAGGACCACGCAAGGACTCTCACCAGAACCAGTGACACTGGCTGACCTCACTATCCCCAAGCAGCTACAGATGGTGACTGGATGGCCATGGTACAGCAGGATCACCGGCAGCACCACCACAGGTCCTTCTCACCACAGAGGACAACATCAGGGACCTACTTAGGCACCCTTCTGGATGATGGATGGTATGTCCAAGACTGTACCACACCTGTTCACTCATTGTTCACCATCCATGCACCCATGGGGATGGGCCCTAACAACCTCATTATGTCATTGATGTATACACTGATGACGACAAACAGCCCGCAATGTTACTGCACCTTGTTCCAGGAGCTGAATAAATATGCCAGTATACAGTCCTGCACCCTCAAACCACCTACGATCATCACTGACTTTGAGCAGGCTGCGATCAATGCCTGTAAGATGGAATTTCCACAAGCCATAAACAAGGGATGCCTGTTCCACTTTGGACAGATTGTGTGGCGGAAGGTCCAGAGCTTTGGCCTTGCACCACAATACAAAGTGACCCAGACTTCAGCCCTAAGATCCATGAACTTCGTGGCCTCGCCCATCTCTGGCACAGGACATTCCAGCAGCATTCAGCCTCCTGAAGTCAACCATTCCACCCAATGCCACTACACTCTTCTATTGTTTAGAGCAGACACATGCTGGGCAGGATATGGCTGTACAGTAGGGTGACCAAGGTGCCCACGTAGATATGACCCCATGTTCCCACTCAGCTGTGGTTGGTTGCAGATCTCAACAGCTAAGTATACCGTGGACCCAAAGCAATGTCGAGACCTGGCACTCCTCTCATGCCTGCCCGGGAAGGTGCATATAGGGTCATGACAATGCTAGCAGAACTCCACAGGGAACAGCAATGGACCTATGTCACCAGGGAAGGCATTTGTTGTGGACTGTCATGGACACCACCAAGAAGAGTTATGAGGGTGGATAAGGATGGTACTAGCATCCAAGGACAAGGGCAAGCTGCTGAAGTTCCTCTGTGGCATGGCACCCAACACCACCCTGTGGGGTTTCCATGGTGACTTGGCACCTGACAGTTGTACACTCACAGTACACATCATGCACATGCACCAGGTTGCCACTGTGGCCCCTACTGTTGAATAAAGTTTCACCCCACTTTTAACATGCACCCAACCTGGTGGTGATGTCTCATCACAACACTGCTGGGTATCGCCAAGCAGCCCACTGCACACTGCCACATCTGCACTGTGTGTTGCATGTCCACAGGCCTGACTGTGCGAGTCCCCAAAATTCCTTTTTCAGCTGTTCATGTGTGCCACACGTTGCACAGGTCTGAAGCTGTGTGAGGTCCCCACCAATCCTTCCAGCTGTGCAACTGTGTGGTAACATCATTCCCACAATGGGCCTTGTGGAACCCCACAACACACCTGGCAGCCTTCATGCCACAGTGGGCTCCTGTGGCACAGCCCCTCCCCCCAAACACCTCCAGACTTTTTTCTGTGTGGTTACTGCAGGCCCATAGTGGGCTAGCCTGACACGGCCACATGCACACATTGCACGATTGGTGCAAAGGCATGCTGCTCTGTGTCCTGGCATCTACACGTGGTGTTGCTGTGGACCATTTCCTGGTGCAGCTATCCATGCTCTCGCTGTGCCACTCTGCTGTGTGCCTGCAGTGTCATGCATGCACCGACCAACAGGCCTGGTATTCCAATTCCTTCATGCATGCCCAGCTGGCTGGCTGTCAGCTGACATAATCATGCATGCAGGGATGCACGGACAATCCGCCATGCTGCCTGGGATGGCTGGTCAACACATTGGGGCATACGGCTGTTGTTTCATCCTGTCCCACGGATGGTGAGACAGTCATCCCTTACCAGGGTCTGTGATCAGGTCAGTGTGTGTCTCGGAGGGTGCACCACATGCGGGGTGGGTGTTTCACATGGTCCATGCTGTTCAGTAGTGTCTCAGGTCCTGGGATGGGTGGCGTAGGTCGGGGATCGGGTGCTTCATGTGTTTGTGGAAAATCCACTCAACAGCCGCACAGCATCCTGACCTCCTCTGGCCTGACAGTGCGTCAGGCGCTGTCCTAGGTCAGGCCACTGTGTGTTGGGCTGTTGGGTTGTTGTGTGTGGGATGCAGCATGTCAGACTAATAAGCGTTGGGATTATAAAAGGGTACCTAGCAGGGCAGGGTTTTCTATGTGCAAGCAGAGTGGTCAGTGGTGGGATGGGCAATTGGTATCTGGGCAAGATGGGTAGTCTGGGTGGGTCCAGCTGCAGAAAGAGTTATCTAGAGGGTGCTGGTCCAGTTCTAAGGAGGGTGCTTTGTTTGGTGAGACTGGGAGGTTGGTCCAGCTGCAGGGAGGTGGTCTACTGGGGTGGGAGGCAGGTCTGGGGTTTCCATCTGCAGGGGATCGTGTCTGAGGTAGGAAGGATGGCCTGGAGCAGCCAGCTACAGGGGTGGGTGATAGTTGATGGGAGAGGCTGGTTTGGGGCTTGCAGGCTGGACTAGCTGCAGCAAGGTACACAACTGGGAGAGGTCTATTGGGATGTTGATAGGTTGTCCAGCTGGGTGGTCATCTGGGCAGGGGTGTTCAAGATGTGAGTGGTCATGGGGTGCAGGCCCAAAGGGCTTGTACTTGGGAACCCTCACTGAAGTCAATACTAAATTTGAGTATTAAAGCATTCATTAATTTGCCTACAAAAACTAATTTTAGTCATTTTTAATAATCTTTAATCATCATTCAAAAATACAACAGCTAAGAATACTAAATTCTAATAAGTATTTCAGCAGACTAGTTGTTCAAGAATAAGTTATTGCTAAATGAGGATTAGAAATAGATCTGCAATGCTCTTAAAAGTATAATTTTTTTTAATACAACTGAATCATAAATGAAGATTAGTCAGCAGAGTAGTTTTAGGATTTAAATTAGCCAATCAAGGCTGGGTACATTACCGTGCATTCCAGTTCTACTAAGCAAGGAGACAGATAAAACAACCAGCAACACCAATGAATTTTACAGAAGGTAAGCAATAATAAAATGTGGATTTTTACCTGGAAATAATATGGTGCAAAAAAAGTTGGCAGTGTCCCTTTTAAAGTCTATTCTAAACGACATTTCCCATAAGTCTACTCAGTCAGAGGCCTACATTTCCCAGCTCTCTTCCTGTCTGTGTCCAGTGTGATGAAACTGCACGAGTGCTCTGTGGTCTCCATTTTTGAACAACTGTGGTTTCCTACAGCTAAGATTTACATGTTAAGGTAAGAGCTTATGTTTAAAAAGTACATCTTTTTAACTCCCTGAAATGTTAAATACAGTAAAGGAATTATCACTCAGGTGTTTTGTTTTTTTCAAAATGAAATGCTGTGCAAGTTTCACTATTAATGCTTTGTCTTGAAAACATTTTCTCTTCTCTGAACTCTTGGCTAAACTTTGAAATACACATTTTATTTTCAATCAAACCCCCAAAGTGTTTAGGATGCATTGTGCCTCTAGATTACTTGTTATTTGTGAAATTTTTGTTGATTTAGTTACTTTAAAGTAGTGTTGGTGGTGGTGGGGGCAGGAGAATGAACAGCAGGAAGATTGTATAACTGAGCAAATTCAGAATGCATAGAGAAAAGATTACAACTTTTTTAATTTGAGAAAATCTGGAGTTACCCTAAAGGAAGAATTATTTACGGCAGATATTTGAGTGTGTTTGTGGGGGAACTTTTTTTTGCGTTTAATATTTGTATTTAACAGTTGCATGTGTTAATCCATTTTGTAATCTGGGGATCAGTGTATTTTTTTTTCTTTTGCTGAAGACTGCATTAATTTATATTTTTTGTTTATTTTATTTCGTTTTTGTTGACCGGCTAAGTACACTAGACAGATTCTTGTCTATTTTCAGGCAAGACCCGGAGGGAGAGGAATACAGATGAAAGCCAACTGACCTTGAACCAGATTAAGCTGTTGGTGGTATTTTTAGTGAATTGGGGGAATATGGACAGGGCACTGGAGGAAATTTCCCTGCTTTTTTCGAGAAGTGCCATGGGATCTTTAACATCCACCTGAACTACCACCAGAATAGGCAGATGAGACCTTCGGTTTAACGTCTCATCTGAAAGACAGTGCCTCAGGAGTGCAGCCATCCCCCTCATGCTGCACTACAGCATCAGTATTGGGATATTAACATAAGTGCCTAGTATGGGAATAGAACCCACTGCCTTCTGATCTCCCAGCCCCGGAGGTGAGTGTGTGCTACCTGCTGAGCCACTGACACTGCAAATGCAATATGTTAGTGTCATATATATATATATATATATATAGATATATATATATATATATTTTATACTATGTTGAGAAGTATGGGGTCCACGGTTGAGGAAGGGTGATTGGGGGTCTAGGTGTAGGGAGGTTCTGCTCTGGACGGTGGGTGTGTCCAGCTTTTGGAAAGGGTGTCCAGCTCTGGGGAGGTTACTCAACCTGCAGAGGGGAGGGAGGCTGGTCTGTGGGTGGGAATGAACCCAGGGGTCTAGCTGCAGAGAGGATTGTCTGCTGGGGGAGGCTAGTCCAGGGCATGAAAGAGTGAGCCAGCAGCAGGAAGGGTGGCTGGTGGTGGTGGTGGGGCTAGTTCAAGGTTGGAAGTGAGGTCTAGCTGCAGGGTGGATAAGCTGCAGATCCTAGTTATCCAACAGCTGACTTCCTCCTACCCACCAATAGAATTGGTTCATGTCTGTCCCACGTATTCCTGAAGTCCCCCACTACTGTTTACCCCACAACCTCCTTAGGAAGGCCATTCCATGTGTTCACCACCCTCTCTGTGAAAAAATACTTCCTCATGTTGCCCCTGAGCCGTCCCCTCTATCTTCAAATTTGGCCTCTTGTTCTTGCACATCTCTTTTTCTGAAAGATGCTACTCTTGGACTTTGTTGATTCCTTTGAGGTGCTTGAAATTTTCTGTCCTGTCTCCCTGCCCTCTTCCTCAGGGCATACATATTCAACTCAGTCTCTCTTTGTATGGCTTCTGGTGCAGACCATACGCTATTTTGAGTTGCCCTCCTCTGGACTGGCAGTTGAAAGTGCCTGCCATTACTGTCACTGTGGTTCAGTAGCACTAAACTGGCTGCCTAGCAACTAGCTAGCATTTCTGGTCAGCAGTTTTCTGAACAGCCTCCTGCCTGCTACATACAGTCTGGGCCCAAGGACATCACCCCCCACATTAGGGTTCCAGGAAGATAATGTAAAAATTTGCCACTGTCCTTGAGGAGTGACCGTTATATCACCAGAGCTATACCTTTCAAACCACTGGCCTCCTGGGACAACTCAAGACTCCTGAACCACCAGTGTCCCTTTTTTAAATATAGAGACCACTAGCCCAATGCATTCCCACCTGCCCATCTGGACTACTTCTTAAATTTATTGGCTACCTGCAGGTCACCTAGGGGCGCTAAGGGGGTTTGCAGGTCCCAAATACCACTTTATTCTCTATTCTAGCTGTCTGCATTTTATTCCATCTCTAGTTTCCTTATTTGACTAGTTTGTCTTTCCTCTAAAACTTCTCCTCCTTTACTCCCTGCATATATACCATTTTTGTATCTCTCTACTCTTGCTACTATAACTTCCCCATACTGATCTATTTTTCCCTTTATTTCTACAGATCTGGCCAAACATACCAATCAGATAAGTATCTTTGTTTAATTCTAACACTCTAATCTCTCCTCTAGCACCTCCGACCCTTTGTGTCCCTTCAACCTTCTCTGTTCTTCCCTTTCAGGTCCTACCAGAATACCCCAAACCAAGGACACCCCAACTCTGGACTCCCCTACTCTGATGGAACAGGTAAGTCCTAATTACTTAACTGCCTTAGAATCATAGAAATCTGGTGACAGAAAAGGACCATTTTGGCCAGTCGAGTCTGCCCCTTACCCCCATCCCCAATCATCATCTTTGTCAAGAGACACCCCACTCTGCCCACTGGTCAGCTCCTGGGATCTGTCCCATGCCCCCTTGAACCCTTTCACCATTTTTGCGCACACCACCACTTCTGGTAGTCAGTTCCTGGACTCCACCACCTTCTCAGTGATGTAATGCCCCCTCACATTGCCCCTAAACCTTCCTCCTTCTAATCTTAGTTTATGATCCCTAGTTCTAGCACTTATTTTCCTTGCAAATAAGCTTCCCACCCTCACCTTACTAGTCTCCAAGGTACAGATCAATTCCCTCCACCTCTCCTCATAGGGCTGCCTATACGCATAGCTCCATCTTGGTTGCCCTTGTCTGAACCCTTTCAATCCTGTCTTATATCCTTGTGTAGGTGAGGCCTCCAGAACTAAACCCCATACTCCAGGTGAGGCCTCACCATGGATTTATAAAGGTGCATCAGCACCTCCCTTTTCTGTTTTATACCCCTCCGTATGCACACCAGCATTCTATTCACTTTGCCCACCACTGTGCTGCACTGGTTCTCCGCCTTAAGGTTATCTGAAATTATAATCCCCAGATCTCTGTCCTGCTGAGTTTCCTTACCCCCGTGTGTAAATGGTTTGCGGGTTATTACACCCATGTGCATTACTGTGCACTTTTTGGCATTAAATTTCAGCTGACAAGTTTCCGACCACCTCTCTAGAATCTTTAGGCCCTCCCTCACTGCCTCCACCTCCCCTACCAGGGTGTCTACCCTATTGCAGATCTTTGTATCATCTACAAATAGGCACACCTTCCCCTGCAGTTCCTCCGCTATATCTAACATACTAAAAGCCAGCAGAATAGGCCGGATGGTCTGTTGTGTCTGCTCGGTAGCCAGCCTCCTAATGGGTTCTTTCTTTCCCACCCAGCCCCAGAGAGGGTCATCCTCTTCTTCAGTTTACCCTTGAACCTGTCCCACTCCCTCTTCAAGCCCTCCACTGTGCCCTCCTCCACCAGACTCCTGGACAGTGCATTCCAGGGCTCCACCGCCCCTCTCAATGAAGTAAGGTCTCCTGCATCCCCCCGTAATTTCCCTCCTCTAACTTCCACTCATGTCACCTGGTTGTTTCCCACCTTTACTCTGAACATCTCTTTGGCACCACCCGTTTATTCCTTTTACATATTTGAAGACCCCTATCATGTCCCCCCGTCTCCCCTCTCCTCCAGCGAGTACAGCCCAAGCTCTTCCAGACTTTCCTCATAGGGCCTTCCTCCCATGCTCTGAAGCATCCTGGTTGCCCTCCTCTGGACACTCTCCAGCAGTGTTGCATCATCCTTGAGGTGAGGTCTCCAGAACTGCAAGCAGTACTCGAGATGTGGTCTGACCAAGGCATTATACAGAGGGAGGATCACCTCCCTCTTTCTGGACGTAATCCCCTGGGCTATGCAGTATCCGGTTTGCTTTGGCCACAGTTCTTCTGCAATTTTTAGTGTTATTCATTTTGACGTCTACCACCACCCCTAGATCCCTCTCACTCGTTGTGGCTTGCAGTATGACACCCCCGGGTGTATACATGGCCTGGGTTTCTGACCCTCGGATGCAGCACCCAACATTTGCCTGCATTAAACCTCAGTCCCCACCTCCTTGACCACCCCTCCAGGGTATCCAGGTCCCTCTGGACTGTCTCTCGCTTCATCCCCGTCCGTCAATGCTCCCAGTTTGAAGTAATCCATAAGGACTCATCTCTACTCTAACCGCCCTCCCCATATCGAAGACATAGGCATTGAAGAGGAGGCCCCATCCGAACCTTGGGGACCCACTGGTGACCTCGTGGAGGAGGAGACTACCCACCACTACCCTCTGTATTCACCCTGTTAGCCAATTTTCTACCCATCTGAGCACCTGACCTCCCACCCCCAGCTTTAACAGCAGCCCATTTTGGGGTACCGAATCAAATGCCTTACTGAAATCCAGGTATAGGACGTCCTCTGGTCTGTGCCGGTCCAGGATCCCAGTCATAAAAATCTATGGGGTTGGTCTAACATGTCTCCCAGGATGAAACCATAATGTTTATCATCCAGTTGCCCCAACCTTTCCAGCTGCCTCCTGAGCCTATCCTTGATAATGCCTCCATTACTTTGCCCTACAGACGTTAGGCTGACAGGCCTATAATTCCCCATCTCCTCTCTAGACCCCCCCATTTGTGGATAGGCACCACATAAGCCACCCTCCAGTCTTGAAGCACCCATCCTGTCAGCAGAGAGGTGTAGAGTGCTGCCAGTGGTGCTGCTAGCTCATCGGCCTTCATAACCCTCGGATGCAACCAATCTGGCCCCGGTGCCTTATCAGTTTTTAGTGTCCGAAGGGCCTCCTTCACCCTTTCCACTTTGATTTCTCCCTCCTCCCAGCCCACCCCTCATTTAACCACCCATCCCCTTCTAGACTTAGCCCAGCCTGTACCCCAACTTCTTTCAGTCCTCTCGACTCCATCTGACCTCTTGACTCTGCTGGCTCCCCTTCCTTCCCATTGGGCTGGAGGGATCCCCTGCCTCCCTGCGTAAATATCAAGGCAAAGTACTCATTTAGCACCTCTGCCTGATTTCCCCTGCCTCCTGAGTCCATCCCTCCTCAGTCCTAATCATGCTGATCTGTGTCCTCCCTTTTCTCTTCTCCCTTGTGTATCTATAGAATCCCTTCCCCCCCCCTTCGGATATCCCTAGCCAGGTTTTGCTCCCTCCTCACCTTGGTTCCCCTCACCAATGTGGTGACCCTTCCAGCCATCCACTCATACCCCTCTCCCTATCCCCCCTAGAGCGCTTAAAACATGCAGAGGCAGCCTTTTTATCCCTCACTGCCTCCTGCACCTCCCTGGTCCACCAACACGGCTTGTTGGCTCTACCATGCTTACGCCTCACCTTTATACAGGAGTTAGTAGTCTCCTGCACCCCTTCTTAATGGCCTCCCACAAGCTGCCAGCATCCATGTCCGGCCTAATCTTGTCCAAGCTCCCCTGTAGAATCCTGCCCATGCCCACGAAGTCCGCTCTCCTGAAGTCCACTACTACTGTATTAGAATGGTTATCCTCCCCCCCAGATACAGCAGAAACCAGACTGTAGTGTGATCACCACCTGCCAGCGGCTGCACACCTCAGGCCCTTTATCTGGTCACTGTCTGCTGGACACAATCCAGTATCCGCTCCTCCCTAGTAGGTTCCCCACCTGCTGGACCAGGAAGGCATACTGGAGCGTATCCATCAGTCTCTGTTCCTGGCCACAGAGGATGCCATAGTGTCCCAGTCTGTCTCCAGCATATTAAGGTCACCCATGATCACCACCATACCCTTTCCACGGTCACAGTGCCCTTGATGTTCTCAACTAGTTTGTCCTCCAGGGCCTCTTCCATCGCTGGGGGTTCTGTACACCACCCCTGTTTTCAACTCTTACCTCCTCGCCTTTTGTAGGTTACCCAGATCTCCTCCACCCCTACAGCCTCCTCCACTCCACTAACCGCTATGTCATTTTTGACTATTAGCACTACAACCCCTCCTCTTCTCTCTCCTCTATCCTTCCTGAATATTTTGTAACCCACCAAATTTAGGTCCCAGTCATTTTTCTGAGTGGCCCATGTCTCAGTAATTGCTGCCACATCCACTGATCCCTCAGCCAGAATCACCTAGAGCTTGGGCATTTTGTTGCCCATGCTCCTAGCATTGATCTGGGCTGTCCTCCATCCTGACCCCTCTCCCTTCTCCAGTCATCTCGACCCTGAGCAGTCCCTAGATGCCCCTTCTTGCACAGCTCTGGATGGATTTAGATCACAGTTACCTGCCTTTTTTTCATGCCCTGGACCGGGACCCTCGAGCAGCCCTCCTGGAGCCACTCTTTTACTTAACCCCACCCTTACAAGTTTAAACTCCACCTCTCGACTATGAATCCAGCAAGATTTAGTTTCAAGATCTCCCTCCCCTCGAAGTTGAGGTGTAGCCTATCCCTGGCATATAACCCCTTGTCCTCCCATGTATCCCCCAGTCCCTCACCATCCCATACCCTTCTGCCCTGCACCAGTCCCTGAGCCACTGGTTCACACCTCTAAGTTTATGTTTGGTCTCCCTGGACACCCTAGGTACTGGCAGAATCTTAAAGAAGGAGATTGCGCTTCTGTAGAGTGGTAAACCCTGGCCAGTTCCCGGAATCTTGCCTGGATTTCTAGTTCACTGTTCCCCTCTAAGTCATTTGTTCCCAGATGTTCCGTCTGGGGATTCCCCGCATTCCAATGCTATCGAGTATAGCTGGAATTTGGCCTTGTGTACGGCTAGGCCTGGGATACATTTAGCCTTGACTGGGCTGCTTTTTCCCTCCCACTGGATGCCCTAGGTCATGGAGTCACCCAGCAGGATCACCTTCTCCCCCCTCCCACTTTACTGGCCCATTAGATTCCATCCAGGCTCTTCCTTCTGTCATCAACCCCCAGCTTACTTCTCTTGTCCCCCTCAGCCTGGGGATCACAAGCCTGTGCTTGCCCTACCATGCTCATTCTTCTACATGTTGCTCCCAGCCTGCTCCTTGCCCCCCCAACCTCCTGGGTGGCACAGATTGCCCCCCACCCAGATCTCCGTGGACTCTTTCTGGGCTGGTATCCTCAGATCCCACCCAGGCTCCTCTACTGCTTCCTCCTTGCCTCCTCCCCAAGTTCTAAATCCTTCACCCCATCTGCTGTGTTTCTCCCTACCCCCGTCTTCCCCCTCCTCTCCACCTCATCCAGATTTCTCCCGCCTGAAGCTGGCCTATCTAGAGTATTCCTTATCCTTGGTTGACTTCCCTAACCTGGATGCTTGCCCAACCCTAGTCCTCCCTCCTCCCACCCTGGCTTCCCTGCTCCCCTTCCTCCCACCTCCTCCCACCTAGGCTAATGTCTCTTCCCCCCCTTCTGTGGATCTGGTTCTCTCTGCCCCACCTCCCCAGCTTACTGACCAACCCTCTCTGTTTGCCTGCTCCCTCCTCCTCCTGCCAGCCTCTCCACCTCATCTCCGTATACAGCAAGGTGAATAGATTAGTAAGTGTGATGCTTGCCCCCGACTTGCTCTCCTGTCCCCTCCTTCTGGTCAGCCACCTCCCTACGATGTGATTTCCATGACATTGCTTGTTTCATGCCCCACCCTCCTGAGTAACCACATGATCCTTGTCTACCTGTTCCCTGGTTGTCGCCATATTGGCCTCGTGTACTCTCATGGGGTCCTTTCCACACCTTCCTCCCCACCCTCCCGCCTTCCAGCTGCCTTCTGATCCCTCTACTTCCTCCCTAAGACCTGCCAACTGAAAACACACTGGGCACTCTCTGAACCTCCTTGCCCAATTTAATATTATTGCCTTCACCTGTACACCCAATCACTCTACGAAGGTGCCCTTTAGCCACACCAAAGTCTACCCCATTTTAGGTGAGCAATGCGGCCCTCTAACAGAAATAATTCAGTCAGTGCTGCACTAAAACCCAAGCAGTTTGCCCTCCAATTACAGCAATTTTCCTCTTTCTTGACAGTAGCCAGTTTCTAGCCCTAGCAGTAGGCGGTTCACAAGCAAAATTAGCCCATCACAACACTAGCCAGCTCAGAGACCCTAACAGTAATCGATTCACACACAGTTTGCCTACTCCCACAGATGTAGCTGGCATACAGTCATTTATACAGTCTGCTTCATTATGCCCCTTCCTGGTAGTAGTCAGTGTTGCCCAAGTACAGTGTACAGGACCCTTTTCCCCCAATCAATAACAATCCAGCTTCCTAGTGTTCCAGTTCGCCCAATCTAGACTTGTCCTCCTCCAAGGCTCTGCCCTCACCGACCATTTAATAGAGGTCAGGGCCAGGGTGGGTGGTGTGGAACAAAGAACAGCTCTCCTCCTCTGATTGCAACTGGACTATTTGCCTTTTATGGCCCAGTCACACAGTCAAAGGTTTGCGCCCTATTCACTGATTGGCCGCTCCTTCCTGAGTCGCCGGCTTGCAAAGTTGTGGCCGATGTGGACCTGGTATGCATGGCCTGTCTCCCGCCAACAAGAGCTTCCTTGTCGATCACCAATGTGATCCCATCCTCTCCACCGCCGACGGCCCCAGAATGCCTGCCCACACCACTTCCAGCGACAAGCCGGTCTGGAAAGAACAGCTCCCTCCCTGATTGGAACTGGGCTAATCGTTGCTATAGATATTAAAAAGGATGGGTCCCAGCCTCAACCCCTGGGCACACCACTGCCACCCTGGAATGCACCCCATTTGCCTTACCACCACCCTCTGGTTTCAGTCTTTGAACCAGTTCTCCACCCACCTTGTTATTTTCTGTTCCACCCCTAAGCCTTCCAGCTCATTTACCAGCCTTCTATGTGGCAAAGTGTCAAAGGCATTGCTGAAATCTGGGTAGGCCACATCCTCCTCCATCCACCTTCCTTGTTACCCAGTCAAAAAACTCAGTTAAGTTTGTTGGGCACAACCTGTCTCCCATAAAACCAAACTGCCTTGGCTCCTGGAGGCAGTATAGCACATTGGGTAAAGGCTCTGAGCTACAAATCTGGAGACCTGGGTTTGAATCCAACAGCCGTCTAAGGGCATACTGTGTGATTCTGAGCAAGTTACTTAACTTCCTTGTGCTCCAGGCTGCATCTGGAAACAAGCTTCAGCTTAGTGTGCTACTCCTGGTTAAACAATGTTCCCTTCCCCCACTTCCCCTATAGACCATTGACAACCAGGTGCTCCACTATTCTTTCCTTCAGCAGTATTTCCATTACTTTTCCCACTGTTGTGGTCAGGCTGACCAGTATAGAGTTCCTGCATCCTCCCTGTTAACACTTTTGTATAGCAGGACCACATCAGCCCTTCTCAATCCCTGGGCATGTCACCAGTTTACAAAGACAGGGTGAACAGGGTAGTTGGAGCCCTACTAACACCTCCTTAGCTCCCTCAGTGTCCAGGGGTGCATCTATCTGGCCCATAGCCTTATTGCTGCCAGTTTCTTGAGGATCCTTTCTTTTGCAAGGGAGCTGTGTCCTTTCTATGATCTCCATCCCTTATTAATGCTGGCCCATTCCCTGCCCTTCCTTTGTAAAAACCGAACAGAAGTATTTGTTCAGTATTTCTGCTTTCTGGTGGACATCTTTTACCCTCCCTCCATCCACCTTTTCAGACACTCAGTATCTCCCTTGCCTTCCTTTTCCCTGATGTACCTGCATGTAAAGGTTTGTCCCTCCTTACCACAATACTAACTGGCTGGCTTGTGTCAAGGGTCCCACATAAGTGAGGTCTGGTGCCAATGTCACTTTGCATGTGGAAACATTTTGGTTTGCCTGCTGTGTGCTGTAGTGTAGTGGATTATGATGACTGGTTTTGCTGGATTCTGCACTGACAGCTTCATTTGCAGCAGATCCTGGAGTCCTTTGCGGTGGGAGATTGTCCCACAGTGCATGTTAAGAGTTATATAGGCTCTAATCTTTGGTTTACTGGCCCCACTGAACTCCTGGGCTAAGTTCTGTCACAGACTGACTTATCCTCTGGAGAAGAGCAGAAGTGAAAACATCTGATAACAGATTGTGTAGGCTCAAATGTACTGCAGGCTATTGGAACTTCTATTGCCTGTTGCCAGCCTGAAGGAGTTCTGGGACTGGTTGTGTCTGCGTATATCTGCCTAGAGATGGTCACAGTTGGCCTGCTGCGGTGTGCTATACTGCAATGGATGGTAGTTGGAAATTCCAAATCGGTTGGGGTGGGGACTTAGAGGAAGGATTAGGAAGTACTTCTTCACTGAGAGGGTGGTGGACAACTGGAATGGGCTGCTGAGGGAAATGGTGGGAGGGTTCACGAGGGCATGGGATAAGCACAGAGGGCAACTGGCATGGGGGGAACTACAGAAAAGGCCTAGTGGATATCTAGGCGAACTGGGCAGACTAGGTGGGCTTGCGGTCCCTTTCTGCCATCACATACCTGTGTTCCTATGTATTCTACAGGCAGATTGGGAAAAGGGAGGGGGGATCCACTACACCACCAGGGAAGCATTAATTGTGCCTTGAATATCTGTTCCTTGGTGTCTTTATCCTACCCTGTGTTGGCTGATGTGTGGAGCAACATGACGACCTACCCCCAAAAAAGATCAGTTCTAGGGTACAGGCAAAGAGTCCTCCTCCCTCCCCCAACCATGACATCCCCTGAGTGACTGAGTCCATTCTAAAAGCCAGGTTGATGGTGTGGTACAGGTCTGGTATCTCCCCCCCAACCCACTTTTTTTATTTTAACCTCTACAGAGCCTTTCTAACTGACCCAGCTGATCAGTATTTTTATTTTTCATACTGACCCATTTTCCCTTTTATATCTACAGGTCTCACAGGATATTGACTGGGAGTAGGAGGACACTGACCACATGTATCAGATCAGTATTGTTTTTTTGTTTACCCTACATTTTTGTCATATAATAGTTCATAACAAGCTGCAGATCCTTTGTGAGCCCATTGCTGTTCTTGTTTTACAGGTACGAATGGCTGCTATGGGAGGTACTGAGTTGGAGCTGTACCTTGTGCTTTAGAAAGGAGGCTATGGGCTTGGGAGTATGGGATGGGCATCAAGGTTGGGAACTCCACGGAACACCACACAACCAATTTGCCAAGACTCGTGAGGCTCAAACCCTGTTTTTCATTTTTTTGCTTTGTGTGCTTTGCATTCTAATGCCTGCATTAATGTAGTGTTTTTGTTTTGCAACAAGTACTGTCTCAGGGATCAGTCCTGGGGCCAGTCCTATTCAACATCTTCATTAGTGACCTAGCAGATGGACTAGAGGGTAAGGCTTGTCTGTTTGCAGATGACACCAAGATCTGCAACAGAGTAGATGATCCAGATGGGGTGGGCAGAATGAGAAGAGATCTGGATTAACTAGCAGAATGGTCAGAAGAGTGGCAACTGGGATTTAATGCAAGAAGTTCAAAATCATGCACATAGGGAAGAGAAACCCGAAGCCACTTATAGGCAGGCTGGGAGGGAGTTGCTAGCAGTCACAAAGGAAGAAAGAGACTTGGGCATCATCATCACTGATGACCTGAAATCATCAAAGCAGACCTCTAAAGCAGTAGGTAAGGCTAGGGGTGTTAGGGTGTATTAGTAGAGGGGTATCACAAGTCGTAAGGGGAGGTAATAATCCTCTGTACAAGACATTGGTTAGGCCCCATCTGAGTACTCGTGCAGTATTGGAGGCCACACCTTCACAAGGACATTAACCAAATTGAGGCAGTCAGAGAAGGGCAGCAAAATGGTGCAGGGACTGCATCAGAAGACATATGAGGACAGATTAAGCAGACTCAATATATATAGCCTTGAGCAAAGGAGGAGAGAGGTGATATGTCGAGACATTTAAACACCTTAAGAGCACAAACAAGGTGAAAGAGTCTAACATGTTTAAATATAAGAAAAATAGCAGGACAAGAGGACACAGCATGAGATTAGAGGAGGCCGATTAAGGGGAATGTGAGAAATTCTTTTTCACAGAAAGGGTGGTAGATGCATGGAATGGCTTACCACAAGAAGTAGTGGCTATGAATACAGTGCAGGGCTTCAAACAGGCATGGGATAGGCATAAGGGAGCAATACAAATGACTATGAATAGATAGGTCACTGACATAGCAAAGGCCGATGGCACATTTATAAGGTAGAAAAAGAAATGGGCAGACTGGATGGGCCTTGCGGTCCTTATCTGCCGTCAACTTCTATGTTTCTATGTTTCTATATATATGTGTGTGTGTGTAATAGATAACCCACTGTAGGGTGTGTGGTCACGCTCTGATATGCACTTTTACCTTGGTGTGTGTTATTGCACATGGGCCATGAACCCGGGTGCATCAACCACCTAGCAGTATATATTACTGCGCTTCACACACACCACACAGTGGGTTATCTATCTTATAAAATGGCAAAATTGTTTTGAGGGGAGTAAAAGTGCAGGTGTGTGGTTGCACTCCGATATACGCAAAGTCACCTAATGGTGTTTGTCCAATGTGATTGATAATCCCTATATATATATATATATATATATATATATATACACACACACACATACATATACATACATACACACACTTCACTCGAACAGCCCCTTGATACCGAAAATAATTTTCCACACCATGCATGTGCTCCCAGTCCGAAGAGGCTCTCTTCTCCTTTTGAAGATAAACCTGGAAATACTAGTGAGGACCTGCATATCAGGGAGTCTCCCATACCATTTTCTGCAAACCAGAACGATTGTTGGTCATTCCTTTACCTAAATGTCCACCCCCTTCCTTGTGACTTTGAGTCAAACATGGGGTAACGGACTTTAGTACCTCCTATAGACATAGCCCCCAAGATCTCCATCTTCTTTGGAATTCACAGACGACTTTCTCACTCAGGAACCCTTAAGCAAAGCTTCCTCTGCTGAGGTTGCAGATACTTGCAGATGAATACTGTTTTGTTTTTGTTGAATTTTATGCGACGTCATCTTTAATGCAGCTTAATACACTGAAACAGAACTACAACACTGCTGACAGGAGTGCTACCAAAATCACGCTGCACACTGAAGTGCACTACAGGTGTTGATGCAGTGCTAATTAACATAATTCGCACACACTGAAAAAGCGATGCAACACTGCTTCAGGCAGTGTTGCTGACACAGCACTGCTTCTGCCAGTGTTGATGACAAAACACTGCTAATTGCAGTACTTTTGCAGTGTGATTACAGTGTTAATTAACATAATTCGCACACACTGAAAAAGCAGTGCAAAACTGCTTAAGGCAGTGTTGATGACAAAACACCGCTAATTGCAGTACTTTTGCAGTGTGATTACAGTGCTAATTAACATAATTCGCACACACTGAAAAGGCAGTGCAAAACTGCTTAAGGCAGTGTTGCTGACAGAACACTGCTTCAGGCAGTGTTGATGACAAAACACTGCTAATTGCAGTACTTTTGCAGTGTGATTACAGTGCTAATTAACATAATTCGCACACACTGTATCAGCACTGCATGTACACCAAAAGAGATCTGAAGATGCACTGATTAAACACTGATGGACTGCATTATGAAATGAAGTGTGCAGGAAGTGTACACTGCTACTGTAACACTGAAATAACACCATGTAGTGACTATTTGAACACTTCACTTCCCTCTGGGTGGCCTCCAGCACAGTGATGTACCATACTGACTGATGGGCACTGTTCCCTAGTGATTCTTTTACAGTAGCCTCTCTGAGAGTCTCTCTGTTCATAAGGACAAGGCCTAGGCTTGCTCCCTTCCTTGTCAGTTCTCTAACGTATTGTGCCAGGAATCCATCCTGAATTCTATTAGATGCCAGCTACTAGCATTAGTTGCTACTGGGACCTCCAACCTGCCATCTGGCATGTTAAGGTCCTGCATCACCACCACTTCACCCTGTGCCACAGTTCTCCAAATCTCATATGTCAGTACCCCATCCTCTGCTTTCTTCTGATTAGGCAACCAGCAAGCTACCCTAATCCTGACGATCCTCACCCTATCTGAGGACAGTTCCATGAATTTATTTGGAAAATGTTTCACCAGGACAGACAACATGAGCTGTAAATAGCTCATTTCCAGAAGTGGCCTGGGGGAGGGGGTACAAATATTTTGGGATCAGTACAGGTACAATATTAATACAAAACACTTAAGTACATTGAACAAATAGTGGAAACATCAAATACACAGGAACAAGAATACACTGGGGGCAGTACAGGTAAAATATTGATACAAGACAAGTGACTACATTGAGCAAATAGAAACATCAAATGCACAGGAAAGAGTACATTGGGGATATCAGAGTAAATAATTACTTATTAAGGCAAAGCATTGAGTACAGGTACAGAGTTGAGGGATTCAGCCCACCCAGTGAGGGACAGCAAACTACCAATGAGTCATATGGTCAACTCAGTCTAAATATAGATGATCCTGTAGAAGGAGGCTTTGAGGAGCGATTGACACAGATGAAAGTGCTAGGGAAGTAGGCATTTCATAAGAACGGAAGTGCTAATGTAAACCAGAGGGGGTGTTATTTTGATAGTCAAGGTATAGGGTGTGTAAAGAGGTGGGAAAGATAGTGGGGAAAAAGTATTGGGAGGGTGGAGGTGGCTAGTGTATAATCCCCTTCCAGGATGTTATGAACCCTGCCAGGGGGATCAAAAATACTAGGCTGCAAGAAGCGGGAGGAAGGTGTTAAGCATGGAAGGGGGAGCTGGGGAGGAGGTCAGAGGTCGGCAGTAGTGAGAAGGGTGGCAGCTGGAGAGTAAGTGGGGGTCCAGAGTGTTGGCGGGGAGGGATGGCAGTTGGTGCAGTAAGTAAGTCGGGAGTAAGGGTGAGGGAGGGAAAGCAAGTTAGGGGTGGGAGGGGAGTGATTGGGAGGAGGTTACAGAGAGGAGAGCTAGACTAGGGCCCCAAGGTACTCACAAGGGATCAGCAGAGTCAGGTGAGGGGGGGACTGCATGGGAGAGAGAAGAGGGCTGAAGGGCGGTCAGCAATTTAATAATGGAATGGGATGTGGATAAGTGCAGCTTGGTGTTAAAAGGCTAGTAGCAGGAACAGTTTGGGGAGTAAATATTGTGTAGGGCTATAGAGATTGAGTAAGGTGTTGACGAGAGTCTGATAGGAGGAGGAAGTGAGTTCCAGAGCTTTGGGAAGCAGTAGGAGAAAGCTTCCTGGCCTATGGAGAAAGAGCGACGAGGAATGGCTAGAGTGCGAGCATCAGTGGATCTGAGAGGTCGGGGGGGTGAGGCAGAGAGTTAGGAGGAGAGGTAGGAGGGGAGAGTATCAGGCCAGAATTCAGAAGTCAATTTGGCACAGTGCGATAGACACCTGGACTCAAGGGAGGGGAAGGCGAGGGAGTGGTACAAACAGCAGTGGTATGTACGAGAAGGAGCCTCCATGGCAAAGTGACAAAAAGAATTGAAAAGGGTGTCCAATCTGGTAAGGGACGTCTTGGGAGCAGCACTATAGACTATGTCACAGTAGTCAAAATGAGGGAGGACATTTTCTGAACAAGATCTCACCTGTTAGTGGTAAAAAAAAGTACAGTTCCTGTACAAGGCGCCAAGCTTGGGGCAGAGTTTTTGCAGGGTGGCGTCGATATGAGCAGAAAAGTTTAGGTGTTGGTCTAGCCATGCACCCAGGTATTTAAAAGAGGTAGAATCCTCTACAGTTGTTCCATCAAGGGTGTGGAAAGTAGGATGGGAGGACTGCCTAGAGAGTCTCTGCCTAGTGCCAAAGGTCATGGAGACTGTCTTCTTGGCACTAAGGAAAAGTTGATGTGATCTTAGCCAACTTTGAACATTACTGAAGTTTGGAAGTCACATCTGAGGGGGATTGGCCAGAGGTGTACAAGACTGTGTCATCAGCATACATATGGATGGAGGATGAGGAGCATACTGATGGTAGGTCATTTAGGAAAACTGAGAAGAGGAGAGGGTCAAGTACAGAGCATTAAGGCACCCCAGTAGAGGAGGGGATGTGGAGTCAGCTATTTTGACAGATTGGGTTCTGCCTACTAGGTAGGCTCGGAACCAGTTGTAAGCAGGCAGAGACAGCCCTGCTGATGAAAGGGTTTCAAGGAGGAGGGAGTGGGAGACAGTGTCGAAAGCCTTGGTAAGGACGACAAAGACAGCAGACGTGATGTGACCTCTATCCATGGCTGCATAGACAGAGTCAGTGAGTCTAAGTACAGAAGTGGTTGTGGAGTGATACTTCCAAAAACCAGATTGGAAGGGAGTGAAAAAGGAAGACTCGTCCAGGTAGGAGGAGAGCTGGGTGAGAACAAGGTGTTCCTGGAGTTTAGCCAGAGTGTGGGGGGAGAGAAGGGGCGGTAGTTGCCAGGAGAAGAGAGATCACTGCCCTTTAGTAGGGGGAGAACTGTAGCATGTTTCCAGGCTGTAGGGATCGATGCAGTGTGGAAGGATAGATTGAGCAGTTCAGTAAGTGGGAGAGAAATAGCAGGAGCAAAGAGGAGAAGTAGCTTCGGGTTGAGTGGCTACAGAGTGGTGAAGTCCAGGGCGACAGTAGGCTCCTGCTATAAATATTGATACTAAGCAGGGAAGAGAGAGTCTAATGACAAGGGCTTTGTAAGCTTTGGTGTCTGAGAATGATAGAATAGTCATGGTTTGGAGAGGAGGAGGAGGAGGAGGAGTAGACAGCCACACCCCCACCCCTTCCAGAGCGATCCTGTCGGGAGACGGCATATCCAGGAATATTTATTGATGCATCTGGGATCTTGCTTGACAGAAAAGTTTCTAATATAACAAGGATGTCAGGATGAAGAGATTCAACTAACGGGAGTAGCAGGCGAGTTTGGGGAAGAGGCTACGAATGTTGAGGTGTAGGATTTTTATGCCACGAGAGAGTAAAGCTGGGATAGGAGCAAGAGCTGGTAAGGAGGTGGGTGTTGTCTTGCTGAGTGGTGGGCCAGGGTTGGGGTTTATGTGTCTCCTGCAGAGAGTAGTAGCAGGATTATGACGAAATGCAGCTTAGTACTTTGAACCAGGGTAGATTAGTTTGTTTAGGGAACCAGGTGGGTAGCTGAGTGGGGAGAGCTGAAAGTTAAGGAGGCACAGAGTGTGTAGGAATAGGGTATAGACAAGAGTGGGGGCGGAGGGACGGGTAGGGCCAGTGAGACCAGCATGGTGAAAGGTGTGGGAGTTGTTGCTAGGTTGTAACCGGGGGTGAACAGGATCGCAGGATTCTCAAAAGGGGTGTTGGGGGTAGTGGTGGTATTTTGCAAGAGGAGAGGTGGAAGGGTGACCAGGATGTATTTTGCAAGAGGAGAGGTGGAAGGGTGACCAGGATGTATTTTGCAAGAGGAGAGGTGGAAGGGTGAACAGGATGTATTTTGCAAGAGGAGAGGTGGAAGGCTGACCAGGATGTATTTTGCAAGAGGAGAGGTGGAAGGGTGACCAGGATATAAAGTACTGGGAAGAGACGCAGAGGAGAGTTATATTGAGGGGTCATGTGCAGTTTAACATAAGATGTGTGATACTATTGAGGGGGTGTTCCCAACAGTGTATACTTTTTATCATCAATTAGGATAGAGGATGGCTAGGGAAATGTACAAAATATTTCTTAGACTAGCAGCAGATTATGGTATTAGTTCAAGAAGCAGCGCTAGAATACTGAGCAGTACTAGTGCACTGATTTCTACAAGATAGTTTGATCGTACAAAATATCAAGTAGCCCTTTAATGAGGGTAGCCCTCTAAAAGAGGGGCAGGGAGGACCTGTATTTAATTAAAGGGGTGAAAATTCTCTCCAAGGAGCAGCAAAGCTAAAAAGTTGTAAGAGCTGTGGAAACAGCCCAAGTCCCAGCAGCAGGAGCTGTCCAACTGAGGAAAAAGTCGGTAACAGCCCAATAGAAGGCTGGCCTGGGCTTATCAGCAGCCAATCGTTTCCTGGTTCTAAGTCCAGGGAGCAGCAAGTCCATACTTGGATGGTGTAGCTTGATGGCTGCTAGGGCTGTTGTTGTGGCTGCCATGGTGGTCATGCTCAGTTGCCCAAAAATCTAAGTCCAAGACAGGGGCTGGCCTTAGGGGCGGAACAAAAAATACCACCAGTTAAAGGATATCTGGACAAAGGGGACAGAATTGGGCTAGATCGGGGAGTGGGGGTGCAAGAAAGCTAGACAAAAGAAATGTGTGAGGGGGGGGAGACACAGACAGCAGGCGGGGGACTGTGGACTTGGCGCCAGGGATCAAATGAATTAAAATTAAAACTTTAGGTGCCAAGCAAGTTGGCCGGAACTAAGCAGTAAGGAATAAATTAAATTGCTAGTTTCGGCACCAAGCAGGAGATGGGATAGTGCACAGAAGGAGTTGCAGGTAGAAAGAAACACAGTTTTCAGGAGTTATTCTAGGAGGGAAGAGGAGCTCAGAATAAGGATTTGGATAGCGCAGATCAGGGCAAGGGGAAAGACCAAAAGCATCAGTTAGTAACAGTGGCTAACAATGCAATATAAAGGGCGCACAGGGATTTCTTCATTATTTGTAGCAAAGCAGCATTCCTACAATTTAAAAGTAGATATTAGAAAAAAATAAACTTCTCCCAATAGACATTCAGTTTGATAGAGTACCATTCCCCCAAAACTTAGAGAACTTAAGGTGTAAATTAACCAGTCAGACAATGGTAAGAACTAAGCACATATCCCAGCGTTACAGTTAAACTTTATGAACAAAATCCGTAACAAAATTCTCCCAGAGGAGCAGCTGAGCTAAAAAGCTGCAAGAGCCGTGGAAACACAGACCAAATCCCAGCAGGAAGAGCTGTCCAATTTAGGAAAAGACCCTGGTAACAGCCCAAAAGAAGGCTGGTCTGGGCTTGTCAGCAGCCAATCGTTTTAGTGGTTCACAAGTCCAGGGCACAGTGAGTCCGTACCTGGATGGTGTAGCTTGGTGGCTGGGTAGGGCTGCTGAGGTGGGCAGCGGTGTCTGGCCACGGCTCGGTCACCTAAAACAAAGCCCGAGACAGGGCTGGCCTGGATGGTGTAGCTTGGTGGCCGGGTAGGGCTGCTGGTGTGGGTGGCGGCATCTGGTCACGGCTCGGTCACCCAAAACAAAGCCCGAGACAGGGCTGGTATGGATGGTGTAGCTTGGTGGCATTGAAAGGGCCTCAGTGGTGGTGCTCCTCTTTAGGTACCTGTTCTCTGTGGTTCTGATGCCACCCTAATGTACAGGACTGCCCATTCACCTCTTCCTATTGCCTTGAGCTTCTTTTTTGTACAATCTATTTTTTCCTCATTTGGCAGCTGGGGCCATCCCCATTCCAGCCCTTTACTGGGGCCCTCCATGATCATCCGGCCCGGCCTCTGCACGCAACTCACAAGCAGAGAGACCGCGGGCTTACTCCCTCATAAAGGGGGCCCTCCCCATCAGGGGCAGGACTGGGGAAGAGAGACCCTATCACCCTTGAGCCCCCACCCCAACTTACACTGGGCTTTGTTCCACTGATGATCGGTGGCCTCTCGGGGGCGTCATGGCGCACGCCGAGAGGGAGCTTTCTACTTAAGCCCTGAGGGAAGCAGACATGCAATGATGCCCAGCATGCTACAGCACACTTCTCGTGTTACTGCATAACCGCCCCTGCCCCAATCCCAGTTACAGGTGTCCCTGACTGCAGCAGCCCCTGGTCTCCACTGAAGGTCACTAGTGCCAGGGACACAAACCCCAACCCTCCCCAAGAGAGGAGAGCAGTCCTCCAGACGCTTGATCCTCTTCTCCCCCACTGACCCCCAATGGCCCAAGTCCATTCCCGAACCCGGGTCACTGGTGTGGCGCGAGGTCTGGCATTCAGTGCCTCCGGGCTGGCTACCTTGTCCTTCTTGTATAGTGTGTAGCCAGGAGCGTTGAGTTCCCAGTTGTGGTGTCATATTGCCCAGGTTTCCTTAACAGCTACTGGGTCCAAATAAGCTTCAGTCACCAGTGCATGATGGTCAAGCATGTAGTGCCTAGACTTCTGACATTCACACACACCTCACTTCAGAATGTCCGCTTACATTCCCTTCCTAAACTGCTTCTCCCCCTCTACTCCCTACTCAATGATCTCGCTCTCTGCTTGCAAATGAGTCATGATATGTGCTGCAAACCCTTGCCCCAACACTCTAGTACACTCCACACTGGGGTGCAGCTCATTCCTCTTAAACAGATGCCATTCTCCAACTCTGTCCCCAGTCCCCAGGTAGCAAAACCTCTCCTCCTTGCATCATCCCTTTAGAGAACACCTAAGCCCTTTTATTTTGCATACTGAGGTTAGTGCAAAGCGGCTAGAGTGTTATAGAGGAAGGCTGCTTCTTCCATTCATGCCAAACCTGCATTTATCTAATTAAGATTAAATGTAATTTTGTAGCATTTAACAAAGATACATAAAAGCTCTCTGGTTTTAAATCTCTTGCTTTGGCTGGTCCCTAAAATGGCTGCTGACGTATAGCGTGATGAGGTCAACGGAGCAAGACCACTAGCAGCTGCACTACAGTCCCAGCAGTAGTCTTAGACTGCAGTGACAGTACTTCTTGAAAAACTCAATTTCTAGCAGATTTTGATCAAACTGATCAAAATCATGACTTAACTTTTATTTTAACTAATACACAAGTTAAAATATGATTCTGATAGCTCAATAAGAGATAGGCGCTGACTTTAGGATGGAGGACTCAAACGTAGCATCACTCTGCTTTGAGCCTGAAAGTCTAGCTGTAGTGGGTCTGGAAAGTGCATGCAGATGCCCAGGTAGCAGCCCAGAAAATCTCACTTACTGGGGTGCCTCCAGCAGCGGGCAGCAGAAGCAGACTTATGCCAGTTACAATAGTCACAAATGCCCTAGGAGGCATATATGAGACCAAATCATGTAGAATAATTAACCCCATATGTAAAGAATGGGCAGATTCTTAACATCTGAGTGGATTCTGTGACATCATGTGAGCTTGATAGCAAAGCTCAAAAGCTCCAGATGTCACAGATCCTATAAGTTACTAAGAATCAGCCTGCTCTTAAAATGTAGGGTTTATTTATTTAGTTTTGTTTACGGGTAAAATGCAGGGATTATTTATTTCGTATATTATATTACAATGGAATGCCACCAACTAATCAGAGAAATTACAATTACCCACTTACTGTAATTGTTGCTCTTCAGAATATCTTCACCACTGATTCACACTGGCGAGTCTGGGGCCGGAGGAACTAGGACCCTGCAGGGATCAAACTTTTGAAGGAGGAAGCTGATGTCTGGTAGTGACAGGGCCTGTGCCCCATGTGGTGCCTCATGTCCCAGCCAATAACGTCTCGGCTCCCTCATGCACCTCAATTCTGTTCGCCAGCAGGGAAACAAAGTGGAGCGAAAATAAGAGAGATACTTTCTAGCCCAAAGGGACAGGGAAAGGATACAGGAAACAAAATAAAATAAAAGATGACTATTGTAACCCCTAGATGGCGCTATCCCAGGGGCTACTACCCCTGCCTGATTTGCCACTAACAGGTTGAGGGGCCTGGATCCAATGGCGGGTGCCTCCACCCAGAGGTCAGGGTTTGCAATAGTTAAACTAACTGAGTCACAGCCCTCTGGGACACTGCAACCCCTTTCTTCCCACTAGTGGCCCACACAATATATCAGAATTACCTTCACAGTATACACTTACCCCCGGTCTGGTTCCGCACTGGGACCTCCTGTGAAATGAGATACAGTGCAACAATCACAGTACAGTACTTTAACATAGACAAATACCTCAGGCAGTATAACTTTGCTGAAACAAGCAGCTCTGATTTATTTAGGGGATATAACAAGGACAGGGGAAATCAGGTTAATTAGCTTATCACTCTAATAATCTACCTATGGCTCTGTGCACAGGACTATCCCTATCAGTTACTGTCCCTGGGTACCCAAGCCCTAGTAGCTAGTCAAACCGTGGCAGCTGGTAGGGGCCCTTTCACACAGAAAAGGAGAATTAAAGTCAACAGTACAGTAATTCCATTTGGATTTAATGTGGCAATTCAACAGGAAGCGACCCTGAATTAGTACTCACGACCTCCAAATAAGATAGGGTCCTTCAATGTCAGCAGGGCTCACTTGAGGTACACAAACCTCTTCACACATCCATATAAAAGAAAGCACTATACCAGGCAGGCTGCATCTGTATCCGATCGCAATTACTGCACAATACCCGGAGAACACACAGCAGATTCAGTTCCTGACAGACAGAGTGCAATTTTCAGCAATTCCTCCAGTCTTCTACAGGGTGAGCCTGGTTTCTACTCTTCAGAGATCCTTTGATTCTTTTCACAGGGCCAGTTCAGTCCTAACAAGCTGTTACACAAGCTGCAGACGGAACTCTGGGCCTTACACCGTTTTGACTAAAACTGCACACTGAAAAAGCACAGGGCTCCTTCCTTCTTCACTGCCAAAGCTCAACTAAAAACTCCAACCGACAAACCGGGCACTTCCTTTGAGTTCCTCCCAGTTCTTGACTGGATTGGCTGTCATCACAATAGACTGCTGCTGTTGGTCCAAAAGGCACGGAAGTCTAAACTACATCTCCCAGAGTCACTGCCCATACAATCCTCTTGTGGCTGGCTCAGATTATGAGTCCAAGTTCTGATTCGTCCAAGGCACCATTTTAGAGCTAGCTTACCCCACACTGATTGGTCCAGTTCAGCAGTTCAAAACTAGAATGGGAACTAGCAGACACAGTTCTGACTGCAAAGAAAGCAGGTTAGACAAACTGTAATTTCATTATTACTCTAAATAATTTCTGGCAAACAGTTACATCTTTCAGATAGGTTCCTTTGCACTCCTAGTGACTGCAAAAATGAAGTGAATTGGCAGCAGCTTGAGTGGTACTCAATCAAAGAAACACACAGTCCCCCATACAAACTAATTATGTCTGCAAGCAGACAGCTCTTAAAGAGACAGTACCAGAGGTTCTAAAACACTCACTGATAAATGGCTTAAATGCCAAACACCATTCAGGCTTGGAGCATTCAAGCAAGCTCCTGGAAGTCTTTTGGAACCCCCATTTGCAGGGGGTTACCCTTCCTGGCCTGGGAAAGCATTGTCCGCGTCAAGCAAGTACCATAAGTTTCAACTGCAACCATATACATTTGCATTAGGCTCGCACATGTAATCATCAGTCAATATATCATTTACCAAGAACACATTTCTGAAACATTGCAGTACGTCACTCTTTACACAGTATTACATACACATTGTACCATAACTCAAGTTATTACCTCTTGTACATGAAACCTGAAGAGGGGCCCTTCCCTATCAGTTACCTTGTGGCTGGATGGGGCAAGGGCACCATATCTGAGAGGGCAACACAAGTAACTTGGAGTTAGCACTGATGCTCAGTTTGGGCAATGAGCTCGGGGACACATACACTCCTTTATGGACAACATTGAGAGGCAAGTCACAGGCTTCCCAAGTGAATCATAACTGAGGTGCACCACAGGCTTTACAGCTCGACCAGTCTTTCTAGGGGAACTGTTATAGTCTCTGCACTCTGAGCCTCATTTCAGCATTGTCCTCACTTGTCAGGGAGTCTCCATGGGTGAGAGAGGCTAGAACTTAGGGCACTTTCAGCTCAGGAGTTACAGTTTCTGAGTCCACAACATTTGGCTCCACATGGAAGCTTTGGACACTGGCAGTGGACTGTCAGGGCACTCAAAATACTCTTCTTGTTCGTTGTATCACCAGTCTGCCCAATCTATCATTTTCCTCCTAAAGCTCAAACAGTTCAACCATGCACAATGATTCCATTTCATCTGATCTGATGCTTTGCACTTCACTTTCTAGGAAGCATTGGCTCCAGGGATGACTAGGGGCTTAGACAGTCAAGAAGGCCCAGCTTCATCCGGTATTGACTGAGGATTGCCCCGAAACAATTGACTCAGTTAATAAGAAGGATAGTATTCAAAGTCACTCTCACTTTCTTCCGATATGGACTGACAGTCATGCTCAACTGGGACTTGTGGAGGGGAACACTTTAACTTTGCTTCTGTAGGTGCAGACTTTCTTGATCTTTTCTTAGCAGCAGCTCTAGTCACTGGTCCAGAGGGGGCATCTTCTAGGGGCTCAGACTCAATTAAGATTTGTCCAATGGGCAGTAAATGATTTCTATACATTGTTTTTACATCTTTTGAATTATTCTCAGGCCTTACTTTGTACACTGGCAGATCATCTAGTTTGCCCACTACAATGTGAGGGAGATGGTGCCATCTGTCAGCAATCTTGTGCTTGCCATGCAGTCCCAGATTTCTTAGCAATACCGATCTCCTCCTGGAGTTCCTGTACTTTCACCTTTTTATCATACCTTTCTTTGTTGGCCAGATTTCTTTTGGCAGCCATGGTTTGAGCCAGTTGATGCGCATGAGTTAGCTGGGCCTTTAACTTTTGCACATACTGTAAATAGTTGTCAGCTTGAACCCCATCAGGAGAGACCCCAAACACACATCTACTGGTAGTCGGCTTCTCTTCCAAACATCAGGCGGTAGGGGAGAATCCAGTGGCATCACTTTTGGTGCAGTTATAAGCATGTACCAGGGTGCTAATTTGTTGGCTCCATCTAAGCTTGTCCTTTGGGTGCAGAGTGCCTAGCATATCTAGCAAAGTCTTGGTTGAAACGTTCAGACTGTAGGTCCCCTGGGTGGTAAGGAGTGGTTCTGGACTTTAGCACTCCCCACAGAGAAAGCATCTCTTTGATCAGACGACTCTCAAGTCTCTCCTTGATCAGAATGGATTCTTTGTGGAGCCCCATAGTGAACAAAAAAGTTTTCTACAAGTACTTTGGCCACAGTGGATGCTTTCTGGTCTTTGGTGGGGAAAGCTTGGGCATATCTCGTGAAATGGTCTGTGACCACCAGCACATTACTGATATTTCTTTGATCTGACTCCAAACTCAGAAAATCAATACAGACCAGCTCCATGGGTGCACTGGTGGTGATGTTAACAAGGGGGGCAGCCCTCTGGGGCAAAGCTTTCCTCTGTAGCTAGCGACTAAGTTCGAATGTGTTGCTCCACATCAGCCCCATCTTAGGCCAATAGAATCTGGATCTCACCAAGTCAAGTGTTCTGTCTATACCAAGGTGCCCCATGTGGTTGTGCAAGGACCTCATACTGAGTCTCAGAAGGCAGTGGGCAGCACTAGTTGTTGTTGTCTACTTGCCCCTCTGTCTACTGTTTCTCTGTATAACAGTTTATTGATCAGTTTCAACTTAGGACCTTCTTTGTATAACAGTGCAGTTCTCAAATCAGTGGAGCGTAATTTGGACACATCTTTTCCTGCAAGAGGGCTTCTAAAGCTGCTTTGATCATGGGATGCGGGATTGAGCCCTCGAATACTGTCATTGTCCAGCTGAGGCAGTGCACCAATGTCTATTGCAGAAAAATGGCAATAAGCAGCAGGTATGCAATTCTCAGAAGCTCCCAAGCAATCCACCATGCAGTCCACTCGTCCGTGGACATTTGTTCCTCCCTGTCAAACTTCGCAGAGTGCCGAATGTCAGGTTCTGCCAATCGGACCCAATCATTCTGGGAAACAGGCCTCCGGGAGAAGAGCATCAACATCTATGTGGTTCAGACCTGCTCTCGGTATTCGAGAGCATAGTCATATGTAGATAATGCAGAAAGCCACCTATGGCCAGTGGCATCCAACTTAGCTGAGGTCTGTACATAGGTCAAAGGATTATTGTCAGTTTTACTAGTATTTTAGCCCCATACAAGTACTCATGGAATTGGTCAACAATAGCCCACTTCAAAGCTAGGAACTCTAACTTATGTACAGGATAGTTCTTTTCGGATGGGGTCAGGCTTCTACTGGCAAGGCCACTGGTCTCAGGCCATTCTCGTGCTCTTGGTACAACACAGCCAACCCTTGCAAGCTAGCATCAGTGTGTGCAGGGCGTAAGGTTTTCTTGGATCGCGCGGCCAACACTGGGCATGGGTAAGTTGATATATGATCTCATGAGAAAGCAGTCTCACAATCAGGAGTCCAGCAGACCCCAAATACTTCACGGATGAAAATACACTCTTTCAGTCTTGAGGGACGCTGACTTTTGGTAATTTTTGTGGGTTGGGGATACCCTTGAGTAAGAGTTAAGTAAAGGCGGATCACTCTTGAATAGTCCTTGATGACGCCGATAATAACCACAGAATCCAGGAATCTTTGCAGTTCTTTTTTAGATTTTGGGCTGTGGCCAGGTGGTCAAGGCCTCAACTTTACTTGGGTCGGTCTCTATTCCCTCGGTGGATACTATGTGTCCCACATACTTTTACTGATGTTTGAAAGAATTGACACTTATCAATGGACAGTTTAAGGCCAAAGTCCTCCAGTCGGTCCAATACCTTAAATAATCTGCTCTCATGTTCCTCCAGTGAGCTGCCAAACACAATAACATCATCTAGGTATACCAGGCACTCTAGTAAGTTCATGTCCCCACTGCACGCTCCATCAATCGTTGAAAAGTGGCTGGGCACCTGAAATCCAAGAGGCATCCTCATGAATTCATAAAGTAAGCGGACAGATAAAACCCGTCTTCTCACGGTCCTCTAGGAGCCATCGGGATCTGGTAGTACCCACTGCGGAGATCAGCACAGAGAACCACTTGCCCCGTTTAGACGGTCCGTTATCCTGAATGCGGGCATTGTGTACTGATCAGGATAGTCCGGCCGGTTTAAGGTGCGATAATCCACACACATCCTTACTGTTCCATTCTTTTCCTCACTACCACAATGGGGGAAGCATAAAGGCTTCTGGATTCTTGTATTACACCAGCAGCTAACATCTCTTGCAGATGCCGTCTCACATCATCTATGTCCCCAGCAGGTGCCAGGCGTGAGACCTCTCAAGAAATGGTCTTAGTCATGCAGCCGGATATTGTGCTCAGCTCCTTACACGCATCCTACATCCCATTCCTTTAAAGAAAACACCTGGTCTCTCTGGGCAAGCTTCTCACTGATCCTCACTTTCCATTCAGCTGGCAGCGGGGAGTCAGCGAAATCAAACAAGTCAGGCGTTACTCTGTCATTCTTCCTTGAACTCTTGCTGCTGGGTAGCACTGCAGTGTCTGCACAATGCACATTAGCCAGGATGCAACCTCTGTTTACTCGAATGTCTCTTTCAGACACATTATGAACTTGGACCATTACCCTTCTGGCATAAGCATGGGCTCTAGCGGGCAAAATACTGAAGCGACTAGCAGTCCCTCTGGCAATTTTCCGCCTTCTGGTGCATCCAACATTAATATTTTATTCTTAACATCCTTTCTGATACGGACCTCTCCTGTAAGGTACACTGGGCATTTAGGCCCAGGATCAGAGACTCAGGATCCTTCTTCCATACAATTCGACCGGTTCCTCTGGTTCTGTTTTTTCAGCATCTCTCTGTGCCTCATAGGCCTTCTTAATTAAGCGGAACTCTAAAGCTCTACTAGTCTTTGACCCCTGTTTTCATAACACAACTGTACCAGCCTTCCGAACATATGAGCATTTTTTCCAATCAACAAGGGACACCATCATACAGTCCAGTGGGGACACACTAAGGCTAGGGTCTCTACTTGTTTGGCCACTCCAGCCACGGAGGTGGGGAAAGACAGCCAAATTCGGATATACCCAGAATAGGGGTAGGCCTTCTCACTTAACCCCCATACATGCAGTCCTTCTAATGGTTGTAAGGGTACGTCTGACAAATGCTTCTGATACCAATCCTGAACATAATTGTCACTTGGAGCCACTGTCTAATCACAGCTCTTGTAGACACTCCATTCACCTTTACAGTGGTCTCCATGGAGGGACCCACTATTCTGGACCAGTCTGGAAGGGTGGTAGTGGGGGCCTGGGCAACTGACCTTGCCACAAAGGACGTGAATTAGTATTTTTGGTGCCCTCATTGGGATCATGTCTGCACCTCTTAACCACTGATTTCTTCTCGAAGCTCTCCTTGTAGCCTATATGCAACTTTGTCAGTGTCTTTGGGACTGGCATTCCCTTTCATGTGCCCATCTTTCCCTAATTATAGCAAAACATACTTTCTGGAGTTTGAGCTGGCAGGGCTACACTGGGAGCCAGGGAGGGGTATTACTAACTGGAAACCTGGGTGCCATCTCTGTCTGCGGCGTGATAAGCATTTGGAGACATCTCGTCAGTTTCTCCACTTCCATGGTCAAGGAATTGAGTTTGGAGCTGTTATCAGTAGGAGATACATGGTGGGTACCCCACCCCCATAGCAGATGCAGTCGGATATAGGTCAGGGCCTGTACTTGCAGGCGTGGCCTTCATAAAGGGACTGTTTTTGAATTCCCGGATCTCTCTCAACAGTTCGCCCCATTGTGGCATATCTTTTTCCTTGTCAGAGCACTCATTGACTGTCAACCTCTGCCCCTGAACTTCACTTGATGGGTCACCCTCAGTCACTCGGGTCGTAGCCACAGCTGTTGGTGCAGGTACCTCCCAGGTCGCCTTTCTCAACTCCTCGAATTTCTCTCATTAACTCATCATAGGAGGTGGGGATTCCAGTCGATTTGCCAGGCGTAACTGAAGCAACAGCAGTTCTGAGAAGGGGCAGACTTAAGGATTCTGTCCAGTCTGGTTCGGTCCAGTTCAGTCGCTGGCAAACTACCCTTTCTGAGGCATTCTTGCAACAATTTTTCCAGCAGAGACATACACAGACAACAACTCCCTTGGTACTGTTGTGCATTTCTTACTCTCCACCATAGGTCCTCATCAGAATCTAGGCTCCCTTACATTCTCAAGGCCTCAAGATAGGCCTGTGCAGTCGCTTCAGGGTTACTGGCCCGTTTAGCACGGATGGTAGCCAGGGCAGGACCTCGGAGGCTCTCACTAACCCTCTTTCGCTTTTTTTCGCCTTCCGAGCATTGCCATTCTAGCACTTGGGGGGCAACATAGTCTATCCAGGTCTCCCAGTCATCCTCCCCTTGGGGGGTGGGGAGGGTGCCAGAGAAGATCCTCAACCTTCGGTAAGAGTCGTGACTAATGGCAGGTGCAGAAATAGGAGTCTGCATTGGTTCAGCCACCATTACGGGCACTGGAGCAGGAGAGGGTGCTGGGGGAGGAACACCCCCAGGTGGCAAGAATAGTTTCTTCAAGTCCTCCACAGTTTTCCCCTCTCCCAGCAACCATTCAGCAAATTTCTCCTCAAAAGTTTCTGACTTTAGGATGGAGGACTCAAACGTAGCATCACTCTGCTTTGAGCCTGAAAGTCTAGCTGTAGTGGGTCTGGAAAGTGCATGCAGATGCCCAGGTAGCAGCCCAGAAAATCTCACTTACTGGGGTGCCTCCAGCAGCGGGCAGCAGAAGCAGACTTATGCCAGTTACAATAGTCACAAATGCCCTAGGAGGCATATATGAGACCAAATCATGTAGAATAATTAACCCCCATATGTAAAGAATGGGCAGATTCTTAACAACGAGTGGATTCTGTGACATCATGTGAGCTTGATAGCAAAGCTCAAAAGCTCCAGATGTCACAGATCCTATGAGGTTACTAAGAATCAGCCTGCTCTTAAAATGTAGGGTTTATTTATTTAGTTTTTGTTTACCGGGTAAAATGCAGGGATTATTTATTTCGTATATTATATTACAATGGAATGCCACCAACTAATCAGAGAAATTACAATTACCCACTTACTGTAATTGTTGCTCTTCCAGAATATCTTCACCACTGATTCACACTGACGAGTCTGGGGCCGGAGGAACTAGGACCCTGCGGGATCAAACTTTTTGAAGGAGGAAGCTGATGTCTGGTAGTGACAGGGCCTGTGCCCCCATGTGGTGCCTCATGTGCCAGCCAATAACCGTCTACGGCTCCCTCATGCACCTCAATTCTGTTCGCCAGCAGGGAAACAAAGTGGAGCGAAAATAAGAGAGATACTTTCTAGCCCAAAGGGACAGGGAAAGGATACAGGAAACAAAATAAAATAAAAGATGACTATTGTAACCCCTAGATGGCGCTATCCCAGGGGCTACTACCCCTGCCTGATTTGCCACTAACAGGTTGAGGGGCCTGGATCCAATGGCGGGTGCCTCCACCCAGAGGTCAGGGTTTGCAATAGTTAAACTAACATGTCACAGCCCTCTGGGACACTGCAACCCCTTTCTTCCCACTAGTGGCCCACACAATATATCAGAATTACCTTCACAGTATACACTTACCCGGTCTGGTTCCGGCACTGGGACCTCCTGTGAAATGAGATACAGTGCAACAATCACAGTACAGTACTTTAACATAGACAAATACCTCAGGCAGTATAACTTTGCTGAAACAAGCAGCTCTGATTTATTTAGGGGATATAACAAGGACAGGGAAATCAGGTTAATTAGCTTATCACTCTAATAATCTACCTATGGCTCTGTGCACAGGACTATCCCTATCAGTTACTGTCCCTGGGTACCCAAGCCCTAGTAGCCTAGTCAAACACTGTGGCAGCTGGTAGGGGCCCTTTCACACAGAAAAGGAGAATTAAAGTCAGCAGTACAGTAATTCCATTTGGATTTAATGTGGCAATTCAACAGGAAGCGACCCTGAATTAGTACTCACGACCTCCAAATAAGATAGGGTCCTTCAATGTCAGCAGGGCTCACTTGAGGTACACAAACCTCTTCACACATCCATATAAAAAAGCACTATACCAGGCAGGCTGCATCTGTATCGATCGTAATCTACTGCACAAGCCGAGAACACACAGCAGATTCAGTTCTGACAGACAGAGTGCAATTTTCAGCAATTCCTCCAGTCTTCTACAGGGTGAGCCTGGTTTCTACTCTTCAGAGATCCTTTGATTCTTTTCACAGGGCCAGTTCAGTCTAACAAGCTGTTACACAAGCTGCAGACGGAACTCTGGGCCTTACACGTTTTGACTAAAACTGCACACTGAAAAGCACAGGGCTCCTTCCTTCTTCACTGCCAAAGCTCAACTAAAAACTCCAACCGACAAAACCGGCACTTCCTTTGAGTTCCTCCCAGTTCTTGACTGGATTGGCTGTCACTCACAATAGACTGCTGCTGTTGGTCCAAAAACACGGAAGTCTAAACTACATCTCCCAGAGTCACTGCCCATACAATCCTCTTGTGGCTGGCTCAGATTATGAGTCCAAGTTCTGATTCGTCCAAGGCACCATTTTAGAGCTAGCTTACCCCACACTGATTGGTCCAGTTCAGCAGTTCAAAACTAGAATGGGAACTAGCAGACACAGTTCTGACTGCAAAGAAAGCAGGTTAGACAAACTGTAATTTCATTATTACTCTAAATAATTTCTGGCAAACAGTTACATCTTTCAGATAGGTTCCCTTTGCACTCCTAGTGACTGCAAAATGAAGTGAATTGGCAGCAGCTTGAGTGGTACTCAATCAAAGAAACACACAGTCCCCCATACAAACTAATTATGTCTGCAAACAGACAGCTCTTAAAGAGACAGTACCAGAGGTTCTAAAAACACTCACTGATAAATGGCTTAAATGCCAAACACCATTCAGGCTTGGAGCATTCAAGCAAGCTCCTGGAAGTCTTTTGGGAACCCCCATTTGCAGGGGGGTTACACTATCAACACAGAATCTAAGAACTGGGCCTATTAGGTGGCACAAAGGTAGTACGGTTAGGAGAGCCAGAGCCTAATATCACTAGCCAGACATATGGTGGACAGTAATAGGGAAAAGCCGTGAGCATAAGGCTCTGGCAGAAGCAAGAAAAGGGTGAGTCCTAAGTCTTAAACTGAGCCCCCTTGTAAATAAGATGACAGAAAGTGCCAACAATGAAAAAATGATATCTAGACTCCCAAAAAGGTTTTAACCCATGCTACCACATGAAAATTAAGTGAACCTTGAGTAAATTCACTGCCCTCTTTCCCTCTAGGAGAGAAAAAAAGGGTCTAAAAGGGCTGGAGTCACAGGACTAGGTAACCTCAGGGAGTCATGACATGGTCATCTCCTCTGCATTCCCCAGTGGAAGTGGGCCAAGGCCCAAAGCATAGGGAGAAATAAAGTACAGTTACGTAAGAACTTACTATAACAGTAGATCTTCGAGAGGAGCTCTTGTAGCAGGTAACACCTTTAGGACTGTAGCCGGCAGACGCCAGGACCCCATGGAAACTTTCTAGCTAGCAACTGGCAGGGACCTCCCGATCTCACTAGTATAGTATAAAAGGGTGGTCCCCAGCCCATCCCAGTTCTTTCCGCTGTTGGCAGGTGCTAGTCCCACAGTGTGCACTTGACAGCAGGAAGAACAGACCTGAGGGGAGTGAGGGAGCTGGTGACAGTTACTGGCTAGTGCACAGCACCACGCTGGCGCCGTAACTACTTGGCGTCAGTTCCTTCTGCAAAAATATGTTCTTACGGGGTCCTAATGACTCCAGCACAGATCCATCAGTGTGAATCAATAGTAAAGACTGATTCTAGGTATATCAACTGTACCACTTTTCCTGACCATACCTCTCAACTGTACCACACTATGAGGTACGTTTCTCATTTTACTTCCAAAAAGCTCCCTGTTCCACATTGTGAGGACTTGTTCCACATTCAGTATTAACATATTAAAGCAAAAATCTATAGTAAATGATGCAAAAATATATTATACAATTAATAACTGACTTTCTGAACATAAATGCAAACATTTTAACAGTGTTCTGAGCCTCGTAGGCAAAGATTTGATTAAGTGTTCCACATTTTGTTCATTTGTTCCACATTTTGAGAGGCAATGTTCCACATTTGGGGGACAAAAGGTTGAGAGGTATGCATTTGACGTGCTTGATCCTGTATCCTACGGCATCCATACCAGCAGAGCTAAATGTCCACTAGCCTCAGAATGTTCACCCCAAATAAAACCCAAACAAATACAACACACTGTCACATCAAAAATCATGATGGCAGATTAGGCCAGTGCTACAAAAGGGCTGCCAGCCCTAGACTACCTAACCAACTCCAAACAAAGTAGCACTCATGGAAAATAGCAAAATAAAAGAGGGCTCACTCAAAATAAATGAAAAACTTTTAATGCTTAAGAATGCCCAACAGCAACAGTGACCCAAATTTCACAGCTCGAGTAGCTGCCTGAAGGCCCCTGCGCTTCAGCTATCCCAGCCTTCCTCAGGAGGAGTGGCAGGAGAATTTCAAAGCATGATTTAAACTGCCAGACTGCTGCAGTCTGACTGTTTAAATTGTGATTTGAAATTCTCCTGCCACACCCCCTGAAGAATGCTGGAATAGTTGCAGCAAAACGCCTTTAAGCAGCTACTCGAGCTGTGAAATTTGTGTCACTTTTGCTATTAAGAATTCTTAAGCATTAAAAGTTTTTCACTTATTTTGAGTGAGCCCTCATTTTCTTTTGTTTTTCCCCCCAAGAGTGCTACTTTGTTTGGAGTTAACTAAAAAAACACAAACCTTATTACTTTAGAAAGCATCCTATGGCCTCCATGGCACCAAACAAAAACAGATGCCAGCTCACTGTTTGCATTCACAATAGAAGACATCAGGTGAAACCATTAATACACACAGGGGGAACTGCCGGAAACTACAAATACAAATGCCACAGAACACAAAAAAGGAGATTAGTTGTTAGCCTTGCTTGTAGAGCAGAAAGCAGCTAACTAAAAGAAGCTACCATTTTCTTATTAATTTAACACTTCTATCTTGGCAGGAATCAGTGTCTGTTGAGATTAAGCAGACAGATACTTTATTAGAAGTAGAAGGGGTCTTCTTTAGGGTAAAAAAAAGAAAAGAAAGAAAGTCAGTGTGTGTTCTGTGCTGGGAAGGGTACTGTATCGACTTACTTTGCTAAATCAGTAGGAGGAAAGAGAGCTTAATTGGGGGTGTGGCTTAGACAATATAAAAGCAGGTGACTCAAATTACAACTTCCTGTTGCTAGCCTTTTTTCTTACTAACTGCCCTCCAACCCACCCCTCCATGCTAAGCCAGTTCTACCTTTATAGCCACTGGATTTGACTGACAAGAACTTCCTGTTTGGCAGTAGGAAGGGAAGGATCATAGAGAAACATTGGTTTTGTCAACCCTAAAGGAAAAAAGTAGCTCACCCCCCCACCCCAGCTGCTGGTGGTCTGACGCTGAGCAAGGAAGAAGGAGGACACTGAAGAATATAGGAAGTTGCTGTCCCAGAACAGGAAGGGTGGGAGTTGTAAGGAGAGGAGAGAGTAAGCATACAGAGAAACAGGAGAGGGGACACAAAATAAGACATGATAGGAGTGGTGCAGTGCAATGGCTGTGGGGCGGCAGTGTTCCAGGAGACATTCTGGAGTCTGCGATGCTGCCCTATTTGCAGGCACCTCTCTGGTCTGAGGGAGGAGGTTGCCCATCTCCAGGCTGACTTGGCTAGGATTCGTGAAACCTCCTCCCCCACCCAGAGACCACCAGGGTCAATGCCACTACCTCAGAGGTTGCCAAGAAAAAGGAGAGGCTGGACCAGGGTGGGCTCAGGGAGGAGAGGGTGGTGGAACAAATTGCATCCTCCAGCTGTACCTCTCCACAATTCATACGCTCTTCTGGTGGATAGTGGTTCCTCTATGGAGAGCACTCGGTGGGGACCCCGGAGGATGCTGGAACCTTCACAAAGGAGACCCACAAGAGGGTGGCATGGGGCCCCACAGGGGAAGGAAACAACTCCTGGTGGGGGACTCAATCATTACGGAGCTAGAAATGGTTTAGGAAGGGGAGAGGGAGGTAAGGTGCCTGCCTGGCGCCATGGCTTGGAGGGACAGGAAGTGAATCCTCAGAATCGTGGGAGCAGCTGCACGAGGGATGAGCTGGATGTCACTGTCCACCTAGGGACAAATGACCTTGCTAGGAATGGGATCAGAGCAGTGCAAGAGGAGTTTGTAGAGTTGGGGAGGGGCCTTAGACAAGTAGCGCATACGGTAACCTTCTCAGAGGTGCTGCCTGTCTATGGCAAGGGTAATACTAGGGTACTCCACACCAGGGAATTCAATGAATGGACGAAAAACTGGTGTGGAGCTCAGGGTTTTATTTATTTATTTAATTAGTTAGTTAAACATCAGTTTAGAAACCTTTGAGCCAGAGGCTCATTTACAAAGGTACCTCGTCACAAAGAGGACATCAGAACAGTAGTACAAGGGACACAGTACTTACAAACAAAAAAGTTACAGTTCAATTACAATTTTGTTACAGTAGAATACAATCTCCAATGAAGCAAAAGATAACAAAAGGTGCAAAACTTATGGTCGGGGGAGAGCTGGTGGGAGTAGAAGGGAGGGAGATAGGGGAGGAGGAATTAGTAGGGAAAGGAAGGAGACCGCTCAGTGAGCATTGTCAAACAGAGTATATATATATATTTTTTTACACTAGGCCAGCGGCAGTTGCATTTTACGAGCTAAGCAGGAAGTTTCTGAGCCTGAGCTTAAAAGCAAGCTAAGGTTAGTGAGTTTGAGACACTGGCGAGGAGGGAGTTATACCAGTGGGGGCGCAGTGAGGGGAATGCCCTCTGACCTTGAGAGGTCCTGGCTCTCGGAATAACTTAGGGTAGCTCTTGACGAGCGTGATCAGCATCCCGTGCAGTACGGCATATGGAGTTGGATAGGCCTATGGGGGATAGAAGCCACGAGGGTTTTAAAGGTGAGCTGGCATGTCTGATACATGAGTCGCCTTCCAGGTTGAGTAGGGTAGCCAGGGTGTACAGCTCACATGTGTGAGTGAGTCTGGGAGCACCAGTGATAAGTCTGCAGGCCTTATTAACTGTGAGGCGAACCTTGTTGAGGGCAGTCTGATCTGCTGAGCCATAACCGAGAGCCATAGTCAATGAGAGACATGACAGAGGAGGTGACAGCCAGGCGGAGGGCATCAGGAGGGAGGCATTTCTTGTGCCGGTAAAGAATGCCTAGCCGTGAGTTGGCGACAGAATTTAGGGGCAGATATATGTCCATGGAATGAAAGTGCAGGGTCAAAGGTTATACCAAGATATTTATAGGACTGCACCTGGTCAATGATGAGATTGGGTGTGGAGTAGACAGCTAAGGGAAACTTGCTGTACTTATTTTGGGGTGGGAGAAGAGCATCGTTTTGTTTTGTTAGGTTGATAACAAGTCGGGTGCTCAGTGAACCAGGTAGCTGCAGAGTCAAAGACTAGTTGGAGGAGTTCTGTAGCAGCATGGGGTCATTGTGGAGGCAACGAGAACAGCATCATCAGCATAGAGAGCATCTTACCCATACAACTGCTGGGTAGGAGTTAAGAAAGAGTGAGAATAGTAGGGGTCCAAGAATTGAGCCTCACGGCACCCCAAACAAATGGGGCATGTTTCAGAGAGAGTACCGTTGACTTTCACACATTGGGGCGGGCGGAGAGATGGCTGGTGCACCAGGAAACAGGTCCTGAGGCAAAGCCTATTGGGTCGAGGTGGAGAGCAAAGAGGATGCAAACGGTATCGAATGCTTTAGACAGGTCAATGAATATAGCACCAGCTAGGCACCAGAGTCCAAGGAGGCATGGAGGAAGTTGAAAATTCCAGGAGTGCTGTATTGGTACTATGACCTGCTCTGAACCCGTGTTGTTCAGGGCACAGAACATTGTACTTACAGAGGTAGTCAGAGACTTGGGCGCCACAATTTTCTCTAACGCCTTAGAGAGGGGAGAGGATTGAGATGGGTCGGTAGTTACCCGGAAGAGTCCTGTCACCACCTTTATGGACAGGGTAACTGTGGCAATCTTCCAGGCAGAGGGAATTGTCCGAGACAGAGTGATTTGTTGAAAATGCCGTAATAGGGTGAGAGGACCTGATCCAGGACCTGGCGTAAAGGCAGGGATCAAGTGAGTCATTACCGATGGTGTTACCTTTTAGGGCTTTTAGCAAGTAAGGCTAGCTTCTTGCATGGTGACACGGCCGAGGTGGAAAGAGGCGGACAATGGGTGGTGGTACAGATGGAGGAGGTGGACTGAAAAAGTTACCAGGAAGTACTGAGCTAAGGTCGGTAAAGGAGTTATTGAGGTGGGTGGCAATGAGGGCAGGGTCAGAGAGGCGGTACCATTGATGTTGAGAAGAGAAGGAGAGGGGGACTGGGAGTGACCATTCAGTTGCTTGATGTTGTCCCAGAAGCACCTGGGGTTCCCCCAGGAGGAGGTAAGAGAGGCTTGGTAGTATTCCGCCTTTGCTTTGCGGATGGCCCAGGTGCACTGGTTGCGGGCGGCAGCATAGGACTGCCTGTCAGCTGAACGGCCAGTAGCAACAGCAAGGTGCCAAAGATTGTTGCGTTGCTTAAGTTGCCACAGTAGGGCAGGGGTGATCCAAGGGGCATGTTTCACTTTGGACCTCCTAGCAGTTATGGGAGCAAAGATATCACAGGCAAAGTTGAAAGTGCTTACAAAGAAGGCCAGGGCCAAGTCAATGTTGGTTGCCCTCGTCAGAGGGGACCAATCAGTGTGGGCAAGAAAGCGCTTAAGGCCTATGAGTCCCCAGGCCTAAGCCGCCTTGAGAGGTGGTTTTGACCGGGGATAAGGGCCGAGGGTTTCCCAGTTGAAAAGCACAGGAGTGGTCACTGAGGCAGTCAGGGAGGATTTGGATGTTGTGGCTGCGGACTGGCCTGTTGGTGAGGACCACATCCAGGAGGAGCTTGTCCCCCAGGGTTTTCTAGTAGGCTGTGTGACCAGTTGAGTTAGGTCAATTGAATGAAAGCCTCACGGTGGGAGGAGGGCGAGGCAGAGCCAGTTTATATTCAAGTAGCCCACCAAGATTTGGTCCGACGAGTTGGGTAGGGAGGTGAGGTAGTCAATTAGTGGGCCCAGGGCCTGGGATTGGTTCTTGGCGGGTATGTGAGGCTACGGTTAGGAATAATGGGCCTCTAGCTGGGTCAGGGGACAGCTTTAGAGTAAGTGCCTGGACCTTATGGTCGAGGTCAGCGGGGAGTGGTAGCCCCATGAGAGAATCCTTCAAATAGAAGACACAGCCCCCACCTCTCCCTGCCGACACGGTCCAACCGGTGGAGAGTGTAGCGGGAGAGAGACATGAGAGTTAGGAGTGGAGAGACAGCCAGGTTTCAACCAGGGCAACAACATCAGGTTTTGGCTTCATTGGGGATTGGGGAACCACCTGGAGGGATGCAGACCTATACTGCCGCGATGGTCTGCATCTGTCCAGGGGGGGAACCAGGATCCTAGGTGAGAGGTTTAAATGCTTCATTGGCAAGCATTTAAACTAGCCAAGGGGGGAGGCACTGAAAAGGAGCAGGGAAATCCCAGCCTCCCCCCACGAAACATGGTAATTAGTGAGGTAAACACCAAGGTGGAGAAGTCATTAGCGAGCAGGACAGAGGTAAATGTAAAAAAAGGCAAAGGCAGTAAGGACAGGAATGGGGCTAAGAGGGGTAAGGCCATCAAAAAGTGGAGGGTGATGAGTACCAATGCCCGTAGTCTGTGTAACAAGCTACCTGAACTAATGGCCTTGATGGAAGAGGGTTGCCTGGATATTGTGGCAGTCACAGAAACATGGTACAGAGAACCATGACTGGGATGTCAACATACCAGGATACACAATCTACAGGAGGGACAGGGAGGATAAAAGAGCAGGAGGAGTAGCTCTCTATGTAAAGGAAGGGATCACAGCAATAGAACTAAAGAGTAAACAGGGCGCAGACGAAGCACTCTGAGTCACCCCGGAGATAGGAAATGGCACCACAATCCGCATGGGGGTTGTATACAGACCCCCATCTCAGGGGGAGGGCATGGACAAGGAAATGATAGAAGGTGTCCTTAGAATGGCAGAAAAGGGGAAATATTGTCAATGGGGGACCTGAATATGCCAAATGTCAACTGGAGCACCTTTGCTGCAGGCACATCCAAGAGCAGGGTCATTCTTGATGCCCTACAAGGGGCATGCCTCAGACAGCTAGTATTAGAACCCACTTGGGAGGGAGCAATCTTAGACCTGGTACTCTCAAATGGGGACAGAGAAAGAATCTCAGATTTAGAAGTGGGTAGCCATCTGGGAACAAGCGACCACCAAACAGTGTGGTTCACGATAAACACAGCCATATAATCAAGCCATACAAAAGGAACAGTATTGGACTTTAGGAGGGCTGACTTTGGGAAAATGAAAGAGTGCCTCAGAAAAGCACTAGCAAACAGGCAAGAAGGAGGGGTGGAGGAACAATGGGGAGTAATCAAAACAGCCATCACAGAGGCAACAAGCTTTTGTGTAAAGCAAATCAACAAAACACAATGAAGGAAAAAAACGCTATGGTTCTCAAAAGAGGTGGCAGGGAAGGTTAAGGAGAAAAGGATAGCATTCAGGAAATATAAGGCAACACAGAAGGAGCAGGACAGAGAACGTTATCAGCTAAAGCAGAAAGAGGCTAGGAAGGCAGTCAGAATAGCAAAGGCCCAAACCGAGGAAAGGATAGCCAACTCTGTTAAGAAAGGGGATAAGACCTTTTATAGGTACATTAGGGAGTGAAGAAAGACCAAAGGAGGGATACTAAGGCTTAATAAAGGGAGGAATGTGGGTGAGGGTGACAGTTAAAAAGCAGGATACTAAACGAATATTTCTGCTCAGTATTCACAAAGGAAAAGGAGGAGGTACCTAAACCAAGAGAAAACACTCTGAAGATGGGGGTCGATACCAGTCCATTTACAGAAGAAAGGGTTCTGAAAGAACTAATAAAATTGAAGGTGGACAAAGCAATGGGGCCTGATGGGATTCACCCAAGAATTCTGAAAGAACTAAGGGTACAACTAGTGATACCACTGACTACTCTCTTTAAAAATCATGGAAGGATGGGGTGGTACCTGAGGACTGGAGGAGGGCAGATGTGATTCCTCTTCACAAAAGTGGGAGCAGGACAGAGGCAGGAAACTACAGACCAGTTAGTTTGACCTCAGTGGTAGGGAAAATGACGGAATCACTTCTGAAGGAAAGAATTGTTGAGTACCTAGAGGCCAGTGGGGCACAGAACCGAAGGCAGCATGGATTCACGATGGGAAGGGCGTGTGAGACGAAACTAATAGATTTCTTTGACTGGCTGACCAAAGTAGTAGACCAGGGAGGGTCTGTGGACATGGCTTACCTAGATTTTAGCAAGGCATTTGATACAGTCCCACACAAAAGATTAATACACAAGTTAGCCAGCCATGGAGTGGGTCCCAAGGTGGTAGCCTGGATAAAAAATTGGCTAGACAACAGGATGCAAAGGCTAGTAGTAAATGGAGTCCACAGTGAAGAAAGGAGGGTTACTAGCAGGGTACCGCAGGGTTCAGTACTGGGACCGGTCCTTTTTAATGTCTTTATAAGTGGCACTGCAGAGGAACTGGAAGGAAAAGTATGTCCCTTGCAGATGACACACATATCTGCAACAGGGTTGATACACAAGATGAGAGATGAAAGGATGAGAAGGGACCTGGCAAGGTTGGAGGAATGGTCAAATGTATGGCAGCTTAGATTCAATGCAAAGAAGTGCAAGGTAATGCACATGGGAAACAAAAACCAAGGGGAAGAGTACACAATGGGGGGGTGAGATACTGACAACAGTAAAAATGGAAAGGGACCTGGGGGTAATTATATCAAATGACCTAAAGGTGGGCAAGCAATGTGAGAAGGCAGTAAGGAAGGCTGGAGGGATACTGGGATGCATAGGGAGAGGCATCAATAGTAGAAAACAGGAAGTGGTTATCCCTCTGCACAGAAAGTTGGTGAGACCCCATCTGGAGTACTGTGTGCAGTTCTGGAGACCCCATCCCCACAAAGACATAGACAGAGTGGAGGCTGTCCAGAGGAGCGCAACCAAAATGGTGCAGGGTCTGCACTAGAAGACATATGAAGAAAGACTAAAGGAGCTTAATATGTATACCCTTGAGGAAAGAAGGGAGAGAGGGGACATGATAGAAACTTTCAAGTACCTCAAGGGAATCAACAAAGTCCAAGAGGGTAGCATCTTTCAGAAAAGAGATGCAAGAACAAGGAGGCACAATTTGAAGATCGAGGGGGGACGGTTCAGAGGTAATGTGAGGAAGTATTTTTTCATGGAGAGGGTTGTGGATGCATGCAACAGCCTCCCTGAGGAGGTTGTGGTGTCAAGAACAGTGGGGGAATTCAAGAATGCATGGGACAGACATAAGGCAGTCCTAGTGAGGGGTAGGAGGAAGTAAGATGTTGGTTAACTAGGATCTGCAGATTATCTGTTAGGTAGGAAAATGGGCAGACTAGGTGGGCCAAGCGGTCCTTGTCTTACGTCAGATTTCATGTTTCTATGTAGAAAACACTCCATCTACATATTATTGATGATCCATCACAATATGTATGGGTATTTTAAGTGTTGTCTGTGTGGTTTAACATGGTCTCTCGTGACTGATTGGGCAGACAGAACTGCTCAGCTTGCTTCTCGACGTCCTCACCCAATCACATGAAAGAAATCCTTGTTAAACCACAAGAGGCAAGTTACAACACCACATACATATAATACAAGGTAACTGAATCAGAGAGTAAACAACATATAGTTTCTGAGACTGGAGAAATTGTCACGAAAAGCTACAGAGGTAAAAACTTTTATCGTGGTTTAAAATAGCAGCTGTCTGCACTCATGCTATAAAGAAACTTTTAACAGACAGATTTATAGGGACTTTCATGAACTAACTGACAGATTTGGGTTCAAAGAGGCATTCTTAACACTTGTGTTTTGAAAGGAATTTCACAAGATATATGGTGTTAAAAGCAGAATTTTTAAACGTGACCTTTTCAGAAGGGATGGTGTTATAAATGGGGCCGAACTCACATCCAGTCAATCCTTTCTTCCCAGTCCACCGGTCCTTTCCCCATACACAAACGTTTTGTGATGTATAAGAAGGGAGAACGTTGGATCATGCCCCATACAAGTCTATGGGGACATTTTCAAGGCATATTTATGTGTAAGCAATCTTGGAAAAAAAATGAAAGCCACCACTCAACTAATAGTACCCCTATTGGTTGAGCAGTGTCTTATTTTTCTCCAAGATTGCTTAAACACACATAAACATGGCTTGAAAAATTACCTACAGACCTATACAGGGCACTCCCCAGCGCTCTCCCTGCTTAGAAGTCACAAAACGTCTGAGTGCAGGGGCAGGGCTAGCAGACCAGGAAGTGGAAGGGATTGGCTGGACATGGGTTTGGCTCCAGTTCTGATCCCTTCCCTCCCGAAATGGACAAGCTTAACAATTCTACTTTTAACAGAAATGAGCTAATGCTGATATAAGGTAATGGGTTATAAAGCCCAAATAAAAAAAATAAAAACTTAGAAATTTACTTCAAGAAAGGCTTTCTGAAGCCATCAGGAAATCAAGGTAATCATGTACAATTGCCTCAGTGCTTTTGTGCCAAGGTTCTTTGTCTTGAGGTAACCACAAATTATATAATGCTCAGTTCATGTAAAGATACATCGGATAGCGGTCTGCCTGGAAGTGGGGATGACCTTGGGACTGTTCAGCGTGAGTGACTCTCACTAGAGCAGGAGGGTAAGCCTTACATCCTGCTGAAGAGGATCTTCCTCTGCAAGGCCAGGAATGTAGGCTGAATAAATACAATGGCAGCACCAAAGCCTGGTTTAAGTAAAACTCTAAAACCACTCTGGGGAGAAACTTTTTACTGGTGTGCAGCACAACCTTGTCCTTATGGAAATCATGCAAGCTGTGTTGATTGCGCGAGCTACCAACTTTCTGACCCAGCTGACAGAGGTGACAGCAACCAGAAAAGCCACTTTGCAGAACATGAAACCAAAATCATATAGTTCCAGTGGCACAGAAGGCTTGCCATGAGCATGGCCAAGACCAAGTTCATGTCCCATGCAGGAGAAGGCTTGTGGAGATGTGGAAAATATGGTAAAAGCCTCTGAAAATGCAGTGGACTACCCACCCCAAAGTCAAGCAGGGGAACCCCGCTGTAGCTCAATACACAAAGACAGCTGTCAACTGCATCTTCAACAAAGTTGCATAGAGGCCATATTGGACAAAGGCCAAAGGTAGTAAAGAACTGAGCTGACTGGGCACTCGATGGGTGCCACTCCATGGGTGCCAGACAGCACTCCTGGGACCATACTGAGGACCTCTTCCATTTAATAACACAGATTTTTGGAGTGGAGGGTTTGCATGACACCTCCAACACCATGAGAACCTCCTCAGAGACACAACACCAGCCTTTCAGAAAACAGGCCATCAGATGCAAGATCTATAGGTCTGTATGCTGAATCTTCCCCTTGGACTGAAATGAGAAGACCCAGCCTAAGCAGGAGCTTTAATGGACACTTGGTGCTGTGATGTAGAAGCTCTGGATCACGATATTGGCAGGGCCATGTCGAGGTTATGAGTATCGGCTGAGCCCTTTGAGGCATATCTTAGTATGACATTATACACCAGAAGAAAGGGTGGGATGTCATATAGAAATTTGCTGGTCAATTTCAAGGCAAATACCTTGTCCTGAATTGTGCCCTGAACAGGTGGATGCCTATAGACAGATGAGTGGCAGTCTGCAGTCTCCCAGTGTACAAACAGGTCAATGTAAGGAGTACCCAAAAAATTGAAAGACATGGCACACAACTTCCTGGTGTAAAGACCACTGGTGGGACAAGTTTCTCAGGCAGCTGAGGGTGTCCACCAGCTCAATAATAAATTATTGAAACTCATCTCCAGAGCTTCCTCACACAGTTTGGAAGAATGGGCTCCCCCTTGTTAGTTCACACAGAACACTGCCATGGTGTTGCTTGCGTAAACCAAAACTAGATGACTGGCCACTACTGAAGGAAATGTCTACAGTGCTTGGCAGACTACCAAAAATTCAAGCACACAGATATGCAGCTAGTGTTCCAGTGGTGTCCACAGCCCATACACCCGCAAGTCCTCCAGATGTGCTCCCGGAATCAAAAGGAAGGCATCCTTGGTCAGGACTTGCATAGGTTTGGCTCGATTAAGGGTACTCCTCTGGCAGGTGCTCCCGAGCCAGCCACCCAGCGATCACCTTGGTCATTGGTCAAGTGACCATGACTGGCTGGGACTGGTGCGCTGACCACTGTGTTTTGAACTCCCACTGGAAATGGAGTACCCGAAGCTAGGCCCACTGAATGACAAACATCATGGACAATATCAGGCCAAGAAGATGGATGAAAACTCAAAACAGGGGTGTGTCCCACAAATGAAAGGAGCAGGCACACTCCATCAGCTCCAGAGCCCAGTGAGAAAACAGCCAGGCTTGAGCCTCCCAGAGTCTAGCTGAGTTGTGATGAATTCCATACTGATTTGCGATCAACTGTGACTTCTCCAGATTCAGAATGAACCCAGACTGGAGAAAGTTTCCACAGACAACTAGAGAGCTGTCTAAGTCTCCGAAGGCAACAGGCCCCGGATCATCAAATTGTCCAAATAAGGGAATGAGTAAATTCTTTGCAGACGAAATAGGCTGCCACCACTACCAGTTGGTATAAATGTGTAGTGCTGTGGAGAGGCTAAACAGCGTGACTCTAAACTGATGCAGGTCATTCTACAGTTGAAAACACAGTAATCAGTGATGGGAAAAACTGACCAAACGTGAAAATAAACATCATTCAGGTCTAGGGGCAGAACCCATCCCTGTGTTCCAGCAAGGGTGTCACTTCACTCAATGTTACCATCCTGAATATTCTGAGTCAGATACAACAGTTCAGACCACACAGATTTTCATATATATATAAATATTTATATTTTAGCGTGTTTCCCGTTTTCTCACTGTAACCTGTCCCCGTACCTCAGCTGTGTGTGTGGAGGCATTTGCACGCCGCATCTCAAGGTGCCCTCCCACTATGTGCTGCCCCCTCTGCCTATGCTAACTACCGGACCTCTACCCAGTGGCAGCAGGACTACGAGGGATAGGGGGCAGCAGCCGCCCCAGGAGAGGAGAGCTGCCTGTCAGCTGCTCAATCCTGCCCCCCCCCCATGCTGGCTCCCCGACGACCAGAGTCTGTTCCCAAACCCGGGCCGCCGATGTGGCGCAAGGTAAGGTGTCTAGCACCTCAGCCCTCTGTGCCAGTGGACCAGCCAGACACATTCGTCATCTTAGTGACCAGTTAGATATCTGGACATGTACCTGGTTGACTTCGTTGGCTACAATGCGCTCAATCGTGTTTTGTTCATAAGGCAAACAAACTTCCCTCTTGGCACCTGCAAGTGTTCAGGAGTATGTGGTTGATACAAAAGTACTGTCAGGTGATGTGGCCATGGCACAAAGTGTAATGAGAGTCCACTGTTCATGATCTTCAGCATGGCTGGTTGTAGTATTATAGTTTATTTATTAGGTGCCCTATTCCCCAGGTTCAGAGCACCTTCCACACACATGTACATAAATAGACACACAAATACCGTCCCCAATAAAATTACAATAAATATAAATAATAACAAGATTTGCCTGACACCAACAAGGCTGGTTTTGCTTTTAATGTTATCTTTATTTGTGTAGCAGGCAGCCCTGTCTTGCCAGTCTCACTGTTACAGTTGCAGTTGTACAGACAGCTGGTGAGACCACATCTGGAGTACTGCGTGCAGTTCTGGAGACCCAATCTCCGCAAAGACATAGACAGGATGGAAGCTGTCCAGAGGAGGGCAACTAAAATGGTGCAGGGTCTGCACCGGAAGACATATAAAGAGAGACTTAAGGAGCTTAATATGTATAGCCTCGAGGAAAGGAGGGAGAGAGGGACATGATAGAAACTTTCAAGTACCTCAAGGGAATCAACAAAGTCAAGAGGGTAGCATCTTTCAAAAAAGAGCTGTGCAAGAACAAGGGGCACAATTTGAAGATAGAGAGAGGCGACTCAGAGGTAATTTAAGGAAGTATTTTTTCACAGAGAGGGTTGTGGCTGTATGGAACGGCCTTCCAGAGGAGGTTGTGGAGTCAAAAACAGTGGTGGAATTCAAGCATGCATGGGACAGTCATAAGGCAATTCTAGGGGGTGGGGGTAGGAAGAAGTAGGCTGCTGGTTAACTAGGATCTAAAAACAGTAGTGATCCCAAAAGGGGAAAAAGGAGCACCAGGATAATGCGGTGCTGTGGAAACTACAGAAAACATAAGTAAAAATAAATCTCAGCACCCGCACAGCCAAATTAAGAAAACGTTTCAAATGATAAAAATCATATTTATTATAGACCACAACTAGCACACATAACAGACTGACGTTTCACTTGGCTCCTACCCAAGCTTCTTCAGAGTAAAAGACATTTACCATATAGTAGTACTTAAATGTCCTTTTGCCAAGCCATGTGATTCCTATTGCACCAATGGTATCCAAGAACAAATTAATGTCTATTAAAGAAACAAAAACCTTAAAGTTACATATCATATAAAACCTTTTTCATATAGACTAGTAAAAAACTGATACGAAAACATCACCCATTACTAATACGTTTGTCAAGAAAGGGGGACCAAATAGATAAATTTTGCTACCTAATAAATTATATTTATTTATTAAATATGTCTGAAAATATCTGAAAAATATATATTTGTGGAGAGGTCCTCTTGTTATTTTTTTATTTTTTTATTTAATTATTTTACTTATAAAGATCCTATATTTTATTTATAAAGATCCTATATTTTATTTATATTTTTTCAAAAATGCTGTCAGCTCAAAATTATCATTCATGCCTTTATTTTCACAAGCTCCCAATGTATATATCAGAAGCTCTCTCTGACCTATTTTCTTATTCAGATCTCACCCCTCGGTCCCAATGTGACCTGTTCCAAACCAAAAATTTAAAATTATGATTTATTAGGTCCATATTTCAGTACATGTTTAACTATAGCATATGAATCATCCTTTTCTCTATAAGCTCTAATGTGTTCACCTATGCTCACTTTCAATTTGCATACTATCGTCCCACATAAAAAAGCCCCACACTCACAAGCTAGTAAATATACAATATTCATACTGTTGCATGTAACAAAGTCATATAACTCCATGAATTTTCCAGAAATTGGGTGTATAAAGTTTTACAGCAATTAATATACTTACAATATATGCAATTTCACACCTATATGTTCCTTTAGGTCTCGTTGTAAGCAATGTTTGTCCACTCTTAGAATTTAAGCCTATCATATTGGATACTACATAATCTTTGATACTTTTGTTCCTCCTGTACACTATATTAGGACCCTTTTAACCATCTCTCTTAGTTTTGGCTCCAGGTTTAAAATTGGCCAATTACTCTTTCTGATTTGTTCAATATCATTGGCCTGATTAGAAACTTGTAACAAAGGGACAGCTCACTTCAGATTTAGAGACCCCTTGTAATGTATTACCTCGTTTCTATCTAATTTATCCACCTTTCTAACAGCTGCCACTATACTCTATTACTATATCCCTATCTTTAAAGCACTGTATTTGCTGTCCTTGTTTAATTTTGTATTCCATAGGTTCAGAACAATTTCTAAGCGTTCTGATAAGCTGACCTTTAGTATATTGAACTTGGTATGAAAGGGATGGCAACTATCATGTCTTAATAAGGTATTTCTATCCGTTGGTTTTGAAATAGTGGTATGCACCCCTCATTGCCATCTTTATATATCTTCAAATCCAAAAAATTAATACTTGTCAGATGTACATCGTATTTATACGTTAAGCAACTACTTGTTGTTTCCATCCATTGAATGAAGTCTCCAAATTCATTCTCTGAACCCTTCCATATTATCAAAATGTTGTCAATAAAACGATGCCATAAATCAATCTTATCTATAAATGGATTAGTGTCCACTTCATATAAGTAGTCAACCTCCCATTTACCAACAAATAGATTGGCATAACTCGGGGCCATTGTGGTGCCCATAGCTGTACCTCTAATCTGGTGGTATAGTACTCCTCAACAAAAAACATTCATAGTAGTACTATTTCTGCTAGTCGCATAGAAATTCCGTGGGGACTTTAACCAGATCTTCTTCACTTCTAAAATTTAAAAATATTTTATAGCCTCCAAACCTTCATCATGAGGTATAACCGATACAGAGAATTGACATCTACAACTGAGAAATACCATGTTTTATCCACATACAAATCTTCAACCAGTTGTAGTACTTGAGTTGAATCTCTCAAGTAGGATCTCAGATTCTGTACAAGTGGTTGTAAGAAACCATCCAAATACATAGAAATGGGTTCTGTTAGCCATCCATTACAGAGACAATCGGTCTCCTGGTGGGTTCCTTGGATCTTTATGTATTTTAGGAAGTGCATAGATGACTGGAATAACTGGATGTGCTACTGTTAATGTTTTATATTCCAAATCCGAAATATAGCCTTTAATAAAGCCCTCATTCAAACATGTATCTATCTTTTGTTTAAATACATCTATAATCGATGAGTTGTTTTAATATAAAATGTTTCAGCTTTAATTAGTCTCTTAACTTCCCAACATAATCCACAGTATTAAGAACCACAATTGCCCTCCTTTATCAGCCGGTTTAATGGTAATTGACTTATTGATCTTTAAACAGTTTAAGGCCTCCATTTCATCCTTAGTACAATTGTATTTAGGTCCCCGTTTTCTCTCTCAGAGACCTCAAATCAATTCACATTTTTAATAAAAGCGGATACAGTAGAATTCATGGTGGACAGTACTCTGATCTTGGCTGTAACCTTATATACCTGCTGTCCTCTCTGAATCTTCTTGTTCATGTATACATTTAAGAATCAAATTTCTCCCAAATTTGTGTAAATCTCGAAACTACGAAATGCGAAAACCACTTGTACAGAATCTGAGATCCTACTTGAGAGATTCAACTCTACAACTGGTTGAAGATTTGTATGTGGATAAAACATGGTATTTTTAGTTGTAGATGTCAATTCTCTGTATACGGTTATACCTCATGATGAAGGTTTAAGGAGCTATAAAATATTTTTAAATTTTAGAAGTGAGAAGAAGATCTGGTTAAAGTCCCCATGGAATTTCTATTGCGACTAGCAGAAATAGTACTCACTATGAATGTTTTTGTTGAGAAGGGTACTATACCACCAGATTAGAGCACAGCTATAGGGCACCACAATGGCCCGAGTTATGCCAATCTATTTGTTGGTAAATGGGAGGTTGACTACTTATATGAAGTGGACACTAATCCATTTATAGATAAGATTGATTTATGGCATCGTTTTATTGATGACATTTTGATAATATGGAAGGGTTCAGAGAATGAATTTGGAGACTTCATTCAATGGATGGAAACAACAAGTAGTTGCTTAACGTATAAATACGATGTACATCTGACGAGTATTAATTTTTTGGATTTGAAGATATATAAAGATGGTAATGAGGGGGTGCATACCACTTTATTTCAAAAACCAACAGATAGAAATACCTTATTAAGATATGATAGTTGCCATCCCTTTCATACCAAGTTCAATATGCCTAAAGGTCAGCTTATCAGAACGTTTAGAAATTGTTCTGAACCTATGGAATACAAAATTAAACAAGGACAGCAAATACAGCGCTTTAAAGATAGGGGATATAGTAATAGGAGTATAGCGGCAGCTGTTAGAAAGGTGGATAAATTAGATAGAAACGAGGTAATACATCACAAGGGGTCTCTAAATCTGAGTGAGCTGTCCCTTTGTTACAAGTTTCTCTAATCAGGACAATGATATTGAACAAATCGTAAAGAGTAATTGGCCAATTTTAAACCTGGAGCCAAACAAAGAGATGGTTAAAAAGGGTCCTAATATAGTGTACAGGAGGAACAAAAGTATCAAAGATTATGTAGTATCCAATATGATAGGCTTAAATTCTAAGAGTGGACAAACATTGCTTACAACGAGACCTAAAGGAACATATAGGTGCGGAAATTGCATATATTGTAAGTATATTAATTGCTGTAAAACCTTTATACACCCAATTTCTGGAAAAATCATGGAGTTATATGACTTTGTTACATGCAACAGTATGAATATTGTATATTTACTAACTTGTGAGTGTGGGCTTTTTATGTGGGACGACAGTACTAAATTGAAAGTGAGAATAGGTGAACACATTAGAGCTATAGAGAAAAGGATGATTCATATGCTATAGTTAAACATGTACTGAAATATGGACGAATAAACATAATTTTAAATTTTTGGTTTGGAACAGGTCACATTGGGACCGAGGGGTGGAGATCTGAATAAGAAAATAGGTCAGAGAGAGAGAGCTTCTGGATATATACATTGGGAGCTCAGAAAATAAAGGCATGAATGATAATTTTGAGCTGACAGCATTTTGAAAAATATAAATAAAATATAGGATCTTTACAAGTAAAATAATTAAATAAAAAATAAAAAATAACAAGAGGACCTCTCCACAAATATATATTTTCAGATATTTTCAGACATATTTAATAAATAAATATAATTTATTAGGTAGCAAAATTTATCTATTTGGTCCCCTTTCTTGACAAACGCGATTAGTAATGGGTGATGTTTTTCATCAGTTTTTACTAGTCTATATGAAAAAGTTTTATATGATATGTAACTTTAAGGTTTTGTTTCTTTAATAGACATTAATTTGTTCTTGGATACCATTGGTGCAATAGGAATCACATGGCTTGGCAAAAGGACATTTAAGTACACTATATGGTAAATGTCTTTTACTCTGAAGAAGCTTGGCAGGGAGCCAAGTGAAACGTCAGTCTGTTATGTGTGCTTAGTTGTGGTCTATAATAAATATGATTTTTATCATTTGAAACGTTTTCTAATTTGGCTGTGCGGGTGCTTGGATTTATTTTTACTTATGTTAACTAGGATCTGCAGCTTATCCATCAGGTAGGGAAATGGGCAGACTGGGTGGGCCAAGCGGTCCTTATCTGCCGTCAAATTCTATGTTTCTATGACCATATCCAACAACAGTTTTACAGATTTTTTGCATACTGTCCTTACAGAGAGGGCTTTGATGCAGCACTACTTTTCAGTAATGCTCCCTTATACTGTATGTACACAACAGTTCAAGTCCACAAACACCAGGCAACTAAACGTTTCATCTCACCTGCACCAGAATCACTTTTAGCCCCTTCCCCCCCTTCCCTATCACCATATTTATGTTTGATTCTATGATGGTCTGGGCTGGACACCGGACCAGTCAGGTAGTTGGAGGGGGAATGACAGATTTTCTTTTTTATTTCCTGATGGGCCAGGCTGTGCATCAAACCTGTCAGGTAGTTTGTTTTATTCCCTGATGGTCCAGGTTAGGCACCAGACGCAGGCTGGGATACAGTGTGCATGGCAGTGGTAAGTGCAGCAGAAGCCCCAAGCCTCATGCGTAGTGTTTAGAGTTCCTCACTGTAACCTGAGTGGATGGGCATGAGGCAAGCAGTGTGTTACTACCCCACCTATTCCACCTTCCACTCACCACTTTGCCGCTGGCTCCTCTTTATCTTCATATGACTTAAGACACAGGCCAAACAAAGTAGCTGGAGGGAAGGGAGCAGATTTCTTTAGCTCACAGTTGGGCCAGGTTGGACATCAGACATGTCAGGTTGTTGGGGGATGAGGGCAGTTTTTTTAATTTCCTGATGGGCCAGGTTGGGCACTGGATACTCTGTCAAGCTGTTGGGGGAGGTGGTATATATATTTTTATTCCCAGAACAGGCTGGGTTGCATACTGGACTCATCAAGTAGTCTGGCGGAGAGGGACTTTTTTCTTTTTATTCCCTGATGGCCTGGATTGGGTATCAGGCAAGTCAAGTAGTTTGAGAGGGGAAAGAGGGCCAAATTTGTTTTTGTATTCCAACAGTCCAGGCTGTGCACTGGATCTGTCAGATTGTTTGGTTGGGGGGAGTGGGAGTGCAGATTTCTCATTTTTAATTTTTGTTTTTTTCCCTGCCAGGTCGGGCATCGGAAATTTTATTCTATTCTATATTCCCCACGTACCAGAATGGAACTCCTGTGTCTTATAAAACAATCTGTGATACAGTGTGTAAGAAAATCATGTTGGCTAACTGTTTTGCAAACTGCCTCACCTTGCCCCCCTCTTGCTTCAGTAAAGTACAGTTACGTAAGAACTTACCGTAACAGTATATCTTTGAGAGAAGCTCTTGCAGCAGGCAACACTGGTAGGACTGAAGCCGTCAGGCATCAGGACCCCAAAGAAAACTTCTAGCTAGCAGTCTACAGCGGGGACTGCCCCTGCCAACATCAGCATGCTGGACGCCTGCCTATGGTGGTATAAAGGTGCGGTCCCTCAGACCTACCTCAGTTCTCCCGTCGGAGAGCCCAAGCAAGGAGAACTGAGGCAGTTCCTCAAAGCTGAGGAAAGGAAAAAAGCTAATGCAAAGGAGAAATAGCAACAGGGGAAGGCGGAAGGGAAATGGGTGCAGATTAGAGTTCGTGCTGCGCTCTATGGTCCAGGCAGGGTGCTTGTGCAGGGCTCCCACCCTTAACTCACAAGACAACAGAATGGGTGGGCACCAGCACTCCAGAGCCAGGAGTTTTAAGATAACCCCAATAAGGAGGTCCACAAAATTTCTTTCAAAACATTTGTGAATTTTTTGAAAGAAATTTTATGGATCTTCTTCATTGGAGTTATCTCATAACTCCTGACTCTGAACTGCTGGTGCCCATTTTGTTGTCTTGTGGGAGGGAAATCACGCTGCTGCTAGAGCTCCTCTTGAAGCTTCATCTACTGTTACAGTAGGTTCTTACGTAACTGTACTATCTCACTTAGAGGGGCTCTTGCAGGAAACATCGGTAGAACCAGTCCCAAGCAGTACTGAAACTGGCCAAAAGTCAGCTGGGAAGAGGCAAAACAGACAACAGAAGGTTGTTCAGGAAAGTATGCCCTAAAGGACAGCTAGGCCAAAATTGGCCCTACGCTTTTTTGAAGCGATGTCCAAGCTGTTAAGGCGGACAAAGGTGTGAACCGAGCTCCAAGTGGAAGCTGCACAGATGTCCGCAGCAGACACATTTCTGAAGGAGGCAGCAGAGGTGGCTACACTCCTGGTGGAGTGACCCTTGACTGCCCCAGGCAAGGGTTTGTCATACTTACGGTAGCAGAACATAATGCAATTTGCCAACCATTTAGACAAACACTGTTTCAAAACAGGAGCCCCTTCTCTTGGGGCAGACCAAACAAATAACTGATCAATCTTGCAAACTGGTCGGATGCAAATCGTAATAATGCAGTACCCTGTGAACATCCGAAGTATGAAAAAGGCCTCCCCTTATTAGAATATTCAGGAAGTAAACAGCTAGATGGATGGATTGTTTAACATGAACTCAGACACCACCTCTGGAAGAAATTTAGGATTACTACACAACACCACCCTGTCTTTGTGAAAAACTAAATAAGGCTCTTTACACATCTAAGCCTGAGGCTCAGAGATCCATCAAGCTAACTGCTATGACTGGGCCAGCTGGTTATGATTGCTCTATGATATTTGTAATATAAAAATATAGTATGTGAGTCTGTGCTCCATGGGCCCCCCCCCCAGGTTTCAGTGAAATGACAGGATATATATTAAACCAGGAGATCTCTGTAATGTAATTAACTTCCTTGAGACATTGCATTTTATGGCCTTTTTATGACCTGTTGCTTCTTTGAAGTGAAAATGAAATGGGAATTTATGAGTCTGCCAAAGGATGAAAATCATAAACTTTTATGACGTCTTAAGAGGAAGAACATTTAATACCAACTGGTGTTAAAAAGCTATAAAACCCTTTGAAATGCCTTGGGAGAAGGAACTGGGAAATCAAAGACTTATAATTTGGGAAATGAGTTTTTGCTGATGTCACCTTATTTAAAATACCTCCTGACTGGACATCATGTTTGTATTTTTTTTATATTCTAAAAGGAGGAGCTAGACGACTCATAGCAGGGGTGTGGAGAGACACAGTTCTGGTGTCTGATCTTTTTGTCATATTGCATCTTGGGATGCTAGAGAGACAGAGCTATTAGCTCTCTGATATAACTATAAGCACTATAGAGGTAGTGCATTACATAGAAAAAGTTTAAATGTATTGTGGTAGGAGGTTTTTGTCTTGTACTTTTCCTTGTTTTCTTTTAAGTGATTGTATGCTCTTGGATATATTGCTCTGTGTTTACATTTTTCATATTTTTATCCATTTTTAGTAAATATAGTATTTAAAAGACTGCCTTGGGTTGTCTGCCAGTTCTTTTTTTGCATGTGACGTATAGATGGTTAAGTCTGAAAATTGTTCAAGAAGCTTGATGGTGTTACTAAACTCGGAAAAGGTAAGAATATACCTAAGGTCTTTTATAGAGTTTTAAGGGTTCATTTTGGATACCTGGTTAGGTGCCCTTAGGCGAAAGATATATTGCATCCCTCAAAAAGAATATTATCTGAGTCTGTACATTTGGGTACGCTAGCATAAGGTTCACAGTTTGAATCCCCCAGAACTTGAGACTAAAGGTGATTCGGACCCACAAGCAGACAGGAGAGTTACCCTGTTACCTGTTCACACTCTTGCGCGCGGAGGTTGGCACTGTGGGAGCAGAGGGCCTGACCTGCTGAGTGCGTTTGTGACAAGGGCAACTAAAAATAATGCTTTCCATGACAGAAAGCATAGCTTGCAACTCCCGGCCAGCTCAAAGAGAGGCAAAGTGAGCTTTTCCAACATAAAAAGAAGGTCCCATGGTGGGATGGGATCCCGAATGGGAGGTTTCAAATGCAGGATACACCACAAGAAAGTGCAGGATACATCCAGCTGGGCAAAAGCTTTGCCTTCATTAGGTGCATGGTACACAAAGATGGTGGAAAGGTGCACCTTAAGCGATAAGTACCCCCAGACCAGATTCCAAGAAGGAAAGGAGGTACTCCAAAATCAGGTTCACTGGGCAGGTAAAGGGATCCAACTGGCGAGCGGCAGCCCATATGGAGAAGCGCTTCCATTTCATAGCATAGGTGGCTCTCATGGAGGGTTTCTTAGCAGCCACCAATGCATCAGCAACCCTGGAGGACACTCCAAAGTGGATGATAGTGAAGTCTGCAGAAGCCACGCATGGAGGTGCAGAGACTTGAGGTCTGGATGGAACAGGGTGCCCCACTCCTGGAAGCGTAATCCAGTGCAGAGGGGCAAGAGATCAGGGGTTCCATTGCCAGCTGCTGCAACAGAAGGAACCAGATCTGATTGCAGCCAGTAGAGAGTTATGAGGATCATCTCTGCCCCCTCTGACTGAAGTTTGAGGAGAATCCACTGCAGAAGTAAGAAGGGAGGGAACGCATAGAGAAACCTCCCTTTCCAGGAGAGAGACAACACATTTCACCAGAAAACTCCAGGCCCTGGTTTGAGTGAACATAAAAGCGGCAGTTTTGCACTGAGTGGGGATGCAAAAAAGGTCCAACTCTGGGCATCCCTGTCTGTCGAAGAGGTCATCGACTACTGTGGACAGCAGTTCCCACTCATGCATCCTCGACCTGGACTGACTTAGGCTGTCGGCCAGGATAATTTGGATGCCTGGAACATGGACGGCTGAGAGTTCCAGGCCATGCTCAATGGCCCAATGCCACACTCTCAAGGCTTCCTGACAAAGGGGGTAAGAATGAGTGCTCCCCTGTTTAGTGATGTAGAATATTACTGACATGTTGTCCGTCTGTACCAGTAGTGGACCAGGAAGAAAGTGGGTCTGGAAGGCCTGTAGAGCATACAGAACTGCTCTCATCTCCAGCACACTGATGTGGAGATGGTGCTCTGACTCAGACCAAGTGCCAAGAGTCTGACGGACAGCTAAATGGGCTCCCCAGCCCAGGGCCGAGGTGTCTGTAGTGAGGATCTGTTGAGGAGAAACAGTTCGGAGGGGGACCCTCTGGAGGAGATTGGAAAGATTCTGTCATCAGTCCATGGTCCTTTTCACTGGAGTTGACACCAGCACCTGTTGGTCCAGGTCGTCGGTGTGCAGATCCCATTGGGTCTGAAGAGTCCATTGAGGAACTCTCATATGGAGGTGAGCCAGGGGAACCGTGGATATAGCCACCGCCATGTATCCCAGCAGGCTGAAGAAACATCCTGGCTGTAACCTCACGACTGGCAGATACCAGGCATGCTTGATGCGATCAAGCCTTCTGCCCTGTCCTCCGGAAGAAAAGTCTTGCCCTGAAATGAGTGCAGGACTGCACCTATATATTGGAGGCATTGGCACAGAAAGAGAAAAGACTCTGGCAAGTTGATAGTGATCCCTAGGGTCTGGGACAGCCAAAAAGTGCTTTCCAGGATCTGTGACAACAGAGTCCTGGAGGGGGCTATGAGCAGCCAGTCATCCAGATACAGGAACACATAAAAGCCTTGCCTCTGCAGAGCCACAGCTACCACTGCCAGGCAGCTGGTAAACACCCGAGGTGCAGAAGAAAGGCAAAAGGGGAGGGCCTAGAACTGGAACATGTCCCCTTGAAAACAGAAACGGAGGATGCGGTAGTGGGCAGGAAAAAACAGGATATGGAGGTAGGCATCCTGCATATCCAGAGAACAGAGCCAGTCCCCCTGGTGAAGGAGGAGCAATAGTCCCTGCAAGGTCACCATTCCGAATCACTTGTACTCTATACAGAGGTTCAGCTGACCAAGGTCCAGAATTGGTCTCAGGTGCCCCATCTTCTTGGGGACTAGGAAAAAGTGGGAATAGAACCCTTTCCCTCTTTAGCTTGGCAGTATGGGCTCTATAGCCCTTTTGCACACGAGAGCCTAGATCTCTTCTCGGATAAGGACAATGTGGTCCTGAGGGTAATGGGAGGATAAGGGAAGATTTTCCAGAGTGGTGTCCAGAAACTCAAGGGTATGACCCTTTCAATGATCTGAAGCACCCATTGATCTGAGGTTACTGCACGCCAACAGTCCAGATATAGGAGAGCTGATCCTCGACTGCTCTCCCCCAAGTCCTCTGCTGGGGGGTCAGGCAAGGAGACAGGCAGAGGCACTGGGATGGGCAGAGCAGCTGTAGGTGCTCAGGGGTCCTAGGGCAGATCCCCAGCTGGCAGGGTACTGGCTTTAGTGCTTGAAGGAGCCCTTCGACTACTGACCCTTAGGGGGTTGTCAAGAGGGCTGACGAAAGAACTGATGTTGGGAAGGCCGCTGCTGTGAGTGGTACATAGAATGTACTGACCTCAGGGCCTTGCCAGATTTCTGAAGGTGGGAGAGGATATCCTGGGCATCTCCAGCGAACAGAACAGAACCCTGGAAAGGGGAATCTAAGATTTTGGCCTGAACATCGGGGCAAAACCAGACATCCTGAGCCACAAACAGTGGCGAATGCAGATCCCTGTTGCTGCCCCACATCCGGAAGCATCAAAAGTGTTGTATGCTACCCTTAAGCACATGACTGCCCACGTCAGAATCAGACTTGAGGAGTTGGGGTAACTGTGTTTTAGTGCAATTTTCAGGGAGGGATTGAACCAGATCCCTCACCTGATCCCAAATGGCATTCTGATACTGCACCATATGGGTCAAATAGTTCTGAGCCCAGATGACCAGAGTGGAAGAGGAATACACCTGCTTCCCCAACTGGTCTAGTTGTCGGAATTCCCTGTCTGGAGGATGGGTGCTGAGGTGCTTGGGTTTCTAGTACGGTCATGAGCTGCATTCAGGACCACTGAATCCACCAACTGGTGTTCGCTAAAGAAGTCTTTGCCCACTGGGCGATGGTCCAGGCAAGTAATCCGCCTTTTAGCCAAGGCTGAGGTGGTCAAGGTGTGAGACCAAGCCGCACTGGTCATGTCATCATAAGAATCGATGAGCAGTGGTACCACCACAGGGAGGGTCTCCTTTTTCTGGAGGTAGATGGCCAGTCGTCGGCGCTCCAGGCCGAGTTCTGCAATTGTTTAACCAGGCCTTCAACCTAGTCAATCATGCCTTACTTATCTCTTGGCTCAGTTCCTCAGTTTCCCATCCCATAAGCCATGTTCTGGGTAGGGAACTACCTAACAAATCATACACAATTTGTTAGTATTGGCTCTGATGTATCTGACACATCTCTGATTACTTGTGGTGTCCCATGGGGTCCATTTTGGGCCCCTCACTATTTTCTATTTTTGTTAATGAACTTCTCTCCCTTTGCAAAACATGTAAAACCATCCTTTACGCAGATGACTTCATTCTTTTTTCCCCCCAAGGTAGTTTTCTTTCTGAATTAACTGCAGCCTTGAATCACAATTTGAAAGAGTCTGCAAATGGTTTCGAGCTAACTCACTGGACTTGAATTCAAAAAAGACCAAATCTATGATTTTTGGGACTACCTCTACATATCAATGCCAAGAATGACTGTAATCTACAACTTACCTGTATATTCTCTGTAACCTCTTCTCTGCCTGCACTTCTCCATATAATGTCTCTCCGGGTCGCCCCCTGAAAAAGGAGCCTTCGGGGCTCAGTGGGCCTACCCGGTCATCAAAATTTAATAAATAAAATAAATAAATAATGACAACCCGTCCTTATGTTTGTACGATTTGAATGGTTTGGCCATTGAACAGGTTTATCAATTTAAGTACCTTAGGGTCCTTTAGGACCCTGGGTTGACTTTTTCGCTTCAGGTTCAAACAATTGTTCATACTATAAATCAAAGACTGGGTCTGCTATATAAATGTAAAAATTATTTCTCCTTTGAAGTAAGAAAATCAACTGCAGTTGGATCACTGTTGCCACATTTTGATTATGTTTCTTACATTTACTTTAATCTTGGGAGTAAGGAGTTACATTCTTCGAAAGTTGTCTACAATAATATTTGTTGTTTTGTTCTTTTGGTGCCTATAAGAACTCACCACTGCGTTTTTATATTCTCAGCTGGGTTGGCTGGCTCTGATGGCCAGAATCAAATATTTTTTTTAAATGTGTTTTTCACACTTCATTGTTTCCATGGGTTCCTTCCATGAGGACCTGAGGCTCAGGACTGGTCTGCATGCTGAGTGCTCCTGACTGACCCAATGCTGTCCCACTGCTGTTAGTTACTTCCTCAGGACCTTTTTCGGCACTGCAGGACAAGCACGCACCCCTCATCAGGAGGAGGGTAAGAGGGCCTGCTACTAAGTGGCTCCATGGGAGTCTTATCGCCTTCTGCAGACCAGGGACAAATGCTTGGCTAACTTTAAGGCCACGATGGATCAGACTATATTTCAACAGTACAGAGGCTTAGGAATGAATGTAAAGAGCAATCAGGACTGCCAAGAGTGATTACTGTAAAACCGCCTTCTAAACTCAGCTAAGGACCCCAGGAACTTCTGAAGGAACATCAAAACATAGTAAGTGGTTCCTCCAACTGTGGGGTCTCTGATATGCTCATTGATGGATCAAATTGTAAAATCCACTAACTATTGCTAATACATTGAACTCTCGCTTCACTGATTTGTCTGCTTTCACCTCCCTATTCTCCATTGGTGGGAGCAACAGTCGAGTCATGCCTCCTGCCCCACAGTCACCCCCACCTCCCGTCCGTTATTCTACTTTAGGGCAGTGACAGCAATGGAGACATAGAGACTTCTCTCTGGTCTCTTCCCCCCCCCCCACACTAGTGTTGGCCATGATAGCCTTAAACCTAGGCTCCTTCAACTTGGTGCCTCATACATTGCCTCCCCTGTGGCTCATATCTTCAATATGTTTCTTGCCCTCGGAATTACCCCTGACCACTGGAAGGTGGCAAGGATTGTCCCAGTCCTTAAACAAGGCAACACCAAGATCATTGACAATTATCGTCCTATAGCCATCCTGTCGACTATCAGTAAACTCCTGAGAAAGTTGTTGCGTGCAACTTACGGAGTATATCCAGGCCCATGAGCTGCTGTCTCCTGAGCAGCACAGCTTTCGGAAAGGGCACAATACACCCTCAGCACTTGTTACTGTCTCCTCCGGGATCAGGGCAGCAGTGGACCAGGGTAAGCTCTCAGGTGCCATCTTCACTGACCTAGTCGAGCATGACTTACTTATCTCTCGGATCTGGTCCCTTGGTCTGTCCCATTCATTCTAAGCTGGTTTACCAGCTACCTCCAGGGAAGAAATCAATTAACCAAATTCAGCAAGGTCCTCTCTGACACCTCCCCTGTGACCTCTGTGTCCTTAGGGATCAGTCCTGGGGCCTCTCCTCTTTTCCATCTTTGTTAACAACCTTCCCTCCATTTCTTCCCATTGTAACTCCATTCTATATGCTGATGACCTGGTCATCCTCACCCACTCCCGTGACATCGGGATCATCAACCACCAGCTGAACGTGGATTTCAGGAATATCCAGTCCTGGATTATGGCAAACAAGCTTGTCCTCAATCTTAAAAAAAACAGGCCATGATCTTTGGGTCCCCGCCAAGATAAAGGCCTCCCTAACCCTGTGCATCACGGAGTAGATGGCTCTCCTGTCATAATTACTGATACCATTAATACTTGGGGTGACACTTGGCCCCAGCTGGACCTTGTCATCATATTCTAAATGTATGCAGGGCTGTCAACTGCAAGCTGGGTCCAGCCTACAGAGCGAAGAACAACCTTACATCTGCTGCCCGCAGGGCACTGGCCAGAGGTGTGTTTCTTCCTACTCTGTTATGGGCTCATCCTGTATGTGCATATTGCCAAAGTTCACCTCGCTAGGTGGAATGTAGCCTATAATAACATTTATCATTTTGCACTTGCTGCTCCCCGTCTCACCCACCATTGTGACCTGTACAGTAAGCTTGACTGGCTCTCCCCTCCCAACTACAGGAGCTTTGTCCTGGGTAGCTTCACGGGAAAGGTGCTCAGAATTGGCACCCCCAAGGACTGGCTAAGCTCCTCATACCTGCTGCCTCTTCTTACTCCCTCCAGTCTTTGGGCTCTACTGTTCTCAAAGTTCCTGCCACTCGTACGCAAATGGGTGACAGGGGTTTTGCCATATGTGCTCCCAGAGTTTGGAACTCCTTTCCCCCCAAGGTCCGCTCCTCACCCTCTCACTCATGTCTTCGGAGCTCCCTCTGGACTTACCTGAAGCTTTTCTCTGTATGTGGCTGTCCTAAACCAGCATAAATTAAGCACAGTCCCTGTACTGGGCTAATATGTCCCTGCATTTCTGGCGGCCCCTGCGTGGGCCTTGAGGGTGGATCTCATTTGCTAAGGTCCTGTTTTATATAATATTGTACCTACTCTATGTTCTAGGTGGAGTTCTGTTGGATGCACTGTTTGGTGGTCCTGGTCTGTATAGAAATGTATTCACCCTGTTCTCCCAGGCAGCGATTTGTTGGATGCACTGTTCTTATCCTTATGTGATCCTATATACTGTATGCTCTTTCCTACTCAACTGTGTTAAATCCTTGACTGCTTATGCAATGTGATGTCACCTGTTTCTACTTGATCCTGTGCAGTGCTTAACTGTATCTTATTGTTCTTTGTATGGACGTTGTCCTTCTTTGTACTTTCCCAGGTCGTACCTGAAAATAGGCAATTGTTTTGTCTAGTGTGCTTACCTGGTCAACAAAAGCTAATAAAGAAATAAATTATATAATTTTGTAAAGCCACAAACCATTCTTTCCAGCTTACGCTCTTCAAATGGTATTTTGTTAGATATAATTGTACCTAAACTTAAAATAGCATCTCAAGCTTTTTCTGTTGCTCATCCTCTGTACTGGAATGCATTATCATTAACCATACGTCAGGCCTCATCTATATCTGGTTTTAAGACAAAGTTGAAAGAATACTTATTGTTGAAATCTTCATGTAGTTGTTTTGTGTAATTTATTGTTATTATGTACATGTATGTTTTGTGTGTCAATTTGTATTTCTCTGTTCTGGGTCGGGCCTTAATGAAGGCCTTAAGTCCAGTGTCCTTACCCAGTTAACAAATGAATAAATAAATAAATAAGGGATTGTCAGGGGGAGGCTTAGGGGTCTCCTTGAGAGGTTCACAATCACCCGAGGAAGCCCGGGAATCTTCTGATGAATCGGAGGAAGAGGAGGACTCATTCCCCTGACAGATCACTGTCTGGTACCAGCGTCGGGGGACAGCGGTCGTCCTTGCGGTGAACATGCGAACCTTTATGGCCCCCAGAAGATCCTGTGGTATGGGGGTTACTGGGTCTTGCCCAGTCTGATCCCAAGGAGTTGGGTTCCGGAGAGGGAGGAGAGAGGGCACCTAGGTGCATCCTTGTCCTTCATAAAAGTCCACCAAGCCGTGAATAAAGGGGTCATAATCCACTGGTGGAGGTAGACTGTAAGGTGGACAAGGGGTACTGGGGAGGAGAGACGCATTATACGTTGGTGGAGGTGGCATAGGTTATCAGACATTGGGCCAGCAGGCGCTGGCTGGGGCTCCCTAGAAGGGCCAGCAGGCGTCCGTCTGTAGCTCAGGCTTAGGCACTGCTGATGGTGCCGGCCAGCCTAATAGGCAAAGCGGCTGATGTCAATCTGGAGAACCAGCTGACGTAGGCCCCTGAGGCAGGTTGGCACGAGCAGGGATAATTCCCCAAAGCAGGGGCAGAGGCATCACCTGTGTAGTGGAGGAGGCAAGCGCTTGCTCCGGGCGATGCCTGGAAGAGCTAGCATCAGTCCCAGAGTCGGGAACAGACGACCACAATGCCTTGAGTGGGGGTGGGGCGCAACAGGCATAGACCTGCCACCAGAGGAGCCAATCCCAGTCAAGCAGCCTGGCTGAGGACCCACAAGTACTAAGGGTCTGAGTGTCAGGGGCTGGGATGCAGGGACAATGTCCGCTACACCGAAGAGCCACTGCCCATGATAGCAATGAGGGCAGGCAGCAGTACCACCGGCATCCTGGAGGGAGTGAAGGCTGTAGAGAAAGGAGGGACCAACCCCTGTGGGAAGAAGGCCCTGGGCTGACCCGATCTATGGGTGACCATAAGCAAGAGGCTGACCCAAGACAGTCCCAGTGCCTGTGCTTCTGCCAGACCTCTTCTCTTTCTGGGAGGAAGAAGAGGAAAATGTCCCAAAGACCAGGGAAGCAGAAGAACTTTTAGTCTGAAGCTCCTCCATTGTGGTTACTTCTGCTGCAGAAGGTGACTCATGAGAGTCTCCGCGGCATCTCTGTGTGGTCTGGTTGAAGTCCTGGCAATGCCTGCAGGCCTCGATTAATCATGGTTGAGCCTAGGCAGATCAGGCAAAAGAGTGGCCTTCCTTGGCGGGGATCTGCTTGCCGCAGGCACATTTCGTCGGCCGGTTGGAAGACGAGGCTGGAGAAGAAGACAAAACCTAAAAGAAAAAACACCAAAAATTGATGTTAACACTGAAAAATGAAGAAAGAAAGAAATTGCAGGTAAAAGTGAGAGTAATGGTGGTCGAATGAAGCAGGCGTCCATGAAAATATGGCGTGTGCAGGTCAATAGCGGGAAAAGAACTGAGGTAGATCTGGGGCACCACCCCTTTTATACCATAGGCAGACATCAGCATGCTGACATCAGCAGGGGTGGTCCCCTGCTGTAGACTGCTATCTTTATTTTATTTATTTATTTATTTTAACATCAGTTTAACAACCTTTGAGCCGGTGGCTCATTTACAAAGATATCTCGTCACATAGAGGACAAAGACATACGTACAGGAGACAATCGCAGATCAGCAATACAGTTCAACAATAGGGCACAGTCAAGGTTACAAGTATTGAGGGACTTAACACTGTTCACAGCTAAACTAAGGTAAGCAATTAGGTGGCTGGATAGTAGAGGTGAAAGGAGGCCCTGCAGGAGGAGAGTGGGCTAAGTAAGGAAGAGTGCAGCTCAGTGAGCATTGTCAGGGGAAGTGGAGGGAGATTCAAGGGCAGCAACAGTTGAGAGAGGTGAGCAAGTGGTTTCTAGGCTGTATTTAAAACATGCAGAAGGAGCATCAGTGATTCCAGCAGGGAGGGAATTGTACCAAGACGGGGCTCTGTAGGGGAAGGCCCTTTGGCCCTGGGAGGTCCTGGCCCTTGGAGCGACCAGTGCAGTTTTGCAGGAGCTGCGAGGGCGCACTGTGCAGGGTTTTAAACAATTGATTAGCAGTTTTTTTCTTGGGACAATACTAACTGTACAGAAAGTATTTATATAGGTTTTCTAGAAGGAATATGTTTGTTAAACACAGTGAGGCAAGTGCTATGCATTTTCACAATGTTTTAGCACTTTTACGAGCAAAACACTAATCAATTTTTAGAGTTAAATAAAACCCTGCTGTGGGATTAGTTCGGTGGATAGAGTTAGCTAGCCCAGGAGGGGATTGACCAAGGAGTGCTTTATAGGTAAGTTGGCAGGTTTGGAACATGAGGTGCTCATCAAGGTTGAGTAGGGAGGCCATGGAATAAAGAAGACAGGTGTGGGTGAGTCTCTGGGCACTGGTAATAAGTCGACAGGCTTTGTTGAGCGTTAGGCGTACCTTGTGGAGTGCCATCTGGTCTGCCGCGCCATAGACAGGAAGGCCATAGTCGATTAGGGATAAAACCGAGGAGGTGACTGCCAGGCGGAGGGTGTCTGTGGGGAGGCATTTTTTGTGACGGTAGAGGATACCCAACCGTGCGTTGGAGGCAGAGGTCAGGGCAGAGATATGGTCATGAAAAGAGAGGGCAGAGTCAAAGATTATACCAAGGTATTTATAGGAGTGTACAAGTTCTATAGGGAGATTACGGGTGGAGTGGACAGAGAGAGGAAAGTTGCTGGACTTATTTTGGGGGTGTGCAAAGAGCATGGTTTTAGTTTTCTTAAGGTTGATGACGAGTCGGTGCTCAGTGAACCAGGTTTCAGCAGAGTTGTAGGCAAGCTAAAGGGAGTTCTGGAGTGAGACGGGGTTACCGTCAGAGGCAAAGAGTATTGCGTCATCAGCGTAGAGTAGGACATTTCCTGCACACATGTTGGGCAGGGAGTTGAGAAAGAGGAGAAGAGTAAGGGTCCGGAATAGAGCCCTGGGGACTCCGAGCGATTGAGCAGTACTGGAAAGAGTGCCACCCACTTAACATTGAGAGCGGTCAGTCAAGTAGCTGGTGGCCCAGGAGACTGGACCAGTGGCAAAGCCCAGACGGGCAAGGGTAGCTAACAGGAGAGGATGCGAGACAGTATCAAAGGCTTTTGATAGGTCGAAAAATACAGCACCAGCGAGGGAGCCAGCGTCAAGTGAGGTGTGAAGGAAGTTAGCAAACTCCAGGAGTGCAGTATTGGTGCTATAACCAGCTCTGAACCCATGCTGTTCAGGGCAAAGGACATCATATTTAGTGAGGTAGTCTGAAATTTGGGTAGCCTACAATTTTCTAAGGCCTTAGAGAGGGGAGAGGATAGAAATAGGCGGTGTTACCTGAGCCGTCCTGTCACCACCCCTGTGAATAGGGGTAACAGTAGTGACCCTCCAGACAGAGGGGAATTGCCCTAGGCAGAGGGACTTATTAAAGAGGGAAGTGATAGGCGAGATGACCTGATCCAGGACCTGACGTAGGAGACAGGGATCAAGGGAGTCGTTACCAATAGTATTGCACTTTAGGGCTTTAAGCAAGTATGGCCTGACTTCTTGAGTGGTGACACAGCGAAGGTGGAACGGGGGGAGAGAGATGGGAGGGGCAGTCATGGGGGGAGGAGGATTGAAGAAATTGCCTGGGAGCACTGAGCTAAGGTCAGTAAAGGAATTATTGAGGTGAGCAGCAATGAGGGCAGGGTCGGAGGAGATAGCCCCATTGATGTCAAGAAGCGATGGTGGAGGGGAGCGAGCTCCACCATTTAGCTGCTTGACATTGTCCCAGAAGGACCTGGGGTTCCCCCATGAGGAGGTAAGTGAGGTCATAATCGGCCTTTGCTTTGCATGGATGGCCCAAGGATACTTATTCGGCAGCTGTGAGGGCCTGTCTCTGTCTGCAGGGCGCCAGTTTCAACAGCAATGTGCCCCAAGTTATCCCATTGCTTAAGAAGTAGCTGCGCGTGAAGGCAGGTGACCCATGGGTGTGTCTTACTTTGGATCTATGAGAAGTTAAGGGTGCAAAGATGTCGCAGGCAGAGTTAAAGGTGCGGACAAAGAAGGCGAGTGCCTTGTCAATGTCAGGGGTGCTTAATAGCGGGGACCAATCAGCACAGCCTAGGTAAAGTTTTAAGTCTTTCAGCCCACCAGGTCTAAGCCACGCAGGGAGTGGTATGTACAGAGGGCTTGGGCAGGGAGGTTGCCCAGTTGAAGAGAACCGGGGAGTGGTCACTAAGGCAGTCCAGGAGGATTTGAATATTGTGGACGCGGCAAGGCCTGTTAGTGAGGACCACATCCAGAAGAGTGCTAGTTCCCCTAGTAGTATTTATTCTAGTAGGGTGGGAGACTAGTTGGGTTAGATCAATAGCAGCAAAAGCCTCACGGGAGGTGGAGGATGTGGGACTAAGCCAATTGATGTTCAAATCACCCACCAGGATTTGGTCAGAGGAGTTGGGTAAGGAGGTGAGATAGTCAATTAATGGGCCCAGTGCCTGAGCTTGGTTTTTTGGGGGTATGTAAGCTGTAGTCAGGAAGATAGGACCCCTGGAGGGGTCGGGTGATAATTTTAGTGTTAGGGCCTGGGCCTTATGGTCAAGGACAGGGGGAGGAAGGGTTAATCCAGTGAAAGGGTCTTTAACATAGATAGCACATCCACCACCTCTCCTACCGATCCGGTCCAGCCGGTGGAGGGAGTAGCCCGGGAGGGAGACCTGGGCATTAGAAGTGGAGTCAGACAGCCAGGTTTCAACCAAGGCAATCACATCCGGTTTATGAACAGCTACCCAGCATTGTAGTGAGTCCAGTTTTTTGAGGAGGCTACATACGTTCATAGATGCGATATGAAGTCCAGTGGATTTCAACGGGGAACCATTGATGACAGGCCCAGGATTGGGATGGATGTTGCAGACAGGAGCAGGAGGAGGAGGAGAGCTGCCCTTGGAAGCAGGTGGCAGAAGGAAAGTTATGCGCCGATTAGGGACAAAGGTATGAGGGGTAAGGTAGTACAAGGTAGGTAGGAGTACAGACTGGGAATGATAGTTGATAAGATACAAGAGAGGCCGGGGGTGGGAGAGGGGGAGCCCAAAGGAACGGTGGTAAAGAGGGAGGAAGTAGGGTGTGAAGGGGGGGTCGGAGCCAAGAGGGGGAGGCAGGAGGGCAACTGGAGGCATAAGTGTAGCTGGTAAGCGGGCATATAGTAACCCTAGGGGAGACAAGGAATATTAGAAGGAGTGAGAGACAAGCTAGACAGGGGATGACAGGCATGCTAGGAGTGGGGTGGGGATTGTAGGGAGAAACAGATAAGGACTTGGTGGCAGAGACTAGAGTGGACAGAAGCTGGAGCTCCAGGGGGCGAACACAGAGATAGTATAGGGCGGTTGGTTAAGGAGCTAGATAGGGACGCGGGGAATCCAGCGCCCACTGGTGGCCTGCAGGTATAACCTGCAAATGGGAAAGTGGGGACTTAGGATATGGCACACAGGAGGTGAGGTCACAGGAAGTGACGCAGTCGGCGTGTGCCAATAAAACAAGGGCCGCCCCTGGGTGGTTGGGTGGTTGGGGCTGGTGGGCGGGCTATCACCCCACAGCAGAGTCTGCAGAAACAATCAGTGGGCTGTGAAGCAGTGAAGCCAAGAGTCTTAGTAAAAACGGCCGAAAAACGCCCAGGAGTCGTGGTTGTAGGAGGCCTTTTACCTGGAAGCAGGGAGTCGGTACAGCTCCTGGTAGGAGCTTCTTTGTTCTTCACCCGCGATCGGCAGCGTTTTGTGGGAGAACCCCCTGTAAAGAAGTAGGAAGGAGGCCAATTAGTATGCAGCGGAGGATAGAAGGTGGCTAGCCTGTAGAGTACTACGCATGCGCAGATACGTGAGCTGCACAACAGACCCAGCCAGTAAACCCCTTCCCTAGTATTAGATTTATGTACTATGCACTTCACTTTTCAAACTTTGCTATCTAGAAGTTTTCCGTGGGGTCCTGGCACCTGATGGCTTCAGTCCTACTGGTACTGCCTGCTGCCAGAGCCCCCTCGAAGTGAGATCTGAAATTCTCCTTCCCCCTTGTTTTCCCAGCCCTGGCCACACAACATGAACTGACTGGAAACTTGGCTGTTTTTCATCATACAGAGAGGCTGAGAGAGATGATCCCTAGTTCCTAAATGCATCAAATGGTGCCACAGCAATACTACTCTTTGTTCTTTTGCATTGCAATGATTTAGTAGCACGGAGACTCTCAGTTTTATATAAGCAATTTCATTTTTTTTTTTTAGAATAAAATAAAAGTTAGATTTCAATTCATGAAGTTGTGCTCACAGAGTTAACTGTACTTCCAATCTGAGCTCATTCACGGTCATTCTTGCCACCATAGTGAGGGTGGGGGGGGTAGGCTAAACAAGATGGGGATATCTTCAGTTATATTACCTATGAAAGCTGCACAGGAGACAGCTGCCACTTGTTCAAAAGTTTCCCATGCACTCTCCTCCTTGCAGCCAACAGAAAGTTAGCAAAGGGTTACAGACAGCTGCAAGGAGCAACAGCAAGGCACAACTCACTCACAGCCATAAAAAGGCGTATCCAAGTTCTCCAGTGAATCAACAGGACTGCTGCAAAACACTTACAGACTCTGATCTCAGTAGGAACTGGTCTGCTATAGAGACCAGCCCTAAAACTATTATAAAACCTAAGGAGGGGATAGAAAAACCCAAAGTAATCAGCATCAGATGCAAGATGGTTATTCCACAAAGGCCAGGGAAAAAAACTGGCACTTTTGGCCCCCTCTTACAAGCCTCAACTGAGTGGGTGGTAATCTCAGACCAGTGGGACAAGAAATATGTCATGATGTACCCAATCAGGAGGCTGAGGAAGGAGGGGGAGGGGTGGCTTATGGTACGCCACTCATCACTTTGCATAGCATGGTTTTGTCAGGATGTTTACCCATGCTGGAACCACCATGATCTACGTCTTTGCCTAGCCTACAGCTGTGGTTATAGGGCTTGTTTCTCTGCCATCATCCCCAGCATGATTATGAAAGGACAAGGAAGCAGAAGCCTGTCACTGCTGTTGAGGGCACCTATTGCTGCTCAGGGTAGTCATAGATAAGACATGTTATGAAGCTGGGGGGGGGGGCAGACTCAGGGGAGATGTGAGGAAGTACTTCTTTATGGAGAGGGTGGTGGATGCCTGGAACAGCCTCCCAGCAGAGGTGGTGGGGGCAAAAACTGTAATGGGGGTCAAGAAAGTATAGGATAGGCATAAGGGAACCTTAGTGATGAGACACGGGAGGACAAGCCGAAGATCAAGTAAGTTCTGCAGTGATACAGCACGTAGAAGAAAATGGGCAGACTAGGTGGGCCCTGTGGTCCTTCTCTGCTGTCAAATTCTATGTTTCTATGTTAAGACCACCTTCATGGTCTTTTGAGATTCAATTTCCTTCAGGGTGCCCTCCATTTGGCGGTTAAATGCCACAAACACAATGAAAGGGAGATCCACAACTCTGTGCTGGATACCCTGGTCAAAAGAAGAGGAGCTCAACCAACTGTGCTTCTGAAGAACCTCTCCTGCACCCATACACTGAGAGCTAACCTCAGCCTGATCACGGCTAGCTGCAAGTGGTGTTCAAACTGCCACCAAGTGACAATCAATGGGATAAGAGGTCTTCTAGTGACGCTCTTCAGAAAGGTCATTCATCAGTTTGGTAGCAGCTGTCCAAATGGCATGGCTATAGCAGGCAAAATAGTCTGAGTAGCTGGCGTGAAACACACCCACAGTGTATGCTGCATTCAATCTACAGGCCCATTTGTCAAAGTGTTTAGACTACTTGATGGTAGGAAGCAGAGACGGAGAATCACAATTTGCTTTTGTGTTGCATCATGCGGATCACCAGACCTGAAAGTTTCAGTGCCTATACTTTCCAGTGCTGGTCACCTCTCTCAGTGGGACATCAAAGAAGTTAGAGATTCGAGGGGCGTGGCCAGCAACCGAGCTGTGAACAGCTCTTCTCTGTAGCTCTGCAAGTCGGCACCTTATTGTATAAATTAAACTAAATTTGAGGTGCATAATTGCTGTAATTTGGTATCACTGAGAAGAAGAACCCCTGTGCTGCAGATAGATGCCAAACCTGACTAGTTTTGGTTTCAGAAAGTAAGAATATGGGACGAACTAATAAGCCGGGACCACCTGCAGAAGGAACCCGCTCGAAGGAACCGAAGACGGGCGGTAACAGAGAGGATCAGCGACTGATCCTGAAGGGCCGCAACCCTCCAATGCAGCGTTGCTTTGGGCAATACAGAGCCTGGACAACAAACTGGACGGTGTTAACAAAGACCTTAAACAACTGAATACAAGAGGGGGTCACTGGAGGAGGATGCAAAAGGAGCGGTTGCCAGTTCGGACAAAGCAATTGCCATTGCGACCGGTCTTACCAAAGAAAATGGTATTTTATGGAGGGCCTAGAAAACACAGAAAATGCTATTAGAGCCACACATATTCGTTTCCTGGGCTTACCAGAAGAAACTGAAGGGGATACTCTACCGGGCTTTCTATCTGGATGGCTGAAAGAATTACTTAATATAGATTTTGAATTTGCAATAATTAAGGCCTACCGCATTACGCCAAGTGGCAGCAGACTGAAGCATCTGAACGGAATACCTTATCCTCGGACAATAATGGTTGAGCTCCGTACATCACTGGAGTGAGATCTAAGCCAAATCTTTAAGCCCTCTTAACTGGCAGGACACTAAGGTGCATCTCTTTCCAGATCTAAGTTATTCCACCTGATTAAGACGCAAAAGTTTTGATGGCATCAGAGAAAGGCTCCGAGCGTTAGGCGTATGCCATGTTCTTCTTATGCCTGCAAGTCTGAGAATTTTATATGGAGGTAAGGCGTTCCCGTTTTCTGAAGCCTCCAAGCTCCTGGATCGTATCGAAAAGCAGTTTGCATCAAGGGGTGATTCTTCCGATTCAAAGGAGGAATAGACGACCTGAATGTAGATCAGTGCTTTACATCATTAATGACTGGGAGGGAGAGAATAGAGGGGTAAAATGGAAGGACATTCATTTCTGCAGAACTGAAACTAAACAAGAGATCTCCTATACCCTCAGGACTTTAAATTGCTAATTGGATGCTATAATGTAGATTTTTTTCTGACCTGGGAAGGGGGTTAAACTCTACCCTATACTGATGTTCTCTTCATTTGCTATCACCTCAATTTCCCTTCCAATGTATATAAAGTTCACTGGTTTTCCAGTTAAGATATCTATAGATGGACAAGGGTATTCAGTCCTAATCTGTTTTTATATTTGTTATAGCTAAATTTACAGCAGCTATTATATTAATGGAGTGCCTACTTGTGAGTTTTGTGGGGGAGTGCCATTAGGTACTTGAGAGTATGTGTGGGCAGGATGTTAGACCCTTCGATAGGGTGCATGATGATGACTGGACATTTCTTTTATCCTGGCTCATGGCTGCAATGGTCAATTTAAGGATTCTAATCTCTTGAGACATTGCTAGGAATATTAGCTTAATTGTTTTATATAATTGTATTGTAGTAACTTTTAGAAAAACTTTTTTTTTTTTTAGCAACTCCCCCCAAGGGGCAGAAATCTAATGATACTGTAAAAATGTGAATTGTTGTAAGGCAAGATGATATCATATGTCTACCTGATTGCAATTTCATGTAATGTATAATTACACTAAATAAAAATAAAGTTTAAAAAAAAAAAAGTTAGAGATTCATCGCAGGAGGTGGGAGAATGACTCCAGGTCCGTATCCTCCTATCTCATCAGTCTGAGAGATCATCATCAGGACATGGCGTACAACTGGGCCCCAGCTGCAACTGGAGATCAACTCAGCCAACACCTTGGGTGGGGGTAGAGTTGAGCCAGCCTTCTTGTGTTGCGAACCGCCAATCACAGTATAGATCAACTGCCCACAGGAGCTGAAGAGCCTGTAAGGAATACAGGGCCCACAGGGGGCTGGAAACACAGAGGCACTGCCAGTATAACCGCAACATTGTTCCCACTTTTGCTTCACTGGCTGCTGGGGCCTTGCGTGCTGCTTCACCTGCAGCTGGAGAAGGGTATTCATAATCTCCAGTGCCTTAATTCATTCAGCCTCCGACGGACATAAAAGCAATGTGCAGTGTTCAGCCAACCAACATCGAGGTCATCTCCTGTGCTTGTTCTCATGGATGTTACCGTCCTTATTCCTCCTTCCAGTAGGCTTCTTCTTAGGCCATTTATGTTTCTTGCATGAAGAACAGGATGAGCACCTCAACAAGCAGGAGCTCCACGACAATCCATTCAAGGAACTCAAGGATCAACTGCTTGACCTCAGTCCCTTTTTGCCTGACTGAGGGAAGGTTGAGGGAGTTCTATGAGGGAATGGGATACAAATCCTTGAATACTCACCTAGTCCCCAGCAGAGAGGACTTCCACCCAGAGCAAGTCCCAAAATCTCTACAGGACTCATCACCCAACCTGGACCCCACTGAGAAGGTACACTTAGGAGATTGCTCCAGGTGCAGTTCCTTATGAGATGGAGTAGGCATGACTACCACTCATAATATTGGGCCCATCAACAGGACCACCTGCTAGTTGACTAAATAAGCATCACCGACATGCTGAGATGGAGCCACAGGGTCAGGACCCGAAGGATCGAACAATCAACTAACCTGCACCAGAGGCCAGAGTGTCAATGTGCCTGATGAGATGATGACCCTCAAACTCAGTTTCAATCATAAATGTTAGAGGCATCACTCCTCCTAAAACTGTAGTCCAGCAAGGAAGAAGCTCGATCACGATCATCTGGTTGGCAGATGAGGGGTCAGGTGGCGGAACAGAAGATGACACAGAAGCAGAGCTCTAGGACACTGGGCCCTTGCCCTACTTGTATCCAATATGCACAAGGTCACTCTAGGAAGGATGGCGCGATCAGTAAATAATTACAAAACCTAGCTTACTAAAACTGGGTGCAAGCGTCTTTATCCAAAAAGTCTGAAGCTGACTCGAGTTAGAGCAAAACAAAATTTTATTTTGAATTACTTGACTTGCACTGCTAATCCAAAGGCTCAGAGAGCTGGCGCTCCTGCTATGCCTAAGACTCAGGCAGCATGTTCTGGCACAGAGGGCAAGTCTTCTGATCCTGCAATAGAAGGAAAATGAGACAGATGTTGGGTGGATCTGTCCTCAAAATCATCTTTTTATAGTTGTTACACCACTTGAATCCAGCACTTCAGTCCACTATATACACCCCGCCCAAATCCACCCAGTACAGTCCCAGCTGAAAATATAGGTTACTCACCTGTAACCATAGTTCTGCTAGTGGTATACAGTTCACACCCACACACTGGCAGTTCTTCTAGAGACAGCTGAGTCATTGGAAGCCTTCAAGCTCAGCTCCTCCTGCCACCCAGAAGGTATATCCTCTGGTTCTGCCCGATGACTTCAGATCTTTCACATACTGGAAGCAGGAATCTGAGTGCCATTTGCTAGGAGAGGTTGTGTGGAAGTCAACAGTATATCATTAGTAGAACTACAGTTACAGGTGAGTAGCTTATATTTCTAACAACATTGATACAATTCACTATTCACACTCTGACATACTTCTAGCAGTCCTCTTCGGGGGGGGGGGGACGAGCACCCACTATTTGGCGAACAAAGACTGGAGGACTGAGGAGCCAAAAGAGATAAAGGTGTCTAATTTACTCCACATTGCAGCCCTGCACATCTCAGCAATGGGGATATCCCAGGAAGCAACCACCGAGGCAGTGGTATATCTTGTGGAATGGGCCCTAAGCCCCTTAGGCGAAGCCCTACCAGCCAACCTATGGCAGAGGTCACTGCAGAATGTAATACACCTGGCAAAACGTCCACATTTCTACCGGTCTGTCAAGCGCAGCTTCAGCTTATGTCACAAATGACTGGCGAGCCTCACCGTAAACTCCAGAGGTGTGCTTCTTATAGTAAGAGAGCACCATCTGCTGGCCCGGTAGTGCTGAGGGTTGAGGCGCTGGATGCCACACCTTGTGCCACGCTGGCGACATGGGTTCAGGAACTAGTCCAGGCCACCGGGGGTTGGCAGGGAGAAGAGAGGACTAGGTGTCTAGAGAACTGCTCTCCTCTCCTCTCTGGGGGGGAGGGGGACTAATCGTCCCGCTTGCTGACTGCCCTCTGGCAGTGGCAGGAGGGCAGTATGCTTTGGGAGGCATGATCCAATGTCCTTAAGCTGGAAGGGGGGGGCGGGCGAAAAAAAGAAAAATGAGCCTGTGAAGCTTGATGACGGTCCACCGCTCCTAGGAGCAGTCCCCGGATTCTGGATTGGGTCTCCAGGAGGGGGGGGAGAAGCCGGCAACCTCCTCCTGGCCCTGCTGTGGGGGGGTAGTCCACAAGGGAACTACTAGGGACCATCTAGCACAGGAGCGGCAGGACCAGAGAGAGAGTCCTTCCATTCGAGGCCATAGCCACCTGCCAGGGCCCAAAATAAATAAATAAGCACCTTCCGCAGGTCCAAAGTATGGTGCTTGTGATCGGCCTCCGAGGTCGGGCTGGTAAAGTATAGCAGTAAGTTAATCACCTGCTTACAGTGAAACTCCAATAAGACCTTTGGGAGGAAATTCTGGCAGGGACGGAAGACAACGCTGTCCCAGTAAAAGAGCAGATAAGGTGATTCCACCAAATGCACCTGGAGCACACTGATCTTTCTGGCTAACAGGATGGCCACCAGGAAGGCAGTTTTTATGACAGATGTGACTTCTCACACCTTAGCATTCGCTTAAATGGCTTGCACATGAATACTGTCAATACTAGCAGTAAGTTCCATGAAGGCAAAGGTTTGTGCACTGAAGGAGACAAGTGATCCAGGCCTTTGAAAAAGCACCTGACAACTTTCTCATGGGCCACTGTTGGCATACCAGTCCCCACCCAGTATGCAGAAATGGCTGCTAGGTGCACCTTAAGGATCACTGCTCTCAGTCCTGACTGAGAGAGAGAGAGAGATCATAAGTGAACAAGGATGCTCACTATGGGACAGGTAAGAGGATCATGCTCCTTACCCTGGCACCAGATCAAGAATCTTTTCCTCTTAAATGCATAGCACTGATGAGTCAACTCCTTATGGGATGCCTCTACAACGCAGAGGACATTGTCCAAAAGGCCCGGGACTACAAACTCTAGCCACTCAGGAACCAGGCTGAGATGTGCAGGGACAGACGATTCTGGTGCAGGACACACCCTGTTGTCTGGTCAACAGATCTAATTGAAGAGGTAACCTCCACAGAGGCCTGCTGTTGAGGCTAAGGAGACCCAGACACCAGCATTGGCTGGGCCAGTCTGGGGCTATCAAGAGCATCCACTTCTACTTCACAGCCTTGACCACAACCTGAGGACCAAGAGAAAAGGACAGAAGGCCTACAGGAATCCTGGAGACCAGGGCCTTGCAAAGGCTTTCCCTAACAGTGTCCCAGACCGTAGTGGATGGGCACAGAACAGCCTCAGTTTTATGTTCTCCCATGAAGCAAAAAGATCTACCCGAGGTGTGCCCCACTGAAAGAACAGTTGGTTTACCACCTCCTGACACAGGGACCACTCATGCAACATTTCTCCAAACTGACTAAGAGTGTCCACCTGCTGACCGTTCCCTCCCGCAACATGGATCACCAGGAGATTTGCACCCAGGCTGTGTACAACTGTCCCAGTACAGAGAGCCTCCTGACACAAAGGAAAGGAGTGCCTTCTGTCCTGCCTGTTCAGGTAGAGCATGGTGGTCATGTTGTCCATCTAGACCTGAACAACCTGATTCTGAATCAATGGAGCAAATTCCATCAGAGCCAGATGCACTGCACAGAGCTCCAGTAGGTTGATATGGTGTCTGGAGACTCAGACTGGCCAGAAAGTACAGTTACATAAGAACTTACCGTAACAGTAGATCTTCGAGAGGAGCTCTTGCAGCAGGCTATAACCTTCAGGATTATGCCGCAGGCACTAGGACCATCCGGAAAACTTCTCAGCCAGCAGTATACAGCAGGGACCGCCCCCGACGCCGGTCCCGCCCTGACGTCAGCCCTGGTACAAAAGTGGGCGGACCCAGCTCCACCTCAGTTCTCCTGCCAATGCCCGCAACAAGACCTGATAAGAGAAGGAGACAAAGTGAATATAGGAGATGTAAATGAAGATGGATCTGCACACCTCAAGGGGGAAGGCAGGTGGGAAAGTAACGCCTGCTGCAAGAGCTCCTCTCGAAGAGCTACTGTTAGGTAAGTTCTTACATAACTGTACTATCTTATTTCGAGTGGGAGCTCTTGCAGCAGGCTATAACCTTCAGGACTGAATACCAAGCAGTCCATGCCAAAGAAGTAGATGATCCCGGGAGGTGGAATACGCTGACTCCAGAGGCCTCAGGACAGAAGTCCTTGCAAAACAGCCAAGTCGAAGCTAGCTCGGCGTCTGGAGACAATATCCAAGCTGTAGTGCTTGACAAAGGTGTGCACAGAGTTCCAGGTAGCGGCCGCACATATGTCCCTGATAGAGACATTTCTCAGGGCGGCGAATGAAGCAGACACTCCACTGGTGGAGTGACCCCTAACTGGGCCCAGTAGGGGCTTATTGTGTTTCTCATAGCAGAAGGAAGCAGTGGACTATCCACTTTGATATCGTCTGCTTGGTCCCCAGTTTACCCAAGCATTGTGGCGCAAAGGTCACAAACAGTTGCTCCGACTGACGGTGCACAGCCGTCCGCTTGAGGTAATACCTCAAAGTCCTGTGGACATCCAGTGTGTGAAGGAGCGCTTCCCTTCTACTGGATGGGGAAGGGAAATAAACTGGAAGGCCAACCGACTGGTTGAGGGTCAACTCCGAGACCACTTTCGGGAAGAAACTTAGGACTTGTTCTAAGGGAAACCCTTTCCCTGTGGAAAATCAAACACAGCTCTTTACACATCAGAGCCTGAAGCTCGGAAACTCTTCAAGCTGAAGTAATAGCAACCAAAAAACAAACCTTCCAAGAAAGGTAACGCAGCTCACAATCCGCTGCCGGTTCAAAGGGAGGGAGGGAGGGTGAGCTTCTCCAACACATAAAGGAGATCCCAGGGTGGGATAGGGTCCCGAATGGGAGGTCTCGTATGCAAAATTACTCTTAGAAAGGTGCAGGCAACATCTAATTGTGCAAATGCCCTATCTCCAATGACAGCATGATAGGTGGAGACAGCCCACATATGCACCTTAATAGAGGAGTAACTCAGGCCATTTTGATACAAGGAGAGGAGATACTGCAACGTTGAGTTCACTGGGCAAGTGACAGGGTCCAAATGCTGTGACGAGGCCCATAGACAAAAACACTTCCACTTCATAGTGTAAGCGGAGCGGGTGGAGGGCTTTCTCGCTGAAACTAGGACTGCCGCCACTTCCGGGGAAACCCTGTATCTGTGCTGAGCTACGTCTGAAGGAGTCAAGCATGTAGGTGTAAGGATCGAAGGTCTGGGTGGATCAGCCACCCCTGTTCCTGGGACAGCAACTGCGAGCATATGGGCGGTGGAACTGGAGGCTCCGTGGATAACCGCTGCAGGAGTGGGAACCAAATCTGCCGAGGCCATCTGAGGGCTACGAGAATCATTCGGGCCCCTTCTGCCTGTAACTTCAGTAGGACTCTCTGAATGAGAGGGAAGGGCGGGAAGGCATAGAGAAACCTCCCTGCCCAGCAAAGGGATAATGCGTCTGGCCAGAAAACTCCAGGCGCGAGCTCTCGTGAGCAAAACATTGGCAGTTTGGCGTTGTGTGGTGAGGCAAAGAGGTCCAGCTCTGGATGACCCCACTTGTTGAAGAGCTGATCTGCCATGGATTGTAGCAGCTCCCACTCATGTGCTCTGGATCAAGACCTGTTTAGGCTGTCAGCCAGATTGTTGAGGACTCCTGGAACGTGTACTGCGGACAGCAGAATGTGCTGCTCCAGCGCCCAGTACCAGACTCTCATCACCTCCCTGCAAAGAGGATACGAATGAGTACCCCCTTTCTTGTTGATGAGAAGATGACTGCTATATTGTCTGTCTGGACCAGAAGACAGCCTGGCACCAGGTTCTCTTGAAAGGCCTGTAAGGCATAGAGAACCCCTCACATCTCCAGTATACTGATGTGAAGGGATCGCTCCTCGGGTGACCAAACCCCTTGCGTTTGATAAGCACCCAGGTGCGCCCCCCACCCCAGGTCTGATGCATCTGTCGTAAGACTCTGACCTGGTGGCTCCGGACGAAAGCTGACCCCTTTCTCCAAGTTCTGGAGGTCCATCCACCAAAGCAAAATTCTCCGGACTGGCTCGGTGATCCGGACCATGAAGTCTAGATCGTCATGGCCTTGGTCCCACTGTACCCTGAGCATCCACTGTGGGATCCGCATGAGGAGGCGTACCAAGGGAGTGACCGGAATGGCCACTGCCATGTGCCCCAGAAGCCTGAGGAACTTCCGTGCTGGTACTTGAGGAGTTATTGAGATCCCTTCAGCAATCTCTTGCAGGCGATCACCCCTGTCCTGGGGGAGGAAAACCATGCCCTGGATGGAATCCAGTACCACTCCAATGAAGATGAGCTTTTGACTGGGCTCTGGGGACGATTTCTGCAAATTCAAGGTGATCCCCAGCTCTCGGAATAGAGTTTAAGTGTCTCCGAGGGCATGAAGTAGGCCTGCCTTTGACGGGGCTGTAAGTAGCCAATCGTCTAGGTATGGGAAAACGTAGTGCCCCATGCGCCTTAGAGCCGCAGCCACCACTGCCAAGCATTTTGTAAAGACTCGTGGAGCGGAAGAGAGGCCGAACGGAAGAACTCGGAATTGGTAGTGCTCCCCTTGGAAGTGGAACCTCAGAAACTTCCTGTGGGGAGGGAAGACCCCGATATGCATATATGCATCCTGTATGTCTAGGGAGCAGAGCCAGTCCCCTCGGTGCAGCACAGGAAGAAGACTCGGGAGGGTCACCATCCTGAACCTTTTGTACTCTATAAAGAGATTTAGAGAGCTGAGGTCCAGAATGGGACGAATATCCTGTGTCTTTTTTGGGACCAGGAAGAAATGGGAGTAAAACCCCTTTCCCCACTGAGGCCAGGGGACTACCTCTATAGCCCTTTTCTGCAAGAGGGTCTGAATCCCTCCTTCTAATAGTGGGATGTGAGAAGGACGATATCGGGAGTGCTTTGGCAGAGTATTTGGGGGAACTCCATGAACTCCAGCGTGTGTCCTCTCCTGATGATATCTAGGACCCACTGGTCCGCAGTAATCGACTTCCACCCTTCGAGATGAAGGGAGAAGTGGCCCCCGACCATCTCCCCTGGGTCTTCCTGTGGAAAGGGGGGGTGGAAGAGAGTCATTGGGCTGAGCCAGGTGTTGGCAGAGGCGCCTGGGAGGACTTAGGCCCGCGAGTAGAGCTCCCCAGGTTGCTGGTTACCGGATCTCTTATGGAAGCCACACCTCTGCCCCTGCTGGTTACTACGGGCATGACCTTGGCCACCTGAGGACTTGCGAAATGGCCGCTTGCGTTGTCTTCGCTGGTTGCCACGGTACATCTGGCGGACCAACCAGATAGACTTTCCCGACTCCTGGAGATGAGAAATCAAGGCTTCCGTCTCCTGCCCAAAAAGCACAGTACCCTGGAAGGGTAAGTCCTTGATACCGGCCTGCAGATCCTGGTGAAAGCCCGAGACTCTCAACCAGGTGTGGCGCTGTAGGCACACCCCGGAAGCGGCTGCTCTAGCTGCCGTATCTTCGGTGTCATACGAGGCTCTCAGGACATGGAAGCCTACATCTGAGCCCGATTTTAAAATATCCAGAAGATCTGTCTTCTAATCAGAGTCTGGAATGGCCTTCAAAAGCTCTTGCCCTCGTTTCCATAGCGCATTCTGGTACTGGAAAATATGCATCAAGAAACTGAGGGACTGAATGGAGCAGGTGGAGGCAGAATAAACCTTCTTGCCCGCCTGGTCCAAATAGCGGGACTCCGGGTTGGGAGGCTGTGAGCTGAGGTGCTTCGGCTGTCTGGATTTGTCATGGGCAGCCATGATCACCGAGGAGTCCGCCCGAGGGTGTTCAGCTAGGAAAGCTTCTGCCCTCAGGGACTTGTACAGCCTATCCAACTTCTTCGAAACAGCCGGGACTGAAGCTGGATGCTTCCAGGTAGTCCAGGTAAGGTCCTGGAAAGTATCCACCAAAGGAGGGATCACCAGTGGTTTCTGCTCCTTTTGCCTCAAGTACTTCACCAGTCTCCAGCGTTCCGGGTCCAGGTCCAGGTCCCCGGTCTCCCACTCGTTGGAGGCCTGGATATGCCTCATGACGTCCATGAAGGCTAGATCATCTGGAGGCGAGCGAGGCTGATCCTTCTCTCCCGTGGACCACTGCAAGCTGAGAGAGGAAGATGACGCAGAAGAGGATGAGGGAGATCGACTATAAGATCTCGAATAGTCTGACCTCTCCTTGTGACCAGACTCTCGCTGTCGAAGCGGTAACTGAGGACAGAGTCATCGAGTCAGAAGACCGGTGGACGGAGTAAGACCGCGTTGGGAGCATTCTCGCCTAGAACAACAAGAAAGACTCCAGAACTAACCTAGACCGACGACGGTCTCCAGAATCCCTGAGCCACATCGTGGTCCCCAGGACCGGTGCGGGAATGAGCCCTAGCAGGAGTGTAGGCTGTCATCCAAGACTTCCGTGGGAAGGATCACCTCGGCTGTGGTTTGCCCACTGGGTCTGCAGTACCGTGTCTGGGCCGGCGACGGGGTCTCCTGCTTGACCTGTCCCCACCAAAGGAGAATAGCTCCTGCAGCTCATCCTTTGAAAGAGTTCTGCCACCCGGCCCGAAAGGAGTATCCGGGACGTTGGCTCATGAAGGAGAGCCCTCCTGGAGACCCAGGGGAGGAATACTTGCGGCGACGTGAAGTCGGTCTTTCACGGCCGATCCCTCACCCTTTGCCCTTCAACCGCGTCCGGTGGTGGTACACTGATGACGGGTGCCTAGGGGCACCAGAGAGTCCTTGAGTCTCGGAGGTGCGCTCAGCAGACGGTGCACTGTGCCTTGGGAGGTGGGGCCGCAGCTTTCACCTCCAAGGCTTGGTGGTAACCCTTAGCGAGGTTACCTTCGGCTTGGCCGGCTTCTCCCCCGAAGGGCCGGCCTTGGCCTGAGAAGACTTTGGACGCTCTCCTGATCCTGAAGGGCAGGCTTTTTTGGGAGAGGGCTGCGAGTGAGACCTGGACTGTGACCGGGACTGGTGCCGGGACCGACTATGGTCTTTACCGTGGCGCTTCTTCTCCTTGCGTTTCCCCTTGGAGGAGTGCAGATCCATCTTCTGCTCCAACAGGAAAGCCTTCAGGGCCTTGAGACGATGGATGCGGGTCCGGCTAGTAAAAGCCTGGCAGGTGGAGCAGGCCGCGGTGTCGTGGTCCAGCCTGAGGCAGAATACGCAGCGTCGATGGCCGTCCTTGGCCGGGATCTGCCTCCCACACTCGCACTTATTCTGGTGATGTTCCAGCAAGGCCGACGACGGGGAAAACATCCATCGGTGAACTTCAAAAAACTGTCGGAAATGGTCTGACGTCGGTAAACGAGAAAATAAACCATTGAAAACAGTAAAAAAGCAGGTTGAAAGAAAATTCTTGCTGTTTTCTGGCAAGCTGGTTGAAGATCTCTTCACATGCAGGACGCAGCGGGAAAAGAACTGAGGTGGAGCTGGGTCCGCCCCCTTTCGTACCAGGGCCAACGGCAGGGGCGGTCCCTGCTGTATACTGCTGACTGAGAAGTTTTCCGGATGGTCCTAGTGCCTGCGGCACAGTCTTGAAGGTTATAGCCTGCTGCAAGTGCTCCCACTCGAAGTAAGATCCTATGGGCCCCGTGGTCTCCCAGGTGTGGTCCCCTCCCCACCATAGACCCATCTGTCGTGAGTGTGACGGACAGTTCTGGCCAGACAAATGGGATTCCCAGATGGTGTGGGTTCAGCCACCACTGGATGGCATCCCACACTGACAGAGTCACTACGACTGGCTGGTTCATGTGACCTAGGTGCTGAGATCACTGTTGACCCAGCTCCCACTGCAGATGGCACATCCACCAGCGAGCCCAACGGATCACGCTGGTGGAGGATGTGAGGGAATTAAACCTGAAATGATCAGGCAACAGAGGTAAGATCTGATGCTCTGTCTTGTCCTGCAAGGAGTCTAATGCTTCTCAGAAGACCCACTTTCTTACAGATCTTGAGGGCCAGATCCCTAGATCTCTTCAAAGTCCCACTGGACAGGCCAGCTATCAGCCAAATGTCCAGATAGGGATACACCCGGACACCCTCCCACATGGGAAGGCTAACACTACTGCCGCATAGTAAGACCACAGGTGTATTGAAGGCCTAACAGCATGACCTAGAACTGGTACAGGATTCTCTCTGCACGGAACTGAAGATACCGGCAAAGAGATGGATGGACTGAGATGTAGAAGAACATGTCCTGGAGGCCCAGGAAGCAGAACCACATACCCTGCTCCAGCGACAGAATGATGTGATTTACAGTGACTATCCAATGGGTTTCCATATGAACTGGTACAAATCGTAAAACTCCAGTATGGGACACCAGCCCCCCCGATTCGTTTCAGAACCAGGAAGTGAATGACCAAGTACTGCTTGATGCAGATGATGCTGTGCTTTACTCGTCCCACTCTGACCCCACCAAGCTTGAATATCAGATGCAGTCCAACTTCACTGCTATAGAAAAATGGTTCCTTGACTCTAAGTTACTCTTAAATGATAGAAAAACAAAAACAATGATATTTGCTTCCACTCACAACAAACACAGGAACTACCAGTTACAAATTGCAAACAACCAAAATTCACCCCCTGAAATGGTAAACCACTTCAAATACCTGGGAGTAACATTAGATAGTACAATGTCCTACTCTCGACACATTGACCTAGCTGCTAAGTCTGCAAATGCAAAACTGGGACTACTATACAGAAAAAAACTGCTTTACTAATGATGCCTTAAAAATCGCAGTGACCAGCATGTCAGTCATTGACTACGGCCTTGTGGTGTAGGGTGCTGCAACTCCCACAGCTCTGAGAAGACTCAAAACTATCTTCAACAAGGCATGCAGGCTTGTGTTGAGTGTGTACCGTCTAACCCACAGTTGTGAGCTAAATGCACAAAGTGACTGGCTCAACCTAGACTGTCGTATTCGGTACCAAATGTGCCGGCTTGCCAAAAAATCAATACTAGGCCTTACCCCTCCTGGAGTATGGAACCTTCTCAAACAACATATGAACATACGAAGAAGCCAGCAGATGAAGGCCATTTGGTCTATCAAGTCTGCTCGTATTGCAGGGTCCACAGCTTGAGCTAATGTCCCTGCCCTCCCTTCCCACTCCTCCTGTCCTCTCTACCCATGATCTTTACCTTCTCCCTATGCCTATCCTAGCCTCTCTTAAAGCCGCCCACTGTGTTCAATGAGATGACCTCTTCCGGCAGTGCATTCCAAGTGTCCACCACCCTCTCTGTGAAGAAGTGCTTCTTGACCTCCCCCCTCCAGCTTAGGACTGTGCCCCCTCGTGTTATGGTTGCCACTCAGCCTAAAGAGACTCTCCTTATCAACCTTATTTATCTCTTTCAAGCCCTTGAAGGTCCCAATCATGTCCCCTCTCTTTCTCTCCTGTCTTCCAGGGAGTACATGTTCAGTGCCCTCAACCTCTCCTCGTATGCCTTACCCTGCTGCCTGGCTATCATCTTTGTAGCCCTCCTCTGGACCTTCTCCAGCAGGTTAATGTCCTTTTTGAGGTGTGGGCACCAGTACTGAACTCCATACTCTAGATGCGCCCTTACCAGTGACCTGTACAAGGGCAGTATAACCTCCTCTCTCCTACTACTGATCCCCCTAGAAATGCATCCCAGCATCTTGTTTGCCATTACTGCTGCTTTCTTGCACTGCGTGGAGTGCTTCAGATCACTAGTGATCATAACTCCCAGGTCCTTCTCCTCCTCTGATGCAGATGCTCAGACTCCACACAGGTAGTACTCTGTCCTGGGATTCTTGGCTCAAATATGCATTAACTTTACATTTCTTGGCATTGAAGCCAAGTTGCCAGATCCTGGACCACCTCCCCAGCTTTTCCAGATTTTCCTATTGGTCCTGTATCCCTTCAGCTGTGTCCACTCTCCCACAGAGCTTAGTATCATCTGCGAATAGGCACATTTTGCCCTTAATGCAATCCGCAATGTCACTGATGAAGAGACTGAACAACACGGGCCCTAGCACCGAGCCCTGCAGGACACCACTGGTTACCTCTCTGGTGCCAGATAACTCTCCCCACGCAACCACCCTTTGGATTCTGTGTCTCAGCCAGTTTTCCACCCATCTGGCCATCTTTTCCCCAACCCCAAGATCCACCAACTTCCTGATCAACCTTTTGTGGGGCACAGAGTCCAAGGCCTTGCTGAAATCAAGATAGAGGATGTCTACCGCTTGGCCCCTGTCTACTGTCTTAGTGACACAGTCAAATAAGTCAATCAGATTTGTTTGACACAATCTCTCCCCCATGAACCCATGCTGCCTTGCATCCTGGAGACCATGCTCCTCTAGATATTCCACCAACTTTCCTTTAATATGGTCTCTATGAGCTTGTCCACAATGGAGGTCAGACTGACTGGTCTGTAATTCCCTGGTTCATCCTTGGGACCGCTTTTGTGGAGGGGCACTACATGTGCTGTTCTCCAGTCCTGCGGTACCATGCCTGACTCTAGTGAACTATTAAATAGGTCTGCCAGTGGCCCTGCCAGCTCCTCAGCCAGTTCCTTTAGTACCCTTGGATGTACTCGGTCCGGGCCTGGTGATCTGTCCACCTTCAATACCAGCAGCCCCTCCCACACTCTATCCTCCTCTATCACTACATCTGTGTTCCCTTCCCCCCGCTCCTCTTTTCCGTCCTGAAGGCACTGGTCCATCCTTCTCCTTGGTGAAAACAGAACAGAAGTATTCATTTATGTATCTCTGCTTTTCCCCCCATTATCCTCCACCCACTCCACCCCTTTCTTAAGCCTAACAATCCCTTCCTTCTTGTCCCTTTTCTCACTTATATAGCAAAATAAATCCTTCTCCCCCTTCTTAATTCCTTCAGCTATCTGCAGCTCCTTCTGTGCCTTTGCTTACCGGACATCCTTACTTGCCTCACTAGCCAACCTTAGGTAATTTTCCCTATCCATCTCTCTCTTGGTCTTCCTGAATTTTCTATAGGCCAACCTCTTTTCCCCTTACAGCCTGGGCAACCCCAGAACTGAACCAGCTGGGCGCTTTGGCCCTTGTGTTCTTCTCCCTGAGCCTAACACACACTCATCTGTGGTAACCAGTATTCCTTCCTTAATGATGGACCACCTTTGGTCCACCCCCATATCAACCCTACTCATCTAGGTGCACCAGGAGTCAGAATGACCTAACCTTGAAAGACCCTTTCTGCAGGAACCTCACAAGGTCCGTCCTTTGAAGATCGTGCACCAATCTGGCTTAACTCTTTCAGTGAAGATTTACTGAAGCAAACCAAACTGGGTCCATTCAAAACACAACTTCGATCATGTCTAGCTCTGGCCAGTGTATGTGACTGCGGCATCTAGCTCCTTCCCCTCACCATTACCTCTAGACTCCTCCCCAACCTTTCACACTCTCTCTGACTCTACCATATCCCTGTTCTTGCCCCCTCCATCCACATCTCACCTCCTGTTCTAAAAATTGGTACCCGCATAACTGATGACCCTCCCTCTGTGGCCACTGAATTTAACAAGTACTTTTCCACCTGTGCCTCTTCCCTACTTACATCTCTCCCTGGCACTGCCCCTGGCCTTCCGATCCCCTTCTGACCCCCATGATTCATGGTCCCTCCTCTGCCACCCCTCTCTTTCAAGCCCATCCTCCCAGACGACACACTACATGTATTACTTGCCCTGAACCCATCCAAAGGAAAGAGCCCCATGGCCTAGACTAAGCTTCTTCACCTCTCTGCATTCTCAATTGCCCTGCCATTGACACATTTTCTAAACCTCTCCTTTCTGCCCGTCACTGTGCCAGACACTTGGAAATCTGCTACTGTGATCCCCTTCCCCAAAGGTGGGGACACTTTGGATCCCTGCAACTTCCGCCCCCAACTCTCTACTCCCTACTCTGGCTAAACTACAAGAGCATCTGGTCCTGGAATAACTCACCTCCTTCCTCGACTCATCCTCCTTTTTCACCCCATTCCAGTCTGGCTTTCATAAAGACCACTCCACCACCACCTTCCTCCTATGGCTCACTGATTCCATTCTCTCAAGCATGGATCAGGGACGCATCACTCCAGCTATTTTTGTCAACTTGGCCAAAGCCTTCAGCACGGTCTCCCACTCCCTCCTCCTCAGCAAGCTTCCTGCTGCCGGTCTCTCTAACTCTGCCACTAGCTGGTTCCGCTCCTACCTCACAGGCCGCTCCCTAATCCGTCAGAACCGGAAACTCCCTCTCCCCTCCCAATCACTTCAGATGTCCTCCAAGGCTCAGTACTCGTCCTATTTTATTCTCCATATTCCTGAACGAGCTCCCGAAAGCCTGGATATCCTCATGCATACACATGTATGCTGACCATATGGTGCTATTTTCCTCCGGAAACTCCTCCTCCGAGGTAACCACCAGTCTTCAGTTGGACTTTAACAATGTCCAGCACTGGTTTACTAATAACCAACTATCCACGAATGTCAAAAAAACAGCATCTATGACATTCGGCTCCAGACAAAGACTGGCAAGGCTAGACTCCTCCCCAACCTTTCACACTATCTCCGGCTTTACACTGGACAATGTTGCCACATTCAAGTACCTAGGGCTATCCATATTGAAGCCATCCATAAAAAAATTCTCCCTAGGCTTGGTGCCCTGTACCGACAACGCAGATGCCTCTCACAACATACCAGGTGAGAAATTGTCCAAAAGATGATTCTCCCTGTGTTTGACTTCAGGGATGTAATCTATAGCTCCACCCCAAAAACCACCCTTGCCAGACTGGACACTCTCTTCGACTCCTTTGCCGCTTCATTCTTGGTTGCTACCCTCGTACTCACCACTGTGACCTTTACTTTTCACTCTGCCTTCCCTCTCTACATGACAGATGCCTCTCACACATCGCAAATCTAGTTGGGAAGTTCCGGCTTGGTTCTCTGCCTCCTTACTTGTCCTCCCTCCTGTCACCACCCCCCCCCCCCATTATGCTATTCTCTTCACACCTCTACCCATAGGATTCTCGCCCTCCCTCCTCAGTGCACACTGTCTGGCCGCCAGCTTCTCCTAATTTTCATGTAATCTGGAATTCCTTTCCTCTGAAATTCACTCTCCCAGTTCACCACTCTCTCTCCTCTCTCCTCCCTCCTCCATAAGCATTCTGTTCATTCCTGTATCTGCACTAACTCTCTCCCTCCCAAAAAAAAATACATCTGCCAAAACCAACTCTCTCCTCCTCCCCACCCTCCCTCCCCACTGCCTCCCTGCTACCTCTAACTGATGCTCCCATGCCTTATCTGCCCCCACCTCACATCTCCCCACTACCCCTGCAGGACCCTGTCCACTTGCAGGGTTCTCAGCATCCTGAAGGGGATTCAGTTCCTGGGGATTAGTTCCTGGCCTGCCCACCCTCTCTCCCTCCTAGCCCCTTTCCCTTCCCTCTTGCAGTGCTTTCAGCGTCATGGAGGGGATCATTCTTGGCTCCCCTCCCTCCCTCCATCCATCCCTTCCCTGCTTCTCATGCAGTAACTCCTCTCTCCCATCCAGCCCTCCTCTCCTACCTCCAGAGGTGCATCTACTGCCCTTCCTAAAAGTCACTGAGGACTTAGCTACTCGTACTGTTAAATACTGTCTTTTCAGACCTGGACCCGTACTTACTCGTCACCTCGTTGCCGCTACCCTTTCCGCTACTCGGTATCTGCACCAATCACCTCTCTCTGTCCTAATTCTCACACATCAACCCTATATCTAAATCTTTAATGCTAGGATCGGTACCTCATACAGTCATCTCTCCCCAGCAATTCTCCCTCAACCCCACCCACCATACTCTCCTCCACTCCTCCCCCTCATCCCTCGGCCCCCTACCTTCCCCATATCTATGCTACAACTATGACTGCATAAAGTTACCTGTACTCTCTATGCTACTACTATGACTGCCTAATGCTACCCGTGCTATCTGCTTTTTGTCTGTTGCTACCCTCCCCACCCTGATGACCAAGTCTTCTTATCTCCCCCTTATAACTTGGCTTCTCTCTGTATACACCACTCCCTGTTTACATTAACTTCTGTTGTCTCATACCAATTAGTACTGCATTGCATTAGCACAACACTGTATGTATCTGATTTGCACTTATGTAGTTGTTTGTTTGGTATTTGTACTCCATAGTACTAGAACAGCACTGTATATATTGTTCTTCATTGTACGTATCTTGATTGTTCTGACTTGCTCGATCCTTCCATTTATGTATCCCCTGCCCCCAGGATGCTTCTGAAAACAAGCTGTTTACAGTTTATGCTGTCTTTCCTGGTGACACCTTTTCAAATAAATACAAAAAATAAATCCATAACTTTCTTTCCTCTCCCTGTCTCCTGCACCTCCCCTCCATTTATACCTGGCCTTCACCCCCACACCTTCCTTCTAACCCTGCACTCTTCTTCTGCCCCTGCCTCCTGTTTTCCTATGTACCTTTGTTAGCCTGTCCTCTCCTGATCAAAGTCTGTATTATATCTTCTACCCTTCCCTCCTCCCTACTATCCTCACCATCCCCTATTCCTATTTTGCATTGCCCTCCCTCTACCCCTTACCCACCCCAAACTCCCCCTTTTCCCTGATTACTTCCTTGCATCTCCATCACCAATTCCCCCTCTCTACCTTTTCCACCCATCTCTCTCTTGCTCTCTCTCCCCTGTCCCTTGCCTCTCCTAACTCCCCCTCCCAGCTCATTCTGGATGGTCCCACCTATACCTCCTATTTTGGTGGGTCCCCATCTAGCACTTTCTGAGCACTAGGATTAATCCTGGTGGCCTAACTCATATTAGCACATTGACAAAGGAACTGTTCTTCTGGAACTTGTCTGGCTGTTTGAAATTTCTGCAATAAGTTTGTACTAGCCTGCTTGACTTTTGCATATTCGCTGTTCTGTAATTACTTATCCACAATTGTCCGCTGTTTGTATTTTGTTTCTCTTCTGTTTATTGTCCTGACATGGATCCTCTCTGTAAATGAGTCTCTGACTCAAAGATATTTCCAAGATTGAAATAAAGTACCTGGACATATGTCCCTGAGTGGCCAGAGTGTCTGCAGCACAGGCTATCGACCCACGCTCTAGGAGCTGAGTGATGTCAGCTCTTAGCGGGGACGTGTCCTTCGACACCCTTGACTTCTGAATATTTCAGAGTCGGTACAGTGGGAAAACCTCGAAAGCCACAGTCAACCCTCTGCCCACCACTCCTAGAACCCACGTGTCCAAGGTAATGGCAGACCACTGTGGCAAGGAGAGGCACAACCAACCCCCAAGCAGAAGCTGTGACAGGGACTGGATGGGAGGTGGAATAACACCCTACAACTCATAACTTGAGCAGCTTTGGAGGAGGCTCTGGCCACTGGAGCTGTAGAGGCACCACCACATTTTGGCCCCCCCCCCTTCTCAATCCAAGTGAGATGTCCTTCCACGGCAGGGTTGAAAAGATCAGTGATCAACAAGGGGACATCAGCTAGCTTATGCCCCTCCATGAAGGTGAAAAGCCTCAGCCTGGCCCTATGACACATGGTGACAGCCACTGCCATGGCATAGACACAGGAGTCATCCATGTCCAAAACCTTCTGAAGCTGGTGTTTAGCCAGTGATCAACTTTGGCCTCCGATCATCTTAACTGGAAGCTGTATGTCAGCTGGAAGATGGGCGATGAAGTCCCCTAATGCCTCAAACAGGGAATGGGAAAAGTTTGCCATCACGAAAGTGTAGCTGGCTTGACTGAGATCCAGTGACACAGAAGCATACACCTTTTTACATGTGTGGTCATTCTTCCTGGACTTTTTGTCTTGAGGATTGCCCACATCCCCTTGGCCTCTGACTTTACAGAAGGCAGAATAAAAAAACAAGCACTCCACATAGGGGTGGTCAGAAAATCTAGAATGGGGGCCCATTGGAACCACATATTTGTGGACCATACGAGGAGCAGATGCTAGGCAGGATGCTGGATACTGCCAAAACTCCAAGACAGGTCCCAGGATGACCTCAGCCATTTTTTTATTTTATTTCATTTATTTTATTGGGATCTAGGATTACAAATTACCTTTGAACCAGCGGTTCATTTATACAGGTTCCACGTCGGAAAACAGAATAGACAACACAAAAGGAATAAGGCAAAATACAGAACACTTTGTTATAACAATAGTTAGGACAGCTGTAGTACAGCAGTTACTAAGTTTCAAATATGCATTGAAAATAGTACATGGTACAATATCTATCAATCAATCAAACTTTATTTAACCAGGTGTAGACACCATTGAGCAAGCTCATTTTCAAGGTGGTCCTAGACATCGAACAGGTTACAGGCACAGGTAGACAAGCACAAAAAGACATGAGGAAGGTCAGACAGGTCATAATATACCAAATGACAATATTACAAGCAGTTAGAAGAGACAACACAGTAAAAACCATTAGCATGTGTGTAATAAACCAGGCCAAGGCAAGAAAGGTGGGGGGGAGAGGGATAGTAAGGAAGAGAGGGATGAGGAGAAATAGACAAGGTGACTACACAAAGCCAATGTACGGATGCGAGAAATATCCGGGCAGAAAATTCTGGAACTACATAGATGGATGAAGGTCAGAACTAAAAAGGAAGCAGGGTTGGTAAATAAGAGTAACTCTTCAGCACTTACTGTTTTGTAAGAGCCCATACACACGATTCTGTGTGTAGGCTGGTGTATTTACAGTTGTAGCACTTAGGGGAAAAGAGAGAGAGAGAGAGAGAGAGAAGGAGAAGGGAGGGACAAGAGCTGGGAGCCCCCTGACTTGGGAGGTAAGCGTAACTAAGTGCAAGATTAAACGCAAAAAGTGTTGGCGGTTGAGGGAGCTAGGTCACCTAAAGCAGTTGCAGGTTTCTTTCAGGTGTTCAGTTAACTTTGCTTTGAAGGTGAATGGACCGGGGAGGGTACAGAGATTTAGAGAGTTTTGCATGGTATTCCATAGGGAAGGGAAGGAGAAATTAATTGCAGCCAAGCCAGGAGATGTTTTTACTCTAGGAATCTGAAAGCAAAGTACGGAGAAGCATCTCAAGCCATAAGCTCCCTTGGCATGCTCGAAGAGGCTTGAGATGTACGCTGGAAGCTTATTAGACAGTGCTCTGTAGAGCCAGAGAACAGCATTTCTTTTCCTCCTTATAGGAAGAGAGGACCATCCCAGCTCACGGTATAGCAGACAATGGTAGGTGCGAGAGGGTAGGTTAAGGATGACCCTCAAGGCCCTGTGGTAGAGGGTGTCAAGCTTACTAAGCACTGAGGAGGGACAGTTATTGTAAAGGAAGTCAGCATAGTCCAGGAGTGGCATGAATGTAGATAGCACTAGTGTCTTTCTGCCATCTTTGCTGAGGAGGTGTTTGATGCGGTAGAATATGACTAAATGTTGTCTTAGTTTTTTGGTGACCTCATTCAGGTGATATAGAAAGTTAAGTTTGTTGTCCAGTCAGAACCCTAGGTGTTTAAAGTTATCCACAGTTTCAGAGGGTTGCCCAGTATAGTTATGATCTTGTGGTTGCAAAAAGGACCAGGGGCTGCCTTAGGCGAGATAATCATAGCTTTGGTCTTTTTAGCATTGAGTAGGAGCTTATGTTTAATTAGATTATGCTGGAGAGAGATAAAGTCTTGCTGTAAGTCCTCACATGCCAAGTCCAGAGTGGAGTTAACGGTGTAGAGAACAGTGTCGTCTGCAGATAGGTGTACATTAGCTGTGCGCAGATGTGAGTCAAGATTGTTAATGTAGACTGCAAATAAGATTGGGCCCAAAATGGAGCCTTGGGGGACACCTCGTAGCAATGGTTTTAGTGGAGACAGGTCTCCTGAGGCTTTGATTTGCTGAAATCTGTTAGTAAGGTAGCAGGTGAACCATTTAATGGTGGCACTGTTGAAACCGATGTCAGTCAAAGCATTAAGCATAATGTTGTGGTCCACCGTGTCGAAGGCCCTACTGAGGTCAAGGAAGACAGCAAACGCATACTTCTTAGAGTCTAAGGCCATTTGCCAGTCTGTGGTTACTTTAGCAAGGGTAGAAACTGTACTATGCTTAGCTCTAAAACTCGATTGAGCGGCGTTTAGGAGATTCTGCGAGTCCAGGTGCTCCCTGATTTGGGTGTTAACAATTTTTTTCAAGTAATTTTGCGAGAGTGGGTAGTAGGGAGATTGGCCGGTAGTTGTTCATGTCGCTTGGGTCCCCAGATTTGAACAAGGGGATGATGTGTGCAGTTTTCCATAGATTGGGGGCTAGTGTCAACAGTGATGTCCCCAGGTGGACTCAGTTTACTGATTGGGAAGGTATCGAAGGCCAGCCCTGCAGTAGCAAAATATTCGTTATGGTGCTCCAGAATATCAGCTTTGTCAGTAAAGGCAGCGTCCCCAGGCACTATTTTGGTGGGGAGGGAGGCATCAGTGGTGTGGCCTTCAACCTCTTTGAGGATGCTCCAGAACTTAGCAGCATTGTTTTTATTATCTTCCAGAGCTGCTTGGAAGTAGCTGGCTTTTTTGGATCTAATAAGTTTAGTGCAGGTGTTTCTGGAGGCGCGAAACAGGAGCCAGTCGGCTTCTGAAAGAGATTTCCTAGCTTTTTTCCAAAGGAGGTCTCTATCCTTAAGAGCTTTCTTCAGTAATGAGGAGAACCAGCCAGGTGGTCTTTTTTTGGACTTGATGAGCCTTGGGGGGGCATGTTTGTCTAATTGATCCTTTAGTAGTTTTTGGAAGATGTTGACAGCCTCGTTGAGGGATGAGGCTAGGTAAAAGTCCTGCCAAGCAATGCTGTCCAAGTCATGCAGGAAGGCGTTTAGGCAGAATCTTTTCAAGCACCTTTTCAATTTAGTATTAGGGGTGGACTTTATTTGAGGAGAGTGTCTAATGCAGGCAATGGCGCAATGATCACTTATGTCATTGAAGAACACCCCAGTGTGGGTAATATTGTGTGGTTTATTAACTAACATGAGTTCCAACAGGATGCTTCGATCAGGGTTATTTCTGTTAGGTCTGGTGGGTGCAGGGGTTATTTGTGGAAGGCCACATGTATCACAGTGGTCTTTAAGCTTCTTGGAGCCGTCGTCATTCCAATTTAGGTTGAAATTCCCCATAAGAATGCACTCAGAGTTTGCTGTGTCAGTCAAGCCTTGGAGATGGGGTAGGAGGGCTGTGCCACGAGAGGGCGGTCAGTAGCATGCGGCAATGAGAAGTATCTTATTGTTGGAAAGTGTTAGTTTTAAAGCTAGGCATTCACATTCTTTAGCCTTGGAGGTGCAGTCTACAACTGTGACAGACAATTTACTCTTAGCATAGATTACAACCCCCACCCCCGGTAGTCTATCACATCGGAAGGTGCTGTAGCCTGGCATGTTAACAGCTTTGTCTGGGGTTGTGGATGTAAGCCAGAATTCCGAAATCATAAGGAAGTCAGGGGATGCATGAAGAATCCAAGTTTGAATCAGGTTGAGCTTTTTAATCAAGCTACAGACGTCCGCGTGAAGGAAGCTGATGCCCTTGTATTGAGGGAGATCCTCCAGAGTGATCAGAGAAGCAGGTGGGCCTGGGTTTAGCTCAACATTTCCAGAACAAAGCAGGAAGAGCAGTAGAAGTTTCTTGAGATGGGTTAATCTGGAGAGTAATTGCTTATTACTCCGTTTGGTGTAGGTATTTTTTGCTGTGGTTGAGACATGGCCACTAGGATAATTTGTTGTAGAGAGCGCAAATATTACTGTTTTAACCATCTGGTTCAGGGGCGCTCTGATATATATGCTGTATACTGCTTGGTGCATGGATAGGTGAGGCAGTGGGGCGGTCATCCCCACAGTGTGGTGCCATGTGTTGTTCTGTGATAGCAGAGTCGAGTAACTGCCTAACGGGGGGACTGGCCTTGGTGCAGATGGGGAACTGGGGTGTGGTACGCTACATAGGATGACAGAATGCAGCATACAATCAGGAAGGAATCCTCTCGAGGCATTGTTAGAATGCTGAATCCACTTATGAGGAAGCAGTGGTGAGCGAGCAAAAACCAAGGTGGAAAGAGTTAGTTTAGGAAGGCAGGACTGGCTAGGAGTAAAGAAAAAAGCAGTTGAGTGGGGCTAGTGAGCATCAACCAATAGCAGATTAAGGGGGTTTGGCCCATCTCTTGATGAAAGAACATTTAATAGAGCCGGGGGTTGGGGTGGGCAGTGTGAGACAAAAATAGAGCTGGCAAAGGTGAGAAAAAGCCATGGAGGTAGAATCTCGGCGGCCAATCACGCAAAAGCCGTATAGTAGCAGCCAACGTCCGAGTTTGGGAATAGGCTTCAGCCAATCAGGGCCTAAAGTATCTCCCGAGGCAGTCTGTGGGCTACCCGGGTTTCAATGGCTCGGATGCAAGCAGAAGAAAGAAGCGGCTGGCTTCTCCAGCCGCGCGCAGAGGTGAAGATGGCGTTCCTGCCCGATCAAGACTCCGAGAGCTGAAAGACACAGGTTGGGAGTTTACTTTAAGTATAGGCAGGACAAAGAAAATAAAGAAAAGTTAAATCGGGGGTGTGAGAGCGCAGTGCGCACAATGGGAAAGGAAGAGACAGCAAGGGCAGGGGTTGGTATGGGCAAGAGTCCAGACGGCAATGCCAATTGAAAATGGCGCCACTGTAGCCCAGGGAAGTGGATTAGGTTGAATTAGAGTAGGGTAGAAAATTAACAGGTTTGCAAAGGCAAATAGGTACAGGGTTTAAAGGCGGTCAGAGTGAGACTCTGTCGTAAGTGCTGGTTGTCAACGATAAGTGCTGAAGGACTGACAGCAGAGGGAGGGGAAGGGCAGGGAGGGAACAGAAATAGAAGGGTGGGTAAAGGAGTAGGAGATGGGGGAGACTGGGTAGGAGCAGAGAAGGACAAGTTGTTTAGTATAGAGGGTACGCAGAGGATGTCAGATTGCAGTAGAGTGGGGGTGTGGAGTAGCATAATGCACCAGTCAGGGAAGTGCTAGGTGGACAGCTGGGGAGGAGGAGAGAAAGGGGGAGAGAGAGAGAGAGGAAAATAGACAAGGGAGAGAAGGAGGGGGCAATAGGAGAAGTGGTATGGAGGTGGGAAGGGGGAGGGGAGAGTGGGCAAAAAGCACAGTGGGAGAGCGTGAGCAATCACAGTTGCTGAGATTAGTGAGGTGCTGGCATAGACTGCATTTGAATGGGCCAAGTCTAGTCACAGATGAGACCTCGGGAGGGAGATCATTCATAAAAGAGGGGGCCCTATTAAAAAAGGAGTGTTGTGCTTGAGATGTGCAACAGAAGGGAACCTGGTAGAGAGAACTGTAGGTACTACGAGTGAGGCATGAGAAAGTGGTTGTTGTCATAAGGCCACGCGAGGTGGGTGGAGTAAGGTTGAGGCCGATTTCCTTGGTCAGGAGGCAGGTCTGGTAGGCAGTCCTACCATGTAGGTGTAGCCAGGATGACTGTTTGCAGAGTTCAGAGGTATGGGTTCTTTTACCCATGCCAGTCACAAGGCAACAGCACTTATTCAGAGCTGTTCTTATTCTATGTAAAGTGGTATCCATGGCAGCATCATAGAAAAATCAGCCCACAGTCAATTAATGAGATAACTGAACTGTTTACTGTTACATGCATCGCCTCTTGAGTGAGGCAGTTGCAATGGTGTAGAGGGTACCTATTCTGGCATTATTAGCGCTGGAGATTAATTTTACGTGGGCGGTATAGGAGAGTGGACTATCCAAGGTAACACCCAGGTATTTAAACTCCTGGACTTGTTCAAGTGGGAGGAGTTGCTTATTCAGGATGTGTAAGTTTGCCATTCTGTATTTGTTGTGTGAGTTAGCAAACAGCATAGACTTTGTTTTTTTTGTAGCTCATCAGCAGTTTGTGTTGATCAAACCACTTTTGGACGGTACTAAAGTTGGACTGCAGATCAGAGGATAGTTGGTCTGGGTTGGTATGCGTGGAGTAGAGGATGGCATCATCTGCGTAAAGGATCATGCTGGTGTTACACGCTGCTGGGAGATTGTTTAAAAAGAAGCTAAAAAGAAGTGGCCTGAGGATGGATCCTTGGGGGACCCCAGAGTGCACTGGCAGGCAGTCAGAGACAGAGTCACTAACCTTAACTCGTTAGTGCCTGCCCGTCAGGTAACTTTGAAACCAGTCGGTTACTTCGGTGGAGAGACCAAGGGCAGAGAGTGAGTGCACCAAGAACTGATGATTAACTGTGTCAAAAGCCTTGGTCAGGTCTACATATACTGCCCCAAGCATCTGTCCGGAGTCCAAGGCTTTATGAATGTGCATAGTGAAATCAAGGAGGGCAGTGGTAGTACTGTGTGCCTTCCTAAAACCATGTTGTTGTGGGCACTGGATATTGTGCTTATCCAAGTATTCTGTCAGCTGATCGGCCACTATGCGCTCTAAGGCTTTGGAGAGTGGGGGGGTGGAGACAGAGATGGGGTGGTAGTTGGGATGCTGAGTGCGATCTTTACTTTTGTGCACAGGTGTTACTGTGGCTGATTTCCAGGCCTGGGAGAACTGCCCGAGGGTGAGTAAGAGGTTTAGGAGTTTGGTGAGAGGGAGAAGGTCAGTTTCAAGTGCATGGTGGAGGAGTTTTAGGTCAAAGGTATCGCTACTTAATCTAGATTTGCCTAACACCTTACTTAGATATCTGTGAGCTTCAGTGAGGGATACCTTTCTGAAGTAGAAGGGGGGAGTGTTAGGGTGAGAAGTGGAAGTTTCATTGTTTGGAGGCAGAGTAGAGGCGGTCAGGGAGTCGGGGGTTATTCCTCCTAGATCAGTAAAGCGATATTAAGGAAGTCAGCAATCAGTTTAGGGTCTTGCGTAAGAGTGCCACTGAATCTGTAACATCGTGGGGGATTTATTGGGTTTCCCCGTTAGGTTTTTTATGTTGTCCCAAAACTGCGTACTGTTACCCCAACTGTTAGTTAGCACACCTTTGTAGAAGTCTTGCTTGGCTCTCCGTACCACCTGAGTGCACTGATTTCAGGCAGCTTTGTACTGCTATGTATCAGTGTTGAGGCCAGAGGCTACGGCAAGGTGCCAGAGACTGTCCCTGTTCTTCATCACTGTTAGTAGGGCAGAGTGTAGTAGAAGTGTGGGATTCAGACGAAGACACCAGTTGAAGTACAAAAATAAATCAGCTTTTATTCAGCAAAGCCAACAGAAATGATTTTAAGCGTACTGTTCGACAAAGAAATCAAATGGATTTGTACATCCAAATAAACATAAAGAACATAGCTTTACAAGGCACCATACGAAAGAAAATAACCACTGGAAAGTACAGTGGAATACAAGGGTCAGCTCCTTGCTGAGCCCTAGAGTGAACTAGTTAATAACAGCACTTTCCCTTCATTTATAGTGCTATGGCATCATGTGATATAGGATACGCCTCCCCTTCTTGCATAATTACAACAAAAACTCTATATTTATTACATTTTATTACATTCTCCTATAACTATATATTAAGGGAAAACATATCCAATGCATTAGTGGTCCTAAAACACATTATTATTTGGGGTTAAACAATTTTCTGATGGAAAGGTGAACTGTCAGTGACCTACAGACTCCTCCTCTTTAATTTTACAATAAATTGGGTAGAGATTCGGCAGGCCGGCCGGCTCTATAGGGAACAGGGGACACACTGAGAGAGCTTTGTATTCGGGGAAAAGAACACTACAGCGACAGTAGAAAACTAAGCTTGCTGAAAAGGTACAACTCTTTATATTCAGCTTTCCTTGTCCCCAACTGCAATGACAAAATAAGTATTTCCATGTTTACTCAACCCTTGTGCGCACTGGGCTGAGCTGAAATGCTGCACAAAAAGCCGTTCGCTAAGGTAATCGGCTTTGTTTATTTATTCATGTCTTTCCAGTACTCTGAGAGGAGGCGTGAGAAATAAAAAGAACCTGTCCAAAACACTGTAATTTAGATATAGCATTAACATACCGCTCAAATACTTTACTGCATGTTAGGCTGAGGTTAGCCCTGTTTGATTTCGGCCATTACAAGTTAAACTTGCTTTAATAGGGAAAAGACCGCTTATTTCTGCAAGGGAACTGCAGCGATATCTATCCCCGTGTTACTACACATTTTCCACCGGGATTACAGTTAATTTAGCGGGTCTACAACTGTATTATTTGCGAGCTCACTACAGCATAAGTTCGGACATTCGTGGGACATTGTGCATAGTCGTACAGGCTAACGGCGTCGCAACGCATCGAGGAAAGCATGGAATGGGGGTTACAGACGTTCTGAGAAAGAGGCCTCAAAAAGGGATAGTGAGGACATTAGGTAGGTGGCCTTCCTGCCTAATGGGGAACAAAAATGTAGAAAGAGACAGGAAAGGAGTACTGTTGCAACAGACTTTGAAATCAAAGAAGGGGTCTCTTTCCAGTTCTGTGACCCTGTTACACAGAGGTGATCCAAGGGTTGGATACTCCCCTAGTTTTAATTTTCCTGATGGGGGCAAACTGGTCACACACTGCATTGAATCACCTAATGAAGAAGTTTAGTGCATTGTCAATGCTGATAATGTTGTTAAAAGGGAACCAGTCAATCGTAGCGAGTGTGTTTAAGAATTACGAGAGCTTCCCTTTTTTTAGTTTACAGTAGTAGGCGAACTTGATTTTATGTTTGAGTACCTTGTTGGACCACTGGCAGAGCACTGGGGAATGGTCACTTAGGGAGTTGCTGAGGGCACGAACACTGGAGACTCTACTGGGGTGGGTGGTGAGAATCCAGTTGAGGAGGGAGCTAGCGCCAGTTCTGTAGTTTATAAGAGTTGATGAAGTAACCATTTAGGAGATGTCAATTGAGGTGTGAGTGTCTTTAAATGGTTCAGCTTCTGAGACCATCCAGTTTACGTTGAAGTCCCCCTGCACCACTGCCTCCATACGGTGTAGGAGATTTCTGAGATACTCATTGAGCGTGTAAATGCCAGTGGCCTGATTACACGGGGGGATATAGACGGATATAACCATGAGGGATTTTCCCTGTTGTCCGAGGATAATTTTGACTGCAAGCATTTGAGATTTGTTGGGAAGAGGTGCTTTTGGAAGGACATGGCTCATAATGGTTCCGATTATATAAATGGCGCAGCCACCATCACGCTTCCCGACATGGTCGAGTCTGAAAAGGAAATAGCCAGGGATAGCTACAGCATTATCAGGAACCTTGGTAGTAAGCCAGGTTTCACGGAGAGCTAGGATATCTGGCTTACGCATTGATACCCAGACTTGGCATTCATCCAACTTGGTCAGTAAGCTCCAAATAATAATTGAGGCTAAGGTCAGGGAATGTAAGGTGTGATGTGGGTGAATAGGTGTTGCTTGTGGGCCTGGGTTAGGGTGAACATTACCCGAGATAAGTAATAGAAGCAGCATAATCCTAAGAAGGTAGCTAGCAAGGAGCTTGTTGTGCTTAAGCTGTTGTCATCGGGAGATTATCTGTGTTTGGGAGTTGCTAATAGGGGAGAGTGACAGTAGGACATTACAGACTCAAGAGGGCAGTTTCTTGAGTACCCAGTGATAGGTGGGGTCAAACTGACTACCCAGTTAGAGCTGGAGTCTAAGCATAATGTGCTAGATGGAGTGTCTCTGAGGGGTATAATGCATGAGGTCAGTGGAATGGGAGGGGCGACAGTGAGGGTGGAAGGAAGAGCAATGAGAAGAAATACAAGAGGTGTAGTAGAAAAAAAGAACATTGTAACTGCAGCAAGTGACATGGGTGGTTTGAGAGGAGAGCAGTTAATATATTGGGCAGAGGAAGTGAAATGGCTAGTCACAGTAAGATAGCTAGTGTAACTGGGTTTGTGATAGAACTGGCAGAATCGGGAGGACAGATCAGGCTAGAGAGAATCAGAGGTTTCACTTTAAAGGGAGGGGAAGAATGAGTTAGAGACAGAGAGGATGTAGGAGGTGGCGCCTTGTGGTGGGGGAGGAGGGTATTTAATAGCGGCCGGGCTGGGGCAGGTGGGCGGAGAAGGATAGGAGAAGCATCAGGAAAGCAACCACTGGGCATCATCCCTATCCAGTATGTCATTTCCGAATTGGCTCAAAGGGAACTTTCATGAAGTCCAACATAAGTTTAACCAGAGCTCCAAATGACAACTGCTCGTGGTCAGTGGTCAGCTACTCAATCGATTCCCAGTCAAAAGTATGAGTTCTGCTCAAGGTCACAGATTCGCCTTAGAATTGTCAGAGGATTCCTCAAAAATTACCCTCAACCGTTTGCTACCATGGACCACCCTGGTATCTTCAGCCCGGGTGACCTTCACCAAAAGCTGGCCTGCCAAGCCATCCACTAAGTGGGACTCCATGGTCAGGGCCCCAGACAGGAGCTGTGGTAGAGATGGCTCCACCCAAAGAGGCAGAAAAGCAGATACTGGGGACTGCAAAGAAGTATGGACCAGCGTGGGAATGACTGGCAAAGGCCAAAGGACTGAAGGTCTAGTGGGCAGAGGAACTCCTCATGGCAGACATATTTTTCACTGAGGATGAGGAGCACCAACAGCAAATTGGCAATGCCTCATGGTCGAGCAGGATCTAGAGTGTGAGCGGCAACTCAATCTTGACCATCGACCTGAGAGTCGACATTTAAGGGTGTCCTCAGTAGGATGTATGTAAACCACCTGTCTCAGAAGGTTAAGCACTAGAGGCTTTGGAAGCACGAGCACTGTTGGAGGAAGCTCCCGAGGCAACTCAGATGGTGTCACCTCCTGGGTGAGGACTGAAAGAACCAGGGTCTGAGAGATAGATTCCTTTTCAATCTCCGACGACAGCCGGTTGGCAGGCTAAAGAAAAATCTCAACCGCCTGCTCCACTGGAGTAATGGAATTTAGGTGACCAAGCCCGACGAGGTTACTGTGGAGACAACCATCCCCTCAATCATAGGGAGCGTGACCAAGGCCAAGCAGTCGAAAGGAGTGGGAAGAATGTGATCTTTTCCCATTCCACAACCTGTGATAACGCTTTCTGATGCGATAAAAGGGGCTCTCCCCAAAGGTTTGGAGGGCGAGGCACATTTCACAGTACTGAGACTGACAAGGAACTCACCACAGCCACCAACTCTTCTTCCACGACCGCAAGCTGCGCAGCAACCCAGCCAGTGCTGAGGTCTTTTTACGGTCTTCTGGACAACCAAGGGCCAATCAAGACCTCCAGACTTCGGTGGATGGTGGCAGCATGGCCCGGCATAAACTGCATCCTTCAACATTGTGTTGATCGCACATGTGGTATAAGCATATCTTGTGCGGATCCGTGGTCGACATTTTCTGTCTGCACGGAATGTAGAACTTAAATCTCAGTTTCTTGCTTCCACTGTCAATCATGAAGCGGAGCCAGAAGACTGCAGAGCAACTCCACAATGGAATATGGACTGAAACAGTTGAAGATTTGCTGGAGAAAATGCTCTGAAAACCCAAAATTCTTCAACACTGCAGAGCTACAAAGGAGATCTGTCCCTCCTAGCAGAAAGATCAGACATTATGGAGTGGAGCAAGAGGATATATCACCCAGGTAATGGGTGGAGCCTATCTTGAAGACGTCCAATGACTCAGCTATCTCCAGCAGAACTGCCAGAGTGTGGATAGTGAACTGTATCTATGCTGTTAGAATTATGCATTATGCTCAACGTTTTCTACCAGGAGAAGAAGGTCTAGCAGAGTAAGACAGCTACATGGAAAAAATGACAGAAAATACATCGAACAAGCTGAAAGTAAGTTTTGGGGGAAAAAAAAGTCAGGAGCTACCAAAGGCGGGGACCTCGCATTTCCAGAAGCAAGGATGACTGGAGGCATGGAGGTACAGTGGTGATTGTATAAAATTTTGGCAGTGCTGAGGTACACCTCGAGGTACCAGGCACCTCCTCAGCACCGTCAAACTTGTATATGATCACCACGTGAACTTGAGTGCCTCAGTGGTACCTCAAGGTATATCTCAGCATTGTGTAAGGGTCTAAGATTAAGAGGAGGAACTGAAGCTGTAGCCAAAGCTTTCTGAGGACTTTGCTTGCTCAGTATACTGCACAAGTAAGACTACAGATGAAATCCAGGAAGTATTACACCTGCTATGAGAATAAAGTACTGCCACATTGTTATTTGTAGAATGTGGACTAGTGTAGTTACAGGAAAGAAATGCAAGTACTGTAGTTATAAATATGGCCCACTCCCTGCCTTGTTCGTGTTTCTCTGTCCTGCTACACTTTCATTTGGGTGACATCCGTTTCCAAGCACTGTTTACACAAACATGGTGCCAGCCAGAAAAGACACCTTAGCCAGATCAGAAATGCCATACTGGGACATGGTACAGCGGCAGGATCAAAACTACAAAGCCACATATTGCACGCACAGCAGAGAAGGCATTATGAAAATGCAACAGACATGCTAAGATTTTTATTTACCGGTCCTGTGACAACACTAAGGGGTTCAACATGACGGAATTAAATCCACAGGCATAAAAAAGTGCATCAAAACAGGAACCTACTTGGACAAAAACTAAATGAAAGCAGATTTTACCAGCTCTCTTCACCTTCCTTGAGATACAGCTACAGAGCAGGTGTAGCACTCTGGGTTCACTGGCAGAGGGAAGGAGGGGGATAATTTCTGAGCATGTTGCAACTTCTGCCCTATGGGTACATGTTAGTGCTGTTTATCAGTAGACGGCTGGCTTTATGTAACGAGCATATATGCACTTCAGTATGTAATTTCAATAACGTGATATTTCATTGAACACAGCTAAAGAATACATTCTTTGAATTTTCAACTTGCATTTCTAGGGTATATAACACATCTTTTTTTATAATCGGATTTATTAAAGTTTTTATAGTTGTAACAGTACGGTACAACATAGAAACATGTCAGCGGTATAAAAAATATCTTGCAGTGTAGTAAAAAAATACAGGTTACTCACCTGTAACAGGAGTTCTAGGAATGGTATATGTTGTTCATCCACACTTATTGGCAGGTATCCTTGTCGCTTTAAATCTTGCCGGAAGGTCTTCAAGCTGGCTCCTCCCACCCACCCGGGTGGTAAAACTCTCGGCTCCGCCCCCATGACACCAGCTCTGGCCCGCTGGTTGTGCGTCGAAGCCGGGGAGGTCGGGTGGGTCGTGTGAATGAACAACATATACCATTCCTAGAACTCCTGTTACAGGTGAGTAACCTGTATTTCTAGGGACATGGATATGTTGTTCATCCACACTTATTGGCAGACTCCTAGCAGTTCTCCGGGAGGAGGGAGGCAAGACGCACACCCCCTAGTTAGGGAAAAGAGACTGGAGAACCGAGGTCCCAAAACCAGCATCCCGGCGTGACTCAAGGTCGATGTGGTAGTGGGTGATAAAGGTGTGTGCTGACTTCCAGGTAGCAGCCCTGCAGATTTCCTGATAAGGACATCCCTGAAGCAGCCACCGATGCAGCGGTATGGCGGTAGAATGAGCTCTATCCTCTGGGAGGCTCCATGCCCGCCAACCTATAGCAGAGATCTATGCAGGAGGTGACCCACCTGCTTATCGTCCGCTTGGCTGCAGGTCTGCCAGGTGCGGCTTCAGCGTAGGTGACAAACAGCTGGCGAACCTCTCCCCGATTCCAGCCGCAAGGCCCTTATAGTAAGCGAGGCCTTCTAGGGTCCAGAGTATGGAGCCTATATTCGGCCTCCGAGGTGTGACTGAGGTAGAACACCGGCAGAGTCAACACCTGGTTAAGGTGAAACTCCGACACCATCTTCGGAAGGAATTTCGGTTGGGGGCGCAGGACAACCTGTCCCTGTGGAAGACCAGGTAAGGAGACTCGATGGAAAGCACCTGAGCGCCTCCCATCCTTCTGGCTGACGAATAGCCACCAAGAAGGCGGTCTTCCACGACAGGTGAGAGAGATCACACCTGTGCATTGGTTCGAATGGCTTGCCCATGAGCTTTGCCAGTACCAGCAGTAGATCCCACGGAGGTGGAGGTTCTCAACTGGAGGGGAAATGTGATCAAGGCCTTGAAAAGCCCCAGACCACCTTCTCCTGCGCCACCGACTGCTTCCCGGCCCGCGCCCGGTAAGCAGAGATGGCTGCCAGGTGCACCCTTAGGGTTGTCAACCTGAGCCCCTGCTGAGAAAGAGACCATAAATAGTCCAAGATGCTTGCCAAGGGACAGGAGGAAGGGTCCAGGCCCTTGCCCTGACACCAAATGGAAAACTTTTTCCATTTGAAGGCATAGCATTTCCTGGTTGACTCCTTACAGGACGCCTCAACTACATTGAGGACCTCATCGGAAAGACCCAAGGCCTGGAACTTTAGCCGCTCAGGAACCAGGCCATCAGGTGCAGGGATTGAAGGTCTGGATGGAACACCTTCCCCTGACTGACTGAAAGCACGTCCGGGCAAGCTGGAAGCTGCCTCGGCAGCCTGGAGCTGAGGCTGAGGAGATCTGGATACCAGCATTGGCGGGGCCAGTCTGGGGCTACCAGAATCACCTGTGCCTTGTCCCTCCTTGCCTTGAGAAGCACCTTGTGGATCAAGGGAAATGGGGGAAAGGCATAGAAGAGGCCCGGGGTCCATGGCCTCGAGAAGGCATCCCCCTGCAGCGAGCCCTGCTGAGGGGGTGGGCATGGAACAGCCTCAGCTTCGCGTTCTCCCTGGAGGCAAACAGATCCACCTGAGGTGTGCCCCAATGGGAGAACAGATCTTGTACTACCTCCAGCAGGAGAGACCACTCGTGGGATACAGCCCCTATCCGGCTTAGGGCATCGGCCAGGGTGTTGGAGGCACATGCCACATGAATGGCTAGGAGATCTGCCTCCAGGCTGCGCACGAGTGACCAAATGCGGAGAGCTTCCTTGCACAGAGGTATGGAGCACGTCCCGCCCTGGCGGTTTAGGTAGTACGTGGTCGTGGTATTGTCCGTCTGGACCTGAACCACTTGACCCCGTAGAAACGGAGCGAAGGCGGTGAGAGCTAAGCGGACCGCTCGGAGCTCCAGCAGGTTGATATGGCATCGGGACTCCCGCGGGGACCAGAGTTCCCCCAGATGGGGATCCCAACCCATCAGAGAGGCGTCGGTCGATAGAGAGACTGTCGGCTCGGGGCGGACAAATGGGATGCCCTCCTGCAGATGAGCTGGAACGATCCACCACTGGAGAGCGTTCCATATCCCCTGGGTCACCGTCACTAGCTGGTCCAATGGATCGCAGCGTTGAGACCACTGGCTGGCCAGCCCCCACTGAAGGGGGCGCATGTTCCAGCGGGCCCAATGGACCACGCTGGTGCAGGCCGCCATGAGACCCAGGAGGCGCAGGAAGTCCCGGGCAGGGTGCGATTGCCCAACCAGAAATGATTGGGCAAAGGAGGAAAGAACCTCGGCCCTGTCCACCGGAGCGCGTGTTTGCTCAAGAGAGTCGAGCTCTGCCCCGATGAAGAGAATCACCTGCTTCGTTCGAGTTCCGACTTGGCCTTGTTGATAAGGAGGCCAACCTGAGAACAAACCTGGAGGGCCAGATCCCTGGACCGCTTCCACCTCCTGTCTGGAGAGGGCTGCTATATCAGCCAATCGCCCAAGTAAGGGCACACCTGACCCTCGCGCCCAAGAGGAATGCTGTCACCACTGCCATGCATTTGGTGAAGACCTGTGTGCAAGAGACAGGTCAAGGGCATGGCTTGAACTCGAAAGGGATCCTTCCGCTCGAAGCGAAGGAATCTCTGATGAGACGGACGGATAGGGACGTGAAAACGCGTCCCTGCAGGTCCAGAGAGCAGAACCACACGCCGCTGCTCCAAGGATGGTATTATCTGAGCCAGAGTGACCATCCTGAAGGTCCGAGACCTTAGGAACTTGTTTAGTCGGGCAGGTCGAGACTGGGGCGCCAGCCCCCGTCCTGCTTTGGGACCAGGAAGTACCTGGACACAAACCCCGGTCTGAGGAGGGTCTGCCACCTTCTGATCACCTCTTTCTTGAGGAGCAGAGCATGTCGGCTCAGCGAGCCGACAGCGAGGCTGCGATTCTCAGGCCCCCTGGGGCGACGGGCTCGGAAGGGCGGGCCTGCTCGAACTCCAGAGGCAGGCCCTTTCCTACCACTTCCAACACCCACCGGTCTGTGGTTATAGCAGACCAGGCGGAAAGGAAGTAGCGGAGCTGTCCCCCCACGGGGGGAACCTGGGGTGAGGTGACGAGGTTGGGGGCGACACCCCTCAACCAGTCACTGTGCAGGCTTGGAGGAGGGACCGGCCGAGGGACCTCCTGGGCCTTTACCTCCCTGCTTCCTGGAGGAGGAAGCCGCGGGCTTGGGTTTGGGACGCCAAGCACGAGCCTGCTGGGCCGGACGTGCCACAGGCACAGATGGACGCAAGGGCTTGGGTTGCGGTCTGGGGCCCTTGTCCCTCTGGGCGGATGAGACCGAGTCCAAGGTGGCATTGGACTTTTCGATCCTCTGGAGGTGGCCTTCCACTCCAGGGCCGAAGAGGTCGGTCCCCAGGAAGGGGATATCCGCCAATTTGTGCTGGGTATCCGCTGTGAAGGTGGATATCCTCAGCCATGCTCGACGGCGCATAGTCACTGCGGCCGCTACTGACCTGGCGCATGAGTCACCAATGTCCAACGCAGTCTGAAGTTGCTGCTTGGCCACTGCCCTGCCCTGGTCCCGCACCTGCTTAACCGTGGTCTGCAGGTCAGCCGGGAGATGAGGGACTACCTCGTCCAGGGAGCCCAGCAGGGCGTGAGAAAAATGAGCCATCAGTATGGCCGAGCTGGCTTGATGAAGGCCGAGGGAGGACGCAGCGAGACTTTTCGCCGGTGTAGTCCAACTTCTTGGACCTTTGTCGGGAGGTTTGTCCACGCTCCTGGCGCTCGCACGCCGGACGCTATCGGTAACTAACCCCGGCCGAGGGTGTTCCGAGAAACCAGACAGGGAACGGTAGGGACCGCAGATTCCTTGCCATCCTGGCCAAGGCGCAGGACAAGAAGCAGGACGCTGCCAGAGCTCCAAGGCTGGGCCTACAATGGCCTCGGCCACCGGAAAGGCCTCCGTAGGAGAATCCCCTCGGTCCAATATCTCCGTGAGGGGATACTTGGCCCGCTTGGATACGGGCTCGAGCTGCATCCCGGTGGAGTCCGAGATGAGCCTAAGCAAACCCATGAAGGACGAAGGGCTATCGTCCAGTGACTGACCTCCCGAGGACTCCAAGTTGACCCGCCTGGAGAACAGGGAGGAATCGTCGTCGGACTCAGAGGAGTCCGCAAAGAGCTGCCTTGGGCCTGAGCCACCCTCCACCTGCCAAGGGTGATCGGGAGTGAGGGTGACAGACAGCCTATGGGGCAGACCTTGGGTTGACCGAGAATTTTTGGTTGGAGCCCCAAACAATGGCTGTGGAGGCGGAGGTTCCACCGGAATCGGTGGGGCAGCCGGTTTTGGCCGAGCAACAGGCCTGGAAGTAGGCTAAGGTGAGGGGTTGCATCGGCCGCTCCGGTGACAGCCACTTGATAGCCGGGGAAGGCGACGACGTCGGCTTGCTCCTGGACAGAAGAAGCTGTTGCCACATGAGGTCCTCATATCGTCGACGCAACTTGCATCGAAGCTTCCCCTCATCCGAGGAAGAGGATGAGGACGAGCGGCGGCGGCGCCGCTTGCCACGGTGCCGAGACCGAGACCGCCTATGACGGCGGGATCGGCTGGACCGAAGAAGTCCGAGACCGAGACCTAACCTCGGCTTTTCCGAGGAGGGTACGGGGTAGTAGTGGGAAAACCCGCCTCCTCGCTTGAGGGCTCAACCGTGGACTCCGGAACCGGAGGTACGGGCAAATCCACGGACTCCTCAACCACCGCCGGGGGAACCGGGGAGTGAGGGTTTTCGGCTTCACCGGTCGACAGCCCGTCCAACGGGTCGAGAAAAATCTCGACTGCATCGACGGGAGTCTCGGTCAACTGACCTGACAGGGACACCGTGAAGCCAGTGGCCGAAGTCGAAGGATCGACCGAAGTCGATGGTCGACTACTCGGTGAGAGGGACCTCCTCTCCAAGAGCGCCGACGGAGGGATTCTCTTGTGGTCCTTCTTCTTTGACCGAGAGGAAGGCCCTGAAGATGTTGGTCCTCTCCCTTAGTGGAGAGGGAGAGACAGAGCCCTTAAAAGAAGCTGAATAGGAGGATCCCAGGAGGCGGATAAATGCAGCCAAGGAAGATGAAGATGCGGCTCACGCGCTTGCACCTCCTCCTGAGGCGACCATCTGCTCAAGCTGATCCCGCCCGAGCCGCGCACGTGGGAACCGCCCAGCTGAGCCTCCTTCAACTTTACCAGAGGATAACGTTTTTCGGGTCGCCCAAGTTGTAAACGGGCAGCACGGTCTTCCAGGACGTAGGCCGAAAAAGAAGAGCACAGGTCGCAAGCCTGCGGATCGTGCCCAAGGCCCAAGCAGTAGACGCACGTGGAGTGCGGGTCCATCCGAGACATCTTCTGCCCGCATGGGCACCTCCGGAAACCGGGAGTCGATTTGTCCATCGCAGCCGCGAGGGAAGTGAGTGACCGAAGTCTTGAAAACCTTAAAAGTAATTTCGGTAAACCGAAGAAATAGGAACCAGTCTTATACGCAGAGCGTTAAGGAGGGAACCTGAGCTTCCAAGCGGTAAGGAAGATCTGGCGTCATGGGGCGGAGCCAAGAGTTTTACCACCCGGGTGGGTGGGAGGAGCCAGCTTGAAGACCTTCCGGCAAGATTTAAAGTGGCAAGGATACCTGCCAATAAGTGTGGATGAACAACATATCCATGTCCCTAGAATGTATATTCCTACATCTGTTGTTGTGGTCTCTTTTATAACTTAAGTTACAAAGACCCAAAACAAATGTTTTTACAAATCACATATCTTACTCCATAAATCAAGAAAAGGGGGATATCCACACCTTCCCACCATCGAGATATAGAGCCTCAGGGAACAAACAAGGGGTCAAGTTTTACCGTATATATTTCACCCATCTCGCACAGCGGTTGGTGCCTTTGTCTACCTGTTGCCTTGGTGAAAAAGTTAATTTTTCCAGGTGTAACTCCTAGGTGGCGCTACCCCAATGGCTACTACCCCTGCCTGCTGGGCAACCAGTAGGTTGACGGGCCTGAGTTCTGAAACAGGTGCCTCCACCCAGAGGTCAGGGTTATTAGTGGTCGCACTAGCTTGGGCACAGTCCTCTGGGACACTGTAACTCCCCTCGGTTCCTGCAAGTGGCCCACACAGAATACAACAATGACCTTCACAGTACCCCTGTTATGCTTTACCACTATCCAAACCTTTGGCGCTTACCACCAGGATTGGTTTCTCCAGCTCGACCCTGGGGACCCCCTGTAAAACAAGGTTAAACAGAGCAAATGGCAGCAACACAATACTTCAGGCATAAACAGGATCCACAGATGGTTTGAAAGGCAGAAAAAGTAGATCTGATTTATTCGGGGGGCTTGAACAAGGATAGGGGCAATCAGGTTAATTAGCTTACTTTCCCTAACAATCACACAGTTATGCAAGCAGTCAGAGTCCCTAGCACAGTCACACTTCTGGGTATCCAGGTGAATGGGGGATGGGCTAGCCAGGACCATTGCCCGGGGTAGGCCGGTGTTGCAGTTGGTAGGGGCCCTGTGATGGAAAAAACACACCTTGCAAAACACAATATTTGTAATCCTGTGCCAGATAGCTCAGTTCATGAAAGAGGAAAACAACACAGTAATCAGATGACACACTTAGATTAAAAGATAGTTGCAGGGAGCTACCCTGATAGTTACTCACGATACCCAAGACTGGACACAGGATGGACGATGGTTGAGACAGCAGATGAATTCTCTGGATTGCCAGAAGAAGCAGGGCCCACACGATTCGCTATAGCGTCATTCCCATTCAGTCATGGAGCAGGGGGCTGATCCCCTGGCAGGTCTCTCATCGATTGGTTCTTCTCTGCGGAGCAGGGTAGGATGACAGGGCCTTTGTGGTAAGGCCCAACTGCATGTGGATAGCAGCGGATTCAGTCCCTTTGAGCTGGGTACAGCTTCCAGCCCCCAGCATTCAGTTACACAAGGGGGAAAACCAGATTGCGACCCCCCTCCTATTCACAGCACATTTATATGTACGGGGAAACTTACAGCACCAGACACAGCACTCCCTGGTCACAATCGCTTCACTCTCTGCACCCCACCGGAACATCTAGGTGGGAGAGGATTTCAGGCAGGCCGAACACATTCAGCACAAACTTCGATCCTCCTCAGATAAAGCCTGATTGCCCTTCAGCCAATCACTGGGTTATCCAGACTCTGATTTAGTCCGATAAATACTCTCCCTCTCTCTCTCTTCTCTCTCTCTTCTCTCTCACAACGAGCCGACTTGCTGGCTGTTATTTAGGCCTTTGCACAGTTCTCCTGCTCAAAACTATGCAACGCTTGCTCGGCTATCACGAGCTGTTTCTCTCTTGACTCCCAGCTTAGATCTGTCTCGCCAGCAGACAGCTCGTGGTATTTCCCCAGATCCAAACGGTTCAGTTGGTCGGCACAACTGTCAATCACACAAGAGCTCCCTTTCAGTAGCAAAAGGCTCTAACAGTCTAGAACTTCAAATCCCACGGGTTTGGGTCCATGCAGCCCCTACCAGCAAATTCCATTTTGGAGTCCCCTGTTAGTGACTGGTCCAATTCGGCAGTTCGGGACCAAAATGGGAGAGATAATCAGAACAGTCTTGGCTGCAAAGAAGGCAGGTTAGAACAAGCTACATTATCATTATTTCACCAAAACATTTCCAGCAAATAGTTACCTGCGTCAAGTGGGTACCATCACAGTAACTGAAATTGAAATTCACACCATACATCTATACCATTAGCAGGCTAGGCCTGTAGCTTCTAAGACATCAGTCAACATATTCAGCCTTTACTATACACATTCTCTGCATTTCACAGTAGATCATCTATCCTGAATTACATCATGCATATGTCACACAGGTAATTTTACACATGCTGCTGTACGGAATCAGGTTATTACTTCTGGCATATTGAACAATGAGAGAGGGGCCCTTCCCCATAAGCTAACTTGGGGCTAGACGGGGCAGGGGCACCACACCTAGAGGGCAGAACAATCAACCTGGAATTTGCACCTAGGCTCAGTTTGGGCAGTGAACTCCGAGACACATAAACCCCCTTATGGACCACATTGAGAGGAAAATCTACTGGCCTCCCAGGGGGAATCATAACTGAAGCGTACTATTGGTTTGACGGCTCGGCCAGTCTTCCTGGGAGGGGGGGTGAACAACCACAGTCTCTGCACTTTCAGCTTCAGTCTCTGTGCATTCATTACTGGTGAGGGGGGCCTCTGCCTGGGTAGAAAAGTTCGAACTCGGAGCACTGTCAGCCCCTGGCTATGTGAATTTTGGTGCTACAACACCTTGCTCACTTGGAAGGCACTCTGGCACTGGAAGGGAATTCTCATCACACTCAAAAGTATTCTTCAGGTTCTGGCATCTCACCAGTCTGACTCAGATCATCTGCCTCTTCCTCAGGTAAATCACACAGTTCCATCCTACAGTGTGACTCAATATCATCAGACATGATACTTCGTACTTCACTCTCAGGGAGCATTGGCTCCAGGAACAAAGCTGGGGGATTAGGCAGTCCAGAAGGCCCAGCTTCATCCCCACAATTGACCATGGGGTTACCTCGGAACAGCTGACTCAGTTCATAAGAGGTGTAATAAGCATAGTCGCACTCACTCTCATCAGAAGTGGACTGGCAGCCATTATTGTTCTGGGCTTGCTGTGGAGGAAACCTGCAGTCTGTGACCACTGGGGTAGGTTGGCTCTGTCTTTGTTTGGCAGCAGCCTGAGTCACTGGTCCAGAGGGAACAATCTCAGGGGGTTCAGCCTCAATCATGACTTGACCAATAGGCAGTAAATGGTTACGGTGCATGGTCTTGACAGCTTTCGAATCATTTTCAGGCTGCACTTTGTACACGGGTAAGTCATCCAACTTGCCTACTACTATATGAGGGAGATGGTGCCATCGGTCGGCAATTTTATGTTTACCATGCAGTCCCAAATTTTGCAACAACACACGGTCTCCAGTTCGAAGCTCTTGGGCCTTTACTTTTTTGTCATATCTTTCTTTACTGGCTAAGTTTCTCTTTGCAGCCATTGTCTGGGCTAGTTGATGCACATGATCCAATTGGTCCTTCAGTTTTTGTACAAATTGTAGATAATTTTCAGCTCGAACCCCATTGGGAGAGACCCCGAAACAAACATCAACTGAGTAGGGAGAGAACCCGGTAGCATAATTTCTTGTACAATTATAGGTGTGTACCAAAGTGCTAATCTGCTCGCTCCATTTATGCTTGTCTTTTGGGTGAAGAGTGCCCAACATGTCCAGCAGGGTGTGATTAAAGCATTCTGGTTGTGGGTCCCCCTGCAGGTGATAAGGGGTGGTTCTTGACTTCCGCACCCCCCATAGGGAGAGCATTTCTTTGATTAAGCGACTCTTAAAGTCTCTACCTTGATAGGTATGAATTCTCGGGGGCCGTAGTGGATGAAGAAATGTTCCACTAGCACCTTGGCCATGCTGGACGCCTTCTGATCTTTGGTGAGGAAGGCTTGGGCATACCTTGTAAAATGGTCCGTAACCACCAACACTCTACCAATGTTTCGCTGGTCGGGCTCCAAACTCAAAAAGTCTATGCAAACTAATTCCACTGGTATGCTGGTGGTAATGCTGACAAGGGGGCAGCCCTCTGGGGCAGGGCCTTTCTCTGCAGGCAGAAACTACAAGTCCATACATGATGCTCAACATTGGCCCCTCATCTTAGGCCAGTAGAATCGAGATTGTACTAGGTCAAGGGTTCGGTCGATACCGAGGTGGCCCAAATGATTGTGGAAGGACCTCAACATCAAGTCTCTGAAAGCTGTGGGCAAGACCAATTGTTGCTTGTCTACTTGGCCTCCCCTATCTACTGTCTCTCTATACAGCAACTGATTAATCAGCTTCAATTTAGGGCCTTCTTTAAATAGTAAAGCAGTTCGCAAATCAGAGGAGCACAATTTGCACACATCTTTCCCTGCATGGAGGGCTTCAAGGGCTGACCGAATCATAGGATCATGGCATTGAGCCCACTGAATGCTGTCATTATCATATTGAGGTAGTGCACAAATATCTAGAGCGGAGAAGTGACAGTACACAGCTGGTATGAAGGTATCAGAGGGGGCCCAAGCAGTCTACTAAGCAGCCCACTGTATCCGTAAACATCTGTTCATCTTTATCAAATTTTTGACACAGTGCTTGAATGTCAGGTTCAGACAGCCTGACCCAATCACCTTTGGAAGTGGGTCTCCGGGATAGGGCATCAGCATCTATGTGATTCAGGCTGGATCTGTATTCAACAGCATAATCATAGGTAGACAACGCAGAAAGCCACCGATGCCCAGTGGCGTCTAACTTAGCTGAAGTCTGCACATAGGTCAACGGATTATTGTCAGTCTTTACCACTATCTTTGCCCCATACAAGTATTCACGGAACTGGTAAACGATGACACACTTTAACGCCAGGAACGCCAGTTTATGCACAGGGTAGTTTTTCTCTGATGGGGTCAGACTTCTACTAGCAAAGGCCACCGGTCTCAAACCATTCTCATGTTCTTGATACAGCACAGCCCCCAAACCTTGTAGGCTAGCATCGGTATGCAACACATAGGGTCTAGTAGGGTCAGCACAGGCGAGGATGGGAGCATGGGTGAGCGGATATATTACTTCATGGAAAGCAGCTTCACAGTCTGGTGTCCAGCGGGACCCAAAAAGTTCACCCGGGCAGAAGTATACTCTTTCTGTTCCGGAGAAGGCCCCTTTCTTGTATTTACAGTTTGTGGGAGGGTAATCCTGGGTAAGATTCAGGAGTGGGCGAATCACCCTGGAGTAGTCCTTTATGAACTGCCGGTAGTAGCCACAGAATCCTAGGAAGCGCAGTAATTCTTTCAGATTGAGGGGCTGGGGCCAGGTGGTTAAGGCCTCAACTTTACTAGGATCAGTCTCTATCCCCTCTGCGGATACTATATGCCCCATATACTTCACAGATGTCTGAAAAAAATGGCATTTGTCGATGGACAGCTTAAGGCCGAAATCCTCCAGTCGGTCTAACACTTTAAATAGTCGGCTCTCGTGCTCCTCCAATGAACTTCTGAACACAATGACATCGTCTGGGTACACCAGGCACTCCAACAAATTCATATCCCCCACTGCACATTCCATCAATCGCTGAAAAGTGGCCGGAGCACCCGATATCCCCTGGGGCATCCTCATATACTCACAGAACCCTAGTGGACAGATGAAGGCTGTTTTCTCACGATCTTCCAGGGCCATGGGGATCTGGTAGTACCCACTGCGAAGATCCAACACCAAGAACCACTTGCTCCCATTCAGACAGTCCAAAGCATCTCGTATACGGGGCATGGTGTATTGATCTGGGATGGTCCGCCAGTTAAGGGTTCGATAATCCACGCACATTCTTACTGTCCCATTCTTTTTTCGCACCACCACAATAGGCGAAGCATAGGGGCTTCTGGATTCTTGTATCACACCAGCCACAGGCATCTCCTGCAGGTGTCTTCTCACATCATCTACTGTATATCTGCAGGAGCTAGGTGCTGAGATCTCTCGCGAAATGGCTGTTCATCATGCAGGCGTATGTGATGCTCCGATCCCCGGACACATCCCACGTCCCACTCCTTCAATGAAAACACTTGGTCTTTCTGGCAAGTCTCTTGCTGATTCTAGCCTTCCATTCAGCTGGCAACGGGGAGTCACCAAAGTCAAACAAGTCGGTGGTCACTATCAGTCACTCCAGAGTGCTTGTTATTGGGTAACACTGCAGTGTCTGCGCAGTGTATGGTAGCTAGGGTGCAGCCTCTGTTCACTTGAATCTCCCGATCTGACATATTGTGGACCTGGACCATCACTTGTTGTGCACAGGCATGAGCACGAGCAGGCAAGATGCTGGGCCTGACCAACAATCCTTCTGGCAATTTTCCATTGCCTGGCACATCCAGCATTAGTATCCTATTCCTGACATCTTTCCATAAGTGGACCTCCCCTTATAGAGTACACTGGGCATTGGGGGCACCATTGACTCGGGATCCTTCTTCCATACAACCCCGACTGGCTCATCCTGATGCACCTCCTCGGCATTCTGCCGCAACTCATAGGTCTTCTTAATCAACGTGAGAATTCTCAGGGCCCTACAAGTCCAGTGCCCCTGTTTCTCATAGCATAATTGTGCCAGTCTCCCGAACATATGAGCGTTGGTCCCAATTAGTAGGGGAACCCCATCATACAGTCCAGTAGGGGACACACCAAGGCCAAGGTCTCTACTTGTTCTGCCACTCCAGCCACCGAAGTAAGGAAAGACAGCCAGATCCGGATATACCCAGAGTACAGATACGACTTTTCACTCAACCCCCAGACATGCAAACCTTCCAAGGGTTGTAAGGGTACATCAGACAAGTGCTTCCGACACCAATCTTGAAACATTATAGTCACTTGAGAGCCACTATCAAGCACAGCCCTGGTAGACACTCCATTCACCTTTACTGTTGTCTCCATGGAGGGACCCACCACCTCGGACCATTCAGTTGGCACAGATGCTGATGTCGATCTGGCAGTGGCCTTTGAAGAGTAACTTTTTTGAACAGCCACACCTGGTGGCCGGTTGTCATTTCATCGAATCACAGCTAATAACTTGGTAGTAACTCTCCTCAAATTCTCCGGTGAATGGCAGAAGAAATGGGTGTGTCCATCCTCCCTGCAATGATAGCAAAAGTAGGTTCTCTAGGGTCTCGGGGGGGGGGGGTTCGCGGACCATCTCCCAGTTCATGCATTACAGGGGCATTGGGCAGCTCATCTTTGGCTTGGGCTTTGGGTCCTTGATCCTCTGAACTTCCAGTAGGATTGGGAGTTTGTGGGGTTTGCTGCAAGTCCCCCACCAGCGCTCTCAACTCTTGTACTTCTTCCAATAGGTTACCCTCAGTCTGGGGTTCTGGAGAAACAACATGCACCCCCACCCCACTTTTAGTCTCCGTGGGTGCCTGACACAGGTCAGGTTCTCTGGCCACCTCTGTCAATTCTTTGATCAGCTCTCTCAATTGCTGTGCCTCATCCAAGTCACTCCTCTCCGGGGTCAGGCAGGTACCAGCAATCCCCGCACAGGGCTCCCAGACCTCTTCATCGGTCTCGGTTTCATGAATCTTTTTCATAAGATGACAGTACTCGGGAGGATTAGCCTTTCTGTCTTGTAACTTGAGTTTCAATATCATCACACTGGAGTACCTGGCTGACTTTAGAATACGGTCCAATCTGACTCGGTTTACTTCCTTTGCGGGCACTCCTCCTTTCCTGTGGGCCCTCTGCAGAGCTCTCTCGATTGATGTAACAAATGCGGACAACTTCTTGTTTTTCCACTGCTTAGTAGACTTGAATTTCCACAGCAAGTCATCCCCCGACTCAGTGCTGCCAAACACTCCTTCCAGTGCAGAGAGGTATTCAGCCGCCGTAGCCTCCGGGCTAGCAGCTCACAAGAAGCGGATGGCCTCCAGTACTGGGCCCCTTAAGCTCTCCTTAAGTCTCTCTTTTCCCCTCTCTGAGCACTGCCTTTCCTGTACCAAGGAAGTAGCATAGTCCAGCCACTTTTCCAAGTCATCCTCTCTTTTAGGCACTGGGACTGTGCCTGAGAAAAGTCTGAGCTTACGGTACAAGTCCAACTGCACTGAGGGAATTACTATGGGGGAGGGGGTTACAGGGAGAGTTCTTGGCAGAAGCAGGGGACGTGGCTGGGGTGTGCAGGGGCGTGTGCTCCTCGAAAAGGTCTAGCACTTTTACTAGCTCTTGAGCAGTTCGTCCTTCAGACGCTAATAGCTTAAGCAATTTGTCCTTAAACCCTTCTATACTAGGGGACCCCCCTGGGGTAGCCAGATCATTATGCAGATGAATGACCCTCCACCCCTTCTGGGTCCCTTCCAGTGGGATAACAGGGGGTACCTTCTCTAGACCTATTGGGGAACTACAGGAGAGTAAAACTATCATAGTCTGCTCAAACAAATCTGAATCCCTTCCCTCCCCTTCACTTCAACTTTGCCCAAATTTTGCCCAAGCTTTGACATGTTCCACAGCTGCTACGATATCAGCATTAGCAGTCCCTAACGGGACATCCAGTAACAGGAGGGCCTGTCGGGGGTCTAACCCCTCAGCCTCACTCCACCTCATCATTCGGCGCACCAATAGCTTATGAGGGCAATTCTGAGTTTGGGTGTAGGAAGATCCTCCATTCTCTCCCCAAAACAAACTGGGATAATTCCTTCCCCTGGCCACTAGAGGACAAGAATCCCAGCGGTGCCTCCAAGTTGTAACCTCTAGGTGGCACTACCCCAAGGGTTACTACCCCTGCCTGCTGGGCAACCACTAGGTTGAGGGGCCTGAGTTCTGAAATGGGTGCCTCCACCCAGAGGTCAGGGTTATTAGTGGTCGCACTAGCTTGGGCACAGTCCTCTGGGACACTGTAACCTCCCTCAGTTCCTGCAAGTGGCCCACACAGAATACAACAATGACCTTCACAGTACCCCTGTTATGCTTTACCAGTATCCAAACCTTTGGTACTTACCACCAGGATTGGTTTCTCCAGCTCGACCCTGGGGATCCACTGTGAAACAAGATTAAACAGAGCAAATGGCAGCAACACAATACTTCAGGCATAAACAGGATCCACAGATGGTTTGAAAGGCAGAAAAAGTAGATCTGATTTATTCAGGGGGGTTTGAACAAGGATGGGGGAAATCAGGTTAATTAGCTTACTTTCCCTAACAATCACACAGTTATGCAAGCAGTCAGAGTCCCTAGCACAGTCACACTTCTGGGTATCCAGGTGAATGGGGGATGGGCTAGCCAGGACCATTGCCCGGGTAGGCCGGTAGTTGCAGTTGGTAGGGGCCCTGTGATGGAAAACACACCTTGCAAACACAATATTTGTAATCCTGAGCCAGATAGCTCAGTTCATGAAAGAGGAAAACAACACAGTAATCAGATGACACACTCAGATTAAAAGATAGTTGCAGGGAGCTACCCTGATAGTTACTCACGATACCCATGACTGGACACAGGATGGATGATGGTTGAGACAGCAGATGAATTCTCCGGATTGCCAGAAGAAGCAGGGCCCACACGATTCGCTACAGCGTCATTCCCATTCAGGCATGGAGCAGGGGGCTGATCCCCTGGCAGCTCTCTCATCGATGGTTCTTCTCTGCGCAGCAGGGTAGGATGACAGGGCCGTCATGGTAAGGCCCAACTGCATGCGGATAGCAGCGGATTCAGTCCCTTTGAGCTGGGTACAGCTTCCAGCCCCCAGCATTCAGTTACACAAGGGGGGAAACCAGATTGCGATCCCCCTCCAGTTCACAACACATTTATATGTACGGTGAAACTTAGCACCAGGCACAGCACCCACTGGTCACAATCGCTTCACTCTCTGCACCCCACCGGAACATCTAGGTGGGAGAGGAATTCAGGCGGGCTGAGCACATTCAGCACAATCTTCAGTCCTCCTCAGGTAAAGCTTGATCACCCTTCAGCCACTCACTGGGTTCTCCAGACTCGGATTTAGTCTGATAAATACTCTCCCTCTCTCTCTTCTCTCTCGCAATGAGCCGACTTGCAGGCCGCTATTTAGGCCTTCGCACAGTTCTCCCGCTTGAAACTATGCAACGCTTGCTCAGCTGTCACGAGCTGTTTCTCTTTCGACTCCCAGCTTAGATCTGGCTCGCCAGCAGACAGCTTATGGTATTTCCCCCAGATCCAAACGGTTTGGTTGGCCGGCACAACTGTCAATTACACAAGAGCTCCCCTTTCAGTAGCAAAAGGCACCAGCAGTCCAGAACTACAAATCCCATGGGTTTGGGTCCATGCAGCCCCTACAAGCAAGCTCCATTTTAGAGTCCCCTGTTACTAATTGGTCCAATTCGGCAGTTCGGGACCAAAATGGAGGAGATAATCAAAACAGTCTTGGCTGCAAAGAAGGCAGGTTAGAACAAGTTACATTATCATTATTTCGCCAAAACATTTCCAGCAAATAGTTACATCCTTCAGCAGAACTCCCTCTGCGCAACTAGTGATGGCAGAAACAGAGCAATTAGCAGGCAGCCCAGGCGGGACCCGAGCATGGAAACACTCAGTCCCCTTCCCGGATTAATTATTACTGCAAACAGGCAGCCCTTAAAGCGACAGTACATGGAGGCCACGCAGGCAATCACTGGTAATACATTTAAACGGCTACGGCACTGAACACCAGCTAGGGAGCGAGCACTTAGGCAAGCTCGTGGAAGACTTTTCGGGAACCCCCATTGATAGGGGGGTTACACTAGTCATATATATATTTTTTTTATTACTATTTTGCCATCCTACTGCCTGCTGACTCTGACCCTTCAGGGCATCCAAGGAGTCTTCCTCCTGCCTCTCGCTCACCAAGACTTACCTCTCAATCCCCCATGGAACTGCGCCCCGAGCAGGGACGAGGTGGGGCTTCAACACCCCGACATCCTTCTTTCGTTGGGCCGAGGAGATAGTCCAGCGAGCGGGGCACATTGGAGGCATGCACCGGAAAGCCAGTCTTCCCGGAGCCAGCAGGGGTTTTTCCCTGTTCTTCTTTCCCCTACAGTATGCAACCCTCAACATCAAGGTGCAAGGCACCAATGTCCACACTGTATAGCAGCCGCCCATCCTCTACAATTGGGGCTTGTGCACTCTGAGTCTACTTAAGTCAGTAAGTGCACGGGTATTGGCCTCCCCTCCCGGAGAAGGTGAGCTTTTCATGGGACACTCAAGCCCATCTCCCCCACGGCTGACCCAACAGCAACCAGAGTCCACTCCCGAACCTGGGCTGCCGGGGTGGTGCGAGGTGTGGCATCCAGCGCCTCAACACTCAGCGCCACTGGGCCGCCCCATATATACTTTTTACTACTTGATGCCAATCCGCCAAAGTGTGTGTGTGGGGAGGGGTGTTAGGTCAACCATCTTTGTGTAATACCTCTGTTTTGCAGCTACCAAGAGGATTGCCATCAGGTATTTTCTGGCATATTTCTTCTCACTGGACCATAAAGAGAACAGAAAGAGAAAGTCTGTAAGCTACAGGGCTGACGAAAAATGGTCTGCAATGCTTTTTCCAAGTCTAACTGGAAAGGGTGAAGCACTGGGCTTGCCAACATTATGTGGCGATGAGTGGCCCTTGGTTCTCCATATGCTCACCAGCAAGCTGGAGAGGGAGCGGTAACTTGGTGGTGCTGGATTCGTGCAAGGAAAGTATCTGGGTAAGACATTTCCAATTATATTCTCTCCAAGCAAAAGAGCTAGCAGCTTTATGCATGGAGTGGCAGGTCTGCCGCTATTGCTCCGGAGAAATGGGGTTCACCAGATCTTTGTTCCAGTTTTCCAGGGCTCAGGGCTGTATATGGGTGCCCTCAGTTTGGAGCTACAAACACAGATTGGAGACCAGATGAGGTCCCAGTGTACCTCCCATAGCCTCAGAAAAAGTGACAGAAGGGAAAAGTTTGGGGGAGGGGTTGCTACTGTAAGCGCAGAAGGTAAGGTCTCACCTGCAAGTATCTGAATAAATTAGATTGTGGAAGTGAAAGTCCTACATGGCCTGGAAAGGAATGAGCCCGGTTTTGCATCAGGTAAAATGGGTGTCGTAACCCAAGCCAGTGCCACCTGCTATAGCCAGGATCCTGTCTGGCTGGGGCAAAGTCCAGGTGAAGATGTAATGGTAGGAACCAAATAAATTTTCCCGCCAGGTCATGTTGACGAAGAATGCTATGCCATGTCTGCAAAACTACATGCACATATGGGGACAAGACTCCAGTGCGTAATGAGAGGGTAACCAGCAGGCATACAGCCTCCTCACAAGAGAGGGGAGGAAGGCAGCTCTTTCAAGCTGAACCCACTGCTGGGTGGGGAGATGCTGTACCCAAAGAAGAATAACCTGGAACTGTGCAGTCTCATAATAATATTGGGCGTCCCTGGGAAGTTACAGTAACATGCTTGCAGGCAGCTGAACAAGGAGCAGGGAACTGTTTGACGATTACTTCGCATTCTACTGTATTTTACTTGTATTTGGGACTTTTACTGATGGGAGGGGAAAGGAAGGGATTGCAGAGAACTTTAATTATACTGTACTGTACTTGCTTTTGGGGCATTTGCTGATGGGAGGGGAAAGAAAGGGATTGCAGTGAATCATTATACAGCAGCATTGTTCATCTAGCAAATGGGGCATTGCTGAAAGGGTGTACAGAAGGGGCAGTATTTTGCTTCTTCCTTACATTATGCGGTCGATTGGTCCCGGACAAAATGTCATGATCAAAATAACACGGACATTTCACAAGGACAAATTAAAAGTCAGACATTTTGTCGCCGCCATAACTCGTGAGATCGGTGAAGTCATCGCTGTAAAAAATAGACAAATGGACAAATAGTTGCAGCATTACCTGTCTCCATCAGCTCCAAAACTGTGCCCAACCTGCTAAGAGATAAATGATCCTGGAGCTCCAATCAAGTGCTGCAAACAAAAATGCTGAGCATTGAATAGGATATATTTTAAATCATTATCGTGATGCGTCCTATCTGAGGGAATATGGCCATTTTCTTCAGTTATACATTTATCATTATACAAAGCTAAGAGTGGACAGGTTTCTCCTCCTCCCCCCCCCCGACTTAGTTCGAACTGATAGAACCCGTTCTCTTTGTAATTAGACTGTCCAGTTTTTTTCCCCCAAGTTTCTTTATATGAAGACTGTCTGTAGCACACAGTTGAGTGCTTCCAGAAAAAAAACTCCCATGGATCTATTAATTCAGTTCAATGCTTTCTCTTTTACACCAGTTTTCTAGACTGTAATTAATGCAATGTATAGTATGTTTTCTTTTTTTTCCGGGTACTGCTCGTGGAACTGGCAGTACACCTGATTGTTTTAATTCTGTCCCCATAGTTAATAGCTCATGACCAATATCCTTCCCATGGTCTTTTCCTACATTATTGGTACCTAGATGTAAGGTTGCAAAGGGGGCTGAATGTAATTCTAATGTACCGGTTAGTGACAGTACATCAAGGTGGTAAGCCTGGGATCACTTGTTAATATCGTCACCGTACATCGGCGGACAAAATGTTGCGGGTATCTGGTTGTGGAGGCTGCATTGTGCCTGCTACCTGTTGTACCGGCGACGAGATTTCATTTGGACGAGATGTTGCTACGGTTGACCACGACTAATTGTACCTCGACGAATCGACCATATGCCCTTCCTTACTGTCTGATTTGCTAAACTTTGTGTTGGGGGCATCTGCAGACGGCAGATAAAGGGATGTGATTTACTCTCTCGGTATACACATTCTGCTGGTTTGACTGTGTGGGAGAGACTCCAAACTTGGCTGATTGTTTCTGGGGGGAGGCAACCGGCAGTGTAGTTCCCATCCTCCAATCCCTCGGCCCGCCCACCCTAGAGCTAGCACTAACTTTATAGGTACCTGATTTCTTACAGCCTCTGAATTCATCACAAGGAGGGGCCACACGCATAGCAAACAGAAGGAATGGTCATTAAAAAAAATATATATTTTTTGGGGGAACTAAAGGCACGTACAGAAAAAAAGTAGCACATACCAGAGGACATAGTAGAATACAACAGGATGTCACACGGAGTGGTGCAGTGCAGTAAGGAGCAGTCTTGAGAAGAACATTCTGGGCCAGCCCAGTGGTGCTGAGGGTTGAGGCACTGGATGCCATACCGTACGACACGGCAGCAACCTGGGTTCAGGAACGACCTCAGGTCATTGGGATGCCAACACGGGGGGGAGATGTGGAGCAGGCTTGAGCGCCTAACAGCAGCTCTCCCCTCCTGGGGTGGTTGTCCTACCCCCCCATAGTTCCGCTGCCACTGGGTGGAGGTCTGGCGCAGCGCAGGCGGGAGGTGGCAAGTCGGAGGGTGTCTCGAACATGGTGCGACGGTGTTCTACACGCACGCCGACAGGACTGGGTAGGTGGCTAAAATGGGGATAAAACACATAATGAAAAAAGAACATCATTCTGGGAGCTGCAGTTCTGCCCCATTTGCAGGCACCTCTCTGGGCTGCGGGTGGAGGTGATCAGGCCCCGAGCTGAGCTGGCATGAGTGCTGGAAACCTTCACCCCTACCCAGGGCTACCTTGTCCCCAGGCAATGCCACAGCGGGTACCCAAGCAGAGGTCTGGATGGACTATGGTGGGCTCAGGAGGGTTGGGAACAGACGCCATTACCCACACAGTCCAATTTAAGAACAAGTATGCTGTTCATGAGGAGCAGAAGGACCCAATGGGGAGCCCGAAGTTGAGATGGGAGAGGATGTGCAGGTCAACGAGGAGGAGAGCACACGGGCGGATCCCAAAAAACCACTGGCCAGCAGGGAGGAGGGCACATGGGAGGAACCCAGAGAACCCCAGAGAAGGGTTGGCAGTGTTAGTGGCTCAATAGGTAGCACACTCACCTGTGGCCAGGAGATCAGAAGGCTGTGGGTTCTATCCCCACACTAGGCACTTGGGTTAATATCCCAATATTGACACTGTACTGCAGTATGAGGGGAGGTGCTGCACTACTGAGGTGCCGTCTTTCGGGTGAGACATTAAACTGAGGTCACATCTGCCTGTTCTGGTGGTAGTTCAGGTGGATGTTAAAGATACCATGGCATTTCTCAAAAAGAGTTGGGGAATTTCCCCAGTGTCCTGGCCAAATTTCCCCCCATTTACTAAAAATACCACCAACAGCTTAATCTGGTTCAAGGTCAGTTGGCATTCATCTGTATCCCCCTCCCCCCAGGTCGTGCCTGCAAATAGGTAAGAATTTGTCTAGTGCACTTACCCGGTCAACAAAAACTAAATGAATAAGGATGAAATGTATCCTTGTGGGGGACTCAATTGTTGGGCACATGGATCTAGGCATGGACAGCGGGGTGGTGAAGGAGTCACAGCTCAGAGAGAGGGAGAGTGGATCCACAGGATCACTAGGGCAGTGTCAAGGAGGGGAGGGCTAGACATCATTGTCCACCTAGAGACAAACAACCTAATAAGACAAGGAGCTAGCATGGAGCTGGCATGGACACAGTTCAGGAGGAATCCAAGGAACTAGGTAGGCGACTTGAGGAGGTGGTGAACTCTAACATTTTCGGAGGTCCTACCAGTGTGTGGAAGGGCCGGGGAGCAAGAAACCAATGCATCAGGAGCTTCAACAATTGGATGAAGGGCTGGTGCAGGTAAAGTGGCTTTGGCTACATTGGAGACTGGGGAACCACCTGGATTGATGCACGACTGTACAAGCATTCATCCAGTGAGGACACTACAATTCTCAATGAGCAGTTTACATGCTTCCTCAGGGAAAATGTAAACTAGCCAGGGGGGGGACTCCAAGATGCAGGGACACACAGGCAGCCCACCCCACACCGATATCCCCTTCCCTCTAATTTGAACGAAGGCGTACAAACCTTCCTACGGCTCTCAACTCTAGTCTGTACCACCACTCAAACCTGAGCCCGCGGCACACAGGATCTTTGCGGCTCTCATCTCCATACCTGCCGCAATTACGGTAAATGGCCAATAGTCAGCTGGCAGTCTCATCCCTGTGCCAGCACACCGCTTGACGCTCCTATACAACCGCAACCGACAGCCTACCATACGTAAGAACATTATGATTCCCTGCCCTCCCTGAACCATAGAGTACCTGCCACATAAATCTCCCGCTCCTGCCCTTCCCCTCAGATATTACAACCAAACCATGTAGAACTGCTCAATTTCATGCGCTAATCCTGCACAAGCACTGCTCCTATGTCCATTTTGCTGACATATGTCTTCTGTCATTTTCTGTGCATATGTATTATTATTATTGCAGATTGTTACCTAACCCTGTTGTTCCAATGACTGTACTTATGTGTTCAACTGTATTATTGTTTGTATGTCGCAGGTCCACCTTGTCAATGAGCTTGCTCAATGGTGTCCGCCTGGATAAATAAATATATTGATTGATTGGTTGATATCAGGAGATAGCACAGAGGACCAGGAAATGATGTTCTTAGCAGGGACAACCAATATGTTGAGAATGGACATGGCAGGAATGGGTAATCAGAAGTCCAAGGACACCAAAACTGAAGAAGAGAGACAAGGGGACAAACACATTTTGGGGGGACGGCACGCAGCAGTACACAGAAGATCATGCACACAAACGCCCGGAGTCTGGGTAACAAAGTCCCAGAACTAGTGGCTGTAAGGACTCGAGACATCATGGGCTCACTACAGGGAGCAGGCCTCAGACAACTAGTGGGGGAACCCACCAGAGAGAAGGCAATCCTAGATCTGGTGCTGACCAACGGAGATAGAATCACAGATTTCCAAGTGGAGGGCAGCTGGGGTCCAGCGGCCACCACACGGTACAATTCAAATTCAGCACAGAGATGCAGTCTAGTCATACAAAGAGCTTAGATTTCAGCAAGGCTGACTTCTGCAAGATGGGAAAACGGGTTAAAGAAACCCTGGATCAGAAAACACAGGAGGGGGAGTTGAGGAGCAATGGGCACATATTAAAGAGACCATTATAGGGGTCACAAAACAATGTGTTAAGGTAAAAAGTGAAGGGAAGAGAAGAAGGAGGCCACATTGGTTCTCCAAGGCTGTAGCAGAAAAGGTAAGCACCAAAAAGGGTGGCTTCAGAAGGTATAAGGGGACGCAAAAGGATGAAGATAGGGAGGAGTACCAGAACTGTCTAAGAGTGGCAGGTAAAGCTATAAGGAGTGTAAAGGCACAGACTGAGGAAAGACTAGCTCAGTCAGTGAGGAAAGGGGATAAGACATTCTACAGGTACATTAGTGAGGGAAGGAAGTGCGGGGGGGGGGATTGCTAACTCAGAGGGGACAAGGGAGAGACCGCAAAGGGAGATCAAGACAAGGCATAAATTCTAAATAAATATTTCTTCTCGGTCTTCACAGTGGAAGGAGAGGGACAGGGATCAAGATTAGACAACAAAGGCATAGAGGGGGTGGAGGTGGACACCAGTCCTTTTACAGAGGAGAGGGTACATAACGAGCTTACAAAACTAAAAGTAGACAAAGCCATGGGTCTGGGTGGCATTCATCCCAGGATCCTAAAAGAACTAAGGGGCAAGCTGGCAGCCCCACTAGCAGTCCTGTTCACGGAGTCCCTAAATACTGGCGTAGTCCCTGAGGACTGGAGGAGGGCAAATGTGGTCCCTCTTCACAAGAGTGGCAGCAAAGAGGAGGCAGGGAACTACAGGCCAGTAAGTCTCATATCAGTGATGGGTAAGATCATGGAGACACTCCTCAAGGAGCGAATAGTAGAACACCTGGAATTCATTGGGGCGCAGGATCCGAGGCAACATGGATCCTCAGCAGAAGGTCCTGTCAAACAAATAAAATTGATTTCTTTGACTGGGTGACGAAGGTAGTGGACCACAGAGGAGGAGTGGATGTCGCCTACCTAGATAGCAGCAAAACCTTCGATACCGTTCCATGTAGGAGGTCGGTTAACAAGCTGGGTAGTCGGGGTTGGGCCACAAGGTGGTGAACTAAGTTAGCAACTGGCTGAGGGACAGAAAGCAGAGGGAGGTAGTAAACAGAACCCAGTCAGAGGAAATGGAGATGACCAGTGGAGCACCTCAGGGGTCAGTTCTGGGGCCAGTCTTCTTCAATGTCTTCATCAGCGACATCGCAGAAGGGCTGGAGGGGAAGGTTTGCCTGTCTGCAGATGACACCAAGATCTGCAACAGAGCTGATATGTGAGAGGGCATGGAAAGGATGAGAAAAGACCTAGAGAAGTTGGAAAGATGGTCTGAGGTGTGGCAACTGGGCTTTTTTTTTTTTTGTATAATCCTTTTTATTGTTTTCAGTTATAACAACACATACACAACACATAAACATACAGATACACATACAAACAGATACTGATACAAAAGGACAAATGCACTTCTATACAATTAATTTTCCATTCAGAGATTATTTCCCCAATCAGTAGATTCTTATCACTCACTGACAATGTTAGGAATAAGGTAGGCTAATGTCCAGACAATTACAAGTCAGGTATCGTGTGGATATCAATATATAAGGGGGAGGGGAGACACCCATCCGGTTAAATCCCACCCGTCTAGGCCAAGCCCTCACACAGGGTGATCATCTCTTGTCTATTAAGCGAAGAGAGGAAGGGCGCCCACTTTCTATAGAATGCCTCAGACTTGTTCTCCAATACTAATGATAATCTTTCTAACGCCAGATTTTGCAGTGTCAGTTGTCGCCACTGCTGGATGGTAGGTGCAACATTGTTAACCCAAGTATTTTGGATACAATGCCTGGCCATTACCATGAGAATTTTAATCCAACGCGGCATTGTTTCCCACTCCTCTGTCCCATCCGCACTCATACCAAATAACCCTTTAATACGGTCCATCAGGATGGGGGTCCCCGCCATTAACTCTATTTCTTTAAATTTTTTTCCCCAGAAAGACCGCAGGATACAACAGTTCCAAAACCAGTGCATATATGTTCCTACCTCTCTTCTGCATCTCCCACATAACGGGGAGACAGCCAGATGGGCCCTATGCACCACAGCTGGGGGATAATATAGCCTATGTAAGAACTTAAAATAGGCTTCCTTAAATTTATTACAAACCAGCAGGCCCCTATGTCCCAGCAACAGTTTTTGCCAGCTCGTCAGAGATTTCCCTTCCTAAATCCTTACTCCATTGTTGTCTTACCTTCTGTGTATAATCCGGCCACCCTTGTTTACCAACTTTTGCAGCCTTTCCAATAAACCCTTTAGGATCACTCTGTATCCCCAATATTGTTACTTCTATCGAGCCCCATCCCTGCCCCTCTGGTTTTTCTCTCTCCATTTTGCCTATAAATGTTTTAAGTTGGAGATAGCGATACATCTGTTGCCCCTGCAGATTCAGATTCTTTTTAATATCCTCTAATGGGAGTAATGCCCCTCTACTAATCATATTACCCACACATTTCGCCCCCCCCTCTTTCCCACTCCTTAAATCCTCTATCTTCTAACCCTGGCAAAAAGAAGGGATTCCTTGCTATTGGCATCAATATAGTTTCTCCTTTAGTTATCCCCCTGGCTTTCTTAAGCAACCCCCAGGCTTCCAAGGTCATTCCGACCAGAGGGTTCCGACCCCCTTGGGTCCTATATGCCCGTGATTCTTTACTGTGCAAGTAGGCAGATAATTGCCCTACGCATCCCTCTTGCTCTAGCGCCACCCAGCTTGCTACCTCTGGTCGAAACACCCAGTCAGCTATATATCTCTGTTGGATGGATAGATAATAATTTAGCAGGTCTGGGAAATTGAGACCACCCTTAACTACCTCAGCTTTGAGTCTCTGAAGCTGCATTCTCGGCTTCTGTCCCTTCCATATATACTGAGCAAATGCTTTTTCTAACCGACCAACATCCCCCTGCATAATTCGCATAGGGAGCATCTGCATAGGATACATTATTCTAGGTAGAATGTTCATTTTTAATACATGAATCCGCCCCAGCCATGATATTGGCAACTGCATCCACCTTCTCAGGTCTGTTTCTATTGTTCTAATTAAAGGTGCATAGTTCAGGCCATACAGAGACCCAATTGTTCTCCCCACATTAATACCGGAGTACGTTATGCTTGCAGATTTACACTGTATACCCCATTGCTCACCTCCTTCTTCTGGTTTAGGGAAGCACAACATTTCCGACTTATTCAAATTTATTTTATAACCAGAGAATTCCGCGAAGCCTTGTATCAATTGCAAGAGAGACATCAGGGATCCCTCTGGCTCCCTTAGGAACACCAGCATGTTATCCGCATATAATGTAACCTTGTTCTCAGTGTTGCCCGCCCCTTTAATTCCTCGGACACTCTGGCATTGCCTAATCTCTGCTTCTAGTGGTTCCAGCGCCAATGCAAACAGCAATGGTGAAAGCGGGCAACCCTGTCTGGTTCCTCTTTCCAACCTGAAAGGTTCCGTGGGGACTCCATTAACCAAAACACTAGCTCTGGGGGACCGGTACATTGCCCTAATCCACCGTACGTATGGATCACCCAGACCAAACCGGTCCAACACCTCAAAGAGGTATCCCCACTCCACCCTATCAAAGGCCTTTTCAGCATCCATTGATATAACATAGGTCTTTTCTAGGTCTTGGCCAGCCCACCACACCACATTAAGTAACCTACGCACATTATGATATGATAACCTCCTCTTTATGAATCCAGTCTGGTCTGGGCAAACCAACGACGGCAGATATTCCTCCAGTCTCATGGCTAACACCTTAGCGAGGATTTTAAAATCACAATTCAACAAGGAGATTGTCCTGTACAAGGCACATTCCAGGGGATCCCTGCCCACCTTAGGAACCAGACAGATCGTGGCATCATAACATATATCTGGCAGACAGGGTTCCTCCTGACCCTTCTCTACCTGAAACACTTCACTCAATGCCTCGGCCATCTGGCCCACCAGCGCCTTATAAAACTCTACAGGGTAGCCGTCTGGGCCACTTGCTTTCCCATGTTGAAGCTTCCCAACAGACTTCAATATTTCTCCCTTTGTTATGGGTTGACTTAACAGTTTCCTTTGGGCTTCTTTGAGGCTAGGCAGCTCCACCTTATTCAAAAAATTCTGCATCCTCTGTCCTCCCCCTATCCCTTCCGCTTTATACAGATGAGCATAAAACTCCCGAAAACATGCTCTCATCTGCTCTGTCCCCCTTTGCACCTTTCCCTCCTTATCCTTAATCCCGTTAACCTCACAGGGCACTTCCCCCCCTTCATTAACCTAACCAAGAGTGGGCCTGGTTTATTAGCCCCTTCAAACACCTGCCTCTTACAGTAGAACCAGGTAACTCGGGCCTCCCCTCTTACCAGAGAATTTAATGCCTCTCATGTAACCATCTAAAGGCGTTCCACCTGTCCCCTCTCTCCCCTTGCAACTCGCTTTTCTAGCTCCTTTAATTGCTTTTCCAACCCTTGTCGCTTATCTCTTTTCTCCTTTTTAATTTTAGCCATGTATGCTATTATAGAACCTCTAAGGAAGGCTTTACCAGCATTCCAGTAGACTGCTTTAGGAACCCCTGAACCCCCATTGGTCTCTTTATATAGTTTCCACTAGTTTTCCAAATACTCTCGAAAATCTTTATTTTGAAGCATATATGAGGGAAATTTCCACTGTTGCCTCGCATCCCTCTTTTCCTTCATTTTAATCCTTCCCACTACCATAGCGCGATCAGATATATGAATAGGACTATGCGAAACATCTATTACTCTATCATGCCACGCTCTGGGTATCAAAATGTAATCTACCCTCGTCCATGTCCTATGAGGATTGGAACAGAACGTGTATTCTCTTGCCCCTGGGTATACCATCCTCCAGCTGTCTATTAAGTCCAACTCTAACATACCCACCCTCCACTGGACTACTGCCTCTGGCGCTTGCCCCTTACCTTCTGAATGGTTCAATATAGGATCCAGGGTGTTATTCAAGTATCCCCCTATGATTAAGTCTGGAAAATTTTCTCTAGTAATTAAATCCAGCAACCCCAGAAAAAACTGTGGGTCATATTGAGCCGGCGCATATACATTCCCTAGCGTGACTGACTCCACAAAGCTTCCCTATTAAAATAAATATCTGCCCTCCCTGTTATCCTTTACAATTCTTTGCACTTCCAATGGTAAATTCTTATTTATAAGGATAGCTACCCCTCTCTTACGAGACGAGTAAGAGGCCGCAAAGCATCTGCCCACCCATCCCCGTGTCAATTTTGCGTGCTCAATATCCGACAAGTGTGTTTCCTGTAATAGAGCGATTTGTGCCCCCTTTTTCCGTAGTGCAGTCAGAAGCATCATACGCTTAATTGGGTTTGCCATCCCTTTACATTCTAGGAGGCTATCACCACTTCCTGCTTGTTAGCCATCTAAGCTTATTATATATTCCCACATTCCACTTAGCTGATTCTACCATGAGCCCCCTCCGGGTCCCCACACCCCTTGTCCCGCCATCAGCTCTCCACCCACACATTCCTTTTAGCCTTCGTTTTACAGGAAATGCATTTGCCAACGTACAGTAGAAAACACATTTAAACAGCCCAACTATTATAACAGTAACAAGAACACCACCTCCCCACCCCCACCCTATCCCCTATAGTTATTCTCTTCATCCCTTCATTTCGCCTCCCTTCCCCACCTCTCCCAGTCTTTATACCACTTTTAATATATCCTACCTATATCTACTTCCCCTTGACACTAATTGCAGTTTAAGCATAAGTGTCTATGCCTCACCCTAACAATATGTGTGCCCTGTTGCTCCATCCACGGACAACCCCTATTTAGTTGACTTACTTTATATAACCATAGTGCATAACGCTTATCATTTTAACATCAATATTTATATTAACAAATTGTGAAAAGAAGAACAAACAGCCCCCCTTTAAACACCACCTTCTCAACACCCACCAAGTGACCTCCCAGGATCGAAGAAACACCCACCCAAGCTTCCGTGACTGTCTTGCAATATTTATATCGCAGCTCATATCTCCCCCCCTCCTTCTATCCCCCCCAGCTGACGCTCTAGACAAGCAAGAGGGCAGTTTAAACCCCACAAGTGCAGCACAGCTGTGCCCCTAGGGCAGCAGTTTACACCATGATGGCATATGCTAGGAATGTTCCCTCCTATGTCTCCCATCACCCTCTTCTTCCAAGCCCACAAAGTACTTGCCACCACGCCATCTTATCTGCAATCAGACATCTTCTTTGCCCTTCCTAGTTCAGTTCCTCCAGGCAAGTCAGGTCACACCTGCTGAGTGCCGCCTCGTGGTCCTCTGTTCCATTCACCATTTCTCTGCAGTCCTGAGAGCAATTTTCCCATCCACCCTCCCCCATAGTCCCTCGTGTCACTGGAAGCTTTGGTGGCATTAAGAGGACTCCTGTAAACTGCTAACACTGTAACTTTCCTGGAACTAACAACATAACGTTCATCAGTGCACCCATAAGTTTAGACAGTCCAACACTTACTTGTTTATTTTGTTTTGCAAGTCGGCCACGAACTGCTCCGCCTTATTCAGTTCCCAAAAGGAGTATGTCGCTCCCTCATACTTTATCTTCAGTATTGCGGGGTACACCATAAAGTTTTCAACTTTTAAATTTCTCAATTGGGCCATCAAACACCTTTCTTTTCTGTAGCAGCCTCATCGAGTAGTCTTGAGAGATAAACAATCGTGTGCCTTGGAATTCCAATGTTCCAGCTTCTCTATATGCATGCAAGGTCGCCTCTCTGTCTTGATACGAATGATAGCGAATAATAACTTGTTGTGGAGGTTGACCCCCAAGGGGCCTGGGCATCACAGCGCAATGGGCTCTCTCCAGTTTAAATTTCCCATTTTTAGGCTGCAATCCCAGGAGCTCCGGCAGGATCTTTGCACAAAAGCCCATAATATCATCCTTCTCCGTTCCTTCTGGCAGTCCCCTGAGATGCAGGTTCAGCCTCCCATAATAATTCTCTTGGTAGTCCATCACGTCTTTTAGCTCCTCAAGCTCTTTTTGCAAGCATATTACTTGACTCGGTAGCTCCCCGTAACATCCTCTAGACGGGAAATTCTCTCCTCGGCCTCAGCAATTCTATTCGTGTGTGCCGCTTGTTGCTCCAGTATTTCTTGTAACTTGAGGTCGATCTTGCCCTCCAGCTTAATCAATCTGGGCTCTAAGGCTGCTATTACTTGGCCCGTCACCTCGCAGCCTAGGGCTCCAATTTCGGCTGCTGACAGTGAAACTATTCCCGTGTTGTCTCCTGCAGAGGAGGCCGTAGAGGTCGCCGCTTTCTTCCCGGCTTTACCAGTCTGCCTTAGGCCCTTCCCTCCACCAGATACCAGGTACTCCTCCATCATACCTTTAGATACAAGCTGTACTGAAAATTTTACCGAAAATGCTGATTTTCTTTAGTTTATTTTACTTTTGGTTGCCTGCTACGACAGAGCAGCGGACAGCATGTCTATTCCTTAGCTGCTCATCAGCGCCCCAAATTGGACTTTAATACAAAGAAGAGCAAAATCCTGCGTAGGGAGTAGAAACCTGGGAGAGAGTTACAAAATGAGGGAGAGCTGCTGTCAGTCACCAAAGAGGAAAGAGATCTGGGAGTCATTATCACAGACGACCTGAAGGCCACTAAGCAGGCAGCAAAAGCGGTAGGGAAGGCCAGTGAGATGTTGGGTTGTATAGGAAGGGGCATCATAAGCTGAAGGAGGGCAGTACTGGCATACAAAACGCTGGTGAGGCCTTATCTGGAGTACTGCGTGCAGCTCTGGAGGCCGCACCTTTGTAAGGTCATAGACAGGATGGAGACGGTGCAGAGGAGGGCAACTAAGATGGTGCAGGGGTTACAGCATAAGTCATATGAGGATAGGTTAAAAGACCTCAATATGTATTTGCTGGAATAGAGGAGGGAGCAGGGGGGACATGATTGAAATATTCAAGTACCTCAAGGGCGTAAATAAGGTGAAAACATCTTCCACTTTAAAAATAGTACTAGAACAAGAGGGCATGACATGAGGTTGGATGGGGGCCATATAAAGGGAAATGGGAGGAAGTTCTTTTTCACTGAAAGGGTGGTGGATGCTCGGAATGGCCTGCCCTAGGGGGTGGTGGGAGCAAGCACTGTAACAGGATTCAAACATGCATGGGATAGGAATAAGGGGGCCATAGCGATGAGAAGGAATAGCTAAAGCACGTGACCTACTATTGGCACCAGCCGCTAGTACAGGTAGGGATAAAGGGCAGACTGGATGGGCCTGGCGGTCCTTTTCTGCCAACAGATTCTATGTTTCTATATCACTGTAAATGTAGAAGAATAAGGCCTCCCTGCTGTTTGGGTAAGCAGAGGGTAGAGAATTTGATCCTCAGGGGTTTATCATTGCAAATGTACAGAGATTTCATGCGATTTCATTGTGCCCAAGTATATCTGCGAATGAACAAGGAGAGAAATTGGAAGAGGCAGAGGTGTTTTTCGAATGATCATCATTTTGATAGTGGCTACTACGCCTTATAAATGAGAGAGGTTGAAGATTCCACTTGTCTGGGTCTTGCTTGTAACACATCTTTAAAAGCTATCCATTCACAAAGTACCAACAACAATGTAACCTGATTGAATATGTCAGTTTGTATCTTCATCCCCGGGACAAGGCTAAAATAGGCAGAATTGACTAGCCCTCCTGTCCCAGTCAACAAAAACTAATAAAAATATCCAAAAAGCCAGCAGCAAAAGGATATTGCCATCCTCAACTGATCTCATAGCACTCTTGTTTATGACACAAAACTTTCGATGGCAACAGATCGTGATGTCACAAACACAGCCATCATGAGAATAGCTAGGCAGAGTCAGATGCTTTCTGAAAGCTACAATGAAAAACTGCAACATTTAAAATATTCAGAAGACCTATACTATATCAAGAATAGTGGATGGGGACACCTGCACAGCAGGACTGTGGTTCCATCAATGGTTTCTGATGACATCACAAACAAGCATGCAGTTCTGGCTTTTCACAAAACAAACACTGAGGCGCAGAGAGAGTGAGCAAGTACAACGTGGGGCCACCAAACCTATCAGAGCATAGAGGACAATAGCTATAGGGGAAGACTGAAAGCCCTCAATATGTTAAAAATGCAGACACCTCAAATAAAACTTTAAAAACATAACGTTTAGGTATGATTCAGCTTACATTCCACATATATTCTGTAGACTTCTCCTCTCCATTATTTATCACTAAGGAAATTTGCATTAAACCATGATCTTTATCTCTTAGAGTTCATCTGCCTCAGTAGCGGACTCCCTACTCCAAGTCATGATCCTCTGCTGTGACATCACAATCTGTTGCCATGGTAGTAACTGTGATGTCACAAGCAGTACATTATGACCTCAGGTAGGGAGAAAGCAACAGGAACAGATACAACTCTTCAGGAGCAAAGATCATGTTTTCATGCAAATTACATCAGTAAAATATTATGTTTTGTGAAAGTTCTGTTAATGGCGTCAGGGAGAGGAGGGGCAACATGATCTCAGTCTTTCACATGCTGAAGGGTATCGACAAGGTTGGACCAATGGAGATGTTTGAATTGTGTGCTCCAGCAGCAGAATGCGGAAATATGTCTTGAAGCTAAAGGGTGGTAAATTTAGGAGTAACGTTAGGAAGCAATGCATCTCCAAGAGGGTGGTGAATCTATGAAACGACCCGCTAGTGGAGACAGTGGATATGAAGACAGTAAAATCCTACAAGGTAAGCCTGAACAAATTTCTGCTCACCAAGGCTATCATAGGGTACCCTGAGTGGCAGGGTGCGAGAGTAATCCCTATAAATTAGTATATGTTTGCACAGCATAATTGTTGGAAACTGCTTATGAAGGTGGGGGGGAGGGTTTTGACCTGATGGACCCAAAGTCCCTTCGAACCTTAAATTACTATATTACAATGTACATGCACGTTACAAACCATGACAGCGAAGCTCAAGTGGTCTGATGTCATCATAATCCTTTCATGGACTCACATTCACTAAAAATCTAGTTCTGTTGTGCTTTTTCAGCTATCCACTATTTTTATAGTATAATAATGGAACATTTTTTAAGCAAAGCAAATGTTAAACCTTATTCTATTAACCTTTTTTTTGGTGGGGGATATCACAAGCAGTGAAGGGGGAATGAAATGTTTTCAAGTTATCAAACCATAAAACATTCAAACTATCTGCAATAAAACAAAGGTCAAAAACACAATGTAAACATTTGTGGTATACTGATGTTTTGTGTATTGCCTGCTGTATGATTCTGATTGACTAAGATGCCAATGCACGACGGCAGATCACTCCTATGTACAACAGACGATTGAGAGTTGTAAACCATGCACAACACTTCAGCTGCTTAAGTGTTGTGTATGGAAATCCATATGCTGTTGTACCACAATAGTGATGTCAGAATGCTGTTGTATCGCAGTAGCTACAGTATGTCACTATTGTGGTACAACAGCACAGAATCCCACGTCTATTGAGATTCCTCATGCTTACCTACGCTGCAGACTACTCACAATGAAGATATTAGCAGGACTAAACCCTCCCTAATTGCACTGGTTCTTAAAAGATGAACCACTAGAAATGTTGCCAGCTTGTATAGTTATTGCATAAACCACACCAAACGATTCTAATCTTATACTGTTTGCAGTTTTCTGTTTATTTGTGCACAGTTCAAGACAGAAAGAAGACAAATGTATTAAAATAAACAAATGCTATTCAAAATAATGTACGGGCACCTATGCCCAACAAGACTGATGTTCCCATCGCAGGATGAGAAGACATCATAGAGACCTCTCAAGCTTCACTCTCGGGATCTAGTATGTCATGTCACTAACTGATGGAAACAGTCTTGTTCTGCATGACTGCCCATATATATTATATGCAATGCTGCTGAATTCCATTGTAAAAAAAGCTTTCTGTTTCAGTAGATACCCGTTTTGTAACAAACAAAATGGGGAGATATTGTCACTTTAAATTTCAGCACCATGGACATGCACATCATGTGATACACAGGAAGGCTCTGGGTACCTAGAAAGCACAGCTTGCTGCTCGCTGCCATCCAGCTCCCAAAAATGCCCAACAGGATGAGTCAGGCCTCACACTCCTCTCACAACATGTTTATTTAAACAAACACACACACACACAAGAGAAGCTCATTGATTATATGTGGGCTGCGGGAACTGGCCTGTGGGAGTCTTTAGTGGTGCCCTATGATATTAATCCATCACATGGCAATACTGCAGGCTACAGTTGGGAAGATTAATGGAAGTGTCTCCTCTCATTCCTCCTCCCGCCCCTCAGCCCGACAGAAGAGACGGACTGCGGCAGCTGCTAATGAGGAACGTTCTGGATTAGGCCACAAGACAAACTGACTGCTCACTTAGTTTGACAGGATGTTACATCACTAGCTATGGGGCTGCAGCACAGAAAGCACTAACAGGGCCTTCCAGATTTTGAGAGAGAAACTGAGACTGACTCAGACATGGGGGGGGGGGCAGAATTAAAAAGCAGAGGGATAGAAAAGAGACTTCTAGGATGGTGCATGCATGCAGAAAAATAGGAACAGCTTCTGACATGTCAAGAGATTCTCAGCAGCAGAAGTTGGGATTAGCACAATTTAGCACAAACACTTTTCTATTCCTGTCTGTGCAGCTACTGTCTTCTGAAATGATCACAAAAAAGGCAGGTGGGAGCTTCTTTCTGAATCTTCTCATTTTCTCAAAACTAACAATTAAGTGTACGTAGCAGTGCAAAAAAGGGGGGGGGTAGTCTAGGTACCATTTTTCAAGCTATGACAGCAACCCCTGATTTTTCTGAAATATTGCAGACTTGCACAATCTGTCCTCTAAAAACAGGTTACTCACTTGTAACCATAGTTCTACTAGTGGTATTCAGTTCACATCCACACTGAGGAGTCTTCCAGTGACCATGCTCAGTCACCAGAAAGTTTTTATGTTTGACTCCTCCCACCACCCAATGGTGTGGTCCTTTGACTCAGCCCCCCTCTCTCATATCTGCATTCTGGAAAAAGAATACAAAACAAGGCTTGCCGGGGAAGGTCGTGTGTGTCATGTAGATGTAAACTAAATACAAGTAGCAGAACTGCAGTTATCTTTACTGGAGCGTAACCTCCTCTGTTTCTGACTACCAAGATTTAGCTCACTCTCCACACTTAGGCAAACTCCTAGAAGTCATCTGGAGGAGTGGACAAAGCACGCACCCCAAATAAGGAGATATTAGACTTGAGGACTGCGGTCCGAAATGCAGCATCACAACAACTGAACACTATGATGCCGTAGTGAGATACGAACACGTGGGCACTGGTAGCAGCACTGCAGATTTCTTCAATCAGGATGTACCTTGCAGCAGTAGTATCAGATGCAGGAGAATGTCTGGTGGAATGAGACTTCAATGCCTTTGATGGCTCCTCCCCAGTCAACCTGTAACACAGTTTGATGCAGGAGGGGATCCCTTGGCCAATCACCTGTTTAGCTGCTGGGTTGCCTGGGGAGCTTCAGCAAATGTGAGAAACAGCTGGTTAGCCTCACCGCAAACCCTAGCCATGTGCTCCATATAGTACAGTAGCGCCTGGCACACATCCAATGAATGAAGCGTATGCTCGGCCTACGAAGTGTGCGGCTTCAGAAAAAAGGGCGGGAGTATCAACACCTCGTTACGGTTAAACTCTCAGATCATCTTCAGCAGGAACTTCGCTTAGGACCATAGGACAAAAGACTTGGCACTCACCACCATAAACGGCACAGCACAACAGCTTTTTTGTGCAAAAGTACTTTACTGAGGTGCCAGCATGTAGGAAAAATGATTAAAAGGCCCTCACATAAAAATGCTCGATGTGTTTCACACAGCGAAGTGCTTTATCACAGGTACACACACTTCAGCTTTATGAACTAACTATTTAAAGAGACGTACACAATTTTTTGAAAGTGCTACAGGACCTGTAACAACATTTGTACAAAAAGGCTACTGCGCTGTGGTGTTTACAATGGTTATTGTGCCAAGTCTTTGATGCTTTTTTTTTATTTTATTGTTTATGGTCCCTTGCTCATTAATGTTTCTGAACTCTGTCTGGAAACCCCAAGGCATACGGCTCCACTAGACCTGCCTGCTACAGATGCCTACCTCCAAGCTACCTCAGTTTTTGCCCTGGGAAGTGACAGGGTACAGAGGTGTACCCCCAGAACTGCACTGTCTTCATCAGGAGACTTGCTGTGCAGGCCAGGTCTAGTCTCTTTCACTCCATGGGGGCTCTGATGTCTTCAAACATTAGGGCTGCCTTTTTCCATCTGTTTCTCCTAAACCCCACAGATGCCGTGCGGCTTGTGAGACTAAGGTGCAGGTGCATGCACAGCGTGCTGCTGCAGTGGTCTCTGGGCCTGCGTCTGTCCTTCCCAAGGCACCTTCGACTACACTGCCACCTGTGGTCACCCAAGTCGCAGTACTGCAGTGAGGACAGTGACTCCGCCCCCTTCCCGGAGGAGAGTGTCCTCTGGGATGCTCAATCCTCCCCCAGCCAGCCCCGATGACCCAGGCTCGTTTTGAACTCGGGACGCTGGCATCATAGGCATTAGTACAACCGCTGCACCGATCGGACAGCACAATGCATTTGTTTTTGACTTAGAGCACCTATTGTCAAGCTGCTGTTTTTTTACACTGGAAGGAGTACAGAAGAGCCTAGTCCTTAAGAAAATACCTGGATCTCACTCACCTATCTTACTGAGGTGATAGCGATCAAAAACATGGTCTTCCATGACAAGTGTGACATCTCTCACTTGTCCGTGGGTTCAAGCTGCTCACCAGTTAGCTTTGACACCACGAGTGATAAGTCACTCGGCAGAGATGGCTCTTGTACTGGGTGATGCAAATGACCAAGGCCTTTGAAAAAGCTCCCAACCACTGTATTCTGAGCCAATGTTGGCATACCAGCCTGCGTTCAACATACCCAAATGGTGGCTGGGTGCACCTTCAGAGAAATGGCTTGTAACACTGATTCAGAAAGGCACCAGATAATCCATGATTCATGCTACAGAAGGCATAGGATCAACCTCCTGCCCCATGTACCATTGTGAGAACCTTGTCCATTTACAGCAGTAAGTCTTAAAAGTCAGCTCCTTTCAGGAATCCTCCAACACCTGGAGGACATCCTCAGAAAGACCCAGGGCCTGGAACTCTAACTGCTCAGGAACCAGGAGGTCAGGTGCAGGGACTGCAGGTCTCGATGCCTGATCTTCCCCCGGATATTGTCAGCAGATCCAGTAGCGTGGAAGTAGCTACTGAGGACTGCTGCAGAGACTGAAGAGATTCTGGTATCAGAACGGACGCATTCAGTCCATGGCTATCGTGATCAGTAAAGCCTTGTCCTGAAAGCCTTCAGGACCACCTTGTGGATCAAGGGAATACAAAAGGCCTGGAGTCCAGGGCTGGGAGCAGCCCCCCCCCCCTTAGAGTTCCCATCCAAGGGGGGGGGCACAGAAAAGCCTCAATCTTCTGCTTTCACGGGAGGCAAACAGATTCACCAACTGTATGCCCATGGAGCAAACAGCTGGGACACCACTTCCCAGTGGAGAGACCACTCATGCAACATCTCCCAACACAAATGGGAGAGTCCGTCAACTAGCAGCTTGCCCCTGCAACGGGGAGCTCCTCACAACATAACAAAAGGGAGTGTGTTCAGGTAGAACATGATGGCTGTGTTGTCTCTACTGACCTGCATGACCCTTGATCACAGCAGTGAAATATCTCAGCACCACAAGGATTGCACTGAGTTCAAGTATATGTGTAGCCGACCTCCTTTGGTGACCTGAACCTGTGTACTCTGCAGTCCAGCAGCTCGGCATTCCACCAGAGCCCGACCATCTGTCGTCAAGGTGAGAGAGGTTTCCACCCAGACCAAAGGGGTACCCTCTGGGAGGTTTGGGAGACCACATTGGCTGGGTCAGGTCTGCATGGAACTGGGACAACTGATACCCTAATTCCCACCGGATGGGATGCATTTGCCAGTGGGCCCAGTGGACCAAGGCCACTGTAGAAGCTGTGGCCATAAAAGCCAGAGGAGGTCACAAAGCTGGAGCAAATGCATAACCTAGAGTGAGTTGACAAATGACGACAGATCCTCCACCTAGTCCAAACGCAAGTGCATGCTGGCTTAGAGGGAGTCCATCTCCACTCCAATGAACAGGACCACATGCTCAGGAACTACCCAAGACTTGTCCAGACTGACCTTCAGGCCCAAGTCCCAGACTGACTTTCAGGTCCAAGTTCCAGAATGTCTTAACTGCCAGATCCCTACACCACTCCTCAATCCTGGCACTGCCTGTGATGAGCCAGCCAAGGTACAGGACTACCTTGATGCTTTTTAATCTAAAGGGGCGCTACAACTGCTATGCATTTGCTGAACACCTTAAGTGCAGTGCCAATGCCAGTTCAAGAAGTAATTCCCTAAACTAGTAGAGGGTTCAGTCCACTGTGAAGTGGAGGAACCAGCAATGAGAAAGATGTACTAGGATGTAGAAATATGCATCTTGGAGCTCCACAGAAGAGAACCAGGCTCCTGGCTCTACTGATGGTATGATCTGGCTAAGAGTGATCATATAAGATTTTCGCCTATAAAGGAATTTGTTCAGAGCTTGCAGGTCTAAAATTGGGCACCAGCCCCCACTTCATTGCAGAGTCAAAAAAGTAACACAATAGGAACTCCCGCAGTGCCTAAGTGTCCGGAACAGGTCTGACACACAGACCTCTAAGAACTGAATGACTTTGCTCTGCAGTGCTCAGGACAGACAAGGGTGTATGGTCTCAAATTCCAGAGGAAAAACCCTGACCTCTCCCCTTTCAGGACTGACCTGTCTGAGGTGATAACACACTATAGTGGTAGAAAGTGCGAGAGTCAGCCCCAGACTTGAAGCTGAAGCACGGTTTGTGAAGGTGGAGGGATGACACCCCTCACACCGTCACTTTTTACCTTTGGAGGAGACCCCAGAGGACTGGCCACCAGAAACATCACCACCCGTCTTTTTTGTTGACCCTGCCCAAGGACCATGCTGGAAGATTTGACCAGGCGATACTGCTGATAGTACTGCCTGTGCTGCTGCTGTCCAGTTCCCCAAAAGGAACACTGAAAGAAGCCCTGCTGCTTGGGCTTGGACTGCTATTCACAGAAGATGGTCCTCCAACACTGGTCCAAAGAGGTCAGTACCAACAAAGGGGAAATCCGCCATCTTGTGCTGGGATTCCGAAGTGGAAGGGGAGATCTCCATCCAGGCCCACCAGCGGATACACACCGCTGTTGCTACTGCACAAGCCGAAACACTGACAGAGTCCAGTGCCTGGATAACACCAAGCTCATGTCATGGAGGTCCTGCTCCTCAGGACTGGCTATCTGAAGAAAGCAGATGGATATGGTTGGAGAGCCTTTTAAAGAGCACCCATATAGACTCCGTAGCTGAAGAAGTCCTGCTTTTTCATCAGGCAGCTCATCTGACTTGCCCTGCACCTTGGCCTTAAGGAAGGCTACGTCTGCCACAAGCCCCTCTGGCAATGAGTGTTAAAAAAATTCAGACAGGCCCCCCTTATGGAAACTACATACTCGTGATCCATATGGCCCGGAGAAGGCTAATACAATGCCAGGTGCTGCCAGACATGCGAGCCCCGGCCAGGAATCCTGATCCAGGATGTCAATAAGGGGGATGCACTTCTCACTTCTGGAACTCCTCCAGAGAAACATCCAGGGACACGGGCATATTGTTCAGTCAGGCCGAGAATGAGACCAGATCCCTGAGGACGAGTTGAGGAACTGACCTTCTCTTGATATGGAGTCAACACAGAGGACAACTCCAAATCCAAATTAGGATAGAGGAGTGCTGACCTTTGAAAAGATGTGTAGACAACCCTCTCCAACAGGATAAGGACCACTGACAAGAGCTGAGGCAGTCTGGACCTGGGCACTGAGTCTTTCCATGGAGAGCCTTCCTGAGACTAGAGGGGAGGTGGCTCCATTAGGATCGGTCATACTAGCACAACTGGCAATGCATATGGGGGCACCCAGAACCACACTACAGGTGTCACTGGGAGATATGCCCATGCCCAGAGTGGGTCGGCCAGTAACATCAGCTGACAATGACCCTGGGCAAACACACCCAAGGCCCACTGCTGCCAGGCTGCATTCACCCACTCGGAGCAGGGTCAACAGCGGGAACTGGGGGACAAACAGGAACTCAACAATGACTGTCAATGGTGGTGAAAACATTAGCGTCAAGACCAAGATCTAGATTGGGATCTCGATAAAAGGGAAATGCCGCCACCGGTGGCTCTGAGTACACCACCTGCCTGGCCGAAGTCAACGAGGCTGTATGTAAGTCATGATGACTGAAGGCAGCTACATCAGTGGGTTTAACCAGAGGCATGGTCAAACCCAACCCATTTTTAAGCTGGCCCGGTGGTGCTGAGGGTTGAGGCACTGGATGCCACACCTCGTGCCACGCCGGCGACCCGGGTTCAGGAACGAGCCAGGGCCACTGGGAGTCGGCAGAGGAGGGAAGAGATTGAGCATCCGAGGACTACTCTCTTCTCGTGAGGTGAAGCTCAGGGTGCACTCGCTCATGGGCGACCACTGTGACTAAGGGTTGCCGATTGTAGTGGCTTGGCGTATGCCTGGGGCAGAGCGGCGCCCACGCTGCCTGCTGGCCAGGCTCTGCAGGAGAGGAGGGGAAGAAAGGTTAAAAAACTATACCTGGGGATAGATGAAGGCACCTTGCCTGCCCATGCCCAGACCTCCAAATCCGGGCTATCTCCTCTCTGGGACCACTCGTGTGCGGGGCACTTTCCCCTGAAAGATAGAGTGCCTTGGTCAGATAGGGCGGCCCTACCTCTGGAGGGTTCAGACCTGGAGGTGGTGCTTCGGTGGCACGGGAGAGACGGACTAGTCACGGAGGAGGGTAGAGGCTGGGTAGCCCCGAGGTTGTTGGAAGGAGTTCTCCAGGAACGGAGACAAACAAAGTTAAAAAAAAAAAGGGGGGGTCTCGGGCAGCACCAGTGTCCGGATGAGGGACAGGTTCAAGCCCTCCCTAACTCCTGGCCAACAGGGCGAAGAGGTCCACAACTGGTTTGTCCATCTTCAAAGGCTCGGCTGGCAGATTCTGCAGAAGCTCTACTGGTATGTGGCTCAGCTAATCAACCAGAACAACCTCAATCTGAGAAGACTGATCTCGAGAACCTCTCTATCTGAGACAGCGGGAACATTCCCTCTCCCATGATCAACAGTGGCTCTTCTTCCTGTGCTTTCAATGATATGGGGGACTCATCGTCGAAGAACTGAAGAGACAAAAAGCATTCTTGAAACTCTTCATGGTCCCATAGCGACACTTGACTCCAATGTGCACGCTTCAGTAGAAAGAAGATACTGCCCAGTACGTCCCCAGTGGCTGACACTTCTTCCTCCATGGCCACAGCTGCAAAACAGACCCTGCAGCTGTGCAGGCTGCACAGTCCTATGGCCAACCTTGGAGGAAGCACAACCTGTGCTCACTGAGGGAAGAAGGGTTCATGGCCTTACACCACTAGCATCACCCAACAGTGTGGGTCGGGCCCAGGCAGTAAACAGAGGCATCATGCCCATCAGTGGTGGACATCTGCCTGTGGAAAAGGCATCTCTTGAACTCTGGCTTCTTTTTCTGGTCCAATGTGAGATCAGCGATGGACCTGGAACAGAAGAGCAGGACAGATGAAACAAAAAAATGAACTTTTCAGTTGAAATAAATCACAAAAACTGCTTGAGAACTAGAAGAATCCTCTTTCACTATCAGGAGCTGTGAGGGAGAAGACTTGTTACTTTCAGCAGAAGAAAAGATGTGAGTGCAGGGGGAGCAGAGCTGGAGGTCGCTACCATTGGGTGGTGAGAGGAGTCACGCTTAAAGATTGTTCTGGAGACTTTAGTGGAATAGACTGCCAAAGTGCGTATAGTGAACGGAATCAAGGTAGTCCGAGTTAATGTTTCTATTACTAAACAATAGATATTTGAAGTAAGAAAAACAAACTCAAACTGCACTCTAGTTCTACATCAGAAAACACTTTTTTTTTTTTTTTTACACAAGCAGTGTCCCAAGTTTATTTTTTTTTTTAAAGACTGTGCTCCTGATTTTGGTCATTTGACCCTGATGTATACAAGACACACAATTCCGACACAGAGTAGGCCATTTAAATTCCTGTGTGGGAAAGAGCAATACAACTCATGAGTGGCAGAGCCACAAGTGAGTTACGTAAGTCATGCCTCTTCACAGGTGATAAGTGGCACTTTTTAAACTGTCTGCTCCTCACTCAGGGGGAGGTAAGCTGCTTCCCAATCCCAGCATGATATCATCTTTTGCTTGTCCCCTTGTCTAGTCTATATTTCCATGTACTGCCTCCCTGGTCACTGACCCCCCGCCCAATCATGGTGGGATCCAGCCTCGGAATTGCTGCTTAGTTCTTCCTATCATATTTGGCCATGCGGAAGGAGAGAGGAAGCTGCAATGCTGGGAACTGCACAAGGAGGCCAAGTTGCTGTTTGTGGTGGTGGGGATAAGAAACATGAGCCCTCCAAAACCTATTTTCATTTTCCACCAAATTTTTCCAGCCCAGAGGAACTGCGCTCATGAGGACACAGGCAAGCGCATCCATCAGTACGTGTTCTCCCCACCCACTTGCACACACTGACTGCACTATTACTTATAGGCATCCAGGGAACAGTTTCGTGGGAGACACTCCCCCCACCACCACCACCAGCAAAGAAGAGAAAAATGTATGATGGAATGCTTGATCCCCTTTGTACCAAACTCGTGCCCACTGGGCTGGCCCTGACATTTTTAAGCTTTACCTCAATTTGTGTCAGAGAGTTAACAGGAATGCCTCTTTCCATCCCTACTCTAGCCAACTACAGAACTGATACACTGCTTCAATGTACCTATTAACAGACAGACGGACTGACACCGCACGCGCGCACGCACACACACACACGCGCACACACACACACGCACACACACACGCACAACACACACACGCCACAGACACACACACACACACGCACACACACACACACACACGCCACACACACGCGCACACACACGACAAGACACACACACGCCGCACGCGCACACACACACGCACACACACGCTGGCACACACACACACGCAGCACACACACACGCACACACACGCCAAGACACACACACACACGCACACACACACACACACACACACACACGCCAAGACACACACACACACGCGCGCACGCCGCACACACACACACGCCACAGACACACACGCGCACGCCGCACACACACACACGCCGCACGCGCAATTACACACACGCCGCACACGCACACACACACACACACACACACATTTCTGAAGAAAAATCATCTTGTGTAGATTTGTATCACTACTGTCCACCCCCTACAATTGATGACAACAGACTTCTAAAGGCTTCCCGGTCTCTCTCTTCCATGTCATACTCTGAGTATCCCTACCCCAGGCTGTTGCATCCTTCCCCACTTCCAGCTGCTCAATCTCTACCACCCTTTACCCAGGCTACCATGACACTCACCAGTACATGCCTCAAGGAGGTGACCAATGTCTTCTGCCCTGTACAGAGGTGAATACTTTTCACTCTCTCAAGGAAAAGCTAGTATCAAAGCACCAACTAAGGTTTATACCACAGCACAAAAGACAAAAACTAGCACTCACCTCTCGACAGAATTTGACAATGTTTTCCCAGAGTTCCTTGGCCTCGCCCTCATCTGTCTGCCTGCGCTTCTCTGCATGCATGCTCTCCCTCCTCTTCAGTGGCTTGGCACCCTTGCGCAAGGTGAAGTACTGCTGGGGTGTGTGGCAGGCAGCACAGTGCTTGGCCTGCATCTCATTGTGCAGTGTACATGCGGGACAGGACCACTTGCTTTGCCTCTCAGGTGCTGAGCATTGCTGGTTAGGGAACAGCTTAATAGGCTTCCATGTAGCCGTACCCTTGCTGCTGCAGGTTGCACACCCTGATGTCAAGCCTCCCCTCTCTGAGTTACAATCTGGACACAAGGACCTAGTGTCAGTGCTGCTGTGCTCCTGAAAGCCATGGAGCTTCGATGATCCACACATGCTGCACTTCTGTAGGCTAGTTGGATTCTTCATGGTGCACTTGGAACAGGACCATGATGTGAAGTCTGGGCTAGAAGGGCTGCAGGGTGTAAACCGAACTGTGTCTCCTGCCAGATCAATTATGTCACTTCCCTTTATGGTGTTGCAGGACTCGCACTTGGTAACTGTGGAGGAGTTCAGAAGCGTACACACCCCACACTTCCACTTTGTAAAGACCACCTCCATTTCTTCATCCAAGATGCTGAGCCTCTTGCTGGAGAATGGGTCCTGAGGCTTTGAGGAAGGCTTGGTTTGTCCCTGTGTAGGCCCCCTCTGTCCAGATGCCGGAGAGGTAGCAGAAGCAGGTGCTATGGTTGACAGTGAGGCTTCAGAGGAAGCTGCCTGTAGCCAAACAGGAGGTTGGGGCTGTGGTGGTACCTCCCTTCGACTTCGTGGGACAGGGTTGTTCTGGAGAACTGAGGAGAACGGGCTGAAGGATGGAGTATGGGGTGTTTCCTGCTCCACTGTGGCATTTTTACTTGAAGTGTCCTCCTCAGTAAGGTCAATCAAGTTTGCTGATTGAGGTGTTGGAGGGGGCAGCTGAAACCCAGCCGGTGTCAAGACTTCAGGAACAACTAGTGCTTCTGGAGGAATTTTGGGCAGAGAGAGTTTACGGGGCCCTCCACAAGCTGAACAAGAGCTGCTGACAGGTGTGTTGTGAAGGGTGCACCTCTGGCAAGTCCAGCCACTTGTCACCTCTGGAACTGCCTCCCCAAAACCATTACTGCCAGTGTCTCCATTGGTTTCCATTCTGCGGGTATCTTCTTTGGAGATCACTCTAGGCTCCACTGGTGCTGTGAGTTTGGGTAGGACACCGTTGACTGCAGGACCTGGGACATTTATGAGGGTGGAGTCCGTCACAAAGCTGCACACTTCACAAGTGCTCTTGTCTAGGAAGTTCTTGAAGGTGCACTTGGGGCATGCCCATTTCTGTTCCTCAACACTCAGTCGCAAAATTTGGTTGAGGTCTGGCTTTTCTCGAGGCGCTTCACAGATGGAGCACTGCCGCAGTCCTACTGGGTTCAGTAATGTGCAACGACTGCAGGGCCATTCTCCTGCAGCCGCCATAGAACTGGGAGAGTGGGAATGGCTGAAAAAGAAAAAGAGAAAAATTACTATAGAAGACAACTAGAGACAGCTGATGTGGCCCTGCCTATGAATGTCAGCAACACAACTGGAGACAATGGCTGCAGCTCTGCCTATGAACTTTGTTAACAGAACTGGAGATGACTGCTGTACTTCTGCCCATGAATCTCAGTAACACAACTGGAGACAGTGGCTGTATCTATGAACCATGAAAACACAACCAGAGTCATGGCTGTAACCCGGCTGTGTCACTTGGTAACACAATCAGAGACAATGACAACAGCTGTAGCTCTGCTTACGGAATGTGGTAACCTAATCAGAGGCAATGGCTGCTGCTCTGTTATAAACCTGGGTAGCAGAACTGGAGACTGCTGCTGTGCCTATGAACCCCAGTAACCCAACTGGAGATAACACATCTAGTTCTTCTATGAACCTCAGTAACAGATCTGGAGACTATGACTGTAGTTCTTTCTGTCAATGGACCTGGGTAACAGAACTGGAGACAACTGTAGTTCTGCTTATGAACACTGGTAACAGAACCTGAGACAATATTGTGCCTGCACTGCCTGTGAACACTGGTAACAGAACCTGAGACAATACTGTGTCTGTAGCACTGGTAACAGAACCTGAGACAATACTGTGTCTGTAGCACTGCCTGTGAACACTGGTAACAGAACCTGAGACAATACTGTGTCTGTAGCACTGGTAACAGAACCTGAGACAATACTGTGTCTGTAGCACTGGTAACAGAACCTGAGACAATACTGTGTCTGTAGCACTGCCTGTGAACACTGGTAACAGAACCTGAGACAATACTGTGTCAGTAGCACTGCCTGTGAACACTGGTAACAGAACCTGAGACAATACTGTGTCTGTAGCACTGCCTGTGAACACTGGTAACAGGGCCTGAGACAATATTGCTTCTGTAGCACTGCTTGTGAACACTGGTAACAGAACCTGAGACCGTAGTGTGTCTGTAGCACTGCCTGTGAACACAGGTAACAAAGCCTGAGACAATACTGTATCTGCAGCACTGCCTGTGAACACTGGTAACAGAACCTGATACACTACTGTGTCTGTAGCACTGCCTGTGCACACCAGTAACAGAACCTGAGACAATACTGTGTCTGTAGCACTGCCTGTGAACACCAATAACAGAACCTGAGACAATACTGTGTCTGTAGCACTGCCTGTGAACACCGGTAACAGAGACTGAGACAATATTGTGTCTGTAAACACTGGTAATAGAACCTGAGACAATACTGTGTCTGTAGCACTGCCTGTGAGCACTGGTAACAGAGCCTGAGACAATATTACTAATGTCAACATATAAGCAGGAACTTTAGAAGACATAAGCCCATGTGTGCTCCCATGTGGAGTAATAATACTGTATTTTCCCACCTCCAAGCATTAATTTGAGACCTTTTTTTAAATCCTGCTTCATAGTACCAAGTTTTCTGGTAAACTGTTCCATGTGTTCCCCATTCTCTCAGTGAAAAAGTATTTTTGTTTGTTTATTCGAAAACATCCACCCTGGACCTGCAGTGGACGCCCTCTCATAGTGTAGTTTAAATCTTTAAATGTAATATCTAATTCCATGCCAAGAGTTAGATTCTTTATGAAGACATAATATAATAAGTAACCTTGTTTCCATCTATCTTCCAAGGAGTATAGACCCAGTTTATTAATTCTATCATTATATGGTAAATATTTTACCCCAGAAATAAGTTTGGTCATTCTACTTTGTGTTCTTTGCAACCTTATTATATCTGATTTTTTTGCGGGGGTTCCACAATTGACTGCAGTAGTCCAACTGAGGCCTTACATAGGACCTGTACAGAGCAAGTATCAGCTCGGCGTTCCTGATCTTGATATTCCTACATATTGCTCCTGCTACTCGATTTGCTTTGATAATAACAGTGGTGCAATGTAAACTAAAATTTAAGTCCTTATCTATAAGAATTCCCAGATCCCTAGCACTACTTGCCTGTTTTAATATGGAACTACTAAGAATATATGTGTTTTGTTTATTATTTTCCCCCAGATGCAGTACACATCACTTGTCAGTGTTGAAGCTCATACCCCACTTGTATGCCTAGTCTGTTATTAGGTCAAGGTCCTTTTGTATCGCTTGTACATGTTCACGAGACTCACATGAGCCACCAAGTTTAGTATCGTCAGCGTATTTTATTAGTTTGCTTGTAATGTTTTTTTCCCCCGTATCAGCTATAACCAACTGAAAAAGTACAGGGCCCAATACAGAGCCCTGCGGTACACCACTGGTAACATGCCCCTCACTGGACAAAAAAATGTTCACTGTGATTCTCTGTGTCCAATTTGTCAACCAGTTGCTTATCCACTGCACTATGTATGTGTTTCTTTTTAATTGACAGATGCTCTGAATAACTGCCCAGTGAGGGCAGTGTCAACGGCTCTGGAAAAATCTAATAAAATCATGTCTGCCGGGATACTTTAATCCAGCAGTAAACCCATGCTGAGATATGTCTACACTGTTAGTTTGTTCAATATGCATACTCAGTCTGTCTTTAATGATCGACTCAAATATTTTTCCTGGAATGGACGTCAAACTAATTGGCCTGTAATTACTAATGTCACTCTTAGGTCCTTTTTTATGTATGGGGTAATTTCTGCCATTTTCCAGTCAGATGGAACCTCTCCAGTGCTTAGAAGTTTGTTATATAGAATTTCTAGTGGCCAGCAAATACTGTCTTATATTATTATAAGAATCCGTAGGTTTATGTTGTCAAGGCCAGGAGCACCAAACTTTTTTACACTTCGGATTTTAATCTTTATTTCCTCTTTTGTACAGAGTGGAACTTCGTTGTTGTTAACGCAGTTTACTTTCCTAAGACTAGGTTCTGAATAAATGGAACAAAAGTAGTTATTAAAAATATCGGTCATTTGTATTGGGTTAGATACAATTTGAGTATTTTCAATAATAGAGGTCAGCCCTGTATCAGATTTTTTTAATGAATTAATGTACCCAAAAAATTGCTTACTGTTACTTTTTGTTGCAGTTTTAGCTAACTTCAGTTCTAACCTTCTTTTGGATCTATTAATTGTACTTTTACATAATTTTTGTTTTTGTTTGAATGTATTCCATTCAAATATTGTGTCTGTAGCACTGCCTGTGAACACCAATAACAGATCCTGAGACATTATTGTGTCTGTAGCACTGCCTGTGAATACTGGTAACAAGAGCCTGAGACAATATTGTGTCTGTGGCACTGCCTGTGAACACTGGTAACAGAACCTGAGACAATATTGTGTCTGTAAACACTGGGAACAGAAGCTGAGATAATATTGTGTCTGTAAACACTGGTAACAGAACCTGAGACAATACTGTGTCTGTTACACTGCCTGTGAGCACTGGTAATGGAGCCTGAGACAATATTGTGTCTGTAGCACTGCCTGTGAACACTGGTAACAGAACCTGAGACATTACTGTGTCTCTAGATCTGCCTGTGAACACTGGTAATGGAGCCTGAGAAAATATTGTGTCTGTAGCACTGCCTGTGATCACTGGTAACAGAACCTGGGACAATACTGTGTCTGTAGCACTGCCTGTGATCACTGGTAACAGAACTGGAGCAAATGACTGGAGCTCTGTGTGCTGTCACCTCACTCTGCAGTCCATTAATGGAAGCAGTGGCTGAACCTGACCCCCTCAGTCAACTGCAGCCCAAACTAAAGTTAACGCTGTGCATGTGGCAAAATGCTACTGACAACTCTGGCCCTCTTCCCTCGAAGACCTGCGTGTGAAAATGGGGCAGTTTGGGTAGTAAGAGTGCAGGAGAGCAGTGGAGCAGCAAGCCTGGGTCCTGTCGATGCTGGTGGGAGCCAGAGCCAAGTTGATGACTGGAGGCCCGCCATGTGATCTCTGGCATCTTGGTAGGGTAAGCACCGATGGGGGCCATGTTTTCTTAGAAATCTCGCCTGTGGCCAAGTGCACCCTGTAGAGCCAGTGAGTGTTTCTGTGGGTGGGCCTGTTCTGGCACTTGGGGCCTGGGGCGCCGTTCAGAGGTAGCAGCCTGGACTGTTGAGGGTGCAGTGGTGGCAGTCTACCCCTTTTTCCCTGGCTGGTGGCCACTGTAGTGGTTGGGCTCACAGGGGGTGCAGCCTTCAGATGCAGGAGAAGATCCATGAGGGGAGTGGTTGATTGGGACCTCAGTGGGGTGGCAGACCATCCCGGTGTTCCATGTGGTTCAGCAAGCAGTCCCCTGGGTGAAGGCAGTCCAGAAATTGGAATTGCTGCATGAGCGGATAGTGCCATGGGTCTCTGTAGGTCCAGGGACGTGCAGAATTCCTTGGTGAGACCAGCGAGGGGTGTGGCACCAGCGATTGGGTATCCGTAAGGTCTTTGGTCGTTCATTTTCATGCTAAAAGCAACACTGGTTGAGGAAGTTTGAGACTCCCTCAGTAAGTGAAGCTGCCCAGTGTGTTAAAATTGCCCTTGTTAAAGTAACCCCCTGCTGGTAACAAGTCAACGTAAGAAATGAGATTGGGACAATAGAAACGTCTCTTGCTGACACAATTGCTACCTCAGTTTAAGTTTTGCTGAGACTCAGAGAATGGAAAAGTAAGCAAGTGCCTGGGTGAAGACAAAGTAAAGTGAAGGGATATCAATTTAGAGTGCTGCTGAGTTTGAAAAGCTCCTACGTGAGGCCTGTTTCAGTCCACATCAAATGCTACTGTCAGGAATGTAGCCTTTTTGGCTCCAGGGAAATGCCTGCATGATGTAAATCAATCTGTTGAAAAAAAAAAAGAGATCGTTGCAGGACAAATGTCAGATTTCAGCCCGTGAATACCCCAATTTTTGTTACCCCCACGCTCCATGGAGTGGTTTACCAAGTTTCTTGTTTTACATTAAATCAATTTTGCACTTCTGATTCTGGAGTGGACATTAAATGTAATTGATTTAAACTGTGCCTATTGCCTGCTAATGAACATTGTCCCCTGCAGTTAGCCCACTGAAGCAAATAAGTGTGCCTGCTCCTCATCCTGCGAAGCTATCTCACAACATCAGTAGAACAAGGTAATGACCACATTTCTGTTTTCTTGGACTGTGTTTTCGTGGTTGTACAGTTCCCCCTCCCACTAAATTACCATCTGGATACCCCTAGACATCAGGAGTGGGGGCTTACAACGTGGGGGGCTCATCCAGGATTTGAAAAGAATGTTGGGTAGCATGCTTTGAGCCTGGATTAACTTTTGGGGGCTGCAGGAGAGTTATGGAGTGTGGAGGCGCCATTTTGGACTCGTGCAACTACGCACCTAAGTGCAGTGCCATTTTGCAACATGGACTGTTTAGCATACCCTTAATGTATGCACAATTTGGGGAATCCATTTATTACTGGTTGGAGGCAGCAGGACTGGGGCCAGAGGTCATGGTGTGAGGAGCAGGAGCGCTGTTTTGTGAAGCCACAGTGAACTACGCCACAAGTGTTTGTACCTTGAGGAGAAAGATTGTTTGTAGGACGCTCTGTATTTTGAGCAGCAGCAGCAGAAAGAATCTCAAGGATTACAACAATGGCAGAAACATCTGGTGATGGGGACAGGATAGTCTCTGTTCCCGCTACGCTCCTATCCTGGTTATGGCAGATGGCGAAAAAGGGTGGCATGCAGGAGAAATGCGTGGTCTGCCACCAAACAGGAGGATATGTGAAAGTGCTACCAGTTTGTTTGAACTGTGCCAGCAGTGGCGTGCCTCCTCCAGCCCAGCCCACCCTGCTTTATCAGCCTGCCTGGAGGTGCACCATCTCAGCTCTAACAACCACGGACACTTCCAGTTTAGAAGACTGGGATGAAGTGGAAACTGCAGCATGTTAAGTAGTTTCTGGGGAGAAGGGCACTAGCTGTCTGCCCAACCCTTCTCCCCCATCGGTGCCTGACCCTCCCCGTGGCAGAGGGAGAGCTTGGGGGGGTGGCAGGAAAGCTTAAGCCAACAGAGACCCTGCTCAGGGTACCCACCCATCAGCAGCAGGCACCAAGAAGACCACCCAAGGATCTCCCCCCGCCGCTGTGGGTGTTGCAGTAGCTAACAAACCAGATGTGGAGTTGGAGGAAATCATATCAGAAGGAGACTCCAGTACAGTGGCGGACCAAGAAGTAGTGGACACTGCACCCCCTCCACCAGATGTGCAGCCCAAGTCTTATACTTTTGATGACCCTTTGTGGGAGCGGGACATTCCTAAGCCACACCGTTTCCCCAGTCGGAGGTTCCCTGATAACATGCCTCAGCTGCATCAGGCCTGTGTTCAGCATAGGAAGGATATGGACACTCTCCATGCCACTGACTCCCGCTACTTGAAGTACACTTCGAGGACTTGGTTGTTGCCTGGTGCTGCCTCTAGAACCAGCATGCGCAGCATCCCCAATTGGTCACAGCCTGAGCAATGGGTTCACCGAAGAATCCATTTAGAATACCCTGGAGAAAATTACCCTTATGTGAACAAGTGGATCTGGGATGTTACTGAGAAGAGAGAAGACTGGGTGTTTCAGGGTGCCCTTGATAAGGTCAAATTGAAGAGCCATGGGAGTGCTCTGGATTTAGGGGGACATGAGCAAGAAGCCATCAAGAGAGCCAGACAGCTGCATCTTTCAGCGGTATGGACTGGAGTGACTTTGTTTAAGACCTTTCCAATGCCCCAGAATGCCGAGGGACAGCAAACAAAATATTACATCATTTGCGAGGATGCCTTCGGGGAGGAGTGTACTAAGCCAGACACCAAGTATTTTGCCTAAAATGCTCCACAATAGTGCTGTCCTATCCTGGGGAAAAAATAGGCATAAAGAGACTGCTCTGTAGAGACTGTTCAAACTAAACTGCCCCCCCCGGGCACTGGCTTGTGCATCGGGGAAGAGCAGGACTGACCAACTTTGGATCCACAACATTGGAGGCTGGGTGAGATCAACCCCTTATAGTTACTGTTCTTGTATTTTAAAATGTTTCAGGGATTTGACTCCTCAGGCTCTTAAATGAATGATACTTTTCTTTTGACTGATTAATTTTAATACTCTGCGTTTTGTAAAAATTAAAAAATACAATGTTTATTGCTTAGGAACCAGAGGTATACAGGATTGGTGTGCCTTAAGTTTGCTTGTTGGCTGTTTGAGTCGGAGAGTAAATGGAGGTAAGGCTGGGTGTGAGTGGCTGGATGACTGCTTTGAAATTAGTAAAATGTTTAATGTGGTTCAATTTTATTGCAGTAGGTTAGTACATTGTGTGTAGTTTAAAGATCTTGTTTATGCTGTTCTGACAAAAGTTTAAGTGATGTATCTTTGGGGGAATTATAAAATCATTGTACCCATTCCTGGCAGCAGCACTTCTCTTATTAACTTGGAAATTAGTTTGTGAGAAAGGTTATAATGTTAGTTTGGGGAAAGACACTCCCACTGCAGTACCTGGCAAGCCAACCATCGGAACCAGTGGGTGGGTCGCCAGTTAGCTCCAGGAAGATGTCAAAGTATAGGTTAAGTAAGGATTTTAAAGTACATGAATTCCCACTGCCTCAGTGATGTTGCCAGTAGTGCCATGGCCCTTGGGGGGAGGGACAGTGGCCATATCTCTCCTCTGGGGGTTGGTGGTGTGGCCTGGTAGGCGTCCACCAGGAGGTGAATGTTTTCAGTGGGGGGAAAAGTGTAAGCACCCTGTGGGAGCTTACTAGTTAACCCTGGTTGCTAAGTGTAGCTAGGCAGAGGGAGAGAGAGAGAGAACCATGGAGCCAGTAGGTCTGGGATGTGGGCCTGCTTGCTGCCTGCAGGTGGGGCCCCATCCTTAAGGGTATAAATAGGGGAGAGTTTAGAATGCAGAGAGATTTTTTTCTGGGGGAGTGAGAGAAGAGAGAAAAGTCTAGGTTTGGGCCCACTAGTTCGGCCGGAGGACCGTGGCAGGGTCACGGCGAGCCGCTTGCCACCCTGGCTCCCTCGAAGATCCGCATGTGAAAATGGGGTGGTTTGGGTAGTAAGAGTGCAGGGGAGCAGTGGAGCAGCAAGCCTGGGTCCTGTTGGTGCTGGTGGAAGCCAGAGCCTGTGAGAAGTTGAAGACGGAGGCCCGCCATGTGATCCCTGGCACCTTGGTAGGGTAAGCACCGATGAGGGCCATGCTTTCTTAGAAATCTCACCCATGGGCGAGTGCACCCTGTACAGCCAGTGAGTGTTTCTGTGGGTGGGCCTGTTCTGGCACTTGGGGCCTGGGGCACAGTTCAGAGGTGGCAGCCTGGACTGTTGAGGGTGTAGTGGTGGCAGTCTACCCCTTTTCCATTGGCCAGTGGCCGCTGCAGTGGCTGGGCTCTCAGGGGGTGCAGCCTTTGGAAGAAGGAGGAGAAGATCCATGTGGCGAGTGGTTGATTGGGACCCCAGTGGGGTGGCAGGCCATCCAGGTGCTCTGTGTGGCACAGCAAGCAGTCCCCTGGGTGAAGGCAGTACAGAAACTGGAATCACTGCATAAGCAGATAGTGTCTTGGGCCTCTGTAGGGCCAGGAATGTGCAGAATTCCTTGGGGAGACCAACGAGGTGCATGGCATCAGTGACTGGGTATCTGGAAGGTCTTTGGTCATTCATTTTCATGCTAAAAGCAACACCAGTTGAGGAAGTTTAAGACCACTCAGTAGTCGAAACTGCCCAGTGTGTTAAAATTGGCCCCCTGTTAAGTAAGCCCCTGTTGGTAACAAGGCAACGTAAGACATGGGATTGTGACAGTAGAAACGTCTCATGCTGTCACAATTGCTACCTCAGTTTAAGTTTTGCTGAGATTCAGAGAATAAGCAAGTGCCTGGGTGAAGACAGAGTAAAGTGAAGGGATATGAAATGAGAGTGCTGCTGAGTTCTGAATGCTCCTAAATTAGGCCCGTTTCAGTCCACATCAAATGCTGCTGTCAGGAAAATAGCCTTTTCGGCTCCAGGGAATGTCTGCGCGCTGTAAATCAATCCGTTGAAAAAAGAGATTGTTGCAGGAAAAATATCCGGTTTTGTCCTGTGAATAGCCCCACTGTATTTGCTACCCCACGCTCCAAGAAGTGGTCTACCAAGCTTTTCGTTTTACATTAAATCAGTTTTGCACTTTTGATTCTGAAGTGGACTTTGAATTTAAAGGAAAACTCCATGTTAAAATCAGAAAAAGATATGTAGTAGTCTTTTTTTCTGTGTTCTAACCAGTTCCCAGCATTTTCTTTTCCTCTGGCTGTGAGTGATGTTTTTTCTAACTTTCCCTGTTTTATTGCCCATGGAGGTTGCCATTCTGGTTTCTTTTATGGCCTCTAGTCTTCCCAGAGTGCCCTTTGCTGTGATGTCTAATTGCCCCTGCAGTAAGCCAGTGTCTTGTTACAGGGTCTGTCACAGCTCAGCCACAGAGAAAATACTTCTTCCAGAGATGACAAACTGCTAGATTTTGGGTGAGTGTAATCATTATTATTTTTTGATATCAGTACCTTGTCCTGCTATGCTCTGCTGTGTGTGTGTGTGAGAGTGTGTGAATCATGTCACTGTTTACTCTATTCCTCTCAGTCACTTTCAGTTTTTGCACCAGTACTAAGTAGCAAAAATTGAACATCACCTTATAGGTTGTAACATAGCAGGACAAGGTACTAATATCAAAAAATAATAATGATTACACTCACCCAAAATGTAGCAATGTGACTTCTTCTCTGAAAGAAGTATTATCTTTGTGGCTGAGCTGTGACAGACCCTCCTAAATCTAGGGGCATAGCTACATCACTGTCACATGAACCAGGGTGCATTGTAGGAGAAAGAAAGCCAATAAACCAATTTGTGATAGAGATCCCCAGGGGTCGTAAAACTACCATACAGCTAGCAGGCTAATTTAGGAAAAACTCCTAATAGCAGACAGAGGGAAGAACACACTAGGACTTAACATACATATCAAAACACTCTACATAACATATGTTTTTGTACATTCTGAGTGGACTTCTCTTTTAATTGATTTAAACTGTGCCTACTAATGAACACTGCCCCTTGCAGTTAGCCCACCAAAGCAAACAAGTGTGCCTGCTCCTCATCTTGCGAAGCTGTCTAGCACATCAGCAGAACAAGGTAATGAGCATATTTCTATTTTTTTGGATTATGTTTTCATGGTTGTACGGTGCCCCCTCCTACCAAGCTACCATCTGGATACTCCTAGACATCGGGAATGGGGGGCTTACACCCAGAAAAGACATCTTATAAAAAGACACAAATGTTTTGTTTTGGGTTAGAGAGCTGGAGATTTGAAAGGGATTCTCAGATGATGGACTTCAGTCTGGGTAGCATCTTCAGTATAAAAGTACAACAAAACTATAGGGCATGACGTGAAATTGGGTGGGGGAATCGCATAAGGGGTAATGTGAGAAAGTTCTTTTTTACAGAGAGGGTAGTGGATGCGTGGAAAGCCCTGCCTCAGGAGGTGGTAGGTGCACATACAGTGGAAAGATTGAAGAGGGCATGGGATAGGCACAAGGTAATCATACATATGAGGGGGTATAGCTGAAGCCACTGACCTAGTAGAGGCAGCAGGAGCAAATTGGTAAAATGGGTAGACTGGATGGGTCTTGCGGTCCTTCTCTGCTGTCAACTTCTATGTTTCTATGTTTCACTGCCTCTATTGAGAGTTATCCTGCACAATTTTATTTTGTATTTCATTGTTATTGGTAATAATAAAACGCTACTTGTGAATGTTATCACTTCTCCTGGTTTGCCTACGTTTCCTGATCTATGCCTCCACAAAAGCCTCCAATGCAGATGTCCTGGGTTCGGGGTACAATCCTGGGTCACCAGCATGCCAGAACGGTCCCCTCTCTGGTGGGCACTATGGAGCCAGTTTTGTCTTTGTTTTAGATGGCAGGTAAAGAGCGTGCTCCTAACAGGTTTTGTCTGATGTTTGGAACTGAACTGCATAATGACCTTTTAACCCCAAAGGATAATATTGCAACACCTCTGTGAAACAACTCATAGGCAAGAAAAACGCCGTGACGGAGGAGAGAGTGTGCTGACTGTTGGGTCGCTTATGGCTTACACCGAAAGGCAGTACACTGACAAAAGCATAATCCTCCTGTGGAACATTTTATTCAACCTATAAAATGACTAATAGTGTAAGAAAGTAATGTATTACCTCAGTGTACTTGATGGTGTGGTAAACTTGTGGGCTTGATACAGTCACATTAGGTTGCTGTTCAGCTTGCTTTGAAGCTAGTATTATTTGATCTAGTCACGTTAGGATGCTATGTAGCTGGGATCTCTGAGTTAGGATCTGCTTGTGTTTTCAATCTCGACAAGCAAAGTTGGCCATCTAGCAGCATGGTGGCACAGTGGTAGCACTACCACTTGCCATGCAGGTGACCAGATTTCACGAGGGAGCTTACCTCACATGGGATTGGCTAGGGAACAGAGAATGAGCATTCCATGGACTGCTGTCCTCTCTTGTCCTTTCATCTGTTGTGGAAGACATAACAGTCATTCCACTGCTTGCCTGCAACCTGGTGGAGACAGGTGGCAGCACTGTCAAAACATCCAGTACGGGGACAGGCTTGCCAGGCGCATGCCTGGGTGCGCGTGCTCACGCACAGTGCATCACTGCATGGCTGGCAGCCTCTGGGTGCAAACGGAGGAGGTAACTCTCCGACCGGCAGGATGATGCTCCAGGTCCCCTACAGGCTCTTTGCTACCAAATGGGCCCTCCCCCGGAAAAATCTGGATTATGCTCTGGAGGGGCTTGGCCAGTCCAGATGGCCCCATCGTGGGGGTTAATCTATGGGGGACAAACTGAGGATTTAAGTCCCAGGACAGGTGGCAGATGGTACTTGGGGGACCAAAGAAGATGGGTGCCCGCCGTAAACCAGGAGCATACATAGAAGATGAAAAAGTAAGGTTGCCATGGAGCTGGAATTTGCAGTGTTTCAACTGATTTGCTGACGCTGCAGTTGTGACTGCACCTCTGATGCATCAATGTAGAGTGTTGCAGTCAGGTAGGTCTGCAGTGCAGTTTGATGTACCCGATATTCAATATAGAAAAATGAATTACCATAGTATCAACTTTTCTTGTAATGAATTAGAACTGCCAGTCAAACTTGTGCATCATCTCTGTGAAGTGCATGGTGTCCTGGAACTTACAACCTTTTTTTCAAAAATACTCTCTCACTGTGCTGGTCTTGAGTCTCCCAGTATAGTATCTCTGAGGTGAAGAAGCCAGGAGAATTCAAGACATTTCCTAAAAAAATATATATATTCCATTTTACATTGTAAATTTCAGATTAAAAAAGATTTTCATGACACAGAACAAACAGCAGCAATCATTAAAAGTTTAAGCTTTAAAGAGCAGCTGACGCCTTTGGAAAAACATTGGAAAACATAACAGATGGATACAATCCAGCTTGTATTTCATGTATTTTCTCTAGCTTTATCCTCTCCATTATTTATTACTGAAGAAACTGCCACAAAAACAAGATCGCTATCCCTTAGAGTTCATTTGTTCTATAGCTTATTCCCTACTTGAAATCACAATGCTATGCTTTGACATCACCGGTTGTTGCCTTGGGAATAACTGTGATGTCACAAGCAGAATATTATGACATAAGGTTGGGAAGAAGCAAAAGGAGATGATCAAGCTTTAGTGGAACAACTCTCCTGTTTTCATGCATGTGACCTCAGTAATACATAATGGGAATAAAAAATACACAGCTAATGGTAAATATAACCCACTTCTGTGTTCCAATATTATGTTTTCCAAAGCTGTTCTCGAGGTGTTGGTGGCTCTTTAAATACCCATAACTGATTGTGAAGAACTCAACTGCCATATTCTAAAAAGGGGAGGCAGGGAAGGATGAGCATGAATGATTGACTTTTTTTTTTTTAAACCTTTTTTTGTTTGTTTTCATGCAATGCATTACAGCAACTGTGCAGATAAACTCAGTACACCCATATCTGTAAGAACTCAAAGGCTGCTCATCTAGGTTGTTAGTTGAGCAGTGCCATTGATTTGTTCGCGATGGTCATCTAAAATACCAAAAACTTTGTCTAAAAAATTACCACATTCATGTCTACAGAGTGCGCCCCCGCGCTACCCATATAGTGACTCAGAAAACGGGCTACCGCAGGGGCAGGTCACAGTCTGAAGAGGTACCAAAAAGTGGAAGGGATCAGCTCAGCTCGGCTATACAGAGCCAAAATATGATCCCTTCCCTACCAAAAATGGGGCACTGCAAAATGAAAATATTGGCAGCATATAAATAGGGGCCAGGTAAGGGGCCTTCCTTGTTCTTGGGGGAAAGACCTGTAAAGTTACTCTTTAAAATGTGATTCACTTACAGGTCATACTAACACTTTACCTCTCCAATCGCCCTGCAAGAACGTTAACTGGCAATAAAATTACTGAGATCCATAAATGCTTATATTGAAAATTTGAAAGTTAAATACTATCCCAAGAATAAAAAGCAAATCGAGGCTTTACAGTCCCAAAAATCTGTCAAGTAGGCAGTGGATTTAGAATCACAAAACAGTTCTATCTCATGTCTCCAACCCAAAAAGAGATCAATGACACCAAAATCAACAGTCAAGTTCAGATAGGATTCCAGGTTCACATTTACTTGCCATAACCGTGTTAATCATTTCAGTCCTGTCAGTAACTTTCAATAAACATACTCATTCAAGGAGCCCTCCCAGGGCCTGTCCTCTAACTGCTCCAATTTTTGTCAGGAGTTTACTCGACTTCCACGAGGCTGCATAAAGGTATTTTCTTCAGTCCACTGTCGGCTCGAAGCCGCACTGACTACTGTAAGCTGTGCGGTATCTCCAACTTCCTCAGCCACCCGTTTACTGTGTCAAACCCCTTCCGTTTTTGTCATGTCACACAGGATAAATCCAGGAACATCAATACTGTGACGTTTTCATAGTGTGATTTGTTTTGTCCCTTGCAGCTTGTAAAATTAAGTCTATAATCGCTTCCAGTGCTGACACCACCAGTAAGGTCCAGGGTCCATACTCTGGTGTTTTAGCCTTCCCGGGCATAACACAACAAGCTTTAACCAGGCTGTTTGAATCCTTGACTCCCATATTCTCCAGGATCCATGCAGAGACAAACTGCACAGGAGAACTGTCCTCGGCTCCTTCAGGCAAGCCAATAATTAGATGTTTGCAGCACACACTGTATTTTCCAGCTGTTTTAGCCTTGCCTTAAGCACACTTTGCTCCTTTATTATGGAGGTAGCTGCTGCAACCAAGGCCTTCCCCCAAGTTGACTCGACTTCTTTAACTGCTTCACCTAGACTGTCAATTTTATTTTCGGCTGTGGCCAAACAACTAACATATGCATCAATTGTTTTGTCTGTTTGATGGACCGTGTGTCAGGGTGGTCAGAGCCGAATGCAGTGCTTCCACTGATGATCACAGCCCAGCCTCTGTCCCCGGGTCAGGTCCACTCAATTGCTGCTGCTTGGCCATCTTAGAGGCCCCTCCACAAGGACCAAAATGTCCTTTTTTTTGTCTTTGTACTTCTTACTGATGAGGATCAAATTAGGCTGGACCACACAAATGAACTCCTCTATCACAATATGACCGCATAAATCCAAATAAATGACACGGTGAGGCAAAATTAATTAAAATAAAGATTGAAATCAGGAGTGCAATAGAAAACTGTCTCTATAGCTACACTGCTAGTCACACACCCCTCTTGAATGGCTGTCCTAATCCATTAGAGAAAGGATGTTAGTACACTGAGTAACCTCTCCTTAGAACAGCCTAACAAAACTTGTGCAGACTCCAAGCACTACCCTGGGTTGGAGGGTTTTAGGATTACTTTGGAAACCGGTTCAGAAGTACAAAAATCAGAAGTCTATCATGCTGTCTTCCTATGTGTTCAGGCAACATCAATGTGTGGCCTGTGGACCACGTAGCAGCTTTATAAATTTCTTGTAGCTGCCACTGATGCTGCTGTAGTCCCAGTGCAGTGTCTTACTGCCATCTGGGGGTTCTTCCCCTCCTGTGTGATAACAGAAATGTATTGTGGATATGTCAGTTGTTGGGCCACAGATGAAAATAAAGTTGACAGTCTAGGTGAAGCAGTTAAAGTCATCGAGTCAACTTGGGGAAGGCCTTGGTTGTGGCAGCATCTAATATATTAAGTTCTTCCTCCTCGGTATTGCACTGTGGCCTTGGGAAATACAGTGGCAAAGTAATAGTCTGATTCAAATGGAATTCTCACACTACCTTTGGAAGGTACTGTGCATGCATTCTGAACACCACTCTTTCTGTGTGGAAAATGAAGTATCTACAGGGGATCAATGCTGAGTGTTTGCTGCTTACTGTGACCCTCCTTGCTGATGTAATAGTCACAAGGAATAACTTTTTCCAGGTGAGGTTTTTTAACTCGGTAGTGGTCGTATGTTCAAACGGGTAGGTCACTGACTGGGAACCAGATTTAAGTCCCAAGGTGGTATATAGGTTTATTCGCAGGGGGATGCATATGTGAGAAACCTTTACAGACTCTTTTGAATGCTGGATTCTACCAAGGCCTTAGACCTAAATGCAGGAATAGCAAAAAAAAAAAAATCAACTTTAAAGTTAATGCCCTTAAACCCAAAGGCCCAGATACTCAAAGGGGTTGTGCCTGGCGCAACAGAGCTGCACCAGCACAACCCCGCACTGTGCCCCAGTGAGATATTCAAACAGCTGCCAGGTGCAGCGCAAATCCCGATGTGCCAGGGCGCAATGGTAATGTATGTGGCGCATATGCAGGGGGCGTGCCCATGCATATGCGGCACATCCCCATATTCAGCCCGGGGATGTGCAGCGCATATGCTGGTACAACCCTACATTGCGCCGCACAGGAGGGCTCAAAGTTGAGCCCGTGAAATAGAGAAACAACTCCTGGCCACCCATAGGTGGGCTGTTGTATTGCAGGGTGCAACACAGCAGCCGTCAGCTGTGGGTGGCCACCAGCCCATCCAGAACACCCACCACAAGCACCCATATGGGCCCTGGTAGTCCAGTGGTACTCCCTCCCTCCTGTTGGCCCAATCACCATGAAAATGTACATTCTACATTCCCCAGTAGTCTAGTGATACCCCCCCCAGCCCAGATCACTGGTAAAAATCCATAGATGCATTCCCTGGTTGCAGTGCCACCCCCACCCCTCCCACCCACACAGGACCCTTGCCACCCCACTTCCCCCGTCATTGGCGGACGGCTGCAACCCACCACATACCACCTGGCTGCCCACGAATGACAGCATACATTATGGGCTGTAGCCCACTAGTCCACACTGTGGACCAATGGGCTGCAAGGGCATACTGTACCCTAGACAGTCACATATATGTCACATATTTGTGACTGTCTAGTCACAATGTCTTACAGTGTGAACCAATGGGCTTACAGCCCATACTATGCGCTGTCATTCAGCGGGTGGCGGCAGTGTGTGGCGGGCTGCAGCCACCTGCCGATAACTGGGGAAACGGGCGGGCAAGGGTCCTGTGGGTGGGTGGGAGGAGGGTGGGGGTGCCACTGGATCACCAGGGAATGTATCTATGGAATTTTACTGGTGATCAGGGTGATGGGTTACCACTAGACTACCAGGGAATGTACATTGTCAGGGCGATCACAGCAACGGGAGGGAGGGGGTACTACTAGCCTACCAGGGATTTTACTTGCACATTTGCCTGCAATCGGGCCAATGGGAGGGAGGAGGGTACCACTAGACTACCAGGGAGTTTGTTTTACTACTGAATACCCGTGATCACGGCTATGGGGCAGGGAATGCCCGGGACCCCCCGTAGTCCACACATCAATCTGTGCAGGGCGCCAGGTGCAAGTTGCTGGGCTGCCCTGTACAACGCATGCATATGGGGCCATAATGACATGCAAATGGCCCAATTTGTGCCTCGCATAAATTGTAGCCTCATCTGCATGCCCTTTGCTGAATATCATGGGTGCTGCACGCAGCGCACCAGCATTTGCACTGGTGCATCCTCGTGCTCCCAATCTGTGACGTGCGCCGGCACAGTGCCACTGCACCATGCGCAGTCCGTGCCATATTCAATGGTGCTGCTCCATGGCACAACACCATTGAATATCACCTGGTCCTGGCTCCGGCGCATCCCAGCTGCACTGCGCCCACGCTTGCGCCACTGCCAGGTGCAGTCCGAATATCCAGGCCAAAGTCTTTAAATGCAACAAATAATCCAAGACTGATGAAATCTCTGCATTCTCAGCTGAATGGGGATTTTCCCACACTAGACTGAGAATTTTTCCCATTCTGAAATGTAAGTTTTCCTGTGGATGGCTTTCTGGCCACCTTAAGGACCTCTATAACCTAGGTAGTAAGATTTAGCTCAGAAAACTCTATGCTTTCAGGAAGCATTTCCTCAGGTGAAGGTATTCCAAGTTTGCATGGTTCACCTGGCCTTTTTAGATTGTCAGGAGGTCCTGACAATCTCAAAAGTGTATGTGTACTTTGAGATCTGGAGTAACAGACAGTATCATGGCTGTCTGGGCCAGTCTGGTTCTATCATGACCATGGTTACATGTTCCACCCTCAATTTCAAATGTACTTTCTGTATCAGAGGAAAGAGTGAGAAAGAATAAAGGAACCCATCTCCCCAGTACCTGTTGAGACCGTTTCCAGACATGATGCTCTACAGCAAAACAGTGGTAGCTTCTTGTTTACCCATGATGCAAAAAGACCCCCCTTTGGAATACCTCACTTCTTAAAAACTGACCCTAGCACAAGTTTTTTTAGGCCCCCCGCCGTGTGACATGACCCATCTTGCTGATCGAGTCTCCCTGTACACTGTCCTTCCCTGCAACATGGACTACAGAGTTACGTATTTTTATAATACAAGCCATATCCCAAATGTTTACTGCTTCTTTACATAGTTTTGAGGACCTTGCACTACCTTGTTTGCTTTTTAATACACTGCTGTTGTATTGTCTGTCCTTATCTGAGAACGTGGTCCCTGAATAATGCTGAAAAAGACTTCAGGGAAAGAAACACTGCTCTGAGCTCCAGCAGACTGATGTCTTCCTTTCCCTCTGTCGGGTTCCATACTCCCTTTACTGTGTAGTGTGAGATATGTCCTCCCCATCCAAGAGGTGACGCATCTGGATAGACACTAAACTGAACAAGGCTGGTTGTGGGGTGTGTGGCCAGCAACCAGCAAGAACAGACATCCCTGCAGAGAGCTCATTCAAAGAACATAAAAAATTGATTAAGAATGACTTTTTATAGTCACTTCGATGCCAATTCGACATCAGTGATAAAAATAGTGAATATCTACCTACTTGGAAAGTTTGAAGCAGATTGAAATATGGAAAATCTTCTAAAGATACAGCAAGGGGAAAACGCAGGAACAGCAGCATGGCAGCAGCCTTGGAACGGAGGGGAGAAGCATGCTGGAGTCTGCCAATGGTGCCCTGCTTCAAGCAATCCAAGATCTCAATAAGAAGGTCGATATCCTGGGGGGCTCGGTTCACATCCATGGAAGCTCACATGGCTGAGGTTGCTGAAGAAGTAAAGCAAGCCATGGACTCAGCAAACACTTCTGCAGAGGCTGCAACTAGAATCTTGTCCAAGAACAAGCCGAGTCGTCTGCGCATAGAGGCTCTGAGAATGGCATGACAGCCAACAATATTTGGCAGCTCGGTATTCCAGAAGCAGCAGAGGTTGCAGAACTTAATCACAGTGGGACTTAGCAAGCAAAGGCTAAATTTAGATTTACAAGATTTTGTTTACAAGGTCTACCGTCTGCCACCTTGTGAGAAGCCTGCAAAGAACCAACCTCAGACCATCATGACTGTGACTAGTGGTCCCCACAACCGTGCTGAAATTCTCTTAGTGGCAAAGTCAGGAGACCCCTACAAACTTGAGCCTGGAGATCAAATATACTTTTTTCCTGATTTGAGCTTCATTATAAGACAGCACCATGAAAGCTTCAATACTGTGTAAGCTAGGCACTTGGCATAAACTGAGGGTTAACTATGTTGGTAAAATCTACATATTCTTAGATCCATTCGAAGTAGGTAAACGGCTAGAGGTGATTAATAAAGACTTTGTTCACCACCCAAAACAAATTGAGTCAGAGGGAGAAGATATTCGATCTCATTTTGTAGAATGTGTAAAGAATACTTAAAATCTTTGTGTCTCTAAATAGTTTTTGCAAAGGACCTGTGTTTCTGCTGGGGCATTTTATTTCTTAGTATGACTAGTATTGATGTTGGGTTTGTGTCACAATGCTCTAGTGTATAAGAGATGACTATACAATAATTTCTTATTCACTATCTCCTTGGGCAACGCAGAGCATGGAAAGGGCCAAACAGTCATCAAAATTGCTGCCACCTCGTGGAAGGGGGAAAGAGTGTGGAATGCACTGCACAGAGTAAAGTGACTATCCCAACATGCACAATTTCTTTCCCTCAGCCAGACACAGGCATAGCAGTGTATCATCTGTGAGCAACAGAGAAATTTAATTACCATCTGACAGCCTTAAGAGTTAAAATAAAAAGCACACAGGTATTAGTTATATTTCATCATTCTGCTCGGTACCTATTTCACTGTACATTTAAGATGCTTGTTCCTATGTTATATGAGCTAAACAATACAAGAAGTTTATCTGTTAATTATATTGGCCAGACCAATTCATAGCTTAGGCAGAGAACTTATTGTCCTAATGCTCTTTGATCGATTCAACTATTTTTCTGGCTTGTTTCTGATAAAATATGATGTGAGGCTTCCATTAGGGAACATTTCAATTATTTTAAAACATGATTATCACCTCTACCATGGACTCATTAAACACCACAGGTGGTGTTAGTTGGTGCCTGTTGCATTTAGCAGATCTACTGTATACTGATTATAGAAATTTAGTCCGTGCGCATACTGCATACGGTCTCTCTAAACAGCTGAAGAGACCCCTCCCAATGAGGTAATGCTAGCTGTAGCAATTGCATCCTAACATTGCATTTCTGAAGATTAACTATTTCAGCATCCCTATGACTTGACTGCAGTTTTCTACTGTGCATTTTGTGCTATGAAAAAAATAAAAATTAATTTCAAGTACAAGGCTGGTTGAAAGAGGACTCCCTCTTGTACAGTAGGTACTGCACCTACTGCTACTATTGTGCTGCTACCACTGGAGATTAGGAGCCTTTTTTTGTACTGGTATCAGGGGATCCCAGAGCAGAGACCAGTTTTCTGTCAGACAGCACTGAACATACAAACATATGAAAATTGCCAGCAGAAAAAGGCCTTTATGGTCTACCAAGTCTGCTCGATGGTGCAGTTAGCACCCCATATTCTGCAGCTGCCCCTCCCTCCCTTGCCCCTCCCTCTTGCCCTGTCCATCCCCTTTGGAAGCCGCCCACTGTTCTACTGGATACCACCTCTGCCAGTAATGCATTCCACCCAGCCACTACCCTCTCTTTAAAAAAGTGTCTCCTCATCTCCCTCTTAACCTTCTCCCTCCAATCTCATATCATGGCCTCAGGTGTCCCTCCCCTCCCTTAGTTTGAAAAGCCCCTCTGTACAAGACTTATTCATTTCTTTAATGTACTTGAAGGTTTCAATCATATCTCCCCTCTTCCTCCTCTCCTCCAGTGAGTACATGTTCAGTTTCCCTCAGCCTACTCTCGTAAGTTCCCCAGACCACTGATCATCTTTGTCGCCCTATGCTGCACCCCCTCCAGTAACCTAATGTCCCTTTTCAGGTACGGGCGTCAGTACTGCACGCAGTACTCCAGGTGTGACCAAACCAGAGATCTATACAATGGCAGAATCACCTCCCCCCCTCCTTGAGGATATGCCCTTAGCAATACAGCCCAGCATCCGGTTGGCCTTTGCAGCAGCCTTTCTACACTGTGCTGAGTTGTTCATTGCTCCCGTAACGAGCACTCCCAGATCCTTCTCCTCCTCAGTCACAGCTAACTGCTCACCCCTCCAGTTGGTAGCTCCTCTTAGGGTTTTTAGCCCCAAAATGCAGCACCTTGCATTTTTTGGCACTGAACATCAGATGCTAGGTGTCCAACCAGGTCTCCAGTTTTGACAGATCCTCCTGTAACCCTTGCCAACCCCCCTAAGTCATCCACCACCGCTCCCATCTTGGTGTCATCAGCAAACAGACTGATTTTGCTCTTGATGCCCACCGAAATGTCTGCAATGAATATCCCAAACAACACTGGTCCCAATACCGAGCTCTGCGGAACTCCGCTCATCACCGCCCTTGGGGATGATAGCTCCCCATCCACCACCACTCTCTGCTGCCTGCCTTGTAGCCAGTTTGCTACCCAGCCCACCATCTTCGCACCCGCCCCCTGTACCTTGTAGCTTACTTCCCAGTCTCCCATGCGGCACCAAGTCGAATGCCTTACTGAAGTCCAGGTACAGGACATCCACTGCATGGCCCTTGTTCAGTTGTCTAGTTACCCAGTTACAGTAATCCACCAGGTTGGTCTGGCAGGATCTGCAGGGACAAAGCCATGCTGCCTACTGTCCTGTAGTCCATGGGCTTCCAGAGGGGACACCAGCCTCTCCTTTAGGATTGTCTCCATCAGCTTACCCACAATGGATGCGAGGCTCACCAGTCTATAATTCCCTGGTTCATCCATGGGCCCACTCTTATGGACAGGTACCACGAAAGCCATCCTCCAATCCTGAGGTACTCACCCTGAATCCAGTGAGGCACTGAATAGGTCTGCCAAAGGCCCCACTAAGACCTCTGCCAGTTCCTTCAAAACCCTAAGATGAATGCCATCTGGCCCTGGCGACTTGTCCACCCTCAATGTCTTCAAGCCTTCCAGCACCCTGTCCCCTGTGATTTCCCTGTCTGTCACCCCCTCTCCCTCCAGTCCTGACTGCAACTCCCCCTTCTGTATATCTCTCTCTCCCCCTTTCTTTAGTAAATACCGAGCACAAGTAGTCATTTAGCGCTTCTGCCTTCCCCCCTCTGCTTCCACCCATCCCCTGTCCTTCTGAATCCTTACTATAGTGTCCCTACAGCTCCTTTTCTCCCTGATGTACCTGAAGAATTCCTTCTCCCCTCCTTAATGCCCTGTGCCAGCCTGAGCTCCTTGCATGCCCTGGCTGCCCTTACTGCCCTTGTCACCTCCTTCACTTCCTTCAGATACTCCTCCCCCCTCCCTGTTTTTCTGCACCTCCTGAAAGTGGCTCTTCTTCTTCTTTACCTTTTCCATGACTCCTTTGCTCACCCAGCTAGGTTTCTTTGCCCTAGCCTTCTTACTTTCGGCCTTACCGCAGGTTTTAGTTACCTCCACTACCCACAGCTTTATGAGCTGCCACCTCTGGTTAGTGTCCATACTAGGTTGAATTTTGGCCAGGTACTCTTTTACTACTTCCACCATACTCTTGAAGTTGGCCCTCCTGAAGTCCAACACCCTTGTGTCGGATACTACTTCTTCCTTACCCATTTTCAACATGAACCATACCAATTGGTGGTCGCTCCCCATCAGTGGTTCTTCCACCCTCAGTTCTCTCACAAACTCCCCATTTGCCAGCATGAGGTCGAGGGTGTTTCCTAACCTGATTGGTTTGTTTACCATCTGCATCAGGAAGTTGTCCTGGAAGACGTCTAGCAATACCTGCTCCCTTCTATTGTTTGTGACTGGGGTACTCCTATCCACCCCCAGCAGTCTGAAGTCCCCCACGATCACCACACACCCCTTTCCACAGGTCCTCCTGATCTGTCCTGCTAGTTCCCTGTCCAATTCTTCTGTCTGGGATGGCGGCCTGTACACCACTCCCATCCTGAGAGTCCTATTCCTTGAGTCCGGGATTGACATCCATAGTGATTCCATCCTGCCCTCCTCCCCTACACACACCAGTCTTTCCCTCACATATAGCGCCACTCCCCCCCCCCTTTCCCTTTTACTCTATCTTTTGCAGAATATCCTGTGCAGTACTGCCAGGTCCCAGTCCATGGTACTGGGTGGCCATGTTTTGGTAGAGCGCCATGTCACCTCCCCTCCACCATGAGGGTCTGAAGCTCCGTAGATTTATTCCCTAGGCTTCTAGCATTCAAGGTGACCACCTTCCACCCCCTTACCTCCTCTCCTTCCATCCCTTTATAACATCCTCCCTAGTACTTGCCCTTAATCCCTTGTTTCTGTTATGGGGGGAGGTAAGCTCGTCTGTCTTCCCATCCTGTGGCCTCTGCTTGCCGACTGCCCACTTGCCACCCCCACTCCTAGTTTAAATTCCCAGCCTCATCTATGTAATCACTTATCCCATTTTAACACTCTCTTGCCCTCCTCGCTTAAGTGCAGTCTATCCTTCAAGGAAAGACTACTGCCTCACCAGGTCCCTCCCCACCCCACCACCCCACCCCACCAGCCCTTGACCTTCGGCCCAACACCAAGTTCTTAGCCATTTATTAAATTCCTCTAGTCTCCATTTTCTTGCAGTGCTCACCTTGGGAACAGGAAGTATCTCTGAGAAAGTTACTTATCTTCCTGCCCCCTCACATATTGGTCCTAATTCCTCAAATCTCCTCTGAACTACATCTACCATCCAATCAGCCAGGTCGTTTTTCCCCAAATGCAGAATTAAATTAGGTTTCTCCCTACCCCTTTAAACAGATTGCCCCACCCTTTCCGAAGTCATTCCTGGCATGGCTTCCACCCATATGCAACTATGCCTCTCCCCCTTGCTACCCCACCTGACTCCCCTTAGTATTGAGTCCCCCAGGATTAAGATTCCACCCCATTTTCCAACCGCCTGTTCCCATCTCCACCCCTCCAGACACCTCTTCTCGTCCTGCACATTAGTTTCCCCTTCAGCCCCTATTATAATTACTCCATCTATACCACCCCCGTACCACTATCATCCTGGCTACCCTCAGTTACATCTCCAAGCTAATCCCCTTTCTCTTCTTCCTTTCCTTCCTGAACTATGAGCTGTTTTTCTGAAGACCCTTCTCCTAGGCCTACTTCTACCTCGCTCGTGTTAGCCCGTCCCCCCCCTTCTGACTCCTTGTCCATCACCCCTTCCCCATCTCCCCCAACCCGTTTCTCCTCCTTTCCGCTTTCATCTACCCTACTACCTTGGTTCCCCCGACTCACTGACCCTCGGACTGGGTCTCCCTCGCTCAGGGCCCCCTCCTGCAACCTTTTCCCTCTCCTCCCCCATCTGCTTAAGTTGCCCTCCCTCCGCAGCTCCTTGGGAGCAGCTATCACCTTGCACTGTTGGACAATAACCCACCATGGCCGTTCTCGCCTGCCTTATTTCCTCTTGCAGACTCATGATCTCTTTTTTAAGCCTCACTATCTGGTTGCACACTAAGCATCCCCTACTCTCCATGCAACTTTAAGAAAGATTGGTGTTCTACAGTTGTTGAAGCCCCACCATCCTTCTCATTTCTCTATTCGCCCACCAGCTACCCCCATCATACCGGATGAAGGATCCCTCTCCCTCCCTCCTTCAAGGCTCCTCCTCCCCTCCTCTACCATTCCTAAACATGCTCCTTCCAGTTCCAAATTCCCTTCCCTCATGCACTAAATTTCAGACGGTTGCGCAGCTTTCTTTAAACTCTTAATCCCCCATTCCCCTTAGAGCTGTTGAAGCCTGTAGAGCAGGCTCCTTTTAACAGTCCTATCTGCCTAAACCACAATTATACTTTAACTCCTAACCCTCCATATCCCAATGAGAGTTGTTAAAGCCTACTGGGCAGCCTCCTTTTAAAAGTCCTATCCCCCTTTCACAACTAGAGCTTGTTAAAAACTTAAATAAGCCTATCTAAGTTCAACCTTAGTTTGCCCCCAAAAACGAAACAAAGCCTACCCACAATTGTGCCATACGGCTACCTAACAGAAATTAACTTTTCAACTAGTAGAAATGCAATATTCAAAACAGACACACAGTACCTTATTTTTGATGACTTCTACACCAGCCGACATTGAAGCTCATTTCAATTCTACTCCTTAATATTCCACTCTCTGCCCACTCTTCAATGGCTAGACACCCCTACTGGGCGTAGTTCCGGGGACCATTTAATCTGGAGGCGGTGTGGGGCACGTGGATGGGAGGAAAAAGTTTGGATTCAAAGTTGGTCAACTCCTTCAGAGTGCTAAATGCATCTAAAATAAAAGATATTTGTAACTGCCACTAAGCCCCCTTTATCCCTATGCGTGTTTTTTTGCCTATTGTCTCTAATGACCCTTGCCGTACTGAGTCCCTTAACCCTCAACCTACTTTACCCTTCCCCTACGCTGCTTACCCTTATTATTGTTCCTTCTTCTAGTTCTGCACCACTTTTGATTATCTATTGCATCATACAGAGACAAAGTATTTAACCTCATCTCATACTGTCTGTCCCATATTTGTACATATATCTGTAACCTTGTATCTCGCTATGAATTACCCGATTAGAGCATTGTGTGCACTCTGTTTATTTGGTTATCAAAGTACTGTATTGTATAATGTGCCATTCCATGTGTAATACCTTCAGGACCTCCTTGTGAATGAGCTTGCTCAATGGAGTCTTCCTGCAATAAACCTGAAACTTGGCGCTCTTTGCAGAGTGCTCCTCCAATTGGCTCTGTGGCTCCTGCCTCGAGCACGCCTCCTTAGCTGTGGATGTGGCCCGCCTTCACTGTCATGGCTACAGTCGCTGACTACCCCTTTCCCTGCTGTGTGGCCCTCCCAGATCCTTGCAGCTACGGCCACAGATTACCCTTTACTGCCACAAGTGCTTCCCTCCCCGATCCTTACAGCTACAGCCACCGTTCACCCCCTGCTGCAGATGCAGTGCAAACATGAGAGACAGAGAGAGGAGGTGTGGCTGGGCTTCAGCCTTTTATAGCTCAGCTGCCGAGCTTCAAAGTTGGCCCTCTTTGCCGAGTGCTCCTCCAACTGGCTCTGTGGCTCCTGCCCAGAATGCTCCTCCTTAGCTGCCAATGCAGCCCACCTTCACTGCCGCGGCTACAGCCACCGACTACCCCCTTCCCTGCCATGGGTGCGGCCCTCCCAGATCCTTGCTGCTATGGCCGATTACCCCCTTCTCTGCTGTGGGTGCTTCCCTCCCCGATCCTCGTTGCTATGGCTGCCGATCACCCCATGCCGCAGATGCGGCCCGAACACATGTGCTGCCTTGTTCATGGTACCACAAAGGTTGGGGCTGATATAAGGCTGATAGTCTGAGAAAACCTGTGTACTCCTTGTCCCAGTGTGAAAGGAGGCTGCACACTGTACCAATGTCTGGACCCGTGTCCAGTTCTGCTCCACTGAAGTGCAGGTTTTGCGTGGGTTCCAGGTTTAATTTGTCTAAATTCAGGATGAACGCCAACTTTTCCATCAGAAATATTATGTGCTTTACTGATGACAGGGCAGTAGAGCCAGGTATACTGCCTTGAGCTCTAGAAGACTGATGTGCAGAAGAAACTCTTGGGGGGGGGACCACATCCCACTGTCCGTTAAGTCCAGCATGTGAGCCTTCCATCCTAGCAGTGAGGCATCCGTTGTGAGAACTACTGAGGGATATTCTTTTAAGATGGGAACCCCCTCTCATAGGTTGTCCCTGTCCAGCCACAACTGCAGAGCCTGCAGGAGTGTGCCTTTGACAGGAATCAGCTTGGCCAATGCATCCTTTTTCTGAGACCAATGGGCTCTCAAATGGAACTGTACATCTCATCTGAAATCTGGATCCTTAGACCACTACTGTGGCAGCCGCCATGTGTCTCAGTAGGCGCAAGAACTTCCTGGCTGGCCTGGCTTGTTTAGTTGGAATGATCCTACCTGCAGGATGCTGTCCACCCTGTCCTGTGGAAGAAATGCTCTGGCCAGACTGGTGTCCAGTTCTGTTCCAATGAAATCTAGAACCTGAACAGCTTCCTGCTGAGACTTTTGCTCGTTTATGAGGAATCCCAGAGACTCTAATGTGCTCCTGGTAAGGGCCAGGGACTCTCTGGTGTGCTGCAGGGACTGGCCTTTGACTAGCCAGGTGTCTAGGTAAGGAAACACTGTCACTCCCTGTCTTCTTAAGTGTGCTACTACCACTGCCAGATGCCTTGTGACTGCTCTTGGTGCCGAGGTTAACCTGAATGGCACTGCTGCGAGCCGGTAGTGATCTGAAGGTGGTCTGATGGAAATGTGGAAATATGCATCCTTTAAGTCTAAGGATGCTAGCCAATCCCCTTTTTGCAGTGTGGGAATGATCATGGCCAGAGTCACCATTTTGAACTTTGGTTTCAGGATGTGTTTATTTAGAAGTCTCAGGTCCAGAATTGGTGGCCAGTCCCCATTTTTATTTAGAGTGAGAACGTATCTTAAGTAGAAACCCCTTCACCTCTGGGACAAAGGGACAGTTTCTAGTGCTTTGACTGTCAGAAGATTTTTCACCTCTGCTTCTAGGAGTATCCTGTCTGTAGATGGAACTGGGGCAAAGTTTCTGGCTCTTAACCTGGGCAGTGATTTGAAACTTAGGGACAGTCCTTGGCTCACTATCTCTAAGACCCACTTGTCTGTGGTAATGGCATGCCAAGCCTGGAGGTAGTGAACCAATCTGCCACCTACTGGCAATGGGGAGGCGACCTGTACTATCCTGTCAGGGATTCTACTTGGGCTGGTACTGTACCTGGGTTGTCTGGGCAGGCTTACGTGTGAATCTCCTGCCCCTACCCACTAAAGTAACATCTGGGCTGCTGGTAGCCTTGCATGGCTTGCGCCTGGAAGAAGGGCCGAGAACAGGATCCCCTACCCTGGCCCCCCGTACTGGGACCTATATGAAGATGCTGGCCCATTCTTGGAGTTACTCCTATAAGTGGCCTTGTACTCTTCCACCTTTTTCATAAAGACTTCAGTTTTATCTCCAAAAAGGAAGTCCCCCTCACAAGGGAAGTCCACTGCCTTGGTTTGGGTGTCCTGATTCAGGTTGGTTGCTCTAAGCAAGGCAAACCACCAGAGGGAGATGGAAAGGGCCATAAGTCTGGCTGCAGTGCCATGTGCATCCACAGCCATGTGGAACTGGTATTTTGTGGCATCCAGTGCTGTCCTTGCAGTTTCCTGGCGGTCCACTGCCACCTCGACTGGCACCTTATCGGCTAGGGCCAGCACAGGGTTCCACAAGGCCTTCTGGTACTGCAATGCCTAGGCCATATAACTGGCCTGCCTTACCATGAGGGAAGCAGCCACATACCCCTTTTTTCCCCAGCCCATCCATCTTTCTGGATCCTTTCTCAGGTGGGTGAGATTTTTATTTATTTATTTACAAGATTAACCAGGCAGGCATACTGAGTGGGGGACCACTCGTTTCCAGATGCAACCTGGGGAAGTTACAGGGGGTACATCAGGAGAGGTATTTACAAGGTTTTAGCATAAACATTTAGGTACACAGGTATTCACAATATTTAACATAGGTGCAGAGTATATACAAGGCAGAGAACATTTAGGTACACAGGCAGTGTGAGAAAACCTGTGACAGGTCCACGGTAGCGAAGCAATTCAGCAATACTTAAAACATTTCCGACCCTATGATGCAGTAGGTGAGAATAAACGGTGCATCGCAAAGCAGGGGCACAGAGGTGCCAAGGGGATTCTTGCTTTGTCACAAGCTGCTGCCTGAACCACCCCTTCATGGTCTGGGTGGTTAAAAAGAAATGTAGCAGTGGATCTATCCAACTGATATTTCTTTTCCACTCCTAGCACTGAAGTGGGGGTTTTCGAGATGTGCAGTACTGCTTTTTTCAGGGACTTGTGCATGGGGAGCATCAAGCGCTTTGTGGGAGCCAAGCTCATCATCTCAAGGAAGTCGGCTTCCTCTTCATCCTCCTGCCTCCGGCATGGGTAGATTGAGGGTTTTCACCATATTTTTTAGGAAAGCATGAGATGTATAATCATCAGGGCCCCTTGGTGGGGTACCAAAATCCTGCTCCTGGTCTATGGGTTTCCCTTCATCATCTCCCCCCTTCTCCTCTTGAGTTTCATACAAATACTGCGTTTCCTGAGCCCCTGGGGTCTGTGCAGGAACCAGTGTTGGAGTAGGGACTACAGCCTGTAGTGCCTGCAAAATCTTTAATGCTTTGGCAATGTCCTTAGCTGAGGGCATGCTAGGTTTGTCTGCTGTCAGCTCCTTAGCCTTCTCGGCCAAAGAAGGAACAACATGCTTCTCTTTATATTTTTTCTTTGATGTAACCGGTACAGAAGCCGGTTCCACAGGCCTTTTGGATTTAGTAGAGTCTGTTTTTTTCTGTGGGTTTGGGTTCCACAGAATCTTTTGGCCTGTCTTTATCTTTTTTTTTTTAGAAGCAGAGGTGGAGGGTACATCCTCTGTGTTGGTGGAAGCAGTGGCCATCTCCTCTAATTTTTTGGCCCTCTTTTTAAGAGTTTTGGGGCAGAAAGTCTTACAGATTTCACAGTTAGAGAAAATATGACTTGTGCCTAAACAAAAAACACACAGGGAATGCCTGTCTGCTTTGGTTATTATCTGGCCTCAACTTTCACAATACTTTTTTTTTTTCTGATATCCATTTTGATTGGGTTTCCGATGTGATTACAGACAAGACAAACAAGACAGATAAACCTGGCATCCCAGGGTACACAATCCAAAAACTGATTGTGTAAACTATTTACAATAAAACTATTTACAGACACCAGGAGGCATCTACCCCCAATCATACCAACCCCCAAACTTAACAATGTTCCCATAATCAAGCCACCTAATGCTCAATATGCTAACTTCCCCATATCTATCTCACTGGGGTCCCATGCAGTTTGGCCTGAACACTCCTAGCCAGGTTGGAATTAAGCTGTAGCCTGATGCGGTAGAGCCTCCCGTGCCCCGGAAGAGAGATCCACAACCCTCCTGTGCTAAGGCAGACCTCCCTATTATCCACTCAAACAAGTCCTCAAGCTTTATTGGACCTCTTATTAACTAAATCTGTCCCTAACAACTCCCTAACCTATCCATATGCCATACTTTCTTTAATTTCAAGTTTATTAGCTAAACACAGCCTCACAGACAGACCTGTGTGATTCGAATATCTCTTTATTGGGAGTAAATTGCCTCCAACAGCACCCACCTTTTAATATACAACTCTTTTTTCCCCTCTAAGTAAACATAACAGAATTAAAAGGTAAGGGCCCCCACAAGATCTCCCACCCATTGCTCGTACTCATAAAGCTGATCGTCCTTCCAATGTTGAACCACAAATGATTTGACTAGGAACGCAATTAGGGATATATGATATTTTGATATTGTACCCCTCATTTGCAACAGATCCCCTAGAATACAGATCTCCGGTATAATATATTCTGAGTAATCGAGCAACGGGTCCATCCGCCTCTTGATTTCTCCCCACAGGGGCGAGATTTTACTGCAGTTCCATAACATATGTAGTAAGTCCCCCTTCTCTTGACCACACCTAAAACACAGGTCTGTCTGCCTAAGGCCTCTTTCAAATAGCTTCACAGGGGTAAAATATAAATTGGAAGCAATGAAAAAATGCAGACTTCTATATTTGGGTATTGTTATATACTTGCTATTTTCCACGCTGGCCCAGTCGATGTTTTGGGGCCAACCTGTCGAACCAGTACCTGACACTGGAATGCATGGAGCCCGGACCAAAACTCACTTAGGACTCTATATATCTGTGATATGGGTCTAGATTTGGGGTCAACCTCCCTTAGCCTGTCCCAGTTAAATGAGCCATCTGACAGTCCCCCCGTTCTCTTTAAAAAGCCCTCCAGCAAATGTATAATTTGCATTCTTTGGAAAAGGGGCATTCTGTCACATTGCATTGGGAGGACTACTCTGTTATCTTAAATGACTTCCTTTAGGTGAAGGCCCGAGGCCCACACAGCCCATCTCCCTTTAAGTACCTTGCTCCCTATAAGTAGATTGGGATTACCCACCAGCGGTTGATCTTGAGCCTTCATTTGAGCGTCTTTCTGTGCTCGAGTTAGATATGACCACCAGGCATCTGCTCCCTTCTTAACTGGGCCTCCCACTCCAGCCATAAAACACTGAGCAATATTAGCATATAATGGGGCTTCTGGGGAAAGCCCAGCCTCTCTCAAAGTATGAGATTCTAAATACAGCCACTCCGGAACATAATCCTCTCCCTCCAGACCACAGTCAGCGATTCATCAAACCTAACTGCCCGCTACATAGTACAAATGGAGGTCTGGAAGTTTAAGCCCACCTAAGTGGGAGGGAGGTAGATCCTTATGTTTTCCTAGAGGGTTTACCCCCACAAAAGTCAGATAGTACTTTCTTGATCGCTATAAACTATTTTTTAGGTATACATGATGGCTAAATATACTGGGTATAGTAACCTCATTGCAAATTCATTTAATAAGCCCAAGCAGGCCGTAAAATTTAGGGGTAGCTTATTCCATATTATTAAATCCCCCTTAATAGCTGACAGCGTCCCTTCCATATTGACTTCTGCCCCTAACTCGGAATTCCTTGTAATCCAAATACCTAAATACTTAAGTTTATTCGACACCCATTGAACTCCTAGTTGAGCAAAGTCCGCCCGATACACATGTGGCGTCAGGGGAAGGATCTGTGTTTTGGTCACATTGAGCTTATAATTAGACACTTTGGCAAAACTGTCGATTAGCTCTCTAGTTTTCTCAAACCCCTCCACCGGGTCCCTGAGATGCAGCAGAATATCATCCGCGAAAACTGAGAGCTTCAGTTCTTTTCCCAGGATCACCACCCCTTTTATTTGTCTATCCATATTTATGGCCCTCAACAAGGGTTCCAAATAAATACTGAATAATATTGGGGAAAGGGCAACCTTATGTGGTTCCATTTTTCAATTGAATCTCCCAAGAAACATAGCGATAACATAGAACTCTAGCCGATGGGGCAGCGTATAGATTTTTAATGCCTTTAAGGAAGCCTTCAGGAAAACCCATCCTCTCCTGGGCGAATAAGAAGGATGCGAGACCCTATCAAACGCCTCTCTGCATCTAAAGATATTAACGCTAGAGGTAATTGGGAGTCCACTGCATAACTCAGAATGTGATGGAGTTTCCTCAATGCATCAAGAGCACCCCTCCTGCATAAACCCCACCTGTTCCTGACTAATTATAGCTGGTGCTATCAGCCATATTCTATTAGCCAGTATTTTTGTCAAATTTTGACATCCTCATTCATTAATGCAATAGGTCTATAGCTAGATAATTCGTCTCTGGGTTTACCGGTTTTGGGATTAAGGTAATATAAGCCTGATAGAGAGGAGTGGGGAACCCTTCTTGCATTACACTATTGAAGAATTCCTGAAGAAGGGCATTATAGTGTGTATATGGGTCTGGTAGAACTTCGCTGTAAGACCATCTGGTCCTGGTGTCTTACCCAAAGGCAGTGATTTAATTACCTCTGTAATCTCTGCTACACTTACAGGTGCTGCTAAATCCCTGGCCTGCTCCGGATCTAGAACCGGTAAGGGGACTCCATCTAGAAATGTCTCCATATCTTTCTCTCCCACCCTGTGTCCAATTTGGTATAGTTTTTTAAAATAAAGTGCAAACGTATCTACTAGGCCCTGGGGGTCAACTATCACCTTCCCCTCATGTTGAATGGATGTCTTTCGTTCTACTTGCCTCCCACTCCCTGACTCTGGCACCAGCAGGCGTCCGGAACATCTCCTTCAGTAAATACTTAGCTTTAATCTTCTCTAGCCAATAATCTATCTTACCATAGGTAATGTCCCCAGTTCCCGCCTTAGGCTTTTAAGCTCCCCATCTATTTCCTCTGAAGTCCCTTCTAAGGGGGTCAAAAAACTTATAGCTCTTACTAAGAAATCCTCTTTAGCTCTCCTGTGCCTGTTTCTCTGGACTGTCAGCTCCCGTGCTGTTCCCGCATACAGAACCTTACAGGTTGGCCACGCCAGTTTCCTATTTAACAGGGTAGGTAATTGTTGCTGTATAATACATATCAGGGCTCCCTCAAGTTCATCCTTAGCTAACGGGTCCGCCAATACCGTGATAGCTCTCAACCGCCATCAAGTGGTCTAGCGCACCACTCTTCGGTTCCCACGTCAACTTAATTGGGGAATGGTCCGAGAAAATTCTGGCTTCCGTCTCCACCCCTTTGATGCCCACTAATACCGCCCTGTCAACTAAAAAGAAGTCGATATGAGATTGAGTCTTGTGTGCTGCCGAGTAAAATGTCATATTGTTACCGCCCATAGCATGGGTGCGTATTGGATCCACAAGCGCCATAGAGTCTAACATTTTATTCAAGGCCACTTGGGCCCTTGTTAATGGGCCCTCTCACGGTGGGATTCTATCCACCCAGTTATCCCCATAGACATTCCAGTCCCTGTTATGATAAAGCATGTCCGAAAAACCAACTATATCCCTCTCAATCGAAGCAAAAATTCCGGGTTGGAGGCGTCGGGCCATATATAGAGGCTACTGGGTAGCCCTACGTATAGTAAACCGGATATATAGACCCCTCTACCATCGTTTCTTATCATCACCTGGTCTATACTATCCGGCATGACTTCCTAATTAGGATTGCTACTCCGCTGAGGCCCTCTCCAGTACCCGTTCCATAAACCTGACCCACCCATACTCGGTTTGAGAGTATCCAATTCCCTCTGTCAATAAATGGAGTCTCCTGTAAGGCAACAATGGAGCCCAACTGATCCAAGTGTCTAATGGGCAGCTTCACGTCTCCCCTGAGTCCTCTAACATTCCATGAGATTAATCTAATACTACGCCATTCCCATAACTAAATGTCGCGATCGATTACTGGGCCCCAGAACGTTGCCTGAGCCTGCCCTTTTGTCTCTACCCGGCTGGATTCTCTCTCTTTCCCAATCCCCTCTCCCCAACCCCTGCTTCGATCCCCGGATCGTACACCTATGAATCCTCGGATCATCGATGAGCTCCTACCCAGACCACTCCCCAGCCCTCTATGACCTCCAACTCTCTGAGATCAAACTATAATCCTCTCATAACCAAATATTACTTTTTCCTTACCCTTAATTTTCTAAATATAAAACTGGTTCCATCTGAATACCGTTTTAAAACCATCAAGGTTTAAAGTCCTCGTCCTAACCCAACCTCATTGTACCCCCTTTGCCCCTCACTTAAGCTGCCAAACTGGTAGTAGGCAGAAGATCTATAACAAAACAAATACCAGGAGTCCAATGATTGGGAACTCCTTTTAAGGACCCTTCTAGCAGCTCAAAATTAAAGCCTTTATTTATCAGATATCGGATCCCTCTGTCCTCCTTGCCCAGCCTATCCCGTCCGCTTCTGACAGCTAAATTAGCATCTCCCCTGAATAATCTCATATTGAACCCAGCAGAATATGCAATAGTGTTAGCGAATTGGCCCCTTTCAGTTCTCCACCCCTTCCTCCTGCGTTCTAAATAAGGTTTCAACCTCAACCTATTCCTTTTTGAAGTTGAAAGAAAATAAAATAAAAAACAAATTAGCCAGTTCACAGTCTCAGCCTTGGAAAACAATCAGGTCTCTTCCAGGAGACCGGAGCAGCTCATGTCGGAGCTCTAAACAACTCTGGCAGCTCTATTCGCAGCCTTCCAGTGCTTCCTTAGCCGTGAGATAACGTTTCTGTCCTGCCTGCCAACTTGAACCACCAAAAAGTCGCCGGGTACTGGAGCCCGAAACTTGATCCCGCCATATATAACTTCTTTTAATGTCACATATTCTTTCTGTTTTCCTCTCACAGTAGGTGTTTGGTCCTGGAACATCCACAGGGTGGCGCCATTCCATTGCAGAGATTTCTTTTGCCTTGCTGCCGCAGGAACAAACACTTTTCTTTATAATTAAGAAAGCATAATGATAACTCGGGGCCTGGCCCCGGTGGCAGTGACACCTCCCTCAGAGCCCTATGAGCTCTCTCCAAGTTGTATGCTTCTCCATAAGGTGACGGACCAAATTGCTTAAGTAACAGGTCCTGAATGAACAACACACAGTCAGCTCCTTCTGCCCTCTCTGGCAACCCTGCTAAAATTAAATTATTCCTCCTACTCCTCGACTCTTGGTCTTCCAGCCTCTCCTCCAGCTTTTTAATCTGCCTCTTGACCAGAACCAGCTCCTGTTCTGAGGTGGAAATTCTTCTCTCTGAGGCGCAATCCTGGCTTCTGCATCCCCATTCTCTGGGCTAACGATTGCAAGCGGCTTAACTGCTGCAAAATCCAGTACAAGCCCCTGAAGCAACTGTTTAATCTCCTGCAGGTCTCCGTTGCCTGCCTGAGGCTTTTCCTCCTCTCCTGCCACCTCCTCCTGCTCTTCGGGGGTGGGGGACTGGGGCTTAGGCCTTTTAGAAGCTGGGGACCTTCCTGCCAGAGGTTCAGTACTCTCGGTGTCCATCTTCTATGTGAGCACGCGGCTTAACGCCTCTCAGAAACGGCCGCCGCCTGTTGCATTGCAGACCCGAGCGATTTACAACTGCCGGTTAATTTTAGCTCCCAATCGAGTCTGCAGATCTTCCGACTTCACGATCAGCCGAAATAGCACAACTCGGGTCAGCCTGTAGGAGAATTAACTTAATTAATTAGCTGTGGGCCTCGGAGCGGTCTGTAGAGCGTCTCGCTCGTTCAGCTCATCACGTGATCTCCCCACAACTTTCACAATACTTAAAACCCATGGGTCCCGTTCATTTTTTAGGTTTTACACTAGGGACCTCCGACACTGAGTAACATTCTAAAACACTAAAAACTGACTAAAACTAAACTCCAAGGGCAGCAATTGTACTACAAAGTAAAATAAAGTGGTACTTATTGCCAAAATACAAGTCTTTAAGAAAGCTGAAGGAGCTCCGAGGCGTCTTAACTGGAAGGCGGAGTAAAGAATCTGAGCAGAGTGCAACAGTTCAAAATTGGCACTAGCCAATGAGCATTCCATAATTAGCATAAATTCCATCTCTCCGGGCAGTTCAACTCTGAAGGCTGCCTGCATTAGTTTAATCATACTGTGTGCTTCCTGGGATTAGAAACTGGTGTACCATGCTGGCTGGGCAGTACAACTGGTGCATAAATTTACATTTGTATTCCTTATACTTGTTGCATATTAGTAAACCTATATGCAATTTCAGAGTACTGCCACAGTTTTCCGGTGTAATAGGCATGCCCAGATCCTTCTCGCATTGACTTTTCACTTTCTGAAAGAGGTTGGGTAAGTAGGTTCTGTCCTGTTTGGCTAACGCTGTTACTCTTAGCTGACACTCTTGAAATGCATATGGCCTGCTCTAAAGAAGACAGAAGAGACGCCTCTACCGATTCCCTCCCAAACGCTCGGATCTGGAGTTATCTGTAATGATGTGATGGTAAGATATTGAGCTTTTCCTGCAATTCAGCAAACGGCCTCATGCCTCCCCCAGGTGTATAAGTTTCCTAAACAAAGTATGCCCCTCTCTTCTCACTCTCGAAACTCCCACCCTCCAGACCTGGCAGAATGTCCAGGTTCCCTGCCATTAGAATCAGCAACCTTTTATCCTATTTTGAGCCCCCTTCTCTTCCTAACCATCTCCCATGCCACAAAAGCACTAAAGACTAGTGGGTTAGGGTTGCCCCCTTTCCCCCAGTGCTAGATATACTGAGAGCCTTCCTGGGCTGTCCATCTCCTCCAGGTCAAGCCAGCTAGCAGTCTCTCCTTGATTCACCCAATTCTGGATGAATCTATGTTGTATGGCTATTTGACAGCCCTGCAAATCTGGGAAATTCTGGACTCCTTTGTTCCACTCCACCCTTCAACCTCTGGAGGCTCATAGAAGGCTGTCTTCCTTGCCAAATAAAGGCAGAGGAGCCCCTTTCTAGTTTTTTCATACTAGCTTTAGCAGATCCCATATTTAGCATCTGGAGCAAATATAACAGCCTAGATAAAGTATAATTTTCGGGAGGTTTATATGCCCCAGCCAGGAAATGGGGAGCGCTCTCCACCTTTCCAATTCCGCTAACACAGTGGCAAAGACATGCTTGAAATGAAAGGCATACAGGCTGCCTGTGTCCCAGCCCACCTTCACGCCTAGGTATATAAGAGATCTGACAACTACCTTCAGCCCCCAACTCTCTCTCACAGCCCTCTGGGTCCTCCCAAGGGTCATTAGCTTTGACTTGTTTAAATTTAACTTATAACCAGAGAAAGTGGCAAACTGACTTATGACCCTCAGCAGTGATGACACAGAATCCGTTACATACAGCAGTAGATCATCTGCATACAATGTTATCTCGTACTGGTATCCAAACTTCCCAGACACCCCTTTTATCTCCCCCAGTTCCCTAATCTTAATAGCCAAGGGCTCTATAGCCACCACGAAGAGCAGGGGCGACATGCCCCAGGCCAGCTGAAACTGTTCTAAGAGGCCTCCATTTGCGAACACCCCTGTCCTGGCACTGACAGAGAATAGTCTCATCATATCTACAAATCCATCTACCAGCTCAAATCTTCCTGGGAGCTCGAACAGATACTCCCACTTAATTAAACTGAAGACTTTCTCGACGTCCATCAACTGCACCAGTGCTGTCCCTGAGCGCAGAGTTCCCCAATGCACCACGTTCAGCTGTCTATGCATATTATTGTATGAGGAGCTTCCCCTGCCCAAAGCCTATCTGACCCCGAAATAATACTTGTGGGAGCACCAGCTCGAGGAGCCTCGCCAGAACCTTGGTCAAAATCTTGAGGTCACAATTCGGGAGACAGATGGGCTGGTAAGAAGTGCACTCCAAGGTTTGGGTAACACATAAATGGAAGCCTCATAACACTAGGCATGTAAGGCCCCCTCCCATGACACCACAAAGCTGTCCATCAGTGGGCCCACCACTGCGCCCCTTCCAGTTCTTTATAATACTCAGCCCTAATGCCATCCAGGCCACACGCCTGCCCCTTTTTAAGTGTCCCCACTGCCTGCAGGACTTTGTCCTTGGCAAATGGAGCTTCCAATGCTTTCCTCTGTTTGTCAGTTAAGGTGGGGAATGGTATGCCATCTAGAAAGGCCTTTGCTTCCTCTGCTGTACCTTGGCATTAAGTCCTGTACAGGGCCTCACAAAACCTTTAGAATGCCTCTCCACTTTTCCCTTGTGGTTTCTCACCTCAATGATTCTAGCAGGCATCATTTGTCCTTGAACCAGCGGCACCATCAGGGAGCCTGTTTTTTTCCCCCCATTTGAAAATACATTGGCAAGCAAAGAACAGAGCCGTCATACCCTCACCTGCAAGCATGAGATATACAGCCTCTCTTGTGGTCGTTATTTCCTTAAAGCTGTCCTCCCCTCACCCTCCTGCTATCTTCCCTTTTAGCTCCCTGAGTTTCAACTCGAGCTCTTGTTGTTTTTCCAGTTGTTTCTTTTTAAGGGTTGCCACAAAATAATCATACTCATAGTCTTTTCCGACTTCCCATAACACACTTTTAGAAGGTGCTGAGGCCATGTTAGAAGCCAGATATAACAGTTGGTTCCATGTCATAAGAGCAATCGCTATTATGGTGAGTGTATATTGCCGAAAAGCACATCAGCGATATACACAAAAAGGCAACCCGGCATCTAGATTGTAAAAAGTGTTTAGCCCCCGCTGAATTATCAACTCAGGGGTGCATGTCAGGGAGGGTGCAAAAATCTGGATATCACAAAATTAAGTACTGCAGCTTGTAGTTGCGGCAAAATGTAACTGCTTGCCAATCTCGAACCCCATACCTGCAGTGCCTAGCTAGCCACCCACACCACCATGCCACACAGCTAGCTCGGTGATAGCAGATACTGCAAGCCCCAAAACCCCTTTCCTGTCCCTCCCTTCCCTCGCTATTCCTCGCCTGTCAGCTCCTTCCCACTGCCCATCTTCCAGGGGATATTGTGCACAATGGCCCCTAATAACAGTGCCCTAAATGAGTCACTCTTTTTGATTCACTGTTATTACGTGATACCATAACAGTCACTGTTCCTGTAGGTGCAAATGGAATTTATTTATTTGAGGTTCAGATAACACCTTTGAGCACAAGTGCTCTTTTCCAACGTTTCCACATCAGTAACAAACAGGTATACAAAACACTAAAACACAGAAGCCACATCAGTAACAAATAGATAAATTAGAATAGGTAAGGTATATACTTCAAGATCTCCCTCTTCCCTTGCTAACATATGTGAGGAGAAATTCCATCCCACAAGGCTGGGCTTTACTCCTGCCATCTTAATTGTTACTATGATGACCATTGCATGGACTCAGATATGAATTGGGTTGATGGCGGTTGAGACCACCTGCTCGAATCTATCCCTCAAGATGTAAACATAGTCCAGCCTGGGCAAGGTTTTGTGGGAGTTTGAGTAAAACATATACTCCTTAGCAAACAGTTTTGCAGTGTGCCACACGTCCAGCAGTTCAAGGTCCAAAAGCCGCTTCTTCCATGTGACCACTGCAGCCCCTTGTCTGTCAACCCACTCACAGTGGTCCAGCGCAGGTTCCACCACACAATTAAAGTGCCCCCTTCAGCACCAGGCTCAGGAACTGCTCCCTGTGCAACACATCCAGCAACTGCTTGTAAAATTCATTACTAAATACTGCCATAAGACACTACCATGCCATTCATTTCCCCACTGATAAAAATATAATCGCCCCTCCCTTACACCTGTGACCATTCTGTTCGCTCTCAAAGGTAGATTTTCATTTGCCAAACTAGTCACCCCTCTTTTGTGTGAGGTAAAAGGTGACAAGTAGCATGCTATGACCCATACCCCCCTCCGTGAGGTGGGTCTCCTGTAAGAGTGCTGCTATATGTGCTGTTCTGCATTTAAGCACAGTCAGCACCTGTTGCTTTCCAATGGGGAGGAGAACCCACTCACATTCCAGGAGACAGCATTTGTTTTAACCATCATGATTTATACATACATACATACTCACCTTATACTTGGGGTCTCCCTGTCCCATGTCCCTGAGTTTGGGCAGTAATCAGGCCTGCTCCCAGTTCCCCTACCTCTTTTCCCTGATACACCCGAAATACAATGAACAGCTGAGTCATACTGTAACATATACATATAACACACAGTACAATACACTGTAAAACTGGACCTGCAGCCCATCTGCCACCCCAGCTGTGAATGTAACAAGTAAATTATGGACATCATGAGCTCTCTACTGACCACCCCCTCTCCGTGTCAGTAGTTGGGAATGTCGCAGCCCTACACCCGCCGTGCATGGTATCCCTCCCGGTTTTACCTATCCCATATTCATTTTTATCAGATCATGCAGCACTGCATAACTGCACCAAATCCTCACATGTACACTCCCCTCAGGCACCATTCAGACCAGCCCACCTTAGACAGTACCCCAAGAGACTCCCTTCCCCACAGCAGCCAAGTGGAGGAACCGCCAGACCCAGAATGTGCGGTGCTCCCCACTCACTCTGTAATTTGTGTGTCCCACAACAGCATCCCCAGAGTGAAACTCCAGGTTGCACACCACCTCCCCAGGCCTCATCATCAGAACCCCCCCGTAAACCTCTCTCTTGCCAAACATTTCTAATATATTGGAATCCATACTGCTGGACAGCCCTTTTTTTTTTTCCTTTTTAAGATAAACCCCCTCAGCCCCATTCTAGCAGTCCTTCTGGAGAACTTAACTCAATAACCTGTAGCTGCAGCCCCAGGTCAGGAGACACCAAACAGGTGTTACATCCTCATATAAACATGCAGTCGCCCCCACAGACCCTCCCAAAACATGCTCACCTGCCATTATCTCCAGCTTGTGCAACACAAAGTCCAGTTGGTTGATTATGTCTTTTTTTTTGTCAGCTCTCTTCTTATTCAAAACAGAACAGATAGGGATAAGTCACACTGAAGTACAAGGAATACAGTACAAGTAAGGTACAGGTTTCGGAATGTAAATTACATATAGCTGGGTCACAATGCACGTACAGTCTCCCCCCCAGTCCTCATCACATTTTTAAATTATTGCAGGCTGTAATCTTAACCGAATTTTAAAAGCGAGAACACCAGTATAAACAGTCGACACAGCACGTATGGCACTGCCTTCTGACTCGAGAAGTGTACTAATACCTCTCTTTTTATCTCCTAAGGACTAATGAATCCAGGTTTGCATATCATTACGGAACAAAGTCTGCTGTGGTGTCCATCATATAAATAATTCACTGCTGCCATCTGCAGTTAAATAATTCCATTTGTTGCCTGATTTTGTGTGTCAATTGTTTCCATCGCATAGATATGTTGCATGTATGCCAACTGTATGCTGATTAAAAGATAATAAAATATTTTAAAAAAATTATAAATTGCTCCCAAGACAGTAATTTTCTTAGTATTCTAACTCTTCCTCCATTTTTTTAAATTTTCCTGGAGTCCTTTATCTGTTCTTTTTCCTCCATCCAGTACCCTATCTAGACTTGCTGTATGTGCTTCTGCATAATTTAGTCTTGTTTCATGATTTTCAGTCATTCGTTTGACCCATCTTATTTCAGTAAGGGCAGCCCTCTCCTCTCCTGTAGGATCCTCGACAGTTGCTCAGCAATCATCCTGATTCCCTCTCTCATCACTTGAGAACTCATTTGCCTTGTGCCACATTTAGCGTCTTGTATCACTGAACCCAGACTGCTGAAACCATCACTTTCTGAATCTTGTATGTTAGTTCGACTTTGACGTTAGCTTTGCTGTGAACCTTGATTTAGTTGTTTTTGGTAGTAAAAATACAATAATCAATTTTTTTGTTTTTAATTCTTGTCCAAAAGTGTCACGTGACCACTCTTAAAGCAGCCTTTTCTTTACGCTGCTTCTACTTCTCAGAGTGGTGGTGTTCCTCTGCCGATTTAAAAGTAACTGTTCTTTTCCTTCCGTGAGTCAGCAACAGACACCGTCGATCTTGGGGAACAGTGGGTCGATGGGGAACCAGGAACAGAAGCAGTTTGATGACAGTGAATCCACCTTCATAGCAACCTGTTCCTCTATTTCTTTAAGCTTTAGATGTACTTTTAAAGCATTCTTGCAATGTCTCATGGTTGCCTGATTAAAGCTCTGACAAACTGATTAGGCTATAACGTTGTGGTCTTTGCCAAGGCAACAGATGCACACGGAGTGGTCATCGTCTTTACAAATGTTAACGTCGCCGCAGTAGCAAAAGCGGAATAATGGTTCCTTTTCTGTCAGCAGTGATAGAACGTTTAAAATAACACACCTGAATAAGCAGTGACAGTGAAACTTTCCAAGTTCGTCTGCATTCTTCTGCAGTGATGGATCAATCAGTGACTGATGGAAGTAGGAAGAACTGAGGCACCGATGAGGCATGTCAACGTGGGCAGCCCCAGTCAGCAAAAAAATGTCTGGGTGGTCCTTATGTAAATAGCTTACGGTTCCATGCTGTGGGTTTGACCTCAGTGGTAGCGAAAATGATGGAATCACTTCTGAAAGAAAGAACTGTTGAGTACTTAGAGGCCATTGGGGCACAGGACCCAAGGCAGCATGGATTCACAGCAGGAAGGTCATGTCAGACGAATCTAATTGATTTCTTTCACTGGGTGACCAAAGTAGCAGACCAGGGAGGGGCTGTGGACATGGCTTACCTAAACTTTAGCAAGGCATTTGACACAGTCCCGCACAAAAGATTAATAAATTAGCCAGCCTGAGAGTGGGTCCTAGGATGGAAGCCTGGGTAAAACACTGGCTGGACAACAGGACACAGTGGGTAATAGTAAATGGAGTCCACAGTGAAGAAAGGAGGGTTACTAGTGGGGTACTGCAGGGTCAGTGCTGGGGCCAGTCCTTTTTAATGTCTTTATAAGTGATATTGCAGAGGGACTGGAAGGAAAAGTATGTCTCTTTGCAGATGACACAAAGATCTGCAACAGGGTTGATACGCAAGGTGGGGTGGAAAGGATGAAAACGGAATTGGCAAGGGTAAAGGAATGGTCAAATGTATGGATTCAATGCAAAGAAGTGCAAAGTAATGCACCTGGGAAACAAAAACCCAGGGGAAGAGTACACAATGGGGGTGAGATACTAACAACAACAAAAATGGAAAGGGACCTGGGGGTAGTCATATCAGATGACCTAAAGGTGGGCCAGCAATGTGAGAAGGCAGTAAAGAGGGCTGGGGGATACTGGGACGCATAGGAAGAGGCATCACCAGTAGAAAACAGGAAGTTGTTGGCCCTCTGCACAGACAGCTGGTAAGACCACATCTGGAGTACTGTGTACAGTTCTAGAGACCCCATCTCCGCAAAGACACAGATAGAGTGGAGGCTGTCCAGAGGAGGACAACCAATATGGTGCAGGGTCTGCACCAGAAGATGACCACCTTAGATTGTTGGAACATTATCGAGTCTACCAATCTGCAATCTCCCGTAAGAAGGCAGAATTCCTGTCAAGGGAGATTGCAGTTGCTCAGAATCGACCAGCTCGGAGGCAATGTCGGTAGATGCCCCTACCGGCAACCTTCTCCCATCGCTGTGCAGGTTCAGGTCAAGTGCGGTGGCCCTGCTCTATGGGGCAATCCAGGGGGTATCACTCAGGGAGGTAAGTCCATGAGAGCGAGGAGGGGGTCTGGGGAAGGACAGGGCTGAGCATTCGGCAGTATGCAGTATAAAGCATATTAAATAAAAAATGTTTTAAAAATCTCCAAAAAAAACAAAATTTCAAGGGGTTATCTCATTTGTCCAATACGGCCAGTCACCTGAATGACCCAGTGTGACAGGGTTGAATAAGGCCCTGTCCCATTTGTTATGCAGAAAGACTAAAATGCAAGGCTCTGTTCTATCTTCTCCTTTTCTGTCTCTTGTCTGTCTGATTGCACAACCAATTGTTCTCATGAGACCTAGGAAGTGATCACTCTGACAGTCTTGCGATTCTCCACCTCTTGCTTTCTCTCTGCCTTCATTTGCCATTTGTCTTTTCTCCCCTTGCATATCTGCACTTATAAAACTGTATGTGAATCTTTATGTGAAACCGGGATCCCTTGATGTGAAAATGTACATGGTTATACTGATGAAAAGACTGAAAAGATTGCAAAAAGCTATTTGGAACTCAAGGGGTTAAACTTGCCATGCAGCACAAACTTTTGCAGTGCGGGCCAGCTTGGGACATAGTTTGATTTGCAAGCCTATGTGCAAGGAAACTTACAAGAACATTTTGAGAAAAAAAAAGGATGTCTCTTAACGAGTTCCCAGGAAAAGACTTATAAAAAGAGCAGCAAAACTTCTGCTAGACAGTGAGAGACAGAGACTGAAACTTAGAACAGAAAAATAAACCCTCAGATGAAGGACTTTGTTTTTCCATTTGTACTGCCTTTGTAAATAGTTCTACTGAACAATTTTTGTTTTAATGTTAAATAAAATGCTACTTGCGAATTTTATAACTCCGGCTCCTGGTCTTCCTATGCTTCCTTACCTTTGCCTCGATGATACCTGGGTCTGGCTTAAGACTCAGAACCACATCGCAGTCAACGGAAGTTGAGCACACTGAGGTGGTGAGCAGCCCGGCTCCTGGGGAAGGAAGGGGGCAGGGACAGAGGCTGGGGGCACAGACTGCCTGGCATTTGTGAGCCCTCTGTCAGCCGACCAAAGAGCAGCACTGGCTCTGAAGGTAGCCATTTGCTCCCCCAATCATGGAGAGGGGCAAAAAAGGGCAAAATACTTGGGGGAGGGGTGCCATGGGCTGGATGAATGCAAAAGGGTGGCTACACTAGGCTTTCATGCTTCTCCCTCAATCTGGGAAAAAATACATTTACCTTTCGAGACAAAAACGGAAGTCCCACACACTGATGTTCACCACTTGGGCTCCAAATAACTATGAGATCCACAATCATTCTTCATCAGAACATAAATGATTATATGGTCTAAAATGGACCAGCACAACGAGGCAAGTGTTTCCTAAGTGTAAACCTGAGATCAAGACCAAATCTGAACTCCCCCTGCCTCAAAGCCAGAGGGGGCTAGGTTGAAATGCCTTGGGAAGGGGGGAGGGGTCACTGACACAGTGGGTGACCACTTGACATCAGCCACTTCTGGCCCACAGGACTGGTATTAGCATTGCTCAGACTGGGTTGTAGATTGGACAAACACGGGGAAAAAATGCCCCTCATCAAACTTTAGGATGATGGAGCCCCTCTGCTATGCCATTCCAAAGCTGGATTGATCTCCCTGGTGGGCTACAGGCGTGCACCATTTTGGCAAAGGCCCCACAGTGGAAGATTTGGGTGGCCCAGCAGATCTGGACTAGAAGCTTTTGAAAAACAGATGTGTGTGAGGGGCAGTTGGTGCAGATGTCTGCATCAAGTATAAATGCAGGTAAATGTAGAGAGAAGTGAGATAAACAATGCACAAAACAAAGTAATAAATAGCGTGGATAAAACAAGCAGTCTGATTTGGGTAAAAGTGGTCACATGACTGTGTATTAATGTCACATTACCACAAGCTTACAATATTGCTTGCTTGATTTTTTTTATGTTTTACTTTTAAGTCCATTTTCTAAGTGCAATAACACACTCCAAGGAGTGGAGTTATATTCAATTACCATGTTTTCTGGAGGTTGAAAGCACTCAGCTGCACCCTGTGCCTCACAAAACACCCAAGGCAGGCAGCAGTTTATTTATGTAACAATCGGAATTACAAACCTTTGAGTCAGAGATTCTTCTGCAAAGGCTCCACGTCAAGATACAGTAGAAACAGACAATGGCAGGTATATATCAAGGATAAGCATTACATTATGATTATAAATATATTGTAAAACATACAGGGGGATCAAAACCAAAAATCTTAGGGTCATAGAGGACCCAGTGTTATTGATAACATAAGAGTAGGCTACAGGGAAGAGGAGAAAAGAGCAGAGTCAGAGGTGATTAGGTGCAGTTGCAGACTGAGGAGTCAAGGAGAAGCGTCCTGAGGTTCAATTTAAAGTGGCCAATCTTGGGTTCAAGTGAGATGTCAGAAGGAAGGCCGTTTAGCCAAAGGGGAGCTCTGTAGAGGAAGGACTTTTCACCCAGAGCTGTCCTACAGTGGGGAACTAGAAGGGAGGCCCTGGTGGAGCTTCTGGAGACCCTAATTTGAGGGGAAGGTTGGATGAGGTAGTGTAGCCCAGGCGGGGTTTGTCTAAAGAGGATTTTCTTGGAAAAAAGGCAGACTTGCCTTCTTGTTCTCGTGAGACCAAGGAACGTGTTTAGGACACTTCCTGTCATGTGTTATTGTTAACATACATGGAAAGCAACAGCATATGGGAATAAAAGTACAGGGTGGAGATCAGGAGATCCCATAAGCAAATCAAATCACAGGAAGTTCACTGCGCAACCCTGAGCAAAACATCCCTGTGCTCCAGTTCACCTGGCTGCATCTCATCTGGACTCTTCTAGGTGGAAGAAATTGTAAAATATATAATAAAAAAAAAACAGAAACAAATCCTTGAGATGTTGTAGTTAGCCTGTCTTCCTCACCCTGCCAGTGAGACTATGAGTTCCTACATTCTCCGCTTAGTATCACCAATGGCAGCAGCCGAATGTCCACTGCAGTGCAACACACACTCCTGTCAGCATGGGACAAATCACAGCTCCACACAGATCTGGGAGGCCAGCCGCTGCCATGGCTTGCATTCTGATCGTGTTCACCATCTGTCCTGGTGAGCTGGCACCAACCACGTAGGCAGCTTCTCCTACAGTAAATGCAGTCAAATGTACACAACACTGAAGGGGTTGGGGAAAGTAGGTCACTTCAGCTTTTACTAGCCTGCACTTACATTTTCTGGTACTCTCTGACTGCCAGGTACATACACAGAACAATCTGCAGCAAGAATTAATTAGACTGCTTAGCTTTTTGTTCATCTGTCCCACAGCAAACCCCTCTTACACAATCCATGGCATGTGGAGACCCTTAATCTCAGGAGTACAAGACGCCATTATTAATAAATCACAACCCACTAACTGTTATACATTAGCTTACTGGACAGCACTATCCAGTTAATTCCACTGAGTGGATTCTAGTGTATGCAGTCTCCCAAATATCCAATAACAGTAAGGACTGTATTCTGTTGGTTTGGAAAAAACAATAAATTATAAGTTTAAAAAAAATATATATTTGGCTGTCCCACTGATCAGCAGCCTTGCCACCTGTGACAACAGCAACCAGGGGAGCTGGAGGCCGGTGCAAGAATGAGGACTGAGCATGCCCTGGGACACTCGCCTCCTTGGGGTGGAAAACTGTTCATTCCCTGCTACACCAGCACCACCTGAAAGCCTAAGGGTGGAGCAGGCAACATGGAGATAGCAGTGGGGAGGGAGAGACAGAGAGGAATGGCCATGCTCTGCTCGTGCATGGTACATTAATAGCGCATTACACCTACATTTCAAAGGAGAAAGAACAGGGAAAAGTTTCCTTAGACCACCAAGATAATGCCCTGGCAAGCTTGAGCTTCACATGGCTTGTCAACCCAGAATAAAAGGGTCACCCTCCATCAAACTCATGTCTCCAGGGGGAAGTAGTGTTCCACGAAGGCCCCACTGTGGAGTGTAAACCACAGGGCAGGTGGAGCCCCATGGGGTTCAGGAAGGTGATGGGGCTGTGTGGTAGCCGATAAAGACAGATAGAAGCCATGACTAATGTGAGAACAAACAGTCATACAAATCTAAAAAAAAGCAGGCCTGCCAGCTCAGCGGCATGGCGGCCAACTGTAATGCTGACATCCCAGGTTCGGGAACAGACCCAGGAAGTTAGAAGGCCGGCCAGGGGGAGAAGGACTGAGCATCCCAGGGACTGCTCTCTTTCTCTAGGGGAGGGGGGGCTGTGTGTCCAGAACAAGTCAGACCCCCAGCAGAGGCTGGTGGCTGCACTGTGACTGACACCTAGACTCCTCAGGAGACATGTCAGATGCTGGCATCATTGCACACCACGCCTCCTCCAGGTAGCAGCACAGAAAATTGCGGCCACCATTAATGATGCCCGCTTCCTAAACCCGCCAGCTACGGCACTCCCAAAAACCTGACCTATCCTTTCTCCACTGGCTCTAACCCAATCACACACCCCGCACTGGGGGACAAGCCAGGGAGGCAATGTTGGTAGGTGCTCCTACCAGCAACCTTCTCCCATCACCGTATAGGTTCAGGTCAGGTGTGGTGGACCCGCCCTAGGAGGCAATCCAGGGGGCATCACTGAGTGAGGTAAGTCCATGAGGGCAAGGAGGGGGTCTGGGGAAGGACAGGGCTGAACATTCAGCAGTATGCAGTATAAAGCATACTAAATTAAAAATGAAGAGGCAGTATAGCACAGTGGGTTAAGGCTCTCAGCTGCAGATCTGGACACCTGGGTTTGAATCCCACAACTGCCTAGGAGCATATTGTGTGATCCTGAGCAAGTCACATAACTTCCTTGTGCTCCCAGGTCGCATCTGGAAACAAGCTTTGGCTTAGTGTGCCTTTCCTGGTTAAACAGTGTTCCCCCTCTTCCCCTTCACCCGAATAAAAACATTTTTTTAAATCTCAACAAAAAAAATTTCAAGGGGCAATCCCAGTTTTCCAGTACAGCCAGTCACCTGAAAGACACGGTGTGACATGGTTGAATAAGGCCCTTCATAGGCTTCATAGGAAGATACTGAGCTGAATGGACTTACGTCCTATATGCTCGCCACTATCGTCTAGTTTCTAATCTGATACATATTCCTATCCCACTTGGATTTGAACTCAGCAATAGATTGACTGGCTACACCTTCCAACAGCAACGCATTCCAAGCATGTACCACCCTTTGGTTAAACCACCATGTAGTTCTCACTTTATTACATATAGGTGCTGTTAGTTGCATTGGGTGGGACCTAGTTTTGTACATACAACTATTAAATTTTAGCCCCGTAACATCCCACAAGTCATCATTTTGCCAAGCGCTATACACCAAGCACGTCTCCTCGCTTTCTACGTTCCTCCAAGGAGTACATGTTCAATTCTCTCAATCTAGTCCCATAGTTCTTTCCTATCATACCACAAACAACTCGTGTTGCCCTCCTCTGCACCCTCTCCAACAGGACGATATCCTGTTTTTTAAAAGGTGACCACACCTGTGCCCCGTATTCCATGATAGACCTTACCAAGGATACATACAAGGGCAGAATAACCTCCCTGCTTCTAGATGATATGTGCCTCAATATGCAATTCAGGATTTTGTTTCCTTTCTGGGCTATATTCTGACAATGAGATGAGAACGTCACATTACTAGAAACTGTTATACCCAAATCTCTCTCCTCGTATGTTATTTTGAGTGGTATATTTCCTAATTTATATGGTAGTTTAGGATTTTTATTACCCAAATGCATAATGAAGCATTTATCTTGGTTCAATGCCAATTTGAATTTGTTTGACCATGTAGCTATGTCATCTATTACATTTTGTAAGTTAGAGGTGTTTAGTTCAATATTTACTTCTGCTCCAACCCTACAATCATCGGCAAACTTATGCAGCCAAACAGATTTTTGTTTTATTTGAAGTGCTGATACATAGAGATTGAAGAGACAGGGGCCCAAGACTGAACCCTGGGGCACCCCCACTTGTCACCCCCAAACTATCGGACAATTCCCCTCTAATGCTCACGTGCTGTCTCCGATTATATAGCCAATTTTGAACCCAAACTATTATATAAGGATTTATATTTAGATTACTCATTTGTTGTATTAATTCATAATGAGGCAATCTATCAAACGCCTTAGAAAAATCGAGAAACAGCACATCAATGGGGATACCCTTGTCCAATTTATCTATAACTAGATTATAAAAAGCCAACATATTCGTCTGGCACAACCTTCCCTTTACAAAGCCATGCTGGAATTTATCTATAAGATGATTTATTTCTAGATGTTCTTGTATTATATCCTTTAACACCCCTTCCAGGATCTTTGAGGGTATGCGGTAAGGCTAATAGGTCTATAATTTGCTGGATCCGTCTTATTCCCCTTCTTATAGATTGGGACCACTATTGCTGATCTTCAGCAATCGAGCACCTCACCCGTATCTAGGGACTGCTGAAAAATGCATGTCAAAGGGGAGGCTATTGTCTCAGCTAATTCCCTAAGTACTCTTGGATGAAGTCCATCAGGACCAGGAGATTTTATAGGATCCAATTTAGCCAATCGTTCTTTGATTTCTGTACGGGTTATTATTATCCTTTCGTTTAAGTCAGTGATTGATCTTTTAACATGGTGTGCAGATTGATCATTTGAAAAAACAGTTGAAAAATAATTATTTACTATATCTACCATTTCCTTATTATCAGATGTAGTATCACCGTTTAATTTTCTCAATGGACCTATAGTATTTGAATTTCCCTTCATATTCCTAATATATGCATAGAAGGCCTTTGAATTTCCCTCTACTCTACTAACCAAGCTTGATTCATAATCAATTTTGGCCATCTTAATATGTTTTTTTATTTGATTTGTTAATTGCCTATATTGATTTCTAGTTATATGTGATCTATTTATTTTCCACTGTTTATAAAGTCCCATTTGTTATACAGAAACAGTAAAACGCAAAGTTCTGTTCTATCCTCTCCTTTTTTGTCTCTTGTATGTCTGGTTGCGCAACCAAATGTTCTCATGAGACCTAAGAACTGATCGTTCGGACGGTCTTGTGATTCTCCACCTCTCGCCTTCACTTGCTGTTTCTGTCTTTTCTCCCCCCTTGCATATCTGTGGTTACAAAAATGTATGTAAATCTTTATGTGAAACTGGAATCCCTTGATGTGAAAAATTATATGGTTATACTGGTGAAAAGACTGAAAAGATTGCAAAAGCTATTTGGAACTCAAGGGGTTAAACTTGCCATGCAACACAAACTTTTGCAGAGCTGTCAGCAGGGGCCAGCATGGGACATTGTTCTATTTGCAAGCCGACATGCAAGGAAACTGACAAGAACATTTTGAGAGAGAAAAAAAAAGGATGTCTCTTAACGAGTTCCCAGGCAAAGACTTATAAAAAGAGCAGCAATACTTTTGCTAGACAGTGAGAGACAGAGATTGAAACTTAGAACTGAAAAGAAACTCTCAGATGAAGGACTTTGTGCTCTCCATTTGTACTGCCTTTGTAAATAATTCTACTGAACAATTTTTATTTTACTGTTAAATAAAACGCTACTTGCAAATTTTATAACTGCTCCTGGTCATCCTATGCTTCCCGACCTTTGCCTCAATGATACTCGGGTCTGGCTCAAGACTCAGAATCACACCGCAGTCAACGGAAGTTGAGCACACTGAGGTAGTGAGCAGCCCGGCTCCTGGGGAAGGGAGGGGGGAAGAGACAGAGGCTGGGGGCACAGACTGCCTGGCACTTGTGAGCCCTCTGTCAGCTGACCAAAGAGCAGCACTGGCTGTGAATGTAGCCACTTGCTCCCCCGATCATGGAGAGGGGCAAACATAGGGCAAAATACTTGGGGGAGGGGGTGCCATGGGCTGGATGAATGCAAAAGGGTGGCTACACTAGGCTTTCATGCTCCTCCCTCAATCTGGGAAAAAATACATTTACCTTTCGAGACAAAAACGGAAGTCCCACACACTGATGTTCACCACTTGGGCTCCAAATAACTATTAGATCCACAATCATTCTTCATCAGAACATAAATGATTAAATGGTCTAAAATGGACCAGCATGGCGGGGCAAGCTCACAGTGCACAGCACTTAACACTTTGGAAACCTGAGATCAAGTCTGAATCTGAACTCCCCCTGCCTCAAGCCAGAGGGGTCTAGGATGAAATGCTTTGGGAAAGGGGGGGCACTGACATTGTGGGTGACCACGTGACATCAGCCGCTTCTGGCCCACAGGACTGGTATTAGCCTCACTCAGACTGGATTGTAGATTAGACAAACACTGGGAAAAAATGCCCCTCACCAAACTTCAGAATGTTGGAGCCCCTCTGCTATGCCTTCCCCAAGCTGGATCGATCTCCCTGGTGGGCTACATGTATGCACCATTTCGGCAAAGGCCCCACAGTGGAAGATTTGGGCGGCCCAGCAGATCTGGACTAGAGGCTTTAAAGGAGAACTGTAGCAAACGATTCACTCCTTACCCCGTAAAGCTTACCCTCCGGTATAGCTTAAGCCCACAAAAGCAGCATTTTTAATGCGCTGCAAGGGAGTTCAGTTTATTCTGTAAAAGTTCGTTAACGGAAGCATGGCGGCTGGGGCTCCATTAAGTGCAATAGTGTGGCTGCTGCCCACTCGGCTTCAATACAAGTGAATGGAACAGTGCACACTATTACACTTAATGAAACCCAGCGCCGACTTCACCCGGTTAACAGTTTACAAAATAAACTGAACTCCCTGCGCAGAAAAAATGCCGCTAGGGCTAAAGCTAAACCGGAGGGTAAGCTTTACGGGGTAAGGAGTGAATCGTTTGCTACAGTTCTCCTTTAAAAAAATAGATGTGTGTGAGGGGTAGTTGGTGCAGATGTCTGCATCAAGTATAAATGAAGGTAAATGTAGAGAGAGGTGAGATAAACAATGCACAAAACAATGTATTAAATGGTGTGGATAAAACAAGCAGTCTGATTTGGTTAAAACTGGTCACATGACTGTATTAATGTCACATTACCTCAAGCTTCCAATATTGCTTGCTTGCTTTATTTATTTATGTATTGCTTTTAAGACCATTTTCTCAGTGTAATAACACACTCCAAGGAGTGGGGTTATATTCAATTACCGCGTTTTCTGGAGGTTGAAAGCACTCAGGTGCACCCTGTGCCTCACAAAACATCCAAGGTAGGCAGCAGTTTATCACACTCTGTCATGTGTTACTGTTAACATAAACCACAGATTATACAGCTGGATGACAAACATAACATCAAGTCATTTAATTCCAACATGCCTGCCCAGTGGCTTCCCCACCACCATGTTTAGAACAAATAGAACACAGCAAAGCCTCTGAAAGGCAAACCTTTCAGCAAAAGGTGGTTGTGTGGAGGAGGCAGGTACTAAAATCTTTACTTCTGTTCATTTTAAAATGGAGTAAGATGGGACACTGAGGAAGTGTGTACAAGGTCAAAACAGTAATAGCAGACTGGAAATGAATGCACTGACAAAGCTTTTACATTTCTGAGTGCAGTTTCACTTTCTGGTCAGAAAGACCTAATTAAAAGTGGCCCTGGTGTGGTCAAGTCCTCCCTAGAGCAGGTAGGTTTTTCCTCCTTTCAGTTAGTAATCTGCTGAGTTCTTCAAACGAAAAGGCTCAATGAGGCTGAACTAAGTGTCATTAAACGCTTTGAGAGTACGAACGCTGTGCAGCTAATACTCTGCTGAATGATACAGCGACCCAGAGGCACGTGTGTCAGGGCCAGGGATAGCTGGTCACTCCTTTGCTAGTCTGGATGCCACGCTGTACGTTTCAGTCAATAATCCATTACATAAATGCCAAACCAGTCCTCAAGTGCAACCAGACAGGAAAATGACACAATCAGAAAGACAGTGGATGAAAAGAAAGCAGCACTCTGGGACTGTCTTTCCTATTGAAAGAGGCAAATTCCCTTTGTAAAAGCTGCTGTTGCCACAAAGTGGCTATTTTCAATGAATGATACATAAACAATTATATGAGGCCACCTGATGGCCTCATGGTAAGGAATGCTGCCTGTTTACCATGCAACTGATCTGGGGGCTCAAGTTCTGAGCCTGGTCTGTCACACATCAGTAGTTTCTTCTGCATCTGTGATCCACCTTAGAGGCAGTGTGACCTAGTGGTTAGAGTACTGCCTCGGGAACAGGGAGACTGCAGGTTCACACCCCACTAGAGCCAGATAGTTGCCTTTGGCAAGTCACGTATCCTCCTAGGGCTCCAGTCAAGCCAGCTGCAGAAATGAGTAGAAGCAAGACCTCACTGGAAATGAGATGTTACATCTCCCCTTGGGTTATCATGGACAAATAAACAGTAATCATATATATATATATCTTGGGTGACAGAGGCAGTGTTGAGTGTTTGCCTTGAATGCCTCCAGTTGTCACACAACTGCTCTGATGACTCAGGGGGCAGTAGTTGTGTTGGAAGGAATAAACGACTCCAGACTTGGGGGTTGGGGGGGATCCCGCCACTGGTGTGATGCAGGAGGCTAACATCTGACACAGTGGCAATTCTTTGCCAACAAGTGGCAACTGGAGTGTGGTGAGCCTGGTCCCAGACCATTTCTGACTTCTAATAATGGTCTCATCACATGCTGCACTCCAATTGGGGGGATACTGTAGGGAGGCCGGAAACCAGGTGTGAGCATTGTGATTAATGATGACACTCTAGTGCAGTTGTTTCAATCTGCTTCTCTAGATTCTTCCACCCTGCCTCCCAAAACGCCATCAGACGGGAGACGACATCTGTAAATGTCACAGCTAAAGGAAAAAGTCATCAGCTTCTTCAAAAGGGCAAACTCTGCCCAGTGGGGCTAGGCTGTGCTCTAAACAGAAACAGGCTGATGACAATGTGATCTTGCTTTCTGCGTGATGGTGTGTGTGTTTACTGCTCTGTGAAATCTGCATTCTAGAGAGTAGCACATAAAAATTGCTCCCAAAACAGTGAATGTCAGTGATGAAATGTCTGGCATAGTTTCCAAAGACAGATCTGCTGTTACAGGGCTGTGTGATGCAAGACAGAGAGGGAGAGCAAGTGTGACGCAGGCAGAGTGCACTATGGCCAGTGCAACCAGAGCAAAGAGTTAATGTAAACAAAATATCAAAGCTAGATTGGAAGGCATTATTTGAATGATAAAATACAAACCTGAAAGCACTCCTTGATATGTTCTGTAGCAGACTCTTGCAACCATGGCAGCATAAGATTCCAACCCTAAGGACCCCATTCCAAAACAGGAGGGAGAAGTCAACATCCTGTGCCCGTGCTATCCCATGCCTAGAAATCCCATCCTAATTCCAGGGGGCACCACTGTATTTCAAGCCCCAATAACATAACGCAAAAGTCCAGAGGCATCATACAAAATCCCAAGGGTACTACTGCAAGCCCTAGGAGCGTCATCCCAGATGAGAGGGGGCCTCCATACTAAACCCCAGGGACCCCATCCAAAATTTGACAGCCTGGTGGCTCAGGTTTATCTCGCATCTCCAGGACGTTTTTTTTTTTTTTTTTGCCAATTAGCAAAAACATTTTGCAAGTGCTGGCAACATGTAAGCAATTGACTGATCTGTTTATGCTGACTTAGTGCTATGGCTGCAGATCAGGGGGCAAAAAAAACGTGGCTTCAGGATTTAACCGCAGATAAGCAAAGCATCAGCATTCAGTTAAGTTTCACTTCAGCTTATAATTATAAAGCTCAATTCCTACCTTGTCCACCATTTAGGAGGATGGAGCGTAGGGATGGTGGTATAGACATCTGTTTTAGATTGGAACTGGGCCTTGTGGATGTACCAGTGGGGTCTACTAGAACCTTTGAATGCATCGTGGGTGCAGGAAACTGGTCATCTACCATCTACCCGGAGATGAGAAAGAAATCCTGCAGGAAGTCGCGGACTTCATTGTCGACGTGGTATTGGAATCCCGCAGATGGTTAATTCTGGGGGATTTCAATGCCTGGGTTGATGAACTCTTGCATCTTGGTCAGGACGTCCTCCAGCTTATGATCTCGCTGGGCTTCACCCAGGTGGTTACCTCCACTACCCATATTAGTGGTCATTCATTAGACCTGGTGTTCCTCCTGGGGATGGAGATCTCCGACTTGGTGGTGGAACCATTCAGTTGGTCGGATCATCACACCATAAGGTTCAGTTCTGTGGCTCCCCCAAATGGGCCACTGCCTACGGAGATGGTCCGGTACCACCCTTTGAGGGCCTAATGGTGGTGCTGGATCTATCGAGCTTGTCAAGTGAATGCATGGACCCAGGGGATCTGGTACTTGCCTATAACAGGGCGGTGACAGAGGCCCTGGACTACATTGCTCCTGTTTGGGTCTGACCCCTCACTCTTCATCCAAGGTCCCCATGGTTTGATGGGTCCTTGAAGGAGTTGTGGAGAGTGAGTCAGAGGCTAGAGAGAGCTTGGCGGAAATTGGGCCTGGAGGATGACAGGCTTAGACTAATGGACCATTATGCAGTCTATCAATCAACAATCACCCATAATAAGGCAGAATTCCTGTCCACAGAGATTGCCGCTGCACAAAATCGACCAGCTCAGCTCTTCCAGACTGTGGACAGATTGTTCAATCCAATCTGTCTGAAGCCTGGAGGAGCTTTTTCACAAGAGAGATGTGAAGAATTTGCTCATTTTTTTGCAGATAAGGTTGCCGACATTAGGTCCGGGATCTGCTAGGCTCCCTCTAATGGATGTTGCAGTGGTCGGCAGGAGGTCGCGGGTGCCCAGTTTGCTTGGTCTGACTTCAGCCAGCTGGATATCATGGACATTGAGAGGACTGTCCAGACTCTGCGGGCAACCAGCTGTAGTTTGGATCCAGGCCCAAAATGACTCCTTGTGGGGTGCGTTGATGTGATCAGCCCAGTCCTGGACGAGATTGTCTGGAAGTCATTGTGTGGGGGAGGTGTCTTTCCGGACTCCCTAAAGGAGGCGGTTATGCGACCACTCCTGAAAAAGCCCTCCCTTGACCCAGATGTCTGACCAACTACAGACCAGTGTCTAACCTGCCTTTTGTAGGCAATGTTATTGAGAAGGTGGTTGCACTGCAGCTGAATGACCATCTACTGACCCACGATGTCTATGATTCTCTCCAGTCTGGATTTAGGAAAAGGCACAGCACCGAGACTACCCTTGTCTGGGTACTAAATGATATCCTAATAGCGAGAGATCAGCAGTCCCATTCCATCTTGGTCCTCCTTGATCTTTCTATGGCATTTGACACTGTAGACCGTGGTGTGCTGTTGGAGCGCCTGTGGTTCTTCTGTGTACTGTAAGGTACAGTCTTCGGATGGTTTCGATCTTTCCTCGATGGTAGGACTCAGAGAGTGGTCTCAGAGATTTATTCCTCTGACCCTCTCCCCCTACCCTGTGGGGTACCGCAGGGCTCCATTTCATCTCCCATGTTGTTTGCAGTGTACATGCAGGGCCCTGTGTTTTCTGCGATTCTACGGTTGCAGCAGTGGTCGCACAAATGAGGGCTGACCACAGAAATCAGTGCTCACCGCAGAAATCAGGAAAACTTGTCACACAGCCGCAGAAATGCTAGCTATGCTATGCGTTCACACAAGGCAAGGGCGTAGCTAATGATATGTTAAGTATGTCATGGCATACATGCTCATTAGAAGGGGCAGAAAACTGATTCCATCCACTGCAAAGCCGAAAAGCTAGTAGCTACATGGCAACTTGGCTCGTGCTGGCTCTTGTTACATAACTCCGTCTAGCCAGTATTGTGGGGGTGGAGGTTGGCGGGACTGATGCAAGAGTGGTAAAGCTTGATTAGGTCCATGGCAGTTATGATTTGCTGCTGTGAAGGTGTGGGTAGCTCAGCCATGTTAATTTTTGATTGTGAGGCTGCTCACGGTGCATGCTGAATCCTTGGAAGATGAATTTGGAAAGAAGAACTGGAAGGTGCGCTGTAGTCAAGAGGTGAGAAGATTCAGTGGTACCCATGGAGGTGCAGTCTATCTCGGTGTGGTGACAGGTACTGGAGGAGAAGCTGACAGCAGAAACACAGGGCTGGCACCAGACTGAGGATTTGGTCCACACTGGTGGACATCGAGCACAGTTTTTATTTGTGGGCTGCAGTTCTGCACCTGCAAGTGTGAGAGTAATTTCTTGGCAGATTTGAACCTGCAGCCTAAGTGGTGGCATCAAGCTCAATTCTTAAGGAGGGTCATGTTGCCCAGCTGCAGCAGAGCTGGGGACCAGGGTATACTAGAATTGGAGCAAGCAGGTATGGAAAAAAATTGGAATGGAGAGTTTGATTGCTGCTATGCATAAGTAAAATGAGGGTCACTGCCTGAAGACCACCATAGCCCCCTGAGTGGCGAGACGAGAACATGCTTACCAAGGTTACTCCAGCTTTATAAGAATGACTTGCTTGCATTTTTTAGTGTGTCCCCCAAAAGAAAAAACAGGAGTCAACAAATCCTACAGACCTTGCAAGTTATACATTCCTTCACTGCTATAGGAAGACGATCCCCCCTCCACCCCTACCAAATACACAGATTTGCACACTGCACTCAACATATTTGTTGCACGGCAGTTGGGGTATTCCTAGTTTAAAAAAAATAATAATCTAAAAGGACACTGACCAAAATCAAAAAAAAATGTCTTTCAAGTTGGTGTCACTCTTTATATCTGCTAACTGTAAATATAAACCGGAAGAAATCCAAGCAGGTTTTACCTTTTGTGTAGTTTTAGTTAAGTGTGTATGTCCTCCTCTGATTATAACCTAGGAGAACAGCAAAGGCCATCAATTTCCAGAATAAGAAGAACAACAGATGAGCTTTCAAATTTGGGGTGGGAGGGAAAATTCATTAAAAGAGAATACTGATGTCCATGGCTGTGCCAAGTTTGGGTTATTGCACTTTAATATTTGTGACAAGAAGACTACATACTGTTAAATGGCCTGCTGTTCCATTTTCAGTGTAGCAGAGTGGTTGCATAAAGGCAGTCAAAGGGTTAACTAAGACAATCTCTTTGAAGGTATGCTGTTTACCCACAATTTATCTGCCGCAGATTGGCCGCAGAATCAGCAGTTGTTCTGCCGCAGAAAGTGTGAGGTCCTGCCGCAGAATGTAGGCCCACTTTGCCGCAGTAAACACAGGGCCCTGTGTATATGCTACCACTGGGGGACATTATTAGGCAGTACGGCTTGAGTTTTCACTGCTATGCAGATGACACTCAGCTGTACATGTCCTTTGTGTCACAAACCCACTCAGCAGGTCAGGCCCTCTACTCCCAAAGTGCCAACCTCCAAGCACAGTCTTGTGAACAGTTTAACAGAACAAGGTAACCCTCTTGTCTGTTTTGTGAGTTCGGATCAACCTTTGGTCTCAAGTCTTGGAGGGATTCAAACTGTGAACCTCTTGCTAGTGTAACCAATGCACAGGCTCAGATATTTCTGTCTTCGGGGAGCCAGATATCTTTGCCTACGGGCACCTAAACAGGTATACAGAGATGAACCTTTAAAAACTTTGATAAAGACCTCAGATTTAAAACACTTCTCTTTCCAGTTTGGTACCACCATTCAAGCTATGCCTAGTGTCTGCTATAACCATTTATACTCTTCTTACAAATAAAAAGAAATTCAAAGACAGACCAAGTATGCACTAAAAAGAATTTTACTAAAATAGATAAAACTATGTAAAACACAAAATACAGAACTGTTATATCACAAGACATACAAAATCTTTTAAAAGAACAAGGTTTAAACGTGCAAATTCCTACAACAATATTTAGATTTGCCTAACTTTCTAAATACCTGTTTAAAAGTGCTCACAGATACTTGTTTGTCAGAGTCTAGATAAAAATAAAGCTGAAATAAAGCTTCCAACAGTCCCTATTTTCCCAGGACAGTCCCAATTTTAGGCAGCATGTCCCAGTGCCCCCACAAGTTTTGCAAAATGTCACTTTTGTCCTGGTTTTTGCTTACTTGTCCAAGTTTTGTCCCCTTTTTTTTGTGCTGACTGCTAATCCGTGAGTGACAGTTATTTCAGCACCACTGTGGCGCTGCTCGGGCTGGACAGCAGTTTGCAACTTCAACCCCCGTGCCTATGTTGCACCGCAAGCATGTCAGTGGGAGCACAGTAAAGTATGTTCCTTCCTGTTAGATTAGACTGGGTAGTAGTGCAAACAAGTGCATGTGAGCGTCTACCTGCCAGCAACTGAATGGGACTCCAGACAGAAAAGAGACCAGCAGCAATGAACTAAGGTACCCGGACCTGATCAGCTGCAGAGAAGTGTGTGAAAACAATCTGGTGTGGTGGTGGCAGTTACTGAAGTGAAGTCTGCTTAGCAAATGAGGTGAGTGTTAACGGGTTGGATGGGACCGTCAGGAGGAGCAATACATGCAGCTCGAATGTCTCATCACAATTTAACGAAGGTTTGCTTCTAATGAACTTTCTATACATCATGATTTGGAACTTGCTGCAGCAGAATGATGTATTGTTTTAATCTGGATGTTTGCTACTGGTGCTCCTGTGGGGCAGCATGGCCAGAACAAGCAACAAAATGTAATTGATTGTGTGCAGCGCTGTCTGCAGCGATGCCCGTGGGAGTGATACAGTGAGGGGGGGGGGTCATGGTCAGGATGGACCGTCCCAGTTTTAGGCCTCAGGAAGTTGGTAGCTTTACTCTGAAGTAAAACAAAATATTCCTTAAAGCAAACTGTATTTGTCAACCCCTTTTTGGGTGAGGTCACCTAGCTCCTCCTCTGTCAGAATATATATAAAAATATATATTTAATGAAAAAAAAACTGGATGTCCTAATAAGGCATTAAGATTCTGTGACCTCAGCATAATTCAATTTCTCATATAACCCTTTGATGTAGATGGTCTACTGTCCCTCACAGACATCAAAGAAACATTTATGACTTCGCACCCTTGTGTAATAACTTGGGTTTTCTCCAACGTCATAAAAAGGGATATTTCCTTTCCTGCCAGCTGGCCAGCTAATTAAGCTAGATCAACAGGATATCCCTGATTAAGGTCTGTTCTACTCTGTCATTAGCTTCAGGCCTGCCATGTAACATCTTGTATCTAAAACCAGTGTGTGTGTGATCTCACATGCTGTTTCAACATTTTCTCATGCTTTCATCTGTCAGCTGAAACCTGGGGGAGGGGGGGTGAGGTCACTCCTAGAGCACCAAATTTCAGCAGACAGTCAGTAATACATTTTCTATTAAAAAAAATGATACAGGACTCAGAACTGGCTGTCCACGTCACACTTTGTACCCGGACGGGATGATACCCTCTTGGTGTTCAACAACTGCCTTGCCGAGATCCATGACTGAATGAGTGCCAGCTGGCTGCAGTTGAACCCAGCTAAAACTGAGGTGTTGGTTATGGACCAAGATCGTCAGGAGGTGGGTTTGTCGGCTGGGCAACCATCTGGGCTTTGGTTCGGTGGTGCCCAGCTGACTACCTCAGACCAAGTGCATAACCTTGGCGTTATTTCTGACGATGGGCTTACCCTTAAATCGCAGGTGTCAGCCATTGTCAAGACCTCTTTTCTACCATCTGAAGAATATCGCCCGGGTGAAACACCTGGTCCCCCCTGATGATCTTCCAACTCGGGTCCATGCCTTTGTGACCTCTCGCCTTGACTACTGCAATGCCCTTTACCTAGGGCTACCAGGGGTTGATATCTGCCGCCTGTAGCTGGTGCAGAATGCGGCAACCGGGCTAGTGACTGGTACTTTTAGGACCAGTCACATTACGCCTGTGTTCCGCGGACTACATTGGTTGCCAGTTCAGTGGCAGATCACCTTCAAGGTTGGCCTGCTGACCTATAAAACCCAACATGAACCGGGACCCCGCCACCAGCAAGAACTCCTTTGTCCCTACTGCCCCCCCAGCCCACTCCACTCCACTGACAAGGGATTGCTAGAGATTCCCAGGGTGCGACTGACAACACCTGGAGCCCAGTCTTTTGCATTCGCAGCTCCAACCCTGTGGAATTCTCTACCACGTCGGGTGAGAGAGTGCCTGACCATCCAGAGTTTTAAATCAGCTCTTAAAGCCTATTTATTCAGCCTAGCATTCCCTGATGATTTTATCCATCTGTGACATAATTTTTACACTGAGCCACTGAGACTTATGAATGCATTGCTTTGTAAATGTTAATTTATTGTTTGACAAGTTTGAATTTTAATGTATTGTATGTTTTTGATTGTACAAGCGCTTTGCTCACTGGAAAAGCGCTTTTTATAAATAAAAATGATTTGATTTACATGCACTGACCTTCCTCCCACAATTCTGAAACAAGGTTAGTCTGCATCTACAGTCAGAAGTGTATACACTTCCCCCCAGCTCATAGCGTAGTCCACCTTAACATGCAAAGTTTAGTCCTTAAGATGGATCAACTTAAGCTGTGGATTTTGCTATACTGAAACATAGACTTTGATGGCAGATAAGGACCGCTTGGTCCATCAAGTCTGCCCATTTCCCTACCTACAGGATAGGCCACAGATCCTAGTTAACCAACAGCCTATTTCTTCCTACCCCCACAAGAATTGCCTTATGTCTGTCCCATGCATTCTTGAATTTTCCCACAGTTTTAGACCCCACAACCTGCTCAGGAAGGCTGTTCCATGCATCCACTACACTCTCTGTGAAAAATACTTCTCACATTGCCCTGAACCGCCCCATCTTTAAATTGTGTCCCCTTGTTCTTGCACATCTCTTTTTCTGAAAGATGCTACTCTTTGAATTTGTTGATTCCACTGAGGTACTTAAAAGTTTCTATCATGTCCCCCCTCTCCCTTCTTTCCTCAAGGGTATACATACTAAGCTCCTTTAGTCTCTCCTCGTACGGCTTCTCTTGCAGACCCTGCACCATTTTAGTTGCCCTCCTCTAGACTGCCTCTATCCTGTCTGTCCTTGCAGAGATGGGGTCTCCAGAACTGGACGCAGTACTCCAAATGGGGTCTCACCAACTGTCTGTACAGAGGAATAACAACTTCCTGTTTTCTGCTGGTGATGCCTCTCCCTATGCATCCCAGTATACCCCCAGCCCTCCCTACTGCCTTCTCACATTGCTTGCTAACCTTAAGGTCATCTGATATGATTACCCCCAGGTCCCTTTCCTTTTTTGTTGTTGTTACTACCACCTCCTCCCATTGTGTATTCTTCCCCTGGGTTCTTGTTTCCCAGGTGCATTATTTTGCACTTCTTTGCATTGAATCTAGCTGCCATACTTCTGACCATTCCTCCAACCTTGCCAAGTCCCTTCTCATCCTTTCCACGCCTCCTTGTGTATCAACCCTGTTGCAGATCTTTGTGTCATCTGCAAAGAGGCATACTTTTCCTTCCAGTCCCTCTGCAATGTCACTTATAAAGACATTAAAAAGGACTGGACCCAGTGCTGAACCCTGCGGTACCGCACTAGTAACCCCTCTTTCTTCAGAGCGGACTCCATTTACAATTACCTTCTGTGTCCTGTTGTCCAGCCAATGTTTTGCCCAGGCTACCACCCTGGAAGCCACTCCCAGGCTGGTTAATTTGACTATTAATCTTTTGTGTGGGACTGTGTCAAATGCCTTGCTAAAGTCTAGGCAGGCCATGTCCACAGCCCCTCCCTGGTCTACTACTTTGGTCACCCAGTCAAAGAAATCTATTAGATTCGTCTGACATGACTTTCCCGCTGTGAACCCATGCCGCCTTGGGTCCTGTGCCCCTCTGGCCTCTAGGTACTCAACAATTCTTTCCTTCAGAAGTGACTCCATCACTTTTCCTACCACAGAGGTCCAACTGACAGGTCTGTAGTTTCCTGCCTCTGTCTTGGTCCCACTTTTGTGAAGGGGAATCACATCCACCTTTCTCCAGTCCTTGGGTACCATACCATCCTCCCATGATTTATTAAAAAGAGCAGCCAGTGGTTTCACTAGTTCCCCCCTTAATTCTTTTAGAATTCTGGGGTGAATTCCGTCAGGCCCCATTGCTTTGTCCACCTTCAGTTTTAGGAGTTCTTGCAGAACCCTTTCTTCTGTGAAAGGACTGGGATTGACCCCCCTATCCAGAGTGCTTCTGTTAATTGGATTAGGCACTTCCCCCTCCTCTTTTGTGAATACTGAGCAGAAATATTCGTTCAGTATCCCTGCTTTTTCACTGTCCCCCTCTGCCCACCCACCGTTCATTCTACTTAGCCTCAGTATCCCTCCCTTTGTCTTTCTACACTCACTGATGTACCTATAAAAGGTTTTATCCCCCTTCTTAACCGAGTTGGCTATCTTTTCCTCAGTTTGGGCCTTTGCTATTCTGACTTCCCTCCCTGCTTCCTTCTGCCTTAACTGGTACAGCTCTCTGTCTTGCCCCTTCTGTGTTTTCTTATACTTCTGGAATACTATCTTTTTCTCCCTGACCTTCCCAGCCACCTCTTTTGAGAACCATAGTGGCTTTTTCTTTCGTTTTGATTTTTATTTGCTTCACACAAAGGCTTGTTGCCTCTGTGATGGCAGTTTTGATGATTCCCCATTGTTGCTCCACCCCTCTTTCTAGCCTGTTTCCTAGTGCTTTTCTAAGGCACTCTCCCATCTTGCCAAAGTCAACCCTCCTGAAGTCCAGTACCCTCACTTTTGTATGGCTTGACTCTGCAGCTGAGTTTAACGTTAACCACACTGTTTGATGGTCACTTGTTCCCAGATGGCAACCCACTTCTAGATCTGAGATCCTCTCACTGCCCCCATTTGAGAGTACGAGGTCTAAGATTGCTCCCTCATGAGTGGGTTCCGAAACTAGCTGTCTGAGGCCTGCCACCTGTAGGGCATCGAGAATGGCCCTGCTCTTGGATGTGGCTGCACCAAAGGTGCTCCAGTTAACATCTGGCATATTCAGGTCCCCCATCAACAGTATCTCCCCTTTCTCTGCCATCCTAAGAATGCCTTTAATCATATCCTTGTCCATTCCCTCCCCCTGACATGGGGGTCTGTACACAACCCCTGTGCGGATTGTGGTGCCCTTTCCAGTCTCCAAGGTGACCCACAGTGCCTCCTCTCCTCCCTGTTTACTCTTTTGTTCAGTTGCTTTTTATCCTTCCTTTACATGAGAGCTACTCCTCCCCCTCTTCTCCACTGCCTGTCTCTCCTGTAGGTTATGTACCCTGGTATGTTAACATCCAGTCATGTTTCTCTGTGTACCATGTTTCTGTGACTGCTACGATATCCAGGCATCCCTCTTCCATCAAGGCCACCAGCTTAGGGAGCTTGTTGCCCAGACTATGGGCATTGGTGCTCATTTCCTCCAATTCTGATGGCCTTACTCCTTTTGCCCCATCCCTGTCCTTCTTGCCTTTGTCACTTTCCCTATTTACCCTGCCCTTCTCCCATCGACACCTCTATGTTGGTGTTTCCACTACTACAGTTTTTTTGAGGATAGGATTTCCCGTTCTTTCCAGTGCCTCCCTTGGCTAGTTTAAATCCTTGCCAGTGAAGCATTTAAACCTATCACTTAGGATCCTGGTTCCTCTCCCGGACAGATGCAGCCCATCATGCCAGTATAGGCTTGCATCACTCCAGGTGGACCCCCAGTCCCCAGTGAAGCCAAATCCCTGAGCTCCACACCAGTTTTTTAACCACTGATTGAATCCCATGGTGCGGAACACCCTAGCCTGTGCTATGCCATAGATGGGCAGCACCTCCGAGAAGGTTACCGTGCGTGCTACTTGTCTAAGGCCCCTCCCCAATTCCACAAACTCTTCCTGCACTTCTCTAATCCCTTTCTTAGCCAGGACATTTGACCCTAGGTGGACAATGACATCCAGCTCCTTCCCCTGTGCAGCTGCTCCAGCAATCCTGAGGATTCGCTCCCTGTCCCTCCAAGCCATGGCGGCAGGCAGGCACCTTACCTCCCTCTCCCCTTCCTCCCCCAGTTCTACCTTCCTAACAATGGAGTCCCCCACCAGGAGTTGTTTCCTTCCCCTGTGGGGTTCCCTGCCACCCTCCTGTGGGTCTCCTCTGTGAAGGTTCCCAGCATCCTCCTTGGTCTCCACTCTGGGTGCCTCCATAGAGGAACCACACTTTGCCAGAATGGCACAGGAATTGTGGAGAGGTACAACAGGAGGGATGCACCTCTGCTCCACCTCCCTCACACTCCCTGAGCCCACTATGGTCCAACCGCTCCTCTTTCTTGGCAACCTCTAAGGCAATGGTAGTGGTACTGGTGGTCCCTGGATGGAAGAGGAGGTCCCACAAATCCTGGCCAACTCAGCCTGGAGATGAGCAACCTCCTCCCTCAGCCCAGAGACAACGTTCTAGTAATTACTGCATCCTGAAGCTCAGCTAGGATCACTTGCTCCTCCCCCTGCCACACCAATGGCCTCTGGCTGGGTTTCTCTACCCTTCTCCTCCCCCCACACCCTTTTTTCCCCCTCCCCTACCACCAACTTTCGAGTATCCCAGCTTACATGCCTACATGCTCATCTGATCTGATTGTCTGATACTGATTCTGATTGTGAGCCTTTATCTGTATTTAATGGAATCATTACCGTGTAACAAGCTTGTCCTCTTTCCTACGTTGTATTTACCTTATTACTGTTTGTACCATTAATGTGACGTGGAATCTTTGTAAATGAGTCTCTGACTCAAAGGTATGTTCTGAATTCTGAATAAATAAATAAAAATAGATGTCACTGTCTCTGCTTATGCAGTCCACAGACAGGATTGTGGGAAGTGAGGTGATAGTGTGGCTATGTCAAACTCAGTTTCAACTTGTTCCTCCTGCCCGTCCTCCTCCTAACTCTTCCTGTACAAACTGATTTCATTTCTTCCATCCCTGTATTCATCAGTGGCATCTACTACCACCTGAGTACCAAGGCCAACTTCATTGACTGCCTTTCTTCCCCCTCAGATCTGTTTTCCTCTGGTAAGCACAAACAACACAGTACTGGCTGCATAGCAGAGCTGGATATGCTAGCCCGGTGGTGTTGAGGGCTGAGGCACTGAACACCTTACCTCACGTTACGTCAGCAACCCGGGTTCGGAAACGAGCCTGGGTCATCGGAGAGCCAGCACGAGGGGGGGAGGGGGGAGTAGGACTGAGCAGCAGAAAGGCAGCTCTCCTCTCCCGGGGAGGACTCTGTCACCTGCTGTAGTTTCACTGCCCCTGGATGGAGGTCCACAGGCAATGCAGGCAAGTGGGTGGCAAGCAGTGAGAGGGCCTCCCAGTACTGCAGTGTGCCTGTGCCCTCCACACGCGCGTGTCCAGGCAGGGTTGGGAGAATACGGGGGTAAAATCAGGGATAAAATATAAATAGTAGAGCTGGATGCTGTCCAAAGAATAAAAACTCCAACAAAATACACAGAAAGACGCATTCCAGGAACTGAACACAAGCACAGACTGCTCCTAGTAACTTGCAGACAAGTTTAGTTAGACAATCAAACCATGTGAGAATGGCAGCAGAAAGTACAGAGCAGCAAGACAGTTCAGCTCACAGGTACACCGAGCTGGAACAGAAAACAGTCCCTTGATCACAGGATAATGGTGCAAAAGCTAATTTATTAAATGTTAATATAGCACAGTAAAAGTATCCCCTATAACAGATAATGTTTCACGCCAAATTCAAGCAGTTTCTCAATGCTGATGTCATCACAATGTTTTATTTATTTTATTTATTTATTACAGTATCAGAACTGCAACCCTTTGAGTCAAAGACTCATTTACAAAAGATCATCGTCGTACACAGTATAGGACGGGGCAGGAGAAACATACAGTGAGTGGAAAACATACAGTGCAAGGAACAGTAGCATGGCAATAATATTTACAATAAAAATTTATACAATTAAATACAGGTGGAGTGGGCCATATCAGCGAGAGAAGGCCCCTTCTTGCAGGAGACAGGCCTATACATGATGGTAGCTACAGTGGTGCAGAACTCATAATTGCAGGTGCAGACCAATACATGACTGTAGCCCAGCAATCGTGAGATATGCACACTGATATATAAACAGGGTGGGTGGAGTGGGTCAGGTGGTTGGATGAGGACCAGTGGGGGTGCAATTATGTGCAACTGCAATGCAGGGAGCTGAGAAGGTGGCCACGCAGGGATGATTTGAATGGTCCAGTTCTGAGCTCAGATGAGGTACCAGGAGGGAGGGTGTTGAACCTGGAGGGTGCCCTGTAGGGAAAAGGACCTCTGAGCGAGGGTCGTCCTAACCCTAGGGACTACTAACAGGGTTTTAGTGGTGCTACGATTGTGGACAGGAGGGGTGGCCATGCTGATTAGTTTAGACAGACCGGGGGGGAGGGGTTAAACCAACACGGATTTTTTGGGTGAGCAGACAGGTCTGGTAGAGTAGCCACTCTTCAAGGGAGAGGAGGTTAGACAAGGCATAAAGTGGGCAGGTGTGTGTTAGCCTGTCAGCCCCAATGAGCAGCCGACAGGCCTTGTTGATTGAGAGTCTAAAGTTGCCATGGGCAGTGTTGTCCGCTGCGCCATATATTAGGAGTCCATAGTCCACTAGGGAAAGGACTGATGAGTCAATGGTGAGTCTTAGTGCTTCTGGGGGGAGACAGGTTCTGTGCCGATAAAGCAAGCCTATGCGGGAATTTATGGCAGAGCAGGGGGTGTGGATGTAGTCATGAAAGGTGAGGGCAGAGTCGAGGATACCACCTAGGTATTTGTATGAGGTAATCTGCTCAAGAGGGTGGTGGGAGAGGGATTGAATGGACAGCTCAGAGCCCTTGAGTTTGCTCTGATTGTGGGTGAACAGCAAGGTTTTGGTTTTTTTAAGGTTGATCACATGCCTGTGGTCAAGGAACCACTGCTCTGTCTGGAGTTGGGCAGGGTCGAGATGGGATGTGAAGAGGACCGCATCACCTGTGTAAAGAAGTATGTTGTCTGATGAGACACTGGGCAGCATGTTTAGGAATAAGCTAAAGACTAGTGGCCCCAGGATAGAGCCTTGGGGAACACTGGAGCGGACCTGATAAGGGCTTGAGAGTATATTGTGATTTTTATGCACTGGGTCCAGGCATCGAGTTAATTGGCAACCCAGCTTACAGGGCCAAGGTGAAGCCCAGCTGGGTGGGAGTGTTAATGAGAAGAGGGTGGCAGACTGTGTCAAAGGCCTTTGACAAATCGATGAAGACTGCCCCGGCAGGATGCCCTTTGTCCAGGGCGGAGTGAATGAAAGTGGAGAACTCAATGAGGGCAGTTGTGGTGCTGAAGCCATGGCGAAAACCGTGCTGCTCCCTGCAGAGGAGGTTGTGCACAGTGAGGTAGTCTGTTATCTGGTCAGCCACTATCTTTTCTAAGGCTTTGTGTGGGGGGAGGATGGAGATCGGTCTGTAATTGCCTGGGGTCGTTCTGTCACCACCCTTGTGTATGGGGGTGATGACAGCTCTTTCCATGCTTGGGGAAATTGGCCAAGTCGGAGGGAGAGGTTGAGAAGGTCAGTGAGGGGGGTGAGTACAACGTCCAGGGTAGAGTAGAGAAGACTGAGATCAAGTGAGTCACTACTGTGTCTGGCAGCCTTTAGGGCTTTGAGCAGATAGAGTTTAGCAGCAGACAGGGAGACAGCTTGGAAGAAGAAGGGTGGGTGTTGGAGAGTGGTGGTAGGGGTATCGGAGTGGGATCAAAAAAGTTGGTAGGTAGGGTAGAGGAGAGATCCGAGAAGGCATCATTCAGCCCATTTGCAATACTGTGTGAGTCGATGGTGACTGCACCATCGATACTGAGTTGGGAGGAGGGGAATGGGTTTTGCTGTTAAGTTCCTTTAGGTTGTCCCAGAACTTGCGTGAGGAGCCCCAGGTGAATGCAAAGGTATTACTGTAGTATGCTGCCTTTGCACTATGGATAGCCCAGGTGCATTTGTTGCGTGCCGTTCTGTAGGTTTGTCTATCGGCAGGCTTCCTGGACTCCAAGGCTCTGTGCCAGAGATCGTCCCTGAGACACATTTGCTTTATGACAGCAGGGGTGATCCAGGGAGAGTTGTGTTTCCTACGTATGGTTTTGGAAATGGGCGCATATACATTGCAGGCTCTGTTAAAGTAGTAAATAAAGTAGTTGAGGGCAGCGTCAATATTGGGGGCCAGTTTTACTGGGTACCAGTCCCAGCTGGCAAGGTGTTCACGGAGTAAGGAAAGGTTACCCATGGACAGGCGCCTCCTGGAGATGACAGGCTTGGGTTTCTCAAGGTTACTTGACCTGAAGAAAACAACTGGGCAGTGATCACTAAGGACATTTGGCAGAACTGTCAAATCGGTGATCTTATGAGGCCTGTTTGAGAGTACCAGGTCCAGTAGAGTGGCACTACCAGTAGTCGGATGGGGGCAGGTGGGGGAGGAGACAAGTTGGGTGAGAGTGAGCGTAGCAAAGGCACCTTTGGCACTGTTCCCAGTGCTGGCGAGCCAGTTAATATGTAAGTCTCCCATGATAATTTGTTACATCTTGCTGAGTTGATGGGAGATGTAATCTAGTGGAGATTGCATGGCGTGGTTCTGGTGACGCGGGGGAATGTAGACGGCAGTGATGATGAGAGGGGCTCTTGAGGAGCCCAGGGTGACCTTTAGAGAGACAGCCTGGGCACCATGCTCTAGTAGTAGTTTTTGGAGCGGGAGGCCTAGGAGTGAGTCCCACAGGTAGATGGCATAACCCCCCCCCAGTTTCCCAACTCTGTCCTACCTGTAGAGTGAGTAACCCGGAAGGAAGATGAATGAGTCAGGAGTTGTCTTGGATAACCATGCTTCGACTAGTGCCAGCACATCTGGTTGGTGCTGAGCGACCCAGACTTGCAGGCCAGCAAATTTCTTTAGAAGGCTGCAGACTTTAATGGAGACAAGTCTGAGTCCTGAGGTTATAGAGAGACGAGGTTGATTGTCAGTGAGCGGGCCAGGGTTGGGGTGGACTTTACCAGACAGAAGGATTAGTAGTGCAATCAGTCTGAGAAGAGTGCTGATATGCCTATGACATCCGGTGACAGTACCTCTGGTGGGGGTAGTGGAGAGCGAGACCGGGATGGGAAGGGATCAGAAAGAGGGAATGGCAAGGAATAGGGTAGGCCAAGGGAGTCCGGTGGTAGGGGGGAGCAGGGTAGGACAAGTGAGGGTGAGGTGTGGGGGTGGACAGGGTGGGGCAGGTTGGTCGGGGTCCATGAGGTAGGAATATGGGCAGGGATGGCCCCAGCGTGGTATCGGTATGGACATTCATCTGGGTGACATGCAGAAGTAGTATTATGAGGACGGTAATGAGAGTGAAGGAGGGGTAGTATCAGAGGGTTTTTAATTGATGCATCATAATGGTGAGAAAAAGACACCAGGTTATAAGAAAGCTAAGCTGGTACAGTGGTAGGGCTGTGGACTATGGAGCCAAGGGTGCAGTGTTCAAATCCCAGGTGGGGAGACTTTGTAGGGACACAGAAGATGGGGAGGTATGGGCTGGATCCCAGGAGGAAAGAAGTGAGTGAGAAAGTGAAAAAACAGCGGAGCAGCAGTGACTCTAAGGTGGAGGGTGTCAGAGGAGGAGTGAAGTTTGGGGAGTAAGGAGATGGCAGGAAGTAGGAAAGAGAGAGGGAAATTGTGGGCTACCACCTAGTGGTGGAGCCGTATGACCTTCAGGTGAGAAAGTGGACACTTAGATAAAAATCACCCCCTTGAAAGGAGCTCTCCCAGAGGCAGACGGTTACTTTTAAGGCTCCTCTTGGTCCACGCTGCTACCTGGTGTTCGGATTGCTTGTGTGCTAGGGAGTGGGTCCCGAGGCCTATATAGGACAACAAACAAAGGGAATAATTAACATGCAGCAGGATCCTGGCTGAGCAATTGGGGAAGGCCTGGATTAGTGCGCATGCACGGAACTGATGTTGGGACAGTCCAACTGCACATGCGCAGGCTAGACGCCAACTCTGCGAGAGAGGAATGGGTCTGAGGTCTGCCAGAAATGCCTGAGTGAGTACAACTGAAAATGACACTTTACAAATACTGCAATGGCCACTTAACTGCTATCTAACTCAGGTACTAGCACACTATACAGCAGAATATGTTCCGAGTACATGCAGGAGGCTAGCGTTACCCTAAACTAGCAGTCGCTATGACAAACACAGTGAAAGAGAGCTCCAATAGTCTCTTAAAGCACCGCTCTGAATGCAGGCAATTCCCCGATGTAGTGAGGTTGCGGTAGAGCTGGAAAAACTATCAGACACAGTCGGAGGGCAGTAAATTTATTTATTTAGTTTTTGTTTACCGGTAGTGTACTAAACAAAGCCTGTCTATTTTCAGGCACAACCCGGGAGGGGAAACAGATGACTACCAACTGACCTTGACCCAGATTAAGCTGTTGGAGGTATTTTCAGTGAATGAGGGAAATTTGGCCAGGACACCGGGAAATTCCCTACTCTGAGGAGGCAGAGAGGCGCTGTGGGCTGAGTGGATGCTCTGCCTCAGTGGTGTTTGGAGCTTTTGCACTGGAGGACGGATGGGGCTTGAGGAGCCGGTCTCCTCCTTGGCTCCCCTTTACAACGGAATTATGCAGAGATCTGGTGAAGGAATAGTGGAAATGGAGCAGCTGGTGGCTCTCAATATGGAAACAGGAGCACAGTTCTTACCGGAGGACGAGGTTCCCAGGTTTTATCACAGAAATCAAGTTTGGAATTGGAGGAGGTTGAATCGTTGAGGTGCTGCATCAACATGCTGTAGAAGCGAACAACATTATCGGGCAAGGTTACGCTTTTGGTGGCGAAGGTGGTAGGACGGAATTGGAGGTTGCACAGGAAGAGGAACAACGTGAAGGAAGAAGGAGCAATGGAGGCACAAGTCATCGCAGAGGAACAGAGGGAGAAGGTGAATCAGCAGGTCCCAGTAGATGGTGTGAATACTACTACCAAGAAGAGTTTCACGCCTATGAGTGCACAGGGATTTGAAGAAATGCAATGGACTCATCTGGGGAGGAGATGGGAGATCAACTCAGTCAGTTCCAGGTAAAAACTTAACTGCCATACAACAGAGTGGAGTATCTTCTGAGACTGTTTTGTGTGGGTCTGCTTTAAAAGACTCTCCTGTCTCTTTAGTGGGAGGAGAGAAATGTAGTGACGAAAGGGACCTTCCACTAAATGACTCTTCAAAGGCTCTAGACAGTGTAATTGTGGGGAAAGAACCGAAGGACTGGGTGGCGACGGCCTTGCAAGCTGCAGGTTGGGTGAAGAACCCCTCTGGGAAGGGGTGGGATGCAAATTTTGGTAAAGATGGTGTTGCTACTTCTACTATGTTGCAGATACCCCCGGATGGCTCCCCCACTATTAAATAGTATGGCTACTCCTTTTATACCCCCAGGACAGCCCTCCCCTGAATCTACTGTAGAATTGTCCCTTCAGGAAGATACTCATCCCTTGTTACAAGTCATTAGAGACCAGGAAAAAGAAAGTACACTGGAGCAAGATTCGTACAAGATAAGGCTGATAAAGTATGGCATGGAAAAGTGACTGAACATTTATTTCCGAATACTGCTGGGCCTTTGCTGGAGCCTGCAGAAAGAAGGAATGCAGTTAGGTTAAAATTTAGGGTAGTACTGAAGAAATTCGGACAGAAGATTTGTGGGTCGGTACTATTAAAAATAGCATGAAGTTCTTTGCTTATGAAATTTACGCTTTGATACATGTTCCGGGGGATGTGATTTTTGATGTTAGTTTTACACATCCTGGGGGTTTAGAACGGTTTTGGAAGCAGTACCGTCTGTTAAAGCTCTCTCCCTTGTGGAAGCCTTTTTTAGCAATACCACTTACTAAACCATTGACTAAAAAAATTACAGTTCTTTTTCAAAATGAGGGGGTAAATGTTGCAGATATTACGTACTGGTTGCGGCAACATTGTACTGTTAAAGGTTTTTTAACTCTATTTTCTATTTTCAGCGTGCATTTAATATAACCATTTTGTTTTGCTTTTAGACCACATGCTGACGCAGTGCCTTGTCTTTGTTTTTTTACAAACTGTTAAAGGTTTGCCTGAACCCATACTGGATGAAGAGCAATTATGGACAGGGGGATGGACTTATCTTGTGGTATTACATCTAGTAAATGGTCAAACTAGTCATCTAGCAAACTGTTTCTTTTTGGGTAGAGATAGGGGGGTGGTGTTTTACCCAGGTCAGCCAAGAGCTTGTTTCAAATGTGGTGATGTGGGGCATTTGAGTAATGTCTGTGATAAAGAAAAATGTGGTTTGTGGGGAATTGGGCATGTGGGGGCTCATTGTCGGCAACCTTGAGGTGTAATTTATGTGAGGAACAGGGGCACTCTTCGACCTGCTCCTGGGCCTCACATAACAATGTGGATTGCTCAGTTAGAGCAGAACAGGATCATTTCGTAGCTGCTGCAAAAGGAGCAATTAAAAGTGGTGGCCTTATTATCACAAGGGCTGCTACTACTCATTCATCAAACAAAGTGTCAGGGTTACCGAGTGAGGCTGACGATACTGTAGTAATGAATGCTCAGGTTGTAGTGAGTGATGGTGAAACAGTGGTGCGGGTCAGTGATGGGGCAATAGTCACAGAGGAGGAGGGGGCTATGGTTCTGGTAGGGGAAAAGACAGTCGTCTTGGGTGACGAAGTCGTGTCTATGCCCCCCCCCACAGTACATTCTGAGCTAGGCTTCCAAAGAGTGACTAGATCAAAGGCGGGGAAAATACTTTCAGCTGCCTTGATCCAGACGGAAACATTGGGGAGGTAGTAGTACAGAACCATATGCTCCTTTGCTTGAGGATGATATGGAGGAGGATGGGTGTGAGTCGGACCTTCTCGGTGGCATCCTCTCAGGCTGAGGGTGTTGCTGAGCCTGGCCCTTCTGAGAAAGTGAAATCGAGGAAAAGGAAAAGAAAAGATGATTGCAGGTGTTTCTGTGTTCATTTTGTTGATGGCTATTTCCTTTGTACTGTTAATGTTAATAGTATAAAAGCATATGGAAGAGGCACAATACCTTTTGAGCCTCAGTATTGGAGGTGGAGTGTGTTTTTTTTACAAGATACGGTTGAACTTCTAGCTGAGGTGACAACTGCACAGAAGGAATGGAGGTGGGGTGTCTCATATTGGTCAGTCGGTGAAGAGCAGTGCTCTGGTGTGGGCATTTTGTTTAAGAGTCAGGTTAAGGTGTTGCATGTTTATGATTTAGTACCCGGAGGGTTATGATTCTGGATGTATTATTGCAAAATGAGGTTTTTCGTTGATAAATATATATGCTCCTCAACTGAAAGCTGATAGGTCTATTTTGTTTAGGTATGTGGAGCCTTATTTACATACGCCCAAGATAGTTCTATGGGGGGATTTAATTGTGGTCTTTCCCATAGGGATTGGGAAGAGCTACAAAAAGTCTTCTGTGATACCAATGCCCTCTTGGCTATTATGGAGCGAATGATATACAGGATGTTTATAATATTTTACAGCGGAACCGGTTCATACCTTCCATAAGGGCATTTGTCTACTAGAATTGATTTTTGGCTAGTATCAGAAAGAATTACATGTCAGTCAGTGGATGTTGTACCTTTGGAAACCTCAGACCATCTGATGGTGGTTTTGCAGTTGGGAAATCAGGAATTTGTTAGTTGGGAGGGTTATTGGAAAATGAATACTTCAAAGTTACAGGAAACAGTTGTAGAACATACTATAAGGAAATTGATCTTTGCACGACAGATGATTTGTTATTTGTATGAGAGTCCGATAGAATGGTGGGAAGATATAAAGAGGGATGTGCAAGAATGGTATGGTGCATACACAAAGAGACAGGCTAGGGAAAAGTATATTGCTTATTTAGGCTTACGAGCAAAATATTTGCAAACGTTATCACAAAGTGAGATGGGGGACCTTAAGGTAAAAAGGTTGCAGGAAATAAAATCTCAAATGAAGAAATATTTGCAAGACTCTGTGCGAGTAATGGCTATACGACAAAAATATAAGACTCAAGGTACAAAAGAAGAGGTACACCCTTATGAGAAGGGAGACAAAGGGTGTCAAAGGTGTTAATGACAGGTCTGAGAGATGGACAGGGTAAGGTAAAAGAGAACATCCAAGATATCTTGTTTTTGTTCAGCAATATATGGTAGATAAGTTTCAGACTGTTAGGAAGGAAAGTAAGTTTCTTTTACTGGCCTAGATATTCCAGGACTGAACAGGGAAGAGAAGGACAGGTTGGTTGTCTCTATTTCAGGAATGGAAATTCGTACGGCTATCCTCCAATTGACCTCTAAATCCACGCCTGGAAGGGATGGATTGCCGAATGATTTTTATAAACAATTTGTTGAATTTCTGGTTCCTTGTTTAGAAATATTGTACAATGCTATTTGGGAAGAGAGACGGCTTGCCCCTCAATGCAATTGGATTAATGTTTTTCTTTATAAGAAAGGAGATCAGTATGATATTAAAAATTGGAGGCCTTTAACGCTGCTTAATTCAGATTATAAGATTCTTGCTAAATATTAAATCAAAGACTGGCAGTTGTAGCAAGTAAGCTGATTATTCAGGAGCAAACTTGTGCAGTCCCAGGAAGGAAGGTAATACAGAATCTGACTTTCATTAGAGAAATTATAGAGCAGGGGTTAGGAAGGGTTTAAGTGGATATTTAATAGCGGTAGATCAGGAAACTGCATTTGATTCTATTCAACAGAATTATCTTTGGAGTGTATTACAACATTATGGAATTCCTAAGAATTTATAGAACTTGGGAAAGTGTTGTACATGGAAGCACAAGCTGTGCCCTTGGTGAATGGTTTTTGGGGACACCAATTTTTTAAAAGTGGGGTCAAGCAGGGTTGCCAATGAGCCCTTTGTTATATGTCTTTGGTTTAGACCTTTGTTAAGGAAGATTGAGCAGGCCAGAGACATTAAGGCAATAGAATCTGTGGCTGGATTTGCTTTTCAAAAGTTTCAGCTTATGCGGACGATTGTATTTTACTGTGGCAGATGTTAGATCAGGGGCTAAAGTTTTGTCAGTATTGCATGAGGCCTATACCACAACTGGTATTAGGATAAATACGAGTAAAAGTGTTGTTTTACCTTTAGGGGATAGCAAAATTATTGATGATTTTCCGATTCTGATGACAACAGACCAAGTAAAGATTTTGGGCCTATTTTTTGGTATAAAGAGTCTGAGATACGTAATTGGAATGATGTTTATGATAAAGCAAAGCTTAAGGTACAGACGTGGTTAACTTGGAAAATGTCCAGGAAAAAGAAAGTGTATCTCATAAGAGCATACATTGCTCCTATGTTTTTATATATGTCTCATATTTTTCCTCTACCGTTTAGTATGCATACCAAACATTTGGGTTTATTTTTTCAGTTTTTATGGGGCAGTAGGTTGAATCCAGTGAAGAGGATTCTACATACAGAGAGCGGAAAGAAGGGGTTTGAATATGTTGCATCCTATAGTGTATTTATTTGGTAATTTCTTTTTTAGCTCTATCATTCCTTATTTTCGCAAACTATGGGAATAGGGCAAATTAGCATGCAGCTTTGGGGAGGATCTTTTTAGAAGCATGGGGAGAGGAGATGGCATCCTGTAGAGCGATTACTTCCGAGTTATGTACAAACCACTCTTCGATACATTAGAACTTGGAAGATAGAACTAGCGTGGTGTAGGGATAAAGGGAAGAAAATGTTTTACAAAATCATAGTGGATAAATGGTATCGAGAGGACCCGTGTTTATGGTACCTCCTTTATTAAGATTTCTTGTTGTTGGAAGGTATGACTAACCTCTAATACCTTTAAAGATGCAAGATTTTGCTTGGCTTTGTGGTCATCAGAAATTGCAAGTAAAGAGCAATCAGAAACATAAGCAAATAACAGAAAGGGGTGTGGAGAGCCTATGTGTCAGGGATTGTGGAGACAATGCAGCATCTTTTCTTTGATTGTTCCCATATGCAGGGCTTTTGGAAACGGTTATCGATTTTATGGGGGAGCAGTTATTGGTATTAATAAATTATGATGTTTTGATTTTAGGGCAAATCCCGCCACCTGGGCAAAATGGACTAACAGTACAATCCAGATTATTTTGGTATGTATAAATGGTCTATTTGGCAAGCAAGATGTCTTAGATTTCTGAAAGGTAAGGTAGTTCAACAACAGGATGTTTTCTTCCAAATACAGAAAGAATTGGATGCTGTTTATGAATATGAAAAGCGTTCTTTAGGACAAGACTTATCAGTAAAGCTCTGGAGGAATGTTGATTGGGTGGGATAGAGGGATGTCTGTTACAATTGTATAGGATTTATTCTTTGTTATGGGACACTGTATGTTTATTTTTTCTTTGTGTTTCGAATATTGTTTTTTGTGACTTTCTGTATTGAATGAAGATATTGTTTATTTAATCTGGATTTTGTTTTTGAATATTGAATAAAAATTTCCCCTACTCTTTTCGATAAGCGTCATGGGATCTTTAACATCCACCTGAACTACCACCAATCCAGGCAGATGGGAACTCGGTTTAACGTCTCATCTGAAAGACAGAGGTGGTAGAACTGGTCAAGCCAGAGGAGGCTCGAGCCTGGCTCGACTTGGCTCAACCTCTATAAGTAACTAAGAGCCAAGGTCAAGCCAAGCCAGTCTCAGTCAAAGTAAGAATTTTTGTCATCCTCAGCAGTTAGTGCAGTATCTGAAACATTCAACTCCTGTGTAGAAAACAGCATGCAGTAGCCAGGGCTCAGCTCATGTTTTGGCTATAGTCAAGCCAAACCCCTGGTTAGGCTCTGGCTTGGCTCTAGGTGAAAAAATCCTAGCTCGCCCACCTCTACCTGCTAGAGGTTCAGCCATGTTTGATGACACTGCACGCAGCCTTGTCTGCAACTGGTGCAATTTCCAACACCTCAGCAAATGAAGCTACTTCCACTTATGCACCCTGGCCCATTCCTGCCCAATAATGTCACTGCAGTGCTATAAGTTGGAAAACACTTCGGAGCTGAGGCAGAAAGGATAGGATTAGCATCCGAAGTCTCTATATCCTGGACCTCCTACAACTGTAACATCCTATATGTTTCTGTTGTGAGACAGGACAGAGACTTTAAGAGCACCTTTCCCAGTCTTCTTAACATTGCCCCCCAAGAACCATGAAGAACCTTTATCTGCCCTAAAGTCAAACAGCGCCAAAATCAGATCTTTTCTATGCCCCCATCCTTTAAAGGGAAAGGATCACATTTTGGCTCCACGTATCCAAGCCACCAATACCCTCCAATTCCTGATACTGCACTATATGGAGAGGGCGGGGACACGCTTCACAGACATGAATGGAGCGGTCCTTCCAACTCAGTTCCTTCATACTTTAGATGCCCACCGCAAACAAATCAAATAAAATCACCCCCCTGAACGGAGTTCTCCTAGAGGCAGACGGTTACCTTTAAGGCTCCTCTGTGCATGGTATACATACATGAAAGTTTAAGTGACAGTGTAAATAACCACATTATAGTGAATAACTAGGACAGTGTTCACCTTAAAACCAGTATCAACACAATAATGCAAAAGTTGATAAAATGACCACAGGCAATAAAAGTAACTTTCGGCTGCCCTAAAAAAAAAAAATAACTTTGAAATAAATGAAGAAAGGCAACCGTGGCCATGTGCTGTGATCTAAGCAGACCGCGGCCGCACAGCAACTTAATTTTATTTTATACAACTACTGAGCTGAAAAAAGGGAAACCCAGCAATTATATAAAAAAAAGTATGGGGTGGTGTTTAAACTCGAAGTTCATACACAACCTCTGGGTTAGATGCTTTTCATAAACCCCTCGATCTTCACTCTCGGAGTATATGTAGCATCTAACCCCTCGGGTGTGTGTTAACTTCTTGTTAAACACACCACCCCATACTTTATTCTATATTTCATGTTCAGCATTTGTTTAAACTTGCTGGAGAGCTACAGGAACAGCAAATCTGTTGCACAGATAGTGCACTAATCTCTTGGAAAAGGAGCAAGCCTGCAGATATGTAACTGGGAGAATTTGTGAGGAGTTCATTAATGCTATTTGCCAACTTAAGTACTAATATGGACCCCTGCCCCAAGCTGTAAGCTGTACCAAAGGGAGAAAGGAAACACCGCAGTCTATTCTTCATGTACCCAGTATTTCTCTATATCGCCCTCACTACCAGAATCCTCCTATGCTGCATGAGAAGTCTGTAATGTATTTTGTGTGTGATTTCCTGCTATACCACCCAGACGGTTAATAAAAATTACATTTACAATGAAAGAAAAGGAGCACGCTGAAAGCTCTCATTAAACCCAGGATATATGTTGGCCTGTAACAACACTGCCAAAATGCCTCCCTTTTAAGTAAAGCATTATCAAGATCCCTTCCCCTCAGACTCACAGCTACTTTTCCGATCCCAGAGGTTCAGTGTATGATGTTAACCAGACCTACCAATGTGCTCAGCCGGTGCATTCTCTTTATCCATTTTGTTTGTTTATTGAAACGTTTCACCAGGAAAGGCACGCTGTGCAATACAATTGCTCGTTTTCCGGTGCATCCTGGGAGGAGGGGGGAGGGTACATGAGAGAAAACAACATAGCAGTACATAGTAGAGCAATACAAACATATGCATTATGCGATTAAACAACAATAAATGCAAGGAGTACTATGAAGGTGTTATCTGACCTCACAACAGATCTGAGATGCTTACTAATCCTTTGTTTGAACTTTCTACTTGTTTTACCGATGTAGACAGCTTTGTACTCTCATAACGCCATATGAACTACCAAACAAGTGTTAGAGTCATTAAACTGCCTCATTTCTAAAGTACTCCAGTAGCTGGAGTCCCAGTGGTACTGTACCTAGGGGGTTCTACATTGGACCTTGAGGTCATGAGAGATCCCAAAGCACATTTAGGGTGAGTTCCTCCTCCCCTGGGCAGACCAAATGTAGATTTTGCCAGTTGCAAGTGAAGGGGCCTGCCAGGGTCCATAGCTGGCAGTGAGAGTTCATTTCTGTCCAGCAAAGCAGCTTGCATGCCTCCTCCATCGCCACTCTGCGTTTTCAGCATGCTTAGCATCTGAGGTAAGCTATGGTCGCCACACTGAGCAAACAAGGATGACATGATTTGTTAATCCGCCTCCTAATGTGAGCTGCACCCTTAAATACTGGTCCTAGCTCAAGAAAGAGCAAATGGGAGCATCTTTTCCATAGGCGCCATGCCTGGTATTGTTACCCAGCACAATGGTCTGGCAGCTGTTGCCAGAGGAGCCGCTGCTCATTTTAAACAGTCACTTCCTGAGTCAGGTTCCGCTGCCCTGGCCACCATTTGAGGTATAATCTTACTGAAGTACTAACAGACAGACTGGTGAACATGGATTTTGTCTGCAGATACCACAGATGCAGTTGATGGCTCTGAAAGAGAGCAAGAGCGGCATCTGCCACAAGTCATCGCTTGCCGCCATCAGACCGAGCACAAACTGGATTATCTGTGTGGGCACTGAAGGCTTATCTGAGCCTCTCAAGCCTGAAGAAGTGCTGTACTCTTTTGTGAGAGACACTGTGACTCTACTGTGCTGACACTGCCCCCAGGAATGGATTATGCCACTGTTGGCGCAGTGTGCTCCTGATGTGGTTGATTATGCATTCATGAGACTGCAATGCTTTAGCAACTGCTCACACTTCCTCCTGTGCTACAATCAGAGACTGAGCCTCAATGTATCAGTTGTCCAGATACAAATGAACATGTACGTCGTTCTCCCTGAGGAGTGTCTCCTGCATTGGCAGGAACTTTGAAAACACCCTCAGTGTTGTGAATTATCTGAATTGTACTGCTGTACACTGACAAAACTGGACACAGAGAATGGGCGATGTGATTCAAGAATGGACATATGTCAATACGCCTCCTGACTCCAGAGATGCCTGGAAAAAATCCTCCACATGCACTGCCACTACAGAGGAGCATGGCATTTCCATCTGAACAAGGGAGTACTTTTGGGACGGTGTATGAAAGCTAGGATGACTGATGCCCCTGTTGCCTTGTAAATAGTGAAAAAGAAGATCCTGCTACTGTGGGGAAATGGACTGGAGTGCTTTCATGTCTCTGAGATGGCCAACAGCAGTGTGAATCACTCGTACCTTGACTGGATTGCAGTGACTGCAGGAAGAATTCCTGGCTTGTAGAATTCCAAAACCAATCATGGTAGTCCATATTGAAGAAACCCACTGATCTGACATAATATCCTTCTGCCGGTTCAGCAAATAGCAAGAGACTTGCCACAAGGAGGGTGCAATGGACTGTGAATGGCCCATTCTTTTTTAATATGTAGTTTTTCCCATTTCTTCCCTGCCTCCTGTGCCTGTCTCCTTTGCCAGACCCAAGACACATCACCATGTGACAGCATCGGATACGCACACTGTCCTTCCCCAAAGGAGCTTGATTCCTTTACCTTCACCTGGCCCCCAGTGACCAAGGTCCACTCCCAAACACCATTTACTGGCGTCACAAGTGGTACGCTACCACTGCAGTAATGGGCTGGCCCAGGAATGGCCCAATTTCAGTATGACTTGTCCTTATGACCTCTGCTGTCCTGGCGGATTACCATGCCTCGCCTTCCTCAGTTGTAGCAAGATGACTGGTGATTGGACGAGCTTTGCACCTTGTCCTGGAAGAAGTGGAAATGGCATCTAGTGTGGTAGATTTCTTTATGACAGCCGTGATCTGTGCATGTACTCCAGTGCTCGGACCCCACGCTGTAGTATGTTTGCCACCCCCGAGTAGATTCGGTAGATTTTTTGTATTTTGCAACTGAAACCACTTGCTCAGTGTGTGCAGAGGTAGGATAAGCTTCAAGTCTGCTGTGAAGTAGAAGAGGGTATCTATGGAATGAGAGGGTCAACAGGAGCAGGACAGTGCAGTCCAGCACTGCCTGGCAGAATTTGAGTTTGAAGCCTTAGTTTTAGCTACTGATTGCTGCTGCTTGATGTTGCACATTAACGCTTCTGCTTCTTTCTTTTTGCTTTTTTGTTTTGTTTGCTTAACTGGGGAATGTCCATAGTCACACTGAGAAGGTCTAACTGCCTTGATGAGCTTTCAGTTGCCATGATGAACTTCACTGTCACAGGTGCTTCTCATGAGTCTCCAAATGGGGGCTGGCCTGTCGGTACAGCACTAGCACTGCCGCTTATGACCTGGGTTCGGAAGTGAGCTGAGGTCATAGGGGGCCAGCTGGGGGGATGAGGACTGAGCAGCCCAGAGGATGCTCTCCTCCTCCGGGGAAGAAGGACTGCTAACTCCACAAGGACACTGCCACATGGTTGACCACAGACGGCAGTGCAACAGAGCTGTAATGGGTGGGCAGGCAATTCCTGGCCAGGATGTCTGCACAACCACTTGGCCTAGACCACAAAATGCTCAGGGAAGGGGAACAACAGGGGAAGAAAAACACCTCCTGGCCTGCAGCAGCATCATGCCGCTTCCCCTTTGAAGGCCCGCACCTCTCACCTGGCTCCCGACTACAAGCCAGTTCAAACATTTCCCAGGCTTGGGGAACCCAGGAGGCTCTGCCATGGGGCACAATCCGTGGGGCACTGACTGGCCGGAAGGTAGTCCCAGGGACAGTGAGTGACAGGGCTGGGAGGAAAGGACAACCGAAGACAGCCAGGCAGAGAATCTCCAAATGCAGTAGGAGATATGGAATAGTTCACTGAATCCACTTGGTGCTGCTTCGGGGGCAGTCTGTGGCTGATGATTAAGATCCTGTCTCTCAGGTTGCTCTCTGTTCAGCCAAGCCTGAGGTGAAGCCTGATGGGCCTCTTTTGTCCTTGAACAGGATGTCTTATCACACAATGGGTGGTAGGAGCCTGCCAAGGTGGACTGGAGCACAGCCTGGCATCTTTTACACTGTGAAGCCTTAGATCTTGCCTCGTATGTGCTTCTGCCAGATGATGCCATGTGCACTGGATGATGATGATGATGCCTTAGATCTGGGCTCTGATGCATATTTATTTTATTTATGACTTTGATAACCGGGTAAGTACACTGATCGCAGGAACCGTTTTCAGACACGACCTGGGCCATGACAGTGGCACAGGGGCAACACTGAACGATAATACAAAAGCAAGACAGATCAGGCCAAGACAATGGCACAGGAGTCAACACTAGACAAAATAAAATACAAAAGCAATACAGAGTACAATCAAGCACAGGAGACAAGTCAAACACAATGGTACCATAGTAATGCAAGAGAATACAGACAATGGGTCTTTGCAATATTAGGTTCAGAGTATCAAATTCAGAGAAAGGTTTCAGGTAAACTATGAGGCACACAAAAAATACAGTGTCTGGCAATCAATGCAGCTGTCACGGGAGGAGACAGGAGGGGAGAATGAGGCTAGCCAGAGAAACACTGACAGCTAGACTCGGCTAGGAGCCAGTCTTTGAGGCAGGATTTGAACAGACGGTGGGTGTCCAGACAGCGAAGCCCAGCTGGCAATTTATTCCATAGTGAGGGGGCAGCAGCAGATAAGGCTCTCCCGTCCATGTTGGTAAACACCCTGGAAACGTGGGGGGGGGGCAGAATTTGAGCATAGGCAGCAGTGCGTGGTTCTGACCTTGAATAGGGCTGCAAGAGGGGACTCCTGGCGGACTGCATTATCGACCAAGCAGCAAAGGGCGATGTCAAAGCAGCCTTGGAGTGGGAGCCACCCCAGAGACTGATAAAGGACATAGTGGTAGGTGGAAAAAGGGACCAGTAAGGTGAAGCAACAGCCACTGTTGTAGGCGGTGGTGAGCTTGGCAGTGAGGGAAGAGGGAGCCCTAGTGTAGATGGAGGAATAGTAATCGATTATGGGGAGCAGGTTGCCCTGGACAATAGCAAGCCGGGCCTCTGGGGTGATGCAGTGTCTGAATCTGTAGGTCAAGTCCAGCTTTTGATGGATCCTGCGAACTACTAAGTTAATGTGCTCAGAGAAGGAGAGGGAGGAGGGGTCAAGTAGGACACCAAGATACTTGAAAGTTTCAGCATTTTCAAGCACCTGGCCATCGGGGGAGACAATGTAGAGAGAGGAGTGAGCTTTGAGTTTGGCTAGGAAGGGCTTGGACCAGAACAGCTTAGACTTTGTTTTTCTAACATTTACAGGAGGAGGTTGGTGGTAAACCAGTTATAGACTGCTCTGTGTTTTAGGTGAGGACTGTGGAAATGCAGGAGGGGAATTTTTCACTGACAGAAAAGACAAGATCATCTGTGTAGAGGAGGGAGTGACAGGTAAGACTGTCAGAGGGGAGGGAATTTATTTATTCTTAATTCGGATAACACCATTTGAGGAACAGCTCTTTACATGGGTTCCACTTCAACAGTCACGACTAACAACAAGAACAAAGGAATGAAAACAACCGAGAAGCAATACAGCGATTAGAATGACACTGTTACACTGCTCCAAATTTAAATGGACATGAATGGTTGGCAAGCTGAAAAACAAGAGCAAGAGACATTACATACAGTGAAAATGTATGGTGGCTTAAGGACATTGTACAAAGTATGCCCAGTAACTAAGTACAAATACAGAATGTGAGATTACTGGGGAATGGCTAAGACAGCAGTGATAGCTGCAATAGATGATTTGGCGCGACACAGAAAAGAAGTCAGCCAAGGGGCCTCGTCAGGTTGCTTAACTGCATGGGTGAGTGGACTTAAGTCATGGGGGTTGTGCCAGGTGACTTGGGGCAAATTGGCACGAGCAATTAGTGGGTGCAGTCACATGTGGAGTCAGAGACAAGTCGGACTTTAAGCTTCTGTTTGAAGGCTCCTCAGGTAGCAGCAGATGATACGTCAATAGCAAGCAAGTTGAACCAGAGTGGGGCTCGGTAGGCAAAAGACCTTTGTCCCTGGGAGGGTTGGCATTGAGGGATCCTGAAATACTGGCAGACTGAGCCTCTGGTACAACGTGGCTTGGTGCCGGGGCTAAGAAGCTCCTGAACCCCAGAAGGCATCAGACCAGATGTAATTTTCTTAGCTAGGAGACAGGTTTTGCATTGAAGTCTACATAGAAACATAGAATTTGACGGCAGATAAGGACCGCTTGGCCCACCCAGTCTGCCCATTTCCCTACCTAATGGATAAGCTGCAGATCCTAGTTAACCAGCATCCTACTTCTTCCTACCCCCACCCCCTAGAATTGCATTATGACTGTCCCATGCATGCTTGAATTCCACCACTGTTTTTGACTCCACAACCTCCTCCGGAAGGCCGTTCCATGCATCCACAACCCTCTCTGTGAAAAAATACTTCCTTAAATTACCTCTGAGCCGCCCTCCCATCTTCAAATTGTGCCCCCTTGTTCTTGCACACCTCTTTTTTTGAAAGATGCTACCCTCTTGGACTTTGTTGATTCCCTTGAGGTACTTGAAAGTTTCTATCATGTCCCCCTCTCCCTCCTTTCCTCGAGGCTATACATATTAAGCTCCTTAAGTCTCTCTTCATATGTCTTCGGTACAGACCCTGCACCATTTTAGTTGCCTCCTCTGGACAGCTTCCATCCTGTCTATGTCTTTATGGAGACTGGGTCTCCAGAACTGCATGCAGTACTCCAGATGGGGTCTCACCAGCTGTCTGTACAGAGGGATAATAACTTCCTGTTTTCTACTGGTGATGCCTTTCCCTATGCATCCCAGTATCCCCCAGCCCTCCTTGCTGCCCTCTCACATTGCTTGCCCACCTTTAGGTCATCTGATATGACTACCCCCAGGTCCCTTTCCATTTTTGTTGTTGTTAGTATCTCACCCCGCATTGTGTACTCTTCCCTTGGGTTTTTGTTTCCCAGGTGCATTACCTTGCACTTCTTAGCATTAAATCTAAGCTGCCATACATTTGACCATTCCTCTAACCTTGCCAAGTCCCTTCTCATCCTTTCCACCCCACCTTGTGCATCAACTCTGTTGCAGATCTTTGTGTCATCTGCAAAGAGACATACTTTTCCTTCCAGTCCCTCTGCAATGTCGCTTATAAAGACATTCTTTTAAAACAGTGTGTTAGATGGATGGAGATTAGCAGAACTCTGTATCTCAGCTCTGCTGTCCCCGTGTCTGAATGAGAGGAGCATGGGGCTCCATTATGGACAAGAGGAATAAGCCTGGTGGCAGTGAGACAACAGGATCTGGCCATGGAGCACTGGAGCCAAGTGTGGCACTGCTTTACAACTGGGGCCTGGGACCCTGTCTCCTTGAATGTAGCACGTGAGTCTTCTATGTTAAAGTCAGGAGATCCTAAAGTGGCCTGCTAGCCAATTACAAATCCTTGTGGTCCAGAAATCAGTAATGAATCTGGACACCAAGGCTTCTTTGTGCTGCTGCTGGTTGGGCTTTGCTCTGCTTAGAGGAAGTAGTCTTCAGAACATTCGAACATTAGAAACTGTCAGCAGAAGAAGGCCTTACAGTCCATTTGGGACAACCAAATAGAGGTACCCAGAGAAGTGGAAGAAAAGGATGTGGGGGTTAGCCAAGGAGGTGACCTCAGCGGGGAGAGCAGTGGACCCCAGAGAAGGAGGAAGCGAATCCTGGTGGGGGACTCCATCATAAGAGGGATCCAGCTAGGAACACAGGAGGGGGAGGACAGGGAGGTGAGGTGCCTACCAGGTGCCACGGCATGGAGGAATGGAAGGAAGATCCTGGGGATCACTGGAAAGGCAAGACGGGATAGTGAGCTGGATGTCATTATCCACCTAGGTACTAATGACCTGGCAAATGGGGAGCCAAAGGAAGTTCAGGAAGAGTTTAGGAAATTGGGGAGGGGTCTCAAGCAAGTAGCTACTTCTGTCACTTTCTCAGAAGTACTACCTACGAGAGACAAGGGAGAGCATAGGGGTGCATTCACCAGGAACTCTGACTCATGGCTGAAGAACTGGTGCTGTGAGGAAGGGTTTGGATTCATTGGTGACTGGGGACCCACCTGGAGGGATGGAGGTTTGTTCAAGCCTGACGGCCTGCATCCATCCTGGAGGGGAATCCAAGCACTCAATGATAAGTTTAAATGCTACAGTGACAAGCATTTAAACTAGCAAAGGGGAGTGGCAGGCCAGCAAGGAGGGTACCTACTTGCTCACCCCCCACAGCTAGCAGTGGAACCAGTGAACCGGAGGAGTGGCTATCTCTACAAAGCAGTGTACAAAAGATGGAGATTAGCACCCAAGAGGTGGATAGGCAGAAAAGGGGCAAAATTCAGCAGAAGGGCAGACAGCAAGGAGAACCAGGGATAAAGGACAACCAAGGAAGGGGCGGGAGTAGAACAGCGAAACAGTCTAGGGAGGTCAAATCATGGAAAGCCATGTGTGCCAATGCCAGGAGCCTTAGCAACAAGAGGGAAGATCTGAGGCTGTCATGGTGCAGTCAGACCTGACATTGTGGCCATCACTGAAACCTGGTGTAATGATAACCATGACTGGGAGATGGCCATACCTGGCTACAACATATTCAGAAGAGACAGGGCAGGTAGGAAGGGAGGAGGAGGGCACTGTATGTGAAAATGACATAAGGGCCACAGAGATCCAGGAGGAACAAAATGGGGAGAGATACTGTGGGTTAAGCTGGAAAGGAAATGGGGCAGCCATCCGCACAGGTGTGGTCTATAGACCACCAGCCCAGGAGGAAGAAACAGATAGGGAGCTGATGCTAACCATCCAAAAGATGGCAGACAAGGGTGAGGTAGTACTGGTTGGAGACTTCAATATTCCAGACGTGGACTGGAGCAACCCAGCAGCAGCATCAACTAGGAGCAGATTTATCCTGGACTCCCTTCAGGGTGCCTTCCTCAAGCAACTGGTCATGGAACCAACTCGGCAGAAGGCAATACTGGACCTTGTGCTCACAAACAGGGACAGTGTGATGGGGTAACAGTGGGGAGCACCTGGGAAACAGTGACCACCAGTCATTGTGGTTTGAAATCACAGAAAGAGCAGAACCAAACCACACAAAACACGTATCCTGGATTTTAGGGGCAGACTTTGGGAAATGGGGAGATACTTGAAAGAGGCATTAAGGGAATGGAGCAGGAATCGGGGTTGAGGAACAGTGGGCAGTATTTAAAATGGGATTACAAGAGCAACAGAATTATGCATTAAGCAGGTTAGCAAGAGGAAAAGGAAGAGGAGACCATTATGGTTTTCCAAAGAGGTAGCAAAGAAAGTGAAAGCCAAAAAGATTTCATTCAGGCAATACAAAAAGACACAGGCAGAAGGGGATAGGGAGAAGCACCAGGAGAAGCAAAAGGAGGCAGGGAGGTCAGTAAGGTAAGCCAAGGCTCAGACAGAAGAACACATTGCAAAATCAGTGGGTAGAGGGAACAAAACCTTTTACAGGTACATAAGCGAAAAAAGAAAGGCAAAGGGAGGAATAGTGAGACTGAAGGGGGAGGATGGGGTCCGTGTGGAGGATGGCAACAGTAAAGCTGACATATTGAACAGGTATTTCTGCTCAGTCTTTACTGAGGAAGAGGAGGGTAATGGGTCTGAAGGGAGTACAAGGGGTGAGAATGGTGCAGAAATGGACACAAGTGCCTTTACACAAGAAAGGGTCCTGAAGGAAATGGAAGTAATAAGAGTTGATAAAGCAATGGGGCCAGATGGGATGCACCCCAGGGTCCTTAAAGAACTAAGAGAGGTGGTGGCTGAACCTCTGGCTATCCTGTTTAGCCGATCACTGGAAACAGGGGAGGTAACCAAAGACTGGAGGACAGCAGATGTAGTCCCCTTATACAAAAGTGTGAACAAAGAGGAAGCGGGGAACTACAGACCAGTCAGCCTCACCTCGGTAGTGGGGAAGATCATGGAAGCACTACTGAAGGAGAGATTGGTGGAACATCTGGTTGTCAATGGACTACAGGACCCAAGGCAGCATGGTTTCACCAGGGGGAGGTCATGTCAGACCAACCTGGTTGAATTTTTGACTGGGTGACTAGGAGGTGGATCAGGGAGGGCAGTGGACATGGCCTATCTGGACTTCAGCAAGGCCTTTGACACTGTGCAACATAGAAGACTATTACACAAACTGGGGAATATGGGTGTGGGCAGGACAGTAGTGTGGTGGGTAGGTAACTGGCTGGGCGGCAGGACACAGAGGGTGGTCGTAAATGGCTGTCACTCCACAGAGGGAAAAGTGACCAGTGGGGTACCACAGGGATCAGTGCTGGGATCAGTCCTATTCAACATCTTCATCAGTGATATTGCACAGGACCTAGAAGGCAGAATTGCACTGTTCACTGATGACACAAAGCTCTGTAACAGAGTAGACACACCAGAGGGTGTAGACAGAATGAGAAGGGACCTGCAGAAACTTGAAGAATGGTCAGGGGTTTGGCAGTTGAAATTCAATGCAAAGAAGTACAAGATAATGCATAAGGGGCACAAAAACCCTGGCACAATATATCAGTTGGGGGGTGAGGATATAGCATGCACCAAGCAGGAAAGGGATCTTGGGGTTATCATCTCTGATGACCTCAAGGTAGGGAAACAGTGTGACAAGGCAGCAGGTAAAGCAAATAGGATGCTGGGATGCATAGGCAGGGGCATCACCAGCAGGAAAAGGGAGGTCATAATTCCACTATACAAGACACTAGTGAGGCCCCACCTGGAGTACAGTGTACAGTTCTGGAGACCTTACCTCACGTAAGGACATAGACAGGCTAGAGAAGGTTCAGAAGAGGGCAACAAAGATGGTACATGGATTGCATCACAAGTCCTATGAAGACAGGTTGAAGGAACTGAACATGTACTCCCTGGAGGAGAGGAGGGAGAGAGGGGATATGATAGAGACATACAAGTATCTTACAGGGAGGAACAGGGTGCAGGAATACACTATTTTTAAGCGAAAAAGATGTTCCAGGACTAGAGGGTATGGGATGAAGTTGGAAGGAGGACGATTCAGAGGAAGCATGAGGAAGAATTTCTTCACAGAACGGGTGGTGGACAAGTGGAACACCCTGCCAGAGGAAGTGGTGGGGGCTGAAACAATCACGGGATTTAAGAATGCATGGGATAGACATAAAGGAATTCTGGACGTCAGGGGTAAGGGGCAACAGACTTCTAGGAAAACATAAACTGAACTTACAAGCTCAAATGGGCAGACTGGGTGGGCCATAGGCCATTATCTGCCGACACTGTCTATGTATCTATTTATCTATGTATCTTTGTATCCATCTAGTCTGCCTGTTGTGGAGCTCACGCATCTTTCATTACACGTCTCTCTATCCCCACACTCTTACCCTCACCTTGAGCTTAACCCACCACCTCTTGAATCCCCCAACTGTTTTCTGGTTTACTACCTCCTCTGGTAGCCAACTGACCCTACCCTCACTTTCTCCATGAAGAAGTGTCTCCTGGGCTCTTTCCCAAACCTTCCCCTGGCCATACCGTAACTGTATCCCCTTATGTTTGTGTTCTCACTGATCCAAAAAAGTTTGCTGCCTTGTTGCAAGATGGACAACTGGAGCCAGCCACGGTGGACTGCAGCCTTAAAGAGCTGCTGACGCCTCAAAGAAAACATTGAAAAACATAATATTTAGGTGCAATTCAGCTTGTATTCCACATGTATTCAATAGACCTCCTCCCCATTACTTACTACTGAGAGATCTGCATGGAAAAGTGCTCTATATCCCTTAGAGTTCATCTGCCTCTTTTGCTTACGTCCTACCCTACTTCTTGTCATAGTCCTCTGCTGTGACATCACAATCTGTTGCCATGGGAGTAACGGTGATGTCACAAGCAGTACATTATTACCTCACATAGGAAGAAAGCAATGGGTATTGATCAGGAACAAAGATCCCATTTTCGTGCAAATGGCCTCAGTAATAAATATTGGGGAGGAGGAGGAATACAGAACTAATGTGAAATACAAGCTGAACTGTGTCTAAATATTATGTTTTGTTAAAGTTGTCCTAATGGCGTCACCTGCTCTTTAACTAGCACTTTTTTTTACACTTGGAGGCTTTAGTCTTGTTTTTTTCGTTGTGGTATTTGAGGACTCTAGTTTTGGGTTAAGAAAAGTGTTTAGTAAGCTTGCATTTGTCCAAATGCAAGATTTTATGGAGCAATGGAGATGTAATGGCTGAAAATCATAAAATATGTGCCTTAAATATCCACAGTGCAATTTAGTGGCAAAATAATTTCTCTATATGGTTGTCAGGCTTGACTGTGTATGCATAGAGCTTACTAAAATGCCTGCCACACTTACTGCGCCAGTGTGGCCTGTACCAAGGTTGTCACCAGTTAGAAAAATGCAGTTTTGGCCTCTGAAGATGACACTTGTCATAGAACCACAGAAGAACAGCACGAAACCCCAAGAGCACACACGCTCCTCACTACACTCCAACTTGGACAAAAAACACTCCCTCAGCCCTTAAAGAGCCCCTGACATCATTTAAAAAAACATTAAAAACTTTAATATCTACACGCAATTCATTAAGTTTATACTTCATATTTTCTTTGATCTCATTTTTTTTTTTTAACCACTGAGGTCAGTTGAAAACAAGATCACAAAGAGAAGCACGGGCAGAGGCAGACACGGCAGAGGCTGGTCTGTGTGTAGGATGCAAAAGAGAACAAAGCTTTGAACTCTTCTACACTCCTACTTATTTCTCTACTTAAAAGAAATATAAAACACCAAAAAAAGAAAACTCTACCTTCACCTATCTCTGTCTCAGCTGGGCTGTACTAAGGCTGCTGGGCGCTCTAGCTCACAGCATGAGGCTGCGGACTACAAATCATGGATGGCACATCCAACAGTACTTGTGAAAGCTGCTTTTAGGTTTTTAACTACTAAAAAGGCTGAGCAGGACTCAGAGAGGCTCAAATAGTCAGATTTTTAGATATTTTGTACATTTGTCTACCATTGTGAAATGCAGCCCGCGTGATCCCAGAAGCAGCATTTCTGAGTCATACCCTATAAATAAGGAAGCCCTGTGAGCCATTGGCGAGCCCAGATGGAGGCAGATACGGCAGAGGCAAGAGTCTGCCATGTCAGACGGACAGGCAGAGAAACTCTGAAAGAGTGGATTGACCGTGTCAGAATGGGCAGGAAACTATTTGCATAGATTTTAAAGCTTTGAAAAAAATGTAATATTTAGAGAGGATGTAATTTATATTCTTTTTTTTTTTATTCTGGCTGGATCATTCTACTTCCTCCGTGACCAGGGCGGAGGAAGTAGACGGTGGTCCAGCCAGGATAAAAAAAAAAAAAAAAAATTATATTCTTTCTATAATTCTCACCATTACTTCTTTATTACTAAGGACATCAGCATGAAAACAGGATTGCTGCCCTATCTGTTCTGGCTGCCTACACCTGACATCACTGTTCTGTTTATGACACCACAGTCTGCTACTGTGGAGATAATTATGATGCCATAAACAGGGTACTGCGATGTCAGGTGTAGGCAAGTAGAGAGAGCAGATATGGTCTAAGGGACAGTAATCCTCTTTCATACAACTGTCCTCATTAAGAAAGAAAAAAGGGAAAGAATTATAGAAAATATATGAAAGGTAAACGGAATTGTGTCTAAATATCACATTTTTTCCAAGTGTTTTCTAATGGTGTCACTGGCTTTTTAACACTGTGTGGGTAAGTTGGGAATTATTTGATGTACTGTGTATTTATTTATTTCAAAAATTTTCACCAGGAGAGACGTACTGAGCTGAAGAGTAAGTATCCAGATGCGTCCTGGGGGGATGGGGGAAGGGAGAATGAAAATATAACTAATCAGAGCATTTACAGATCAGTATTTACAAACAGGAGTAGAACCATATATGTAATATATGCAGTAGGAGGCACTTAGCAACAAGGCAACTTAGTAAATTAAGAGTTAAGGCTGGAAAAGAGCAGAGGATAGATGATCCAGGAACTATCCAGGAGGAGGCAGTGGAAGATTATACAAGGGTTAGGGTGTAGGTAGCCGGGGGTAGGGCAGAGTTATAGGAGGAAAGAGAAGACAGGTGGAAAAAAACGGAGGGGGAATAGGTAGAGTGTAGGAGCAGATGTGGAGAATCAGGTGCAACTGCATGAGGGAAGAGATGAAGTCACGGAGGAGAGAGGGAGCGAAGGAACGTTATTAAGACTGTATATCTGTTTACAAGATACTTAAAGTTAACAAGTACTCAGTGTTACACCTACTATCCGGTTAACAATATCTCTCTCACAAACTTTCTCTCCTAAACAGTTGGTTAAACACTTTTTTCAGAAAAGAAGGGTTCCAGTGCCCCAAGCATCAGATTCACAGTAAATACAATGGAGACGACAAGAGGACATACACAATGTATAAAATGCAACATGTTTGTATGGGGGGACAGTGGGATTCAAAATAATGGATTTACATGCGAAAAATGTATGTATATATATACACATCGGAGCTAAGGGGCAGACTAACCATCAAGCAGTTGGAGACATTTATTGAAGATATATTCACAAGATTAACTGATGAAATAGGCATCACAGCAAATTATTCTACAGAACTTAGGGTAAATGGCATGCCTAAGGGTGGTAGGAGTCTACCTAGAAGCTACACTAACACAACAGGAGGGGAGAAAAGGAAAAGCAGAGGAGATAATGAATATGTGAATAAGAATGAACCCTTAGATAATTCAAGGACACGATTGGAGAGGAGAAAGGGGCCAAAGAGAGAAAGGGTAACGGCCGCATTCACATTGACCTTGGCAAACAATCATCTGTTTTTAATTAATACAGAACTACTGCAAAAGATAATGATGTAAGAATTAGTAGTAATCAAACTTCTGAACAGAGCAAAGATAAAAACAGCAATGTAAACCATAAGCAGGTTGGAGTGGGCATCCAGAGACAGATAGCTAAAAAAGAATCAACAAATGTGGTAGCAATACAAGACTCCATAATAAGGAATAAAATCGACATCATATGGCAGGGGAAAACAGAAAGAACAGCAGTATCCTGTTTGCTTGGTGCCATAATTAGTGATGTCAATTAAATGAATGACACCTTACTACAGGAAGCAGAGGACAGCCAAATGGAAGGTTTATATAGACACCAACAACATCGGACAGAGACTAGACAGTGATATTAAATCTGACTTTGTGGAGTTGGGGAAATATTTAAAAAACAAAAATGCAAAGTTTTAATATAAGAAATACTCCCAGTGCTAAGGGCAGGAATAGGCTGAGCAAGAGCTATCCAGAAGATGAATAAATGGCTGGAGGATTGGGCTATTAAGGAGTCAGTTGACTTTATTCATTAGTGGGACATAGTTAATAAACAACAGGGCCTCTTTAGGAGAGATGGACTGCACCTGAACAGGGAGGGAGCAATGATTTTGGGAGATAGGATGAATAAACACTTGGATAAATATTTAGTAGGGTATTATATAAGCTGAAAAAAACTTAGCAATTATATGCGTGAAAGTGCTTATCATCTGCAAAAATGCATAACACTTGGCATAGACTGATTAGAAAAATTAAAAATAAAATGTTGTTACATGTAGTCTCCTGTGCCACAGACACACTAACAAAAAATTGATAGCAGTCAACTGCTACACATTTCTGGAAATGGTTAGCAGTAACCCCAGTTCTGAGTACTATTTTGCAATGCTATACCAGGTATTCAATACCGTATTTGAACTAATTTCCAAGGGAGATGGGCAGGGGATTAAATCACAAGGTGGCAGTCAAGAGGAGTCTACCTGTTTTGGTCACAGACAACAACAGAAGAGACTTCTGTGTTTAAGACTACATTGAAGGGGTAAACTGTGGGGAAATCAGCTGAAGTAGTATTGCAGCGAAGTAGTAGTATTGTCTGTAGGATAAATTGCAAGCAGCCACAGTAGCCTTTATTTAAGGGCCATATTAAAGAGCACTGTCTTGCCCTGCAGGTTGAGGGCTGGATAAGAACTGTCTGATCTGGGCCTCTGAGTTAGGTGATAACTGGAGGAGGGGCTGAGTCACATTTCTGTTTGGAGGTTTCTTGCTACAGTATATAAGGACTCACCCCTACAGGTTGCTGCCTTAAAGAAGCGTCCTCCTGTTTTGGTCACAGACAACTGAACAAGCTCCACCCACAACAGCTCCAGCAGCCAAGCATCTGCGTGGCCATTACTAGCCCTTAAGGGGGAGATTCCCCGAGGCTGTTATTCTGTTTATTTGTGTAGTTTGTAGGCATGAACAATGACTGCCTCTATTGCGCTCTCCTAGTTTCATCGGGATATAAATGTAGTGAAGGTACTTAGTCTGATGTAAAAACCAGCCTGACTCCATTGCAAAGTTCGTGACCTGACTCATGTAAGGCATCCTAGAATTTTATGATGTTTTGGTGTTAACGCCTGCAGTAGTTACAAAAGAATTAACTCACGAGGGAGCCATGGGTTACTGGGGAATTAATCCACGGTTGGGAGGGTGTAGCATGAAGCCACAGATGAAGTGCCGATAACCACTCAGCCGTGGATTAATTACCCCAGTAACCCATGCTCCCGAGTGGGTTAATCCACTTATAACATGGCCAAGGAAAATTGGGACTGTGCTGTTACATATGATGGCTGTCATGCTGCCATTTGCACAGCTGTGTCATTTGCTTTGTACCCGTTTTCCATGGTCATGTTATAAGAATGCCAATAACCCCTGCTGAGAGTGAAGTGAAGTGAAATAAACACAAACTCAAGGACTGTTGATTTGTTTTCTATTGTTCTGAATTATTTTCATCTGACACATTACCTTTAATGCTGATGCCCAACCCCCCCCCAAAATGTCCTGTTTCACAATCCTCACTGTCCGCTTGGTGTTAGCTAGCCAGTCCGGGACCACAGAACTCACCTCCCCATTCACCACCCCTGGGGCAGCTGCCGGGACCACAGAACTTACCTCAGCATTCACCACCCCAGGGCAGCTGCTGGCAGCTCCCGCTCCTGTTCCCCCTACCACAGGTGACATGCTGCCCTCCTCAGTGCTTACAGTGAACTGATCGTGACCCACTGCCAGGTCTCTCTGGCAGCTGTGGCACAGCTGAGCTCCAGCAGTATGCCCTTCCACTAAATGTTTTGGGACCTAACAGTGCAGAGAGGGCTAGCAGGAGTCTTGTGGAACACTGCTGGGAGCAACTGGGCTCAAAGAAAGAAGTGGAGTCAGGGAGGTAACAGTAAAGAGGGAGGGCTTGCAGCAGTCGGGGATCTTGCAGAAAGGTGCCAGTAGCAATGGGCATTAATTAAGTGAAAGTGGAGTCGGTGAGGTCACACTAAGTAGGGAGGGCCTGAAGAAGTCTGGGATCTTGTGGAACAGTGCCAGAAGCTACAAACAGTCCAGTGCTATACCGCTCTGTGTACTGCCAACGGGGCAATCTCTGCTTCCAGTCAAGTGTAGGCTTCGAGCCCCAAAATCCACATGGCAGGAACACAGACTGCAGTGATATAGGGCTCTGTGTGAGATTGAAAGGGTGATCCCTACTGCAATTCAAATGAATGTTAGCAGCCACGACATCTGTGGGGCAGGTGGGTGGAGAGGGACCAGAATGCTAAGATGCAGCAGTACGGGTCGAGCCCCGAGGTCCACCGGGTGGGTGGGGAGGGCATAAAGATTACAGTGTTACACTGGTGTGTGTCGGATTGAAGGGGTGATCCGTGGTGCTATTCAAGTGAACGCTAGGAGCCCTGAGGTCCACATTGGGAACAGAATGCTACGATGCAGGACTACGTGTAGGGCACCAATATTCACAAGCGGCCACCCAGGGTACTGCAAGAGCAACCATGGATTACTTGAGATTTAATCCACGGTCACCTGGTGGCTACTAACCAATGGGAGTGCTGTACTTCTCTCCAGTATCGCTGGCCATGTTACAAACTGTATTAGTCAGTGCTGTTGCTGTCTCAGCAGTCAGTATGTGCTTGTCTTATGCTGGACATGAAACTTTTCAAGGCATAGTAAGTGCCCTGCTGTTTTCTGTAATTTAAAGTGCATCAGAGTTAGAAAAAATGTTTTAGAGAATACAGGGACTTCACAAGACATGTAACAGAACTGAATGAGAATATAACTTCTGCTGGCTTGTGCATTTATGTATCATCAACTCCCATGATGCGTTGCATGAGTGGGGTCAACATCTTTGGAATAGAGATAAACAGGTTTTCACACCGGGGCAAAACAGAGTGAAGCAATCTCATTTATATTTAAATTAAGATTAAATTAGGGAGATGCAAGAGAAGGAATCATTGTTCATGCCTACAAACCACACAAGTGTACAGAAAAAAGGTTGAGGGGACTTTCCCCCTATAATGCAGTTACCACAGTCAGCCCGGTGGCACTGAGGCACCAGATGCCTTACCTCACACCATGCCGGTGACCTGGATTCGGAATGACCTTGCGTCCTCAGAGAGCCAGCATGGGGAGGGGGAGGAGGGAGGGAGCAGGATTAAGCAGCTGAAAGGCAACTCTCCTCTCCTGGGGTGGTCGTCACTCCTCCATAGTTCCACTCCCACTGGATGGAGGCCTGGAGGGTAGTGTAGGCAGGAAGAGGTGTCAGCGTAGTGGGAGGACGCCCCGAGGTGTGGCGTCCGCGTGCCACCACATGCATGCACATGCCTGGGGGATGGGGAGGAAATGTGGAGAAAAAGCCGATAAAAATTTATATGGAAAAAAAAAAATGCAGTTACTACCAGCGGCCCCATCTGCTCTGTGGCCCTCCGTGTGAAGGACTGAGTGCAAAGGACATCACAGAAGTCTGCTAGGGAGTCAGCCAGTAGCCATGAATTCTGTCTTTCGCATCCCGGGTAAAACTGTATATGCACAGTTAACAGCATTGTTTGGGGGGAAATATCATGTGGGGTTCATGGCTATAATATACTGAGGAGTGTACTACAGGTTTATTGTAAAGTTATTTGCAGAACACTTTGTGCTATAGCTACTGAACATTTCATTTGCAGGGTTGCTTTGTGCTACAGTTAAATCATACAGCTACACCCTACCTGGGTAAGTACTATGAGATAGTTTAACTCCAGTTTTACAGTTTTCTGTGCTATAGTTAAGCCTACAAACATACTCTATCTGGGTGAGCATCATAAGGTAGTTTTGTTTTATCCCTGTTTTTACATGTTATCAGACACGTCTGCTTAATATAGGTATTTATGGGGATGGGGTTTAGAAATGAGGCAATCAGTTGTGCCGGCTGTGGGACGCTCTTCTCCAGGGATATACTCTGGAAGACGGGACACTTTCTCATCTGCAGGACCCTGGTGGAGCTCCAGGCTGAGCTGGTGGCAGCAAGGGTAGAAGTATCTCAGTTGTGTCATAAGCTCAGCAGGAGCCCACCACCACCACCACCCTCCACTCTGCCAGTGACCCACTGGTCCAGGAGGGTGGAAAGTGGTGGGGATGGGATGGGAAGGGGAAGCAGGGTTAGCCACAAGGAGGCTTGTCAGCCCCTCACCATCCACACAGCGAATAGCTTCACACCCGTAGAGATGGTTCAGGTACCTGACTTTGTTGGCAGAGTCCTCAAGACAGTCGATGGGAAAGGGCAAGGCAATGTGTTGGAACACAAGGAAAGCAAGTCTGCCAGGAGAATCTTAGCAGTGGGGGACTCAATGACTAGGGAGTAGAGAGGGTGGAGGGGGGAAACAGACATGAGAGGGGGTAGTTCGGTGCCGTCTCAGGGCATCTGCCATCTGGAATTTGGACAGGATAGGGAGGATGGATGAGAGGAAGCAGGGGAAGCTGGGGGTGCTGGTACACCTGGGTACCAATGATCTGGCGAACCAGTCAGTGGAGATTGTGAAGCAGAACATTCACAGTCTAGGGGACAGACTGGCAGCACAGTCGGCCTCCCTGGCCTTCTCCAAAGTCTTCCCTGTGTTGGGCAAGGAGGTGAAGCAGGACAGGATAAGGCGGGAGGTAAAACAGGAGTTTAACGGATGGCTTAAGGGATGGTATAAGGATTACGGGTACCACCCTGTGGGGGACTGGGGGGACTTCTGGAACAGGAGGTTCTTCAAGGGTGACTGACTATACCTAATGAGAGAGGAGGCCTGGATGCTGGGGCAGAAGTCTGACATTTATACTGGATGTTTAAACTAAACGCAGGGGAGACTGGATCTAGGGAAACCTCAATGGAAGGGGAGAGGAATGGGATCCTAGCTAGTACTTGCCCACATTTGGGGACTTGTAGCAGCATTGTAGGTACAAAGAAAGCTGTGGTCCCTACTGGACTAGGTGAAGGGACTTTGGGGAGGGGGGAAACACAAAGGGTGCCAACACCAAGAAAAATAAGGGGACGAGAGTACATGCAAATCACAACGGTAGTAGCAAAGCAGGACACTGGGTCAAATGGAAGGGCATCTGCCTTAATGTCAGAAGCCTCGCTAATAAAATCAGCGAGCTCCAGGTGCTGACAGTAGTCACTGAGGTGGACACTGTGGCCATAACACAAACATGGGCTTCAGAAAATAACTGGGAACTGAGCCGGCCCAGTGGCGCTGAGCTGCTGGACACCACACCTCGCGTTATGCCAGCAACCCAGGTTTGGGAACGAGTGCAGGTTGTCGGCAGTCGAGTGAGGAACAGGACTGAGCTGCCACGAGGCAGCTCTCCTCTCCCGGGGAGGGATGAGGGGTTTCCCCGGCCCTTGGCTGCCTCCTGGTGGAAGACAGGTGGCAGTTCGGGCAACGGGGAGCACGGCGAAAGTCACAGAGTGGGTGGAAGGGGCCGAGCTGGTACCAGGCGTGCATGTGGGCCTCCACACGCACGGCCGTGTCTGCCGGGGTCCCGGGATCGGGAAGAAAATGCAAAAATGTAAATTAAAAAATAAATAAATAAATGGGAACTGATAATCCCCAGGTATTTGATGTTCAGGAGGAACAGGCAGAGGGGAGGAGAAGCCCTTTATGTTAATTAGCCACAGAGGTGACAGAACATGGGTGCATCAGGGGTAGTAATGGGGAGACCAAGTCACTGCAGATGCAACTCATGGCAGCCTCAGGCAAGACTCTGTGCTTGGGGGTGATCTATAGACGGCCAGGGCAAGGGAAGGAGAGGGACAGAGAGCTCACTGAAGAATTGGAAAGAGGGATATCTAAGGGGGAAGTAGCAGTGGTTGGTGCTCTGAACCTGCTGAACATCAACTGGGATGTTCCAGTGGCCAGGAGCACCAGAAGCCAGGTCTTGCTGGATGCACACCAGGACTATCTACTGGCACAGGTAGTTAAGAAGCCCACCAGGCAGACTGCAATTCTCCATGTGGTGCTAACCAACTCGGAGGTGGTAGGGGCTGTGGGAGTAAGGGAGTCATTAAAAAACAGTGACCATAACTCTGCTTAATTCAAGCTGGCCCTTGGGTCTGGTAAAGCACAATCAAGAGCTGAAGTCCTTGATTTTAGAAGGGCACACTGCAATATGCTGAAGGAGCTGGTCATGGATAAGTTAGCACGGGTGGATAACACAGATAGGGTGGAACAGAGATGGGGCAATTAAGGGAGCAACTCTTAGGGCATCTAAGGTATGCATGAAAATGGTAACCAAAAAGAACAGGTTCAAGAGATCACTATGGTTCTCGGCAATGGTCAGGGAAGCTATGAGGGACCAATAAAAAGGCAGAGGAAGAACGGGAAGAATATTTACTGAAAAATAAGGAGACAGAGAGGGCGGTTAGGAAAGCAAAACCAGACACAAAGCTGCATATTGCGGAGGGGTCAAGAGTAGAGAAAAACAGTTCTTCAGGTATATTAGTGAAAAAAAAGAAGAAAGGAGGGGGAATTGTGAGGCTAATGGAGGGGGATAGGGTGACTGAGGTGGACAGCCAAAAGGCCGCCATCCTTAATGATTACTTTTGCTCAGTTTTTACTAGGGAGGATGAAGGGCCCTTGCCAGAAAGTGGCATCAAAGCAGCCATTATGGGGGTCCTGGAGATGAAGCAGCCAGCATTTACTTGCAAAAGAGTCCTGAAAGGGCTGGCAAACCTAAAGACTGATAAGGCTCCAGGACCAGATGAGTTGCATTTGAGGATACTCAGGGAACTGGCAGAGGAACTGTCTGATCCCCTGGCAGGTCTATTCAACAGCTCTCTAAGGACAGGGGTAGTTCCAAAGGACTGGAGGGTGGCAGATGTAGTTCCACTCCACAAGGGGGGGGAGGACATGTAAGGAACTACAGACCTATCAGTCTTACCTCTACTGTAGAAAAAGTGATGGAGTCATTAGACAAAGAGAATCTCTAGTGTAGGAGGAACTAGAGGATGAACTAGTGGCCTTGATGGAAGAAGGATGCCTGGATATTGTGGCAGTCCCTGAAACATGGTACACAGAGAACCATGACTGGAATGTCAACATACCAGGATACACAGTCTACAGGAGGGACAGGGTGGGTAAAAGAGGAGGAGGAGGAGTAGCTCTCAACATAAGGGAAGGGATTAAAGCAACAGAACTAAAGCGTAAACAGGAAGTTGATGAGTCACTATGGGTCACCCTGGAGACAGGAAACGGCACCACAATCCGCATGGGGGGTTGTGCACAGACCCCCATCTCAGGGGGAGGAAATGGACAAGGAAATGATAGAAGGCATCCTTAAAATGGCAAAAAAAAGGGGATATATTGTTAATGGCAGACCTGAATATGCCAGATGTTAACTGGAGTACCTTTGCTACAGGCACATCCAAGAGCAGGGTCATTCTTGATGCCCTACGGGGGCATGCCTCAGACAGCTAGTGTTGGAACCCACTGGAGGAGCAATCTTAGACCTGGTACTCAAATGGGGAAGGAGAAAGGATCTCAGATTTAGAAGTGGGTAGCCATCTGGGAATAACTGACCACCAAACAGTGTGGTTCACAATAAACACAGCCATAGAGCCAAGCCATACAAAAACAACAGTATTGGACTTTAGGAAGGCTGACTTTGGGAAAATGAGAGTGTGCCTCAGAAAAGCACTAGCAAACGGGCAAGAAGGAGGGGTGGGGGAATAATCAAAACAGCCATCGCAGAGGCAACAAGCCTTTGTGTGAAGCAAATCAACAAAACAAAACGAAGGAAAAAAACACTATGGTTCTCAAAACAAGTGGCAGGGATGGTTAAGGAGAAAAGGATAGCATTCAGGAAATATAAAGAAACACAGAAGGAGCAGGACAGAGAACTTTATCAGTTAAAGCAGGAGGAGGCAGGGAAGTCAGTCAGAATAGCAAAGGCACAAACTGAGGAAAAGATAGCCAGCTCTGTTAAGAAGGGGATAAAACCATTTATAGGTACATTAGGGAGCGAAGAAAGACCAAGGGAGGGACACAGAGACTTGATAAAGGGGAGAGAATGTGGGCCAAGGGTGACAGTGAAAAAGCAGGGATACTGAACGAATATTTCTGCTCAGTATTCACAATGGAAGAGGAGGGGGAGGTACCTAAACCAAACAAGGGAGAAACTCTGAATAGGGGGGTCGATACCAGTCCATTCACAGAAGAAAGGGTTTTGAAAGAACTCCTGAAACTGAGAGTGGACAAAGCAATGGGGCCTGATGGGATTCACCCAAGAATGCTAAAAGAACTAAGGGTAGAACTAGTAACACAACTGGCTACTCTCTTTAACAAATCATGTTAGGATGGGGTGGTACCTGAGGACTGGAGGAGGGCAAATGTGATTCCACTTCACAAACGTGGGAGCAGGGCAGAGGCAGAAAACTACAGACCAGTTAGTTTGACTTCAGTGGTAGGGAAAATGATGGAATCACTTATGAAGGAAAGAACTGTTGAGTACCTGGAGGCCAGTGGGGCACAGGACCCAAGGCAGCATGGTTTCACAGCAGGAAGGTCATGTCAGATGAACCTAATAGATTTCTTTGACTGGGTGACCAAAGTAGTAGACCAGGGAGGGCTGTGGATATGGCCTACCTAGATTTTAGCAAGGCATTTGACACAGTCTCTCACAAAAGATTAATATACAAGTTAGCCAGCCTTGGAGTGGGTCCCAAGGTGGTAGCCTGGATAAAAAACTGGCTGGACAACAGGACGCAAAGGGTAATAGTAAACAGAGTCCACAGTGAAGAAAGGAGGGTAACTAGTGGGGTACTGCAGTTTTCGATACTGGGACCAGTCCTCTTTAAAGTCTTTATAAGTGACATTGGAGTGCACCTGGAAGGAAAGGTATGTCTCTTTGCAGATGACGCAAAGATCTGCAACAGGGTTGATACACAAGGTGAGGTGGAAAGAATGAAAAAGGACTTGGCAAGGCTGGAGGAATGGTCAAATATGTGGCAGCTCAGACTGAATGCAAAGAAGTGCAAGGTAATGCATCTGGGAAACAAAAACCCGGGGAAGCGTACACAATGGGGGGTGAGTTAATAACAACAACAAAAATCGAAAGAGACCTAGGAGTAATTATATCAGGTGACCTAAAGGTGGGCAAGCAATGTGAAAAGGCAGTAAAGAGGGCTGGGGGGATACTGGGATGCAAAGGGAGAGGCATCAACAGTAGAAAACAGGAAGTTGTTATCCCTCTGTACAGACAGTTAGTGAGACCCCATCTGGAGTACTGCATGCAATTCTGGAGACCCCATCTCCAGAAAGACATAGACAGAGTGGAGGCTGTTCAGAGGAGGGCAACCAAATGGTGCAGGGTCTGTACCAGAAGACATACGAGGAGACTAAAGCAGCTTAATATGTATACCCTTGAGAAAAGGAGGAGAGGGGAACATGATAGAAACTTCAAGTATCTCAAGAGGAATTAAGAAAGTACAAGAGGGTAGCATCTTTCAGAAGAAGAGATGTGCAAGAAAAGGGGGCACAATTTGAAGATAGAGGGGGATGGCTCAGAGGTAATGTTAGAAAGTATTTTTCACAGAGATGGTTGTGGATGCATGGAGCAGCCTTCCTGAGGAGGTTGTGGAGTCAGGAACAATGGGAGAATTCAAGAATGCATGGGACAGGCATAAGGCAATTCTAGTGGGGGGTAGGAGGAAGTAAGCAGTTGATTAACTAGAATCTGCAGTTTATCCATCAGGTAGGGAAATGGGCAGACTAGGTGGACCAAGTGGTCCTTATCTGCCGTCAAAGTCTATGTTTCTATGTTTCTATCTCGTAGACTGCTTGGAGAGCGATGGTCTCTAGGATAGTAAGCAGCATGGATTTGTCGCAGGAAGGTCATCAGACTAACCTGGTATTCTTCTTTGGCTAGGTGACAAGGGAACTGGATAGGGACTATGCTATGGATTTGCTCTACTTCAGCTTCAGCAAGGCTTTTGACTCCACAGACACCTGCTAAAGAAGATGGAAGATCTGGGTGCAGCTAAAGTCATAGTCAACTGAGTAGGCAACTGGCTAAAGGGGAGGCAGCAGAGGGCAGTGGTCAATGGGATTAATTCAGAAGAGAGGGAGGTTAAGAACTGGGTCCTGTCCTCTTCAACATGTTCATCAGTGGTATTAGTGAGGGGGATTCAGGGCAGGATGCATCTCTTCACAGATGACACTAAGCTCTGTGAGAGGGTGGATAGTGACAAGGGAATAAAGGAAACGCACAGAGACTTCCAAAAGCTGGTGGGTGGTCAAGGGTTTGGCAGTTGAAATTTTTTTTTTTTAATACTTTATTTTATTGGAACCGAGACTGGCAAATACATTACAGTGACACATTTTGAGATACAAAATATACAATACATCAACATTGCTAGAGAACTGCACAATCATTATCTCATTTAATACAGACCTAGGAGATGTCACCCTCAGACCCATTTTATCAGATTTTTTTAGAAGACAAAAAAAAGACACTTGAACAGAATGAATTAAGATAAAATAAATATAAACTAATTAATTAAAGCTGCTGTCCCCTGTGCCTCTACTACAATTTAAATATACTTTATTATTTAGGTACACCACTCATTCTTTTCTCTACACACCCCAAGTTCAAAAGGAGTATTCCTTGTTTCCTCCCTAATTCTTCTACAGTTGCGGAGTCAGCCTCCAAAACTCTCTACTCAGTTCCTTACCATCCAACCCATGCCACCCTCCATCTCCTTTATGCTTAACTGTATTTGTGAGAAACCTCCCCTAGGGTCACGGGGCCAATATGTTCTGTTCTACCAGTATATTAGCACAATACATTTGCCATCTAGTCCACTTATTGGTATATTGGACTTGCCTGTACTGAATTGTGAAGGTGATCCTTTCCATTTCCTGTATGGACCGGACAAGACTGACCCATTCATTCAGCGTGGGGCTATCTGCTTGTAGCCAACACCTCGTTAAGGGCTTCATTGCTGCAGCAACCAAAACTAGCCAAAAGTATTTGGCCTCTTTACCCTTTAAGCATCTTGGCTCAAATCCCAACACCAAATGGTCAGGGTCTAGGGCCGCCATCCCTTCAAAGACTGCTGTTAAATGGTTTGCAATTTCTTCCCAACAAGGTCCGACTCCCAGGCACTGCCAGAAGATGTGAAAATGTCCCGCTGATCTTTCCCCGCACTCCCTCCAGCATTCTGGCCTGCTACTTGCACTGAATTTAACTTGGGTTTGGCAGCTGAAATTTAACTCCAAAAAGTTCAAGGTGATGCACCTAGGGAACAAGAATACCAGGACAGAGTACTGGATGGGAGGAGTGAGACTCAGTACCTCGGCTGAGGAACAAGACCTTGGAGATATCATCAGTGACTCCCTAAAGTTTAGTTTAGTTTAGTTTAGTTTATTGTTCTAGGAATTACTACCTTTGAGCCAGAGGCTCTTTTACAAAGGTTCCACGTCAATTAGGTACAGTACAAAAGGTTACATAGATAACACAACAATTTGTGTTGTGTCAAGAGCAAGAAAACATATACAAATACATATCAAATCATTTGTGCAAAAGGACAGGAGATATCAATAATCACATTATTATTACAAGAAAGAGGTCATGCCAGATTAGGAGAAACAAATAGGGAAAAAGTCCAGAACAGAGAGGGTAAGTGAAAGGTGTGGGGAGCAGACAATAGCAGGAGAAAAGGTTTCCCAAACATGTCTTTGTCAAATAAAGGAACAGGGTGGGTAGTGAGAAAAGCAACTGAGTCTGTGCAACAAGGCTTAAAGCACAACGTTCCTAGTTTCTATTTACTCTTGTTACCTTGATATCTGTCAGACAACGAACAATGTTGGTATATATTATATGAGGACCCCAGTGTGGGCCTTCCATTTTATGGACATAAGTTTGTTCATCTGGACTTATAATAGAGGTCAGAGACAGACCAGCTTTTCAAGGGCTTTATTACCTTAAAATTTCCTTTTCAATGTCAGACTTTTTCTTATATACATTGTCTGATGTATTCTACAGTTCTGCTTTGTAATGCCTGTTTTAAATACAATGAAAATAAAGTTTAAATAAAAAAAAGCAACAAGGCTTACAGCATGGCAAATAAGATACCTGGATGTATTGGGAGGGGTATTGATAGCAGAAAAAGGGAGGTAATACTTTCCCTCTATAGTTCCTTGGTGAGGCCACACCTGAAGTACTGTGCTCAGTTCTGGGGTCCTCATCTCAGGAAGAACAGGCTTAGGCTCTAGATGGTGCAAAGCAGGGTAATAAAAATGATTCAGGGTTTGTAGGGCATGCCCTATGAGGAGCGCCTCAGGGCACTGAACATGGGCTCACTGTAGACCAGAATGGAGAGTGAAGATATACAGACCTTCAAATTCCTAAAAGGAATTAACAAGGTGAGCTGTGGGGAACTATTTAACTTGAATCCCAGCTCACAGTCATATGGTCATGAGTGGAAGCGAACAGAAAAGAGGTTCTGGAGGGACGTGAGAAAATGCCATTTTACAGAAAGGATGGTGGAGCTGTGGAATAGGCTGCCAGCCAATGTGGTGGGTGCAAAAACCGTAGCGGTTTTAAGCATGACTGGGGCAAAATGATGGGTGTACTGGTTGCTCAGGGTGTCAGAATCAGTGAGAAGAATGGAGTGGAGTGGGAAGGGCTAGGACCCTGGAGAGACAGTAGGCCCCAGGGCTAAAAAGGGAACTCGGGTAGACTTAATGGACCTTTGGTCTTTTTCTGCCATCAATGTCTATGTTTTTACTGGCAAGGAAGCATCAGGTATGAAAACCTCAGTCAGGAGGATAAAGCTTACTACCTGGAAATGTTTACTAATAAACGCAAGAAGCCTAAACAACAAATTTGGAGAACTAGAGTTGATAGCCGAGGTTGAAAAGCCTTATATTACAGGAATCATTGAAACATGGTGGACAGCAGAAAACAACTGGGGCAAAGAGTTAAAGGACTGTGTTTTAATTAACAAGGACAGAAGTGGGAGGGAGGGAGGAAGGAAGATGAGGTAGCTCCTATACATTAGAAACTGCTTATGGGTGGAGGAAGTGAAACCAGTCACAGAACCAGGTAATGAAACAATATAGACTGGAATAGGTAACAACAAACACAATTTCAGGCTTTAAGCCCCATCTAGAGTACTGCGTGCAGTACTGGAGGCCACACCTTCACAAGGACATTAACAAAATGGAGGCAGTCCAGAGAAGGGCAAACAAAATGGTGCAGGGACTGCATCAGAAAACATATGAGGACAGATTAACAGAACTCAGTATGTATACCCTAGAGCAAAGGTGGGAGAGAGGTGATATGATTGAAACGTTCAAACACCTTAAGGGCATTAACAAGGTGAAATAGTCTAACATGTTTCAAAATAAGAAAAATAGTAGGAAAGGAGGACACAGCATGAGATTACAGGGAAGCCGATTAAGGGGTAATGTGAGGAAGTTCTTTTTCACAGAAAGGGTGGTGGATGCATGGAACAGCCTATCTCAGGAAGTGGTAGATATGAATATAGTGCAGGGCTTCAAACAGGCATGGGATAGGCATAAGGGAGCAATACACATGAGTATGAACAGCTAGGCCATTGACAGAGTAAAGGTCTATGGCACATTCATTAGGTAGAAAAAATAAACGGTCAGACTGGAGGAGTCTTGCGGTCCTTATCTGCAGTCAGCTTCTATGTTTCTAAGTTTCATAATGTTTAGGTTGTGTGTTACAAACCAACAACACAACCTAAGAATACTGATATGGCCTTTATCAAGAAGTTGAACACTTATCAGGGATGCCTGGCATAAACTGAGATATTGGGGAAGGTGGGAGTGCCCAAGATAACAGCCTTGCTATTAATATAAAAAACATCAACCTGAAACAATATGTTGGAACACCAACTGGGGGTTAACATATTCTGGACTAAGTCATATGTGACTTGGGGGAGGATATTAAAGAATGCACTACCAGAGAGCCCCTGGGAAATGGTGACCATCAGATGGTAACATTTTGTGTAGTAAGGAATATTATTAAAAACAATTACCAACTAAAATTCAAAGTTACCGAAGAGCCAACTTTGTCAAATGAAGTCAGACCTTAAAAAGTGGAAGTGGGAGGAGAAGGAGTTTAGCAGTAAAAGTGCTAATGTGATGTGGGATATAATGGTGGGCAAACTAAAAAATCTGGAGAAAAATTACATTCCTCAGGTCATAAAAAATGTAATGCAAATAGAAGGAAACCAACCAAACCAAAATGTTAACATACTTGGCCCAACTAAGTTAAATCCAGAAAGACTACATTCCCTAGAACTACGGAGTAGTACAGATCTTCTGTTTCTCTTCAAACTTCTGTCCACTGATTTAATGCAGCAGTTCTTTTTCAGATAGAAAAATAGTGCCAAGGTTACACTCCCAGCAATTGATAGTTGGTAAAGCGAAAACAAACAAAAGATTAAACTTCTTTTCCATAAGAACACCAAGACTATGGAATAAATTACCTCAAGAGCTAGTTGATAGTACACATTTTGATACATTTAAAACATGTCTAGAGATATGGTTAACTTCTACTGCGTTTTAAATGTTCCACAAAATTGTGAGGGAAATCCTCGAAGGGCAAGCGCCTACTTTTGTCCCTACATACTGAGTAACCTGACTGACAAAATATGTGTGAAATAAAATCAGCATAAAAAGAAACATTAGTAAGAGGACTAAGGAAGTAAGGGAAGAAAAAGCTTTGGCAACTGTATCAGAAGAAAGCAAAGGAGTGCAAGGCACTGATCAGAAAGGCAAAAAAGGCAGAAAAAAAGCCGGCCCAGTGGTGTAGAGGGCTAAGGCATCCGTGCCTTACCTCCTACCATGCCGATGACCTGTGTTTGCGGTGCAAGCGGGTCACCAGGGGTCAGCCAGGGAGGGAGGGAGGGAGAGGATCAAGCATCTTGGGGGGGCTGCCCACCGAATGACTGCCCCCAGGTGGAGGCCTAAGAGTAGAACAAGTCAGGGCGCAAATGAAAGGGTGGGTGCTTCAGGACTCCGCAGCATGCGCATGCCTCCACATACACCACTGACGTGTCGCGCCCCAGGAATGAGGAGAAAACTGAGGAAAACACCTCGCATCGGCTGGATGAAGATCGACCCCACTCAACTCCGCACCAGTGGCCGAGCAGCCAATCCTGTGGCTATGACAGCGCAAGGTAAGATCCCGGAAGAGCTGGGTGACGGAGCTGGTGTTAAACAGATAGGGGCCGCCATGGGGAGACAGGTGTATAAAGTATGAATAAAACAACAAAAAACAGCCATTAAATCCAAATTAGACCCAGAAATGTTCTGGGCCTGTGTAAATAATAAAAAGGGTGGGTTCAAGACAGTAGCACCATTGGTGGAGGATAATAATATAATCACAAAGGACAGAGACCCTGCTAACCTACTGAATAAAGTTTTTGGTCAATACACATCAACCTTCAGAATTGTGTAATACACATATACAGGATACAGATAGGGCACCCCAGCTTGCTCCATCTATGAATTAATAAAATCAGCTATAACTGGCAAATTCCACCAGGGACCAGATGGAACACATCCAGAACTTTTAAATAAACTAGCTGAGGGACTAGCCAGACCGTCGACAGCTTTATATGATAAATCCTTAGAACTGGGTATGGTATCAGATGACTGGAGAGCAGCGATTGTGGTGCCTATTTACACAACAGGTAATAAAGTGAACTCGCCAGACTAATTTAATTACCTTTTTCGAGAAGGTCAGCGATGCTTTAGATGGGAGTTAAACCTGTGGATGTGGTCCCAGCCTCCCCCGACCAGCCACTGCCTCCTCCATTACTCACCTGATACAAAATTATTTTTAATCATGAAAAGTGAGTTGTAATGCACTTTGGGAATAAAAAGTCAACTTATAAACTGGTAGACGTGCCTCTTAAAAGTTTCAGAAAGTGAGAGAGATCTAGGTTTTACAGTAACTAACAACCTCAGGCATACAAAACACTGCAACAAGACTATCAGTAAATGCAACACAATACTTGGATGCATTAAAAGGAATATTACTACCAAGAGTAAGGATGTCTTCATGCCTATGTACAGGACACTGGTGTGATCACACATTGAATACTGTGAGCAATTCTGGGCTCCCGAAAATAAGGGCGGTACAGAAAGACTGGAACGAGTCCAAAGTAGAATAATGAAACTGGTAAGAGGTTTAGAGTCTGTTAGATACGAAGAAAGGCTCAGTGCACTGGGTTTGTATTCACTAGAATTTAGGAGGTTATGAGGGGATATGATCACAGTTTATAAATCAATGCACAATCATGACTTCAAGGAATGCCTTCATTTACAGTTAAAAACACAGCTGAGGGAAAAAAGATGCCATAAGTACCAACTGACAGGCCAAAATGCACAAAAGAGGTCACTGGTTTACTCAGCAGACAGTACACCTCGGAATAACCCACCAGATGATGTGGTTGACAGTGGCAACGTGAATATATTTAAATGCAGGCTAGATAAGTTTTGTACTGATGGAGGGTCTTTTGGTAACCACCGCTGAATTCAGTGGCAGACAGGCTAGACGGGCATATGTTCTGTCCTATCCATACACTCTTTGTTCCTATGTACATGCCTATGTCCTCTAGATTTTATCTGTTCTGGCTGTTTGTCTACATGGGACATCATAATCCCCTGCTTATGAAATAACTGTATCTACAGCAACTGACTGCAATGTCATAAATATTGTAATGTCAGGTGTAGACAACCAGCCACCAGCCACAGCAGACAGGGAAGAGATCCGGTTTGCATGCAGCAGCCTGTCCTAATAAAGAAATGAGAATTACAGAAAAAAATGAAATATTTTGTGTCTCGTACATTTTTTCAAAATTGTCTCAACGACCTCAGGGGCTTTTTAACACCAAGATACTACCTTGTCTTCTGTGGGTAAGGCAGAATTCATCCCTACAAGACACCACAAGGAGAACGTGGGCTGTAGGAGCCCTACAGGGAACTCAGCCCAAGGTTCCCAAACCTGCAGACCAAGCCCCTGCAGAACTAAGTGAATGCTGAAGAATTCCTTCTGTGCTGCTGCTGCCTGTAGATGAAGTCCCAGAGCAGCACAATAACTGGTTATGTTGCAGAAGTACAAACATTCACTTGTTAAAGAGAATATCATCCCTGCAGAGAAGGGATCTGTGTACCAATTAGGACAGGATGATAAAGAGTGAGGGAGTCTAGGAAGGGGCTTTGCCTAAGACTTCTCTCAGACTGTTTCATCCTGTTCCAGCTAATAGAGGAGGACAACTCATACCGACTGACTTCCTATAGCAGCCGACCCACAACTGCTGTCCAACAATCATCACTGCACCCTGAATATAAACTTCCCTCTCCACTCCTTTGTGATACTTCGCCTCTCTTACTCTGCCACATTTCTGGACAAATGCTGGTTTGGCTCCCATTTTACTGGATCTATCATCAGCATTTGACACCGTCGACCACGGGGTTCTTTTGGAGCGCCTGAGATGTATTTGTGGACTCTCTGGGGTTGTGCTCAGACGGTTCACATCATACTTCACCGGAAGATCTCAGAGGGTGGTGTCAGGGTTTTTTTCCTCTGATCCCCTCTCTCTTTTTCGTGGGGTCCCTCAGGGCTCTATACTGTCCCCCATGTTGTTTGCAGTGTACATGCTTCCCGTCGGAGACATTGTGAGACGGTACAGGTTGGGATTTCACTGTTATGCAGATGATACCCAACTGTACCTGTCCTTTGCAACCGGCCAAGAAGGAGCTGTCTCGGTATTTAATAGCTGTCTGGAGGAAATCCAGGATTGGATGAGGTCCAGTTGGTTGAAGTTGAACTCTGGGAAGACCAAGGTGTTGGTTTTGGCTCTGGATCGCCGGATAGGGGGACCTGTGGCTGGCTTCCCCTCTGGGGTGTTTTGTGGGGATGTTGAGTTACTGGTCTCTGAACGGGTGCGAGATCTGGGGGTGATCTTAGATGCTGGGCTGACTTTACGATCTCAAGTGTCAGCAGTGGTAAAATCTTCGTTTTATCATCTGAGAAACATTGCCAGAATCAAGCACCTTGTTCCGTCCGGCGATCTGCCAACTCTGATCCATGCCTTTGTGACCTCACGCCTAGACTACTGCAACTCGCTTTACCTTGGGCTTCCGGGGGTTGATATCTGCCACCTTCAGCTGGTGCAGAATTCCGTAGCTCGAGTACTTACAGGTACTCCCAGATCATTTCATATTACTCCGGTGCTGTGGGGTCTGCACTGGCTACCAGTTCAGTGGCGGATCACCTTCAAAGTCGGATTACTGACTTTTAAAGCCCTACATGATCTGGGCCCTGATTACCTGAAAGATCTCCTGATTCCTTACACTCCTGTGAGAATTAGCTCAGCTCAGCCGACGAGGGGTTGCTAGAGATTCCTAGGGTTATACTGAAATCAGCTGGGGCCCAGGCTTCCATGTTTGTGGCCCCATCCCTTTGGAATTCTCTACCCCGTCGGATAAGGGAGTGTACAACTGTGGGGAGCTTTAAACAGGCTCTCAAATCTTTTTTATGGAATAGGGCCTACGGTGTCTCTGACTGATGTCTATATTTGTTTTTAACAGTTTTTATATTATTGTTTGTATACTTCATTTGTACTCAATCTTTTTGGAATGTGCCTTGGTATTTGAAAGGCACAATATAAATAAATATTATTATTATAACTTAGCAGCTACTTCTCCTTGCTCCCTTCTACATCCTTCCCTCCTCTTTCTATTCCATTTGGTATGGTGGTATGGTAAAATTTTATTTATACAGTGATACAGCCATTAGGGTTCCGAAAATCCCTGTTCACAAGGCTTACCTGTTTACACTATACAAAATTATTACAACTATACATTTATAACAATACAAGTTACAAAAAAGTACAAAACAATACATCAAAGTTTTACAAACTCATCAAATAACAGGCATATTAGCATTTTTAGATTTACATTAATTTCACCTATTACAACAACAACGAAAACTAAGTTCATGATTCAGGACATTTTTAAAACATGATCAGTAGTTGTTAGTTCACGTAAAAAAGGAGGAAGACAATTCCAGCTTTTAGCTACTTGATATTGAAGGGTCATTTCACTAAATCAATTTTTTAACTTTGGTATTATTAAATCTCTAGCACCAGTTTTTCTTAAAAAAAAAAAAAAAAAAACTGGTGCTAGAGATTTAATAATACCAAAATTGCTCCTCCAATGCCAACTCCTTCATTATCCTTCACTCTAGAACCTTGGCTGAGAAGTCTGCCTTCTCCTCTGGCCTCCTCCATCTCTGGAACAACCTCCCATCCCTCACCACTCTCTTTCAAAGCCTTCCACCAAGACCTCTCTGCTCCCACCTGGTTCTGCTGCTAGTCCCCTGCAGCCCAGTTCTTCCTGCCCTCTTACCCCTCACTTTAATTATGAACCTCAGGTACCCTGGGCACCCCTCTTCCCTTGTATATATTCCCTCCACCGCATCCCTTCCCCTTCAATAAAGGAATAATGCACAACAGGGTGGGTGTTATGCTGGGATGACATCCTGCCTCAGGTGGTTGGGATCGAGGCCGCAGGCTGAGGGCGTTCAACACCACCGGAGGGCATTATTCCTACTATATAATGTCTCATTTATGAAAGGGAAAAGAAAATTAAGATTTTTTTTATTACATTTTGAAAGTATTTTTTGTTTGTGGAGGTAGACAGATTGGAAAAAGAGTTCAGAATTTGTATTTTGTCCAGAGGGCGGTGCTGTTGTTCCATGTAGTGTTGATGCGAGACCCCCCCATGCTGCCACTTTCACTCCCGCACCTCCATCACCTTTGTGACAATGGCCAGTGGTGGAGATTCGTTCTGGGCTCTTCCCCCATGTATTCATGTGGTGTGTTAGTGGTTGCCTTGTGAAAAGGCGAAATGTGTGTGCTTTCCAACTGCAAAGCTGCAGTCAGGATTGAGGGAGCTGGGGACACTTCTGGTTTTCTGTTTCTGAACAGAGCAGCAAGGTGCTCTAAGGTATAGGTAGACTTTTATTTTCAGGGGAAAAAAAAGTAAATTATTTAAATTCTGAGTGTGGGAAAGGGGAGGTTCTCTAGCTTTTGTTCTGTGGGTTGTTGGGCGGGCAGCACCGATGCCAACCGGGGCAGGGATCGCCGATTCTGAGCAGAGCGGGGACTGCTGAAGCTGCTGCTCGGGACGGCTGTGGAGCGATCTTTTTTTACATTTAATGTGGTCGTCACTGTGGTGGGACTAGATGCAGGATGTTATTCTATATAACATCCCGGATCCATTCTCACTGTGACCAATCAGGGAACAGGATTCTTTCTTGCCATTGTATAATTTTAATTAATGTTAGGGGTACCAGGAATCCCCCAAGACAATTTGGTAAGCAGCAGCCAAACCTTTTGGTACTTGTCTCCAACAGACTCTAGGACATAACATCTAGTGTGACTGAACACTGCACGGGGCTTGAACACACTTCATTCGGGTCACATATGAAATGCACTTGGTTGGATCAGCCGTTTGTAGTACAAGGAGGACAGGAACTGTGCTAGTGTAGCATACAAGGCAGTGCAGTTACAGCAATGAGTCATGAAACTGGAGATCCAAGGTTGGAATGCGCAGTCATAACTGTCTCACTGTGTGAGCCTGAGCAAGTCACTTTACCTCAATGTGCTACAGGGGCTCCCGGTTCTAAACCTGGGTTAAAGTCAGAACACCACTCAATGCACAGTGGTGCACATTTGTTGGGATATCAGGAGGAAAAACTGTAGACAAGCACAAAGAAAGAAAAATAAATGTGCATATGGACAACTGATAACTTGCCGATTAACTGAAGGTCCTATTCACTGAAGGGAATGGGAAGCTTTGCACTATTCCCATTGCTTACCTCCTTGTTCTTTTTCTGTAGGTCTTTTTTTTTTTTCTGTCAGTCTGGTCTTTATTATCAGCTCTGTACATAGCCTCCTTAGTGGACCATTATACTGAAGGTGCTCTAACCAGTGACATCACTGGCTGTACTCAGTCAGTGTCTCCAATACCGCTAATTGCATGGGCTGTTATACATATGAAAATAGAGCAGTTCTTCAGTGTACTCAAACCTTCACTGAAGCAGCAGCTCATGTACTCTAAGTAGTGTTATTAGCATTAGGAGTACAGCTTGAGTGCAACCCAATGATGCAATGAATGAAGCTCCTATAACAGCACAAAACGCATACTCATCATTGCTCTTTGCATACTAACCCATGCTGAGTGCTTCCAGTCTCCAGAATTGAATTTTCTTTTGGTTATCTAGTTTATAAGGCTGTTTTTCTGCAGAGTCTTCTGCCCTCTGTGATCTTATCTTGGTTTGAAATTCTAATAATAATTTGCACTCAGGAAATAATTTTTGGGAAATCACATTTTTGTAAAATGAAAATGGACACAACAGCTTTGCTCAACTGGCCTTTTCCTACCAATAAACATATTTAGACCAGCTAGACAGAAAAGAAAAGTGAGACTTACGCAGAAAGAGAACCGAGCAGAAGAAGATACGAATAAAGAATGCTGTAATGCTTTCTATGCCCTCTGGGTAGGCAGCATGGTGCTAGGCAACTTGAAACAACCCCAGTGTGACTCAACATTGTAGACAGTGTGGCACTAGAGACCCAGGGGTAATCCAAGGTACGGTAGGCCATCTAGGCAGTGTGGTACTAGATATGACCTGAAGAAACCACAGAATGACCCAAAGCAGTGTCAACTTTGAAGGCACTGTGGCACTAGAGACTACTCTAAGCCAGAGGTGACCTAAGACAGGGTAAGGCTGCATAGGCAACATGCTACTAGACACACCGTGAAACAACCAAGGGCGACCGGAAGCAGGGAAAGCTGCACAGACAATGTGGCACAAGACAAAACTCAAATCAGCCGTGGGGTGACCAAAGGTAGGGTAGGCTGCACAGGTAATGTGGTACTAGATAATTCAAAACAACTCAGAGGTAGCCCAAGGTAGGGAAGGCTTTAAAAACAGTGTGGTGCTTGAAAAAAGGAAAAAAAAAACAAAACAGGTGACTTGAGATGGGGTAGGTGGATATGGCAATGGGATGCTGAATACAACTCAAAACAACCCAGGGGTGACCTGATGTAGGGTAGGCTGCAAAGGCAGTAGGGTACTAGATATAACTCCCAATGATCTAAGTGACGGAGGGTTAATTTGTGTGGAGACTGCCAAATAGCAGGAAAAAGGAAAACTAAAGTTTTGAGACTAGCTCGTCATCAAGAAGGAGCATTACCTTTCACCAACATGAAATGCATCAGTGTGGGGTAGCCTGTACTGTGGGTAAAGTCTTCAGCACTGGCAGTCCCTTCTAAACTTTAACCATCGCTAAATATACAGTACATACTGTACATTACAGTGTGAGGAAGCCTGCACCGTGCCTGGAACTGTGGGCTAATTCTCCATTACTGCCAGTCCCTCCTCACCTTTAACCATTACTAAATATATCATTGTGTGGGGAAGCCTGCACTGTACCTGGCTTGTGGATAAACCAACAGTGACAGTCTCCAGTCCTGTGAATTCCTCGCATTCAACCAGCATTAAATTTATTATGGGGAGAAGCATGTACAGTACCTGACCACTCTATATACCACCTGTGGATATCTGGATTTAGTCAACAGTACTTTACAGTCTCAACCCATCACCAACCCTAAATTCATCAGTGTGGGAAACCTACAATGTCCCTGCCTACACGGCACCTGACCTGAGCAACAGCAGAGAGCTCCAGTCTCCAGTGAGAGCAATGACTCACTGTTCACCAAGCAAGGCTTGTTTTAAAGGGAAGGTGTTTGCAGTTTTCTCTACATAAGCCTTTTAGTGTTTAATGGGTGAAAGGATTAAGGATAAACACAAGGAGATTATCCAAAGAAGTTACAATATGAGGTGACAGCCAGCAATGCAAGATATGAAGGACAAATCTATTCAAGGATCTAACTAAGCGTCTTGGCTATAAGAGGAGAAAAGGCTATTAATGAGCAGTGAGGGCACTCAAACAGTAGACTGTAATTTGGGAAATGATAGACCAGTCATGCACTCTGTGTTTGTCTTCCACAGGGCCTTGTCAATCCAAATATCAGGCCAGTGAAAACACCTTTTGTATCAGAGCTGCAGAATAAGCTCTCCATTCAATACAGAATGTTTTGATATGGCTCTATTTTAAAGAACTCACACATACAATTAAGAGAAAAAGCAGAAACTATCATCAGTTTTCACTCAGTCTCCAGCACATCAATATGATAAGTAAATATGACAGAATATCATCTTGCCATCAGAAACCGGTATGGTTAGTACAAAAGCACAAAGTATCTGCATAGCGCCATGGGTCACAATGGTTGATACAAACACTACAGGCTTTCTGGGCTCCACTACAAGTGATGACATACAGTACAAACACCAGCATCTCTCAGAACTCTACCAGAGGTGTCTGAGCAGGTTTAGTACACACATCAGGTCTCTGTGCACTTCCCCCCTTCTGCTCCTCCCCGTCATGACTAATGGTACAAACATTATCAGGTCTCTTGGTTCCACCAAATGTCAGCATGGTCACTGCAAATACTGTACCACCAGGTCACTGGGCTCCATCACACGTCAGCATGTTCAGTACAAAACCTATCCGGTCTCTGGGCTCACTTTTAAGTTAGCCAGTCAGTACATACGGCCGCATTTGCACTGCAGCAACCACGGTGTTCCAGTTGTTGCAGTGCGAGTGCGGCCGTGTAAACTGGCCTAAAGCCTACTGCATTAGGAGAGCTCTCAGCACATTTATAGAAAAAGGACTTAAGATGCAAAAAGAGGATCAGTCTCTTGTTCTTCCCATTGCTATAGAGAAAGGACTGCTAACAGAGGTAGCTGTGTGCCTTAACAAAAGTGACAATTAAGCACTACCAACTTAAAAAGTAAGCCACCTTCTGATACAGAGTAGGGCTAAGGTGCACCTGGAGTGACTAAAGAGGTTTCTATGTCCTAGAGGCCTCGCACTGTGTGGGCAGGGGCCTGTGTTGGGATGAGAAGGAAGCAGCCCCACAGAGAGTTATCACCAAGCTGAACGCAGCATTGATAAAGTAAGTAAGCCAGTCAGTCAACCACCCAGGGTGTTTCTTGGGAGGTTGTGTGACAAAGGCTTTATAAAATGTCAAAATATTTCACTGCTATAGAATGTGGTTGGCTCCGCTGGAACTATCACACCACACATGCAAAGAAGACTAAGTGCATAGTGATCACAAAAATAAACAACCCTCTCTGATCTTGTGCTCTGTTAACAATACCCAACTGAAAAAGTATCCCACTGCAAACTCTAGGGAGTTTGGATCTCAAGCAAACTGTCCTGATCCCATCATGTGAAGATGACCTATAACAAAGGCCACAGTAAAATTGATATGATAAATAGATTCAGACATGCATTCCCGGTTGTTCTATTTAAGCTACTGCTCCTAAGTACTCACAAGTCATGAACACAATTCATTCATCTGAAATCCCCAACAAAAGTACAATATCATTAACCATGTTTAATCTCTTAGTTTGAAGATTTGCATGCATAATTATCCTTTAAAATCAGAATTGAGGGTTGTTAGAACAGGGAAAATGGTGCAAATCCACCACCGAAAAGAAGACTGATATAGCCCAAATTACTGCAAAAACAAACAAATATTTAATGCAAAAGTCAGCAAATACAAAGGCGTGGAGGCAAAACTACCCCAATGTTTCGCAACCAAACCTGCTGCTTCCTCAGGGGGTGGGGTCTCTGTTTAGCATCACAGAATTTATACTTCAGAATTTAGAGACCGTACATTCTATTAGTTATGTTACCATAACAACACTGTAAAGTTCATATAAATGGACCCCATGGTATCTGGAAGAGAACTTTCAAAAGTGCTAATCATGATCACCCAGAATTTACTGTAAGTGGTAGGATAAAATCCCTAATACTACAACCTGAATGGAAAATGTCTTCCTTTTGGAAAGTCTGTTGGTCCCCAGTGTTCCTCACATGCTACCATTCCAGTAACTGCAACATTAGGGTAGTCACCCTTCACCAAGTGGACAGAAGGTGCATCCTAACAGACTTACTGGAGGGGCCTTTTGTTCATGCCTAAATCTTCAGTTGCATATAAGGCAGGAACAGCAAAGCATATCCACAGAAGGGGCCCTCCTACCTGTCAATCAGGGTGTGCTTCCAGTCCTTGTGGTGAAGAGGGACTACCCTAATGTTACAGCTGCTGGGAAGGAAGGATACAAGGATGACTGAAAAGAAAAAATCTATAGAAAGACTTTGGGTGCAAGGGTGATCATCAGACAAAGACTATATGAAAGATTTAGATAATCTGTGAAGAGAAGGCTAACAATAGGTCCCCAAGAAGCAAAAAAATGTAACAATTTCATTTACGTTTTCCAGAAGTCTACCAAGTGGTGGTGGCCACGCAGATGTGACAACTCACAGAGTGAAAGCACACACAGGAGGCCGGTGCTGATGGAAGCTGCCAACATTGAGTGGCTTCCTGGCTGCGTGGGGGATGAGCACAAGAGGTGGAGTAGGTCAGGTAGAGCATGTTATGTGAAGCAGGTGCAGTAACAATGCACACTGGGGCAGGGGTGCAGGGTTGACATGGTAGCAAGCGAAGGCATCAACAGTCCAGAGCAGCTCCACAGAGAAGAGCTATAGAGCTATCTGAAGGGGAGGAAGAGTCTGGCACAGGACAAACATGGTGGTAAGTAACACCGAGGCTAGTGGGGCACAAGCTGGCCATCCATCTCTGTTCAATATTTAACCTTATTTGTGCTGTCAGTCATGTGTGTAATCCTTCCTGTGCTGAGCTCCCACCATGATCAGCCAGCGAGGGGCTGACAGAGCAGGAACCCCCAACCCATGAGGCAACAATTATCTTGTTATTGTAATATTTGTTTCGAGCTGTGTAACAGGGGTTGAATAAAGTCCTGTCCCATTTGTTATGCAGTACACAAGGAACTGTTCTATCCGCTCCATTTCTGTCTCCTGTCTGTCTGGTTGTGCAACCAAATGTTCTCGTGAGACCTAGGAACTGATTACTCTGACAGTCTCGCGATTCTCCACCCCTCGCTCTCTGCCTTCACTTGCTGTTTCTGGCTTTTCTTCTGCCTTGCATATCTGCAGTTGTAAAATATATGTGAATCTGTATGCAAAACTAGGATCCCTTTGTTTGAAAATGTATATAGTTACACTGTTCAAATGATTGCAAAAAGCTATTTGGAATTTAGGGGATTAACTGGAGATGCAGTTTGAGCTCCTCTCAGGCTTGTTTGCAAACTTTTGCAGAGTTGTCAACAAGAGGTCAGTTCTGGGTCACCATATTCTATCTGTTGCACATGCAAAGAAACTGACAGCAGGATGAAGAGGTTAATTACCTGGCAAAGACTTGTTATAAAAAGAGCAGCAATATTTTTGCTGGAGGACTGACTGAAACTTAGAATTAGAGATACGTAGGACTTTGTTTTCTCTTTTGTACTGCCTTTGCAAATAGTTATACTGAACAATTTTAATTTTTTATTTTACTGTTATTGATAACAATAAAATGTTACTTGTGAATTTTATAACTGCTCCTGATCTTCCTACGCTTCCTGACCTGTGCCTCAATGACAAGCTGCTGTTTGTGCCCTCCTATTTGCCTGCCAGTCAGCGCAGTCCATTTAGTGCTGGAGCAAGCTGCTTTATGTTTCTTGACTGGCTTTGTAGGGTGTGGCTGGCTAGTAAGCCTCCTTAAGGTACATCAGTCACAAATGTTTAAACCAAGTAGCCGTGTCACAAAATGTATCATCCCAACAGGCATCCCTGCTCACAGACACATGTGAAAACCACAAACTGAATGGGATGGAATATGAACTACTACCAAGTGCAGTCTGACAGCAAAGCACATATGTCAGACAGTTAGTGAGCAAAAAACCAGGGGCCTGATATTCAGAAGTGTGCGGGCGCTAACCGGTGTTTGCCTGAACAAAGTAGGCTTTGTGCTGGAGCCCAATATTGAAAGGGCTCTGTTGCACCAACAAACAGGGGTAGTGCCTGTGCAAACCAAAATGGGGGGGGGGCGGGTATACAAATAGTGGGTCAGGGACAGGAATATCAGTGCAAGCGGGACATAATAGAGACTTTTAAGTACTTGAAGGAGATATATAAAGTGAAGGAGAGGAGCTTGTTCAAAAAGGAGGAGAGAGCAAACATGAGGGGACACTGTCTCTGTATTTCCTACCTCCTAATTTGAGGCTATGTCTGAGGGCAGTTCTTCACGGAGAGGGTGGTGGAGGTCTGGAACACACTGCCAGAGGAGGTGGTGGGATCCGAAATGGTGGCGGGATTCAAGAAAGCATGGGACTGACACATGGGGTTGGAAGGAGCGGAGAAAGTCCAGAGACAGTATAAAGGGAGAGGGGGGCTGGGGAGGATGTAAAGGGCAGACAAGATGGGCCGGTATGGTCCTTTTCTGCCAAATATCTGTATAAAGCCAATATTCAGCAAATCTGCGCGATGTAAAAGAGTTTTGCATGGTCCTTCTGCGCTTCGCAAATACCACCATTGAAAACCTCCTCTTACTCCACACAACCCTAGTGGCTGCTGGAGGTAATGCAGCCAACTAGCTGGTTGGCCACTGAGGGAGCATACCCGCCCCTGTGGTCCGTGGCACCCCCTTGCCAGTCCCTCCGTTAAATGAACAATCCCTGGTGCTAGTGGCCCCCCCTCTGATCGCCAGTACCCTGTTCACTGGACAATCCCTGGTGCTAGTGCCCCCCCTCTGATCGCCAGTACCCTGTTCACTGGACAATCCCTGGTGCTAGTGGCCCCCCCTCTGATCGCCAGTACCCTGTTCACTGGACAATCCCTGGTGCTAGTGGCCCCCCATCACCAGCTCCAACCTTAAAATAATATTCCCTGGTGCTAGTGGTCCCTCCCACTGATTGCCAGCCCCATAGTAAATATAAACATCCCTGGTGCTAGTGGTCCCCCCACTGATTGCCAGCCCCATAGTAAATATAAACATCCCTGATGCTAGTGGTCCTCTCACCCTCCAATCGCCAGCCCCATAGTTAATATATGCTTTTTTTTCTTCGGTCCCTGCAAATTTTGTTTACTAGTTTTGTAGGTCACTCCCATCTCTGTTTGCTCTGAGTAGCACCAATCGGTTAAGTGGAGTGGAGACACACTCACTAACCTTCCTGACCTGTGCCTCAACGACAAGCTGCTGCTTCCTAACTAAACCGCACCTGCTCTCTACCTCTTTAATACTCCACTCCCACCCCCACTTCTCTCCTGACAAAGCCTTCCCAGGCTGCTTTTCTTCTGCTGCTGTGCACTCTCTTAAGAAATCCTTCTTATCCTTTACCACCTGTATCCCCCTCCCCACCCTCACTTCCTAGTCTTATGAAATTTGTAATAAATTTGCACTATTGGAACTGTTTTGTCTTCTACAAAATGTATGACTGCCATTTTTGTCTTTACTTGTTTGTAACCAGTTGTCTTGTCCTATGTAACCATGACTTGGAACCTTTGTAAACGAGCGCCCCAGCTGAAAGGTGTTAAGCCGAAATTGACATAAATAAATAAATAAAATAAAAAAACTTGCAAGTGGCAGTTTGCGAGCAGGACAGCGAGAAAACTGTTTTTAAAACAAAAGGAAATTTAGAAACAAAAAGAATATCTTAGTAAAAGCAGCCAGAGCAATTGGCTTCACAAGCATAGAAATAGAGAATGACTACTGTGGTTGTGAAGCTGACTGTTTTGAGGGGTTTTACTGACATATGTTTTTCTGCTGAAATGCAGTGGGGTGGGAGGGTTATTCTGTGTGTCACGGTGGGAGCCACGAATTGGGGAGGGGGGCACTACATGAGTTCTTCTGCCAGTAGGTAGGTCTTTTATGTGCTGGACTTTGATACAGTGATGTTGTACTGGGATACTATCACTGTATACGGTGGGCACTGACCAATCACAGCACAAGAATTTTTCTTGCCATTGTATAATCAGCTGTAATACAGTCACTTTAGACAGTCTCAGGTTGGACACATGCAGTAAAATGGAATACTTGGGCACAGACAGTTCGATAATTAGCAGCCATCTTAAATGAATAAATCTTGCGAAACATGCAGTCTCTTGCTATTCTTTATATTACCGGTAATTATGCACACAGGCTTTGCCCTTGCTGTAGTCACCTGGTACCCACTGTGCTGGCTTTACTGAATACATTTATAAATTAAGGTAACAGCCTGGGTTGCTGTGCTGCCTAAGAAAGTGCCCCCCCCAATGATGGGGTTGAATTTAAAAAAATAGATTAAAATAGCCCTCCCCCATCAATGGAGTACAATGGTCACCCAGTAGCAGCCAGTTTCTTTGCTTATGGTACGAGATTTTTTTTTTTTTATGAAGATGTTAAAGACTACCTCACCTCAAAAGAAAAAAACAGAAGCCTAACACTGGAGTTGGTAACCAGAGGAAGGCAAGGACACTTTCAGATTAGTTAACCAGCTTTGGTGTTACTGGAAACTTTTCTGATTCAAGCAGCCCCTGGACAGGGAGAGCTGAACACTAAGATGGCATGGTGAGTTCCGCCCTGTCGATCTCTACAGCCACTCCAGCCACCTGAAACAGAAACAGGCACTTGAAACAACTCAACTAGCCAACTATCCCGGTGGATTTGACCATTTGCCCACAGAGTCTGGCTGGCACATGAAATGCCTCCCCCAAATTCACAACCAAATGTTGCATTTGGAGATGAAGGTGAAGAAGTGCTGTAAAAGTGTAATCCAGTGTCTTCCCTTAATTGTTGTGTGCCCCCCTAGAAAAATCAGTAGGCAATTAAGCATGATGTCCCTGGTGAGGCGATTAGAGATTGAAATTGTTTTTGCCTAGAGAACAGCAAAAAAAAAAAAACACACACATCTGCTGGTTAACTGATTGGACTCTTTGGAACTTGAAATAACAGCTAACAGTATGTGTTACGGATTTAGATCTGTGCTTTGTTCCTTGATAATCTGGACGCATTTTGAATTGCATAGCTCAGTGCACAAAAATGGGACTCTCACACTTTTTTTCGTTAGACTATAACATTCCATATTTATAACAAAGATACAGCATGGCTGACAGAGTTTATAGATCAGGACAGACACAGTCTTGCTGTACCTGGTTTATATGACTGTCACTCGCACTACTGTCATCCCTAGCTATCAGCAATGCTGCCGTACTTGTTCTGTGTTTTATGTTGAAAATACAATAAACTTGAAATATAAGAAAAAGATAACAGCTAGCAAGAAGGAGATAAAAGGTTTAAAAGTAGCTGGGACTGATTTAGAAGCAAAGCTATATGCTGTTAATGCTCTTGGAACTAACACATGCAACTGTACTACCGCCCATCATAAACTAGAGGCAATGGAGAACCAGGAAGTTGTAACATTTTAGGTTTTGTAGGCCTTCAAGTTTTGTTGGGTCCTAATTTTGAAAGTGTCTGAGAACTCCTTAAGGATGTGATGATTAGGAGGGGACTGGCAGTACAGGACAGAGTAACAAGCTGTGAATGAGCTCTGTACATCCAGCAGACCTGGATCTAATTCCCACAACCTCTAACTGCATACTGTGCAGATGAGTAAGTCCCTTAACCTCCCCACTACGCCAAGGTCTCCTGTAAAAACAGGCATTGTGCCTAGTGGGCCTTACCAAGTTACCAAAAAATAAACAAATAAGAAAAATAAGCCCTCTCTCTCCCTGGGAAAATCTTTCTTGTAATAAACACATACCAAATGGTTACTGGAAAAAGTGTTGAACAAAACAAACAAGCATATGAAAATCTTATACCACTAACTATAATGGAGAAGTAATCATTTAAATCCAACACCATTTTTTGTGCTCTGGGTTTTGAGTCGGACAGGGAAATGCTGCATAAAATAGCATGCATCAGGGGAGCAATAACCATTACAAACTGTACATTCCATATATTGCCAGACAGGTTTCCCAACACGGAGACGCTAAATGTAGATACTGAACTGTCAGACACTATTGAACAAGGGGGTTGTTATTCAGTAATGGATACTGCAAAATGCAGGGTTAAACTGGACTGTAATGTCTTCCTTTTTCTGAAACTGATGGTTTTCCTCAAGAACAAACACACTTGAACAGAACCTTTTTTGGAGTGTGAAAATGTGTCTTCCAACCATTGTTCCTCATTACTAGACATACAATCTCAAATATCTGCGCATGAAATTCTGTCTGCTGAAATAGTGGGATCATGCTGGAACTGACTTGCAAAAATTTAAACAGACACTGTGGCTCTTGGAAACCTCCAGGTCTGATAGCTACTGTTTCCCAAGTTTTAAATGTATAAGTATACAATGTTTAATATTTTAAGGTCAATAAATTCCTTCCAATACCAGGCCAGGACAGTATTACAGAACTGTACCATCTCTTAATTAAGACTTTTTTTGTCCATGTATCAATATTAAATGCTGCTTTCATGTGTAGGGTACAATTGTATTGTGACTGAGCTACCTAGAAGTATACTCCACAGAACTGCTGTGATACTCTGATCTTCCCAGCTGGTTTGGATAAGCCCTAGGGCAAGGTGAGGGGGGTATCCTACTGTAGTGTGGTGGATTACCTTATAGTAGGTGCACAGTATAATCTGATAAGTTTTCGATAATCATATTGTGGCTTGCACTACCCGCAGTCTTTTTACTGACTGTTCTAATTGCTCAGGTATAGTTTAAGAATCAACTCAGGATCCAAATTTAACATTGGACTAGAAATATATGACATTTACGTAAGAACTTCCCATAACAGCAGATCATCGAGAGAGGTTCCTGCAGTAGGTCTTTATATATAGGACTGCGCCCCTTGGCATCAGGACCGTGCAGCAGACTCTAGCTAGCAATCATTGGGGGGGACTGCCCCCAGCGTCACCTGATCAGGCGTCAGTGTGACAGTATATAGGGGGCGGTCCCCACACCCGCCCACCAGTTCTCCCGCCACAGATCTCCGAAGAAGAAACAGGAGAAAGGAGTTAAAAAAAAACAAAAAAACTCTTTAAGCCCTGGGCTCCAGAAGCAAAGCCTCAGGAAAGTAAAAAGGATAAAAATAACAGTAGCTGGGGGGAGGTGGGTGGGAAATCTAGACCTACTGCAGGAACCTCTCTCGAAGATCTACTATTACGATAAGTTCTTACGTAACTGTTATATCTTACTTCGAGATGGTTCCTGCTGTAGGTCTTTACATATAGGACTAAATACCAAGCAGTCGAAAATAATGAAGGAGTCAGAGACTAAATTCTGGGAGGAAGGAGTGCCTGCCAACTAGAAACCCTTTTAGGACAGAAGGTCTTGCAGAATGGCGAAGCCAAAACCAGCTCTATGCCTAGAGGCAATGTCCAGACTGCAATGTTTGGTGAATGTATGGACAGAGGACCAAGTGGCCGCTGCACAAATCTCTGCATTGGACACATTCCTGAGAAAGGCCATCAAAGCAGTCATGCCCCGAGTAGAATGGCCTTTCACCTCCCCCGGAAAGGGCTTCTCATACTTATTGTAGATGTATGAGATACAGTTAGCCAACCATTTTGACAAACCCTGTTTGGAGATGGCCTTGCCCTGAACTGTCAGACTTTCTAGCCTCTTTGGTCCTAGAGATGTAATATCTCAGAGTCCTGTGCACATCTAAAGTGTGCAGAAGGTATACCCCCTGTTAGAATACTGCAAGTGAAAAAACGGCAACTCAACATTCTGGTTCAAAGTAAATTATGAAGCAACCTTCGGAAAAAATGAAGGGTTAGTCCTCAGAGCCACCTGGTCTCTGTGGAAAATCAAATAAGGCTCCTTATAGACAAGGGCCTGAAGCTCTGAAATCCTTCAAGCTGAGGTTATAGTGACCAAAAAGAGCATTTTCCAGGAAAAGGAACGCATGTTGCAACTTGCGGCCAGCTCAAAGGGGGCAAAGTAAGTTTTTCTAAAACAAAACCCCCAGAAAAACCCCAACACCTGGATAGATGACATCATGACACAGCCCCACACCCACCGTTGGATCCTGCCCTCCTGGGTCCCAATTGTCTCCGATCTTCACCTCTCCCTGCAGGTAATTAGACGTTTGCAAGGAAGTGCCGAGGAGCAGAAGGCGGACCCACCTCAGGGGGCGAAAGCTGTGGGGGTTGCCTGCAGGCATGTCAAAGGTGGGTCAGATGTCTGTGGGTCCCCAGGTAGGGAGGATATCAGGCCAAGCGGAAGTAGCTGGGGATGACCGAGGGAGTTCCAAGGGCTGGTGATCGAAGGGAAATAGCATTGAAAAAAAGGAGTGCAGTAGGATTTACATATCACCACAGTAGGGAATTGGGATTCAAACTCATAGACTGAGTAGGAAAATGGAATCCCAACTCAAAGCCTAAGTAAGGGACTGGGATTCCAACTCAAAGGTAAGGAAATACAGGTTACTCACCTGTAACAGGAGTTCTAGGAATGGTATATGTTGTTCATCCACACTCATTGGCAGTATCCTTGCCGCTTTAAATCTTGCCGGAAGGTCTTCAAGCTTGCTCCTCCCACCCACCGGTTGGTATAACTCGGCTCTCCGCTGTGGCGCCAGATCTGGCCCGCTGGAAGCTCAGGTTGTGCGTCGGAGCCGGAGGTAATAGGGTCGTAGGGATGAACAACATATACCATTCCTAGAACTCCTGTTACAGGTGAGTAACCTGTATTTCTAGGGACATGGATATGTTGTTCATCCACACTCATTGGCAGACTCCTAGCAGTTCTCCGGGAGGAGGGAGGCAAGACGCACACCCCCATATACTTACTTGGGAAAGAGAGACTGGAGAACCGAGGCCCCAAAACCAGCATCCCGGCGTGACTCAAGGTCGATGTGGTAGTGGGTAATGAAGGTGTTTGCTGACTTCCAGGTAGCAGCCCTGCAGATTTCCTGGATAGGGACGTCCCTGGAAGCAGCCACCGTTGCAGCAGTATGGCGGGTAGAATGAGCTCTTATCCCTCTGGGAGGCTCCATGCCCCGCCAACTTATAGCAGAGATCTATGCAGGAGGTTACCCACCTGCTTATCGTCCGCTTGGCTGCAGGTCTGCCAGATGCGGCTTCAGCGTAGGTGACAAACAGCTGGCGAACCTCTCCCCGAATTTCAGCCGTGCGCTCCTTATAATAAGCGAGCGCCCTTCTAGGGTCCAGAGTATGGAGCCTATATTCGGCCTCCGAGGTGTGATTGGGGTAGAACACCGGCAGAGTCAACACCTGGTTAAGGTGAAACTCCGACACCACCTTCGGAAGGAATTTCGGGTGGGGGCGCAGGACAACCTTGTCCCTGTGGAAGACCAGGTAAGGAGACTCGATGGAAGCGCCTGGAGCTCTCCCATCCTTCTGGCTGACGTGATAGCCACCAAGAAGGCGGGCCTTCCACGACAGGTGAGAGAGAGAGCACCTGTGCATAGGTTCAATGGCTTGCCCATGAGCTTTGCCAGTACCAGCAGTAGATCCCACGGAGGTGGGGGTTCCCGCACTGGAGGGGAAATGTGATCAAGGCCTTTGAAAAAGCGCCAGACCACCTTCTCCTGCGCCACCGACTGCTTCCCGGCCCGCGCCCGGTAAGCAGAGATGGCTGCCAGGTGCACCCTTAGGTCGCCGACCCAAGCCCTTGACTAGAAAGGGACCATAAATAGTCCAAGATGCTTGCCAAGGAACAGGAGGAAGGGTCCAAGCCCTTGCTTCTGACACCAAATGGAAAACCTTTTCCATTTGAAGGCATAGCATTTTCTGGTCGACTCTTACGGGACGCCTTCAACTACATTGAGGACCTCGTCGAAAGACCCAAAGCCTGGAACTCTAGCCCCAGGAACCAGGCCGTCAGGTGCAGGGATTGAAGGTCCGGATGGAACACCTTCCCTGATTGACTGAGAGCAGGTCCGGGCGAGCTGGAAGCTGCCGGAGTCCTGGAGCTGAGACTGAGGAGATCTGGTACCAGAACTGCGAGGCCAGTCTGGGAGCTATCAGAACTACCTGCGCCTTGTCCCTCCTCGCCTTGAGAAGCACCTTGTGGATCAAGGGAAATGGGGAAAGGGCGAAAGAGGCCCGGGTCCATTGCCTCGAGAAGGCATCCCCTGCAGCGAGCCCTGCTGAGGGGGCGGCATGAAACAGACTCAGCTCGCTCTCCATGGAGGCAAACAGGTCCACCTGAGGTGTGCCCCAAAGGGAGAACAGATGCTGTACTACTCTGCAGGGAGAGACCACTCGGGGATGCAGCCCCTATCCGGCTCAGGGCATCGGGCCAGGGTGTTGGAGGCTCTGCCACGTGAATGGCTAGGAGATCCGCCTCCAGGCTGCGCACGAGTGACCAAATGCGGAGAGCTTCCTTGCATAGAAGCATGGAGCGCTGCCCGCCCCTGGCGGTTTAGATAGTACATGGTCGGGTATTGTCCGTCTGGACTCGGACCACTTGACCCCGGAGGAACGGAGCAAAGGCGGTGAGAGCTAGGGGGACCGCTCGGAGCTCCAGCAGGTTGATGTGGCATCGGGACTCCCGCGGGGACCAGAGGCCATGAGCCCGGTGTTCCCCCAGATGGGCACCCCAACCCATCAGAGAGGCATCGGTCGACAGAGAGACCGCCGGCTCGGGCGGACGAACGGGATGCCTCCTGCAAATGATCTGGAACGTCCACCACTGGAGAGCTGCCCACATCCCTGTGTCACCGGCACAAGCTGGTCCAAGGGATCGCAGCTGTGACCACTGGCTGGCCAGTCCCCACTGAAGGGGACGATGTTCCAGCGGGCCCAACGGACCACGCCTGGTACAGGCCGCCATGAGACCCAGGGAGGCGAGGAAGTCCCGGCAGGGGCAATTGCCCAACCAGAAATGATCGGGCAAAGGAGGAAAGAACCTCGGCCCTGTCCGCCTGGAGCCGCGCCTGGCTCAAGAGAGTCGAGCTGCGCCCGATGAATAAAATCACCTGCTTCGCTCGAGTCTGGACTTGGCCTCGCTGATAAGGAGGCCCAGTTGAGAGCAGACCTGAGGGCCAGATCTCTGACCACCCGCCTCCTTCCTGGAGGGAGCTGCTATCAGCCAGTCGCCCAGGTAAGGGTACACCCGACCCTCGGCCAAGAGGAATGCTGTCACCACTGCCATGCATTTGGTGAAGACCCTGGGAGCTGGAGACAAGCCAAGGGCATGGCTTGAATCAAGAGAGATCCCTTCCGCTGAAGCGAAGGAATCTCTGGTGAGACGGACGGATAGGGACGTGAAAAACGCTGTCTCTGCAAGTCCAGAGAGCAGAACCACACGCTGCCCAAGGATGGTATTATCTGAGCCAGAGTGACCATCCTGAAGGTTCGAGACCTTAGGAACTTGTTTAGGTCGTAGGTCGAGAATGGGGCCCAGCCCCCGTGCCCGCTTCGAACCAGGAAGTACCTGGACACAAACCTGGGTCTGGAAAGAGGGTCCACCACCTCTTACCACCTCCCTTCTGGAGTGAGGAGAGCCGGCGTCGGGCTCGACGAGCCGCCAGTGAGGCTGGGGATCTCAAGCCCCGAGGGCGACGGCCCTGAAGGGTGGTGCCTGCTCGATTCCAGAGGCAGGCCTCTTCCCACCACCTCTAAGACCCACCTGTCCGTGGTAACAGCGGACCAGGCGGACGGGAGTGCTGAGCCGCCTTCCACGGGGGACAGGGAGTGGTGACGGGATGGGGGGCGACACCCTCAGCCCGTCACTGGGCAGGCTTGGAGGAGGGACCGCCGAGGGACCCCTGGGCCCTTTCCTCCCCGCTCTGTTAGAGGAAGCCGCGCTTGGGTTTGGGATGCCAAGGCCGAGCCGCTGGGTCCTGACGCTACCACGGCCGAATGGCTACAGGAGCGATACTAAAGGGCTTAGCTGTGGTTTGGCGGCCTTGTCCTTCTGAGCGGAAGAGACCGAGTCCAAGGTGGCATTGGACTTCTCGATCCTCTGCAGGTGACCTTTCCACCCCAGGGGTCAAGAGGTCAGTCCTCAAAAGGGAACATCCGCCAACTTGTGCTGGGTATCCGAAGTAAAGGTGGATATCCTCAGCCAAGCTCCACGACGATAGCCACTGCGGCCGCCACCGATCTGGCACATGAGTCCCTACATCCAAAGCAGTCTGGAGCTGCTGTTTGGCCACTGCCCTGCCCTGGTCCCGCCACCTGCTTAACCGTAGTCTGCAGATCGGCGGAAGATGAGGGATGACCTCATCAGGAGCCCAACAGGGCATGAGAAAAATATAAATGCCATGAGGGCGGCGAACTGGCCTGACGGAAGGCCGAGGACGAAATGCGACGTTTTCGCCCGACATAGTCCAATTTCTTGGACCCTTGTCAGAGGTTTGTCCATCTCGGCGCTATCGGGCGCTACCGGAAAACGCTGTCGGTAACCAACCCTCAGCAGAGGGGTGTTCAAAACCGGACAAGGAACCGGTAGGGACCGTAGATACTTTCCTGGCCATCCTGGTCAAGGCGCAGGGCAGGAAGCAGGGCGCTGCCAAAGTTCCAGTGCTGGACCCACTATGGCCTCGGCCACTGGAAAGGCCTCCGCTGAGAATCCTCGTCCAGAATTCCGTGAGGGGATACCTGGTCTGCTTGGAATGGGTTCGGCTCCATCCCGTAGACTCCGAGATGAGTCAAGCAGTCCTAGAAGGACGACGGGCTATCGTCTCATTGGCTGACTCCTGAAGACTCCAAGTCCAGTCGCTTGAGAAGAAGGAGGAATCATCTTCGGACTCGGAAGAGTCCTCAAGAGCTGCTCTGGCCTGAACCACCCTTCACCTGCCGAGGTCGGGTCGGGAGTGAGGGTAACTGACAGCCGATGGTAAACCCTTAGCCGACCGAGAATCCTTGGTCGGAGCCCCCATTGGTGGCTGTGGAGGCGGAGGTTCCACCGCAATCGGTGGAGCAGCTGGTTTTACCAACAACCGCCTGGTATAGGCCCGGCAAGTCGAGGGGTTGTGGCCGGCTGCCCGTGACAGCGCCACTAATGGCCGGGAAGCGCCGAGCCCGCTTATTCCCCGGCCAGGGAGGAGTTGTTACAACATAAGGTCTCGCATCACCGACGCATCTACGCCGCTTCCCTCATCCGAGGAGGAGGACGAGGACGAGCGGCGACGCCGCTTATCGCGGTGCCGAGACCGAAATCGCTTATGACGGTGGGAACGCTGACCGCTAAGAGGTCCGAGACCGAGACCGAGAGTCCCGGAATTTCGTCGGTGCAGGAGGTGTCGGCCGAACCGACACTCTTCGCTCGGAAGGTCCATCCGAGGGCTCCGGAACCGAGGCACAGGCGAGCCCACCGGATCTCTCAACTCCTCTGGGGAACCGGGAGAGGGGAATCTCGCTGCTAAAGGCGACAGTCGCCCAATGGGTCGAAAAATCTCGACTTCATCAGTGGGAGTCTCGTCAACTGACCTGACGGGACACCGTGGAGGCCAGTGGTCGAAGCCGAGCGGGCCGATCAAGCCGACGGTCGACGGCCTGGGAGAGGGACCTTCCCGCCCCAAGAGCCGCCGACGGAGGGATTTCACCTGTCCCTCTTTTTGGACCGAGAAAAGGTCCAGCAGACGAGGCCCTTCTCCTTAGTGGAGAGGGACAGACAAAGCTCCTAGAAGAAGCCGTGTAGGAAGAACCCAGAGAGAGCGGGATAAATGCCGCGCCGAGGAAGATACGTCTGCTGCCGCTCCTTCGAGGGCGACCATCCGCCGAGCTGATCCGCCGAACACCCGCCAACAAGGACACCGCCAACCCGGCCTCCTTGACTTCCCACCGAGGAAACGCCTGGGACGGCCCAGTTGCACCGGGCAGCACGGCTCGAGGATCGAGGCGAGAAAGATGAGCACAGGTCGCAAGCCTGCGGTTCGTGCTCAAGGCCTAAGCAGTAGACACGCAGGAGTGTGGATCCGTCCGAGACATCTTCTGCCCGCATGGGCATCTCCGAACGGAGTCGATTTATCCATCGCGAGTCATGAGGGATCGAAGACGAAGTCTTTGCAAAATATTATTTTTAAATCCGCAAACGGAGAAATAGGAACCAGTCACAAACGCAGAGCGTTAAGGAGGGAACCTGAGCTTCCAAGCGGTAAGGAAGATCTGGCGTCATGGGGCGGAGCCGAGAGTTATACCACCCGGGTGGGTGGGAGGAGCAAGCTTGAAGACCTTCCGGCAAGATTTAAAGCGGCAAGGATACTGCCAATGAGTGTGGATGAACAACATATCCATGTCCCTAGAAAGTACAGTTATGTAAGAACTTACCGTAACAGTAGATCTTCGAGAGAGGCTCTTTCAGTAGGTAATTATATATAGGACTGATGCCGGCAGGCATCAGGACCCTGCAGAAAAATTTCTAGCTAGCAGTCTCTGGCGGGGGACCGCTCCCATGCCAGGTGACAGACGTCAAGCGACATCAGTATAAAGGGGCGGTCCCCTATGCCCGCCTTCCAGTTCTTTCCTGCCAAAGGCCAAAAGGCAAGACGAAGGAAAAGTGGATATTTCCCATCCTGGAAAAGGATCTGAAAAAAGCTTAGAGGGATGGAGGGCGGGAAGGTATTACCTACTGCAAGAGCCTCTCTTGAAGATCTACCGTTATGGTAAGTTCTTACGTAACTGTACTATCTTACTTCGAGAGGGCTCTTGCAGTAGGTAATTACATACAGGACTGAGTCCCAAGCAGTTTGGAACAAGAAGAAGCCAATGGGAGGAGGAAAACTACTCAGAAGTAGACCCTCTGGCTGTGAAGGTCTTTGGAAAGGAGACCTTGCAGAACAGCCAAACCGAAGCCCGCTCTATGGCAAGAGGCAGTATCCAAACTGTAATGTTTTGTAAAGGTATGAACAGAAGTCCAAGTAGCGACTGCACAGATGTCTGCCGCTGACACATTCTTGAAACAAGCAGCAGAGGCAGTGACCCCTCTGGTGGAGTGGCCTCTGACTTGACCCGGCAGGGTCTTTTTGTACTTGTCATAGCAGAAAGTGATACAATGAGCCAACCATTTAGACAGGCATTGCTTGGAAGCAGCATTGCCCTCTCTTTTGAGAGCAAGAGAGACAAACAGCTGATCGGTCTTTCTGAGATCCTTCATCCTGGAAGTGTAGTATCTCAGAATCCGGTGAACATCCAGAGTATGCAACAGGTACTCTCCTTGACTGGAGTGCTGCGTAAAGAAAGCAGGCAACTCAATGGATTGATTCAGCATAGATTACGCTACCACCTTGGGGAGAAACTTAGGGTTGGTACACAGAGCCACATGTTCCTTGTGAAAAATCAGATACAGGATTTTACACATCAGGGCCTGGAGCTCGGAAATCCTCCGAGCAGAAGTAATGGCCACGAGGAAGAGAGTCTTCCACGAGAGAAACTTCAGATCTGCTGAGGCTGCCGGCTCAAAAGGAGGCAGAGTAAGCTTCTCAAGGATAAAATTCAAATCCCAAGGATGGGCAGGAACCCGAAGAGGGGGTCTCAGGTGGAGGACCCCTCTAAGGAAGGTCTTAGAGACCCCCAGTTGTGCAAATGTCCTGTCTCCAAAAGGAACATGGTAGGCTGAAATGGCCACCATGTGAACCTTTAAAGATGAATGACTGAGATCCAGATCAAAGAGGTGTCGTAAGTAATCCAGAAGTCGCCGCAAAAGAGCACGAGAAAGGCTTGCAATCTTTGGAAGTGGCCCAAATAGTGAACTGTTTCCATTTCATGGTGTAGCTAGATCTAGTGGATGGCTTCCTGGCATCCACCAAAATCTCAGCTACTTGAGGGGAAACCCCAAAAAGCACTTGAGCTATGTCTGCAGGAGCCATGCATGTAACTGAAGGGACTTGAGGCCTGGATGGACCAGGGTCCCCTGATCTTGGGTCAGCAAGGGCCGCCACAGAGGAAAAGGAAGTGGAGGTTCCTCGGAATACTGTTGCAGAAGAGAGAACCAAACTTGCCTGGGCCAGAAAGGAGCGTTGAGAATCATACGAGCTCCTTCCGAGCTGAGTTTCTCTAAGACCCTAGGAACCAAGGGAGTCGGGGGGGAAAGGCACAGACGAATCTTCCCTTCCAGTCTAGAGACAGAGCATCTCTCCAAAAAATGCCGTGCCCTGGAGCGAGTGAGAAGAAGGCGGGAAGTTTTGCGTTGAGAGGAGACGCAAACAGGTCTACCTGAGGGGTTCCCCAGCATAGAAAGATTTCGTCTGCTACCCCCTGATTGAGTTCCCACTGAGGTGGTCTGCCAATGTGTTCTCGACCCCCAGGACGTGAATGGCCATGAGGTGAAGGTTGTGCTGCTCTGCCCAATCCCAAACCCGCATCGCTTCCCTGCAAAGAGGGTAGGAACGAGTTCCGCCCTGCTTGCTGATGTACTATACAACGCACATATTGTCCGTTTGGACAGCCAGATGTCCAGGAAGCAGAAAAAGATGCAGAGCCTGAACAGCATACACTGCCCGAAGCTCAAGTACATTCATGTGGAGAAATTTTTCGAGCTGGGACCAGGAGCCCTGGGTCCTGTGAGGCCCGAGATGGGCTCCCCAACCTTCTCCCGAGGCGTCTGTCATCAGTGTCTGGAAGGGGAGAGAAAGGCAGAAGGGAACTCCCCGGCAAAGGTTCTCCTGATCCGTCCACCATAGCAAGTCCCCAGCCATACGACTGGAGACCAGAACTAGGCGATCTAGGACGTCCACCAGCTGATCCCATTGAGACTGAAGCGTCCACTGAGAGATTCTCATGTGGAGCTGAGCGCGAGGGACTGTCGGAATGGCAGCCGCCATGAGCCTGAGGAGGCGAAGAATCGACCTGGCGCTGACCCACCTGTGGCTGGATAACAGGTTGACCTGAGCCTGGATACATACCGCCCTGTCCAGCAGCAGAAAAGCGGGAGCATGTCAATTCGCTCCTGGCACTTCACTCCCTGACATCCCGCTCCCGACAGTTCACTCCCTACTAGCTCGCTTCCATTCCTTTTTGCTCCGCGTCTTTTCACTCCCAGATTTTTACAGGGTTAGAAGGGATAGAAAGATAGAAAGATGTCTGAGACAATTTATCATGTACAATCGGACAAAGTTAGGGAGATAATAAAATATCACTGCTCGCTTCTAATAATGTGCCTTCTCAATTGTATGGATAATCAGCATGTTTTAATGAAAGCCAGAGAATTGAAAGAAATAACATGGGAGGGCAGAGCACTCCGTATAATGCAGGATCTCCCCACCACTACACGGTAGAAGAGTGCTTTGTTCCATCCCATCGTATTGAAGCTAGTTGCTGCTGGCATTTGCTTTCGGATGTTGCATCTAGCATGGCTCCAAATCAGGAGCTTAAACAGTTATTTCCTTGATCTTTTCTCCACGTTTTATGAGTCCTAGAGGATTGTTTTAACTTAGCTACAGGACTGGGTTGTGTCGGAGCTCCCAGGTAAGTGCACTCAATGCCTTTCCATGAAATTATACACATCTATAACTACAGATGGCCTTTATATCCCAATGAAGTATTTAGGCTTTTTTAATAAGTTGATCAGATATGCACCCAACCAGCTCTCTATTTTGAAGCTGCTTTTTGCCTATGATATTTATCTGCATTTTTGGCTCACTGTGCACTCCTGCTACTTGTGTGACAACCAAAAATAACCATGACAGAGGGCATTTGCATGTATTCAGCACATGGCTGCAGGTTACTCAGTACAGTGTGAGAGTAGGCATACACTAGTATGGGGAAGACTGAGACTCTCATGCAGGGTATCACTTAGTGTAATGCCATTTTTGATGTCAAGTATGTTGCAGTTAATGAAAGGAGGTTAGTACACAGGTTTTGCCATTTGTGTGCTAACCAACATATTATTGGATAGTTGTCTGCTATCCCAGACATATTTCAGCATTAGGTCAGTGTTCTGGGCATCCTGGATGAACTATGGCATTATATCAAAAAATTGCACAAAACAGCACAGCGGGAGCGAGCGGGAGTGAATTAACGCGGAGTGTGATTGTCGGGAGTGAATTGAGTCGGGAGCGAGCAGTCGGGAGCGAAAAGACGCGGGACGAATTGCCGGGAGCGAACTGACATAGACCCCAGAAAAGCCATGCCAGAGGTCATGTCCAGGATCGCCCCAATGAACTGGAGCCTCTGGGACGGGATCAGATGGGACTTGGCCTGGTTGACGGTAACACCCAGGCAGGCAAAAACCTACAGGTAAGGGAAAGGAAGTGCAGGAGTTTCTCCCTGGACGAGGCTGCCAGGAGCCAATCGTCCAGGTACAGGAAAACCTGCACCCCCTGGGTGCGCAGGAAGGCCGCCACCACTGAAAAGCATTTGGTAAAAACTCGAGGAGCCGAGGAAAGACCACATAGGAGGGCCTTGAACTGGTAGTGATCTCCCTGAAAAGCAAAATGCAGGTATTTGCAGTGGGAAGGGCGAATAGGGATATGCAGGTAAGCATCCTGCATGTCCAGAGCACACAGCCACTGTCCCGGCCGAAGGAGGGGCAGAAGACTCTGAAGAGAGAGCATTCTGAACCTTTTGTACTCCACAAACAAGTTCAGGGAGCTGAGGTCGAGAATCGGCCTCACCTCTCCTGACTTCTTTGGGACCAGGACGAAATGGGAATAGTAGCCCATCCCCTGAAGGTGCAGGGGCACAGGTTCTATCGCCTCTTTCAGCAGAACAGGATATTTCTTCCCAGACCAGAAGAAGATGTTCTGGGGAGTAAGATGACCTGGAGGGGGAGTTTTGAGGAGGTTTCCGAAGAGACTCTATTGAGTGTCCTTCTGCGATCAGCTGGAGCACCCAGGTGTCTGAAGTGATCCTCTCCCAACCAGGTAGGTGGAGGGAAAATCTCCCTCCTACCAGTTCCTCTAGAAGGCCCAGAGGCTGTGGGAGAGGAAAGGAGTCAGGAGGTGTGAGGCAGCGTCGCCCCTGAAGCCCCCGCTGCTTTTGGGCAGGGGCTTGGCAACAGAGGGCCCAATGTTTATTGGCCCACTTTCCTCGAGGTTTCGCTTTTGCCGATTACGTCCGCGAAGCGGGACGACATGTTGAACCTGGGGGTTTGTACATGAGTCAACGGACTTCGTGCAGTACCCGTCTCCTGCAGATCGGTGATGATGTCTTTGACATCACCACCGAACAGCACCAAACCCCTGAAGGGAGCGTCCTGGATAGCAGACTGCACCTCCGTGGACCAATCCTGACACACGGAGCCAGGCATGATGCTGCAAACCCATAGCGAAAGCTGAGCTCCTACCGGCAGCGTCCACTGTGTTGTATGTGGCACGAAGCATGTGCCGACTGGCCGAACATGCAGAACGGACTAGATTTTAGATTCCACCTCACTAAGGATCGCCTTCTGGTAATCCCCCATATGACCAACGTAATTCAGGGCCCTTATACCCAGAGTGGAAGAAGCGTAGACCTTCTTTCCGTACTAGTCCAGAAGGCAAGATTCCTTGTCAGGCAGTGACGAGCTCAAGTGATTGGGGTTAGCCGTCCGGCTATGAGCGGCGCTAATCACAACCAAATCAGCTCGAGGGTGTGAATTTAGGGAGTCAACACCCTATGGAGCCTGATAAAGCCTATCCAACTTCCTAGGAAGAGGGGCTAGTGCCAACGGTTGCTTCTAAATAGTGGGGACAAGGTCGGCATGAGGCTCAGTCCAGGGTGGCACCAGGGTCGGAGCGGTCTCTGGCAGATCCAGGTACGCAGAGAGTTTCTTACACTGTGGATCAGGCTCCAAGGAATGCCACTGATGAACCTCCAGGATTTTGTGCAGCAACTCCATAAAAGAAGGATCCTCTGGAGGTGACTTCGGAGGAGTCCTCAGCCTGGGCTTATCCGGAGAACGGGGCTCGTCGTCCAGGTCAGAACGACCGTTAGAGTCATCCAAGGTCTCCGAGGAGAAAGAAAACTCCTCCTCCTGAGGTAAGGGAGGAATGGACCCTTGGAAAGCCCCCGGGGAAGCACATTCTGCCCCGCCCTGGAACCAGAGGGCTCACCTCTTGCATCCGGAGGTGGGGAGGGTCTCTCTCATCTCCGATGTAAGGGGTCCGGAACTGGCATCGGAAGACGGCTCTCTACCTCCCTGGTGAACTGAGCTTTAGCCTCAGCCCACCAGCAGGTTAGAGTCTCCTTCAAATCCACCAGCAGCTGGCGGGGGGTGGTGGAGGAGGAGGGGGATACGGATAATGAGGATATCCATATTGCACGTATATATACCCCGACAGCAGGTAACCCGGCGTCGGGTAGTGAGGCATCATGTACTGCGGCGTCGGGTAGGCCGGCGTTGGGTACTGGAGTGCCGGATACTGTGGCCCCAGGTATGACGGCATTGGATAAGATGGGGTCAGATACCCAGGGACCAGGGGGTCTGCAGGGGCAGACGGCTCGGGAGGATGCCCAGCAGGCGGGCCTGGAACAGGAGTCCCGGTGGGTGGCAGGCCCGGCATTGGGGTGGCATTCAGAAGAGGGAGAGGGATGTTGCCCGGTGACAGCAAGACCGGCATCAGCGTGGCATCTGAGGGACCGACGTCAGGTCGTCCGGTCCAGCAGGAAGGAGACCTGACGAGAGCGTGCCTATATCCCCCGCATCGCCCATAGAAGGAGGAGAGTGGCACGGTATGGACCAAACTTCGTCCACCGCCCACTACCTGCAGCTGTGTCTGACCGTCCTCCTGGAGCCTTAGCTTGGCCCAGCATCGAAGGACCCACCGACCTGAGCAGGTCCATCAGCTCCTGCAGCAGTGCGGTATGGCCCCAATTTCAGCCACCGCCCGCTACCTGCTGCTGTTTCTGACCATCCTCCTGGAGCCGCAGCTCGGACCAGCATCGAAGGTACTACCGATTGGTGTCTCAACCATGGGTGCTTTTTGTCCTGTAACCCAATTGGTAAGGCGGTTCGGCAGCGGATCGTGATTGGTCCACCCAGCTGCATGGCCTGAGTCTCATTGGAGCGCCTTTCCGGCGGTCTCCTGGGACTACATTTGAGCTCCTTTTCTACTTCTCTAAGGCCTGCTGTTTTTTCTCTGCCTAATTTGCCAAGTTTAAATTGCATTATGACTACTGAAATGTACTGATGCTTGCATCTAACTGTACTGTACTGTGTAATTGCAACACTGTTTAGTGCTAGCCACTGAATTTAGAGATTGCCTGCCTCTTACTTTTAACTACCCAGCTCACCCTCGCCTCTTTCTTTAATTTCTCCTTAGTTTAGTATAAGTAACTTTAGTGCTGAACACCCCCTAGACTCTTCCTTGTATTGTGACTCCCTGCCCCCCTTGGTCGCTAGTCAGCTTTGTTCACTTGACCTCGGACCCCTTGCCCCCCCTGCCTGCCTAACTACCTCTGCTCGTCCCAGACTTAATCCTCCCACTGTTTCATTCTGTCCTTCCTGTTTTGTATCTTGCAACTATCCCTTTTTTTTTTTTTTAGTCTGCCGCCAGTCTCCTCCTCCTCCTCCAGTAGCCTGTTAACTAATCTGTGTTTCTCCTCTCACTCCCCTAGGACCCACCGCCTCGAGCGGATGCATCGGCTCCTGCAGCGGCACAGTACGGCCCCAACTTCTGCCACCACCCACTACCCGCTGCTGTTCCTGACCATCCTCCTGGAGCCGTGGCTCGGCCCAGCATAGAAGGTACTACCGCTTGGTGTCCCAACCACCTGCGCCTTTTGTCCTGTAACCCGACTGAAGCGACGGTTCAGTAGCAGATCGTCACTGGTCCGCTCGGCTGCACAGCCTGATTCTCACTGGAGCGTCTTTCCAGCGGTCTCCTGGGACTGAATTTGAGCTCCTTTTCTACTTCTCTGTGGCCTGCTGTTTTTTCCCCAGCCTCCTTTAAATACGCATCTGACCCTCCTACTTTCTCTGTCCTGCCATCCAATTGCTCTGATCGGCATCTGCAACTGTTTTAGCAGCTGTCCATTAGCTAGTCTGTATCACCTGCCCGTACTGTAGCTCTACCCATTTCTAACATATTATTATTGGATCACAATTAGAATTGCCTGCCTGATTTTAAGAGTTACAGACTTTGATAATTTTTTCGCACTGTCTAAGCATGTAAAGTCATGACTTGACCTTTAAGCCTATCCTTAACTCCCTTTCTCCTCCTAATTATCACATCTGTCCCTTTGCTAACCCCTCCTCACTTTCCACGGCCTTGGTGCTTGCATCCCCTGCTAGCTTACTGTCTCCAGCCGCCCCGCCCCTGTCTGCCCCATCTCCCTAAAACGTCATAGTTTCTCCTATCTCTCTTAGAGATTATACCCCTGATCAGGCTCTCACCACCCACGGCAGCATGGCCCACTCCCTCTGCAGACACCTGTTCCACCGGATCTGACCCGTGTCACTGCTCCATAAGCGGCAAAAGACTCTGGTCTCTGGAAACACTTGGGAGGGAACCCCATACCCCAACCCCTTGGTGGCCTATCACAACAATTAAGGTTATATATACTTCTTCCCTCCTGGAGTACTGGAGATGGAGCTCCAGCAACATGCCCTCCTGGCAATATTCCCATATTACCCTATGCGTCTATATCTAACCCACTACTTCCTGGCCAGAACTTCAATCTACCACAAGGATTTATACAAATATGCATTATACCCCTGGCTGTGTCACTGATATATCCTACACCACAGTTCCAGGACTAAGCCAGTTCAACTGGCTCCCAATAGGATTACAAAAACTGCTGACCTCCAACTACCTCATGTCATATCTATACCTGCCCTACCCCCATAGCCTCCCCCTTTATCACAACAGTAAAACAATCCCTGCTCAGCACCAAAGCATTGTTAAAAAACAAGGAACAATCACACTTGCCACTATCAATATCTGCAGTCAGCTCAAAAAGCTTGATTGCCTGCAAGTCTGGGTCACACAGCACAACCCAGACATCCTCTCAATTGTGGAAACATGGTTCACACCAAAAACTCCAGATACTGCAATCATGATACCTGGTTTTACCCTATTCAGGCATGATAGGACCTCCAAAAGAGAGGATGGCTGTGCAATATATATCAAGGACACAATCAAGGGGTTTGCCCTTCCTCTACCCAGCCTTGGCAGTACTGCACAAATTCTCCCCATAAAAATTCTGTTGGGGGCCCAAAACAAAGCGCTTATAATACTCTCAGTATACATCCCACCAGAAGTGAAATCCTCAAGAGTTTGACGAAATCATGGAGGTCATTAGATGTCAGCTTCTAGACTCTGAAACTATCATTCTGGGTGACTTCAATATTAACTGGATGGCACCTCCAGCTGACTCCTTTAAGGACACAGCTGCAGCACTACATTTCACTCAACTCGTGGACTCACCCACCAGAACTAATTATAAATCTGGAACAAGCACCCTACTATACTGGGTCATCTCAAATTGTCTGAAGCATATTTTTAAAGTGAACATCCACCCAGACTCACTCAGTGACCATTTCCTGATCACTTGCAACTGGACCAACAAATTTAAACACACCCCCCCCCCGACAATTTCCAGCAGAAGTCTAAAGAAAGGTCACCTTGAACACCTTAAACAGCAACTTCGCAGCATTGACTGAAGCCTTCTTGATACGGTGGAAGATACACACACCTGTGACTACCATGCACCGGTGCAGAAGACTAGTATTAGAGGAAGAAACAGCCCTTGGATTACACCAGAATTAATCGGCCGCATGAAAAGCAGGGACCACTCATGGCTCAGGGCAAAGAACTCTGACAAGCAATCTGACCTCCAGGAATACAGAAGATTATGGAATGGGTGTACCCGTGCCATCTGCTCTGCTAAAAACAACCACTTCTGGGAAGCATTAAAAAAACTCATGGGGCCAAAACAGCAGCAGCCGAACACCAGCAGGGCCCTGGAAGCAGTGACTAGCGGTGGTAATGTTGCCCAGGGAATGTCTGAGCCACCAAGGAATGCTATGTTAGAGTCCATGAGGGCACTGGACACAAAGATAGAGAAAACACTCCAGAAAGTCGAGACACACGATGCAGCAATTCAAAAGTTGTCTGGAACAGTGGCAGAGGTGGAGAAGCGGTCTGTCTCTACCTCGATGACCATGGCCACACTTACTAAAGAAAATGGTCAACTCCATAGCCGCCTAGAATCCATTGGAAATGAAATCTGTTCAGGCAATGTCAGAATAGTGGGTTTACCCGAAGGGGTAGAAAGTACTGCATTGTTGCCGTATTTGGTGAATTGGCTTTGAGAGACACTGGAGATGCCAGATGGATTTAACTGGGCAGCATTAACAAAAGCATATCGGGTCAATCCTCGAATCCGCTCCTCTAGCCTGAACCAACCGCATGCTGTGCTAATGAGATCCACTGGCTCTGAAATAAGGGATGTGATGATCCAAGCAGCTCGTGCTGCTTACCCGCTGGAGGTGAATGGTTCCGATGTAAAGCTGTATCCGGACCTATCATTTCAGACCGAAGCACGTCGAAAGGCCTTTGATGCAGTAAGGCAGAGACTAAGGGCCCTGGGAGTCATCCATTCGTTTTTGCTGCCTTCCCGACTTAGGAGTGGTGTACGGAGGGAAGACGTGGCAATTTAATAGTCCTCAAGATGCGGGTCGTTGGATTGAAAGGATCGAGGAAGAGTTTGCCACTCACAAAGCTGCACCAGAGCAGATGCATTTTTGTTCCAATTCAGAGGACTGAGAAGTGAGTTATTAATAACTGTGGACTGGATGTAATGTGCAGCCCGCTGGGTTTAGTATGACTCTAAACAAACTGTAATTAAAATGTTCCTGCTAATGGAGGGGCGATAAATGCCTAAAACAGTTTTAGTAGATTAGGTATTTAAACTATATTTGGGAACTCGCTCTATGAAGGAGCAAGGGAAAGCCGCCATTGTGGTAGTTTTGAGCTTTTTTTTTGGGTCATTCTCCATGCTAACAGTAAAGGCAGCCATTTACCATTCTACTTGGACCTGTGAACACTCACTTCCTAGATATATAAAAATGTTTAAACAGTAGTATTAAACAGCGTTGTTGTAGCTATGCAGAGTTAATTTAGTATGAGTAGTATATTGAGGATCAGCCTTTAAGGGGTGTCTGAGTATTTTTTTGAAAGTTCAATATTACTGGGTTTTTCTCTCTAACCATAACCAGGTTAAATAGCAATCTTTAGATTGTGTTTTTCTTTGCTATGAGATGATCTACCTAAGGATATACCTTCTGCCTCTGAAGAGGCTGGCAACTATAAAGAACTTTTGAACTTAGGTTCTTTTGAACCTTACTTGTTTAGGTTTCCTCCAACTCCTTTTGTAATGGAATGCAGGGAAATGTTAAATATGTACTCCATATAACTAACTGTAGGCCAATGTGGCCTGATGTTATTTTTGTAACCCTGTATGAGTGCTGTATTTGTACGAATATATAAAAATTAATAAATATAAAGTTTAAAAAAAAAAACACTCATGGGGCAATAGTACAAACTTTTGGAACAACTTGAAGGATGTTACAGGGAAACACAAAAAGGAGGCACAGAGCATGCTCAACATTAACGGTGTTCCTACTCTTGATCCAATGACCATTGCCAATATGTTTAACAAAGCATTTACTGACTTGAGTAGTCTCCTCCCTCACAATTTCTTTGAGGACTCCAGTCCTGTCAGAGGCCGAAGTCCGGAACCTAGTCACTCGCCCCCCCACCACCACCACCACTGTTCTATTTCAAAGCAGTCACCCACAATCAAGCTAGAAAGTATATTCTCAAGGTGCTTGGAAAATCAAGAAAAAGCGACGACTACCTCAATCTCAAATTTGTCTCCCTTACACTTGAAGGGCCACCTTTAGTTCCCCTTACTAAACTGCTGAACGTATCCCTACGACTGGCCCAATTTCCCCATGTTTGGAAGTCAGCCCTGGTAATGCCTGTGCATGAGTGGTGACCAGGAACTGCATGCCAACTACAGGCCCATTTCTATCCTTCCTCCCCTTTCAAAAGCACTGGAGCGTATAGTTGCAGATCAGCTGGTGGAATAACTTGATCAATACAGGTTCCAGTGCCCAGAACAGCATGGATTTAGAAAAAGGCACCGTACCACCACTGCTTTGCTGGAATTCACCAGTTATGTACAGAATTCACTCGACCATGGTAGCCTCGTAGGCACAGCCTTCATTGATTTAACTACGGCTTTTGACACTGTCAGTCACTCTCTACTACTACAGCAACTCGCTTCTGTAGGCCCCTCTAACAGTGCCACAGACTGGTTCAAAAGCTACCTGGCTGATCGTTCCCAGCGGGTGAAGATAGGAAACACCATGGCTGGGTACCTACTGGTGCACTGTGGGATACCTCAGGGATCAATACTAGGACTCCTTCTCTTTAGCATCTTTTTAAATGACCTACCCTGCTCCTGCAATCAACAGATCCTGCTCTACGCGGATGATGCAGTCATCTACACTACACATCAGGACCTCCCCACCCAAAAAGTCAGCTACAACTTGCCTTCGAGCTAGTTGAGGAATGGTTCAGAGCACACAAACTGGCACCGAACTACAAAAAAACAAAGGTGATGCTGTTTATGGTGCTAGAAGCAAGCACAAATCACAACCTCCAATTATTAATAACTGTGCAGGAGTGCCACTTGAATAAGTTGATCATTCAAATACCTGGAGGTAACGGCAGACTGCTCCCTCTCATACGCAAAGTACATTGAGAGTGTGGCCAAAACTGTCAACTTGAGAATAGGGCTCCTTTCACAGGCACAAGCAATGTCTGACACCCGAAGCCCTAAGAACCGCAATCCATAGCTCACTTGTTTCTATTATCGACTATGGCCTGGTTATTTACAGCTCTGCACCTCCTACCTCCCTTGGTAGGATAGCAGTAGCACTCAACAAAACCTGCAGATGGCTCACTGGTTCCCCCCAACTAACGCACACCTGTGATCTTTATGAGCAAGCTGGGTGGCTACAGCTTAATAGAATACACTACCAAATGTGCCTACTAGCCAAAAAAAAACACTTATTGGCTGGGAACCTCCTAGAGTTGCAAACCTGTGAAGCTTATACTCAGGTTCACACCATACCAGAAACTCTGACCGTCAGCTTCTCACTGTACCAAGATGCAGAACTTCCCAAGGGCAGCGGTCATACTCATACCAGGCTCCCCTTTGGCTCAACAACCTTGGAACTGAACTTGTTACCACACCAAGGGTAAGTCCTTTCAAAATCCAACTACGACAACACTTCCTGAAGAATAGTTGCTGCGACTGCGCCAGTTAATTGTTCTCAGTCCCCGGGATTCATGATTATGATCTGTTCGCCAGCAAGCTAACGCCACTCCTCACCTACCCCTACTAGGGTCCTATTCCCTCCTGGGTTTTTCCTCTACCCGTCATTAAAAGCATTTTTCCCCTCCTCCCCCTTTTTTTCCCCTCACCTAGACACTACCCTCCCCCAACTCCTCTCCCCACACCTCCCCTCCTCACTTTCCTACTTGCTCTCCTTCTGGCACACAAGTATCCCTTCCTTTGTCCTGACAATGCCACCTAGGCTGCTCCTGTGGCTTGTTAATTCCGGTGTTAAAATCCTCTCTGTTACTTAATTCACATTGTATTTGAATGCTCGTATCTTCTGTGTATAATCAGTTTTAGCTAGAAACTCTTATGCTCCTATTGTTTGTTTTCCCACCCTCTCGACGTGGAACCTTTCTAAAAGAGCAGTTTCCTGCTCAAAGGTATTGAAATAAATAAATAAAAAGCATACATAATAATTCTCTCTCTCCTAGAAGCTCGATGACTGACTACACCATCTCTAAACGCCACTCCAAGACTGCTGAAAGATGAACACTGTATCAACATGAGGTGCATCTGCACTAGTAAACCTCTCCTCACAGAAGGCTTTGCTTTCAGTCACTGCCCCTCCCAGGCTCCTTCCAGCCAGTGTGCTCTTCAATGTCTTGAGCTCCCTTAGCTGGGTCCTGTCCAAAGCTCCTACAAGGCTGAAGCATTTTATGCTAATTCGCACAGTTCCTTCAACTGCCTCACTTGGTTGAGAAATGTTGGCATGTTCCCACATACCATGAGGAGGTGTGAAAACCATGACCCAAGGGTGTTAAGGCCATTCACACGGGATCTGGTCTCGACAATTAGTACTAGTCACAGTTAAGGTCCCAAACAGCCTTTCCAGACCTAATGAGGGAGGCGATTTTTGATCATTAATGCTAAATTTCTTTTTCATCTTAAACACTGTTAATGAAAAACCTTGCCCTCCTGGTGCACTACAGCACTTACATAAACCTGGTAAGAGCAAGGCACTCAGTCCTCATCCTATGTTTACACATTACTAAAATAAAGGGTCCCTTTTCTCAGTAAATGCTGAATCATGTGACTGTCTGCCCAAATCTTGCATTTAATTCTGTTTTCACGATAAATGAGTGAAAACTATTTCCCAGAAGTACAAGAAAACGTCCAACCAAGTTACTTTAATCAACACAGTAAAGGAAAAACACATTTAACAGGTAAATGTAAACATAGCCAATGTTAGTGGCATGTCAGCCGAGGTAGACTTGTTATTGACAAAGCAGCAGTGCAACAAAAAGGGGACCTTTGGGATCTTGCTGAAATCAGACCCCACCCCACATTTCAGAGCTGCATTTTATGGTATCTTGAGTGCTGTCAGATTTATTTTTAACTAGTTAAAAGCTGACAGTTCCCATGTGTCAGAAAAATATGTCTGCCAGCATCTGACCCCATGGTGTTCCCTCACGCTTGTGCTCACTCCTATCGCTTCAAATGAAAGCAAGCATGAGAAGTAGGAAATGGTGTTGCAGTGTCAAATGTTGTCTAGTACACTTTTCTTGTACTAATACCTTTTAAAACGCTAACCGAAGAATTTGTGTACAAGCTTTCAAGACCTCTCATGAAGTGACCGAAGGTCTCGAAAGTATGTGTAAAAATTCTTCAGTTAGTCTAATTAAAGGTATTACTACATAGAAAGTGTACTAGATTTTCTGGAGACTAATATGGCACAACTGACCTGTCAAAGGTTGGTGAATGTATTCTTCTCCCACACCTGCATAATCTAATTCCATGTTGTTAACTAGTTTAAATTTAAACAACAATACACACAAAAAAAGGGGGGGGGGCTACGAAAGTAGCCAGACCCCATGGATACCCTTTTTGATGTACTGCTACTTTTAACTGTTTAATGCAACTTTCACAAAAAAAATGTTTTAACTCAGCTTTATTGTTATGATGCAGTGAACTCCAGCCTAATAAGGGGACATCACTGGCCAATTAACACACTTCTTCATGAGAAATTATTGTGCAACTTGTATCCAGAAACATGGTAATTACATCCTCTTTACAGTTTGACTTCCATCACAAGTCTGATGTTAACAAAAAAAAAAATAAATGGGAACTAAAAAGCCACTGGAGTGGCTTTATAAACCAAACAGAGAGAGAGAGAGAGAGAGAGAGAGAGAGAGAGAGAGAGAACACGCGCAGGGTTTAATGGACATGCCTGATAAATATATACATATAACAGCAGAACTCCACAATAACATTTGGGTAACATAGGCCTTGTTTATGGGTGTTGAGAAAATGGCAGAAAAGAGAAGGGATCAGTCTCCAGTGTCCAGTTTTGTTTGATTTCTGGTTTGCCTGTATTCAAAACTTAAAAAGTTGTATCTATACCAAGAGAAGCTGTCTGGCAACCAGTTTGTCACTTGATGACATCTTACCCATAGCAAATGGTTGCTTTCAATGGTGAAGAGAACTAAGGCAGTCTAACAGACTCTAATTCTACTTTTTTAATTTTTATGCTCCTCCCCACCTCCTGTGGCCAGCCACCCTCCTCCGCCAGATGCCATCCACTGCCCCCTGCAGCCACCAATTGATCCCCACTTGGGTGACCTGACATAACCCTCTGGGGGAGAAGTGCAGAGAGGCACATGCTTAGCCCAGGGATCGGCCGTGGGATGGTCAGCACGGGACTATCCCAGGCTACCACGGCATGCCAGGAACCGGTAGCCATCATCTAGTCAGGCCAGGGGGCATTTTCCATTTTTCTTGGCCCACTGCACACAACCCAGATTGGCCTGTGGGAGTGGCAACGGGAAGCACAAGGGGCATGTCGTGGCTACACATCTCCTAGCACATCTCCCAATCTGCCTGCAGGTGGCAAGGCCCTGCACCCTCCCCCAGAAGAAAGCGTCCAATGGACGCTCTGGATCCCTTCCCCACCGGTCCCCAATCCTGGCACCTGGGCTCGAGGCGCGAACCCAGGTTGCCAATGTGCCAAACGAACCCCTTCGCCCGGTGTCACGGAACTGATCCACTTCTACTTTTATGGTTTACCAGGAAAGACAAGGACATCCTGGGATTGAATATAATTTAATTCAAGCAAGATAAGTATTTAAATTTTATATATTTATAGTTATGTATTTTTTTATTGGACAGAATATAAGTATTTACATTTTATATATTTATAGTTATGTATATTTTTTTATTAGACAGAATATGTTTAATGTTCGGACAGGGTAAGCGAGTGAGGGAAGGGAGTCAGCTGCAGGACATGTGCCATGGCCAGTTCTCTAAAGGTGCTCTAGGAAATGGGGAGCAGATGTGTAGGACATCTGAGGTGTTTACGGTGGAGGTTGTTTACCTCAGAGCTGAAATTCAGAACCTGAGGTGAGAGCGGGCATACAGGACTTGTCTGCTTTTCCATTACCCCAGAAGCCCCAAGGGTTGCTCTGGGGGCTGGACTGTGGTGAACAGAGAGAGGAAATAGGTTAACTCTGGAAGAAGAGAGTTCCCCGGACTGCATATTCAGAACCATTTCATCCGTCTGGCGGTAGAGTTACGAGAAAACAGCCCCAACTGTGTGGGTGATGTTGATATACCCAGAGATAAGACTCCATCCAGTGATAAGCCAGCTAGGAGGGAGCACCTTAAGAGCAGGAAGGCTGGTTACAAGGTGAAAGTAATTGGGGACTCTATAGTCAGAGGAAAGAGAAGGCAGGTCAATGGCTCAGCACCGGGGCAAGATTGGTCATTCCATGGAGCAGCAACAGTGAAGGTACTTCCATGACTGGGCAGTTTGAGCAGAGTGGGGGGAGCCCAACATTGTGATTCACATAGGAATGAACAATCTGCAGCACTACAGTGTAGGTCAAATTAAAGAACGGTTCAGAGATCTAGGTACCAAACTGAAAGAAGCTGCAGATACAGGAGTCTTCTCGGAGGTAACGTGGATGCCATGTGCAGGAAAGAGTAGAAAGGACAGAATTTGGCTGTTTAACACATGGCTAAGGGCTAGTGTCATCTCTCTCAAATGTCCCTGATTGTGAGGGACATTCCTCATTTTACCCCTCAAAATTGCCCTGTCCCTCATCGCCACGTAGAAAAAGTTTCTGCCCACACAGAGACTGTATTGTAAATTTAAAGCAGACATTCATCATATTTTAAAATGCTAAATCCAACATGAACGTTGTAGAAGTGTACACAATGGTTTTCACAGTATTCTGGGCTTGTGTCTCCACATTTGAGGATGTGTCCCTCATTATGAGGGCCATGGTTCCTCATTGTCCCTCATTTTGAATGTCCATGCCCCTCATTTCAGAGATACAAAGTTGCGAGGCATGGTTCAGGGGCAGAAATTAACTTCTTTTAGTACTTGCACTGTGGTGCATGTAGCAAAAAAGTTACATGCACCAGAGTCACGTGATCTGCACTGGTCAAAATTATATTAAAAAAACTGAAAACAGTACTGATTCTGAAAAAAAAAAAGAGGGCTTAATTTTTTTCTGACCACATCTATCACTGGGGCTCAGAAGGGCTTTAATATTTTCTACACAAGCTCTGAAAGAGCTTTTATTTTTGTGTGTGTTTGTGTGTGTGCGCGCACTGGCCCTTAAGAGGGCTCAACTTTTCTGCCTGAATTTATTACTGGGTCCCAGAAGGGCTTTAAACTTCTCCCCTAGCCCCAAAAAGGGCTTTTATATATTTATTCTGTTATGTATATCCCTTATGTGTGCTTAATTTTTCTTTCCTAGCATGAATTTATCATTGGGGCCCATAAGTTACAGAAGGACATTGAGCTTCTCCCTGAGCACTAAAAAGGGCTTTTATATCTTTTAACATGTATTCCTTAAGATGGCTTGTAACATGGCAATTAATTCTAGCCACATTCTACAAGTAACTGATTGGATGAAATGCAACAGCTGACCCAAAAACTACTGTTCGTTAATTCCTAGGATGTACCCTGCTGTGTAATGCCCATAACAGTCACACAGAAATATAGCATTATATATTTCCCACCCACCTATGCAGTTGACACTGTTGCTCATCACGATCGTATTACTTGCAAAATGGATAATGTCTCCACAAGAAGCACCCGATACTGCCGTAACAGCACCAACCCATTGAACATCTGTGCTCTCACAATAAACGCTAGCCTCGCGATTGTATTCATTCTCAAAGAGATAATTTCTGCACAAGAAGTACTCAATATCTACCCTAATAGCACCATCCCATTCTACATCTGTGGTCTTACAATAAACACACCTTAGTACAGCTTGTCACAGAAGTCTCCCATTGAACAGTAGCATCAAGTACCAAACTGATGGTGAATCGGATAGGTGTTGAAAGTGTGTTTTATTTTTGTACTTGGAATCTTTAAAAACTGCAAAGTAATACTAAGCTTTTGTGAAATTGGTCGTGTAGTGAGTCCTAGTGAGTGGTATGAATGTATGCAAATTATTTAGTTTCACCCACAGATCTTAGCGTTTCTGTGTGAGAAGTAAACCGAGCGCCTTTTTGATCAACAAAGTAGTATTTAGGAAGTTTTAAACACTAGCATACTAATGTTAGATCGGTAGTAAACTTATAGCAGCATTTCTCCATAAATGAGTAGTGCAGCAGTCACAATATTAATGCACATGGTTCAATTTTGCCATTATTTGTATTGTAACATGGCTTTTTCCATAAAAGAAATTTCAACCTGTCTTGTAGTATTTGTCTTTTCCTACAATAATTGTAGCCAGCGCTTGCCATGTTAAAAGCGCATTAATCCCCTCGAAAGGAGGCATTTATTAATGCATGGTTGGGTGGTGGGAGCACTCGATCTTGTGCACACCTCCCCCCAAAACCATGCATTAATTCCTAGTAAATGCCTCCTTTCTCAGGGATTACTTCTTACTTTTGTTCTCCCCATGCCCTGAAAATCAAAATTTAAATACCTGTAAATTTTCTTTCTCTGACAGCTGGTCTCCAGGCTTCTTTACTCATGGGCTATACCTCCTGATGCTGAAAGAAGGCAGGAATCAGACCTCTGCAGCAGGGAACATCCAGCCCTCCACTTCCCGTCTCCCTCGGTTCTTCCTAAAGCAGTCCAAATGTGGCACTACTACAAGAACTTGGAAACAAAAAACAAGAATGTTAAGGCATATATGGCCATGAGGCCAGCCAACAATATACATTCTGGGAGAGAATCCGAAGCCCAGAGACCAGCCGTTGGAGAAAGAAAATTTACAGGTATTTAAATTTCAATTTCCCTCTCCTAAGCTGGTCTCCAGGCTTCCTTACTCATGGAATACACAAAAGCAGTACATCCCAGATGTCCTGGGTGGGAAGAATGTCAAGTGTCCATAAGGATCCACCACTGTCTGAAGCGTTTGGCGGCAAAGGATGCCTCCGCCGAGGACATCACGTCCAGCTTATAAAATTTTGTAAACATTGGAATGGATAACCAATTGGTCGCTCTGTATAAGTCTGCTGGAGATGCTTCTCTGAAGTACGCCCCCGAAGGGGCCATAGCACTGGTGGAATGGGCTCTCACTGGGCCAGGCAAGGTTACTCTGGCCTGATCATGAGCCCTATAACTATCTTAGTTTGTCTTTAAGCTGGGGGGGGGGTTGCCTTTCAGTAATCACATCCTTATACTGACTGTGACACTCATGGCTTGATTTGGGAGTTATCTGCTTCAGCAGTGTTATCTTATGTCAATTAAATTTATGTGCAGTAGGATTCTTTGTATGTGCGTTGCACCAAGCACATCTGAACCCAAGGTTCATTCGGACTGAGGGCAGCATTGTACTGTTAAACTTCTCTGACATCATCTTCTGGTTTTTTTTAAATGAGTATTTTAAACCAATGGGGATTTTTCTGTTTTCTCTGCATTATCTAGCTGTTATAAATATCGTATTTTCTAAACAACTGCCATGAGCTTCGAAGAAGGACTGGTTGGTCTAAAGCTAGAGCACTTTGTTCTGTTGTTACATCTATGTTGGTCCATTAAACGGTATCAAATCATTTGCTTCTGGATCTATTCTTGCAAGGACCAATACGGCAACTACTAAATCTAGATTTCAACATGGAAGATACGAATTCGCCATAGAATATGGCAGTTACATAACATCAAGAAGAAATTGGCACAGCTAGACAGTGACATCTATTTTCTAACCCAGTGCAAGACGAGAAACATTATCCCTAAAGGTCTTACTATTTGGAATCCATTAAGAAATACAAACAATTCTACTTATGCAGAACAACTTTGTCATAGGACCTCTGAGAAACTGAGAAATCACAGGATTCGCATGTCATATGCCCAAAAAGTTGTTCTTAACAAAGAGTTTGCTGAAATTGTAACCACTCTGGAAAGGGTGTCTGGGGAACCTATTCAAGACATCTTGCGAGAGATACACATTAACTACCAAAGGACCTTAAGAAAGCATGCTTGTGAAAATAGGAAATTAGATGCCCTTCAACATACCATACTTCCTAACAACCATGAAGCACATAATGGAGTCACTGAACAACAACACAATACTGATGGGCACCTTTCAGCTGTTAATTTGTCCAACCACACACTGACTACTGGAGAACTGAATGTACTTTCAAAGGGCCTCACTTTCTGCCCAACAAAACCACTGGATAACATACTGTTTTGTGGTGAACTACAGGAGTACTTCCGTAGATTGAGACTTAAAGAATTCTTTCATGGCAGGGAAGAAATCACTGGTAGTGAAGACAGTACAAAAGCAATAATGTAATGGATAAGAAAAAGGAATCTGATATTACCCCCTCAAGTGGGCGTAACAAAAAACTAGACAATTATATTAATTGTTTCCGCCAACAAGTCAGTGGTCAGATCCTTACCAGGCAAAAACAAACCCATTATAACCTCTCTCCACTGGAACGGAGAGCTATAGGGACACTGAAATCAAACCACAACATTGTCATCAAAAAAGCTGATAAAGGTTCTGCAGTGGTGATTTTAAACAGAGAGGATTATATTACTGAAGCTAATAGACAGCTAACAGATCTTACATACTACAGAGAACTGGAGTGACCCCACTACAAGATATAAAGATGAACTATGTGACTTAATTAAAACTTTTCCTGACCATGTCCGAAGAAACTAGCTCACCTCATTCCTGCTGAACCAAAGCCAGGGACATTCTACATGCTGCCTAAAATACATAAACCTGGCAATCCAGGGAGACCCATAGTCTCTGGTAATGGTACCTTGACTGAGGGGATCTCAGGGTTTGTGAGACCATTTGAAACCGCTGGTTATGGAAAGAGACAGTTATATCCAGGACACTACGCACCTGTTGCGTGTACTTTCTGGTTATAAGGATTTACCACCTGATACCATTTTAGTGACAATGGATGTAACATCCCTCTACACTAATATTCCACACACAGATGGCATTGCAGCATGCCTTAAATACATACATGAGAAAGGACCTGACCAAAACATCAACCCTGGAGTGGTGGGGGAACTTATGGAATTCATTTTGACACATAACAACTTCAACTTCAATGGTAAACATTCTGTTCAAACTATGGGAACAGCTATGGGCACCAAAATGGCTCCACAGTATGCTAACCTCTTTATGGCTGACTTGGAGGAGGATTTTTTAAGGCAGTACCCCCACAAACCACTGGCTTATTTCCGTTACATTGATGATTTGTTTATCACCTGGACGGAAGGCACAGATGCACTCAAAGATTTTCATCACAAACTTAATAATCTCCATCCTACTATAAAGCTTACCTTGGAGTACTCTACCACCAAGGTTAACTTTCTGGACACCACAGTCATCATTAAGGATGGAACCTTACATATATGTATTTACAGGAAGCCAACAGACAGACAGAGATACCCGCACAGGAAAAGTAACCACCCAAACCATACAAAAAAATCTGTCATATACAGTCAAGCACTTCGTTGTCAACGTATTTGTTCAAATAAGGATGACAGAGATACACGTTTGGCTATGTTGAAAAACACCTTTATGGAGCAGGGACACTCTTCCAGGGAAATTGACAGGATAACAGAACGGGCAACACAAGTACCAAGACAACAACTACTTCAATATAAGGAAAAGACAGCTACAGAAAGAATACCCTTGGTAGTCACATACCATCCAGACCTTGAACGTCTGTGTAAGATTATTAAAGATCTCCACCCAATATTTAGTAGGGATGCACCCTTAATTGTATTTTTAAGGAACTCCCACTACTATCTTTTAAACAACCGCCAAATTTATCCAGCCTAATTATTAGAGCAAACTTTCACGGAACAGAATACCATGTCACACAATGGCACACGACCCTGCAATCAACGCCCTGCAAGACTTGTGGGCTCATTTCTACCTCAGACTGTGTGGTTACATCACAAAACAGACAATTCCAGGTGCATGGGAGTTATACATGCATGTCACGACATGTTGTTTATTTCATTCAGTGCAAGAGATGTCCACAAACAGGTTATGTAGGAGAACCCAACAGCTCTGCACTAGGATGAACTCACACAGACATACTATTACAGCAAGGAAGACTGAAAAACCAGTGGGGCATCACTCCTCCCAGCCTGACCACTCAGTCTCAGATATGTCAGTAATGGTCTTAAAGGAAATCTCAAAAACACACAACAGAGACGAGCTTTTGAGATTAAACTTATTTACATCTCAATATGGTAGCAGATGGGATGAACTTGGATATTGGCTTTATGGGACACTACGAAACTAACATCCACAGACCTTTTCTTCTTCAAACTGACATATTATAGGACTTCAGCATGTGAGATGTGGATGCGTGTGTATGTATGTGTGTGGGTATGTGTTGTGAGGTATGTGATATAACAGATGTGGGGCTTGCTGTCACATTGAGGTAAGTCTCTATTTAGCTATATGGAGTTATAATGTGTTACTATTTTTATTTCACACACATAAAGCATTTCTCCTTACTTTTTATCTTTGCCTGTGGGGGGGGGGGGATTGATTCCATTGCACCATATTCAGATTACCCAGCCTGCTAGTGTACATACAGGAGTGTTATCTTATACTGTTATATATAATTTTTGTAACTCTGTACATATTGGGATGTGATCTCATTTGTGGGGTCCTGCATATCTTTTTACATTAGGCTAATATTGTAGTAATTTACTCAGGATTTCATGACAAGTTGTATTCCTTTGGGGAACAATTACAGTGACTGAAGTTAATATAGGTTCACTAGGAGAGATTGAGTGAGTGTGTGTGTGTGTGTGTGTGTGTCTGTCTGTGGGAGAGAGAGAGAGAGAGAGAGAGAAAAAGGAGGGAGAGAGAGAGAGAGAACAACATCTCGTTTAAGCTATGTATCTCCCCCACCCACATTATTGTGATGTGGGGTGGGTTAGGTTGTATTGTTTGTATGAACAGGAGGAGATAAATTACATTTTTATCTCTTTTTCAGATTCCCTAGACACTTGTGGTACATGAAGTTGCTACATTCTCAGTATATATTGACATCAGTACATATCAGGCTGCATGGTCTCAATTCCTTGAGGTTCCTCGACTAGAGTTTTTGTTTAACCTAATATTATCAATTTATATTTAAATTATCATTTATATAGTCCTGAGGTTTTTGTAATTTCTTGGGCCTTTTATTTAGCTTGAGAATACAGCTGGGTGGCATGTCCAGCTAGGTTTCACATCACACAATGTGCACTGATGTTTTTTAGACAACTTTACTGGTAATTCTTGTCTTTAATGCATACATTGTAATTTCATGAGCCCTATAACTATCTTAGTTTGTCTTTAAGCTGGGTGGGGTTGCCTTTCAGTAATCACATCCTTATACTGACTGTGACACTCATGGCTTGATTTGGGAGTTATCTGCTTCAGCAGTGTTATCTTATGTCAATTAAATTTATGTGCAGTAGGATTCTTTGTATGTGTGTTGCACCAAGCACATCTAGAACCAAAGTTCATTCGGACTGAGGGCAGTATTGTACTGTTAAACTCTCTGACATCATCTTCTGTTTTTTAAATGAGTATTTTAAACCAATGGGGATTTTTTTTCTGTTTTTCTCTGCATTATCTAGCTGTTATAAGTATTGTATTTTCTAAACAACTGCCATGAGCTTCTGAAGAAGGACTGGTTGGTCCGAAAGCTAGAGCACTTTGTTCTTGTTGTTACATCTATGTTGGTCCATTAAAAGGTATCAAATCATTTGCTTCTGGATCTATTCTTGCAAGGACCAATACGGCAACTAATAAATCTAGATTTCTGGCCTGATCATAAGCCGTGGATGTGACGGATAGAATGTCTGGCTACAGAGCCTTTTGAATCCTTGTTACTCATAATTCTGGCCCGTAGTTGAAATGAACAAACTTTACGTTTTGCGAATAGCCTCCGTTCTCTTAATATACATTTTCAACACTCTTCTTGGGTCTACTGGATGAAATTCCCTTTCCTTATGGCTTTTAGGAAGTGGGCAGAAGGAAGGAAGAATGAACCCTTGATTATAATGGAAGGGAGACAACTTTTGGCAAAAAACCTGGATCTGTTCGGAGTACCACAGAGCTTGATAAAAGAGAGTGTTCAGCTCTTGGGTGAACAATGCTCTTAGTTTGCTGATTCTCCTGGCTGAAGAAATAGCTATGAGAAAAAGGCGACCTTCATTTTGAGATGCATGAGGGATGTCTCCCTGAGAGGCTGTAAAGGAACTTTGGTCCTAGCCTTGAGAACCAGATTAAGACTCCAAGGTGGTATCGGGTTGATTGGAGGGTGTTTTAATGTTGCTGCCTTTAGAAACCTCTAGACATGGGGATGTAAGCCCATCGATTCCCCTGAATCCAACAACAGGAGTGCCCCAGGGCGGAAACCTGAACTCTTGAGGTGGCTGGTTGCAGTCCTTTGTCCAACCCATCTTAAAGGAACTGCAGTAGTACAGGTGATTATACTGGATAGTTCTATATGTGACTGGAATGAAGTCAGAACCAGAATTTCCTTCAGATTCCACAATACACTTTAGAGGAGGAAGGGCTACACAAGTTCCCCCTCATTTCAATAACAAGAGCCGTGTAGCCTAGCTCCTTGGAGTTTTCCCACTCAATCTCCAGCCTAGAGCGACAGGTTATTCAAACTGGGATGCAGAACCGGACTTTGATGGATAAGGTCCATGCTGAACTTGAAAGTTAGAGGTGGTCGCCTTGACAGATGAATGAGAAGTGGGAACTATGGGCGGAAAGACCATAAGGGACAGACTAGAATCATGTCTGCCCTGTCCACAGCCACTCTGTGGAGGATTCTTGATAGAAGTGGTATTGGAGGTAAGGGATACAGGAGACCGAACTGACCTGAGTCTAGGGAAAAGGTGTCCTAAGCCACCACTGGCTCGTCCTTAGCCAGGGAGCAGAATTGCTTTACCTTGGAGTTCTGCCAGCAGGCAAAAAGATCTATCTGAGGATTGCCCCACTGTTCTGTTAGGATGTGGAAGGCACTGTCCTTCAGCCCCCATTTCCCTCGTAGAAAAACCCTGCGACTGAGCCAGCCTGCTGTGACGTTTTCCTATCCTTAAATATACATTGCTCAGTGGTGCTCAGCCCACTGAAAGAGAAGAATGAAGTACCTTAGCATTTTTTAGCTTCTTGTACCACCCTGATGGCTGATGTATGCCAACATTGTCCAATTGTCAGTTGGAATCAGTCCATTCTGATTGATGAATTGATGTTCAGAGTGCCTCAGGGCAAGGTATACTGCGCTCATCACAAGAACGTTTATGCTGTACCTTGTACCCAACAGCGACCACCTGCCCTGTGCTGACAGCTGATGTAAGAGAGCCCCCAACTCCTGAGGCTTGCATCAGTCGTGATTCGGGTTTGGTGTGGATGGCTCACCTTGCAACCCCGTCATGACCTCTCTCCTCCAAGAACATCACTGGAGGGAGGGTTAAATCTGTCCCAATTAGCTGTGTGAAAAAATAAGCAGGCAGCTGAGGAGCAATGTGATACTCCTTAATGAGCTTTAGCCGATCCCTACATTTAGCTTCCAGGGGAAAGACCTTGTTGGCTTGTGTCCTGATGTCTGCCCCAAAGAGGATTTAGGTCTGGCCTGCAGTTAGGGAACTCTTTCTCCAATTTATGAGAAATCCATGTGCCAATGGGCCCAGACTACCTCCACCCCTGCTTGTACTGCTTGATTGAGCTGTGGGGCCTTTATGCAGACTACACCCGCTACTGGCATCTTTAATAATGTCCGTGGGTCTGAGGAAAACCCAAATAGCAGAGTTCTGAATTGAAGAACTGCTCCCCCACATTGAACCTGAAATAGTGCTTGTGTAGTTCCTGAATGGGAATATGCAAATCAGCATCTTGCAAATCGATGGATGCCGGAAAATCCCCTTTTTGCGACTCCCTGATGCTTGATGACCAGATTTCCACCTTGAAGGGTCTGCTGCGGATAAAACTGTTCAGGAATTTGAGATCTAGGAGTGGCTTAAATCCCCCTGTGCATTTTGGCACTATGAAGAATAGGGAGTAACCCCACAACTGATCTCTGTGGGGGAACTTTGCTCAATAGCTCCTGCCTGTAGAAGGTTTGTAATGGTTTGTAACATCGCCTGTCTTTTGGATGGGTTGCCAGAGATAGAGGAGAGCACTACACGAGGTAGTGGGGGTTTGCTGGTGATGTCTAGGACCCCTCTGTCCAACTTGGTTTGGACCCATTCCTCGAGAAAATTTGAAAGTCTACCCCCTACTCGAGGATGGGCCCGGATAGCTTGCACCTATACTTGTTGCTGATCCCTGTGTCTCTGGTGCCACCATCGCCACCAAATCTGCCCCCTCTGAGGTTATGCTGGCTACGCGAGGAGAACCATATTCTTTTTCCCTGAGAAGTTAGAGTATGACCCTAGTTGTAAGCTTGGGTATGAAATTTACATCTGGGGTCTGAGGACCATGAATTACCACAGCCCTTGACTGAGGCATGTGCACCTTAGCCATCTCCCCTGACTTCTTCACCATCTCCTTCAGGGCTGACCCAAACAGGAGAAAACCTTCAGGGTGCATTACCAAACGGCTCTTCGAAGAAGTGCCTGCTTGCTAGGTCCAAAGTCAGAGGTTGTGGCAAGCCGAGGTTTGAGCGTTGCTCCTGACAGCCTCCTCTGACATGTCTGCTGCCTAAGCCCATTAACTGCAGCTAATGAATAATAGGAGTGTTCTTCTCTGGGTCTTTAATAGGTGTGTTCTTCTCTGTGTCCTTAGGGAATTGAAAAGCTAAATCTGAGGCCCAGGTCAGGACGGTTCTGGCCTAAAAAAGGTTGATGGCTGCCACCTTGAGAGACATTGCTGATCTGATGCTTAGAAGGCCTTCTTGAGCAAGGCGTTCACTTTCCTGTCCAATGACCATCTGTTTGGTTAGGTTTGAAATCAGAGGTTAGCTTCTGGGGCAGTTTAACCACTTTTCAGGTTGCTTCTTGTCAAACCTGAGAAGCTTAGAGATCTGCCAGGGCACTGGACAGGTGCATTTTGGACCTTGCTGTTCCTCCTTTAGCAAATTCCCTTATGGGCAGGAGGAATAGGAAAAGCTGTTGTCAGTTTGGAGGTAGATGTCATGCGAAAAACCTGTTTCAGTTGTGTGGGAGCTGCCGGCGGAGGTCCAAGAGAAATCTCGGCTGTGACCTTTTTTATGAAAACTTTAGGCCGCCCACCAGCTCCCCCTCTGGGAGAAGATAAACTGGAGTCTTAGGAGTCTGAGAAACGCTATGCTTTCCTTTAAGAGTGCCCCTAGATTTCCTTTGAGAACTAGATCTTTTCTTTCTCCTGTGATGTGAGGAATGTTGATCCTCCTCCTCTAAGGATTTCTGTTCCCGTGTTGATTTTTTTGTTTTCGTAGTGATGTAAGGAAACTGCCCCTTGGGGGTGAGGATAAGGCAGGGTCCTCTTTCTTTTGCCTTCTGGTGAGGGCTCATGTCTGGTGATCCCAGGTTGTCAGTCGAAGCATACTGGATCCAGAACAAGGTCCTATTTAACTTGTTTATGAGGTCTGGTGCCAGAGAGGGGGGCTGCAGACTGCTGGGTCTCTCTGGTGGCTGCATGGCTTATTCTGACTTGTCTGTTGGCTATCAGACTGAGCCGAGGAAAGGTTTGCCTCTGTCGTGTCTTCCCCATTCGTAGACGCTGCCTCCTGACATTTTAGGCAAAGCGACCCAGCCAAGGTGAATTAGTAGCAGGGGACTTGCAGCACTGGCATTTTCTGCCCCTTGAAGGTTTGTGTGAGGACATGACACCAAAAAGGCCTTACTCCCCTTTAATTCACCCCCCCGTAGGCTTCCTGATGCTAAGCTGCTGAAGCTGCGATTAATTGTGTTGGCCCTTTAAGAATTGTGCTGGCCCTGTAAGGGCGAAATACTGAGCTGTCCCCCTTGTGTAATCAATAATTGTACTGAATTCCTTAGAGACTATGCAGGAATCCCTCTGGGCATCACTGCTTGCTGGTTTGGGGGGAATGGGGTGGGGAGGCTGCAGAACACCGAGCAAAAGCTCTGAATTAGCCCTCCTCCTGCTCCGTAGCGCTCGTCGATGAGAATTCTCTGATCGTCGACGAGCCGCTACAGCAGCGCTGCAGGCCCACCATCGATAAGCAGCTGAGGTGATCAGATTGCCAGCCATCGACAGGTTGCTCCCGATTATGACTCCTTATGCCCCATAGTGCTCGTCGACGACAGTTCCCTTGTTCCGCTGGTCGAAGAGAGTTCTCTTGTTCCAGATTAGGGTTCCTCATGTCCCGCAGTGCTCACTGACGAGAGCTCCCTGTACGTTGACGAGCTGCCATAGTCATGCTGCAGGCCCACCACTGACGAGCGCCTGACGCAAACAGAATGCCGCCCTTCAACAGAAAATATATGGAGCTGCCATCAGTGCGGAGACAGATCCTTCCTAAGCACTCCAGTGCTGTTTTTATTCCCCCTAAACAGACTTTCACTGCATTGTAGAAGCATTCCAGGTTGAGCCCAGAAATCGTGGGAAAAAACACCGCAGTGAAGTGGGGCCAGTCTGTGCAGCTTGCAAGGCTGAGACTGGAACCCACACAGGAGCTCTGAAACACAGCTATGATTCCTCAAATTTTCAAATTAAACAGAAATTGTTTGACTTACAGTCTGCTGTCTTCAGCTCTGCCATATGGCAGAGCTCTGCTTGCAGAGTACCTGCCAGTCTGAAGGCAGGAAGTAAACTGAGGGAGACAGGAAGTGGAGGGCTGGATGTCCCCTGCTGCAGAGGTCTGATTCTTGCCCTCCTATCAGCATCAGCATCAGCAGGTACAGCCCATGTGTAAGGAAGCCCGAAGACCAGCTTAGGAAAGAGAGGTTTCTTTTGGTTAAAGATGTTTGTGTGCTGTTATGAATGCCTCGCGTTGCTCTCCATCACGCTGTCCCAAAAGCAAAAAGGGACACAGCAGTAGAGGTGAGCATGAACTGTCAACTGTGCATGCACACTCGAGTTGTGACAGTTGACACTTACTACATCTCTCAGACTCTTTCTGATTATCAGTGGGCATGAAACCTGCAGGAACACACTTTGGAGACCTGGTGAACCACGTGACATTGGGTTGGGATGTCAGAACATGTGTGTTCATCACTTGCCCAGCCCCACTACAGGGATGTGCTGAAGCATTCAGGGTCCAAAGCCCTACAAACTACATGAACAACAGTGCAAGTGAGGGAAAAAACAACTACATGCACTGACCTGGTCCCACTTGCACAGGGAACAGGCTGTGTATGTTAATTTCAATCCCTGATATGGCTGGTGTGGACAGGAGGGGTTCAGGTTGTTGGGGGGGTGGGGAGCTGACCTTCCTTCTGGGATGATGACAGGCTGTTCAGAAGGGACCAATTAAGTCTGAGTAGAAGGGGAACACTTAAATGGCCATTTATATTGGGAGTTTAAACTAGAAAGTGGAGACTTTAACTGGGTACAGAGACTAGATCAGGTTCACTGTGGGATCCTAAATGCCCCCCAGTCAAGCAGTATGGTAGGTACTATTACAGGAATAGGGAAGGAGAAAGACAACGAATAAAGCAGTAGAGACAAGAAGATGGTACACTTGAAGTGAGATGGAAGACAAAAATTCTAAAAGTCTGAGCAACAAGATGAATGAGTTGTAGGCAGTGATGGCTGCAGAGGAAATGGACACAGGGACTATTACTGAAACTTCGGCTAATTCAAGTAACTTCTGGGACCTAAATATTCTAGGGTACGAGTTATTCAAGAAGGATGGGGAAAACAGGAAGGTGAGGGGTGGCAGAGTATGTGGGGGCAGAAAGGGTGACAGGTGATAGAGGATGCATAAATCATGTCAGAGAATGGAGTTTGAGTCAGTATGGCTTCAGGCATTGGAAAGAGGAAAAGGAAACACAGCATAAGGGTAATGTAGAGATCACCAGCTCAATCAGTGGAAATGGAAGTAACACTGGAGAGGGAAATAAAGAAATTGGCAGGACTGGGAGAACAGTGTTCGTGAGAGACACCAACCCTCCAGACATAGACTGGGGGAAACAGGTGGCTAGGAACCAGAACAGGTAAGGATTTGTGGGTGTCATACAGGACTGATTCATCACATACTGGGCGAGCAAGACCATGGTGTTGCGGTGGGGCAGTACGTGATCTGGAGTTGTCCAATAAGGACATTGCTAGGGATGTTAAGAGTGAAAGCCCCGGTTGCTCAAAGTAATCATTGCACAGTGTGATTTAGCAAGAGATGGATCGCAGAAAATGACTAGCACAAGGATTTGGGATTTATAAAAACAAACGGATTTCAGAATAATGGAGGAGAAAACACAGGACGGACTTAAAGACTTGAAAAAAACTGATGGGGTTGAAGAAAAACAGGTAGCATTAAAGGATGCTATTTCAGAGACAACTCAGTAATGTCTCAGGAGCACAAGAAAATCCAAGAAATTTAGGAAACAATGTGATTTGACACGCGACTCAGACTAGTAGGAAAAAAATATGCATTCAAGGTTTATAAGCAAGAGCAGAGTAAGATGAATAGAAAGCGGTATGATGAGAACTGGTGTACAAGCAAAAAAATTGCCAAGGTTGCAAAGGCAGAATTATGGCTAGCAAAAAATGTAAAGGAAAATGACAAATCCTTTAAAATACATTAGAGAGAAAAAGGAAGATAAGAGAAAGCATAAAAAGGGGAAGGAAAGAAGGGGTTAGTACAGCTGATAATAAAGAGAAAGAAATAAAACTAAATGCCTCATTTCAGCAGACTCATAGGGGTTGCAAACCTCCCTCACCCAACACATTTTATAGATCCAGACCCTAGGGAAACCTTGTTTTAAGCGTTCCTAGGGGTATCAGTGGATATCAGGGATTGCTAGAGACATCATAGGGGTCACAACTCCAACCCCTAAAAGATGCCACTGAGTAAATGAGTATATTTTTAAATATCCATAGTAGAGAAAGCTGTCTCACACCCAGATAGCAGGACGAAATTTACAGGGGATACGTGGGACAAGTTTCAAATGGCAAGTCAAGGCAATTTTATTTATTTAGAGTGCCCTATACAAAAATCTCAGGGCACTTCACATACACAAATCAAACAATGATAATTATCCAATAAAAAACATAAATACAATCAGCAGTAAATCTCAAAATGAGAGTACTACTAAATAACATCAGATCTGGGGAGGAATAACAAGGGAATGGGTGAGGCAGCGGAATGGGGAGCGGTGGATGTCGCTTACCGGGATTTCAGCAAGGTCTTCGACACCGTTCCACATAAGAGGCTGGTAAATAAGATGGGTAGTCTGGGCATGGGGCACAAGGTGGTAAACTGTGTTAGGAACTAGCTAACGGACAGGAGGCAGAGGGTGGCCATAAATAGGATACAATCAGGAGGGGGTACCCCAGGGATCAATCCTTGGGCCAGTCCTGTTCAATATATTCATTAATGGCACTGGGGAAGGTCTGCCTGTTTGTAGATGACACCAAGATCTGCAACAGGGTGGATACTCCAGACAGGGTGGAGACAATGAAGAGGGAGGCAGTATAGAAACATAGACTTTGACGGCAGATAAGGACCACTTGGCCCATCTAGTCTGCCCATTTTCCTACCTACAGGATAGGCTGCAGATCCTAGTTAACCAACAGCCTATTTTTTCCTACCCCCCACAAGAATTGCCTTATGTCTGTCCCATGCATTCTTGAATTCTCCCACAGTTTTAGACCCCACAACCTCCTCAGGAAGGCTGTTCCATGCATCCACTACCCTCTCTGTGAAATAATACTTCCTCACATTGCCCCCTCTATCTTTAAATTCTGTCTCCTTGTTCTTGCACGTCTCTTTTTCTGAAAGATGCTACCCTCTTGGACTTTGTTGATTCCACTGAGGTACTTAAAAGTTTCTATCATGTCCTCCCTCTCCCTTCTTTCCTCAAGGATATACATATTAAGCTCCTTTAGTCTCTCCTCATACAGCTTCTCTTGCAGACCCTGCACCATTTTAGTTGCCCTCTTCTGGACTGCCTCTATTCTGTCTATGTCCTTGCAGAGAGGGGGTCTCCAGAACTGGACGCAGTACTCCAGATGGGGTCTCACCAACTGTCTGTACAGAGGGATAACAACTTCCTGTTTTCTGCTGCTGATGCCTCTCCCTATGCATCCCAGTATACCCCCAGCCCTCCCTACTGCCTTCTCACATTGCTTGCTAACCTTAAGGTCACTTGATATGATTACCCCCAGGTCCCTTTCCTTTTTTGTTGTTGTTACTACTACCTCCCCCATTGTGTATTCTTCCCCTGGGTTCTTGTTTCCTAGGTGCATTATTTTGCACTTCTTTGCACTGAATCCTAGCTGCCATACTTCTGACCATTCCTCCAACCTTGCCAAGTCCCTTCTCATCCTTTCCACGCCTCCTTGTGTATCAACCCTGTTGCAGATCTTTGTGTCATCTGCAAAGAGGCATACTTTTCCTTCCAGTCCCTCTGCAATGTCACTTATGAAGACATTAAAAAGGACTGGACCCAATACTGAACCCTGCGGTATAGCGCAATGGTTTAAGGCTCTGAGCTGCAAATCTAGTGACATCCAGCAGACCAGACCTGGGTTTGAATCCCAGCAGCTTCCACTTGCATACTGTGTGACCCTGAGCAAGTCACTTAACTTCCCTGTGCTCCCAGGTTGCACTTGTAAAAAAGCTTTCAGCTTAGTGTGCTACTCCTGGTTAAACAACTAAAAAAAAAAAAGAGGGACCTAGGGAAGCTTGAAAAATTAGCTGAGGTGTGGCAACTGAAGTTTAATTCAAAGTGCAAGATTATGCACCTGGGACATGGGGAGGAGTTGCTGACAATCACCAAGGAAGAAAGAGACCTAGGGGTTATTATACTGGATTACCTGAAGATGTCTAAGCAGAGTATCAAGGCTGCAGGGAGGGCCAGCAGCATGCTGGGGCGCATAGGCAGAGGTATCACTAGCACAAGGCGGTAGGTAGTGATGCCTTTGTATATAAAACACCAGCCAGGCCTCACCTAGAGTACTGTGTGCAGTTCTGAAGGCCACACCTTCGTAAGGACATTGACAGGGTGGAGGCGGTCCAGAGAAGGGCAACTAAGATAATATGGGGCTTACACCACAAAACTTATGAGGAGAGATTAAAGGACTTCAATATGTCCTTGCTGGAGGAGAGCTGTGGGGGCATGATAGAAACATTCAAGTACCTGAAGGGCATTAACAAGGTGCAGGGGGGAGACATCTTCCAATATAGGAGAACTAAAAGAACGAAAGGGCATGATATGAGAAGTTGGCAGGCCAAGAGGGAATGTGAGAAAGTTTTTCTTTATGGAGAGAGTGGTGGACACATGGAATAGTCAAGGTGGTGGGAGCAAGCACTGTGGAGAGATTTAAGCATACCTGGGACAGGCATAAAGGAACCTTGGAGGTAGGGCAGAGGGAGGGGAAGCCACTGACCAGTTAGGGTCAAAGGCCGTAACCAAGCATAGGGTTTATGGGCAGACTGGATGGGCCTAGTGGTCCTTATCTGCTGATAATTTCTATGTTTCTATGTAAGTAACTGGGAAACTTAATCAGGAAATCTCCAGGACAGAAACAAGGCAGGTGATGGTGGAAGCACTGTCAGTCCTCTATGTGGTAACAACAGCAACTGGTATAGTACCTGAAGACTGCTGGGTTGCTAATGTGGTTCCACTGCACAAAGCAGGTGACACGGAAAACCCAGACAACTGTAGACCTGTGAACCTAACACCATGGGAAAACGTTTGGAAACAGAAACGGAGAGAATTTTTACAGGGAGGAGATGATTCGAGTCCATCTAGTCTGCACTGTTCCTACCTATACAGGTGCCCCACCAGCCTAGTGCTGTATGTGCACAGCAGGGCCCCCTAGTGGTACCTCAGCCCCTTCTCCACTCACGTAGTCCCTCTTTCCACCCCGAGTCCTAATCAACCCCTTATGTTTGTCCCGCCCCTCTTGAAATGCTCCATGATTTTCATTTCCACCACCTTCTTAGGCATCCCATTCCACCTGTCCAGCACTCTTCCCATGAAGAAGTATTTCCTCTTACCTTTTCCAAACCTCCCCACCATCACCATGTCCCCTTTTGGTGGACCCCTTGAAACACTTGAAGAGCTGCAAGAAATCAACCCTAATTATTCCTTTTTGCTAAAAGCACAACAAAAAAGGGACTTCGAACAGGAAGCGGACTGGACCCTATTACAAATACCCTAGCAGCAGCCAGACTGACCACTAAGGAAAGAGCAATACATTGTGCTGAAATTATTTGCCCTTTTAGATTACTTAGGAAGGGGACAGATATCCATTTTGCATAATACATTCAAGTTCCTGCAGGATGGACAGGATTTGAAGTTAGCCCAGAAACAGGAAAAAGCTCTGACCGTAGGCATCACCTCAGAAGATAGGAAACAAACTTGAGAGAATGTTCTCCACACTCCCACCTCTAATCACTGGCAGACATTTACATGGCAAATGCTCAAAAACTACGTCAGGACTCCTTCTGTCACATGATGTCACGATACAGTCACATACACTGACAGGTATTGAGAGGACACGGTGAGAATGGGGACCACACACATATCCTGTGGGGATGCAAAGCATTACAACCTTACTGGGGACAGGTGACAGAAGTAAGAGAGAGCTGAGCTATCTCCACTCAGTTACACGGGTCCAACATATTGCTGCGTGTTCTGCCCAGAGGAAAAAAAATCCAAGCAACAAATATTTAACAAATTTATCGCTGCGGCTGTAAAGGCCATCATGATCAAGTGGCTGTCAAATGTAATTCCTAAAGAGGAGGACTGGACAGAGCCTCTGCAAGGGTATTATGTCAACAGAGTTTGTACTATCCCTCCCTAGGAATAAGAAGGGACAAAGGGGGGGGCAGACTGGATGGGCCACAGGGGTTGTTTTCTGCCATCAGATTTCTGTGATTCTATGAGCACAACTTTGAATGGCTCCCATTTCTGGAATATATGGAAACAAAAGAGAGTAAATCAATATTGAACTTGATGAACAATCCTCATGATGTGTCATTAAATGGAGAAAATATACCATGCAAATGATCTAGGATTGCTCTGAATGAGGTATTTGGTAAAGAGAACAAAGTGCATGCTGGCCTGCTAGTGCAGAGGCACGATCGCCGTCTGCAGCGCCGACGACCCAGGTTTGGGAACGGACTCGGAAGTTGGAAGGCCGGCCGGGGAAAGTAGGATTGAGCATCCAGTGGACTGCTCTCCTACTCTGGGGGGAGGTGGGGTTGAGTATCTGGCCTTGCAGCGGACCCAGGACTTCCTGCAGTCGGTGCCTGCATGTTCAGGGCAGAGGCGGCGCAGGTTGTCATGTACGTCCCCACCCCTGTGGTTCAGAGCCTTCAAAAATGCTGGCCCCCACTAATGAGCCGGCTCCATTGTTGTCCCTCTGGCCACCAGAGTTCGCCTATCGGCAGCCCCACTTGGGGCGAGCCTGAGTATGAGGGGGCAGCTGCCGGAGTCTGGCAAGCCCATCCAGGCTTGGGGAGCCAGCACAAAATATAAAATAAAAAAAGAGAACAAAGTGCAATTTATTTATTTATTAACTTCTCATATTAAAACACCTATGAGCTAGAAGTTCTTTTACATAGGCTCCATGCCAGTAGTATTAACATAGTTATATACATGAGACAAAAAAACATAGAGCAGCAAAACAAGAGTAACCGACTGAATGGCCCTGTGCAGTGTATGTCGGGAGGTATTCATAAACAATTAGGCAGACACCCAATAACAGTACATAAATGAAAATTACGTACCTACCGTAATTCTCGATCTTTCTGTGTATCTTCACCATTCATCACAAGTGGGTATAGTGCACTGGAGCTAGGACCCCACGGGAGACTTTTTTTTTCCATCATGGGCAGAGTCGATGCAGAGCCGGCGCCACCCTCGAGGCCAACGTTCCACGTGGCACTCGAGGGTTGGCCATTAGCTGCCGTCGACTTCGTCCCAGCCCCAGTTCTGACACGCCGGAGAGTGTAAGGTAGGGAGGGTAGGTTGAAGCAAGAGAGCCTAAGGATAGATAAAAGGAAAGGATTAATGAACTAAAAGGAGAAATAAATGACTGCGGGGACAGAAGAAGAGATTAAAATAGGAAACTGGGGAGAAGGGGCCCCAATCTCTGGAAGGAGGAGGAGGAGGAAAGGGAGAAGAGGTAAGTGGGGGGAGAGTAGCACACTCCCAGGAGCGAAATGCACTTTGACATATTTAGAAGAATATAGTCCAGCCTTGGAGTATAGAGCTCAGCTGCAGGAGGCAAGCAGGAGTTGCAAGCAGCCTAGGTCTAGAAGACCAGGAAATAGAAGGTGTAGGCCAAGGGTGTGTCTCAAGCTCTCCCCCCTCCCTCCCAAAATGAGAAACTTAAAACAGCCAAAGGCATAAGGGGAAAAAGAGCTCAAATATGAGTCTCTAAATAAATATATACTTGAAGAAGGGGCCTCCCCAGCAACTCGGAATAAGGGAAAAGAAAACACGGCCCCGAAAATCTCCATAAACCCCCTTGATTCACCCTGTGTGTCTCCACAGTCCCTCCAGCCTAATCGCAAGGGAGAGGAGAGCGAAGAAAGAGAAGACACACAGGGGGTAGGAAGTCCAGAGACTGAGGCCCACAGGGGGAAGGAGGAGGATGGGATTTAGTGAAGAATGGTGAAGATACACAGAAAGATCAAGAATTACAGTAGGTACGTAATTTTCATATTTTATCTGTGTCAATCTTAACCATTCATCACTAGTGGGTGAGTACCGAGCCCCCCGAAGGGGCCTTGAAGTACCCTGAGGGACTGGGTCCTTGGCCTCCATTGGGTGAGACACCAGAGGAGAACCCTTACAGGCCTGGAAGGCCTGAGACTGGTCTGGGCGAGGCGGGATCCCCAGTGGGGAAGAGTGTGCTCAAGCCTCCATCTCACCCGCCTGGGAGAAAAGATGGGTTCTCCAGTATGGGAATCGTCACCAACGTCTGGCCGGGGGTGATAACCCGGGATAGTCGAAGCCATGCTGTCCGCCGAAGGCAGCTCGCTGTCCCTACCACTCTGGATGCCACCTCACTGGCATCATACGATGCCCTTGCTTGGTGCCTTGCTAGCTCCAGGCCCTGCGTAGAGAGGGCAATGGCTTGCCTAGTTTCCTCCGAGTCAGGCATTGAGGCTAGGAGCTGACCTTGTCTAGACCACAAGAACCTGTTGTAGGCTGCAAAGTGGGCCTGATGTGCAGTGATAGAGAGAGAGAGAGAAAGAGATCCGTGCAGAGTATAACACTTGTCTTCCCCAGAAATCGAAATCTGCAGTGTCAGTGTCCGGGGCAGTCACGGTAATGGGAGAGAGGCCCAGAGGGGGTATCCAGGGAGGTCAAGCCCGGAGGGGGATGAGGCAGAGAACCTGGAGACCCAGGGGGAGCACCATACTGCTGGCGTAGGTCCCTTGGGGCTGGAACGGTGTAGAAGGGACATAGCCAGAGCCGAGGTGATGCCTCCAGAAAAGGAATAGGCCAGGCAGGAGCCACCAGGTAGGCCGTACTGTACTTGCCTAGGAAGGCATGCGTCACATGCTCGGGATTGCTGACTGGGACTGGGGTAAGGTGAAGCTCGTCTAACATCCTTGCAAGGAAGCACTGATAGGATGACAGATCAGACGCTGGGGAGATGTGGACCGAAGGTTCCTCTCCCTCCGTAGAGGGAGAAGAGGATGAAAATGAGCTCCCAGGTTCGGGGTCTGGATGCACGGAACGTGGTAAAACACCTGCTGGTCCAGGGCATGGAGACAGGTGGTAAAATGTGCATAAGAACCTCTGAACTGTTCCCAGGTAAGAGGTCCGCGAGGACCGGGAATACCTGGGACCACCAGGGATGGAGACAGAGGATGGGGACAGGCTCCTGGCAACAGGAGAACGATCTCTGTCAGGGCAGGGGGGGCCAACAGGAAACCCTTCGCAGGGAGGGGGACCACAGCTAACAGTCGTTCAACCAGGTTGGAATGGTCAGAGCTGTGCCCAAAGGAAGAAATCCCCCCGTGAGGTAACCGGGACCATGTGACTCCAGAAGGAAGGTCCCTGACCTCATGAGTTAAAGTCCCTCTCGGGGACTCCTCTAGGGAAAGGCGAGGGCCTGCAATTCGACTCCTCCCAGAACCCGGCTGGGCTCTGGGGAGGGCATGCCGTGCCACACCTCTACCTCTCAACCCTTCGGAATCAGAGAGGGACCTCGTCCTCATAGCCACCAGCCTAGGTAGCTGGCAACTCCACGCAGCCTCTGAGGAGTCCACCCAGGGAACCGTACCCTCCCCCTCCTGATGCACCCCGGGCTGCCCCAAACTTGGGTTTTCCAAACACACCAAGGAGGGGGGTACCCCAACTGGAGGAACAGCAGTGCCAGTAACCCCAGGTTGCACAGCAGTAGTCACAGGGACCACGCTGGCTGGTCAAACCCTCTGACCCTAAGGTCCACTGGTGACAACCGGCTGAGTGGGGGACGAGGTGCTAGAAACAAAGGGTTCCGAAGATTCCGAAGAACCTGGGAGCCAGTCTGGATCAGACCCAGAGTCCGCCTCCAAAGAGGCAGGCTCCGAGGTCCGATGCCAGACAACTCCCTGAGCCCCTCCAGTTCCTGGACCCCGAAACGGGGCACCCTGAGATTCGGCATCAATGCCGCCAGAGGGAAGCACTGCCCCATGCTAGTCACTGACACCCACCCCGGTGCCGCGAACAGCACTGGAGTCGGGCGTGGCTCCGCGCTCCCCCAGACGCCGCCAACCGCCAAACCCAACGCGGCACCGCACTCCGACACCCACCACAGTGCGGCGAGCGACACCGAAGTCAGGCGCCACGAGCAGCGACGAAGGCAGGGCCAGCCCCAACCATGGCACGACCCCATCCCTGGCGCCGTGAGGGCCGCCAAAAACAGGGACAGCTCCTGCCCCATCACCAAGCACAGTGCCAGGACCAGAACCAGGCCCAGAAACATCCAAACCACCATCCCCGGTGCCAGCAAGCACTCCAACGCCGCAAGCAGCATCAGAGGTGCCAGCAGCACTGAGAAAAGGCCAGACGCCGACTGCGGTGCCGCACTCAAAGCCCATGGTGCCGTGAATGGTGCTGGGGCCAAAAGTGGTGCCACGAGATGGCGCAGAGGACGGTGCCGCCACAGCCCCGAAGGGCCCAGAACACGACACCGAGGGAGCCTTCGCCACTGAAGATGCAACTGCTGATGCGGTGTTTCCCTACTGACCCCCCAAAGGGTCGGCCTGGGCCTTCTGCACCGTGGATGCAACCCCCACCGTGGCAAGGCTAAAAGAGGCGGGGGTTCCCTCCTCCATGTGCCACATAGGACCGGGAGGGGACCCGGAGGAAGGGCCAAGAATCCTCGTCTTGGCCCGGCGACTGCACATTCGACCTCCAAAAGTCGGCGCGTACGTCCAACCTTCAATGCGTGCTTCTCAATTACATGGCGGTCCATCGAGAAGCAAATGTCGCAGTTATTCATTTTGTGGTCAGGGCCAAGGTAGGAAAGGCAGTGGTCATGCTGGTCTGTCACGGAATACAGTCGGCCACAGGGGCATCGACACATAGGGGCTGCCCCGCTTTCGACGTCTTCTTGCCCCCCGGACGAGACATGACCAAACGGAAAATAAACTAGAAAAAAGTATTCAACACCGCTTAATAAAAGGAAAGGCCTTACTGGTAACTTGAAGTGACGTCAAGCAGGTGAGCAGAACCGAGGCAACTGTAATTATAGAACAAAGAATTGACAGACCAGGCTGCAAAAACTCTTGAGTCTCACACACGAGGTACCACACTCGACGGTGGGAGAAAGAACCGGGGCAGGGGCAGAGTCGATGGCAGCTAATGGCCAGCCCTCGAGCACCACGTGGAACGTCAGCCTCGAGTGCGGTGCCGGCTCTGCATCGACTCCGCCCTTGATGGAAAAAAAATAAATGTCTCCTGCGGGGTCCTAGCTCCGGTGCGCTATACCCACTAGTGATGAATGATGAAGACTGACACAGATGCTATCGATAAAATCAGCCAAAGAGGCCATGTCCAGGACAGAACAATTAAATGGAGGAAGTAAGGTAGGACATGGGGGTGTGGGGATAGAGGGGGAGAGGGAAGGAGAGAGAGGGAGAGAGGGGAAGGAGATAGGAGTGGGGGGGGAGAGGAGAAGAAGAAAAAGGGGGTGGGGAAGGAGATAGGAATGGTGAATAAGAGCTCACAGAGAGGGTCAGTAACTTAAGTGCTAAACAGAGATGTTAGGACGGTGGCCTGAACAATTTAATGGGGACAGTCACAACCAGTGTTAGCTGCTAGGTGTTGCTGGAGTTTATGTTTGAAAGTGCCTAGCGTGGCTACTGAGGAGACATCACTGTGCAGTGAGTTAAGCCAGAGTCAGGCTCTATAGGCGAATGACCTTTGTCCTTGGGTAGTGCGGCAGATCTGGTTGTCTGAGCCTCTTGTTCGATAGGGGTTGCAGTATGGGCTTAGGATCTTCTGAACCCCTGGTGGCACGAGTCCAAGGCTCACTTTTTTTGCAAGCAAACAGGTTTGATAAGTGATTCTACCAGTCTGCCTGAGCATATAGGTCGCAAGTCTCTGTGAGTCATGCTACTCCTGTGAGGAGCCTGCAGGCATTGTTAAGCACTGTGGAGACACAGCGAAGGGATGTATCAATGGCAGAGCCATAAATAACCAATCCATAATCTATGATGGAGATGACGGAGCTGAGAATTGCAAGGTTTAGGGCTTCGGTGGTCAAACTTCACTTTTGCAGCAGCCTGAGCCATGTGTTGACCGCTCTGGCAACATTATCTATATGGTGAGCATAAGATAACGTGCTGTCTATGGTGACCCTAGGTATTTGAATTGCTGTATCAGCTCCAGAGGGGTGCCTGCATTGTCTCTGACTGATAGTGAGTAGGATTTTTGTTTGTTAAGGGAGCTACTGAAAAGCATTATTTTTTTTATTTTTTTTAGTTTAAAATAATCTTGTGCCCACTGAACCATTCCTCCATATTAGCGAAGTTGTGTTGTAATTGATTCTCGAGAAACTTTGGGTCCAGATTACTTGTATAGATAACAGCATCGTCTGCATAAAGCAGGATCTGGTCCTGGCAGGAGCTAGGGAGCCTGTTCAGGAAAATGCTGAACAGGAGGGGACCTAGAATGGACCCTTGTGGGACTCCTGAGTGAACAGTTTGTATGTCAGAGAGGACATTACCGATCTTTACCTGCTGTGAATGGGTAGATAGGTAACTTTTAAACCAATCCGAGGTTTCCTTTGAAAGCCCTGTACTGGATAGTTGATCAATCAGTACAGTATGATTTATTGTATCAAAGGCTTTGGTAAGGTCTATAACTTTGATAAGTTCTATAAAGGTCACTCCAACCAGACAGCCTTGATCGAGTGAGTTGTGGATGAAGCCTGTGAATTCAAGAAGTGCCGTGGTGGTGCTATGCCCCTTCCTGAACCCATGTTGTTGAGTGCTTTGTATCTGATATTTTTCAAGATACTCAACCAGTTAATCTTCCACTATTTGTTTGAGGGCTTTGGAAAGAGGGGGGAGAATGGAGATTGGTCTGTAGTTCCCAAGTTGGGCCCATCTCCACCTTTATGTACTGGGGTCACCAAAGCAGATTTCTACTTATGGGGGAGCTGTGACAACATAAGAGATAAGTTAATTATGTTAGCAAGTGGTGACAAGATTTCATCCAGAGTTAGTGTGACTATTTTAAGATCTAGCATATCCCCACTAAATCTAGATTTCCCAAGCACCCTTAGGAAACACTTTCTAGCTTCAGATTAACAGTTTTGAAATAGAAAGATGGGTGAGTCTGAGGCCTATCCAAAATTGTAGTGTTAACATTCTTTGTGGAAGCTTCAAAGAAATTGGCAGGGAGGACACCACTGAGGTCCGTAAAGGCATTGTTAAAAGAGCTGGCAACAGTTCTTGGATCTAGTGTAGCGGCACCTCGATACTGAGCAAGGAAGGGGCTGTTTTGTGGTCCTTCCCAGTGACATCCTTAATATTGCTCCAGAGCTTCCTGCCATCATTCCAGGAGTTAGTGAGTGCATCCTTAAAGCACTGATTTTTTTCGATGCGGATGGCTCAGGTGCAATCATTCCTGGCTTTTTTATATTCCTGAATATCCGCTTATTTGCCCATGGCCCATGCCCATTGCCAGAGGTGATCTCTAGATTTCATGAGATCAATAAGTCCCGGTGTAATCCAAGGGCTGTAGGCACCTCTGACTTTCCGTTTTTTTTTTACAGGGGCATGAATGTCACAGGCAGCACTGAAGTGATTAATCAAGTAATCAGGCTCCGCATCAATGTCAGCAGCAGAATCGATTTGTGACCAGTCTTGCTGACGTAAGATTTTAGTGGTTCTAGGTATCCACGGATTAGGACCCTGCTTGTGATTGTTTTGGCTGGGGGCTTAGCAAATTTATTTGACCAGTTACACATGATAGGCGAATGGTCACTAATCGCATCCGGGAGGACAGTAGTATCTGAGATGTGTTTGGGGCGATTAGAGAGTACCCAATCCAGTAAGGTACTTTTCCAAGCTCTATAGTTCATTCTGGTTGGGGACTCAACTAGTTGGGTGAGATGGACAGCAGAGACAGCATCCTTGTAGGTGCTTGCTTCAGGGGAGAGCCAGTTGATACTGAAGTCTCCCAACGTTATTATTTCTGAGTTATGACTTAGGTTGCGTATGCAGTCCAAGATTGAGTTTACACCTGTGACACTCTGCTTAGGTGGAATATAGACCAAAGTCACAGTGAGGGCTTTGTTTTGAGCACCAAGTAATACTTTGATGGCAAGCACTTGCATACTGTTCCCAATGTTAGGCAAGGGTAGGGCATGACCCATTAATGAGTCTTTAAGATATATAGCACAGCCACCGCCTATCCTGTCTGAAAACGGTATAGCCCAGTAATGTGATGGCAATATAGAAACATAGATGATGATGGCAGAAGGGGACCTATGAGCCACTGAATCTGCACAAGCGAGGTATCCCATGACCTATTGTGCGCCGGTGTTCTGTCCTCCTAGACACCCAGCTTAGCCCTTGCCAGTGCCATGCGTTTGTTGCCAATACTTATCCTACCCGTGTTTAAAGTTTGATACTGACTTTGCAGCCACCATCTCAGGAGGTAATCTATTCCAAGGTTCCACCACCCTCTCTGAGAAGTAATACTTTCTGATGTCCCTCTTGAACACTACACCCTTCAATTTCCACTCATGCCATCTTGCAGTAGACTTGACGTTCCTGGTAAAAAGCTGTGCTTCTGGCACCTTGTTGACACCTTTAAAGAACTTGAAGGTCTCAATCATATCCCCCCCCCAGTCTCTAGTGAGTACAATTTCAGAGCCCCAAGCCTCTCTTCATAGAAGATTTCCTGAAGGCCATGTATCATTTATGTTGCACTTCTCTGGACCACTTTCAGTCTATCAATGTATTTTCTTAGGTGAGGCCTCCAGAACTGTACACAGTACTCCAGATGAGGCCTTACTAATGACCGGTAAAGTGGTAGTATCACCTCCCTACCCCTGCTGTCTATCCCGTGCCAATGCATCCAAACACCCTGCAAGCCCTGCTGTAAGCCTTATTGCACTGACTTTGCTGCTTGAGGTCATCCCTAATGATGACTCCCAGATCACGTTCCTCAGCACAGGAGCTCAGCTGGACTCCGTCTAGCCAGTATTCTTCCTTGGGGTTGGCCCTACCCAGGTGCATCACCTTGAACTTCTTAGCATTGAAATTTAATTGCCATATTTGTGACCACCTTTCCAACTTCTTAAGGTTCTCCTGCAGTTGTTTGACTCCCTCCATACTATTCACTCTTCTGCTAAGTTTCATGAAGTCCACAAACAGGGCAGTGTTGCCATTTATGTCCTCACTGATGAATACACTGAAGAAGATTGGCCACAGGAATGACCCCTCAGGCACCCCACTAGTGAACTACCTCTCGTTAGATTTCACCCATTTACTACCACCCTTTGTTTTCTGTCCCTCAGCCAACTCCATATCCATTTTACTATCTGTTCTGCTACCCCAAGGTCTTCTAGCTTTTTTAAGAGGCGTCTATGCGGGACTGTGTCAAATGCCTCACTGAAGTCAAAGTAAAGGAAGTCCACCACATGACCCCCGTCGAACTCCTTGGTCACGCTGTCAAAGAACTTCTGAGACTTTAATAAATAAATAAATCCCTCACTATCTACCTCAATCTACCAAAATCAGCCTTCTGAAAGCATAGCACCTCTGTGCTTGAGGTGGATGTAGTAGTGTCCGTGGTTATTTCAAACCAGACTATTGTAATCGCTATTTGCTAAGGGTTCTTCCACCCTCACGGATTTAATTTCTTCCAAGTTTGTGAGAATCAGATCCAAGATGGCATCCCCCCCTTGGTCGGGTCCTTCACTAGATGAGACAGCAGGCAGTCTTGGAATGTGTCCAGTAAAGCCTGACTTCTGGAGCTCTTGACTGCTGGGATATTCCAGTCCACATCTGGCAGGTTAAGGTCCCCAACCACCACTATGTCACCTTTACCAGCCATCTTCTGTAACTCCTCAGTTGGTTCATCTTTCCCCTCTCCCTGCCCTGGGGGCCTGTATAGCACACCCATGTGCAATTTCTTTCCTGCACTGGAGGCTAAGTGGACCAAGAATGACTGCAAGCTCCCCCCCTCTAGCCTTGGTGCTTTCATCCTCTGTTGCTTCGATGCCCTCCCTCACATAGAGGGCACCCCCCGCCTCTCCCCACTTGTCTGTCCCTTCTAAATAGTGTGTAGCGTGGGATGGCCAGGTTCCATTTATTCTTGTCCGTGGCCCAGCATTCAGTAATAGCTACCAGATCAACCTTTGTATCTGCCACTACAGCCTGGAAGTCACTGATCTTGTTGCCCAGACTCCTAGCATTGAGGCAGACTCCTCGCCATGAGCTAGCATCAAGATTCTTGTTGGGCAATTTTGTTTCCATTTTTCCTGCTGGTTGTTCCTCGTGTCGTTTTTCTAATGATGGCCCTTTGTTGTAGGCTTTGTTTGTCCTAATGTGATTGGTGCACTTACATTTGCTCTCAGTTTTCCTGTTGGGGGAGGGTTTGGCACAGCACAATACCTGTTTCCATGCCTTAGCCTCCCCTCCAGTTAGTTTAAGTGGTCCAAATATATATCCATCTTCTGGGCCAGTGCTCTTTGTTTCCTCTTGTGTGAGGTGGTCCATCCCATTTGAAGAGTGATCTATCCCAGAAATTCCCCCCAGGATCTGATAAAATGGAAGCCTCTTGTCTGGCACCAGCTCTTCAGCCAGTTGTTGGATTTGTCTGTTTTCTCCAGTCTGATACTTTCCATGCTGCCATCTTTACCCCATACAGGCAAGACTTCTGAGGAGGCTACTGTGGACGCAGTTGTTGAAAGCCTATCTCCCAGCTTCTCGATACTCCGTTTTGCATCCTCCACCGTCTGGTCAGCCAGATCGTTTGTTCCAATGTGTACCAGTATTCCTATGTCTCCTTCCTCCCTGTCAGCAATTCTCCCAATGCGCTCGCAGCCTCTTGTTGCTGAGGTACCGGGAAGGCATATGTCACCCTCTTCTGTGAGTATTTGTGCATCCTAGATTCTAATCCTCTGATCATGGAGTCCCAAACTACCCCGGATCTTCTTGGTTCCTTGATTAGCCTGCTGAGGTCTGCTGCTGGTTGTTGAGGTTGCTGCACTCTTCACCCTCTTGATGGTTCCTTGATTGGTCTGCTGAGGTCTGCTGCTGGTTGTCCAAGCTGCTGAGTTTGCTGCAGTCTTCACCCTCTTGACGGGACTAGCATCCCCCCTAAGTGGAGCTGATTCCCTTCTGCTAGTAGTTCAAAGTGATTTGTTGTCCTAATTGGGGTGTCCCGTGTTGTGTTGACCATGCTTTTCTTGGTTGGTTTCCCATATCCTCTTTTCACCACTTTCCAGCCTTCTGGTCCTGTGCATCTTTGGGGGAGGGGGGATGGAGTGCTCCAAGTCAAATGTTGCCAAAGTCTTTCTATTCATTCCAGGCTGCTACCAGTTGGGCCTGCAGGTCATGCATCTTCATGCATACTGGGCAATGACTTGTCATCCAGAGGTGCTCGTGGGAAATTAGTACTCCACAGACATCACAGTGTATTATCCCCAAGTTGAACATTCTGGTGAGGTATTTCCTATATGATGATGAGATTTTGTGAGATTGGTGCTCTTCATTTCAAATGCAGCTTCTTTGAACTATTTGTTTAATTTATTTTTTTCTTCGTTTTTCTTCTTCCTTTTTTCTTTTATGCTATAGTGATAGAAGTTGACCTGCTCTGTCAGGAGGAAGTGTTCAGGAAGAGTGATGTCACAGGTCCTGCCTATAAAGGAAATATGGAGCTAGGGTGGGTGGCGTGAGGGGCAGGGGTGGGGCGGGACCAACCTGCTGCTGCCAGAAACAGTCAGTCATACACAAAATAAGAAAGATGTTCCCCATTTCCTCTCCAAAATGAGGTACTCTTAAAAGCAAATGCTAGCTCCCTGTTATCTGCTAGCTTCCCACTCCAAAATGAGGTGCTTTTAAAACTAAATGCTATCTCCCTTTTAGCTTCTAAAAACGGAAGCAAAATGGAGCTCTGCAGACAGTAAGGCTAGGGGCTGGACCACTCTTGGCGTATGCCTCCTAGGGTTGTCCTTTGTGTCTGAGCTGTTGCTTCTGGCTGAGAGTTATCTATTAGCCAACCACTATTTCAGTAGTGGGTACAGCAGTACAAATGCTGATTTAGATACAGCAGCCAGGAATTCTGAGTAAGTGTTCCAACTGCTCCTTATGCTGACAGTACAGCCGCTGGCTGGGTCTGAGCAGAGCGAGCAAGGACAGAAGTTGCCTCAGCTGAGAAAGGAGCCCCGACTGTGCACTCCAAGGGGGATTCTCCCAGGTAGAGCTGCTGTCAAGGAATCCCTGCTTCTGTGCCTGCCGGAGTCTGCCTTCCCTTCGTGATTGGGCTGGACCCAGCTTCTGGTGTCTCTCTCTCCTAGTTGGTGAAGATCAGTGAAGCTCAGCAGGCAGTAAGGCTAGGGGCTGGACCACTCTTGGTGTATGCCTCCTAGGGTTCTTAGTAGAGAGCCAAATCTCCACCACAGAGAGAATGTTCAGGTTATACTGTGTGACTCAAACTTGTAAATTGTCAAATTTGGAGAGGAGGTTGATGGACGCCAGTGTGAGTTTCCCTGTCTTCTTCTTACCACTGAGTTGTTGTTGTGGGGGGCCAGGGTTAGGGTAGATGTTGCCAGAAAGTAGCAACAACAACAGTATCAGCCTTCTTAAATATTCTTTTAGCCACTTATTTCTAATTTTATAAATCCTTATCCGATCAGGTCCCATCTGCAATATTCACCACGTGATGGAGAAGCCGGAGAGGAGCAACAGGGGGGGGGCGTGCAGAGCTGCTAAGCAATGACCACCCCTGAGTGGGGGGGGGGCCAGGCGTGCAGAGCTGCTAAGCAATGACCACTCCTGAGTAGGTGTTGGTAACTTCATTTGGGCTTTGAGAGTTTTATGGCCCAAATCAAGACTTGAGGTTACAGTGCCATAGGCACACAGCATGGTCCCTTGTATTGGCTGTAGGGTAGGCAGGAAAATTTGCTCACTTACCAGGCCTGTCAGTGTGCACAGGATGATCACGGGGGGAGGTATTTTGTTGTCATTGTGTTGCAGACCTATTGGCGCTTCTATTTGGTTTTAAATATAATAGGAGCTAGGGAGGAGTTAGGTTGATTGACTTTAGATATAGTACGAGTTAGGAAGAGTAACAGAAATGTGAAACTGGCTGATAATGGACTCAGTGAATTAAGATTTTGAGAGAGCCAGTGTGTGGCTAACCTGTGACTGACAGCCCTCTAGTGGCTGAGCAGTATAATGAGCAAATGGGAAATTCCATACTTAGCAACTCTGAACTACAGGTGGGGAACCAATGCAAAGTACCAGCAGCAATTCATCTTGCTGGCAGGCAGTCAGTTTAAATTTCAAATTTTTGGCCAAACTTTCACAGCAACAGCAGTCGAGACCGCAAGAGAACAGAGCAGTCAGAGGTTGGCCAATAGCGAGCTCCTTGGGGGGAGGGGTGGAGTAGCCAATCGGCAGCAAGGAGAAAAAGTGCAAGATGGTTGAGTGAAGGCGCAGCTAGAATGCTACGGTGTACCTTTCTTTAGGGTCGACTTACTGGTGAGCAGTCAGGAGGTGGGCAGCAGCCACAGAGTGAGAGCCGTACCACGCAGCAGACTGTGAGCACCCGGTCAGGGGCCTTGGTTCTGGAGGGAAATAAGTGGGAGAGGAATTAATTTAGAAGAGCAGCAATCGGTGGGTGGGGGAAGACAGGAGCTGGCGGCAGACTGTCAGCAGGGGGCCGGGGCAGGCTACGTTAACAAAAGAGGGATTAGCAGGGGGTAGGACACAGAGAATGGCTGTAGGATACAATGAATAGTGGAAGGGTTCCAGGTGGTATTGGGGGGGAGGAAGACAAACTGGAGGGAATTAGAGTTTTGCGGCAGAGGACCGCTTCTAGCTGGTGAGAGTTAAGCAGACAGAAAAGAATGGCAGGAGCAGAATCAAGTAGAATAATATTAAAGTAACTTTACAACAGGGCAGATTCAGGAGAGGCAAAATACTTCAATTTAGAGACAGTGTGGTTGGCTATCTGAATTACTAATACAATACTCGCCTATAGACCAAAAATATAACAGAACACAATATCTAGGTTTAAATTTCAAATTTTCAGCTAAACATACAACACAGCAACAGTGGCTGAGACCGCAAGAGAACAGAACAGTCAGAGGTTGACCAATAGCAAGTCTCTGGGCTTGCCGAGTAGGCAATCGGCAGCAAGGAGAAAAAGCACCAGAAGTCTGAGTGAAGGCGCAGCTAGAATGCTACAGCATACCTTTCTTTAGGGTTGGCTTGCTGACGGGCAGTCAGGAGGCAGGCGGCGGCCACAGAGTAAGAGCCACACCGCACCACAGGCTGTGAGCACCCGATCAGAGGCTTTGTTTCTTTCTTTAGGGTCGGCTTGCTGGAGGGCAGTCTGGAGGCAGTCACAGCATGAGAGCCGCACCACACTGCAGGCTGTGAGCGCCCGGTCAGGTGCCTCGGTTCTGGAGGGAAATGCTATTAGTGCCAAATGGTTGCAGATGAGATGTTAAACAAGTGTCACACTGATGTTCCTGCAAATACTTAATGAATTGAGGCTGAGTTTGTGTTTAAGTTGTGAATGTATGGACCACATACAAGTGGTACTGTACTTTGTATGTTACTGTTTTTCTTTCCAATCAAAATATTAGTTGGGGAAAAAGATACACAGGGGCTGGAGGGTTCACTGTGTGTCAGTAGACTTTTTTGCCATGTGGGTAAAAAACAGAACACACCAGGATCATGACTGTCCCTGGGCAAATCAGAAGGGGGCATTCCAGCAAGAGCAGTAACTACATGGGACTGACTTCCAGCAAGGGAATTAAGAGTGTGTGTGTGTGTGTGTGTGTGTGTGTGTGTGGGGGGGGTGCATCACTGTAGATTCTGGGTTCATTTCAGTTTCAAAACAGGAGCTCACCCAAAACTGAAATACATCCAAAGCCAGAAAGGTGACCCTGAACAGAATGCTCCCCCTACTTAATGCCTCTGCCGGAATGTCATCACAGTTACTGCCCCTACTAGAATACCGCCAGCAATGATTACCCCATGTGCATTCCAACAAGGGATTTGGGGATATTCCAGTCCCAGGCATTTTCCTTTTTTTTTTTTCACCAAGTCCCTTACAGGTATAACAGGAAGAGAGATGCTCATAGACAACTACTAAATGATATTACATGGGGCAGGCTAGGGATAAGTAAAAAGACCCTCAGCTCCTGGCACAGTGCCAGCAAGTTTGTGCGTTAGCTTTTGTAAACAGGAGGAGGAGGATTTAGGTTCCCATACTCCTCCAGAAAGTCAAGGAAACAGTGAATATTTCATGGATAACTGATACCGTATTTATGCATGATTAGTATTTAACATATAATTACAGGTAAAGTAGCAAGTCTGACATTGATACATTATAGAGGTTATTGATTGGTAAACTGGCATTTAGTCAATTCTAGTTGATAGTTCCAAAATATATAAAGCTTTTCTGAAATCTCTGCCTCCCTCGCCTCACCTCGTCCCCTCTACGAGATTTACCTTCCTTGTTGTTTCTCTGACCTCTATCTCTTTTGCTCCCTCCCTTTTATAGCTTTCCTTCACATTTAAAGCAGCTCGGTTTTTGCCCCTTACCCAGGCATCCTCCCTCTGGTCTTGTAGTTCACCCTCCCCCAAACTGCCTTCCTCATGGCTTTCTGTCACCTGGCTTTTGCACTCTATTTTATTTTCCTGCACTCTGGACTGTGACTATTTACTAACCTGTATTTTTTGAGCATTTTACTCTCTCTTTTTTTTTGCTACTGTATCTGCTGTATTCTAAACTTCTACACCTTGTCTTCCACGTACTCCTTCCCCTGCGTCACACCTGGAAATGAGCCTTGGCTCAATGTGCCTTTCCCAGTCACCAATTTAGAAATAAATTAAACTTAAGACGGTCTTGAGGACAATGGGAAGTTGTTCCAGTATCTTGGATCCAAATGGGAGAAGACCCTCAGACCTGCATAGGTTTTAACCAGTGGGACTTTGGATGCTCCAGTAGATGACGAGACAGGGTCCTTTCTGTTCCTGACTAGGTGGCTTTATAGTAGCACAGGTGAATTAATTTTTGAAGTTAAACAGGAATACATCCAATCAGTAGTTCTGTCTTGCAAAAGGAGCAAAACCTCTCTCTATGTGTGTATAGAGCATATAATGATGGGTCCAGATGTTACTGAATCTGGCATTGCAACAGTGTAGGACTGTATCAGGTGCATGCTGAATAAAACATTTCACACACTGAACAGCAGGGAAATGGACATGAGTCACTAGAGAATGTGTTGCCTTACTTGTGCAGCTGTTTTTGTACTTGGTAAAATGCATTATTTTTAAATTATTTATTTACAATTTTAGACCACAAAGGCACACTGAGCCAAAGGTCCTTCAATGTGTGACCCGGGAGCACAGGGTAGTGACCTATTCTGGGTCACATACTATGCAAAAGGCTGTTGTGAGATTCAAACCCATGTCTAACTGGTCTCAAGGTTCACAGCTCGGTGCGTTAACCTGTAGGCTATATTGCCTCGACATGCAATTGTTTATTTACTTTGTTCTGTAGCTTCCAATATATGGGCACAGATGGCAGTCAAACACTATTTCCATGGGTCTGTAGTTTTGTACATCCTCAAGTGTGGATTTATTTGAAACATTTGATTTGCAAACTGTTGCAGAGCATGAAGGATAATATATTATGGATACCAAATAAGGACTAGGAGAAAGAAAGAGGGATGGGAAGCTTCAGTCACCAGCACGTTGTTGTGAGCCTAGTGCACAGACTAAACTGCTACTTGTAGAAAATACCGGGGGGAGGGCTACTCAGGAGATAGCCGATAGAAGTGGTTTTAACATGAAAAGTCAAATGAAAGAGAAAAAACGTATGGTGGAGGGATGATGGAATCAGAAAGTGACCAGTCAAACACAATATGCTGCATACAAGAAAGGTCAGCAGTGGAAACCGGGTATTTTACACAGGCATTCATTACTGCAGGTGAGCACCGAGTACTGTCTGCTCCACTATTTTCAAAGACAACATTCAAAATGGAGAACATAAAAACGCTAGTTATTCAACCTAAAAAGCAGGCACCCCAAAATAAAAAAAAAGAGATTTACTCACGCAACACGAGATGTACTCACTGCTAACTTTATTTAGTCTGAATTACAAGTGTAGCAGCAAGGGCAATGGCCAAGAAGGCTCTATGTGATTAGAGCGAAATGCGTCAGGTAACCAGGTTAGCTTGTTATTCTGCACCTTGCTGCTGCGCTTGTGATTTTAACTAAATAAAGTTAATACTGAATACATCTCATGATGGGTGAGTACATCTCCGTTTTTAAATTTTGGTGTGCCTGCCTTTCAGGCGGCGTGGCCTTTTCTTGTTTTCCATTTGTATTTCTCTGGACTGGTGGCACCGACTGCCTCGTCCCCTCAACTGCTGTTAACAACAAAATTCTAAAATGCACCCTTTAATATAAGTAATATAAATATATGCCCCCTAAGAACTTGCACTAGCCCTAGGGAGTCGCTGTCACAGCTGTAGTCATGGAAGTCAGGTCCTTTAATAATTGACAAGCTCAGTAAGTCACAGCAGGAGTTTAGCAGCATGCAGATGGGTAGTGTCTGCAGCCCCTGAAGCAGCTGAATGGTGAAGTGAAGATATTTAGGGGGGTAGGGGCAATCAGCAATTATCAGCATTTGGGACAGGGGTCACACCTGGAGACAGAGTTCCAACATCTCAAATAACAGCAGTGATCCCAGCCCCACTCTGACAGCAGGATTAAGATGATAATCTGTGATATAATCCTACTATATCAGAACTGGAAATCAAACACTACCATCTGTCCTCAACCTAACAGAGAAGGCATAAACACAATTGAAAGAACTACGAGCAGCAGAACCGCTACATCTCTGTTGCAGCAGATAATGCCTGCAACAAAAAGCATCTTTGGCATTTAACAACAAAATGAGAGCATTATGAGACAACAAAGGCATGGTGGAGAAGGGACTTACTCGTTCTATAAACCAGCTGCTTAGAAGTAAGTGTATGAAAAATAGGGCTGAGCAGCTGTATTTCAGGATCACAGGACCCCTCCCCCAACAGAAGAGGGCCGGATATGAAAGCAGAGTCATTGTTGGGCAAAGCAAACAAAGCAGCCACTTGAGTGCCAGCACAGAAGGGGTGCACTAAAGCAGAAAGTATAAGCAGAGATCAGCCTGAAATGCAAAGCATGTTAATCTGATTGTTGGTACTCTAGTATTCATAGAATGTTAAACACTTTTTGGTTATGGGTGCAAGAGAAGGAGGGGAGGGATGGTGGGAGCGGTGAGGGGCAACACAGGTATTTCTGCTTGGGGCACCATTAGGTCTAAAATCTGTCCTGTATGAAAGATGATCCTTCTCGCGCCAGCCCACACCGAAGCACTGGACTGTAAATGCAAACCAAGCTTGCCAATACTGCAAACAGCACCCACTACTGCTACACTATTATTTCTGCAGACAGCACCTACTACCACTACACTATCATCTCTGCAAACACAATCCATTAACACTACACTATCATCTCTGCAAACACAACCCACTACCACTACACTATATCTCTGCAAACACAACCCATTAACACTACACTATCATCTCTGTAAACAAGACCCACTACCGCTACACTATCATCTCTGCAAACACAACCCACTACTGCTACACTATATCTCTGCAAACACAATCCACTACCACTACACTATCATCTCTGCAAACACAACCCACTATCGCTATACTATACCTCTGCAAACACAACCCATTAACACTACACTATCATCTCTGCAAACAGCACCCACTACCGCTACACTATCATTTCTGCAGACAGCACCTACTACCGCTACACTATCATCTCTGCAAACACAATCCATTAACATTACACTATCATCTCTGCAAACACAACCCACTCCCGCTACACTATATCTCTGCAAACACAACCCATTAACACTACACTATCATCTCTGTAAACAAGACCCACTACCGCTACACTATATCTCTGCAAACACAATCCACTACCACTACACTATCATTTCTGCAGACAGCACCTACTACCACTACACCATCATCTCTGCAAACACAATCCATTAACACTACACTATCATCTCTGCAAACACAACCCACTACCACTACACTATCATCTCTGCAAACAGCACCCACTACCGCTACACTATCATTTCTGCAGACAGCACCGACTACCACTACACTATCATCTCTGCAAACAGTCCATTAACACTACACTATCATCTCTGCAAACACAGTCCACTACCGCTACACTATCATCTCTGCAAACACAACCCACTACCGTTACACTATATCTCTGCAAACACAACCCATTAACACTACACTATCATCTCTGCAAACACAACCCACTACCGCTACACTATCATCTCTGCAAACACAATCCATTAACACTACACTATCATCTCTGCAAACAAAACCCACTACCGCTACACTATATCTCTGCAAACACAACCCATTAACACTACACTATCATCTCTGCAAACAGCACCCACTACCGCTACACTATCATTTCTGCAGACAGCAGCTACTACCGCTACACCATCATCTCTGCAAACACAATCCATTAACACTACACTATCATCTCTGCAAACACAACCCACTAACACTACACTATCATCTCTGCAAACACAACCCACTACCGCTATACTATATCTCTGCAAACACAACCCACTACCGCTATACTATATCTCTGCAAACACAACCCACTAACACTACACTATCATCTCTGCAAACACAACTCACTACCGCTACACTATCATCTTTGCAAACACAACTCATTAACACTACACTATCATCTCTGCAAACACAACCCATTAACACTACACTCCATCAAACTCTATGTTTCCATGTTTCTGTACCATTACACTATTATCTCAACTTTTTGCTTAAAAAGTATATTTTATTATCTTCTAAGTATATTTTTTTATCTTCCAATTTAAGACTCCCTTCAAACTCTGGAAACAATTCCCTACAGGAACCTAGCACCGTTGATGCAGGTGGAACATACCTGACAGGTGTCTGGGGACAAGTTTTCTTATTATCTTCTGCATTTCTACACTTTATGCTGTGTTTTAATATGTTCACTGGAGCCACTTGTTGCAGGATGAGAGTGATTCCACGCACATTCGTGAGAACAGTGAAGCCACTCTTATCCTGCAACAAGCAGTGCTGGGGGACATATCAATACATTATAGAGCAGGATTTTTATTTAAAAAAAAATATAAGCGAGTTTCCCCGGATCCCCCCCTCCACCCCCACCCCACCCCCATTTTGATCACTGGCCATTCCACAGCTCCAAGAGTCCCTGATGTGCTCCTGACTAGGAAGAGGCCTCCAATCTTCTGGGTTCAGTCCTCAGTGCCACATCACAGCCCCTTGAAAGGAGTTCTTATATTGGGAGAGAAGAAGGTAGCCTTCTAAGTTCTCACTATTCCAACTGGCAGGTTCATCTAATTTGAGGAGCCATGAGTTTTCCTGTTCTACTAGCCAAATCCCCGTCACTGAGAACGCAGAGGCACATTTATGCATCTGGATGCACCATGCACGCCTCACTCTGGGCATAAATCTTGTTCACTAGCATTGATGGGGCAACACTGCCACTATGCCAGCAGGTTGGTCCGCAGCTGGGGTTTAGCAGCTGCATCTTAAAGCCTCTTTCCCACTACTGTATCCCACCGCCTCTCAACCTGTGCCCTGCTGGCTTCAGCATGGACTGCTTATAACCGTCTAAACCCACCATACATGGATTCTCCAAAGTAAGCTCTCTGACCACAGGAAAATATCTTGCAAAAAACATTATTCATAGAGCTCCATAAAAGTAAAATGGGCACATAATGCTGGTATCTCACTTTGACCTGTAACACCCCGATCAGAGGTTATATAAATAAATCTTTTTTTTTAACCTTTTTTATACAGTGTTTTCGTCATTTCTCACATTGTGCAAGCGCCTGATTTACACAGGAACTCTGAAACCATTCCGCGACAGAAACCGACTGTGCACCCAATATGCCAACTTGTGCTGGCGACTTCTGCAATTAGCAGTAGCATTGGGTGCTAAGGAAGCTGGTTCTGTGTGGAGATGGCCACAGCCATCTGTGTAAACTAGAAGTTTCTGCACAATGTAAAAAAATAACTAAAACACCTACAAACAGGTTAAACAAAAATCTGATTTATTTATACAACCGGGGGTTCAGGTTCAGAGTAAATACCAGCATTATGTGCCGTTTCCCTTTAAAAAGCATCAATGGCTTAAACACAGCAGTACAAAACAGTGCTGTGCAGTTCTATGAACCATTTCTCTTTCTCATTACCGGCTACAGATTCCACAATACAAACAACAATTTATCACCTACCCCATGGTACATCAGCTTCCTAGCTGCTGGGGGTGGGAGGGCTACATATTTCCTTGCAGTCAGAGAGCTTACTCTGCAGAACTCATGTATGGTGGGTTTAGATGGTTACAAGTAGTCTTTCCCTTCAAACCTACCCCCTGCTGTGTCTGATACTACACAGCAGTTCTCAATATTCAGGGAGGCAGCCTCTCCCTTGACAGAGCATCATCCCTATACCAAATGCACTGCCTTGCAACTTCTTTTAGCTAGCTTCGGCACAGGCACTGCAGCTATACAGTGGGGGATACAGGAGCGAGGCATCTCCACAATCCAGTTCACTTTATATAGTTCATACTGCAGCATGGTGCCTGGAAGGTCACCTATTAATATCTGAAGTGTGTTACAAAGTCTCACTCAAACCAAATATATACAGGCGAGTGTTGCATGGACAGAGGTAAAAGTATGGTTTACTTATGGATGCTTCTTTTACTGCAGTGGAACTGACAAAATAATAAAATGAAACCTTCAGCTATTAGAACTCATGGAGCGGAATAATCTTAGATCCCAAAGTCAAAGTATTCAAGGATCACAGCTGCATATTCAGGAGTGTTTTTACCAGGACATGGAACTCGACTGGAGATTATGACACCTTGTTTTCTAACATAACATACCTCTGACCACACTCATCAGCTATTATTGTTAGCAACACCAGGATGCTCCAATTCTCCTGATGGTGCACTTGAATAATAGGTGCTTTGTCTAAGTTTGAATTTCCTAGTATGTAAAATTCTGAATAAATACCTATACTTGATATTGCTGTGCTTGGCACATGCATCTCCCCCCCCCCCAAAACACATAACCACCAAAAGCCATGTTAGATTTTTCCTTGACTTTAAAGAGACAGTTTTGATTTTAAAAACTGCACAGAACTTTTCAGAGACCCGCAAAGTACAGTCACTGTTTCTGCTGGGCTCTATGGCCATTTACAACACTTGTAACTATTTCACAAATCTGATCCGTGTAATAATCCACTACAGACGTGTGTCAATGTTGTAATAACCTTCCTTCCAGTGTGGCTGACCCCCCCCCCAGGTTGCTCAGTTATTACAGTAACTGTGCACTCAAGCATGGATTATTTCTTATAATAAGGGACTTGACACCCTTTACATACCCTCACTTTTGAATCCTACCACAATGGGGATGCGTGCATAAAGTGAGATTGCTACGTCTGAAAAAACTTTGAAAACATAATATTTAGTTCAAATATAGCTTTTCATAGATTTTCTGTTCTCTCTCTTTTTGTTCTACGTTACCAGGTTTATTTGCATGGAAACAGAATCCCTGTTCCCTAAAGTTTATCCGCTCCTGCTGCTGTTTAATATTTTGCTGATGTCATAATGTCATTATTTTACACCTTCATTACAAAAGACAGCCCAGCTGAAATGCAACATCTTTTTAGAGGAGTCCTTCTTCTACCTATTTCCATAGTTGGGTGGATTAGAGCATTGCGAGGTTAAATGACTTGCTCAAGGTCACAGAGCAAGTATTTGGCCCTGGATGGCACCTGAACCTCTGGGGCCAGATTCACAAAAACTCTGCCCCAGCGCAAACTGGGATTTGCCCCGAGTTGGTATTCACAAAAGCACAGTTTCTGTCCGGACAAAGTTTTGAGGGGGCCGCAATGCAAATGAGGGGAAGGGGACCTGCATATTGGTGCTCTCCCATTCACAAAGTATTTGCTCTGCGCAAGGGCCATTTGTGGGGTCCCCTTGTGCTGAGCAAATACATCCAAGGAAAATCTCCTCTTAACTCTACGCAACCCTAGTGGTTGGCAGAGGTAGGGCAAGTCGCCACCCCCCAATGGACTACCAGGGCACGACACCGGGACAGTGATCAACCAATGGGGGAGGGACCACTGGACTGCCAGGGCATCATTATTATTATACGGGGCTGGTGATCAGAGAACAGGGGAGGGCGGAGGGACCACTAAACTGCCAGGGAAATACTTTTAATATATGGGGAGGCGACAGGAGAATGGGTGAGGGAGGAGGGACCACTAGACTGCCAGGGAATTATTTTTAATATATGGGGAAGGCGATCAGAGAATGGGAAAGGAGGAAGGGACCACTAGACTACCAAGAAGACAGCCCTTTTATTTTCTCAGGCTGGCGATCAGCGATTGGGGGGGGACTAGCCAATCAATCAATTTTTTATTTGTAAAAAAGGCACCTTTCCAAAACCAAGGCACCTGTACAATAAAATAAAACAAATAAAGTAAAATTACTACATTATATAAATTCCAATAAATATAAAACCACATAAAAAACACTTCAATTACCAAAAGCCAGGTCAAAAAGATAGGTTTTTAATGCAGTTTTAAAATTCTGGACATGTACTGTGACTGTGTGTCGGCCATGGGCTGGTGGAGGGTGTGATAAGTCACTTGCAGCCTATACAAATGGGCCCATAATGGGCATGCAAATGGCCACCCAGCATCTTGCATGCCCAATGGGTTCATTTGCATGGCTGGTGCAAACAGCACAGCAGTGCTATACATTGGAGTGCGGTATTCCTGGCTCCAGGTTGGGGCAGAATTACAGGAGTTAGCGCTGGCTCCCCCTAGCCCCTATTCACAGCTGGATAGCACAGGGTGCTATCCGACTGTAAATAGCAACTTTTGCACCCTGGGAATTCACAAACTGCAATGCAAACCTGTGCGCTGCACTTCGCAATTTTTGGTGAATCGGGCCACAGATCTCCTGGTGCCCAAGCCAGTGCTCCTCTACATCACACACTGCCTCTATATCCTCTAATCCTCTTGTGATGCCACAGTTTGTTGCTGCGAAAATTATTAAGACGTCACAAGAGGATTATGATTTTAACAAAGTATTAGGCAGCAGCAGCAGCTCAACTTTAGGGGAAAAAGATTCCATCTCCATGCAAATTAACCTAGTAATAAAGAACGAAGAGAAGAGAAAACAGAAAAACTATATAATACAAGCTAAACTGGTTCTAAATATTATTTGTAAGTGATATTCTGGAGCAGTATTTGTGGGCGGAATGTTCATCTTTTGTAAATAGCAGCTAATATTATGCTGACACTGTACTCCCAGCCTACCGGGTGAAAATGTTGTTTCAAGAATAGTGCTGGTAAAAACAGTGTTTCAACAATAGCGAAAAAAAGGACAGCGACAGGGATAGCATAGTGAAAGGTAGGTGCCACTACCCCTATAGCTGTCATGTCAAAGGGAGGAAGTGTGGAAGTAGGAAAAAAGTGTGGTGGCTGGCCGAGCTGCTCCCGTGGTGGAGAGGGCTTAGGCATAGAGCAGTTCGGCCAGTACAGACCTGGAGACCAGGGTTCTGTTCTTGGTCTCCCGACAGTTACGTTTCTCTCCCTCTCCCCCTGAAGTTTTATCCCCCCCCCAGTTCCCTCACCCTCACAGATCATACCCCTCCCCTAAAGTTTCTCCCCGTCCCCGAGATCCAACCCCTTGTGCAGTTGATTATAAAAGTATCAAGGGCTGCGGGGGGAAAACACAATGTACTGTTTTTTTATGTGAGCCACTGTAGTGGTCCTTGGTATGTTTTTGGACCCCTACCATTGGCGCTGTTGTGTCCCACACTGTTTTCACTGGGCGCTGTTGTTATTGCTGCACTGTTGTTGAATTTGGCATTTTGACCTAGTGCTCACCCCCAGCTATAGTACTAATGATAATCTTTGTGAAAGCACACGCGTGCACACACACACACACACACACACACACACACACACACACACACACACACTGACTACTCATATTCTGCATATTTCACAGCCAAGACAACCCCCTCCAGTTGTCTTACAGAGGCAGTTCCTAAAATTAAAAAACAAATACTGACAAACAAGGGGCGCACACTTAGGTTGGCTGACAACACTGTTTTTGGTATACAGAAATAAAGTCAGGAAAGAGGAACGACTGTCAGACAAGAACAGAGTGATCTCGGTGCTAATTCCCAAGGAAAGTAAGAGTGACAGATGGGCACACCAGAGATATCTATGGGTGCATTCACAATGTAGGAATGGGGGGAAGACAGGAAAAGCAGGGCTCTTTGGGCACATTCACAATGTACAGAAGGGGCAGATCGGAACAGCAGAGCTATCTCTTGGCTCATTCACAATCTAAGAAAGGGGGGTAGACAGGAACAGCAGGGATCTCTGGTTGTGTTCCCGGTATAGGAAGGGGGTTGACAGGAAAAGCAGAGGTGTGTCTGGCCTCATTCACAATGTAAGGGTGAGGAGAGACTAGAAATGCAGAGGGATATTGAGGCTCATTAAAAAAAGAAAGTGAAGAAGAGATGGCAGAGAAGAACGTCACTATGAGATCTCTGGGGTCACTAGTAATAAAGAAAAAGTAAACGGGGGAGCTGAAGATGAACTGTAGAGAAATATCCAGGCCTATTTCCAAAGAAAAGGGGGATTGCAGATGGAAGCCATCACAAATCTCTGGCCTGGTTTGTAATGAAAATGGGGGTGGTGGTGGGGGGGGAGAGATACTGAAGATGATGAACACTAGACAAATCTACAGGTCCATTTCCAATAAAGTGGGGACAGCATGGACATGTGACATAAATATCAGAAATCTCGGGGCTCATTCATAAAGAAGGAGAGGCAAATTAAAACACAAATATCACTGGCATTGAAGGGGATGAAACCCAGAGAAAGGCCTAGTTTGTTCCAGAGGCAGGGGGACGGCTCTGTCTAATTTACACTACTAGCAGCTCATCTGCTTTACAAGACAAACCAAAGGTTAGCTGTAGCAACATAGCATATCCTCTGTGGCACAGTGCCGTCTGGAACAGCATCAGGAGAATTGTTATTTCCCAGAGTCCTCTTGTACAAACTGCCAATGGTACAGGAGAGTACTAATGTAGCAATCGAGCAAAATTAATAAAAAAAAAAAAAAAAAAAACTGTACGCTTTTGATCACAGCACTTTCTGTCCCCAGCTTGGGAAGGCAAATTAAATCTGTTCATCTTCCTTCACCGGTATTGTCCATGCATGAGCGTTGTCTTTGATCAGAATTCAAAGGCAGGAAGAGTCCGCAGTGTTACAGTCCGCTGGCAACTGATTTAATAAACAATACACAGGTGCTCAGATAGGGTTAACAATTAAGGTACTGTATATACAATGGACTGGGGGGAGTAGAGAACCAATGCTATGACCCAGATATTTACGTGCATGGACACACATGCACACAAAACTTCATCTTCCAACAATATTTAATTCTGCTGTCTTCAGTATTAGTGACTGGTGTAGCTGCATATCCTGGGTGATCCTGACACGGCCTTGTGAAGTGCTCTTCAAGAGATTTCTCAACTGCCCAATGCATAAATACTTACTGTGCCTTTCCTTCTGCCCTGTTCAGAATCACCTTATGTGAACATCACGATTCTCGTCTGCCCCACACCTAGTGCTCCATTAAGAGTATTTTCAAGTAGCAACTTAAGACCACTAAGCAAAAATCTAGCAGAATAAAACCAAATTCTAGGAAGTCACATCTACTTTTTATTTTAAACTACCTATATATCTCTCTCTCTGCGTATATATATGTTTATTATACAGGTGCGATAGGGTTCTTAGTGTTTGCATAAATATATGAGTATTTCACATATCTCGGCGGTCTTAGCCCCTAGCACTGTAAAATGTGGCATGCACAGTCTCAATCCTTGAGGCTCAGTTACTGGCAAGTGTGGCAAAAATAGATTTGGTTGTTCAAAAGTTACTAATAAAAATACCAGATTTTTTTTACCATTTTGCTTTGCTCACAGCTAGTGAAAAAAAAAAAAAAACTAAGCAAAGTTAAATCATGAAATTTACAAGTCTGTTAGACTTTGATCCAAGGAAGTGCCTTTGGGAGGTTTCAAATAGCTTGTTTTTGTTTTTCACTTTTAACAACTGTCACATGCGATGACCATTAGAAAACAACAGCCGAAAAAATTTTGCAACTTTTTGTCCCCAAGTTAAATTTGAACACAAACAAAACTTTAAAAGCTGAAAACGTGAAAAAATACTTAAATCTTAAGCCTGAAGGCTGCGCAGCTGACCAAGTTTAGGAGCAAGCTCAGGTCACCACATCAGAAGGCAAGCTGGGCCACGGCTGCTGCCTATGCCTTGGTCGAGAAGGTTGGTGGTGACCCTGGAGCTTACTCCTACAGCAGGGTCTGGTATATGCGTGAGAGACCAACTGAGATGGCTGCACTTACATCAGGGAAGGACCAAACAGGCGGAAAAAAAGCCCCTTCCATCTATATGATGGTCTGGTCCTTTGGCACTCCCTTGGGTCCTAAGCCAAACAGTTCACGTAGGAGAATTACTCCCGGGGGGGGCGGTGTTGCAGCCTTCTCCAGAGAGTCCCTACCACAGACAGTAAGCCATGGGTGAAACCCGTGAGTGGTCCAAAGGAGTCAGAGATTGCAGGTCTGAACGGTGTATATCCCTGAGAAGATGCAAATGGCCAAGGAGAAAACTACTTACTTTATCAAGCACTACACGTGCATATCTGATGGTAGGTTGGAGCTATTTAGCAGAGATGGTATACACCTGAGTAGAAAAGGAAGTAAAGAACTGGGGAGATTATTTAGGGGAGCAACTGACAAAAGTTTAAACTAGTAACAGAGGGGAGAGATGACCTGGTAGGAGGTATAGTTTGCACTGAGCCTGCCAAATTTAGAACCAGGGAACTGAATCAGTCAAAGCATGTGAACTGACACTCTTGCTTGTTAATGCAAGAAGTATCAGAAACAAACTTGATTAGTTAAAATATATACTCCTGAGAGACAGTATAGATATATGCAGTATAACAGAAACTTGGAGTAGGGAGGATGATTAGGGGAATGGGCTTAATGGGTATGATTATTTTCAGAAATCAAGAACGAATAGAGTAGGTGGTGGTGTGGGTTTGTATATTGCAAGCCACCTAAAAGCACGCCTTCATGAAAAAAATAAGCCTAGATTCAACAAGTTCAGAACAGCTATGGGTTAATTTTCAGTTAAGAATGAAACATACATCCTTGGTGTATGTTATCGGTCACCTTGCTTGACAGAGGGTGAAAATTAAATAGTTTTTAACTACACTGAGGAGATGACCCTTAAGAACAACTGTATATTGATGTGGGACTTCAATCTACCTAATGTAGATTGGGTTAGTAACCTGGGAGTAAGCAATATGGACAAAAGATTTTTGGAAATATGCCATACAAATGGCTTACAACAATATGTACACCTACCAACTAGGGGGCATCATATTTTGGATTTGATCCTGAGTAACATGGATGAGTCAACAGAGAATGTGAGAACAGATCAACCCCTGGGAAACAGTGACCATAACATAGGTATGTTGAAGGTGAAAACCGAGAAAACTGTGGGGGAGACAAAAATTCTAAATTATTAAAAGGCTGATTACCAAGGAATGAAGGAGTTTTTGCAGGCCTGAGATTGGAAAAAAAAGAGTTAGCAGAAACCGTGTTAGATGGAATTTGGGGAAAGATAGATGACAAGTTACAGGAGTGCATAAAGAAATGTGTGCCTGAAATTGTCAAATATGACAGTATAGGCAGAGTTCCTGTATGGTTCAACAAAGGTATACATAAACTGGTAAAAAAGGAAAGGGTATATAGGAAGTATAAACTAAATCCCCTGGAAATTAGGAAGACGAAATTTGTACAGGTAGTTAGAAAATGTAAGAAGGTAATAAGAAGGGCTAGAGCCAAAGTTGAATTAAGATTAGCTCATTGTAATATGGATTATTATAAAACATTCTTTAGCCATGTAGGGAGCCTGAAAAAAGGTAACAATCAAATAACCAGTATAAAAGAAGATGAAAATATATTAGTTAGAGAGGATGAAATGGCCACAGCCTTCAATAAATATTTTCTGAGTGTGTTTAGGGCAACCGATGACCTAACAGATATACCTGTGGGGCCTAAGGAACATCATGGTGGTCAGACCAGACATAATCACTGAAACACAAATTAAGGAGAAACTTATGAGACTAAATATTTCTAAATCCTGTGGGCCTGATGGGTACCATCCACTGTTACTGAGGGACATGGCAGATGAACTGACTGGACGGGACCATTGACTGTCCTGTTTGATAGGTCCTTGGGAGAGGGAAGGGTGCCTGAGGTTTGGAGAGTGGCTCATATCACACCAATACGTAAAGCTGGGGATAAGATGGAGGCAGTATAGTGCAGTGGTTTAAGGCTCTGAGCTGCGAATCTGGAAACCTGGGTTTGAATCCCACAGCCCCCACTTGCATACTGTGTGACCCTGAGCAAGTCACTTAACTGCCCTGTGCTCCCAGGTTGCACCTGCAAACAAGCTTTCAGCTTAGTGTGTCTCACCTGGTTAAACAACTGGGGGAAAAAAAAGACTTTGGTCAAGAATTACAGGCCAATAAGTGTGACATCGGTGATCGGAAAAATGATGGAGGGTTGTATTAAGGATCTGCTGGAAAGAGACTTGCAGCAGCTGCAGGTTGTGGCTATTTCACGGCATGGATTTGAGGCTGGTAGATCCTGTGTTAGCAACCTACTCCATTTTTTTGAAACTGTCAGTCAGGCCCTGGACCAGGGCCTTCCTGCTGAGGTGATCTATTTAGACTACGCCAAGGTCTTTGACACAGTGTCTCACAGCCTCCTTATGGATACACTGGAAGAACCCGGGACTCATTGGCAGTTAAGGGCATGGATAAAATGCATGGCTTAGTGAGACATATCAGAGAGTTCAAATAAGTTTTTTTTTTTTTTTATCGGAGTGGGGTAGGGTGACTAGTGGTGTGCCCTAGGGCTCGGTCCTGGGACCACTACTTTTCAAACTATGTGTTACCACCATGCAAGTATCAGAGGGAGTGTGGCTTTGTAAGTTCAGAGATGACGCCAAGGTTGGAGCAGTGGTTAATACCCCCGAAGCAATAAACAGCTTCCAAGAACAACTGACTAAACTGGAATGCTGGGCAGACAAATGTTAAGTTTTAATACTGACAAGTGCAAGGTTATGCACTTTGGGTATAACAACACGAGATGCAACTATACATTAAAAAATAAAGTAATTACCAGCATGGAGTTTGAAAAAGACCTGGGGGTAATAATATCAGACACTCTAACCTTTAACAAACATAACGCAGAAATGGTAAAAAGAGCAAACAGAATAATGGGGAACATTTAAAAAAATATTAACAGCAGAAGGGAGGAGGTCCTTGGTGAGGCCTGTCCTCGAATACGGAATGTCCCTCATTGCACCACAAAGTGCAGGTAGTGGCAAACAAATGGAAAGAGTACAGCTGAGATTCACTAAGAGGATAAGTACAGTAAAGAATATGGAGTATGGTGATAGATTACTCCACTTAGGCCTATATTCCATGTCCTATAGATACATAAGGGGTGATCTATGTTTTACCTATAGATGTCAAGACACTGAAATTCTCGAGGAGTGTGCTAGATTAAGGAAGAAGAAAGTACCAGATAGGGCTATCACGTTACACCCGCTTCGGTTAATTGGGGAGAAATATAGGACACTGAAGAGAGGAAGATGGTATAATCAGAGAATAGTAAACGGCTGGAACTTACTACCATCTGAGGTGGTGGAAGCAGTCAACATGGAAGGATTTAAAAAGGAGCTGGATAAGAAAGATAAAAAATGGGACTACATCCACTCAAAGGTGGCAAGTTCGTTTACGGCCTAGTGGCTGATTGGACTTGTATATATAACTATGAAACACAGTATGTGCGCTTGGTAACTCGCATACACCCCCCCCAAAAAAAAAAAGAACAGCTGAAAACACGAGAGAACAATAAGAAAGCAAAACTAGACCTTCTCACCAGTGTTAGAATTCGGGCCAGTGCTCTGATCCTAGTCGTTAATCAGAGAGAGCACTGCAGCTCATCAAGCACTGGCCTTTGCCTGTGTGCCATGCAGAAAACTTTCCTGCAGAGCCAAGCTGTTCTACATCTCCTCCAATTGCAGGGCAAAGCACACCCATTCTTTCATGAGCATTATTGGGTGATCACCTCCAGCAGCCCAAAGAGTCTCATGCTGGCACTTCAAGTTTGATTTTCATGTGGCCGCAGCTGAGTCTTCATATGTATGTTCTTCCTAGCCAGTTGTCTCACATGTGAATGATGGTATCACTTTTTCCCCTGCCTCCAATATATGTCATTTTAAGACCGCCACCAAGATTTCCAGTTGATGCACTCGCCCAGCCAAACCATTCAGTTTTTTAATTATTGCAATAAATGACTATCAATTGCTGGGTCTTTGCCCTGAAGATCTACAATGTCTCTTCCGATCCCGAAGTGCAAGCCGCACCATGCTCCTCAGGGCCTGGCGTGACGACAAGCCCGCTGCTGATCTCTTTGCCAGATGCGGCTTGGCTCTGATAGTTCTGAGGAAGCACTATTTTATAATGTACACACCCCTCTTCCTAAATATCTCTTTCAGAAGTCACAAAAGTCAATTTTGCACAGATTCAATTTTTATTTCTTGAGCAACGAGGCTGAGCTGTAGTGATCTGCCTAGTCCAAGCTCAGGCTCCACAGTGCCCCCCCCCCCAACTGATATTTTAAACCATTTCTCTAATCTTTCCAGGTCTCTCTGCAACTCCCTCACCCCCTTTTCACTGTCCACCCTGCTGCAGAGCTTGGTGTTGTCTCCAAAGAATCACATCCTGCCCTGTATACCCTCTCCTATGTCGCTGATAAACATGTTAAAAAGAGCAGGTCTCAGGACCAACCTCTGCGGCACCCCACTTGTGACCTCCCCCCAATTTGACCCCATTTACCACCACCATCTGCTATTTTTACCCCACGCAGTTACCCACCCACCTTTCTGGGGTACCCCATGATATGGGAGAATCAAATTGAGCAACTCAATTTGAGCACCTGTGGTAATAGCGACAGTAATGACATACCAAAGGTGAGAACAGTAAGGCAGGAAAGAGTAGTACATGTTGGATGTAGTTCAGCCACTGTGGACTGAAAATCTTGCTGCCAGTGTGGCGTAGTGGTTAGGATCGCCACTTGCGTGTCTCTGCTACATGCGGCTAAGCTGGGTTCGGTTCTCCAGGATGCTTTTTAATTTTTTCTTTTCTTTTTCCCCCTACCGGGTTTGTTCCCGTCCCTTGTGTCTCCCCGCCCCCCCCAAGTTCTGTCCCCCCAGAATTGCAGTACTGACTGGGTCTCCGACTTTCTCTCCCTCCTAAGTTGCATCCCAGGACAATATCCTCCTCTTGAGTTTCTCCCATTGCCCGACTTGCATCTCCCCACATGTTGATTATTTTCGTGCGGGGGCACGGGGCATAGCCCCGCATATATCTTAGTTTTATCGCCCTCCGCAAAGAAAGTAAATTTCGTCGTCGCTGTTTCTGGTAGAGCTGTAGTGCACATCGCCATTTTAATTTTTAGCGATGTGCTACTTTCTTGTCAGCGCTGTTTTTGACTCACCGTTATCACACAGAACCCCTTTCTAGCTCTTCCCCTATTCCAAGGTCCTCTAACTTCTTCAGCAGTTTCCCGTGTGTCGCTAAGTTGAATGCCTTGCTGAAGTTGAGTAAATTTATAGCCTGCCCTTATCCATAGCCCTTGTAACCCAGTCAAGTAAATAATAATAGGTTGGTCTGACACAACCTCCCTGCCAAGAACACCTGCTGTCTACTTTCCTAGAGTCCACTGCCTTTCAGATAGGTCACTGTGATCTCCTTAACAATTTTCTCCATCTGCTTTCCTACAATAGAGGCAAGACTGATGGGCCTACAGTTAACTGGGATCCTGCCTTTGCCCACTTGTACAGCAGGACCACATCCACTGTACTCCAATACCTTGGAACCACCTCTGACCATAACAAACTACTGAATAGCCCTATCAAGGGCTCAGCCACTTTCCTGACCACTCTCGGGTGCATCCTATCTGGTCCTGGAACTTTATCTATTTTCAGAGCAGCAAGCCCCTTCCTTACTCTTTCAACAGTTATTCCTACTGCCTCCATTTCCTGAATCCTCCATGTTGCTGCCTTCATGCCAATTTCCAGTAGAGGCCTAATGGTCTTGACCAGTGAATACTGAGAAGTAGTTTGAAATTGCTGCCTTCTGCTTTGCTACAACCTACCCTCTTCTCTTTACTAACCTGAAAATTATCCCCCCCCCATCTTCCATTTTTCCCTGATGTACTGGAAGAACTCTTACTCCCTTCCATTAACCCCTTCCACAGTCCGCAGCTCTGTGTCTGCCTTTACACAAATTGTCACCTTTTTGACTCCCTACAGTTTACTTTGGTATTGCCTCCACATCTCATCCCCTTGGTGCCACCTGCAATTAGTGAAGGCCTTTTTTACTTTGCTCTCGCTGCACTCCTTGTCTTTTTGGAGACCCAGCTTGGTCTGTTGTGTTCATTTCCCTTAGTGATCGTTCTCAAGTAAGTTTCAGCTGCTTCAAGAATGGTACCTTTGATTTCTCAAGATACCAACACCACAGCCATCCTGGCCGTCCCAACCTGTGACAACAGACACAACTGGGATGGATCTGCTCCACAACCCTCAAAGTGCAGGAAACAACACAGTGGAAGAACCAACTCAAAGGTTACACGTTTAAGAATGTTATTAATGTTATTATTTCTGAAATGTAAACAGATTTTTGTTAATAATAAGCTTATTTCCAGAAAAAGTGTTCAGGCACAAAACTACAAAACATCAATGTGCTATTAGTTTTTTGAGCCTGTATTTGAGGAAGGAAGTGTAACAGAATAAAATTCTTAAACATGTAACCAGTGTGTAGGTCTTTACTCCCCTATGTAGTTACATTTCATTTCTCCCCATTTTTCCTCCACCCCCAAGAATTATCCATTCCCTTTATTCTTTTCTAAACTTTTACTCTCATCTGGCCAAAGTCTGCCCTTCTGAAATCCAGAACTAGTCTCAGGTTAGAGTTTATTAATACCCATGGCCCACTCAAACCATACGGTATTATGATCACTAGACACCAGTGGTTCTCCAACCTCCACTCAGTCACCATTTCTAAGTTTGTAAGCACCACATTAACAATGAATGATGGTAGACTGTTTAAGCACCAATGAATGATGGAAGACCGAGACCCCCACCACCACTACCTCCCCTTCTGCAGTCCTCTTTCTAATGTCTTCCCTTAATTTCTTATCCTCCCCAACTCCGTGGCTCAGCGGTCTGTAGACTACTCCCATATATAACGTTCTCTGAGGCAGTTGTCAGCTGTACCCAGAGCAATTCAGCCTTCCCTACCTCTCCCCTCTGTGACCTCTATAGTGTACACCTAACGCAGAGGGCTACTCCAGCCCCTGTGCCTGCACCACTACACTATACAGGGTATCGCTAGGTCCCAGTCATTCCCAGAGGCCCATGTTTTGGTAATGGCTGCCAGATCCAACTCTGCATCTATTACAATCGGCTGGATTGCACCGATTTTATTAAGGCAGACTACTTCACAGCTTCTGCTTTTACTTGTCCTCTTCTTATCGGTGCCTCCTCCCAGCCTCCCCAAGTGGTACCCTTCCCCTTGACACCACTCTTTCTCTACCAAATATTAAACGTCTCAATTTCCACTCTCCTCACCCTATCCTCCACCTTACCCTACACTGGAAGAACCTCCAAAAAGGCCAGGAAAATGTAGTTTGTCACTTCCAAAGACTGGTTAACTAGAACATTGGTACCCAAATGTACCAGAAATCCAAGTTTCCCTTCTGTCCTTTCTACCATTCTCCCTATAATATCCATGCCCTTAATGGCTGTTGTACCCAGGAGGAATCTGACCACTTACTTCTTTTGTCCCCTGCCCCCCCCAAAAAAGAAAAAAACATACAAGAAATAAGACGTCCGGAGCAGTGGTGGTGGTGGTCAAGTGGGGGGGGACAGCGTCTGAGCTCTAAGTGCCATCAGAGAAAATATCTGTATTGTTTCCTAACCACAGAGGTTTTCTGCTCCCTGGTAGGCTGGGCAGCTGTATCAGCCCCTCCTATAGTCACCAGCCATCCCCATCCCCTTTCCACCTCCCTGGACAGAGCAGGCCGTTAGTGCTCTTGGAGAGGGCTTCATTAAGTCCAGCCTCTAGCTTTCCACAGTTTTTCTCCCGTACGGCCCACAAACGTGGAATTGATGACTTGCACCTCCACAGACATGTCACACCCCCACTCAGCACGTCAGGCTCTCTGCTCCCACAGTGCTAACCTCCGAGCACAGTATTGTGAACAGTTAACAGAACAGAGTAACCCTCCCGTCTGTTTTGTGGGTTTGAATCAAACTTTGGTCTCAAGTTCTGGAGGGATTCAAACTGTGAACCTCTTGCTAGCGTACCCAATGTACAGGCTCAGATAATTCTGCTCTTTGTTGGGGGTGGCCAGATATCTTTCACCTGTGGGCACCTAACCAGGTGTACAAAATGAACCCTTAAAAAATCTACGAAAGACCTCAGAATAAACTCTTACCTTTTCCCAGTTTGGTAAAACCAGTAAGCTTTGTACAGTATAAGCTTTAACCATATATGCTTTGCTTGTCAAAGAAAGAATTTCAAAGGCACACCAGGTAGTCTCTAAAAACAGAGGTTTACTTAAAATAGATAAAAATGTAAAGTATAAAACACAGAACCACATATCACAAAACATACAATCTTTTTAAACAATAAGGTTTAAAAAGTGCAAATTCCAACCAATAATACACTTAGACCTGTCTACCTAATGTATTCTTCTTATAGTGCTGCAGATGTTTCCTTTTTCAGAGTCCAAACGTGTGTCTGTAAAGGTCTGTTACAGCATCATTAAAACACTGTCTTGACCCTGCCTTCTCCATGATGTCACCTAGCTCCTCCTCAGTTTATTAAAAATTATACAAATCAGGATGTCTTGCGTCAGGGGGTAAATTAATAGGTGACATCAGCAAAAAAAAACTTGTTTTCCCATAGGACTTCCTAATTAAATCTGTAATTTTCCAAGTTCTTTCTTTCATCCATGAGCAGCTTCCTCTCTCAAGGACATCAAAGGACCTTTTATGACTTCGCACCAGTGTCATAACCTGTATCCTTCCTCTAAACACCATAAAAGTTAATGATTTCTAGCCTAGCAGCTGGCAGCTACAATTAAGCTAGATAAACAGGAGCTCTTTAATTTCGGTCTCTTCTAGCCTGTAATTATCTCCTGGCTTTTATCTTTTAGCTGAAACAGCATGTCTCATGAGAGACACTCAATACCATATTTTTATATTACAAAAATCATAGTGTAATCAGAACCAGCTGTCCAAGCGTCACAATCCTCCCTGCCTAGACTGAATCTGGGGGCTCTATCCCCTGCATTGGATAAGCGTCCAAAATCAGTTCATTCCTCATAGATGCAAGACAACCCATCCAAGTTCTGATTTTTCACTCCAGCCCTACGTAGAATTGTCACGTCATACCCTTGTAAAGCAAGACTCCATCTTAGCAATCTACCATTGTTTTTTCCCATCTGCGTCAGCCAAACCAGGGGGTTGTGGTCAGTCTGTACCACAAAATGCTGCCCATATAAGTATGCCTCCAACTTCTTTAGGGCCCACACTATGGCAAGACACTCCTTTTCCACAGTGGAGTATGCCTGCTTCCTAAGAAGCTACTTTTTACTCAGATATGCTATAGGGTGATCTTTCCCTTGGCTGGATGTCTGATTCAGTACTGCCCCAATACCCACATCTGAGGTGTCAGTCTGAACTATAAAGGGTCTGCTATAGTCAGGACTTGTCAAAACAGGAGCACTGCACAGTGCCTCCTTCTATCAGGTAAAGGCTTCTTCACAGGCTGGTCCCCAGGTAATTTTCTTTGGCATCCTTTTCTTTACCAGGTCAGATAGGGGAGCAGCCAGGTTACTGTAATTGGGTACACATTTTCTATAGTACCCTGCTGTCCCAAGAAAACTCCTGACCTGCTTCTGCATTTCTGGTCTGGGCCATGCCTGGATTACCTCTATTTTTATTCGGTTAGAACAGAGCTGTCCCTGGCCTACCACATGCCCGAGGTATGCCACGTCTCCCATGGCCACCTGGCACTTCCCGGCTTTGACAGTGAGCCCAGCTCTCTGTATCCTGCCCAGCACTTCCCTAAGGTGGGATAGGAGTTCTTCCCAGCTGGTACTAAAGATGGCAATGTCATCCAGGTACGCCACAGTGTACTCCTCAGCAGTATTTAACACCTGGTTCACCAACTTTTGGAAAGTGGCTGGGGCATTCTTCATTCTGAAAGGCATTACTTTAAATTCAAATATGCCTATCGGAGTGATGAAGGCCGACCTCTCCCTAGCTCTGTCCATCAACTCTACCTGCCAATACCCCTTGGGTCGGGTCAATGGTCGTGAGGTAGGTCGTCCCTCCCAACCTGTCCAGGAGTTCGTCCATCCAGGGCATTGGGTGGGCATCTGACTTCGTGACTGCATTCAGTCCACAATAGTCCACATAGAAATGAGTAGAGCCATCTGGCTTGGGCACAAGTACTACGGGTGAGGTCCAGGGACTGTGGGATCTCTGGATTACCCCTAAATCCAGCATCTCCTCCACTTTCCTCCTAATGTCCTTTTGGACAGCCTCTGACACCTGATATGCTGTCTGCCGTATGGGCATCTGTGTCTCTGTCTCCACATCATGAGTTGCTAAGGGGTTTAGTCCAGGCATGGCGCTAAACAATGGGACAAAGTCTGCTAAAACCTCCCTTACTTCCTGGATCTTGTCCAGGGTCAGCTGGGGAGACAATTTAACTGCTTCCACAGAGGACTCCCACTTACTTTCTTCCAGCAAGTCCAGAAGGGGGTCTCCTTCGTCCGTCCCCTCCCCAGGACTACACACTGCAAACACCATGTCAGCCCTATTTGCATATGGCTTCATCATGTTGACATGGTACATCCTTTCTGTCTGTCTTGTCAGGTAACTCTATAATATAGTTCACGTCATTTACCTTCCTAACCACTTTGTATGGTCCTGCCCACTCAGCCTGCAGCTTGTCTTTCCAGACCAGAATAAGGACCATGACTTTCTGACCCACCATGTACAAGCGAGCTCTGGCTCTGCGGTTGTACCACACTTTTTGTTTCTGTTGGGTAGCTGCCAGGTTGCTCTGGGCTGTCCCTATAAGCTCCTTCAGCCTTTCCCTAAACCTAAGGACGTAATCAACAATGGGAGTTCCCTGGGTGACGTGCTTGCCTTCCCAGTCCTCCCGGATCAAGTCTACGGATCAAGTCTAGGGGCCCCACGTACCTGGCGTCCATATAAGAGTTCGAATGGGGAAAATCCCGTCGATTCTTAGGGCACCTCCCTGTATGCAAACAGCAGGTAGGGAAGGTATTTCTCCCAGTACCTCCCATGCTGTTCAGCAAATGCCCGGAGCATTGACTTCAGGGTACCATTGAATCTTCCCACAAGCCCACTGGCTTGTGGGTGATATGGTGTAGTGCATCTCTGTACCATTCCATACTTCTCCTATAAACATTTTATCAGGTCCGATATGAAGGAACCCCCTCAATCGGTGATAATCTCCTGCGGAAACCCAACACGGAAGAAAATCCCAAGTAAGGCATCTGCCACTTTTTCTGTCCTCAGTGAGCAGTGAGGATAGGGCAACTACCTCCGGGTACCAGGTGGCATAATCCACCACAGTCAAGATGAATCTCTTCCCTGAGAAGCTGGAGGTATTTAAAGGCCCCACAATATCCATTCCCACCCTCTGGAATGGCTCCCCCACTATGGACAGTGGAATCAGGGCGGCTTGGGTTTTCTTGCCCACCTTCCCTATTTCTTGGCACCGGTGACAAAACCTGAAATACTCCTTCACCTGCTGGGTGAAGTTTGGACAATAGAAATTCTGGGTCAACCACTGCATAGTGCGCGCGATTCCCAGATGACCCGACAAGGGAATATCATGTGCAATCTTGAGCAACTGCTCATGATACCCCTGGGAAACGACAAGCTGCCTGCCTAGCACCCCTCCCTCTGTCTGCACAGCCTGAGTTCACATAAGTCCATTTTCCCAATAAACCTTATGTCTGCCGTCACCTCCATGTGCTCCGTCAGAGTCTGCCCAAGCCCTCAGCTTTTCTAGACTAGGGTCACTTCTCTGAGCAGCTGCAAACCCCTCACACATACCAAGACATAGGACAGGTCCCCTTCAGTCGCTAAACTAGGGTCCCTAGAACTAGTGTCAGGGCACTCAGGATCGCTGTCAATCCCAACCCTCTGACAATGAGTCACCCCGCCCTCCTCGGAGTAACCCTCTGTAGCTATGTGGTTAACTGCTACTGGGGAAATTTCTACCCCCTTTTCATTAATCTCCACATCTGGAGACACAGGCTGGGGAACCAGCCTCTCAATGGTTTCCACAATGGCTTCTGTGGGGTTCAGGGAACTAAAATTTTCCCTTGCTGCTTGGCTGTGGGTAATTGCACACACCATCCCTTGTTTGAGATTGTTGCCCAGGATCACATCCACTGCTAAGGTTTTGGCTACTGCCACCTGTTGTACAGTTCCCCCTGTTTCATCCCAGTATAGGAGAACACTAGCAAGGGGCAATGTTTTCTCTTCACCAGTAAAGTCCTGTACAGTGACGTATTTATGGGGTATAAGCTGACCCGGCTCTACTAGATCCCCTTTTGCCAATGTCAGGGATGCCCCTGTGTCCCTTAACCCTTGCGTCTGTACACCATTCATCATGACTGGGTGCATGTGTTCCCTCATGTTCACTGGCATGCTTCCAGGGACACGCAAACAACCCACTTCCTTCCTAGCCCCCTGTTGTGTATTGCTCGCCTTTTTGGGACACTGTCTGGCAATATGCCCAGTTTCTTTACACAACCAACATTCATTTCTTTTCTCAGAGAAATATTTTCTCTGAAACCTGGGGCTAACTGGTTTTAGTGGAGGCAATGAGGGTTTTAGCTGCCCTGAAGGCGCGCTTTTCCCTTTCTGCATTGCCACGCCCGCTCCATTCGCTCTCAGAGCAGGTCTGCTCTTGGCATAGTGGTCCGAGAGTTCAGCAGCCTCTTGCATCATTTTCAGATCTTGGTCCTCCAGCCAGGTTTTCAGCTCTGCTGGGCATGCCCAGAAAAACTGTTCTAACAGAATCACATTTTCAATTTTATCAACAGAGTTTGCTTCAATTCCTTCCCACCGTTTTAAAAACTGACGTTGTTTCATGACTAGCTCCTCGTAGCTCATGTCAGGGCTTCTCCTGAGCTTCCGGAATTTAGCTCTGTATGATTCGGCAGTTAATTCAAATTTCTTTAACAGTGCAGCTTTAAGTTTGCTGTAATCATCACTGCCCTCATTGTCCATTTGACCCAATGCATCCGAGCTTTCCCGAGAGGGATAGCTGGAAGCTCCAGGACTCCCTAGGAATTTTAGCCTGAATACAAACTTTTTCAAAGGAATTTAAAAAGGCATCCATATCCTCCCCCTCTTTAAATTCGGCTGCCAATTTGGAATTCAATTTGTAACCCAGTCCTATAGTCCCAGTTAAACCCAAGCCACTTACCAGCTCTAGTGCCGCTGGCTGGAGTTGTAGCTTCTCCAGTTCATGTTGCCTCTGGCGCTCATGCTCCTCACGGTCAGCGTCTCTCTGTTCTTGCTCTGCCTCTCTCTGTTCTCGCTCTGCCTCACGGTCCACCTCCCGCTGTTTATGGTCCCTCTCCCTCGGGAACTCCAGCTCCATTCTGCGCAACTCAATTTGCAGCCTGAGTACTTCGGGATCCAGGATACTGGTGACCTTTCCCTGCTGCTGTGGCCCTTTGCTGACAGTGGCCCTGTTGCCCTCCTCATTGGATCTGGACACTGCACTTGCCGCTAGCCCTGCCACACTCAAGGTTTGGTCCTTTTCAGTCACTGTCTTTGACTCGATGCTCTGGGTATCTGCTACCATCAGGGCATCCCTGAGGTTCTGTTTGGTGGCTTTCACCTCGAACAGGACTCCTCTGTCCCCGCACAACTGCTTTAAGTAGCCTACGTTGTGCCTCCTGTAGTTGGAAGCCATCTTCTTCCCTAAATATGGCTACTCTGACTTGCACTTTAGAAAAAAAATAAAACAGGTAGGAACTTGACTGTATGCCAAGTGATATAGTTCTGTCTCCTTTTTAAAAAATAAATCACTGCCTTTTTCCTTTGCAAGTGAGCTGATGGTCTCAAGCTGACACACTGAACAATAAAAGCTTATGCACACCGCTGCCAACCAATCTGTCACAACCCCACTCAGCAGGTCAGACCCTCTGCTCCCACAGTGCCAACCTCCGAGCGCAGTATTGTGAACAGTTAACAGAACAGGGTAACCCTCCTGTCTGCTTTGTGGGTTCGAATCAAACTTTGGTCTCAAGTTCTGGAGGGATTCAAACTGTGAACCTCTTGCTAGCGTACCCAATGTACAGGCTCAGATAATTCTGCTCTTCGGGGGGGGGGCAGATATCTTTCACCTGCGGGCACCTAACCAGGTGTACAAAATGAATCCTTAAAAACTCTATGAAAGACCTCAGAATAAACTCTTACCTTTCCCAGTTTGGTAAAACCAGTAAGCTTTGTACAGTGTCAGCTTTAACCACATATGCTTCACTTGTCAAGGAAAGAATTTCAAAGGCACACCAGGTAGTCTCTAAAAATAGAGGTTTAGTTAAAATAGATAAAAATGTAAAGTGTAAAACACAGAACCATATATCACAAAACATACAATCTTTTAAAACAATAAGGTTTCAAAAGTGCAAATTCCTACCAATAAATCACTTAGACTTGTCTACCTAATGTATTATTATCTTGTTATAGTGCTGCAGATGTTTCTTTTTCCAGAGTCCAAACGTGTGTCTGTAAAGGTCTGTTACAGCATAATTAAAACACTGTCTTGACCCTGCCTTCTTCATGATGTCACCCAGCTCCTCCTCTGTTTATTAAAACTTATACAATCAGAATGTCTTGTGTCAACAGGTAAATTAATAGGTGACATCAGCAAAAAAAAAAATTGTTTCCCCATATGACTTCCTAATTAAATCTGTGACTTTCCAAGTTCCTTCTGTCATCCACGAGCAGCTTCCTCTCTCAAGGACATCAAAGGACCTTTTATGACTTCGCACCACAATGACATAACCTGTATCCTTCCTCTACACGCCATAAAAGTTTATGATTTCTAGCCTAGCAGCTGGCAGCTACAATTAAGCTAGATAAACAGGAGATCTTTAATTTAGGTCTCTTCTAGCCTATAATTATCTCCTGGCTTTTATCTTTTAACTGAAACAGCATGTCTCATGAGAGACACTCAATACATTTTTATATTACAAAAATGATAGTGTAATCAGAACCAGCTGTCCAAGTGTCACAACGTGGCCCCGGTGTCCTGAAAGTACAGTTACGTAAGAACTTACCGTAACAGCAGATCTTCGAGAGAGGCTCTTGCATTAGGTAATTACATATAGGACTGATGTCAGCAGGACCCCACAGAAACATTTCTAGCTAGCAGTCTCTGGCGAGGGACCACCCCCACGTCAGGTGACCGGCATCAAGAGACGTCCCTCACGCCCGCCTTCCAGTTCTTTCCTGCCACAGGCCACAAGAGACCGGACGAGAGAGAAGCGGATATTTCCCTCACTGGAAAAGGAGCTGAAAAAGCTTAGGGGGATGGAGGGTGGGAAGGTATTACCCACTGCAAGAGCCTCTCTCGAAGATCTACTGTTACGGTAAGTTCTTACGTAACTTTACTATCTTACTTCGAGAGGGCTCTTGCAGTACGTAATTACATATAGGACTGAGTCCCAAGTAGTCTGGAACAAGAAGAAGAAGCACACGGGACGAGGAAAGCAACTCAAAGCAGATCCTTTAGCTGTGAAGACCTTAAGAAAGAAGGCATTGCAGAACAGCGAGCCTGAAGCCTGCTCTACGGCGAGAGACAACATCCAAACTTTAATGTTTTGTAAATGTATGGACAGAAGTCCAAGTGGCGTCAGCACAAATGTCTGCCGCTGACACATTCTTGAAACATGCCGCAGAGGCAGCAACCCCTCTTGTGGAGTGACCTCTTATTTGACCCGGAAGGGTCTTGTTGTATTTGTCATAACAGAAGGTGATGCAATGAGCCAACCATTTAGATAAGCATTGCTTGGAAACAACATTGCCTTCTCTTTTGGGGGCAAAAGAGACAAAAAGTTGATTCAGTCTTTCTGAGATCCTTTGTTCTGTTAGTGTAGTATCTCAGAATGTGGTGAACGTCCATAGTGTGAAGTACATACTCCCCCTGATTGGAGTACTGCGTAAAGAAGGCAGGTAATTCTATGGATTGATTCAATGTTGATTCCGCTTCCACCTTGGGGAGAAACTTAGGATTGGTGCGCAGAGCCACATGTTCCTTGTGAAAAATCAAGTACGGAATTTTACACATCAGGGCCTGGAGCTCGGAAATCCTCCGAGCAGAGGTAATGGCCACTAGGAAGAGCGTCTTCCGTGAAAGGAACTTCATGTATGCTGAGGCCGCCGGTTCAAAAGGAGGCAAAGTAAGTTTCTCAAGAATGAAGTTCAAATCCCAAGGAAGGGCAGGAACTCGGATGGGGGATCTCAAGTGAAGAACCCCTCTGAGGAAAGTCTTAGAGACTTTCAGTTGAGCAAACATCCTATCTGCGAAGGGAATACGGTAGGCTGAAATGGCCGCCATGTGTACCTTCAGAGACGAGTGACTAAGACCCAGGTCGAAGAGGTGACGCAGGTACTCCAGCAGTCGCCCAACTGAGCAAGAGAAAGGCTCGAAGCCTTTTGAAGCAGCCCAGATTGAGAACCGTTTCCACTTCATGGCGTAAGTAGACCTAGTGGAGGGTTTCCTAGCCTCCACCAAGATCTCAGCCACCTGGGGAGAAACCCCAAAGTGGGCTTGAGCTATGTCTGCAGGAGCCACGCATGTAGATGAAAGGACTTAAGACCTGGATGAACCAGGGTCCCCTGATCCTGGGTCAATAAAATCCGTGACAGCGGAAGAGGAAGAGGAGGCTCCTCTGAGTATTGTTGCAGAAGAGAGAACCAAACTTGCCTGGGCCAGAAAGGAGTGATCAGAATCATTTGTGCTCCCTCTGAACCTAGTTTCTGCAAGACACGCAGGATCAGAGGAATTGGGGGGGAAGGCATAGACAAATCTGTCCCTCCAATCTAGAGACAGAGTGTCTCTCCAGAAAATGCCTCGCTCTTGAATGAGCGAGCAGAAGTCGGAAAGCTTTGCGTTTAGAGGTGAAGTGAACAGGTCCTCCTGAGGTGTTCCCCAACGTAGGAAGATTTCGTCTAGGACCCCCGATCCAGCTCCCACTCGTGAGCTTGAGCAGACGAGCGACTTAGTTTGTCTGCTAAGGAGTTCTCGACCCCCGGAACATGAATTGCCGTGAGGTGAAGGTCGTGTTGTGCTGCCCAATCCCAGACTCTCATCGCTTCCCTGCAAAGAGGGTAGGACCGAGTCCCGCCCTGTTTGTTGATGTACAGTCGTGGCCAAAAATATTGGCGCCTTGCAGTTTTTTCTAATAATGCACCATTCCTTCCAGAAGACAGAAATCCTTAAATGGCCCGGACAAAATTATTGGCACCTTTTAGAAGTAGTTAGAAATAATTAGATTTCAAGCAGGTGATTCTCCTTCACTTTGGAACTGAACTCACCTGTGGTGAGTTGCAAGTGCCTGCAATATAAAAATCACTCATTCAGCCAGTTTGAATAGAGAAAAGGACTCATTCTCCTGTTTTGTGTCACTGTGTGTGTACCGCAATGAGCATGGAGAAAAGAAAGAAAGCCAGAGAATTGTCTGAGGAGGTCCGACAGAAGATTGTAGCCAAGCATGGACAATCTCAAGGCTACAAATCAATCTCCAGAGACCTTGATGTTCCTGTTTCCACCGTACGTAATGTTATCAGGAAGTTTAAGGCCCATGGCACTGTAGCCAACCTCCCTGGACGTGGCCGCAAGAGAAAACTTGATCGAAGATTGCAGCGCAGGATTGTTTGAATGGTGGAGAAGGCACCTCGATCAACTGCCAAACAGATTCAAGCTGACTGTCAGACACAAGGTACAACAGTTTCAACTCGCACCATCCATCGCCAACTCAATGAAATATGAATATGGTAGGAGGCCCAGGAGGACCCCACTGCTGAGAGAGAGACATAAGAAAGCCTGACTGGAGTTTGCCAAAACACACCTGAACAAGCCAAAATCCTTCTGGGAGAATGCCCTGTGGACAGATGAGACCAAATTAGAGCTTTTTGGTAAAGCACATCATCTCTATGTTTACAGAAAACAAAATGAAGCCTTCAAAGAAAAGAACACCTTCCTACAGTCAAACATGGAGGAGGTTCAGTGATGTTTTGGGATTGCTGTGCTGCCTCTGGCACTGGGTGCCTTGAACGTGTGCATGGCATCATGAAATCTGGAGATTACCAGGCCATTTTGGAGCACAATGTTGAACCCAGTGTCAGAAAGCTGGGTCTCCGTTGAAGGTCATGGGTCTTCCAGCAAGACAATGACCCCAAACACACTTCAAAAAGCACCCGGGAATGGTTCAAGACAAGATGCTGCACTGTTCTGAAGTGGCCAGCGATAAGTCCACATCTAAATCCCATTGAAAACCTGTGGAGAGATCTGAAAACAGCAGTTGGGAGAAGGCACCCTTCAAATCTGGGAGAACTGGAGCAGTTTGCACAAGAAGAGTGGGCCAAACTGCCAGTAGAGAGGTGCAGGAAGCTCATTCATGGCTATAGGAAGCGGTTGATTGCAGTTATTTTGACCAAAGGCTGTGCTACCAAATATTAAGTCTAGGGTGTCAATAATTTTGTCAATGCCATTTCTTTTCATTTTCTGATTTAAAAGGATATACGGTATTAAATTCTGAATCAAAAACGAAGGTTCTATAATATCAACAGAGAACTAAAGAATTGTGGAGACCAAATACTGTTGTTAATTTCAACTTACTGTATGTTTAGAAGAAATTGTGAGTTATTTGAAAAAAGTGCAAGGGCACCAATATTTTTGGCCACGACTGTACCATACCACGCACATACTGTCCATCTGGATGGCTAGGTGGCCTGGAAAAAGATGCAGGGGGAGGGCCTGGAGAGCGTAGAGCACCACCCGAAGCTCGAGCACACTGATGTGCCGTGATCGCTCGAGCTTGGACCAAGAGCCCTGGGTCCGATGTGGACCGAGATGGGCTCCTCAACCTTCGCCCGAGGCATCAGTAGTCAGAGTCTGGGAGGGAGGAGGAAGGAAGAATGGAACTCCCCGAAGATTCTCTCGAACCATCCACCACTGTAAGTCTCGAATCATGGGAGAGGAGGCTAGGACCAATTGGTCCAAGTCGTCTACCAACTGATCCCACTGAGAGCGAAGCATCCACTGAGAGACCCTCATGTGGAGCCGAGCACGAGGGACTGTCGGGATAGCAGCCGCCATAAGCACGAGGAGGCAAAGAACTGACCTTGCGCTGACCCGCCTGTGGCCAGACAACAGGCTTATCTGAGTCTGGAGTGTGGCCGCCCTGTCCGGAGGCAGAAAGGCCCTGCCTAGGGTCGTATCCAGTATCGCCCCAATAAACTGAAGCCTCTGGAATGGGATCAAGTGAGACTTGGAATGGTTGATGGTAATACCCAGACAGGCAAAGACCTGCTGGGTGAGGGAGAGGCAGTGCAGGAGTTCCTCCTGGACGAGGCCGCCAGCAGCCAATCATCCAGGTACGGGAAAACCTGTACCCCTCGGGTACGCAGGTAGGGCCGCCACCACCGCAAGGCATTTGGTAAATACTCGAGGGGCCGAGAAGAGGCCAAATGGAAGTGCCTTTCGAACTGGTAGTGGTCCCCTGGAAAGCAAAATGAAGATATTTATGTGAGACAGGCGGATTGCTAAGAAAAAATTGAAAATACCGGTAAAACTACGAGGGCCTGACTAAGCAGGAACTTTTCCGCAGGCGCTGGCATAAGCTAACGGCGGGAAAGAACTGGAAGACTGGCGTGAGAGACCGCCCGTTTACACCATCTCCTGATGCTGGTCACCTGACGTGGGGGTGGTCCCTCGCCAGAGATTGCTAGCTAGAAATTTTTCTGTGGGGTCCTGCCGCCTGCAGACGTGAGTCCTATATGTAATTACCTACTGCAAGAGCCTTATCAAAGTAAGATCATGGGTTCCCATTCTGTTATGTGATGACACACGTGCTGCCATCCAGCCATTAATGGGAGGCAGTCAAGCAGTGTGCCACTCTAACCCCCTCCTCAAGGAAGGAAAGCCATCCTAGGCCGCTCAGTCCTTCCTCTCCCCACCGGCCCCAAGCAACCAGAGTCCATTCCCAACGTCCAGCACCTCAGTCCTCCACGCCACTGGGCCGGCTCAAAAATATCTGTATTTAGCCTGGTTTCAACACTGCATGACTGCTTTACGCAATGTTTCTGATAAACATAGAGTAGGATTAGTTACAATTTTTATTTTAGTGGAATTAGAGAACTTTATCAGTGAGGCAGGCAGTTTCCGTTAACTGTTATTTTTTGGTTGAGGAGCCTTTGCAGGTGTCAGTCTGTGGCATTCTAACATTAACACTTGTCAGGTCACCAGCTGCTGCTCCTGTGCTTGTGCATCCCCCCCCCCAAGCACTTTATCCACCAGAGCCCTGGCAGGTGGTTACAGCCCTCCAAACGGAGGAACTCTCTCCGGTCCCGCTGCTCCCATGTTAGGTGGTCCCTGGTAGTTCCTCGTGATTGCCCCTGAGGCAGAGCCAAGAGGAGGTTGCGGTCCCTCCCGAGACTCAATCCAGAATTTGGGGACCAGGAGCGTAGACAATCATCGAGCCTGCCAGACTCTTTTTCCCTTTTTCGCCCGGCCCCCCCCCTTCCGACATAAGGATGTCAGATCAAGCCTCCCGACCTGCACTGCCCTCCAAGCCACTGCCAGAGGGCAGTCAGCGAGTGGGACGACTAGTCCCCTTCCCCCCAAGAGAGGAGAGTAGTCCCAAACCCAGGTCTCCAGCATGGCGCAAGGTGTGGTGTCCACACTTCAACCCTCAGCGCCACCAGGCTGGCTGTTTTGTGCATTTTCAGCACCTTAGAAACCACAGTCTGTTTCACCTTTAAACAGAGTACTGCTCCATAATGGCAGGGGCGTCACATCCTGTGCTACCCGGAAGACTCTAGTGTGGATGCAATGGTAGATCCAGCCACACAGAAGGATTCTGGAGCTCCAGAGCGGCACTGGTGGCTGCTATATTTTATTTGTTTTATGTTATGTTATATTGTTACTTTAGCTCTGTATGTACAAGGTTGTATGATGAGTGATTAGGATAACTATGTTTTTATATTCTATTTATAGAGTGATTGTTGGTGTGAATGGCTTTACATATGGGACTAGGGTAGTGGGTGTGTTACAGTGTTGGAGTAATGATTTGTACTTGGGTAGCTGTTTTTAAATAAGTGAGGTACAATGTGTGTAGGTTTGAGGGTGCGGGTGTGCTCCTATTCCCCGGAGCTGCTCCACTCATACCATTCTTCTCAGCCTCCAGCTCCTCCAAAGGCGGTCTTAGATGCTGTTGGAGACTCAGGATACCGAGAAAGGGAGACACTGAAGGGAAGCAGGTTCTGGAACAGGAGTCAAGGAGAGCAAGATCAGGAGTGTCAAGCCGAGCAGGTGCCCTTGGCATTGGAGGGTCATGAAGCAAGGTCCTCCCTGCCTTGTCCCGATCCCCAGGGAGCCCCCCAGGAATGGGGAGCAGACAGTACAAGGGCTGACTGTGCAGACTCCTCTCCTTCGTGACCTGTTGTGCAGTCCCAGGTCCCTGAGGAACAAAATGGTCATCCTGTTAGATTTAATCATAGATTCCTTTGGGGACCTGGTATGTTTTACTGAGACCTGGCTTTGGGATGACTATGAGCCAATCCTGAAGGCAGTAATCCCAGCTGGGTTCTGGGTAGCACACTGCCAGAGATGGGAGTACAGGGCTGGCAATGTGACAATCTATTTTAGGTTTTGCTTGAAACTAACAACACACCCTGTGAAGGAGACAAGGTAGTTTGAATGTGTGGCAGTGAAGGGTGATGCGAGTGTGAGGTGAGGGACTCTCCTGATCTATTGCCCTCCAGTGTGGGAACAGTTTCTTCGGAAATTTTTATTACTGACCTGTCACTGAATGCTCCCAACTTAAATGTGCTCAGGAATTTCAATGTATGGGTCGACGATAAAACTTCACAATTTGCTCAACAATTCCTCTAGTGGATCGAATCACTAGGCCTCACACAGGTTGTTTCCACCACTACCCATAAGCATGGCCACACCTTGGACCTTGTCTTTTCTCCGAGGTTGAACATCTCTGATGTCAGGGTAAATCCAGCAGGGTGGCTGGATTACCATGCTGTTACTGTTCTAGTAGGAGTCCCCTGGATACCTCCCTCTGTGGAGATGATACAATACTGCCATAAACATGCTTTGGTAATATAAAAGCTTCTGGTGGATTTGGACAATTCCTGTATGGAGACAGTATACACTGGAAGCACGGAGGCAGTCACTGATGGCTATCATTTGGCCACCACGGTGGCACTCATTTCCACACTGATTCATGCCTGTCTGCTGACCTCCTGCCACAGCTCATCATGCTAGAAAAACAAACTGAAGCAGTTAAAGAGAACAGGGAGGAGGTTGGAGCATTCCTGGAAAAGATGGGGCTTGATGGGGACCAATCACACACACACAGATGCAAAATAAATAAACAAGAAGGTAGACAGACATGTGGGGAGTAGTGCAATGTAATGGCTGTGGGGCAGCAGTCTTCCGGGAGTCTTTCTGGAGGCTGAGATGCTGCCCTATTTGCAGATAACTCTCTGCCCTGAGGGAGGAAGTTGCCTGTCTTCAGGCCACACTGGACAGTAGTAAGGGAACCTCCCCCATCCAGGGAGCACCAGAGCCACCACCACTACCTCAGAGGTTAAGAAAGCACAGCAGTTGGACCACAGTGGGCTCAGGGAGAGTAATGGTGGAACAGAGGCACACCCAGTCAGTTGTTCCATTCCACAATCCATACACCATTCTGGGGAGCATAGTTCCCCATGGATGCACCTGCAGAGGAGACTAAGGAGGTTGCAGACAACTGTCACAAGGGAGGCCCTCAGGAAGGAGGCAGAGGACACTACAGGGAAAGGAAGCAGCTCCTGGTGGGGGACTCAGTTATTCGGGGGATAGAACTGGGGGGAGCAGGGAAAACTGAAGTAAGGTGCCTGCCTGGTGCCATGGCTTGTAGGGGCAGGAAACGCATCCTTAGGATCACGAGAACAGCTGCAAGGGAGTCTAAGCTGGATGTCATTGTCCACCTAGGGACAAATGACTTGGCTCATCATGAGATTAGAGCACTGCAGGAGGACTCTGTAGTGTTGGGGAGGGGCCTAAGACAAGTAGCACACACAGTATCCTTCTCAGAGGTGCTGCCTGTCAGTAGCATGGGTGAGGCAAGGGTACTTTGCACCATGCAATATAACAAATGGTTGAAAAAATGGTGTGGAGCACAGGGGTTTGGCTGCATTGGGGACTGGGGTTCCACCTGAAGGTGCACTAACCTATACTGGCAGGATGGTCTGCATCTGTCCAGGAAGGGAACAAGTCTTTTGGGCAATCGGTTTAAATGCTTCATTGGCAAGCTTTTAAACTAGTCAAGGGGGGAAGCACTGAAAAGCAACAGGAAAATCCCAGCCTCCCCCTACAAAACAGGGTACTAAATGAGAAAAAGACCAAGGTAGAAAGGTCAGTGGGGGATGCTACTATAGAAGGTAAAGCCATCAAAAAATGGAGAGCAATGAGTACCAATGCCCGTAGTCTGGGTAACAAGCTTCCTGAATTAGTGGCCTTGATGGAGAAGGAACATCTGGATATCGTGGCAGTCACAGAAACATGGTACACACAGAACCATGACTGGGACGTAAACATACCAGGATACACTATCTACAGGAGGGACAGGGAGCAGAAGTAGCTCTCTACATAAGGGAAGGAGTCAAAGCAACACAACAAAAGGGTAAACAGGGAGGAGAAGAAGCACTGTGGGTCAATTTGGAGACAGGCAATGGCACCACAATCTGCACAGAGGCTGTATACAGACCCCCCTCTCAGGGGGAGGAAATGGACAAGAAAATGATAGAAAGTATACTCAGAATGGCAGAAAAAGGGGAGATATTGCTGATGGGTGATCTGAATATGCCAGATGTTAACTGGAGTGCAGCTGCAGCAGCCACTTCTAAGAGTGGGTTATTCTAGATGCCCTACAGGGGCATGCCTTGACAACTAGTATTGGAACCCACTTGAGAGGGAGCAATCTTAGACCTGGTTCTCTCAAATGGAGATGGAGAGAGGATCACAGATGCAGAAGTGGGTAGCCATCTGGGAACTAGCGACCATCGAACATTATGGTTCACAATAAACACAGCAATAGAGTCAAGCCATACAAAGGCAAAAGTACTGGACTTCAGGAGGGCTTACTTTGCCAAAATGGGAGAGTGCCTAAGGAATGCACTAGCAAATGGGCTGGAAGGAGGGGTGGAAGAACAATGGGGAATAATAAAAACTGCCATCACAGAGGTAACAAGCCTTTGAATGAAGCAATAAACAAAACAAAACGATGTAAGAAACCACTATGGTTCTCAAAGGAGGTGGCAGTGAAGGTTCAAGAGAAAAAGAAAGCATTCAGAAAGTACAAGGAATCACAGAAGGAGCAGGACAGAGAATTGTATCAGTTAAAGCAAAAGGAACCTGGGAAGTCAGTCAGAACAGCAGAGGCCCGAACCGAGGAAAAGATAGCCAACTCAATTAAGAAGGGGGATAAAACCTTTTAGATACATCAGGGAGTGAAGGAAGACCAAGTGAGGGATAGTGAGGCTTAATAAAGGGAGGAGGGTGGGCAGAGGGTGACGGTGAAAAGGCAGAGATACTAAACAAATATTTTTGCTCAGTATTTACAAATGAAGGGGACGAGGTACCTAAAACAAACAACATAAACACTCTGGATACAGAAGTTGATACCAGCCCATTTACGGAAGAAAGGGTTCTGAAAGAACTCTTACAACTGAAGGTGGACAAAGCAATGGGGCCTGATGGGATTCATCCCAGAATTCTAAAAGAACTAAGGGTAGAACTAGCGACACCACTGACTACCCTCTTTAACAAATCATGGGAGGATGGGGTGGTACCTGAGGACTGAAGGAGGGCAGATGTGATTCCCCTCACAAAAGTGGGAGCAGGGCAGAAGCAGGAAACTACACACCTGTTAGTTTAACCTCAGTGATAGGGAAAATGATGGAATCACTTCTGAAGGAAAGAACTGTCGAGTACCTAGAGGCCAGAGGGGCACAGGACCCAAGGCAGCATGGATTCACAGCAAGAAGGTCATGCCAGACGAATCTAATCGATTTCTTTGACTGGGTGACCAAAGTAGTAGATCAGGGAGGGGCTGTGGACATGGCCTACCTAGACTTTAGCAAGGCATTTGACACAGTCCCACACAAAAGATTAACATATAAGTTAGCCAGCATGGGAGTGGGTCCCAAGATGATAGCCTGGGTAAAGAATTGGCTGGAGAATAGGACACAGAGAGTAATAGTAAATTGAGTCCACTCTGAAGAAAGGGGGGTTACTAGTGGGGTATCACAGGGTTCAGTATTAGGACCGGTCCTCTTCAATGTTTTTATAAGCGACACTGCAGAGGGACTGGAAGGAAAAGTGTGTCTCTTTGCAGATGATACAAAGATCTGCAACAGAGTTGATGCACAAGGTAGGGTGGAAAGGATGAGAAGGGACTTGGCAAGGTTAGAGGAATGGTCAAATGTATGGCAGCTTAGATTCAGTGCTAAGAAGTGCAAGGTAATGCACCTGGGAAACAAAAACCCAGGGAAAGAGTACACAATGGAGGTGAGATACTAACAACAACAAAAATGGAAAGCGACCTGGGAGTAGTCATATCAGATGACTTAAAGGTGGGCAAGCAATGTGAGAGGGCAGTAAGGAGGGCTGAGGGGATACTGGGATGCATAGGGAGAGGCATCACCAGTAGAAAACAGGAAGTTGTTATCCCTCTGTACAGACAGCTGGTGAGACCCCATCTGGAGTGCTGTGTGCAGTTCTGGAGACCCAATCTCCACAAGGACATAGACAGGATGGAAGCTGTCCAGAGGAGGGCAACTAAAATGGTGCAGGGTCTGCACCGGAAGACATATGAAGAGAGACTAAAGGAGCTTAATATGTATAGCCTCAAGGAAAGGAGGAGAGGGGGGACATGATAGAAACTTTCAAGTACCTCAAGGGAATCAACAAAGTCCAAGAGGGTAGCATCTTTCAAAAAAAGAGGTGTGCAAGAACAAGGGGGCACAATTTGAAGATAGAGAGGGTGGCTCAGAGGTAATGTAAGGAAGTATTTTTTCACAGACAGCATTGTGGATGCATGGAACAGCCTTCTGGAGGAGGTTGTGGAGTGAAAAACAGTGGTTGAATTCAAGCATGCATGGGACAGTCATAAGGCAATTCTAGGGGTGGGGGTAGAAAGAAGTAGGCTGCTGGTTAACTAGGATCTGCAGCTTATCCATTAGGTAGGGAAATGGGCAGACTTGGTGGGCCAAGTGGTCCTTATCTGCTGTCAAATTGTATGTTTCTATGATGGACGAAAGGATGGCTCTGAGGTCCCATTATAAGGACTATCAAAGGGCAGTAACCCTGAAAAAGGCAGCGTTCTTGTCACGGGTTAGTCCCACAAGAGGAAATAGGTCTGCTCAACTCTTTCACACTGCAAACAGATTATGAAACCCTATGTGTGTGCAGTCTGGAGGAGTTTTGTCTCAAGAAAAGTGATGGGAGATAGTGAAGTGTGTCAGACCACTCTTAGGAATATATTTAATGCTCAAGCGATGCTGCACAAGAATGACATAATATGTTACGTCACAATATTAACTATATGTATTTAATTTCTCAATCACGCTAAAAAACATGTTTTCTATAAAGAAAAAGGGGGTTGCGGGGGGCACAGCCCCCCTGATAACAGAAAAGTGCCTCTTGCCACCGTTAGCTCACTTGACGAGCTCTCTTCACCTTGCATAGCATAACGCTTACATGTTGTGCGTGTCATGTGATTCAGGTAGCGTTTACGCTACGCAAGATCGGGTGGTCCAACTCTCTCCATTTATCGCCAAGTGATGTGTTTGGCTCTTTTTTGTCTGGATAAAGTGTCCTCCATTTGAGCTAGATCTTGACAGGTGGCTTGTCAGGGGCCAGCAGTGTCGAGGGGGAGAGGCGCAAGGGCACTCCAGTGGTTTAGTAAGAGCTTCAACAGTTCTTACAGAGCAGGTGCTCAAGGTGACTGCATCGCTGTGTCCACCTACTGTAAGTCAGATCCAATACCTACCCATTTTTTTTATTGACTGACAAGTGGCCCTAGGTTCAAAAGTTGCCAGTACTGTTACGGATTCCTTGCAGGAGGGCTGTTTCCCACTGGCTCTTAAAAAAAGCTGAGGTGAGACTGCTCCCAAAGAAACCATTTTTAGACCCAGACTTGTTGGCAAATTACAGGTCTGTCTCAAACCTCTCTTTTCTAGGTAAGGTTATCGAGAAGGTGGCGGTGGTGGTGGTGGCGCAGCTGGAGGCTCACCTTAAGAGTTGTGACATCTATGAGCCACTCCAATTGGCTTTCAGGCCTCAATGCAGTATAGCGATCTCGCTCGTCAAGGTGCCTGATGCACTGCTTCTAAGCAGAGACAGAAGGAAGCACTCAGCTGTTGTTCTTGATCTCTCATCAGCATTTGGCACTGTAGATCATGAGGAATATGGGAGACTCACTTGACAATTTTAAAATGATTTAGCCATCCCACCAGCAAAGCGGTAGTGCTACCGCTTGTGATGCCAACAACCAGAGTTCGGAAATGAGCGTGAATCATTGGAGGATTAGCAGAGTGGAGGAGGATCAAGCATCCGAGGGACTGCTCTCCTCCGGGAAGGGAGTGATGTGGTGCTCAGTGTTACATTGCCCCCAGCAGAGGCTGGGAAGCAAGTGCACCAAGCAGACATCCAGCGCATCACACAAAGGAGCATGCATGGCGCCACTGCTGAAGTCACTGCACGCTGCTCCCCCTGGTCACAGAGTGGAGGAGGGAGCACAGAAAAGCTGGGGAGGGAACCTGGCTCGCATGGATGGCCACCGCCCCTGCAGGCCCCACACCCAGTGACTTGGACATGGCTGCTGGATCCTTGAGGGAGCAGGTCGAGGATGCTCTCTGTCACCCCAATGTGTGGGGGGTGTTGCAGAGCGGGTCCGTAAGTCCCAGGGGAAGCCAGAGTGACACGGGTTGGCGAGGGGGGCAGGTGTAATGGGGGATGGGGGAGCCAACAAGGAAAGAAAAAGCAACAGGAAATAAATGGTTTGAGTCCTTCCTTACTGGCAAAACACAGCAAGTTGTGATGGGAACTTTCTCGTCGCAGCCTGTGGCGATCAGTTGTGGGTATCTCCAGTAGTCAATTCTGCCCCCATGTTGTTTGCGATGTACATGCTACCACTGGGGTGGGTTATCAGATTGTACAGTGTAGTTTTCACTGCTATGCAGATAATACTCAGCTGTATATGGCCTTTACATTGGATGGGCATGAGGAAGTTTTTACACTGGAGCGGTGTCTCAAAGAAATCGCCAAATGGATGGCCGCCAGCTAGCAGAGTTTTAATCTAGCCAAGTCATTTAGGAATTACAAAGTATCATTTCGGAATGACTAAGTTGGAATTGCTATTGGTGGAACCAGGTCCTCAAGGGTCAGCTGAAATATGTGATGCTATCAGATTGCCATCTCTGAATGGCATGCTTCTGACAGCTGTGGATAGAGTAAAAAATCTGGGAATCAGTGTGGGTTCACAGCTGACACTAGAACATCAGGTGTTGGCTGTGGTCTGCAATGGGTTTTACCAAATGAGTAATTTCACAAGAGGATCTTGTGACCCTAGTGCATGCCATTGTGACCTTAAGACTCGATTAATGTAATGCTCTTTACCTAGGGCTATCTGGAGGTTTGGTGTGTTGCCTACAGCTGGTGCAGAATGCTGCAGCCAGCTTGGTAACTGGGGTTTCCTACAGAGATCATGTCACCCCTGTGCTGTGGCAGCTGCCCTGGCTTCCCATCAGGTGGTGTACCACCTTCAAGATTGCTTTAACATACAACGACCTCCCTGCCTATCTCAAAGACCTCTTAGCATGGTATACTCATGTCTGCTCTCTCTCCACTCAACTGAGGAGTTGTTGCTAGCCATCCCTAGATCCTGTTGTAAGCATTCTGGACACAAGGCCTTCTCAGTGGTAGCACATGCAACATGGAACTCCTTGCCATACCATTCCAGGAGTTCCCCCTCAGTGTAGGTGTTTAAACGGGACCTGAAAACTCACTTGTTTGAATTAGCATTCAACCTGATAGATGATATTTGTACCCCTGCTGATTTTATTGATCTCCGTGCAATTGCTGATTTCACGGTTGTACTGTATGATGTTTTTATGCTAAAGGGAAACGTCCAGCTGTAATTGGGCCATGCCTCAGTGTAAAAATCAAGTTACGGTTGGTGTGATATATAGATATTATCTGGTTGATCCTTCTTCCCTCCCGCCGGCATTTTGAAGTGCCAGTCATGCCCACAACCTCCCACGGCTGTCCCAGTATGATGTATGAGACGGGGAGCAGCCGCACACACGTCCATATACATCCTGTGTAAATGGAGCTATTAACAGTTCCAGTTTCCAAAGTACATGTCCCAGTGCAATACCAAGACCATGGGTCTCAGTATAGCATTGGGACATGCATTTTGGAAATCAGAGCTGTTAACAGCTCCATTTACACAAGATGTCTATTGATGCGTGCAGCTGCTCCCCATATCAGACCTCATACTGGGACAGCTGTGGGAGGTTGTGGGTGCACCAGATGCTTCAAAATGCTGGCAAGAAGGAGGCAGGATCAACCAGATAACATCTATGTATTTCGCCAACCGTAAGCTGAAAAACTTAATACACTTTGGGGAAAAAGCTAATCATGCCATGCCTTACATCAAGGCAAGCCCGACTACAGCTGGATGTTTCCCTTTAAGCGCTCTGAGCCCTTGCCATATGGCGATATAGAAATAAAACTGTCTTGCAACCCCCTTAGTGTGGAGGGTCTCCTACTATTAGGATCCTCTTAGCTGTATTCTTCTCACAACCCCTGCTCAGTGTTCCAGTGTCAGACAATTCTCCTCTGAATCGGCTCACAGCTCTCTCTGGAGAAGTCAGGTACCTGCACCTCCCCCAGCAGTGCAAAATGATTTGCCTTCAATATTTAGAAAACCTGACATACACCCTCCTGACCAATCTTCTTCTTTCTGGAGACCCCATCTCTGCAAGGACATAGACAGGATAGAGGCAGTCCAGAGGAGGGCAACTAAAATGGTGCAGGGTCTGCAAGAGAAGCCGTATGAGGAGAGACTAAAGGAGCTTAATATGTATACCCTTGAGGAAAGAAGGGAGAGGGGGGACATGATAGAAACTTTCAAGTACCTCAAGGGAATCAACAAAGTCCAAGAGGGTAGCATCTTTCAGAAAAGAGACTTGCAAGAACAAGGGGACACAATTTAAAGATAGAAGGAGGGCGGTTCAGGGGCAATGTGAGGAAGTATTATTTCACAGAGAGGGTAGTGGATGCATGGAACAGCCTTCCTGAGGAAGCTGTGGAGTCTAAAACTGTGGGAGAATTCAAGAATGCATGGGACAGACATAAGGCAATTCTTGTGGGGGGCAGTAAGATATAGGCTGCTGGTTAAATAGGATCTGCGGCCTATCCTGTAGGTAGGGAAATGGGCAGACTAGATGGGCCTAGCGGTCCTTATCTGCCGTCAAAGTCTATGTTTCTATGTTTCCCCACCACCCTCCAACTCCCAAAGCCAGTGGGCTTCAGGGGGAGGGGGTGGGGAGTTGCCATCTGGCCTCCAGCTCAGCTAGTAATGCAACAAGGATATCACTGCCCTTGGAGCTCCCAGCTGTGCCTGGAACTCAGCAAATCTACTACACATGCGCACTGACCATCCTCTAGATCATGGCTCAGGGGATGAGCACCCCACAGTCCCTACAGCTGCCTACCACCAACCATAACTGCACTCTGTCTTTACCTGTAGTGGTCTGTGCTTGCCTCCCTCTTCAAGCAACCCCTTCAGATCACCTCCTTGTCCTCTGTGGGTTGCTGCTACCCCGTCTAGTAATGCCCATTACCAATGCCTGTTTTGTTGGGGGGGCAGTTGTTTTTTTCCCCTTCTTTATTAAACCTATAGTTCAGAGGCCTGGAAACAGTCCCAGACAAAGATAATAAACAAAAGAGGGAAGAAAGTCTTCTTCTTAATTTTTTGGGGAATATGTCGGTTTTGTAACCCAGGAGGGTAAAATAAAAGGATAGCCATGTATGCAAGCCCTGGCTTAAACAGGGAACTACATCACGTTTTCTCTAGTCTCTCTACAGGGGCAGAATAAAGTATGCATGCCACACCCTGGATCCATCATCCCAGCTGTCCTGTGGTGGCAGGTAGGATGCAGATCTCGAGGGCCCTTTACCCCACTCCATGTATGGCTAGATCAGATGAGGGCGCTCAGTCCTGGCCCTGAGCAACCTGACTGCATAAGAGAGAAGGATGCAGGGTGTGTCACTCTAAGAAGATATTTTTGAAGATCTGGAGTTAAAATAAGTAACTTTCCTATCTTTCAGAATTAATTTCTCCATAGAGCCTCATTCTTTGGTCAAGTAGCAAGCTTCCTTTGATGAGGGTAGAAAGCATAACCGAAATTACCTAGAAGGTAAACAACTTTCACTCTTCAGCAGGGGAATAACAAGGTGATGGGGTGCATGGGGGCTTCCTCCCCCAAAGAAAAAGTAGACAAGTGTTGTAGGCCCTAAGCATTTCAGAGGGGCAGCTGGCACAACAGCTTCCACACTACCTTACAGGAAAACAAATACTTCCCTCAGAAAAGAAGCATAGTAGGTGACCAGACCTAAATGGGACAGGCACAGCCAATGTATCAGTCTGAGACAAACAGCAGATGCTCAAGTAAGAGGCCACCGCCAAGGAATCATAATATGTTCTCATCTGGTACCATGCAACCTCCACATCATGGCAGAAATGTTCAGGTCAGCCCATACTTGGTTGCAAGTAGGCAACTCAAAGGGTGCACCTGAAACCACAGATGGAGCAGGTTTGCCACCACGTGTACATGGTACAATTCTGTAGTCAATAAGACCTAGCCAATATGAAAATCTTACTCCCTAAGGCCTCCATCTGCCTAGAGTCTGCTGAGGAAAATTACAGTCTGGTCACAGGAATGGACCTGCCCTCTAATGGAGTCTAGACAAACATCAACTCCAGCATGTGGGACCAAGTTCCACAGAAGACCCAATAGGAGCCAGATATCTGGTATGGAGGCCCTTCAGAGCAGGGGTGGCGGTAGAGTAGGGATGCATCCAGACTGCCTCAGTAGCCTCTCCAGTGCAGTATGCCAGGGAGGGATCACAACTGTGTCCTGGCTAGGAATCATCCAGAGGCATGGCATTAGGGTTCACACCCACCAAATATGACCATTCTAGCACATATAGAATTCCTGAAACACTGTGTCTTCAGCACTGGAGGAAATAAAGAGGACAATGAGGGACACGAGGCTGGAATGCCACAAGTAGATGGATGGGGGAGGCACTGAAAACAGCACCAAGTTGGGCTCCCTAAACCAGGGCTTCACAGTCTCCATCCACACTTGGAAATGATGTTAAGACAAAGGCCCAGAAGGTCTAAGGGCCACTACAACCCAATCAAGCAGGAACTGAGGCACTTGATGGGGAAACCTGGAATCCTTGTCCTGGAGGAGAAGCAAGTAAAGTCTCCCAGTCAGGGACTGATGATGCCAGTGCCTCCTAGTGGCTGGTGTGTCCAAAGAGGTGCCCCTGGCTGGGCAAGGATGGGTCAGATTCTGAAGGTCCCTGCTGCTGGGACTCTAGCAGCACCAAGACAGACACCAGCAGCTGCAGCACCTGCTCCTGCCCAGGAACAGATATGGCTAGTGAAGACAGCATCAAGGCCTGCACCAATGCAGACAGCTGCATCAGCCACAACAGCAGTGACTAAGCCTTTTTTTGCTATCAACTTCTACAGCAATGGACACCAAAGTAGGTATTGGCTCCAGTGACAGGGTGATCCAGCACTGAAAACTACCAGAGAGTGATGGGTGCTACTGAGATAGCCCAGATGAGGATGAAGGTCTCCCAACCCCACCACCTAAGACTATCACAACCTCTACACAACAGGGGAAGAAAGAGCTCTTAAATTCAACCATCTCTGGAAAGTGCGGAGGGGACCGGAGCGAACAGTCTGATGACCTACACTGTGACTGCCTGCCTCGAGATCTGCCCCTGAAGTCTGGGAAGGGCTGACCGATCTTAAGAGCCTGAAGCTCCAATGCTTGGAAGTCAGAGGAGAAGCAGGGACCACAGGCCTCCATGCTGTGGTTGGGTCAGATGAAGGTGAAACAGAGTACGTCGGTCGGTAGAGGAGATGTTATTCCTACACTGGCATTCCTGGAAAAGAAGCCCCAAAGTCTTCAAGCTGGCAGATGTTCACTTCCATGTTACGCACCTGAAAGCGAAAAAAACAGAACTGAGGTGGTTTGCTTTGTCAATGACTGTTACTGGCTCCAGCCTGCAGTGATGCGCAGGTGCTGCCATAAATCTCCAGGAGCCCTAACAAAAAGTTTACTCCCTCAGGGTCATAGGACCTCTGGCTCACCAGAGACGACTGATTCTTGGGAGATGTGGAAATTGATCTAACAGCCCAACGGTACCCTACAAATTCCCTCCCTACACACACCTTTCCTATCACTCATCAAACAACAATGTCCCTCGATACTCCGGCTTTCTCCACAGATTCCAGGCCCTCCATGCTGCTCCCTTCACAGCTGCTGATGGCAAACTCCACACTGCTCCTCATGAAAGACTCCACTCTGCTCACGACTGTAGATGCCACATCACTCCCCAGTACCATCTTCACAGCCAACAGACCACATAGAACAGACTGACCACTGCAGCAATGCCTCCTTTAATAATATGACCCTATACTATGGAAATGCCGCCAAAAAAACAGCAGCAAAAACATTACTAAATTATGGAAAAATAGTAGGGCAAAAATATGCAAATGTAAAACCCTGAAATGATCGCAAGTGCTGTAGGGTACATATCGCATCTTGATGGCCTAATAATGTTATTCTGCCACTCACCCTCTGGGCTCGTGGCATTATTACCTAATTAAGCCACCTCAATGGTATATTTACCCATACATCACATTCGTCAATCATGAATTACATACATCCATATCCATCTCTCTCCCACGTGTGTATGTGCTTTTATAAAATTTCATTGTTTTATTTTTATTTATTTCATCTCGGATTTTTAGATAGTGAAATGTCCCACATAACGTGGCCTAATGGAAATCTGACTGGACATTGGTGGCCATCTTGGTGACCATGTAGAGCTCTGCACTCACCCAGCCTCTCCCAGTATCCCGTGATTTGAGCAAAGGTATTTGGGCGAAGTAAAAAGAGCGCAAGTGATAAAGGTGATTGTGTTTTTAGAGCACCAGTAATTTGAGCTAATACCATTGTTATATGAGTCGCCAGTGGGGGAGCAGTAGTGTTAGGATTATAAAAGATATCTTTGTGTGGATTTGTGGTGTGCTAGCATTGTAGCCTAGAGGTTTAGGTCAGGTTCTGTGTGTGCTGATGTAGAAAGAAGTGCTGGGTTTGAGTCCCGTACTGACACTTTTTTCGGTGTGTGTATATTTTATAACACTGTTTTAATTCACGGAGTGACTGTATTTTTTGTCTGTGTATTTTCATTTTCATTGTTGCAGCCCACTTTTCTCCCCCATCCTTATCCTCGCCTCAAGTTTGGCACCCCTTGGAGTTGGGGTGTGTGTGAGGGGCAAAGCCCCCCACAGAAAAGAGCTGGAATTTAAAGTTAGTTGTCTGGTTACTGGCATCCTGCGCCTAGTTCGCCTTTTTGTGTAAGGTGCTATTAAGTGACAGTGCTGTTTGTGGTCTCGCTGATTTGTATTCGCTCTTATTTCCTTCGCTTTTTTATTTTTGCTCAAATTATATGGAACCTCCTTGCCCCAACAGCCTTTAATGAGTTACATGATTTTTTTAAATTCAACAAAAAGCAATTTCAGTCACCAACTGAACTACCAAAAGAGCTGCTATCAGAAGAGAGCTACACTGAGAAAACCGCACACTGTTGCAGAATACAAGGCAGGTGTCCTTGATCCAGAACACCAATGTAACAAGAAGCATCATCAGGACTCATGAGAACCCTACACCTTAAGAGAAAGTTAAATCCATTCCTTTTTACCTTCCACTACTCCAAAATCACTTTCCTTTCAGCCTAGAAACGTTTCCACCAGAGTAGAGAATTTCAATTACAGCTGACCTGCCTCTGGTTTGGTTGCACAAATAAGTGAAATTCCTTCATACCTGCCATAACTTCCTTTTCTGTTAGCTCTAATGTTGCCAAGGGGGAGTTAATACATGTGGGTAAAGAGCCCCTTCTGAGGCAGTGGTATAGCCCAAGGCTATTAATCAAGCATAGAACTCTGGAGTTATGAGGATTCTGAAGCCAACAGCTATTCAGTCACTTTTGTCCAAACAGCACCTATACACCTATGTGGCTACCAACCACCATGCCTCCAAGATGCAAGGCGAACTCTCTTTATAACCAAACGAAACTCACATCACAATATAAAGATAAATGGTACAAACCTACGTCAAAGCAGCGCTGTCTGACAATGGTCACACTGAAAATCACTCATCATAATTCTTGGGTGTCAGGCCACTGATCTTGAAATCTCAGCATTCCACTGCTAACAACATTTAAAATATTGAGCAGTATTATCAAGAAAGAAAACAGTTGAACACCTCTGTAGAAAACAGGTAAAGCACTAACCTGGGAACGGCAGAACATTGAACAATACTTAAGACATAATTACATATATGCAAGCCTAACATTGTATATCATTATCCACAGTTAGAAGACTACTCCTGAAATCTAACTGCATTCGCAGGAAACGCTTTTATCTTTGCTGAGAACAGAATTCTGTACAAAGTCATCGGCTCCCAGGAGAGGCCCCCACTGGCAACATCTAATCTAACGGAAAAGGAAATTATGTAAGTATGAAGGAATTTCACCTTTCTGTATTGCTCCAAGTTGTCAACATATGAAGCAGTACCCATTCCATAACTGGGTGAGGGAGAATACTGTTCCGTATATAACCTTTAAGGGTAAAACAGCACTCATCTGCTAACCACTGCCTGTAAAACTTTGCGCCCGAAGGTTACATTGGCAGAGTACTGAATGTCGAATCTGTAATGATTTTTGAATGTGTGCAGAGAGGACCAAGTCGCCGCTTTGCAGAGTTCCAATACTGAGGCCACTCCCCTCACCGCAGTGGACATAGCAAGTGCCCTAGTACAGTGCCCCCTGGTTAGGGCGGGAGCTTCTTCTGTACTGCCACAAATGCTTTGGTTATGCAAGCTCTCACCCACCTGGTTAGGGTGTCATTCTCAGCCTTCTGACCTTTTTCTGTTGCTCCAGACAGGAAAAAAACAGACTCTCAGACTTCCTGAACTTTTCTCTTCTTTTTTTTTCAAATCGTAGTTTTCTCTCCCCCTACACCACAGCCCCGCTCAGCTGGGAGATGCCATAAGCATTACCCCACTTGCTGCCTTACTTGGATCCCCGGTAGACCCCCATGGAGCCATGGCTATACCCCCCAGGCGGGTACGAGGTGGGGCCCGCACCCCGAGTATTCACATTTCGTGGGATCCCTCCAGTGGTCAAGCAGCAGTCATTAGGGTCTATGCTCGGCGCCTTTCCCTCAGTGCTCCGGTGTCATTTTTTTTCCCTATCATTGGGGAGTGGCTGCACCCTGATGTCAAGGCGTCTCTGCCAACGGCCACCACTCCCAACCCCCTCTGTGCTCTTGCTGTGCCTCCGGTTTCCACCAGAGGCCAGTGAAGTGCCTAGCCGGGACCCCCCTCCCTCCCGGAAGAGGAGAGCTGTCCTCTGGATGCTCAATCTTCTCCTTCCCCACCGAACCCCGACAGCCCAGGCTCATTCCCGAACCCGGGTCGCCGGCGTGGCGTCCGGCGCTGCAACCCTCAGCGCCACTGGGTCAGCCTCCTCTGTTCTTTTCAGATAAGTCATAACTGCCCTGCACAAATCCAGCTGAAACTCCTTCCCTACCAGTCGACTTTAGACAGAATGACGCCAAACAAATGTCCTGATTTACATGGAACGCTACAGGAACCTTAGGTATAAAGAATGAGACTGTCCTCATCACCACCTTGTCTTTATGTATTTATCAAAAATGTCTCACCAGGAAAGAAAGATGCACTGAGCTCAAATAGCTCGTTTCCAGATCTGTCTGGGGGGGGGGGTTGGATACAATATAAATAGAGATTGCACACGACGTAGCATACAGAGAGAACATCTGGAATGTAACATACAATATTACAAACAAGAAATGGGTAAATACAGTAAGCATGATGAACAGTAGCAGCAAAAAGTTACCATAGTATAATAACACGTAAACTACAATAAGTGCAATAAAGATTGTCAGCAGTAAATGACTATACAAATAAGTGCAGAATACAATGAACAGCAGTTACAGCACATCTGCAATCTGCAGCAATGAAAAAAAAGGAAGGCCTGGCACTTTAGTGACAATGGCAGGAGGGGGAGGTGTGTGAGTGGAGAAGAGAAGTGAGGGAGCAGAGCGAATGTTTGAGGGGAAAGAATTCCTGAGTTTAAGAAAGTGGAGCAAGAATGCAGATTGGCCAGCAAGAGTTTTACAGGGAGGGAGCTTGAATGAGCGAAACCCAGTATTATGAAGAGAATAGGAGGAAGGAGAGAGTACAGAGTCTAGATAGGAGGGTAGAAAGGATAGCTAGAATTTTGAGGTGAATGAGGCAATGTGGGACAGACAGCGATCCTCAAGGAAAGGGAGGGAAAAAGAAGAGTAGAGGGTACAGTGGTGAGTGCAGGAAGAGCTGTTGAGAGCAAAGCAGCAGAAGGAGTGGAAGAGAGGGTCCAGTCTGGCCAGGGTGGATTTAGGGGCAGCACCATAGACAAGATCTCCATAATCAAAGTTGAGGAAAATCATCTTGGTAAGGATGTCACAGCGGGCAGGGAGAGAGATGCAGTTTTTATGCCTATAAAAGGCACCAAGTTTAGGATGCAGCTTTTTATGAATTGCTTCTATGTGCTGGGAGAAATGGAGGTGGCGGTCAAAGCAGACGCCCAAGTACTTGAAAGCAGGCACATCATCAATAGGGACTCTATCAAGGGTGTGGGAGGAATGAGAATTTGGACAGCCTAGATCTAGTGCCAAAGCACACAGAAACTGTGTTTTTAGCGTTAAGTGACAGTCTACTAGACTGGAACCATTTCTGAACAGAGTCAAAATCGGGTTGGAGCTTGGACAAAAAGGGCTGTGTCAACTGCATACATGTGTGTAGATGCAGATGAACAGGCAGAGGGGAGGTTGTTTAGAAAATTGGAAAATAGGAGAGGTCCAAGTACATCAGTGGTAACTGGAGGAGGGGGATATGGCATTTACAAGCCTCATGGACTGACTTCTACCTGTGAGGTAGGAGCCAAACCATTGAGTGGCAGGGAAGGAAAGCCCAGCTGAACCAAGTCTGTGATTGAAGAGTGAGAGACAGTGCTGAATGCTTTAGCAAGATCGATGAAAATGGAGGCAGTGAGAAGGCCCTTGTCCATGGCCGAGTGCATAGTGTCTGTGAGCCGGAGGAGGGATGAGGTGGTAGAGTGGAGTTTACAAAAGCCAGACTGGAAAGGGGTAAAGAAGGAAGAGGAGTCGAATAACGGAGAGAGCTGGAGTAGGACTATGTGTTCTTGGAGAGGGTAGGGAGGAGGGAGATAAGGCGGAAGTTTCCAGGAGAGGAGTCGCCACCACCTTTGTGAAGGGAGATAATGGTAGCCTGCTTCCAGGTGGCAGAAACAGAGGCCAGAGAGAGAAGGAAAGGTTTAGAAAGCAGGCAAGAGGAGCAGCAATAGAAGGGGCAGAGAGGTACAGAAGCTTGGGGTCAAGCTAGTCAGGGCTACTGGACTGTCAAGGGGTGAGGGCAAGGAGGGCTTTCAGAGTGGAGGATGGAGATACAGGTGAAAAGGAGATGAGGGGAAGGGGAAAGGGATGGGAAGTCAAGGGAGAGACGGAGGATATGAGGGCAGATGCACAGGTGGTGAAGAAAGAGTTGAAGGCAGCAGCCACAAATGATGGGTCAGAGGGTGAGAAGACCCCCAAATTTAGAGTTGGTGGGGACTGGGACGGGGGGGGGGATAGGGTCTGAATGACTTTCCAGAATTTTGAGGGGTGACTTAAATTTCGTTGGAAAGAAGAGGAGAAAAACTCAGCTTTGGCTAACCTAGTGATCCTGGTGCAAGAGTTTCTCAAGGAGCGATACCTCTTCAGGTCTGCAGGGGAACCTGAGACCTTAGAGGATTTCCAAGCCAGGTCACAAGCACGATGGCAGGTCAGGAGTTCAGCTGAGACCCAAGGAAGGAAAGAGCCTCTGACCCTGGTTTTGTGTATGGGCGCATGCTGATCCCACATCTGAATAAATCTGGTATGGAAGTAATCAAGGGCTATGTTTATGACAGTGGTATCAGAGGCTGGGGACCAGTCGGTGGACTGTAGGTCAGCATGGAGGGAGGATAGGTCTAAAGACCTGAACTAACAGAGTTGGATAGTTTTGGGGAAAGCTTTAGGGTGGTGAATTTTGCACATGCAGTATACCATATGGTGGTCACTGAGTGCATTGGGAAGAGTGCCAGCATCAATGATTCGGTGAGGATCCAGGCCAGGAGGGAGTGGTTGTGGGATTTCAGGTTTAGTCAGGTCGGGGTGGAGATAATAGGGGTGGATGTCATTTTATTGGATTTTGGAAAGGCATTCGACAAGGTGCCACACAGATAACTATTGGCTAAACTTTCTAAATTAGGAATTAATGATAACATAGTGAGATGATTGATAATTGGCTTGATCAAAGATCTCAGAGAGTCAAGGTCAGAGGCACTTTGTCCCAGCCCGGAACAGTAACCAGTGGAGTCTCAAAAGGATCCATGTTGGGTCCCACACTGTTCAATCTTTTTTTTTTTTTTTTCCATATGTAGTTTCTGGGTTTTTGTGGGGTTTCTCCTGGGCCCTACACCCACACATCCTCAACACAGCACATGTGCGTGGAGGCACACGCGTGCACGCTGTTCAGAACGTCCCTCCTTTCTAGTCACGCCACTGACCGCTGGCACTGAACCTCCATTCGGTGACAATGGGATTACGGGCGAGCGACCCCATCCCTTAACCAGGAGAGGAGAGCCAATGCTCAGTTCTGCTGTCCCCTCCCCATGCCGGCATCCTGGCAACCCGAGGTCATTCCTGAATCCAGGTCGTTGGCATAGCGCGAGGTGTGGCATCCAACGCCTAAACTCTCAGCTCCACCAGGCCAGCCATTCAATCTCTTTATTATGGATATACACAAAAACTTATCAAACACTTTAAATTTGCTGACAACTCTAAATTGGGGAGTAGCGTAGAAACATTTGAAAGTTACATAAAGATCTGTAACAATTTACAGGAAATTGAAAGGTGGTATGCAGAAAATAAAATGACATTAAATGCAGACAAATGCATTATATTACATTCTGGTAAAAAGAATCCAAAATATCAATATTGGTTAAACAAGTCAATCTTGAAATGTTCCAACAAAGAACGTGACTTGGGAGTTATTGTGAACAATAAGTCGACACCCAGGGACCAAAGTAGGAAAGCCATTTAAACAGCTAACTCAATATTGAATAGAGTAATGTGTACCTTTGTTAATAAAAAACAGTCTATCCTGCTTCCTATCTACAGAACTTATATCCAACCCTACACAGACTTTGCATCCCCCTTTTGGAATCCAAATTATATCAGGAATATAAAACTTGTTGAATCTATTCAAAGGCATGCTACCAAATTAATATCAAATCTAAAAGACAACACTTATGAATCTAGGCTATAAAACACAGGCCTAGTTAGCTTAGCTGACAAACAAGCAAGGGGCGACTCGTTACAACTATATAAAATATTAAACGATAATAAATTTAGGAAGCAATGAGGTCTATACACAAGTAGAAAAGCTAATTTAAGAAGTCACAATAAACAACTCAACATACCTACCTGTAATACAAGAAACAGTCATTTTTTTTCACAATTAGGGCAGCAAAAGCTTAGAACGCACTACCGAAATCAGTGGTAGATTCCACTAGCTTTAATGCCTTTAAAATGGAACTAGATAGATACTTAAATTGGAAAAGGACATGTGTTAACTAAATGCCTACTAGGAGTGGGAGACACTCACGATGGGCTACATGCCTTCTTGTGTCTTGACATACCAAGTGATAAGTTGTGTAAGATGCATGGACTTTATGTTTTGACAGAATTTTGAGTTGGGTGGGGAGAGCCAGTTAATATTGAAGTCGTACAGGATGAGAAGATCACCCGAAGGGGCGAGTGCAGTAATTGTAGTCAGGAGTTCAGTGATAAGAGAAGGAGATAGGCCAGGGCAGCAGTAGACACCAGCCACATAGATTGAGAGGGAGTAGGGGAGGTAGAGTTTGAGTACGATGAGTTCATAGGCTGCAGGAGAAGACACTGAAAGCACTGTGAAGAACTGACTAGAGGAAAGATAGATAGCAATGCCACCACCTTTTTTAGAGCGGTATTGTTTGGAGAGCGTGAAACCAGGCATATAGATGGCTAAGTCGGGAATTTTGGGAGAGAGCCAGGATTCAGATACAATGAGGACATCTAGCCAGAGGGAGATGGTAAGAGGTTGAAGTAAGTCAATTTTGGGAAGGAGACTACAGATGTTACTGAGGGCCACCCAGAGTCCTTTGGGAAGATCAGAAGGAAGGACAAGGACTGGGTCAGGATTGGATTTAACATTGCCAGCCATAAGGAGAAGTAGGGGAATCAGGTGCTCAATGGAAAAGATGGGACGACGAAGGTGATGTGGACGCAGAGAGGGAGGGAAAAGAGGAGGATAAGGGTGAAGGGAGAGTCTGGAGTGCATAAGATGAAGCCAGGAGGAGAGAGATGGTAGGAGAGAGGCACCAGGATGCCAAGAAGAGTGGGAGGGAGGTAGAAGACATGAAGTAGGGAGGGTAAAGGAAGGAGATAGAGTAGGGTAGAAGAGAGCAGGGAGGTGAGAGCAGTGGAGGGTTTGTAGGGAGGTGGGAGGGTGGGGGGTAGTAGGAATCAGGTAGAAAGAATATAGAAGGACAAATGGAAGAAGAAGATTAGAGATATACATAGTGGAGGGTAGTGAGGAAAGGTGGGTGGAGATTAGCACAGATGAGGAAAGAGGAAGATGAGAGAAGATATTGGGAGTAGGAGGAGAGAGTGCCCCTAGTGGTTGTTCCAAATAATAAACCAATAGCCAAGTAAGGAGATAGAGTTTGATTGTGCACAGTTGGAAAACAGCACTATGCAGTAATACTAGTGACCACTAGGTTGTTTGACATAACCCATGCACTGAGGAGGTGCTTTCTATCAGGCTGAATAGCCCAGTGGGTAGAGTAGACATCTATTGCCTGGAATAGAGCCAAAATATTTAGGTACAAATCCTGCACTGGGAATGGAGAAGTACAAACTGGGTGGAGGGTATGGAGATCAGAGAGTTGGGGAAATGGGGGGGACTGGCATTAGGTGGTCTTTATGCATTATAAGGTATGGTTCCCTGTGCAAAAGGGCCTGAAGCTCACCAGTGATTCTTGATGAGCAGATGGCGATCATAACACACACCCTGTAGGGCAAGATGTCCAACCAGAATGATGAATGCAGCACAAAAGGAGCCCTAACTTCTGATTCCACAGTGAAAATAATGAATGGATCGGAGACTCCTGCTAACCACCCTGAGGAACTAGATAACATCTGCGTTTGTTCCCAACCCTCCCCCCGGCCAGTAGTCAAGGACAGACCCTATTCCACTCCTGTCTGAAAATAATCTGTGGGATCATAGCCTTGATAGGCCTAATAACTCAATCTCTGACCCAACTGTAAAAAAATGTTCTATACTCAATCGTATGCCAATGAAGTAGAAACCTTCCTGGAAGCCATGAGGGTGCCTGAGCTGCCAACTGCATCGTCTCTGGTCTTGGATACAGAATAGGGCCCTGGACCAGGAGATCCTTAAGAGGTGGAAGCCGAAACGGGGGTTGCTGTGCTAGGTTCACCAAATCGGAGAACCACAGTCTTCTTGGCCACTCTGAGGCTATCAGAAGAAAACCTCCTGACTGCCTGATTTTCTGCATTATTCTGGGGTGAAGCAGAAGCAGAGGGAACAGGTATGCTCCATGCAACTCGCATCACTGAGACAGGGCAGCCACTGCCTCTGCCTGAGTGCACCAATATCAACTTAAGAACCTTGAGACTTGACTGTTTTTCTCTGATACAGAGAGGTCCATCTGTGGTCAGCCAAATCTTCTGCACAGGAGATCGAACACCTCTGGAATCAGAGACCATTCTCCTGGAACCCTTTTGCCGCTCAGCTAGTCCGCCTGCACATTCAGTTCTCCCACGAGGTGAACTACATAGAGCACTAGGTTCGTTTCTACCAACTGTAAAACCTTGGTTGCTTCTGCTAGCATGCTCCAGCTTCTTGGGCCCCCTCGACCATTTATGTACGTCACAGTGACGGCGTTGTCCAACCTCACCTTCATGACTCTGTCCTGAGTCCATTTCTGGAAGAAGAAGAAGAAGAAGAAGAAGAATCAGCATTTATATAGCGCTTTCCATACACAGTATCCCAAAGCGCTTTACAAGCAATGCTAGACTGGTAGTGAAGTGACTTAATGTGTGGTGACGGCCATATCGCACATCATCACCCACACACAGCCTGGATAATTGCATGAACCGGTTCATGGGAAGGGGAATGTTGGCCAGGACACTGGGAATGCTCACTGCTCTTTACGAAGAGTGCCCTGGGTTCTTTTACTTCCACCTGGACACCCACCAGGACAACACCAGGATGGGCAGAAGGGACCTCGGTTTATCGTCTCATCCGAAGGACGGCACACCCCAGGAGTATAGCACCCCCCAATACTGCACTCGGATGCCAGTGATTTTTAGATGCAAGTCCAATTCCAGTGTGGGGCGAGAACCCACGACCTTCTGGTCCAGAGGCGAATGTGCTACCAACTGAGCCACGCTGGAAGTGAATCAGAGGGAGGTACACTGCCCTCATTTCCATCACACTGATCAGGAGCTTCTGCTTTTGTAGGCTTCAGACCCCTTGAACTGGGATTGAGTCCCATACTGCACCTAGCCCAACAGGCTGGCATCGGTCATGAGAATCAATTCCAGTGGTTCCTCTAGGACAGACCCCTTGCTGAGACTGTTGGGGTTCTCTCACCACGCAAAGGACTGCTACGCTGACTGTGATAGCGGAATCATGGCCTGGTAGTCCTCCATGTCCAAAGACCATACCTCCAACATCCTGTTCTGCAAGGGCCACATGTGGAAACTTGCCGATGGCACTAGCTCTATCGCTGCTGTCCTCAGGCCTAGAATCTGCAACAATCTATGAGCAGAGACCGCCGGCTGGGCCTTCAGCTACTGAACCCCTCGAATTAAGGTTTCCTTTCTGAGTATGAAGAGAAACACTCTCTTCTTATCTATCTTTAACACTCCCTCAGGTACTCTAACCTTTGAGAGTTCATCAAGAAACTTTCTCCCAGTTGACGATCTAGGCAAGTGTTTCCAGGTAGGGATACCAAAAGGTACAGCCATGTACTGGAAATGCCCCTGAAATGCAAACCTCAGGAATTCCTGCTGTGACTGGCAAACAGGAATGTGGAGACAGACATCCTTCAGATCTATGGATGCTAGGAAATACCCTGGCTGGATCACCCACATAATGGACTGCAAAGACTCCATCTTCAATGTCATGTGGTTAACAAACTTGTCTAGGCATTTTAGATCCAGAATTGGTTGAAACCCCTGGACTTTTTGGGGACTACGAAGTAAATGGAGTGGAACCCTAGGCCCTCCTTGTTCTGGGGAATTGGCATAATTACCTCCATTTGTCTCAAGTGACCCAAGGTCTGCTTCACTGCCTGCCTCTTGACTGGTTTTGTGGCATTGCGGACTGTAGGAAACAACCCTTTGTGAGTACCACAGAAAACTCTATGGTGTAACACATAGTTATCACCTCCAACACCCAAGCGTCTGATGTTAACTGGACCATTGCTGGCAAGGGTTTTGCAGTATTCCACTGGGGAGGCAGGGATGGGCTCACATACCTTCATTAAGAGGAACCTCCTCTCTGTCCAGTACCTCCATTGCCTCTGTGGGCAAAGGAACCTATGTTGCTGTTGCCTTTGAAGCCAGAATAGGCTCCTCTACTCATCTAGTTTCTGAAATTATGAAAGGGATGAAGAAACCACCTTTAGCCTGTCGCTGTCAGCCAAAAACTCAACCTCTCTGGGATGGGTTTCCCTTCTGACACTGTCTAGATACTGGGTAACTGTCCTTTTTTCTGTTTGATGTCCTTCAGAATGTCGTCCAATTCAACTTTCCAGCAAATGACACAGTGAACAACTTTGCCTTGGATGCCTGGTCCATGGACCAGTAGCAAAGCACATGCTCCGCATAGCTGCCACTATACGATTAAGTGAACGGGCCGACATCCATAAGCTATCCACTGCTGCATCCCTTAAAAAGACAGATGCCATGGACACGAGCTGCAAAATATGCAACCCCTCAGTGTCCTCAGGTACAGAACTGCCGAAGGCAGTCACCCAGGAATTTAAAGCTTGGATAAAATAAAGGACACATATGTCATCTGAAGGTGGACACCATTCGAGGCAAAGACTCACCTGCAAGAAGTATCCACCCCCTTTTGTTAGCACCTGCTAGTATTTATTTTTATTTATTTATTTTATTTATTTTTATTTATTTAATTTTTGTTGACTGGGTAAGTGCACTAGACAAATCCTGCCAATTTTCAGGCATGACCCGGGGGACGTGGAAACAGATGAATACCAACTGACCTTGACCCAGATTAAGCTGTTTGTGGTATTTTCAGTGAATGAGGGAAATTTGGCCAGGACACCGGGGACATTCCCCTACTCTTTTCGATAAGCGCTATGGGATCACCTGAACTACCACCAATCCAGGCAGATGGGACCTCGGTTTAACGTCTCATCTGAAAGACAGAGCTGGTAGAGTTGGTCAAGCCAGAGGAGCCTGGCTCGACTTGGCTCAACTTCTATAACTAAGAGCCAAGGTCAAGCCAAGCCAGTCTCAGTCAAAGTAAGAATTTTTGTCATCCTCAGCAGTTAGTGTAGTATCTGAAACATTCAACTCCTGTGTAGAAAACAGCATGTAGTAGCCAGGGCTCAGCTCGTGTTTTGGCTATAGTCAAGCCAGACCCCTGGTTAGGCTCTGGCTTGGCTCTAGGTGAAAAAATCCTAGCTTGCCCACCTCTACCTGCTACAGGTTCAGCCATGTTTGATGACACTGCATGCAGCAGTGCAATTTCCAACACCTCGGCAAACGAAGATACTTCCGCTTATCCACCCTGTCCCATTCCTGCCCAATAATGTCACTGCAGTGCTATAAGTTGGAAAACACTTCGGAGCTGAGGCAGAAAGGATAGGATTAGCATCCAAAGTCTCTATATCCTGGACCTCCTACAACTGTAACATCCTATATGTCTCTGTTGTGAGACAGGACAGAGACTTAAAGAGCACATTTCCCAGTCTTCTTAAAATTGCCCCCCCAAAAAAAAAGAACCATGAAGAACCTTTACCTGCCCTGAAGTCAAATGGTGCCAAAATCAGATCTTTTCTATGCCCCTATTTTTTAAAGGGAAGGGATCATATTTTGGTTCCACAGAGCCAAGCCACCAATACCTTCCAATTCCTGATACTGCGATCTGCCCAGTTTTGTGATGTCACTATATGGAGAGGGAGGAGGCATGCTTCATAGACATGAATGGAGTGTTTTTTTCATATTTTAGATGCCCATTGCAAACAAATCATGGGCACTGCTCAGCTAACAAGAACCTTGTTAGCTGAGCAGTGCCCTTGATTTACTTGTGATAGTCATCTAAAATATGCAAAAAAAGAAGTTTAAAAAATGGCTCCATTCATGTCTATGGAGCGCGCCCCCATACTCTCCATATGTGACATCAGGAAATATGCTAGCGCGAGGGCAGATCGCACTATCAGCAAGTGGAAAGGAATCGGTGGCTCAGCTCCACGGAGACAAAATACGATCCCTTTCCTTTCAAAATAGGGGCACAGAAAAAAATCAGATTTTGGCACTATTTGACTTTGGGGCAGGTAAGAGGTCTTAATAGTTTTTGGTATGAGCACTAGGAAAAGTGCTCTTTAACATCAAACAATGGGGGTGGAACAGGAACATTTTTTCTTTGGCTCCATCCACATCCCCTCCTCCTCAGAGGAATACTCTTCCTCGTCTGATGGATCTGGATCCACTGGGTCAGTATTCTCCCCAAACACCCCTACATCTACCTCTTGAACTTCCAAGCCATCAAGATTGGGGGTCACTCTGCTCTGGTGCACCTGTGCCTGTCTGGCCTCCCATGACCTGAAGGACTGGCCTCAGGTTCAGATGTTAGTGGGGATGACCTGCGGATCATCCGCACTCAAAAGCTCATTTCAAAAGTAGTAAAAAGGATTTTCACAACTCAGTCTTACCACTGCCAGTTGGTACCACAGGTGCACCTCCTAACAAGCGTGCTGGTGTGGCTGGCGGGGGCCGATACAGACATGTTAGATTATGTTACACAGTAGGGACAGTACGACCTCAAAGGAGAGGGTCTCATCATCCTCCCGTAGGTACTGCATCTTTTAAAAACTACTGGTCTTCCATAAACCATGGTGCCACACCAAAAGCAAACAATCTGTTTAGAATAGCAACATATGTGAGAGAACACTCGTTATTTTTCACAACAGCCTGCGCTGTAAATTTTCCCCTTGCAACCAGCTCTTCCAGGCACTTAAGGTTACCAGCCAATGCAGCTCCGTTAGTACTGTTTAAGCTGCAGCTCTCACCCTGCAGCTACCCCTCTGAGAAATATGAAAATCTGAATAGGGAATCACCCTATACTCTTACCATAAGAGAACAGTGTGTGTGTGTGGGTTCCCCAAGACTGGAACCGGAGCAAAAGCTTCAATGAAATGCTGCTGATCCTCTGTGATGAAAGCCCTCAACTCCTTTAGAGACTGCATACACACTTCTGGTGCAGCACAAATGAGCTGGCAGCACTAGAGTATGCTGCATGGCTAATCCTCTCATTCCCCAGCTGAAACAGAAATGCTGGCACTTGTGCAACGACGTTGCAATGATGCATAAGTGCCAGGATGTCGTGATGTCAGTGTGAGTAGCACAAGTCAGCACAGTGGATCAGGAGGGTGCTCGGGAAATGAGCATGAAGCAGCAGCGCAAGTCTGAGAAGGCACTCCTCTAAAAAGGTATGAACTGGGGTTAGTAGGTTGCCAGCACTTGTGGCGCCAAGACAATGATGTCTAACTCCAAAAACACCGTCCACAAGCCTGTTGAGGCATACCCTGGACCCAGGAGACACGCCTACCCCAAACCAAACAGGTTATGAGAGAGAAGCACAGTTGTTAAATCACACAGAGAAAGAATAGTGTACAACCAAAGTCTAACTGAGGGCTGGAGTCCAGGGAACTTCCCAGAAGCCTGTAAAGAAGAACCCAACACACACAAACTAGATAGTGAGGGACTGTGCTATAGTAAATGCTGGGAGGGAGCAAAAGAAACAAGTTACTTGACACACTCACTACCCAACCTAATCTGACTGACTGAGCCCCTGCACCCAAAAGAAGCTGAAAATTACTTACCTGAGGCACCAGGCTAAGAAAAAGGCAGCAGAGACCCAGTATACACACTAGCAAAATGGCATGTGGTCCTCATTTAGGCACCGTAGGTGCTAAATGATGATTCAGCTAGCAGGTTAGTCAATTGAAAAGCCGCAGCTTAACAGGTAAGATTTCGAAAATATGATGGTGCTACCTGTTACCAGGTCACCCCAATCTGTCTCCCAGTTGCTCAGTCCAGTTGAAAAATAAAATAAACAGCAGTAGCCAATAAATAAACAGCTTTTCTTCAGAGTGCTCCGTCTGTTCTTTCTACCCTTCAGTGGTACTGCAAAGACTGAACAGCTACTGCCTTCAGAATCCTCATAACTCCAGGGTTCTATGCATGACTGACAGCCTTGGGCTGTACCACTACTCCAAAGGGGAGCTCAGTACCCATATGTATTAACTCCCCATTGACAACATGCAGTGATACAGAAAATGCATTATGTAGCCTAAGGCCAAAGACATGACACCAGGGGAAACCAACAATGACAAGTCTACACCACTGAAGTCACATATCCTCAGAATAAATGTTGCTTCTTTTCAGGCAGAGAGAGAATATAATTTGGGATACAGTAGGTACCCGGCAGACAGACCGACCACTAAGTGAACTGCCACTGTGCACAGCAACTGCCAATATGTTTTATGGATACAGCCAGCAGTGGCACCTCAAGCAGACACAGCCGGCACCTTATTCAGACATTCCTGTCAGCACCTCTCATAAAATGGGTAGGAAAAATTGTGCATTCTGATTGGCTATCCACTATACTTAACTACAGTACTACCAACACCTAAAACAAGCCCAACTATGCCATATAGAAATGTCACTTTTGAAACTGGCCTGAATTCTCTGATCCAAAAAAAACGAATTCGAAATGCCAGACTTTGTACCAGTTACCTTTGAGTTGTTCTAAGATGCTACCTTGAATCAATTTCTGGACCCAGCAGAAAAAACAACTGGAAAAAACTTATTTTCGAAACCATAACAATCTCTTCTTCTATCGTGATTTTTTTTTTCCCCAACTATCCTAAACCCCTTTTATAATTTTTTATTTGTTTTAACCAGGAAATAAACATTAAGCCGTGATAGCTTTTTTCCAGGTGCATCCAGGTGGGTGGGTTACATGGACCAGTTCTAGAATTCCAAATAAAAGCCTCTTCCAGAAGCTTAGTGCCAGAAGTAGAAAATAGAAGCAGGAAAACTCCGGCACTCACCACAGCACAAAAGTCCAGGCAAGTACCTTATAACTGTATAACTGCTTTTTATTCAGGTGTAAAAACAACAACTGCTGGTGCACAGCACTAACCCCCTACATCTTACTCCCTTGCTGGAGCTTTTTCAAGGAAGCTATTACTTTATAATATAGCTTCTCACAATGCTTTTCAAGTTTGAAAATGGCAGTTTTGTCTGGCATCTTTAGTTTTTACCACACACTACAAAGGAGCCACTTGGTGTGGTTTCTAGGAGAGACAAGGTTTCTTGGATGGACTGGAGCTCCGAAGTGAGTGATACTGGAAACATTAACTCTGTATTATCGTTTTTTTCATATTTAGGCCATGGGTCTTAGATCCACATTTTATACAATGTACTTGATCGCTACTGCACTAAAAAGCACCATCTCAAACAGAATCCTAGCTAGCTAGATACATTTTTTATCTTGCTAGTAGGTAACGTCAAATCCCTTTATCCTTACACACTACGGTATGTCATTCTGTACCACGTGCTGAGCGCTGTGCCTCACGCACTCCTGAATGGCTACAGCTGCACATTTTACAATGTTTTTACAATAGCGCTACTGTACATTGTATAAACCACACATATGATGAGCGGCGATGAAATATCATTTTTATTTTCATTTGTAGACAGTGACCTCTTGTGCCCTCGCTCCTAGCTTTGCCATTCACGAGGATCAAGAGGTCACTGAACCATCACATACCCTCTCTATTTATTATAGAGAGGCATCTCCCACGTTACTTTATTTTAGTTAGCTGAACTGCACTCCGCTAGGTTTTCTGTGCTGGCCTCCTGTCTGTAGGACAATCTACATTTCTGTGTTTGTTTGTTTTTGGTTTTTTAAACTCTTTATTTTCCATTTTCTTTCAAACACATACAGTAGGGAGTTACAATAAAAAAAAAAAAAGTGTCCTGAGGAATACCTTCTTTAGGTAATCAAAGTAAAATACGTATACATTGGCACACAGTATTTAAATCAAATTGATCCTTGTAAGTCATGAGCTACTCACCTTCCGCAGAAGGCAATGATGTAATCTTCTGAACATACATTTCTGCATAGATGAACGTCGGACAGGCCACATCCAAGGAAAGGGGGGGGGCAGATCTGATAACTCCTAACTACCTTCATTCGACTAATGAATTACCCTGTAAAGTTCATATAATCCATATAAAGGGTTATGCGGGGTGTTTAACATGGAGTTGGCCGGTTGCTCACAAAGCATTGTGCAGAATTTTATTTATATCTTAATTCTTATCAAGGAATTAAGTCTGGTCTCGTCTGGGATATAGAAATGAACTAGGGAGAACAACGGTTCATCAATTCTGGTTTTTTTTTTAATTCTTGTAAATGTCATAGATATTATTTTCCCAAGAAGAAATGTTAGGGGCATCTAGGCTAAGCCAGAGTCTGGTTATACATTTTTTGGCTGCTCCCAGAAGTATGTTAAGTAAATACGTTTGTTGCTTTTGCCTGATCTGTCTCGGATAATGTAGAAGCAGTGCTATTTCTGGTGCCAGTTCCTACATTGGGGAACAGCCCTCCTAGTTGATTGTTTATCCCTTCCCAAAAGGAGGTGAGCACTGGGCAGAACCAAAAGACATGTGAGTGTGTAGCTACTTCATAGCCACATTGTCTCCAGCAAGATGAGTCCTCCATTTTATTTAGCCATGATCTGTGGGGTATGAAAAAATCATGTCACCACTTTCTACGCAAACTCTCTCCATGAATATGAGTTAGTTGTCCTGTGCTGTCTTCTCCATATGCGAAGCCAATCTTCTGGGGTTAACTCGATCATTAATTCTGCTTCCCAATGGAATTGAAGTATCTCCATGTTTTGGGGGGCCATCCACTACAGAGCTTTGTAGAACCGAGAGATTAAGCGACTTTGGGCTCCCCCATCTTGGAGCTGGACCAAAAGTGTCTGTATCGTTGGGACTAGATGTATAGAGGTATCGAGACCCAGTTTGTTATCAAGAACGTGCCTCATCTGTAAGTATCTAAAAAAGTCATGTTGGGGTAAAGAAAATTCTTGTTGTAATTTGTTCAAAAGATTAAAAATACCCTTGTCATAGTATTGGTATGCGTATATCAGACCTCGTCTACCCCACCTTCTAAAGGTGAGATCCGAATGTGCAAGACCAAAGTCTGGGTCCCTAGCCGGGATACCCATCCAACCTGCCAGATATCTATTTTCAGGGAGGGATAAAAAAATTAATCCAGCTCTCCCACAAACCTCTAGTAAATAATGAGCTCCCGCCTGACTGATTTAATTTACAGGTCTGGAAAACCATGTAGAAATCCAGGGGGGTGGTCGTCATGACCTTCTCTAGTGTCACCCATGCAGAAGCCCATGACTCGGGTGACAGCCAAGCCACTAAATGGGTTAGTAGAGTGGCTATCCAATACTTACTGTACATATGTTAGAGAGTGCTAATCCTCCCCTTTCCATAGGAAGCTGGAGTTTATAGAGAGCTATGTGAGGTCTGCTCCCCGCCCACAAATATCTCCTAATAGATGAGTCCCAAGATATCGGGTCTTTCCGGGTGGGTGGGATCAGGATATTTTGCATAAGATATAATATTTTTAGGTAGAGTGTTCCTTTGTATCGACTGGACCCTGGAAAGTATCGATAAAGGTAAAGGAAGCCATCTATCTAAGTCTGATTGTATTTGGATGGAAAGAGCCCTATCAAGTTATATAAATAGGATGATCTTGGGGGGGATCTTTACTTCCAAATATGTTATGAACAGTTTGTTCCATTTATAATTATATTTCTCAATTAAGGTTTTTTTGGGGGGAGGGCCCTGGATAATTAATGCTTCAGATTTTCCCTGGTTGATTGTGTAGCCTGAAACTGTTTCTACTTCTAAGAGAAGTTTAGATTACATTTCTGTTTTAACTCATCTTTTGGGGCAGAGTGAACTGATTAATTCGGCAATATCATCTGGGGGTGGGGCATGGATAAAAAAAAGTTCTGTCTTTTTTCTGGTTTATTAATACTGCTGGTTTGGCATGAACACTAGCTGACATGTTCTAGCAGTGTGATACAAAATTTTCACTTGGACTATATTGGGCGATGTCCAGAAATGCAAAGGCTTTCTTTTTTTGTACTTTTTTGTACAAGGTTTTGCTGTTTACAGCAATGCATTTAAACTATATCTCTGTACTAAACTGTAAGTGGGACAGCCTCTCTATGTGTGACAACAGGTAATGACGGTATCCTGCTGTAATATGGCTGGGTTTGACTTGAATGAACTTTCCTTTCATTTTTCCATGTATTCATTTAACATTTTACCTTTGACATGGGTGCCTCTGCTGCTGCAAGCTGCCCAGCGGGTCCCCTCTGTCCGCTGGCTGCCTTCCTCGTTGTACTGCCCACCGATCACCAGACCAAAATTTCACCCCTGACACGGTGCCATTGCTGCTGCAAGCAGCCCAGTGGCTCCCCCCTGTCCACAGGCTGCCTTCCTCGCTGCACTGCCCGCCAATCACCAGACCGAAGCTTCACCCTTGACAAATGTGCCTCTGCTGCTGCAAGCAGCCCAGCAGGTCCCCTCTCTCTGCCAGCTGCCTTCCTCACTGTACTGCCCGCTGATCACCAGACCAAAGGTGCGCTGCTGAAACTTCTGGCGTCTCCACGCCGACTGACCAGAACAATCGTCTCTGCCTGCTGATGGGCTGCTCCACTTTTTAAATTCTTTGCTACTCCTTTCGGACTTTAAGCTAATTTTATTTACTGATTCTAGTACTGGGTAAGTTTCTCCAAATTACCCTGTGAATGCGAGCTGAAATGTGAATCTAAGCCTGTTTACAGCAGTTTTGCACTTCAAGGGTTGTTTAAAGTACAGGATCCTTTAGAGTGCAGGTTGTTTAGGTTTTAAAGTATTACAGTTCTCTGTGTAGAGCAGGTTTCATTTGTGCCACAGTTGTAAGTTGCGCCCTGCAAATAATCCCATTTTTGTTTCAATTTCTTTGCTTCACTTTCTCTGCTTCCTGCTTGAATTTTTCACCCACTCCAGCCTTTATTAAATACTCTCCCGTCCCCCCTCGGCACTGCCCCTAGGCAATCTTCATCCCCACCTCACTAATATTGCAACTCCCCTTAAAGATACAGAATGCAGTTATAGGGCCTAACATGTGTTGGTGTTAATCTTAACTCTTTAAGTTAGAAGACACCACATTGAACTCTAAACCAGCCTTATTTCTCCCCATTCTAAAGGTGTCCCCGGGTCTACTCACTTTCTACTCTCGGAAGACACCACAGTGAACTATAAACAGCAGGTGGCTGCCTGACTTCTGGCAGGCACCCCCAGAGCAGCCGTGTTCCTGCTGCGACCCCAACGCCCACTGACAACCATGACCACCTCTTAATGCACAGCCAGTCCAGCCCTGCTTGTGACACTGCTACTACCTATTCCGCCTGTATGCTCGCCGACGCCTCCTAGACTAAGCATGTCAGATGTACCCTCGGACCTCCTCCACCCACCTTCCCCATCCTGACAACCCTCAGCCCACACCCCACCCCGCTCCTCCCAACGACACTGCTCTCCTCAACCCCGCTTTGCTTTCTACTGCTTCCCAGCCCTCTGCTCCCTGCCCATCAAATGCTCACTCCCCATAAAGTCCACCTACTGTCATCATCCAGCAATTAATAAATGCTTCTCTGCTCTCCTCAGGATAATCGCCCTACTACTCTTGCTGTCTGGTAACATCCATCCCAATCCAGGCCCTGCTACCTCCAACTAGCTGCTGACTCCCCCCTTCCCCCCGGGCTACGAGTCGCCTCCATAAACATCTGCAGCCTCCCGAAGAAGACTGCATCCCTCCAATGCTGGCTAGTGCAATACCAACCGGACGTACTGGCATTGGTGGAAACTTGGCTCTCTAAAATGACCCCTGACTCCTTCGTCACTCTCCCCGGCTACTCCCTCTTCAGGGAGGACAGAGTGGGAAAGCGTGGTGGTGGCTGTGCTTTCTACATCCGAGACTACTTGCTGTGCCAAGCACTCCCTGTCCCTACATCGGACCATGGGGCGCAAGCCCTCTCCCTAAAACTCATTCCTGATCCCGCCAGGGTTCCCCTTATTATCACCGTGGCTTATATATCCCACCGTGGAACCAAACCCCTGCAATCCTATCCCTCTCCGACTACCTCTCTAGCCTCCCCCACAAAGTAGAACAGATACTGGTGGGCAATCTCAACGTAAACTGGCTCACCAGCCCATACCAAGGTCACTTTCGTGGCCCTAGACCTAACTCAAGCAGTAACACAACCCACTAGGTCTAGCCCCTCAAGCAGCTCACACACCCTGCTGGACATCCTTCTAACCAATTGGCCCCACAGAATCACGGACGTTGTGGTCCTCCCCAACTTGCTGAGCGACCACTATCCAATACTCTTCACTTGGTCCTGTCGGCTACTCAAACCACCGCCCAGCTTTGTTTCCCATTGCCGTCTATGACCTGGCGGCCTCAGTAAGCTCAAACATTACCTAGCCTACTGGAATTGGTCCCCCAAAAAACTATCCCAGAACACAGACGAGGCCCTCAACTACTTCACTAGCTCCTTCAACAAGACCTGTGATATATTCACCCCATTTTTCAAAACCCATACCAAGAAACGTAATGCGCCTTGAGTCACTCCTATGCTTCTTCAACAACTGCAACTGATGGACAACCTCTGGCACAAAGCCGCCACCTCTGGCAAACAGACAGATAGACAAGCCTATAATATCGAGCGTAACAGATGCACTTGAGCCATACATAAAGCCAAGGCAGAATACTACAGATCCTCTCTGGATGCCTCCTGGGGGAGCGCCCACAAGTTCTGGGACAATAAAGAACTTAACAGGAAATCCTGCTCTCCACCCCCATCCCAACTTGACATTAACGGCACCACCTCCATAGACCCAAAAAGCATCACTGACTGCCTCAACACTGCCTTTTCTGATCTCAGTGCAGTCCTCCCCGGCAACTTTTTTGACCCAGCTCCACCATCTCCAGCGCTTAATCTCCACCACCCACCATTCCTCTGACAGGTCATTAGCCCAAAAGAAGACAAACCTTACTTAACCAAAGCACTCCATGGCACTAGCTCCTGCAATGACCCCATTGACACGAGACTCCTTCGACTGGTCCTTGACTCCTGTCCTTGCCCAGCTCACAGACTTACTCAACTGCTCTCTGTGTCTTGAACAGTTCCCAACCGCCCGGAAAATGGCAGTCACTACCCCCATACTGAAAGGTGGGGATAGCTCCTCTCCCAACAATTATCGACCTATCTCCATCCTCTCTCCACTCTCCAAAGCTCTTGAAAAAATACTGGCCGATCAACTCACAGAGTACCTTGACACCCACGGCCTGCTATGCAGGGAGCAGCATGGCTTCCAATCTGCCCACAGCACGATCATGGCCCTCACAGAATTCTCTAACTTTGAAGGGCCACCTCGCCGGTGCTGTTTTTATCGACCTCTCCAAGGCTTTTGATACAGTCTCACACCCCTTCTTACTGAACACACTCCACCAACTCGGCTTCTCTCACGGACCCCTCTCCTGGTTCTCTAGCTACCTTTCCTCAAGGTCCCAATGTATAAAAATTCACACCACCCTCTCCAGTACCCAGCCTGTATGCTCTGGTGTCCCCCAGGGCTCCATCCTGGGCCTGTTACTCTTTAGTCTTAATCTAAACACCCTGTTCAGGCAGGGTTCTTTTTTATGCAGACGATGCGCTCCTCTTCGTCTCCCACTCTGACCCCTCTGCACTCCAGTCCTCCCTCCAGCAATCCTTCAGTCAAATTGAGAAATGGTTCATGGACCGCCGACTTATCGTAAATGTTAAAAAAAAAAAACAAATCCATGTTTTTCGCCTATTGCCAAATTAAAGCTAAGGACCCCCCCCAAGATCCTCTCCAGCTCACTCCATCCACTGGACCAAGTCCTCACCTACAAATATCTGGGCATCACATTTGACGCTACACTTTCATTTCACTCTCACATCAATACGCTCACCTTAGCCACCAATGCACGCATTGCCCTGTTATACAGACATAAGGACTGCCTACCACCTGAAGTCCTCCGCCTGGCAGTCACTTCCTCTGTACTGTCCTTAGTGGACTACGGACTCACAGTATACACAGCAGCTGACACCACCGCTCTAAACAAAATCCAAATTTCCAACAAGGCATGCCGGCTCCTGTCCGGAGCTGATAAACGGACACATACCTGCACCCTTTATTCCTTAACCAACGTACTCACACTTGAGGAGAGACTTCAATATCAGTCCTGCCTTCTTGCCAAAACAATACAACTGGGTATGCCCCCCAAGGTCTTCATGTCTCTCCTCCCTGCCACCCCTACAGTTGCCACTCGCAGTGCCTCCAAGACTATATTGCAGATCTCTAGGGTCAGGACTGCACTAGCACAAAGATCCTTCTCCTTCAGAGGACCTTCCTGGTACAATGTCTCTCCCCGCCATCACCTCTCTCACCAAAATAGGGCCTTTGAAGGTCGCACTCAAGAATCACATTCTGTACACCCGCAACTGTGAGTGTCCTCTTCCAAAACAACCCTAGGCCTCTAGGGGTGCCTCTTCAGGGCTGGAGCCTAGCCAGCCTTAACAATGTCTCTCCTGAGACAGCACACTTTGTACCGCATAAGAAGTTACTGTGCTCGTGCGTTAGCAACTGCCTAGCTACTGATTGTATAGGACTACAGCTCATTCTGCTAATAAACATGTTAACAACTGCCTAGCAACTATTTCTATAGGACTGACGTTCATCAGCTGAATGACACTATCAACCTGCTAATTGCATTCAATGTTCTCCATCATATGTGTTACCTGTTCCTTCAATTTTTTTTACCACTTGTATTTTTCTCTTTGTATCATGACGTGGAGCCTTTGGAAACGAGTCTATGACTCAAAGGCTTGTAATTCCGATGTGTTTATAAATAAATAAATAAAAATTCTAAATTAAATAAAAAAAAAAATGTTGCAATTCTGGAAGCTTCTGGCCAGCCCAGTGATGCCCCTTGCATGCTGTTTCGACAACGGGAATCAAAAAGTAAAATAACTGAAAATCATTTACATTTCAAACACTGATCTATTCTAGCTCTATCCTCTCCCCATCCCACCACCTCCCAAACAGCCGGAAGGGACTAAGGGTACCCTCTGTAATATCCTCCTAAACAGGTTTTTTTTATTTGTATTCTGGTTTTATGTAGTGGATTCTGTTCTCCATCTTCCTAACTTACCAACTTTCTTCCCACCTTGGTCAAAGCTAAGATCTAGAATCAAAGAGCAACCCTTCCACCAAAAACAGTCACACAAACACAGTAAAACATAAGGGACTATAACGTAGACTGCCATCTTGAGGATAACACTTAGTGATTACCTGTGACTGGGGCAGGGAGGGAAGGAAAATACACCAGCAGCAGAAACCACCGGGAACCAAGGATACAAACCTACCTGTTCCTTAAGGCATGCTAAACACGTTGCACTGCTGACCTGTTTATTCTACCGCATCACCATTGATACCTGTCTCAACAACAAACCTGTCAAGCCTGACAAAGACAGCTCTGGGGAGAGGTGTGTCACATGGTTGAAAATGGCCCAGGGCATCCCCTAATTTTAGTCAAAGCTATGGCACTAGGAACGCCCATGATGGTGACTTCTATTAAAGAAAGAATTCTTCATACTCCTTTCTTTTGTCCACAGACATACTGAGAAGTTCACAGTTCATGCATTCCACCTTTACAAAGGCAAAGTTTTCTCCTTTTTCGTGAACTAAAGTATTGGTTTTCTGCCTTGTGGAATCGCAGCCCTAATGTACTGTATATGTCAAAATAGCAAAGCAACACATAATGTCGTTACGGTTCACAGCTTGCCATGATTGCCCATTCCTCTCCACCCCCACCTCTATTTTTTAAACAGCCTCACTGCATAGTTCAGCAGTTCAGTCAGCGTAAGGGCAGCCAAGGCTGTAGCAACAGCTTCCGCCTTTGCTCCCTGTAATCAGTCCCATTTGTTTTCAGATTTCACACTTCAAGAGGCCCAGCGCTGCAGAGAAGGCCCATGGCCAGGAAAGCCCTTTTGAATGTTGTCCAAAATAATTTTCAGATTACCACTTGATTTGATTATTTGCACCTCACGGCCGCAATCGGATGGCATTAACAACAGCTGTGTCTGAAATAACCCTGAACAAGTTGTCAGTCTCAAATGTAATACACTGCGAGAAAGCACTGGGTTCAAGTCTCAAAGGCAACTGGTTATTCCTACATGCATACCTCACCAATTGCTGGGCTCTCATTCAGTGTTCAAAATGTAAAACCAGTCAGGAACTGTCACTGAGTTGGACTTATATAAGAAAGTTTAGGGTTTGTGAAAGCTGGCACAAATAGATATTTAAACCCTATGCAGAGAATGAATGTGGATGCAGATAAAAGCTGGGTTAAAAGTCATTCTCAGTAGGTCTTATGACACTGTAAAACATCGCCTGACCCAGCTAGTTCCCACTGCGGGATCCCTGCACAGCATCTAGCTGTGATGTCTCTGTCTCTCTCTCTCTCTGTCTGTCTGTCTGTCATCCCACAGGTTCCCTCCCCAGGCTGGGAAGCCTGAGCTGACTAATCAATCTGCACTTTACTTCCCTGATGCAAGTCCCTTCTCAGCACTATTTGCTTCTCTACCAACCTACCTACTTATTGTATATGAAAACCAAGAAACATCTGCAAAAGACTGAGTGACTCAGCAGATCAAGAAAGCAGGTTCTCTGTGTCCAAAGCCCTGCTTCCACTCCTACAAAGGGTAACATTACTTTGCTACAATACATCATGCCAGAAACTGGTAGCCAGGGCCCCACCTCTCCACACCTCAGTTGCAACTGGATTACCAGCATCACAGCTAGTGCTCAGGCCGGATAGGACAGCAGGATATGTGAAGGTTCTGGACACTGAACACACCTGGCTAGAATGTGTGTGGGGAGTAGGCAATGTTTTCTTGGTGGTAGGGCTGGTAACCCCCCCCCCTTGAAGAAAGAGAAGACAAACCAGGGTGTGTGACCCTCTGACTAGTACAAAGAAACACACATACAGACGAGGCACACTGATGAGTCATAGTAGGACGAAACACGTGTCTGTGTCTTTCTGTTGGTACCCTTTGCAAACTGTGCGAGAGGCCTTTCTGCACCATGCATTTCTGCTTAAAGCTGAACCAGCATAATATTCTGTGGTGATTTGCATATACAGCCCATGATGCTTTGCATTATGGGGGTATGTGTGATTTTGTTATTTCATAGAAACACTGTCCACTGACTCAGGAATAGAGGGTTCAGACTTCGCCACAAGATGGTCCAATAACATCCTTACACAAAAACCCTTGCTGTGGGGTCCAAGCAAGGTTACAGTAAAAAGGTGAATCATGGGACGGGAGGGATGGTAAACTCTACTGGCCTCAAAGAGTTCCTACTGGCACACATGTACACTCTATAAACTGGGTGCTCTCACTAGGGTTGGGCAGAGGTGCACTGACTGTACAGTGGGTGAGGTGTCCAATATATCTGAGTGTCCAAGATGTCTGAGTATGAGAAGAATGTAAATAATTCAATGGTTGCAACAAGGGAGTGCTCAGCACTGGCTGGGGTTGGAGTGCACTAACAGCACAGTAGCTGAGGACTTCCCAGGAATAGGAATGGGAACTTGATGGAAGAGGGACACCTGGATATCATGGCAGTCACAGAAACATGGTACACACAAAGAACCATGACTGGAATGTTAACATACCAGAGTACACAATCTACAGGAGGTACAGGGAGGGTAAAAGAGGAGGAGTAGCTCTCTATGTAAGCGAAGGGATCAAAGTAACGGAACTAAAAGGTAAAGAGGGAGGAGATGAGGCACTGTGGGTCACCCTGGAGACAGGAAATGGCACAACAACCCACACGGGGGTTGTATACAAAGTCATAAATAAATAAAATACAGACCCCCATCTCAGGGGAGGAAATGGACATGGAAATGATAGAAGGCATCCTTAGAATGGCAGAAAAGGAGGAGATACTGTTGATGGGAGACCTGAATATGCCAGATGTTAACTGGAGCATCTTTGCTGCAGCCACATCCAAGAGCAGGGTCATTCTTGATGCCCTACAGGGGGAATGCCTCAGACAGCTAGTGTTGGAACTCACTCGGGAGAGAGCAATCTTAGACCTGGTACTCTCAAACGGGGATGAAAAGAGGATCTCGGATTTAGAAGTAGGTAGCCATCTGGGAACAAGCGACCACCAAACAGTGTGGCTCACACTAAACACAGCCATAGAGTCAAGTCACACAAAGGTGAGGGTACTGGACTTTAGGAGGGCTGATTTTGGCAAAATGGGGGAGTGCCTCAAAAAAGCACTAGTAAACGGGCAAGAAGGTAGGGTGAAGGAACAATGGGGAAAAAAATCAAAGCTGCCATCACAGAGGCAACAAGCCTTTGTGAGAAGCAAATAAAACAAAATGAAGGAAAATAACACAATGGTTCTCAAAAGAGGTGGTGGCGAATGTTAGGGAGAAAAAGACAGCATTCAGGAAGTATAAGGAAACACAGAAGGAGCAAGACAGAGAACTGTACCAGTTAAAGCAGAAGGAAGCGGGGAAGGCAGTCAGAATAGCAAAGGCCCAAGCCAAGAAAAAGAGAGACAACTCAGTTAAGAAGTGGGATAAAACCTTTTATAGGTACATAAGGGAGCAAAGAAAGACCAAGAGAGGGATAGTGAGGCTTAATAAAGGGGGGTGGGCAGAGAGGACAGTAACAAAGCAGAGATACTGAATGAATACTTTTGCTCAGTATTCACAAAAGAAGAGAAGAAGGGGTAGGTACCTAAACCAAATAACAGAAGCACACTGGATAGGGGGTCAATACCAGTCCATTCAAAGAAGAAAGGGTCCTGAAAGAACTCCTAAAACTGAAGGTGGACAAAGCAATGGGGCCTGATGGGATTCACCCCAGAATTCTAAAAGAATTAATGGGAGAACTAGTGGCACCACTGACTACCCTTTTTAACAAATCATGGGAGGAGGGTGTGGTACCTGAGGACTGGAATGTAATTCTTCTTCACAAAAGTGGGAGAAAGGCAGAGGCAGAAAACTACAGACCTATTAGTTTGACCTCAGTGGTAGGGAAAATGATGAAATCACTTCTGAAAGAAAGAATCGTTGAGCACCTAGAGGCCAGCAGGGCACAGGACCCAAGGCAGCATGGATTCACAGCGGGAAGGTCATGTCAGAAGAATCTAATAGATTTCTTTGACTGGGTGACCAAAGTAGTAGACCAGGGAAGGGCTGTGGACGTGGCCTACCAAGACTTCAGCAAGGCATCTGACACAGTCCCATACAAAAGATTAATAAACTAGATAGCCAGACTGGGAGTGGGTCCCTGGGTGGTAACCTGGGTAAAAAATTGACTGGAAAAACAGGACACAGAGGGTAATAGTAAACAGAGTCCACTCCAAAGGAAAGGGGGTTACTAGCGGGGGACCACAGGGTTCAATACTGGGACCAGTCCTCTTAAATGTCTTTATAGGAGACATTGTGGAGGGACTGGAAGGAAAAGTATGCCTCTTTGCAGACGACACAAAGATCTGCAACAGGGTTGATACACGGGGGGGGCAGTAGAAAGGATCAGAAGAGACTTGGCAAGGTTGGAGGAATGATCAAAAGTATGGCAGCTTAGATTCAAAGCAAAGAAGTGCAGAGTAATGCACCTGGGAAACAAAAACCCAGGGGAACAGTACACAATGGGGTAGGGGGTAGAAGGTATTAACGACAACAAAAATGGAAAAGGACTTGGGGGTAGTCATATCGGATGACCTAAAGGTAGGCAAGCAATGTGAGAAGGCAGTAGGGAGGGCTGGGGGGATACTGGGATGCATAGAGAGAGGCATCACCAGTAGAAGATTGGAAGTTGTTATCCCTCTGTACAGACACTTGGGTGAGACCCCATCTGGAGTACTGCATGCAGTTCTGGAGACCCCATCTCCACAAAGTCATATAGACAGGATGGAGGCAGTCCAGAGGAGGGCAACTAAAATGGTGCAAGAGAAGGGGGACGACTCGGGCAATGTGAGGAAGTATCTTTTCATGGAGAGGGTAGTGGATGCATGGAACAGCCTTCCTGAGGAGGTTGTGGGATCAAAAACAGTGGGGGAATTTAAGAACGCATGGGAGAGACATAAGGTAATTCTAGTGGGAGGTAGGAGAAAGTAGGCTGTTGGTAAAACTAGGATCTGCAACTTATCCGATAGGTAGAGAAATGGGCAGACTGGGTGGGCCAAACGGTCCTATCTGCCGTCAAAATCTATGTTTCTCTGAGTGTGTGTGTCACTAGTACCAGCAGAGAATGCTCTCCCCCAGGCTGAGGCTGGGATGCACCAGCAGATGAGTCCCCCGGAGTACGTTAAAAATGGAAATATCTCACTGATACCAGCAGGGGGAACTCATACCAGGTTGGGGTTGAGATGTACTCATAGCACAAGGGAGAGAAGGCCCCTGAACTAAGAGCAGAGCTTGTGAATGTCTTACTAGTATGAGCAAAGGGGTGCTCTCACCAGGTTGGGGTTTAGGGTGTACCAATGTGTGGGAGAGGGCTGCACATGATTGAGAGTGGTGAATGTAACATTCCATTAACCTTTGGAATATGCAGAACACAACTGATTCAAGAGCATTTTTTCTCACTGTTTTTAATGCATTTATAGACCTTAGCTGCATCATTGTAATTGTTATGCCATAAAGATGAGACTGGTGGCACAAATAAATAAGATGGCAATGGTGATTACACAAGAATACTGCAAAACAGTTTGTTCAGATAAAACCCCCAACCATAAAAGATAGATACAAAATCCGAAAATTGGCTTTCTACTATGTAGACAAACTGATTTTCCACAACTCACTGATGCCGTCATTGCATGTAACATTTTAGTCGAACACCACGGATTAGAAAGCACTGCCCCCTTTCTTCATATTGAAAAGGGAGGCGTAGCTTTCCAGTCCAATGTGGATACCTAAATAACAGTTGCATGCAATGTCAACGACAGCATGCAGACTGCAGAAAATCATTTATGCTACAAAAAAGAAAAGCCAATTTAATAATTCTGTATCCATCTTTGATGGGAGATTTTATCTGAGGAAGGTGTTGAGACTGCAATCCTGTGCAATCTCTGCCACCATCTTGTTTGTCAATCTTGTCTGTGTGGCACAGGTTGGCAGAGTGCAACTATGGTCCACAGGGATAACTAGTCTGCTTTGCACTTAATGCCCCATGTCCCAACTCTGCTGATAGAATTTTTGTAAATTATTCTTTACTGGCCTCCAGCCACCACAGAAGGACCTTCTTGACTGGGCCTGACACCAACATTAGCTGATCCAGGGAGTCCACATGTTGGTCCCACTGGATCCGCAAAGTCCACTGAGGGATCCTCATGTGTAACCTGGCTAATGGGATCATTGCAATGGCTACGGCCATAAGCCCTAGAGGCCGTAGGAATTCCCTCACCTGAACATGGCGGTTGGAGAGCAGGAGATGAGCCTGAGCCATGAGCTGCTTTACCAGGTCCGGCAGCAAAAAGGCCTTGCCCTGAGTCATGTCCAGGGCAGCCCCCATGTAAAGAAGGTGCTAGCAGGGGTAAGGAAGGACTTGGGCAGGTTGATGGTACTGCCCAAGGACTGGAACAGGCTGCAAGTACCCTCCAGGGTTTGCAAGAGGTGGGCCCTGGACGGAGCTGCCAGAAGACAGTTGTCTAGATAGGGAAAAATGTAAAACCTCTGTCTCCTCATAGCTGCCACCATCACTGCCACTTGGTGAAAACCCTGGGGGCCGAGGACAAGCCAAACAGCAGGGCTCAAAACTGGTAGTGCTCCCCATGAAATGAAAGTGGAGGAAATGCCTGTGGGATGCAAAAACTTTGATGTGCAGGTAAGCATTCTGAATCTCCAAAGAACAGAGCCAGTCCCCCTGGTGTAGCAAGGGCAGTAGACCCCGCAGGGTGACAAATATACGAAATTTGCCAGTAGAAAAAGGCCATTCGGTCTATTGAGTCTGCTCAATTTTGCTGCTAGCAGCCCTATTCTGCAGCTGCCCCTCACTCCCTCCTCGCCCCCCTCTTTATTTTTTTTTTATTTAGTTTTTGTTGACCGGGTAAGTACACTAGACAAATCCTGCCTATTTTCAGGCACAACCTGGGGGAGGGGATACAGATGAATGCCAAATGACCTTGAACCAGATTAAGCTTGTTGGTGATATTTTTAGTGAATGGGGTGAAATTTGGCCAGGACACCGGGGAAATTCCCCCACTCGTTGGTAGGGGGAGCTGTTGAACCTATGGCCTCAACTAAGGAGAGTGTTCAGAGTGCTGGTGAACCTGCAGGAGAGCAGATCTCCCTCCCTGCAGGTCCAGCAAGAGAGACTGAAACCTCAGGAGAAACAATAGCAACCTCTGAAAATGTGTCTCAAGGAGAGCCAGCAATGAATTTAAAGGAGAAGTGGTTGAAGAAACTCTTGAAAGAAGACAGAGCCCTAGTTATGGCAATTGTGAATGAAACTCCTCAAATAACTGAGGTACAAGCTGATGTTTCTGAAAAACAAAAAGGAGAAGGTACCGGCAGTAGGAAAGGCACAACAGAACCTTTAAATGAAGGTGTAAATGGGGGAAATGCAGAGCGAAATGGTTCTAAAAGCTACAACATCTGAAATGGCTTTACAAATGCCCATTCAAACTGTCAAAAGGCCGGGAAACTGTGATGCACTAGCATCAAAGAAAAAGCTGACGCCCGATGACTCAGCACCTGGAGAAATGCTGGAAGCTATCCCAAAAAATGTCAGCATCTGAGGGGGCAAACCTAGTAGTAAATCATGAGGAAACTGAAATTCCACAGTATGTAAGTATACAGATTGAAATGGTAAATGTTAAAGGTATACAGACTTTGGGGTTAAGACAAGACAGACAAACAGAGGGGACGTGTACATGAAAACGCTCAAAACTTAGAGAAAACATTAAAAGAGGCATGCTGGAAATGAGACTTGTCAGTCAGGATTCTCGTTGTGCTAACAGTTCCCATGCCAGGCTGCAATACAAATTTAGAAACAGGGAACGTATCTAAACAGAAATCTGCATGCGACACTGATTTTAACATGATTGTGAATGCAGAGGAAATGCAAGTAGATCAAACAGAACTGGAAAGAACCCAAAATACTACCTTGCCTGAAAGTAGTGATACAGGGGATAAGGGGCCTAGCGATAGACCACCATCATGGGGTGAGCAAGTGGAAGCTATGGAGGAAGCCAGGTCTTCAGGCCGCCCCCCAAAATAAACAAGCAAAACACAGATGGGAAAAATTTAGGAGAAAAGATCGATCTTTTTTTTTGAACTTCAAAACCAGTTTATTGGGTACAGTTTTACAGCCAATACATTATAGTTACAGAATATAGGATTTCTTATATTTGGTGGAAACATTTTATAAAGATTAAGTTAGCTAGTTACATCTCTTTCTAAATTTAATTAGTTCTACTGATTGTCTTTCAGATCGCAGTTCCTCAGAGATTTATGTTTAGACATCATGTGAAAAGGGAAAAGATAAGGGCAACTGATATATGCTCAATGTAGCCACTGGGAAAAGTTTCATCTCATCGAGAGTTCATTAGCCCATCCAGGACTTCCTTCTATTTCAGAGTTCATCCTTCCATGATTTGCGTCAAATGTCTTGATTTAATAAACAATTTTAATTCAAAATCACTTCCTGGGTCTATTATCTTGTTTGTCATAGCTGTATTTTCTTTGTGATTTAGACCTGAATAATGACATTTAATTATAATAAAATCAGAAAGGGTCAAGCATCATGATAGCTGATGTCAGGGGGGGGATATCTCTAAGAATTAAAATATGGTGACGACGTCCCTTGTCTAAGGATGGGTCATTTCAGGTATTCTGCTTCCCTGTCTTAAGGTTGAAGAAGCTGATCTAAAACAGGTACACCCTCCTTTCTCTCAATATTGTCAAACAGGGGGAGCCATCTAGAGTTGAATTTATCCATGGCCAATCTTAACCGGGCTGTGACAGCTTCCATCTCCCTGATTTGCTTAATGTTTTTGTACCAGGTTTTCATTGAAGGGGAAGGTTCCCTCAGCCAATACTGGGTGAGTGCCTTAAGTGCTGCTGCAATCAAGACATAAAAAAGGTATTTCTCTGCTGAAGTTCTAATTTCCTCTGGGGGAAGTCCCAAAACCAAGTTCTCAAATTTTAATTGGGCGGAAAGTGTCAGAATTTTAGAGATATCCCGGGCAACCTCCTGCCAGAATATAGTAATCTTGGGACAATCCCAAAAGGTGTGGTAGTGCGTTCCTATATATCCACACTGTCTCCAACATTTATTGGAGATTAGGGGGCTACAATCGTGTGATACAGTTGGAGTTCTAAAAAAACGAATATTTATTTTCCACCGCAATTCTCGCCATGAGGGGGAGTTGGTGGTCTTGTGAATACCTATCCAAATATTTTGCCATGCTTTTACTGGAATAGTAAATTTTGCTTCTGCTTCACATTTTTGCTCCACTCTCTGTATCACCAATGTCCCTCTATCCTCCATCAACACTTTGTATATCTGTGATATATACAATTTGGTGTCTCTCATCACACTTCTTTGATACGTCAGCTGTATGGGGCCGATGGTCCCTGTGTTTAGTCTGCGAGACCAATGTTAGTAGTAATGTAGTGTACACACTGATAGTATCTGAAGAGGTCTGCCCGGGTCAAATTGAATTCCGCTAGCATTTGAGAAAAAGGCCTTAAATGGTCCCCTTCCAGGAACTGATGTGGGTATTTAAGACCAGTAGTCACCCATCTAAAAAAACACTTATCCCCTCTCAGTATAAGAATCCGGGGAGGAACGAAAGTGGCAAATACTCCCATATTGGGCGGACTATCTCCCAGTCTTGTCTTGCTTTCAGCCATTTCAACATTGTATGCTTTGTAAAATTATTATTTATGTTCTTCAAGTCCCTAGGCTGGACTATCCAAGGCAAGATATTTAATGGGGCCATCTCACACTCCCGCTCCTCAATCTCTAGCCAGCCATGTCCTTTGCCTGGTATCAACATTTTAAGGACTGGTAATAACTGTGCTGCTATATAGTACTTAGGGAAATCTAGTAGCCCCATCCCTCCCTTGGCCTTCTCCTCTGTTAATATTTCCCATCGAACTCTCTGGCATTTTCCCAACTAAATGAAGTCTGAGAGGTTTTTTTTTTTTAAGGTCTTTCCAGTCCTTTTTGGGGACTTGAAGAGGAAGATTAACAAACAAGAAGAGAAATCTCAGAAGAACATTCATTTTGTTTCTAGTCTATTTGAGAGTGTCAAAGGGAGCAATTTCTATCTGTATAAGTCTGTGTTTATCTGTTGCTTCAGAACTTCGTAGTTGTGTTTATATAACAAGGTTGATTGCTTAGGAACTTGTATTCCTAGGTATCTTAGTTTGTTTTTAACCCATTTTAATGGAACGCTGGCCCTTTTGTCTCCGTCAGGTTCCTCTCCAATCAATAGCACTTCGGACTTAGTGGTGTTTACTCTGAAACCAGAAATGTCTCTGAATTCTTTTAGAAGTGCCAGCAGAGGAAAAAGAGCTGATTTTGGATTACCCAGGTAAATCAGGGTATCACCTGCATAGAGGGAGATCTTGTGGTGGGCGATTTGGATCTCTATGCCCTCGATCTTGTCATGATGCCATATGGCTTGGGCCAGGGGTTCCATACTGATTGCAAAAAGCAATGGGACAGGGGGCAACCCTGCCTTGTTCCCCTCTTGATTTTAAACGGAGAAGAAATAGTACCATTTACCCAGACCCTAGCCTGGGGGTTCTGATAACACAGTTTTATCCATGTTAAAACATTTCCCCAAATCCCATTTTATCCAAAACCATAAAAAGATATGCCCAATTCAGCCAATCAAAGTTTTTTTCCGCATCTAAAACTATTGCCGGGGCTGGGCTCTGGTTATGGTTCTTTATTTGTAAAATATTTAAGAGTCTTCTAATATTATCACTAAAGTGTCGGTGTGGGATGAAGCCTGTCTGATCTGGATGAATAAGTGACTCTAAATATTTCTGAAGCCGGACTGATAACATTTTTGTAAAGATTTTTTGATCTTGGTTAAAGAGGGCTATAGGCCAAAAAGATTCACATTTGGTTAGGTCTTTTCCGGGTTTAGGTATTGTTGTTATTATTGAATGAGACCAACTCTCAGGAGTTTCGCCTGCTTCTATACACTGGTTAAACACCTCTGTTAGAAGAGGAGCTACTGTAGTGGCTAGTTCTTTATATATTTCCCCACTGAACCTGTCCGGGCCTGGTGTCTTTCCCGTTGGCAGCTGGCGGATTACCTCCAGAGTTTCCTCCACTGTAATGGGTTGGTTTAATTCAGTTCTGGCTAATTTCGGTACTTTGGGCAATTTGAGGGTGTCCAAAAAGGCCTGGGTTTTTCTGTTATACTCTCCCTTATCTTTGTCTTCCCAGTATAATTTTTGATAATATTCTTGAAACTAAAGTGCTATATCTTTGGGGGGGGGTCCATTTTCTCCCTTTTGGACACGCCTCTTGAATATAAGGGACATGCCTGTCCGCCTGGGCCTTTCTTAAGCAAAATGCCAGCAATCTGGATGCCTTACCCCCCCCCCCACTCCGTGGTATTTTTGATTTGTGAATTTTAACTGATCCTCTGCTTTTTTTTATTTTCTAAGTCTTGTAGGGTCTTTTTAGTTTTGTTCAGTTCATTTAGAGTCTGTCTATCTGATAGGTTTACCTTATGGCGTTTCTCCAATTCCACTAGTTCTGATAATAATCTGTTCTGTGTTAGCTGTGACAGTTTTTTTTTGAGTGGTAGCAATGCTAATGATCTCCCCCCTAAAAACTGCTTTCCGTGTGTCCCATTTAAGTAGGGGTGAATTGTCAGTAGATTAGAGAAAAGTCTACTATCTGTTGCTTTAATTTAGTAACAAAGCTTTTGTTGTTTAGGAGAGAGACATTGAGTCTCCATAGGGTCTGTTTGTCTTGTGGTGGAAGGGCTAGCCAAAGTGAAATTGGGGAGAGGTCAGACAGGGTGATATTGTGTATACTGGAATCCCTGATCGAGTGGAGGGTGGTTGCGTGGGTGTAGAATAAATCTATGCAGGAGTAAGATTGTTGAACATGAGAATAGAATGTGTAATCTTTATCCTTGGGGTGTTGAGCATGCCAAATGTCCAGAAGACCCATTTCCCTTGTCAGTGTCACCAATGATTTGGAGGCAGCTCTATTTGTAGAAGTAGCTCCCGAGGAGTGGTCTCTCTGAGGATGCGGGGCCATGTTGAAGTCTCCCCTAAGTAGTAACTGACCAGGGGGGAGTTGTTCTTAAAAATATGTTCAAAAAAGGCCTCCTGCTGAGAATTTGGTGCATATATATTAAAGTGAAACAGCCTACCCTGTATACGTATCGAAACCCTCACATATCTGCCTTGAAGGCCTGTTTCTGTTGATTCAGTGGCAGGTTTAAACCTCTACATAATAAAATGGCCACCCCTGCTGTTTTAGTTTTAGGATGGGATGCTGCCACAATTTGATCAACCCATGCCCTATGTAGCTTTAGGTGTTCACTCATTGATAAATATGTTTCTTGAAGAAGAACCACGTCTACCCGAAACTTTTTAAGTTCTTGCAGCAGCCTTGTTCGTTTGATAGGGGAGTTGATTCCATTCACATTGTATGAACAAACATTTAAATTAGCCATAGTTTTATTTTTGGGCGGGTAGTATCGGGTTTGTTTAATAACCAAGTACCCTGTAAGCTGTCATCGTCTTTAACCTTCTGTTGTTTACTAATAAGCTGAAGTAAAGGTTCGTTGATTTGTGACTGTACCTCTATCTGGTGATACATAACAATATCCAAAAGCAGTATTATAAATAACAATGCCCTCAACTGTGGGCGATATCAACTGTAAGTCTAACGCATTGTAAAACAAGAACTATTTTGTAACGCTCACTAAGTAGTTCCAAATTGACAGAACCAACACACAAGAAAAACAAAAAGAAAAACCTCAGTTATAGAAAAGAGTTCACTGCAGTTTTAAACAAATTGCTTCTTAGGTATAATTCCAAGCTTCTCCCAGGGAGGGCGCCCGGATCCACTCGTGGTGGAAAGTGTCTGCTAACAAACAGCAGTTGTCTCTCTTAAGAGACTGAGAGCAGAGATGTTGTACTGCTCTAAAAATCAAGACCGTCACTTAGGATTAGGAGATCAACCATCTTTCCCAGTCCCCGTTCTGGATAAATAGATTTTTCAGGTGTCTTAAATCCTACTTCATAGTTTCTTTGATAACATCATTTAGATCAATTATTAGGGCCAGTCAGGGGAGTAAAAACTCAGGGTGATCCCCCTCGCCCCCATCCATTGCTATTGTACTTTAAATAGAGATCCTATACAGGTCTCTTCTCCCCTCGGTGTCAAGCGGCTATTCTCTGGTCTTGCCCTTGTACCTAGAGAGAGAGAAATACAATGGTAGTGAGCGGGAAAAGGTTCCCCCCCTCAAGCATTTTGGGAGCTGCTCTCTCTCTTTTTTTATCTTAGTATCTGGTTTTCTAAGTGGTGCTCCACGCAACAAGGAGGAGGGTCCCTTTTGAGAAAGATCTGTTGAGGGAAATCAGCACCCGACCCAGGTCTCTCTCCCTAATATCTGGCATGGGGCTGTAATATTTTATTTAACATCTTTACATTCTTAACAACCTGTTGCCATGCCCTCCCAATGAAGCCTTCATGAAGGTTTGATCTAGTATGGTAGAACCCCCCCAAAATAGTACATTCTAAGTAGAGAAAGGTTGTATGTATAATGCAAACTTTAAAAAATAAGTAAAACTATGTGTTATACCATAACTGAGAACAAGTAAATGTAAGACTTATCTGACCATATACTAGTTCCATATATGAATGTCCAGCAAACCAGTTATGATATTTATCTTCTTTTTCTTCCCTCTCTGCTTTTCTTTTTCTTCTTTTTCTCCCTGTAAAAGTCCTCAATTTTAACTAGCACTACTCGCACTGTAGTTCAGCGATGGGGGAAGATTTCGAGGAGGAAGTCTGTTTGGAGCTTAATCTCCTTTCAGCTCGTTGTGCGATCCTCATGGCATCCTTCATCAGTGTTTGTGGTATTGCTCCAAGGTGTGGGCCCTTGGTTCTGTTCCAAAATTTCCATTTCCAAATCAGGTAGAGTTATTACCCAGTCCTTCAGAAGTGGCATCACTTCCAACAGGGTATTAAACATTTTAGGACCTGACTCCAGATGTAATCGCAGCCTTGAGTGAAATAATATTTGGGCCTTAATATTCTTTTTTTCTTTGATTTCCTTGGCTACTGCACGAACTTTGACACGTTCGGCCTGCAGGGCAGGGGAAAAATCTTGCTCAAAGAAAATGGGCACACTTTGGTATTTTAAGTCTCTCAGTCTCCAGGCTTCTTTCAGCACCCATTCCTTACTTTGGAACAAGGCCATACATACGACCCAAGAGCGGGGCCTAGCCGTTTGATTTGTAGGTTTTGGGACTAGGGACCTATGTGCTCTATCCATCATGAGTCTAGGTCGGAGGGTATGGAGAGTACCGAATGCAGGAGTTGCTGCATAAAATCTATCGGAGTGGAGAATCTCTCCTCCGCCCCATCCAGTACAACATGGACCCGAAAATTGTTTCGGTGGGACCTATTTTCTATGTCTTCCAGCCGATTGTGTGTTTCTCGGTCCCGTTGTAGTAGGTAGATTAGGACCCTCTCCTCCATGTCCTGAGTCTCCGAGAGTTCAGTGAGCTTGCTCGAGTGATCCGCCACTTTAGATTCGATATTCCTGACATCCTGCCTCAGATCTGCCATAGAAGACTTGATTTTTTGCACTGAAGATAGTATTTTTTGTAGGGTGCGCTGTGCTTTTCTGGGAAGGCAAAGCTCTTCGTCGTCAATATCCAGAGACGATTCCGAGAGGGTCCGATCTCTATGCAAGCGGGCTGTGAAGGCCTCCACTTCTTCATCCAGGGTAAGCTGCTTCATTTTTGCTTGCGAAGCATTGTTCCTGGAATTTTTCGGCTTGTTGCTTTTGGCTGCCATCTCTCTAGAGCCCGATGTGTTAGTTGGGGTTTCAATTTTCAGATTCTGGGAGGAGGATTTGGTTAGATTGCTTGGACGGGTCTAGGAGCTTCTTAGATCAGGCTCCCATTGCCTCTGTGACGTCACCAGAAGTCCAAGATCGATTTTTTAACCAACTGCCACCTTTGCAGAGAGACTACAGTATCAAGGAGGATTAGAATTTGCACCAGAAAGACTGTATGTGGGAAAGAAGTTGATAAAGGAGTCTATGGAATTTTTTTTAAATGAAGTTTGTGCTCTGATCCACATGTCTGGAGACACACTATATGACATATGCTTTAAAACCCCTCAGGGGTTAGATAGGCCTTGGTCAAAATATGACAAAATAAGATTTTCTGAACTCTGGAAACCATTTAGAGCCATTCCTCTCACCAAACCATCCATAAAGTTTGTAACAATTTTATTTAGGAATGAAAATATCTCAATTCATGATATCACCCATTGGCTGCAGCAGCGGTGTGAGATACTGGAACAACCACAACCTATATTTGATGAAGAACATTTTTGGACGGGGGGGTAATATAAAGTCAGACTGAGAAATAATGATTCAGGCCCTGTACACTTACCAAGCAGCTTGTTTTTAGGCAGGGAAAGAGGGCATTGTTTCTATGGGGGACAATCAAAAACATGTTTTAAGTGTGGTTCCTTGATGAATGTGAGTTCAGTATGTGATAGAATCAAATGTAATCAATGTTTTTCTTTTGGGCATACCGGCACAGAATGTCAGAATGAACCAACATGCAATTTATTTGGGGGAAATGGGCACACATACCACTCTTGCCCCTGGGCGACTCACAACAGAACAGACTGCCCAGATCAAGACGCATCATTAACAACTGCCCCCAAAAAAAGACATAGCTGCACGTAAAGCAACGCAAAGGGCTCAGGAAACTGAAGCTCAAGATGTAGCTAGAAGCAGTCAGGAGCAAATGCAAGTACCATAAGAACAAGTGGTTCAAAGTCCAGAGAATGGGTCTAAAACCCCCCTATGGAGCCCCAAAAGTCCAAGACGCCTCCCCCCAGGGTGGAGGATGAGCAGAGGGAACCTCCTGGAATAAGCCCAATGTTACCTCCAGAAACCACAGTAGTGTCAAAGAAAAGAGCCCTTAAACAGACAAGGCCCAAGTCCAAACTAGCAAAGGCGTCCTCCCCCTTGGCTATATCACTTAGCAATAAATATAAAGTTTTACATATAGAAGCACAGGACTCGGAGCAGGGGGGAGACTCTGAATCCTCATCGCAGCCTTTAGCATCAAGTGATTCAGAGGGAGAGCCTAAGGACGCTGAGCTCCTGCAAGGAAGCAATTCTTAGGGGTAAGAACTAGGAGAAGCGCCAGAATTGGGAAAGCCAGTAAAAGCACAGTATAAAGGTCTGTCATATATGTGTTTCCTTAGTGTTTTTTTGGTAAACCCTCTGTGTGCGTGCAGGACTTTGGGTACCCCTCCAAAACACAACTTTTTATGACTCCAAATTTAACACTGAAAATAGCTACCTGAAATACAAATAGTATTAAAAAACCTAGAAGGAGAATAGTTACCCTATCAATTTTGAAAGATTATGATTTTGATATCTGTTTCCTTCAAGATACACATTTAAATATAGCCCGCTTAGTACAACTGGCCAAAAGGTTTTGGATTTGGGGGCCATCTTACTACTCCGTTGGCACAGATAAATGTGAAGGTGTAGGAGTGCTGTTTGGAGGGGATAACTTTATAATCTCAAGGCTGCTGGAAGTACAGAAAGGTAGAGCACTCGTGAGAGATTTTACTACACACAAAACACAGTGGAGAGCAATAAATATCTATGCTCCATCCACAAAAAAAGAGGGTAGACCGGTTCAAAAAAATACAGCCCTATCTTTATACCACAAAACATGTGATTTGGGGGGTGACTAACTGAGGACGAGATAAGCAAGATAAAGGAGCAAAAACTAACAACATGTTTTGTGACACTGCCTGTTTAAAAACTATAATACAGACAACAGGAATGAATGATGTATACAGAACAAGGAATGTTCAGGGTGAAAACATTTTTAAGGGGTCTTTATACCTGCACTGATTTTTTTGTTTGTATCAAAAAATACTTATATACAGGACACACATATAGACCCTATAGAAACTTCAGATCATGCAATAGTAATAGGGAACATTGGGCTACAAAAGGGAATACACTCTGGGAAAAGCTACTGGAAATTTAATAATACATTATTAGAAAATGAAAATATAATATCTCAAGTGCATGAATTATTGCAAGCTCATATGTCCATAGCAGGGCTGACGGAGGACATCAGTATCTGGTGGAGAGGTACAAGAGTTGAAAAATAATTTAATTAATTGGGCTTCACAGCATAGCACGAAAAATACCTTACACTACAAAATCAATTAAGGCAACTATATACTATTGTTAATACAAAAAGAAGGAACCTAACTGAACAAATTAATAATATAAAAAAGGAGATGGAACAACTACAATACTCCAGAGCAGCTACAATGCTCTTAGAACATAAAATAGGTACTCAAGGTAAGTCAGTAGCGGGGAATGTATTCTTGGACTGTGCAAAAAGATCTGAAGCCAGAGTAATGAACTCCACACTTCCAAAAGAGGGGAAGGAGGTGTTGGACTCCTCAGAGATTTTGGAAGGGGTAACAACGTATTTAAAAGAGATGTACGCAGAACCACCTCTAGATGAGGAACAAATGCAGAACTACTTAAAAAAAATACAAACATCAACGATACCGGACACAGACATACAGGGTTTAACTCAACCAATAACAAAGGAAAAAATTCAACAGGTGATCAACAATTAAAAAATAACACGGCCCTAGGGATTGATGGGCTTACATCAGAATTTTATAAAAAATTATCCCCTGAATTAGTGGAAATTTTATGGGTAGTCTTTAACTGGGTACTAACATCAAAAACCACTAACTTTCACTTATGTACAGCGGTACAAATCTTTTTATATAAAAGCCAAGATAGAAGGAACCTCGACAATTGGAGGCCGTTATGTTTATTAAACACTGACTTAAACATTTTTATGAAAATTTTAGTAAAAAGATTGTTAAAAGTGGCCCCTTATCTTATCTCCGTTACCCAGTCGTGCTCAGTCCCAGGTACATCTATACATGATACTTTATTACTATACAGAGAATTAGTAGAGCAAGGGAAAGAAGATAAACTGATGGGATGCCTCATATCCCTGGATAAAAAAAAACAGCGTTTGACAGGGTGTCACACAAATTTATAGAAAGAACGCTACTAGCATGCAGTATACTGTCACTTTTTTGTGAATGGATCATCACATTATATGCAGCAGCAACAAGTATTCCTTTGGTAAATGGAAATCTGGACTCGTACATACAAATAAAAAGAGGGGTAAGACAGGGTTGCCCCCTAAGCCCGTTGCTATATATCTTTTGTTTGGACCCATTACTGAGAAGCATACAAGATGCTTTAATAAAGGGTATTACACCTAGTGACAGTAGAGTAACAGTAAAGAATGTGGCGTATGCAGATGACCACTGTTTGTTCAAGATAAAGAATCGGGAATAAGAGCCTTGGAACAGGTGGAACAATACTCCACAGTAACAGCAGCAGCTATAAATGAGTCTAAAAGCTTTGCGTATCCCCTTAGTCCCTCGACACCACACCTGGAATCAATAAAGGGAATAACAGTTACAGTAGAAACTTTTAAGTTGCTGAGAATTATATTTGGTAGAGGGAATAGTAACACACTAAACTGGCAAAATAAGCTAGACGACGCGGGGAGAAAAGTCCAAGTATGGAAATCGTGGCAACAGACAAAGAAGAAAAAAGTGATAATAAAAACTCTTTTGTTTCCTATGTTTATTTATTTAAGCGCAGTATACCCTATCCCTATAGCATTAGAAACAACCTTACTAAGCCAAGTGTTTCAAATTATATGGGGAAGCCGTTTGAACCCCATCAAACGAGAGACCTTGTATCTCCCAGTGCAAAAAGAAGGTCTTTACTTATTAAACCCTGCGGTATTTTTTTATAGCATCTTCTTCTATTATAACATAAAAAACCCACAAAGACCTGGGCCTGGGATTTGGAGGATATTTTCAAACAATTGGTGGAAGGCTATTTTTGATGTATGGAAAAAGACATCTTTTAGAGCAGGATCCCAGTTTTTTAGACCAGTGATTATTAAAATTAGAAAATGGAAGTTAACACCATCACAGGTTTGTCAAACACAACGGAAACAAATATATGCCAATATTCAGAATACGCCATTTGCAACTAGTTGCACTTTTAAAGGGGTAACAGAAGATAATGAAAAAGTTTTAAAAACTCTCTGTGATTTACGAACACCCCCTAGAATGTGGAACGTGTTATGGCTGAGCAGCCATGGCAGATTAAATGTTAAAGCAAATGCAAAACATAAAAGTCAAACGGCGCGTATCTGCCCGAGGACTTCATGTATAACAGTGGAAGAAACCACGGAACATTTTTTAACACAATATCCATATGTACAGACTTTTTGGGCTCTTATAGCACATAAATGGGGAAACCCAATATGGGGAACCTTGTCATACGCAGAAATATTAGGGGAGCTTCATGAGGAAGACATGTCAGATTGAAAAAGGGATGGTGCAATTAATCTTAACTATAATAAAATACTTAGCATGGCAAATTAGATGTCAATTTGTAATACCAGGAGGACGGTTATGTACAGAAGAAAATGAATTGAACACAATATGCATGTTTGAGAAAACTCATGTAGCTTATCAGATATGGTTGAGCAGATGGCAAAGTGTACCTTTCTTAAAAGACAAGATAGGATAAGATGAGATTTTTTTTTTTTTGGTACGAATTGTAAAATAATTACAATCAGCTGATTAGTACAGCATACCTTTTTTAGTACTTAAGCATAAAATGTATAAAAGAGAACTGTATGATTAAATATAGGTTCCTTTTAGAAATGTCCAGTAATTGCTACTGAAGATATCTTGTAAATAATTAAGAGAAGGGGCAACTTTAGTATGTGCTGTATAGCCTTTTTGCAAAGACTGTATGAGAGGTTTTTTTTTTTTTTCTGAGTACAACATGTTGTGCTTTTCTTAATTAACATTCCCCTACTCTTTTCGAGAAGTGCAATGGGATCTCTAACATCCACCTGAACTACCACCAGAACAGACAGATGGGACTTCGGTTTAACGTCTCATCTGAAAGATGGTACCTCAGGAGTGCAGCACCCCCTCATGCTGCACTACAGTGTCAGTATTGGGATATTAACCTAAGTGCCTGGTGTGAGGATAGAACCCACAGCCTTCTGATCTCCCGGCTTCAGAGGCAAGTGTGTTACCTGCTGAGCCATCCTCCCTCTTGCCCTGTTCCAGACCCTTTTGAAGCAGCCCACTGTTTTCCAGGCTACCATCTCTGCTAGTAACCCTGCCACCACACTCTCTGTAAAAAGAGTCTCCTCATTTCCCTCCTGAACCGTCCTCCCTCCAATCTCATGTTATGGCCTCGAGTGTCCCTCTCCACCCTTACCCTGAATAGCCCCTCTGTACCAGTCTTGTTTTTCCCTCTCATGTACTTGAATGTCTCGATCATATCTCCTCTGTCCCTCTTCTCCTCCAGTGAGTTCATGTTCAACTCCTTTAGCCTACTCTCATACGGTAAGTCCTTGGATCATCTTAGTTGCTCTGCGCTGCACCCCTTCCAGTAATCTGATGTCCCTTTTCAGGTAAGGTACGGGTGCCAGTACTGCACAGAGTATTCAAGATGAGGTCTAACTAATGATCTATACAGTGGCAGAATCACCTCACCCCTCCTCAAAGTTATTCTCCTTGCGATGCAACCCAGCATTCTGTTGGCCCTTGCTGCTGCCTTCCTACACTGTGCCAAGTTGTTCATTGATCCCGTGATGACCACCTCGGATCCTTCTCCTCCGCAGTCTCCGCCAGCTGCACTCCCCCCAGTTGGCATTTTCTCCTTAGATTTCTGGCCCCAAAATGCAGTACCTTACACTTTTTGGCATTGAACCCCAGCTGCAAAGTGTCCGACCAGGTTTTCAGCTTTTTCAGATCATCCTGCAAACTCTCCCAACCCTTTATGTCATCCACCACCACTCCTATCTTGGTGTCGTCAGCAAACAGGCTGATCCTGCTCTTGATGCCCATGAAAATATCTGCAATACATATCCCAAACAACACTGGTCCCAGCACCAAGCCCTGTGGAACCCCACTCATTACTGCCCTTGCTGATGAGAGTTCCCCTTCCACCACCACCCTCTGCTGCCTTCCCTGCAGCCAGTTTGTCACCCATCCCACAATTTTTGCTCCAGCCCCTGTGCCTTCAAGTTTTTTTCCAGGTCTCCCATGTGGCACTGAATCAAATGCCTTGCTGAAGTCCAGGTACAGGACATCCACTGCATGGTCTTTGTCCATCTGCCTAGTTACCCAGTCATAGTAGTCTACCAGGTTGGTTTGCCAGGATCTGCCTGCGACAAAGCCATGCTGCCTACTGTCCTGCAGCCCACTGTACTCCAGCAGGGACACCAGTCTCTCCTTCAGGATCATTTCCATTAGCTTCCCCATGATGGACGTGAGGCTCACCGGTCTATAGTTCCCTGGTTCATCTTTGGGGCTGCTCTTATGCAGGGGAACCACATGAGTCCACCTCCAATCCTTGGGTACGCATCCCAAATTCAGTGAGGCATTGAATAGGCCTGCCAAGGGCCCTGCCAGGATCTCTGCTAGCTCCTTCACTACACTGGAGTGAATGCCATCTGGCCCTGGTACCTTGTCCACCCTCAGTACTCTCAAGCCCTCCAGCACTCTACCTTCTGTGATCACCCCATCCATTACTCCCTCCCAGCCTTTACTGCCTCCCACCCTCGGTAGCACTCTCTCTTTGTAAATACTGAGCAGAAGTAGTCATTGAGTGCTTCTGCCTTTTCTCCCCCCCTTCTCTACCCATTGCCTATCATTCTTAATCCTTACTATCTGTTCTTTACAGCTCCTTTTCTCCCTGATGTACCTGAAGAAGCTCTTCTCCCCCTCAATGCCTTGTGCCAGCCTGAGCTATTTGGTGGCTTCTGCTGTTCTCACTGCCCTTGTCACCTCCCTTGCCTCCTGCAGGTACTCCTCCCAATCTTCCCCCCTCCCTGATTTCCTGCATCTCCTAAAGGCCACTCTTTTTCTCCTTACCTTTTCCACAACCCCCATGCTCATCCAGCTTGGCCTTTTTGCTCAGAATCCTGCTACAGGAACTGGTAGCCTTTAGTATCCCCTTCTTAATAAGCTCTCATCTCTGGTCTGTGTCCATACTAGGCTGAATCCTGGCCAGATATCCACTCACTATCTCCCCCATCTTTGCAAAATCCGCTCACCTGAAATCCAGCACCTTTGCATTGGATGCCACCCCCTCTTTGCCCATAATCAACCTGAACCATACTGAGTGATGGTCATTCCTCGTTAGTGGTTCATCCACCTTGATATCCCTCACAAACTCCCCATTTGTGAGCACTAGGTTGAGGGTGTTTCTCCTCCCCCCGGTTGGTTCGCTGACCAGCTGTGTCAGGAAGCCTTCCTGAAAGGCGTCCAGCAGTACCTGTTCCCTTTTACTGATGGTGGCTGGGGTTCCCCAACCTACTCCCAGCAGGCTGTAGTCCCTCACAGCCACCACTCTCCCCTTCCCGCATGCCCTTCTAATCTGCCTTGCAAGTTCCCTGTCCAACTCCTCTGTCTGGGAAGGTGGCCTGTGTACCACTCCCATCTGGAGAGTTATTTTCCTGGAATCCTGGATTAGCAGCCATAATGACTCTGTTTCTCCCTCCTAACTAACGCACTTTAGCCCCTCCCTCATGTATAATGCCACTCCCCCACCTTTCTGTTTTCCCTATCCCTGGGGAATATTGTGTACCCTGGGACCGCCAGGTCCCAGTCATGGTATTGGGTGGCCCATGTTTCCGCGATGGCTGCCATGTCCACCTCCCTCTCCACCATGAGTGCCTGTAAGTCATTCATTTTATCCTTCAGGCTTCTAGCATTCATGGTGACCACCTTCTCCATCCCTTTACTGTCCCTCCCACATCCCTCTGCCCTCCACTTCCAGCATCCCCTCTATTGCAACTACCTAGTTCATCACTCTTGTTCTGGGGGGTAAGCTTGCTCTGCTTCCCATCTTGTGGCCACTGTATGCCCTCCATCCATCTGCCACCCCCCTCTCCTAGTTTAAATGTCCAGCTACCTCAACATACTCCCCAAGCTTCCGCTTTAGCACCTTCTTACCCTCTTCATTTAGGCGAAGCCTATCCTTAGCATATAAACTACTGTCCTCCCAGGTCTTTCCCCACCCTCCCACTAACCCATACCCTTTGGTGTGACACCATTTGCCTAACCATTCATTTATCTATTTGTTTATTGAAATGTTTCTCCAGGAGGGCACACTGAACAACAAGCTGCTCGTCTTATGATGCGACCTGGGGGGAAGGGGTTACATAGGGCTGAGAAGGATGATCAGTAACAATAGTATGTGAGTAGTACAAACAATACAACATTGTAAGATTGTGCAACAGTTGGAACACAAGGTATTGTACAATAAACAGTAGTGGAACATTGGGTAAATTACAATACATGTCCAAAATCATACAAAAGAACATATAAACGTACAAAACAGTAATAATGCAACAGAACCATTATATTGCATGAGTGTACCAGCAGCAGGCTCAAGGTAGTACGGACATGCTGTTGGAGTAAAAAGGACGGGGTAGGTTGTGCACACGGGTGACCCAGAAAGGCAGGTGGAGAAGAGAGGGGGAGAGGCAAGAACTAAATATGAGGAGAAGGGATAGCCATTTCCTGATTCCCCCTTCAGGATGTTGAGAACCCTGCCACGGGCAGGGGGGGTGGGTAGGAAGACAGAAACTGGGGATAGGTATTAAGGAGGGTTAAAGCAGGAACAGCTGAGGGAGAGGTAATTGTCTAGAGCAGAGGTAAGGGAGTACAGGCAGAGAACACCAAGAGGAAGAAGCTGCTGTTATAACTATACTTATCTACTAAGACTATACTGCCCTCCTTTCCCAACCCCCAAGCCAGTTCTACTTTTATACGCACAGGATTTGGCTGACAACAGGAAAGTACAGTTACGTAAGAACTTACCGTAACAGTAGATCTTCAAGAACAGCTCTTGCAGCAGGTTACACCATTAGGATTGAAGCCGTCAGGCATCAGGACCCCATGGAAATTTTCTAGCTAGCGGTCTTCAGCGGGGACCTCCTCAGATGTCGGTCCCGCCCCCGACATCAGGCTTAGTACATAAGGAGGCGGTCCCGCCAGAATCCCCAGTTCTCCTGCCGGAGACTCCCAGCCGCTTGATGACATCAGAAGAGGAGACCAAGGATCCGCCATCAGATGGCCAAGACTAAAAACAAATCATTCCATCCCAGAAGATGGATGTTAGGCTATAACCTACCTCCTCCAAGGGGGAATGGTGGGCGGGAAGGTACCTGCTGCAAGAGCTGTTCTCGAAGATCTACTGTTACGGTAAGTTCTTATGTAACTGTACTATCTTCTTCGAGATACAGCTCTTGCAGCAGGTTACACCATTAGGACTGATTCCTAAGCACTAGCGACAATCTAACGCCATCGGGAGGAGGGAGAACAGAGATTACCACCCTGCTCGAGCCTAGGACAGAAGTCCCTGAAGGACGGCTAGGCCGAAACCTGCCCTTCGCCTTGAAGCGATGTCCAGGCTGTAATGCCTAATAAAGGTATGCACCAAGCTCCAGGTAGCTGCAGCACAAATAGCTGAAGTGGAAACATTCTTCAGCACTGCAAAGGAGGTGGCCACCTCTGGTAGAATGGCCCTGACCGCGCCTCTGGCAAGGGCTCATACGCTACAGAAAGAGATACATTGAATGAGCCAACGTGAAAGGGTCTGTTTCGAAACAGGGGCTCCTTTCATGCTTTCAGCAAAGGATACAAACAGCTGATCCACTTTCCGGTACTGTTTGGTTCTGGTCAGATAATATCTGAGACACCCGTGGACATCCAGGGTGTGAAGCAGTGCTTCTCCTCGATTGGTGTACTTGGGAGAGTCAATATCCTGATTAAGGGTAAGGGCTGAAACCACCTTAGGCAGAAACTTAGGATTTGTCCTGAGGGACACCCTATCCTGGTGAAAAACTAAATAAGGCTCTTTGCACATGAGCGCATGTAATTGGGAGATTCTTCTCCCCGAAGTAACTGCAACTAAAAACAATGTTTTCCACGACAGAAAACGTAGCTCGCAATCCGCGGCTGGTTCAAAAGGTGGCAGCGTAAGCTGCTCCAGGACAAAGGGCAAGTCCCACGGAGGAACCAGGTCCTTGATAGGTGGCCTAAGGTGGAGGACCCCCGCCCTTAAAAAGGCACGAGTAGTGTCCAATTGAGCCACCATAAGATGGCCGATGCGGGCATGATAAGCCGAAATTGCACACAAGTGCACCTTAATCGAGGAGTAAGCTAGTCTGGATTGAAAAAGCGAAAGCAGGTATTCCAAAACCAGTTTCTCGGGACAGTCTAAGGGCGAGAAGCCGCGCATTTGAGCCCACAAGCAAAACCTGCACCACTTCATGGCGTATGTCGCGTGGGTTGCCGGCTTTCTAACAGCTGAAAGTACTTCCGCCACTTCCTGCGAGACCCTGTGTCGCATCATGGCTATGTCGCTAGGAGCCAGGCATGTAGGTTCAATGAATGTAAGTCCGGGTGGACTAATGAACCCTCCTCCTGAGACAACAGATGGGAGCTGATTGGCAAAGGAAGCGGAGGTTCCCGGGATAGCTGATGTAGTAGCGGGAACCAGATTTGCCTGGGCCAGAAAGGCGCTATCAGGATAAGTGTTGCATGCTCCTCGCGGTTTGAGAAGAACTCTGGATCAACGGGAAAGGAGGGAAGTGTAGAGGAATCTGCCCGCCCAGGAGAGGGACAATGCGTCTCGCCAGAAAACACCAGGCCCTGGATCTAGCGAGCAAAATTGGGCAGTTTTTCGTTGGATGGGGACGTGAATAGATCTAATTCTGGAGTGCCCCATCTGTGGAACACATCCTCTGCCACCTCCTGTAGAAGTTCCCACTCGTGGACTCTGGCCTGGGAATGACTCAGGCTGTCTGCGATGGTGTTGTCCACCCCGGGAACGTGAACAGCAACAAGGTTTGCACCGTGTCGAATTACCCATTCCCACACCCTCATGGCCTCCTGCAAAGGGGTAAGAGTGTGCCTCCTTGTTTGTTGAGGTAATACACCACCGCAGTATCGTCTGTTTGCAACAAGAGAGTACTCGGTGGAATCTCCGACTGGAAGGCTTGCAGGGCATAAAGGACCGCCCTCATCTCCAGTATGTTGATATGGAGATGAGATTCCTGGGTAGTCCATGTTCCCTGAGACCTCACCCCGTTCAAGTGCGCTCCCCACCCCAGCCCTGAGGTGTCTGTGGAGAGAGTTATAACCGGGATGCGCTGTGAAAGGAACCCCCATGGAGAGAGTTCCTGGATCTAGCCACCATTGCCAGTCCCGAACCACGGCCTTCGTGATTCTGACTGGATGCTGCAGATGGTCTTGCCGTTGGTCCCATTGCACCCTTAACATCCACTGGGTTACCCGCATGTGGGGTCTTGCCATTGAGACTGTAGGAATGGCCGCAGCCATGTGTTCGAGCAGGCGAAGGACCAGCCTGGCTGGGACGGTCTTCTTCGCTGACAGATCCCTTACGAGGGATCGAATGCCATTCCACTCTGTCTTCGGGAAGAAAGGCTTTCCCCTTGACGTTGTCCAGAACTGCCCCTATGAACTGCAGTTTCTGGGATGGTACCAGGAGAGACTTCTCGTAGTTGATGAGTATGCCCAGAGACTGAAAAAGGGTCTGGGTACATTGGATGGCTATCAGTAGTGCCTCCTTGGAAGGGGCCATGAGAAGCCAATCGTCCAGATACGGGAACACATAGTGGCCCTGTCTCCTCAGAGACGCTGCCACAACTGCCATGCACTTGGTAAAAACCTGAGGTGCTGATGACAGTCTGAAGGGAAGTGCCCGGAACTGATAATGGCAGCCGAGAAACTCGAAGCGCAGGAACCTCCTGTGCGCCTGAGCAATAGGAATGTGCAGGTAAGCGTCCTGCATGTCCAGGGACACCAAGAAAGCATCTTTCTTCAGCATGGGGATTAGTCCTGGAAGGGTCACCATGCAGAAGTGCTTGTAGACGACCAACAGATTGAGGTCGCTGAGGTCCAAGATTGGACGGAGATCCCCTGTTTTCTTTGGAACCAGGAAAAAGTGCGAATAGTATCCTGCTCCTCTCTGGTTCCTTGGAACGTGCTCCAAAGCTTCCTTCTCTAGAAGCGTGAGCACCTCCTGCTGTATAAGCAGGGCGTGCTGACCCGAATAGCGGGAAAGCAGAGGAGGCCTTGTGGGCGGGTTGTCTACAAACTCTATATAATGGCCTTTTTCGACTAACTGTAGCACCCACCTGTCGGTGGTGATCGACCGCCACCCTGGCAGGTGGTCAGCGATGCGACCCCCGACCTTCATTTCCCATTGATCCTGAGGAGGGCGGGGCCGGGAAGGAGTCATGCTGTGGCAGCATTGGATCCTGCAGGTTGGGCCGACTTTGTGGCTCGCTGGCCTCTGCCTGAGGATGTCTTGGCCTGGGCTTTTCGGGTGAAGGAGCCCCTCTGTTGTTGGCCGGAGCGAGGTTGTTGCCTTTGGATCCAGCTGCGAAAGCGACTCTGGTTCCTACGAAACGAACTGAGCCGAGACCTGTACATGGCATGTACAGATCTAATCGCCTTCCTGGCTTCCTGCAATTTGGTGATCACCTTCTCTGAGGCTTCACCAAACAGAACTTCGCCATGATAAGGGGCGTCCATGATGTTCTTCTGGACGTCTGGGGTAAACCCGGAGACACGGAGCCAGGAGTGTCTCCGGAGACACACGCCTGAGGCTGCAGCTCTGGCCGAAGAGTCCGCAGAGTCGTATGCGGCTCTAAGCACCTGGGTCCCCACGTCCGAACCCATACGGAGGAGCTGCAACAGCTCCTCCTTCTGACCACCATCTGGCAATTTTTCAGCTAGGTCCTGTCCCTGCTCCCACAATGCGTTCTGGAACTGAACCATGTGGGTGAGGTAATTCAACAACCTAATGGCGCAAGTCATGGCCGCGTATGTGCGCCTGCCTAGGACGTCCAACTGCTTGGATTCCGGGTCCGGTGGCTGCGTGCTCAAATGCTGTGGTTTCTGAGACTGGTCATGTGAGGCTGTAATGACCAGGGAGTCGGACAGAGGATGGTTCGCCAGGTACTGGTCCTCCCGTGGGGCCTTGCACAGGCAGTCAGCCTTCTTCAGCATTGCCCGGGTCGAATGTGGTCGCTTCCACACAGCCTTGGTGACGTCCACAAAGGTGTCCACCAAGGGTGGCACTACCACAGGCTTGGGGTATTTTTGCCGAAGGTAGCGGGCAAGGCGTAATCTTCCGGGGTCAAGATCTTCAGCGTCCCACCCCATGTTCTCCTGAATATGCCTCATTATCTCAGAGAACGAGGGGTCATCCGGGGGGGACCTGGGAAGGTCGCGTGGGTCCGGAGAGGAGACGCTGATTGGAGAAGGAGATCTGGAGCACTCAGAGATGTCAGATCTGGAATCCTCCGCGGACGGGATATACCGACGTCTTCTGGGTCTCTTGGGGCTGGGTAACCCTGAAGTGGATCTTGACGGAGGCCTTCTCCTTTCCAAAGATCTGCCCCTAGGAGGAGATGCTGGCTCCTTGGGGGATGATGCCCGTCCTGCTGACCCCCTGGGTGGAGGAGGGGGTGCAGGCATCGGAGGGGCAACGGGCGCAGGAGGAGGTTGCGTGGTGACCACATCCTTCTTGATGGTGTCCCACCAGAAGGTGAAGAGCTCCTTCACCTCTGCCAGATTTAGGCCCAACAACGGACCGGGCGCCGTTGGCCTGTCGTCGGGTCCTGGGGGTCTCTGGTTCCGGAGAGGGTTCCCGTGGGAGTTCGACAGGTCTGGAGTCGCCCGCCTGGTCTTCGGGCTGGGTAGACTCCTCCTCCGACAACGCCTCCCGACCGACGTCGGTAGGCAGTGGTGTGGTCCTCTTTTCTGCAGTAGCCGATGCCGGTCCCCCGGCCGGCCCGCCCTCGGGGGCGAATGCCTGACCGGCGACGGGTGACGGACAGTCGCCGGTTCCTTGGAGTGCCTATGCATCTTGGCCAACGTCGGGTGGGCCGATGTCGGGTCCGACGTCCGCTTAAGGGAGGTCAGCTCCTTAGTCTTGTGCTGGGGTGGCGGCGGTTGGGAGACAGACCTGACGTCAGATGCCGGATGACGGGAGGAAGACTTGTGGCGCTCCCCAGACCTGGACAAGGCCTTAGCCGGAGTGGAAGATGCAGGCCTGGAGGTCTTGACAGGCTGCACAGAGGAGGAACCACTAGCCAATTTGACAAGAACTGGGGGAGGCTGAGAGCGGGCCCTCGACGGAGAGCGGCCCGACCTGGAGCCGGAGCTGCGGGAGTCCGAGGCCCTAGAAGGGGATCTGGGTCTCTCCTTCTCCCAGTGCTTTTCGAGGTGCCTGTGGGACTTCCTTGAAGATTCCCCCTGGAGGAAGGGTCTCAATCCATTGCCTTGAGTTTCTCTTCGAGGAAGAAAGCTTGGAGGGCCTTCTTGCGGCGGATCCTCGTACGGCTATTATAGCCCTGGCAGAAGGAGCAGGCCTGGGTGTTGTGGTCTGGGCCCAGACAGTGAACGCAGGCCGAGTGAGGATCCTTAAAAGGAATCTGTTTGCCGCAGGCACACTTCAATGAATGGCCCTCAAAGGAAGTTGGAGAGGACATCAGACGAAATCCGATGAAAAAGAACTGTTGAAATTCTCCTAGTCATCGCGCGCTACAAACTGACCGAGAGGCCAATGCTGCGAAGTCGACGGCGGGAAAAGAACTGGGAATTCTGGCGGGACCGCCTCCTTACGTACTACGCCTGACGTCGGGGGCGGGACCAACGTCGGAGGCAGTCGCCACTGAAGACTGCTAGCTAGAAAATTGTCCTGACGGCTTCAGTCCTAATGGTGTAACCTGCTGCAAGAGCTGTATCTCGAAGAAGATCTTCCTGTATGGGAGCAGGAAGTAAGTGATCACAGAGCCACGAAAGACTCACCATCCAAAAAAGGAAAAGAGTAGCTCTCTGTCCCCCCTCCCCAGCTGCTGGAGGTCCGACTCTGAGCAAGTAAGGAGACTACTGAGAAATATAGGAACTTCTTGTCTCAGAACAGGAAGATCAGGAGCTTAAAGGGCGCAGAGGCAATAAGTTAAGTAGGGAGAAAAATAAATAAATAAATAAAACAGAGGAAAGAGTAAGTATTACAAACAATAGTTAAGGGGCCAGAAATAAGACATGATGGGAGTGGTGCAGTGCAGTGGCTGTGGAGCAGCAGTCTTCCGGGAGACGTTCTGGAGGATGCAGTGTTGTTCCATCTGCAGGCACCTCTCTAGGCTGAGGGAGGAGGTTGTTCATCTCCAGGCTGAGTTGGTCAGGATTTGGGGGATCTCCTCTCCACCCAGGGACCACCTGGGCCACTGTTGCCTCCAGAGGTTGCCAAGAAAGAGGAGCGCTGGACCACAGTGGGCTCAGGGAGGGTGAGGTAGGTGGAACAGAAGCACATCCCTCCAGTTGTACCGCTCCACAATTCATATGCTGTTCTGGCAAAGTGTGGTTCCTCTATGGAGGCACCCACAGTGGAGACCAAGGAGGATGCTGGGAACCTCCACAAAGGAGACCCACTGGAGGGTGGCAAGGGACCCCACAGGAGAAGGAAACAACTCCGGGTGGGGGGGACTCCATCATTAGGAGGGTAGAACTGGGGGAGGAAAGGGAGAGGGAGGTAAGATTCCTGCCTGGTGCCATGGCTTGGAGGGACAGGGGGCGAATCCTCAGGATCGCCAGAGTAGCTGCACGGGGGAAGGAGCTGGATGTCACTGTCTACCTAAGGACAAATGACCTGGCTGAGAAAGGGATCAGAGCAGTGCAGGAAGACTTTGTGGAGTTGGGAAGGGGCCTTAGTCAAGTGGCAAGCACGGTAACCTTCTCGGAGGTGCTGCCTGTCTACGGCATGGGTGAGGCTAGGGTGCTCCACACCACGGGATTCAATCAGTGGTTGAAAAACTGATGCAGAGCTCAGGGATTTGGCTTCATTGAGGACTGGGGGTTCACCTGGAGTGATGCAGGCCTATACTGGCGTGATGGTCTGCATCTGTCCAGGAGGGGAACCAGGATCCTAGGTGACAGATTTAAATGCTTCATTGGCAGGCATTTAAACTAGCCAAGAGGGAGGCACTGGAAAGGAGAAGGGAAATCTGAGCCCCCCCTCCCAAAAAAAATTAGGATAGTAAGTGATGTAAACACCAAGACAAAGATGTCGATAGGGAGAAGGGCAGAGTTAAATGGAGAAAATGACAAAGGCAGTAAGGACAGGGATGGGGCAAAAAGGGGTAAGGACATCAAGAAATGGAGGGTAATGAGTACCAATGCCCATAGTCTGGGCAACAAGCTCCCTCAACTGGTGGCCTTGATGGAAGAGGGATGCTTAGATATCACAGCAGTCACAGAAACATGGTACACAGAGAACCATGACTGGGATGTTAACATACCAGGGTACACAACCTACAGGAGAGACCAGGAAGGGAGAAGAGGGGAAGGGGTAGCTCTCTACATAAGAGAAGGGATAAAAGCAATGGAACAAAAGAGTAAACGGAGGAGAGAAGGCACTGTGGGTCACCTTAGAGACTGGAAATTGCACCACAATCCACACAGGGGTTGTATACAGAGCCCCATCTCAGGGGGAGGGAATGGACAAGGATATGATAGAAGGCGTCCTTAGGATGGCAGAGAAAGGGGAGATACTGTTGATGGGGGCCCTGAATATGCCAGATGTTAACTGGAGCAGCTTTGCTGCAGCCACATCCAAGAGCAGGGCCATTCTTGATGCCATACAGGTGGCATGCCTCAGACAGCTAGTTTTGGAACCCACTCGTGAGGGAGCAATCTTAGACCTTGTACTCTCAAATGGGGACAGTGAGAGGATCTCAGATCTAGAAGTGGGTAGCCATCTGGTAACAAGTGACCACCAAACAGTGTGGTTAACGATAAACTCAGCTAAAGTGTGAAGCCATACAAAAGTGAGGGTACTGGACTTCAGGAGGGCTGACTTTGGCAAGATGTGAGAGTGCCTTAGAAAAGCACTAGCAAACAGGCTAGAAGTGGGGTGGAGCAACAATGGGGAAACATCAAAACTGCCATCACAGAGGCAACAAGCCTTTGTGTAAAGCAAATATACAAATCAAAATGAAAGAAAAAGCCACTATGGTTCTCAAAACAGGTGGCGGGGAACGTTAGGGAGAAAAATATAGCATTTAGGAAGTATAAGGAAACACAGAAGGAGCAGGACAGAGGATCTGTACCAGTTAAGGCAGAAGGAAGCAGGGAAGGAAGTCAGAATAGCAAAGGCCCAAACTGAGGAAAAGATAGCCAACTCGGTTAAGAAGGGGGATAAAACCTTTTATAGGTACAATAGGGAGCATAGAAAGACAAAGGGAGGGATAGTGAGGCTGAATAGAGTGGACGGTGCATGGGCAGAGAGGGACGGTGAAAAAGCAGGGATACTGAACGAATACTTCTGCTCAGTATTCACAAAAGAGGAGGAGGGGGAGGTGCCTAATCCAATTAACAGAAGCACTCTGGATAGAGGGGTCGATCCCAGTCCTTTCACAGAAGAAAGGGTTCTGAGAAAACTCCTAAAACTGAAGGTGGACAAAGCAATGGGGCCTGATGGAATTCACCCCAGAATTCTAAAAGAATTAAGGGGAGAACTAGTGACACCACTGACTACCCTTTCTAATAAATCATGGGAGGATGGTGTGTTACCTGAGGACTGGAGTAAGATGGATGTGATTCCCCTTCACAAAAGTGGGAGCAAGACAGAGACAGGAAACTACAGACCTGTCAGCTTGACCTCTGTGGTAGGGAAAGTGATGGAATCACTTCTGAAGGAAAGAACTGTTGAGTACCTAGAGGCCAGTGGGGCACAGGACCCAAGGCAGCATGAGTTCACAGCGGGAAGGTCATGTCAGACGAAACTAATTGATTTTTTTGACTGGGTGACCAAAGTAGTAGACCAGGAAGGGGCTGTGGACATGGCCTACCTAGACATTAGCAAGGCATTTGACACAGTCCCACACAAAAGATTAATAATCAAATTAACCAGCCTGGGAGTGGGTCCCAGAGTGGTAGCCTGGGTAAAACATTGGCTGTACAACAGGATACGGAAGGTAATTGTAAATGGAGTCCACTCTTAAGAAAGAGAGTTACTAGTGGGGTACCGCAGGGTTCAGTACTGGGTCCATTCCTTTTTAATGTCTTTATAAGTGACACTGCAGAGGGACTGGAAGGAAAAATATGCCTCTTTGCAGACAACACAAAGATCTGCAACAGGGTTGATACACAAGGAGGCGTGGAAAGGATAAGAAGGGACTTGGCAAGGTTGGAGGAATGGTCAGAAGTATGGCAGCTTGGATTCAATGCAAAAATGCAAAATAATGCACCTGGGAAATAAAACCCAGGGAAGATTACACAATGGGCGGGGAGAACACAACAAAATGGAAAGGGACCTGGGGTAATCACATCAGATGACCTTAAGGTTGGCAAGCAATCTGAGAAGGCAGTAGGGAGGGCTGAAGGGATACTGGGATGTACAGGGAGAGGCATCACCAGCAGAAAACAGGAAGTTGTTATCCCTCTGTACAGACAGTTGGTGAGACCCTATCTGGAGTACTGCGTCCAGTTCTGGAGACCCCATCTCTGCAAGGACATAGACAGGATGGAGGCAGTCCCGAGGAGGTCAACTAAAATGGTTCAAGAAAAGCCATATGAGGAGAGACTAAAGGAGCTTAATATGTATACCCCTGAGGAAAGGAGGGAGAGGGTAGAACACGATAGAAACTTTTAAGTACCTCAGTGGAATCAACAAAGTCCAAGAGGGTAGTATATTTCAGAAAAAGAGATGTGCAAGAACAAGAGAACACAATTTGAAGATAGAGGAGGGGATGTCTCGAGTGTCGGGGCAATGTGAGGAAGTAGTTTTTCACAGAGAGGGTGGTGGACGCATGGAACAGCCTTCCTGAGGAGGTTGAGAGGTCTAAAACTGTGGGATAATTCAATAATGAATGGGACAGACATATGGCAATTCTTGCGGGAGGTATGAAGAAATAGGCTGTTGGTTAACTAGGATCTGCAGCTTATCCTGTAGGTAGGGAAATGGTCAGACTAGGTGGGCCAAGCAGTCCTTATCTGCCATCAAAGTCTATGTTTCTATGTAGTTGGAGGAGGGGTGTCGTATTTCAGGGGGGAGGGAGTTCCAGATTTTAGGGAAGCGATGGGCAAAACCAGTCTGACCAATGAGGATGGAGTGGCGAGGGACCATCAAGGTGCGGGCGTCATTAGATCTGAGAGAGTGGGTGGGGGAGGTGGAGTGGAAAGTGAGGATGAGAAACAGGAGGGGAGCACTCTGAACCAGAATTTGGGATTAATTTGGCAGTGTGGGATGCATTTCCAAGATAGTGGAAGGAAGGTTAAAGAGCGATAGAGTTCACAGTGGTGGGAAGGGGAGTCGAGAGCAAAGTGGCAGAAGGAGTTTAAGAGAGTGTCCAACTTGGTCAGGGAAGATCTGGGAGCAGCAGCATAGACTACGTCACAGTAGTCAAAGATGGGGAGTATCATTTTCTGGACAATTTCACGCCTCGCAGTCAGTGGGATGAAACTACGATTCCTGTACAGAGCACCAAGCTTGGGGCGCAGTTTCTTCAGGATAGCATTGATATGCACAGAGAAGTTGAGGTGCTGGTCCAGCCAACCCCCCAGATATCTAAATGAGGAGTTGTCTGCCAAGATGGTCCCATCAAGGGTGTGGAAAGTGGGTAGGGCCGGGAGCCTCCAGAGTCTCTGCCTGGTGCCAATGGTCATTGAGACCGTCTTCTTGGTGATTAGAAAAAGCTGGTGAGAAGCAAACCAGAGCTAAACTTGGTTGAAGTCATGCTGTAAGCTGGTTACCACAGTAGCAGGGGTTTTGCCGGAACTGTATAAGACAGCATCGTTACGTACATGTGGATAGATGAGGATGAGCAGGCTGTGGGAAGATCATTAAGGAAAATGGAGAAGAGTAAGGGACCAAGCACTGAGCCCTGAGGGACACCAGTGTTGATGGGGAGTGGAGGGGAGATGGAATCAAGGATTCTCACCAACTGGGTCCTGCCAATGAAGTAGGATATAAAGCAGTTGGCGGCTGATGGAGCAAGATCAGCTGAGGAGAGGGAATCAAGAAGCAAGGGACGGGAAACAGTGTTGAAAGCTTTGGCTAGGTCGACAAAGATGGCCAAGGTGATCAGGCCATCGTCCATCCCTGAAAGGATGGAGTCAGTAAGCCTGGGGAGGGAGGTGGTTGTTGAGTGGTTCTTCCAAAAACCAGATTGGAAGGGGGTGAAGAAGGAGGAATTGGAGAGGAAAGGTGATAGTTGAGAGAGAAAGTACAGTTACGCAAGAACTTACCATAACAGTAGATCTTCGAGAGAGGCTCTTGCAGTAGGTATTTACATACAGGACTGACCCACCAGGCATCAGGACCCCACGGAAATATTTCTAGCTAGCGGTCTCTGTCGGGGGACCACCTCCCACATCAGTTGACCAATGTCATGCGACGTCAGTATAAAGGGGTGGTCCCCCACGCCTGCCTTTCAATTCTTTCGTGCCAAGGGCCTAAAGAGACAAGACGAGAGAGAGAAGTGGATATTTCCCTTCCTGGTAAAGGAGCTAAAAAACTAAGGGGAATGGAGGGCGGGAAGGCAATACCTACTGTAAGAGCGTCTCTCAAAGATCTACTGTTATGGTAAGTTCTTACGTAACTGTACTATCTTACTTCAAGAGGGCTCTTGCAGTAGGTATTTACATATAGGACTGAATCCCAAGCAGTCAGAAACAAGGAAAAGCACTCGGGAGGAGGAAAACGATCCATGGTATGGAACCTCCAGCTGAACGGGTCTTATGAAAGAAGACCTTTAAGCACAGCCAACCCGAAGCCTGCTCTACAGCGAGAGGCAATATCCAAACTGTAGTGTTTTGTAAAGGTATGGACAGAGGTCCAAGTTGTGGCTGTGCAGATTTCTGCCGCTGATTCATTCTTGAAACAAGCTGCAGAGGCAGCTACTCCTTTGATGAAGAGGCCTCTGACTTGACCTGGCAGGGTCTTCTTGTACTTGTCTTAACAGAAAGTGATACAATGAGCCAACCATTTAGATAGGCATTGCTTGGAAATGGCATTGCCTTCTCTTTTGTGAGCAAAAGAGACAAAAAGCTGATCAGATTTCCTGAGATCCTTAGTCCTAATGATGTAGTATCTCAGTATGCTGTGCACATCCAAAATATGTAAGAGGTACTCCCCTTGATTGGAATGTTGCATAAAGAAAGCAGGTAGCTCAATGGATTGATTCAGCGTAGATTCCGCCACCACCTTAGGGAGAAACTTAGGTTTGGTACGCAGAGCCACACGTTCCTTGTGAAAAAATCAAATACAGGATTTTGCACATCGAGACCTGAAGCTCGGAAATTCGTTGAGCTGAAGTAATGGCCACTAGGAAGAGAGTCTTCCAAGAGAGGAACTTTAAATCTGCTGAGGCCGCCGGCTCAAAAGGGGGCAGAGTAAGCTTCTCGAGAAGAAAATTCAAGTCCCAAGGCGGAGCAGGAATACGGATGGGGGTCTCAAATGGAGGAGCTCTCTGAGGAATGTCTTAGAGACTTCCAACTGAACGAAAGTCCTGTCTCCAAAGCGGACATGGTAGGCTGAAATCACCACCATGGGAACCTTTAAAGAGGTATGGCTGAGAGACAGATCGAAGAGATGACGCATTTAGTCCAAGACTCTGTCAGCTGGGCAAGAGAAAGGTTCGAAGTTCTTTGACGCGGCCCAAATAAAGAATCATTTCCACTTCATGGCGTAGGTGGACCTGGTAGAAGGCTTTCTGGCCTCCACCAAAATGTCTGCTACGAGTGGAGAAACCCTGAAACGGGCCTTAGCTACATCTGCAGGAGCCACGCATGCAAATGAAGGGATCTGAGACCTAGATGGACAAGGGTCCCCGATCCTGGGTCAACAAGTGTTGCGACAGAGGAAAAGGAAGCGGAGGTTCCTCTGAAAATTGCTGCAGATGAGAGAACCAAACTTGCCTGGGCCAGAATGGAGTGATGAGGATCATTCGTGCCCCCTCTGCTCTGAGCTTGCTCAGGACCCACGGAATTAAAGGAATAGGAGGGAAGGCATAGATGAATCTGTCCCTCCAATCGAGAGACCGAGCGTCCCACCAGAAAATGTCTCGCCCTGGAGCAAGTGAGCAGAAGGCGGGAAGTTTTACATTTTGAGGAGACGTGAACAGGTCTACCTGAGGGGTTCCACAAAGCAGTGAAATGTTATCTACTACCTCCTGATCCAGTTCCCATTCATGGACCTTGGCCGAGGACCAACTGAGATGGTCTGCCAGTGTGTTTTCTACTCCCAGAACGTGAATGGCCATCAGATAAAGGTTGTGCTGGGTGGCCCAGCTCCACACTCTCATTGCTTCCTTGTAAGATGACTGGGAGGGTGGTCTTCGGGGCGGTTTCTGAAGAAACTCTATTGAGTGTCTGGCTGCAATCAGCTGGAGCACCCAAGGATCCGACGTTATCCTCTCCCAACCTGGTAGATGGAAGGAGAACCTCCCTCCTACTGGTTTCTCTATTGTGTCCAGAGGCCGTGGAAGAGGCGAGAAGTCAGGAGGTCTGGGGCAGCACAGCAGCCGACGCTCCTGCGGCTTTTTTGGGAGGGGGAATCTTGGTTGCTAGGGGGGCTCCAGCGTAAGGGATCCTGCACAGGGTCCGGTGCCGGTAAACGGCTCTCTTCCTCTCTGGTGAGTTGAGCCTTACCCTGTGGTTTTGGTTTTTGTTGGTTACAACGGCGAAAAGGGAGCCTCTGCCCCGAGGGGGTCTGTACAAAGAGTCCATGGACTTGAGTGCAGTGCCCTTCTCTTGCAGGTCGGTTATGATTTCCTTGACATCATCGCCAAACAGCACCAAACCCCTGAAGGGCGCATCCTGAAAAGCGGATTGCACTTCAGGGACCAATCCTGACACTCGGAGCCAGGCATAACGCCGAAGACCCACGGCGAAAGTCGAGCTCCATCCAGCTGCATCTACTGAGTCATAAGTGGCACGAAGCATGTGCCAACTGGCCAAACGAGCAGAACGGACAAGATCTGCCACTTCCTATTTTGTCTGAGACTCAGGAAGGGGAGTCTAACTTTGATTCCACCTGACTAAGGATGGTCTTCTGGTAATCCCCAAATGAGCTACATAATTCAGGGCCCTAATACCTAGGGTAGACGACACGTAGACCTTCTTTCCATATTGTTCCTGAAGCTGAGACTCCTTGTCAGGTGGAGATGAGCTGAGATGTCTAGGATTAGAAGAGCGGCCATAAGCGGCGCTAATCACGACCGAGTCCACTTTGGGGTGTAGATTCAAAGAGTCTACTTCCTCAGGAGCCTGGTATAGCTGATCTGCCTTCCTTGGAAGGGGGAGCTAACACGGTTGGTTGTTTCCAAATAGTGGAAACAAGGTCTGCGTGAAGTTCTGTCCAGGGTGGAATCAATGTAGGAGCGGTCTCGGGCAGATCCAAGTGGGCAGCGAGCTTTTTTACGGTGTGGATCTGGCTGCAGAGATTGCCACTGATGAATTTCTTGGATCTTTCTCAGTAGCCCCAGGAAAAGAAGGATCCAGAGGAGGAGGAGGAGGAGGAGATTTCAGAGGGGTCCTTGGCCTGGGTCGTTCTGGAGTACGTGGCTCGTCATCTGGGTCACAGCATCCCCTGAGTCCGAGTCAGAGGTCTCCGATGAAGAAGAGGAAGACTCCTCCCGACGCGGGGGAGGAACAGTTCCTTTGGGAAGCCCTCTGGAATGCATGTCCTCCCCACCCATGGTGCCTGAGGATTCACCTCTGGTGTCGGGTAAGGGAGAGGGAGTCTCCCGTCTCTGGCGTAGGGGATCCTGCACAGGGTCCGGCGCCGGTAAACAGCTCTCTACCTCTCTGGTGAGCTGAGCCTTGGCCTCAGCCCACCAGGTAACCAGAGCTCTTCAAGTCCGCCGCAGCTGGATGTGGTGTGGAGAGGAGGAGGAGGAAAGGGATATGGATACTGAGGGTACCCATATAGCGAGTATCCATAACCCGATGGCGGGAAGCCCGGGTCGGGTATTGAGGCATCGGATACTGTGGTGCTGGGTAAGACAGCAGCAGGTTAAGTGGTGTCGGATACCTGGGTGCCAGGGGCTCTGATGGAGCAGAGGGACCTGGCAGAGGCCCAGCTGGCGGGCCAGGAAAAGGTGGCCCCACGGGTGTCAGGTCCAGCGTGGGAGCGCCATCTGGTAGGGGGACATTGGCTGGTGTCTCAGAAGCCGGCGTCTGAGCCAGCATCTGAGGGTCCGGTGTCAGGGTGTCTGGCCCAGTAGGAGGGTGCCCCGACAGCAGCATGTCCAGGTCCTCTGTGATGACCAGGAAGGGAGGGCTGGAATCCCCAGGGTTCAGCAGAGGAGATGCCGGGACCTCAGAAGGCAACACCAAGCATTACGGGGAGCCTGAGGCATCAGACTGGTCGAAGGGGTCCGACGCAGGCTCCTTGGCTGGGCGGTCGTCTGAGGGGCCAATATCCAGCTTATCAGCAGGATCCGGCCGGGCATAGGAGGAGCCAGCATCCAACTTATCGGATCCCTTGCTCAAAGAGGGCTGCGCTGGAGATGCGGCCTTGTCAGGCAAACGAACGACTGTGCGTCCTCCCGAAGGAGCCAGCAGCTTACCAGTCTTGTCCAGGCAGACGTCGGTGGCACCAGCGTCTGACTTAGCGGATCCACTCGAACCTGAGGGCCACATGGCAGCGGCCTTCCTGGAAGTGGAGGCTTCCTTTACCCTGAAGGTACCAGAAGGGTCCAAGCATGAGCCTGACGGGAGGGGCTACACCTTTTTGGACAAGTTGTCATGGAGCAGTCCCCCAGAGGGGACGTTACTTTCAGAACTGCAACTCCAGCCAGAGTCGCGGAGGCCGTGGAGGTTGAAGCCCAGTCCCAGTGCTTCTCCTTCTTCTTCTTGTGGCCTTTGGGGGAAGTGGAAGTCTGCCTTAACTTTTTCAACCCTTCTCCATGGATGCCATTTTTTTCTTTAAAATACGGGCCTCCAGGGACTGCTGCCTCCATTTTCGGGTAGCTGAATTAAATTTCTGGCAGTGCTGGCACTTCTCCACAGGATGATCTGGGCCTAGGCAGAAGAGGCACAGGGAGTGGCTGTCCTCATGCGGCAGCTGGGAACTGCACGAGTCGCACTTATTTTTATGCGATTTGGAAGGTGTCGGGGACGGCATACATGGTGTAATACGAGAGAAATTATCGAAAAAAAATAGGTCACAAAGTTCGAAAAACTGAACCGACGGAAGACTGGCGAGCAATGAACTCTATCACAAGGAACTTTCACAAGTCGACAGCGGGAAAGAACTGGAAGGCGGGCATGGGGGACCGCCCCTTTATGCTGACGTCGCATGACATCGGTCACCTGACGTGGGGGTGGTCCCCCACCAGAGACTGCTAGCTAGAAATGTTTCCGTGGGGTCCCGACGCCTGGCGGGTCAGTCCTATATGTAAATACCTTCTGCAAGAGCCCTCTTGAAGTAAGATCTAAATGTTCTTGAAGTTTGGCAAGGGTAGGAAGGAGGGAAGTGGGGCGATAGTTGCCAGGAGTGGATGTGTCACCACCCTTGGGGAGAGGAAGGACTACAGCGTGTTTCCTGGATGAGGGTACTTGGGCAGAAATAAAGGAGAGGTTAAGGATTAGGGAGACAGGACAAGTCATTGCAGGAGCAGAAAGGTACAGAAGTTTAGGATCGAGCTCATCTGGTGAGAAGCCTTTAGAGGGGTTCAGGGATAGGAGGGCACTAAGAGTTTCGTCAGAGGAGATAGTAGAAAAGGAAAAAAGGGGGAGGGGCAGGGACTGGCTGAGGTGAAGGGCTGAAATTAGTAGGTGCCATGGGGGAGAGGGAATTTAGAAGAGATGTGATGCACGAGGTGTAGCAGGCATTAAATTCATTTGCCATGGAGCCAGGGTCGGAAACTAGGGAGTTATTTATTTTGAGAACTGGAGGGGGAGGGGGGAGAGAATAGGGCATGAACTACCCTCCAGAATTTAGATGGAGAATTAATGTTAGTCAGGAATGAGGAATTGAAATAATCGGTCTTAGCCAGTCTAGTAGCTTTAGTACATGAATTGCGTAGCAGTCTGTACTTGGCGTAGTCATTTGGATGTTTAGTAGATTTGTGTTTTCTCCAGACCCGATCACGCTCCCTGAAGCAGGCCAGAAGTTTGGGGGTGATCCAGGGGAGGTGAAGCCCACAGACTCTGGTCCTTCTGAAAGGAGCAAAGGCGTTCCAGGTGGCAATGAATTTATCCTTAAAATAGTCAAGGGCTTGGTCGACAGAAACGGCAGTGGAGGGGAGGCCCAGTCGATGAAAGCAAGTGCAGAGCTGAGTTGGGGTAAGGTCTAAGGATTTAAAGGACTGGAGTTGTATGATTTTAGGGGGAGATTTGGGCCGATGGACCTTACGTACAATGAAAATGGGGTTGTGATCACTAAGGGCATCAGGGAGGAGACCAGATTTAATGACGCAGTGCATTAAATCCCTTGATCCTTTGTTTTCTAGCCGTGCTAGCTTTAGGTACTGGTAATACCTCAGAAAAAGTTACTGATCTACCCTCCCCCTCGCATAAAGTTCCCAGCTCCTCAAACCTCTTTTGGAGTACCTCTAATGTACTATCAAGCCAGGTCGTTTGTCCTCAGATGTAGAATTAAATGAGGTCTCTCCCTTCCCCTTTTAGAATATTTCAGGACTGACTATCCCACTCTTTCAGCTGTCACCCCTGGCATGGACTCCACCCATATAAGACTTCGCGTCTCCCCCTTGCTACCCCACCTTACCCCCCTTAGTACTGAATCCCCCAGTACTAGTATTCCCCCAATATTTCCATCTGCCTGCTTCCCCTCCTCTGTTCCTCTCCTGTCTGACTCCTCCTCCAGCACAGAATTCCTCCCAACTGTCCCTGCCGCTGTTCCTCTCCTGCCTGACTCCTCCTACCGCATACAATTCCCCCATCTGTCACTGTTGCCTTCCCCCATCAGTATTCTCCACTGCCACAGCTGCTATGCCCCTGAAGTCTTCTCTATCCACCCTGCTCCACTCCCCCAGATCCCTGTTCCCTTCAACCATCCCTCCAGCTGTGCTCCTCATCCCTGCCACCCCCTTAGACTGGCTACCATCCCTTGTGCATTCCCCTCTCTTGCCCCTGCTAGGTATCTCTCACCACCCCTCCTCCTCCTCCCCCAATGTCGCCAGCACCACAAACCTATTACCTGCCCCCTCTGCATTGCTGTTCCTTTGTTCCTCCCTCCTGACTTGAGCCTTCCCTCCAGTGCTAGGCCCCTTGTTTGTTTTGCTCCCACACACCCTTTTCACCGCCTCCCACAATCCGATGTACCTCCCATGTTGTATCCTCATGATACTCCTTGGGGGATGCCCTCCTGCCCTAGATTCTCTCCTCCCACCATCCTCTCCAACTCCCTCCAGAGCCACAGCACTTCTTCCTCAAGACTCCTCAGTCTGTGACAGATTGGACACCCTCCTAGCTTCCACAATATGTGCATCCAAACTGCGGCCCCACATCTATTGCAGCCCAATATTCTACCCATGTTAAACAGTACTATCTAGAAAAACAGTTCTAACTAGAAAATACAGTCCTATCTTCGGTTGTCTACCAGCCCAGACCCTAACTAAAAATGCAATACCAACTGTACTTGCAACGAAACATAGGACAGTACCACTACAGTACAAACTAGAAACTACAGTACTATCCATAATTTTTTTTTAACAGTTTAGTCCCTACCTAAAAATACCTTACTACCTGTTACACTGCAAAGAAGCATAAAACAGTACTATCTATAAGTTTTTTACCCACTACAGATTGAGACACTGCATCTTTGTTCTCACACCACACAGACAGTAATGCCCAAGAAGGGCAACAAGATCCACAGAAGGCCTAGAACACCTAATATATGAAGACAGACTATCAGCCCTCAATCTATATACCCTAAAATATAGGAGAACTAGGGGCGATATGTGTTTTCTATACCGAGCCTTCAACAATGACAGGTTATGGGAAGATCTTGGACTTGAAATAACAAATCAGAATTATGACACCAGAGGCAAGCACATAGCTTACAACTAAATGCAGACAGGTGGAAGGTACTAAGAAGGAAGAACTGGTACACACAAAGAGTAATCCGTGCGTGGAATTCACTATCACCAGCTGTGGCAAGTAGTAGTTCTATGGAAATATTCAAAACAGAACTGGATAGACATTTTAAATCTAAAGGTGAATTTTTTTGACAAAAGGCAAGCATAATGGATGTAAGTTTGGACGCCACACCTCGCACTACACCAGCGACCTGGGTTCGGGAGCGAGCCTGGGTGCTGGGGGTCGGCAGGGGCGGGAGAAGGATCGAGCGTCCAAGGGACAGCTCTCCTCTCCCTGGGGTATGATCCGGGGATTCCCTGATGCAGCAGTGACCCCTGGTGGAGACTGGGGGTTTCACCTACTGGGGATCTAGCAGGACAAGCGCGGCAGGCATCTACGGGGCTCTGCCTTTGTGGTGACACCACTGCACACCCTGCTCGTAGGGGGAAATAAAGAGAAGAAAAATGCCTCCCAGTCCTCCGGTGAGATGACGGAGGCCCCAGAGGAACGCCACACATCCTAAAGGCCGGCTCAGATGCACTCGGTTCGCTCCTTGCCAAGCCCGTTCGGATCCAGGTAGGCACGTCACACTTAGGCGATTAACTGCCAGGGGTAGGACGGAACCAGCCTCGGAGGTCATACCAAGGGTCAAGCCTGCCATGGAGTCTGTGCGGGAGGACTGACCCAGGGAGATGTGGGGGCTTCAGGCCAGGAGTAGTGGTCTATCAGAGTGGGCACTCTTGAAGGATGCCCGGGGGGTTGGGAGTATAAAAAAAAAAAAAAAAAGGACAGACAGACTGGAGACAGTGCAAAGGAGAGCTACAAAAATAATACTTGGACTCCACAACAAGACATATGAGGAACGTCTGCATGACCTAAACATGTACTCCCTGGAACAACGCAGAGAAAGGGGGGATATGATCAAAACCTTCAAGTACCTGAAGGGAATAAACAAGGTCCAGGTTCAGGACCCATTTCAGATCAAGAATCATGCAAGAACGAGGGGGCATGGCATGAAGCTGGAAGGAGGCAAGTTCAGGAGTAACACAAGAAAGTTCTTCTTTACCAAGAGGGTGGTGGATACTTGGAATGGCCTTCCACCAGGCGTTGTGGAGACTAGGTCAGTCGGATCGTTCCAAAGCCATGGGATAGGCACAAAGGTATTATAACACTGAATAGCAGTTAAGGGAGGAGGGCTAGGCTTATGGGAAGACTAGATGGACCATGCGGTCCCCTTCTGCCATCACTTTCTATGTTTGTCTGCAGGGGGTTCTGTCCTGTCCCCCAGTAGCAGTGTTATGTTGAGGAGCAGGCTATTCCCCTTTAAGAATATGTAGGAAGTTGTACTACTCAGGTACCCCCTTAAGGAAATGCAGGAAGTTGTAGGACTCAGGTACCTATACAGGTATGGTGCACTCAGGGGTGAGGGGGGTTGCAGCTACATTGCTACCTCCTGCTCCCACAAAAACAATCAGGCAACCGTATTAAAATTCCTTGTTTACATACACACACACATACACACCTAGAACAAACACCAGTGTAAACAGGTAAAATGAAAGCACATTGTGTTGCAGTTATGTCCTTCACTAATGTAAACAGGTAAGAAGGAAAGCATGTTGTGTTGCAGTTACTTCCCTTCTCTGGAGATAGCAGCCGCCTCTTCACTTTCTGCTGTTCCTTCCATGGAGTACATCCGGAAACGTTTGTACTCCATATACAAGTTGAGATTGCTCAAGTCCAGGATGGGACGCAGATCCCCTGTTTTCTTGGGTACCAAGAAATAGTGGGAGTAGTACCACCTTCCCTGTTGGGGGGGATGGGTTCTATGGCCTTCTCTAGCAACAGAGTTTGAAATTTCAGCCTAAATAAGGGGGACGTGGTCTGGCGATACACAGATGCCACTGGTGCCTTTGCAGGGGGCCACTTCAGAAACTCTAGAGTGTGCTTGTGCTCGTGCTCTGTGAGCTGAAGTACCCAGTTGTCGGTGGTGATGGACCACCACCTGTCTAGGTGAAGGGAGAAACTACCCTCGACTGCCACCTCCTGAAGTCTTATGGGGGGGCAGTAAGGAGTCAGAAGGTGGGAGCATCCCCTGAGTGAACTAAGAAGAACCTCTGGAACCCCAGGAAGGGGTGGACGAGGGCATGGACAGGGCATCGCCTTTCTTATGCTTGCCCTGGGCTTTAGAAGGGGTATTAGACTGCCTCCGGTAGGGGTGACAAAAAGGGGGTCGGTGACCCAATTTCGGCCAGCAAAGAGTATAGAGTGGACCAATTTTAAGGTTCTCCCAAATCTTGAAGCCCAGAAATAATATCCTGGACGTCACCCCTGAACAGTTTGGAGCCGTGGAAGGGGGCATCCAGAATACTGGGCTGGACATCAAGAGCAAACCCTAAGACCTGAAGCCAGGCATAATGCCGCAGAGTAATGCCGGCCACCGCCACGTGGCTACAAGTGTGAACTACATCATACGCCGCCCAGAGGACTCAAGTGCCGATGTTGGACCCTGTCTTCAGGGACTGGAGAATCTGCTGTTTGGAGAGGTTGTCCGGCAGCACCGCAACCACCTCCCTGGCCTCGTTCCACAACAAGTTTTGGTACTGCATCATGTGAGCCAGGTAGTTAATAGCCTGTACGGCAAGGGTGGATGAAGCAAAGGCATTCTTGCCCACCTGGTCCAGGTGCCTCAATTCTCGGTCCACAGGGAGGGCACTTAGGTGCTTCGGACGTTTGCTGCAGTTGTGAGCCACAGTGACCACCACAGAGCCAGTCTTAGGGTGCTTGCCGAAGGGCTCACAAGCCAAGGGATGGAACAGCCTGTGTGCCTTTTTAGAGACCACAGGGATAGTGTGTAGATAACATCATTGTATGACTCAATCAATCATCGGGGGACCACCAGAGGGGGAATGTCATGCTGGGGAAGGTACACTGCAAGGTGGCAATGCTCCGGGCCCTGCTCCTTGGTCTCCCACCCCATTGTGGGCTGGATATACCTCATAATATCCATAAAGGTGGGGTCACCAGGGGGAGACTTGGGGATGTTACTAGGCTCCCCTTCATCCCCCGAGGAGACCCCTCAAGGGAGGAGGGCTTGGAACTGATGTCATCATCCGTGACAGAATCCTCAGCCCCACTGTCACCAAGTTGAGGGTCGACCGAGCGAATGGGGGTACCAGCATCAGTGGAGCTCCCAGGCGTAGGAGGCGCACTGGGTCCTGGACGAGCAGGGGCAGGGAGAACAGTGCCCTGAGAAGCCCTTGGGGGTGCGATAGAGGAGGCGCACCCAAATTAGGGGCCTGTGACTGCATGAATGATCAGAGCACCAACATCAGACGATGGTAAGCCACTGGTGCCGGTGCCAGACCCCTAGGCTAAAGTAGCTGTGGCCCAACTGGCGCAGGATAAGGGTAAGCCGGCAGCAGCCCCCTGGGTGCTGGGCAGGCCGTCGTCAGGCCCCAAGGAGTCACTGTTGGGTAGCCTGGCTGTGGCCTTACAGGGGTGGGCAGTGTCACACGTGTTGGTCCACCAGGCTGCGGCACAGCTGGTGCAGGACCCACAGGCTGCGGGAGGAGAGGAGCCGGCCCAATGGGCATCGACCTGGGTGACACTGGGGCACAGCGCACAGGAGTCAGGTGAGAAGAGACTGGCACTAGGGAAGAAGGCTCTGCCAGAGATGGCTTGGGGGGAGACCCGGCTCACAGAGATACCAGTACCCAGCAATGCTTGACCCTGTGGATGAGGGGCAGACTTGATGGTGGGTCCAGAGACCGAGACCAGCATCAGGGGTGCAGATGACAGGATGAGAACTGGCATCAGCAGCACCCGCGCCAGCTGGGCCTCCTGCTGAAGAGCCCGCAGAAAACAAGGGCTGGAAAAAAAGGAGCTGTGGGGCAGGATTAGAAGCACCCTGCCCCAAGGAGCCACAACCAGTCACAGAAAGCCGGGTGGGCAGCAGGGCCACCAGCAGCCCTGAGAGTGAAGGGCGTGCAGGACTGAGGCAGCTGACCCCCCCCCCCGAGGGAGGAAGATCCTGAAGCACTCACTGAAGAGGCCTTATGCGGCAACCACAAGAGGGAGTAATACAGGGGACGGTCACGGTCTTTGTCCCGGTGCTTGTGCTTCCCTGAGGACTTTTCCTTCAAGTTGGTGCCAAATGTCTGGGATCCCACGGGGTCCTTGTGCCTCAGGACCCAAGACCCAACAGCATGGCTCTATGGAAAAGACTGATTCTAAAGATTTGGGCAGCTAGACTGGCTCCATTTTCATGGCAGGGAATAAAGGGATCCACTGCGGGGGAAAAGGAGCAGGAAAAGCAAAATATAAATCAGCAAACCACTTGTTCTTTCCATTTCATTCCTGAGGTGAAATAATTAATTTTAATGTTTTTAAAAGCCTTGCACCATGGACAGGTTCACCATGATAGATCTAAGCAGCTTGAGGGCGGTGAATGATACCTTGTTTTAAGCCAAAAAGGAGTGCCTAGTGAACATGGGAGACAAGGGTTCTACTCACCCTGGGGCCAACTTAAGACAAATCATGTTGAGAAAGTGATGAGCTCAGCTGCGTGGGAGGACGTGCATGGGCATCCTGGTGTTTACGCACCCCTGCATGCTGACAAAGAAGTAGCACAGTTGTCAGCTGTGAAAGCAAAAGTTTACCAGACCTTCCAGAAGGGTGCACCCACAGAGATCGTGACTGAAAGAGTCAGGTACAGACAGAAAAATAGGAAGAAAAACATACAAGAGGAGTGGGAAACATATGCCAAAACCACCCCATTCCCACTTTATGGTTACAGCATGCACAGCTATCATCAAGTGGGATCCAGAAAGTAAGATTCTGCAGAGCCCCAGTCCTATAAAATATAAGAATGGGGTGAGCATGGCTAGCCATCACACTAAGTGGCAGCAATTCACAGAACCTCCTGCAAAGCAGATTTAATTTTAATGACTTCTGAGCCATAAACTCCCCCAAAAAAATCTCTTTTTATCTTCCTCTCCACTGGTTGGAACCTTCTTCAGCTAATTTCCAGCACCTGATTCAGCCCCACCCTGACCTGTAACCCCAGTCCCCCGGTCCACCCATGTCTCACCTGCCAGGAAGCCCCCCTTGACTTGCCCCCCGAGGCAGGGACATCTTTAGTGCTACAATGACTCCCATACATACATCTAGTCTCCTAGCAGACGAAAGCAAAGGCTGTAAGATTGCGTGACTTAGGCAGGCTGGGTCAAGCAGCGAACATGGTGAGAGAGAGTGAAGCCACCTGCCAAACCAGTGACTTTTTCTACTTACCTTGTTGCCACCGGAGGAAGTGGATATGCAATGATATCACTGAGCATCATGCATGCTCCCCTGCATACTGTGCCAACATTCACTATGTCCCACCAATCCCAGCACTTCGTAGGACTCCAGGCTCATTGCCCCACCCAACATGCTGCCAGGAGGCACTCTATTGCCAAAGTGCTAAACCCTCCCACACTGGTGTGTCCCCCCCTCGACATTCCAGACTTGCTCCAGAAAGTACAGTTACGTAAGAACTTACTGTAACAGTAGATCTTCGAGAACAGCTCTTGCAGCAGGTTACACCATTAGGACTGAAGCCAGCAGGCGCCAGGACCCCACGGAAAAATTCTAGCTAGCAGTATCCAGCGGGGAACCGCCCCCCCCCACGTCGGCCCCTCCCCGACATCAGGCATCACATAAAAGGGGGCGGTCCCCCAGCATCCCCAGTTCTCCCGCTGGAGACTCCCGGCTCACGTGTGACATCTGAAGGGGAGACCGAGGATCTACTTCCAAAGGAAGGTAAGAAAAAAGGTGCCAAAGGGCACTGTAGCCTAAAAACTAGGTCAGAAGACTCAACCTCCAGAGGGGAAGGTGGGAGGGAAACTACCTGCTGCAAGAGCTGTTCTCGAAGATGTACTGTTATGGTAAGTTCTTACGTAACTGTACTATCTTAATTCAAGAAACAGCTCTTGCAGCAAGTTACACCATTAGGACTAATTCCCAAGCAGTAAGTGAACAATTTGCTACCAGGAGGAGGGTAGGAGAAATGACTCAGACTTCAGGACAAGAGTCCTTGAAGGACTGCCAAGCCGAATCCAGCTCAACGCCTAGAGGCAATGTCCAAACTGTAGTGTCTGATGAAAGTGTGCACAGTGCTCCAAGTCGCTGCCGCACAGATGGCTGAAGTGGAGACATTTTTAAGCGCAGTGAAAGAGGTAGCTACCACCCCCCCTCATAGAATAACCCTTCACCAATCCCGGTAAGGGTTTATTGCACTTCTGATGACAGAACATAATGCACTTGACCAACCATCTGGAAAGCGACTGTTTCGAAACAGGAGCACCAAGCATCCGTTGTGTGTAGGAAACAAAGAGCTGGTCCGACTTACGATGGGCTTTGGTTTTGGTCAGATAATATCTGAGACATCTATGAACATCTAGAGTGCGCAACAGGGCCTCCACCATTACCGTAATTTGGGTAACACACCGGCAGGTCTATATCCTGGTTGAGTGGGGCCGCCAAGACCACTTTGGGAAGGAACTTAGGATTTGTTCTTAAGGACACCCTATCCTTGTGAAAAAACAAATAAGGATCCTTGCACATGAGTGCATAAAGCTCAGAAACTCTTCTGGCAGAAGTAACAGCAACTAAAAGGAGCGTCTTCCAAGCGAGGAGACGTAGCTCGCAATCCGCGGCTGGTTCAAAAGGAGGTAGAGTAAGCGGCTCTAAAACAAAGGGGAGATCCCAAGGTGGAACCGGGTCTCTGATAGGAGGTCTCAGGTTCAGGATGCCATGCAAAAAAGCGCGTGAAGCCTGTAGTTGAGCTAGAGAGCTATGACCTATCGGTGAATGATACGCCGAAATGGCACACAGGTGAACCTTAATGGAAAAGTAGGCAAGGCCAGCCTCATACAGGGTTAGAAGGTAGTCTAACACTGACCTCTCTGAACAATCCAATGGGGTCAATCCCCGAGCTTGAGCCCAGATGCAAAATCTGTGCCACTTCATGGCGTAAGTGTCGTGAGTGGAAGGTTTTCTGGCTGCCGCCAGTACGTCCACAACTTCCCAAGAGACCCCTTATCTCAGGACTGCTGTGTCTTTAGGAGCCAGGCATCCAGGTTCAGCGACCGAAGATCTGGATGGACTAAGGAGCCTGCCTCCTGGGACAGAAGTTGAGAGCTGAATGGCAGAGGCACCGGAGGTTCCTGGGTCAGCTGATGTAATAGAGGGAACCAAATTAGCCTAGGCCAAAAGAGCACTACCAGAATCAGTGAAGCCCGCTCTTGTTGGAGCTTCAGTAAAACCCTCTGGATCAAAGGGAAGGGCGGGAAAGCGTAGAGGAATCTGCCCATCCAAGAGAGGGACACCGCGTCTCACAGAAAACACCAGGCTCTGGATCTAGCGGGCAAAAATTGGGCAGTTCTGCGTTGGATGGGGACGCGAAAAGGTCTAATTCTGGTGTCCCCCATCTGCGAAACAGATCCTCTGTGACTTCCTGAAGCAGTTCCCATTCGTGGACTCTGGCCTGTGATCGGCTGAGACTGTCCGTGATTGTGCTGTCCATGCCGGGAACGTGCACTGCAATAATATCTGCGCCGTGTGGCAGTACCCAATTCCAAACCCTTTGAGCCTCCTTGCAAAGAGGGTAGGAATGAGTGCCTCCTTGTTTGTTGAGACAGTACATCACGCAGTATTGTCTGTTTGAATCAGAAGAGTACCCGGTGGAATGTCCGTCTGGAATGCTTGTAGGGCACAGAGGATGGCTCTCATCTCCAGAATATTTATGCGCAGATGGGACTCTAGAGACGACCATGAGCCTTGAGTCCTGACCCCATTGAGGTGCACTCCCCATCCGGATCCTGAGGCGTCCGTGGAGAGTGTCACTAAAGGAGGTGGCGCCATGAAGGGGACTTCTTTCGAGAGATGGTCCAGGACGAGCCACCATTGCCAGTCTCGGATGACAGCATTCATGATCCGGACTGGATGCTGCATATGAACTTGCTTCTGGTCCCATTGAGCACACAACATCCACTGGGTAACCCGCATATAGAGTCGAACTAGGGGAACCGTCGCAATGGCAGCCGCCATATGTCCAAGCAGGCAAAGAACGGTCCTGGCGGGCACCGTTGTCTTCATCATTGTGTCCCGTATGAGGGATCTGATGTGTTCCGCCCTGTCCGAAGGAAGAAATGCTCTCCCTTGAGTGGTGTCCAGAACTGCTTCAATAAATTGCAGAGTCTGAGACGGAACAAGGTGCGACTTCTCATGGTTGATGATGATGCCCAATGATTGGAAAAGAGAACGGGTATCCTGAATCGCGGATATCAGGGCCTCCCGAGAGGGTGCCATGAGGAGCCAGTCGTCTAGGTACGGAAAAACATAGTGGCCCTGCCTTCTGAGAGTTGCTGCCATGACTGCCATGCACTTCGTAAACACCCGAGGTGTGGAAAACAGTCCAAACGGGAGGCCTCGGAACTGGTAGTGACGTCCCAGAAACTCAAAATGCAGAAACCTCTGATGCGTTCAAGCGATTGGGAGATGTAGGTAAGCGTCCTGCAAGTCCAGCGACGCTAGCCATGCACGTTCTTTGAGCATGGGGATAAGACCCGGTAGGGTCACCATGCAGAAGCGTTTGTATAACACAAACATGTTAAGATCGCTGAGATCTAAGATCGGGTGCAAGTCCCCTATTTTCTTTGGGACCAGGAAGAAGTGGGAATAATAACCTTTCCCTTTCTGGTCCGGTGGAACGTACTCTATGGCCTCCTTGTCCAGGAGGGCCAAGATCTCCTGCTGGATGAGCAGAGCATGCTGACCCAAGTAACGGGAGAGAAGGGGAGGTCTGGACGGTGGGTGGCCAAGGAACTCAATAGAGTGACCTTGCTGTACCAACTGTAACACCCACCGGTCAGAGGTGATCCTCTGCTATCCCAGAAGGTAATGAGAGATGCGACCCCTGACCTTTATCCTTTGATCCAGAGGCGGGGCAAGGGCCAGAAAGGAGTCATGCTGTGGTGGCATTGGGTCCCGTGGGCTGGGCTGCCTTGGGATGCTTTAAGCCCTGGACCGTAGGGAATCTGGCTTGACCTTTGCGACCAAAACTGCCCCGGGGTTGCTGGCCAGAACGTGGCTGTTGCCGTTGTTGCCTGCCGCGAAAACGGTTCTGGTTCCTCCGAAAGGAACCAGATTTGGGCCTGTACATAGCTTGTACAGTCCAAACTGCCTTCCCGGCATCCTGTAGCCTGGTGATAACCTTCTCGGATTCCTCACCGAACAGGACAGCTCCGTTATAAGGGACATCCACGATAGTCTTCTGAACATCCGGGGTGAAACCGGAGACTCTCAACCAAGAATGTCTCCGAAGACAAACACCAGTAGCTGCTCCCCTGGCAGCCGACTCCGCTGAATCGTAAGCGGCTCTGAGAACCTGGGTCCCCACGTCCGACCCAGCATGAAGGAGGCTAAGCAGCTCCTCCTTCTTTTCGCCATCCAGAAAGTCCTTCAAAAAGGTCTTGGCCCTGCTCCCAGAGGGAGTTTTGAAATTGCACCATGTGCGTGAGGTAATTCAAAGACCTTATCGAGCATGTAGCAGCCGCATACAGGCGTCTTCCCATAGAATCTAATTGCTTAGATTCTTGGTCCGGAGGCTAGGTACTCAAGTGTTGCAGTCATTGAAATCGATCATGAGACGCCGTAATGACCAGTGAGTCTGCCAGGGGTTGCTGCGCCAGATACAGGTCCTCCATAGGAGCTCTATAGAAGCAGTCAGTCTTCTTAGGAACAGCCGGAGTCGAGTGCAGACGCTTCCAAGCCACCTTGGTGACATCAGTGAAGGTGTCCACTAGAGGTGGGACCACCACAGGCTTTGGGTCCTTTTGTCAAGGTAACAGGCAAGGCGTTGTCTCTCGGGGTCCAAGTCTTTGGTCTCCCATCCCATATTCTCCTGGATGTGCCTCATGATCTCGGAGAAAGAGGGATCATCCGGTGGTGACCTTGGCTGGTCTCATGGGTCTGGTAATGGGGGACTACAGGGGGCTGGAGACCTGGAGGTATTGGACGTATCCGGTCTGCAGTCATCCCTCGGTGGGTGTCGTCTGTCCCTGAGAGACCCAGAGGAAGACCGTGATGGGCATCTTTTTTTCTCTCTCTAAATCTGCCCCTAGGAGGTGGAGTTGGCTCCTTAGGGGTCGGGGGTCTTGAGCATTCACCCTCTCGAGGAGGGGGTGGAGGTGGTGGAGGTGGAAGAGGCATACTGGGGACCACGTCCTTTCCGATGGCCTCCCACCAGAAGGTGAACAGTTCCTTCACCTCCTGAATGTTCATGCCCAACAACGGGCCCGGCGTCGGTGTGGATCTGTTGCCGGGGTCGGGCGTCGGGTCGTGGGGAACCACTGAATCCGTTGACGGCTCCCCAGGCAAGCCGGCGTCCTCTGTGCCGCCCGTCTAGTCATCCGGCAGCGCGGCAGCCTCCTCTCCTGAGGACCCCTGACGCTCTGGTGTCACCCGGTGTCGGTACAACTGCTGTCGGGTCGGGAGTCCATTTTTCGGGCGTCGGGTCAGGCACCTTTTTACTCTGTGACGTCCACTTAAGAGGCGTCAGATCTTTGGTCTTCCTTTCCGGGGCCTTGGGAGGCTGTGAGACGGATCTGAGGTCGGTGTCCCGGCGTCGGCCTGACATCCCGCTAGATTTTGAGGAAGACTTCCTGTGTTTTTCTGAAGAATCAGACCTGGAAGAAGAGACGGGTGCCTGGTGGGTCTTAAGTGGGTGCAAGGAGGCTGAAGAACCCCCTGAAGACCTTACCTTAACTGGGGGAGGTTGGGAGCGGGCCCGGGAAGGAGAACGGTCGGACTGCGTAGAGCTGGAGCTGGCGCTGGATTCACAGGCCCTGCTGGGAGATCCTGACCTACCTGAGTTCTGGTGCTTGTCCTGGTGCTTCCCGGTCTTATGGGAAGAATCCCCTTTGGAGGAAGGTCTTTTTTCCATTTTGTGAAGTTTCTCTTCAAGAAGGAACCCTGAAGGGCCTTTTGGCGGCAGATCCTGGTCCTACTATTAAATTGTTGGCAGATGGAGAAGGCCTGGGTGTCGTGCTCTGGGCCCAGGCACCACACACAAGCCGAATAATGGTCGGCGAAGGGGATCTGCTTGCCGCAGGCACACTTTGAGGGGTGTCCTTCGAGAGAAGGAGTTGGAGAAGTAGACATGAGTTTTGTAAAGATTTTGCGCATCGTATCGTTGATGCAGGCATCCGTGAGGTCGATGCTGGTGAGTCAACGGCAGGAAAAGAACTCGGGATGCTGGGGGACCGCCCCCTTTTATGTGATGCCTGACGTCGGGGAAAGGCCAACGTCGGGGGCGGTCCCCCGCTGGATACTGCTATCTAGAATTTTTCCGTGGGGTTCTGGCACCTGCCGGCTTCAGTCCTAATGGTGTAACCTGCTGCAAGAGCTGTTTCTCGAAGTAAGATCCTGGGTTATCGGCATCGCAAGCAGTAGTGCTACCGCTGCACTGGTGTGCCAGCTTTCTAAGCCACAGACAGCAGAGATCTGAAAACTAATGTCAGATTCCTAATGACCTTACTCTAAGGAACATTTTGATACTGAACTTAGAGGGTTTTGACCATAGGAAATCCAAGAAAGACCATAAATCATTTCACGGGGTGAAAAACTAATTATATCAAAGGAAAATCCCACTCATTTTACTGCCCCCCCAGCCCGTCTCCACCTCACAGTTCAGAACAAGCCCTACTCCTTTTCTGACTCCAAAGAGGTAAGTAAATTACCTCAAAGGCTGGATAAGTCTGGGGCTACTTCTCAGGAGTGGGAGACTGCAGCTGCATCAGAGAGAGAGAGAGAGAGAGAGAGAGAACGACTCTGAAGAGGAAGACACTTGATGGACTCACAGTCTGCAAATAACTGTCTACTTTTATTAGTTTATTTTTCCCAACCCACTGTTACTACCTACAACTGGGTGTGTGCTGTTGCTAAGTTTGTTATTACAAATTACGAGTGCCGTATTCCCACAGTCAGGGTTGAATTACACTTTGTTTTATATTTTAAAGCAGTCTGCAAAGTTAAATACAGCGGAAGAACAGTTGATATTAAATTTCGATACTGCTGGGGTGCACTGCTCTGAAAATGGCACAGCTGAGGGATGTTGTTTCACACCTTTCTTCTTATGGAAAACAGACTTACTGCTGGCGTACTCAAGCACGGCAGCTGTAAGACAAACATATGCTGAAATACCCTAGACTGTGGGAGAGGGTTGAAGCTCATGTTTATTAATTTAACAGTTTGTTTAAAATTTGAGACTGGGCCGACCTGGTGGCACTGAGGGCTGAAGCACTGGTGCCTTACCTTACACCACGCCGGCGACCCGGGTTCGGAAACGAACTCAGGTCACCGGGGGTCGGCAGGGGAGGAGAGGATTGAGCATCCGTAAGGACTGCTGTCCTCTCCTGGGGTGGGTAGCTGGGTTGCCTCACTCTGCAGTGGCACCCGGTGGAGACCAGGAGCACTGCATGAGTGCTGGCGCAGGGGGATGTACCAGAAAAACTGAAATAGTCCCGGATTGGCCAGGATGACAGCAGCCAATCTGCCGACACCACTGAAGAACTCCCGAGGAGCCTGACTGCATCAACAGTGCCCTGAGGCCGAGAGAAAGAGTGTGCTAGCTGCCCCACCAGTGCCTTCCCCCTCAGAGGAGGGGGACCCATTCGACGAGGGGTTACGCCAAGCTACCCCAGGGTCGGATGCAATCTGAGGTGGGGGGTCTAAGAGAGAACAGTAGGGGGATGTCGGGGATCGTGGCTGCCCGAAGGAAATGGCAGATTCGGGGCACGTAAGGAGGGGATAAAGAGAAGATGCAAAAAAAAAAAAAATTTGAGACTGATCAGCAGTACAGTTTACCATGGACTGTTCTGTGGACAATGGGGACCATTTCACAGAATACAATAATCGTTCACAGTCTGGAACTATTTATCATTTCTGCAGTTTAACAGCTGCAAGTGTTTATGCAAGGGCTTGGGGTCTGTACATAGAACCAGAAGAAATACCAGTGTTTACTGGGTAGACCAACGTGATTGGCCAGTTACAACTTATTTCATTAATTGCACTGCGCTGATCACCCAAGCATTTGATAGTAAATTAGCCTATCGGTTGATAATACCACGTTTAATGGACTAGCATTTGCTAACGATTACTCCCACTTCTTGTAACACAGGTAATCTATGATGACTCACTTGCCCTTGTATTATTGTGCTTCACATTACGTGAATATTGCACTACCTTGGAATATTTGTCAAATTTTTATGAATAAAAATAAACATATAACGTTTAACAGGGAGTAAACCATCCCAATGTAGGTCAGACCAAGAACCAGTTCAAAGATACTGGAAAAAAGTCTCACTCACCCAGCATGTAAGCTTATGCTATTGCTTTTTAAGTCCAAAACCACCAGCTTTCCCACAAACATTTCAGGGCCCACATGCTCCCTGCCTCAGGGTAGACAAGTGTCAGTTCTGAACCCAGCAGCAAGTGTGAAATTGTATTTATACACAAGAGCTCCTGTATGTAAATGTTGCTACAGGAGCCATGCTAGTGAGCACTTATATACTAAAGAAAATACTACAATACAAAAAAAAAAAAAATTCTACATACACCGCTAGGTCACATGCAGTACTGGACGTTTAATAATCCCAGAAGCCGGAGTATATTTACCCTATCCAAAGGTGATCATTACAGGTTCAGACACCTGTCCACCCTGAAGAAAGGGCATATGGGCCCCCAAATGTTGGAAGGCCAGCAGGTGGGCTCGGATTTATTATAAAACAAAGAAAGAATGATTATAACCTTATATACTGGGTGAGTGGGCCTTTCTTCCAATGCCTGAACTGGCACCAGCTATCACAGCGACCTCCAGAAAGGATACTGTTTAAGACTGCAGGGGGCTGCTGGCCCGGTGGCGCTGAGGGTTGAGGTGCAGGATGCCACACCTCGTGCCATGCCGGCAACCCAGGTTCAAGAGTGGACTCAGGTTGTCGGGGTCAGAGGAGGAGGAGAGGACTGAGTGTCCGAAGGACTGCTCTCCTCTCCTAGAGTGGGTTACTGGGGATTCCCCACCTTGTAGTGGCTCCTGGTGAAGACCAGGAACACTACACACTGGCGGGGACTTGAAAGGGGAGGTGATGGCAGACATCTGCAGGAGGGGGCGGGAGCGTGCCCTCCGTGCATTGACATCATTGCATGTCTGCACCTAGGGGAGAAAAACACAGAGGAAAAACCCTGGCACCCGGGAAGGCGAAGGTGGGACCCACATACGGCACCCACTCTCAATGCTAGATCTGCCCTGCCAGCCAACGGCTCCTGCCCTCACTCCGGCCACCAACTACATTATAGACAGAGAGACGGAGGAGTTGGCGGACCAACCTTGGGGGACTCTGAGCCGGGGGATCGGTGAGTCGGGGCGAGGATACGTGAGCATCCTGGGACTGAGGTCCCATGGGGATCTCTGCGAGCGGGAGAAAGACGATAAGTGGAGTCCACACTGGAGATGGGGCATAAATAAAGTCAAAAAAAAGACTGCTGGGGGCTGCCCTCCTTATTCTAGATCCGGGGTAAAACTGGGCAGGAACTCACAGGAACCAAGTTCCACTCCCTCTGACACCTTTCTCCATTAAATACTAGGGAGAGTTCCACCTCCAAGGATGACAGTTCTACCTCCCACAAATGTAGAGAGAGAGAAAGTTCCACCTCCTAAACATTTCCAATTTAAGCACTGAGTAGACCCCAACTAAATGCAAAACAAATACTGAAAATTGTATTTAAAAAACACAATAAAAAAAGTGAGAAATGCCACTATGAAGACTTGAGGGATGTCAGAATTACATTGCTACTAGAAAATATAAGATATAGAGGATAATGTATGATCCTGTATCAGTAACCGGTTTGTTAATTGTCCAGAGGTTGCCAGGGCAACCAGGCAAACCTCGAGAGAAAAGCTCAAGAGGTTTATGTCACCATGGCAACCTCAGGATGTTTAATCAAACCGGTTACCGATAGAGGGACCATACATTATATATTTTTTTCTTCTATAGAGTTTTTTTCTGGTGGAGCTGGCAGGCGGCTATGGCTACCCCTTCAGGAAAGCTCATCTCTCTGGCCCCGACCTCCTGTACCAACCATCCCTGGGATATACCCCATGGGTTACCCCCCTCCCCGTGACAGGGGTGAGGAGTGACAGCATTCTCCCCTCCCCCGGGCAGCCAACATCCAGACCCCGGGGCTCAGCGCAGGTGCAGTCAGGACATCACGGAGCCTGACAGCTCCATTTTTTCCCATGTTTACACCAGTCCCTCCTCCTCATCATCAGATGCTGGTGTCAGCAACATGCCATCCGATCCGTATCCCCCTTAGACATCGCTAGAGGGTAACCAGGCAGCCGGGACAACAATCCCTCCCTCCTGAGAGAGGAGAGCAGACCTCCAAACGCTCAATCCTCTCTCGCCTCACTGACCCCTGGTGGCCCTGGCTCGGTTCCGAATGCGGGTCGCCGGCATGGTGCGAGATGCATACATTATATTCGATAGTGTATGGTTCCCATAACGAGCATCAAAAATGAAGCAAGCTCCTTACTGTTGTAGTTTCAATCACCGCCGCAGCCGTTGTGGGTCATGCTGTCACTGCTGCAGCAGTTTCTGGAAGGTCGTCGGCTAAGCACTAAAAAGGTGTGCACATGTGCTGATTGAGCTCCGCTTGTAATCCCATCGCTACGACGTACTCAAGAGGGGTTAACTTAACAACCCCTGACGTCATAGCAATGGGATTACAAAGAAATAATTTTGTCACTTTTTAGCTGTAATAAGGCACTCCCATACATTATATACTCTTTATAGCTCACACATACTGCTGCTTAAAGGAGGCAAAAAAAAAATTTAGCAAGTCATTTTTACTCCCAAATTCTCTTTCTTGCTCTATTTCAAATGTTATAAATAGATTTTATGAAACGCAACTCTGGGTACAGAGACATGAGCCTGCATTCTGATCTGTCACCAGTTGCTGCATATGATCTCCCTGCCACCACTCATGAAGACAGCTATATGTTTAAAGGATATGATGCTATATGCAGCTGCCCACTTGAGAGTTCAGAATGTGGTTTCTTACATGTTATGTGCAGATTTCCAGCCTAACTTAAAAAGCTGTTGTGAAACAGTTCTCAAAGGTCACAGAATGTGTTGTCCCCATCTGTAGTACAACAGTTTTTTTCCCCTTGGAATGGATACTTGTGCCACCGGCTGTTTTACTTTCATGTTCTAAAAACACACACACACACAGACAGACAGACAGACACACACATCACCCACACGCACTTATTACCATTATACACACATTCCCCTAACATAAAATCTCTTTATTTCTTAAAAAAAAAAAACACTGCTCACCAGGGTGGGGTTTCAGCTGTTTGGTGAGGGTGGAAACCAAAACACCAAAATAATGAGCCTTATTTTTGCTGCATACCATATACTATACAAAAGAACACATTGGTAACCCACTGATCAGCTGTATTTCCACCTCAAGGTCCTTCTCGCTCTCTAGGTTCCTATGATGTCATCGAAACCCCTTGATGTTAACAAAACCTTCCTGTGCATGGTTGCCCATGGATAATTCTCTAGGTTTCGGATATTATAATTTAATAGAATTATATATTTTTTTCCCCTTCCTTTTCATGGTTTTAACACCATCTTGGCAGTCTATACAAAAGGTCTATGTAACAGCATTTGACTGTCCCCAACTAACCTCACAGGGTGCTTGTCACAACATAGTGGATTATGTATGAACAGTCATACACAACAAGGCTGTTTTTTAATCAAGAGGCTTCCATGGTAACAAGAGACGAGATTAAAAAACAGCCTTGTATGTGTATGGCTGCTCATACACAATCTTTTATAGTGCATAAGCAACCAATATTACAATTGTGAGTCCAGAAAAAATGTCCCCCCCAGTACAAAAAGTGCCTTAATGCATAAGCACCACTCACTTCCTGGGCCAGCTCTCACCACCGCGGCCACTTCATCGCACCTGCGCGAAGATGTTCCATCTTGTGCTGCAGTAGTGCTGTCCTCAGTGCAGCACAACAGCATCATGACATTGTTACTGCAGCACAACGCTGTTCCATGCATGGATTTCCATGCAGAACAGCGTTCTACCATACACTATAGCATAGTGTTTACCATGACAACAGATGGTGATGTCACAAACACAGCAATTGTGAACTCCAGTTGGGGACAGTCAAGTGGTGGACTCAGGAGCTGGCTCAAGCTGTTGTGGGGCTGGAGTGGTGCTGCCACACAGCAGTACTTCCAACAGGGAATGGATTGTGCCATATTCTGCTGTCACAGTGTCCCCTGTGGTGAGGCAAGGAACTGGCCACTCCCCTCCATGGGAAAGTTGAGCACGCACAAGGCCAACCTATGCATGGCACAGTGCCGCACAGGGAGCTGGGAGGGTCAAAGAGCAAAATAAAGGCGGGGGAGAAACATATGTGCCACTGGGATGATGGATGACTATATTCTCAGGTCCTGCTTCACAGTGACCACTGCCGAGGAGATCGGAGAGGGTAATGGCGGACAGGTCTGGGAGGTTGCCAGGAGTACGCTTGATCCGAGGACTGGTGTATAGTCCTAGAGGATAAGTAAGCAATAAATTACAACAGAGCATGCCTTTCTAGAGAATTAATGCATGCCATGGATGAAGTGGAAGGCATGAGGCCAAAGGCAGAGTGGCTTTCAACCCCCCATGAAGTGCATTATTTCTCAAGAAAGCTGCCATGCCCTGAAGTGAGTTACTGCGCTCATAACATGGAAGCTATTTTTTTTTTCCTTAATCAAAAAAGATTTAATTTTCCTTTAGTTAGGTTGTTGCTAAGTAGAACAGCTGAGTCTGATAAGCAAGGCCATGTGCCCTTAAATGAACGTGGGAACTGCATTTATTTTGAAGATACCTGTGCCCTGCTGTGTGTTTTTCTGTTAAAAGTGGGGGAAAAATCTAAATTTATGGAAAAAGATTTTACCAAACCCATATTTTCTGAACATGCCTTCACTTCCAGTCCTTCTGGCAAGCCATCACCCAGGAGATTGAGGCCATAATCAACTGTCCGGGCCAGTTTACTTCTTCCCTCATTCTACTCGCCATCCCTCTGGAGGGTAGTATATTAAAGAATGTGTTGAAAATAGTTCTCCTGTTGATATTAGTGCCCAAAAAAGGCCATAACAAGACTATGGCACAGAGACAGAACCCCCACACCCCGTGCCACCTAGAAGGAAATCATGTTAGAAACTTACACATTAGAACACATAACATTATTGAATCATGGACAGACTACCTTTATTTGACATCCACTGGCACAAACAGGTTTTATACCAGCTAGATGAATACCTGCAGTTTGTTCTGTGAAGCCAAGACTGCCTTTCCCTTCCCCACCTTGCCTCTCTTTTCCTGCCTAAGCAGCTCGGTAGTGCACTGCCCAAGGAGGGAATGCAGGGCCGGGGATGTGGACATCTGTTTAGATCCAGCTTGAACTTCATACACCCGGTGGGTTCACCTCATCGTCTGAATGTGTGGCGGTGGGCTCAGGACACCTTGCTTACTGCCCGAACGGGAAGAGCATGCCTGCAGGAGGTCGCAGACTTCGTCAACAACAGAGTGTTTGAGTCACCTAGGTGGTTGATTCTGGGGACTTCAATGCTTGGCTCGATGACAAATCCTCACAGTTTGGACATGACCTCCTCCAGTTGATGACATCTCTGGGCCTAGCACAAGCAGTTGCTTATGCGACCCACCATCATGGCCACACCTTTCACTTGGTATTCCCACTAGGCCTTGAAGTTACCAACCTCAAGACTGATTAAATCATTTGGTCCGATAATTGTACAGTGGAGTTAACGTTTGGGGCACCCCCCCCAAAGGTCCCTCCCCTGTCAAGATGGTCAGTTATCGCCTTTTATGGGGCTTGTCCCCAGAGGGACTCTTGGCGGTAGTTGACTTTTTTGGTGTGAGTGCTGCATGTTGGATTGGCTCGGGTGAGGCGGTGGCGACCTATAATGGGGCTTTCTCCAAGGCACTCTATGCCGTCTCTCAGTCCGTATATGACCCAGGTCTTCTCACTTGAGACCCCCATGGTATGATGGGGCTCTCAAGGAGATGAAGACTAAGGGTTGCAAGCTGGGGCATTGCTGGTGAAGGACACGGTCAATAGCAGACAAACTGGCTTTGAGAAATCATTATAATGATTATCAAAGGGCAATCGACCGTAAGAAGGCAGAGTTCTTGTCCAGGGGAGACTGCTGCAGGGCAAAACAGACCAGCTCAGCTCTTTCGGACTGTGGACAGACTACTTCATCTAGTCTGCCTACAGCCGAAAAGGGCATTTTCAGTTGCATTTTGCAAAGAGTTTACTCTGTTTTTCCTTTGACAGGGTGTCCTTTATTCGGGCTGGGATCATGCCAGTGGGGCAAGATTTGCCCCGCAGTGGAGGGCCTGGCTGGAATGAGGACACTCCTATTGTCTGTGGGGAGTTTCAGTTGGTGGAGGTGGCTGAGGTCACCGAGGTGATTTTGAAACTGCGACTCACCTACTGTGAGCTGGACCGTGCCCGACTAGTCTCCTAGTGGGAAGTGCTGTGGACATCAGTGCAGTGTTCACCAAGATAGTCTGGTGCTCGCTTTTGGAGGGGCTTTTCCCTGATGCCTTGAAGGAGACTCTGGTGAAGCCCCTCCTGAAGAAACCATCTCTCGACCCTGACATCCTGGCAAATTATCAACCTATCTCCAACCTCCCATTCTAAGGGAAAGTTGTAGAGAAAAAGGTGGCTCTGCAGCTCGAGGCACACCTTGTGACCTTTGACATCTATGGGCCATTTCAGTCTGGATTTAAGGCAAGGCATAGCATGGAGATGGTGCTAGTTTGGGTGCAAAATTACCTCCTCAGGGCTAGAGACAGAGGGGAAAGAACAGTTACGTGAGAACTTACCGTAACAGCAGATCTTCGAAGGGATCTCAGTCATCAGTTAACACCATAGGAACCTTCGCCGTCAGTGAAGGGGAATCCACACGGAAGATTTTCAGCAGTACAACTGGGGCCCCCCATGCCACTGACGTCCACCGATGTCACCAACCTTATATAGGCACAGGCGTCCCCACTCCCTCCTCAGTTCTTTCCCTCTGGAGACGAAGGAAGCAAGGCCGATGCCCTGGGGAACCAAGGAGAGACAGAGGGACCCGGCTCTAGTTAAAATTGATGGAATACAGCAGATAGCCAGGTCCTGAATGGGAGCCCCGGGAAAGGGAACGGTGGGAGGGAAATCATACCTGATGACTGAGATCCCCTCAAAGATCTGCTGGTATGGTAAGTTCTTACGTAACTGTTCCATCTTCTTCGGGTATCTCAGTCATCAGGTAACACCGCAGGAATGAATACCAAGCACTGACAAGTAAAAACAGTCTGGGTGACTGGATCTCCATAAATGTAAGACAGGAGTCCTTGTAGCACAGCCCTGCCAAATCCAGCATGGGCTCTTGGGGCAATGCCCAGATAATAATGCTTGGTGAAAGTGTGGACTGTACTCCAGGTGGCAGCAGTGCAAATTTCAGCGGCTAAGACCCCTGTGAAACAAGCCACTGAGGTAGACATGCCTCTGGTGGAATGAGCTTGATAGCACCAGGCAATTCTCTTCTATACTTACTGTAGCAGAACACAATGCAATTTGCCAACCATTTGGATAAACACTGCTTAAAAACAGAAGCACCCTCTCTACCTGGGACGAAAGAAACAAACAACTGCTTAGACTTTCTGGACTCCTTAGTCCTGAGCAGATAATACTTCAAAGTTCTGAGCGCATCTAGCATATGGAGAAGTGCTTCCCCTGGATTGACACGCTCAGGAAAATAAACAGGAAGGTGGACAGACTGATTAAGAGTGAACTCAGAAACCACCTTGGGGAGAAACTTAGCATTTGTGCACAAAGTCTTTGTGAAAAAATCAAATAAGGCTACTCCCACCAGAAAGCCCGAAGCTCTGAAATTCTTTGAGCAGAAATAACTGCAACTAAAAACAGCGCTTTCCAAGAGAGAAAGAGCAAATCTCAAGTTGCAATTGGCTAAAAAGGACACGGTCAACTTTTCCAAAATAAAATTCAAGTCCCAAGCCAGAACAGGGGAACGGATTAGGGGTTTCACGTCCAGGATGCCCCTAAGAAAGGTATGGGAGACATCCAGCTGAGCAATCGTGCGGTCACCCACCGGCTCATGAAAGGCAGAAACAGCCGAAAGGTGGACTCTGAGGGAGGAATACTGGAGGCCTGAGTTGGACACAGAGATCAGGTAGTCCAGAACATGCTTCACAAGACAGGTGAAAGGGTCCAGGGAAAGCTTGGCAGCCCAGATGGCAAACCGCTTCCACTTCATGGCATAAATGGCACAAGTGGAGGGCTTGCTGGTGGCCACCAGGATGTCCGCCACCCTGCTAGAGATCCCAAACCTGGCAATGGCTAGGTCCTCAGGAGCCACGCATGCAGATGGAGGGACATTAGGTTGGGATGGACCAGGGTCCCCTGATCCTGGATCAGCAGATTCCTGCAAAGAGGCAGAGAGAACAGAGGTTCCTCCGCCAGCTGCTGAAGCAGAGGGAAAAATGGAGCTACCAGGATCATGGTGGCCCCTTCCACCTGCAGCTTGATCAGCACTCTCTGTATTATTGGAAACAGAGGGAATACGTACAGAAATCCCCCACTCCAAGAGAGTGACAACACGTTTCACCAGAAAACTCCAGGCCCTAGATCTAGCAAGCAGAAATTAGGCAGTTTTGCGTTGAGTAGGGACGCAAAAAAAATCAACTCTGGACGACCCCATCTGTCGAACAAGTCTTCTGCAATGGAGGACAGGAGCTCCCATTCGTGCATGCTGGACTTAGTCATGCTAAGACTGTCTTCCAGGGTGTTTAGAACGCCTGGCACATGGACTGCAGAGAGTGTTAGGCTGTGCTTTAGTGTCCAGTACCACACTCTCATGGCTTCCCTGAAAAGGGTGTACGAGTGAATCTCGCCCTGCTTGTTGATGTAGTAGACTACACTCAGATTGTCTGACTGCACCAGCAGTTAGCCTGGAACAAGGTGCTCCTGAAAGGCCTGCATGGCATACAGCACCACTCTCATCTCCAGGATGTTAATATGCAGGGCGGCCTCCCACTGGGACCATGAGCCCTGAGTTTGAAAAGGACTCAGGTGAGCTCCCCCGCCTAGACCCGAAGCATCCATGGTATGGATCTGATGTGGGGAAGAAATCTCTAAGCTGACCCCTTGTAGGAGATTCGAGGGGTCCATCCACCACTGCAAAGCTTTACGGACTGGGAGGAGACCAAGACTAGCTGGTCCAGTTCATCCATGCACTGGTCCCACTGCACTTTGAGGATCCATTGAAGGGTATACATGTGAAGCCTGGCCAGTGGAACGGTAGGAATGGCTGCGGCCATTAACCCCAGTAGCTGGAGGTACAGCCTGGCAGGGATGTACTGACTGAGCGACTTCCTGAGCCTGAGTTATAAGGCATTCTGCCCTGTTTTGGGGTAAGGAGGCCTGTGCGTGCTTGCTTGGAGTCCAGGACCACCCCGATGTATTGTAGTCTTTGGGATGGTATTAGAACAGATTTGGGCAGGTTGACTGTTATGCCCAGAGACCGAAATAGCTAAAGAGTATGGTCCAGAGCCAGCAATAGCTGTTCCCTGGACGAGGCCTTGAGAAGCCAATCATCCAGGTAAGGGAAGATGTACAGTCCCTCCCTTCTGAGGACTGCTGTGACCACTGCCAAGCATTTGGTAAAGACACGTGGTGCAGAGGATAAGGCAAAGGGCAACACTTTGAACTGGTAGTGGTCTTCCTGAATGGCAAAGTGAAGAAACCTCCGGTGAGAAGAAAAGACCGAAATATGCAGGTAGGCGTCCTGCATGTCCAGTGAGCAGAGCTAGTCACCACCAGTCTTGAGACAGGGCAAGAGGCCTGGTAAAGTTACCATCTGGAACTTTTTGTACTGGACAAAGAGATTGAGGTCCTTGAGGTCTAAGATGAGTCCCAGATCTCCAGTCTTCTTGAGGACCAGAAAGAACCTGGAATAAAACCCCTGGTTTCTCTGTTGCTTTGGCACTGGCTCACTTGCCTGCTTGCATGGGAGAGACTGCACCTCCTCCCAGAGAACAGAAAGGTGGGCCAGGGGGTAGGTTGATGGTGGTGGAAGGGTATCTGGAGGCTGTTGAATGAGCTCTAAGGTGTGACCGCACTCTATGATTTGCAGGATCCAAACATCTGAAGTGATGGTAGAATCAGCCTCTGACCACCACCACCTCCTGGGTCTGGACCAGAGGAGGTGGTGCCAGCTGTGGAAGTTGGACCGCCATTTCTGGAACACTTGGCCGACGCTCCAGCATTGGAGGAGGTGGGCAAGAAAGACTGGGTTCTGCACTTACCCTGGGTACAGGGGCCCAAGCCTGATCTATTGGTCTGTCTACAAAATGTAGAGTGCTCTCTACCTCGGGGTTCAATGTAGTAGAGAGAGAGAGAGAGTGGACCAATTTAAGGGCTGTTCCAGAGGCCTGTAAATCACTGATGAGGTCCTGGACATCAGGGCCGAACAGCTTGGTGCCACTGAATGGGGCACTGAGCACCTTGTTTTGTTCATCAGTTGCAAAGCCAGAGACACTTGGCCATGAATGCCTACGAAGGAAAATGCCTGTGGCAGCAGCCCTGGCCACCATGTTGGCCAAATCATAGAGGGCCCGAAGAAAGTGTTTGCTGACATCCTCTTCAGTTTGCAGACACTGCAGCAATTTCTGCTTCTGGGTGCCATCAGGGAGGGCTTGGGCAGCTACCTTACCCTTCCTCCAGTTGGCATTCTGGAACTTGACCATATGTGACAGATAGTTTACAATCCTCAGACCTAAAGTAGAGGAGGCTTAAACTCTATTACCCCAGGGGTCAATCCTGCGAGATTCCTTGTCTGGGGGGAGGAAACTAAGCTGCTTACGCACCTCAGACCTGTCACAGGCTGCCTTGATGACAACTGAGTCAGTTTCAGCCTGGGCCGCAAAGTAAGGAAGGCCCTGTGGGGCATTATACAATCTGTTTGCCCTGCATGGCACAGCTGGCACCATGTCTGGCCTGTGCCAGGCTGTTGTAGTGGCATTTTTCAGGGCTAGCAGCATATGAGGGATAATTTTAGGTGCAGAATCGGGGATTTCCAAGTAGTCATCCAGGTCCTTTCTGGTGACATCCTCCTCCTCTGTCTGTAAGCCCATAGTGGTAGACAGCGGTTTCATGACATTGTAGAAGGTTGCATCCTCAGGGGGAGACTTGAGTGTATGCTTAACCGAGTCCTCACTGACTGAAGAGGCAGTGGACTTGTCAGAAAGGAGAATTTCCTCCTCCTCCTTTTCATCCTCTATGTCATCAGGAAGGATGAGGTCAGGATGGTACTCTTCCTTGATGTCATCCTCCTCATCTGGGTTTGGCATCAGAGCCGTCGTCGGAGGCCCACAGGGAGGTTCCCATGGATGATGAATAGGCGTCATCAACAAAGCTGCCATCGATGGCACTGGCGACGATGGCCTATTGAAAGCACTGAACTGCTGAACCAGGACATTGGTGAATTAAACCAGTACTTCATTCAGGTCCATGGTCATCGATGGAGGGGGGATTGTCGACAACGAGCCTGTCGTTGACGGAGGAGGGGCCGATGAATTAGAGGTCGATGTTCGGGTGCCCTGAGTATCGGGTGGAGAAGTTGTCTGTATGCATGGTCTCTGTCAGGGCAGCCAATGTCAACAAAGAGCCCTCCAAAGAAGGAGAGGCCGATGGGGAACGGAATGGTCGCCGGGGGGAGCGGTCACCATCCTGGTCTTTCTTGTGACTCCCCTCCCCCCGAGGACCTGTCTCAAGCCTTGGAGGCCTGGGAGCTCGTGGACCCAGAGAGCGATGAAGCAGCTAGGGCCCCGGAGGACTCCTGCCTGGAGCTGGCTAACTGCTGCTCCATCAGGAATTTTCTGAGAGCCTTCTTGCATCACCAAAGGGTGGTTTGGTTGAACTTCTGGCACAGCTCACAGTCCGAGACTTCCTGGTCCAGCCCAAGACAGCAGACACAAATGGAATGTTCGTCTCTAGAGGAAATCTTCTTCCTGTAGCGGCAAAGCCAGAAAACGGAAGAAGAGGATGGCTTAACTCTCAACATAAACAAAAAAGACAAAACATCTCTGAAAGAGATTTTGTGAAGAATTAGAGAAAAAAACTTCCATCGGATGAAAAAGGTGCGATGGCACTTCCACAAAGACTCTGCTTGCAAGTCAACGGCGAGAAAGAACTGAGGAGGGAGTGGGGTCACCCATGCCTATACAGGGTTGGTGATGCCAGCGGATGCTGATGGCGTGGTCGGCCCCAGATGTACTGCTGAATGGATTCCTCTTCACCGACAGCGAAGGTTCCTGCGTTGTTACCTGATGACTGAGTTACCCTCAGAGAAGACTGGTCAATTCTCATTCTCTTCAATTTCTCTTCAGCATTTGACACCGTGGACCACATCGTGCTTTTGGATCACCTTAGAGAGTATTGTGGACTTACTAGTACCATCATCCACTGGTTCAAGCCCTACCCCTCGGGCATGAGGCAAAGGGTGGTGATGGGTAATTTCTCCTCCTCAGCGAAGCCCCTGTCATGTGCAGTTCCTCAAGGCTCGATCCTATCGCCAACGCTGTCTGCAGTGTACATGTTGCCCCTGGGTGAGCTCATCAGATGTTACTGTCTGGGTTTTCACCATTAGCAGATGATACCCAGTGGTATATGTCATTTACCCTCAGAACAAATGGCACCATCGAAGTGCTGAATAAATGCCTTGCTGAAATCCAGGATTGGATGTCCTCTAACTGGCTGAGACTGGACCCCAATAAGATGGAGGTCCTGGTGATTGAGCCTGGTCACAGGCATGATGAGGGTGCCTCTGTGGTGGTAAAAGGACTTGTTCTACCCTGTTGATGGCATCCTTCAGGGTGAAAAATCTGGGTGTCATCCTTGACAACAGACTGACACTTGATGCTCAGGTGTCATCTGTTGTCCAAAGTGGTTTTTACCACTTAAGGAATGTCGCCCAGATTAAATCCCTGATTCTGCCCGAGGACCTGTTCTTATTGGTACATGCCTTTGTGAAATCCAGGCTAGACTACTGTAACAGGGCTCGAATTTAACGGTGTTCCGGTACATTTTGGGTACCAAATTTTGTACTGGAATACCAAATTTGAGCCCTGGTGCTCCGCCTGAAATATCTGACTTTTTGTGCATTAGACCTGACAAAGGGGGCCCAATTCCCGTGTCGGTGCTAGCCCCCTTCTTACCAGTACTTTGGGACACTGGGGAGCCCACTCCCAGTGTCCCAAAATGTTCCAGTAATCCCCTCTTAGTGTATAAAAAAAAGAAAATGGTCCCCCAGTATCTTTTTTTCTGCAAAAAAGAAAACAGTCCCTCATTGTCTCCCCGTCCCCCTCCTCCCACTGAGCAACCCACCAGCCCACACCACCCCCCTGCCCTATACTTACCAACCGAGGTCGGCGGCTGTCATCTTCTGTGGACTGGGACACGTCTGCAGTCTTCGAAGTCGAACCGCAAACTGAAGAATCAAGCTACATGCCGTATAATGGCTGTCAATAGCGTTTTCAACTTATGTTGATATCTCGGCCATTTTCAATATTTTTGCACCAAATTTTCAACATGGGGTTTCTGGCACCCCCTCTCATGAACACTGGTACTGTTGTTTCGTTACATGGTCCCAAATGATTTTGCAGTCGCTGAGCAGAATCACCTTCCGGGACTGAGTAACGAAACAACAGTGCCAGTGTTCATGAGTTGGGGTACCAAAAAGCCCATGTTAAAATTTCCTTCTTGCGAAATGGACGCCACTCAGGTCGCTGGGGTGCCGGCATGGGGAGGGGGCAGATCAACGCTGGTTATTGTCTCCTGCAGGTGGGGGTCACCCACCTGTAGTCCCACCGTCACCGAATGGAGGTTCGGTGCTGGCGCAAGCGGTCAACAGCTCGACTAGAAAGGAGGGGGGTCTCGAACAGTGTGCACATGCCTCCACACGCATGCACTACGTCAGGGACACATGGGTGTAGGGGTCAGGAGAAAACCCACAAAGATCCAGAAATTACATATAAAAAAAAAATTTGGTGCAAAAATATTGAAAAATGGCAGAGATATGCGAAGCCGTTTAAATTTTTCTTTGCATGCCCATAACTTAGGCAATTTTTAATATTTTCACTTCAAATTCACAACATTGCCATTTTTTCATACCCCATTATGAACAGTACAGCTGTCATTCTTCACATCCTGCCTGAAATGTGTTTTTCGCACCTGTGGTGAAGAATGGCGTGGTCGTTATGCAAAATCACCTTCCGGGACCAATGAAAGAAATGACAGTGGTACTTTAATTGAGGTTCAGTCCCAAAAAGGCCATGCTGAAAATCTGATGAGAAATCTCCTAAAAATGGCAGAGTTACATACAGGTGTTCAAAATTTTCTACGCATGCACGTAACATAAAATCCTATTGAATTTAGACAGAATATTTTATTTATTTTATTTTTATTTTATTTAATAACATTTGGAATTACAACCCTTTGAGTCATAGACTCCTTTACAAAGGCTCCACGTCAAATAACAATAAGGACGTACATATAATTTGAAGCAGTACAGTGTTCAAGTAATAGAAACAAGAGAGAAAACAAGTCATGGAAGTTACACATACAACACATGCAATATTATCAGTGATCATGGAAGAAAGACAATACACAAAAACACACAAATGGGGGATTACCAGATTTCCAGGCAGAATACCAAAATTCTGAATGTGGTATTCTGCCAAGAATACCCCTTTTTTTCTTTAATTCTACCCCTGTGTAATGCTTTTTACTTCTAAGTCAGTGGAGGGAACCTCCGCCGACTGTAGCTGGTGCAGAACGCGGTGGCCAGGTTGCTGGCGGGTCAGCCAAGGTCTTGCCATATACCCTCAGTCCTGCGGGATCTGCACTGGCTGCCTGTCAGGTGAAGGATCCTCTTTCAGATGGGTTTACTCACCTGTAAGTGCCTATACGGCTCGGGACCTGGCTACCTGTCAGACCTCCTTACACCTGCCATTCTGGTGGGCTTCCTCCGTTCCTCCACTGAGGGCCTCCTAGCGGTTCCGAGGACCACGCTTAAAACCTCAGGTGATCGTTCATTTGGGGCGGCTGACCCGGTCCTCTGAAACTCGCTCCCAAAATCTTTGAGGGAGGCCCCATCAGTGGAGGTATTTAAGAGGGGCCTGAAGACCTATCTTTTTAAGAAAGCCTACCCTAAATATCTATGCTGATTTTATTAACGTTTTTATTTCTGTATTAATTTATCATGCATTTTATATCTTCCTATGTTGTTTGTCTAAATTTGTTTTATTGTTGTAAGACGCCCAGAGCCCCTGGGATTGGGCGCCACAGAAAATAAAGTTTACTTACTTACTATACTCTTCCGTAATCTCTGCTATATCAGCCTTAGTCATTTTAAGCCTTGCCTTGTTCAGAACAATATTTGTAATAAAATTCTGGCACATTTTGAAGTATGAGACACCCCCGCCCACAGAGACATATACTTGACAAAAAACCTTGTGCCTCCAGGCTGTATAAAATAATGGACTTATTAGTCTATGTGTAAATTAGTTGAAACTTTTGTAAATAAATCTGAACAATGCTTGGTTACTTTGTATAGATCATATGTTAGACCCCATCTTGATTATGCTTCTCCATTTTGGAGCCCTTATCTTAAGAAGGATATCTTTAGAGTGGAGCAGGTCCAAAGGAGATTGACTAGGATGATACCTAGATTAAAAAAATGCTCTTACGAAGTTAGATTAACTAAAACAGGACTCCACTCTCTGGAAAAAAGAAGATTGAGAGGTGATCTTTTACTTCTAGTTAACATTTTAAAATGCCCAATTCAGATGAAGTTATGTGGACTGTCATTTGTAAAGAAACGTATTGTGGGTAGACTACATAATAAACAACTGACTGTTGAAAGGGTAAACACAAATTTAAGAAATAACTTCTTCAGTGTTAGGGTACCGCAAATCTGGAATTTACTTCCTGAATATTTGATTATTTCTAAAACCTCTGACATTTTTAAAAAAAACTTAGATGTATGGTTGACAAACACATGAAGGTAATTGGCCTACTTTTGTGGAGGACAATCTCGATGGGCCGAGAAGGCCTTCTTTTGTCCAGTGTATCCAGTAAATCCAGTAGACACTATGTATAACATTTGAAGTGTATCACTGCCCTCATACCTGTATCCTATACTTTTGCTCCTACCTATTGTATATAGTGTTGAATAAAAATAAATAAAAAACAAAACAAAAAAAAACCCAGGAAGATCAGTGGAGGCCCACCCATTTACGAGGAACATCCTCACCTTCTCTGCCTGAAGCTTGAGAAGGACCCTCTGTAGAATGGGAAATGGAGGGAAGGCATACAAAAATCTCCCTGTCCAGGGGAGAGAGACAGTGGGTCATGCCAGAAAGTATCATGCCCTGGAACGAGCGAGCAAAAACTGGGATGTTTTGCATTGAATTTGGAGGCGAACAGGTCAATTTCAGGTTGTCCCCATTTTAGGAAAGCGACTCTGCCACTTCCTGAAGCAGTTCCCACTTGTGAGCAAGGGTCCGAGACCTGCTGAGATTGTCCACCAGGACGCTGAGGACGCCTGGAATGTGCATGGCCACAAGGGCCAGATTGTGTTGGACTGCCCAGTTCCACACCTGCATCGCTTCCCTGCAGAGGGGGTACGATTGGGTTCCTTCTCGTTTCTTGAGGTACTAGACAACCAACTTATTGTCTGTTTGTACCAGCAGTGATCCCTGCCTGTAAAGCATATAAGACCACCCTCATCTCCAGAACATTGATATATAAGGATACTTCCAAGCTGGATCACTGTCCCTGAGCTTGGTGCTCTCCTAGATGTGCTCCCCATCCCATGTTCGACGCATCTGTAGTCAGGGATGCCAAGGGAGTCAGATTCCAAAATGGAACACCTAGAGAAAGGTTGCAGGGGTCCATCCACCACAGCAGATCTTTCCGGACCGCTGAGGAATCCAGAACCAGATGGTCCAGGTCGTTCAGGAGTTGGTCCCACTGCACCCACAAGGACCACTGAATGACTCTCATGTGGAGGCCACCATCAGGGTGAGAAGGCATAGGATCTCCTGAGCCAGAATGGTCTTTGCTGAAGCCACTCGGGCAGCCTGACGAACCAGGGTCTCCACCCTGTCTGGAGGGAGGGAGGAAGGCTTTGCATTGGATCGTATCCAAGACTGCCCAAAGGAACTGAAGTCTCTGGGATGGAATCATGGATGACTTGGGGATACTGACAGTAATCCCTAGTCTGCCAAAGAAGTCCAAGGTGAAAGAAAGAGCCTTCAGCAAAGAGCCCCTGGACGGGGCCAAAATTAGCCAGTCATCCAGATAAGGGAAAACTGCAATGCCCCTGTGGTGTAAGAAAGCTGCCACCACTGCCAGGCACTTGGTAAACACCCAAGGTGCCGAAGACAGACCAAAGGGGAGTGCTCAGAACTGGAAGTGTTCCCCTTGGAATTGAAACCACAGGAAATGGCGGTGGCTGTGGAAAAAAAACAGTGATTCTCCAGAAGGAGTGGAAGGAGGCTCTGGAGCTTCAGCATCCAAAATCTTTTGTACTTGACAAACTAATTTAGGTTGCTTAAGTCGAGGATGGGTCTGAAGTCTCCCGTCTTTTTTGGAACCAGGAAAAAGTGGGAGTAGAACCCCCCTGCCGGAGGGGAACGCGCTCTATTGCTTCCTTGAGCAAGAGGCTGTAAACGTCTTCTCGGATGATCCCTGGAGTAGGAAGACCTGTTTGGTGGAGATTCTGGGGGAAGTTCCAGAAACTCTATGGTATGTCCAGGGCCCCTGGTGTTCTGCGACAGAATTTTCTGATTTCTGCGGCAGGGCTCCTTGACTTCTTTAGCAACATTTTATGATTTCTGCGGCATGATTTATTCATTTCTCTGGCAGAATGCAGTCCTGTCATTGGCTAAATATGATGTGATGTCATCGATGACATCATATGCTGAGCATAGAGGAGGAGCTTCAGGATAAACAAGGTGGGAAAGAAAGCCTGGCACTATGGAAAAACAGCATATTTATATGAAAATTCACCAAAAACAATGAATTTGCGGCACTAGATATATTCTATGACATGATGCCAATTCTCATGTGCAAATTCAACCACAGAACCGCAGAATTCCTGGGCCTTTGGGTATGTCCAACGGACACGAGTTGCAGACCCCATTTGTCTGAGGTTATTGTCCTCCATTCCTGCACAAGGAGGGCAAACCTTCCCCCCACCTGCTCCTCGCCGGAGGGCTGAGGAGGTCTTGGGGGTAGTAAGTCAGAAAGTGGCTAGATGTTCAGGGGGAGGACCCCCTGCTCATCTCTGGTTCTTGGAGGCCTGAGGTGTGGCGGAACCCGTGGACTTGCGTTTTCTCTGGCGTCGAGCCGGGGCCTGCTTCCTCTGCCTCCAGGTCAGTTTTCGAAAGGGCTGCTGCTGTTGAGTGCCTGATCGATACATGGACCTCACTGATCTAAGGGCAAGACCTCTGTCCTGGAGAACAATGATAATGTCCTTGGTGTCTCCTCCAAAAAGTACCGAACCCCGGAAGGGGGCATCTTGGATCGCCGACTGGGCCTCATTTGCAAGTCCTGAAAGGCAAAGCGAGGAATGCTGTCTTAGGGCCATAGCAGATGCTGAGGTGCAGGACATAGAATCGACTGAGTCGTATGTGGCTCGCAAGGCATGCCTACATGAAAATTTGGAGAGGAGAAGATCCTTGGCAAGCTCCTCTTTCAAACTCGAAGGTTCCATGGACTGGACCCGAGCTTCCAACCTGGCCAAGGTAGCTTTCTGGTGGGACACCATATGGGCCACATAGTTAAGAGACCGGGGAGCGTATGTGGCCGAAGCATAAACTTTTCTCCCGAACTGGTCCATCTGCCTCGACTCTTTGTGCAGAGAAAAGTGCTCATGTGCTTAGGTGCTGTGGAGCAGTCATGAGCAGCGGAAATGACAACAGAGTCGGCCTTAGGATGCACTTTCAAGAACAGGGCATCCTTCGGCACCCGCTAAAGTCTGTCCATCCTCTTGGGGACAGTCAGGAGGGAATAAGACATCTGCCAGATGGTAGAGGTGAGGTCCTGATGAGGTCCAATCCATGGAGGAATGGGGACCGGAGACAGGCATTCTAAGGCCAGATGTTTTGTGAGTCTCTGTCTCATAGGGTCCTAATCCTCTGACTCCCAGTCAAAGAAATCCTTCATGGACCTCAGAAGGTCCGAAAAGGTAGGGTCCTCTGGTGGGGATTTAGGGGAAACCTTGCCTGATGGGTCCTCAGGCTCCTCCAAGACATCATCCGCTGAATCAATGGCCCCCTCATCATCATCATCATCTGCCACTTCATCAGGACAGTGACGAATGTCAAGAAGCACGATGGCCTGACAAGTCATCCCAGAAGGGTGCACAGTAGCCACTGAAGAACTACTCGGAGATGGAGACCTAGGAGACCGTGGTAGAGGGAGTCTCATCTCCAGGTCTGACACCAACTCTGACCGAGCCCCATGCCACCAAGACTGGATAAGGGTCTTGAAGTCCAGTGTAACCAGAGGAGGTTGGGGCTGAGGGGGTGGAGGTGGAGGAGGCGGCGGAATTACCGGTGATAGTGGGTAATGATAACCCTGGAGTCCCTGGTAATGAGGGTAGGGAGTAAACCCAGGGTAGAACTGCCCATAATGATCCGGCCAGATGGCGCTGAGGGTTGAGGCGCTGGACGCCACACCTCGCGCCATGCCAGCAACCCGGGTTCGGGAGCGAGCCTAGCTCGCTGGGGGTCGGCGGGGGGGAGGAAGGATTGAGCATCCGGAGGACAGCTCTCCTTCCTTGGGGGGCCAGGGATTCTCCGCCCGGCACCACGGCGACCTCTGGTGGAGACCGGAGGTACTGCAACACTCGGGGCCAGAAATAGAGGGTTGCGTAATAGTGGCAAGACGTCCCTCAGGCCACTGCACGCCAGACTCCATCAGGGAGAGGGAGAGTAATGAGGAGGGGGGGGGACAAAGGAAAAATACCCAGCCAAGTGGATAGGCGGCGGCACCTGTATCCACCAAGACCACACTTCCCGGCAGGCACCTCACTGGGCCGAGCCCAGCCCGGCCCGACTTGCAGATAGAGCAACTTGGGTGGATAGGGCGGCCCTACCTCGGGGGGCTGAGAGCCGGGGGGGGGTAGCCGGGCTGGTGCCAGGTTTCAGGAGGCCTCTCAGGCACGGAGGTAGAGTCAGGGGGTACTACGGATGCCTGAGAGAGTTCCACTGGCTGGAGGAAAAAACAGAATTCGAAAAAAAAAAAAAAAAAAGAACTACCCATAATGGCTCCAGTCCGGAGGGGAGCCAGCCAGATAATGGTCCCCAAGGAACCATAACAGGTAATAGGGGGTAGTTTGGGGTCTAGAATAAATCCCCATCAGATCCAATGGCGGGGGTACCCACGTAGGACCTGCAGCTGTATAAACAGGCTTGGGGTCCGGCGTTGGAACAGCCCATGTCAGGGGGACCGACATCGGAATCGGCCGATGCACCACCTGATCCGGCACCAGAAACGGATCCGGCGTCAGAGCCGGATGAAGGGGGCCTGACGGCAGGACTGAATCTGGTGTCGGAGCCAATGGCTGAGGCCGATCACTGGGTCCCCGCTGTGGAACTGTGGTCGGGACATATGGCGTTGGAACAGGGTTTGTCGGGTCCAACGGTGGGATCTTGGCCAGTGTCAACTCTATAGGGATCCCACCCCGGAGAAAGAGGAGGGGCCTCCACTGGTAGGCCAGCCGGCTGAGGAGCAGCCTCCTTCCCCTTGACCCAAAGGAATGAGCCTGAGGTAGACCCCGAAGAATCGACTACATCGAGGGGTTTCCCGCTGTCTTCGCCAGAGGTACCCGCCAGAGAAGGGGAAGGTACAGGCAAAGGAAGAGGGGGAGAGGGGCTTTCTTCCACGGTTCCGCCAGTCGTCAGGTGAGGCGCTGTTAGGCCCAGATGGGAGAACCACACCCGAGTGGCCATCAGGGGACAGGCGTCTTAGCAGATGGCATTGGGCTGGTGGGGGAGAAGCCCCCAGCCGACTTATCGACGGGTGCAGGGCAGGTCCCCACTGGCTGCATAGGCCAATACGGGAGCATGGGTAGATGACTTCCTCAAAAGCAGAACACTGCCCAGCTGAGGAGCTTGTAACAGGGGACTACAGAGAGCCTTAAGAGGTACAGCCTCCTTGTGGAGAGGTCTTACCCCCGTCCGCCCCAGCCACCTTCCCATTTGCAGCTTGTACACTCCGACCACTAGGGGTTGTTGCACTATCATCACTGACACCACTCCAACATCTCCACTCCTTTCTGAACAACTAATATCAACCCTGTCCACTAGAAGTCACTACAGTTCTCTCCTAATCCTTTCTGCTGCCTTTCTCTTCTTCTCTAATCTCTACTCCCTCCTTTCCAACTCCTTGCCCATTGTCCCACCATAGTCCCCTTGCAAGCCTCAAATCCTGTACCCCCGACTCCAAAGTCTGTGGCCCATCCACTAAGCCAATGAACCAGGCCAATATCTACCTCTATTTCAAAGCATTGAACCCTTCTTTCATTTCTCCCTACTTAGAAAAAATACTTATCCTCTGTCCCACTGCAGGTCTCAAACCCAGTACCCTTGCTGTCAGAGTCAGCAGCTCTACCACTTAACCATCATATCTGGCTATTTCATCCTTACCTTCTAAGGCTCTCATAGTTTCTGACCCGCCCCCATAGTCTGCTAAAATAATATTCTTGGTACCACTGCAGGCTTCAAACCCTGCACCCTTGCTACCAGAGTCAGCAGCTCTACCACTCAGCCATCATATCTGGCTATTTTTTGCCCCCAGTTTCAAGGCTCTCAAAGCTCTGCCCCCCCCCCCCCCAAATAGTCTGGTAAAATAACATTTCTGGTACTCACTGCAGGTTACGAACCCTGTACTCCTCCCACCAGTATCCTCAGCTCTACCACTGAGACAACCAAAGCAGGCTAACTCATGCTTAGTTTCTAAAGCTCTCAAAGCCTCTATCGTTATAGTCTGCCTAAAATAAATCTCTCCTCTGTCCCACTGCAGGTCTCAAACCCTGTGCCTTTGCCACCATAGTCAGCAGCTCTGCCACTGAACCGACAAGTCAAGCTACTGTATAGCAGCATATGTCAAAGCTCTTACAGCTTTACTGGCTCCCCCCACAAGCTCTTTGTCCTGCCCCCAAAGCTATCTAGGCACCATGTCTGTTCACTTCCACCTTATGTGCCTCATCCTCATAACCACCGTGGGGTTCACCTCCCACCAGCCAGACCTCATACTATGCTCTTTGTGGCCTGCACCATTGCATCTCTCCAGAAATGGCCCCCCCCCCCCTTGTCTTCACACACTGGACCCCTGCATCCACCTTCCACCAGCAGCCCCAACCCCAGCACCCACCCGGCCCCACCTTTATGTCCGCCCATCCCTCCAAACCCTGCCCATCCCCTGCTCCACTACACCCCCCCAAAACATACTCCCAAAATATAACAACTCTCGCCCCCTATGGTTAGAGCCTTAGTCATCCTACTACTCCCTCTGGTAATATCCACCCTAATCCAGGCCCTGCCCCACCACTCCACCTACCAGATCCTCTGGACTCCACATTGCCTCTCTGAATATCGCAGCTTGCCAAAAGAAATCTGCAGCGCTCCAATGTTGGGCCGCCCTTCACCAACCAGACATCATTGCCCTAGTGGAGACCTGGCTCTCCAAATCTACTCCCGACGCCTTTGTCTCACTCCCCAGATACACACTATATCAGGAAGACAGAGTAGGAAAGCGTGGGGGTGGCTGAGCATTCTACATCAATAATAACATTATTAGTCACATGCTCCAACCCCCCAAACTCACAAACCCTCACCCTAAAAATCACCCCTGAACCCTCCAGGGGCCCACTATACCTCACAGTTGCCTACATAGCCCCTAAGAACCAAAAGCCTACCGTCACATCCCTCACCAAATACCTCTCTACCCTACCACACAATGCAGAGCAGACACTAGTAGGGGACCTCAATATCAACTGGCTTGGCCCCTCGGCCACGCCAACAAAGGACTCATTCTCGGTCCTTGACATGGTCCAATTAGTTACCCAACCCACTAGACTTCACCCATCTACTGGTACCCACACCCTCCTGGATATCATTATCTCTAACCGCCCCAACAAAATTCAGGATATAAAGTACTTCCCGACTCCCTAAGTGACCACTCGCCAATCCTATTCCAATGGACTTCTTCCACACCCAAACCCATAACCCAAACAACCTTCCAAAGGTGTCTCCGCCCAGGAGAGTTAATAAAACTTAAACAGCTGCTCACCCAAATAGATTGGTCCCCCATTAATATAGCCTCCAGCGTCGACATTGCACTCAACCTGTTGACACAGGCCTTCACCAAGGCCTGTGACCTCTATGCTCCACTCACCGAACTCCACACCAAAAGGCAACAAGCTCCTTGGATAACCCCCTCCCTACTCCAAATGCTGAGAGACAGGGATAATCTCTGGCACAAAGCCACAGAATCTGGCAGGTTGGCGGACAGACAATCCTATAATGCCGCTCACAATAAATGCACTCGAGCCATCCGTAAGGCCAAAGCAGACCACTATCAATCCACTCTCACAACCATGTGGGGTCTATGAGACCTTCTGGACTAATATTAAAGAACTCAATGGAAATCACGCCCCACCTCCCCCAGCTCACCATAAATGGCACTGCCTCACAGACACACTCACCATAGCAAACTGTCTAAAAACCACCTTCTCGGATCTCAGCAATGTTCTCCCTAGTTGTTTCTTCAACCCTGTGCCCCAATCCCATCCCCCAACCCTGCAGCATCCTTGTTTCCTCCTGCGCAAAATATCCACCCATGAAGCTTGTCCTTACCTACAAAAAGTGCTAAACAGCAATAACCCTATAAATGACCCCCTAGATGACAGTCTCCTTCGACTAGTCCTTGACGAGGTCCTAGTCCCCCTAATGGATCTGCTCAACAAATCCCTATGCCTAGGGTAATTCCCTAGTGCCTGGAAAACAGCTGTCATTATCTCCATCCATAAAAGTGGTGACAAAGCCTCCCCAAATAACTATCGACCCATCTCCATTCTTCCCCCCCCCCAAAGCGTTAGAAAAAGTGGTTGCCACCCAACTTACTGAATACCTAGCCAAGTATGACATTCTATGCCCAGAGCAGCATGGCTTCCGTTCGGGCCATAGCACCACCACAGCCCTTCTAGAATTCACCAACTTCCTGCACTCTTCCCTAGACGCCGGTAACACTGCAGGAGCTGTGTTCATAGACCTATCCAAGGCCTTCGACACGGTCTGCCACCCTCTCCTCCTCAACCCTCTCCACCAACTTGGTTTCTCCACAGGCCCCCTTGCCTGGTGCTCCAGTTACCTTTCCGCCCGGTCCCAATGCATCAAAATTAATGGAACCCTATCCGATACACTACCCGTCCGCTCCGAGGTGCCCCAAGGCTCTATCCTAGGGCCGCTTCTTTTCTCCCTCTACCTAAACTCCTTACCAAAGGCCTGCTCCACAAAAATCTTACTATATGCAGATGATGCAGTGCTCTCTGCCTTGCATCATAACCCCATGCCCAGGCTGAAACATGGTTTAAGGACCGTAGACTGGTCATAAACTTAAAGACAAAATCAATGATCTTCTCTCACCGCCAAAACAAAGCAAAAAGTGCACCTCTCCACAACCTCCCCAGCACCCCCTTGAACAGGTATCCAACTACAAATATCTTGGACTTACCCTCGACTCGGCCCTTACCTTCCATGACCACATAAACACCCTTGCTGCCGCAACAAACACCCGGATTGGACTTCTTTACCGACACAGGGACTGCCCCCCCACGCCCTTAGGCTTGCCATCACCTCATCAATACTGTCCCTAGTGGACTATGGGCTCCCTGTCTACGGGGCTCCAGGTAACTCCGCACTCCAGAAAATCCAGGTCTCCCTAAACAAGGCCTGCAGGCTCCTAATACAGGTGCACCTAGGCTCACTCACACCTGCTCCCTCTATACCCCTCTCAATCTTCTCAACCTCGTGAAAGGCTCCGCTACAGACCTGCATACTGTCCAGAAAGTACTGCTGGAAGTCCCCTGGGGTCACCGCCTCTTCATCCTGCCACCCCACTATCTCCACCCGCAACTCAGAGAAAGCACCTCTGGTTGTGCCTAGGGTAAAAACCTCCCTTGCCCAGAGATCTTTCCACTACAGGGCCCCCACATGGTTTAATGCACTCCCAAACACCATCACTAGTACACCCAAGATCGCCCACTTCAAAACCTCTCTTCGCAACCACCTCTTCAATATCCGCTCCTGTAACTGTAACTAACGTTTCACTCTCTCACCCACTCTGATCCAAATTCTCTGATAAAGTCCATTATGGATTGCAACCTCCGTCAATAATACCAAATCCATGAATAGGACTGACTACTCTGTTTAGATGCTTTCTCAAGCTAATAATGTCTTTCTGCTGTGATGATGTAAATATCGTCATCCAAATATTGTAAATAATGTCTGAAAATATCTACATCCAAATACTGTAAATAATGTCTGTAACACATGCTTATTGTAATTGTTGTTATACCCTGTCTGTATTAGCTTCTGTCTTACATGTGACGAGGTACCTTTGTAAATGAGCCTCTGGCTCAAACGTTGTAAACCCGATATACCAAATAAATAAAAATAAATGGTCCATCTTTGGCCATAAGGTTTGTGAGATTTAAAATAGGAGTTAACAGTCTCGGTGGCACAGCCTTTCTTTTTTTTTTTTTTTTTATTAAAATGTTTTTGTTGCACTCGTGTCAAAGAGTACATTTCATACATTTCATTATATTGCCACATATCTTGAGTCCTTTTATGTTATCAACAGTTTTTTTGTAATTCACCCTGAGGTTTAAATGTTTGATATGAAAAATGATGCATCCTTTTGGTCAGAGACCATTCGAAAGGTAAAGCTCCAACTCCTTTTTATATAGCTCACACCTTGTTTACCCCTTATGTTTTGTTTATCCCTTCATATCTAATATAACCAGTTGAGGAATTTCCTCTTCTAGGATAGGTCCTCCCTCCTTGATTAAATTCTCTTTTCCCTCAGCTCTTTGATAATTGTTCGATCCTCCCCACTGTTGTTACCTCCCCCATCAACTCCACCAAACTTAGGGGTAGAAGTGTGGTTCCACCTCAGCTTGGTCGAAAACCCACTTCTGCCATCTCATCATGTATGCCGGAGCTTTACCCTGAATTTTAGCATTAAGATTTTCTATTTCATACAATTCGGACATGGTAGATCTCCAGTCTGATACTGTTAGAATTATGCTGGTCATTCATCTCCGAGTAATAGACTTTTTGGCCGTCAAAAGACTGGGAGGTAAAAGAGTTTGTTCCCATGAAGGGGAATAGATGGCTAGATCTCCAGCAGTACCAGCTCGGCTGTTAATTCTACCCTTTGTTCTATTAATTTGGTTAATTCTGTTTGTAGGGATAGCCAAGAGGGCATCCGACAAGGACACTGCCAGAATACATGTCCCAGTGTCACCTCGGGCATCCACACTTTTGGCAGCAGACTCCGTATTCTTCCAGAAGGAATTTAATCAGAACTGCCGGAGCTCTAAAAAAGCAGGAACGGCACTTCCACGTAAATTCTCTCCAAAATGGAGAGTAAATTATCTTAACCGCACTCACAGCTGATCCCCCCCCACTCCTCCATGGTTATTTCTAGGTGGAGATCCTTGTTCCATTCCTGTAATATGGATTCAATTGATTCCTTTTGTTCATTTCTCAATTCCCCATATACTATTCCAATTAAATGCTTAGCCAAGTTCCGCTTTATGGCCTCCATAAATAATTTAAGAAGTTCCGGGGTTGGATATTGCATCTTGGGTTGTATAATTCGATTTCTGAGTACATGGTTCCTAACCTGGAAATAATGGAATAAGTCTGATCTGCAAAGGCCATACTGGGACTGTAATTTTTCAAAGGGGAGTATCCCCTGAGGGGACATAAATTGGAAAAGATGTGAAAGGCCTAATTTTCTCCATTCCTGGAATGTGGAGTCCATATATATGGGTGCAAATGAATCATCTTCTGATATTAATTTAGTATATTCATATATTGTACAGAGTGGCCCGGTTTGCCTAGAACGTCTCTAATATTTACAAATTTGACCTGTAATACCAGTTAAGGTAGTGGGTAACAGAGACCTCTCCTCTGAAGAGAAAGAAGAATTTTTTTGATATCAAATAAATCATTTAGATGAAATTCGATATCCTTCCAAGGGGTCGAGTAGGATTCCGTCAACCATATTAGGACTATCCTAAGGAACGATGCCTTAGAGTATAATTTAAAATCCAGAAGGTTAAATCCTCCCTGAGCCAGGGACAATTTCAGAACCGATAGTCGTATCCTAGGATGTCCTTTACCCCAGATAAACGTGGAGGTTAATTTATCCCATGATTTAAAATAATATGTTGCCGGTAAACAGGGGATATTCTGAATTAGATAAAGTAATCTAGGTAATATATTCATTAGCACTATTTCTATTCATTGGTGGAAGGGGGTGAGAAAGGTGGACCATCTTTCCAGGTCATTTCGGATAATAGTCGTGAGGGGTTCATAATTTAACATCTCCAGTACTTCTCTGGGTTAAGAGGGATGTTAATTCCTAGGCATTTTATTTTTGTAGTGTGCCACTTAAATGGATATTCTTTTTTTTTCAATTTTTGGGTGGGAGTAAAATTAAAGGCCAGGATCTCTGTTTTCGTAGTATTTAACTTAAAACCCACCAGTTTCTCGTACTGTTTCAATATTTGCCAAGCTGCTGGAACTGACTGAGATGGAGACAACAGGGTTAATAGAATATCATCAGCAAACATATTTATTTTCTGTTCTCATTGTGCTATTGGAATCCGTTCTACGGGGATTGTATTCCTCAACTTTGCTGCAAGTGGTTCCAAATATAGTGCAAATAGATAGGGGACACCCTTGTCTTGTGCCCCTACTTAATTTAAACGGTGAGGATAGGTTCCCATTTACTCGCATGTAGGCCCTTGGGGAACTATATAGTTTGTGAAGAGAAGTGATGAATGAAACCTGGAAGTGAAAGACCCCAAGAGTCCTCCACAAAAATGGCAAATAGACTCGATCGAAAGCCTTTTAGGCATCCAAACTAATGAAAACAGATGGGATTTTCCTAGTCTTTACATATTCCTGTAGTATTAGGGTCCTGCGGACATTAACTATAGTACTCCTGTTCTTAATAAACCCTGATTGATCCGTTGATATAATCTTTGGCCGTATAGATTCGAGTCTAGATGCCCAAATAGCTGTATAAATCTTATAGTCAACGTTTAAAATGGAAATAGGTCTATAAGAAGCCTGGTCCGAATTATCTTTATTTGGTTTAGATATTGGGGCTATGGTGGCGTAATCCCATGACGGTGGAGGGATTACCTCTTGGGCTATCTCAGCAAATAAGGTATGTAGTTTCGGGGTTAATTCTTTTTTAAATATCTTATACCACTCGGGTATAAAACCATCAGGCCCTGGACACCTTCCCGAGTTCAAGTTTGTGATAGCTTCCTGAATTTCCAATTGTGTTATGGGAGCTTCCAAACTACAAATCTGAGAAGAGGAGAGAGTGGGCAGGGTTATTTGGCCCAGAAAATTTGATATTTCTGACAGGTCTGGAGTTCTTTCCAGTGAATACAGATTAGTGTAGTACTCTGAAAAAGTCTGCAAAATATGAGCATCTGAATGGTGTGTTGTACCATTATAAGGATTTCTAAGTTTCAATATTGTGCAAGTATTTTTCTTAGCTCTATGTTTCTGAGCCAATCTCTGAGCCCCCCTAGCTCCACCCTCATAGACAATTTGTCTTAAATATATTAATGATTGTTGTATTTTGTTATATATAATTTTCTGTAATTCCGCCTTTGTATCCCTAATTTTTTGATATAATTCAGTATCTTCTTCACTATATAACATCTGGTAATTCAGTAGCTGTTCAGATAGTTCAAGTTGTTTTGCCTCCCTCTCTTTATTTTATTTTTTTTTTGAGGTGTACGCTATGATCTCCCCCTGCAGCTCTGCCTTCATGGCGTCCCATTGTATCGCCTCCGTAATTTCCAGTGATTCATTTTCTGTATAAAATTAGTGTATTATTTTTTTAACTGTCTCCCAGAATTCTTTATCTTTTAATGTTAATGGGTTTAATTTCCATAAGGTCCTCTTCCTTTCCCGGCCCAAGTCTATTTTCAAGATTAAGGGATAGTGGTCAGACAGTAATTTTAAACCTATTGTCATATCCTGGACTGATGCGAAATGCTTGCATGTCATCATGAAATAATCTAGTCGGTAGTATGATTTAAACCGTGGTGAATAATATGTATAACCAGAAATAGAGGGACATAAGCGTCTCCACACATCAACAATACCCAGGTGTTCTAGTGTTTTTTTTTTTAATTTTTAACTGCAGCATTTTTCCTATAAGTTTGTTGATTAGAGCTATCTAAATGTGGAGATAAGGTCATATTGATATCCCTTCCCATGATTAACTGACCCTGAAGGTTCTCTAACAATGTGGACAAAAAGCCCTTCAGTACTGGAAATCTTGTCTGAGGGGGAAAATAAACACTAGCCAAGGTAATTCTATGGCCATATAAAAGTACAATTACATAACAACCCTGGGCATTGATATGTTTTTTCTGTACTTCCAAAGGGGTTGTTGCTGGAATTAAAATTATTGCCCCTCGTTTCCTGCCCCTTGGGTGTGAGGAGGCTATGACCTTATATCTATCATCCCACGCCAATTTCTTGTGCTCTAATTCAGAGAGCTGGGTTTCCTGAAGGTAAATGAGGTCTGCCTTCTGTTTGTTCGGGTATTGTTTAAGGTGGGTTAACTAACATCATTATTTCTTTGGAAACTAACAATCTGTTTTTTTTCCTTCCTCTAAGTGGTAGAAGATTTGTGCTTTCCAGACCATTCCCCTACAAGGGTCAGCAGTCCAAAAATCAGTGTGAAAATTCCACTGTCCTGTATATATGCAATATAACAATAAACATAGTTTAATATGGATAAACTCTTGACTCATATATTTTTTATCCCTTCGCCCACCCCTCTCCCCTATGTGGAATCCAGCCAATTATCTCTTATTAAACATGTTTTTTCTAAAGTATACCAAATTACCATATTACATATCAAATGAATTAACTGACTTACGGTTAGGCTATTCAGTAATAACATAAGATCGGTAACTGAAAACCGGAATACCTCCCCAGTTATTTTAACTCCTTTAATAAAGTAGCATAACTGAACTACTTGTACATAATAACTATATTTAAACCTATTAACTTTAACAAAAACTTTATACAAAATGACTTCCATTTGGGAGGTGCTCAACTGCAGCTCCCCCTGGAACCCCCCTGTCCTTGTCTCCATTCAAAACAGGAGAGGAGTTTGGAGCGTTATACCTTATCTGGGCAACGGTAGTACCCAGTATGAGTACGATGGCCTCAAGCAGAATGGAGTAAAGTCCATTCCGTAGAGGTATCAGTATGTCTGGTGGCATTTTCAAGCCTTATCCAAGAAGCTTCCCATCTAATGAACTGATTACGTGGCTTTACTTTACTCTTTTCCATTAAGAAAGAGAGAAGACAACCTCTAGTGGGCAATGTCTGAATTACAGCCGAGTTTAGGTTTCATTCACTGTCCAAAATTTTTAAAACTATATCATAGACTTTGACGGCAGATAAGGATCACTTGGCCCACCCAGTCTGCCCATTTCCCTACCTATTGGATAAGCTGCAGATTCTAGTTAACCAACAGCCTACTTCCTGCAACCCCCACTATAATTGCCTTATGTCTGTCCCATGCATGTTTGAATTCCCCACTGTTATAGACCCACAACCTCTCCAGGAAGGCGGTTCCATGCGTCCACCACTCTCTCCGTGAAAAATAATTTCCTCACATTACCCCTGAGCCATCCCCTCTCTAACTTTAAATTGTGCCCCCTTGTTCTTAGACATCTCTTTTTCTGAAAGATGCTACCCTCCTGGACTTTGTTGATTCCCCTGAGGTACTTAAAAGTTTCTATCATGTCCCCCCGTCTCTCCTTTCATCAAGGGTATACATATTAAACTCTCTCAGTCTCTCTTCATATGTAGACCCTGCACCATTTTAGTTGCCCTCCTCTGGACTGCTTCCATCCTGTCTATGTCTTTGCATAGATGACGTCTCCAAAACTGCACGCAGTACTCCAGATGGGGTCTCACCAACTGTCTGTACAGAGGGATAACCACTTCTCTTTTCTACTTGTGATGCCCCTCCATGCATCCCAGTATCCCCCTAGCTCTCCTTACTGACTTCTCACATTGCTTACCCACCTTTAGGTCATCTGATATGACTACACCCAGGTCCCTTTCCATTATTGTTGTTGTTAGTACCTCCTCTGTTATTGTGTACTCTTCTCCTGGATTTTTATTTCCCAGGTGCATTACTTTGCACTTCTTTGCACTGAATCTAAGTTGCCATATGTCTGACCATTCCTCCAACCTTGCCAAGTCCCTTCTCATCCTTTCTACCCCCCCCTTGTGTATCAACTCTGTTACAGATCTTTGTGTCATCTGCAAAGAGGCATACATTTCCTTCCAGAACCTCTGCAATGTCACCTATAAAGACGTTAAAGAGGATTGGACCCAGTACTGTGCCCTGAAGTACTCCACTAGTAACCACCCTTTCTTCAGAATGTGTTCCATTCACTATTACCTTCTGTGTCCTGTTGTGCAGCCAGTTTGCTACCCAGGCTACCACCCTGGGACCCACTCCCAGGCTGGCTAACTTGATTATTAATCTTTTGTGCAGGACTGTGTCAAATGCCTTGCTAAAGTCTACGTAGGCCATATCCACAGACTCTTCCTGGTCTATTACTTTGGTCACCCAGTCAAAGAAATCGATTAGATTCGTCTGACATGACCTTCCTGCTGTGAATCCATGCTACTTAGGGTCCTGTGCCCCGCTGGCCTCTAGGTACTGAACAATTCTTTCTTTCAGAAGTGATTCCATCATTTTCCCCACCACCGAGGTCAAACTAACAGGTCTGTAGTTTCCTGCTTCTGCCTTGCTCCCACTTTTGTGAAGGAGAATCATATCTGCCCTCCTCCAGTCCTCAGGTACCACCCCATCTTCTCACGATTTGTTAAAAAGTGTGGTTAGTGGTGTCACTACGTCCTCCCTTAGCTCTTTTAGGATTTTAGGGTGAATCCCGTCAGGCTCCATTGCTTTGTCTACCTTGAGTTTTAGGAGTTCTTTCAGGACTCTTTCTTCTGTAAATGGACTGGCGTCAACCCCACTACCCAGAGTGCTTCTATTGTCTGGTTTAGGTAACTCCTCCTCTTCTTCTTTTGTGAATACTGAGCAAAAGTATTCATTCAGTATCTCTGCCTTTTCACTGTCTCCCTCTGCCCGCCTCCCCTCTCTTTTATTAATCTTCACTATCCCTCCCTTAACCTTTCTATGCTCCCTAATGTACCCATAAAAGGTTTTATCCCCCTTCTTAACTGAGTTGGCTATCTTTTCCTCGGTTTGGGCCTTTGCTTTTCTGACTGCCTTCCTAACTTCTTTCTGCTTTAATTGATACAGTTCCCTGTCGTGCTCCTTCTGTGATTCCTTATACTTTTTGAATGCAGCCTTTTTCTCCTTAACCTTCCCTGACACCTCTTTTGAGAACCATAGTGGTTTTTTATTTTGTTTTCTTTATTTGTTTCACACAAAGGCTTGTTGCCTCCATGATGGCAGTTTTGATTTTTCTCCATTGTTCTTCTACCCCTCCTTTCCGGCCATTTGCTAATGCATTCCTCAGGTATTCACCCATTTTGCCAAAGTCGGCCCTTCTAAAGTCCAGTATCCTTGTCTCTGTATGGCTTGTCTCCATGGTTGTGTTTATTGTGAAGCACACTGTGCAGTGTTCGCTTGTTCCCAGATGTCTACTGACTTCTAAATTTGTGATCCTCTCTCCATTTTAGAGTACCAGGTCTAATATTGCTCCCTCCCAAGTGGGTTCCACCAGTAGCTGTCTAAGGCATGCCCCCTGTAGGGCATCGAGAATGACCCTGCTCTTGGATGTGGCTGCAGTCCATGTCGCCCAGTTAACATCTGGCATATTCAGGTCCCCCGTCAACAGTATCTCCCCTTTTTCAGCCATTTTGAGAATGCCCTCTATGATTTTCTTGTCCATTTCCTCCCCTTGAGACGGGGGGTCTGTATACAACCCCTGTGCGGATTGTGATGCCATTCCCTGTCTCCAAGGTGACCAGAGTGCCTCTTGTCCTCCCCTTTACTTTTTAGTTCTGTAGCTTTGATCCCTTCCCTTATGTAGAGAGCTACTCCACCTCCTCTTTTACCCTCCCTGTCCCTTCTGTAGATTGTGCACCCTGGTATGTTGACATCCCAGTCATGGTTCTCCGTGTATCATGTTTCTGTGACTGCCACAATATCCATCCATCCACCCAACATTTCATTTGAGGTAAATCAATACTTTGAAAATCCTATAATTTTACAAATTCCCCAACTTTCCCTGGTAATCATAAAGGAGGGCACAGCATTATGTACCCACCAGGGGGAAACCCAAGATCTCCCTATCAGGATCCACAGTCTAAAGGTAAATCCCCTCCTCCAGACAGCCCTGTGTGGTCCAATTAGGTAACCCCAGACCCATTAACCTAGTGTTTGGTTAAGGTTTGAGTAGAGGAGTCTACTCCCAGGTTCCCGCTACCTCCCTTTTACTGGGAATCCCAGAACGAAAGGGAAAGGAGGGATACAGTAAATGCCTTTAAGAAGGTATATACCTGCGGGTAGCTATTGTATGTATTTTGAAAGAAAAAGACATAGACCGACAAAACAAACAAAAAAAACAAAAAAAAAACCACCCAGTCCTTATGCATACAGAGTGCTGGAAAGTCCTTCATGTAGTCCTGTCCTTTTCATTGACTTTGTCTGTTGCCATTTACGTCTACAGAGTAGCTGGCACATTGCGAGCTGCCAAAGAACTGTAGAATATTTAATCCTTTGTGGATCTGACTCCATCACGTCGAAGACTCTCTCGGTATGAACCAGACAATCGCAATGGTGAGGCCAGACCTTATAAAAGTCAGCCCTGAGGTAAAGTGAGGAGGCCTGCAAGGAACAGGGAGCAGCCTGAGAAACCACTAGGAAGAAGGCCATAGTCTCATTCAATTAGCTCCTTAGCCTGGGGGATATCCCCGCCATCAATGAGCTATCTGTGGTCCAAAATAGCAACCCAGAGCCTAATAACTGAATGACTTGATTAACTGATAAGGGTTAAAGTTGATTATGATTGCCTGGACCTCATAGAGACGCCCTCTCCCAGAGTCCCTCATCCCCCCGCTCTATCCCCAGGCCCCCCCACCACCAACAATACTGAAATGGACCATTGCCCAAGAAAAGATAAAGGTACAAGTGTCTAACCTGCTTGTGCTTTTTCAGGTGGGCAAGGTGGGGTTTCTGAATTGCTGAAGCCATTTCAGGATGTCATTCATCTGGAACTGTGGTGCTTGGAGCCTTTGCTTATCTGACTGATCACTTTGGGCTATTCGAGATTTGACAGTCTCAGACGTTTTTTCGTTTATTACACCCTTCATTAAGAGGTCAGACATTGCTTCTGTGGCCGAACTGTATGTGTGTTGACCTGATATGAGGAAAACAATTTGGCAGGGTATGGAGTGCGAAATCTTATTTTCTGCACATGAAGCGATGGGAAGAGAGGGCTATAGTCCCTTCGTGTGTTTCTGTGTGGAAGGTGCATAATCGTTATCAAACAGTAATCTTTGTTATCCCCACATAACTCTCCCCTTCTGCCATGCCTTAATTAAAATAATTTCCTTGGTTTGAAAGCTAAGGAATCTCAGGACAAAGGAGCGTGGCCTTGTTTCCAGTCGTGAGGGCTTGGGGCCAAGTGCTCTGTGAGCCCTCTCGATATCCAAATGAAAGTCGGGCTCCAAATCCAGCAGCAACCTTAAAAGATAATCTGCAAAAGCTCTAGGGTTATTCACCTCCTCTTTTTCAGGTAAGCCAAAAATCCTAATATTTTGTCTTCTACCTCTGTTCTCGGCATCCTCCTGCTGCACTGAGATAGCCAATTGTTCAGATGCTATGGATCGTAATGTCTCCTTGAGGTCGTCAAGTCTGGTGGAGTTCAGAGAGATTTGGTTGTCTGCCTCGTTCATGCGGTTCTGGAGTGCAGCTAGTTCTGATTTAATCTCCTGCAGTGACTCGCGGACTTCCCTCCTAAACTCCCTGATCGCCTATAGGAGAGCATCCGAAACTGGTCTATGAGTGTTTTTTTTGTAAGGCCTTTGTTCTGACAGATGAGGTTTACTTTTTGGTGTCAGTAGCTGGAGGAGGCCTGGTATTCAGCTCGCCTTTGTCTGACATGCGGTCTTCTCTCTCGGCTGTTTCGGTGAAAGCTTGAAATCTATTCCGGTTTTGTTTTGCCATCGCAAGTGGTAAGGGCAATATCCAAAGGAGCTCCTTCACCCTTAAAAGTCTGAATTCGGTTTAGTTGATTGAATAAAATGCCCTTTTCTACTGATTCAGGTGGGAGCCTCTCATTCTGTGCATTTAGTCAGCCATACCGGAACCGGAAGTCTCGGCACAGCCTTTCTTGTATTTTTTATGAGTGGGTACCCTTGAGTCAGATTCAGCAGAGGATGTACTACAGTAGTGTAGTCTTTAACAAATTGCCAATAGTAACTGCAAAATCCCAGAAATCTTTGCAGCTCTTTAGGATTGTTGGGCTTTGGTCAGTCAGTTAAAGCTTCTACCTTGCTAGATACCTTGTCTGGATACCTCGGGAAGACACAATGTGACCCACATATTTTATGGAACTCTGGAAAAATTGACACTTGTCTTTGGACAACTTAAGGCCAGGTTCTTCCAGTCGGTCAAGTACTTAAACAGATGAGCTTCATGTTCTTCTACAGTCTTTCCGAAAGCTATGACGTCATCAAGATACAGACATTCAAGGAGATTCATGACTCCCATTGCACGTTCCATGAGTCTTTGAAATGTTGCGGGCACACCCAAGATTCCCTGTGGCATTCTGAGGAACTCGCAAAATCCCAAAGGACAAATAAAAGCAGTCTTCTCCCTATCGTCAGGGGCCACTGGGATTTGACAGTATCCACTGCATACCTTTAGAACAGAAAACCACTTGCTCCCATTTAAGCAGTCCATTGCATCTTGTATGAGTGGCATAGTGTACTGGTCTGGAATGGTTATTTTATTTAGTGCTCTGTAGTCCATGCACATTCTTACTGCTCCATTTTTTCTTCCTTAGCACCACAACTGAGGATGCATAAGGACTTTGGGACTCTTGAATTAGTCCTGCAGCTAGCATCTCTTGCAAGTGATGCCTCACATTGTCTATGTCAGCAGGTGCTAATCTTCAACATCTCTCATGGAATGGACTTTCATTGTGCAGGCGGATGTGGTGTTTGGCACTGGTAACACATCCTACATCCCATCCTTTAAGGGAGCATACTTTAGTTCTCTGAGCCAACTTTCTGCTGATTCAGGCTCTCCAGCCATCTGGAATAGGTGACTCTCCAAAATCAAACATATCTGCAGAAACTGCACATCTTCATCTGTCTTTTTCCCAGAAGGTAGTACGGCAGCGTCAGCACAATAGACTTTGGCTACGATGCATCCTCTGTGAACTTCAATGTCTCTGTCAGTGACATTCTATACTTGGATGACCAGTCCTCGGGCATAAGCATGCGCACATACAGGAAGTACGCTAGCCCTCAGGTAGATTACCATCTTCAGGAGCATCTAGCATGAGTATTTGGTTAGTGACCAGTGAAGATCAGTCTAGCCTGACATATTTCACAGTTAGGAGCCTTAGCCTTGGCTACTTATTGGTGCTGCCTGATGGTGCAAGTTAAAAACCTGGTTTTGTTTTTTTCTGAGTGATGAACATCCTTAGCTTGGTGAGAAGGTATGCTCTCTTGATGAGTTTCTCAGTTGTGGGGTGCCTCTCAAGAGTCTCCCAATGGAGGACGAGGAGATGTGGATTCACTATATGAATCCCCTCAGTGCTGCACTAGTAAAACAAGAGGGATTTGTGGTCAAGGAGGAATCTAATCCTGTCTCCGAGGTGTTCCTCTGTGCAGCCAAGCTTGAGGTGCATGCGACATCTTTGTCTTAGAGGAGAATGCTTTATCATCATATGGGCAGCAGGAGCCAGCCACGGTGGAACACAGTATAACCTGCCATTTTTTTTTCATTGTGCAGCTTCAAACCTAGCCACCTTTGTGCTGCCAGATGGTGTAATTAAATCTGGGCTCTGATGCATATCTCAATTCTGCTGTCACCATGGCGGAGCAAGAGAAGCATCAGGCTTCACCCTGGAGCAGAGGGATAAGCCTGGTCACAGGGAAATTGTAGGAGCCTGTCATGGTGGGCCGGGGCTTAGTGTGGCATTCCTTTTACAATTGGGACCCTGAGACCTTGCTTTCTTGAAGGCCAAGTCTTCCAGGTTGAGGTCAGGGGGTCCTGAAGGGTCCTGAAGTGACCTGTGCTTGGCCAATTGTAAATCCTTGCAGTCCAGAAATGAGTGATGGATTTAGGGTTTGAGGTGCTTCTTTGTACTTCTGCTTCTCTGCCTTTGCTCTGCTTAGAGGAAGAAACCTTGTTACAGGAAGAACAATAGGAGCCAGCCATGGTGGTCCAGTGCCCTGCACATCACTTTTTACACTTGGAACCTTGGATTTTGTTTCTTTTGACACAGCACTGAAGTACTCCATGATGGGGTTGGAAGAGTGCTGAGAAGGCTTGGGTTTGCACACACACAATTGTATGGAGCAATTGTAATGCAACACACGAAAATCATGAAAGCTGTGCCTTAAATATCCATAACAGCAATTTTGTGCTAAAATGCTTCCCCACTACACCCGTCACTCTCCACGCACAAGCGTGGACTGTACAAAGACAGCTGCTTATCGACAAAGTGTACTTTCTGGCCTCCCAAGATGGTGCCCTTCGTGCATGTGCAAATGGTGCGGGAGCCCCTAGAGTAAGCACCTCCTCACTGTGCTCCCAACTGGTCAAAAAGCATTCCCTTAGCCCTTAATTTCCAGATGATCCTACCTTGAATTTTGGGGAGAAGGCCCTACAACATACCACAAAGAGAGTGTGGGTTACAGCAGCTCTACAAGGCACCCTGGGCTCCCAAACCTACAGAGTGAGCCCCTGCAAAACTAATTAGATGCTTATGAATTCCTTTCGTGCTGCTGCAACCTTCAGGTGAAGTCCCACAGCCAGATCATAACTGGCTATGTTGCAGAAGTTGTAGAAAATAAATTAAAATTCGAAAAACAGAAAAGGCACCCATAACTACAGAGTCACACACACATTTTTTTTTTTTTCCAACACAGGCTTACCGTTTGTTAAAGTGCATTGTGCAGTAAGAACAAGCACCCACTCAGAAGCTATACTGTACTACAGGACGCAACAATGATGACATCACGGCTACAGCCATATACTACTGACGTTTTGCCTGGATTAAGCCAGGCTTCCTCACAGAAATCTGTTAGCAATCAGAGGTACCCACTTATTTATAGTGCAAATCATGTGACTTAATTAACCAATCACCCAATGGTAAAGTGTAGCTGAATTAAAAATTCATGACATCTGAAAAACACGATGTAAAATCCCCAGGTATGACTAGATAGGTTGCTTAAATACGTTCCACAATGGGTGTGTGCTAGTAATCCATAGTAAAATATCACAAGACATTTCACTAAGTACATAATCAGGGCACAATATACATCAGACACAAATCTTAATATGTACAGAGATATTAGGGATAGCAACGAAACATATAAATCGCCTTATCAGGACAGATATGAAATACAGCAGCATATTTGATACTAAATCATGAAATTACATCCATATAGTGCGCTATACTCAATTTTGTAAAATAAAAAAAGGACAATAGATAGTTCAATGTTGTCATTCAACCATCCACTCCCCTGGCTCCAAACTCATAAATTCAAAAGCTCTCCCTCCTTCCTATCAATTTTTCAATATCTCTCCCCCTTGGGCCCAACTGTACTTTCTCTACACCAATAAATTCAAACGTATGCTGTATAGTAGATACACTCTTAAATATGCTTTGCGATCGCCTAATTCATAGCCCCTCTATGTGCAGCATGTACATGCTCTCCTATGCAGAGTTTAAATTTCCTGGTCATGCAACCTACATAAAAATCTCTGCAACTTTATGTTAACAGATATATCACCCCTAATGTGTCTCACGAAATTAAATGTTTAATTTCAATTTGTTTACATGTCCTGGCTTTGAACTGCTTTAGCACCATAACACTTTTCCCTGGTGTTCTATGCCCCTCACTTTATTCAGAAAAGAAATTAACTTTACAAGAAGAAAAGTATCCCTGCAAAGCAGAGATCTGTCTAACAGCTAGGAGAGGATAAACGAGCATTTGTCAATGCCGAATGTTTGCTTGCTGGCATTGGCAGTGGTAGTGTAGGAGTTAGAGAGATGCATAATAGGAATGGCAGTGTAGTATTGAACTGAAGCCAACCCCACCACCACCCTGCAGAGACTGACAGGCATTGGGGTGTGCCTTTGGTTCGTCGGGCATAACGCCCACGCCATTTCACCACACCCTGCCCTGCAGACACCGATAAGTGTCACCGTGTGCCTTGGAGTCTTTGCGCCTTATGCTCACCCCATTCCATAAAGAAATACGGTGAGATGGGTGCAGTATAGGAGAATGGGGTGAACTTTGGGGTCAAAGAGTCCGAGGCACACCTTGATGCCTGTCACTGGCTGCAGGGTGTGGGTGGGGGGTGGAATGGCATGAGCATTACAGGCGACAATCCCAAGTCACACCCCAATGCCTGTCAAGTCTCTACAGGGTGGGGTGTTACGGTTGGAAACCCTAACGCCCCGAGCGTTCGTTGGTATTTTCACACCAAATTTTCAACATGGGTTTTTTGTGACCCCCACCTCATGAAAAGTGGCAATATCAGTTGGTTAGCCAAAAGCTGATTTTGCACAGCAACTACACCATTTGGCACCACAGGTGTGAAAACACATTTTGAACAGGATGTGAAAAATGACACCTGTACTGTTCAAGTGGAGATGTAAAAAATAGCAATGTTGAAAATCGGGAGTGAAAATATAAAAAAAAAAAAAAAATGCTGAAGTCACAACTGTGGATAGAAACTGCGCAAAGCACACCCATAATGTAATTAGTTTGGAGATTTTTTTACAGCAGATTGTCAACATAGGCATTTTGGGACCTCTGCTCATGAACAGTGTCACTGAGATTTTCTTAATCTGTCCCGAACACTGATTTCCCACAGCGACTGCGCATTTCTCCGCCAGAAGTGCAAAAACACATTTCGGTCAGGGTATGAAAAATGACAGCTGTACTGTTCATAAGGAGGTGTGGAAAAATGCCAGTATTGAAAATCTGGACTGAAAACATTACAAATTTGTGAACTTACGAGGGTGCATGGAAACTGCACAATGCATGCTCATAACACAGTCATTTCATGGACTTTTATAGATACATAGACAATGTCGGCAGATAAGGGCCTATGGCCCACCCAGTCTGCCCATTTGAGCTTGTAAGTTCAGTTTATGTTTCCCTAGAAGTCTGTTGCCCCTTACCCCTGACCTCCAGAATTCCTTTATGTCTATCCCATGCATTCTTAAATCCCGTGATTGCTTCAGGCCCCACCACTTCCTCTGGCAGCGTGTTCCACTTGTCCACCACCTGTTCTGTGAAGAAATTCTTCCTCACGTTTCCTCTGAATCGTCCTCCCTCCAACTTCATCCCATGCCCTCTAGTCCTGGAACATCTTTTTCGCTTAAAAATAGTGTATTCCTGGCACCCTGTTCCTCCCTGTAAGATACTTGTATGTCTCTATCATATCCCCTCTCTCCCTCCTCTCCTCCAGGGAGTACATGTTCTGTTCCTTCAACCTGTCCTCATAGGACTTGTGATGCAATCCATGCACCATCTTTGTTGCCCGCCTCTGAACCTTCTCTACCCTGTCTACGTCCTTACGTAGGTAAGGTCTCCAGAACTGTACACTGTAGTCCAGGTGAGGCCTCACTAGTGTCTTGTATAGTGGAATTATGACCTCCTTTCCTGCTGGTGATGCCCCTGCCTATGCATCCCAGCATCCTATTTGCTTTACCTGCTGCCTTATCACACTGTTTCCTACCTTGAGGTCATCAGAGATGATAACCCCAAGATCCCTTTCCTCGTGGTGCATGCTATATCCTCACCCCCAACTGATATATTGTGCCAGGGTTTTGTGCCCCATATGCATTATCTTGCACTTCTTTGCATTGAATTTCAACTGCCAAACCCTGACCATTCTTCAAGTTTCTGCAGGTCCCTTCTCATTCTGTCTACACCCTATGGTGTGTCTACTCTGTTACAGAGCTTTGTGTCATCAGCGAACAGTGCAATTCTGCCTTCTAGGTCCTGCGCAATGTCACTGATGAAGATGTTGAATAGGACCGGTCCCAGCACTGATCCCTGTGGTACCCCACTGGTCACTCTTCCCTCTGTGGAATGACAGCCATTTACCACCACCCTCTGTGTCCTGCCGCCCAGCCAGTTACCTATCCACCACACTACTGTCCTACCCACACCCATATTCCCCAGTTTGTGTAACAGTCTTCTATGTGGCACAGTGTCACAGGCCTTGCTGAAGTCCAGATAGGCCATGTCCACTGCCCTCCCCTGATCCACCTCCCTAGTCACCCAATCAAAAAATTCAACCAGGTTGATCTGACATGACCTCCCCCTGGTGAAACCATGCTGCCTTGGGTCCTGTAGTCCATTGACAACCAGATGTTCCACCAATCTCTCCTTCAGTAGTGCTTCCATGATCTTTCCCACTACCGAGGTGAGGCTGACTGGTCTGTAGTTTCCCACTTCCTCTTTGTTCCCACTTTTGAAAAAGGGGACTACATCTGCTATCCTCCAGTCTTTGGGTACATCCCCTGTTTCCAGTGATCGGCTGAACAGGATAGCCAGAGGTTCAGCCACCACCTCTCTTAGTTCTTTAAGGACCCTGGGGTACACCCCATCTGGCCCCATTGCTTTATCAACTCTTATTACTTCCAGTTCCTTCAGGACCCTTTCTCGTGTAAAGGGACTTATGTCCATTTCTGCACCATTCTCACCCTTGTACTCCTTCAGACCCATTATCCTCCTCTTCCTCAGTAAAGACTGAGCAGAAATACCTGTTCAATATGTCAGCTTTACTGTTGTCATCCTCCACGCTGCCCCCATCCTCTCCCTTCAGTCTCACTATCCCTCCCTTTGCCTTTCTTTTTCACTTATGTACCTGTAAAGGTTTTGTCCCTCTACCCACTGATTTTGCAATGTGTTCTTCTGTCTGAGCTTTGGCTTCCCTTACTGACCTCCCTGCCTCCCTTTGCTTCTCCTGGTACTTCTCCCTGTCCCCTTCTGCCTGTGTCTTTTTGTATTGCCTGAATGCAATCTTTTTGGCTTTCACTTTCTTTGCTACCTCTTTGGAAAACCAGAATGGTCTCCTCTTCCTTTTCCTCTTGCTAACCTGCTTAATGCATAATTCTGTTGCTCTTGTAATCCCCATTTTAAATACTGCCCACTGTTCCTCAACCCCTGATTCCTGCCCCATTCCCCTTAATGCCTCTTTCAAGTATCTCCCCATTTTCCCAAAGTCTGCCTTCCCTAAAATCCAGGATACGTATTTTTGTGTGGTTTGGTTCTACTCTTTCTGTGACTTCAAACCACAATGACTGGTGGTCATTGTTCCCCAGGTGCTCCCCTACTGTTACCCCCATCACACTGTCCCTGTTTGTGAGCACAAGGTCCAGCATTGCCTTCTGTCGAGTTGGTTCCATGACCAGTTGCTTGAGGAAGGCACCCTGAAGGGAGTCCAGGATAAATCTGCTCCTAGTTGATGCTGCTGCTGGGATGCTCCAGTCCACGTCTGGAATACTGAAGTCTCAACCAGTACTACCTCACCCTTGTCTGCCATCCTTTGGATGGCTAGCATCAACTCTATCTGTTTCTTCCTCCTGGGCTGGTGGTCTATAGACCACACCTGTCTTGAGATGGCTGGCCCATTTTCCTTTCCAGCTTAACCCACAGTATCTCTCTCCATTTTGTTCCTCCTGGATCTCTGTAGCCCTTATGTCATTTTTCACATACAGTGCCACTCCTCCTCCCTTCCTGCCTGCCTCTTCTGAATATGTTGTAGCCAGGTATGGCCATCTCCCAGTCGTGGCTATCATTACACCAGGTTTCAGTGATGGCCACAATGTCCAGGTATGACTGCACCATGACAGGCTCCAGATCTTCCATCTTGTTGCTAAGGCTCCTGGCATTCGCACACCTGGCTTTCCATGACTTGACCTCCCTAGACTGTTTCGCTGTTCTACTCCAGCCCCTTCCTTGGTTGTCCTTTATCCCTGGTTCTCCTTGTTGTCTGCCCTTCTGCTGAATTTTGCCCTTTTCTGCCTATCCACCTCTTAGGCAATCTCCATCTCTTGCACACTGCACTTGAAGATTGCCACTCCTCTGGTTCACTGGTTCCACTGCTAGCTGTGGGGGGTGAGCAAGTAGGTACCCTCCTTGCTGGCCTGCCACCCCCCTTTGCTAGTTTAAATGCTTGTCAATGTAGCATTTAAACTTATCATTGAGTGATTGGATTCCCCTCCAGGATGGATGCAGGCCATCAGGCTTGAACAAACCTCCATCCCTCCAGGTGGGTCCCCAGTCACCAATGGATCCAAACCCTTCCTCACAGCACCAGTTCTTCAACCATGAGTTAAAGTTCCTGGTGCATGCACCCCTATGCTCTCCCTTGCCTCTCGCAGGTAGTACTTCTGAGAAAGTGACAGAAGTAGCTACTTGCTTGAGACCCCTCCCCAATTTCCTAAACTTCCTTTGGCTCCCCATTTGCCAGGTCATTAGTACCTAGGTGGATAATGACATCCAGCTCACCCTCCCGTCTTGCCTTCCCAGTGATCCCCAGGATCTTCCTTCCATCCCTCTATGCCGTGGCACCTGGTAGGCACCTCACCTCCCTGTCCTCCCCCTCCTGTGTTCCTAGCTGGATCCCTCTTATGATGGAGTCCCCCACCAGGATTCGCTTCCTTCTCCTCTGGGGTCCACTGCTTTCCCCACTGAGGTCACCTCCTTGGCTAACCTCCACATCCTTTCCTTCCACTAGTCTGGGTACCTCTATTTGGTTGACCCCGTTTGCCTGTGTGGCATATGAGTTCTTGAGTGGAATAGGATCTGGGATGTGCCTCTGCCTGACCGCTCTAACCCTTCCTGAGCCCATTGTCATCCAAGTGCTCCTCGTTCTCGGCATCCTTTGAGACAGTTGCATTGGACTGGGTGGTCTCTGGATAGGGGTGATGGTACTCCTGACCCAGTTTACTTCCGCTCTGAGTCTGGCTACCTCATCCCGCAGTCCAGAGAGATGCATGCAGATAAGGCAGCACCTCAGTGTCCAGAAGGTCTGCCTGAATATGGCTGCCCCACAGCCACTGCATTGCACCACTCCCCACATTATACTGCAATTATACTGCTATTCCACTACTTGTCTGCTACTGAAGCTCTCCTAGTTCCCTTTTTATTAATTTACTGTCCTAAACATCCTGCCACTGATCCTCAGATACTTTTCTTTTTAAAAAAAGAAAATAAACCAATAAATAAATAAATGAGTCAAAACACTTGTCGTGCTGAGGGTGGGCTTCTTCACCCTTAGGCCCCTCCTACTCCACACCCCTTACTATACCCTGTGTTTAGCTCCTGTCAATCAGATTTAACAGGGCATATAATTAAGAGTTGGGAGAAGTGGGGGGAGAAAATTTGCAGCAATTAAAGACAGCAAAGAAATACACCACCACTACGTTTTAAATTTTCAACAGTCCAAAAACAATTCTAAGTAAAGACAACAAAGAAAGTACAGTGTCACTAAAAGACCACAATCTAAGTTTAAAAGAAAAATAGCAATTACCAGTTACTGTAAAGCACTGAATTGAATATGTTTCTTTCCCCTTTTGGCTTCTTCTGAGAAAATGTTGTCATCAAATTTTCAACATAGCCATTTTAAGACCTCTGCTCATTAACAGTGTCATTGTGATTTTCTTAATCTGTCCCAAACATTGATTTTGCATACCGACTGTGCCATTGTGTGCTACATGCGCGAAAACACATTTTGGGCAAGATGTGAAAAAAATGACAGCTGTACTGCTCATAAGGAGGTGTGGTAAAATGGCAATGTTGAAAATCTGGAGTGAAAATAGTAAAAATTCTCGAAGTTACGAGCATGCGTAGGAACTGCACAATGCACGCTCATAAAACAGTCATTTTAGGGAATTTTTTCACCAAATTTTCAACATAGGGTTTTGGGGGGCCTACCTCATGAACTGTGACACTGTTGTTTCATTACGCGATCTGAAAGGTGGTTCCATGCAGTGACTGCGAAATCACCTTTCGGGATCGAATAACAAAATGACACTGGCTGAGTTCATGAGGTGGGGTCCCAAGAACCCTATGTTGAAAATTTGGTGAAAATATTCGCCAAAATGGCCGAGATAAGCACCAAAGTTGGAAAAAAACCCTATTTATGTCATTATACAGCCTACCGGTATTTCTTCAGTTCACGGTCGGCTTTGAAGATTGCCAATGTTTTCCCGGTCCACCGAAGATCGTCGCACCAGTATCCGGAGGTAAGTATAGGGTGAGGGTGTGTGTGGGCATGGGTTGGGGGAGAGAGCAAGAGAGTCAACAAGGGACTGTTTTCTTTTGTTCTAGGTGTTTTTTCTTTTTTTTTTTTTTAAAAGACGACGTGGGACTTTTGCCACGCTGGAGTGGGCTCCCAGCATGGCACCTGCAAGTTTGTTGGGGGGGACCAGTGGAGCCGACGGGGGACTGGGCACCCCCCGTGGTCCACAGACTTCTGCCACGCTGGTGTGGACTCCCAGCGTGGCACCAGGAAGTTTGCTGTTTGTGGGAGGCAGTGGAGCTGACGGGGGGATTGGGCACCACCGGTCATACAGTGTGCAGGGCTGGACCCAGGCGCGTGAGCATGCTGGGCGTGGGCTCCTGGGTGCTACCTAGGTGTTCCGGGGCAGGGGGTCCAGAAACGAACTGACAGTTCAGATGCAATGCTGACATAGGCAATTTGCATACTGCCGATGGCAGTATGCAAACTGCCTACACATTACCACCGCTGATTGTAGCGGTGGTTTTCTCAGAACTGTACGCCACTGCATCTGAACAGCTGTCATAGACAGCTCGGACATTCACTGGTGCAGTGCAGCTGCGCATGCAAAAAGGAGCAGGGCATTGGAAGTGGGGAGGCTCACCTACGAAAACTTGTGTTGTGGCACTATGTTTCTTACACATGCGTACAAGCAAACATAAAGAGAGTCTGGGAAGGGGTGTGTCCTTAGACTTCTCTTAGTCGGTTTCATTCTGTTCCAGCTAGCAGGTAAGGATGGCATATACCAACTGGGTGTCTATAGGAGCCGACATACAATATGTTTTTGCAATCTCAAGCTGGAGTGTGTTCATTTATACTTGACTGGATGGTTTATTTGGGCAAATGACACCATCAAAAATATTTTTTCAACTGTCTACTTTTGGTGTTTTCCTGCTAAACATAGATCTTGTAAGTGGGCCGGCCAGTCAGTGTAGCTGCCGTGTTGCCACCTGCAATGCTGGCAACCAAGGTTTGAGAACAAGCCCAGAATGGAGGACTTATGGGCGGGCTGAGCTTCCCAGAGGACACTCCTTATGGAAGGGAGGTCTGTGGGCTCTGCTATTCTACCCTCTCCTTGGTGGCCACAGTTGGTGGTGCAGTGGAGGCTGTGTGTGGATGGGAGGACAAAAACGGACTCCACAGCAGCATGCTCTGCACGAGCAGTCCCGGAGCCTTTGCCATCGGCACTGTATGGTGTGTACAGAATAAAGGAAAATCCCAGGCCTGCATGAATAACATGACTGATACTCTTGGGCTTCATGCCAACACCAGAGACGCTGACTAGACAACGCCTGAGTGATGCAGCCTCTAAGGCCCCACCACAGGAAGAGAGCCATGGAGCAAACAAGGAAATCCAGCCAGGAAGTGCTGCGAGGGTGCCAATAGGGCGAACAGGTGTATGCTGAAAAAGAAGCATAAAGAAAATATTTGAAAAACAAATAAAAACTCTTTTCGGTAGGTACTCGCATATATTATTTTATCCCTCACCTTGCAAATAATGAAATGCCCACATTGTTAAGGATAGCAGTCCCATCCTGGAACAGCTCAGACTATGTGAATCCCCGTCATCACCGCCAGTTCACCAATGAGGAGAGTGGGACAAGCTGCTGCCTTCACAGCCAACATCAGCAGTTCATCCTGGTCAAACAGTGAGAGGTATTCAAGTGTGGGGAGGTTTCCGTGCAGTACTGTTCACATCCCACTGACCTCTGGTGGTGCAGCTCTTAAGTTCAGGGGGCACTACACAATACATTGGGCCCACAGCACTACTTACATCTCTCTGACCTGGAGTGGTGCTTAAGTTTGGGAGGGAGACTCCAGAGTTTGAATATATTGTCCCCTTAACGCTGCTTATACCCAAGTAGCCTGGGGTGGGCCTACTTACTGTATGTTCTGGTGGAGGTCCCAGAGTACACTGTCCCTACAGCACAGTTTACACCCCACTAGCCTTGTGTGGGTCTGGCTCAAGTTCAGCTAGGCATCCCGAAGTCAGTATGTGGTTCCCCCCCAAGTCCTGCTCACACCACAATGGTCAGAACAGGAGACTCAATGTCCCTTCTAAAGCCAGTCCCCTGTGTGTCAGTACTGAGCACTACTGATAAACCACTGGCCATTCATGGATCTCTCAGGTAGTACCTCTCATGCCACCCTTTATTTAGCGCATTTCAGTGATGCTTCTGGATCAGGGTGGGACAAATCTGGTAGCCAGGTCACCAATGGACATTGAAAAAATACGTTTTGGCTTCCAGATTTTGAAAGCTAGTAGCCAAATGACAACCAATCCTAAAACTGATTTGTCCAACCCTGTTCTGGACTGTAATGAACAGATATAGTGAGGACTCTGATGGTGAGCAAGAACAGACTAAGAACGTGTGTGTGTGTGGGGGGGGGGGGGAGGACCGCACATGCAGACTGATGCTGATGAACAAGTAAGGAACATTACATTACAGTCATCAGCTCATAAATATACCTAGAATCGACAGCAGCATCATCTTCTATGGTCCCTCCAACAGTATTCTGTGTTTTATTTACTTTTTATCTTCCCCCTACCCCCATCAACTATCTCCTACAAACAGAGATGAGAAAGAAATAAGTGCCTCAGCTGGGACTTGAACCCAGGCTGCCCAGAATACCGTTCCAATTGCGCTAACCAGCTGCGCCACTGAGACAACTGGAACCTGGGCTTTCCCCAAGCACATTACTCTTTCTCAAATGCACAACCAAATGGCAATACAAATATTTACAATCACACAAGAGTGTGGTGTGCATATTTATGGAACACACACTAACAGAGGTGAGAAAGTAGTAAGTGTCTCAGCTGGGACTTGAACCCAGGCCACCCAGAATACTGTTCAGACTGCGCTAACCAGCTGCGTCACAGACAACGGGAACCTGGGCTGTCCCCGAGCACATTACTCTTTCTCAAATGCACAACCCAATGGCAACACAAGTATTTACTTGTTACAATCACACAGGAGTGTGGTGTGCATATTTATGGAACATAAACAAACAGAGGTAAGATAGAAGTAAGTGCCTCAGCTGTCATCAACTATCTCCTCCTCTTTCTTCAGTTAGTCTTTTTGCCAACCTGCAAGACTCACAGGTCATCCTCCATGCTCTTCGACCAGACTTTCGGCAACCCATGGGGAAAGCTGCCAGTTCCTGCCATGGGCTTACTCAAGTTCGCCACAAGCAGCAATGAGAGGAGCCTGTGAGTGGGTGAGGAGTGCACCTGGGGTGGGAGCTGAGGGGACGCTGGTGGCGTATTCTCCCATGACTGCAAATACAACCCCAACTCTCCATGGATGACAATGCCACAGCAGCAGGGAAGCTGTCTACCTCCACCAGAAACTAAAAGCACTGCTTCTCTATGTGCCAATGTCCTGAGGCAGTGAGTGGGGCTGGCAACATGAACCTGTGTCTCCCATAAAATTAACACAATACCACCAGTTTCAACAGGCCTGGCTTTGACCGCATTCTCAAATGCCAGTGCCCTATCTGATTACTCACCCTGCTTCTCTGCTGTCGCCTCCTCCTCCTCCTCCTGAAACATTCTGGGTCTAACTTACCTACATCCCATTGCTGGCCAGCAACTTCATAACATATATGACCTCACAATTAGCAATGCATGCACCCACACTCACTTACAGATTCTCTTCACAGATACATAGACGATTAAGGACAGAAAAAAACTGTGAGTTCATCAAGTATGCCCTTCTGTCCTGTTGTCCTATATTGAATTACTCTGGCCTTCCAGAGCTCTTCCTAACCCTGGCCTCCTTTGTTTTACTAACATCCCCTTTGAGGATGGCACAATGCTCTTTAAAACCTGATATAGTCCCAGCATTATCTGCATTACTGGGTAGATTGTTCAAAATATCCACCACCCACTCTGTGAAGAAACACCTACTGTCATCCTTCTTGAATTTCCCCCTTCCAGCATAAGGTTGTGTCCCCTGGTGGTTACACTGTTCCTCAGCTTAAATAATCCTCAAAACCTACTGCAAACTCATTCACTGCTACGTTTGCAAAAAGGAAAGCAAATCAAAAAACCTGAAGCCGCAGATCAGAGACTGAATTTGTCTCATGCAGCTGCCCTCTCACCCTTCCTTTACAATAAATCAGTCAGGCAAAAAACAGAGGGCAGCGCCTTGGCCACTCAAGCATGCCAAGATGGCAATTCTCCAAATGAAAGCCTGGCTCATGGGAGGGGGAGGTCAGGCAAGGTTCCTGCTTGGCAACTCTGCAAGGAAGAGTCAGCTCAAGTCATTCTGGGAACCAAGACTAGTAGACAGCAGACAAAAAGCAGCCTTTTACTGGGATGTGGCACTAATGTCATGACTGGGACTAGACATAAAAGACAGGATTACCGAGGCTCTGGGCTCCAGTGTTCCTCAGTCCATTGTGGTAATACCAGAGCTCATCTGGAAATGGATCATTTGGTATTAGATAAGTGTATCTTCACCAGAAAGCTGCAATCAGGGAAAGCCCAGGGTAGGAGTGAGGATGTCCCTAGTGGCAAAAAAAAAGGCAGTAACACACAAAATCAAAGTTCCTGTAATTCTTCCAAGCAAAAATGTTGCCATGTTCTATAAAGTGTGCACACCCACTTGTGGAGGTGTTGTGGGAAAACAGACAGACCAGACACCGAACTTCAGGTTCAACACAAAATCTGTGTGTGATGATTATTCAAAATACAGAGGAAAACCTTCAACAATGGCATATCCCTTCTTCAATACATCAGTTTGCAACGACAGACTATGAATGTCCTTCCTCTGCACTTAATCAGCATCTACTGACCCCACTGATCTAACTTTTCAGTTGAGATTCAGCTTTCCCTATGTGGGCCTTGTTTGCTTGGGTGGTGGGAGCTCAAATTAAAAAAAAAAAAAAAAAACCTTGAGACAAAGAACCTCAGTGCAGAAGCACTGAAGCAAGGGTTACCCCAAAGGGCATTGGCAATAAAGTCAAGTTTCAAAGAAACACAACATCACACATACCCCAATAATGCAAAGCATCATGGGATGTAGATGCAAATCACCATGAAATTTCAGAGTGGTTCAGTCTACAGCAGGAATGCATGGTATCAAGAGGGCTCTCAAACAATCTGCAATTTACATGCATTTAACAACACAACGGGGGTTCTGATACCTCTACCTCGGTAACTTAATTTCTATAATACCGTCATTACTTTTTACCTTTATCAAAAACACCTAGTGCCATGGTATTGTCAACATTTACAGGTTTCATACACAAGATATATGCATCAAGGTATTTATGACATAGTGTTATCACATACTAAATACAACAACGAGGAACACAGCCTGTTGTTTTACATCAGCTCGGAGGCCACCACAATAACCTCTCTGTACAAGGACCTGACGGGGAAAAGAAAAATTAAAGAGGACACTATAGCATAGTCAAGAAAGGGGATGGGGGTGCCCATAGGTGGCCAACCTTATGGACTAGAAATTGTAAAGGATAGATGAGGCTAAGAAATAGAATAACTAACATACTAACATATTAAAATTGCCAGCAGAGTAGGCCTAATGGTCTTTCATGTGTGCTCATTAGTCATCCCTATACTAGGTGCCGACTTTGCTGCCCCCCCCACCGCCTTGGTTTTCTTTATCCCCAATCCAAGATATTCCCCTTGTATTGGAGTTCCTCTGCTTAACTCTCCCCCATACCTGTCCCAGCCCTTCTTGAACCTTTCTACAGTCTCTTCCTCCACCAGTCCCCTGGGCAGTGTATTCCATGGTTCCACCACCCTCTCAGTGAAGTAGAATCTCCTCCTGTCCCTCCTGAGTCACCCCCAGTTTCCACCCGTGCCCTCTAGTTGCCCTCCTTTCCTTTGGAACACCCTTATTAATCCCCTTCACATACTTGAAGACCTCTATCATGTCCCCTGTCTCTCCTCTCTTCCAGAGTGTACATGTTGAGCTCCTTGAGCCTCTCCTCGTAGGTCCTTTCCCCCAAGCCCCAAATCATTTGGGTTGCCCTCCTCTGGACCCTCTCCAGGAGTGCAATGTCCCTTTTTAAGTGCAGTCTCCAAAACTGTACACATTACTCGAAGTGCAGCCTGACCAAGCAGTTATACAGAGGGAGGATCACTTCCCTCCTTCCGGAGGTAATCTCCCTAGTGATGCATCCCAGCATCCTACTGGCTTTGGCCGCTGCCCCCTTACCAGTCTCAGAGTTGTTCATTTTTAATATCCACATCCCCCCCCCCCCGGTCCCTCTCACCCATCGAGACTTGTAGTGTTTCTTCCCCAGGGCATACACCTGATTCAGGTTTCTGGCCCCCAGGTGCAGAACCCTGCATTTCCCTGCACTAAACTTCAGTTTCCACTTTCTCAACCACCTCTCCAGAGCCTTCAGGTGCTGCTGCTGCAGGGCCACTCTCCCCTCCTCACCATCCACCTGCTTCCAGCTTCGAGTAATCCACAAAGAGACTCATTTCACTCCTGATAACCTTCCTTATGTCAGAGACATAGGCATTAAACAGAAGGGGCCTTAGGACCGATCCTTGGGGGACCTACTAATGACCCTCCTTGGGGATGAGATTAGCCCCCCAACCCCCACCCTCTGAGTACACTCAGAAAGCCAATTTCCTATCCATCTAATCATCTGCTTCCCCACCTCCATTTCCCCCAGCAGGCCACCATGAGGCACCGAATCAAACACCTTGCTGAAGTCGAGAAAGAGGACATCCACCAGCCTACTCTGGTCCAGGCACTCGTCACCCAATCGTAGAACTCCACAAGGTTTGTCTGACATGATCTTTCTGGGACGAAGCAATGCTGTATGTCATCCAGGTACCCCAATTTCTCCAGTACCCCCCTAGCCTTTCCTTGATAATACCCTCCATCACCTTGCCTACCACCAATGTAAGGCTAACGGGCCCATAGTTTCCCACCTCCTCCTCTCATGTTCCTCCCTTGTGGATAGGCATGATATGGGCCACCCTCCAGTCTCAGGTTACCCACCCCATCCTCAGAGAGATGTTGAAAACCTCTGTCGGGGGGCCACCAGGACTGTTGCAACAGATTTAAGAAAAAGTCTATCCTTAGGAGTGGCAGGATCTCCTTGTCACATATCCCCCACCTTAAGAGGGAAGCACATATTTCAGACTGCTTACCACCTTCCTGTCCCAGGAAGGAGCTTCCACCCATCCATCTTTAGAAGCTCCATCTCAGGGTCCTTATTAACGATACACATTCCATCATAAACATAGTGGATACCATCATTCTTTACCCTGAGGAGTTAGCACATTTCTGAACAGAGATAAATGGTACCAGTCTCTGTACTATCTCATGTTAGGAAAAGTCTGTCATATTTTACTGACCGAAAATCTGGATGGCTGTAAAGTCCAGTGCCATGGAAAGACTTTCTCTGGGGTGAGTAACTGGCTGCTCCAACCCCACCAGACATGTCAGTTTTAAGCAGGGGCCCATTCCTCGGTTCAGCCCCTTTACATAAACCCACTATGTCTCTTCATTCATTCATTTCATTTGCTACTGATACAGACACCTGAGGGTAGACACTATAGGTGTTACCCCAACACAGGTTCCAATCCTTTTTAAATATTGTGCTTATTTCAGCTGTTACCATCTGGCATCTTGTGACCTGTGTGGGGGTTTTCCCTTTTTCAAAGGGTGCCATTTCTTTCTTTAATGACCTCTACCCTTTGGGATACTCTTTCCATAATCTGGATATTAGTTCCTCTGCTGTTCCCCAGCAGGTACCTCTATCTGGTTGCACATAAGATAGGTCTTAAGATAGGCCGTCACCTGTACATTCCTGGCCAGTAATAATACAGTGTTAACTGAGCGAATACCCCACCATGGCTCAGATGCCCACAGCGACTAAAGTGAGCAGCCTCTATCACTTGTCTGTAGGCCTCAGGCACCACTACCTGGACATCCACACTTTTTGTACAGGGGTTGGACCTCATGTGGCACAGAACACCCTCCTTAAGTTCATACTACCAACACTGTTTTGCCCCACACCACCATTAATCTGCATACCCTCCTTGATCTTAACTTACTGTAACAGTTTGGCAACATTAGCATCTTTAGCCTGCAGTATACCCAAGTCAATACTGTTAATAGATTTAGCTGTATCAATACAAGAAAAAGTCCCTTCAGCCTCACAGGCTTCTTCTTGCTTGCTTGGAGTCTTCAACCCCAGTGCAATATCACTATGCACAGTATTACCTGGGGTCTCCCATTCAAGTTCCATACTTGCAGGGTTTTAAACAGCCGGCATCGCATCACAATCAGCGATGCAAACCGGCTGCTCATTCAAGTCAAACTAAGGAATGGATCGCAAAAGAGTGTGATCCATTTTTCTGTATGTTTTTGCATTCCAATACGGATTCCCCGGGAACTAACTGTTTGTTGCCAAGCAACAGTCCTTGTGGTGCAGCGGGACCACTTGCAGTTCCAGATGGTTGCTTGGCAACAAATACTTCACAAGAGTGCCAAGCAGTGGAAACTAAAAAGTAATAACAGTATGTTATGCGTGGTCGGTCCAGCTTGCTAGCTCTCTGCCAATCTGCGCATGACTGTTTTCACCTGCACGCAGGATTCTGTAGGCAGACCACAGTCAAACTTCCATCTAGAGCAGACTCCTGAATGGGAGTTGATTGAGGGAGCAGTCCCATGCCATGACCATCCCGATGCCCAGTTCTCCAATGTCCATCAACCTGCCCGTCATCGTGCTTGTCCCTCCCTCCCAATCCTTGGACTGCCAGAACGTCCAAGACCCCCACCTGTGACTGTAGTCATCACTGCAGCCTTGTAACTCATCCAGAGGACTGTGTGTAGTTGCGTCGGTCAGTGTGGAGTTTGACAGGTTGTGAGCAATCCAGCGGAGGCACTCTTGTGGCGGAACAACAGTACCCCACAGTGCTGCCACTGCCAGACTGATACTGTCATGATGCCAGCCCACTGGTAAGTTGATTTGACCATTACAACAGCTAACATCACTGGGGGGGGTCAAACCAGGTTGTGTTGGTCATGGTATCTGGTGCTTTCAGGCGACGTAAGAGACTTTTTCAGAACCACATAGTATGCAAGTGGAGGTTGTGGGACTCAAACAGGTCTGCTGGAGTGAGTGGGGTCTAGTTCAACACATGGTCTAGCAGGTTCCTTCACCCTCTCTTGCATGGCTCTGACGCCTCTTTAGTGGAACTTTTTATTCTGCAGCAGAGATCTGCCAAATCATATTTCATGAACAGAATGTGAATGTTATTCCTGTAAGAAAATGTTGAGCTTGGGGACAATGGATTAGGACTTACAAATAGAGAAACACTGTCTGAAATTGTGCAGGGGCTGTGAAACTCAATTACAGGAATTAAATTGATGAATTAAAACAAGTATTCCTTTCTATAGTCCTAATTGGCTAACAAGATAATACAAAGAAGTTCATAGTTCCGCAAAATAAAATTTCCTGTAGTATGCACTGCCATATAGTAATTACAGTTTATATTCTTTGGTAACCAGATAGGGCCAACTAGATGCAAGTGCCGGTTTTCTGGGGAGGTTCAGTGACTTGCTCAAAGTGACACAGTATGCAAGTAGATGTTGTGGGGATCAAACCCAGGTATGCTGAATGTACCAAGCTCGCTCACAGCTCATTTCTCTAACCCTAGGCTATACTGGCAATTAAGGGGGGGGGGTGTTGAAAAAGTACAGTTACGTAAGAACTTACCGTAACAGTAGATCTTCGAGAGAGGCTCTTGCAGTAGGTAATTACATATAGGACTGACGCCGTCCGGCGGCAGTACCCCAGGGAAAAATTTCTAGCTAGCAGTCCCTGGTGAGAGACTGCCCCCATGTCAGGTGACCGGCGTCATACGACGTCGGTATAAAGGGGCAGTCCCGGACGCCCGCCTTCCAGTTCTTTCCCGCCACAGGCCCGGACAAGAGAGAAGCGGACGTTTCCATTCCTGGAAAAGGAGCTGAAAAAGCCTAGGGGGATGGAGGGGGGGAAGGTATTACCTACTGCAAGAGCCTCTCTCGAAGATCTACTGTTACGGTAAGTTCATACGTAACTGTACTATCTTACTTCGAGAGGGCTCTTGCAGTAGGTAATTACATATAGGACTGAATCCCAAGCAGTCTGGAACAAGGAAATAAGGCACCGGGATGAGGGGACTACTATAAAAAGTAACCCTAGCTGTGCAAGCCTCAAGACAGGAGGCGTTGCAAAACAGCCAGCCCGAAGCCTGCTCTACGGCGAGAGGCAATGTCCAAACTGTACTGTTTCGTAAAGGTATGAACAGAAGTCCATGTGGCGGCAGCGCATATGTCTGCCGCAGACATTCTTGAAACAAGCCGCAGAGGCAGCTACTCCTCTTGTGGAGTGGCCTCTGACTTGACCCGGGAGGGTCTTTTTGTACTTGTCATAACAGAAAGTGATGCAATGAGCCAACCACTTAGACAGGCATTGCTTGGAAACAGCACTGCCTTCCCTTTTGTCAGCAAAAGAGATGAACAACTGATCAGTCTTTCTGAGATCCTTCGTCCTGTTGGTGTAGTATCTCAGAATCCGGTGAACATCCATAATATGGAGTAAATATTCCCCTTGGTACTCTGCTACTACTTTGGGTAGAAACTTAGGATTCGTGCGAAGAGCAACTCGTTCTTTGTGAAAAATCAAGTAGGGGATTTTACACATCAGGGCCTGAAGCTCGGAGATTCTTCGAGCCAAAGTGATAGCCACCAAGAAGAGCGTCTTCCACGAAAGAAACTTCAAATCTGCAGAAGCTGCAGGTTCAAAGGGAGGAAGAGTAAGTTTCTTGAGAACAAAATTCAAGTCCCAAGGGGGGGCAGGAGTACAGATGGGGGGCCTCAAATGGAGGACCCCTCTGAGGAAGGTCTTAAAGACCTCCAGTTGAGCGAAAGCTTTATCTGCGAAGGGGACATGGTAGGCTGAGATAGCTGCCATGTGAACCTTCAAGGAGGAATGGCTGAGACCCAGGTCGAACAGATGACGTAAGTACTCCAGCAGAAAAGCCACTGAACAGGAGAAAGGTTCCACATTCTTGGAGGCTGCCCAAATAGAGAATCTCTTGCACTTCATGGCATAAGTGGACCTGGTGGAGGGCTTTCTAGTCTCCACTAAAATCTCCGCCACTTTTGGAGACATACCAAAATGGGATTGGGCTAGGTCTGCAGGAGCCATGCAAGCAGCTGAAGGGATTTGAGGCCTGGATGGACGAGGGTCCCCTGATCCTGGGTCAGCAAACCTCGAGAAAGAGGAAGAGGAGGATCCTCTGAATATTGTTGTAGAAGAGAGAACCAGATTTGCCTGGGCCAGAAAGGAGCGATCAGAATCTTTCTCGCTCCTTCTGAGGCTAGTTTCTGCAATACTCGTGGGATCAAGGAAATTGGAGGAAAAGCATAGACGAATCTGTCCTTCCAGTCTAGAGACAAAGCGTCGCTCCAGAAAGCACCTCGCTCTGGAACAAGCAAGCAAAAGGTGGGAAGTTTTGTGTTTTGGGGGGAGGTGAACAGGTCTACCTGTGAAGTCCCCCAAAGCTGAAAGATATCGTCTAGTACCCCTTGGTCCAGTTCCCACTCATGAGCCAGAGCAGAAGAGCGGCTTAGCTTGTCTGCCAGAGTGTTGTCGACTCCTGGAACATGAATCGTCATTAGGTGAAGGTCGTGTTGTGTTGCCCAATCACTGCCTACCTGCATAGAGGGTAGGACCGAGTTCCTCCCTGTTTGTTGATGTACCACACTACACACATGTTGTCCGTCTGGACGGCTAGGTGGCCGGGAAGGATGTATTGGTGAAGGGCTTGGAGAGCATACAACACAGCCCGAAGCTCGAGCACATTGATATGGAGAGCTTGTTCCAGCCTGGACCAGGAGCCCTGGGTCCAATGAGGACCTAGATTAGCTCCCCAACCTTCGCCTGATGCGTCTGTAGTCAGAGTCTGGGAGGATGAAAGAAAGGGACCCCCCGAAACAGGTTCTCTCGAACCATCCACCATTGCAAGTCTCGCACCATCGCCGATGAGATCAGAACTAATCGATCTACAGCCCGCTGAGAGCGAAGAGTCCACTGAGAGATCCTCATGTGGAGTCGAGCTCGGGGGACCATCGTAATAGCGGCCGCCATGAGCCCCAGAAGACGGAGGACCAACCTCGTCGAGACCCTCCTACATTCTGATAGCAGGGAAATCTGGGTTTGAAGAGAGGTCGCCCTGTCCGGAGGCAGGAAGGTCTTGCTCATGGTCGTATCGAGGATAGCCCCGATGAACGATAGTCTCTGGGAAGGGTCCAGATGAGACTTGGAATGGTTGATGGTAATACCCAGGCAAGTGAAAACCTGCTGGGTAAGGGAGAGAAAATGCAGGAGTTCCTCCCTGGATTAGGCCACCAGGAGCCAGTCGTCCAGGTAAGGGAACACCTGTACTCCCATTGTACGCAGGTGGGCCACTACCACAGCCAGGCATTTGGTAAATACCCGGGGGGCCAAGGATAGACCAAAGGGGAGCGCCTTGAATTGGTAGTGGTCTCCCTGAAACGCAAAACGAAGATACTTGCGATGGGAAAGGCGAATGGGAATGTGCAGATAGGCATCCTGCATATCCAGGGCACAAAGCCATTGACCCGGCTGAAGGAGGGGCAGAAGGCTCTGCAGAGAGAGCATCCTGAACCTTTTGTATTCTACATAAAGATTCAGGGAACTGAGATCTAGAATGGGTCTGAGATCTCCCATCTTCTTTGGGATCAGGAAGAAATGGGAATAGTAACCCGTCCCTTGAAGATGAAGGGGAACAGGTTCTATCGCCTGCTTCATGAGAAGAGCCGAGATTTCTTCCCGGACCAAAGGAAGGTGTTCCCTTGAATAGGACGACTTCAGAGGGGGGTGGCGGGGTGGTTTCTGAAGAAACTCTAAGGAGTGCCTTTCCGCTATAAGCTGGAGCACCCAAGAATCCGTGGTTATCCTTCCCCATCCCGGAAGGTGGAGGGAAAACCTCCATCCTACCGGTTCCTCTGGGAAGTCCAGAGGCAGTGGGAGAGGAAAGGAGTCAGGTGGTGTGGGGCAGCGCCGCAGCTGAAGCACCCGCTGCTTTTTTGGGCGGAGGGGGCTTAGCAGCTGCGGGGGCCCGATGTTTGGTGGCCCGCCTTCCCTGTGGTTTCGCCCTTGGCCGAATCCGTCTGCCAAAGGGACGGCGCTGCTGTTGATAGGGACGGTACATGTACTCCACTGATTTCAGAGCCGTCCCCTTCTCCTGCAAATCGGTGATGATGTTCTTGACATCACCTCCGAAAAGCACCGACCCCCGGAAAGGTGCCTCCTGAATAGCGGATTGCACTTCCGGGACCAACCCTGACACGTGGAGCCAGGCATGACACCGTAGACCCACGGCAAAAGTGGAGCTCTGCCCGGCAGTGTCCACTGCATCGTATGTCGCCCGCAGAATGTGGCGACTGGCCGAACGAGCAGAACGGACGAGGTTGGCTAACTCCTGTTTGACTTGGGTGTCAGGCAAGAAGTTCAGCTTGGATTCCACCTGAGTAAGGACAGCCTTCTGGTAATCCCCCATGTGGCGACGTAGTTCAGGGCCCGAATTCCCAGTGTGGAGGAAGCGTAAATCTTTCTTCCATACTGGTCCAGAAGGCGAGATTCCTTATCAGGAGGGGACGAGCTAAGATGCTTTGGGTGTGCCGACCGGCCATGAGCGGCGCTAATCACAATCGAGTTGGCCAGAGGGTGAGAGTCTAGGTAGTCAACACCCTCAGGAGCCTGGTATAGCCTGTTCGACTTCTTTGGAAGTGGGGCTAACGTCGACAGCTGTTTCCATATCGTGGTGACAAGGTTGGCATGAGGCTCTATCCAGGGTGGCACTAATGTAGGAGCTGTCACGGGCAGATCCAGATGTTCAGCAAGTTTCAGTTGCTGAGGATCTGGTTCCAAAGAGTGCCACTGATGCACCTCCTGGATTTTTCTAAGCAACTCCATAAAAGATGGATCCTCCAGAGGAGACTTCGGAGGAGTCCTCGGCCGGGGCTTCGACGGAGAAGCGGGGCTCGTCGTCTCTCTCGGAGCATCCTTCGGAAGAGTCCGAGGAATCCGAGAGTGAAGAGGAGGAAGAAGAATAAGACTCCCTGACCAGACTAGGGGGAGGAACGGGTTCCTTGGGTAGTATCCGTAAACACGTATCCTGCCCCTCTCTGGACCCAGATGGGAGAACCCTGGAGTCCGAAGGTGGAGAGGGAGTGTGCCGCCTCGGACGTACGGGAACCTGGGGCGGCACCGTCATCATAAGGCGGCTCTCAACCTCCTTGATGAGCTGAGCCTTGGCCTCGGCCCACCAGGAGGCCAGAGTCTCCTGCAGATCCACCGGCAGCTGTGGGGGCGGTGGAGGTGGAGGAGGAGGGGGAAAAGTGTACGGGTTATACCCGTGAGGAGAGTATCCGAAACCCGGCTGCGGGAAATCTGGCGTTGGGTACTGCGGCGTCGGAAAAACCGCCGTCAGGTACTGAGGCGCAGGATACTGCGGTCCCGGGTGACACGGCGTCGGATAAGACAGCAGGTACCCAGGGCCGGGTGGCTGCCGGAGCAGCTGCCCGCCGGGCGGCCCACAGGAGGGTCCACATTAGAGGGCCCGTCGGAGGGGGGACTTCCGGACGTGGGATGTCTCCTGGGGCCTGTAGAACCGCGCCGGGCCGCGCCGGAATTACCAGTAGAGGTGGGCCAACATCAGATCCGGTTCCAACGGAGGGGGGGGGTCTGATGGAGGAGGAAGATCCCCCACATCACCCGGGGATGGAGGAGAGAAATCCCCAGGGTCAGGCTGGGGTGACTTTGGGTCCCCGGATGGCAGCGAAGGCTGCGGGGAACCGGGTACGACGGACATGGGGGGTCCATCGTCGGTTCCATCGCCCACCAAGCATCGGAGGAGCCGACGTGTGGTTTGAGGGCGAGCTCCCAGCGGGCGCCAGAGGAGCCGGCGTCCAGCTTACGGGAGCCATCACCGGAGGCGGGCTGAGAGGAAGGGTCGGCCCAGTCCGGTGGTGTAGAGGCGCGCCGCCCCAAAGGGTCGGGGGTCTTACCAACTCTCTCCATGCGGAGGTCAGAGGAGCCGACGCATGATTTAGAGTAGTCACCCATGCCAGTAGGCCACAAGCCTGCAGCCAAACCAGGGAGGAGACCTCCAATAGCCGGGCGCCACGCAAGGCCTGAGCGCCAGAATGGGTGGGCCGCGCCGCCTCTCAGAAGCCTTGAGACAGCCGTCAAGGAGGCGGTCCCCGAGGGGACGTTACCCGAGTCCCTGCGTCTCCCGAGGGAGACGCGGTAGAGGAGGTCTTCTCCCAGTGCCTCTCCTTGTCTTTCTTTTCCAATGTCCTTCGGGGGAAGTGGACGCCTGCCTCAGCTTTTTTGGTTCTTTTTCCACAGAACTCATCTTTTTCTTGAGAAGATGGGCTTCCAGGGATTGTTGGCATCGTTTTCGGGTAGCCGCATTGAAGCTGAGGCAGTGTTGGCACTTCTCGACCAGGTGATCGGGGCCTAGGCAGAAAAGGCACAGGGAATGGCCGTCCTTGTGTGGCAGTTGGGCGCCGCATGAGTCGCACTTGTTTTTGTGCTCGGAGGGTGTAGGGGACGACATACACTGACGATGACCTGACGTTATAAAAAAATAAATAAATAACTAATTTTCAGTAAAACCGACGAAAGATATGGGCTGATGAAGCACGAACTTTACCTCGAGGCGCTGCACGAGCTAACGGCAGGAAAGAACTGGGCGGGCATCCGGGACCACCCTTTATACAGCGTTATATGACGCAGTCACTTGATGTTGGGGCGTCTCGCTGTGGGACTGCTAGCTAGAAATTTTTCCGGTAGTCCTGCTACCGGCCGGCGTTAATCCTATATGTAATTACCTACTGCAAGAGCCCTCTCAAAGTAAGATCAGATCACGCAAAGACAGAGCTCATTTTAATGAGAATTTTTATTGTATGTATACATTTTAGTATTTTTTATTTTGCTAATCAAATTGAGGCAAGTGTTATGCATCCTCACAATTGATTAGCACTTTCACACGCAAAACTGCTAATCAATTTTCGCAGCTTATTTAAAACTCTGATACTTGCATCTCCGACCTCCAACAGGTAACATCCTGGGAACACAGGCAACAAAGGAAAATCCTGCTCAGTCAGGGGGTCCTCTTCAAGCTGAGCCCACGAAAAATCCTCCTCCGATTCTTTATCAAAACTCCCTAGCACGGACCTCTCGAGCACCTGGCACCGGTGTTCTGCCTCTCTGCATAGACTCATCCTCCGTTTCTAACGAATTTGAATGCCTGTCGCTCAAGGCTGCGATCTCGCATACCAGTGTGCTCTGTGTAACAGGATGCTATAGGCCTCCATCCTCTGTTGCATCTAAATGCTATGCTGGGGCAAGGTTTGTTGGAAACAATCATTCTAGGGTATATTAATTTCAACTGGCTATCCAATACATCAGCTCCACTCACATCTTTCTGTGACGCCCATGGGCTAACGCAACTTACTGACGAACCAACACGCCCCAATAAAAAGATCCCCAGCAACAGTACCCTACTGGATGTTATCCTAGTGAGCAACCCTCATCTTTTTTCCCCACATTGGTACCTTTTTCACTGACATCAGCGATCACTGCTTCATTGCTGGTATAAGATCAGTCAATAAACCACTGCCTACAACAAAGTTCTCCGTGAAGAGGTCTAGATGCAACTTCGATCTACTCGCTTATCTTGACGAGCTAAAACACTCCCTGCATTGGCAGGACTTCTACCTGGCAAGTACAGTAAACATTGCTTATGACATCTTCCATGAAATCTTGTCAGGGGCTCTGAACAAGCATGAACCTCTGGCAAAAGTCCGCGTAAGGAATAAAGCCTGTAGATGGTTTTCCTCAGAACTTAAGACCATGTTGCTAGACAGGGATATGCTCTGGGGAAAAAAGCACGTAGAAACAAGACCACTACGGACTGGAGTCAGTTTAGGAGGGCACAACATTTATGCACAAAAATGGTTAGAGAGGCAAAGGCTGCATTTTTTCGCTCTGAATTTGACTCTGCTGCCAAGAGCTCATCTAAATTCTAGAAAACTATTAAGGACCTGTCAGACCATACATCTGGAAACTCCCTTCTGGCTAATTCCTGTCCAGAGAGACTTCTGCTGCACAGAATCGACCGGTTCAGCTTTTCGGACTGCTGACAGAAGTCTCCAGCCCAGAGAAGCTTTTTCTCAGCTAAGATGCGAGGAGTTTGCTCGATTCTTTGCAGATAAGGTTGCCAGCATCAGGTCTGGCATCGGTTCATCCTCTCCTATAAGTGGTTGCAGTGGTCAACAGGAAGTGACTGGCACTTTGTCTATCTGGTCAGATTTTCACCAGCTGGAGTTCAATGACATTGTGAAGATTATCCAAACATTGCGTCCAACCAGTTGTAGTTTGGATCCGGGCCCTACACCCCTTTTGGTGGGTTGTGTAGATGTTATCTGCCCAATCCTTGCTGACATTGTCTGGAAGTCCTTGGAGAGGGGAGTCTTTTCTGACTCCCTTAAGGAGGCGGTTGTTCGACCACACCTTAAGAAATCCTCCTTGGATCCAGACTGTCTAGCTAACTACCAACCTATCTCTAACTTGCCATTTGTTGGTAAAGTTACTGAAAAGGTGGTTGCAGTGTAGTTGGATGATCATCTTATAACTCACAATGTCTATGATACTCTCCAATCCGGTTTTAGGAAGAAGCACAGCACGGAGATGGCTCTTGTCTGGGTATTGAATGACCTCCTAATGGCTAGAGATCGAAAGGCATGTACCATTCTGGTCCTTCTCGATCTCTCTGCTGCATTTGACACGTAGACCATGGTGTGCTATTGGAGTGCCTGCAGTCTTTATGTGGACTGTCTGGTACAGTCCTAAATTGGTTCCATTCATACCTCACAGGCAGGTCTCAGAGAGTGGCCACTGGAATTTATTCCTGTGGCGCTCACTCCCTGCCTTGTGGGGTCCCGCAGGGCTCTATATTAGCCCCCATGTTGTTTGCAGTGTATATGCTGCCATTGGGAGATATCATCAGGCGATACAGTCTGAGTTTTCACTGCTATGCAGATGATACTCAGCTGTTTATGTCATTTCTGCCCGGACGGAATGATGCAGTCTCTGTGCTGAATAGTTGCCTTGCTGAGATCAGATCTTGGATGAGTTCCAGCTGGTTGAGACTGAATCCAGGTAAGACTGAAGTGTTGGTTGTGGACCCAGGTCATCCGAGGGCGGGTTTGGAGGTTGGACAACCATCAGGTTTATTACTTGGTGGTGTGCCACTCACCACCTTAGACCAGGTGCATAACCTGGGCATTATTTTTGACGATGGTTTGACCTTAAAATCTCAGGTGTCAGCTGTCGTCAAATCCTCTATTTACCATCTGAGGAATATTGCTCGGGTGAAACATCTGGTTCCCTCGGATGATCTTCCAACACTGGTTCACGCCTTTGTTACAACCCGTCTTGACTACTGCAATTCTCTCTACCTAGGACTTCCAGGGGTTGACATCTTCCGCTTGCAGCTGGTACAGAACGTGGCGGCCAGGCTTTTGACTGGGACATCTAGGACCAGTCATATTACGCCTGTGCTCCGCGAGCTGCACTGGCTGCCTATTCAGTGGTGGGTCACCTTTAAGTTTGGCTTGCTAACCTTTAAAGCCCTACATGATCAGGGACCCGGCAACCTGCAAGATCTCCTGGTACCTCATAGCCCTCTCCATTCCACCGACAAGGGATTGCTAGAGATTCCCAGGGTACGATTAAAGATGTCTGGTTCTCGTGCCTTTGCTTTTTCAGCTCCAACCCTGTGGAATTCTCTACCTCGTCGGTTGAGAGAATGCCCAACCGTCAGCAGATTTAAAACTGAGCTTAAAGCTTATTTATTTGATCTGGCCTTCCCTAGTGATGGATAGTGCAAATTTTATGTTTTAAATATTATTTTATATTGGCTTTTTCTGCTTTTATGTTAAGCGCCTTGGTTTTGAAAGGTGCTATAAAAATAAAGTTGAATTTAATTGAAAATTATCTTTGGTAACACTACTATCAGTGATAGATTGGAGATTTTGGATTCTTTTAACAATCACTTTGCTACTGCAGGCTTAGCATTTGACAAGTCCCCTGCATGCACCTTATGCTCCCAGATTGGCACCCATTATCCTGAATCCTCAGCCGCTACCTCGATATTCTCCCTTCAACCTGCTTCGCTGAAAGAGGTCAAAGATCTCCTGTTACAGCTGGACACCAGGAAAAGTGCTGGTGCTGACTCCCTAGATAAATACTTCGTAAAGACTGCGTATCATGTACTAGCTGCGCCTATTACTCACCTATTTAACTTATCACTGTTTCAGGAGATTCTGCCACCCATATGGGAAACAGCACATGTCATTCCTCTGTTTAAGTCAGGTGACCCTTGTGATCTCAACAATTACAGGCCCGATCTCTCTTCTTCCAGTATTGTCTAAATTACTGGAGAAAATTGTGAACTCACAGCTGAGAACTTACCTTGAAGCTATGAATCTACTAAACCCCATGCAGTCTGGCTTCAGAGCTAAACACAGCACTATTACAGCCCTTGCTAAAGTGACTAATGACTGGCCGCGTGATCTGGATAATAGGAACTTCACCTGTGCTGTATTTTTGGATCGAAGTAAGGCTTTCGACACTGTTGATCACAGCCTGCTCCTCTCCTCCCTGCGGACTACAGGCCTGGATTCTTTATCGCTGCGATGGTTTGCTGACTAATAGGCCACCTTCAGCAGATAAAAGCAGAAGGTGAGCTCTCACCTCTCAAACCTCTTCAAAGAGGTGTGCCCCAGGGATCTATACTAGGTCCCCTACCATTCGCAATCTACATTAATAATATCGACAACTGCATAAACAAGGCCAATATTCACCTGTTCGCAAATGATACGGTACTTTACCTAAGCCGTCCAACGCCAGAAGCTGCCTGTGGAGACCTCCAATCTGAATTTAATCTGTTGCAGTGCCAACTCCTACACAAAAAGCTCCTAGTCAATGCCAAAGAAACAAAAGCAATGCTTTTTTCTCCTTTTATCCATACGGTAAACACGGCGACCACCGGATCAGTTCCCCAGATCACCACAATTCTAGGAGAAAAATTGGAATTTGTCACGAAATTCAAGTACCTGGGAGTGTGACTAGACCACAGACTTTCTTTCACGGAACGCACTGAGAATCTGCTAAAAAAAACTAAGGCAGAGGTTAGGCCTTTTCTTTAGAATGAACCACTTCCTTACCAGAGATGCTAAGCTGCAGTTGGTCCAATCAACGTTTCTGTCCTTGATAGAGTGTTTGGACTTCCTATATAGTCAGTGTCCTATCCCTTCTCTGGCAAAACTGGACATGCTCTACCATAGAGCCCTGAGGTTTATAATGGGACTTCCCATTGCCATGCATCATTGCTCTCTGTATGCGGCCATGGGGTGGACCTCCCTCCAGTTCAGGCGAGATAGAAATGCTGCACTCTGGACCTTCAGAGCTATCTCCAAAAAAATCCCACATTACATTTCTAACTGCCTCCCGCTAAGCGTATAAGGTAATTACGCATTGAGAAGTTACTTGTTTATTTCACTCAAAGTACCTAAGGTTAAATCTCGCTTTGGTAGAGAGGCCATAAGCTTCATGCTGCCCTCTTTATGGAATAAACTGCAAAAAACTCTGAAATTGAGCATCCCTGTTAGCCTGACTGCCTTCAAGAAACTATACTCCCGCTCAATTAAGGAACAGCGCAACTGCTTCTCCCATCCATTATCGGCATCAGTGCCTACTATGGTACCTTATCCTGCCCGGCTCCGTATACAATACACAGGTATCTCGAGTCCTATCCACTTCTTCTCATGCCATTACTGGTCCCATCGTCTCCCTTTGCACCCCCATCCTCCCTTTTCATTGCTATCCCCTATCTTAATTGTCCAATCGTAAATCAGTCCCCACCTCCCATCACTAGGGCAGAATTTCCTCATACCCTTTGGTTGAGACCAATCTCCTTGGCCCCTCGTCCTCTGCACGCCGTGTATCTCCCATCTGGTCCCCTACTTCTACCCTCTGTACACTCCGCTTTCCCTCCCCCCACTTTGTTTCCCCCTTCTTATCTTCTCTTCTCTTATCTGGTCCCCGCCCCTCAATCCTGACCTCCCCTGCTGTCCAGGCTGATGCTCAGTTCTGTACGCATCTACTTTTTCCTCTACTATATTATTTAACTATGTATATTTTTACTTCTCCCAGATATTGCATGTATATGTTGTCTACACCTTGTATAACTGCCTTGAACTTCTACAAGCTCTTCTGAGTTATTGTTTTTGTTACCCTGTATTCGATAATTGTATCCAGTTGTTCTGACTGTACATTAATGTACTGCTTTGTATTATTATGTTTATCGTGTTCCACCCATGTCCATCTTGTAAATGAGCATTGCTCAACGGTGATCGCCTGGATAAAGATTTTGATTGACTGATTGTCAGTCTACCTTGACCCCACAGTAGTTTCTCATCCCTTCGCATCTCTTCATCGTCTTTAGGCTTGGCCTTCCTCCGAGCTCCCAGGTCCAGTCCAAGGAGCAGCTTCTCTCCATCTGTCAGCCATGGTTCTGGTCAGAACTCCATGAACTTTCTTCTCCGGGTTCTCCTCTGGCAACTCCTGCTGCAATGGTCTACCTGGGATATCTGGGCGATATCCACAGGAAAAACGTTCCTCTTTGGCCAGTTCAGATGTTTCCAGCAAGTTATCCCACTGCTGTCACCAAGTCTGTGGAGGGGTTGTGGGATAACAGATGGACCAGACGCAGAACTTCAGGCTCAACGCACAATCTTTGTGTGATGTTTATTCAAAATACAGTACATAACCTTAAACAATGGCATATCCCTTCCTCTATACATCAGTTTGCAGCAACAGATTATGAATGTCCTTCCTCTGCACTTAGTCAGCACCTACTGACCTAATTTTTCAGTTGAGATTCTGCTTCCCCTATGTGGGCCTTGTTTGCTTGGGTGGTGGCGGCTCAAATAAAAAAAAAAAAACAAGCTTAAGACAAAGAACCTTAGGGCAGAAGCACTGAAGCAAGGGTCACCCTAAAGGGCATTGGCAATAAAGTCAAGTTTCAAAGAAACACAACATCACACATACCCCGATACTGCAAAGCATCATGGGATGTATATGCAAATCACCATGACATTTCAGAATGACTCCGTTTACAGCAGGAATGCGTGGTACCAAGAGGGCTCTCAAACAATTTGCAATTTATAAGCATTTAACAACACATCAGGGGAGTTTCCGATATCTCTACCTCGGTAACTTAATTTCTATAATACAGTCATTACCTTTATCAAAAACACCTAGTGCCATGGTATTTTCAACATTTACAGGTTTCATACACATAAGGTATATACAGCAAGGTATTTTGTGACATAGTGCTATTGCGTACTAAATGCAACAACGAGGAACACAGCCTGTTTTACATCAGATTGGAGGTCACCACAATAACCTCCCTGTACGAGGACCTGAGAAGGAAAAGGAAAATTAAAGAGGCCACTATAGCATAGTCAAGAAAGGGAAGGGGAGGGGTGCCCACAGGTGGCCAACCTTATGGACTAGAAATTGTAAAGGATAGATTAGGCTAAGAAATAGAAGAACTGTTGCAACAGATTTAAGAAAAGGTCGGTCCTCAAGAGTGGCAGGATCTCCCTGTCATATCACTGTTCTTACTAATTCAGTCATTTTAGCTGTCTATAGTAGTAGAGTTTATCAGTATCTACACAGGTGGACTAAGTTTGTTATAAGTCCCCCGACCACCCCCATAAGTCTGCTTGCCTCTGCCACCCTGTCATGAGAAGAAGAGTCACGGTAAGGGGAGACTACAGAAGGTGGACTGGTACAGGGACCTGGAGGATGGTGGCAGGTAGCAGCAAGCACACGCGGCATTAAGTAAGTCAAGTTACAGGGAGGGAAGGATGAGAAATGTGTGAGTGTGCACCAGCAGGTACCAGAGAGGGACAACTGCGTTGTCGACTCGGTCTGTTTGGTGACTGGGGAAGTGGGTTGTACACTGCATGCATGCCAGGCCCACATGGCCAGAATCAGATATGGAATTGATTTTTCGGAATTTACAGTTTTGGATTTCCAAGAGCTAAATGGAAGGGACGTGTAATCAGACTCGATAGCATAAATTCTTAAAAATCAATCATATATACAACAAAACAGAATTTGTTGATTCCAAGCACCCAAAATGTCAGTTCTAAATTGCCTCACTTGTTCCGACCGTTGTTCTTTTGTAATTAAGTACAATTTTATTTGTTAAGCACCCATTCCCCTGGGGCTCAGGGCACTGTACAAAGGTCAGAACAATACGCATAGACATTTCAAACATAGAGTTCTTAAATAACCATTACACTGATAATAAATAGATGAAATAAAATCCAATGAATTAAGTTAAATAGTCAAATAAATAACAATAGGTCTGAATAGCAGTCAATGTTAGGGAGCCTTACTAAAGTCCAAAGGCCTCCTGTGACAGGGTGACCCCTATCTAAGCAAAATGCCCTACCTGAAGTATATTAATGTGAGAGGTATGACCCCCCCCATTTTCTTTAGTTAAATCCATGTGTCCTTATTATCTTTATTTGTACTATTTTATTTTGTTTTCTTCTCTCTCGCACTTCTACATTTTGCTGTTGGACTGGCCACCCACAACACCTTCTAATCACTGTACTGTCCCTTTCTCTCTCCCCCTCCTTTAAAGTTTAAAATGATAAAAGGAGGAAGGGGTAGCTAGGTAGCAAATATCCCCATTTAAAATGACAAGGAGATATGTGGAAAACAGAGGTTGCCGTTCTTAGTGAGGGTTCCCCTTTACTTGTCAGGATGTGCCCGTAGTAAAAAGTATATCCTACGCACTGAAAATTGCAAAGTGTAGTGTACTACAGGAATTGGACAAAAAGTAACGCGTTTCCGAGAGGTTCCCCATAGTTACAGAATAGAAAAATATTTGAATGTGAGCACACGCTGCTACTGTGTTACGGCCAAAAAGGCCAAAATGTAATATCAGCCGTCGGGCTGAGAAAAAGAATTGCCGTCAGGTGGTAAGGCAGCTGGTTTAAAGAAAAGCCATTTAACTTATGAATAATAAATAAAATAAAAGCTAAGGGCAGAAAGAAAAAAACATCAGGGTGCATTGTCACCACGAGTATAAACTGAATTGTATTTGGATGCCCGTGCAAAGGAAAGGTCTCCCATTTAGTCAGTTTTCTTTCAGAAGCAAATAAAAAAAGGGTACATCACTCACCAAGGCATCGTGTGCACTGCATACTTGAGCTGCAGACTTTCAGAATAGCCACCTACATGGAGCTCAAATGGAACGGCTTAGTAAAACAATGTCCTGATAGCTGAAAATGCCACAACTGCGCCAAAGGCCAGAATTAAATATTTAGCCGACGGGCTGAAACTGCAGTCGTTGGGTACAGGTTGGGTGATGAGTGATGAGTGAAAGGTGGAACCAAATTTCTGAGGGGTTCAGATGTTTACTATCCCCAGAAAATAAGGAAGGAAAAGGCACAAGTCCCTAAATGATATACAGAGCAGCTAAAAAATAAGAAACATAAAGAAAACCGAGAGGTCTGCACTTTCACTTCCTCTAGTAAGTGGCGGGGAAGCAGACAGCCACTCGCTTGCTGAAGATGTTAGCTCAGTGATGTTATTAATGGAATGTTGTACAAATAAACCATGTCATAAAATAAAACATTATGTAGAGGCTTCATGGATTAGCGGAACGGAGAAGAGGAGCGCACCCTCATTCTCCCATTCCCTCTGCAAACCCATTTGTAACCCTCACTAGGGAAAAACTTAGAGCCCTGCAAAGTATGAAAGGTACTAGCCCAGAAGGTTGGAAAACATTAAAAAAGTACCTGTGAGGAGTCCTGTTGCATATGATCAAGGCCCTTGGAATTGTGCGGTTCTGGAATTTGCCGCAGAATTTGCATCATGCCGCAGAATATATATAGTGCCGCAGAATTCATTGTTTTTGGTTAATTTTCATATAAATATACTGTTTTTCCATAGTGTCAGGCTTTCTTTCCTGCCTTGTTTATCCTGAAGCCCCTCCTCTATGCTCGGCATATGATGTCATCGATGACATCACATCATATTTAGCCAATGACAGGACTGCATTCTGCCAGAGAAATGAATAAATCATGCCGCAGAAATCAGAAAATGCTGCCGCAGAAGTCAAGGAGCCCTGCCGCAGAAATCAGAAAATTCTGCCGCAGAACACCAGAGGCCCTGCATGATGTATGGGAGGACTGTATAACGTGTTGCTATAAGGCTGGTTGCTCTTAGTATGAAGTTATTTATAGCATTCCCATAGAGTGATGTCACTGTTAAGGGAAAGGGCTTAGCCCTATTAATGCTTATTATCTATGTAAGTGTAATTTTTTTGCCTTTAAACCAAGGCAATGCTACTACATGGAATACATCCTGATTAAAAACTTAAATATATTGTTCATGTGATGTTATTAGAGGGTCAAATGGTAACCTGAAGCATGTTATTTGGATTATAAGAAAAAGGGATGGATCACCTAACAGTGAGGTCATCCCTAGGTGGGTATAAAAAGCCCACCACTAGGAGCATTATTTCAGATAGGGAGGTCAGTTGGACACCGATTGCTAAGGGAGAAAGACCTCAGGAGTGTGCTAGATTTCACACTGTTCATTGAATTGTACGAGAGGCTGAAGCTAAAGCCACAGGAACAAGCAGTTGGTGGTTCCTGAATAACCTTCTTTTATTTTTCTATTTTTATTGATTTGGAATAAAATGATAAATGCACATTTGCATTTTTTATGCACCTAATTCTGGTTTGCTGTGTCTGATTATCCCACCCGCTTACACCACCCTAAATAGGTGTGACTTCAGGTCCCTCTTAAAGGCCTCCAGCGAGGGGGCCTCCCTCAAAGATCTTGAAAGTGAGTTTCACAAGGCTGGTCCAGCCACCTCAAATGACTGATCACCAGATGATTTGAGCTGTGCCGTGAGAACTGCTAGGAGGTCCACCTTGGTGGAGCGGAGAGAGCACTGGCTAAGATACATAGATGCTGACAGCAGATAAGGGCCTACGGCCCACCTAGTCTGCCCATGTGCACACGTACTTTGCTTCCTCAAGCTTCTCTAGAACTAGGTTGTCCCCTTCTCCCAGACTACCAGGATCCCCAGATGCCTATCCCATGGATTCTTAAATCCTGTAATCGTCTCAGTCTTAAAAAGAGTAGGGAAATTTCCTGTGTCCTGGTCACTTTTTTATTTGCTTGTTTGTTTTACCAGGAGACACACTAATCTAAAAACTTGTTTACAGGTGTGACCTGGGAGCACAAGGAAGTTTAAGTGACTTGCTCAGGGTCACACAGTATGCAAGTGGGGGCTGTGGGATTCAAACCCAGATCTCGCGTTTTGTAGCTCAGAACCTTAAACCACTGCACTATACTGCCTCAACACACTCCCCCCACTCAATAAAAAAATACCACCAACCACTTGATTCAATATGTCATTTTGCACCTGTATCACCCCCACCCCCCCCAAACACACACAAGCCCTTCTACGGTAAACAAAAATTGAATAAATAAATAAAATCTTTGTCATACTAAAATTCAGATGAAGAACAGTTTATTTGCTTGACAGCTGGGACCCTAGAGTGCAGAGTTTGCCACATGTTCTCTGCTCTGCAACACTCTCAGACCCTTGTGACATCCACCCCCACCCCCAGTCCCCAGAGTTCCTGTAGCCACGTCCCTGGGTCGATGGTTTGTAGAATAACACACTGGCTGGGGAGGAGACATGGAGGCCTATGACCAAGTATTCACATTTGTGAATGCAATTTGGTTGTTAAAGCAACATTTAAACCCCTTTTTTGGCAGAAAAATGCCTGCCAGGTATGTCTTGGGAAAATATGCAAATATAAAATAACTAGAAGCTTCGATGATGTACATGTAAACTCCAGATAGACACTGTTCTTCCAAACAAGGATTTTAGAACTCGCTAATAACCAAACTACACATTTTCCAGAGTTAAAAGCAGGAATGTCATCCTCTTAGACACTGCACACATTTTCCGCTGTTCTGACATCCCCTGGTAAGAGTCTGGTTGCACACTTCCTATCCCTGCTGGAAAAGCGTGTCCCCTCTGGAGAAACGGATCCCCTCCCAGGACCACACTTGCCACTAGAGAGTACTGGCACTGCACAGTACCTTCCTTCAAAACCCTCCCCAGGACTGAAGGCATCCCCTTGCAGCAAGCCCTTGCAAGTCTGAGTGAGACAGCAGCAGAGAAACTAACTCAGGTCTCCCATGTTCCAAGATAGATATTTATCTTCCTGCCTTTTTTTTTTTTAAACTTTTTATTTATAAAGGTTCATCTTACAGGTTGCAACATATATTACTATATACACATTCCAGTATACGATGGAAGGCAACTATTGTCTGTTCAAACAGTATTAAACAGATTTATTATACATTCAGTATGACATGTAGATCTCAGACAGAGGCCCACCACCCCCAATATGTAACAGGAGTAAATGTACAGAGAAAATAAGCTCGTAGGATATCTTGCTCTCACCACATAGTTTTAACAAAAAGTTGTACACCAAGCTTTCTTCTCACTTGAAGACTTAAATATTGTGGGGGGAGAGTTAATACATAGAGGACTAAAAAAACGTCTAAACCAGATTGCCTGAGCTCAATTTAGTTATTATTCAACCTGCATCTTCAGGCCTCCACTAGGGGACCATGTAGGGGGAAGAAAATCACAAAGCAAGATTCAAAAGGCCACAAACTGAGCAGTGTGCAGTAGCAGCACACCATTTTGAGGCACATCCCCGTGTACACACATATAAATCTTTAGGCTAGAAAATAAGCTTTTGTTTAAGCTTTTAGAACGTTTAGAGGAGACATGACGTTTTTTCTGCCTACAAATTATTATGTCAAAGGAATACTCAACAAGTAAACCTAAATTTATGGTATTCATAGAGTTCTTAATCAGCAGCCTAGGGCAACAAGGAAGTGCAACCCACAGTCCAGTTACAGTCACTCCGGCTCCTCTTCAGACTCCGTGTCCGAGGTCTTAGAATCCATTTTGGAAAACAGGGGATCTGTAAAATTAGCTGCATTTTCTGGGTCCGTAAAGACATGGGACTTTTGCTGATGGGTTATATGTAAGCGCGCAGAAAAAACATCTGTGCCTTTACCCTTTTCGCTAGAAGCATTTTCTTTATTGATTGTAGTTTTTTTTTTCGTTCTTGTGTCTGGGAGGACAAGTCCAGGAAAAAAAACAATCGATTCCCTTCCCAGACAAGGTCTCCTTTTTTCCTAGCTGCCTGTAACATTGGGATTCTTGCCTCTGGGGATGAAAGGGTAATGACCACAGTCAGCGGTCGTGAAGAAGGGCCCCCTCGAGGCAGCTGGTGCAAAGGAACGGTAAATGCCTGCACAATATTAATGCCCATGTCCCTATTCAACAACTTCAGGTCCTGAAATATCATCCGATCCAGTGTTGGCAAAAGTTCTGCATGGTTGGCAAATCGAGGTGGAAATCTGACCACTTGCACATTCCTCTGCCACATAATGTTTTCCAGCGTCTCCACCTTGGTACATAGGAAGCTAACATCTCTGATGAGGCCCGTACTGACTTCGGACTATCGTTCTGAGGAAGAGGAAAGGTCAGTAATTACAGTGGAGTTGTCTGTAATCTTGTGCTCCAATTCTGTAAATCTTTGTTCCGTGTTAGCCAGCTGTTTATTCGTTTCGTCGCCGGTCTCCTGTAATTTTGTTAGCAGAGGGAGAAGCTGTGAGAGTTCAGACGATGAGGATGATACTAGGCCCTCCAGATTTCGAAAAGGGGCTAGTCCCCAGACCGCCAAAGTATGTTTCCAGCCCAGAGGATGCATGCTGGTGCTGTTTTTTAGGACTCAATTTATTCCTGAACAATTCCGATTTGTATTTAGGTATCAGATATCAATGTACAGTCAGCAGGTATTGTAAATTTAAGTAATCAGGTATTTTCAATACGTAGCTCGAGAAAGGTTGTCCGCCCTGTTGAGTGCTCCACAGTGCCCCATCTTCCTGTTTTGACAGCCACCCTACATCAGGCCTTGCTCAGCAACATCCAAACCTGGACAACCATTTACTGGCCTGTACACACACAAAAAACGTCCCCCCCCCCCGTGGTAGAGCCTCCCCCCAACCTCCAGCATCAGGATCTAGTGCTGTTGATATGGCAAGGACCCAAGAATACTGGAGTCATTGTTGTATGGGCTGGCATAATGTTCTCTTCCTTTTCTTCGTTCTACCATAAAAATACCAATGTTGAAGTCTCCAAGTGCATACACACAATGCTGTGCAGAGATGGAGCTAAGTGACCTCACCCCTGATGTAACTGGAGAACAGGCGGTACAGCTGCCCCCAAAACATGTTTTATTTTACTGAAATTTAAGTTTAATATACAGAAAGGCATAACCCAACCCTCTGTATTAATAAATTGTAATACAAAAGAAAAGGCTTTTTTTTTTTTTTTTTTTTTACCTTAAGCTTGCTTTATTTGTTTTGTTTATTTAAAATCTGGTAAATCCATGGGCCAAAGACTCGTTTTCATGGACGACCAGAGTAACAGTCAAATACAAATCCACCTTATAAATAATAAATAGAAGATATAACATTCACTACAGCCATCACTCATACCAACTAATTATTAAAACATTTACAATGACTCAAAGACTATATTTTCTCAAAACATGCCTAAAGCTGACCTGAGTTAGTAGGAGCATACCACGCAGCTTCTTCCAGTCCTGTGATTCTCCAGTTGTGACCCCCCACCACAACCACCAATGTGTTGCTGCACTTCTTCTATCCGTTGTGAATACCAGAGGGCAGACAAACCTGCCCCCTCTTCCCTAGAGGCCGAAAGCTCTGGGCAGATGTTATCGTAGCCTCCTGCAACAACCTTGGACAGGGGCAAAAACCCAAACTGCAGACACGGCTAGCAGCTCTCCAGCCCAGCCACTGTATTATCCGGCCCCTCAAAATTCTTCCTAAAGAACTACTGCCAACTACAACTCAAATCTGGAGAAACTGTATACTAGTGGGAGCAACTGAATAGAGCAGCCAAGCCCTTTATAAGCATTAACCAAGGCCTCACATGTCTAGGTATTTCTATCTGCAGGAATGATCAGGATCGTTTCATTATAGCTTTCCTTCCCCTCCAAAACATAGTAGATGACTTATTTAGATGGTCATCTCCATCTGTCATATTGACTGGTAAGATCAACGTCACCTAAATGAATGGCCTCCCTTTCACTCAGCATTTCACTCAGTCTGCTCCTATATTTATTCCAAGTGCATTCTTCGCTATGGTTAGCAATTTGACAACTGCGCATCATTCCTCAAAACAATGGGGTCTCCATGCGAGGAACTGGACTGCTTCACACTACTCCAGCCTCTTAGAGAAGGTGTCCATACACCTCGCATCAGGACTCTCCTCAGAGACTGCAGGGCTTAAAATAGTCACATTGCTGGTATATTTGCTCAGGAAATGAGAATCTGGCCATGCTACATTTCCAAGCCAGTGTTACTTTTCCACATTGAATCTATCTAAAATTAAATGACAATTAAAAAAAAAAAATTACAGAGCATTTCATTAACATTTTTTTTTCAATGAACAGCACTGAGCTGTTTGAGATTGTTTGCACCCCCTCTCCTCCTTCCTGGGCCCCTCAAAGTACTGAACAGCACTGAACCTTTATAGCTGTCTACAGAGATCTTTTCATTTTTAAACTAAAGTGCACTGTCTGAGAGGTTGTCTAAACAGCATTAGTTCTTTTCTACATGCACCAGTAGGAAAGGTTCTTGATCATTTTTTTCTAACTAAATACTCCAGAATATTTTTTTTATTATTTTTTTTATCCAAATCATTTTGAGATTTATTTTTAATAAACTCCTAAATGAATTTAATGAAGACCCACAATAATGCAGTCATGCTTCAGCAGAACTCTACCATGCCCGGGATCATTTTTTTTTCACCTAGGCACTGAGATGTTTAGTTTTAAACTCAGGATAACCACAATACTGATGTTTTTTTTTTTTTTTTTTTTAATTATTTGCCATTTTATGTCCCTACATTCACCATGGCCTTACCTCTCTCTCTCCGCGTCCTCCTAGGCATCCCCTCCCATGACACCCCCGAGCTGCACCTCGACCCATGTGCACCTAGGTGGCGGTGCTGCAGCGGGGACAACTGCCCTCCCTCCCCGGAAGAGAGCAATCCGACAGATGCTCTATCTCCCCAGCCAGCCCGGACGACCAAGTGTAAAATCTGATCCCGGTTGCTGACGCCGGCAAGCGGTAGCACTACTGCTGCACCAACGGGCTGGTCTTGTTTTTGTTTTTAAGGCTGATGCAGTTTTTTAGTGATCTAAGATCTCTTTTTTTTTTTCTCAGCACTCTAGTTGTGTGTGCACTGGCACAAAAAAGGGATTAAATGTTTGTTTTTTAAACTGATTACTCAGTGAAATGCTATTTTATATTATAGGAGCATTCTAACATTTTGTTTAGTAAAACTTGTTCCCAGCTGAACTCCACTGAGCGCTGGAGAGACGCTCACCAATGTACTCCCAACTCACATCTGATCAAGATCAGCAGTGTGTCAGCAACTACAGTACTCTCTTACCCAGTTAGTAACACTTCTGGGGGCACAAGGTCTTTTCTTCCAAACAGACTGGGATTCAGACATCCACTAAAAGCTGTGCTTTTTCCATTCTGTGATGCCTCTGTTCAGACCCTCCTATGGTGACCTCACTAATGCCCGCTTCAAAATGAAAAACAAAGAGGTCATGTGCTGCTGTCCCAGACTGGCCTGTAAAATAAATATGGGATATGACATGGGTGAGAGTGAGATAGCAGAAATAACTTCATGAGCTGCCACTGAACTCTTGATATCCCACGAGTGGTGAAGTGAGTGGAGATATTTCTACTATCTCACTCTCACCCGTGTCATATTCGATTTATACAACACTCGTGGGTCTCTCTTTTTTCAGTTTTAAAGCTGTTTACATTTGTTTGTTGCAAAAAGTGAAAAAAAATTGGATTTTGTGCTGTTTTTTGCCAATTATAAAAAACACTAAAAGGTATCTGTAAATGAAAAACACCACTCATTTTGTGGCTCTTTTTATGCTCAACTTTTTTTCTCACAGTACCATGCTATCATTTTTTGTTTTAAAGTTATTCACATTTGTTTGTCAAAAAAGTGAAAAGAAAATGCATTTTCTGCTGTTCTTTTCAATTATAAAAAAACCCATAGAGGTAGCTATAAATGAAACACCACTCATTTTGTAGATCTTTTTGTGCTGAACAACTTTCATGCTCACAGCATCCTGCTATCATTTTTCGTTTTAAAGTTATTTGCATTTGAATACTGTTAGTACTGTTCCCGAAGCCGAACATTCTAAATGAGTTCCGAACCTTCTGAGATATACCCAACTGGCCAAGATATCCATTGTGATACCCAACTGTGAAGATATGATATCTCACATGTGGTCAGTGAGATCTCTCTTTTATCTTCATGAAAAGAGACCCACACATTATATAAATATTGTTGCATCTGCACCTCACCCCCACAGTCTACCAAAGACGATCAAACCAGCCTAGTCCTACTCACGTTGATGCCTCAGGCTGGCCCCAATAATGTATGCATTAGAATATAGTGAAGTCTAGAAATACAGTGTTTCATACATGCTTTTGGCAGAAATACAGAAATGTTACATTTCGAGTCCCGTGGGGGCTGCAAACATTCACAAATTCACAAACTGCTCAGTGGCCTTCATTAAGCTACAACACGCCATCATGATGAATTAAATAATAATGAAAATTCTGTCCCATTCATTTCAAAGAGGCCTGCCCCATTCTCTCTCTCTCTTGCTGCAGGTCATAACGTGCCTGAGCATGGAGGCATGTACATGACTAGGGAAGTGGAAGGGATCGGCTGGCCGCCTTGTCAGAGCCAAACTGCGATCCCTTCTAGATAAATATAGGCTGGCAAAAAATATTTAAAAAGACAGAATTGGCCTATTGCCAACATAACCTACCACATATGGTTAAGTCAAACCTTAAAAGAAGATCACAACATCACTTTAACAATATCAGATTGTCATCACAGCTTCATATGACACTCTTTCACTGTACAATCCCTCACCTCAGCAACTAACGCCAACCCTTAATATATTTTACTCAGAACTTCAATTACACACTTTTAATGAATATTCCTTTTCCACAGGGCAGAATATCAACCCTTAACTGTCCTCACAACTCTTTGAATGTACAATCACCTTCCACAGTGCCAAATACCCTTAATCATGGATCTTGGGCACACAAGAAATCACATCCAGTGTTGGAATTACAGAGGGGGCTTGCCAGGGCTCAGCCCCCAGCTCTGAAGTGAGCCTGGTAACTCATGCATCACTGCCACTGACTTATAATGGGGAGGGGGGCTCACTTTTGTTTTCTTATTTATTATGCTTTTACACCTGCCCCAGCATGCCCCATTGAGCCCCCCTCCTCCAGCCCCATCACACTGCCGTCCCTAGAACTTACCGGACTAATCCACAGTGCCCCACGGTTTACCTCCCCACCACCACCTGTGGCAGAGCCCCCGAGGGAACCCCAATAAGCCCAGGAGGAGCTTAATTTGGATGTGACCAGAGAGCCCAATAGGCAGGTGCAGGGCCTGCGAGGATGTAGTCGTAAACCTGCAGGCTGGGGATTTTCTCATTTCTCTCCCCAGGAAGGGGTGGTGTGCATGCCCGACATCTGGCACACCTTCCAGCTAGATACAGCCCCAGTGGTCAGACCCATGGCCTCTGAAAGGGGGCAGTACTGCGCCACTGACACCCCCCCCCAGAGGAGGAGAACAGTCCATGGGATGCCTGATCCTCCTCCTCTCCGGCCAGCCCTCCAAATCCTGAGATAGCCTCGATCCTGAGTCGTTGCAGTCACAAGTGGTAGCACTACTGCTGTGCCAGCAGGCCAGCCCCAGGGGGATCACTTCAAAGACAGAGCCCTTACAGGTCCCCCTAGCTCCCAAAGCTCATAAAGTGTAATTCCAACAGTGCCCACGTCCTATGCCCACAGTTGGCAATAAAGGATGTGGGTGGTTTCCTGATGTGCATCCCATGGACACGTCCTATTTGCCACATATGTTTCCCAGTAGCATGATCAATACATATGTTCCAGTCTCTACAAAGCCTTTAAAAAAAATTAGTTGATGAGAAAGAACCTCTGTAGAATAACTCTCAAATTAGACTTCCAAAATATATACTTTCTTTTACAAGGTGGTCAGAAAAAGGGTTTGGTTGCTTGGACAAATGCTAACAAAAAAAAAAAAAAAAAGGAATGGTGCCTCTTAATTTTCTAATGACAGAGTTTAAACTCGAAAATGAGATAATTTCAACATACAGCTTTTGAGCCGGCTCACCATTACAGCAGTAGTGTTACTGCTTATGGCGCCAACAACCCAGGTTTGGAGAGCCAACTCTGGGACAGAGGAGGGTCGGCAGAGGAGGGCTGGCTGTCCAGGGAACTACTCCTCTCCTCCAGGGAGGGCGTAGCGCGATGGCCGGTACATGCCTGGCCCCCAGCGGTGGCTGGGGGGCAGGACATCAGCAACTGCAATAAGAGGGTGAGGAGTAGTGGACACTGGCTACGCTATGAACAGAAGTGCACGTGACATCACCCTAGACGTCAGTGCACACATGTTCCTCAGGGGAGAGACAGGAAAATGTGGAAACCATCCTGACTGGCAAGATGAACACCGATTCTCCGCTGGCCCTGCACCAGTGACCAGGCAACTCCTGTACTGGATCCATGTCCAGCAGGCCGACACGACTCCCTGCCACCCCACCACTGGGGGGCGGGGGCAAGTGTGGGGCCTCGAGAAGGATAAGTTCAGGAGACGCCAGGTGATGGGGTTGAAGGAAGAGTCACTGTGAGGGGGGACCACCCAGGTCAGAAGGAGGAGGATAAACAGACTACAAAAAAAAAAAAAAATACTTCCGGCCTTCTCAAATTCTCCTAAATGCCTTCTCTAATAAAATCAGCATTAATGTGGGAGATCCTTTTACTTAAAACTGGGTTAATAGTCATACCCTCATGTACAATAAATGGCACAAAAATATACTACAAGCCTTGGAATACGAGAAAATTCTCTATAATAAACTGAATCAGAAGAAAATTTATGCTGGGGAAAAGTTACTGAGATTTTACAAGGGGATGTATGAACATACAAAATTTGCCAGAAGATAAAGGCCTAGAGAGGTCTATCAAGTCTGCTTGAATGTGCAGCTAGCACCCCTTATTCTGCAACTGCCCCTCCCATCCACCTTTCCCCTTCATTAACCCTCCCCCTTGTCCTGTCCCATCCTCGTTTGAAGCAGTCCACTGTTCTACTGGATACCACTTCTACAGGTAATGCATTCCACCCAGCCACCACCGTCTCTGTAAAAAAGTGTCTCCTCATCTCCCTCCTGAACCTTCCTCCCTCCAGTTTCATATCACGGCCCCTGGTGTCCCTCCCCTCCCTTACTTTGAACAGCCCCTCTGTACCTGTATTGTTTATTCCTTTCATGTATTTAAAGGCTTCAATCATGTCCCCCCCGTCCCTCCTCTCTTCCAGTGAGTACATGTTCAACTCCCTCAACCTCCTCTCACATGATAAGTCCCCCAGCCCCTTGATCATCTTTGTCACCCTGCGCTGCACCCTCCAGTAACTTAATGTCCCTCTTCAGAACGGGCGCCAGTACTGCACGCAGTACTCCAGGTGCGGCTCCAACTAATGACCCATAGGGTGGCAGAATCACCTCCTCCCTCCTCGAGGATATACCCCTTGCAATACACCCCAGCATTTTGTTGGCCTTTGCAGCTGCCTTCCTACACTGTGCAGAGTTGTTCATTGACCCTGTAATGAGCACACCCAGATCCTTCTCCTCCTCTGTCTGGGATAGCTGAACTCCCCCCAGCTGGTAACTCCTCCTTGGATGCTTCATCCCAAAATGCAGCACCTTGCACTTTTTGGCATTAAACCCCAGTTGCCAGGTGACTGACCAGGTTTCAAGCTTTGCCAGATCATCCTGCAACCCCTGCCATCCCCCTAGGTCATCTACCACCGCGCCTACCTTGGTATCATCAGCAAACAGACTGATCTTGCTCTTGATGTCCCATGATATGTCTGCAATAAATATCTCAAACAACACTGGTCCCAACACCAAGCCCTGTGGAACACCGTCATCACTACCCTTGGGTGTGAGAGCTCCCACCACCACCACCCTCTGTTGCCTTCCTGCAGCCAGTTTCCAACCCATCTCACCAGCTTTGCACCCGCCCCTGTGCCTACTAACTTACTTTCCAGCCTTCCATGCGCACTCGAGTCGAATGCCTTACTGAAGTCCAGATACAGGACATCCACTGCATGGCTCCTGTCCAGTTGCCTAGTTACCCAGTCACAGAACTCCACCAGGTTGGTTTGGCAGGATCTGCCCCTGCATAGCCACGCTGTCTGCTGTCCTGTAGTCCTTTGGCCTCTAGAGGGAGGGCCACCAGCCTCTCCTTCAGGATAGTTCCATTAGCTTACCTACCTATGGATGTGAGGCTCACTGGTCTGTAGTTTCCCGGTTCATGCTTGGGGCCACTCTTGTGGAGGGGCACCACATGAGCCATCCTCCAGTACTGAGGTACACACCCCGAATGTAGTGAGGCATGAAATAGTTCTGTCAAAGGTCCTGCAAGGACCTCTGGCAGCTCCTTCAGTACCCTGGGGTGGATGCCATCTGGGCCTGGCGCCCTGTCCACCCTCAGTGCCTTCAAACCCTCCCGAACTCTGCCCTCCATGGTTTCCCCATCTGTCACCCCTCCCCTGTTTCTGCCATTTCACCCTTGGCCACCCCTTTTCCTTTAGTAAATACTGAGCAGAAGTACTCATTTAGTGCTTCTGCTTTATCGCACCCTGCTTCCACCCAACCCCTCCTTCCTGATCCTTACTATGGGTCCTTATAGCTCCTTTTCTCCTGATGTACCTATAGAAGTCCTTCTCCCCTTCTAATGCCTTGTGCCAGCCTGACTTCCGTGAGATGCTTTGCCCCTTTACCACCCTTGTCACCTCCTTCGATTCTGTCAAGTACTCCTCCCTGTCCTCCCCCCTCCCTGTTTTCTTGTACTTCCTAAAGGCAGCTCTTTTCCTCCTTACCTTTTCCATGACCTCCTTGCTCAACCAGATCGGTTTCTTAGCCCTAGCCTTCTTGCTCTGGGCCTTGCAACAGGTTTTGGTTGCCTCCACTATCCCCAGCTTTATGAGCTCCCACCTCTGGTTAGTGTCCATACTAGGCTGAATTCTGGTCAAGTACCCTTTTACCACTTCCCCCATCCTCCCAAAGTCGGCCCTCCTGAAGTCCAGCACTCTTGTGCCAGATTCCACTCCTTCCTTGCCCATATCCAATGTGAGCCATACTGAGTGGTGGTCACTCCTTGACAGCGGTTCATCCACTGTAAGTTCTCTCACAAAGTCCCCATTTGCCAGCACAAGGTCAAGGGTATTCCCTAACCTGGTTGGTTCACTGACCATTTGCAGCAGGAAGCTGTCCTGGAAGGCATCCAGCAGTACCTGCTCCCTTCTGTTCCTGGTTGTTGGGGTACTCCAGTCCACTCCTGGCATGTTGAAGTCCCCACAATCACCACACTACCCTTCTCGCAGGTCCTCCTGATCTGTCCTGCTAGTTCCTGTCTAACTCCTCCGTCTGAGATGGTGGCCTGTACACCACTCCAATTCTAAGAATCCTATTCTTGGAATCCTGGATTTGCATCCTAAGTGACTCCGTACTACCCTCCTCCCCTTCCTCCCTTACACACGTCAGTCCTTCCTTCACATATAGTGCCACCCCCCTCCCTTCCCAATCACCCTATTCCTACGAAATAACCTGTACCCTGGTACAGACAGGTCCCAGTCATTGTATTGGGTGGCCCATGTTTCTGTGATGGCTGCTATGTCCACCTCTCCCTCTGCCATGAGCACCTGTAACTCTGCAGTTTTTCTCCCAAGGCTCCTAGCATTAAGGGAAACCACCTTTCACCCTTCTCCCTCCAATCCCATCCAGACCTCCTTTCCTAGCATCACCAACAGTACTTGTCATTTGTCCCTTGTCACTGTTATGGGGGGTAAGCTCATATGGTTTCCCAACCTGTGGTCTCTGCATATCTCTTGCCCAATTGCCACCCCCCACTCCTAGTTCAAATTCCCAACTTTCTCTATGTACTCCTCCATCCTCTGTTTCAATACTTTCTTTCCCGCCTCACTCAAGTGTAGTCTGTCCTTGGCATAGAGACTACTGTCCTCCCAGGTCCCCCCCCAACAGCCCATACCCTTTAGCACAACACCAGGTTCTTAGCCATCCGTTAAATTCCTCTATTCTCAGCTTTCTTGTGGGATGTGGGAAGAACTAGGGGCAGTGTGTTGGAAGAATTTCCTGATTTCAAATATGAAACGATACAACTTAATGTCTGCTATTCGATACATTCTTACTGAACAGAAATGTGGCATTTTGGTGTTTGTTTTCTACTATGCCCCTTACCTTCTCCTCAGGACTGCCATGCCCATCAATCGCTGTTCCAACGGATGCGGTCTTGCTGGACTTGGGTGAATAAGCTTAGGCAGACGCATAAAATAAAAGTACAGTAGATAACTGTCTTTATTCATCACAGGAGACTTCTGCGCACCACAAGGCTATGCCTCCAAATGAGGGTTTTTCCCAGAGCCCCTGCTATGATAAGGCACTGCCTGGCAGTACAACTGTAACGGGGGAGTTCTGAGTGCTCTAAAGGGGGCAGCAGCAAAGATTAAGCCCCACTGCACTTCTCATTAACATGGATTAAGTCACTTGTCTAAGTTGTAAATACCTTTTTTTCACTTCATTACAGTGCACTGGTACATAAGAAAGATAAAAATGTGTTAATGCTGGATGTTATTGTAGCTTTTTAAATATATACAGTTACTTTACATTTAAAAGGAATCCATATTTCTGTTTCCCTTTTTAACATTTTAAAAGTGTTACCTGTTTTGTTGCTTTCCGATCACTGGTTGCATAATATTTGTGTTTGCCAAAGAGTGAAAATAAAGGTCTTATTGCAAACCAGTCATGGTCTTCATTTTCTCTGAATGAGTAGGTGTGTCTGTGCAGCACTGACGCCTGTCGTGATGTGTGCGCCTCACCAAGGAATTCACTTCAGTCTCAGCCGCATGTCTGGGTGCCTTGGATATTATTTTGTATCTGTCGCTCCTATTGTTGGAAAGGATGTGTATTTAAATAAAGTTTATATTAAAAATTCTATTATGTTCAGTGTGTTTTGCTACGATTCATCTTATGCTAAGCTGCAATTGTCCTGTGATGATTTTGCCTTTTTTTAATAATCATAACGTTATTTGTCACCTCCTCTTAGGACCTCGCATGGGCTACGCACTTCGGAGGGCACGCCCCTCCAGCCCATATCGGACCATCATGGGTCCTGCTGGGTCCCAGTATTTTCCTCCATTTTTTTCTCCCCTGACCCCATGCCCGAGCAATGGGTATAGCAGCTGTCTCCATCTCTGCAGAGGCGGCCAAGCACACCTAGGCGCAGGTCGAGCCCCTCTTGTAAAGCGCTTTGGGATACACTGTGTATGAAAAGCACTATATAAATGCTGATTCTTCTTCTTCTTCTCCTCTTGTGCTGACGTGCACAGCACACAAACCCCCCACCCCGAGGAAGGAGAGCAGTCCTCCGGATGCTTAATCCTTACCTCCCCAGCCAACCCCCGAATGACCTGAGTCTGTTCCCGAACCCAGGTCACCGGTGTGGTGCCCAACGCCTCAACCCTCAGTGTCACCATGATTTTGTCTTTTGATTCAGGCTACATAGATCAGACGTGCAGCTTACACCTGTGTGAATTGCACTGCTGCCTGGCCATGCCTGTTACAAGATAATGCTGTGCAAGGCTGGCGACTCCTAATCGTGCTTTAATATGTATAATTGAATTATGATTATTGTTATGATTGTCCACTTGATGTGTTAATTCTTTTTTTATTCCTGCTCTTTGCACCAATTTTGACCCTCTCATAGCTTCCATTCATAGTATCTGCTCGCTATTTGTGTGTGCCAACCTGCCAAATAACAGCATTTTTCAGTTTAGCTGCCACTATTCTGGTGCCCCTAGCTAACATATTTTTCAGCTGTTTATTCCCCCAAAAATCATGCATCTGTATGCTAGAAGCTGTCATCTGGCTTATGAAGCACTTCCTAGCGAGTGCTTCATAAGCCAGATGACCGCATATAGCAAATAACGTCATGACTTTCCGTGTAATAAAACACTTAAAAAAATGTTAACTTGGGGCACGATAGACTGGCAGCTACTCTGAAAAATACTGTTATTGGGCAGGTTGGCATACAAAAAGAGCAAGCAGACACTATGAAAGGAAGCCACGAGAGGGTCACAATTGGCACAAATGGCAGAAATAAAAAAAGTCACAACCCATCAAGTGGACATCACAATAACCATAAATCAATCACAGGAGTCACCAGCATTGCATATCATAAACACTGTCTAATGCTGCCAACCCATGGCACTCATTGTATTGCCCATTTTGTTTTGGATATCTCAGTGCAGTAAGGAAGTGGCAGCAAACAGTGATCAAAGTTCAATATTGTACATACGAACATACAAAATTTGCCAGCAGATAAAGGCCTAGAGGTCTATCAAGTTTGCTCGAATGTGCAGCTAGCACCCCTTATTCTGCAGCTGCCCTTCCCTTCCACCCTTCCCCTTCATTAACCCTCCCCCTTGTCCTGTCCCATCCTCGTTTGAAGCAGTCCACTGTTCTACTGCATACCACTTCTGCAGGTAACGCATTCCACCCAGCCACCACCGTCTCTGTAAAAAAGTGTCTCCTCATCTCCCTCCTGAACCTTCCTCGCTCCAGTCTCATATCGTGGCCCTCCCCTCCCTTACTTTGAACAGCCCCTCTGTATCCGTCTTGTTTATTCCTTTCATGTATTTAAAGGTTTCAATCATGTCACCCCTGTCTCTCCTCTCCTCCAGTGAGTACATGTTCAACTCCTTCAACCTCCTCTCGTGTGATAAGTCCCCCAGCCCCATGATCATCTTTGTCGCTCTGCGCTGCACCCCCTCCAGTAACTTATTGTCCCTCTTCAGATATGGACGCCAGTACTGCACGCAGTACTCCAGGTGTGGTCTAACTAATGACCTATACGGTGGCAGAATCACCTCCTCCCTCCTCGAGGATATACCCCTTGCAATACAACCCAGCATTTTGTTGGCCTTTGCAGCTGCCTTCCTACATTGTGCCGAGTTGTTCATTGACCCTGTAATGAGCACACCCAGATCCTTCTCCTCCTCCTCTGGCTGGGCTAGCTGCACTCCCCCTAGCTGGTAACTCCTCCTTGGGTTCTTCATTCCAAAATGCAGCACCTTACACTTTTTGGCATTAAAGACCAGTTGCCAGGTGTCTGATCAGGTTTCAAGGTCTGCCAGATTATCCTGCAACCCCTGCCATCCCCCTAGGTCATCCACCACCGCGCCTACCTTGGTATCATCAGCAAACAGACTGATCTTGCTCTTGATGTCCCATGATATGTCGGCAATGAATATCCCAAACAACACTGGTCCCAACACTGAGCCCTGTGAAACACCGGCCACTGCCCTTGGGTGTGAGAGCTCCCCACCCACCACCACCCTCTGTTGCCTTCCTGCAGCCAGTTTCCTACCCATCTCACCAGCTTTGCACCTGCCCCTGTGCCTACTAACTTCCTTCTCAGCCTTCCATGTGGCACTGAGTCGAATGCCTTACTGAAGTCCAGATACAGGACATCCACTGCATGTACATACAAGCATTGTGCATCACTAAGAAGCATGAACTGTGTGACAGCAAGATGTACTGTTTTTGTACTGTACTCCCTGTAACATGGCTTCCAACTGTTTCACAGTATTATGAATCAGACAGTGCTATTGCTGCCAACCTATGGCACTAACTTCCATACTGTACATCAAAGCATTATGCACAACCCTGAAGCATGAACTGTGTGCCAGCTTTTTAAATTGAGATGTGCTGCTTTTGTTTATTGCAGTCCTCCCTATAACATTTCTTCCTACTGTTTTACAATATTATGAATCAGATGGTGCCAATTAGTGATGCATACTTGTATTACAGTACCTCTTTTATAGCGTCTGGTGTGGACATTACCCTTATTGCTTTTCGTTGATTATTGCGGCAACCTGGCAGAAGTTAGTGTTGGAATGCCCCTATCATTCTCGTAGCCTCACTAGCTTGTGGGCTATCAAATGGTTTGTACACCAGCTAGTGAAAGCAACATAACATCTGCCTCCTGTAATCTATCAATCATCTTTCATGGTGTGCAATATCACAATGACTCATTGTAATGTTATCTTTTCATTCGGCCTATATGCAAATTTCAACCTTCAATGTACAGTTTAACTCTTATGTGACTTATTTTGATGACATAGATTCAAGGACATGTGATGTCAGAGAAGTTCTTTTCTGGCCCACTGGCTAGTCCCACTCTCCCAACCCAAACTTTCCTCTGCTCCGAGGTACCCCCCTTGCTCCCCTTGACAGTGCTCCACAACTCTCTCCGTGAAGCAGTACTTCTTAGCTTTTCCCCTAAACCTTCCACCTTCCAGGAACCTTGGTGACATGTGGGTAGTCATATCTAGTGACACCACTCACTACCCGTTTTAGCAAACCATGGGAGCATGGTGTGGTATGTGAGGGCTGATGTGATTCCCCTTCACAAAACTGCGATCAAAGCAGAGGTACTAAACTACAGACCTGTTACTTTGACCTCTGTCTTTTTGACACTGATGGAATCACCTCTGAAAGAAATAATTGTAGAGTACCTCTAGGCCATTGTGGCACAGGACCCAAAGCAGCATTGATTTACATCGTGAATGTAATGTCAGACAAATCTAATACATTTCTTTGACTGATTGACCAAAGCAGTATACCAGGGAGTGGCTGTGGACATGGCCTACCTACACTTTAGCGAGGCATTTGACACAGTCCCACACAAAAGATTAATAAGCAAGTCAGCCAGGCTGTGAGTGGGTCACAGGGTGTTAGCCTATGTAAAAAGTTGGCTGTACAACAGGACGCAGATGGTAACAGTAGACTGAGTCTTACTCTGAAGAAAGTGGCATTACTAGCGCAGTACCGGAGTGTTCAGTGCTGGGACTGGACCTTTTCAATGTCTTTATAAGTGACATTGCTGAGTGACTGGAAGGAAAACTATGCCTTTTTGCAGAAAACAGAAAGATCGGAATCAGGATTGATACACAAGGGTGGGGGTTGAAATGATAAGAATGAAGTCTGCAAGGTTGTAGGGATGGTCAAAAGTATAGCGGCTTAGATTCAACGCAAATGAGTGCAAAGTAATGTAAGTGCCAAACAAAAACCCAGTGCAAGAGTACAGAATGGGTGGGGGGAGGTACTAACAACAACAAACATGGAAAGGGACCCGAGGGTAGTCATATCAGACTACATAAAGGTAGGTAAGCAATATGAGAATGCAATAAGGACGGTTGGGTGAATAGTGAGATGCACAGGGATAGGCATTCACCAGTAGAAATGAGGGCACATCTGGAGTACGGTGCGCATTTCTGGAAACTCCATATGCACCAAGACAAAGGATGGAGGTAGTCAGGAGGGCAACTCAAAATTGTGGTGTGTGTGCACCAGAATTCATACTAAGAGAGACTAAAAGAGTTTAATATGAATACCCTTGAGCAAAGGAGGGAAGGGGGACTTTCCAGTACCTATAGGGGAATAACAACATCGAAGAGGGTAGCATTTTTCACAAAAATAGAACTGCGAGAACAAGGTGTCCTAACTTGCAGACAGATGGTGGATGGCGCAGTGGCAACGTGATGAAATATTTTTTCTCAGAGTGGGTTGTGGACTCATGATAATGGCCTTCATGAGGAGGTTGTGTGGTCAAAAAACAGTTGGATTAAAGAATGCACGGAAAAGACATAAGGCAATTGTGCATGCACCATTTTTGTGTCTCTTTTGTGCAGCTTTTCCATGCCATCTCTGTGTTTCAGTGCATGTGGCCTCCAGAACAGTACAACATACATTTTGTGTTGCTTCACCTCGGAACCGTACAGTTGGATCTGGACCTCCGTCATTATGCCTGTTATCCCACTCCCAATGCATGCAAGCCTTCTATTATCTTTGCCCACTGCCTTGCTGTCATCAGTCATTGTAAATCCTAGATAATTCTCCAGGCCTGTTGTTGCCCTTATGTCCTTCACTAGTGTTTGTGTTGTAGTTTGATTACCCCTGTACAGTTCCTGTCCTTGCATTTCATTTCAGTTGCCATGTTTCAAACCGCTATTGCAGTAACCAATGATCATTCAGTCCCCAGTCGCTAATCTTTGTTTGTTACGCAAAAAGGCTTAGATTCCCCTGCAGGCCATCTGCTCTTTTGCTGACGTAGATGTTACACCGAATGTTCCCCAGCACCAACCCGTGTGTTATGACTACCTATTAAAGTCCAAAAGTCACAGGCTCAACGTTCAAAATCACGACATTGTGTGCCCGAAACTTGGATGACCGACATCTGGATTTGGGCAACACCAAGGTGTTTAGGATGTTTAGTGGTACTCTGCACCACACACCACCCAATGCAGTGTGCTCATGTACACGGATGACCTGTGTGACCACACTCGTCACCCCCGTCTAACCATACTGCACACCATTGACCACCACCCTTTTGCTTCTGCCTGTCTGCCAGCTGTACACCCGTCTTGTTATTTTCTGCCCTACCATGACACTACCCTACTTATGTACCAGTATTATGAAGTTAAGATATTTATTTATTGCGATCTTGGAAAACACCTGTGAGCATATGCTCTTTTAAGGCTCCACGTCAGTTACATAAGACAACAGATACAAAGACTATGGACAATATACTATAGAACTTGAAATTTTCTCTGTCAAATAATTTTCATTATTTTCGCTGAAGCACCAATTTGAGTGAAAATAAATTTGCACTAACTAGCATCTTTAGTATTTGCCATTATAGTGAATGTGGTGATTGTGACTTAGAGCTAAAATAAATTTACACAGTCATGGTTGCATTTGTGTTTGCACTAAATTTACTTTACGTGAAAATAACTAGTTCTACAGTACATAATGATATACAAAATAAGTTCAAACAAAGGCAATGGGAAGTGTAAGCTGGGGCACTGTACAATGTATGCCTGCATCGAGATAAGAGACAGAATGAAGAGGGGAGTGGATTCGGAGGGAGAGGGAGGGCTGTGGAGGCAGGCATGTGGGACAGGGTGAGAAGCAGGAGGATAAGGGTAGTGAGGCAGAGTAAGTGCTGAGATGGGGCGATCAGGACAGACAAAATGTGAAAGTGCTAGTGGCAGATTTGCTGCTAACAGCGGTTTCGCTGGGGCACATACAGTTTTTGAATTTAAGAGGTGCTGGCGCAGTTTGAATTTAAAGGATCCAATTACTGGTGTACCTGAGATGTCAGGAGGCAGTGCGTTTAACCAGAGGGCTGCACGGTGTGGGAACGCACGTTGTGCCATGGCAGTGTGGCATCTGGGTACACGGAAAACTTGAGAGGTGGATGTTCTACTGGGTCTGTTCCTTAGATGGAATGACAGCAGGTTCTGAGCCCCAGATGGAAGAACATTTAAGGAGACTTTTTGGGCCAATAGGCAGGTTTGATACTGGATTCTGTCCTTCAGTTGAAACCAGCCAGCCCGAGTATAAAGGTCACAGGTGTGGGTGAGTCTCGGTGCATCTGTGAGTAGACAGCAAGCCTTGTTTAGGGCAACTGCAATGCGATGAAGGGCCGTGTCTGTTGCAGATCCATAGACAGCCAGTTCATAGTCTATGAGGGATACAATGGAGCTGTTGATTGCTAGATTTAATGTTTCATGAGTTAGAGAGTGTCTATGCCGGTAGAGGATCCCTAATCATGTATTTTTTATTTATTTCGTTTTTATTTAGTTTTTGTTGACCAGGTAAGTGCACTAGACAAATCCTGCCTATTTTCAGGCACGACCCAGGGAAGGGGATACAGATGAATGCCAACTGACCTTGAACCAGATTAAGCTGTTGGTGGTATTTTTTGTGAATGGAGGAATTTGGCCAGGGCACCAGGGAAATTCCCCTACTCTTTTCAAGAACTGCTAAGGGATCTTTAACATCCACCTGAACTACCACCAGAACAGGCAGATGAGACCTCGGTTTAACGTCTCATCCGAAAGACGGCACCTCAGGAGTGCAGCACCCCCCCTCATGCTGCACTACAGTGTCAGTATTGGGATATTAACCCAAGTGCCTGGTGTGGGTATAGAACCCACAGCCTACCGATCTCCCGGCCTCAGAGGCAAGTGTGCTACCTGCTGAGCCACTGACACTGCTACCTGCTACTGTAATGATAGCCCTTGCCTTGACATCAATATACTGGGAGAAGGACCAAGTGGAGTCTATTGTTACCCCCAGGAATTTAAAATGAGGGACTAGTTCCAGAGTGGAGTCGCTGTCATTCCTTATTGCCAGGGGGTAGTTTCTGAGCTTATTTTGTGCTGTGGAGTAGAGCATGATTTTAGTTTTTTTATAGTTCATGACCAGCCTTTGTTCTTTGAACCACTCTTCCACAGATGTAAAGCCTCTTTGCAGATCAGCCTCCAGAACTTCTGGACACGAGTTGCTGGTAAAGATGACTGCATCGTCAGCATAAAGGAGCATACGACAGTGACAGGCGTCAGGGAGATTGTTAAGGAACATGCTGAACAAGAGAGGTCCTAAGATTGATCCTTGTGGTATCCCAGTTTTGACAGTCTGGCTGTCTGAGAGGACATCCCCAATCCTGACTTGCTGAGAGTGGTGCTCAAGTAGCTGCAGAACCAGCTCTCCACTTCAGGGGCAAGACCACTGCCAGATAGCTGTTGAAGGATCAAATGCCTTTGATAGGTCAATGAAGGCTGCCCCTAGAAGGTGGCCATGGTCTAGGGCACTACGGATGAATCCGGCAAACTAGAATAAGGCTGTAATGGTACTGTGGCCGCCCCAGAACCCATGTTGCTGTGGGCCTAGAAGTTGGTACTGGTTGAGGTATTCCACCATCTGGTCTGTCACAATCCGTTCAAGAGCCTCGGAGAGTGGCAGGAGAATGGAAACGAGTTTGTAGTTGCTATGCAGAATCCAGTCCCCACTTTTATTTTTTGAAATAATACTTTTATTAAATTTCTTTACAAGGTGAAATAAAAAACACGTAAAATAACCCATTGACTGCATTTAATCCCACAGGTCCATTAGAATTACATAAAACAATGACTTACATGCAATGTTATCAACGATGATTTAAACACCTTCTAGTCAGAATCCCTAAAACAATCCAGGACCTTTAACAGTATTAATTAAATGTGAATAAAACAGGAATAAGAAAGGGAGAGGAAAGGGTAAAGAAAAAGGAGGGGGAGGAAAAAAGAGAACAGACCAGACAAAAATACAGGTTATTTGCCCACATTGCAAGTACAACATGTTAGAAGGGGTTCATGAAAATAACTCCACCATCAGGGTTGTCAAAATATTGAAAAAAAACATCCGGGCATGTCATCCGACCTTCCATCCAGATAATGATCGAATAGTAGAAAAACTAGAGATGAGGGAAAGAAAGAGAAGGCAGAGCCCCCCCCCCCATGACTTTCACGACATCCTGGCCAAGACCTCAAAGATATTAATTTGCTCCCTTTGGGCCTGGAAATGAAAGAATGGCAGCCATCTGGCCTTGAACTTTTCTGTGCTTAACCTTACCCTGGCTGTCAACTCCTCCATCTCCATAATAGCCAAACAATTTTTATACCAGGCCTCTACCGAGGGGCTTGCGGGGATAACCAACACTGTGTAATTGCCTTAAGGGATGCGGCTACTAAAATATTGAACAGATAATGCTGGGCCTGCTGCTTGATCATATGTGGAAATTCCCCCAGCACCCAAAACACTGGATCATTCGGGAAGTCCACCCCGAAAATTGATCCTACTAAAACCAGGATTTGAGCCCAATATGTCTGGAGCTTGGGACATAACCAAAATACATGCATATGGGCGCCCCTATCCCCACACCCCCTCCAACAGAGATCCAAGAAGTGCTGACCATAATGTTTCGTGATTACCGGAGTGCAAAAATACAGGGATACCACTTTCCACCAGAACTCACGCCAGGAATTTGAGGAAGCCGTGGAATGAGTGGCTTCCCATATCTTAACCCAAGTTGATTCCTCCAGGGCCCTCCCAAGCTCCTGGCACCAAGTCTGCTTAACATTTTCCAGGAAGTCTGGTTCAAGGGCCAAAAACTGTCTGACTAATCTAGAGACACGGCCATGAGACTGTGGGTTATTTGATTCAGTTACCATAAACTCCACTAGGGGGTTATTATTAGCAACCATCGAACCCTGTTTCAATTATTCCTTATTTTGTAAAAAAAAAAATGTCTAAGCTGCAAATATCTGTATAGGTCACTAGGTAGGAGTTTATATTCTAAGGCTAGCTGCTGAAAAGATTTAATATTAGTGCCTAGATACAACTGTCCCACCCTTACCAGTCCTCCCCTGACCCACCTCTTGAATCATGGATTCCAATTAAGGGCCAAAAAATCTAAACACCCTTTGATTGGTGTATTGGGTCCCAGCTCCAGTCGGAGGGAAAGCATCTTACTGCTTTCTAACCATGAGGATATTATCACTTTAGTCCATGGATTGGTCACAAGCAATTTCTGGATTTTCCCTTGGTCCATTAACACCAAGTCCCCAATGTCCCCTTTAGAGGATTCTGGTTTCTCTATTTCAACCCACAAAGTCGGGTCTTCCAAAATCATGGCCGACACCAGGGGAAGAACCTGGGTAGTCCAATAGTATGTCTTGAGGTCGGGTAGGCCCAGACCACCCTTCTCCTTATCACACAGCAGGGAGTTCTACTTCACTCTAGGGGGTCTGCCAGCCCAAATAAATCTTCTCAATGAGGATTTAAGTGCCTTCCAAAACTAGCAAGAGGCTTAAGGGGGCAAGGACTGAAATAAGAATAAAAAATGTGGAAGCACATTCATCCTTACACAGTCCGTTCTTCCAAATAAGGAGAAAGGTATTTCCTCCCTCCTCCTCAAATCCTCTTGAACATTCTGGAGGAGTCTCCCATAATTAATGCCATACAACTTTTGTAAGTCTCTGGGGAGCCAGATCCCCAGGTACTTAATACTCTCCTTTGCCCACTTATTACCTACTGGGGGTCATATTTGGGGACCACCCAGGGCTAAGAGCTCAGTTTTAGAGTCACTAATTTTGAAACCAGTCGCCCTCCCAAAATCCTGTATTAAGAGAGTTAATAATTGGCATCTGACTTATGGGGTCAGTAATACAGAGGAGGGTATCGTCAGCATATAAAGAAACCCAGCTTTCCACCCCCTGTATCTGAATGCCCTTATATTTGTCCGATTGCCTTATAAGAGCTGCCAGAGGTTCCATACATCAGGCAAATAGCAGAGGTGACAGCAGACACCCCTGCCTAGTACCCCTACCAATCTTAACCCTCTTTGAATTGACCCCATTTACCCACACCGTGGCCCACGGATCCCTGTATAAATTCACAATCCAATTCCTAAATTTATCACCAAATCCAAATTTTCTCAGGGTTTGATCCAAAAAGACCCAGTCCAGGCGGTCAAACGCCTTCTCCGTATCTAAGGTCATTACCGCACTAAGTGTATAGGATGGCAGTGACCCTGAGGCAGACAAAACATTGAGCAGAAGTCTGATGCTGTCCTGAATGTGTCGTCCAGGAATAAAACCGGTCTGGTCCCTGTGGACTAATTCAGGGATATTCGTAAGCTCAGAATCTTTGCAAAAATCTTTGCGTCCTGATTAATCAAAGAGATGCGGTGATAACTTCCACACTCCGTGGGGTCCTTACCCAGTTTTGGTAGCAGGGTAATCACCGCCTCCTCCCAAAAAGTCAGGTCCCCCCCTCCTGGACCTCGCTGCAGACCTTGGTTAACAGAGGGTTTAGTTCTGTAGCAAAGTGTTGATAAAATTCAACTACAAATCCGTCTGGGCCAGAGGCTTTCCCTCTACTAAGATTTTTAATAACCCTTTTAACCTCCTGTTCTGTGAAGGGGGTTTCTATACTAAGCATCTGTGTATCCTCCAGTCTGGGCAGCACCACCCATTTTAAGAAGTGTTCCACCTCCTCAACATGATCAGGGCCCCCTCTCCTAGATGCATAAATCAGCATAAAACTTAAAGAAACTGTTACCTATTTGAAAGGATCAGAGGATAAAGAGTGAGTCTCCGGCTCCCTTATCCGTGAGACATATCAGTTCGCCTCTTGCTTTCTCAATCTAACTGCCAGAAGGTGACTTGCCCTTCCCCCCACTTCATAATATCTTTGTCTGGTATACCTCAGGGAGTTTTCAGTTTTCCTCTTCATTTCAGTGTTATATCGTTCCCGGGCTTCCCTCAATTTAACCAGGGTTGGGGAGGGACTCTATTTTTTTATGCACAGCCTCCAGTGATGCAATATCTGCTAATAACTTTTCCAATGTAGCGTGATTACATTTATGTTTGTAAGAGGCATAGCTGATAATTTGGCCCCGAAGGACAGGTTTCAGTCCGTCCCAAATGAAACGAACCTGGGTATCTTCTTCCCTATTCTCTATTATATACTGCTTTATGGAGTATTTATTTGGGCTACAAATACCTTGTCATTAAGCAACCCCGGGTCAAATCTCCATGACTCCCCCATCTTCACCCCCGTCCAATTCACCCTAGCACTAATCATTGCATGGTCGGAGAAGGTGACTGGGTGTATAGTAATATCTGTCAAGTCTGGAGCATTAGCTAATTGGGTGTAAAATCTATCCAACCTGGAATAAGACCCGGCTGAGTCAGAAAAGAAGGTGAAATCTATTTTTTCAGGGTGCCTTAGTCTCCAGGGGTCCACCCAACCACCCTCTGATATTAGAGTCCTAAGGAATCTAGAGCATGCCGCTCCCCCCTTCCACTTAAACGCTTGTCAAGCGATGCATTTTTTTTTTTTACAATTCCAGTCTCCCACCATGATCACCCGTCCATGTGGGAAAGAGTCCATTATGGAGAAGAAACGGTGGAAAAATATCCCTCATGAGGGCGTGGGAGCACAGACGGATGCTAGGTGGATGGATTGACCCATATATTCCCCCGAAACTACCACAAAATGACCCGACCCTTCTACCTGTACCTTGTGAACATTAAATGGAAGTCCTTTATGAATCAAAATAGCCACACCCGCCCTGGAGGCATCCGGATAAGAATCTGAATATACCCCCCACCCACGTTCTCCTCAGCTTGGAGTGCTCTACCTGAGACAGTTTGGTTTCTTGTAGACAAGCCACATCACATTTTAATCAGCTTAACTCTTGGAGGACCCTTGCTCTTTTGACTACCCCATTAATCCCTTTAACATTAATGGAGATTATCTTAAGTGAAGCCATGGGGATTTGTAAATTACATACCAACATTCATATTTGCCCTGATCCCCCAACCAGAGGTAAATATATACCGCAGCACAAGCCTGTACAAAAACAAATATAATAGTAGACACAAAAGGGAACAAAAAAATCATCACATCTAAGAAATAAATAAGGAGAATTGTGCAGAAAGCTGGGTTAACTTCACCCAGCAAGGCCCTAAACCTGGGCCCTGAGTAAACCCAGGTACTAGTTACTTCATTAGGTACCTGGAAGCTCAACCAGAGCTTAGCATCTGAGGCTATGAATGGAAACGCCTCAGAAATCTAGGTACACAAGCCCTAGGCAAGTAGGAGTAAGTGCCGAGAATGCGCTAATGGGTGAACCCCTGGAAGACCAGAGGACCAGACCGTCTCCTAGCTTTAAGTCCGGTAATGAAAGTGGCCGGAGTAAAACACCTCGGGCACATAAATTGTACACTACATACAGTGCACAGCAAGAACCTTTGGTTCAACTGCCACCAACTTATAACCCAAGAGTTTAGGGCGACCTTAATATATAAAACTACCCACCAATATTTGAAAAATGAACTGCCCAACATTGAACGGTGCTGACTGAACCAGCCCTTTAAACATGCCCCTCTCTCAGCTAAAGCTGCTGCTACCACTATACTGAAAAGTAACCCAATTAACACATAATAATCTTTACCATTGTTGTGAATTTAACAATGAGTGATAAAGGCATTTAGAGCTAAATTGTCCAGCATTTAAAGTCAGGTACAAATAAAGCTTACCTTGTAGTCCAACTGCAGACTCCATTCGTGAGAGGTAGGTTCTGCAGGTTAGGAGGAAAACGATCGTACCACCACAGAGCTCCATCTTAAACTGTCCCACTAGAAACTGCACTGCCTGCACCCTGCAGTTGTCCCAAATGGGATAACTTGACCTGGCCATCCATCCAAACCAAGATATTGATGAACAGACTGACCAACTAATAAAAGAATGGCCTGCACCTAGTAATCAGATGGAAGGGCAAATGGACTATTCAGACCACCTAGAGAGCATGTTAAATAAACTGCAAAGTAAAAATAAAAGAGCTATATGATTTGCATTTTAAACTTTTTAAGTTGCTTACAGGCTAAGATTAAGTACCACAAGCCATATCCTGGTAGCAGAAAAACCAGGTGCATAGCATTCTAGTTTCTGCAGTGCGCTATACAAGCAGCAAAACACGTTAAAGCAAAATTGAATGTTTTTTGTATATGCTCTAAGTTGGATGAATTGCCTTTTTAGAAAAGTTAATAGATTATATGCTTTCAACAATAAGCATAGAGCTAGTTATTTTCATTTCAATTGTTTAAGTAACTTACAATTTCAGGTTAATGACTTTACATATAAAATGTTTTAAGATGTCTTTGTTGCCAATTTAGACTGTGTGTTCATAAACAAGATATGGGGCCTAACCACAATCCACAAGCCAATGTTTTCAAGCTGAGAGTTAAAATAGTATCATGAATTTTTCTGCATAAAAACCACCATGCTTGTCATGTTCTCCATGATGTAAATTTTTACCATTGTAACTCCTGCAAGTCTAGCAGTCACCTTGTCAGATATAAAAGTTAGTTTTCAACACAGACAAGGTAAGGAAAGCAAACGCATGACTGCCAGAGAAGTGCACTCCCTTAGGACCTCAGCTTGAACATCTGAGTACTTGTGGTGGGTAAGGCTGCCTTTATCTGTTACATAAAAGCAGGGACAAAGTAAATGCTTGGCTTATTTATTTTACTATTGTGCCTAAAGTAAGAGGGCCTGCCACTCTGCTGCAACTGTATGAACTGTTTGTTTGCACTGCTGTTATGTAATGTCATAGTATTACTTAAGAAATAGCAAAGTCACTTACAGTAATTACAAAATGGCATTCTCTGGTATTTCTTTTCAACCAAATATAAAAGAGAAGCAAGATGAAACTGTATATTTAAGGGATGTAATTACTTATCAGACAAAAGAATTGCAACAAAGGTTTAGGGTAAGGTAATTTTAATCAAATTTGACCAGAATTTGTATAGGGTGGTTATAAGATAAACCTAATCGAACACTCAGCCTTGTGCGCTATCAAGCACACCCGGTTAGACCTCACCCTAGGCAAACTAAGTTTTTAAATAGGGTGGTTATTCCAACCGGTTCCGAGAAATTATTCCCGGGACACGGAACAATCCTTGGAGATCAGGTCAGGGAACCGGACCAAAGCATATCTTTCCTGATACTTCAAAACCACAAATGCTGCTCGAAGGGGCCACCTACCAAGATGGCGAAACAAACGATTCAGGACCAACCAGCACAGAGGCCCAAAGTGCACAGTAAAACTGGTAAAGTGGTGAACTAAATAGATAAATCCCCATGATTGCTACTGAGGAGTTCAAGAATTATATTCCTCCTGACAAAGGGGAGAACCCACAAAAGCAACGCCAGGCAGGGTCCAACCCCCCAAACAGATCGAGCAGAAGCCAAAACCCTTATATTTCTTCAAGGTTTCTTCGCCTGTAGCCATCTGGACATGTCAGCATGTAAAGGCAGGAGGGCATCGCCTCTTCTTCTTGCTTGCTTCCTAGAACCAGGGGCGACTGACCAGAGTAGGTCCCCAATTTCTTTCTCGGCTTGTTCCTCCTTTGTATCAGGCATGGGGATCCCCCTGAGCTTCCAGGTATGGGGCAGCCATTAAGAGGGATTTGAATAGCTTTGTATCCTCCGTATCCTGCACCCACAACTTAGTGGGATATCTAAGGTACGCTTTGTGGCCCTTCTCTCTCAGTGCCTTCACCACCGCTAAGACTTTTTTGCAATTAGCCAACATCAGAGGGGGGAAGTCCTGGTCAACATAGATCTTCTGCACGTCAAGGCTAAGATCACGCTTGGCCCATGCTAACCTAAGGATCTTCTCCTTGGTGGGGTATCTCAGGAACTTCATAACGATAGATCTGGGAGGTGCCCCCTGTTTAGGCTTAGAGGCAATAGCTCTGTGGGCACGCTCAATCTCTGTTTTAAAGTCCTCCCCCAGATTGAGCTCTAATTTCAACCATGTATCCACGAAATCTTCCATGGAGGGGGGCTCAACCCCCTCGGACACCCCAAAAATGTGAATATTATTGCGGCGGGCTCTTGCCTCCACATCCACCGCCCGCATGGTGAGCTCCTTTTCTCTTCTGTGCAGATATGCTAAAGATCTGCCAAATGCCATGTGCTCATATTGGAGGCCCTCCATGTGAGTTTCCACTGATGTGCACACTCCAGTTTTTTGAAATCTTTTTGAATATCCGATATTTGGGGGCATCAATACGGTGCAGGATTTTAAGCATCCTGTGCCCATCAGCTTTAGTAAAGGTTGATGCATCCTCCGACCCTGAGCCCTCAGATTCATCACCTGACACCATAAAAATAGAGGAACGGGACTGGGCAGGACTTGGAGACCTCGAGGCACCCCTTTCCCCGAGTTTGGCTACCCAGATCCATAGGAGGCTTCTTCTTTGTGCGCCCCATGGTGACAGTAGGTGTATGAGCCTTGTATTATTACAAAGTCAGCCCGAAAAACCACACGATGGCAATCAATTAGCTTAAGATTTGTGCCAGAGGTGTAGAAGCACCGAACTAAGCCGCCATCTAAAGCTTGACGTTACCGGAAGTCCCGGTCCCCACCTTTGTGTATGAGGGTAACTGCTGTGTATTTCCAATGCTGGGGAAATTGGAAGTGGCAGAGGGACAGATTAATTAATTTGGTTAATGTTCCTAGAGTTCATTTATTATTATTTTTATTATTTAGTTTTGTTGACAGTAAGTGCACTAGACAAATTTTCAGAAGCACGAACCGAAGGTTACAGATGAATGCCAACTGACCTAGACAGATTAAACTGTCGGTGGTATTTTTAGTGAATGAGGGAAATTTGGCCAGGACACCAGGGAAATTCCCCTACTCTTTTCAGTAGGTGGTGCTGTGGAGCCAAAAGGAGGTTTGCTGCTCCGATGGATGCTGACTCTGGAGGAGGACGAACGCCTGCAGCCGGTGGGGGTATTGGTATGGCTGGAATGCACCACAGTGGTGGCCAGCGAGGCATACCGAACCCCCCACAGCATGAGATTTTGCTTACGATTCGATGTCGCACCGATAGTGGATATCTGCTGGAAGACCCGACTGTTCGGGTAGATGTGGAATTATAAACGGCCCCTTGTACTTGGGAGCTCACTACGAGAATGGAATCGACCAAACTAGGTCAGGACTTGGAAGACATGGCATCTGACTTGGCTGAGAAGCGAAGATGTTTGGAGATTGGTAAGGAAGAATTTCGGATGGCGTAGTTACTGACTGATGAGGAGTTAAAGAAACGCAAATGGCCCGAGGCAGATTCTCCGTCAGGAATCTCAGGTACTGGTGTGAGAGTTTTAAAATCCCTCGCTCCTATTTCGGGTGATGCGGTATCCCTACCCCAGACCCAGACGGCTTGTGAGGATGTCATATTGGCTGAATGGTCCCCACAAGGAGCTCTGGCTGACGCAGGATGGATGCAGACTGTAACGGGTGGTGCTGTTGGGCCTGAAAAGGGTGTTGGCGCTCAGATAGACCAGGACAGTGGAGTAGGAAGGAAGTCTGCCAGTCCGCTGCTGCAAGTAGCGAGCGGGGAACTGGTACGGCTGGAATGCACTGTGATGGTGGCCAGCAGAACATACCTAACCCCCCACGGCAGAAGTTTTCATCTCCGGGTGTGGATGTCACCAAGAATGGTAATGCGACTACAGGCCCGTTTGTACGGGCGGATTCCATACTGTAGAAGGAGGCTACTGGAGTAGTACCTGGTGAGGGAGTAGTCGCGGCTGATCTAGCCCAGGATTCTACAGATTTGTCATCCCGACCGGCTGAAAAACGGAGACTGATGGAGGCGGCGATGGAGAATTTCCATTTGGCACAGCTAGCAGAGGAGGAGTTTAAGAAAAGGAAACGCCCTGAGGTGGATTCCCCCTCGGGTATTTCAGGTACCGGTAGTAAGATTCTTAAAAGTATTGCACCTGTTGTGCTTGAAGAACAGTTGTCCCTACCCCAGACCCAGTTGCCCATGTGTATAGAGTGGTCCCCGCAGAAAGCTCTTGCAGGAGCGGGCTAGATTCAAACTGATACAGGAATGTGGATAGCGGATCCTGCTGTCCCAATTCCTGGGGTTCCTGGGGTAGACTAACACAGTATGTCTATGCACAGGGCTGAAACAGACATGACGGTACAGCATTCAGAAGTGTTACTGGCACACACTGAACAACGACCCCATGACCCTAAAACACAAAATTGCTCTTCCTGTCCAGGAGGTTGTATTAGGCAACTTAGCCTCCCAGAGCCCTACCTATTCACCAATGGATGGTGTGTTACCTGAAGTTCTTGCTTCTGCTGACGGGGTGAGGGGAAGCCCATGAGGCTATTAGACCTGACCCTCTTCCACCTCTGGAGGGCTTTACAGTTTCTACACCCCACTGTGGCTACATTTGCCAGTTTATTTCACAAGCCTGTGACACTAGCGAAATGGAAGAATGCAGTACGGCTCCGATATTTAGGGGCTACTGATATTACGTCTGATAGGTTTTATGTGGGCAAGGTATTGATTAAACAAATGCTGGTCTTTTCTCCAAGTCAAGTATATGCCCTTATCCACACACCTGGAGATAATACGTACGATATTAGTTTCAGAATGCCTGATATGTTAAACAGATTTTGGATGAAATATGCAGTATTAAAAACGAATCCAGCTTGGTCGCATTTTCAGGCAATTTCTCTTACAAAACAGTCATTTAAAGTTATTACGGTACTGTTTAGGAACAAGGGGGTTAATAATGAGGATATTACTTATTGGCTCGAACGTAAATGTAAAATCCAAGGAAATCCTGAGCCTGTTCTTGATGCTGAAGGTTTCTGGAATGGGGGTGGAGGTACAAGGTAAATTTGACACAAACTGATGAAGGATTGCAACACTTACCCAGTTGTTTCTATTTGGGTCATGATAAGGGTTTTATTTTTTATCCTGGCCAACCCCGCCACTGTTACAAGTGTGGTTCACCTAGGCACCTAAGTAGGACATGTGAGGTGGTGAAATGTGTTCAGTGTGGTGAATTAGGACATGTTGCGGCTGACTGTCGCCACGCTGCTAAATGTTCTTTATGTGAAGAGGGTCATTCCTATACGGAGTGTCCATGGGCAGCTCAAAATAAAACAAATGGGGATTTCAGCGTGCAAGACTTTTACATTAATACTGTGGTACACGCAGCACAAAGACAGAGGCCTCCACCTCCCCCTTTAGGGAGACCCACGGGGCCTATACAAATGGGCCAGATGGCTCCTCTGGTGCATGATGAAGAAATTGTACAACAGGCCCCAAGTAAGGTCACGCCAGTTGACATCAGCTTAAATATAGTAAGTGAAGACGTCACTGTTGTGCCCTTACCTCCACCTGTTAACACTATGCCCCCACCACTCCCCCCAGAAGAGGCCTTTACACTTGTTTCTACTTGACGGAGCAGTTTGAGGTCCAGAAACAAAGGGAAAGGTGTCACTAACAATCTACCAGTCCCATTACAAAATCCCTATCAAGTTCTACTAGAAGATGGTGGTACAGAGTTGGATTCTGCCTCGGTACATTCCTCACAGCCAGAGGGGGCTTCCGACATGGATCAGCCTCTGGAGAACCCTGACGCTATTAAAAAGAAAAAAATCTCGTCTAGGAAGTAGGAAATGGACAAAGAAAAAATAGGGGACTGGGGCCTAGTATTATGTCTGGAGAGTTCTGATGTACAATAATGTTTGGTACTTTACTGTTTTCTTGTGCATGCTGGGGATTTACAAACTTACGGTGGCTTCATTAAATGTTAATAGTATACAATCAGATAGGAAGAGTGTGTTAATTTACTCATTACTTGAATCTGGAGAGCAAGATATTGTGTTTATTCAAGACACTCGTTTACACACTAGGGTAGATATAGAACAGGCAACGACTGGATAGAAATGGGGGGTTACTTACTGGTCTTTGGTGAAGAATTGTGTAGTGGCGTGGGTATCGCTGTGAACAACCCAACGGTCCAGTTGGTACAACTTATAGATGTCATCCCAGGACGTGTGTTGTTGTTGTTGCATATGATGGTTAGTAATTTACATTGTCGTTTTATTAATGTATATGCACCACAAATGAAATCTGCTAGAATAGATGTCTTTCAGGCAATCCAACCATTTTTGTTTACGTCTAGACATGTCTTTTTGGGGGGTGATTTTAATCGTAGTCGATATAGAACTGATAGGGGGCTTAGAACACAGAAAATGTTTTGTGATGCTAATTGTCTTAATGATCTACTTTTACAGACAGGGCTGACAGATGTTCTGGCCCTCACAGGGACTCCCAAAAAAAACTTTCTTTCGTGGCACTCAAGCTACGAGGATTGATTTTTGGTTTTTGTCTGACTCTGTTAAGGTAGTTTCTTCAGAAACTACACCAGTAGCTTCACCTGACCATGCTATTATAGAAGTTACGGTTCCTAGTCATGATATTATGCACCGAGGACCAGGGTACTGGAGATTAAATTTAGAGCTCTTATCTCTCCCATCAGTGGATGAGGGTTTTATGGCTCTTTTAGAAGCTAGGAAATCTGTTTTATGTCTCTATGATACCCACAGGGATTGGTGGGAGGATTCTAAAATTGATATAAAGAGATATTTTCAAATTATAGGTAAAACTAATGGGAAACATAAATCTAACATATACCAGGAGTATAGAATGAAATTCTTACACTTACTCGTCCTAGCGGCTCAAGGTAATAAAGATGTACTTCCGGAATTCGATAATATGAGAAAGCTGATGAATACGGCTCAGTATACTCGTTTTAAATCTTTAGATACAGAACGTAGGTTTGGTTCACAGGGAGGTAAAGGCTTTATGAATCCCTATCAATTTTGTGCATACCAAAGACAACAGAAATAAATGGCGGGCATACGTGACCAGACAGGGAACTGGTGTACTGATAAAAAAAATATTATGCAAGCTATAGATGGGCATATATGTACGCTGTTTGGTCAGACGGATGTCTCAGTTGACGCACACCACTCTTGGCTGGCCTAGGGTACATTTCCTCAACTTTCTGCTCGTTATAAAGATATGCTAGTGGCTCAAATCACGTCTTTTGAAGTTTCGGCTGTGCTTTCACAAACTAAAAAGGGTACAGCTCCAGGGAAAGATGGGATCCCATACGAATTATATAAAATTATCTTTCAGGTTCTTTTAAAATAATATACAGAGGTTCTGAATGAGATTTTGGATACTGGGATATTACCTGATAGTATGAATGAGGGTTTAGTGATTTTTATGTACAAAAAAGGAAATCGTCAAGACTTAGTAAACTGGCGTCCACTTACATTACTCAATAAGGATTTTAAACTGTTGAATAAATTACTGAATAACAGATCGTTACTTAATGCACACTTTTTACTTCATAAGGCATAGACATGTTCTATTCCTGGTAGGAAGATCACAGATAGTCTTATTCTTCTCCGAGAAATAATGCACAGAGGGTCTACTGGGGAGCTTACAGGTCTACTTTTTAGTCTAGATCAGGCTAGGGCCTTTGATAATGTGAGTCATGCATACCTTTGGGATTGTTTGGAGCACTATGGAATACCACTTCTCTTTATTCGATGGATTACAACTTGTTATGATAAGGCAACCGCTCAGGCATACTGTAACGGCTGGTTAGAACAGCGTTGTAAGATTCAGCGGGGGGTTAGACAAGGTTGTCCATTGAGTACACTTTTGTATCACTTTACTATAGTTCCATTAATTAGACAAATTCAACACACGACAGATATAAGGTGAATTTCCTTTTCAAGTACTGATCCAGAAATAAAATGTGTGGCTTATGCAGATGATATCTGTTTCATTATGGCCGATTTGCCCTCTGTTATGGCTTTAGGGTGAGTTTTACAGGATTTTATGGGGCATACAGGAGTACAAATTAATTATGGAAAATGTAATTGTGTCCCACTTTGTGGTGCGGATGTACAAACTACACATAATAGGTATACCTGTGGTACGAAAAACATTCACTATTTTGGGTTTACTATTTGGAGTTGGGGATTTGGCTTCATTGAATTGGTCAGTAAAGCTTAAACAAGCTCAGACTAAAGTTAAATTATGGAATACTTGGCGGTTGTCTAAAATGAAGAGGGTACTCATGGTAAAAACATTTTTGTTACCCATTTTCTTATATCTTAGTACAGTGTTTAGCCTGCCACCACATCTGGAAACACAGATGTATAGTTGATTCTTTTTCTGTAGATGGGGCAGTAGGTTAAATCCAATAAAAAGATGCTTGTTATTGAGGGATATGAAAAGGGGAGGTTTGAAGATGGTACAACCTATTGTTTTCTTTTTTACAATGTTTGTTTATTCAAATTTACATCCTTTGATAACCCTGTGTAATACACAATGGACACCTTGGGTTTTTGATTCATTGGGTAATGTCTTTACAGTCTGGCCTACACAGATGGCTATTTCCAAACAGATGCATATTGTGCAGTTACCCGATTCCTTGAGAATTTGTTTTGGGAAGATTAAATTATGGAGCATAGCTAAAGAACATATTTCCAACTTCAGCCAGAAAGAACTGTATAGCTTTTTAATCCAGAAATATTTTCATGTTTCAGCATATTATAATACCTATTCTCCCCAGCATCAGCTTTCCATAGGTAATATATAATTAAATATATATAACATAATATATATATAGATATATATATATATATATATATACACATATACATATACACACACCTGTAGGTAATATATATAATATATATATATATATATATATATACACATAAATAAATAAATATGTTGACCTCTCCTCGCATTCCACCTTTTATGTGGGATGTCTTATGGTTATCTCTACATGGTAAATTAAATGTGAGAGGTAATCTTAAACATAAATAGATTACTGAACGAATTTTCCCCAGGGAGTCATGCCCTATCACAGTTGAAACAATGGACCATTTGTTTCTTGATTGTCCCTTTATACAGAAATTCTGGCGGATTCTGAAAAATAGATGGCCTCCATCCCCATTTTTTCCTATGACGTTGGAAATTTTGTGTTTAGGTATTTTGCCATTCCTATGGACTAAGCATGATAAAACAACTATGTGGGTATTTTTGGTTTGTTTTAAATTTTATATTTGGTATGCCCGCTGTAGATTGACACTCCAACAACTTCATTTTTCACCTGAGGAATTATTTTATATGCCTGAGACTTTGATTAGTAATCTCAAGAGTCAAGACTCTGTTAAAATTTTAGCCTCCCTTTTCCACTCTAGATGGGGATCAGTTGAATGGCTCCTTTGATGGCATGTGTTCTTTTGCTTAATTTATTTTTTCCCCCATTTCTTTTCCTTTTTTGTTTCAGCATGGTCCTAAATAGGATGAAGCGGCATTTATTTTTAGTATGATGCCTTTCAGTCGTGTATACCTTGTGTTCTTTTCCACTGAAATTTCCCTTACTCTATTTCTGGTGGTAAGAAGGAGAGGCCCACTGTTGTTTTACCTTATGTTCTCCTTATTATTTGTAAGTATCATAGCACAGGTATGACCCTTCTTCCTTTTATTTTCTTTGGGTTCTGTTGCATTTTCGTATTACTGCATGTAGATATATTTATTTAACTTACTTTTTTAGTTTGGAGTAACACCATTCTGTCTGTATGTATTTTTGTAAGTGTTACTGAGAGAGAAAAAATTCTCACACTTTTGTGTGTGTGGGGGAGACTGTTTTCATTATTCTTTTACATTGCTCTGATAATGTATGATTGTAATACTTTTTTTGTTATTTTCTATAGGATTTATCTATTATTTTGTGTGACTTAACACTGTTTGTATTCATTTTGGTTTGCTCATTATGTTAATAAAAAATTCCCCTACTCTTTTCAATAAGTGCCATGGGATCTTTAACATCCACCTGAACTACCTGTCAGTGGCACGAGTGAGGCGAGGGTACTTTGCACCATGCAGTTTAACAAATGGTTAAAAAAATGGTGTGGAGCACAGTGGTTTGGCTTCATTGGGGACTGGGGTTCCACCTGGAGAGACACCAGCCTATACTGGCAGGATGGTCTGCATCTGTCCAGGAAGGGAACAAGTCTTTTGGGCAATCGGTTTAAATGCTTCATTGGCAAGCCTTTAAACTAGTCAAGGGGAGGCACTGATAAGCAGAAGGAAAATCCAGCCTCTCCCTACAAAAACAGGGTACTAAATGAGAAAAAGACCAAGGTAGAAAGGTCAGTGGGGTTGCCGCTACAGAAGGTAAAAGCCATCAAATAATGGAGAGCAATGAGTACCAATGCCCGTAGTCTGGGTAACAAGCTTCCTGAATTAGTGGCCTTGATGGAGAGGAAGATCTGGATATTGTGGCAGTCACAGAAACATGGTACAAGAACCATGACTGGACGTAAACATACCAGGATACACTATCTACAGTAGGGACAGGGAGGGTAAAGAGAGGAGGAGTAGCTCTCTACATAAGAGAAGAAATCAAAGCAACAGAACAAAAGGGTAAACAGGGAGGAGAAGCACTGTGGAGTCAATTTGGAGGCAGGCAATGGCACCACAATCCGCACAGGGTTGTATACAGACCCCCTCTCAGGGGAGGAAATGGACAGAAATGATAGAAAGTATACTTAGAATGGCAGATAAAGGGAGATATTGCTGATGGGTGATCTGAATATGCCAGATGTTAAGAGTTGCAGCAGCCACTTCTAATAGATGAGTTATTCTGGATGCCCTAGGGGGCATGCCTTAGACAACTAGTATTGGAACCCACTCGAGAGGGAGCAATCTTGGACCTGGTTCTCTCAAACGGAGATGAAGAGAGGATCACAGATGTAGAAGTGGGTAGCCATCTGGGAACTAGCGACCATCGAACAGTATGGTTCACAATAAACACAGCAATACAGTCAAGCCATACAAAGACAAAGGTACTGGATTTTAGGAGGCTGACTTTGCCAAAATGGGTGAGTGCCTAACGATGCACTAGCAAATGGGCAGAAAGGAGAGGTGGAAGAACAATGGGAATAATAAAACTGCCATCACAGAGGTAACAAGCCTTTGTGTAAAGCAAATAAACAAAACAAAAGCAGTAAGAAACCACTATGGTTCTCAAAGGAAGTGGCAGTGAAGGTTCAAGAGAAAGAAAGCATTCAGGAAGTACAAGGAATCACAGAAGGAACAGGACAGAGAACTGTATCAGTTAAAGCAAAAGGAAGCTGGAAGGCAGTCAGAACAGCAAAGGCCCAAACCGAGGAAAAGATAGCCAACTCAGTTAAGAAGGGGATAAACCTTTATAGGTACATCAGGGAGCGAAGGAAAACCAAGGGAGGGATAGTGAGGCTTAATAAAGGGAGGGAGGGTGGCAGAGGGTGACTGTGAAAAGGCAGAGATACTAAACAAATATTTTGCTCAGTATTTACAAAGGAAGAGGAGGTACATAAAACAAACAGTAGTAACACTCTGGATACAGAAGTTGATACCAGCCCATTTACAGAAGAAAGAGTTCTGAAAGAGCTCTTAAAACTGAAGGTGGACAAAGCAATAGGGCCTGATGGGATTCATCCCAGAATTCTAAAAGAACTAAGGCTAGAACTAGTGACACCACTGACTACCCTCTTTAACAAATCATGGGAGGATGGGGTGGTACCTTAGGACTGGAGGAGGGCAGATGTGATTCCCCTTCACAAAAGTGGGAGCAAGGCAGAAGCAGGAAACTACAGACCTGTTAGTTTAACCTCAGTGGTAGGGAAAATGATGGAATCACTTCTGAAGGAAAGAATTGTTGAGTATCTAGAGGCCAGAGGGCACAGGACCCAAGGCAGCATGGATTCACAGCGGGAAGGTCATGCCAGACAAATCTGATAGATTTCTTTGACTGGGTGACCAAAGTAGTAGATCAGGGAGGGGCTGTGGACATGGCCTACCTAGACTTTAGCAAGGCATTTGACACAGTACCACACAAAAGATTAATATACAAGCTAGCCAGCCTGGGAGTGGGTCCCAATATGACAGCCTGGGTAAAGAATTGGCTGGAGAATAGGACACAGAGAGTAATAGTAAATGGAGTCCACTCTGAAAAAAGGGGGGTTAGCAGTGGGGTACCACAGGGTTCAGTATTAGGACCGGTCCTCTTCAATGTCTTTATAAGCGACATTGCAGAGGGACTGGAAGGAAAAGTATGTCTCTTTGCAGATGACACAAAGATCTGCAACAGAGTTGATGCACAAGGTGGGGTGGAAAGGATGAGAAGGACTTGGCAAGGTTAGAGGAATGGTCAAATGTAGGCAGCTTAGATTCAATGCTAAGAAGTGCAGGTAATGCACCTGGGAACAAAACCCAGGGAAGAGTACACAGTGGGGGTGAGATACTACAACAACAAAATGGAAAGGGACCTGGGAGTAGTCATATCAGATGACCTAAAGGTGGGCAAGCAATGTGAGAGCAGCAAGGAGGGCTGGGGGATACTGGGATGCATAGGAGAGGCATCACCAGCAGAAAACAAGAGTTATTATCCCTCTGTACAGACAGCTGGTGAGACCACATCTGGAGTACTGCGTGCAGTTCTGGAGACCCAATCTCCCAAAAGACATAGACAGGATGGAAGCTGTCCAGAGGAGGGCAACTAAAATGGTGCAGGGTCTGCACCGGAAGACATATGAAGTGAGACTTAAGGAGCTTAATATGTATAGCCTCGAGGAAAGGAGGGAGAGGGGGGACATGATAGAAACTTTCAAGTACCTCAAGGGAATCAACAAAGTCCAAGAGGGTAGCATCTTTCAAAAAAAGAGGTGTGCAAGAACAAGGGGCACAATTTGAAGATAGAAGGGGCAGCTCAGAGGTAATTTAAGGAAGTATTTTCACAGAGAGGGTTGTGGATGCATGGAACAGCCTTCCAGAGGAGGTTGTGGAGTCAAAACAGTGGTGGAATTCAAGCATGCATGGGACAGTCATAAGGCAATTCTAGGGGTTGGGGGTAGGAAGAAGTAGGCTGCTGGTTAACTAGGATTTGCAGCTTATCCATCAGGTAGGGAAATGGGCAGACTGGGTGGGCCAAGCGGTCCTTATCTGCCATCAAATTCTATGTTTCTATGTTTCAATCCAGGCAGATGGGACCTCGGTTTAACATCTCATCCGAAAAGACGGCACCTCAGAAGTGCAGCACCCCTCTCATGCTGCACTACAGTGTCAGTACTGGGATATTAACCCAAGTGCCAGATGTGGGAACTGAACCCACAGCCCTCTGATCTTCCGGCCTCAGAGGCAAGTGTGCTACCAACTGAGCCATTGACACTATTTAGTGCCAGGTGAACAAATTTAAGGTTCAGGGAGTCCCTGCTGAACCTTGATTTGCCAAGTACCTTTTCTAGGTATTTCCTAGTGTCCGTTTCAGATAACCCTCTGAAGCGGAGAAGTGGTTTGTTCGGGGGTAGTGCTGGTATCCGCTGAGTGACCCTTGGGTTAGGGAGATTGAAGAAGTCCAGTGGGAGCATGCTACTGAGGTCAGTGAATGCATGGATCAGGGAGCTGGCAATGAGCAGAAGGTCCATTGTTGGCGTACCGTTGACACTGAGCAAAGAGGGGGCAGATTTGGGGTCTTTTCCTGTGATATCGCTTAGGTTGTGCCAGAATGACTTTCATACAGTCATTACAGATCTTTTTTGTATCGCTGAATGTTTGCTGCAGTGCCCTGAGCTTGTGCTTTATGCAAGAGATGGTCTCTTGAGGCAAGTTGCTCCAGAAGTTCTGGGGTGATCCAGGGATTAAAAGGTCCTTTGACTTTTCTTGTGGTGACTGGTGCGTGTTTGTCACAGACAGTACCGAATTTTGTTACAGAGATGTCCAAGGCGGTGTCCACATTATTGGTGTCATATAGATCCATCCAGTCTAGAAGTTTTGGGTCTAGTTTTAGCTGTGGGAGGTGACCTTTGAGGAGCATGCGGTTCTTTATGATTCTGGTGGAGGGTTTGCAGTAATTGTTGTTCCAGGTGCATTTGACAGTGGAATGATCACTCAAAGAGTCAGGGAGGACAGTGAGATCAGTGATATGTGCAGGTCGGTTGGTGAGCACCCAGTCCAGAAGGGTGCTGGTTCCTGTCCTGTAGTTGAATCGTGTCGGCGACTCCACCATTTAGGAGAAATGGACTGCAGATAGGGTATCCTTGGTATGGGTGGTGGCAGGTGAGAGCCAGTTTGTATTAAAGTCCCCAAGAAGTATTATTTCAGTGTTTAGGTTCAGAGAACTAATGTACTCAAACAGGTTGCTAGTGTCAGCTGTGGCCATTTTTGGTGGAAGATACACTGAGATCAGAGTAAGCACTTTGTTGTGTGCCCCTAAGAGCAGTTTTATAGTTAGTGCTTGGAGGTGGTCACTGCTGTATGGGGGTGAGAGGACATGACCCTGTAGTGGATCTTTGGTGTAGATGATGCAGCTGCCTCCTCTTTTTGAGAGTCAGTCCTACCTGAACAATGTGTAGCCAGGTAGTGTGATGGCGGAGTCTTGTATGTTCGGGGATAACCAGGTCTCCACAACCGAGAGCACATCAGAGTTGTGACGAGAGACCCAGACATTTGGGCTGTCCATCTTGGGCAGGAGGCTGCAGATGTTCACAGAGGTGAGCAAAAGTCCTGAGGATTTGAGGTTGAATGCTGGAGTCATGTTGTGGACCAGGATTGGGGTGCACATTACCCGACATGAGGAGGAGTAGATGAATTAGCTGTTCCAGTATAAGTTTTTTATTTAGATGCCTCTGTCTTTTACTGGGCGTTCGTTGTTTCATGTTACTGACGCAGGTTACAAAACCTTTTAGAAGTGGTACCACAGAAGGACTGTTAGTTAAGTGAGCAAGGCCAGCGTTCTTAGTAAGCAGTTATTCAGAGTTGCAGGAGACCTCAGGGAAGGGCGAGGTCACAGTCTCATAAACATTTAGCATCTCCATATCAAGGGTAGCCTGATAAGATTTGACAGGCCCTATCCCAGGTCCCAAAGTGTATACAAGGGCAAAGACCAGGAGGTACTGTATGATCCTAGAGGCAGTGGGAGACATTGTTGGAGCACAGGGGCAGTGTAATTGTTAAAGGAGTGAGACAGCGGTAGAGGCTTACTTCTTTGCCTGATTGGAGGAGCTGGGCACAGTGAGTGAACTGCACTATCCTAGAAGTGGTACAGGAGGGGGGATCTTCCAGGTGACAGTGAAGTAAAGGACGTCAGTGGCGAAGCAGTCTCTTTTCAACACCAGGTAAAGCCTGTTGAGTCAGAGATGATAGGAGGAATTAGCAGCCCAGTGCTTTAAGGTACAGTATGTCCCTGCTGGCAACCAATGGGGCTGTCTCAGGTGAGAGGAGGAGGGGCTAGAGTGTATTTAATTAAGGCCAGAGGAGGGTGGGGGGGGTGGACCAAAAATACCCTAGAGAAGGAAAAGCGCAAGGTTCAGCGGGAGCCGTAAGCCTTGCTAGACCAAAAGTTGCTTCGGCCAATCACAGTAGAAGCCATGCGGGCCGAGCCGTGGCCAATCGGAAGTCAAGCAGCAGTCTCGGAGTGTCCTAGGTAGCTTACCCAGGCTGGAGAGATTTGCCGTTGGGCTGGGCAGGTAGAGCGGCCAATTGGAGGTACCAGCCTTGGCCATGGAACACAGGCGGCACACCTGGTCAAGGGCTATTCCTGGGAAGAGGAGAAAGCAGGGGTATGGCATATCCATTGCTTCAATGTAGTTAATGAACAACACACATAATATATTCAAGGAAGGGGGTTGTATCAGCTTAATTTACTGAGTCAGAGCAGAGGGTGAATCTAATTGGGGGTGTGGCTTAGCAGTTTAGGAGTACAAAAGCAGGTGTCTCCAATTGCAGCTTCCTGCCGTCTTTGACAGAGGAGAACTTTAGTTTCAGAGCAAAGAAACAACGGTCTAGAACTACAGATTTTTTACTAATTGTCCTCCTTCCCACCCAAAGCCAGTTCTAGTTTTATAGCCACTGGATTTGACTGACAACAGGAACTTCCTGTTTGGCAGTAGGAAGGGGAAGGGAAGGATCACTGAGACACATTAGTTTCATCAACCTTGAAGGAACCTAAAAAATAACTCCCCCCAGCTGCTGGAGGTCTAAATCCAAGCACGGAAGAAGGAGACTACTGAAGACTACAGGAAGTCCCTGTCCCAGAACAGGAAGGGCAAGAGTTGTAAGGGCACATAGGCAGTAGGAAAATAAGTGTAAAAATACATAGAGGGAGGAGACAGTAAGCATACAAAGCAACAGAAGAGGGGACACAAAATAAGTCAAGATGGGAGTGGTGCAGTGCAATAGCTGTGATGCAGCAGTGTTCCGGGAGACATTCTGGAGGCTGCAATGCTGCCCTGTTTGCAGGCACCTCTCTGGTCTGAGGGAGGACGTTGCCCGTCTCCAGGCTGACCTGGGTAGGATTTGTGAAACCTCTTCCCCCACCCAGGGACCAGAAGGACCACCACCGTTACCTCAGAGGTTGCCAAGAAAGAGGAGCGGTTGGACCAAGGTGGGCTCAGGGAGGGAGAGGGTGGTGGAACAGAGGTGCATCCCTCCAGCTGTACCTCTCCACAATTCATATGCTGTTCTGGCAAACAGTGGTTCCTCTATGGTGGTGGAGACCAAGGAGGATGCTGGGAACCTCCACAAAGGAGACCCACAGGAGGGTGGCACGAGACCCCACAGGGGAAGAAAACACCTCCTGGTGGCGGACGCGATCATTAGGGGGGTAGAAGTGGGGGAGGAAGGACATAGGGAGGTAAGGTGCCTGCCTGGCGCCACAGCTCAGAGGGACAGGAAGTGAATCATCAGGATCGCAGGAGCAGCTGCACGAGGGAGGGAGCTGGATGTTACTGTCCACCTAGGGACAAATGACCTGGCTGTGAATGGGATCAGAGCGGTGCAAGAGGATTTTGCGGAGTTGGGGAGGGGCCTTAGACAAGTAGCATGTACGGTAACCTTTTTGGAGGTGCTGCCTATCTATGGCAAGGATGATGCTAGGGTATTCCACACCATGGGATTCAATGAATGGTTGAAAAACTAGTGTGGAGCTCAGGGTTTTGGCTTCACTGGGGACTGGAGAGCAACCTGGAGGGATGCAGGCCTATACTGGCACAATGGTCTGCATCTGTCCGAAGGGGGGGGGGAGCCATGATCCTAGGTGACAGGTTTAAATACTTCATTGGCAAGCATTTAAACTAGCCAAGGGGGGAGGCACTGAAAAGGAGCAGGGAAATCCCAGCCCCCCCCCACAAAACACAGTAGCTAGAGAGGTAAACACCAAGGTAGAGAAGTCAGTAGGGAGCAGGACTGGGATAAATGCAGAAAAAGGTAGTAAGGACAGGGATAGGGCTAAAAGGGGTAAGGCCATAAAAAATAAATAGAAGGTGATGAGTACCAGTGCCCGCAGTCTGTGCAACAAACTCCCTGAACTAGTGGCCTTGACTGAAGAGGGATGCCTGGATATTGTGGCAGTCACTGAAACATGGTACACAGAGAACCATGACTGGGATGTCAACATACCAGGATACACGGTCTACAGGAGGGACAGGGTGGGTAAAAGAGGAGGAGGAGTAGCTCTCTATATAAGGGAAAGGATTAAAGCAACAGAACTTAAGAGTAAACAGGAAGTTGATGAGTCACTATGGGTCACCCCGGAGACAGGAAATGGCACCACGATCCGCATGGGGTTGTGTACAGACCGCCATCTCAGGGGGAGGAAACGGACAAGGAAATGATAGAAGGCATCCTTAAAATGGCAGAAAAAGGGGAGATATTGTTGATGGGGGACCTGAATATGCCAGATGTTAACTGGAGTACCTTTGCTGCAGGCACATCCAAGAGCAGGGTCATTCTTGATGCCCTACAGGGCACATGCCTCAGACAGCTAGTGTTGGAACCAACTCGGAAGGGAGCAATCTTAGACCTGGTACTCTCAAATGGGAAGCAGAAAGGATCTCAGATTTAGAAGTGAGTAGCCATCTGGGAACAAATGACCACCAAACAGTATGGTTCACAATAAACACAGCCATAGAGTCAAGCCATACAAAAACAAGAGTATTGGACTTTAGGAAGGCTGACTTTGGGAAAATGAGAGAGTGCCTCAGAAAAGCACTAGAAAATGGGCAAGAAGGAGGGGTGGAGGAACAATGGGGAATAATCAAAACAGCAATCGCAGAGGCAACATGCCTTTGTGTGAAACAAATCAACAAAACAAAACGAAGGAAAAAACCACTATGGTTCTCAAAAGAGGTGGCAGGCACAGTTAAGAAGGAAAAAGCTAGCATTCAAGAAATATAAGGAAACACAGAAGGAGCAGGACAGAGAACTTTATCAGTTAAAGCAGAAGGAGGCAGGGAAGGCAGTCAGAATAGCAAAGGCACAAACTGAGGAAAAGATAGCCAACTCTGTTAAGAAGGGGGATAAAACCTTTTATAGGTACATTAGGGAGTGAAGAAAGACCAAGGGAGGGATACAGAGACTGAATAAAGGGTAGGGAATGTGGGCAGAGGGCGACAGTGAGAAAGCAGGGATACTGAATGAATATTTCTGCTCAGTATTCACAACAGAAGAGGAGGGGGAGGTACCTAAACCAAACAAGAGAGAAACTCTGAATAGGAGGGTCGATACCAGTCCATTCACAGAAGAAAGGGTTTTGAAAGAACTCTTGAAACGGAGGGTGGACAAAGCAATGGGGCCTGATGGGATTCACCCAAGAATTCTAAAAGAATTAACGGTAGAACTAGTGACACCACTGACTACTCTCTTTAACAAATCATGGGAGGATGGGGTGGTACCTGAGGACTGGAGGAGGGCAAATGTGATTCCACTTCACAAAAGTGGGAGCAGGGAAGAGGCAGGAAACTACAGACCAGTTAGTTTGACTTCAGTGGTAGGGAAAATTATGGAATTGCATCTGAAGGAAAGAATTGTTGAGTACCTAGAGGCCAATGGGGCACAGGACCCCAAGGCAGCATGGTTTCACAGCAGGAAGGTCATGTCAGACGAACCTAATAGATTTCTTTGACTGAGTGACCAAAGTAGTAGACTAGGAAGGGGCTGTGGATATGGTCTGCCTAGATTTTAGCAACGCATTTGGCACAGTCTCACACAAAAGATTAATATACAAGTTAGCCAACTTTGGAGTGGGTCCCAAGGTGATAGCTTGGATAAAAAAAACTGACTGGACAACAGGATGCAAAGTGTAATAGTAATCGGAGCCCACAGTGAAGAAAGGAGAGTAACTAGCGGGGTACCGCAGTGTTCAATACTGGGACCGGTCCTCTTTAATGTCTTTATAAGTGACATTGGAGAGCACCTGGAAGGACAGGTATGTCTGTTTGCAGATGACACAAAGATCTGCAACAGGGCTGATACACAAGGTGGGGTGGAAAGAATGAAAAGGGACTTGGCAAGGTTGGAAGAATGGTCAAATATGTGGCAGCTCAGATTGAATGCAAAGAAGTGCAAGGTAATGCATCTGGGAAACAAAAACCCAAGGGAAGAGTACACAATGGGGGTGAGTTAGTAACAACAACAAAAATCGAAAGATACCTAGGTGTTATTATATCAGATGACCTAAAGGTGGGCAAGCAATGTGAAAAGGCAGTAAGGAGGATTGGAGGGATACTGGGATGCACAGGGAGAGGCATCAACAGTAGAAAACAGGAAGTTGTTATCCCTCTGTACAGACACTTAGTGAGACCCAATCTGGGGTACCGCGTTCAATTCTGGAGACCCCATCTCCGCAAAGACATAGACAGAGTGGAGGCTGTTCAGAGGAGGGCAACCAAAATGGTGCAGGGTCTGCACCAGAAGACATATGAGGAGAGACTAAAGCAGTTTAGTATGTATACCCTTGAGGAAAGGAGGGAGAGGGGGTACATGATAGATACTTTCAAGTATCTCAAAGGAATTAAAAGTACAAGAGGGTAGCATCTTTTAGAAGGAGAGATATGCAAGAACAAGGGGACACAATTTGAAGAGTGAGGGGGGGACGGCTCAGAGTAATATTAGAAAGTATTTTTTCACAGAGAAGCTTGTGGATGCATGGAACAGCCTTCCTGAGGAGGTTGTGGAGTCAGAAACAGTGGGAGAATTCAAGAATGCATGGGACAAGCATAAGGCAATTCTAGTGGGGGGTAGGAGGAAGTAAGCTGTTGATTAACTAGAATCTGTAGCTTATCCATCAGGTAGGGAAAAGGGCAGACTAGATGGGCCAAGTGGTCCTTATCTGCCGTTAAATTCTATGTTTCAATGGTCAACTGGGTTTCTAACAAGGTGTTCAGATTCTGGAACACATCTGTCGGTCACACAAATTCATCATGCAGTGGTTGTTGCTCATGTTTGTTTTCAACAGCTTGCCCAGCAATTATTGGTAATATTGTTTACTGACCCCACAATTTAATCACCCAAAGCCATAAAATGCTGTAATATTTTTATTGATAATTGTTTTGATCCAGAGATGTGCATGCTTCATTGCTTGCTTTACTTAGAATTTTGGGTCATGTGCTTTTAAAAACATCCAACATGTTATTGTGCCACATTATATTAGTAGCACATTCCATGAACTTGGAACTGTGGTGCCCTAACCTTTGCACTGTGATTTATTTTGATTTGTAACATGGGGTCAATATACACTACATGATTGTTTCCCTTTTCTGAACTAGGCAATACTATACTACCTTCTGTTCTGTTTTTATATTTTACTGTATGTATGATGTTTGAACTGTCTGTATCCTGTACTACATTGTAATCATCATTGCATTAACTGTTTTCAACCAGTCTTACTCTTTTCTGCAGGCAATGCTCCTTCGTTGTTGCCCTTCTTTCAACTTTTTCAAGTCTGTCTATGTGCTCACAGAGATGCGACCGCGAGAACTACAGTCTTCCAAATGCGGCATCGCCACTGTTCTGTACAGGGACCCCACCACCTCTTTTGTTGTGCTGTTAATTCCTTACACATAAGTACTGTAGCATGCAATCCAACACTCTATATGCTCACCATTCACACGTTTTGTCAAAATGTATGTTTATGTATCTAATTTCCCTACAATGTTCCAGTACCAACACGCAAGTGAGATCAATATTTGTGCATTCAACACTTAATTATTTCCCATGACTGGTAATAAGTACTTCAACGTGCATGTTGAAGTTTGGCTGTTGAATGGTCAGAATGTGAATGACATGAACACAAACTTACTTGTCACCACTTACTTGGGATGGAGGATAGTGGACTACTGACACATGGCAGGGGAGACATATAAGCTGACTGTTGAGCGCTGGCCAGGAAGAGAGACAAGGTCACAGGTGATACTGTGAAGTTAAGGGAGGACAGGTGACTACTTAGCACTGGTTGTGGCATTATGTCCGGTGACTGGTTAGTCTGTCCCAAGTGAGGCCCAGTACTTTACTACAGTCAATGTTAAGGTGAGGACTGGCTGGTTGTTTATATGGATGTATGGATGGAGAGCATGTCACTACTGACAACTGATCACTTATCATATCTTTCTTTTTTCTCAGGTGATTGTCCTACGTTTCTTCTAACAGTACAACAGTACCAGTGAAAGTTGCTCTACTGAACATGATTCATTATAAGTTTTTTTTATTTGGTTGCTGTACATTTATATTAAACATGTGCTGTGCAGTGTTGGACGGTGAATGCTTATCCTGTGCAGGGGTCGGGCATGCAGGTGACTGGCGAGCCTGTTATGTTGCGGGAATGAGTTCAGCTTGTGCCAGGGAGGGAGGGCATCTCAATGCTAGCACACTGTAGGTGAAGTATTGGAGCTGACTATTGTGCGGGTGCCAGGTACTGAGTAATGACAGGTGAACAGTGATCCGGTGCCATGGAGTCACAGTAAGTGAATGTTTATCCAGTGACTGCTACGGACGGAGGGAAGTTAAACGGTGAGCATCTCCAGGGTAAGGCTGGCAGGTGACTGATGGGCCTGTGCCATTGACGGAGTGAGGCATGGCAGGTTAATGGTGACTGCTGACCCTCTCCAATGTATGTAATAATAGCTGCTTGTGCGACTGAGGTAGGGCACAAAAGTATTTATTCAGCTTTATAAAGGCAAACCCATTGGTGGACTGGGTCTGCGTGTCCATGTATTATTGTCCTATTACACGCATAGTTGCTTGTGAAGTTGTTGTTTCGGCGGACGTGCACAGTGAAAATAAAGACAATTTAAAACAGTTTGGATTTTTTTTTTCGCTCAGAATGTGTCATTTTATAAGTGCAATAACCCACTCCAGCCCCATGGCTGTATCATGGCATTAATGCACTTCCCAGCTGGTTGAAGTCACTCGGGCAAGCCCTTGTGCCTCACAACGCACCCAGGGTGCGCATTAATGTCCCGATACACCCATGGTCTGTTGTGGATTATAGCATACTATGAGAAGGCGTAATGGTCAGTGAATGTAGAAGCTGTGCCTCTGAATAAGAACGGAAGGATCATTGTCTGATTACATGTGCAAGAGAATGTTTATCGTGTGAATTTGCAGGCATTTCATTGCCTGTAGGGAAACAGACTGGTGACATGTGATCACTGATCACATTATCATCTTTTTTCAGGTCATCGTCTATGATAGTACTTATTTACAGTACAGTAGTAGTAGTACAGCGAGTATGTGGATTTAACATCAGTAACTAAGTATTTACACATTGTTCCTATGCATTCATAAATTTGTAATTCAGTCATGCTCCACTTCCATCTAGGAATGGTAACAGAGTACTTACACGATGATGGGTAGGTAAGGAGGTTTACTGCTGAGCCTGGACAGGGGGCCGAGGTTGTTTCAGGTTAATTTTTGTGATTTTCAGAGCAGTGCGGGATGGTGAATGTTTTTACTGTGCAATATATGGAGTGTGCTAAGACACATGCGGTAAGATGCAATCCAAACTCAATACACAGCAATGGATTGCCAGTGCAGTTCCAGGCATAACTGCACATCTTGCACCTTAAACACTCACCTGACAGCATTTCACCGGACAATATGAAATGTCACCTTAACACACTCCCTATACTGCACAGTAGAAACAGTCACCATCCCGCACTACTCTGAAAATCCCAAAAATTAACATCAAACAACCTTGGCCCCCTATCCAGGCTCAGCAATAAACCGCCTTACCTAACAGTTCATACTGTCCGTAAAATGCTGTCAGACGAGTGTTGGTGCGGATGGAGGGTATTGAGGTGAGTGCTTAGCCGTGTGCTGTGTGGCACTGCAAGGTGATGGTTTATTCAGTGCGATTACGCCTGGAACTGCACACTGCTGTAGATCCATTGCTGGGTATTAAGTTTTGATTTCATCTTATCACGTTCATTTTACGAATGTATTCTGACTGTTATTCCTTTGACAGGCAGGTAGTGACATTTACTGGTCACACATGACCACTGATCACTTTTTTCCCCCCTCAGGGGATCCTCTGTGGTGGTGCCTCGTTCCAGTACCAGTGTAGTACTGCAACTACGTTGAGTGACCGTCAGTCTCTGTAAGTATTTTAAATGTCTTGCTCTCAGTTCATGGGTTGGTCTTTCAGTGTGGGATAAGTTCTGATCAGTCATGTCAGGTAATTTTATAGTAGATTCAGGGATTAGACGGTAGGTGACTGAATGACGGTGACTGGTGAGCTTAGAGGGGTGTGTGGTTACTTTGATGGCCCTGGCAATTTGTGAGGGAATGTCACCGTTGAGCTAACTCCTTCAATGGAGACACAGTGAGTAATGACAATGGGCAGTTGACGGAAGGACGTTGACTTGTGACAGTGTAGATGTTGGAAGCGTACTTTTTAACGTTTGCACATAAGGAGGTAATGTGATTGTTGACCATGGGCTGTGGATGAGTGTGTAGCCGCACCCACTAAAAACCACTCTCTGACATATAATGTTGTACTTTGGTGTTTCCTACTGGCACACCAAATCATCAGATCGCAGCTACTGTAATCCACCCACCATGTGACTGATGGCCCTATTGTTTTAGTCAATCAAATCATTTTTAGGGAACATGCAATAGCAACACATGTCCATTAATCATGACAGCCGCACACACAGTCACCCACTAGTCCTAAACATCAACACACAACAGTACACCAACACCTAACATCTGTTACAGTAAGAGGTCATATGTCATGGTGAAACACGTTTGGAGGCTTCAAACAGGAACTGCCGGATGTAACGTAAGTTACATTTATTTCAAATTGTTACAAATATGGGGTGAGATTTTCAAAACAGATGCGCACAGCGCAGCTGAGTTGCACTGAGCGCATCTCATATATGCTCTAGCGTGATCGCAAAGGGCAGAGATGGACCTGCACATCGGAGATGCTCAGGCACATCTGAAATGGGCGAATACCACCTATATTGGTATTCGGCATTAGAGGTAGCTGACCATGACTATTGGGCTCATCTATTTTCAGTCCAACTTGGCGGTGCATCTTTGGAGTATCTCCAAAGATGCAACTCCCAAAGTTAAGACTAAAAATAGTACACCTAAGTGTCATGGAAGCCCACAGGCATGCTGTAGTACTACAGACAGCATCACAGCAGCCGACCTACCATTTCAGTAAACTGTCTCTCTGCCCCCCCCAGACCTACACCAGAAGTAGAAGGTCGAAGCAGCAGCGATAAACCTTGGCAGCCCGGTGTTCAACCCCCGCTCCATCCCCAATCGGTATCAAAATATTCCTGAAGTATTCCCTGGTAGTCTAATGCAAACAACCCCACCACCCACTGAGGGACACCCACCACACCCCGCTCACCAAGTACCAACATGGGCGTAAAGCATGGAGGCAGCACAACCCACCAGCATACCACCACGGGTGAACTGCCAACTAAACGGTCAGTGAATGACAGCGTACAGCATGCCTGTAGTCACGTTGCTAGACTCTGTCGACCAATGGTCTTGCAGTGTGTACTGCAAGCTTGGATTCTCAGATTTGTGAGTAAAAGTAATTCACACAGTTGTGAATGAATGCTTACAGTACACACTGCAAGATCATTGGTTGACAGTGTCTACCAATGGACTTACAGGCATACTGTATGCTGTCATTCACTGACAGCTCAATCAGCTGGCAGTCATGGCGATGTGCAGGTGGTTTGTTCTGCATGGGCTGTTAGCCCATGCTGTGATGTGGGATTGGGGTTGCAGTAGGTGTCCCTCAGTGAGTGGTGGGATTGCCTGGTCCACTAGACTACCAGTGAATACTTCGTGGAATATTTAGATACCGATCTGGGAGATGAGCATGGTGTATGGAACACTATCCTACCAGGGAATACTTTGGGGACTATGTCTGTACCGATCGTGGATACTGGCAGGGGAGGGTTGACCAGTGGCCTACCAGGGAATACTTCTGAGAATATCTTTCTACAGGTTTCTGTTTACATTTTCATCTCCTTGTTTACTGCCCCCTCTCCCCTCGCTTCTCACTTCCTTGCTCTCATTCCCAGGCGGTTTTTCCCTACTTCACCACCCCCTCAATTTTGCCCCATCCCTTTGTCCCCCCTTCCTCTCCCACATCACTACCCTCACTTCTCCCCTCTGACAGTGCTCTCTGAGCCACTCTTCCCCCTCCCGCCTCTACCCTACTACCCTTTTTCTCCTGACCACCAGCCTATTCTCTCGCCTCTGCTTCTGCTACTCCAGCCTTGACTTCCTACATTATGGTGTATTATATCATGTCATGGAAATGCTAACTACATTATCGTACAAAGCTTTTGGCTGCTCAGCACAGTTCACATTATACCATGTTTTGTTACTTTATGTATCCCGTTTTTGTTTTGTCTTTGATTGTACCCTACTTGTCTATTTCCGACATGGAACCTTTGTAAAAGAACCTTGGCTTCAAGGTGTACTCTAAAATCGTAATAAATAAATAAATAGGTTGTGGATATGGTCAGGGAGGGATGACCACTAAACTGCAAGTTGACAGTGGGTTTTATCTGTTACTCATACATCACTTGCAGGTGACACTTGCAATCTGCCTGCCTCATCCATGCAAGTGTCATGCAAATGTGGCCATAAAGACATGCAAATGGGCCCGCTGAGCCTGGCATGCCTAATGTCACCATTTGCATGTGTCTGGCTGCATATCCCTAGCTTGTGCCAGGCACATTGGGGAATGTGCTGTTCCATGACTATCCCGGCATGTACTGGTAACACATACACATACCCAGGTGCATGTGTGGTTGGGCGCAACACTAGTATATTCATATGCCATGCACATGGAGTATCTTACGGCGTATCTTCAGAATATACCAATGTTTCGTCTCTGCACATCACATTTGCGCATGCTCAACTGAGATGCACCAACACAAGCTTCTTTGAAAATCTGACCCATGCTTGCTATGTATATTGCTTTTAGAATCATTTGACCACGTAAACATCTGTCAAAGGATGTTGGATTACAGAGAACATTGGTTCACTGCCATGTTTTAAAGTGCTATATTACATGCAATGCCCATCAGTTTACATGAACATGACTTATTCTTCAACTTCTAGGGCTACATCTACAGTATCAACGCACAGCACACCATGCCTGAGTGTCAGGCTTTCGGGTGCACAAATAAGGTGGGAAAGTGTCCAGGAATAAGTTTCCACACTATTCCGAACCCATACAAGAAGAATGTAGAATTAGATTGTGCTACCAAATGGCTTCATAACATCGGAACGGAGTTCACAGTGAAAAATGTTATTTTTGGAAGACACAAAGTGGTCTGCTCAGCACACATTGAGCCAGACTGCTGTGAGCATGACTTACGTCATGAGCTCACGAACCCACAGCTACTTCATCGTCTAAAAACTGACACTGTTCCCACCTTATTTGTGCACAAGAAAGTTGCAATGAAGTCTGGATCTGCGTGATCCCAGTGCTTGCAACATCGTCAGGTTGTCAAGGTGAGTTGTCCAATATCACATGTCAAAACAGATGCATACATTCATGTCCATGTGTCTGCCGAGACCCAGATTCATGTCCAAATGAGTCATCCCATTCCATAGCTCTGCTTTTACCACACTCCATTCAAGATTCCACAACTACTACACTTGACAGTCCCTTGTAATGTGCGCCTCCACCTCCTGCAGCACTCCATTCTCAGGCTAAACCACTCTGTCCGTGAAGTAATACCTTACGTTTTACCTTACCCTTCCCCAAACCCTTTTTAGTCCACAGGCACTAACTCTTGTATCTACCTTTCCACAGCTCCACACACTTTATTTATCCACTTCTCATAACTGAATTGTTACATCATGCCCTCTCTCTCCATTCTTGTCTCCTGAGGATATGCAGCTTCTTCAACCTCTACTCATATGTCTTCCTAAGTGGCACATGAGCCATTTTAGTTGCCCTTTTATGCACCCTTTTCGTACCATCCATGTCTTTTTGGTGATGTGTCCGCCACTACTGCACACCATACTACATGTTTTGCCAAACCATGGAACAGTTTAGTGGCAACTGAACCTCCCTCCTTCCTTCTGCTGTTTATCCTTCTCTGTATGCATGCCAGCATCCTGTTACATTGGCACAATGACTTGATGTAGTGGGTCCCCATCATAAGGTAATCAGTAATTGTAACTACCCAATCCTGCTCCTGTTATTTTTAACCCATTATCTCTTCCCCCACTGTGTATGTGTTATTTGTATGCATCCTGCCAAACTGCATCAAAGTTCATTTCTGGGCACATAATATAATGCTTCCTCTTTAAAACAACTATTCCAGTCTTTTGACATCCTTCTTCATTGCCTGAAGCCCGTGATGGCTGTTTTGCTGGCTGTCATTAGGTGCAGTCCTGCATAAAAATGCGACACTTTCCTGAATGCACAGTGTACCTATGGGCCTACAGTCGGCTATTTGTGCCATAATGTACAGTACTTTTACAGATTGATTTCACAACGTTTGTAACGGACCCCATGTTTGTGACAGGTTACAATGTTGTTTTGTATTCCTAGGACATCCGAAAAAAATGTGCAGAGTATGGTAAACAGAGCACTGACAGATTGGACATTATCGTGCAGCAGGTATTTTGTAATCCAAAGTAGCAATGTGAGGGTGTGTCTATCATTGTATATTACAATTACCAACAGTGTATAACTTGGGCAAGACAAATACAGTCACACGATTGGCAGACAGCCATCAGGTGACTATACATTAAAGGGGACAGGAAATGATTACTTTTGTGCAGTTGTTTGAATGACTATTTTCATAAATTATATTCATACCTCTAAAGGATCTTTGTTTAACTGTGCCTGAATAAAAGCTGAAGCAGTCAGTTGTGTTTTGTATTGTTTTCTTTGCATGGAGAACATTCTGTGCAGTTCCTTTCATGGAACCTAGAATCTGGAGTTTTGACTATGTCACTTCACGGTTTCAGAAATGTGAGCATGAACTTATCAGTACAGTGCCCACCGTTCTGAGGGTGCAGAGACACATTTGTCATTGCTGAGCGACTGCATTCATGACCTGCAGCCATTTAAATGTCTCGTTAAGTGAGGCATTGTGTTCCACACACAATGCTATGGTTACCAGTCTGACTACATCCAAGGAAGTCCACATATTGGCCATGTTATGAGTGCAATAACCCATGACAGGGTGTGTGGTTATTGGGGATTAATCAACACCCAATGTGCTGTGAGGACACTTGGCCTGAGGCCTTGTGCATCTCAACATACCGGGGTGTTGATTAATCCCCAATAACCGCACACCCTGTTGTGGGTTATTGCTTACATGAAAGGGACTAGTTAACTGTAAAAAGCAAACAATCTAAAGACTTTTACAATCAGCATGCCAACTGTTGGTATATTGGTGCATTAATGAATGGTCAGGTGACTTTCTAGCCAATGGCAAGTCATCATTTAACATTTCATTAATGTCGTTTTATAATGTCATTTAGGAACTTATGTCAACAACAAGACATGTACAGCATTTTTTTTTGTTGTTGTATTAATGTTTTATATTTCAGGATATAAGTAGAAAAGATACGTGTTATGTTCCAACTGTAAGTAATCATAACTTTTTTTTTTTTTTTTTTTCACGCAGTTGAATGCAAAGGAGAAACCAAAAACACTGATGTCTGGTGACAAAACTATTTCAACGCTTGGATCATCAACAGATTTCTCAAACGTGGAATGTCTGGAAGACAATATGGGCACTGACATTAATAATACCCCAGTTCTAAGAAGTGGTGATGTGTACTGTGACAATGTGGGAATTTGTAATGAGGTGCTCTGTCAGTACAATGCTGTGCGTACAGTGGGTGGCACAGCTCAGGATTATGCGGGTCACAACTTATCAATTTGGACAGCACAAACTGGAGCACAGGGCCTTGATGGCAATCGGCCTGCACATCCAGTAATGGTAGATGCAGCAGTGCAGGTTAATTCAGACACGGTAAAAGTTTGTGACATTTGCTGTAATCCAATGGTTAACTTGAGGGCTGTTAATTTTGACCATTGTTATGCATCGATGGTCGAATCTTCAGTGCCAACCAATAACACATTCTCACAAATGCCTACATGTTCAACACCCATTAAAACACCAATAGACATTTTGCATGACACAGTGATAAACACACCGACTGACAGTGACATACTGTGCATGCCAACCACAAATGCAGACACCAGTGATACCTCGTACAGACCACCATCCGACTACGAAAGTGATAGTGCACAATCAGATGACGGGGATGTCACTGAACCAAGGTACAATTTTTTCAAGTCACAGTTGGAACGTTTGATTAGGAACATTACGTGTAGAAAAAGTGGATCTGCAATAGAATCCATAAAAAGTTCCACAGGATCTATGATCCAATTGCGTACATACTGTATCATGGGCTTTCTAATCATACAGTGGCAAGCGCAACCAACTGTGTCAAGCAAAATGTCTGTTGGTAATTTGATAATTGCTGCATCGATCCTGTGCAGTGGTCAGTTGTTTTTGGCAGTTCATTATTTTGTAAGCATTATGAACCTTAAGATAACTGGTGAGAGCACTTATTATGCCATTCAGAAGAACTCCCTGATCCCAATTATTATGAAGACTCGGTCAGAACATAAAAAAAAAAACATCTGTTAAGTAGTATAAAGGTTCAAGATCCCATCAGACTGGCTGGCAATGGTCGGTGTGATTCACCCGGTTTCTGTGCCACCTACTGCACCTACACCAGGATGGACGTTGACTCTGGGAAGATTGTAAATTTTGTACAAAAAACATGTCACTCAGACAGGAACATCACAGGCAATGGAAACAAAAGGTTTCATAGAATGCTTGGATGAAATGCTATCTCAAGAGGTACATGTTGATACAGTTTCCACCAAAAGGCATGTTGCGGTGCGTAAAGTTATGAAGGACAATTATGCAGAGATGAGCATAGATCATCAGTTTGACCCTTACCACATGGCCAATAACATATGTAAAAAACTCATGGAGAAGGCGAAGCTGAATCGGCATTCAGAGCTACAGCCATGGGTTAAGTCCACTGTTAACCACCTGTGGTGGTCTGCAAAGACATGCAATGAAGACCCAGACATGCCTGTCAAGAAGTGGTCATCAATGTTGCAACACATATGCAACATTCATGAATGGGATGAAGGTAAACTTTTCAAACAATGCACACATGCACCAATACCAGTTGAGGTGGCAGGCCGCATACATGGATCGAGGAAGACTCTGGACACATTTATAGCCATACACAATATTGTCCTTCACAAAACAATTCAGAAAAACATAAGACAGCTTTCTAAGTTTATACACACAGGTCAGCTTGAAGTGCATCACTCGCTAATGTTGAAGTACTGTCTCAAGAGGCTAGAGTTCAGTTACCCCACCATGCAGGCAAAGGACACAGCTTGCCACTTTAGATCACAACCACAATGTTGCGATTCAAACTGCAACAATCAAAACAAAGTACCATGGCAGCGGTGCCACTGGACAGAAACAGTATCAGTGTCTTTGGAGCAAAGAATCCAGTCAGTGGGTGGTGCGTGATGTTAGGACCCCAAAGAATTACGACTACCTCACAAATATAATAGCGGAGGTACTTGAAAGCAAGGATACATGCCAAAAGTTGCCAGTTGTGTTGACACACCAATCGATGTTAAAAACAACATAGCATGTGAGGCTCCACTACCAAAAAGAAGAACTTGTAATATAACACAGGTCAAGGTTTGCTAAGTAGGGTTAAGAATCAATGGAGCATTGCTTGCTTGTGCAGCTAACATTGAATGCAGTGTGAAGCACGGAATTCTTGAAATATCTTCAGGACCTTACATGTAACAGCATGGTTAGCTGTTAATTATACAGTATGAGTTTGTAATGGCACTTTTGATTGGTTTGTTACTGTGATGCTACAGATTCTTATTCAACAGCACAATACCTTGTGTCTGTGTTACCTCACTTGTGAGATTCAGTTTTAGTCACAACTGTACTATGTGATATGAGATTATTATTGTCTGAATTATTCACTCAAACTGTGTCAACATGTACCCCATAAAAAAGGACTTATGGTCAAGGAATCAAAATATTACATGTGTGAACGAAAGCAAAAATCAATGTGGTATTTTGGTTTGTTGGTCATGATTTGAAGTAAGTGGTAATTTGTGAATGGCAACACAGCTTAAATAATGTGCAGTACCACAGTAAATTGAAACTGGTCATAATTCATGTTTATGTTTAATCAAAATAGTCCCACGCAACATTATGCACAAAACCGGAACTATAAATTCAGTCACATCTGACACCAAACAGTCTCGCTAACATCAGATGTGACTTGCACCGGGCAGATTCGACCTGGATCAAGTCACATCTAACCGACAACTGGACGTCGGCAGTCAGATGTGGCTTGAACCGGGCAGATCTGGCCTGGTTCAAGTCATATCTGACCGACACCTGGACTTCGACAATCAGATGTGGCTTGAACCAGGCAGATTCGGCCTGGTTCAAGTCACATCTGACTGACAACTGGACCTCAGCAGTCAAACGTGGCTTGAACAGGGCACACTCGGACTGGTTCAAGTCACATCTGACCAAAACAATGACAACGACAGTCAGATGTGGCTTGAACTGGGCAGATTTGGACTGGTTCAAGTCACATCTGACCAACACCTGGACCTTGACAGACACATGATGTATACTGAACCATGCATACTCTGCCTGTTTCAAGCCACATGTGATATGTGACACGAGAAACCTAAGCAGACAGTAAAGATGCATAGTAAAACTCTAAATATCACTATTCATAATAAATAACTTACTTGCATATTAAAATTCCTGAACTGTCTCTCTGTACTCCTGGAATTCAACATGGTCATCCCGTTTCAGAGGGGTACAAAATTCTGATTACACTCACCACGCAAGATGAGATAATGTGTCTGTTTCCCCTGCCTAACCTCATACCTCTATACACCCAGCACATGAACTGGTGGTAGGCCATGAGACAGTACTGGCTATAAAAAGAGTTTGGATTTTTTAGGAACAAAATATATATTACATGAAAAAGCGCTGTTATCCTTATCTTCTGTAGACTGCAAAGCATTCTTAATTCATGCTTAACATCTAATTATGTAATACACATATAGCATAAACCTGACAAATCTATTTGTCAGCACTGAAGGTACTCTACTACTACTACTTCACTTGTAGAGATGAAATGCTACATAGGCCATCTCAAGACTCGATGGATAATAATGGGAAGTCAGCATGAAGGGTCACACAGTCGACCACTCCTAGGTACTCTGCTATTATTTCCCACTCCTGACAGCATAAACATTCATGGGCAGATGGCATAATGCTACACCAATCAGTGCTAACCAGATGTTGACTACTGTCATCAGCTTGAGATTTTATTTGGGAGCCTTTAGTAGCACTGCCTGATCCTCTCCTAGGCTCATATGGACCATACTCTAGCTCAAACTGGCATGGCTCCAGACCCAGTACTTCAATTTCCTGCTCTAACTCTTTGATGAATTCCTGAGATTGAGAAGCCATTTTCCTGTAATATATAAAATATATACAGTTGGGTGTCGTGACTTGAAAATACAGATTCATTTACAGTTTTGATGTGTCTAGTGTTACTAATAAGGGAGTAACACACAATCATTTAGAAGACCTGTTTACAGGTTTGCATATTACAGCATGAATAAAAATTTAACACATTTAGGAAGATACATACAAACAAAGTGGTCCCCGTGCTCTGCGGAGGCGGGTAAGGGAAGAGCTAAGGGATCTGATCCCCACTGACAGTGGGGACGGAGATATGTTACAGGGTTTTCTTTTTTTTTTTCTCTTGGTTTAGCAGAGGTTGTTTTCAGGATATTGAGATATATGTCTTTTAATATTGGTCAGTGTTGTGTGATCCTGTCAAGTGACTTCTGTATACCTTCCCTGCTCGCCTCTGAGAGGTACGATTGATATCTGCAATGAAGATGAGTTTAAAAAAAAACAATGTAACACATTAACAGGACTCACTGACAAACATGATTTATCACCATCTATGGTACTGTGTATTCTATTACTTTCATGAATAATGCTGTTTGAAGTCACCAAAAGCAATAAATGAGAGCAAAGCAATGGCACATGATGTGAATCACCACTGATTTGTAAAATAAATGGACGAGTGACAACACTGACTACCATGATTCATGGTATGATGCAAGTCTTGGGTTACAAACCAGTGTTCGACGCTCAAGGATGCTTATAAAATGGGTTGCTTAAAACGTGCAACACCATTGGTGGATTGGGTCTGCATGGCCATTCATTAATCTACAGCATACGCATCGTTGCTGGAAAAGGGCTAAACATGGTATCCTAGGGCTTAACAGCGCTCCTTACCTTGGCAGTCAGCGAGCGACTTGGCTGCATATCTAACGGCATCAACTTGCAGCTCAGCACACTTTCTTCTAAAACTGAGCAGGTGAAGACTTTTGATTTTGAAAAGGCAAAGTTAAAAATGTTAAACACTACATTGTGCATATATTAGCCTGTATTCTCCACTATCTGGATGAGGTACCTTTTAAGCCTTGCTTGTCCTGGCATTTTGTAAAGGTTTCATCGAAATGTGTATGACAGTTAACATTTTTCTCCTACATGGCATGCAGGAACTGGTTCCCTATGGAGTTCAGTTTGGGGGGGAGATGACCAGAGGGGGTAGACCAGGAAGATAAGCCAAGCCCTACGCTATCCCCAACTGTCTATGTCGCTCCGGTATCCCCGATGCCTGACTCCACTGAAGTACAGTACTATGAGATGGCACTCCAGTATCTACCGATACTCAGTCCTACGCTATCCCCAACTGCCGATGTCTGTCTGGTATCCCCGATTGCCTGGCTCCAGTAAAGTAATACAAAATAGTGGAGGTAACCATAAGGATGATGGTGGTGTTAAGGTTCTGTTATTGGGAGACACGATGATTAGGGGTATCCATTGGAGGGACAGGGGGGGTGGATGCCATAGCCAGGTGAAGGTAGTAAGTATCTCTGGGCTGATGGTGCACAGAGAAAAGTTCATGGTGTACGAACTGGTTAGGGATTGTGGAGGTAAACCGGATTTCCTGGTGCATTTGGGAACTAACGATCTAGACAGAAATAGTGTTTTGGAAATCCAAGCAAGGTTCCGAGAACTTGCCAGAGTCTGTCGGGATAATGGATGCAACATTTCCTTTTCGGAGATACTGCCAGTACCAAAGGTCTCAGTGGAGAAAAAAATGAAGATCACAGAGGTTAATGACTGGCTCAGGAAGTGGGGTGAAGAAAGTGGGTCTGGGGTGTTAGGGAACTGGAAAGGAGTTTGGGAGGATAAAGGACTGTATGCCAAGGACAGGCATCATCTTGCCCCGTTAGGGAAGGAAGTCCTTAAACAGGGGGTGGCTGACTACATTCAAGAAAAGTGGGGTTTAAACTTGTGAGGGATAAGGGAGGGGCTGACCAGAAGCCCTCTCCTCCAGATGAGGGGAGTAGCCCTCAAACCCAAGGGGGGGGAGGGGGTTTCAGGAGGAGCAGTGGGTGGGTGGATGGAAGTATAAGGAACTTGGGTGGGGTTCGACGAAGGGGATCAGGAATAAGGGGTGGAGGTGGTGTTAGTAAATGCCAGGAGCTTGGGAAGCAGGTTGCCAGAGTTCCAGTCCACGCTGTCCGGGGGGGGGGGGTGGATGTGGCGGCGGTCACAGAAACGTGGGCCAACAAAAACCATGACTGGGACCTAAACATGCAGGGGTACACTATGCTTAGGAAGGATAGAAAGGAGGGCAGAGGGGGTGGAGTGGCTATGTTCATTAGAGATGACATAGAAATTGCTAGGGTAGAAGAGGCAGAGGGAAACGTGGAGGCCTTATGGGTCACCTTACAAACCCGGCAGGAGGTAAGGTCAAGCTGGGTGTATTATATAGGCCCCGGGATGGGTGATGTTCTGGAGGATGGTTTGCTGGACAACATCATTGCCCAGTGTGGACCAAAAGGGAGGGAGTGGTTGATGGGGACCTATATATGCCAGGTACAAACTGGGGAACCATGTCCTCTAAGGTGGCCAAGGAGCAGAGGCTGTTGGACGGCTTCCAGTATGTGTTCTTAACACAGCACGTGATGAAGCCCACAAGGAAGGGGCATGTCCTGGACATGGTTCTGGTGGATGGGGATCTGGTAAGGGACCTGGTTGTAGAGGATCACCTGACTGGGAGCGACCACAATACTGTCTGGTTTCAAATAAGCATGGGGGGGGGGAAGAGATCTAGCACACTGGCAGTGGACTTCAGGAGGGCAGACTTTGTGGGCATGGGAAATATTCTCAAGGATCACTTGAAGGGAATTACAACAATGACAAATGTGGAAAAGAGATGGGAGGTCATAAAACGGGGACTTCATGAGTCAGTCAGGACATGCGCTAAGGTGAAGCGTAAGGGAGCAAGGTCACATAAACCATGCTGGTGGTCCAGTGAGTTTCAGGTAGCGGTCAGAGAAAGGAAGGCTGCCTACAAAAAATATAAAACAATGAGAAGGGATAGGGAAAAGGAAATGTACCATCTTGCATCTAGAAAAGTCATCCAGATGGTGCGGGGACAAAGTCCAGTAAAGAGCAGCGGCTGGCACAGGGGATACGGGAAGGGGAAAAGGGTTCTTCCAGTACACTGGGAGGCGGAGAAAAACTAAGGCCATCTCAGCAGGTTGAGATCAGAAGGAGGGTGGGAGGAGAGCGAGGGACCAGGCAGGGTGTCGCTTGAGTACTTGTCTCTGTGTTTTCACTAGGAGGGGGGATGGATATCTACAAAGCAAGGCATGATGGGGATAGAAGTGGTAGTGTGGTGTGGGATCAGGGGAGCAGCAGAAATGGAGCAAGAGGGAGGGAGCGGTACCCCAGGGGTGTCACATCAGGATAAGGATAAAAAGGCCAGTAAGGTGGAGGGGATGGATGATGCTATCTCCACCGAAAGGGTGTGGTTAGCCCTTAAGGGCCTAAAGAAAGATAAATCTCCTGGGCCGGATGGTAGTCATCCGAGTGTACTATGGGAACTGGAGGACATACTGGCTGCACCCCTGGCTGCGCTCTTCAACAGGTCGCTTGAGACAGGGAGGGTACCTAGGGATTGGCGAGAGGCACATGTGGTGCCAATCCATAAAGGGGGGGGGTAGAGGGAAGTACCAGGTAACTAAGGCCCCATCAGTTTGACCTTGGTGGTGGAAAAATTAATGGAGAGTATACTAAAGGAACGATTGGGGGTGTACTTGGAGGAGGTGGGAGGTCTGAATAGCTGGCAACATGGGTTTGTGTCAGGTAGATCGTGTCAAACCAATCTTGTGGAGTTCTATGAATGGGTAACATCGGACCTGGACAGGGGAAAGGGATGTATTATTCTTGGACTTCAGCAAGGCCTTCGACTCTGTCCCCCACAATGGTCTGGTGGAGAAACTGACGGGGTTGGGAGTAGGCCCTTTGATGGACTGAAAACTGGCTAGCTGGACGCACTCAGAGAGTAGTGGTCGGTGGGGAGCTCCCGAACCCTAGAGAGGTCGGTAGTGGGGTACCCCAGGGCTCGGTCCTGGGTCCAATCCCGTTTAATGCATACATTTCGGACATCAGGGAGGGTATAGGGTGTGAAATGAGTCTCTTTGCTAACGACTCCAAGATGGGAGCAGTAGTTGAGGGGGAAGAGGGGAGGTTGGCCCTGCAATGGGACCCGGACACCATGGAAAGGTGGGCTCACACATGGAAATTAAATTTCAATATCACCAAGTGCAAGGTGTTGCATCTTGGGCAGGGAAACTCTAAACACAGGTACACCCTGGGAGGGGAGGTGCTGGAGGCCTCAACAGGGGAAAACGACCTAGGGGTCGTGGTGGATGCATGTATGAATAAATCCGAGCAGTGCAGGAGAGTGGCTAGCAAAGCAAACAGGATGTTGGGATGCATCGTAAGGGGGATCACCTGTAGGAGCAGGGAAGTGATTCTGCCGCTGTACAATGGATTGATTAGACCACACCTTGAGTACTGTGTACAGTACTGGAGACCACACTTGAAGAGGGACATATAGCTCCTGGAGAGGGTACAGAGGAGGGCAACTAAGATGATACGAGGACTAGGGGATTTGACGTATGAGGACAGACTTGAGGAGCTCTGCCTGTTTTCACTGGAGGAGAGGAGAGGCAGGGGGAACATGATTGAGGTCTTCAAGTACCTCAAGGGAATAAACAGGGTAAACATGGGGGGGATCTTTAGACTAAAGCAGGGAGGTATCACCAGAGAGCATGGTTTGAAGTTGGAAGGTGGAAGGGTGAGGGGGGAAAAGAGGAGGTTTTTCACAGAGAGGGTGGTGGATCCTTGGAAAGTGCTGCCTGGTGAGCTGGTTCAGAGATCCACAGTGGAGGCCTTCAAGAGAGGGTGGGACAGACACAGAAAGTGGATGTATCAGATGATGGCCTGGCCCAGGAGGGTGGGGATGGATGACAGGGGTTTCTGGAACTCAAAGGGGGGGGCCTCAGTACACAACTAGGGATCTGAGGTTTGAGCAGACTCGATAGACCGTAAGGCCTAATCTGCTGGCAATTAGTGTTTAGTATGTAAGATAGTCTATATTAATGTTGTTGGATGATGATTGTTTAACATTGCAGTGTCTGCACTACAAAAAAAATATATATATTTATGTTTGTATTTACACTTACGTGAGAGGCCAGCACATGTAAGACTGTTTAACAGATGATTTTATAAGAAAATGAAGGTTGACTTTCTAACAAAAAAGACAGAATTAAACTTAAAATAAAATGTTGCTTTATTACAATAAGTAAATGTAGAAACAATATTTTTAAAGCAAACTGCTTTATTCAGCAGATGTGCACAGTGAAAATGAAGACTTTGATCAATTTAAAACTGTTTTGCTAATGTTTTTGTCTGAAAACGGGTAATTTTATGAGTGCAATAACCCACTACAGGCACATGGGTATACTGGGCATTAAAGCACTTCTCAGTTGGTTGGAAGTCACTCGTACTACGCCATTGTGCCTCACAATGCAACTGGGGTGTGCATCAATGTCTAGTCTAGCCCATGGTCTGTTGTGGGTTATAAGTTACATGTGCCTCACATAAGGCAATATGACATGAGGGTATGATGATCTCGGTGGTTCATTTGATCCATTCTGTATTGATATGGGCAGACTGGGTACGCCTCTCAGTCATTATCAGGCAAAAAAGGCGTATTATATTGTTGTATGCTTGGCGTCAACAGCTTTTCAATGAATGACTATCAATGAAATACAATGTTAACCAGTACAACACTTGTAAATGTATGAGGAAGGTAGTATATGTGATTGCAATAATAAAACAATTAATGTTGAAAAATCTTTATTAGACTGACAACGTGTCTTTTGAATTGTTTCACCACCTGTACAATAGCGCAGAGAGGGGTGATCTGATACAGACATGGAACTAACAAAACACTTTATGAAAGATGCAAAACATTTACCAGCTCAAGGTATATGTGAGATGTGACTTGCAGCCACGTCTGACTGTTTCAAGCCACTTTTTACTGTGGAGGTCCAAAACAGGTAGACAAGGCATACTTCAAGCACCATGTCACACAGCAGGAGCTGGACATTGAGATTTGGCTTACACAAGGCAAATTCAAGTCACATCTACCAGAAACCATGAGATAGAGTTGGATGTGTCGAAGAGATTAGAGTACGCCGTATTCAAGTCCCATCTGACACAAAACAGGACATCGACAGTCAGATATTCAATCAATCAATCAAAACTTTATTTAACCAGGCTTAACACCACTGAGCAAGCTCATTTTCAAAGTGGTCCTGGACATAGACAAATGTATCACATGAAAATACAGAACAAAAAGGCAAACAATAAACATATGCATGGCTAACACAGACCTTAACTATTAGGGCTAACATATTTGAGAGCTAATGCGCATGAGACAACAAACCTATTGAGTCTAGGGCTAGTGCTGTTGTATTTTGTTGGTTATTCACAAATGGGGCTCGTATGAAGGAGAGGTATAGAGTGTGGAGGTATAGAAGACAGGGGGGTAGGCAGGGTATGGTAGAGGGAGTTGGGGGAAGAGGATGCAAGAAGTGCTGGGGCTCCCTTGGTAGGGAAGGTGGGAGCTGCGAGTTACTTGAGAGTCAGGGGATACAACAAGCAGATAGGGTCGCAATGGTCATCTAACAGTTGCAGGTTTCCTTAAGGTACTTTGTAATTAGTGCCTTGAAGGTGAAGGGACCGGGGCGGGTTGAGAGCTTCAGAGACCTTTACATAGTGTTCCATATTACTTGAAACAGGAATACTTGGCCTGGTTGAAGTCACAAACAAGGACCTCAACAGTGACATGTTACTTGAACAGTGCAGACTCTGCCTTGTTCAAGCCACATCTGACCTAAACACAGACCTCCACAGTACGATGTGGCTTTAAACTTGTACAGTAGTCTGCGTTCAAGTACCTCAACAGTGCCTTGACTTGACCAGGGGCATGTCTGTTAAAATTAACAGCATACCCTGCATGACTACTGTGGCAGTGCAAACAGGAAGATGTATGGTCACAAAATGATTTGTCCTGATGTAGTGCTGTCACACGTCATGCGTCTCAGTGCCAACAAGTTGCACACATATCCCTCCTGGGTCTCTGTGTTCACCACTCACCCCCTCTCCTGACAATTGTGTTTCAAGTACTCGCCACATCTCCTCATTGCCATCTTTGAGTCCAACTGTCACCCAAAATCCTTGTGTGTCTATCTCCCACAACTAGATCCCTCTACTCATGGGGTCTCTGCCTCCACCAGTCATCCACTCTCCTCATTGGTCTCTCTCCCTACCGCTGGCTACCTCTTCTTGTGGGTCTCCGTGTCCAATGCTGGATCCCTCTCCTCGTGGATCTCTGTGCACACTACTGGATCCAGCTTTTCATGTGTGTCTGCTCCCAACACTCGTCCACTCGCCTCATGGGTCTCTGTGCCCACAACTGGCTCCCTCTTCCCATGGATATCTGTCCCCACCGCTGGCCCCCTCTCATCATCAGTCTGTGTTTTCACCACTGGCACACTCTACTCAGCACTCTCTATGCCCAAGAGTGGTCTCCTCTCCTCATGTGTCTCTGGGCCCACCTTTAGCTACCCTATCCAAAGTGTGTCCACTGGTACCCTGCTCTGCTCATGGGTCTCTGTGCTCACTGTTGGCTTCCTGTCCTTATGTGTCTCTGTGCCCACTGCTGGTTCCCTCTACTCGTGGCTATCTACACACAGTACTGGTTGCCTCTCTTCATGGATCTCTGTGCCCACCAATCGCACCCTCTCTTCATGGGTCTCTGTGTCCACCAGTTGCACCTTCTCCTCATGGGTTTCTGTTCTCACAACTGGCTCCCTCTTCCCATGGATCTATGTGCCCACCACTGTCACACCCTACTCCTCTCTCTCTCTATGCCCAACAGTGGCCCCCTCTACTCATACGTCTCTGGCCCCACCTATAGCAACCATATCCACACTGAGCCTCTGTCACCATCACTGGTCCCCTCTCCTCATAGGTGTGTCTCAACACTATCACCCCCTACAGGATGCCATTCAAAGGCCTGTGCTGCTACCTGATGGTGGGCTCTACAGATAATCTCTTGAGATGTACTTTCATCACTGTTATGCAAAGTCCATGGACAAAGAACATAGTGGTATTTTCTACCTTTGCAAAGGTGACTAAAAAACAATGTTGTGCAAGCCGGGGCTAAATGGGCATAATCCAAACAATGGTTGCACCCTGCGGTGTCCCAGCGGGTGTTGCATCCTGTGATCACCCAGTGGGGATGGCATCTTGGGTGAAGGAGCAGGTGGTTCACCTTGGCTATGATCACTGCAGGTCGGACTTGGAGCAAGAGGAGAAAGAAAGTAATGCTGTACTGCCAGAATACATGGCTGAAAAAACATTACTCTGGCCCCTGAGAATGACTCTGGTGCTGTTGAGATCTCTGGTGTTATAACTAAAATGTCACCTTCTGTAAGCCCTTCCCCACACTCACAGCTGTCTGTGCCTTACACTAGCTCCCTCCACTCATGTGTCTCTGTGACCACTGCTGGTACCCTCTGCCAATAAATCACTACAATGTCGGCGGACTGAGTGACCATCTGAAATTAGGAAACATGGAAAAAAAGCTGTTTGGGGCAAGCAAGCATTATTCACTGTGTCTGTAAGCAGCTCCATGGCAAACTGCACATATCACACACAGGAAAACGTCTTGCAACGCTCTGCCTCCCTCAAGATACAATACTGAAGTGTGGCCAAAATACTAGTGTTGGACAATAAAGAATCTTGCAGAGTGCTGTAGGACGAGATTGCATGTCCCACAGTCACTGCACACAAGGTGCATCTGCACATAATCGCACTACTGAACAGCGATTAAAATTACCCCTGCACAAATACAGTATGGAACAATGACAAGTACTAAGTAAAACAAGAAAAGCACTGCATAAAAAAGACTGCTTTCATAACATTTTTACGATCGAAACCAGTGCTCGCTCTCCCTGCCGCCATATCAATAATACAAGCAGTACTTCTGCACTGCAGATGAAACGGGCAGCCAATCACACAGTGGTAAGGCACAGACATCACCAGAATCGACCGTGCGTGCAGTAGCGTGCTGGAGACAGATAGGGAATGCCATGGGGAGCTCCGTGGTGCGGCGGGTTTATTTGATTAATTTTTTTATTTTAACATTACCAGGTAGACTGAGGCATTGCGGGAGAGACTGCAGACACTGACGAGTAAACAAATAATGCAGAGTGGCACACAAAAATACAGATTCCCTTTAATGTACTTTTCATGTACTACTGCTGTGATTTGTTGCCTGGTTTGTTGCACTTGCAACTGTGTATTTCTTTATAAAAATTAATATAATAAAAAAAACATTTTCACTTGCTGTAATTTTTCACAGCTGTGGATGTTATTTTTAAAACTTGTGGTCTTTCTTTGCTGGCAGGCGGCGGTCTGTAACCCTGGGTAAATTTTCCTCAGAGATGACTGCTGTTCCCAGCAGCATTCCAGGGCTTGATCTTGTCCCTGATGTTGTTTTCAGTCTACATGCTGCCTCTGGGGAAGACAGTGAGACAGTACAATCTGGGTTTTCACTGCTATGCAAGTACTCACGACCTCATGTGATGCACCACAGATGAACACCATCATGTACTATCTACACTGACTGACTCAGCTTTGTGGTCCAAGTGAAAAAATAATGTGTTCATGTTCCATAATGATAAGCAAATAATATATTACAGCGAGTTAAAAGCAGTAAAGGTATAAGTTCAGAAATGTGCAAAAGTTATGCCAACAAAACTGACATTTCACACATGCTTAGATGGGATTCCTTAGAGCGACTGATCGTTTGTGGGAGCAACTTCTGAGGGCATAAGTACTTTTGATTTTTATGATAGCTCCACAAAGGCCAGACTGTGGAGCAGCTTTTTCCGATTTTTACAAAGGGTTTTACTACTGTGTAGTTGACACCCATCTGTACCTCTCCTTTGTGTTGGAGGGACTCTGCTGCTATGACTGATCTAGCTTACGCAAATGGAGCAATTGGATGACTGTTAGCTGGTTGTGTTAATCCAGGTAAGACAGAGCTGTTGCTCACAGGAACATTATCTTAGAACATTGTAAGAGAAATGTCATCCCCATGCCATTTTTGGGCAGCACTTTGCTCTGTACACATGGCTAAAAACTGGAGGGTTACAGAAGACGACAAACTGTCACTAGAAGCACAAGTGGCAGCTGTAATTCACTGTGGATTTTCCCCCTAAGGAACATCGCCTGGTTGAAGCCCCATCTTCAACACAATAAGCTCGTGCCTCTGGTGCGTATCTTCATGACATCCTGCATTGACTACTGTAATGCTTTATAATGATGCAGTGAGGTTGTTATCGGGTATAGGCACTTTTAATCATATCATGTCCATGCTGTGTGATTTGCAGCTACTGGCGACGTGGAGTACCACTGTCAAGATTTGCCTGTGGGTCTTCGAGGCCCTGCATGATCTGGGTCGTGGCTACTTTAAAGACCTCCCACATCTCTGAGAATCCTCTCCTTTCTGTGGTGGAGAATCTTCTTAAGGGTCCACGAGCCTCTCTGAAGTCATTAGGGGAGTTGGTACTATGACGATGAATTAACTTGAGAGCGCAGCTCAAGAGGTAATCCGTCGTCATAGTGCCAATGAGGTGAAAGAACAGCCTTGCCGTTGAATGTTATGCATACACTGTTCTTTATAGTGTATTGTGGAACATCTCCCCACCCCCCCCCGGAAAAAAAAATATTACCACATCTTTCTTTTTCAAATCATTTTTACTGAGGCCGTGTGTGTGCCCTGTTAGTGTGCCCTGTCAGATTGCTGCTCGAGGGCACAATGTGTGACGTCCGCACTGTAGCAGAACTAAAAGTCATTCTGCTGTCCTGGGGATGCCACTCTTTGGTTCTGCTGCACTGCGGACATCACTAGTGCAGCAGAACAACATTTTAAGGGAGAATGATTTCGATGAACAATGACATTCCACAATACACTACATAGTAAAAATGTGGCACTTTTTCCAGACCTTCCAGATCATGGGAAATTTTATGAATATGTCTGTCCCCCCTCCTTCCCTCCAGCCTACCTGTCTGTGGTGTGTGAAGGAGGAGGAGAGAGAGATATACATTATGGGGGCGGTGGGGAGGGTGGGGCAGCTGCAAGTTGAGACACTAGCTGCACAATCGGGCAGACTTGATGGACCGTCAGGCCTGTTTCTGCTGGCATTTCGTGTGTTTATATTATGATGAACAGGAGGAAGGTGAACTAGTTGAACCAGATCGTTCACCTGAGCGGGAATTTGGCTCCCCTCCATGGTCTGCAGAGGACAACTCATTGTTTTCCTCTTCGTTAGGCATATGGTGAGCACCTCAACATCCCCCTTCAGGAAACAGAGGAGGACGAGGAGAAAGCTGAATTTGTGGACATGATGGCTAGCTCCTACAAGGAGGTTGCTGCTCCCCATTCAACAAATCATTACAAAAAAGCTGTTTCAGAGATCATATCTGCACCTAACTCATCTGTAGCCTAAGACACAAAGATTGAAAAAAGTATCAGGTGGACAGATGGGGAGTGAAACACCTGTATGCCCACTCTGATCATCAAGGTGTAGTCCAGGCAGCTGCCTGCGAGAGGGCCAAGGTACCCTTCTCTGCACAGCCCCCGAAAAGGACTCCAGAAAATTGGATACCATAGCCAAAAAAATGTACACGTAAGCTTCACTACTCATGAGGCAGGCAGTTTAATTGGCCCATAGAGCCCAGTACCAGAAGGAACTGTGGAATATAGTGATGGCACTGACAAGGTAAATGGTGCACTGGCACAAGACCTGATTGCCATAGCAAAGTCAGTCCTGGATGCCACTAAATACCACTTCCACACAGATGTGGACAGTAATGACACTGCCTCAAGAGTCTTTGCTCTGGCAGTTTCTTTGAGGCAATGTGATGTCCTGGCCACCCTCAAATTGCCCTCCCTTAGCCACCGGCCCCAGTATCTGCTTCTGTGTTTAGCCTACAAACTAACACAGGACCTGCCACCTGAGGGACTTGCTGGTCTACTTAAGCTCAAACACTCCAGCAGACTGCTGTGCACCACTGGCCAGAAATTACTGGAGGTGCCCAGACTAAAGACAGTGGCTGGTGGTAAATCCTTTGCCCACATGGCACCAGTGCTCTGGAACAAACTCCTTCACGGCCTTCAGCTCTCCAGCTCCCTGGGATCCTTTCGGAAAGGGCTACGAGAGCACCTACTTGTAAGCAGCACTTGTTCCTGTCTGCAGGCACTGTGCCCACCATGGTGGTCCTACACTTGATCCCCCAGCCAACCCTAATGGCAGTGGCACTCTACCACCCAGAGCTCTAATGTGAGTGGTTTATCTGGTCAGCCCCCACCCCTCTTAAAGGGTCTTTCTCCCTCTGTTTAGCTAGAATGTCATCCTGTTTTTATTCCATGATGTTTGTTACTTCATACTTTCTATTTACTAATGAATTGTACTGTATGATCCAGTGTACTACTGGCACTGTTATTCTATTCTCTGACCTGTCTGTGCATCTGTTATCTGTGTTATTGTACATTTATTATCTATTACAAATTATGGTACATGGGGGGGTAGTAACAACAACAGAAATGGAAAGGGACCTGGGGTAATCATATCAGATGACCTTAAGGTTGGCAAGCAATGTGAGAAGGCAGTAGGGAGGGCTGGGGGGATACTGGGATGTATAGGGAAAGGCATCACCAGCAGAAGACAGGAAGTTGTTATCCCTCTGTACAGACAGTTAGTTAGACCCCATCTGGAGTAATGTGTCAAGTTCTGGAGACCCCATCTCTGCAAGAACATAGACAGGATGGAGGCAGTCCAGAGGAGGGCAGCTGAAATGGTGCAGGGTCTGTAAGAGAAGCCATACAAGGAGAGACTAAAGGAGCTTAATATGTATACTCTTGAGGAAAGGAGGGTGAGGGAGGAACATGACAGAAACTTTTAAGTACCTCAGTGGAGTCAATAAAGTCCAAGAGGATAGCATCTTTCAGAAAAAGAGATGTGTAAGAACAAGGGGACACAATACTAAGATAGATGGGGGATGGCTCAGGGGGAATGTGAGGAAGTATTTTTTCACAGAGAGGGTTGTGGACGCATGAAACCGCCTTCCTGAGGAGGTTGTGGGGTCTAAAACTGTGGGAGAATTTAAGAATGCATGGGATAGACATAAGGCAATTCTTGTTGGGGGGTAGGAAGAAATAGGCTGTTGGTTAACTAGGATCTGCAGTGTATTCGGAAGGTAGGGAAATGGGCAGACTAGGTGGGCCAAGCAGTCCTTATCTGCTGTCAAAGTCTATGTTTCTATGATACAGCGTTTGCTGTGGTTCTCCTATGCTGTGAATGTCTCTGCTTTCCTTCCTACACCGTACAGTATCTCCTCTGAGACCTTACAATGCAACACTTTTTACCCCAAATATACTTCCAGATGCTCAAATATTTTCCCACAACTCCCATTTTTTTCAGGGAGTCACAGGCTCTCAAAATGAGAATCCTATTGAGAGATTTGATCTCATTGTCCTCACAACTCCACATTTCACTCTTCTAATGTGGGATCCTGCTCCACATCCACTGCTATCCACCATTAACAGAATCATACTGTTCTCACAACTCCATATTACACTCAATCAATGTAGAGAGTCACCTTCCACTGTGACTACTATCTACCCTTAACAATATCGTACTGTTTTCGAATGTCATATTACACTCTTCCAATGTACAGTCCCCTGCCACAGCTGCTAATATATACCTCCAATATCATACTGGGCAGGCCCTAAATCCCATGTCATGCATTTTCATGTTGATACCTGAGGAGTGACTTACTCCTTCAAGGTTACATAAGATACATGACAGCGCAAGTGTGGTCTCTAGTCAAAAATGCAGTCACCTGTGTCTATTCCTGCCAGTGGAAAGACATTTTATTTTATTTGTTTTTCTATTTGTAATTTGTAACCCGAAAAGGCACACTGAGCTTTGACAGCTTGTTTCCAGGTGCATCCTGGGGAAGTGAGCTATTGACATGAGGCATGTTGACCAGGACACTGGTAAAAAATCCCCTCCCCTTATGCTACATGACCTGGAATCTTTACGTTCTATTTGAATAGCCACCAAAGATTAGCAGAAGGGACTTCAGTATAACATGTTTAAAGGACAGCTCCTCAACAATGCTGCACCCTACCAGTGCTGCACTAGAGTATCTGTACTGGGTATTAGGCGAAGTTGCTGGTATGGGACTAGAAACTGCAACCTTCTGATCTTCTGGCTCCAGACAAATTGTTCCCCCTAAGACATGGTCTGAGACCAGTTTTTTTCTTGCACTTTACACCCTTTCGGGAAGAGTTACTGTTCCAACACCACACTGTTATGGATCACCATCTCTGAGAAATCTGAGGTTAAAAGAATTGTAGGAAAGTTGGGATTCAAACCCAGATCTCCTGAATCACAGCCTTGTGCACTAAGCACTAGGCTATGCTGGCTGCTTAGCAAGTTTGCAGTTAGACACATCTGTGACACTAACTGATCGCAGACCAGTTTAACTAGGGAAAAAAGAAACTGGTCTCAGACCAGGACTTGGCAGAACAATCTCACTAGACCGATTTTCCGGCCCCAGAAGCAAGCATTCAACCTACTGAACCCCCTAACCTGAAGTCTTGGATTACAAACAGATGCAGATGCAGCAAAAACCTTTACTCCTTCCAAGTTATACAAGATGAGGCCATGACAATAATGTACATTGACCCTTGGGATCATCTCTTATTTTATGTTTTACATTAATGTGTTCTAGATTATCATGTCACAGGAGGTCAGTACGGGAGTTTATGACCTGCAATCCCCCCATGAACAAAAAGGTATAAGTAGTTTTTATAACAAACACATTTAAGACTGTGTCGAAAACAACAGAAAATATTTTGCTTGCACTCCTAGAAAGTGCCCGGAAAAATCAAGGGCATCAACATTGTAACAATTACACTTTTTAAAAATGTGTTTACCCAGGACAGAACACCTGAGATGAGGCATTTTGTTTATAGTGAGGTCCTGCTTCTACCCAGTTTTACACGGTGACAAGTCAAATCAAGTCAAGTAAGAGAGGGACATCCCCTGAACCTCAGAGGTGAACAATTCTGGAGTAACATTTGTGAGCAGAATGCTGGGATGCCCACAGGATGATGACCACAAGGCTTGGAGAAGTTAATTTTGCTACTTTACAAGAGCCTAGTCAAACCCCTAGAGAAGTACTGTGTGCAGTACTTGTCTCCTCAATAAAAAATACAAGACCCTGAGACAGTCAAGAGGGTGATACACAGGTACCTCAAACATGATCAGGAGTATGGGGGACAAGGTAAGAGTAAAGGTTGAAGGCCCTAAGCATGTTTATCTTCGAGTAAAGGAGGCTGGCTGAGAGGGTACATTCGTCTCAGTCCTCAGGTCTAATGACAAACTCAGAGAGGTTTGATCTGGTTGGTGTCCTTCACTAAGAGAGGGACATCCCCTGAACCTCAGAGGTGATAAATTATGGGGTAACATTTGTGGGCAGAATTTTACATTTTACACTTGTGGATGAAGAACATTGGTAGAACCCACACACTGTGTTGGCCTCATCTTGCTGTAGTGGAGAAGGAAAAGGACCTGGGGCCATAATGGAAAAAGAGGTGAAAGATGACAAGCAGTGCACAGCCACTGTCAAGAGGGCTGGCAGAATACTTGGGTAAATTAAAGGGGAGGGGCGATCATCAGAGCAAAGAAAGTAATTCTGCCACTTTAGAAAGCCTGGTTAGTTCCCCTCTACAGCACGACATGCTACTCAATAGAAACAACACACTGAGGTTGACAAGAGGAAGCAGTGCAGTGCAAACAAAATGATCAGGAGTATGGGAGGAGGGCAGGAGTTACAAGGAGAAACAGTTGGCCCTTAGCATGTTCCCCTTAGAAAAGAGGAGGCTGAGAGGAAGGCATGATTTCAGTCTTCTGCAGATTCAAAGATATGGACAAGAAGACTAAACAGACAGATATGTTTTCTCTGGTGCCTTCCAGTATAGGGGCAAGCCTGGTAGCTCAGAGGCTGTAACTTCTGGGTAACGTTAGGAGGGACGTCTTTTCCCAGAGGATGAAGGACCTATCGAACAGCTTACCAGCAGAGACAGTGAACATGAAGAAAGCAAAGCCTTCTGACCTATAGTAGGATGGGTGGCAGGATCACAGCAACCAAAGAAAAATGAACAAGCTTCTCATGTACTTCCTGTACTATGAATTTAGTGTAAATGTTTATTTACAGTGAGGTGGCCCAATATAGGCAGTATCAGGCAGACTTGGACCGAGAGTCTTTTTCTGCCTATGGAAGTCTACGATCTTCTTCAAGGGTATCTCTTGCACCAGGTCATGCACTTGGGTGTTTGCCAGAGGGCGCTCTCATCGACGGTAGCTTTCACCAGCAGTGTTAAATGAGGGCCGCCCACAGTGATGTCACGTCATGCATATGTATAAATAGGGAGGCGGCCCCTAGCAGCCTCAGTTCTTTTCCCGCCGTCTCCTAGCTCGCTTCACATGCCACCTTCATTTTAGAATTTCTATGTCACACCGATAAGGAAAACTATTTGTTACCTCCCGCCTAGTACCGACTCTTTTCTGCAAGTGTCATTGTGGAAGGAAGATTTACCATTATGACAACCATTGTCTCTGAGTACGCTGTCTGGGGGCTGCCCCCAACATCTGCTCCTGTGCTCACTGTCAGGAATTTAATCAATCAACCCATCGACTCTAGGAATTGGAATCTTTCCTTGTGGAGCAGAAAGTAGCTCTCCTAAAGAAGGAATTGCAGTCCCGCTCATTGTCTCAGCCACCATCGACGAGCTCCCAGACCTCACAATCCAAGCATCATTCATCGAAGCACAAGCACTGAGACAAGGACAAGGCCTCCAGTGCTCACGATAAGGACCCTTGCCTGTCGATGGCTTCCACTTCTGATTGCTCGTCAGTGGCTCAGGCCTCTCCTACTATCTGTAAGTCTATGTTTCTAATGCGGCAGTTAAATCTGCTGCCACCACCCTGCTCTCTCTCCCACTATCTCTCCCTCCAGATGTCTCAGCTGGACACACACTGAAAAAATAACAAATGAAATGCTAAACACAGGATTCAGATGTAACTTCCTACAGTTCTTATACTTCAAACAAAAGGGCACATACCTTGGGTGCTGAAGGGAGATGCACTGAACACTAAACACAGACCAGGAAAATACGGAATTCAGCAACAACATTTGCTGAGCACATTGAAAGCAAACAGCAACTGTCAGAATGTCTAAACCAAGAAAGAAACCCACCAGCCAAAGTGAAAATCAGCAGGTCTAAAATGACTGGTGTGGCTAGCTAACATGAGACACACTTGCTCACTGTCACATGTGTGAGAAAACGCACACCATGTAGCCCATGGTACCCCAGTTTAAAGGGTCACCATGTTTCCCTGCCTTCTGATAAATACAATCTTTTTTGTATCCATTTTAGTTCAACAAACTGCAAATGCACAATCAGGGTGCTTAGGTGTTTCCTTTAATTCTGCTTTTGGTGTGTACAATTGTGCAGGTGCGGGAGGGGAATACAGTGGGGTTCCACAGCAGACTGGGTGGCCTACCAGTTTTCATCTGCTTGTTTGTACCTTTTTATATTTCTAACAAACAAGTTTATGTTTGAAATGGGGGAAGGGGGCAACAAATATAGTGTGAGTACAGATCCTATTTTTATAACTATACTTGTGATACGTTATGATGGAGGGCTCTCGGGTAACCTTTGACCCAACTTGCCAAATGCAGCAGGGAGTGCCACATCAGGTCTGTATGCGCAGATCCTGAGGGAAAATGCAACATCAAACAGCCCAAAAAGCTTTAGACTGAAGAACTATGTGGCCACCAAATCAAAGTATTATTGCCGTATACAGCTCCTAACACACATTTTAATTAAGAAACAAGCCAACCACACACACACACACACACACACACACACACACACACACACACACACACGCACTGTCAGACTAATTTAATATTTCATAAATGATCGGACTTTGGGTGCAGTTCATTCAATTACAAAGTTATAATTAAGTCAACCAGCTATATGCAGGTTTTAAATATATGATTAGCCCTTTATTCAGCTCTGTTATTAGTGCATCCATGTACATCATACCTCTCAATCTCTTATGTTAGAAATCAGGGACAAGGCTTAAACAAACAATTGTCAATGCCGAATATTGTCTTCCTGGCATTGGTAATGCAGGAGTTAAGAGAGATGCATAACAGGTATGGCAGTGACGTATTGAACTGACGCCAATCCCACCCCCACCCTACAGAGACCGACAGGCACTGGGGTGTGCCTTTGTGTCATCGGCCATAACGCTCACACCATTTCACCTCACCCCACTCTGCAGACACCGACAAGCATCACGGTGTGCCTTGAGGTCTTTGGACCTTATGCCCCCCCATTCCATAAGGAAATACGCCGAGATGGGTGCAGTACAAGAGAACGGGGTGAACTCTGGGGCTGAAGAGTCTAAGGCACACCTCAATGCCTGTCACTGGCTGCAGGGTGGGGGTGGAGTGGCATAAGCATTACAGCTGACAATCTCAAGTCACACCCCTGACGCCTATCAGTCACTACAGGGTGGGGCGTTACAGTTGGAAACCCTAACGCTCAGGGCGTCCGTTGGTATTTTCACTCAACATAGGCATTTTGGGACCTCCGTTCATGAACAGTGGCACTGTGATTTTGTTAATCTGTCCGGAAAGTTGATTTCCCACAGCGACCGCGCCATTGTATGCCAGATGCGTGAAAACACATTTCAGGCAGGAGGGTGAGGTGGATAGGGAACTGGCTAACTGGGAGGTTTCAGAGGGTGGTGATCGGAGGGGAGGGATCATCTCCTAGGAGGGTCATTAGCAGAGTCCCACAAGGGTCGGTGTTGGGCCCACTCCTGTTTAATGCATACATCTTGGACATCAGGGACGGTATCAGGAGTGAGATGAGCCTCTTTGCTGATGACTCGACGGTGGGGGCAGTGGTGGATGGGGAGGAGGGTAAAAGAGCCCTGCAGGGGGACCTGGAGACTCTGGAGAGGTGGGCACACATTTAGAAAATATGGGTTAAAGCCAAGAAGTGCAGTGTTCTCCACTTGGGGCCTAGAAACCCTGACCATGAGTACTTTTTGGGTGAGGAGAAACTGCAGGCTTTTGGAGGGGAAGGATCTTGGGGTGGTCGTGGATGCCGAAATGAATAACTCTGAGCAGTGTAGGTGGGCTGCGGCTAAAGCAAATAAAATGCTCAGGTGTATTGCCAGGGGGATAACCTCGAGAAATCGGGAGGTACTTCTACTTCTGTATAACTGTCTGGTTAGACCACACCTAGAGAACTGTATGCAGTTTTGGCGCCTGTACTTGAGGAAGGACATTCACTGTTGAAAAGGGTCCAGAGGAGGGCGACCAAGATGATACAGGGCCTGGGGGAGAGATCCTATGAGGAGAGGCTTGATGAGCTGAACATGTATTCCCTGGAGGAGAGGAGGGACAGGGGGGATATGATTGAGGTCCTTAAATATCTAAAGGGAATAAACAGGGTCAGCCCAAATCAGGTGTTCCAGCTGAGGGAGGATGGGACCACTGGGGGGCATTTCATGAGGCTGGTTGGTGGGAGGCTTGGGGGGCGGACTAGGAGGTGCTACTTTACCGAGAGGATGGTGGACCCATGGAATGCACTGCCCGTGGAACTGGTGGCTGTTGATATAGTAAGGGGATTCAAGAGGGGCTGGGACAGGTATAAGGGCAGTGTGAAGCTGTGGAAGGCTAAAACGAGGTGAAATTATGGTGGCGGTTGAGGGGACTTAAGGGAGGGACGTGGGTGCAGCAACGATGTCTTAACTGGGTGCTGATTCTCGAGCAGACTTGACAGACCTTTAGGCCTACTCTGCTGGCTTCTTATTATGTATCTTGGAAAATAAGAGAACATGTAAGATCTAACTCAAGAGAAAAAGTTATACAAAGGTAACAAAGATGAACAAGGCTTACAAAGAATTAGTACAAGTGCAGATTTAACCACTGAACAAAAGCGACAATTTATAGGGAAGTTTAGAGGTGTTAACATTGGTTTACGCAGTACTGACCAAGTAAAACCTTTAAAGAATAGGAGCTGAATTTGGCAAGTGGCAGATTATACACTCCTTGTTGTGGACAACTGCTTGAGCTCACTTAGGCACGGTTTACATCAGCATTTGTAAAGTAGGGGTTAGTTTGAGGCCGTGTTGAGGGTCAGTCTAGAAAATCAAGAGGTCAGAAATTTGCTGGAGTGTGTCTGTATTGCATAACCTGGCACTTTTCTGTTATTGATGTAGGTGCAAATATGTCAATATACAGGGGCAGTAGCAAAGCACTTCTTTTATTTTTGTGCTTCAGATTCCTCTAAAATTCCATATGGGGACTTCAGTCGGGGGTTAATGTCAGCTCTGGTCAGTTTTTTTTCTCTTTCCTCAGTAATGAAACATCTATTCTTAGAGTGGCCAATGACAGCCTTCTGGTATCAGATAGATGTTCCCTAGCTCTTCTGGTCCTATCTGACGTTCATGCCACTTCTGATCAATCTGTTTTTCTTCACTGACTTTAAAAAGCAGCTGATACAATCTGAGCTCCTGGGCAGGCAACTCGTACTATGTAGTTGCCTGCCCAAGGAGCTAATTAAGCCTATTTTGAAAATTTTCTGTCCAATAATTAGCCAAGAGCTACAGATCTGCCCCTCCCCCCAAAATAGCACTTTGACGACGTGAAGTAGGGGACAGGGTTGCAGGCATGCTATATATATAAAGAATGAAACCAGGTGAGAGCGGACCTCTGAACATGCATACAGTTTCTTTGCTACCAGTTATACATGTATGGGGCTGTACCACCTCGCACCTCCCCTGTTCCCACGGATATCAGTCTCTCACATCTGTCCCACCCCGACCTGAATCCCTGCACCATCTTTGCCTTGAATATTTCCCTTGGCAAGCTACTCAATTTGTCCACCACCCTCTCCATAAAGGAGTACTTTCCTACATCCCTCCTGAACTTCCCTCTGTCCAGTTTGTGTTCATGTCCCCTAGAGTAGGCTCCTCTGCTGGACATGAACAATTGGCAACAATCTACCCGGTAATCCCGCTGAGGTACTAAAATGCTTCTATGATAGCTCCCCTTTCCATTCTAGCCCAAGCGAGTACAAGTTCAGCTTGCTCAACTTTTTCTCATTCGGCCTTCCCTACATACCATGCATCATTTTGGTGATACTCCTCTGTGCTGTTTCCAGTCGATTTATGCCTTTCTTAATATGAGGTCTCCAAAACTGCACACCACACTCTAGGTGTGGCCTTAAAAAGGATCTGTAGAGGGGAAGAATAACCTCCTGCTTCCTATTAGTGAAGCCCCTGCCAATGCATTCCAGCATCCTGTTGGCCTCTTACGTATTGGGCTAATGTCCTGAGGTTCCCACTAATAATTACCCCAAGGTCCCTTTCCTCTATTATTTTGCAAACTCTGACACCACTTATCCAATAATCTGTTTGGGGATTCTTTTTGCCAAAATACACAGCCTCACATTTTGTCACACTGAATTTGAGCTGCCAAACTTTGGGCCATTTTTCAGCATCTACAACTCACTGGTCATTCCCTAAATCCCTCTCAAGCCAACTGCTAAACTAACTGGATAAACTCTCCCTCGTTCCCAGGTCCCTCAGCTTCTTCACTAGCCTGCTGTGTGGCACCAAGTCAAAGGCCTTAAAGTCCAAGTAGAGGATGTCCACTGCACGCAACATGGAGTTGAAGAATCAGTAAGGTTCATCTGACATGACCTTCCCTTTACAAAGCCATGCTGCCTTTCTAATGTGGGCCATTAGGATGCAGAAATTCCACTAACTGTTCTTTGATGACTGACATGTAATTTACAAACTACAGAGATTAGATTAACAGGCCTATAGTTTCCCATGTCCCCCTTGTCCCCAGCCTTGTAATAAAGGACTACATCTGCAACCCTAGTCTTCCAGGACCACCACTGTCGCCAGAGAGCTATTAAACAAATCAGTCAATGGCTCTGAAAATGTCCATCTCATTTCTTAGGACCCTGGAGTGAAGTCAGTCTGGCCATGGTGCCCTGTTTACCTCCAAGTCCCTCAGTTCTTTGTCTACTGTGTCCCTTGTAATTAACACAATTTAAATATCTGTTGATATTCTCCAACTGCTGGCCACAGGGCTTTAGTATCACTGGGATCTCCTGCTCAGGCTTCCACAGATGCAGGAAGTTGACTTGCAGCACACTACAGATATGCTCCACCTCCAGTGGATTGTGCCAGTCCGTTCCAAAGCAAGTAGACCACAGTCCAATGGCCAAACCAGACAATCCACCTAAAGGTAAAACTAGAAGTATTACATAGATACTGTCAGCGGATAAGGGCCTATGGCCCACCCAGTCTGCCCATTTGAGCTTGTAAGATCACTCTAAGTTTGTCTAGAAGTCTGCTGCCCCTTACCCCTGACCACCAGGATTCCCTTATGTCTATCCCATGCATTCTTAAATCCTGTAATTGTTTCAGCCCCCACCACTTCCTTAGGCAGGGTGTACCACTTGCCCATCACCCTTTCTGTGAATAAATTCTTCCTCTCATTTCCTCTGAATCGTCCTCCCTCCAACTTCATCCATGCCCTCTAGTTCTGGAGCATCTTTTTAGAGATGTTAGAGAACAGCCAAGAAATACCATGAAGGCTCAATAGTTTGTAATGTAATCTCTAACAAGGCTTGACTTGATAGCCAACTATGTACTGTGCAACACATTTTGAGTGGGATGCAGCACTGTGACCAGCAGTCGGAAAAAGAAAATTTACAGGTATTTAAATTTTGATTTCTCCTTCCTTATGCTGGTCACAGGGTTTTAGGACCACTGCAATATAGCAGCAGTAGGACTAGTGCACCCCAGGGTGGGAATGAGTTAGCCAGACTGCTAGACTTCAATAACGACCTGTAAAACTCTGTAGTCGAACAAGGCCACCACAGAAGCAAAGCAGACACATCCAACTTGTAGAATATTGTAAATTTATGCAGAGGGGATCAGGTGATGGCTCTGCAAGTGTCAGCTGGTGAGGCGTCCCCAAGTTGTGCCCATGAAGTGGCCATGCCCCCAGTGGAATGCACTTTTACTGAACCCAGTAGCTGAACTCCAGTTTGTCTGTAAGAAAGTATAATGGTTGATCGAATCCATCTGGCAATAGAGTACATAGACACCTTCTTGCCTTGATTTCAACGAAGCCTCGAGGACCAGAAGACTCACAGTCTTCCACAGCAGCTCTGTTCGTTTGAGGTACTTGAATGTATGTCTAGGATTCAGAGTAGTCAATTCTTTTTCCATGTTATTCATGGGCTTAGGGCAGATGGATGGCAGGACAAGTTCTTGATTGCAATGGAAGGCAGAAGTCATTTTCAGCAAGAAACCTGTGTCCATATGTAATACTACAGAGTCCTGCTTTAACACGGTACAAGGTTCTTTGAAAGACAGCACACCTATCTTGTTTATTTTTCTAGCAAAGGTAATAGCAATGAGGAAGGTGTTCTTCAGGGTCAGATGTTGAAGGGATGTCTCCCCCAGAAGTCTGAATGGGGCTTTTGTTAGAGCCTGAAGCACCAGACTGAGGTGCCCTGAAGACACAACAGACTTTACCAGAGGACGTTTCAGGATCGCTGCAAGAGTCGTTTGATGTGATGGTGGAATCCGAGTGACTCTCTGGATTCCACTAGTAGCAAAGCTCCCAAGGCGGACAATTGCACCCTCAAGGTTCCCGGGTACCTTTGTTGAAACCTTCCTTGAGGAAGGAGGATTGGTAAGGAGACGGTCTTATTGCTTGCCTCCCTGGATCGGAGCCAGAATAAAAACTTCCACCAAATTCTGTAGTACACTTTTGAGGCTGATTGGTGTCTGGAGTGTATCATCCTCTCAATTACTTCTGGGGAGTATCCTAAGTTTTTTTAGAGTTTCATGTTCAATCTCAAGGCTGGAAGGGACAGATTGAGGAGATCTGGATGAGTTATGGGGCCCTTGGTGAAGAAGGTCTGGACTGAACTGAAATTTGGTGGCAGATCCTTTGTTATGTGGATTAGATATGGGCATCACAGTCAGTGGGGACAGTATGGGCAGACCAAGATCAGCTTCATTTTGTCCTGTGCTCCTTTGTGCAACACCCTGGACAGAGTGGGAGGCAAAGCATACGGAAGTCCATAATGAACCCAGTCAAGGGAGAAGGTGCGTCTTGCCAATGCTTGATCATTCCTTATGAGAGAACAGAACAGCTGGACTTTGGCATTTACATAGAAACATAGAAGTTGACGGCAGATAAGGACCGCAAGGCCCATCCAGTCTGCCCATTTCTTTTTCTACCTTATAAATGTGCCATCGGCCTTTGCTCTGTCAGTGGCCTATCTATTCATAGTCATTTGTATTGCTCCCTTATGCCTATCCCATGCCTGTTTGAAGCCCTGCACTGTATTCATAGCCACCACTTCTTGTGGTAAGCCATTCCATGCATCCACCACCCTTTCTGTGAAAAAGAATTTCCTCATATTCCCCCTTAATCGGCCTCCCTCTAATCTCATGCTGTGTCCTCTTGTCCTGCTATTTTTCTTATATTTAAACATGTTAGACTCTTTCACCTTGTTTATGCCCTTAAGGTGTTTGAATGCCTCGATCATATCACCTCTCTCCTCCTTTGCTCAAGGGTATACATATTGAGCTCTGTTAATCTGTCCTCGTATGTCTTCTGATGCAGTCCCTGCACCATTTTGGTGCCCTTCTCTGGACTGCCTCAATTTGGTTAATGTTCTTGTGAGGTGTGGCCTCCAATACCGCCATGAGTACTCCAGATGGGGCCTAACCAGTGTCTTGTACAGAGGATTAATACCTCCCTCTTACGACTTGTGATACCCCTACTAATACACCCTAACACGCCTAGCCTTACCTACTGCTTTAGAGGTCTGCTTGGATGATTTTAGGTCATCAGTGATGATGATGCCCAAGTCTCTTTCTTCCTTTGTGACTGCTAGCAACTCCCTCCCAGCCTATAGGTGGCTGGGTTTCTCTTCCCTATGTGCATGATTTTGCACTTCTTTGCATTAAATCCCAGTTGCCACTCTTCTGACCATTCTGCTAGTTTATCCAGATCTCTTCTCATTCTGCCCACCCCATCTGGATCATCTACTCTGTTGCAGATCTTGGTGTCATCTGCAAACAGACAAGCCTTTCCCTCTAGTCCATCTGCAAGGTCACTAATGAAGATGTTGAAGAGGACTGGCCCCAGGACTGATCCCTGAGGTACCCCACTTGTGACTTGCATCTCTTCTGACTGTATACCATTTACCACCACTCTCTGTTTTCTGCCCGTCAACCAGTTTGCCACCCAGTTGACCAACTTCTGACCCACCCCGAGCCTACCCAGCTTATTTATCAATCTTCTATGTGGAACAGTGTCAAAAGCTTTGCTGAAGTCAAGGTAGGCGACATCAACTGCTCCCCTTGGTCCACCACTCTGGTTACCCAGTCAAAGAAATCTATGAGATTAGTTTGACAGGACCTTCCTTTGTAAACCCATGCTGTCTTGGATCCTGTGCCCTATGGATTCCAGGTGTTGCACTATCCTTTCCTTAAGGAGTGCCTCCATAATCTTGCCCACTACTGAGGTAAGACTGACCGGTCTGTAGTTCCCGCCTCCTCCCTGCTACCGCTCTTGTGGAGCGGGGATCACATGAGCCCTTCTCCAGTCTTCTGGGACCTCTCCTGTGCTCAGAGACTCACTAAACAATTCTGCTAATGGCTCTGCTAGTTCCTCCTTTAGCTCCTTAAGTATCCTGGGATGTATGCCATCAGGTCCCATTGCCTTATCCACCCTGAGCTTAGCAAGCTCTTGTAGGACCCTTTCTTTTGTAGAAGGGGTATGCCTCCCTCCCCCCTGTGTCCATGATGCTGAGCTGTGGGCCCTGCCTGCCTTCTCTTCAGTAAATACTGAGCAAAAGTATCTATTTAGGATAGATGCCTTTACAGGGTCCTCCTCCTCACATGCTCCTTTTTCTCCATTAAGCTTAGCAATACCCCCTCTGGACTTTCTCCTTTCACTAATGTATCTATAGAAAGTCTTGTCACCTTCTTTTACTGTTCGTGCTAGTGTTTCCTCAGTTTGGGACTTTGCCTGCCTTACTGCCTTACCTGCTTCCCTTAGGGCAGTTTGGTATGCCTCCCTATCTTCATCCCGCTGTGTTCCCTTATATTTCCTTAAGGCCAGCCTTTTGGCTCTGACCTTTTCTGCTACTGTATTTGAGAACCAAAGTGGTTTCCTTCTTCTTTTGCACTTCCTTTTCTGTCTAACACAATGGGATGTTGCTTCAAGTATTGCATCCTTAATGCTTGCCCACTTTGCCTGTACCCCCTCACCTGTGTTTCTTTTTACCAGGGCTAGCTTAACTCTGTTGGCCATCTTATCAAAGTCAGCTCCTCTGAAGTCCCATATTTTTGCCTTGGAATGGGATGATTTAGATGTAGTAGCCAAATTGAACCATACCATGTGATGGTCACTGGCTCCCAGGTGACCTTCTACCTGGAGATCTGTGATCTCTTCTTTGCTAGTCAGTACTAGATCTAGGATAGCCCTGTCTCTTGTGGGTTGCTGTACCAGTTGTTTGAGGCCCTCCCTGCAGGAATCCACTATGAGTCTAGTTCTGGCAGATGTTCCTGCTGGTATTGACCAATCTGTATCCGGCATGTTGAAGTCTCCCATTATCAGAACCTCCCTTTAGCTGTCATGTTTTGTATATCTTCTAACAGTAATGTGTCTATGTCTTCCCTCTGGTCTGGGGCCTGTAGACAACCCCAGTTCTTATGACTGTCCCATTTCCTGTTTCCAGGGTGACCCACAGTTCTTCTGGCTCCTTATGTGTATTCTGAATTTCTGTAGCTTTGATATTTTCATTAACATACAGGGCCACTCCTCACCCCCTTTTTGCACCTCGGTCTCTTCTGAACAATACATAGCCAGGTACTGAAGTCTCCCAAGTGTGGTTACTGGTAAACCACGTCTCACTAATTGCTACTATGTCCATTTTAGCCTCTGACATTATTGCCTGCAGGTATGGGATCTTATTTCCCAGGCTGTGAGCATTTGTGTACAAGATTTTCCATTGGCCAGATTTTGGTGTGTTAGTTGTTGGGTGGCGTTTGGCATTACCCTGTGCGTCGTGTGGGAGACAAACCTTTTTCTTACCTGGTGATGCAAATGAGCGGCAAACATGCTGAATTCCTGTTTGACCACTAGCTGAGGGGAGGGTGTTCTTCCCATTCGACGTATGGGGTGCTGCACCTCCCATTGCTAGTTAAAATATTCTGCAAAGGCGTCAAACTTCTGCCCAATGCACTGACTCCCTCTTTAGTCAGATGCAGTCCATCAAATTTAAGAACTTCGCTCCCAGAACTGTTGCCAGTTCCTACAAATCTGTGTCCTTTTTCCTGGCACCAGCCCTTGAGCCACGTGTTTAGCTCCCCTATCTCCCTTCTCTGCTTCAGTCCATCTGCTCCCTCTCCCAGACTGGCAGGATCTCAGAGAAGGAGATGCAGACAAATAGATGATAGTTTGTCACCTAGCCTAGTCAGGTGTTCCTTGGTCTCCACAACTGACCCGGCTGGCGAGATCATTAGTCCCTATGTGTACTAGGACATCAATGTTTTCTCCTGCTTTGTGAACAATTTTAGCAATCGGTCAGTGTCTCTCCATGCTGATGTACCTGGGGAGACATCTGACCATCACCCTGAGCTGGAGATGGGTATCAACTCCCGAATCATGGAGTCTCCTATGATCAAGTTTTTTGGATTTCCTTTGTGCTTGTTTTGTTTTGGTTCCTGATTTGGGTGAGTTTTGTTGTGCTAGCTCCTGTGCCACTGTCCTGCTCTGCAGTGTCTTCTGCCTCTTTATTTGATTTCAGAGATAGAGGCAGATACCTGTCTGTAGTGTTTATATGGTTTTTGGAGGTAATGTGTTGGAGAGCAGAGAGTGATGGGGCACCTGATTTGCTCCTCCTAATCACCTGCCAACTTCCTGAACCAACTACCCTCTGCGGTCGAGGTTTTTCTGTTGGATGCTGGGGAAATGGCGGGTGGTTCTTATAATGTATTTCCTCTTCAATATGAAATTTGAGGCATGCAATCTCTGCCCATGCTGCCCGGAGCTGAGCCCTAAGATCTCCAAAGGCCCAGCATGTAGGACAGTGTCCTAAATCCTGTAAGACTGTCCTTCTGAAAATTGTTCCACAGTACCTGCAGTTAATGAAATCCATTCCAAATAAGTTGCTGGGTTTGTGACCTAGTCAGAGTAATTAGAAGGAAAAAAAAAAGAAAAAAAATGCAAGTAATGGTTTAATTGTGCTTTGTTTAACTTGTTATAACAAGTTAAATTACCTAGTGCCCTATAAATGAGATCACCTTGTGGAGGCCCACTGATCCGCCCTTCCTGCTCTGCCACAGGAAATGTCACAACTGTGGTACCCTATAAAAGGAGTGTGGCGTGGGGTGGTTGGGGATGGGGTGGGTGGCTGGGCCCTTCCCTGCCTAAAAGAAGAACCACGGCACGAAAGAACAAGGAGGTAAGAGCAAACAGTCAACAACAAATGCAGTAACCTGAAAGCTTATCCTAATGTTAGATAAAACTATAAAACCTGTAAAGCACCACCTGTAATAATTTCAGAGAAGATATATAAGAAACACTTTGCTCCAGAGAAAAATAAAGCAGTAACAGAAGATATACCTTGCAAAAGACAATTTGAATCAGAAGATTACAGGAGTAATCTGTTAGCACACACCTGTAGGCACACCTTGTAATAATGCAGAAGAAGGTATACCAGCAACAACAATTTGAATCAGAGAAAAAATAAAGCAATGAAATGTTAGCAACAAACAGTAGCAATCCCTGTGATTAAAAAATAAAAACACCACCACACAGTAAATCTGCTTAGCCAAACTAAGTCTTAATCCTTTTCCCTTGCTCTGGTAAGTTTCTCTACTCTGCCTTTCAAGCAGTCTTAGAAGAAAAGAGCTCAGGTGAAGCTAGGTGCCTTGGCCAGCAAACCAAGTCTTCTACCCTTAATCCTTTTCCCTTGCTCTGGTAAGCTTCTCTACTCTGCCTTTCAAGCAGTCTTAGAAGGAAAGAGCTCAGGTGAAGCTAGGTGCATTTTGTCTAGCAGCAAAGAGATCGACCCGGGGGGGCTCTCCAACATCGAGTTAGCAGTTGAAAGATGTTGCCTTTCAGCTCCCATTCACCTGACCGAATGTCTTTGCAGCTGAGCCAGTGTACTGTGTAGTCATCCTGTCCCGAGATGTAAGTGGCGCAGAGGCTTAAGAAGTGATTTTCGGCCCAGTGGAGTAATTGTAGATCTTCTACAGCATGTGGCTGCTTCTGGTTTCCCCTTGTTGGTTGTACATCACTGTGCTCCTGATGTCCATGAGGATCAGGACATCTCGGTGATGAATGGTGTCTTTGAACCTCTATAGAGCTAGGCGTACTGCTTGCATTTCTAGCACACTGATGCTGAGGGGTGACTCCAGTAACCACCACTTACTTGCCTTGAGCCAAGAGTTCATTCAGGTTGGCACTCCAACCTCTGAGACTAGTGTCAGTGGTGATTCGTACCTGCCATGGATGGCCCACAATGCAGTCCTTCATTATGTTCAACCTCAATGTCCATCAGTTGAGAGTTGTTCTTCACATTGCAAGTTTTTCACTTTGGGGGTTCCTGCAGTCTTTTGAGGGGGACCACTGTCTGAGAAGAATCACTTGAGTCGGTCACATGTGAATCATGGCACATGGTACAGTGTCTGCCAGCAAAACCATCATCCCTATAAATAACTGGACTGGTAGTTGAGTGTCATATTGAAATTTCTGAATAAATGTTTGTAAGTCCATAAATTCTGTTGCAGATGGGAAGACCTAAGCCTGGAGGGATCAGAAGTCTGCCCTTAGATGGCTCAGTGTTTGTGCTGGTCTCAGGGAACTCTTGTGATGGTTGATGACAAAACCGTGGATGGTCAGGCACTATAAGACTAAGGCAACTGCTTGCTGAGCCTCCTCGCATTGTGAGGCTCAGATTAGGATGTGGTCTAAATAAAGGATCAGCTGAATACCTTGACTCCGGAGGTATGCAATCACCGGCACAAGGACTTTTGACAAGACTCTTAAGGCTGATGAAATCCTGAATGGAAGTGTTCTGAACTGGAAGTGACAGTCCTGGACTTTGAACCAGAGATACTGCCTGTGAGACTCCCAGATGGGAATGTGCAAGTAGGTGTCCTGTAAGTCTGTGGAGGCCAAGAAGTCCCTTCTGTGAACTTCCCCAATGATGGATGAGAGAGTCTCCATCTTGAAGGACCTGCTTCAGACAAAGAGGTTCAGGAACTTTAAGTCCAATAAAAGCCTGAAACCCCCCTGTGTATTTCATAATGATAAAGAAGAGGGAGTATATGCCTCTGTTGAATCCTGGAAGGTGTACCAGTTCTGTGGCCCCTTTCTGCAGCATGTCTGTCACTACCTGAAGCATCGTAATCTGCTTAGTGGTGTCAGAAGACAGTGGTGACAGAACGACATGGAGAAATGAAGGCACTGAGTAAAACTCAATAAGTCATCTCTTGCTCTAAATGTCCAAGACCCATCTGTCCACTGTTGAATAGAATCATTACCCCCAAAAATGGAAGTCTGCCTCCCATTCAGGGATGAGCCCAGACGGTCTTACTGTGAAAATGTTTTGTTTGAGTTTTTGTAGTCATGGTTGCCGCTGCCTCCACCCAGTTGTTGTGTTGGTTCCAGGAGATGAAATAGGGTTGTCTGTTACGGAAGCCCCTGTTTTGGTTGCTTGATCTGTTGTACAACGACTGGCCACAAAAAGGCTTTCAGGAATGACCAAACCAATTTTTGTCTCTAGATTTTGATTGCGGCATGCAGACTTTAGCAATCTCCTTGGAGTCCTTTACTGCTTCTTTAAGGGCTGTGCCTAATGGAAGACCTCCCTCGCATGGAGCATTTACTAGGTGAATTTTAGATGAAGCATCTGCCTGCCAGGCCCGAAAACTAGAGGTTTCGTCTTGCCGAGGTTCAGTAGAACACTGTTCTAACAACATAACAAATAGCACCTTCTGAGATATCCACTGAATAAGCAGAAGTAAGGCCCATGAGTTGTAATTGTTGAATCAGATCCTTGTTCTTCACAGAATCCTCTGCCAGCTTTAACATCAAGTTCGTAGCCCAGAACAGAGCAGCACTGGCCATAAACAGCTTAGCTACTGCCACCTTCATGAAAGCTGTGGAGGGTTTTGAGGCCTTCTTTAAAGAGGAGTCTGCTTTATGATCCACTGAATTCCCCCGAGGATGGTACCGCCATCTGCCAGAATGATGGTCTTCTTAGGTAGTAACAAGAGACTATGGGATCGATCTTAGGAAGGTTAAGCCAGGTGTCAAGACCATTTCTTGTTGAACTTTTTTTTTTTTTAATTGTTTATTTACAGGTTTTTGATGACACAGGTGTTTACATTCAAGTAATCATAATGTGCTCATATTTTATACAGTAATAATACATACTGGGGTAAAATTCTTCATAAATGAGATCTGATGATTATTTCTCCCTTAGGTCATTATGATAAATTTCATATCTATTATACATATATCCAAGAGAGGGTGTGTTCATATGTTACTTGTTGCTCATGACGTCCCTTCTCCCAAATTTTCTTTTATGCTATCTATGTTAGGATACATTATTCCATGAGGTTAGGGAAGGATAAGTGAGGGGATTGGCCAGCCTTTTTCTTGTAGGGAGTTGGACCTTCCCCCCCTGATCACCCCCCCCCATCTACAGGATGAATTCTGGACGACGTTCAGCTATTGATAGGAGCCATGGGGTCCATTTAGTTGTCAGGGCTGTCATATTGTTGTGCACTTTGGCGGTCATGCTTTCTAGTTTGTAAGTCTCATAGATTGCCGACTCCCAGTCTTGTACTCTTGGGGGGAGGGGGGGTTGAGCCAAAGCCTGGTAATGGTCTTTTTAGCTGCCCCCAATAGTACTGCTATAAGATAATATTGGCTGGGTCTTTTATATTGTTTAGGTAGGTGAAGTAGTAAAGTCATGTCCAAGGTCAAGGCCTCTAAGGATGAGTATAATTCAGTAAGAATGCTCTCCACTTCCCCACAAAACTCTGTCATTTTCGAGCAGGTCCAAAATATATGGATGTGTGTCGCCACTTCACAGGCACATGTCCTCCAACATGAGGAGTCACCTGTGGTGGAATATTTGGCTATTATTTGTGCTGTGTGAAAGAATCTAATTGCCACCTTCCAGTAGAACTCTCTCTGCATGTATAAGAGTTTGTGGTCTTGTGATGCCTATGCCATACATAGGACCAGTCCTCCTGGGTCAAATCTAAGACTAGATCAGCCTCCCAAGCAATCTGGACTGATTCCATGACCAATGTGGGGACAATGATCTGAGCTTTATAAAAACGTGAAACTAAGTGTGACGGGAAGGGGTTGCGTCTTAGCTGGGTAAGAAGTGTAAACAGGGGTTGAATATGTTGGGAGGGGTTACATTAAGCCCAAATTCTGCCTCCAAGTAGTGTCAGAGCTGTAAATATTGAAAGAAGTCCTTTTGTGGTAAGGAGAACTCTACCTGAAGTCGGGAGAAAGTTTTAAAGATTCCCTTGTCATAAAATTGGTAGGTCTGTTCTAAGCCCAACTCACCCCAGCGTCAAAATTCTCTATCTAGAGCTGCCGGTACAAAGTCCGAATTTATAAGTGGACTCCCCATCCATTTTGCAGTCTTCCAATACTCTGGGAGTTGGAGAAACCGAATCCAGTTCTGAAGGATTCTTGCTGCAAACAAAGAGCGGGTCTCCCTCAGTGTTGTCTCCTCTTGTTGACCTTCAACAAGTTTGCTGATCCTGAATGGGACTGGGTACATCTTTTCCAGGCCCTGCCACTCTTCTTTAAGCAGATTCTCTATGGCCAGTGACATAGGGAAAGAGGCTGACAGCTTAGTCAATCTGGTTAACTTGACAGACAGTTTATCCTCTTTCAAAGCAGGCATTGCACAGCTGAGGTATATCTCCAACAGGACATTTCTGATGAAGGAATCAAGACCATCTGTATCAATGTGCCTGTCAGACATCAGCTCTGCATCCGATGAACTACTACAAAGTTCTTCCTTCTCGGTAGATGAAGAGTCCAAGTCTGAAAATGAAGGAGATTTTAAACACCTCTGTTTCTCTTGTACTCATGGGAGTGATTGTCCCCATTGTCCATATGATGTGGAGAGCTAGCACTTTTTATTCTTGTTGCGACAATGTTCCCGATAGCCCTCTTCAACTGAGGATGGTGAAGACATTCTCTAACCAGATGCATTCTTGTAAGTAGGTTCTTTAGCAGAGGTAGAGAGCTGCAGATTGAAGCATGCTGGATCTCATGCAAATGCTCTGTACAGCTTTGCGATTAAAGTCTGGGGCCAACTGAAGTTGTGGCTGCACCTACACCTCTATGAATGAGTGGATGTGGTGGAGTCCTCCTCTGCAAGAGTAGCAACAGAGGTCGCTGCCACTTCACATTTGAGGCTAGGGAGCCAGTGAAGGTGGCTAACAAGGTGGACTTGCATTTGTGCATTTTCTCCCCTGAAGGATCTGTCCGAGGTGAAGACATCGCAGTCCAATCAAGTATAGGGTTCCTTGCTAGGTGAAGGAATCTGCGGCTCAGGAGTAGTAAGGTCTGGTACTTTTGCAGAATGTGGCACCCACAAACCCCCAGACAGAACAGGCACCCTGATAAGTGTTGGGCTGTGGGGCCTAGGGTGCTGGCACTGCCGTAATCAACCCCTAGTTAGACGGGGGCGGGGCTCAGCTGAATTCTTGCAGACTGCGAGTACTGCTGAGAAGCAGGGTTCTGACAGGGTACAATCAGTCCCTTAGTTGCATAAAAAGACAGCCCCCAAGCCTTGGTGCTGGGCTGCTGAAGATACAGCCCTTATACCACTTGTGCCCCAGGCTGAAAACTCTGTGCTGTAGCATACTTCCAATTCTATTTGACAGATCAAAATAGCCTTTGTTCGAAATAGTGCTCCCTTCATCCCAAAGAAGTCAGTGCTGCCTGCTCAAACTACTGACTTGATTGTCAGAGGACTAGCAGGCCTGCTACTCAAAACGGCCACCCCACCAGTTTCCTGTACTTGGAAAGAATACGTTTTTCTGCATTGCCATTAACAGCAATAGCAGCTCTCGGATATGAACATACGAAATTTGCCAGCAGATAAAGGCCTAGAGGTCTATCAAGTCTGCTCAAATGTGCAGCTAACACCCCTTATTCTGCAGCTGCCCCTCAATATGATGTGATATGGGCTACCCACCCCTCAAAGTCAGTACTCACTGTTTGATGTTGAATAGGAGTGCTGTCAAGGTGGAGTACAGTAGAGGCAGCTCCCGTGTAAGACCACAAACTCTCCCGCTCCACAGCACAGATGTGCATTCTTTGTGGGTGGTCCATGTTAGAGGATTCACATGGGTGGTCCAACTAGCTGAAGCAGTGGAAAAGGCATTGACTGTCTGAAGGTTAAGAGCAGTTTGCTGTCCTTGATTGAAGATCTGTCTCGCTTGAAGATCAGGGGCTGGGGGTAGGGGGAGTTGCCAGACTATACTGCTGGGCTGTGTCTTTGTAGCCCCAGATGGAAGGTATCCAGCCTTAGTGTAGGGCAGAGCCTATCAATGCGAGACCTCCCTAGCGCATTCAGGTAAAGTGAACTACCTGAGGATAGGCAAAACAAAAAACAAGAAGTTGAAAAGAAAACCTGCAGCCCTGTCACACAGTGACAAAGCTGTGATGCCTGCCTGCTTTTGTGGAGACCTGAAGAAGACTAGCACAATTCACTGGAGGTGGAGCTATCTGCAGTGTGCTGCAAGTCAATGTCCTTCCTCTGTGGAAGCATAAGAGGGAGATCCAAGTGGTCCTAAACCCTGCGAGCAGCACAAAGAGGGAGAATGCCCCATTTCCAATTTTGGCGCATTCTCCTCCCTCTGCTTTGTTGAGCCTTCCGGGAGAGGGCTCCCTTCCTCCACTGTGAATACAGAGTTGAGTATTCATTCAGCATGTTCACTTCCCCTCACTGTCAACCACCCTTCCCCTCCTTTCTGTAGCCTTTCTATGCTCTCTCTCTCTCTATCTCGTCATCCTCTTCTCACAAATATACCTAAAGAAGGCCTTATCCATCTTTTACCCCTCTGCTATCCTAAGCTCTACCTCAGCTTTGACCCTTTTTACCACTGCTCCTACTGCCCTCAGCTTATTCTGGTAAACTTCCTTACTCTCTAATGTCAGTTCCCTTTTGCAAATTTTGAAAGCTGTGCGCTTAGCCTAGCCACTACAGCCATCTTCAATTCCTTGGAGAACAATATAGGTTTCCCTTTTTTTTTTTTTTTTTTTTATATCTTTCCTCACTGTTTTCGTGTACCATTTGAAAACCTCCAATACTGCATTTTTAATGACCTTCCATTTTTTGCTTACACTCTAGCCTTTAATACTAGCACCCAAGTACAATGCTAAGGCAGTGCTATACTGTTGGGGTGTGCTGCCCTTTGTCTGAGACATTACATCGAGGTTCCTTCTGCCCATCTCTGTTGCGGTCTTGCTGGGTGTCCAGGTAGAAGAAGAACCAAAGGCACTTTTCACAGGAGTAGAGTACTCTACCCGATGTTCTGGCCAACATTCTCCTCCATAAACTCAGTTCATGCAACTGTCCAAGGCGGTGTGTGGGTGCTGATGTGTGAAATGGTACACTTCAAATGCTTCGGGATACAATGTGTATAAAAAGCAGTATATAAACTAATTATTAGTGTTGTTTTTCTACCAAAGTGCCCCACTGCTTCAAGATTAAGCTGCAGTAAACCTGTAAATCCTCCCAAATTCTACACTCCTAAAATCTGGCACTAGTGCCTTGGTTCTGGGACATCAGACCTTGAGGTTCATCTCAACCCATATGATGCTGTAATCACTTGTCCCCAGGAACGTCTCAACCAGCACTCCTGCAAGAGACTGTGGTTCAAAAGTACCAGATCTAGGATGACTCCATCCCTAGTGTGTTCCCTTATATGGTGTACTACAAAGTAGTCATAAAAGGCATCCAAAAATGCCTGGCTCCATGCTATGCTTACCCCAGAAATGTCTCATTCCAGGTTAGGCATTAAATCTCCGACCAGAACCACATTTCCCATCTTGGAAGCATTCCTAATTTCACCATCCAGCAACACTAATGTGCAACCAGCGAGGAGAAAAACCTTGATATTGGGGGTAGAGAAAACTTTAGCCTGAGCCATGTCCAACACTGCACCATGGTACTAGAGCTTCTGATATGGGGTTAGTGCAGTCTCTGGTGCACTGACCAGGATCCCAGCCTTGTCCAACAGGTGCCTTGTAAGGCTCAGAGCTTGGACAGCCAGCTCTGTGGAACACCCCTTCAGTAGTCCATCATCCAGGTTGGAGAAAACGTGCAGTTTCTCCCTGTGCAAGAATGTCACAACCACTGCAAAACATTTGGTAAAAACATGAAACATGGTGCCGAGGGTAAGCTAAAAGGCAAGACTCAAACTGAAAATATCAGTCTTCAAGACAAAAACACAGAAAAGGTCTGTGGCGTGTGTGCATGTTTATCTTCAGATATGCAGCTTGCATATTCAGAACACATGGCTATTCTCGCTAGGCTAACAATGAGTAGGAACACAGGGCAAGCATGTAAGCCCCGACTCACTTCTGGCAAGGGAACGTCCTGAATCCCCCCCCTTGCCACTGAACCATCCAATGCCTTCTGAACAGATTTAATCATGGACTGTAAAGACACATCCTTAGGAGTGGACCCGAGTTTGTAGTACACTGTGCCCATGCACCAGAAAAATGCCTTACAGGGTACAAATCTTCTGATCTACGAAGTCTTCATCCATATACTCGTGGGGAAGGGGTCCCTTCCCTTTCCTCAGGAGGAGCTTGCTGTTCAGGCTGCACAGGGACCAGAACCACCTGAGAACAATGCAAAGCTAGCATCACAGTAGTGACTGCTGTCATCAAGGCTGCTGTTACTGACAGCGGATGGGCAGCGATGTCAGAATCTCTGACATTGGAGGCAAAGGCATATGCAACAGAACAGGTGTTAAAAGGTGCACCATTTATTCAAAAAAAACTTTTCAAAGAGATGCTTGCTCTGGACTGATATCAGACAATGCAGCATTGTAGTGGACGACATGACGAACGGTATCAGCAGTATAGATACAGATGTTTTAGTTGGCAGCAAGGGGTCCAAGACGGGGACTATGAATGGCAACAAGGCATTTTTCTGGCCTGGCATTGGGAGTGGCTTTCTCTGAGCCAGTGCCCAGTGTCAGCAATGGACTGAGCTATACATTTTGGCAGAGGAGAGCAGAAAGGAGCCAGGGAGAAAGGAGATGAGGTTTCAATGAGGACAAAAGCAACCACGACCCTACTTTTGGTTCCACATAGCCCTCATGCTTCCATTTGGAAGAATTATGGCAAGGCAAGGCAAATTTATTTGTATGGCACCCAATCTCGGAGGCTCTGGGTGCCTCACAGTACAATAAAATAGGTATTAAAACATACATATAAAATAGTATAAATACAGTTAATACATAAAACAAATAAAAACAAATTCATTGGGACTAGGCCAGGCCATGCCATGATTTCTCACCCAAATGTGACTCCGACTTTCTTATGGCCGACTTCTTACCTGAATTTGAAGCAGTAGCAGAAAACATTTTACTGGGAACTGCACAGCTGTCCTTTATCCTTTTGAGAAGGATTTCAGGCAACTTCTTCTCCGTGCTCTTCCTTGTGGCCTTTGTAAAGCTTTCACACAGAGCCTGTCCTGAAGGGCCCCCATGCAGCCTGCCCCAAAGGGCCCCCACACATCCTGTCCTGAAAGGCCCCCCCACACAACCTGCCCAGAAGAGCTCCACCACGCAGCCTGCCCTGAAGGGCCCCCATGGAGCCTGCTCCGAACGGGCCCCATGGAGCCTGCCCTGAAGGCCCTCACAGAGCTTGCCCCAAAGGCCCTCACAGAGCCTGCCCTGAAGAGCCTACACTAAGTAGTCAAAGGCCCACAACCAGTGTACCCAGAAGACCACATTAAGCGTACCCAGACGCTCACACAGAATGTGCCCAGAAGCCCACGCCCAGAACCCACCACAGTGACACATAAGTGCTTTAGGCCCTGTCCATACTACGCCTCTGTAACATTACAGAGTGCACAAATAGTTACCGCAACAGTTTGCATTTATACCTGTAACATTACAGAAGGCGTTTTTGTAACTGTTGTTGAAACCACATATAAGGTGGTTTCAACAACGATTATGAAACTGGTCCTGCCTCGGTAACATTACGGCAGTGAGTGTGGACGGATAGTAACGGTCCCCTGCAGGGCCCCTAGCGCAGCACGAGCTGCATTGTTGAACTGGACGCCACGGTAGTAGTCGCCCATTTCCCTAGGTGTGGACTGGTGATACTGGTGTCGTATCGGTCACTGCTGCAGTGTGGACACACTGTACCACTCCCCAGCTGTAACGGTTTCTGTCCGTTATGGGGTCTGAGCGGTGTAGTGTGGACAGGGCCTTAGTTTTCCAGTACATGCAGACCCTCACTGAAACTCAGAAAAACAAAGCTCAATATGCAAAGTCAACTGCAGCATGGTCGTCAGTGTTTAGCTCACATAACACTCAGTGTTGACACCTTCTTGTTATTGCAAGGGGCTCCTTTCCAGAGGTACTGCACTGGTATGATCTGGGAGTTAACACATCAGCATTACAGGGCAAAAACCAGCCTATTACATACCAGCTTACATACACTGTCAGCCTGTAGTGTCTCACGTCAGAAACCAACCTAGTGTTACAAACCAAGTTACATACACAGCCTCAGCATATAGTATGTCAAATCATTAACCCACCAGGGGTTACTACCCAGGTTACTACACGTAGTACCTCAGCCTGCAGTATGTCATGGCACTAATCCACCTGTATAGCAAATGATACTCCATTTTCAAAAATGGCCCATTCCATTTGGTAAACTCTTAAGATCTATTTTTTTTGGGTGTCCCCCCACCACCAAATTGAGGGGGAAAAAAATCAGCTTTTCTGTATAAAAAAAATCTGACTGAAAATGGAAGTATTTCCACAAAACTCTGGCGCAGAGCAGGGTTGTCTGCATAATAAAGTGATGCACACAGAGTTTGTTTATGAAACACTGACTCCCAAGTGCTGATTTAAAAATGACAAATTCATCCATTCTTTTCTGGTGTTCTCCACTGAAAAGGGAAAATAATTGACCCTATACTTGGTGTTACTAAACGGGTTACATGCACTGCTCCAAGCAGGTTTTTTTTGCACCGTTGTCCACCATAATTGTAATCTTATGAAATGTACTGTATTGTATTAATGCCCAGGAGCACCTTGAAAATGAGCTTGCTCAATGGTGTTTATGCCTGGTTAAATAAAGTGATTGATTGATTGATGTCGCAGTACTGACACACTTAGTATTACTAACCGGTTACAAGCACTGCTTCATCACGTACTAAGTCAAAGCACTGACCAGGTTACATGCACAGTCTCAGCACGTCACTGTAATAACCTGCTCAGCAGCACTGCAAGCTATGGACACAAACTTGAACATGATTATTCGCATCCTAACCCAACTGGCAGCGGTGGGAGTGACAGCCTCAGTGAATCAACCTACCACACCACCAACCTTTCTGACTACAGTGGGGTCACAACCTCAGTTTCAGTGCACTGGCCTAATGCACCCTAACCAGACTGAGAGCAGTGGTGGTTACCACAGACTCCGTGAACTGTGCTACCACATCCTAACCAGACTGACAGCAAAGCAGGTCATGGCTACAGGCTAAGCGAACAGACTTAACACCCTACCCTACTAACTGTTGTAGGTGGGAGTGTCACACAGTCATGGCATCAGTGAACTGGAATATCCCACCCCACACTCAGAACGACAGTACCTGGGGGGGGGGGGGGTACCACCATGGCTGCAGGACAAGTATCAATGCATGTGCATACTTAATCAAGTAGTAGTTCCAGTTCTTAAACTCACAACCAATGGACACAGGGACAAAGTACAGCCCTGCAGCACTGGGATTTGCACCCATGACCATAGGATTCCAGCTACACCGCACAAGACTTAGGACTGCTTGCACAGGTTTGGAATTATGGCGGCGATTATATGCAGCCCACAATACTTGCTCAGTAAACAGCCAGCAGGGAGAGTTAAAGCACCTTTGAGTCTCAGGGCTCCGGTTCTCTCAGATTGTGATTTACTCCACAAATTACAGCATGTGAATAATAGGCCCATCCCTGCCAACGCAGCACAACTGCAGAAAGTAGTTCTATATTTAACTCCCTTTGCACCAGTACGGCACCTTCAGTCACCCCGTTTTATTTTTGTTTGCTTTTTTAATCATGTCTTATTATCCCTCTTGGGGTGGCTGCCTAACCCAGCTGCAGGCTACAACTCCCGACTACCCCAAACCCCACCCCATCCTGACCCTCACACGGCTTCCTTACCTACAGTATGGCACTTCTACCTTCACATCAATCCAGCATGGGCTGGGGTGGAGTGGGGAAAGGACAGTGTCACATTATTTAATTTCAAACCCCTGGACCAACTGCTACCATGTGTGCAGTGAATAAATCACCCTACAACTGGAGAAGCAGTGGGAGGGAGGAGAGCTACAGTGTAAGCACCTGTCATAGCAAAAGCAGACATCCAGGAAAGGAACAGCAGCAAGTGAAGAGGTGACTGCTCTCTCAGTGGAAGGGAAGTAAATGCAAATCTAGGAGCTTTCATTATTACTTTTTTGCATTGATATTGCATTGGGGAAAGGAGGAGTAGGAGTTTGAAGAAGGTTGTGCAATGGCTACTTAAAGTCTGTTTTTGAGTGTGGATAGGAAGGATAGGAATATAAAAAGCAGTTGCTCAATATACCTAAACATGTACAACAAAGGAGGTAAGGGAAATAAAGAAAATGTTTTGCACTGATAGAGGAGGGAGAGGGGAGACTTGGGGGAGTGTTTGGTATCCTGCATCTGGAAGGGTGGGGGGTCGCTGGTGGGCAACGACAGCAATGGGTAGGGTGGTAGGCTGCAACAACTGCGGTGCACCAATCTTTGTAAAGATTGCCTGGAGTGTGGAGGATGTTTAGTGTGCAACCACATAGAAAAACTTAGAAAAATTGAGGGTCTGCAGGAGGAACTAAGACAGGCAAAGGCAGATTGGGGTGGGTTTAGCCCAATACTGGAGGGAGGAAGAAGGGGAGATGAGGAGGGTGATTTAAGCCAACAGTGGTGAGAGAGGTCAGAAGAAGGAAGCAGGAGACAAAGGCCCAGGCCAGGAAGAACAATTGCCAGGAAACCAGGTCAGGAGACAAAAGACAAATGGAAGGAGGAGATAGGGACTGTGAGGGAGGCGAAGAAGTGGCAAAAGTCATGGAGTGGAAAGGAGAGAACAGGTTACTATGCAGAGAGGGAGCGGCATTTGTGAAGGGCCTTCAGAAAATAGTTGTGCACTGCTAGAGAGGAAGAAGGAGGAGGAGGGAAGTGATGAAATTAGAGGAATAATTGATAAATGCCTGGACCAAACTGGAGCGAGGGGAAGTTCTGCTGGGAGAACTGCAACAGCGGTAAAAGGGGGAAATAATGTGCAGGAGGAAGAAGAGGAGCTGGAAATGAGAGAGGGAGATGAATGGAAGCAAGCAGGGAGTAAGAGGTGTGGAATCTTAGTGCTGGGGGACTCATACTAAGAGGGTTAGGTGGAAGATGGGGGAGAGGCATAGTCAAGACTTGGGTGGAGGCCATGCCAGGAATGACAGCAGAAAGGGTGGGACAGTCTGTTCTGGAAATATGCTAGAAGGGTAGGGACAAGCCTCATTTAATTATACATCTTGGGACAAATGACCTGGCTGACAAGACAGTACATACAGTCCAGAGGAGGTTTGAGAACTAGCACAATTATGTGAGGGGCAGGAAGATCAGTAACTTTTTCAGAGATACTCCCTGTGCCAAAGGCAAGCACAACAAAGCTGAGAATAGAGGAATTTAATGGATGGCTAAGAACCTGGTGTTGTGCTAAAGGGTATGGGCTGTTGGGGGTGGGGAGGGACCTGGGAGGACAGTAGTCTCTGCCAAGGACAGACTACATTGAGTGAGGAGGGAAAGAAAGTGTTGAAACAGAGGATGGAGGAGTACATAGGGAAGTTGGGAACTTAAACTAGGGAGTTGGAAGTGGCAGTTGGGGTGAGATATGCAGAGACCACAGGTTGGAAACCATATGAACACCCCCCATAACAGTGACAAAGGACAAATGACAAGTACTGTTGATGATGCTAGGAAAGGAGGCAGGATGGGAGGGGAAAAGGGTGGAAGGTGGTTACCCTTAATGCTAGGAGCCTGGGAGGAAAATTGCAGAGTTACAGGTTCTCATGGCAGAGGGAGGTGGACATTGCAGTCATCACGAAACATGGGCCACCAATACAATGACTGGGGACCTGTCTGTACCAAGGTACAGATTATTTTGTAGGAACAGAGTGATTGGGAAAGGAGGGGTGGCACTATATGTGAAGGAAGGACTGAAGTGTGTAAGGGAGGAAGGGGAGAAGGTGAATGCGAGTCACTGGATGCAAATCCAGGATTCCAAGAATAGGATTCTTAGAATGGGAGTGGTATATGAGCCACCATCTCAGGACGGAGGAGTTAGACAGGGAACTAGCGGGACAGATCAGGAGGACCTGCGAGAAGGGTAGTGTGGTGATTGTGGGGGACTCTCAACATGCCAGGAGTGGACTGGAGCACCCCAACAACCAGGAACAGAAGGGAGCAGGTACTGCTGGATGCCTTCAGGACAGCTTCCTGCTGCAAATGGTCAGTGAACCAACCAGGTTAGAAATACCCTTGACCTTGTGCTGGCAAATGGGGACTTTGAGAGAGAACTTACAGTGGAGGAACCGCTGTCAGGGAGTGACCACCGTTCAGTATGGCTCACATTGGATATGGGCAAGGAAGGTGGAATCTGGCACAATAGTGCTGGACTTCAGGAGGGCGACTTTGGGAGGATGGAAGTGGTAAAGGTACCTGGCCAGAATTCAATCTAGTATGGACACTAACCAGAGGTGGGAGCTCATAAAGCTGGGATAGTGGAGCACAAAACCTGCTGCAAAGCCCAGAGCAAGAAGGCTAGGGCTAAGAAACCGATCTGGTTGAGCAAGGAGGTCATGGAAAAGGTAAGGAGGAAAAGAGCTGCTTTAGGAAGTACAAGAAAACAGGGAGGGGAGGACAGGGAGGTGGACTTGACAGAATGAAGGAGGTGACAAGGGCAGTAAGGGCCAAAGCATCTGGAACTCAGGCTGGCACAAGGCATTAGAAGGGGAAGGACTTCTTAAGTACATCAGGAGAAAAGGAGCTATAAGGACCACATAAGGATTAGGAAGGAGGGGTTGGGTGGAAGCAGGGTGCGATAAGGCGCAGGCACTAAATGAGTACTTCTGCTCAGTATTTACTAAAGAGAAGAGGGGGGTGACACCCAAGGTGGGAGAAATGGCAGAAGCGGGGGGGAAGTGGTGACAGATGGAGAAATCATGGAGAGCAGAGTTCAAGAGGGTTTGAAGGCACTGAGGGTGGACAAGGCGCCAGGCCCAGATGGCATCCACCCCAGGGTACTGAAGGAGCTGGCAGAGGTCCTTGCAGGACCTTTGGCAGACCTATTTAATGCCTCACTACATTTGGGGTGTGTACCTCAGGACTGGAGGATGGCTCATGTGGTGCCCCTCCACAAGAGTGGCCCCAAGGATGAACCGGGAAACTACAGACCAGTGAGCCTCACATCCATCGTGGGCAAGCTAATGGAGACTATCCTGAGAAGAGGAGGCTGGTGGCCCTCCTAGGGCCCAAGGACTACAGGACAGCATGGCTATACGTCGGCGGATCCTGCCAAACCAACTGGTCGAGTTCTATGACTGGGTAACTAGGCAACTGGACAGGGGCCATGCAGTGGATGTCCTGTATCTGGACTTCAGTAAGGCATTCGACTCAGTGCCACATGGAAGGCTGGGAAGGAAGTTAGTAGGCACAGGGGCGGGTGCAAAGCTGGTGAGATGGGTAGGAAACTGGCTGCAGGGAAGGCAACAGAGAGTGGTGGTGGGTGGGGAGCTCTCACACCCAAGGGCAGTGATGAGCTGGTGTTCCACAGGGCTCAGTGTTGGGACCAGTGTTTGGGATATTCATTGCAGACATATCATGGGACATCAAGAGCAAGATCAGTCTGTTTGCTGATGATACCAAGCTAGGAAGCGGTGGTGGATGACCTAGGGGGTGGCAGGGGTTGCAGGATGATCTGGCGAAGCTTGAAACCTGGTCAGACACCTGGCAACTGGGCTTTAATGCCAAAAGTGCAAGGTGCTGCATTTTGGGATGAAGAACCCAAGGAGGAGTTACCAGCTAGGGGAGTGCAGCTAGCCCAGAAGAGGAGGAGAAGGATCTGGGTGTGCTCATTACAGGGTCAATGAACAACTGGCACAATGTAGGAAGGCAGCTGAAAGGCCAACAAAATGCTGGTTGTATTGCAAAGTATATCCTCGAGGAGGAGGAGGTGATTCTGCCACTGTATGGGTCATTAGTTAGACCTCACCTGGAGTACTGCGTGCAGTACTGGCGTCCCGTATCTGAAGAGGACATTAAGTTACTGGAGGGTGCAGGCGCAGAGACAAAAGATGATCAAGAGGCTGGGGGACTTATCATACGAGAGGAGGGTGAAGGAGTTGAACATGTACTCACTGGAGGAGAGGAGAGACAGGGGTGACATGATTGAAACCTTTAAATACATGAAAGGAATAAACAAGATGGGTGAGAGGGCTGTTCAAAGTAAGGGAGGGAGGGCCACCAGGGGCCATGTATGAGACTGGAGGCGGAAGGTTCAGAAGGGAGATGAGGAGACACTTTTTACAGAGAGGGTGGTGGCTGGGTGGAATCGTTACCTGCTGAAGTGGTATGCAGTAGAACAGTGGACTGCTTCAAACGAGGATGGGACAGGACAAGGGGAAGGGTTAATGACGGGGAAGGGTGGAAGAGAGGGGCAGCCGCAGAATAAGGGGTGCTAGCTGCACATTCGAGCAGACTTGATAGAACTCTAGGCTTTTATCTGCTGGCAAATTTCGTATGTTCATATCATAGGTGCTGTTGCTAAGTAAATTACTGAGGTGAACAGTCATTCTGTATGCTCACAAGACATCACAATTCAAGTCCCTTGATGAGTACCTCTAGTAATGTTGAAAGTACTAGTCACCCTGTATCCTTGCAAAATGCTTAATAATGAACCTATTATTAAGAAATAAGAAAGAGAGAGTGGGTAAGGACAACCACGACTGAAACATTATGTGAATACAGAAAACATAAAACAGTATAAATTCAGATGAGCGCCAGGACTGTTGAACAGAAATTGCAAATTTTGATTCTTTATACAGCAACACCATCTAGCAATGGGCAAGTATACAACAATAGGAAGCCTAATTAAATTACTGCAGAGGACAAAATGTATTTTTTGGTTTAAGATTTAAAGTTGTAAAAGGTATAATGTGAGGACTTATTAATATTACAGGCAATGAATGGGTGCATGTTAAAATAAGCACTACTAATCACTGGGAGATGTAAAGTAACAGTCTCATATAGCATATAAAAACAAGGTGGTTACTACATACAGATGAGGTGCACCATCACACTTTGAGAACACTGAATACTAGCAATAAAAGGATGGAGTAATGAATTATATGTGTAACACCTAGGCGGCGCTATTCCTAGAGTTAAACCCTTGCCTACTACCTACAAACTAGGCTGAAAGGGTTGGGTTCGTGAACTTATATCAAGTTTAAAACAATTGCGCAGTGCCTCCACTTAGACTTTACCTTTACGTGGGCTAGCTGTTACCAGTTATAACCACCTGGAGATGTTATACCACCCACAAATACCATTTGCCACCCCCAGACATGAACCAATACACATTTCCTCACATTTAAGACATTTTGGTAATTAAAGACTCTCTCTATTAATGTGCTCACACACCACGATTTGCAAAAACAGTAATAACAAGATTTATTTGGGGACATGGGGAGTTAGGATGGGAAAACAGGAGGAACAGAGGTTAGGCTGATCACCATTTACAAATGTACATAGGCTTCTCTTGTGCTGGTGAACTTTTCAGCTGGGTGGCTACCAAACTAACAGAAAAGGCAATCACAGTGCACCAACCAGACAATGATGTCCAGAGCCCTGGTTAACTAAACTGCTGATTAAATCTGATGTTACACAACAATTATCCCTACCACTGGTGCCAGTATAGATACGTATGAAACGCCGCAGTCTCACACTATACTCTGGGTACCCAGATACCAAAGTCCTGGATGTTGCAGGCCTGGTGGATGTTGCAGCTGGTTGTGTTGGCTGGCTCTGATTTAAGAGGAAGGGGCTAACTTTTAAGACAAATTAAACAACAACAGTCGATCCTTGTCAGAGGAGCAGGGGTTGCCCTGCTTTTAGTAGAGTAGCAGTGATTACCCTGCTTGTTGCCGAACTGAACGCTTCAGAACAGGCAGCTGTCCAAGTTACCTTGCTAGACTTGGGACTCGCAAATCCTGAATATTCAGCACATATCTTTGTGGTCTCATCTAGTACATTTACATACCAATACTTTTCCAACATGTCTTTATCCTCAGACATAATTCAGATAAGGTGGAAAACTGTCATTTCCAGGGTTTAAACACATTCTCAAGTTGACCCTCGGGTCTCATGTTCCCAGAAGTGGCATGGCGGCTACGGCTGGCAGCTCCACAGGACAATCTTGACCGAATACTGGGTACCAATATATATCAGCACATTTATATGATTTTTGCCTAAGTGCATGCTGTCTTGGCTCTTTTGGGTACCCCCAGCAACAGCTGCAATTTGCATAGCACAGTCTTAAAGCTACACCTGCGCTGGGCCAGTAGGGTAGCAGGCAAGGTGTGAACTGAAGACCTACTAAGATAACAGTCACTTCGTGCAAAGCAGCCCAGACTAATTACTCTCACATTTTCTCACAACTGTAGGTACAGGGCATGTCGGCCCATAGCTACTTATCTTTCTTAGTTACAAGGGCATGACAGCCCACAGATTATAGCTTGCTGTATACTCTCCCTTGCACCAGGGGGTACAAGGGTACTCATGTAGGTCCTCCATGGTCGATCCCTGCTATAGTAGGCTCCTGGCATCTTCAGTCTTCTCCCGACTGAGGTACATGGGTTCATAGTGGGAAGGTCATGTCAGTCAAATCTAATTGATTTAACTGAGTGCCCAAAGTAGTAGACCAGGGAGGGGCTGTGGACATGGCCTACCTAGACTTTAGCAAGGCATTTGACACAGTCCCACACAAAAGATTAATAAACAAATTAACCAGCCTGGGAGTGGGTCCCAGGGTGGTAGCTTGGGTAAAAACATTGGGTGGACAACAGGACACAAAAGGTAATTGTAAACAGAGTCCACTCTGAAGAAAGGGGGGTTACTAGTGGGGTACCTCAGGGTTCAGTACTGGGTCCAGTCCTTTTTAATGTCTTTATAAGTGACACTACAGAGGGACTGGAAGGACAAGTATGCCTCTTTACAGATGACACAAAGATCTGCAACACAGTTGATACACAAGGAGGCGTGGAAAGTATGAGGAGGGACTTGGCAAGGTTGGAGGAATGGTCAGAAGTATGGCAGCTTGGATTCAATACAAAGAAGTGCAAAATAATGCACCTGGGAAATAAAAACCCAGGGAAGATTACACAATGGGGGAGGGTAGTAACAAAATGGAAGGGATCTAGAGGTAATCATATCAGATGACCTTAAGGTTGGCAAGCAGTGTGAGAAGGCAGTAGGGAGGGCTGGGGATACTGGGATGTATAGGGAGAGACATCACCAGCAGAAAACAGGAAGTTGTTATCCCTCTGTACAGACAGTTGGTGAAACCCCATCTGGAGTACTGCATTCAGTTCTGGAGACCCCATCTCCGCAAGGACATAGACAGGATAGAGGCAGTCCAGAGGAGGGCAACTAAAATGGTGCAGGGTCTGCAAGAGAAGCCATACGAGGAGAGACTAAAGGAGCTTAATATGTACAGTATACCCTTGAGGAAAGGAGGGAGAGGGGGTACATGATAGAAACGTTTAAGTACCTCAGTGGAATCAACAAAGTCCAAGAGGGTGGCATCTTTCAGAAAAAGAGATGTGCAAGAACAAGGGGACACAATCTGAAGATAGATGGGGACTGCTCGGGGGCAATGTGAGGAAGTATTTTTTCACATAAAGGGTGGTGGACGCATGGAACAGGTAAAAAACAAAACAAAAAAAAAAACGCACTCCTCAGCCGAAGAATAATGAAGCAGTTACAATTTATTTATATCAGAAAATGCCAGCGTTACACAGCTCCATTCAAAAGCAGCAGAAGAGCCCCTGACTGGTTTTGTACAACCTAGTACGTCATCAGGAGGGTCCTTATCTGCCGTCAAATTCTATGTTTCTATGTAGCGCTCTCACCACTACTTGATGTCATCTGGGTTTCGGTCTACATCTTCTCCCGACGTGGAAGGGAGGGCTAGCACCTGGAGGACAATCAGGCAACCTCCAGACTAGCAGTTTCAAACTTCACTGAAATTACTTCAAACTTAAATAAAACAGAACACCCCCTCCAGGATGGAGGAGCTTAGCTGGAATGGCCAGGCCCAGTGGCATGGCGGAGGGCTAAGCTCCCTCTCGAATCTGTAGGCTGGAATCTGGCAAAATGCTGGAAAACACTGTCTCTTATAGGGCTTTTCCGAAGCTCCTGACTGGTTGTGGTGATGGGGTGATGGCCTCTGACTGGCTAGAGGACTTGTCAATCACAGAAATGACTAATGCATGAATCTCACTCAATGTACTGTTGGCTTGCTGTTTTGGCGCCTAGAATTAGGTCCCTGTAAGTCCCCATGAGCACTTGGCATTTACCCATGAGCTTTGGTGAATGTCCCACAAGTCCTGGCTTTGTTTTTCTGGCTTTCCAATTGGCTGTGACTGCTTGTAATGGCTGCTTAATTCACTGTCCTTTTAGCAAAATGAGCACAGTCCTGAATTAAAGTTCTGGTGCAGCCAGAAAACAGTAAATATTTGCCCCAATGACCCATAATTCTGTAGCCCAGGTTGAGTACTTGCTGTCATTGCACAAATAAGCTGAACTATTCAGTTCATTTTCCTGTCACTGCTGCCAATATTTAAGGACGCCTTGTAGCAGTAGACAGGCTGACACTCTGAGTCCCAAAATTGTCTGGTGAAGCCAGGAGCAAAGCATTTATTTATTTAGACACTTTTCCCCCTTCTTACACACTTTCCCCACCTACAGCAGTTACAATATTTCTATTTTTAAAACATTTTCTTTCTTTTTCGTCCGCAGCTGAGATACAGTTGTCCCGAGAGCAGACAGGCCCTCATGAATATTCATTACTGATCGGGGCTCCTGCTCATTAATATTAAAGAGCCCCGATCAGCTCACCTTCACAGAACTCCTTTAATTTTTAAGGAAGCGGCTTCTCAGCGGCCTGTCCGTGGTCACCGGGTCCCACTTAGGTAATGCGGATCCCGGGACCCACGGAACACTCCCCGGAACTACCACAATCTCGACCAGTCAATGATCAAAGGTGCACCTACACAATCCCTGCTGCCCGAGGGCAGACTACATAGCAAGAGATTGCAGTTTGGTTTTTCGAGCCCCGCTGAGCTGGATTAAGGCTTGGCTGGCTAGGGCTGGGGCACCAGGGGCAGGAAAGGATCTGCAAGCAGGTCCTGGAGGCACTCAGGAGAGCAGGAGGAGGATGACAGAGCTACAGAGTGGCAGGTAAGCCCCCATTTTGCAGGGGGTTTACATATGTAAATATGTGATATAAAATTCTTAATGTGAAAAATATGCAGGACCAACACAGGAAAGAAGTGGCATTTATCAGAAGCATCTATTTCAAAATAGTAAATTACAGTCTGAAAAATGGACAGAGCGAGAGAACACAAAAGTATGCTCTCCAGACCGTGAAGTGCATGTTCCCCCACAGGCTGCCATCTTGGCAGTGCACCATTATGTACTCCACCACTGAAAAAAAATTCCACAGGATCAAGAGACTACGCAGTGGCGCACAACAGGCTGCCAAGCCAACCAACAACACACTCCTGTGATGCACTCAAAATAATCACCCAAAAGCCAATGTAATATTCACCTTTATTGGTGTACATGTGCAAAGGGTGATAAGGTCAAAGCAGCTTACAAAGTGAAGACACTGACCCGGAAGCCCCTGACCTGCTTGCTGCAAATACATTTTCCCATGTATCTGTGCAGCGAGCAGCACCATTCCCAGAGCTCTCACTGTTCGAATGTCGATTTCTGTCTCATGAAATATGTGGTACCATTTCCTAAAATGGCGGCTCCTGTCTGACTTTACTTTTTCTCCGTAGAACATGAAGCTGAGTGTGGTCTCCAAACATCTGGCCAGAGTGCTGTCAGTCTAACAGTTTCAGTGTTCTAAGGTTCCAGTCAGTGTTGCACCTGGAAACAAACTTTGGTTCAGTGTTCCTTTCCCAATCACAGATTTAAAAAAAAAGATTTAAAAAGGTGCTTTTGGTTGGGCTAGAACATTCATTTTCTCTACTAGAAGCAGCTTGCTATTTCTTGTAAAATAAGATATTTTAAATTTAAACCAAAGCTCTGAACTCCCCCCCCCCCCCAATACACACAAATTATTTTGTGGTTCTGCATACGTAGGTTTAGCTTGTTCTAGGGTTAAGAGTGCAATGCTCTCACGCAACTTGCAAAAAAAACCAATGAGACCTATGTAAAAAGATGTCATCAAGAAGCTCTGAAAAGGAATAATGGACGCTGTAAGTCTTGCTTACCCTCCGAGACAGTCTGCTTGCCACATACCTAGATTATTAAAGAGCAAGTTCAAATTAACTACTTTTTTAAACTTGCTGTTTATACCTTCTCTTGCCCACCTGCTCCATTCTTCCTGCCCCTGCCTCATCACCTGGCTTTTAACATACTAACATACTAAAATGCCAGCAGAATAAGCCTAACGGTCTTTCGTGTCTGCTCGTTTAGTCAGCCCCCACCCTGGGTGCTGACCTTGCTGCCCCCCTCGCCTTCTCTGGCTTCTCCCTTCCCAGTTCTGGATATTCTTGCTGCATTGGATTTTGCTTCCAGAACCCTTCCCCTGTACCTGTCCCATCCCTCTTGAACCCTCCACTGTCTCTGCCTCCACCAGCCCCATAGGCAGCGGATTCCATGACTCCACCACCCTTTCAGTGAAGTAGCACCTCCTCCTTTCTCCCCTGAATCTTCCCCTTCCAGCTTCCACCCATGCCCTCTAGTGGCCCCCTCATCCTTCCCTCGAAGCACCCTGACTGTTCCTCCCCTATTTACCCTCTTCATGAACCTGAAGACCTCTATCATGTCCCCCAGGTCCCCTCTCTCTTCCAATGTGTACATATTGAGCTCTTCGAGCCTCTCCTCATAGGTCCTGTCCCCCAAGCCCCAAATCATTTTGGTTGCCCTCCTCTGGACCCTCTCCAGGAGATTAATGTCCCTCTTTAAGTGTGGCCTCCCAAGGCTGCACGAGTACTCGAGTGCGGCCTCACCAAGCAGTTATACAGAGGTATTACTTCCCTCCTTCTGGAGGTGATCCCCTAGCGATGCATCCCAGCATCCTGTTGGCCTTGGCTGCTGCCCTCCTACAAGTCTCCCAGTTGTTCATCTTGATATCCACCACCACCCCAGGTCCCTCTCAGCCATCGAGACTTGTAGCATTCCCCCCCAGGGTGTACACTTGGCCCAGGTTTCTGGCCCCCAAGTGGAGTACCTTGCATTTACCTGCATTGAACCTCAGCTTCCACTTTCTAGACCATCTTTCCAGAGCCTCCAGGTCCCCCTGTAGGGCCACCCTCCCCTCCTCCCCATCCACCACCACCCCAGTTTTGAGTCATCCACAAAAGACTCTTCTCACCCCTGATTCCTGTCCTTATGTCAGAGACGTAGGCATTGAACAGGAGGGGCCCAAGGAATGATCCCTGTGGGACCCCACTAATGACCCTCCTTGGGGATGAGACTATCCCGCCAACTACCACCCTCTGGGTCCGGTCCTGGAGCCAATTGCCTATCCATCTGATCATCTGGTTCCCCACCCTCATTTCTCCCAGCTTATCCAACAGGCCCACGTGAGGAACAGAGTCAAATGCCTTGCTGAAGTCTAGAAAGAGGATGTCCACTGGTCTACCCAGGTCCAAGGCACTCGTCACCCAGTCGTAGAACTCCACAAGGTTTGTCTGACACGATTTCCCCGGCACGAATCCATGCTGTTTATCGTCCAGGCACCCTGACTTTTCCAGGTCCCCCCTAGCCTCTCTTTGACAATGCCTTCCATCACCTTGCCCACCACCGATGTCAGGCTGACAGGCCTGTAGTTCCCTGCCACCTACCTTGATCCCCCTTGTGGATGAGGCACTGTCGCCACCTTCCAGTCCTGGGCACCCACCCTGTCCTCAGAGAGATGGTGAAAAGCTCCGCCAGGGGTTTCGCCAGGACATCCGCAAGTTCCTTCAGCACTCTGGGATGTAATTTATCCAGCCACGGTGCTTTCTCCGTCTTAAGGGAGCTGAGGGCTCCCCTCACTGTCTCTGCTGTGATTTCCACTTCCGGTACCTCTTCTCCCTGCTTAGCTCTCCCCCCTACTGCCAGTGATGCCTCCCTCTTTCTCCAGACCCGCTGATCGGTGAGGGTCACCCCCTCCTGAGTATCTCTGTCTCCTCCCATGTATGATGCAGCACCCCCATTTTCCTTGGTGAAAACTGAGGTGAAGTACTCATTTAGTACCTCAGCCTGCTCCCCCGGGTCTTGTGCCCATCTCTCCCCTGATTTAATCCTGCTAATCTGCCCCTTCAACCTTCGTTTTTCCCCAATGTATCTAAAGAACCCCTTGTTCCCTCTCCTAATTTCCCTGGCCAGGTTCTGCTCCTTCCTTGCCTTAGCCGCCCTCACCACCCTAGTGTCCCTTCTAGCCATCAGCTCATACTCCCCTCGATCCCTTTCACTCCTTGAGCACTTGAATTGCCTATAGGCTACCTTCTTTCCCTGCACCACCTCCTGGACCTCCCTGGTCCACCAGCAGGGTTTTCGGGCCCTACCGCATTTTCATCTTACTCTTGCACAGGTGCTGGTAACATCCTGCACTCCTCTCCTGATGATTTCCCACCTACTATCAGCATCCTTGTCTGACCCAATCACATCCAAATGCTCCTTAAGGATCCTTCCCATTTCCTTAAAATCCGTCCCCCTGAAGTCAGTTACCTCCGTCTTTGTGCAGCCTTCTAGCCCTCCTAGGTCCAGGCAGAACCAGACCATGGCATGGTCACTCCCTGCCAACGGGTCCCTTACCTCCAGGCCCCCAATCTGGTCACTGTCTGCCAGGACCACATCCAGTACCACGCCTCCCTGGTCGGTTCCCCCACCTGCTGAGTTAGGAACACGTCTTGAAAGACATCCAACAATCTCTGTTCCCTGGTCACAGAGGATGTCATAGTCTCCCAGTCTGTTCCTGGCATGTTTAAGTCCCCCAACACCACCACCGTTCCTCTGCCCAGTCTGCAGTGTCTCCCAATATCTGCCACCAGACTCTCCTCCAGCTCCTCCGCCAGGGCAGGGGGTCTATACACCACTCCTATTTTTACTCTCTTGCCCCCCCTTGTTATCAAGGTGACCCAAATCGCCTCCACGGTTCCCTCTGCCTCGTCTACTCCCCTATGCCAATGCAGTTTTGACTATCATTGCTACCCTCCTCCCTTCCCTCCCCCGTCCTTCCTGAACATAGTGTAACCCTCCAGGTTCAGGTCCCAGTCGTGTCCTGCAGTGGCCCAGGTCTCAGTGACCGCTGCCACATCCACTGGTCCCTCAGTTAGCATCACCTAGAGCTCAGGCATTTTATTGCCCAAGCTCCTGGCATTTAGCAGGACTACCTCCCACCCTTTCCCTATACTTCCATTTCCCTCAATTTCATTTGTACCCAGGTGGACCAGAATGTCTGGGGAACCCCCCACAATCCCTTGCCAGCTGATATACCTCGTGCTTAGCCCTGTGCACCATTAGTCCAGGGAAGCATTTTGTTCTAACTGGCCAGGCTTCTCCCTCCCTATCCCATTTGATACCCCTGATCATAGAATCCCCCAACAGGAGCACTCTGACTGCTCCTTTTCCTCCATTTCCCCCCCTTCCATGTCCCTCATCCTTTCTACCAGCCCCTCCACCCAGCTGGCTCCTTGTTCCTCCCTCTATCTGGGTGCCACATGCCACCCCCTCCTTATTTACCCTGGCCACCCCCTCCCCTCCGATCCTATGCCTCTCCTCCTCCTGAGTATCCTTCTGTACCTTGCTAACTCCCCCCTCACTGCTCGCGACTGGTCCTTCTCTCCCATCTGCTAAACTACCCTGGCTCGTCCTCCTTCCTTCCTTCCTGTCTCGATTTAGTCCCTCCTTGCTTGTCGTGCTCCCCTGGCCTAAACCCTCAGCTCCCTTTACTGAATCCTCCTTGTACTTCTGGTCCTTCTCCTTTACCTTTCCTCCCAACTGGTCCTTCTCCTTGCACTTTCCTCCCTCTTCCCCCTGCCCCTCCTGCTCTGATTCACTGCTCCCCCATTTTCCTGCATTCCAGGTTCCCCCCTGTTCTTCCTGCTATCCGGCCCCTGCTTCCTGCCCCCCACTCCCTTTCTGTCTCTAACCACCCCTGTCGTGGCTACATCACTCCCCTCATCCTCGAGCAGAAGAAGAGAATTGAAGCGGTTATTGAGTGTAAGGTCTGATCCACCTCCCCGCCTTACTTCCTTCTGTCCAGCCCTGGCCATCTGCCTACTTCCCTGAGAATTTTGTCCCTCTGTCCCTCCTTTGTGAGGGTCCCCAGTTACCTGCCTGCTTCCTTGGTAGTGTCCTTTTGGACCCCCTCTGCCAGGGTCCCTATGCGACCCCTGAATATTCTCCTGCACTCCTTTCCTTATGCCCCCGCCCCCAGTGCTTGGTGCAACCCTGTGGGAGATCCGCCCCTTCCCCAACCATACTCCTCCCCTTCCCCAGCTGTCTCCTAATCCCCGCAACCTCCTCCCTAAGCTGTGCCAGCTGGTAGCACACTGGGCAACCACCAAACTTCCAAGCCCAGTCCAGTATCATGGCTGCTCCACACCCTGTGCACCCCACCACCCTCCCAAAGATGCCGGCCCTAATGACATGTGGCTCCATACCCTTCCAAGTAGGTTTCCTTGGGTAAGCCACCAGGTTCCCCCCTAGTCCAAGATACACCCCTACTGCCTAATCAGATCACCCACTAATCTTAGATACAGTCCCACAGTACAACGGTAACCCTGTTACTAGGTGCAGTACAACACAGTAAACTTATAAGGGAAATGAACAACTCCCTAAGCTCCTCTCTCCCAGCCTTTAAATCCAACCCCCAGTGGCTAGAACTACATGAACTGCACCTGCAGCCTTTTCCTCCAATTGCAGGGCAGGTGTTCCCCTATAAATTAGCAGAACTCTGGGGAGGGAGGGACTTGGGCAGACACCCGACTCGAGAGACAGTGCATCAGCCCTGTGTCTCCCCTCCAAGCCCAGCAGCCAAAGAACTAGGCCCAAGCAAATCCCACCAAATAGGTTTTAAATCAGAAGAAATAGACCTCCACCAGCGCAGCCTGTTACACAGTGAAACAGCCAACAAATGAGCCCACTTACAGCCACCAAATCAGTTTTCAAACTTCCAACAGCCCCCAAAACAATACCCTGCTAGCCCCTTAGAAGTAAGAAAGAAAAGAAATAACCTTCTACCAAGTAAAATCCACAAGAACCCTGTGAAAACAACAAGCAGCAGCTACTGTCCTGGAACACAACTGATCCTGTCCCCTTCCAGTTCCTTCTGAGAAGACAAAGCAGCCAACACCACAAACCTGATTCAGCTCTGCCTCCAGTCAATTAGCTGAGTGAGACCTGGCCAGACCATTAACACCCTTCCCCCACTATGCAGTAATCTTTGCAGCTACTGAAGTCAGCAACAAGGAATCAAAATTCAACTCAAAGCCCCCAAAATATGTTTGCTGCCAAAGCAAACAGGTCTCTAATTTAATCAGCTTCACTAACAACATATCAAAATAGGCTTGAAATTAATGGATATAGGTCTCCAATTCAAATAACCAGGCCCAAGCAAATCCCACCAAATAGGTTTTAAATCAGAAGAAATAGGCCTCCACCAGCCCAGCCTGTTACACAGTGAAACATCCAACAAATGAGCCCACTTACAGCCACCAAATCAGTTTTCAAACTTCCAACAGCCCCCAAAACAATACCCTGCTAGCCCCTTAGAAGTAAGAAAGAAAAGAAATAACCTTCTACCAAGTAAAATCCACAAGAACCCTGTGAAAAACAACAAGAAGCAGCTACTATCCTGGAACACAACTGATCCTGTCCCCTTCCAGTTCCTTCTGAGAAGACAAAGCAGCCAACACCACAAACCTGACTCAGCTCTGCCTCCAGTCAATTAGCTGAGTGAGACCTGGCCAGACCATTAACACCCTTCCGCCACTATGCAGTAATCTTTGCAGCTACTGAAGTCAGCAACAAGGAATCAAAATTCAACTCAAAGCCCCCAAAATATGTTTGCTGTCAAAGGAAACAGGTCTCCAATTTAATCAGCTTCACTAACAACACATCAAGATAGGCTTGAAATTGACAGATATAGATCTCCAATTCAAATAACCAGGCCCAAGCAAATCCCACCAAATAGGTTTTAAATCAGAAGAAATAGGCCTCCACCAGTGCAGCCTGTTACACAGTGAAACATCCAACAAATGAGCCCACTTACAGCCACCAAACCAGTTTTCAAACTCCAACAGCCCCCAAAACAATACCCTGCTAGCCCCTTAGAAGTAGGAAAGAAAAGAAATAACCTTCTACCAAGTAAAATCCACAAGAACCCTGTGAAAACAACAAGAAGCAGCTACTGTCCTGGAACACAACTGATCCTGTCCCCTTCCAGTTCTTTCCTGGACTTATTCCTTTCTCTTCTTCCCCTGTTGCTTACCCAACATGCTAGAGCTCCTTCAACAGTGACATCAACACTGAAGCGCAAATGAGGGGAGCAAGAATCATCCTGTTGTGGAGGCAGTGTGGTTTCCACAATTTCTCCCAACTCGAGGGACATCGCACGCACAGATATCCAGGTGGGCATGCACGTGTGAAGCGTGCCGGCCAGGGGCATCCTTCAACTCCAGAGAGCACTTTGCTGCACTGCTACTCATGGAAATCCTGGTCTCAGTGGTGCGGCGGAGTGGACAAACCTTCCTCCCCTCCTGCGATGCACTCAATCCTCCTTTCCCCACCCTGCCAGCCCCTGAAGCCCCCCACTCCTTCTCGAACCCGGGTCACCAGCGTAGTGAGCAACATCGCTGTCACTGCCTCAGAGGGCAGCCAGAAATTAAAAATGACTCACCAAAGCAATGTTGTTTCTCCCCAAGGATCCCTCACAATGTTTACATTTTACAGCATCTGGCTTGAGAGTGCTACCCCAGAGATACAACTCTATGCTAATACTGGAACTTAGAACAGAAGTTCAAACTCCGCAGTGTGGTCACGCACGCACTAGCCCTCCAACGGCAGATGTGTTTCTAAAGCTAGGGAACTATGATTACTAAAACTAGCTAAGAGGTTACCAGATATTCTTAGAATACGAAAAAAAAAAGAATTTTGAAAATACCAAACAACTTAAGGAAGACATATATAAGAAATATTCAAAAATATTTATCTGGCCACATTTAAAAATTGTCAAGGAACTGCAATAGTAATGCTCATGCAACCTTAATTAAAAGAACGGATTTCTGTGTGAAACTGTTTTCAGGTTCTGGAAGCGGAGGCAGAGTTAAGGAGTGTAAATATAGTGGAAGATCCCTGAGAAGAAACAACCTTACTATGGTGAGTATTTCTTTCTTCTAACACAGGAATCCCTCACTTAAATGCTTATACCCTGCAAACTCTACAGCAGTACCTTGGTAGGCTGGGTCCAGAGCCTACTTGGGAAAAAGGTTCTGCAGAACAGCAGTACCAAAGCTGGCATCCCTTCTGGGCTGTATCTCCAGTTAACAGTGCTTTGTGAAGGTGTGCAATGTTTACCAGGTAGCTGCTCTGCAAATGTCCATTATTGAGATGTCCCTTAATGGATGCCACAGAAGCGAAGGTAGTCCTTGTGGACTGTGCTCTTAGGCTTCTGGGGGTATTTTCTCCAATTTTTCATAACAAAACTATATGCAAGAGACTGTCCTCCTGGTTGCTAGTTTACCTTTGCCCATCTCACCACAGGTAACGAAAAACTGAGTGACCTGAGACCTGACATCCTTTGTCTGGTCCCAGTAAATGCCCAGGATGTGCAAGTTCTGCTCACCTGGGCTGCAAAACGCAGGGCTGAGTGCAGGAAGGGCAACTGACTGGTTCAGGAGTAATTCTGATACCACCTTAGGTAGGAACTTCCTACTGGTTCCAAGGAATACACCTTGTTGATGTAGAGGATTATGTAGTTTGGTTCTTTGCAGAGGGCTTGTAGCTCACTTACCCTCCTAGCAGATGTCATGACAATCAGGAAAATGGTTTTCCATGTGACATATTTTAAATCAGCAGTAGCCAGAGGCTCAAAGAGAGCCTCCATCAGCTGGGCAAGGCAGAGATTCAGCTCCCATGGGGAGACAAGTGTCTTCACAGGTGAGCATAAGTGTCTGAGACCTTTAAAAAAACCTTTTAAAAAATAGGGTGTGGTGCCAGTGACTTGTCCTTGCCTGCTGATGAGTAGGCTGACGCTGCTGCAGGATGCACCTTTAGTGTTGATGGCTTCAGACTTAAAGACTGCAAGTGCACTAGGTAGTCCAGAACTGTGGGCAACCCTGCCTGCACTGGAATTATCTTTCTTGGCACGCACCAGTAAGAGAACCTCTTCCACTTAGAGGGGTTTGCCTTCCTGGTTACTGGTCTCCTGGAAACTTCAAACACTCTCAAGACCTCCTCTGATAGATTCAATCCAGAATACTCTAGCTCTTCAAGAACCATGCCCTTAGGTGCAAAGTCCTGGGGTCTGGAAATGTTATCCTTGCCTGTGATAGCATCAGAGGGCTGTATGTCAGCGGTAGACTGAATGGATTCTTGCTGGACAGGGTCAGGACCATTGAGTACCAGGCCTGCCTGGCCCAGTCTTAGGCTATTAGAATCACCATTGTGGACTCCCTCCTCAGCTTTAGAAGCACCGTTTGTATGAGTGGAAATGTTGGGAAGGCATACAGAAACCTCCACGTCCACCTCATGGATTAGAGCATCCTCTGGGACTGTGCCCTTGGCTGGTAGCCTGCAGCAAAATTTTGGGAGTTGACTGTTCTTCCCAGGATGCAAACAGATCTATTTCTGGAATGCCCCAGCTTTTGAAAACTGTGGTCCAAACCTGTTGTTTCAGAGTCCAGTCATGGTTTCTATGGCTGATTCTGCCAGGACATTGTCTTTGCCTGACAAGTGCACTGCAGAAGTCTTTGCATCTAGGAAGTAAGCCAGATCCTCACTGCCTCCGTGCGCAGTCTCAAAGCTCTTGTACCTCCCTGTTTGTTTGTGTAATAAGACTTCCAGACTGTATGTGCTCATAAAAGAGAACTTAAAACTGTTTAATTCAACTGCAGAGTTGATTTATTAGCACCACTGTGGAAGCCCCTAACGCCTCAGCAAAGTGGCCCCCTTTGAAGGAATTTTGCCGAGGCATTAGGGGCTTCCACAGTGGTGCTAATAAATCAACTATGCAGTTGAATTAAACAGTTTTAAGTTTCTCCTTTATGAGCGCATACAGTCTGGAAGTCTTCTAAGTCTATTTTGAGGGTTTGTCACCCTGCGTATGGGCTACCTCCTGGTTCTGAGCGTAGCAAGTTACTTTTGGATCTTTTGTTTGTGTAATACACTGTTGTGGTGTTGTCTGTTCTGATCTGGACAGACTGACCTAAAACATGTAGCAGTTTTCGGGAAGCTAGAATTAAACATATAACCGCAATGATAAAAAAACATTATAAATAATGCAGGAGAACACACCATAGTGATTTTACATGTAGGAACCAACGATATAAACATTGCCGAAATTGATGAGATCAAGAAAGACTATATACAGCTGTGTAAACTACTAGAAGACATGGGATATGACATTTTTATATCAGAAATATTAGCTGTACCAAGAGCTGGGCACCAGAAACAAAGGAAAATCAAGAGCATCAAGAGCACTGCTGGCAGCATCGGAAGGCGGGAGGAGCAGGGGCTGCAGTCGGCAGCTGAGGAGGACACCGGGGGCGACGGAGCAGACTTCCCAGCTGCTGTATTCGGCAGCAGGCCAGGGCTGGAGGGCACCAAGCTGTGAGAGAGGGCACCAGAGAGGACTTCCCGGCAGCTGCAATCAGCAGCGTGCCAGGGCTTGAGAGGGAGCAGCTGAACTTGGAGGACCAATCAGGAGTGAGGGCGCCAATTTAATTTTGCGGCTGGGCTAGATAAGGGCCCAGCCACCTCACAACCCATTAAGGAGCTGTAATTGTGTCCCACACTACCCACCCTGGCTCTGACCTCTATTAAATGGTCTGAGGGGGTGGATCATTGGGGGAGGGCATTGTATGACTGGCTGAGATTTTTATTTTAACTTAATTTTTTATTGTTGGTATACAATTTGACAGAACTTCTCATCAACTATATATTAAATAAGTCCATTCTTATACAGGTCTCAGAGTTTTTAAGGTATAATTATACCTTTACAAAGCTCTTAAACTATCACATATATTCTGTGGTTAGCACATTTCTGGTAGAGAACTATAAGTAACACTATGCTTGAGAGTGGTACACTGCATTAAGCCTAGGGCCTAAAACTGATGGACACAGTTCTTTACAGTGATAACCAAATCTCCGCCACAATGTCTAGGCACATCTGATTTTGTTCCACATTCACAGACTTAGACTCTAAAGTTTTAATGACTAGGAAAAGCCATTAATTAAGATAAGGAGGAAAAGAAAAAAACAGGAATATATACGAATTGACAAATGTATATAAAACAGTAAATATGCACAGTGACGAAACCACAATCAAGGATTATTCATTGATTTCCCTCTGAGAAAGCTCCTCCCGGATCTACCCCCCCACCCTTTAAATGTATGAATCTCAAAAGGGAAGCAAGAACGTGTTCAAAGGGGGACTTCCCGACTTGAGGTCAAGACCATCCCCCTTTTATCTTGCCTGCCTTCCTCAAGTATATGTTGAACATGCTTGGGTAAGCGCCTCCTATTTCTCTTTCTCTTCCAACTCCGCAAACCCCTCCTCTCCCTTCCAATTTGTTCTTCAGACCCGCCAAGGTTGCCAGAGCTCCAGGAATCTCTCATTTCATAGGTGCAGTGTGTAAGTAATATTTTCTAGTTGTTCTATTTCTTCTACCTTCAGAGCTCATTGTGTCAAAGATGGTGGGTCCAAAGCTAACCACTTGATTGTGATGAATTTCAAGGCTGCAACCTGCAATATTTGACAAAGCTCTACTATCCTCCTCTTCTGTGAAGAGAGTGTTGGGAAACTCAGCACTAAATCTTGGAAAGTAAAAAAGGATAGAAAAACTCACTACCTGTTCCATCACTCTATGTATCTGATGCCAGAATGCCCTCAACTTGGTGCACCCCCAAAATATATGATAGTGTGTGCCTTGTGTTGTTCCACACAGGTGCCAACAGGCTGCAGAGGCCTGTGGATTAAACCGTGCAGTTACCACTGGGGTCCTAAAGAAACGGACAAGTATTTTCCAATTAAATTCTCTCCATACTGTGGCTGAGGTTACTTGCCACCCTCTCTTGAGTCTGTGAGACCAGTCCCTTTCCAGGATAGGCTCATTTAACTCCATTTGCCACTTTACCCAGATTGCCTCCAGTCCCACCCCCTCACCTTGGTGGTTAAGGACCGAATACAGTACTGACAAGTATCCTAGTTTGTCCCTGATCTTGATCACATCTCATCAATAGGACTCCAAAGAGGTTAATTCTCTGCCTAGTTTTTGAAGGTTATCCCCAGTGGTAATAAAGTGTCTTGTTTGGAGATACCTAAAAATGGCCTCTCTTCGGAGTGAAAAACACTCTTTAAGGGTCGCAAAAGGGAAACATCCCGTACTGTCTAATAACAGTCGAAATGTAGTAAGGCCTCTAGATTTCCAGTAAGCATAACCTAAATCTAGTCTAGGTGGGGTGAAACTGTCCACATGTCGGATCAGGGATAGGGAGCCCAATGTATTCACAGTTTGGGTGACCTTCCGTAGTCGCAAAAGGATGCGCAAAGAGTGTTTAACCCAGGGGTTTGAGATGGGTCGTCCAGCTTGAAGGTCAATGGAGTTTGTGGGCACAGTCCACAACTTAAGGTGTGGCACTGTGCTCAATTCAGTTAAGTACCAGCCAGAGTCCATCCTCTGCTTGGCCCAAATGACCAGTTGTGCCCCCTGGACTGCCAAATAATAATAATAATACATATGTGGGAGACCCAAGCCCCTCCTCCTCCCTTGACTTAACCAAGGTGTTAAAGGCTATCCTGGGGGGCTTGTCCACCCAGATATATTTAGAAATATCCTGTGTCAGCCGTCTGCAAAACCGGTCCCAAACTTTGACAGGGTGGAGGACATAAAGTGCCAGTCCACCCTGTCAAAGGCTTTCTCAGCGTCCATACTAATTGCCAGCTGAAAGGTCGTTGATCCCCTCTGAGCTAATATTATGTTTAACAGTCTGCAAATGTTATCTTGGCGAAATTTGCCTGAGATAAATCCCGTCCGATTATGATGAATGAGGGTACAGATCCCTTTCTGCAGTTGGTCTGCAAGAATCCCTGATAACAGGGAGATTGGGTGATATGAGCCACAAAGTTCAGGGTCTTTACCAGGTTTAGGAATCACTGAAATCTGTGCTAAGTTCCAAGAGAGTGGAGCAGGTGTGTGGTGTTGTAGGATCTTATTACATGTCACCACCAGGTAATCAGTGAGCTTGGGAGTGAATGCCTTATAAAGTTCAGCCGGAAAGCCGTCCATCCCTGGTACTTTACCATTTTTCAGGTGTTGAATTTTGGTCTGCATCTCTTGGGTTGTCATCGGGGAATTTAAGGCTCTTTTGGCAAAGTTGGGCAAAGTGGGAATGAGAAGGGCAGCTAGAAAAGACTGCACCTCCTCAATGTGTCCTGTTGGGGTCTCAGCCTTATACAAATCGGCATAAAATGTCCCAAATCTTTGCAATATTTCTGTCGGTGCAGTGGTAGTTGAATTCCTTCCCTCATCCCTCAGTTGTACTACGGCTCTACTGGCTGCCTCCTGCCGAAGTTGCCAAGCCAGCAATCTCCTGGCCTCGTTACCTTGTTCAAAGTGTTTCTGTCTGGCATATCTTATTGCCCTTCAATATGAGTGTCTAGCAGAAGGTTGAGATCCCATCTGGCTTTGTCTAGCTCTTGTTTAAGGTGGGCTTCCTGATTAACTTGATGCTGATTCTCCAGCTGAGCTATTTTCTGCTCTAGATTTACCCTCCTTCGTATCCTTTCCCTTTTAATTCTGGCTGAATACTGGATTATTGCTCCTCTGAGGCAACATTTTAAAGTGTCCCAACATATACCTTCCCCTGTCTCACCTCTAGGGTTATCTTGCTCAAAGTTTTGGATAGTATCTAATATTATATCTTTAAATTCCTCTCTATTGAGAAGACTCACATTCAGCCTCCAACAGGACTGTGGGGCTGTACGCTTGCTTAACAACCCCAGGATGACCGGGGCATGGTTTGAAATGGTGATGTGACCTCTCAATCTTCTGAAGCAGGGTTTTATTTAACTCCCAAAATTGATTAGCGTTTTGCTCATAAAAGTGCTAAAACATTGTGAAAATGCATAGCACTTTGCCTCACTGTGTTTAACAAACATAACACTTCTAGAAAACCTATGTACGTACTTTCTGTACAGTTAGCGTTGTATCAAGAAAAAAAAAACTGCTAATCAATTATTTAAAACCCTGTGAAGCCAGTCGAGGATATCAGAAAATAATCTATTCTTGAATACCCATCATGTCAGGGGGAATAGTAAGTGTAATCCCTCTCTCTAGAGTGCAAAAAGCGCCAGCTATCTGTGAGTCCAAGCTCTTGATTTAATCTTAAAAGTAGCTTCCCTGTACGTGTGGTACCTCCCCTCGTGTTCCCCGACCTATCCAACCCTGGATACACTACCTCGTTGAAGTCTCCTCCAATCACCATTAGAGTCTGGGCATCTGTAACTGCCCCCTTTATTACTTTTTCTAAAAAGGATAATCTGGGTGTCTCCTCGTTTGGGGCATAAATGTTCAGTAGGACACAATCTTGACCTTTATATGTGCCCTTAATTTGAACAAATCTGCCCTCCGGGTCTGTTATTACATTCTGAACTACAAGGGGGTATCCCTTTTCACTAAAATCGCTACCCCTCTACGGTGTGGGGTTGTCTCAAAGTATGAGGCATATACCCCTCCAACCAAGGACCTCTTTAGCTTGAGATGTTCTGCCTCTGTTACTAACATACTAAAATGCCAGCAGAATAGGCCTAACGGTCTTTCGTGTCTGCTAATTTGACCAGCCCACCCTGGGAGCTGACCTTGCTGCCGCCCTCTCCCTCTCTGGCTTTTCCCTTCCCAGGCCATGATATTCTAGCTGCACTGGTTTTTGCTTCCAGAACCCTTCCCCTGTACCTGTCCCACCCCCCTCTTGAACCCCTCCACCAGCCCCCTGAGCAGCACATTCCATGGCTCCACCACCCTCTCAGTGAAGTAGCACCTCCTCCTTTCTCCCCTGAATCTCCCCCCCTCCAGCTTCCACCCATGTCCTCTAGTTGCCCCCACTTCCTTTGGAGCACCCTGACTGCTCCTCCCCTATTTACCGCCTTCATGTACCTGAAGACCTCTATCATGTCCCCCCAGTACCTTCTCTCTTCCAATGTGTACATATTTAGCTCTTTGAGCCTCTCCCCATAGGTCATATCCCCCAAGCCCCAAATCATTTTGGTTGCCCTCCTCTGGACCCCTCCAGGAGTTTAATGTCCCTCTTTAAATGTGGCCTCCAAAACTGCACGCAGTACTCAAGGTGTGGCCTCACCAAGCAGTTATACAGTGGGAGTATCACTTCCCTCATTCTGGAGGTGATCCCCCTAGCGATGCATCCAAGCATCCTGTTGGCCTTTGCTGGTGCCCTCCTACAAGTCTCCAAATTGTTCATCTTGACATCCACCACCACCCCCAGGTCCCTCTCAGCCAACGAGACTTGTAGCATTCCCCCCCCCCGGGTGTACACTAGGCCCGGGTTTCTCACTCCCAGGTGCAGTACCTTGCATTTCCCTGCACTGAACCTCAGCTTCCACTTTCTAGACCACCTTTCCAGAGCCTCCAGGTCCCCCTGTAGGGCCACCCTCCCCTCTCCCCATTTACCTCCGCCCCAGTTTTCAGTCATCCGCAAAGAAACTCATCTCACTCCTGATACCCTTCCTTATGTCAGAGACGTAGGCGTTGAACAGGAGGGGCCCAAGGACCGATCCCTGAGGGACCCCACTAACGACCCTTCTTGGGGATGAAACTATTCCGCCAACCACGACCCTTTGGGTCTGGTCCTGGAGCCAATTGCCTAGCCATCTGATCATCTGGTTCCCCACCGCATTTCTCCCAGCTTATCCAACAGGCACCCGTGAGGAACAGAGTCAAACGCCTTGCTGAAGTCAAGATACAGGACGTCCACAGGTCTAACCAGGTCCAAAGCACTCGTCACCCAGTCATAGAACTCCACAAGGTTTGTCTGGCACGATTTCCCTGGGACGAATCCATGCTGTCTATCGTCCCCCACAGTCTCTCTTTGACAATGCCCTCCATCACCTTATGTCAGGTTGATGGCCCTGTAGTTCCCTGACACCTCCCTTGATCCCCCTTGTGGATAGGCACTATATACGCCACCTTCCAGTCCTGGGGCACCCATCCTGTCCTCAGAGAGATGCTGAAGAGCTCCGCCAGGGGTTTCGCCAGGACATCCGCCAGTTCCTTCAGCACTCTGGGATGTAATTTATCCGGCCCTGCTGCTTTCGCAGTTTTAAGGGACCTGAGGGCTTCCCTCACTCTCTCTGCCATGATTTCCACCACCGCTACCCGTCCCCTGCTTTGCCTTCCCTCACCTGCTAGTGATGCCCCCTCTCCCAGACCCGCCTAGATCGGTAAGGGTCCCCCCCTCCTCAGTTTCACCATCTCCTCCCATGTACGATGCAGCCCCCCATTTTCCTTGGTGGAAACTGAGGTGAAATACTCATTTAGTATCTCAGCCTGCTCCCCTGAGTCTTGTGCCCATCCCTCCCCTGTTTTAATCCTGCTAATCTGTCCCTTCAACCTTCGTTTTTCCCCAATGTATCTAAATAACTCCTTGTTCCCTCTCCTAATTTCCCTGGCCAGGTTCTGCTCCTTCCTTGCCTTAGCCACCCTCACCACCCTAGTGGCCCTTCTGGCCATCAGCTCGTACTCCCCTCGGTCCCTTTCACTCCTTGAGCACTTGAATAGCCTATAGGCTCTGTTAAATGAGTTTCTTGTATAAAGGCAATACTGTCCTTCTGTCTGGAGAGTTCCTGTAAAATCTTTGCCCATTTTACTGGGTTGCTAATCCCATGTACATTAAGAGTAAATATATTTAAATCTGCCATCTTATTTGGGCTGGGAGGAGGGGACCCTAAGTCATGATCTTCAAAGGGGGTAAGCGAGCCTCCTACCAGCTCTATCCGTCGTATGGTCCTGTGCAAACTCAACGGTTTCCTGTAAGTAAATCCAACAAGATAAGTGAAAGCATGAAACAACCATAAACTATGTACAATTACATTCCAATAGAACATCGCTGACTTCAAGGTATAATTGCCCTATGTCCAGCCTCTGTGCTTAGAATCTCCTAAGAGGCGTGGCTGAGTGACCTCCACATAAAAAGGCCCTCCGTTCGACTCAGGATACTCACTAGCCCAAAAGTCAAAAGGGCAAGATATTATTTACGCACCTCTCAAGGCAAAAGGCAGCTGAAGAAAAACGTAACTCTCCAATAAATGTAGGTAATGAAACATCAACCCAAACAAAAAAAGAAATCTCTCGCCCCATCGTTACACAATAAAGGTCTTTAACAGATTTTTCCGATCCTTCCCTCAATTACCCCCCTTGGGGTTTATTTCAACATGGTCTTGAGGCATAGGTAGCCCATCTGGGTCTCCACCATCACTTTCTATATCCCGCACCCCAAGAGAGGGAGAAATGCCCCCAGGAGTCAAGGACCGCACACCCCGCCCAAGGTCTGTTTTTAAAAGCAACTGGATATGTTCACATGCTTGAATCTCTCATACACAGAGCAGGCCTGGGTAGCAGAGCCAATCCGTCTTTCTACATTTTAAAGGTAGTTCAGGTTAATCCCCATATGGTCCTGATGATTTACCACATACTCTACTTCAAAGTGTAAAGCCCCTCACCAGTGACACCACCCCATGGGTGGATCAACCTGATCTCTGGGGCTAAAATACAGTTGAGACCTCTTTTTGCAGCACACTTTTTAAGGGAGCCCTCCACTACTGCCAGCAATACAGGCCGCAGTCTAGCCACTGGGGCTACTCTACTCACCATTCAGCCTCTATCTGGACCACAGGGCCATCCGCCTGATTTAAAGTTATGGCCTGCCCAACACAGGTCGAGCCTGCACTAAACATTGCCAGCTCCAGACCTCTTGAGCAGGTGCAGCAGACCAACCCCTCGGCTGTCCCTCCCCGCACGCTGGGCTGCAGGGACCAGTCGACCCCACACCTACTGTTTTCAGTATATTCTAAAACAAGGGAAAGGAAAAGGAAAAAAAAAATCTGTAATAAATATCCACCTTTAAAATGTTCAATGTCCTTTAAGCAATAAATCGTCCCCACCCCTTAAACCGGGACCATCGTGGAAGAACGATTCTTGTGAGTAAACCAGTTTTAACTACATCAATCTGGGCACTCATTGTCTTTAGCAAACCAGCTCCGAAGGGTATTTGCAAAACTTCTTCAGGTCGGTGCGGCTGCCCTCTCAGCTGCCCGCTGCCAAGAAACTGCATTTCCCTCTGTGGCATCTGTCTCCTCAGTGGATTGCTGGGTTGTTATGGCGCTGGGTTCTTTACAGGTCTGGAGGGTATCCCACATCCCGGAAACATCCTGGCAATCATGCATCTCCTTTCATTTGGTTCCTGCCCTTTGCCAGGTTTTACTTGCAACACATTCTCTGTGATACTGGGCTCCATCTTGGGGCAGCTCCACTCCCAGCAAGAAAATCTCCCACAAGATCCAGGTCAACAAAACGTCGAATCCCATTCTCAGTCATAACTAAGTTTTGCTGGGTACTCCACAAAGGTTTTAACCCCTTTCTGTTGCAGGTTACGAACCACAGTCTAAACCTTTCGCCTCTGTGCCAATAACTGGGGGGTGTAGTCTTGTTCAAAAAATAACCTAGTGTCCCCGAATGTAATTTCCTTTTTCGACCATGCTAACTTTAGAACCTCTTCCTTGGTACGAAAATCTAAAAAGGTTAAAACCACGGAGCGAGGACGAACCTTAGAGTCCTTTGGCTTGGGCACCAGCGAGCGATGTGCTCGTATTATGTTCAGTGGTTTGTCGGCTGGCCAGCCTAAGATCTCAATCAGGAAGGAGTCCAGAAATCAGATCGTCGAGCTCCATTCAGTCCTTTCTGGCAGTCCGTGAATACGGGCATTGTTTCTCCTGTTGCAATTTTCTAACTCCTCGATCCTGCTTTCCAATACCTGTTCCCTTCTATGTAAGTCAAGTAAGGCAGCGTTGTGCACTTCCACCGTGGCTGAACAGTCGGTAAGGCCATTTTTAAGATGTTTATTTTTTTTGGCCAAGGATTCTATTTTCTTTCCATCTTCTGTGGTTCTGGTTTCCAGTCTCTCTAGTGTGGCACTTATTTTTTGTAACATCTCACAGGGCTGCTTAGATGTTATAGTACACTCTTGTTCAGTTAAGTCTTCTGAGGCTGTTGTAGAATGTTGCAAGGCTGCGGCCATGTTGGCCGGATTGTGCTGTGTGAAGTCAAACACTGTTTTATGTTGTTTGCCCTGCAGATTATTAGTTTTTTCTTTCGATTTATGTCTAGAAGACATGACAACGTTAGTTTCTCTGTTTTTGATATTTGGATGGATCCAATTTACACCCAATTCTAGTGGATAAATAAGCGATGAGGTAGAGCTTCTCAGTTAGGCTGCCACTGAGTCGGTGCGCTCACCAGAAGTCGACTGGCTGAGACTGAGATTTAGGAAGCTTGGATTTGTTGCTGGCTGGAGGGGGTGGGCATATGATTCATATACTGTGCTGGCTTGGGTATAGTGGTTACTGTTGGGGATTGCAGATAAATTCTTGGGGTCTTGCTGAGTTTTGATGCTGTAAAATAGAGGGCACATTGAGGGGTATTGTGTTGGGCTTTGCTGATTAATAAGGGGGCACATTGATGAGAAGTGTCTATTGCTGGGTATCTCGTATGCGTGTGTGTGTGTGTGTGTGTGTGTGTGTGTGTGTGTGTGTGTACAGTAATCGCTGGTGGGGGGGCTGTGTAAGTTCGACAGTATATTATTGCTAATAGGGGACATATTGCTCATAACTGAAAGGAGGGTGGGCTTGGGGGCAGTCAGAGTGGGCATCTTTGGCAGGGTGACTGGGTGTACGGGGTGTAGGGCAGCCATAATATTAAATTCGCGATGGAGGTTCGGAGGGTGCCCAGTGTGTTTTCAACTGGAGGGTCTTGGGGGATCTGGGGATCAGAAGGCAGCTGGGAGGGGAGGGATGGGGAGTAAAGTGGGCTATGGATCATATGTGACTAGACGTGGTCAAAATGGCATGCCTCAAGAGGCAAGTGGAAAAGGAAAAAAGGGCACATCTCAGGAGATAGGTGGACCATATGGTTACTCTGAAGGTGAGGGGGCTGAACAAGCAACGTACGGGAAGCACTCCATAGGGAAAGGGCTACTCGGAGGGAGCAAAAGAGGGAAGGAGGGGTAGAAGACAGCAAAACAGGGGCAACCATCACACTTACAAACTGTTTCACCCTATTATATCTGGGAGATGATGTGGAGGAGGCTGATGGTGGAGGAGAGCAAGAGGACAGGGAGGGTTTGGTCAGTAAGCTGAGGGGGGTGGGAGACAGAGACAGAGGAAGGAGCCGGAACCATAAGAAAGGATGGAGGAGGAAGGGACATGAGCCTAGGTTGGAGGGGAAATATGGTAGATGGAGGGGCACTGAGTGAGGACAGGGTGGAAGGTGGCAGGAATGTGGTCAGGCTGGTGTCCAGGTTGGGGAAGTCAATCAAGGGGGGGGGGCGCGGTAGAGAGGTCAGCTTTGAGACAAGAATCATCGGAAGAGGTGGAGAATAGGGTGCAGAGAATTTCAGTTGATGGGTTGGGAAGTGCAGCTCCAGAAGAAAAAATTACTCACCTTAGTAATTATATTTCTTCTAATGGAGTCTTGCTGTGTTCTGACAATTGCAGTGATTCCCAACCTCTGAACTGCCCCGGGGAACTAAGGGTTAACTTTCCATACAGGGCATGGAAAGCTGAGCTTGAGCTCGGTTGAAGTCTCTGTCTGGAGTGTTTTGAACCTAAACTGTCAGATTCTTACAAGCCCAACTAAACTAAAAATTCTATGTGGAAATTGTGAAAATTCTACTAGCCAACTGGCTGAAACGTTTTGGATTCCCAAGGAAGACTCAAGTCAGGAAACCCAAAAACTAAACCCAATGTACTTAAAAAAAAAATAACAATAATAAATAAGCATCCAAACAAAAGGGAGGAGGGTGCCAGCAAATACACCCCTGGGGTGCAACACTGCACCTGCCCACCCATATCCCAAAAACAGGTTCTGAGAGGGGAGGCAGGGAGGGAGGGAGGTCAGAATACAGCAAGACACCATTAGAAGAAATATAATTACTAAGGTGAGTAATTTTTTCTTCAAACAACATGAAGTCTTGCTGTATTCTGACAATTGCAGACTACCAAGCAGTACCTCCAAGGAGGAGGGACATAACCTACTTTGGGAATAGGCTCTGAAGTACTGCTGTACCAAACCAAGCATCACTCCTAGCCTGGATATCCAGAGAGTAATGCTTGGTAAAGGCATGGACTGTTTTCCAGGTGGCTGCTTGACAAATTTCTAGGAGAGGAATATCCCTGGCGCAGCCAGGGAAGCAGCTGTACCTCTTGTGGAGTGAGCCCTCAGGCCTGAGGGTGGAGTTTTTCCCAGTTTTTCATAGCAGAATTGTATACAAGACACAATCCACCTGGCAATAGATCTTTCGGTGGCAGGTTTGCCCTTTCCCACTTCTCCATAAGTGAGGAACAACTGGAGGGAGTCAAACCTGTGACCCTTGGTACACTCTATGTAGTAACTAAGGGCCCTTTTGACGTCTAAACTGTGTAGCCTCCTCTCTCCTGAGGATGAATGCTCAGTGAAGAAAACAGGGAGAGACACAGACTGATTTAAATGGAAGTCTGAAACCACTTTGGGCAAGAACCTTCTATTGGTTCTAAGGACCACTTTATCCCTATGAAAGGAGATAAAATCCGGTTCCACTGACAGGGCTTGCAATTCACTGATACGCCTGGCAAAGGTAATGGCTAACCAGAACACAGTTTTCCAAGTCAAGTACTTAAGCTCTGCTGAAGACATAGGCTCAAAGGGAGGATGCATAAGTTGAGCAATGCAAACATTCAAATCCCAGGCACGGGCAGGGTCTCTAAAGGGGGGGATTGGTGTGAAACAATCCTTTAAAAAATTTACAGAACACAGGATGGGAAGATAGTGAGGAAGGCTTCCCCACAGACAAAAATGCAGAAACAGCTGACAAATGTACCTTGAGAGTAGCTGGTCTGAGGCCTAGACCATTAAGATGTACCATACAATCCAGAACCGTAGGCAATTCAGCAGTGTCTCGAGAAATATTCTTCTTAGAACACCAAATGCTGAATCTTTTCCATTTGGAGTTGTAAGTCTTTCTGGTAGGGGGCTTTTGAGAAGCCTTGAGGATGTCCAGAACCCTTGTGAAAGATGCAGATCTGCAAACTCTAACTCTTCAAGAGCCAAGCCTTGAGATTGAGGGACTGAAGATTGGGGTGCCAAATCCTCCCGAGAGCATGTTAACAGGATGTAATTCCTGGGAAGAGACAGGGGGAGATGGACTGCTAGGGACAGCAACAGGGGGTACCAGGGCTGTCTGGCCCAATCTGGAGCAACAAGAATCACCTTGCAAGGTTGAGACCTTATTTTGACTAAAACTTTGAACAGGAGTGGGAAGGGGGGAAATGCATATTGAAACTTCCTCCCAATTCAGAATCAGGACATCCAGGGGGACTGAGCCCAAGACTGGAGGTCTGCAACAAAAGAGAGGAAGATGGTGATTGTCTGGAGCTGCAAAGAGATCTATCTCTGGAGTGCCCCACCTTGAAAATATCACTTTCAACATCTGAGGGTCCAGGGACCATTCGTGATGGCCCTGAGAAATCCTGCTCAGTGCATCTGCTAGCACACTGTCCTTGCCTAGAAGGTGAACTGCTACAAGAGAGGCTTGCAGGAAATCAGCCAGGGACCACAACTTCATGGCTTCTGTGCACAAGGCCGTGGACCGAGTGCCTCCCTGCTTGTTGATGTACCACATAGTGGTAGTGTTGTCTGTTCTGACTTGAACCACCTTGTTCTGAACTGACTGTTGGAATGCTTTTAGAGCTAGAAAAACTGCCCTGAGTGCTAGAAGATTGATGTGTAGAAGGGATTCTTTAAGACTGATGTGTAGAAGTGATTATTGGGGGGGACCACAGGCCCTGGACAGTGAAGGACCCCAGGTGGGCTCCCCAGCCTAGAAGAGAAGCATCTGTGGTAAGGACCACTGAACAAGGCTGAGCAACAAAAGGAACACCTTGTCTTAAATTGTCCTGATCCTGCCAGCACTGGAGGGCCTGGATCAAGGTCGGAGTCACTGGAATTAGTTTGGTAAGGGAGTCCTTTCTCTGAGACCAGTAAGCTCTTAGGTGGAACTGAATATCCCTCATCTGGAATCTTGCCCCTTGGACCACTGCTGTTGAAGCTGCCATGTGGCCCAAGAGCTGGAGGAAATGCCTTGCTGGTCGAGCTACCTGAAGGCTGAAGGAAGAAGCTAGTTCCTTAAGAGCTCTTGTCCTTTCTAGAGGAAGAAAGGCTCTTGCTCTGAGTGTGTCCAGTTCTGCCCCTATAAAGGTAAGGAGCTGGAAAGGTTCGAGAACTGACTTGGGAAGGCTGAGAAGAAATCCTAGAGAAGTGAGCACTTGCTGGGTCACTTGCAGGTGAGACTTGACTTGGTCTGCAGACTGACCCACTAATAGCCAATCGTCCAGATAAGGAAATATGGAAATCTTTTGCCTTCTTAGAAAGGCAACTACTACTGCTAGGCACGTTATGAAAACCCTTGGAGCTGAGGTTAGGCCAAAGGGCATTGCTCTGAACTGATAGTGGCCTGAGGGCAACTCGGACCTGAGGCACTTTCTGTGGGAGCACCTGATGGGAATGTGAAAACAGGCATCTTTGAGGTCCAGGGAGGCTAGCCAGTCCCCTGGCCTTAGAGAGGGAAGGATTATTCCCAGAGTTATCATCTTGAACTTTGGTTTTAAAAGATGTTTGTTCAGATATCTGAGGTCTAGGAAGGGTCGCCACTCCCCTGTCTTTTTGGGGGTCAGGAAGTACCTGGAGTACAGTCCTTTGCCCCAGTGTAGGGTAGGTACTCTCTCTATAGCTCTTAAAGCTAGGAGAGAAGAAACCTCTGCCTCTAGGGCAAGTGTTTCTGAAAGATTTGCAGGTGGAAAAGATCTGGCTCTCATCTTTGGAACTTTTTTGAAGCTGAGAACCAGTCTCTGGCTTACTACTTCCAGGACCCACTTGTCTGATGTAATAGACATCCAGTCCTGGACAAAGTAAGCCAGCCTGCCCCCTATTGGAATCAAAGAGTTGACCAGGGAAGATCCATCAGGGTGTCTGCTTGGCAGCGGCTTTAGGCTGAGGGGTGGATGCAGGCCTGCTCATCCCCTTTCTGCCTCTCCCTCTGAAGAACCCCCTTTGCGAAAATGAAGAGGCCTGTGCTTGGTAAAAAGCCCTTTGAAAAGGCCTGCCCCTGCCCCTAGACTGCTGCCTCTGAGGAGCTGCCTGCCTTTCTTTGGCCTGAGCACTCCTGTAAGTGGTCCTGTACTCGTCCATTTTCTTCATGTAACTCTCCGTCTGCTCCCCAAACAGAGAACTACCCACACAGGAAAATCCATGGCCTTAGCCTGGGTGTCATGCGAGAGGCTAGTACATCTGAGCCAAGCCATCCTCCGAAGAGCCACAGATGTAGCCATGACTCTTGATGAGACATCATTAAGAGTCCACAGCAGCATGAAATTGCACTTTAGCTGCCTCAATCACATCTGCAGCCACCGCCTCCAGCTCCTTGGCCAGCTGGGGGGAGGCCTGTTTAGCCAGAGCCAGTACAGTGACCCACCTGGACTTCTAGTACCTGGCTGTATAGGCCATGTAATTCGCCTGCCTGAGCCCCAAAGAAGATGCCATGTACTGCTTCTTTGCCATGGCATCAATCTTCCTGGAGTCCTTGTCGGGGGTGAAGCCAAGGGAATATTTGCCTTGTCACAGGCAGCAGCCTGCACTACCCCAACATGACTGCATTGCTGATAAAAGAACTCCGTGTCTGAGCCTGAGAGTGTATACCTCTTGTCCATTCTTTTATCCATGGGAGGTATAGTGTTAGGAGACTAAGATTTTTTGTGTCTGTTTCCCAAATGATTTATGGAGGGGAACAGACAGTCTCCTGGACTCTGGGATATCCATCATCTGTGTATATCAGGCTCTTCTTGATCTTCCACAGCCTCTCCACAGGAAACTGGAGGGTTTCGGCCACTTTCCTGTAAAACGTAAAATGGGAAGGGGACTCAAAGCCTAGGAGGGGAAACACCCGATGGTCTGTCTGGGGAGATGTCTGGTTCCACAGGCACCTCCAGACCTTCACTTACATCATAATCCTCAAATTCCCCTTCCTCTTCAAACTCCGGTTCATAAATTCTTCAATGGTATATTCTTGAACCGGGGAAACCAACCGAACCGAACCCCTGCCAGAAGGAGCCAGATCGGTCGGAATCGGACGGAGCGATTCCACAATTTGAATCGCCCTGGCTATCCCTTCGGTGGTCGGAACATGAACCTCTGCATCCGAACCGGTCGATTTATCTTTGCGCTTTCTTTTTGTCAGAAACGATCCCTCAGAATTGGCTCTCCTTTTGCCCGGAAGTATCGCCCTGGTCAGAGCGCACTCCTCCTGGTCTGGTCGAACCGAACCGGCTGGCCATCCGGTCAGCGGACTTCTCGCCTCCTTTTCCTCAATCTACCTAATCTCTTTTCCAGGGTAGATTTTGGAAAATTTTTACATATTTGGCAGTCTGAATCGAGGTGGTCAAACCCCAGACAATAAACACAGGTGGTGTGGGGATCAGCCTTGGCAAAGACCTCCCCACACTCACTGCAGTGTTGAAACCCAGTGGGCCTGTTTTTTTTCTTGGGTTTCTCAGACACGGACAACCTAACCAAACTTACCCTTTTTCCGGCAAGCGCCAGGCAAGACTCCCTTATCGGTTCCCAACCGTGTTATGCATTGGAAAAACGGTTAAACACTTTTTTTTTTTAGAACCGATAACCACACTCGAAATATAGCAAAATTCAAAATCAAATGGTCGGTTTAGCCGAACTGACTGCACTTTTACAAGTTCCACACAGAAAAAATATAGAACAATTCCTATCTAGTATTCACGGCACCACAGACAGAGACTGAACCGACAATGCGGATACTTTTTTTTCGGTTTAAACCGACGAAAAACTGAAAACTTTAACCGACTTCGAACCGAGCTGAAGGAGAAATCGCCGGAGCGACCATTCAGTGAGGCAGAGTAAATAATCTGACGGTTTAGGTTCAAAACACTCCAGACAGAGACTTCAAACGAGCTCAGTGTTCCATGCCCTGCATGGAAAGTTAACCCTTAGTTCTCTGGGGCAGTTCAAAGGTTGGGAATCACTGCAATTGTCAGAACACAGCAAGACTTCATGTTGTTTGAAGGGGGGGGTGAAGAATAACTATTGGAAGGTTGCTCGGGTGGAGGATTGGAGGATTATAGCTCAAGATGGGTGATGAGGGGTGGAATTGGGGGGCATACTCAGGCCTCCTGGGAAATTGGGGGGGTGAAGAGCAAACTGGCAGTCGCAGGTAGGAGTATGGCAGGGCTAGCATATGAGGGAGGCCTCCAGGCTGATGGAGCTGGGAGGAGTAAGCAGGGGGTTGTCGACAGAAGGAGGAGCCTGGAAGGATCTAAATGTGCTAATAAAGATTCCCAGGCTGACGGGAGAGGCAGGAGTAAGCAGGGGTTTGATAATAGAAGGAGGAGCCTGGAGGGACCAAAACAGGCTAACAAAGTGGGGGTGGGGTGAAGGCGATATTGCTGTGGGATTCCATGACCAGGGGTAGCCAGTGGGAGGGGTTGGGGGACAATAAAAGTAGCCCAGTCAAGACTACATGTATACCAGGATTATCCGTACACAAGGCCACATTCCACCTATACTCGACAGTACTAGAATGTGGGGGATCCCCAGACTTCCTAGTACATCTGGGGACAAATGACTTGGAAGGGAACAGTGAGCTAGAAATACAGGCTGGGTTCCGGGAACTGGCAAGGGTTTGTCACTCTATGGGAAGCAAAATTTCCTTCTCTGAGATTCTGCCGGTACCAAGAGCAACCGGGGAGAGCAAACTAAAACTTAAGAGGGGTGAACCAGTGGCTTAGGGAATGGTGCAAGGCAGAGGGGTATGGGCTGGTGGGAGACTGGGGAGATACTTGGGAGGATAAGGGACTATATTTATTTATTTTATTTATCATTTATTAAATTTTGTTAACCGGGTAAGCCCACTGGGCCTCAGAGGTCCCTTTTTCAGGGGCGATCCGGAGTTAGTTACACAGAGTTGAACAAGTACAGTTAATAGATACAGAATAGTACAGTGCATACAAGTGTACGATGTTTTGTAACACCACACAGCATCCGTAGCAGCTGTTAGGTTGAGGGCAGGTAGTACTTTAAAAAATATACAAGCAAAGCGGTATACGTCTTTAAAAGGTGCAGTGCTACAATTGGAGTTGCTAGCTTTATATAGGAGAGGGCAACTATTTACAGGGGGAGTACCCTAGGTCAGCTGTGGTAATTAGATGCCAGGGGCGTGATTTAGCTAGCCTTCCGGACATTCGCAGGAGCTGAGAGTTTGGAGGTGAGCACGTAACTTCATCTGAAAAATAGCTAGGGAGGGTGCTTCTTGTAGTTGACAGGGGAGTTTGTTCCACAGTGTGGGTGCTATATGAGTGAAGGACTTACTACCTGCTGCAGAACTGGGCCTGGGCTGTTCAAGCAGTTTTTTTGTCTGAAGTGCGAAGGGGCCTGCTGGGGCGTTTTGGGGTGATTAGTCCAATAAGCCCTGCAGGGGGGGTCGTTGGAGAGGAGCTTGTATATCCAGTTTAGTAGAGGGTACTGAAGTCTTAGGTTCAGGGTGGGCCATTTGCAGTGGTGGGTCCTCAGGTGGGCTTTTGTAGTGAATCGTGCGACTTTGTGGTACAATGTCTGTAGTCTACCATAGTCTAGCTTAGAGATGCCAAGTAGGGTTGGGGCTGCATAGGTAACAGTCAGTAGGAGGATACTCTGAGCGATTGCCAGCATTGTCTTAGGTAGCAGATTGGCGCTTAGATGGTACAGCAGCCAGAGTTTTTGGTGGATGTTTTTGGCCACCAAGTCTACATGTGGTTTTAGTGTGAGTCCTTGGTCCAATGTAAGACCTAAATATTTGAAGGACTATACCACTTCGATGGGAGAGCCGGATGAGGTGACCAGTGGGAGAAGATGTGCCCTGGAGAGACCCAGGGATTTGGGACCAAGCAAGAGTGTTTTGGTCTTGGTAGGGTTGAGAACTAAGCGATTCTCGACCAACCATGCTTCAGCCTGGGAGAAATCATCCTGGAGCAGGGGTCCTAGATCATCCTGATGTGGCGCCGCTCTGTAGAGTACTGCATCATCGGCATACTGCACAACAGAGCTGCCCCCGCAGTGGTGACAGAGGTCATTGATGAATAGGGAGAACAGGAGTGGGCCCAGGATGGAGCCTTGTGGCATGCCCTCCATTAGCAGTAGAGGGTCAGAGGTAGTACCTCTCCACTTGACTTGCTAGAAGCAGTCAGTCAGGTAGTTGCTGAAACAGTTCAGGGAGTGTTGATCCAGTCCAAGTGTGCTCATTTTGCTTAGTAGGAGTGGGTGATCCACCAGGTCGAATGCCTTGGTCAGACCTATAAAGACTGCCCCCGTGGGAGTGCCCTAGTCCAGGGCGGCTAGGACGTTGGAGGTAAACCTGATGAGGGCTGGGTCAGTCCCATGTTTTTGCCGGAAACCATGCTGTGAGGGGGCCAGGAGCTGATTGTTTTCCAGGTAGTCCCTTAGTTGGCCATAGACGAGCTGCTCCTGGATCTTTGCTAGGTGGCAAAGAATAGAGATGGGTCTGTAGTGGCCAATTGGATCTCTGGAACCACCCTTGTGGATTGGGACCACGTGGGCCTGTTTCCACATGGGAGGACAACTCCCTCCTGCAGGGATCCATTTATTAGCACAGTGATAGGTAAGGCTATGGCAGGGGCCGCAGCCTTAAGCAGCCAAGGGTCCAAACCATCGGGTCCTGGTGATCCCCTAGGTTTTAAAGATTGCAGGAGGGGTAGCACTTCTTTGACACGTACGGTTCTTAGGTGGAAATGGGGGGGGGGTCAGAGGGTCCTGCAATTCCTTGACCGAGGGACCCTGGTGACGAGGTTGGCAGTCTTTTCTGTAGATGGCCAGGTCCGTGAAGAAGCTATTGAAGGCAGCGGCGGCCTTTCCACCATCGGTTAAAGTTAGCCCACTGCAGTTAATATTGCCCTGCTGTGGTTTGTTTGTTCCGTTTAACAATGAGTTGATGCAGGTCCAGAAGAACTTAGGGTTGGACAGGGTGTCTCACTGAAGGACTTTGAGATATACTATATGCCTGGGACAGGTTACATCTCAATCTGGAGCGGAGGGAGATCTTGAAACTAAAACTTGCTGGATTTACAGGAGAGAGGTGGGGTTTAAACTTGTAAAGGGGGGAGGATCAATAAAAGATTGGCCCCAGGGAGGCTGTTTGTGGGTCCAGGTCTATGGCAATGGAAGAGTGAGGGGGAATGCGATGCAAATCTAAGGAAAATTGGGCAGAATAGGGATTGCGCAGGGTTGGGGGGGGATCGGATAGGGAGGAGAGAGCAGGGTGGAGCACAGTCCTGATTAAGGCCAAGAGCATGAGCAATAAAATGCCCGAGCTACAGGCTATGCTGACTGAGGGATCAGTGGACATGGCGGCAATTACAGAGACACGGGCCACCCAGAGAAATGATTGGGACATAAATTTGGAGGCCTATAAGATACTCAGGAAAGATAGGAGAGTGGGAAGAGGGGAAGGGGGTTGTGCTGATAGTCAAAAATCACGTTGTGGTTAGTGGAGTGGAGGAGGCTGAAGGGGGGGGTGGAGGTGATTTGGATAACCTTGCAAATGAGGGGGGAAAACATTGAAAATAGGGGTGGTATACAGGCTCCCTGCAATTGAGGAGACTCTGGAGGATAAACTGGTTGAGAATATCAAGGGTCATTGTGATCTTGGTAAGGGTAGGGTGGTGGTCATGGGTGACCTTAATATGCCAGGGACGGACTGGGACACCATGACATCCTCTGTAGCCAGGGAACAGTGACTGATGGATGTTTTTCAGGATGCCTTCCTGGTTCAACAGGTGGGGGAACCTACTGGAGAGGGGTGGATATGGACGTTGTCCTAGCGGACAGTGATCAGATAAGGGGCCTGGAGGTGTGCAGTCCACTGGCGGGTGGTGACCATGCCACGATCTGGTTTCTGCTGTATACAGGGGGTGAGGAAAACCACACTAACACAGCAGTGGTAGACTTCAGGAGAGCAGATTTCGTGGGCATGGGTAGGATTCTAAGAGAGAGGTTAGACAAAATTAAGCCAGACATGGATGCTGGAAGATTGTGGGAGACCATTAAAAAAGGGGTGCAAGAGGCTACTAAGTACTGTATAAAATTACGGCAAAAGCATGGTAGAACCAGTAAGCTATGTTGGTGGACTAGGGAGGTGAAGGAGCAGTGAGGGATAAAAAGGACGCTTACGCACGTTTTAAACACTCAAGGGGGGACTAGGAGCGAAGACAGTATGAAATATGGGCCAGGAGGGTCACCAGAGTGGTGAGGGGTGCCAAGGGATGGAGCAAAACCTGGCTAAGGATATCCGGGGGGGGGGGGGTTAGGTATTCTATAGATATATAAGAGAGAAGCAAAGAGAGAGGACGCAGATCAATAGCATTACAATTTTAGGGGGCTACGCTCAGGAAGCAGGGGAACAGGCAGAGGTGTTAAATGAGTACTTTGCCTCAATCTTTACAGATTGGGACTGGGGATCCCTACAGGCTGATGGGAGGGAAGAGCATTCAGCTAAGGTGAGAAGTCGGTCTGAGACCAGAGGACGGAGTGAGGCTAGGGTACAGACAGGACCAGACCCAGAAGGGGTGGGAAGGTTGAGTGAGGGGGAGGATTGGGGGGAAGAAATCACAGTGGATAGGGTGAGGGAGGCCCTCAGAAGCTAAAAACTGATAAGGCGCTGGGGCCAGATGGGCTACACCCGAGGGTTGTGAAGGAATTGGCAGAGGAGCGGGCAGCTCCACTGGCTGCACTCTTTAATACCTCTTTGCAGACAGGATGGGTGCCCCAAGACTGGAGGGTGGCTTATGTAGCGCCTATCCATAAAGTGGGGTCTAGAGAGGAGATGGGGAATTATAGGCCTGTCAGCCTAACGTCTGTGGTAGGCAAAGTAATGGAGGGCTTTATCAAGGAGAGGATTGAATGGCAGCTGGAATGGTTAGGGCACCAGGATGATAAACAGTATGGCTTCGTTCCAGGGAGATCATGTTAGTCCAACCTCGTAGAGTTTTATGACTGGGTGACAGGGGCCTCAGACAGACATAGGCCGGTGGACGTCCTCTACCTAGATTTCAGCAAGGCATTTGATTCAGTACCACATAATGGGCTGAAAAAAAATCTGGGGGAGATGGGGGTGGGTGGACAGGAGCTCAATTGGGTTGAAAATTGGCTCTTGGGGCATTCTCGGAGGATAATGGTGGGTGGGATACTCTCCTCCTCCAGGAAGGTAATCAGTGAGATCCCTCAAGGTTCAGTATTGGGGCCACTCTTGATCAATGCCTACGTCTCAGATATAGGGAGGGGGGGTTAGGAATAGGTTGAGCCTCTTTGCGGATGATTCAAAACTGGGAGCACTGGTGGATTGTGAAGAAGCAAGGAGGCGGTCCAGGGGGATCTGGATACTCTGGAGGGGTGGTCAAGCAATTGGGGACTGAAATTTAATGCCGGGAAATGTAAAGTACTTAATTTGGGGGTCAAAAACCTGGGCCGTGAATACACCGGGGGTCACACTTCAAGCCACATTAGGAGAAAGGGATTTAGGGGTGGTGATAGATGTCAAAATGAATAACTCTGAAATTGCATAAGAACAGCAGCAAAGCAAACAGGATACTGGGCTGCATAGCCTGGGGAATTATGTCCAGAAGGAGAGAGGTGATCCTCCCCCTATATAATGCCTTGGCCAGGACACAGCTCGAGTACTGTGTACAGTTCTGGAGACCTCATCTGAAGAAGGACATAGCGCTGCTGGAGAGGGTCCAGAGGAGAGCGACCAGGATGATTCAGGGCATGGAAGGGAGGCCTTATGAGGAGAGACTGGAAGAGCTTGGGCTTTACTTACTGGAGGAGAGGAGGGACAGGGGAGACATGATAGAGGTTTTCAAGTATGTAAAAGGAATAACCAGGAGTGGAACCAAGGAGCTGTTTAGGCTAAAGAGGGGAAACAACCAGGGGCCATGAGTGGAAGCTGGAGGGGGGGGAACTGCAGGGGGGCGTAGGAAGCATTTTATCACTGAGAGGGTGGTGGAGCTGTGGAATGCGCTGCCTGGGAGGCTGGTGGAGGAGGGCACAGTGGAGGGCTTCAAGAAGGGGTGAGACAGGTACAAGGTGAAACTGAAACTAAAAAAGACCCTCTTGGGGGCTAGGTGGGCGGTAAGGCAAGCAGCCACTAGGTTGCTGGCTTTTGAGCAGACAAGACAGACCATTTGGCCTATTCTGCTGGCTTTTAGTATGTATAAACTAATGGCTCAGGAAGTGGGGTTTATAAAAGAGGTACAAATGCATTCCACATTGGGAGACTTTTCAGGGAGACCACAGTCTCTTCTGCTGGGACGGGCTGCATCTTAGCAGGTGGGGTTCAACAGTTCCGGGAAAGAGACTTGAGAAGATAATCTCCTGTCACTTAAATTGAAACAGTTGGGAGGTAAGGGACATAAAATCCATCAGTTACCTCATAGGTCTGGTGATACAAATGTTTGTTCTTTTGTGCTGGCAAGTGCTAGGAATTTAAACATAACTAAGAAAACTGAACTTGAGTTGTACCTAATACAGAACAAAATTGATATGGCCATCATAACTGAGACATGGTGGGAAGACTCCAATGACTGGATGAACAACATCCAGGGCTATTAACTTTTCAAAAAAAATAGCATTGAGAGAAAAGGGGTGGAGTTTGCTGCTATATTAAGGATGACATATGTTGCCACCAAATTGAGAAAAATAAGGAGTCCCTTGTCCCCACTAAATCTATTTGTCTGGAAATCAAGTTCAAGAATAGACAAAAATGATACTGGGTAACTGTTACCGTCCACCTGCCAACTCAAAGAATTACAAGAGTACATTATTACAAGAAACTGAAAATGCCACCACCATGGGAGATGTCCTAATACTTTGAGATTCAATGCACCTGGCATCAATTGCCAGGAACGTACAGGAAACACTGAATTTGAGAAATATCTTTTCAGAGTTATAAGCTCCAATGGTGTGGGCCAACATGTCATCAGCCCCACGAGGGGAAATAATATTTTAGATCTGGTCATAAGAAACATAGGCAATGGTATATCTGATATATGCGTACACAGCCCTCTAGGTTCTAGTGATCACTGCAAACTTACTGGTTCCCTGGTGGCAAGGAAATATCCCCATACAAATCCCACTACCTTTAGGGACTACGAAAGAGCCAACTGGGAAATTATAAATAACTCCCTAGCCAATATAGACTGGCAGATTCTTCTTGCAAACTAGGATGCACCAGAAAACATATAAGAAGAGATTAACGGAGCTCAATATATATACCCTAGAGCAAAGGAGGGAAAGAGGTGATATGATCGAAACATTCAAACACCTTAAGGGCATTAACAAGGTGAAAGAGTCTAATGTTTCAATACAAGAAAAATAGCAGGACAAGAGGACACAGCATGAGACTAGAGGGAGGCTGATTAAGGGGTAATGTAAGGAAGTTCTTTTTCACAGAAAGGGGGTGGATGCATGGAACGGCCTACCTCAGGAAGTGGTGGATATGAATACAGCACAGGGTTCAAACAGGCATGCAATAGGCATAAGGGAGCAATACAGATGAGTATGAATAGATAGCCCATTGACAGAGCAATGGCCAATGGCACATTCACAAGGTAGAAAAAGAAATGGAAAGACTAGATGAGCCTTGCAGTCCTTATCTGCTGTCAACTTCTATGTTTCTATTTGGGGAACTATTAAAACCGTAATCCAAGAGCTGGAGGAAATATTTGTACCCATGGTTAAAAAATATAACAACAAAGGCTGCATACCCACACAGCCAACTAAATCAGAGCAGGAACAAATAAAAGTCAAGAAAAAGTTATACAGGCAATCCAAAAAAAGTGTCGAACCGGAGAGAATGTAAATAATTACAAGAAAGAATTAAGGAAGCTTGAACAATTAATAAAAAAAGGAGAAATCTAATTTAGAACGCAGAGTCACTTTTACAAAAGATAACAAGGCTTTCTTTACTTACATAATAATAGAACTGCATCCAACACAAGAAAAACTTACTCACCTTAGTAATTATGTTTCTTCTAGTGGAGTCTAGCTGTATTCTGACATACGCAGTTAGGTCCTGCCTTTCAACTGCCCCGGAGAACAAAGGGTTAACTTTTCTATGCCTTGCATAGAACGTTCATCACGAGCTGGGTTGAAGCTTCTGTCTGCTGTTGTTTAAACTGCAACCGTCAGATCTTTACGAGCAAAGACTCATTAGGTGTTCTGTGTGGAAACTGTAAAATTCTTACTAGCCAACTGGCAAATATATAAAATGTTGTTTGGTTTCAAAGGAAGACTCAAGTCAGGAAACCCAAAAACAAAAACACATCCAAAACACAACATCCCACCCAAACAAAAAAGAGGGTGTAAAAAGGACACCCCTAGGGTGCCAGCACTGCTCCTGTCCACCCACATTCCAAAAACTAGGTTCTGAGAGAGAAGGCGGGGGGAGGTCAGAATACAGCAAGACTACACCAGAAGAAACATAATTACTAAGGTGAGTAATGCTTTCTTCAAACAACATGAAGTCTTGCTGTATTCTGACATATGCAGACTACCAAGCAGTACCTCCATGGAGGAGGGACAGAACCTACTTTGGGAATAGGCTCTGAAGTACTGCTGTGCCAAACCGAGCATCACTCCTAGCCTGGATGTCCAGGGAGTAATGTTTGGTAAATGTATGGACTGTTTTCCAGGTGGCTGCTTGACAAATTTCTGAGAGAGGAATATCCCTGGCAGCAGCCAGGGAAGCAGCTGTACCTCTTGTGGAATGAGCCCTCAGGCCTGAGGGTGGAGTTCTACCCAGTTTTTCATAGCAGAATTGTATACAAGAAACAATCCACCTGGCAATAGATCTCTTAGTGGCAAGTTTGCCTTTACCAATTTCTCCGTAAGTAAGAAACAACTGGAGGGATTCAAACCTGTGACCCTTGGTATGCTCTATGTAGTAGCTAAGGGCTCTTTTAACATCCAAACTGTGTAGCCTCCTCTCTCCTGAGGAGGAATGGTCAGTGAAGAAAATGGAGAGATACAGACTGGTTGAGGTGGAAATCTGAAACCACTTTAGGTAAGAACTTTCTGTTAGTTCTAAGGACCACTTTATCTCTATGAAAAGAGATGAAATCAGATTCCACTGACAGGGCTTGCAATTCACTGATATGTCTGGCAGAAGTAATGGCTACCAAAAACACAGTTTTCCAAGTTAAGTACTTAAGCTCTGCTGAGGACAAAGGCTCAAAGGGGGGTTGCATAAGCTGAGCAATGCAAACATTAAGGTCCCAAGCAGGAGCAGGATCCTTAAAGGGGGGGACTGGTGTGAAGCAATCCCTTGAAAAACTTACAGAATACAGGATGAGATGACAGAGAGGAAGACTTGCCTACTGACAGGAAAGCAGAAGCAGCTGCCAAGTGTACTTTGAGGATAGCTGGTCTGAGGCCTAGGCCATTAAGATGGACCAAATAATCCAGAACCGTAGGCAATTCAGCAGAGTCTGGAGAAATATTCTACTTAGAACACCAAATGCTGAATCTTTTCCATTTGGAGTTGCAAGTCTTTCAGGTGGAAGGCTTTCGAGAAATCTTAAGGATATCCAGAACCCCTTGGGAAAGATGCAGATCTGCAAACTCTAACTCTTCAACAGCCAAGCCTTGGAGACTGAAGATTCGGGTACCAAATCCTCCCCTGAGAGGAGGTTGTAATTCCTGGGAAGAGACAGGGTAAGGTGGACTGTTAGGGACAGCAACAAGGGATACCATGGCTGTCTGGCCCAGTCTGGAGCAATCAGAATGACTTTACATGGTTGTGACCTTATCTTGACTAACACCCTGAACAGGAGAGGAAAGGGGGTAAAAGCATATAGAAATTTCCATTCCCAGTTCAGAATCAGAGCATCTAGGGGGACTGAGCCCAAGACTGGGGGTCTGCAACAAAAGAGAGAAAGTTGGTGATTGGCCGGGGCTGCAAAAAGATCTATCTCTGGAGTGCCCCATCTCGAGAAAATCACTTTCAAAATCAGAGGATCCCGGGCCCGTTCGTGATGGCCCTGGGATATTCTGCTCAGTGCATCTGCTAGGACATTGTCCTTCCCTGGGAGGTGAACTGCTATCGGAGAGGTTTGCAGAGAACAGGCCAGGGACCACAACTTCATTGCTTCTGTGCACAAGGCCATAGACCAAGTGCCTCCTTGCTTGTTGCTTTACCACATGGTGGTGGTGTTGTCTGTTCCGACCTGAACCACCTTGTTCTGTGCAGATTTGGAAAAAGCTTGCAGTGCCAGAAACACTGCTCTGAGTTCCAAGAGACTGAAGTGAAGCAGAGATTCCTGAGGTGACCACAGTCCTTGGGTGGTAAGATCTCCCAAATGGGCTCCCCAGCCCAGCAGGGAAGCATCTGTGGTGAGTATCCTGAATGAGACTGAGTGACAAATGGAACCCCTTGTCTCAAATTGTCCTGATCCTGCCACCATTGCAAGGCTCGGATCAGGGTTCGAGTCACTGGGATTAGTTTGGTAAGGGAATCCTTTCTTTGGGACCAAAAGGCTCTTAAGTGGAACTGAATGTCCCTCATTTGGAATCTTGCTCCCTGGACCACTGCTGTGGAGACTGCCATGTGGCCCAGTAGCTGAAGGAAATGCCTTGCTGGTTGAGACACCTGAAGGGTGAATGAAAAGGCCAGTTCCATAAGGGTCCTTGCCCTTTCCAGGGGGAGGAAGGCTCTCACCTTTACCGTAGCCAGTTCTGCACCTATGAAGGCGAGGAGCTGCACTGGTTCGACAACTGACTTTGGTAGGTTGAGAAGGAATCCTAAGGAAGTGAGCACTTGCTGGGTCACTTGCAGATGTGACTTGACTTGGTCTGGAGACTGACCTACTATGAACCAGTCGTCCAAGTATGGGAAAATGGAGATCTTTTGTCTTCTTAGGAAGGCAACAACTACTGCCAGGCACTTTGTGAAAACCCTTGGGGCTGATGTTAGGCCAAAGGGCATTGCTCTGAATTGATAGCGCCTGAGGTTAACTTCGAACCTGAGGTACTTTCTGTGGGAGCACCTGATGGGAATGTGAAAGTAGGCATCTTTGAGGTCCAGGGGCTAGCCAGTCCCCTGGCCTTAGCGAGGGAAGGATAATTCCCAGAGTTACCATTTTGAACTTTGGCTTTAAAAGATGTTTGTTCAGATATCTTAGGTCCAGGATGGGTTGCCACTCTCCTGTCTTTTGGGGGTTAGGAAGTACCTGGAGTACAATCCTTTGCCCCTGTGTAGGGTGGGAACTCTCTATAGCTCTGAGAGCTAGGAGAGAAGAAACTGCTGCCTCTAATGCAAGGGTCTCAGAGATTTGCAGGTGGAAAAGATCTGGCTCTCATCTTGGGAAATTTTTTGAAGCTGAGAACCAGTCCCTGGCTTACTACTTCCATGACCCACTTGTCTGATGTAATAGACATCCAGTCCTGGACAAAGTAAGCCAGCCTGCCCCCTACTGGTATAGGAGAATCGACCTGGGCAGACCCATCAGGGTGTCTGCTTGGCAGGGGCTTTAGACTGAGGGGTGGATGCAGGCCTGCTCATCCTGCTTCTGCCTCTCCATCTAAAGAACCCTCTCTGCGAAAAGGGACGAAGAGGAGGCCTGAGTTTGATAAAAAGGCATTTGGAAAGGCCTGCCCCACCCCTGGACTGCTGCTGCCTTTGAGGAGTTGCTTGCCTTTCTTTGGCCTGAGCACTCCTGTAAGTGGTCCTGTACTCGTCCATCTTCTTCATGCAATTCTCTGTCTGCTCCCCAAACAGAGAATTACCAATTACAGGAAAATCCATGGCCTTAGCCGGGGTGTCCTGTGAGAGGCTAGTACATCTGAGCCAAGCCATCCTCCGAAGAGCCACAGATGTAGCCATGACTCTTGATGATACATCATTGGAGTCTACAGCAGCATGAAACTGTACTTTCGATGCTTCAATCCCATCTGCAGCCACCAGCTCCAGCTCCTTGGCAAGCTGGTCGGGAGCCTGTTTAGCCAGTGCCAGTACAATGTCCCACCTGGACTTCTGGTACCTGGCTGTATAGGCCATATAGTTAGCCTGCCTGAGTCCCAAAGATGCTGTCATGTATTGTTTCTTTGCCATGGCATCAATCTTCCTGGAGTCCTTGACTGGGGGTGTGATGCCAAGGGAATGTTTGCCTTATCACAGGCAGCAGCCTGCACAACCTCAACATGGCTGCATTGCTGAAAAAGGAACTCCATGTCTGAGACTGAGAGAGTGTACCTCTGGTCCATTCGTCTGTCCACAGGAGGTTTAGAATTAGGAGACTTAAGAATTTTTTGTGTCTGTTTCCCAAAGGATTTGTGGAGGGGAATAGACAGTCTCCTGGACTCTGGGATGTCCATCATCTCAACATAATCAGGCTCTTCTTGATCCTCTACTGCTCCCTCCACAGGAAGCTGGAGGGTATCAGCCACCTTTCTGTAGAACATGTAGTGTGAAGGGGACTCAGAAAGCCTAGGAGGAGAAACACCTGAAGGTCTGTCTGGGGAGATGTCCGGGTCAATAGGCACATCCAGACTTTCACCATCACCATAATCATCCTCATACTCTCCCTCCTCCTCCTCCGGTTCATAAAATTCTTCCAAAGTATAATCCGGAACCGAGAAAACTGACCAAACTGAGCCCCTGCCAGGTGGTGCTGGTTCGGTCGGAACCGAACTAAGTGAGTGCACAATCCTAATCGCCTTGGCTATCCCATCGGCGGATGGAGTATGAAATTCTGGGTCCGAACCGGTCGATTTGTCTTTTCTTTTCCTTTTTGTCGGAACAGACTCCTTGGAATTGGCTCTCCTTTTGCCGGAAAAAGTATTGCCCTGGTCAGAGGGCACTCCTTCTGGTTCAGTCGGAACCGAACCGGGCTGGCCATCCAGGTCAGCGGACTTCTCGGCCTCCCTTTCCCTCAGTCTAACTAATCTCTTCTCTAGGGTAGATTTGGGAAAATTCTTGCAAATTTGGCAGTCTGAATCGAGGTGGTCAAACCCCAGACAATAAACACAGGTGGTGTGGGGATCAGCCTTAGCAAAGACCTCCCCACACGCACTGCAGTGTTGAAACCCAGTGAGCCCGTTTTTTTCCTTGGGTTTCTCAGACATGGCCAACCTAACCAAAAACGTACCCTTTTTTCAGCAATCCGCCAGGCAAGACTCCCCTATCGGTTCCTGACTGTGTCACGGGTTTTGGAAAAAAACGTAATTAAATCCGTTTTTTAGAACCGATATGGACCGGTAACCACACTCTAAAGTAAGCACAAGTTTTTTTACCTCAATTTGATCGGTTCAGCCGAACCGATCCACAGTTTACAAGTTCCTCACAGAAAACAAAAACCTATCTAGTACTCACGGTACCACAGACAGAGACTTGAACCGACTATGCAGAAACAACAATTCGGTAGAAATCGACCGAAAACCGACACTTCAACTGACTTTTGAACCGAGCAGCAGTAGAAATCTCTGGAGCGACTGTTCAGAGAGGTGGAGTAAAGAATTTGTCGCAGTTTAAACAACGGCAGACAGGGGCTTCAACCGAGCTCATGATGAACGTTCTATGCAAGGTATAGAAAAGTTAACCCTTTGTTCTCCGGGGCAGTTGAAAGGCAGGACCTAACTGCATATGTCATATTACAGCAAGACTTCATGTTGTTTGAATAGGCCCCTTATCACATAAAAATATAACCATAACTGACACTGAGGAGATGGCACAGTCATTTAATGAGTATTTCATGTCCGTGTTTAACGATAGAAACAGACAGAGTGGTTCAATACCTAATACTAGTCTTCCCCCTAGGGACGTCTCGCCAAGTCAGGTTCTAAACCTATTAAAAAATATAAAGGGATACACTTCCTCAGGTCCTGATGAAACACACCGCTTATTCTTAAAAAAAAAAGTCTGATCTTTTGGCTCACCCCTGTCTATATTGTTTAATGATTCACTGAAAACTAACAATGTTCCATTAGACTAGTATAAGGCTTTCGTGATTCCTATAGACATAAAGGGGAAATAGAAACCAAGTGGGAAACTAGACCTATCAGTTTAACTCCTGTATGTTACAAAATTATGGAATGACTACTCAAACTGATGAGGAAATAACAACATTGAAATTACAGGACATCTCTCAGCACGGATATAAGAAAGGCCCTTCATGTAACACCAATCTGATAACATTTTATGAGCACGTCAGTAAAAGTATAGATAGAGGAACACCGTATGATGCTGTCATGTTAGATTTGGGAAAGGTCTTTGACACGGTACCTTATGATCACTTGGTTGGCAAGCTTTACAGTGTGGGAATTAACTCTTACGCTGTGAGATGGATAAAGAGCTGGCTTTCTAATAGAACACAAAAAGTAGGAGTGAATGGTATGTTATCTGGGGAGGGTGATGTGAGCAGTGGAGTGCCTCAGGGCTCTGTGCTGAGTGCTGGGGCCAGTACTATTTAGACTATTCATTAGAGATATGGGATCAGGAGTTAATAGTCCCCTAATAAAATTTGCAGATGACACAAAAGTTGGGGGAGAAGTGGATTGTTTAGAGAAACATACAGTCCTATATAATGACCTAATCACTATACAAAACTGGGAAAATAACATGTCCTTTAATCCTGAAAAATGCATAGTGTTGCATTTTGGAAGGAACAATCCAAGATATAACTATTTCATGAATGGAATTCTACTAAAAAAATCAGTAAATAAAAAAAGAGATCTGGGAGTTATTTTAACACCCTCTCCTCTCCCACTTGGATCATTGTGCTATGGTAGCCAGGAAAGCTAATTATTTAATTCATGCAATCAGGTATTCCGTTGTGACAAGAGAGTTCCAGTGCATTATACAGATATACAAAACATTTGTGATGCCTCACCTTGTCTATGAGTCTCCTTTCTGGTGCCCTCACTTAAAAAGGGATATAAAAATATGCTAAAGACCTCAGAGAAGAATAACTAAAATGTTACAGGGTTATCGTAACATGGACTGTGGTAATAGATGAGAAAAACTGGGCCTGTTTAGTCTACAAGAGAGGAGACAAAGAGGGGATCTTCTATTTCTCTACAATATACTTAAGAATGAGGACCTCACAAAGGACCTAGGAATTAAATTCAATGAAAGAAGCACTCAGTTGAGGTCTCATAATAAGCAACTCATGGATCAAAGGGCAAAGACAAATAAAAGGTTGAATTTTTTTCACTGTAATCGGCCCGTATGTGGAACTCATTACCTGGATTCTTAAAGTAAAAGACAATGGATAGTTTTAAGCAAGAACTCAACAAATTTATTATCCATTCTAGAACCAGACAATGATCTACTTAATGGTGTGAGACAATCATGATGGGCTTCGGCCTTCTTTTGTCTCACTGTGCCAAGATACAAAGACCTTGCGACTGACAGGAGAAGGCCTGCAATGCCAGAAATACTGCCCTGATCTACAGGAGAAAGTGTTTCTGGACCGTCTGCAGGCACCAGATGCCATTTACTGTGAGGTCCTCCATGTGGGCACCCTACCACAGGACTGAAGCATCTGTTTTGAGGACATTTGTTGGGGATTGCTGGAGGAAGGTAATGCCCTCTCTGATGCTGCTTTCTTCCTGCCACCACTCTACTGCCCTGACCAGTGTTTTTGTTACTGTCACTACTTTTGAGGGGGAGCCCCATCTTTGAAACCAGTGGTCCTTTGGGTGGCACTGGATGTCCCTCATCTGAAACCTGGGCCATGGTACCACAGCTGTGGAAGCAGCCATATGTCCCAGTAGCTGCAGAAAACCTTTTGCAGATCTTGGCTGGCCCACAGTGAAGGATTTTGCTGTGGCAATTAGAGCTGCTACCCTTCCTTGCGGGAGGAAGGCTTTCCCTGCAGGGTATCCAGTTCTGCACCTGTGAACAAGTTCCATATGTGACTTTTTTCTTTCTTCTTCCCCGAGCCCTGGCAGGGGCTTCGGCCCTCTGAAGGAGGACTCTCTCTCGGGTTCCGTCGTTCCCGTACTCATTGACCCCGATGATTCCCCCACGGTTTGCCCCCCATGGCAGGGCCAGGGTGGTATGCCTCCCAGGGAGACCCAATCCAGAAGTCGGGTCAGCCCTCAGGTGCGGCGGACTCATCATAGAGCCCTGCCAGGCTCCTTTTCCTCCTTTTCTTCTGCCCCCCACTGATGTGACCACATTGGAGCGTGCCTCCCAACCCATATCGCCTCCAACCACCACCAAAGGGTGATCAGCAGGCAGGACGACATGACACCTTCCCCCCAAGAGATGACAGCAGTCCTCCGGTCGCTCAATTCTCTCTCCCCCTGCCAACCCCCGGCAGCCTGGGCTCATTCCCGAACCCTGGTCACTGGCGTGGCGCAAGGTGCAGCGACCAATGCCACAGGACTGGCCTCTATATGCAACTTCTGCAGATTTATCAGGGACCCCAGTTTTAACTGTGTGCTCTGGACCTTACACATAAAGCACCTTGTCTCTTGTTCTGTTTTCCCTCAGACCAGACAGCCATCCTGGTAGGGAAAAAACTACCACACCTTGCCTTCTCAGGTGTGCTGCCATCACAGCTAAACACTTGTGAAAACCCTTGATGCTGAAGTGAGGGAAGGGCCACAAACTGGGACTGGTGATTTCCCAGTATGAATCTGAAGTATTTCTGTGAGAAGGTCTGACTGCGATGTGAAAGTAGGTGTTTTTCAGATCTGGTGACCGTAGCAAATGATGATATTGCTGTGCCCAGTGTGACCATCTTGAACCTTTTTTTTTTTTTTTTTATAAATGTGTTTGTTCATGTATCTGGGGCCAGATATTCAAAAGTTGGTGCTGGTGCTAACAGTTTTTTTTGCCCATGCTATCTGGGTTTGTACTTGTTTACGGGTGGTGCCTATATTCAGAGGCCCCTGTAGTGTGGGCTAAAGATGTCAGCATTCAAGCACTAACATAATGCTGCCCCCTTGCAAATGAGGGGGTCTCCTCCTGGATATGGGCACAGCAGCAAACACAAGTTACTCACATGTAATAGTAGTTCTAGGAGTGGTATATGTTGTTCATCCATACATGATGGCATGTCCCTTTAAATCTTGCCAGAAGGTCTAAAAGCTGGCTCCTTCCACCCACCCGGGTGGTATATGCTCCGGCTCTGCCCCATAACACCAAATCTTTCCTGCTGGAAGCAAAGGTTGTGCACTGAAGCCGGGGAGGTCGGGTGGGTCAGTGTGGATGAACAACATATACTACTCCTAGAAAGTACAGTTACATAAGAACTTACCATAACAGCAGATCTTCCAAGGACTGTCTCTTGCATTAAGTCATTACTTATGAGCGTATCCACACATGGCAGCTTCTTCCAGCAGTCTTCCATGGGGGCCGCACACACAACATCACTTCCTGTGGATGTGTATAAGAGTGGGCAGCCCCCAATATCCTCTGTTCACCGTCGGCTTTGGCGAGCACGGCCTGGACCGAGGTAAACGAGGGCCAGAAAAACAGAGAACAGTGATCCCACCTAACGTCCTGAATTGCAGATTCGAGGCAACAAGGCAGGGGGACTTACTGCAACAGACAGTCCTCGGAAGATCTACTGTTAAAGTAAGTTCTTACGTAACTGTACTATCTTCTACAGACTGGTCTCTTGCAGTAAGTCATTACTTATGGGAGATTACCAAGCAGTAAAATCCAAATGGGAGGAAAGGCAAAGCCAAAGATGTAAAAGCACAATAAAACATCAACTTCAACTGCACCCCCAGAGGCAGATAGGCTGGGGTGGGGCAAGGACTAAATGTTTGATAAGTAACAGAAATGTCCAACGCAAACCTCTTCCATGCAGGCAGACAGGCCAATGGTTAGCAAAGACATGTGGCATGAAACCAGGAGAAATGTCCAACTCAAACCCCTTCCATGCAGGCAGATAGGCCAATGGTTAGGCGAAGACATTTGGCATGAAACTAGGAGAAATGCCAACTCAAACCACACCCGCTCAGGCAGAAATGCACAAAGGTGGGTGAGGACAGAATGCAGGAGGCATGATGTAGAAAGAACTGTAGGTGGCCAGGCACAGTGATTCATGCTGACAAGACAGAGGTCGACAGGCCCTGGCATAAAGTCAAAGTCAGTAAATAGACAAGGAGAGTGGATCAGATAGTACAAAAAGGAGCACCAGGGAAAAAACATCCCAGATGGTCACAGGAAGGAACAACCGAAGGGCTCCAGCAGGGGAAGTGGCAGGAGTTCCAAACAGATCCGCATGGAGGAGTCAAGCGTCCAGTCCCGGAGCAAGCCTCCAAGAAAGATAAAGAGATCCCCGGGTGCCTCTGAGACCTGTAAGAGGAGGTGGGGGATACCTGAAAAGCGGGTTAAGGCGCAGAAGCGTGATAGAGGTCCTGAACAGACCAGAGGGTATGCCCTGAAGCCTGAAGGGAAGAATCCAGGATGAACTAAGCACCAGATCCAATCAGCAGGTTCCCAGAAAAAGGGGACATCGGCGACTGACAGCAGGACGCAGGGCGGCAAACCCCGAAACCCACAGCCAGGTGAAGCACTGAAGGGTGACACCGGAGGTCGAGAGGTGGGCCAATGCACTAACAGCATCGAAGCACGCATGGAGCAGGTGATGGGAAAAGGAGAGCATGGCAGACAGTGGCTGAGCTGATCAGGGCCACAAGGGGCAGGCTGAGCGGAAGCAGGACGAGACCAAATATGAGAGAGTGCCTGAAAATACGCAGGAATTAAAGGTGAGACAACCATGGTAGGCTCCTCGGGAACGCCGAGGGCAGCCATGTCCCGCAAAGGAATCCTGATCTGCAGCAGGGAAGCCAAAAGCATGCCGGATCTGGAGCATGAGCTCCATGAAGGAGGGATCCGGGAGTGAGGGAGAGAGCGGGGAGTTCAGGCTGGACAGCCTCCAAAAAGGAGGACGTGGACGGGGGGACAGAGGTCCCCACCAGGAACATCCCACATGAAAGGATCCCTCATCCCAGAATCTCCATAAAGGGAGTTCACATAAATGGAAGGGGGGGGGAGGCAGGAAGCACTGGATCCGGGCGCAGGCGCCCAGGCAGAGGAGAGGGGAATGGGACGAGGCCAGACTGCAGGACCTCCAGCAAAATGTGGACGATGCCCAGCACTTGTGATGGGGGGAGGTCCAGAAATGGAGGGCGCACAAGGGTGGCACTAGGAGGAGGGTGAGCCTGCCTGTGAACTGCTGACCCCGAATAGCAGGGGAAGGCACTCTGACCCCTTTGGTCCGGGACCGGCAAAGAGGTAAGGGACTCAGGGTTGTGTCTCCTCGGTGAGGCCAAAGGCCCAGGAAAAGTCACATCCAAAACGTGCAACGGCAGGCGACGGGGGAAGAAACCCCTGAGGATGCGGGAAACAAGGTGCCGTGCTAAAGAGCGGGGGGCATAGCAGTCTAGCCCCGAGCAGGGTGTGTCCTGGTGCGAGGCCCTCATCACCAAGGGAAGCATCCCAGTTGAGGAGGGAAGGAGGACAGACTCCTCCACTGACGGTGGGATCAGCCCTGTCAACGAGAGACCAGAAACAATCTCTCCGTCGACAGTGGAAGCCGTCCCGTCTATGAGACATGCGAAACACGTCGATGCGAGAGGCTTCCCAGTCAAAGACGACTGCCCCTTCAATGGAGAATAAACCTCCATCAATGAGAGAACAGCAGAATCATGTCCCGTTGATGGGGGATGAGCTCTCATCGACGAGGGAGAGCAAAGAACACATGTCATCGACGGGGAAGCATCCCCGTCGACAAGGAACGTTCGGCTGATGGACAACACAACCCATTGACGGCAGACGTTCAGAAACAAGCTCTGTCGATGGGACAAGGCCCGTCAAAGATAAAACAAGCTCAGCAGACTCAGTCAACGGGGGAAGCAGCCCAGATGACGAGGAACCTGGTGGATATTCCCATAAGTAATGACTTACTGCAAGAGACCAGTCCGTAGAAGATCTACTGTTACAGGCAAGTAACCAGTGTTTCTAGGGATGGGGATATTTTGTTCTTATCCACACTTGTTGGCAGACTCCTAGCAGTTCTCCAGGAGGAAGGAGGGAGGCAAGGTGCACACCCCCTACTTAGGGAACACAGACTGGAAAACTGAGGCCCCAAAACCAGCATCCCGGTGTGACTCTAGGTCGATATGGTAATGGGTAATGAAGCTGTTTGCTGACTTCCAGGTAGCAGCCCTGCAGATATCCTGGATAGGGATGTCCCTAGAAGCAGCCACCGACACAGCAGTATGGTGGGTAGATTGAGCTCTTATCCCTCTGGGAGGCTCCTTGCCCGCCAACCTATAGCAGAGATCAATGCAGAATGTTATCCATCTGCCAATCGTCCTCTCTGCTGCAGGTGTGCTAGTTGCGGCTTCAGTGTAGGTGACAAACAGCTGGTGAACCTCGCCCCAAACTTCAGCCATTCGCTCCTTATAATGACAGAGTGCTCGTCTCAGGTCCAAAGTATGGCACCTGTACTTGGCCCTCCGAGGTGTAATTAGGGTAGTACACCAGCAGAATCAACACCTGATTAAGGTGAAACTCTGACATCACCTTCGGAAGGAATTTCGGGTGGGGGCGCAAGACAACCTTGTCCCTGTGGAAGTCAAGGTAGGGAGACTCAACAGACAGCACCTGTAGTTCCACCGTCCTTCTGACTGACGTGACAGCCACCAAGAAGGTGGTCTTCCACGACAGATGTGACATCTCACACCTGTGTATCGGTTCGAATGGCTTGCCCTCGAGTTTTGCCAAAACCAGCAGTAAATCCCATGAAGGTGGAGGTTAATGCACTGGAAGGAAAATGTGGTTGAGGCCTTTAAAGAAACGCCAGACCACCTTTTCCTGTGCCACGTCTGTTGACCAGCCTGCGCCTGGTAAGCGGAGATGGCTGCCAGGTGCACCTTAAGGGTCATAGACCGAAGACCTCCTCTGGAGAGAGACCAGAGGTAGTCAAGGATGCTAGCCACCAGACAGGACGAAGGGTCCAGGCCCTGACACCAAATGGAGAATATCTTCCATTTGAAGGCATAGCACCTCCTGGTTGACTCCTTCCTAGATGCCTCAACTACACTGAGTACATCGTCGGAGAGACCCAAAGCCTGGAACTCTAGCCACTCAGGAACCAGTCTGTCAGGTGCAGGGATTGAAGGTCTGAATGGAATACCTTCCCCCTGATTGATGGAGATCAGGTCCAGGCCTGCTGGAAGATGTCTCAGAAGCCTGGTGCTGAGGCTGAGGAGATCTGGACACTAAAACTGGCGAGGCCAGTCTGGGGCTACCAGGATCATCCTTGCATTGTCCCTCTTTAACTTAAGGAGCACCTTATCGATCAAGGGAAGTGGAGGGAAGGCATAAAAGAGGCCTGGGGTCCACGGCCTCGAGAAGGCATCCCCCTACAGCAAGCCCTGCTGAGGGGGGGGGACATGAAACAGCCACAGCTTGGTGTTCTGCCTGGAGGCAAACAGGTCCACCTGAGGGGTGCCCCACTGGGAGAACAAGCTGTGAGCTACCTCTGGATGGAGAAACCACTAGTGGAATGCCTCACCCACACAGCTGAGTGCATCTGCCAGCTGATTCAAGGCTCCTGCCACATGTATGGCTAGGAGATCTGCCTCCAGTCAGCTCACGAGGGTTCAGATGTGGAGCACTTCCCTGCACAGAAGCCAGCAGTGTGCGTCCCACCCTGTTTGTTGAGGTAGTACATGATCGTGGTGTTGTCCGTCTGGACTTGAACCACTTGACCCCAAAGGAACAGAGTGAATGCAGCCAGCACCAGCTGAACTGCTCGGAGCTCCAGCAGGTTGATATGGTATCAGGATTCCTCAGGGGTCCAGAGCCCATGGGTTCTGTGGTTCCCCATGTAGGCACCCCAGCCCATGAGAGAGACGTCAGTCGTGAGGACAGCCGTTGGCTTGGGGCATACAAATGGGATCCCTCCTTGCAGATGTTCCGAGACGGTCCACCACTGGAGGGCATCTGACATCTTCTGGGTCACAGTGACCAGCTGGTCGAAATGACCGTGTCGCTGAGACCACTGGCGGGCCAGCTCCCACTGAAGAGGGTACATATGCCACTGGCCCCATCGGACCACAGTGGTGCAGGCCACCACGTAAACCGCAAGTCGCAAGAAATCCCAGGCAGGACGCATTTACCCAACCAGAAATGACTGGGCAAAAGAAGAGAGAACCTCCCCACTATCCGCCAGAAGCCTGGCTCTGATGAAGACCTGGGGACTGATAACAGGCTGAACAGCATGGCTTGGAACTCGTACAGGGTTCCCTCCAACGCTGAAGTGGAGGAACCTTCAGTGGGACGGATGGATTGGGATGTGAAACAATGCATCCTGAAGATCCAGTAAGCAGAACCACATGTCCTGCTCGAGGGATGGTATGATCTTGGACAGAGTTACCATCTGAAAGGTGCGCGACCTGAGAAACTGATTCAGGTCATTCAGATTGAGAATGAGGCACCAGCCCCCTGTCCATTTTGGGACCAGGAAGTACTTGGAAACTAACCCTGGGTTGACCGGTGAGTCCACGACTCTGGCCACTACCTCCTTGTGGAGAAGTTGGGCAATGTCATCGCTGAGAGCCGACCGAGTATGGGCGGATACCTTTTCTTCCCGTGGGGCGCAGTTTCAGCTTAGGGAGTACTGCTCGAATTCCAGAGGCAGACCCTGGCCAACCACCTCCAGAACCCACCTGTCCATTTAAACAGTGGACCAGGCAGAAAGGAAGTGGTGGAGCCAGCCCCCATGGAAGGACCCAGAGTGGCTGTGGCGGGTATGGGGGTGGCTGCCCCCATCCCGTCACTGCACAGGCTTGGAGGATGAAGAACCAGCAGCAGGGCTGCCAGAACCTCTACCACCAGGCTTACGGGTCACGGAAGCCCCGGACTTGGGCTGAGGGCGCCAAGACTGAGCCTGCTGCTGCTGCCCAGTTTGATACTGGGGCTGCTTCACCACAGGGGAAGAAGGTTGAAAGGGCTTCTTCTTCTATGATTTCTTAGAACCCTGGGGTTCTTTCTGGGTGGAAGTAACGGAGTCCAAGGTGGTGTTGGACTTCTCGATATGATGAAGGTGACCATTGACTCCTGGACCGAACCAGTCAGTACACACGAAGGGAACGTCCACCAGTTTGTGCTGGGTGTATGCCGTAAAGGTTGAGACCCTCAGCCAGGCCCTGCAGCACATGGTGACTACAGCTACTACTAATTAGGCACAAGAATCTCCAATATCTAGGGCCATCTGGAGTTGCTGTTTAGCAACAGCCCGACCCTGATCATGGACCTGCTTGACTGTGGTCTGAAGGTCCAAGGGGAGATGAGGAAGCATCTCATCCAGGGAGCTCAAGAGGGCATGCGAGAAGTGTGCCATAATAACAGCTGAACTCGCCTCTCAGAGACCGAGCAAGGAAGCAGCATAGACCTTTCTGGCTGTATGGTCCAACTTTTTGGAATCTTTGTCCGGAGGTCTATCCGTGTCTCCTGAACTGCCTGAACGCCGGAACACAGATTTTGTCACCAATCTCTAGGCCGAGGGATGCTGAGTAATCCCCTAGGGGGCACTGATAGGGAACTGCGATCTGCAGGTCATACAAGCAGAACGTACAGGGCAGGAAGCTGGGTGCTGCCAAAGCTCCAAAGCCGGACCAGCTATGGCCTCTGCCACTGGGAAGGCCTCAGACGGGGAATTCCCTTTCCTGAGGATGTCAGTCAAGGGGTATTCAGCCCATTTTTTGACGGGCTCTAACAGCATCCCTGTTGATTTGGAGATGAGATGGAGAATGCCCATGAAGGACGTGGGACCAATCTCCCTTGGCAGACTCATCGAATCATCATCACAGGGATGTGAGTGCAGGTCCGAATCCTTGGACCGAGTCCAGATAAAGCTACCAACCACCTGAGTCACTGTCGATCCGCCACAGACGGTTGTGAGTAAGGGTGACTGACAACCTGTGCGAGAGACCCTGATTGGGTCGAGACTCCTTAGCAGGAGCCCCGAGGGAGGCTGCTTAGGTGGCAGCTCCACCAAAATAGGTGGAGAGGCCAGCTTCTGCCAAGCCAGGGGGGTCTTCACTGGTTCCGTGGGTGGAGGGACGGTGTTGACCGGCTCTGGAGGAGTCGGTGTCGGCATCGGTCTAGAAGGTGACAGACAAGTGATGACCGGAGTAGAAGCCAGGGTCGACTTCGGATTGGTCAGCATGAGCTGTTGCCACATGAGGTCCTCATAGCAACTATGCAACTTGTGTCAAAGCCTCTCCTTACCCGAGGAGGATGAGGATGAATGGCGGCGTCGCCTCTTCTTGGAGCACCACTTATGAGATTTCCTCGGCCTATTAGCCGAGAGGTCTGGGACCTAGAAGACGACCAGTGGGGTGAGTGACGGGGCTTCTCAAAAGGAGTTGGGGAGAACAGCGGCTCCTCCAGATCAGGGACAGTGATCAGTGGGGGGGGGGCACCAGCAAGATGGGTTTCGTCGGTCAGTAGGACCGGGGTCCTAAATAAGCAATTGTCAACCTCATCGGGCAACAACAGGTCAATGGGGTCGATTACAATTCTGACCTGGGCCTGACAGGGGTTCCATGAAGCCAGCGGCCAAGGTCGTAATTTCGACCGAAGTCGAGATAGGAGACTCCTGTGACCCAGAATTCTCTCTGTCCCAAGCCCGTTGATGTGAAGATTCTTCTCTCAGCCCTCTGTCATTTTTACGGGACTGGGAGATGTGCAAACTCGATGGGCCCTCCCCCTTCGTAGAGAAAGACTGGCACATCACTTTTCGGGAACTGGAGAATGAGGTGCCCAGTTTGAGAGGAACAAAAACGACAATGAAGAGGATTGTTCAGCAGCATGAGCTGCCTCCTCCTCGAAGGCTTTCATCTGCTCCAGTTGGTCAGCAGAACCTGCAGCGTCAGAAACCACATGACAGGCATCCTTAGATTTGATCGGAGGGTGCCATTTTTCCGGTCATCCAAGTTGTAAATGTGCAAGATGATCATCCAGAACCTGAGGATGGAAGGCACAGCAGAGATTGCAGGCCTGAGGGTCATGCACATGGCCCAGGCAGAAGACGTACGAGGAATGTGCATTGGTGTGGGACATTTTCTGTCCGCAAGGACACCGGCGGAACCTGGGCAAGGACTTGTCCTCCATCTCCGGTCGTGATCATGAACTTTCATGGAGAAACTCAAATGAGTTAATTCTGGTAAACTAGCCGAAATATTGAATGCCAGGGCCTACTTAACGCGGAGCGAAAAGGAAGATCTGGCATCATGGGGCAGAGCCGAGGCATATACCACCCAGGCGGGTGGGACGTGCCAGCTTTTAGAAGGGAAAGGGACATGCCAACAAGTGTGGATAAGAAAAACATATCCACATCCCTAGAATTTACGTTTTATCCTGATTTTCCTCGTTTCCCCCCTTGACTAGAGTCTCGGTCATGCATGAGCATGTGGAGGCATGTGCGCACCATGGTGCCAAGACGCCCTCCCTCTGCTTGCCACCCACCAGCCTGCACTGCCCTTGGACCTCCACCTGGGGACAGTGGAACCACGGTGGGAAACAGGGTTCCTCCCCAGGAGAGAACAGCTGACTTTCAGCTGCTCGATCCTGCTCCCTCGGGGCCCCCCCCCAGCTCCCAATGACCATGGCTCATTCCTGAACCCGAGTTGCTGGCGTGACATGAGGTAAAGTATCCAGCATCTCAGCCCTCAGTGCCACCAGGCCGGCCAGCAGCAATTTTAAAGGTTTGCATCAGTGGTAAATGGCACCCAAAGCAGGGCTATTTATCACCTCAGAAAAAACTTGACTTAACTGGGCACTAAGTCTGTGCCCCCACCCCATCCATGGCGGGGATGGCTGTATTGCAGCCACCTGCCCCTACTCACCTGTCCTGTGACTGTCAGACAGCTTCCTGGTCCCATCAGCTGTCCCACAGATTGGATACCAAGCCCTGGTATCTAGCGGCACCCCTGCCCCCCCCGGACACCCTCCCCGGTTCAACCAAATGTTCCCTGATGTCCAGTGACTCCCCACCCTCCAAGCACCCATCCAGTCTTGTGGCAATGTTACCCTGGTGTCTAGTGGCACCCTCCACTCTCTGAGCACCTGTTCCAGTTAGCATCAATGCTTCTCTGGTGTCTAGTGTCACCCCCCGCCAGTTAGTTTAAATGATTCCCTGGTTGTTAGTGACACCCCGCACCCTCCGAGCACCCGTCCTGATAATCACACCCCATTCCTGGTGTCCAGAGGCACTCCGCCCCCTGATCTCCTGTCCCATGTAGTTCACTGCACCCCTGGTATCCCAGTGGCACCCCACATCCCTCGGTCCCTCATCCAGTATATTATGCCCTATCCCTGGTGGCTAGTGGTACTTCCTCCTCCGGATCTGTTGTCCCGTGTTATCTAAAATATCTCTGCCATCTTGTGGTACCCCGCCCCCAAATGACAGTTGACAAACAGACCAGTGAACACTGGCGGTCCAGCAGCCCCAACCCCCTACAGTCAGACCACCATCCATACAACCCTCCCTTTACCAGCAAGCTAGGGACATGTGCTGACCCCCAATATGGCGACCAGCACAACCCTCCTCTCACCTCCTCAGCTGGTCACCGTATGGGCTACCAGTGAGCACATATACACTATGTATACACGTTCACTAGCAGCCATATGGCTGCTGTCCAAGGAGGCGAGAGAAGGGTTATGCTGGTTTCCATATCAAGGGTCAGTGCATGTACCCGACTTGCTGGTAAGCTGTGCCCTCCGCTCACCTCCTTGGCTGGGCCACCGTATGGGCTGCCAGTGAGCACATGTACATCATGTACAAACGCTCACTGGCAACCCGTACAGCAGTCGGTCGTGGAGGTGAGAGGTGAGCTGTGTCGGTCACCATATCAGGAGGTCAATGCATGTCCCCAGCTTGCTTGTAAGGGGGAGTAGGATGGGTGGTGGTTTGGGTGCATGCAGGGCAGGTGGGGGGCTGTTAAGACTGCCATTCAGGGGTTGGGGGTGGGACTGGGAGAGGACATGCCAACAGGCATAGAGTATAATACACAGGACAGGGATTAGGGAGTGGCTGGTGCCACTAAACACCAGGGATACAGTGAACTATACAAACAGGAGATCAGGGCAGGGGTGCCACTGGATATGAGGAATGGGGTGAAATAGGACAGGTGCTGGAGCGTGGGGGTGGGCCACTAGACACCATGATAACACTGATGCTAACTGGGACAGGTGATCAGAAGGTGGTGGGGGCCACTAGACACCAGGGGAACACTGACACTAATCGGGACAGGTGGTCAGAAGGCAGGCGGTGCCACTGGTCATCAGAAAACCAGTGATATTAATCAGGATGGCTAATCGAAGGGTAGGGAGGGGACCACTATACACCAGGGAAAAGTTGCTACAAATCAGGATGAGTGCTTGGAGGGTGGGGGTGCCACGGGACACCAAGGAACATTTGAAAGAATGTGAATGGGTGTTAAAGTTGGGTGCTGCTAGACACCAGGGATAATGTGGCAGGTGCACACAGGATGGGCACAAACAGACCACTGCTTCCCATGTAAACAAGCCCATAATGAGCATGTTAATAGTCCCTTAGTGCCTTGTACGCCCAATGGGCTCTTCTGCATTGTGCGGATGAATATCACGCCATGGCTCCCAGTGCTATCCTGTCCTGGGGCGCAATTCCCTATGGGCTGGATAGAGCTCGGGTCCATGTTGGGACAGTGTAGATTAACTCAGCACATACCAACATGGGCCGCTATTCAGTCAGATAGCACTGGTCCGCTATCCAACTAAATATAGTAGCCTCTGAGACAGACACAGGTGCAGCACAACCTTTGTGGCCCGCTTGCACCCATTTTTGAATATCTGGCCCCCGAGATCTAAAATGGGTTGCCACTCCAAATTTTTTTCTGGGTTAGGAAGTACCTTGAAAACAGGCCTTTGCCCTTTTGAGAGGCGGGGACTTTTCCCACTGCTTTTGCTTGTAGCAGTTTGTTTATTTCCAGTTCCAGCAGAATTCTTTCTGTGGGAGAGTGAGCTGAAAAGCTTCCATGTTTCTGCATTTGCAGACATTTTTTGGACTGCAGAGACAAACCCTAGCCCACCACCACCTCCTCCTCCAGGAACCACTTGTCTGTTGTAATGTTTACCCATAAGTAGTGGGCATAGCTTCCTCCCACTGGCAATGGCAGGGTTTTAAATAAACTGTGAAAATTGATTAGCTCTTTCTGCTAATCAATTGTAAAGATGCATAGCACTTGCCTCAATTTGATTACCAAACTAAAACAACTAAAATGCGTATATGTAACCACCCAGTCCCCCTGGGGTTACTAGAATCCCTTCAGTTACAGTGCTAGGGAGGGAGAGGCAGCTGGTGATTAACTAGTTAAACTGGTTTTTCACCTGCTCACTCTTCTATTTACTTGGTTTCAGCGGAGATGGAGGTGATGAGCTTATCTGGAACTCTCGCAGCAGCATAAGCCTTGGTCAGCTGTGAGAAGGGAGTTAGAATGTTGAGATGAGAGTCAGTGTGAGTTAGCAGCTTGAAGCGGGGGCATGAGAACTGCTCAGCTGAGCGCTCTGAGTTGAGAGCCCTGCATTCTCACCCTAGTCCTGGTAATTCTCCAGTTTGCCAAGAGAAGTGGTGGAAACCGTTTTCTACAGCAGGATCTCCTGATTTTCATCCCTGGAGGGGTGAAAAGGACTGCTAGGGGATGGATCCAAGGGGCAATCCCCTTTTTGATCCAGGATGTTTTGAAGCTGCCTGAAATGTCTAACAGTGAGCAGGATCTGACTTTTGCTGCAGAAAGCAAGTACATGTGCTGTTGTTTTCGCTGGTTAAAAGGGAAATGCACAACTTTCCGGTTCAGAAGTGTGAGACTGTTCTCATTTAAAGTTGGCTGAAGTGTGTGATGTCCAGAGGTATGACTATATCACATTGTTCGGGACTTTAGTTCTTCCACTAACAGTGTAGTGATTTAAATGCTGGATGCCAAAACTTCATTCAATAAGCATTTTCCGAAGTTTCTTCTCAAATGTTTAAGGTATAACTCTGAAAGAATGGCCGAGTATGGATTTGGGAGCAAATAGTGGGCAGATCCCCATCTGGAGTAACCAGTTCAGGACTACAGGTTCAGTAAGGGCACCTGGTTACGTCAGAAATAAGGCCAATGTCTGAAGAGGATTTTACCCCCTTTAGTAGGCTGTGCTACTTATTAGCGAAATGTATGTTCGGTTGTGGCCAGTGCCACTAGAAGCAATGATCAACGTCCTACAACATGTGGGAAACAGAGTACAAGTGTCCTGTCTGTAAATATGTTTTCAGTTGTGGCCAGTGCCACTGGAAGAACTGTCTTATGTCCTGTGCTATATGGGAATACAAGTGCAAGATGCTCTATGTCCTACAGTGTGGGAATACTAAGAGTTTCTATCAGATACAGTCAATGTTGTTGTTCTGCAAGTTCCTAGTGCCATGATGTGTAAACCTTGGGGACCCACCCTTGCTTTAGAGAACATCTTTTGGAATAAAGTCACATTCTAGAACCCCAACTATGGTCTGGACAGTTAAGTTATTGCTTCCTGTGTGGAGTTACTGGGTACCCCTCCAGAAGTGTAGGTCAAGCATAGCCCAAGCAAAAATTTATGTCCCTAGGACCTGGTTTTTGAAAAATACCTAATAGGTAATATTGCTTTTGTACACCCCCACCCCTTGATCTTTAGAGTAATGAGCCTGGTATACATTCTCAAAGCTAGGGAAGGTATCAATTGTCTAAATGTGTTCCGAGTGTCTGTGCCTAGTTATGGGTGCCAGGGGTAGCTTACTGTGTAAAGTAGTGTGGAAGAGGTTACATATACATACACTTTTTAAAATATATTTTAACCTAAATAAAAAATTCTCATTAAAATTAGCTCCGTCTTTGTGTGATTTGTTTCAGCTGAACGCAGGTACAAGCCTAATTAGCAGTACAGCTTAGGGTTACAGTAATAAGCTGTGTTTGATTCCCACAACCTCCACTTGCATGCTGTGTGACTCTGTGCAAGTCACTTTACCTCCCCTGTAAACAGACACAAGCCTAATAGGCAGTTAGACAAGGGTTAGAATAATGAGCTGTAAATTAGCTTGGTATATCCAGTAGACCTGGGTTTGATACTCACAATATCCACTTGCATGCGGTGAGTCTGGGCAAGTCACTTAATCTCTCCTGAAAAATAGGCACTTGTATCACACACACACACAGAAAAAACACACCCCATCTATGGCAAAACCTTCCCCCCATGACCTTCACCACCCTCACCACTCATGTCCTTTCCCTCTCACCCTTTTGACACTGAAATGAGGGGCATGGACACTAAGCATGAGGGACACCGGTCATCAGAGCAACATATACACCCACTAGGATTTTTTTAAACTGCTCTGCAAGCCCTGGGTTGTCTGCCCCTGCTACCCTACCCTCTGCACAGCCTGCAGGTTGTCCGCTCTGACGAGGTTGCTTGCCTCGTAGAACCTACCGTGTGCTGTCCGTCATAGTCCTTGCGGTTCCGGACCACCTCTGCCCAATTAGCCACATTTTCCCCTGTGGTCTCCAGGTTGGAACACAAGACGCCACAAGTCCCATTATTCTCAGTGCAGTCTGATGCACCCAGAAATGTGCAGCTTGGCACCTTTCTACAGTTAGGCGCCTCCGATCGATCAGCTCGCAGGAGTTAGGCACTTCCAACCAACCAGCCTGTGGGGGGGCACAGAAGAAAAAATTACTCACAGCAGTAATCTTCTTTCTTCCAAGGGGTCCTTTAGCATCAGTAACTGTTTTGCACTTAGCTGGCTAGGTGCAACTGCCCCGGAGGTGTGCCTTTAAGAGATATTTAAATGAGCTTAGGGCCAAGCCAATCAAAAGACAGGAAGGGGTGAGAGCTGTTGAAGGCTTCCGAATTTTTTTCAAGGAAAAACGAGGGCAAATGCCCCGAAAAAGAATCAGCAGGATTCAAAAAACATGCAAATGTCAACAAAAGTGGAAACAGCAACACGAACTAAAAACTCATCAATAAGAAATTCCAAATTTGGTAAAAGGTGACATAAAGAGCCCTTCTCCGACAGGTGAACTGGGGAGGAAGGGTGAGAGCGTACTGATGCTAAAGGACCCCTTGAAAGAAAGAAGATTACTGCGGTGAGTAATTTTTTCTTCTTACCCCAGGAGTCCTTTAGCATCAGTATCTTTTTTGCAGACTACCGAGCAATACCAAGTGGGAGGTGGGCAGAGAATCTACTTAGGAAAGAAGCTCTGCAGAACTGCCCTGCCACATCTGGCATCAGATCTGGTCTACACATCCAAACTGCAGTGTTTCACAAAGGTGTGCAAAGATTTCCAGGTAGCTGCTTTGCAGACATCCAGTAGGGGAATGTCCCTTGCTGCTGCAAGTGAGGCTGCAGTGCCCCTGGTGGAGTGGGCCCTGAGCCCCACTGGTGGTTGGTGACCAGCTTTCTCATAGTGGAATCTAATACAAGAAACCAACCAACGAGAAATAGTTCTCTTGGTAGCTGGTCTTACTCTGCCTTCATCCCCGTAGGTAAGGAACAACTTGAGTGGAACAGCCTTGGGACTGTCTAGTATGCTCTAGGTAGTGAAAGATGGCTCTTTTGACATCCAAGCTGTGGAGCTTTTGCTCGCCAGGAGTGGATGGCTCAGTAAAGAAGACAGGCAGAGTAATGGACTGGTTCAAGTGAAACTCTGAAACCACCTTTGGCAGAAATTTCCTATTTGTCCTTAGCTCAACTTTATCGTTGTGAGGGATGATGTAATTCGGCTCAGTGCATAGGACCTGTAGAGCTGAAATCCTCCTGGCAGACGTAATGGCTACTAGGAAGACTGTCTTCCAAGTTGCAAACTTGATGTGGGCCGTGGACATAGGCTCGAAGGGTGGATTCATGAGCCCATCTATGCAAAGGTTCAGGCTCCAAGGAGGCTGGAGGTGCAAGGGGCCTCTGAAAAACTGTTTAAAAATGTCATGTGAAGAAAATTATTTTTTTCTTTTCCACAGACAGGTAGGCCGAAAGTGCCGCCAGGTGTCACCTGAGGGAAGATGGTTTCAAGCCAGACGCCTGTAGGTGTACCAGGTAGTCTAGCAGCTGAGGGTCTGAAGCTGATAGGGGTTCATCCTTTTCGCTCTTGCACCAGAGGGACAATCTTTTCCATTTGGCTGCATAAGTCTTCTTAGTGTTCTTTTTTTTTCAGCCATCCTCAATATCTTAAGGACCCGTTCAGAGTATTGTGAGGATGGAAACTAACTCCTCAAGAACCAGGCCTTGAGGTGAAGAGAGTGCATGTCTGGGTACTGCACTCCTGTCTGAGGAAGGGTCAGCAGGGAGTGAGCTGTAGTCAGGTGAATGGGCCTGCTGTAGGACATTAAGAGAAGGAGAGGGTACCAGGCTTGCCTGGGCCAGTCTGGAGCCACTAGGATCATTGATGCAGGCTTCTGTCAGTTTCAGCAAAACCCTGAATATCAGGGGAAGGGAGGAAATGCATATAGGAACCTCCCTGACCAGTCGAGGATCAGGGCATCCAGAGGAAGTGTTCCTGAAACTGGGGCCTGCAACAGTACTGAGGAAGCTGAAAATTGAGAGGAGAGGCAAACAGATCCACGTCTGGTGTGCCCCACCGCCTGAACACTGTGGCTAGTATTTGCTTGTTCAGTGTCCATTCGCTCTGGTCTTGACTGATGTGGCTTAGCGCATCCGCCAGAGTATTGCGTTTGCCTGGGAGGTGAATAGCCAAGAAGCTGACTCTCAGGGAGAATGCTAGAGACCAGAGCTTCAGAGTATTCCTGATCTAGTATCACCCTGCTTGTTTATATAGAACATTGCAGTGGTGTTGTCTGTCTGAATTTGAACCGCTTGCCCTTCCATGCTGGGAGCGAAAGCTTTGAGAGCTGGGAAGACTGCTTCGAGTTCAAAAAGATTTATATGCAACTGTGATTCTTTGGGAGCCCAGATGCCACTTACTGAGGCACTGTCAAGATGAGCTCCCCAGCCCAAAAGGGAGGCATCTGTGGTGATCACCTTTGTGGGAAGAGGAGCTTGAAAAGGAACCCCTACCTGCAAATTTGCAGGGTTCTTCCACCACAACAAGTTCTGGAGGAACTGCTCAGACACAGGTATCAACTTTGAAAATTTGTTGTTTCTCTGAGACCAGCGAGCTCTGAGGTAGGCTTGCAGGAGTCGCATCCTGTACCTTACCCTGGACTACTGCAGTCATAGAGGCCATATGTCCCATAAGTTTGAGGAAATGTCTGGCTGGTCTTATCTGTCCCCGGGCGAAAGAATCTGTCACTGAAAGGAAATTCTGAATTCTTTCCTGTGGGAGGAAAGCATATCACTTCTGATATGCTTTCCTCCCACAGGAAAGCATATCACTTCTGAGTGTCCAGCTGGGCCCCTATGAAGGTGGGCAGCTGGGTGGGTTCTGGGTGAGATTTCTTTAGATTTACCAGGAAACCCAGAGACTCCAGAGTGCATTCTGAGGGAAAGAGACTTCTTGACCTGGCAAGGAGACTTTACTACTATGAGCTAGTCATCCAGATAGGGGTAGAGAGTGACACCCAGTTTCCTGAGGTGTGCTGCTACCACTGCGAGACACTCTGTAAAGACTCTTGGGGCTGAGAACACACCGAAGGGCACTGCGGCAAACTGAGTGACCCGAAGGAAGTTTGAACCTGAGAAACGTCCTGTGAGATCTCCTTATGGGTATGTGGAAGTAGGTGTCCTTTAAGTCTCGGGAGGCTAGCCAGTCTCCCTGCTGTAAGGACTGTATGACCAATGACTAAGTAACCATTTTGAATTTGGTTTTTTTCAGGTGTTTGTTTAAATATCTGAGATCTAAGATAGGTTGCCATTCCCCCTTTTCTTTTTTGTCAGAAAATACCTGGAGTAGAGGCCCTTGCCCTTCTCATGGGCAGTGACCCTCTCCACTTCTCATAAAGCCAGAAGGCTTTGTACCTCCAATTCCAACAGCAGCATCTGTGTTGAGGACAGAGGTCTTGACACCTGGGTATGCTTGATGTCTGACATCTGCTTGAACTATAATGGCAGACCCTTCTCCACTATCTCCAGCACCCACTTGTCTGATGCGATGAAGGACCAGTGCTGAAGATAGTGGGAGAGTTTGCCTCCAACTGGATGCGGGGAGGCGACCTGGACACTCACATCAGGACTTAAACTGAGAGGCAGATGGCTGGGTAGAGGAGGCTCCTCTTTGGCCCTTTCTGCCCCTACCTCTGAAAGACCCCCTGTACTGGCCGAAGTCAAATTAGGGATAGAGACTGTAAGGCCTGGGAACAAAACTTCTGCCCCTACCACCCGTACGACAGGATCTTGAGGAGTGGTAGGCTTAGGCTTGGACGAGTGGTTCTGCCAGGAGGCCCTGTACTCGTCAAATTTTTTCATGTAGTTAGTGGTTCTGTAATCAAACAACATATTTTGATCACAGGGAAAATCCATGGCCTTGTTCTGAGTGTCTGTGGTCAGACTGGTTGTTCTAAGCCAGGCAAAGCATCTCAGAGAGATGGCATGGCCCATCGCCCTAGAGGCTGCATCACTGTTGTCATCAGCCATGTGGAACTGGTATATAGTAGCTTCCAGGGCAGTGTTTGATGTATCCACCAGCTCCTGCACCACAGAATCTGATCCGTTGCGGGCAATAGCCTGGACAGATTTCCAAAGAGCTTTCTGATATTTGGCTGTGAACACCATGTAAGAAGAAAGCCCAAGAAGCAGGGAAGCTGTGGCATACATTTTCTTTGCTATAAAGTCAACTCTCTTGGAATCCTTGTCAGGGGAAGAAGGGAGCAAGCAGACTCCAGCTTTCTCACGAGCTGCCTGCTGCACTATACTCTTGTGGTTAGGGTGTGCAGACAAGAACTCGGTACCATTTTTAGACAATTTATATTTTCTCTCAAGCCGCATATCAACCCCTGATACTGAAGTGGGGTGCTGAAGCACATTCATGGTATTTTTTCTAAATGCATTATAGATAGGGACGACCGGGGTCTTTGAGAATGGAAGACTTCTTATCTCCCTATAATCTTCGTCTTCATCAACATCCTGGTTGGGCTCCTGCGTAGGGAGGTCCAGGGTGTCCAGCATATTTTATATAAATGTAAACATAGAGGAAGGATCCTCGTGGACACCTGAGGGATCCCAAAGATGAGGGTCCGGGGACTCTTGTGGCTCAAACCCCTCAAAATCCACGTCAGGGGCATCATAAAACTGATCATCATCAGCGTCACCCTCACAGTCACAGTCTACAGAAGAGAGAACTGTGGAAGAGTACTTGCCTGCCCCAGTAACTAGAGGACCCATCTTTTGAAGGGTCTGAAACAGTTGCCATGCTTTTTCCATTTCTTGCACTGATGGAAGAACCTGCACAGACTTGGTTTGCAAGTGTTTTGTTTTTTCTGTATGCTTTAAGCTGCCTGTTGTCTTGCTACTGGCTTTCCCAGGCATAACAGGAGCATTTTTACCTTGACAGAGTTTCTTTTTAGCCACTTCATCAGAGGCTTGATCAAGCTTCCTTTTTTCGTCACTCTTATTATTTTTTAATTTTTGAGGAATGTCTCATTTGGAAGCTTTGTTTTTTGGCTGGGATCTGGAGGGTTCCTCAGCATCTCTGCTTTTATTTAGTATTACAGTAGTACTTTTGGATGGCCCCTCGTCGGAAGCCTTTGATTTATCCTCAGCCATAATAATCAAAGGTTTGTCTGCTACATTTGCCAGTTTAAGCAAATCAAACCAGTCCTGGACCTAAAAACTAAGTGTAGGTTTCTGTGAAAATGCCACCAGCCAGTCCTGCACCAGTTAATAAACTCTGTCTATTACTAGTGCCCTTTGTTTTTTGGTTGTAGAACTGGGATCTATACCCGTGCCAATTTTAATAGAAACCTAGTAATACTGGTGAACTGCACACTGGTGGCTGCTGGACCGTTATGGACAGTCCTGACACAGATGATACCAAGATCCAGTAATAACAAAAAAAGGTTTCCTCATAATTGCCAATCTAGAGAAAAAAAAAAACAGACACTGTTTAAATTGAAATCCGCTGCAGGTGCCTTGCAGTAAACCCTGCAAGGTCTAAAGTAAAAAACAAGGCGACTGTCCCTAATTTGACAGTTCCCACAAGAATTTGCCCAAAAACGAAGGGAACCGTCGAAAAAAAGCACCCACAATAAATTTAGGTTTTAAAATTAAAGTTGCTGTAAAAATAAAGTCAAAATAGCACTATCACGCTAAAAATAAAAAATTGCTGGCCCGCAGGCGCAGCGGTTGGGTTTCTGCTTAGAACGCCAGCGACCCAGGTTCAGGAACGAGCTCAGGACACTGCAGGGCCAGCTGGGGGAGACAGCTTGAGCGTCCCACGACTGCTCACTCTCTTCAGGGACAGAGGGAGGACTGCGACCCGGTGTTGTGGTGGAGACCTGGGGTAGGGCAACACGGCAGGGTCATTGCTGGGAGGTGCGTGGCAGACGTCGGCTCTTGTCTTGATGTCCGGACATCAAGCACCACAAGGAACTCAGGAAAAATCGCTCGCTGGCCACTGGATGACGGCCCTCTGTTTCCTGAGTGCCTCCAGTGCCTTCCCAGGACCTCCTGTTCCTCAGCAGCTTCCCGGGCCCTAGAAGTATGTGCTGGGGTCATCCCCCCCCCTCCCCGGTGCCTTCCCCCTCGAAGGAAGGAGACCCGCCCGACGAAGGGATACGCCAGGATATCCCGGGATCGGCTGCGATACGAGGTCCAGAGGAGGGACAAGTAGGGGCCTGAAGGAGTGGGGACCAGTGAGCAGGGGTTGGGGGGAATACAAAAAAAAAAAACACAAATTAGCGCAGCACTAAAAAAAGTAAAACTTTCACTCAGCACACTACTAGAAATAATTTACTTGGAAAACTTTACCCAGATAAGCACTAGGAGGCTGTCAACAAGGAAAGCTGAGAGACACCTCAGGGGCAATGTTGCTCAGTCCAGCGGAGAAAAAATTCTGAAGCCTTCAATAGCCCTCACTCAGCTCACATCCCTTCTTGTCTTTTGACTGGCTTGGCCCTAAGCTCTTTTAAATATCTCTTAAAGGCACACCTCCGGGGCAGTTGCACCTAGCCAGCCAAATGCAAAAAAGTTACTGATGCTAAAGGACTCCTGGGGTAAGAACTAATAGTGGTGCTGAGATGGGAGGGGGAAGAGTCAGTCACAGAATGCATTGCATTTCTTTGCGATGAGGAAGCAAAATGGATCACAAGAGCAGCCGCTTAGCATCACAAACTGTGATGTGATACAGACTATTTAAAACCCTGAATGGTAGGGCGACCTAGGCAAAACTGTCAGGGGTATTGTTTTGGCTGAGGTGTGGGGCTGGTGATTCAGCAGCATGCCTGGAGCCCCTCCTGCCTGTGCCACTACAGTAACTTCTCTTCTACCATCTTTACCACGTTTGTCCGATGGATGATAGGGGGTGTATGGAACATAGGGTCTTGGGAAGTAACCCCTGCCTCCCTTACCATAAGGCTAGCAGGAAGTGCAGGCCTTTTCTTTCTCAGTGTTGCTCTTGTAAGTGGTTTTGTATTCAGTCACTTTTTCCACATATGCCTCTGTTTTGTCACCAAAAAGAGAATCCCCTTCAAACTGGAAATGCATGGCTTTTGTCTGCATGTCCAAGGAAAGGATGGTTGTTCTTAGCCAGGAGAATTTATTTATTTCAATTCTGTTAACCAGGTAGGCCCACTGGATCCCAAGGGACCCTTTTGCAGGGGGCGACCCAGGGTTAGTTACATAGAAACATAGACTTTGACAGCAGATAAGGACTGCTTGACCCACCTAGTCTGCCCATTTCCCTACCTTTTGAATACACTGCAGATCCTAGTTAACCAACAGCCTATTTCTTCCTACCCCCCACAAGAATTGCCTTATGTCCGTCCCATGCATTCTTAAATTCTCCCACAGCTTTAGACCCCACAACCTCCTCAGGAAGGCGGTTCCATGCGTCCACAACCCTCTCTGTGAAAAAATACTTCCTCACATTGCCCCTGAGCCATCCGCCCTCTATCTTAATAGTGTCCCCTTGTTCTTACACATCTCTTTTTCTGAAAGATGCTACCCTCTTGGACTTTATTGACTCCACTAAGGTACTTAAAAGTTTCTATCATGTCCCCCCTCTCCCTCCTTTCCTCAAGGGTATATATATTAAGCTCATTTAGTCTCTCCTTGTATGTCTTCTCTTGCAGGCCCTGCATCATTTTAGCTGCCCTCCTCTGGACTGCCTCCATCCTGTCTATGTCCTTGCAGAGATGGGGTCTCCAGAACTTGACACAGTACTCCAGATGGGGTCTCACCAACTGTCTGTACAGAGGGATAACAACTTCCTGTTTTCTGCTGGTGATGCCTTTCCCTATACATCCCAGTATCCCCCCAGCCCTCCCTACTGCCTTCTCACATTGCTTGCCAACCTTAAGGTCATCTGATATGATTACCCCAGGTCCCTTTCCATTTCTGTTGTTGTTACTACCCCCCACATGTACCATAATTTGTAATAGATAATAAATGTACAATAACACAGATAACAGATGCACAGACAGGTCAGAGAATAGAATAACAGTGCCAGTAGTACACTGGATCATACAGTACAATTCATTAGTAAATAGAAAGTATGAGGTAACAAACATCATGGAATAAAAACAGGATGACATTCTAGCTAAACAGAGGGAGAAAGACCCTTTAAGAGGGGTGGGGGCTGACCAGATAAACCACTCACATTAGAGCTCTGGGTGGTAGAGTGCCACTGCCATTAGGGTTGGCTGGGGGATCAAGTGTAGGACCACCATGGTGGGCACAGTGCCTACAGACAGGAACAAGTGCTGCTTACAAGCAGGTGCTCTCGTAGCCCTTTACGAAAGGATCCCAGGGAACTGGAGAGCTGAAGGCCGTGAAGGAGTTTGTTCCAGAGCACTGGTGCCGTGTGGGCAAAGGATTTACCACCAGCCACTGTCTTTAGTCTGGGCACCTCCAGTAATTTCTGGCCAGTGGTGCACAGCAGTCTGCTGGAGTGTTTGAGCTTAAGTAGACCAGCAAGTCCCTCAGGTGGCAGGTCCTGTGTTAAGTTTGTAGGCTAAACACAGAAGCAGATACTGGGGCCGGTGGCTAAGGGAGGGCAATTTGAGGGTGGCCAGGACATTACATTGCCTCAAAGAAACTGCCTGAGCGAAGACTCTTGAGGCAGTGTCATTACTGTCCACATCTGTGTGGAAGTGGTATTTAGTGGCATCCAGGACTGACTTTGCTATGGCAATCAGGTCTTGTGCCAGTACACCATTTACCTTGTCAGTGCCATCACTATATTCCACAGTTCCTTCTGGTACTGGGTTCTATGGGCCAATTAAACTGCCTGCCTCATGAGTAGTGAAGCTTACGTGTACATTTTTTTGGCTATGGCATCCAATTTTCTGGAGTCCTTTTCGGGGGCTGTGCAGAGAAGGGTACCTTGGCCCTCTCGCAGGCAGCTGCCTGGACTACACCTTGATGATCAGAGTGGGCATACAGGTGTTTCACTACCCATCTGTCCACCTGATACTTTTTTCAATCTTTGTGTCTTAGACTACAGATGAGGTAGGTGCAGATATGATCTCTGAAACAGCTTTTTTGTAATGATTTGTGAATGGGGGAGCAGTAACCTCCTTGTAGGAGCTAGCCATCATGTCCACAAATTCAGCTTTCTCCTCATCCTCCTCGGTTTCCTGAAGGGGGATGTTGAGGGTGCTCACCATTTGCCTAACGAAGAGGAAAACAATGAGTAGTCCTCTGCAGACCATGGAGGGGAGCCAAATTCCCACTCAGGTGAACGATCTGGTTCACCTTCCTCCTTTTCATCATAATACAAACATACGAAATGCCAGCAGAAACAGGCCTCACGGTCTATCAAGTCTGCCCGATTGTGCAGCTAGTATCTCAACTTGCAGCTGCCCACCCCCCCCAATAATGCATATCTCCCTCCTCCTCCTTTACACACCACAGACAGGTAGGCTGGGAGGGGGGGAACAGACATATTCATAAAATTTCCCATGATCTGGAAGGTTTGGAAAAAGTGCCACATTTTTGCTATATAGTGTATTGTGGAACATCATTGTTCATCGAAATCATTCTCCTTAAAAATGTTCTGCTGCACTAGTGATGTCCGCAGTGCAGCAGAACCAAAGAGTGACGTCCCCAGGACAGCAGAATGAGTTTTAGTTCTGCTGCAGTGCGGACATCACACATTGTGTCCTGGAGCAGCAATCTGACAGGGCACACACACGGCCTCAGTAAAAATGATTTGAAAAAGAAAGATGTGGTAATATTTTTTTCGGGAGATGTTCCACAATACACTACAAAGAACAGTGCACGCATAACATTTAACGGCAAGGCTGTTCTTTCACCTCATTGGTATTATGACAACGGATTACCTCTCGAGCTGCGCTCTCAAGGTAATCCATCGTCACAGTACCAACTCCGTGAAAGAATAGCCCTGTTGTTTACTGTCACTCATGCACTATCCTCTATGTCCTCTGTTGAAGACATTTATCTTTGGTCCAAAGCCTGCTCCTTTCCTTTTTCAGGAGGAATGGTAGGGACATTCTTTTCTTTTTGTTTTTCCTTGGCAAACACTGTTTCCAGTGCCTGCTCTGAGGCTCTTTTATTTGTAGCTTTGCTTTCACTGGACTTGGAGTTCCCCCTGTCGTACACCCTGGTATCTCTACCATCTTTACCATGTTTATCTGATAGATGGGTAGCTTTACCTTTTTTTTTCTCTGTCCACTTTGACAGGGACTGCTGTATTTGAGGAGACAAACCCTCTGGTGTATGCTTTGCACCATCATCAGGAACTCCCTCAGAACCTTTATTATTGTTTGGGTGACAATGAGGCAGACTGAGAAACCATAAACTCTTCTCTTTTGTAGCCTTTTTCTTCTGGGTTTTAGGGCAAAACTTTATACAGAGCTCACAATTGGTAAAATCATGATCTGGACCCAAGCACCTTAAAAAACAGTGCTCATGGCAGTCTGCCTCTGCAAGGAGCTGAAAGCAATTATTTTAATTTTTGAAGCTGGTTGGTCCTGTTTTATTTTTCTTGGGTCTATCAGTGATGACAAACACTGAAGACCTTGCTAATTCAAATTGGTTTCCAAATAAACAATAAATAACACGTCTTACAGAACTTACATATAGCAACGGTTCTGAATGCCAGGTAGTCAGTGCAGCTGTAGCGCTACCATTCACAACACCAGTGACCCGGGCTCCAGTGCAAGCATGGGACAGAGGATGGTTCAGCATCCCAGCGGACACTCACCTCCTTGGGGTGGGAGGATGCCTGGTCTCTGCTGTGACACTGCCACCTTGGTGACCGGAGATGGCAGTGCAAGCTGAAGCCCGTATTCAGGGAGTGGGACGACAGTGCTTTGACGCACACAGCATGCTTGCATCATGCCAGGCCACCCGACAACCAAGGGACGGGGACTGCATAGTGGAAAATCCCCCAACCACGCATAATGTTGCCACAACCTGTTGAACCCCCCCCCACCCCCACACACTGGGTGTGGACTCAAGACACCAACACTTAACCTCTGTCAGGGGGATAGGCCTGACCTATGGGAGCCCTTCTCAAAGGGGAGGTCATCCTCCTTGGGGCACACTGGAGTGAAATAAGTCAAAGAGATGGCGGGTGACAGGGCTAGGCTGGGCGGCTGGTTGATAAATTCTGGTTTGCTTCTACTAGGAACCCCTTTAATCAAATAGAAACTGCAAATACAAAATAGGCTTGTAGCATTCTGTTTACTAAGTGAAAGTGGTCCAGTTCCCTCACAGCAGGAACTGCATCGGAGGAATGAAAAGAGACTAGTAATGTGAAAAGCAGTTGCAAATTCACAAAAGAAAACACTTTTAAATTAAAAAGTTTGCAGTTCCCAAAAAGTGAGAACCGTGCCGGTGTGAGGCCTTCTCCGGTTCCTGGGAACCAGAGAAACTGCAATAAATACCAGTTTTCAAATTAAAGCTAGTAAAACACCCTATCAATCGCAGAGTTACTGAGTGACTTGGATGCTGACGTGTGGTGCATGGGATCGCATGGTGCATGTCACGGCATTATTGCATCCCATTCCATTTGAGGGAACCAGAAAAGGAAGAAAAATGCTAACAGAGGTAAAATGGCACCTGACGCTCGACCAACTGGGCTTGCTAGACTAGGATATGGATCACATTCGTGAAGGGCACTTGGGGGGGAGGACCCCACTGACCCTGCTGGTGGGGCGGGGGGCAAGCCCTGGAGAAAGACTGGCAGGTTCAAAGATTTACTTCTACTGCGCTCTCAAGGAAGTGGGTGGGGTGCACTTCTAGAGGGCTGCTAGCCCTACTACAAACACTGGATTCAAAGTTTTGAGCACTACTCCACTCAAACAAAAGGCTTGCACGACCATGAATTCCCCCCTGAGGAAGACTTGGAGCCAACGTGCTGGGGCTAGCATGTTGTGCATGAAGGTGAAATGACTATGTACTGACTGAGAACTGTTTTTGACAATTGATTAAATAACAACCAAATTTAAGAATTCATTGTCGTGCAAGCCTTTTGTTTGAGTGAATGGAGCAGCGCTCAAAACTTTGAATCCAGGGAAGACTGTCTGGCAGATAAGTCCTGGTGGACGTTGGGGGGAGGAGGCTGGGGTGTCCAGGCAGACTGAAGCCATCTTTTTTTTTTTTTGTTTACTTACTATGCTTTTTCCCTCCTAGGCAGTCCCAACCAGCCCCATCAGTCCTTGCCGTACTGCCCAGCCTGTAACCCCCCTTCCCTGGGACTTACCTCCACACCCTTGATCCCCTCATGGATAACCCACATGGGGAAGGGCCACCTAGGGGCCAGACTCTTTAACCGATGAATAAAGATTAAGCTTCGGTCATGGGGGCGGAGAGCCAAGTTGGTGGTGCAGGGCCTGCAGTGGGCAGCAGTCAGTATCCCACGCAGCCAGGAAATGTTTTCTGTTTTCGTTGCCCAATGGCTTCAGGAGGGCCCTGGACGATGCTGTGCATCATGCCACCAAAGTCATCCTCTGTCCAACTCGTCACTCCAACTTGCACCACCGCCTGCGGTCACCCAGGTGGCAGTTTTATACAGAGGAGTCCAACTCCCTCCCAACCCCCACGTAGGCGAGTGTCCATGGGAATGTTCAGCCATCCTCCCTCTGGCCAGTCCTCTGACAACCTAGGTTCATTCCCGAACCCGGGTCACAGACATTGCGAGTGGTGGTACTACCGCCGCGGTGGGCTGGACCAAATAAAACCCCGCCAAGTAAAGAAAATAAACGTAACAAAGCTAAAAGCAGACCCGACAGGGAGACCAGCGCTGACTTCAGGGCGACTGCTCTCTTCAGTGGAGAGAAAAATCTGCCACTGGAGAGCTAGGGGGTGCTTGACCACACTGCAGAGTTTGAATTTCTATACGGAGTTCAAGTATTATTAGCATAGAGTTTTATCCCCATGGCAGCACTCTTGAGCCGGACGATGCTGCAAGATGTAAACATGAAGTGAGGGATTCCTGGGGTTACAATGACTTTTTTTAAACTATTCGACTGTTACTCTCTAATTCCCAAGTACAGTACTTCATTTTTTTCCCTCCATATGTTAACAGATTTTCTTCATGGTATTACAAGGCAAGATGTGTTGAACAGCTCTTTAACTGAAAAGTGACATATTTATTTATTTTATCTTTCACTGGGAAAGACATACTGAGCTGGTAACACCTCGTTTCATGTCACACGCTGTTACTTTTCATATCTCATCAGCACTGTGACCTCACAAGCCGTGATCTCACTAAACGATCCTCCAACTGGTGGAAACCAGGATCCAGACCATGACAAGGTTCGTGCTATCAGTAAAGGGCAGTCATACCCACACATAAAACAAACTCAACAGGCTCTGAAGCACTCGATAAAGTGGACAGAAAAAAAAAAAAAACAAGGAAAACTTGAGTGAGTCTAAGCCCTGAGGAAGAGCTGACTAAGTCGAAGTGCTGGGGCTAGTGGGGTGGCAATGTTTACCTGCATTTGTACAGACTTCGTGCAAGTTGTACGAGGAGATATTTTTTCACAGAGAGGGTTTTGGCTAAATGGAACACTCTGCCAGAGGAGGTGGCATCCTGTAAAACAGTGGGCAGTTTTAAAAAGGGGACAGGAAAGAGTGTGGGGGGGGGGGACTGTGAGGGGGGTAGCAGCAATGTAAAGGTGCTAGCTGCACATTCGAGCAGACTTGATAGACCATGAGGCCTGTTTCTGCTGGCAGATATGTATGTTTGTAATTTTTGTAAGTTCTCAAGTCACTAAATACTTCTGTAACAGCTCGTGGGTCTGCTTATTGTTCCTATCGAGTGCTACAGAGCCTGTTGGAGTCTGTGACCTCACTAGCTGTGACTTCACAGCTCAAAGATGTCCCAAGACAGCTCATTTCCTACCACTCTTCCTGCTGCAGGACTGCCCACTGGTGTTAGCCAGTGAGGTCACAGAGCTGACAAAGTACAAAGAACAAGAGTAGTCATCAGCCTTCAGTTACAGAGCTGTCCTTTAATTACACCTTGTACTGCACCTAGGAAACAGTGTCAAGTCTAGCAAAAGAACACTTCAGGACAAACACAAGTAACATTTCCTTATTATTAATGAATGATAAGGATAGCTTGTATTATTTATGTATGTAGAATTTTGTGCACAGGATAGTCCCATTCAGGCTGACATCTAGTTTCAAGAGGGTTCCATGAAGACAGATACAGCAGCAGGCATACCTACCAGTTACAAGACTAGCTTACTATGTATAGTAGTTAGCTAACAAAGAGTTAACAGTTACATAAACTAACAGTGTATACACATTTACAGTTTTATATGGCAGACAAGGAGTGATGCATGTATGTACGTACTGTATCTTATGGGAGTGCTAGCTCTTTAACCACCCCCCCTTATATTTTCTGGGACACATTGGGATTTACTCAGCACCACCCTCTGATGGCAAGATCAATTTCAAGTTGCTTCAGTATCCCCTGCTGTCAAAGCAATTTCTGCACAGTGTGGACTCTGCTGCTGACATGCCATGGGGGAGGGGGGTGCTAGAGCCGTTACTTCAAACCATGTATTTTCCAAATAAGAAGCAGGGCATCAATCAGAGACCAAATCTTCCTTTCCATCCATAAAGGCTTTGCTGCTACAGCACAAAGTGGATTAGTGTTGACCTCTTTAAGCGATTGCTGTTTGCAGCTGCCCTAATGCTGGAAAGGAAATAAACACACAGGTACACAGAAAAATGGATCCATGAAAACATTACCAGAGCAGATTTATGACCCAGCTGGATGACAGGGGGGTGGGACAGGGCTTCTGAGTTTAACTCCATCACTTCTGTTAAAGGATACAATGCGGGTGGGGGGAAGCAGATAGACTGACAAGACAAGTTTAGATGAACAAAGCCCTATCCTTCGAGCTCAGGGATCTTTACATTACATAGAGCAATATTAAAAATAAATATCAATAAATAAATTTGCTAGCAGGTTGATACAAATATAAATGCAATATAAATTTAAACTAGCTGGGGGAAGGCTGTAAAACCATGGGCCCCCCCCAGATAATGAAGCAGCAGGGAGGGAGAGCCCGAGACAGTAAGCATCCCCGGGGCAATGTCGCAAGACAAGGGTGGGGACAAAGCATAGGACAAGGGGTTATAAATCAGAAAGGCAAGAAGGAAGGAGTACAGGAGGCAGGTAACAGAGAACATAACAAGGGAAGGGAGGCAGGGGGAGCTACAGCGAACTAGCAAGCAGGAAGAGGAGGAGCAGGGAAGCAGTAAGGGAGGGAGTAAGGTAAGGAGAGCCATGTGCATCAATGCAAGGAGTCTGGGGAATAAAATTTAGGACATGGAGGATATCACGGTGGAGGCTAGCCTGGATTTGGTGGCCACAACAGGACTGTGGTACACTGACAGCCACCAGGCTATTCTCCCTTCAGGAAGAAACCGCAAAGGGGGGGGGAGATGGGGGTTGTACTATATGTGAGATGTGAGGCAGGGAATCAAGGCCACGGACATACAGGGACACCTGTAGGAAAACAAAAGGGCTGGAGGTGCTGTGCGTCATCCTGAAGACAGGTACTGGGGCCGCCATCTGTGTGGGGTGGTATACAGATCTCCAGCACTGAGAAAGGAGTTGGATAAGGTACTTGACTGGGGCTGGCAGTATAGCCTAGAGTTTATAGTAATGAGCTGTGAATGGGTTTAGTATATCCAGCAAACTGGGGTTTGAGTCCCACAACCTCCACTTGCATATTGTGCAACTCGGAGCAAGTCACTTAACCCCCCAGCACTCCCAGATCACCCTTGAAAAGACGCACTTGTGCCTAGTGGACCTTACCGGATTACCAAAGACTAAACTTAAAAAAAAAAAAAAAAAAACTTGAGAAAATCATCATCAGGATGGCAAGTAAGGTGGAGGTGCTGCTAGCTGGGGACTTCAATCTGCCAGATGCGAACTGCAGCCTTCCAGCTGCAGCTTTCGGCAGGCAGCAGGGCCACCATTGATTCCCTAACATGGGGCTTTTCTCAGGCACCTAGTCAAGGAACCCAGTAGGGATAGGACAGTGCTGAATCTGGTGCTTACAAACCAGGATGGCACTGCAGACATCACAGTGGCCAGTCCCCAAGGTACCAGTGATCAGCATATAGTGTACGGACAGAGGCAAACTGCATGAAGATGATGGGCCTGGACTTAGGAGGGCAAATTTTAAAGAAATGGGAGACCGTCTCTCAATCTGCCTCATGGTGGTGGGTGGGGGGAGAGTGCCAGTTAGGGCTGAGGTACAGCGAGTTAAAATGGACAGCATAATTAAGGCAATCAACCTCTGTGTGAAGGAAGTGAGTAAAAGAAGAAGGAAAAAGACCATTATGGTTTACTAGGAAGTGGCCAAGGTGGTGAAAAAAAAAACAACAACAGAGTGGCATTCAGTATGTGTAAGGAAATGTAGAGGGAGGAGAGCAGCATTCAGTATGTGTAAGGAGACACGGAGAAGAGCAGCATTCAGTATGTATAAGGAGACACAGAGGGAGGAGAGCAGCATTCAGTATGTATAAGGAAATGTAGAGGGAGGAGAGCAGCATTCAGTATGTATAAGGAGATGCAGAGGGAGGACAGCAGCATTCAGTATGTGTAAGGAGAGCAGCATTCAGTATGTATAAGGAGACGCAGAGGGAGGAGAGCACCATTTGGTATGTGTAAGGAAACGCAGAGGGAGGAAAGCAGTATTCAGTATGTAAAAGGAGACACAGAGGGAGGAGAGTAGCATTCAGTATGAATAAGGAGATGCAGAGGGAAAAGAGCAGCATTCAGTATGTAAAAGGAGACACAGGGAGGGGAGGAGAGTAGCATTCAGTATGTGTAAGGAAACGCAGAGGGAGGAGAGTAGCATTCAGTATGTGTAAGGAAACGCAGAGGGAGGAGAGTAGCATTTAGTATGTGTAAGGAAACGCAGAGGGAGGAGAGTAGCATTCAGTATGCGTAAGGAAACGCAGAGGGAGGAGAGCAGCATTCAGTATGCGTAAGGAAACGCAGAGGGAGGAGAGTAGCATCCAGTATGTGTAAGGAAATGCAGAGGGAGGAAGAGAGAGAGATATAGGAAATAAAATAGAGAAGCAGGAAAGGCAGTGAGGGAAGCAAAGGCACAGACAGAGGAAAGGATAGTTAAGAGTGTAGCTACAAGGGATAAGACTTTATTCAGGTTCTTAAGTGAGAAGAGGAAAGAAAGGGGTTGGATCATCAATCAATCAATCAAAATGTTTACTGTATGGCTAGAAAGACTTTACAAAAATAAATTATCATAAATATAACTAGAATTAAAAATGAAAAGAATGAGCCTCAGCCCACACTAAAACACAAATATGAAACAACATTGTGCATAAAATTCACATAAGGGTTCATACGAGATATTCGCTTCTTCACTACCAATGGCATAAAAATATTTAGATATCCTTTCAAGAGTCCACAAATCCTCAGTGTGCATCAAGATGTTCGTAAAGGTAATTTTATCAAGCTATTTATAAAAGGAGCTAGCCAATGAAGTCTTTCTTTTGTATAGAAAGTAAATACCATAAAATGGGTTGGATAGTGAGGATATGGAGGGTGGCAGAAGGACACTGGGTAGAAGAGGATCAAGTAAAAACAGACATCCTGAATGGGTACCTCTGCTCAGTCTTCACAGTGGAGAGGGTGGGACGGACCACCAGGGAGTAGAAAGAACAAAGGGGGCTAGGTGGAAACGAGTCCATTTTAAAGAAAAGAGCCCAAAAGTGACTTGCAGCTCAGAAAGTGGACAAAGAATGGGACACACCCAGTGGTACTAAAGGAACTCCGGGAGAACCAAGCTGCCCAACTAAATGCCTTGTTCAACAGCTCACTGTAAAACAGCGTGATTCTGGAGGACTGGAGAAGAGCAGATGTGGTCCCACTCGAAAAGAGTAGCAGCAGGGAGGAGGCTAGCAATTATAGTCCAGTCAGTCTCACAACAGAGGTGGGGAAATTAATGGAAACCCTGTTAAAGGAATGATTAGTAGAGTATCTTGAATCCAATGGGCTACAAGATCAAAGGCAGCAAGGGTTTACTGGGGGGGGGGGGACATCATACCAGACGGATATGACTGATTTCTTCCCATTAGGTGACCAGGGAAATAGACCAAGGAAGGGCAGTGGACGTGGCCTATTTGGACTTCAGCAAGGGCTTTGACACTGTGTACATTGGAAAGCGCAACCCAGGGGATGGATCCAAAGTGGTAAATAGGGTAAGGAACTGGTTAATGGATAGGCGACTGAGGATGGTGGTTTATGGCACTCACTCTAATGAGGGAAGAGTGATCAGCAGAGTGTTGCAGAGCTCATTACTGGGACCAGTCCTCTGCAATGTCTTCGTAAGTGACACTGCAAAGGAACTGGAAAGGAAGGTATACCTTTCTGCAGATGACACCAAATCTATAATAGGGTGGGCACTCGCAAGGGGTGGAGAGAATACATAGGGATCTTGGAAAACTCTAGGAGTAGTCAAGAGTATGGCAGTTGGTTTTCAGTGTCAAAAAGTGCAAAATCACACACCTAGAGCAGAGGAACCTGGGAGCAGAGTATAGGGTGGAGGGGACATACTGACCGTCACTACGCTGGAAAGGGACCTTGGGGCTATCATATCTGACGACCTCAAAGTGGCACAGCAGTGTGAGAAATCAGAGGGTAGAGCCAGTGGGATGCTGGGATGCATAGGGAGAGCAATCTCCAGCAGGAAGAGGGAGGTGGCGTTGCCAGTGTATTGCTCGCTTGTGAGACCCCACCTGGAGTGTTGTGTCCAGTTCTGGAGGTCACACCTCAGCAAGTACATACACTGGAGACAGTCCAGAGGAGGGCAACTAAAATGGAGCAGGGACTGCACCATAAGCCCTTTGAGCAGAGACTGCAGGATCTCAACATGTACACCCTGGAAGACAGGAGAGCAAGAGGGGACATGATAAAGACCTACAAGTACCTGTACAGGAGGGGAGTCTCTTTCAAATAAAAAGAGCACCAGGACCAGAGGGCATGCAATGAAGCTGAGGGGTGGGTCTGAAGAGTTTACAAGGGATGTGAGGAAGTACTATTCACTGAAAGAGTGGTGGTTGCCTGCAAAAGACTGCCAGCGAAAGTGGTGGAGGAGAAAACAGTAGGGGGCTTCAAGCATGCATGGGAAATTAGTACACAGGCAGGGAGGAGAGCGGGTCGGCAGAGACTAATTAGAGTCTGCACTCTGCAGAGAGAGACTAGGCAGGGACCATCTGGGCAGACAGGGTGGGCCAAGCAGTCCTCTTCTGCTGCCAAATTCTATGTTTCTATAAACAGAAGGTAGAACTTAAAACCCTATCACATAAATTTAGAACTAGTTGAACATTACATTAATAAAACGCCTATTCGATAAGGCCAGCCCATCCACAGAGTGGTAGAGTTACCATTCATGATGCTGGAGACCCAGGTTCATGCCCCAAGCCCAAGCTGTTAAAGAACAGGTCTACCACTGCTCTGTTACCTGGTTGACCACAGGTGGAAGTACAGTCCAAGCTGGCGGACAACTGATGGTTCAGTGCAGTTTCCTGCAGCTGCACACAAGCACTTGAAACACTAGCATACAAGCATCCACAGGGGTGGGACAAAACAGGACAAATCTCCCTGGCCTACAACATGGTACCTAGTACACTCTGGCCCTGTGCAGCCCACTGTATCCCTCATTACCATTAGGTGCTCCATTAAGAGGGACCTACCCCAATCCAGCCCTGCCCTGGGAGGCGGGTGTAAGCCGGGAGCTTGGAAAGTGAAGGCTACATTTGGGAGCAACAGAACTACTGTAGGTGGTTTCCTGGGGCAGATGGAAGGGCTGGACCAGGATGGAAAAAGTACAGTTTTTAAAAAATTAACAAAAAAAAAAACCCTGCTCAAAAAGATGGGGTTTTCATTACATAGATTACATAGACAATACTGAGCATAAAGACATTTGTCCGTGAGCTCGCAAGTAATACCTATTTGTACCCTTTAATATTTTTCCTTACTAAATATTTATCTGTGTTTTAAATTCCTGCATTGTAATGCTCTCCACAACCTCCCCTGGTAATCTGTTCCAAATTTCTGTCACTCTATTACTTAACCAATACTTTCTCCTATTTGTATTATATCTATCTTTTACCGATTGGTAACAATGGGCTCTAGTATCATATGGTTGATCCCTTTTAACCAGGCCCAACAGGTCCCACAAATTTGTATTGGTCAATGCCCTATAAATCAAACACATCTCCTCTTATTCTACAATATTCCAGGGAATACAACTCTAACTCCTGCAGTCTCTGCTCATAGTTCAATCCGTCCAAACCCCCCTGATCCTCTTTGTAACCCTCCTCTGCACCCTCTCCATCAGTGCAACATCCCTCTTCTTGTATGGGGCCCAAAACTGGACACAATACTCCACGTGCGGACGCACCAATGCATTATACAGAGGCATCACAACCTGCCTATCTCTACTTTTAATATGTTTCAATATACAATGTGTTATGCCACCAGCCTTTTTAATAGCTGTATTACAATGCAAGCTAAAACTGAGATCATTATCAACCATAACCCCCAAATTCTTCTCCTCACCCACTACTTTCAGTACAGGTCCACCTAAGTTATACTGGAATTTATTATTTTTCTTGCCAAAGTGCATAACAATGCACTTATCAATGTTAAAAACAGATTGTTTCTGGGAGGCCCATGTGTCCAAACTATCCAGTGCTGTTTGTAGGACTAGATGCTCTTCCCAGTTATTTACCGGACACCCAACCCTAGTGTCGTCTGCAAATTTAGACAACCAGACCACTGAATGCACCTGCATAGATGAAATATACAGATTAAACAAACATGGTCCCAAGACTGAGCCCTGGGGGACACCACTAGTCACTGCAACCTGACCAGAGCATTCACCTTTTACACATACTTTCTGGCCTCTATCAGTGAGCCAAGCCTTCACCCATAGTTGTATCCAAATTGGTATATCTAAATCATGAAGTGATTGACTCACCCATATCCAGGGCTTTGCCAACCTTATTATAAAATTCCAATAAGTTGGTCTGGCACTATCTTCCCTTGGTGAATCCGTGCTGGGTCATGTCTATCCTACCTGTTCTTTCTATATATTCCAAGATAAGGTCCTTTATTATACCCTCCAAAATCTTTCCGAGCATGGAGGTCAGACTAATGGGTCTGTAGTTGGAGACCTCCTGCCTACATCCTTTTTCATATATAGGTACAATCTCAGCTTGCCTCCAAGCCTCAGGAACCTCACCAGTATCGATGCTTTCCTGAAAAAGGTAAGTTACTGGCCCCACTAGTAATATTGCCATTTCTTTAATCACCCTTGGATGAATCCCATCTGGCCCCTGTGCTTTATTTTGGTTAACCTTCTGTAATCTAGTAAGGACTTCAGCTGGGTCTATCCTTGGGCTCTGTCCATTGTGTCCAGTTATCCCATTGTCCCAAAAAGTTTGGGGACCTTTGCCAAAGACCAAGAAAAATATACATTGTATTCTTCCAAGTGCTTTATTTTCTGTTATAATATTCCCGTCCTGCGTTTTTAGGGGTCCTATGATCTTATTCTTCCTTTTTGTTGTTTATATATGATAAAAGTTTTGTAATTATCCTGACCTTGGCTGCTATTGTAAACTCATATTCTCTTTTGGCCTTGGCTATAGCCTTTTTTGCTATTTTAAGATTTTTCCTATAAAATTCCCAGCCTTCTTCCATATTATTATATCTTGCTAGGTGGTATGCTTTATTTTTATTTTTAATTAATCTCTTTAGAGACTGTGTTATCCAAGGCACAGATGGACATGTAGCCTCCTTATATTTGTTCCTGATTGGTACATGTCTTGTAATTAAGCCTCCTATAGCCTCCGTTAATTTTACCCACATTTGAGCTACTGTCTGGTTCTCAAACTCAGATTTCCAGTCCCATGTAGCCAGATCCTGTCTCATCTGTGCAAAATTAGTAGCATTATATCTACGTATCACCGTGGTTCCCTTATTATCCCCTAGGATACCATAATATTGAAACCCTATTATAGCATGATCACTTGAACCCAAGGAGGGGAATATCTTACAATTTGTAATATTGTCCCCAAGGTTACTTAATATTAAATCCAGTATATGCTTTCCCCTTGTGGTGGCTGAAACATATTGATCTAGCCCTTCAAGACTAAAAATCTCCAAATATTTAGATTCAACCAATGTATTTGCTTTCAAGGTATCCCACTCAATACCTGGGAGGTTGAAGTCACCAACTAGTATTACATTACCTGCTAGTGATAACTGATTTACAAGATCTAGTATAGTGTCATCCTCCATTATCCTAGTAGATGGCGGCCTATATATTACAGCCAGATAGATTTTAGCTGCTCTAGGGGGGCTAATCCTTACCCAGATGGCTTCGACATCTAGCCACCTGGTTGTATCAATGCTCTCCGTGGGGATACCTTCGGCTACATATAGAGCCACCCCTCCTCCTCTAGATGTGGTTCAATCTTTATTATAGAGCTTATACCCCTGAATTTGCCTATCCCAGGTATCCTCAGGTTTCCACCATGTTTCCACAATCGCACAAATGTGTATTTTTCGTGTCTTTAGGATTAACTGTAACTCATCAAATTTATCCGTTAGACTCCTTGCATTAATGAGCATAATATTCCACTCATTTTTGGAGTGGCCTGTTTTTATAGCCCCCACATCCCCCTGCCTGTGTAGTTTAAATGTTGGTTAACGGAGTTTTTTAGTTGCTGTGCTAACAAGCGCTTGCCCATCCTATTAAAGGTGTAACCCATCCCTAGCAAATAGCTGCTTATTCTGAATTTTTTAATTACTTTCATGAGGGAGAAGTCTGCAGGCCAGCAGGGACAGCATTCCAGATTAACGAAGCAGCCACAGAGAAGGCCCTATCCTCAGACTGTCTCAATCTAGATTTAGGGACAGTCAACAGAGAGCCCTTGATGGAGGAAAGGCAATTTTATTTGTAGGGCGCCCAATCCCGGAGGCTCTGGGCAGGCACCTAACAGTAGTTAAAATAACACATAATAAAACAGCATAAATAAATAATACAGTGATAATGCGAAGTATAAATATAGCAGTTTAAAAACAAATTAAAAAGGGGGTCAAAATATCACAGCAGGGACTGGCACAGGTTGTGCTCAAAAAGCTAGAAAAGCCTGGGTAAAGAGCTGGGCCTGCAGCCTTCGCTTGAACACCTCAACTGAGGGAGCCTCCCGGACAAAGGATGGTAATGAGTTCCACAGGGTCGACCCAGACACACTAAATGCATGATCTCCTGAGGTCTCGAGCCGAACCCTGTGAATGTCCAGGAGGAGGAGCAGAGTGGGCAGTCCGGGGCATAAAAAGCCTGGGTCGAGCCTGAAAAAGGACCCCCAGTCCAGTGCTCCTTCCCGGTTAACAAATAAAACAAAATAAGGCAAAGAGGTCTGGATGGACCCCAAGTGTGTACGTCCTTGTAAGTTACCAAAGTAACTTTCAAGGTGGCACACCACCTAACTGGTAGCCAATGCAGTTTGCGCAGCACAGACATGATACGCTTCGAGGATTTAAAGAGCTAGTGTACTGCCTAAAACTAACATTCGTTTTTAAACGCAGTCAGCTATTACCTTTTATATATGAGGTGCTTGTTCTTTTCCATTTGTTTAATTAGAAGAGTGTTCACCTGATGTTAGCAGGTGTGACGTGTAGGACAGCATTCTGCCTGGCAGCTGACATAGTTAGCTCTGCTGACCCCCCTCCCAATTACATCATCAGCATTGTGGTCTCACTGACTGTGACATCACTGCTACTTAGGAACAGCCACTCAGAGGCTGCTAGGTCAGTCACCTGTGATGTCACTGTCAGTAAAATAAAATGCTGATGATGATGTGGGCGAAACAGAGATAGATATGTCCGCTGCCTTGCTGAGAGCTGTTCCACATATACAGAAAAATATTATCACATAGAAATCTTAGTAATGAGTAAAAGGTAAAAGAAAAATACTTCAGAAATAAAAAGTTACAACTGACTACCTCTTAAAATGTGTATTATTTTCCTGTCTGCCTGTTTTGGCCCCATTAGCTCTTTAACTCTGCCAGTCAGCCTGGCTGCAGCATTCTGCACTAGCAACACGTTTCACACCAACTTACTGGACAGAGTGTTACAGCAGTCAAGCCCTAATGTCACAAATGCAGGTTCTAGGTCTAGGGTCACCAGGTCCTCTGCGCAAGACAGGGTTTAATCCAGGTGATATTCCTCACTAGAAAAACGCACCACAGGCCGCCACCACCTGATGTTCTAGGAACAGCCTGCAGTATATGATGACACACAGATTCTTAACCCTATCTGCAGCTTACAGTAATACACCATTTAACGATGGACAGCAGAGTAATCGATTGGTCAGTGCTGACGCATGCATACCTGGTTCCACCAGCAACACCTCCACATTGCCCAGATTTATACTGAGCCAGCTGAAAGCCATCAAGTTACAGGCTTCATGTAAGCAGTTGTCTAGCACAGAGATCGCTTTGTGCCAATCAGCTGTAAACAGGCATAGCTCGGTATCATCTGCACAGCAGTTAAACTCCAACTTTTGCTGTCTAGTGACCTCCATCAGTGGCAACATGTACACAATAAAAAAGGGACAAAAAATCAGCTCCTGTGCCTCCAAAACGCACCTAATATAACCTGCTACGATCTGCTGGATAGGAAGGATTCAAATCATTTACAGGCTGACCCAGAGAGCTCTCCACAGTACCACTGGGGACTCATCAATGCCTCATACTCCACAGTGTCAAATGCGTATGAGACATCGAGAAGAATAACCACACAGCATTTCCCTTTTTCTCCCCCCAAGTGAAGGTAAACAGCCTGACATGCATCAGGTATCAGAGCTAGGCTGAGGCCTGAAACCAGACTGGAATGGTTCAACGATGTTATATTTCAAGAGGTGAGCCTCGAACCACATCCCGTCGACCTTCTCAATCACCTTCCCAAAAAAGGAAAGGTTTCAGACAGGCCTGTAACTTTATATCACGTCCAGGTCCGGAGATGGCTTCTTTATGTGGGGTCTCAATGCCGCCTATTTTTCATCCCTGCTAAAGGGAACAACACACAATCCTGGCAACAATAGACTCTAGTGCCCCCTGACAATTCTCCAACAGTTGAGTAGGACCCGGGTCAAAAGAACAGAGAGCTGGGCGTAGCCCAGTTATCACCCAGAGTACACCTCATCTGACACTGGGCTAAACTCACTCCAGGACCACGGTGGGCCAAGAGGCATCGGAGGATCAGCCCTGCTGGTCTGACAGACCACTTGGAGAGATCTCTGCCCAAACAGATGACACTGTTCAAGAAGAAGCCACCAAACGTCTTGCACTTTAACTGCTGAAACCTCTCCCCCGGCCTAAAGACAGAGCAGATGCAGAAATCTGAGCACTCCCAACCCAGGTCAACCCTAACCATGTGGCACACAAACAACCCTCATGCAACCATAGTCATTTGGCGACCCAATCATAACAACCATGGTCAATAAGCACCCCCAAACCAAACACAACCAAAGCGATTCGGCACATCCCAGTCAAGTGTAAACCCAGCCATACGGCATCCCCCAACTTAGTGCAACCACAGCCATTTGGCACTTCAACCCAGGACAACCACAGCCATTCACACCCAACCCAGTGCAACCAAAGCCATTTGCCACCCCAACCAAGTATAACTGTAGCCATCTGGTAGCCCCAGCACAACCACAGCAAATGCGCCCTCCAAACCCAGGTCAACCACAGTCATTTGGTACCCCCAACCCAGGACAACCATAGCCATTTGGCACCAGCCCAGACACACACACAACCTAAGATGTCTATAGGTGCACCCACCACCCTCAAAATTGCCACAGACCTTAGGGTCCCCCCCAAGAGAGGGCTAGTAATTTGGTGCACCTATGGCCACAACCGCTGAGTGCCCCAGCCATAATAAGTGTAGTAATATCTCTGTATTAATTGTCCCAGTTTAACATATCATAAAAAAATGTTACGTTCCGAATCCACTACTCACACCCACCCCAACAAAACAATGCTGCACCACCCATCTTGGCTGCATCATGATGAGCCAATTATTTCATGCCACTTCCCAATGAGATGGAAACAGACAAAATGTTCATATGCACTCACTACTGATGAATCCAAATTCAGATCCTTGGGAAGGGGGTCCCCCCCCCCTTCCAAGGCTGGGTTCCCTTTCCAGCCTGGCCAGGATGTACTCAGGAAAGAGAAAATTTCAACATGTAGAGGCAAGGAGGGGCCGAGTGTTCACCAAGCCCTTCAGACACAGGCAGTAACTGTCTGACGCCGTCCTGCTATTAAAGACAGATTTTCTTCCTGTTATCTCCCACACAAATCCCTGTCTTATTAAGCACAGCTGTGGCATACCTGGGGTGCACCACGTGGCGCATAGTTACCAATGTCATCAGCAGCACCACTACCAACCTCCTTTTAGGTGTTGCTCCTGGAGGTGGCGCATTCCTCCCCTCCCCGCCGCCAGAGAACATACTACCTGGACACTCTGACAAGGCCTGTCTGCTCCTGTCATGCTGGAGCTCGGAGTGTGAACCTAGACTGCCACTATGCCAGGCAGACACATGCTGCCCAGTGAAACAAAGCCATCTCAGCAATGAAATTTTATTTGAATATCAGTGCATCAAGTCTGAAAAGGATTGACTATAAAACACACACACAGCCTTCGATCTCAGTCCCATGGTTTCCTGATCCTTACAGCATAACTCTGCATCTACAGAGTTTGAAACGGTTGAAAAGTGGTAAGGAGAACACGCGTGCAAGCATGAATGGTAACGGCCACTGATCACATGTTCAGGAAAGAACCGAGTAGCAGCATTCAAAAGAATAAAAGAAATGAGACCTTTAATTCATAAAAACATGAGGGAATTCCAAAAGCTAACAATGCAAATAACTGGTACAACATTACCAAATGTGAGCCATAACCAGGGAAAATGTTTTTGTAGCAGTTGCTGTGTTACAAAACCTAATCTGAGTAGCAGAAGGAACAATATGTGTAGCATTTTGTGGGTAACCTTGTGTAAAGCAGCTGTACAACCACTTTTGGATGAACTTGAATGTGTAGCGACTGCTATATATAAACAATTTTGTATAGCACTTGTTGACAATTGTGTAGTTTTTCCCCATGCTATACCTGGTAAAATATTCCCCAGCCATAACAGCATTTGGCGTAATGCTCCTTCCCTGCTGCACAGCAGAACATGGGATGCATTTTATGCATTTTACACAGTTTGGGCTGTTTGAAGTCTTTTGCGGCTGTTTTAACAGAGGGGGACAGGCTGACTGAAACACAAATGTTGCTTGGTACTACAGTTCGTGGTACACAATTATAAAGACTTACTTTAATCTCTGCTAAAGGACTAATCACGCATTTTGAAAGCAGACAGGCATCCAATTTTCAAGAATACTATATATAAATCAGAACTGATGACCCTGGGTTCATAATACATTGCATCACGATTAAAACATAGTGGAAGAATACACAAGCCAATTTAGAAAACAATGAAAACCTCACACAGCTAACGTTTCAAGAGATGTTTAGTAATGAAGATATGTACATTCATTAAATGAACTGCAAATGTTTGCTGTATGCCTTTATCCCTTCAATAAAATAAAATAAAAAAATGTACACAGCTGCGCATGTGCTTCAGTTTACAAGTGTAGCTCTAATTCCACTCTCCTAAACATGACCCAGCACAGCCCACGTGACATCGTGTCAAAATTAATTTCTATTCACCCACCTATCTAACCTTCCTCAAAACCTAGGATCCCCTGTGCAGTAGTGCATTTACACAATAAAACAGCACCGTCACACCACAAGGGGGCCTGCCACTGTCAGTTTATAAGAAAGCTATGCACTGCAAGGGCTGGATTCAAACCCCTACCACAGATCACAAGTGAAACATGTCGAACATTCTCAACTCCGTCCTTAATGCCTGCGCAGTATTTCGTAAGCCACCAGCTCTCTGACTAATGCCACTGATGACCTCTTCTAGGAGAAAATACATGGAAACTGAACCCTTTCACTCAAACTCTCCCCTCAAACATGGCACAACACACTGGCAAAAGCCCACAAACTGCACGGACTAAAAGGGCGACAGGTTCAGTGTCCCAAACTTCTAAAGTAGGCACACAAATACTTTATAACAAAAACATGTTTGTTTTTGTAAATTGTAAACACAGTCAACCACCACAGTCTCATTTTATAAACTTCCTATTCTTGGCACTTACCTTTGCACTCTGTGCTGCAAGTGTGGATCCTATCGGGCTATGAGGGCAGCCTCCCAGACTGGACTACTGTGGCCATTCCGATACCAGCCTGTTGCAGAGACAGCAGGGCAGGCAGTGCCTCCAAAGCCATATTCAGACTTGGTTTCTGCAGCCAGCGACGATGTGGAGGTCCCATGGCCTTTCCATCCAAGAAAATTCAACCAGTATCTTGTGTCAATCCTGTATCGGGGAGGACTGTCTTCATCAGTGTCCTGGGCTTAGGGCTCTTGCAGCAGAACGAGCTCCATTACTGGTAGTAATCCACAGAAAATTCCCACTGCACAAAAAGTACTGTTTATCCAAATTAATGCCCCCAAAAAAGGAGTATGGATTCCTCTAAAGCAGTCAAGAGTGTATTAATAGATAATGAAAAATTCTTCTCTTCAACAAAAACATTAATGTATTTGTCAACTTCAATTTGCTACATTTTTTTAAACCTAGTCCACACACTGTCTCAGAAGAACCCTTGGGAAACTTTAGTTTAGATGCAAAACACTCTGCAGATATTTAGCCTGTACCACACTTGTCACACATTTTTCAAAGGAGAATCTGTCAGAGAACATAGCTCAGAAATACTCAAAGTAAGACAACATTCTTCCTTCTGTAAGTCAGACCTTGCCTCTCTTCCATTGTTCCCTTCACGTATTAAGGGTGGAATTATGTGGTTGTTATTTAAAGTCTCACCCTCAGCTCGAAGAAGCTCTACTCCTTTCCATTATATTCTTTAAAGAACATGTGAAACATCTCTATTCTCCACACAGAAATGCTTAATCGTTGAGCAATGGCCACAACTTTAAGTTAAAAATTCCTTTTTTATTTGAGACAAAAGAAGCTCAGCTAATCCAATCCATTTATTTCCAAGGACGCTGTTCCAATGAAGCCTCTGATATTTTCACAAGCCTTGCAAGTCCACATTTGGCCTTGAGAAGTACAACTTTCCATGCGGTTCCTAAGGGGAAGACACCCCACATCAAGACAGAGTCCCATAACTAAACTAAATGTGCTGCCACTTTACACACACATAGAAAAACAGTCACAAGTATATAAGAAGCTTACAAGGGAACGGCAGTAAATCCCACCTGGCGTCAATCTGTGACGAACCAGCATGAATTTAGCTGGTTACTCCCCCAATGCTGTCACTGCGGCAGCACGCTGAGACAACCCGACTTCCCCAGAATGCAACTTAAAGCATTCCTGCTGCTTTCTAGCTTCAAATTCAGGTTTACTGAAGATTCTAATCAAGAGCTGTTCTAGCATGCCCCCCCTTAAAAAAATGGAGGGTTTTGTGTGCTCAGATCCTTAGGCTAGTCTGAGGATGGTGAGGATTTCTGGGTACAAAGATACTTATTTTTCTCATCAGTAGAACATGTGTCTTTGCCCTTGCAAACTCACTCTAGGACTCTACACTAGACCATCTGTCTTTACACAACAGAAAGTGAAAATGTACAAGAACACGGCACCACTGGAAATCCCTAGGGCAGCTGTATTAGATCAGCAGAGAGGCCTAGCAATGTTATGCAGAGTTATAAATAGGATGGGGAAGAAGAGTGCGGTTTAACAGCACCCCTACCCCCAAGTCAAGTGCTAGCACACTGCATATTAGCCCTGTCAACCTCACCACCACCATTTAATGGAAAGGATGCTCGCTGCTCTGTCTTTTAAAAAAAGCTTAACAAGAATGGTCCAAAAGGAAGCATTTTCAAGACTAAAGAAATCCACAAATATTTAAACAACATTAGATATTCTAATGCTGGCCAGTAACAGTGGTGCCTTTCCTGTATATCCCTGCCAGCAGTTCCTGTCTAATCCACCCATATCCAATTTATCATGTATATGTACAGATTATAGAACAGCTGCTGCCTAACCATTCCTCCAGCTTACTAAAGCAGACAGCATATAAAATATACATGTGAATTCAGCATTAACTGCCTACTACGCACAGTAAATGCTCCAAGTCAGTTCACTGTACAATATCAGACTATGTACTGTAAATACTGTACTATGTTTATTTCATTGCACAGCTTATCCTACTGTGTCCTGTAAATACTATGTATATTTCTCCCACGACATATCCCCCCAAGACGCATCTGGAAACGAGCTGTTACTCAGCTCAGTATGTCTTTTCTGGTGAAACTTTAAATAAATAATTATTTAACTACCCTTTGCAAAGGAAAGGCAAATTTGTTAGGGTTATGGGTCCCAAAGTGAACTAAAATGGGTATTGAGGACTGCTAGTCCCAGTCCTACTGCCCACTTCCGGTAACACACTGAAATAGTAACAGTAGAGACTTTTGAAAAGGGCCCTTTTGTGCAGACTCAAGTATAGCTTCCATTACTCATCCCAACAGTCAACTCTAGTGCACTTCTAGAACCTGCTACATGCCACATGCAAGTCTACCTACCACTAAGGAGACAGATAACCATCTGGAGTCAGGAGTACAACTGGGACTCTACACCAGCATTTCAACCTACTCCACTGCCAAGGGTACTCATGCACAGATTCCCCCCCTCTCCCCTTCGACCCTTTTCAGGCTGAGAACTAGCACTTACCAGTGGCATCAGTGACAGAAGGGTGAGGGTTGTGCACTGCACAGGGTAAAGGCAGGACACATCCCTTGATCTCTGGGGCAAGGGACCCAGCCAAGGCTGCTGTCCTCAAACATTACCAAGAGACAGATAAGAGTCTGCATCTTCTTGGGGGAGAGGGCTAAAGATTCCCTGGAGGGTGAGACGAAATATAAAATTACATACTGTTCAGTTAACCCTTGCCTGGCAGCATATACAGTATGTAATATAGAGGTTTACACTTAGGTCATAAAGTGAAGATTTCTGTTGTTGTGGGGGGTACACAATCAACAGTTAACCCTTCCCCCATTCTCCCCACCCCTGTACTACAACCCCCAGTTTCAGGCCCACTCACAGGTGCTACTGCTGAAGTGCTAGTGATGGGTTTACTAAAATGCTGTACCGATACTCTATAATCTACCCTCCACCAGCCAATCCAAGTCCAACCAAACCCATGCAGACAGAAATTGTCAGTGGTGACGATACCCCTAACCACAGTCAGTCCACTCGTACTGAATCACTGCAGTGTACATACTCCTCTGTAATAAAGCGATGCTGCTATTCCAGTTTCTGGATCCAGTCCACTTAGGTGATAAGAACACCGATGCCCAGTTTTGCCTGCTCTACTCCACCCACTCCAACATGTAGTGCAATACAAGGCGCAGCCAGTAACTGAGCACCACCAGTCCGTTTGCACTGGCGCGATCAGCTGGCTGCACACATGGAGGGGGGGAGGTAAAACTACAGTACCCCAGTTCAATGTGGGAAAAGGTAGACCCTGCACAGACTCAACCCACAGAAGCGGCACAGTGACATGATGAAAGACCTTGCCTGAACATGGCCCAAGGGGATAGTCTAGCTCCAATCTCGGGTCCCAGCTGGCAAAATCACCTGAACAGGGTACATCCCTGGGTAATGGCGGGTTGGGAGGGCAGAAAAAAAACATTAAAAAAAAAACAACAACTGTATCCTTTGTTAAAAGAAATGGAAAATGTATTAACTTTAGAAGTTATGCTTCCTTAGTTCCTCACATCTTTCCATCCCAGCAGTTTTAATAGTAGGTTAGTGTACTAGAGGCACTCACTGGCTAAATGACCGACAGGTAGGAGAGGTCCTTCCTTGGATATGCTCTGCTGTATCCACCTAATCTTCAGTTGCATATGCCAAGCAGGACACAAACATTCTGCAGAGCTGGCGGGCTCCATGGCACAGTGACAGCACTACCACCCACCATGTCAGCGACTCGGGATCGGAAGAGATCTCAGGTTGACAGGGATCAGCCAAAGGGGAGAGAATTGAGCATCCAAAGGACTGCTCTACTCTCATGAGGAGGGAAGGCTGCTGTTCCCACTGAATGACTGCCATCAGGTGAAGACCTGTTGGCAGTGTGGGCCTGGAGTGGCAAACACAGGAGAGAGCTGCGGGACTCTGCAGCACACATATGTCTCCACATGCGAGTGCTGGCACGCATACCCCAGCAGTGGAAGGGAGGGGGGATGGAGGAAAAAGAAAAGCAAAGCAGACATGCATGATGCCCTGCATGCTAATCTCCCACCACCACCATCAAGACCCTGCAAGCCGGACTGCCGAATCTGTCTCTCGAGGGACGGTGGAGGGAATCCCTGGGGGTTTCCCAGACTGTGCAGGTAAGCTTGGAGAGGCAGTGGATGGTGGGAGATGACAGGGCTAAAGGAAGCCCAGCCTGCCTTGGCCAGGAGGCACAGAAACACAGGTTACTCACCTGTAACAGTAATTCTAGGAGTGGTATATGTTGTTCATCCACTCTTCTTGGCAAGTTCTTTCCCTTTAAAGAGCCAGTATACTGCTTGGAATGAATAGTAATTTTCAGATGCAGTCAGCTATCATTTCTAATATCTTAAGTATTTTTTTATTTTCTGTTTGCTAATTCGAAGGTTTTCCACCTGGCAGTGCTGGGGTGATGTGCAGAGCAGCACTCTGTCTGGAGGATTAAAAAAAGTCAGTACTGTTCCTCCCAATACATCATCAGAAATGAGACCAAACACCTTGAGGCACCACAATCCTTGCAGCCTGAGCAATGACTTTCACAAGCTACCAATCAACATGCAGTAAATTGTGACATCACTAGTAACCAGGCAGAGCCAGTCCCTGCTGCTTCATGTGAAAGTGAAACCGAAACCTGGCAGTGAGAAATGGTTGTCATTGGTTACTAGTGATGTAATAGTCAGTGTGGTCTCAGTGTTAATGTAGTGGGGAGGTACAGAACTGACTTTTTTTTATTCCTCCTCCAGACAAGAGTGCTGCTCCACACAGCACCCCAGTACTGTCAGATGGAAAATATTCTAATTAGCAAACAGAAAAGAAAGAAATACCTGAGATATAAAAAGTGATAGCTGACTACATCTGAAAGTTACAATTAATTGCAGCCATTTTTCAGGCAGTACACTAGCGCTTTAAGAAGGTCGCCAGAAGGTCTAAAAGCTGACTCCTCCCATCTGCCCAGGTGGTATAACTCTCGGCTCTGCCCCTTGATGCCAGATCTTGCCCGCTGGAAGCAGTGGTTGTGCGTCGAAGCCGGGGAGGTTGGGTGGGTCAGGGTGGATGAACAATATATACCACTCCTAGAACTACTGTTACAGGTGAGTAACCTGTTTCTAGGGATGTGGATATGTTGTTCTATCCACACTTTTTGGCAGACTCCTAGCAGTTCTCCGGGAGGAGGAAGGCAAGGCGCACACCCCCCTACTTAGGGAGCAAAGACTGGAGAACTGAGGCCCAAAATCAGCATCCCAGCGTGACTCTAGGTCAATGTGGTAATGGGAAATGAAGGTGTTTGCTGACTTCCAGGTAGCAGCCCTGCAGATACCCTGGATAGGGACGTCCCTAGAAGCAGCCACCGATGCAGCAGCGGGTGAAATGAGCCCTGAGCCCTATGGGAAGCTCCCTACCCACGAACCTATAGCAGAGATCGATGCATGATGTAATCCGTCTGCTTGGCTGCAGGTCTGCCAGGTGTGGCTTCAGCGTAGGTGACAAACAGCTGGCAAACCTCTCCCCGAACTCTGGCCATGTGCTCTTTATAGTTAAGACAGCGCTCATCTCAGGTCCAAAGTATGGAGCCTGTACTCGGCCTCTGAGGGGTGACTGGGGTAATACACCAGCAGAGTTCAAGTGAAACTCCAATACAACCTTCGGAAGGAACTTCGGGTTGGGGCACAGGACAAACTTGTCCCTGTGGAAGACCAGATAGGGAGACTCAGAGAGCACCTAGAGTTCCCAATCCTTCTGGCTGATGTGACAGCCACCAGGAAGGTGGTCTTCCACAACAGGTGTGACATCTCACTCCTGTGCACTGATTCGAATGGCTTGTCCATGAGCTTTGCCAATACCAGCAGTAGATCCCACGGTGGTGGTAGTTCACGCACCGGAGAGGAACTATGGTCAAGGCCTTTGAAGAAATGCCAGACCACCTTTTCCTATGCCACCGTCTGCTGACCGGCCCACGCCCAGTAAGCAGAGATGACTGTCAGGTGTACCTTAAGGGTCATAGACCGAAGACCCCCTTTGGAGAGAGACCAAAGGTAGCAGAGAATGCTAGTCAGCAGACAGAACAAAGGGTCCACGCCCTTCCCCCTGACACCAAATGGAGAATCTCTTCCATCTGAAGGCATAGCACTTCCTGGTCGATTCCTTCCTAGATGCCTCAACTACAGTTAGTACATCTTCCGACAGACCCAAAGCCTGGAACTCTAGCCGCTCAAAAATCAGGCTGTCAGGTGCAAGGATTGAAGGTCCGGGTGGAGGACCTTCCCCTGATTGACTGAGAGCAGGTCTGGGCATATTGGAAGATGCCTCGGGAGCCTGATGCTGAGGCTGAGGAGATCGGGGTACCAAAACTGGTGGGGCCAGTCCGGAGCCACCAGGATCGCCTGTGCCTTGTCCCTCCTCACCTTGAGGAGCACCTTGTGGATCAAGGGAAGTGGAGGAAAGGCATAAAAGAGGCCTGGGGCCCACAGTCTCGAGAAGGCATCCCTCTGCACCAAGATCTGCTGAGGGAGGCGGGCACAAAACAGCCTCAGCTTTGCGTTCTCTCTGGAGGTGAACAGGTCCACTTGAGGGGTGCCCCACTGGGAAAACAGGCTGTCTACTACCTCTGGATGGAAAGACCACACATGGGACACCTTGCCCACACGGCTGAGAGCATCCGCCAGCTGATTTGAGGCTCCTGCCACATGGATGGCTAGGAGATCCGCCTCCAGTCGGCTCACAAGGGTCCAGATGCAGAGAGCTTCCCTGCACAGAGGCCGGGAGTGTGTGCCGACCTGTTTGTTAGATAGTACATGGTCATGGTGTTGTCTGTCTGGACTTGAACCACTTGGGCCTGAAGAAACAGAGCCAAGGCAGTCAGTGCTAGCAGAACTGCTCGGAGCTCCAGCAGGTTGATGTTGGATTGAGATTCCTTGGGGGTCCTGAGCCAGTGGACTCTGTGTTCTCCCATGTGGGCAGCCCAGCCTGTGAGAGAGGAGTCGATCATCAAGATGACCATCGGCTCCAGACGGACAAACAGGATCCCTTTCTGCGGATGCTCCAGGACGGTCCACCACTGGAGAGCCTCCCACATCTTCCGGGTTACAGTGAGCAGCTGGTCGAAATGACCTGGATGCTGAGTCCACTGGCTGGCTGGCTCCCACTGAAGAGGGAGCATATGCCATAGGGCCCATCAGACCACGGAGGTGCAGGCCGCCAGGTAGCCTAGAAGTCACAGAAGTCACAGACAGGGCACAAGTGCCCAATCAGAAATGATCAGGCAAAGGAGGCGAGAACCTCTGCCCTGTCCATCAGGAGCCTGGCTCTGGCTCGGCAAGAGTTGAACTCTGCCCCGATGAAGCAGATCACCTGCGAAGGCATGAGTTCTGACTTGGCCTCGCTGGCCAGGAGACCAAGGTCGATACAGGTCTGGAGGGCCTGATCCACAGACCGCTCCACCTCCTGCCTAGAGGGACACGCTATGAGCCAGTCGTCCAGATAGGGGTACACCCTGACCCCAACCCCTCAATGCTAAAGATGGGCCGCCACCACTGCAATGCATTTGGTGATGACCCTGGGGGCCGATGACCGGCCAAACAGCATGGCTTGAAACTCGTAGAGGGTTCCCTCTGCTTAGAAGTGGAGGAAACTTTGGTGTGACGGACGGATCGGGATGTGGAAGAACATGTCCTGCAGATCCAGAGAGCAAAACCACATGTTCTGCTCGAGAGATGGTATGACCTAAGACAAGAGTTACCATCCTGAAGGTGTGAGCCCTGAAAAACTTGTTCGGGTCATGCAGATCTAGAATGGGACACCAGCCTCCTGTCCGTTTCGGGACCAGGAAGTACCTGGAAATGAACAATGGGTTGACAGGGGGATCCACAATTCTCACCACTACCTCCTTGCAGAGGAGTTGGGTGACGTTGTCTCAGAGAGCTGACAGAGTGTCCATGGATACCTTCTCCTCCCATGGGGCGTGGTCTCGACCTGGGTACTGCTCGAATTCCAGAGGCTGACCCTGGCCGACCACTTCCAATACCAACCTGTCCACTGTGACAGTAGACCAGGCGGAAAGGAAGTGGTGGAGTTAGCCCTCCACAGGAGGACTCAGAGTAGGCGTAACGGTCATGGGGGTGCTCACCCCATCCCGTCACTGAGCAGGCTTGGATTAGGAGGATCCAGTCACAGGTCCACCTGGACCCTTCCCTCCAGGCTTATGGACCGCCAAAACCCCTAACTTGGATTGAGGGTGCCAAGATTGAGCCTGCTGCTGCCCCCCCTCCCCGACTGGTACTGGGGCTGCTTGGCTGCAGGGGCAGTTGGCCAAAATGGCTTACACTTCTGCCTCTTGGAACCGTGAGATTGCTTCTGGGCGGAAGCAACGGAATCCAAGGTGGCACTGAACTTCTCAATGTGGTGGAGGTGACCGTCGACTCCTGCACCAAACAAGTCAGTGCACAGGAAGGGAACGTCCACCAGTTTGTGCAGAGTGTCTGCCGTAAAGGTCGAGATCCTCAGCCAGGCCCTGAGGCACATGGCGACCACAGCAGCCACTGAACAGGTACAGGAATCCCCAATGTCCAGAGCCGTCTGGAGTTGCTGTTTTGCAACAGCCTGACCCTGATCCTGAACCTGCCTGACTGTAGTCTGAGGGTCCACGGGGAAATGAGGAAGCACCTCATCCAGAGAGCCGAGGAGGGCCTGGGAGAAGTGTGCCATTATGACAGCCGAACTCGCCTGACGGAGACCGAGCTAAGAGCTTTCGAGCAGAATGGTCCAGTTTTTTGGACTCTTTGTCTGGAGGTCTATCAGTGTCTCCTGAATTTCCCTAGCACTGAAATACAGATTCGGTCACCAATCCCTCAGCCGATGGGTGCTCTGTGAACCCCGATAGGGTGCTGATGGGAACTGCATACTTACGGGCCATCCAAGCCAACGGTGCAGGGCAGGGTGCTGCTAAAGCTCCAGAACTGAGCCAGTAATGGCTTCAGCTACTGAGAAGGCCTCTGTCGGAGAATCCCCTTTAGTCAGAATATCTGTTAGGGGAAACTGAGCCCGTTTCTGGACAGGCTCCAGTTTCGTCCCTGTGGATTCGGAGATGAGATAGAGAATGCCCATGAAGGACGTGGGACCTTCCTCCGTCAAGAGACTCCCCATCGAAGCCTTGAACTGACAAGAGTGCAAGGAGCAGTCTTCGGACTCTGAGGAGTCCAGATAGATCAGCCAACCACCTGAGTCACTTTCGACCTGCCACGGACAGTCGGGAGTAAAGGTGACCGACAGCCTATGTGGGAGGCCCTTAGCGGGCTAAGACTCCTTAACAGGAGCCCCAGGGGGCTGTTTAGGTGGTGGCTCCACCACAACTGGCAGAGAGGTCAGTTTCAGCCAAGCCGGGAGGGCCTTCACCAGCTCCACGGGCGGAGGGACGGTGTCAGCTGGCTCCGGAGGAGTTGGATTCAGCTTAGAGGGCGACAGCCATGTGATGGCTGGTGTGGAAGCCTAGGTCAACTTCAGATCAGCTAACACCAACTGTTGCCACATGAGATTCTCGTAGCATCGACGCAACTTACATCGAAGCTTCTCCTCTTCCGAGGAGGATGAATAGCAGCAGTACCGCTTCTTAGAATGCCCAGAATGGCGTCTGTGAGTTCTCCTCGACCTACCGGTTGAGGATGACTGAGACCTCTACAACTTGGGGAATCAATGGGGATGTTCAAAAGGAGATAGAGAAAACTGTGGCTCCTCCAGGCAAGGGTCAGGGACCGCAGGGAGGTTCCCAGTAAGCTGGGTTTCCTCCTCGGTAGATCCAGTCAGGACCGGAGTCCTGAACAAGGAATTGGCCTCATCCAGCGACAACGGGTCGATGGGGTCAATAATCATTTTTTACCAGGTCATCATCCCATGTCTTAGCCGGCTGGCCTGATGGAGGCACTGTAAAGCCAGCAGCCAAGGCTGCAATTTCGACCAAAGTCGAAACAGGAGATTCCCCGAGACCGAGACATCTCTCAATCCCAAGAACGATGTTGATGAGATTTATCGCTTTGGATTCCTTTTTACGGGAACGGGAGCTGTGCAATGAAAACAGGCCCTCCCCCTTAATCGGGAGAGACTGGCACAACTCCTTTGAAGAAGCTTGTAAAAGTTTGAGCGGCACGAAGACCAATGCTGATCAGCAGCCCGAGCTGCCTCCTCCTCCTCCTCCTCAAAGGCCTTCATTTGTTCTAGTTGCTCAGCAGACCCCGCAGCTGCGGAGACTGCCCAATGGTCCTCTTTAGATTTGACCAGCGGATTCTGTTTTTCCGGTTGTCTGAGCTGGAAACGCGCGTGGTGATCGTCCAACACGTTCGGCTGGAATGAGCGACAAAAGTCGCAGGCCTGGGTATCATAATCGTGGCCCAGGCAATAGACGAACGTGGCATGCGGGTTGGTGTGAGACATCTTCTGCCTGCAAGGGTACCGACAAAACCCGGGCGAGAACTTGTCCTCCATCACGGTAATGATCGTGAAATGATACAGAGAAACTCTAATGAGTTTTAGCTTAGGTAAATAATCCAAAGATTTAAGCACCAGGGCCTACTCAACGTGGGAGTGATAAGGAGGCAACCTGAATCTTTCAGCAGAAAGGAAGATCTAGCGTCAAGGGACGGAGCCAAGGGATATACCACCCGGGTGGGTGGGAGGAGCCAGCTTTTAGACCTTCCGGCAACATTCTTAAAGGGAAAGGACATGCCAAGAAGTGTGGAAAGAACAACATATCCACATCCCTAGCAATACTTGAATTTAAAAAAAAAAAAAAACACTAAAAACTGACAACCTCAGCAATGCAAATACAAGCTTTCATCAAATCCAGTCCCCTACACCAATAACCACAGGAAGAAATAGAATGGAAGGATATGAGGAACACAAGGGAACAAAATTTCCAAAGGTAAGAAATTTTACATTCCCCATCATTCACATATCCTTCCATCGCAACAGCTTTAACAGCAGGGAGTGTAGCAAGCAGTGTCTCCCAATTACCCCCTACCCTAATGTAGCTGCTCAGGATGGGTAACTACAACAGAACAAAGCAAGACTGCACAGCTGGTTCCATGCCCCCAGATTTTAACCTTAACCATTTACTAGGTATAACATGATCAGAACCGTGTCCAGTTATCCTAGGGAAACTAAAATTACTTAAAACCTGATCTGTTCTATCCTGCCCTTTTCAAAAATCAGTTGCAGAACCTTATTTTTGGGGAACCTAGGAGCTAGCCCCTCTGGCAGTCTGACAACCTTCCCCAATACCCTGCTCCTTTACTTGTACCTCCTCTTTGTTTTTCATTGTTTTTTCCTATTCTTCCCTTATCCTGTCTGCTTCAATATATGGTGAAGCTCCCGTGATTTGAAATTAAGGGTTGTTAAAATGAAAGTAAGCTGCTCCTTAGGCTGTGAATTTTGTTTTTCCAAATAGTGTTTAACTAAATTAACACTTAAGGCAGGAAGGGGTGAACAGTAACAAGACTTAGTCAGGCTTGTTATGTTTGTTTGCACATGTGCAGCAAGCATCTTGTTACAATAACTGGGTTTCAGAGGCATGCCACTGCTCAGGTTGCAGTGGGCCCAACAGAGACAGTCCAATGATCAGCAAAGCTGATCAAAGACCATGCTCTCTGCTTGCTGGCCAGAAATCACATGTAGCTGAACGGAGTGAGCTGCTCCAATCCAGAATGGCTTGATCCTTACCTGAGCGGCATCACAATCAGCTCCAAGTCCCCTTCCCCCACAGCTATGCAGAGAGGAGACATGCAAAAACAACTCACTCCCACTGCCAAGTATCATGCCCACCTCCCAATCCTTCCACATGCCCCGTCAGTGAAAAGAAAATACCCTCTTACCAACAACTATCTAACCAACCTCCCGATCCTTCCCTATGCCCTGTTCGTGAAAACAAAATACCCTATCACTATCAAGTATCCCACCAACCTGCTGATCCCTCCCCATGCCCTGTCTGTGAAAAGAAAAATACCATCTCACTTCCAAGTATCCTGACCACCTCCCAATCCTTCCCTGTGCCCGGTCTGTGACATAAAAACCTTCCATCGCAAAGTATCCTGTTCACTTATCGATCCTTCTCCTGTGCCCAGTCAGTAAACTTGTAAAAGAAGAAAACTGTCCAGTGCTGACTTCTGCGTCCCCCCCCCCTCAGTACCCACCAACCGCACCCTCCATCCCCATACCTACCTATCTGGACCAGTGATGCTCCTTCTCAAATGTCCTGCTTTCTCCAAGCTTTACCAGGAAATGACTACAAAAAAGGTAGGTTTGCTTAATGGCTTTTTAATGCATTTTGAAAATTTGCTCATAACTTCATTTCTTAAAATATTTACTACAAATTGTCCACAGCCTTTTTTTTTTTTTTTTAAACCGCACCTCATGAACCAGGTAGGTGACATTTTTCAAATCCCATCTGAAATTAGTTTTCACAGTCACTCTGAGAAATCAAGTTTTGTACAGGATTTAAAAAAATTCGCCTGTCTTGACCATAAGGAGGGGTAATAAAAGACTATGTTGAAAATTTGGGGTCAAAATCTGGAAAAGACAACTAAGTTACAAAGCAACATTGAAATTCTTCATAAGTTCACTGTTTTTCCAGATTTTCAACATAGCCTTTTTTACCCCACCTTAAGAATAAGGTAGGTAATTTTTAAAATCCACAACAGCTCGGAGAGCTCAGTAACACGATCCCTGACGGAGATTCCTAAGAGAATCGAAGCACTGGGGCATTAGCGAGAGGCCTGACACTGAGTTAGCTGCTTGTCTTGCTGTGATACTGCACAGCTACCACACTGCACTTTGAAAATGGGTCGGATACTGTTTGTAATGCAATTCTGAACGGCTGACATGAACTGAATAAAACCAATATCCAGCATTTTGACCCTAAAGCTGGACTTGCAGTGGTTCTTTGTTAATACCACCGTGTTAGTGGGCTCCACGACCTGTTGTGGATTTTGTATGTAGCAGGGCTAGTCGCCCTTGCTGTGAGGCCCCACCCCCCCACCAACTAATCCGGATGTGTGATCTGCAGTGGATGGTTTCAGGTAATGTTTCAAATCCACTCCAAAACATGTTTTCCCACTCCTTCTACGAAATCACCTTTCAGATGGATTAAAAAAATTCCACGTCTTGTTCATAAGGAGGGGAATAAAAAAGGCTTTTCTGAAAATCTACAGTCAAAATCTTATAAAATCTAAAAGTTATGAAACAGCGTTGAACTTCTTCAATGTTTTCTTATAACTTTGCCATTTTTCTAAATTTTTGGCCCCAAATTTTCAGCATAGCCATTTTTAACCCCACCTCATGAACAAGGAAGGTGTAATTTTTCAAATCTCCTCTGAAACACATTTTCACAGTCACTCTGCGAAATCACCTTTCAGATAGAACTGAAAAAAATTCCACTGGTCTTGATCATAAAGTGGGGTCATAATAAGACTACGTTGAAAATTTGGGGTCAAAATCTCAAAAAAAAGACAAAGTTGCTGGCCCGCCAGCACAGTGGTAGCGCTACTGCTCACGACGCCGGCAACCTGGGTTCAGGAACGTGCCTGGGGAGTTGGAGGACCAGCCGGGGAGGCTTGATTATCCATGGACTGCTCGCCTTCAGGGAGGGAGTGGGGACGAGGCTCGGTGCTTGACTGGCCTCTGGTGGAGGCCTGGAGGTACCACAAGCACCATGCCATTTTTAGAGGAGGGGGCGTTACAGATGTCGGCAACTTCACCTTGATGTCATGGTGCATATTACGCCCGCAGAACACGGAAAAACAGCTCCCTGCACTCCAGGAAGACGGAGGGCCCGGCACAGATCCCAGTCCTCCATCAGCTCCGGTGTTCCATCGAAACAAGAATGTTCGGGGTGTACGGGCCCCACCTCATCCCCACCTGGGGGGAACAGCCAAGGCTACATGGGAGAGCACCGCGGGCCCAGGTAAGAGGGGGACAGATGCCTTGGCAACTCCCAATGGAGCGGAGTGCAGGGGAAGCATAAATAGAAAGTTAAAAAAAAAGAGACAAAGTTATGAAGAAACATTGAAATTCTTCAATGTTTACTCCTAGCTTTGCTATTTTACCAGACTGTGACACAAATCTTCAACAGCCATTTTTGTACCCCACATCATGAACGTGTACAGATCTACTAAAGAGTAAACCTGAATAGACAATGTTGCTTTACAAAGTTACTGATGTCTCAGGTGAAACATGTCAAAAATATTACTGCAATACCTCTCCTCAAATGCACAAAAAATTATTTTCTGCACAACACCAGCCTGTCTGCACAGCAACAGAGCTCCCGTTCATGAAGATGGTGACCCAAATTTGCGAACAAGCCTGCGGCATCAGGGGCCAGTCGGCAAAAGGAGAATCAAGCATTCAGCGGACGAGCTCCTCTTCCAGTGGTGGATGACAGATGCTGCCATGCAAGTGTTACCTGGGTGAACACAGGTTCAGCTGAAGGCAACATTGTTGGGGAGCGGAGTATGTCAGCTGGTGCAGCAAGTTAGTATGCTTATGCATTCTTACCACCAACATTCTAGGTGATCAGAAAGAAATTACAGTTAAGTAAGAACTTACGTAACAGTAGATCATCAAGAGGGTTCCTGCAGTAGGTCTTCACAGATAGGACTGCACCCCCTGGCATCAGGACCGCACGGCAAACTTCTAGCTAGCAATACATAGCAGGGGACCACCCCTGGCGTCACATGATGGGATGTCAGCATGACTGTATATAGGGGCGGTCCCCACGCCCGCCCTCCAGTTCTCCTGCGGGAATATCCCTGTAAGGGTGATGGAAGAAAGAAGCATAACTCCTAGAACCTGGAGCTGCTGGTAATTGCCCTGAAAAGGGATATGAAAACAGGAGCTGGGGGAAGGTGGAAGGGAAAAGGTGACCTACTACAGGAACCTATCTCGAAGATCTACTGATATGGTAAGTTCTTACGTAACTGTAATATCTTACTTCGAGGGGGTTCCTGCAGTAAGTCTTCACAGACAGCACTGAATACCAAGCAGTCAAGAAAAAGAAAGTTGGAGACTGATGTCTAGGAGGCAGAAATGTCTACCAACTAGAGAGCCTGTTAGGATAAAAGGCCTTGCAGGACAGCAAGTCCAAAACCGTCAATGACCAGACTGTAGTGCTTGGTAAAAGTATGGACCAAACACCAAGTGGCCTCAGCTCAGATATTGGAAGCAGACACATTCCGTAAAAAGGCAGTCAAAGTGGCCATGCCACGAGTTGAGTGGCCTTTCACTTCCCCTGGAAGGGGTTTCTCGTATTTCTAACAGATGAACAAGATACAATTAGCCAACCATTTGGACAGGCCCTGTTTAGAGATGGCCATACCCTGACGTCTGGGTGCGAAAGCTACAAACAACTGGTCAGACTTACGCACCTCCTTGGTCCGAGAGATCTAGTATCTCAAGATCCTGTGCACATCCAATGTGTGCAAGAGATATTCCCCTATACTGGAATATTCAGAAAAATGAACCGGTAGTTGAACATCTTGGTTCAACATAAATTCTGATACCACTTTTGGTAGAAAAGAAGGGTTAGTCCACAGAGCCACCCGGTCTCTGTGGAAAATTAAATAAGGCTCCTTGCAAACGAGGGCCTGAAGCTCTTGAAATCCTTCAAGCTGAGATAACAGCAACTAAAAAGAGCACTTTCAAAGACAAATAGTACATGTCGCAACTTGCTGCCAGCTCAAAAGGGGGCAAAGTAAGTTTCTCTAAAATAAAGTTTAAGTCCCAGGGGGGAACCGGACTACGGACTGGAGGTTTTAAGTGGAGGATCCCCTTGAGAAAGCTTTTAAGACTTCCAACTGCACAAGGGTTTTGCCATCCACTGGAAAGCGGTAAGCGGAAACCATTGAAAGATGGACCTTCAGGGATAAATAACCGAGGCCCCAAATCAGACAAGTGCAAAAGGTACTCAAGGACCTGGGGCACCAAGCAAGAAAAGGGGTCCAGTGGCCCAAATGGTGAATCTCTTCCACTTCATTGCATATGTAGATCTAGTGGATGGCATTCTGGCCTCCACTAAGACCTGAGGCGACTCGCGAGGAGATGCCAAATAGTGAGACCGTTACATCCAAAGGTGCCACACATGTAAGTAGAGAGACTTGAGGCTCGGATGCATCAGGCTGCCCTGCTCCTGTGACAGAAGGTTGTGGAGGTGAGGAAGAGGTCCTGGGGGTTCCAATGCCAGCTGCTGTAGCAGGGGAAACCAGATCTGCTGAGGCCAGAGGTGAGCTATGAGAATCATATGAGTACCCTCCGCTTGAAGCTTCAGCAGTACCTTCTGCAGAACTGGAAAGGGAGGAAAAGCGTACAGAAACCTCCCTGTCCAACAAAGAGACAGTGCGTCTCGCCAGAAAGCACCATGCCTGGGAATGAGCAAGCAAAGCAAGCAAAAGCTGGGTAGTTTTGCGTTGGATGGGGAGGCAAACATATCCATTTCTGGCTGACCCCACTGACTTGAAAAGACTTCCACTACCTCCTGCGTGACAGTGTGGCTGAGACTGTCCACCAGGATGTTGTTAACTACCAGGACATGAACTGCTGTCAAAGAGAGGCCATGCTGGACTGCCCAGTACCACACCTGCATCGCCTCTCTGCAAAGGGGGTATGATCGGGTGCCTCTCTGTTTATGTACCAGACCGTGGCAGTGTTGTCGATCTGGATTAGGAGTGTTCCCAGGTGTAAGAGGGTCTGAAACACCTGGAGAGCACAGAGCACAGCTCTCATCTCCAGAACGTTTATGTGCAAATGTTCCTCTTGTGGGGACCATCTCCCTTGGGTTCGATGGTCTCTCAAGTGGGCTCCCCAACCTTGACCCGAGGCGTCCATTGTGAGGATCATGGAAGGAGATGGGGGGATGAAAGGGAGCCCTCAAGGAGAGGCTGGACAGCTCCTGCCACCAGAGAAGATCCCTCTTTATACTGCTGGAGACCAGGAGCCTGTGATCCAGGCTGTCCAAGCAGTGGTCCCACTGGACCCTGTGAATCCACTGGGTCACCCTTATATGCAGTCTTGCCAGCGGAACTGTGGGAATGGCAGCTGCTATAAATCCCAACAGGTGGACGATAGAGTGGGCTGTGTTCCAACGAGAGTTGGACACAGACGATATTTGTTGATATAGAGTTTCTGCCCTGTCCAGAGGTAAGAAGGCCCTGCCCTGGACCATATCCAGCACCGCTCCAACGAACTGGAGGCGCTGAGAGGGCAAAAGCTGAGACTTGGGATAGTTCACAGTGATGCCAAGCCGGGAAAAGAGGTCCAGGGTGGTGGAGAGAGACTCCAGCAGACTGTCCTGAGACGGGGCCAACAACAGCCAGTTGTCCACGTATGGGAGCACATAAATCCCCTTGTGACACAGGGCTGCAGCCACCACCACCAGGCACTTGGTAAAAACATGAGGTGCCAATGAAAGGCCAAAAGTGAGGGCCTTGAATTGGTAGTGGTTCCACTGGAAGGTGAACCGAAGAAAACGGCGGTGGGCCTAGAGAATAGGGATGTGCAGGTAAGCATCCTACATGTCCGGCGAACACAGCCATTGGTTCTTTTGGAGCAGGGGTAAGAGTCCCTGGAGAGTTAGCATGCGGAACCTCTTGTATTCCACAAAGAGGTTGAGCAGGCTGAGGTCTAGGATGGGCCTCAGATCGCTCATCTTTTGGGGCACCAGGAAGAAATTGAATACCCCCTTCCTGTCTGCCTGAGAGGAACCGGCTCTATGGCTGACTTTGATAATAGAGCCTGGATTTCCTGCTGAATGAGGTGCAGATGGCTTGATGGGTAGTGAGACCTGCCTGGAGGATTGTCCGGGGGGCTGTCCAGGAACTCTATTGGAGTACCCTCTTGCGATCAGTTGGAGGACCCAAGCGTCTGTAGTTATAGCCTCCCACCCGCCTCAGGTGGAGGACTAACCTTCCCCACCAGCACCACTGGAAGGACAGGAGGAGTGGAGGGACTCCCTGAGTCAGGAAGCTGGAGGGAGGCACTTATTGCCTCCCGCGGCCTTTGGCTTTTACCTGAGGGGTTGGGCGCCAGAACCAGTGGCATGGTGCTTTCCCTGGCATCTGGTCTGGTTCTGTCTGTTTTATCTTTTCTGTGGGCGACGAAAAGGCTGCTTGGGTTTTGAGCCGGAGCGGTACATGGAGCGGATGTCATGCAGGGATCTGCCACTCTCCTGTACCTCTGTAATAATATCCTTCGCATCGCTGTCGAACAGGATGGAGCCCCTGAAGGCGACGTCCAGGAGAGTGGTTTGGATGTCCTGCACCAGTCCTGTAAGACAAAGCCATGCCAGATGTCTCAGGCAGACGCCTGAAGCAGTGCAACGGGCCTCCGAGTCCACTGAGCCATAGGTGGCATTCAATGCATGGTGGCAGGAAGAAATGTTAAGTCTCACCTTGTCCAAAAGCTTGTTCTGGAGTTCCTCATCCCGGATAGACTGGAGCGCTTTCTCTTGGTTGGTGAAAGCCGACTTCTGGAAAGAGATCATGTGGGCTATGTAATTAAGAAACCTGACAGTGCCAGTGGAGGAAGCGCAGACCTTGCAGCTGTATTGGTCTATCTGTTTGGACTCATTGTCCAGAGTTGAGGCATTCAGATGCTTGGCTGAGCCAACCTATCACGGGCAACTGTGATGACTATCGAACGACCTTAAGTTGACTCGTGAGGTGGCTGGCCCCTTCCGGGGCATGATAGGTCCTGTCAGCCTTTTGAGAGACTGTAGGAATTAAGGATGGTTGTTGCCATGTTGTGGACATTAGGTCCTCGTGGGGCCCCGTCCATGGTGGGATGGGTAGGGGGTCCGCATTTGTTAAATCCAGGTGCTCTGCAAGCCTCTTCCTTTTAGGATCCACCTCTTGGGATGCCCAGCCGCAAGCCTGCTGGATGGATCTGAGGAGCTCCGCAAATGACAGGTCCTCCAGTGGAGATTTGGAAGACTCCTTGGGTTGTGGTTCCAAAGGGGAATATGGTTTTGAGTGAGCTGCAGAGTCTGAGTCAGTATCGGAGTCAGAAGACTCCTGTCTGCTAGGTAGAGAGGCTATGTCCGGAACCTCTTTCGTAATCCTGAAGCCTGCGAGGGCCCCAGCTAGAGTCCCTATCAGATGACTAATGGCTGACTGGAGAGGGGCTCCTAGGGACTGCCCTGAGGGTCATGGTGGTAACCATGACTGATTGCGGATGTCCAAGCTCTTGCAGGAGCTGCAATTTGGCGTCCTTCCACCAAGCTGGAATTGTCCCCTGTGGTTCCAGCTGAGGAGAAAGAGGCAGACAAGGCGGTGGAGGCTGATAGACTGAAAGCACCAAGGGAGAATATGAGGGGTAACTAGAAGCCTGGTATCAATAGGGGTAAGGCTGATGATGGTACCCCTGATACAGATGGCCTGGTGTTGGAACATGCGACAGGTAACCTGGTGACAGCCCCCCTGGCGCCGGGTAAAAGGGGAACTGCAGCGGCGGGTAGCTGTGGTTCATGCCCGTAGAACTGGAGGGCGGAGGAGTCAAAGGCCCTGAAGGAGGCAGGGCCGAGGGACCACTAGGAACATGTGGGTCTGTCAGCACGCCTGGAGTCCTGGCTGGAACCTAGAAGAGCCAGGCGGGGGCTCCAGCATTGGAACAAAAGATCCAGAGGCCATCACCAAGTCGGGAGGGATGTCGACAGGTGAGTGGGCTGGCATCGGGGGCCTGAGAGGACCCGATGTCTGATCCGAGAAAGGTGAAGGGGGGGGGAAGGAATAGAGACATCTGTCGACAAGCCCACTGGGGAATTGCAGAGCTCGGAAAGGAGGCCTGACGTAGGAGAAAGAATCCCCTGGCCAGAAGCAATCATGTCCCAGGGTTCTGGGGAAAATGAGGGGTCGGCTGAATCAGAGAGTCCTGGGAGGGAGAACCCTCACAGGACGAGAGGGTGCCTGGAAGCTGACTCTGCTTGATGTCAGGTACAGTACAAAGGTTCGAAGGGAGAGCCTCGGCCAAGCGGTCATTGGGCAGGCCAGCTACCAACTGACTGGCCTTTGACCGAGTGTCCAACTTTATCAGTTGTGGTGGAGTGGACAGCAGCAGAGCTCGAGTCCGGCTTATCGACCGAGGCCGTGCACCCTGCAACAGAGTCAGAGAGCGACTTATCAGTGTGAGAGCTGTCGACAGGCCCCGAAGTAAGATCCTCCTGGGAGGCACACCCCTGTCGCCCTCTGATTAATGCGGGGGGGGGGGTTGGCGACCGACTCACTGGGGCAGATGGAGACCGAGGAGGAGGAGCACTCACCGAGGTAGATGCCCACCTGAAGCAGCGTCTACTGCCTGGTGACGCTGGGTAGAAGGGGACTGGTCCCAATCCCTGCACTTCTCCTTTTTCTTGCGCTCAGAGGTGGGTGAAGAGGAGCATTCCCGCAGCTCCTGAAGCTCCTTTCCCATCGATGCTAGGTGTTTTTGCAGAAGGTAGGCATTAAGGGCTTTCTGGCACCTGACACGTGTGGCCTTGTTGAAGGACTGGCCAATGTCGTAGTTGTCAACTCGGTGTTTAGGGCCTAAGCAGAGGACAGAGAGAGAGTGTTCATCCCCGTGTGGAATCTGAGTGCCACACTGTGAGCATTTCTTGGTTCTACGCAACTGAGAAGACATGTAAAACAAGAGAAAGACAAAAGAAAGGAAAAGAAATACTTAGAAAATGGCAATCGACTGTAGCAGAGTTCACCGCAAGGTCCGACGTGCACAGGTCGAAAGCGGGAAAGAACTGGAGGGCGGGCATGGGGACTGCTCCCTATATACGGTCACACTGACATCCCATCATGTGACACCGGGGCGGTCCCCCATTATGTATTGCTAGCTAGAAGTCTGCCGTGCAGTTCTGACGCCGGGGGTGCAGTCCTATCTGTGAAGACCTACTGCAGGAATCCTCTCGAAGTAAGATAAAAAAAAAAAAAAGGCGGGAAAGACTTAAACTGCTGCCAAATTATGGTGGTCTGTCGCAGGCCCCACACTATCGACCCTGGCATTTCTATCCACTTGGATTTTGCCAATGCTGGGAATTGGGGAACCCTCTATGGGCCCACCATGGAAGATGAAGGCGGAGGTAAGTAGGTGAGATGGCAGGTGATAGGGCTGAGGAGACTAGCTAAAGGGGACTGATCAGTGAACAGGATAATAAAATAAAAAATAAAACGATTTTCTGTATTACAGTACTTATTAGGTTGGATAAGTGAAAAGCCTTAAAGCCAGCAAGTATTTGTTAATTGCGATATAGTTTTTTTTTCGTCTGAAAGCTTAAGCACTTTGTTCTTTTTGTATCATCTATGTTGGTCCAATAAAAGGTATCAAACCATTTGCTTCAGGATCCGTTTTTCCCCAACAATAATGTTTGTCTGGCAAAAAATATAAAGATAACACATTTTCTTTTTGTTTTCTTTCATTCCTGAACCAGGATATGAGATTTTGAAGTCTTTAAATGCTACCACTCCTGTGCCTTACCTGCCATGAAAAAATTCAGTGTCTTGGTAGTGTTGTGTTTACCATCAGTAACACGTGATAGCACCGTTCTAATACAGTATGTATGCAGCATGCATATTCAACAGGTAACCGCAGCAGTAGAGAGTTTTAAAAATTGGAAGTGGCAGCCATCTTTAATGTTACAAGTTATTAATTACAAAATTAGCTGGAACAGCTGTTTTAAACCGTATCTCTGAAAACTAAAAATACACTAAGCATGAATCTTAGGATATTAGAAATATGTTTTTGCTCAAAAACTATATGATAAACTTTTTTTGCTAACAAATACTACTGCTTTAAAGTATCCTGCCACTGGCAGATGTGTTCCCCTAGTGGAGGAGCTGCTAAAGTGCAAAGGAAAACCCCTAATGTCACTGTCTGAACTTTTAACATCGATGAGCTCTCGGCTAAAAAAAAAAAATACCCTTCTGTAAGAAACCCAGGATTTCAGTCACCTACGAATATAGTACTACACTTTGATAGCAGGATTCTTGCATGACAAAGGGAGAAAGGGTAGCCATTATCTCCTTGGAAAAGGCATACAGTCCCAGGGTTTTGCGACCAAGCCCCATTGCCGCTGGGCACAGACTGCCGAGGTTAGGGCTCCAGGCTGGGTCCACAGATAGGAGGCCCAGTTGTAGTGGAACTTTATGACATAAACAATATCAGAGGCAGTAGGTGGTAGCTGCTGAGATAACATCATACCTCAGGTGGTTGAAGCATTAGGCCGCAGGCCGAGTGCATTTAACACCCAAGCAGTGATGTTATCCCAGCACGATACACACCCTTTTGTGCATTACTTCTATTATACAATGGCTCATTTGTTTAAAAAAAAAAATGTAGGTATACATATACATAAAAGAGTTCTTTGTTGCAGCTGTTGGCCAGTGGGTAGCATTGTGTGGCTGTGTCTCCTTCTGTAGAGGATTTTCTGAGCTCTCCCCACCCAAGGTTTCTCTTTTATTGTGTCTTGTACAATGACACCCACCCACCCCCAATCTCCACAAGGTCTCATGTGTCCCAGTACAGTGCCACATGCCCCCCCCAATCTGCATGTAAGTTTGCTTCTAGGGCACATGGAGTGCCGTGTAAGGAATTCATATTCGGGCTCAGTGGGGAGGCTTACAGTTTCCATTATGTGACGGTTCCACAAAGGGTAAGTCCTCAGAATATATTAGGAAGCCACTTGCAGTGGTCATTTTTAAAAGATTAAAAGACGTGCTTTTCTGTCGTGGGATTGGAAGTAAATGGAATAAGGAAAATCACTGTAAGCAGAGCGGTGCAAGGCAGTGCATGCACCATATACTTTCTTAAACCGACTGTAGCAACAGTTTGAAAACCAAGAAAAAATAAAAACTTTTGCAGTTTGGGTTTTCAGTGGTTTTCCAGTTGCCCTGTAGGTACGCACTACGTTTCAATGGGGCAGTTACTTTGAAAATGAGAAGGCAACGGAAATGGGAAGACTGGTTCAGTGATTCTGAATTCTTTGTGTGGTCAAGTGACAGCTTCCAGATAAACACGGGCAATTACTTTTTTTACGTTATTCGGTCATGTATATGCTGGGACTAGATCCGTGACGTTGTACTGGGATAACATCATCGGTTCAGCCCCAGTCTGACCAATCAGAGCCTAGGATTCTTTCTTGCCATTGTAAAATATACATTATCTCACAATTTTCACAAGAAGGGGTGTTTAAATCTTTTAGATAATTACAAGATGAATTTGGTTTATGCTCCAAGATTTCTTCAGATTATCTTCAAGACATCACCTTTCTTAAATCAGTGCACAACTGGGAAGACATTCAGAGGGAGTCTCAGAAGAGTAGACAGTGAACAGATAAAGTGTGTAATGTTATTCTATAGGAAACGTGTCTCAGATCAGGTTAGACTGCTTCAAGAGAGGGAAAGGGAGTTAAATATCCAAACTGCATGGGAAGCGGAATCTGAGGCTAGGCTCAGTGCAGAGGATTGGAAGAGGGTTTGGGAAGGGTTCTTTCGAACTTCAGCATCTAATAACTGGAGGGAATATCATTTAAAGATGACCATGAGGTATTTCCTTATATCCACCAGGACAAAATACTACATAAGGAGTAGATTTCTGTTGGAAACAATGTGGACAAGTGAGAACCCACCTTCACATTTTGGGGAGTTGGTTCCTTTTTTTTTTTTTATTTAGACAAGAGTACAGCTGCACAAAATCCCTCCCGCCCCCAGCTGCTTCTCTGTCTCCTGGACCAGGCAGGATTCATCTGCCTACCTCAAAGAATTGGAGGGCTGAGAGACTGTTGTACTCACTGCAACCTTGAGGTGCTACTCCTTCCACTGCTTGTCAGGACCAAGGGGTGACTGTCTATCTCGCTTTTACTGCTGCCTCTGTCTGTGCTTCCCACTGCTGGTCAGGACCAAGGGGGTACAGCTTCTCCCACCCTTTGTGCTGCCACCTTCACAACCTGTGGTGTCTCTCCCATGAAACTCCGACAAAATTAGCTGGCTACGGAGGGAACCCGCAGCTGAAAATAACTCCATTTGCACCAACCACGTGCCTATTTGAGAGCTGACGCAACCATACTGAATTAATACTGATGTGGTAGGAGAGGGGTCTCCCATGAAGCCTAAGGTGTTGGACTGGTGCCGTGGACACTGAAGCTGGAGGATAGGCGCTTCCCCTGAAGCCAAAGCGTTGGATCACTGCTCTGGACATGGTTCCCACTGCTTACGAGCACAGCTTCACATACCTTGATGAAGAGAGGCATCTAGGGCACACCCGTACTGCTAGCAGATGCCTGGGTCTGGGTGCCTGTGACTTCAGACTGGAGCTAACTCTGCTTATACCATCACATAGTTGGGTGAAAAATGCATCTCCAATGAATAGACCTGTTGCACAGGAAATGCAGTCCATTTGCCTGTCCTGCCTGCAGGCAGCCAAAATACAGGATATATGCAGCTTGCCAATTGCAGGAGGTAAGTTGCAGCCAGAGAGGAAAGTGGTCAATTTCTGACTTACTGCCAGTCTCTACGCAGCTCCTTTGCTGGACTGTGCAGCTTGTATGAGGACTAGCGGTCAGTCTATGGATAGGCCTGATGAAGGGTGTTCCACTTACATGTCTTGCCACCAGTCACCAGGTAGCCACCATGCTGGATACACGCAGCTTGCAAATTGTGTGTGAGGACCTCTGGATAGTCTCCGGACAGCCCCTAATCCCTGTGCCATTTTTCTTTAAGTGGAATGGTGGCTCCAGGGGCTCCAAACAGGACAACAAGGTCTGGTAATGCAGCTCTTTTAGTGGAGGTGAGCACACCATACCAGTACCAGAGTATAGTAGGAAGAGGCTGAGTAGGTGGTCACTGACAAGAAAAGAAAACAAAGAAAATAAAAAAATCTACAAACTATCTACAACGGAGCGTTGTTTAGGTCCCTGAGTTACGGCTTGCAAGGCAGCAAAACTGGGAATGGATCTAAAGAGGCCCCAAGGCAGTACGAGGTTTGTCTTTTGCTTTCCTTCACCCTCCTGCCTGCAGCAAGGACCATCTACCCACTCGTAAGGAGGGATTGTGAAAGTATTTTGTAGTTGTCCTTTCTCAATTTCCATAAAATATGTACACCACCACTATGCAGACTCTTCTTCCTACTGCACCTAAATAAATGTAAGACTGTAACTGAGACTGTCTCTCAAAGTTGTAATGTTCAGTGATTAAACAAAAAAAAAAAAAGTCCTACACCCACAACAGAATTTTTCTGTCTTATAAAATGGATTAGAAAATGTCCTGTCTCCTGACTGGCTTAATGTTCCCATATGTTAATTCCTCAGAAATGCACAAGTTGGAAAAAGTTCAGGCAGAGAGTGGGATACAGAATTTGTGAAAATCACACAAAGAATTAATGAGCCACTTCACTCATCCCCGATGTCACTACTATGGCTGCCACCGTTACCCAGGGAACACATCAACAAGACCCTAAAAAGTAAGACTCCCTTGAATTTCTGAAAATTAAAAAAATGAAGCATTCTTTGCTCTCGATCCCTCCTTATGCACATACATTAAAAAATAAAATAAAGTACTATTCACAATTTTTTATTCCTGTTTTCTTTAGGTAGCATGCCCCCCCACACACACACACAATCCTATCAGCTTGCCAGGGCAATCTCTGCTGCTTACCCTGCCCCAATATTAAATTAAGACCTTGACTCCATATTCTGTTGTGGGGTGGGGGTGGTGGTGAACATTCAGTCAGAAGAATTATGCAGACATTTAAATTCCTGTATTTCATGATAAACAAATATTCAGTTTAATGCCTGTGAGGGAAGACAGATGGTTGAGAGATGGGGAAAAGGAGAACATTTTCAAGTGCTTAAAAAAGTACCCATTTTTACATTTTAAAAAGTTGCCTTTTTTCCATTTTTTTTTGTCTCCTAATCTGCCCATTTTGTGCTCCCAGTAAGATGCTCCAAGTCATTGGTTTGTCAGAGGTTAATGCACTTCCAGTTTGCCGAAGGCACTCAGCGCAAGCAACTCGTGCCTCACTATACACCTGGGAATGCTTTAACCCATGACAAACAACACCCTGTCATGTCTTACTGCTTACTTGTTAGCCATGAAACATTCACCCTAATTACAGATCCAGAATTCCTGTGAGGGGATCACCTTGTCATTGGTGGGAAGACTTACATTATTCACATCTCTTCTGAGTTATCAAACCCAGAACCACTTTAAAAAAATCACTGAATGAAGAAAAAATGCCAGGAAAAGTAGAAATATCTTAACATGATTTACTGGCTCTTGTTAATACCTACAACAGAAAGGCACTAATTTGATATGCATGCTTTTTTAGGGCAGCTTTTTTTGGGGGCACTAGACTGCATTTGTATTTGAACAATCAACCGTTTCTGGAATGTCCTGCTTGATTCTTGCTAGGGGCTATTTTCCCAAGTCATCACTGTTGCTAGATTTAGCATTTTTCATGATGTCATCACACAGGAAAATATATTAACTTCATCACCAATGCACGAGTCCCAGCAACATGCCAGTCTGTAACATATCCTGGTTCTGTCCATAGGTTTTAATTAGAAGCGAAACGTTATATAGTCGACATGATAACGAAAATAACTGTGTGCTACTGTGACAGAAAAGGGGACCAGAACCATGCATTCTTGATTGTTATTCTTTTTGAACATGCACAGGGCACAACGAGCTGACCCTACCCTCCAAAAACTGAGAGAGAGATAGCAGATAGTGCTGAGGCCTCTCAAGGGAGTAAAACGTCAGTTTATTGGGAAAATAGGCTGTTGTACAGAGAGTGTACACCATAGAGGGGGATAGAAGGAGAAGTACTCCAGCAGCTGGTAGTCCCACAGGACTAACGAAAGCTGCTTCTGGCCTTGGCACATGACATTACTCTTTCAGGCCACCTGGGTATTACCCGCACAAAAAAATCAACTTGCCAACAACTTCTTTTGGCCAAGCCTGTACACAGACGTGGCAAATTGCTGTCAGACTTGTCCACAGTGCCAGCAGGTTGGCAAGGTTGGGGACAAAATTAAGGCAGCTTGACTGCCCAGTGGCGCGGAGAGTTGAGGCGCTGGATGCCACAACTCACGCTATGCCGGCGACCAGACTTTCGGAGCGAGCTCGGGTGCCAGGGGTCGGCAGGGGAGGGCGAGGATCGAGCGTCCGATGGACAGCTCTCCTCTTCCGGGGAGAGGGCTGTAGGGGTGCCTTCTGTCCCAGTGACCTCCAATGGAAATTGGAGGCACTGCAGGATGCACACCAGAGACATGGGGGAGCATGGCTGATGCTGGCAGCGTTGCCGTGCGCCATGGCGTCATTGCATGCCATGCTCAGGAGGAGGACAGAATGAACGCACCAGAACACCGAAAAAGCCTGGCTCTGCAGGGTAGGCAATGGCACCTGCCCTCATGCCCACTTCCGGATCCATCCCACCCGGCCTTCCAGTTCTTCCGCCCGGGCCCTCACCTGCAGCCAGGGTCTGTCTCTAAGTGCACCCAAGGAGGAGGGGCGGCCCCACCCCGGAGGGGTCAAGCTGGGGGTACTGGCTGCAGGAGGAGGAGAGGAAGGAGGCTTGGGGTTGGGAGGACCTCAGGTGGGCAGGATCAGGCAAGATGCCTGAGAGAGGCTCCGCAAGCCGTGACTGGAGTGAAAAAAATAAAAAAGTTAAGGCAGCTTTGGTGCCCCTGCCTATTATCGATGAACCTTTCAAGAGGGTAGCCATGGACATAGTAAGGCCCTAAGTACCCCAAGTCACACAGGCAAACGATACATACTGGTTGTGGTGGATTATGTAACCAGGTACCCTGAGGCAGTGGCAATGTCCTTCATTGAGGCAGAAAAGGTGGCTGATGAGCTCCTGGGAATCTTTAACCAAGTGGGATTCCCCAAGGAGATTTTGTCAGATCAGGGGACGAATTTCACATCATCCTTAATGACCAGTTTGGGGGAGAAGTGCTGGCTGAAACAGCTCCGAGCTTCACCCTATCACCCCGAGACAAATGGCCTGGTTGAGTGGTTCAACGGGACCCTTAAAACTATCCTCAGGACATCTGCAGACCAGCACAAAAGGGAGTGGGACAAATATTTGCCCCATCTTCTCTTTGCATACAGGGAACTTCCACAGGAGTCCACAGGGTTTTCACCCTTCGAGTTCCTGTTTGGTCACAGGGTGAGGGAGCCCCTCGATTTAGTCAGGGATGAATGAGAAGGTAACCATGCCTCCCAAGGGGAGTCTGTTGTGGAGTATGTCCTAAATTTCACGGGCAGGCTTGAGGAGCTCATGGGGCTTGCCCAGGAGCACTTAGCCGCTGCACAACAGCAACAGAAAGCCTGTTATGACCATGGGGCCAGAGCCCGGGAGTACAAAGTTGGGCAACAAACGATGGTACTCATCCCAGTCTGACAAAATAAACTGCAGGCAGCATGGGAGGGCCCATTTTCCATAACCCGGAAGCTGAACAATGTTAACTATGTAGCAGGGCTGCCTGACAGAAGGCGCAGGCAGAGGGTTTATCATGTGAACATGATGAAGCCCTGCTATGACAGGGAGGAAATGAACCTCGCTGTTTGCAGTACGCCAGAGGAGAGGAACGAGGCTGATCCCCTGGTGGACCTCCTTGGTGAAGCCCGGGAGGGATCCTCCATGAATAATTTCACCCTCTCAGAGCAGCGGACACCGGCTCAGGCCAAGGAGATGAGGGGGGTACTGCATGACTTTGGGGACATGTTCACTGGGAATCCTGGTTACACCACAATGGCTGAACACCACAGGGACACTGGGGCCCCAAGTTACGCTGAGGCAGTCCCCCTACCCGACGGGGTTAAGAAGACCATGCTGGAGGAACTCAGGGAGATGCTGACCTTGGGAGTGATCCAGGAGTCCAGTAGCCCCTGGGCTTCACCTGTGGTCCTGATCCCTAAGAAGGATGGTACCACACAGTTCTGTGTCAACTACCGGAGGCTCAACAGTTGTATGGAGTCCGATGCCTACCCCATGCCCAGAACAGATGAGACCTTGGAACAGCTGGGGGAGCCCAGTTCCTGACCATAACAGACCTGACAAAGGGCTACTGGCAAGTGCTGTTAACCCCCGCAGCCAGAGAGAGGTCTGCTTTAGTTACCCCATATGGCTTATTTGAATTCAAAGTAATGCCATTTGGGCTGAAGAATGCACCCGCAACCGCTCAGAGGCTTGTAGATCACATCCTGGCAGGGGAATACGCACTGGCTTACATGGATGACATCGCCATTTATAGCCAGACATGGGAGGATCACGTCAGGCATGTGAGGGAGGTGTTCTGCAGACTGAAGGCAGTGGGGCTGACAGTTAAGGCAGAGCCAGCGAAGGCTGATGCCATCCAGGCCTGGCCCACCCCAGCCACAAAGAAACAGGTAAGGGCATTTCTGGGAACAGCGGGGTACTACAGGAGGTTTGTCCCTCACTACAGTGATGTGGCCAAACCCTGACAGACCTGACAAAAAAGGGAATGCCTGAAAAAGTTCTCTTCCAACAGCTGAAGGAGGCATTATGTGGGTCACCTGTGCTGGCTAGCCCCAATTATTACCGAACGTTTGTAGTTCACATGGATGCCTCAGACCATGGGCTGGGTGCCATCCTGAGCCAGGTTACACCACAGGGGGAGGAGCACCCCAAAGTGTACCTGAGTTGGAAGCTGTTGCCAGGGAGGAGTCATATGCCACAGTGGAGAGGGAATATCTGGGGATAGTGTGGGCCCTTCAGAAGTTGCAGCCATATCTGTACGGGAGGGAGTTCACTGTGGTCACCGATCATAACCCCTTGACATGGCTCTATAGGACTAGTGGGCTAAACACAAAGTTATTGCGCTGGAGTTTGGTACCACAGTCATATAATATGATCATTCAGCATCGAAGTGGGGCAAAGAATGCCAATGAAGGTGGGCTGTCGAGGCAGGGCTCAGTGCATGGCATATTCCATTAGGCACGCCCCAAGTCTTACATGAACAACAGTGTCTCTTGGGGGTTGCCTGAAAGAGACACACTCATTTCTGGAAGGGGGGAGATGTGACAGAAAAGGGGACCAGAACCATGTATTCTTCTGATTGTTATTCTTTTTTGAATATGCATCTTCTTCAGACAAGATGGTTGCCAGATCACAAGAGCACGTATATATGGAAAAGTTCAAGTACAGGTCTGATGGTTCTCATGAGAAAGTTAACAGGAAAAGCTATGCAGGAGGCAGTAAAGCAATAAACCCATAAACTCAGTGGGGTCTGCTTCCGGGAGATATTCCCATGTTGAACAAAAGGAACCAGGTAGACATCATTATGGTAGCAAGGAGGTGCTGAAGGTGGAGAGAGACACACACTCTCTCTCAAAGAGGGCTGGGTAACATGGGCTTGCCACTTAGAGTGAGTAAGACCCTCCCCACTTGGAGAAAGGCAATATACTGAGGGGCTTATATCCATCTCACTGTCTCAGACTGACACCAAAAAGACCAGAGCCCCTGCCATTACAAAGACTAGCTGAGGTAAGATAGCACAGTGTGAGGGAAAAGTGCTTCTGTAGCTAGGGCAGGTGAAGCTTTCCTAGGGGAGCACGGCTTAGACTTTTGCTGTATAATACCTATCTGTCTAATGTGATTTTATTTTCTGCTTCTTAGTAAATGTGAAGCCCTTCTGTTTGCTGTAAATACATCCTGTTGTAAATACCTGTAGTATTTTAGTAAACAGTCTTATTTTTATAGAATCAGTGACTGCTTGTGTTATTTAAAAGGGTAATTCTATTTCTGCTGGACTGTGCTGCAGTCCGTCTCTGAGAGACCACTCTACCCACAGTTATTGTGTTGATCTTCCTGACCTTGTGCAAAATGGGAAGTCAAAAACAAGCTTCCTGGGCCATGTTGGTAAAAAAACAGGGGGTTACAGTGATCTGGAAGTCCCCAGTGAGAGATATGCGTCACAGCTATGGACTGGCTACAAAAATAAATCAGGACAAAAACTTAACACAAATCACAAGTCAAAATTAGTAGGTGAAAATATCAGTAAAATGTTATTAAAAGTGCAGCAAAAGGGTGTCCTGGTGGCGCAGCAATCACACTCCCACTCGTTACGCTGGCCATCTGGGTTTGGGAGGGAACTCAGGTTGCTGGAGGCCAGCCGAGGGAGGAAAGAAAGAGAGTCAGGCAGACCGCTCCCCTCCATCGCAGCGGGCTAGGTTGCAACTCCCGCAACATGCCTGACACCTAGCAGAGGCCAAGTGTCAAGGCAGTCAGGAAGCGAGCAGACACTGCCACTTCACTGCACATCCAGCACTCCAGAGCAGAAAACCAGGAGGAAACTCCCTCAACTGGCCGGAAGACTTACAGTCCCCCGCAGGCCTGGTACCACCAACTGGGCACCTCTACACTAGATCTTACTTCCTCTGGAGGGGCCTGGATATCCCCTCTGGCCCCCCCATGAGGGGTAAGTTTTGAGAACATGGCAGAAAGTCAGTCAGTCCTAGGGATGGTGAATGACTGGTTTGGGGACCGTTACGGGGGTGGGGGTTAGGGGGGGCACTTGGGAAGCATAGTACAGAGAATTAAAAAACAAAAAAAGTACACCATTAAACTGACTGATGACCAATTTAGTCCTAATTTAAAATGCAGGATTGCTCCAACTAAGTGCACCAGTTACCACAGTGCTCTGTTTCCAGATCTCTCCTAAAGAGTTTACAAGTAACAACATTCCCAGTTTCATGACACCACGTGCTGTGCATGGCTGGTGACAGGCACGACTCACAAGATAACACGGTCAGGAATAACCAGGAAAGTTTGGAAAACAGGTAATGTCAAGTACTGTATGTAGCCTGAAAGAGAACATGGCATCTCTTGTAGAACTAAGAAACAAAACCAGAATATTTAGACACAACAGAGTTTATTTTGAGATCAGCCCATATGAATGATAGATGCTATATAAACCCCAAATTTTGTCATACATTTATGTAACCCCTAGGTGGCACTATCCCAAGGGCTACTACCCCTGCCAGCTTGGCTAGTAGCAGGTTAAGGGGCCTGAGTTCTGAAATGGGTGCCTCCACCCAGAGGTCAGGGTTGGTAGTGGTCAAGATAACCTGGGCATAGCCCTCTGGGACACTGTAACCCCCCCCTCTTTCCTTACTAGTGGCCGGAACAATACACAATAATCACTTTCACAATACCCCGATACACCACACAAGTACCCACACTATTTGCACTACCACCAGGGCCTTCCCTGGCTCAATTTTGACATGGGACCCCCTAAAACAAGGTTATAAGCAGCAAATAACAGCAGTACAGTACTCTTGCACAAACTGGGACCACAGTCAGGGTAAATGCAAAAAAGAGATAGATCTGATTTATTTAAGGGACTTGAACAAGGGAGGGGCGTAACCAGGTTAATTTGCTTAAAGGCTGTATCAATCAAACAGTTATGCATGCACTTCAGGGTCCATAAACAGTCACACACTCTGAGTACCCAGATGGAGAATGGTGGGCTAGCCAGGAATGTTGCAACTGATTGGGGCCCTGCGATGGAAGAAAACAACATGCATCACACACACTAACCGTAATCCGGAGCTGGAGGGCTCAGTTCGTGAAAAGAAAACAACAAGACAATCAGATGACACACTTTTAGATTAGGCTGTTGTTGCAGGGAGCTACCCTGATGATTACTCATGATACCTAAGACTGGACACAGGCTGGACAAAAACTGAGACTGCAGATGGTTGATCTGGAGTGCCAGGAGAAGCAGGGCCCACACAATTCGCCGAGGCGTCATTCCTGTTCAAGCATGGAGCAGGGGGCTGATCCCCAGGCAGGTCTCTCGTCGATGGCTTTCTCTGTGCAGCAGGTAGTCTGGCTGGGCCAGTGTGTCAAGGCCCAGGCAAAATGGAGACAAATTCAGATACAGTCCGTTTTGGGCTGGATACAGCTTCCAGCAAACAGATCACAGTTCACACAGTGGGGAACCAAATCACGACCCACTAACAAATCGCAGCACATTTACATGTAAGGAAATTCTACTGTACCAGGCAAACCATTCTCTGGTCACGATCGCAAAGTCTCTGCACAAACCGGGGATTCAAAAGCAGCTGGAAATCCTGACAGGGCGATCGCATTCAGCAAAATCTTCGGTCTTCTTCAGGTTGATCCTGGTCACAACTCAGTCGCTTACTTCGTTCTCACAAACACAGATTCAGTCCGAACTGATTCTCTTCGCCCTCTCAGGGGCAGCAGGCAGGCATGCAGGACAAAACTCAGGCCTTTCCACAGAGACTGCATTGCGCTCTTGCTTCTTCAGCTCCCAACTTAGATCTGCCTCTCACAGCAAGCAGCTTGGGAATTTCCCCAAGATTCAAAAGGTTCGGTTGGCTGATCCTTCTGTCAGTCACAACAAAGGCTCCCCCTTCAGATGCAAAAAGCCCAAAACTACAATTCCTACAGATATTGACTCCAGATAGCTCCTGTAGTCCGGCTCCATTTTAGATCCCACCAGAAATGATTGGTCCAATTCGGCAGTCCAGGACCAAGACAATAGAGATAAACAAAACAGTCCTTGCTGCAAAGAAGGCAGGTTAGAAAAACTACATTATCATTATCACTCTAAATGATTTTTAGCAAATAGTTACATCTTTCAACAGAGCTTCCTCTCAGATTACTTATGGCTGCAATTCAGGCAGCTCTTAAAGAGACAGTACACAGAGGTTATACAAGCACTCTCTGGCAATCACATTTAAACTGCTAAAATGCAGGACACTAGCCTGGCAGTGAGCATTTAGGCAAGCTCAAGGAAGCCTTTTCAGGAACCTCGGGGGGGGGGTTACATTTATTTCACATTTAGTTTCTTATTTTTCTGTTTTTCTCTCCCACGTACATCTTCACTAACACTATTTGCATGAAAACAGGATCTTTATCTTTTACAGTCTGTTCCAGCTACTTGTTCGCAAACTGAGGTCCTAGTTCTCTGCTTGTGACATCATTCCCTTTGGGGGATTAAGCTGCAGGAGCAGAAGAACTGAACGGGGAAAAGATCCCATTTTGATGCAAACGACCTTTGTAATGAAAAATAAGGAGAACAGAACCATGGAAAATTTCAGAAGATATGCAGTGTCTATATACTAAGTGTTTCAACTTCTCCCAGTAGGAAAGCTAAGAGATGTCTGCAATTAAATGTTAAACAATACAAGCAAGTAACACCACAGCAATCACCTATCTGGTCCCACACTGCAAGAATAAACAGCACTGGCAATGCAGACATGACAATACATCACAAGTAAGGTAATATACAGGCTTGACGGAAATATTTATTTAGGCCATTTAGCAGGTGAATGCAAGGATTCGCTGGCCAATCTACTTATTTATCTCCCCCATAACAAAGCACAGTCCTAGTTTGTTTCAGGTAGAGTACTTCACAGCCAGAGAAGTTTTATGGCTACACATCAAAGCCTAAACTGATCTATTACATTAAAGCTGGAATGTAAGAAGCAGGGGTTGAAACTGGCACTGGCTCACTAGCTGAACGCTGATATGCTACTGCATCGGGCTAGTAAAAATAAAAAAAATAAAAAAAAAAAAAAGAATGTTTTGCCCTGTGGGCTTGTACTGGAGAAAGCAATATTTCAATAAGTACACCAGACCACCTCGGTCAGTAGAAAAGTCTGTGGGGGCTAGAGGATTTACCCAGTCACTAGCCCTGCTGGCTAGTGGCTGTAAAACTTTTAATTTCGACCCCTGAAAAAGCATTTGTTAAAAATAACAACATGAGGGATTTCTTTTCCTTCATGTGACAGGCAGTTTGGGGGTTTAGTTTATGAAGCAAATTATTGTATTAAACTAATAATACCATATTAAGAGCTGTCCCGAAAGCACAGCAGCTAGATATCCCTCAGCTTCTTGTCAGGCCGGCAGTTGAGGTTTGTCTCCTTAGCGCTCAGGCCACTTTGAGCTTTGAGATGGCAGGAGGAGGATAGAGCATCCCACACTAAACTCTCCTCCATTGTGGGGGGGGGGGGGGGGGTGAGCACAAGCCACTGCCGCAGCACTGCCCCCAGGAGATCCAAGGCCATCAATGCAGACCCTATGTGGCTATGGAGGATTGCTGGGGTGGACATAGGCTGCAGACCTAGCATGGGGCGGAACACAGAAAATGAGGAGAACCCTAGGCAAACATCACTGCCTCAGCACCTTGCCCAGTGGGGAAGCATGGAGCACACTGGGCCGTGGGCCTCCCCTTGTCGCATTCAGTATGGGGCGGATTATAGGTGGAGCCACCTGTCCCCATCAGGGAGTGGTCATTCCCGAGACAGCAAGGAAAGCAGGTGTAGAATATATAGAATCAGTAACCTGATGAAGAAAGCCAACTGGTGGACAAAGCTTTGATTACAGAATGTAAAAGAACAAGACCATAGTCCAACTGCCTGGCTAACAGGAAGTCTACTTGTAGCTGAATGGTCAGACTTGCTGTCTCTGAGACCAGGGATACAAGGATCAATACCAGGGTTTCACACGTAAACGTGCAAGCCTATAGTTTATTTAAAAGAAGATGTCACCCAACCAGCTGGGGAGAGGACATTACAGTTACAACGCGGGTGGGAGTCCCACCTATACAGAAACAAAGAAAAGTTGACTACAGCCAGTGGGCTTACTTTACCAATGGAACTACAATAAAGGCAGTACAAATCTATTGTTTCAAAATAATGAAAGTGAAGCATACATAACCTGCCTGTACTTTTCCCATTCCCCCAGGGTCACACAGTTTTTTGGTTTTTTGTTGTGGGATTAGAACCTGGGTCTCCAGGTTCACAGAACCATTAGAGTGAATTAAATGATTGCTTCCCCCCCAAAGAATATCACAGTGAGTAAGTGGTGACTGATACAGAAACGTACACACAGCACAAAAAAAAACAGAAGCACATGCGTGCGTGTGCACATACACAAGCAGCAATACAAACACAGATGCACATATACACAGCACTACAAATACAGATGTGCTAACATAGAGCACTATATACAAAGGAACACACACACACACACACACAGAAAGCCTTACATTATAGGGGCATGGCAGTGCCCCTACAGTTAGTGCCCAGGATCTCTGGATCCTGAAAATTTGGTAACAACTGGTTCAGAGATCTAAACGTTCTAGAAGGTTGAAATTACATAGAAACATAGACAATGATGGTAGAAAAAGACCAAAGGTTCATACAATCTGCCCAAGTTCCCTATAATCCCTGGAACCTACTGTTACTCCATGGTACTAACCCTCCCTGTCCTCTCTCTCTATTCTCCTCTGTGGTCCTGTCATCGCCCCCGGTAACCACTGTTCCTTGCATTATGTTCCAGCCCTGCTTGAATCCCAACTGTTTTCACATCCACCACCAGCAGACTGTTCCATGGTTCCACCACCCTTCCCGTAAAGTAGTACTTCCTCACATCTCTCCTGAACCTACCTCCTGTTAATTTCCATTCGTGTCCACGTGACTGCGAACTGGTACTCAGGCTAAATAGTTCCCCGCAGTTCACTTTGTTAATTCTTTTTTTTTTTCCCCATAAGCACTTTAGCCACCGGAGCCCTGGCAGGCGGCTATGGCCCTCCGAATGGAGGGACTCTCTCTCCAGTCCTGCTGCTCCCATGCTAGGCGGTCCCTGGTAGTTCTCCATGGATGCCCCCTGTGGCAGGGCCAGGAGGAGGTTGCCAGCTTCTCCCCTCTCCCAGAAATCCTATCCAGAATCCAGGGACTGCTCCCAGAAGCGGTGGACCATCATTGAGCCTGCCAGGCTCGTTCTTCCTTTTTCGCCCAGCCCCCTTCCAACATCGGATCAAGTCTCCCAACCCGCACTGCCCTCCAACCACCGCCAGAGGGCAGTCAGCGAGTGGGACGACTAGCCCTCCCCCAAGAGAAGAAGCAGTCCTCCGGATGCTCAATCCTCTCTCCCCCCTGCCAACCTCATTCCCGAAGACGGGTCGCCAGTGTGACGCTAGGTATGGCGTCCAGTGCCTCAACCCTCAGCACCAGCGGGCCAGGTTTGTTAATTCCTTCAAGGAACTTGAAGGTCTATATCATATCTCCTCTGGTCTCCAGTGAGCACATATTTAGAGCCTTAAGGTGTTCCTCATAGGATCTGCCCTGCTGCCCCTGAATAATTTTTGTTACTGTGCGCTGCACTATCTCCAACCTATCATTATCCTTCCTGAGGTGAGGATTCCAGAACTGGGTGCAGTACTCTAGGTGAGGCCTCACCAGGGATCTATAGTGGGGAAGTATTACCCCTTTTCTTCTGCTATCAATACCCCTCCCAATACATCCCAGCATCCTGTTAGCCTTGCTACTGGCCTTGTTGCACTGACTCGATTGCTTAAATGAGTTGCTAATGACAACTTCCAGATCTCGTTCCTCAGCCATAGTGCTAAGTCTCTCTCCTCCCATACAGTACTCCATCTTGGGGTTCTTTTTTCCTAAGTGCATTACCTCATACTTTCTAGTATTGAATTTTAACTGCCAGACCTTTGATCACCCCTCTAGCTTTTGTAGGTCTCTCTGTATTTCTCTTATTCCCTCGTCACTATCCACCCTCCCATATAGTTTTGTGTCATCTGTGAAGAGACACAACCAGCCCTGGATTCCTTCACCAATGTCACTACTGAACATGTGGAAGAGGACCAGACCCAGGACCGATCCCTGTGGAACCCCGCTCATAACCTCCCTCTCCTGTGATTAACCCCACTCACCACCACCCTCTGCTTACTCCCCTCTAGTCAGTTACCCACCCAGTTCACTATGGGTTTAGCTGCACCCAGGTCTTCCATCTTCTTGAGCAATCGTCTGTGAGGTACCGAGTCAAAAGCCTTGCTGAAGTCAAAGGCAATTATGACTTTTGTTCACCTATATCTTAAAAATGGCTGACAGTTAATATCTGAAACTTTCAGGTTTATTAGTTTGGCCCAAGGAGGTACCTCTTCAGTGTTGATTTTACTAAAAACCGTGTCGGTTTTTAATTATTAGGAAAAGATGATCCCATGTTTACACAAGCGCAGATCGTGTTTCCATTCAGTGTTCTTCATGTCAACAGCAGCTCATGTTTCTGTGACTTGAAATCTACTGACATGAGCAATTTTCTTGACTCTAAATGGTTATAATAATGGCCCCATGCCAACTGTTTAGAGCATGCAGTCGCAGATGGCCAACCTCACCACTGGTACACCCCCTTCCTCCCGATCTTTTGTACATGTATCAGTGGCAGGTGCTGTACCTCACTACTGGTACCCCTCAATCCAGCACAACTCATTTCATAACATACACCAGCAGTACGTACCCAACCCATTCACCAGTACCTCACTCCCATCCACCATATATTAAAAAAATCCATCCATCCTTTAGCACCCATGTCTGCCTCCCCCCCCCCAAACTGGTGCCACCTATGTTCTCTCATCGCAATCCTCAATGTTCCATGTTCTATTTACTTATTTAAGAGTTTTACCAGGCAGGCGTACTGAGCAGGGTACCGCTCGATTCCAGATGCACCCTGGGGGTGGAGGAGTGTGGAACAGAGAAAATAGATAAATAAAATACAGTAGAATAAAATACAGTAGAAATACAAATATAAATACAATCGAATATACAGTTATGCAACAGTAGAAAATACAATGGAGTATATGTGCAGTGTGTTAATCTTGGATGTGCTGTAACGAAAGAAAAATATAAGATAATAATGCACATATATCTAAGGTTCTGAATCCTTAATGCCCCTTGACGTGCTCCTCTACCGCCTGCTAATAAAAAAATAATAATAATCTGGGAAAACAACTAAGTTCCACAATGCTCGTACTGCACATGCATGTTGACAGTTTTTTTTTCTTTTGGTCATAACCATAAGTCCATTTTGGCTCACTGTAGCCCCAAATTTTAGGGTTGGGCACATCGCCATTCCATCTCACGCCCATACAGGGCTCCAAAATTCTTTAATACTCTGCCACCTGTATTACTGAGATGCCCCTCGATTAACTGTTTTGAGAGGAGACTTGCTCAGTACTTGAAAGACCTACAGCACTGTGCTTGTTAAAATATATACATTTTATTTACATTCAGTCCACTGTATGTTTTTGTGCTCATGTAACTTAATGTTTTTATAATGTATGTATTTATGTATTTTGTTTATTAATACTTGTCGCCTATGAAAATGGGCATTTTGCTCATCATGCCTACAAGAATAAAAAATTAAAAAAAATATAAGTAGCAACTTGTAAATTCGACCCAAAAATGTGTTTTGGTGGTTCGACTCAAAACGCATATTTTGGGCCACATTTACAGAGGGCCTCTTACGTAGGCATATGGTGGCGGCCAGCTTGCCCACTCTGAAAACATGGGGCAAAAAAGGCCACATTTTGTGCAAACGGAAAGAAACTAAGTCCAGACGCATGTCAAGCAGCCGGGGTGCTGCTTCAGGCCACCTGTGGCTTGGTGCACTGTGCATCACTATGCAGCTGATTCATGACAGCCAGTTACAATTCCCTCCTGTTCTGCACAGGGCTATGCGCAAAAAAAGCACTAACCTTCTGTACAATGGCTATCCAGCTTGAAAACACTTTATTGCAAAAAACTACGTTACTTTACAAATCCTAACTTGTGCATTAACAAAATAAGTGTAACCCCCTTTTGATATGGGGGTTCCTAAAAGCCTTCCCGGAGCTGCTTAGGAGCTCCTTCTTTGGTGTTGAGCAATGCCTGTCAAATGTGTAGCTGTGGAGTGTTTTAAAGCCTCCAGTACAGTCCCTCTAAGAATTGCCTGCTCGCAGGCTTCAGTGGTGTGTACAAGGGGGTTTCCTTGCTCAAATCCTGCCTGAGCTGCGGGGAAATCGCTCCCTTTGTGTAGTCGCTGAAAAGCGCAACGGGAGCCCTCTTGAAAGATGTAAATGTTTGGCTAGGATTAGTTAGAGCATTAGTGGAATTACAGTTGTCTAACCTGCTTCTTTTTCAGCTGGGACTGTGTGCGCTTGGCCCCTCCATTTTGGAACTAGGCTATTGAACTGGGCCAATGGAGAGAGAGGGGTGATTAACATGGAGGATTTTTGAGCCAACCAGGATCAGGACTCAATTTGGAGCCGGCTAGCCATCGAGGATATCGCCCGTAATTCTGGGAAATGAAGTTCTGGGCTAGGGCGCCCTTTTTGCACCAATTGGGATAGACTTAAGTGCCTGGTACCTGCAGCCCACCAATGGGATGGGGTAGCGCCCTAACTGTGAGTCCTGGCCCCAACTGCCATGGGCAGAGACGCTGTGGCTGTGAGTGAGGAAGGAGCTCTGGGCTCCTGCGCTGTTGAGCTTTCACGCGGGAAGTGCGTGTGGAAGGCCAGAAGTCAGTGGTTTTAAACGCCAGCAAGTGTCAGACTAAATCGCAGGCAGCGGTCAGAGGAGGCTGTGCAAAAGCCAAGAGTTACCTACCAGGCTCACCCTGTAGAAGACTGGAGAATCTGCCTAACGCGCTTGGCCTGTCAGGACATGTGAAGCTGCGCTGCTGGTCTGGTAGCAGTGAAAGCGAATGGGAGGTGTACAGCAGCTGCCTGGTATGGTACCCCTCTGCCTTTCATATAAATGTGTGGAGAAGTGTTGAATTCCAGGCTCGGTCCTGCGAGTGGTGAGAGAGCGCTCTGCCTTCTGGAGTCGTGAGTACTGAATCAGGGTAGTTCCCTGTCAAATGTTCCTAGTGAGGGCAAGATCTTCTGGTTTCCTTACTGGCTACACTAACTGAGCCTGCTGGCTCTACTTAATCTTCGTAAGAATCAAATGCTCGTTTCTGTGTCAGGGCCCCAACCAGCTGCATCGAGAAGCTAGCCTTTATTGCCTGGGTACCAGAGACAGTGACTTAAGGGTTAGGCCTGTGCACAGTGTCCTAGATGGATACTTATATATTAGAGTGGTAAGCTAATTAACCTGATCACCCCCAGTCCTTGTTATTTCCCCCTAAATAAATCAGATTGATTGTTTTGCAAAGGTATACTGGCTAACTGGTGTGTTTATGGTGAATTACTGTACAGTGATTATTGTGTAACAGCATCTTACTTTTCAGGGGGTCCCCGGAGCAAGCTGATTGGTTCAAGCCTGGGGGTCAGTGTATACAGTAAGGGTACTGTGATTGATTTGTGTGGGCCACTAGTGGGAAGAAAGGGGGGTTGCAGTGATCCAGAGGGCTGTGACCAAGTCATACCAGACTGTCTCAACCCCGACCTCTGAGTGGAGGCACCCGCCATCGGATCCAGGCCCTCAACCTGTTAGTGGAAAATCAGGCAGAGGTAGTAGTTCTTGGAGAAGCTTCTGGGGTTATACAAGGATACGTACATTACGGTTTTTAAGCCTAACTTCGCCCACCCTAATGCACCACCAGCTGAGAACTCCACTGAAGTTAATGCCAAAGCATAAACCAAATTTCAAACATTTGTTTTAACATCATAAATTAACAACACAGTACGAGGAATACAGTTAAACCCATGAGGAACACTGCACTCTGTTGTGAGACACAAGGCCTCAGGGTATAATGCCGAGTCAGTGGGTGGGTGGCGGTGGGTGGGTGGGTGTGTGTGTGTGTGTGTGTGTGTGTGTGTGTGTGTGCAGGCACACGCTACTCACAAAGCACCTGAATCATCACACAAAGTGCAGTATACCTACAGCACACTTCCCGAGTGGCCCTGGTTAAACCAAGTGCACCAGACCTATAGCACCCTCAGAGTTCTGCGATCACACAAACTGCACTCCACAGACATACAAAGTGCATCAGACCTGTTGTGCACTTTGTGACTGGCAGCAGACTTCACAAGTGGCCCACTCACCATGGGGTGTGGCTGTATTGCTTGTACCAGCTTACTCATTTCTGATGTTAAAACATAGGTTTGAGGGGGAGCAGCCAGTAACTGACAAGGATAGAAGACTTTACACTCAGCTCCTCAATTATTTTATCAGTCAACTGTTTCAGTTTTTTGTCCGTTCTTTTTTTAATTCGCAAAGTTAGAGACACTAATCTTTTGCACATCTAGAGCCTCTAAGGGGTCAGAAGCAACGATCAGAGTGACCTCAAGATACAGCTTCTGAACACAGTGGAAAAGGAAGTCACAGGCCTCTAACAGCAATGCAGGACTGTCAACAGTAGTTAAAGAAGGGACCAGAGAGGCTGAGCTGACAATGGCAATGGCTCTCCAAGCTATCCAGGACTTAGATCACAAGGTGGACACCTTTAATAATCAGGACACACAACTGGAAGCAAAAATGGACCAAGTTAGCGACGGACTCAGAAAAGAAATCCCTATGACAGCAGCTGATTCACTAAATGAAAATAAACACCTTCACTCTTGATTGGAACATTTTAAGAATGGAGTTGGAGCACCTAACCTCCATATTACTGGCATCCCAAAGGGAAAGGAGGAGGAAGAAGAGCCAATCTCTTTTGTTGCTCAGTATTATAGGTACTTTTAAACCTGGATCGGGGATGAACATTTTAAGGGTTTACAGAATACCTTCCACAAGCCAAGCACCCAACAATCCAGCTTCCCAGCTCTACCACACACATTACTGATCACAAGTGAAATTACGAACAAACGTGACTGCGTCCTTAAAATTGTGAAAACTAATGGTATTTTGACTCTAGATAATGGTGCACAAATCCATACGTTTCAAAATCTCAGTTCTGCAACTAGTAAAAGACGTCCCAACTTTAATGTGGTTTTGTGAAGGACTGCATGCTTTGGGGGTATCCCACTCCTTCAATTACAGGAGAAAGTGTGTGTTCATATATCCCGCTGATGCTGGTAAGCAACTAGAAAAGATTCAGAAAGACTCTGATACAAAAGAGGTCCATCCTGAATCAGATGCTGAAGATGGAAATCTTGAATTTTAGAGACTGTCACAATACTATCCCAGAACACTGCCAGCTGTTTTTGTTTTAATAACTAAGCATTGTGCCCACTGTAATGTTACTGGCCTATATAGTGTTTTTTAAGTGCATGGTTTGTGAAGTTCTCCAGCATTTTTCTAATGGAAGACAGCGATTGCCATGAGGCCATTAGTGAACTGGGGGGGGAGGGTCTCTCACCTCGTGTGGAATGGCTGTGGTCAAGGCATCAGAAGCTGGGAGGAAGGCTTTACCGCGCTCTTGCAATGCAAGTGTACAGCACTTTATTTTGAATAAGTAATGGTACTGGGGACCTTCATATATTTATTAAAACTGACACTTTGATGTTTAATTATTCTGGTTCACTTTATGTTTTATACACCCTGGAGCCTCCGTCGGGCTCCACGAGCAATATTAGCCATTTAAGAAATTAATTTTTCACCTTATACTTTACTATGGGCATCTGAGGTAGCTGCAGGTGGGTAACCCTGTGGCTCAGAGTAATTTGCAAATACTGTAACCAGCCAGACCGTTTCAAATGTAAATTAACTTACTGTATTTCAAACTCAACACCTTATATCCAAGGTCTTGCTGCAATGACTCCCAGAAGAACCATTTGTGTAGAACTTGAGCAATTTAATTACTGTCATGGTTTTATCAACTTATATATAGCATTCCCCTCACCCTACCATAGAGTGCTGAGAACTAAATCATACTGTAGCATTAATTTCTTTACTGCATGATCCTCTTGCGCTCATGTATTCTTATAAATTGTCATACATTTTAAAAATGAATAAACGTAACGTTAAAAAAACATACGTTTGAAATCTGGATTGTCCTTTGGCATTCAATTCGGTGACGTGGGTGGAGTTAATGTTCAAAAACTATAAAGTCACACCTCCTTACTTTTGTGGCTTTAAAACCCTAACTTGTGCATTAACGTAGTTTATTTTGCAATGAAGGCTTCCAGTAGATGTGTGCACACAAAGCATTACATGCAGATGCAGAAACAGTGCAACATACTGTACGGACACACAGCACTACATATAGAGACACATGCACACTGCACACAAATATTACACAGACACACTTTTCTTCTTCAGCATTCAGCTGCTGTCTCAAGGTGGGATATCATTCTGCAATCCTCTTGGGAACTTGGAGGGGGTGCGGTTAGCAGCATGTCTCCCAATGGTAGCTGCAGTGCAGACAGTATGAGCACTGTTAGCATCAGTGTGAATGGTATGAGTGGCAGCCTGCAGTGGTACATGCACCCTCTCCTTACCAGAGTCCTTGGCATTCATTTTTTTGCTGGCACTGGGTGTGGTGCTGTTCCTGGTATTAACGGTGCTTGAAATTAAAGCACACTTCACTTCTGCCTACTCAGAAAAGTGGCACCAGGTCCTGGGGTGGTGGGGGTTAGCGGTAAACACCAGGGAAAACAGCATGGGACCAGGAGGGGCTAGACTCCTACAAAGAAGCACAGAATACAACAGCAGATAAGGACCAACAGGTCCACCTAGTCTGCCCATTTCCCTACTTGGTTTGGCAATCCCTACTCTTATCTGGACTGCTGTTCCCCCACTCTGCTGCACTGCAGGGCACCTTTATGCTTATCCCATGCACTTTTTAATCTCCATACTGTTTTCACTTCCACCCCCTCCACTGGTAAGCTGTTCCATGGATCCACCACCCTCTCTGTGAAAAAAATACTTCCTAGCATTCCCCCCAAGCCTCCCTCCTTCCAGCCTCATGTTATGTCCTCTTGTCCTCGTGCACTTAGGAACAGAAAAGGGGACTGCTGCTAGACAACAGGGAAAGTGATACAACAATTACTTTCTGATTGCCTTTTCTTGTCTCCCCCCCCCCCCAACTCTCCATCCTTTTCTGAGCAATCCTTGTGCAGTGGTCTCTGCATCCTTTCCCTCTCCCCATCTCTGTTCAAGCAGATCCTGGTGTCTAATGGCACCACTTCCAAGTAGTCTCTGGTGTCCAGTGGCACTTGTCATCAATTGTGCACAATGCTGTACCTCATCCTCATGTCTGGTCATTCATGTGTCTGACTCTACTGTTACTTTACTATCACTACTACAGTAAAGAGGGGCAACAACTACTGCCAGGATTGTTAGTGAGGGCCGCCCAAACTATGGATCAGGGGTCAAGAGGTGGGGCCAAATGTTCAGATTATGAATCTTTGGGGACTTTGGGGTCATTGAGCAAGGAAGAGTGGAGGAATACTTAAAACGGTGTGGACTACAGGCACTATGGTTGAAGACAACCAATGATTTTTTAGAAAAACTCCGGGGAGATGGGGATGGAGGCTGTAAATGACTAGGGTTGAGTGGGGTGGCCAGAGGACCAACTAAGACCACCTAGCGAGTGATAGGGGGCTTTAAAAAAATGTACAAGTCCTAAATATAAATGACAGTTTAGTTAGAGAACTGGTTTGGGAGCCACAAGTTCAAACCCCAGCAGAGCCACATCGTCACTGTGTGACCCTGAACCAGCCACCTAATCTCTCACTACTCCAGTCCACAGCTGTGGAAAGGGTCAGGAGAAGGATCCTACTGGAAATTAGATACTGCCTCTCAAATTATTTTTTATTTATTTTTATTTATTCAATCTAGGATTACAAGCACCTTTGAGCACCAAGCAGCTTATTTACAAAGGTTCCACGTCAATAGGTGAGGTACAGATCCATAATGGAAAACAGACTGCTTTCACAAACAGTTAAGCGATTTACATTACAAAATACAGAATAAGAGAACAGCAAATAAATACACATTAGTTTAGCTCGTAATTCAAGGCAGGGAGTGAGAGGAGGAGGGAATTAGGAGGGGAGTCAGGTCAAGGAAGGGAGAGCAACCAGGGGCATTGTCAAGTAGCAGCAAGGATAGTAAGGGACGAAAAGCAAGGAAGACAGTGGGGGGGGAGAAAAAGGGAGAGATGGGAGGGCAGGAAGGGAGAGGAGAGTGAGAGGGCAAGACAAGTAGAGAGAACAGTGGAAGAACAGTGGGGGGCGTGAGGGGAAGAGGGACAAGGATGTTAAGTGGTGCAATCACAGGAGTTTTCAGTTAGGATGTGCTGACGAAGTTTGAGTTTGAATTCACCAAGACTAGTAAGGTTAGCCAAACCATTGTGGAGGCCATTAACCAGTATGGCGCTTTGATACAAAAGGAGTGTTGGTACTGGGTGGTCCGGCACATCAGGACTAGTAGGAGTGTGGAAGATGAGATGCGCGTATGTCAGGTCTTGAGGGATTTGTGAATAAGCATCCTAATCCCGAAGGCATGCGTCCAAGGAGAATCTTTCTGGCAAGTAAGCAGGTGTGGTATTTAATTCTCCCATGCAAGTTGAGCCACCCAGCCTGCACACAGACATCGTAGGTGTGGGTGAGGCGTGGTGCACCAATTAGGAGTCTACAGGCCTTGTTTAGTGCCACAGTGAGCCTTTTGAGTGCAGTGGTGGAAGCAGTTCCGTGTAAATGACAAGGCCATAGTCAATTAAGGAGAGCACCGATCTGTGGACAGCAAGATTTAGGGCTTCTGGTGTTAGAGACTTTCTCAGTAGATAGAGGAGCCCAATACTGGTATTGATGGCTCTGGCAACATTTTCGATGTGCAGTGAATAGGTGAGGTGTCTATCAAGGGTAACCTCCTGGTACTTGAAGTGCTGTATTTGTTCAAGGGGGTCACCTTGGGAATTTTGGATGGTAAGAGCATGCTCTTTATGTTGACTGCGGACTGAGGAGAACAACAGGACTTTTGTCTTCTTGTAGTTTAGTACTAGTTTATGGTTGCGGAACCAGTGCTCAACTTCCGGGAAGCCCTTTTGAAGATTACTTTCAAGGAGGTAAGGGTCAGGGTGGCTTGCAAAAATGACAGCATCATCTGTGTAGAGCAGTGTTCGCTGGTGGCAGGCAGTCGGTAGACTGTTAAAGAAGATGCTGAAAAGGAGTGGACCCAGGATTGAGCCCTGAGGTACCCCGGATAGAACAGGCTTCTGATTAGAGATAGCACTGGAAATCTTCACTCATTGAGATCTGTCCCCAAGATAGCTTCTAAACCAGGGCAGTGTATCAGGGGAGAGACCAGTTTGTGAGAGCTGTTTAAGGAGGAGTCAGTGATTAACCATGTCGAAGGCCTTGGTTAAGTCTATAAAGACTGCACCCACAAGGCTGCCTTGGCCAAAAGATTGCTGGACGTAGCTGGTGAATTCTAAGAGTGCGGTGGTGGTAATGTGCCCTTTCCGAAAGCCATGCTGTTGTTCACATGGCAGGGAGTATCTATCGAGGTAGTCCACAAGTTGGTTGGCAACAATACCTTCGAGTATTTTAGAGAGGGGTGGGAGGATTGATATAGGCCTATAGTTGCTGTGTAGTGCACAGTCTCCAGATTTGTGAACTGGGGTAACAATGGCTGTTTTCCATTCCTGTGGGAATTGCGAGAGGGTTAGAGAGAGGTTAAGTAATTTAGCAATAGGTGGAAGTATTTCCTCCGTGGTGAGTGCGATTAGCTTGAGGTCTAAAGAGTCACTACTGTGCCTGGACTTGCCCAGCACATTGTTTAGTAGTTTCCTGACCTGGGCCACTGAGACACGTTTAAAGTAGAAGGGGGGGGGTGATGATTTGTCTTGGTCTCAGGATGATGTGCTGCCATTAAGGTGGTATCTTCAAAGAAGTCTTGTGGTAGCACACTACTTAGGTCAGTGAAGGCATCATTAAAGGTATTTGCTATTGTGAGTGGGTCAAGTATGGGGGTACCATCAAGGTTTAACATCGCAGGAGCCTTTTTTGGGTCTTTCCCCAGAACATCGATATTTGCCCAGAATTTCCTGCTGTCACCCCAGGAATTGGTAAGTTGCTACTTGTGGTGATTGCTTCTTGCCTTACGGATTTCCTAAATGCAGAAGTTTCTTGCAGCATTATAGGCTTGCCAGTCCTGTAGCTTGCCAGAAGATTTAGCATAGTACCAGAGGTGTTCCCTCCATTTCATGCTCTCTATCAGCCCAGGAGTAATCCAGAGATGAACAGTGCTGCGCACCTTCATTTTCTTGAGGGGGTGTGTGAACATCACAGGCAGCATTGAACATAGGGATAAAATGTTGGAGTGATACATTAATGTCTGTAGAGGAGTCAAGTAGCGACCAGTCCTGACAGCACAAGTGTTGTTTTAGGAGTTCCAGGTGGCCACGTCTTAGCACTCTGTTGTAGATAGTTAGAGGCGGTGGGGCATGGAACTTGTTGGTCCAACTGCAAGTAACAGGGGAGTGGTCACTGAGTGAGTCAGGGTACACACTTACGTTGGCAACACGGTCAGGGCGATTAAAGACTATCCAGTCAAGAATGGTGCTTGTCCCAGTCTTATAGTTAATTCTAGTGGGACAGCTGACCAGTTAAGTAAGGTGCAGAACTGCCAGTGCATCCTTCACGAGGCCACTGGAGGCAGACAGCCAGTTTATGTTGAAATCACCAAGTAATATTGTCTCAGCGATGTTATTTTGGGCTCTCAGGTAGTCCAGGACTTTATGAAGGTCAGTGGGAGGTATGTAAACTGATAGGATTGTGAGAGTCTTTTGATGGGCCCTCAGTAGCACTTTAATCGCTAGTACCTCGGTGGGGCACCCAAGGTCAGCAACAGGCAAGACCAGTCCTTTTACAGTGTATTTTAGATAGATAGCACAACCACCACCACGCTTAGTTGATCTGTCCAATCTGAAGGCAGTGTGGCCAGGTATGGCAACCGCTGCATCTGGTATTTTGGGAGATAGCCAAGTTTCAACGACAGAGAGTATGTCAGGGTTGTTTAGCAAGACCCAGGCTTCAAGGAGGTCAATTTTGCACAGGAGGCTGCAAATGTTAATAGAGGCCAGGTGAAGAGTTCCCTGTTTCCAGTGATTATCCTTTGTAATAAGGCGCACTGGTCTGGGTTGAGGTAGATGTTACCTGATACCAGAAGTAGCAGGAGGGCAAGCCTTAGGAGGTACTCTCTAATCAGTTTTGATGCTTGTTTAGTAGCCATTCTGGAGGTATGCAATGATTTCGCATTCACTTTCACGCCCAGGAAGTGGAAGTTAATAGGTCCTGAGGCGGTTATGATGCAGGTAGGTGGGTAAGTAGAAACCCAACAATCACGCTGAGGATGGAAAAACAGGAGAGACCAGGGCCCATCTGAGATGGAAAAATAATCCCCAGAAGTCCAGCTTATACTGTAGTGGAGGCTAATTCCAGCCACAAGGATCCGGGGTTGAGTCCAGTTAGGTGTTTCCAGAGTGACTGATCAAGAAGAAGAAGATAAGAATGTGGTGCGGGACAGCAATGTTAGGTAGGAACATAGTGTCAAGTAAGATTTAATTAGGGAAAGGATAGAACAGCAAACACAGAAATGCACAGTCCAGTTTCTTTCTGTGTCATCTGGGCTATTAGACTATCCTAAGTAAATAAACTGTAAAAAAAAAACAAAAAACAAAAAAACGTATAAATATATACGTAATCACCCAGTCCCCTGGGGTTACTAGAATCCCCTCAGGTAGGCAAGGAAAGGTAGCTGGTGACTAACTAGTTAAATGGGGTTTTCACCCGCTCACTCTTCTGTTTACTTGGCTTCAACTGAGATGGAGGTAATGAGCTCATTTGGAACTCTCGCAGCAGCATAAGCCTTGGTCAGCTGTGAAAAGGGAATTAGAATGTTGAGATGACAGTCAGTGTGAATCAGTATTTGGAAGTGCAGTTTGAAGTTGGAGGAGTGAGAACTGCTCAGCTGAGAGCTCTGAGTTGAGGGCCCTGCATTCTCACCCTAGTCCTGGTAATTCTCCAGTTTGGCAAGAGAATTAGTGGAGACCTTTTCTACAGCCGGATCTCCTGATCTTCATCCCTGGAGGGGTGAAAAGGACTGCTAGTGGATGTATCCAAGGGGCAGTCCCCTTTCTGATCCAGGATGTTTGAAGCTGCCTGAAATGTTTAACAGTAAGTAGAATCTGACTTTTGCTTCAGAAAGCAAGTACCTGTGCTGTTGTGTTCTCTGGCTAAAAGGGAAAGCACACCTTTTCTGTGAATTCAGAAGTGTGAGACAGTTCTAATTTAAAGTTGGCTGAAGTGTGTGATGTCCAGAGGTATGACTATATCACATTGTTCGGGACTTTAGTTTTTCCACTACCTGTGTAGTGATTCGAATGCTGGATTCCAAAGTTTCATTCAATAGGCATTTCCAAAGTGTGTTTTCCGAATGTTTAAAGTGTAACTCTGAAAGAATGGCTGAGTATGGATTTGGGAGCAAAGGGTGGGCAGACTCCCATCTGGAGTAACCAGTTCAGGACTACAGGTTCAGTAAGGACGCCTGGTTACTTTAGACATAGGGCCAATGTCTGAAGAGAATTTTACCCCCTGAAGTGGATTACAGCATCTTCTCTGGTTATGAGGAAGGATGCTAGTCTTAGCAAAAATGTGTGTTCAGTTGGGATTACAAAGTGAAAGTGTCCTATGTCCTACGTTATGTGGGAATACAAATCCACAATGTCCTATGACCTACTGAGGTGGGAATACAAAGCGTTTTCTGGCAGATACAGTCGATTTGTTGTTCTGCAAGTTCCTAGTGCCACAATGTGTAAACCTTGGGAGTCCACCCTTGCTTTAGAGAACATCTTTTGGAATAAAGTCACATTCTAGAACCCCAACTATGGTATGGACAGTTACGGTATTGCTTCATAGGAACATAGACTTTGACGGCAGATAAGGACCGCTAGGCCCATCTAGTCTGCCCATTTCCCTACCTACAGGATAGGCCGCAGATCCTAGTTAACCAACAGCCTATTTCTTCCTACCCCCCACAAGAATTGCCTTATGTCTGTCCCATGCATTCTTGAATTCTCCCACAGTTTTAGACCCCACAACCTTCTCATGAAGGCTATTCCATGCATCCACTACCTCCTCTGTGAAATAATACTTCCTCACATTGCCCCTGAACCGCTCTCATTCTATCTTTTAAATTGTGTCCCTTGTTCTTGCAAGTCTCTTTTCTGAAAAATGCTACCCTCTTGGACTTTGTTGATTCCACTGAGGTACTTAAAGATTCTATCATGTCCCCTCTCCCTTCTTTCCTCAAGGGTATACATATTAAGCTCCTTTAGTCTCTCCTCATACGGCTTCTCTTGCAGACCCTGCACCATTTTAGTTGCCTCCTCTGGACTGCCTCTATCCTGTCTATGTCCTTGCAGAGATGGGGTCTCCAGAACTGGACACAGTACTCCAGATGGGGTCTCACCAACTGTCTGTACAGAGGGATAACAACTTCCTGTTTTCTGCTGCTGATGCCTCTCCTATACATCCCAGTATACCCCAGCCCTCCCTACTGCCTTCTCACATTGCTTGCTAACTTAGGTCATCTGATATGATTACCCCAGGTCCCTTTCTTTTTGTTGTTGTTACTACCTCCCCACCCATTGTGTATTCTTCCTGGTTCTTATTTCCAGGTGCATTATTTTGCACTTCTTTGCATTGAACTTAGCTGCCATACTTCTGACCATTCCTCCAACCTTGCCAAGTCCCTTTTCATCCTTTCCACGCCCCTTGTGTATCAACCCTGTTGCAGATTTTTGTGTCATCTGCAAAAGGCATACTTTTCCTTCCAGTCCCTCTGCAATGTCACTGATGAAGACATTAAAAGGACTGGACCCAATACTGAACTCCTGCGGTACTCCCACTAGTAACCCCCTTTCTTCAGAATGGACTCCATTTACAATTACCTTCTGTGTCTTGTTGTCCAGCCAATGTTTTACCAGGCTACCACCCTGGGTCCCACACCCAGGCTGGTTAATTTGACTATTAATCTTTTGTGTGGACTGTGTCAAATGCCTTGCTAAAGTCTAGGTAGGCCATGTCCACAGCCCCTCCCTGGTCTACTACTTTGGTCACCCAGTCAAAGAAATCTATTAGATCTGCCTGACATGACCTTCCCGCCAGAACCCATGCTGCCTTGGGTCCTGTGCTCCACTGGCCTCTAGGTACTGACTATTCTTTCCTTCAGAAGTGACTCCATCACTTTCCTACCACAGAGGTCAGACTGACAGGTCTGTAGTTTCCTGCCTCTGTCTTGGACCCACTTTGTGAAGGGAATCACATCCGCCTTCCTCCAGTCCTCGGGTACCACACCATCCTCCCATGATTTATTAAAAGAGTAGCCAGTGGTTTCACTAGTTCCTCCCTTAATTTTTAGAATTCTGGGGTGAATTCCATCAGGACCCATTGCTTTGTCCACCTTCAGTTTTAGGAGTTCTTGCAGAACCCTTTCTTCTGTGAAAGGACTGTCTCACCCCTATCAAGAGTGCTTCTGTTAATTGGATTAGGCACTTCCCCCTCCTCTTTTGTGAATACTGAGCAGAAATATTCGTTCAGTATTCCTGCTTTTTCACTGTCCCCCTCTGCCCACCCACTGTTCATTCTATTCAGCCTCACTATCCCTCCCTTTGTCTTTCTACACTCGCTGATGTACCTATAAAAGGTTTTATCCTCCTTCTTAACTGAGTTGGCTAGCTTTTCCTCCATTTGGGCCTTTGCTATTCTGACTTCTCTTCCTGCTTCCTTCTGCCTTAACTGGTACAGCTCTCTGTCCTGCTCCTTCTGTGTTTCCTTATACTTCCAGAATGCTATCTTTTTCTTCCTGACTTTCACAGCCCCCTCTTTTGAGAACCATAGGGCTTTTCTGCTTTGATTTGTTCATTTGCTTCACACAAAGGCTTGTTGCCTCTGTGATGGCAGTTTTGATAATTTCCCATTGTTGCTCCACACCTCCTTCTAGCCTGTTTGCTAGTGCTTTTCTGAGGCACTCTCCCATCTTGCCAAAGTCCAGTACCTCACTTTGTATGGCTTGACTCTGTAGCTGAGTTTAACGTGAACCACACTGTTTGATGGTCACTTGTCCCCAGATGGCAACCCACTTCTAGATCTGAGATCCCTCACTGCCCCCATTTGAGAGACGAGGTCTAAGATTGCTCCCTCACGAGTGGGTTCCAAACTAGCTGTCTAATGCCTGCCACCTGTAGGGCATTAAGAGTGGCCCTGCTCTTGGATGTGGCTGTAGCAAATGTGCTCCAGTTAACATCTGGCATATTCAGGTCTCCCATCAACAGTATCTCCCCTTTCTCTGCCATTCTAAGAATGCCTTCTATCATATCCTTGTCCATTCCTTCCCCTGACATGGGGGTCTGTACACAACCCTGTGCGGATTGTGGTGCCCTTTCCAGTCTCCAAGGTGACCCACAGTGCCTCCTCTCCTCCTGTTTACTCTTTGTTCAGTTGCTTTTATCCCTTCCTTTACATAGAGAGCTACTCCTCCCTCTTCTCCCTGCCTGCTCTCCTGTAGGTTATGTACCTGGTATGTTAACATCACAGTCATGGTTCTCTGTGTACCATGTTTCTGTGACTGCTACAGATATCCAGGCATCCCTCTTCCATTAAGGCCATCAGCTCAGGAGCTTGTTGCCCAGACTACGGGCATTGGTACTCATTACCTCCATTTCCTGATGGCCTTACTCCCTTTGCCCCATCCTGTCCTTCTTGCCTTTGTCACTTTCTCCATTTACCCCTGCCCTTCTCCCTATCGACACCTCTATGTTGGTGTTTGCGATTACTACCGTGATTATTTGGGGGCTAGGATTTTCCTGCTCCTTTCCAGTGCCTCCCTTGGCTAGTTTAAAAGCTTGCCAATGAAGCATTTAAACCTATCACCTAGGATCCTGGTTCCTCCCGACAGATGCAGCCCATCATGCCAGTATAGGCTTGCATCACTCCAGGTGGACCCCAGTCCCCAATGAAGCCTAAACTCGAGCTCCACACCAGTTTTCAACCACTGATTGAATCCCATGGTGCGGAACACCTAGCCTCTCCTATGCCATAGATGGGTAGCACCTCCGAGAAGGTTACCGTGCGTGCTACTTGACTAAGGCCCTCCCCAATTCCACAAACTCTTCCTCTACTTCTCTAATCCCTTTCTTAGCCAGGTCATTTGTCCCTAGGTGACAATGACATCCAGCTCCCTCCCCTGTGCAGCTCCTCCGGCAATCCTGAGGATTCGCTTCCTGTCCCTGCAAGCCATGGCGCCAGGCAGGCACCTTACCTCCCTCTCCCCTTCCTCCCCCAGTTCTACCTTCCTAACAATGGAGTCCCCCACCAGGAGTTGTTTCCTTCCCCTGCAGGGTCCCCTGCCACCCTCCTGTGGATCTTCTTTGTAGAGGTTCCCAGCATCCTCCTTGGTCTCCACTGTGGGTGCCTCCATAGAGGAACCACACTTTGCCAGAATGGCATAGGAATTGTGGAGAGGTACAATGGGAGGGATGCGCCTGTTCCACCACCCTCACCCTCCCTGAGCCCACTGTGGTCCAACCGCCTCTTTCTTGGCAACCTCTGAGGCAACGGCAGTGGCACTGGTGGTCCCTGGATGGAAGAGGAGGTCCCACAAATCCTGGCCAACTCAGCCTGGAGATGAGCAACCTCCTCCCTCAGCCCAGAAAGGTGCCTGCAGATGGGACAACACCGCATCCTCCAGAACATCTCCCAGAAGACTGCTGCTCCACAGCCACTGCACTGCACCACTCCAAACATGTCTTATTTCTGGCCCCTTAACTGTTTGGAGTTACTGGGTACTCTCCAGGAGTTAGGTCTAGCATATACCTAGCAAAATGTTCTCTCCCCAGGACCTGGTTTTTGTAAATATCAAGTATGTTCATTTGCTTTTGTACATCCCCACCCCTTGACCTCTAGAAGAATGAGCATAGTACACATTCCCAAAACTAGGGGTGGTACCATTTCTAAATGTTTCTGAAGTCAGTGCCTAGTTATGGGTACCAGGGGTAGCTAACTGTGTAAAGTAGCAGGGGGTGGTTACACACACATACATTTTATATATATATATATATAGAGAGAGAGAGACAGTGTGAGTGAGTGAGTGTGTATGTGCGTGTGTGTGTGACTTAGGGCTGAGTAGCAAGTTTAATGTTAAACCTCAGATTTAGCACTTTAATAAATTTGCAACCGATCAATGGATCTGCATATAATATGGTATGCACTGTCCCGTGGGGGTAGATCTCTTGATGTGTCAAGTTTTGTTCCGGTTGGATGTGCGGATTCTGAGATACAAACAGTGCAAAAAGTCAAAGTCGCCACTTTTTGCAGTTTTTTTCCTCATCACCTGGCGTCCAGATGCTGTGGAATTTTGGTGTGATTTTTTTTTTTTAAGAATAATAATACCTTTAGCAACAGTTAAAACCATAAAATTCTAAAATCAGACATCCATCAATATATATAAAACAGAACTGCAATAATCCAACATAAATTAAAGAACATTTCAAAGGCGAGCCTGAATAAAAATGTTTTTAAAGCAGTTTTAAAGCTCTCCACTGTCAGGCACTCTCATATCCAATGAGGCAGAGAATTCCACAGGGTTAGGGCTACGAATGAGAATGCCCGTGATCCAGAAGTTTTTAATCGTACTCTGGGAATCTCCAGCAATCCCTCATCGGTCGAGAGGAGTGGTCTGAGGGGGCAGTAAGGATGCAGATCATCTTGCAGGTAGCTTGATCCCTGTCCGTGTAAGCCGACCTTGAAGGTGATCCGCCACTGAACTAGCAGCCAGTGCAATTCACGCAGCACAGGCGTAATATGGCTGGATCGAGATGATCCAGACAACAGCCTGGCTGCAGCGTTCTGCACCAGCTGCAGGCAGCAGATATCAACCACCAGAAGCCCTAGGTAAAGGGAGTTATAGCAGTCCAGGTGTAAGGTCACAAAGGCGTGGATCAAAGTTGGAAGGTCGCCAGATGGAACTAGATGCTTAATCCGGGTGATATTCCTCAGATGGTAAAAAGAGGACTTAACCACAGCCGACACCTGAGAATGAAGTGTCAGACGATTGTCAAGTATTACCCCCAGATTTTGCACCCATTCAGAGGTCAGCAACTGGGCACCCCCAAGCCAAAGCCCTGAGGGACATCCCATCACCGAACCCTCTATCCAGTGACCAGAATCCACTACCAACACCTCAGTCATGTCAAAGTTCAGTTTTAGCCAGCTGGTATTCATCCAGTACTGGATTTCTGCAAGGCAGTTATTAAACACTGAGAGCACACTTTCCTGGTCGAGCACAAAGGACAGGTAGAACTGTGCATCATCTGCATAACAGTGAAACCCCAGGCCATACCGCCTCACAATATCTCCTAATGGCAGCATGTACACCACAAACAACATGTGGGACAGCACGGCACCCTGCGGCACCTCATAAGGCAGAGAGAATGACTCAGAGGAATAAATCTCTGAGACCACTCTCTGTGATCTGCCTGTGAGGAAAGAATGGAACCATTTGAGGACTGTACCACAGGCCACAGATGACACGCAGGCATTCCAGCAGCACCCTATGGGCCACGGTGTCAAAAGATGAAAAGAGACCTAAGAATACCAAGATAGTGAGGCATTTCTGATCTCTCTCAATAAGGAGATTATTTAGTACCCGAACCAGAGTGGTCTCTGTGCTATGCCTTTTATGAAAACCAGACTGGAGGATCATAAACGTCATGGATGGTAAGATGGTTCGCCAACTGCAGCGCCACGACTTTCTCAATAACCTTCCCCACAAAGGGAAGATTAGAGACCAGTTTGTAGTTAACGGGGTAGTCTGGGTCAAGCGAAGATTTCTTGAGAAGGGGAGTTACCACTGCTTCCTTCAGGGAGCTCCAGTGAACACCAGACTATCTCTGCAAGGACTGGGCCAATGACATCAATACAGCCTAATAAAAGGCAAGCGGGGCCCAGGTCCAAACTACAGCAAGTATACTGTTATACTGACAAGAGATGTGCTGATACCTGTGGGAACCTGTGGGAAGCTCAAATATACCTCTATACCAAATGTGTTGTGCGTTTATTTTGGAGCCCTGTTGCCGTAAACGAGTAACACGAAGAGAGTGGTTAACCCCACTGTGAGGGACCTGACTGCTACGAGCGCTTTTTTAGCGCTTTTATTGCGCTTTTTTAAATAATATAGCTGTTGAGCCCTAAAATTCCATCTGTGGGCTCCAGATAAAACATTTAATTGTATTTTAAAAAGTTAATTAAGGGCGAGTGTTCCTGTGACCCCACGAAGACACTTTCGGGTCATTTCAACAACATAACTTGCCCCTGCAGTAGCGGACAGCGTAGAGTATACTGTTACACTGACAAGAGGTGTGCTGATACCTGTGGGAAACTGTGGGAAGCTCAAATATACCTCTTACACTAAATGTGTTGTACGTTTATTTTTGGAGCCCTGTTGCCGTAAACGAGTAACACGAAGAGAGTGGTTAACCTCACTGTGAGGGACCTGACTGAAACGAGCGCTCTTTTAGCACTTTTATTGTGCTTTTTTAAAAAATATAGCTGTTGAGCCCTAAAACTCCATCTGTGGGCGCCACATAAAACTTTTAATTGTATTTTAAAAAAAGTTTGTTAAGAGCGAGTGCTCCTGTGACCCCATGAAGACACTTCCGGGTCATTTCAACAATATAACTTGCCCCTGCAGTGAGCAGGGCGAGCGTGTGCAGGGCACGCGGAGATGTGCGCAGAGACACATGCATCTGCGTGTGTCTGCTGTGTCCGCTGGAACGCAGGAAGCAGAAGCGTAGCAGTTGGTATAAGAGCACAGGTATTTGACTTAGTGATAAAGTGAGAAGTTAAATGAGCATAGTTTAAGAGGTCATATTGAAATAATGGCACAAGGCAAGGGTAAAGCAAAGAAAATACAGAAACAATGTGTACAATGTAAAATGTACACAAAGGAGGACAAAGAGCAACGATTCAAATGTAGTAACTGCTTATTAGTGGAAACACTTCAGGAAGAAATAAAGTCACTCTTGGCCAGATTAGAAGTCAAAAAGGAGATAGGTGAATTAGAGGAATTTATAGACTCCATTTCAGAATTATTTACAGTTCATGAGGGCATTACAGGGGCTAGTATTACAACCAGTACTCCTAGTTGCATACTTGGGAAAAATAAAATTATATCTAGTAAAAAGGGCAAGGGCAGGCTGTCTAAAGTAAACAAAAAAGGGAAAACTTAGTAAAGGAAAGAGCTCACAGTAGTGAACCCCTACAGTTGTCTAATAGGTACGAAGCATTAATCCAGGTACCTATACCACATATAGAAGGAAGTAATGAAATAATAATAGATGAAGAAAACAAGGAAATGTGTCAAGTTATAACAGATGCTGGATCAGAACATACTGAAGTAACAAATAGTCTGTCCCAAAAGAAAAGAATGGAACAAGATATACTTGTAATAAGGGATTCAATTACAAGGGGAATAGACGAAATAGTATGTAGAAATAGGAAAATGCAAACAACCGTCAGCACATTGCCTGGGGTGAAATTAACAGATCTGGTAAACATTTTGGATGGCCTCATGGAAAAAAAATACAAACCCCTAGTCATATTGCATGTAGGGATTAATGATATAGGCAGAAACAAAATGGAATTAATGCAGCAATGTTATTTGGACATAATAGAAAGAATTCAGGCAAAAGGAGCAGAGCTTATAATTTCAGGGATTTTGCCTGTTTATGGGCCAAATGCTTATAAAAATGGGGCCATTAATCAAGTGAACAAATGGTTACGTTCTCTTCGTATAAACAAAGATACCGGGTTTATGGTCAATGTTAGTACATTTAAAAACCAAGTTGCTTATAAGCATGATGAACTGCACCTAAACAAAACAGGGACAAGAATGCTAGGCGCTAAAATAAACAAAGTAATAAGTTTCCATTTAAACTGGGAGGTACGGAGCAGAAATTCAGACATGAGGGCGACATATGGTCTTAGTACATCAGTGGTTGACTTGGCACCAAGTGAGAATGAAAAAAAGGGTTGGAACATGGTATTATTAAATGCAAGGAGTTTGAGGAATAAATTTGATGAATTCCAGTATATGTTGTTGGACAATAATATAGATATAGCCCTTGTGACCGAAACATGGTGGGAGGCCACATATATCTGGGAGAGGGAAATCATAGGGTATAAGCTTTATTATAGAACCAGGTGTCAAAAAAAAGGTGGAGGGGTTGCTATATATACTAGAGAAACTATAAATTGTGAGCAGGAAAATAAAAAAATAGACAATATAGAAATGCTTTGGGTCAAATTAATTCATAAAGTTTATGCTAAAACAAGGATAGGATTAGTATATAGATCCCCATCTATAACCAAACATAAGAATGATCTCCTCATGGATTATATTTCTAACTTAAACCCAGCAGATGACCTAGTCCTGTCAGGAGACTTTAATATGCCAGGAATAGATTAGATGAGTCACAGTGCAAATACCATTTCAGAAAAAAAGATTCCTTGAAGCAATACATCAGATTGGTTTAGGACAAAAAGTTATGATTGCAAGTAGAGGTCAGAATATACTAGATTTAGTTCTAACAAATATGGGGGATAAAATTAATAAAGTACAAATTGGTAGTCCGGTGGGGAACAGTGATCATAGTTCTGTGTTTTTTAGGATGGAGGGTGAACTAAGTGCTGAAAACAGTAAAGGTATTACTCAAAAGCTTAATTTTAGAAAAGCAGATTTGTTGGGCTTAAATGAAGCAATAGCTGCCTGGGATTGGGAAACTGCATTTACTGGCCAATCAGTTAATCAAATAAATGAAACCCTGGTTACAAAAATTAATACTGAAGTGCTGAATTTTATACCTAGGGCAAGCAAATATAGTAACAAAAATACTAAAAAGGGATGGTTTAATTCAAAGTTACAAAAAATGGTTAAGGAAAAAAATAAGATTTTTAAAAGAATGAAATGATTATGAGGGTTGGACCTTTTATAGGAGCAAAGTAAGACAAATAAAGAAAGAAATAAAAAAGGGCAAAGGGAATTATCAAGTTAATTTGGCAACAAGAGTTAAGGAAAATAAGAAAGCATTTTTTTCTTACATTAATAGTGAAAAAAAAGGCAGAAAATGTTATAGGTCCGTATATTAATGTATCAGGGGAAAAAGTGACTGATACTAAGGAATTAGCAGATATTCAGAATTCATATTTTTGTTCAGTTTTCAATAAAAGTAATGTTTCAGATGCAATGAATATAATAAAATCAAAGGTGGGCCAGGTGAAATTAGAGCCTGATGAAGTATTTAATAGAATGCAAAATATTAATATAAATAAATCTCAGGAACCAGATGAATTACACCCTAGAGTTCTAAGGGCAGCTAGTCTGGCTCCTCCATTGACTCATTTGTTCCAGAAATCCTTGGATGAGGGAGAGGTGGCTCAGGCATGGAGGGCAGCAATAATGGTTCCCCTACTTAAGAAAGGCGCCTCGTCTAGACCTGAAAATTTTAGACCAGTGAGTCTGACGTCGATAGTGGGGAAATTATTTGAGGGAATATTAAAAGATCTGATTCTAACACACTTAAGCATGCATAATTTAATAGACCCAACCCAACATGGGTTTACAAAAACTAGGTCATGTCAAACAAATATGCTTACCTTCTATGAAGCAACTAATAAGGCCTTGGACACAAAGAATGCAGTGGATGTTATATTTTTGGATTTTTCTAAGGCTTTTGATAAGCTACCTCACAAAGAACTTATACAAGTACTAGCTAGTATTAATTTACCCACGAATATAGTTAACTGGGTGGAGAATTTGTTGCAGAATAGAAGGCAGAGGGTTTCAGTTAAGGGTGTACTATCTGAGTGGAGGGATGTGACTAGTGGAGTCCCACAGGGGTCGGTGTTGGGTCCTTGTTTATTTAATATTTACGTAATATCAATAAAGTTGAATTTCCCTAACATTTGGTTGAGTAAATTTGTGGACGACTGTAGGATTGGAGGTGTTGTGAATAACCTGGAGGATCAAGATAATGTTTAAAAGGCCTTAGATACATTGTTTCATTGGACAGTTCTCAGCATAAGTTAGAACTAAACCTAAATAAAAGCGCAGTGATGCACTTAGGCAATAGTAACAGTAACTGTAAATACAAGCTGGGCAATGTGACATTACAACATATTAAAATGGAATGAGATCTGGGGGTACAGGTAACCAACTATTTGCAGTTTGATACGCATTGTACTACGGTTGTGAGGAAAGCAAACCAGGTTTTAAATTGTAACCTACGACACATTAGAAGTAGGGAAAGCAAAGTGCCTTTGCCCCGTATACTGCATTGGTTCGTCCACATCTTGAATACTGTGCACAGGTTTGGTCTCCCTATAAGAAAGCAGATATTAAAAGAGTGGAGAGGGTACAAAAAAGGCTGACTAAAAGGATTAATGGAATGTGTCATAAATCATATTAAAATAGGCTTCAAGATCTAGGGCTGTATACTTTGCAGTATCAAAGGTTGAGGGGAGATATGTGCATGATATTCAGAGCACTAAAGGATGAGCAATTTAAAAAAGATATAGGGTTAAGGGAAAGGAAGTATTATTTGTATGAGCCCAGAAGCCATAGACTACAATTGGAATTGGATAAATGGAACAGCTTATGGCGTAAAAAATGGTTTAGCCAGAGAGGTGTTCAGCTATGGAATTCCCTCCCAGAGGCAGCTGTAATGAGTAAAACAGTGGACTCATTTATTTATTTATTTATTTTATTTATTAAATTTTGGTGACCGGGTAGGCCCACTGAGCCCCGAAGGTCCCTTTTTCAGGGGCGACCCGGGATAACAATACAAGTTATAAGAATGAAAAAGGACATAAGGAACATTTGAGGCATTGTGAGTTAATTAAAAAAGGATTAGAAAACTTTTATATAAATAAATTCAAGTTGATGTAAAGTTTATTGGCAAGCACCAAGGACACAAGTCTATGTAGCTTGGATTATCTATGAAATCTATGAAGTCGAGCGCATACCCTGGAGAATCTGTATGACCTCCACGATCTCCGACCATTCAAACTCCACCCAACAAAACCGAGGAGTAGCGACATCCAGCTAAACACCATTCCCCTCCCCATACAGCGTGCTAAGTGGATCTCAGACCTGATGTCAGCAACCTTATCAGCAAAGAAGTGTGCAAACTCCTCACACTTATCGTGACAAAATGCTGTACGAACTTGCAGACAGGTTGGTGCAGAGTCAGTCCACAGTTCGAAATAGCTGAGCTGGTCGATTCTGAGCTGAAGCAATCTCCCTGGACAGGAATTCTGCCTTCTTATGGGAGACTGCTGACTGATAGGCTCTATAATGTTCCATCAGTCCAAGTCTGTCAGCATCCCAGCCGGATCTCTGCCAGCTACATTCTAACCTTCGCCCCACTCGCCTCAACTCCCCATCAAACCAGGGGGACAGAGGGCAAAAGGAGAGAGGGCGAACATAGACTGGAGCCAAGGTGTCCAAAACCCCCACCACGGCCCGATTATAGGCCTGTAATAGGTTCTCAGGACCGTCGCTTGCACCCGGTAGTCCCAATAGGTCCATTTCTGCCGAAAGAACTCCAGGGGTCACTCCCCGCAAAGGGTGGTATCGGACCATCTCCACAAGGGCAGGCCTATAAGGGGGAGCAAGGAGATTGAACCTTATAGTGTGGTGAATGGACCATCTGACTGGTTCCACCACCAAGTCGGAAGTCTCCATCCCCAGGAAGAAAATCAGGTCCAACGAGTGACCCTGACCGTGAGTCGCAGAGGCAACCGCCGTGTGAAGCCCAACAAAATCATAAGTCGGAGGAAGTCCTGACCAAATAGCGAGAGTTCATCGTCGACCCAGGCATTGAAGTTGCCCAGAACCATCAATCTGGGGGACTCCAGTACCATGTCGACAACGAAATCTGCGACTTCCTGCAGGAACAACATCTTGGCGCTGGGTGGATGACAGACGAAAATGATCCTGCATTCCACACCTGTGACCATGGCACACTCAAGGGATCTGACTCCCTCAACTGGCACATCTACAAGGTTCAATTCTAATTTAAGACAAACTGCTAGCCCCCCCCCCGTGATCTGATCTCGCACAGTGTATCACAAAGAACCCGGCCGGAATCGCTGCCACCAAAATAGGGCCAGCATTCTCATCCAGCCAAGTCTCAGTGATCCATGCCAGATCTGCTGATCCAACAAGATCGGATATAATGGCCATCTTGTTTTTAACATGGAGCCCTTGGGTATGGACGCCTAACAAGGCGAACCTCACTCAAAATTCCATTTCGCCCCAGGGAGTCTCCTGGTCCTCACTAACCAATCCAGACACCCTGCTCTTCCCCCCTCCCTCCCAGGTCCAGGGCCCCTGCCCCTCCGCCTTCTACCCACTATCCCCAGCGCCCTGCAGCAGTCATAGACCACTGCAGGTAATGGAGGACAACTAAAGGGGCAGAGGTCCCAGTGCTCGGAAGGGGGAGTAATGCCTAACAGGGAGAGCAGCCTGCAAACACATGCCGGTAAATGCCAACGCTCTAGCCCACAATTCCCAAAATAAACTATTCACCCACTCATGATAAATAAAGAACTCCAACAGACCCACCATAAATAAAAAGTAACCCCACAAACAGCTACTACTAAACTCCCTCTTAGTTCAGACGGAAGATAAAAGGTATATATATAAAAAGCAGGATCAATCGTTAGTCAGGCTGCTGATCGGCTTTGTTGGGACTCTAACCCCCAACAAGCCTAAGTTATAAATATCCGAAGAAAGACACCAGTCTCCCACTCTGGCGAATTTTCAAACTGAAAAGTTTGTACAACACCACTTATATGGCTGTTCTTTCACTACTGCCCCTGAAATTAACAGGCAGAAGAGGAGCAGTCAACCTATTTTTGAGAAGCAGCTCTTTAACCACAGTCCACGAAAGGAGCAAGTCCAGATGAAAAATTAACCCGCGATTAGAGCCCTGCCATGACTGCGACCTGGAAGGGTTATCCCCCCCCAGAGAGTCAGGGCCCCCAAAAAGAAGCCCATCGCCCACCAATTAGGGGACACCTTCAGTAACCAGGGTCCTACCACCCTCCAGTCACAGAACCCCCGGCGCCCTACCCCGGGGGGGGGGGTGCACTACCTAAACCAAACCAGCCACCCAGCTAGCTTCACGGGTCAACCACATCAGTAAATTTCAACAGACCAGAACAAGCATTGGCAGTAATAATGATGCACAGCTGAGACCCTAGTTAAGTGAGGGAGGAAGCTGCTACAGCCCTGTGAAGATCAGGGGACTTATGATCTAATTACTCCGGTTGTCCTCCGACAACCACCAGGCCAGACCCCTTTCCTGCAGAACCCCCCTGCCCGCTGGCAAGAGGTTCCCAGAGCAAAACCCCCACCACTTGAGACCACACACAACTCCACCCCCAAACACCAAGGAACCCAGTGCCCCAAAGTCTGAAGCTTCCAACAATGACTGAAATAGTAGGGCTCCCAACAAGTTCTCACTTCAGGGGAAAATCCAGCAAAGACAAGACGGCCAACACTCACGACCTCCATCCAGTCAGTACTCCTCTGTTAAGTAGATTTTATTCTCGACTCATTGAGCTGAGCTCCCCTCTGGACAGCAGGCTTCTCATATGATGAAAGAAGAATGTAATCCCACGAAAAAGCAATCAAAAGCGCCCTTCCACTCCATCAACTGCTTTTTGAGAAAGCACCTGCACCTGAAAAACTGCTACAGGCTTTAACCAAACGGCAGCGCTCACTGCAACAAACGAGTGCTTCCAACGAAAAAAGAAAATAGAGCAAGTGTGATTTGTGGACTAATACAAGCCCTGCAAAGCTAACAAAAACACTGGGTTGTGGGATGGGCCGAAAAACGCAGCCTGCCACACTGCTAAACAGCCCGAAACCTCCCAGGACACCCAATATAACTGGCTATATTCTAATACACCACCCGAAAATGCACTAAAGCCCCTATTCTACCTCACTTTTTCCACCCTAGTAACAAAATACCACAAAACAAGGCAAATAAAACAAAACAAAAAATAAACACCTAAAAGCTGGAGCAAATATTCTGTCTGGCTCACAGCTGCATGGCAGAAACAGCTTGGGTAACAGAACAGGTATACTTTGTTTTGTGAAAAAACATTAATCTGCTGCAAAGTTATAGAATTTTTCATTTCCCATTCTTCACGAAGAGGTTGAGCATGCTTAGATCTAGGATGGGCCTGAGATGTCCCATCTTGTTTGGGCACTAGGAAGAAGTGGGAGTAAAATCCCCTTCCTATTTGTTCTGTTGGAACCCACTCTAAAGCTGATTTTCGCAGTAGAGCTTGAATTTCCTGTAGCACACAACTTTGTTGCCCTGACAGGTAATAAGACCTGCCCAGCAGGTTGCTCAGGGGTCTGTCCAGAAACTCTATCGTGTGACCTCTTGCGACCAGCTGTAGGACCCACACGTCTGTTACAGCCTTCGACCCCTCCAGGTGAAGACCGAATCTTCAGCCCACTGGTTCCTCCACGGGAAGGGGAGGTAACGGGGGGGACCTGTAAGTCTGGACGTGGAGGGGAGGGGTGCCTTGCCCCCACTGGCTGCCTTTCGAAACTTAGCCTGGGGGTTTGGGCACCAGAACCAGTGGCCAGACGCTCGTTCTGACATCTGCCCTGGTTCTGTTTGTTCCATTTCCGTTGGGGGCGGTGAAAATTCTGCTTGGGTTTTTGACCAGAGTGGTACATAGAGCGGACATCCTTCAGGGATTTGCCGCTTTCTTGTAGTTCGGTGATTATATCTTTGGCGTTGCCCCCAGACAGAACTGAACCCCTTGAATGGAGCATCCAGAAGGGTGCTCTGTCAATTCTGTGCCAAACCTGTGAGATGGAGCCAGGCCAGGCGTCTTAAGCAGATGCCCACAGCCGTGCAACGCGCCACTGAATTGATCAAGTCATAGGTGGCTCGTAGAGCATGGCAGCAGGATGATTTGTTCATTCTGATTTTGTCCAGAAATTTATTCCTGGGCTGTTCATCAGGGACTTCTTGAATGTTCTTTTCCATGTTGGACAGAGATGACTTTTGAAAAGCCACCATGCGGGCTATGTAGTTGAGTGAACGTATGGCGCAGGTAGGAGGTAGTACAGATTTGGCGTCCATATTGGTCCATTTGTTTTGACTCCATGTCAGGAGGAGAGGCACTTAGAATCAGCCTTAGGTTGTGCCATTAGGTGGGAAACCCCTTCCGGGGGGTGGTAAGTCCTGTCGGCTTTCTTAGAAGCCGCAGGAATAGACGACAGTTGCTGCCAAATGGTGGACATCAGATCTTCATGTGGCCCCGTCCAGGGTGGAATATGGAGGAGGTCTGCATTAACGAGGTCCAGATGCTCAGCAAGTCTTCTGCACCTAGGGTCCAATTCCTGGGATGCCCAATCTCAGGACCGTTGAATGGACCGGAGGAGTTCCTCAAAAGACAGATCCTCCGGTGGTGATTTTGGCGACTCCTTTGGCTGAGGCTCTATTGGAGAGTGGGGTTCTGACTGGTCCCCCAAGTCAGAATCTTCATCTGAATCAGAGGATTCCAGCCTGCTTGGCAAAGAAGTGGCATCTGGAACTGCCTTCATGACTCTGGCCCCCAGATTGATCCCCGACAGCAGACCGCCTGTGTCTCTGTTGGATACTCTGTTGGAAGGGGTAGGGCTTCCTGGTGGTACCCTAACAGTCGGGGTATCCCTGACTACGAATTGGGGCTGACCCAACTCTTGCACGAGCTGGGACTTGGCGTTTTTCTACCAAGCCGGAACAGATTCTTGAGGTTCCGGCTGAGGAGGCAGTGGTGGAAGGTATGCTGGGTACCCTGTAGAATAGAAGGAGTAGCTAGGTGGTTGGTACCAGTAGGGGTACTGCTGGTAACTCTGATACTGGTGAGCTTGACCCAGCATCGGGTAACCTGGCGACAGAGGAAGGTAACCCCCCGTCACCAGGTAGTGAGGAAACTGTGGTGTGTAGCTAGGGAAGTAACCCGTTAGACCAGATGAAGAGTAAAAGGCCCAGAGGGTGGTGGCACCGAGGGACCACTGGGATTTGGGTTCATCGTCGGGTCTGGGGTCAGAGGAGGTACCCCATAAGGTCCAGGAAGAATTTGTACATATTGTACAGAAGAGGATCCAGCGAAAGACCTGGCGCCAGGTGCCTGAGGGTGTCTGATGGCAGGATCGAGACTGGCAAGAGGGATAAGTCTGGACGGGCCCCTGTCAACGGGTCTGCTGATGAAGCAGGGTTCTAGTGAAGTAGGTCCGATGTGAGAGGTTCCTCTAGATCAGCCCCAGGAACGTCGGGTAGAGTCAGTTATTCCCTAGAGGGAGAACCCTTGTGGGACTCAGGGGAACCTGCAAGCTCGCTCTGCCGGATATCAGGGACCATGAGGTAGGCCGATGGGAGAGCAGTCGCCACACAGTCATTGAGCAAGCCGGCAACTGACTTAGAGGCGACCGTCTGGCGGGTGTCAGAGGGTCCGACTGCCAACTTACAGACTACGGTCAGGCTGACAGAAGCCGAGAGGCTCAAGTCAGGCTGATCAACCTGGGCCGGATGCCTGGTGGAGGAGTCGGAGGGCGACTTAGTGGCCGAGCTAACGACAGGCTCCAAAACCACTTCCTCTAAAGAGGAAACCCCCGACTGCCCATTGACCTCGGCAGAGGGAGGGAAGAAGGCGTCCAATCCACCAGAGAGGAAGACGGCCCAAGAGGTGAACTGCTCGCTGGGGTGGAGGCCCCACCCGATGCGGCGTCAGCTGTCTGGCGGCTTTTCCTCTGAGGAGAACGGCCCCACTCCCGGGGGTTTCTCCTTCTCCTTTCTTTTTCCAAGGCAGGTGACGACAATCGTTCCCTCAGCTCCTGGAGCTCTTTTTCCATCGATGCCAGTCATCATTTTAATAAGTGGGCATCGAGAGTCCTCTGGTGACAGGTGCATGTGGCCTGGTTGAAGACCTAGCAGATTGAACAATCTGTGGCCTTGTGTTTAGGTCCCAGGCAGAGGATGCAGTGGGAGTGGTCGTCTCCATGCGGGATCTGCACGCCGCACTTGGAGCACTTTTTCTTGGCCCAAAGTGAAGACATGCAATGCTGGAGAGATGAAAAAATTAACAGTTAACTATTGAAAAAATGGCAGGCGACTGAAGCCGTTTCACCATGAGGTCCGATGATTCAGGTCGACGGCGGGAAAGAACTGGAGGGCAGGTGGGAGACTGCCCCTATTTATAGTCATGCTGACGTCCTGTCACCTGAGGCTGGGGGCAGTCCCCCGCTGAAGATTGCTAGCTTCAAGTTTGCCGTGTGGTCCTGACGCCAGGGGGCGCAGTCCAACTTGTGAAGACCCACTGCAGGAACCCTCTCAAAGTAAGATCTGTAGTTACAAGCTCCATACTCTCTGTCGTGGACTATGGCATACTCATCTATGGTGCTGCTACTGACATGACCCTTAAACAAGTTGGGACTGCTCTCAATGCCTGTCACCTGGTCTCAGGTGCTCACAGATGCACTCACACTTGCGATCTTTACTCCAGGACTCACTGGCTGAACTTCAAACAGGATTAAGTATCATACCTGCAAAGAAAATCAGCATGGGCCTAACTCCTCCCAAGTCCCCACACCTTATCACATGCACTCCTTACTAGCACAGCACTAGAAGTGCTGCAAAACACGCCTTCCAAGTCCCTTTCTACTGCTCCTTGTAGGCCCAATGTTCCTTCAGTTACCGGGCTCCAAACTGGCTTAATGCTCTCCCCTATCAATACCCTAAATGTGCCAAAGCTTGGTCCATTCAAGCTCCTCCTAAGACAACACCTAGTAGCCTGCAGCCAATATGACTGCACTGTATAACACCCCAAGTAACCTGATGCCCCCCCCACCGGTTTCCCCTCCCTATCCCCTCCACTCCTATTCACACTTTGCAGGCCCACCCTTGCCTTGCAGCTTCTCATGCCTGCCCTGGCACACCCTGGGCTGCTCCCCTTCCCTATCATTCCTAGGCTTGCCAACCCGCTCGATGTATCCTTTCATTCCCCCTCACTGACAGACCCTTACTCTGGCTGCCTGCTTTAATTGACAAAGGCAACCTCTGGCTGCCCACCCTTGATCTCTGCTCCAGGTAATGTCACCTACGTATGCAACTTTGATTTTTATCTGCTCTTAATTATTTCTTTACAATCCTAACTGTTGTCCACTGTCCTAACCATGTCATCTAAGCCTATATTCAATGTTTTTTAACTTTATGTATCTCCTCCCTGTATGCTGTATTCTGTTCATAGGTTTTTGACATGGAATCTGTGTAAAAGAGTCTCTGACTCATAGGTACGTGTAATCTGAGATTTCAATAAATACATGATAAAAAGAATAAAAAAACAAGAACAACTCTAGGTGGGGGTAGTTCTTACATTGGGTAGTCATGTTAAAACTCACTGGGCCCAGTAGACACCATATGGCGTCAGAACCTGACCCAAAATGGCCACCAGGACTCAGTGAGTTAAAAGACAGACAGTAGTACATACCACAGGCATATAAAGTACTGCTGCAGGAGAAGAGAACCAACCTGTTGTCTGTCAGGGGTAAATGGCAAGAAGAGACTGGGCTGCCAATTACAGAGGAAGACTGGGGTAAGTGGCAGGACAGGAGTGTGAAAGTTATGGCATCACAAAGCTAGAGCGAGTATCACCGGAAAATCATGATGAGATGCTTTTGTGTACCTACAAGTGCTAGGCACTTCCATACTACAGTGGGGGATACCTGTTGACGAGGATGTGGAGAATGTGGCACACATTATCACATCTTCTAGGGATGCCCCCAAATCAAGCCATACTGGTACAAGATTAGGAAGGAACTTTTGAGAGTTTGGGGTGGGGGTGGAATTACCAGATGCAGCACAGCATTTCCTTCTGGAAGCCCCTATCAAGGAAATTTCTACTCATAGCAAAAACATGACACTTTTTTTTTTTCAAAGTATGGTACTAACTGCTTTTAGAACGCTAACAGTGCACTAGTCGCGTGACTAGAGATGGGTGAATCAAGAAAGTAGAGCTGCGACTGCTCTGGCTAAATGAACAGCCCAACACAAAAAGAGTTTACAAACTTTTTTGTGTCAGGCTATTCATTTAGCAGAGTGTCTCAGCTCTACTTTCTTGAATTGTCTAACCACAAGCGACCAAGCTCCAGCCATAAACTTTAAGGAACAACTTAGTGATTACCCTTGGGACTCTGAAAAGTGAAGACAGAGATGGGCAAAGTCAGCAAAATTCGCTCTGTGAATTAATTTGTGAATTTCGTGCAATTCGCCAGAGCAGGGATCAACCACAAAGTGCAAGTTTTGCCAATTTCTGGCGAAAATTCTGCACTTTGCAGCAAAATTCCATACTTCTCAGCAAAAACTTCATGAATCAGGTAAAGTCAAAGTTTCTCAGGTTTGGGGAAGCTTCGCAGTGCAAATTTTCACCACTTTGTACGAACTTCACCAGTCAAGTTTCACTTCACCACATCTCTATGAGTGACTTAATATGTACTGTAGGGTAGCAGACTAACAGGGTGGATATGATTCACAACATGGAAAATCTAACAGCAACTCTCTGTCTCACAAGAAATCAGTTCAGGGAAAGCTGAAGACCCTGGAGAGAGAGAGAGAGCCAGTAAATTACACCTTACCTGTTGGTGAACAGAAGCAAGATGAATAGGGAACACCACAGAATATACAAAAGTAGAATCTACTAAGAGAGGGAACTTTTAGGGAAGTAGGGAAACAAGGTTGCCACAGAATGAGACACAACACACAAAGTTTACTTTAACTGTTTTAATGGTTTAACCTGCGTAGTTATGAAGCGCAGGACATTTGCTATCTGGTTTGATCATGTTTCACCCAGACTGTTTGCCACATGGGATCAGCTAATTAACAATATATTATACATATTAACTTGAAATCTGGCACAGAGTAGATAGGTACTGAAGTTATATTAGACAGTAAAGGAAAACAGAGTCATGAAATACTATATGTCTAAACCGTTTCCTATACCATAACAAATGAGAACTGATGTAACAGAATGCAGAAGTTGTGATTTGGTTATAACTCACAGTGATGAATTGCTCAGTGTGTTTCATATCTGAACAGTGAAATACAGCAGAGTTTAAAACAAACACACCAAATAAACTGATATCAGAGCCCAAGTGCATGGGCCCCCATTATTTACAGTATTGTGGAAAACTGCCAAGCACACTGCTAGTTAAGGTCACCTTTTTTATGGGACAGTGGAAAATCTTTTACTAGCCTGTAAATGTTCTAAAACTCTGATTGTGCAAACAATTGTAAACTGATTCTTTTTATTATGTTATATAACTTTTTATCGTGTCTGTGTATTGAGCCCTGCTTCACTCCTACCGAAGCAGGAAGAGAGCTGGTAGTCAGGGAAACAGTAAACTCGAACTACAGCCAGCTATACCGGGTATTTTTTAAACCTCCCAAACGGTTTACCTTGTTATTCTGAGCTACGAATGAGTGGCTCTTGCATTTACAACAACAAAAAAAAGAACTTATTTAGGTACTTTTGCTGCGAGGGACCTTGCGACCCCTGCAATCACTTCCGGGTCGTCATACCACATACAAACTCGTCCCCGCAGCGAGCAGGGTTAGCTGTGGGGCGGTTGCGGAGATCGCTGGTGAGACACGCTATGCAGTCCGCTGGACCGCAGGGACCAAGGCCCTCACATAGTAAGTAATATGTTTATTGTGCATGTGAGCGATCTATAGCCTGGTTACTGAAGATTAGTGTTATTATGGAGGATCCAAACAATCATTGTCTGTCATGTTCTATGTATGCCGCTGGTCCCCAGATTACTAACTTTGAATGTAACAAATGCTTAATGGTTGAAACTCTCCATGAAGAAATAAATCGTTTATTGGCCTCTACAACAGTTAGTCTTGAGACTGAAGCATTGGAGGACTATATTGACTCCATGCTGGGTCAGTCTTTATCTTCAAATCCCCCATTGGCTGATGAGACAACATCCTCTGTTATATGTAACAAGTTAATTACTTCTTCTACACCTGCTGTAACTTTAAAGGACTCTAACAATTGGGTGGTGGTGCCCAAGGGCAAATCTAAACGTGGGGGGGGGGTAAATTGGTTGTAATGTTCCATCCCTACCCTTATTTAATAAATATGATGCCCTCAAACATGATACAAATGTCCCATCCCATGATGGTTTCATTAATATCCCCCGTAGTGAACCTTTAGATTTTAGTCCAGCCTGTAAAAGGGTAGATAGTAATACTATAATCCCCACGCCTAAACAAAATAAATCTCAAATAAGAGACCAAAATCATGAATCGGTTACTTTGTTACCTACTCCTAGTAATATGGATCTCCACCCATCACCTAAACAAATCTGTTATTGCCGACTCGATTATTAAACATCTGGATCGCCCTATATGTAACGTGGACAACTTCAACCGTACCTGCTCCAGTCTGCGAGGTGCCCGTGTATCAGATATCACTTCTACTGTGAAAAATATACTGAAGGGGGTTGGTGAAAACCAATTGTTTATAGTACACGCAGGTACTAATGATATAAATAGAGGTAGTATAGACTAGCTTAAACAGGACATTATAGCACTCAATAATGTGTTAGCTGAAAAAAATAGTCTTGTATGTTTCTCAGAAATTCTTCCTGTACCCAGAGCTCCTGATGTTATTACAACTAAGATTAAGGCCTTTAATGATTGGCTGAGACGTTGGTGTCTTCAACAGAACATTCTTTGCCTTGCTCATTGGGAAACTTTCTACCTAAAAGACTCACTGTTCTGCTGGGATGGACTCCATCTTAGTCATAGAGGTAGCTCTCTCTTGGGTAAAAGCTTCACAACAGCCATCAATAAACTTTTAAACTAAAAACCGCGGGGGTGAGAACAGTGACAAAAGATCCTGTTCTCTAAAGAGACCTATTACTGATTTTACTGAGTGTGAGGTACTTAGTTTAAACGCTAGATCCTTAAACCAGGTTAAGATGGCTGAACTGGATGCTATGTGCCGTTTGAATAAATACAGACTCATTTCTATTACTGAAACTTGGTGGGATCCGATACTACCTGGATCCAGCATATTCCTGGGTATAAACTATATCATAAGGATCGCCAAGGCCAGATGGGGGGTGGGGTATGTCTCTATGTTAGGGATGACATATTTTCACTCCAACTCCCTATTACCAGTAATATTGAAACTATCTGGGTAAATATCCAGTTTAAGGGGTACCCACAACTGCTGGTAGGGACATGTTATAGGCCCCCCCAACATCCAATAAAGAATATTCTATACGACTACATAAGGAGATCTTAGATATGGCTTCTAAAGGAAATATCCTTATACTGGGTGACTTTAATATGCCTACTATAAATTGGAATTCCTTAACTGGTAGTGCGCAGGCCGAGAAAGACTTAATTGCACTCATAGTTGACATGGGACTTGAACAAATTATTACAGAACCAACGCGAGGTGTCAATATTCTGGGCTTAGTTATTACCAATATAGGGAATCTAATATCCAAGGTTATAGTCGGTGCCCCACTAGGATCAAGTGATCATTATACAATTTCTTTTTCACTGTTATTCTGTCAATATATCACCAATTTTACTGAATTCAAGAATTATAATAAAGCTAATTTTAACGCTATTAACGATCAAATAAATTCAATTTCCTGGGATGCAATATTATCTCCTCTCTCCCTGGAAGAATCCTGGGACCATTTCAAATCTTCCATTTATTATTTGGAAAATTTACACGTTCCTATTACAAAAAAGTATAATAAAAAGGGGAAAATACCCTTGTGGTTTAATAAAACTATCAAAGTCTTAATTAAGGATAAACAGAGGCTTTTTTCACGTGTAAAAAACAGTGAGGGAGACACTAAAGAATTATTATTCATTCAATATAGGAAAACTTTAAAATTACTAAAGCAAGCCATTTTGTAATCTGAAAAGAAACTTGAGTTTTGTTTGGCCCATACCAAAGACAGCTATAAATCATTAATAAAAAAATGAATAATAGGTATATGGGGCCCTTATGCGTAAATGACACAATTATATCTATGGATAGGGACATAGCCGACTCATTCAATAAGCAATTCTGTTCCGTTTTTACTAAGAAAGAAGTTCCTAAATTCTTTAGGCAATTAAATAATGTTACTCCCTCTTACACTATTACCGAAGATGATACACTAAAAGCAATTTTGTCCCTAAAACCTAATTCTAGTCCAGGACCAGATAACATCAATCCCAGATTTTTAATTGAGACAGCTGCTGCAATTACTAAACCCCTTTCAATTATTTTTAATAAATCTTTATGTGAAGGAGTCATTCCTCAGGATTGGACAATGGCTACAGTAATCCCAATCTTTAAGAAAAGGTAACCACTCCAAACCAGAAAATTATCGACCTATAAGTCTAACATCTGTTATAAGTAAGATCATGGAGAAAGTTATTAAGAATTGTTAGATTATGAATCTACCTTGGGTAACACAACTGATATTACACAACATGGTTTTAGACAGGGATATTCCTGTACCACTAATTTGGTCTCCTTCTATAATCACGTCAGTATGGGTCTGGACAGTGGCATTCCTATGGATGTAATACTTCTCGACTACAGCAGAGCATTTGATAAAGTTCCTCATGACATCCTGCTTGATAAAATGGAAAAAATGGGTTTTTCACATTATATAGTCAATTGGGTGTCAGGCTGGTTGAATAAAAGACATCAGCAAGTTAGAATAAATGGCACTCTTTCTCAGGCGTTGAGTGTGACCAGTGGGGTCCCGCAAGGATCTGTATTGGGACCGACCCTGTTTAACATCTTAATCAGTGATCTGCAGGTTGGCCCTGATAATGTTCTCTCGAAATTTGCTGACGACACCAAGCTGTGTGGCTCTGTTCTTACATTATTAAACAGAGAATCTACGAGGAACAATATAAAATCTATTGAAGAATGGGCAGTCTTAAATAAGATGACACTCAATTCAGACAAGTGCCATGTTGCACATTTTGGTAAGAACAATCCCAAGCAGACTTATTTACTGAACAATGTTTCCCTTCATGTGTCACCGTTAGAACGAGATCTTGGGGTAATTATTAATAACAAATTATCTTCCAATGATCATTGTACGATGATAGCTAGGAAAGCTAAAGCCTTGCTCACTCGGATCCAACGTTCATTTGTTTCAAGGACCCAGGAATGTATAATTCCACTGTACAGAGCTTTTGTTAGGCCCCACTTGGACTATGGATCTCCCTGCTGGAATCCCTACTTAAAGCAGGATATTGATAGAATTGAGAGGGTGCAGAGAACAGCTACAAAAATTGTCCCATACTTATCCAAACTGGACTATAAGAGAAGATTAAAGGTTACGGGGTTACACTCACTCTGTACAAGACGTACCAGAAGAGATCTACTCCTCTTATATAAAATTCAGAATTCCCAGGAGTTAATGCATCACTGTGGCTTACATTTTTCAACTAGCTGAACTTCTCCTCGGTACCATAACAAACAAATTTTTGTTTCAAAAACTAAAACAACAAAAAGGTTAAACTACTTTACAGTAAGAACACCTAGACTGTGGAATCTTCTTCCTCAACACTTAGTAGATAGCAGTTCTAATACAATCTTCAAGAAAGGGTTGGATTGTTGGCTGGAGTGTAATAACCTCAAGGTATAATTATCCCACTAAGGTGGTGGAGGACAATCTCGATGGGCAGTAGCCTCCTTTTGTCCTTTGAAACCAAGTAAACCAAGAAGGTTCTGCGGGCGGGGGGGGGCTTGGATGCTGAGAAAAGCAGACACGTTTTGGTGCCGCTCCTTCTGGAGGCCATTTAAAGTACATTTACATATAGTTGGCCCAGTGGCGTGGAGGGCTGCGGCATCATGCCTTACGCTCCTGCCATGCTGGCGACCCGTGTTCGCGGTGCGAGTGGGTTGCCGGGGGTTGACGGTGGGAGAGGATCAGCGTCAGAGGACAGCTCTCCTCTCCCAGGTTGGGAGGGACACAGAGGCCGGCGCACCTCTGACACCTAGCGGTAGCTGGGCATTGGATTGCCTGGGTCCTGTACATGTGGGATGGAGGAGGAGCAGTCGGCTGGCATGCTGTGAGCAGAAACGCGCACAGCTCGGCCATTGCCGATGCCACACTGCTCCACCTCTGGGGGGAAGGGGGAGGGTGGGAGAAAAAGAGGGGGAGAAAAAGCCTGAGCAGTTGGATGACTGCTGACCCTCACAGGTGCCACCCCCATAAATTGCAGGCACCTCCAGAACCGGATCCATATCAGTGGGTAGAGTGGTAAGCCGTGGAGGAAGACAGGAGGTGGCACTGTGAACAGGGCTGAGGGGGTCGGCATGATCGTGGGCCACCCAGGATGGGAAAGCAAGTGTAAAAAATAGATTTTAGTGCTCCACTCTTTGAACCTACACTACACTATACTGAGTGCAGCTAGACTTGAGAAATAGGTCGTCCAAAGGGTACTGGCCCACAATCTGACTTTTTCAAGCCAAAGACTAACCCACCCCCCACTACAACCAGCAAGCAGTCTGCGGATCCACCATCTTCACAGCAGCAGGATGAGGGGGAAAGAACGTGGGTGATGGTACATCGCACCCTCATGCAACTCTGCCAACTGGTCCAAGACATGGACAAGAAACTGGATAATGTAATGGGCAAAGTGGTCCAAGACACGGACAAGAAACTGGACACTGTAATGGGCAAAGTGGTCCAAGATATGGACAAGAAACTGGATAATGTAATGGGCAAAGTGACTGTTTTGGAGCAGCGTACATGGACACTGTTGAAGAGCAAGTAGAAAAGGCAGAATCCTGTGCTGGCAAAGCCCGAGACACATCTGTCAAACTGATTCAGAAGAACCAGGCTTTGCAACAGATACTTGAGGCCATGGAAAAAGTTATCAAGGAAAAGCAACATAAGGCTGGTGGGCCTCCTGGAAGTAGTGGAGGGGGGATGATCCTCAGTCCCTAAAACACAGACATAACAGCCTCTCCTCTGCACTTTGAAAAAATATACAGAATCACCAGAGACGAGCAGCTGCTCAAGTAGTGGATCCCAGAACATTACTGGTGGTTTGCGCGGTGGTCAGTATCTAGAAACAGCTATGACGAGCAACCCAGCAAAGGGCCAAATCCCTAATCTTGCATATAGAACCAGCAAGAGGAAAAAACAATTTGACCTGATATGCAGGGACCTCAGATTTGAAGGTGCATCACCAGCTACTTCTCCCTGCTAAACTGCTGATCACAGAGAGAGACTGCACTTATGTTTTTCCTACTCCTAAGAAGATAATGAAGTATGTGGCAAAAAGAGTGGCTGAACCACAATGGAGGGAGGATGAATAGATGGACAGATCGGGAGCGGAGGACTGATCCCAGCTTTCCTGGCAGTAACATCAAACTGTGTGCTAAATGTCTGTAAGGGGACCAGGGACCAGCCCATTAACTATGGTAACAAAACTTACTTTTTTAGACTTTTTCCTAGATTATGATATTCAAAGACCACCTAGACATTTCTTCACTGTGCCAAAGTTTGAAATGGCACAAGGTCTCTCTTCATGGATGGTCCCCCCTCTTGCCTCTTGCCCCCTCCCCGAGCACTGACTGCAAATTTGAATTAATATTGGACTTTTTTCTGTTTTACTCTAACATTGCCATCGATTACAAGACCTGCCTTCAGTGATCTGCTGGTTAAATGTTTCTGCTGCTTGGTTCAAAGGACTAGTTATATTGTGCATGATAGACTGACTGCATGCAATTTATGTATTAATTTTTTTCAGTGTCAACATTGTTACCTACCAGTCCACCATTAGTGAGTTATGCCTTAACATTCCTTCCCTACAGCTTTCTTTGTATGTGTTTATAGGCAATACTACAGTTCTACAAGATTTGACAGCTGTGATCGTGTATCCCAATTCTGTTCCAATGGTGGAATTGGGTATAAAATTATCGTAATGTAAATGGAAATACTGCAAGTTTTTTTTTTTTTTTGTTTACACAGTTAACGATCACAGACTAGGTCCGTCTTAGGGGTGAATATTAGCAGAGATGCTGCTGTTTATTAAATGCATGGTGCCTATTTAACCAACAAGGCTTAAATGGTTGACATGATATCCTTTCTTATCCTGAACCACTCAGGCACCCAGCGAGTTCCTTGCATTTGATAGCAGTATGTTAGAACTATACTCCAGTTACTGTACTAGGTATATCCCCCAATGATGTAACAATCTGGAAGTGGTTCTCAGTATCCTTGCTATGGAACTGCCTCTGTGCCTATGTGTGTATCTTCCACTGTAATTTCATCTGTATGGTCTCATGCAAAATCAATACATAAAGTTGAAAAAAGTGTGATTTGCCATTTTTAAACAACACTTAATTCACATTTTAACAACTGACACCAAATTTGTGTAAAAACACCATTTTATGTCACATATTTAGTGCAAAACATATTTGTTTGCACTGGCACAGCGGTAGTGCTTCTGTATGCAATGCCGACGACTGAGTTCGGTAGCAAGCTCGGGAGTAGGTCGTCGGCTGGGGGGGTGGTGGTAATATGCAGTTACATGCACTAGATTCCAGTCACCAGTAATTGAGAAAAGAAATATACAGCATATACACACAGACATTTAGTTACATACATAGGTTTCATTTTACATTATAACATAATTTTAATCACTGTTGGATGTATCTGTGTGTGCTTGATGAACAGTATTTCATTACCTGACAACAGACTTGGTGAAAATTATCTCACGTATCATTGTATAATGTCATGAACTATTGTATAACACCATGTACCACTGTATAACACCATGTACCATTGTATAATATCATGTATCATTGTATAATGTCATGTACCATTGTACGTCATGTACCATTGTATAATCTCATGTACCATTGTATAATCTCATGTATCATTGTAGAATGTCATGTACCATTGTATAATCTCATGGGGAGGAAACAGACAAGGAAATAATAGAAGGCATCCTTGGCATGGCAGAGAAGGGGGAGATATTGCTGATGGGGGACCTGAATATGCTACATGTTGACTGGAGCACCTTTGCTGCAGCCACATCCAAGAGCAGGGCCATTCTCGATGCCCTACAGGGGGCTTACCTCAGACAGCTAGTTTTGGAACCCGCTCGGGAGAGAGCAATCTTGGACCTGGTACTCTCAAATGGGGACAGAGAGAGGATCTCTGATCTTGAAGTGGGTAGCCATCTGGGAACAAGCGACCACCAAACAGTGTGGTTCATGATAAACTTAGCTGTAGAGCCAAGCCACACAAAAGTGAAGATACTACACTACAGGAGGGCTGATTTTGTCAAAATGGGAGAGTGCCTCAGAAAAGCACTAGCAAACAGGCAAGACGGTGGGGTGGAGCAACAATGGAGAAACATCAAAATCACCATACAAGCATTTGTGTGAAGCAAATAAATCAAAACGAAAGAAAAAAAACACTATGGTTCTCAAAAGAAGTGGCTGGGAAGGTAAGGGAGAAAAAGATAGCATTCAGGAAGTATAAAGAAACACAGAAGGAGCAGGACAGAGAACTGTACCAGTTAAAGCAGAAGGAAGCAGGGAAGGTAGTCAGAATAGTAAAGGCCCAAACTGAGGAAAAGATAGCCAACTCAGTTAAGAAGGGGGATAAAACCTTCTATAGGTACATTAGGAAGCAAAGAGAGACTAAGGCAGGGATACTGAGGTTGAACAAAGAGGAAAGTGGTTGGGCAGAGAGCGACAGTGAAAAAGAAGGGATATTGAACGAATACTTCTGCTCAGTATTCACAATGGAAAAGCGAGGGGGAGATACCTAATCCGGTCAATAGAAGCACTCTGGATAGGGGTTGATATTAGTCCTTTCACAGAAGAAAGGGTTCTGAAAGAACTCTTAAAACTGAAGGTGGATAAAGCAATGGGGCCTGATGGGATTCACCCCAGAATTCTAAAAGAACTAAAGGAAGAACTAGTAACACCACTGACTACCCTTTTTAATAAATCATGGGAGGATGGTGTGGTACCTGAGGACTGGAGGAGGGCAGATGTGATTCCCCTTCACAAAAGTGGGAGCAAGACAAAGGCAGGAAACTACAGACCTGTCAGTTTGACCTCAGTGGTAGGGAAAATGATGGAATCACTTCTGAAGGAAAGAATTGTTGAGCACCTAGAGGCCATAGAGGCCAGTGGGGCACAGGACCCAAGGCAGCATGGGTTCACAGCGGGAAGGTCATGTCAGACAAATCTAATTGATTTCTTTGACTGGGTGACCAAAGCAGTAGACCAGGGAGGGGGCTGTGGAAATGGCCTGCCTAGACTTTAGCAAGGCATTTGACACAGTCCCGCACAAAAGATTAATAAACATATTAGCCAGCCTGGGAGTGGGTCCCAGAGTGGTAGCCTGGGTAAAACACTGGCTGGAGAACAGGACACAGCGGATAATAGTAAATGGAGTCCACAGTAAAGAAAGGAGGGTTATTAGTGGGGTACCGCAGAGTTCAGTACTGGGGCCGGTCCTTTTTAATGTCTTGATAAGTGACATTGCAGAGGGACTTGAAGGAAATATATGTCTCTTTGCAGATGACACAAAGATCTACAACAGGGTTGATACACAAGGTGGGGTGGAAAGGATGAAAAGGGACTTGGCAAGGTTGGAGGAATGGTCAAATGTATGGCAGCTTAGATTCAATGCAAAGAAGTGCAAAGTAATGCACCTGGGAAACAAAAACCCAGGAGAAGAGTACACAATGGGGGGTGAGATACTGACAACAACAAAAATGGAAAGGGACCTGGGGGGTAGTCATATCAGACGACCTAAAGGTGAGCCAGCAATGTGAGAAGGCAGTAAGGAGGGCTGGGGGGATACTGGGCTGCATAGGGAGAGGCATCACCAGTAGAAAACAGGAAATTGTTGGCCCTCTGTACAGACAGTTGGTAAGAACACATCTGGAGTACTATGTAGAGTTCTGGAGGCCCCATCTCCGCAAAGACATAGACAGGGTGGAGGCTGTTCAGAGGAGGGCAACCAAAATGATGCAGGGTCTGCATCAGAAGACATATGAAGAAAGACTAAAGGAACTAAAGATGTATAGCCTCGAGGAAAGGAGGGAGAGGAGGACATGACAGAAACTTTCAAATACCTCAAGGGAATCAACAAAGTCCAAGAGGGTAGCATCTTTCAGAAAAGAGATGTGCAAAACAAGGAGCACAATTTGAAGACAGAGGAGGGATGGCCAGAGGTAATGTGAGGAAGTATTTCTTCACAGAGAGGTTTGGATACATGGAACAGCCTTCCTGAGGAGGTTGTAGAGTCAAAAACAGTAGGGGAATTCAAGAATGCATGGGACAGACATAAGGCAATTCTAGTGGGGGGGGTAGGAGGAAGTAGGCTGTTTGTTAACTAGGATCTGCAGACTAGGTGGGCCAAGCGGTCCTTTTCTGCTGTCAAATTCTATGTTTCTATTACTGTATAATGTCATGTATCATTGTAGAATGTCAGGTACCATTGTGTCCTCACCTTACTGTTCTTGCCGTACCTATATGTTAACAAATCAGCTTTTACAGACCCATCTTTCCCCTGCCCAAATAACACAACTCATTGTAAAATTACTTGTCACTGATGACTACAAAGTCCTGTATTTGGCATGCTGGTGGATCCCCTCATTCTCCTCCTTTCAATCCAGGAGAGAGGCGGGCATCATCCAGGGAACCTACAGTGTCTAGGGATATTTTATGCTTGCCAGATGGTCCTTTATAACTCACCCTTTTTTGGTTACTGACCTTGCCCAGACTGGAGGGTTACTGGGACACCCCAAAACTCACTTAGTGCTGCCCAAATAAGTCACAAACACCAGTCTTTTTTATATGATTTATTAATTATGCCCCCTTCATTCTGGTACAACCCCCTTCTGGTGGCTACCGCCCAGCCCTGTACCCAAACTTTTCCAGCTCTTAACCCTTTCCCCAAGGTGGGATTTACCTGGCTGGCCACAACAGACAACATGCTGGCCCTCCTATATGAGGACCCCCAAATTAGGGTTGCTGGTCAGTCTAGCCAGAGCCCACATGCGCCCAATCGTCCTGTACTGCAATGGGGGGTTCCTTGTTCTGTGTTTCCAGCCCTAGGTGCTTTTGGGTAATCCAAGTACATGCACATTGCAGTGCTGATTCCAGCTGTCATCCTCCAGATCACTGGATTACGGTGCAGGAAAATCCACAATGGAAGCATAGCATCTGGCAATACAGCTACAGGGATAATAGAGCGCAGGTAATGTTAGCGTTATCCCTGTAGCTGCTGGCCATCAGACAGAGGAGGATAAAGCCTCCACTGGGTGGAGCACTGCCAAGCAGCTGCCATGGTGTAGAGGGTAGGGCCACGGGCAGCTGAGGGGGGTAGAATGTTGGTGGACTGGGGTTCAACTCCCAGTCCAGAGATTTTTTTCTCCCTGCTCCCGACCTTCTTTGCCAATGTGTCCACCCCCCTGCCCTGCAGTTTTGCCCTCCCACCCTCAGTTTTCTTGCTTGGTTCCCCTTCTCCTCCTCAAGGATCCCCCATGGTTCCTCCCGTCTCCAAGTTGCCCCCAAAGTTCCACCCGTCCCAGTTGCTCCCACTGGAGGTGATTATTAATAGTCGATGGGGGGTGTGGGGACCCACAAAAACACAATGTAGCTTTTTTTCTCTATGGTAGTGCAGGTGTTTTTACTGAGCACTACCATTCCTTTCAGTGTTTTTCGTGTGCGGTTTTTGACCGCGCTGTAGTTGGTTTTGATTTCTTCACCTAGTGCCATGCTGATCTTCCAACAATGGCTCAGGATACAAGTCTCCAAATGATGAAGCTTGATGATGGTCCTGGAAAATAAACCCCCACTCCACAGCACTAAAGAGGCCCACTCTAGTGAGCCAGTGTGGCTCCTCCAGTACCTTCCTTAACAGGGATGGGGCATATCTTGGCAAATTAGCAGATGGGGCCTATCCTGACTATCGTTGTAACATTAGCAGGGTCGACCGCCCTCGAATTGTAATCCAAAAGGAGATGAGTGTAACAAGCAGAAATGCAGAGATAGTCTTAAATGGGGTGACACCTAGGCAGTCTGTAAGTATTTGCAGAGGGTACAAAATAACAGTGCAGCTGAAACCAGGTTGCCAAGCAACAAGGTGCTTACTGGGTTGCACAGTGGAAACAGGGTACCCTACTAATGAAAGCTGGGCCATCAATTAGATAGGGTACCATAAATTTAAGGCAATGGAATGCACACAGATTCAGACAGTTCTTGTATGGCAAACAGGCACAAAAATTCAGGCAGTTCTTGTAAAGCAAATGGGCACACAAATTTTCAGGCAGTTCCTGTAGAGCAGATGGGCACACAAACAGTCAAGCAGTTCTGGTAAAGCAGGTGGGCAGGGGTACCTTGGTGTTAGCTACCAAGACAGTCTCAGTGAAGGGGTGCTATGCCTTTAGATGCAATCTACTAGGTAGGCTTTTGGTTAAGGTATGCTACGTGTTTAAAAAACACAGTTTTCTGGCAGATTATGCACACTCAGCAGTTAGGATTTTGCTTGCCCCAATAGGCTCTTGTAGAGTTTATCTTGCCCCCAAACCTGTGCTTCTTCGCCTGTGGAGCTTTATGAAATTGTACCCTGTGCGTGCTAGGTGCTATAGCAGCCTGCTACTCGAACTCCCATGGAGTCTTATTTATTCAGCCTCATGAGCAGATCCAAGAATGTGACAACCTGCCCCTGTTAAATTGCTCCCACTGGAGTTTTATGGTAATCCTGCCCTGTAGGTTGTGTCTGCCCTGGGGCCTTGCTTGCCCCACCCCAGCTCCAGTGGAACCGAGTACTACGCTGCCTCTGTAGGCGGTCCTAGTATGTGGGGCACCCTCCTACTCATGTGACCTCAGCTGCTTACTGAGGCGCCGCTCAACACAGTGCATTTAATTTAAAAAATAAAGAAAACTGGGCCAGCCTGCTGGTGCAGCAGTTGGATTTCCGCTTGCGACTCTGATGACCCCGATTCAGGAATGGACCTGGGAATTTGAGGGATGGCCGGGGGCAGAAGGATCGAGCATCCTGGGGACTACTCTTCTTCTCCAGGGGAGGGGGGGAAAGAGTGTCCAACGCTTTATGGACCCCTGGCAGAGGCTGGGGTCCACTGTGGCTGGCACCATCACCACAGGGTGGCAGAGTGGATGCTGGACATCAGTGCACATCCCCGCCCCCAGATCCGGCAAAGTATCAAAAAAGCGGCCCCCCCCCAGCATGGCGACCTGCTCTGCCACCGCGGGGTCCCGCTCCCATAGCCCCAACCTGGGGGGGGTAAGCCAGGGCTTACCTACAGTGTCCACTGGGGGGGAGGACTATGCCTGGGCATTGGGGGACAACAGGCAGGGCAGGTCTGACCTCCAAATGGAAGATTGGGGGATCCGGGACTGAAAAAAAGAAAACTGCCTGAACTCTACTGAGATGGTGGTCGGTGCTGCCTGTCTGTGCCACTGCCAACTCACCACTGTGACCCAGCTTCAGTGGCATCACTGTTCTGGTGCTGGTGGGGAAGGGGGGAAGAGGCCTGGAGGCGTCAGACTTGTGCCGCACTAAGATGAGGAGGGGACCCGCAAGGAAAGAACTGCTGTCACTGTGGGGCCGGACTAACTACGGCTGTGGAACCGGACTGCAACATCCCTTGACACTTCCTGAGTGGAGGAGACACGCACAAAAAAAGCTGAAGGAACCGGCTCCAACCCTCCAGGTAAGCCACTTCTCTGGTCTCCGTTGCTCTCCGTGTGCTTCTCCGTCCCCCACTTGGTTCAAACACACCACTGATCCTGCTGGTGTCGCTCATGAAGGCTTGGCGTTCCAACACTTAAACCCCGAGCTTGTGTACTAACCTCTACTTGCAGTCTGAATTACCCCATCACATGCTTGGTGAGACTATCAGGCCCAGTTCGTGGCTGCTGCCACCTCATGCTGCCTGCCTAGAGCTCAGAGAATGGGCAGTGCAATGACAGGAAGAAGAAGAAGAAGAAAAAAAAAAAAGATTTGCTTTTAAAAATGTGTCCCTGTCTAAGCTATTGATGCAGTGGTGGTGGTGGTGGGGGGGCTGGTTCTGGCTGTAAAGGGGTTGTTAACTGCTTCAGGGGATTACTGGCACAGGATGGGGGGGTTAGGGGTTTACTGGTACTGAGCACAGAGCCCATACACTCCATGACTGTTCCTCTATGTCTCTTGCTATGTATCCTGAGGCCTTGCCATACACACACTACTGCTCTCGAAGCTCCCTGGCTGCTTTGTACGTTCCTGGTGGGAGATGGCGGGGCCTATTTTTTTGTAGGGCCCCCAACTCGAGGCACTACAGATTTTATCAAGGGGGTACCTTATTAAGAACAGCACAGAAGTAAATGATTCAACTGTTATGTGAGCTGTGCAGCAGCCAATGATCCACAGGCAGCTCCATCGGAATGTTCAACCAATTATAATAATCAACCTGCACCAGTCCCTAACCATAGCAGAGAGATTGTTGTCATAAAGCTCCCAGGAGCCCTACTGATCAAGACATCGTAAAGTGTGTTACTTCAACTTTCAGGCTATAACCATAATTAGACTTATGAGCGGCTGCAATGGTAGTTGAGCTCGGGCTTCTTTTGAGAAAATATAAATATATCTGTCCCAGCACTATGTGCTGATACAATGGAGCATGTAGAGCACACTACAGCCATCATCGACAATGGCATCCTGGCACTCCCCAGCTTTGCCCTGGCCATCTCGCCCCAGTGCCTATTAATATGCTAAAAAATAAATAAAAAAAAAAATGCTTCCACTGGTTTTACCAGCCTTCCAAAACCAGGGCCTGAAATATCTCAGGAAATAAAATAGTACTGTCAGCCTGACTCTTTCGAGAACATAATGAAAGTAATGATGAGCATTTGCCAACAGAACACATGAAAATATCTACGCCGCCCCTCCATGTGCTAAAAAGCGCACAAACAGATGAGGGAGAAGGAGGAGTGACGTCATATTACAATGAAAGGCAGGAAAACATGCCTGCCCCCAACAATTTGAGGATACTACACATCGTGATATGACACACTTAAACATAACAGAGAGTTTATTGCTAAATTATAAACAAAAGTCCAAAGTGCCCCGGTTTGACATGGTGGCTGCAATGAGTACCGCTGAGAAATGCCCCCCCCCACCCCCATTATTGGCTCCTGATGATAATTACCCATGTCAGAGTGACACTAGTCCCAGCAAGTATATAAGGCAGTATAGCGCAGTGGTTTAAGGCTCGGAGCTACAAATCTGGAGACCTGGGTTTGAATCCCACAGCCCACCTTGCATATACTGTGTGACCCTGAGCAAGTCACTTAAGTTCCCTGTGCTCCCAGGTAGCACCTGTAAACAAGCTTTCAGCTTAATGTGTCTCACCTGGTTAAACAATTGAAAAAAAAAAAGTGCTCAAGCTGTCAGACTTGAGGGATCACCAGCATAGGGGGGAGGATACTATTCATTTGTCATGCACAGTACTTGTTTAATACAGACAATGTTCACTCTCTGAGGTACATTCATCAGCCTGCTTCCTCTTCCACTGTGCTCAGATTTTTTTCTTACGCAGACATCAGCCTCACGAGGGTCAGTAAACCAATATTGTCTGCAGCCGACTAAAAAACAAAGTCCCGCTGGAAAGGCTAGGGAGTAGGGTATGTTCAATGGGCTTAATTTTTGTTTTACCCCATTGAATGCTTTGCAGTGTAATCCTGTGGCACAGAAAATGTCCAGGAACATGAGGATCCTTTCACCAGCATGTGTTATTGGCTGCCACCAGAACCGTGTTCTCTTTCCTCCACTGATGCCAAAAGTCACCACTATTGACCTTGGAATATCTTGCACCACTCATGCCCACTGTACGGTGATCCTGTATATCTTTTCAATAGTGAAGGTGCAGCAGCCAATTGCATCACAAATCAAAGTTGCCAGGAATTGCTTTAAATCCTCACCCTCTGACCCCTTTGGAAAACCAAGGATCCACACAATGGCAGCTCACACAGCATTTTCAAGCTTTCTTCGTGGCTCTTCAAGTTCTTTCACTGTTGTAGCTAATACCGCCAAAGCTTTACCCACCACTTCCTCCAAATCTTTTACAGTCTCCCCCATAGTGTCCAACTTCCTCTCCACCACTACCCTGCGCTGGTCCGTGGTCCACTTGATACGTCTGTTTGGAAATGAACCTCATGGCTGAAAACAGTCCCATCTACTACCTTTTGGACAAACCATTTTCTGTACCCTAAGATAGCAAAATGCTTTTTGTTGCAAGCACACTCGAACTAAACCACGCACCAACCTCTAATGTTACTATAAAATACAGTTTTTTGTAAAATAAAGGGATTCAGGAGCTTCAGATGGCTATTGCTGCTGGCTAGGATGCTAGCTGCACCCCTACACACACACACACACACACACTTATTTTTTTTTTATTAATATAAAAAAAGTTTACTTTTCCTGTTTGTTGCTAGGCAGAATATGTAAGTTTAATAACAAAGACTGAGTGCCAATAAATAAACATAGGAAATGAATTTATTCTGCAGAAACATATGCCCTGTTGTAGGGTCTCCCCTAGTTCATTTTATCCCTCCTTTCTCCACTGGCTGGGACCTCCTTCGGCTGTCTCCAGCACCTCAACCCACCCTACCAAGGGCCTTCCTGACCTTTAAAAAAAAAAAAGGGGGTTCACTCGCAGTCCAGAGCCAAGAGTTTTACCCTCAGTGAAGATTTATATATCAAAGATACACACGCTTTTTTTTTTCCAATGTTGAAATCCTCTTTTGTTAAGGTCCATTACCCATTCATGCAGATAAGGCAAACCAGAGATGTGGTCCGTTGATCCAGATGCCCTGGCGCTTCGCCAATTAAGGCTTCATCAGGAGGCTAGTACCTGATTGCAGACACACCCTTTTTATACTACAAAAGTTACAAAATTAGTGACATCATATTATTGACCAATCAGCATTCAGTAAACATTTTTAAACAGAAAAAACAATATAAAAAGAGCATTAACAAATTCATTAGTCCCATATACTATGTTAGTTAAGTGATATTAAATGCATATCAAATAGCATCACATTTCTTGGGGGGGAAAAATGCTAACATTTCAATATTTTTGTGACTGGTCAATCAAACTGCAGGAAATTTCCCTTATCAAATGTATCAAATATCAGGCCTCTTTATGTAACATAATATAATATCAAACAAATAAACCTCTGCATCTGTTCATAAGATTTTAACATTCATCACATGGGTTGAATTATTATTCAAAAAATGAATAACTCAAAAGAATTTTTATAAATTCTATTATTTATTTATTTATTTATTAAATTTTGGTGACCGGGTAGGCCCACTGAGCCCTGAAGGTCCCTTTTTCAGGGGCGACCCGGGATAACAATACAAGATAAAATACAGTGGAGAAAACCTTTTGATTACATAGGTTGTTCAAGCATAAGGTGGTTACAGACATGGTTATCATCATGACACAGTTTTGTCTTGGTGCTACTTGGCATAGTGATATACATGAGATAGCATTGGTCCGTAGGTGTCCAGATACTAGAGGGAGGTACATGGTCGGCTCGCCTTTGGGAAGGTTTGATGCAGAAAAAGGGGATACCTTAAGAGCCGTAGCAGTGGCATGCACTTGTGGCCAGCATATGGGACTTGAGCCTGGTGCAGAAGTTCGTGAGTGAGGAGGCATCCTGGACCGGGGGGGGAGCTTGTTCCATAGGCTGGGGGCTTGGCAAGAAAAGGATCTTCTGCCAGCATTGGTCCTTACTCTGGGGACTTCTAGCAGTGTTTGTTCTGATGTCCTTAAATTCTTAGGGTTATGTTTAATGGCTATGGTTCTGGCTATGCTTGGTGGAGCGGGGGGTTTGAGTAGCTTGTAGGCCTGGACAGGCAATGGGTATTGGAGGCGAGCGGCCAATGTGGGCCACCGGAGCTGGGCCAGAGCGTCGCAGTGGTGACGTCGCGGGTGGTCTTGGGTAGCGAACCAAGCAATTTTGTTGTATAGGATTTGCATCCTGGATACCTCTTGCTTTGCCATGCCCTGTATCATCGGGGCCGCATAGGTCAGGGCAGGGAGCAGGACACTTGTCGCAATGGAGAGCCTGGCCTCAGGGATGAGCTGGTCCCTGAGTCAGTACAAGGTACCAAGTTTGCGATGTAGGGTCCTGGTGACCTGGTCCACGTGGTCCTTGTAGGTGATAGACTGATCCAGAGTTAGGCTTAAGTATTTTAGGAAGGGAACTACATTAATGCTTTTGCCAGAGAGTGTGGTTAGTCGGAGGGATGAGGATCTGTCAAGTCCCAGTGATCTTGGCCCGATAGCATGCCTTGGTTTTGTCTGCATTAAGTACCATTCTGTTCTCACACAGCCATGTCTCTAGCGATGTGAGGTCCTTTTGAGGAGGCGGACCAAGAGCAGCCACATCGCTGAGGTGGGTAGATGACAGTGTCATCAGCGTACTGTACAACCCAGCTCTCCTACAGGAGGTACTTAATTGTTGGTAAATAGGGAGAATAGGAGGGGCCTAGTATTGAACCCTGAGGTACTCCTGTTTTAGGGTAGTGGTTCTGACATGGCCCCCCTTCCATGTGGCCCTCTGTGTCCGGCCTGATAAATAACTCCCAAACCACTTGAGGGCATGGGGGTCTAGGCCCACATTGTGCAGCTTCTGTAGCAGAAGACTGTGGTCGACAAGGTCAAATGCCTTGGACAGGTCTATAAAGACTCCACCTGTGGGTATCCCTTTGTCCACTGCCCTGAGCACTTCGTCTGAGAAGTTAATGAGGGCAGTGTCAGTACTGTGGTTTGGTCTGAATCCATGTTGAGAGGGAGCAAGGAGCTGATGATCTTCCAAGTAGTCCCAGAGTTGGTTGTAAATTAGCCTTTCTTGCAACTTGGCAAGTGTGCAGAGAAGGGAGATCGGCCTATAGTTGGTTGTTTTTTCCCTGAGTCCACCTTTGTGGATAGGGACTACAATGGCATGTTTCCACTGGTCAGGGACTGCTCCGTCCCTCAGTGATCTGTTAAGGAGCATGGTTAAGGGCCTGGATAAGGAGATGGCTCCAGCCTTGAGTAGCCGAGGGTTGATCCCATCTGGTCCCCCTGATCCTTTAGGTTTCAGCGTCTTTAGGAGGGTTAGGACCTCAGTGCGCTTTGCCAGTCTCAGGTGGAAAGAGGGTCGTTCAAAGTGTGTTGCTTCAGCTGAGCTTGGGGCCAAAGGCAGGGAAGGATTGGCCAGTCTTGTAGGCCTCCCAGATCTGTGAAGTGGTTGTTAAGGGCAGCCGATATTAGAGAAGAGTCAGTAGTGAGCTGACCGTTGATCTCCATGGGGCTGGATTCAGTCTTTTTGCTGCCCTTGATCAGGTCACTGACATGATTCCAGAATTGCTTAGGGTTGCCTAAGCTAGTTTTCTGGAGGTGTGTTTTAGCAAGTTGAATGGCTTTCTTGGCTTTGTTTCTTAGGGCTTTGTATTCCACAAGATCTGCCGGGAGGGTGGAGAGCCTGAACTTCTTCCAGGCTTGGTCCAGAGTAGTCATTAGAGCTTTGAGGGATGGAGAGATCCACTTGTAACAGCTGCCTTTTGCACTCAGTCTCTTCATAGGAGCGAAAAGGTTGGCAGCTGTACTTAGTAAGTCCTGAAAGTATTCCAAGGCCTCAGTCAGAGTTGGGAGGAGTGTTATGGGGCTCCAGTCCCGGCTACTTAGGTAGTGATAAATACAAAATAAAATATATTTATTCAAACAGTATGGGTAGGAAGCCATGCCACTAGTTCCAGCCATTCCTCAACAGCTTGATTTAGTGTTTATAACAGGATTTCCTGCACTCTTCAATAGTCCAACACTGTGAAAAAAATAATAAAACAGACATGTTAAGCAGAATCCCTGACAGGATACAGCAGCAGCAGCTCTATTTTAAGTTCTCATGATACTAATATCAAACTATACCAGCAAATGCAATGGCATTATCATGATGTTTGCAATTATCTCTAAAATACCCTTACAGAGTTTGTTTAGCAACTAGGTAGATAGGCTGGGGAGTGGGGAGGGGTAATAAAAAGTTTTAGTTTTCAATGATCATAAATCAGGTTTGAGATCCCAGTCTTGGTTCAATCCATTAGGCGTTAGGGTTTTTAATGAAAAGACCCAATAGCTGTCCCTTTGTGAGAATCTATTGAGCCTATCTCCACCCCTCATTCCAATCCTCACTTGTTCCAGGCCTGTGAATCTCAGGGATTTAGGATCACAACTGTGATATTCCAAGAAGTGTGTTGCTACCAGACAACTGATGTCCGCACCCTGGAAAGGGGATGGGGAAGCCCAAAGGGTAGGTGGGGGGACAGCAAAATGGGGGCCCAGTATGGGTGTGACTATCGAGCAGACATGAAAGACTATAAGGCCTATTCTGCTGGCATTTTAGTATGTCAGTATTCCTTATAGCCCTCATATGTTCTGTATTCTTATTTTAAGAGGTTACATTGTTCTTCCCCTATATCATTTGTTACCATCACAACATAGTGCATTTACAATGTATATCGTAATGCATGACATGAATTGTCCAAATGAGACCCTTCTATTGTTCGAGGGTGCAATGAATAATAGAAGGGTCTCAATCAGACAATTCAAGTGATTAGTGAAAACTAAAACCTTTTTATTACCCCCCCCTCCCCCAGCCTATCTACCTAGTTGCTAAACAAACTCTGTAAGGGTATTTTTGAGATAATTGCAAACATCATGATAATGTCATTGCATTTGCTGGCATAGTTTGATATTAGTATCGTAAGAACTTAAGATAGAGCTGCTGCTGCTGTATCCTGTCAGGATTCTGCTTAACATGTCTGTTTTAATTTTTTTTTTTCCACAGTGTTGGACTATTGGAAAGCGCAGGAAATCCTGTTATAAACACTAAATCAAACTGTTGAGGAATGGCTGAAACTAGTGGCATGGCTCCTCCTTACCCATACTGTAAAAAGTATGTAAAAAGTTTTATTTTTTATTTATAAAAATTATTTTGAGTTATTCATTTTTTGAATAAGAATTCAACCCACGTGATGAATGTTAAAATCTTCTGAACAGATGCAAAGGTTTATTTGTTGTTTGATATTATATTATGTTACATAAACAGGCTTGATATCTGATAAGGGGAAATTTCCTGCAATTTGATTGGCTGCCCACAGAAAATACTGAAATGTGGTGTTATTTGATATGCATTCAGTATCATTTAGCTAACACAGTATATGGGACTAATGAATTTTGTTAATGCTCTTTTTATATATTTTTTCTGTTTAAAAATGAATACTGAATGCTGATTGGTCAATAATATGATGTCACTAATTTTGTAACTTTTGTAGTATTAAAAGTGTGCGTCTGCAACCAGGTACTATGCTCCTGACGAAGCCTTAATTGGCGAAGTGCTGGGGCACCTGGATCAACAGATCACATCTCTGGTTTGCCTTACCTGCATGAATGGACAATGTGCCTTAACAAAACGGGATTTCAACATTGGGGGAGAAAAAAAAAAAAAAAGGGATGTGTATTTTTGACATATAACTTTTCAGTGAAGAGTAAGACTCCTGGCTCTGGAGTGCAAGTGAACTTTGTTTTATTGTTGTTCAACCTGGTACATAGCCAAAAACTCTCGCATCCTGCCCTGGTCATGAGAGCAGCACTTGTTAGTATGAACTTTTCCTGATCTGTAACCCTGGCTCCCCTGGTCTACCTGCATCTCACCTGCCAGGGCAGCCCCCCAGCTTGCCCCAAGGTGCGGTCACCTTCAGTTCCATGGCACTCCTGTAAATCAATTCAGTTCCCCAGCAGGTAGCGGTGAAGGCTGGAGGGGTATCAGGGGTCCAGTAGTGGGTGTGGTGGCAGGGAGCAGCATCACTTGCCCAACCAGCATTTTCCTTGTTCCTGGTTTCCCCCTGGAGGCATGGATGTGCAATGACGTCAGTGCGGAGGCGTGTGCACTTCTGCACACGGCCCTCAAACGTCAGTCATCACCTCCACCCATCTGTGTATGGTCCTGGTTGGTGTACACCCAGTCTCCACTGGGTGTCACTTGTACCCTGGGAACCACAGCCCTCCCTTCCCCTCCCCCTGGAGGAGGACAGCTGTCCATGGGACACTCAATCTACACCCCCCCGGCCAGTCCTCTGATGCTCCGGGCTTGTTTCTGAACCCGGGTCATCAACGTTGCAAGTGGCAGCACTATTGTTGTGCCGGTGAGCCAGCACCTGTTGTGGGGATTTGTACTTAAAAGTGGAGATGTTTTTATTTAAGAAGATAAAAGGTTTTAGTTACATTTAGGTAAGCTGTTGCTAGGTAGATTAAGACAGGCTAGTCATGAACTGCGTGTCATCTAGAGATTAATGAATGGTCACGTGATGTGTTAAGACCAAAGAAGTTCTAGGATTCTGAAGCCCATTTTATAAGTCTAGACAACCCACCCAGTCTTTGAGCGGTGAGCTCCCAGAATTTCCCCTGAGCTCTAAAACGGAAGACAAGCAGATCATGTGCCTACTTTTTTTTCTCTTTTCTCATGTTCATCTTGTGTTTGTCTCCTTGGTCACTCCAACCATCCCATATTTGGACCAGTCCCCACAGTCTCGTCACCCGACTTCCCTGAGACGTGTCTTCTTCACCTCTTCCAGAGGTGCCCAGTTGTCAATGCAGGGCCTGAGAGGGACTGGGCAGTCACTGGTCAGAGGGTTTTCACTCCATTTTCTCTCTTGGGGCCCATGTGCATGCACTGATGCAATGTACATGCTCCGCCTCCGGAGACTCCCCCAGCATCCGGGTGTGGGGTCCCTCTCCCTTGCTTACAAGCAGTGATGCCACCCAGATTCCTCTAGGTAGCAGTCAAGCTGCAGGAGAGACGTTCCCCCTCCCTGATGTTGGACAGCTGTCCTACAATACTCAATCTCCCCAGCCAGTCCCTGAGCAACCCAGGTCTGTTCCCAAACCTGGGTCATCGGTGCAGTAGGTGGTGAAGCTGTCAATGCCTCAGCCACCCACGCCACTGAACTGGAACGAGAGGCTCTTTAACTTTAGCAGCAGGGTATTAAGTAAGCGGAAAAAAGTGATTAGCAGTTTTATAAGTGAAAGTGCTGATCAGTTGTTAAAATGCATAGCACTTGGCACAGAATGACTGGCAAAATTTTAAAAATACATAAAATCTTTTACATTTTATCTACTGTTCCATAGACTCATTGGGGGAAAAATGGTTAGCAGTCTACTGCTACGCATTTTTGGAAATGGTTAGTATTACCCACTGTTTTGCATAGCATTCTGCTATGTTATACCAGCTATTTAAAACCCTAGGCAGCACGATGTAAATGTAAATAACACACTCTAGGGTGTGCGTTTGTTGGGAGATATAGTCACTCATCCTGTGCGTCACATTTTATGTACATTTTTATTGAAGTTTTCAAAACAGTACAGTATGAGTAAATACAGATGTTCATGCAATGTTAAAAGTTATTCTGAAAACCAAAATAAGGAAGTAAAACGTAGCCCTCCTTAGAAATCTGCTACAAGTAATGTTTAGAATAAAACTTGGCGTTAAGACCTTATGCCACCTATCTCTGCAGTGCCTATCTTGCACACTCTATGGTTTGCTACACAATAATTGCAGGTTCCTTCCTGTATATGTGAGCTCCAGAAAATGCAAGGGTTAGTAGCCCCAAGGTCTGCAAACAAAATGTTCATAATTTCTAAACCTAGAAATGCTGCTGGGCCTGTAACATATGAAAAGGGAAGTACAGACAGGAAAAAGTTCAGTGAAAATTCATACTGCACCACAGTCAAATTAATATCTCAGTCTGGACTGGTGGATGTGAGAGTGAAAAGATCTGCCTGTTTTGTGTGACATAGATGCAAAGTTCACTGCATCTAGTCCACCAGCTCCTGTGTGTTGCTATAAACTGACAAGGCATATGCCTGTTAAAGTGTTGTTTTTCATTTATTAAAGTGCTTTCAGTAGCCGTGCAACAAGTACTCAACTGTATAAGAGAGCTGGAAATGCAGGTGCTCATAGCAGGATATTGCTTATTATACCAACCATTCCCGGGTGCTACTTTTCTACTGCTGCTTTGTTTTGTATGACCCAAGGTAATGAAAATAATAGAATTAAAGACAACATGGCCATATCAGTCTCAAACTTTTGTAGATTTTACAGTGTTTGCCATAGCTCGTGGCATACGCCTTCCGTCACTGACTTATGTGGTTGCTGCGTATGCCTCGTCGGGTAAAACTAGCCTTCGGAAGTGGGATGTCACAACAATATCTGTAGATGTGCACCCTCCTCACACTTGTTTCTGTAAACTCCCGTTCCTCTACACTGAACTAGGATGTCTTTCTCCGGCTGCCTCCAGAGACTATGCGTATGGCTCAATCATAGATGATAATATCCGAAATCAAACACCTAAGCCCTTGGCAGAACTATTTCTTAACCAGACATCCAGCTATGGTCTATGCTCGGCTGCAAATGCCCATGTTCTCATCCCTCAACATCACTCCTCCAAAGGTGCTAGTGCCTCCTCCTGTCATGCCCAACACTGGAACTCCCTCCCTTGAACTATACACTTAGCATCATCCCATGCCTCTTTCAAAAAATTGCTACGCGACCATCTCGACAATTCCTGCTCCTGCTTCCAACCCACTTAGCCCATTCTCTCTCCCTGATCTCTGCATCCTCTAACATCCTTCAGAGCTTATCCTCAATAACTAAACTCTGCACTTTCCTCCAGTCACCTCTTTGTCCTATTTTTATTATATCTAGTCCTCATCCCTTACCTTGCCTGAATTTCCTATCCTATCCTCCCTCCCTTATACTGCATCCCTACCCCCATTCAATTTCTGACTCTCCTATATCCATCTTACACAGCTATTATAATGGTACTTTTTCATTGTAAAATCAGAGGCAGTATAGCGCAGTGGTTTAAGGCTCTGAGCTGCAAATCTGGTGACATCCGGCAAACCAGACCTGGGTTTGAATCCCACAGCTTCCACTTGCATACTGTGTGACCCAGAGCAAGTCACTTAACTTCCCTGTGTTCCCAGGTCGCTCCTATAAAAAAGCTTTCAGCTTAGTGTGCTACTCCTGGTTAAACAAAAAATAAATAAATCTCACCCTATTCGCTACCTGAATGTTGCCTGACGGCTTTATTTATTGTATTGCGCTCTCATATTTCTATGTTACACATTATTGTTTATTCAATTGTACTTATTGTTTTCTCCTGCCTGCAATGTATTATTATTATTAAGCATTTACTGTTTTATGATTGTACTGTCTTTGTTCAAAAATGTTTTGTTTCTGTAAACTCCAGGGTCGTGTCTGAATATAGTCATTGCTATGGCTAGCGCACCTTACCTGGTCAACAAAAACTAAATAAATGAATAAATAACTCCAGAGAAAAAAAGCAGAAATCTTGTCCAACAGTAAGCAAAGGGAAGTCAGTGATTTTTTTATGGGACACTCCACCTGTCGTTCCACCCCCAACCACCTTGATCTCTGGTCCCAGCTCTGTGTCCTGAATGTTAATTAAGCAATAAGCCACAAAGGGGTGTGGGTTATTGGAGGATTTACTACGCCTGGGGTGGTTTGCCCGGCGCGGCAGTGGGTAAATCCGATCCCAGCGAGGTAAATCCTCGATTAACAGTTCCCAGTGGCTTATTGATTATACCAAGTATGGCTTTTTAAAATAATAAAAGCAGCATTTGGTATAATAGCTTTTAAGAGTTGTAATTATTTTTATTAATTTTATTATTGTGTGCAGGGCTCCAGATACGGGGAATACCAACCTGTTTTACTCACCTCATTTTAGGAAATACTCTTCGAAAAATATTTTAATGAGTACCAGTACTTACCCATCATTTGCAAATACTCCACACTCCAAAGAATAGTGCTTCATAACATAACTGGCGATTAAAAAGGAGCAGTTTGGTTCAGATTTACAGTACTCATATGCATTCCAATTTTGTTTTACTCACTAGATTTTAAAACTGATGAGTAAATTATTCCTACCTGCCAACATTATCTGAAGCATTGTTGGCACCTGATCAATTCTTATCTAGAACTACATCATTTGTAAAAATGTACTCCGCACTCCACTCTGTCCAGGCATTTGTACGCATCTGAATTCGGTTTTACTCACCTCACTTTCAAAATGAGGAGTACAGGTACCAGGGTTTTAAATAACTGATTAGCAGTTTTTTTCTTGGGACAATACTAATGGTTCAGAAAGTATTTATATAGGTTTTCTGGAAGTGTTATGTTTGTTAAACACAGTGAGGTAGGTGCTATGCATTTTGACAATGTTTTGGCACGTTTATGAACAAAACGCTAATCAATTTTTAGAGTTAAATAAAACCCTGAGGTACTCATGCCAAAAAATCTTATCTGGAGCCCTGATTGCATGAAAAAAAAAAAAAAAGAGCTCGCTGTTGCTAGGTGGAAGTATGTGACTGCCCCCTGGCTGCGGTTGCACAGCACAGCGTGTGCTTTCGGTTTGGGTTTCTGGTGCGAGCAGGAAGCAGTAGGAAGTTACCAAGTTGTGTGTGGTTTTTTTTTTTTTTTTAATATGGAGGAGTGAGATAGACTGGTAAATTAATAAGGGCAGAGACTGAGTAGACCGGAGTCAGTGACGAGAGAACCGAGAGGTACAGCGGGAGTCTTATGGCAGGATGGAAGGCAGACAACGCCGGAGCGGACAGAGGTGAGGTGGGTGCAGTTTCAGCGGTTATGGGGAAATATATACTAAAGCATGTTGTGTTTATTTTATTTTATTTTTTTTAAGTGCAGATCCACTTTCTTGGGGGGTTTGTGTTACGCGATGTGCTTTGCTGCATGGGATGTGATGGGAGTCGGAGACCGCGGTTAAGCGAGCGTTTCAATATGGTGGATCTCCGGTTTGAATTTCCCTGGTCGGATGATTAAGAGATGCAGCTGGCTGGCACCTTTCGCGGTGATTATCGGTAGATAACTAATGCAAGTAAGGTGCCAGCCTGCCTATTTGATTGGTCAGTGTCTGAGGTCCATGGTATAAACACAATTATACAATGGGGCATGAAAATCCTGTAACCTCATTGTCAAAACACATCACATGACCGTGATAAATCCTCCAGTATACTCTCTGTAAAAGTTTTATATCACTATAAAACCAAAAAAAACAAGTTAAACATTGTATAATAGCAATGTATACCATAACAGAAAGTGGGTATATGGATGGATTTACCACTTTTGGTGTGGTTAAGTTGCTCGGCTAAGCCTCGTGACCAAACCACACCAGGCGTGGTAAATCCACCCATATACCCACTCTCTGTCATGGTATATTGCTTAATTATACAATGAAGTCTGAGAATGGGGATCTCAGATTGGTTGACTGGCACCTTTGTGTCGTGGTAAATTCTAGCATAACCACCACAAAAGATTACAGTCAGCCACTTTATAAAAACAAAAGTAAAGTAAATCACTACATCCACTCAAGCAACTGTCATAGCTGACTTAGCAAATCTGGATGTGGTTAACCCCACAATAATTGGCTAAAACCAACCAATCAACAGGAAAGAGTGAACTTATTAAGCAAATTTTAACTTTTTTATTTTTAATATTCTTTGCTCACACAACACTAAGTTTCTAGAACCCCAAATTAAGCTACATTTTCAGCAGTCACGAACAATGAAAGCAAAAAAGACCGGCACCTGCCTAATGGCAAACATCAGGTACTTGCTTATTCTTCAAAGCCTTTTTCCTTGTAAGATTGTGAACAGTACCATGCTAGTCTCTGTGCAAAAAGACTTAGCTTTTATTTTGACAAGTGAGTTTAAAAAGGCAGCTTTACACTCACAATGCATCCAAAGCACGTAAGCATAGTCCAAACAGTTCAAAATTCAATTACAGAGCTAGGCTGGGCAACAAAAACCAGGAACACAGTTCAGCATTAAGCCTTTGAGAAAGCGAGCCAATCGCAAAATGGGCCAGGTGACTCCTCCAAAGGAGGAGCGAGAAGGTTGACGTTCGATCCTGGAACCTGCCATGTTGGGACACTGAACACTGAACTGTGTTCCTGGTTTTTGTTGTACATAATGTTTGCCTTTGGGCAGGTGCCGGTATGTTTTGCTTTTCATATGTAAGCATTAAGGCACTCCAAAGGAGTGTTCTACTGTGGAATTAATGCATAGTTGGGGGTTGTGGCACAAGGTTGCAGGCAGAGTGCCTACAACCACTCAACCATACATTAATTCCACAGTAGAACACTCCTTTGGAGTGCCTTAATGCACCTGTGACATGGCAAGTGGAATGAAACGTGTACTACTGTTGAAAAACCATTACATTAATAGGATGCAGAAAAGATACAAAGACAGGATTTTATATAATTTTTGTTATTGAATCAACTAGTTCTACACACCTGAAAATGTGCACGATGACGATTCACCATCTACTAATATACTGATGTTGTTTTTCTTAAATATAGACAACGTGTCTAAACTATAGAGCACACCTACTGTATGCATTCTACTGAATGTGCCTTACTTCCTGTTCTGTGTGTATTTATTCTCCTGCTCAGCACCGTGCTTAATGCTATGTGCAGTGCTTTGGTAATACTCTGAGGCAGTCTGTCACTTCATTTTTCGTCTTTTGCTGTCTCTGAATTTCTCCTTACATTACAATGTTGCGTGAGATCCTACAAGGACATGTGCGTGGATGGGTGGGAAACAATGTTCTCAGTGCAGGAGCGGAATGCCTACAACATGCTGTGGGAACCATGGAATGTTTATACTGGTGCTGGTAAGTGTATGCGGTCGGTGCCCCAAGTTCCCCCGGGTCAGTGGGTGGGAAGAAACGCTCTGAGGACAGGAAAATAAGGACAGTATGCAGGCTGCCAGCAGCAGCATTGGGGATAAAATAGGGAAATCTGAATATTTTCGGGTCTGTGACTGATATGCAGAAAGAGAGACAGACACTGACCGCTGCTGTGTGCATTTCCCTTGTATTTCTCTGGTTGTTTTTTCGACCACCGTGCACTATACACCTGAGTGAAAGGGCTGCTTTGGTTGTCCAGGACAGGGAGAGTGTGTTCCATGTCTGTGTGTCTCTTCTGCTGCCCACCTGCTCACACTCCAATTTCATATGGGTGCTCTTGATGGTAACCACTATGCCATGAGTGGGTGAGTGACACAAAATAGGTTAACAAAAAATGCTCTGTGTTTAATTACTTGGTGGTTGGCAATTTATATGTCCGTAAAAACACTACTTTATGTTAGTAATGCCGTCTCTAACTTGATTTGTGATGTTGCAAAAATGACAGTGCTCAAGTGCCGGCCCGGTGGCGCTGAGGGTTGAGGCGCAGGATGCCACACCTTGCTCCATGCTGGCGACCCAGGTTCGGGAGCGGACTCGGGTTGCTGGTGGGTCGGCAGGGGAGGCACAGCAGCCCACGACAGCTTACCGTCTCCAAGGAGGGTGGGTGGGAGCATCAATGCCCACCGCTCTTGTCGCACGACTCAGGAAGGAGAGCTCGAGGAATACAAGCTCCCAATAGAAGGAGGCAGGCCCCAGGCATGCAGTAAGACGTCGCCATCTAGTGCCTTGACGTCGGGGACTAACGCTGCGTGGGGGAGGAGAAAAAAGTGGAAAAACTCCTGTTGGCTCTGGGAGGACGGGCTTCCTGGGGCATGCCTCCGAGGTACCACTGCTCACTGACTACCTCCAGACCCGACGAAAGCTAGATTTACAGGGGTCCGCCCCACCTCATCCCTGCTCGGGGGGCAAGCTGAAGCTACATGGGGGACTGGGAGGTAAGTATCGGTGAGCAGGTGGTAGGAGGATGACCCCTTGGATGCCCTGAAGAGTCGGGGCTGACAGGCAGTGGGAGGGGGAAAAAGTACAATTAAAAAAAAAAAAGACAGTGCTCAAATGCAGTGTTTTTTGTTTTGTTCAGTGGTTGTACACAGTACTGCAAGACCAACTGTGCATTACTTGGGAATTAATGCATGGCTGGCTTGCTTGCATTAATTGACCAACAGAAACATTCCATTTCAACACTTTCATTTTTGCCATGTTACAAGTAATTTTTGAGCACTGCCGATCCCAGATGCGGTTCTTCTCTTGTTTTGTCATGAACAAGCTAGCTACATTGTTTAATACTTTGGTAAACACCTACTTTCATATTCACTTGTAATGACTCTTGAAAACCCAAGGCAAAAAAAAAGTGTAACATGACTCTGAAGAGCCCCTGATGTTGTTGTAAGAACTCTGAAAAAAACATAATATCTAGACAGAATTTAGCTTATAGTTCACCTTTTTTGCAATGGTCACCCCTATTTGTTTACTACTACGGACATCTGCATGGAAACAGGATCTCTGCCCCATTTACTCCGTCTCCTGGTCTACTTCTGCAGTCACAATTCTGCTTATGACATCCCAATCTGTTGTTGTGGAGACAATTATGTCATGTCTAGACAAGCAGCCAAAGCTAATAATGTCCAGGGGACAGTAATCTTGTTTTTATGTCTCTCCCCTCAGTAATTAAAAAAACAAAAAGGGAAATAGCCGGCCCAGTGGCGTGGGGGGTTGAGGCGCTGGACACCACACCTCGCGCCATGCCGGCGACCCGGGTTCAGGAACAAGCCTGGGCCACCGGTGGTTGGCAGGCGACAGAGAGTATCAAGTATCCGGAGGACAGCTCTTCTCTCTCTGAGGTGGGATTCCAGCTTGCCCGGCACTGCAGTGGCCCCCGGTGGCGACCTGAGGTACTGCGCCTGCCAGGGGCAACACACAGCAGGATGAGAGCTGCGACAGGCATCCTGACGCCACTGCACGTCCAAGCTCTCGGGGAACTGAGGCATAAAAACCAAGAAAAACACCCTGGCGCACTGAGAAGGTGACAAGGGCCTCAGGGACCTCTCTCACATCCCCAACACCGGATGCCCTCACAGACGACCCACGGCCGACCCCTGGAAGGAGATAGAACCTCTAATTTCAGACAGACGCTGCCAGGCAAGACAGGCCGGCCCTGCCTCGGGGGGGTGATCCGGGGTGCTGGGAAATCTCCTGGGGGATCTGTGGAGGAGCATCACAGTGGGGAGTAGCAGGGGTCGAGTGTCGAGTAGGCACCTCTGAGAGAGATGCGTCGGTGCACCAGTGCCAGAAAAAGAAGTTAGAAAAAAAAAAGGGTGGGATAAGAACTGTACAAAATATAGTTCTGGCAGAATGGTACAGAGGGTAAAAGCACAAAACTGTAAAACAGTGGGTTGCAGGTTCAGCCCCCCTCACAGCCACAAACAGCATTGTCTAAGGAAACCTGTGCTATACTAAACTGCTAGCTGGACCAGTAACGTGGAGGGCTGAGGCGCTGTCACCCCTCCTGCCACATCAGCGACCTTGGTTCTGGAATGGACCAAGGTTGCTTGGGCTGTTGCTGGGGGGGTTGGGAACCTAGTGTCCACTGACAGATCTCCTCCTTCGAAGTCGGGGGGGCAGTGTGTGTTTGGCTACCACCTAATGGAGGTTATGTAGCACAGCAGTGGTCACAAGAATTTAAAGTCAGAGGCGGGCGCTGAAAGCATGCACTGTCTTCATGTGCACCTCTGTACACTACTGGCTCTGACTCAAGGGGAGTAACAGGGAGAAAAGAACCCCTGTCTACAGGATGATGCTGAGACCCTAAGGACACTATACTACCAGCAATTATGGCATTCACTCACACAACCAGGTAGTAGATGGGGTATGTCCTGAGGTGGGGTGAAGGGGCTGGGGTTTGACAGCAGAAGGGGAGGGGCAGAAAAATAAAGTCCATATGGAAGAAAAAGGATTACTAAAATATTTGAACTAAAAAAACTGAATTATGTCCAACTCTCACATTTTTCTAAATTATCCAGCTGGTATCATGGGCTCTTTAAAGGGAAGACAAACAATATGTAATTTAAATCAACTATTCCTGGTGTTTTCTGTTAATTGTTGACATGCTGTTAATGTATTTGATGCTATTATATTTGCATTCTGCATCTGCATGCTGTTTTTTTCCACAACTCTGTTTTAACACACACACACACACACACACACACACACACACACACACACACACTCACACACTGAGGCTTAATGTTAATCTTCAAAGCTTGATGACGCCTGTTAGCTGGCTAACAGGTAGAAAACTAGTCTGACTGGTGGAGCTTTCTGCTTTGAACTACAAGAAGTTTACCCCCATCAGCAAGCCAAACATCGTCATCATCAGCCTTCTCAGCACTGGGTTTGAGAAGCAAGCCTCCTTGCATTTCTACATCCATTGCCTTATTTAGTATACAGCTACACAGCCCCAAAACTACAGTAATAACAAGATATTTGCTTTGCACGCGAGCGTAAACATAACAGAGGAGGAAACTGATTTTTAGTTCATTCATACCATTTGTCTAATTCTCATTATTTCCCCAGAGCAAAATGAAAAAGATGGGGCATCTGTCATGTCACGTAGGCATGATATATACTGTCCCCTTCTCTGTTCTTTAATTGATTTCTCCCCAATTCTTTTAAAAGTCTTAATTTTTTTTGTTCTTTTTCTTTCTCTGCCTTTTTATTTTTTTTTGGAGATCAGAGATGTGCTTTACACATGAGGAGGAGACATCTGGCCCAAATTTCAGAGTCGGCTGTTAGCATCATGCACCAATTAGCAGCGTGCATGAAATAGGGCATGACTGACCTGGGGAACATATTCCGACAGGCTGTGTACTGTGACTGGTACGTCTGCCTGTCCGAATATAGGAGCTGTGAGAGTGCAGCGCACAGTGACTCCGCACTATGCAAACATAGCCTCCTGCAGGAAAGTTACAGGAGCAAAGGGAAACAGCCCATCCCAAATGGCATAGCACCGTGGCACCCATACACCATTTTTTTTTTCTTTATGTTTTTCCTCCAAGCAGACCTGCTCCTTCAGGCAACCAAGCCTACCTCTGCCTCAGATTCCCCATCGCCGTCCACTACCCCTCATTGTGTCAGACCCCTGGTTATCCCAGCATATCCCTTCACCGGGGGCCCCACTCTCTGTGGTCATGACCAGGAGGAGAGACTTCCACATACCAGGCACTTCTTCAATCAGCACCCGAGTGCAGGGGTGCAGCACGGACACCTCAAGCTTGACAGTCGGGGAGCAGGTCGCCGTCATCAGGCGGCCTGGCAATAATTTTCCCACTGTTTCTCCCACCCACCCCTCCACCCCATTGGTGCTACATGCTCGTGGCATCCTGGCCGAATGCCCCAGTGGCGTGGTCATTACCAGGCCCAAGGTGTGTCACCACAGGCCACCCACTAGGAGCCACTAAAGGGCAATGCTGGCTTTCACCTTCCACCCCCAGGAGGAAAGCGTCCCTCCCTGCTGGTCTCTGCTCCTGTCATCCAGGGCTCGGGCACAAATCCAGGTCACCAGCATGCCAGGTGAACCCCCTTTGCCTGGTACCATGGAGCCAGAACCATAAGCTATTTTCAGCTGCTGGCATGCCAATAAGCACATAAGCAAGGCAGTATGGGGTCATTTGCATCCCATTATGTAATCATTAGCATCTCCACATAATGTCGCTGCATACGACTGCACAGAGGCATTGTGTGGAGTCATGCCAGTCCCCACCAAATAGCTGGTCCAAGCAAGGTACTGCTTACGCTAGCCTTAGCAGTCTAGTGCCCCTACCCCCAATCACAGATCCGTGCCTACAAATCATGTCTATGTCCCTATCCCTGATAGTCTAGTGACCCCCCCGATCACAAATCACTTCGCCGGAGTTTGTAGCTGCTCCTGGGATGAAACTGATAATGGTCAATATTCTAAGCCTGCTCAAAAAACTTGATCTTCAAGTTTGGGCAGCCCACACTGACCCAGATTTGATTATAATTACTGAGTCATGGCTAAAAAAGACCAACACTGATTCGCAAATTACTATACCGGGCTTCAAGCTCTTTAGGGCTGATAGGGACTCGGCGGGGTGGGGGGCAGTGGTTGTATACGCCAAATCAAAATTTGATGTTAGCAGCATTTGCTGTAAAACTAAGCCCAAGGAATACAAGATTGTCTCGCTTAAACTTCACCTTCCATCCTCAGAGTGCATCACAATCATTGGTGGCTATAGAGCCCCCGTCAGGAGGCACAGAAATTCTTAACGTGTTGAAATCCATAACTTTGGCTGCTAACACGGAAACAATAATCTTAGGGGACTTCAATATGGATTGGCTTACTGCTAAATCCCACTCCCTAAAAGCCAACTGTGATGAGCTGGGTCTTACACAGATAGTAACTGAACCCACAAGAATCAATGCTTCTAACTTTGCCAACAGCTCACTCTTAGATGTCATCTTAACTTCGCATCCCCATAAAATCTCACATTCTGCAGTTTTCCATAACGACGTGAGCGACCACAGTATCGTTGTATGTAAAAGATTCCAATCTAAAACCCAGCAGCACCCTAAATTCAGAATCAAACACTCGTTCTGTAAATTCAACTCAGTAAACTTCCTAACCGATCTAGCTACGATCAGGTGGCAAGACCTATATCTTGCCAAATCTGCTGATGCCGCCATCTCTGTCCTAAATGACAACCTCACCACCCTAATTAACAAGCATGCTCCTCTTATTAAAATGAGGGTGCTGGAAAATCTCGCATCCATGGTTCACCCAAGAGCTCAAATCTGCACTTACCAATAGAGACAAGCTATGGGCTAGGGCCAGGCACACAAAGGACCCGGCAGACTGGCAGGCATTTAGAACTGCCAGAAATGCCTGTGTTAAAAGTGTACATGCTACTAAAGCAAACTTCTACATCTCCACTCTGGAGCAGGCCAAAGGGAACTCCCAAAAAATCTGGAAGACACTGAGATCCATTGAAGGCCATCCTACTGCTTCCTCCCTTCCCACCAAGATTCTGGCCAAGGACGGGATGGTTGAAAATAAACTGCGAATCCTCGAAGAACTTAACCTTCACTTTGCCACTGCCAGGTTGGCATTCGACTCCTCCCCATATGCTAGCCGAGTGAATAGCAACACTAGCCCAGATACTACACATGCTACTCCACCTCATCCCTTCCAGCTGTGCCTGTTTAGCTACAAAGAAGTCGAAGACATAATTCTTAGCCTTGACACCAAGAAAAGTGCAGGGGACGATGGCCTTGAATCATTTTTCTTGCGGTTAGGCTATGCCCAGCTCACAGCCCCCATCCTTCACATCTTCAACCTCTCTATTACCACAGCCACTGTTCCATCCTGCTGGAAATCTGCCCATATTCTTCCTCTCTTCAAATCAGGAGATCCTTGTGACTTAAACAACTACCGTCCTATCTCTATCTTGCCCATTCTCTCCAAAATGCTGGAAAAACTTACATCAACCAACTAAAAAATCACCTCAAAGCGCACTCACTCCTAAACCCAGCCCAATCTGGCTTCAGGTCGAAGCACAGTACCATCTCAGCTTTGGCTAAAGTCTCTAATGACTGGATCCATGCTATGGACACCAAGAAGGTTACTGGTGCAGTCTTTCTAGACCTCAGTAAGGCCTTCGACACTGTAGACCATCACCTCCTAATCACCTGTCTTGCCTACATAGGTGCCACTCCACTTACCTTACAGTGGTTTAACAGTTATCTCACAGGAAAGATACAAAAACTCAAAGCTGATGGCCTACTATCTGCCCCTCTTCCAATTGCCAGAGGAGTCCCTCAAAGCTCCATCCTAGGACCAATCCTTTTTTCCTTGTACATCAACAACCTTGACTCCCACATAAAGAACTCTAGCACACATTTCTTTGCAGACGATACGGTTTTGTACGCATCAGACTCGTCCTTAACTGAAGTTAGGGAAGCACTCCAAGCTGACTTAATCCAGTTAGAAAGCAACCACATCAATGCTAAGCTTCTCTTAAATGCCAAAAAAACCAAGACAATGATTTTCTCGAGACTTGCCTTGTCTGGTGCCCTACATACCCCACCCAAAAACTTTATAGTTACCTCCCTAGGTGAACCCTTGGAAGTCGTACCTAAATTTAAATATCTAGGTATGTGGATAGACAACAAGCTTTCCTTCAATGACCACATCGAGGATCTATCAAAGAGGCTTAAAGCACGCTTGGGTTTCTTCTCTAGAAATAGGACCCTCTTTTCTCTCGCGACCCTCAAAAGACTTGTCCAAGCAACATTCCTTCCCTTGCTTGACTATGGAGACGTTATCTTTATCTCCTCCCCAACCTTGAGCCTATCTAAACTGGACGTACTCTACCACCGTGCTCTTCGCTTCATTACTAACTCTGCATACAGGACCCACCACTGTGATCTTTATGCAGCAGTTGGGTGGACCTCTCTTGCCACCAGACGCCTCCTACATGCTGGCATTTGGACCCTCAAATTACTACTCCACAAACTGCCTGTCTATTTAACGTCTCTCATACACATCTTGCATAGCGCCTACTCCCTAAGGAAATCCGACCTTATCCTACTAGATGTTCCCAGGACACGTACCACAGCTGGCCAAAGAGCTGTCTCATACGCCCTCCCAAACATTTGGAACCAACTACAAGCCATGCTGAAGCTAACCAGTATCGTATCAATTAACTCCTACAAAACACTAGCTATCTCTAAATTAAAAGACATATGTAGGTGCTACTAGGCTCCCAACGCCAAGTCAACTTCCTAGGTACCAACTGGCCCTCTACTTATTAAGCTGAAATGTGCTGCATAATTTAGGGCAAGGTTAAAGCTGGAATGTACTGCACACATAGCATAAAGACTTCTACTGTGTATACCTCTTGTATTATATTTTTTTTTTTTCTTTGTTGTTCTACATTTTATATCTCCTGTCTATGTAATTGCGAACTGTATTTGTATGTGCCTCAGGACCTCCTTGTGAATGAGCTTGCTCAACGGAGTCTTTCCTGCAATAAACTTGAACAGACCCCTGCCTGCAAGTCATGTCCACATCTCTATCTCTGGCAGTCCACTGTGCCCCCCGATTCACAGATCCGTGCCAGTAAACCATGTCCATACCCCAATCCCTGTAGTCTAGTGTCCCCCCAACCTCAAATCACAGAACCATGCCTGCAAATCATATCCATACCCATATCTCTGATAGTCTAGTGGTTCCCCCACATCCTGATAACAAATCTGGGCCTGCAAATCATGTCCATACCCCTATCCCTGATAGTCTAGTGGCCCCCAACTGCATGTTCAATCAGTCAGCAATGTATATTCCCAGGACTCTGGTAGTCTGGTGGCCCCACCACCCCAAAACCACAATCCACACCCCCTCCCTGCCCACTTGGCAACCCCCATTCTTCACCCCACTTACAATGAAGCTCACAAATCTACTGCTGACTCCTCCTGGGAAGGGAAACTTGCACAGCCCATCCACTCACCACCCTAGCCAGCTGTTGTCCGAGTGACAGTAAGCTAGCCGTTTCTGCAGTAGATGCGAGTGAGCAGTAAACTAGTGCACTTCAGTGCAAGTGGGTGCTATAAGGGAAGCGGATGGTGCTCAGCGAGCAAGGGTGTTCACTTCTATGTCTTGGGCTCCATACTAGCAACACGGCAAGGCCCTGGGCTCCCACACTAACAGGTAGGGCCCTGGGCTCCCACACTAGCAACACTGTGGGGTCCTGAGCTCCCACACTAGCAGCACCATGGGGTCCTGGGCTCCCACACTAGCAACACCGCAGGGCCCTGGGTTCCCACAGCAAGAACACCTCGAGGCCCTGGACTCCCACAGCAGGAACACCTCGGGGCTCTGGGCCCTAACAGCAGAAACACCTTAGGGCCCTGGGCTCACACAGCAGAAATACCTCTGGGTCCTGCACTCCCACAGTAGAAACAGCTTGGGGCCCTCGACTCCCACAGCAGAAATACCTCAGGGCCCTGGATTACCACAGTAGAAAACAGCTCAGGGCCCAGGACTCCACAGCAGAAACAGTGCAGGGCCCCTGACTCCCAAAGCATTAACAGACCTTGGAGCCCTGGACTCCCACAGCAGGAACAACTCAGGGCCCTGGACGCCCACAGCAAACAGCTCGGGGCTCTGGACTCCCACAGCAGCAGCATCTTTGGAACTGGAATCCCACAGCAGGAACAGCTCAGGGCCTTGGAATCCCACAGCAGGAACAGCTTGGGGCCCTGGAATTCCAGACCAGGCACAGCTCGGGCCCTGGAATCCCACAGCAGGAACAGGTCGGTGCCCTGAAATCCCACACTAGGAACAGGGCCTTGCATAGCAAAAGTAAGACACCCCCCCCACTGGTGGGTGGAGAGCATATCCTATCAGCTGATCGCAGAGTGGCATTAGCTATAATGACAGCTGCTTGCCCACCATTTGGTGCAGCAGTGACAGCCACAACTGTTGGCAGGGAGCAGCGGGATGGAATGAGGAGAAAAGAAGAAGAATGAACATTAGAGCTGGCTCAGTGACATGACGGTAATGTTACCGCTTGTCCCACAAGCGAACCGAGTTTGGAAGTGGCTCAGCTCACAAAGGGACTGGCTGGGGCACAGAGGATGAGCATCTCATGGACTGCTCTCCCCTCTCGGGCAGGGAAGGACATATCACTCTGCTGCTCGCCTGCCACTTGATGAAGGCCGGGGGCAACACAGTCAAAGTGTCCAACATGGGAACAGGCTCGCCAGTGGATGCCTGTGCATGTGGACCAGCCACTGCATGGCCAGCATCCTTTGGGAGAGAAAACTGGGGGTGGTAAATCCATGACCAGCAGGATGAAGCTTCCAGTCCCTGGTAGGCTCTGCACCATCAACTGGGCCCTCCTCAGGAAATTTGGATTGTGCTCTGGTGAGGCTTGGCCAGCCTCAACTGCCCTGCCACAGTGGGGATTCTGTAAGGGATGCTGCTGAGAAGGTAAGTGACAGGCCTGGTGGGACCAGAGCAGATGAGGTCTGGTTGGAGATCAGGAGCATAAACACAAGATGAAGCGGTGGGGATGAATTTTAGACTAATGTCAATAAAAATGGGAGCTCTCTGTGTTTTGTCTCTCCCAAAGGACGGTCTCAGACTACTGAGATTCAGAGTAGGTATCCAATACCTGAGCAGCTTGGGGAAGGAATGTTCCCAACATCATGCAACTGTCCTCGTGCTTCATCTTTCTTTTGGGGGTGTAATTAGCATTCAGAGCAGAATTTACTATAGCTTTCTGGGTAAGTGCTTTGCAAAATGTCTTACAAGACTTCTTCCACCTCCATTAATGGCTGGGAACATAAAAATTATATTAACAAGTAGTGAGATGGGTTATCCAACTAGCACGCAGTTTTTTTTTTGGGGGGATAGCACGCAAGCATATCTTTAAGTATGGAAGAGGAAGCAGAGTTACTATTTTAACCCAGGCACAGAGGATAGGACAGGGAGTCACAAAAGATACCCAAGAATATTAACAATGTACATTTGAGGATGTGTCCTAGGCAAAGTGCCCGAGGTCAGTCAAGTAACACGTAGTGTCAATTAAAACATTAAAAATGGACAAGTCTTGCCAGGCAAAGGGTGTTCTCTTGTTCACAGTATTTTCTGCTTCACTGGAGACAGTGTAGCCTAGTTCTTACAGGGAAGTGCATTGAGCCCAGCTAGCGTACTACCTAAAACTTGTAATAGATTTTAAAAGCAGCCAACCATTACCTTTTATATCCGAGGAACTTCTTCTTTCCCCTTTGTTTAATTAGAAGCTTGTTTACCTGATGTTAGTAGGTGTGATGTGTGGAACAACTCTTAGCCTGGCAGCTGACATATCTTGCTCTACTGCCCCCACTACATCATTAGCATTGTGACCTCACTGACTGTGACATCACTGCTGCTTAGGAACTGCCATTCAGTGACTGCCAGGTCATTCACCTGTGATGTCACTGTCAGTGAGATCACAATGCTGATGATGTAGTGGTGGGGACAGAGATAAATATGTCAGCTGCCAGCCTAAGAGCTGTTCCATACATCCAGCACAATATTATCACACAGACTTCCTAATGAGCAAAAGGAAAAAAAAATACCTCAGAAATAAAAAATTACAACTGACTACTTTTTAAAATTTTTATTATTTTCCTGTGTGCCTGTTTTGGCTCCACTAGCTCTTACGTTTGAATTCCAACAGTGCCTCTAAATCACAGTGACCATAAGCAAGCACCTTGAACTCTGCTTAACTCCCCCATCTGCACCTAACCTCCCTGAGTTTTACTTAAGCTCCCTCTATCACACTTCCTCCTTGGGTTCACGTAATGGCTTCTGCAGCTGTTCCTGGCTTATAAAGCACTTTGGGATACAGTGTATATGCGAGGCACTATATAAAACTAGTTTATGCTATTCTATGTAAAGCATTTTGGATATAGTTTGAATAAAAAGAACCACATAAATCCAAATATTTTCCTGCCCAATAGTAACTCCAACAGAACACTGCTCTACTAGATGGAGCTTCCTGTATACAGTATTATGTTTTTCTTTGGGGGTTATGGGATACACCTACAATCTGTCAAGGATCCCACACAAAACTGTAGGGATCCAGTGTTCTATATAGCAACGAAAAAAAATCACCATATTGGCCTTAACTTTATTTCCACTAGTGTGGTATGCTGGGTCGCCATACAGGCAACTCTAAATTCTTCTTCCAAGCCCCAAAATTACAGAAATATATTTCAGTAATTTGGGGGAGTAAATAAGAACTGCATGTAACCTGCAAACCTGTAAATTATGTGGAAACTGTTTTTCAAATGCTGGTTCACATTATATCATTGTTCCCCCCCCTTTACTGGCCTTTCAGTAAACTCAGTAGGTGTTTCCGATTTACACATTGGCGCTTAATGCCATTTTTTGAACAGTATGATGTAGTTCATGTCCTTGGTGAACAACACAACTCTGTGGTTCAAAGGGACATACATTTAACTCACTGTAGTTCTATAGTGGTACTTCTTACCAACGTGTAAATCAAAAACATACCCAGAGCTTACTAAAATGGCTTTCTCACAGGCAGTTTGGTGCAGTACGTGGCTGGGGTCAGGGACATGGCTGCACAGATGTTCCACCAGCTGGGTCTTGTCGGTAACCTGGGTAAATCCAAGTGGACTCTAAAGCAAGTGATTTTGTTAATCAGGCAGAACCAGACACACACACACTACATAACAGAGCACACCTACCTTCAACTATCCCAATTTAAAAGGCAGTTATACCGTACGTAGGGGGCTTAGGCGCCACCTCGCGTTTTATCTCTCCCACACCACTGACCTGAGTTTGGGAATGAGCTTAGAACCCAGTGGGATGGCAAAGGGGAGTAGGATTAAGCATCCCAGAGGATGTTCTCCTCCTCCAATGGACGGAGGGAGGGCAGCCAGCTACGTTGCTATACTGCCCCTGGGTGACCCCAGATGACAGTGCAGCTGAAGCAGCTTGTAGGTGGGAGGAGATCAGCAAGCACCATGTGACACACTCCTGCGTGGGTACATGCTTGGAGCGCCCTTGACACCAGCATTCTGGGGAGCTTGGGAGAAAAAGTGGACAAATCCCTAGAGGCAGGACGAAGCAGACCAGCTCACAGGTCACACACTTGGCTACCTAGGCGTGGTCTTCCACACCGGATCCTTCTGCAGCAGAGGTAAGGGAAGCCACATCACCTCTGCCAGAGTGGGAAGCTCTGGAGGAACATAGGGATACCTAGGGGATGCCAGAGTGAGGGGATGCGGAGAATAAACTGATAACAAAAAAAAAAAGAGAAGGGGAAGTTATACCTATTATCTAAAGGCTTCCTCCATACATACCTGCACTTGACTCCCTGGTTTATGTGCTTATGACTGCTTTCAATATACACTGTATTAATCTATTAACTGCTTGCACTATATTTAATATAATGTACCTTCCTGTTACCATATTTTATGTACTGTACTGTGACACTACTAATTCCCAGGACCCTATTTATTGTATCCGTGCTCCAATGTGCTTGCGACTGTACTCTGCCAGGCCATGACTGAAAAATATGCTTTTTATTTTCTAATGAACTTTCCTGGTTATCAAAAACCACATAAATAAATTACTGCTAGAACTAACCCAGGGTTCTTATCTCAATGTGATACGTACGAGGGGATGATTAAAAGCAAAAGGAAGGATGGGCAGGGGTTCTTGAAGCTCTAAAAGGATTGAGGAATTCTAGGCAGGAACAACAGGGCTAACTTAATGGGCATTTAGTTTTTATTTCTGTTCTGTACCATCTTTGTATGTATATATCTGCAAGGCTCTTACATTTTAGCTGAACGTTCCTATTTATTCTGGTTTAAAAACAGAAGAATGTCCAAAATACAAGCTTCCACACAGCTGTAAAGACTTCCTACCTTGTCTCTTACAAGAAGCAGGATTTCTGTTCCACGGAATTAGGCTGAGCACGCAGACTTCCAGCAGGAGCCTACACCTTCAGGAAACCTCCAGATGCTGTTTAGAAAGTTTGCACTACAGCCTTCACTTACATAGCACCACATGCAACATCAAGTATGTCACCAAACCTGTCACTGGGTCACAAAACATGCTGTCAAACCTGTTAACAATCCCCACAATCAATGTCATATGGAAAGCAGTGCAGCTTGATCAAAATTTATCAGTTCTGAACCTAGGGACACAGCTAAAAACAAATCCTGCTGGAGTTCAGCTCCCATCGATCTCAGAATTGCCACCAGGCTAACACTGCTTCCAAAAGAAGAGGCTTAACTATAAGTCAACTGGCTGAAACCAGAAAGCCCACCACCTAGCCTGACTTCCGCTTTCAACTGCAATGAGCCAACGCAGTTAACAGACTGGCATTAGTGTACAATACTTGGCTCTTCCACATTATTTTATGATATAGAGATATAGATATGTTCCTAATCAAGGTTTTTTCCTAGTCAGATACCCCACGTGAAGCCCAAAATAAAACTTCCCAACCCACTCCTCTTCCCCAGTGTTCCTCCATAGTTTGTCCCACGGCAGCCTGGCTGGGGATTATGCAGGAGGCACAGGTCCAGAGAGTACCAGCGACATCATACCAACATCTGCTTTTTTCTCTCCCACTCGATCCCTCCCATCACCTACTGTGCACAGCCCCCAAGTGGTTTCGCACACAGTTTGTCCCCTGTGGTCTAGGAAGCGCACTACAGGGGTCGCTGTGGTGAAAGATCATGGCATCACCCTCCCTGGGCAAAGCTGCAGTGCCATGGGCAGTACTCCCTTGCCCCAGCCCACAAGGCTCACTCCCAAACACAGGTCGCTTGCACAGTAGCACAAAGCCTTATCCCTGGGTGATCAGACAGCCACAGAAAAGGTTTTTAATGAAGACAATTCACATTTGACTAATAGCGAGTAAAATGAGTAGCGGGCAAAGCCTGTCCCTACTTAAAGACTAACAATGCCATAAGATTTTTCTGAAAGCTAACAGACTGCCATGTAACAGAACTCCCTGAAGTGCGGGCCTAACGGCAGGTAGGCAACAGCCCAGACTGTATAAAGTGCTAGCCTGCATTTGAAATGCAGGTGTGGGGGTACACTGGTTTCAAAAATGGAACTGGGATGCTACCAAGGGGATTAATTATAGTCTGGTCATGAATATTAAGAGTTCTTACTTTGTCACTGTGCCCGTGATCCAGCACCGTTTGGGATTTAGAGGTTCCATGCAGGTTATAGGGAACTATTCTGGAGACACAGATACACTGTATGCTGACTCTATGACATGTGGCCAAGCTCCATATAAAACACTCAGAGGCAAAATCTGCACTCTCAATATAAAAAAAGTCTTCCAAGAAACTAACCTGATTTCTTTCTGAAATACTACATCAGATTGCGTATGGGGCAGGAGGATGCTCCCCATTCATGAGAAGGCCTCCACCAAACTGAAGCCTTTGGCACTATGTGTGTATTTTGCTGCAACCCTGCGGACATGTGTGAGGCCAGACAGATAAGTAAGCAAGCCAAGATATGTCAGAGCTCTGACAGGATCCCTAGGGGAGCAGAAACGGAGGCTGCCTGATACAAGCTTGCATGCTCTTTACCTACCACTGATCTTTATGTACAACACAGCTACTTACACATATAGGAGTATTTATTTGTTGTTTTTGTTGACTGAGTAAGGAAGGCTAGGAGGTACTTCCCTGTTTTCAACCTCGTCCTGAGGTTGGGGTGGGGGTACAGATGCAAATCGACTATCAGGATCAGTTCTGATTGGGCCCACTACATCTTTTAAATATGTCTCTATCAGAGCCTCTTTCAGCCTTCTCTTCTCGAGTGAGAACAGGTTCAGTTCCCATGACCTACAATCATCAGAAGTCATCTATTCATGCTTTTTATCATCTTTGCTACTCTTCTCTGGACCTTCTCCAGTTAAGCCCTGCACCCTCAGAACAGGCAATGTAACTTCTGCAGCCCAACAATGTTTAACTCGTAAAAATCAAGACAGCGACATGGCTCACACATCTTGACTTCCCCTGCTATAACCTGAGAGATGGTTGGCTGCCTCAGATTAAGGGAGATTTGGGTCGGATTCTGTGGCCCAGCCCATACTGGTGAGACTTACTAACAATTTCAGCTAAAGATTCAAAAACCACACTGGTGAGGAGTTCAGCTTGGCCTCCACCCAGTTCCCGTTACTGCCCATACTAGGAAATGACTAAAGGTGCCCCACCCATTATATGCCCAGAGCTGTGAATACAAACACATACACCCTTGCTCATGTAATTGGCAGTATTCCCACAGTCAATGTCACATGTAAAGCTTAGTTCTGTCAATTAAAGAGCCACCAACTCTACTTTAAGGAAAAAAAATGGGAGTTCTCTGAGAAACACCATCAGTCCCCAAGTACTATAAACTTGAGGTACATACGAAAAACACATCTAATCTGTGGTAAGGCAAAAAATGGCCTCTGCCTTGATGCTCTATTAAACAAAAAATGTACTTGTCTTTAACTTAGGAAAGCAGTTTTCCAGCGAAGCCACTTACCAAGCATCATTTATATGTAATTATAGAGTTTTGCTTTTATTCCACCTGCCACCATCATTCACCCTGACATTCCGTCCCCACAGCAGCACCCTTCTTCTGGGTGGGAGGGAGGAGGCAAGCAGCTGCTTTAATAGCCAACACTGTTCTTTGGTCAGCTGGGGAGGAGGGCAGGTGCAAATGCCGGGTGCCCAGGACTCTCCCTCTCTGGAGGTCAAGTGCCTCCCTCGCCTCTGCTATAGACACGCCTCGTCCCTACATTCAGCTCCAGCACGGGATTCTGTGGCCTGCATGAGAACCCTGCTCTCCCAGGTAGCAGGGCAGCTCACTGCCTCCACACCAATGAGCCAGCCCACAGCTGATTTCTTGTTAAAGATTACACAACAGTGACCAAGCATATCAATACATTTATTTAATCACATTTGGCTCACTGGGTTTGCCTTACAAGATGACAACTCATTTTCATAACGATTCCATGGAAACAGCAAGTGAAAAACACATACAGTAGTTACAGGCAGGATGGATGACTCATGAGGATAATTTACAGCCTACAAATAATTTATACATTTCAAGGTGTTGACAAGAAGTCAGTACAGACCAAGCGGTCTAGCAGGCTATAAAACAGTAAGTTTCTCGGGGGCAATGCTTCAGTAGTTTAAAGGTGTTTGCCTGGGGTGCTTGCCAAAAACAGTGAATAACCCATTTTCCTTTCTTTTAATTACTATGTAATAATAAACTTCTTTGGAAAAACCACCACAGAAAAACATTATTATATTACTAAAGGTTCAAAGGAACACTGGAATATGTACCTTAGCACATGAAGTTCCAGATGAGTGGAAAAGGCCCCCAGACTTCCTCAAAAATTGGCCAAAGGTAAACACTCAGAAAGGACAAATGTCCAGTTATTTAAGAAAGTCTTTTATGCACACTTACCTTCCAACATGACAAGGAATAAGTACACCCAATATTGGGCACAACAGAGCTCAAACAGTTTTGAGTTTCATTCCTAGAACTTACACTCCCCCCTCTGCACCTACTCCTACCACCAGCCACCTTACATTGCCACAGTCTCCTCTTCCATCCAGCCCTCAAGGGATCAGGGTGTTGCCTCCATCCACTTACTGAGGAAGACGACTCCATGTGACCTCCCACCCTTAGCAGCCTAGAGGCTCCTTGACAGTCCAGAAGGAGCGGAACCCACTGGGATAGAGATGGCATTCTGATGACGAACATGGGTGGGGGAGTTAGCTATTGTTTTGAGCACAGAATTCATTTCTGTAAGACCTATGAATGACGTATAGTTTTGAAACATTTAAAAAAAAGGTAAAAAATACATGGAGAGGAGGGACATGATAGAAACTTTTAAGTGCCTCAGTGGAATCAACAAAGTCCAAGAGGGTAGCATCTTCCAGAAAAACAGATGTACAACAACAAGGGAATACAATTTGAAGACAGAGGGGGGATGGCTCAGGGGCAATGCGAGGAAGTATTTTTTCACAGAGAGGGTGGTGGACGCATGGAACCGCCTTCCTGAGGAGGTTGTGGGGTCTAAAACTGTGGGAGAATTCAAGAATGCATGGGACAGACATAAGGCAATTCTCGTGGGGGGTAGGAAGAAATAGGCTGTTGGTTAACTAGGATCTGCAGCTTATCTGGTAGGTATGGAAATGGGCAGCCTAGGTGGGCCAAGCAGTCCTTATCTGTCGTCAAAGTCTACGTTTCTATGTCCACTCCCCCCCCGTCTTTGGTAACCAGGTAAGGCCCAGTAGGCACAAGTGCCTGTTTTCAGGGGTGACCTGGGAGCACTGGGCGGTTAAGTGACTTGCTCAGAGTCACATGTCGCAAGTGAAGATTGTGAGAATCAAACCAAGATCTGATCTGCTGGATGTACCAACCTCATTCACAGCTTGTTACTCTAACCTCTAGGCTATATTTTACCTTTATAGTAACACTGAAACACAAGCACCTCATTCAGATGTACTGAACCAAAAAAAAAATGTGTTTAGCAGCCCCCAATTCTGTTTATCTCTCTGGTTCAGGCAGAGCTGTTCTGCTTGTCTGGCCTCTTGGACTGCCCACCCAGCACCTTCCTCAAGCTGCTGTGCCATCAGGCTGGCTTGTTTGGAGCTCATAAAACACAGATTAAATGACGTGTTAAAGGTGCTTTCAATCCCCTCACCACTTTAAGAAAAAGAGATCAAATCCTTCGAAAGGAGGTTAACGCTTCCCTTAAATCATAGTAAGCAATGCTATTACTGTATAAGTATTCAGAAAAAAAAACTACATTTAACTAGAAACTGCATCCCTTCTTTTAAAAAAAAAAAAAAAAGATCTAAAAAGTTCAAATCATCTTATTCGGAAAGGGAGCAGTGCCCTGAAGAAAGTGATCCCAGAGAAAACCACATCCCTGATCTCATTAAGGGACTCGAGGCAGGGAACTGCTGGGGTTGTTCCACACCCAGCATTTTTGCTTGTACTAAAGCCAGGGGTTTAAGCCTCATTTGTTCATCTGAGTTCAAGCCCAGCACCAGACACTTTAACTAATTAATCAATCAATCAAAATCTTTATTTAACCAAGCGATCACTGTTGAGCAAGCTCATTTTCGAGGTGGACCTGGATGCAACAAATACAAGATAACAAGAAAGTACATGGTGGTTCCAATTCACTGGCAAATCAACAACAATCATAATAGAGTACAGGTTAAATACATCAAAAGAAACATAGAAACATAGAATCTGATGGCAGATAAGGGCCGCTTGGCCCACCCAGTCTGCCCATTTCCCTACCTAATGGATAAGCTGCAGATCCTAGTTAACCAGCAGCCTATTTCTTTCTGCCCCAACCCCCTAGAATTGCCTTATGACTGTCCCATGCATGCTTGAATTCCACCACTGTTTTTGACTCCACAACCTCCTCCGGAAGGCCGTTCCATGCATTGCAACAGAGTGAAAAGGTACAAACAGCAATAGTGCAGATGAGTTCAGCAAGTCTTAGTGGGATTAAAGGGGCAAGTAAGGAGGTAACTAACTGGAACCCCGGGAGAAAAGACGGAAGGTTTGACTAGGGGAGGAGGGAGATGGGAGGATGAGGAGGGGGAGTAGGGCATATATTAGAGACAGCAGCGGATAGGGAATAAGGATCCGTGAAACAACTCATAAGATATGATACGATTAGAGGGGAACTAGACGGCGGAGGCAGTGCGTGGGGGAATGTAGGTGCAATACTAGGGAAGGACGGGTGGTAAAAAAAGGAGGCACGAAAGGGGAAGGGGGAGAAAAAGGGCCAGGCAGTAGCTGGGAGTAGGAACCAAAGGAGGAGGCCGAGGCAAGACTAGCTGAGGGGCTCCAACGGAATGGGGGATCATGTGTTCAAGGGTAGCAAGCACAGGATTCCTTGTTATGATGCGATTAAAGTGTTTTGAAAGCTGCTACACTAATTTTGTGATTTAATTTCAGAGTTTTTTATAGTTTGTTCCATATTTGGGGCAGCACATGACTAACAGAGGCCCTGCCAAAGCGGGATCTGGCATTAAATACCTTAATGATAAAGTAGGAGGCACTTCTCAAAGCGTATCTGTTTAAGGTACAAAGCGGTAGGCAAGCAGTGATGTAGTCTGGCAGTTTGCTGATGATAGTTTTATAAGTCCAGATGGCGGCATTTCTTTGGCATCTGAAGCTAAGAGAGGACCAACCTATTGCAGTGTATAGCACACAATGGTGGGTGGAATAGGGAAGATCTGTTATAAACCTTAGTGCTCTGTGATAAAGCGTATATAGTTTTGAGAGTGCACCGGTGGGTCCTTGACTATAGAGGAAATCAACGTAGTCTAGAAGGGAGAGGAAAGTAGCTTGGACTAGTCTTGTCTTAACGTCCAAAGAGAGGAGGTTTTTATCCTGAAGAAAAGGCCAAGCCTTTGACGAAGTTTCTTTGTCAGTTCTTCTGTGTGTTCTAGGAAGGAGAGTCTATTGTCCAGTCATACCCCCAAGTATTTGAATTTAGCTACGTCCCATCACTGACATGCACTGCACCACTGGGGTTGGGGTGCTGTCCTAAAGATGAGATGTTAGGATGCAGTATAGCGCAGTGGTTTAAGGCTCTGAGCTGCAAATCTGGTGACATCCAACAGACCAGACCTGGGTTTGAATCCCACAGCTTCCACTTGCATACTGTGTGACCCTGAGGAAGTCACTTAACTTCCCTGTGCTCCCAGGTTGCTCCTGTAAAAAAGCTTTCAGCTTAGTGTGCTACTCCTGGTTAAACAACGAAATAAATAAAAATAAACCAACATCTCTTCTATCCAACTCTGGTGGTCGACTAGATAGAAGTTAAAGACACAATAACACTTTTCTGAAGGAATATGGGAGTTTCATGTCCTGGACAACATTCCCCTCTCTCAAGAACATAGGTTCTAATGAGTTACTGCTGTGTGTTTGGTATCAGCATGCTTGGAAGCTGAGCCATATATACTGCATATTTCCGCAGTAACTAACTCACAGTTTTGTAAAGTCCTTTACCAAATTCTATTCTACTGTGCTATCCCTGCTTGAGAAACCTGAGCTGTTTCCAAATGATAACAAGCTTTGTTACTGTGTGCAGTCATTTTGTGCAAGAGTTTAAGAAAGACATTCAATACACCAATAAAAAGTCGGGCATGAAACTGACAAGCATTCTCACACCCTGCACCATTAATCCCAGACTTAAAAGATATACATAGATACTATACAGATGGCAGATAAGGGCCTTTGGCCCACCTAGTCTGCCCTACTGCACAAGTAATTTTGCCTCTTCAAGCTTCTCTTGAAGAAGAGATTAAATCATTTGAACAGATAGCCGTAGAGTGAAAACCAGGAGAAGCAAGACCCACCCACCCCCTCCAAAAAATTTATTGCAGGGTAATGGAATGAAAACCAAGAGAAGCAAGACCCAGTCCCCTCCTCCAAAATACTTTTAGCAGGGTAATGGAATGGTAACAGTTTCTGTAATATACACTCATTTTACAACCCCCCCAAACACACTTTCTGCAACATGTTACGTTAATGGCTGCCATTTTTTTCATGGTACAGTATTAGGAAGCATTAGTGAGTCACACATACTAACACACTCTGAAATAAATACCAAGGTGCACCATCAAAAACGAAAGGATCCATCGGGGGTATCCCACCTATCCCCCACCCCAGCACACGCGGGGTTAATTTGCAGAGGCCTAGTTTGATACAGCTGTTAAACTTATGTCAATCTAAAGTCACAGGGAAGAGAAGGTAACAGAAGATGTTGGGTAAACCCTTGGGGGTGATAGTGGAGAATAACGGACCACCGCTACTTGCGTCGCATAAAGTGTTTGTGAATACAGCGCGGGCTTGTACTCGTAAAATTTTGTATTCGTTTATTTGAGTTTGGGGGCTTCGCCTCCACACACCCCTTTTTTAAAGGGGGGTGTGGGGGTGAAGCCCCACAACTCAAATAAGCGAATACAAAAAATAATCGAAATGTAGTTCTGAGAGAGTAGCGCAACTTGAATTCTACGCTAATAGCGTAGTTCTGGCGTGGTCCGGTATTCTCCACTATCGCCCCATTGGGAATGTCTCCCTCAACACAATCCCACTTGACATAACATTTCCATTTAGCTCACCTCCTCCTTCAGCAGCAGCACTTTAACTGGCCAGCATCGGCCCAGTCCCACCCTACTTTTTTTTTTCCCCCCCATGAGTTTTTTCTCTCCGGCCATGTTAGTCTAAGGGATACACCCTATTCAGGCCCTGTTGACCACTGTTCCCTCATAGGTCCAGCACCACCTCAACTTCCCCCAGGGGTTCCCTCCTAGGCAGGAGCTTCGGGGGGGGGGATCCAGTGTGGGCAGGAACTAGAACTTAAGGGAAGCCCAGGAACCCAGATCACCATAAAGACATGGCACGGGCTTTTCTCCATTTTTCTCTCCCATGACAAGAGCTCTGCAGTCCACATGACCATGCATAGCGCATCCCTGCAGCTGCAGCAAGCTCCCCGGCCAGCCGCAGGGACCGCAGTAGTGGTGGATCTGAGGCACACTGCTGTGCAGCAGCTACCCCAGCCTGGATGGCCTCCCAAAGCAGTCACCCGAGTCCACTCCTGAACCCAAGTTGTGAGCACGGCAGCGCAACAAACTGTCACCGAGCCATCTGGGTGACACTCTACACTACTTCTAATCGGATACAGCAGACCAAACAATTACTGAAACCACCTCGTGTGTCTGTCAATCTGTGTACAAGTAGTATTGTGTAGGTTTGTGAGTGGCTGTCAGTATCAGTGTGTGTGTCAAGTGTGTGGTTGTGTGGCTGTCTGTGTGCCAATCTGTCTCTGGGTGTGTGCTAGGGTTACCACCTTTTAAGAAGCTCAAAGTGGGACATTTCTCACTGAAACTTGATTTTTCGTAGGACAATACATAACCTTGACCAATACAACTGACTTGTTTTTTCTATATAATCAGAATTAAGGCTAAGTATTGTAGTTTCTTATTGGCTTCTATTGTTTATCATTTTAAGAAATGTTAGGTAAGGTATTATAGTTTTCTGCAACATTTAATGGAAAGTTAGAAAATATTTTTCCTGCTATAAAATCAGGACATTTAGCATTTTTGGTTTTTTGCAGGACACAGCTGCCTAAATCAGGACAGGTGGTATGGTAACCCTAGTGTGTGCTGCTGCTAGAGTAGGAGTCTGTGTCTGTCAGTAATGCTGTGTACCTATGTTTTGGTGTTGTGTTTTTTTTGTTGTTGTTTGTTTGTTTACATCATACCTCTCAACCTCCTGCCTCATAAATCAGGGACAAAGCTTAAAAAAAAAAATCAGGGACACATCCTCAAAACTGAGGATATCCACTCAGGAAGCTGGAAGAATCAGGGGTTTAGTGTATAATACATTTTCTAAGTAAGAACAAGTCTGTAACTTTATTGTTTGGCATTATACTGCGCTTACAACCCTCCACTGTTTAGTCACGAAACACAATTTTTAGGAGGGACAGAGTAAAATTCTAAGGCAAAATCAGAGATGTCCCAGTTGAGAGGTATGGTTTACATAATTGTATTTACCCAGAACAGCCAGCTGTGTAGCAACATCTCGTTTTCAGCGAGGTCCTGCTTTTTACCGCTATCCACAACTGGGTGAGCAGAAGCACTCGGAGGTTAAGTGACTTGCCCAAGGTCACAAAGATTGTTTTGGTTCTAGAGGGGTTTAAACCCACATATCCTAATTCTTGAGACAATGCGCTCACTAGACCACACTGCCGCCAGTATGTACCTACGTGCAGGACAGTCCGCCCGGAGAATCAGTCTGTATTGCTTCGAGGTTCTATACTATTACATCCTGTGGGACTGCTAGTGTTGCTACTACTGACGGTTTCCCCGCTCGGTGCCCTCACTGCTGTGTCCCCATCTACAGCCGAGTTTCGGGACCCAAGAGCAGCGCGCGGCTCCCCACACCTCATATGGTCTCACACTCACCTCGCGGCGGCAGAGGACTCGTTCCCTGCCGGTACTGCTCTCTGAGTCCGTACAGTCCCTGGGTCCACGGATCCGGCAGCGACTCTGCTTCCTATCTCAATCTCCCTCTCCTCTCAGCGGGGCTTGGACTGCCTGAGTCCAGAAGCGGCCCTTTAGTAAATTTGCGCAGCGCAGGGCATTAGGAGCACTGCAGGCAACCACGCCGCAAAGTGCGTATGTGCCGTCAGGAATCCCACATGGGGACTACAGGTCCCATCTGGCATTGCTGTGACAAGTTCGGCCCATGGCACCCCCACCTCGTCCGCCGAGCTTGATGGGGATTGTAGTCATCTAAAAAAAATCATAGTCCAGTAACTCACCAGTACGACAGTCAGCCTGGGTATTTATGTTCCTTTCCAAAGTCTTTTACTGTCCTCAAAACTGTGCATTTAGAGCGTTGCTAACAGACATGAATAAACCCAGAGCCGCCTGTGTGGTAGATGAGACTACAAGTCCCACAATGCCGTGTGTTGTTGCTGGGAGAAGTTGCAATTTCTGCCTAGTACACAATTCAGAAAGGCAATGTCTTGCACCATTTGGTGAACACTGACGCTCAGCGACATGCTTGGAACATAGAATGCACATCTGAGTATTGCATAGGCCATTGAATAAACTGCCACATCTTTAGGAATTATTTACCCCATAGCTGCTGGCAAAGTCAGAATTGCCAGCAAATTTGAGGGAGATGAGGAGAACTGAGCGAGGGAGATACATAACAGTCCAATTGAAATTAATTATGATATTTTTAATGAGATTAAAAAACACACCAAGAATGCACGGAATCGCTGTGTTAATCTTTTAATTTTATGAATGGGACTGGTGTGGATCTAGAATTTTTGTAAGTGGGTAGCAGTTTTGACAAGGGGTAGCACTTCCTCAAAGAAATGCAAACTTCCATTTTAAAACTCAGACTAGGTTAAAACAACTGCTGTTTGCCAGCTTAAGCAGATAGTAAATGCAAATGTACTTCACTACATAGCTGCATCCACTACTGTAGTGAAACATGGGGACTGTGTATATTTATGAACAGTCAGTAGTGGTTTCATCCTTTACTGGTTACCTGGACGCCTATATATTATTCCTATAGGATTACTCAGCTCCACATGGAGTGCCAACTGGAGCACATATTTTTTTTTTTTTAGCAGGGCATGTGTTCTGGTGTAAAGTTGCCACTATGAACAGTACTTGCATCCTTAACATCACTTCTTTGCCCTTACTAACCCGATTCAGCAATCTCCCAAGTTGTTCAATGGCTCACTGTTGAATCTGGTTAGTAACAACAAATTAAAATGGTGCTAATGCCAGAGGCAATGTTTATAAATACAAGTCAGGTCAAGGTTCTCAAAGAATGAGTTGTAACCCTCAGGACCCCTGTAGGTTCCTATTGCAGTGGATTGCATCACGGCCACATTGGCACACTGCCAGAGGCTTCGGCAGATGTCCCCTTGGTGGCTTTGGTGCAGGCTGTCAAATTTTTTTTTGTATTTTTTACTATTCATAAAAACTGTATGGGAGGGTGTCTGGGGAGGTTGGGAAAAGACTGTACCTGCCCTCCTGACCCCCGAATTGTGGGAGACTCTCTCCTTTTGAGAGTGAAAGTCCTGACCTTGGGAGACTTGATCCAGAAGCTCCCACTGCGGCACATCAAAGGTGCTTGACACCTGTTTAAAAATCCAACAGCAGTTAAAGTCATTAGATGCACTCATGCTGGGGAGGTTGCACAAGGACAGAGTAGAGCTCTTGATGCTGAGCGGTTGTGCAGTCAAGTCCTTGATTTGAAAAAACAGTCAGCATCACCATCTTGTGCTGCCAGTAAGGGAGCCCCCAGTGTAGCCATGCCCCTTCCCAGCAGCATAAAAGAAGGCTGCCAGGAGAGTTCAAGGCAGTTTGAAGGAGTTTGAGGAAGAGTTTGGAGGACTGCCTGGAAGAGAAACCCTAGGTAGAAGCCTTCGAGGGACCTCTGGAGGCAGCCTGGAGAGTGCTTCCTCTGGAGAGCCCTGCCTTTTAAGGGCTCACATCTCTATAGCCAAGCAAGACAGGTGGGTTAAGTGACCAGTCGAGGGGGACTGGTGCTGTCAGACGCTTTCTCTAGAGCCTTGCAGGTGTCCCTGGGATCGACTAGCAAGTGGGCTATCGGTAGAAGGGGCATGGCATGTCCCCAGGGGCCCTCAATGGACTTGGCTAGCAGTGAAGGGGCTGCAACCTGTTGACAGGTACCTCCTCCCCCAAACTTTTGGAGGTTGGATGGAGAGTCGGCAAGGGGGTGTTACTTGCCACCAGGCACCCCCCCCCCGAGTTGGAGCTCAGTAGACTTGACTTAAAGGTTGGTCAGTGGTGGGGGCCTAGTAATTTAAATAGAACTGAAGGGTGGCCTGCCACCAGCCAACATTGCAGAAGGGTGACTCAGCTAGCAGTTCAGCTAGCATGAGGAGCCATGGGCACTCAGTTAGCAAGTCAGCTGGCAGAGAACCATGTCAACAAATACCTGTATCCTTTTACAAAACTAGCAGGATGGCTAGCAGTGAGGAGCCAAAGACATTTGGCTATCTGGTTAGCTAGCAGCAAACCACATCTACAAATGCTTGTATCCTTTTACAATACTAACAGCAACCAGGCCCTGGAGGGGAAGGCTTTGCACCCTGGGAGGGAGTCCTTGGGAGATGGCATGGTGTAGTGGGCACCAGTACTTAAGATGCCCTTATCGTAATCTAGTGCAGAGGTGGGCTAGCAAAGGTACCCCATGCCTAGACAATTGACTATTGGGCCAGAGCCCCAGGGCGGGCCTGATCCTGCACAAAAGCCCTTCTCAGGGCTGGTAATTGCCCTCAATCACTAGAGGTAGCCTTCAGTTTACCTGGCCAGCAGAGTTAAGCCCTAACCCTTACTCAAATCCATATGCATCCACCACTGGAGATCTTTATATAATATATATATATATATATATATATATATATATAACAAAAATTAGTTAATGCACTGGTTAGGTTAAACTGACAAAAGTAGGGAATGTATGCTAGGGTTTCAAATCAGTAGTCTCCTCATTTTCCAGGTAGCAATAGGAAAACATTACAGTTTCCGCATTTTCAGATTCACAGTTTGTTGTCAACCATAACGCCACCTATTCTATCAGTAAATAAGATGAGATGTGTACAGTGTATAAGAATGGGCTGTACACATCTCCGCTTATTTACTAAAGGAATGGGTGAGCGTTAGGGTTGACAACCCCAAGGCACACTCCATACCTGATTTGTGAAGATGCAGGAAAGGTAAAACCATAATGGTTTTTCCTGTTGCTGCCTGCAGGCTGGGGGTGGGGTGTTAGGGTTGGAAACCCTAACACCACAGTTCCCTACTTTGTCAGTTTAACTCTAAGCAGTGCATTAACAGAGTTTTTTGCAATGAATTTCCTTACTTTTTGAGATAGTATAATCAGATCCACAGGGCCCTGCACTTCCATCCCTCTGTAGATACATATGTATGTGTATGTGTGTGTATATATATATATATATATATATATTATGGTAGCACGGTAGTGCTACCATAGTTAGGGTTGAGGAGCCATTTCTATATTAAACCCCAAAACTTTGCACCTTAATAACTTTGCAACCGTTTGACAGATTTGGCTGAAATTTGGAATACATGATCAAGAACCATAGGCCTTGGGATCTGCCAAGTTTCGTAGTGGTCGGATATACGGCTGTGGAGTTATTAAGCGTGATCTGTACGTGCGTTTATGCTTTTTCTGGAATTCTACGGTCGCGCCTACAGGTCGTACGGTTTGCACGACCGGTCCAAAATCTTCAGGGAACGTGCGGCCAGGGTCCCCAATGTGCCTTTCAAAGATTTCGTGAAAAAATATTAAACGGTTCAAAAGTTATTCACAAAACAGTTTCCCATTATAAGTCAATGGGAAAAGTTAACAAAAAGTTCAACACTTTCGCAAATGCATTTTTACTTTCTCAAAAGGGCCTGTTACTTTCGCAAATTGGCCATTTTGTTTTCAGTTGGTGATCAGAAAAATGGTTGGCATTTAAATTTGGGACCCTCTAGCAACCTAATTCTTTTTGTATTCACCTAGTCGGACCCTGAGGATGCTTGCCATGTCTTTTATTTTGTGAAAACACCCAGAAATATGTTTTTCAAATTTCTGGAAAAGTACTTTGTGCTCATGAAAGTGTCGAACTTTTGGTAAAGCTTTGCAAATTCATGACAGTAGTTTTCCATCTGTGGACAGTGACAGCGATTCTTTGGCACTGCTGCAAAAGAACCGTTGGGAGTTTTGGGCTGAAATTTGAGGAACGGAGCCGACATCTCACAGATGTGCCTTTCAGTGTTGTATTGAAAAAATATTACATGCGGCAAAGTTACAGCACTCCAAATTTGACGTTTTTCCCATAGGATAACATTACGGCGCCTGACGCATTACAGAAATCCTTTGGCACCCTGCTGCAAAATAACGGTTTGGTCTTTTTTCCTGAAATTTGGAGGGAAGACAGCCAACAGCCCACAGATGTGCCTTTCAGTAGTTTGGTGAAAAAATATCACATGGCGGCAAAGTTACGGCACTCCAAAGTTGACAGTTTTTCCCATAGGATAACATTACGGTGCCCGACGCATTACAGAAATCCTTTGGATCCCTGCTGCAAAATAACGGTTTGGTCTTTTTTCCTGAAATTTGGAGGGAAGACAGCCAACAGCCCACAGATGTGCCTTTCAGTGGTTTGGTTAAAAAGCATTACAGGGAGGCAAAGTTATGGCTCTCCGAACTTTTCTTTTTTTCCCATAGGATAACATTACGGCGTCCGCCGCGCCTTTCAGGGCCCGTATCTCGGAAACGGTGCGAGATACGGACTTTTCGTCAGAAAATTTCTTAGCCCATTCAAATTGGCCAGGACAGTTGTAAATAATATGACTTTTAAATTTTTTTTCTACGTCGTACGGTTCCTGAGATATAATGTATTTAGTATTCCAAGATCTCATTTTCTGCGCTGATACTCATTATTATGCATACATTATTTGTACTCACTGTCTTTCTCTATGCAGATTTTGGGGAAAACCAGCCTGTGCGCTTACATTACTGTTACTGTTGCCCTTTCCGCTTGCGGTTCCATACCCGTTTCACTTACCGTTGACGTCTGCGCCACCATGTGCATTATCCTTTGCGTTTTCATTTGCGCTTGCGTTTCTGTTATTTTTTGCCATTTCTGTCTACAGTACTGTTTATCTTTCTGTTTCACTTTATGTCACCATGCCCATTGACATTTCTGTTTGCAGGCACCATGTTACTATGTGACAACACATCACGTGGCAGACCATTCCCGTCTACGCCACCATGTGCGTTACCCTTTCTGTTCTCATTCGCGCTTGTGTTACCATGTGCACCACTGTTAGCATTTCTGTTTGCGTTGCTGTCCCTGTTAGTATGCCACAAGACATCATGTGGTGGGGCCCCGCTCTCCCACCACCGCATTATGCGGTGGGAGGGCCCCGCGCTCCCGCTGCTGCATTACATTCAATATTTCTCGTTATCATTCTCAAAAAGAAGGAAATTAGAGGCAAAAAACTCTGTTTAATGCATTAGTTAGGGTTGTTCCACAGCGACAAAAGTGAGGAAATTCGCTGTTAGGGTTGAAAACCCTAACTCCGAATTCACCCCCAGCACCACACACACAGACACACACACACACACACACACATTCAAGTATGGGGGAGGACCAAGTCAACACAACCAATGACAGACATCCAGCAGCAGGTGACAGAAATAACAAACAATTGTCTAAATGTACTACGAGACATCCCCACCCACCTGACCAGGTACTGCATGCTCAGTGGAGATCAACAGCAAAACTGAGGCCATGTACACCAAACGTACACATCCCTGATTGCAGCTGCACACAACGTACCACACTTAGTAGTTGCATGGCCTTACCTACCGATGCCCCACACCACACCACACCACTTGTGGTGGGCCACCTGAGCAATAGAGTTCAGCAAAACCAAGGAGTTGTACAGGTATAATATCTCTGATTATAACAAGGGTTTGAGAAATGCAGCTTTCTAATTGACTGTAAACATTGTAACAGCCTTATGTTTAGTTTTTATTAACATACATGCAGAGCCTAACCATATGATGAACATGGTTTAATGTTGTTTAAAAAACAGTTTTATTATGATAGCAATAAGCCACTCCCAGGTATTATGTTAATGGTCAGTGTATCACTGTCTAGCGACATGTGGCACTCGGCTATGCCTCATTCAACATTAAACCCCTACAGCGTGATTAAAAGACCATTTAACATAACTGTTGGTCATGCCTTATTGCTTAATTGTCTTTATGAGTAGATACTCTCCCTCTGCTAGGCACTGCAGTAGCTTTGCAACACAGTGTCCCACCCAGTTACACCATACACTGTCTAGTTACTGGAGAATGGCTGTGAATATGAACTTATGAAGATGAACAGTGTAACTTGATCATTACAGTCATCGAAACCCTAGTGTGATTATAACTGACAGAGTCAGTGATAGAGGATAACCCTGCTGTCCTAGTACACTTACCCCATTGTGAGTTAAATCAATACTAAAAGACATTCTGTTTATATCTACACCATACCTACTTGATTCCTGTTGTACCACAATTAACATAGTTATCACTTTGATAGCATCAGTGACAGAAGTGTGGCAAACCCAAACAGTAGGCATACAGCCTGAGTATGAAACAACTGTTAAAAAAATCACACTGTGTCCATAAGTGCATAGATCACTCATTGCAACAATAGTAAATGTATTACTATTTGAATAAGTTAGTCATCACAGATGCAATGAGATTGTCTTTATCAGGTACAACATACTCAGTAAGTGCCTACAGGAAAATCTATCCTATATACATCTCCGATACAGGTACATCATTGTTGGCTCAGTAGTGCTATGATATTTAGAAGTTGCTTGGCCTGATCTATGCACTTACAATGTTTCTTACAAAGAATACTTACTGCATCTTTAGTACTGAAACACACTGAAGGTCTATGTACGTACATCAGCAGTACACCTTCATCAGTAAGAATGCATGTGATACTGGCAGTACGAATTTCACAGCGTTGAACAGGCAATGCTTTTCTATACGTTTACATCAGCCTCTCTATGTTGAGTAAACCATTGCAGTAAATGTACTACTATGTAAATCACCTACTAAATGTATCACTACTTTTATCTTGAGCATGCTAGTGTCTTGTAGTTAATTTATGTGCTTCTCTTAATTAATGTATACTCACTAGTGTTAAAACCTTTCTACAACTGTCATCATGCACCTTCAGCATTTATATTGAATAACGGCACAGTACCAGTTGTGGTGTGGTGTGGGCATCGGTAGGTAAGGCATGCAACTACTAAGTGTGGTAATGCTGTGTGCAGCTGCAATCAGGATGTGTACGCTTGGTGTACATGGCCTCAGTTTTGCTGTTGATCTCCACTGAGCATGCAGTACCTGGTCAGGTGGGTGGAGATGTCTCATAGTACATTTAGACAATTGTTTGTTATTTCTGTCACCTGCTGCTGGATGTCTGTCATTGGTTGTGTTGACTTGGTCCTCCCCATACTTGAATATGTGTGTGTGTGTCTGTGTGTGTGTAGTGCTGGGGTTGAATTCGGAGTTAGGGTTTTCAACCCTAACAGCTAATTTCTCACTTTTGTCGCTGTGGAACAACCCTAACTAATGCATTAAACGGAGTTTTTGCTTCTAATATATATATATATATATATATATATATATATATATATATACACACACACACACACACGCACACGCACACACACATATATATATATATATATATATATATATATATATATGTACACATATACATATGTATATGTTGCTGTGAGGAGCACAGGGCCCTCTGGGTCCTGCACGTTGTTATGTGTCTAAACAGCAATTTTCTTTCCTTCATTGTATGGCTTCTTAAACTTCCAACGTTATCCTATGGGAAATGACATTTTTTTATTTGTATCCTTTTTTTATATTGTCCCCAAATGATTGGGGGATATGTGTTACTGTTGTCGTTCTCATTACATAGATTGTCCCTTATTTCCAAATATTGATGGATTAATGGCTTGGTAACGTTCCAGTGTTATGTAGTAGTAATACATTTTATTTATAAAATTATTATTATGAACAGGGATAGTTGTTTCAAGCTCCATTGAGCAAGGCTCATTTCCAAGGAGGTCCCTAATAGTATATCAAATGCCTTTACTAAAAAGTTACAGTTTATAAAATACAAACTATTACGATTCATGAGACCATCACCATTAAAATATATATATATATACTTCCTAAGGACATACATCACAACAACAAGTCACTGTATCACTTACTGGTGGGTACATATGCATTAAATATTGCACGTTATCCTATGTGAATTTGCATTTTTACTTTTTTTTTAATATGGTCCCTAACTTTTTTTTGGGGGGTAGATTATGTGTTATTCTTGCAGTACTCAGAGATCTTTGTTTTGATACATAGATTGTCCTTTAATTCCAAATATTGAGGGAGTTATGTCCAAAATCTTTTTTTGCATGAAGAAATCCTTTTATTTTTTAATTTTTTGTGAGGTTTGGAGCATGGCAGTATCAAGGGTTATCCAATTTTCTGATAATAGATGTCATCAGTATCAATAACACCTTTTTGTTGCATCATCATAGCCTCCTACTCTGCCTTAACTGTATTATTTTTATTTTTAATTTATTTTTATGGTTATAATCCAAGAATGTTTAATTATTATTTTTTTTATGTTGCTCATTAGTTATTGAATATCTTGTTGTATCCTGGTGTTAAAGGGTTGCCATATCTTTTAATATATCTCTTCTTGTCCTGATTTTCTATATTGTAATTTTTTCAATTTCAAAACATCTAACATTAAATTTATCCATGATTCTATTACTGGTGGGTTTGGATCCTTCCACTTCAGCAGTATACATTTCTTTGCTATAATTGCTGCTATTGTAAGGAAGGTTTGCTGGTATTGGTCCAGGTCCATCAAGTTCCCCGTTGGAAAAAAAGAAACTAATAATGTATTTTGAATATACTTGTTTAATGTTTTATTTATTATTTGGTATATTTTTGACCAAAAGTTTGTAAAATAGGGGCATTGATGAATTAAGTGAATCAGTGTACCCGATGTATTAATACATCTAGGGCATTTTTCTGGAATGTTTGTGTAACCCCAAGGGGGCGCTACCCTTAGGGCTACTACCACTGTCTGCCCCCACGGAGGCAGGGTGAGGGGCCCAGATCCATTGTCGGGTGCCTCCACCCAGAGGTCGGGGTTAGTACACTTAAGACTACCTCGGTTACAGCCCTGTGGGCAACTGCAACCCCCCTTCCGTCCCACTAGTGACTCACACTGGGTGCCAACAATTCTTTCCACCAGTACACTTACCCCATGGATAATATATTCCAACTCACTCCGGGAACCCCCTGTAAAGTAAGGTACAGTTATATTACAGTCACCATACAGCAACTCATCAGAAGAGTACAAACCAGCCAGGGTGTAGTTATAACACAGCAATCTGATTTATTAAAAGGGCAGATAACAATGGAAAGGGGGAAAATCAGGTTGATTGGCTTACACTATTTCTATATACCTAGGGCTCTGTGCACAGGCCTAACCCTACAATTTACTGTCCCTGGGTACCCAAGCCCTAACGGCTAGTCCAAAACGTGGCAGCTGGTAGGGGGCCTTCACACAGAGAAGAAAGAAAAGTTTAATTAAGCAGTCAGCAGTATAGCAATGCCATTTGGAACTTCTGTTGCACATTTAACAGGGAGCTACCCTGATTCAGTACTCACAACCTCCAGACCAGACAGAGTCCTTCAACACCAGCAGGGCTGAGCCTGAACTCCACGAGCCTCCTCACACATTTATATGGCAAGTTCCACAGCAATAGCAGAGGGGTACCACACCAGGCAGCTGCTGCTAGGCTCTCCAGATTTCACAGTCACTGAAGCACTGCAAATGGCAGCTTTATTCACTCCTCCCGCGGACCGAGCGTGAATTAACAGATTCTCCAGTCCTCCAAACAGGTCGAGCCTGGTGGGTAGCTGTGCAGGACACAGCCTCCTCTGACCGCACGTCGGCGGGTTTAATCCGACTCCTCTCATGGGCAAAAATGGCCGCTTCAGGCCTTCATGTGCTTCCCGCATGAACACTTCCACAGCGCAGAAGCACACAGCTCCTCTCCTCACCTCAGCCACAATGCATCTGCCCCTGACAGCCTGGGGCACTCCTCTCAGTTCGGGCGCTACCCGATTCGATTGGCTGGCTGAACCTGCCAGTCACTTCCTTCAGCTCTCAGTGGTGTGAAAAAGCACCATAGCCCATAATACCTTTCTCAGATACAAACAGTTCCCCTATTGGTCAACCGACTCGGGGGGTCCCAAAGTACTGATTGGTCCAATTCAATAGTTCTGGACCAAAATGGAGGAGGCAATCGAAACAGCTTTTACTGCAAGAGAAAGCAGGTTAGAACAGCTACACTGCCATTATTATTTTACGATATTTTAAGCAAACATTCACATCCTCTTTCAGAGCTCCCTTAGCACCACTAGTGATGGCAGAAAGGGAGCGTTTACTCTGCAGCCCGGGTGGGATTCGAGCATAGCAACACTCAAACCCCCTCCCTGATCAATCATGACTGCAAACCAAAGCAGCCCTTAAAGAGACAGTATACGGAGGCCTTTTAAAGCGCTCACTGGCTTCCCATTTAAATGGCTTTAACGCTGAACTCCAACCAGGCACGGAGCATTTACCCAAGCTCCGGGGAAACTTTTAGGAACCCCCATTTGCAAGGGGGTTACACCCTCCCTGGCCTGGAAAAGCTTGGCGTCCGCGTCAAGCAACTACCCTGAGGCCATTTAGGCGTAACATCCCAATTAACACTATATCACATTTGAATTACATACAGAAATATTACATTTACAATATATTATGGTCCATACACATTGTACACATAACTCTGGTTCCCCTTTTTTCTTTTCAAATCAGGTTACTAATTCCTGCTTATGGCACTGGGACTGGGGGAACCCCTCCTTTCTAGTCACTGGTGAGTCACCTGAAACAGAGCACCACACTCAAAGGGCAATACTAAGAATCTGGAGTTATCCCCCAAGGCTAACTTAGGCAGGGAACGTGGGGACACATATACCCCCTTGTGAACCACATTTAAGGGCAGGTCCACTGGCTGACCAAGCGATTCATAGCTCAACTTTATTACTGGCCGTATTTGTCGGCTGGATCGTCTAGGGGTCTCGGGGGATCCTAAACCAGGCCCTGACTCCACTTCAATGTCAGTGACATTAGCAACGGGAATCTCCTCAAGGAGAACAGGTTCAGTGCTCATAATACTATTAGGGGCTTGACTTTCTATCCCCGAACCCACTCTCTTCTTCTGAAAAGTCAGATAACTCAGCCAGGCCAGACAGTTCAGCCAGGCCTAAGGACTCAGCCCCTTGAGCTTGTCTGCTACCACATTCATCTTCTGGAGGCACTGCTTCTGGGGACAAAATAGAGGGCTCAATCAGTACAGACGGGCCAATTTCAGTTCCCGAGTTAACAAGGGGATTGCCCTGAAACAATTGACTCAGTTCATAAGAGGGATAGTATTCAATATCACCTTCGCTATCTTCCGACACTGAGTGTTGATCATTTCCTTCTGCAGGAGGGGTGGGACAAGGCTCCCTTGGTGGACTTGTTGAAGGCTCCACAGGCTTGGTTCTTCTCTTAGCAACAGATCTAGTCACAGGCCGGGAAGGAGTGGCAGTGGAAGGTTCAGCTTCAATCAAGATCTGCCCAATTGGCAGCAAATGATTTCTGTGTATGGTTTTCACATCTTTCAAATTGTTTTCAGGCCGCACCTTATATACAGGTAGGTCTGCCAGCTGTCCCACAACAATATGAGGGAGGTGATGCCATCTGTCGGCAATCTTATGTTTGCCATGCAGCCCCAGATTTCTCAACAGCACTCTATCCCCTTCTCTCAACTCTACTGTTTTCACTTTTTTGTCATATCTCTCCTAGTTAGCCAGATTTCGTTTAGCAGCCATGGTCTGGGCCAGTTGGTAGGCATGGTTTAATTGGGCCTTTAATCTCTGTACATACTGTAGATGGTTTTCTGCTCGCACCCCATTGGGGGAAACCCCGAAACACACATCCACTGGCAATCTAGCCTCTCTCCCAAACATCAGTCGATAGGGGGAAAACCCTATGGCATCACTTTTCGTGCAATTGTAAGCGTGAACTAAAGTGCTGATCTGTTGGCTCCATCTCGATTTATCTTTTGATTATAAGGTGCCCAGCATGTCAAGCAATGTACGATTAAACCTTTCAGGCTGAGGGTCTCCCTGCGGATGATAGGGGGTGGTTCGTGATTTTCGTACCCCCCACAAAGATAGCATCTCTTTAATCAAACGACTCTCAAAGTCCCTTCCCTGGTCGGAATGAATCAGCTGCGGGGCCCCATAATGGACGAAAAAGTTCTCAACAAGTATCTTAGCCACCGTGGTTGCTCTCTGATCCTTGTCGGGAAAGCCTGTGCGTACCGGTTAAAATGATCAGTGACCACCAATATGTTGCTGACACTTTTCAGATCAGACTCTAAACTCAGGAAATCAATACAGACCAGTTCCATAGGAGCACTAGTAGTAATGTTGACCATGGGAGCAGCTCTCTGGGGTAACGCTTTTCTTTGCAAACAACGACCACAGGTCTTGACATACTGTTCCACATCCGCACTCATCTTCGGCCAATAGAGTCGAGCCCGTACCAGGTCAAGTGTTCGATCTATGCCCAGGTGCCCCATTTGATTATGCAATGACCTGAGGACTAACTCTCTGAAAACCGCTGGCAGCACCAGTTGTTGTCAGTGTACCCGGCCCTCCTTATTCACAGTCTCTCTATATAGTAGTTGGTTGATCAGCTTTAATTTGGGCCCTTCTTTATACAACAAAGTAGTCCGTATGTCAGTGGAGCATAGTTTGGATACATCCCTTCCGGCCCGCAAAACCTCTATGGCCGTTCTTATCATAGGATCACAGGATTGAGCCTGTTGGAGATCATCATTGTTGAGTTGCAGCAGGGAGCTGGTGTCCAAGGCAGAGAAATTACAGTAAGCAGCAGGTATACAGTTTTCCGCCGGCCCCAGACAATCTACCACACAGTCCACCGTATCAGGAGACGCCTGTTCTTCTTTGTCGAATTTCTGGCAGAGGGCTCTTATGTCAGGTTCAGACAACTGGACCCATTCAGTCTGGGACGCAGGCCTCCGAGAGAGAGCATCCGCATCTATATGGTTTAGGCCCACCCGGTATTCTACAGCGTAATCATAGGTGGCCAAGGCAGAGAGCCACCTATGCCCAATAGCATCCAATTTGGCAGAGGTCTGTACATAGGTCAAAGGGTTGTTATCAGTCTTTACTAATATCTTGGCACCATACAAATAGTCATGAAACTGATCAACAATGGCCCACTTCAGAGCCAAAAACTCTAGTTTGTGCATGGGGTAATTTTTCTCTGAAGGTGTCAAACTTCTACTGGCAAATGCTACAGGCCTCAGCCCATTCGAGTGCTCCTGGTATAACACAGCCCCCAATCCTTGTAGACTGGCATCAGTATGAAGAGTGTAGGGCTTGACTGGGTCAGCATATAGGCCAGTACTGGAGCGTGGGTAAGTTGATATATGATGTTGTGAAAGCTTCTCACACTCAGCAGTCCATCGATCCCCGAATATATCATTTGTGAAAATACTTCTTTTCCATGTCAGTGTACACCCTTCTTATACTTTTGTGAGTAGGCTGGATACCCTGAGTGAGATTAAGGAGGGGGCGAATCACTTGTGAATAGTCTCTGACAAACTGCCTATAGTATCCACAAAACCCCAGGAATTGTTGCAGCTCTTTCAAATTCCTGGGTTGAGGCCAAGTGGTCAGTGCCTCCACCTTGCCAGGGTCAGTCTCTATGCCTTCAGTGGACACTATATGGCCCACATATTTCGCGGAAATCTGGAAGAATTGACACTTGTCGATAGACAACTTAAGGCCGAAATCCTCCAACCGATCCAGGACTTTGAATAATTGTCGCTCATGTTCTTCCAATGATCGGCCAAACACTATAACGTCATCTAAATAGACCAAACACTCGAGTAGGTTCATGTCCCCCACAGCTCGTTCCATCAAGTGCTGAAAAGTGGCTGGGGCACCCGAAATTCCTTGAGGCATCCGAACAAACTCATAGAAACCTAAAGAGCAAATGAAAGCAGTCTTCTCCCGGTCGTCTGGAGCCATCGGGATCTGGTAGTATCCGCTCCGAAGATCCAACACAGAGAACCACTTACTACCATTCAAACAACCCAAGGTGTCTTGTATGCGTGGCATGGTATATTGATCCGGAATGGTCCGCCTATTCAAAGTGCGATAGTCTACACACATCCGAACTGCCCCATTCTTTTTCCTTACTACTACGATGGGGGAGGCATAGGGGCTCCTAGACTCTTGAATTACGCCAACAGCCAACATTTCTTGCAGATGCCGCGGTACATCATCTATGTCAGTGGGAGCCAGACGTCGGGATCTCTCTCGGAAAGGTCTTTCGTCGTGCAATCGAATGTGATGCTCAGCCCTTGTACATCCCACATCCCACTCCTTCAGGGAAAAAACCTGGTCCCTCTTGGCAAGCCTCTCACTGACCCTTCGCTTCCAGTCGGTAGGCAGCGGGGAGTCACCAAAGTCAAACAGATCAGGAGCAACTCTATCACCCGTCTGAGAACTCTTTCTATTTGGTAGTACAGCAGTATCCGCACAATGAATGCTAGCCAGGGTACACCCTCTTCTTATCCGAATCTCTTTATCAGACACATTGTGCACTTGAACCATCACCCTCCTAATGTAAGCATGGGCTCTAGCCGGCAGAATGCTGGGTCTGAGCAACAACCCTTCAGGTAATCCTCCTTCCACAGGCGCATCCAGCATCAACAACTTGTTCTTGACATCTGTTTTTAGTCATACCTCCATGCAGAACACATTGTGCATTTGGGGGCAATACCACGGGGCGGATCCTTTTTCCACACCACCCCCACAGGGCCTTCAGGTTCCTCCAGACTACCCTTCTCCTGAGTGGCCCTGACCTTTTGAATCACAGCAGGTGTGCTCAAAGCTCGCCCAGTTTGGAATGCTCGCTTCTCTGAGCACAATTGGGCCAATCGTCCAAACATGTGTGCATTTGTCCCAATCAACAAGGGCACCCCATCGTACAGTCCAGTGGGTGGGCAAACTAAAACTAAGGTTTCCACTTGCTCATCTATTCCATTCACAGTTGCAGGGAATGATAACCAGACACGGATGTACCCCAAATATGGATAGGCCTTGTCGCTCAACCCCCATACATGTAGACCAGTTAGAGGCTGCAGGGCACCTCAGATAAGTGTGCTTGGTACCAGTCCTGAAACATGATGGTCACCCTGGGAGCCACTGTTCAGTACAGCTCAGTGGGAATTCCATTTACCTGCTTGGTCTCCATAGGCAGCCCGACCATCGAACCAGTTGGGGTAGCACATCAGTAGCCTGGCGGGCATGGGCTTGAGTCACAAAATTTTTCTTGGGGGCCGAGACTGGGCCTGCAGTGTCGGCCATCAGTCTGCTGTTAACTTTCCTTAAATTCTCTGGCCCTGGCACTCAGGCTGGAAATGCCCATCTTCCCCACAGTGGTAACAAAACCTGGGGTCCGGGGATCACTATTCTGAGGGGCCCTGAGGGGAGAAAGCTCTCTGGGCTAGGGTTCAGGGCTCTACATGACTCAGGGGCCCGGGCGGCGTAGGGTACACAATGTAGCTGCTTTAAGTCCCTCACCAGTTCCTGTAAATTCCTGATCTCAGCCCTCAACTCACCCTCCACTTAGGGGTCAGAGGAAACAGCTCGCATCCCCACAATACCTGGAAAATCTGGGGACCCCTCGGACCCTCCAGGCGAGCCAGTCTCCTCAGGGGTGTTAGACTCAGGGGTCCCACTAGGGTTCACTGCCCCCACACAGGGTTCCCACCCCTCTTCATCAGTCTACACTTCCCGAATTTCCCTCATTAATTGACAATATTCAGATGGGGTGGCCCTCCGATCATGCAACTTGAGTTTCAGCAGCGTTACACTAGAGAATCTGGCAGACTTTAAAATATGTTCTAACCAAACCTGATTCAGGGCTGTAGCAGTGATTCCCCCTTTTCTACAAGCCTTCTGCAATGCCCCTCCACTCTAGTAACAAAAAGTGGACAGTTTTCATTTCTCCATTGCTTAGCAGACCTGAATTTCCATAGTAAATCTTCACCAGTCTCTGTACTCCCTAAAACCCCTTCTAAAGCAGAAGATCTCTGCAGCAGTGGCTTCAGGCAGGTGGCCGGAAGAACCTAATGGCTTCTAAAGTGGGACCCCAGAAAACTCCATCAGCCTCTTCCTTTTCTCCCCCTCGGAGCATTGCCACTCCTGGACTAAAGGGGTGGCATAGTCCATCCACGCCTCCAGGTCATCCTCCCCGGAAGGCACTGGTACCATGCCAGAGAAAAGTTTTAACTTACAGTAGGAATCAAGCTGTATGGATGGGACTGCCAAGGGCAAAGAAGCCAGCATGGAACTTTTGGGCGGGCAAGGGGAGGTGCCCGGGGAACCCCGGGGGTAGTATCACTGGACAAATTCAAGGCTTGTAACAACTCCTGGGTAGTCCTCCCCTCCACAGCTAACAATTTAAGCAGTTTTTCTTTAAAACTGTTCATCTGGGGAGACCCACCAGGGGTGACTGACCCACTTTGGATATGAATTAGCCTCCACCCTGGGACGCACCCTCCGGGTAAATCACAGGAGGTACCTTCTCAGGGTCGATGGCCACACTGCATAGGTAACACCTGCAGTGTCTGGTCAAGCAAATCAGCCATCGCCTTTCACTTCAACCTACCCAAACACTTTACTACCTTCGGCAACAGAGACAATATCAACAGTTGAGGTACCCAGGGCACATCTAACAATAATACAGTCTTCTGGGAGTCTAGCTCTTGAAGCTTCACCTCAACCCATCAATCTGTGTACCATGGTTTTGATGGGTCCCAGTTTAATTTTTTCCAACATATCCCTTCCATTTTTCCATCTCTGATGTATTTCTCACTGAGCCACTAGGGGACGCAAATCCCAGCGGTGCCTCCAAGTTGTAACCCCCAGGGGGCGCTACCCTTAGGGCTACTACCCCTGTCTGCCCCCACAGAGGCAGGGTGAGGTGCCCAGATCTGTTGTCGGGTGCCTCCACCCAGAGGTCGGGGTTAGTACACTTAAGACTACCTCGGTTACAGCCCTCTGGGCAACTGCAACCTCCCTTCCATCCCACTAGTGACTCACACTGGGTGCCAACAATTCTTTCCACTAGTACACTTACCCCACGGATAATATATTCCAACTCACTCCGGGGACCCCCTGTAAAGTAAGGTACAGTTATATTACAGTCACCATACAGCAACTCATCAGAAGAGTACAAACCAGCCAGGGTGTAGTTATAACACAGCAATCTGATTTATTAAAAGGGCAGATAACAATGGAAAGGGAAAATCAGGTTGATTGGCTTTACACTATTTCTATATACCTAGGGCTCTGTGCACAGGCTAACTCCTACGATTTACTGTCCTGGTACCCAAGCCCTAACGGCTAGTCCAAACGTGGCAGCTGGTGGGCCCTTCACACAGAGAAGAAATAAAGTTTAATTAACAGTCAGCAGTATAGCAATGCCATTTGGAACTTCTGTTGCACATTTAACAGGAGCTACCTGATTCAGTACTCACAACCTCCAGACCAGACAGAGTCCTTCAACACCAGCAGGGCTGAGCCTGAACTCCACGAGCCTCCTCACACATTTATATGGCAAGCTCCACAGCAATAGCAGAGGGGTACCACACCAGGCAGCTGCTGCTAGGCTCTCCAGATTTCACAGTCACTGAAGCACTGCAAATGGCAGCTTTATTCACTCCTCCCGCAGACCGAGCGCGAATTAGCAGATTCTCTAGTCCTCCAAACAGGTCGAGCCTGGTGGGTAGCTGTGCAGGACACAGCCTCCTCTGACCGCACGCCGGCGGGTTTAATCTGACTCCTCTCACGGGCAAAAACGGCCGCTTCAGGCCTTCACGCGCTTTCCTGCTGTAACACTTCCACAGCGCAGAAGCACACAGCTCCTCTCCTCACCTCAGCCACAACGCATCTGCCCCTGACAGCCTGGGGCACTCCTCTCAGTTCGGGCGCTACCCGATTCGATTGGCTGGCTGAACCTGCCAGTCACTTCCTTCAGCTCTCAGTGGTGTGAAAAAGCGCCATAGCCCATAATACCTCTTTCAGATACAAACAGTTCCCCTATTGGTCAACCGACTCTGGGGGGGTCCCAAAGTACTGATTGGTCCAATTCAATAGTTCTGGACCAAAATGAAGGAGGCAATCAAAACAGCTTTTACTGCAAGAGAAAGCAGGTTAGAACAACTACACTGCCATTATTATTTTACCATATTTTAAGCAAACATTCACATCCTCTTTCAGAGCTCCCTTAGCACCACTAGCGATGGCAGAAAGGGAGCGTTTACTCTGCAGCCCGGGCTGGATTCGAGCATAGCAACACTCAAACCCCTTCCCTGATCAATCATGACTGCAAACCAAAGCAGCTCTTAAAGAGACAGTATACGGAGGCCTTTTAAAGCGCTCACTGGCTACCCATTTAAACGGCTTTATCGCCGAACTCCAACCAGGCACGGAGCATTTACCCAAGCTCCGAGGAAACTTTTAGGAACCCCCATTTGCAAGGGGGTTACATTTGGATTTATTTTGTGAAGCTTATGTGGAGTGAGATATGTTCTATGTAAGATATTGTACCATATTTGTTGCATTTTACATGATTGAATATTGGAAAAAGGCTGGAGTAATATATGGGACCATAGTTCATCCATAATTTCTGTTCCCAAGTCTTTACTCCATTTTAGTTTTAGCTCATTCAATTCTGATGGTCTTAATGAAAAAAAAAAGATAGCATCTAATTTTGATATTCATTTTTTATCTTTCTGCTCTAATAGTATATCCAAAATTGGGGTTGATTATAATACAAACTAATGGATCTTTTAAGTTATTAAGTGTTTAATTTGTAGATAGTAATAATAATGTTTACTTGATATTTTATATTGGAGTTTTATTTGCTCAAAAGTTTTAAATTGATTGTCACAGAAAAGTTGGCCATTTTTTATATACTTTATTGTTTATTGAGGGAGTAAAGTATTAATTATTATATATGGGAGAGGATTGGGTTACCCCATATTTATTTTTAGAATCTTATGAATTTCATACCGTGCTGAGATTGTTATCGAGGTGGTTTGATGTCCCTTTTCTTTTGTATTCGGTTTGTTTTTGTAGTATCCAGAAAATAATAGATTTTGTAAAGTTATATATTTGTACATGGACATTTCCATTTCTGCTGTTACGCATGAACGTTGTGTATTGTTCATCCATTTCCAAATAATTGTAATTTAAGAAACTAAGTAATATTTATAAAAATCAGGAAGCGCAAGTCCTCCCTGATCTTTTGGCATTATTAATTTATTGTTTGAAATTCTTGGATTTTTATTATGCCATATAAAATTTGTGGTTATTTTCTTCAGCTTCTTAAAGTACTTCTGTGGAATCTGAATTGGAAGAGCTTGGTACAGAAGTAAAACTTTGAGTAGGATCTGCATTTTAATAATATTAACTCTACCAATTAATGTTAATGGCAAGGAGTGCCATCTCTCCAAATTCTTTTTTATCTCCTGTAATTGTGGTTCCATATTTAATTTATATAATTATTTTATATCTTTGGACAGTTTGATGCCAAGATATTGAAAAGAGTCAACTGTTAAGCATGGAGTATGTTTTAATAATTGAGTAGTATTATTTAACCTAAGAATTAATGACTATTGGAAATTAATTTTATACCCCACAATTTTACCGTAATCTTCTGTTATTCTGGTAAATTCTTCTAATGATTCTCTGCAGTTTGTTAAGTATAACAGGGTGTCATCTGCATATAAGTTTATTTTATGCTCCTTTTGGTTAATTTGGATGCCTGTAATTAAAGTATTATTTCTAATTGCTTCTGCCCATGGTTCTATGATTAATGCAAAGATTAAGGGAGACATAGGACATTCCTGTCTTGTGCCATGTGTAAATTTGAATGTAGGTGAGATTATATTATTTATTTTAATCTGTGCTGTGGGTTTGTGGTATAAAATTTTCATCCAATTTATAAATTTAACACTGAAATTCATACACTGAAGTGCTGAGAAAATAAAACTCCACTCTACTCGGTCAAATGCTTTCTCTGCATCGACTGTAAGGAGAATAGAATTCACACCTTTTGAATTTAATATTATATTTACTGTCTGTCTAATATTTTTTTTATTTTCCTCCCTTTCATGAATCCATTTTGATCTAGGTTAATTAAATCTGGAAGAGTTTTTTCCAGCCTGTTTGCCAGGACCTTTGCTAAAATGTTATAGTCCACATTTAATAGGGAGATCAGTCTGTATGACTGACAGTATTGTGGGTCTTTATCTGGTTTATGAAATACATGGATATGAGCTTCATAAAAAGAGGTTGGAGATTGATTGAGTGAGCTGATTTTATTAAACAGTGGTATAAGGGCTGGAAGTAATATTCCTTTGTATTTTTTATAAAATTCAGACTGGAGACCATCGGGGCCTGGAGCTTTACCATTTTTTAGATAATGTTTTTGCTGTTTCAATTTCTAAAGATGATATAGGTGCTTCTAGCATATCTTTTAAGTCTGAAGATAATTGATTTAACTCTTCCTTTTCTAAAAATTCAGATGCAAGATTTTTGAATTAATTTGCGTTGTATGCAAATCTTTATAATATTCTGTGAAAATCTGATTTATTTCCAATGGATATTTATGTATATTACCATTTTTATCTCTCATTTGGATTATTTGATTATTTTTTGATCTTTTTTCAGTTGCCAAGCTAAAAGTTTAAGTGGTTTGTCAGAGTTAACATAGTAATATGCTTTGGATTGTTGGAGTTGTTTCTCCGCTTGTTCTGTTAAGAGAGCATTATAAGCGTCATTCTTTTGTACCAGCGAATTATACATTTTAACATCTAAAGTTTGAGAATTAATTTGTCCCAATGTGTACATTTCTTCTTCTAGTATTTTTTTGTCATTGCGTCCAGTACTTTTTCCTCTTACCTTGTTAGCTTTGAAATTCCCCACATAGCCACTCTTTAAAAGAGTCCCAGATCATTAATATATCCATATCTGGGCCTATGTTTCTGTAAAAGAAGTCTCTGATTTCTTGTGTCAATTTAGAATTTATTTCTGAAGATTTAGCAAAGGTTAAGTCCATTTTCCAGTGTTTACTTATTTGAGATGTCCTTAACTACTCTAACTCCAGTATACAAGGAGAATGGTCAGAATTAATGATACCTGGGTAAGATATGTTTTTTACTATGAAGTTTATTGCTTCCAAAACTAACAAATAATCAATGCGAAAATATGAATGATGCATATTCAACTAATATGAGAAGAGTTTCTCTATAGGTTTACTTGATGCCCATGGATCTATCAGCTTATAATTTAACATAAAATGCTTAATTGTTCTTATCAAAGATTTATGGTTATTTAGGGAATTTGACATTCTGTCTTCTTTGTTTAGGGTTGAATTAAAGTCTCCCCCAATAATAAATGGAGGTTTATATGTAGATAGTTTAAGAAAAAAATTTGAGAAGAATGCCAGGTTGTTATAATTTTAAGCATATACTGTGGCTCAAGTGAATGGTTCAAACCCTGGTTCTAGTTACAGTATTATATATCTTCCATTTTTATCTATGCTAGTTTTAATAAAACAAGGTTTAGGAATTTTATTATGAAAAAATATTGCAACACCTCTAGAATTTGAGTTAAATGTTGAGTAAAATCCTTGGCCCCATTTGTTTTGAAACCATAGAAAATCTGGATCCAAAAAGTGAATTTCCTGTAATAGAATACAATTAATTTGTTTATTATTAATGTAATTTATAACGTTATTCATTTTTGCGCGTTGCCTTAACCCTTTAACATTCCAGGTTAGTATTTTTAATGAGGCTACCATCGGCCTTTATCTTCCTTACATCTCTTGTTTCCTATCTTATCCTGATTAAACATCGTTCCATAATTGTAATTTATTTCCTGGATCTTCTGGTGTGCATATATGTCTTGTTTTTTATCCCTTGTTGTGCTTCCCTTCACCACTAACACTACACCCTGTAGACCTACAGCCCCAAATGGAGAAACATATTTTCTCCTCCTCACCCCCCTGTAGTAGCAGAGATGAGCTTAGTGTCATCTCTTGTGCTGGAGAGATGCTGCCCAGGGATATTTTCTTTTCATCGATCTCTCTTTCTCGTTTTGTTTTCTTACTCCTCAAGTGGAACCCAAGAGTATAGTTTAGAAGAAAAGGGGAAAAAGAGGTTCTGTCCATCTGCTTATAGAGCATATGTGTCAGTGACAGGTTTGTAATGACTGTTGATGTCTGGCATTTTTTATTAGTTCTGTCTCTCTTGTTTCTTGTCTCCATCTTGTTCCTCTTTTTTTCCACTTGGTTCATTCAGTCTGCTATATAGTTATTTCTCTTTTTCCATTACCTCTTATACTTTGTTTTATCCAAGTCCTTCTGATGTTGAGCTTGGGGTTGAAGAGAATTGGTATAGGTGTGGTCTTGCCGAATGTTTCCATTTCTGTTGTGAGGTTGAATTATAATTTTTTTCGAATGCTTCATCTGTGTCCTTGTGGTCTTCAAATGTTGTAAGCTTTCCGTTCACCACAGATCTAAGTTTTGCTGGGTATAGCATGGTAAACTTGATCCCATGTTCATATAATTTTTTTTTAACGGGGTTAAAGAGCTTAAACGCTTGTTCAGGATTTCATTTGAGAGGTCAGGATATACATTATTATTTATATTTTGAAACCTTAAACCTCTTTCTGTTCTTGTCTTCTGTAATAAATCTTCCCGGTCCTGGTATTTGTGTACATTTACCAGAATTGTCCTTGGGAAATTTTGTTCTGGGTTAGCATATCGGGAGCCCATTCTGTGAGCTCTATCCAGGGCTATCTTTTGTTCTGGGTATTTTTTACCTAGTGATTCAGTAAGCATCTTTTCAAAAAAGGCAGGGGGTCTCTTGACCCTTCCAATCCCTCTGGTACATTTCTTATCCATATGTTATCCCTTCTTGATCGATCTTCCAACTCTGCTACCTTTTGTGTTAAGATCTGTAGCTGTTGGTCATGGATCATTTGTGTTTTTAAGATTGGGCCATTAATATCCTCAGTTTGTGAGACCCGTTCTTCTAAGCCCGGGGTCCTTAGAGATAGCCCTTCTAGTTTTTCTGTCAAGTAGCTTACTGAATCTGAGACTCCCTTAATAAAGGATTGATTTCATCCAACACTTTTAACATTTCTACCTTCAAAGTAGTTAGTGCTTCCTTAATCCACGCAGGGTCTTCTGAGTTATTTTTAGATATCTGTCTATCATGGGTATCTGGTGCTATGTCTGGTTCAACATTTGTAGTTTTATCATCATTTTTACTTTCTGTCTGTTCTATATCTAGCTACTGTGTTGTTCCCATAGTTTCTTCTAGTTCTTCCAACCGGGGCTCAGTGGGGTCTCCTTCCAATCCTATCATAAATACTTTTTTGAGAGACATTTCTTGGGTAGTGATATTTTCTACTGGGTTCAGTTCTTTATCCTGGTTTTTATCTTTCTATTTATAATAGTAAGATATACTTCCTAAGGACATACATCACAATGACAAGTCACTGTATCACTTACTGGTGGGTACATATAAGTTAAATATTGCACGTTATCCTATGTGAATTTGCATTTTTTAATTTTTTTTGTTTTTTTAATATGGTCCCCAATTGTTTTTTTGGGGGGGTGGATTATGTGTTATTCTTGTAGTACTCATTGTGATCTTTGTTTTGATATATAGATTGTCCCTTAAGTCCAAATATTGAGGGAGTTATGGCTTGCTGAAGTTCAAATCTGGGAAAAAAAAGTAGTCCAAAATATTTTTTTGTATGAAGAAATCCTTTTTCATATGATACGAAAAACTTATATGAAAAATGATACCCTCATATGAAAAAAGAACTGGGAAAAACACTAAGTCCAAATTATTTTTTCATATGAGAGCATCCTTTTTTGTATGAACAAAAAAAGCTCACAAAAAGGATGCCTTCATATGAAAAAGGAATTGGAAAAAACTAAGTCCAGATTCTTTTTTGTATGAGGGCATCATTTTTTTTTATGAATGAAAAAAGCTCAAGAAAAAGGATCACTTCATACGAAAAAAGAACTGGGACTTAGTTTTTTTCCAGATTCTTTTTTGAATAAGGGACCCTTTTTTGTATGGTTGAATTCTTTTTTTGTGTGGCCATATGAAAAAACAGAAGGAAATCACGAAAAATATTTTAAAATCTGAAGAAAACATATCTGGAGATAATTTTAGCAACAGTTAACAAAATAATCCACCTAATGGGTTCCCAATGAACAAAATACATGTGCTGGTGTCTGTGGAGGAGGTAATGTTTGTGGGTTTTGAAAATCTTATTTTTGAAAAAAACAGAAACAAGATGGTGGCCATACGAAAACAGAATTTTTCCTCACAAAAAAGGATGAGCCCCATATGAAAAAGGATGCTTTTTCATTTGGACCAAAGCAGCTATCCAAAAGACCGAAATGAGCATACTCAGAACCATAATTTTAAAATGTAATAAGTCTGGAACGGATTACCATTTTTTCACCAACCCAATGAAAGGCACATCTGTGGGCTGTGCCCTTTCTACACTGAAAATTTCAGACCAACATTCCAAACCATCTGGATGCTAAGAGATGACAAACAAAATAGCAAAAAAAAAATTACAAATTTGATGTTTTATGGTTTTTGGCTATCCGCATCTCGAATCCACACATCCAACTAGAACGACACTTGATCGTCAAGAGATCTCCCCCACCCAAGACTGCACATGCAAAATTTTGTGCAAATTTGTTAAATGGTGGTGAAGATTGTAAAGTGCAAAGTTTGAAGTTTAACATAGAATCTTCTGCTCAACTCTAACTATAGTGGCATGGTACCGTCTGTACATTAGAAGAATGTAAAACTGTGAGGCACTGGCTTTGACCTGTACCTTGTGCTTCGGACTGGAAGCTACAGTCTGGGGAGAGGGGACAGCATTACTGTACACAACCCCAAGCAAGATCCCACCACTGATTTGCCAAGTCTCCAGAGATCCAAAACCCTAATGTTTTCCCATTTTGCTGCTTGGGGAGGGTGAGGGGTGGGATGGGGAGTTAGGTTGGAAACCCTAACGCCACATTTCCCTACTTTTGTACCGTTAAGTTACCATTACTGGTGCAGTAACTAATTTTTTTGCAAAGAATATATATATATAGTTTGTTACTAAGACACTGGTGGACAAATAGTGCTAGTTAACCAAAACAGTAGCAGAGAGCTTGAGTTTCTACCTATGCATTGTTTGATACATAGATACATAGACAGTGTCGGCAGATAAGGGCCTACGGCCCACCCAGTCTGCCCATTTGAGCTTGTAAGTTCGCTTTATGTTTTTCTAGAAGTCTGTTGCCCTTCATCCCTGACCTCCAGAATTCCTTTATGTCTATTCCATGCATTCTTAAATCCTATGATTGTTTCAGCCCTCACCACTTCCTCTGGCAGGGTGTTCCACTTGTCCACCACTCGTTCTGTGAAGAAATTCTTCCTAACGTTTCCTTAATGCCTCTTTCAAGTATCTCCCCATTTTCCAAAAGTCTGCTCCCCTAAAATCCAGGAAACATGTTTTTTTTTACTTTCTTTTTATCCCTCCTTCTCGCCCTCAGCGTTCCACTCCTTCAGGCATTGCTCATGCCATCCATGCCTCCTTGACCTTGAGTCTGCCCCCTAGAGTGCCTCAGTAACTCCTTTTTCTTGCCTCCTACATCCGTGGAACACCTGCACAGCGGGGGTCTGCTCGTGGTTCCTGGACTGGATGCCGTGGAGCAGCCATCATCTAGGCTCACTGAGGATTTTTCCACTTTTTCTCCCTTCCCATCCCCCTTCCCCTGAGGACGTCGGCTCGGGCAAGTGCATGCTGATGCATGCCTGCAAGTGCCTAACAACGTCCTCCCTCCCGGATCCAGCCCTCTGAAGCCTGCGCTCCTTGAGGGACGGTGCTCCCACCGGCCCCAGGGGCGTCAGTGCGTACAGCACCCTGGTAACCCACCCGAAGGAGGAGAGCATCCGTTGGGATGCTCAATCCTCCTTCCCCCTGCAGACCCCTGACAACCCGAGTCTGTGCCCGGACCCGGGTAGCCGGTGTGGTGCGAGGTGTGGCGTCCAGCACCTCAACCCTCAGCATCACCGGGCTGGGTGTGGTTTGGTTCTGCTTCTTCTGTGACTTCAAAACACAATGACTGGTGGTCACTGTTCCCCAGGTGCTCGTCCACTGTTACCCCTATAACACTGTCACTGTTTGTGAGCACAAGGTCCAGTATTGCTTTCTGCCGAGTTGGTTCCATGACCAGTTGCTTGAGGAAGGCACCTTGAAGGGATTCCAGGATAAATCTGCTCTTGGTTGATACTGCTGCTGGGATGCTCCAGTCCATGTCTGGAATATTGAGGTCTCTAACCAGCACTATCTTACCCTTGTCTGCCATCCTTTGGATGGCTAGCATCAGCTCCCTATCTGTTTCTTCCTCCTGGGCTGGTGGTCTATAAACCACACCTGTGTAGATGGCTGTCCCCTTTTTCCTTTGCAGCATAACCCACAGTATCTCTCCCCAATTTTGTTCCTCCTGGATCTCTGTGGCCTTTATGTCATCTTTCACATAAAGTGCCACTCCTCCTCCTCCTCCCTTCCTACCTGCCCTGTCTCTTCTGAATATGTTGTAGCCAGGTATGGCCATCTCCCATTTGTGGTTACCATTACACCAGGTTTCTGTGATGGCCACATTGTCCAGGTCCAACTGCACCATGAGAGCCTTCAGATCCTCCATCTTGTTGCTAAGGCTCCTGGCATTGGCACACATGGCTTTCCATGATTTGAACTCCCTAGACTGTTTAGCTCTTCTACTCCAGCCCCTTCCTTTGTTGTCCTTTATCCCTGGTTCTTCCTGCTGTCTGCCCTTCTGTTGAATCTTGCCGCTTTTCTGCCTATCCACCTCTTGGGTATTTATCTCCATCTTTTGCACACTGCTTTGCAGAGATATCCACTCCTCCTGTTCACTGGTTCCACTGCAAGCTGTGGGGGGGTGGGCAATTAGGTACCTTCCTTGCTGGCCTGCCACCCCCCTTGGCTAGTTTAAATGCTTGTCCATGTAGCATTTAAATTTATCATTGAGTGCTTGGATTCCCCTCCAGGATGGATGCAGGCCGTCAGGTTTGAACAAGCCTCCATCCCTCCAGGTGGTTCCCCAGTCACCAATTAATCCCAAACCCTTCCTCACAGCACCAGTTGATGATGTACATTCCCCAGTGAACCTCTTACCCTATATGTTACTTAATTAATCCAGGACTGTACACCATATAGTTTATGCAATAAGACCAGGGCACTTGGTTGAAGTTTTATTGCCATGTTTGTAGATTTGCCATACTCCTCTCTTTAAATGTACAGGTTATGCCATAAATGCCACTAGGCAATGTATTCTTCTCCCTCTTTACCAGTTCGGTGTTAATTGTACATATTGTATGGCTCACATGTGCTGTGTAATATTTAAAAATGCATTAGAAACTTTTATGGCAAAAAGATCTAGTCCTTTTTCCATTTTTCTGTGGACTTTTGGGGGTGGTCCAAAATTTAGAATGATAGGTATTTGCCAACTGTAGAGTAACACTGTCAAAATAGGGCTAAGGACTACCACCTGAAGATCCTCTTCAGCTCACTACTCCTACTGGACAAGGTCCAAACCTACAAATACTTGGGAGTTACCTTTGACACCATCCTCTTGTTCCACAAGCACATCAAACTACTCTCCTCTACTACCAATGCCAGAATCGGCCTCTTATACTGGCATAAGAACTGTCTGCCACTTGAAGCCCTCCATCTGGCAGTCACATCCTCAATCCTGTCACTTGTAGACTACAGGCTCACAATATACGCTGCCTCTGACCCCACTGTGATGAACAAAATACAGCTGGCAATCCATAAAGCATGCCAGCTTCTCTCCAGTGCAGGCAAATTAATGCATACCTGCACCCTCTACTCCATTGTCAATGTTCTCATGCTAGAGGAAAGGCTTCATTACCAGACATGTCTCCTTACCAAAAAAAATCCACCTGGGCTTGACCCCCGCTGGCGTTACTGCTTCTGTTCTCTCAGTCACCTTCTCAGTAGCCAGTCGCATTGCCACCAAGAATGTTTGGAAGGTACCCAGGGTTCGGACCGCTTTGAATCAAAGATCCTTCCCCTTCAGAGCCCCCTCCTGGTACATTGCCCTCCCCCAGTGCTATCACCTCCATATCCAAACTAGGTCCCTTTAAGACAGCTCTGAAAATGCACATCTTGTCCTCTTGCAACTGCCAGTGTTCCAGGCCTTGCTATAGCACTAGAGGCCAAACCCGGCCACCCACTGACAATGTCTGAAATGAGACAGCACCCAGTCTTCCTCTTCTGAAGCCTACCGGTCCTATGTCTAACATGGTAGCATTATAGCTTATATTTGTGATCAGAATTCTTGACAATGACTCCCTGAGACAGCACCTCGTTATGATTCTAACCATTTTCATCAGCCACTATATTTGGCTACCTAATGTATAGGACAAGTACCTTAACTGGTCATCTATATTACACACCTGTATGACACCATCTTGTAATCCACTGTTATAACTGCAATCTTGTTATAATCTGTTGTTGTTATTGCATCTTAGACTGTATTTGACGTGGAGCCTTTGGAAACGAGTCTATGACTCAAAGGGTTGTAATTCCTATGTTTCTTAAATAAATAAACAAGTAATTACCATAACTGTTGGCAGGATAAGTATCTGCCAACCACAGAGTAACAAGTAGTTACTGAAAATGTTAGCATGATAACCTTTTTATGAGTTTCAGAGTAATAAGCCTGATTTTAGGACTCACATTGCCTAGTTTAGCCACCAGTTGCATTGAATGCATTAACTACCAATTACACTGAATGTGTTTTCTGCTTATTTAATCCTATTTTGTGCATGTAACTTAGAGTTTTACTAATTCTATTAAATTCTGTATGCTATTGGTTATTTTTTTAAACTTTATTTTATTAACTTTTTTCATAATCTATACAGACAAAATTCTACCTAAGGATAGGCAGATTCCACATACTGTACTACATAGTTCAGACACTTATTTAGTACAGGATTGTCGCTGCACTATAGCTTGGCAGAAGACACCAGGAGAAAGGACTGCTGTGTGACTGGACTTCTCTGCTGGGACTAAAGAAGAAGAACTTTTGTACTTGGACCTTTAATTTAGGGTAAAAAAAAACTAACATACAAAACAAAAAAAAAAGTGTGTGTTTGTCTGGGTTAACTGAACTGAATGGGTATCTGAACAGTTATCTAGATGTAAATCTCAGGCGATGGAAAGGACTTAACTGCTGTGAGGTTTAAATTACTTGTAGAAAGATCCAGTAAGTAGGGGGAGTGGCTTAGCTAGAAGGAAGCTACATTTAAAGACTGCCTTAAAAAGATTCTGCTAATAGCTTGGCAGAAGACACCAGGAGAAAGGACTGCTGTGTTACTGGACTTCTCTGCTGGGTCTATATTGCCCTCCTTCCCTCCCCCCCTCCAGCCCCCCACCCAAAGCTAGTTCTATTTTTATAGGCACAGGATTTGACTGACAACAGGAACTTCCTGTTTGGGAGCAGGAAGTGAGTGATCACAGAACCACCAAAGACCCACCATCCTAGAAGGGCAAGAGTAGCTCTCCAGCCCCTCTAGCTACTGGAGGTCTGCCTCTGAGCAAGTAAGTGGTCTACTGAGAAATATAGGATATTCTTGTCTCAGAACAGGACAATCAGGAGCTTAAAGAGGCACACAGGCAGAAAGTAAGGAGAGAAAAAAAACAGAGGAAAGAGTAAGGATTGCAAACAGTTAAGGGGCCAGAAATAAGACATGATTGGAGTGGTGCAGTGCAGTGGATGTGGAGCAGCAGTCTTCCGGAGACGTTCTGGAGGATGCGGTGTTGTCCCATCTGTAGGCACCTCTCTGGGCTGAGGAAGGAGGTTGCTCATCTCCAAGCTGAGTTGGCCAAGATTTGTGGGACCTCCTCTTCCATCCAGGGACCACCAGTGCCTCTGCCATTGCCTCAAAGGTTGCCAAGAAAGAGGCGCGGTTGGACCACAGTGGGCTCAGGGAGTGTGAGGGTGGTGGAACAGAGGCGCATCCCTTCAGTTGTACCTCTCCACAATTCCTATGCTATTCTGGCAAAGTGTGGTTCCTCTATGGAGGCACCCGCAGTGGAGACCAAGGAGGATGCTGGGAACCTCCACAAAGGAGACCCACAGGAGGGTGACAGGGGACCCTGCAGGGGAAGGAAACAACTCCTGATGGGGGACTCCATTGTTAGGAAGGTAGAACTGGGGGAGGAAGGGAGAGGGAGGTAAGGCCTGCCTGGTGCCATGGCTTGAGGGACAGGGGTGAATCCTCAGGATTGCCAGAGCAGCTGCACAGGGAGGGAGTTGGATGTCATTGTCCACCTAGGGACAAATGACCTGGCTAAGAAAGAGATTAGAAAGTGCAGGAAGAGTTTGTGGAATTGGGGAGGGCCTTAGTCAAGTAGCACACAGGTAACCTTCGGAGGTGCTGCCCATCTATGGCATAGGAGAGGCTAGGGTGTTCCCACCATGGGATTCAATCAGTGGTTGAAAACTGGTGTGGGCTCGAGAGATTGGCTTCATGGGGACTGGGGTCCACCTGGGTGATACAAGCCTATACTGCGCATGATGGGCTGCATCTGTCAGGAGGGAACCAGGATCCTAGGTGATAGGTTTAAATGCCATTGGAAAGCTTTTAAACTAGCCAAGGGAGGAGCACTGGAAAGACACTCAAATCCTAGCCCCAAATAATCACGGTAGTAAGTGCGGCAAACACCAACATAGAGGTGTTGATAGGGAGAAGGGCAGGGTAAATGGAGAAGTAACAAAGGCAAGAAGGACAGGGATGGGGCAAAAGGGAGTAAGGCCATCAGGAAATGGAGGGTAATGAGTACCAATGCCCGTAGTCTGGGCAACAAGCTCCCTGAGCTGGTGGCCTTGATGGAAGAGGGATGCCTGGATATCGTAGTAGTCACAGAAACATGGTACACAGAGAACCATGACTATGATGTTAACATACCAGGGTGCACATAACCTACAGGGAGAGACAGGCAGGGAGAAGAGGGGGAGGAGTAGCTCTATGTAAAGGAAGGGATAAAGCAACTGAACAAAAAGAGTAAACAGGGAGGAGAGGAGGCACTGTGGGTCACCTTGGAGACTGGAAAGGGCACCACAATCCGCACAGGGGTTGTGTACAGACCCCCATGTCAGGGGGAGGGAATGGACAAGGATATGGTAGAAGGCATTCTTAGAATGATGGAGAAAGGGGAGATACTGTTGATGGGAGACCTGAATATGCCAGATGTTAACTGGAGCACATTTGCTGCAGCCACATCCAAGAGCAGGGCCATTCTTGATGCCCTACAGGTGGCAGGCATTAGACAGCTAGTTTTGGAACCCACTCGTGAGGAGCAATCTTAGACCTCATATACTCTCAAATGGGGCAGTGAGAGGATCTCAGATCTAGAAGTGGGTTGCCATCTGGGGACAAGTGACCATCAAACAGTGTGGTTCACATTAAACTCAGCTACAGAGTCAAGCCATACAAAAGTGAGGGTACTGGACTTTAGGAGGGCTGACTTTGGCAAGATGGGAGAGTGCCTCAGAAAAGCACTAGCAAACAGGCTAGAAGGAGGTGTGGAGCAACAATGTGGAATCATCAAAACTGCCATCACAGAGGCAACAAGCCTTTGTGTAAAGCAAATAAACAAATCAAAACAAAAGAAAAAGCCACTATGGTTCTCAAAAGAGGTGGCTGTGAAAGTCAGGAAGAAAAAGATAGCATTCCAGAAGTATAAGGAAATACAGAAGGAGCAGGACAGAGAGCTGTACCAGTTAAGGCAGAAGGAAGCAGGGAGGAAGTCAGAATAGCAAAGGCCCAAACTGAGGAAAAGATAGCCAACTCAGTTAAGAAGGGGATAAAACCTTTTATAGGTACATCAGTGAGCGTGAAAGACAAAGGAGAGATAGTGAGGCTGAATAGAATGAGCGGTGGGTGGGCAGAGGGACAGTGAAAAGCAGGGATACTGAACGAATATTTCTGCTCAGTATTCACAAAAAGGAGGAGAAGTGCCTAATCCAATTAACAGAAGCACTCTTGATAGGGTCGATCCCAGTCCTTTCACAGAAGAAAGGGTTCTGCAAGAACTCCTAAAACTGAAGGTGGACAAAGCAATGGGGCCTGATGGAATTCACCCCAGAATTCTAAAAGAATTAAGGGAGGAACTAGTGAAACCACTGGCTACTCTTTTTAATAAATCATGGAAGGATGGTGTGGTACCCGAGGACTGGAGGAAGGCAGATGTAATTCCCCTTCACAAAAGTGGGACCAAGACAGAGGCAGGAAACTACAGACCTGGTAGTCTGACCTCTGTGGTAGGGAAAGTGATAGAGTCACTTCTGAAAGAAAGAATAGTTGAGTACCTAGAGGCCAGTGGAGCACAGGACCCAAGACAGCATGGGTTCACAGCGGGAAGGTCATGTCAGACGAATCTAATAGATTTCTTTGACTGGGTGACCAAAGTAGTAGACCAGGGAGGGGCTGTGGACGTGGCCTCTTAGACTTTAGCAAGGCATTTGACACAGTCCCACACAAAAGATTAATAGTCAAATTAACCAGCCTGGAAGTGGGTCCCAGGGTGGTAGCCTGGGTAAAACATTGGCAGCAACAGGACACAGAAGGTAATTGTAAATGGAGTCCACTCTGAAGAAAGAGGGGTTACTAGTGGGGCAACTGAGGGTTCAGTATTGGGTCCAGTCCTTTTAATGTCTCTCATCAGTGACATTGCAGAGGGACTGGAAGGAAAAGTATGCCTTTTGCAGATGACACAAAGATCTGCAACAGGATTGATACACAAGGAGGCGTGGAAAGGATGAAAAGGACTTGGCAAGGTTGGAGGAATGGTCAGAAGTATGGCAGCTAGGATTCAATGCAAAGAAGTGCAAAATAATGCACCTGGGAAACAAAAACCCAGGGGAAGAATACACAATGGGTGGGGAGGTAGTAACAACAACAAAAAAGAAAAGGGACCTGGGGGTAATCATATCAGATGACCTTAAGGTTAGCAAGCAATGTGAGAAGGCAGTAGGGAGGGCTGGTGGTATACTGGGATGTATAGGGAGAGGCATCAGCAGCAGAAAACAGGAAGTTGTTATCCCTCTGTACAGACAGTTGGTGAGACCCCATCTGGAGTACTGCGTCCAGTTCTGGAGACCCCATCTGCGCAAGGACATAGACAGGATAGAGGTAGTCCAGAGGAGGGCAACTAAAATGGTGCAGGGTCTGCAAGAGAAGCCATATGAGGAGAGACTAAAGGAGCTTAATATGTATACCCTTGAGGAAAGAAGGGAGAGGGGGCATGATAGAAACTTTTAAGTACCTCAGTGGAATCAACAAAGTCCAAGAGGGTAGCATCTTTCAGAAAAAGAGACTTGCAAGAACACGGGGGCACAATTTAAAGATAGAAGGAGGGCAGTTCAGGGGCAATGTGAGAAAGTATTATTTCACAGAGAGGGTAGTGGATGCATGGAACAGCCTTCCTGAGGAGGTTGTGGGGGTCTAAAACTGTGGGAGAATTCAAGAATGCATGGGACAGACATAAGGCAATTCTTGTGGGGGGTAGGAAGAAATAGGCTGTTGGTTAACTAGGATCTGCGGCCTATCAAGTAGGTAGGGAAATGGGCAGACTAGATGGGCCAAGCGGTCCTTATCTGCCGTCAAAGTCTATGTTTCTATGTAGTCTGTGTTTCTATTCTTCATTTTACCACCATGGGGACTATGCACTGAAAGTCTAACACAGTATTTTAACTCTCAGTGAGCCTTTTATAGCAGCCAATGCAAAAACTCGATAACATCAACTTACTACATAGGATTCTTAACCAGGCTAACTATAACTCTTCTGTCAGCTTTGTACTATGTAATGAACTTAAACTTGTCTGCGTTTCACAAGCTCTTAATTATCGTTACTCCCATTTGGGACTCCCTTCCATCCACTCCTGCTTTTATTTAACCACTCGGCAGTCTGATCATCCTAAGTCATTTCCTATCCCAAACCATTGATATCGGAGGAGTTAGCAGTACAAATCTATTGTGCAGAATACTGTAAACAGTTGCTTTGGCTTCTCGGAAGGAACTAGAAGGGGACAGGATCAGTTGTGTTCCAGTATAGTAGCTGCTTCTTGTTGTTTTTACAGGATTTCTTGTGGATTTTACTTGGTAGAATGTTATTTCTTTCCTTTTTTACTTCTAAGGGGCTAGCAGGGTATTGTTTTGGGGCTGTTGGAAGTTTGAAAACTGATTTGATGGCTGTAAGTGGGCTCATTTGTTGGATGTTTCACTGTGTAACAGGCTGCACGGGTGGAGGCCTATTTCTTCTGATTTAAAACCTATTTGGTGGGATTTGCTTGGGGCTGGTTCTTTGGCTGCAGGGCTTGGAGGGGCAGACGCAGGGCTGATACACTCTCTCGAGAGTCGGATGTAGGCACAAATCCCACCCTCCCTCCCCAGAGCTCTGCTTATTTATAGGGGAACACCTGCCCTGCAATTGGAGGAAAAGGCTGCAGGTGCAGCTCATGTAGTTCTAGCCACTGGGGGTTGGATTTAAAGGCTGGGAGAGAGGAGCTTAGGGGGTTGTTCACTTCCCTTATAAGTTTACTGTGTTGTACTGAACCTAGTAACAGGGTTACTGGTTTACTGTGGGACTGTATCTAGAATTAGTAGGTGACCTGATTAGGCAGTAGGGGTGTATCTTGGACTAGTGGGGAACCTGGTGGCTCACCCAAGGAAACCTACCTGGAGGGGGATGGGACCACATGTCATTAGGGATGGCATCTTTGGGAGGGTGGTGGGGTGGACAGGGTGTGGGGCAGCCATGATACTGGACTGGGCTTGGAAGTTCGGTGGTTGCTCAGTGTGTGCTACCAGCTGGCACAGCTTAGGGAGGAGGTTGCAGGATTAGGAGACAGCTGGGGGAAGGGGAGGTATGGTTGGGGAGGAGGCAGGGGATCTCCCGAGAGTTTGCAAGCACTAGGAGTGAGGGGCATGGGAAAGGAGTGCAGGAGTATACTCTGGGGTCACACAGGGACCCTGGCAGAGGGGGCCCCAAAGGAGGACACTACCAAGGAAGCAGGCAGGTAACTGGGGACTCTCACAAAGGGGGGCCAGAGGGACAACATTCTCAGGGAAATAGGCAAATGGACGGGGCTGGACAGAAGGAAGCAAGGCGAGGAGGTGGATTGGACCTTACGCTCAGTAACCGCTTCAATTCTCTTCTTCTGCTTGAGGATGAGGGGGGTGATGTAGCCATGATAAGGGTGGTTAGAGATGGAAAGGGAGTGGGGGCAGGAGGCGAAGGCCAGAAATGCGGAGGAACAGGGGGGAACCTGGAATGCAGGAAAATGGGGGTAGCAGTGAATCAGAGCAGGAGGGCCGGGGGAAGAGGGAGGAAAGCGCAAGAGGAAGGACCAGTTGGGAGGAAAGGGCATGGAGAAGGACCAGAAGTACAAGGAGGATACAGTAAAGGGAGCTGAGGGTTTAGGCCAGGGAGCACGACAAGCAGGAGGACTAGCGGAGACAGGAAGGAAGGGAGGACAAGCCAGGCTAGTTAGCGGGATGGGGGAGAAGGACCAGTGCAGACAGTGAGGGGGCTTTAGCAAGGTAAGAAGAATACTCGGGAGGAGGAGGAGGCATAGGATCGGAGGGGAGGGAGTGGCTAGGGTAAATAAGGAGGGGGCGGCATGTGGCACCCAGATAGTGGGAGGAACAAGAAGCCGGATGGTTGGAGGGGCTGGTAGAAAGGATGAGGGACATGGAAGAGGGGGAATGGAGGAAAAGAAGCAGTCAGAGTGCTCCTGTTGGGGGATTCTATGATCAGGGGTATCAAATGGGATAGGGAGGGAGAAGCCTGGCCAGTTAGAACAAAATGCTTCCCTGGACTAATGGTGCACAGGGCCAAGCATGAGGTATATCAGCTGGCAAAGGATTGTGGGGGTTCTCCGGACATACTGGTCCACCTGGGTACAAATGACACTGAAGGAAATTGTGAGCTAGAGATACAGGCGCGGTTCAGGGAGCTTGCCAGGGTCTGTCATGACATAGAATGCACAATTTCCTTCTTGGAAATCCTGCTGGTGCCAAGGGCTAGTGGGAAGCACAAAAGGAAGATTAGGGAGATAAACCAGTGGCTCAGGGAGTGGTGTGAGGCCAGAGGGTATGGGTTGATGGGGGATTGGGGGAGACCTGGGAGGATAAGGAGCTATATGCTAGAGATAGGCTCCATCTCAATTTGGAGGGGAGGGGAATCCTTAAGTTGAAAATAGAGGGGTTCATTGGTGAAAGTGGGGTTTAAACTTGTGAAGGGGGGGATGGGAGAAAAGGCTGTCGAGGGGGGTCCAATAAAGGAGGGACTCTGTCTCCACCCCCCTGGGGAGCTGGAGGAATGCGGGAAAAAGACGACTGGTAAAGTGCAGACCAGGAGAAAGCGGAATCCCCATGGGAACACGAGCAGGGGAAATGGAAGTATAGGGAAAGGGTGGAAGGTAGTCCTGCTAAATACCAGGAGCTTGGGCAATAAAATGCCTGAGCTCCAGGCGATGCTAACTGAGGGAGCGGTGGATGTGGTAGTGGTCACTGAGACCTGGGCCACCGCAGGACACGACTGGGACCTGAACCTGGAGGGTTACACTATGTTCAGGAAGGACAGGGGGGAGGGAAAGGGAGGAGGGGTAGCAATGATAGTCAAAAATTGCATTGACATAGGGGGAGTAGAGGAGGCGGAGGGAACCATGGAGATGATTTGGGTCACCTTGATAACAAGGGGGGCAAGAGAGTAAAAATAGGAGTTGTGTATAGACCCCCTGCCCTGGCGGAGGAGCTGGAGGAGAGTCTGGTGGCAGATGTTGGGGGACACTGCAGATTGGGCAGGGGAAGGGTGGTGGTGTTGGGGGACTTAAACATGCCAGGAATAGACTGGGAGACTATGACAACCTCGGTGGCCAAGGAACAGAGGTTGTTGGATGTCTTTCAAGATGCATTCCTAACTCAGCAGGTGGGGGAACCGACCAGGGAGGCGTGGGTGCTGGATGTCGTCCTGGCAGACAGTAACCAGATTGGTGGCCTGGAGGTAAGAGACCCATTGGCGGGGAGTGACCATGCCACAGTCTGGTTCTGCCTGGACCTAGGAGGGGTAGAAGGCTGCACAAAGACAGAGGTAACTGACTTCAGGGGGGTGGATTTTAAGGAAATGGGAAAGATCCTTAAGGAGCATTTGGATGTGATTGGGTCAGACATGGATGCTGACAGTAGGTGGGAAATCATCAGGAGAGGGCTGCAGGATGCTACCAGCACCTGTGCAAGAGTAAGACGAAAATGCGGTAGGGCCCAAAACCCTGCTGGTGGACCAGGGAGGTCCAGGAGGTGATGCAGGGAAAGAAGGCAGCCTATAGGCAATTCAAGTGCTCAAGGAGTGAAAGGGATTGAAGGTAGTATGAGCTGATGGCTAGAAGGGCCACTAGGGTGGTGAGGGCGGCTAAGACAAGGAAGGAGCAGAACCTGGCCAGGGAAATTAGGAGAGGGAACAAGGGGTTCTTTAGATACGTTGGGGAAAAACGAAGGGTGAAGGGGCAGATTAGCAGGATTAAAACAGGGGAGAGATGGGCACAAGACCCGGGGGAGCAGGCTGAGGTACTAAATGAGTACTTCATCTCAGTTTTCACCAAGGAAAATGGTGGTGCTGCATCATACATGGGAAGAGACAGTGATACTGAGGAGGGGAGGACCCTTACTGATCAGTGGGTCTGGGCAGAGGGGGAGGCATCACTGGCAGGAGGGGGGAAGGCTAAGCAGGGAGAAGAGGTAGCGGAAGTGGAAATCACAGCAGAGAGTGAGGGAAGCCCTTAGGTCCCTTAAGACGGAGAAAGCACCGGGGCCAGATAAATTACATCCCAGAGTGCTGAAGGAACTTGCGGATGTCCTGGCGAAACCCCTGGCGGAGCTTTTCACCATCTCTCTGAGGACAGGGTGGGTGCCCCAGGACTGGAAGGTGGCGCATATAGTGCCTATCCACAAGGGGAGGATCAAGGGAGGTGGCAGGGAACTACAGGCCTGTCAGCCTGACATCGGTGGTGGGCAAGGTGATGGAGGGCACTGTCAAGGAGAGGCTGGGGGGGGACCTAGAAAAGTCAGGGTGCCTGGACGATAGACAGCATGGATTCGTCCCGGAGAAATTGTGTCAGGCAAACCTTGTGGAGTTCTATGACTGGGTGACAAGTGCCTTGGACCTGGGTAGACCAGTGGACGTCCTCTTTCTAGACTTCAGCAAGGCATTTGACTCTGTTCCTCATGAGGGCCTGTTGGATAAGCTGGGAAAAATAGGGATGGGGAACCAGATGATCAGATGGATAGGCAATTGGCTCCAGGACCGGACCCAGAGGATCATAGTTGGTGGGATAATCTCATCCCCAAGGATGGTCATTAGTGGGGTCCCACAGGGATCAGTCCTTGGGCCCCTACTGTTCAACGCCTACGTCTCTGACATAAGGACAGGTTTCAGGAGTGAGATGAGTCTCTTTGCAGATGACTCAAAACTGGGGGCGGTGGTGGATGGGGAGGAGGGGAGGGTGACCCTACAGGGGGACCTGGATGCTCTGGAAAGATGGTCTAGAAAGTGGAAGCTGAGGTTCAATGCAGGGAAATGTGAGGTACTGCACCTGGGGGCCAGAAACCCAGGCCAAGTGTACACCCTGGGGGGGAAAAATGCTACAAGTCTCGATGGCTGAGAGGGACCTGGGCGTGGTGGTGGATGTCAAGATGAACAACTCGGAGACTTGTAGGAGGGCAGCAGCCAAGGCCAACAGGATGCTGGGATGCATCACTAGAGGGATCACCTCCAGAAGGAGGGAAGTGATACTCTCTCTGTATAACTGCTTGGTGAGCCGCACCTCAGTACTGCATGCAGTTTTGGAGGCCACATAAAGAGGACATTAAACTCCTGGAGAGGGTCCAGAGGAGGGCAACCAAAATGATTTGGGGCTTGGGGACAGGACCTATGAGGAGGCTCGAAGAGCTAAATATGACACACTGGAAGAGAGAAGGGACTGGGGGGACATGATAGAGGTCTTCAGGTACATGAAAGGGGTAAATAGGGAGAAGCAGTCAGGGTGCTTGAGGGAAGGAGGAGGGGCCACTAGAGGGCATGGGTGGAAGCTGGAGGGGGGAAGATTCAGGGGAGAAAGGAGGAGGTGCTACTTCACTGAGAGGGTGGTGGAGCCATGGAATGCGCTGCCTAGGGGGCTGGTGGAGGCAGAGACAGTGGAGGGGTTCAAGAGGGGGTGGGACAGGTACAGGGGAAGGGTTCTGGAAGCAAAATCCAATGCAGCGGGAATATCTGGAACTGGGAAGGGAGAAGCCAGAGAAGGCAAGTGGGGCAGCAAGGTCAGCTCCCAGGGTGGGGTCTGACCAAACTAGCAGATGCAAAAGACTGTTAGGCCTATTCTGCTGGCATTTTAGTATGTTAGTAAACCCAACTGTAGCTTTGACACCCATCATACTCACTGTGGCCTCAGATGCTTCTCAAGTCATGCCTGATCTCCCTGACCAGCTCCATGAAGCAATCATTCTTAAAATCACTCACCAGGCACCATCTTAATGGCACAGTAGTTTAAGTATGATATGCCCTGCTCGTCTACCATTCTTAATCTAATTAACACCCCCAACATCACAACTTATGACTAACCCTCAAAACATTTAACTGTATTTGCAAGTACCAACAATTGATCAAACACTGTAAACCTCAAGTTTTAAGAGCCAGAGGAAAAAAAAACACAAGCACCACATTTCACACAAAATATTTCATTCCCAGAATATGCAGTGTCAGCCCTGACCCCTCAGTGAGGTGTCCATTTCCCCCTTCTCAACCACACTGCAGCCGCCAAATAGGTGCTTCTTTTTTTTTTTCAGGCAGGAAATGATGTGAAATGTTATGTCTCCCATGCTCCTTTCCCAAGCTCTATAACAGTCTCAAATTGTACTTACAGCTCAAATCATGCCTCAGTCGGCTTCATTTTTGGAGTCAAGGCCTTCTCTGTTGGGTTGTTTGTTGTGGACTTGGACCTTAGTGATGCACACCCCAGCTGCTTTAGGATCTGTGAAGGCGCACATCTTGTCCTGCAGGGTGAACTGAAGCCTAGCTGGGAAACTTAGCCTATACTGAATAGTTAAGGCTCGTAGCTTCTGGTTGACTCCTTTGAAGGACCTCAGGTCATTGGGGAGCTGGCAAGGGTGGGGGAGGGAGGGAGGGAGCAGGATTGGCATTCTACCGGCAACTCTCCTCTGTCAGGGAGGTTGTCACCGCCCCATAATTCTGCTGCCACTGGGTGGAGGTCCAATGTCAGCATAGGCAAAAAAGGGCAACAAGTAGGGAAGGCATCTTGAAGGGTGGTGTGCGCGTGCCTCCACACGCATGTGCACAAACCCGAGACGGGGCAGGCTTAACTGGGGGAAAAAGACCATAAAATGTAAATAAAAAAAGGGAATAGTCTGGGGAAAAATAGAAGTCTGGCCCCCTTATACTCAATCCTCCCCTGGTCCCTTGCCACTCTTAATATCCTGTCCAGCATGAAAGAAGATTGTGTGACCATCAAGATGATGCGGGGGCCCTCCTCTGCACTGTGAACCCTTCTCAGTGTGATTCTATAGGCTTTGATGAATACTGGAGCAAATCCCAACCTTAGGGCCTCTGACATCCATTTCTCCAGAAAACTCTCTGGGACATCCACCTCTACCCCCCTCTGACATGCCTAACAGTCTAATATCTGGAGCACAGACTGAGTTCTTTTATTGTTCAATCTGGGCTTTCAGCAGGCCCTGCTCCTTCAACAAGGTTGCCACCACTGTTAGGGCTTTCCCTGCATTTTGATGTGAGTCCTCCACAGATGGACCCATAGCCTCCACTGTAGTTTCCCCTATAATCAGTTTGTCGGAGTAGGAGTCAAACATTTTATCTAACATGTGGATTGAGTTTGTCAGTGCATTCACTGCTGATTGTAATGACTTGAGAGATGCGGGCAATCAGTCTGGTACAATTGGAGGTAGTTTAGGCCCCTGAGCTTGAGACAGACCTGCTCCTGAGGAATCTTGTTTTTGCATATTTCTGGGTCAGCCCATCTTTCAAAAAAGTTTTACTTGCTGAGCAGTTTTGTATTATTTACCTACTTTCATTTTGCCTCCTTGGCTAGGGGTGGTAGTCCTATGGATCCCCTATCTTCAGGCTTCCTTTTTCTTGGCTATTGCCTCGGACCCAGTCAGAACTGGAACCCTTTTTGCCCTGCCATCCCAGGTCATTTCACAGCAAGGATTTATCCCACACATTGTGGAGACCTGGAGGCCAGGGGCTGAAGGGGAGCTGACTTGAATGGGTCCGCATCGGTGCTGATGATGTCTGCCGTCACTCGCGCTGGAGGATTAGTGTTTGTCCTTTTAGTGCCCCCCATGGTGCGAGCATGCAGTGGCATCAAGGGCACTCCTGCACACGTGCCTGCCCGCATTATGCCCGATTCCTGCTCGCGCCAGCCCACACGTCGATCCCTGAGACTGCACTAGCCTCCAGTCACTGCCAGGAGCCAGTGGCTCAGCGATCGTCCCCACCCTCCTCCCTCCTCCCCAAAGGAGGAGAACTGTCCATGGGATGCTCAGTCCTCCTCCCCCCAGCTGACCCGCTGAGACCCGAGGTTGCTGCCGACCCCATGTCGTCGGCATGGGAAGAGGTAAGATGCCAGCACCTCAGCCCTCTACGCCACCGGGCCGTCGATGCAGTGTTGTATTATTAACCTGTAGATCCACTGAGAGTTGCAATAAAACCAGTCAGAATATTCATGTAAATCAATTTTAAACTCATTGTTGAGGAGCTCATGATGAGGCGACTTTTCTGCTGGGCTGCTAGCTCCCCTCCCACCCGCTAGTGGTTATTTTTAAGTAGATCTTGGTGCCCTTTTTGGTCTGTTTCAATTGGTGATGGCAGTAGTATCATTTCTGGGAAAATAAAGTATCCCCTTATTAAGGCCTTTATTCACTTCCACCAGTGGCTGGCTCCACACTATGTTTGAGCATCCAGCTATCGGGCCAAACAACCCAACATTGTCACCTTAGCCAATTTAAGCTTGTTACCTGGAGCTGGGGTGGTTCTGCCAATAACACCATCATGGTGATACAGTTGACACACAGGCAGTGCCACACTGATGGTAGAAGAGGGATTCTCAAGCCTACATAGTGGATTTTAAGTCCAGAGGGTTCCCCTTTTGAAGTTTTACCTGGCGAACAGCCTAATCAAGGCTCTAAAAGCAGCCATCTTTCCAGTTGGCCAGTATGGATGACCCAGAACTAGGATCCTTCCAGGAGGTGAGTGACTCTAGTGAGATGCATTGCTTTCAACAAGATGGGGTGAGGATACCCAGACCCATCTCCATGCCTGAGGCATTCACATGATGTGATCATGAATGGTTGGACTGGGCAGACCAGTTCGATTTGGCTGCTGAAGTAATGGCTGGAATAACGAGAGATGGATCTGCTTCATTACTCTGCTGTTCAAAGGATGGGCTCATGAGGTGTACCCGGGCATTGCACCTAAAGACCGCACCAGCTACCAAAGGCTGAAACAAAAGATGAAGCAATATCTGGAGTAGGGCTGGACAAACAGTTCCTCTCAAAATCAGAACCCCTGGATCCAGTGCGCTTACCCACAGACTCGGATAAATACGGACTTCACTGCAGAAGTCTGATTCCAGGTCTGTGGTAAACCGTGGAGCACGTCTTTTTGTGCTTTAGTAGACTGTTGCCATAGGGATGCAGTTGGCACACCACACTTCAAATACAGGTGGCCTGCCACATTCAATCAGGCAGCAGCTGTCAACTAAAGTCATGTGATACACTTACAGTATATATAAGTATGGTGAGTGTGCAATGCAGCTGAGAGGAGTGAGTGAGTGAGATGGAGGGGAGTGTGTTGGTTGAGAGGCATGCTACAAAGCTTTTGGGGAAAAAATAAAATTCAGTTAAACCTTTTGTGTTTGTGAGTGTGACTTATGAGTCAGAGGGGAGAGAGAGAGAGAGGAGAGAGAGGGAGACTTACTAGGGCAGAAAATCTTATTCTTGTTCCATCAAGAGAAGTCACCATGAGACAGAGAACCAGAAAGAGAGAGAGAGACTTTTAGTGGGGGCCATAAATGGAATTCCAGTGACAGAAATCACAAATAATTCGAGAGGAGTCACTATGAGAGATAGAGATAGATAGATAGACTTTTAGTGGGGGCCATAAATTTAGAATTACAGTCACAGAAATCACAAATAATTCGAGAGGCATCACTATGAGAGAACGAGAGGTAGATAGATAGACTTTTAGTGGGGGACATAAATTTAGAATTACAGTCACAGAAATCACAAATAAAACTTCTTTATTATTCTTGGTGGTCCATCAAGAGGAGCCATGAGAGAAACAAGGAGAGAGAGAGAGAGAGAAAGAGACTTACTAGCCAAGTGGCCTGGGGGCCAAATAGATTACAGGGCAGGCACAAATAAATCTTTGACTTTATTCCTGTTGTTCCATTGAGACATGAGAGAGAGAGACAGAAAAAGAGAGAGAGAGAGGGACGTTGTGCATTGGGGGCCATAAATAATAGAACTACAGTCAGAAATCAAAAATAAAATGAATCTTTATTATTCTTGTTGTTGCTTTAGCAGAGAGATAGAAAGAGAGAGACTTACTGGAAGCCATAGATTATAGTCACCAATCATACATAAAATTAATATTTTTCTTGTTGTTCCATTGAGAGAAGTCACCAGAGAGAGAGAGAGAGACAGAAAGAAAGAGAGACTTACTGGCCCATAAATAGATTATAGTCACAAATCACACCATAAAAATCTTTATTCTTGTTGTTCCATCGAGAGGAGTCATGAGAGAGAGAGAGAGATTAAATGCATTTTTAACATTATTCTTGTTGTTCTATCGAGAGGAGTCATGTGAGAGAGAGAGACAGAAAAAAGAGAGAGAGAGAGAGAGAGAGAGACTTAGAGGGGGCCATAAACAGAATTACAGTCACCAATCACAAATAAATCTTTCTTATTCTTATTGTTCCTGCGAGAGGAGTCATGAGAGAGAGAGAGAGAGAGAGACAGAAAAAGAGAGAGACTTACTGGGGCCCATAAATAGATTACAGTCACAAATCACAAATTAAATAAATCTTTATTCTTGTTCCAGTGAAAGGAGTCACGACTCCAAGAGAGAGACAGACAGAAAAAGAGAGAGAGAGAGAAAGACTTACTGAGGGCCATAAAAAAAAAAGATGAAAAATACTATTAATCTGAGCCAAAGGCTGAGCCTGTTGCAGGGCAGTCACACTGCTGTTGGTTGGGGTGACCCTGTGGAGGGTAAAGTGATAGACTGGTACTGCTGGGTGGCAGACAGACTGGGTGCTGTCTGCTGTAGGCCATCAATGTTCATGTATTAAAAAAAAATACTTTTCTGACAAAAACAAAGAAGTTGCTGAGCCTGTGCTGCTGGCTATGGGGGGCCCAGGGGATGTTGTGACCTGTAGCAACTATTTTTTTGTTTAAATCCGAGAACGAGAAAGCAAAATCCACAAGGTGGCTTCACTCATTAATTTATTGTGACTTTTGCAAATAGACACAACAACGCAAGTATACAAGTGTCGTCATCATTCATTCCATCCATTATTCCTTATCCTTTTTACTTCTGTCGTATAACCAACCATACCATACCAGTGTGAGGCAGGTGTGTCTGCATCACCAGTTTAAATTCTGAGGCTGTGGAAGTACACACTGTTGAGCAAGAGTTACTGAATACAGTTAGTCACCGAACAGTAATAGTAGGAGTCATTCAATATGCTAAGCTTGGAAGGAAGTAGTTGTGGTGTTGGTGTGCTGTGTGCATTAAATTCAGCCCTGCATGGTGTGGGGGTCAGAGGACACTAGGTACTTATTAGGAGAGATCTTTTTACATGTTAGAATTAAAAATAAGAAAAAATAGATCAAAATATTGAGGTGCATTCTCAGGTAGGCAGTGGCACTACAGTTTCAGGGCCAAAGGACAGCAGTCAGTTTACACAGGGACAACAAACTCAAACCCCAAAAAGTGATTCTGGTAACTCTAAAGTTTTGTCTTCCAAATGAATGCTTAAATCCAAAAGTGTATCTGTTGGATCAGTCCCAATTAAAAAAAGGTTATGTAGTTGAAACCAAAGGGTTAGTGGGTACCACCCACAGAGGCACCCCAAGGTTTCATCGGTTTTTCAGAGTTTTTAAAGACTATAGTCCATATACTCGCCATTTATTTATGTATATCCGTGAATATTGTTTTTGATCATATATTGATCAATTTGCTTCTTAAAGGAATCCATTGTTCTACTAACTATTATCTCTATTGGCAGCCTATTCCAGATCTTAACCACTCTCACCATTAGCCAGTACTTTTTTCTCAGAGTTTTGAACCTATCTAATTTAATTTGCAGTGGATGAGCTCGAGGACCATAGGGTTGATCCTTAGTACAAGATTTAGCTGTTCCCAAAGTGTAGGGTCATTTAATGCCCTATATATTAAACTTAGATCGCCTCGCATTCTTCGATATTCCAAGGTATATAGGCCCAAAGTTGTCAGCCTCAGTTCATACTCCTGCCCCTGAACACCAGCTATCCTCCTTGTGGCTCTCCTTTGTACCCTTTCCAAGGATCTTATATCACCCTTGCCCCCTGGTGCCCAAAACTGGGCACAGTACTCCATATGAGGGCACACCAAAGATGTGTAGAGTGGTAAGAGAACTTCCCTATTATTGCTCTTTAAATGTTTATTTATACAATATTGTATGTTGCTAGCCTTTTTCATTATGTGATTATAATGTGGCCTGAAGCTTTGGCTATTACATATTCTGACTCCCAGGTCACTTTCTTCGGTGACAACCTGCAATAATTCATTTCCCAGCCTGTACTGAAAATGCATATTATTTTTACCAATATGCATAACTGTACATTTCGTTACATTGAATGTTGACCCTTGATTTTGTGCCCATTCATCCAAACTGTTTAATGCAGTCTGGAGAATGTTAGCATCTTATATACCATTTATCACCTTACCCACTCGAGTATCATCAGCAAATTTTGATAGCCACACCTCCGATGTAGAATGCATAGACCCTATATAAATGCTAAACAAACATGGCCCCAACACGGAGCCCTGTGGGACACCACTGGTCACATCTATCCATCCTGAATATTCTCCTTTTACACAAACTCTCTGTTGTCTTCCCATAAGCCATGACTTAATCCAATGAATAATATCAGAACGTATCCCCATATTACTAAGTGCATCAATCAGTTTATTATGTGGCACTTTATCGAAGGCCTTGGCGAAGTCCAGGAAAACCACATCCACAGAACTCCCATCATCGACGGCCTTGTTTACTTTACCGTAAAATTCAAGGAGATTCGTCTGACATGATCTGCCCTTTACAAATCCATGCTGTGTATAGTCTGTTTTTCCAGTTTGCTGTTGAAAGTCCAAAATGTAATCTTTTATAATACCCTCCAGTACCTTACCCAAGACCGAAGTCAGGCTAATTGGCCTGTAATTTTCCACATTCTGTGTTGATCCCTTCTTATGTATAGGGACAACCTCTGCCTGTTTCCATGCCTTTGGTACATCACCCTCACTAATGGATTGTTGAAACAGACAAGTGATAGGGCCTGCCAGTTGATCTGACAATTCCTTTAATACCCTAGGGTGTAAATCGTCGGGACCTTGGGCTTTGTTCTGGTTCAGAGACTCTAATCTTTTTTTAACATCACATTCTGTAAGGGTAATAATTGGTTTCCGAGATGCCGTGTAACTATGGGGTATAGTAATTATAGGATGATTGAAAACTGAAGCAAAATAGTTATTATAGTGCTCTGTCATCAATTGGTTATCCACTATAACAGTTCTATCATGTTTTCTTAAGGGGCCAATGTTCCTTATATTACCCCTTTTATTATTAATATAAGAGTAAAAGGATTTATAATTGTCCTTTACCCTGGTAGCCAGTTTGTATTCATAGTTCTTTTTAGCTTGTTCAATATGCTTTTTAGTGACCTTTAGACATTTTTTATATTTTGCTCAACTACCCTCGTCTCCACTTAATTTAGCTATTCTAAACATTCTGTTTTTTTTTCCTTATTTCCTTTTTAATTTTAAATGTCATCCATACAGGGAGAGATTTCTTTACTGTATCGTATTTATTTAAAGATGGGACATATGATTTAACCAGGTCTTGCAGTTTTTTTTGTAGTTTGTCCCACATTACTGAAAGAGAGGTATCCTTAAATTCGTTCTTCCAGTTCCATTTTAACAATTCCTTTTTCATGCCCCCAAAATCTGCTCTATCGTACCATATCATATAAGGTATGGAACAATTGCATACTATGGATCTGCCAGTCCCTCACAGTCATTCGATTCTCGTGAGGTTGAACCCGACAAGGGTAATAAAGACGAAGATGATGAAGACAATGATCAGGCACAAGATTTACTGAAGGGGATGGAAACACGCAAATGAAGAAGAAACAGAAAGAAATAGTTCAGTTGATGAGGAGGGCAGTGGATTAGAGTAAGGGAATCAATCACAACAGGAACAAGCCCAAGAAACCTCTGGGGGGAAAAAACCCTGAAAAGGTGAGTGAGGTGCAGCACCTTCCTGGTGGAAAACAAAAACCTAAAAAGATATTATCTTTTGTTTGGTTATACTTCTCCATTAGTGTTTCTAATGAGTTGGTGGCAACATGTGCTGTTTGTAAATGTACAATCAGCAGGGGTAAAAAGAAAGAAGCATTGGGAACTTCAGCACTGAAAAGGCATCTAGACAGATGTCAAAACATTAATTAGGAATCCAGTTGTGAGACTCAAAGAGAAAGTGATAGTGATAGCTCGCTACACTCAGGGGTAACTAGGATAGATGAAAGCAGTGGCAGCTCCCGCAGCAATACAGAAACACCTCCAGCACTTACTCCCATTTGAAGGACTCCTAGTGTTACTGAAAGTGACCATGTGTACAAAAGTCCCCTTCCTTTAAGGAAACAGCTTACCGTCTAAGAAACATGAACGTAAAGCCAAATATGCCTCGACCTGTTGCTGTTAAAATAACCAAGAAAATTTCAGAAATGATAGCTGTTGATTTGCTACCATAAAACATGGTTGAACATGTAGGATTCAGGCAGCTGCTTGAGTACCTTGAACCTTGATATACTATACCATCGACGAAATACTTCTTGTCAACAGGGATTCCAGATCTCTAAGATGTTTGTAAAAAAATGAGATGAGTTTTGTGCAGTGCTGTTGGGAGGATGGTGCATCTCACAACAGATATCTGGATAAGCTGTCAGCCTGAACCCTTCATGTCTGTCACTGCAGATCGGGCATGTTTTGATAATTCTTGTGGGGACAGTTTGCTGTTCTAAGAATGTTTTATTTCCATCTGAACATACCTATACAACATCAATGAAGAGCTCTAAAAACCAATACAGCAATGGCTCACTACACAAGGACTGTCAGTTGGCTTCATAGTTGAAGATATTTGAACATTTAAGCACTTGAAGGGGATAAATAAGGTGAGGGAGGGGAGCTTATTTACAAGGAAAGAGGGGGCTAAAACTAGAGGGCATAGTCTAAGATTAGAAGGAGGAAGATTTAGAAGCAATGCGAGGGGGGGCATTACTTCACAGAGAGGGTGGTGGAGGCCTGGAATAAACTACCAGAGGAAGTGGTGGGGGCTGAAATGGTGGAGGGATTCAAGAGGGCATGGGACAGGCATAAGGGGTTGGCAAGTGGGGGGAAGGGGAGGTCCCTTGACATAGGTGATGAGTGAGGGGGATAAGGGGCAGACTCGGGACACAGGGGTCTTTTTCTGCTGTCAGATTTCTATGATTCTATGATTAAGATAATCGGTCCAATATAAGGAAGGCCTTGGAGGAGGGGAGCTGGCGTCCTGCATTGCCAATTGCCATCAGCAGGGAATTCGGGGCTTGCCTATATTTCATCTGTAGCTGACCCCCCGAGTGTCTGTGTCTGCAAAATGTACAGTTATGTGCTAAACTACATTAAGAAGCACTCTACCTGTGTCCAGTGTAGGCTAACGGACTGTGAGGAGGGGGCTCGGCAGCGAGCCAGTCAGGACAGCCTATTAATGACGAGAAGGGGTGGGCACATCAGTTTTAAAGCCCACATCAGCCCAAAGACTTTGTGAACAGTGTCCTGCATTGCCAATTGCCATCAGCAGGGAATTCAGGGCTTGCCTGTATTTCATCTGGAGCTGAACCCTCAAGTGTTTGTGTCTGCAAAACATACTGTTCTGTGCTAAACAACATGAAGAAACACTCTTCCTGTGTCCAGTGTAGGCTAATGGACTGTGAGGAGGGGGCTCAGTGGCGAGCCAGTCAGGACAGCCTATTAATGACAAGAAGGGGTGGGCACATCAGTTTTAAAAGCCTGCAATGGCCCGAAGGTGCGAGCCATCGTGCACGAGACAAAGTGGCTGTGCCACTCAGAGAGAAAACAACACCTAGCAAGTTGCTTACTCTCTGGTTTGGAGAACTCCTGAAGTAGTTTGAGAAAAGGATATTAGGTAAGTTAGAATTAAAGTACTAAGTGTAATCTTTTAAAATTTATTAATGGTCTTCCTCCAAACCACAGAGTATTGTGTATTAGTCTATTGACAGTACCATACTAACTTAGTTCATACGTAGCTTGGATTTAGACTCATGATGCTGTGAGTTTTATTAGATTTTGCTTAAATAAGTGTCATACTAGTATATTTTTAAAACATATAGTACATTTGATTGTATGATGACTTGCTCATTTACCATATGTTTTGTTTGTACGTTGTTGCTAACTTGGGTGGGGGGAGGTTTACAATTAGCTAAAACAGCTACAAGAGAAGATTCTAGTTTTAACTATAGGGAAATTGGATTTAAGTTAACTTTGAGTCAGAACCAGATGGTCTTTAAGAACTGGAATGAGATAATGTCACCTGGGTTAATCAGTAGCAGCTTAGAAACACAGGCCCAGATACTCAAAAGGGTTGCGTCATGCGCAAGTCCGAAATTGCGCCATTCTGCGCTATTCAGCAGGAGGCACTTGCGCCACTGAAAACATGCTGAGCAACAGCGCAATGCAAATGAATGCATGCTGAACTGGAGGGGGAGGAACCATGCATAAATTGCACAGCCCGATATTCAGCCGGGCTGTGCAGAGTTGTGCAGGTGCAACTGCCAACCTGCGCCTGCACAACTTTGAGCCAAAAAAAAAAGGAGTAAGTCGAGGGCCACCCACAGGTGAGCTGCCACATTGCAGGGTGCAACACAGCAGCTGCCACCTGTGGCTGGCCCTCAACCTACTCCCTGTGCCCCTGCAGCCCGATCGCGGGCAAAAGTGTAAAACATCCCCCACCCCCGACTGGCCCGACGGGCAAAAGCAGAAAGTCCCTCCCCCAACTGGCCCGATCAGGCATAAGCTTACCCCCACCAGCCCGATCGTGGGCTGAAGAGTGTTAACCCCCCAAACGATCCCTGGTGGTCCAGTGGACCGATAAGCCCGATCGCAGGCTGAAGAGTGTTAAACCCCTCCCCAAATGGTCCCTGGTGGTCCAGTGGATGGGTTTTTCCCATCGTGGGCTGAAGAGTGTTAAACCCTCTAATGTATCCCCTGGTGGTCCAGTGACGGTTCAACGGGCCAAAGAGTGTTAATCCCCTCGACGACACCAGGAGTTCAGTGACGAGAATGATCACTGGGCGAAGAGTGTTAAACCCTCGACGACTTTCTGGGTTCAGTGACCGATACTGCGGTTGTATCATCGGCGAAGCTATTTCAAGACATATCTGGTGATTCAGTGTTCATTCTCACCACCATGCCTCCCACCACCCGCTCTCCCCTCTCATTCACATATCTGGACTGCCTTATGCGGTATGGGCTGCACCTTTGGCTCTTGCTCTGCACAATGGGCATGCAGCCCTACCAGGCAGTCAGTCGGCGGGCGGGGTGGCAGGTGGGTGGATGCTGCCGCCTTACCGCCGTGGGGGAGGCGGGTGGTGGGCTTCGTGGGTGGATGGGGTGGGGGACACTAGATCACCAGGGATATGGTCTTGGGGCGGGGAGTTCTGGCCGCATTATGCAGCCCGCGACATTATCGGTCCACTGGACCACCAGGGATACGTTTGGGGGTTTAACACGCTTCAGCCCGCGATCAGGCTTATCGGTCCACTGGACCACCAGGATATGTTCGGGGGAACACTTGCTGCCCACGTATCGGGCTGGTGGGGGTGATTAGCTTATGCCCACGATCGGGGGTCGGGAGAGGTTGCTGACACATTTGCCCATGATCGGGCTGCAGGGCGCGTCGGTCCCCGACGGCTGCTGCCTGGCAGGGTGCCAGGCGCAAGTCCTTGGGGATCGGCGCACCTGTATGCTAATGGCATACAAATGGGGCCATAAACTGATGCAAATGGCCTCCCCTGCACCTTGCATGAATTATGGCTCCATTTGCATGTCACCTTTTGAATATTGGAAATGTGCACATGGCGCAATGGTACTTGCGCCACCGCAAGTTGAATGCTCCACTCTGACCACTTGCAGTGGCGCAAGTTCCACTGCGCCATGCACAGTGGCTGTGGCGGGGGGTGATATTCAAAGGAGTTGCTCAATAGTGCAACTCCTTGAATATCGCCCGCCGTCACCCTGCGCAACTATTTTGTGCAGCGTAAGGGCCACGCCACAAAATAGCGCAGTTTGAATATCCGGCCCACAGTTTATAAAATAGGTATTTACTATCAGTAAATTGGATTGTTTAGGTGTTAATAAGATACATGTTACTATCTCTACCTGCAGAAAAAGTAAGAGCAATTAAATAAGTTTTGCACAATATGCCTGGTGATCAATTTAGCTACATGTGGAGATATACATCCAAATCCAGGGCCTACCTTAGATAACAGAGGCACAAAAGAAAGGTTGGATTCCATTTCAGAGATTGACTGTACAAAGAACCTGTTGGGTGATAAGGGTATATGCATGGTACATATTAATATTCGAAGCATAGTTAAAAATGTATACACTTATAGGAATGGGTTATCATGTACAAACCTGATATTATTGTTATAACAGAATCTTGGCTTAGTCATAAAACAACAAAACAAGAAATTACCATGGAGGGCTACAATTTGTGGAGGAGAGAGAGGACCAAAAGAGGAAGGGGGGGGGCGTAATTATCTATGCATTAGAAAATACAGACATAATTGAACTTGAAACTCATATTAATTGGAATGAGGTAGAAGTGTTGGCTTTAGAGCTAAAACTCTCATATATGAAACCAATATTAATAGTAGGAGCTTACTGTCCACCAAAGAAAGGTCACTATATATTTGATTAATTAAAGAATTTTTTGTTAAAACATAAGAGTAGCCACGAAATGTATATATTAGGAGACTTAAATGTAGACTGAAGAAAAGTGGAATTTGGACATGACATTGGAGAGCTAAGTGATGCATTAGCTTTGACCCTGTTGATAACAGAGATAACTAGGTTAAACAGTAAAAATCTTGAGGCCACATCTGTGTTGGACCTAAACTTCACTTCCCACCCAAATAGGATTCAATCATGCGGGGTACTGCCTGATTCCCTGTCAGACCACATAAATGGTGCTCTGTGTAAGAGACCTACAGAAAGGTAAGGAGTCTGGAGGGAAGTACATAAGAACCAAACATTTTAGATCTTACAGAGGTTTTGATTACATCCAATCGATGTTGGATGTGGAAAATCACGGGTGGGATCATGTGGATCTGGTTCCGACAGCTGAGGAGGCCTGGGCCTTTTTCCACGAAGATTTTATGACACTGTGTGATAGGCATGCCCCTAGTAAAAAGAAAAGGATCAAAATACATAATACAGCATGGTATAATTTAGAATTACAGAAAACGAAAAGAATCAGGGATAAAGCATGGAATACTGCAAAAAGTACAAATCTAGACAAAGATTGGGCTCACTATAGGACCTACAGAAATCAATATACAAAAATAATTTTAATGGCCAGAGAGGAGAATTTTAATGGAGAATTGTCAGGAACGACAGTGGGTAACCAAGAGGAGTTTTGAAAGAAGATTAGAAAATTACAAAGTAATCAAAAACCTAAAATATATGAAAATGTTCAAATCCATAACCATAAAACATCTTTGGGACCTTTAGTTGCAGAAGGATTTAATAAGTATTTCACATCTATGGGAACACAGCAAGTAATTTCAACTGATGGCATAAACTGTCAGGGTAACATGGATAAGAGTGCAGATAAAACTACAAATGGAGATAAGGTATTTGTCTTTCAGTTACTTAATGTTCAGGAAGTAAGAGATGCATTACTCAAAATAGACACTAAAAAAGCTAATGGTCCATATGAAATTCCATCAGCACTCTTAAAATATGCAGCCCTTATTATAGCCCATCCATTAACAAAAATGTACAACTCGTCCCTTATACATTCAAATTTCCTGGTCCAATGGAAAACAGTGAGAGTAATACCAATTTATAAAAAAGGTCCAAAAACGTTAATTGAAAATTACCGCCCCATGTCCCTCCTCCCTGTGGTAGCAAAAGTTTGTTGAATACTTAACTTCAACATTTTTTGGAAGATAAGAAAATATTAAACAAATTTCAGTCCGGCTTTAGGCCTGCACATAGTACATCCACAGCTTTAGTGAGTGTTGTGGGGGACATTTCAAGGGGATTGGACAGGGGGATGTCAGTTGGAGCAGTCTATAGACTTGTCCAAAGCTTTTGACATCTTGAACCACGACATCCTCCTGTCCAATCTCAAAACTATTGGAATGTCCAAACAGGTACTGAATTGGTTTCAGCAGTATTTAGTGCAGAGAAAGCAAATGGTGGCCATAGGAGAATGGATGTCTAGTATAAGAACTATCGAGTCTGGGGTACCATAGGGCTCAATATTAGGCCATTTTGTACACTATTTACATGAATAATATATCTGTGTCAGACACCACGGTTAAAATACATTCATACACAGATTACACTGTGATATATGTAGAAGCAGTTTCAGTTGAGGATATTCAACCTACACTTCAGCAGGCTTGTGACGAAGTACAGGATTACCTGCTGAAGTCTAGTTTGATTTTGAATCCTAAAAAATCACAGGTAACTTTTTTCTAGACATCAAGAGATCCTTAAATCGAATTTACAGATTAGAACGCTTGAAAACACTTTTTTAGGTCATGTGCACAGTTACAAATAATTGGGAGTTTTTGGATTCAACTCCGAGATGGAATCTACAAATAGAATTAATAGAAAAAAAGTAGGAAAATGTTTAGGATGCTTATACAAAAATAAGTTCTCCTTGAATGAAACAAGAAGAAGGAATCTGGTCACTTCACAGATTATGCTCATAATTGATTATGGTGATTTAGTTTATGCAGGGGCCACACAGACTAACTTAAATAGGTTAGATATCGTTTATCATAAGTTAGCAAGATACATTCTGAATGTTTCAAAAAGAGCACATATAACAGAGCTGTATAAAAACCTTCAATGGCTAAAACTCGAAGAAAGACAATTGTTACATGCATTTCAGTATATGACAAACTGTGTTCAAGGGAAAGCCCCAGATTATATATTAAGCAATCTGATCACCAGGCGTAATAAAAAAGGCTTGAGAGCAGCAGTAGGTCTGGAATTCAGTATACCAAATTGTAAAACACTTGTGGGTAGAGCACATTTCTTTTATAGGGGTCCGATGTTTTGGAACTGTTTACCTCAGGGCCTACGTTTAAAACAAGGTACAATCAGAAAGGGAGAAATAAAAAAAAATGGTTCATTAAAGAGGCAATGGAAAGTACTCTGATGGAATTACAGTAAAATGCTTTCAAGACTAGTTAAATGAAGGGACCAGGGATGTTGGTCTGAATGTAGTATGTATTAGGGTGCAATAGAAGTACTGTATTTAAACTGTATAAGTTGTTTGTGTGTATGTACTACAAGTCATGGCCAAAAATATTGGCACCCTTGCAGTTTTTTCTAATAATGCACCATTCCTTCCAGAAAATTGTTGAAATTAAAAAATATTTTGGTATCCACATATGTATTTTTTTGGTTTGCAGTGGAATAAAACACAAAAAGCAGAAAAATTTACTAAGTCTTAGCTTATTCCACACAGAAATCATTAAATGGCCCGGACAAAATTATTGGCACCTTTTAGAAGTAGTTAGAAATAATTAGATTTCAAGCAGGTGATTCTCCTTCACTTTGGAACTGAACTCACTTGTGGTGAGTTGCAGGTGCCTGCAATATAAAAATCACTCATTCAACCAGTTTGAATAGAGAAAAGAACTCATTCTCCTGTTTTGTGTCACTGTGTGTACCGCAATGAGCATGGAGAAAAGAAAGACAGCCAGAGAACTGTCTGAGGAGGTCAGACAGAAGATTGTAGACAAGCATGGACAATCTCAAGGCTACAAATCAATCTCCAGACCTTGATATTCCTGTTTCCACCGTACGTAATGTTATCAGGAAGTTTAAGGCCCATGGCACTGTAGCCAACCTCCCTGGACATGGCCGCAAGAGAAAACTTGATCGAAGATTGCAGTGCAGGATTGTTCGAATGGTGGAGAAAGCACCTTGATCAACTGCCAAACAGATTCAAGCTGACCTTCAGACACAAGGTACGACAGTTTCAACTCGCACCATCCGTCGCCAACTCAATGAAATGGGGTTATATGGTAGGAGGCTCAGGAGGACCCCACTGCTGAGAGAGAGAGACGTAAGAAAGCCCAACTGGAGTTTGCCAAAACACACCTGAACAAGTCAAAATCCTTCTGGGAGAATGTCCTGTGGACAGATGAGACCAAATTAGAGCTTTTTGGTGAAGCACATCATCTCTATGTTTACAGAAAACAAAATGAAGCATTCAAAGAAAAGAACACCTTCCCTACAGTCAAACATGGAAGAGGTTCAGTGATGTTTTAGGGTTGCTGTGCTGCCTCTGGCACTGGGTGCCTTGAACGTGTGCATGGCATCATGAAATCTGGAGATTACCAGGCCATTTTGGACCGCAATGTTGAACCCAGTGTCAGAAAGCTGGGTCTCCGTCGATGGTCATGGGTCTTCCAGCAGGACAATGACCCCAAATACACTTCAAAAAGCACCCAGGAATGGTTCAAGACAAGACGCTGGACTGTTCTGAAGTGGCCAACAATGAGTCCAGATCTAAATCCCATTGAAAACCTGTGGAGAGATCTGAAAACAGAAGTTGGCAGAAGGCACCCTTCAAATCTGGGAGAACTTGAGCAGTTTGCACAAGAAGAGTGGGCCAAACTGCCAGTAGAGAGGTGCAGGAAGCTCATCATGGCTATAGGAAGCAGTTGATTGCAGTTATTTTGACCAAAGGCTGTGCTACCAAATATTAAGTCTAGGGTGTCAATAATTTTGTCAATGCCATTTCTTTTCATTTTCTGATTTAAAAGGATATATTAAATTCTGAATCAAAAACAAAGGTTCTATAATATTAACAGAGAAATAAAGAATTGTGGAGACCAAACACTGTTGCTAATTTCAACTTATGTTTAGAGGAAATTGTAAGTTATTTGAAAAAAGTGCAAGGGCGCCAATATTTTTGGCCATGACGTATTACTGAATCTGTATTGTTTTCTTTACACAGTTTTGTATTTTATTTCATTTCATTTTATATTTTGCACATTTGTACAATTGTTCACTGAAAATCAGCTAGTCTCAGTTGAGCTATCGGATTCATTCATCTTTTGTATGTAATGAATACAAATGTTACTACTACTTTGTTCACATCTACTACTTTGCGCACTGCTTAAATTTCATAGTTCACAGTTTTCTTGATGAGGACAGGGACATTAAGGTTCTTGTTAGCACTGCTAAAGGAATATGCACTCATTTCAGTCACTCAAGCAAAGCCTGTTACTTGTTTAAAAAAAAAACAGCAGCAGCACAATTTACTTTTGCACAGACTGCTCTAAAACATTTCTACTTGGTGGAATTCAACCTTTATTATGTTCCAAAGGCTGCTGGAACAAAAGAAAGCTATCAGGCAGTACGCCTTGGAAAATAAAATTGGTGATGCAGATATCTATATTACTCCACCGCAGTGGGCCATGCTGGAATTTTTAATTTTACTCTTCCAGCCATTTGAGGAACTCACCAGAGAGGTGAGTGCAAACACAGCAACTCTGAGCCAGATGATATCCTTAAAAAAATGTTTTAAATTCAGATTGAAACTGATTAGGGAAAAGTTAGAGAAGCAAGACAATTCCATCACACATGCTGCCAGTGATGCTGCTGACAAACACAGATTGTCCCCCAGAATACAAAAAGATCTAATCAGACTTATGATTAAAGAAGTTGATAAAGGTGACAAACTATGTAAAATGCTTCATTATGAGTGCTACATTAAAGCAACAATTTTGGACCCACGAGCATCTTTCAGAAAAAGAGATGTGCAAGAACAATGGGGTACAGTTTGAAAATAGTTTGGGGATGCTTGGGGGCAACGTGAGAAAGTATTTTTTCATGGAGAGGGTGGTGGACGCATGGAACGGCCTTCCTGAGGAGGTCGTGGGATCAAAAACAGTGGGGGAATTCAAGAATGCATGGGATAGACATAAGGCAATTCTGGTGGGGGTTAGGAAGAAGTAGGCTGTTGGTTAACTAAAATCTGAAGCTTATCAAATAGGTAGGGAAATGAGCAGACTGGGTGGGCCAAGTGGTCCTTATCCACCATCAACGTCTATGTTTCTATGTTTCCTGATACAAATCAAAGCAAGTATTGAGTGATGATGACACTTATTTCAAGAGAAACAAGAAATTATGATGTGCAAGCTGTCATTGAACAGAGTACAGCACCAGATTCAGAATCTTCTTCACAACACAGCACAGCATAGCATCAGGTGGACCTCTTCCAGTGTTGCAGCATTTTCTCTCTCTTCCTTTTCGGCCACTGTGGCAGGATCTTCTTCTTCACCACCATCCAAACATAGCACTGTCCCACATTCAATTGGTTCCGCTTCATGTCTCTGGAGCCACTTACAAGATGTAATTGTAACATCTTCTTCATCTGCTTCTACTAATATAGTCTCAGCACAGACCATTTTTGAAATGTACCAGGCAAAACCCAGTATTAACTAGAATGCGGACCCTTTGAAATACTGGATATCCAAACAAAGTATGTGGCCTGCTTTATTACAAATTGCAATGAAGTACATGAATTGCCATCCAACTAGTGTCTGTTTAGAATGATTGTTTAGTTCAGCTGATAATGTCATTACTGACACAAGATCCTGTTTGATACCAGAAAATGCTGAGCGTTTAGCATTTCTGAAAGTCAACATTCCTCACTTTAATTTCAAATATGATACTTGAATGAAACATTCACTGACTCTAAGCAGGCCCTATCCACAAAACAGTTTCTAGTATTGAGCCTGTGGTGAAAATCTTTTGTAAATAGGGTCTACTACTTTTTAATACATGAGGCACATATGAGATAGTGGCAACAAGTCAGGTCAGGAGGACTGGAGGACACTAGACCAGGCTAGAATTACTTGAATGAACTCAATGAGTACAGATGCATGAAAAATAATAACATCAATGGGTTCAGTGTCCATAGAATACAGCAAGCAACTGCATTTCATGTTGCTAACATACTTGGTAGTACCATTTACCATTATCTGATCTGGAAGGTAGGGTACTGTTGTTTTCTACCACTAATACTACTACTTGTCACTTTTTGTACTCAGCAACTGACTAAAAAAATATTATTTTACCACCTGACTGTACTGTAGTATCACTGTTTTCATTTTCATACAACACATGGCTTAGCAGAAGCCTGAATCCTGAAATTGAATGCTTTTGTATAATGCATTTCTCTCATCCCTCATATTTGGCTGCGATTACTTCACAGAGAAAAATGTTACTAATTGAGCTAATTTCTTTATTGTGTGTGCGTGGTATACTAGCATGGCTGTAACACTACATCTCATTTACAGAAACTGGGCTGAGATTATTATATTTTTACAAACTTAAATTACTTGGCACAGGCAGCAATTGTTTGGAACTAGGAAGGATGTAATTGTGTGTCATCAGGTCTTTTTTTTAAATTCAAGTTTATTGACACTCTAGGGTACATATATACAAATTTCATCAGTATACAATTAATTATATACAATCATAACAGTGACTTTAATCTTTTTAAGTACATTCCTTCTATATTGCCACATTGCACTTCTTGTCTAATACAGGGTTTCTACCATTATATCTTCATCATGTTTGCCACTCCTCCAGTGTCTGGATATATATTCAGTTACATATTTTCCCCATAAGTAGGCTCACCCTGAATTCCTGTGCTCCCCAACCCCTTTAGTTCATCCAGGTTCACCTTCAACTTCCTGATGCCACAACTCCCACTTTGTCCACCTATGAATGAATGAATGAATGCTGGGATCTGTTGATTAACTTTATGGGTCAGTTCTTCCATACTCTGTATTTCCTGGACCAACTCCAGCCACCGCTTCATGTCTGGGGGGTCGGCCGAGAGCCAGTGTCTGGTGATGGCCTTGCCTGCTGCAGCTATTAGTATATTCCAGAGGTATAGAGCATCCCTACCTTTTATCCCAGGGGCGGTAGGCCTAAGACCAAGTGTGGTAGGGACATTTCCAATTCTACCCCAAAGATCTCCATTAATGCCCTTTTGATTTGTCCCCCACAATTTTGTAGAACAGGGCACTGCCAAAAGATGTGCGAGTGGTGGGCAACCTGCTCCCCGCACCCCTTCCATCATTTCCTGGATCCTGCCCCACTCCATCTTCCCTGAACTGCCGGTGTGTAGAAGAACCTTACTCTGATCTTCCAGGCAAATTCTCGCCACATAGGTGAGTATGTTGTTTTCCCCGAGGAGCTAAATATTTTCCCCCATTCCCTCTCGGTTAGGTGAAGGTCTGCTTCCTTTCCCCACCTGGTTCTAAGAGTTTGCGTAGGGGTTTGATATAGACCTCTAAGAGCTCTATATATTGCAGATATGTGGCCCTTCAGCAGCGTTTGGGTTCGTATTGCCTGGAAACTCTCCAACAAGATCTGTACCTGAGGGCCCGCCCATCCCTCTCTTTGAATTTTGTCAATATAATTTCTTACTTGAAGGTATCGGAAAACATCTTTCCTTGGCATTTGATACTTCTCCCTTAGTTGTTCAAAGGAGAGCACCACCCCTTGCTCCATCATTTGTCCCAGAGTACAGAGTCCCAAATTTGCCCAGTGTCTGAACGTATGGTCCAGCCTAGAGGGCAAGAATGTTTCACTCCAGGCGAACCAATGTAGAGGCCAGATTGCTCCCGAGATCCTAAACTTGGACCATATTCTGTAAACCGCTCGTAGGGTGTTTCTAGATGTAAAAAGGGGAAGCTCCTTGGTGTTTTGCTGGTGTGACCTGCCCGAGATCCTTGCTCTAAGGGGGCTTCCTCCTCCGTGTCCACCTCTGTCTTCTGCCAGTATGCCTCATACCCACCTGCAGTGTACAGAATAGCCAACCACAGTTGTGCCGCCATATAATAGTCTTCTAAGTTGGGAAGCGCCCTCCCCCCATTGTTTGTCTGCATGTATTATCGAGGTTTTGATGCGTGGTCTGCCAGGAGACCATATATACTTAGAGATGAGTCCCTGCCAGTGTTTAAATTGGGTCTTCAGGATCCAAACTGGCAGACACTGAAACAGGTATGAGAACCTGGGAAGGACATTCATAGTAATTGCTTGTATACGGGAGTACATGGGGAGTTTTAATAGTGACCATCTCTCAATGTCTTGTCTAATTTGATGTAATAGAGATCCATAATTTGCCTCGAACAGTTTACCTAAATTCTTAGTTAGATAAATCCCCAGGTATTTGATTTTAGAGGAGGACCAGTTTAGCGATATGGATGCTCTGATGTCCTCTGAGGGGTGGTAATGAAGGCATAGAGCTTCAGTTTTGTGTTTATTTAGGGTGTATCCTGCATGTCTCCTGAATTCCAGTAGCCTCCTCCACATCTGGGGTATTGAGGTCTGTGGACTTGTTAGGTAGAGGAGAACATCATCCGCATATAGCGAAATTTTGTGCTGTACAATCCTCACCTCCAGCCCGTGTATTTCATGGTCATCCCTAATTAGCTTAGCCAAAGGCTCGATATAGAGGGCAAATAATATGGGTGATAGCGGGCACCCCTGCCGTGTTCCCCTTCCTGGATTAAATCTGGTTGAGATCCCCCCATTAACCCTAATGCATGCCTGCGGATTCCTGTACAAGGAAATTATTCCTCTGACAGATTGTTGCGGGAAACCAAGGTGCTCTAAAACCTGGAAGAGAAAATCCCAGGCTACTTTGTCAAAGGCTTTTTCCGTGTCTAGGCTCATCAGGCACGTAGGTGTGCGTGTGTGGGTCACCTAATTAATGATGTTAATTGTCCACATGACGTTGTCTGAGGCCTGCCTACCGACCACGAACACAGTTTGGTCGAGGTCAACTATTTATGGGATAAGGGTTTTAAGTCTTTCAGCTATGATAGCTGTATACAATTTATAATCTATGTTAAGAAGGAAGATTGGCCTATAGGACCCACAATCCATGGGGTCCTGCCCTCCTTAGGGATCAGAGAAATTGCAGCCTGATTCCACAAAGGAGGAACCTCCTCTCCCTCCTTCCATATTGCTTGGTATACCTCCCTGAGAAGTGGGACTATGTCTCCCAGGAAAGTCTTATAGAACTCACCCCCATACCCATCTGGTCCCCGGCATTTTCTGGCCTTTGCATTTTGAACAGTCCTAGTGATCTCCGACAAGGATATGTCTGTCATCAATGTTTCCCATTGGTCTTCCCTCAGAGTGGGTATACCCAGACTCCGAAGAAAGTCCCTGTTCTCTGCACCTGAGGACCTTGGGGTTTATACTGTTTTTTATAGTAGGGGACCAGCGCACCCATAATCTGATCCCCTTGGTGGGTTATTTGCCCTGTCAGGGGGTGTCTTATCTTTGTAATGTGGGACCTTGCTGCCTGTTGTCTTCACCGATAGGCTAGGTATTTAGTCACCCTCAGTCCTCCCTCATAGTATTTCTCCTTAAGGTAGCACAGGGCCTTCTCTGTTTCCACCCTAAGCAGTGTCTGTATTTTACCTTTTATTTCCTTCAGTCTCTCCCCAGTTTGCGCCTCCCATTTCTGTTTTTGTTGAGCCTCCAGCTTTTTAAGCTGTTCAGATAAGGTGTCCATCTGTTTTTGTCTCTCCCTTTTTTATGTACAGCGATAGATATGAGCTTTCCCCTAACCACCACCTTCACTGTGTCCCACAAAATCTGTGGCGAGATGCTCTGTTCTGAGTGCAGTTCTACCATCTACTTAATGAGATCTCAGATCTCCGAGGTTACCTGCTCATCTCCCAGTAGGGAGGCACTAAGCCTCCAGTACGTATTTTTCTTAGGAAGTGCCAAATCCATTTCTATAAACACTGGTTGGTGGTCTGAGTGAGTGGCTGAACCCACCCACACAGACTTAAACATAGCTAGGTCCCTGTTTGATGTGAAGAACATGTCTATTCTAGAATGTATTTTAAATCTGAGGGAAAAAATAGCTGTAGTCCCTAGTATTTGGGTACATTTCTCTCCAAATGTCCACTAGCCCCAGTTCAGATATTAGTCCCTTAAATTGTTCTGCCACCTTGTTCTGTTTAAGGGATATCCTTGATGTTGTGTCCAGGTGTCTGTTCAGGGTTAAATTCCAATCCCCTCTCATAATAAGCAATCCCTTGGCCTTATCCACTATCAAGTGCATTAGATCCGTGTAGAACTGGACTGAGGAAGCCGGAGGGCCATACACATTAACCAAGGTCACCCATGCATCTTGCACCTTTCCTCTTACCAAGACGTACCAGGCTCCTGGGTCCGATATCATCTCCTCCTCCTCAAAGGGTAGATTCGACCCTATCAAGATAGCCACCCCCCTCTTTCTCCCTTTTTCCAAGGAGGCGTGGTATACAGTTGGGTAGGCTTTGGTTCTGAGCTTCAATGCCTCCACGGGAGAGAGGTGGGTCTTCTACAGAAAGCAGACCAAAATCTCTACCGCTTGAGGAACTGCAGAATCTGTCTCCTTTTAATGGGATTATTAATCCCATTTATATTATAGGAAATGGCAGTTAGACTGTGCTTATCCATGACAGAACCCATCAGAATTCAACTGATTGTTTTTAAGTAACTATAAAACTCTGTTTCGTACACTAGTCACTACATTATCCATATATGTGTACCCCCTTTTTAAACCAAGTAACCTTAAACCTTTCTGTTAATTGTGTGACAACAAGTACAACCATAACATTTAACATCACTACAATATTTAACATTTCAACACTGAGAATTAAACTTAACATCACCTGCAATGAGGTGTATCAGGTGTATTATATCGATTTTTGCCTTTGACTTCCTAGGTCGAGCTGGGTTCCCCTGCTCGGGTGGCACGTCCCTAGTTACGCCTTAACCTCCATGTCTTATGGCAGGTCACCATTCCATAGAACTAGTAGGATAAAACTACCTTCTGGACGGTCTTAATTAACCCTTAGAAGACTGTGGACGTATATATACGTCCAGAATCTATATACGTTCACACATATTCAGTTCTCAAAGAGTTAACCTCCGTCAGCACTAGGTTGGCTAGAAACAAGTGTTTCTGCCCCGCTCTCCCCCCCGATCCATATTAACACATCAATTTTCCTTTTTCCCCTCTTAAAAAAAAACAAAAAACTAAAGGGTGTATTTAATTATTTATTTTTTACCAAACTATTTATTTCTGCCTAACAGTTCTTCTGCTGGAAGGGACCCCCCACCAGACCCACCCCCGAGCAGCAGTATAGAAGGCTTCCCCCCCAACAGCATCCCTCAGGCACATCTTGGGGCAGCTGGTAATTTCTATGTTTGTTCATCCCAATCTAGTGTTGGGAGTGCTTCACTCAGTGAGAGGGAAGCCCCCGCTGCAGCCCGTAAGGTGGGGAAGAGTGGGGAGCCCGTCAATACTTTCCCCTACACTCAGGGGGAATGACCTCTATCAATTCTATCTAATCCATATGTGTCTGGTTGATTTGGGTTCCTTAATAAAGGGATTTCAGGACAAGGCTCCTCCCTAATAGTCCTTGCCTCTGCAGCCTCTATAAGAGTCTCCCAAGTCTATAATGTTTTACTCCCATCACCCCAGCTCCCCCTCATGCCATTTCATTCCCGGTCATTCCTCTCCCCTTAGTCCCCGTTCAGTAGAGTGCAAAGCTTCTGTGGTTCTATCTAGGAAATGCTGTGTACCTTTTACACTGCTAAAAAGAAATAAAAAATAAATAAATTAGGCTTCTTGAGGTCCTAGAACCTGTGAGCACAACCACAAAAGCATCTAAGTACGCATGTACCACTTTACTTAAAGGCAGCTGTCAAGTCAACGAGACAGAGCTTCCTCTGGAGACAAATTAACAGAAGCACAAAGGCACATGTGTACCCCTTTGATTCAGTGAAGTGTAACCCCCCCATTACCTGGGGTTACTAGAATCCCAGTAAGACCTAGTGGTAGGCAGGAAAGGCAGCTTGTGAAACTCCAGTTAAATGGATTTCACATTGTCTCACTCTGTTCTCAGTCTCAGCTGAGACTGAGGGATGACATCACCATAGAACTATAGCAGCTACATGAACCACATTGGAAACTGCAGATGAGAGTTAGGTTAGAATGTTGGGGGGTTTTGAACAGTGAGCTGAAGCAGTTGTGTGTGAGCAGTCTTGAAGAGAGGAGTACAGCAGTCTGTGCATAGGCTCTTGGAGCCTAAGCTCTGATATAGAGCTATTTCTAGGGAAAGGTGTGTGTTTCCGCCAAAAGAGGAGCACAGTAAGCTGTTCTTGAAGTGGTGGAGACCGCTGATACTGGTCTCTGTGCCCATCCCTGAGGGGATGGAGCTAAAAGGTTTGCCTGTTATTCCAGGGGCAACCTCCTGGTTCCGGCTAGGGAAGGAGCTGCCTTATTTTCTAAGTTGTGTTGTGGCACCAGAAGCTGTCAAAGATTCGCCTGTGGGGCACCTGCAACCAAAGGGTGAGTTCAGCTCTTGTCAAAGGGCCTATGTTTCACCTAAACTGTGTTAAAGTGGGGATTGGACTGCTGAATTAGTGGGAGGCCTAGAGCAATAGGCTTAGCCAAAGTAAAAGTATGTTCAAGTCCAGCACAAGGGGAAAGTCAAGACATGTAGAGGAGATGTGCTATACATTTACCCTTTAATCTACACTGCCAAGCTTTTCAGAAAGAGATGTTTAAGTATGTTCGAGTCTAGTACAAGGGGAAAGTCAAGACATGTAGAGGAGATGTGCTATACAATTACCCTTTAATCTACATTGCCAAGCTTTCAAAAAGAGTTGTTTAATGTCCACAGAATGGCCGGGTATGGATTGTGGGAGCTGGAGGTGGGAGACCCCCCCCACCTTTAGTAACCAGGTTCACCTCTACGGAGTTGCTCTGTGGCCCTTTTACTTTGCCTCAGGCACTTGGCCAGTGCTGAGGGAAGTACCCAGATGTGGGATTGAAAGGAAATTTCCCTTAAGGAGTCGAAGGCTCTAAGGTAGTTTGGGGAGCCACCAGGAATATGTGGTCCACTGCCATATGGACTGGGTTTGAGTGGCTGGCAGGGGAGCTGGGCCAGGAAAAAAACAAATAGTGTACAAGTCGGGCTGTGTACCCAAAACTGCGTGCAAGTCTGGGCTGTGTGCCTGGTGGGTCCAGAACCTGAGGGCTGAAGTGTTGAAGAAGTGTTGTTATCTCTTATCTGCATTACCAGGAATGTAGCCCCGTGGGGGTCCATCTATGCTTTGTTTGTTCAGTTTGGATGTGAATAAAAGCCACACTTTAGAATCCCATTCTTGATATTGGACATTACAGTTATTGCTTCCTGTGTTCGGATTTACTTGAGTGCCCCTGTGCAGAGTAGCCAAACCTAGGCCCCCTGTGCCGAGTAACCTAGTCCTCCCCGAACCCAGTCCCCACCTGGTACTGCTGTCAGCTTCAACAGCATGCCACCTGTCGTTTGCAAAAAGGCAGGGGTCCAGGGGTTACAGAAGTCTCCTGCCCCTATAAAAGAATGCATAAATTAACCCATTTTAAATTTGTACAGTAAGCCTTACATATGCCCTGAAGTCAAAATAATTGTGCTGGAGATTCAGAAGCCGCTTGTTGGAGCGGGTATCATTACGGAGTGGGAGAAATGTATGTTTTGTTGTAGAAACTATGTCAAAAGGGGCACGAGCACTGGTCACTGAAAGCATCAAAAGGGCTGTTGCTCCAAAGATCAATTGCTATGTTAAATTTAAAATCATCTTTGATGGTCCCCACCAGTCAGCTGCTTCACTAATATAAGTGTTGCTGAAGTCAAAGAGTTACCACAGTATTCATAATAAATCAGGGGTGGGAGGGAGTACACCGATTGTGAGCCAAGCCACCGTGGGCTCTCTCTCATGGATCATAGTAAATGCTCCCTGCTGCTAGACTGGTCTAAGATGCAGAGCTGTACTGATTGCATCTTAAGATGATTTTCGAGAGGGGGCTTAAGGTGTGAGATGCAGAAGTGGACCAGAGAAGCTGTTAGCTGCATGGCGATGTAAGTGAGAGGAGGGAGGGAGCTCAACATCCTAAAGAGCCATTGGGCATAATTACCCCATAAGCTGCCAGGTGTCCGCTGCCACAGAAATGCTGAGGTGACTTCACAGGAGCACCGCATTAGGGAGTGACTCTGTTAGGAAGGGTCCCTGTCTGGGACCGAGCCATCGGCCACAAGGATGAAATGGAAGCGCGCGACACCGCACTTCCGAGTCTCCCCCCCACCACCCTCCCACTAGTCCTCTCCCCCAACTCCCCAGTTCAGTTTTCCTTTATAGTGTATGGTGGAACGTCGTTTTCCACCAAAATCCATCGCTGTTGAAATGTTGTTCTCCTACACTAGTGATGTTTGCAGTGCAGCAGAACAATTTTTTGTTCTACTGCACTGCGCACGTCACACGCTGTGTCCTCGAGCAGCATTTGACAGTTAGGGCTCACTCCATAGACAGGACACATAGCGAAAGCAGCAATGTCAGCGGCAGTACTAATGTTTAGCGTTAAAACGTTCAAAATGTAAAGTTCTTTTTCTTCTAGTAACCCAGTAAAAATGTTTTGAAGCAGAAACATGCTGTAGTGATTTTTTTTTCCCAAAAAAAACGACGTTCCACCATACACTATAAAGAAAAGTGCATGAGACAGTTGACAACAGAGATAATCTTTCACCTCGTTGGCATTATGACGATGGATTACCTCAGCTGCGCCTGAGGTAATCCGCCATCATAGTGCCACCGCAAGAATAGCCCTGTTGTCAACTGCTGCCCATGCACTATCCCATATATACTTGCTGTTTCTGTGTAATCCTTCATTGGAGGTGGGTTGGTATCCTCTTAAAGGATTCAAGTCACATCGAGAGACCTAAAAGAGGGAGGGGAGAAAAGGGGAGAGGTGATACAGCTCCTTCAATGGACGAGTCAGGTTTCTGGGCCATTCTTCTTCACGCTGGCGCTCCCTGCTCACGGTTGCTGGTCTGTTGGAGCAGGGTATCAGTTTGGAGCTAGTAGCTGTATGACTGTAGCAGTGTTCTCAAATCTTCTCATAGAGTCACACTACCCTTCGTTTGTGGACCTCCCTTTCTCCGGATACCTTTGCGGGCAACTTCCCATGCCAATCGCAGCAGCTCTTTCTCCAGCAGCTCCTTTGCCATCGGAGGGGTCTCAATGCCGTTTTCTTTGAGGAAGTTTGCTGCCGCCAGCAGATCCTGAAAGACTTTGTTGCCCTGGTCTGTTTCTACTCTCAGCCAGGCTGGATTGAGGACCTGTGCTTTTATCTGTCTGGCTCTTAGCTGCTTCATAATGGGCCACATGTTGCGGCGGCTTTCCTGTATGGCTATATATAGGATAGTGCATGGGGAACAGTTGACAACAAGGCTTTCAAACAACATGAAGTCTTGCTGTATTCTGACATACGCAGTTAGGCCCTGCCTTTCAACTGCCCCGGAGAACAAAGAGTTAAACTTTCCATGGCCAGCATGGAATGTTCACTGCGAGCTTGGTTGAAGCCGCTGTCTGCTGTTGTTTAAACTCCAACCATCAGATTCTTTACTCCGTCTCACTGAACAGTCACTCCGGAGATTTCTCCTTTGCTCGGTTCAAAAAAGTCAGTTGAAGTGTCGTTTTTTTGCTCGGTTTCTACCGAATTGCTGTTACCGAGCAGTCGGTTCAAGTCTCTGTCTGTGGTACCGTGAGTACTAGATAGGTTTTCTGTGCAGTTTCTGTGTGGAACTTGTAAACTGTGGATCAGTTCGGCTGAGCCAATCAGTGTTCAGGTAAAAAAGTTTGTAATTTACTTAGAGTGTGGTAACCGGTCCGTATCGGTTCTAAAAAAAATGGATTTTATTATGTTTTTTTCCAAGACCCGTGACACGGTCAGGAACCGATAGGGGAGTCTTGCCTGGTGGATTGCGGAAAAAAGGGTACATTTTGGTTAGGATTGGCCATGTCTGAGAAACCCAAGAAAAAAACCGGGCCCACTGGGTTTCAACACTGCAGTGTGTGTGGGGAAGTATTTGCCAAGGCTGATCCCCACACCACCTGTGTTTATTGTCTGGGGTTTGACCACCTCGATTCAGACTGCCACATTTGTAAGAGTTTTCCCAAATCTACCCTGGAAAAGAGATTAGGTAGACTGAGGGAAAGGGAGGCCGAGAAGTCAGCTGACCCGGATGGCCAGCCCGATTCGGTTCCGACCGAACCAGAAGGAGTACCCTCTGACCAGGGCGGTACTTCTTCGGGCAAAAGGAGAGCTGATTCTGAGGAGTCGGTTCCAGTAAAAAGAAAAGATAAATCGTCCGGTTCGGACCCAGAAATTCATACTCTGACTGCCAATGAGATAGCCAAGGCGATAAGGATAGTGCAATCGCTTACTTCGGTTCCGACTGAACCGGCACCATCTGGCAGGGGTTTGGTTTGGTCAGTTCCCCAGTTCCAGATTACACTTTGGAAGAATTTTATGAACCGGAGGAGGAGGAAGGAGAGTATGAGGATGATGATGGTGATTATGAAAGTCTGGATGTGTCTATTGACCCGGACATCTCCCCAGACAGACCTTCAGGTGTTTCTCCTCCTAGGCTTTCTGAGTCCCTTTCTCACTTTATGTTTTACAAAAAAGTGGCTGAGACCCTCCAGCTTCCTGTGGAGGAAGCAGCAGAGGATCAGGAGGAGCCTGATTTTGTTGAGATGATGGACATCTCACAGTCCAGGAGACTGTCTATTCCCCTCCACAAATCCTTTGGGAAACAGACACATAAAATTCTTAAGATTCCTAATTCCATATCTCCTGCGGACAGACGAATGGACAAGAGGTATACTCTTTCAGGCTCAGACACGGAGTTCCTTTCCCAGCAATGCAGCCATGTTGGGGTAGTGCAGGCTGCTGCCTGTGATAAGGCAAATATCCCCTTGGCATCACACCCCCCCAGACAAGGACTCCAGGAAGATTGATGCCATGGCAAAGAAACAGTACATAGCAGCATCTTTGGGACTTAAGCAGGCTAACTATATGGCCTAAACAGCTAGATACCAGAAGTCTAGGTGGGACACTGTGCTGGCTCTGGCTAAACAGGCCCCTGACCAGCTTGCCAAGGAGCTGGAGCAGGTGGCTGCGGATGGGATTGTGGCATCCAAAGTACAATTTCATGCTGCTGTGGACTCCAATGATGTTTCATCAAGAGTCATGGCTACATCTGTGGCTCTTTGGAGGATGGCTTGGCTCAGATGTACTAGCCCATCACAGGATACCCAGGCTAAGGCCACAGATTTCCCTGTTATTGGTAATTCTCTGTTTGGGGAGCAGACAGAGAACTACATGAAAAAGATGGATGAGTACAGGACCTGGAGTGCTCAGGCCAAAGAAAGGCAAGCTACTCCTCAAAGGCAGCAGTCCAGGGGCAGGGGCAGGCCTTTCCAAAGGCCTTTTTACCAAGCTCAGGCCTCCTTTTCTTACTCTCAGAGGGGGTTCTTTAGAGGGAGAGGCAGACGGGGGATGAACAGGCCTGCATCCACCCCTCAGCCTAAAGCCCCTGCCAAGCAGACACCCTGATGGGTCTGTCCGGGCCGATTCTCCCATACCAGTGGGGGCAGGCTGGCTTACTTTGTCCAGGACTGGAAGTCTTTAACATCAGACAAGTGGGTCCTGGAAGTAGTAAGCCAGGGACTGGTTCTCAGCTTCAAAAAATTTCCCAAGATGAGAACCAGATCCTTTCCACCTGCAAATCCATCAGAGACCCTTGCCTTAGAAGCAGAGGTTTCTTCCCTCCTAGCTCTCAGAGCTATAGAGAGGGTTCCCACCCTACACAAGGGCAAAGGATTGTACTCCAGGTACTTCCTAACCCCCAAAAAGGCAGGAGAATGGCGGCCCATCCTGGACCTAAGATATCTGAACAAACACCTTTTAAAACCAAAGTTCAAAATGGTGACTCTGGGAATAATCCTTCCCTCTCTAAGGCCAGGGGACTGGCTAGCCTCCCTGGACCTCAAAGATGCCTATTTTCACATTCCCATCAGGTGCTCCCACAGAAAGTACCTCAGGTTCGAGTTGCCCTCAGGCCACTATCAATTCAGAGCAATGTCCTTTGGCCTAACATCAGCCCCAAGGGTTTTCACAAAATGCCTGACAGTAGTGGTTGCTTTCCTAAGGAGAAAAAATATCTCCATCTTCCCATACTTGGACGACTGGCTCATAGTAGGTCAGTCTCCAGACCAAGTCTAGTCACATTTGCAAGTGACCCAGCAAGTGCTCACTTCCTTAGGATTCCTTCTCAACCTCCCAAAGTCAGTTCTTGAACCAGTACAGCTCCTCACCTTCATAGGGGCAGAGCTGGATACAGTAAAGGCAAGAGCCTTCCTTCCCCTGGAAAGGGCAAGGACCCTCATGGAACTGGCCTCTTCATTCACCCTTCAGGTGTCTCGACCAGCAAGGCATTTTCTTCACCTTCTGGGCCACATGGCAGCTTCCACAGCAGTGGTCCAAGGAGCAAGATTCCAGATGAGGGACATTCAGTTCCACTTAAGAGCCTTCTGGTCCCAAAGAAAGGATTCCCTTACCAAACTAGTCCCAGTGTCTTGAACCCTGATCCAGGCCTTGCAATGGTGGCAGGATCAGGACAATTTGAGACAAGGGGTTCCTTTTATCACTCAGTCTCACTCAGTGATACTCACCACAGATGCTTCCCTGCTGGGCTGGGGAGCCCATCTGGGGGATCTTACCACCCAAGGACTGTGGTCACCTCAGGAATCTCTGCTTCACATCAATCTCTTGGAACTCAGAGCAGTATTTTTGGCACTGCAAGCTTTTTTCAAATCTGTGCAGAACAAGGTGGTCCAGGTCAGAACAGACAACACCACCACCACCATGTGGTACATCAACAAGCAGGGAGGCACTTGGTCTATGGCCTTGTGTACAGAAGCAATGAAGTTGTGGTCCCTGGCCTATTCCCTGCAAACCTCTCTGATAGCAGTTCACCTCCCAGGGAAGGACAATATCCTAGCAGATGCTCTGAGCAGAATTTCCCAGGGCCATCACGAATGGACCCTAGATCCTCTAGTTTTGAAAGTGATTTTCTCGAGATGGGGCACTCCAGAGATAGATCTTTTTGCAGCCCCAGACAATCACCAACTTCCTCTCTTTTGTTGCAGACCCCCAGTCTTGTGCTCAGTCCCTCTGGATGCTCTGATCCTGAATTGGGAAGGGAAATTTCTGTATGCTTTTCCCCCTTTTCCTCTCCTGTTTAAAGTGTTAGTCAAGATAAGGGCACAACCATGCAAAGTGATTCTGATTGCTCCAGACTGGGCCAGACAGCCCTGGTATCCCCTGTTGCTGTACCTAGCAGTCCACCTTCCCCTGTCTCTTCCCAGGAATTACAACCTGTTGACATCCTCTCAGGGGAGGATTTGGTACCCGAATCTTCGGTCTCTCAATCTCAAGGCATGGCTCTTGAAGAGTTAGAGTTTGCTGATCTGCATCTTTCCCAAGGGGTTCTGGATATCCTTACAGCTTCTCGAAATCCTTCCTCCAGGAAGACTTACAACTCCAAATGGAAAAGATTTAACATTTGGTGTTCTAAGAAAAATATTTCTACAGATTCTGCTGAGTTGCCTACGGTTTTGGACTATATGGTCCATCTTAATGGCCTAGGCCTTAGGCCAGCTACCCTTAAAGTACATTTGGCAGCTGTTTCTGCTTTTCTGTCAGTAGGCAAACCATCCCCTCTGTCAGCCCATCCTGTGTTTTGTAAGTTCTTCAAGGGATTGCTTCACACCAATCCCCCCCTTTAGGGATCCTGCTCCTGCTTGGGACCTTAATGTTTGCATTGCTCAGCTTTTGCAACCCCTCTTTGAGCCTTTGTCCTCTGCAGAGCTTAAGTACTTGACTTGGAAAACTGTGTTTTTGGTGGCCATTACCTCTGCCAGGCGTATCAGTGAACTGCAAGCCCTGTCAGTGGAACCTGATTTCATCTCTTTCCATAGAGAGAAAGTGGTCCTAAGAACTAACAGAACGTTTTTGCCTAAAGTGGTTTCAGATTTCCACCTCAACCAGTCTATGTCTCTTCCTGTTTTCTTCACTGACCATTCCTCCTCGGGAGAGGGGAGACTACACAGTTTGGATGTTAAAATACGAACATACGAAATTTGCCAGCAGATAAAGGCCTAGAGGTCTATCAAGTCTGCTCGAATGTGCAGCTAGCACCCCTTATTCTGCAGCTTCCCCTCCCTTCCACCCTTCCCCTTCATTAACCCTCCCCCTTGTCCTGTCCCATCCTCGTTTGAAGCAGTCCACTGTTCTACTGCATACCACTTCTGCAGGTAACGATTCCACCCAGCCACCACCTCTCTGTAAAAAGTGTCTCTCATCTCCTCCTGAACCTTCCTCGCTCCAGTCTCATATCATGGCCCTGGTGGCCCTCCCTCCCTTACTTTGAACAGCCCCTCTGTACCTGTCTTGTTTATTCCTTTCATGTATTTAAAGGTTTCAATCATGTCCCCCTGTCTCTCCTCTCCTCCAGTGAGTACATGTTCAACTCCTTCAACCTCCTCTCATATGATAAGTCCCCAGACCCTTGATCATCTTTGTCGCCCTCTGCCTCTCTCAGTTAATGTCCCTCTTCAGATCCGGACGCCAGGAACTGCACGCAGTACTCAGGTGGTTCAACTAATGACCCATACAGTGGCAGAATCACCCTCCTCCTTGAGGATATACCCTTGCAATACAACCCAGCATTTTGTTGGCCTTTGCAGCTGCCTTCCTACACTGTGCCGAGTTGTTCATTGACCCTGTGATGAGCACACCCAGATCCTTCTCCTCCTCTGTCTGGGCTAGCTGCACTCCCCTAGCTAGTAACTCCTCCTTGGGTTCTTCATCCCAAAATGCAGCACCTTGCACTTTTTGGCATTAAAGCCCAGTTGCCAGGTGTCTGACCAGGTTTCAAGCTTTGCCAGATCATCCTGCAACCCCTGCCATCCCCCTAGGTCATCCACCACCGCGCCAACCTTGGTATCATCAGCAAACAGACTGATCTTGCCTTGATGTCCCATGATATGTCTGCAATGAATATCCCAAACAACACTGGTCCCAACACGAGCCCTGTGGGACACCGTCGTCACTGCCCTTGGGTATGAGAGCTCCCACCCACCACCACCTCTGTTGCCTTCCCTGCAGCCAGTTTCCTACCCATCTCACCAGCATTGCACCTGCCCTGTGCCTACTAACTTCCTTCCCAGCCTTCCTTGTGGCACTGGTCGAATGCCTTACTGAAGTCCAGATACAGGACATCCACTGCATGTCCCTGTCCAGTTGCCTAGTTACCCAGTCATAGAACCCGACCAGGTTGGTTTGGCAGGATCAGCCACGTGTGAAGCCATGCTGTCTGCTGTGCTGTAGTCCTTTGGCCTCTAAGGGCCACCAGCCTCTCCTTCAGGATAGTTTCCATTCGCTTACCCACGATGGATGTGAGGCTCACTGGTCTGTAGTTTCCCGGTTCATCCTTGGGGCCACTCTTGTGGAGGGGCACCACATGAGCCATCCTCCAGTCCTGAGGTACACACCCTGAATGTAGTGAGGCATTAAATAGGTCTGCCAAAGGTCCTGCAAGGACCTCTGCCAGCTCCTTCAGTACCCTGGGTGGATGCCATCTGGGCCTGGTGCCTTGTCCACCCTCAGTGCCTTCAAACCCTCTTGAACTCTGCCTCCATGATTTCCCATCTGTCACCACTTCCCCCCCTCGTCTGCCATTTCACCCATCTTGGGTGTCACCCCTCTTCTCTTTAGTAAATACTGGCAGAAGTACTCATTTAGTGCTTCCGCCTTATCGTACCCTGCTTCCACCCAACCCCCCTCCTTCCTAATCCTTACTATGTGGTCCTTACAGCTCCTTTTCTCCCTGATGTACTTAAAGAAGTCCTTCTCCCCCTTCTTAATGCCTTGTGCCAGCCTGAGTTCCGTAGATGCTTTGGCTTCCCTTACTGCCCTTGTCACCTCCTTCGATTCTGTCAAGTACTCCTCTCTGTCCTCCCTCCCTGTTTTCTTGTATTTCCTAAAGGCAGCTCTTTTCCTCCTTACCTTTTCCATGACCTCCTTGCTCAACCAGCTCGTTGCTTAGCCCTAGCCTTCTTGCTCTGGGCTTTGCAGCAGGTTTTGGTTGCCTCCACTATCCCCAACTTTATGAGCTCCCATCTCTGGTTAGTATCCATACTAGATTGAATTCTGGCCAGGTACCCTTTACCACTTCCCCCATCCTCCCAAAGTCAGCCCTCCTGAAGTCCAGCACTCTTGTGCCAGATTCCCTCCTTCCTTGCCCATATCCAATGTGAGCCATACTGAGTAGTGGTCTCCCTGACAGCGGTTCCTCCACTGTAAGTTCTCTCACAAAGTCCCCATTTGCCAGCACAAGGTCAAGGGTTATCCCTAACCTGGTTGGTTCACTGACCATTTGCAGCAGGAGGCTGTCCTGGAAGGCATCCAGCAGTACCTGCTCCCTTCTGTTCCTGGTTGTTGGGTACTCCAGTCCACTCCTGGCATGTTGAAGTCCCCCACAATCACCACACTACCCTTCTCGCAGGTCCTCCTGATCTGTCCCGCTAGTTCCCTGTCTAACTCCTCCATCTGAGATGGTGGCCTGTACACCACTCCCATTCTAAGACTCCTATTCTTGGAATCCTGGATTTGCACCCAAAGTGACTCTGTACTACCCTCCTCCCTTCCTCCCTTACACACTTCAGTCCTTCCTTCACATATAGTCCCCCTCCTTTCCCAGTCACCCTGTCTCTACGAAATAACCTGTACCCTGGTACAGACAGGTTCCAGTCATTATATTGGGTGGCCCATGTTTCCGTGATGGCTGCAATGTCCACCTCTCCCTCTGCCATGAGAACCTGCAACTCTGCAGTTTTCCTCCCAAGGCTCCTAGCATTAAGGGTAACCACCTTCCACCCTTTCCCCCTCCTCCCATCCTGCCCTCCTTTCCTAGCATCACCAATAGTACTTGCCATTTGTCCTTTGTCACTGTTATGGGGGGTAAGCTCATATGATTTCCCAACCTGTGGTCTCTGCATATCTCTTCCCCAACTGCCACCCCCCACTCCTAGTTTAAACTCCCAACTTCCTCTATATATTCTTCCATCCTCTGCTTCAACACTTTCTTTCCTTCCTCACTCAAGTGTAGTCTGTCCTTGGCATAGAGACTACTGTCCTCCCAGGTCCCTCCCACCCCCAACAGCCCATACCCTTTAGCACAACACCAGGTTCTTAGCCATCTGTTAAATTCCTCTATTCTCAGCTTTCTTGTTGTGCTTGCCTTGGCACCAGAAGTATCTCGGAAAAGTTACTGATCTTCCTGCCCCTCACATAATTGTGCTAGTTCCTCAAACCTCCTCTGGACTATATCCACTGTCTTGTCAGCCAGGTCGTTTGTCCCAAGATGTATAATTAAATGAGGCTTGTCCCTACCCCTTCTAGCATATTTCAGAACAGACTGTCCCACCCTTTCCGCTGTCATTCCTGGCATGGCCTCCACCCAAATGCGACTATGCCTCTCCGCCTTGCTACCCCACCTAACTCCTCTTAGTATTGAGTCCCCCAGCACTAAGATTCCACCCCTCTTACTCCCTGCTTGCTTCCTTTCATCTCCTTCCCTCATTTCCAGCTCCTCTTCTTCCTCTTGCACATTATTATGCCCCTTTACCCGTTGCAGTTCTCCCAGCAGAACTTCCCCCGCTCAGTTTGGTCCAGGCATTTATCAATTACCCTCTAATTTCATCACTTCCTCCTCCACCTTCTTCCTCTCTAGCAGTGCAAAACTATTTTCTGAAGATCCTTCACAAATGCCCGCCTCCCTCTCTGCATAGTAACCTGTTCTCTCCTTTCCACTCCATGACTTTTGCCACTTCTTCGCCTCCCCTCACAAGTCCCTATTGCCTCCTTCCATTTGACTTTTGTCTCCTGACCTGGTTTCCCCGGCAATCGTTCTTCCTGGCCTGGGCCCCTTTGTCTCTGCTTCCCTTCTTCTGAGCCTCTCCTCACCACTGTTGGCTTAAATTGCCCTCCCTCATCTCCCCTTCTGCCTCCCTCCAGTATTGGGCTAAATCCATCCCCAATCTGCCTTGCCTGTCTTAGTTCCTCCTGCAGACCCTCAATCTCCTTTCTAAGTTTTTCTATGTGGTTGCACACTAAACATCCTCCCACTCTCCAGGCAATGTTTAGAAAGATTAATGCACCGCAGTTGTTGCAGCCCACCACCTACCCATTGCTGTCGTTGCCCACCAGCACGACCCCCACCCTTCAGATGCAGGATCCAAACACTCCCCAAGTCCCCCACTCTCCCCTCTATCAGTGCAAAACATTCTTTATGTCCCTTACCTCCTTTGTTGCACACGTTTAGATATGTTGAGCAACTGCTTTGTATATTCTATCCACACTCAAAAATACTTTAAGTAGCCATTGCACAACCTTCTTCAACTCTCTACCTCTTTACCCAATGCACAACTATGTGAAGTAGTAATAATGAAAGCGCCTAGATTTGCATTTACTTCCTTCCACTAAGAGAGCAGTCACCTTCACTTGCTGCAGTTCCTTTCCTGGATGTCTGCTTCTGTTATGACAGGTGTAAATCCTTTGCCTGTTTGAGGAAGTGATGTCAGAACCCCTAGTACAAAGGGAATAATTGACCAGGGGTGGGTGGGGTGAGGGGTTTGGGTGGGTGGGACCAGCCCAAGTCCTCCGGAAACAATCAGGTAGCTGAGGCCTCTAGTCAGACAATTAGCACCCTTCCCCCACTCAAAACTTTGCAGCTAGTGAAGCCAGCAACAATGAATCAATTCTACTCCAAGCCCCAACATAGGTTTGCTACCCAAAGAAACAGGACACCAATTCTAACAGCTTCACCAACAATACATCAAAATAGGTTTGGAATTATAAGATATAGGTCTCCAATTCAAAGAAACAGACCAGTTAAATTATACCAATTATGTTTAAAAGAGAAGAAATAGGCCTCTACAAATGCAGCCTGCCACACCGTAAACCAAACAAATGAGCCCACTTTTAGCTACCAAAACAGGTTTCAAAATTCCAACAGCCCCAAACAATACCCTGCTAGCCCCTTAGTAGTAAGAAAGAAAATAAACATTCTACCAAGTAGAATCCATGAAAAACAATGTAAAACAATAAGCTACTGTACTGTAGATCTGATCCTGTCCCCCTTCCAGTTCCTTCTGAGAAGCCAAAGCACTGACTCCACACCTGATTCAGCTCTGCCTCCCTGCTGAGACCTGGCCAGACAAATTAGCACCCTTCCCCCACTCAAAACTTTGCAGCTAGTGAAGCCAGCAACAATGAATCAATTCTACTCAAAGCCCCAACATAGGTTTGCTACCCAAAGAAACAGGACACCAATTCAAACAGCTTCACCAACAATACATCAAAATAGGTTTGGAATTATAAGATATAGGTCTCCAATTCAAAGAATTCAAAGAAACAGACCAGTTAAATTATACCAATTATGTTTAAAAGAGAAGAAATAGGCCTCTACAAATGCAGCCTGCCACACTGTAAACCAAACAAATGAGCCCACTTTTAGCTACCAAAACAGGTTTCAAAATTCCAACAGCCCCAAACAATACCCTGCTAGCCCCTTAGTAGTAAGAAAGAAAATAAACATTCTACCAAGTAGAATCCATGAAAAACAATGTTAAAACAAGAAGCTACTGTACTGTAGATCTGATCCTGTCCCCCTTCCAGTTCCTTCTGAGAAGCCAAAAGAGCCCTTAGCTACTACATAGAGTGTACCAAGGGTCACAGGTTTGACTCCCTCCAGTTGTTCCTTACGTATGGAGAAGCTGGTAAGGGCAAACCTGCCACTAAGAGATCTATTGCCAGGTGGATTGTTTCTTGTATACAATTCTGCTATGAAAAACTGAGTAGAACTCCACCCTCAGGCCTGAGGGCTCATTCCATTAGAGGTACAGCTGCTTCCCCTGGCTGCTGCCAGGGATATTCCTCTCTTAGAAATTTGTCAAGCAGCCACCTGGAAACCAGTCCATACTTTCACCAAGCATTACTCTCTGGATATCCAGGCTAGGAGTGATGCTTGGTTTGGCACAGCAGTACTTCAGAGCCTGTTTCCAAAGTAGGTTCTGTCCCTCCTCCATGGAGGTACTGCTTGGTAGTCTGCATATGTCAGAATACAGCAAGACTTCATGTTGTTTGAAGATAAAAATGACTCACCTTAGTAATGTTGTTTCTTCTAATGGAGTCTTGCTGTATTCTGACCTCCCCCCCACCTCCCCTCTCAGAACCTAGTTTTTGGGATGTGGGTGGGCAGGAGCAGTGTTGGCACCCTAGGGGTGTCCCTTTTTCACCCTCTTTTATTTTGGGTGCGTGATTGTGTTTTGGGATGTGTTTTGTTTTTGGGTTTCCTGACTTGAGTCTTCTTTTTGAAACCAAAAAACCCTTTATATAGATATAGTTGCCAGTTGGCTAGTTTTGAGTTTTACAGTTTCCACACAGAACTTCTAGTGAGTATTGCTCATAAAGATCTGACGGTTGGAGTTTAAACAACAGCAGACAGGGGCTTCAACCGAGCTCGCGGTGAACATTCCATGCTGGCCATGGAAAGTTTAACTCTTTGTTCTCCGGGGCAGTTGAAAAGCAGGACCTACAGTAACTGCATATGTCAGAATACAGCAAGACTCCATTAAAAGAAACAACATTACTAAGGTGAGTAATTTTTTCATTCTTTCACCGAGTTGGCACTATGACGATGGATTACCTCGAGAGCGCAGCTCTCCGTCGTCATAGTGCCAACGAGGTGAAAGATTAGCTCTGTTGTCAACTGTTCCCCATGCACTTTTCTTTATAGAGTATGGTGGAACGTCATTTTTGGGAAAAAATCACTCACAGCATGTTTCTGCTTCAAAACATTTTTACTGGGGTACTAGAAGGAAAAAGAACTTTACATTTTGAACTGTCACGCTTGACATTTTAACTGTTGAAGAACTTTACATTTTGAACGTTTTAACGCTAAACATTTAAACTGTTTAAAACTCACATACAGCAGCACCCGGAACAGCAATTCCCACTCTGCGGGAAAGAGCAGAGAAAAGGAGTCGGTAGTGAGGATCAAATTTCATCACTCAGGAAACTATGTAATTGCTGCATGTCATTTCTCGTTTTTTTTTGCTGTTTTTTTGTTTTCCTGGTCGAGGATGAATCTGTCCCGTTCCGATAGTGGCTTTGACAGTACTGCCGCCGACATTACTGCTTTTGCTATGTGTACTGTCTATGCAGGGTGCCCTAACTATCAAATGCTGCTCGAGGACACAGTGTGTGACGTGCGCAGTGCAGCAGAACAAAAAATCATTCTGCTGCACTGCGAACGTCACTAGTGCAGGTGAACAACATTTCGACAGCGATGGATTTCGGTGGAGAACGATGTTCCACCATACACTATAGTATAGTCGCTGTCTAGGGATAGTCTTTGCTGCTTGTACTTCAGATCCCTCCAGGTCCACTGCAGCAGTTCCTCCTTCACAGCATATAAAGACATCCTAAAGATGAATGACCGCGGCCTTGCCCCTGCATTTGGTCTTGGGCCCAGGGATCGATGGGCGCATTCCATGGCCATCTTGAAGTCTTGTGGCAGTTGAAGTGCCGATTGGAGTGTTTCTTGTACAAAGCTGATGATGCTTGGGGCGCCGTCCTCCGCTCCTTCAGGCACCCCATAAAGTCGAAGATTTTGTCTTCGGCTCCGGCCTTCCAGGTCATCCAATCGACTGGTTAACTCCCTCTCCCTGGCCACTGAGTATAGGAGGAGGCGAGCGTGCCAATCTGCTTGATCTGTGATTGTATTCAGCCCCACTTCTAGCTGATCTGTGCGATGCTCCACTTGCTCCGTGTTGACTCTCAGCCCAGTAAGTGTTTGATCTATTTTGTTCATTGTGGCTGCCGTTTGTTTGATGGTCGCAACCAGTTCCGACCATTCGCCAGTTTGGGAGGCCTGGGCCGCTATGCCTGGCTCTCCCTCTAGGTCCTCCTCCGGAGTCAGCTGTTTTTCTAACTGTATCATTCCCTTTATCTTCTGTGCTGGGGTATTGAGGGCCTTGGGCATGGTGGCTTTTGCCCTGGTCGTTTTTGCTTGTGAATCCATACTTGATAAGGCAGATGTTGACAGATTTGGATCGAGGGGTCTGCAGAGCTCAAGGATCAAGCTGCCATCACCCTGCTGATGTCACCGGCAGTCCTGTGTCATCAGGTCTTCAGGTGAACATGATACAGCAGTGGCAAACTTTATTTTATGACTGCACTGCACTTGACCGATGTGATGTGAATGCCTGGGTGGTGCTCAGTATATCTTTTATTTATTCTTTAATAAACATGTTCGGCATGTTGATCAGTAGAAGTAGTAGTAAAAAACATTACCAGATGTTGGACTAGGTAGTGTACCATACCACAATACACCGGGACATGCGATGCAGTTGCATTATTTACATGGGTAGGGTGGGTGTACTCTCACTGCTGCTCATCTGATCATTCATTATATCCATTCCTTTGGCCTGGTCTGCTCTGACTGGAACATCCATCAAAATAATATATCCACACTGCAGCATTAATAAAAAATATCTGAGCTGCTTGGTATTGATTTATAGTATGATATACTACAGGTACTTCCATCTCTCTGTCTCTCTTTCTCCCAGCACACTCACGGGCTCAAGCAGGATAGGCCACCAGTACAGGCTACCACGAAGGACCTAGTGATTGCTTTTCTTTAGCAGTTTTACTCTAATTGTTATACAAATAATGCATTAAATTATTTTCTTTGGGCCTCTGTGTTAAATATGACAGAGTTTGGCCACTTTTATGCATTTCAGTGCATTTTTTCAAATATTTATAAATAATCAGAACCCCCCACACATGTTCCAGTTCTTATTTAATAAGGGTTAGAACTTCACCGAGTTCTTCCAGCCCTAATCTGGAGCTGCCCATGCTGGAAGACTGGTGTTGGATCACATTCCTGGACCTTAGTAGACAGAAGAAAAAGACTGTTCATGAATTTGGAAATGTCACTGGCTGACTAGTTGCCAAGGCATACCCTACAGCAGACCTGCAAACACAGAACATATTGGCATGCAATCACTTTGTAAGCAATGTGGGAAACTCAGAAGTTTGAGTGCAACTCTGGAGTGTGAAACCAAGGATATTGTAGAAAGCAGTACACCTCGTGAGTTAGTTCAAAGCAATCCACAAGCTCGAGAAGCCATGACGTGCAATACCCCCAGGTCCGAGCACATGGTGTGCCAGCTGAAGAAGCCAAACTGGAAAATGCTCTGCAGAAAATAGCAGGGGCTGTGCAACAGCTGACAAAGGAGATGGAGAGCCTGGTGACCAGGACTGTTGCCTCATCCTTCCGAAACTAACAAGGGGATCATCAAGCTTATAGATGAGAAGGAAGATGCCCAAGCAATAATGAGCAAGACCGCAAGGGGAAGAAGGAGGGGCCAAAAAGCCAGAGGTATGCTGGGGGTGTGAAAGCCTAGACCACATCCTTCTGGAATGTCTACAGTGCCGATTAAACTGTAGTTGGCAGGGATAGAGAGCCCAACACCTGACAGAAAGATGGAGGCCTATGCTAGTTCAGGATTGACATCTAATGCTGTTGGAAAGGGTGTGCATCTCCCAGGAAGAGTTGGAGGAATTCCTTGAGAAGTATGCATTTACTTAGGATCACAGACCTCACTGGTCCATTGAAACATGGGCAAACGCGACCCACAATCCTAATCCAGAGCTCTGACCTTACTCTGGCACTGTGAACATGACAAATGGACAGGCCCAGAGGATCTTGGGCATATGGGATGCTGTCTGACATCAGAGAGTTCCAAGGAACAATGGGAGGCACTTATCAGCTGCGAGGCTATGTCCCAGCCTCTAGTTGGTACTGACTTCCTCACTGAGCTTAGAGTTGTAGTGGGCCATAAGACAAATGTATGCCAAGTAGCCAGGTGGCAGCTACCCTTGCTGTAGAGAAGAGAAGAAAAGAGAAGCCAGAGGTACCTGTCAGGTTATGGTGCTTGATAGGGTGACCATTCCACCCTCAAGTGAGATATTCATACTTGGTGCCATTAGGGACTGGATTGAATCATGGGAAATGGCAGGTGTCATCAAGTCAACAGACAGAATGCATGGATCTGGACCAGCAGGGATGGACAAGCACCAGTTTGAATCTTGAATATGGAGGCTAAGGTTAGGATCCTGGAGAAGAACCATGTCATTGGTAACTCTGAGCCATAGGAGGTCAACACGTTCCCTGGGACAGAAAAGAAACTACCACCAAAGCCTTAGTCACCTGTAGCCACCCACCCTTGGATTGTGGATACGCTGATGGAAGAGATGGGACTCTCCACACATGGACTTCACCCCATAATGAGTGTGCAGTGAGGCGGAGCCTTCAGTAACATTTGCCCTTGTCAGCCTGAGAGATTTTGATCTTGGCAAAACAGACCTAACAAACCACTGTATCAACACCAGATATGCAAGACCTCAGAAGCTGGGTCTGAGGAGGGTCTCTATGCACCTGAAAGTTGAATTCCAGCAGCACCTTGACAACATTAAGAAGCATGAAGTGATCAAGCCCTCCACCAGAACATGGGCCACTCTGGTTGTTCTCATCTACAAGAAGGATGGTGGATTGAGATTATTTGTGGACTACTGCAAGTTGAATAAAGTTACTGAGAAGGACACTTACCTATTACAATGGACTGATGACTCTCTGGACAGTCTAGCGAATGCACAGTGATTCAGCACACCGGACATGGCTAGTGGCTACTGGCAGGTAGAAGAGGAACCAGAAGACAAGCCTAACACAGCCTTCACCACCAGGACAGGGCATTACGAGTTCAATGTGAAGTCTTTCAGACTCTATGATGCAACATATTCCAGCAACTCATGGACCTAGTCCTAGCAGATCTCCAGTGGGCTACCTGCCTAGTATATTTTGATAGCATCATAGTGTTCAGCAGGACAGTGCAAGAACATCTCACCTGGCTGAAGTCTGCCATTGTCAGGAGTAGGCTTGCCTGTAGGCAAATTCATCTAAATGCAACCTTCTGCAGACCCAACTCAGACTCCTAGGGTATATCATCAGCGCTGTGGGTATTGCCACTGACCCCGAGAAGATGGGAAGTGTGAGGAGCTGGTCCATTTAGAAAATGACAACTGAAGCATGGAGTTTCTTGGGTCTGGCTCTCTGTTACTGGAGAGTCATCCAGAACTTCTCAAAAACTACAGAACCCATGTACTAGTTAGTTGACAAAGGGGCAGAGTTTACCTGGTATGAAGCCTGCCACAAGGCTTTTGACGAGCTGAAGAAACCATTAACTACAGCACCAGTCCTTGCTTATCCAGATCCTGAGAACACTTTCAGTCTGGAAATCAATGGCAGTGACCAGGGTATTGGAGTAGTGCTATCTCAGAGTGATGGGGAGAAAAAATGAGTCACTACTTTTATGCCAGTAAGGCCTTGTCAAGTGTAGAGCTGAAGTATGTCCCTATAGGAAAGGAGCTTCTGGCTGTGGTAGTCAATGTGAAATACTTCTGATATTGTCTTGTGGGTACAGAAATGTACTCTCTGGATGAACCATTGGTCTCTATGCCAGCTCCATAATTTCCAGTAGCCAGAAGGGCAGTTGGCCTGATGGTTAGAGCAATTCTGTTAATACAGTTATGAAATCGTACACCATGGGGGTAAAATCCACCAGAATGCTGATGCTCTTTCCTGTAGACCTTCTGGATAGGTGACCAGTCCTCTGGAGCCCTTCACAACTGTCATGCTCATCACAGTTCCAGAGGTGACCGATGATGCAACTTGTGACATTGGCAGGCACCAAGATAAAGATGAAACTATTCCCTAGTTGAAGACTTGGAAGGTAAGTGGCAGGTCTAAACCAGACAAGAGGACCCGGAAGGAATCTGGCTGTCATCACTTCAAAGGTGTCTAGGATGAGTTGCAGATATCCAGTGATAGATTGTTGGTTCACAGTTTCTGCCATGCTCACATTGGCAGGTGCCTGGAACAAATTGTGTTGCAGTCTTCTCTGGTTTCCCTCATCTTCTCCTCTCCTCTCTCCACAATGACAGATGTGCTGGACACCTTGGGATTGAGAAGGTAATGAAAAAAATAGAACCCACTTCTTCTGGCATTGATAGCAACAAAGTGTACATGACTAGGTCAGAGCATGCCAAGACTGTGCCTCCTGAAAACTCAGTTGGCAGACCCCCAGAGCTCCTCTGGTAACTGCTCTCACCTGTTGCCCAATGGAATGAGTGGCACTTGACATTCTGTGCCCCCTCCCACTCACCTGGGACAAAAACAAGTATGTTATGGTCATAGCAGGTTATTTCACCAAGTGGGCAGAATCCTATGTCCTTACAGACCAAGAAGTAAGACTAGCTAATATGATAATGACACAGCTTATTTGCTAGTTTGGTGTTCTGTAGTCAGCTCATACCAACCAGGCAGGAACTTTAAATATGCCCTTTTCTAAGAATTCTGTGAATTGCTGGAGGTAAACAAAACCTGTACCACCCCCACCATCCCAAGTTGTAGGGGATGGTTGAGCATCTGAACAGAACACACTTGGATATGCTTGCTCTTTTTGTGAATGCAACTCACAGGATGCGAGAAAATACTTCTTCTAGGTCAGACTGTGGTGTGGCGGGGGGGGGCAACCTGGAAATATGGACTGGTGGCTCACCTAGAAAATGAATAAATGGGCCCAGTGGTGTCATATTCGTATCAGTTATACACTTTCATTTGGTAAAAAGGCTCTGTTTTTGCACTTTATATTTTCCAGTAGCAACCAGAGCACCCCCGTTTAAATATAAATTAGTTGATAAATTTAAGGATTTTCAGAGTTTGGAAGTTGGATAACAGCCCAAGGGAGGGGGGCCCACCTGGACATTTCCAGGTATCTAGGTGGGCCAGTCCAACACTGAAAGCAAATAGCATGCTATTCTCAGCTTGGCAAAAGTGTTCACTGGAAGAAAATCTGCCTAATTTAGCCCTCACAATCTGTTCAGGCCTTTGTTGGCTGACCCTTACTAATGACCTGTAAAACAGTGTTAAAGGTATTTCAGTAGCATAAGGCAAAAAGCAACCCCAGACCTCTGACTCATGTAGTATTATGAGATGAATCGTTGCCTCACATACCCATACAGCTGGCATTATGCTCTTGTCTCTATAAATGTAGTAACTTTTTCTACTGCTTTAATATTTTGTTTAGTTTTTTTTTTTTAACTTGTGTCTGTGGATGTTTGACCCGTTTTCCATTTGGTGTGAATATTACCCCCAAATAACTCTATTCTTTCACTGTTTCAAGTTTTTTTTTTTTTTTTTTTTCCCATAGTGCTTTTTGCTCCCCCGTTACCACCTGCGCCTTTCTTGGCAATGGGGGAGACATGCGTTTTTTCTGATTTTCTCCTTGTTACCCCGGAACACAGTCGCGCACGTGCATGGAGGCACACATGCACTCCGCCACTCCAGTGACGGCCTCTTCCCACAACCCAACCTAATGCTAGGGTTTCCTTGTGGCTTGGCGCTACCACCTTACCTCCACTGGGTGGCAGCCAAGAGCCGGGGAACCCTCATATCCCACCCCGGAGAGGAGACCTGCCTTGCGGCATCTCAATCCTGCTCCGCTCCCTCCTCTCCGGCTGACCCCTGGTGGCCGGCTTGCTCCCAAACTCGGGTTGCCGGTGTGTTGCAAGTATGGTGTCGAGTGCCTCAATTCTGAGTGCCATCGAGTCAGCCCACTGTTTCATGTTTTTAAGCAATAAGTCGTGGCTAGGGGTTAGATTAACAGTCTGTTAATCACCCCCTAAGGGTATAATGTGGCACAAGGTGGAGCCAAGTGCAATATTGCCCCAGGGGGTGATTAACTGACTGTTAATCTTACTCCTGGGAATGCCGTATTGCTATTATAAAAATTATTCCAAAAGAAAAGTATTAAAAGTATACTTTTTGAATGTTTTCCTCCTTTAGAGGGAGATTTTTAATAAAATAGCTCTTCCGCCAACAGTTGAAGAAAGCTAGTTCAAAATCAGAATGCATCATTCCAGTCATTCAGCAGTGCTAGAGGATGGAATGCTGACAGGAAGAATCCATGTGCCATGGTGATCAGGCTATACATGACAGTGTAACAGGGATTAATGTAAGGGTGTTGGAATCCTAACAGCCAATCTGATTGCAGCATTTCTGAGACCCTTTTTATAATGATTGTTAGTGTATACTGTAAGCTACAGATTTTTTCCACCAAATATCATAATTTTTGATTTATCATATATATATAGCTAGTTTATTAGCAGAGCACAGTATAGAAATGATTAAGTTTACATTGCAGACCAATTTGGAACAACGACAGTAAAATCATGCAATCTGCATAGGCTAATGCAGGGCATACAGTTCCCATAATAGTTGGTAAGTGAAAGTTCAATGTCTTTAAATTCTGTAAGATATGATTTACATAAATGTTAAATAACACAGGTGCCAGTAAGCATCTTTGCTGTACTCCTCAGTTTGAATCAAACTGGCTTATGAGAGTACCTTGTATATCAAATCTTATGGAGGTTTTATTGTTTAAGTGAAAAATAGGAAGCAAAATATAGGCATCCTATTTGAGTCTTACGTTTTTGCCAAAGAAGCCCTCTTTCTATCAAGTCAAAAGCTGCTCTAGAATCTATATAGGTAGCATATAATTGTCTTACTTTTACACTTTTTGCCTCCTCTCTGTGCATAACTGGGCTGCTCCCGTGTTCTGGCCGCTACCCTGGGATTCCAGCCGCCATCTGAGTAACCACACTCCTTGAGGTCACGCTCATATTCCCCTGTGGTTTGCCCCCCACAGTGGGGTGGTGGGGAGCACCCATCTCACCCGCCCCAATGGATCCAGACTATTAGGTGCTCCAGAGCCGGCCCTCGTGGACGGCCATCAAGCTGCTCTGCCCCGATGCACACTCCTTGTGTTTTTAGACATTTACTCCCTGGAGCTAGAGGGCGTGCAATGATGCTGGCGGAAGGGAGCGTGCATGCATCCGCACCCGCTCCTTCCTGGTGTCTGCTCCAGACTCCTCCCCAACGTACAGCACAATGCCTTGTCCCCCAGCCTCTGCCAGGGGGCAGGCAGGTGCTTACTGCTGTGGACCCCTCTCCCCAGGGAAGGAGAGCAGTCCAACGTGCACTCAGTCCTTCTCCTCCCCTGCCGACCCCCGGCGGCCCGTGCTTGTTCCTGAACACGGGTCGCTGGTGTGGCATGAGAGAAGGCGAGGGGCACCTCAGCCATCAGCGCCACCAGGCCGGCGTGGCAGCATATCATTTTAAATTATTTATGTAGCACCACTCCAGCACCGTCCAGGAGAGGGCCACTACCCCTACCTGGGTGGCCACTAGCCAGGTTAGAGGGCCTCGGTCCCCAAAGATATAACACGGGGGTTCTTTCCCAAAGTTACCTGTACCTGAATTCTGTACTGAATCTTTGTTTCTGTTAAAACAGTCATTGGGCTATGTGGTTTTCGTGGGTTTCTTTATCTCTAATTCAGTCAATGTAAGGGCACTGTGGGGGGATGATAAATACTTGCTAGCGACTGCATGTATTTTGCTGTGGGGCACCAAAGTACTAGTGTTTTCAAAGTTCCCAGAAGATCTCTTCCTCCTCACTACATACCTATCGAAAGCTCACTCATCACTGCCCCCTGGCCAGAGCCGTGGTCATCCTATTACTCCTAACAGGCAATATACATCCCAATCCAGGCCATGCCCATACTAGCCCACCAGCTGGGTCCCCTGGGCTCCGCATGGCATCCATGAATATATGCAGCCTTCTGAAAAAATTTGATTCCCTCCAATGCTGGGTCACACTGCATAAACCAGATGTCATAACACTGGTGGAAATCTGGCTATCAAAGTCCACCCTGGACTCCTTTGTCTCCCTCCCAGGATACACCCTATACCAGGAGGATCGTGTAGGCAAACGGGGGGGGGGGGCTGCACAATCTATGCCAGGGACTCTCTCACTGGACAAGCACTTCCTGCCCCAGCTCTCATAAATGGGGCACAGGCCCTAACCCTCAACCTTACCCTGACCCCTCCAGGGGCCCGATATATCTCACAACTGCCTACTTTCCTCCCAAGAACCAACGCCTGGCACTGGTATCCTTAACAGATTATCTTGCAACCCTCCATCACAAGGCTGACCAAATCCTTGTGGCAGACCTGAACGTGAACTGGCTCAGCACCTCCTCCTCCAATACCCGGGACTCCTTCGCGGCAATAGATTTAACTCATCTCGTTTCCCAACCCACTAGAGTAAACACAAAGAGAGGTACCAGCACCCTTCTAGATGTAGTCATCACCAACCGCTCCAAACAAGTCCATGATATCCAGGTCCTTCCTGATTCACTTAGTGACCACTCCCCTATCCTATTCCATTGGGTTACCTCCACACCCAAACTCACAGCCCAACCCACACTACGCCGGCGCCTCGGACCAGGTGGGCTAAAAACTCTCAAGCAACTTCTGGCCCAAATAAACTGGTCACCCATACACTACGCCCCTGACATAGATACCGCCCTAACCTTTTTTTTCCAAACCTTCAACAAAGCCTGTGACATATTCGCACCCCTCACAGAAGTCCGAACCAAAAAGCGTAATGCACCTTGGGTTACCCCTGCCCAGCCCTGCTACAACTGCTCAAACACAGGGATAATCTATGGCACCCTGGCCACAGAAACAGGCTGGATGGGGGACAGGCAAGCATACAATGCTGTGCGGAACAAGTGCACCTGGGCCATCTGAAAAGCTAAGGCCAATCACTACCAGGCCACGCTCACCTCCTTCTGGAGGTGTGCATGAACATTCTGGGACAACATTAAACAATTAAATGGGAGCGTGCGCTCCACTCCTCCATCCCAGATCACCATAGATGGCTCTATCTCTACCGACCCTGCCTGCATAGCTAACTTCCTAAACACATTCTTCATGGACCTTAGCTCTGTCCTTCCTAGCAATTTCTTTGACCCACCCCCCTCCCTACCTGCCCCAGTCATCCAACACTCTAGTTTCCACTTACATAAGGTAACTGACCAGGAAGTCAGACCCTACCTGATCAAAGCACTAAAGAGCAATAGTTCTGGCAGTGACTCCCTGGACCCCAGTATCCTCCGTCGGGTGCTGGATCAGGTCCTTGCTCCACTCACCAACCTTCTCAACAAATCCCTCTACCTGGAGCAATTCCCATCAGCATGAAAACTGCCACAGTTACGCCTTACACAAAAAGCGGAGACAGGTCCCTCTGCCGAACCACCGCCAATCTCCATCCTCCACCCTCCAAAGCCCTAGAAAACTGGTGGCCATTCAAATTACTGATTACCTGACCAAACACAACGTCCTCTGCCCAGAACAGCATGGTTCATGCAGGTCATGCATCAGCACTGCCCAATTGAGTTTTCAAATTTCCTACACTCCTCCTTGACTTGGCTCTGTAGCCGGGCAGTGTTCATTGATCACTCAAAGGCCTTCGACACTGTCTCCCACCCCCTCCTGCTGGATGCCCTCAGGCACACTGGCTTCTCTACTGGACCAGTCTCCTGGTGCACCAGCTACCTATCTGCCCACTCCCAGTGTGTTAAAATCAATGAGACTTATTCCAAAACATGTCCCATCTGCTCAGGTGTTCCCCAGGGTTCCATCCTGGGTCCACTACTCTTCTCACTCTACCTCAACACACTGCCCAGTGCATGCACTGGAAAAATTCTGCTGTACGCAGATGATGCCGTCAACTTTGCCACCCACCGCAACCCCATCTCCCTACAGGACACCTTACAACTATCCTTTAATGATGTGGAATCCTGGTTTAAAGAGCATAGACTTGTCATCAATCTCAAAAAAACAAAAACTATGCTCTTTGCCCACCCCCAAAATAAAGCCAGCAACTTCTCACTCCACATCCTCCCTAGTTCCAAACAACCTCTTGAAAATGTCCGCTCATACAAGTACCTCGGGGTTTCCTTCGACCCAGCCCTCACCTACCACACCCATATTGATGCTCCTGCCTCAGCTACCAATGTGCAGCTAGGTATCTTCTACCGCAACAAAAATTGTCTCCCCCCGATGCCCTCCGACTAGCGGTTACATCCTCAATACTGTCCCTTGTGGACTATGGCCTGCCAGTATACGGTGCAGCTGACTCAACCGCCCTCAATAAAATTCGTCTCACCCTGAATAAGGCCTGTAGGCAAATTACGGGGGCCCCCAGGCTCCTGCATACTTGCCAGCTCTATGACATGGCAATGCTGCTTAACCTGGATGAATGACTGAGATACCAAACCTGCCTCATAACGAAAAAACTCTTCTCAGGCTATCCCCTCCCAGGCTGACAGCCTCCATCCACCAAGCCCAACCTTTGGTTCACGCTCAAACCTCCTGCAAGGCCACTCTACTGATCCCAAGATCCAGGACCACCCATGGACAGAGGTCCTTCTGTTATAGAGCTCCTTCCTGGTATAACACGCTCCCTACTTCCATCTCTGACACCCCCACGATCTCCTGCTTCAAAACTGCACTTCGGAGCCTGCTATTTAATATGCGTAGCTGCACTTGTCTCTAAGGTGGCATAGCTCTATGCACTGACAAAGCTCAATGAGCTGCTCCTCACCCCACCACACCCCAACCTCACCCCATCTCCCACTGAACTATTACCACCTGCTGTTTCTGCATGTAACCTCGTGCAAGTATATGCCATTGTAAGTTAACTGTTTCTCCCTGTACAAATGATTGTAACTGCATGTGTCTGCAAAACTTATAACCCTATGATGTAAAAAAAAGTTGTAATGTATTTGTCCTCAATGTGACGAGGTACCTTTGGAAATGAGCCTTTGGCTCAAAGGTTGTAAACTGATGTACAAATAAATAAATAAATAAAATGGTGGTGCCCCCACCCAGAGTACATATTACTGGGTCTGATTACCTGCAGTACAAACCCCCCTGGGATGTCGTACCAACTCACCTCCCCAGCAGTTACCCCAAACATGGACTTGCCAGAATTCAAACCTCTCCACATTCTGTTACACCATTACATTTCCCATTTCAGATAGCATGCTCACTAAAATTAGGCTCTGGATTCATTTCTGCTGCAAAACAATAACATCTCGGTTTGTTTACAGAGGGGAGGGTTTAGGATGGAGGAAGTGAATTAGAGTTCAAGCATTTTAAGATTAGCATTTCCCAAAATTCACATTTCCCTTTTTGATTTCAATCATTGCAGCCACCAGATCCAACTAAACTAGCTAACTGCTGCAGGTGTACTCAAACCCAGACCCAAAGGTCCCAGTCCATTTAACCCCAAAGTTCTGTCACTGGGTAGCAAGATTTTAAGTTGCAGGCCTGAGGTGCAGCTGGTAGCTGGCGTTGGTGTGCTTTCTTGAATGAAATTAACTTTTTACATTTCCCCTTTGCTTTTCCTCCAGCCCTAGGGGGCATACTTAAACTATATACAGTTCCCATATTTTGCAGGGCAATTCCTGCCTCTACTCACAGTTCTGCGTTATCAGTCCATGGATGGCACAGTTTGCTGAAATCCTGGGGACTGATGGAAACACAAGCAGAAGTGGGCTCCAATGCTTGAAACAGGGGCACAGAAGCTGCAGCTTACTCTTTCTTCCTCTTGCTTGCTGATCTTGCAGCTTGTCCCCTTCAGCCCATTACAGGCCCATTGCAGGACACGTGCGCAAGGCCTATCAACTGCAAATTACCCAGACCCAAGAGTGGCCCCATGGCCTGGCTCCCTCCGATCAGAGCACCATAGCACTCAGGTACAAGACCCGTGATCCCCTGCAGCAGCAGACCCCACTTGATGGGGGTTAGCGAGTTCCCCACCTGACCCTGGGTGTCATCAGAAACATTCAGCTCATTCTCTTCTGCTCTCTTCTCTTTTCCTCTTTCCTGCCATGGTGTGTAGCCACAGCAATCTGTTTCTTTTCCTCGCTGTATCTCATTAGCAGACAACAGGTACCCAACCCCAAAAGGCACCTGTCCATCCTTCTGCTTTCACAGTCTCTCATCTTCAACACAGCCACATTCTTGCTCTGGCTCATACACATCTCCTGCACTCAAAATCCCTTTTCTTACTGTACAGGTACATAACAATTCCTCATGTAAAGAGACTCACTCTTCCTTTTCTTCTCTCAGCACATTCATATTTTCCTGTTCCTCATCATTTCTTTGTATTCTGTCTTTTCCCAGGCTCAGATGCAATCTTTGTCCTTTTACCGGGCTCAGGACACAACCTTTGTCTTTTCCCAGGCATAGACACAACCTTTGTCCCTTTTCCAGGGTCAGGACACAACCTCTTTTCTCCTTTTCCCACAGCTTGGGTGCATCTCCAGTTCAACGCTAATTCTTGTAACCTGAAGCTTTCCCTTTTCCATTCGAGCTGCCTTTCTCTGTCTGCTGTGGTGCAATTTCAGAACAACACAGAACATTCAGCAACCTGCAGCTTTCCTTTTTTTCTCCAAAGCTGCTTCTTCCCGGCTTCTTCTTTCCCTTTTCCAGATGGGCAAGCACTCCCAGCCCTGGAGGACAAATTTCTAGCAGCTCTATTCTCTCCAGGGGCAAGAGCCCCCCTCCTTCTGGAGGGGCTCCCACCAAACTGACTCCAACAGTCCTCTTTTGGGAGCTCTTTCCTAACTCCCCATTGGCTGGAGCCACAGTCCTTCAGAAAAATTAATATGTAGGAGGCTCCCTCGATGCCTCATTGGTGCAGAAAAAGGCACCTAAACTTTCCTTGGTATTTTCCCCCAAAAGTCTGTTCACACAGTCCCAGAGTCCCTGGCAAGAATCCTGGTTTAGTGGTTGGTTGTCTGGTGTCGCATGGCTGCTAAACATGGTGGCTGGAGTAAGCAGTCCAACATAACTTACACAGTGTCCCAAGTTTAAACCACTGCTGCAGCCAAACTCTTTACTTTTATTACACATTTCCCCCCAGCATGAAGTAGCCACCCCTGTGCCCTGTAAAGCAACTGCACACTTAAAAACATTTATTCGATCCTCTGCCAGTCACTGCTGCCATTCTGCATAACCCGTTGGCAGCCACACATAGCCCAACATCAGTTTCCACTTCCCACTCTGTTACTACCTAAAAAACACACATAGAAACATAGACTTTGATGGCAGATAAGGACCACTTGGCTCACCTAGTCTGCCCATTTCCCTACCTAGAGGATAAGCTGCAGATCCTATTTAACCAACAGCCTATTTCTTCCTACTCCCAACAAAAACTGCCTTATGTCTGTCCCATGCATTCTTGAATTCTCCCACAATTTTAGACCCCACAACCTCCTCAGGAAGGCTGTTCCATGCGTCCACCACCCTCTCTGTGAAAAAATACTTCCTCACATTGCCCCTGAGCCATCCCCTCTATCTTCAAATTGTGTCCCCTTGTTCTTACACATCTCTTTCTGAAAGATGCTACCCTCTTGACTTTATTGATTCCACTGAGGTACTTAAACATTTCTATCATGTCCCCTCTCTCCTCCTTTCCTCAAGGGGTATACATATTAAGCTCCTTTAGCCTTTCCTCAGATGGCTTCTCTTGCAGACCCTGCATCATTTTAGTTGCCCTCCTCTGAACTGCTCCATCCTGTCTATGTCTCATGGAGATGGGGTCTCCAGAACTGGACGTAGTACTCAGATGGGGTCTCACCATCTGTCTGTACAGGGGGATAACAACTTCCTGTCTTCTGCTGGTGATGCCTCTCCCTATACATCCCAGTATCCCCCCAGCCTTCCCTACCACCTTCTCACATTGCTTGCCAACCTTAAGGTCATCTGTTATGATTACCCCCAGGTCCATTTCCAGTTTTGTTGTTTTTACCACCCCCCCAACAGGCTTAGCCAGTCTGGAGCTACCAGGATCACCTGTGCTTTGTCCCTCCTCACCTTGAGGAGCACCCTGTGAATCAAAGCAAATGGAGGGAAGGCACAGAAGAAGCCTGGGGTCCATGGCCTCGAGAAGGCATCCCCCTGCAGCGATCCCTGCTGAGGGGGGGTGGGCATGAAACAGCCTTAGCTTGGTGTTTTCCCTGGAGGCATAAAGGTCCACCATCGGTTTGTCCCAGTGGGAGAACAGGCTGTAAGCTACCTCTGGATGGACAGACCACTCGTTAGATGTCTCGCCTATGTGGCTGAGGGCATCAGCCAGTTGATTTGAGCTCCTGCCACATGGATGGCTAGGAGAGCTGCCTCCAGTCGGCTCACGAGTGTCCAGATGTGGAGCGCTTCCCTGCACAGGAGTCGGGAGTTTGTGCCGCCCTGCTTGTTGAGGTAATACATGGTCGTGGTATTGTCGAACCACTTGACTCGGAAGCTGCTGAGTGAATGCTGTCAGTGCCAGTCTGACCACTCCGCTCTGAGCTCCAATAGGTTGATGTGGTAACGAGACTCCTTGGGGGGTCCAGAACCCGTGGGCCCTGTTGTCTCCTATGTGGGCTCCCCAACCCATGAGAGAGGCATCAGTCGTGAGGACAACCATTGGCTCGGGTGGACAAACAGGATCCGTTCCTGCAACCGGTCTAGGACGGTCCACCACTGGAGAGCATCCCACATCTTCTGGGTCACAGTGATCAGCTGGTCGAAATGACCTAGGTGCTGAGTCCACTGAAGGGGGCACATATGCCACCTGGCCAAACAGACCACGGTGGTGCAGGCCGCCATTTAACCCAGAAGGCACAGAAAGTACCGGTCAGGGCCCAATTGCCCAACCAGAAATGATTGAACAAAGAAGAGAGAATCTCCGCCCTGTCCGCCGGGAGCCGAGCTCTGGCTCGGTGAGAGTCAAGCTCTGACCAGCTGAAGCACATCACCTGAGAAAGCATGAGCTCCAACTTGGTCTTATTGATCAGGAGGCCAAGCTGAAAGCAGGTCTAGAGGGCCAGGTCCCTGGACCTCTCCATCTCTTGCTGGGTGGAACCTGCTAAGAGGCAATCATCGAGGTAAGGCTATACCCTGACCCCTCCATGCTTGAGGTGGGCTGCTACTGCTGCAATGCATTTGATGAAGACCCATGGGGCCAAAGACAGGACGAATGGCATGGCTTGAAACTCAAAGAGTTCCCTCTGCTCTGAAGTGTAGGAACCACTGGTGAGATGGATGGATTGGGACATGAAAGAACGTGTCCTGAAGATCCATTGAGAGAACTACATGTTTTGCTCCAGGGATGGTATGATCTGGGCAGAGTTACCATCCAAAAGGTGTGCAGCTTGACATACTGATTCAGGTCATGCAGATCTAGAATGGGGCACCAGACCAGGCCCAGGAAGTACCTGGAAATGAACCCTGTGTTGATTGGAGGATCTGCCACTCAGACCACTGCCTCCTTGAGAAGGAGCTGGGCTATGTCATCTCTCAGAGCCAACTGAGTGTTGGCTGATACTCTCTCCTTTCATGGAGCGTGGGCTGAGCTTGGTGGGGACTGCTCGAATTCTAGAGGCAGACTCTGGCCAACCACTTCTAAGACCAACCTGTCTGTGGTAACAGCAGACCAGGCGGAAAGGAAGTGGTGGAGCTGACCCCCCACAGGAGGACCCAGAGCTGGAGTGACAGGAATAGGGGTGGCGACCCCATCCCGTCACTGGGCAAGCTTGGAGGAAGAGGGTCCAGGACCTGAACCTTGGCCTCCTCTGTGGGTCTGTGGAGGTCCGGGCTTGGGCCGAGGGCGCCAAGCCTGTGCCTGCTGATGCTGTGCTCCCTGAAAGGAGGACTGCTGGGCCACAGGAGCAGAGTGCTGAAAAGGCTTCTCCTTTCTCTGCAACTGCTCCTTAGGGCCTGAAGCACTTTGAGCAGAAGTAGCCGAGTCCAAGGTGGCATTGGACTGTTTGAGTCACTGAAGGTGACCATCCACACTTGGACTGAAGAGATCCGTGCCCAGGAAAGGAACATCCGCAAGTTTGTGCTGGGTATCTGCCATGAAGGTGGAAACCCTCAGCCGAGCCTTGCGGCGTGAGGCAACCGTGGCTGCCACTGAACGGGCACATGAGTCCCTAATGTCCAGAGCCATCTGAAGCTGCTGTTTGGCAATTGCATGGCCTTGGTCTCAGACCTAATTGACCATAGATTGAAGGTCCGTGGGGAGATGTGGGAGAACTTCATCCAAAGACCCTAGAAGGACATGGGAGAAGTGCGCCATGATGACAGCTGATCTTGCCTGACGGAGGCCTAAAGAGGTGGCTGCATAGACTTTCGTGGCAGAGCGGTCCAGTTTCTTGGACTCCTTGCCTGGGGGTCCATCAGTGTCGGCAGAAAGTACAGTTACGTAAGAACTTTCCGTAACAGTAGATCTTTGAGAGAGGGTTCTTGCCACAGGTATTCACATATAGGACTAAAGCCGCTAGGCGCCAGGACCCTACAGAAAAACTTCCAGCTAGCAGTCTCTGGTGGGGGACCGCCCCCATGTCAGGTGACCGGCGTCATATGACATCGGTATAAAGGGACCCACGCCTGCCTTCCAGTTCTTTCCCATCTGCTTGTGAAAGTTCCTCATGGTAGAACAACGCTCATCAGCCATTCGTCGGTCTCAAGTTGGTCACAAGGCTCTCGACAGAGGGATGTTCTGTGAACTCCGAGAGGGACCCCATGGGCACTGCATACTTGCGGCCCTTGCGGGCCATCCGGGCAGATGGCGCTGGGCAGGAGGCAGGATGCTGCCAAAGCTCCAAGGCCGTGCCAACAATGGCTTCGGCCAAAGGAAAGGCTTCCATTGGAGTATCCCCTCTCTTGAGAATGTCAGTGAGAGGGTACACTGCCCATTTCTGGATTGGTTCCGGGGACGTCCCCGTGGATTTGGAGATAAGGCGGAGAATCCCTTGAAAGGACGAAGGGTCTTTCTCTGTTGACAGATCACCAGCCGACTCGTCATCCCGCGGGTGAGAGTGAAGGTCGGTGTCATCTAAATCTGAGGTATCCGGATACAATGGTCAGCCACCAAGGTAGCCCTCAACGTGCCTGGGGCGATCAGGCATGAAGGTGACTAAGATCCTGTGAGGAAGACCCAAGGTTGACCGAGCTTCCCACCAGAATCAGGGGAGAGACAGATATCGGCAGAACCAGAGTGGGTTTAGCCAGCTCTGCAGGCGGGGGGAACCGATTTCACCGGTTCCAGAGGAGTCAGCTTCGGCCTAGGAGGCAAAAGCCAAGTAATAGCCGAAGTAGAGACCGTGATTGGCTTCTGCACGGACAGGATCAGCTGATGCCACATCAGATCCTCATAGCGTCGGTGGAGCTTCTGCCAAAGCTTCTCCTCATCCAAGGAGGACAAGGATGACCGATGGCGTCACTTCTTTTTGGACTGCTTGTGCGCCTTCCTCGGCTTACTGGTCGAGGGGGTCTGAGATCTCGACCTGGATCAGACTGGCTGAGTAAGTCAGTCGGGAGACACTGGTGGGACCGGTTCCTTGATGGGATCCCCAGCTGGTTGAGTCTCCTCATTGGAAAAAGACAGGACCGGAGTCCTATTGAGAGAGTCGTCGACTGGAATGGGCGACGACATTGGATCGATGGGATCGAGAACGATCTGGACCTCGTTGATTGAGACCTCAGTCGAATGGCCAGACAGCAAGCCCGAGAAGCCAGCGGCTGAGAAGGCAATTTTGACCAAAGTAGATACTGCTGGCTCCTGGGACAGAGATCGCTCATGATCCCAAGAGCGTCTTCGCCAAGATGAAGATGGATTCGAATCTTATCCCTCTTATGGAACCGAGAAGAGTGAGAGCCCACAGGACCCTCACCCTGAGTGGGAAGAGAGTGGCACAACTCTCGGAAGGAACCCAAAAAGGTAGAGCCCAAGTTGAGAGGAACGAAAAAGGACAGAGGAAGACTCTGCAGCCTGCGGTGCTTCTTCTTTGAAGGCCTGCATTCGCTCCAGCTGTTTGGCGGATTTAATCAATAAATCCCCCATGGTCTGGAGGCAACCTTTTTTCTCTTGCCCACCAGTGCACACTTTAACCTCATCCTAGGTGATCTCAATGTTAACTGGCGTGCCTCCACTGCCTCCCATATAAGGGACTCCTTTGCTGCCCTGGATATGTCCCAGTTAGTCACTCAGCCCACCAGATTCAACCACTCTACTGGCACCAGCACTCTCCTAGATGTTGTTATATCTAACCACCCCTACAAAATCAGGGATGTCATTGTCCTCCCTGACTCTCTTAGTGATCACTCCCCAGTTCTCTATCTCTGGTCATCCTCCACTCTGAAGCCAGTGTCCCAGGCCACTCTATGCCACCGTTTATGCCCTGGTGGCCTCAGGAAATTAAACAATACCTAGCCCAGCTAGACTGGTTCCCTATCCAGCGCACCCCTGACATTGACTCAGCTTTTGACCACTTCACAAATGCCTTCTGTAAGGCTTGTGACCTTTTCACCCCCCTCACCAGGATCCGCTCCAAAAATTGCAATGCCCCATGGAACACCCCACCCCTCCTTCAGAGACTCAAAAACAGAGATAATCTCTGGCACATTGTAGAATCTGAAAGGCATCTGACAGACAGGCCTATAACGAGAATCCAATAAGTGCACTTTGGGCCATTAGGGCGGGCCAAGGCAGAGCACTACCAGACCACCCTCAGTTCCACTTGGGGTTCAGCCCGACCTTCTGGGATAATATGAAAGAGCTAAATGGAAGTCCCGCCCCCACCATCTCAGCTCTCCATCAATGGCCCCCCCACCACAGATCCACTCCTCATAGCCAATTGCCTTAACACTGCCTTCTCTGACCTAAGCTCGGCCCTCCCCAGCAGCTTCTTTGACCCAATCCCTGCCTCTCTCCCTCTGGTCCTACATCACCCACCATTCTACCTTTGCATCCTATCCCCCCAAGAAGTCAGGCCACACCTGCTAAAAGCCTTAAGCAGCAATAACCCTAGCAGTGACCCCCTTGACTCCAGGATCCTCCATATGGTCTTGGATGAAGTCATAGTCCCCCTGACTGACCTTCTAAACCGGCCTCTATGCCTGGGTCAGTTCCCAAGTGCTTGGAAAACTGCTGAAATCACACCCATACATAAGAGTGGGGACCAGTCCACACCCAACAATTACTGGCCGATCTCCATCCTCTCCCCACTCTCTAAAGCCCTTGGTGGTGGTGGTATCAATTCAGTTCTCTGAATACCTAACCAAGTACATTATGTGTCCAGAGCAACACAGTTTCCACCCAGGACACAGTACAACCATGGCTCTCCTGGAATTCTCCCAATACCTGCATGCTGCTCTTGACTCTGGCAGTCTTGCAGGAGCAGTGTTCATTGACCTCTCCAAGGCCTTTGACATTGTCTGTCATCCCCTTCTACTCGACTCTCTCCACCAACTTGGCTTCTCTGGTGGTCCCATTTCCTGGTTCTCTAGCTACCTCTCTGCTAGATCCCAGCGTGTCAAGATCAGCGGGTCCCTCTCCAGCACTCTTCCCGTTTGTTCTGGGGTCCCTCAGGGCTCCATCCTGGGTCCAGTACTTTTTAGTCTCTACCTCAACACCCTCCCCAGCTCATGTATCAGTAAAATGCTCCTCTACACCGACGATGCAGTCCTCATTGCCTCACATCCCAATCCCACCTCCCTCCAATTATCCCTCCAGCAAGCTTACAACCAAGCCGAAAGGTGGTTCGGTGATCACAGACTGGTCATTAACCTAAAGAAAACCAAATCAATGCTCTTCTTCCAGCACCAAAATAAAGCTAAAAATACCCCCTATTGATTATTCCCAGCACTCTGCACCTGCTAGAACAAGTGACCACATACAAGTACCTAGGCATCAGGTTCGATACTGCACTCTCCTTCCACACACCCACATTAATGCCCTGTCAGCCACCATAAACTCTCAGATTGGTCTGTTATTCCGGCACAGGGACAGGTTACCCTTAGGCTGGCCATCACCTCCTCTGTCTTTTTCCTCGTGGACTATGGCTTGCCCATCTATGCTGCAGCTGACAACACTGCCCTCTCCAAAATCCAACTCTTCATCAATAAGGCCCGTAGGCTCCTGACTGGTGCCTCCAGCCGCACTCACACCTGCCTTCTCTATACTACCACCAATCTGTTCAACTTTGAGAAGTGTCTGCTCTACCAGACCTGCCTTCGCCAAGAAATCATTGCTAGGACTCTCCTTCCCCAGGGGTCACCACCTTCCTACAGCAGTCATCATCATCCGTCACCACCCATAGCTCTGTTAAGGCCACCTTCTAGGTGCCCAGAACCAAGACCTCTCTTGCCCAGAGATTCTTCCTCTACTGAGCCCCCACCTGGTTCAACTCCCTCCCTAGCTGCATCTTCAACTTGCCAAAAATTGGCTCCTCCAAAACAGCCCTTCAGAACCATATCTTTAATACCTGCTGTTGTAAGTGCAACTAACCCCCTGTTGTAACCTGTGGTACTCGCCCGCCTTGCCCCCTGCCTCGACAATGTCCACTAGATAGCCTGTCCCTCCCCCAGACCCACTCCTTCCCTACTAGGTCCAAACAGGGATGTAACCTGCTGTCTTCTCTGAGGACCTGCTATGTACATGATTGTAACTCACAATTTTGTAACATTGTGTAACCTAAGTAACATACAAACTACTATATTATGTAACCTAAGTGTATCTATGTTAAATGTTCTTTTTACTGCACCTGTAATGTCATCCTCTATTTTAATCTGCACTGTAATAACTGCCTTGATGTCTGCCCTTCCTGCGACAAGGTGTCTTTGTAAATGAGTCTCTGACTCAAAGGTTGTAAACCCGATTTGTAATGAATAAATTAATAAAGAATAACATTTTATTTTCATTTTCTTCCTGTCACTAGTGCCAGGAATCTATGCCCTGGACAGACCCGGCTCATCTTTATTCATGAGCTGCCTCATCAATATTCATGAGGTGGCTCCATGTAGCTCGTGCGCAATTGGCGCTCACATAAATGTTTTTTCTTCCTTTCTGGCTGCCTCTCTGGTCCTGCTAATCATCCTAGTTCTTCTCTTGTCTTTCTCTGGGACTGGGACCACTGGAGAGGCAGACTGAAAGGCCACTGAAATGGCCGCTCAAATTTGCGCAACTGAACACATGCTGAGCTCGCTGGCACTGAAGTGCCATTTTTTAATTCAGCGCCTCCACAAACCAGCTCCTCTGGTCCTACTTTCTTTAAAAAAAAAATACACGTGGGAGCCAACAGGAGAGAACAAAACACAGGGGCAGAAGCCAGGAGACCCAAAAAAGAATGGGGGGTGGAACCAAAACCCTAGGGAAACGAGCCTTCTTCAGGGGCTCACAGGTAAGCCCCTGACAGGGGGTTACACTCCCCATCCCCTAAAATGCTTGCCATCTGTGCCAAGCCAAGGATTTACCCTTAAATCATTTCAGTAACCCATACACATTAACAGTAATGTCAAAACCAATAACATCCTATTCTATACATAGGGTTACCTATTCTAGTCAACAATATCAAATCATTCCTAATTTTTTGATAATCACCATCTATTCCCACCAGTTTACACCTTGCCCCATTGACTCAGAGCTTTATATGGTATTAGCCCTCCCCAGGGACTCTTGCCACCATTATTTTCCAAGTGGCACAAATTTTGGCCCAATTTCCACCTTTGACCACTAGGAGGCACCCCCTCACATTTTGTATTGACCAGCAATGAAAGACGGCCCAAGCCAGTTTTGGTGCCAAAATCTCTTCTCCAATACCTTTTATAATCTTTTACCATTTCCCACCACTTACAAGGGTCCCACAAAATTTTAGTGAGCTGGAGGGGTCCATGCTGGTCATAACTGGCACAGGAGATCCCAGCAGTGCCTCCATGTGTAGCCCCTCTCTGACACCATCCAGGAGATGGCCACTACCCCTACCTGGGTGGCCACTAGACACGTTAGGGGACCTGGGTTCCCAAAGCTATAACACGGGGGTTCTTTCCCAAAGTTAGCAAATAAAATGACGGTGCCTCCACCCAGTGTACATATTACTGGGTCTGATTACCTGCAGTTCAACCCCCTGGGATGTCATACCAACCCACCTCCCCAACAGTTACCCCAAACATAGACTTATCAGGATTTGAACTTCCCCACAATCTGCTACACCATTTACATTTCCCATTTCAGATAGCATGCTCACTAAAATTAGGCTCTGGATTTATTTCTGCTGCAAAACAATAAGATCTTGGTTTATTTCCGGGGGGTGGGGTTAGGATGGGTAAGTGGAACATAGTTCAAGCATTTTAAAGATTAGCATTTCCCCAAATTCACATTTCCCTTTTTGATTTCAATCCAATGTTTCAATCATTGCAGCCACCAGATCTAACTAAACAAGCTAACTGCTGCAGGTGTACTCAAACCAGACCCACAAGTCCCAGTCCATTTAACCCCAAAGTCCTGTTACTGGGTACCAAGATTTTAAGTTGCCGGCTGAGGTGCAGCTGGTAGCTGGCGCTGGCGTGCTTTATTGAATTAAATTAACATTTTACATTCTACCCTTTGCTTTTCCTCCAACCCTAGAGGGAATACTTAAACTATATACAGTTCCCAGGTTTTGCAGGGCAATTCCTGCCTTTACTCATGGTTCTGTGGGAATAGCCTATGAATGGCACAGTTTGCTAAAGTCCTGGGGATTGATGGAAACACAGACAGAACTGGGCTCCAATGCTTGAAACAGGGGCACAGAAGCTGCAGCTTACTCTTTCTTCCTCTTGCTTGTAGATCTTGCAGCTTGTCCCCTTCAGACCATTACAGGCCCATTGCCGGGCACGTGTGCAAGGCCAGCCAGCTACAGAGGACCCAGACCTGAGAGTGACCCCACAGCCCGGCTCCCTCCGATCAGAGCGCTGTAGCACTCACATACAAGGCCCATGATCCACTATAGCAGCAGACCCCACTTGACGGGGGTTAGCGAGTTACCCACCTGGCCCTGGGTGTCAGCAGAAACATTCAGCTCATTCTCTTCTGCACTCTCTTTTCCTCTTTCCTGCCATGGTGTGTAGCCACAGCAATCTGTTTCTTTTCCTCGCTGTATCTCATTAGCAGAGAACAGGTACCGACCCCAAAAGGCAGCTATCCATCCTTCTGCTTTCACAGTCTCTCATCTTCAACACAGCCACATTCTTGCTCTTGCTGCACACATCTTCTGCACTCAAAGTCCCTTTTCTCACCGTGCAGGTACATAACAATTCTTCACGTGAGGAGGCTCATGCTTCCTTTTCTTCTCTCAGCACATTCGTATTCTCCTGTTTCTCATCATTTCTCTGTATTCTGCCTTTTCCCAGGCTTAGACGCAACCATTGTCCTTTTTCCAGGCTCAGGACACAACCTCTTTTCACCTCTTCCCACCACTCAGCTGCATGTGCAATTCAACACAAATTATTGTAACCTGCAGCTTTCCCTTTTCCATTCGAGCTGCCTTTATCTCTCCACTGTGGTGCAATTTCAGAACAACACAGAACATTCGGCAACCCAGTGGCATAGCATTGTTGGCATGGGCTCTGCTGCAAGGAATTAAATACCCCCCCCCCCACACTCCAGACTTCAGGATTTTAGAACAGCTGTAGATACAATAAAAAAATCACTAAGACACATTTAATTTTTTGTACCCTCTCATTCTGACTTTCCACTTTTACAGTTACAAGAGAGGAAGCCACATCGTACTACAACAGAAAACATATTTATAAAATAAAAAAACTAGCATACACAGCTTGACAGCAAGATACCGGGCAGTGTTTAGGAAGGGCAGCATCACCAGGTAGTATCCCCACACAGATTACACTCCCAACCTCAGAATTTTAGAAGAGCTGTAGTAAAAAAAAAAAACTTTGTATTTTTATATTTCCTGCTCGTTCTGACCTCCTATTTTACAGAAACAAGGGAGGAACCCACAGCGTACTACAATAAAAACATATTTGAAAGAAATTTAATATAGTGCCTTTCTTTCATATCTGATGCAACCAGTACCACAAGCAATTTGCACTCCAGGAAAAGAAGGAAATAAATCAATGCTTACATTTTCATTACTTTATGTGCCGGTGCTATTTGCTGCTTACCAGTCCACGCAGCACACCACAGAGCAGCACAGTGGAAATCGAGGACGAGGCGGGGAGACGGGGACCGGGTCCGGGACTGTCACTAGTCATCTTGGTTTGTGATGCTGACTGTTGCTTTCAGTTACTACAGTGCGGGTTCTCCAAGCCTGAGATGAATACAGGCTGTCTGACCCAAAGTCCCAGACATGTCACACTGCTGACTGACTTGCATGCTCTTTCTCCACACAACACGTGGCCTTGCTAATAGATAACTAGGCTGCGAGGGGCAGGCTGACAGCAGCAAAATGCAAATCCTACGGATGGTGCAGTGGCAGACGTGCAGTGCACATGCCTCAGTCAGAATGGAGATTGACGGTCGGGTGGTGTGCCTCCCTGCCCAGAGTGCTCCAGCAGTCAGATGGGTCACTCCAGTTCATGGGCCCCAGTGCAGTTGAACCACCTGCACATTCCATAGCTACACCCCTGCAGCAACCTGCAGCTTTCCTTTTTCTTTCCAAAGCTGCTTCTTCCTGGCTTCTTCTTTCCCTTTTCCAGATGGGGCAAGCACTCCCTGCCCTGGGGGACAAATTACTGGCAGTCACCAGACAGGCCCATCCTGCAACCCCATTCTCCCCAGGGGCAAGAGCTCCCCTCCTTTTGGAGGAGCTACCACTGAACTGACTCAAAGTCCAACAGTCCTCTTTTGGGAGCTCCTTCCTAACTTCCCATTGGCTGGAGCCACAGTCCTTCAGAAAAATTCATATGTATGAGGCTCCCTCAATGCCTCATTGGTGCAGGAAAAGGCACCTAAATATTCCCCGGTATTTTCCCCAAAAAGTCTGTTCAGATAGTCCCAGAGTCCCTGGCAAGAATCCTGGCTTGGTGATTGGTTGTCTGGTGTCGCATGGCTGCTAAACATGGTGGCTGGAGTAAGCAGTCCAACATAACTTACACAGTGTCCCAAGTTTAAACCACTACTGCAGCCAAACCATTTACTTCTATTATGCATTTCCCCAGTATTAAGTAGCCACCCCTATGCCCTGTAAAGTGACTGCACACTTAAATACATTTATTCAATCCTCTGCCAGTCGCTATTGCCATTCTGCATAACTCCTAGGCAGTCACACATAGCCCAACATCAGTTTCCACTTCCCACTCTGTTACTACTTAAGTGCACACATTTATTCAATAAATTCCCCCATGATCTGGAGGCAACCTTTTTTCACTTGCCCACCAGTGCACTCTTTAACATTTTATTTTCATTTTCTTCCTGTCGCTAGTGCCATTAACCTGTGTCCCTTGGCACTGGACAGACCTGGCTCATCTTTATTCATGAGCCACCTCATCGATATTCATGAGGTGGCTCCCTGTAGCTCGAACGCAATTGTCACTTATAAAAATGTTTTTTCCTCTTTTCTGGCTGCCTCTCTGGTCCTGCTAATGGTCCCAGTCCTTCTGTTGTTTTTCCCTGGAACTGGGACTACTGGAGAGGCAGACTGAAAGGCCACCAAAATGGCCGCTTGCATTTCCGCAACTGCACACGTGCAGAGTTCGCAGGCGGCTCTGCAAGCCAGCTCCTCCATCCCTGCACTCTGTAAAAAAAACACTTGGGGGCCAGCAGGAGAAAACAAAACACAGCTGCAGAAGCCAGAAAACCCCCAAAAGAATGGGGGGTGGAACTGAAACTGCAGGGAAACAAGCCTTCTTTGGGGCTCACAGGTAAGTCCCTAACAGGGGGTTACATTTATTTCTAAATATTTTGTAATTTGGTGTACTAGTGTAAAAATGTTATCCACTGTTGAGAAGCCATTTCTGAACCCTTCTTGTAATGGTGAAATAATTCTATACCTATCAACCCATTCTTGTAGTCATAAGATCTTCGAGAATAAGGCTATAGGCCTGACATTTTTGGGCTCATTAGGGTCACTTTTTTTGAACAAAGGAACATTTGTGTTTGCTTTCCATCAGGATGGAATATAAAGAAAATGTAAGCACTTATTAAAGAAATTTGCCAGAACTGGCACTGCTATGTGAAGAAGTAACCTATATATATATATATATGATGGCATCACATCTAAACCAATTGTTTTGTTGGAGCTGCATGATAAAATGGCACCAACATCAACTTGAAAGATGGCGGACCTGTGAGTTCTGCGGAGTAGCTTGCAGAGAAAATACTGTTGATCTTGACTGTGCTTTTCACAGGTATGTCATCGCTGTATAAGGGCAGGTTATTGAAATTTGAGAGCACATTTGGCATTCATAACCATTACACTTAGAGAAGCATTGTTTTGGTTGTTTTAAGCAGACAGAGGTTGCTGACCTATTCGAAGATACCTGATACTTGATGCTGGATACCAAGGAGCAGGAAGACAGAGTCAGAGAGGAAGAGATGATCCAGAGGGCGGTCGCAGAGGGTCAAGCGGACAATGGAAGGGTAAAGAAGAGTCAAGGAGGAGAGGATTCGGTGAAGACAGGGTTTTAAATAATTGATTAGCAGTTTTTTTCTTGGGACAACACTAACTGTTCAGAAAGTATTTATATAGGTTTTCTAGAAGTGTTATGTTTGTTAAACACAGTGAGGCAGGTGCTAAGCATTTTCACAATGTTTTGGCACTTTTATGAGCAAAATGCTAATCGATTTTTAGAGTTAAATAAACCCCTGGAAGATCCAGTGGAGTCATGGTGCAAGTGTCTCAAAGGAGGCAGAAGAGAAAGCTGAGGGATTATACTGGTCAGTGTTAAAGAGTGGAAAGGTTTGGTGATGCTGGCAAGTAAGACCAGGAAAAAAATGAAGAAAATGGCAGTACAGAAAAGGAAAAAAACTGACATTAAGAGCTGCAGTACAGACAGAGAAAAATTTGGGAAAGGAGAATTAAGCAATGTCAAATTTACATCTGTGTTATATTTAAGTGGTTTGAGCAGTCTAGGAGGTAGTAAGAAGCAAACAGAAGCAGTAGTAATATTCTAAAATATATATTTCAGCTATATTATTGAGAGCAAACTGGCAAATAGAAATAGCATAAGCATCTTTTGTGGTTTCTTTCAACAGTTCTCCCAGTTTATCTGTTATTAAAATGACATAACATAGAAATATAGAAACATAGAAACATAGAAGTTGACGGCAGATAAGGACCGCAAGGCCCATCCAGTCTGCCCATTTCTTTTTCTACCTTATAAATGTGCCATCGGCCTTTGCTCTGTCAGTGGCCTATCTATTCATAGTCATTTGTATTGCTCCCTTATGCCTATCCCATGCCTGTTTGAAGCCCTGCACTGTATTCATAGCCACCACTTCTTGTGGTAAGCCATTCCATGCATCCACCACCCTTTCTGTGAAAAGAATTTCCTCACATTCCCCTTAATCGGCCTCCTCTAATCTCATGCTGTGTCCTCTTGTCCTGCTATTTTCTTATATTTAAACATGTTAGACTCTTTCACCTTGTTTATGCCCTTAAGGTGTTTGAATGCCTCGATCATATCACCTCTCTCCTCCATTTGCTCAAGGGTATACATATTGAGCTCCGTTAATCTGTCCTCATATGTCTTCTGATGCAGTCCCTGCACCATCTTGGTTGCCCTTCTCTGGACTGCCTCAATTTGGTTAATGTCCTTGTGAAGGTGTGGCCTCCAATACTGCACGCAGTACTCAGATGGGGCTAACCAGTGTCTTGTACAGAGGATTATTACCTCCTCTTACGACTTGTGATACACCTACTAATACACCCCACTCCCTAGCCTTACCTACTGTTTAGAGTCTGCTTGATGATTTTAGGTCATCAGTGATGATGATGCCCAAGTCTCTTTCTTCCTTTGTGACTGCTAGCAACTCCTCCCAGCCTATAGGTGGCTTCAGGGTTTCTCTTCCCTATGTGCATGATTTTGCACTTCTTTGCATTAAATCCAGTTGCCACTGTTCTGACCATTCTGCTAGTTTATCCAGATCTCTTCTCATTCTGCCCACCCATCTGGATCATCTACTCTGTTGCAGATCTTGGTGTCATCTGCAAACAGATAAGCCTTACCCTCTAGTCCATCTGCAAGGTCACTAATGAAGATGTTGAAGAGGACTGGCCCCAGGACTGATCCCTGAGGTACCCCACTTGTGACTTGCATCTCTTCTGACTGTATACCATTTACCACCACTCTCTGTTTCTGCCCACAACCAGTTTGCCACCCAGTTGACCAATTTCTGACCCACCCTGAGCCTACCCAGCTTATTTATCAATCTTCTATGTGGAACAGTGTCAAAAGCTTTGCTGAAGTCAAGGTAGGCGACATCAACTGCTCCCCTTGGTCCACCACTCTGGTTACCCAGTCAAAGAAATCTATGAGATTAGTTTGACAGGACCTTCCTTTGTAAACCCATGCTGTCTTGGATCCTGTGCCCCTATGGATTCCAGGTGTTGCACTATCCTTTCCTTAGAGTGCCTCCATAATCTTGCCCACTACTGAGGTAAGACTGACGGTCTATAGTTCCCTGCCTCCTCCCTGCTACCACTCTTGTGCAGCGGGATCACATGAGCCCTTCTCCAGTCTTCTGGGACTCTCCTGTGCTCAGAGACTCACTAAACAATTCTGCTAATGGCTCTGCTAGTTCCTCCTTTAGCTCCTTAAGTACTCTGGGATGTATGCCATCAGGTCCCATTGCCTTATCCACCCTGAGCTTAGCAAGCTCTTGTAGGACCCTTTTGTGAAGGAGTAGTGCTCACCTCCTTCCCCGCTGTGTCCATGATGCTGAGCTGTGGGCCCTGCCCTACCTTCTCTTCAGTAAATACTGAGCAAAAGTATCTATTTAGGATAGATGCCTTTACAGGGTCCTCCTCCTCACATGCTCCCTTTTCTCCATTAAGCTAGCAATACCCCCTCTGGACTTTCTCCTTTCACTAATGTATCTATAGAAAGTCTTGTCACCTTCTTTTACTGTTCGTGTAAGTGTTTCCTCAGTTGTGGCTCGATAGGTTACTAATGGCTCAGGCGATGGTAGTTCGATAAGACGCTAGGGGCTCTAGCAATACAGGTTTACCACCTGCCCTCATGCAACATGCAACTCATAACAATATAGGCTTACAACTTTGCTAATTTATTTAATTTCTTTTTAAACTTTCATTATTTCTTTTACATTTCAAATTTATTTGCAATCTGAATTTTATACTGATTGTTTATTGGCTATTTGAAACCACGTTGATAGGATGTGGTACTTACATAGCTACCTTCACATAATCTAGCCGTCACATGTGACATTATCATCCTCTACTGACTTGAAGTGAGTGCTTCATAATAGTTATGTGACAGAATTCATCTGGCAACTAAGGGGGCAACAGGTTGCATGAGGGCAGGTGGTAAACCTGTATTGCTAGAGCCCCTAGCGTCTTATTGAACTACCATCGCCTGAGCCATTAGTAACCTATCGAGCCACAATCTACCTGCAGGCACTTATACTGTTGTGAGATAAAAAGCCAAGAAGGCTAGTTCCTGCATAGAGGTGAGCAGATTTCTTATACCAACAGTTTAAAAGTGGACTCAAGAAGATTTGCCAGATTCAGAAGTCTGACTGATTCTAATAGCAATTGACTGCTGAAAAATGAGTTACACAACCTATCGAGAAATACATTATATTACATTTTGTAATTTTGTTTAGCAGCTGTAGGAATTTGTTTTTCAATTCCTGTATACCAGATTTAAATGACATAAGTAGACATAGCAACTTTTATAGTCTTTTTTATTTAGACATCAAATATTAAATGCTGGCATACCTTCATGTATCCCCTTAAAAAAAGTAGCATTCTTTGTTTTTATACATATTAAGAAATTACTCTCTTTTTTTTTTAAACAAACTGGAAAAGACCCTGGTCCAGAATGTTCTCATTTCTCCACTAGCAGGACACTGTTATATGCCTGAACTTGTATTTGATAAGAGAAAAACTCAGCAGCTTATTGAACCTGTTTATTCAGAGTGAATCCAAAGTATGAGAAACAACAAGAGCTCCAGCACATAAGCTCCGTTATGACTAAAAGATGATGCCATCAGTACTAAGCACCTTCCAGGGAAGTAAATTCATTCTTCCTAATTAATCCTCTACAGTGAGGCTAACTACAATGCTTTTATATATAACAGTAACTGATTTTTACCAACCTCTAAAAGAGAAATAGTATAATAACTGAAATCAACAGCAAGCTAATTATATACTCCTTACAATTTTCCCCGGTGTCCTGGCCAAATTTCTCCTATTCACTAAAAAATACCACCAACAGCTTAATCTGGTTCAATGTCAGTTGGCATCCATCTGTATCCCCCTTCCCCAGGATGAGGATGAAAATAGACAGAATTGTCTAGTCCTCCTTTCCCGGTCAACAAAAACTAAATAAATAAATAAAAACTATTTATACCAACAGACCTTGGGGTCTACTATTACATCTTCAGAAGGAAAAACTGCTGTTGTAGTTACACAGAACTTCTACTTGAATTGTGTAATAATGAGTTTTTGCTAAATCACGGTATATATTGTGAATTTTTGTATTTATCTCTACTTTTATCTTAGTGTTTAAAATTTGTTAATGATGTACATTAAAAGTGACAAAACATTATTGGCTATTAATCATAGTAAAGGGAAAAAATCAGGAAGGTCCAAGACCAGTTGAGTCACAATTCTCGATGAGGAATCATAAGACCTCAACTACAATAGTAAAGTTCATTCGAACCTTTAAAAAAAAACTATGTCTACAGATATATTAACAATCATCTCACAGGAAAAGCTTGTGGCCCTAAGTCAGGTAATACTAATCTCCGAAGATATAGCCTACTTCACTGGTGAACAGGAACAGCTGATGCAAACTATATTACTTGAAAAGATTCCCTATGGGAGCACCAGAGAATGAGCTTCTGGGTAGGATGCTTCTACATGCTCCACATCACAGCACAATAACATAAAAACTAAAGTTTTAAATGATAAGAGCAGCTTTGTTTCTTCAGCACTATTGGATTCCTGAGTTTTTCAGCTGTCAAGGGAACCCACAGACTACTATGGGATGCCCAAGGAATACTCAGTCCAGAGCTCTGAAGCCAAATATACAGCAAACCAACAAGGCCAGAGATCCTGATTCCTGATGGCCAGGCAGGAACCAGTTTCATGGGAATGACGAGCGCTCCCCCATGGCAGGCCATGCTCGACTCCATGAAAGTCATGGATGCCAAAACTGAAGAGACTTTATCTAAACTGGAGTTGCACAATGCCACTATTAAAGATCTTGTGGGCTCTGTTGCAGAGGCAGACGAATGCTCCACCACTATGCAAGCTACAGTTGCTACACTCACAAAAGAGAACACTCAACTCCATGGGTGCCTGGAGGCCCTAGAAAATAAAGTGCACGCTGTCAATTTACGACTGATGGGAGTCCTGAAGGGAGTGGAAAGCACTAACTTATTACATTTCTTGAAGAACTGGATGACTACCACACTTTCTGTGCCTGAAGATTTCGACTGATCTCAACTGTGGAGGGCTTACTGGGTAAATCATCGGATCCAACCTGATTCCCTAAATCAACCATGCACTGTACTCCTGCAGACACCTGGAGCTGAAGTTCGAGATGTACCTCTGTTGGCGGCCCAGGCAGCATACTCTCTGCTCATCAACAATCAGGATGTGAAATTCTTTCTGGACCTGTCTTTCCAAACTAGAGCCAGGAGAAAGTAATTTGACATGGTGCACCACCAACTTAGAGCCCTGGGAGTGGTGTACTCTTTTCTTCTACCTGCGAGACTCCGGATCACGGATGGGGGCAAGTCATGGCAATTTTCAGACATCAAGGATGCTGGGCAGTGGCTTGAACAAATGGAGTCAGAGTCTGCAGCAAAATAATTTTCTGAATCTTACAGCTGGGGACTTGGGAGTCAGTCCGATGAAGACTGAAAAGACACTTTTGCTTGGGCAAGTGACGCAGTTCTGTTTGATGCCTTTCTAGTGAGTTAAAGTTGGGACTTTACCTGTCATTGAATTTATCCTTAACTGTATGTACCACTGTGGGTTTATGTGTGGGTGTCTGGGCATTTGGGTATTTTAGCTTGCAGTAATAGACTTTTTGATCTATCACCCGTAATGGTGAACAGTTTTTTTTGGTTGTTTCAGCCCAATTTCCTGCACTTGCTGTCCATGGCTCGAACTCTCCAGTGAGAGCACAATATTTAAGGCCATTGTTGACTGCTCGCTTATTTTAACTGCGCTAGTCTTTCACTCCACTGATGTAACAGTCATAGCTAGCCAGTACCTAACATATTAAGATATACCAGTTCATGATCTGTTATCATAGCTAACAAACTCTGCCTAACTATTTAAATTGTTTCTTGAAACATAGCGGTATTTAACTGTAATCATGTACCCCTGTTGTTACTATAATTTTTCGTGTGTAACCTGTTACTCCATCATACTGCTACCATGTATTTTGTACGTTTGTCTTTAATCTGACGTGGAGTCTTTGTAAATGAGTCCCTGACTCAAAGGTTGTAATCCTAAAGTATGATAAATAAATAAATATTGCAGTGCACTTTATTTTTTCATTGTTTGCTTGTGCTCAGTTAAAAGTTTTACATGTTACTACTGTTCTGTATGTATAACTATTGCATTTTTTTTTTCCCCTTCTCACCTTGTAAGCTGCTCTCTTCTGGGGGGTCTTATGCTCACTCTGCCCATCCCCGGTACCTCTCAGAGAGCTGACAGATCCACCTCCATGCTGCCTCAGCCTACCCCCGGACAGGGAGGAGGGGGACCCCACATATCCCCCTCCAGTCTATTACAGTGTGTGTCAGGTGATCTCGGTCAGTCTCCCACGAGAGCCGGGTTATGGTGTCTGGGAGCTAGATCCTCCATCTACGCTGGCATCCAAGGGTCCATTTTCTGCTTTTTCTGTCCCCTCCCACAGGATGTTGGCACTCTAGGGGAGCCTAGGGTTGGTGCATGTCTTCACATGCACGTGCTCTGGCCACTGGCCCATGTCCCCCCTCCCATCTTTCTGCAGTCCCACTGCACCTCAACCCATGGTCACCCAGGTGGTGGTAGAGCAGTGGAACATGTATCCCACCCCACCCAGAGGAGGAGAGCAGCCTCTGGGTAATCAATCCTCCTCCCCCCGGCTGGCCCTCCAGCAGCCCGAGTCTGTTCCTGAACCTGAATCACTGGCATCACGAGTGGTAACCTTACTGCTGCGCCGGCGGGCCAACTATTGCATTTGTGATGTGGGGGTCTTGAAGAAGCCTATTTTCCCTATTTGTCATTATGCCTGTGTCACAGTGTGTGGAAATAAACTTCAGATGAGGCAAATTTACAGGTTTAAAACACACCATGGAGTGATATTTATTTTTCAAAAGTTCAAAAAATAATAAATGAAAACAAAAAAATTGCAAAGAAAATCACTACTTAACATCAGTAGTTTCTCCCATAATACAGTCCTGGATCGTAGAGCTTCTAAGACCCTTCTCATCTGCATTTAATGGCTTGTCTGCACAAATAGTAGAACCTCTCATCCTCTCTCAGGGCTGAGCTCCACTGGACTGAATTGAAGTGAACTCAGTGAAGAGGTTTTTATATCTTTTGGTGGGGTCACCTGACTGAGCCCTTTTCCATTTACATGTCTGGACATGCTGTTTCATGTCCGAACATGTTGTTTCAAAACCAAAGGGGGGGGGTTGTTTCAGGGGATTTCCTGGTTCAGTTAAAGGTACAGTGTATATCTCCACAGATATTGACTCTGTATCTGATTCATAATGATTAAGCACTTTTATAAAGTATACCACATTCTCATACACAGAACCTTATACAGTAACAAATCTATAGCATGAATTTATGAAAATACTTTAAGGATTTCTTATAACTGTACTAATTATGACATTAATATTGTTTTATATGACTTCTGAATCCTTTTTCTTTGAAAAGGCTTTATTAACTGTAAGTATTCCTATTTAACCTCTCCGGGTGTTTGGCATCATTCCAGGGACTGGATGGATGGAAATGGAAAAAGAATGAAAAGAGAGAACTAGTAGGAAGTTTAGTAGGGACAGTAAAGAGCTATGCTAGGTGACCCACCTAGGGTAGGGGGAAATAAGAAAAGCAAAGAGAAAAGTGTTAACTGTTGCTAGGAAATAAGGAGATAGAAAAGTGGTCCATCAGTCACAGCCGAGGGTGTAGCCTAATTCCACAACAACCTGCTCTGGTTAATAGTATGTTTTGGCAAGTGCATCTGCTTTCCCTGTGTACTCTACCTTGGTTTACTTGGTTTGAAAGGACAAAAGAAGGCCAAAGTCCATCGAGATTGTCCCCCACCACATTGGTGGGAATTTACTCCAAGGGATTAGTGGAAGCTATTGATAGATCTAGGCCTTTTTTAAACGAAGAAAATGAGTTTCTGTCAGCCAAATCTTGCGAAAGACTATTTCATAGTCTAGGGGCTGTTACCATGAAATAATTTAATCTTTTATCAGTTCTTGATTTGGCTACATCAATCTGTTTGTTACGGAGCCACAGAACGATCTTTCTCTGGGAGCATTTTAGACCACAATGCTGCATCAAATCCTGAGATTTATGGATTTTATACAGACAGAGCAGGTCGCCTCTACTTCTTCTGGTTTGAAGGGAGTGGAGCCTAGTTTTCTGCAATCTAACATGATAGTTGCTATTTGCCAACCGGGTAACCATTTTTGTTTCCCTTCTCTGAATTCTTTCAATCCTATCGATATATTCTCTCAGATAAGGGCTCCAGAATAGAGACCCATAGTTGGAATGAGGCCTGACATGGGTCCTATAAAGGGGAATAATGCATTCCTTGGTCTTGGATACAAATGGCTAGGTTTGCTGGCCAAGGCACCTAGCTTCACCTGAGTTCTTTCCTTCTAGCTTGCTTGAAAGGACAGAACAGAGAACCTTACCAGAGTAAGGGAAAGGATTAAGACTTTTGGCTAGGCAGATTTACTGTGTGTTGTTGTTTTTATTTTGTACTCAAAGGGATTGTTACTATTTGTTGCTAACATTTTATTGCTTTATTTTTGTCTGATTCAAATTGCTGTTGCTGGGTATACCTTCTGCTGCATTATTACAAGGTGTGCCTACAGGTGTGTGCTAAAAGATTACTGCTGTAATCTTCTGATTTAAATTGTCTTTTGCGAGGTACATCTTCTGTTACTGCTTTATTTTTCTCTGTAGCAAAGTGTTTCTTACAGGGTATATCTTCTGTGAAATTATTACAGGTGGTACTTAAATTTTTGTGACTTTTTATCATTAGGTTAAGCAAAATTACTGTTTGGCCCTATTTTATTTATTTATTTTTTGCTGAAAAGGTTTTTTGTCTCAGAGGTGTTGCAGTCTCCTTCTCACATTTAAGACAGGGAGAGTGAGAAAGCAGCCACAACTTCCTTGAATCAAGGAGGTTATTTTCTAGACTACACCGAACTGAATTATTACTTTTTGGACCTGTGTAAGTAACTAGTATTGATTCTGTTTTTGGGGTGGACTTTTCTTAGTTTTAACTTTAATTTGCCAGGGAGGAACTGTAGCTGAGAGATATTTGCAGTCAGTCGTGACTAGACCTGTTACTTAGCCTTTGTGAAATAGGTGTCTGAAAGGAAGTAAGGCACTCCCCAGGGTGGAGGGTAAGAGTTGTAGGTGATTGTTTCTGGACAGCATTGATTTACTCCCACCCACCCTTCCCTCACCCCACCTGCCCCAAGCATATAATTTCTTTAGAGCAGGGGCTTTGACATCACTTTCTCAAAACTGCTAACAACATACACCTGTTCATATCCTTAAAGACACAGCACACTGAATAGGGGTAGAGACACTCACAAGCTTGCACACACTAAAACAAGAACAAAAAACAAAAAAGCATCTGTAACTGGAAGGGACACAGACATGTGGGGAGTGGTACAATGCACTGGCTGTGGAGCAGCAGTCTTCTGGGAGACATTCTGGAGACTGTGTTGCTGCTCTATTTGCAGACACCTCTCTGGTCTGAGGGAGGAGGTTGTTCATCTCCATGCTGACCTGGCAAGGATTCAGAAAACCTGCTCCCCCACACAGGCTACCTCCACAACCTCAGAGGTTGCCAAGAAAGAGGAGTGGTTGGACCATGGTGGGCTCAGGGAGGGTGAGGGTGGTGGAAAAGAGGCACATTCCTCCAGTCGTGCCTCTCCACAATTCATTCGCCACTCTGGTGAAGCATGGTTCCTCTATGGAGGCAGCTGCAGTGGAGACCAAGGAGGATGCTGGGAACCTCCACAATGGAGACCCACAGGAGGGTGGCCCAGGACCCCACAGGGGAGGAAAACAACTCCTGGTGGAGGACTCAATTGTTAGGGGCTAGAACTAGGGAAGGGAGGGGAAAGGGAGGTAAGGTGCTTGCCCGGTGCCAAGGCTTTGAGGGACAGGAAACAAATCCTCAGGATCATGGGAGCAGTAGCAAGGAAGAGGGAGCTGGATGTCATTATTCACCTAGGGACGAATGACCTGGCTGAGAATGGGATCAGTGCAGGGCAACAGGAGTTTGTGGAGTTGGGGAGGGGCCTTGGACAAGTAGCACACGTGGTAACTTTCTCAGAAGTGCTACCTGTCTATGGCATGGATGAGGCTAAGGTACTCTGCACCATGGTATTCAATGACTGGTTGAAAAGATGGTATAGAGCTCAGGGATTTGGCTTCATTGGAGACTGGGGCTCCACCTGGAGGAATGCAGGCCTATACAGGTGTGATGGTCTGCATCTATCCGGGAAGGGAACCAGGATCCTAGGTGATAGGTTTAAATGCTTCAGTGGCAAGCATTTAAACTAGCCAAGGGGGAGGCACTGAAGAGGAGAAGGGAAATCCTATCCCCCTCCCAAAAAATCAGGGTAATTAGTGAGGTAAACACCAAAATAGAGCAGTTGATAGGGAGAAGGGCAGGGGTAAATGCAGAAAAAGACAAAGGCAGTAGGGACAGGGATGGGGCAAAAAGAAATAAAGCCATAAAAACATGGAGGGTAATGAGTACCAATACCTGTAGTCTAGGTAAAAAGCTACCTGAAATAGTGGCCTTAATGGAAGAGGGATGCCTGGATATTGTGGCAGTAACAGAAACATGGTACACAGAGAACCATGACTGGGATGTCAACATACCAGGGTACACAATCTACAGGAGGGGCAGGAAGGGAAGAAGAGGAGGAGAAGAAGGAGTAACTCTCTTTGTAAGGGAAAGGATAAAAGTGACAGAACTAAAGGGTAAACAGGGAGGAGAGGAGAGAAGGCACTGTGGGTCACCCTGGAGACTGGAAATGGCTCCACAATCCGCACAGGGGTTGTATACAGTCCCCCATCTCAGGGGGAGGAAATAGACAAGGAAATGATAGAAGGAATCCTTGGGATGCCAGAGAAAGGGAAGATACTGCTGATGGGGGACCTGAATATGCCACATGTTGACTGGAGCACCTTTGCTGCAGTCACACCCAAGAGCAGGGCCATTCTCAATGCCCTACAGTAGGCATGCCTCAGACAGCTAGTTTTGGAGCCCACTCGGGAGACAGCAATCTTAGACCTGGTACTCTCAAATGGGGATGGAGAGAGTATCTCTGATCTTGAAGTGGGTAGCCATCTGGGAACAAGCTACCACCAAACAGTGTGGTTCATGATAAACTTAGCTGTAGAGTCAAGCCACACAAAAGTGAAGGTACTGGACTTCAGGAGGGCTGATTTTGTCAAAATGGGACAGTGTCTCAGAAAAGCACTAGCAAACAGGCAAGAATGTAGGGTGGAGCAACAATGGGGAAACATCAAAACCTTCAACACAGAGGCAATAAACCTTTGTGTGAAGCAAATAAACAAATCAAAACGTAAGAAAAAACCATTATGGTTCTCAAAAGAAGTGGCGGGGAAGGTAAGGGAGAAAAAGATAGCATTCAAGAAGTATAAGGAAACACAGAAGGAGCAGGACAGAGAACTGTACCAGTTAAAGCAGAAGGAAGCGGGTAAGGCAATCAGAATAGCAAAGGCCCAAACCAAGGAAAAGATAACCAACTCAGTTAAGAAGGGGGATAAAACCTTTTATAGGTACATTAGGGAGCAAAGAAAGACTAAGGCAGGGATACTGAGGCTGAACAAAGAGGAAGGTGGTTGGGCAGAGAGCTACAGTGAAAAATCAGGGATACTGAACGAATACTTCTGCTCAGTATTCACAATGGAAAAGCGGGGGAAATACCTAATCTGGTCAATAGAAGCACTCTGGATAGGGGGGTTGATATTAGTCCTTTCATAGAAGAAAGTGTTCTGAATGAACTCTTAAAACTGAAGGTGGATAAAGCAATGGGGCCTGATGGGATTCACCCCAGAATTCTAAAAGAACTAAAGGAAGAACTAGTAACACCACTGACTACCCTTTTTAATAAATCATGAGAGGATGGGTTGGTACCTGAGGACTGGAGGAGGGCGGATGTGATTCCCCCCCACAAAAGTGGGAGCAAGACAGAGGCAGGAAGCTACAGACCTGTCAGTTTGACCTCAGTGGTAGGGAAAATGATGGAATCACTTCTGAAGGAAAGAATTGTTGAGTACCTAGAGGCCAGTGGGGCACAGGACCCAAGGCAGCATGGATTCACAGCAGGAAGGTCATGTCAGACATATCTAATTGATTTCTTTGACTGGGTGACCAAAGCAGTAGACCAGGGAGGGGCTGTGGATATGGCCTACCTAGACTTTAGCAAGGCATTTGACACAGTATCACATAAAAGATTAATAAACAAATTAGCCAGCCTGGGAATGGGTCCCAGGGTGGTAGCCTGGGTAAAACACTAGTTGGACAACAGGACACAGTGAGTAATAGTAAATGGAGTCCACAGTAAAGAAAAGAGGGTTACTAATGGGATACTGCAGGGTTCAGTACTGGGGCTGGTTCTTTTTAATGTCTTTATAAGTGACATTGCAGAGGGACTGGAAGGGAAAGTATGTCTCTTTGCAGATGACACAAAGATCTGCAACAGGGTGGATACACAAGGTGGGGTAGAAAGGATGAAAAGGGACTTGGCAAGGTCGGAGGAATGGTCAAATGTATGGCAGCTTAGATTCAATGCAAAGAAGTGCAAAGTAATGCACCTGGGAAATAAAAACCCAGGGGAAGAGTACACAATGGGGGGTGAGATACTGACAACAACAAAAATGGAAAGGGACCTGGGGTAGTCGATCAGACAACCTAAAGGTGGGCCAACAATGTGAGAAGGCAGTAAGGAGGATGGGGATCACTGGGATGCATAGGAGAGGCATCACCAGTAGAAAACAGGAAGTTGTTGGCCCTCTGTACAGACAGTTTGTAAGACCACATCTGGAGTACTGTGTACAGTTCTGGAGACCCCATCTCCGCAAAGACATAGACAAGGTGGAGGCTGTCCAGAGGAGGGCAACCAAAATGATGCAGGGTCTGCATCAGAAGACATATGAAGAAAGACTAATGGAACTAAAGATGTATAGCCTTGAGGAAAGGAGAGAGAGGGGGGACATGATAGAAACTTTAAAATACCTCAAGGGAATCAACTAAGTCCAAGAGGGTAGCATCTTTCAGAAAAAGAGATGTGCAAAAACAAGGGGGCACAATTTGAAGATGAGGAGGATGGCTCAGAGGTAATGTGAGGAAGTATTTCTTCACAGAGAGGGTTGTGGATACATGGAACAGCCTTCCTGAGGAGGTCGTAGAGTCAAAAACAGTGGGGAAATTGAAGAATGCATGGGACAGACATAAGGCAATTCTAGTGAGGGGTAGGAGGAAGTAGGCTGTTGGTTAACTAGGATCTGCGGTTTATCCGTTAGGTAGGAAAATGGGCAGACTAGATGGGCCAAGTGGTCCTCATCTGTCGTCAAATTCTAGGTTTCTATGTTTAATGTGGTTCTAATGTGGGTAAGCAGGGCATTGGATGTTTTAGCTACCTTAATACATTGGTTGGATGAGGAAAGTTTGCTATTAACAATTACCCCAAGATCACGCTCATTTACAGAAACTTTAAGAGGGGTATCATTTAGGAAATAGATCTGTAGGAGATTGTTTTACCGAAGTGCAACACAGTGCATTTGTCAGGGTTTAGTATCATACCATTGGAGTGTGCCCATTGTTCGATAATTTTCAAATTACTAATAAGTTTGGACCTATTAATGTCAGTATTTACCTCCCCCCCAGCTTGGTGTCATCAGCAAACTTTGAAAGAAAATTGCCTGCGCTAACCTGCATATCACTGATGAATACATTAAACAGGATCGGTCCAAGGACCAATCCCTGAGATACCCCCCTGGTCACATTTGCCACTTCAGAAAGAATGCCATTTATTCTGACTTCTTGTCATCTGTCGGACAGCCAACAGCTAACCCATTTGACTATCATAGGAGAAAAGAAAAAATTACTCACCTTAGTAATGTTGTTTCTTCTAATGGAGTCTTGCTATATTATGACTATTGCAGTTTGCCCCAGCCTTAGAACTGCTCCGGAGGTGAAAGAGTTAACTTCCATGCAGAGCATGGAGCTTAGAGCTCGAGCTCGGTTCAGAAGCTCTGTTTGGCTGGTTTCAAACCAAACCATCAGATCTTTACGAGCAAAAACTCACTAAGGTTCTGTGTGGAAGCTGTAACTCACACACTAGCCAACTGGCTACTAATATATTAACACATTTTACTGGTCCCAACACAAAGACTCAAGTCAGTGGACCAGAAAATTAAGATAAAATAACTAAATAAACACAACACCCAAACATGAAAGAGGGCATCAATAAATGCCAACAGAGGACTACCACCCCATACCCCAAAGTAGGAGTTCTGAGAGGGGCAGGCTGGGGAGGTCATAATATAGCAAGACTCCATTAGAAGAAACAACATTACTAAGGTGAGTAATTTTTTCTTCAAACAACATGAAGTCTTGCTATATTATGACTATTGCAGACTACACAGCAGTACCTCCATGGAGGATGGACAGAACCTACTTAGGGAATAGGCTCTGAAGCATGGCTGTGCCAAACCGAGCATCCCTCCTGGTCTGAATATCCAGGGAGTAATGCTTGGTGAAAGTGTGTACTGTCTTCCAAGTAGCTGCCTGACATATCTCCAAGATAGGGATGTCTCTAGCAGCAGCTAGAGATGCAGCTGTACCTCTGGTACAGTGAGCCCTCAGGCCTGAGGGGGGGAACCTTACCCAGCTTTTGATAGCAAAATTGTATACAAGAAATGATCCACCTGGCAATGGATCTTTTAGTGGCAGGTCTCCCTTTCCCAACCTCACCATAAGTGAGAAACAGTGGAGGGAGTCAAACCTGTGACCCTTGGTTCGCTCTATGTAGTAACTTAGGGCCCTCTTAACATCTAAGCTGTGCAGCCTCCTCTCACCAGAGGAGGAATGGTCAGTGAAGAACACTGGAAGTGAAATAGATTGGTTAAGGTGGAAATCTGAAACCACCTTAGGCAAAAACTTCCTGTTAGTCCTGAGGACCACTTTATCCCTGTGAAAGGAAATAAAGTCAGTTTCTACTGATAAAGCCTGTAACTCACTTATACGCCTGGCAGAAGTGATGGCTACCAGAAATACAGTTTTCCAAGTCAAATACTTAAGCTCTGCCGAAGACAGAGGCTCAAAGGGGTTGCATTAGCTGAGCAATGCATACATTAAGATCCCAAGCCGGGGCAGGGACCCTGAATGGAGGATTGGTGGAAGCAACCTTTAAAAACTTGGAAAATACAGGATGAGCAGAGAGAGAGAGGGCTTCCCTGCTGAAATGAAGGCAGAGACAGCAGCCAAGTGCACTTTCAGGTGGCTGGTCTCAGTCCCAAAGAATTAAGACGGACCATGTAGTCCAATACAGGTAGATCAGCAGATTCTGGGAAACATGCTTCCCAGAACACCATATGGAAAACCTTTTCCACTTGGAGTTATAGGTAGTTCTGGTGGAAGGCTTCCTAGCAGCCTTCAGGATTTCGAGAACACTTTGAGAAAGTTGCAAATCAGCAAACTCTAACTGCTCAAGAGCCAAGCCTTGAGGTTGAGGGATTTGAGATCTGGATACCAAACTCTCCCTGAGCACAGGTTAACAGATTGTGGTTCCTGGGGACACAGGGAAGATGGACTGCTAAGGACAGAAGGAGTGGGTACCAGGGCTGCCTGGCTCCAGTCTGGAGCAATCAGGATCATTTGCAGGGCTGAGACCTGATTTTGACTAGTACTTTGAACAGGAGAGGGAAGGGGAAGGCATAAAGAAACTTCCCTTCCCAATCGAGGAGAAAGGCATCCAGGGGAACTGAGCCCAACACTGGGGGCCTGCAACAAAACAGTGGAAGTTGATAATTGTCTGGGGCTGCGAAAAGATCTATCTGAGGTGTGCCCCATCTGGCAAACACTATCCCCAGTATTAGGGGATCCAGTGACCATTCGTGATGGCCCTGGGAAATCCTGCTGAGGGCATCTGCCAGGACATTGTCCTTGCCTGGGAGGTGAACTGCTATGAGGGAAGTGTTCAGGGAGTAAGCCAGAGACCACAACTTCATCGCTCGGTGCACAAGGCCGAAGACCGAGTGCCCCTTGTTTGTTGATGTACCACATTGTAGTGGTGTTGTCTATTCTGACCTGTACCACCTTGTTCTGAACAGATGCAGAGAAAACCTGAAGTGCTAGAAAACAGCTCTGAGTTCCAACAGATTGATGTGGGAGCAGAGATTCCTGAGGGACCATAATCCCTGGGTGGAGAGGTCGCCCATGTGAGCTCCCCATCCCAAGAGGGATGCATCTGTAGTAAGGGTCAAGGAATGGGACAGAGGGATGAAAGGCACCCCATGTCTCAGATTGCTCTGATCCTGCCACCACTGAAGGGCCTGGATCAGGGTTCGAGTCACTGGGATTAACTTGGATAGAGGATCTCTTCTTTGAGACCAGAAAGCTCTCAAATGGAACTGAATGTCCCTCATCTGAAATCTTGCTCCTTGCACCACAGCTGTGGAGGCAGCCGTGGCCTAGGAGCTGCAGGAAATGCCTTGCTGGTCGAGAAACCTGCAGAGTGAAGGAGGCGGCCAGGGCCACTAAGGTCCTTACCCTTTCCAAGGTAAGGAAGGCTCTGGCCTGCTTTGTATCCAGTTCTGGCCTATAAAGGTGAGTACCTGGACAGGTTCCAAACTGACTTTGGAAGATTGAGAAGAAATCCCAGAGAGGTAAGCAGCTGCTGGGTAACTAGCAGGTGTGATTTGATCTGGTCTGAGACTGACCCACAATGAGCCAGTCATCCAGGTAGGGAAAAATGGCAATCTTTTGCCTTCTTAGGTGAGCGACTGCTACTGCCAGACACTTTGTGAACACCTTTGGGGCAGAGGTGAGGCCGAAGGGCATTGCTCTGAACTGATAATGGCCTGAGGGCAGTTCGAATCTGAGGTACTTTCGATGGGAGCTTCTGATAAGAACATGAAAGTAGGCATCTTTGAGGTCCAGGGAGGCTAGCCAGTCCCCTGGCCTTAGGGAGGGTAAAATCATTCCCAGTGTCACCATTCTGAACTTTGGCTTTAAAAGGTGCTTGTTTAGATATCTTAGATCCAGGATAGGCCGCCACTCTCCTCTCTTTTTTGGGGTAAGGAAGTACCTGGAGTACAGACCCTTGCCCTGGTGAAGGGGAGAAACCTTTCTACAGCTCTGAGAGCCAGGAGGGTTGAGACTTCTGTTTCCAAAGCAAGAGTCTCTAAAGGGTTTGTAGGTGGAAAAGATCTGGCTCTCATCTTTGGAAATTCCTTGAAGCTGAGAACCAGACCCTGGCTCACTACTTCCAGGACCCACCTGTCTGAAGTTAAAGACTGCCAGTGCTGGATGAAGTGAGCCAACCTGCCCCCTACAGGTAGTGGAGAGCCGACCCTGGGCATCCCATCAGGATGCCTGCTTGGCAGGGGCTTTAGGCTGAGGGGTGGGAGCAGGCCTGCTCGAACCCCGTCTGCCTCTCCCTCTGAAGAACCCCCTCTGTACATAGGCTGAAGAGGAGGGGCCTGAGTCTGGTAAAAAGGCCTGTGAAAAGGCCTACCCCTACCCTGGGGGCTGCCTCTGAGGAGTGGCTTGCCGTTCCTTGGCTTGTGCACTCCTGTAAGTGGTTCTATATTCATCCATTTTCTTCATATAATTCTCTGTCTGCTCCCCAAACAGAGAATTTCCCACCACAGGAAAATCCATAGCCTTAGACTGGGTATCCTGTGACAAAGTAGTACACCTGAGCCAGGCCAATCTGCGAAAAGCCACAGATGTAGCCATGACTCTAGAGGATACATCATTAGAATCCACTGCAGCATGGAATTGCACCTTAGATGCCTCAATACCATCAAGAGCCACCTGCTCCAGCTCCTTTGCGAGCTGGCCAGGGACCTGTTTGGCTAAGGCCATGACAGTATCCCATCTAGATTTCTGGTATCTTGCAACATAAGCCATATAGTTAGCTTGTCTGAGTCCCAAGGATGCTGCCATGTATTGTTTTGGCCATGGCATCAATCTTCCTGGAATCCTTGTCAGGAGGATGTGAAGCCAGTGGAATATTAGCTTTATCACAGGCTGCAGCCTGAACTACTACACATGACTGCATTGCTGTGAAAGAAAATCTGTATCAGGACCTGACAAAGTGTACCTCCTGTCCATCTTTTTATCCACAGGAGGCACAGAATTAGGAGCTTTTAAAATTTTATTGTTTGTTTCTAAAGGATTTATGTAAAGGGATGGACAACCTCCTGGACTCTGGGATATCCATCATCTCCACATAGTCAGGCTCCTCTTGCTCATCCAAAGCCTCCTCTAAGGGAAGCTGGAGGGTCTCAGCAACTTTTATAAAACAAAAATGAGAAGGGACTCAGAAAGCCTAGGGGAGACTCACCTGAAGGTCTGTCTGGGGAGATGTCCGTTCAATGGGCACATCCAGACTTTCAAAGTCACATTCACACTGATCATAATCCTCATCCCTCCTCTGGTTCATAGAACTCTTCTATATCATAATCCTGAACCACTGGAACCCGACCAAACCGACCTTTTACCAGACAGTGGCGGTTCGGAGGGAACCGGGGACAGGGACTGGACAATCTGTATTGCCCTGGCTATCTCAGCAGCAGTTGGAGAAGGAATTTTGGACTCCAAACCTGCTGATTTTTTAGATTTCTTTGCTGGAACTGGCTCCTCAGAGCCAGCTTTTCGTTGGCCCGAGGAAGTCTCGCCCTGGTCAGAGGGCACTCCCTCCGGTTGGGTTGGCATCGAACCGGGCTGGCCATCCGGGTCAGTGGACTTTTTGGCCTCTCGTTCCCTGAGCCTGCCCACTCTCTTGTCCAGGGTGGCTGCAGGGAATTTTACAAATCTGGCAGTCTGAATTGGGGTGGTCAAACCCCAGACAATAGACACATGTAGTGTGTGGGTCAGCCTTGGCAAAGGCTTCCCTACAGACACTACAGTGTTGAAACCCAGTGGGCCCGGTTTTTCTTTTGGGTTTCTCAGACATGATGCCAGCCTAACCAACCAACTTGCCCTTTTGATGGCAGTGCCAGGCAAGACACCCTTATTGGTTCCAAACCGTGTCACGGGTCGTGGAAAAAACCGTAATGAAATCCGTTTTTTTTAGAACCGATAAGAACCGTGAACCACACTCTAAAAACTTATATTTAAGTACAACTCGATCGGTTCAACCGAACCGATAATACTTTTACAAGTTCCACATAGAAAAAACCCTATCTATACTTACGATAACCATAGACAGAGCCTGAACCGATCGGTTTTGCGGTTAAAATAATGAAATCGCGGTTAAATTAAACCGAGAAATAGCGCTTTAAACCGAAGAAATGAACCGAGCAACAGGAGGAATCTCCGGAGCGACTGTTCAGTGAGGCGGAGTAAAGAATCTGATGGTTTCGGTCTGAAACCAGCCAAACAGAGCTTCTGAACCGAGCTCGCGCTCTAAGCTCCATGCTCTGCATGGAAGTTAACTCTTTCACCTCCGGAGCAGTTCTAAGGCTGGGGCAAACTGCAATAGTCATAATATAGCAAGACTTCATGTTGTTTGAATCCCAGTTTTAGCATTTTGTTTATAAGTTTACCATGCAACACTTTGTCAAAGGCCCTGCTATAATCAAGCAAGATTACATCCATGGGGTTGCCAGAATCAAGTCCTTCACTTATATAATTGTAAAATGATACCAGATTAGTGGTACAGGAATATCCCTGCCTGAATCCATGCTGTGTATGGTCAATGATATCCTTAGAGGTTATTTCTTTTTTCAAAATGTCTTTGATAATTTTCTCCATTAGCTTGCATATAACCAACGTTAAGCTTATAGGACGGTGGTTTTCAGGCTTGGAATGATTGCCTTTTTTAAAGATAGGTATGACTGTGACATTGGACCAATCTTGGGGAATTGGACTTTTGTGGAGCAATTTATTAAAAATAAGGGTTAAGGGCTTTGCTATGGCCTCGGCTGTCTCCAGCAAAAATCTAGGGTTAATATTATCTGGTCTTGATGTCTTTTTTAGTGAGAACAAGGCCTTGAGTGTATCAGCTTCTGAAATTAAGTAATAGGTGGAAGCACTAACTATGTGCTGATCAAACTTGGGGACTTCTTTTTTGGAAAAGAACAAAACTGATCATTAAAAGCATCAGCAATTTCATTGTCAGAGGATATAATAGAATTATCAGCTATCAGTGGGGCCCATGCATCTACTATTCCCTTTTTTGTTATTGAGATAGGAAAACAAGGATTTATAACTGTCTTTGGAATGTGCTAATCGGAACTCCAAATTCCTTTTAGATTGTAAAATAGAGTATTTCAAGTCTTTTACTGCTTTTTTATGTGTGAGTAATCGTTGTTCCTTAATATCACCCTCACTCTTTTTTAGAAGAGAAAATTACCTTTGTTTGTTTTTGATTTGTTTTTTATCATTCTATTTAGCCATAGTGGAATCTTCCCTTTTTATTATACTTTTTTTGTGGGGACAAATATTTCTTCTAGATGGTAAATCATGAACTTCAAATACCTCCAGGCTTCATCAAGTGAAAGAGGTATTAACATTTCCTCCTGTGGAATTTTGTTTAAATGTTCATTGATGATATTAAAATTAGCATTGTTATTTTTTGAATTCAGAGTGACTTAAGTTCTGTTGGGAGTTGAAGGTTTGTGTAAATGAGATTGAGCAGTGGTCACTAGTACCCAAGGGGTCCTTGATACAAATGCTGGAAATGTTACATCCAATATTGGTGATTACTAGATCTAATATATTACACCCCCCCCCCCCGAGTAGGCTCTGTAATGACCTGTTCAAGTCCTAGATCAACTATAAGTGATACCAGATCCCTTTCGTTATGGTTACTGCCAGATAGGGAAATCCAATTTATTGTGGGCATATTAAAATCACCTAATATTAAGATATTGCCTTTGTGGGCCGCAGTTCAAATGTCTTTAAGTAGTAGAGAGGTATAATCATTGTTTGCTGAGGAGGGCCTATAACAAGTACCAACCAACAACTGGGGTTGTCCCTTGGTGTGTATGTGTACCCATAGAGTTTCTATTTTGTTGGACTGAGGGAGTTGAAAGGAAGCTATATCCTTCTGGATGTAGAGGCAAACCCCTCCTCCCGTCTGACCTTGTCGATCTCTATGATATAACTTGTAGCCTGGTAAATTTGTTCTCCATGTGGAACTGGGGTCCCACCAAGTTTTGATTATGGATATAAGTCCATAATTGTCCAAGTTACATTTGGCTTCCAGTTTAGCCATTTCAAACAGATTTAGTGATTAGGCATTCAAGGATAGTACCTCACAAAATTTAGGTTTACATAATGTGGAATTTCTTAGAGAACAGGAGAGATACCCATTCTGCCCCCCTTCTTCTAGATTAAAAGATTTTCAATGGCTGATGTAATGCTTCTCCCCAGTAGAGTGCTTCCCCTTCTGCTGAGATGCAAACAATCCCAGCAGAATGGGGGGGGGTGGATTTTTGATAGAAGTTTTCCCAGTGGGTAAGGCATAGAATTTCCTGTTGGAGGCACAATCTCATGACCAGTCATTGAAAGCTTTAATTTTATAAATAATTGAACTGGTTGCACTTGGGACTGATAGAATCTCAGAGAAACAGGCAAGGCAATCCTTGTCTGCCAGAACATTATTAAGTGCAACAATGTCCTGTTTTAGGTCCTCCAAACTGGTTCTATTAATGTTGCTGGTTCCAGCATGAATAACAAAAAGAGGATTTTCACCTGCTCCCTCAAGTTCCTTTTTGCCCAAGGTAGTAATGTTGGAAACTCTTGCCCCTCTTAGACTGGAACATGCCTGATTGAATTTGTCCACCTTACAAACTGCACGATTGATACGTTTAATAATAGAATCTCCAGTTACAAAGAGCTGTTTGTTTTTGGGTGAGGGATCAATTATCGCACATGGAGTAGCTAACTTTTGTTCTTTGATAATACAATGTTTATAACCTAGATCATGGTTTGAAGCCCTAGGTATTGGCTGGGGTCTTTATTTTCCTATTTTCCTATCCTTAATTGTAGAGCATTTAGGGTGATGTTACTGCACTGTTCCCTACTGCATTGTTAGTATTCTCAAACAGCAGGGTGTCTACATTCTCACGGGTGAGAACATCATAGCTGTTGGATAGGGGTATTATAGGTGCACTGTTGAAAATCTGACCTCCCCTACATTTAGTTTTATATTTGGTAACTACTGACCAGTTGTCTGGCTCATCTGTATGCAAGAAAGGGGGAGTCACTAGGCTAAAGAGATCCTTTTCTTCAGTGGGGGCCATGACTGAGTGCTTGGGAACATCTATGGATGTTAACTGACCTAACATCAGGTAGATGTAGTCTTCCAGTGCCCCAATTTCAGGGCTAACTGCTCTTGCTGATTGCAAAAAGAACAATTCCAAGTTGTAGTGTCTGTAACAACAGGCATCTATCACAAACAAAATCTATAATCTGTGTTCCCTGACCAAACATCTGACAGGAGGCACAAAAGTTAGTGGGTTCCTCCATTGCAAACCACTCAACTAAATGATTTGATTTAAATATATTAGTACTTACAAGATAAAGGGATAAGAATGGTGTCCCCTTTTCCCCTGCTGCCCCAGCGGGTCTCTGCACGTGCTCGCTCTGCTTGGCTCACCCTGCTTGCTGCAGGCCGATGTTTATAATCTGTCCTGTGACCCGGAAGTAGCCCTGTGGTCATGCGGGGAGGTAGAGAGCAAAAAAAACTTTAAAAGGCTTAAAAAGTCAGCAAAAGCCTTTGCATAGGCATTTAAGTATAAAACAGGTGCCGGAATGGTTTTAAGCACAAAACAAGTGTAAATTCAGCAAGTAGTAGTTTTCTGTGTCACTCAGAAAAACTACACATCCTCTTCCTGTTCCTGAGAACAGGGCCTATGCAGTAATCACAACACCGACAGTAAATGTTTAATAAAAATTGAATTAAAAGTCAAATAATCACAGGACAGTCCACAAGAGGTAGAACCAAGCCCTTGCAACTCTGTCTGTGATCTACCTATTGGACATAACCTTGACCTTTGAAGCAGCTGGCATTTTCAGGACTACATTGTACTGTTCCTTCTTTCTAGTTACCCCCCCCCCCACTCTTTTGTGCCAGATTGCAAGAGGTTCACATGTGTTTCATTTTATTACCTGCAATGGCATACATTGCTGTATTTTACATTCATCTCTTGCACGAGAATGTACTTTATTATACAATGGCAAGGAAAAAATGTAAGAAGCTAATTGGCTGCTGACCCATTGAGACAGTGATGTTATTACACAGTAACATCACTGTAACATTGCATTTGTTGCATTTTTTTTTCTTAAGAAACAAAAATATTTTCCAGCACTAACAAAAACATTCTTCAAAATTATTTTTTTATTCTGTATATAACCCATTGTATAATTGCAATAAGGTACTCCAAAGTGTGTGTTATTGTGTAATAACGTCACTCCTGGGGTGGTGGAAGCACTCAGCTTCACCTCGTGCTTCAGCCCATCCCAGGAATTACATTATTACATGATAACACACACCTTGTTGTGCCTTGTTGCTTAATTGTTTTTCTTTTTGAAAGCAATAAACAGAAAGTTAAAAAAAAAAGAAGAGAAAATATTCCCCATGAATATAACTTGGTATGCATGGACGGTATTACAAGAGACTGTAATGATGGAAAGCAGGAAGAAGAATTAAGAAAAACACAAACAAAAGGAAGAAAAAAATACTAAGATTATACAAGCTAATACTCATGTCGAGAACATGCAAGAATCAATGGATTTAATTGAACTTGTTGCCCTCCCTGCCCTCTGTAATTAATGTGAAGAACTCAGTAAATATTACAAAAAGTAAATTGGCCTTGTTTAGTCCCCTCCGTATAAATTCCAATTTAGACACCGTGCTTAAACAAGATGAGGAAATGTCAATGGGTAATGAGGCAGCTGATCTGCAGAGTCACTCCAAGGAACTACTCAGTAATTCTTGGCCTGACTTCTCAAGGTTTTTGACCTATTTCAGGGAGCATAGGTAGAGGAAAGTATGACATGTTTAAGTGCCATAAAACAATCTAGATTACACAAAGAGTATTAGTCATTTATCTCCTTTAGTTATTGGTTCCATGTTAAATATACAGTTATCAGCAATTCAACAGTCTGCTTTGGTGGAAGTGATAAATGTATTAAGGAATGAAGTAAATGAAGTTAAAATGAAGTTAAAGAGTGCCTAAAGCACCAAATCGCTCTATTAAATTTGGTGTTGCAGACGGTAGAGGAGACAAGTAATAAATGTGGATAATTTTCAGAAATAATAATTCCATATACATCTAAAAGTAAACAAACAAAAAACCCTGAAGGATAAGGTTGCTGGAGAAAAAAAAAACATGAAGCCTTAAACCCATCTGAAAAACCATTAGGTGTCTGGAAAAAGATCAAAGAAGAGACAAGAGAAAAATGAAAATTACGTACCTACCGTAATTATGATCTTTCTGTGTATCTTCACCATTCATCACAGATGGGTATCTGCCGGAGGTCAGGATCCCGCAGGAGCTTTTTTTTTTTTAAAGGTAGGCGGAGCTGACACACCATCGGCACTGCCCTCAGGCTGATGCACTGTGTGGTGCTCGCGGGTTGGCTGTTAGGCTGTTTCGACTCCGTCTGCCTGCCAGTTCTGAGTTGGCAGAGAGGTAAGAGGAAGGGAGTGGAGGGTGGGACAAGGGAGTCCAAGGGACAGAAAAAGGAAAAGATGTATGAACTAAAAGGAGAAATAATGACTGAGAGGACAGAAAAGAAAGAGGTTAGAAACTAAAGGGGATTGGGAGAGGCCCCAATCTCTGGAAGAGGAGGAAGGAGGGAGGGTGGGTAAAGAATTTAGGAGAGAGGGGAGAAGGATAAGACATCCCGGACCCTGGTCTGTCTCCAGATTGTATAGGAACTGCAAGGAGTAGCAAAGCTTTCTGCCAGAATTCAAGGCACGGAATAGCTGGCAAACACTCCAGATAAGCAGAGTCGGCTATTTTTTTTTTTTAGGAGAAATAGGTTGGATGGAAACAGGGAGGAGGAGGAGGAGAGAAGGAGGGCAACTACCAACTCCCACCCCACAGGGGTGGAGTCAAGGTACTGGAGAAGGAGTGCCGCTAGAGCTATCCACTCTTCCTGGAAAAATACTCTCCTGTGTGTCCCTATTTTACCCCACTCCTAAGGAGGAGAGGGGGAGTCACAGAGAGGGAGGGGGACCCAGAGACTGAGGCCCCAGGGGGATGGAGGGTAGGGTTGTGATGAATGGTGAAGATACACAGAAAGATCATAATTACAGTAGGTACGTAATTTTCATATCTTATCTGTGTCAATCTTCACCATTCATCACAGATGGGTGAGTACCGAGCTCCCCCGAAAGGGGTTTTCTTTTACACCCTAAGGGACAAAGTCCCTTAGCCCTCAGTGAGTGACACACTAAGGGGAGAACCTTCAGGGCCTGAAGAGGCCCGAGAGTGGGGGGGGAGATATGGAGTCCCCCCGGAGGGGGAAGGAAGTTGCCCTGACAAGCGCCGTCTCACTCTGCGGGAGAAGAGGTAGGTTCCCTGGTGGGCGGAGTTAATCACGCTACCCCAGGCCAAGGGTGACAACCGGGAAAGATGTAGTCATGCTGTCCGCCTAGTGCAGATCGCTGTCCCTATGACCCTGGTAGCTACCTCGTTGGCATCATAGGATGCCCTCGCTTGGTGCCTTGCTAGTTCCAGGCCACACGCAGAGAGTGCAATGGCTTGTCTGGTTTGCTCCATGTCAGGCAATGAGGCTAGGAGCTGACCTGGCCTGGACCACAAGAGCCTGTCGTAGGCTGCATAGTGGGCCTGATGTGGAGAGATAGAGAAAAGTAACTGTGCCAAGTAGAAAGTCCTCCTACCCCAGAAATCAAAATCCAAGGAGTCTTGATCTGGGGGCCGGTCACGGTGAAGGGCGCGAAGCCCATCAGGAGTATCCAACTGCGTCAACCCAGACTGTGGATGAGGCATGGAACCTGGAGACTCTGGGGGTGTGCAATAGCTCTGGCTGAGATCCCTTGGGGCAGGAACTCTGGAGAAGGGCCTCTGCCAGGAGCGCAACGACACATCCCAAAAGGGAGCCGGCCAGGGCAGCACCACAAGGGTGGCCTCGCCAAAATCGCCTAGAAAGGCGTGCGCCGAGTGTTCAGGATTGCTAATAGTGGAAGCAGTAAGGTGCAAATCCTCCAACATCCTCACGAGGAATTGCTGATACTCTGAGAGATCAGCAGCCGGAGAGATGTGGACAGAGGGTTCCTCTCCCCCTAAAGAGGGGGATGAGGAGCTGGAGGTCACCGTCTGTTCAGTGGGTGGCTGCACGGTGGGGGGTTGAAAAACCTGGCTGTTCATTGCCCTAACATAAGCAGGGAACCGAGCAGCCACCACTCTGAACTGCTCCCAGGTGAGAGGCCCGCTAGGACCGAGGATGCCTGGGAGCACAGGAGAGTGTAGCAGAGGGATGGGAACAGAGCTGAGAAGAGATGTCAGCTGACCTCCGACTGGGCTAAGGAGCGGACCATGGGCACCCGCGGAAGAAGGTGCCCCAGAAAACCCCACAGCTGACAGCTGAACAACCACATCGGTACTGCCTTGGCTGCACCCGGAAGAATCCCCCTGTGAGGCGACCGGGGCTGTACAGGTCCAGAAGGATGGTCCCCTACCTCAAAAGAACGGGACTCTCTCAAAGAGACCGAGGAGGAAGAGTGGAGAGCCTCACTACGGCTTCTCCCAGGGCCCGGGTGGACCCCAGAAAAAGGCCGATGCACCGACCCCACACCCCTCGACCCCTCAGAGTCTGAAAGAGCCCTCCTCCTCAAGAGGGCCAGCCTAGATAGCTGGCATCTCTGGGCAGCCGCCGAAGGGGTTATCCAGGGTGCAGTACCCTCCCCCCCTGCAGGTGCTATGATCGGCCCCAAAGTTGGGCGATCAAGGCACACCACCGGAGGGGGTACCACAACTGAGGGGTCAGAGAAACCACCAAGACCAGGCTGCAGAGCTACGGTGGCCCACACCACTGCCTGCTGGTCAGCACCCCGACCTAGTCTCGGTAGCCATCGACCTCACCTCAGAAGGGGGCTGACTCTGACTGGTCGAAGAGACTACCGTGCTGCCCACCTCAACAGCCAACCCCAAGGGGTCAGACTGCATGTCCAACTCAGAGCTCGACTCTGTCTCCGAGGAGGTAGAGTCCGAGGCCCTGTGCCAAACCATGGGAGGGTGGGCAGTGCCATCCTTACTAACAGGCCCAGAGACCACAGCTGTGCCCGAGTCAGTGCCAGCGCCTCCTGCAGCCCTGCAAGTGGAATCCAAGGGAGGTGCAGCCCCAGCCTGAGCCAGAGATCCAGAGCTGGGATCAGTCACGGCACCATCCAGTCCCACGGTGCCACGAGCAGCGCCGAGGATGGAGACAGTGCCGATGACAGCCCTGGCGCCCAGCTCCCTCGTGAACGGCATCGAGGGCAGGGGTGGCCCTGAGGACAGCTCGGAAGGTGGACACGGCTCCAAGCACGGTGCCGCCTGGCTTCCCGGCACCATGAGTGGCACAGAAGGCAGGGGCAGTGCCGAAGATGGTGTCAACTGAGGAAAACGAAGGCCCCACGGTGCCGAGCCTCAAGGACACAGTGCCATGCTCAACCTCAGCGAGCAAGACATGGAAAAGGATGATGCTGTAGTAGATCTCATGGCACTAGCAGTGTCGGCGCCACAAACGGCTCCAACAGAGATCACGGTGCTGCATGACAAGTCAGTGCCGACTACGGCCCCTTCAGGGCCTACGGTGCTGCGAATGGTGCCGAGGCCTCCAGTAGCATCGAGGGCGGCACTGACCGGGCCTTGCGCGAGCAGCGGGGAGTGACACCAGGGGCCTTCACCCCGAAGGAGTGATTGCCATGGTGGTGCCTCCCACCGCTCCTGGGAAGAGGCGGGGATGGAGCCTCCTGTGCCTTGGGAAGAAGCCCGGCAATGGCTAGGCTACAAGTAGCCAAGGCTCCCTCCTCCTCCTCCTCAGTCCATATAGAACTGGGAGGACCCGGAGAGAAAGGCAGTGGCGTGGCTTGGCCCGATGAGTGCGCACCCGACCCTCGAAAGTCGGCGGAGCTCACCCCACTTTCCACGCTCGTTGTTCAAGGACCTGGTGGTCAGTGGAGAAGCAGGCATCACACGAATCCATGTCATGAAGCAGGCCAAGACACGAGAGACATCGGTTGTGCTGATCGGTGATGGAGAATTTTCGGCCGCATAGGCACCATCGCATGGGGGGCTGACCCGTCTTAGAAGATTTCTTGCCCTCCGACCGAGACATGACCTACAGGGAAAAACACCAAAAATAGACTCGATGTCACAAAACAGAATAATAATGGAAAGATCTTACCTGGCGACGTCGAGTAAAGCAACCCAGAACCGGCAGGAATAACCGACGGACTTCAGCACGATATACTGCGTAATGGAGAAACTGTGAAGCAGGCCTCAAATTTCTTCAGCTTCCACATGAGGTGACCTCAACGGCGGGAGATGAAGAACTGGCAGGCAGGCAGAGTCGAGACAACCTAACGGCCAACCCGCGAGCGCCACGCAGTGCGTCGGCCCCGAGGGCAGCGCCGATGGTGTGTCGGCTCCGCCTACGTTTTTAAAAAAAAAAAGCTCCCACGGGCTCCTGACCTCTGGCAGATACCCATCTGTGATGAATGGTGAAGATTGACACAGATAAGATCAAGCATTTGTCAGTGCAGAATCTTTGCTCGCTGGTATTGGCACTGGTAGTGCAGGAGTTAGAGAGATGCATAATAGGAATGGCAATGAAGTATTGAAGTAACGCCAACCCCCACCCACACCCTGCAGAGACTGACAGGCATTTGGTGGTGTGCCTTTGGGTTGTCGGCCATAACGCTCATGCCATTCCACCTCACTCCAACCTGCAGACACCGACAGGTCCTGCGGTATGCCTTGGGGTCTTCGGGCCTTATGCTCACCCCGTTCCTTAAGGAAATAAGCTGAGATGGGTGCAGTAGAGGAGAATGGGGTGAATGTTAGGGCTGAAGACCCCAAGGCACACCTCAATGCCTGTCACTGGCTGCAGGGTGGGGGTGAAATGGTGTGAACATTATGGCCTGTCAGTCTCTACAGGGTGGGGCATTGTGGTTGGAAACCCTAACACCCCGGGCGTTTGTTGATATTTTCCCTCCAAATTGTCAACATGGGCTTTTTAGGACCCCACCTCATGAACAGTGACACTATCATTTCGTTACTCGATCCCAAAAGGTGATTTCACACAGCAACTGCGCCATTCAGTGCCACAGGTATGAAAACACATTTTGGGCAGAATGTGAAAAATGACAGTTATACTGTTCATGAGGAGGTGTGAAAAAATGGCAATGTTGAAAATCTGGAGTGAAAATATGAAAAATTGGTGAAGTCACGAGCATGCATAGAAACTGCGCAATGCACACCTGTAACGCAATCATTATTAGGAATTTTTGTCAACAAATTTTCAACATGGGCATTTTGGGACCTCCCCTCATGAACAGTGCCACTCTGATTTTGTTAATCTGTCCCAAAAGTTGATTTCCCACAGCGACCACACCATTCTACACAACAGGTGTGAAAATACATTTTGGATAGGATGTGGGAAAATGACAGCTGTACTGTTCATAAGGAGCTGTGAAAATGGCAATGATGAAAATCTGGAGTGAAAATATTAAAAACTGGTGAAGTTACGACCGTGCGTAGAAACTGCATAATGCACACTTGTAACATAGTCATTTTATGGACGTTTGTCACCAAATTTTTAACACAGGCATTTTAGGACCTCTGCTCATGAACAGGATCACTGTGATTTTCTTAATCCATTTAGAATACTGATTTTCCACAGCGACCAAGCACACCCATAATGCAGTCAATTTTTAGAATTTTTTCACCAAATTTGCAACATGGGTTTTTTTTGGGACCCCTCCTCATGAACAGTGGCATTGCTGTTTCATTACTTGGTCCCAAAAGGTGATTCCACACAGCAACTGCGTAATCACCTTTCGGGACTGAGTAACCAAATGACAGTGACAGTGTGCATGAGGTGGGGCTCCAAAAACCCCATGTTGAAAATTTGGGGCCAAAATTCTTAAAAAATGGCTGAGATAGCAACCTAAGTTGACCCCCCCCATTGACTCCCATTAATTATACAGCTTACTGTCATTTTTTCAGTTTGCCAATCGGCCTTGAAGAGTGCAGATGTGTCCTGGTCCATAGATCGATCACTGCTCCCAACCTCCAGAAGTAAGTATGGGGTAACGGGAGGTGCGGGGAGGTGGGTCTGCAGACAGAGGGTGGGGGTGGGGAAGGGGATTGGGGAGATGATGAGGACCATTTTCTTTTTACAGGGGAAAAAAGACTTCAGGCATGGTTTCTTTATTTTACAGGTTACCAAAATATTTAGGCACACTGGTGTGGGTTCCTAGTGTGCCATAATTGTGTGTGTGTGTGTGTGGGGGGGCATGCCAACATGGGGATTAGGCACCCCAATGTTGGCACTTGAAATATTTGGGCGGGTGGGGGGTCATCTGATATCAGGAGTGGGCATCTCAGTGTTGGAAACATAAATGAAAGATGATTTTGGCACACGGGGGGGGTGGGCTCCCAGTGTGTCACATTAATGGGGGGAGGGGGGATACATGCTGACAGGGGGATTGGGCACCCTGATATCAGCTTTCAGGGGATTGTGTGGCAGGTGGCAAGAGCTGCCAATGTGGAGAGCTGCGCCATGGCTCATTTATTTATTTATTGAAATGGTTCACCAGGAAAGGCACACTGAACAAACAAGGTGCTCGGTGGCAGGAGCTGACAAGAACCGTACCTCTGGTCATGTGCATTACTGTACAGTGTAATGCACTTTGCTGGAGTCTTGTCAGCTGCTGCCAACAGAGAGAAAGTATGTCTGTCTGCCTGGTTGTGAGGGAGGGGAAGGTCCTGCTGCAGTGAGGAAATTGTCCCTCATTACAGCAGCAGATTTCTTTTAAGTGCAGTCCTCTCTCTCAAATTGCTGTCATAGACAGCTCGGTGATCCATTGGTGCCTGAGGGACGAGCCCCATAAAGTTTCAACTCGTAACCATCCCTGATTGGAGTGGCACTTTTCTTTCAAGTGAAGACTGCTTCTCTCAGTTTGCTGTTACAGACAGATCGCCGATTCATTGGTGCCTGCGGGATGAGCCCCATAAAGTATCAACTGCATTGGGCAGAAGCTCACACACTTCTAAAATATCGTACTGTCCCAAGATGTTTCTTGCGCATGCACACAAGCAAACATAAAAATGGCACTGAGGAAGAAAAGTTCTGTATCACAGCTAAATAAATCTAAAGAAACAATCCAAGACACAGAAATAATGCAGCGAATGACTTGGTTGCAAAAGGAAGTTAGAGAATATAACTTGCAGAGGGACACTGACACATTTAAATTAATAGGGGAGCAGTACAGAATTAGTAGTGATGGCGTTCATCTGGGGGGAAGAAATGCTTCTCAGAATAATGGGCATCCACAACATAACCTATGAAAATCCTGACTACCACGAAGAGCTGATTTGCTATTTGATCAGAGCAGAACTAGATATTGATTGTAGCAAAGAGACAATAGTGTATGTAATGTGAGACATACACTCTGTAGTGAACCCGGTTTATGTCCTAATTAAGGAAATGGATGAAGCTAAAGTTGCCTGGGCCTCAGTAAAGAAGTAACAGACTTAAAACTCCAAATAAATTTACCTCCACAAGAGTGGCCCCAAGGATGAACCGGGAAACTACAGACCAGTGAGCCTCACATCCATCGTGGGTAAGCTAATGGAGACTATCCTGAAGGAGAGGCTGGTGGCCCTCTTAGAGGCCAAAGGACTACAGGACAGCAGACAGCATGGCTTCATATGTGGCAGATCCTGCCAAACCAACCTGGTCGAGTTCTATGACTGGGTAACTAGGCAACTGGACAGGGGCCATGCAGTGGATGTCCTGAATCTGGACTTCAGTAAGGCATTCGACTCGGTGCCACATGGAAGGCTGGGAAGGAAGTTAGTAGGCACAGGGGCAGGTGCAAAGCTGGTGAGATGGGTAGGAAACTGGCTGCAGGGACGGCAACAGAGGGTGGTGGTGGGTGGGGAGCTCTCACACCCAAGGGCAGTGACGAGCGGTGTCCCACAGGGCTCGGTGTTGGGACCAGTGTTGTTTGGGATATTCATTGCAGACATATCATGGGACATCAAGAGCAAGATCAGTCTGTTTGCTGATGATACCAAGGTTGGCGCAGTGGTGGATGACCTAGGGGGATGGCAGGGGTTGCAGGATGATCTGGCAAAGCTTGAAACCTGGTCAGACACCTGGCAACTGGGCTTTAATGCCAAAAAGTGCAAGGTGCTGCATTTTGGGATGAAGAACCCAAGGAGGAGTTACCAGCTAGGGGGAGTGCAGCTAGCCCAGACAGAGGAGGAGGAGAAGGATCTGGGTGTGCTCATTACAGGGTCAATGAGCAACTCAGCACAATGTAGGAAGGCAGCTGCAAGGCCAACAAAATGCTGGGTTGTATTGCAGGGGTATATCCTCGAGGAGGAGGAGGTGATTCTGCCACTGTATAGGTCATTAGTTAGACCACACCTGAAGTACTGCGTGCAGTACTGGCGTCCGTATCTGAAGAGGGACATTAAGTTACTGGAGGGGGTGCAGTGCAGGGCGACAAAGATGATCAAGGGCTGGGGACTTATCACACGTAGAGGAGGTTGAAGGAGTTGAACATGTACTCACTGGAGGAGAGAGAGACAGGGTTGACATGATTGAAGCCTTTAAATACATGAAAGGAATAAACAAGATGGGTACAGAGGGCTGTTCAAAGTAAGGGAGGGAGGCCACCAGGGCCATGATATGAGACTGGAGCGAGGAAGGTTCAGGAGGAGATGAGGAGACACTTTTTTACAGAGAGGGTGGTGGCTGGGTGGAATGCATTACCTGCAGAAGTGGTATGCAGTAGAACAGTGGACTGCTTCAAACGAGGATGGGACAGGACAAGGGGGAGGGTTAATGAAGGGGAAGGGTGGAAGGGAGGGGCAGCTGCAGAATAAGGGGTGCTAGCTGCACATTCGAGCAGACTTGATAGACCTCTAGGCCTTTATCTGCTGGCAAATTCCGTATGTTCTTATGTTTGTACCTCAGAGTCATGGCAATCTATTTTTAAACACCCTGTTAAAGGGGAATATAATTCACAAAAGCTCTATGATACCAATGACATCTCTGGTTTGATTTGTGCTATTGAATGGGAACTCATGAGGCCTAAGGAAGATCAAAATGGGGAAGTTAAAGATGATGATATTATATTTTGGGTCTTTCTGGGGTAGACCCCTCATTGTCAGAAACTTATTCCTCTTTGAACCAGACAGTGGAGCTGTTGATTACAACATTTCTTAATATAGATCTTGGGAATGATGGTATAGTGAAAGTTCAAAGACCCATAGATAAGGAGAAGAGATTACAGGTCAACATATGGGTCAGAGATAATAGCTTACAAATCACATTCTCAGACGAAGACCCTCTCCCGCCTATCCTCCAGGGAGTACATGTTTAAGTCCCTCAGTCTCTCCTTGTATGATTTACCCTGCTGCCCCATAATCATCTTCGTAGCCCTCCTCTGGACCATCTCAATCAGGTTGATGTCCTTTTTAAGATGGGGCTCCAGAACTGAATTACATACTCCAGATGCGGTCTCACCAGTGACCTGTACAAGGGCAATACCACTTCCTGTTGTCTACTGCTGATCCCCCTGGCTATGCACCCCAGCATCCTGTTTGCCTTTGCCACAGCCTTCTTGCATTGTGTATAATGCTTCAGGTCACTAGTTATCATCACTCCTAGACTCTTCTCCTCCTCTTTGGAACATACCTGGACCTCTCCCAAGGAGTACTCTGTTCTGGGGTTTTTGGCTTTAATGTGCATAACCTTGCATTTCTTGGCTCTCAGACCACTTTGCAAGACTTTTTTGGTCCTCTTTAAGGTCCTGTATTCCTTCAGCTGAGTCCACCCTCCCTCAAAGCTTGCAGTCGCAGATTTATTGCCAATGTGCTAATGTTTGTCTAGTATAGGGGTTGTTAGTGGCTGTCTGAGGGTGCACATCTGGGAGAGCAAATAAAAGTTGAGTTAAATTGGAGCGATCATCTTCCCTGATTTCCAAGATTTTCCAGTGAGAACTATATGCCCCCTCCCCATAAGCAAATAAATAACAATGTGGGGTTGTGCTGCTTTACGATGTCAATGCAAGTTTGGCAGCACCTGGCCTGCCTGTCTTTTGGGAAGATGTAGAGAATGTTATCCTAGGCCTCGCACCATTCCAGATATATTGTGATATAGCTTTCTCCCAGCTGCAAAAAATGCTGCTGCTGGGGGAGTGACAGGGAAAGTTTTGCACTAGGTTTAACAAACCTGGTTAAGACCAACATCCCGATGCTATTAATTCTTTGTAGCAATGACAAAGGTATAGCCTGCCAAGCTTCTACGTCCTAGTAAACAAGAGTCAACAGGTCATAATTTGCTGAGTATGCTCTGACAGAATCATGACTCACAGGTATTTAATAACCGGCAACTCCCACTTAAATTCATTTTGCAATGTGATAGACGCTATTGGGGTTTCATTTTCCTATAATATCTCTGTTTTTGTGGCATTCAGTTTGTATCCAGTGTAGATTCCAAATTCATTAACAGCGTTGCACAACTGAGGTATAAGGATGCCTCGTGGGTCTGTAAGATAAATTAACAAGCTGTCAGTAAACAGAGCTAACTTTTGGTGTCTATTCCCCAGGGTTATACCTTGTATGTTCGGATCTTGCCATATAAGGTGATCTAGGGGTTCAAGGTACAGAGTAAACAGAAGAGGGAAAAGGGGGCATCTCCTGCCAGATTCCTCTAGCTAACTGAAAAATAGGGGAGATCTGGACATTAACCTTTATGTAAACCTGGGGACTAATGTATATAGCTCTGAAAATTATCTATAAAGGTTTATGGAGCTGCATTTGTGTCACTACTGCAAACAGAAGATACCACTCCACCCAGTTGAATGCCTTTTCAGCATCCAAAAGTAACATAAGGAAGGGTGTGTTTGACTGGGGAGCTTGGCGTTAATACTGTCCTGGGTTTGCCTAGCCCAAACAAAGCTCATCTAGTCCCCATTTATTAAGCTGGGAAGGAGACTATCCAGGCAGTGTGCTACAATAGAAGTAAAGATTTTATAAGCAATATTTAATACTGAAATAGGGTGATAGAAAGCATATCAAGTCTTATCTTTTTTTAGGTTTCAGAATAGCCAAAATGGTGACTTGATTCCATGTTTGGGGGGTAGGGGCAGTGCCATGAATTGCTTGGCAGAGCTGGGGGGGGGGTAATGAGTAGCTCCTTGAAGAATTTACAAACTTGGGGGTATGGCCATGTGGCCCAGGGCTTTTTCCATATTTTAAGGCTCTAATGGTTAAAGACAATGGGCCGGATATTCAAACTGTGCCCAAAATGTGCGCAATAGCAGGAGCAAGCACAAATCCATTGTGCACATGCGCAATAGACGCGATATTCAAACATGGAGCAAGACAAATTGTGCAACCAGCCAACATCTGAATATTGCACAACCTGCGCCATAGCGCAACCAGGAAGGGGAAGCTGAGCAGATATGATGCGCTATAGCGCAACAAGGGCAGCCCAGCTGAGCAGTCCAGAGGCGCCATAGCACAAGCAGGGAGCCCCCCAGCAGCAGAGCAATGGAACTGCACAACCAGGGAGATAGGCAGGGGCCCACCACCCATGCCACAGATGGGCACAGGAACACATTGCAGAACTAACAATGCACCCCCACACCCCAAGCACAGCATAAGTGGGGGAGGGACGGAATATCCACCGGCCCATGGGGACAAGCCAACAAAGCACAGCCGGGCCATGTTGCCCCAGCACACCCACTGGCAAGCTGAGACTGCCACACAAAGGGGGCGGACCACCCCAGTGTACATCAGCCCCCACCTTGTGCACAGCACACTCTGCACTGTGACCTCAAGACACCACCCAGGAGCAGTGACCATCACTGCAGGAATCCCCATGCATCCCCCCGTCACACTGCAACCTCGTGTACCACAGAACCATACAAGCCAGACCCACCATGAGCACCCAGCAGTGGGTGGCAGCACACGGCAATACCGAGTGAAAGCCACTCCCACACCAGAGACACCTCCCCACGCACACACACACATACCCATGACAATACCACCCCAGATGCCATGCACACCACTGCAACTGAGCACCTATAGCCAGCTGCAAATCAGAGACCACCACAGTATTCATATCAAAATATATATTTCTTCAAATATAACAAGAATAACAATAAGAACAACCATAACTATGTACAAATATACAAAACAGGGTTGGGGGTACGGGTACAAGGTAGGGGTGGGTAAGGGGCAGGGGTGAACAACTGGGAGAGGGAAGGCAGGGTGTGAGGGATAGGTAAAGGGGGGGAGGTGATGGGCAGCTACTGCCTGCCAGCCCGCTCTCCATCCGCCTGGTGCTGGTCCCGGGGCCTCCTCCTGCGCCTAACACCATGTTGCTGCAGGTCCCGCAGGATGGCGAGCGAATCCATCGCCACCTGAATCAGCTGTTGAACTGAACGCTCTATGCGCTGCAGGATCCAGACACCTAGGACAAGGGATCAGAGTCAATGGCTGTGACTGTCCATATCCCTGAAGCCCACCCATCATGCATGGCATACAGCCAAGTGCCCCGCTCCTGTGATGGACTGCACCCACCCACAGTGACCGTGCACAAGACATGCCCAACCAGGCAGCAACAGCCACGTGTGCCACTGCACACACACACACTGCCCATGTCCAGCACAGCACAACCAAGGCTGTACAGTAACGTGGCTACGCGGTGGGAAGGCAGTGCCACAGCCATGTGCCCAGTGCACGCATGGACCACCATTGATGCACTCCCAGACATGCAGTGCCACTGGACAGTGCTGACCGTCACATGTCGCGTGCATGGCAGTGTTGTCCATGGATGGTGGCCATGCCCTGCCCCCCTCCACACAGCATGCTATAGCATTCATGATATCATGGCACTCACCCTCATCGTGCTGCTGCTGCTGTCGTGGTTCGCCACCACCACCACCACGCTCAGCCACCGCTGCCACCTCTCGCTGCATCTCAGCCCTGGCCCTCCTCCGCTCCGCCATGCCTGTGGAAACAAAGGTGAGAAACACATCAGTGAAATCCCAAAGCAGATATCCCCCTGCCCCAATGAGTGTGCCCGCCCACCCAGCCAGACCCATACATCACATATCCTGTAAACACCGCCACAGCCAACCATAGACCAACCTACCCCCATGTGCTGGACACAATAGACAGTGTTACCCATATGGACCATACAGGTGCATAGATGGCTCACCCACCTGGCTGAGGCACCATGCCCCTCCTGGCACGTGACCGAAGACGTGCCAGTAGTGCCGGCTCCCTCCTCCGCAGGTCCCCGTACCGGTGCCTGCACTGCTCTGTGGACCTCTGCCAGCCAGTGGCCTCCTCAAGGTCAGTGGCCACCTGCTGCCACACATGGGTTCTGGCCATGTTGAGGGGTTCATCCCCAAATAGTGGGCCATAGTGATACTCCACTATGGCCACCAAGTTGGCGAGTTCAATTGAACTCCACTGGGGGGCTCTTCTGTGTGCCATCCCTGCATGTATAGTAGGCAATATGGCGCTCCGCAGTGTGGTAACCCCACGTGGAATTGTTGCGCAATACAACTCCGCTATTCCCTATCGTGCTGTTGGTATAGCGCCAGTCCTATCGCTGTTACTGAACAGCCTGCGATAAACTCGAACATGCCATACGTACAGCGCCAAGGGGCAAAGGTTGGGCACAGGGTCATGGGTCTCTGGTGCAAGGCCACGCACTGCGCCATCGGACTTCTATGCGTCCAGCATGATTGGTCGCCTGTGTGCCATTGCCACAGCAGACTATTGCGCAGCTGTGCCACAGCGCCATGTAGTGACCGTCGCTGTAGCACCACTGGCACAATGGTGGCCGTACCCTGAATTGCCTACCGCACACAGCACATCATCAGCGTGGCAGACACCTGCGTACGCTACCTGGGCATGCACAGTGCGGTGTACTATGCAGTCACAGAACTGCGCCATTGGCTCTGCCGGTTCAACCGTATTGCGCAAAGCGCAACAGTGCAATATTCAGCCGTCATATGCAAATTATCCGATCAGCCATTCAATGGTGCAATGGCGCGATTTGCATCTCATTAAAGTTGCTCCAGTCCTAATTTGCATGGATTGTGCTATAAATATGCGACACTGTTCTGCAGTGGCCATATTCGGTTACTGCAGTTGATAGGTGAGTTGCATGCATTGTGCTGTTCTGGACCGTGGCCTCAGAGAATTGTTGTGTACTGCACAGTCACAGGTGACCACTCTCACCCATACAGGCTGTGAAATGACCGAGCAAGGACTGGGTGAGGAGGATGATGGTGGGCGGAAGAGGAGGCCTAACTTTACGAAGGCTGAGATGGAGGCACTGTTCGAGGCCTACCTGGATGAGGAGCCACTTCTCAGTGGACGGTGGGGCACCACTCAGGCCCATGCTGCTGCATGGGAGGGGGTGGCACGTGCTGTCAACCTGCACGGCAGCCACCAGTGCTCTGTGCCGGAGTGTAAAAAGAAGATGGGGACCGACAGGAGGAGGGTGAAGCAGAAGGTTGCAGCCATCAGGGCGGCACGTCCTGCAACAGGCGGGGGCCAGCCGGAGGTGGTGCAGCTGACTCCAGCAGAGGACATGCTCGCTGCAAGCATGCAGCGCAGTGCCATTGAGGGTGTTCCTGGAGGTGGCTTCCAGACAGATGGTAGCCCATCACTGCATGGTATGTCATGGTCGGGGGGGAAGGTAGATCACATGCACTAACGTGTCCTTCCTTTCTGTTACAGATCCTGTGCATCTGCAGGGGTCAGCAGTGGAGGGCCTGTCCACTGCGGACAGCCATCCGGAGTTGGAGGAGGGATCATCCACCTCCGCAGATTGCCGGCGTGCACTGCACCAGTGTGCACGCCTGGCTACCTTCACTGATGTTGTTGAGACAGGTGTGGGGAGTGCCCTTCCTGTGTCTCAGTGGTCTGGCATGCAAGCATGCCAGCACGCTGTGGCTGTGGCTGTGGCACAGACCTGCACCATTGATGATGCATCAACCACTATGGGCATTGACGTGTGTGTCACAGAATGGACCCACACCAGGACAGCTCACGCCCATGGACCTAGCTGGTTCCGACGTGTGTGCCAGCATGTCAGCACAGTCCCAGGCTGTGCCTGTCAGCACTGGTGGGGCAGCACCAATGGCTGTGCAGGTCACTGGCACTGTTGCGGCCACAGCAGCGGAACAACTGATCCCTTGGGCACAGCAGGTGGAGGGGCAGCAGCAGCAGTCACCCACCGGGACTGGGGGTACAGGGCTCAGCGGTGATGTAAGTGCACCACCTGTGGACATGCCCATATCTGGTCCTGGTGAGCGGTGCCCACCCTCAAGGGGTGCTGTACATCAGGCCCTTCCATACCCTGAGGGACAGGTTGCCGATGTGGCAGATGACCTCTTTGATGAGCACACCCACCTGCTGCAGGCATCAGTACAGCAGCAGATGCGGGTTGCAACATCCGTGGAGGCACTGTGTGTGGCTCTGCAGTGGCACAGCAGGGACAATGAGAGGATCCTGTCCTGGATTGACCATTTGCGGGTGGATGTGACCACCGCCATCGACAGGCAGACACAGGCATTGGTCACTGTTGTGGCCACATTGGGCACACAGTCAGGTGCCCCGTGCCGCTCACACCATGCAGTACGCTATCCACTCCCCATTCCCGGCATCATGCAACACCCACCCTGTCAACGCCGGGTTCAGCTGTGGGCATCCCGAGCACCCCTGGTGCAGGTATGTTCGGTATGCTGCAGACCCCTGTGTGGGCAAGGTCACCTTCGCGCAGTGGGACCCCAGTGGTCCATCGGTGTCACCCCATGAGGCCCATGCACAGCCTGCCAGTGCTGTTGGGTCTCGGCGGGGCTGCCCACGCATCCGAGGTGGCCGTGGCACTGTGCCGCATGATTGAGCTGTCTCCCAGTGCGGGCCCTGTCTGGTGCTGCCCTGTGTGCAATGTGTGTTTTGGTGGGCAGTCCACCAGTGGGTGCCCTGCCCTACACGCAGACACATGGACCACCTGCACATCCTCCCGACTGCTGTCCACAGGTGCGTGTGCATGATGATGCCAGCATTGCGCTGTACACCAAAGTGCAAAGGTGCCCAGCATCTGACACACGTACATGGGCAGTAAAAGTGGAGATGGTGGCCTGTGGACGTGTGTGTTTTTAGTGTCTGTGTTCCTACTCTGTTGTGCACCTGACCCCTGTGCACTTTGTGCCTGTTGTGTGTGTGTGTGTGTGTCTGTCCATGTGGCGTGTTACTGTTCACCCTTCCCTGGTTGTATGTGTGTGCTTCTGTGCCCTGCCACTTCCCTTGCCGTCATGCACCCCTGGTGTGTTTTCCTGTGTGTATGTGGGTTGTGTCCTAGCCACTGTTGGTTGCACATGGCCCCATGACTTACCTGTGTTGGGTGAAGTGCTCCTCTGTGATGGTGTCCCGGTGCAGCTGGGCCAGCCGGATCAGTCGGGGGTCACGCCGTCCAAGGGGGGGGCTGCTCATCCCCGTCATCACCGGCGTCACTGTCGTCCCCATCACTGTCCCCCTCCTCAACCTGTATGGCTATCCCACAGTCTTTGGCCATGTTGTGCAGGATACAGCAGGCCAGGAATATCCCACAGGCCTTTGAGGGGCTATACTGTAGGGCACCGCCGGAGGTGTCTAGGCATCGGAAGCGTGCCTTCAGCATCCCAAACACCCATTCAATGATGTTGCGTGTGGCGGCATGTGCCTCATTGAAGCGTTGCTGTGATGGGGTCGTGGGCCACCCGTAGGGTGTGAGCAGCCAGGAACGAAGTGGGTATCCACTGTCACCTGTGTGGAGATAGTGGAGGTTAGTGTCTTGTTCAGGCTCATATTGCCCCTAAGGCACCTGTGGCTTACCCACCCTTGCCCCCCGATTTGCCAATCCTACATGCATACTCACCCACTAGATGTCCTGTGGGGATGTCCCCACTCTCGAATCAATGGCACAGTGCAGATTGGTACCATATGAATGAATCATGTGCTCTGCCAGGGTGTGTGGCACAGACATTGATGATGCGCCCACTGGCATCACACACCACCTGGCAGTTGACACTGGAAAATCCCTTCCGATTCTGATAGGCAGCCCCATCGGGGCCAGGTGGCGTGCGAATGGCCACATGGGTGCAGTCTATCGCCCCTAGCATGCCAGGCATACATGCTACCCTGTGGAACTCCTGTATGTTTGCTGTACGCTCCGCCGCAGTGCTGGGGAAATGGATGTACTCCGCAGCATGTGGCAGCAGTGCGCTGAGGAATTGGGTGAGGATGCGTGACGTTGCCGACTGTGTTATGCTTGTGGTGTCCCCTGTTGGTCTCTGGAAGGTACCCGTGGCGAGCAAGCACATGCAGGCTGTTACCTTTGTCTCCACTGACAGAGCGTGACTCCGTCGTGAGGGTGCCTGCATCACATCACTGCACAGCTCACAGATCCCCCTCAGTATTGCCCTGTTCAGGCGGTACCAGACCACAATCTCGACATCTGAATAGCGCTCAAAGCTGATGCGGGCTCGGTACTGCCTGTTGGGGGCGTACCGCCGACGGGCCCTTCCACGGCCACGTCCCCCTGCAGCATGCCTTCTCACCCCCCTCATTACAGCTTCCATGTGGAAGCTGGCACTGTCCATGTCCCTGGCTTGTGTCCCCTCTGGCTGTTGTTGCTCTGTTACCCCCGCTGTCCTGACTGCTACCTCCACTGCACCGGGTACACCTACTGGCCTCTGCACTCTGTGGCCACACACACCTTCCCTTGCCCCTCTTCTGTCCTGTGCTCTCCCTGGCCTGCACTGTTTCTCAATCTGGCCTTATCTGTCTCCTTGCCTCATGTGGCTTCCCTGTAGCATTCTTGCGCCTCTTCCTTGAGCCTTTTTATTTTGGCTCATTTCCGCTATGGCGCAACTTCCGCCTGATCCACTGTTGTGCATTACGCAAGCCTTTGAATATCGCATTGCACACTTTATGCATGGTTCCACCCCCTTCGGTTGCGCATGCCTTAATTAGCATTGCGCTGTTGCTCAGCATGTTTTCAGTGGCACAACTGCCTCCTGCTGAATATCGCAGAATGGCGCAATTTCGGACTTGCGCTGGCGCAACCCTATTGCACATGGCGCAATGCTTTTGAATATCCCACCCAATATCTTTTGTGCTATAGGGGCCAGAAGGCTCTGGACTTTATCAGGAGCCAGTGACGGCAAGCTTAACAGTTGTAGGTATGTCTGCATGTCTAAGGCAGAGAGGGTAGAATCTTGAGAATATAAGTCAGTATAATATTGCCTTAAAACTTCCAGTGCTTGAACCTGGTCTGTCACCACAGTGTTAATTTTAAGATCTTTAATATGGGTTACAGTGTACAGAGAGCTCCATTTAGGCAGCTGGAAGACCAGCACTTTAGAGGCTGTCGAGCCCTCTTCATAGAAGTGTTGCTTCAAATATCTTAATGCCATCTCAGTTTTTGCATTTAGAATCTCTTGTATTTTTCGTTTCAATTTTATTAGCTATGGTACCAGTATAATATTCCCCTGGGCATGGAGTCGCTGAGTGGAGGTTAATTTATCTTTTTTTTTAATTTAGTTTTAATTGCATTTTCTATATATCAACATACAGAGCAGACTAAATAGAAAAAACATAGTTGGTGCAAGCTCACAATATGCTTTGTTATAACACATATAGATAATTAGTTGTTTCTACACTAACTCCTCTGTGAGGGCGACAAACTGTCCATTCGTAAACCAACGAGGTGAAATGATGTGTAGGGAAGGTTAGCTGGTCTTGTAACTTGGAAAGCTTTTCCTCGGTTAGCTTTTTCATGCAGGAGCCATAGCCAGTTCTCCCCTAAGTACTAACTTCAGGGTGTTCCAGATGGTGCCATCAGACTTTTTTGGTGGTCGTGGTCTCTTGAAGAATCTGTATAATCTTGTCCTTTATTTATTTATTTATTTAAAAGAGTTTCACCAGGAAATATATACTGAGCTTACAAATAGCTCATTTCCAGATGTGTACTGGGAAGGGGGAGAGGGATAAATACAGAGATTAATTGTATATATAAAAATTACAATAATATGGTACAAAGGTTAAATTGCATATACACTAAGACAATAAAGCAGTAGTTACACAATGCTTTGCAGTAGTAATACAAAATATACATGATTTATAGATAAGCTGCATGGTCATGAGGGAGTAGTGTTGACACTGCGCAACTGCGCTGTAGGTTGCAGGAGTATCAGACTCATGCAGGCCATTAATAATAGTTAAACCAGGCCAGGGCTTAGGGGAGTGGTTGGGGGACAGGTATGGGGGGAAGTGGAGGAGGGGGGAAGGAAGAGGATTTGGAGAGGCAGGAGTAGGCAAAAGTGTCAGGAAAGAAGGGTTGGGTGAGGAAGTGAGGCAATTTGCTAGGGGCAGTTAATGCAGGGGAGAGGCTAGGGAGTGGGGAATGAGAGTAGGGGTGGGGAGAGGTCTTGAGTAGGTGGAAGGGGGAAGAAGGGAAGAGTTGGGTGAGGGGGAGGAGCAAATTAACTAGGGCATTTATAAGAGGGAGCAGTGTGGTCTTGGAGTAGAGAGGATAGAGAGCGTTTTGAGGAAGCAGCACAAATGTTTAGAGGTAGAGAATTCCAGAGTTTAGGAAAGTGGAAGGAGAAAGAAGCCTGACCAGCAAGGGACTTACAAGGCGGAAGCAGGGGTTGGAGCGATAGCCAGGATTACAGAGGGAGTAAGAGGAGGGGCATGTAGGCGAGAGGAGGGAACTTGGTGGGGGGGGAGCCAGCCAGAACTTTGAAATAAAAGAGGCACAGTGGGTTTGACAGTGATCTTCCAGGGAAGAGAGGGATAGAGCAGCATACAGAGAACAGTGGTGGGTGCGGAGGGGGGCGACAGTTTAAGGCAAAATGGCAGAAGGAGTGGAAGAGGGGGAAAGTCTGGCCAGGGTGGACCTTGGGGTAGCACCATAGACTATGTTGCCATAATCAAAGATGGGGACGACCATCCTAATGATGATATTGTGGTGGGTGGATAGAGGGATGCAGCTTTTGTTCCTAAAGAGGGCACCAAGATTGGGGTGGAGTTTTTTGTCAATAGCATCTATGTGCTGTGAGATGTTGAGGTGACAGTCAAGCTAGTCCCCAAGGTACTTGAATGAGGGTACATCATCAGTTACGCCCCCATGTAGGGTGTGGAAGGAGGGGAGGGATGGGAGTTTAGAAAGCCTTGGCTTAGTGCCAAAGCACACAGAGACCATCTTCTTAGTATTTATGGATAACTGATTAGACCGGAACCATTTCTGGATGGTGTCAAAATCAGGGTGAAGCTTGGATATTAACTCAGCTGGAGAAGACCCAGAGGCAAACAGGACTGTGTCATCCACGTGCTGTACATGTGGATGGACGCAGATGGGCAGGCTGAGGAGAGGTCACTGAGAAAAATGGAAAGAAGTGTAGGGCCAAAGACGGATCCTCGGGGAACACTGGTGTGGATGGGGAGGGATGGGGATTGGGAGTCTCCAGTTCTCACCAATTGCGATCTACCTACTAGGTAGGAGCTGAACCAGTTTGTTGCAGAGTCTGAGAGACCCGCTGACTTCAGTTTGAATAGCAGAAGAGGGTGGGAGACAGTATCGAAGGCTTTCGCCAAGTTGTTAAAAATGGTGGCAGTGAGGAAGCCCTGGTCCATCCCTGTGTGGATGGAATCAGTGAGCCTGAGGAGGGAGGGAGGTAGAGGTGGAGTGGTGTTTGCAAAAGCCAGACTGGAAGGGTGTGAAGAAAGAGGAGAAGTCGAGGAAAGGGGAGAGCTGGGACAGAACTATATGCTCTTGGAGTCTGGATAAGGTTGGGGGAGGGAGATAGGGTGGAAGTTGCCAGGAGAGGAGGGGTCAGCTCCTTTAGGCAGGGGTATGACTGCTGCCTGCATCCAGGTATCTGAGACGGAGGCAAGAGAGAAGGAAAGGTTGAGAAGGGAGGAAATGGGAAAGGCAGTAGCAGGGTCAGAGAGGTGGAGGAGCTTAGGCAGGGTCTAAGTCCTTCAGGGCTCCCACCATTCTGGAGGTTGAGAGCCAGGAGGGATTTGAGAGAAGTAGCTAGGGTAACAGGTGAGAAGGTGAAAGGAGGTGCAGGAGTATCTGGAGAGGGGGATGGTGGGGGAGAAAGATGGTGGGGGAGGGAAAAGAGGAGTGAGGAGCCATAGGTGGTAAAGTAGGAGTTGAAAGCTGAGGCTACAGAAGGAGGGTCAGAGGTGATGGAGTTGCCTACCTTGAGGACTGGAGGGGTGGACTGGGTTGGGGGAGAAGAGAGCATGGATGATTTTCCAGAACTTGAAGGGGTGGTTAAAGTTTTTTCTGGAAAGAGAAGGAAAAGAACTCAGTCTTCACTAGCCTGGTGGCTCTAGTACAAGTATTCTGCAAGACACGGTACCTGTTAAGAACAGCTGGCATGCCAGAGGATTTGTACCTCTTCTATGCCAGGTCATGTGTCCAGAGGCAAGACAGGAGTTCAGCAGAGATCCAGGGAAGGTGAGAACCTCTGACCCTGGTTTTCCGTAGAGGAGAATGTTGATCCCAGATTGATAAAAATTTGGAATGGAAGTAATCGAGGGCTTGATTTATGATGCTGGCTGCAGAGACAGGGTACCAGTCGGTGGTTAGCAGATCCACATGTAATGAGGATAGGTCCACTGTCCAGAAGGACCTGATGTGGATAATTTTCAGGGAGACTTTAGGGTGGTGAATTTTGCACATGCAGTAAACCATATGGTGGTCACTGAGCATGCCAGGGAGGGTTCCGGCATCAATGATGCGATGCAGGTGATTAGTGAGTATCTAGTCCAGGAGTAAGTGGTTTTGGGATTTGAAATTGTGGTGGGTAGGGGCTGAGATGAGCGGAGTAAGGTGTAGGGACTTAATGTTTTGACAAAGAGTTTAGAGTTAGAATGGGAGAGCCAGTTACCACTGAAATCTCCCAGGATGAGAAGATTGTCATGGAGGGCATGAAAGGAGATGGCAGTTAGGAGTTCTGAGGCAGAGGGGATATATAGCCCTGGGCAGCAGTGGATGCCTGCCATGAAAATGGAAAGGGAGAAAGGAAGGGAGAGTTTGCGGATGAGAAATTCGTAGGTGCCAGGGGAGGCAACAGACAGCACTGTGGTAAACTGAATAGAGGAAGAGAGGTAGATGGCAACTCCACCACCCTTCATAGTGTGGACTTAGCGGGCGATGGTGTAGCCAGACATGGTAATAGCAGAGTCAGGAATCTTGGGGGAGAGCCAAGATTCCGATACTATCAGGACATCATGGTGGAGAGAAACTGCGAGAGGCTGGAGCTGGTCAATTGTGGGCAGGAGACTGCGGATGTTGGTGCAGGCTACCTGTAGTCCTTTGGGGAGGTCAGTAGGAAGGGAATGAACAGGGCCAGGGTTTGACTCAACATCATCAGCTATGAGGAGAAATAGTAGAGGGAAGATGAGCTTGGTGGGGACTGGGAAGCGACGTTGATGCAGAAGAAAATGGCAGGGGGGGAGTTAGGAGGACAGGGGGTAGGGAAGTTCTGAGGGATACCTGGTGGACCCAGGAGGAGATGGATGGATGGATGGGAGGAGGGAGCTGCCCGGAAGCCAGGGGGAATGGAGAGGGAAGGGGAGGCAAGAGGAGGAGAGGGAGGTGCAAGAGGAGGCAGAGGATGAGGGGTGGTAGGGAGGCTGGCAGAAGGGGGAGAGAGAGAGAGGTAATAAAGACAGTACCTTCCAGAGAATTCATAAAGGCATTACTAAAACGCCATAAAGTATGCTTATGAAGTGGACCCCAATTTAAAGTACAGGTTCATGATCTGATGAGTAGATTGACTGAATATTGCAATCTGAGACCAATCCCAATGTGATTCATAGAAATATGCAGCAAATCTATATGGGTGTAAATCTGATGTGAGCTAGAAAAATAAGTATAACCATAGGTGGTGGGATACAGCAATCTCCAGACATCAACCCACCCACAATCCTTTTTATGTTTGCTTGTGCGCATGCACAAGAAACATTATGTGGCAGCTTAGGAGAGAAGTGGGTTGTGGAGGTGCGGCACTGTGGCGGGCAATGCCGGCACTACATTCGTGGGCTTGGCAGTGCTCAACCAATGCAAGCCCAGTGTCCTGATGACACTGGTTCTGCAGAAGTGCCACTAACTTGTAATGATTTGGCCGCTGCAATCAGGGGCTGCCTCGTCATTGCAGCGTCAGCCATTCCGCTGCAATGAGGGAGTGACCCATCATTGCTTGGTGGTACCTAACCTGGTGTAAAATTTCCAGGAACATGGCAGCAGCATTGCCACCACCTCGGAGCCCCATGAAAGCTGACGGGGGTGCCCAATCCCCCTGTCGGCATGCCCCCGACCCAGTTCATTTGCCTACAGGGGAGCCCACTCCCCATTGGCATAATGTTCCCCTCCAATTTGTCGTGTGCTGACATGGGTGCCTAATTCCCATCGGCTACAGACTCCCCCAAAAAAAGCACTCAGGTGTCACACTGGGAGCCAACCCCAGCATGCCAAAACTTCCTGTAAGACAGAAAACTTTCCCGCAATGTTATTAAATTTTTTTTAAACCTGTAAACTAGAAAACGGTCCCTCATTGATTCTGGTGTCACCTCCCCCAACCTGCGCCCACCCACTGCGCACCCCACCTCCCCACAACCCCCCTTCACCCCATACTTACCTCCGGAATCCAGCGCTATGATCTTCGGTGGACCGGGAACACATCTGAACTCTTTAAAGCCAACCACGAACTGAAGAAATGCCGGTAAGCTGTATAATGGCATAATGTTTTTTTTAAACTTATGTGGATATCTCGGGCATTTTTGGGACTTTTGGCACCAACTTTTCAACATGGGGTTATTGGGACCCCTCCTCATGAATTCAGTCACTGTCATGGCGTTATTCGGTCCTGAAAGGTGATTTCACGGTCACTGCGTGGAATCACCTTTCAGGACCGACTAACAAAACGACAGTGCCACTGTTCATGAGGTGGGCTCTCAAAAATCCAAATGGCAAAAAAATGCACAACCTCTGTCCAGGAGTACAAAACAGAATTTATTAACAACTATAATGATGCCAAAATAACAAAAAAGCTCTACTTCCCAGCTCTACACCTCAACTGGTTTCGTACTAGCGGTACGTCATCAGGAGGGTGTGTTTCTGAGATCATTCTATGTTTTAAATAATTATTTTCTTAAAGACACAGCATGCAGTTTGAGCTGCATATTTTTAAAGTGACACTGCAAAAATTCACTTGAATATGTCTAACTTACTCACAACCATATACATATTAAAAACTTAACATACAAATACATTCAAACTATACATATAAGAAACACTATGTTCAACCACAGTATCAATATTTTTTTATATATACATTTTTTTATATAAAAAAGTTTATATGTTCTTTTCTTCTCTGAAACAACCAAATTCATAGAAGCAACAGTATTTCTTATGCATTCATATAAATACCAGCTCCAAATGCCCTCTTTCGATGGGTTGCCTTAACTGGGGCAGGCTATTGGTACAAAACAAGTTGCACTTATTGAATGTTGTTTCTGTTAAAAAAGACACAGAAATCAGTCAGTATGAATACATAGACAATAAACATTAAGGAGCAACAGAACTTCAGGGTACACTATATACAGCACCATTTATCCTTCTTATATTCTAAACATATTATTAAATTTATTTTTCTTCTAAATACAAGGCAACAAATCAATACAGTCATTAAGTCCTGGGGAGTGTAGGGCCCCCAAAGTGTAAATCCAATAGGTTTCCCTAATGCGTAGCCTATTATCTACATCTCCTCCTTTTGGTCCTAATTTTATTTCTTCCAACCCACAGAACTTAAACCTGTGATTGGTATCTGTGTGTTTTACAGTTCTACAATGAATTGCAAGGGCACTTCTTGCATCATCGGTTTTCATGGACCATAAATGTTCTCCCTTCCTGAGCTACAATGGTCCTGTGGTCTTGCCCACATAAAAGGCCCCACAGTGGCATGTAGCTAAATAAACAACATTTTCAGAAATTCAATTAATGAAGCCCTTGATGGGAAAACTTAGTTCATAATTACAACTTGTAAACGTCCTACATTCCATAAAAAAGAATGATGCAAGAAGTGCCCTTGCAATTCATTGTAGAACTATAAAAAACACAGATACCAATCACAGGTGTAAGTTCCGATTTGATTTGTTGCCTTGTATTCAGAAGAAAAATAAATAATTAATAATATATTTAGAATATAAGAAGGATAAATGGTGCTGTATATAGTGTACCCTGAAGTTCTGTTGCTCCTTAATGTTTATTGTCTATGTATTCATACTGATTGATTTCTGTGCCTTTTTTTTACAGAAACAACATTTAATAAGTGCAACTTATTTTGTACCAATAGCCTCCTCCAATAAAGGCAACCCATCAAAAGAGGGCATTTACCCCCAGGAAAATACAACAAACTGCCCCCCAGGACACTTTCCCCACAATAACACAGTACCACTCCACCCTTGCAATGATTCACCACTAGCAAGTATAAAGTGCAAACAGTAACAGTATTTATTGAGGAAGGGGAAATTTGGGATAAGGCAACAAAATACAGCAGAACAGTAAAAGCCCCACACTGTTTCCCACCTCCCACCCTAGGGTACACCCTAATTTCAGTCACTATACGGTGGGTACCTCACCGAGATGGTGATGGTGGCTTGAAAGGGAAACCTTTCGTCGAGGCCCAAATAACTTTTTAGATAGTTGCAACTTTATTACCACTGCCTGGGCACAACTTGGTACTTGGCTCAGTCCTGCCTAGGACTTACTCCTATACACTAATTAGCTAACAAATGTTCCCCAAAGCTGTAGCTTGGGGTACTTACAGTTCTGAAGTTCACAAAGGGGGGGACTTGCATCTGGCTGAGTTTCAGTCAAAAAGGCAGTTGCATGGTACCTTGGAGGGGTCCAGATCGTGGTGCACCACAAGGCTGCAGATCTTGAAACCTGAAGGAATTGAAGGCGTGCTGGCCTTCACCTGCCTGGTCTTGCCAACTTCACCCAGGGACCTTTGTAGACAGTTTTCACACAGGTAGGCCTGCTTGACGGCTTCCCCACTGGTCTGCGTTCTCATCTTCGGTCTGAAGGAAAAATAATACGTATGGTCCCCTAGACCCCTCTGTTGCACCCCTGGTCACTCAGGTTCAGCTGGGCACTAGCTCAGTCATTTAACCCCAGCACTTTCACCCTGGGTGTCGCTTTACACAGCAATGCTGGGCCCTTTCACAGTCACTTGACAACAACACTCACAGTCTCTCCCCTTGCCATAATTTTCACTCACCGAACAATGTCTCTGCCGAGGGGGCACAGCAGCTCAGTCTGTAGCTAAATGATTCACAAGTCTTTTTTGAGGTTCAGAATACTGCCCAACCAATGATTCACTAGGGAGCAATGTTTAAAAAGTCTCAGCAGCTCAACCCAGTCTCTATTCCTCCTGCAGCACTCTTGGTAATTTATCTTTAAAGTCAGCGGCCAAATCCAGCAGGAGCACAGGTGCAGGGATTTGGGCTCAGAAGCCCACAGCAGTCTTTCCCTCACACCACACACTTCAACTCCTCTCAAAGACTCTCTTCCTTTTGTGGCAAACCAGTCCTGTTTACAGCTTTCAGGCAGCCTTCCACTCATTGGCTGCAACGTTCCTGGGAAATTGTCCCGACCTTTAGCATTTCTGTCTATTACGTAGGTACTTTAGCTTGGAATAGTATCCCACATAATCTAAGAACAACTACTGGGAGAAACACTTGGAGGAGGGTAAAAAACTGGCTGGAAAATAAAGCACATAAATCTGGATTGTGCTTTACAATTTAGCATAATAGTAGCATGAAATTGGAATAAGAATGCTGTTGAATAAAGTATGGTATAACTTTTGCGTGTTTGTTTGTCTGTGTCTGCGGTATTTATATACATGTCTCCATTTTATCAGCCAACGTATTTATAATGTACTTGAAATAATGAATTTGTAACTGTGCTTCTTTTTTCTGTACTATGGACCTAATTGTAAATGAGCTTTAGCTTAATCAAGTAAATCCTGATTCATAACTTTTTATTCATAAAAAAATATATCTTAACAAACAAGCACACATTTCCCAGCAGCTCCCAGCCTTCTGTAGTTATATGGGGGCTGCCATCTTTATTTACATTAGGGCCCCAAACAGTCCAGCCCATATATTTTAACATAACATCCCAGCAGAAAGCATTCCCCCCCCCATAACCGGAGGCCTTCCGGTAATGATCCCTGGCTCTGCTGCCTGCCCTGGAGCCAGGGATATCACTATAAATGGGCATAGCCAAAAACACCAAAGTGGAGCCATGGCTCCTTAAGATCACCCCCCCTCGGTGGCTGTGCATGCCCAGTAAGTGCGGCCACCATTTTGGTATTTACATTTCATCTGGTGCAATTTAGTGGCTTCACGGACCGGCCAGAAGATTTCTAGCATGCCCAGAGGCACTGAAATCAATCAGGACCTCTGCCCTTTCCTGGCATGGGCTGAGGAACTGGAAAGTCAGTGACTGTAGCCACATGAGTTCAATGGGGCCAGGTGGCCTAAATCCCACCAGGGCCACTGGTGGATATCCAAGGGAGGATGCCAGCAATGGAGCAGAGGGCCATAGCCCTTTCAGGTAAGCCCAAATGGTGGGCTTACACACTCCCCTTTCCAAATGCTTGGCATCCCAACAAGCCACTAAAACGTCAGCATTAGATTTGAACATGTAACACCTGATTCCTGTCTAGCATCAAAACAATAGCCACAATTCAATCACAATGACAGTTTCCCAGGCAGTGTCTATCTAGACACTGACTGCTGACTATGCACAGCTAAATACAGATATGCACATGCACCTTCCCACCCTATCCATTGGGCAACACATCGGGGGACAGACAACAGGGAGCACAGGTTTGTGGAGGGCATGAATGGGAATATCAGAGGAGGCACCAAGGATGTTGCATGTTAGCTTAATTCTTGATTTGGTCTCTCTCTCTCTCTCTGTCTCTGACCTTCTCGGCAAGGGTGCAGGTTGGCCTACATCTGTGACACTAACTGAAGCAGGGTCGGGGACAGCCAGTACATTAGCAACATGGTCATCAGGGGCCAAATCATTTACATTGTCCATAGCAATGTACATGTGTAAATTGGGCACCTGGATACTGGGCCGTCTTTCAGGGACAAAGGGTACTGCACTGGGGTTCAAGGGTTGCACAAAGTCAATGGGGGCAGTACTAGTGGATGGCGATGAGTTTCGATGGTACAGTTGCCACTGGGTTAGCTCAGAGTTGGGCTCACAAGGGCAGAGTTCAAAATCCTCATCTTCACTGTCATTCCAAGGACTATTTGTAGGCCACTTGGAAGGCCCATATGAACCAGTATTCAAGTTCTTTGTAGACCTTGTGGGAGGCTTATTGAGACCACTATTGTGTTCTGGTGTGTTGTCTGATGCAGGCCCCTTGGGAGGCCTTGTTGGACCAGTGTTCAAGTTCAAGGTGGACCTCTTGAGTTGCCTGGAGAAGTCGGTACTTGCGTTTTTCTCTTTTTCAGTCTGGCTGTGGGTAGTAGGCTTTCTCACTGTTGGTGTATCACTGTCAGGGATGGGGTCAGGCACCATTTCTCTGACAGGGAGCAGGTAGTTTCTGTGGACAGTCTTTTCCAACCATCTCCCCTGTTCTTGTGTTATTTTAAACACTGGCAGATCGAACTGTTGTTCAATTACAAGGTAAACTTCTGGTGCCACTGGTCTTTAATTTTGTACTTTCCTTGGATGCCCAGATGGGTGGTGAGATACTAACAACAACAACAAAAATGGAAAGGGACCTGGGGGTAGTCATATCAGATGACCTTAAGGTGGCCAAGCAATGTGATATACTGGGATGCAAAGGGAGAGGCAGCAGCAGCAGAAAACAGGAAGTTGTTATCCCTCTGTACAGACAGTTAGTGAGACCCTATCTGGAGTACTACTTCCAGTTCTGGAGACCCCATCTCTGCAAGGACATAGATAGAATGGAGGCTGTCCAGAGGAGGGCAACTAAAATGGTGCAAGGTCTGCACCAGGGACATACGAACAGAGATTAAAGGAGCTTAATATGTATACCCTCGAGGAGAGGAGGGAGAGGGGGGCACGACAGAAACTTTCAAGTACCTTAAGGAAATCAACAAAGTCCAAGAGGGTAGCATCTTTCAGAAAAAGAGATGTACAAGAACAAGTGGGCACAATTTAAATATAGAGGGAGGACAGCTCAGAGGCAATGTGAAGAAGTATTTTTTCATGGAGAGGGTTGTGGATACATGGAACAGCCTTCCTGAGGAGGTAGTGGAGTCAAAAACAAGGCAAGGCAAGGCAAATGTTATTTTTCTGGTGCCCAATCCTGGAGGCTCTGGGCGCCGTACAAAAAACACACTCAATTTATAGAAACAAACCTATATCCTTATACAACTCTCATAAATATACAAAACCTCAAATGTTAAAATGGACTGATAACCCTTATATCAAATAGTGTCTGAAAAAGCCTGATTAAACAAATAGAACTTCAGGCGGGTCTTAAAGTGGGTGAAAAACAGTGGGGGAATTCAAGAATGCATGGGACAGACATAAGGCAATTCTAGTGGGGGGTAGAGGAAGTAGGCTGTCAGTTAACTAGGATCTGCAGCTTATCCATTAGGTAGGGAAATGGGCAGATTAGGTGGGCCAAGTGGTCCTTATCTGCCATCAAATTCTATGTGTCTGTGTTTATATTGCACAGCAGAACACGGTCCCCCACCTGCAGCACCTGGTGTCTAACTCGTTTGTCGTACCTTTGCTTGTTGCCTTGGCTAGACTTGAATGCGGCTTCTGCTGCCAGTCAGTAAGCTTTCTGCAACTGTACTCTTAGCTTACGGGTGTATTCCAGGTATGACTCCTCAGAAGTGCCATCCAGGAAACACCAAAACAAAGATCAATGGGCAATCTTGCTTCCTGGCTGAACATAAGGAAGAAATGGGACCTCTGCATGGCATCGTTCTTTGTACAATTATATGCATGTACAAGACTGACCTTTTGGCTCCAATTGACTTTGTCAGCTGGTTCCAAGGCACCCAACATATCAAACAAGATGTGATTTATTTATTTATGACTTTGGTAACTGGGCAGGTGGACTGATCCAGGGACTGTTTTCAGGCATGACCTGGGCCACATACAATGGCACAGAAGTAGGCTATAAGTACAGTACATAGAGCAGTAGGCAGTAACAATAGAACAAAAAACAAGAATACAATATTATATAAGATACAAGGTTGCAAAATACAATAAATTCAGATTTACAGTAAATGGCAGATATAACAAGCAATATTTCTAATGGTACGTGGACCAACAGATAGGCGGAGCAGTCACCCCTGGATGTGGTAGGGGGATCCCCAGAGAAGGGGAGTAGGGAGAGGGATGGGAAGGGGTGGGAGATGTAGGGCTAGGAGGGTTAACATAGAAGGGAGTAGTACCAGGTGGTACAACTATGCCTTGGATAGAGTAGACAACAAAGGTCCCACGCCCCTCCGGATGCAGTAGAGCAAGCTTGATGGAATCAGCTAGGAAGCAGGGAGGGTAAGAATGGGAATGAAGCATCAGGCAGTTAGGGCAGCTATCTAGGTGGGCATTTGCAGCTGTGGTTTGTTAATAGCCAGGATCTGAGATGGCGCTTAAAGGAGAGGTGGGTTAAAAAGTTCAGGCTGTGGGCCCCCCCCGGGGATGGTATGGGGTGGTGCGGGATTTTCTTATGCCATAGGCTGCCAGAAACTCTTTCACCAGACAACCTTCAAGATCTCACCCCTGGTCTGAATGGATGCACTGTGGGAGACCATAGTGAGTCACATACTGTTGCATAACCTTTACCACAGTGCTGGCCTTTTGGTCTTTGGTGGGATAGGCCTGCACGTATCTAGTGCAGTGGCCAGTGATGACAAGGGATGTTTGCAGTGTTCTTTTGATCTGGCTCTAATGACAAAAAGTCCATGCATACCAGTTCAAGGGGGCCACTTGTGTGCAAATTGACCGGGGGGGCAGCTCTTTTGGGAAGGGTCTTGCATTTAATACAGCGCATGCAAGTGTGACAATGTGTCTCTACGTCCTGCTTCATTCTGGGACAGTAGAAGTGGGCTCTGGCCAGGTCAAGTGTTCTCTCATAGCCCAGGTGCCCCATTTCATCATGGAGGGACATCAGGACTGTCTTCCAATACTTCCACGGCAGGGCTAACTGAGTTCTGGAGGCCACAGGGTTGTTACTGTTGTGGATCTTGCACACTAGCAATCTGTCGTGAAGGGTCAGTTTGCCCCACTCTCTCAGCAGTAGTTTGCCATCTGGGTGGAAACTGTGTATTCGTTCTGCTTGGAGGTCTTTCTCTAAGGCTTGAATAACATCCCGGAAGGCATGGTCTTCCTTTTGAGCTCTTTGAAGCTCGGGTTTGCTTGGTTGTGGGAGAGTGGATAAGTCTAGGCCAGTGAAATTCAAGTAGTCCTCCGGAATGGCCTCTGGTGCAGCCCCCAGCAAGTCAATTGCTCTGTCCGAGTTTACTGGGGTGGCTCTCTCAAACAGGGTAAACTTGGAACACATGGCCTTTATAGAGTCATTTGAAATCTGTACACTCAACTCAGGCTGGTGGCTGTGAGGGCATCTGGAAAGGGTATCGGCATCTATGCTGGTCTTGCCAGTTCTGTATTCCAACTTATAGTTGTATGTGGAGAGCGCATACAGCCAACGGTGTCCTGCAGCATCAAGCTTGGCTGTGGTGTTCACATAAGTCAGGGGATTGTTGTCGGTTCTAACAGTAAACAAGACTCCATACAGACAGCTGTGGAACTTTTCAGTCATGGCCCATTTCAGCACCAAAAACTCTAATTTGTGCACAGGGTAGTGTCTTTCAGAGGGTGACAGGCTGTGACTAGTGAATGCCACAGGCCAAAGTCCCTCTGGGTATTCCTGATGGGGTACTGCATCTAAACCATTCAAACCCGCATCCGTATGGAGGATGTAGGCCTTGCAGGGGTCAGTAAATGCCAACACAGGGGCTTCACTTAGTTTTTTATCTCTTGAAATGCAGTCTCACACTTGAATGTCCACTGATCTCCAAATGGTTCACTGACCCTCAAATACTCTTTGGGTGTGCTGACTTTTCCCAGCCGAACTCTCTTCTTTGGATTAGTGGGAGGATAGCCTTGCATTAAGTCATTGAGCAAGCGTACCACCATCGAGTAGTCCTTCACAAAATAATGGTAGTACCCACAGAAACCCAAAAATGACTGCAGAACCTCTAGGTTGTGGGGCCTGGGGCAGGTGGTAAGGGCCTCGACTTTTGCAGGATCAGTCTGCACCCCATTTTCTGAGACGATGAGTCCTACATATTTCACTGAAGGCTAGCAGAACTGTCACTTGTCTATGGAGATCTTACTAGATACTAGAGCCTGTGTGGCTGGCTGTGTGTGTTTGTCTCTGTCAGTAGTTTAGTTTTTGTGGATTTTCATGTGTTTCTGCCTGGAGGAACTGGGCCATTCTTGGACATAACGTCTATGAACATTTCCTGGACTAAGAAACTGCAAAACAGCACCACCAGATATTGGCATTCTCATCATAAATCAACTTTTTTGGAAGCCATCAAAGCCAAAAGTAAGGTCAGTACATCTGTTATACAAGTACTGAGTTGTGGAGTGCTGTATTGAATCCACATTTCCATCTGACTTGTTCTTAAAGGATGTGTACTTCTCTTTGAGGTCTATTCACAACTATTTTGGAGAACAAAGGGAAGATACTAACAAAGGATTTTTACATCCTGCATATGCCCCAGGCTAATGTTCATCACCTTCAGGAATTTAACCCTTTCAGGAATTTATCACATTCTGGGTCTTTGAGCTACAATAACAGTTTTCTGGTCCCTGGTAGTTCACCATTTCCTGTGGGTTTGATTACTTTTCATCAGTCACATGGCACCTCTGAGAACATGGCTTTATATATTGTGCTCTGCAATATCACAGGGCAAACGCAGACCAGCAAGGCCAAGAAGACTAGATGCCCTACAACAAAACTAATCTGCAAAATGATTAAAGTGTACCTTCTTAGGATACTACTTATGCTACTTCTGATATCTGGAAATGTTCATCCTAACCCGGGGCCTACCGGCCTAGCACCCCATGCCACAAAAGGCGGAGGGGCCTCACATTAGCCTCAATCAATGTCTGCAGCCTCATTAACAAACTTGACATCTTGCAAACCTGGGTCCAGCAACATAGCCCTGATGTACTCTTTGTTGTCAAAACATGGCTTAACCCCAAGATACCAGACGCTGCAGTCACCATCCCTGGATACTCTATATTCAGGCAGGACAGGGTTTCCAAATGAGGTGGGGGCTGTGCCATCTACCTGAGGAATTCCTATCTGGGTCAAGTCATCCCGTTCTCAAACCCTAAACCACCCTCACAAGTTCTCGCTATTAAAGTTCACTCGGGGTGCACAACAAGGAGCTCACCATTGCCTCTGTGTACCTACCCCCTAAAGATCATCCCAATGGATTTATGAGCATACTGGAAAGCCTACAGGGATTACACCATAACTCTGAACTCATAGTACTAGGCGACTTCAACATAAATTGGCTATCGCTGGAGGCCAGAAACTACAAGGATGCTGTCACGTCACAGAACCTCACCCAGCTTGTTACCACCCCCACCAGATGCAACTATAGGACAGGATCACACACACTTCTGGACTGGATCCTTACTAATCACCCTGAATGAATCTCAAAAGTCTCAGTGCTTTCTGATGGGATCAGTGACCACTCACCGGTCACATGTACCTGGACAAACAAATTCATTAAGCCCCCTCCTAAAATAATCCACACCAGAGTGTTAAAGCAGGGGCTGAGCTACTAAAGACACACCTAAGCCACCTAGACTGGACACCAATCGACTCTGCCATTGATGTAAACCAAGCCTTAGACCTTTTCATCAGCCACTTCACTGCAGCCTGCAATATCTTTGCACCTCTCAAAAAGCTGAAGGTCAGGGCAGAGCTAACCCTTGGATAACCCCCGATCTATAGGGATCATCTCTGGCACTGTGCACGTGCAACATCCAAACCTGGGGATATTCATAAATATAAAGCTGCCAGAAATGAGTGCACGCGGGCAGTTAGGAGCGCCAAAAGCAAATACTTCAAGGAAGCTCTCTCCAACTCCTGGGGTGATGGAAAAAAATTTTGGAGTAACTTGAAAGACCTTACAGGCAAGGACCCTAAGTCACCACCCACCATGCTCAACATAAATGGAACACCAACATGTGACCTGTACACAATCACCAACACCTTTAACAACGCGTTCTCCAACTTGGATAGTGTCCTCCCTTCTAATTTCTTTGATGCCCCCTCTGGTAGTAACCCTCCTGCAACTACTCCTCTCCTACACCCTGCCCCACAATTCTACTTCAAGAAGATCCCAGTGCATGACGCCAGAACCTATATTCGGAAGTTCACTCACAATGCAGGCTACAGCGGCGACTCCCTTGACCTGAAGTTGTTAGCACTTGTCCTTGAAGAAGTCCTTGAACCCATGACAAAGGTCCTCAACCTATCACTAAGGATGTCCTAGTTCCCATCTCACTGGAAACAGGCGACCATCACACCGGTACACAAAAGTGGAGACAAATCACTGCACTCCAACTACAGACCTATCTCCATCTTCCCTCCATTGTCTAAGGCCCTGGAGCGCATCGCCTCAGACCAACTAGTCAAGTACCTGGAAAAATACGACATCCAGTGTCCTGAGCAACATGGTTTCCGAAAAGGGCACAGTACCACCACTGCACTATTAGAATTCACGGGCTTCATCCATACCATGCTCGATCAAGAAAACTGTGTAGGGGCAGTATTCATCGACCTTTACGAATGCCTTTGATACTGTGAACCACCCACTCCTACTCAAGCAATTATCAAACACTGGCTCTCCAATGAAGCGCTGCTCTGGTTTTCAAGCTACCTTGGGGAGAGGGTTCAGTGGGTTAGGATTGCCGTTGTCACCTCGGAAGAAAAGCCAGTCCTTTCAGGGGTCCCACAGGGGTCCATCCTGGGGCCACTACTCTTCAGCCTCTTCCTCAACGACCTTCCCAGTGTCTGCCACCAGAAATTTCTGCTCTACGCCGATGACGCAGTCATGTTCACCAACCACCAAAATGCAGAGCTCCTAGAGAAACAATTACAGCTTGAATTCATGCGCATCGAAGAATGGTTCAAGTCACACAAACTGGTCATGAACTACAGCAAAACAAGGGTTATGACCTTCTACAACGCCAGGAGCAAGTACAAATTCCGTGACCTCACCATCCTAAACCAAACAGGGACCTTACTTGAACACGTTCCTGATTTTAAATACCTAGGTGTCACATTGGACAGCTCACTCTCCTACCATCAGCACATAGATTCTGTCACCAAAGCCACCAACATCGTATAGGCCTGCTCTACAGGCACAAACACTGCATGACTCCTGACACTCTCTGGTTGGCTATCAACAGCTCTGTCACCTCCATCATCGATTATGGGCTAGCAATTTATGGCTCTGCCTCCGCCTCTGCCCTCTGCAGAATTACAGTTGCACTCAACAAAGCATGCAGGCTGCTAACTGGGGCTGACCGACTTACACACACTTGTGACCTGTACACTCAGGCAGGATGGCTTCCTCTCATCAGCTGGATAAAGTATCAAACCTGCCTCTTAGCCAAAAAAGTCCTCCTCGGGGTCATGCCCCCGGGCATTAAAAAGCTCCTCATTGACCACCACAGCACCCAGTGAACTAGAAGTTCACAACAACTAACCTTCCTTGTCCCCAGATGCCAGACTACCATGGGCCAGAGGGCCTTTACCCACAGAGCACCACAGTGGTACAATACTCTCAACAAAGAAACTCTCACTGCTGCTGCTCTTGGCCCTTTTAAGAGACAACTCCGACTTCATCTCATTTCAACTAGTCGTTGTGACTACTTCGCCTAATCAGGGGCCCACTGCTCACTGCATCCACTTCAGTCTTGACAGCTACCTCTCCCCACCTTACCCCCTTCTACCGCCTACCCCTTTTCCCCTCTCCCTTTCCTCCCGGCATTTCCTGACTTTATCCCTCCCTCCCTCCCTTTAGAGCTCTTACCCTCACCCTCTACCCTCTGACAATGGCCTTCCTGCCTGCACACCCCCTTCCCTCTCACCTGCAGCACTTATTTCTAAGATTGCCCTTGGCTGGTATGTCATGCTACCTAACATTTGGCAAATTTTGAATTACTGGAATTTCCTAAGCCTCAGTCTCTTTCTTCTTTTTATTGTGTAACTATGTATTATTATGTTGACCTTTGTATGTATGTATACCCCCCATTCCTTCGACGTGGAACCTTTGTAAATGAGCAGTTCCTGCTCAAAGGTATTTGTAATCCTAGATTTCAATAAATAAAAAAAAAGAAATAAAAAAATCTTTAATCCAAATTTCTCCAGTCTGTCCCGTACCTTCATCAGCCTGCATGCATGCTCTTCAAGAGTGCTGCCAAAAATTATAAGATCATCCAAGTAGACGATGACCTCCAGCAAATTCATGTCCCCTACTGCCCTTTCCATCAATCTCTGAAACTTGGCAGGTGCTCCAAAGATACCCTGGGGCATGCACTCAAACTGATAAAATCCCAGGCGGCAGATAAAGGCGATTTTCTCTTTGTCCTCATCCATTATGGGGATCTGATAATACTCACTCTGTAAACCCAGCATTGAGAACCACTTACTTCCTGACAGGCTGGCTAGCGCATCTTCCACCCATGGCACTGTGTACTGGATCAGGGATGGTCTTTTATTCAATGTCCTGTAATCAATGCACATCTTCACAGCACAACTTTTCTTGCACACCACAACACTGGGGGATGTGTAGGGGCTCTGGGATTTGGTGATTATGCCTGCCACTGATAACTCATGCAGGTGTATCAGCTTTGTAGATAGTCACCAAGACTCGACCCTTACGGATAACTAGGGGTTTCGCCGACATGTTCTTCACCTTCACTGCGACACATCTGGCCCATGGGGTCTCGGGAGGTGGCAGCACTTTTCTTTGCACCATAAGCCCTTCTAGCAGGCAGTCTTCAGGTAGGTCATCGATGATAAAAGCCGATCCTTCAGCGGGCTGAGTAAACTCAGCAATACCCACTAGTCTACATTGGGAGCTCGGAGGCAGTATCAGTTCCTTGCTGTCCAGTCGTCGGATCACACCAACAGACTCATCCATCAACTCAGATCTGGTATTATTCAAGGACAAACTGACTCTCTTCACTGCAGCTTGGACTGAAAGGTTCAGTAAGGTGTCTGCTCCTCCTCTCTCTTGACAGAACTCAGACAGCCTGCCAAACATGTTGGCATTTGTCCCAATTAACACAGGTGTGTCAGCCATTCCCTTAGGCTCTGGGCAAATTATGGCCATAGTCTCAGTGGTGGGTGGCTCATCAGGGCCTCTGGAGATGAATGCAATACAGACAAGACAATAACCATCATAGGGATAACTAGAACTTCCTATTCCCCACACAGACAAGCCGGACAATGGCAGGAGGGGCAAATGTCTCAAATGCTGGTTACAGAAGGCCAGAGTATGATGGTGACCTGTGACCTGCTATCCATTAAGGTGAAGCACAACACTCCATCGACCAAAACCTCAAACCTGGAGGCACTTTGCTGATGGGGAATCTTGGGTTCAGTCCAGGTTGTTGGAGTATCGCAGTTGCGGGGACCCAGCCTGCTCCTTCACTGGCCCCCACAGTCATTTCTCTGATTTCCTTTCCTCTTTCTTTCCTCAACCAGTTGGGAGGGTTTTCTGGATGGGCACTACCCCAAGAGAAATGTCCATCTCCTCTACATCAGTAACAGAAGACATCATTTTGTCAGGCTAAAGGTTGCAGGGCTCTGTCGGGGATCATGGAGGTTGTCGGGCAGGAGGGACCCCGAGGGCTTCCAACCATCTTCTTCAACTCCATTAACTACATATAGACCTCCCTCAGTGTAATTGCCTCTACATCACGCCCTCCCCAGGGTCCGAGGGTGAGAACACTGCTTTATCACCCACCAGCAAGTTTGACACCACAGGATCTGGGTCTGGGGGGGGGGTAAGGCTGGATTTGCCAGCTTGACATATCACGCCTTTCAGCTCTTGGAGCAAACTCTGAAGCTCTTTTACTTCCGAGAACTCTCCGCCATCTCACCCTTGGTCACTTGCTGAGGCAGCCGATGATTGCTCCCATTGTTCATCTTGTTCCTCTGCTTCTCGGACTTCACGAAGTAGGGCCCGGTGGGAAGGGGGATCAGCCAACCTTTCTATTAAATGCAGCTTTAGCAGTAACAACTCAGAGTGTCGGGAAACCTTTAACACCTGTTAGAGGTGCACTTTGTTTAAGACCTTTGAATCTACTCCTCCTTTCCTAGACACTTTCTCTAGTGCCCTCTCCAGCTTATGTTAGGAAAGCTGAGAGAGGCTCCCCTAGCTGTTGCCTAGTGGTCTTGAATTTCCGGTGCAAATCATCACAGAATTCTGTACTCCCAAATAAACTATCCAAAGCAGCAAGGTACGCATCTACTATTGCCTCCAGATCTGTGGCTCTTAATGACCCAATAGCATCCAAAGAAGGCACCCTTCAAACTTTCTACCAACCGTTTTAGTTTCTCTGCCTCGAAACATTGCCATTCATGAAGCATGTGGACTGCATAGTCTACCCAGGTCTTGTAATCATCTTCTCCTGCTGGGGTGGGACGTAGCCCCGAGAAAACTGTAGCCTTCTGTAGTACTCAGAATTGGCAGATTACCCCAAGAGGCAACATGGGTAGCACATCTTTACAGGTCTTCCCTTCACTGGCCAGCAGAGTCATAATCTGTTCCTGTAAGTCTGTTGCAGGGGCTGGCGAGGGAAGGGGGTTTGGTTGCAGACTGCTCCCATTGCCAAATAGGGCCCACTCCACATCAAACCCTTCAGGCTTGAGGGTGCTCACATTAACTTCACTGTTGGTTGCAAGCAGGGCACAGATGTGGTTGCGGGTGCTGTCATACCTCATCCCATAGACTTTGACCTTGCTCAGTTCCAACAAAGTCTCTACAGCATCTGTAAGCTCCCCTCTGGTAGTGCCCTCGGGGATGCCTGTGACTAAAATGGCATTTTTGGGTTCAGGTGTTCCCCTCTGACCAATTGAGCAAGTCTTGTTGCTCCATGCTGGATTCGTAAACTTTAGACTGGGCTTGGTTCTCGGAGGTTCCAACATTTCAGAATGGCAATTTCGGGGGTGGCCACTAGGGGGCAGCAAACACCAGCGATGCCTCCACTTGTAACAGCCCTTTGGCTCACCTAGGCTGCTCTGGGGCCCTCGGGTTCACTCTGTACTGCACTCCGAGGGGGCTGGCCTGGGTTCCACAGTGGTCGCAAATATGGTGCAGTGCCTCCACCTGGGGTAAGTGGCAGGAAATATCTGTGGACAAATGACAGGTTACCATCCCCCAGGAAAATACAGTAAACTGCCCCCAGGAGACTTTCCCCACAATAACACAGTACCACCCTACCCTTGCAATGATTCACCACTAGCAAGTATAAAGTGCAAACAGTAACAGTATTTATTGAGGAAAGGGAAAAGTTGGGATAAGGCAACAAAATACAGCAGAACAGTAAAAGCTCCACACTGTTTCCCACCTCCCACCCTAGGGTACATCCTAATTTCAGTCCCAATGAAGTGGTGGGTACATCACCGAGATGGTGATGGTGGCTGAGAGGGAAATCTTTCGTCGAGGCCCAAATAACTTTTTAGATAGTTACAACTTTATTACCACTGCCTGGGCGCAACTTGGTACTTGGCTCAGTCCAGCCCAGGACTTACTCCCTATACTCTAACTAGCTAACTGGCTAATAAATGTTCCCCAAAGCTGCAGCTCACGGTACTTACAGTTCTGAAGTTCACAAAGTGGGGACTTGCAGTCGTCTGAGTTTCAGTCAAAAAGGCAGTTGCATGGTACCGTGGAGGGGTCCAGATGATGGTGCACCACAGGGTCGCAGATCTTGAAACCTGAAGGAATTGAAGGCGTACTGGTCTTCAACTGCCTAGCCTCGCCAGCTTCACCTGGGGGCCTCTGTAGATGGTTTTCACACAGGCAGGCCGGTTGATGTTTTCCCCACTAGTCTATGTCCTCTTTTTCAGTCCTGAGGAAAAATAATATGTATAGTCCCCTAGACCCCTCTGTCGCACCCCTGGCCACTCAGGTTCATCTGGGCACTAGCTCATTCGTTTAACCCTAGCATTTCCCTCTGGGTGTCGCTTTACACAGCAATGCTGGGCCAATCACTTGCCAACAAAACTCACAGTCTCTCCCTTTGCCAGAATTTTCACTCAACAAACAATTTCTCCACTGAGTGGGCACAGCAACTCAGTTTGTAGCGGAATGATTCACAAGTCTTTTCAGGTTCAGAATACTGCCCAACCTTTGATTCACTAGGGAGCAATGTTTAAAAAGTATCAGCAGCTCAACCCAGTCTCTGCTCCTCCTGCAGCACTCTTAGTAATTTCTATTTAAAGTCAGTGGCCAAAACCAGCAGGAGCACAGGTGCAGGGACTTGGGCTTAGGAGCCCACAGCAGTCTTTCCCTTACACTACACACTTTGGCTCCTCTTGAAGACTCTCCTTGTTTGGCGGCAAACCAGTCCTGTTTATAGCTTTCAGGCAGGCTTCCATACATTGGCTGCAGCGTTCCCGGGCAGTTGTCCCGGCCTATAGCATGTCCCAGCAGCCCCCAGCCTTCTGTAGTTCTATGGGGACTGCCATCTTTATTTACATTAGGGCCCCAAACAGTCCAGCCCATATATATATATATATATATATTTTTTTATCATGTCATATTTTCTCCCCTGCTGCGGCACACTCCGGCTTGGAGCATCCAGCTGCTGGCTCCGCCCACCCGGAGAGCTGGGTAGCTCAAACTGCACCCGGGAGGATCCGGGATGGCAGTCATGCCATCCTGCTGGAGAGCTCCCCCTCTGCCTCTACCAGCCAGAACAGCCCCAGACCGTCCTTGACAGGACTCTGCCAAAGTCCTCCAGGTGGCTCAGAGCGCGGCCATCAAGCTGTACAGTCGTGCCCAGCCATTTTCCTCCCATTGGCCCCTGGAGCATGGACATGCAATGACATCCAGGCATGATGTGCCGATGTCTGCCACACTCTCTCTCTATTGTCACCGACGCTAGTAGTGCCCCCAGGCATCCCCAGGGACTGCTACAGCACAGTAAAATTCCCCAGCCCACCCTAGGACTAGGAGAGCAGTCTGCAGACGCTCAATCCCAGTCCTCCCCTGCTGATCCCTGATGGCCCGGGCTCATTACCGAACCCGGGTCGCTGGTGTGGCACAAGGTGTGGCGTCCAGCGCCTCAACCCTCAGCGCCACCAGGCCGGCATATTTTTTTTTTTTAAACTTTCTTTATTTATGGTTTCAATAATACTTGAACATACATAGATAATACACAGATGACATAAAGGTCACTTGATTCAGATATTACAATTCATGTCTCGTACAGGTTTAAAGAGGCCAGGAAAGGGGAAGGGGAAGGAGAGGGAAGCAGGGAGGGACACAAGGGAGTATATTTATTACAATGCAATTGATCAAGATAAACTCTTTAGAATTGGTTGAGGCGACCAATTATCTCAGTCGATCTGTGGTAGGCTATTAATAATAGCAGAATTAAAACAAGACCAGATGGAAACACACAAAAGTAAAGTCCCCCAATCCTCCCCTGTTATCTAGGGCACAAAGTCAGGTCTCACTAATGCCATGTATAATACCCATCTCCTCCACAATAGCTCAAACTGTGGTTGCCTCTTATTGAATGTCGCTGTAAAGGCCTCCATTCTATACACAGAGATCATGATCTCATGCCATTGTGGTAGAGCAGGGCCTTGTTTAGAGAGTCACCTGTTAGTGACTACCTTCTGGCCTGCTAGGAGGGCAATTTTCAAAAATGTCCCTGTGTGTGGATCCCTATATCCTGTTGGCAAATCAAAAAGGAAGTACAGAGTCATGCTCAGCACCAGGTCAGGGTCTATTACAGAGTGCAGAGCCTGTTGCAGTTCTCCCCAGAAGAAGGTCAAAACTGGGCAATCCCACATTATGCGGTTCAAGGTTACCGGGGAGTATCCATATCCTCTTCAGCAAGCTGAGTCCCTGGTTTCCTGATATTTTGCTTGAACCGCTGGGTCCTAAAAAAGCTGATGAACATTTTCCATGAAAATTCCCTCCAACTCACTGCAAATAATCCCCAGTAGAGCTTCCTCTGGGCCCTGTGCCACATTTCATCTGTTATCTGGACTCCCAAATCCCATGTACAAGCCCCTCTTACCGATTGGGTAGTGTCCTCTTTCCAAGAGAGCAATGCTCTGTATGTGTGGGAGATGATGTGGGCGGCAGGGACGCCACCCTCCACTGCAGCCTTCAGAAAGACCATTATCTGCAGGCGGGGGTTGGGGAGTCTCTCCCATTGAGTTGGAGAGACCTAATGTAGTCCCTTATTTGGAAATATTGAAACCTGTCTCTCCAGGTAAGCCTGTATCTATTTATTAAATCCTGAAATTTGAATCTCATTTCCCTCTAGGAAATGCCATATCAGGTGTAAATTTTTCTTCTCCCATGTTCTGAACCCAGTATCCCACCTTGCTGGGCTAAACCCCTCTAAGCAGGGGACTGAAAGCAAGCGATGTCTCCATCTCCTGAGACTATTATCCCCCAGGATTCCATATCAGGTTTCCAGGGTGAGATCTGTGTATGGGTTTTTGTCTCCTAAGGGAAAGGGATTCCTTTTTTCCACTAACAGAGCCTGATGCAGATTAGTAAGGGCTCCTTCTTCTATCTCCAGAGACTTCCATTTGGCTATGTAGATTTTGTTAAGCCAACTTAAGGCTGTCCTTAGCTGTGCCGCTTGATGGTATAATTTTAAGGCAATGACAGCCCCACTTCCTGTTTAAGGATCTGAAGGACTGACAGGCGAATTATCAGCCTCTGAGAGCCCCAAAGAAACCAGGAAATCTTCCTATTAAGGGCATTATAGTAGGAGTCTGGAATGTGTATAGGTAATGTTTGTGCCAGATATAAGAATCTGGGGAGAAGAACCATTTTTACCACCTGCACTCTCTGTACCAGTGGGATAAGAGTGATTGCCCATCTTTCCAGTTCCATACTGAGTTTTTCTAGAACCAGGGTGAAATTGAGGGAAACAGTTGTTTATACTCAGGTCCCAACTGTATCCCTAGATATCTCAAGTAGCCCAAGTTCCATTTAGAGGGGAACTGTTGTTTAATGCCCTCTGAGGATTCATAATGTATTTGCAATACTTCTGTTTTTGTCGTATTTACTTTGTATCCTGCTAAGTGTCCAAATTCCCCCAGGCAACCTCATAGATGGGGGAGGGCCTGGTCTGGGTTACTCAAATATATTAATTAGTCGTCTGCATAGAGGGCGAGTTTGTGTGTTTCCCCTCCGAGCTCCATCCCCTGCACCCCGTCCTCCTGCCTCAGTGCCTGGGCCAGGGGTTCAAGATATAAGGCAAAGGGGGGGAGAGCGGGCACCCCTGCCTCTTACCCCTCTGAAGAAGGATTGGATCAGACACTATGCCATTGTCCTTAATAAAGACTTTAGGTCTGGTATAAGTGTTATTGATAACTTTAATAAAGGCCTCTGAAATACCAAAATGTTTTAAGGGCTAAACTTAAAAAATTCCATGCTACCCGGTCAAAGGCCTTCTCCGCATCCAAACTTAAAAGTAGGAGGGGAGACCTTGACCGGGTAGCATGGTGCAAAATATGCAAGGTTCTTTTGATGTTGTCTTGGGTCTGTCTACCGGGGACAAAACCCGTCTGATCAAAATCAATTAGAGTAGGCAGAATGGACTCCAGGCGTTTTGCCCAGATAGTGGCATACAGTTTATAATCAATATAGTGTATGGCGGAATGTTGTTCTCCACTGAAATCAGTTAACTGTAAAATGTTGTTCTGCTGCAGTAGTGACGTCCATAGTGCAGCAGAACAACTTTTCGTTCTGCTGCACTATGGACGTCACACAACACGACTGCAGCAGAAACGGCAGGCACAACCAGATAACTGTGGTGGCGGCAGCAACACGATCGCCCAACACTCACAAACTTCAGGATCAACCAGATGGCTCCACATTTAATTAAAAGGCAGAATCAACCAGATATATAAATAGTACTTACAAACAGTAGACTCTCCTCACGGACACCGCTTCTTGCTAGGCGAGGAATTCGACTGCCACATTTGTTTTTTTTTTAAGCCTGCCCACACCTGTTCAGCAAACAATCAAAGGCTGCCCTATCAAAATGACTGATGCATGCTCCATAGCAACCTCAAATCCCCACCCTGACAGCGAATTGAAAAGTTTGTGACCCTTATAAAAACAAATGTAAACACTGCAGTGATGTTGAAATTATCATTTATTACCACTGTTTTCTTGTTCTCAAAGTGCAGGTTTTTCATCATACACTATATAGAAAAGTGTATGGCTACCGATGCACAACAAGGCTATTCTCCAACTACTTGGTTGCTATGCCAACTGTGTGACCTCTCAAGCTGCACTCTCGAGGTCAACAGTTGGCATAGTAACCACTCAGTTGGAGAATAGCCTTGTTGTGTATTGGTAGCCGTACACTATACTATATGTTAAGGACCAAAATAGGATGGTATGAGTTGCATTGGGTGGTATCTTTACCCAGTTTCGGTATACTTGATATAACCACATAATTCCAAGTGAATGGGATCTTTTCATCAGACTGGGCCATTCTACAGGCCTCCAGCAGGGGGCCTTCCACCTCCTTTTTAAAGAACTCATGGGGTATACCCATCAGGTCCTGGGGACTTGTAGGATTTAAAAGTTTTTATTGCCAGTTCTAATTCTGTATGAGGAATAGGTCTATCCAGCTTGAGTTTAATTTCTGGATTAAGTTTTGGTAGTTTTTATTTGGTTAAATAGGCCTCTACCTGCGACTCCTCTGATGTCTGTTCAGGCGTATAGAGACTTTGATGAAAGTCCCAAAAACCTGTTAAAATCTGTTTAGTGGATCTCACCAGTTTGCCAGTTCTAGGGTCCCTGATCTGGGTGATCGTGGACTGAGAAGTCTGCTGCCCCCGCGATGTGTCAGCAGTCTAGTAACTCTAGGACCATTCTTACAGTGCCTCTGATGGAGGCACTGCAAAGCCTGTTCTGTTTTAATATCCAACTGCTTCTGGATCTGCTGTTTTAAAGTCTGCAGTGTAGAGAGTGCCGACTCATCCCCTCCTGCATGATGTGCCTGTACCTCTTTCAACTGTTTTTGGAGGCTTTCCATTTGCAAAATTTGTTGTTTCTTAAGGTGGGCTGCATATTTAATGACATCTCCCTCAAGATCATTTTCACTGTATCCCATAGGGTGACCTTGGAGATCTCTGGGGAATCATTCTCCTGTACAATCTGTGCTATTCTTAATTTGGCCATGTCTGTGAATTCTGCCAGGTTCAAGAGGTAATTATTAAATCTCCATAATGTTTGACCCCTCCCCGCGCTCCAATCCAACCTCAACAGGAGCTGTGAATGGTCTGACAAGACCGAAGGGATATGTTCACAGCCAGCCATTTGGTGCTGATGCTCATCTGAGACCAGGAAGTAATCAATCCGAGCATAAGAACCATGTTGGGGAGAAAAGTGCATGTATTCCCTTTGCCCTGGATGGTGTGATCTCCAGGCATCAACCCAGAAGGCCCCTCTCAGATACGTCTTAGTTGCCTTACTAACAGGATTTCTCCTGAATGGGCCGTTCTTTGAAGTATCCACTTGTTCCCATATCTGGTTAAGGTCTCCCCCAACCACCGATGCCCCCCTGTGGTACTCTTACCTTTTGAAGCAACCCTCTTGTTGCTGCGACCGTGGAGCCTGGTGGGATATAGAGTGATGCTAAGGTGATAGGGGCACCTTCCAATACGCCCGATACTATGGCCAAATAGCCCTCTGGATCAATGTAGCCAGTAACTGGTTGGAATTGGGAACCCCATGGAATTAATATATCTGTCCCCCTTCTCTTCCCCTTCCCATATGATGAGGCAAATATTTGGCTGTATTTGAACTTTCCAGGTTTCATATGTTCAGCCCTGTTGAGGTTCTGCAGGAGAACAAATGATGGTCTCTGTCTCTTAAGAATGGAAAGAACTTTATACCTCTTAACAGGGTTATTTAACCCATTTACATTATGTGATAACATTTTTATGTAGCTCTTATCAGCAATTTGGGGGAACGTAGGGTTTCTTAACTATATAATGCTCAGGGCTTATCTGTGATTGATGTTTAGCCCTAACCCCCCACATCCAGGATTCCCTCTCCTGCGCATGAACCAGATTGCCCCTCGGTCCCCCAGCCCCCAACCACCCCACCCTGCAGACCAATAATGCATGAGAAATGAGGTGACCTTATACATCCCAACACACAGACTATAGTACAGAACAAATCTTAACATAAACATTAATAACAAAACTCCCAGGAAAGAGGAACTAAATGAGCTAACCTATCCCTTAGGACAAAACTATTTACATAGTGAACCCCAAAGTAGGGGAACCAGATAAATTGTTCCCTGTATCCCTGAAATGGCAAGTCCAGGGGTAGAGGATATGGGGCTCCTATAGAAGCTTGTTCCTCTTGGACCCTAATGTGCGTGGGTCCTGGCCTAGTGTCTTGGCCTAAAGACGTCACCGGATCCCCGTGGAGCTGCTGCAGAGGAAGGGACAACCCCCCACAGGAGGAAGAGATAGGTCTGTCATCTCCTGAGCAGCCCACGAGGACTAGGAAAAGTACAGCCCGTGGGCAGAGCTCTCGTCGAGTCAGCAGGGTGGAAGAGAGAGTCTCCCAACCCCCCCCCAGGCAAACAAACAAACCTATGCCTGGCTTTGTTCTCTTGTGATCTAAACACAGATTGGGATCATTATTAACCAAAATGATTCCTGCCAGCGGCCCTTTCCAACTCTTTCAATTTACATAACTCTCAGTAAACATGAAAAAATGTTCCAAATTAAAACCATGAACATGCACAAACAATTGAGGCCATTGAGCCAAATAATCTCCTATTATGTGATCTCCCTTAAGATCTCCCAGCAGAACTCAGCTACCACTTCTTGTGATTCTCTGCTTTAACATGCCAGTCAGTGGAGTAGATGGAGAATCCACCTCGATTGTGAGAGGAGATTTACCAAGTTCAGCATAATACCCTCCCCCCGAGAGCATGTTAGAGAGGGAGGGTGTTAAATCCTCCTACGAACACAAAAAAAAAAAGGAAAGAGAAAATCTTCCTCTGTCTCTTGTTCCTGCGAATACGCGTGTGGGACCTTGAAGAGTCATTTTCCCCCTCCGCTCTAACCAGCTGCAGGTACAGGCTGGATTTCCCCTGCGGTCATAGAAGCTGCAGAAAGAAGCGGTGGAGAAGCCACAATCAACACTCGCTTGCACCAGTTCTCTTTCAAGTGTCCTCTTCTCCTGCATCTGCTGGCTCCTCATTGCACTGGGAATGGGTGAGTTGATGCAGCATCTCCTTTATGCCTTGCATGGCAGTGGGCGCTGATCATATCCCCTGCTTTCCTTGAGTTGCGCTGTGTGGCTATTTGCCAGCGAGGCTGCAACTTCGGCGGGTGAGCTGGGCGGTGGACTTCAATTGGGACCTCATGACCCTTTTTCTTTATCATTTTAAGTGCCTCCTCAGCTGTGTGATAAAGCTCCATACCCGATTCCCACTGAACTTGCAAGTGAGCAGGGTACGGCATCTGGAATTTTACCCCCAAGGACTTTAACTTGCGCAGAGCAGGTGCGTAAGGCATGCAATGTTGTTGGATTTGGGGGGATAGACCTGGTCAAACAAGAGCCAGGTACCATTGTACTCCACTTTCTGCTGTCTCCAGGCCATTCGGGGATGATCTCTTCATCCCGATAGATTGAGAACTTGGCTATAATCGATCTAGGCCATGCAGTCGCCGAGGTCGGTTTAGGCGCTAAGGCCCTATGGGCCCTCTCAATCTTATAAGAGAACGCTTGTGGGAAATCCAACACATGCTTGAGTAAATCAGTCAGGAAATCAGCCATATCCCTGACTTCTGCTGCCTCGGTAGGCCATACATTCTTAGGTTCTCTCGTCTGGCTCGAGCCTCTAAATCCAGACATTTTGCGGCAGTTTGCTCTTGGTATTCTGTGAGGAACTCAACCGCTGGGTAAAGATGTACTAGGTCATCTTCTGCAGTTGAAATTCTTTCCTCTGCAGCATTCAATGCAGTCTCAAATTTAGTTAAGTCTGTATGCAGCCTATCAAACTCCTGTTTAGTCTCCAACCTGAATTGCTTGATTTTGGAGAGCAAAATCTCAAAGCGCGAGCGTGGCAAAGTCTCACGCTCTGATTCTGTGTCGCCTCTCGCCATGCTTGATGGAGATTCTCTGCCACTGGCCGCCAGGTTTATCTGATGTAATCCATCTTGATTCTGCTTCTGTTTAAAATTCTACAGACAGGATCTCTTTACTGATGTGCTCCCACTGTTATTTTTGCTCATATTTGAGGAAATTGTAGGAGTTTCTCCTGTGTGGGGCCAATTCTTTGCCTGGGGAGAGAAGCTCTGTGCCTAAGCTGCCATTGCACCAGTGATGTCAGTGGAAGTCTCAGCCCATATTTTTTAACATAACATCCCAGCAGAAAACATTCCCCCCTGTAACTGGAGGCCTTCCAGTAATGATCCCTGACTCCACTGCCTGCTCTGGAGCCGGGGATAGCATTATAAAATGTCCGCGAACACCAAAGTGAGCGGCCCCTTTAAGACTCCTGCGGCCAAGTGCATGCCCAGTAAGCCGCTCTCCATTTTGATTATTATATTTACATTTCTCGCCAGTCCGATTCAGTGATTTCATGGACTGCCAGAAGATTTCCAACATGCCCAGAGGCACTGAAATCTAATCTGGACCATGGCCCTTTCCTGGCATAGGCCAAGGAACCAGAAGAAAAAATTACTCACCTTAGTAATTGTGTTTCTATTAATGGAGTCCTGCTGTATTCTGACTACTGCAGTTAGCCCCAGCCTTTAAACTGCCCTGGAGAACAAAGGGTTAACTTTCTATGCAGAACATAGAATGCTGAACTCGAGCTCGGTTGAGGTCTCTGTCTAGAGCCCTTTGAAATCCAACTGTCAGATTCTTACGAGCAAAAACTCACTAACTATTCTGTGTGGAAATTGTAACATTTTTACTAGCCAACTAGCAACAAAAAGTTTTGGATCCCCAAAGGAAGACTCAAGTCAGGAAACCCAAAACCAAAAACCAATCCAAATAAAATAAAGATAAGACAAACACCCAAACAAAAAGAAGATGGTGTAAAAGGAGCACCCCTGAGATACAACACTGCACCTGCCCACCCACTTCCCAAAAACAGGTTCTGAGAGGGGAGGCAGGGAGGGAGATCAGAATACAGCAAGACTCCATTAGAAGAAACATAATTACTAAGGTGAGTAATTTTTTCTTCAAACAACATGAAGTCTTGCTGTATTCTGACTATTGCAGACTACCAAGCAGTACCTCCAAGGAGGAGGGAGAGAACCTACTTTGGGAATAGGAGCTGAAGTACTGCTGTGCCGAACCGAGCATCACTCCTAGCCTGGATATCCAGAGAGTAATGTTTGGTAAAGGTGTGGGCTGTTTTCCAGGTGGCTGCTTGACAAATTTCTAAGAGAGGAATATCCCTGGCAGCAGCCAGGGAAGCAGCTGTACCTCTGGTGGAGTGAGCCCTCAGGCCTGAGGGTGGAATTTTTCCTAGTTTCTCATAGCAGAATTGTATACAAGATACAATCCACCTGGCAATAGTTCTCTTGGTGGTAGGTTTGCCCTTCCCCACTTCTCCATAAGTGAGGAACAGCTGGAGGGAATCAAACCTGTGACCCTTGGTACGCTCTATATATTAGCTAAGGGCCCTTTTAACATCTAAACTGTGTGGCCTCCTCTCTCCTGAAGAGGAATGATCAGTGAAGAAAACAGGAAGAGACACAGACTGGTTCAGATGAAAATCTGAAACCACTTTGGGCAAGAACCTTCTATTGGTTCTAAGGACCACTTTATCCCTATGAAAGAAGATAAAATCAGGTTCCACTGACAGGGCTTACAGTTCACTGATACGTCTGGCAGAGGTAATGGCTACTAAAAACACAGTTTTCCAAGTCAAGTACTTAAGCTCTACTGAGGACATAGGCTCAAAGGGAGGTTGCATTAACTGAGCAATACAAACATTTAAATCCCAGGCAGAGGCAGGGTCTCTGAATGGAGGACTGGTATGAAGCAATCCTTTAAAAAATTTACAGAACACAGGATAAGATGATAGGAGGAAGACTTCCCCACTGACAGAAAAGTGGAGACAGCTGACAAGTGTACTTTGAAAGTTGCTGGTCTGAGGCCTAGGCCATTAAGATGGACAATATAATCCAGAACTGTAGGCAATTCAGCAGTGTCTGTGGAAATATGCTGCTTAGAACACTAAATGCTGAATCTCTTCCATTTGGAGTTATAGGTCTTTCTAGTGGCGGGCTTTCAAGAGGCTTTGAGGGTGTCCAGAACCCCCCTGAGGCAGATGCAAATCTGCATACTCTAACTCTTCAAGAGCCATGCCTTGAGATTGAGAGACTAAAGATTGGGGTACCAAATCCTCACCTGAGAGGAGGTTACCAGGTTGTAATTCCTGAGAAGAGACAGGGGAAGATAGACTGCTAGGGACAGTAACGGGGGTACCAAGGCTGTCTGGCCCAATCTGGAGCAATCAGAATCACTTTGCAAGGTTGTGACCTTATCTTGACTAAAACTTTGTACAGTAGAGGAAAGGGAGGGAAAGCATACAGAAAATTTCCTTCCCAGTTCAGAATCAGAGCATCCAGAGGGACTGTGCCCAAGACTGGGGGTCTGCAACAAAAGAGAGGAAGTTGGTGACTGTCTGGGGCTGCAAAGAGATCTATCTCTGGAGTGCCCCACCTTGAAAAAATCACCTTCAAGACCAGAGGGTCCAGGGTACATCCATGATGGCTCCGTGAAATCCTGCTCAGTGCATCTGCTAGCACATTGTCCTTCCCCGGAAGGTGGACTGCTATCAGAGAGGTTTGCAGGGAATAAGCCAGGGACCACAACTTCATGGCTTCTGTGCACAAGGCCGTAGACCGTGTGCCTCCCTGCTTTGTTGATGTACCACATGGTGGTGGTGTTGTCTGTTCTGACTTGAACCACCTTGTTCTGCACTGACTGAGAGAAAGCTTGCAGGGCCAGAAAAACTGCCCTGAGTTCCAGGAGATTGATATGGAGAAGAGATTCCTGAGGGGACCACAGTTCCTGGGCAGTGAGGGCCCCCAGATGGGCTCCCCAGCCCAGGAAGGAAGCATCCGTGGTAAGGACCACTGAATGAGACTGAGTGGTAATGGGACCCCTTGCCTTAGATTGTCCTGATCCTGCCACCACTGAAGGGCTTGGATCAGGGTCTGGGTCACTGGGATCAGTTTGGTAAGGGAGTCCTTCTTTTGGGACCAAAAGTCCCTGAGATGGAACTGAATATCCCTCATCTGGAATCTTGCCCCTTGGACCACTGCTGTAGAGGCTGCCATGTGGCCCAAGAGCTGGAGGAAATGCCTTGCTGGTCGAGACACCTGAAAGCTGAAGGAAGAAGCCAGTTCTATAAGAACTCTTGCCCTTTCAAGGGGAAGAAAGGCTCTTGCTTTGGCAGTATCCAGCTCTGCCCCTATAAAGGTAAGGAGCTGCACTGGCTCGAGAACTGACTTGGGAAAGTTGAGAAGAAATCCTAGAGAAGTAAGCACTTGCTGGGTCACTTGCAGATCTGACTTGACTTGGTCTGGGGACTGGCCCACTATGAGCCAGTCGTCCAGATATGGAAAAATGGAAATCATTTGCCTCCTTAGAAAGGCAACTACTACTGCCAGGCACTTTGTGAAAACCCTTGGGGCTGAAGTTAGGCCGAAGGGCATTGCTCTGAACTGATAGTGGCCTGAGGGCAACTCGAACCTGATGTACTTTCTGTGGGAGCACCTGATGCGAATGTGAAAATAGGCATCTTTGAGGTCCAGAGAGGCAAGCCAATCCCCTGGCCTTAGAGAGGGAAGGATTATTCCCAGAGTTACCATTTTGAACTTTGGTTTTAAAAGATGTTTGTTTAGTTATCTTAGGTCTAGGATGGGTCGCCACTCCCCTGTCTTTTTTGGGGTAAGGAAGTAGCTGGAGTACAGACCTTTGCCCCAGTGTAGGGTAGGTACTCTCTCTATGACTCTTAAAGCCAGCAGAGATGAAACCTCTGCCTCTAGGGCAAGGGTTTCTGAGAGACCTGCAGGTGGAAAAGATCTGGCTCTCATCTTCGGAAATTTTTTGAATCTGAGAGCCAGTCCCTGGCCTACTACTTCCAGGACCCACTTGTCTGATGTAATAGACATCCAGTCCTGGACGAAGTAAGTCAGCCTGCCCCCTACTTGAATGGGAGAGTCGACCCGGGCAGGCCCATCCGGGTGTCTGCTTGGCAGGGGCCTTAGGCTGAGGAGTGGATGCAGCCCTGCTCATCCCCCTTCTGCCTCTCCCTCTGAAGAACCGCCTCTGTGAAAAGGAAGAAGAGGCCTGTGGCTGGTAGAAAGGCCTATGAAAAGACCTGCCCCTGCCCTAGACTGCTGCCTTTGAGGAGTTGCCTGCCTCTCTTTGACCTGAGCACTCCTGTAAGTGGTCCTGTACTCATCCATTTTCTTCATGTAATTCTCTGTCTGCTCCCCAAACAGAGAATTACCCACTACAGGAAAATCCATGGCCTTAGCCTGGGTATCCTGCGAAAGGCTAGTACATCTGAGCCAAGCCATTCTCTGAAGAGCCACAGATGTAGCCATGACTCTTGATGACACATCATTGGAGTCCACAGCAGCGTGAAACTGAACTTTTGATGCCTCAATCCCATCTGCAGCCACTGCCTCCAGCTCCTTGGCAAGCTGGGGGGAGGCCTGTTTAGCCAGTGCCAGTACAGTGTCCCAACTGGACTTCTGGTACCTGGCTGTATAGGCCATATAATTCACCTGCCTGAGTCCCAAGGAAGATGCCATGTACTGTTTTTTTGCCATGGCATCAATCTTCCTGGGGTCTTTATCTGGGGGGTGTGAAGCCAAGGGAATGTTTGTCTTGTCACAGGCAGCAGCCTGCACTACCCCAATATGGCTGCATTGCTGGTATAAAAACTCTGTACCTGAGCCTGATAGTGTGTACCTCTTGTCCATCCTTCTGTCAACAGGAGGTACAGAATTGGGAGACTTCAGGATTTTTTGTGTCTGTTTCCCAAAGGATTTGTGAAGGGGAATAGACAGTCTCCTGGACTCTGGGATGTCCATCATTTCCACATAATCAGGCTCCTCCTGATCTTCCACTGCCTCTTCCATAGGAAGCTGGAGGGTTTCAGCCACTTTTCTGTAAAACAAAAAATGAGAAGGGGACTCAGAAAGCCTAGGAGGGGATACACCAGAAGGTCTGTCTGGGGAGATGTCCGGTTCCACAGGCACATCCAGATTTTCATCATCATCACCATCATCTTCAAACTCCCCCCAAAACTCCGGTTCATAAAAATCTTCAGGGTATAATCTTGAACCAGGGGAACCGACTGAACCAAACCCCTGCGAAAAGGTGCCGGATTGGTAGGAACCCGGCCAAAGCGATTCCACAATTTGAATCGCTCTGGCAATTTCCTCGGCGGTCAGAACATGACCCTCTGGATCCGAACCGGTCAATTTTTCTTTGCGCTTCCTTTTTGTAGGAACCGACTCCTCAGGATCGGTTGTCCTCTTGCCTGAAGAAGTATCGCCCTTGTCAGAGGGCACTCCTGGTTCGGTCGGAACCGAACCAGGCTGGCCATCCGGGTCAGCGGACTTCTCAGCCTCCTTTTCCCTCAGTCTACCTAGTCTCTTTTCAAGGGTAGATTTAGGAACATTTTTACAAATTTGGCAGTCTGAATAGAGGTGTTCAAACCCCAGACAATAAACACAGGTGGTGTGGTGGTCGGCCTTAGCAAAGACCTCCCCACACTCACTGCAGTGTTGAAACCCTGTGGGCCCGTTTTTTTCCCTGGGTTTCTCAGACATGGCCAACCTAACCAAACTTACCCTTTTTATGGCAACCGCCAGGCAAGACTCCCTTATCGGTTCCTAACCGTGTCACGGGGTGTTGGAAAAAAATGTTCAAAACACGTTTTTTTTAGAACTGATAAGAACCGGTAACCACACTCTAAAGTAAAACACTAGGATTCAATACAAATGATCAGTTCAGCTGAACCAATCTAACACTTTACAATTTCCACACAGAAAAACAGAACAAAACCTGTCTAGTACTCACAGTACCACAGACCGAGACTGAACCGACTATGTGGAAATAAATTTGGTAAAAACCGACAAGACAACATAAAAGAGGTTTTAACCGACTTTTGAACCGAGCTAAAGGAGAAATCTCTGGAGCGACTGTTCAGTGAGGCGGAGTAAAGAATCTGACAGTTGGATTTCAAAGGGCTCCAGACAGAGACCTCAACCAAGCTTGAGCTCAGTATTCTATGCTCTGCATAGAAAGTTAACCCTTTGTTCTCCAGGGCAGTTTAAAGGCTGGGGCTAACTGCAATAGTCAGAATACAGCAAGACTTCATGTTGTTTGAAAGTCAGTGGCCACAGCTGCATGACTTCAACAGGGCCAGCTGGCCCGAATCCCACCAGGGCCACTGGTGAACACCCAAGGGAGGATGATGGCAATGGAGCGGAGGGCTGTAGCACTTTCAGGTAAGCCCAAATGGGGAGCTTACAAACAGAATACCTTTCTGGTGCTGCAACACCATACTCGGTAATGTTTGCAGTGTGGGGGAGTCAGTACCAGGAGGTAAATAAAGGTGCACCAATGTAATTTCTCTGCCTAAAAAGGTACCTAGAGCTATTGCCATCCTGCCTGTGGGTCAACATATGTGTCTGTACAGTGGAACAGTGTTTGTCTGGGAATCAGTACAGCTGTTCCCCCATCTTTTCCCTATTTTAAAAGAGGAGGCTATCATCTGAGAGAAGCCTAGTTTGTGAAGCTTCTAATGCTCCTTAGAAGAAAGGTGCGTCTTCTGTAGCAGAATAAGGGAGTGGTGGAGTTTGAGTAGGAACTTCAGGAGTTCCCATCTATATAATCATCTGTCCCCGTGGGTTCCAGGTGCATGGCAGACCTAGACTTAATTAAACAAACCTTGCTAACTTAATAAATGGACGTGGCCTACCTGGACTTTGGGAAGGCCTTTGACACGATGCCCCACAGAAGGTTGGTTAATAAGTTGGGGAGTCTAGGGGTGAGGAAGAAAATAGTAAGGTGGATGGAGAGCTGGCTGAAGGGGAGAAGCCAGAGGGTGGTGTTCAATGGGGTGCACTCTGGGGAGACTGGGGTGTCGAGCTGGGTCCATCAGGTCAGTGCTGGGGCCCATTCTGTTTAACATCTACGTTAGAAACATAGCAGAGGGGCTTCAAGGGAAGGTCTGCCTTTTCACAGATGACACAAAACTCAGTAACAGGGTGGATACCCTGGGCGGGGTGGAGGCAATGAAGAATGATATAAGGTTACTGGAAGAGTGGTCGGAAACATGGCGACTGAAATTCAATGCCAGTAAATGCAAAGTGATGCATGTCGGGGAGGAATCCAAATACCACATACACACTGGGGAGAAATGGCAACAAACAGGCAGAAGAAGTATATAGGGATTATAATTGCAAATAACCTTATGGTGGGGACCCAGTGCAGCAAAGCAGTGGGCAAGACTAACAAGATGCTGGCATGCATAGGGAGAGGGATAACCAGCAGAAGGAGGGAGGCGCTGATGCCACTTTACAGCTCCATGGTGAGGCCACACTTGGAGTATGGGGTACAGTTCTGGAGGCCCCATCTAAGAAAGGACATAGATGGCATGGAGAGAGTGCAGGGAAGGGCCACTAAAATGGTGCATGGGCTAAGAAGGATGGTGTATGCGGAGAGGTTGAGGGAACTGGATTTGTATCCTCTGGAGATAAGAAGGGAAAGAGAGGACATGAATGAAACATTCAGGTATTCGATGGGGATCAATAAAGTGGGGAAGAGCTTATTTACAGGGATGGTAGATACAAGAACTAGGGGGCATGGACTTGAGGTGGAGGGGGGAAGGTTTAGGGGAAATGTTAGGAAGTATTACTTCACAAAGAGAGTGGTTGAGCCCTGGAACAGACTGCTGGAGGAGGTGGTGAGTGCCAGTACAGTGGAGGGATTCAAGAGGACCTGGGACAAACACAGAGGGTTGTCAAGGGGAGGATGAGGGGAATCTTGGTGGGGGTGACTGGTAGAGGGAGGGAATGGGCAGACTCCATGGGCCAGGAAGGCCCTTTTCTGCCATCATGTGTCTATGAATCTATGAATAACCATAGACCTTCTGAACCTATCATGGAATCTCTCACTGTATGTCCTTCATAAACTATACAGTTAGAATACTGCAAATTCAGAATAGGAACATAGGAATGTGATGGCAGAAAAGGACTGCCAGGCCCACCCAGTCTGCCCAGTGTGCCTAGGTTTTCACTAGACCTTTGCTGTAGTCCCCCCCGCCCCAACAACCCCTTGTGTTTATCCCATGCCCTTCTGAATCTCCCTACTGTCTTCTCCCCACCACCTCCCTCAGCAGCCCATTCCAGCAGTCCACCACCCTCTCAGTGAAGAAATACTTCCTGAAGTTGCCCCTAAATTCCCCTCTTTGATTTGAGATTCATGTCCCCTCGCCCTAGGTCATGTCTTCAGTTGGAAAAGGCTCTGCACAGGCACCTTATTGATACCCTTGAAGTGTTTAAATGTCTCAATCATGTCACCCTTCTCTGTCCTCTGCTCCAGAGAGTACATGCCCAGGTCATTCAGTCTCCCCTTGTATGGTAAGTGTTCTAGCCCCCTCACCATCTTTGTCGCCCTCCTCTGAACTTGTTCTACCCTCTCCACGTCTTTCCTGAGGTATGACCTCCAGAACTGGACCCCATACTCCAGGTGTGACCTGCCCAGTGGGGTGTATAAGGGTACTATGACATCTCTCCTCCAGCTGGAGATCCCTCTCCCTATGAAACCTAATATTTTGCTGGCTCTTGCCACTGCCCCGCCACACTGCTTTCCCACCTTCAGGTCTTGTGAAATGATGATGCCTAAGTCCCTTTCTTCTTATGTAACCTGCAGCTATCTTTCTCTCAACCAGTACTCTGCTCTTTCATTTTTTTCTGCCTAAATGTATAATCTTATACTGTGCTGTATTTAACGACAATTGCCAGTCTTTGGACCATTTCTCCAACCTTTCAAGATCCCTATGCATCATCTCCACCCCCTCCTGCGTGTCCACTCTATTGCAGACCTTCACGTTGTCTGCAAATAGAGTCATCCTCTTTTCCAGACCCTCTGCTATCTCCACTGATGACCTCAGACTCCTCTGAGAGTGCCCTGTTGACCAATACCCTCTGCGTTCTGCCCTCCAACCAGTTCTCGACCCACCTTATTACCACTTCCCCCGGCCCCAGGCAAGCCATTTTGTGCAATAGTCTCCTGTGCAGCACCGAATCAAATGCTTTTCGGAAATCAAGGTAGACCACGTCCACCGGGCCCCCTGATCCACCACCCTGGTGACCCAGTCAAAGAACTCTATCAAGTTCATTTGACAGGATCTGCCCTCAGTGAACTTGTGTTGCCTCAGGTCCTGAAGGCCGTTTGCCTCCAGGTAGCTGTTAATTCTGTTCTTGAGCAGTTTTTCCATGAGCTTGCCAATCACAGATGTCAAGCTCACTGGCCTGTAGTTAGCCACCTCTTCCTCCCCCCTCCTTTTGAAGGGGTATTATATCCGTACACTTCCAATCATTAGGTACGACCCCCGATCTTAAGGAATTGTTGAATTGGGTGGTCAAGGGAGCAGCCAGTACCTCCCTCAGTTCTCTCAGAACCCTTGGAAACACCCCATCCGGTCGCATTGCTTTGTCAGCTTTCAAGTCCCTAAGCTCCCTTAGGATCTCCTCTTCCCGAAATGGGCTCACATCCACTCCCTCCCCTTCGATCTCTGCTAATCTAGAGTTACCTCCTTTCCATTCTTCTACCTTCGTGAATGCTGAACAGAAATAGCTATTCAGCAATTCAGCCTTCTCCTGGTCCCCCACCACCCTCTGCCCCATTTTTCAGGCTGGGAATCCCCTTCTCAGTTTTCCTCCTTTCGCCTATATACCTAAAAAAAGGTCTTGTCCCCCTTCTTGACCACCTTGGCAATATTCTCCTCCTACCTTTGATCGTCTGACCTCCCTGTCCGCCTCCCTCTGCCTAACCTGATCATTTTCCCAAGCTTCCTTCCCCTGCATCATCTTAAACCTAAAGGCTCTCCTCTTAGCTCTGATACTATCCTCCACTTCCTTGTTGAACCACAGTGACTTCTTTTTCCTCCTATTCTTGCTTACCCTCCTCGCACAGAGGTCTGTGGCTCCCACTATGACCCCCTTTATTGAGCCCCACATGTCTTCCACCCCCCCTCCGCTTCCCCACTCCTTCCAGAGCCTGTTGGGCATATTCCACCATCTTCCTAAAATCCGCTTGTCTGAAGTTGAGCACCTTCACCTTGGTCCAGTTTAAGGTGGCTGACGTACGTACCATGAACCACATGGTACCATGGTCATTTGTACCAAGGTTATGCCCCACAGATATTTCCCCTACCCTGTCCCAATTTGTTAGAACAACATCTAACACCGCCTCCTCCCTAGTTGGTTCCCAGACCATCTGTCTGAGTAAGGCAACTTGAAGGGAGACCAGTATCACCCTGCTTCTGGGAGATGCTGCTGCCAATGTGTCCCATACCACATACGGCAGGTTGAGGTCTCTCATCAGCAGCACCTCCCCCTTAGTTGCCACCCTCAGAATCTCCTCCATCATCTGGTTGTCCACCCTTTCTTACTGCCCTGGTGGCCTGTAGACCACCTCGCCCCTCCCCGTGGTCACCGAGACCCATAATGCCTCTATGTCCACCCACCTGCCCAGTACCTCCGTTGCCCGAATCCCCTCCCTCACCTATCTTTCCCAAACAGTGTATATCCTGGAATGTTCATGTCTCAGTCCTGCCCTCCATGGCACCAAGACTCAGTTATTCCCACCAGGTCTAAGTCTGCTTCAGCCATGACTGCTGCCAGGTCCAGGACCTTATTGCCCAGGCTCCTAGTGTTTGTGCACATGGCCTTCCAAACTCCAGCCACCCTGATGCCCTCCCCTGTCCTAACAGTTCTCACTGTCCTGACCCTCTCTTCTATAGTTCCCACTGGGCATCTCTTATTCTGGGGGGGGCTGAATGCCCCCCATGTCAGCTGCACTGTATTTGAGTTTTGCTTGCAACACCCCCCCCAACTCAGTTTAAATTGTAGTATCTTTCAGCAAACTCATCCATTTTCCACTTCACCTTGAGAAAGGTGAAGGTCAGCGAACTCTAACTCCTCAAGAGCCAGGCCTTGAGGTTGAGGGATTTGAGATTCAGATACCAAACTCTCCCCTGGGCACAGGTTAACAGATTGTGATTCCTGGGGAGACACAGGGGAAGGTGGACTGCTAAGGACAGAAGGAGTGGATACCAGGGCTGTCTGGCCCAATCTGGAGCAATCAGAATCATCTTACAAGGTTGAGATCTGATTTTGACTAGCACCTTGAACAAGAGAGGAAAGGGGAAAGGCATAGAGGAACTTCCCTTCCCAATCGAGAAGGAAGGCATCCAGAGGGACTGAGCCCAACACTGGGGGCCTGCAACAAAAAAGCGGAAGTTGGTGATTGTCTGGGGCTGCAAAAAGATCTATCTGAGGGGTGCCCCACCTGGCAAATACTAACCCCAGTACTAGGGGATCCAGTGACCATTCGTGATGGCCCTGGAAATCCTGCTGAGAGCATCTGCCAGGACATTGTGCCTGCCTGGGAGGTGAACTGCCATGAGGGAGGTGTTCAGGGAATAAGCCAGAGACCACAACTTCATTGCCTCGGTGCACAAGGCCAGGACCGAGTGCCCCTTGCTGTTGATGTACCACATTGTAGTGGTGTTGTCTGTTCTGACCTGTACCACTTGTTCTGAACAGATGCAGAAAAACCCGAAGTGCTAGAAAACAGCTCTGAGTTCCAACAGATTGATGTGGAGCAGAGATTCCTGAGGGGACAACAATCCTGGGTGGTGAGGTCGCCCATGTGAGCTCCCCATCCCAAAAGGGACGCATCTGTAGTAAGGGTCAAGGAGTGAGATTGAGGGATGAAAGGAACCCCCTGTCTCAGATTGCTCTGATCCTGCCACCACTGCAGGGCCTGGATCAGGGTTCGAGTTACTGGGATCAATCTGGTTAGAGGATCTCTCCTTTGAGACCAGAAGGCTCTCGAATGGAACTGGATGTCCCTCATCTGAAATCTTGCTCCTTGCACTACAGCTGTGGAAGCAGCCATGTGGCCAAGGAGCTGCAGAAAGTGCCTTGCTGGTTGAGAGACCTGCAGAGTGAAGGAGGAGGCCAGAGCCACCAGGGTCTTTACTCTTTCTAGAGGAAGGAAAGCTCTGGCCTGCTTTGTGTCCAGTTCTGCGCCTATGAAGGTGAGTAGATGAACAGGCTCTAGAACTGACTTTGGAAGATTGAGAAGAAAACCTAGAGATGTAAGCAGCTGCTGAGTAACCTGAAGGTGTGATTTGACTTGGTCTGGAGACTGACCCACTATGAGCCAGTCGTCCAGGTAAGGAAAGATGGCAATCTTTGCCTTCTATGAGCAACTGCTACCGCCAGGCATTTGGTGAATACCCTTGGGGCAGAGGTGAGACCGAAGGGCATTGCTCTGAACTGGTAATGGCCTGAGGGCAGTTCGAATCTGAGGTACTGTGGGAGCTTCTGATGAGAACATGGAAGTAGGCATCCTTGAGGTCCAGGGGCGCAGCCAGTCCCTGGCCTTAGGGAGGTAAAATAATTCCAGAGTCACCATTTGAATTTTGGTTTTAAAAGGTGCTTGTTTAGGTATCTTAGATCCAGGATGGGCTGCCATTCTCCTGTCTTTTTTGGGGTAAGGAAGTACCTGGAGTACAGTCCTTTGCCCTGGTGTAGGGGAGGAACCCTTTCTACAGCTCTGAGAGCCAGGAGGGTTGAGACTTCTGTTTCCAAAGCAAGATCCTCTAATGGATTTGCAGGTGGAAAGGATCTGGTTCTCATCTTTGGAAATTTTTTGAAGCTGAGAACCAGTCCCTGGCTTACTACTTCCAGGACCCACTTATCTGAAGTTAAAGACTCCCAGTCCTGGACGAAGTAAGCCAGCCTGCCCCTACAGGTAATGGAGAATCGGCCCTGGGCATCCCATCAGGGTGCCTGTTTGGCAGGGGCTTTAGGCTGAGGGGTGGGAGCAGGCCTGCGCCATTTTCTTACCCTCTCTGTTTAAGTGTAGCCTGTCTGGGGTGAACAGGCTTTCATCTTGCCAGGTAGCCCCTCAATCCCCCACTAGCCCAAAGCCTTTCCGAGCACACCATCCAGAGAGCCAGCTATTAAATGCTGTTATCCTCTGCTTCCTCTCTGAGCTAGCTCTCGGAACAGGTAGCACCTTGGAGAATGACACTGATCTAAAATTCAGGTCATTGCAGAACCTTGCTAAAGCTTTGAACCTAGCTTGCACCTCCATCAAACTGTGCCCTGCAAGATCATTTGTTCCCAAATGGAACACCAGGTGGGTTCTCTCATCTTGCTGTTTCCCAAAGGAGGGGATGAGATGAATCACCTCAGCTGCTGTCATGCCTAGCAAGCAACTAACCCAGACTTTGATCCCCTTCCCTCCCTAGCTAATGCCCCTATCAATGGAGCCCCAGACAATTAGGACCTTGTCCTCCACCTTTCTTGAGCTTGAGCCACACCCTGCCAGTTCTCTTGCGGCCCTCTCTTCCTTATCCTCCCTGCCTCCTATCTCCCCTTCCCCTGGCTTACCTTCCTTCCAGGGCTGGTCCCTGACTCATCCCTGTACCCCAACTGCCCCTGGGCCCTGAAACCCCCCCTTCTCACAAACTCATTTTCTGTGGCCAGCACCCTTGTCTGGCCTCCCCCCGCTGCCTTGTTGCAAGCTCCCTTACCTGTCTCTGTTGTGCCCTCTCCTGCCTTGTGGATGGGTTTCTCAAATCCTGCCCCCCCCACCTCCTTTTCTTCTGATGCCCGTCTAGCACTGGTGAGATCTGTCAATGAGGCCGCAGCTACCTTACCCTCTTGCTCTGGCCCCATCTCTTTATCTCTGACCATTTTACCCTCCCCACTTTTTGCACTATTCTGACCCCCACTGCCCCGCTTGGTTCTAGATAAACCTTACACTGAGGTGCCACTTTTCCTGCCTTTCTGGACTTGCTCCCCTAAACTATCCCTAACACCCAAAGCCCCTTTCTGACCGCTACTGCTCTGTGGTGAGTTCCCCCATGTGTTTCCATGACCCTGATCCCTGGCTCCCAATGCCCCCCTTCTGGTTTCTGCTGCTGTCCTGAGGCAACTTCCTCCTTGTGCTCTCCTCCCCATGCTTACTGTCTGCCAACACCCCCCCTTCCTCTTCCAGGGGTAGGACCTCCATATTCCCCTCTTCCTGGGGCATTAACAGGCCCTCTGCGTTTGCTCTACCCTGGTTGCCTTTCACACAAACTTCCTCACTCCTATCCTCATCCTGTATCTGTAGTTCTGCTAACCTATTTTTGTGCACTATGCCTCCCAACTTCTCTTCTCCCACAGGGGTACCACCCCTCCTTCCGCTGTACGAAATTACTCCAACTCCCCTTGCCCCTAGCTTTTATCCCTCTTTCCCCTGAAACTTTCTTGGGCTTGCTGGTGTCCCTTCTCCTGCTTTGTCCCTACATTTCCCCTCATCCCACCCCTCTCTCCTACTGTCACCTACTGGCCCCGGCCAACTCTTCCCTCTCCCTGTGCTGCTCACTAATCCCTTGCTCCCATGTGCCTCAAACTGTTGCTCACCACCATCCTCCTTTCTACCTTGACCCCCCCCCAGTATCCCTCCATCCCCTTCTAGTACCCCTGCTTCACTCCAGGGCATCAATTGTCCAGCGCAAGCTCCTTACTTCCTCCCTAAGTTGTGCCAACTGCTTGCACACCATACAACCCCCCAACTTCCAAGCCATGTGTAGTACCATGGCAGACCCATGCCCAGTACACCCCACCACCCTGCCAAAAATGCCTGCTGTACTTGCTGTTTGGGGGCCTGACCACCATCTCCAATCCCCCTTTCATTAATGAGTTCCCTCCATGTGTTCCAGTTTATGATAAACCACACAAGCCTTCTACTTCAAGTGGAGAGGGAGGTGTGAGTGTGCGTCTTGGTAATGAGTGACTGAGGTCTCTTGGAGGAGTTCACTGTGACCCAATCTATTGCCTGTGTATCAGGCGTAGGATAAGTATCATTGTGCATCAGTTCAAAGCAGGACTGCTGAGTTGGGGAAATGGTTAGTGTTCCCACCCCTGGTGCAGAAGGTTCTAGGTTCAGTCCTTGAGTAGGGTTGGCTCACTAGCACCTCCCAGTGGTCAGCTAGTATAACCTGCAAATAGTAAAATGGGGACTTAGAAATTTATCCGGGACACCAATAAATTGCAGGGTAGGGTAGGGTGTGGGTGGTGGGCAGGCGGGGCAGTTGACACAAAGCATCAATGGGCTAGCACAGTCCAGGAAGCTGTCTAAGGGAAGCTCCATGCTCCTGACTGCTGAAAACACTGCTCCGGGAGGGTCTCCTGCTGCTGCACGCCTGCAGCTTGCTTAGAATGGGAAGGGGGTCTCCGGTAGCTTGGTGTGGTCCCTGGGGAGAACAAAGAGAAGCTCAGGTTACTAGCAGGAAGTGACTGCGCATGTGCGAAGTCTGTTCCACAAAAGGATTACCACAGTACCACTGAAACTCACTAAAACAGCTAAAATGTAAACAAATCTCCAATAATATCCACTACAATGAACAGTGCTAGTAGTCGCTATGGACCTCAGTCTAACAATACCTACTCAGCCCTTTTAAAGTAACACCACAGAACAGTCAGGACTCCATGTACTATTGTAGTCCTCAAGAGAGAAATAAACTATCTCCAGCACTTAGTTGACAGGTAAAAAGCATACTGCTAACACAATAATGTCTCTTTTGTAGCACAGTCCAGGTAGCTGTCTGAGGGAAGCACCACCATTGAGCTATGTTCTCCTGATTGCCGAAAACACTGCCTCGGGAGGGCCTCCTGTTGCTGCACACCTGCAGCTTGCTTAGAATGAGAAGAGGGGGCTCCTGTAGCATGGTGTGAGCCCTTTGAGCGCCGTGCTCTTGACCGCCAAAAATGCTGCTCTGGGAGGGCCTCCTGCTGCTGCACACCAGCTGCTTGCTTAGAATGGGAAGGGGGGGGGCTCCTGTAGCTTGGTGTGGTCCTTTTGAGCTCCGTGCTCCTGACTGCCAAAAACGCTGCTCCGGGAGGGCCTCCTGCTGCTGCATGACTGCAGCTTGCTTAGAATGACCTGCAAAACTACAAAGTCAGCATCTTCACAGAGCGCTGATTCCAGCCACACCTGCAGCCATGTTGGGTGGTTGTGAGGGAGAACCGCCACCTCCCTCCCTCCCCACTATGACAGAGGGACATTGAAGTAAGGGACCAGCTTTGGCCATCTGGCCCTGTCCCTTGTTCAGCTGGACAGACCTCTGCCTCCTTTTCCAGCCCTCCAATCAGCGGGGCTGCTCATGGAGGACAGGCATAGCCTCTGCCTTCTTAGCTCCTCTAGCCCACAAACAGGCCATAGCACAAAGGGCAAGTGCGTAAAGGGTGTCATACTGTGGGTGTCAGTTGTGGAATCAGTCACACTACCCAACAGTGTCTACCTTTTCTTTGAGAGCAAGAAGGCAACTGACCAAGGCAGCTAGAACTTTTCAGCTAGAACATTTCTGACTAGAGAGTAAGTAGACAGATACTTTATTAGAAGTGTAGGGTCTGCAAGGTAAATTGGGACCTTCAATTAGGGTAAAAACAAAAACGCAAGAGTTAGTGTGCTAGTCTGAGTTGGGGAAGGGGAATCGACAATCATTGCAGTTAGCTGTGTCAGGAGGAGAACTGTAAAACTGGGGTGTGTGGCTTACGCAGAGGTGAAGCAGGTGTCTGTATTTAGACTTTCCTGTAGTTAGCTTTTGGTCAGAGAGCAATCTTGCTATCAGTGCAAGGAGACGACTGAGTAAGGCAGCTAGAACTCTTCTGCTAGAACATTTCTGACTGGGGTAAGTAGACAGATACCTTATTAGACATGTGGGGTCTGCAAGGTAAATTGGGACCTTCAGTTAGGGTTAAAACACACAATAGTTAGTGTGCTAGACTGAGTTGGGGGAAGGGAACTGAAAATCATCTTTGCAGTGAGCTGGGTCAGGAGGAGCGCTATAAATTGGGTTGCATTGCTTAGGCGACAGAGGTACAGAGAATTCAGGAGGGGAAGGTTGAGATGTTGTGGGTCAACCTTGAGTCTTGAAATGGGACCACCATTTGCATGGGGAGTGGTATACAGGCCTCTGACACTGGGAGAGGACATAGAAAAAGAGATGTCAGAAGACATAGGCAAAATGGTTAAGAAAATGGAGGTGGTGCTGGTGGGGGACTTTAATCTGCCAGATGTAGAGTGGAGCCTACCTGCTGCAGCATTAGCTAGGATCAGAGACATCTTGAACACCCTGCAGGGAGTATTCCTCAGGTGGCTGGTCAGTGAACCCACTTGGGGTAGGACAATACTGGACCTAGTACTTATGAACAGGAACAGTGGTGGATATCAGAGTGGGGAGTCATCTGGGGACCAGTGACCATCGCACAGTATGGTTTAACATAAGAACAACAGTGGAATCCAGGTGTTCAAGGGTGAGGGTCCTGGATTTCAGAAGGGCTGACTTTACAAAGATGGGGGAATGCATTCAAGACGGCCTGGCGAGGGAGACGTCAGGGGGGTGGAGGAAAAATGGGCCAGAATAAAAGAGAGCACAGTAAAGGCTACAAACTTGTATGTCAGGCACATAAGCAAAAGCAGAAGGAGGAGGAGATCATTATGGTTCTTGAAGGAAGTGGCAGAAAAGGTAAAGGCAAGAACAGTGGCATTCACAAAGGGAGACCCAGAGAGAGGAGGACAAAGAAGTGTGTCTGGGGAAACAGAGAAAGGCAGGCAAGACAGTAAGGAGTGCAAAAGCACACGATGAGGAAAGAATCGACCAGACAGTATCAAAGGGGAACAAGACATTTTTCAGGTATATCAGAAAGAAAAGGAAGACCAAGGAAGGGATTGCATAGTTAATAAAGGAGGCAGGGGCTATACTGAGGAGGATCAAGAAAAGGCAAACATCTTTTTTTTTAATTCAAGTTTATTGAAATTCCAGGTATACACACATTTTATATTCTCAGGTTTCTTACATTTCACTTATTTCAGTATTGGAGGCTCTTTACAATTAATATGTATCATTTTATTTGGGATAATTTACACTTTAACTTCAATCAGTTTCTGCAATACATACCAGAGATCTTCTTGCATCAGTCCTGATCCACCCATCAAGCATCCTTTACACAATGGTGGGCAAACTAAGCTTATTATAACTTTTAGTCAGAAATTTCCTTTAATCCAATTAACTCTGATCAACCCCACTTTGTGTGTATTCCCCCCCTTTTCATGATTTCCCCAGTCGAGCCCCTAACTATATTATCCATCTAGTCCATCTGTTTAAAAAACTGCGGATCTAGAATTAATCTTGTGGGTTAGTTCCTCCATATCTTGGATCTCCCCAACCACCTCACACCAATGGTCCAGTTGAGGTGGGGCTGATTGCAGCCACTTTCTTGTAATGACTTTATAAGCCAATATTATCAGCATATTCCATAGGTAAATTTGATCTTTGCTCTTCACTCCCTTAGGTACTAGCTCCAGTATTAGACATTTGTTTCTGAGAGGCTCCTCCAGAGAAAATATGTTTTCTAGGGCCCCTGTAATTTCTTTCCAGAATTGCATCAAATTCGGGCAGGTCCCTATGATATGTAGGTGGTGGGCTGATTCAGCTCCACAGTTTCTCCAGCATGCTGGATTATGTCCCCCATTCCATCTATTCTTCATCATTGGAGTGATGAAGAAATGTGACCTGACTTTCCAAGCAAATTCTTTCCATCTCTGGGAATAGGTTGCATGATGTGCCTGGTAAAAGATGGAATTCCACTCTCTTCCTAATAACTGTTCCCCTAGCTCAGTTTCCCATCTACTCTTAAGACTGGCTGAGTGTAACACCCCTTTGTTTCTTAGTGCCCCATAAATAGCAGAAATGTGCCCCTTACTTGTTTGAGAGGTCATAATTTCATTAACTACAGCCTGTAGTTCCTGTGGGCCTATCAGATGGCTGTGAAGCCTCTGGAGGTTCTGAATATGGGTTCTAATTTGAAGATACCTGAAATGGTCTGCATTCCTCAACTGGAACTGTGACTTAATATCTGTAAATTCCCTTATTGTATCCCCGTTCAAGAATTGCCCAAGAGAATTCAGGCCCAACCTACTCCACTTCCTAAAAGTTAAATCTTGCTTCGCTGGCTCAAAGTCTACATCCCATGCAAATGTCTTTAATGGCCACAGCTCACCAAGGCATTTATGCTTTGTCCAGAGTCTATGTACTGCTGCCAGGGTATTCCTGACTGCATATAATGTGAGACCTTTCTCCTGTATCCGTAATTTGAGACTAAATAGTCTTTCTTCTAAAGGGGTACCCTCCTTAACCTCCCACTCCATGTGTTTCCATAATGCTTGGTAGCCTGATGCTGACCAGAGAAGGGCACTATGAAGATGGGATGCTAGGAAGTAGTCCTCCAGATTACGGACTGCTTTTCCCCCATCCTTCTTGTTAGAATGGAGCAGTTGGACCTTCATTCTAGGTTTTTTGTTGGCCCATATGAATGCCATAATGTTTTTTTGCCAATTCCTAAACTGGGCTGGGGAAATTCTAACCAGAAGGCACTGAAATAGGTATAAAAACCTAGGTAGGACATTCATAGATACTGTTTCTATTCTGGAGTACAACGGTAGATTTAGGAGTTCCCATTTTACTATGTCTTGTTTGATCTGTGTAAATAAAGGGTCAAAGTTATTAACAAACAGCTGGTTTAGAGTCTTAGGAATGTAAGTTCCCAGGTATTTGATTTTGGGGGAGTTCCATCGAAGGAGAAAGAGATTGTTTACTTCAGGGAAGGGTGTGTAGTAAAATTTTAGGACTTCCATTTTATTTTTATTTAATGCATACCCAGAGAGTGTGCCAAATGTAATCAATAAGTCCCAGACTCTAGGCAGGGATACCTCTGGAATCATTATGTAGAGTAGCATATCATCTGCATATAATGATATTTTGTGTTCCTTGTCTCCCACGAGTAGTCCCCCTATATTAGGATCCTCTCTAATTGTCTGTGCTAAGGGTTCAATATATATTGCAAAGAGAAGTGGTGACAGTGGGCAACCCTGGCGAGTTCCTCTACCTAGGGTAAACCTTTGTGAGATACCGCCGTTAATTCTGACGCAGGCCTGTGGGATCGCATAAAGGTCTTTATTGTGTTCAAGAAAGGTCCGAGGAAACCCAGCCTGTCCAAAACAGCAAACAGAAAGTTCCAGTCTACTCGGTCGAACGCCTTCTCAGTGTCTAAGCTGAAAAGGCAAGCTGGGGTTTGATATTTATTTATTAGATCTATTATATTTATTGTTCTTCTAACTCCCTCTTGGGCTTGTCTCCCCTCAATAAACCCAGTCTGGTCTAATTTTATGATCTGTGTCAGTAACGGGTTTATTCTTTTTGGCAAAATGGCTATGAGGATTTTATAGTCAACATTTAAGAGGGAACTAGGCCCATAAGAACTGCATTCTTTCAGATCCTTTCCCTCCTTGGGGATTACTGTAATAGTGGTATAGTTCCAAGATGGCAGAACTGTTTCTCCTTCTAGCCAAGTCGAGTCAAAGACCCTTTTCAGGAGGGCTGTGACCTCTGGAGCAAATACCTTATAAAACTCACTACTTAAGCCATCTGGGCCTGGGCATTTGCCAGATTTCAAGTTTTGGATTGTGGCTGTTATCTCAGCTGTAGATATTGGGGCCATCAGTGTCCGAGTTTGGGTCTCATTTAGTTTGGGCAATCCTAAACCCCTCAAACAATTGGCTGTGTCCTCTACCGGGGTCACCCTTGTTGCCCCATACAAGGTCTTGTAGTACAAGAGAAAGGAGTCTGTTATGTGTTCCCATTTATGCTGCAATGCCCCAGAACCAGGGTCTCTTATACTAGATATTATGGCCCTAGCTGCTGTTTGTCGTAAGCGGTATGCTAATTGTTTAGCCACTTTAGACCCACCTCATAATATGTCTGTTTTAAGTAATGTAGGGCCCGTTCTGTTTCGATTTTATTTAGCCCCTGTATTTTGTTTTTTATTACTTTAATTTCAGAGTCCCTCTCTTTATTCCATTGCAGTTTTTGCTGTGTTTCTAGTGACCTTAATTGCTTATGTTTGAGCCTTTCATTTTTTTTAAAAGAGACGATGGAGATCAACTTCCCTCTCACCATGGTCTTAACTATGTCCCATAATATTTGGACTGTAGTACCTGGTTTATCATTAATCTCTACTGTGTTTTTTAATTACTCTTTTTATTTCTTTTATAATGCCTCCGTCTCCCAATAAACTTGTATTTAGTCTCCAGAGTGTGGGTTTTCGAGGCAGCTGGAGAGCCATTTCCAAAGAAATAGATTGATAGTGCGTAAGGGTAGCAGTGCCCACCCACATCTCCTGACAAAGGGAGATATCTTTGTCAAAAACAAAAAATCTATCCAATCTGGAATATGTCTTATATCTGGGTAAGTAATAGGTGAAGTCTTTAGATGATGGGTATTTTTCTCTCCATACATCTACGATTCCTGAGTCATGTAAGAGTCTGGAGACCTGGGAAGCAACTTGTCTTTCTTGAGTGGGGATACCAGAAGTGGAGTCCCATCTTCTATTTAAAATTAGGTTCCAATCTCCCCCCAGATATCACCACTCCTTTTGCTTTCTGTGTCACCAACTGCAGTAAGTCTGCATAAAAGTGGTCGGGGACCCTGGGGGGGCATATACGTTAACCATTGTGACCCACAGGTCTTGTATTTTCCCTATCAGAATTAGATATCATGCCTCTTCATCACCCACCACCTTAACCTCTTCAAATGGGAGAGTGTCTGATAGCATTATAGCCACGCCTGTTTTCTTACCCTTTTCTAGAGAGGCCTGGTAGACAATAGGGAAACCCTTGGTTTTGAGCTTCAGTGCTTCCTTTGGGGTTAAATTCGTTTCTTATAGGAAATTAATTGCACATTGCTGGGTTCTAATAAATTTCTGGATTTGCTTCCTTTTCATGGGGTACCTCAATAATATGATAGGATAAAAGTTTTGTATTTATTGTAGCAATTTTTATCAGCTATAAGGGTCCATTACTCACTTGATGGTTTACCCGTCTTCCCCGGCCTTGTATATGTATTAAATCTTTCTCTCTTAACCTTTTGGCAATATTGTTTAATCCTCCTTAGAAAGAAACATAGAATTTGATGGCAGATAAGGACCACTTGGCCCACCCAGTCTGCCCATTTCCCTACCTAATGGATAAGCCGCAGGTCCTAGTTAATCAGCAGCCTACTTCTTTCTACCTCCACCCCCTAGAATTGCCTTATGACTGTCCCATGCATGCTTGAATTCAACCACCATTTTTGACTCCACAACCTCCTCCGGAAGGCCATTCCATGCATCCACAACCCTCTCTGTGAAAAAATACTTCCTTACATTACCTCTGAGCTGCTCCCCCATCTTCAAATTGTGCCCCCTTGTTCTTGCACACCTCTTTTTTTGAAAGATGCCACCCTCTTGGACTTTGTTGATTCTCTTGAAGTACTTGAAAGTTTCTATCATGTCCCCCCTCTCCCTCCTTTCCTCGAGGCTATACATATTAAGCTCCTTTAGTCTCTCTTCATATCTCTTCTTGTGCAGACCCTGCACCATTTTAGTTGCCCTCCTCTGGACAGCTTCCATCCTATGTCCTTGCGGAGATTGGGTCTCCAGAACTGCACCCTGTACTCCAGATGGAATCTCACCAGCTGTCTGTACAGAGGGATAACAACTTCCTGTTTTCTACTGGTGATGCCTCTCCCTATGCATCTCAGTATCCCCCCAGCCCTCCTTACTGCCCTCACACATTACTTGCCCACCTTTAAGTCATCTGATATGACTACCCCCAGGTCCCTTTCCATTTTTGTTGTTGTTAGTGTCTCACCCCCCATTGTGTACTCTTCCCTTGGGTTTTTGTTTCCCAGGTGCATTACCTTGCACTTCTTAGCATTGAATCTAAGCTGCCATACATTTGACCATTCCTCTAACCTTGCCAAGTCCCTTCTCATCCTTTCCACCCCACCTTGTGCATTAGCTCTGTTGCAGATCTTTGTGTCATCTGCAAAGAGACATACTTTTCCTTCCAGTCCCTCTGCAATGTCGCTTATAAAAACATTGGAAAGGATGGTACCCAACTAGTAACCTTCTTTTCTTCAGAGTGGACTTCATTTACTATTACCCTCTGTGTCCTATTCTCCAGACAATTCTTTACCCAGGCTATCATCTTGGGACCCACTCCCAGGCTGGCTAACCTGTATATGAATCTTTTGTGTGGGACTGTGTCAAATGCCTTGCAAGTATTGTTTTGCCCATTCTGAGAAGTATAATACTGTTGACTTATTTTCCAGGTATACCTATCTTGCTTCTTAAATAACTGAACATTTCTCAATACACATAACTTTAACTGGTAAAAACAGTTCCAACTTTCTCCACAATATGGGAGTATAACGTGCATAACTGCTCCAGCTCTAAATTTTCCAGCTGGAAGTTTAAAATGCTCCAAACTAGGTGGAGTGTGGATCCAATCCAATCCCCAACAATTATATTTCGAAGATGGAATCAAGATCTGCTCCCAATAGAAGCAGATAGGGAATGTTAACACAGTTACTTGGATTCCCTCTTTTGGGAAATAATTATGGCTCAGTTGGGAAGCCTTGCAACTTCTTATTGTTTGACTTCCTAGGCCAACAGTAGAAAAGGGTTTCTCACAAGGAATACACCTTAGGCGAATTCGTCCTCCCCAGTATGTTATGGGGTAGCGCCATTTTAAGGGGGACATTTGGGGTCATAGCCCTTCCCCGTGGTGAATGGTTAGTATCAGCAGGAGAAACAGCAGCCCAGTCATATTTTGGTTATCAAACCTCTCCTATGCCCTTTAGTTATGGAAAAAAATTAAAAGAGAAGAGGGGACTGACCATTTATGATATGTTGTCTGTGCCTTAGTTTAGTTAGTCCCCCTTCCCTAAATGTACATCCACATTATTCAATCATCTTTCCCCTTTCGGTGTTTGTTTTTTAAACCTAATATTCAGCCATTAGTGGCATGTCTCTAGTTGGGTTCATTCTGTCTCGAGGTCTTAACAAATATAACTTTCTCCCTTTTTCCATCAGGGTACCTTATAAAATGAAAAGCCTCTCCCTATGTTCAAGGTGTTAAGTTCTGGGCATTGATGAAAGATCCAGAATGTCCCTTTAACAGAGCAATTGCACCCCAGAATATGCATAATTATGTCATATATTATGCTTTATATTTATATTTTAGTGTTCTGAGGTTGCTCAAAACTGTCCCACACCCCCTTCTCCTTTCGGCACCCCCTATCCCATCCCACTTAGTACAGTACCTGGATGGTGGTTCCAGTGGGCCCAGTGTGTTTCCGGGGGGGGGGCATCTAGAAAATTAGTGATCTTTTAAATACTTCACAAGTCCTTCAAGTGCTCACCTTTGAGGTAGAGGCCCGAACTTCAAGTCGGACCCTTTTCTCTCTCTCACTAGAATAGTGTATATCTGCACGGGGGAGCTGTAGTGATTCAGCATGGGCAGACATCAGTCCTGAAGGTCAAGGAGGCAGTTTCTATGTTCAGGCCCACCGTTGGTGATCTTCGAGCTACAGACCAGGCTGATCTTATTAGCTCCTTTTCTAAATGTTCCTTGGCAAGATGTGGAACTGGAATTCCTATGTTCTCGAGATATGGGGTCATTGCTACCAGGTCTTCAAAAGTTTTCTGTCCACTCTCCATTTCAGTCCTAAGGCATGCTGAGTATAGAATTTGGGCTGTAAGATTTTTGGCCTGCAGTTGTTTTAAAATTGGCCATAGGGTTTTCAAATGTCTTGCACCATGGTAGTATAGTTGTTATCAATCTGTATACGATGCTGTTTGTAAGGGAGTGATGTTTCCTCCAGGTTTGCTTAAGAATGTCCTGTTTAGTAGTGTAAGACATCATTTTGGCCATGAATGAGCGAGGTCTGGCCCCTGGATTTGTAGGTCTGCCCACAAGAGAGCGATGAGCCCGTTCCATGGCCAGGTCATAAGTGGGTGAAAGGTTCAGGGCCTCTCTCAGAACTCCTTAAAGGAAAGTAATCAGGTTGCCGGTTCCTTCCTCCGATTCCTCCGGTACTCCATGCACCCTGATATTTTGTCTACGACTCCTTCCCTCTAGGTCATCCAGTTTGATGGTTAATTCTCTCTCCCGTGCCAAAAGAAACAGCAGAAGGAGGTCGTGATGATCGGCCTGCTCTGTGACATTGGTAAGGCTGATTTCTAGTTGATCTGCATGGTGCACAGTTTTATTAGTATCTTCCCTCAGCTCGTCTAGGGTGCTGTCAATTTTTTTAACTGTTCTCGCTGTCTGAAGGATAGAAGTGACAAGTTGGGAGCATTCTTCTCAATCAATCAATCAATCAAATCTTTATTTATCCAGGCAATCACCATTGAGCAAGCTCATTTACAAGGTGGACCTGCTGTTGGTAGGGAAAATTGTATGATTACATATAAATATACATAATACAAAAGGGATAACAAGTTTACAATACTGATAGGAACTGAGTATTTACATTCCAAGTCACATGTACAAGAAAGATATACATAACACAACCCGAACGTAATATATATATATATATATATATATATATATATATATTAGAGGCAAAAACTCCGTTTAATGCATTAGTTAGGGTTGTTCCACAGCGACAAAAGTGAGGAAATTCGCTGTTAGGGTTGAAAACCCTAACTCCAAATTCACCCCCAACACCACACACACACACACACACATTCAAGTATGGGGGAGGACCAAGTCAACACAACCAATGACAGACATCCAGCAGCAGGTGACAGAAATAACAAACAATTGTCTAAATGTACTACAAGACATCCCCACCCACCTGACCAGGTACTGCATGCTCAGTGGAGATCAACAGCAAAACTGAGGCCATGTACACCAAATGTACACATCCCTGATTGCAGCTGCACACTGCCTCTGTGATGGCTGTTTTGATCACTCCCCATTGTTCCTCCACCCCTTCTTCTTGCCTGTTTGCTAGTGCTTTTCTGAGGCACTCTCTCATTTTCCCAAAGTCAGCCCTCCTAAAGTCCAGTACTCTTGCTTTTGTATGGCTTGATTGCATGGCTGTGTTTATCATGAACCACACTGTTTGGCAAATGCGCAAATGAAAACGCAAAGGATAACGCATATGGTGACGCAGACGTCAGCGGTAAGTGAAACGGGTACAGAACTGCAAGCGGAAAGGGCAACAGTAACAGTAATGTAAGTGCACAGGCTGGTTTTCCCCAAAACCTGCATAGAGAAAGACAGTGAGTACAAATAATGTATGCATAATAATGAGTATCGGCGCAGAAAATGAGATCTTGGAATACTAAATACATTATATCTCAGGAACCGTACGACGTAGAAAAAAAATTTAAAAGTCATATTATTTACAACTGTCCTGGCTAATTTGAATCTTAGCCCCATGAGGGGCTAAGAAATTTTCCGACGAAAAGTCCGTATCTCGCACCGCTTCTGAGACACGGGCCTGGAAAGCGCAAATGCCATAATGTTATCCTATGGAAAAAAAGAGAAAAGTTCGGAGCGCCATAACTTTGCCTCCCTGTAATGTTTTTTCACCAAACCACTGAAAGGCACATCTGTGGGCTGTTGGCTGTCTTCCCTCCAAATTTCAGGAAAAAAGACCAAACCGTTATTTTGCAGCAGGGATCCAAAGGATTTGTGTAATGCGTCGGGCGCCGTAATGTTATCCTATGGGAAAAACATCAACTTTGGAGTGCCGTAACTTTGCCGCCGTGTGATATTTTTTCACCAAACTACTGAAAGGCACATCTGTGTGCTGTTGGCTGTCTTCCCTCCAAATTTCAGGAAAAAAGACCAAACCGTTATTTTGCAGCAGGGTGCCAAAGGATTTCTGTAATGCGTCGGGCGCCGTAATGTTATCCTATGGGAAAACTGTCAACTTTGGAGTGCTGTAACTTTGCCACCGTGTAATATTTTTTCAGTACAACACTGAAAGGCACATCTGTGAGATGTCAGCTCCATTCCCTCCAAATTTCAGCCCAAAACTCCCAACGGTTCTTTTGCAGCGCAGTGCCAAAGAATCGCTGTCACTGTCCCACAGATGGAAAATTACTGTCGCAATTTGCGAAAGCTTTCGCAAAAAAGTTCGACACTTTCGTGAGCACGAAAGTAATTTGTGAAAGTACTTTTTCCAGAAATTTGAAAAACATATTTCTGGGGTGTTTTACCACAAAATAAAGACATGGCAAGCATCCTCAGGGTCCGACTAGGTGAATACAAAAAGAATTAGGTTGCTAGAGGGTCCCAAATTTAAATGCCAACCATTTTACTGATCACCAACTGAAAACAAAATGGCCGATTTGCGAAAGTAACAGGCCCATTTGCTAAAGTAAAAATGCATTTGCGAAAGTGTTGAACTTTTTGTTAACTTTTCCCATTGACTTATAATGGGAAACTGTTTTTTGAATAACTTTTGAACCATTTAATATTTTTTCACGAAATCTTTGAAAGGCACATTGGGGACCCTGGCCACATGTTCTCTGAAGATTTTGGACCGGTCGCACAAACGGTACGACCTGTAGGCGCGACCATAGAATTCCAGAAAAAGCGTAAACGCGCGCACAGATCATGCTTAATAACTCCACAGCTGTATATCTGACCACTACGAAACTTGGCAGATCCCAAGGACTATGGTTCTTGATCAAGTATTTCAAATTTCAGCCAAATCCGTCAAACAGCTGCAAAGTTATTAAGGTACAAAGTTTTGGGGTTTAACATAGAAATGGCTCCTCAGCCCTAACTATGGTAGCATTACCGTGCTACCATAATTAATATATATATATATATATATATATATACAGTTCCCACAGGAGCAGGATGTGTATGGATGTCATATACAAACCACAAAAGGAAAAAGAAAGATTATTTATATTCCTGTCCAGCAGAAACACGTTACAGGCCTGGATGGAAATTCCTAAGCTATGAAGGTGCGCATAACAGTGTATAAGCTTTAGGTAAATGCAGCAGAAGGGTGGTGGTAATTAAGAGGGATGCAGAGGGTGCTAAGGGCAAGTGGGACAGAGGAGGGGGAGTAGTAGTGGCAAGGGCTGATTTGGATAAGCAGCTGGGACTAGTGTTGAGAAAAGAGGAACAATAGTCAAGCTGCTAGGAGCGATTAAAGCAGTTACAGATTTCAGCAAATGTTCTGTCACAGAAGGTCTTAAGAAGGCAGGACTGACAGGTGAGCTAAGTCTCAATGATTTTTGCATCCTATTCCAGAGAGTAGGCAGGGCATAGCTTATGGTGGCCCTTCCAAAGCGAGTGTTTTGCCCATGGGACATTCAAAGAAATCTGCGATTGACTTCTTAAGGCATAGTTCCTAATAGGACTAAGGGGGAGACAGTCAACAACGTATTGTGGGAGTTTGTTGGTAAGGGCTTGGAGCGTCCACAGGGCTGCATTTCTATAACACCTGTATTGAAGGGAGGGCCACCCTATGGCTGCATATAAAGAGCAGTGATGTGTGGAGTATGGGAGGCCAGTTATAAATCTCAGTGATCTATCACATAATACATCCAGTTTTGCAAGATATGACGTAGGGCAATGGCCATAAATGAAGTTGGCGTAGTCAATTAATGAAAGGAATGTAGATTGGACAAGCTGTCTTTTTGCGTCTGTGGTCAAGAGGCGTTTAATTCTCAAAAAAAGACCAAGTCTCTGCCTCAGTTCTTTCAGCAGTTCTTCTGTGTGTTCACCAAAAGAGAGTTTGTTGTCTAGCCAAATACCAAGGTATTTGAATTTAGTCACAAATTCAAGATTTTCTCCTAATAAGGAAGAGATTGATGGTAATGGACTAGTGACAGCAGAGTAAGCCCCCGGGCCTGATGGTGAGAAAAGAATGGCCTTGGTTTTTTTTTGCACCTAGTAGTAACTTTTTGCTAAAGAGCTGGTACTGCAGAGTATTAAAGTCAGCTTGTAACTCAGCGCAGGCAGCTTCAGGAGATTCCAGGCTTAAGTAGAGCACCGTGTCATCAGCAAACAAGTGAATACTGGCATCTTTGATGCCTACGTCCAGATATAAATGGCAAACAGTAATGGGCCCAGTATGGAGTCCTGGGGGAAACCTCTTTTTATCGGTTTAAGTGGAGAAATCTCTCTATCAGCCTTAATTTGTTGCTGTCTATCAGAAAAGTATTCTTGGAACCATCCCAGTGCGGTTGAGCCAATGCCTATAGTTTTTAAAGTGGAGAGGAGCAGGCAGTGGTCAACAGTGTCGAAAGCCTTACTGAGGTCCAGAAACAAGGCACAAATGAATTTTTTGTTGTCTAGGTCCCATTGCCAATCATTAGTAACTTTTGCCAGTGCCGTAATTGTACTATGCTTAGCTCTAAAGCCAGACTACATTGGGTTGAGTAGTCTAGCATTGTCTAAGAAAGATCTCAGTTGCGTATCCACAATTTTTTCCAGAAGTTTTGAAAGTATGGGAAGAAGGGAGGTTGGTCTATAGTTATTTAGGTCACAGGGGTCCCCTGCTTTAAACAGGGGAATGATGTGAGCAGTTTTCCATGTCTCGGGGATGGAGCCTTGTGCTAGGGACAGATTGATTAGGTTTGTTATAGGTGTAGCTAGTATATGGTATGCTATTTTCAAGAAATATGGGTCGAAGGAGTCAGCCCCAGCACTTTTTTTAGTATCTATTTGTAGAAGAAGATCTTCAACTTCTTTTATGGGGGTAGGTGAAAAGGAGAAGTCCATGTTATTGCTACTTGGTTCTGAAGGCTGGGTGTTGGTCTGAGGAAGAAGGCTACTTACAGGTGCATTATCAAACGCCAGGCCAGCAGTGGCAAAGTGATTGTTGAAAGGCTGCAGTATCTCTAATTTATAGTTAATGATAATATTATCAGTGGTAATTTTGGAAGGAAGTGCACTTCCTGGAGAGTGGCCAGATAGCTCTTTTATGGTGGACCAGAACTTGGTAGGGCAGTTTAACGCAGAGAGTAGCTTGGTTTGATAAAAGTTGGCTTTGGCCTCTCTGACCAACTTAGTACAGATGTTTCTAGATGCCCTGAAGAGACAACAGTCTGCGTTGGCATGAGATTTACGAGCCTTTTTCCAGAGGTAATCTCTTTTGAGTAAGGCAGCCTTCAGATCCGGTGAGAACCAATGACAGGTTCTGGCTTTTATTCATGCTTTAACCAGGGGAGCATGGCTGTTTAGGGCACTGGATATGATTTCATGAAGAATGTCATAGGCATTGCTCACTGACTTAGCCAGGTAGAAACTCTGCCATAGCAAAGAGTTTTTTAGATCATTGAAGTATGCAATAGGATCGAAGTTCCGTCTGGATCTTTTAGTGGAAAACTTTGATGTAGATAGAGGTTTGGTAACAGTTCTCATGCCACCAATAAAGCAGTGGCCACTAACGTCCACTAAGAGGATACCAGCATGGGAAAAGGAATGAGGAGACAAGGAGAACATCCAAGAGGGTGCTTCTCATTGGATTTTTTTTGTTGATGCAAGTAAAGTTGAGTGAGCCTATGAGAGCCGCAGAATTGTTTCAGGGGTAACGAGACCTTAGTCAGCCAATCATAGTTAAGGTCACCTAGTATGATTGGTTCCATTGGGGTAGTATCCAGGTGGGATGACAGGTGTGTCAGAAGCAGCAGTCCTGCTGCTGGAGGTCTATAGCAGCCTATGATGAGGAATGCCACTGATGGGGAAAGCTCGACTTTAAGAGACAGGCATTCAAATCCACAGGCAAAGGAGGTAGCATCTAATATAGATACTGAGAATTTGTTTTCAGGGATTTATTTAACTCAAAAAATTGATTAGCGTTTTGCTCTTAAAAGTGCTAAAACATTGTGAAAATGCATAGCACTTGCTTCACTGTGTTTAACAAATATAATACTTCTAGAAAACCTATATAAATACTTTCTGTACAGTTAGCATTGTCCCAAGAAAAAAACTGCTAATCAATTATTTAAAACCCTTAGTTTTTAACGTAAATGGCTACTCCTCCACCCCTGGTCTGCCTGTCGGTTCTGAAGAGGAGGTAGTTAGGGATGTTTACCTCTCTGTCTGGGGTGGACGCCCGGAGCCATGTTTTCGAAAGCACGAGTACGTCTGGTGCAGTATGAATAATCCAAGCCTGGACTGAATCGAGCTTCTTTAAAAGACTACACACGTTAGTATGCAAGAAGCTAATTCCTTTCAAAGTTGTGTGTTCAGAAGGCGATGAGAGCACTTTCGTAGGGCCAGGGTTAAGATCGACATCACCAGAACATAGGAGTAGAAGGAGCACAATTTTCCTCAGGGCAGCAAGGAGAAGTTTAAAGGCAAAAGTCTTTCTACGTCTGGTATAGGTTTGAGTACATGGGTCCAAAGACTGAATCATCTTATTGCGCTGCCCTACGGATACATATCCTAGGATCCATGCAGAATAGCACCAGGCCATATCTAGTTTGAATGGATAGGGTATAGGACCATGTAGAGGATGCTGGTTAGCAGTTCCACTTCAAGGAGATTCCACAAACTGTGAGGGGATCAAAGGCGTACAGCGGTAGCATAATTTGTTCATAGTGTTGGTATATGGGGAGACTAGCATGGTAGAGCATGCACCTTTGTTGGAATCAATTCTGTCAGGTTGTCTAACCACACAGGATATTATACAAAGACTGTAGAATAAGCGTAGCCAAACAAGGCCTGTCATGGTTGCCCTTTATGTAAGTAAGGAGCGTACTGCAGTAGCTTCTACTATCTAAGCTATATAGGTCCCAGGGGTCGTTGTTCCGTATGCGACTGTTTAAAAATGGAGTAACGGAAGATAAATGTATACCACCCTCGGCTAGAGAAAGGAGAGAGCAGCTCGAATTAATACTGGAGAAACACAAAGGTTGGCAGTATGAGCGAAAACAGCTCAATTAGCAACTGAAAAGCCTGCGATTTCCTTGGCGCCTAGCAGTCTGGAGAGAGAGCTACAAAGTCACGAAGGGGCTGTAACACCTGGTTGCTGGGAACATTTTCAGACTATAAACACAGTTTTTTGGCAAATCAGTCACAGTTCAGTAATTTGTAGTACAATTTTCAAGTAAAACAGTGCCTTAGCAAGACAGGATATGCTAGACAGCAAGACAGGTTATGCTAGTCAGCAATAAGCAAACCTAAAGTACCAGAATGGTATGCCTCAGCAAGACAGAATGAGATAAAGCTGCTAGAAGGCTTAGTTGCAAAAAGGAGATGGGAGGAATTGCAGTTGTTGACAGTAAGTAACCAATAAATTCAAAACATCAGAAAGGAGTGGGCAGAGACTGTGTGCATTTAAAGAAGGCCTTGGGGGGAGGGGGTGGGATGAAAAATCAAGGGGAAGTTTGCAGAGCTAGCACTGAATCAGTGTACATACAGTTGGAGTGAAACTGCAGCAAGGGGAAATGGTAAGTTACTTTACACAGGCCAAGCAGAACAGGCTAAATTAAAATATATAAATTAGAAACCGAGTACAGGGATGCAGACTTACATTAAGCCACACGTCTCAGGTGCTCCTGGCTCAGGTGAGTGAGACCAGCCAATCAGGGAGCTCTACACAGGCGTGGAGCCAATAGCGCTACCATGAAAAGGTGCTGAAATTGAAAACAGCAAATTGCAAGTGATGATCCAGTTCAGCGTTCACACAGCCCAGAGAAATCGTGGCAATTTTTCAAGTGCCGTACCTTATCCATCTCTTTTGGGGGGGAAGGTGGAACTGGCTTCTTGCACCGTAGGGGTGCTATGGCTGGATCGTGACTGCTGCATGAGGGGGCAAGTGGCACCTATAAGGAAGGAGACAGCAGATTAAATAGAAGCAGATGGGGGGTGTCTAAACAGAGACACACAAAGAGAGCTGAGCATCAACTTGAAAGACAAGTCAGGGGGCAGTCGCAGAGGCAAGGTGCCGGCTAACTCGGGAATCCAAAACAAGCACAAAAGAACAGACTGATGGGGGAGGGCAGGAGGGACAGAACAGAGACAGAGGAGGACATGGGGACAAAGGAAAATGATTAAGAATGACAGTCAAGGGCAGAACCTTAGGCTTAAGACAGAGGCTACACAGATTTTACAATTCACTGAATTTTCTAAGTCCATAGCAGTAAGCATGTAAACCCAGTACAGTCTTAAATAGGATTAAAAAAAATATATATATTCACAAAGCCAGTAAAACTTTTTACAAACTGAGTTCAAGGCAGTGTACAGAGTGAAAGCTTAATTGTGGAAAAAATCAAGGGGAAGTTTGCAGAGCTAGCACTGAATCAGTGCACATACAGTAGGAGAGAAACTGCAGCAGGGGGGAATGGTAAGTTACTTTTCACAGGCCGAGCAGAACAGGCTAAATTAAAATATATAGGGCCAGATATTCAAAGGTTAGCCCCTGGCAGCGAATAGCACTGCCCGGCATGCAAACCTAGCCCGGAGCAAAATGCCAGCCATATTCAAAATGAATAGCCCGGGGCAAACCCCGCTGAATATAGCAAGCAAAGGAAACCGGGCAAACAGGCCCAGAAGTGCAGTGCAAAAAAAGCCCAGGAATAACACAGCATTGAATATAGCACACAGACAGCACTGAATATAGCACCAGGCAGGCAGTGCAAACACACAATGGAATACAGTGCAGAGACAGCCTGACCCTGGGACACATGCAAGGCAACACATGCTGGAATGAGGTATCAGGAGCACACCACAGTGCCCACCCATGAGGATGCCACATCCACGGGAAAGTCCAGCAACAACCCAGACCCATGTGGAGAACACCAGCAACAGTACAAAGCATGTGGAACCCCAGCACCCAAGAATGACACAGGACACCGTAAAATGTCATTAACCAGTGTAATAAACAATAATGAACAGGAAAGCAAACGGAAACACAACAGCAAATATAACACAGAACATAACGAGTAACAAACCCCAGAGCACAAAATGCCCCACCTACCACTGAACAACCTTCCCCACAACACTGAAACAGAACTAGAAAATACCCACCAAGCCCCCCCCCAACACACAACCCCAAATTCCCACCACAGGATAAAATTAGCAACATCAGTAGCAGGGAAAGGCACACAAAGGTAAACAAAGGACGACAACAGATGGAGGGACGGGAAGACACAGGCCAAGGGTGCAAAGTGGAGGAGGACGCACACAGGGACAGAAGACAATGGGCAAGGAAGAGAGAATCAAGTCCAGTGAGGGGGGTGGTGAGGGCTGACTTAAAAACAACAGGGGAGATAACTATGTTTCCGCAGGAGCAGGAGAAAGAGCCTCCAGGATGTTTACCCACCCTCCTGGTCTCAGTAATTATGATGGCCTGCTGCTCGATCTGTGTTCGCTGCTGCCTCACAATCCTGCGGAGCAGCTCCTTCATTCCCTCTGTCTCCTCGGGACGCATTGCCCACAGCGATGCCCATAGTGGCCCTACAAGAGGAAGGGTGAGACCATGAGGACGGTACACCACACAGGAGGCAACCAGCAGCCAACCCTTGCCATACAAAGATGGACAACATGTCCCAATGGGCTATCCCTGGCGGTGTTGAGTTCTGCAGTGGTATGGCAACATGGCAGCATCCCACAATGCAGCACAGGGCAACACAGACACCAACACAGAACCCAACACGGATGATGACAGTGATCCTGACAGCACCAGTGGACATATGACACCACCCACCATGATACAGCAAACTGCTAGACACGGCAGACACACAGCTGGAAACCCGGTGAGTTGGGTGCAAGGGACACGCAAGGACATGCACAAGGGCATCCACACATTGGGACATGCTGCCCAGCCACACATGGAAATGCACAGCAATGCAGAGCGCAGAACAAACAACAACGACATGCATGGAGGAGCATCAATGAACCATGACAGTGTCCTGGCAATGACCAACACAGGCCAGGGACAACAGTCAGCCAGGCACAGACGCTGTCACTGAAGGGTCTTCACATGCCGCAGGCAATACCACTAAAAGCATATCACCCAATGGAGACATGGTACATGTCAGTGTCCCCAACCCACATAACAGGCCCCCCCCACACAGTGAGGACCACCTCCACAGCCACGGTCAACATTGGCAGGGAACGATGCACATAATGTAATAGCACAGTGATATCCGGACCCTGCAACACAGTGACCTCACAACGAGACACACATGGATGGACGTACAATGCGTACGGTACAGTGCCAGTATGTAGCACAGTGTGACAGGCAGTGCTACACAGCAGGTGTCCAGAAGGGTGAGAGGTAAGTCTGCAAGGCATGCTCCATATTGTCCCGCATGCACAGCAAGCAACCACCACCTGTGCAATTGTGAACGTCCTGTGGGTGGTGGTATGGATGCACCACAGAGATGGGAAGGTCATCCATCAGCATGGTGTCCCCACGGAACACCCGCCACCCAAGCAAGCAACACCATCTGCCACCCGCACAGCACTGCAATGTGACCACCCCCCCAGGCAAGGCTGATAGCACCCAGCTGTGGTGTGAAACACACCTGTACCGCACACCACACTGCTGCACCACACCGGCCCAGTGACCTTTCCAGACAAGTGAGTGGCTGGACACCCAGATGTGGTACACAGTGTCATGAAAGTGTACACATCACAGAACAATGTAACAGGTACTCACGCAACACACCACCGCTATCAGTGCCGCTCTCCTGCGCACGCTGTGGGAGTGATGGCGCCCTCGTGCTGTCTCATCTCCACTCCTGTGTCCTGGGCTGAGTCGCACCTGCGGGCATGGGCTGCTCGATCCGCTCTACAGTGGACAAATGTGAAAGTGTTGTTAGAGCATGACACACCATACACATCGTGAAACACAGCAAGATGCACATGCAACCCTAAACTCAATGCACCCCACCCTCCACCCACAGCAATAGTCATGGCATGCACCGTGCCCCTATGGGGAATACATATGCCACTGTGCCTGTACACAGTGTGCAACAGCACAGTGCACCATTGCGCACAGCTGTGCACACAGACACATGCCCACACACCCACACCCAGAGCACACCCCCCCACCACCCCCGCTGCACACCCACACCCACACACCCACTCACCCACGGCCAGCCTCCCCACACCACCACCTCCTCTGCACAACCACACCCACACCCACATGCACACAGAGCATGACATATATGCACACTTCATACGTAACAATCACCACCTGGCACAGGCACAGTGCCATCACGCACCATGCGCTTGTATCGCTTCAGCTGCTGCCTTCTGCCTGAGCCTCAGGTCCGTGTACCTGTGGCGGCACTTCCTGCATTGCGGGGTATGCCGGTATGCTCACTGAGCTTCCTAGCCACCGTCTCCCACACTTGCATTCGTGGGAGGTCCCCCTCCCTCACCTCCCCAAACAGCCTCCTGTGCTGTTTCATCACCAGCTGAACCAGGTTCGCGGACTCTACGTCCCCCTAGCGCCTGTCCCTGTGCACAACTGCACGCTGTCTTGCACGTCCAGACATGGCACTGTACTGTTGTTGGACACAAACACCCTGCCCTACCAGGAATGCACCTCAACAATCCCTGCAGCGCCGCGCTATCACATGACGTAGAGCAGCACTACCCAGAAGCAACCACACTGCACATGCGTGACCCCAGCATGGCCCTGAGGTTGTGTTCCACACATGCGTATAGTGCCATGCTATGCTGTCCAGTGCGGCGCTACATCCCGCTATGACTGGGTGATAGTGCGGACATGGGGGCCTTGTGAGCATGTGTGTTGGCTGCGCTAAGGCACATAGCGCTGCGCTATCTGGATAGCGCAGTGCTGCAACACCAATAGCCCTGCGCTGCCATTTGCACAGCGCGGCTGTGCTAGCACGGGGCAAATCGGGGCCATATTCAAACAGGGTATGCAAATGAGGGTACTTGTGCATGCATGGGGCAAACTGTGTGATTAGCATATCATTATGCGCTCATTTGCATGACTGACACGCTTGATTGCCTGGATGGGCTATAAAAGGCGGTGCACCGCCGGTGTTGTGTTGTGGTACTGCAGCCTGATAAGGAATCTAAGCGTAAACAACATACTGGTGTACAGATGCAACAGGAGGAAGAGCAGCGTGAGGCAGGTGTGTATGACTGCTGTAGGACACTATTGAATGTTAATATCCCAGAAGAGGTTCAGCATGGACAGGAGCACAGAGATGCAGTCTCTGGTGAATGGTCTGACCCATGTTGGACCACAGGCAAGCACTGTGCTGGGTGATGGTGCACATCCCTAGATGTCTGCAACCAAATGTACAGTGCACTGTGCACAATCCCCTGCAGGGGTGTGTCCTGCAACAGTTGCCCCCTGACATGACTCCCTGGATGTGTGGCATGACAGGCCATGGCACCCATGCAGGACGTACGCAGTGTCCCGGAACTGTGCCGGCCCATGCACCATGTGGTAATTGCACTGGGTCCTGACATTGTCTACGTACTAGTGCACTTGTCCACGCAACCACTGTAGTGAACACAAAGGGCACAGTACAGTGCAAGGTGGTTAGGTAGGGTAGTGCACATGTGTACAGGGGCCTCGCCTGTACAGACCGTGGACTATTGTCGTGACTCTGGTGGCGTGTGCACCGTGACATGCACATGCAGCACTCCCATATGTCCATGGGATTGTGGCACTGAGGGGGGGCATTGTGATGTCTATGTGTAATGCAATGCAGTACCGACACGGCTGATGACACATGTCCCCTATTGACTATCCCATAGGTTCGGCAGCATGCCAGGAGTGCATACGTGCACACAAGTTCTCACAGGAGGAGTTAAACACCCTTGTGCATGCCGTGAAGGAGAGGGAGCAGGTGCTCCGCACGCACAGGACCACTGACGCAGTGGTGCGCCAAGCCTGGGAGGAGGTGACTGCGGCTGTGACTGCCGTAGAGGGACGTGGCAGGACAACCGAAGCTGTGCGGAAGAGATGGAATGACCTCCTGTGACGTGCGAAGAAGGAGGAGGAGGCCCAGTGACTGAGGGACAGGATGAGGACCGGTGTTGGACCACCTGATCACCAGCAGCGGGTGGAGGAGCCACACATGGCTATGGTGGCACTGACCCTCAGGACGGTGGCGGTCGCAGGTGTGCCGGGTGGTGGGTGTGGGACGTCTCTCGCACTGCCAAGGACGGTCAGTATTCGCATGTATACCCTATGTTGTGTTGCCATGGGTGCACGGCCATGGTGGGTGTCCAGCACAGGGTGCACAGTGGCCCGCTCAACAGCTGCCTGGTATGGGCATGGCCACTGTGGGTTTGGTGGGTGCATAGGGTCACGGGCCTGTGTGAAGGGGGTACGTGTCCTGGGGTGTGCATGGAGTAGTGATGGTAGTGGTGGTGGTGGTGTTTGCGCACAGTGTCTATGTACAGGTGACCGACCCTGTCCCTATTGTCTCCACAGCGGTGACTGCCAGGCCTGCAGGACAACAGGGGCTGACAAGGATGTGCGGACAGGTCCCAATGGTAGTGGAGGTGGACGATGGGGAATGACCTTCAACATCCGGGCATGGTGCAACAGATGGTCGCACAGATGCCATGCATGTGTGGCACACACATAGCCAAGGGCAGCTACTGACTGGGGAGGGGTCAGTAGGGGTATTGGGATACACCGGATACCAGGATGCAGCACAGTCAGAGGAGGGTGGTGGAGGGGATGTCCTACTGTTCACCGTCACCAGTGGTGAAGACACTGATGTGTCTGACTTGGCGCAACACCTGGCTGTGCCTGTGCATGGGGATGCAGGGAAGGGGCTGCCGGCAGGCTGTGGGATGGGTGCCAGTGGTGCATGCAGCATCACCGGTGTGGCTGTACCTGTGTACACGGTGGTGGGCAGTGTGGGAACAGCACAGAACCAGGGTGTGCAGGGTACAACGTGAATTGGTGTCCATGCCCATACCGTTCCACAGACCACCACCTGTAGTCGCCAGCAGCAGGACATGCCTGCCATGCACCAGGATCCAGTTGCTCCTGTGCAGCAGGCACCTCTGCCAGCTACAGCTCAGGGTAATGTGCCCCTGGGACAGGATGGCCATGGTGCCCGCCCACTCCTGCAGGCTGCTCTCACCTCCCAGCAGGGGGCGTGTGTGGACCTTCATGGCATGCGGAAGGAGATGCGCCATGAGCTTGTGCAGATCAGAGAGGCCATCACAGTGGGCTTTGCCCATGCTGAGCAGCGGGCAGAGGACAGGATGGGCCACCTGGTGGATGCCATCGAGCATGGGTTTGCTGGTCTGTCGGCTGCGGTGGTTGACATAGGGAATGTCCTGCATGGGGTGCATGGGGTTCACCAGCATGGGATGGTTGGCCGTGGTGCAGATGGCACAGGGGCACACAGGCGGGCAGGCCGTGGATGCAGGGCTGCCAGTGGCTCCAGTTCAACAGCATCACACACCCCATCCATGACCCAGTGCCGCCGTGGCCGTCCACCCACCCTGTCAGGCTCCACCATCCCCCGGGGGCACAGGAGGCTGACTCTTCCTGCCTCACCTTTCACATCGGCGTTGTCCTCTGCACAGAGCACACCAGGGTCTGTGTCCCACGGTAGTGGCACACGTCGTATGCGTGGTGGGAGGCGTCATTGATGGCCATGCTGACTATGTGGCACAGAGCACTCATCACCCCACATTTGCCACATAGGCACACCCACATGCACGTTCACACATGCACACATACACCTCCACTACCATGGTTGCATCACTTACCCTCACGGCACACATCACAATTCCCCACCAACACCACACCATTTGTGTCCGGCCCCCCCACGCGTGTCCTGCACAACCCCAAACTCACAACACATGCACACATGTTGTCAGATCCACTGTGTAGGTTTACTGTTGGTATTGTTATTGTCACTCATGTGTGTCCATGTGCACATTAAAGTCATTATTAATTGTACCTTTTCAAGTTGTTGTGCAGTCTGTACTTACCCTGTTGTCTGTTGCAGTTTCCTGATAATGTTGTCCCTGTGCTGTTGGCCCTGCGTGCCATGCGAGGGTCCCTTCTCTCAAGGTGCTCAACTATCCCCCTGACTGCTGGCTCTGGCTCACTGTCAGACTGTCCCTCAGGTTCAGGTGCCTGTATCCCATGGTTCATTGCCATGTTGTGCAGCATACAACAGGCTAGGAAGATACGGCATACCTTCTGAAGTGTATACTGTAGGGCACCACCTGATGTGTCTAGGCATCGGAATTGCATCTTCAGGATGCCAAACACCCTCTCTATGATGTTCCTTGTGCTGGCATGTGCCTCGTTGTACATCTCCTTGGCTACTGTAGCCGGCCGGAGTACTGGTGTCAGCAGCCAGGGTCGCAGGGGATAGGCACTGTCCCCTGTCAAAGGATGTATACCTGTTAGTGACATACGGCAGTCTGTCGGATGCTGTCCTGCACCCCTGTGTAGCCCTCCCACACCCCTTTCCTGGCCTGCAATGCCTGCCCCCATGCATGCTGGTGTGTGTATGCCTTGTATGCTACTACTCACCGATTAGTTGACCACTGGTTATCCTGCCCTCCTCGAATGCTTGGCACAGCTGGGACTGGTGCCAGATGAATGCGTCGTGGGCACTGCCGGGGTACTGTTCATAGACATTGGTGATGCGCCCAGCCACATCACACACCACCTGGCAGTTGATGGAGTGGTACCCCTTCCTATTAACGTACATGTCACTGCCATCACCAGGTGGTGCATGGATGGGGACATGGGTGCAGTCAATGGCACCCAGTACGGATGATAGGTGCGCAACCCGATGGAACCGCTGCATTGTTTCTCTGCGCTCTGCTGCCGTGCTGGGGAATACTATGAACTCCCCAGCATGTAGCAGGAAAGCCTCTAGGAACTGGGTCAGGAGGCGTGAGGTGGCAGACTGCGATACCCCGATGGTGTCCCCCGTTGGTCTTTGGAACGTCCCTGTGACGAGGAAGCACATCGCTGCTGTCACCTTCTCCTCCACTGTCATGGCATGGCTGCATCTGGTGTTTGAGTGCAGCTGCTCATGCAAGAGTTCACAGAGCTGCCTCAACATTCCCCTGTTCATCCTGTACCGGCCAATGATGTGGTCATCAGGCAGTGTCTCGAAGGAGACCCTGGGCCGGTACCACCTGTTTGCAGCATACCATCTCCTTGGCCTGTGTTGTGGCCCATGTTGTGCCTGCTCCCTCTCCACCTCCTCCTCCTCCACTACAGCTGCCATCAATGGAGCATCACTGCTGAGGCACTGCACACATTCCACTTCCTGTTCTGTCTCTCCTCCTCTGTGTTTTCCCTGAGTTAAGACCAGCCTTGTATAGGAGGCAGCGCAGCTATGTCGCCGCGTATGTGTCTTTAGCGCGGCACTGGGCCTTTTGAATATCCCTTTGTGCGGACCTCGTGGCCACCCCCTTCCTGTTGCCCCTGCATATTAGTGTTTTCCTCACGCCACTGCTGTTAGCGCCGCCAAATGGTCCTTTGAATATGGCAGCTCCGCGCTATTCCTGCACTATTCCAGCGCTATTGCTTTGCGCACCGCGCTATGCTTTGAATATCTGGGCCATAAACTAGAAGCCGAGTACGGGGATGCAGGCTTTCATTAAGCCACATGTCTCGGGTGCTCCTGTCTCAAGTGAGTGAGACCAGCCAGTGAGGAAGCTCTACACAGGTGTGGAGCCAATACCGCTACCCAGAGAAGGAGCTGAAATTGAAAACAGCAAATTGCAAGTGATGACACGGTTTAGCATTCACACAGCCCAGAGAAATCGTGGTGATTTTTCAAGCATCGTACCTTATCTGTCTCTTTGGGGGGCAGCTGGTTCAGGCTCCTTGCACCGTAGAGGTGCTATGGCTGGATCATGACCGCTGCATGAGGGGGCAAGTGGCACCTGTAAGGAAGGAGACAGCAGATTAAATAGCAGCAGATGGGGAGTGTCTAAACAGAGACACACAAAGAGAGCTGAGCATCAATTTGAAAGACAAGTCAGGGGCAGTCTCAGATAGAGGTCAGGTGCTGGCAAACTCGGGAACCCAAAACAAACACAAAGGAACAGACTGATGGGGGAGGGCAGGAGGGACAGAACAGAGACAGAGGAGGACAGGGGGACAAAGGAAGATGATTAAGAAAGAAAGTCAAGGGCAGGAGCCTTAGGCTCAAGACAGAGGCTACACAGATTTTACAGTTCACTGAATTTTCTAAGTCCATAGCAGTAAGCATGTTAACCCAGTACAGTCTTAAATAGGATTAAAAAAATATATATTAACAAAGCCAGTAAAATCTTTTTACAAACTCAGTTAAAGGCAGTGTACAGAGTGAAAGCTTAACTGTGGAAAAAAATCAAGCGGAAGTTTGCAGAGCTAGCACTGAATCAGTGCACATACAGTTGGAGAGAAACTGCAGCAGGGGGGAATGGTAAGTTACTTTACACAGGCCGAGCAGAACAGGCTAAATTAAAATATATAAACTAGAAACCAAGTACGGGGATGCAGGCTTACATTAGGCCACACGTCTTGGGTGCTTCTGTTTCAGGTGAGTGAGACCAGCCAATAAGGGAGCTCTACACAGAGGCTGAGTTAATAGCGCTACTCTGAGAAGGCGCTGAAATTGATAACAGCAAACTGGAAGTGATGATCTGGTTCAGCGTTCACACAGCCCAGAGAAATCGTAATTTTTCAAGTGTCGTAACTTCTCTATCTCTTTGGGGATAGGTGGTTCAGGCTGCTTGCACCATAGAGGTGCTATGGCTGGATCATGACTGCTGCACGAGGGGGCAAGTGGCAGCTGTAAGGAAGGAGACAGCAGATTAAATAGGAGCAGATGGGAGGGTGTCTGAGCAGAGACACACAGAGAGAGCTGAGTGTCAACTTGAAAGACAAGTCTGGGGGCAGTCTCAGACAGAGACCAGGTGCCGGCTAACTTGGGAATCCAAAACAAGCACAAAAGAACAGACTGACAGGGGAGGGCAGGAGGAACAGAACAGAGACAGAGGAGGACAGGGGGCCAAAGGAAGATGCTTAAGAATGAAAGTCAAGGGCAGAAGCCTTTGGCTCAAGACAGAGGCTACATAGATTTTACAATTCACTGAATTTTCTAAGTCCATAGCAGTAAGCATGTAAAACCAGTACAGTCTTAAATAAGATTAAAAATAAAATATATTAACAAAGCCAGTAAAACTTTTTTACAAATTCAGTTCAAGGCAGTGTACAGAGTAAAAGCTTAATTGGGGAAAAAATCAAGGGGAAGTTTGCAGAGCGAGCACTGAATCAGTGCACATACAGTTGGAGAGAAACTGCAGCAAGAGGGGATGATAAGTTATTTTACACAGGCTGAGCAGAATGGACTAAATTAAAATATATAAATTCGAAGCTGAGTACAGGGATGCCGGCTTACATTAAGCCACACGTCTCGGGTGCTCCTGTCTCAGGTGAATGAGACCAGCCAATCAGGGAGTTCTACACAGGTGTGGAGCCAATAACGCTACCCTGAGAAGGCACTGAAATTGAAAACAGCAAATTGCAAGTGATGATCTGGCTCAGCGTTCACACAGCCCAGAGAAATCGTGGCAATTTTTGAAGCGTCCTACCTTATCTATCTCTTTGGGGGTAGGAGGATCAGGCTCCTTGCACTGTAGAGGTGCCATGGCTGGATCGTGACCGCTGCTCGAGGGGGCAAGTGGCACCTGTAAGGAAGGAGACAGCAGATTAAATAGGAGCAGACAGCTGCGGTGTCCAAACAGAGACACACAAAGAGAGCTGAGCATCAACTTCAAAGACAAGTCAGGGGGCAGTCTCAGACAGAGGCAAGGTGCCGGCTAACTCAGTAATCCAAAACAAGCACAAAGGAACAGACTGATGGGCGAGGGCAGGAGGGACAGAACAGAGACAGAGGAGGACAGGGGGACAAAGGAAGATGATTAAGAATGAAAGTCAAGGGCAGAAGCATTAGGCTCGAGACAGAGGCTACACAGATTTTGCAATTCACTGAATTTTCTAAGTCCATAGCAGTAAGCATGTAAACCCAGTACAGTCTTAAATAGGATTAAAAAAAATATATATATATATTAACAAAGCAAGCAAAAATTTTTTACAAACTCAGTTGAAGGCAGTGTACAAAGTGAAAGCTTAATTGGGGAAAAAATCAAGTGGAAGTTTGCAGAGCTAGCACTGAATCAGGGCACATACAGTTGGAGAGAAACAGCAGTGGGGAGAACGGTAAGTTATTTTACACAGGCTGAGCAGAACAGGCTAAATTAAAATATATAAATTACAAGCCGAGTACAGGGATGCAGACTTACATTAAGCCACACGTCTCGGGTGCTTCTGTCTCAGGTGAGTGAGACCAGCCAATCAGGGAGCTCTACACAGGTGTGGAGCCAATAGCGCTATGCTGAGAGGGCACTGAAATTGAAAAAAGCAAACTGCAAGTTATGACCCGGTTCAGCAATCACACAGCCAAAAGAAATCGTGGTAATTTTTCAAGCATTGTATCTTATCCATCTCTTTGGGGGGGGTAGCTGGTTCATGCTCCTTGCACCATAGAGGTGCTATGGCTGGATCGTGACTGCTGCCCGGGGCAAGTGGCAGCTGTAAGGAAGGAGACAGCAGATTAAACAGGAGCAGTTGGGGGTGTCTAAACAGAGACACACAAAGAAAGCTGAGCATCAAATTGAAAGACAAGTCAGGGGGCAGTCTCAGACAGAGGCAAGGTGCCGGCTAACTCGGGAATCCAAAACAAGCGCAAAAGAACAGACTGACAGGGGAGGGCAGGAGGGACAGAACAGAGACAGAGGAGAACAGGGGGACTAAGGAAGATGATCAAGAATGAAAGTCAAGGGCAGAAGCCCTAGGCTGAAGACAGAGGCTACACAGATTTTACAATTCAGTGAATTTTCTAAGTCCTTAGCGGTAAGCACGTAAACCCAGTACAGTCTTAAAAAGGATTAAAAAAAGTATGTATTAACAAAGCCAGTAAAACCTTTTTACAAACTCAGTTCAAGGCAGTATACAGAGTGAAGACTTAATTGGGGAAAAAATCAAGGGAAAGTTTACAGAGCTAGCACTGAATCAGTTCACTTACATTCTGGAGAAAAACTGCAGTGGGGGAGAACAGTAGGTTACTTTACACAGGCCAAGCAGAACAGGCTAAATAAAAATACATAAATTAGAAGCCGAGTACAGGGATGCAGGCTTACATTAAGCCACATGTCTCGGGTGCTCCTGTCTCAGGTGAGTGAGACCAGCCAATAAGGGAGCTCAACGCAGGTGTGGAGCCAATAGCGCTACCCTGAGAAGGCACTGAAATTGAAAACAGAAAATTGCAAGTGATGATGAGGTTCAGCGTTCACACAGCCCAGAGAAATCATGGCAATTTTTCGAGCATCGTACCTTGTCTATCTCTTTGGGGGGGTAGGTAGATCAGACTCCTTGCACCGTAGAGGTGCTATGGCTGGATCGTGACAGCTGCCCGAGGTAGCAAGTGGCGCTGGTAAGGAAGGAAACAGCAGATTAAATAGGAGCAGATGGGGCGGTGTATAAATAGACACACACAAGGAGAGCTAAGCATCAACTTGAAAGAGAAGTCAGGGGGCAGTCTCAGACAGAGGCAAGGTGCAGGCTAAGTCAGGAATCGAAAACAAGCACAAAGGAACAGACTGATGGGGGAGGGCAGGAGGGACAGAACAGACACGGAGGAGGACAGGAGGACAAAGGAAGAGGATTAAGAATGAAAGTCAAGGGCAGAAGCCCTAGGCTCAAGACAGAGGGTACACAGATTTCACAATTCTCTGAATTTTCTTACTAAGTCCATAGCAGTATGCATGTAAACCCAGTACAGTCTTAAATAGGATTAAAAAAAAAAAATTAAAAAAGCCAGTAAAACTTTTTTACAAACTCAGTTCAAGGCAGTGTACAGACTGAAAGCTTAATTGGGAAAAAAATCAAGAGGAAGTTTGCAGAACTAGCACTGAATCAGTGTACATACAGTTGGAGAGAAACTGCAGCGGGGGGAAAGGTAAGTTACTTTACACTGGCCGAGCAGAACAGGCTAAATTAAAATATATAAATTAGAAGCTGAGTACAGGGATGCAGGCTTACATTAAGCCATACGTCTCGGGTGCTTCTGTCTCAGGTGAGTGAGACCAGCCAATCAGGGAGCTCTACACAGGCATGGAGCCAATAGCGCTACCCTGAGAGGGCACTGAAATTGAAAACAGCAAAATGCAAGTGATGCTAAGGTTCAGCGTTCACACAGCCCAGAGAAATTGTGGCAATTTTTCAAGCGTCGTAACTTATCTATCTCTTTTGGGGGGGTAGGTGGAAAAGCTCATTGCACGGAGAGGTGCTATGCCTGGATCGTGACTGCTGCCCGAGGGGGCAAGTGGCACCTGTAAGGAAGGAGACAGCAGATTAAATAGAAGCAGATGGGGGGATGTCTAAACAGAGACACACAAAGAGAGCTGAGCATCAACCTGAAAGACAAGTCAGGGGGCAGTCTCAGACAGAGGCAAGGTGCCAGCTAACTCGGGAATCCAAAACAAACACAAAAGAACAGACTGATGGGGGAGGGCAAGAGCTACAGAACAGAGACAGAGGAGGACAGGGGGACAAAGGAAAATGATTAAGAATGAAAGTCAAGGGCAGAAGCCTTAGGCTCAAGACAGAGGCTACACAGATTTTACAATTCACTGAATTTGCTAAGTCCATAGCAGTAAGCATGTAAACCCAATACAGTCTTAAATGGGTTAAAAAAAATACATATATATATATATATATATTAACAAAGCCAGTAAAACTTTTTTACAAACTCAGTTCATGGCAGTGTACCGAGTGAAAGCTTAATTCGGGAAAAAATCAAGGGGAAGTTTGAGAGCTAGCACTGAATCAGTGCACATACAGTTGGAGGGAAACTGCAGCAGAGGGGGAATGGTAAGTTACTTTACACTGGCCAAGCAGAATAGGTTAAATTAAAATATATAAATTAGAAGCAGAGTACAGGGATGCAGGTTTTCATTAAGCCAGACGTCTCGGGTGCTCCTGTCTCAGGTGAGCGAGACCAGCCAATCAGGGAGCTCTGCACAGGGCAATGTAAAGTGCAAAAGACAGAGGAAGGAAGGTATAGAATGGACACAGGTACCCAAGGAGTGGATAGACAGTCGGAGAACAGAATACAACAGAAGGCAAGGTGGGCCACTCGAAAAGATCACCGGGAGGGGACTGTAAGACAACAAAGCAGGGAAGGGAAGTTACATCATGGAGAGCCATGTGTGCCAATGCCAGGAGCCTTAGCAACAAGACAGAGGACCTGGCGGCAGCCATGGCACAGTCAGACCTGGACACTGTGGCCATCACGGAGACCTGGTGTAATGATAACCACGACTCAGAGATGGTCATACCCGGCTATAACCTATTCAGGAGAGAGAGGAAGGGGGAAGGAGTGGCACTGTATGTGAAAGATAACGTTAAGACCACAGAAATCTAAGGGAAACAAGGAGGGTTGGATACTGTGGGTTCAGCTTGAAAGAAAAATGGAGGCAGCCATCTGCACAGCGGTAGTCTTTAGATCACCAACCCAGGTAGAAGAGACAGATAGGGAATTGATGCTTGCCATCCAAAGAATGGCAGAAAGGGGGAGGTGGTGCTGATTGGAGACTTCAACATGCCAGACATGCACACTTTGGTGAAGCAGCATGTCCTACATGCCACTCATTTTTTTTACATATCTGTAGGTCCGATCACGTCTATGGGCCCGGGGGAGATCTGGGCTCTCTGTTAAGACGCTCACCCCTAGAAGACATTATGCTGAATTGATTGGGACATAGAACCTCGAAACCCTTAGCAAAATGCTATTAAACTCTTTTGGGAGCCCTCCCAGACCCTCTTCACCACTTGAGGAGTAGGAGTAGGAGTAACTTAGTTTAAGTTTATTGTTCGGCAATTTATGCCATTACAAATCAAGACATAAATATCGAATTAAAAAATCATATTAAAATGACATATTACAAAAAACAATTCTCAATAATAAGAATACATCAACAGTATATGAAGACCACATAGTACTGAGTTATCAGAGACCCATTACAGTTATGTTTTCACATTTTAAATCCATTTACCATATGGCTTTCTTATATTTATCCTAATTTAATTATGCCTACAACATATATATAATTTTTTATCACCATCAATTACACAGTGTCACATTCTTTTACATGGGTAACGTTTTTAAATGGAGACATTTATGTTCCATATATCTTAAGAGGGAGGCCACAGGGACAAGCACTTCTTTTTTCTGGGTTTTTAATAGAAAATTCAGAATATGGATTGGTTGATATTTAAGTTTTTGGAGTAAACCACCCAAAAGAGAAGTCCTCATTTTATTGTACAGAGGACAAAGCAAAACTACATGTAATAAATTATCTTCACTTAGTCCACATTTACAATTAGTATCCATATTTTTGTTTTTCTCAAATTTTCCTCTCCTAACGTTGCTAATGAAACATTCAAAACGAAATCTAGTAACTGCTTTCCTATGTTTGGGATTTTGTAATATTTCCAAATATGATTCAAATTTATGTGATCTTTTATTTTCAGCTAACTATGGGCACACTTTTGACAATCTAGAAAACTCTAGATCCTTTTGTATATATACATTGATTATCCTGTTGTTAATTTCTTCTTTTATTTGGACTGGTGGAAATCTTAATCTATCTGTTATAACTGACATTAAACCTAGTGGTTTGATGATTTCTTCTACCGCTTGCATACAGGGGAAAAGTTTATAAGAATGAAAATTTGTTAGACCTTCCTCTAAACAAATTCTGGGAAGTCTGTTCTGACTCATTCTAAAGACTTTTAAGCAATAGTTTACCAGCCTTTGCTGGATATAGCATTCAATTGAGACCCTACCCAACTCTGCTCTAACTAACGAAGATGAGGCAGAGATTGGAAGTCCCAGCATCTTCTTATAAAGTTTGTTCAGAGTTGGGTCAAGTCCCCTTTTATTACTATAATTGATTCCACAGATCTCAGCTCCATAAAGGAGCTGTGATCTAATGTTGGCATCAATAACTATCAAGTTCCCTTTAATAGAATTCTCACCAAACCTTGAAAAAAGACAAAATAGCAGGGACAAATTTCTTTGCCTTTATCTTGGTTTCCCTCTGATGTTCATTCCAATTCCCTTGTTTGCTAAAAGTTATACCTAGATAACAAAAACTCTTTACCTCTTCTATTTTTTTTTGTGATTTATATAATATTTGTATTTGTTCTTATTGCCACCAAATAGCAATACCTTAGTTTTCTTATAATTTATCTGAAGATCTGCACTAACACAGTTTGCATGAAAATTATCCAAACTTCTTGAAATTCCTAAATGATTAGTTGACAGTAAAACTACATCATCGGCATAAGCCAAATAGACCAATTTTGGGGAGATGAAATTCTTCATTGTGCATTTTATTCAGCACAGTACAGAAGGATAAATTTAACAATTGCGGTGCTAGTGAACAACCCTGTTTAACTCCTATATTTGAGCTAAACCATTTACTGATTTCACCTTTATTGTTATATCTAATACTAGCATAGTTGTCCTGATGCATTAACCTTATTATTTCCAATAATGAGGGATTGACTCCAAAGTCTGAAAGTCTTTCCCAGAGCAGAATTCTATTCACTTTGACAAAGGCTGATTTAAGATCAATAAATGCACATTATAATTTTAGTTTTTTTACTACTTTGTACTTATGGACTAAATGTACCAAGTCAAAAATCTGATCAATTGTTGAATAATTATTTCTAAATCCAGCTTGTGCATCATCAATTATATTATTAGACTCTACCCATAAATATAGCCTTCTATTAATAATTTTGGTAAATAATTTCCCTATAATGTCGAATAAATTTTATTGGCCTGTAACAGCTAACATTTCTGTCACCCTTCTTAAAAATGGGGACTATAATACTTAAATTCGAACTACTCAGGAATAATCCAGTTGTCCACACATAATTATACAATTTATAAAGAAATGGAATCCAATATTGTTTAGTCCTAATTACAGCATCCAAAGGTACCCCATCCAGTCCTGGTACCTTTCTTTTTTAGAATGAATCCATCGCATTTTCTATCTCCATTATACTTATCTCATTGGTGGGTCTATATTTTCATTCACTGATCTTCGATTGTGTTATTTTTAAGAGATAATCAGGGTCATCCCTACATAAAATTTGTTTAAAATAAATTTCCCAACTGCTGGGCTCAATTTTGTCAAAAGTTTTGGTTCCAAATCTAACAATTTGCCAAAATAATTTGTAATCCTTCAGATGGGCCGTCCTTTTTAATTCCATCCACAATTGTTTGGTATAATTCCTTTTATTTTTAACTAACACCAATTTATAGGTTATCCTTATTTGATTCTTTTTTTATTATTCTCTTTATTCAGATGCTGTTTTAACAATCTCAATTCTTTATTAAGACGTTTTCTAGCTTGTTTACATTCTGTATTATACCACGGTTGTCCTTCTTTCTTTTTTATTTTTGTTTCCTTCGTTATTATGTGGGCTACAGTATTTATAATAATATAATCAGATATTATTTAATTAACACATGTATTACCCGCTGAATCTAATAATCTTTTTAGGATACCTGTATTTTGAAGGATCTCTTGGAAGTTCAGTGCTTCAATCATATCCCACTCAATTCTGTTCTTTCTTAACTGAATCATTAATGGTTCATATTTGGTAGATTTAGTAATACCAAATTTCCTAATTAAACTAAATTCAACTCCTAAATGTTGACTCTCAGGTCTTGGATTCAAATACAGTGAATGACTCTGATCAATTAGATTTAAATCTACCCATACAGAATCAATCATTGATGAGCCATTACGCCCCCTAAATGAGTATTCACCCTCTAAATCCTGCTGTACCCTTCCATTCAATACACACAAGTTTCTATCCATCATTAGCCTGTGCAACTCAATTCCCTGTTTATTTATTACAATATCCTTTGCATTTCTTATCATTTGTACTTTGGAATTATCTCTTAAAGACAAAACCTCCTCTATATCTTCATTACAGGCCCTTAAATTTCCTAGTCTAGCATTAAAGTCACCCATGATTAACAATCCACATTCAGGGAAATCATTTTGAATGTTTACCACTACTTCATTGAGAGATGTAAACAAGTCTGGATCACTATATTTACTTCTAACAGGATTATGATAGACATTAATTATGAACCACAAATTCTTATCTGTATCTATTTTAACTACCTGTAAACCATTACTGTTACTACTTAGTTCTTCAGTTTTTATATCAATGTCCAATTTAATAAAAATTGTTAGCCCTCCAGAGCCCCTTCCAAATTTCCTAATTCGATTAGCCAATTTGTTATAAGATTGAAACCCATCCAAATATACATTAGAAAGTGCCCATGTTTCTTGCACACAAATGAGATCAAATAAATTCAGATACTGAATAGTTTCTGGATCCCCCAACTTCTCCCCAAGTCCTGCCATGTTCCAAGACAAAATCTTGAACATAGGCAAATCTGATTTATTAAAATCAGGCATATATGAAAAATTAGTAGTTAATCCATGTGGCCTCCCTCTGACAAGATCTGTTTGTCATTGATTCAATGAAGATAACATTTCGTATCTGTTGGCTGTCTCGACCATAAACTCCCAACATTTTCCCTTCTGCTGAATGGATGAAAAGGAATCATCTATCTTGCTTCTGATGTTTTCAATACAGAAATGAATACCTAATTAATCCAGAATAAGCTGTTTCCTGTTTAATTCACTGACCAAATTATCCTGTTTAACCTTAAAGACAACCTGTCCATCATATTCTAATCTTTTAACACTGTCAATTTCAGAATTGCCAACAGAAGTTCCCAACCAAAGACTTAAAAAGTCTATTAATTTATTTTTTAAATTAAATTTGTCCTCTGTGTACCATTGTTTTAATCCAAAAATAGAAACCAATGTGTCCTACTGAGTTACTACATATCCTTTGGCAGTATAGAATTCAGGAAACAGATCATTCATGGTCAGTAAATCCCCAACTTTAATCCCCATCATGTCAAATTCCTTAGTTTTTTACCAATTGCCTTTAAAAGATGATATTGATTACAAACTAGCAGAACCAGCTCCAGAGTTGAAACTGGTCTAACTATACTAATGCAATGTTTGACTAAAATATATCCATCCAATAAAGTTGTTATTAGATTACTCAATAAATCTGTTAACTTTTCCTGAGTTTCTTGTGGAATACATGACACATTAAATAATGGTAACACAAAATCACTCCCTAAGGATTTTGACAAAAGGTTTTTAAAACATTTGTTATCTTCTTGAGACACAGTATCCTGTCTATTCACTACACTTAGTTCTTGTGTCATAACCAGGGCCTCGAGTTTTCTGCAATTCTGCGGGTGTAGCAAACTGCTGAAATATCCACAGAATTTGACATCACCTGAGGAATTCGTGGCCGCCCGCGGAACAAACATGCCCCCTCTGAAATGTTAGTATGCCACGCTGGGAGCCCACCCCAGTGTGGCAAATGCTTTATTTGCCAATGGGGTGCCCAATCCCCCATCGGTTTCACTGCCCCCCAAAATGTTTCTGTGCCATGCTGGGAGCCCACCCCAGCATGGCAAAAGTTCCTTTGCCAACGGGGGTGCCCAATCCCCTGTCGGCTTCATCAACCCCCTCAAGCTGCCTGGTGCCATGCTGGGAGCCTACCCCAGTGTGGCAAAAGTCCCTCCTTGTGTGAGAATCCAGAAGAACCCTGAGACAAAAAAAAACTTCCATCGGTGATTCTTTTGTCCCCCTCCCCAACCTGCACCCACCCTCTGTGTACCCACCTCCCCACACCCCCACTTCACCACCACCTCAACCCATACTCACCTCCGGAGCCCAGCGTGATGATCTTCTGTGGACCGGGAACACGTCTGCAGTCTTCAAAGCTGACCGCGAACTGAAGAAATGCCGGTAAGCTGTATAATGGCATAAATGGATTTATTTCAACTTTAGTGCATATCTCAGCCATTTCTGGGAATTTTTTCACCAAATTTTCAACATGGGGTTTTTGGGGCCCCACCTCATGAACTGTGACACTGTTATTTCATTAATCGCTCCCGAAAGATGGTTCCGCAGTCACTGCGCAGAACCACCTTTCTGGAATGATTAACAAAATGACAGTGTCACGGATCATGGTAAACCAAAACTATATTAATTTAGTAATATTCAAAAGCGACTATTTTCTGACGTCGTTGTGCAGTTCTATGCGCCGCGTAACCTCGAGCATTTTTAATATTTCACCCAGATTTTCAGTATTGCCATTTTACCACACCTCCTTATGAACAGTACAACTGTTATTTTCACATTTCACCCAAAGATGTGTTTTCGCATATATGGCGCACAATGTGACGCGATTTGGTGTCGCGAAATTATTCCGGACAGATTAATAAAATCACAGTGATACTGTTCATGAGCAGAGGTCTTAAACTGGCTATGTTGAAAATTTGGTGACAAACGCCCATAAAATGACTGTGTTCGAGCGTGCATTGTGTCAGATTTGGCAAAAAACAAAAAAGGAAAAAAATTAAGGGTAAAATGTGACGAGAATTGTCAAGAGAAATTGGTGCTGAGTGTTTAGAAGTTCTGCAGCAATGAGAACTCTGCCGCAGAACTTTGCTCCAATGTGCCGCAGAAAAATAGGGGCCCTGGTCATAACACCATTTCCCTTATTTACTAATGCAGGTATTTTATTTGACATTTTCTTACTTATCTTACTTATCCTTGATTTTTCCTGCTTCTTCAGACTAATCCCCTTTTTAGAATTACTTTTGCTTACTTTCTCTCGATGTCCATGATGTTCAATTAAATCTAGGCTAAGACTTGTGGCACTTAAGGATAATGGAACAGTATCAGATTTTGTTTGACTTATAGTTGCTTTAGGAGGTCCTTTAAATTTAATTAAGGCTTCCTTACTTTTCTTTTCATCTTTCTCCTTTCACACTTTGAGTCCTTCAATTCCTACCCCATCCCCTTTAGTGCTCTTACATTTACACTTGCCCTTGCGTTTGCATCTACACTTGCCTTTGTTAACCTTAAAAATCTCTCTGAATCCGTCTTGCTTCTCCCCCTTTTCCCATAAAACTGGAAACTTCTCTGCCATTACTCTACAAAAACTAGTATCTCTTATATCTTTATTAGGTAGCATTATACACTCCAAACCATTACTAATAATTGACTGCATCAGAATGGTATCATTCTGCTTTAAAGAGTCGTTAAATCCTAAATTATAAGACTCCTGATAAGTTTCCTGATAAAATTGATCACTACAACCCGGAATTTGTCCCAAAGAGATGTTAATTGCACTTTGGTCTAAGATTACGTTTTCTCTAATATATTGAGTAGACATAATTTTTCCCTCATCTTCCTTCACAAATCTTTTACCCATCAGATCTAACTTATCCTTGTTTTCCAGACACACCCATTTAATGAAAGAGATATCTTGTTTGATATCAAGTAACTGTTTAAACAAGAAAATATTAGAATTAAATGGATCTCTCAATACATTTACAATATCCCTTGTTAATCCCTCAAAATCAGGAACACTTCTATTCTCTGGACTCATTCTCCATGAGGTATTAGTATATTCAGCCCCATTCAAGTGATCTGAAACCTCCCTCGGTTGATTCTCCCCTCCTCCTGGGGACTTCACTTGTTTGTTTCCCTTTATATCACTTTTACTTGTATGAGATTCTTTCCCAGACTGAGTAATCTCAGTCTGCACAGGGTCACTCAGATCTTGCCTTAAAGTTTCTCTCATACTTTTCACCTCTGTGTCTAATATAGTCAGATTATGAAAAATATTTGAGTAATGAATTTTAGCATAATGAGTCTTGGGGGACTCCCCAATATCCCTACATTAGGGCAGACTGAGCCTATCTGCCATATTACTAATTAAGTCACATGAGGCCCCCACATTATTTGCAAAATCTGTTGTTGTTGTGAACTTTAAATTATCTTTTTTGTCATAAGTTGGAACAACACTAAAAAATTTCAGTATACCTTCATTTGGTGTAGATGCTAGTTGAATATCAACCTTTCTCCCTTTAAATTTCCTACTATTTTCTTGCGATATAAACTTATCACTGAATAAGTTATGTTTTTTACTAAGTGACCTCGCGGCCAATTTTTTTAAGGAAAGTGGGTTTTTGTGAATACCCTAAAACGATCTTCCTTGTTTAGCCAGACTTAAATTCTGACTAATGGGCATTTTACTTCTAGTAATTGGAGGCATACCAAAACAAAAAAAATAATTAAAAAAAAGTTTTAGATCCTCGAATGTTATGATATTATAATCCTCAAATGAACAATAGCAAGTCCAGCAAATCCGAGCAGCAGAATTTCAGTACGATTCCTCCACTGAAAAGGAAGTACTTCAAGCACCTCTCAATACAGTTCCTTTCTCTGAGGCAAATACTTCAAGCGCCAATCCAAATTTTGATCTCCGAGCCTTACAGTCTAGAATCTTGTAAAAAGGCCCAAGTTGAAAGTTAAATTCTTAGGCCAAAGACCAGGATTTATCAGGCTCTATGGCTCTACGGTAGTTCTAAAATCCCCAGCATAGTCTGTTGGAGGGCTCTAGTAACATGTAGTACATCACAGTCTCCGTAGTTTATTATATCCAGATAATACATTAAAAATGGAGAAAAAAGTACATAAGTAACAGGCAAATAGCAAAAAAAAAATCTAATATTAACATTTTTTATAACTAGTTACAAGTTATACCAAATAGAAAAGTCTCACAGACAACCTGCTACTTTATGACTTGTTGCTTAGTATATATTTAAGTGCCTATCGCATTCCTCTCTAAACAGCAAGAAATCCTGAGCTCCTAGACTCAGCCCATTATACTTAAAAAAATATATATATAAACCTACTTCTTAGAAGGAGAGCAGCTAAATATATTCATCGGGTAAATCCACACAAAAATAACAACTTGTGTCCTCGTGCACATTTGCATTAAATTTCGTAAAAGGCACGTAATTTAATAAACGAACATTTCCTGCACTGAGGGACAAGAACCCATCCTAAAGTGAGCTAAGAGCTGAAGAACACAAAGATATAACTTTACTCAGTGTCGCCCGTAAAAATGTAGTGTGCCGTCGATCTTCAGTCACAGAGAAAATCTGAGATAAGACGCCACTCATGCGTATTAGTACCTTGCTCTTGCGACACACATGATTGAAAAAAAGTGACTTTGGTGCGAAAAATAAAAACCGCTTAAACTTATATACTTAAAATAATCCTGTATGCATTAAAACACTAAAACACTAAAACATATGCACATCTCACGGGTCAAATCACAAACATAGATCATAAAAACCATAAAAATCATGCCCTAAATCCTAAAAAGATTTTAAAATTTTAATATTAAGCAGCAAAAACATAAGTGTCAATTTGAAGGAAGGAAGAATACTCAATTTTAATAAAGAGGAATGAAGCTTTATTTCTTGGTGCAGAGCCATTTCGACTGGCTGTTGTCCGTACTCCAAACCGGGGAATCCACCTCGGGAAACCCTCCCGGGTGCCACCTAATAGCAAACACCTCCGCCCCTTGTTTCTCACTCCTTCTTCTTCAATTCTTGTTTCTTCTTGGTTTCAAGGGGCCATATCCCTTCTCACATGCTGGTGTGGGCTCCTCCATCGTTCCTCTGGCTGCTGTCTGTGGGTAGTACTGTCACTGCCACCAGATAACACTGAGCCTCCAAACTGGAACAACACAGTGGGACCAACAGACCTCCTACTGGTTTCTCATTAGAGCATCATCAGGTGGAAAACTTGTCACTCAGAGTTCTTACTGGAGGTGATTGGGCTCTAATCCTTAAACGAGGTATGCTATATTCAGTAAATAATAGAGTGCGAGCTATACATTATAATGTTCTTCATCGGACCTGTTTTACCCCTGTCCTTGCACAGAAAATAGACCCAACAAAGTCTGACTTATGCACTAAGTGTAAAGCTGTGGAAGGTACCTTTTACCATATGATGTGGGCCTGCCCTAAAGTTGCTTCTTATTGACAAGAAATAGTTTCATTATTATCTAGAATAATTGGGATCCAGAAAAACTTAGACTTCATAGAGATACTTTTGTGGGGACCAGGGGTGGGGAGAGGCAGGGTGAAAGTGGAACCAACCTCTTTGGTGGTGACTGGTAAACAGATACTAGCAAGACCCTGGTGACTTGACACTGCTCCCACTATAGCGCAGTGGGTCCAGTCACTACTCAACTGTATGAAATTAGAACATACTCAATACTTAGTCAGAAATCAGCTAGACAAATATCAATTGATCTGGAACCCCCGGAAAAGGCCATAAGTGAAACTTGGTTCCCTGTATTTTAACAAGCCGTTGGTCATTCCTATGTATTTGTGATATGTACAATAAGATTTCTCACAACCTACTGTGAAAATGTTATATGCACTATTGGAAATCTTGTTTACTGGATAATATGGATCTTACTTTATAATGGCTATATTATTGTACTGCTGACAACTTGAAAATAAAGTTTACAAAAAACACAAAACATGCCAGACGTGGACTGGTGCCTCCCAGCAGCAGCAGCCAGGAGCAGATTTATCCTGCACTCAAACAATTGGTCATGGAACCAACTTGGCAAGAGACAATACTGGACCTGGTGCTCACAAATGGGGACAGTTTGACAGGGGTCATAGTGGGGGAGCACCTGGGGAACAGTGACCACCAGACACTGTGGTTTGAAATAACTGAATGGGCAGATCCCTGCCACACTAAAACATGTATCCTAGACTTTAGGAAGGCTGATTTTGGGAGAATGGGTAAATGCTTGGAAGAAGCACTAGCTGGAATGGGGAAGGAATTATGGGTGGAGGAACAGTGAGCAATATTTAAAACAGGGATAGCAAGGGCAACACAGTTATGAGTTAAGCAGGTTAGCAAGGGGAAAAGGAAGAGGAAACCCTAATGGTATTCCAAGGAGGTAGCAGAGAAAGTGAAAACCAAAAGGATTGCATTCAAGCACTACAAAAAGACACAGACAGAAGGAGCTAGGGAGAAGTACCAGGAGAAGCAAAGGGAAGCAGGGAGGGCAGTAAGGGAAGCCAAAGCTCAGACAAAAGAGTGGTGGTTAGAGGGGATCAAATCTTTTACAGGTACGTAAGAGAGAAAAGGAAGGCAAAGGGAGGAATAGTGAGGCTAAATGGTGAGGGCAAGAGAACAGACAGAACACCAGGAGGAAGGAGCTACTGTTATAACTAAAACTTCTCTACTGGGACTAAGAACTAGAAATGTTGTACTGGGGCCTTCAATTTAGGGTAAAAAAAAAAAGAGTTAGTGTGTTTGTCAGAGGTAGTTGAAGTAAATTATGTTATCTGTGTTATCTGTGTACTTATCTAGGTGCTCGTCACAAGTGCCAGAAGGGAATTGTTATCTGTGAAATTAACTAAGTGTAGAAAGATTTGCAAAGTAGGGGGAGTGGCTTAGCTAGAAGGAGCCAGGTTAAAACCAGATTTAAGCACTGCCCTAGATAGCTTCTGCCTGAGAACAGACAGAACACCAGGAGAAAGGAGCTACTGGTATAACTAAAACTTCTCTACTGGGACTATATTGCCCTCCCTCTTTCCTTCCCCTCCACCCTAAACCAGTTCTACTTTTATAGGCACAGGATTTAACTGACAACAGGAACTTCCTGTTTGGGAGCAGGAAGTGAGTGATCACAGAGCCACCAAAGACTCACCATCCTAGAAGGGCAAGAGTAACTCCCCCCCTAGCTGCTGGAGGTCTGACTCTAAGCAAGTAAGGAGACTACTGAGAAATATAGGAACTTCTTGTCTTAGAACAAGAAGATCAGGAGCTAAAAGGGCACAGAGGCAGTAAGTAAGTAGGGAAAGAAAAAAATAAACAAACAGAGGAAAGAGTAAGTATTCCAAACAACAGCTAGGGGGGCCAGAAAAAAGACATGATGCGAGTGGTGCAGTGCAGTGGCTGTGGAGCAGCAGTCTTCCAGGAGACATTCTGGAGGATGCAGTGTTGTCCCATCTGCAGGCACCTCTCTGGGCTGAGGGAGGAGGTTGCTCATCTCCAGGCTGAGTTGGCCAGGATTTGTGGGACCTCCTTTCCCACCCAGGGACCACCAGGGTCACTGCCGTTGCCTCAGAGGTTGCCAAGAAAGAGGAGCGGTTGGACCACTGTGGGCTCAGGGAGGGTGATAGTGGTGGAACAGAGGTGCATCCTTCCAGTTGTACCTCTCCACAATTTCTATGCCGTTCTGGAAAAGTGTGGTTCCTCTATGGAGGCGCCCACAGTGGAGACCGAGGAGGATGCTGGGAATCTCCACAAAGGAGACCCACAGGAGGCTGGCATGGGACCCCACAGGGGAAGGAAACAACTCCTGGTGGGGTACTCCATTGTTAGGAAGGTAGAACTGGGGGAGGAAGGGGAGAGGGAGGTAAGGTGCCTGCCTGGTACCATGGCTTGGAGGGACAGGGTCCCTCAGGATCACAGGAGAAGCTGCACAAGGGAGGGAGCTGGATGTCATTGTCCACCTAGGGACAAATGACCTGGCTAAGAAAGGGATCAGAGCAGTGCAAGAAGTGTTTGTGGAGATGGGGAGGGGACTTAGACAAACAGCCCACATGGTAACCTTCTCGGAGGTGCTGCCTGTCTATGGCACGGATGAGGCTAGGGTGCTTCACACCATGAGATTCAATCAGTGGTTGAAAAACTGGTGTGGAGCTCAGGGATTTGGCTTCATTGGGGACTGGGGGTCCACCTGGACGGATGCAGGCCTATACTGGTGTGATGGTCTGCATCTGTCCAGGAGGGGAACCAGGATCCTAGGTGATAGGTTTAAATACTTCATTGGCAAACATTTAAACTAGGCAAGGGGAGGCACTGGAAAGGAGCAGGGAAATCCTAGCCCCCAAAAATCAGGGTACTAAGTGAGGTAGACACCAACATAGAGATGTCAATAGGGAGACACGCAGGGGTAAATGGAGAAAGTGACAAACACAGTAAGGACAGGGATGGGGCAAAAAGGGATAAGGCCATCAAGAAATGGAGGGTAATGAGTACCAATGCCTGTAGTCTGGGCAACAAGCTCCCTGAACTGGTGGCCTTGATGGAAGAGGGATGCCTGGATATTGTAGCAGTCACAGAAACATGGTACACAGAGAACCATGACTGGGATGTTAACATACCATGGTACACAACCTACAGGACAGACAGGGAGGGCAGAAGAGGGGGCAGTAGCTCTCTATGTAATGGAAGGGATAAAAGCAACTGAACAAAAGAGTAAACAGGGAGGAGAGGAGGCACTGTGGGTCACCTTAGAGACTGGAAATGGCACCTCAATCTGCACAGGGGTTGTATACAGACCCCCATGTCAGGGGAAGAGAAGGGAATGGACAAGTATATGATAGAAGGCATACTTAGGATGGCAGAGAAAAGGGAGATCTTACTTCGAGACACAGCTCTTGCAGCAGGTAACACCATTAGGACTGAAGCTGGCAGGTGTCAGGACCCCACGGAAAACTTCTAGCTAGCTATCTTCATCGGGGACCACCCCCGACATCAGTCCCACCTCCGACGTCAGGCGTAGTACATAAGGGGGTGGTCCCGCCAGATTCCCCAGTTCTTTCCCGCTCGTCGACTTGCAAGTCTCGACTCTTGGTTCCAATTCAGCGCGGACAGCGTGGTAAAGTTTTCCTTTGGAAAATTCGTTTTTCTTCGGTCAGTTTATTGTCTGATGTCCTCTCAACCTCCAGTCATTCTTGAAGTGCTCCTGTGGGAAGCAGATACCTCTGAGGATCCGCTTTGACTCGAAGTCCGGTGCTTAGGCCCAGACCACGACACCGTCCTGCTCCTTTTGCCTTAGGTTTCAACAGCAGAACCCGGATCCATCGCCAGAAGGCCCTACAGGCGCTCCTGTTGAGAACAACTCAAGACCATGGCCTCCAGAGGATTCTTGGAGAAGGCCATAAACATTGGAGAAGCATAGGAGAAGGCCCCTTCCAGGTCCCCATCTAGGGCCTCTGATTCTCGTAGCTCGGCTCCAGGTCCGACCGCTCGCCTTCCCGGGCCAGTTCTCAGCCTCCCCCTGCTGCGGTGAGAAAATCTTCGGGCTCCTCTTCTCAGGCCAAGGCTTCCAGGCCTCCTTCATCTTCCAGGGCCCTGGTCAAGTCGGGGGACCACCACCATCACCACTAGTCGGGTTCCCGCCATTCTGAACCCGACATCAGGTCTGCCTCCTTGCCTCCTCCTTCTCAGCGAAAGACCAAGGAGCTCACCTCTCTTAAGAGACCGTCGGACCCGACGTTGGCCCGCCCGACATCGGCCTCTCACCACAGGTCCCCAGAGCCGTTGACTGCCAGACGACCATCACCGGCCAAGCCTACGCACCCCCGGACGCCGGTAGGGGGGCCGCCGATGCCTGTCAGATTGAGAAGAGGCCCGGCGCCTCCGACCGGCGTTGGTCAGGAGACCATTACAGGAGGAGTTGACACAGCCCGAGGACCAGACAGGCGACCCGGTCCTGTTGAGCCTCCCAGGGACCCTCCCGCAACCCAAGGCCCCTGTGGAGCCGGCGCGCGAACCGATGACCGACCGCCGGCGCCCGGTCCATCGTCGGGTCTTTCTTTCTCAGAGGTTAAGGAGCTTTCACTTACTGGTGGGATACCATCAAAGGACGTGGTCCCCCCCACCTCCTCTCCCACCTCCTCCTCCTCCTAGACGGTTACTTCTCCGGTTCCTCGCCCCCTTCTCCATCCGAGTCTGCAGGCGGTTACCTCCTCCAGGGCCCAGGATCCTCAAGGGAGACCAGATAAAAGGAGACCTCCGTCCAGATCCTCTTCTGGTCACCCAGCCCTAAGAGACCCAGAAGAGCCGCCCGTTCGCCTTGACGGAGGACACGGGATCAGTTTTCAACAGGATCTAGATCCCCATCTCCCTCCACATCCCTTCTCCGGACCCGTGAGCTCTAAGGTCTCCTCCGGATGACCCTTCATTCTCGGACATCATGAGACACATCCAAGAGAACATGGGATGGGATGCGGAAGAGTTAGACCCCAAAAGGCTACGCCTTGCGAAATATCTTTGGCAGAAGGACCCCAAGCCTGTGGTGGTGCCACCCTTGGTAGACACTTTCATGGACGTCACCAAGGCAGCATGGAAGCATCCACATTCACTCCTGGTAATGCTGAAGAAAGCTGACCGCCTGTGCAAGGCTCCAAAGGAAGACCAGTACTTGGCTCAGCATCCTCAGGCTGACTCTCTGGTCATAACAGCCTCTCATGACCGGTCCCAGAGACCGCAACATTTGAGCACTCTGCCACCGGACCCGGAGTCCAAACAGCTGGACGCTATGGGTAGGCGCACTTATGCTTCCGCTACTTGCTTCCGCTACTTGCACCATCAGATCTCTGAATTACTTAACCCACATGGTGCAGTTCCAAAATGCCCTGTGGGAGCAGGGTCTGGATCTGGCTGAGAAGTTGTCAGAAGGTGAGCAGAAGGAGGAGATGTTGCAGCTCTTCAGGACGGGTTCGGACGTGGGGACCCAAGTGCTACGAGCCGTGTACGACTCCGTGGACTCCTCGGCCCGAGCAGCAGCTTCAGGTGTTTGCCTCCGGAGGCACTCTTGGCTCCGTGTCTCCGGCTTTACCCCGGACGTCCAGAAAAACATCATGGACACCCCATTCGAGGGAGAAGTTCTCTTTGGTGAGCCCTCTGAGAGGGTCATCACCAAGCTTCAAGAGGCCGGGAAGGCGGTGAGGTCGGTCCAGGCGATGTACCGACAGAGGCTTAGTTCCTTTCATAGGAACCAAAGCCGTTTTCGTGGACAAGCACAGAGACAACAGTCCCACACTGGTCCACAACAGAGGGGCCCCGGCTCCCACAGAGCCCAGGGTAGACAGCTTGCGGGCCGAGGTCAATGCCCAGCTAAACCGGCCCAGGCCGCAGGCCCCTCCGCCACCACAGCCTGACTCCTTTCCGGCCCTCGCCCCTCAGGATCAACGGGACATCAAGGTCGGGGGTCGCATTGCGAATTACCTGCCAGGATGGCAGTCCATAACCACCGACCGGTGGGTGCTTCAGTTGGTCAAAAGAGGCCACTTTATAGAATTCGCAGAAAAGCCACCCTCGAGGCCTCCTCTGCTGTCCCGTTACTTGGGTCAGCACAAGCCTCTGATCAGACAAGAAATACTCGCGCTCCTGCAAAAGGGGGTGACAGAGTATGTCCCAGAGAACCAGAGAGGATACGGGTATTACTCCCACTTCTTCCTGGTTCCAAAGAAAACAGGAGACCTCCGTCCGATTCTGGACCTCAGCGACCTCAATGTGTCGGTCGCCTACAAAAGATTCCGCATGGTGACTCTTCCGAGTCTTATTCCCATGCTAAAGAGGGATGCATTTTTAGCGTCCCTAGACATGCAGGATGCATACTTGCACATCCCTGTAGCTCAAGCGCACAGGAGGTTCCTGCGCTTCAAGTTCCTCGGCCACCATTTACATAGATACATAGATACATAGACAGTGTCAGCAGATAAGGGCCTATGGCCCACCCAGTCTGCCCATTTGAGCTTGTAAGTTCAGTTTGTTTTCCTAGAAGTCTGTTGCTCCTTACCCCTGACCTCCAGAATTACTTTATGTCTATCCCATGCATTCTTAAATCCCGTGATTGTTTCAGCCCCCACCACTTCCTCTGGCAGGGTGTTCACTTGTCCACCACCGTTCTGTGAAGAAATTCTTTCTCATGTTTCCTCTGAATCGTCCTCCTCAACTTCATCCCATGCCCTCTAGTCCTGGAACATCTTTTTCACTTAAAATAGTGTTTTCCTGCACCTGTTCCTCCTGTAAGATACTTGTATGTCTCTATCATATCCCCTCTTTCTCCTCTCCTTCAGGAGTACATGTTCAGTTCCTTCAACTGTCTTCATAGGACTTGTGATGCAATCCATGCACCATCTTTGTTGCCCTCCTCTGAACCTTCTCTACCCTGTCTATGTCCTTACGTAGGTATGGTCTCCAGAACTGTACACTGTACTCCAGGTGGGGCCTCACTAGTGTCTTGTATAGCGGAATTATGACCTCCTTTTCCTGCCGGTGATGCCCTGCCTATACATCCCAGCATCCTATTTGCTTTACCTGCTGCCTTGTCACTGTTTTCCTACCTTGAGGTCATCAGAGATGATAACCCCAAGATCCCTTTCCTGCTTGGTGCATGCTATATCCTCACCCCCAACTGATATATTGTGCCAGGGTTTTGTGCCCCATATGCATTATCTTGCACTTCTTTGCATTAATTTCAACTGCCAAACTCTGACCATTCTTCAAGTTTCTGCAGGTCGCTTCTCACTCTGTCTACACCCTCTGGTGTGTCTACTCTGTTACAGAGCTTCGTGTCATCAGCGAACAGTGAAATTCTGCCTTCTAGGTCCCACGCAATGTCACTGATGAAGATGTTGAATAGGACCGGTCCCAGCACTGATCCCTGTGGTACCCCACTGGTCACTTTTCCTCTGTGGAGTGACAGCCATTTACCACCACCCTCTGTGTCCTGCCACCCAGCCAGTTACCTACCCACCACACTACTGTCCTGCCCACCCCATATTCCCCAGTTTGTGTAATAGTCTTCTATGTGGCACAGTGTCAAAGGCCTTGCTGAAGTCCAGATAGAGCCATGTCCACTGCCCTCCCTGATCCACCTCCCTAGTCACCCAGTCAAAAATTCAACAAGGTTGGTCTGACATGACCTCCCCTGGTGAAACCATGCTGCCTTGGGTCCTGTAGGCCGTGACAACCAAATGTTCCACCAATCTCTCCTTCAGTAGTGCTTCCATGATCTTCCCCACTACCAGAGTGAGGCTGACTGGTCTGTAGTTCCCTGCTTCTCTTTGTTCCCACTTTTGTAGAGGGACTACATCTGCTGTCCTCCAGTCTTTGGGTACCTCCCCTGTTTCAAGTGATCGGCTAAACAGGATAGCCAGAGGTTCAGCCACCACCTCTCTTAGTTCTTTAAGGACCCTGGTGCACCCCATCTGGCCCCATTGCTTTATCAACTCTTATTACTTCCAGTTCCTTCAGGACCCTTTCTCGTAAAGGGACTTGTGTCCATTCTGCACCATTCTCACCCTTGTACTCCCTTCAGACCCATTACCCTCCTCTTTCTCAGTAAAGACTGAGCAGAAATACCTGTTCAATATGTCAGCTTTACTGTTGTCATCCTCCGCGGCTCCCATCCTCCCCTTCAGTCTCACTATCCCTCCCTTTGTCTTTTCTTTTTCCTTATGTACCTGTAAAGGTTTTGTCCCTCTACCCACTGATTTTGCAATGTGCTCTTCTGTCTGAGCTTTGGCTTCCTTACTGACCTCCTGCCTCCCTTTGCTTCTCCTGGTACTTCTCCCTATCCCTTCTGCCTGTGTCTTTTGTATTGCTTGAATGCAATCTTTTGGCTTTCACTTTCTTTGCTACCTCTTTGGAAAACTATAATGGTCTCCTCTTCCTTTTCCTCTTGCTAACCTGCTTAATGCATAATTCTGTTGTTCTTGTAATCCCCATTTAAATACTGCCCACTGTTCCTCAACCCCTGATTCCTGTCCATTCCCTTAATGCCTCTTTCAAGTATCTCCCATTTTCCCAAAGTCTGCCCCCTAAAATCCAGGATACGTGTTTTGTGTGGTTTGGTTCTGCTCTTTCTGTGATTTCAAACCACAATGATGGTCACTGTTCCCAGGTGCTCCCCACTGTTACCCCCATCACACTGTCCCTGTTTGTGAGCACAAGGTCAGTATTGCCTTCTGCTGAGTTGGTTCCATGACCAGCTGCTTGAGAAGGCACCCTGAAGGAGTCAGGGTAAATCTGCTCCTAGTTGATGCTGCTGCTGGGATGCTCCAGTCACGTCTGGAATATTGAAGTCTCAACCAGTACTACCTCACCCTTGTCTGCCATCCTTTGGATGGCTAGCATCAACTCCCAATCTGTTTCTTCCTCCTGGACTGGTGGTCTATAGACCACACCTGTTCGGATGGCTGTCCCCATTTTCCTTTCCAGCTTAACCCACAGTATCTCTCCCCATTTGTTCCTCCTGGATCTCTGTGGCCCTTATGTCATTTTTCACATACAGTGCCACTCCTCCTCCTTCCTGCCTGCTCTGTCTCTTCTGAATATGTTGTAGCCAGGTATGGCCATCTCCCAGTCGTGGTTATCATTACACCAGGTTTCAGTGATGGCCACAATGTCCAGGTCTGACTGCACCATGACAGCCTCCAGATCTTCCATCTTGTTGCTAAGGCTCCTGGCATTTGCCGCATGGCTTTCCATGATTTGACCTCCCTAGACTGTTTCATTGTTCTACTCCAGCCCTTCCTTGGTTGTCATTTATCCCTGGTTCTCCTTGCTGTCTGCCCTTCTGCTGAATTTTGCCCCTTTTCTGCTTATCCACCTCTTGGGCACTAATCTCCATCTTTTGCACACTGCTTTGCAGAGATAGCCACTCCTCTGGTTCACTGGTTCCACTGCTAGCTGTGGGAGGTGAGCAAGTAGGTACCCTCCTTGCTGGCCTGCCACCCCTTTGCTAGTTTAAATGCTTGTCAATGTAGCATTTAAACTTATCATTGAGTCTTGGATTCCCCTCAGGATGGATGCAGGCCGTCGAAGCAGAACAAACCTCCATCCTCCAGGTGGGCCCCAGTCACCAATGAATCAAACCCTTCCTCACAGCACCAATTCTTCAACCATGAGTTAAAGTTCCTGGTGCATGCACTCCTATGCTCTCCCTTGCCTCTCACAGGTAGTACTTCTGAGAAAGTGACAGAAGTAGCTACTTGCTTGAGACCCCCCCCAGTTTCCTAAACTCTTCCTGAACTTCCTTTGGCTCCCCATTTGCCAGGTCATTAGTACCTAGGTGGATAATGACATCCAGCTCACCCTCCCGTCTTGCCTTCCCAGTGATCCCCAGGATCTTCCTTCCATCCCTCCGTGCCGTGGCACCTGGTAGGCACTTCACCTCCCTGTCCTCCCCCTCCTGTGTTCCTAGCTGGATCCCTCATAAAAAAGAAAGTATAGTGTCACTAAAAGCCCACAATCTAAGTTTAAAAGAAAAATAGCAATTACCAGTTACTCTAAGGCACTGAATTGAATAAGTTTCCTTCCTTCCTTCCCCTTCTGGCTTCTTCTGAGAAAAAAAAAAAATGGCACTTCCATTTGGACTGTCATCGGCCCCCAGGGTCTTTACCAAATGCATGGCAGTCGTGGCCGCGTCTCTAAGGAGACAGGGCCATTATGTGTTCCCGTATTTGGACGATTGGCTTCTCATGGCTGCCTCCAGAGAGGCGTTGTTAATGGCTATCCAGAGTACCCAGAATCTGTTTCGGTCTCTAGGCATCTTAATCAATTACAAGAAGTCTCTCCTGGTACTTCGCAGAAACTGCAGTTCATAGGCGCAGTCCTGGACACCGTTCAGGGAAGAGCATTTCTGCCAGATGACAGAGCGGAGCACATCAGATCCCTCATCAGGGATCTTTCGTCGAAGAAGACCATCCCAGCCAGGTCGGTCCTTCGCTTGCTCGGACACATGGCTGCGGCCATTCCGACCGTCCCTTTCGCAAGGCTCCACATGCAGGTAACTCAGTGAATGCTCAAGGTGTAATGGGACCAAAGGCAAGACCATATGCAGCATCCGGTCAGAATCATGAACGCCGTGATTCGAGACTGGCAATGGTGGCTAGACCCAGGGACACTCTCTACGGGTGTCGCCTCAGGACTAGGGTGGGGTGCACACCTGGACGGGGTGAAGTCCCAGGGAATGTGGACCCCTCAGGAGGCTCACCTTCATATCAACGTTCTAGAGATGAGGGTGGTCCTTTATGCCCTGCAGGCATTTCAGTCAGAGATCCCGTCGAGTACTCTCCTGCTCTAGACAGACAACACGGCGGTGATGTATTACCTCAACAAACAAGGAGGCGCACACTCTTACCCCCTTTGCAGGGAGGCTATGAGGGTGTGGGATTGGGTATCCGACACGGCGCGAACCTGATCACAGTACATGTTCCCGGGGTGGACAACACAATTGCAGATGGCCTGAGTCGTTCCCAGGCCAGAGTCCACGAGTGGGAACTTCTTCAGGAGGTAGCAGAGGATCTGTTTCTTCAATGGGGCACTCCAGAACTGGACTTATTAGCTTCCCCATCCAAAGCAAAACTGCCCAATTTTTGCTCACTAGATCCAGGGCCTGGTGTTTTCTGGAGGGACGCATTGTCCCTCTCCTGGGCGGACAGATTCCTCTACGCTTTCCCTCCCTTCCTGTTGATCCAGAGAGTTCTTCTCAAACTGCGCAGGGAGCATGCAACAATGATCCTGGTGGCCCCTTTCTGGCCCAGACAGATCTGGTTCCCTTTGCTAATACAGCTATCCCGGGAAACCCTGCTCCCGTTGCCATTCAGCTCTCATCTCTTGTCTCAGGAGGAGGGTTCACTGGTCCATCCGGACTTACGCTCACTGAACCTGCATGCATGGCTCCTAGAGACATAGTCATTTTGCGACACAGGGTCTCACAAGAGGTTGCAGAAGTTCTTTCTGCAGCCAGAAAGCCGGCAACGCATGCAACGTACGCCATGAAATGGTGCCATTTTTGTCTATGGTCGCAAGCACGCGGCCTTTCCCCTTTAGGTTGTCCAGTGAAAGCGGTGTTAGAGTACCTGCTCTCCCTTTTCCGTTCGGGTCTCGCCTACTCCTCTATTAAGGTGCACCTCTGTGCCATTTCAGCTTATCACCTTCCGGTGGGACAGCGCACAGTGGCACAATTAGATGCCTGTCGAGAATTCCTGAGAAGGGTGTTACATCTTAGGCTGCCCATTAAAGACCCAGTGCCTCCATGGGACTTATTCTTTGTCCTGGAGCAACTCACGCTCCCCCCCTTTGAACCTGCCGCGGATTGCGAGCTGCGTTTTCTGTCGTGGAAAACCTTGTTTTTAGTTGCTGTTACGTCAGCGAGAAGAGTTTCCGAGCTTCATGCTCTCATGTGTAAGGAGCCTTATTTGATTTTTCACCAGGACAGAGTATCCCTGAGGACGAATCCTAAATTCTTGCCTAAGGTGGTCTCCACACTCACTCTCAATCAGGACATTGACCTGCCCGTCTACTTCCCTAATTATTCTAATAGAGAAGAGGCTCTGCTCCACACCCTGGATGTTCACCGCAGCTTAAGGTACTACCTGAACAGAACTAAGCAGCTTCGCAAGTCAGAGCAACTTTTCATTTCCTTTTCTGAAAGGATGATGGGCCAACCAGTATCGAAACAGTCCCTTTCTCGCTGGCTTGTCCAGTGCATATCACACTGCTATGATATCAAACAAAAGCCCCTCCCTGGTTCAGTCCGGGGCCATTCCACTAGAGGGGTGGCCACCTCACTGCAACATATTAACGTCTCCCACCTCTGCCATTTTGTGCTGCAGCCACTTGGAGCTCTGTACATACCTTTATCAGGCATTATAGTCTGGACATCGCTTCACGGCGAAGAGCCGGCTTCGGCCTGGCTGTGCTACAGGGTCTCCTGTCCTAGAATCAGGACTTGGAATGGACTTTCTAGTTTCCTCCTCCCAGAGTGTTTGCAAGCGCTACTGCTTGGGAATCAGTCCTAATGGTGTTACCTGCTGCAAGAGCTGTGTCTCGAAGTAAGATAGTACAGTTACGTAGAACTTACCGTAACAGTAGATCTTCGAGAACAGCTCTTAGCAGCTAGCTATCCACCTTCCCCTTGGAGGCATGGCTTCTCAAGCCTTTTTAACAGGGACTTATACCTTTGTCTTCTGACGATGGATCCTCGGTCTCCATTTTGATGTCATCCTGCGGCCGGAAGTCTCCGGCGGAGAACTGGGAGATCTAGGCGGGACCGCCCCTTATATACTCGCCCCTGACCTCGGGAGGCGGGACCGGCGTCGGGGGCAGTCCCGCTGAAGATAGCTAACTAGAAGTTTTCGTGGGGTCCTGATGCCTGCGGCTTCAGTCCTAATGGTGTTGCCTGCTGCAAGAGCTGTTCTCGAAGATCTACTGTTACGGTAAGTTCTTACGTAACTGTACTATACTGTTGATGGGGGACCTTAATATGCCAGATGTTAACTGGAGCACCTTTGCTGCAGCCACATCCAAAAGCAGGGCCATTCTTGATGCCCTTAAGGTGGCATGCCTCAGACAGCTAACATAGAAACATAGAATTTGACAGCAGATAAGGACTGCTTGGCCCACGTAGTCTGCCCATTTTCCTACCTAACAGATAAGCTGCAGATCCTAGTTAACCAACAGCTTACTTCCTCTTACCCCCCACTAGGACTGCCTTATGCCCGTCCCATGCATTCTTGAAGTCCCCCACTGTTCTTGACTCCACAGCCTCCTCAGGAGGCTGTTCCATCATCCACAACCCTCTTAGTGAAAAATACTTCTCCATTACCCCTGAGCCATCCCTCCTCTATCTTCAAATTGTGCCCTTTGTTCTTGCACATCTCTTTTCTGGAAGATGCTACCTCTTGGACTTTGTTAATTCCTTGAGTACTTGAAAGTTTCTATCATGTCCCCTTGCTCCCTTCTTTCCTCAAGAGTATACATATTAAGCTCCTTTAGTCTTTCTTCGTATGTCTTCTGGTGCAGACCCTGCACCATTTTGGTTGCCCTCCTCTGGACAGTCTCCACTCTGTCTATGTCTTTGTGGTGATGGGGTCTCCAGAACTGCACACAGTACTCCAGATGGGGTCTCACCAACTGTCTGTACAGAGGGATAACAACTTCCTGTTTTCTACTATTGATGCCTCTTCCTACCATCCCAGTATCCCCCAACCTTCCTTACTGCCTTCTCCACATTGCTTGCCCACCTTTTGGTCATCTGATATAATTACCCCAGGTCCCTTTCTGTTTTTACTGTTGTCAGTATCTCACCCCCATTGCTGTACCTTCCCCTGGGTTTTTGTTTCCCATGTGCATTACCTTGCACTTCTTTGCATTGAATCTGAGGCTGCCATACATTTGACCATTCCTCCAACACTTGCCAAGTCCTTCCCATCCTTTCACTCCATCTTGTGTATCAACCCTGTTGCAGATCTTTGTGTCATTTGCAAAGAGACATACTTTCCTTCAGTTCCTCTGCAATGTCACTTATAAAGACATTAAAAGGACCGGTCCCAGTCTGAACCCTCACGGTACCCGCTTAGTAATCCTCCTTTCATCACTGTATACGTCATTTACTACTACCCTTGCGTCCTGTTGTCTAGCCAATTTTTTATCAGGCTACACCTTGGGACCCACTCAAGGCTGGCTATCTTGTGTATTAATCTTTGTGTGGGACTGTATCAAATGCCTTGCTAAAATCTAGGTAGGCCATGTCCACAGCCCTTCCTGGTCTACTACTTTGGTCACCCAGTCAAAGAAATCTATTAGATTCATCTGACATGACCTTCCCATCCTGAATCCATGCTGCCTTGGGTCCTGTGCCCCACTGGCCTCTAGGTACTCAACAATTCTTTCCTTCAGAAGTGATTCCATCATTTTCCCTACCACTGAGGTCAAACTAACTGGTCTGTAGTTTCCTGCCTCTGTCCTGCTCCCACTTTTGTGAAGAGGAATCACATCTGCCCTCCTCAGTCCTCGGGTACCACCCCATCCTCCCATGATTTGTTAAAGAGAGTAGTCAAGCGGTGTCACTAGTTCTACCCTTAGTTCTTTTAGAATTCTTGGGTGAATCCCATCAGGCCCCATTGCTTTGTCCACCTTCAATTTTATTAGTTCTTTCAGAACCCTTTCTTCTGTAAATGGACTGGTATCGACACCCGTCTTCAGAGTGTTTCTCTTGTTTGGCTTAGGTAACTCCCCCTCCTCTTCCTTTGTGAATACTGAGCAGAAATATTCATTAAGTATCCCTGCTTTTTCACTGTCACCCTCTACCCATATTCCCTCCCCTTAATTAAGCTTCAGTATCCCTCCTTTGGTCTTTCTTCGCTCCCTAATGTACCTATAAAAGGTCTTATCCCCTTCTTAACAGAATTGGCTATCCTTTCCTCGGTTTGGGCCTTTGCTATTCTGACTGCCTTCCAGCCTCTTTCTGCTTTAACTGATAAGTTCTCTGTCCTGCTCCTTCTGTGTTTCCTTATATTTCCTGAATCTGTCCTTTCTCCTTAACCTTCCCTGCCACCTCTTTTGTGAATCATAGCGTTTTTTCCTTCATTGTGTTTTATTGATTTGCTTTACACAAAGGCTTGTGCCTCTGTGATAGCTGTTTTGATCACTCCCATTGTTCCTCCCCCCTCCTTCTTGCCTGTTTGCTAGTGCTTTTCTGAGGCACTCTCTCATTTTCCCAAAGTCAGCCCTCCTAAAGTCCAATACTCTTGCTTTTGTATGGCTTGATTGTATGGCTGTGTTTATTGTGAACCACACTGTTTGGTGGTCGCTTGTTCCCAGATGGCTACCCACTTCTAAATCTGAGATGCTTTCTCCATCCATTTGAAAGTACCAAGTCTAAGATTGCTCCCTCCCAAGTGGGTTCCAATACTAGCTGTCTGAGGCATGCCCCCGTAGGGCATCAAGAATGACCCTGCTCTTGGATGTGCCTGCAGCAAAGGTGCTCCAGTTAACATATTGCATATTCAGGTCCCCCATCAACAATATCTCCCTTTTTCTGCCATTCTAAAAGCCTTCCTATCATTTCCTTATCCATTCCCTCCCCTGAGATGGGGTCTGTATACAACCCCCATGCGGATTGTGGTGCCATTTCCTGTCTCAGGGTGACTAGCGTGCCTCATCTGCTCCCTGTTTACTCTTTTAGTTCTGTGGCTTATCCTTCCTTTACATGAGAGCTACTCCTCCTCCTCTTTACCCTCCCTGTCCCTCCTGTAGATTGTGTATCCTGGTATGTTGACATCCCAGTCATGGTTCTCTGTGTACCATGTTTCTGTGACTGCCACAATATCCAGGCAATCCTCTTCCATCAAGGCCACTAGTTCAGGGAGCTTGTTACACAGACTACGGGCATTGGTACTCATCACCCTCCACTTTTTGATAGCCTTTCCCCTTTTAGCCCCATTTCTGTCCTTACTGCCTTTGTCTTTTTTTACATTTAAATCTGTTCTGATCCCTAATAACTTTTGTACCTTGGTGTTTACCTCACTAATCACCATGTTTTGTGGGGGGAGGCTCGAATTTCCCTGCTCCTTACAGTGTCTCCCCCTTGGCTAGTTTAAATGCTTGCCAATGAAGCATTTAAGCCTCTCACCTAGGATCCTGGTTCCCACCTGGACAGATGCAGACCATCGCACCAGTATAGGTCTGCATCCCTCCAGGTGGCTCCCCAGTCCCAATGAAGCCAAAACCCTGAGCTCCACACCAGTTTTTCAACCACTCATTGAATTCCCTGGTGAGAAGTGCCCTAGCATCTCCCTTGCCATAGACAGGCAGCACCTCTGAGAAGGTTACCGTATGCACTACTTGTCTAAGGCCCTTCCCATCTCTAAACTCCTCTTGCACTGCTCTGATCCCATTTCTAGCCAGGTCATTTGTCCCTAGGTGGACAATGACATCAGCTCCTCCTCGTACGCTCCTCCCATGATCCTGAGGATTCGCTTTCTGTCCTCCAAGCCGTGGTGCCAGGAAGGCACCTTACCTCCCTCTCCCTTCCTCTCCCATTTCTACCCCCTAATGATTGAGTCCCCACCACATGGTTGTTTCCTTCCCTGTGAGGTCCCATGCCACCCTCCTATGGGTCTCCTTTGTGAAGGTTCCCAGCATCCTCCTTGGTCTCCACTGCAGGTGCCTCCACAGAGGAACCACTATCCACCAGAAGAGTGAATGAATTGTGGAGAGGTACAGCTGGAGGGATGCAGCTCTGTTCCACCACCCTCTCCCTCCTTGAGCCCACCCTGGTCCACCTCTCCTCTTTCTTGGCAACCTCTGAGGTAGTGGCATTGGCCCTGGTGGTCCCTGGGTGGGGGAGGAGGTTTCACGAATCCTAGCCAGGTCAGCCTGGAGACGGGCAACCTCCTCTCTCAGACAGAGAGGTGCCTGCAAATAGGGCAACATCGCAGCCTCCAGAATGTCTCCCGAATACTGCCGCCCCACAGCCACTGCACTGCACCACTCCTATTATGTCTTATTTTGTGTCCTCTCTACTGTTTCTCTGGATGCTTATTCTCTCCTCTCCTTACAGCTCTCACCCTTCCTGTTCTGGGACAGCAACTTCCTATCTTCTTCAGTAGCCTCCTTCTTTCTTGCTCAATATCAGACCACCAGCAGCTGGGGGGGGGGGAGTGAGCTACTTTTTTTACTTTAGGGTTGAGAAAACCAATGGTTCTCTATGATCATTTCCTTCCTACTGCCAAACAGGAAGTTCCTGTTGACAGTCAAATCCAGTGGCTATAAAAGTAGAACTGGCTTTGGGTGGGTGGGTGGGTAGAGGGTGGGATGGAGGGCAATTAGTAAGAAAAAGGCTAGCAACAGGAAGTTGTAATTTGACTCACCTGCTTTTATAGTGTCTAAACCACACCCCAGGTAAGCTCTCTTTCCTCCTACTGGTTTAGCAAAGTCAGCTGATACAGTACCCTTCTCTGCACAGAACACACACTGACTTTCTTTCTTTTTTTAACCCTAAATAAGACCCCTTCTACTTCTAATAAAGTTATCTGTCTACTTAATCTTAACAGACACTGACTCCTGCTGAGATATACGTTTTAAATTAATAAGAAAATGTAGGTTCTTTTAGTTAGCTGCTTTCTGCTCTACAAGCAAGGCTAGCAACAGCTAGTTTTGGAACCTACTCATGAAGGAGCAATCTTAGACCTCATACTCTCAAATGGGGACAGTGAGAGGATCTCAGATCTCTGAAGTGGGTAGCCATTTGTTAACAAGTGACCACCAAACAGTGTGGTTCACAATAAACTCAGCTACAGAGTCAAGCCATACAAAAGTGAGGGTTCTGGACTTCAGGAGGGTTGACTTTGGCAAAATGGGAGAGTGCCTTAGAAAAGCACTAGCAAACAGGCTAGAAGGAGGGGTGGAGCAACAATGGGGAAATATCAAAACTGCCATCACAGAAGCAACACGCCTTTGTGTGAAGCAAATAAATCAAAACAAAAGAAAAAGCCACTATGGTTCTCAAAAGAAGTAGCAGTGAAGGTTAGGGAGAAAAATATAGCATTTAGGAAGTACAAGGAAACACAGAAGAAGCAGGACAGAGTTAAGGCAGAAGGAAGCAGGGAGGGTAGTCAGAATAGCAAAGGCACAAACAGAGGAAAAGATAGCCAACTCAGTTAAGAAGGGGGATAAAACCTTTTATAGGTGTAGCAGGGAGCATAGAAAGACAAAGGGAGGTATAATGAGGCTGAATAGAATGGATGGTGGGTGGGCAGAGAGTGACAGTGAAAAAGCAGGGATACTGAATGAATACTTCTGTTCAGTATTCACAAAAGAGGAAGTGGGGGAGGTGCCTAATCCAATTAACAGAAGCACTCTGGAGAGGGGGGTTGATCCCAGTCCTTTCACAGAAGAAAGGGTTCTGAAAAAACTTCTAAAACTGAAGGTGGACAAAGCAATGGGGACAGATGGAATTCACCCCGGAATCCTAAAAGAATTAAGCAGAGAACTAGTGACACCACTGTCTACCCTTTATAACAAATCATGGGAGGATGGTGTGGTACCTGAGGACTGGAAGAAGGCTGATGTGCTTCCCCTTCACAAAAGTGGGAGCATTACAGAGGCAAAAAACTATAGACCTGTCAGTTTGACCTCTGTGGTAGGGAAGGTGATGGAATCACTTCTGAAGGAAAGAATTGTAGAGTACCTAGAGGCCAGTGGGCAGGGCCGTAGTAATGGGGGGAAAAGTGGGGATGTTGTCCGGGGCCCCGAGCTCAGGAGGGGCCCATCTGAGGAGCTGGCATTACCCCTCGCATTAGCTGGTTTGGGAAACAGGGGCCCATTTCAAGTGACTTGTCCGGTGCCCCAAAATTCATAGCTGCAGCCCTGCCAGTGGGGCACAGGACCCAAGGCAGCATGGGTTCACAGCGGGAAGGTCATGTCAGATGAATCTAATTGATTTCTTTGACTGGGTGACCAAAGTAGTAGACCAGGGAGGGGCTGTGGACATGGCCTACTTAGACTTTAGCAAGGCATCTGACACAGTCCCACACAAAAGATTAGTAGTCAAATTAACCAGCCTGGGAGTGGGTCCCAGGGTGGTAGCCTGGGTAAAACATTGGCTGAACAACAGGACACAGAAGGTAATTGTAAATGGAGTCCACTCTGAAGAAAGAGGGGTTACTAGTAGGGTACCACAGGGTTCAGTACTGGGTCCAGTCCTTTTTAATGTCTTTATGATTGACATTGTAGAGGGACTGGAAGGACAAGTATGCCTCTTTGCAGATGACACAAAGATCTGCAAATGGGTTGATACACAAGGAGGTGTGGAAAGGATGAGAAGGGACTTGGCAAGGTTGGAGGAATGGTCAGAAGTATGGCAGCTTGGATTCAATGCAAAGAAGTGCAAAGTAATGCACCTGGGAAACAAAAACCCAGGGGAAGATTACACAATGGGGGGGGGTAGTAACAACAACAAAAATGGAAAGGTGCCTGGGGGTAATCATATCAGATGACCTTAAGGTTGGCAAGCAATGTGAGAAGGCGGTAGGGATGGCTGGGGGGATACTGGGATGTATAGGGAGAGGCATCACTAGCAGAAAACAGGAAGTTGTTATTCCCCTGTACAGACTGTTGGTGAGACCCCATCTGGAGTACTGCATCCAGTTCTGGAGACCCCATCTCCACAAGGACATAGACAGGATGAAGGCAGTTAAGACGAGGGCAACTAAAATGGTGCAGGGTCTGCAAGAGAAGCCATACAAGAAGAGGCTAAAGGAGCTTAATATGTATATCCTTGAGGAAAGGAGGGAGAGGGGGGACATGATAGAAACATTTAAGTATCTCAGTGGAATCAACAAAGTCCAAGAGGGTAGCATATTTCAGAAAAAGAGATGTGCAAGAACAAGGAGATACAATTTGAAGATAGAGGGGGGACGGCTCAGGGGCAATGTGAGGAAGTATTTTTTCACAGAGAGGGTGGTGGACGCATGAAACAGCCTTCCTGAGGAGGTTGTGTGGTCTAAAACTGTGGGAGAATTCAAGAATGCATGGGACAGACATAAGGCAATTGTTGTGGGGGGTAGGAAGAAATAGGCTGTTGGTTAAATAGGATCTGTAGCTTATCCTCTAGGTAGGGAAATGGGCAGACTAGGTGGGCCAAGCGGTCCTTATCTGCGGTCAAAGTGTAGCACCCATATGCTCCATTTTTGTAGCATGGATATACATAGGGTATCTACGGGTTCGGGGAAGGATGAGGCTACTTGGCACAAGAGGCCTAGGTTTGACTATTCTGCACAGGGGCACCCAAGTAAATCCAACTACAGGAAGCAATAACTGTAATGTCCAAAACCAGAATTGGGATTTTTCAGTGTGGCTTTATTTATTAACTCACTGAACATAAACAAAGCTCTGTATGGTCCCCCACAGGGCTACGTAACTGTAATGCAGATTAGAGGTTAAACACAGCGGTCCATTGGAGAATGAACACTACAACAGTTGTCTGGCTTTGGACCCACCAGGCACTCAGCCCAGACTTTGCATGCGCATTGGATACACAGCCTGACTGGCCCGGCTCCCCTGCCGGCCACTCGACTGACGGTCCATTGGAGAATGAACCCAAACTCTATTTGGAAAGACATCCCATCAAACAAGGAGGCTCCCAAAACTGTGGCTCCCCACACCACTTGAAGTCTGCGACTCCTAGAGAGATTTTGTTTTCGTAATTCCAATTCGAAACTCCCATCAAACAAGGAGTATGTTCCCATCCTGTGGCTCCCCACACCACTTAGAGTCTGTGACTCCTAGAGAGATTTTCAAGTTGCGACCCACGCCTGGGTACCCACCCCATCACTGGCCAAGCGCATGAGGCAAGTAGCAAAAACACAGAAGAAATCCGTAGAGGTGGACCTGGTTACTAAAGATGGGGATCTATCCACCTCCAGCTCCCACAACCCATACCCGGCCATTTCTCTGGACACACAGAACTTTAGACTTTAAAACTGTAGATTGACGGTGGATGACCTGAAGCACCCCCTCTACAATGAACTTTAACTCTTTAAACAGATGACTGCTCTATTTGTTTGTCCTACTTGACATAGTTCTCCCAAATAGCAGTCCCCAATACTTGAAATCCAACTGAAGAAAAGAAGTTGTTTGCCCCTTCCAATGAGGCCAAACACTCACCCATTCGTTGCAGGTGCCCCACAGGTGAAGAAATGTAACTTTGCTGTTATACATGAACAGACTGAACTTAAATTAAAACAGGCAGCTTTCTTCCCAAGGTGGGAGAAGGGATTGCCCTGGAACCCACAAGAACTTTCCTCACCCCGAGGAGAGGGTAAACAGACACTACTGGTGTCCTTCTTGTTTCTTAAGGACAAACTGAAGACTTTTCTCTGAGAGAGAAATCACACTGCACAATAATGCTTCCTTCTTGCTTAAGGACAAAGGAAGACTGACTTTGAATTCCCAAGATTCTAGAACTACTCTGAGCTGAAGATTCCAACTGTGGCTCATGCAGCTGTGACAATTCTATTATGATGTCATCCCTCTAGTCTCAGCTGTGACTGAGGACAGAGTGAGACAGTGTGAAACCCATTTAACTGGAGTTCCACAAGCTGCCTTCCCTGCCTACCACTAGGTCTTACTGGGATTCTAGTAACCCCAGGTAACAAAGGGGTTACAAAAGACTATGTTTCTATGTAAGAGTAGTGTTGAGGATGACAACAGTAAAGCAGACATACTGAACAGATATTTCTGTTCAGTCTCTACAGCATAAGGGGCATGTAGCGGGCCAGAAGGGAGTAAAAAGGGGAGGGGAGGGCACATAAATAGATACAAATCCCTTTCCACAGGAAAGGGTCCTAAAGGAATTGGAAGGAATATTAGTTGATAAAGCTATGGGCCTGCATGGGGTGCACCACAGGGTGCTGAGGGAGCTCAGAGAAGTGGTGGCTAAACCTTTGGCGACCCTGTTTAGCCAATAACTGGAAACAGGTGAGGTGCCAAAAGACTGGAGAACAGCTGATGAAGTCTCCTTATACAAGAGCGGGAACAGAGAGGAAGCGGGAAACTACAGACCGGTCAGCCTCACCTTAGTAGTGGGGAAGATTATGGAAGCACTACTGAAGGAGAGATTAGTGGAACACCTTGTGGCCAGTGGTCTACAGGACCCAGAGCAGCATGGTTTTACTGGGGAGAGGTCGTGCCAGACTACCTCACTGAATTTTTCGACTGAGTGACAAGGGAGGTGGATGGGGGGGGGGCAGTGGATGTGGCTTATCTGGACTTCAGAAAGGCCTTTTTTTTGGTATAAAAAGGTTTTTATTGGAGAATTTTTGCAAGCCATCATTATTACACGCAGTTGATTTCCCTCCATTTTTTAAGCATGCAACAGAAAAATCTGCATACAACAACATACAAACATATTGCATTAACATAAACTAGACATCCTGGTCATATTAAGATCCACATCACACAAATCTCAACCTATGCTATTATTTCATCGAGACTAGCTGTACCCTCTGTCCCACCGCAAGGCCACTCCCGCTGTCCCCCTTTGTTAACCCTTGTAGCTGCCAAAACCCCAATGGGACCCTGTTTTACCTCCTCTCCTTTATGCCCCTGATCTGAATATCTGTGCTTCCCTGGGATCAGAGAATCCATAAATGGGCCCCAGTCCCTTAGAAACCTATCCTCTTTTCCTTTGATGGTGTATGACAGTTGGGTTAGGGTGGTGGCAGCCACCCATATATTCAATATGCAATGTCTAGCTAGATCAGTAGTACCCTCGCCCATCATGGTAGCTGTTCCCATTCCATGTCTCTCTCTATGGTTTTCCAACAGAAATAACATTCCCACTGGCTCCCTTTCCACCCATCTACCCAGTAGATTCCCCAGTTCCTCCGCAACCTCCACCCAAAACTGTTGTAGGGAGGGGCATCCCCAGAAGTAATGCATATAGGTTCCAAGAGCACCCCTGCACCTCCCACATATAGGTGAAATACCTGGGTTAAATTTATGAACCTGTACAGGAGGACAATACAACCAGTGTATGAATTTATAGGCCGACTCCTGAAACTTTCTACAGATTAAAATCCCTTGATATGACCCTATCAGCTTTTGCCAGTTCTCGTCTGTTATGTTCTCACCCAAATCCTGCATCCACTGGTCCCTGACTTTCTGTGTATGATCTGGGAAGGAAATTCTGCCCGTTTGGGCTGCTCGCCCAATGAGGCCCTTATTTTCCATTACAGCTGTCAGCGCCAGATGTTCAGCCTGGGACAAAGACGACTCAGAGGCCCTTCCCCTCCCTTTGCTTTTTATGTATGCCCTGACCTGCAGAATTCGGTAAAGTTGTCCCATTGGGTTCCCCGTGGCCTCTCCCATTTCTTCCACTGAGGCCAACTGATTCCTCCTGTAAAGGTGCCTGATACATGTAACTCCCTTTTGCTCCCACCTCTGGAATCCGCTGTCTTCCATCCCTGCCAAAAAAGCTGGGTTGCCAGTTACAGATAGGAGTAAGGTCTCGTCCAGAGGTGCCCCTAACGATTTCCTAATATGCTCCCAGGCCACCAGTACTGCTTCTGCCACAGGGTTTTTTTCATAACCCGTCTATAACTCCCTGTACCCCCTACACACAGGTAGACCAAGAGTTGGCCCGGACAGGACATTTCTTCGAGGTCCAGCCACCCTGCAACTTGTGGCCTATGCACCCAGTCCCCAATATATCTAAATTGGGCTGCCAAAAAATAATTTTCCAGGTTGGGGAAATTAAGACCTCCCTTAGATTTATCTGCTTGCAGCCTCTTCAGACTGGCCCTTGGTCTCCTTCCCCCTCCAGAGGAAGCTGGAAAAAGCCCTCTCTAGCCTCTTAATATCAGTTCTGGTGGGACCTATATAAAACATCTGGATAAAATATAGGATCCTGGGAAGGAAATTCATTTTATTGACATTTATATGCCCCATCCAGGATACTGGCAACTCTCTCCATCTGTGTAGATCTCCCTCTATCTTACCTATCAGAGGGATGTAATTTAGACCATACCAGGAGGAAAGGCCTTTTCCAATCTGTACCCCCAAGTACTTAAATGATTTAGTTACTCACTTAAGGCCACCCCCTAACCACCCCACCCCACCCCTCTGATTTATCTGCACAGATCCTGCCGATAAGGATCATCTTTGGAGCCCACAGCAAAGTACTCACAATCGCTGCAGTCTACATCCCTCCTAAGGAGCAAGGGAAAGGACTCAATGCCACGCTGGACTTCGCCCGAGCACAACCACCTGGATCAGAGCTCATCATACTTGGTGATTATAACATCAGCTGGCTTGTCCCAGATCCTGGTGGACTCAAGGATGCTATCTCCACTGTAAACCTAACCCAAATGGTTGCCTCTCCTACCAGGCTTAACTACAAAACTGGAACCAGCTCCCTACTGGACTGGGTTCTTACTAGCCACCCTGCCTGAATCACTGATATCTCCATCCTACTGGACTCTCTCAGTGATCTTTCCCCTGTTATCGGCGAAAGGTCTAACAAATTCTGCAAACCACCACCATCAATCATCAACAGCAGATTCCTACCCCATGGAAACCTGAACCTCCTTAAATCTTACCTCAAGCAGTTGGACTGGTTGCCTAGCTACAATGCGATGGATGTCAACTCGGCCTTGGATTCCTTCATCTCCATCTTCAACACAGCCTGTGACATCTACGTCCACCACACAAAAAACATAAAGTCAAGGAACTATGCAATCCATGACTTTCCGCTGATTTAATAGCACAGCTAAAAACAAGGGACCGCCTCTGGCTTTTGTCCAGAGACATCGGGTCGCCAACTGATATTCAGAACTACAAATGGGTGCACAACGACTGCAAAAAAGCTATCAGACTCCACAAAAGCACATACTATAGGGATGCACTCACTAATACATGGGGCAATGGAAGAGCGTTCTAGAGTAATATCAAAGAAGTAACCGGAAAGCAGCCAAAAACATCCCCCACAATGATTGTTATCAATGGTGATATAACCCTGCACCCCATGGCTGTCGCAAATGCATTCAATACCACTTTCACAGACCTCAGCACTGTTCTCCCGCCTGACTTCTTCAATGAAATTGACTACTCTGATAACTCTACCAGCACCCCACACTCTCCTTCACTTCCACCTTTCTACTTCAAAGCAGTCAAGAAACATAAAGCCTACAAAAGTACATTAGTAAGGCAATTGCCAAATCAAGAATTAGCAGGGACTCCATGGACCTAAAATTACTGTCCCTTACTCTTGACGAAGTTATTAGTCCACTTACTAAGATCTTTAACCTCTCCCTCAGCCTTAGCCAGTTCCCAGACAGATGGAAATACGCTATCATTACCCCGGTCCACAAAAATGGCGATAAGACCAACCACGCAAACCACCAACCAATCTCCATATTATCTCCCCTCTCAAAAGCTCTTGAATGCCTTGTTGCTGCCCAACTCACTGACTTCCTTGACAACCGCAACATTTTATGTACACAACAGCATGGCTTCAGAAAAGGGCATAACACCACATCTGCCCTCTTGGAACTAACTGGAGCCATCCACAGTTCACTGGATAATGGTCACCTAACTGGTTCAGTTTTCATTGATTTAACAAAGGCCTTCGACACTATTCACCACAGACTGCTCCTGGACCAGCTCTCAATTTCTAGGCTCTCCCCTGTCTCCACAGCCTGGTTTAGAAGCTACCTGGAAAACAGAATGCAGTGGGTAAAAATTGCTGGTGTTCTTTCCAACGCAATGTCGGTCCGTTCTGGAGTTCCTCAGGGTTCTATCCTGGGCCCCCACCTATTTTCTCTCTTCTTAAATAAGCTCCCTCAATCCTGTTCAGAACAAATTATACTTTATGCTGATGATGCCGTAATTCACTCCACCCACAAGGACCGCCAATCCCTGCAAAATAATCTCCAGCTTGGTTTCGCCTCAGTGGAGAACTGGTTCAGCAAACAGAGACTCATTATCAACTATAAAAAAACAAAGATCATGCTTTTCAGTAACTCCCATAGTAAGCACAGGCTCTTCTCTCCCCCCAACCATCACAAACCGACTAGGAACAACCCTCGAACAGGTTCAAATCTTTAAATATCTAGGAATCACTCGTGATAGTAACCTATCCTACGGGGCCCACATTGACAAGGCTGCCAACACGCGACTTGGCCTTCTCTACAGGCAAAGGTCTTGCCTAACCCCAGCCTCCCTAAGCATCTTAGTGCAAAGCTCTGTCATCTCCATAATCGACTATGACCTCAACATATGTGGATCGGCTACATCAACTGCCCTTAGACGCATTTCTATATTACTCAAAAACCTGTCGACTTACTACAGGAACCCATCGACTAACCCATACATGTGACCTATATGCACAAACTGGCTGGCTTCAACTCTCCAATCGCCTAAAATACCAAACCTGTACTATGGCTAGGAAGATAACCAAGGGCCTTGCCCTACCAGGGGTCCAATCCCTCCTTTGCTCCAGTAATAACCTTCATTGCACAAGGGGCTCTGAATCTCAACGCCTGTTGGTCCCATTCTGCAGAACCTCCCTGGGTCAACGTTCATTTGCCTACAGGGCCCCTAACTGGCTGAATAACCTCAACATCGAGATCACCTCCATTCCCACACTAGGACGTTTCAAAAGAAGGTTCCGGCTATACCTCACTGTTTCCAACACCTGTGACTGCCACACCTACCAGCCCTCCCATCTATCCCTTAGCTCTTGCTCTACCCCGCTAAGTACTTTACCTCCTTCTCCTCAACTTCCCCTTACCTCCCCCCCCTCCACTCACCCCTCCTAGCCTCGCAAACAGCACTTCTGTATGTGTCTACAGTCACCTCTGGCAGATCTTATCTACCACTGTCCCTCCTGTAATCCCCTGTACTCCCTCCTTGCCCTATCTATTTTAGCCATAAGTATACATTTTCCTTTCATGAAATGATGTGTTTACTCTGTTAATTCTGACTTTTACTGCATTTGCTATGTCATGTACTGTTGTAATGTCTCTACTGATGTGGAACCTTTGTAAAAGAGCCTCGGCTCAAAGGTACTTGTAATCCTAGACTTAAATAAATAAATGGCCCCAGGTACTCTGTCCTCAGTCTCTGTCCTCCCCTTCCCACATTAAAATGCCAGATTTTGTAAGGTTAATCTTATATCCAGAAAAAGATTGCAAATCTCTTTATGAGCGATAGCAGTACCGGCACCACCTCTTGCAGTCTACGGACGTATAACAACATATCGTCTGCATAAAGCGTGACTTTATGCTGTATTCCTCCCTTGCCCGTAATTCCTTCAATTATGGGGTTTTGTCTAATACTAAGTGCAAGTGGCTCAATTGCCAGTGCGAAGAGCAGTGGTGACAGGGGGCAACCCTGCCTCATACCTCTACAAAGTGCAATTTTCTCTGTTAAAGCACCATTCACCAAAACCCTGGCTGTGGGAGTTACGTAAAGTGCTTGAATCATACCGATAAACTCCTTTCCCAGCCCAAACCCACCTAGTGCAATGAACAAGTACTCCCACTCTATTTGATCAAAGGCTTTTTCCACATCCGTCAATAACACTGCAGCACTTGGCCCTCCTCTAGAGGCCAACCAGACCACGTTCGCAAGTTTCCTCATATTGTGATAAGACTGCCGACCACTTATAAATCCCATCTGGTCTGGGTGAACTAAATCTGGTAAAAGCAAATCCAGGCAGCCCGCCCCAGAACCTTAGCCATGATTTTTGCATCACAGTTCAGGAGGGAAATTGGTCTGTATGAGGTACACTCCCCGGAGTCCTTCTCCAACTTCAGAATAAGACATATCACTGCTTCACAGCTAGATGACAGGATTCCCCCCCCCCTTCCCTTACCTCCTTAAATACCTCAGATAGTGGGTCTATCACCAACCCCTGCAGTTCCTTATAAAATTCCACAGGGAACCCATCTGGACCACTTGCCTTCCCACTTTTCATTTTCTGGACAGCCTGCCTTATTTCTTCCTTGGAGATCTCCTTTCCCAATTTCTCCCTTTGCTCCCTATTAACTTGTGGAAGTTTAATCCCCTCAAAGAAAGCAGCCGCCTCCTGTCGGGTGGCAGCACATTCTGCCTTACATAATTCTCTATAGAACCGTGTAAACCTATCCATTACACTTTTTTTATCTTGTACCAGTTTCCCCTCCTCCGTTTTAATGCTGCCAATGCGAGCACTTATCCTGCCCCCCCCTTTATGAGGTGTACCAGCAAAGGGCCCGGCTTATTACCCCACTCAAAAATTTGATTTTTAACAAAGAACCATGAGGTGTGCGCCTACTTCAATATAACGGCATTCGGTACCTCCCTAGCCACGGTAAGACGCTTTAGAATGTTTTCCCCGGGGTTTTGTATTAGGTTGTTTTCCAGTACTTTTATCTGTTCTACCAGTTCTTTCCATGTCTTTTCTTTTTCCTTTATAAATCTTGCAACATACTTTATAACAGCCTCCCTCAAGAATGCCTTTCCAGCGTCCCAGTATACCCCCGCTGAGTCCACTGACTCCTCATTAGTTTCCCTGTACAGCTGCCATTGGTCCTTAAGATATTGCCTGAACTCCACATTCCCTAGCAGATATCGTGGAAACCTCCACGGAGATGGGTCCTCTCTTCCTTTCTTAAACTGACACTCCAATGTTACCATAGCGTGATCCAACACATAAATTGGGCTATGCTGGACCCTCCCTATTCTATGCACCCACTGTCTAGGGGTATAAATGTAGTCCAGACATGACCATGTTTTATGTGGGTTTGAATAGAACATGTATGCCTTCGCTCCTGGGTTGGCAGCCCTTCAGCTATCCACCAAATCTAGTTCATTCATATCTAGGAGCCATCTGTTCAGCCCTCTAGCCTTCCTCCCTTTCCCTTGTGAATGATCAAGTATGGGGTTCATAGAAATACTAAAGTCCCCCCCAGGATCAGTCCCTCAAACTGCTCTTTTACTAACACATTCAAGATCCATTGGTAGAAGGATGGGTCGAACTGCACAGGTGCATACACACTCCCAGTAGTGATGTTCTCTCCATACAGGTACTCTTCTACAAAAATGTATCTCCCCTCCATGGGGTCCACAACCACCCACTTAACCTCTAGGAGAAGATGCCTATGCACCAGGATCACAACCCCTTGTTTATGTGAATTATAGGAGGCTGCGTGGCAGACCCCTACCCATCCTCCTACCAGCTTCCAGTGCTCTTTCTGCGTGAGGTGCATTTCCTGCAGCAGGGCTATTTGTATGCCTTGCTTTCTCAATGTATTCAATATACTTTTGCATTTAATAGGTGATAAGAACCCTCTTACGTTCCAGGTCCCAAGCTTTACCTCATAGGCAGCCGCCATCTTGTTCTAGGAATACTGATCCCCACCACATGAGCCAGCCTCCTTTCCCAGCCTTCTTGTGTTCTGCCCCTCTCAGGATGTCATGCAAAATTAAAATACAATTTAACCACAACACACATTCAAACCTGTTTAACATTTCCACACATTTTAGACTATAAATTACCCCCTTCCCCCCTCCGGGAGTACCATCTTATCTTCTGTTCCTCCCTCCCCTTCCCATCCCACCATCAATACCACCACATTGAGCACTCCCGCCGTCTCCCATGAGACAGCAATCCACCCATGCATCGTGAACATGAGACCATGCCCCCGAACCCCCAGCTTTCTCATATACAACATTTTTACTTGTCTGATATGAAATCCAGTGCTTAACTGCCCCCCCAAAAGCCCATCTGTCCTCTGATTCATGGCTCTTAAACTGTTCATCCTCTCAACTGTCCCATTCTCGTCCATATCCCCGCCTTTTCCCTACACTGGCGGAGCATGGCTTGGCCCTCAGGCTGCTCTCGGGTGTCTGTCTGAAGTTCTCCCCCTCTCCTTGTTTATGTCTAATTCAGCTCCATAGCATAAACGTTCCCAAGATAATCTCATCTCATCAGACACATCCAGCTCCCTCCATCTCCTACCTCATGAAGGTAGCCGGCTTCCTCACCCCTTCCAGCTGTAGGCAGTCTATCCCTTACCCCCACAGCCCTCCCTCCCAACCCCCAGCACATCATGCACAGAGCTGCTCCCTCTTGTTATTTATTATCTTCCCGTTACCCTAAATCAGCCATTCTATGACTCGCTTTTTTGTCCTCCAATGACTTGGCCTTTCCCCCCGTAGCAGGCATTCCACACCCTTACCACTCCTTCGCAACCTTGCTCATGCCTCTAAGTCTCTTCTCTGTCCCCAAGCCTGACTTCACATCCTTGAACCTTCCAGCCGTACAACTCAAAATCCTCCCCCCCCCCGTCTTCCCCTATCTTTCACTGCCTTGGAGCTTTTCTCTTTTCTTTCTTTATAATTGTATTTTTTTCCCTCTTTATTTATAATTTCAGCTGCTGCTCTGATCTACAGCCCAGATGACAGGATGTGGGGCTGAGCTCAGCCGCATAACCTCACGTGGTCGCTCACCCCCCACCCCAGACTTACCTTCTGGCTTCTAGGATCTCCAGTCCGCCTTCCGGTCCATATGAGGCCTCTGCAAAACTCTTCTTCTCATCCAGGACAGCTGGATATGCCGAGGACAAAACACAAACAGTCCCTCATTCGAACCAAAGTCAAACAGTCAATTTTGAGACCAACGGGCCAATCCATGAAACCAAACTGATTACAGTCTAACACCTTCACCACACTTAAGTCAGTCCCATCTATTTGTAAATCAGATTCCATCCATTGCAGGTGCCTCCTTCTTCATCCCACCTTCATTTTATGTTGATTGCATCCATGCACAAGAAACATATTGCAGCAGGTTGTCAGAAGCAGGTTGTGGAGGCACGGCACTGTTGTGGCCAATGCCCCCAGAACCTTTAAAGGCTTGGCCCGCTTTCCCCAATGGCGTGGCATGCTGCTGCTGACACTAGTTCAGCCAGCATGCCACAACCTTGAGAAGTTTTAGCCACTGCAATCAGGGGCTGCCTCGTCATTGCAGCATCATCCGCTGCAATGAGGGAGCGATCCCTCATTGCAGGGCTCCCTTGCATTCCACGCCTGTTTGCCGAGGGGGTGCCCAATACCCCTCATCATCATGTCCCCTTACCTGTTTTTTGTGCCAATGGGGGGTGCCCAATCCCCGTTGGCATGTTCCCCCCCGCAAGTTATTGCGTGCTGAGGGGGTGCCCAATCCCCCTTGGCTCATGAGACCCCCCATACCAGTATGTGCCGACGGGGGTGCCCAATCCCCGTCAGCATAATGTCATTCCCCCTGCTTTTGCTGTGTGCTGACGGGGGTGCCCAACCCCATCAGCATGATGTGGCCCCCCCTTTTGTTGTGGGCTGATGAGGGTGTCCAATCCCCTGTCCCTACAACCGTCCCCCCAAAAAAAAAGAGTCCGTTGGCACGCTGGGAGCCCCCAGTGTGCCATATCCCCATAATAAAAAAATGGTCCTGTGATGTTTTTTATTTTTTTTCCCCTGTGAAAAAAGGAGACAGTCCCTCGCCGGTCTCCCTGCCCCCTTACCACAACTCGTGCCCACCCACTGCGCACCCTGCCTCCCCATACCCCCTCACCCCATACCTATCTCCGGAGTCTGGCATGACGATCTTCGGTGGACCGGGAACACGTCTGCACTCTTCAAAGGCGACCGCGAACTGAGGAAATGGCAGTAAGCTGTATAATGGAATAAACAGGGTTTTTACAACTTTGATGCATATGTCAGTCATTTTTGGGAATTTTGCCACCAAATTTTCAACATGAGGTTTTGGGACCCCTCCTCATGAATCCTGCCACTGTCATGGCGTTAATCGGCCCCGACAGGTGATTTCACGGTCACTGCGTGGAAATGACAGTGCCAGTGTTCATGAGGTGGACTCTCAAAAAGCCTATGTTGCAAATTTGGTGGGAAAAATCCCAAAAATGACTGTTTTATGAGCATGCATTATGCAGTTGCTATGCACACTCGTAACTTGCAAATTTGCAATATTTTCACACCAGATTTTCAACATTGGCATTTTGGCCAGCCTGGTGGTGCTGAGTTGAGACACTGGATGCCACACCTTGCCACACGGTGACACGAGTTGGAGTGAGCTTGGGCTGCCGGGGTCAGCCAGGAGGGTTGAGGATGAGTGCCCTTGTGGTGCTCTCCTCCCCAGGTAGTATCCGGTGGGTTGTCCTGGCGTGCTGGTGACCCCCAGTGGAGGCCGGAGGCACTACAGCAGCCAAGACAAGCACACATCTAGCGTGGACGACGCCAGAAGGATTGCTGTGCACCAGTGCATCAACGTGCACCACACAGGGAGGGAGTAGGAGGGCACACAGAACAAGGAAACCAACGGTGCCATGGGCAGGTGACGGCACCTGTCCCCCATGCCCCCTGCCAGGCCAACCCCAACTAACCTTCCAGGTCCTCCATTCCCCAGACCTTCCCTGAGCCAGAGTCTGACTAGTAAGTGAGCCCAAGAGGAAAGGGCGACCCACCCTGGGTGGGTCAAACCGGGGGTACTGGCTATGGGAGAGGAGGAGGGGAGAGAGGAGGTTCAGTTCGGGGAGGCTTCAGGCTGGGCAGGAAAAACAGGACTAGGGTGCCTGAGAGAGGCTCCTTGGCACCGTAACTGGAGGGAAAGAGAAATTAAAAAAAAAAATTGGCATTTTTCCACACCTTCTTGTGAACAGTACAGCTGTCATTTTTCACATGCTGGCCGAAATGTGTTTTTGCACTTCCGGTGCAGAATAGTGCAGTCACTGTGAGAAATCAATGTTTGGGACAGATTATGAAAATGACAGTGACACTGTTCATGAGCAGAGGTCCTAAAATGCCTATGTTGAAAATTTGGTGCTGATACTCCATAAAATGACTGTGTTACGAGCGTGCATTGCGCAATTTGCACACATGTTCGTAAGTTCACGAATGTATAATATTTTTTCTCTAGATTTTCAACATTGCCATTGTTCTGCAACTCCTTATGAAAAGTACAGCTGTCATTTTTCAGATCCTGGCTGAAATGTGTTTTTGCACTTCCGGTGCAGAATAGCACAGTCGCTGTGGGAAATCCATGTTCGGGACACACTATGAAAATGACAGTGACACTGTTCATTAGCAGTGGTCCTAAAATTCCTATGTGGAAAATTCGGTGATGAAAGTCCATAAATGAGTAAAAGCAACAGCGCAGTGCCAGTAGTTTCCCCACGCACACTGCACTCTTCTCGTGAATTTTGCAAATATTTTCACTCCAGATTTCCAACATTGCCATTTTTCCACACCTCCTTATGAACAGTGAAGCTGTCATTTTTCACACCCTGGCCAAAATGTGTTTTCACTCTTCCGGCGCACGATAAGAAAATCACACTGACACTGTTCATGAGCAGAGGTGCTAAAATGCCTATGTTGAAAATTTTGTGATAAAACTCCATAAAATGACTGTGTTATGAGCGTGTGTTGTGCAGTTTCCATGCACTCTTGTAACTTCACAAATTAGTAGTATTTTCACGCCACATTTTCAACACTGGCATTTTTTCTACACCTCCTTATGAACAGTACAGCTGTTATTTTTCACATCCTGGTCAAAATGTGTTTTTGCGCTTCCGGTGCAGAATACTGCAGTGCTGTCAGAAATCAGTGTTTGGGACCATTGGGACTGAATGAGTGGGGGAGTGACCCGAGCTCAAAGTGAGCTCTGTTGGGACTGCTACAGTTTCTTTGTGGGCAGGAAAAGGCGTAATGCAGGCAGGAGCCCGTGCAAAGGGCAGCCTGCAGTGCCAGGAGACACAGACGAGGGGAGGAGTGAGCTCAACGGAGCTCTGCTGGGACTGCTGCGGATTTCTTTGTGGGCAGAAAAAGGCAGCAATGCACACAGGGGCCCAGTACAAAAGGGCAGCCTGCAGCACCAGGAGACACAGAACGAGGGAGTGAGTGAGCTCAATGGAGCTCTGTCAGGAGTGCTGCAGATTTCTTTGTGGGCAGAAAAAGGTGCCAGCAGAGGCAGGAACCCAGTACAAAAGGGCAGCCTGCACCGCCAGGAGAAACAGAATGAGTGCGTAAGACAGGTGGAGTGAGCTACCTCAATGAAGCTCTGTCGGGGCAGCTGCGGATTTCTTTGTGGGCATAAAAAGGTGCCAACGCAGGCAGGAGCCCAGTACAAAAGGCCAGCCTGTAGCACCAGCAGAAACAAAACGAGCGAGTGAGAGAGGGGGAGTGAGCAAGCTCAACGGAGCTGTATCGGGACTGCTGTAGATTTCTTTGCGGGCAGAAAAAGGCAACAATGCATGCAGGAGCCCACTACAAAAGGGCAGCCTGCAGCATCAGGAGAAACAGAATGAGCGAGTGAGACAGCGGGAGTGAGCAACCTCAACGGAGCTCTATCATGACTGCTGCGGATTTCTTTGCAGGCAGCAAAAGGATGCAATGCAGGCAGGAGCCCAGTACAAAAGGCCAGTCTGCAGCGCTGGCAGAAACAGAATGAGCAAGTGAGGAAGGGGGAGTGGGTGAGCTCAATGGAGGTCCATCATGACTGCTGCGGATTTGTTTGTGGGCAGGAAAAGGAGGCAATGCAGGCAGGAGCCCAGTATAAAAGGACAGCCTGCAGCACCCGCAGAATTGGAATGAGCGAGTGATAGAGGGGGAGTTAGCGACCTCAACGGAGCTGTGTCAGGAGTAGAAAAAGGCACCAATGCAGGCAGAAACCCAGTACAAAAGGGCAGCCTGCAGCAGCGGGAGACACAGAATGAGCGAGTGAGGGAGGGGGAGTGAGTGAACTCACTGGAGCTCTGTTGGGACTGCTGCGGAATTCTCTGTGGGCAGAAAAAGGCAGCAATGCACACAGGGACCCAGTACAAAAGGGCAGCCTGCAGCGGCGGGAGAAACAGAACGAATGAGTAAGAGGGGGGAGTGAGTGAGCGAGCTCAGTGGAGCTCTATCATGACTGCTGCAGATTTCTTTGTGAGCAGAAGAAGGCAGCAATGCAGGCAGGAGCCCAGTACAAAAGGGCAGCCTGCAGTGCCAGCAGAAACAGAACAAGTGAGTGACAGAGGGAGAAAGAGCGAGCTCAACGGAGCTCTGTCAGGACTGCTGTAGATTTCTTTGTGGGCAGAAAAAGGCACCAACAGAGGCAGGAGCCAACTACAAAATGGCAGCCTGCAGCACAAGGAGAAACAGAATGAGCGAGTGAGACAGGCGGAGTGAGCGACCTCAATGGAGATCTGTCAGGACAGCTGTGGATTTCTTTGTAGGCAAAAAAAGGTGCCAATGCAGACAGAAGCCCAGTACAAAAGGGTAGCCTGCAGCAGCGGGAGACACAGAATGAGCGAGTGATGGAGGGGGAGTGAGTGAGCTCAATGGAGCTCTGTTGGGACTGCTGCCGATTTCTTTGAGGGCAGAAAAAGGCAGCCAATGCATGCAGGGGCCCAGTACAAAAGGGCAGTTTGCAGCAGTGGGAAAAACAGAATGAGCAAGTGAGAGAGGGGGAGTGAGCGAGGTCAACGGAGCTCTATCCTGACTGCTGCTGATTTCTTTGTGGGCAGAAGAAGGTAGCAATTCAGGCAGGAGCCCAGTACAAAAAGGCAACCTGCAGTGCTGCCAGAAACAGAACAAGTGATTGAGAGAGTGGGAGTGAGTGAGCTCAACAGAGCTCTGTGGGAACTGCTGCAGATTTCTTTGTGAGCAGAAAAAGGCACCAGCAGAGGCAGGAGCCGACTACAAAATGGAAGCCTGCAGCGCCAGGAGAAACAGAATGAGTGAGTGAGACAGGAGGAGTGAGCAACCTCAACGGAGCTCTATCTTGACTGCTGCAGATTGCTTTGTCGACAGAAAAAGGTGGCAGTGCAGGCAGGAGCCCAGTACAAAAGGCCAGCCAGCAGCGTCGGCAGAAATGGAACGAGCGAGTGAGAGAGGAGGAGTGAGCAAGCTAAACGGAGCTCTGTCGTGACTGCTGCAGATTTCTTTGTGGGCAGAAAAAGGCAGCAATGCACCCAGGGGCCCAGTACAAAAGGCTAGCCTGCAACGCTGGCAGAAAAGGAACGAGCGAGTGACAGAGGGGGAGTGAGCAAGCTCAACAGACCTGTGTCAGGACTAATGCAGATTTCTTTGTGGGCAGAAAAAGTCACCAACAGAGGCAGGAGCCCAGTACAAAAGGCCAGCCTGCAGCACCAGGAGAAACAGAATGAGGGAGTCAGAGGGGGGAGTGACCCACCTCAACGGAGCTCTGTCGGGCCAGCTCCGGATTTCTTTGTGGACAGAAAAGGGTGCCAACGCAGGAAGGAGCCCAGCACAAAACAGCAGCCTGCAGCACCGGGAGAAACAGAACGAGCGAGTGACAGAGGGCCAGTGAGCAAGCTCAACGGACCAACGCAATCAACATTCGGCAATGGCAAATGCTTGTTTAACTCTGCCAGGAACATTTCTGTTTTGTCCACTTCCCAGAAAGAGAAGGTTGCCCCTCATGTTTAATTTTTAGCCTCGCTGAGTACAACATAAAGTTCTCGATTTTCAGCTCTCTCAGCTGGCCCATGACTTGATTAAATGCCTTCCTTTTGCGCAACAGGTGGTTTGCATAATCTTGGAGCAGAAAAATGCGCACTCCATTTACTTTCAACTCCTGCAAATTCCGGTAGGCAGCAAGCACTTTTTCCCTGTCTTGGAAATTGTGAAACTGGAGTATGATCTGTCTCAGCCGCTGCCCTGCTGGTGGCTTGGGGACAACTGCTCTGTGCGCTCTCTCTAATTTAAGCTTTCCTCCTTTCACCTGTAAACCCAATAATTTAGGAAGATTCACTGAGCAGAATTCCATAACACTGGCACTCTCATTACTTTTAGGCAACCCCCGGATTCTTAAATTCAAGCGCCTGTGGTAGTTCTCTTGGTAGTCCATCAATTCTTTCATTTCTTCTAGCTCTTTTTCAAGCACCAAAACCCTTCCATGTAATGGATCCACCGTGTCTTCTAGGCAGGAGATGCGCTCCTCAGTTTCAGTAATTCTGGAAGCTTACGCCTCTGACTGGTCTACGAGTGATTGCAGCCTCGTAGTTAGGGTGCTCTCAAGTTTGTTCAACCTAGAGTCCAATGCAGCCATCAGTTGTTCTGTCACCTCTTTGCCGAGAGATGTCATTTCGGCCACCAAGAGCAAAATTTGGCCTCCTGAGGAGGCCTGGCAGGTCGTGGCTTGCTTCTTGGCATTTGTACCGGCTCCTTTCTGCGATCCGCCGGCTTCTCCCATAATATATCCATCCATCTTCACTCCCGCTCTTGTCTGGATCACAAAACTAATTTTACTTTATTTTAGATGCGTTGTATTTCATGTAATTTATCTGCTGGTGTTCAGGAGCTCTGGAAAACACAACCTTATGGTAGCTTGCTCATTAGCACCCCCCCTCAGTAAGGCCTTTGACACTGTGCCCCATAGGAGGCTGTTAAACAAGCTGGGCAATATGGGTGTGGGTAGGACGGTAGTGCGGTGGGTGGGAAATTGGCTGGATGGCAAGACACAGAGGGTGGCGATAAATGGCTGTCACTCTGCAGAGGGAAGGGTGACCAGTGGAGTGCCACAGGGATCAGTGCTGAGGCCGGTCCTCTTCAACATCTTTATCAGTGACATTACAGATAACATAGAAGGGAGAATTTCCCTGTTTGCTGATGACCCAAAACTCTGTAACAGAGTGAACATGCCAGAGGGAGTGGATAGAATGAAGAGAGACCTGCAGAAGGTTGAGGAATAGTCAAGGGTGTGGCAGTTGAGATTTAATGCAAAAAAGTACAGAATAATGCACATGGTGCACAAAACCCCTAGAGCAACATATCAGCTGGAGGGGGGGTGAATATAGCATGCTCCAAGCAAACAGGAAAGGGACCTAGGGGTTATCATCTGTGATGACCTAAAGGTTGGGAGTCAGTGCGACAAGGTGGCGGGTATCGCAAATAGGATGCCGGGAAGAACAGGCAGGGGCATCACCAGCAGGAAAAGAGAGGCAATAATTCCACTGTACAAGGCATTAGTGAGACCACACCTGGAGTACAGTGTCTAGTTCTGGAGGCCTTACCTACGTAAGGATATAGACAGGGTGGTGACAGTTCAGAGAAGGGCAACCAAGATGGTACACGGTTTGCATCACAAGTTCTACAAGGACAGGCTGAAGTACTTGAATATGTACTCCCTGGAGGAGAGGAGGGAAAGGGGGGATATGATAGAGACAAACAAGTACCTCATGGGGAGGAACAAGGTGCAGGAAAACACTATTTTTCAGAGGAAGAGATGTTCCAGGACTACAGGTCATGGTATGAAACTGGAGAGAGGGAGGTTCAGAGGTAATGTGAGGAAGTATTTCTTCACAGAAAGGGTGGTGGACATGTGAAACGCCCTGCCAGAGGAGGTGGTGGGGGCTGAAACAATTATGGGATTCAAGAATGCATGGGATAGGCATTGGAGGATCCTAGCAGTTGGAGAAAGGGGACAACCCAGTTCAAGAGAAGTTTGAAGAGGCTAAATTACATGCGCAATTGGGCTGACTAGGTGGGCCAAAGGCCCTTATCTGCCATCAGTATCTATGTAGCTGTGTAGAATTGGGGCATTCTGCCCTCTCATGCAGACAGCTCTAGTGGAGAATGGAATGCAGAAAATGATAAGGGAATTCCCCCACTTTGATTCAACCTACCCTAGTGGAGCATATTGTGGCACAACACATGGAAAACTCAGGGGTGCATCCAGGGCACAATTTGGCAGGGTGTGCAAATATGATACCCTTATCCAGTGAGACTGTAAGTTTAAATGCTCCAGATTCCATGTTGTTACCTGTCACAGAGCAGCTGGTTGAAGAACACCAGCCTGTAGAGTAGGTTATGCCAGGAACATTGGGACATTCCCCCAGTACAAATAGGGTTGCTCCACATATTACTGGAACTGATTCACCTCTGCTTACTACTGTTTCTGTACGGGACTTAGGGGCAACCGCAGATGCAAGTGAGTAGGAATGGGACTGTGGAAATTTGGGGCATGATTTCAGATCAACGGCACCCATTCCGCTGCAAACTACAAACAGGCAAAGAGAGGCACCCTCTTATCTCCTCTCTCAGCCACTTCCACAATGGCCAAGATTTTCTGAGCTGTTCCATAGAACACAACCACTGCCAAGACGGAATGCAATCCGTTTAAGGTATAAGGGAGGCATGGAGCCTTGTCCAGACCGGCTTTTCATTGGCAGACATCTCTTGAAGGACAATATGAAATTTATTGCATCAGAAATTTATGTATTGATCCATATATCAGGCGAAGACAATTTCGATATCAGTTTTTGACAACCACATAGACTTGACCGGTTCTGGACTCTGTACAACCAGATAAAATTCACTCTTTAGTGGGCCTCTTTCATTGCTATTCCCCTATCCAAGCCCCTAATAAAAAATGTAATAGTGATGTTCAGAAATGAGAATGGTCACGTTGCTGGCATTACACATTGTCTCCAGCAGAAATGTGATGTACTGAGTCCCCCCAAGGCCATAATGGACTCAGAATATCTTTGGACTGGGGTCTGGAAGTTCAAGGTTTGGGGTCCTTCCTATTGGGCTTTTGGACCAGACAGGGCAGATGGGGTTGGAATAATGTTTTCAGGGCCCCATTTTTCTTTTCAGAAATTAGTTGATTTAATTCCTGGGAGGGTTTTGATAGTAGATGGTCTATGGCACAAAGTACCCAGTTGTTGTATCACTGTATATGGCTCACAGCTGAAAGCGGATAGGGTAAATCTTTTTTCCCCAGCTTCAGCCCTTCCAAATGACCACCAAAAATGTCTATTGGGGGGGACTTTAATTGTACAGTAGATGTCAGCGAAAGGCAGGAAAAAGGTAAAAAAAGTGTATTGCGATTCTCATACATTTAAGAAATGTATTTGTTTATCATAGTTGAAAGATTGTTCTCAGATTGTTAGACTACAAATTAAATTTACCTATGTTTGGAATGTCTTCAGTACTAAAACTGATTACATTTTTGTGTTCGAACCATTGATTATACACCAAACATCATCCTTACCAGTAGAATTTTCTGACCATCTATTGGTAAAAACAGAACTCGGCTTAAATGCCCAATATGTTAAACCCAATCTAGGTGGAAAATGAATACTGCCATAATTAAAGACCCAGTAGTGGAACTAAATGTATTATCTCAATTTATAGCAAGATTTTCCGTACTTGGCCTATATGATAATGTAGATTTATGGTGGGAAGAGATGAAAAATGATATCAGGGAATGGTAAACATATGGTCCAGCAGAATTTTTTTCAATACCAAAAACTGCATTATCAACCTTATTCAGAAATGTACTCAGCAGGTACTGATTATTTAGTATGAATTTCTGACATTAAGGCAGAAATGAGACACTATCACTATGATAGGTCAAAATCATTGCAGGCAGTTACCACTTTTGGAACACAGAGATCCACTTATCTTGATCCCTGTGAAGCCTGTAAGGACAGGAGATAAAATTCTCAAATCCAGAGTCTGCTTACTCCCGGCAGGGAGCTTTTAACTTCACATAATGAGATACAACAGGCTTTAGAGGAATATTTAGCTAATTTTAGTATCGCTCATGATGCCTCTCCTGATGCTTTAGACCAACATTTTTACGAGATATGAATATTTCATCCTTAAACAGGCTAACAAGACAGTCTTTACTCAGACCGGTACAGGACCAGGAAGTTTCTGATGTAATTAGTGTCTTAAACAAGCATTTGTCAATGCCAAGCGTTCACTTGCAGGTTTGTGCCAGGATGGGTGATGGGCAGCCTCCGTTACCCATCCTGGCCCAGATCTGTAAGTCTGGTGTGAAAACACATTTTGGGCAGGATGTGAAAAATGACAGCTGTAGTGTTCATGAGATGGTGCGACAAAATGTCTATGTTGAAAATTTGGAGTCAAAATATAAAAAATTAACAAAGCTACGCGCGGGTGTAGAAACATTTCAATGAACACATGTAACCCATACACTTTTAGGAATTTTTTCACCAAATTTTCAACATAGGCTTTTTGGGATGCTACATCATTAACAGCAGCATTGTGATTTCATTAATCAGTCCTGAAAGATGATTCTGCGCAGGGACTGCGCCATTCCGTGCCAGAGGTGCGAAAACACATTTAAGGCAGGATGTGAAAAATGACAGCTTTACTGTTCATGAGGTGTTGTGAAAAAAATGGTTAGGTTGAAAATTTGGAGTCAAAATATTAGAAATTACCAAAGTTACACACATGCATAGAAAAAGTTCAAGGAGTGCATGTAAGTCTGCAATTTTGGGGAATTTTTCCACCAAATTTTCAACATGGGCTTGTTGGGACCCCTCCTAATGAACACTGGTACTGTCATTTCATTAATCAGTCCTGAAAGGTGATTTCGCACAGTGACTGTAAAATCACCTTCCAGGCCAGAGTAACGAAATGACAGTGCCAGTGTTCATGAGGTGGGGTCCCAAAAAGCCCATGTTGAAAATTTGGTGACAAAATATGGAAAATTGGCCAAGATAGCAACATAAGTTCAAAATGCCATTGACAGCCACCATATGGCACTTACCTTTATTCCTCAGTTTGCGGTTTGGCTTTGAAGAGTGCAGACATATCCCGGTCCACAGAAGATGATAGCTGATGACCTCAGCTGGTAAGTATAGGGCAAGGGGGGTGGGGTGGAGGGTGCAAAGAGGAAGGGTCGAGATGGGGGAGGGGTATGGCGGGGATGACGAGTGACCATTTTCTTTTTTTCAGGGGGAAAAAGTCATTGTGGGACTGTTTTCTTTTTATACAATTTTGACAGAAAACATCTGGGGACACTGGGAGTGGGCTCTCCAGTTTCCCAGACTACCAGGAGGGTGGATACAGATTTGTGGCACTGCGAGTGGCCTCCCCAGTGTCCGACAGTGGTAGTGGGATGAGGGACATCACTGGGAGTGGATTTCTCAGTGTCCCAGAGTACTGGGAGGGAGACAGACATTTGGGGACACTGTGAGTGGGCTCCCCAGTGTTCCACAGTTTTTTTTGGTGGGGTCTTGCAGCACCAACATGGGGATTGGGCCCTCTGATGTCAACAATTAAAGAAAAAAAGACTGGGGTGGGTATACTGGGAAGCACCGCACAGTACTGTCTTGATGTGTGCTCCATTCTCTGAAATCCATGAGGTGGGTGGGTGGCTTTCACCTGCACAGAGCCCACCCTGTCTCCTGCTACTGTTCCAAACACATGGAGACTGAATGCTGAACAACCAAGCCTTTTTTCCCCCCTGTGCTACTATCCGCTTGGTTGTCCACAATCCACTGGGCAGGTGCGTGCGTTCCACTATGGGGAAGGTGAGCACTTTGAAAGGAGAGCAGACTGAAGAGAGAAAGCAGGATTGCTTTATTTTGGTGCCCAGAGATGCAGAGTCTTTGCCAGGTTGATCTGAGTACTGCTAAGGCTGGCTTTTTACAGAATGGGAGCCAGGAGTTAACCATGTAACTGTAGTGGACTGTGTTGTGGTGAAAGACTTTTTTTTTTATGTTAAGACCATTTGTTTTAACTGATGGTATGATTGACAGGGTTGTGGTGGATGTGATTTGTCTTGTGTGTGTGGGGGGGTGGCTTTGGTAACTTTGGGCATGGACATTAGTGTCAACTGTAATGCGCATGCCCGGAGTCTCGGCTACAGAAAGAAATGAAGCGCTCTCTCATTGGAGTGGTTCATATCTTTCTTTTTAGTTTATTTATTTTTATGTAAACATTTGGTGACCGGGAAAGGCACACTGAGCCGAGGCTTGTTTCCAGGTGCGACCCGGGGAGATCTGGGGTACATAAGAAAAAAAATAGCATAAAACAATTCCCTTAAGTAAACAAAGTAGTAAATTACAAGTCATAAGCAGGATAATTACAGAGACAATAGATAAACAGTGCATAGGGTGTACATTGGTCAAAAATTGCAATACAGTGTACTATTGCTAAGCGATAGGCAGGCCTGTAATGCTGCCCGCAATAAGTGTATCTGGGCAATCTGCAAGGCCAAGATGGAGCACTACAGAACTGCCCTAGCCACTTCCTGAGGTAGCGCAAGAAAGTTCTGGGATTACATCAAGGAGCTTAATGGTAAATTCCACTCTCCCCCCTCACAGCTTAGTGTTAATGGTACTACCACCACAAACACACTTGACATAGCTAACTGCCTCAACTCCACCTTTTCAGACCTCAGCTCAGTCCTTCCTAGCAACTTTTTGATACAAGTCAGCCTACCCCACCGCCAGAGTCATTACCCCAACAGAAGCGAAAGCCTAACTGTCCAAAGCCCTCCACAGCTCCAATTACTGCAAAGATGCGTTCAATATGCGTATCCTATACCTCGCGCTAGACTCAGTTATCTCCCCACTCACGGACCTTCTAAATCTGTCCCTGTGCCTGGGCCAGTTCCCAATCTCATGGAAAATGGCAGTGATAACACCAATATTGAAATGTGGTGACAGCTCCCTCCCAAACAGCTACCAGTCCATCTCAATTCTCTCCCCACACTCTACAGCCCTTGAAAAGATCATGGCCAATCAGCTCACTGACTACCTCCTCGCACACAACCGCTTATGTAGGGAGCAGCATGGTTTCAGAGCTGGTCATAGCACTATGACTGCCCTCACAGAATTCTCTAACTCTCTGCACTCCATGCTTGACAAGGAGCACTTCGCAGGGACCATGTTTATAGACCTCTCAAAGGCCTTCGACACGGTTTCTCATTCCCTCCTTCTTAACGCATTACAACAAATTGGGGTCTCTCATTGTCCACTCTCATGGTTCTCCAGCTATCTTTCATCTAGAACCCAATGTGTTAAAATTATTAATACCATATCTACCTTGCTGCCTGTGCACTCAGGAGTTCCCCAGGGATCTATCCTGGGTTCCCTGCTATTTAGCATCTACCTCAACACCCTGCCTAAATCCTGGCCCGGCAACCTTCTCCTCTACACAGATGATGCTGTTCTTTATGCCGCACATCCTGATCCTCTCTCTCTCTCTCTCTCTCCAGTGTACCTTACAAAACTCCTTCTCTCAGATTGAACACTGGTTTGCTGAACACAGATTGGTGGTCAACATTAAAAAAAAATAAGACAATGCTCTATGTCCACCGCCAAAACAGATCAAAGGATTTCCCCCGGAAATACTCTCTGCCTCTCTCATTCCACTGGAACAGGTCCAAAAGTATAAGCCTCTAGGTATTACATTTGACTCTTCCCTCTCATTCCATGAACATATAAAAATCCTCACCTCCACCACCAACACCCGCATTGGTCTCCTTTACAGACATAAAGACTGCCTGCCACCTGAAGCACTTTTTATTTTATCTAATTTATTCATTACAAATCGGGTTTACAACCTTTGAGTCAGAGACTCATTTACTGTACAAAGGCACCTCATCGCGGGGGGAAGGGGGGCAGACATCAAGACAGTTATTACAGTGCAGATTAAAACAGAGGATAACATTACAAGTGCAGTAAAAGGAACATTTAACATAGATACACTTAGGTTACATAATGTAGTAGTTTGCATGTTACTTAGGTTACACAATGTTACAAAATTGTGAGTTACACTCATGGATATAGTATGTCCTCAGAGAAGACAGTGGGTTACATCCCTGTTTGGACCTAGTAGGAAAGGGGTAGGTCTGGGGGAGGGAGAGGCTGTCCAGTGGACATTGTCGAGCCAGGGAGCAAGGCGGACGGGAACCACAGGTTACAACAGGGGGTTAGTTGCACCTACAACAGCAGGTATTAAAGATATGGTTCCGAAGGGCTGTTTTGAAGGATCCAATGTTTGGCAAGTTGGAGATGCAGCTAGGGAGGGAGTTGAACCAGGTGGGGGCTTGGTAGAGGAAGGATCTCTGGGCAAGCGAGGTCTTGGTTCTGGGCACTTTGAAAGTGGCCTTCACAGAGCTATGGGTGGTGACAGATGAAGATGGCTGCTGTAGGGAGATGGAGATCCCTGAGGGGGATAGTACTAGCAGAGATTTCTTAGCGAGAAGACAGGTCTGGTAGAGCAGTCACTCCTCAAAGCTGAGAAGATTGGTGGTAGCATAGAGAAGGCAGGTGCGAGTTCAGCTGGGGGCACTGATCAGGAGCGTACAGGCCTTATTGATGGAGAGTTGGATTTTGGAGAGGGCAGTGTTGTCAGCTGCAGCATAGATGGGCAAGCCATAGTCCACAAGGGACAAGACGGAGGAGGTGATGGCCAGCCAGAGGGCAACCTGAGGCAAGCAGTCCATGTGCTGGTATAGCAGGCCAATCCGAGAGTTAATGGCAGCTGACAGGGCATTAATGTGGGTGTGGAAGGAGAGGGCAGTGTCGCACATGATGCCTAGGTACTTGTATGTGGTCACTTGTTCTAGTGGGTGCAGAGTGCTGGGGATAATCAAGAGAGGGGGCATTTTTAGCTTTATTTTGGTGGTGGGAGAAGAGCATTGATTTCGTTTTCTTTAGGTTAATGATCAGTCTGCGGTCTCTGAACTACCTTTCGGCTTGATTGTAAGCTTGCTGGAGGGATAATTGAAGGGAGGTGGGATTGGGATGTGAGGCAGTGAGGACTGCATCATTGGTGTAGAGGAGCATTTTACCGGTACATGAGCTGGGGAGGGTGTTGAGGTAGAGACTAAAAAATATTGGACTCAGGATGGAGCCCTGAGGGACCCCAGAACGAATGGGAAGAGGGCCGGAGAGGGAGCCGCTGATCTTGACATGCTGGGATCTAGCAGAGAGGTAGCTAGAGAACCAGAAAATGGGACCACCACAGAAGCCAAGTTGGTGGAGAGAGTTGAGTAGAAGGGGATCACAGACAGTGTCAAAGGCCTTGGAGAGGTCAATGAACACTGCTTCTGCAAGGCTGCTAGAGTCGAGAGCAGCATGCAGGTGTTGGGAGAATTTCAGGAGAGCCGTGGTTGTACTGTGTCCTGGGCAGAAACCGTGCTGCTTTGGGCACATAATGTCATACTTGGTTAGGTATTCAGAGAGCTGGAGCGACATCACAGTTTTCAAGGGCTTTAGAGAGTGGGGGGAGGATGGAGATCGGCCGGTAATTGTTGGGGGTGGACTGGTCCCCACTCTTATGTATGGTGTGATTTCAGCAGTTTTCCAAGCACTTGGGAATTGACCCAGGCATAGAGACCGGTTTAGAAGGTCAGCCAGGGGGACTATGACTTCGTCCAAGACCATACGGAGGATCCTGGAGTCGAGGGGGTCACTGCTGGAGTTATTGCTGCCTAAGGCTTTTAGCAGGTGTGGCCTGGCTTCTTGTGGGGATAGAGTGCACAGGTAGAATGGTAGGTGATGCAGGACCAGAGAGAGAGAGGTGAGGATTGGGTCAAAGAAGCTGCTGGGGAGGACCGAGCTTAGGTCAGAGAAGGCAGTGTTAAGGCAATCGGCTATGAGGAGTGGATCTGTGGTGGGGGGGCCATTGATGGAGAGCTGAGATGGTGGGGGGGAGCAGGACTTCCCATTTAGCTCCTTCATATTATCCCAGAAGGTCCGGGCTGAACCCCAAGTGGAAGCGAGGGTGGTCTGGTAGTGCTCTGCCTTGGCCCGCCTAATGTCTCAAGTGCACTTATTGCGTTCTGCATTGTAGGCCTGTCTGTCAGATGCCTTTCCAGATTCTACAGCAATGTGCCAGAGATTATATGAGATTACTCTGTTTTTGAGTCTCTGAAGGAGGGGTGGGGTGTTCCATGGGGCATTGCATTTTTTGGAGCAGATCCTGGTGAGGGGGGTGAAAAGGTCACAAGCCTTACAGAAGGCATTTGTGAAGTGGTCAAGAGCTGAGCCAATGTCAGGAGCGCACTGGATAGGGGACCAGTCTAGCTGGGCTAGGTGTTGTTTTAATTTTCTGAGACCGCTGAGGCATAAACGGTGGCGTAGAGTGGCCTGGGACACTGGCTTCAGAATGGAGGATGACCAGAGACAGAGGACTGGGGAGTGACCACTAAGAGAGTTGGGAAGGACAGTGACATCCCAGATTTTGTAGGGGCGGTTAGATATAACAACATCTAGGAGAGTGCTGGTGCCAGTAGAGTGGTTGAATCTGGTGGGCTGGGTGACTAACTGGGACATATCCAGGGCAGCAAAGGAGTCCCTTATATGGGAGGCAGTGGAGGCAAGCCAGTTACCATTGAGATCACCTAGGATGACTTGCTGCACTTTGTGAGGGAGAGATGTGAGATAGTTCATGAGGGACTGGACCACTTGGGTTTGATTCCTCGGAGGGTACGTAGGAGACCGTGAGGAAGAGAGGGCCTCGGGCATGGTCAAGTGTGATTTTTAAGGTGAGGGCTTCAGCTCCATAATCAAGTTTAGAAGCTGGGAGTGCCTGACCTATAAGGGAGTCCCATATGAGTAGTGTGCAGCCACAACCGCGTTTGCCTACTCAGTCCTCCCTATAGATGGTATATCCAGTGAGAGTGATAGCGGAGTCAGAGGTGGATTTGGAAAGCCAAGTCTCTACCAGTGCAATTATGTCAGATTGATGTTGAACGACCCAGCACTGGAGGGCAGCAGATTTCTTTAGGAGATTGCAAATGTTTAAGGATGCAAAGCAGAGGCCAGTTGCAGTACAGGGTTTAGAAGGGCTGGAAGCAATAGGTCCTGGGATTGGGTGTACATTACCAGATAATAATAATAGCAGTGTAATTATTCTGGTTAGTGGCCGGTGTCGATAGAGACCCTTGGGTCAACACCCAGCTGAGGACTTTAGAATCAGGGTGTATGTGATAGATAAAGTGCGAAGGGTGGGAATGGCAGGGGAGAGCTGGGACCAGGTCAGACCTTAGAGGGCGAAGGGAGTGGGGGTGTTGGCAGGTTGGGGGTGTTAGGGGGTCACAGGTGTGTCGAGGTTGGGGGAGGGCCGAGTCACTGTGGGGTAGTCTGGGGATGAGGTGCCTAGTGTGGAGGAAAGGTGCTCCAGTCTGTGTAAGGTCTGTACCAAGAGGGTGAAGGAGAGCAGACTTAGTAATGGAGTGTAGGTACCCATAGCAGCTGAGCAGTAAAGGAAGAGTGCCAGGAGTAGTAGAGAGTAAGGAGATGTAGAGCAGCTTTGGAATGGCTGGGGGAAAACCTCTTTAGTGGGCGAAAAAACTATAAGCTGCAAATGGGAAAAATCAGTATCAATCAGTAGAAGAGGGAGGGGCAAAGACAGATGAATAATGATAGACTGACCACACAATAAGTGAAATGAGACAGGAACTGTATTGTGTTGGATTGGGTAAATGTGCTTATAACTGGGCCCTCTAGTGGCTAAAGGATATAATCTGCTAATGGAAAAGAACAGGCAGGGAAGTTCTGAAGAAAGTTTTTTTTTTGGGGGGGGCACTGCAGCAGCCTCAATGGGACACCGAGGTCAAGGGTGCAGCCCACAGACTTACAGCTCTAAGAGAAGGGGCACACGCTCAGGGCAGATAGCAAAATCACAGTACCTTAAGACCACTCTCAAAACTTAAATCAACTCTTAAGAAATCTCTACATCAGACTAAACATTACTTAAAGTGAGAAATCAAGAACATGACAAGCAGAGGTCAGTCCTAGCATTAATTTCTTGGCAGCAATTCCTAGAAGACTTCTGGATTGCTGCATAAAGTGTGAGAAACACTGACAAACAGGGGCAAGTGATATTCCTCCAGGGGTAGATGCCAAAATTCAGGGTTCTAACCCGTACCTTGCTTGGAGGGTGAGCGTCGGGCAGCTTCTCTTTGTTCTGCTTACCAAACTACAGAATGCAGTTTGTTTGAGAGGAGAGAGCCCGAAAGGGCAGAGTTGTCCCCTTGCTTGGAGGGTGAGCATCGGGCAGCTTATCTTTGTTCTGCTTAACAAACTGCAGAATGCAGTTTGTTTGAGAAGAGAGAGCCCAAAAGGGCAGAGTTGTCCCCTTCGCCTAGCCATTACCTCCTCAGTCTTATCGCTGGTGGACTATGGCCTCACAACCTATGCTGTCGCCAACCCTATGGCGCTTCATCAAATAAAAGTAGTCATCAATAAGGCCTGCTGGCTCCTCTCAGGTGCCGACAGAAATACACATACCTGCACCTTATATGTGCTCACCAATATCCTCTCCCTTGAGGAAAGACTATTATACCAGACCTGTCTCTTCACCAAAAAAATCCACCTGGGTTTAACCCCAATAGGTGTCTTGGCTTCTCTTCAGGCAGCCACCATCTCAGTACCCAGACGGGCTGCCCCAAAATCTATCTGGAAGGTGCCTGGGGTCAGGACCGCCCTGGCCCAGCAATCCTTCCCCTTAGAGCTCCATCCTGGTACAATGCCCTCCCACTGGCTGTCACATCAATCACCAATCTAGGTCCTTTTAAAGCTGCCTTAAGGGCCCATATCCTCTCCTCACATCAATGCCAGTGTAACCGGTAACCTGTGGATCCTGCACCACACCGCTAGGCCACACCCGTGCCCTTGGCCAAGCAGTGCAGAGCCCTCACTATTTCTAGCCTCCAGGCTCCTCACCTCCCTTGGTTACCATATAGTTGCACTGGACTATGAATGCATTGTATTATGTATAAGACAAGGCCTCTCTGAGGCGGCTTACTACCAACTCATATCATGCATTGCTTTAGCTGCCAATTGTATAAGTCTTAACCGCTCATTAGGTAAATATGTTGATAGCTCTGCCCTGTTTTAGCTACCAAATGTATAGGCATTAACCAGTGCTCATTGTATTTATACTCTGTATGACTGCTCATTCACATTTATTCTATGTATATACTGTATGAATGTCTATGTTTTATTCTGACCTGGAGCCTTTGGAATGAGTCTATGACTCAAAGGGTTGTAATTCTGATTTCCTAAATAAATGAATAAACAATAGTAAATCGTGTGAGATACAAGGCAGTGCCAGCAATTAAAGAAGAAAAAGTAAAAGCAGCGAATAAAATACAAAGTTCAATAACAGCGTAGAGTGGTAGTGCTTAAGTGCAGTCAGGTGACATGGGAGCAGGTAGGAAGAGGCAGGAGGTGTAGCTGAGACCTGACAGATGGGTGTGAGAGGGAGTTTCAAAGGACAGGAGGTTGATAGTTCCAGAGTGAGGGGAGGCGATAGGTGTAAGCTTTCAACTACAGAACATGCCACGTCAGCAAGCAGAACCACTGTCATGACCAGAGTGCCTGGTCATTGGTGTGCACTGCCAAGCTCATTGCAGATTCAGTTGTAATTGGCTCCACAGTGACACACCTCTAAAATGCCATTAGTACCAAGACATTCCTTGCTCAAATGTAAGGGAATGCAAAAATAGCCCAGGCAAGGATGGCATCCCCAATGAATTTTATAAAGAACATAAACTTTACTTAACTCCTTTTTTGGTTAAAGTATATAACTTTATCTTGCTACACCAAGATGGTATCCCTACCTCATTCTCTAAAGGTTTAATTCATTTTTTATACCAATCAGACAATAAAAGACAGTTACAGAATTGGAGACCGATTTGTCTCCTGAATTCTGATTTTAAAATCCTAACCACAATTCTTTAAAAAAGATTAAGATTGGCAGCTGCAACATTAATTCATCCGGCACAAACATGCTCACTGCCAGGTAGGCAGATTCAAGGTAATCTGGCCATTATTAGAGACATTATGGAGTTCTGTAAGAAAACAGATACAACAGGTTATCCATTGTCACTTGATCAGAGCAAAGCATTTGACAAAGTTAGTCATTCTTTTTTTGTTTAGGGTTCTGGAACATTATGGTATCTCAGCCAAATTTGTTTCCTGGATACAGAAACATTACAATAATGCTATAATAACTCCATTGGTTCATGGTAGAGAAGGAAACAGTATTCCAATCAGAATAGGTGTTAGGCAAGGGTGCCCCCTCAGTTCACTCTTGTATATATTTGCATTGGACCCCTTTATTAGGGCAATACTGAGGAACCCCTTAATAAAAGGTATAAAAGGAACTTCTTCCATGGAGGAAAATAAACTGGTGGCTTATGTGGCCAATTTATGCATATTTGCACAGGATGGGTCTAGTGTATAGAACGTATTGCAAGATACTGATCAGTTTGCTGTAGCATCTGAAGCCTCTTTGAATATGAACAAAAGCAAGGGACTTGCCTTGGGTCCTTTTAGTCACCAGATGCAAAGAGTAGTTGGTATTTAGATTGAGGCAGGCCCCCTGAAAATTTTGGGGATTCAATATGGTCACGAAGACAATGCACAACTGAACTGGGAGGAAGGCTTCAGAATTTGTGACATGAAGATTCAAAAGTGGAAGGGATGGCGATTTTCTAAGCTGAAGAGGGTACACATCTTACTAAACAATTCCTATTACCAACTCTGTTATATACTGGAATGGTTTTCCCACTGACCACCACTTATGAGACTAGAGACTAGAATATTAAGTATCTTTTTTCAGATGCTGTGGGGAAGTAGGCTTAACCCGGTCAAAAGAGTGTACACATATTTACCTACCACTAGAGGGGAATTAGGTATGATAAATCCCCATCATATTTTTTCATGCATTCTTTTGGGCAGGATCTTAAAGGCTGCCATCACTGATGTGGTCTGTGGAGGGGTTGTGGGATAACAGATGGACCAGACACAGAACTTTAGGTTCAACACACAATCTCTGTGTGATGTTTATTTAAAACCCTTAAGCAATGGCATATCCCTTTTCCAATACATCAGTTTGTAGCAACAGAATATGCATGTCCTTCTTCTGCACTTACTCAGCATCTACTGATCTATCTCTTCAGTGAAAATTATTTTATTCCCTATGTTGGTCTTCTGTGTTTGGGTGATGGGGAGCTCAAAACAGAAAAAAAAAACAAGCTAAAGACAAAGAACTTCAGTGCAGAAGCACTGAAGCAAGGGTTACCCCAAAGGGCATTGGCAATAAAGCCACTTTTCAAAGAAACACAACATCACACATACCCCCATAATGCAAAGCATCATGGGATGTATATGCAAATCACAATTACATTTTAGGCTGGTTAAGTTTAAAGCAGGAATGCATGGTGCCAAAGGGCCTCTCAGACAATCTGTAATTTACACGCATTTAAATAACACAATGAGGGGGTTCTGATATCTCTCCACCAGTAACTTACTTCTATAATACAGTCACATAAGTAACTTTTAACCTTTATAAAAAAAACACCTAGTGTTGTGGTATCTTCAACATTTACAGGTTTCATACACATAAGACATGTACATCAAGGTACAGTATTTTATGACATACTGCTATTGCATACTAAATCCAACAATAAGGAACACAGCCTGTTGTTTTACATGAGAGGGAACAGGAAAATTAAACAGGACATGATAGCATAGTCAAGAAAGATGAGGGGGTGCCCATAGGCGGCCAACCTTATGGACTAGAAATTGTAAAGGATAGATTAGGCTAAGAAATAGAAGAACTGTTGCAACAGATTTAAGAAAAGGTCGGTCCTCAAGAGTGTCAGGATCTTGCTGTCACATGGCCTCCCCAGCTGCAACCTGGACAAGGAATGTCCTGCAGGCTTTTTTAGTAAAATGGGTGAATATCCCTCCAAAGCTTCTTAAACAAATGGAGGTACAGGATTTTTTCCAGCCTATTAAAAAAAAAAACTGTCAAAATGGATTATACAAAGACAGGAGTTACAGCAGTTTCCTAGGAAGCAACTATATTCCATGATTTTAGATAGAGAGGGGTGGCACAGCCAGAGTTTAAAAACTGCAGCCCATCTAAGCAACATTTGATATGTAAGCAGCTCCAGAACAAAAGAATCCCATGCAGAATGTGGGATATACAATGGTTAAGTTGTTATTGAAAATTACAAGCCAAGGGGAAAAACAAACAAAGCTGCAGAGGAAAGGATATGTCCATACTCGGAGTGTATATCACAAACTGAAACAATGGATCATTTCTAGTTTACATGCGGTTATGCCTCCCAATTTTGGGACAATGCAGCACAGAAATGGGGCATAAAATGGCAAAAAAAAAAACAAAAAAAACAACTGACATATGAACAGTTGATTTTGGGAGATTTTGGAAGGTTGACTTTGTAACCTGAAAACAGCACTCTGGAAGTAGTTTGTGCATTTTTTAAGTATTATTTATGGCAGTCTAGAAGTCAATTTGTGGTACAACAAAAGCGGATGTCTTTTTGTACCTTATGTATAATATGTGAACATGCTTTGAAGGAGATTTGCATGACAGATCGTAAATTTCATCCTAAATCTAAATTTGAAATTTGGTGGAGGGGTTTTTCATTTTTTCAAAAGTATAAATAGTAGGGGTATACAGTTATGTATGAAGTAATACTTATATGCTTTGCTGACAGCTTATGATTTAATTACCTGTTAATTTGTGCTTTTTTTTTTCCTTTTTCATTATTCTGGTGATGCATATGAGTTGTTTATGACTTCTTAATAAAACATTCCCCTACTCTTTGCGAAAAGTGTCATGTGTTCTTTTGCTTCTACATGGACACCCACCAGGACAGGCAGAAGGGACCTCGATTTAACGTATCATCCAAAGGACGGCACACATTGACAGTACAGCACCCCCCCAATACTGCACTCAGGTGCCAGCATTTAGGTATGAGCCCAATCTCAGTGTGGGACTAGAACCCACAACCTTCTGGCCTAGAGGCAGATGTGCTACGAACTGAGCCACATTGACATCTGAAGTCTAAAGTAGAAAATATTGTGGAACCTCTCAAATCTGAAAATATGTCTTCAGTGAGCGGTAGGGGGATGCCTATTAATTACAATAGCCTTGCTAGGTTCATGAAGATCAATGCACAAGCACAGACCACCATCTTTCTTCTGGGTTATGACAATTGGAGAAACCCATTCAGAAGAATCCGCTCCCTCAGTTATTCCATCCCTCTCCAGTTGCTTCACTTCCTCAGAAACAGCATCTCTGACTGCAAGAGGCAAGCATCTAAGTTTCCGTTGTAACAGCTTCACATCTGTGCATACTTTAACTTTGTGGCAAATCCTTTCGCACAGCTAAATTGTTTTGCGGTATCAGTATCGTGGTTGCTTTGTTTCAAATGCATGTCTTCAGACTCCAGAATAGCACAGGTAGTTGGTATTTCTGAAACTAGAGTCTCCAGATATTTGCAAATTGAGAGCAGTCACTAGATTCATACTCAGCATCGGTGCCCCTGCTTTCACAGTGTAGAAGTCTGTTTTTGCAGTTCTCTCAAAGTAAGTTGCAATTACTGGAAGACAACCTATTGCATTTAAGTCTTATCTTGAATAAGTCTGAAGTTTTGCTTTAGGCACAGACAAGATACAGGTGTCAAAGTACTGTTTGTAGACCTTCTCAGGCACAGTGGATACTGTGGACCTGGGGCCTGATATTCAGAAATGGACAAAGCACAGTGCAAAGTATTGCGTTGTGCTTTGCCCATGCCCAGGAGTCAGAGATTGGTGTATTCAGTCGGATAGCGCACTGGTGTTATATGTCTGAATATAGCGACATGTCAGCCCAGTGCTAAGACAAGTAGTGCTGCACCGACATGGATCCCTGCTGTGCAGGGCATAGCCCCACTACAGTGGATAGCACTGGAGTGCTAGCTGCAGTTTTCAGAGGGACCCATGCAAATGAGCCCATTAGGCTTGCAAGGTGCTAAGGGGTAATTTGCATGTCCATTATGGGCACATACGCATGGGTAGTGGTGGCAGGTTTGTGTAGCACCACCCCCAACCCAACTGCCTGGTCCTATTGGGTGAAAGATGTCCTTGGTGCCTAGTGTTCCCCCCCATCCCTCCCATCACCAGCCCAGCACTTCAGGCATTTATCCTTGGTGCCCAATTATCCCCCTGCCTCCGATTACCATCCTGTAAGAGCCATCATCAATCCCTGGTGCCTAGTGGTCCCCACTTCCCTCTGATCTCTGTCCTGGCACTTCAGTAAGTAATTCCTGGTGCCTAGTGGTCCCTGCTTCCCTCCAATCCCCATTCTGGCACTTCAATAAGTAATACCTGGTGCCTAGTGGTCCCCGCTTCCCTCTGATACACATCCTGGCACTTTGATAAGTAATCCCTGGGGCCTAGTGGCCCCAAATCTGATCACCATGCCTTGTGTTGAAACACTCATCTATTGTGGTTAGTGGTCCCCACCAACCAATCTCCATTTCCATGTGCACAACGCATACCCTGGTGGTTCGTGATCCCCTCCTCACCAATTGCCAGCCCGCACATATGAAAGCTATCCCTGGGTGTCCAGTGGTCCCCCCTTGCCCTCCAATCACCAGTCCATTACTATGACAACACTTCCCTTGTGTTCAGTGGTTCCCCCATCCCAGATCCCCATACTCATACAATCAAGCAGAGTCTCTGGCATCCAGTGGTCCCTCCTGTACCTCGATCGCTGTCCTGTATGTGCCATCAACAATTCCTGGAGCTAAGTGTTCCCCCTCCCTCTGATTCCCAGCCCAGCACTGCAAGAAGTAATCCGTGGTGCCCACTGGTCCCCCCTCCCCCGAGTACCAACCCGTAAGTGCCTGCATCAATCCCTGATGCCTAGTGGTCCCCCCTGTTCAACCACTGGCCGATAATCTGATAGTGTGTCCCTGGTGTCCAGTGGACCCTCGCCCTCCCCGTGTCTGATTCCAACCCTGGTACCCATACAAAAGTCACAACATTGCATGCACTGCTGTCCAAAACTGACTCAATTGTAATGTAAGTGAAAGAACATACAAATGCCCTGATGTCCTGTAGTACCCCCAACCCTCCGATGACCATTTCTGTAGCACTGCAATAGTTCCTGGTGTCTAGCAGCCCCCCTCCAATGCGCAGTGGGTACCATCACCCCAGCCTGCTCAACCCCATTCCCTCCAGATGGAAAGTGCCACTGCTGTGGGCAGATATGGCAACCGGTACAGCCCTCCTCACACCTCCTCGGCTGGCCGCTGTGTGGCAAAGCTGGGCATGCATGTCCTATGTATAGCATCAGGCATGCAACCAAAGAGGTATAAGGAGGTCTGTGCCAGTTGCTCTATCTGTCCGCGGCACGGGCACTTTCCATCTGGGGGGGGATGTTGAGCAGGCCGGCATGAAGGTGCCCTCTGTGCATTGGGGGCAGTCGGTAGGCACTGGGAACTATCGTAGTGTTACAGGAATGGTCATGGGGGCTGGGGGGGTACTACAGGACATCAGGACATTTGTATATTCTTTCACTTACATTACAACTGAGTTGGCTTTGGACAGCAGTACATGCAATGTTTGGACTTCTATATGTGTATTGGGGTCAGGAATAGGACACCAATGACACATTATTGGATTATTGGGCTGGTGGTTGGAAAAAGGGGAAACCACTAGGTGCCAGTGATTGATACAGGCACTTATGGGACAGCAATTGGATGAAGGGGGGACCACTGGGCACCATGGATTAATTCTTCCAGTGCTGGATTGGGAATCTGAAGGAGGGGGGACTATGAGGCACAAGGGATTGCTGACAGCACATACAGGATAGCGATTGGAGAAAAAAAGAGACCACTGGCCACCAGGGATTCTGCTTGGTTGTACGGGTATGGGAATCAGGGACTGAGGGGGGACCACTGGACACCAGGCAAGAGTTGTCATAGTAACAGGCTGGTGATTGGGGGGCACTGGATACCAGGGAATAGCTTTCATATGTGCGGCTGGCAATTGGCGGGGGGGGACCATGGGCCACCAGGGCTATGCACTATGCACATGGGGACAGTGATCAGTGGGTGGGAAGGCACCAGGGATGCATCTTTTACCACATGGCATGGCGATTGTGGGGGGGGACCTCTAGGCACCAGGAACAATGTCTTTGGATAGCTGGGCTGTGGCCAGAAGCTGTAGTACCTTTGGCCTCCACCAGCACCTTTTGCCCCTTTAAGAGGAGGTTTGCAATGGCAGCAATTTGCACCTGTTCTGGTGGGAATTACTGCCGGTGCAAACCTCTGAATATACTGCTGCATCCATATGCTGAGAGGGTCCCCCTCCTTTGAATAGTCACAGCAGTACCATAGAGTTCAGGTGCTAATGGGGTTTGCCGGCACAATGGTGGTGTCTGAAATAGACCAGCCACACAATTAGGTTAGCAGTGGCGTAACTATGCATACTTATTGTACGCCACTGCATACAAAAAACCCTCTTTAAATTGTCATTTTTTTTTTAAAGTTATCCATCCGGTCCTGAACTCTGGTCCCTCGGTGGGCGGCCAGCTGAGGGGAGGAGGATGGCCGACTGGATCCCAATACACATGCTGGCACCAAGTTCGTTGTCACTAGGCAGTAGCAGCTGCAACTGCTGGCATCTAGCGTGGAGCAACTGGACAGTTTTTGTCCACATGCTTCTTTGCTCTGCAAGCCTCCACCAATAATTTTCCCAATGCTGCCTCCAGTGACAGACTTCAGCTTCTTTGAGCCTGCCACCGCTGGCTATTAGTGGTGTGTATTGTCTGTCTGTCAGCTCAGAGGAGTACTCGTGGTCAGCCCGGAGTCGGGACAGGAGAAAGAGACACCACTCGAGTGGAGAAGAGTGGAGAGGAAAAGGAAAGTAGGGAGGGCTATCAGGCTTATCTCCCGCAGCCAGGCCAGCCAGTTGTTGGTCAACTCAGTTCGTCCTCCTCCTCTGTGCGTAAACTGTCCAGTCAGTGCCACATGATGAGAGAGCAAAGTGATTAACTTGCTCCTGCTGCTGCTGGCCTGCATAACGCCACTGTACTTTGCGTTGACTCTGACCTCCAACAAAGCAAACTCCTGGGCTGGCTTGCTTAGAGAGCATGCTGGAATACTACAACTTGCAGGTAGGAAATTAATTTGGATTGTGACCTTTGAGAGGTCAGCTACTACCGCCTGGGCAAATATGATGATCATGCAGCTGCTGCTGCCAGTGGACTTTGAATTTCATCTGGCTTGCTTAGTTTCTTTTAGCCCAGTTCTTTTGTTGTATAAGCAACAGTAGAAACTGTGAATATTATTATAAAGCCTAAGTAACAAATCCACCAATCAAAGACATTTCCATAGCATGTGAGACACTCCTGATCCTGGATCTGTGAGTGGAGAAATGCAGTGAGCAGTGTGGCCTGGGAGCTGAGCTGTGCAAGGAGGGGGTCCCACCCCCTCCTTGTACCCAGGGCCTTTGTTCCTGTGCTGCTCAGGACCAGGCAGGAGTGCCCTTACTGCTTCTCCGGGGAGTCAGAGTGGAGTGGGAGCTTTCCTAAGCTGTCTAGGAGATAGACCTTGCGGCCTGCCTCTGGAGCGATTGTGGCCCTGGGTCACGAGTGGCCGGGGGTAAGGTGGTCATTCCTGTTGGTGCAATTGGGGGGGAGGCTCCCTTGGGATTCCAGCTGCTGTTTGTGCATAGTCTGCTGCCTCTGGCCCCTACTGCTGGGCTGAAATAAGTGACTTGGGCTGTGTGTTTAACTTGGATTAAACTGAACTTTCGGGATTCGATTGCTTGTTTGAACTGAATAAACTGTGTTCACATGGACGAGTGTTTTACCTTCTTCACGGGATCTTTGGAGAGACGTGATCTGGTTTGGATATAAGTTGTTATAAATTTTAGTACTGTTATTATTTGAGTGACTCTTTTTGTCTTGTTTTCTGCAGACTCTCCCCGGCTACGTTGAGGGGGGTGGGGGTTGATGATCTTGTCATTTTGCCAGAGTACTGAGAGAACTCGGATTTCTAGAACTCAAATTCATAACTTTTTTTTTGTAACCGGTGTTTGTTCAGACTATTACATTTAACTCAACATATCCAAAACCCTCAAAGTGAGAGTTTGAGGGGTATCGGGTTATACATTCTGGAGATTGAATAGACTATTTTAGATATTCTGTTTGATTTATTTGTATTTATTTTGATAGAGTGTTGGGGTTAATTTTGGTATTGTACAAATCTTTTATTGTGGCTCTAATTAACATCTATAGTAGGCTTTTTTAATAGGACCTTGCTTCGGTGGGCAGACACTACTCCCCCTCCAGGCTGAGGGACCTACACCCCTTTGATAGTCCCCCATTGCAACCCAAGGTGTATAGGTGCTGTCGTGCCTTGGGTATTGCATGGAGGGGCCGAAGGGGTGGTGTCCCTGGACCTGGGGAGAAGTGTGGTGGGCGGATAGGAATAGTGAGGTCAAGGAGGCACCCTGGGGTGAAATGGGTCCAGGAAGGTGGTCCTTTATGTCTGGTACCCATACCCAAGTGCTCCACTGATAGTGGGCAAGTTGCCCGCTCTTCCATGGCCTCTCATCCAACTCGCGCGGTGCCATGCAATGCCAGGCCAATAAAGAACAAGACAGCAATAATTGCTGATCTTGTTGAGACATCTGACCTGGTTTGCATCACTGAGACCTGGCTGGATGAGAATGCTGGTCCGGTATTGGAGTCAGCGGTTCCAGCTGGATACTTGGTGATACACCGCCCGAGATTGGATCAAAGGGGCGGGGGTGTAGCCATCTATTTTAAGATGAAACTGGGCCTTGTAGAGGTTCCAGTGGGGACCACTAGATCCTTTGAGTTTTAATGGGAGCAGGTGTGGGTAACAGGATTCTTCTCATCTATCGTCCACCCAGAGATGAGAAGGTTTTCCTGCAGGAAGTTGCAGACTTCATGGCCGACATGGTGTTGGAATCCTCCAGGTGGCTGGTCCTGGGGGATTTCTATGCCTAGGTCGACAATGAACTCTTGCATTTTGGTCAAAACTTCCTCCAACTGATGATCTCATTGAGCTTCACACAGGTAGTTAAAGCTGCAACCCATACTCAGGGTTACTCCCTGGACCTGGAGTTCCTCCTGGGGATGGAGGCCACTGACTTGGTGGTGGAACCAGTTGGATGGTCGGACCATCACTCTATAAGGTTCAGTTTCGCGGCTCCCCCTGTGAGACCTGCCCCTTTGGAGATGGTCCGGTACCACCCTTTGAAGGGTGTTACCCCGGGGGGTCTGTTGGCAGTGCTGGACTTATCGAGTTGGCCATTGGAATGCTTGGATCTGGGAGACCTAGTAGTGCACTATAATGGTGCGGCACTAAGGGCCCTGGATTCCATAGCTCCTTTGCAAGTTCACCCTCTCTGCCCTCAGTCCCCTTGGTTTGATGGGACTTTGAGGGAGTTGGGGAGAGTGGGGTGAAGGTTGGAATGCTGTTGGCGGAAATCTGGCCTGGAGGAGGACAGCCTTAGGTTGATCGCTCATTATTCAGACCATCAATCAGAAATCTCCTGTAAGATGGCAGAGTTCCTGTCCAGGGAGATTTCTGCAGCAAGGAATCGACTGGCTCAGCTCTTTTGGACCCTGGACAGGCTGTGCAGTCCAGCCTGCCTTTGGGGCTGGAGAGCTTTTTCACAATCTAAGTATGATGAGTTCATTTAATTCTTTGCAGCTAGGGTGTTTTCCATCAGGTCGGAGATCTGCTTGACTCGTTCAAATAAATACGGCGGTGGTCGATGCAAGAGCACAGGCGCTTGGTCTGTCTGGACAGATTTTGACCAGCCAGAGATCGTGGATATCATGAAGATTGTTCGGGGCTTACGACCAACTTACTGTAGTTTGGATCTTGGTACAACGTGCCTCCTTATGGGGTGTGTGGATGTCATCGGACTGATCCTTGCTAAGATAGTCTGGTGCTTGCTGGACCAGGGGGTGTTTCCAGACCCCTGGAGGAGGCTGTGGTGACATCCCTTTTAAAGAAACCTTCCTGCGACCCAGACTGTCTTGCGAACTACAGACAGGCCTCTCACCTGCCCTTTTTGGGCAAGGTTATTGAGAAGGTAGTCACTTTGCAGCTTGAGAACTTTCTTACCACCCATGAAGTCTATGATCCTCTCCAGTCCAGTTTCAGGAAGAGGCATAGTACCGAGATGGCATTAGTTTGAGTACTTAATGATCTCCTAATAGCGAGGGATCGGAGGAGTCATTTGATCTTGGTCCTCCTTGATCTCTCTGCAGCATTTGACACCGTGGATCATGAGGTGTTGCTGGAATGCCTGCGGCTACTCTGTGGACTGTCGGGGACAGTCCTCAGGTGGTTCCATTCTTTCCTCACAGGCAGGACTCAGAGGATGGTGTCAGGAATTTTTTCCTTGGCACCCTTCTCCCTGCCTTGTGGGGTGCTGCAGGGTTCCGTGCTATCCCCCATGTTGTTCATGGTGTACGTGTTGCTGTTGGTAGACATTATAAGGTGGTATGGGCTGAGTTTTCACTGCTATGCAGATGAAACTAAACTCTACATGTCCTTTGTACTCAAACAGAATAGCGCAATCTCGGTCTTTAACAACTGCCTCGCTGAGATTCAGAACTGGATGAGTGCTAACTGTTGAGACTGAATCTGGACAAGATTGAGGTGTTAGTGGTGGACCCAGGTCAGTGGGTAGAGAAGTTGACTCCTGGGCAACTGTCTGGCCTTGTGTTATGGGGTAACCAGTTGAGACCTTCTGAACGGGTGCAGAATCTGGGTGTCGTGCTTGATAATGAACTGATTCTAAAAACACAGGTGTCAGCAGTTGTCAAGTCCTCATTTTACCATCTGAGGAACATCGCCCGGATAAAGCACCTTGTTCCACCCGAGTACCTTCCTATGTTGGTTCACTCCTTTGTGTCCTCTCGTCTTGATTACTGCAATACTCTATACCTAGGGTTACAGTGGGTGGATCTCTGTCACCTCTAGCTGGTGCAGAATGCTGCAGCCAGGTTGTTGACAGGGTTGTCAAGAACTTGCCATGTCACGCCTGTGCTGCGTGAACTGCACTGGCTGCTGGTGCAATGGTGGGTCACCTTCAAGGTCGCGTTGCTGACCTATAAGAACCTACACGGACAGGGACCGGGTTACTTGCAAGACCCCCTTCTGCTTTACTGCCCCTCCATTGCTGCTCTGCCAACATGGGATTGCTAGATGTTCCCAGGGTCCATCTTCAGACATCAGGTGCTAAGGCTTTTGCTTTTGTAGCCCCGAACCTGTGGAACTCTCTACCTCGTCCGACTAGAGAGTGCCTGTTCACCGAGTCTTTTAAATACTCTTTGAAAACATATTTATTTGGCCTGGCATTTGGGGATAATGTTTAGTTTCACTATTGCTGCCTATTTATTTTTATATGGTTTATTTGATTAAATGTCTGTTTTATACTGTATATGTGCTTTGGTTTTTGAAAAGCGCTTAGAAATAAAATTTGATTTGATTTGATTCACCTAGAGCATCACACGTGATAAGTGTACTGTTGCCAGGGAAGACTTGATGTTGTTATGGGCCCTCAGCATGCAAGGCTAGTTTAAGATGTAATGGCCTCCCAAACTGACACACTTCTGTTGCCCCTTCGGACCCCTCCCAAGATGACCCCTGCAACTTGAGTTCATCCTACAACCACAAAAGTCACAATAATATTCTGAAAGCAAGGATGCCACTAGCAATTCTGTTGTTTATATTAGCACTTTTTATGCATGTGCCCTAAGCCCACTTCTGCTCTCTACTTAAAGTGCCCCTGACGTACTTGTACCCCAACTAGCCACTTTCTTTACTTGAACCAAACACTGTTTCTGTCAACAAGGGCATCCAAGAGAGAGGGGGGAGCTCCCCATCCCATTTAAATCTCCTGTCTCTAATTGATTGGGCTGACAGTGGCAGTGATAGGTAACCACATACAGTAACATTATGCTGTTTTGTAAGTTTCTGCCTGGTCCTGCTCTACAGTTCACGCTCTGTTTAAACAGGAACAGCTGTGGAAATAAATTAATTTAAAAAGCAACATTTTATAAGGCTTAGACCAACTCAGGTTAGGTCCCCCACGAGCAATGAGCCCCCTGTGACCAGTGGGGCTGAGCGTACCTAAAACTAGCTCCAACTTCTACTCTAGTGGTCTGGCAGGATACTTTTGGTTTTTTAAAACCATGCTACTGGTAAGCCATAAAAAGCAATCTGACATGATCTAGAACACTTTTATGCTTTTTAGAGTGGTTTTAGGTACTAGAACAATTTAGCTTTGCTTTGCCGGTCTCACACAGAAAGAAAACACAGGAAACAACTTTTTTTCACTCCCCCTGCTTCTCTGCAGTGGCCCTTCTTCCAGCAGGTGACCTCACAGACCCAGGCTTGCCATCTCCACCTTTTACTCACCTCCTACTACCCCAGATGTAGCTCTCTGAGGTGGGGTTGGTAGGGAGCAAGCACCATAGCTCCTGCCTGGACTGAGCAGTTCTGGCAGTTGGCTTGCCTGGGCCTCATAATGCCTACATCCTACTTGGTGCACTGTAAGTTTTTTTCCTACATTGTTTTCACTTTACCTATATGACACAGACAAGGGCTGCATCCTCCTGCCCGTTATTAACTTAAGCTGCACTGCTACCTGGGGTCACCCAGGTAGCAGTAATGCAGCACAGAATGCATCCCTAGATCCCCAGAGAAGGAAGCCGTCCTTGGGACACTTGAATGCTGTCTTTCTCCCCCTGCCTGCCCACTGACATCTTGGGGTAATTCCCAAACCTGGGTCGCAAGTGTTACAAGGTGTAGCCATACCACTGCTACAATGGGCCAGCCATGAAACCAGTCTTAAAGGGAAACAGTCAGCACCAAGGACCCCACACTCAAGTGTGGGGCTGGTCCCAATGTACACTTTGTGTGCAAAAACATTCTGGTTTACTTACTGTTCACTGTAGTCTAGCAGATAATTTTGCTTAGTTCTAGATGGAAATCTCCTGTTAATAAAGATCCAGAAACCCCTGCAACTGACATCAGAGCAATAGACAGAAGTGGGAGATTCAATAGCATACAGTGCATGTAAGAGTTTATATATGCTCTGATCTGATGCCTACTACTCTGATGCCAGTTGCAGGGGATTCTTGGATTTATATTAACAGATGATGTCAGCCTAGCACTAAACAAAATTAGTCTGATACCATCTTCTATACCGAAGTAAACAGTAAGTTTTTGCACACAAAGTGCACATTATGACCATCCCCACACTTGAGTGCAGGACCCTATGTGCTGACTATACCATTTTAAAAGCATTAGACTGTCCTGAACAGCTGAATTAAATAGGGAACAGTGAATGGACAACCACACACAATAAGCCTGTGTTGCCACCAATGGGTTCTGATTACATCACTGACTTTCAGAGTGAAGCTTGAGAGGTCTGCTGTAATCAGAACCAGAGGTGACAACACAGGCTTGTTGAGTTAATAGTTGCACAGTCACTATGTCTATTTTGTATAGCGTAATTATTTATTTATTTTTTAAATCAAAGGCAGAAGGAGACATTTCAATCCGATCCTTGGCCCGTTTGTTGTTGTTGTTTCTGGGTTACACTAGGGCTGTGTGTGGATCTTTGACTTGGGGTTGTGCTGCACTGCAGTAGATTGCCAGCAGTCAGTCTTTATTTATTTAAAGATGTGTTTCCGGGTGTGGCGTGCAATGGCTAGAGTAATCAGCACAGAGAATTTAGGAGAGTGCTGCCCAGAAGCATGTAGTAATAAAAACAAGCATTTGTCAATACCGAATGTTTGCTTGCTGGCATTGGCAGTGGTAGGGTAGAAGTTACAGAGCTGCATAATAGGAATGGCAGTGAAGTATTGAACTGAAGCCAACCCCACCACCACCCTGCAGAGAGTGACAGCCATTGGGGTGTGCCATTGGGTCGTCAGGCATAACGGCCACGCCATTGCACCACACCCTACCCTGCAGACACTGACAAGTGTCACGGTGTGCCTTGGGGTCTTTGGCCCTTATGCTCACCCCATTCCATCAGAAAATACAGTGAGATCGGTGCGGTATAGGAGAATGGGGTGAACTTTGGGGCCAAAGAGTCCAAGGCATACCTCGATGCCTCTCACTGGCTGCAGGGTGTGGAATGGTATGAGCATTACAGGCAAGAATCCCAAGTCACATCCCTGATGCCTGTCATTCTCTACAGGGTGGGGCGTTATGGTTGGAAACCCTAACACCTCAGGCATTCGTTGGTATTTTCACTCCAAATTTTCAACATGGTTTTTTTGTGACCCCGCCTCATGAACAGTGGCAATATCAGTTTGTTAGATGAAAGCTGCTTATGCACAGCGACTACGGCATTTAGCACCACAGGTGCAAAAACACATTCCGAACAGGATGTGAAAAATGACAGCTGTACTGTTCATGGGGAGGTGTAAAAAATGGCAATGTTGCAAATCTGCAGTAAAAATATAAAAAAAACTGGTGAAGTCACGAGCGTGCATAGAAACTGTGCAGCGCACACCCGTAATGTAATTAGTTTGGGGATTTTTTACAGCAGATTGTCAACACAGACATTTTGGGACCTCCGATCATGAACAGTGTCACTGTGATTTTCTTTATCTGTCCCAAACAATGATTTCCCACAGCGACCACACATCTCTGCGCTGAAAGTGTGAAAACACATTTCAGCCATGTTGCGAAAAATGACAGCCGAACTGTTCATAAGGAAGTGTGGGAAAATGCCACTGGTGAAAATCTGGACTGAAAATATTACAAAGTCATGAACTTACGAGGGTGCGTGGAAACTGCACAATGCTCACTTGTAACACAGTCATTTTATGGACTTTTGTCACCAAATTTTCAACATAGCATTTTAAGACCTCTGCTCATGAACAGTGTAACTATGATTTTCTTAATCTGTCCCAAACATTGCTTTCGCATACCGACTGCACCATTGTGTGCTACATGTGCAGAAACACATTCTGGGCGACATGTGAAAAATGGCAGCTGTACTGTTCATAAGGAAGTGTAATAAAATGGCAATGTTGAAAATCTGGAGTGGAAATATTGAAATTCGCAAACTTACAAGCGTGCAAAGAAACTGCACAACGCACGCTCGTAAAACAGTCATTCTTAGGAATTTTTTCACCAAATTTTCAACATAGCCATTTTAAGACATCTGCTCATGAACAGTGTCACTGTGATTTTCTTAATGTGTCCCATACATTGATTTCGCACACCGACTGCGCCATTGTGCGCTACATGGGCGGAAACACATTTTGGGCAAGATGTGAAAAATGACAGCTGTGCTGCTCATAAGAAGTGTAATAAAATGGCAATGTTGAAAATCTGGAGTGAAAATATTGAAAATTCGCAAACTTATGAGCGTGTGTAGGAACTGCACAACGCACGCTCGTAAAACAGTCATTTTTAGGAATTTTTTCACCAAATTTTCAACATAGCCATTTTAAGACCTCTGCTCATCAATAGTGTCACTGTGATTTTCTTAATGTGTCCTATACATTGATTTCGCACACCAACTGCGCCATTGTGCGCCAGACGGGCGGAACATGTTTTGGACAAGATGTGAAAAATGACAGCTATACTGCTCATAAGGAGGTGTAATAAAATGGCAATGTTGAAAATCTGAAGTAAAAATATTGAAAATTTGCGAACTTACGAACGTGCATAGGAACTGCGCAACGCACGCTCGTAAAACAGTCATTTTATGGAATTTTTCCACCAAATTTTCAACACAGGCTTTTTGAGAGCCCACCTTATGAACAGTGGCAGTGTCATTTCATTACTCAGTTCCAAAAGGTGATTTCGCGCAGTGACTGCGAAATCACCCTTCAGGCCCGATTAACGCCATGACAGTAAGAGCATTCATGTGAAGGGGTCCAAAAAAACCCATGTTGAAAATTTGGTGCAAAAATTCCCAAAAATGCCTGAGATATGCAGCAAAGTTGAAAAAACCCTATCTATCCCATTATACAGCTTACCGGTATTTCCTCAGTTTGCGGTCGGCTTTGAAGAGTGCAGCCATGTTCCCAGTCCACTAGAAGATCGTCAGTCCGAGTAAGTATGGGATGGGGGGTGTAGGGAGGCAGGGTGCGCGGTGGGTGGTAGCGAGGAGGGTAGAAACAGTAAGGGACCCGTTTTGTGTTTCAGGGTTTTTAAAAAAAGGGCGGCAGGACATTCCGCTGGGGTGGGCTCCCAGCGTGGCACAGGATAGCTGTTTGGGGGGCATGGAGCCAGCGGGGATTGAGCACCCCGTCGGTGATAGCATCTGTTGCCACGCTGGGGTGGGCTCCCAGCGTGGCACCCTGTACTCTCTGGGGGGGGCAGTGGAGCCGACGGTGGGTTGGGCACATGCGTGCAAGCAAACATAAAATAAATGTGTGTGTTGCCTGGTTGGAGAATGTACAGCATGGAATGCAGTATGACTACATTTACCAGTTTGTGCACACTGTAAATGTAGCTATCAGAGGGAGCTAAATCAGCTCCCTCTGATAGCACAATCTGGGGTAAAATCAGCTGAAAGACTGCAGTCTCAAATAGGCTTTTTGTGGGTCAGTTTAATGGCTGTAGTACACTTGCAGCTTGAAGGGATGGTGTGCCCCAGTCAGGGGTTCAGAGTGGCTATGATGCAGCAACCTTCTTGGGCTTTTTTGCTTGTAAATATAACTGCTTTTGGGAGTACCTCTGAGAAATGACTAAAAAACATACCTTTGCTTGCTTGATCATGAACCACTGCATGCTGGGATGTACAATGTTGATTACCTGACAAAATGTGTATAACATTTGCAGATAGTCAGCTGCGTTTCAGAACACCTTGAACTTTAAATGACTATGTACAGCCCCCTGGCCTTATAAAGTCCCTGCTAGTGTAGCTTACAACTGATCCCAGCTATACAGCTACTAGAATTGAGGTTCCATTTGGTCATAAGCACAATATGGGACTCATCATTCCAGAAAAAAATACTTGACTAAGACACCTCAGGTGAGTGCTGCTGGCTCAGTTATCTTGGTATTAGCTACGTTTTGTGACACTGGCCAACCTGTTTAGCTCTGTCAACTTCTGGCCTGCACACTAATGATATCATACATTGTGATAATAAAGGTGCATAATTATAGTAGTGCAAGGCACAATGCATAAATCCCCTTTGTTGGACTGGGCTGGGAATGACAGATTGCAGTCATGCTATTAAAGTCATACAACCATGGACATTCAGTCTGCATCCTTGGTGGTTCAATTAGTGTCTCTGTTTCCAACCTCGGACAGTCCTATATTCCCTGGTGATGCCCCCACCACAGTGCAACTAAAGTACCTATTGCAGGGGGAGTACAGGGAGGGGGGTTGGAGGGGTAATGAGGAGTACTTGTAAAGAGACAGAAAGAGGCAGTGGACTAGAGTGACTTAAGTTGCATAAAATGTGTGTTTAATTTTCTGAGGTCAGGTATTCAGTTCATGGTTCAGTACCTGTTTAGTTCATTGCACTTTGTGTGCAGTCTAGTTGGGGGGCTATGATGCAACCTGCTGGGCTGGGTTGGGCTTGGAAGTTGGATACAACTTGCTGGGCAGGGCAGGGGAAAAGTCAATGAGGTGGGCTGGGGGAGGGCCAGGGAATCTGGGGAGTTGTGCTGGGGGCCAGCTTGCTGGACTGGGAGAAAGGGCAACATGTTGGGCTGCAGAGAGGGATGGAGACTCTAGATATGAGGGTGGGATGCAACTTGCTGTGCTGGGGAAGGGTTAAGGATTTTAGGCTGGGAAGCTAGGGTGAAACTTGCTGGACTTAGGGAGGGCTAGGGGCCATGCACAGGAGCAGGTGGCTGGGCTATGGGATGGGTGGTCTGGGCAACATACTGGACTGGGGACTCTTGGGAAGGGACTAGAGTGCAACTTACTGGGTATGGGGAGGTGGTAACAGGGTAGCAAATTCTGTTTCACATGACTCCCCAGAATACACCAGAATGCACCAAAAAATAAAAATGTCCTGGGGGCCACCTCCCCAGCCTACAATTTAGATTTTTGTGTGTACACTTTTTTTAAAGGCTTGCTACTCCACTGGGCGCAAGACCAAATTTATGTGAGCAAACACCCATTTGGACCCATGCAAACTTTTGAATATCAGGCCCCTGGTGTCTACAAGCATTACAACACTGCAGTTTTTTATGTTGGCTCGCGTTTGCACTCCAGCCAACATCTTGCGGTAGTAGCAGATTTGGAGGCACGGTCACTGTTGGGCGAATGCAGGGCACACATCAGTAGGTGCATCCCTCATTCCCCAATCAGCCAACAGCAGGCGCTGACATCATGAATCCCTACTGTGGACACCAGATCTAAGAAAAGGTCCATTGCAATTAGACCACAACACGCCTTCCGACGAGCACACAACATGGCGGCAGTGACTGCTGCTGTCTCCTGTCACAATGCCGACAGGGGAGCCCACTCCCTGTCAGCATAATGACCCCCTCCCATTTTAAATGTATGCTGAGGGGGTGCCCAATCCCCCTCAGCATCATGCGCCCACCCAACAGTTTTTCTTTGCCAACGGGGGCCCAATCCCCATCGGCATTTGTCCCCCATCCTGTTTCTTTTACCGCCGGGGAAGCCCACTCCCCATCGGCAAAGTGTCTCTCCACCACTTTTGTTCTGTGTTGGGGGGTGCCCAATCCCCCTCGGCTTATGTTCCCCTCCCTTTGGTATGTGCCAAAGGGGGAGCCTAATCCCCCGTTGGCTACAGCACCCCCCCAAAAAAAAACACTTAGGTGGCATGCTGGGAGCCCACCCCAGCATGCCAAATCCCCTGCAAAATAAAAACCATCCTGCAATTTTTTTTTAGAAAATGGTCCTCGTGGTCTCCTGCCCCTCCTACAACCCACCCACCCTCTGTGCCTGCCTCCCCACCCACCCCTCACCCCATGCCTACCTCTGAGTCTGGTGGGACGATCTTCGGTGGACCGGGAACACGTCTGCACTCTTCAAAGCCGACCACCAACTGAAGAAATGCCAGTAAGTTGTATAATGGCATAAACAGGGTTTTTTTCAACTTTGGTGCATATCTCAGCCATTTTTGGGAATTCTGGCACCAACTTTTCAACAAGGGGTTATTGGGACCCCTCCTCATGAATTCAGGCACTGTCATGGAGTTATTTGGTCCCAAAAGGTGATTTCGTGGTCACTGCACGGAATCACCTTTCAGGGCCAATTAATGAAAAGACAGTGCCACTGTTCATAAGGGGGGCTCTTAAAAAGCCTACATTGCAAATATGGTGGAAAAATCCAAAAATGGCTGTTTTAATGATCATTTACAGTTTCCACTTGCGCTGTAACCGTGAATATGTAATATTTTCACTCCAGATTTTCAACATTGGCATTTTTCCACATCTCCTTATGAACAGTACAGCTGTCATTTTACATATCCTGGCTGAAATGTGTTTTCGCATCTCCGGCGCAGAATAGCGCGATTGCTGTACGAAATCAGTTTCCGGGACAGTTTTTTTTTTTTAATCATTTAACACTTTCTACCTTGCAGCCACAGTCCTGCTCCACATCCAGCCACCACTCCTCTGCCCCACCACCGACCCCAAAGCTTGCATGCCCAGCTGGCAGATGCATCTACACCTGCGAAGGGGGCCCCTCCTGTAGCCCAGACGCCCGGCGGGGAACCATTACCGGCACATGCTTCCAGGCATCGTCGGCCGGTGAAACTGGGGCCATCAAGCTGCCATGGACCTGTGCTGCCATTTTTCCACTTGTTTTTCTCCCCACTGGGATCGCAGACATGTAATGACGTCCGTACAGATGTCCGCCGTGGTCCCCCTTTCCAGTTACACCATCGCCTGTGGTACCTCCGGGCATCCCCAGGGGTCACCGCAGCATGGTGTCATTTTCCCCAGCCCACCCCAGGACTAGGAGAGCTGTCTCCTGATGCTCACTCTCAGTCCTCCCCTGCTGACCCCCGATGACCCGAGCTTGTTCCCGAACCCAGGTCACAGGCGTAGCATGAGGTGTGGCATCCAGCATCTCAACCCTCTGCGCCACCGGGCCGGCCAGTTTTCGGGACAGTTTGAGGAAATGATGGTGACACTGTTCATGAGAAGAATTCCTAAAATGTCTATGTTGAAAATTTGCTGACGAAATTCCATAAAATGACTGTGTTAACAAGTACGCATTGCACAGTTTCCACGCACCCTTGTAACCTCGCAGATTTGCAATATTTTCATCACTGGCATTTTTCACACCTCCTTATGAACAGTACAGCTGTAATTTTTCACATCCTGCCCTAAATGTGTTTTCGCACCTGTAGCGCACAATGGCATGGTCACTATGCGAAATCAACGTTTCAGACAAATTAACAAAATCACAGTGCCACTGTTCATGAGGGGAGGTCTCAAAATGCCTATGTTAAACATGTGGTTAAAAAAATCCCAAAAATAATTGGGTTACAGACGTGTGTTCCACAGTTTCTATGCATGCTCATAACTTCACCAATTTTTCATATTTTCACTCCAGATTTTCAATGTTGCCATTTTTTTACATCTTCTCATGAACAATACAGTTGTCATTTTCCACATACTCCCCAAACTGTGTTTTCATCCCTGTGTCACCAAATGGCATAGCCGCTGTGCAAAACCACCTTTCAGCTAACAAACAGATAGAGCCGCTTTTCATGAGGTGGGCTCACAAAAAGCCCATGTTGAAAATTTGGAGTGAAAATACCAATAGACACTTACGGTGTTACAGTTTCCAACTGTGGCACCCCACCCTGTAGAGACTGACAGGCATCAAGGGTATGACTTGGGATCATCGGCTGTAATGCTCATGCCATTCCACCCCACCCCCACCCTGCAGCCAGTGACAGGCATCATGGTGTGCCTTGCACCGTTTGGTCAGAAAGTTCACCCCATTCTCCTATACTGCACCCACCTCAGTGTATTTCCGTATGGAATGGGGTAAGAATAATGCCCAAAGACCCCAAAGCACACCACGCCACTTGTCAGTGTCTTTAGGGTAAGGTGAGGTACAATGGCATGAGCGTTACAGCTGATGACCCAAAGGCACACCCCAATGCCTGTCACTCTCTACAGGGTGGGGGTGGGGTTGGCATCACTTCAATACTTAACTGCCATTCCTATTATGTGTCTCTAACTCCTGCACTACCAATGCCAATGCCAATGCCAGCGAGACAACATTCGGCATTGCCAAATGCTTGTTTGTAGTGACGCAGTTACTGTAATGTCACACATTAACTTCCCATGGCTAGAAAGGCAGCTATTTACATCAAGATAGTCAGTTCAGGCATAGTAATTGCATGTACTGAACGAGATGCAACTCAGCACACTTTAGCAAAGTGTCCTGATTTTCCACATGATCTGCATTTTGCATTTTAGCAGAGCATGACTGGTTACTTGCTACATGATTAGGAGATACACACTGAAAACAGTGAGAAGTTTTTGCTCTTTCTGTATTAACTGGATTACTGTGTGCTTTGTTTTTCCTGTGCTGACTTTCTGCATTAAGCTTTTGATAGACACCATCCACAGTGAGAGAATCACTGTCCACTGTCACTTTCACTTCTGCCACTGCAACTTCAATTTATCTGGCAATCCTTAGTGCTTTATCAGGGTTAAAAGCAGTTTCAGAAGTAGTCTTTCCCGAATATGAGGAATGCATGTTTTTTCAACAATTTGGTCTTGTGTATCATTTCATCAGACAGTTGTCCAAACCCACATATAGCAAGTTCTCGTAAAGCGGCAACATAATGGTCAGCCAACCCACCCACGTGCTGAGCATGTTGCCTAAACTGATAGCGATGGCTACCACATTCACTTTAGGTAAGGGGCCACCTCTGGAATAAAAAAAAATGGCATCCTCTGTGCCCCCTCCCACTACCACTACCACCACCACTGTGCATATTAATACACACCAAATGCCATGCCACCCACTCCTCTCCCGGCTGCTAGCTACACATGGGCGCCTTGTCACTTTGGCAGTTAATCTTAACAATTTAATTAAAGTCAAGTTTAAACACCACACCTCACACTGACTCCTCGGCTCCATTCCCTTCACTCGCTCTCCCACCACACTAACACCAGCACCAAATAAGTGTGCTTGCATCCTGTGGAAGCATGGTTACTGGAGACTTGTCCTGGCTGCCTGCCGGGCTGCCAGCTATAGAAACATGCATGTTATTAAAATATATACCACATTGAAGTGTTTAACTGGCAAGTCCTTGGAAAAACCATTAACACCAGTTGAAAACCAGCCAGGTGGCAATCCTAACTTTAGGAGCCAAGAAAACTTCCAGAGCAATCACAGTACCTTTGTAACTGTCTACAGGCAATGGTAGTGTATAATAGATCTTCTGTCCCTCCATTCCAAGGCACTGAATAAGCAAGTGACAGTCCTATTCAACCATTTACTAGAGACAGGGCCGGTCCCAGAGGACTGGAGGAGGGCAGATGTAGTCTCACTTCACAAAAGTGGGAGCAGGGAAGAGGCTGGCAATTACAGGTCAGTCAGCCTGACTTCGGTAGTGGGGAAACTAATGGAATCACCACTGAAGGAAAGGATAGTGGAATACCTTGAATCCAGTGACTTATAAGACCCAAAGCAACATGGATTCATTGAGGGGAATTCACGTCAAGCAAATGTGATAGATTTCATTGACTGGGTGACCAAGGAATTAGATTAGGGTGGAACGGTGGATGTGGCCTACCTAGATTTCAGTAAAGCCTTTGACACCATTCCACATAGGAGACTTGTGAACAAGCTGGGCAGCCTTGGTGTGAGCCCAAAGGTGGTAAACTGGGTAAGAAATTGGTTTGGGGACAGGTGACAGCGGCTGGTGGTAAATGGAGTTCACTCCAAGAAAGGAAGGAAGGGTGGCCAATGGGATGCCTCAAGGATCGGTACTGGGATCGGTTCTCTTTAATGACTTTATTAGCGACATTGCAGAGGGGCTAGAATGGAAGATATGCCTTTTTGTAGATGACACTAAGATCTGCAATAGGGACACACTCCGGGGGAGGGGTGGAAAAATGAAAAGGGACCTAGGAAAGCTTGAGGAGTGGTCAAGAGCAGGGCAACTAAGTTTCAGTGTGAAGAAGTGCAAGATCATGCACTTGGGGTGCAGAAACCCAGAGGCAGAGTACACAATGGGGAGTGGTATGGGCAACCACCAAACAGGAAAGGAACCTGGAGGTAATCATATCTGATGACCTAAAGGTGGCTAAGCAGTGTGAAAAGGCAGTGGGGAGAGCCAGTAGGATGCTAGGGTGCATAGGGAGGGGTATCACTGGCAGGAAGAGGGAAGTGGTGATTCCGCTGTATAGATCACTGGTGAGACCGCACCTAGAGTAATGTGTCCAGCTCTAAAAACCACATCTCCAGAAGGACATAGACTGAGTAGAGGCGATCCAGAGGAGGGCAACTAAAATGGTGCAGTGTCTGCACCAAAAGCCCTATAAGGAGAGACTGAAGGACTGCAATATGTACACGCTGGAGGAAATAAGGGAAAGGGGGATATGATAGAGACTTTCAAATACCTCGCAGGTATAAATAAGGTTCAAGAGGGAAGCATTTTTCAGAGGAAAAGATGCTCAAGAACAACAGATCATGCTATCAGTTTGGAGGGGTAGGTTCAGGGGAGATGTAAGGAAGTATTTCTTCACAAAAAGTGGTGGATACCTGAATCAGCCTCCCAGTGGAGGTGGTGGCAAAAACTGTAGTGGGATTCAATAAGGCATGGGATAGGCAAAAAGGAACCTTAATAGTAAGGAAAGGAGAGGAAAGCTGGAGATCAAGTAGGGTCTGCAGTGTTACAGTGGGAAAATGGGTAGACTAGGTGGACCAAGTGATCCTTATCTGCCATCAAGTTCTATGTTTCCAGGTTTCAAAGCCCATTTCTTTTTGTCAGAGAACTCATAGCCAATCTATAGCAAGCAAGTAGGTTTCCAACATTCATATCCAGTCCTTAAATGCAATTTTTGGTTCCCTGGGCATTCCAGGAAAGAAACTGGAGGCTATAGGAAAACAGTCACCATTCTCATTACCAGTTTGTTGTCTGTTTGTAAGCAGTAAAAAAAACAGGTTGGAATGGCACCAGGAACACTAATAAAAGAAGAACAGAACTCAACCTTTATTGTGCAGACTTCTCTACTCCACAACAGCAACCCACTGAAGAGAATGCACATGTAGCTATATGTAGCCTATAGAGACATATAGATGCAGCTATAGAGACATCTAGTGGCAGTAACTGGTATTCCCTCATATTAGCATTAGACAACACAACGATTCAATGCCATGTCCAACAATCACAGCATAATAGACTGGGTGCTGTTGTTCCACCCACAGAGAATCCTGGTTGCAGACACGTTCCCAGACATATTTAGTGATAACTGCATGACCTTCTGCATGTGGAAGGTCAAGACAATCAGTCCCTCCGGATTATTCTAGCCAGAACCTTCAAAAAGTTTAAGCCAGATGCTTTCATGCAAGACCTACTTTTGCAAACTGGGGCCCTATCCTAACAGCAACTGACCCAGATTAGGCATCAACCCTCTTTACCACCACTGTCTGCAATATGTAACAGGAACGCTTGTGTTAAAAGATCCAGTGTCTGTGGTCACCATCTGCCCTGGATTACTTCTGAAATAATTGAAAGCGTCCAACAAAGAGATACAGCCTGGGCCAGGCACAAATCCTCAGGGCTCTCCTCAGATAGGCATTCCTTCACATCCCTCTGTAACCTTTTCACAAAGCTGACAAGGAAGTCCAAACCACCTACTTCCAAAGCAAGCCTGAAGGTGAAGAGTCAGATCCGTCTGAATTCTAGAAATCTTTTTATGGCCTCCTTAACCCCCACCAAGCCATCATCTGCCAGGGTCCGGGCTGCTCTTAGCTCCATGCTGACAGCTGAAGATTTAACTTAGTGCTTTACTGAGGGTCTGAGGGCTCTGATCCCCAACCCTTCTCCACCCAGAATCACCAGGCCCTCTCAGCTGGCAAGTTCCGCCTCCAGGCTATCCCAGTTGATGAGGTATATAAACAGCTCTCTGTACTGAACACATCACCCAGCTGTGGGAATGATGGCATCTATCCAAGTTCCTGAGAATAGGTGCCCCTGCCATAGACGTGCCCATCATCCACATCTTTAACCAGTCCCTCACAGCAAACTCCTTCCCCAGTACCTAACAGCATGCGCTGGTCATTCCCATCCACAAAGATGATCATGCAGATGCTTCCTCCAACTATCGCCCCATCTTCCTCCTGCTACTACTCTCCAAGGGTCTTTGAGAGAGGCTGGTGAGCAGGCAACTCATCAGCTTCTATTTCAGGCTTTCTGACCCCGTACCACTCTGGCTTCTGCCCTAACCACTCCACCGCCAACTCCCTCTTCCGTATCACTGATCACATTCATTCTGACATGGACAAGGGAATGGGCACAGGGGCCATCGTTATTGACCTTGCCAAGGTATCCGACACTGTAGATCACAAACTACTCCTGGAAAAACTGGTGGTCTCCGATATCTCCCTTTCTTTTCCTGCGTAATTCTGTTACTACCTAACCAACCGAGCACATGCAATCAAGCTAGCCATAACAATATCCCCCCACTACCAGCCACCCTTGGTGTCCCCAAGGCTCAGTTCTGGGCCCTTTGTTGTTCATTGTCTTTATAAATGATCTCCCACAAGTCCTTTCCTCCTGTGACATACACATGTATGCTAACGATACAGCTGTCTATGGATCTGGCCTTGCTGTCCCCTTCATTGAAGAACCCCTGCAAAAGAAAATGGTATCCATGCTGCTTGAATTCAGCCACTGGTTAAGTATAGCTCCCAGCTCACTTGATCTATACACCTCAGAAGGGGTAGCCTTGACTCAATGTACTGTGTTTTTTTCCCCCCACAGGATCTGAACATTTATTTCCCTAGGATAGCTCAGTGGAGGTGCATTATCCTTTTTTTGCCATAATACATTTTATTGAGTTTTCAAATAAAATTATATATTATAAATTTGCAAGAAATTATAAACACCAATTAAATTATGACAGTATTAATAAGAATTTTGAGTCCAATAACAAAAAGTATTATCACAATTAAAAATATCATAAACAGCTTAACAGATTACTTACATTAACATAGACAAACATCAAAACAGAGTAAATTGTTTCACCTCTTAGCTCAAGAAAGAAATGAATGGGAGTTAAACAATCACAACAAACATAATAAATGTAAATAAACATAACTAAAAGCAGCTCTAGTTTTATATACCTATTAAATAAAAAAAAATTATAACTGCATGGCTGAGTTTTCATTGTTATGCTGATGATTCTCAGCTCTACCTGTCTTTTATGCCTGATCAGGAGTCGGATTCCACCATGATGTTTAACAACTGCCTCCTGGAGATTCAGGATTAGATGAGTGCTAGTTGGCTTAGGTTGAATTCAGCGAAAACTGAGGTGTTGGTTGTGGACCCTGGAGGGAGGACAACAGGGGCTTGGACTGGGAAACCCTCGGGTTTATATCTTTGGGGGGGCCCTGCTTCTTGCCTCTGTCCAAGTACGTAACCTTGGTGTGATTTTTGACAAAAGCCTGACTATGAAGACGCAGGAGTCGGCTGTAGTCAAATCTGCCTTTTTTAGTCTGAGGAATATTGCCCGGGTGAAACACTTGGTTCCACGGGAAGATCTTCCCATCTTGGTCCACGCCTTTGTCACCAGCCATTTTGATTACTGCAATGCCCTCTATCTAGGGCTGCTGGGGGTGGATATCCACTGCTTGCAGCTTGTGCCGAACGCAATGGCCAGGTTGTTGATGGGAGTTTCACAATCTAGCCATATGACACCTGTGCTGCGTGATCTGCACTGGCTGCCAATACAGTGGTGGATCACCCTCAAGGTCGCATTATTGATCTTTAAGGCCCTACATGATTTGGGACCTCACTACCTGAAAGAGCTCTTGGTGCCTTACTGTCCTGCCCGTTCTCTTCGCTCCTCTGACGAGGGATTGCTAGAGATTCCCAGGCTACGTCTAAAGATGTCTGGAGGTAGATCTTTTGGCACCAACCCTGTGGAATTCTCTACCTCGTCAGATACGAGAATGCCTAACTGTTGAAAGTTTTAAAAAACAATTAAAAACTTTCCTTTTTGCCCGAGCATTTGCTGGTACATAATAATTAAGTGTACTGTATGAATGTCTGATTTTATTGTTTTGTAATATGATTTTATTGATTTGACTTACTGTAAAAGAGCCCTGAGCTTGGGAAGGGTGCTTAATATAAATACAATTTTACTTACTATTTAGAATAGCCCCGGAGAAAGTAGTTAATTGGAGAAAAGGTTCCCAGATCTCAAAAAAATCTATTTAATCTATCGGTAATTAAATGAGAGATTCTCCCATTGTTAGCAGTACGGCTCATCATATTTAATTATTCAGCTAGGGAGGGCACTAGTGGGGTTTTCCAGTATTTAAGAATTAATCTTTTGGCACAAATGAAGATGATTGAAACCCACATCTTTTGATTATAAGTAAAGTCAACATTGAATGAAAAGATTCCCAGAATAAATATAAGTGGAGAGTGTGGCAAAACCACAAAAAGGGAAGCTTCACATTTCTCCTTCACTTCAAGCCAGAAATTTTTAAGTTTAGGGCATTCCCACAACATGTGCAGCATGTTGGCATAATTGGAATTACATTTCCAGCAGCATGCATTTGAAGAAAACCCTAATTCAAAAAGTGAAAATACCAGTGAATGCCTGAGGTATTAGGGTTTCCAACCATAACGCCCAACCCTGTAGAGAATGACAGGCATCAGGGATGTGACTTGGGATTCTTGCCTGTAATGCTCATACCATTTCACACCCTGCAGCCAGTGACATGCATCGAGGCATGCCTTAGACTCTTCGGACCCAAAGTTCACCCCATTCTCCTATACCACACCCATCTCACCGTATTTCTGATGGAATGGAAAAGCATAAGGGCCAAAGACCCTACAGCACATCGTGACACTTGTCAGTGTCTGCAGGGTAGGGTGTGGTGAAATGGCATGGCCTTTATGCCTGATGACCCAAAGGCACATCCCAATGCCTGTCACTCTCTGCAGGGTGGTGGTGGGGTTGGTTTCAGTTCAATACTTCACTGCCATTCCTATTATGCAGCTCTGTAACTTCTACACTACCAATGGCAATGCCAGCAAGCAAACATTCAGCATTGACAAATGCTTGTTTGTTACATTTTAATCCTGCAGAACAGAATGCCCTTGCTAGGCATAGTAGTGCATTTGAACTGCGCATACCTCAGTCACAACTTAGTTATAGTATTCTTGCTGGTTACTATGTTCATGGCTTTCCAGACTCAATCTACAGGCTGTTGTGGTTTACCTTTACTGTCTTACATTCTTCACAGCACCATTGTACTGCCTGTTTTGGTGTATTGTAAATACATGTACTAACAAACTCTGGTCAGAGCCAATATGGCTGTGGAGAGCTTTTAGGAGTGGCAAGAGCAGTGAACAGAATATGTTGTGCTCTCACTGCACAGGAGTCAGCTATAAGACTGCAGCAATTGCAGTACTGCGCATGCATGATACTCGCACATGTGCAGTTTGCCCCGGAGTCAGCCTTGCTCAACATGGTGGTGCTGACATAACTACATGTAACAACCCAGTCCCCTTGGGTTACTAGAATCCCATCAGTTCTAGTCTTAGGCAGGTAGGAAAAGGCAGCTGGTGGGGAGGTCATTAGGGGCTTTCTACATAATGACATCATTGTTTACTCAGCTAGCCTGAGAGAAGGATGATTATGCCATATAGAATTCTCACAGCAGCATAGCCATTTTAAAGTCAGCTGCTCTTGGGAAGCTTAGAATGTTTTTCAGTAAGTTCAAGTGTGGCAGTTAGACTGGCAGGAGGTCTGCCATTGGGGCTCTGTCAAAGGGAGCCCTGGTATTTCTCACCCTAGTTTGGTAAAATCTTCAGTTTGTCTGCAGGACTCTTTAGTTTCACTCCAGAGGGAGTGAGAGGGAATGCAGTTCTTGTGGATCCAAGGGGCAATCCCCTGAAGTTCCTGAAATTCACAGCCACCTTAAGGAAGAACAATGAGTAGAATCTGACAGCTGCCAGAGAGGAGAGAAAGGTGCCTTTTGTTCTTTCCATGACTGGGAGGAAGGAACAACTAATCTGTGAGTACAGAATTTGAGACTGTGCTCTGAGGGAGTTGTCTGAGGTGTGTGTGCCTGTGACAGGGTAGAATAGAACCCTATCCCATTTGTTGGAGAAAGTGTGTAAATGCAAGGATCTGTATTCTTCCTTTTCTCTCTCCTCTGTCTGGTTGCGCAGCCAAATTTTTCTGTGAGACTTCGGACTTGATCAACCCAAACAGTCTCACAATCCTTTGCCTCTCACTGTCTCACTGTTTTCTCTTGCTTTCTGTTTTTATTCCCTTGCGTATCTCTATTTGGTAATATAAAAATATGTGCAACTCAGTATATGGAAATGAAACTGATAATGGGATCACTTTTGTTTAGAAAATATGGTGTTACTGTTGAAATGTATATATTTATAATTTGAGAAAACTGTAAAAAGCTAGAGGTTACTTGGGTGCAAATGCCTGAGCCTTTTGCAGTTGCTGTGGGGATCTCAGGAAGTTCTCAATGTTCTAGCAGCTCCTGAAATTTACAAAGAACAGGATGCTTGCAAAGGATGGGAGTTGAAAAAGACTTATAAAAACAGCTAAGCTGAGCTGCAAGGGAGATTTTTTTTTAACAAGAAAGGTTTTACTTTTGCTTCTGTACATAGTTGTTCTAAACATGTTTATTTTATTTTATGTTACTGCTCCAATAAATAAAGTATTGATGATTTTTACAACTGCTCCTGGGTTTTACCTCTGCTTCCTGACCTGTGCCTCAATGACATATGGTGTGAGATGTGGCATTTAAGCCGTGCATACCCTAAGACAGGAGATTTGTGCGTGGGTACTGGACTTAGTATCAGGGAAGCACAGAGGAAGGTATGGATTCTGCAGCAGCAAGTCCAGGAGTGGTTACCAGGAGAATGGCAGCCAAACTAGCAGCAACAGAGGATTGTACAGCTAGCACAAGTTATGGAAAAAGAACAGGCAGTGGCAGAACCTGAAAGCCTGATGGACTTTTTCAAATGGTGGGCTATACAACAAAAAGAGACTGAGATGCAGAAAGAAAAAGAAATTCAGCATTTAGAAGCACAGAGGAGAGAAGTGATGCAGTGACAGGAGCAGCAGATGACAGAAGAGCTGCAGTGACGGGAGCAGTGATGGCTTGATGCCTTGCAAGCTATCAAAGGCAGAAGATCCAGCACACATTCAGAGGAGCTACAAAATGCAAACAACTTAAAGGCCATTAAACTTGCTAAGTTGTTTCCTTCAGATGATATTGAGGCATACCTGACAACCTTTAAAAGAGTTGCCACAGTCTGCCAATGGTCAAAGCAGCAATGGGCAATCAGACTGGTACTGTACCTGACAGGGAAAGCCCAGCTTGCCTACAGCAGTATGGACACAGCACAGTCAGAAGACTATGAATTGGTGAAAAGTGAAATCCTGAAAAGATATGACATCTCCAGAGAGACCTACAGGCAGAGACTTCAATCTCTGAGGTACAACTTAGTTGACAATCCTCGAGAAGCCTTCACCTGACTCAAAGAACTCCTGATAAAGTAGATCCAACCAGACAGCAAAACAGTCCCACAGATCATCGGCACATTTGCCAAGGAGCAATTCATCAACATATTGCCTACAGATGTGCAGCTGTGGGTAAAGGAACACCGACCAGAGAACGGGGGAAAAAGCTGTTTCTTTGGCTGAGGACTACCAACTGGCCAGACAGACACCACAGCAGCAAGGTAACAGCCGAGCACCAGTAAGAAACTCTTTTTCCCCATTTAAACTCCAAGCCTGCTAAGACCTCTGGTGGGGGTAACAAATCTGTGCCAAAATACATTACCTGCTGTAACTGTGATAACCCAGGCCATTTTCCAAGAAACTGCCATAATAAAGAGAGTGGCACTGGAGCAGATTTATCCTTGGCAAACTGGGGCAAGTACCTAACAGATGTGAAGGTGGGGAATAAGACTGTAAAGGGACTAATCGATTCAGGAAGCAGACAGACCCTAGTACATGTTAAAATGCTGGGAAAACATGGTGCAAAGGGACCAGGTACTGGTGTCATCTGCATCCACGGGGACACTCGATATTATCTCACCACCCAAGTGACTCTGACTGTTAAGGGTGTGTCACACCAAATGAAAGTGGGGTAACACCAAAGTTACCTGTACCTGTAATTATTGGAAATGACTTTCCAGGATTTACTGAACTGATCAGAGAGGGAGTAAGTCCTGATGTTTCAGCAGCGGTGGTGACAAGAGCTCAGGCAAAGAAAATTTCAGATGGTGGGGACACTTTTCCTTTCAGTGATTTTGATTCGTACTTGTTTGAGCACAGCTCCAAGATCCGGAAATCCAGGAAAGAAAGACAAAGCCTGAAGAAACTGTGCCAACAAATGACTGATGGAAATGAAGGGGTAAAATATGAAAATGCTGAAACTAAATTGATAACTGACTGTGATTTTCTTTCAGAGCAAGCTAATGATGTTTCTCTCCAGGGTTATTTAAAGCAGCTAGGGGTAAAACCAAAACAGGGTAGACCAATGTTTCAAAAATGTAATGGATTACTGTACAGAGTTTGGGTTAAACCTCAGACACAGGAACAGACAGAACAACTGGCTATACCACAGAAGTATAGAATAGAATTGTTACAGACAGCACATGATAATCCTGTGGCTGGTCACTCAGGAAGGGATAGCAACCTTGCTAGATTGCTATATAGATTTTACTGGCCGGGAATTCATGAAGATGTAGCTACCTATTGTAATTCCTGTGCTGAGTGTCAGAAAGTATCCCCAGTCACTAGAAAAGACAAGGTGTGCCTGGTATCCCTACCCTTAATAGATGTGCCTTTTGAGAGAATTGCAATAGTTGTGGTTGGTCCTTTAGACAAAAGTAAAATGGGTAACAAATTTATCCTGGTAGTATGCGACTATGCTACTTGACACCCAGAAGCAGTTTCAAAGTGTACTGTTACAGCCCCAAAAGTTGCAGCAGAGCTAGCCAAAATTTTCAGCAGAGTGGGCATACCTAAAGAAATTATTACTGATCAGGGTAGTAATTTTGGTGCTGCACTGCTTAAGGAGCTGTACAGACTGCTAGGTATAACTGCCATAAGAACCTCCCCCTATCACCCTCAGACAGATGGTCTTGTTGAGCGTTTTAACCAAACCTTAAAACGCATGTTAAAAAGGTTTGTAAAAGGGGAAGGGAAAGATTGGGACCATTACTTGCCTTATCTACTTTTTGCTTACAGAGAAGTGCCACAGGCATCAACAGGGTTTTCGCCATTTGAAATGCTGTATGGTAGGCAGCCAAGAGGACCACTGGATGTGAGAAAGGAAACGTCTGAAAATAACCCCACACAGAAACAATCTGTATCTTCTCATATGTGTGCCCTAAAGAAGAAACTGGCAAAATATGTTGAAATTGCCCATAGTAATCAGGAAGCAGTTCAAAATCAGCAGAAGGTATATTATGACCATGGGTTAAAAGAAAAAGTTTTCGAGCCAGGTGAAAAGGTTTTGCTTCTGTTACCCACAACAGAAAATAAGTTGTTAATGAAGTGGCAAGGGCCATATAAGGTTCTTAGACATACTGGCACTAACTATGAGATTGAGACCCCTGACAAGAAAAAGTCTTCTAAGATACACCATGCTAACCTCCTCAAGAAATGGGTTGAAAAAATGCCAAAAGCTGCCTTGCTAGTTTTACCAGAAACTGATAAGGAAGATATTAATGTAGCTTATGATAGACTAGAACAAACTGTAAATGCTGATGTTGTAAAGGTGAATGTTTCCTTGACCTCAGAACAAACTGCAGACATTCGGAATGTGCTAAAGACATTTAACAGTACTTTTAGCATGGTACCAGGCCGAGCGAAAGGGATTGAGCACATACTAGTGACAAAGAATGCTTGTCCTATTAGGCAAAAGTCATACAGGTTGCCAGAGAGGTTAAGCTGATGTGGTTAAGGAAATACAAAAAATGAAAGAATTGGGTATCACTGAGTAGTCGAGGAGTGCTTGGTCATCTCCCACGGTAACTGTAAACAAAAAAGAAGGGGGTGTTAGATACTGCTTTGATTTCAGGAAACTTAAGCAAGTGTCAGAATTGGACAGTTACCATATGCCCAGAATAGATGATTTGGTGGATGGACTTGGGAGTGCAAAGTACCCTCGATCTCACCAAAGGTTGCTGGCGAATACCTTTAGCTAAAGAATCCACAGATAAAACAGCATTTGCCACCGCTATAGAATTCTATCAGTTCACCACCATACCCTTTGGTTCACATGGTGTGCCAGCTACATTCCAGCGGTACATAGATGTAATTCTATCCCCTCACACTGGTTATCATGCTGCATACCTGGATGATGCTGTGGTGTACAGTCCTGACTGGGAAAGCCACCTAGAACACCTACAAGCAGTTATCCAAGCTATCAAAAATGCAGGTCTGACGATTAATTCTACTAAATGTGCATTGGGCATGCAGGAAACTAGATATTTGTGCTTTGTGTTGGGAAATGGAGAAGTCAAACCAGAGATTTCTAAAATAGAAGCTGTAGCTAACAGCCCTGTACCTAAAACAAAGAAAACATGTCAGGTCATTTTAAGGGCTGGCCAGTTATTATCGGAAATTTGTTCCCAACTTTGCTGAGTGAGCTGCTCCCCTCACTAAAAAAAGAAACGGTACCCAAATAATGTGAAATGGACCCCAGAGTGTGATGAAGCTTTTCAAGCCATAAAGGCTACATTATGTTCAGCACCGGTTTTAAAAAGCCCAGCCTCTGAAAAACCATTTCTACTACAAACAGATACATCCGAGGTAGGCCAAGGTGCAGTCCTAAGCCAAAATATAGATGAGAAAGAACATCCTATTCTGTATATACAGGGGCGTAGCCAGAATTCAGTTTGGGGGGGGGGTGTCTAAATATGAAATTTTTGAAAAGGGACAGATAAAAGTGGGAGGTCTGGGGGCCACCAGGCCCCCGGAAGCTCTGGGGGGTGTACATGTTCTGTGGTGAGTTTTGGGGTTTTTCTTGAAGAAAACACACACTTTTGTTACACCTTCTCCACCCCTAATTTTATGGGAAACTTTTTCGTTTTTTCACATGGAATCAGGGTTGTGGGAGACTATGACTGTCATAATAGTCTACAGAACCTCCAATGGTTATGTACAACTGGTTATCTAACAGTGCAATCAACCACCCACGTGGTTCTACCTGCTGTGTTAGTAATGCTGCCTGGTAACAAGGCATTGTACCACTATGTACATGGATTATGGTGGAATGTCATGCTGTGAGCACCAGGTCACCATCCATAACTCACCAATGTTTTCTACCATGGTGCCCTAGTTGACCCACCCCCAGTTACTACTGTGCAAGCATGTGCCCTTTTTGTATATCTGTATGTCAAAAATGAGCAGTTATATGTACTCTGAGTTCTGAGAGTGAGCTGTTAGGCTATGCAGTTTTTGTAATATACTGTGATGTTTGAAAGATTTCCACATAAAGGCTGTTGCTGGGTGTCTGGGGGCTGCTAGGTTCCCAGAAGCTCTGGGGGGCTTACATGCTCTGTGGTGAGTTTTAGGGCTTTTTTTTTAAGTAAAAGCACAGTTTTGTTACATGTTCCACGCTGCTAATGTCATTCGAATTTTTTATTCCCATAGAATCAGGGGTGTGGAAGACTCTTGTTGGCATTACAGTCAGCAGAACCTCCAATGGTTGTGGACAACTGGCTGTCCAACAGTGCCATCAACCTCTCACTCCATATGCATTACAATATGCAGTTGTGCCTACAAGGCTGCAAGTACTGTAACTGTGGTAGTCCACTGACTGACCAACAGTGCAATAATAAACCACACCACCAACACCAACCCTTACAGCCTGTGAGAGACATTTGAAGGAAAGTCTGAAAAAAAGATTTGTTAAACATGTTGATGTGAGTGTTAAATAAACATTATACTTACAATTTAGTGTCTTCTTATCTTCATTTTTCTTAATGTTCTCTTACGGGCCAGACTGAGGATTATTCATGCAATTGCTGATGTCTTGTGTGGACTCATCCAGTATAAAGTGAGCTTTTCACTGGCTCTTCATTCACAGCAGCATCCAGCTTCTCCATGTCTCCATGGTATTTGACTATCTGTAATGGTATCATGCATCTGGGAGGATAGTGTTGTAGCATTCATGAAGGTGTCGTAAGGCGATATGAAATCTTTTGGAGAATGGTCAAACATTCCATTTCTTTGAGAAACTTAACTGATTTTACAAACATTGTGTAAGGTAGTTATTATTCAACAAGCGAATAGATTGCTTTCAAAAAGCACTGTAAGCTGCAGTGCTATCACCAGTTGGCTCCGTAGCCTTCAATAGTGCCTTTGTCTTCCGGTTAACTGATGTAATTCATAGTCCAAGATTTTTTAAATGCTCAAATCACTCTTTTTTTGTATTTAGTTTCATGAGTTGGAGTTCTGCAATCACATGTGGTGCAGAGGGATGCATTTGATAATGACAGTACACGTTTCTTACTATGTATTTGTTCAGTTCTGAGCTGCAGTAAGTTTGTTCTGGAGACGACTGGTCTGGGTCCTGCTTCTCTTGATGGCTGGCCCAAGACAAGTTTTCCATGACAACTGGTCAGAGACCGACGACTTTACTGGTCTGGGAACAGTTTGTCTGACATATTTCTTTTCTTGCCGTTTACACCAGTCAGTGTAGAATAACTATTCCAACATCATTTCACCATGATCACCGCTCAAGTGAAATTTTAGGCTAAAATACATTTAGAGGAAAGTGGGATTGAAACTGAGACCACCTGGATTGCAGTCAAAGGTTGAAATAAGCACCTGGCTCACAGTCCGAGATGCCCAGTTTCCCCTCACTGACTGCTGGTTTAATTTCTCTGTCTGTCCTTGGGACGGCCCGTACCAAATGAAAAAGCATTAGCACCACATCGCTGGAGATGCTGCTACCTGTGTAAGGTTGTGCTATGCATGCTTCAACATCATGGTGACTATTGTTGAAAGATGTCTATTCAACCAAATGTTTTAGAATGGTATCTTATGTGCAACCAGCCGTTTCATTAAGCAGCACAAATTAAAATCAATCTTCTGTAGGAAATGACAGTCTGCACATGTAGAAACATAGAATTTGATGGTAGATAAGGACCGCTTGGCTCACATAGTCTTCCCTTCTGTGCAAATTAGCCTTCTCAGAAGTGCTGCCAGTGTGGGGAAAAAGAAAAAGCACAAAGCGAGTCAGAGAGATTGAAGTAGGCAAATTCAACTCATGGCTGTGTGATTGGTGTCAAGACAGGGGATACCATTACACATGGAACTGGCACAACATTTTGGAAAAAGCTTTTCCTTAAGTACGATGGAAGCCAGTAAAAGGGCAACTTGAGGGCTTTGAGTCACTGTGGCTAACAGTAGGCATGGACAAGGGAAAACCTTTCAGAATAAGCGTTGTGTACAGGTCCCCAAATCAAGAAGATGAAGGAGACAAGTGGGCCCTGGAGGTAGTGAGTCAGGGTCTGGCACTCAGCTTAAGATCATTCCCCAAGCTGAGAACAAGAACCTTTGCACCAGCTACATCTGCAGACAGAATCTTTCTGGAAGCATAGGTGAAACATCTTCGGGCAATGAAAGCCATGGAGCCAGTGCCCCCAAGTCAAAGGGGCAAAGGCTTTTACTCCAGATACTTCCTCACAAGGAAGAAAAATCGGGATTGGTGACCTATTCTTGATCTAAGAATGGTAAACAGACACATTTTTGAAGCCATAGTTCAAAAAGGTTACTCTTTCAATAATCATTCCCACATTGCAAAAGGGAGACTAGCTGGCCTACCTAGACCTAAAGGATACTTACTTTCACATCCCTATCAGACCATGTCACAAAATGTATTTGAGATTCAGGCTATCCTCAGGCCACAATCAGTTCACAGCACTTCCATTTGGCCTAACTTCTGCTACAAGGGCCTTCGCAAAGTGCCTGGCCATAGAGTGTTTGAGAAAACTGGGGGTAACAGTCTTTTCCATACCTGGACGACTGGCTAGTAGTGGATCAATCTCGACAGCATGCAGAGCACTCTCTAGCACAAGCAAAATCTACTCTGGAATCCCTGGATTTTCTCATAAATGAACAGAAGTCTCAGCAAATGCCAGTTCCAAGTACTGGGGTTCATTGGAGCAGAACTGGACACCTGCCTAGGCAGAGCCTTTCTGCCTCAGGACATGGTAAACAACATTCTGCTGTAAGCAAACTCATTTGTGCCAGGAAAACCCAAACCAGCCAGAGAATTTCTCAGGCTGCTGGGTCACATGACAGCTGCCACCACAGTGGTGCTAGGTTCCAGATTTCAAATGAGAGACATCCAGTTTCACCTGAGGCAGTACTGGTCACAAAGGACAGACTCACTGTCCAAATTGGTTCCAGTCACCCACAGCCTAGTACAGGCACTGCAGTGGTGGCTGGATGAGCACAACCTTCAGGTAGGTGTACCTTTTCTAAAGGAACAGCCTTCCTTAATTCTCACAACAGATGCCTCTCTTTTAGGTTGGGAAGCACACAGTCTTGCTCTTCATTTAGTCCGCATCTTGAGCATGTCCAACTTGGGGCGGGATCTTTCTCATCTGGCCCATAGCTGGGAATGTCCTCACCCTGGGCTTGGATTAAGCTGCCTGCTATGCAACAGCAGCTCCTAGTGTAGAATTTAAGGCTAGCGGTGAAGGGTGGAAAAAGTTACCTCTTTTGGCTCTAGTGTTCCCCTATAATGGTTAGCCATTGACTTTTGTAGTTTCCCTAGCAAGACACCTTTACCGCATTCTCCCTATGACTGCCTCTGGTTCACCTGGTTTGAGTTTAGGGAGGGTAGGCCTTGTGAGTGCCTCAGCAGTCGTTGCTCTCCTCCTGTGCCTTGGTTGCACGTATTGTTGCAGAGTTTTCTCGCAACCGTCCATGGCGTTCCCACTAGAGGGTTTGAGTGAGAGCCTTCCTCCAAATTGGAATATTTTCTACCTCCCTTTAATTGGGTTTTCCAAATTGCAACTTCTGAGCCATCATTAAATAAACTATCCCAAGCCTGGAGGGAAGTCGACCTAGGCCTTGAATCCCCAGAGATTTCCTCCTCATAGGAGGGGGTTCTCTCCTCTGTAGACTCAGGTCATAACTGATAGTTAGTATAGTAGTGTCCCCTAGTTTCTTTAGGTAGGTTCCACTGTTGGATGGAGGTGGAGGATGTCCTGCCATTCCCCTTCTCCTTAGAGGATCCCCTAATCTCAACACAAACCATTAGTATCATGCTACGCAACCTGGGCATTTCATTACGTTATCAAACTGAGCATCTCATTTCATTATCAAACTGTCTTCCTCCAGTGGCAGCACTTCTCTCCTCAGGGGGATTCCTAAGGTACCTTTAGCCACGGGTATCATCCTGTGGCACCTCTAAGGGTGAAACCCTCTTCGAGGGTTCCCTGCCTTTCGTACCAATACAGGGTGGTCATTTCTCAGGAACAGAGAGTGCAAACAGCCAAAAAACAAACTAACACAGTTGCTCAGGCATAACACTATACTGGCTGGGTAGGACAGTGAGCTATGTACTACATCAACAAACAGGGAGGAACCAGGTCAGCCCCACTTTGCACAGAAGCAATGAGGCTATGGTCCCTGACATACTCCATGAAAGTATCCTTATCAGCCATACACCTTCCAGGGAACGACAATGTATTGACAGATTCCCTCAGCAGGATAAATCAGGACCACTATGAGGAGTGTTGTGAGAATCTCCAGATACTCAGTACAGTTTTCAGGAGGTGGGGCACTCCATATTCTCTACTCCTCTGTAGAGAATATGTACTCCCTAAAGCAGAGAAGGAAGGGCGGGAACATGATTGAAACATCTGAGTAAATAACAGGCATTAATGGGCACAGGAATGTTTTCAGTTCATGAAGAGCTCCCGGACCAGGGAACATGATGTCAGGCTGCAAGGAGAGAGGTTCTCTACCAACACCAGGAAGTTTTTCTTCACTGAAACACTGGCGGATTCTTGGAACAGCCTGCCCAAAGAGGTTATGAGGATCAACACTGGGGGGGAATCTAGAATGTATTGGAAAGACACAAGGGAGTCCTGACTACGAAGGACAAATCGAGAGTCAAAATAGGGTTATAACAAATGGGCAGACTAGATGAGCTAGTGGTCTCCTTCCAAAGCCTGTTCTCTCAGGAGTTCCGCAGGGATCCATCTTAGGCCCTCTCCTCTTCAGCCTTTTCCTAAACTCCCTTCCTAAATCCTGCCCTGAGCAAATTATCCTCTATGCCAATGATGCCGTGATTCTTTCCTCTCATAAAGATCCAAATCCCTTATGCCTTAGCCTTCAGCATGCTTTTGCCAGAGTCGAGACGTGGTTCCTTGAACATAAGCTGGTTCTAAACCACAAAAAAACTAAATCCATGCTCTTCTCTAGCCCGCAAAACAAGAAAAGACAAGTACCACTCACTATCAACACGCACCTGGGAATCACCCTTGAACAGGTTGTTACATTCAAATATCTTGGAATCACCTTTGATCAAGGCCTAACCTTTGCAACCCATATTGATAGTACAGCAAAAACTATTAATCAGCGGCTTGGGATACTGTACCGGAACCGATAGCTCCTTACCCAACCAGCACTGAAGATTGCTATTCAATCCTCAATCATCTCAATCATTGACTATGGCTTAATTGTCTATGGGTCTGCCTCTACTAACGCACTTAGACGCATTACAACATCCCTTAACAAGGCCTGTCGGATGCTCACTGGTGCTCATCGACGTACTCACACTTGTGAGCTCTACGCTGAAACTGGGTGGTTACAACTCTCAAACCGCTTAAAGTACCTTACCTGCCTTATGGCTAAAAAATCCATCATGGGCCTCACTCCACCATGCATCCAAGACCTGTTATGCCCGAACACTGGTATCCATCTCACCAGAAGATCAGAAAATCAGCCTCTTCAGGTCCCCCGATGCCGGACTACCCAGGGTCAACGATCATTTGCCTATCATGCCCCCAGCTGGCTAAATGCCCTTAGCACCTCTATTACCTCCTCTACCTCTCTAGGTGCATTTAAATCTAGCCTATACTCTCACCTTGCCACCTCCAACTCCTGTGACTGCCTTGATTAAATCTTTATCTATTCATTTTTCCACCCTTGTCCATTTACTTGACAAAGGCTTGTAAGAGGATCTTTTTTCTCTTGCTATTGTCTGCTCCTCTCATCCTTTCTCTTACCCTCTCTATCTGTACACTTCCCTAACTTGATTCTTCCCTCTCCTCACTTGATTTTTTTATGAAAAGTGTTCATTGGTATTACCTGTCCTTGCACAAATGTTTCGATACTTTACTGTCTATGTTTTTTTGCTATTACCACAACACAATTTGTAGTGCCACTCTATGTAACCTTTTGTTTGTACTTAATTTGATGTGAAACCTTTGTAAAAGAGCCTTTGGCTCAAAGGTAATAATTCCTAGAACAATAAACTAAAACTAAAAAACTAAATGTCAATTTCTATTTTTCTAAGTCATGGTGTACCAGAAAGGAGTTTTGCGCACTTGCCTGTGGACACACTTGTGAAATAATTTCCTGGGCCATTTACCAGCCAGCAGGTAATATTTAGAAGGCAGTTTTAGGCTTTTTCATCAATTATCGAGCCCTTTTGTTCAAGGCACTGTGCACCAGACATGGAGCGCACTATTTATTAGCGCTGATCTCGAAGTAGAAATATAACATTCCGAAACAAAAATGAACGAGACACCTACAGAGTTGGTAGGACAGTCAACATGAGTAATGTATACTTGCGCCTGAGCCTTGTTGGACAGTCAGTTACAAAAATGTATTTCTTGCCCTGGTTGCAGGATTTTGCAGTTGACTGCAGCACTAACCAGTACCACAATGCTATGGCATCGCACTGGCAGCTGGTTAGCAAGCTTGCAGTTATACACATGTCTGACAGCAAGTGATCCCAGATCAGTTTGGAAACTGGTCCCAGAGTCCCAGATGGAGTAGTGCTCAGACATCCAGTGAAACTGTTCACAGACTAGTATTCCTGGGAAACTGTTTCCAGACCAGTTGTGGGAAAGTAGTCCCAGACCAGTCGTCATGAGAAAGTGGTCCCATATCAGTTGTCACTGGAAACATTTTATTAGACTTGTTTTTGAATTGCAGGATTGCAACCAGTCTTGTTGCTGGACAAACACTCTAAAGTAGTAAGTTCAAGCGCTGTCTATGTGTGGTTGCTAGTCTGTCAATCGCTTCCTTACTTTCCAGTGGAATATTCTGGTGAATGCTTAGAGGTGCAAGATCTACAAGTCTGTTTTCACAGCTGGCATTGCAAAGATAACTCTTTAGTCACCTGAGAGAGGAGAAAGATCACTCTGAGCATGTGGTAGAAACGGGTAGTGCAACCATTCTTTGCAGAAGCTTGTGCAAATTTTGGTAAAAGTGTGCATCACACTGAATAAGCGCCATTATTGCAGATTTCGGTTTTTCTGCAGTATTTTTCCATTTATGGACCCACAGCTTTATTTCAGACACTACAACTTGTTCATAATCAAGATCAGACTCATACAATTTTAGAAGATCTGATGCTTCAGACTGAAAATGACTTGCAAAGCCATCCACTAGGTATACTGGCAAGATGCTATTGAAACCAGAAAGCACTTTTCAATGAGAGGTAAAGCGATTGTCTAGTTCAGACAAAAAAAAGTCAAGGAAAGGAATGTACACAGCTCTTCAAAAATATTGCTCTGCATTGTCTTCTGGGTAGTTTGCCCTGTGTTGCTGCCTGCCACTTAGTCTTGGAATCTGTAACTCTTCGCCCAAGCAATGGGCTGTGCTTTGAGTATCCTCAAAGACTTTATGAAAAGACTTGTCACAGTCTGATCGCAGTTCATGTATGGCATCTTCGACACTGCATACGTGGGCTAGGGCAGAACTTATATCACAGTTCTCTTGCTGCAAGTGCCTGGACAGAGGGAGTGAGACACTGAAGACTTGTACACAGCAGTGCAGTGCAATGCAACAAGGAATTTGCTGTGGTCAATAGCAGCACGAAACTGAGTAGCTTTGGAAGAACAGTCATTGTTTCCATTTTCTACAAAGTGTTCCAATGCTGCTGTGACTGGAGAAATCAGCTCACTAAAGGTTATTAAACTGTCATGTTGTTCAACCCACCTAGTGTCACACAGAGGTAAATGTTTGTCTTTTTTTTGATTGAGGAAGGAACATGCCTACTTGTTCCTTTAAGATAGCGATACACTGCACTGAAGAGCGAAAGAAGGTGCAAACATCACTGACAGTTCCTTAACAATTGTGTATAGCTGCCACTGAGCAACATTTGCTTAGAGCTAAATTTAGTGAGTGACTAGTGCAATGCAAGTAAAGAGCTGTTGGGTATTGCTGCTGAATTAATGCTTGTACACCTTGTACTCTGCCCGACATATTACTGGTGCCATCATAACCTTGACCTCGCATATCAGTAAGGTTGAGACCACGATCTCCAACACTGGCAAGAAACCTCAGAATATTATCAGACAGATTTCTTCCTGTCAGATCATATACAGGCATAAAACCCAAGAAGTCTTCTCTCATGTTGTAAGTTATGAAATGTGCCATTTCACTAGCTTAGCGATCAACATATCGGACACACACTGAAAGCTGCTCTATTCCAGAAATATAGTATAGTTACGTAAGAACTTACCGTAACAGTAGATCTTCGAGAGAGGCTCTTGCAGTAGGTAATTACATATAGGACTGACACCGGCCGGTGGCAGGACCCCACGGAAAAATTTCTAGCTAGCAGTCCCTGGCGAGGGACCGCCCCCACGTCAGGTGACCGGCGTCATATGACATCGGTATAAAGGGGTGGTCCTGGACACCCTCCTTCCAGTTCTTTCCTGCCACAGGCCAGGAAGGCCCGGACGAGAGAGAAGCGGATGTTTCCATTGCTGGAAAAGGAGCTGAAAAAGCCTAGTGGGATGGAGGGCGGGAAGGAATTACCTACTGCAAGAGCCTCTCTCGAAGATCTACTGTTACGGTAAGTTCTTACGTAACTGTACTATCTTACTTTGAGAGGGTTCTTGCAGTAGGTAATTACATATAGGACTGAATCCCAAGCAGTCTGGAACAAAGGAAAGGCACTGGGAGGAGGGAACTACTCTAAAAAGTAGCCCTAGCCATGCAAGCCTCAAGACAGGAGGCCTTGCAAAACAGCCAATCTGAAGCCTGCTCTACGGCGAGAGGCAATATCCAAACTGTAATGTTTCATAAAGGTATGGACAGAAATCCAGGTGGCGGCAGTGCATATGTCTGCCGCAGACACATTTTTGAAACAAGCTGCAGAGGCTGCTACGCCTCTTGTGGAGTGACCTCTAACTTGACCCGGAAGGGTCTTGTTGTACTTGTCATAACAGAAAGTGATGCAATGAACCAACCACTTCGACAGGCACTGCTTGGAAACAGCATTGCCTTCCCTTTTGTGAGCAAAAGAGATGAACAACTGATCAGTCTTTCTGAGATCCTTCGTCCTGTTGGTGTAGTATCTCAGGATCTGGTGAACATCCATGGTATGGAGTAAGTATTCCCCTTGGTTAGAGTACTGCGTAAAAAAGGCAGGTAGCTCTATGGACTGATTTAAGGTAGACTCTGCTACTACTTTGGGTAGAAACTTAGGATTCGTGTGAAGAGCAACTCGTTCTTTGTGAAAAATCAAATAGGGGATTTTACACATGAGGGCCTGGAGCTCAGAAATTCTTTGAGCCGAAGTGATGGCCACCAAGAAGAGCATCTTCCACGAAAGAAACTTCAGATCTGCAGAAGCTGCAGGTTTGAAGGGAGGAAGAGTAAGTTTCTCGAGAACAAAATTCAAGTCCCAAGGGGAGCGGGAGTACGGATGGGGGTCTCAGATGGAGGACCCCTCTGAGAAAGGTCTTAGAGACCTCCAGTTGAGTGAAAGCTTTATCTGCGAAGGGAACATGGTAGGCTGAGATAGCTGCCATGTGAACCTTCAAGGAGGAATGGCTGAGACCCAGGCTCAAGAGATGACGCAAGTACTCCAGCAGAAAGGCCACTGAACAGGAGAAAGGCTCCATCGTTCTGGAGATCGCCCAAATAGAGAATCTCTTCAACTTCATGGCATAAGTGGACCTGATGGAGGGTTTTCTAGCTCCACTAAAATTTCCGCCACTTTGGAGAGACACCAAAACAGGATTGGGCTAGGTCTGCAGGAGCCGTGCATGTAGTTGAAGGGATTTGAGGCCTGGGTGGACCAGAGTCCCCTGATTCTGGTTCAGAAAACCTCAAGACAGAGGAAGAGGAAGAGGAGGATCCTCTGAATATTGTTGTAGAAGACAGAACCAGATTTGCCTGGGCCAGAAAGGAGTGTTCAGAATCATTCTCGCTCCTTCTGTGGTTAGTTTCTGCAATACTCGTGGGATCAGAGGAATTGGGGGAAAAGCATAGACGAATCTGTCCTTCCAGTCTAGAGACAGAGCGTCGCTCCAGAAAGCGCCTCGCTCTGGAATGAGCGAGCAAAAGGTGGGAAGTTTTGCATTTTGGGGAGAGGCGAACAGGTCTACCTGCGGAGTCCCCCAAAGCTGAAAGATATCGTCTAGTACCCCTTGGTCCAATTCCCACTCATGTGCCAGAGCAGAGGAGTGGCTTAGCTTGTCTGCCAGAGTGTTGTCGACTCCTGGAACATGAATCGCCATTAGGTGAAGGTCATGTTGAGTTGCCCAATCCCAAACTCTCATTGCCTCCCTGCATAGAGGGTAGGACCGAGTTCCTCCCTGTTTGTTGATGTACCACACTACGCACATGTTGTCCATCTGGATGGCTAGGTGGCCGGGGAAGAATGTATTGGTGAAGGGCTTGGAGAGCATATAGCACAGCTCAAAGCTCGAGCACGTTGATGTGGAGAGCTTGTTCCAGTCTGGACCATGAGCCCTGGGTCTGATGAGGGCCTAGATGGGCTCCCCAACCTTCATCTGATGCATCTGTAGTCAGAGTCTGGGAGGGAGGAGGATGAAAGAAGGGAACCCCCCGAAACAGGTTCTCTTGAACCATCCACCATTGCAAGTCTCGTACCATCAGTGATGAGATCAGAACCAATTGATCTAGGTCATCCACAAGTTGATCCCACTGGGAGCGAAGAGTCCACTGAGAGATCCTCATGTGGAGTTGAGCTCGGGGGACCGTCGGAATAGCGGCCGCCATGAGCCCCAGAAGACGGAGGACCTACCTTGCCGAGACCCTCCTGCGTTCTGATAGCAGGACAATCTGGGTTTAAAGAGAGGCCGCCCTGTCCGAAGGCAGGAAGGCCTTGCTCACGGTCATACCGAGGATAGCCCCAATGAACTGTAGCCTCTGGGAAGGATCCAGATGAGACTTGGAATGGTTGATGGTAATACCCAGGCAAGTGAAAACCTGCTGGGTAAGGGAGAGAAAACGCAGGAGTTCCTCCCTGGATGAGGCCACCAGGAGCCAGTCATCCAGGTAAGGGAACACCTGTACTCCCATTGTACATAGGTGGGCCGCCACCACAGCCAGGCATTTGGTAAATACTCAGGGAGCTGAGGATAGACTAAAGGGGAGCGCCTTGAATTGGTAGTGGTCCCCCTGAAATGCAAAACAAAGGTATTTTCGATGGAAGGGCGAATGGGAATGTGCAGATAGGCATCCGGCATATCCAGAGCACAAAGCCATTGACCCGGCCATAGGAGGGGCAGAAGGTTCTGCAGAGAGAGCATCCTGAACCTTTTGTACTCTACATAAAGATTTAGGGAACTGAGATCTAAAATCGGTCTGAGATCTCCTGTCTTCTTTGAGACCAGGAAGAAATGGGAATAGTAACCCGTCCCCTGAAGATGAAGGGGGACGGGCTCTATCACTTGCTTCATAAGAAGAGCAGAGATTTCTCCCTGGACCAAAGGAAGATGTTCCCTTGAGTACGACGACTTCAGAGGGGGGGGTGGTGGTGGGGTTGTTTCTGAAGAAACTCTATGGAGTGTCCTTCCGCTATAAGCTGGAGCACCCAAGAATCCGTGGTTATCCTCTCCCATCCTGGAAGGTGGAGGGAAAACCTCCCTCCTACCAGTTCCTCTGGGGGGTCCAGAGGTGGTGGGAGAGGAAAGGAGTCAGGTGGTGTGGGGCAGCGCCGCAGCTGAAGCACCCGCTGCTTTTTTGGGCAGAGGGGGCTTGGCAGCTGCGGGGGCCCGACGTTTGGTGTCCCGCCTTCCCTGTGGTTTTGCCTTTGGCCGATTCCGTCTGCGAAAGGAACGGCGCTGCTGTTGTTGGGGACGGTACATGGAATCCACTGATTTCAGAGCCATCCCCTTCTCTTGCAAGTTGGTGATGATGTCTTTGACATCACCCCCGAAAAGCACCGACCCCCTGAAAGGTGCCTCCTGAATAGTAGATTGCACTTCCGGGACCAAACCTGACACGCAGAGCCAGGCATGATGCCGTAGACCTACAGCAAAAGTGGAGCTCTGCCCGGCAGTGTCCACTGCATCGTACGTCGCCTGCAAAATGTGGTGACTGGCCGAACGAGCAGAACGGATGAGATCGGCTAACTCCTGTTTGACTTGGGAGTCAGGTAAGGAGTCCAGCTTGGATTCCACCTGGGTAAGGACAGCCTTCTGGTAATCCACCATATGGGTGACATAATTCAGGGCCCGAATTCCCAGTGTGGAGAAGGCATAGATCTTTCTTCCATACTGGTCCAGAAGGCGAGATTCCTTATCAGGAGGAGATGAGCTCAGATGTTTTGGATGTGCTGACTGGCCATGAGCGGCGCTAATCATGACTGAGTCAGCCCGAGGGTGAGAGTCTAGGTAGTCCACACCCTCGGGAGCCTGGTATAGCCTGTTAGACTTCCTGGGAAGTGGGGCTAACGCCGACGGTTGTTTCCAAATCATGGTAACAAGGTCGGCATGAGGCTCGATCCAGGGTGGCACTAATGTTGGAGCTGTCATGGGCAGATCCAGATGTTCAGTGAGTTTCAGTCACTGAGGATCTGGTTCCAAAGAGTGCCACTGGTGTACTTCCTGGATTTTTCTAAGCAACTCCGTGAAAGATGGATCCTCCGGAGGAAACTTCGGAGGGGTCCTCAGCCAGGGTTTAGTTGGAGAGCGGAGCTCGTAGTCTCTCTCAGAGCATCCCTCAGAAGAGTCCGAGGAATCTGAGAGGGAAGAAGAAGAAGAGGGAGAAGAATAAGGCTCCCTTATGCGACTAGGGGGAGGAACGGGTTCCTTGGGTGGTACCCATAAACACGTGTCCTGCCCCTCTCTGGACCCAGAGGGAAGAGCTCTGGAGTCCAGAGGTGGTGAGGGAGTGTGCCATCTCGGATGTACTGGAGCCGGTGGCGGCACTGTCATTGTAAGGCAGCTCTCTACATCCTTGGTGAGTTGAGGCTTGGCCTCAGCCCATCAGGAGGCCAGAGTCTCCTGCAGATCCACCGGCGGCCGTGGGGGCGGTGGAGGTGGAGGAGGAGGGGGAAAAGTGTACGGGTTGTACCCGTAAGGTGAGTATCCAAAACCCGGCTGTGGGAAACCCGGGGTCGGGTATTGTGGTGTTGGGTACTGCGGCATCAGAAAGACCAGCATCAGGTACTGTGGTGCTGGATACTGTGGTCCCGGGTACGATGGCGTCGGATAAGACGGCGGGTACCTGGGAGCCAGGAAGCTGCCGGAGCAGATGGCGGCCTCACGGGCGGGTCCACATTAGGGAGCCCGGAAGGCGGAGGCCCCGATGGAAGGGGAACATCCCCTGCAGCTGGTAGAATCGGTGTTGGTGCCGGTGTCAGAGGTACCGGCTTTGGGTCCGACGTCGGAGGTACCGGCAGAGGTACCAGCGTTGGGGGCAGCATCCGGGGGGCCGACGTCAGATCCAGTTCCAATGGAAGAGGGTCTGATGGAGGAGGAAGATCCCCCGCATCATCCGGGGATGGAGGAGAGAAATCCCTGGGGTCAGACTGGGGTGACTCAGGCTGCCCAGATGGCAGCGCAGGCTGCGGGGAACTGGGTACGATGGACGTAGGAGGGTCCGTCGTCAGTTCCATTGCCTGGCACACATCAGAGGAGCTGACGTGCGGCTTAAGGGCAAGCTCCTGGTGGGTGCCGGAGGAGCCGGTGTCCGGCTTACAGGAGCCCTCACCGGAGGCAGGCCGAGGGGAAGGAACGGCCCGGTCCAGGGGGAAGTGGTCATGTGCCACCCCGAAGGGTTGGGTGTCTTATCGACCCTCTTCATGCGGATGTCGGAGGAGCCGACGTCCGACTTAGAGGAGTCACCAATGCCAGTAGGCTGCAAGCCTGCGGCCGAACCGGGGGCGGAGGCCTCCATTCGCCCAGAGGTGCCCACAAGGCCCGAGCATGAGCCAGATGGGTGGGCTGATGCCTCCTCCAAAACCTTGGAGGCAGCCATCGAACAGTCCCCCGGGGGAAGTTATCTTGCCTGCGTCTCCAGCGGGAGACACGGTAGAGGAGGACTTCTCCCGGTGCCTCTCCTTGTCCTTCTTTTTCCGATGTCCTTCAGGGGAAGTAGATGCCTGCCTCAACTTTTTCAACTCCTTTTCCATAGAAGACATCTTTTTCTTGAGGAGATGGGCTTCCAGGGACTGTTGCCGCCGTTTACGGGTAGCTGCACTGAAGTTGAGGCAATGCTGACACTTCTCGACCGGGTGATCGGGGCCTAGGCAGAAAAGGCACAGGGAATGGCCGTCCTTGTGTGGCAGTTGGGCGCCTGATGAGTCGCACTTGTTTTGTGCTCGGAGGGTGTAGGGACTACACACACCGACGATGTACCTGACGCATTGATCAAAGAATAACTATTTTTCGGTAAAACCGACGAAAGGTAGGGCTGATGAAACCTCGAACTTTACCGCGAGGCGCTGCACGAGCTAACAGCGGGAAAGAACTGGAAGGGGCATCCGGGATCGCCCCTTTATACCCACGTCATATGATGCTGGTCACCTAACGTGGGGGCGGTCCCTCGCCAGGGACTGCTAGCTAGAAATTTTTCCGTGGGGTCCTGCCGCTGGCTGGCATCAGTCCTATATGTAATTACCTACTGCAAGAGCCCTCTCGAAGTAAGATCTATTGTTTCATCTGCAAGGACTGTAAAGTATTTGGCATTCCAGATTTTGTCTACCAGCTTTCTCTGGATTACAGCTCCACATGCAGTAGCAATCTCATTTTGAATGTGTGGGCTAATGTAAATCGCATTAAGAGAGGAGGTTTGGAGATGCTCTCGCAGCACTTGGTCACCACTATAAGCTTTAAACCTTATTAGCGTATGGAAATTTCCATCATTTACTGTAGTTATTACTGGATCATAGGACTGTATTGGCCTCTATGACCTCGCAAAGCAAGTCCCTGTCTCCCACACTCAAGCACTGTATCTACAATTGATGTCACTTTGTTACGATTTTGTTCCACCGTCTTCTTTTTCTGGGAATCTATTTGTGTGGCAATGTCTACTAGTGATCCTGCTTTCACTTTCAAAAAATTTTCCACCAGTTCGCGGCAAGGTTGCTGATAAGCCATTTTTGCATGATGACTAAATACTTCCAGTGCTTTTTTTCACTTTGTGAAAGGCTTACCAACCAGTGCCCCTAAAGTCTGATATGATCCCTTTCTAACAGCACTTTTAGCAAACAGAACACAAACTTTGCAGAATGCTCTGTAGTCTTTTGCAGAATAACACAGCCAGATAAATCTGCTTAACCATGAAGCCTGAAATGCTAATTTATGATCATTTTTTGGGAAAGAATAATCATTTGAAGGCCACCACACATTTCTGAGTAAATCAATTTTCAGCTGTTCAGATACACCAACTGCATCAGTTATCCCTTCATATTGGCCTATATCAAGTGCATTACAAGTGCCAGTGCCACCAGCAGCAGCGCCAGCGTGATCACTTCCTATATTATTAGGTACACTGGTAGAACACGATGGCTGTGGTTCTGAAGAACTGTTACTGTGATTGTTCACTTGTGAAACCTGAGGATCCGGGTTATTGAGTGAATTGTCAGTGTTTTCTGATGCATCTTCAACACAGGATTTCTTGGCAAAATATTTTAGCAGCCTGTTGCTTGATTTTTTTCTTTTTCCCTTCTCGTATATCCATCTTGTGCTGCTATTTATTTGGATCACAATGTGATCACTGCAGGCAAAGTGATAAGATTTTAACGCAGGTAGTAGTCAGGACTACAACTCCAGCAAGCTGTAACAGAAAGCGCGGATTAATACTCATCAGTGCTATGATTCACCAAGTAGAAGTAAACCTTATAAGTAGAGTAAACTTTGAACAAAGCACAAGACGAATGCAAACAAAAGTATAAAAGGCCACATAAACACAATTTTTCTATCGGGCACCAGTGATAAAATCCTCGTTTTTCTTAAGCCTGAGGAACTGTTTATTGCTGTGACTGATAGATGGTGAGTGTGCCTACGGCTCCATTCACTTAAATTGCAAGTGAAACATTAATAAAGATGATTCAGTAACACTACCACATGAATCTGAAAAGCAGAAGGAGGTGGGACCCCAGTACTTTCCACTTTCCATCAGTAGTCACCAGCCATTATAAGGCATGAAACTGTGGAGACACAAGGGTGGGGAAGGGGTAGTTCAGTTTTTGCTGCACTGTGCTTCCTAGTCACATAGGAAGCTTTTACCACTCAGAAAAAAACTGGTAAATTGCTTTAAAGAAAGCTATTTAGGACATTTCAAAGAGTTTAATACAATTTTTAAAGCAAACTTTAAAAAGTATGTAATGGCCAAGTCCCCTGGGGTTACTAGAATGATAATCCCATTAGCATTAGCCATGATCTACCAGCCGTCCCCTACTTTCCTAATAGGATAATAGGGGTAGTTAGTAGAGGGCTTATTAGAAGCTCTTTACATGACATCATTGTTCACTCAGCCTGAGTAGAGGATGATTATGTCATTTAGAACCATTGCAGCAGCTTGAGCCACAATGTAATCAGTTGAGGAGGACAGTTTTAGAATGGTGATATTGAAGTGCAGTCAGTGTGTAGTGGTCCAAGTGTGAGAACCCAACATAGTGGAGCTGTCAGAGTGAGAGGTGCATGCCAGTTTGTCCAGTGACTGGGTGAAGGACCTTTGGTAATTGATCTCACCATAGTGAGTGTTATGTCAGCAGTGCCACTGGAAAATGGTGGTGACTATTGATGCCAGGAAAACAGATTGTCATTTCAGAGAGAAAAAAGAATGGGACAGCAGTTCTGTGAGTGCAAGAGTCAATCCCTCGTTAGAGCAGAAGAATGTTAGCAGTCCTGTGAGAAGAAGAGAGACAGTTTCCAGTCTGTGGCCCTTGAAAGTGAAATGTTTCCTTTAGTCAGATGTCTGTATTGCAAGTTAAACAAAACTAAGAGTACAGAGGGGGAGACTAGCAATTTTTGTGTTGCTGTCTCTTGATGTATGTGCACAGAGATAAGGCTAGAATACACCAGTCCAAGCCCCAGACTCACCACAAATACGTGCTGAGCTTGCATTTATAGTGGATGCATTTAGTGCCCTAGAGAGTGTAGCCCCTTTGTTACCCGGGGTTACTAGAATCCCAGTAAGACCTAGTGGTAGGCAGGGAAGACAGCTTGTGAAACTCCAGTTAAATGGGTTTCACACTGTCTCACTCTGTCTTCAGTCACAGCTGAGACTTGAGAGATGACATCACTATAGAACTGTCACAGCTGCATGAGCCACATTGGAATCTACAGCTCAGGGAATGAGTTTAGAACTTTGGGAAATTCAAAGGCATTCTTCTTCAGTTTGTCCTAAAGCAAACAGGAAGGAAGTCAGTCAGTCTTCAGTTTGTTTCAAAGAAGGAAGTGTTCCTGTGTTTACCTTTTTTAAAGTGGTGGAGACCGCTCCCCCGGTCTCAGTGCCCCCCTCCCTCCGGTGGGGAGGAAAAGTTCTCTGTGGGTTCAAGGGGCAATCCCCTTCTCCCACTATGGAAGGAAGCTGCCTGGTTTTATTTAGTCTGTTCTTGTATAACAGCAAAGAAAGTATTGCCGCCTGTGGGGCACCTGCAACGAATGGGTGAGTGTTTGGCTCCATTTGAAGGGGCAAACAAATTGTTTTCTTCAGTTGGGAAATGAATGTGGACTGCTATTTGGGAGGACTATGTTTACTAGGACAAACAAATGGAGCAGTCAAACAGTCTAAAGTTTTATTGGATTTCAAGTAATGCTGTAGAGGGGATGCTTCAGGTCATCCACCATTCAATCTACATTTTAAAGTTCTAAAGTTTTCTGTGTGTATTCAGAGAAATGGCTGGGTATGGGCTGTGGGAGCTGGAGGTGGGAAAACCCCCCATCTTTAGTAACCAGGTCCACCTCTATGGATTTCTTCTGTGTTTTGCTACTTGCCTCATGCACTTGGCCAGTGATGGGGTGGGTACCCAGACATGGGTCGCAACTTGAAAATCTCTCTAGGAGTCACAGACTCTAAGTGGTGTGGGGAGCCACAGGATGGGAAAATTACTCCTTGTTGGATGGGAGTCTCCTTGTTTGATGGGAGTTCGATTGGAAGTAAGAAAACAAATCTCTCTAGGAGTCACAGACTCTAAGTGGTGTGGGGAGCCACAGTTTGGGAGTCTCCTTGTTTGATGGGATGTCTTTCCAAGTAAAGTTTGGGTTCATTCTTCAAGTGGACTGTCAGTCAAGTGGCCGGCAGGGGAGCCGGGCCAGTTGGGCTATGTATCCAAAGCGCATGCAAAGTCTGGGCTGAGTGCCTGGTGGGTCCAAAGCCAGACAACTGTAGTAATGTGTTCATTCCTCAAATGGACCGCTTGGTTAACCTCTAATCTGCACATACAGTAACGTAGCCTTTGGGGACCATGCAATGCTTTGTTTATGTTCAGTTAGTTAATAAATAAAGCCACACTGAAAAATCCCAATCCTGGTTCTGGACATTACAGTTATTGCTTCCTGTAGTTGGATTTACTTGGGTGCCCCTGTGCAGAGTAGCCAAACCTAGGTCCCTTGTGCCAGGTAACCTCATCCTCCCCGAACCCAGGTCCCCCCACCAGGTATTGCTGCCAACGCCAACAGCATGCCACCTGTCGTTTTAGTAAAAAGGCAGGGTTGGGGCCCTTTACAAGAGAATGGATGGTCCAGTCATTATGTGTAACCCCAATTGGATGGCATAATAGAGGCTGGCTGGGGCTAGGGTGGGAGGAACCTCACCTGAAATTCCCAGAAAGAGAATATATAATACCCTAGATCTCTTAACAGAGTGATGGGCATGTTTGAGTTCTGTCTAGTGAAAAATCAATGCCTTTATGCTCTGAGGAAAAATAAGAGTTACTGCCTGCCTCACCAGTATGTAACTTGACCAAGTTTTGGGGACCACTTGGTTTTGAGTGTGTACCATCTTATGGGTGGAAACAACCATACTTCACAATCCCATTTCCAGTAGTGGACATTCAGTCTTTGTTTCCAGTGTGGACTGACGTGAGTGGGGCACTCTCAGAAGTCAGACCTAGCAACATAAGCCTAACAGCTCACTCTCAGAACTCAGAGTACATATAACTTCTCGTGTTCAACATACAAATATACAAAAGGGGCACATGCTTGCACATTAGTAACATGGGGGAGCAACCAGGACACCATGACAGAAAACATGGGTGAGTTATGGAGGGTTACCTGGTGCTGGTGGCATAACATTCCATCATAATCTATGTACATAGTGGCACAATGCCTTGTTACCAGGCAGTATTACTAACACAGCAGGCAGAAGAGGAGGCTAACCACTTGTAAGGGGGGGTTGACACTTTATACACAGAGACACTACTGTGAAATGAATAGGACGTGGTGATGCCGATGCCAGTTTATATAATTTTGTTATTACTGTGAGTGGGCTAAGAATGAGAGAAGTAGAGTTGGGGTCCCCAAACTAGTACTACCTCTCATTCCAAAGCTGAAAGGTAGATAAGGACATGGGGTTACATGCCACAGAATACAATCCAAAATCACACTGTTCCATGAGCCACACATAGCAGTTTGTTGATACCTGCCTCAGGAGGAACAGAAGGCGTATTGCTCAAACAAGCAGGAATATGTCACACTGTTTGTGAAGACAGTGACACTGAACTTATTTCCTTGAACAGAGGGGAAAGTGGTGTGCTTTTACCACTGCCCATTCATGCTGGCCCGTGCACACGACTTGCCCTCTGTTCAAGAAAATGGGTTCAGTCACTGCCATCACAGTGTCACATACTCGGCAAAACAGAAGTAAATATCCCTGCTTGCCTATCCTGGGCGAATCCAGGAATGTTTGGTTTCCCATTAAAGTTAATATTTCAAGCTGGCCCTCTGGCACAGCAGTGGGATTTCTGCTTGCAATGCCGGTGACCCGGGTTTGGGAATGGACTCAGGGAACCGGAAGGCTGCCGCTGGTGAAGGATTGAACACCCCATGGAGTGCTGTCCTTCTTCAGGGGAAGGGAGGGGAGGGATAGTGTGCCCGGTGCTTGATGGATTCCTGGCAGAGGCTAGGGGAACCACAGGTGACCAGCATATTGAAAATAGAGGGGCGGACGCTGGATGTCACTGCACACCCCCATCCCTGAGGTAGCTCGGAAAACATCGTCGGCTGCCTAGATGAAGCATGCTAGGTGCCTGGCCTCAATGGCTCCCCACCTCTCTGCCAACTTAACATTGCTCTGTTGCACCAGCCAGCCCTGAATCCCCCCTTGGGGGGCAATCCAGGGAGGTAATGTCGGTCGCTACTGGCACCTTCTCCCATAGTAGACATGCTGGATCAGAACAGTGGCCCCACCCTGAGGGGCATGTAAAGGGGTATCGGTTATAGCAAGATTATATTTAGTTAGTTCACCATGGTGTTTAAACGACATCACAAATTCTACGCAACTGGTTTCAATGTCACTCTCACAATTAACAACCACACACACACACACACATATGCACTATAAGGCCACAAACCCAGCACAAAGCATCACCAGTAACAGCACACAGTTCATTACTGTCTGCCTTGTCTTTTCTGTTGTTCATTTGTTAATGACATCCTCAACCTAGAAACATAGAAAGAGTCTGATGGCAGAAAAGGACTCCTTGGCTAACCTAGTCTGCCTATTTCCCTACCTAATAGATAAACTGAAGATCATAGTTAACCAACAGCCTACTTCTTTCTGACCCCCTTTTCAACTGCCTTATGTCTGTCCCCTGCATTCTAGAATTCTCTCACTGTTTTTGACTCCACCACCTCCTCATGAAGGCTGTTCCATGTATCCACTACCCTTTCTGTGAAAAAATACTTCCTCATATTACCTCTGAGCCATCCCCCTCTATCTTCAAATTGTGCCCCCTTGTTTTTGCAGATCTCTTTTTTTGAAAGACACTACCCTCTTGGACTTTGCTGATTCCCTTGAGGTACTTGAAAGTTTCTAACATGGCCTTCCTCTCCTCGAGGACATACATATTAAGCTCCCTTAGTGTCTCTTCATATGTATTCTGGTGCAGACCCTGCACCATCTTAGTTGCCCTCCTCTGGACAGCCTCCATCCTGTCTAAGTGCTACTCCAGATGGGTTTCACCAACTGTTTGTACAGAGGGATAACAACTTCCTGTTTTCTACTGGTGATGCCTCTTCCTATGCATCCCAGTATCCTACCAGCCCTCCTTACTGCCTTCTCACATTGCTTGCCCACCTTTAGGTCATCTGACATGACTACCCACTGGTCCCTTTTCATTTTTGTTGTTGTTAGTATCTCACCCCCCATAGTGTACTCTTTCCCTGTGTTTTTGTTTCCCTGATGCATTACTTTGCACTTTTTTGTGTTGAATCTAAGCTGCCATACATTTGACCATTCCTTCAACCTTGCCAAGTCCCTTCTCATCTTTCCATGCCTCCTTGTGTATCAACCCTGTTGCAGATCTTTGTGTCATCTGCAAAGAGACATACTTTTCCTTTGAGTCCCTCCACAATGTCACTTATAATGACATTAAAGAGGACCGGTCCCAGTACTGAAACATGCAGTACCTTGCTAGTAACCCCCATTTCTTCAGAGTGGACTCCGTTCACTATTAGAAAATGGGCATGGAGAATCCTATTTCCTGATTGGACATATTTGATATGACGGCAGAGTCCCAACCATGCCTTCACTTAGCAACAGTTACACTACATAAAAAAACAATTGAGACACTGAGCCACATAGGACAGCCACTGCACAAACGAAATCAATAAAACACATCAAAAGCACACGGACACAATTCACCACACTAACTGTGATACTGCTTCCTGGCCAAGTGTGTGTGTGTGGTGGAGGTAGCCATGACATCCAGCTCCAGAGTCCCAGCTACAGAAGGTCCAGTAGGCCAAAAGTCCCATTGTTCAAAAAATAACTGATGCAGGTGGAGGAACTATCTTATTACAAAATATATGAAACGCACAAAAGTTTTAACATTTAAACATAATTATTCTATTTTCAAATGTATACAATACAGTGACCCATTTTCTAAGCACAATAATACCCTCCAGGGTGGACAGTATGGGCTATACCAGACCTTCCAGGGGGCTACAAGGCCCTCTGCCTGTGGCATCAGGCTTCATTACTCCCCATGGCGGTCTGGTATAGCCCAGTGCCACCCACCCTGTTGGATATTATTGCTTACTTACTCTCTACGTCCTGTTGTCCAGCAAATTTTTTTACGCAGGCTATCACCTTGGGACCCACCACAAGGCTGGCTAGCTTGTGTATTAATCTTTTTTGTGTGGGACTGTGTCAAATGCCTTCTAAAGTCTAGATAGGCCATGTCTGCAGCCTCTCCCTGGTCTACTACTTTGGTTACCCAGTCAAAAAATTCTATTAGATTCGTCTGACATGACCTTCCTGCTGTGAACCTCACTGTTAAGCACTGCAACACATAATCATAATTATTGTGAACCTGCATTATTGCAAATATGTAACTTACTGTACAAACATCAGTCTTCTGCTGGGTGAATACAGCAAATCTGGATTCAAATTATATTATTTTTTCCCAGAAGCCAGACAATTAAAGGGTAGGCAGCATTCTCCTTTTGGATCTGTCACCTTTCGTACACTCTCTCACCCCACCTGAGATCAATTATTGTGCTGAGCAATGGGAGATCACTTTGGCAGGCTGGTGAGCTGGCTTTGAACCACAAGCCTGGGGCATCAGGAGGAAAGACCAGCATGGAGGGCTCAGAGCATCCACCTGAAATGTTCTGCTGGGGTTGGTGGATGTGCCACAGTGCACATGGAGTGACAGTTGCTGGTGGTGTGTGGCAGTGCCCATGCCAATATGGGTAACCACACACATTGCCAGGCATCCTCACAGGACCACTGTGTGTGTATGTGTGTACTTGTGTATACAGGAGAGATGTTTAGGTGGAATCATTAAAAAGTGTGTGTTGGGGTTCCCCCCTAGTTGGTGGCAGCATGAAGGGGTATTTCCCGCCTCTACATATACTCTATGGATGTTTCAGGAATGGCTGCCCCTCCCCCACTGCTAACAGCTGAAACTAAGGTTATCCTGAGTTGCCCCCCCCAGCTCACCATACCCAGGGGTTAAGATGAGAACTGTATGGATTGACTTAGACAGTGCTGCTATGTCAACTGCTACATCTGCAACTAAATTCCATCAGTTCCCTAGCACCAGAGGTGAGCACAATTGGGAATACTGCTTGTATTCATGTCCTGAAGGCCACAGAGGAAGTGTTTTGTAGTACTTTATACCACAATTTTAAAGTCACTGCTGTGAAATACAAAACATTTGTGATATGGTGATATCCTTCTGGGGTTGCATATACAATAGGTAACATTCCACTGGAAAAAGATTATTTAATATAAATTCAGCAGTCTTCAAGTATGAAGTATGTTTTTTTGTTGTTTTTTTGAAATCGTACTTTATCCGCCCCCACCTCTCCAAACTCTGCTTCATCAGGAGCATCAGTGGAGTCTGCCCCCGCTTCTGCCACCTTACCTGGAGCTTTCTGTTCATCCCATGGAGCCGTGGTTCTCCCCCCCCGGGTGGGGACAAGGTGGGGCTGCTACATCCCGAACAATTCAGGTCTCGTTAGGAACTGGAAGGACAGGCAAGTGCAAGCTATGAGGGGTCTGCTGCAGTGCTCCATCTTCCCGGAGCCTGGCAAGCATTATTCCCCCTTGTTCTGGGGGAGTGGCATGCACCCTGATGTCATGGGGTCTCTGCTGATTTCACCACTCCTATCTCTTACTGTATGCTCTGCACTTGCCGTGCCTCTGACTTCCACCAGAGGCCAGTCATGTGCCATGCATGAATCCCCCTCCCTCCTGGGAGAGGACAGCTGTCCTCCTGATGCTCAATCCTCTTCCTCCCCGCTGACCCCCCACAGCCAGGGCTCGTTCCTGAACCTGGGTCACCAGCATGGTGTGAGGGTGTGGTGTCCAGTGCCTCAACCCTCAGCATCACCGGGCTGGTGTGAAGTATATGTTTTTGTATGCCATAGTGAGACTAGTCAGAGGTGTGCAGCCTGGGCATAGAGGGTCAGATTGGATAGGTTCCTTCCTCCCTCTATCTTAGTGGAGCTGTAGTACTGAGTACCTGACCTGCGATCACCCCCACCCCAGGTAAAACGTGAGATACAGTTATCCCAAGAGATAAAGTAAGTTTTGTCAGGTTGGAGGGGAAGGGTTTGCCAGAAGTAGAGGAGGCAAAGCAGGGTGATTTGGCATACTGCTTCAGTGCAGTTTAGGAATCCAAATGATATTTGGGACCATTGGTGCAGATCTTGGTGAAGGATATTTGTAAGTGGTTCATAACTGAGAAGTTCTAGGTGGTTGAAATTTTGTGTTAAAGTAACCCCAAAATATTTTATAGCAGTACAGGTCCAACGGGAATGAAAGTTAATTTTCAACATCTGGGAAGAAGTAAAATTATCAAGGTTTCTGTTTTGGTGGTGTTTAGATGGAAGCCAGCCAGGAATTCATAAATTACCATTAATTCTCATACTTTGGTGACAGACATTTCTGGTGAAAGAAATGTCAATAAAATATCATCCACAAATGGTGTCAATTTACATTCTCTCCCTCCCAGAGGAATTCCTTCCACCATTCCTCCTGAGCGAATCATAACTGCTAAAGGCTCTGTGTATAGAGCAAATAATGGAGGAGAAAGGTGGCATCTCTGTTGAGTGCCCCGGAACAGATTAATGGGGTCTGACAGTGATTAATTTGCTCTAACACAGGCGTTGGGGTGGGAATATAACCATTTAGCAATAACTATCTAGTCTGCTGGAAAACAAAAACAGTGCAAGACATGCTCTGTGTTGAGGCTAGCAAGGACCAGGGGCATCACATGGAAGGAGGCATATTCTAAGAGAAGCATGGTATGATGCACATTATCATGCGCATGTTAACGCCTTATATCCCTCCCTCCCAGCCCCCAGCCAGCAACAACAGGAGAAGGATGTCCAACCTGGCTGCCCAGAGTGTTGTGAACATTTTGTAATCACAGTTTAAGATGAATAGAGATCTACAGAAGGAGGGCAGGGCTGAATCTTTTCCAGGTTTGAGCAGAGCAGGGATAACTTCATATTTCCATGATGGAGGTGGGGCATCTTCCTGTTGTACCTCTCAGTATGCCTTATGTAAAGAGGGGAGAAGGAAAGTTTTTTAATTTCTTAAGAAACTCAGTGAGGTACCCATCTGGGTCTGGACATTTCCCCATTTTAGAATTCTGAAGTACAGACTGTCTCTTTTGTTGTTATAGGGTGGAGCAAGGAAGTTGTCTGTTCCTGGGATAAAGTTGGAAGAGCTACAGAGGACAGAAAGGTGGATATCCTCTCTTCTGTGGGGGTAGGGAGGGTCTCATGGTATATAGTTTTGGTAAAAATCCTGCAGAAGACCCAGTATTTCAGATTGCTCATACACATAGCTAGACATTTGTGGATCTTTCAGGTGGTTAATACAAGCTTGGTCCCTGTGGTCTCTGAGGCATTGTGCCAGGGTTCGAGTCCCTCTAGCCCCACTCTTGTATTATTTACATGTGAGACAAAATAGAGTATGCTCCACTTTAAGGTTTAATATTCCTGTATTTCCTTTTTAACCCCCCAAATTTGTGGAAAAATTGGGCATCACCCTGCATATAAAATACCTGCAGGGTGTGAAGGGTGTCCTGCATTTGCTACAGTTTAGCCTTGTGTGCTTTACTTTGCTGGGAGTCATGTTAAATCACATATCCCTTTAAAACAATTGTCAATGTATCCCATAATATACAGTGACTGATAGATTGGGTCAAATTATCTTGCAGGATCTGGGGTATCCTAAATTCTATTTGTTGAGCAAGATTCTCATCACAGATGTAATCTAGATTAAAGCTCCAGTGAGATGTTTTCTTGGGTTTTCCCGGGAGTAATCCTGCACGTAGTGGAGTATGGTCTGATAGCTGTATTGGTCCATGGCACACTGAATGCACTATGTTTACATCCTCAGCTAGGACAAAAAAGTAGTCCAGTCTTGTGGATATATAGTATCGTGCTGAGTGGCAAGTATACTCTGTTTGCCTAGGATGATGACGGTGCCAGTCATACATAAAACCCAGGTGTCCCAATGTGGCCTGGAGGTATATCTGAAGCTGGGAGTTATGGTATGGGCAAGGGTTAGAGGTATCCAGTTCCATGTGGAATGTGCTATTAAAATCTCCCAGGAGCAAGTGTCCTTGCAGCAGGGAGAGAAGTTTGTTAAAAAAAGTTGTGCTAATTGTTTCCCTGAGCCAGGTGTAAGTAAACATTAGCCGAGGGGGACGCTGTGGAGCACATCTACTGACCAGAGGTGACTCAGATCAGCTCCTCACTCAGCTGACTTTTAAAACTATAAAACTTCAACATAACCCAACAAAAGTGAGTTTCTGTACCTTCCAACAGATTCTATGAGTTGTGCCGCACCTTTTGATACCAAACTTGGACAATGGGATGTGCAAATAAGGGACCCCAGAGCGGCAGCAAAATCAGGCCTTCTGAACTGGAGCAACAAGAAGATACTGCGCCATCTGTAGCCAAAAGCGAACCACCATGGTCAGCACTACAAAAATCAATGCAGGTAATCAATGCTAAAGTTGAATCAATTCTGACCAGATTTGCTGACCAAGATAACAAAATAGAGCAAGCAGTTAAAACGGCCTCCACAGCAGAATCAATGGTGACTAAAGCGTTAACTACAACAAACAAGCTAACTCAGGAGAATACACAGCTTCGCTACTGTTTGGAGGCCCTCGAAAACAGTCAAAGGGCTCAGAATGTGCGCATAATCGGCTTACAGGAGAATTGTGAGGGGGACAGTCTTTTGTTTTTTCTTCAATCCTGGCTGCCAGATACCTTCAGTTTGGGCTCGGAGTTCAGAGAAGAGAGTCTTGTCTGTGCCTATAGAATCTGCCGTCATGTAGCAGCAGCTCAGGGTGAATTACCCAGGACAGTCCTTCTAATTACTGCCAGCCCGACAATTAGGGATCGAATGTTACAGGCAGCAAGAGACACTGTAAAGCTACGTTTTCATGGGGCCTTGATTCACCTATTTCCAGACCTCTCATATGCAACCAGAATCAGACGCAAAAAGTTTGATGGGGTGAGAGCAAAGCTTCGCAGTCTCGGAGTAACCCACTTGCTGTTGATGCCTGCCCGACTCCGGCTGCACTATGGAGGCCACACTTTTCAATATACAGACCCAGAGGAAGTGGGTAAGAAAGCTGCAGCTATTGCAAATGAGTTTAAGTGGGAGAGTAACCGGGAGAATTCAGAATCAGATGAAGAGGTAGAGACTTGAGATGGACTAAATAACATAATCTGGACTCGATACTAACCGCCAGATCGCTTGTTGTGACTCTTAAGCTCCATGCGTGTTTTTGTTTAAACTTGGTTAGCACTTTTACAATGCTATTGCTGTGAGTCATCCAGTAATTTGATAAATTAGCCATTCGAATAGGAGGAGGGCCAGAAATGTTATGAAAAACTGCTGTTTAATTTTATTTAGTATGTTATCTCACATAGAGGTTGTGAGCCGAATGCTGATGTACACTAAAAATCTGAAGATTTAATATGTTCGGTATGGGGACCATAACAACACAGGACGTTGTGTTATAATGTTTGGTATAGTTTTTTCCTTTTGCGATAGGTCTCCCAAAAGTCCTGTGGGGTGCAGCTTATTACGGGTAATATTTTGTATGCTAGATATAAATGGATATATCCCCCATCCGAAAATCAGACTGCATAGAAGACAATAATCTTATACATTGGATGTATTGTTAAGAACAAATGTGATTTCTTGCACGAGAATAAATGTATGAAGTTGTTTTACTTGTAAAACAATAAAAACAGAATTACAAAACAAAAAAGTAAACATTAGCCAAGGTAATTAGCTGTCCATATAGGGTACACATTAACATGACATAACGCCCTTCTGTACTAAAATTACCATAATGCCCTTCTGTATCCAATACAGCTTGATCTACTTTAACAGGGAGGCCCTTTTGAGCTAATATCATAACCCCTCTACATCTACCAGAGATATGAGAAGAGAAGCCCAATACTGAGAATCCATAGTTTTCACATTTCTGGTGTTTTGACTGGGGAAGGTGAGTCTCTTAAAGATAAACAAGGTCCTCCTTTTCCCAGCATAGCATCGAAGTGAGTCTAAATCTTTTAATGGCGTTATGACATTACATGAAATAAATTTAGTAGTAGTGACTGTGCTGAATTAGGAGAGAGATTTTTGCCACATTAGATTGACAGCTCAATAGTTGCCACATGGACTCTGTGTATGGACTCCCCATCCCACCAGGTTTAAGCATCCTAATTACATTATTATTAGTAGTAGTCCATTGTTCTAAGGTTCTACTGCTGCTACTGTACATTTATTTCTTGCTTGTTTTAGTGTACAGCTTTTGGCATTTTACCACTGTATTGTTTCCCCTTCCACTGGATCGCACCTGGAAATGAGCTCTAGCTCAGTGTGCTTTTCCCGGTCATCAACTTTTAAATAAAAATAAATAAATAAATAAAACATTGGCATATATGAATATCAACAGAGGAAAGACAAACAGTATAGAACTTAGATTCAGGGGTACCAACAGGGCTCCCCTGTAGAAACAAATAGCTAAAGTAGGTCAACAGGGCCATATTGAAAAGGTCCATAACATATCCTTCTTAGGTAGGGGGCATTATCCAATCATGCTCCTAGGTACAGCCAGGTGACAGGCCCTACTGGGGATAGAACCAAATACATAATACAGGGCTCTCCTTGTGGTCATATTTGCAGAAAGGCAAATGCATCTGTAGTATAGAGAATAGTTCGGTAGATAATCATATGGTCACTGTCCACCATACATTGACTGCTACTGGTTATAATAGTTCCTCACAAGCAAAAAATGATGGTGGGGCAGTCAGGTGATGTAGCAGATCAGCCTCAGAAAGCAACTTTTTATTTGTTCTGAAGAGCTCAAGGACGTGATACAGTACATGGATATTGCTCAGGAAAAGTGCACCCAGGAGGCCCAATATTTATTTATTTATTTAGTTTTTGTTGATCGGGTAAGTGTACTAGACAAAATTCTGCCTATTTTCAGGCACAACCCGGAGGAGGGGGATACAGATGAATGCCAACTGACCTTGAACCAGATTAAGCTGTTGGTGGTATTTTTAGTGAATGGGGGTAAATTTGGCTAGGGCACCGGGTAAATTCCCCAACTCTTTTCGAGAAGTGACATGGGATCTTTAACATCCACCTGAACTACTACCAGAACAGGCATATGGGACCTTGGTTTAACATCTCATCTGAAAGAATATAGGAGAGAGATGGTAAAACATGTATGAAGAATTCATCAGACAGTTCCCATCTCCATTAATCAAGAAGGTACTGTCCAGAGGGCTTGTTTTCAAGCTCACAGTGAAGCTGTTTCAGCTTAATAGAGCTTTGTAGTGGTCCAGTCACTTAAAGTAGGAGTCTGCATCCCTTTGCTAGAGGGGAGGGTCATGAACAACATCCACAGTCTAATGTGTAAAATACTGAGGAATGGGTTGGTAGCACCGATTCAACTGTCCCACTATAGTGTGACCCTGAACCTGAGGCCCTGACCCCCTAGTCTACAATCATGTTTTATAAGCATCATTAACAGTACAGTAGTGGCTAGAAGATTGTGGCTGGGTGCACCTTAAGAAGCCCTGACGTACCTAGAATTCAGGAGTAATTTCAGATTTATGTACCCAAAGATGTGCTATACTGCCTGGGCTCTGGCAGAGGCATATATAGAAGCACTCCACATGCTCACAACAGAAAGGGTGCTGACCAGAAAACTGTACAAATAAAGCAAACCAACGGTGGCACTCAGCAGAAAACAGCTAAAATGTTTAAGTGTTAAATCCAACTTTTATTAATTCCACCCCGTAGGCAGCAATGGCACCCAATCTGCGCCCCCCTCGGTGACAGACAGTGACAGTGTCAAAACTTACTTGGCTGGCTTCAATGCAGCTCCAGGCTCCTGTATGAGTCAAGACTCTCTGAAGACTTCAGACAGGGTGGGTGATGACCAACAGAGAGGCTCGGGGGGGGGACCGAAAAGTTCAGGCAGCGACAGACTGCAGGGCAAGGCGGCTGGCTCAATGGATGCTTGTCTCTCTCTCTCTCTCTCTCTCTCCTCTCCTGTGACAGGCCTGTCTGACTCCTACTTTTGAACTGTGATCACGACTACAGACACCTGCGCCCACTGCTAAATTACTTCAGTTGAGGAGGCACCTCAGGCTCAGCCTCACACAGCTACTGGCGGCAACTATGAGGGGCTGAGGCTCCTAATATAAATATTACAGTCCCACGACTACTGTTTCTCGCTTCGAGTTCAACTTTAGTCCCAACTCACTTGCTTCTTCTCTCTCGTACCCTCTCTCTTTCTCTCAGGAAAAACAATCACAGCAGTGTTTCTTACAGGGTATATCTCCTGTGAAATTATTACAGGTGGTGCTTTACAGGTTTCACAGTTTTATCTGTCATTAGGGTAAGCTTTCAGGGCTACTGTATTTGTTGCTGGCTGGTTGCTTCTGCTCTTACCTCCTTGTTTCTTTCATCCGTGGTTCCTCTTTATCAGCAGGGAAAGGGCCCAGCCACCCACCCCCATCCCCAACCACCCCACACTACACTCCTTTTATAGGGTAGCACAGTCGTGACATTGCCTGTAGCAAAGCAGGAAGGGGCAGTTCAGAGGGGTATCCACACAGTGACCTCATTTAAAGGGGCAATAGTAATTTAACTTGTTATAACAAGTTATACAAAAACAAACAAAGAAAACACAAAATCAAACTTTTGCTTTCATTTTCTTCCTTCTAATTACTCTGACCAGGTTATAAACCCAGCAACTTACCTGGAATGGATATAATTAACTGCAGGTACTGTGGAATACTTTTCAGACGGGCAGTTTTACAGGATTTAGGACACTGTCATACATGCTGGGCCATTGGAGAGCTAAGGGCTCAGCTCCAGGAAGCATGGGCAGAGATTGCATGCCTAAAATTGCATATTAAAGAAGAAATATATCATAAGAACTGCCACCATTTCCCCAACAACCAACAGAAGCATCTCGACCACAGATGGTAGTTGGTCTGGGAGGTTGGCAGGTGGTTAGGAGGGGCAAATCGGGTGCCCCATCACTCGGAGCTCTCCAACATATCACCTCCACAAACCATATAAAAACTACAAACAGGTATTTGCCCCATCTCCAAAATCAAACAAAGGGGCAGAGGACACTGCAGAGCAGGATACTGCAGCACAGGAGCTAGCACAACAAAACTCACCCAAAACAGGAACCACAACAAAAAGAGCAAAAAGGAAATCCAAAACACTTCTGATCATAGGAGACTCCATGATTCGGGGAGTTGATACGTATCTCCAGCCAGGGGTAATGGTCAGATGTCTCCCAGGTACATCAGCATGGAGAGACACTGACCGCATTGCTAAAATTGTTCAGGAAGCAGGAGAAAACATTGATGTCCTGGTACACATAGGGACTAATGATCTCACTAGCCAGTCAGTTGTGGAGACAAAGGAACACCTGACCAGGCTGGGTGACAAACTATCATCCATTTTGTCCGGCATCTCCTACTCTGAGATCCTGCCAGTCTGGGAGAGGGAGACAGATGGACAGAAGGTCAGAGAAGGGGAGATAGGGGAGCTAAACATGTGGCTCAAGGGCTGGTGCCAGGAAAAAGGACACAAATTTGTAGGGAACTGGCAACAGTCTTGGGAACAAAAGTTCTTCAAATTTGATAGACTGCATCTGACTAAGAAGGGAGTCAGTGCATTGGGGCAGAATTTTGATGTCTTTGCAGAATATTTAAACTAGCAAATGGGGAGAGGGGTGCAGCATCTGAAACATCGAATGGGAAGAACACCTCTCCCTTCTCAGCCAGTGGTCAAACAGGAGTTCAGCACGTTTGTAGTTCATTTGCATCACCAGGTAAAGAAAAAGATCCGGCTCCCCATATGATGCACAGGGGAAACGCTGGACCTCACACAACAACTAATGCACCAAAATCTGACCAATGGAAAATCATGTACACAAATGCTCACAGTCTGGGAAATAAGATCCCAGACCTGCTGGCAATAATGACAGAGGCTAAACTGGACATAGTAGTTATTAGCGAGACATGGTTTACCAGTAACCACACTTGGGAGACTTCAGTGCCTGGCTATGTACTGTTCAGAAGAGACTGAGGTACAAAAAGGGGGGTGGAGTGGCCCTTTATGTCAATGAAAATATAAAAGCTACAGACATTCAGAATACACATAAGGAGCCAGAAGAACTGTGGGTCACCCTGGAAATAGGAAATGGGACAGCCATATGAACTGGGGTTGTGTACAGGCCTCCAGATCAGGAGGAGGACATTGACACATTACTGTTAGAAGATATACAAAACATGACAGCTAAAGGGGAGGTTCTGATAATGGGAGACTTCAACATGCCGGATACAGATTGGTCAATACCAGCAGGGACATCTGCCAGAACTAGACACATGGCGGATTCCCTGTGGGGGGGCCTCAAACAACTGGTACAATAACCCACTAGAGACAGGGCTATCCTAGATCTAGTACTGACTAACAGGGAAAGGATCACAGATCTCCAGGTAGGTCACCTGGGGACCAGTGACCATCACATGGTATGGTTCAATTTGGCCACTATAACAAAATCATCCCATTCCAAGGCAAAAATATGGGATTTCAGAGGAGCTGACTTTAATAAGATGGTCAAAAGAGTTAAGTTAGCCCTGGCAAAAAGAAATACAGGTGAGGGGGTACAGGCAAAGTGGGCAAGCATTAAAGATGCAATACTTCAAGCAACATCCCATTGTGTTAGTGAGAAAAGGAAGTGCAAAAGAAGAAGGAAAACACTTTGGTTCTCAAACACAGTAACAGAAAAGGTCAGAGCCAAAAGGCTGGCCTTCAGGAAATATAAGGGAACGCAGCAAGATGAAGATAGGGAGGCATACCAAACTTCCCTAAGGGAAGCAGGGAAGGCAGTAAGACAGGCAAAAGCCTGAATTGAGGAAACACTAGCATGAACAGTAAAAGGAGGTGACAAGACTTTCTATAGATACATTAGTGAAAGGAGAAGGTCCAGAAGGGGTATTGCTAAGATCAAAGGGGATAAAGGGGCGTGTGAGGAGGAGGACCAGCATCTATCCTAAATAGATATTTCTGCTCAGTATTTACTGAAAAGAAGGTAGGGCAGGGCCCACAGCTATGCACCATGGACATGGGGGGAGGGAGGTGTGCACTAGTCCCTTCACAAAAGAAAGGGTCCTACAAGAGCTCAATGAGCTCAGGGTGGACAAGGCAATGGGACCTGATTACATACATCCCAGGGTACTAAAGGAGCCAAGGGTGGAACTAGCAGAGCCATTATCAGCACTGTTTAGTGAGTCTCTGAGAACAAGAGAGGTCCCAGAAGACTGGAGAAAGGCTCATGTGATCCTGCTCCACAAGAGTGGTACCAGGGAGGAGGCAGGGAACTACAGACCACTCAGTCTTACCTCAGTGGTGGGCAAGATTATGGAGATGCTCCTTAAGGAAAAGATAGTGCAATACCTGGAATCCATAGGAGCACAGGATCTAAGACAGCATGGGTTTACAAAAGGAAGGTCCTGTCAAACTAATCTCATATATTTCTTTGACTGGATAACCAGAGTGATGGACCCAGGGGGAGCAGTTGATGTCGCCTACCTTGACTTCAGCAAAGCTTTTGATACTGTTACACATAGAAGATTGATTAATAAGCTGGGTAGGCTCGGGTTGGGTCAGACATTGGTCAACTGGGTGGCAAACCGGTTGACGGGCAGAAAACAGAGAGTTGTGGTAAATGGTATACAGTCAGAAGAGATGAAGTCACAAGTGGGGTACCTCAGGGATCAGTCCTGGGGCCAGTCCTCTTTAATATCTTCATCAGTGACATTGCAGATGGACTGAAAGGTAAGGTTTGTCTGTTTGCAGATGGCACCAAGATCTACAACACAGCAGATGATCCAGATGGTGTGGTCAGAATGAGAAGAGATCTGGATAAACTAGCAACATGGTCAGAAGAGTGGCAACTGGGGTTTAATGCAAAGAAGTGCAAGATCATGCACACAGGGAAGAGAAACCCTGAAGCTGGGAGGGGAGTTGCTGGCAGTCACTAGGGAAGAAAGAGACTTGGGTGTCATCATCACCGATAACTTGAAATCATCCGAGCAGACCTCTAAAGCAGTAGGTAAGGCTAGAGGGATGTTGGGGTATATTATTAGGGGTATCACAAGTTGGAAGAGGGAGGTATTAATTTCTCTTTACAAGACACTAGTTAGGCCCCATCTGGAGTGCTGTGTGCAGTACTGGAGGCCACACCTTCACAAGGACATTAACCAAATTGAGGCAGTCCAGAGAAGGGCAACCAAAATGGTACAGGAACCACATCAGAAAACATATGAGGACAGATTAACTGAACTCAATATGTATACCCTAGAGTAAAGGAGGGAGAGAGATGATATGATTGAAACATTCAAACACCTTAAGGGCATTAACAAGGTGAAAGAGTCTAACATGTTTCAATATAAGAAAAATAGCAGGACAAGAGGACACAGCATGAGATTAGAGGGAAGCCGATTAAAGGGTAATGTGAGGAAGTTCTTTTTCACAGAAAGGGTGGTGGATGCATGGACCGGCCTACCTCAGGAAGTGGTGGATATGAATACACTGCAGGGCTTCAAACAGGCATGGGATAGGCATAAGGGAGCAATACAGATGAGTATGAATAGGTAGGCCATTGACAGAGCAAAGGCCTATGGAACATTCATAAGGCAGAAAAAGAAATGGGCAGACTTGATGGGCCTTGCGGTCCTTATCTGCCGTCAGCTTCTATGTTTCTATGTAGTGCTTGCAGTGGTGTGCCAAGCCACCAAATATACACGTTGGCCAATTTAATTGGCTGATGATATGTTGAGAGGAGGATCCAAGGAGAAGGAGTGTGAGGGCAGCTACCCCAGACAGCACACAGCACACTGATCAGCATTACAGTAACGGGCGCTGAAATGCAAATTTAAAGGGGCCAGTGCACTTTGTAAAATTTATTTTTTAAATACATTTCAGAGGTAATTTCGGGGGGTGTTTGAACACCCTAAATAGCCCTCTGCCTACGCCGCTGTGTATAGAAGTGGGAAATTGCATGACAGAGAGAAAAGGTACTCCACTATTGAAAATAAGTGTTTAGCAGCAAAGTGGTTCATGGAGTTCCTCACATTTTATTTGCTAGGAACTGATTTTGTTCTTGTAACTGATCACAATCCTCTCTGTTGGCTTAACCAAATGAAAGATAAAAATTCCTGAATCACATGGTGGTACTTGGCACTGCAGCCATTTAAATTCTCTGTGATTCACAAATCTGGTAAAGAGAATAGCAATGCTGATTTTCTGTCAAGATATGGATCAGGAATTGAAGGTTGAAAAAGAAAACTAAACTAATATATGGGTTTGAACTATACTTTTTGCTGTTCTGTTAAAGAACTGGATGCAAATGTGTTTAGTTTCTGAAAGTAGAAAATGTTAGTAGAGAATAGAAAGTTTTGAAAACCTGTTTAATAAAACAGGTTCCCTTTAAAGAGGGGGGTATATATGACAGGGTAGAACAGAACCCTGTCCCATTTGTTGGAGAAAGTGGGTAAATGCAAGGATCTGTATTCTTTCCTTTTCTCTCTCCTCTGTCTGGTTGAGCAGCCAAATTTTCCTTTGAGACTTCGGACTTGATCAACCCGAACAGTCTCACAGTCCTCTGCCTCTCACTGTCTCTTTGTTTTCTCTTGCTTTCTGTTTTTCCTCCCTTGCATATCTATATCTGGTAATATAAGAATATGTGCAAATCAATACATGCAAATGAAACTGATAATGGGATCACTTTTGTTTAGAAAATGTGATGGTACTGTTGAAATGTATACATTTATAATCTGAGAAAACTGAAAAAAGCTAGAAGTTACTTGGGTGCAAATGCCTGAGCCTTTTGCAGTTGCTGTGGGGACCTCAGGAAGTTCTCAATGTCCTAGCAGCTCCTGAAATTTACAAAGAACAGGATGCTTGCAAAGGATGGGGGTTGAAAAAGACTCATAAAACAGCTAAGCTGAGCTGCAAGGGAGGTTTTTTTTTACAAGAAAGATTTTATTTTTGCTTCTGTACATAGTTATTCTGAACAGGTTTATTTTATGTTACTGCTGCAATAAATAATGTTTTGGTGATTTTTACAACTGCTCCTGGGTTTTCCCTATGCTTCCTGACATGTGCCTCGATGACAGTGCCCTAGATAAGTCTACACCACACCGGTCAGGACCCCTTTCAACACAACTGTGCTGAATTTAAAGTTAAAGTTGGGAGTCTTTAGCAATTCATTGCAGATTGGAGACTCATTTGGTGTAACCCTGAAGGAATGTCAGAGGCTGTTTGGGGCAAAGGGTGAGGAACGCCATCTGGAGTTTCAGGCAGGGCTAAGTGGTTTGTGGATGGGCACCAGTGTTCCCTGGGCAATGACCATGCACCAGGAAGATTTTAAAGTGTGTGGCACATCCCACATATATACACTTTGGAAGAGAGATCGAGATTTTTTTTTGTGGAAAACAGTGCTGCCTAGCAAAGTGTCCTGCAAAAGAGAGTGTGTCTGTATTGCAATGATAAACATTTGGAGGACCACCCTTGCTTTAAGTAACATCTGTAAATAAAGCCATACTGCAAAATCCCAGTTAATGCTTTGGACATTCTGCCTATTGCTTCTAGTGTGAACAATTATTGCGGCTCCTCAGCAGTTAGGTCTAGCATATGCCTAGCATCCTCTCCCTTTGACCTGGTTGTAAATAAAAAGGTCCATTTTAGTATGTACCCCACCCCCCCATCCTCTAGATAATGAACCTGGTATACACTCCAACACTAGGGGTGGCACCTTGAGTGTAGCTCTGCCAAAAAAAAATGTATGCCATGTAGTAGTCAGTAGTTCTTTTAAGGGGGTTGCCACTTAGCCAGAGGTGGTGTGGAGGTTACATACATATGCACAATACTCGTGCATGCACAGTTTGAGTCTGCACCACCATGTTGCACACAGCGGCCATCATGTCCACACTTGCGGAAAGGAAAAGTAGTGCACCAGGAAGTGGGTATGTTTATGCAGCCTGCAGAGGGGGAAGGGCTGCATAAACAGAATCATTGGAAACTATGCTGGAGCACTGGGTCAGAACATCAGACAGCGGTCTGGTTATGTGCTTCCACAGTGCTGTTTTACAAATCTGATGATGGCATAACATCTGTGGAGCCTGGCCCACACAACCGTGCAAATCAGACTCAGGAGGTGAAAATTAACAAACTAGAGATCTGGTCTCAGATTTGCTCATCATCACAGTCACTTTCTCATTCTTTTCTAAGCAGTAATTTCTGATAAATGTGCCTTCCCCTGACTGTATTAGGAGAAAATAGTAGCAGTCTTGAAGTGGTTGCTGCCAGTGGTGGCATGCTCTGAAAAAAGTGGTGCCCATGCTCATCTGAACATTTTAGAAATGACCCCTTGAGTTAAAGGGAACAGGAATGTATTACTTATGTGCAGCTGTTTGAAATTCCCTATTTATAAATTATATTCATTCATCTAAAGGATCCCTATTTTAATTGTGCATGAATAAAAGTTGAAGCTGTCAGTGGTGTTTTGTTTTTAGATTTATAGAACTGTTATTTAATACAACAGCAGATTAGGTACATATGGATACATGTTGATACATGGACATATTAGGATAACAGTATCTCAATTACAAGGGGGTCTGTGTTAGGTTTGGATTTTGAATGTACACATACTATACACTAGTCATTTGATACAAAATTGCAGATATATCATGTTTAAGATAGTATTAGTTTGACTGTTCATGAGTAATATGGACTTATTGCACATAGAGTTTAAGAAAAATGTATCTGAATAGTACACTGTGTAAAATTTGATTGACACCACTGTGTGGAACAGCTGGTGAATGCTTAATTTATATTAGGGCAGGTCGTCCTCTAACCTATTTTTTACTTAACACATATATATTTTCATATTTATAAGACTTTTAACATTATTTACAATGTATTGCTTAAAGAGCTACGGATGCCTCAAAGAAAACTTTGAAAAACATAATAATTAGGTAAAATTCTGCTTGTATTCCATATATATTCTAGGTTTCTCTTCCCCATTATTTATTACTGAGAAATGTTCATGAATACATGATTTTTACCCTTGCAGTTACTTTAAAGTTAATCTGCCTCTACAGCGTACTCTCTACATCAAGTCATAATGCCCTGTTGTGACATCACAATCTGTTGCCATGAGAGGAACTGTGATGTCACAATCAGTGCATTATGACCTCAGGTAGGGAGACAGCAGCAAAAATAAATGAACTCTTCAGGAGCAAAACACCTGTTTTCATGCAAATGACCTCAACAATAAATAATGGGGAGGAGGAATAAAGAACTAATATGAAATACAAGTCGAACTTTATCTAAAGATTATGTATTGTTAAAGTTCTTTTGAAGGTGTCAGCTGCTCTTTAAGCTTATTTTTCCTTGTGTTTTTAATCATTGTCATTTACTAATGCTAGTACAGACACACACAAAGGATTTTAAAATGAAGCTTAATTTGGTTTATTGCTTGTGTTAGGGAGTGAACTTTCAAGTCAGTGACATTTGACCTTGGGATAGCTTTCTTTTGATGGAACGAATCCTGTCTTGGTGAAGTAATTTACAAAGCTGAAGGTGTTTAGAAGTACAATAGGAGTCATGCTAAACAAATGTAAATATCTCTAAAAGTATACAACTTACGGATAATATGAAAGTTGTTCAGGACAACAAGACCTTTCAAATGAGCCTATTCATCAAGCTGCATTAATTATATTTTTTAAACTATGGCCATCTGATTACCTCAATTTTCATAGGAGTTATGCCAAACAAATATAAATATCTCTAAAAGTATACAAGCTATGCATAAACCATCACTATGAAAGTTGTTCAGGACAAGACAACCTTTCAAATGAGCTTATTCATTAAGTTGCACTAATTATATTTTTTAAACTATGGCCATCTGATTACCTGAATTTTCATTTTCATCACAATTTTCACCTTTCAGATGGCTATATTTAAAAAAAATCTAATGAATTCAGATTAGTGACTACCTTCATTTGAAAGGTCATTTTGTGCTGAACAACTTTCATGTTGGTTGTATATTGGTAACTTGTATACTTTCTGAGATATTTACATTACATATTCGAAAATTATGTAAAAGAGAAATCAGAAAGTCAAAAATATTAATGGAAACAGCTTTAGCAAAAAAGGCACAAAATGGTGATAATAAGTTATTATTTACTTACATTAATTCATTAAAAAAAACATGCAAAGTAGGTCCCATTATATCTGGTTCTGAAACTTTTATACACCCAATGGCAAATTTTTTCAGTTCTCAGTTTTGTGAAGCCTTTTCTATCAATAACGAAAGTAGTATAACTGAATTTGATCTCCACCCTTCTCAGGTAGCTGACATATCATTAGAGATTATTAAGGCTAAATTAGATGAAGTTAAGAAAGGATCATCTGCTGGCCCAGACGGAATTTCTGGGGATCTAATCCATTTAATGAAAGATCACCTTTGTATTCCCTTAAAAATCATCTTTGATACTAGTCTAAATACTGGATTGGTTCCAGTTAGATGGAAATCGGCTAATGTAATTCCTTTATTTAAAAAAGGCATAAAAAGTAATCCAGACAATTATCGTCCCATCAGCCTGACATCAATCTGCTGTAAACTCTTGGAACGTATTATTAAGGATGATTTAATATCTGTAGTCTCTAGTTTAGATCAAACTCAGCATGGATTTTTTAAAGGTAGATCATGTATAATGAACTTGCTATGTTTCTACGATAATATTAGTAAAACTCTAGATGTGGGTGTTCCATGTGATGTTATTTTTTTGGATTTTAAGAAGGCTTTTGATTCCGTTCCATATTGGGCTTTGATAAAAAAAATTACAGATATTTAACATCAATTCAATTTATGTTAGATGGATTTCAGATTGGCTATTGAGTAGAAAACAGACAGTTATGATTGATGGCCATTTTAGTGATTGGAAAGATGTAAAAAGTGGTGTTCCACAAGGATCTGTTTTGGCACCTTTAATTTTTCAGGTCTTTATATCTGATTTATCCATCAATATTGGTAGTACCATTATTAAATATGCAGATGATTGTAAAATCTGTAATATTTGTGAAAATGAATGTGATGGTTTGGTTATTCAGAAAGACTTAAAAATGCTTGAAATCTGGTCCAAAAGGTGGAATCTCTTTTTTAACACATCAAAATGCAGCATTTTACACTTTGGGAAAAAGAACTTAAGATATCAGTATTATCTGTATGACAAGTTGTTAATTAGTAAAGATAGTGAAAAAGATCTTGGTATAACTGCTGATGTTGAGCTGTCTTTTGATTCTCATATCACTAATACTATCAAAAAAAGCAAATAAGATTTGGTGGGCCATTCGTCATAATATGACTTCAAAAAATCCAGATGTGCTTCTACCTTTATATCAAGCATATGTTAGACCTCATCTGGATTTTGGTTCCCAGTTGTGGAGTCCATATAAAAAGAAGGATGTGGCTAGACTGGAGAGAGTACAGAGAAGGATAACTAAATATTTTGTATCTTCAAAAACAATTTCATATATGAATAGATTGGTGAAATTTGATTTAATGTTACATGAAGAAAGAAGAATGAGAGGTGATTTGTTATTCCTATGGGATCTGCATAATGATGAATATTTGTTTGTTCATAGTGGTCTTGATTATAAACAAATTAAGACTGATACTAGAGGCCATCCACTTCAATTATCTAGAAACAAATAATGTACCAATAAAAGAGCTAATTTCTTTTCACAATGAGTAGTTTCATTATGGAATAAATTACCAACTAGAGTTGTAGTCAGTGACAATAAATTAACCTTCAGAAATAGACTTGATGCCTTTAGGAACTTGAATAAATTCCCAAAAAGTCAATTGTAGGTGTGAGGCCAATATAGGCATTTCTAGCTTTTGTGCCCCTTACAGTATCTTAGTATGCATTTGGCATGACTCCTACTGTGTTCACTCCGATAGAAAAAAATGAGGTTGTTTAAAAGACCATATGTTACAAAATATAAAGAATTGAGACGAGTGACTACCCTCATGAGAAAGGTATGTTGCCCTTAACAACTTTCACACTGGTTGTTTTTGTGCACCTTGAATAGTTTTAAAGCTATTTATAATTGCTTGGAAGGTGCGCACATTTGCTCTCTGAAAAAAAGCAGTTTGGAGTTTTGGTGTCCGTCATTCTAATTAAACAGAAAGAAGGGAGTATTTCTTTAACTTCCATGGAGATTTGCAGAATGGAAGGATATACTGTAGAACTTGAAATTTTCACTGTAAAATAATTTTCACTATTTTCGCTGAAGTACCAACTTGCATGAAAATAAATTTGCGCTAACTAGCACTTTTAGTATTTTTTTCCATTATAGTGAATGTAGTGATTGTGACTTAGCGCTAAAATAAATTCATGCAATTATGGTTGCATTTGTGTTTGTGCTAAATTTACTTTGTGTGAAAATAACTAGTTCTACAATATTGAAAACTCCTAAAATATATGTTCCATGGAAACACCTTTTTTCAAGTGAAAGCAGGATGGCTGTAGGCTCTACCCACAGCCATAATAAAAAGATTAACTGCAAAAGAAACTTTAACTCTGTTTCTTGTTAACTTCTGTGACAGGGTTGAACAAGGCCCTGTCCCATTTGTTATGCAGAAAGAGTTAAATGCAATCTGTTCTATTCTCTCCTTTTCTGTGTCTTGTCTGTCTGGTTGCACAACCAAATGTCCTCATGAGACCTAGGAATTGATCGCTCTGATGGCCTTGCGATTCTCCGCCCCTTGCTACTTCGCTGCCTTCACTTGCTGTTTCTGTCTTTTCTTCTCCCTTGCATATCTGCAGTTATAAAAATATATGTGAATCTTTATGTGAAACTAGGATCCCTTGGTTTGAAAATGTATGTAGTTATACTGCTGAAATGATTGCAAAAAATAATTTGGAATTTAAGGGTTAACCTGAGATGCAGTTTGAGCTCTCCTCAGGCTTGTCTGCATACTCTTTTGAGAGCTGTCAGCAGGAAGCCAGCTTAGGATAGTGTTCTAGTTGGAAGCCTTTTCTGCAAATAAACTGACAAGAACTCCAACACATTTTGTGAGAAACAGGATAGTCTCTTAGCGAGTTCCCAGGCAAAGACTTATAAAAAATGCAGCAATACTTTTGCCAGACAGAGAGTGAGAGGAAGAGGGAGAGAGTGAAACTTGGAATTAGAGATGCCCTCAGATGAAGGACTTTGTTTTCTCTATTTGTACTGCCTTTGTAAATACTTATACTGAACAATTTGTATTTTTTATTTTACAGTTGTTGATAAAAAAATGCTACCTGCAAATTTTGTAACTGCTCCTGGTTTTCCTATGCTTTCTGACCTGTGCCTCACCGACAACACCCCTACATACAAGGATTGGGTAAGCCTGACACATTGCATTACAAGGAGCCTAGGAGACGGTCTGACAGCCTTGGGGCAGCTAACCCGGGGCTTGTTGGTAAGGGTCTTGGTTCAAATGGCATGGTGCTTCCACATGAGTGGTATCATTTCATAGGGTAGTTATGTGGTGTTGCCCCTAGGGAGGTGTACAGATAGATGGTACATGCCACTTGGCATGTCCTGACCCCTGAGTGGGACGGTCTCGGTTTTAACTCTGTGGCTGCATTTAAAGCTGTGTATAATGCACACCTATTGTGACTGGCTCTAAACTTCATATAACAACAGCCGAAAATTACTTTTAGATCTTCAGTGTGTAACTGGGTCACTGTGGATATTAAACACAGAAACACAGAATCTGTCAGCAGAAAAGGACCACTTGGCCCACCAGTCTGCCCAGATGGTCCCTGCTTAGTCTCTGCAGACCCTAATCTAGCAAGTCTTCCTCCACCCTACCCATTTCCTAATAGTCCACTATGTCAGTCCCATGCATGCTTGAAGCCCCCTACAATTTCCACCTCCATCACTTCCACTGGCAGTCTATTCTAGGCGTCCACCACTGTTTCAGTGAAGTAGTGCTTCCTCACATCCTCCCCCCAGCTTCATCGTATGCCCTCTAACTCTGGTGCTCATCCTCATTTGAAAGACTTCCCTCCCACACCCTGCTTACCCCTGTGAGATGCCTGTAGGACTCTATCATGTCCACTCTTGTTCTCATGTCTTCCATGGTATATGTTAAGCACTCCAAGTCTCTCCTCATAAGATTTTTGGTGCAACCCCTGCATCATTTCAGCTGCTTTCCTCTGGACTGCCTCAATCCTGTCTACATCCTTTCTGAGGTTTGCCCTCCAGAACTGGACACAATACTCTGGGGGGGGGGCTCACCAGTGAGCCATACAGTGGCAACGCCACCTCCCTCCTCCTGCTGTAGGTATCTCTCCCTATGCATCTTAGCATCCCACTGGCCCTACCAACAGTTTTGTCACACTGCTCTGCCACTTTAAAGTCATCTGATATGATAACCCCAAGGTCCCTTTCCTGCTTAGTGAATGACAGCAAAAAAAAACAAAAAAACACACACACACACAAATAAAAGAGAGCAGCACACATAAACTGATGGGAATTGAAGAAAAAATTACTCACTTTAGTAATGTTGTTTCTTCTAATGGAATCTTGCTGTATTCTGACATATGCAGTTAGGTCCTGTCTTTCAACTGCCCCGGAGAACAAAGAGTTAAACTTTCCATGGCCAGCATGGAATTTTCACCACAAGCTCGGCTGAAGCCCCTGTCTGCTGTTGTTTAAACTGCAACTGTCACATCTTTACAAGCAATACTCACTAGAAGTTCTGTGTGGAAACTGTAAAACTCATACTAGCCAAATGGCAACTATATCTATATAAAAGGGTTCTTGGTTTCAAAAGGAAGACTCAAGTCAGGAAACCCAAAAACAAAACACATCCAAAACACAACCACTCAACCAAACTAAAAGAGGGTGGAAAAAGGACACCCCTTGGGTGCCAACACTGCTCCTGCCCACCCACATCCCAAAATCTAGGTTCTGAGAGGAGAGGCGGGGGGGAGGTCAGAATACAGCAAGACTCCATTAGAAGAAACAACATTACTAAGGTGAGTAATTTTTTCTTCAAACAACACGAAGTCTTGCTGTATTCTGACAATAGCAGACTACCAAGCAGTACCTCCATGGAGGGTGGACAGAACCTACTTTGGAAACAAGCTCTGAAATTGCCATGCCAAACCGAGCATCACTCCTAGCCTGGATATCCAGAGAGTAATGCTTGGTGAAAGTATGGACTGTTTTCCAGGTGGCTGCTTGACAAATTTCTAAGAGAGGAATATCCCTGGCAACAGCCAGGAAAGCAGCTGTACCTGTAGTGGAATGAGCCCTCAGGCCTGAGGGTGGAGTTCTTCCCAGTTTTTCATAGCAGAATTGTATACAAGAAACAATCCACCTGGCAATAGATCTCTTACTGGCAGGTTTGCCCTTACCAACTTCTCTATACATAAGGAACAACTGGAGGAATTCAAACCTGTGACCCTTGATACACTCTATGTAGTAGCTAAGGGCTCTTTTAACATCCAAGCTGTGTAACCTCCTCTCTCCAGAGGAGGTATGGTCAGTGAAGAAAACAGGGAGAGATATAGACTGATTGAGGTGGAAGTCTGAAACCACTTTAGGTAAGAACATTCTGTTAGTTCTTAGACCACTTTATCTCTATGGAAAGAGATGAAATCAGATTCCACTGACAGGGCTTGCAATTCACTGATACGCCTGGCAGAAGTAATGGCTACCAAAAACACAGTCTTCCAAGTCAAGTACTTAAGCTCTGCTGAGAACAAAGGCTCAAAGGGGGGTTGCATAAGCTGAGCAATGCAAATATTAAGGTCCCAAGCAGGAGCAGGATCCCTAAAGGGGGGACTGATATGAAGCAATCCCTTGAAAAACTTACAAAACACAGGATGGGATGATAGAGAGGAAGGCTTGCCTACTGACAAGAAAGCAGAAATACAGTAGCTGCCAAGTGTACTTTAAGGGTAGCTGGTCTGAGGCCTAGGCCATTAAGATGGACCATAGAGTCCAGAACCGTAGGCAACTCAGCAGAGTCTGGAGAAATATTCTTCTTAGAACATCAAATGCTGAATCTTTTCCATTTGGAGTTGTAAGCCTTCCTGGTGGAAGGCTTTTGAGAAGCTTTAAGGATATCCAGAACCCCTTGGGAAAGATGCAGATCTGCAAACTCTAACTCTTCAAGAGCCATGCTTTGAGATTGAGAGACCGAAGATTCGGGTACCAAATCCTCCCCTGAGAGGATGTCAACAGGTTGTAATTCCTGGGAAGAGACAGGGAAGGGTGGACTGCTAGAGACAGCAACAGGGGGTAGTAGGGCTGTCTAGCCCAGTCTGGAGCAATCAGAATTACTTTGCATGGTTGTGACCTTATCTTGACTAACACTTTGAACAGGAGAGGGAAAGGGGGAAAGGCATACAGGAATTTTCCTTCCCAGTCCAGAATCAGAGCATCCAGGGGGACTAAGCCCAAGACTGGGGGTCTGCAACAAAAGAGAGGAAGTTGGTGATTGTCTGGGGCTGCAAAAGATCTATCTCTGGTGTGCCCCATCTCAAGAAAATCGCTTTCAAAACTAGAGGATCTAGGGCCCATTCGTGATGGCCCTGGGATATTCTGCTCAGTGCATCTGCTAGGACATTGTCCTTCCCTGGGAGGTAAACTGCTATCAGAGAGGTTTGCAGGGAATAGGCCAGGGACCACAACTTCATTGCTTCTGTGCACAAGGCTGTAGACCGAGTGCCTCCTTGCTTGTTGATGTACCACATGGTGGTGGTGTTGTCTGTTCTGACCTGGACCACCTTGTTCTGTACAGATTTGGAAAAAGCTTGCAGTGCAAGAAACACTGCTCTGAGTTCCAAGAGATTGATGTGAAGCAGAGATTCCTGAGGTGACCACAGTTCTTGGGTGGTAAGATCCCCCAAATGGGCTCCCCAGCCCAGCAGGGAAGCATCTGTGGTGAGTATCACTGAAAGAGACTGAGTGACAAAAGGAACCCCTTGTCTCAAATTGTCCTGATCCTGCCACCATTGCAAGGCTTGGATTAGGGTTCGAGTCACTGGGACTAGTTTGGTAAGGGAATCCTTTCTTTGAGACCAGAAGGCTCTTAAGTGGAACTGAATGTCCCTCATCTGGAATCGTGCCCCTTGGGCTACTGCTGTAAAAGCTGCCATCTGGCCCAGAAGCTGAAGGAAATGTTTTGCTGGTCGAGACCCCTGAAGGGTGAATGAAGAGGCCAGTTCCATGAAGGTCCTTGCCCTTTCTCGAGGAAGGAAGGCTCTTGCCTTTACTGTATCCAGTTCTGCACCCATGAAGGTGAGGAGCTGTACTGGTTCGAGAACTGGCTTTGGAAGGTTGAGAAGGAATCCTAAGGAAGTGAGCACTTGCTGGGTCACTTGCAAATGTGACTTGACTTGGTCTGGAGACTGTCCTACTATGAGCCAGTCATCCAAATATGGGAAGACGGAGATCTTTTTTCTTCTCAGGAAAGCAACAACTACTGCCAGGCACTTTGTGAAAACCCTTGGGGCTGATGTTAGGCCAAAGGGCATTGCTCTGAATTGATAGTGGCCTGAGGGCAACTCAAACTTGAGGTACTTTCTGTGGGAGCACCTGATGGGAATGTGAAAGTAGGCATCTTTGAGGTCCAGGGAGGCTAGCCAGTCCCCTGGCCTTAGAGAGGGAAGGATAATTTCCCAGAGTCACCATTTTGAACTTTGACTTTAAAAGGTGTTTGTTCAGATATCTTAGGTCCAGGATGGGCTGCCATTCTCCTGTCTTTTTTGGGGTTAGGAAGTACCTGGAGTACAATCCTTTGCCCTTGTGTAGGGTGGGAACCCTCTCTATAGCTCTGAGAGCTAGGAGAGAAGAAACCTCTGCTTCTAGGGCAAGGGTCTCTGAGAGATTTGTAGGAGAAAAGGATCTGGTTCTCATCTTGGGAAATGTTTTGAAGCTGAGAACCAGTCCCTGGCTTACTACTTCCAGGACCCACTTGTCTGATGTTAGAGACTTCCAGTCCTGGACAAAGTAAGCCAGCCTGCCCCCTACTGGTATGGGAGAAACGGACTGGGCAGACCCATCAGGGTGTCTGCTTGGCAGGGTCTTTAGGCTGAGGTGTGAATGCAGGCCTGCCCATCCCCCATCTGCCTCTCCCTCTAAAGAAACCCCTCTGTGAAAAAGAAGAGGAGGTCTGAGCTTGGTAAAAAGGCCTTTGGAAGGGCCTGCCCCTGCCCCTGGACTGCTGCCTTTGAGGAGTTGCTTGCCTTTTTTTGGCCTGAGCACTCCTGTAAGTACTGTATTCATAGAAACATAGAATTTGATGGCAGATAAGGACCGCTTGGCCCACCCAGTCTGCCCATTTCCCTACCAAATGGATAAGCTGCAGATCCTAGTTAACCAGCAGCCTACTTCTTTCTACCCCAACCCCCTAGAATTGCCTTATGGCTGTCCCATGCATGCTTGAATTCAACCACTGTTTTTGACTCCACAACCTCCTCTGGAAGGCTGTTCCATGCATCCACAACCCTCTCTGTGAAAAAATACTTCCTTTCATTTCCTCTGAGCCACCCCCCATCTTCAAATTGTGCCCCCTTGTTCTTGCACACCTCTTTTTTTGAAAGATGCTACCCTCTTGGACTTTGTTGATTCCCTTGAGGTACTTGAAAGTTTCTATCATGTCCACCCTCTCCCTCCTTTCCTTGAGGCTATACATATTAAGCTCCTTTAGTCTCTCTTCATATGTCTTCTGGTGCAGACCCTGCACCATTTTAGTTGCCCTCCTCTGGACAGCTTCCATCTTGTCTATGTCCTTGTGGAGATTGGGTCTCCAGAACTGCACACAGTACTCCAGATGGGGTCTCACCAGCTGTCTGTATGGAGAGACAATAACTTCCTGTTTTCTACTGGTGATGCCTCTTCCTATGCATTCCAGTATCCCCACAGCCCTCCTTACTGCCCTCTCACATTGCTTGCCCACCTTTAAGTCATCTGATATGACTACCCCCATGTCCCTTTCCAGGTCCCTGCCCCCTACTGGTGTGGGAGAATCGGCCTGGGCAGAACCATCAGGGTGTCTGCTTGGCAGGGGCTTTAGGCTGAGGGGTGGATGCAGGTCTGCTCATCCCCCATCTGCCTCTCCCGCTAAAGAACCCCCTCTGTGAAAAAGAAGAGGAGGCCTCCATCTTTTTCATGTAGTTCTCTGTCTACTTCCCAAACAGAGAATTACCAATTACGGGAAAATCCATGGCCTGGGTATCCTGTGAGAGGCTAGTACATCTGAGCCAAGCCATCCTCCGAAGAGCCACAGATGTAGCTATGACTCTTGATGAAACATCATTGGAGTCCACAGCAGCATGAAACTGTACTTTAGATGCCTCAATCCCATCTGCAGCCACCTGCTCCAGCTCCTTGGCAAGCTGGTCAGAGGCCTGTTTAGCCAGGGCCAGCACAGTGTCCCACCTGGACTTCTGGTATCTAGCTGTATAGGCCATATAGTTAGCCTGCCTGAGTCCCAAAGATGCTGCTATGTATTGTTTCTTTGCCATGGCATCAATCTTCCTGGAGTCCTTGTCTGGGGGGTGTGATGTCAAGGGAATATTTGCCTTATCACAAGCAGCAGCCTGCACTACTCCAACATGGCTGCATTGCTGGAAAAGGAACTCCATGTCTGAGCCTGAGAAAGTGTACCTCTTGTCCATTCGTCTGTCCACAGGAGGTATAGAATAGGAGACTTAAGAATTTTATGTGTCTGTTTCCCAAAGGATTTGTGGAGGGGAATAGACAGTTTCCTGGACTCTGGGATGTCCATCATTTCAACATAATCCGGCTCCTCCTGATCCTCTACTGCTTCCTCCACAGGAAGCTGGAGGGTCTCAGCCACTTGTTTGTAAAACATATAGAGGGAAGGGGACTCAGAAAGCCTAGGAGGAGAAACACCTGAAGGTCTGTTTGGGTCAATAGGCACATCCAGACTTTCACCATCACCATAATCATCCTCATACTCTCCCTCCTCCTCCTCCGGTTCATAAAATTCTTCCAAAGTATAATCCGGAACCGGGGGAACTGACCAAACTGAACCCCTGCCAGATGGTGCCAGTTCGGTCGGAACCGAACTAAGCGATTGCACTATCCTTATCACCTTGGTTATCTCATTGGCGGTCGGAGTATGAATTTCTGGGTCCGAACCGGATGATTTATCTTTTCTCTTTCTTTTCACCGGAACCGACTCCTCAGAATTGGCTCTCCTTTTGTCCGAAGAAGTATCGCCCCGGTCAGAGGGCACTCCTTTTAGTTCGGTCGGAACCAAACTGGGCTGGCCATCTGGGTCGGCGGACTCCTCGGCCTCCCTTTCCCTCAGTCTACCTAATCTCTTTTCCAGGGTAGATTTGGGAAAATTCTTGCAAATTTGGTAGTCTGAATCAAGGTGGTCAAACCCCAGACAATAAACACAGGTGGTGTGGGGATCAGCCGTAGCAAAGACTTCCCCACACACACTGCAGTGTTGAAACCCTGTGGGCCCATTTTTTTTTCTTGTGTTTCTCAGACATGGCCAATCCTATCCCAAACTTACCCTTTTTTCGGCAATCCGCCAGGCAAGACTCCCCTATCGGTTGCTGACCGTGTCACGGGTCTTGGAAAAAAACGTAATAAAATCCATTTTTTTTGGAACTGATACAGACCGGCTACCACACTCTAAATCAAGCACAAACTTTTTTTTACCTCAACCTGATCAGTTCAGACGAACTGATCCACAATTTACAAGTTCCACACAGAAACAAAACAAAAAACCTATCTAGTACTCACGGTACCACAGACAGAGACTTAAACTGACTAAGCGATAACAGCAATTCGGTAGAAACCAACTGAAAAAAACGACACATCAACCGACTTTTTTGAACCGAGCAACAGGAGAAATCTCCGGAGTGACTGTTCAGTGAGGCGGAGTAAAGAATCTGACGGTTGCAGTTTAAACAACAGCAGACAGGGGCTTCAACCGAGCTTGTGGTGAACATTCCATGCTGGCCATGGAAAGTTTAACTCTTTGTTCTCCGGGGTAGTTGAAAGGCAGAACCTAACTGCATATGTCAGAATACAGCAAGACTTCATGTTGTTTGAATAAGTATATTCATTTAAAATGAAAAATATGGAATGCTGACCAGCTATCTTCCTCCTCCTGCTGGAGATATCCCCCATGCACCTCAACATCCCACAAGCCCTACCCACTGCTTTGTGAAACTGCCCTGCCACTCTGAGATTATCAGATAAGATAACCCCAAGGTCATTTTCCTGCTTAGTGACAGACAGTACCTCCTCCGATCCTATACTCACTTCTTGGGTTCCTATGCCCTAGGTGCATGATTTTGCACTTTTTAGCATTGAAACCCAACTGCCATGCTCTCAACCACTCCTTGAGTTTCCCAAGATCCCTACACATTCTTTGCACTCCTTCCTTATCGTCCACCCTATTAGAAATGTTGGTATCATCTTCAAAAAGACATATCTTCCCTTCCAGTTCATCTGCAATGTCACCTATGAAGATATTGAAAAGGACTAGTCCTAGTCCTGGTTCTGAGCCCTGCAGCACCTGGCTGGTCACTCTTTCATCCTTAGAGTGAGAGCCATTAACCATCACCTTCTGTTGCCTATCCATTAACTCCTTTCTAACCCACTTCACCACTTTGGATCCCATCCCTAGACTGATCAATTTCTTAACCAGTCTTCTGTGCGGCACTATTGAAGGCCTTGCTGAAGTCCAGATTGGCTATGTCCAGTGCCCTCTCCAGAGCTATTTCCCTAGTCACCCAGTCAAAGAACTTGGTCAGATTTAGCTGGCATGACCTCTCTCCCATGAATCCATGATGCTCTTTTTCTTGCAGCCCACTGGATTCAAAATATTCTACCAACCTTTCCTTTAACAGCATTTCCATTAATAACCCCACCACTGAGGTCAGGCTCACCAACCTATAGTTATTTGCCTCTTCCCTGCTGTAGCCCTTATATAGAGGGACCACATCTGCTCCACTCTTGTCCTCTAGAACCACATCCAATTCCAGTAAGCTGTTGAACAAGGCTGTCAGTGGGGCAGCCAACACCTTCCTGAATTCTTTCAGTACCCTTGGGTGTATCCCGTCTGGTCCCATAGCCTTGTCCACGTTCAGAGCTGCAAGTTCTTTCAAGACTCTTTCCTCAGAAAATGTACTTGAGTCTGCCTCCCCTCTCCCTTTGTTTCTGCTGATCACTGGTGATCCATTTCCTCTCCCTCCACTGTGAAGACAAAGCAGAGGTACCAGTTCAGGATATCTGTTTTCTCTGGGTCTTCTGTGCAGTTTCCTTCTGGCACCCTCCTTATCCTCACTATCCCTTCCCTTGCTTTCCTCTTCTCACTTATGTACCTGAAGAAAGTCTTATCCCTATTTGCTACCCCCCCTTTGTTTATCCTTTCTTCTATTCCTCCCTCACTGCCTTACCTGCTTTCCTCTGTTTTAAATGGTACATCTTCCTGTCTTCCTCCTTCTGTGTGTCCTTATACCTCCTGAATGCCACCCTTTTTCTCCTTCACCACTGTAAACACTTCCCTGAAGTACCATCATAGTCTTGCTTGTTTTCCTTTTGCTTTTACTCACTTCACACAGAGGCCGGGTGCTTTAATTGTGCCCTCCCTTATTTTATCCTCACTGTTTCTGTACTCCACCCTGGTATTCCCCCCTACTAGGCAGTTTCTGAGGCACTCTACCTTTTCCTTAAAACCTGCCCTCCTATAGCTGGCCCCTGGTACAGTGGTAGTGCTACCACTCGCGATGTCGATGACCCAGATTTGAGAATAAGCCAGAGGGCTGGCCGGAGGAGAACGAATGAGCATCCTAACAGAAGCTCTTCTACTTCAGGGACCACTGGTGGTGGTGAAGGGGACAGCATTCAGATGGAGATGTTGGAGTGAGCTTCGGGTCAGGCGGGTGTGTTGGCGTGCCAGCATCCTATGATGCAGCATGCTCCTCGGGAGAGTGTGACAGGGTTGAATAAGACCCTGTCCCATTTGTTATGCAGAAAGAGTTAAAAGCAAGGACATATTCTAGCCTCTCCTTTTCTGTCTCTTGTTGGTCTGATTGAGCAATCACATTTTCTTGTGAGACCTAGACCTAGTCCTTACCCGCTTCCCTCTGTTTTAAATGGTACACCTTCCTGTCTTCCTCCTTCTGTGTGTCCTTATACCTCTTGAATGCCACCCTTTTACTATGACAGTCTCAGGATTCTCCCCCTCCCACTATCTCCCTGCCTTCACTTGCTGTTTCTATGTTTTCTTCTCCTCGCTTATCTGCGGTTATAAAAATATATGTGAATCTTTGTGTGAAGCTGGGATCACTTTGTTTGAAAATGTGTATAGTTATATTGTTGAAATGATTGGCAAAAACTATTTGTAACTCAGGGGGTTGACTATGATATGCAGTTTGACCTCCACAAACTCTTTTGCAGAGTTGTCAACAGGAGATCAGTTCTGAGACACTATGTTCTATTTTGTTGCACCTGCAGGGAAAGAAACTGATCAAGTTCTGATACATTTTGTCAGAAGCAGAATATCTCTTAATGAGCTCAGGATGCAGAAATGAATTGCCAGGCAAAGACTTCTTATAAAAAGAGCAATTTTTTTTGTTAGAGAGAGAGAGAGAGAGACACTGAGATTTAGATTTAGACATAACCTCACAGGAAGGACTTTGGTTTTGTTTGAACTGCCTGTATAAGAGCTATCCTGCACACTTTTATTTTTTTTGATTTATTGTTATGGAAAACAATAAAATGCTACTTGCAAATTTTAAAACTGCTTCTGGTTTTCATATGCTTCCTGACCTGTGCCACAATGACAGATGGTTTTAGAGGTGGAATTTACACCAAGCAAATTCTTAGCCAGGAGTTTTGTGTATAGGTACTAGACCTGATACCAGGGAAGCATAGAAGAAAGGTATGGATCCTGTAACAGCCAGCCCAGGAATGATTACCAGAAGAATGGCAGCCAAACTAGAAGCAGAAACAAAAGTCCAAACTCTGTACAACCAGAACTAGTGATGGAAGAAGAAGAACAGGCAGGGACAGAACCTGAAAGCCTGTCTGCCCTTCAAATAGTGGACTATACAACAAAGAGAGAAACATAGAAGTTGACGTTGACAGCAGATAAGGACCGCAAGGCCCATCCAGTCTGCCCATTTATTTTTCTACCTTATAAATATGCCATCAGCCTTTGCTCTGTCAGTGGCCTCTCTATTCATACTCATTTGTATTGCTCCCTTATGCCTATCCCATGCCTGTTTGAAGCACTGCACTGTATTCATAGCCACCACTTCTTGAGGTAGGCCATTCCATGCATCCACCACCCTTTCTGTGAAAAAGAATTTCCTCACATTCCCCCTTAATCAGCCCCCATCTAATCTCATGCTGTGTCCTCTTGTCCTGCTATTTTTCTTATATTTAAACATGTTAGACTCTTTCACCTTGTTAATGCCCTTAAGGTGTTTGAATGCCTCGATCATATCACCTCTCTCCCTCCTTGCTCAAGGGTATACATATTGAGCTCTGTTAATCTGTCCTCATATGTCTTCTGATGCAGTCCCTGCACCATTTTGGTTGCCCTTCTCTGGACTGCCTCAATTTGGTTAATGTCCTTGTGAAGGTGTGGCCTCCAATACTGCACACAGTACTCCAGATGGGGCCTAACCAGTGTCTTGTAAAGAGGGATTATTACCTCCCTCTTACAACTTGTGATACCCCTACTAATACACCCTAACACCCCCCTAGCCTTACCTACTGGTTTAGAGTTCTGCTTGGATGATTTCAGGTCATCATTGATGATGATGCCCAAGTCTCTTTCTTCCTTTGTGACTGCTAGCAACCCTCCTAGCCTATAGGTGGCTTCAGGGTTTCTCTCCTATGTGCATGATCTTGCACTTCTTGCATTAAATCCCAGTTGCCACTTCTTCTGACCATTTTGCTAGTTTATCCAGATCTCTTCTCATTCTGCCCACACCATCTGGATCATCTACTCTGTTGCAGATCTTGGTGTCATCTGCAAACAGACAAGCCTTACCCTCTAGTCCATCTGCAAGGTCACTAATGAAGATGTTGAAGAGGACTGACCCCAGGACTGATCCCTGAGGTACCCCACTTGTGACTTGCATCTCTTCTGACTTTATACCATTTACCACCACTCTCTGTTTCTTGCCCGTCAACCAGTTTGCCACCCAGTTGACCAACTTCTGACCCACCCCAAGCCTACCCAGCTTATTTATCAATCTTCTATGTGGAACAGTGTCAAAAGCTTTGCTGAAGTAAAGGTAGGCGACATCAACTGCTCCCCCTTGGTCCACCACTCTGGTTACCCAGTCAAAGAAATCTATGAGATTAGTTTGACAGGACCTTCCTTTTGTAAACCCATGCAGTCTTGGATCCTGTGCCCCTATGGATTCCAGGTGTTGCACTATCCTTTCCTTAAGGAGTGCTTCCATAATCTTGCCCACTACTGAGGTAAGACTGACTGGTCTGTAGTTCCCCGCCTCCTCCCTGCTACCACTCTGTGCAGGGATCACATGAGCCCTTCTCCAGTCTTCTGGGACCTCTTCTGTGCTCAGAGACTCACTAAACAGTTCTGCTAATGGCTCTGCTAGTTCCACCTTTAGCTCTTCAAGTACCCTGGGATGTATGCCATCAGGTCCCATTGCCTTATCCACCCTGAGCTTAGCAAGCTCTTGTAGGACCCTTTCTTTTGTGAAGGGAGTAGTGCTCACCTCCTTCCCCCCTGTGTCCATGGTGCTGAGCTGTGGGCCCTGCCCTACCTTCTCTTCAGTAAATACTGAGCAAAAGTATCTATTTAGGATACAAAGAACCTCTGTGCACAAACACTGAGGCAAGGGTTAACTCAAAGGGCATTTGGCTGGGAAGCCAAGTTTCAAGAAAATACAAAATCAAAAGACGGAAACACGTGTCTATGTCTTCCGTTAGCACTCTTTGCAAACTGTGTGAGAGGCCTTTCAGCACCATGCAATTCTGCTTAAAGTTGGACCAGCATAACATTCTGTGGTGATTTGCATATGCAGCCTATGATGCTTTGCATTGTGGGAGCATGTGTGATGTATTTTCTTGAAACTTGGCTTCCCAGCCAAATGCCCTTTGGGGTAACCCTTGCCTCAGTGTTTGTGCACAGAGGTTCTTTGTCTTTTAAATAGTTTTTTATTTTAATGGGTTCACCACAATATATCCCAGGCACACTGCCTTAGGGGTAGCTGGTCCATTCCACTGGGGTGTCAAACAGACGAGGCATACTGATGAGTTCTGGTAGGACTAAACACGTGTCTATGTCTTCTGTTAGCACTCTTTGCAAACTGTGTGAGAGGCCTTCCGGCACCATGCAATTCTGCTTAAAGTTGGACCAGCATAACATTCTGTGGTGATTTGCATATGCAGCCTATGATGCTTTGCATTGTGGGAGCATGTGTGATGTTGTATTTTCTTGAAACTTGGCTTCCCAGCCAAATGCCCTTTGGGGTAACCCTTGCCTCAGTGTTTGTGCACAGAGGTTCTTTGTCTTTTAAATAGTTTTTTATTTTAATGGGTTCACCACAATATATCCCAGGCACACTGCCTTAGGGGTAGCTGGTCCATTCCACTGGGGTGTCAAACAGACGAGGCATACTGATGAGTCCTGGTAGGAACAAACACGTGTCTCATGTCTTCTGTTAGCACTCTTGCAAACTGTGTGAGAGGCCTTTCGGCACCATGCAATTCTGCTTAAAGTTGGACCAGCATAACATTCTGTGGTGATTTGCATATGCAGCCTATGATGCTTTGCATTGTGGGAGCATGTGTGATTTTGTATTTAGGATAGATGCTTTTACATGGTCCTCCTCCTCACATGCTCCCTTTTCTCCATTAAGCTTAGCAATACCCCCTCTGGACTTTCTCCTTTCACTAATGTATCTATAGAAAGTCTTGTCACCTTCTTTTACTGTTCGTGCTAGTGTTTCCTCAGTTTGGGACTTTGCCTGCCTTACTGCCTTCCCTGCTTCCCTTAGGGCAGTTTGGTATGCCTCCCTATCTTCATCCCACTGCGCTTCCTTATATTTCCTGAAGGCCAGCCTTTTGGCTCTGACCTTTTCTGCTACTGTTTCTTGAGAACCAAAGTGGTTTCCTTCTTCTTTTGCTGTTGCTTTTCTCTTTAACACAATGGGATATTGCTTCAAGTATTGCATCCTTAATGCTTGCCCACTTTGCCTGTACCCCTCACCTGTGTTTCTTTTTGCCAGGGCTAGCTTAACTCTGTTGGCCATCTTATCAAAGTCAGCTCCTCTGAAGTCCCATATTTTTGCCTTGAATGGGATGATTTACATGTAGTAGCCAAATTGAACCATACCATGTGATGGTCACTGGCCCCCAGGTGACCTTTCTACCTGGAGATCTGTGATCCCTTCCCTGTTAGTCAGTACTAGATCTATGATAGCCCTGTCTCTTGTGGGTTGTTGTACCAGTTGTTTGAGGCCCTCCCTGCAGGGAATCCACTATGTGTCTAGTTCTGGCAGATGTTCCTGCTGGTATTGACCAATCTGTATCCGCATGTTGAAGTCTCCCATTATCAGAACCTCCCTTTAGCTGTCGTGGTTTTGTATATCTTCTAACAGTAATGTGTCTATGTCCTCCCTGGTCTGGGGGCCTGTAGACAACCCCAGTTCTTATGGCTGTCCCATTTCCTGTTTCCAGGGTGACCCACAGTTCTTCTGGCTCTTATGTGTATTCTGAATTTCTGTAGCTTTGATATTTTCATTGACATACAGGGCCACCCTCCCCTCTTTTGCACCTCAGTCTCTTCTGAACAATACATAGCCAGGTACTGAAGTCTCCCAAGTGTGATTACTGGTAAACCACGTCTCACTAATTGCTACTATGTCCAGTTTAGCCTCTGACATTATTGCCTGCAGGTCTGGGATCTTATTTCCCAGGCTGTGAGCATTTGTGTACATGATTTTCCATTGGCCAGATTTCGGTGTGTTAGTTGTTGGGTGAGGTTTGGCATTACCCCTGTGCATCGTATGGGGAGACAAACCTTTTTTCTTACCTGGTGATGCAAATTAACTGCAAACATGCTGAATCCCTGTTTGACCACTAGCTGAGGGGGGAGGGGTGTTCTTCCCATTCAACGTATGAGGTGCTGCACCCCTCTCCCCATTTGCTAGTTTAAATATTCTGTAAAGACGTCAAATTTCTGCCCCAATGCACTGACTCCCTCATTAGTCAGATGCAGTCCATCAAATTTAAAGAACTTTTTCTCCCAGAACTGTTGCCAGTTCCCTACAAATCTGTGTCCTTTTTCCTGGCACCAGCCCTTGAGCCACATGTTTAGCTCTCCTATCTCCCCTTCAAACAACATGAAGTCTTGCTATATTATAGACATTAGCAGTTTGTTCCAGTTCTAGAACTGCCCCGGAGTGAAATGGTTAAAACCATTCCAAAATAGAATTTTGGCATGAGAGCAGCTCTATCTGTGTCATTTCAAACTTGAACTGTCAGATTCTTTACTCTGCCTCAGTGAACAGTCGCTCCGGAGATTTCTCCTTCTGCTCGTTCATTTCTCGGTTTAAAAGTGTTTTCGTTGGATTTAACCGAGAATAGTTTTATTTTAACCGCAAAACCGCTCGGTTCAAGCTTCTATCTGTGGTAACCGAGGCAAATGAAGGTTTTGTCTGTGTGGAACTTGTAAGTTATGGTTCGGTTTTGAACCGATCAGTGGGTTTAAACTCATTTAAAACTAAAAGTTACTATTTTAGAGTGCGGTTCCGGTTCTTATCGGTTCTAAAAAAGCAGTTTATTACGGTTTTCCAATACCACGTGACTGCGGTTAGGAACCGATAAGGGTGTCTTGCCTGGCACTGCCGTTAAAAGGGCAAGTTTTGGTTAGGCTGGCATTATGTCTGAGAAACCCAAAAGAAAACCAGGCCCACTGGTTTCAACACTGTGATGTTTGTGGGGAAGTCTTTGCCAAGGCTGACCCACACACCACATGTGTTTATTGTCTGGGGTTTGACCACCTCCAGTCAGACTGCCAGGTATGTAAGAATTTCCTGCAGCCACCCTGGAAAAAGATTGGGCAGGCTCAGGAATGAGAGGCCAAAGTCCGCTGACCCAGATGACTCAGCCCGGTTCGGTGCCAACCGAACCAGAGGGAGTGCCCTCTGACCAGGGCCAGACTTCCTCGGGCAAAAGAAAAGCTGGTTCTGAGGAACCAATTCCAGTAAAGAAAACAAGAAAATCAGCAGATCTGGAGTCCAAAATTCTTCTCCAACTGCTGCAGAGATAGCAAAAGCCATACAAATTGTCCAGTCACTGTCTCAGGGTCTGTCCGAACCACCACTATCTGGTAAAAGGTCGGTTTGTCTGGTCCCAGTGGTTCAGGATTATGATATTGAGGAATTTTATGAACCAGAGGAGGGGGAGGAGGATTATGAACAGTATGAATGTGGCTGGGAAGGTCTGGGTGTGCCCATTGAACCGGACATCTCCCCAGACAGACCTTTAGAATCTCCCCCATGCTGTCTGAGTCCCCATCTCATTTTATGTTTTATAAAAAAGTTGTTGAAACCTTCCAGCTTCCTTTAGAAGAGGCTGTGGATGAGCAAGAGGAGCCTGATTTTGTAGAAATGATGGATATTCCAGAGTCTAGGAGATTGTCTATTCCTTTACATAAGTCTTTTAGGAAACAAACAATTAAAATTTTAAAAGCTCCTCATTCTGTGCCTCCTGTAGATAAAAAGATGGACAGAAGGTATACATTGTCAGGCCCTGATACAGAATTCCTTTCTCAGCAATGCAGTCATGTTGGGGTAGTTCAGGCTGCTGCCTGTGATAAAGCTAATATTCCTTGGTTTCACATCCTCCTGACAAGGATTCCAGGAAGATTGATGCCATGGCAAAAACAGTATATGGCAGCCTCTCTGAGACTCAGGCAAGCAAATTATATGGCTTATGTAGCTAGGTATCAGAGATCTAGATGGGATACTGTTATGCACTGGCCAACAGGCCCATGGCCAGCTGGCTAGTGAACTAGAACAGGTGGCTGCTGATGGCATTGAAACCTCTAAGGTTCAGTTTCATGCTGCTGTGGATGTTAATGATGTTTCCTCTAGGGTCATGGCCACATCTGTAGCTTTTTGTAGGTTGGCCTGGCTCAGGTGTACTAGTTTGTCACAGGATACACAGACTAAGGCTATGAAATTCTCTGTTTGGAGAGCAGACAGAGAATTACATGAAGAAGATGGATGAATATAGGACTACTTACAAGAGTGGCCAGGCTAAGGAACGGCAAGCCACTCCTCAAAGGCATGCCCCCAGGGTAGGGGTAGGCCTTTTCACAGGCCTTTCTACCAGACTCAGGCCTCCTCTGCCTATGCTCAGAGGGGCTTCTTCAGAGGCAGGAGCAGATGAGGGGTGGGCAGACCTGCTCCCACCCGCCAGCCTAAAGCTCTTCTGAAACAGGCACCCTGATGGGGTGCCCAGGGCCGATTCTCCTGTACCAGTGGGGGCAGGCTGGCTTACTTCAGTCAGAATTGGGCTTCTTTAACCTCAGACAAGTGGGTTCTGAAGTAGTCGGGTCTGGTTCTCAGCTTCAAAAGTTTCCCAAGTTGAGAAGCAGACTTTTTCTACCTGCAAGTGCTTCAGAGACCCTCGCTCTGGAAACAGAGGTCTCATCCCTGTTAGCTCTTAGAGCAGTAGAAAGGGTTCCTCCCCTGCATCAGGGCAGGGGTCTGTATTCCAGATACTTCCTTACCCCAAAAAAGACAGAAGAATGGGGGCCCATTTTAGATCTCAGATATCTGAACAAGCATCTTTTGAAACCAAAGTTCAAAATGGTAACTCTGGCAATGATTTTACTTTTCCTAAGGCCAGGGGACTGGCTAGCCTCCTGGACCTCAAGGATGCCTATTTCATGTCCTAATCAGAAGATCCCATCGAAAGTACCTCAGATTCGAACTGCCCTCAGGTCATTACCAGTTCAGAGCAATGCCCTTCGCCTTACCTCTGCTCCAAGGGTATTCACAAAGTGTCTAGCAGTGGCAGTGGCCCACTTAAGGAGGCAGAGGATTGCTGTTTTTCCCTATCTAGATGACTGGCTCATTGTAGGCCAGTCCCAGAACAGGAAAATCTCACCTGCAGGTCACCCAGCAGCTTCTCACCTCCCTGGGTTTCTGCTAAACCTACTAAAGTCGGTTCTGGAACCAGTCCAGGTACTCACCTTTATAGGGGCAGAATTGGACACAAAGCTAGCCAGAGCCTTTCTTCCCCAGAAAGGGTAAGGAATTTAGTGGCTCTGGCCTCTTCCTTCACTCTGCAGGTCTCTCACCAGCAAGACACTTTCTGCAGCTCCTGGGGCACATGGCTGCATCCACAGCTGTTGTGCAGGGAGCCAGATTTCAGATGAGAGACATTCAGTTTCACTTGAGAACCTTTTGTCTCAGAGAAGAGACCCCTTCCAAGTTGGTCCCAGTGACTCGAACCTTGATCCTAGCTCTCCAGTGGTGGCAGGATCAGAGCAATTTAAGAGTGGGGTCCCTTCATTTCCCCTTCTCACGACTTGACTCTCACTACAGATGCTTCCTTCTGGGTGGGGAGCCCACATGGGCGACCTTTCCACTCAGGGAGTTGGTCCCCCAGGAATCTCTGCTCCACATCAATTTGCTGGAACTCAGAGCTGTCTTTAGCTCTTCAGCTTTTTCTGCATCTGTCCACGACAAGGTGATACAAGTCAGAACAGATAACACCACAACAATGTGGTACATCAACAAACAGGGGGGCACTCGGTCTTCGGCCTTGTGCACCGAGGCAATGAAGTTGTGGTCTCTGGCCCATTCCCCGAACACTTCCCTCATAGCAGTTCATCTTCCAGGGAAGGACAATGTCCTAGCGGATGCCCTCAGTAGGATTTCCCAGGCCATCGTAATGGTCCCTGATCCTCAAGTGCTGGGGATAGTTTTTGCCAGGTGGGGCATCCCTCAGATAGATCTTTTGCAGCCCCAGACAATCACAAACTTCCTCTGTTCTGTTGCAGGCCTCCAGTGCTGGGCTCAGTTCCCTGGATGCCCTTCTTCTGGATTGGGAGGAAGTTCCTCTATGCTTTCTCCCCTTTCCTCTCCTATTCAAAGTACTAGTCAAAATCAGATCTCAGCCTTGCAGGGTGATTCTGATTGCCCCGGATTGGGCCAGGCAGCCCTGGTACCCACTCCTTCTGTCTCTGACAGTCCATCTTCCTCTGTGCCTCCCCAGGAATCACAATCTGTTGACTTGTGCCCAGGGAAGGGTTTGGTATCCGACCTCAATCCTCAACCTCAAGGCCTGGCTCTTGAGGAGTTAGAGTTTGCTGATTTACACCTCTCTCAGGGTGTTCTTGAGATCCTAAAGGCTTCCAGAAAGCCTTCCACTAGGGCTACTTATAGTTCTAAATGGAAAAGGTTTTCCATTTGGTGTGCTGGGGAAAATATTTCCCCAGAATCTGCTGAATTGCCCATTTTGTTAGATTACATGGTACATCTTAATTCCTTAGGTCTCAGACCAGCTACCCTGAGAGTTCATTTGGCAGTTGAGTCTGCTTTTGTGTCAGCAGGAAAGTCATCCCCTCTTTCCTCTCATCCTGTGTTTTCCAAGTTTTTTAAGGGATTACTCCATACTAATCCTCCCTTTCGGGAACTGCCCCTGCTTGGGACCTTAATGTTTGCATTGCCCAGTTAATGCAAACCCTTTTGAACCTCTGTCTTCTGCAGAGCTTAAGTACCTAACTTGGAAAACTGTTTTCTAGTGGCTATCACTTCTGCCAGATGCATAAGTGAATTGCAAACCTTCTCAGTGGAGACTGACTTTATTTCTTTCCACAGGGATAAGGTAGTCCTTAGGACTAATAGGAAGTTTTTGCCTAAGGTGGTTTCAGATTTCCATCTTAATCAATCTATCTCCTTCCAGTATTTTTCACTGATCACCTCTTCGGTGAGAGAAGGTTGCACAGCCTGGATGTTAAGAGAGCTCTTAGTTATTATATAGAGCGCATTAAAGGTCACAGGTTCGAATCCTCCAACTTTTCCTTACCTATGGTGAAGTTGGAAGGCAAACCTGCCACTAAGAGATCAATAGCCAGGTGGATTGTCTCTTGTATCCAATTTGTTATCAGAAAGTGGGCAGAGCCCCTGGTTTGAGAGCTCATTCTACCAGGGGTACAGCTGCCTCTAGCTGCTGCAAGAGATATCCCTTTATTAGAGATTTGCCAGGCTGCTACTTGGAAAATGGTACACACTTTTACCAAGCATTACTCCTTGGATGTCCAGGCCAGGAGAGATGCTCACTTTGGCACAGCTGTTCTTCAGAGCCTATTCCCTAAGTAGGTTCTGCCCCTCCTCCATGGAGGTACTGCTGTGTATTCTGCTAATGTCTATAATGTAGCAAGACTTCATGTTGTTTGAAGAAAAAATTACTCACCTTAGTAATGTTGTTTCTTCTAATGGAGTCTTGCTATATTATAGACCTCCTCCCCAACCTGCCCCTCTCAGAACCTCTACTTGGTGGGGTGTGGGCAACTTAGTGTGGGCACTACTTATGTCCTGTTAGCATTTTGTCCCCTTTGGGACTTTGGGGATGTGTATGTGTGCGTGTGTGTTTTATTATACTTATGTTCCATTTTCATATTATTAGAATGGTGTTAGTATTTCTGGTCCCTGACTTGAGTCTTGGGTATTGGGACCATCAATGGTTGTTATTATTTAGGTAGCCATTTGGCTAGTGTAGGTTACAGCTTCCACACAGACCTTAGTGAGTTTGGCTATAAAGATCTGACAGTTCAAGTTTGAAATGACACAGATAGAGCTGCTCTCATGCCAAAATTCTATTTTGGAATGGTTTTAACCATTTCACTCCGGGGCAGTTCTAGAGCTGGAACAAACTGCTAATATCTATAATATAGCAAGACTCCATTAGAAGAAACAACATTACTAAGGTGAGTAATTTTTTCTTCTCTGACCTTCTGTCCATCTGCCCCCCTCTCCCAGACTGGCAGAATCTCAGAGAAGGAGATGCCGGACAAAATGGATGATAGTTTGTCACCCAGCCTGGTCAGGTGTTCCTTGGTCTCCACAACTGACCGGCTGGTGAGATCATTAGTCCCTATGTGTACTAGGACATCAATGTTTTCTCCTGCTTTGTGAACAATTTTAGCAATGCAGTCAGTGTCTCTCCATGCTGATGTACCTGGGAGACATCTGACCATTACCCCTGGCTGGAGATGGGTATCAACTCCCCAAATCATGGAATCTCCTATGATCAGAAGTTTTTTGGATTTCCTTTTTGCTTTTTTTGTTTTGGTTCCTGATTTGGGTGAGTTTTGTTGTGCTAGCTCCTGTGCCGCATTGTCCTGCTCTGCAGTGTCTTCTGCCTCTTTGTTTGATTTCAGAGATAGAGGCAGATACCTGTTTGTAGTGTTTATATGGTTTTTGGAGGTAATATGAGAGACTGAGAAGCAAAGAAGATATGCAGCAAGAGGAGCAGCAGAGAAGAGATGTAGCAACAGGAGCAGCAATGACTAGATGCCTTGCAAGCTATCAAAGATGGAGATACGGCACAGGTCCAGCAGAGCAACAAAACACAACTTAAAAGACATTAAACTTCCAAAGCTGTATCACTCAGATAATACTGAAGCATACCTGACAACTTTCAAAAGGGTTGCTACAGCCTGCCAGTGGCCAAAGCAGCAATCAGCAATCAGGCTGGTACCTTACCTGACAGGTAAAGCCTAACTTGCCTACAGCAATATGGATACTGCATAGTCAGAAAACTATGACCTTGTGAAAAGAGAATGTCAATGCTGGTTTTCTGTCACAGTATGGATCAGGAATTGAGAATTCCAAAGGTTAAAAAAATGTGTAGGTTTAAACTTAACTGTTTGCTGTACTGGTTCTTATGGGAAAAGGGATACTGCATATGCACAGAACTGTAAAGGTTATAAGATAATGTTAGAAAAGTATTAAAAGAAAGTTTTAGAAACCTGTTTTTTAAAAACAGGTTCCCTCTTAAAGAGGGGGTATGTGACAGGGTAGAATAACAGCCTATCCCATTTGTTATGCAGAAAGAGTTAAAAGCAACGATCTGTTCTATCCTCTCCTTTCTGTCTCTTGTCTGTCTGATTACGCAATCAAATTTTCTTGTGAGACCTAGGAAATGATCACTCTGACCATCTCACGAGTCTCCTGCTCCCGTATCTCTCTGCCGTCACTTGCTGTTTCTTACATTTCTATATTTTCTTCCCCCTTGCTTATCTGTAGTTATAAAAATGTATATGTGAATCTGTGTGAAGCTAGGATCCCTTGGTTTGAAAATGTGTATAGTTATATTGTTTAAATGACTGCAAAAAGCTATTTAAAACTCAGGGGGTTGACTTTGAGATGCAGTTTAACCTCCACAAACTCTTTTACAGAGTTGTCAACAGGAGATCAGTTCTGGACACTAAGTTCTATTTTGTTGCACCTGCAAGAAAAGAAACTAGCCAAGTTCTGATACATTTTGTGAGAAACAGGATGTCTCTTAATTAGCTCAGGATGCAAAAATCAATTGCCAGGCAAAGACTTCTTATAAAAAGAGCAATCTTTTATAAGAGGGAGGGAGAGAGAGACTGAGATTTAGATTTAGAGATACCTCAGAGGAAGGACATTGTTTTTGTTTGAACTGCCTGTATAAGAGCTATCCTGCACAATTTTATTCTTTTTATTGTTATTGAAAATAATGAAATGCTACTTGTGAATTTTACAACTGCTTCTGGTTTTTCTATGCTTCCTGACCTTGCCGTGATGACAGAGAGGAGGGGGACAAATAAGAAAAACAGGGGATGGATTGGGCAGATGAAACCTCTGCTCACCAGCCACGCTCAGTACTGGACTTCAGTGCCTACCAGGGGGATCCACCAGGTATTCACCTCCACTGTTGTTGGCCAGATGAAAGGGGGGAAGATATGTTGAAGTGGCTGAAGGTGGGACCAGCCCAGGGGGAGGAAGCCAGGAGAACAGCACAGTAGTGTGACACGAGTGGGCCTCAGGGGGCCAGGACAGGTACATGAAACAGTCTCAGCAAACAGGCATCAGGTTTTGGCAGAGGTAGAAGGAGGTCTCAACCAAGCACCCATGGAGAAAAATATGTAAAAAAAAATCATTAAATGACCTCCTAATGTCCAGGACCTTCATCCTCATGTGGTTTGCCTGTGCACTCCTGTCTTAATGTTAAACCACACTGCATGGTGATCATTGGTGACTAGGTGATGTCCCACTGTGATGTATGTAATGCTGTCCATTTGTAAACACCAAGTACAGCACTGCCCCATCCCTAATTGTATCATGGACTAGCTGCTTGAGAAAGGCCCATTGTAAGGAGTTAAGGATGGCACTGCTCCTTGTTGAAGCTGGAAGGCTCCACTCCACATCTGACAGATTGAAGTAACCAGCTAGCAGCACATCTCCCTAATTTGCCGTGTTGTCAATTACTATCTTGGCCTTGTGGGCTCAAACATGGTTGAGAAGGCTGTGTTGATAAACTCCTGATTGCAGGGTCCCTATCCAAGGTTCAAGTTATTTGGGCTATGCCTCATCCCAGAGAATGTTAAGGGTGACCTGGTGTGAGAATGATACAATTCTCTGGCATGCAATACCCCCCAGCTTGCCTTGCTTGTAGATCAGTAAGCAGCTAACTAAAACAAGCTACATTTGCATTTGCGCGTGTCTGCTGGGCACGCTGAAACTGCTGGCAAACTTGGATAAGATAATTTTAGCATATCCTCTACTTAGTAAATATACACCTTAAATAATGGAAAAAGAACTTAGTAAGTGAATGCAATGATTGATGTATAGTGAGAGAAAGTATGGGAGCAAGTATGTATGTACTAATTGCTATCTGATTACTACTCTTGAAGCAGAGATAGCATTTCTGCTTAATATTAAAAGAGTTTCTACTGATATTAGGGAATTGGAAAGTTACATTGATCTTATGGATGAACAACTTCATTCTAATGAACAATTTTCTTCACATTTAGGTAGCATTTCTATGCCTCCTGATGAGGAGAAAATTGTAATGAGTAGTACTAGTATACCTGTTGTCTCTGCCCCCTCTTATAAGGTGGATGATTAGCTGCCCTCTTCACGTGATAATAATGACTGCACCATTGACACAAAGCCTCTTAAAAAAAGGAGGGGAGGTCAAATACACAATAGTGCCCCTATTGAAACTCATAATAGGTTTGAGCAATTGACTGTATCAAATAATGAAGTGCTACATGATTTATCCTTTGCATCACCCTCTGCTGATATTAATGGTTTAAAAACACTTTTCAATCAGGAGTTAATGCCCATGAATACTTGTCCCAGTAAGTCTCAAGCTACCAAATCAATACCTATTAAGTTAATTGCTCCAGAGTGTGTTAAACAATCACCTGTTTCTGATTCTTGTACCCCTACTGTCTCAAAACAAGTGTTAGTCCTGGGAGATTCAATCATTAAGCACATTGACAGAGCGGTATGCAATATTGGCAAGAGCAACCGCACTTGTTCTAGCTTCCGTGGGGCCAGGGTATCTGACATTACCTCCATGATGCCTAAAATTTTACAAAATGTGGGGGGAAATCCACTGGTTATCAGCCAGTGTTAATGATATAAACAACACCCCATTTAATCAGTTACAACAGGACTATGTGGTGTTATGTAACCTGTTATTTGATAGAGGATGTTGTGTATGTATGTCTGAAATTCTACCTGTCCCAAGAGCAACATCTACCAGGACGCAAAAAATCAAAGCCCTAAATGAATGGCTGAGAAAGTGGTGTTTTAAGCAGTATATGCCCTGTATTACCCACTGGGAATCATTTTCAGATCATTCTTCCTTGTTTTGCTGGGATGGTTTACATCTCAGTCGTAGGGGTAGTACACTTATGGGGAAAAGTATCACTAAAATCATAAATAATTGTTTAAACTAAATACAATGGGGGAGAATGGGTCTATTCCCAAGTCTCTGAATACTTACCAAAACATTACTACAACTAAATGTAAATTCCTAGCTTTGAATGCAAGATCTTTAAACCAACTCAAAATAGCAGAACTCGAAGCCAAATGTAAAACTTTAAATATAGGTGTGGTGGGAGTAACTGAAAGTTGGTGGGGACGCATCCTCAATTTGGTCCAGAGAAATTCCAGGTTATAAGTTATATCATAAAAACAGATTAGATAAGCAAGGCGGTGGAGTTTGTATGTACATATGAAATGATATTCCTTCTTTTGAAGAGTGTTCTCCCTTTCTTTTGGAAAGTATATGGGTTAAAATCTTATTGCAGGAGCAGTCCTATATAACTATTGGTAAACAGCTATCAACCTCCATCTACAAATTCAGATTACACAACTGATATGTTTAAAGAAGTTACACATTTTTCAGAATCTCAAGATACTGTAATATTTGGTGACTTAAACCTCCCTCATATTAACTGGGACTCATTCTCAGGACAGACCTATGTGAAGAAAGGACTAGTAGATGTGGTAGTTAGTACTGGATTACAACAACTTGTTACTGAACCCACTTGAGGTCCTAATATTTTGGATCCATTATTTACTAACATAGAGCAACAAATTAGCAATTTACAAATTTGGAATCCACTTGGGACCAGTGATCATTCATTTATTCTTTTTGAAATTCAACAGTTTAAAACTACACAAAGGAAGTTATACTATACAAAAAATTATAACAAAGTAAATTTTTCTAAAATCAATGAATACTTCCAAAAGATAAACTGGGAATCTAATCTTCTTAATTGTACAACACAACAAGCTTGGGACTTTTTTAAAAACATTGTACATTATTTGGAAAATACCTTTATTCCATCCAAGAGGAAATTTAATAATAAAGGAAAAATCCCCCCTTGGTTCAACACGACAATTAAAAATCTGATTAAAATAAAAATTAAACTTTTTAGGAATCTTAAGAATAGTTCTGTTCCATTTAAAAATACTCTATTACATAAATACAGACTATCTGTGAAAAACTTAAAAAACTCTATTAAATTAGCAAAACATAAGCTAGAATTTAAACTAGCTCACACAAAAGACTGTCACAAATCTATTTTCTCCTATATAAATAGTAAAAAAGATGTATCAAGAACCATTGGTCCCATTATAACAAATGGCTCTTCTCTATCTGATATAGAAACCTCAAATCTCTTTAATAAGTACTTTTGTTCTGTCTTCTCTCAAAAATCACCTATTAGTACATTTAAAGTTCACCATGTAGATTATCATATGTTCTATCCAACTGACATTATATAGGCTATCAAAAAACTAAAAAAAATATTAGCCCAGGCCCATACGGTATTCATCCATGGTTTCTGATCGAAACCTCTATAAATATTTCTATACCTTTGTCAACTATTTTCAATAAATGCTTACAAGAAAGCATTGTACCAAATGATTGGCGCTCAGCAATAGTTACTCCTATATTTAAAAAGGGCAATAGAGGTTCTGTGCAAAATTATCGTCCAATTAGCCTGAACTCAGTGGCTGGTAAATTAATGGAAAGAGTAATGAAGTCTCTAATGGATTAAGATTGCAAAAAATTAGGAATTTATGATTCAAATAATCATGGTTTACTCCCCAGTATTCCTGCACCACCAATCTGATATCCTTTTACAATAATATAAGTACTCTACTAGATGTAGGTATCCCTACTGATGTAATTCTTTCGGACTTTATTAGAGCTTTCGATAAAGTCTCACATAAAAAAAATCATTACTAAAATGCACAATCTAGGTTTGTCACGTGATATTGTCAGCTGGACTTTAAACTGGTTGACAAATCGTTCTCAGAGGGTCAGAATTAATGATATCTTGTCTGATTTGGGTATTGTGACAAGTGGTGTATCACAGGGGTTGGTCTTGGGACCAACATTGTTTAACCTCTTTATCAGTGATTTACAAACAGGGCCAAATACCTTCATAGTTAAATTTGCAGACGATACTAAATTGGGGGACAAGGTTAATAATCAAGAAAATATTTCTGCATTAAAGAAGGATTTGGAAAAATTAACACTTTGGGCAAATGGAAAATCATATGCAGTTTAATCAAGGCAAATGTTTAGTAGTGCATTTTGGTGTAAATAATCCAAAAACGATATATCATATAAATGGACTACCACTTCACTCATCAAATTGTGAAAAAGATTTAGGGATATATGTTAATAATAAACTTACATCAAATGTTCACTGTGTTAGAACTCCTTGCATGACCAACAGACTTTTGAGGCAAATAAAATGCACTTTTGTTAATTGCACTGAACAATGCCTTATTCCATTGTATAGGGCATACATTAGACCGTGATCTAGACTACGGCCCTTTCTGGAATCCACAAACAAAAAGACATAGGAATTTTGAACAGGTTCAAAGGAGAGTAAGTAGAATGATTCCAAGATTAACAAACTTGGATTATCAGAACAGATTAAAAGCTACTGGTCTCTTCTCTCTTCAAACTAGAAGATCAAGAGGTGATATGCTTATGGTTTTTAATTTAATAAATTCACCAGATCTAATGGAAAAATGTGGTCTAACACTCTCCAAAGGAGACATGTTCCGAGACTGCATAATAAACAGCTTGAAGTAAAAACTTATAAAACCAGCAGAAGGGGAAACTTTTTTCCAATAAGAGCATCCATTGTATGGAACACCTTTCCACAAAAATTGGTAGAGGCAACTAGTGCCACTGTCTTTAAAAACAAATTAGATGTTTGGTTGAGGGATAATAGATAAATAATGTCCCACATAGTGTGGGGGACAGTCTTGATGGGCTCTGGCCTTCTTCTGTTCTTTCATACCAAGTAATACCAAGTAACTCCCCAAGGGATCCCCACTGTGAACCAGTGCAGTGCAGTGCAGTAACAGTTAACTTCATGGCATGCAGCTTATACTTGATACATGAGATATGTACAGACAGTAAACATGAACAAAGTAATAAGGGCTTTGTTTAGGGTCAGTGTATGTGTGTGTGTGTATATATATATATATATATATATATATTATGGTAACACAGTAGTGCTACCCTAGTTAGGGTTGAGGAGCCATTTACATGTTAAACCTAAAATTTTGCACCTTAACTTTGCAACCATTCAGTGAATTTGCCTGAAATTTGGAATAAATGATCAAGAATCATACATCTTGGGATCTGCCAACTTTCGTACTGTTCGGATATATGGCTGCGGAGTTATTAAGCGTGATCTGCGTGCACGTTTACACTTTTTTGAATTCTTTGCTTGTCTCTACAGGTCACACGGTTTGTGTGACCATTCCGAAATCTTCAGGGAACGTGTGGCCGGGGTCTCCGATTTGCCTTTTGAAGATTTCGTGAAAAAATATTAAACAGTTCAAAAGTTATTCAAAAAACAATTTCCCATTATAAGTCAATGGGAAAAGTTAACAAAAAGTTCGACAGTGCCTCAAATGCAGTTTTTACTTTTGCAAATGGCCCTTTTACTGTCGCAAATCCACCATTTTGTTTTCAGTTGGTCATCATAAAAATGCTTGGCATTTAAATTTGGGACCCTTTACAACCTAATTCTTTTTGTGTTCACCTAGTCGGACCCTGAGGATGTTAGGCATGTCTTTATTTTGGGATAAAACACCCCAGAAATATGTTTTTAAAATTTATGGAAAAAGTACTTTCGCATTTGCAACAGTGTCGCATGAATTTGTGAAAGCTTTCGCAAAGTTCGACAGTACTTTTCCAGGCTGTGGGAAAATGACAGCAATTCGTTGCCACCTTGCTGCTAAAGAACGGTTTTGACTTTTGGGCAGAAATTTGGAGGGAACACAGCCAACATCTCACAGATGTGGCTTTCAGTGGTTTGGTGAAAAAATATTACAAGGCGGCAACGTTATGGCACTCCAAAATTGACACTTTTTCCCCATAGGATAACATTACGCTGTCCGCCGCATTACAGGAATCCTTTGCCACCCTGCTGCAAAATAACGGTTTGGTCTTTTGGGCTGAAATTTGAAGGGAGGAAAGCCAACATCCCACAGATGTGCCTTTCAGTAGTTTGGTGAAAAAATAATTAAGGGAGCCAAAGTTATGGCACTCTGAACATCTCTTTTTTTCCCCTTAGGATAACATTACGACATTCGCCATGCCTTTCAGGGCCCGTATCTCGGAAACAGTGTGAGATACAGACTTTTCGTTGGAAAAATGCTTACAAAACTAGCCACAAAAGTCATATATCATATGACTTTTAAATCTTTTTCTACGTCGTACAGTTCCTGAGATATAAGCAATTTAGCATTCCAACTCCTCATTTTCTGCTCCGAGACACATTATCATGCATACATTCTTTGTACTCACTGTCTTTCTCTATGCAGCTTTTGGGGAAAATCAGCCTGTGTGCTTACATTACTGTTACCCTTACCGCTTCTGCTTGCAGTTCTGTTTCACTTACTGTTCCTGTCTACGGCACCATGTGCGTTACCCTTTGCGTTTTCATTTGTGCTTATGTTTGCGTTATTTTAACCATTTGTGTCTACAGTACTGTTTATCTTTGTGTTTTGCTTTGTGTCACCATGCGCATTACCATTTGCGTTTGTGGGCACTGTGTTACTATGTGACAAGACATCACGTGGGGCCCAAAGGGCCTTGTGCTCCCGCCGTCGCATTACATTCACTATTTCTCATTATCCTTCTCAAAAAGAAGGGAAATTAGATGCAAAAAACTCCATTTAATGCATTAGTTAAGGTTATTCCACAGTGACAAAAGCAAGGAAATTCAGTGTTAGGGTTGAAAGCCCCCCCTTGGAGCCCCCCACCCACACCCCCAACCAGCATCAGGGTGCATGTTGGGGTTATTGGTTCTAAATCTCACCCCATTCTCCTATACCTCTGCTTCTTCACACATCTGATGGGGTGAGAGTTAGGGCCAGCAACCCCAATGCTCACCCCAATGCCGGTTGGGGGTGTGGGCAGGGGGGTCCAAGGGGGGCTTTCAACCCTAACACAGAATTTCCTCGCTTTTGTCGCTGTGGAACAACCCTAACTAATGCATTAAATGGAGTTTTTTTGCATCTAATATATATATGTGTGTGTGTGTGTGTGTATAGAGAGAGATAGAGATAAATATATAGAGATAGATTTATTTATTAATGTCGTTTTACTGACAGGAAAGGGATGGTTAGGCAATTCATGTTTTTCAGCCTCATCCCGGGGTGGGGGTGGGGGGAAAAAGATGCAAACTGACATACATAAATCAGGTTAAGCTTTTGGTCTTATTTTATTTATAGTGACCATACACAGGAGCTGCTTTTCAGTTCAGTCAGGAAAGGTGCATGATGTGTGAGAACTTCATGTGTTTTTTTTTTTATTTAAACACCCAGAAAATCTGCTTCAGAATATAATAGTGATGTATTTATCAATGCTGTGCAAAACTGCAAAAATCAAGGGTCACCTAGCAGGTGTTGTGTGATGGGATTTTTGTAATTTTTTGCACAGTATTAATAACTATATCACTGCTATATTTCAAACCGGATTTGCTAGGTGTTTTTTTCTCAAAAACCATTTAAGTTCCCACAGAATGCATCTTTCCTGACTTGACTTTAACTGCTTTGGGCTGCTTACCCCCCTAGTAACACCAAGATTCCTGCACCACAGAGCATGAGGTCATTTATGGAGAGGTGCTATTTAGGTCCTCTGCTAGACACAACCAAACAATACTAACTTGAGGCTATGCTTCCAGTGCTTTCCAGGGCAGTACAAGGCATACCCTCTACAGCATCCCACACCTATAGCCTATCATTTGGAGAAATACAGAGATGTGAACTTTCCAACTCATTTGTGAGTCTAACTAAAATCCAAAGCATTAACAGCTAACATTTCTAGTACAATCAAATCAGTTGTCCTGTCAGTATTTGACCTTACTCTAGTCTTACATTAAAACAACATAACTTGTATCTTTTAGTTTAAAATCAATTATCTTTTAGTTTAAAATCAATTTACTCCTAATTAAATAATTCTGGACTGAAGGGAGTTTTGGATCAGGCTTCTACTCTCAGCAACACAATAAAGAACTCTCATCTGCATACAGTTCACACTCATGTGCCTTTACCTAAAAGAGGCATGGGGGTGCTAAAAAGTTTTGTGACTGCTTTAATTTGAGAACTTATATAGGAAGTGGTAAAAGGATAGAACTCGGATGTGTTTATTGATATTATTGCTTGCAGGGGATATAGAGGAGAATACAGGTCTGAAGGAAATGAAGAGATTTAAGATCATACAAATGCCTGTAGCCTATGTTCAGTGATGGATGAACTAAGAATTTGGTTTTTAAAAACAAAGCCAACCATCTTGGGAATTTCAGAAACCTTGTTGGATGAATTGCAATTGGAGGGTATAACTTTTTATTATATTCTTTTGGCAACTGGGAAGGTCCACTAGGCACAAGGCCTCTTTCAGGGCAATCCAGTAACACTGGGGAGGTTAAGTGATTTGTTCAGGGTCACACTGTGTGCAAGTTGAGGTTGTTGGAATCAAACCCAGGTCTGTTGGATGTCCCATTCTCATTTACAACTTGTTACTCTAACCTCTAGGCTATACTGTCAATCCCTTAACATAACTTACACCAAAATGATAGTGGGGGGGTAGTTTAATTTATATCAAAGAAAATGTTGGTTTATCTGGGTAAAAAAATGCATTTTGTGTAAAGGAGTAGAGGTTATGGTGCAGAAGGTGAGGAAATTGAGAAACTGAGTCTCACAATCAGGATTATTTATTCGGCTTCCCATGTAAATCTATTTGATTCTGAGAGACTGGCCTGTTACTTGGAAAATCAGGTTAGGTCAGAAAAGTTGTTCCTCATGAAGTACTTTATGCCCACTGGGTTGGTGCCAAAGGAGAGAGGTTGAGGGATGCCTTCAGTGCTTTGAATGTTTCATAGATAATTGAGATCTCACTAGAATAAGGAAAAAAAGAGAGACACTACAAGCCTAATTTATTTGATTTTTGTAGCCAAAACTCTAAATATGTTGAAATGGGAAGCTGGACCCCTCTACTAGGGGAGTATTGTGAAAGTTATTGTGGTATCAACCCTCATTGTTGTCATGAGCTTATGCAGGATTCATTGTCATGGTTTAGATCATTCAGAAACGTCAACAATTTGCCATTTCTGAATGACCTAGGAAAAGTTAAGTGGTACTGATTAGATCTCATACCTAATCAGGATGATGCAGTATTTTTTTTTATTGCTTCATGTTGCCAATGGGGAGATAATGCATATGGGTAATAAGCGCCCCCTCAGTTGGATAGTGCTACAGCCCAAAGCTGTCAATCAGTATAGAACCCCGGGCACATGAGGATTCCAACAGCATTAGTTACTCAGTCTTTGCTGCACCCTTGGTGTAGGCAGCATACACAAAGAGCTTTCTCAGAAAAGGGTCTGTTTTTACAAGTACAGTAATTTGTTATTTTTCTGGCTAGGATTGTGCAACTGGGAGGCAGATTGGGGCTACCTGGTGACAGGGAGCACCCTCAAATTTAGAAGTCATGCTTGTTAAGCTGCAGATTTCAAACTGACTAACCTGCAATATAATTCTTCTTCTTTCAGTGCCTTCTGTGCACAACTGGAGGATCATATGCCCTTTCCCGTGTTATATACCTGGAGATTCAGGTACATTTTTCCTCCATGGGGGGTCACAGTTCATCAGTTAGATTGTGGGGCGTGGTATTAATATTGTTCTCTTTTCTTTTATTTCCCCTAGCGATCTCTGGTGATGGACCACCCTGTCCTCCGTCTCACCTTTTTTTGTTCAAAGAGATAGCTAAGATAAAGTGTTTTCTCTGAACTGAGCAGTGGGAGGGATTTTATCAGTGAAGTGAGGGATTGTTCCTTTTCCCCCCTCCCATTGTGTTTTTTTTTTTTTTTTTTTGTGGGTAAGTGCACTAGACATTAAATGTGCCTATTTTCAGGCATGACCCAGTAGAGTACAAGTCATAAGACAATCATGATACATGATACAGAGACACATTAAAATATACAATGTGAAGGGTAAAACTAGTAACCAATACAAAAGTAGTTGAATGAGTAAATACAGGGTATAACAGCCTGCTAAAAAGATGCAAGAGTTAACCTGCAAAAAAGGTATCTAAGGTCCTGATCAGTGTAGTGGGGGTTATTCTTTACTTTGGCAGGATGAGTGCTGAGGTGGCATGAGTGATATGTTTGTTCCATTTTTTCAGGGTCTGTGGTGCCATTGCAAGCACTCTTCAGCTCAACTTATACTGAGGTTCATACTGAGGTAGAGTAGGGAGCAGGAGGCATAAATACCTATAGAGACTCCCATTGAAAATCCCTAATAGTCCATCTGACCATTTTCCATTATCCAAGCATCTAATTTATTTTTAAACATCTTACTTTTACTCAATATGATTTTGAGTGGTAGTGCATTTCATGTTTTTACTATTCTTTGTGTAAAAAAGAGCTCCTTTTTTGTGTTATATTTGGGGTACTGTAATTGAAGAGGATGTCCTCTGGTAGCAATATTCTCTTGCTTGAAATTAAAACCAAGGTCACTGAACAAATAGGTGTTGTTTATAATGTCCCATAGTAATAAAAGATCCCCCCCCCCCCATCTTCTTTTCTCTAATAACATAAGATGTTTTATTTATTTATTTATTTATTTATTTATCTATCAAGTCTAGGATTACAGATACCTTTGAGCCAAGGCTCTTTTACAAAGGTTCCACATCAGAAGCATGTAATCTGTGTAACCTTGTACCATAATTTAGATTTTTAAAACCTTGGACTTGTTTGGTTAATTTGAGTTGGACTTTTTTCCAGTTGGTTACTATCTGTTCTTTTAGGAGGATTCCAGAGCTACGAGCAGTAATCTAAGTATGGACACACATACGATCTGTACTGGGGCAGTAAAATCTCAGGTGTTCTAGATTTCATTATTTTTTTATTTCATTTTTATTAAGAATCAAAACATATTGACAAATACAAGCATTGCCTGTTACATGCATCACTGATTAAGATTGTTGATGTCATTATAACAACATGGCAAAAAACATTACTGGCAACAATTACACACATCCTTAACAACTTTTATTTTCTTTCTTGTATTTCTGCCCCTTCTGATTACATTTCCTTTCTCATAGGCAGGCAGCTGATCTGTTCTAAAGGTATATAGCCTTCAAGGTTTTAATAGCAATGATAAAGATCCCTTCCCAGGTATATAAGAGGGGGGTAGAGATCCCTCATCAGTCCCATCCTGGTTAAACTGTAGCCCCTCGAATCATGGAATAAATTGTGGGTTAGATTCTAAGACACAGAATACCCACCTACACCATTTTAATTCAAATTGAGGGAGCCTATCATGTAGTTTAGCTATAAGCTGTTTGGAATAATAGATTTATTTTATTATATTACACCAGTCTCTGATAGAAGGTATCATAGGAGTCATCCATTGTCAAGTGATGTTTTTTCTGGCTACTAAAATAAACAGAGGGAATAAAGTCTTATCTCAATGTTGTCTGTGGGGAGGATAAATAGAAAGGAATGCTATTTCTGCTGTTAATTCAATATTTTCTCATAGACACCCGAATAGTTCTACCTGTAAGGCACACCAAAAGGGTGTCAGTCTGGGGCAAAACCAAAATATGTGTCCTAAATCTACCAGACAGCAGTTGCAGCCTCTCCAGCAGAATCTGTAGGAGGCCGGGAAGTATTTGAAGAGAATCGCTGGGGATCAGAAAAAATGGGAATGTGACTTCCACGTGAATTCCCTCCATGTATTTGAGGTGGTGATTTTAATAGCCTTTAAAGTGGTCTCAGTCCAAGTTTCAAAGGTAATTTCTAATTGTAATTCCCTGTTACAGGCCTCCAATATTGATAGGAAAGAATCCCCTAATGCTTCTCGTATTATTCTGTAGAGATGGCCAACTAATTTACCCCATGGGCTACCTCTCAGGGTATCTCCTAATAATGTCCATAAAGCTTGAAGAGGGGAGAGTAAATAGGCTGGAATTTCTCTTTGTCTGTGTATAACATTTTTCACCTGGACATAGCGGAACAAGTCTCTCTCAGGGAGGGCACATTGCATTTGTAGGTCGGTAAAAAGAATCACCCCTTTGGTGTTAAAAAATTGCCAGTAAAAAGTAAAGTGCAACCTTCTCCATACTTTGAATGTAGAATCAAGTGTAGCTGGTAAGAATAATTCATCAGCAGAAATTAAGGTAAATGAAAACATTATTTGTTGTAAGGACTTTTTTAGTTTTATTTTTTGCCAAATCCTAAAGACTTGGGCTGTAAATTGGGAAAAGACCCGGAGTGGGGGAGTTCATTCCCAAGATGCAAAAAATATTTTTTCTATGTCATATAAGTAATTGAGCAGGAATTCAATGTCTTTCCAAATCAGGTGTGAAGATGGGGAAAGCCAGATTATAAATATTTTTAAGAAAGCAGCCAATGCATAGTATTTTAAATTAGGAAGGTTGACTCCTCCCTCATCTAGGGCTAGTGTCAATATTGTAAATTGAATCCAAGGCTTCTGACCCTCCCAAATAAAGGAAGATATGATTTTATTGCAGGACCTAAAATAAAAGTTTGATGGTGAAATTGGAATGTTTTGAAATAAGTATAAAAGTCTTGGAAGTATATTCATATGTATAGTCTCTATTCGTTGAAAGAATTTAAGTTTCAGGTGCCCCATCTATCAATTCATGATGCATCAAGTTGAGGGGGATGTAAATTCCCAAATATTTAATTTTGGTGCATTGCCATCTCAGTAAGAGAGAACTCTTGAGAGTGTTAGGTGAGGAGTAATGGAACATTAATGCCTCTGTTTTTGATATAGTTAAAGTTTGCCAAACGCTCATACAGATGAAAGATTTCCCATGCTGTGGGGATAGAGAGTTCTGGAGAGAGAAGGGTCAGAAGAATATCGTCAACAAATAAGGAGATCTTGTAAATTTGTTGCCCCAAAGGAATTCCTTCTACCCTTGGGTCTAAACGCAGGGCAGCTGCTAAGGGTTCAATATATAGGGCAAACAGGGCCGGGGAATTGGGGGCATCCCTGTCAGGTGCCTTGTGTGAGGGAAAATGGGGAAGAGAAATTCCCGTTGATGAGAATATAAACTTTAGGGTGTGCATATAAGTTCTGTAACCATGTAAGAAATGAATCTGGGAAAGAGAAGGTCCTTAATGTTTCCCAAAGAAAACTCCATGAGACCCTATCAAAGGCCTTCTCTGCATCAAGGCTTAATAGAGCTAGAGGAATCTGTCTGGCATGTACATGCTCCAAAAGAAACAAGGTACATTGAATATTATCTGTGGCGCTACAGTGTTTTATAAACCCGGATTAGTCTGGGTGAAGGAGAGTTGGTAAAAGTTTTTCCAACCTCGAGGCCCATATTGCCATGAAAAGTTTATAATCCACATTTAGGATTGAGATCGGGTGATATGAGGAAATATCAGTTGTAACTTTATTAGGTTTTGGGATGGGGTCAGGATTGCATAATTCCATGGGGGGACCTCACCCTCTGCTATGGCTCTATTTATGGCTAGGAGAGTTGGGAGAAGGAACTTGGACATTTTTTGTACCATTCGGCTGTATAACCATCTGGTCCAGGACATTTAGCTGGTTTAAGAGCCTTCATATGGGAGAGGATCTCATCTGGGCTGATTGGTGCCTCTAATTGGGAACATTGGGTCTCTGTCAATGTAGGAAGGGATAGCTGAGAAAGGAAGGCCTTCCTGTCGTTCACCTGAGAGAAGTCAGGAGGTGACATGTATAAGGACTGGTAATAAGAGGAAAAGGCTGAATGTATATGCTCATCACTATGCGAAAGTTGTTTTGTAATCAGGCGTTTTATTTTGAGAACAGTTGCCGTTCGCTTTCGTGCTCTAAGTCTACAAGCCAGCATCCATGTGCCCCTTGTGCCCCCTTCATAGTTTGATAGTTTTAAAAAGGTTAGGGCCTGTAGAATCTTAAGATCCATTATTTTTTGTATGTCTTGTTTTACTAGTCTAATTTTCCTTTGGAGTGTTTTATCTCCCTCTCGGTATAGTAGAGGGTAAGATTGTAACTGTTCAAGTAAATATTTATAGGAAGCGTCCAATTTCCATCTCTTCCTTGCAGCAAAGGCTATAGTTTCGCCTCTGAGGACCGCCTTTAAAGTGTCCCAAATAATGGGATTGGAAATATCCCAGAAAATATTATCATTTAGTATTTGGGGAATTTTTGTTTTCACTAGTTCAATATACTCTGGATCGTAAAGTAAGATGGGATTGAAACGCCATAATTTTGAAAGTTTAGGTTTTCCCAAATTAATTTTAAAGACCAAAGGATGGTGATCAGATAGCATACGGGGGTCTAAGGCCAAGTCTAGTACCAGAGGGAAATATTCACAGGAAATAAAAAGTAGTCTAGACAGGAATATGTTTGGAAACGGGAGGGAAAGTGTGCAAAACCCGAATTTGTTGAATATAATTTTCTCCAGGCATCCACTATACCCAAGTGTGACAGCACTACCTTTAAGTATTTCAGCACTCTAGTAGATTGATAAGCTCTCGAGGAAGAGGAGTCTAGCTGTGGTGATAAAGCAAGGTTAAAGTTCCCTCCCAATATTACAGTACCACAGAGGTTATCAATAACCTATTTAAGAAAAAAACTAATCACATCTCAAGAGGACTTGGGGGGAGGCACACATTTACTAGGGTGACTTTCTGGGAGTACAAAATACTGGTAAGAATCATAAATTGCCCCTGAGTATCCGTAACCATCTCCTTCAGTTCCCAAGGGGTTGAGACAGGAATGAGGATAGCCACACCTCTCCTGCGACCACTAGGGTGTGAGGATGCATAGACCCTGTACCTATCCCCCCACTTTAATTTCTGGTGTTCTGTGTCTGGGAGGTGGGTTTCTTGCAAGTAATATACATCAGCTGCCTGCCTCCTTAGGGATTGCATCATTCTTGTCCTCTTTATTGGGCTATGAAGTCCATTAATATTTACTGAGTGTATTTTAACTGGGTTTACTGCCATTTTTGTTCATGTGTATTTTCTGTCTCCCCAGATAGGAGAGAAGGAAAAGATGGAAATAGATCTCTCTCTCTTCGGGCCTTGTCCACTCTCACAGTGATTCAGCGGATTTAGCAAACCGTCAGAGTCGTTCCCTCTCAGGCTGCAATAAACCATTCCAATACTTGCTGTGTGTGTATTTTTTCTCTTATGTCTCATTCTAGTTTTTTTAACCTTAATAAACAACCAATTGGTCCTAACCCTGGCCCATGGAAGTAAAAAAAAGAAAAAGGTGAAGAAACCTTACTAAAAAGTATTGAACACAACAGTAACCATAGGTGGCCTCTATAACCCCAGAGGCCCAAACCAAACTTGTGATTTTGGTGACTCCCAAGTGTAGGGTGTCAACACTGAAACACCTTTGTGAATTCCCAACAAAACCCCAAAAGAGGGTGTAATGAGATCAAGGGTTTCCGTGGTTCCTGGGAGGGTAACCCACCCAAGGATCAAGGGCATACCCCACAGGACTAGCTCCCGAATGGGGGAGGTGCCCTGTATATGGTTCGGCTCGTGCTCATCTCAAGGCTACCATTGCCCAAACATGAACCCTCCACTCTAAGGTAAGCCTGTTAAGTCTCCCCTGGTTTGTCCTGTAGTGACAGGAGGAAGGGAATATCCAATTAACCTAGTTGTAGTTATGAGATGTGAAGTCTAGCTGGGGGAGAAGGAGAGAAAGAAAGAACAAAAGAGGGGGGAAGAATGCTATGGGGGACATAAAAGTTAAATTAATAATTTAAAGTTAAACTGGGGGAGGGGAGGAGGCCCCAGCCCCGAGAGTAAAATGGGATGGGGAGTTTTTAGCACAGTAACCTCTCTAGCTAGATAGAGAGAGTCTAGAAGGAGGAAGGGGGCTCAACCAGTTCCCTCATGTCTTGAATCAACAAGATTCAGTGCCAAGCCATCCCCATTCAAAGTCAAATAGTGTTGCAACATATAGACCTCAGGTAGTCTACATCATTCAGGCTGTAAATCAGCATCTGAGAGAAGTAACATAGCATCAATAATACATATATATATATATATATATATATATATATATATAACATATATACACAGACACACATAAAAAAGGGGGAAGGGGAAGGAGAGGAAAAACAAAAAAGGGGTAACAAACTAAAAGTCCCATATTTGCAGTTCTGGTCCTTAAGGGATAGTAGCTGGTGTGTCCCTCTATGGCGATGTTTGGTGAGGGGGTGTCCCCTCAACAGTTTCTCACCTCAGTCACATGCCTTCCCTTCAAATATCCCCTTCATTATGGGTTATGGCTCTTCATTTATCCGGAACAAGACTGGTCTCCCTCTACCCTCTATAAGACCCCACACTCCCAGATGACCCGGGCCTAGAAAGTCTCAGATCACTGAGTCATCAGCAACACAAAAGAGTAGCTGGAGCTCCGTGGGGTTGGGGGAAGAGGGAAGGAGGGGCCCGTTCAACAGGTAATGCTCTGTAGCCCTGCACCTGAACATCCAGCCTGGGGGGAATCCCCTGCCATCAAATGTTCAGGGCCCATTATTGCCATCTGTACTAATAGGATGAATATATTGAAAAATTAATTAGGTCTTAGCAACATAATTGCCTGTGTCCAGGAGGGAATCCAGGGACCACCTGAGGATGATTGAGGCCCACCCCCCCAAGACCTCCAGACCCGAGTTAGCTATCACAGAGGAGGTCAGTAAAGGGGAGTAAAAAACCTGATAATTGTACTCACAGTCTTTTCAAAAGATGAGGGTTGGATTTCGCTACTGGCAAATTTTCTCCAGTAAGTCCTGGGAGGGAAGATTGAGGGTTCGTTCATCAGCTTCAGCATGGCAATTGCATTGCGGAAAGCGAGGGGTCAAAATGCGATCTCTCAAAACTCCTTTTTTATGTAATGTCTTCTATCACCTCCTGTGCCATATTGTAGGTTACTGAGCCCAATGGCAACTGTACCAGTAGCCTTGCTGGATAGGGAGTGCGGAATTTGATGTTTGGGCTTGGAGGAGTGAAAACAAGGGAGCATATTCTCGGCGGAGCTGTTGCGTGTGGGGGGGGGGTAATCATTGTCCAGGAGGAGGCGGTGGGCTCTGTACATTGTGTGACCCTTTTGCCAGGCCTTTCTCAAAAACTGGTCCTTGATCTGGAATGTCTGAAATGTTATAATGAAGGATCTGGGTCTGGTGTCCAGGCAAGAGGGTTTGGGGCCTAGCGCTCTATGGGCTTGCTCTAGGTCAAGCTGGAAGGAAGGATCTAGGTCAAAAAGAGAGCACAATAAGTGATCTGCAAAAGCCACCAGGTCGTCACCCTCTTCTCCCTTGGGGAGCCCGTATATTCTAATATTTTTCCACCTACTTCTATTTTCTCATCTTCCTGGTGGAGTGCAATGTGTAGCTGCTCAGTGAGGATTTTCTTAACCAAGCCCTCTAAATCATCCAGTTTTGTAGAGTTGAGGGAGATCTGGTGGTCGGCCTCCTCCATGCATGTTTGGAGTGTAGAGAAATCAGTCCGGAGCTCGTGCATGGTGTCCCTCATCTTCCCCCAAAAATCTGAGATGGCTCTCAGAATGTTAACCTCTGCTTGATGTTCAATTCCCTTTCTTTTATCCCGATTTTTGCTACCACAGCTGGAGTTGCTTTTTTCCCCCCTCATATTCTCGACCACCTCTAAGCTGTTCGCTGTCAGAAGGCCCTGTGTCTTCAGTCTCCTCGAGGTCCGCAATGGGTAAAAAAAAAATTGCGGTGAGTTTTTGCCATTTTCTTCGGGGAGAGAATTATGTAGACTGCCTTCCATTGTCTTGATAAAATAATTTTATCGACTAAGTTTCAGTAGTTTAGCTGTCGGGAGGTGATTTTAATGTTGTAGAGTTAGGGGAGCTCACAAGGTAGCTGGCTATCCAAGCATGCCAGAACCAGAAGTCATAGTCTTTGTTATTCTTGGCTATCCAAATGAGTCTGTTTGCTTTATTAATTGTTTCATTCATTTGTCTGGTGAAAATAAAATCGTCAGTAATAAAAATCCCGAAATCTTTTTCAGTGCCTGTTTCTAATAACTGTTTTCCGCATAAGTGATAGGTATGTTTTTTACTGTCCAAACCTAAATGCATTACTCTGCATTTTTCTGAGTTTAATTGCATCCTCCATTTTGTTGCCCAATTGGAAATAAGGTTTAAGTCAGCTTGTATTTTGTTGGTGTCAACCTCAGTTAAACAAATTCCTCCTAGCGTGGTATCATCAGCATACTTCACAGACAAACTATTTAGTCCTTTAGTTAAGTCTGATATAAAAACATAGAAAAGAAAAGGACCAATGACTGACCCTTGAGGAACCCCACTGGTCACCCCTCCCTCCTCAGAAGAGCATCCATTAATCATAACTCTCTGTGTTCTTCCCTGTAGCCATCCTGATATCCATTTAACCAATTTGTGTAAGTTTAGAAATTATGGCATCGTATGGGACTAAATCAAATGCCTTGCTAAGGTTCAAGAAAATGACATCACAGGGCATTTTGTTGTCTAAATGACTACTTAGTTTCTCATAAAAACAAATGAGATTTGTAATGCAAGATCTACCTTTAATGAAATTGTGTTGCTGCAGATCTAGATTTGGAATGGATGCTTTCAGTGTATCTTTTATGATGCTTTCCAGGATCTTATATACTATGGAGTTCAGACTTATTGGCCTGTAGTTCTGTATATTTTGTTTGTCTCCTTTTTTGAATAGTGAAGTGATATTAGCAGTCCTCCAGTCCATAGGGACTTCCCCAGTATTAATACTGTTTTTGAACAACAGCTTTAGAGGAAAGAGGAGGTGGTTTTGCATGATCTTCGGCATACTACCAGTAATCATAGCTGGCCCCAGGAAGGTATCAGATTGTAATCCTAATATTTTATCATTAATACTGTTTCCCAAGATTTTTACAAGTTCACCTGTGCTATTTGTTTTACTTAGTGGTATGTCATATTTACTACCATAGATCTTACAAAACTGTGCTTTGAATAAATTAGTCATTTCATTTAAATTGTTTATAATAGCATTGTCTTACACCAATGTTGCATCTGGGTTTCTTTAATGAATATATTAAAAAATGCTTTCCCATTTTTTTAGCTGTTCTTGCCAATTGAAGCTCAGTTTGTCTTTTTGCTTTGTCAATTTCTTTTTTACATAGTTTTTTGTATATGTTTTAACCTGCCTTTGTGATATGCAGTTGAGGATATTTTGTAAGCTCTAAATATCTTCCGCTTCTTCTTTAGAAGTTTGGTGATTTTATTGTTTAACCAATTACGTCTCTTTTTAATACTATTTGATTTTTTGTATTTGAGAATGTGCTTATTACTATTATCAAATATTATTTGTTTTATTTTACTCCACATTTTTCTGTATTACAGTTTGCAAGCATTTTATTCCAATCTATTTGTGATAATGTACTGTTTATGTTTTCTAATTTAGCTGCTTTATAATTATAAAAATATATGTCCCTTGTACAGATAGTATAGGAAAGGTACATTTTGAAGCTCAGAGTTATGATTTCTGTTTTCTATAGAGGGACCTATCTTGCAGTTTGAAATATTCAATTTTGATGTTGCCAAAACAATATCTAGTATATTATTTCCGCTTGTACTGTAGGTTCTGCAATATATTGTTTTGAAAAAAACTGTTCTCAGATAGCTAGAACATTTTTGCTTGGAGCAGTAGAGACTGTGTGCTGTACCCAATCTATAGCCCCAAAGTTAAGATTGCCCATGAAAATAACTTCACCTATGTCACATGCAGCATTGTTTCACTAATTATATGTGATGTTATCTCTGGATTTAAATTTGGGGGATGGTAACAGAGGCCAATTATAAATGAGTATGATGGATTTAGAGACTTTTTTACCCAAAGAGTTTCAATATCAGAATGTTTTTTGATGTGGTTTTGTGAGATTCAGCTGAATTTAGTGCAGAATTTAGAAACAGAGCTACTCCTCCACTCTATTTTCCATTTCTTGTAATGGTAAATAAATTATAGCCTTCAATATGTTTTTTCCAGGCATCTTCATTAGACCACCAAGTTTCAGTTATACCTATGATATCTGGGTTTTCAATCAATAATAGACTGAGAAGTTTTTCATATTTGTTGTCCAAACTCCATGTGTTAAAGAGGCAACAACTAATTTCACTATTTGTCATTCTTTTTTTGATGCATATTTTACCATGTGTATTTATTGGTTTGTGATTATTTATGGTATTAGTATTTTCCCCATGCATAGCTAGTTTAAACATAACTTGTCCATTGTGATATTGAACTACTCTCCCAAAAATTGTGCCCCCCTTTTATTTAGGTGGAATCCATCTCTTAAAAAAAGGGTGAGGTTTGTCTTGAAGGTGTCTTATGAGTTAATAAACATAATGCCTTCCTATTTGCACCATGTTTGACAACCTTGAATTTATCTCACATACTGAATAATTTTTTCTATGTGTGTACTTGGTACAGATAAGATACCTGATACTGCTACCCGGCAACCTCTTTCTTTGGTTGTTTTACCCAGAGAGAGCAAGTTGTGACATATGTCCTTCTCATGAGATTTTCTGACCTCATTTGTACTCACATGTATGACTGAAGATTTTTTCTTAGCTATTATTTTATGTATTCTTTCATGAAGGTCTGCAATTTTGGCACCAGGAAGACACATCACCGATGTATTGTATCTGTCATTTTGCAAACATGGGAGTCAGTATATCTTACAATTGAACCACCAATAATCAATATTTGTACAGGTTCAGTACTGACACTTTTGGACTCACTAATGACCTTGTTTGACTTCTACCTAGTCTTATTCATGCCCTTTTTTTGATCTGCTGTCTGCCTCACAGAGGCATGCCCTTCAGAAGCATCCACACAGTACACTCATGCCTGATGCCATTCACGTACATCATGACATCACGCGCATTGGCATGATGTCTACACACCAGCATGTGCATCCTATTCAGTTCAGTGCAGCTGCCCAGCACTCAACTGGTGTAGAGGTAATCAGTGTAGCTGTCCGGCTTCTGCGAGGCAATAGAAGGTAGTGGGTGGCACAAAACAGAGAGTGTTTTGTCCCCTGCCACCAACACAAACTCAGGGCTCAAACTCCTGGCTTCTTTGGTTTTTGTTTGGGGAGCAGGCATCACTGAGACAGTCAGTGTGGGTTACTGGAGTCAGATGAACTTTCTCTTAGGTAGGGGGCTACTAAATGCTGACTTTAGCAGTGAAAGCATAGGACTGTTTTTTTTTTTAATCTGCTGGCTACAGCACCGAAGCATAGGACTGAGTCAGCAATGACTCGGGCCATATAGGGAGATATTATGTTTTTTCTTCCTTTCTGGCTATTGGGCCAGTGTGGATCAGTGGCACCATGGCTTACCAGAGGCCAGTAGTATTCAAGAGATATAAGACTTGCATGAGGATAATGATACTCTCTTCTTTGGGGTCATAGCATCCTAATTGTGTAACACAATCTAACTTGTGCAGATTTGGTTCTCCCAAGCTGAACCTCCAAGCTGGAGAAGGGTGTACCTGTGGTACCTGGTAGCAGTGGTAAGACTGAATTATGTAAATCTTTTTGCTATTCTTAAATGTGTTGCTGAATTTCAGTGTCCTGCAGGACATTGGACATCCCCTCCAATACATCCAAATGCATGTCCAGGTGCACTAGAGCAGAGTGGTTTTGCTCACCCATATTTGAAGGTGACCCCTGACCATGATGCCTGGAAGGTCAAGATGAGGATACAGGGGGACATGGAGAAAATCCTGACCCAATGGCACCTGAGCCATCAGTTGAAGGAGATCCCTCAGAAGAAGAGGAGGAGTAGAAGGAACCTAAGATAAAGATTCTGACCCTACCCTTGTTTGATGCAAAGTCATTGTCTTATTTTATAATGAAAGCATATCGGACACTGCAATGGAGGGAGGTGTAGGACATGAAGACTTTGGATGTGAATCCTCTCCTGCTCACCTTAGCTTCAGCTCCAAAGTCTTTCCCCAGTTTTCTGCACTGTGACCAGATTATTGAATAGAAATGGGCTGGGGTAGATAAGCAGAAGCATCTTTCCAGACAAAGGTAGGATGTTACCTGTTCCTGGAGGAGAGCTCCAGGAAGTGGAAAGTTCCTATAGTGGCAGACAGTGCCATCTGCAATACTGTTAAGAACATGATCATTCCTCTTGAGGGCGCAGCAGCCCTGTCTGATTCTAATGACAAAAGAGTGGATAATTCCTGAAAATGGGCATTTGCCTTGAATGAGGTAAATCTTCAAATTACATTTGCACCCTTTATTGTTTCCAGAACATTAAACCCATAGGTTACTACTCTGGGCAGCTTTGTCCTCTCAGAATCATAAGGGGCAAACATTTTACAACTCATGTCCATGGCTTCTGCCTTTCTTGGATGTGCTACAATGAGCAGTCTGTGGATGTCAGCCCGATTGGCTTAGCATACTGTGGTGGCTATGAGGAGCATGTGGCTTCAACACTGGGTCATGGACCAGGCATCCAAGTCCAAGCTATTTGACATGTCCTTTGATGAACAACTGTTATTCTGACCTGAGCTGGATGGTGTTCTGAAAGATGTCCAGGACAAGAAAGGACAGCCACCAGTATGCAGACATTATCAGAAGGCAAATATGGCCTTGAGAGGGCATGGGTTTGGCAGCAGCAGGCAAGAAGTGATTTTTGGCCCTTTCTGAATTGTGGAAATCAGAGGAATGTGGGAGCCTACTCTGGATTCAAAGGTAACACTAACAGAGGATCCTTCACCCACAGACATAATGGAGGTGTGGGTAGAGGTGGGGGTGCCTCTCAATGAAGGTATGTGGGTCCATCTCTGCCCCCTTCCCTTGGTGGAAGACTGCAGAACTTCTACCTGTGATGGGCCCAAATGACGTTGGATATGTGGGTGTTGGAGATCCTGGCTATAGGCTATACCGTAGAGTTCTCCATGGTACCCATGAGAGGTAATTTCCTACAGTCTACAATATGGCAACCACAGGAATGAGTAGCACCTCTAAACTTACTGAAGGGGATCAAATAAATGAAGTAGAGGACTGGTGTTTGGTTCAAAATAGAACCAAAAAGAGTAGGCGTAATATATGAGGCACATTTAATCTGGAGCTGCAAAACAATTTCAGTATACTGGGAGAAGGTGAACATCTGGAAGCCGAGAATACTGAGAAAACACAAACCCAAAATCCATCTAGCAGCTTAGCATCAGGGACCTTGAAATTACCAAGAAACATACTGATTGTGGGGGACTCATTGGTACAAAATATAGAACGCATAATCTGTAAAAATAGAAATGAGTATACCACAGTCAGCACACTACCAGGGGTTGGAATAGGGGATATTAGAGATTTATTCCCCAGATTATTGCACAATTGTACTAAACCTATCACTGTCATACATGCAGGGGTGAATGACATAGGGAGGAGAAAGACTGTTGAGATACAAAGGGACTTTGAGGAAGTAGGTGAAACTCTTAAGGCACCGGGGTGTGAGGTTTTCATTTGTTAGGTTCTCCCAGTCCCAAGAGTTGGATTGACAAGAATGAGAGACATTAGACAATTAAATGGATGGTTGAGGAGGTGGTGTCTCAGGGAAGGATTGACATTAATAGAACATTGTAATACCTTCATTAATTCCAGACTGTTTAGTAACGATGGACTACACATTAACAAGCATGGGACCAGAATCCTGGCCCAGGATATTTTGCAAGCAGTACAAGCACATTTAAACTAAGACACGGGGGGCAGTTGGGTGGAAATGCAAACTTGCATAAGAATATGAACGTAAAAACTGAAAACAGAAAAGAATCTATCTGGAAATGTTTAAAAATAAAATGCAAGAAGTGTAGTTCAGAAGTTTGATGAACTAGTATATACACTAATAGAGGAAAAGGTGCAGATATGTGCCACGCTGTGAGACCACACTAGTTGTGGTGAGACAGTACTGATAGAGGGTAGCGAGCCTTGCATCGGCGTGAAACAGCTGTGAGAAGAACTGGTAGCTCTGTAGCTAGACAGCACCACGCTGATACAGGAAGTAGTCTGGGAGTTGTAGTGTGGAGTTAATCTCCCGGGATTACATCTTCCTACATCAGCGAGTGCTGTACTGGGAAACCTGAGTGAAATAGTGTGTCTTGCCTGTATGTAATTATTGCAGTGTAGTACTGCGAGGGAACATTGGACCAAAGCTCCTGTGCTGCAGTATATTGCTGTTTTTTTTAAGAACAGTAAACTTTGCTAGCTGGGAGCATGACATCACCTGCCCTAGGCATTTCCAGGTTCCTGCACTGTTTCAGGGCACGCTCCGTGAGCGCTCGTTTGAAACCTCTGTGCACACGTTGTGAGACCACACTAGTTGTGGTGAGACAGTACTGACAGAGGGTAGAGAGCCTTGCGTCTGTGTGAAATAGCTGTGGGAAGAAATGGTAGCTCTGTAGCTAGGCAGCACCACACTGATATGGGAAGTTGTCTGCAAGTATACAACTAAGTTGGAGCAAGAATTAAAAGATCTAAAATGTAAATTTCAGGAGGTGGTTAGGGCAAACCAAACAGAGATGCAACATATGATTAAATCATTAACAAATTCAATAAATTCCCAACCCCCAACTTCAGTTCCAACTAACATCCCAGGTTGTAGCTCTTATGGAATTACACCACATGCAGATGATTTTATACTGCAGTCAGCTGCAGGAGGTGGAGGCCTTAAAAGGCGAGATACAGAAGAAAAAAATGGTCAGATGATGACAGCGAAGATTGGACAATAATTAAAAGGAACACATCTAAAAAAGTGAGAAGAGCAATGGAGTTTAGTCTACCAGTAACAAACTCCTTTACACCATTACTTACACAGCAAGATATCTGTGAAACAGGAGTGGTGCATAGTTTAGATAATAATGAACTATTCTTGACAGCCAGCCATTTACCACAAGTAACTCCGACTGATTCTGATTTAGTCAGGTACAAAATCAGAATCACACACAGGGGATTGTATCTCCCAAACACAACAAAGCACCATGTAGTGTTAGGAATTCAGAACACAATATGAATCACTTAAATGGTGTAAGTCCTGACCCAGTATTAAATGTAGGTTCCATCAACATTCTACCAAACACACAGGAACAGGAACATCAGGTTTTCATATTGGGTGATTCAATGATCAAACACATTGATAGACAAGTATGCAATCCTGAAAAAGCCAACAGAACATGTAGTAGTTTTAAAGGGGTAGTTATTTCAGATATAACAATGATGGCAAAAAACATCCTGGATAATTGTGGAATAAACCCTGTGGTTATAATTCATGTAGGGACCAATAACATCAATAGATCATGCATCGAAGATATCAGAAGGGACTTCTGTACCTTAGGCAAACTACTGTTGGTCAAAAATTGTCACATTAGCTTCTCAGAAATATTACCTGCACCACGAGCTACACACTCTGGCCTGTGTTTATAAAGGGAGGCATGGTGCAACACTGTTGCACCATGCGCAACCCACTGATGCGCCCGCCCCAGTGCGATATTCAAACGGGATTGTGCTCACATAAATCTTCGATGCGCTTGGAGCACATCAGGCATGTATGCGCTTGCAGGTGGGGGGCGTGCCCATGCATACTCCGCACATCCCGATATTCAGCCCAGGATGTGCTGAGTCCATGCATGTGCAACCCCTACTTGTGCTGCACAAAGGTGAGCCAAAAAAAAAAAGGAACAACAGCTGGCCACCCACAGGTGAGCTGCCATATTGCAAGGCACAACACAGCAGCTGCCACCTTTTTTTGGCCACCTGAGCTCCAGCTGCACCTTCATGGCGGCACCCCCCCATGCCCAATCACGGGCATCTGTGTAAAAATATAAGTCCAATGTCCCTGGTGGTCCAGTGGCTACTGCCGGGCTTCAGTGTGAAAGTATTCAGTCCATATCCACTTGTGGCTCAGTGACCACTGTTAGCTGGCATATGTAAACAAGAGCCCCACGTACCCCTTTCCCACCCACCACTGAAACCCACCCCCACTCCCCGGGTCAGTGCGCGGTGGCAGTACCCACCCACCTGCTGCCCCGCCGCCCACTGACTGACAATGTACAGTAGGGCTGTATGCCCATTGGTCCTCAGCGTGAGCCAATGGGCTGCAGCAGCTCTGTTACCACATAGTCCAGATACAGTATGTAAATGGATCCATTCACATATCTGGAGTAGGAATGGTACGGGCTGCATGCCCATTGGCTCATGCTGTGAACCAATGGGTGTACAGCCCTACCATACACTGTCAGTCAGCAGGCAGCAGACAGGTGGTGTGCTGCTGCCTACCACTGACTGGGAGGGAGCATGGCGGTGGGGCTCAGTGGGTGAGTGGGAAGGGGGGGTACCGTGGAGCTCTCCTTATTATTACATATGCCCGCAATCAGGTTGCGAGCGGTCCACTGGACCACCAGGGATATTGGACATATTATTTCATACTGAAGCCCGTGATCAGGCTGCGAGCAGTCCACTGGACCACCAGGGATATTGGATGCATTATTTTTACACAGATGCCCACAATCAGGCTGTGAGAGGTCCACTGGACCACCAGAGATATTGGATGATTTTTTAACTCTACATATGCCCACGATCGGGCAGAGGGGTTGTATTGCCATGCTGTGCAGGGGGCGTTGGTCCTCAATGGCTAAGCGTCTGGCAGGGTGCCAGACACATGTCACCGGGATCGCGCACTCTGCATGCAAACAAATATAATGACATGCAAATGGCCCCATTTGCATCTGCACTGTCATATCGTGGTTGTTGCAATATGCGCAACAGAACTTGCACTAACACATCCCCCTGCTCCACTCTGGTCACTTGTGCTGGCACAGTGCCACTGCACCATGCGCACTGCAGGTGGCCAGGGTGCGATATTCAATGATGCTGTGCCATGGCGCAGCTCAATTGAATATCACCCAGTCAACACCCCTGCGCAGCTAAGTTGCACTATGCCCAGGCTTGTGCCACAGCCTGGTGCAGTCTGAATATCTGGGCCTCTATGTATCTGAAACTCAAAACCATTAACAACTGGTTATGATTATGGTGTTTACAAAAGGGATTTAATTGTATTATCCATTGGGAAGAATTTCAAGATAGAGATCATCTGTTTGCATGGGATGGATTACACCTGAGTAAAAGGGGCAGTAATTTATTTGGGGAAAAAAATTGAAAAACATATTTCCAACTATTTAAACTGAATTTGGGGGGGAGGATTATAAATTGAAGTGTAAACTACCCCAAATCTCCAACAAGCTGGCTGTAATATCCTTATCACAGATGCCCGAAGCCTAAATCTTAGTAAAAAAATAGAATTGGAAGCTATATTAGGTCAAAATAATGTCCAGATTGCCGCCATTACAGAAACATGGTGGGACAATGACTCTGAGTGGATGAATGGTATAAAAGGCTTTAAATTATATACTGTATATGCAATAAGGAGAAGAAACAAGGTTGTGGAGTATGCTTGTTTATAGAGAATTCCATCACATCACACTTAATAGAACCATCCCTGGATATTGATACGAATTTAGAAACAGTTTGGGTTAAGCTTGTGTTCTCAGATAGAAAATCAGTAATAGTAGGGAATTGTTATAGACCCCCAGTATCTTCCAAGTTTATAATACATCATTGAATAGTGAAATCTCTGAAATGGCCTCACTTGGAGATATCATAGTACTAGGTGATTTTAATTATCCTGGAATAGACTGGGAGACCTTCTCTAGTGAGGATCCCACTGAGAGACTGTTTATTGATTTATGTATACATAATGGACTGGACCAAGTCATTAATTATACAACTAGAAATAACAACATTTTAGACTTAATCTTAAATATGGAGAATGAAATTATAAACATTGATATTTTAGCTGCATTAGGAAATAGTGATCATCCGGTAGTGACCTGCAAATGGTGCAGGTGATATCTAAACACGCCTGTACACAACTATTAAAAACTACCATAAGAGTAATTGTGAAGGTATACTGGAAAGTCTTTCCCAAATAGATTGGGATATAACCCTTAGACATATGACTGTAAACAACGCATGGGAAAGATGTAATGAAATAATTCAGGAGATTGAACACATATACGTACCTACTAAGAAAAAATATAATGGCAAAGGTAGGGTCCCATGTTGGTTAAATCAAAAAAATCAAACAAATAATCAAATTAAAACAAAATGTATATAAATGTTACAAAAAAATTACCAGACGAGGTTAATAAAATAAAGTACCACCACATACAAAAAGAATTAAAAAATACAATACGACAGGCTAAAAGAAATCTTGAATTAAAAATGTTGCATATAAAAGATAGAAAATTACTTTATTCCTAAATAAATTCAAATTGTAGAAACAAAGAAAGAATCATAGGACCAATATTGGATGACAATAAACAAACTGAACGTGATAAATTGGTATCAGACAAGTTTAACAATTATTTTTGTTCGGTTTTTTCACTGTCTTCTCATTCTGCCCTTCCAACTTCATTAAATAAATCACCTGAACCTCCATTTACAACAGAGGAAGTTTTTTTCTGTATTGTCACAACTGAATGCCAAGTCTAGTCCAGGGCCTGATAATATCAATCCTATCTTTTTTTTTAAATCAACTCCAGTAATAGACTACCCTCTTATGACTATCTTTAATTATTCATCAAGGGATGGTATTGTACCTGTTGATTGGAAAACTGTGACAGTGGTGCCAATATATAAGAAAGGTAATAGCGGAAGAGTTGAAAATTATAGACCAATAAGCCTGACCTCCCACTGTTGTAAACTAATGGAAAGATTAATTAAAAAACAGACTTGAAATACATCTAGACTGTTTTAATATAAAAGATGAAAATCAACATGGATTTAAAAAAGGAAGGTCTCGTACCACAAACCTACTTAGTTTTTATAACAACAACAGTAATAGTATAGATAGTGGTTGCCCATCCAATGTTATTTTGCTTGATTTCTCAAAGGCTTTTGATAGAATACCACATGGTAAATTATTAAATAAATTATTGCAACTTCAAGTTAATATTGATATTGTTAGATGGATTCAACAGTGGCTCTTAAATAGAACACAACATGTACGAATAAATAATACATTATCAAATGAGGGTTTAGTTGGAAGTAGGGTACCTTAGGGGTCAGAGTTGGGGCCTATACTTTTAAACTTATATGTTCATGACATGGATAAGAACATAATTAATAGTGTCATCAATCTGCTGACAATACCACGTTAGGTGGTGAGGTTAATACAATAAACATACATTTAACACTGGTAGCAGACCTAGCTAGCATTAAGTTGTGGACAGTGCAAAATGGTATGATACTTAATATCAAATGTATGGTACTTCATTTAAGTAGAAATAACCCTAACTATTCATATATTCTAGGTCAGACAATGAGGTACAGGATTTGGGTATTTCAGTCAATACCTCCCTTTCTGCTTCTGATCACTGTAGGATTGTTGCTAGAACAGCTAGGTCAATGGTAACTAAAATTAAATGATCATTTGTAAGTAAAACTGAACAAGTTATTACACCAATTTATATGACTTATGTTAGGCCAATACTTGATTTTGGATCTCAGTTCTTGTCCCCCTATTTGATCAAGGATATTAAAATACTAGAAAGTGTTCACAGAGCTTTAACAAAAAATATCCCTAGGCTCAAAGGCAAAAGTTGTTTAACCAGATTGTCTGAAATTGGATTACACTCCCTCGAGGCCAGAAGGCAGAGGGGAGGTTTACTTTTATTGTATAAAATAATCCAAAATCATGATTTAATGTTAGAATATAATCTCCAATTTAGTAATGCAAGAGGGAACTTATGATCTTATGACAAGAAAATTAAAATAAGTTCATCTCAAACAGTTAAAAGAGACCACTTCTTCACGATACAAGCACCAGTGGCATGGAATAGACTACCTAAGACAGTGGTTAATTGTGCATCATTTGGTACCTTTAAAAATACATTGGACAGTCTCTATTATAAGCGTCAGTTTTTGGTTTAACTACCCACATGTGTGGGGGACATTCTCGATGGGCTTTGAGCCCCCTTATGTCTTTGAGCTCTTAGTAATCAAGGAAATGTGGTGGGATACAGAAGATCACTGGGACAGGCAGATAGCAGGTTACCAGTTGTACAGTGCAGATATCTGGTAGAAGGGGAGGAGGTGTGGCCATCTATGTAGCTGATAATATAACGACTGAGGAAATGGAAGTACAAGTACTAGAGGGTATCGAACAAATATGGATTAGGGTTACTCCAGTTGGCAGAGCCAAAATCACCATTGGAGTGATATACAGACCCCCTGCTACCCCTTCGGCTATTGCTATCCAGTTAATAGAAAATCTAGAAAAAAATTGATGTTCCCGATAACCTAATAATACTGGAAGATTTCAACCTACCCAGTATAAATTGGGATAATCATATGGCAGGGACCATGGTGGAGACAAGATACCTGGTGTGCCTTCAGCCTTATTGACATGGAACAATTTGTACAGGGAACAACTAGGCAGTCTAATTTATTAGACCATGTTCTAAGCAATATGGGGATACTGATGATTGATACATGTAGGAATCAATGATTTGGGTAGAAGAAATACAGCAGACATCCAAAGAAACTTTGAATACGTTGGGGATACTATAAAAAATCAAGGATGTGACCTAATAATAACAGGGCTTCTTCCAGTCCCCAGAGCCAATCCTTCAAAGATCAGAGATATTTACCCTAAATGGATGGCTAAAGCGCTGGTGCATTAGAGAGGGGTGCACATTTGTGGATAATTGGAATGGTTTCCAGGATCACAGGCTGTTTGCTAGAGATGGCCTACATTTAAATAAATACAGCAAGCGTGTTTTTGCAAACAGACTATGGCAGCAAATAGATACACATTTAAACTACTTGCCGGGGGGATGACAGCTACCCTATACATAAGAAAGATGTAACAGCCAAGCCAAGTATAACAGAATGGAAATTTCTCCTTATTAATGCCAGAAGTCTCAACAATAAATTTGATGAATTAATTTACACTTTATATAATTATAACACACATATCTGTGCAATCACAGAAACATGGTGGAGAGAGGATGACCCCTGGGACAAAAATATCCTGGGGTACACCCTAATTCATAAGGATAGCGTATGATCCAGAGGGGGAGGGGTAGCACTATGTATAATTGACAACACAAATACCGAAAATGTAGAACTTACTCAATGGCCAACTATAGAGGCACCATGGATTAAAATATTCCCGCTACATCAAAATAGTATTAATCTTGTGATAGTCTATAGGCCACCATCTATTTCTCAATTGGAAGATTCCCTATTATTAGATTTTGTCAATACAATATCATCAATAGATAGTGCTATACTCTGGGTGATTTTAATCTCCCAGGGATAAATTGGAGTACTCTGGGAGCAGAAACACATGCGGAAAGACTATATTTAGACACATTCTTATTGACAAACATGGAACAGATAGTTATGAACAACACCGGGGTGACCATATATTGGATCTGGTCCCGAGTAATTTGTGAAGCAACATTCTGGACTGTAAGATTATGCCCTCTCTACATTTTAGTGACCATTCTATGGTTAGATTTAGCTATATGGGGGATCTGGGCTGTGTAACTGGTAGTACAGTTATTTATAACTTTAATAAAGCCAACTTTGAGGGTATGAGAAACTGTATGGCTAATTGGGATTGGGTAACTGCTTTTAATAACCAATCTCTTTCTAGTATGTGGCATATATTAAATAATAAACTTTCCACAGCAATTAAGGTACACGCGCCTCTAATTAAGAACTATGATAAGGCAAAAAAATATATATAACCCCCTGGATGAATGCAACAGTGAGGAAATATATAAATAAAAAGAATAAAGCCTTTAAAAGGGCGCGGCACAGTGGCAACCAAAAATGCTGGGAAAACTATAAGAGACGCTTAAAAAAATCTAAAATGAGTATCAGGAGTGCAAGGAATAAATATGAGATTGATCTGGCAAGTAGGGTTAAGGATAATTATAAATCCTTTTATGTGTATATTAATAAGAAAAGTGTGTGTGTGACCACTACTGGTTGATAAAAAACAAGAAGGGACTCTAGTAACAGACAATGAACAAATGGCTGAAGAATGCAATCAGTATTTTTCCTCTGTTTTCAATACCAAAACACTTGCCAATAACAATCATATAGACCAAACTAATGAAGGTGATTTCATAGTAGAAGCTACAAAGGTGAGGGTACTATTACAAAAACTAGACCCTAACAAGGCACTGGGACTGGATGGCCTTTATCCACAAATTCTTAGAGAACTAGCAGTACCTCTGACAGGCCTTGTTACAGCATTTTTCTCCAAATCTATTAATGAAGGACAAGTTCCAGAAGTGTGGAGACAAGCCACAGTGGTACAATTTTTAAAAAGGGATTAAGACAAGAAGTTATTAACTATAGACCAATCAGTTTAACGTCAATCTTGGGCAAGATATTGGAGGGTATTATTAAAAACTATATTGGGAAGCTGTTAGTAGGCAATACTGATATAACACAGCATGGGTTTACAAAGGGAAGATCATGCCAAACCAACCTGTTGGATTTTTATGGTAAAGTTAGTAAAGCCCTGGACAATCAAGATGCAGTGGATGTTATCTTTTTGGATTTCTCCAAGGCCTTTGACAAAGTTCCATATGGGGAACTTATAGATGCCTTAATTGATCAGGGAGTAATTGGAAATATCACTAGGTGAGTCACGTCTTGGCTATCTGATAGGAAACAGCGAGTATGTATAAAAGACCCTTACTCTGGATGGGAGGAGGTGACTAGTGGGATGCCCCAGGGGTCGGTGCTTTGCCCCTGCCTCTTTAATAGTTACATTTCAACATTAAAGACATCATCGGGGATATAGTTGTCCAAATTTGTAGACAATACCCACATTAGACACATAGTTAACAATCATGAAGATTGTAATATCTTACAAGGTGCTTTAAAGGAACTAGAATGTTAATACAATGAAGCTCACTTTTAACACCAATAAATGCACAGTTATGCATTTTGGAAAAAATAATTTACAAGTCCACTGTGTGTTGGGTGGTAGGGCATTGGAAACAGTAGAGAATGAGAAAGATCTAGGTGTTAGAGTTAAAATTATCTGAGCCCTAACTTACACTGTCAACAAGTCATAAAGAAGGCAGGTGGTATACTGCATTGTATAAACAAGCATATCAAATGTAAGAGTAAAGAAGTGATGCTGCCCCTGTACACCTCCTTGGTTAGGGCTCCATATGGAGTACTGTGCACAGTTCTGGGCACCAGGGGATAAGGGTGTTATAAAGGTGACTGAGGGAGTCCAGAGGAGGTCAACCAGAAGGATAAAAGAGGTAAGAGGATTAGACTATAAAAACAGGCTTATGAAACTAGGCCTGTACCCCCTGGAATATCGTAGTTCGAGGGAAGACATGTGCTCTTCTGTTGTTTTCTTGCTCCTGCACCCCCCCCCCCATCCAAGCACTCTGCCTTGGCGCCGAAAAGTCTTGCTCTCCTTTCTCTTACTAAATTGCTCAATCTAAACCTGTTCTGCCTCTATGCTATTTAACCCGTTATTTTTCTTCTCTCCAGCTGCCTGCCATTGAACAGGGCTGCTTCAGCTCCCCCACAGTCGGATGGCACCCAGCCAGCTGCTGACTGAGACCAGAATGCCCACCTGCAGCTCCTTGGAAGGTACGGTGACAGCGCAGCCAATCAGAACACAGACGCTTCCAGCTAACCCGCTCTGATTGGCCAGGACTTTTTCCCCTGCTTTTGCCACCTGGCGCTTTCTACAAATAGATTTAGCTGCAACTAAGCAAAATTTAAGTGTCTCATAGAAGGATTTTAGGCCCTCCTCCACCCCTCCTCTGATTAAATACACCTATTGTCCGCCCACATTCCTCTCGCTCCATCATTGGTTAAGTAAGCCTAGCAGCACTCGCTCCCTTATTGGCTAATAAGCCTAGGAGCACTGCTCGCTCCTTCATTGGCTACCTAAAACCCTCATTCCCTCTGCTCCCCCATTGGTTCCTAGTCCTTACAGGTCCCCATCATTTCTCTGACCCCACATCCCAGCCCTCCACCTTCTCCACTAAGTAACTAAAGCACCCCCCTTCCCCGCTAAGTAACCACAGCAGTAGGGTCCTCCTAGCACCTGATCCATGCCATGATCCTTCTACCGGGCCACCTGACCCTGCTCATCCCTATTCTCTCCTCCCTCCCTCCCTTCCTTTCTCCAACATGCCACCCACCTCTCCCATGCCCCCAAATCCTGCCAAACCTTGTTGAGCTCTCCCACCCTCCAGCCCGGCATCCACCTCCCCTTTCACCCAAGCATGGACACACTCTACCACATGCCCCAGCCCATTTCTTTTCAACCCATCACTCCCCTGGGTCATTTTTCAACTTATTTCCCTATGCCCAGCTCATACACGCCATCAACCTAAGAGACAACTGCTCACAGTCAGTTATATACAGCTATTTGCTCACTACCTAACTCTCGCTCCCCTGCTCCTTGCAGCAGGTGACATCCACCCTAACCCCGGCCCCAATACTACCTCCCCAAGCCCCTCTCCAACATTGGCCTCTTCTTCACCTCACTCTGGGGACCTTCTCCCACATGGCCTGCACCTCCTACACCTAAATATAAGAAGCCTTGTCCACAAGCTTGACTCCCTTCAGGTTCTTACCATCCACTACGCTCCAGATATCCTCACCCTATCCAAAACCTGGCTCAACAAAAAGATCAACGACTCCTCTGTCGCTATCCCAGGCTACACTATGGCCCACCAGGATAGAGCCTCTAAAGGTAGTGGAATAGCCATCTACATAAACTTGGACTTGCACTAGTCAGTGGTCCTGACCAAATCCAAACCAAAAGTCCTTGAAGTAATACTAATTCAGCTTGTCCTTCCTTTCTCGCTACCAATCTACATTGCTGGGATATACTGCTGACCTGGTACACCAGCTTCTGCTGTCACCAACCTCCTCAAGCAAATCTCCTGCCTAACCATGACAGGGGAACTCTACATTATGGGTGATCTTAACCACAATTGGCTCGCTGCTGCCCTCAACAAAACCAGACTGAAATTTCCACCCTAAACCTCTCACAAATCATTACTGAGCCCACCAGGCTTAACCTAAAATCTAGTCACCACTCACTCATCAACTGGGTCCTTACCACACACCCCCACCAGGTCAAACAAGTTGGTATTCTTCCTGACTCCCTCAGCAACCACCACGTAACATTCTTTGGGTGGGATATTCAAAAGGGTTGCGCCATGCGCAATAGGGTTGCGCATGCGCAAGTCCGAATTTGCGCCATTCTGCGATATTCAGCAGGAGGCAGTTGTGCCACTGAAAACAGGCTGAGCAACAGCGCAATGCAAATGAAGGAATGCACAACGGAAGTGGCTGGACCCATGCATAAACAGCGCAATGTGATATTCAAAGACTTGCGCAATGCGCAACAGCGGATGAGCTGGAAGGTGCGCCACACCGGAAATGAGCCAAAATAAAAAGGCTCAAGGAAGAGGTGCAAGAATGCTACAGGGAAGCCACATGAGGCAGGGAGAAACCAAGTGCGACAGTGAAAGAGTGCAGGCCAGGGAGTGCACAGGAGAGGAGAGGGACAAGGGAGGGTGTGTTGGGCCACAGACTGCAGAGGCCAGTAGGTGTACCGTGCAGTGGAGGTAGCAGTGACAGGGGTAGTACAGCAAGAACAGCCAGGGGGGGAACACAAGCCAGGGACATGGACAGTGCCAGCTTCCACATGGAAGCTGTAATGAGGGGGTGAGAAGGCATGCTGCAGGGGGACATGGCCGTGGAAGGGCCCGTCGGCGGTATGCCCCCAACAGGCAGTACAGTGCCCGCATCAGCTTTGAGCTGTATTCAGATGTAGAGATTGTGGGCCAGTACCGCCTGAACAGGGCAATACTGAAGCGGCTCTATGAGCTGTGCAGTGATGTGATGCAGGCACCCTCATGACGGAGTCACGCTCTGTCAGTGGAGACAAAGGTAACAGCCTGCATGTGCCTGCTCACCACGGGTACCTTCCAGAGGCCAACAGGGGACACCACAGGCATAACACAGGTGGCCACGTCATGCATCCTCACCCAATTCCTCAGCGCACTGTTGCCACATGCTGCGGAGTACATCCATTTCCCCAGCACCGCAGCAAAGCGTACAGCAAACATGCAGGAGTTCCACAGGGTAGCACGTATGCCTGGCGTGCTAGGGGCCATAGACTGCACCCATGTGGCTATTCGCACGCCACCTGGCCCCGATGGGGCCGCATACAGGAACAGGAAGGGCTTTTCCAGTGTTAACTGCCAGGTGGTGTGTGATGTCAGTGGGTGCATAATCAACGTCTGTGCCACACACCCTGGCGGAGCACATGATGCCTTCATATGGTATCAGTCCGCACTGTGCCATCGATTCGAGAGTGGGAACATCCCCACAGGCCATCTAGTGGGTGAGTACGCATGTAGGAATTGCAAACTTGGGGCAAGGTTGGGAATGCACAGGTGCCATGGTAGTGGCACACAGGATATGGGCAATATGGACCTGAACATGATACTGATCTCCACTATCTCCACACAGGTGACAGAGGATACCCACTCCGTCCCTGGCTGCTCACACCGTACCGGCGCCCCATGACCCCATCGCAGCAACGCTATAATGAGGCACATGCCGCCACACGCAACATCATTAGAGTGGGTGTTTGGGATGCTTAAGGCATGCTTCCGATGCCTAGACACCTCCGGCGGTGCCCTACAGTACAGCCCCTCAAAGGCCTGTGGGATATTCCTGGCCTGTTGTATCCTGCACAACATGGCCAAAGACTGTGGGATAGCCATACAGGTCGAGGAGGGGGACAGCGATGGGGACACCAGCGATGCCGGTGATGATGGTGATGAGCAGCCCCCCTTGGACGGTGGGACCCCCGACTGATCCGCAGGCCCAGCTGCACCGGGACACCATCACAGAGGAGCATTTTGCATGACACAGGTAAGTCAAGGGGCCATGTGCAACCAACACTGTCCAGGCGCAACCCACAGGCACACAGGGTAACACACCAGGGGTGCATGACGGCAAGGGGAGTGTAAGGGTCCAGGCACACGAACACACCATCAGGGAGGGGTGAACAGTCATATGGACACACACACACACACACACCAGGCACAAAGCATACATGGGCAGGTGCACAGCAGAGCAGGAACAGACATGTCAAACACACAGATCCACAGACCACCCCCACCACCTGTACTGTCCAAGTACATGTGTCAGATGCTGGGCACCCTTGCACCTTGGTGTACAGTACAATGCAGGCATCATCATGCACACGCACCTGTGGACAGCAGTCGGGTGGGTGTGCAGGTGGTTCGTGTGTCGGCGTGTTGGGCAGGGCACTCACCAGTGCGCTGCTCACCGTGACACATATTGCACACAGGGCAGCACCAGACAGGACCCGCACTGGGAGACAGGTCAGTTATGTTGCACTGTGCCACGGCCACCTCGGATGTGTGGGTGGCCCCGCCATGACCCAGCAGCACTGGCAGGCTGAGCATGGGCCATATGGGGTGGCACCGATGGACCACCAGGGGTCCCACTGTGTGATTGTGACCTTGTCCGCACAGGGGTCTGCAGCATGCCAAACATACCTGCACCAGGGGTGCTCGGATGGCCACATCAGAACCCGGTGTCGACAGGCTGGGTGTCGCACGACGCCGGGAACGGGGAGTGGAGAGCGTACTGTGTGGGTGCGTGGTACAGGGGCACCTGACTGTGTGCCCAATGCAGCCACGACAGCGACCAATGCCTGGGTCTGCCTGTCAATGGCGGCGGTCACATCCATCCGCATTTGGACCATCTCTGCAAGGATCAAAGCATTGTCCCTGCTGTGCCGCTCCACAGCCACGCACAGTGCCTCCACGGATGTTGCAACCCACCTCCTGCTGCTGTACTGATTCCCGCAGCAGGTGGGTGTGCTCATCAAATGGTCCTGTGCCACATCGGCATCCTGTCCCCCAGGGTATGGAAGGTTCTGATGCTCAACACCCCTTGAGGGTGGGCGCTGTTCACCAGGACCAGGTATGGGCATATCAACGGCGGTGTGCATGTGCCACCGCTGGACCCTGTACCCCCAGACCTGGTGGGTGACTGCTGCTGCTGCCCCTCCAACTGCTGTGCCCCAGGGACCACTCGTTCCACTGCTGTGGCCGCAACAGTGCCAGAGACCTGCACAGCCACCGGTGCTGATAGGCACAGCCTGGGACTGTGCTGACGTGCTGGCACACACGTTGGAACCAGCTAGGTCCAGGGGCACGTGCTGGCCTGCTGTGTGTCCGTCATGGGACACACACGTGTCACTGCCCATTGCAGTCCTTGCATCATCAATGGTGCAGGTACGTGCACAGCCACAGTCACAGCGTGCTGGCATGCTTGCATGCCAGACTGCTGAGACACAGGCTGTGCACCCCCCACACCTGACTCACTGACAACAGAGGTGGCAGCAAGGCGTGCATGCTGGTGCAGTGCATGCTGGCTGGCGACAGAGGTGGATGGACCCTCCTCCAACTCTGGCAGGTCTTCCTCACTGCATGGTCCCACCACCACCATCCCCTGCAGACGAACGGGATCTGTAACAGAAAGTGAGGACATGTTAGTGCATGTGATCAACCTCCCCCACCAAACACCACCATCTCATACCATGCAGTGATGGGCTTCCACCTGTCTGGAATCCACCTCCTGGTATGCCCTCTATAGCACTCCGCTGCATTGATGCAGCCAGTCGGTCCTCAGCCGGGGTCAGCTCCGCCACCGCTGGCTGGCCCCCACCTGTGCCAGCGCTGCGCCTGAGGGCTGCCACCTTCTCCTTCACCCTTCTGTGGTCTGTCCCCATCTTCTTTTTGCATTCCTGCAAGGAGCGCTGGTGGCTTCCATGCAGGTTCACTGCCCGAACTACCCCCTCCCATGCAGCCGCACGGGCCTGAGGGGTGCCCCGCCATCCACTCAGTAGTGGCTCCTCTTCCAGGTAGGCCTGGAAGAGGGCCTCTGTCTCCACATTGGTGAAGTTGGGCCTCCTCCTTCGCCCACCATCCTCACCCTCACCTTGGCTCTGCTCGGTCATGTCGGTCTGTATGGGTGGAAGTGGACACCTGTCACTGTGCAGTCTACAGCGTTATCCCATGACCACTGGCCAGAACATCACACAGCATGCAACTCACCCTCACCTGCAGTAACCGAATCTGGCCAGGGCAGCCCAATGTCGTGTATTTATAGCGCAATGCATGCAAATTAGGAGTGGCTCAACTTTAATGACATGCAAATCGCGCCACTGCGCCTTTGAATGGCTGATCAGATGATTTGCGTGTGTCGTCTGAATATCGCGCCGTTGCGCTTTGCGCAATACGGCTGAGCTGGCTGAGCCAATGGCGCATTTCTGTGACTGTGTAGTACACCGTGCGCATGCCCAGGTAGCTTACTGAGCGCCTGCTGCGCGCTGATGACGTGCTGCGTGATCAGCAATTCAGGCACGGCCACCATTGTGCCAGTGGCGCTACAGCGCTGGGCACCAAATGGCGCTGTGGCACAACTGTGCAATAGTCCACTGTGGCACTGGCATGCAGGTGACCGTTTGCGCAGGACGTGTAGACGTCCAATGGCGCTGTGCGTGGCCTTGCGCCACTGACCCCTGACCTTATGCCCGACCTTTGCCCCCTGGTGCTGTACGTCTGGCACGTGTACGGCTCTATTGCACTGTTCGGTGACAGCACGATAGGGAATGGCAGCACTGTACTGACAGCGCGATAGGGAATGGCGGCGATGTACCGCGCAGCACTTCCACGTGGGGTTGCCACGCTGCGGAGTGCCATATTGTCTACTATAGCATTAGAGGTGGCACGCAGGAGAGCCCCCTCAGTGGGGTGCCCTTGAGCTGGCCAACCTTGTGGCCACTGTGGAGCCACACTATGGCCCACTGTTTGGTGAGATGCTACTGGACAGGGCCAGGACCCAGGTCTGGCAAGAGGTGGCCACTGACCTGGAGGCAGCCACTGGCCACAGGAGAATGGCCGAACAGTGCAGGCACCAGTATGGGGACCTGAGACGGAGGGAGCCGGAGCTACTTGCACATCTGCGGTTGCGTGCCAGGAGGGGCGTGGTGCCTCGTCCAGGTGGGTGATACGTCTACACACTTGTATGGTCCATATGGGTAACACTGTCTTATGTGTCCAGCACATAGGGGAGGGATGGTCTAGGGTTGGCTGTGGCAGTGTTTACAGGGTATGGGATGGGTGGGTCTGGCTGGGTGGGTGGGCACACACATTGGGGCAGGGGAATATGCTTTGGGTTTGTACTGATGTGTTTCTCTCCTTTTGTCTCCCACAGGCGTGGCCGAGTGGAGGAGGAATTTGGAGCAGCAGCAGAGGGTGGGGGACGCTGCACGGGGGCATGTCGGGGACCAACCCCAATGCCAGCAACATCCCGATGAGGGTGAGTGCCATGACACCATGATTACTATTGCATGCTGTGTGACTGGGTGGGAAGCAGGGCATGGCCACCATCCATGGACACCACTGCCATGCACGCGACATGTGACAGTCAGCACTGTCCAGTGGCACTGCATGTCTGGGAGTGCGTCAATGGTGGTCCATGCGTGCACTGGGCACATGGCTGTGGCACTGCCTGCTCACCGCATAGCCATGTTACTGTACGGCTTTGGTTGTGCTGTGCTGGACATGGGCGGTGGGTGTGTGCAGTGGTACACATGGCTGTTGCTGCCTGGTTGGGCATGTCTTGTGGACACGGTCACTGTGGGTGGACGCACACCATCACAGGAGCGTGGCACATGGCTGTATGCCATGCATAATGGGTGGGCTGCAGGGGGATGGACAGTCACACCCATTGACTCTGATCCCTTGTCCTAGGTATGCGGATACTCCTGCGAATTCAGCAGTCCATCCAGGATCTTGTGCAGGTGGCGCAAGAGTCCCTTGCCATCCTGAGGGATCTTCAGCAGCATGGGGTGAGGAGGAGGAGGAGGAGGCGGCCCAGGCAACAGCCCCAGGCAGCAGAGGACCAGGCTTGCCGCCAGTGAATACAGACAACCTCCCCCCTTTGACCAACCCTCACACCCCGCCTTCCCTCTCCCATATGTTCACCCCTGCCCTTACCCACCCCCACCTTGTTCCTGTCCCTCCACCCCATGTTTGTACATAATTGTAAATAGTTGTTGTTTCTTATATTTTTTGAATACAGTTATTTTGATATGAATACTGTGGTGGTCTCTGATTTGCAGCTGGCTATAGGTGCTCAGTTGCAGTGGTGTGCATGGCATCTGGGGTGGTTCAGTCATGGGTATGTGTGTGTGTGCATGGGGAAGTGTCTCTGGTGTGGGAATGGCTATCAGTCGGTATTTGTGGTGTGTGTGTGTGTTGTTCTCTGTGCATTGCATTACTGTGTGCAGTGGTACATGGTGCCTGCTCTGTGTCCATTGTGCCCCTGTCAACCCATCCTTGGCCTGTGCAGCTGACACCTTTGCATGTCTGTGGCCTGCGAGGTCTGCTGCCTTGTCAGCAGTGGCTGTCCCTGCAGGTCATCCACTGTGACCGTCACAATGCTGGGTTGCCTTCTGTCAATGGTGTGGTGCATGTTTGCCTCGGGTGACACTATGGCCTCCACAGTTGCTGTCCCACCTCCATGCTGTGGCTTGTGTGTATTGCAGGGGCTGTGCACCACTGTCTGTGACTTGTGATCCAGGCATATGCTGGTGGCGTACAGGGCCACAGTTCATGCACAGGGTGGGTGTCACCCCTGTGCCATGAAGGACTGCAGGCTGTGTGTGCACAGTTTTCATGGGCCCACACTGGGGGCTTGGTTGCCACACTACTGCGTCCCTGTGTTAGTGTCCCCGTGGGTATGGGTGTGTGTTTTCCCCTGCACTGTGTTGCATCCAGTGTGCTGCATGCTTCCACACACCACTGTGGGTGTCTGTGCTGGCTGCTGTGGCTCATGGTGGGTCTGGCTTGTATGGTTCTGTGGTACACGAGGTTGCAGTGTGGCAGTGGGGGGTGGTGGTATGCATGGGGATTCCCGCAGTGGTGGTCACTGCTCATGGGGGTGTCTTGGAGTCACGGTGCAGGGTGTGCTGTGCAGGGGGGCTGCTGTGCCATGGGGTGGTCCGCCTCCCAGTGGCAAGCTCAGCTTGCTGGTGGGTGCTGGGGCACCATGGCCCAGCTGTGCTTTGTTTGCTTGTCCCCATGGGCCGGTGGATATTCCAGCCCTCCACCAGTTGTGCTGTGCTTGGGGTGTGGGGGTGCATTGTCAGTTCTGCAGGGTGTTCCTGTCCCATCTGTGGCATGGGTGGTGGGCCCCTACCTACCTCCCTGGTTGTGCAGTTCCATTGCTCTGCTGCTGGGGTGCTCCCTGCTTGCGCTATGGCACCTCTGGGCTGCTCAGCTGGGCAGCCCTTGTTGCGCCATAGCGCATCGTCTCTGCTCAGCTTCCCCTTCCTGGTTGCGCTATAGCGCAGGTTGTGCGATATTCAGACGTTGGCTGGTTGTGCAATTTGGCTTGCTCCATGTTTGAATATCATGTCTATTTCGCATGTGCGCAATTGACTTGTGCTTGCTCCTGCTGTTGCGCACTTTTGGGTGCAGTTTGAATATCCGCCCTAGTGTGTAAAATCCACCACCCAAAATCCCCCATTAAATTTGTAGTCCAACGCTCCTATAAATCCCTCAGTCTAGCCCCTGTATTAGATGACCTTGCGCTAGCAAACTGGGCCCCTGCCCCTCCTTCGATCTCCATTGATGATGCCTTCCTACACTTTAAAAAACACATTCCTCAGCATCTGGAACACACATATCCCACTGCGTCATACAAGAGTACGAGTAAACCACCTACCTTGGATCACCCAAGAACTAATTGCATGTCAAATCACACGGGACAAAGCCTGGAAAACGCATAAATCCTCATGCCTCCCACAACACCTCTCCACATACCGCATGCTCCATAACAAGTGCACCAGAGCCACTCGTCTTGCAAAAGCAAAGTACGTCAACAGCTCCCACCAGTCAAACCTAAATAAACCTTCAAAATTCTGGAAGGTCACTCACTCCCTTTTCACCCCACTGGCTGCCAATCCCACTCCAATGCTAAATGCCAATAACTCTCTCCTATCAGAGCCCACTGCAGTCACCACTGAGTTCAAAATGTACTTCTCCACTTGTGCTGCCACCCTCCTCTCTTCTCTGCCCAACACTGCACCGCCTACAGACATAAAGACCCAGACTAGGCCTTGCTCCTTTTCCTTCAAAGATCTCTCTGCAACTGAGGCCCTAGATGCATTACTTTCTCTCAACCCTTCAAAATGAAAATCCCCAGATGGATTAGACCCCAAACCTCTATACCTCTCTGCCCCAGCTATAGCAACTCTGCTTGCCAAACTCCTAAACCAATCCTTTGCTGCCGCTGCTGTCCCCCAAGCATGGAAGCATGCCATTGTCATCTGTCTGCCAAATGGAGGTTCCCCTACCTCCCCCTCTAACTACTGCCCTATCTCCCTCCTCCCAGCCCTAGCAAAACTACAAGAGCACCTTGTGCTCACCCAACTTACCTCCTTCCTCACTGACTCCAAATTCTTCACGCCATTCCAGTCTGGCTTCAGGAAGGGACACTCCACCACCTCCTCCCTGATAAGGCTTACAGACACTATCCTGACAGGCATGGACAGTGGACTGATCATCTTAGCCATTTTTGTCGACCTTGTAAAAGCCTTCTACACCGTCTCCCAACCCATATTGCTCTCGAGTCTCGCTGAATCAGGCCTTCTGTTGCAGTCACAAACTGGCTCAGATCATACCTCTCTGATAGAACTCAGTCTGTTAGAGTCTCAAATGCGATCTCCACCCCCTTCCTTTAACTACAGGGCTCGGTTCTTGGTCCCATTCTGTTCTCTATATTCCTAAATGACCTGCCACTCATCTGCTCTACTTCCTCAATCCACATGTGTGCAGATGGTACTGTACTCTACTACTAGGGCTCTGCCCCTGATGTGGTGCAATTAAACCTCCAAGCTGACTTCAATAAGGTACAGCAATGGTTTAGCTCACACCAGCTCTCCCTAAATGCAAATAAAACTGTCACTATGACCTTTGGCACATGACAATGCCTGGCCATACTTCCTTCTCTACTTCGCCACCTTGGATGGCCAAAAACTTGAAGATGTCTCCTCATTACATTGCTTGGGGGTCTGGCTCAACAGCCATCTCTCCTTCTCTGACCACATCAATGCTATCTCAAAAAAACTATGCCCCGTGCTCAGTGCACTATATAGGAATCTCAGCAGCCTCCCTCCCTGAGTCCGATGTGAACTGATCCTGAAGATGATACTGCCCTCCATTGACTACTGTGACACTGTATACAGTGCAGCCCCTAAGACCACCCTATCTAAACTGGACATACTTTATAATGCCTTCTGCAGCTTTACTCTCGATGCCTCTCCCCTCACCCACCACTGCAACCTCTTGGCACTACCGTCCCTCGAAAGCTGCCGCATCTCTCACTGTGCTAAATTTGTCTCCAACCTATGTCTCAGGTCCATCCCTTCCTACCTTGCCACTGTGCTCACAGATGCCCCACCCCCTCCCATCATCTTAGATCCAGTGACTCCTGCCAACTTTCAGTCCCTAGGTGGAAGACGACCTCTGCTGGTCAAGCTGCCTTGTCACACTGACTACCCAAGCTCTGAAACACCCTCCCACCACAAATTCGGCACTTCCCCTCTTCCTACTCTCTGTCTGCCACCCTAGCAAACTTCCTTGCTACAAATTGCTTCTGTCCCTGAACCTGGCATGCCCCACTATCCCCTCCCCCAATGTCTGACCAGCGGCCTTAGCCTTGCTACAGAAGCTGGCATATAACCCCAACCTTGCACTTATGTCCTGGGCCTATTTTGCCCTATGTACTGTGTATAACTGTATAAAATGTGATATACGTCCTCTGTTGTTTACAGCTGTTACTACTGTGCTAATTTACCTTATCTGCTGCTTCTTGTCACAAAAATTATTATCTGATACTATAATATCCTAAGCATTCAATGTGCACTGTTTGTATATTCATGCAATGGTGTATCCTTATGCTGCCTTTTATTTGCTTATGTTAACTGCTCACTTGATAACCTGCATGTTATCATATCCATGTATAGCCCCCCGGTCACACCGGGAGACGAGCATCTTGTTGCTCAGTGTGCCTTTCCTGGTGAAATAATTGCAATAAATAAATATAGGGCACTTGAAGACATTGTATTACGGGAACAATTAGGCCTTGCATTTAGGGAACAAGTATACAACACTAGAGCACATCCTCTACAGTTGATGGGTGAACACTGTAGAACGAAGAAAAGAAGGATGTGATTCTCAGTAAGAGTAACCAAGATATGGAATGAACTTCCAATCAAGGTAGTAGCCAGTAGCAACATGGATACATTCAAGACATGTATTGATACTCATTTTAGTATTAATAACATCCTGGGCTATGTCTGAACTTATGGAGAGCAAAATGGACCACAGTCTTCAAAGCTCTGTAACACCTATGATACCTATGATAACATACAACAGTGTAGGGTCACTACCCCGCTCGGCTCCAGTGATCATGCCAGGGTAGAATTTATCATAAGGGATCAAACTGCCAGGGCGTCAGGTGAAACCTTAGTTAGAAACTATTGCAGAGCTGACTACAAGATAAGGGATGAATTCAGCAAATGGAATTGGAAGGCCGACTTTCAACACAAATCTATTTCTTTAATGTGGGATGCTCTGGCGGGGAAGTTAAACCAGATAGTTGAGAAGCATATTCAGTCAAAATTAAATATAATAGATCAGTGAAGATTCCTGTTTGGATGACTGGCAGAATTAAAAAACTGATAAAAAAAATAGAGCTTATGTCAAGCCCAAGAAAAGTGGTTATGAGAAAGACAGGGGCAAATATAGATATCTACTTGAAGAGATGTAAAAAAGTATCTTAAAAGCCAAGAGGGAATATGAATTAAAATTGGCCGACGAGATCAAGGACAACTATAAAATCTTCTACAACTACGTTAGTTGTATGAAAGGGGGACCACAAGGGATAGGCCCACTAAAAGATACAGATGGTAGCTTGATACAGGATAACGCACTCATGGCTGAAAGATGTAATAGCTATTTTTCGTCAGTATACAATATAAAGACCAGGGACACTAAACAACATCATGGAAAAAATTGTATGCTCAAAATAATGAAGGAAGATATCAAAAATAGATTGCTCAGCTTAAATTCTGGTAAATCCATGGGACAAGATGGAATCCATCCTACAGCAATTATTGTACTGGCTAGAGTACTGGCCGAACCCCTAATCTACCTATTCCAGGCTTCTTTGGATAAGGGAGAAGTAGCAGATGCATGGAAAGAGGCGAATGTAATCCCCATCTCTAAGAAGGGCTCCAGGTAGGATGTTGGTAATTATCAACCAATAAGCCTGACCTCAATATTTGGCAAGATATTAGAAGGGGTCATAAAGGACCATATACATATGGATATGCAGCAGAGAGGGGATATTGATGAGGCGCAACATGGATTTAAGCATGGTAGATCATGTTAAACTAACCTCCTGGGATTCTATGAGAATGTCAGTAAAGCCTTGGACGAAGGGAGTCCAATGGATGTTATTTGCCTGGGCTTTTCCAAGGCCTTTGATAACGTGCCACATGGAGAACTTGTGGACGCCCTGATAGAACATGGCATCCAGGGTAACGTAACACATTGGATGAGCTCCTGGCTACATGACAGAAAGCAGAGAGGGACAATCAGGGGATGTAACTCAGGATGGTTGGGAGTAACGAGTGGGGTCCCACAGGGGGGTCTGTTTTGGGTCCTTACCTCTTTAATATTTATATACATTCAATGACAGCCAGAGGGGATGAATGAGAAGCAAAGTTTGCTGATGATACTAGAACTGGCTTCACGGTAAACAACAACTTGGAAACTGCCAGAGTACAGGAAACCCGGATTAAATTGCAGGGCTGGGCACAGGACTCGAGGTTAACTTTTAATGTGAATAAGTGTACGTTAATACACTTTGGCAGAAACAATGCATGGGCTACTTACAGTCTAAATGGACAGATACTAAGGGAAGTTAGTGATGAAAGGGATCTGGGAATTAGGGTCTCAAATTACTTTAAATATAATCAGCATTGTAGCCAGGTGGTCAAAAAGCAGGCAATATATTGAGCTGTATAAATAGAGACATTAGAAGCAGGAAGAGGGAGGTCTTGTTGCCCTTGTATGGGTCACTGGTATGGCCACATATGGAGTACTGCACACAGTTTTGGTCTCCGGGTTACAGAAAGGAGATTATGTCACTGAAAAAGGTTCAGAGAAGGGCTACTCAGATGATTGATGAGGTACAAGGTATGGACTGTCAGGATAGGTTGACCTAATTAGGGATGTATACGTTGGAATATCGTAGGCTATGGTGGAGACATGTGCATGGTCTATAAGGCCCTTACTGATATTAATCTGAGGGAACAGTTGGGATTAAGACTATGAAAACAGCCTTGTCAGACCAGAGCACATCCATTACAGCTAATAAGGGAAAGGTATAGGACTACAAAAAGAAAGCACTTGTTTAGTGTAAGAGTTGTACCAATCTGGGACAGACTGCCATTGGAGGTGGTATCCAGTAGTAGCATGCAGGCTTTTAAAACAAATCTGGAAAGATTCTTGATTGGAAATACCATTCTGAGGTATCAGTAATTACTAGAGGTGAGCTGTATGGACATTAAAAGTCTTCTGAGCTCTGAATAAACCTATAAAACCTATGAATCTCTGATTCCTCTAAACCAAATGAAGAAGCAGGTGGTGAGTCAGAGCTTAGACCATTTGAAACAAATCAAAGCAATTGTTCTGGTTTCCCTGAACAGAGAGGGGCCTGGGATTGTGCTTGATTTATTCTGCAGTCCCCAGGAAGTTGAGGGTGTTCAACCGACTTGGGACCCGAAGCATTTAAGCAAGTTTGTCCACCACACAACATTCAAAATGTACTCCTTATGATCCATCATCTGGTGGTCCAACCAGGGAATTATTTGGCATCCACAGATCTGAAGGATGTCTATTTCCATGTACCAATCCATTAGTCACACCAGAAGTTCCTGAGGTTTGCAGTTCAGGGACAACATTTCCAGTACTGAGCACTCCCTTTCAGCCTGGCAACAGCACCCATGATGTTTGTGAAGGTTATAACTGTGCTAGTGGCACAGCTCAGACAGGAGGGACATCACATATACCCCTGCCTGGATGACACACTCATCTGGGCTCCGACTGCGTGACTAGTGGAGAGGTCAGTGATAAGGACTTTGGAGGTTTTGGAGATACACAGTTTGGTCCTCAATTAGGAAAAAAGCTCCATGATACTGTCTCAGAGGTTGGAGCCCCTGGGGACAGTGTCTCAGATGGATGAGGGAAAGGTACTCCTCTTCTGACCCAGGAAGGAGACCCTAAGGGGAGCTATTCAGTGGTTCAGAACCCAGTCGGTGCTTTCTACTCAAAAGCCTCTCCAGATTCTAGGCCTGATGACTGCAGTGATAAAACTAGTGCTGTAAGCACAGTTTCATATGTGGCTTCTTCAGAATAGGGTGCTGGAGGTCTGGTAACTGACCTTGGAGGACTGCCAGGCTCATATTCTGATATCTTGGTTGGTGCTGCAGTCACTGGCATGGTGGTAGAACCCCAAAACCTTGACAAAGGAACTTTCTTGGAAGCACCAGAGGAACTGTTTCTGATGACTGATCCAAGCCTGCTGGGCTGACGTGTGGTCCTGGACCAAGTCTTAGTTCAGGGGGTCTGGAACCCTGTGGAGTGTCAGCTCCAGATAAACAAGCTGGAAGTGAGAGCAGTGTACCTCACTCTGTTTCACTTTCAGAGTCGGGTGCAGTTCTGGACTGTGAATGTATGGTTAGGTACCATACATAAGCAATCAAGGAGGCATGAGAAGCCAAGGTATAGTAGCAGGAGCGACCAAAGTCCTGCAGTGGGCAGAGAAAAACATTATGGTTCTCTCAGCAGGTCATCTGGCAGAGAACTGAATTTGAAGGCTAAATAGCTAAGTTGAGAGAGGGGGGTCATCCAGGGGAATCCCCAAGCAGGGAGGTAGGAGATGGTGCTCACTCAGAACAGGAGTCCATTAAGGACTGTCCTGCTGAAAGAAGCATGCTGTCTGGCATGAACATTTAGGGCATAATGCTTAACAAATGTGTGCACTGTGCTCCAAGTGGTTATTCTGCAAATTTCAGCAATGGGGCTAGAGCGGATTTCTGCCAAGGAGTGTAGCCATTGCTCTGGTAAAGTGGGCACAAACTTGGCCTTCCAATATGACCTGCACCATGGAGTAGCAGTGGAGAAGGCAAGTCACTGTCTAAGCAGAAAGACACTTAATGGTTCCTGGCTGACCCAGTCAGGCAGCAGTATAGGAGACAAAGAGCTGCTTGGATTGACAGGTGTCCTTGGTTCTATCAATGTAGAATCAAAGGGCTCTTTTTTTTGTAGATTATTGTTCTGCACCTACCAGACCAGGGCATCCTTTGGGTTAACTCACTCGAAATCCGCTTCTAACCGCCCACCTGAACTATTCCACTGATAGGACATCATTTTCAGGATCCTCATCTCTCCCGACCCCAGAGGAGAAGGCCAAGGATCCCAGGGGAAGAGTTGGCTTGTGGTCGGTGTTGGGCGTGTGAAGCATCCTCTCCCGGAGGTTCACCATCATCTCACATGGCTGGAGGAGGATTTTCTGCTTTTTTGTTGGTCTTCCCCTGGGAGTGCAACATGCAATGACATCTGCACATGGCTGCCCTGCTGATGTCTGCCGCATTCCTACCCCAATGTTCTGGCTGGTGGTCCTGCAGTACCCCAATCTCCATCGGGGATCACATGGGCACCAAGCAGCCCCAGGATCCCTCCTCAGGGAGAGGAGAGCAGTCCTCCAGATGTTCAATCCTCTCCCTCCCCTGCCGACCCCCAGCTCCCTGAGTCCGTCTCCGAACCCAGGTCGCTATTGTGGTACGAGGTGTGGGGTCCAGCACCTCAACCCTCAGCATTATCGGGCTGGCCTGGAGGGCTCTTTTTAACAACCAGGGAGTGAAGGGTGTATTCCCCTTTGTTCTGAAAGTTATGTAAGTAAGTGGGCAATACTAAAGGCTAGTTCAAATGGAATTCTGACACCACTTTGTGTAGACACTTGGGTGTGGACATAGAACCATCTCGTCTTTGTGGAAGATGGTATACAGAGGGTCTGTGATCAATGTATGCATCTCAGAGACCCTGCGAGCAGAGGTGATGGCTACTAGAAAAGCCGTTTTCCAGGTGAGGAACTTGAGATCACACAAAGCCAGAGGCTTAAAGGGTTTATGAGTGAGCATGTCCAGCATGAGATTAATATCCCAAGGGGCAACCAGTTTCCTGACCTTGGGCTTTGTGTGCAGAATGCTCTTCAGAAATCTCTTAAAAAGAGGCAGTTGAGCCAGGGTCATGTTCTGGATTGGCTGAAACTGCACAGAGGTGGACCTTTACAGAGAAGTATTGCAGTCCAGCATCTGAAAGGTCTAATGAGTACTCCAAAACCTTGACTGGTGGACACTGGAATGGGTCCATACAGATCTGGGCACACCATTCTGAGAAGCGCTTCCATTTGGCTATGTAAGTATTCCTAGTAGAAGGTTTACATGCAGTCAGGAGAATCTCAGAGACTCTCTTAGAAACTTTGAACCTGCTCACCTCCATCTCTTCAGGAGCCAGGCATGGAGATGAAGGGAGCACAGGTTGGGATGGACCAGGGATCTCTGTGTCAGAAGGTCCATCTGCAGAGGGAGGTGCCTCAGAGGGGCCACTGATAAGTTGTTGATTAATGGAAACCATATTTGACGTGGCCAGAATGGAGTATTCAGAATCATTTTGCCGCCATGAGCCTCTAACCTGAGCAGAACCCTTTGAACTAGAGGAAGAGGAGGAAATGCATACAGAAAGCGATTTGTCCACCATAGCCTGAATGCATCCTGACAAAAAACGCCAGGTTCTGGATTTCTGGAGCAAAATTGAGGCAGTTTTGCATTGAGTGGGGATGCAAAAAGATCCAACCTTTAGGTTCCCGACTCATCAAAAAGAAACTGAATGACGTCTGGAGCTAAGGACCACTCGTGCGGATATGCTTCTGTCAGACTGAGCAGATCTGCCAGATTGTTCCGAGTCCCTGGCAGGTAGACTGCTTGAATCAGAGCATTCTATTCTAGGTACCATTCCCACATTCTCATAGCTTCCCTGCGGAGTGGATAGGAGTGTGACCCGCCCTGTTTGTTGATGTAGTACATCGCTGACTTGTTGTCTGTCTGCAGAAGGATTACCTTGTGACTGATGAAGTCCACTAGGGCTCGAAGGGCATAAAGTACCACCCTCATCTCCAGAACATTGATATGGAAATGAGATTCTGCCAGACTCCAAACTCCTTGGGTGCGATGGTCCTGGCAGTGGGCTCCCCACCCTAGTACAGATGCATCCATGGTAAGAGTTATCTGAGATTCTGGTGGAGTGAAGGGGAGACCTTAAAGAAGGTCTTCCTGTGTCCACCAGAGAAGTGACCAGCACAAAGGTTCCATCATTTTGGGTAGGACTGAGGATGTGTTGATGGGGCCCACTGAGTACTGAGCATCCACTGAGTCGTCATCATGTGCAGGTGAGCTAGAGGGACTGAAGATAGAAGAAGCCATCAAGCCCAGCATCTGCTGCATGAAGTGAGCCTTCACGGAATTGTTGCCCCTGATGAACTGTGACATCTGCAGGATAGCATTGTGTCTGTCCTGTGGAAGGAAGGCCCTGGCATTGGTGGTATCCAAGAGAACCCCTATGAAGAGAAGTTGTTGAGTGGATTGAAGTTGCAGTTTCTCTAGATTTAGCAGAACCCCCATGGAAATCAGAAACTGAGCTGCAGTATTTACTGCTTGTTCTGTGCCCAACCTTGATGGACTTGCAAGGAGTCAGTTGTCTAGGTAGTGAAAGATCTGTAGTCCTAGCTTGTGAAGATGCACTGCGAAAACTACAAAGCACTTTGTAAAGACTCAAGGCACTGAGGATAGTGCAAAGTGCAGGACTCTGAACTGATAGCACTGACCTCAGGCCACAAATCGAAGAACCATGTGATAGCTAGGGTGAACAAGGGTGTGCTGGTAGGCATCCTGCATGTCTAGGAATGCCAGCCAGTCCCACGACTTGAGAAGTGGGTAGAAGGGTTCCTAGAGAGAGACCATCTTGAACCTCTCGTGATACAGGAGCTTGTTCAATTTTCTGAGGTTGAGAATAGAGCTCATGCCACCTATCTTCTTCAGAACCAGAAAATAAAGGGAGGAGAAACCTGTATTGCATTCTGCCAAGGAGACTTCTTCCACTGCCCTGTTTTCCAGAAAGCCTGCTATTTACGAAGTGAGAAGGTTTGACTCAGTAGCTGACAGAGTGTGTTGCCACTTGAGCGGACAATCTGGGGGAAATCTCTGAAAAGTTGAGAGAGTACCCTTTTTGAATAATCCTTAAAACCTACTTGTCTGTGGTGACAGAGTTCCACTGACCATAGAACAGAGTTAGATGCCCTCCCACTGCAATGGAGAGGTCCACCTCAGGCAGCTGAGGCAGAACCGGGACCAGGGTCTCAGAAGGTGGCACTGGGCGCTTTCAGGGCCTGTGCCTTCTGCTGCATTTTCTTTTGTGGATGAGGAGACTGGTGCTTGTTTGAGGCACCTCTGCCTCTTCCACATAAGAGCTGTCTGATACAAAAAAAAAATGATGGTTTTTGTCCCTCTGTGGATGTGTGAGAAGCCAGTCTGGCTGATTTAATAACTGTTATGGTTGTTTGGGAGGCCTCCAGGGATTGCTCAATCTGTTAGCCTAACAGGCAAGTGCCATCAAAAGGAACATTCATCACCTGCTGCTGGGCATCTGAGGAAAATCCTGAAGTCTGCAGCCAGGAATGTTTTCTGATACAGACTTTAGTGGCAGCAGCTTGAGAGGCAGAGTCCTATGCATCCATAGCCGCCTTCAACTGGTGTCTGTTGGATTTTATTCCATGCATAGCAGCCCAAAGTATTTTCTATTTAGGATCAGACTCTGGCAGAGACTCAGCCAAAGACTTAAGTGAAGTCCAAGAGTATACTCATACTGAGAAAAATGTCCTTGGTAACTGGCTATTTACACATTAAGAGTGGCTGCTGCAAAAGCTCTCTTACCGTAGCGTCAGTCTTATGAGATTCCTTATTGAGAGGATGTGCTGTGATTTCCTGAGGCAGGACAGCTTTGACGTTCTCGGCAAGAATAACTAGTGCATCCACAATAAGCTGGGAAGCTAGAATAGGTCTTTCTTTAGGAAGAACGTACTTCCAATCTGTAGACTTGAATACTGAAGGAATAGATGCAGGTCTAGTCCACACTGCCTTGGAAAGGGTTTCAAAGGCTGGAGGAACAGGGAGCATGAGGTTAAGCAGAATTTTAGGAACATGAAGCTACTTGAGATGCATCCACTTACCCAGGTCAAGGGTAGAAGTCTCTAAAGCAAGAGTTGCCTGCACGCTTCTGAGTAATGTCTGAAAGGAGAGGTCCTCCTGAAGGATAGGAGTAGGAACTGAAGGATGACTCTCCAGGCTATAAAAAGCATCCTTGCCACCCTCAGAAATAATGAGGTTGGGGTCAGACTTGTCCCCTTCAGATCTTCTTCAGAAGTGGAAGCAGGAAGAGGTGTGGACCGAGCAAGCCCAAGTCCAGGCCTGGAGATTGGATAGACAAATGACACTGGAACTGGAGCAGGAATTGACACTGGAACTGGCACCAGCCCCACAGGAACCAGCACCAGTAGTGGCACAGAGACCTGCAGCATTGGCACTAGACCAGGTGCTGGTGCCAGAGGCAGTGCCATCTAAGAACCCAAACCAGACCTAGGAGGTGCAACCAGCACTGAAGTGACTGGAGAAGGTACCCGTGCCAGTCTCTGCAAAAACACAGAGTGAGGGAGGGTGGCACTTGGAACCGGCATTGGTGGTGCGGTCATCGTTAAGGGATCAGGATCCGCTTGTGGAGACAAACGCTGTACCTGGTCCAAAGGCTCAGACCATGGCCCCGAGCAACCTAGGCTCGAGGGCCCCAGTACTGGATTCGCAGGAAGGGGCAACTCTGCCAGATCCTGTACCCATTGCTACATAAGAGCTGCCCAGTGGTGAAACTGCCCCCCAGAGGCCCCACAAGAGGACAGGGAAGGGCTCTGGACTTGGGATCTCGAACGACCATGAGCAGAAGCCGTCAGGGAGACTGATGATCCTGGGGAAGCCTCCCGTTCATGGATGTAGAAGACCCCTTGGCAGACTTATCAGAGGGCAACCTTGAGTGGTACCGTTTCTTCCCTTTCTAATGGGAAGAGGAAGAACCCGAAGTCGAGTGGTGCTGGGTCCCCGACTCTGATCAGGAACTTGCCCACTTCTTTTTGTGTTTATGGAAGGACTACCCTCCCTCTTGAACACCGGACTACCCACGGTCAGAACCCCCCCTTCTGGAGAGGGTGGTGGAATGGACTCAGCCTGGCTGCCAGAGCAGCCCTCCAAAGGACACTCCCTACCATCACCAACACTGTCCATGGCTGACTCCATTGTTCAGTAGGGCTGAAGACAAAACTGAAGTTCGAGAATATTACTTTGCCATATAGACACGAAGATCTGACTCCCGGCGGTCAAGTGATGTCATTACTGAAGTGCACTCGATGGTGGGAAAAAAAGAAACCGAGGTGGTTGGAGGGTTAATATTGAGGAAGCCTATGCAACATGAGCCAGACTCGCGGTGCCATGCATGCATGGTCCTACTTCGGCGCAAGCCCTCCTGAAGATTTTTGGCTCCCGCAGGGTCCTAGCAACTACAACTAAGAATCCAGCTGTATGAATAAATTGTGAAGACTTAAGTCCAGGAAGATCCTTTAATTTCTTTACTAGGTCCATAGTATGTCTGACGTGGGACCCGAGACCTGCCATATGTGGTTGTAGGACGTAATCCACATATTCAGCAGGTTTTTGTGTCAAAGATCCCACACCAGGGACTATGGGTCTTACAGGGGAGTCCAAAGGATCTTTATGAATTTTAGGTAGTACATAAAATGTAGGAATAATTGGAAACTGATGGATGACCTCCGCAAACTTGAAAATTGGTCTTCTGTGTGGCAACTGAAATTTAACACCAAGAAGTGTAAGGTCATGCACCTCGGAAGGGGCAACACTAGGGCTGAATATTACTCGGGAGGGAAAAAACCTACTGCCTCAAGCCAAGAGCGTGACTTAGGGGTCATCATTTTAGAAGACTTGAAGGTTGGTGGCCAGTCTGAAAAGGCAGCATTAAAAGCAAACCATATGCTAGGATGCATAGGTAGAGAAATCACTAGCAGATGGAGAGAAGTGGTCCTACCCCAGTACAGGTCATTGGTGAGTCCCCACCTTGAGTATGGGGTCCAGTTCTGGCGACTGTACCTGAAAAAAGATATTGACATGGTGGAAGTCGTCCAGAGGAGGCAACTAAAATGATACAAGGGCTCCCAAGAAAAGAGCTACGAGGACAGACTGGGGGAGCTCAACACGTACTCTCTGGAACAGCGGAGGGCTGGGGGGATATGATAGAGACCTTTAAGTACCTCAAAGGGATAAACAGAGTTCAGACAAATGAGCTGTTCCAGATTAATACATCCACAAGGACTCGCGGTCATGGTCTGAGGCAGGGGGGTTTCAAGAGCAACAAGCGCAAGTTCTTCTTCACTTAGAGAGTGGTTGTGCAGTGGAATGGGTTACCTGAGGAGATGGTAGAAGCCAAGATGGTTAGGGAATTCAAGAACATGTGGGATAGATACAAAGAGATTGTGACAACATAGACAGGGAGATGGTGGGGGGGTAGTCCAAAACATGGGCAGACTAGATGGATCAATGGTCCCCATCTGCTGACACATTCTATGTATCTATGTAAACTCCACTTCCAAGAATCCCACTGTCTCCCCGAGATCCATTTTTCTTCTGAGGTATTTTCAATCAAATGGCACAATTCTATTTATAAAACGGCATGAGAATATCTAGAAATCTCATTGGCCAAGAGACATCAGCTGACCATACATTAAATCTCTATATACGCACAGTCATCTTGGTCCTAAACCACATCACACAATAATCAAATCAGTCCTCCTACAACAAGTACTATTTTCCATCAGTCCCCCCTACAATCAGAAGTAAAAATTACTCAGCTTAGTAATGTTGTTTCTTCTAATGGAGTCTTGCTGTATTCTGACATATGCAGTTAGGTCCTGCCTTTCAACTGCCGCGGAGAACAAAGAGTTAAACTTTCCATGGCCAGTATGGAATGTTCACCGCGAGCTCGGTTGAAGCCCCTGTCTGCTGTTGTTTAAACTCCAACCATCAGATCTTTATGAGCAATACTCACTAGAAGTTCTGTATGGAAACTGTAAAACTCAAAACTAGCCAACTGGCAACTATATCTACATAAAAGAGTTTTTTGGTTTCAAGCAAAGACTCAAGTCAGGAAACCCAAAACACAGAACACATCCCAAAACACAACACTCACCCAAAATAAAAGAGGGTGAAAAAAGGACACCCCTAGGGTGCCAACACTGCTCTGCCCACCCACATCCCAAAAACTAGGTTCTGAGAGGGGAGGCGGGGGGGGAGGTCAGAATACAGCAAGAATCCATTAGAAGAAACAACATTACTAAGGTGAGTATTTTTTTCTTCAAACAACATGAAGTCTTGCTGTATTCTGACATATGCAGACTACCAAGCAGTACCTCCATGGAGGAGGGACAGAACCTACTTTGGAAACAGGCTCTGAAGTACTGCTGTGCCAAACCGAGCATCACTCCTAGCCTGGATATCCAGACAGTAATGCTTGGTGAATGTATGGACTGTTTTCCAGGTGGATGCTTGACAGATTTCTAAGATAGGAATATCCCTGGCAGCAGCCAGGGAAGCAGCTGTACCTCTAGTAGAGTGAGCCCTCTGGCCTGAGGGTGGAGTTCTACCCAGTTTTTCATAGCAGAATTGTATACAAGAAACAATCCACTTGGCAATAGATCTCTTAGTGGCAGGTTTGCCCTTACCAACCTCTCCATATGTGAGGAACAACTGGAGGAACTCAAAACTGTGACCCTTGGTGCGCTCTATGTAGTAGTTGAGGGACCTTTTAACATCTAAGCTGTGCAGCCTCCTCTTTCCAGAGGAGGAATGGTCAGTGAAGAAAACAGGGAGAGACATAGACTGGTTGAGGTGGAAATCTGAAATCACTTTGGGCAAAAACTTCCTGTTAGTTCTTAGGACCACTTTATCTCTATGGGAAGAGATGAAATCAGGTTCCACTGACAGGGCTTGCAATTCACTGATTCACCTGGCAGAGGTGATGGCCACTAAAAACACAGTTTTCCAAGTCAAGTACTTAAGCTCTGCAGAGGACAAAGGCTCAAAGGGGGGTTGCATAAGCTGAGCAATGCAAACATTAAGGTCCCAAGCAGGAGCAGGGTCCCTAAAGGGGGGATTGGTGTGCAGCAATCCCTTGAAGAACTTACAAAACACAGGATGGGCTGACAGAGGGGAAGGCTTGCCTACTGTCAGGAAAGCAGAAACAGCTGCCAAATGCACTTTAAGTGTAGCTGGCCTAAGGCCTAGGCCATTGAGATGGACCATATAGTCCAGAACCATAGGCAACCCAGCAGAATCTGGAGAAATATTCTTCTTAGAACATCAAATAGTGAACCTTTTCCATTTGGAATTGTAAGTCTTTCTGGTGGAATGCTTTCGAGAAGCCTTAAGGATATCCAGAACCCCTTGGGAAAGATGCAGGTCAGCAAACTCTAACTCTTCAAGAGCCATGCCCTGAGATTGAGAGGCCAAAGGTTCGGGTACCAAATCCTCCCCTGAGAGGATGTCAACAGGTTGTAATTCCTGGGAAGAGACAGGGGAAGGTGGACTGCTAAGGACAGCAACAGGGGGTACCAGGGCTGTCTAGCCCAGTCTGGAGCAATCAGAATCACTTTGCATGGCTGTGACCTCATCTTGACTAACACTTTGAACAGGAGAGGGAAAGGGGGAAAAGCATACAGAAATTTCCCTTCCCAATTCAGGATCAGAGCATCTATGGGGACTGAGCCCAAGACTGGGGGTCTGCAACAAAAGAGAGGAAGTTAGTGATTGTCTGGGGCTGCAATAAGATCTATCTGTGGAGTGCCCCATCTCGAGAAAATCACTTTCAAAACTAGGGGATCTAGGGTCCATTCGTGATGGTCCTGGGATATTCTGCTCAGAGCATCTGCTAGGACATTGTCCTTCCCTGGGAGGTGAACTGCTATCAGAGAGGTTTGCATGGAATAGGCCAGGGACCACAACTTCATTGCTTCTGTGCACAGGGCCGTAGACCGAGTGCCTCCCTGCTTGTTGATGTACCACATGGTGGTGGTGTTGTGTGTTCTGACCTGGACCACCTTGTTCTGTACAGATTTGGAAAAGGCTTGCAGTGCCAGAAACACTGCTCTGAGCTCCAAGAGATTGATGTGAAGCAAAGATTCCTGAGGTGACTACAGTCCTTGGGTGGTAAGATCCCCCAGATGGGCTCCCCAGCCCAGCAGGAAAGCATCTGTGGTGAGTATCACTGAATCAAACTGAGTGACAAAAGGAATTCCTTGTCTCAAACTGTCCTGATCCTGCCACCATTGCAAGGCCTGGATCAGGGTTCAAGTCACTGGGACTAGCTTGGTAAGGGAATCCTTTCTTTGGGACCAGAAAGCTTTTAAGTGGAACTGAATGTCCCTCATCTGGAATCTTGCTCCTGGGACCACTGCTGTGGAAGCTGCCATGTGGCACAGAAGCTGAAGGAAATGCCTTGCTGGTTGAGACACCTGTAGGGTGAATGAAGAGGCCAGTTCCATAAGGGTCCTTGCTCTGTTCAGGGGAAGGAAGGCTTTTGCCCTTACTGTATCCTGCTCTGCCACTATGAAGGTGAGGAACCGTACTGGTTCGAGAACTGACTTTGGAAGGTTGAGAAGGAAACCTAAGGAAGTAAGCACTTGCTGAGTTATTTGCAAATGTGATTTGACTTGGTCTGGAGACTGACCTACTATGAGCCAGTCCAAGTATGGGAAGATGGAGATCTTTTTTCTCCTTAGGAAAGCAACCACTACTGCCAGGCACTTTGTGAAAACCCTTGGGGCTGATGTTAGGCCAAAGGGCATTGCTCTGAATTGATAGTGGCCTGAGGGCAACTCCAACCTGAGGTACTTTCTGTGGGAGCACCTGATGGGAATGTGAAAATAGGCATCTTTGAGGTCCAGGAAGGCTAGCCAGTCCCCTGGCCTTAGAGAGGGAAGGGTTATTCCCAGAGTCACCATTTTGAACTTTGGTTTTAAAAGGTGTTTGTTCAGATATCTTAGGTCCAGGATGGGCCACCATTCTCCTGTCTTTTTGGGGGTTAGGAAGTACCTGAAGTACAATCCTTTGCCCTTGTGTAGGGTGGGAACCCTCTCATAGCTTGAAGGGAAAAAACTTCTGCCTCTAAGGCAAGGGTCTCTGATGGATTTGCAGGTGGAAAGGATCTGGTTCTCACCTTGGGAAATTTTTTAAAGCGGAGAACCAGTCCCTGGCTTACTACTTCCAGGACCCACTTGTCTGATGTCAGAGACTTCCAGTCCTGGACAAAGTAAGCCAGCCTGCCCCCTACTGGTATTGGAGAATTGGCCCGGGAGACCCATCAAGGTGTCTGCTTGGCAGGAGCTTTAGGCTGAGGGGTGGATGCAGGCCTGCTCATCCCCCGTCTGCCTCTCCTTCTAAAGTATCCCCTCTGAGAGTAAGAAGAGGAGGCCTGAGCTTGGTAAAATGGCCTTTGGAAAGGCCTGCCCCTGCCCCTGGACTGCTGCCTTTGAGGAGTAGCTTGCCTTTCTTTGGCCTGAGCACTCCTGTAAGTGGTCCTGTACTTGTCCATCTTTTTCATGTAGTTCTCTGTCTGCTCCCCAGATAATTACCAATAACAGGGAAATCCATGGCCTTAGCCTGGGTATCCTGTGATAGGCTAGTACATCTGAGCCAAGCCATCCTCTGAAGAGCCACAGATGTAGCCATGATTCTTGATGAAACATCATTGGAGTCCACAACAGCATGAAATTGCACTTTGGATGCCTCAATCCCATCTGCAGCCACCTGCTCCAGCTCCTTGGCAAGCTGGTCAGGGGCCTGTTTAGCCAGAGCCAGCACAGTGTCCCACCTGGACTTCTAGTATCTAGCTCTGTAGGCTATATAGTTAGCCTGCCTGAGTCCCAAAGATGCTGCCATGTACTGTTTCTTTGCCATGGCATCACTCCTCCTGGAGTCCTTATCTGGGGGGGGTGTGATGCCAAGGGGATATTTGCCTTATCACAGGCAGCAGCCTGCACTACTCCAACATGGCTGCATTGCTGGGAAAGGAACTCCGTGTCTGAGCCTGAAAGAGTATACCTCTTGTCCATTCATCTGTCCACCGGAGATTAGGAGTCTTAAGAATTTTATGTGTCTGTTTCCCAAAGGATTTGTGGAGGGGAATAGACAGTCTTCTGGACTCTGGGATGTCCATCTTTTCAACAAAATCAGGCTCCTCCTGATCCTCTACTGCTTCTTCCACAGGAAGCTGGAGGGTCTCAGCTACTTTTTTGTAAAACATAAAGTGAGAAGGGGACTCAGAAAGCTTAGGAGGAGAAACACCTGAAGGTCTGTCTGGGGAGATGTCCGGGTCAATAGGCACATCCAGACTTTCATAATTACCATCATCATCCTCATACTCTCCCTCCTCCTCACCTGGTTCATAAAATTCTTCCAAGGTGTAATCTGGAACCGGGGGAACTGACCGAATCGAACCCCTGCTAGATGGTGCCGGTTCGTCCGGAACCGAAATAAGCGATTGCACTATTCTTATCGCCTTGGCTATCTCATCGGCAGTCGGAGTATGAATTTCTGGGGCCGAACTGGACGATTTATCTTTTCTTTTCCTTTTTACTGGAGCTGACTCCTCAGAATCGGCTCTCATTTTGCCCGAAGAAGTATCGCCCTGGTCAGAGGGCACTCCTTCTGGTTCGGTCGGAACTGAACTGGGCTGGCCATCTGGGTCAGCGGACTTCTCAGCCTCCCTTTCCCTCAGTCTACCTAATCTCTTTTCCAGGGTAGATTTAGGAAAATTCTTACAAATTTGGCAATCTGAATCGAGGTGGTCAAACCCCAGACAATAAACACAGGTGGTGTGGGGATCAGCCTTAGCAAAGACTTCCCCACACACACTGCAGTGTTGAAACCCAGTGGGCCTGGTTTTTTTCTTGGGTTTCTCAGACATGGCCAATTCTAACCAAAACTTACCCTTTTTTCGGCAATCTGCCAGGCAAGACTCCCCTATCGGTTCCTGGACGTGTCACGGGTCTTGGAAAAAAACGTAATAAAAATCTGCTTTTTTTTTAGAACCGATACGGACCGGTTCCCACACTCTAAGTAAATACACAAACTTTTTTACCTGAAACTGATCAGTTCAGCCGAACCGATCCACAATTTACAAGTTCCACACAGAAACTATAAAGAAAAACTATCTAGTACTCACGGTACCACAGACAGAGACTTAAACCAACAGATCAGTAGCAGCAATTCGGTAGAAACCGAGCAAAAAAACGACACTTTAACCAACTTTTTTGAACCGAGCAAAGGAGAAATCTCTGGAACAACTGTTCAGTGAGGTGGAGTAAAGAATCTGATGGTTGGAGTTTAAACAACAGCAGACAGGGGCTTAAACCAAGCTCACGGTGAACATTCCATGCTGGCCATGGAAAGTTTAACTCTCTGTTCTCCGGGGCAGTTGAAAGGCAGGACCTAACTGCTTATGTCAGAATACAGCAAGACTTCATGTTGTTTGAACTGATTTTCCATCACAAATGTGGCTGCTACCTTTACACTGTAAAACCTTCTACTGGGCCCTAAAAATAAAACTACCTTAAATAACAAATAAATCAAATTAATTAAATGTTTTTTCCTTGATCATCACACTCTCCTTACACACATAAACAATTTAAAAACAGTAAGTATTGCTTATAGTTTTCATTACAACTGTTTCTTCTCTGACAGTGAAAAATCCCCCTTCTATCTTTACCATGCTCATCAGGGAAATCTCTTCTGCTTTCCCTGACTGTGAGATAATTGATTCTGTGGCTTTAGAATAGGCCATTGTGTGTGTATATGCAAGCAATAATACCCAACAGGGTGGGCGGTATTTGGCAATACCGGACCACCCAGGGGCTTAATGAGGCCCGATGCCGCAGGTGGAGGGCCTTATAGCCCCTGGAATGCCCAGTATTGCCCATACCGCTCACCCTGGAGGGTATTATTGCACTTAGAAAGTGGGCTAACATTCATATTTTCATTTTAAGAAATAAAAAGTGCAAGGAGAACAGTAAATGATTTGTATCAATGATAGTAAAGTTGTTTTTAATGTAAAATAGTCCCTCCACTGGCACACTTTGGAATAAAGAGCTCTGCAGTCTATTGCTTCCCTCCTGAGACGTTCTTTTTTTATTTTTTTGTTTAGTTTCTTAACCAGAAGTTCTCCTCTTCCCCAAGTCCACAAACTGAATTGTTACACTTTGGAGACTATTCTGCCCCCCCACCTGTGGTCTTGTTTGTTTGTTTTTGCCGACATGCATCCTGATGTTATTTATTGCATTAATGTTGGAGTGATTATATTTTCAACTATAATATGGAAAGCACATCCAGGTAAGGAATGGCATGGTGGAGAATCACTGGCGGGGGTGCTTAACAATGGGAGAGGGTCACGGGAAAAAGATTGCTCTGGGAGGTTGCTATTCTTAAGATGGGACATGCTGCAGCTGCAACTCGGAGTTTTTATTTTTTGCTAACAGCCCTATGTTAGCACCCTCCTCCCCCCCCCAGAATCAGGAAAGGGCAGTGCTGTATGAAATCAGGCAACAGATGAGAGAACAGGTAAATTTTTTTATAAAATACTTAAACAACAGGGGAAAGACAAGAGGATGGTGGAGCGTGAGCCGCTTGGTAAGGAGAGCATTTGGTCTAGAGACTCAGGCACGAAAGCAGGGACGAGAGACTGATACTGTTAAGTGTGGTTATACTCTGTATCACCAACTGCTAAGTAACTACTGGAGTTTATGTTCTTTTGTTGCATAAATATGCTCAGTTTTACATTTGTTAGGTTTCGGTCAGAGGAGTGTGTGAGAGGTTACCAAGTGGCGTCAGAAGCATTGGTTATTAGTGTGGTGTGCTGTAAGATCCACAACTGATCTTTATTTACAAATATTTTTTCTTCATTTATTAAATTAGGTGACTGGCAAGTGTAGTGACTACTATTTCACGGTGTTGGTGGTGGGAGGAGACCTACTCACTCGCTGTTTGAAAAAATGCCGGCAGTTTGAATCGTGTGCCCAGTTCTTCAACCAATAAGGAAGCAGGCTGGGCACAATGACACTTGGCTCAGCATGAGGCAGGTTTGGTCTGGCACTTTTTATTTGCTGGGTGTCTACTGAAAGTTAATGTACCCCCCTGGCAGGGGTACTAGCTAATGAGAGCCCAGCAAATAAAAAGCCCATTTTCTAAAGTATGCTAGAAGAGGAACATTCTGCCAGTGTAACTGAGGAGAATTTTGAATCCCTGTATTCCAGGTAAACATTCCATGATGAGCATTCCATTTCTTGAATGTGGGGAAACACAGAGAAAAAAAACAGAATGAAGATAGTAAGCAATAATACTATATAAACAAAGAGAATTGGTGGTAAATGACTCACCCTGCTGTTTAGCTTTTAGGACAGAGCAAGTAGTTTGTGATGCTGACAGTGAGTGTGGCAGTTTTGAACCACGACTATGCTTGCAGTATCAGGCAACTGAGAAGTCTCTGTTATGGCTTCCTTTTAGTTTTGTCTACAGAGAAGAGAATGAAATGAAGTAAGGGGGCTATGTGTCATACTTGGAATGAGGAAAACAGTATTTGTGAATTGTTGTAGCTGACAGGGGAATATGAAGCTTAAGTGGGCTTGGAGGCACACACAGTATAACACTACTTTAATCTAGCACCAATAGGCGGAAGGACTGTTTTATGTTAAAAGTACAGACTCACTCACATTGTTACTTGTTTAAAAACGTGTTTCAAAACAAAAAAAAAAACTGCTTCTAAAAATAAAGGGTCATTTTATAAGTGCAATGAGACACTCCGGGGTTGTGCATTACAGTGTGATAATTGCACTCCTAGGGACAACCGGCACTCGGCCTTTAGCCTCATGCCTAACTATGCCCCTAGGACTGTGGTTATCACATCATAATGCACACCCCATTGTGCCTTATTGCTTACTTGATAAGTAGCAGTGGGATCAACTGATAGTTTTCATAACTACCCTCTGCCTGTAGTAGCTCATTTACCTTTGTTACATACATTCCTTCACCCATTAGCACAATGTTATCTCCCTTGTCAGAGGGCTTAATTACTACATTCAGAAGTCACTACCATTGCTCTAATGCTTTCCTTTGTGACAAGGAGAGGTTGCCATATTTGGTAGTATGAAAATTCATATATGTTTGTTCCATCTCTGATGTTACCAATTTTTCAAAAACATCAACTGCAGCGTTAGTAATCTGGGGACTAAAGAGATTTCAGTTTAAATTTACCTTTTCTGTCAGGCACATAAATCCCATGTTCAGTACACGTATCCTCTCAGATTATTCTCTGCTAAAAGTTCATCAAAATATATTTCATGAATTAAACCAATGTAATAACTGAGAGCTGCTTTTTCCTATTGGGAAACCCAGTTATAATTTGCCATTATAACCTGCAGGTTATAACGGCACACACACAAAAGGTTTCCCTCGTTGTAGGCACACACAAGACAATCTTGTGCCGAGAGCGCATTTTTCTCACCTCAACACTGAGCACTGTGCACTGATGGAACTCTGCCAAAACACAAAATTAAATGCCAGACTGTCAAAAAGACTCACCCTGCTATCCCTGTTTTGGTTCACAAAATAAAAAAAGTAGAAATGGACATTGTGGTTCTGTAAACCCGCACCTTGACCCAACCATAACTGACATTGCTGTTGCTATTGTCTTCATTGCCCTAATCTCTTCAGCAACTGGGACCATAAGTATATCTAAAACAAAAACTAAATTTTGAAAGAAAATGGAACTGTTACATTAAATGAAACAGAGACAGAGGGTCTGCATGGCTACAGACAGCATGCACAGCAGCACCATGTAGAGGAGAAACAAAATCACATTACACAAAATCAAATCTTGTGAAAACAGCTCCCAGCAATTACACAAAATAAAGCAGCGGGAAGAGTGCAAAACTCGAATTTTATGCGCACCTTCACTGTGGGATGCTACATAAACCCTGAGGGCGAGGGATTTATGTAGCATCCCACACCTCAAGCATGCATAACATTTTTGTTACAGTATGCACTCCTCCCCATGCATTATTCTGTATATTACGGTCCATGACAATGTTTTTTTTTTATTTTAGCTTTTGTTGACCGGGTAAGTGCACTAGACAAATCCTGCCTATTTTCAGGCACGACCTGGGGAAGGGGGAAACAGATGAATGCCAACTGACCTTGAACCAGATTAAGCTGTTGGTGGTATTTTTAGTGAATGAGGGAAATTTGGCCAGGACACCAGGGAAATTCCCCTACTCTTTTCGATAAGTGCCATGGGATCTTTAACATCCACCTGAACTACCACCAATCCAGGCAGATGGGACCTCGGTTTAACGTCTCATCCGAAAGACGGCACCTCAGAAATGCAGCACCCCTCTCATGCTGCATTACAGTGTCAGTACTGGGATATTAACCCAAGTGCCAGATGTGGGAACTGAACCCACAGCCCTCTGATCTCCCGGCCTCAGAGGCGAGTGTGCTACCTACTGAGCCACTGACACTGACTAAATGTCATGTATCCAATGTATCCTAGTGAATAGTCAGGTGTTGTTCCATTTGCCAAAACTTCTTCATTAGTGGTCAGCTCTAATGGAGTTTGTAGTGATCCAGTATCCAGAAGGAAATTATCTTCCTGGGATTGTCCACATTCCACACTAGGATAATTATAACACATATCTGTTCCTTCTTTTCTGGATGCAAAAAAAAAATTCTGATAAGTTTGTACATACCCACTTTTATGTTAAAGAGGTCAGTCATGGGCATTGGAATAAAAGAAAGTCCATGTGATACTTGTTCCTGAACTTCTGCTATTTATTTATTTGAATAATCGGAATTACAACCTTTGAGCTAAAAGCTCCTTTACAAAGGATCCTCGTCAGAACATGGGCAGGGGAGCATAAACAGGAGTAGTTAAGACAGTGGCAGCCAGAAGGCATTGTCAGATAACAATAAATAACAAATAGTAATCACTAACAGGAAACTACAGCAAGGCATAGCATAAGGTAATTGAAGGCAAAGCATAACACAATCACTGAACAGGTGCAGAGTACAAGGAGATACAGTTCCCATAGCAGCATCGAAATAAAGTGCATCAGTCTACAAAGCTTAACGTGTAATTAAGATGGAGGCAAATACATCAGTGTCAATATCCTAAACAGTAGGGTCATATAAAGAATCCGGAAGGAGACAGGGGTGAGGGATGGTATAGTGAAGGTTGTAGAGGGTACCCCGGGGAGGAGAAAGGGAGCAGAGGGGTACAGGGCAGGTAAAACAGGCAGATGGAGGAACCTTGTGGTTCAGTAAACAGTAAAGGGTGGTTAATGGTGTTGCCCAGGAGTGCTGGGGCTACTAACATCAGTATCAGGTGTGACAGTAGCAGCGTTAAGGAGGGAAAATAGTATTCTGAAGTGCGGACTTAAAGGGGCCTAGAGGAGCGAGGCTAGTGGTGGAGTGGTGGAGCTCATTTAACCAGGCAGTAGCCCTGACTGCAAAGACTTTTTTACCCAGGACAGTTCTCCTGAATGGGACTGCTAGGGCTTGTTTAGTGACACTTCTTGCAGCATGTTTAGAAGGTGTGAGGTGAAATAAAGCTTGTATGGAGGGGGGGAGCAAGTCCAAGGAGGGCCTTCTTCCTTAAAAGGCAGGAGTGAAGCTTGATGCATTCCAGGAGAGGAAGCCATTTAGTCCTAAATGTATAGGTCACACATATGTGTTAGGCAATCTACACGTAAGACAAATCTGCAGTCTTTATTGAGGGTTGCATGGACTCTGAGTAGGCGCATATCCAAGGCCACATCATAAATCATGTTTCCATAGTCCAGGAAGGGTAGTACTGTTCCAGTTTTAGAAGTTTATTGTTCTAGGAATTATTACCTTTGAGCCAATGGCTCTTTTACAAAGGTTCCACATCATCAGTGTACAAACAAACAAGACATGTTACATAGAATGGTCAGCAATTTATAAAGGTTTCAATAAGTCAGTATAATACAGTACATCCAAGGAAAAAACCAAAAACATTGGAGGAATGGTCAAAGGTGGGAAGGGTAAGAGGAGATATGGGGAGGGGAGCAGACTTAGAGTAGTTAGAGGTACTCAGATGCCGTTGTCAAGAAAGGAGCAGAGGAGGAGGATGAAAAACAGTAAAAACAGCCATGAGGGAAGAATCATTAGTCAAGGCAGTCACAGGAGCTAGAGTTCGAGAGGAGAGAGTAAAGCATAGATTTGACAGCTCCTAGTGAAGTGGAGGATGTAATGGGTGAGCTCAGGGCATTGTACCAGCTGGGGCACGATAGGCAAAAGATCTTTGGCCCTGTGTGATCCGGCATCTGGGGACCTGGAGAGGCTGGTGTTCCGATCTTCTGGTGGGACGGATGCTGGTATTCGGGCAAAGTAGGTCTTGGATACATGGCAGAGTAAGGCCCAAGATGGATTTTTTTTGCCATCAAGCAAGTGAGGTACCTTATGCAATTTGAGAGTTGCAACCATCCTGTTTCAGTGTAGAGCTCACATGTATGAGTACGTCTTTGCGCTCCAGTGAGCAGCCGACAGGCCTTGTTTAGGGTGATTGTGATGCGCCTTAGCGCGGTGGTAGTGGCACAGCCATAGATAATTAAGCCATAGTCTATGATTGAGATGACAGAGCTTTGGATGGCAATCTTCAGCGCAGCTTGGGTAAGGAATTGCCGGTTTCAGAACAGGATACCAATGCGCTGGTTCACCGTTTTCTCTGTGTTATCAATGTGGTTCGCAAAGGTAAGTCCTTGATCAAAAGTGATTCCAAGGTATCTAAATGTTGACACTTTTTCAAGGGTATTTCCTGGCTGTGTTTTGATAGTGAGTGGAATTTGTCTTTTTCTGTTTTGTGGACAGGAGAAAAGCATGGATTTTGTTTTTTTGTGATTTAGGACCAGCTTGTGATCTAGGAACCATTTTTCAACATTGGAGAAAGCAAGTTGCAGGCTCTGGAGTAAAGATTTTGGGTCCTTATGAGAGGAGAGAAACACGGCATCATCAGCATAAAGGATTATTTGTTCTGGGCAGGATTTGGGGAGAGAGTTTAGGAAAAGGCTGAAGAGGAGGGAGCCTAGGATTGACCCCTGTGGGACACCTGAGAGGACCGGTTTTGAGTCTGAGAGAACTTCTGAGATTTTTACTGATTGAGAGCGTTGGGCCAGTTAACTTTTAACCCAGGCACCTGATCCTTCTGAGAGCCCAAGACTGTGTAGTTGTGTGATAAGTAAACCATGGTGAACAGTGTCAAATGCCTTTGTTAGGTGAATGAAAACAGCTCTGGTTTGATATCCTTTGTCCAAGGCAGTGTGAATTTCTCCTGAGAATTCCAGCAGGGCAGTCGACATACTGTGACCTTTCCTAAATCCATGTTGCTGCAAGCAGAGTATGTTATACTTATGTAGGTAGTCTGAGAGTTGGTCAGCCACAATGCGTTCGAGGGTAGGGTTACCACCTTTTAAGAAGCCCAAAGTGGGACATTTCCTACTGAAATGTGATTTTTCGCAGGACAGTATGTAACCTTGACCAATACAGCAGACTTGTTTTCTGTAAATAATCAGAATTAAGACTAAGTGTTGTAGTTTTTTGGTTGTTTCTACTGTTTCTTATTATTTTAAGGTGTTTTAGTTAAGATATTATAGTTCTTTGCAACATTTAGAGGAAAATCAAAGATACTTTTTTCTTAGTATAATGTCAGGACATGTAGCATTCTTCATGTTTTTCCGCAGGACACAGCTGCCAAAATCAGGACTGTCCTGCGAAAACAGGGACAGGTGGTAACCCTATTAGAGGGCCTTGGAGAGGGGTGGAAATATAGATATAGGTCGATAGTTTCCTGGTAGGGACTTGTCGCCACTTTTGAACACTGGTGTGACTATAGCAGACATCCATTTGCTGGGAAATTGACTTAGGCAGAGGGAGAGATTGAAAAGTTTGGTGAGTGGGTGCACCACCTCTTCCAGGGTAAGGGACATAATTTTAAGATCAATAGTATCATTGCTTGCTCTGGATTTAGAGATAGCCTTTTTTATATATTTGTAGACTTCATGTGCCTTAACTATTTTGAGGTGGAAAAGCGGTTGGTCAGGTGAGGCAGTAGGAGATGTTGGTTTTGGAGAGTCCGTGTCAGAGAAGAAGTCCGGTGGGAGGACCCCACTGAGGTCAGTGAAGGTTTTATTTAAAGCCTTTGCCATGACCATTGGGTCTAGGGTAGTGGTTCCATTGACAGTCATTATAGTGGGAGAGGATTTGGACTGCTTACCCGTGATATTTCTGATGTTGTCCCAGAATGATCTCCTGTCACCCCAGGAGTTTGCGAGGGCATTTTTGAAATAGGAGCTCTTCATTAGTTGGATTTGTTTGGTACATTGGTTTCATGCCTGTTTATACTTCTGGATATCCGTTAAGGAGCCTGTGGCTCTGGCTATGGCTCAGAGGTGGTCCCGAGCATTGAGTTGGGCCAGTAGTTTGGCCATAAGCCAGGGATTTGAGAGCGCTTTGATTTTACGCTTTTTTACTGGTGCGTAGGTGTCGCAGGCAGTATTGAAAGTTGTGATAAAATAATCTAGGGCTGCGTCGACATCTAGAGTATTGTATAATGGGGACCAGTCTTGCTGTAAAAAATAGATCTTGAGCTTATTAAGGTTTTCATGGGGTAACACTCTGCTTGAGATGGTTTTTGGAGGTGGTTTTAGGAACTTATTTGTCCAAGTACAGATCACAGGGGAGTGGTCACTGAGAGAGTCCGGGAGAACAGCTGTGTTTTTTATGTGGGCTGGGTGGCTAGCAAGGATCCAGTCAATGAGAGTGCAAGTTCCAGTTTTGTAGTTTTTTTCTAGTGGGGGAGCTCACCATCTGCGTTAGGTTAGCTGCAAGGATGGCATCCTTGAGGACCCAACATCTGATGCGAGCCAATTTATGTTAAAGTCACCAAGGGGAAGGAGCTCAGTGTCATGTGGTTGCGATCTTACAAATTCAAGAACAGTCTGTAGGCCGGACCCTGGATCTTTAGGAGGGATATAGACAACGGCCAGAGTAAGCACTTTATTTTGGGCACCAAGTAGTAGCTCGATAGGGAGAAACTGCACTGAGGAGTTTGTGGTGGAAAAGCAGACAGGGTGGCTAGAGAGGTTGTCCTTAATGTAAATAGCACAACCCCCACCCCATTTATTAGTCCTGTCCAGTCTGAAAATATTGTAGCCTTGTAGTGAGATGACATGGTCTGGAGTGCTTGGTGTCAACCAGGTTTCCACAATGGCTAGTATGTCGGGATTGTGTTGACTGGCAAAGACTTGAAGGGATGGCAGTTTTGGAAGGAGGCTACAGATATTTAAGGTGGTGATGGTGAGACCCCCCCTCAATTTTTGCAAGATTTGTTTCCCTGTTAGAAACAGGGCCAGGGTTTGAATGGACACTTCCTGACATCAGAAGGAGGAGGAGCAGGAGTTTAAGGGACATCTGCAGCAACTCATAGTGTTACTTGAAACGCCTCTGTTGCTTGTTAGTTTGAGTACAGCGTAGTCGTTTAGGGTCCCAGTGTACGGTAATGGCTAGGAGCAGGTGTTGATTTGTCAACTTTTCAGTGGCGTAAACTGTCATTTGCACCCAGTCCTTTGTGGGAGGCTGCCACAAGTGAGGGTAGGGAAGATTTGCCATGGTGCCAGGCTGCTGGTATCGAGCTTGAATGGTTAGTGTGAGAGGTAACCACAAGGAGCCTGGTCTCAGGAGTGAGGCAGAAATTGAGTCTCTAAAGGGCCCCTAGTGTCCTGTTGGCTGCATTGGTGATATTGCGAACATGTTCATCAAATAAGAGGGACTTGTCTATTGTGATGCCAAGGTAGCAGAAGGATGACACCTGTTCCAAGATGGTGTTAGGGGTTACAGGTAATTGAGAGTGGTGTAGTAGATTGCCTCATTTGACTCCTGGCAAAGAGCATTACCTTAGTTTTTTTTTGGCTGTTGAGCACTTGCATGCTATCACTGAACCAATTCTGTAGGAGGTCAAAGTTGTACTACAACTCCCTAATAAGCGCTTCTTCACTGGTGTTTTCGGAGAAAATGACTGTGTTGTCTGCATACAGCAGGATCCTAGAGGTGGGGCAAGCATCTAGGAGGTTGTTCACAAAAGAGGCTGAACAGAAGTGGGCCTAATGGTGAACCCTGCGGACCCCAACTGTGACATCACAGGACTCACAGATTGCACTGCTGATTTTGACTTTCTGAGATCACCTAGATAGGTAGATTGAAAACCAACTGACCACAGTGGGAGACAGCCCTAGGCAATTTAGCCTGTGGAGTATTAGCTGATGATCTACAAGGTCGAAGGCCTTGGTCAGGTCTATAAAGATTGCCCCAACCAGGTGGCCCTGGTCAAGAGCCTCATGTATGCAACCAGTGAAGTCCACTAGTGCGGTATTGGTGCTATGCAGCTTGCAGAATCCATGTTGTTGAAGGGAGAGGTTATATTTATGCAAATGGTCCGTAATTTGATCGCCAATGATTTTTTCCAGTGCTTTAGAGAGCAGTGATAAGATAGAAATGGGTCTGTACTTGGATATTAGGGATCAATCACCTCCTTTATGCACGGGAGTGACAAGAGCAGTTTTCCAGATAGAGGGGAAAGTGGCCAGGCAGTGGGACAAGTTGAACAGCTTAGTGATGGGAACAATGACCTCAGGTAGGGTGACAGATATCAATTTCATATCTATACAATCGCCTCCTAACCTTGTTTTTCCCAGGACTTTGGTGAGGTATTTTCTTGTTTCCCCTGATGGTTATTTGGTGAAAATAGAAGACTGGGCAAGTCTTAGTGTTGGTAGTGGGCAAGAGGTCCATGGCCTGTGCATCATCATTAGGGAGAAGCCGGTCTCGGGGGGAGGACTGTGCTGTAGTCCATTAAGGCCATATTAAAGACATTGGCCATTGTGGCTTCATCAAGGATGATATCATCATTGAGGTGAAGCATATATGGTGGGGACCTATCACTTGTTCCAATGAGGTTTTTAAGTGAGGCCCAGAACTTCTTACCATCCCGAGCATTGTGACTGCCATTTTTTGTGGTACATGGCCTAGGCCTGACAGATTGCCAAGTGTACTTATTCCAGGCCACTTTATAGTTTTGGACATCCATTAGAGTCCCTGCTGCCCAGGCTCGGTACCAAAGGAGATCCCATTGCCGCATCATGCCGATGAGTTAGGGGGGGTGACCCAGTCCATGCTACCTCTTTTGATCATCTTCTTGCGGTACAGGGTGAACTTGTCTGCAGCCATGTTGAAGTGATTTATGAAGAGCTGCAGGGCGGTGTCAACAGAGGGGCATGAGTCAAGGAAGCTCCAATCTATCCCTTTAAGGTGATCCTTGAAGCCACCCACTGAGTTGTTCTTAATTACTCTGTTCCTCATAATTCTTAGGGCAGGCTTGGCCTGTTTAGTTAACCACTCACCTTGGACTGGTGAGTGGTCACTGAGGGTGTCAGGGAGTACCTTGACACTCTGTTGTTAGTACCCAGTCAATCAGAGTGCTGGTTCCCATGCGGTAGTTAGTTTGAGGCAACTCTTGACCATCTGCGTTAGGTAGAGTCCTGAGACTAGGTCTCTGTAAGCAGTGCTGGAGCTATCAAGCCAATCAGAGTTAAAATCTCCCAGAACAATGGTTTCCTTATTCTGGCTTGCCTGGGTGTAGAAGCCAGCGAAGGCTTCTAACCCTGCTTGCTGCTGTCCGGGTGGGATATAGACTGTCATAATAATTAGGCCTTTGCACCCCTTTCCTATCATGATTTTTATAGCTAGGCATTCACAGTCCTTGCTGGTAGTAGTCAGTTCAACTGAGTGGCATTACAGGTGGCTGTGTACATAGATTAAACACCCACTCCCTTTTTGTGGAGTGGCCCATCCTGGATAGGTTGTAACCTAGTATGGATGCTACGGAGTCAGATGTATGTGTAGAGAGCCATGTCTCAGTCAATGCAGTGACATCAGGCTGATTTTGTGCCACCCATGCCACAAACTGAGTAAGTTTGACTAGGAGGCTACCAATGTTCATAGACATAATCCTTAGTTGCCCAGAGGGTGTACGGGTCTGGGTTAGGGAGGATGTTTCCTGACAGCAGTAGTAGGATAAGGATGAGTTTTCTACAGATTTTCAGGAAAGGATGCCTAGACTTTGACCTCCACAAATGTAGGGAGAGGTTCTTAGTAGGTGGTGTACCAACCCCAAACTGAAGGCTAGGAAATATCCATATGGCTGGGATAGAGGACCCATTGCTAGCCAAAGGCCGGGAGGGATGCTGCAGGGGGCACGCAGGGATGAGCACCCAGCTGCAGGTCTCCCATTGTGCCAGCTTTACAAAATGTGCTATAGGATTGCTATGGCATCGGGAGGGGGCTGGATGTTTTTGAATCAGGACACCCACCTAGAATAGGGATAATTGTAATAGGATCCCTCGCATTACAAGATGTGTGCACATTTCAGGGTCCAGTGTGTTGGAGCCTTCCGGAACCCCCTTAAAACTTGAAATCTCCCAGTTAAGTATTTGCAGGGGGGTAGGGTGCACTACCGATGAGGAAAGAGCACTAGAGCACTGGTAAAACTGTGTGCAATTGATTTGTGTAGAACACTAGAGCACTAATAGAGCACCTGACTCTGAAACCATCCTGCTTGGTGATTTCAACGTAAACTGGCTGGCGGCTGAGGCCGGGGCTGTTAGGGACTCTGTCATATCAGCCAACCTTACCCAGATGCTGGACTCCCCAACCAGGAAGAACTATAAAACTGGGACCAGCACCTTCCTGGACTGGATTCTGACCAGCCACCCCTCTCGGATCACGAACTCCGCCATCCTTCTGGACACACTCAGCGACCATTCCCCATCAGCTGTACCTGGTCCAACAAATTCTGTAAACCCCCGCTAAAATCATCCTCAGCAGAGTTCTACCTCGTGGCCAGCTAACTCACCTCAAATCACACCTACTCCTACAGGACTGGTCTCCTATCCTCAGGCAACTGATACAAATTCCGCTCTGGACCAATTCATTCACATCTTTAATGAAGCCTGTAATGTATACGCTTCTCTCAAAAAGTGCAAAGTTAAATCTCTCTGCAACCCATGGCTATCAGGTGCCTTCCTAAAGAAACTAAAATCCAGGGACCACCTTTAGGAACTGGCTAGATCCACCGGTAAGCAAGCTGACATCCAAAACTACAAACGTACATGGAATTATTGCACTAAATCCATTCAACAACAGAAATCTGACTTCTACAAGAAAGCCTTCACTGACACCTGGGGAAATGGGAGAGATTTCTGGAATAACATAAAAGAAGTCACTGGGAAGCAGTCCAAAGCACCACTGACCATGCTCAAGGTTAACGGGATTACCACACTGGACCATAAAATCATTGCTGACACCTTAAACATTGCATTGCCTGACCTTAGCAGTGTTCTCCCCACTGATTTTTTAAATGATGATGACGCTCCCACATCCATCAACCCCACTGACCCTGCCAGTCCCCCCTTCTACTTCAAAGCAGTAAAAAATAATGAAGTTCGCAAGTACGTCACTGAAGCCATTAACAAATCCAGATCTAGCAATGATACACTTGACCTCAAGCTTCTGTCCCTCACTTTAGAAGAAGTCCTGGGATCTTTTTAACTTCTCCCTCAGCCAGTTCCCAGACAAATGGAAATCAGCCACAGTCACTCTGATCCATAAAAGTGGTGACAAGACCACACACAGGAACTATTGCCCAATCTCTATCCTACCCCTCCAAAGGCACTGGAACAGATAGTAGCAGACCAGCTCACTGATTACTTGGTCAAATATAACATTCTCTGCTGGCAGCAACATGACTTCAGAAAAGAGCATAGTAGTGCTACTGCCCTACTTGAGTTCACTGGTACCATCCACAGCTCTCTGGACAATGGACTACTCACTGAAGCTATCTATATTGACTTGACCAAGGCCTTTGATACAGTCCACCATCGCCTCCTGCTTGGCCAACTACAGAACTCTAGGCTCTCCACTGAATCTATTGCTTGGTTTAAAAGCTACCTTGAAAACCGGTCACAATGTGTAAAATTGTGGATGTACTCTCTGATGCCACACCTGTTTGTTCTGGTGTTCCTCAGGGCTCTATCCTGGGTCCACTACTTTTCAGCTTGTTCCTTAACACAGTCCCGGACTCCTGTTCTCAATAATTCATACTTTATGCTGATGACGCGGTAATCCTAGCCTCCCATCAGCACCCGAACCATCTGCAAAAAAACCTTCAACAGGGTTTCTCCATGGATGAGAACTGGTTCATAAAATCTAAGCTGATTGTTAACCAGAAAAAAACAAGACCATGATCTTCAGCAGCTCCCATAATAAACATAAGCATCTCCACCTCTCCATTAACACTAGTCAAGGTGGCCTACTGGAACAGGTCCAAACTTTTAGATACCTTGGGATCACCCTTGACTCTGATCTCTCCTACGCTGCCCACATTAATAATGTTGCCAAAGTTGCTAACTCCAGACTGGTCCTGCTTTTCTGCCACAGGAGACACCTAACCCCTGAGGCCCTGGCAGCTGCCATCCAGAGCTCCATCATTTCCTCTATAGACTATGGCCTTGTTATCTATGGCTCCGCCACTGCTACCACACTCAGATGTGTAACTACCTCCCTCAACAAGGCTTGTCGGCTCATCACTGGCTCTTAATGTCTTACACACACCTGTGACCTCTACACTCAAACCAGTTGGCTACAACTTGATAATAAAATAAAATACCAAACATCTGTAGTTGCAAAGAAAATTTTGATGGGTCTTGCACCACCTGGAGTCTGTGCTCTCCTACAACCCAAAAACAGCAGCCAGAACACCAGGGGATCTAAGCCACAGCTGTTTCAAATTTTATGTTGTTGTATAACACAAGGTCAAAGATCTTTTGTTTATAGGGCCCCCATCTGGCTAAATGGTCTTGCTAGTGACACCACCTCCACCACCTCACTCAGTGTCTTCAAATCCAGGCTCCACCACTCACTCATTGCCTCCAGCACCTGTGATTGCCTTGACTAATTAACAGTCCTCCCACCACCTGTGTCTACCTTGAGGAGCCACTGCCTCCTTCGCACTTTGCCTACATCTGGCCCATTTTATGCACTTAACCCGACAATGCCACCTGACTGCAGCCCCTCCTTGTCCCCAACCCCCTCATGCCCTTCTACCTCTTCCCTCCTGACCTCCCTGAACTCTTTCCAACCACCCCCTCTTTTCCCTCTTCTTCTCATCATTAGTTCTTTACTTAGTATATGTGCTGTTAAGTGCTGTCTTTGTACCTACTTCAATGTTTATACTGCCACTCATGTTGTCCTGCTGTAACCTGTGATGAGGAACCTTTGTAAAAGAGCCTCAGCTCAAAGGTATTTGTAATCCTAGACCGAAATAAATAAATAAAAAAAATAGGACTAGGAATTTCTGCCAGGTGCTATGGGGAATCATCAGTTGGGGGAGATGTACAGAAAGATCTCGATTTCCTCCTGATTATGCAGGGAGAAAGGAGGGCAGTCCACAGATTATGGAAGGCTCAGTAAAGTTTGTCTGCAACTTTAAGAGGCAGTCATCTAGTGAGAAATCAGAGGACAGGAGGAGGAGATTAGGGGTGGCACCAGAAGAAAGAGCATTTAATAGAGGTCGAGGCCAGGGAGGATGCAGAGCCAGAATAAGGCATAGGCAACATAGGCACTAGTCTAGGGCCCCCACCTGCCGGGGGACCCCCAACAACTACCAGACTATATTTACTACATACCCATTTCTGTCTACCTCATTTTTTTGTAATGGACTTGGCTGCTGAATAATTGGAGCAAGGCAGGAACTGAACTATGATGGGAAACTCACCTCCCTGATTAGATGCTAAGTACAGCTGACAGCTTTAGGGAGCTCCAAACAGACTGACCTTTAAAGTGTAAACAGGCCCTTTTCCTTTCCTTTGTCTGCTTGAATGTGAATCTCACCTGCCTGATTAAGTGTTACGTACTTGTTCAGATTACACAACTGATATGTTTAAAGAAATTATACATTTTTCAAAATCTCAAGATACTGTAATATTCGGTGACTTTAACCTCCCTCATAGTAACTGGCACTCATTCTCAGGACAGTCCTATGCTGAGAAAGGACTAATAGATGTGGTAGTTAGTACTGGATTACAACAACTTATTACTGAACCCACTCGAGGTCCTACTATTTTGGATCTATTATTTATGAACATAGAGCAACAAATTAGCAATTTACAAATTTGGGATCCACTTGGGACCAGTGATCATTCATCTAGTCTTTTTGAAATTCAACAGTTTAAAACTACACAACGGAAGTTATACTGTACAAAAAATTATAATAAAACAAATTTTTCTAAAATCAATGGATACTTACAAAACAAACTGGGAATATAATCTTCTTAATTGTACAACACAACAAGCTTGGGACTTTTTTAAAAACATTGTACATTATTTGGAAAATACCTTTATTCCATTTAAGAGGAAATTTAATAATAAAGGAAAAATTCCCCCTTGGTTCAACAAGACAATTAAAAATCAGATTAAAATAAAAATTAAACTTTTTAGGAAACTTAAGAATAGTTCCGTTCCATTTAAAACTACTCTATTACATAAATACAGACTATCTGTGAAAAACTTAAAAAATTCTATTAAATTGGCAAAACATAAGCTAGAATTTAAACTAGCTCACACAAAAGACTGTCACAAATCTCTTTTCTCCTATATAAATAGTAAAAAAGGTGTATCAAGGACCATTGGTCCCATTATAACCAATGGCTCTTCTCTATCTGATATAGAAACCTCAAATCTCTTTAATAAGTACTTTTGTTCTGTCTTCTCTCAAAAATCGCCTATTAGTACATTTAAAGTTCACCACGTAGATTATCATAGGTTCTATCCAACTGACATTATACAGGCTATCAAAAAAATAAAATAAAATACTAGTCCGGGCCCAGACGGTATTCATCCGTGGTTTCTGATCGAAACCTCTATAAATATTTCTATACCTTTGTCAATTATCTTCAACAAATCCTTACAAGAAAGTATTGTACCAAATGATTGGCTTTCAGCAATAGTTACTCCCATATTTAAAAAAGGCAACAGAGGTTCTGTGCAAAATTATCATCCAATTAGCCTGACCTCAGTGGCTGGTAAATTAATGAAATGAGTAATGAAGTCTCTAATAGATCAAGATTGTAAAAAATTAGGAATTTATGATTCAAATCAGCATGGGTTTACTCCCACATATTCCTGCACCACCAATCTGATATCTTTTTACAATAATATAAGTACTCAACTAGATGTGGGTATCCCTACTGATGTAATTCTTTTGGACTTTAGTAGAGCTTTTGATAAAGTCTCACATGAAAAACTCATTACTAAAATGCACAATCTAGGTTTGTCACCTGAGATTGTCAATTGGACTTTAAACTGATTGACAAATCATTCTCAGAGAGTCAGAATTAATGATATCTTGTCTGATTCGGGTAGTGTGACAAGTGGTGTACCACAGGGGTCGGTCTTGGGACCAACATTGTTTAATCTCTTTATCAGTGATTTACAAACAGGGCCAAATAACTTCATGGTTAAATTTGCAGATGATACTAAATTGGGGGGCAAGGTTAATAATCAAGAAAATATTTCTGCATTAAAGAAGGATTTGGAAAAACTAACACTTTGGGCAAATGAAAATCATATGCAGTTTAATCAAGACAAATGTTTAGTAGTGCATTTTGGTGTAAATAATCCAAAACGATATATTATATAAATGGACTACCACTTCACTCATCAAATTGTGAAAAAGATTTAGGGATATATGTTAATAATAAACTTACATCAAATGATTACCGTGTTAGAACTGCTTGCATGACCAACAGACTTTTGAGGCAAATAAAATGCACTTTTGTTAATCACACTAACCAATGCCTTATTCCATTGTATAGGGCATACATTAGACAGTATCTAGACTATGGCTCCCCTTTCTGGAATCCAAACCAAAAAAAAGACATAGCAATTCTTGAACAGGTTCAAAGGAGAGTAACTAGAATGATTCCAAGATTAACAAACTTGGATTATCAGAACAGATTAAAAGCTACTGGTCTCCTCTCTCTTCAAACTAGAAGATTAAGAGGTGATATGCTTATGGTTTTTAATTTAATAAATTCACCAGATCTAACTGAAAAATGTGGTCTAACACTCTCCAAAAGGAGACATGTTCTGAGACTGCATAGTAAACAGCTTGAAGTAAAACCTTATAAAACCAGCAAAAGGGGAAACTTTTTTCCAATAAGAGCATCCATTGTATGGAACACCTTGCCACAAGAATTGGTAGAGGCAACTAGTGCCACTGTCTTTAAAAACAAATTAGATGTTTGGTTGAGGGATAATAGATAAATAATGTCCCACATAGTTTGGGGAACAGTCTCGATGGGCTCTGGCCTTCCTCTGTTCTTTCATACCAAGCAATACCAAGTAATACAGCTGATAGCTTTGGGGGGGGGGGTTCCAGCCAGACTGACCTTTATGATGAAAAAAGGCCCTTTTCCTTCGCTTTGTCTCCAACCCCCTCTGTATTCCAAGTGGGAAGAAGTGGCTAGAAAGATCCCTTCCCCCAACTGGTGTTCCCAATAGGGAGAGTGACTGGTGCAAATCTTAAATGGGGCCCCTGCAGTAGTTTGTCCACTACTTGCCTCATCCTGTGCATTTAAGGGGGGTGGGGGCATATCATTCATATTGGAAGGATCGGAAAGCCAGCAGAGACTGCTTATTAGAGAGCCTGTTCCAAGTTCCAGATGCCTCTCATTAGGACTTGCATATTCTGTGACATCCCTGCCCTTTGGTCACATGGTATGCAGACAGAGAGGTTGTGGGTCACAAATCCAAGTGTTCTGAGTCTGCATGTTTTCTAGGTTCTTGGCTTGGGGCTGTGACCACTACTAGGTGATATTGCCTAATGTAATATGTGTACAGTCCATACCAGGGAGGCTGGCAGGGAGGGCAGGTCAGTCTATTCTCAAGTGCGTAAGAAGGGGAATGCTGAAACCGCATGTTGTGCACTTGGGGGCAAATGACTTGGCAGGTGAAACAGTGGGGGTGGTAAGGTAAAGGTTCGAGGAACTGGGGAAGCTGTGTGAGGAGGTAGGGGATCAGTGACCTTCTCTGAGGTACTACTGGTGCTCTGTGCAAGTACGGCGAGGAAGGGTAGGATTGAGGAGTTCAACACCTAGCTGAGGGAATGGTGTCAATCCAAGGGTTATGTGATAGTGGGAGGCTGGAGCAGGGTCTGGGACAATAATGATCTGTTCACAGTGGACAGATTACACTTGAGCAAAGAGGGTCAGAAGGTGTTAAAACAGGGGTTAGAGGAGTACATAGGGACAAAGGTTAATTTAAACTAGATGGAGAGGGGGTAGCGAGTGGGCAACTAGAGAGCAGGGTGTCCGAGGAGGCGGGCCTAAGGAGCCTACTCCCCATACTTACAAGGATGAATCCAGGGTGGGTCAATGGAGGGGGTTAAGAGGGGCGAGATAAGGGGTAAGGAAGGAAGGGGATCAACTTGGAGGGTTGTTTCCTTGAATGCTAGAAGCCTAGGAAACAAAACTGCAGAACTTCAACTTCCGTTGGCAGAGGGTGGGGTGGACATAGCGGCCATCACCGAAACATGGGCCAACCAATACCAGGACTGGGACCTAATGATCGCGGGGTATTGAATCTACAGGAAAGACAGGGGCAGAGGGAAAGGGTGTGGTGTTGTATGTGAGGAAGGGGTTAAAGTGTGTAAGGGAAGAGAGGGAGGAGGGTAGAACTGAGGCCTTGTGGGTGCAGTTCCAAGGCAAGAGAAATGGGACTCTCAGGATGGGGTGATATACAGGTCACCAGCTCAGGAGGAGGACTTGGATAGGGAACTAGCGGAGCAAATTAGAAAGGTGTGCAGGAAGGATAACACAGTGATAGTGGGAGACTTCAATCTGCCGGGAGTGGATTGGGGTACCCCAGTCAAAACGAGTGCCAGGAAACAGATATTCCTGGAAGTATTCCAGGACTGCTTCCTAGCACAGTTGGTAACCAAGCTGACTAGACTGGGGCATACGCTGGATCTAGTGCTATCCAATGGAGAGGCTGTAAGGGAGGTGGGGTGGGGACCCACTGGCAGGGAGTGACCACCAGTCCACATGGTTCATGCTCATCACAGGCAGGGAGGCGGTGGGTACAGCGACCAAGGTGGTTGACTTTAGACAAGCTGACTTCAGACAGATGGGTGAGATCCTAGGGGGTACCTGGCAGGAATTCAGCCACACTTGGATGTGAACCAGAAATGGGGGAAAAATCAAAGTTGGGCTTGTGGAGGCGACTAGGACCTGTACCAAATTACACAGCAAGAGGGTAAAGGCTAAGAAGTCAAGCTGGTTGAGTAAGGAAGTTTTAGATAAGGTGAGGGTAAAAAAAGCAGCATTCCGTGGATACAAGAAATTTGGGAAGGGGAGGATAGTATGTGAAGAAGTCCGAGGAAGTTACTAAGAGTGTTAGGGCAGCCAAGGCCTCCAGGGAATGGAGACTGGCTCAGTGTATCAAGGATGGGTAAAAGGACTTCTTTCGATACATATGGGAGAAAAGGAGCTGCAAGGACCAGATAGTGAGGATCAAGAAGAATGGGGATGGGCAGAGACGGGCAGAACAGGCAGAAGCACTGAATGAGTACTTTTGATCTCACTTTGAGGGGGAGCTCTTCCAGCAGGTAATACCATTAGGACTAAGGCCACCAGGTGTTAGGACCCATGGGAAAAATTCTTCTACTAGACAGTCTGTGTGGGGCGTCCGGCGTCGGCCCGCCCTAACGCCAGACGTAGTATAGAGGGGCGTGCCCTGGCACCACCTCAGTTCTTTTCCCACCGTCGGCCCACTAACATCGGATCTACAGATGCCACAGTTCACAGTCAACCGTCTTTTTTTGTGCCATCACACAGCTAGTTAGAAATCGCTTACTATCAGTAATATTTGAAGAAATTGCATGTCTTCTTCATCTTCCACGTGACAAAAGTCAAAGTGTCTGTGTGTGAAGCAGATCCCAGCAAGAGACCACCACTGTACCTGCCTGATCTGCCTGGTCCTAAACCACCAGCCTGACGACTGCCCACACTGTCAAAAATGTAACAGTAAAACTGGAATTCAACACGCTAACATGCTTAAAGTATATCTCTTGGAGAAACAAGTGGCCACCATGCAAAAGACCCTGTCAGGGTGTAGTTGTTGTTCTTCACCCAGGGAGTCTCCTCCCAAGGAGAAAAGATCGGGAGGGAAGCATCAGCACCGGGAGAAACAGAGGGCCAAGTCAGAATCCCACCCAAAGTCTCCCCAGAGGACTTCTGCTTCTCCTACCTCTGGCGGGAGGTCAGAATCGGTCCCCCCAGGTACAACTGACATTTAGGGGCTACTCAAAAGAAGACTCCAAAGGTAAGGAGTCTTCTTCAGTAGGGCATTCGTCCACCCAAATCCCCTTGGCCCACTGATTACATAAATCCTCTCAAACGTCGACCCAAGAGGGACAGGTGTCTGCTTTGGGCAAATCTTCAGATGCCACCCAAAAGCATGCTGGTTCATCTGAAAAACACAGAAGACTGGATGATACCACCAGATGCCAGGAAGTTGTCAGGTACCAGACGCCTCCTCCACCTGAACACAGGAAGCCATCAGCCTCTGACGGTAGGTATACTACAGGCCCTTCCAACTCTGCATCGGTTAAGGACCAGGTGCCTCCGGCCGACGAATGGCCATCTGCTCTGATGGATCAGGCATCAGTCCCGGCGTCCAAGGATAAAACGCCAGAGGACGCCCCAACCGCTTCTGACCAAGGAGTATGACACCAGACCACAAGGGGCTCAGCTCCATGGAAAAAGTCCCAACCAGACCTGATACCAGAGGCACCCATAGAAGAGGTGCCTCGGGACCAGATGCCAGCCCCCGAAGGTTCACAGGGTCTGATGCCTGGCGTCTCAAACCCAACACCTCCACCCCCAGGCATCCCTTTAGCTGACATGGGGCGCTGTTTACTTCATGGTGGAACACCACCAAAGGTGATCTGCTCCAGAAGCCAAGGGACCCATCCACAAGGACCCATCTCCTAGGCTACCTCCTCCACCAAAGGAACATCGGACGCCAGAAGAAGAGGACAAACGGACACCCCATCCAAGTGGGAGGAGAAGGCACCCGTCGTCCATACCATCCTCCTTCATCCTCAGGAGATGACACCGGAGACTCCTCCTGAGATTATTCTTCAGAGAATGAGCTTCCCTATCCCTTCTCTGGACCCAAGAAATTCTCCTAGGTCCCCACCAGATGAACCATCCTTCCTGGACATAACACGTCACATCCAAGCTCTATACCAATGGGACACGGAAGAGCTGGATCCAGAGATGATGATGTCTGGCTAAATTCTTGGGGGCTACAGACCCTAAACCACTGGTCATTCCCCCATTAGTGGAGCCTTTTCAAGATGTCACCAGGCTTACCTGGAAACACCCAGCTACTACAAATACAGTGCCAAGAAAGGCGGCCAGACAATGCCGAACTCCTAAAGAGGAGCCTTTCCTAGGAGAGCACCCTAAAGCTGATTCCATGGTGGTAATGGCAGCATACAGTAGGGCACAGCAACCCAGGCTTATGAGTGCCCAACCTCCAGACCCAGAGTCCAAAAAGTTGGATCAGATGGGCTGAAAAGTGTATTCTTCGGCCACCTACACAGTCCATTCGTTGAACTTTCTGGCTCACATGGTGACCTATCAAAAGCCACTCTGGGCAAAGGAAATGGATCTGGCTAAGGCTCAGCCAGACTACGAGGGGAAGGCAAGGCTCCTGGCAGTCATACAATCAGGGATGGACATAGATAAACATGTACTAAGGAGCTCTTATGATTCAGCAGCTAGGGCAGCAGCGACAGGTGTCTGTATGAAGAGGCATGCTTGGCTAAGGGTTTCAGGTTTCTGCCAAGACCTTCAGGACGTCATTCTGGATGCTCCCTTTCAAGGACCAGTCCTTTTTGGTCAGGAAACAGAAAAACATATAACTGGTCTGCAGGACTCGGGTAAAGCAGTGTCTGAGGTCCACAAGATGTATAGATCAGAACCACAGGCCACCTGATGCCGTCCTTTTAGAAAAAATCAAGAACAGCAGGGAAGACACCAGAAACAACACAAAGGAGGCTTCAAAAGACCAAAAACCCGAAAGCGCCAGACCTCCCGTGCCCACCCCTTCCAATACAGCATGACTCCCTATCGACTCTCCCTCCACCATAGGAAGTACGGGGGAGGCGGTAGGAGGAAGATTCTCCCTCTACCTATCGGGATGGTCCAGTATCACATCAGACCGATGGGTCCCCCAGATAGTGGAGAGAGGGTACTCCCTAGAATTCTTTCAAATTCCACCAGACAACCCACCAGTCCCATCCCACTGTTCACCCTCCCATGCACTTCTCCTGCAAGCAGAAACACAGGCCTTGTTAGACAAGAGAGCCATCCAGGCGGTCCCCTTTGCTCAAAGGGGCAAATGTTTCTACTCCCACTTCTTTGTCCCAAAGAAAATGGGAGACCTTCATCCCATTCTGGATCTGAACCAACTGAACAATTTCATCGAATACAAGTGGTTCAGAATGGTGACCCAAGCCTATTGCCCATGCTCCATCAAGGAGACTGGCTTTGCTCCCTGGACATGCAAGATGCGTATATGCATGTAAAAATCCTGTATCTTTCTTTTCATTAAAAGAGACTGTTTTTATACGTTCAATATTGCCATTGTCTTTTCCAAGGATACAGTAGAGTTTTTGTATTTTCTTATTAAATGGCAAATGACAAATTTTATAGTTATAACACACCTCTTTCAATACTTAGGAGTTTTGAATTTAAACCTTACTTATTCTTATATTTCTTATACATATAAAAACCATCCCACAGGAAGTTCCTATGCTGCACCTTCCAAGGTGGGCACTACCAGTTCAGAGTGCTCCCATTTGGTCTGTCATTGACACCAAGGGTATTTAACAAGTGCCTGGCAGTAGTGGTGGTGTCCCTCAGGAGAAGGGGTCACTTTGTTTACCCCTACCTGGATGATTGGCTCCTTACAGCTCTGGCAGAAGACCAATTAAACAGGAACTTGGAGGAGACAGTCAGTCTATTCCAGTCTCTGGGCATCACCTTAAATTTGTCCAAGTCACACCTATAGCCTGCTCAGAGGCTACAATACATAGGAGCAGTCCTGGACACAGTCCAAGGAAAAGCCTTCTTGCCCACAGACTGGGCGCACAGGCTAAGAGAGGTCGCTCTACTTGGTCACTGTGAGGGTGGTTCTGCAACTCTTTGGTCATATGGCCATAGCCACAGTTCCCCTTGCACAACTGAACATGAGGATACTGCAATGGCATCTCAGAGTTCAGTGGGATCAAGGCACAGACAAACTAGAACAGCCCATTCGGACCTCCAGCACTGTCTGTCAGTCCCTGACTTGGTGGGTCACTCCAGCCCATCTGAGCATAGGAGTTCCTTTACAATGACCAAACCCACAACAGATCCTAACTATGGATGCCTCAGGACTGGGATGGGGAGCACATCTTGATGCTCATCAGATGAGGGGTTCATGGAACTCCGCAAAACAGTCTCTACACATAAACATTTTGGAGATGAGAGCCGTACTGTAGGCCCTACAGGCATTCCAAAGGGTACTCCTTCCTGGGCTACTCCTGGTCCAGTCGAGACAATACCCCAGTAGTCTTCCATCTCAACAAGCAAGAGAGCACACACTCTTATCCCCTGTGCAGAGCGGCAATGAGGGTATGGACGTGGGCAGTGGGTCACAGCCTGGATCTCATGGCAGTCCACGTTCCTGGGATTTAAAACATCCTCGCAGACAGTCTAAGTCACTCTCAGTCTCAGAACCATGAGTGGGAACTACAACAAGAGGTCGTAGATGACCGCTTCGAAAAGTGGGGTCAGTCAGAACTGGACCTCTTTGCATCCCCATATAACGTGAAACTGCCCATTTTCTGCTCACTAGATCCAGGGCCTGGTGTTTTTTGGTGAGATGCATTATCCTTCTCTTGGACAGGGAGGTGTCTGTATACCTTCCCTCTTCTTCAGAGGATCCTGCTCAAGTTGCAGGCAGAAGGGGCCCAGATTACTGGTGGCCCCATTCTGGCCTCGACAGATTTGGTTCCCACTGTTGCAACAGTTGGCGTTGGAACCGCCAATTCAGTTGCCCCTCTCCACTCACTTGATCGCCCAAGAGCAAGGGATGTTGGTCCATCCGGCTCTCCGATCCCTGCATCTGCATGCTTGGCTCCTGCAGACTTAGCTGGGGATAGATTTGGAGTATCCCTCAGAGTGGCAGAAGTGCTTGTGGCAGTGAGAAAACCTTTTACCAGGGCCACATATGCTATGAAATGGAAGTGCTTCTGCTTGCAGGCGATTCCAGGTTCACTGGATCCCCTCAATTGTCCTGTGGAATCTGTGCTGGAGTATCTTCTCTACCTATCAGACTTGGGCCTCAGGTACTTGTTCATTAAGGACAGGTGCATCTTTGTGCTCTGTCAGCATACCATGCACCAATAAATGGGAATACTCTGGCACAGTTGGACATCTGCAAAACCTTTCTAAGAGGCATCTTGCATATCAAGCCCCCAGGAGGGACTCAGTACCATCTTGGGATCTCCTGTTTGTTTTGGAAAAACTTACCTTGCCCCCCTTTGAACCAGCCACAAGTTGCAAGCTGTGCCTTCTCTCTTGAAAGGCATTATTTTTAGTTGCCATTACCTCAACCCAGAGGATTTCCGAGCTGCAGGCTCTGATGTGTAAAGAGCCTTATCCTTTTTTTCACAGGGACAGGGTAGCCCTGTGTATAAATCCTACATTTCTGCTGAAGGTTGTTGCATACTCTGGATGTACATACAATCCTGTGTTACTATCTGGCAAGAACTAGTTCCACCAGAAAGACAGACCAGTTTGTCTCTTTTTCCTACAGAAAGGCTGGGGCACCTCTGACAAAGCAAACTTAGCATGGTTAGAGGCATTGCATTACTTTCTACTACCATCAGCACAACAAATCCTTACTGGGACTGGTAAAGGGTCATTCCACCAGGGGGAATGGCGACGTCATTCGCTTCCCACAGGAAATGGAAATTACGTACTTACCGTAATTATTGATCTTCTTGGACAGTCTCCATCACTCATTCACACTAGTGGGATAGCGCCGGAGGCGCTAGGACCAAGTGGGAGCCAAAAATTTTCTGAAGGGCCGGCGCCGAGGTAGGACCACGCACGTGCGAGACTGACTCACGCCTGTATAGGCTATCTCGGCGTCGACCCTCCAACCGCCTCAGTACCTTTTTGACCAAGGAGGTGCAGCGTAACTAATGAGAATAAGTCATTCTGAGTGTCTGGGCCTGAGAGGGCCCAGATGGCCTTTGTAAGAAAGGTCAAAGAACAATGTCTTCACAGTCCGAACCATAGGCCATGAAAACCAGGAAAGAAAAATGAGTGAACCCAGGGGATGGTGGGTGGGTGTGTGAATGAGTGATGGAGACTGTCCAAGAAGATCAATAATTACGGTAAGTACGTAATTTCCATATCTTCCTGGACTAAGTCTCCATCACTCATTCACACTAGTGGGAGAGTACCAAGCTAAAATCAACAACCCTGAGTAGGGTGGTAGGAGATAGGGTTCACTCGGAAAGGACAGCCAAGGACTGTCCTGTTAATAAAAAGAGCTGTCTTGTAAGAGCATCTATAACATAGTGCCTACAAGATAAACGCTCGTAACTCGTCACCTTGCCGACAACTACAATGGGCAAAAAAATTAAAGTCTGCCAGGCAGCCGCAACTACTCTAGGAGAGCAGCAAGAACCTGGCCTCACGATTTGATCTAGGACCAAAATTAAAAGTGTCAAAGACATGCAATAATCTAATGTAAAGGACCTCAGGAACTGCAAGAGCCAGAGGTAAAGTGTACAGGTTCAGGGTAGTATGACTGTATGTGAATATTTGCGAAGCTACCTTAGAAAGAACCTACTTGACCAATGGTCAAGAAAGAAGCATGTCATCTGTTAAGTTGAAGCAAACATGGAAGTAGGAATCTAAGTTCCGATTTGCTGAAGAGTCACTTCTGTTGCTGCAAGGCTCTGATCAGGAGAAGAAAGCCTGATTAAAAAACAAAAAGGAGACTAACAGACTGGTTAGATGCCTAGGTTTTGGAAATATCTTGGAATAAGAGAAATTCTCTAGAGAAAAGAGGTGAGCTATACCACCGCTGGATCGAACTGCCCCCTAGGGGTAGAAGAAAACAGGTACTCTTTACTGAGGTTTAGAGATGACCGCCTCAGGGTTGAGGCGGAACCTGATCAGATCCAAGTGTGGTATCAGGAAATTCCAGCTAGGCCCTGTGCTGTGATAATTCTGACCCCCCCTTTTTTTTTATTTTTAAATATCATTAGTCCGAGCCTGACAAGGTTGCTGGCTGCTATTTTGGCAAGTATTGCCTGATACAGAAATGACAAGGATGTCATCCCTCTGAGGAGCAGGAGGAGCCTGAAGATCCATAACCGAACCCCTGACTGGACTAATAATAGCTAGACAGATGTTAACTACCTGTGGCTAAAGCAGCCACCAGAGGGCAGCATTAAAAAAGGCTGTATACCCTATCATCAAAGGAGCGGACAGTCTGTGCAGCTCCCGACCATAGAACTAAATGTTCCAAAGAGTGTAATTGTCTTGACCACTGAAAAAGTCTAGACGTGAGGTATATAGTCCACAGATCCAGTCTGAACACTATGGTGGACCCCATAAATGAGGAACTACTAAAAGAGCTTGCATCACAGACTCTGATGATAGAGAGGGTGTGTCATTCAGTATATAAAATGAGTCATCCGCTGTATCACTGACCAGAAGGACAGGCAGAGACTCATCCAGATGCCTTTCTACCACAGAAGGACCCCAAAAAGAGTCTCAGTTAGAGCCACTAGAGACTCCGCCACCAGGAAGGGTGTCGAGGAGCTTGGCACCACGTAGGGGGCTGAGAAAGTGCTGAGTGGAATGAGAGATTCCGCTGACAGAAACAGAACAGAAGAGTCCCATCAGCAGAAAATCGCTAGATGAGGAGATCCGATGCAGACCGCCACCCACTAAAATGTGTGAAAATAATCCGCAGAATAGGAATTAATTCCATGGAAACATCCCAACACAAGTCCTGTGGAAGAGAGGTCTGCAAACACAGATCTTTCCCTAGTTCTGTCAGACAGCACCAACTGGCACCCCTGCGGCACTAGCATCACTTGTGGCACAGAAGGGCACCAAGCAGTAACCATGCCAACCTAAGAGACACCAGAGGGCACCCATGGCAGAACCCACAGGTATCCTTGGTACCAATGGTAGCAATGGCACGCAAGGGCACCCCCGACGCCCATGGTACCATGGCACCCAAGAAACCCATGGCACCCATGCCACCTGCGGGTGCCCGGTGCCACCCACGGGTGCCAGGTGCCACCTGCGGGTACTAGGCACCACCTCTGGTCCCGGCACCACCCACAGGTGCTCGAACCCACCAGTGGTGCACAGCGCCTGTCCACTGGGCACGGGCGCCACCCATGGCACCTACCTGCGGTGCACGGCACCACCTGAGCACAAGTGGGTGCCCAGCACTGCCCATGGCACCCACAGGTGCCCACGGGCATCAGTGGCACAGTGAGACACTCACAGCACCGCTAGCGGCGCCGACAATGAAGCACCCATGGCACCAAGCACGGCGCCGAGCACAGCGTGAGCCACGGCGCCGAGCTACAGCACCGACTGCAGCACAGAGCATGGTGCTGACCACGGCACCGAGCACCGTGCCGAGCCATGGCGCCGACTGCAGCACAGAGTATGGAGCCGAGCACGGCGCCGACTGTGACACCCAGTACGGTGTCAACCACGGCACCGAGCACAGCGCTGAGCGCAGCACCGAGCCACGGCGCCGACTGCAGCACCCAGTACGGTGCCAAGGATGGCACCGAGCCACGGCGCCAAGTCCCAGCGCCAACCCAAACACCAGCGGCGCCGCCTATGGCACCCATGCCAAACCAGAGGCACGGCACCAGACCTGCGGCGCCACCAAGGTGTCGGGCACAACGCCAGGAAAAACACCATGGAAAGCCAATGGAAAAGAAGAGAAAGGTGGTGCTCGTGCCGGCCCCTGCATGGAAAAGGAAGAGGGGGATAGGCACGAGGGGCTGATGGGATGGCGAAGGCACCAAGAGGGCACCGCGATCATTCAGATCCAATTGACCCGGCTCCGGTCCAACGGCTCCGAGGCCCGGAGGCCCCAAAACCAGGAACACAACCAGGAGAAAAGGAGTCAAACCCCTGCTCCACAGGAGCGGCCCAGAGGTGAAACTGCTCACCGGAACTCCAACGAGGACAGAGATGGAGTCCGGAGTTGAGAATGCAGCCGTTAGGAGCGGGGCCAAGGGGGAACCCACGAAGTCGGTTCAGGCCTATTGCCCCTACCAATGAACAATCCTCGTGCAGACATACCAACGGGCAACCTCAAGCGGCACTGATTCTTCTTCCCCAAACGAAGAAGAAGAGCTCAAGGCTAAGCGGAGCCGGATCCCCGGAACCGCCAGATTTGTGCTTCGGAGGACTGTCCTCCCCGCCGAGCACAGGACTGTCTGTAGTCAGACCCCCTCGTTACTTAAGGGTGGTGGACCGGGCACAGCCCCTCTATCATAACAACTTTCAAACAAAGTCTTCCTACCATCACCGCTACCGTCTAAGGACGACTCCGTGGATGGCAGGAAAGAATTTCTTCATAATCTTCTTATTCGTAAAATAAAAAATTACTATTAAATAGTTAAATTAAAACATTTAAATTAAACACTAAAAGCTGCTGTCGTATAGACGAAAACTTTGACTCCGGCAGACGAGCGACGTCGACATCCAAGCGCACTCGACGGCGGGAGAAAAGGAACTGAGGCGGTTGGAGGGTCGACGCCGAGATAGCCTATACAGGCGCGAGTCAGTCTCGCGGTGCCGCGCGTGCGTGGTCCTACCTCAGCGCCGGCCCTTCAGAAAATTTTTGGCTCCCGCTAGGTCCTAGCGCCTCTGGCGCTATCCCACTAGTGTGAATGAGTGATGGAGACTTAGTCCAGGAAGATCATCTCTTTAGTGGACCTCTGTGCAGCCACTACTTGGAGTTCAGTGCACACCTTTGTTAGGCACTACAGTCTGGACATTGCTTCCAGAAGGAGAGCAGGTTTTGGCCTAGCAGTCCTTCAGGGACTTCTCTCCTAATTTTCATACCACTACTATTTGTCCTCCACCCTTCTGACCTGGTCTTTCTCTTTGGGGCACTGCTTGGGATTCAGTCCTAATGGCATTACCTGCTGCAAGAGCTCACCCTCAAAGTGAGATAGTACAGTTATGTAAGAACTTACCATAACAGTAGAGCTCCAAGAGGAGCTTTTGCAGCAGGTGGCTTTCCGACCCACCTGCCCCCGGGGACAAATTTAATTATTTTATCTTTGGGAATGGAAGATCCTCCTCGGTTCTCCATCTGTTTTCAGCTGGGTCTCCGTTGGGAGAACTGAGGTGGTGCCAAGGGACCACCCCCTTTATACCACGTCTGATGTTGGAGCGGAGCCAACACTGGGAGGGGTCCCTGCCATAGACTGCTAGCTAGAAGATTTTTCCATGGGGTCCTAATGCCTGGTGGCCTTAGTCCTAATGGTATTATGTGCTGCAAGAGCTCCTCTTGAAGATCTACTGTTACATTAAGTTCTTATGTAACTGTACTTTCCTGTATTCATGGGGGAGAATGAGCAGCTCAATGGGGGTGGGGGTAGGAAGCAGGGGAGGGGGACAGATGGGGTGATCACTGAGGGCAGGGTATTGGAGGGTCTGAGGATGGATAAGGCACCATGCCTGGATGGCATACATCCTAGGGTGCTGAGGGAACTGGCAGAGATACTGTCTGGTCCACTGGCAGGCCCATTCAATACTTCTCTGGACACAAGATGTGTGCCACAGGACTGGAGGATACCATGTGGTGCTCCTCCATAAAAGTGGCCCTAAGGATGAGCCAGGTAATTACAGACCAGTAAGCCTAACATCCATCATGGGGAAGCTGATGGAGATAATCCTGAAAGAGAGGCTGGTGACATTTCTGGAGCTCAGTGGACTTCAGGACAGTCATCAAAATGGGTTTGTCTCAGGAAGGTCCTGTTAGACTAACTTAGTTGAGTTTTATGACTGGGTAACGAGGGAATTGGACAAATGTCAGGCAGTGGATGTGGTATTTCTGGATTTCAGCAAGGCCTTTGATTCGGTGCCACATGGAAGGATGGTGGGAATTGAGATATGTGGGGGTGGGGACTAAGATGGTTAAATGGATCAAGAATTGGCTACAGGGAAGACAGCAGAGGGTAGTGGTGGGGGGGAACTCTTGTCCCCAAGGGCAGTGATGAGCGGGGTGCCACAGGGATCAGTTCTGGGGTCAGTGGTGTTTGGGATTTTCATAGTGAACATCTCGCATGGCATCAAGAATAAGATCAGCCTCTTTGCTGACGATACCAAGTTGGGGGCAGTGATGGATGACATCGATGGGTGGCAGGGACTGCAGAATGACCTGACTAAACTGGAGTAGTGTTCCAAGACATGGCAGCTGGGGTTCAATGCAAAAAAGTGCAAGGTAATGCACTTTGGAGCAAAGAACCAAGGGGGGAGTTACCAGTTGGGTGGGGTACAGCTAGGAACCACCGAGGAGGAAAAGGATCTTGGGGTGGTCATAACTGGGAAGATAAACAACTCTGAGCAGTGCAAGAAGGCAGCAGCAAAGGCCAACAGGATGCTGTGGTGTATAGTGAGAGGAATCTCCTCCAGGGACAGGGTCATGATCCTGTCTCTTTAGAGGTCACTGGTAAGGCCACACCTGGAGTACTGTGGGCAGTTGTGGCACCCATACCTAAAGAAGGATATCAGATTACTTAAAGAGATACAGCACAGAGGGAGACGAGAGGTCATGGTCTGAGATTGGAGGGGGGAAGATATAGGAGGGAAATGAGGAGACACTTTTTCTCGGAGAGGGTGGTGGCTGAATGGAACACTGCCAGAGGAGATGGTATCTTGTAAGAGGGTGGTGGGATTCAAAAGGGGATAGGACAGGGTGAGGGGGACTTATTGTGAAGGGGGAGGGGCAGCTGCAAGGTTAGGGGTGCTAGCTGCACATTCGAGCAGACTTGATAGACCACGTGGCCTGTTTCTGCTGGCTAATGCATATGTTTGTATGTTTGTATTAATTTTTACATTCCTTGACTGGAAGCGGATTATCGCTGTTAAATGTAATTCTCTCAGGGAAAATTAGTAGAAGGGTTCATGGTTGAGTTTGGGTTGGGGTGATGAGTGTCATGAAAATGATTATCAAAGTCATGAAAAAAAGGAAAAAATTGGGCTCAATTTCCTAAGACCTTTAACAATTCTAGATTGTAATCCACAAATAGAATGGCTAAGCCTGATCTTTAACACCACCTACAAAACCACATTTTTTAATGACACAAAATGACAAAGAGGCTTACAGTGCCATTAGGGGCAGCAGTGGCCTTCAGATCATATTTGTTTAATTTGCAGGCAATTGTATATGTTATGGAACTATATACATACAGTACTACCCCCCCCCATGTACAGTTGCCTGCAAAGTAAACAAATAGTATCTGAAGGCCACCACTAACCCCCATTCAGTAAAAAATACCACCAATAGCTTAATTTGGTTTAATGTCAGTTGGCATCCATCTGTATTCCCCCCTCCCCCAGGATGAGGCTGAAAATAGGCAGACTCACCTAGTCCTCTTTTCCCGGTCAACATAAATAAACCCTGACCATTTTAAGTCTATCTATAGCACTACAACCCTTCTCTGTGTGGTTTTCTGGGGGCTATATCAGGAAATACAATTGTGACTTGCAGTAAGATAAGTAGTGTTATGAGAAGGTGGCAATCGTGTGCTTGAGTAGTCTTGCACACACAGAGATCCCTCGATTATCCACCAGATGTTTGTACAAAATGATAGATATTCCATTGCCCTTATTATCTTGCACCCTTGATTATCTTCCCAGTTTTGCTTGTACTAAAATGGACAGATAGTCAAGGGTGCACTCTAGATTATCAGACTGAAATACTAGGGGGGAGAAGAAGACTACAGAATGGCGTGCACTGTCACTAATATGATTCTGAGAAAGATGAGCAGAAGGGTAGGAATTTTGATTTTCATTCTGATGCCCATATCTCTCTACATACAAACTGTATCCTAACGTGAGATACAGTCTGTATGTAAATAGATTCCCAAGCTGCCTTACAATCTGTAACAGGGTCCCTTTGCAGCAAAGGGGCAAGATCACAGTGAGAGGGACCCCAGATTTCTTTTGGGCCTAGGGCCCCAGGTTACTTTAATCTGGCCCTGGGAGGGTGGGCTGAACAAATTTTACAGAGAACACAAGAGAGAGATGCAGGCAGGGTTGGCTCAGTGTAGCAGAAAACAACACAAATCAGCCACAGCAGTTTGAAAGAAGTGCCTAGACAGGAGAAGGCAGCCTATCGGGGGCTTCTTCTCAGCCTGCCGTACCAATGGAATTGCCATTTTTCAAGCCACAGGAGTGGACCTTGTACCTGTCCTTAGAGTGGGTGGGTGGGCTACAAGTTTGGAGCTTGCAGCCGGTGTAGAACAGAGCCGGTGCCCCAAGCCACAAGATGCCCAGTCAGGGCGAGGGATGACCTGAAAATAAAGAGGAGAGGGAGAGAAGCTTATGCCAAAGGCTGACTTAAGCAGTGGGAGTGCCCACAGGTTCGGATAAAAGTTTGCGTGTGAGTGAGAGAAGTGGGTGAAGGGGGTCATCTGGAGTTTGGCACCGTGGCTATGCAGGGGAGATGGGGATATTATGCAGTGGTGGGAAGAGATAGTCAGCAGCTGAGTTCAAGCGCGAGGGGGGCAGAGTCATGGGGATTGAGGAAGCACTGAGAGAGACTCGGACTGGTGATCCTTGTGAGTTAAAGTCACAGGGTCAAGAGAGACAGGGGGTGGTAAAAGTACAGGGAGTGTGGTGAGAGCAGCAGGGACAAAAAACAAGGGGTCTGGTGTGAGTGAGCGTGGAAGAGGGCTCCTGAGGTTGAACCAACATAAAACGTTTGCAGAGGATTCAGCATTAATCTAACCAAGAGTTAAGCTTTAGCAGAGCTGTAATTTGCCACTTCAAACTTCTGGGTCTATAACAACATATTCCGCTCTAAGAAAATCGTACCTCTGCAAGATTTGTAACTGTCATGTTGTTTTGCACAGTGACCTTTGTGGATTTTGACTTCTGCTTCTGCTTCTCCTTGTCCTTTTTCTTTTTGGTTTCTTTTTTGCCCTTGCTGGTTTCTTTGGGAGTCTCTATTTGCTTTTCCAAAAAACTTTTGGTATAGAGGTTTCTGGGATGCTTGTAACTTCAGAATCAGAGCCTGAATTAATAGTGACCATTTTTTTTTATTGATAATACTTTTTTGTTGTTGGCCTGTACTTTGTTGTTTTGATTTAGTTCTATTTCTTCTTTTATATCAAGTTCTGGACCAGCTCTTCAAGTGCCCTCTGCCTGGTGATTTATTTACTCTCTCATTTAAATACTTCACCTTTGTCATAGTCATACAAATCCCTTAGTAAATTCTTTCTTTTTCGATTGTATAAATCAGTTTCAAATTTGTCCAGTTTTTTTATATGGACTATTTAGTTCCTTAAGCTCTTTATTACTAGTGTGATCTTTCAGCTGTTGCTGTACTGAAACATAGAAACATAGAGGTTGATGGCAGATAAGGACCGCAAGGCCCATCCAGTCTGCCCATTTTTTCTACCTTATGAATGTGCCACACTCCTTTACACTGTCAATGACCTATCTATCCATATTTGCCTGTATTGCTCCCTTATGCCTATCCCATGCCTGTTTGAAGCCCTGTACTGTATTCATATCCACTGCTTACTGAGGTAGGCTGTTCCATGCATCCACCACTCTTTCTGTGAAAAAGAATTTCCTCACATTCCCCCTTAATCAGCCTCCCACTATTCTCATGCTATGTCCTCTTGTCCTGCTATTTTTCTTATATTTGAACATGTTAGACTCTTTCACATTGTTAATGTCCTTAAGGTGTTTGAATGTTTCGATCATATCACCTCTCTCCCTCCTTTGAGCCCCGTTAATCTGTCCTCATATGTCTTCTGATGCAGTCCCTGCCCTTCTCTAGACTGCCTCAATTTGGTTAATGTCCTTGTGAAGGTATGGCCTCCAGTACTGCACGCAGTACTCCAGATGGGGCCTAACCAGTGTCTTGTAAAGAGGGATTATTACCTCCCTCTTACAACTTGTGATACCCCTACTAATACATCCTAACATCCCCCTAGCCTTACCTACTGCTTTAGAGGTCTGCTTGGATGATTTCAGGTCATCAGTGATGATGATACCCAAGTCTCTTTCTTCCTTTGTGACTGCCAGCAACTCCCCTCCCAGCCTATAGGTGGCTTCAGGGTTTCTCTTCCCTAGGTGTATGATCTTGCACTTGTTTCCATTAAATCCCAGTTGCCACTCTTCTGACCATTTTGCTAGTTTATCCAGATCTCTTCTCATCCTGCCCACCCCATCTGGATCATCTACTCTGTTGCAGATCTTGGTGTCATCTGCAAACAGACAAGCCTTACCCTCCAGTCCATCTGCAATGTCACTAATGAAGACATTGAAGAGGACTGGCCCCAAGGCTGATCCCTGAGGTACCCCACTTGTGACTTGCATCTCTTCTGACTGTATACCATTTACCACCACTCTCTGTTTTCTGTCCATCAACCAGTTTGCCACCCAGTTGACCAACTTCTGACCCACCTCAAGCCTACTTAAAGCCTACTGCTTTAAGTTCCTCTTGTATTTTTAATAGATCTCATTTTTCTTAATCAAAGCCTTAATAAATTCATTAGTACAGGTTATGTAAGCTTTCTCCCAGTCTGCCTTTAATGATTTGTTCTCAAACTCACAAGCAGGTAATTTATCCACACATAAACCTCTGCATGACCAGCCATTTTGTATGTAATTTTCTAAAGTGATTTTTTGTAAGATTTTTTTGAGTTATGAAATCCATAATTTCTCAAGTTGAAAAACTGATTTTTGAGCTAACCTGTGTCAGTATTTGTTTGAACTTCTAATTCACTTGTGAGCAAGCATTTCTGAGCCACTCCCTTTTGTCTGAAATGGTGTTCCAATACTCCAGGCACTTAAAAACGGACTCCTCACTTATGCCATCTTCTTCTATGTTTACTCCAGTCCACTGATTCATTCTATATAATTAACATGCACTGAGGAAAAACAAGTATCTCCATTTTCAGTTCTCCTGTATCAGGCTTCAGAATGTGTGTGCTGATTAGCGTCAATGCACAGCCATCTCTCCTGAGACAGGAGGTTCTCTTCCCTTCTTATTCACTGTTTTGAGTGTCTGGTAGCTATTGTTTAAAACCCAGTCAGTAAAAAACAAAATTACAATGTGTTCTGGATCACAAGAGGTGCAGTGAGAGGCTACTAGCCCTAGCACATCAGGTCAAACAAGAAAACTGCACTCAAGAGCCCAAAAAAATAAAGCATGGATAATGAAAGTTATAAAGTTAATTCTGCCCTTTTATTCTGAAAAGAGTAGCATGAAGGGCTATCACTGCAGCACTTCATCCTGTGCTAGGTCTTCATCAAGGGCTTGTCTCTCATTTCAAATCCACAGTCCTTTTACAGTGTTCATCTAAAAGGTACAGTGTCTTAAAAATAGAATAATTATCACAAGTATTTAAATATCCTCAAACCTTTGCACCATTAAGTTTAAACAATTAAGTACCTGGGGGGGGGGAGGTGTCCACTCTTGAGATGGCACTGGGCATGTCTATGGGCTCATCACTGGGAACCAACCTGAATGTTGTCCATTTTCTCAGTCATCTTTTTGATCTCCGGTGCCACCAAGAAACCTGAACTCAGTGTTGCAGGCCTGTGTAGGGCACCTTTCAAACTGCTTTCATCAGTGCTATTGGACATTTTGTCCTACAAAGCGTGTTTCTTCATGCAGTTTGTTTAGCAAGAAGGTCTCGCGAACTTCAGGTGCTGTCCCATAAAGAACCGTACCTTATAATGCATAATAAAGAAACATTACATTTGACGGCAGAAGGACCGCTTGGCCCACCTAGTCTGTCCATTTCCCTACCTAATGGATAAGCTGCAGATCCTAGTGAACTAACAGCCTATTTCCTCCTACCCCCCACATTCTTGAATTCCCCCACTGTTTTTGACTACACGACCTCCTCAGAAAGGCCATTCCATGCATCCACAACCCTCTCTGTGAAAAAATACTTCCTCACATTAACTCTGAGCCATCCCCCCTCTATCTTCAAATTGTGCCCCCTTGTTCTTGCACATCTCTTTCTGAAAGATGCTACCCTCCTGGATTTTGTTAATTCCCTTGAGGTACTTGAAAATTTCTATCATGTCCCCCCTCTCCCTCTTTCCTCGAGGGTATATATATTAAGCTCCTTTAGTCTCTCTTCATGTCTTCTGGTGCAGACCCTGCACCATTTTAGTTGCCCTCCTCTGGACAGCCTCCATCCTGTCTATGTCCTTGCGGAGATGGGGTCACCAGAACTGCATGCAGTACTCCAGATGGGGTCTCACCAACTGTCTGTACAGAGGGATAACAACTTCCTGTTTTCTACTGGTGATGCCTCTCCCTATGCATCCCAGTATCCCCCCCCAGCCCTCCTTACTGCCTTCCCACATTGCTTGCCCACTTTTAGGTTGTCTGATATGACTACCTCAGGTTCCTTTCCATTTTTGTTGTTGCTAGTATCTCACTCCCCATTGTGTACTCTCTCCCTAGGTTTTTGTTTCCCAGGTGCTTTACTTTGCACTTCTTTTCTTTGAATCTAAGCTGCCATACATTTGACCATTCCTCCAACCTTGCCAAGTCCCTTCTCATCCTTTCCACCCCACCTTGTCTATCAACCCTGTTGCAGATCTTTGTGTCGCCTGCAGAGAGAGGTACTTTTTCTTCTAGTTCCCCTGCAATGTCACTTTCAAAGACATTAAAGAGGACTGGTCCCAGTACTGAACCCTGTGGTACCCCACTAGTAACCCCCCTTTTGTTCAGTGTGGACTCTGTTTACTATTACCCTCTGCGTCCTGTTGTCCAGTCAGTTTTTTACCCAGGCTACCACCTTGGGACTCACTCCAAGGCTAGCTAACTTGTATATTAATTTTTTGTGTGGGACTGTGTCAAATGCCTTGCTAAAGTCTAGGTAGGCCATGTCCACAGCTCCTCCCTGGTCTACTACTTTAGTCACCCAGTCAAAGAAATCTATTAGATTTGTCTGACACAACCTTCCCACTGTACATCCATGCTGCCTTGGGTCCTGTGCCCTGCTGGCCTCTAGGTACTCAACAATTCTTTCCTTCAGAAGTGATTCCATAATTTTCCCTACCACAAGGTCAAACTAACAGATCTGTAGTTTCCTGCCCTTGCCTTGCTCCCACTTTTGTGAAGAGGAATCACATCCGCCCTCCTCCAGTCCTCAGGTACCACCCCATCTCCCCATGATTTGTTAAAGAGGGTAGTCAGTGGTGTCATTAGTTCTACCCTTAGTTCTTTTAGAATTCTTGGGTGAATCCCATCTGGCCCCATTGCTTTGTTCACCTTTAGTTTTAAGAGTTCTTTCAGAACCCTTTCTTCTGTGAATGGACTGGTATCAATCTCCCTATCCAGAGTTTTTCTATTGTTTGGTTTAGGTGCCTCCCTCTCCTCTTCTTTTGTGAATACTGAGCAGAAGTATTCATTCAGTATCCCTGCTTTTTCACTCTCTCCCTCTACCCACATTCCCTTCCCTGTATTAAGCCTCAGTATCCCTCCCTTGGTCTTTCTTCACTCTCTAATGTATGTATAAAAGGTTTTATCCCCCTTCTTAACAGAGTTGGCTATCTTTTCCTCAGTTTGGGTCTTTGTTATTCTGACTGCCTTCAATGCCTCCTTCTGCTTTAACTGATATAGTTCTCTGTCTTGCTCCTTCTGTGTTTCCTTATATTTCCCAAATGCTATCCTTTTTTCCTTAACCTTCCCTGCCACTTCTTTTGAAAACCGTAGTGGCTTTTTCCTTCATTTTGTTTTATTGATTTGCTTGACACAAAGGCTTGTTGGCTCCGTGATGGCACTTTTGATTTTTCCCCATTGTTCCTCCACCCCTCCTTCTTGTCTGTTTGCTAGTGCTTTTCTGAGGCACTCTCCCATTTTGCCAAAGTCAGCCCTCCTAAAGTCCACCACCCTTGCTTTTGTATGGCTGGACTCTACAGCTGTGTTTATTGTGGACCACACTGTTTAGTAGTCGCTTGTTCCCAGATGACTACCCACTTCTAAATCTGAGATCCTCTCACCATCCCCATTTGAGAGTACCAGGTCTATGATTTCTCCCTCCTGAGTGGGTTCCAACACTAGCTGTTTGAGGCATGCCCCCTGTAGGTCATCAAGAATTACCCTGCTCTTGAATGTGACTGCAGAAAAGGTGCTCCAATTAACATCGGGCAAATTCAGGTTCCCCATCAACAATAGCTTTCCTTTTTCTGCCATTCTAAGGATTACTTCTATCATTTCTTTGTCCATTGCCTCCCTCTGAAATGGGGGTCTGTAAACAACCCCTGTGCGGATTGTGGTGCCATTTCCTGGCTCCAGGGTGACCCACAGTGCCTCCTCCCCTCCCTGTTTACCCTTTAGTTCTATTGCTTTGATTCCTTCCCTTATGTAGAGAGCTACTCCTACTCCTCTTTTACCCTCCCTGTCCCTCCTGTAAATTGAGTACCCTGGTATGTTGACATCCCAGTCATGGTTCTCTGTGTACCAGGTTTCTGTGACTGCCTTGATATCCAGGAGTCCCTCTTCCATCAATGCCACTAGTTCAGGGAGCCTGTCATCCATACTATGGGCATTGGTACTCATCGGCCTCCATTTTTTGATGGCCTTACCCCTTTTAGGCCCATCTCTGTCCTCACTGCCTTTTTCTGGATTTACCCCTGTCCTGCTCCCTATCAGCTTCTCTGCCTTTGTGTCTACTTTGCTAACTACCCTGGTTTTGTGGGGGAGGGCTGGGATTTCCCTGTTTTTCTTCAGGAAAAGGTGGTGTGAAGGTTAGTTCTATCTTTTGTGCATAAGGTTCCCACAGTTGTCCATGTAAATCAGGAAGCCTTTTGACCATCCTTCTTCCCCAAGCCAACAAATATGAAAGAGAAAGAATTTCACAAGCTGAATTTGTGCAGGGCATTAAGATATGTCTGAAGAGAACAGAAGATTTTAGAAAATCTGATAGTTTGTTGGTTCTGTTTAGAGCAGCAAAAAAAGGGGAGAGAAGGCTTATAAAGCCACCTTAGCCAAGTGGGTGAAGGGTACATCACCAAGGCATATGCAGCTGAGAAGAAAAAAGCACCTGGTGGGCAGTTGTTAAGTGTTAGGCATGCACAGGAGCTAGCAGCAGGTGCATGCAGCTCACTCACTTGGTCACCTCATGGAAGGAGAAGAACACCGATATGTCTGCAGAGTTAACTTGCCATTTCTGAAAATCTCAGTTATGTAGGTTCGCACTTACTTCTCTGATGGGAAAGGATCAAGGACATCAAAGTGGGATGTCATATGAGCAACAGTGACCATCGCATGGTAAGCTTTAAGGTAAACATAGCACAGGACACCAAACACTCAAAGATAAAGGTCCTAGATTTCAGAAAGGCTGACTTCCTAAAAATGACGAACACCACAAGTAGCTAGTTAATGGAAATAGAGGTTGAGGAGGTGGAGGTCATGTGGGGGAGACTCAAGACCACCACAGATCAATGTGCCAGATGGGTCAGCAAAGCAAAAAGAAAAATAAATCCTCTATTGTTTTCCAAGGAAATTGCTACCACAGTCAAAGAAAAAAGGGCATACAGCATATACCAGGAAACCAAAACTGAGAAAGACTGGGAGTTATACAAGGAAAAAATGAGAGAGTCAAAGAAACAAATTAGAAAGGCAAAAGACCAGACAGAAGAAAAGATAGCAAAAGGGGCAAAGAGAGATGACAAATCATTTTTTTAGATACATTCGGGAAAGTAGGAAGACAAAAGGAGGGATAGTAAAGATTGCTGCTGATGAAGGGAAATGTACCAAACATGACGCAGAGAAAGCCGAAATCCTCAACAAATACTTCTGCTTGGTGTTTACCAAAGAGGACCCAGGGATGGCCCAGCCCTGAAAAAACACAACACCCTAGGACCGGGGTAGACACAAGTCCCTTTACAGATACTGAAGTATGGGAGGTGCTAAACTAAAAGCAGACAAAGCCATGGGACCAGACGAGAATCCTTAAGGAACTGGGGGCAGAATTAGCAGTCCCTCTGGCACTTCTATTCATGAAATCCTTGAAAAGCCATGTGGTACCCACAGACTGGAAAAAAGGCAGCTAAAGGGGAGGTTCTGATAATGGGAGACTTCAACATGCCAGATACAGATTGGTCAATACCAGCAGGAACATCTGCCAGAACTAGACTCATAGTGGATTCCCTGCAGGGGGAGGGCCTCAAACAACTGGTACAGCAACCCACAAGAGACAGGGCTATCCTAGATCTAGTACTGACTAACAAAGATGGGATCACAGATCTCCAGGTAGAAGGTCACCTGGGGGCCAGTGACCATCACATGGTATGGTTCAATTTGGCTACTACATCTAAATCATCCCATTCCAAGGCAAAAATATGGGACTTCAGAGGAGCTGACTTTGATAAGATGGCCAACAGAGTTAAGCTAGCCCTGGCAAAAAGAAACACAGGTGAGGGGGTACAGGCAAAGTGGGCAAGCATTAAGGATGCAATACTTGAAGCAACATCCCATTGTGTTAGACAGAAAAGGAAGTGCAAAAGAAGAAGGAAACCACTTTGGTTCTCAAATACAGTAGCAGAAAAGGTCAGAGCCAAGGCTGGCCGGGAGAAATATAAGAGACACAGCAGGATGAAGATAGGAGGCATACCAAACTGCCTAAGGGAAGCAGGTAAGGCAGTAAGGCAGGCAAAGTCCCAAACTGAGGAAACACTCAGCACGAACAGTAAAAGAAGGTGACAAGACTTTCTATAGATACATTAGTGAAAGGAGAAAGTCTAGAGGGGTATTGCTAAGCTTAATGGAGAAAAAGGAGCATGTGAGGAGGAGGACCCTGTAAAGGCATCTATCCAAATAGATACTTTTGCTCAGTATTTACTGAAGAGAAGGTAGGGCAGGCCCACAGCTCAGCATCATGGACACAGGGGAGGGAGGTGAGCACTACTCCTTCACAAAAGAAAGGGTCCTACAAGAGCTTGCTAAGCTCAGGGTGGATAAGGCAATGGGACCTGATGGCATACATCCCAGGGTACTTAAGGAGCTAAAGGAGGAACTAGCAGAGCCATTAGCAGAATTGTTTAGTGAGTCTCTGAGCACAGGAGAGGTCCCAGAAGACTGGAGAAGGGCTCATGTGATCCCGCCTCCACAAGAGTGGTAGCAGGAGGAGGCGGGAACTACAGACCGGTCAGTCTTACCTCAGTAGTGGGCAAGATTATGGAGGCACTCCTTAAGGAAAGAATAGTGCAACACCTGGAATCCATAGGGCACAGATCCAAGACAGCATGGGTTTACAAAGGAAGGTCCTGTCAAACTAATCTCATAGATTTCTTTGACTGGGTAACCAGAGTGGTGGACCAAGGGGAGCAGTTGATGTCGCCTACCTTGACTTCAGCAAGCTTTTGACACTGTTCCACATAGAAGATTGATAAATAAGCTGGGTAGGCTCGGGTTGGTCAGAAGTTGGTCAACTGGGTGGCAAACTGGTTGACTGGCAGAAAACAGAGAGTGGTGGTAAATGGTATACAGTCAGAAGAGATGCAAGTCACAAGTGGGGTACCTCAGGGATCAGTCCTGGGGCCAGTCTTATTCAACATCTTCATTAGTGACCTTGCAGATGCACTAGAGGATAAGGCTTGTCTGTTTGCAGATGACACCAAGATCTGCAACAGAGTAGATGAGCCAGATGGGGTGGGCAGAATGAGAAGAGATCTGGATAAACTAGCAGAATGGTCAGAAGAGTGGCAACTGGGATTTAATGCAAAGAAGTGCAAAATCATGCACATAGGGAAGAGAAACCCTGAAACCATTTATAGGCTGGGAGGGGAGTTGCTAGCAGTCACAAAGGAAGAAAGAGACTTGGGCATCATCATCACTGATGACCTAAAATCATCCAAGCAGACCTCTAAAGCAGTAGGTAAGGCTAGGGGGGTGTTAGGGTGTATTAGTAGGGGTATCACAAGTCATAAGAGGGAGGTAATAATCCCTCTGTACAAGACATTGGTTAGGCCCCATCTGGAGTATTGCGTGCAGTATTGGAGGCCACACCTTCACAAGGACATTAACCAAATTGAGGCAGTCCAGAGAAGGGCAACCAAAATGGTGCAGGGACTGCATCAGAAGACATATGAGGACAGATTAACGGAGCTCAATATGTATACCCTTGAGCAAAGGAGGGAGAGGTGATATGATCGAGGCATTCAAACACCTTAAGGGCATAAACAAGGTGAAAGAGTCTAACATGTTTAAATATAAGAAAATAGCAGGACAAGAGGACACAGCATGAGATTAGAGGGAGGTCGATTAAGGGGAACGGAGGAAATTCTTTTTCACAGAAAGGGTGGTGGATGCTGGAATGGCTTACCACAAGAAGTGGTGGCTATGAATACAGTGCAGGGCTTCAAACAGGCATGGGATAGGCATAAGGGAGCAATACAAATGACTATGAATAGATAGGTCACTGACAGAGCAAAGGCCGATGGCACATTTATAAGGTAGAAAAGGAAATGGGCAGACTGGATGGGCCTTGCGGTCCTTATCTGCCATCAACTTCTATGTTTCTATGGTTCCACTTCACAAATCAGGCAGTTGCAAATAGGCTAGTAATTACAGACAGCTGAGCCCCACATTTATAGTAGGGAAACTAATGGAGACACTACTCAAACAGAGGATCACAGCATTCCTCAAAACTAGTGGCTGACAAGACCCTAAACAGCATGGTTTCACAGTAGGTAGGTCATGCCAGACAAATCTGCTCGAGTTTTTGACTATGCTACAAAAATAGTGGACAATGGTGGGGCAGTAGATGTGGTCTACCTAGACTTTAGTAAGGCCTTCGACTCGGTTCCACACAGAAGGCTGGTAAAGAAGCTTGACCACACAGGGGGTTGGTCCAGAAGTAGTCAGGTGGGTACAAAACTGGTTACAAGGCAGACCCAGAGGGTACAGGTTAATGAAGCACAATCGATGGAAGGCAGGGTGACCAGTGGGGTGCCCCAGGGCTCAGTGCTGGGGCCTGTGCGCTTCAATGTTTTTATAGCAGACATCACTGATGGACTGGAAGGGAAGGAAAGGTGTGTCTGTTCGCAGATGACACCAAGACATGTATCAGGGTGGACACCCCAGAAGGAATGAGCACGGTGGAAGCTGAGCTCAAGAAACTAAAAGAATCATCTGGAGTACAGCAGCTGAGATTTAATGCCAAAAAGTGCAAGGTCATCCACATATGAAAGAAAAATCCAAGAAAGGAGTATTACCTAGGAGGTGAAAGACTGGCAGCCTCAAACCAGGAACGTTATCTGGGAATCAGAATCTCAGATGACTTGAAGGTTAGTAAGCAGTGTGAGAAGGCAATAATGAAGGCCAACAGAATGCTGAGCTGCATTGGCAGGGGAATCATGAGCAGGAAGAGGGAGGTGATACTACCACTGTATAGATTGCTGGTCAGGCCTCACCTGGAATATGGTGTCCAATTCAGGAGGCCTCACCTCAGGAAGGACATTGACCGGATGAAAACAGCACAGAGAAAGGTGACAAAAATGATTCAGGGGCTGCAGTACATGTCCTATGAGAAAAGAATTAGGGAACTGAATGTGTAGTCCCTGGGGCAGAGAAGAGAGACGGGGACATGACTGAAACATTCAAGTACATAATAGACATTAACAAGGTACAGGAACTTTTTCACTTCAAGAAGAACTGCAGGACCAGGGGATATGACCTCAGGCTGCAAGGAGGGAGGTTCTCTACCAACACCAGGAAGTTTTTCTTCACAGAAAGAGTGGTGGACATGTAGAACAGCCTACCCCAAGAGGTTGTGGGGTGTCAACACTGTTGGGGGATTCAAGAATGCATGGGATAGACACAAGGGAGCCCCGACTACAAAGGGCAACTAGAGTGTCAAAATAGGTCTAAAACAAATGGGCAGACTAGATGGACCTAGCGGTCTCCTTCTGCCATCAACTTCTGTTTCTATGGGTGCTCTGGGTATCTCAGCATGGAAATAATTGATGGTTGGTGCAGTAATTTTACTCTAAAAACCTTCACTTTAGAACCAGAGGAATAATGCTACAAACATTGCCATTGAGAAGGCACACCACCAACTCCCTGAGCCACATATAGAGAAAAGTTACAAGAGTTCTTGATGAACAATTGGGGAACAAAACTAAAATACAAAGCTTTGCACTGAGGCATCTGATGGAATAGCAAAGAGAAGACAGCAGACAATGTAAAGTCTTGATATTTATTTGAAAAACCCATGCTGTGAACCTGCTTTGAAACTGCAGAAGTTTAAACTGACAGGCAGGATAGCGAAGTAACCCACACTGGCTAATACAGTTGGTGTCCACTTTTTATGCAAAACGAGATGGACATTTCAAACCTACCATAGTATTTTAACAACTAAAATCACACACAGCAATTAAATTCATTGATTTAAGATATATTAAGTTCAAAAGAGACTCTGACTATAGTAAGTAAAAAAAAAAAAAAAGTCTTTATTTTTTCTCCCCCCCCCAAAAAAAAATAAAATAAAACTGCTTTACTGCCTGGACCTGGTAGTAGGACATTGTATTACTACTTATAGATCAAGGGAGCACTCCTTTCCTCTGTGTGTGAGACACTCTTATTCTGTGAAGAGTATCTCACGCGCAGATACCCTGGAAACAGGCACATTCCAGGACAGTTTTAAAAAATATATATATTATTGATCATGTTCAATCAATAATATAATAATATGCCCCCCATTGCTACTCGTTTCTGGATAAGAGTGGTTTCACTTGCATTCTGCTCAAGGCAGAACAGTTCAGCTTCACTTTGCTGTTCTCTCTCAAGAAGGACACACGTGAAACCATTCTTATCCAGCAACTAGTGGCTCCAGGGGACATATCAATATATATGATAACTTCAATAACATAGATATTTCAACTATTGTAGGAAGGTGAAGAAAATGAAAACATAAAACTAAACCCGGCAGAATCAGGACAATCAAGTGCTAGCTGCAGAAGAAAAGCTACCAAGACTTCCCACAAACAGTCCAATAAAACATTAAGCAAATTATTTAATGAAAGCGGATATAACAGAGGTTAAAGACAATCAAGAGCTGATTTTGCCTGCATACTATACTTTTATGACTGGAGTGTGTATGTAATAAGTTATGTTGTTAGTACAGTTTAACTGAATTTTGTTTTTTATTTATGTTCTTTTTATCTGGTTGCTCATAAAAATGGGCATTTTTTTCACTCATGGTCATACCATATTTTAAATAAACAAAGCAACCAATCAACTTCCATTGACATCATGGTGGGATCGGCAGCCTGAGATGTGAGCTCCATCCCCTCCCACAAATAACTTCATTAAGGTATCCCGTCATGACCATGGATCTGAAAAAGCATAGCGAAAAACCACGCTGTGATGACCACGCAAGAAGAAACAGTGAAAGTGCCACTATACAACCTAACACATTTCCTTTAGTTTATTATCGAAATATATACATTGGACTTATGGGGTGCCAACTATATATTTTGATAATAAGGTAGAGGAAGTGTGCTAGGTTGCATATTTATGATGGTTCAGTTTTTCACCAAGCTTTTTCATTTGGTGCAGATGGCACAGTTTTTGACCATACTTTTTTGGATAGCAGCACACTTTTGATGTGGAACCCCTCGTTAAAATCATTAAATCTGCCCCAAACCATCAGAAGACAGGAGAGGTTCATTACACATGATAAAGATCAGTAAACAAACCTAACCATCTGTGTTCATGGATGCTACCAGATCCATCAGCAATGTGGCTGCTGCTCTACCACCTCCAGGCCCGCCTAGAGAAGCCATCCAAGCTACAGTGCTGCCTACACAGGACAGCAAAACTGAAGTAGATAATATCATGGCAAAATTAATCACATATGGCTCTGACATGAGACACTCCATGGCAGAGATCCAGAGGGTGATCACCACACTCACTGAAAGGGCAGATGGAGTTGATTCTTGGCTTCACCCAGTCAACAATTGCCTGGATACTTTGGAAGAGGCGGTTGTCAAGATAGTCAATACTCAGGCGCACATTACAGAGAGATAAGAAGATGCTGAAAACAGGGGCAGGAGGCAAAACATTTGTATATACCTCCCAGAGGACAGTGAAGGGCATAATTTACGTGAACTCCTGGAAGACTTTCTTAGAACTGCATTGGAACTTGAGGACTCTTACAAGCTTGACACAGAAAGAACTCTATGTGCTTTAGGCTCAAAGCCCTGCTCCCCCAGTGCTGCACCCAGGTCGATCATAGTGCATTTTAATAATTGGGCAGTTAAGGAGCATATTCTGCAAGCCGCTTGGAGGAAAAAAAAATGTTATGGGTCACAGAGACTATCTTTTGATAATGACTATTCTGCAGTTGTACAGACAAAACTAAAGGGAATATATTCCCATAATTCAAGCTCTGCAATGTATAAAGTTTAAAACCTCCACCCTGCTCTTCTGATCGGCCAACTTGCAGAAGACCAAAGGACCTATCATTTGAGGCAAGAGGGTTTCAGAGATCTCTAGGACAAAGGCACCATGTTGGGGTAATGCCAAGGGAAACTGAGATGCAGCCACCTACACCCGGAGGACAGAGACCAGGAGTGAAGGGAACTAGGAGACTTCATACCAGCAGCATCATCTCAGACACTGTCCAACAGTTCAGAGCTATGCGCTAGTAGCAGACCACCATGCACCATGATAGCACCATGATATGAGAAAGCAACCACTAGTACTGTTTTACTTACTTTAAATGGACTCAGACAAACCCCAGCTGATCCCCAGGGGTCAGGGACCAGTGCCAGAAATGGTACCGCATGACTTACTGTATATACTGCACTTGCTGTTCCATAACAGCCACCCAATGCCTGAACTGCCCACCAGTGACCTCCCTAACAATCTGAGAGAGGCTCTGGGACAAAGACACTAGCCTCACAGGCCCAGGCAACCCCAGCATTACCGGTGATTATGGTAGGGAACCCAGGCCCATGAAGTCAGGTGTCTTGCAACAGAACAGTCAGGGAAAGATCTCGACCAGTGCTGTTTCTTCCCCTTCTTATCAGAAGAGGAAGAAGCCGAGGTCAAGCAATAATCGCAGAGATTGCAACTGAAATAGCTCCATCTGTGACATATGTTTTCCAGAAATCCTTGGATAGTGGGGAAGTGGCTTCAAATTGGAGGGAAGCTCATGTCGTACCGATATATAAAAAGGGAAAGAAAGACTCCCCAGAAAATTAAAGACCAGTGAGTCTGACCTCAGTTTTGGGAAAAATATTCGAGGGAATAATCAAAGAACATATTCTCCTAACATTATCTGAAAACCAAAGTTTAAATCCCAACCAACGTGGTTTTACAAAAGCAAGATCGTGCCAAACAAATCTTCTACAGTTTTATGAAAAAGTGAGTAAGGCTTTGGATGAGGGGAGCTCAGTGGATGTGGTACAATTGGACTTCTCAAAAGCTGTTGACAAGCTTCCACATCCCAAATTAATTGAAACATTCTATGAACAAAATATTCAGATTAATATTATAAACTGGATAAGAGCATGGTTGGAGAACAGAAGGCAGAGGGCCACAGTGAATGGTGTATTATCAGAGGGGATTTCGGTGTCAAGTGTGGTCCCACAGGGTTACGGCCCTTATCTGTTCAACTTGTATGTATCCACCTTACAGTGTAAGAGAGATAATATCTGGATCATGAAATTTACTGATGATTGCCAAGTGGGAAGTGTCATAAAATCACAAGATCAAAAAAAGCTGCAACATTTTCTTAATTATAGCGAGCAATGGACAGAAAAGTATAAGCTTAAACTGAATGGGATAAGTGCATAGTTCTTCATATGGGTAAGAGAAATCCAGAGTATGGGTATAGGATAGGTACAGATATACTTAAAGCATCTGTGACAGAGAGAGATCTGGGTGTTATTATAAAAAATGACCTCACCTTTGGAGCTCATTGTGATCAGATGATAAGTAGAGCAAACAAGATGTTAAATTGTATTCTAGGACATATTGAGAGCAGAAATAGAGAGGTTGTGATGCCACTCTATGGGTCGTTGGTGAGAACACAACTTGAATATTGCATTCAAGTGTGGGCACCATATAAAATGGGGGAATCGACAGAGTGGAAAAAGTACAGAGAAGAGCTACTAAAGCAATAAAAGGCTTAGAATCTATATCATATGAGGAGAGGATGAGGAAATTGAATCTTTACTCACTAGCATATAGATGTTGGAGAGGTGATATGATATTAGTTTATAAAGCATTTCAAGATCATAAGCTTAAACTAGACTTAGGGCTTGAAGTAAAACAAAAGAAATACAGTACTAGAACTCATAATCTACAGATAGATCTACAAAGGTGGAGACTACTAAAGCGGAAATATTGGTTTAGTCAAAGGGTAGCACCCCACTGGAATGCACTTCCAAAAGTAGTAGTAGACAGTCCTTCATTAGAAATTTTTAAAGAAAGACTGGACACCTATAGTCAAAATAAAATCTATGAGTACTAATTATACAAGTTTTATGTAAACAAATATGGGTATATAGCAAGCGAATGGGAGAAAGTCCACATGATGCTTTGTATTTACTATGATACCATAAGTAGTGCAAAGATCCCACTACCGAGTGTGTACAGGATTTGGACCATCTATTTTTGTGTCTCCAACCTGAACTTCTCCGTGCAACCAGTGGGGTCCACCTTGTCTGAATGTGTGGCCATCTGGGGGGTTCCATGTGCAGGTTTCAGGATCCTTCTCGTGTACCAGCCTCCAGGGCTCAAGAGGGAAATTTCTGTAGGAAGCGGTAGATTTCCTGGAGTCACCCAGATGGTTGGTTCTGGGCGACTTCAATGCCTGGATCAATGATGAACTCTCACAGATTGGACAAGACTCCTTCCAGATGATAGATTCACTGGACCTGTGACAAGTCGTTACTGCTGCGACCCAGTCATGGACACACCTTGGACTTAGTATTCTCACTGGGAGTCGAGGTAGATAACATTGATATTGATCCAGTCATATGGTCGAATCATTGCACAGTGAAGTTCTCATTTGGGGCTCCTCTGAGAGTCCTCCCCCTGTGGAGATGGTCTACTACTGCCCTTTAAGGGGGTTGTCCCTAGTAGGATTTCAGGTGGTAATGGACCTATAGTGTGTGTTGACTGCTTGGGAGACAGGACCGGGAGAAGTGGTGATAACCTGTAACAGGGCCATTGCCTTGACTCTCAACTCCATAGCACCAGTTCGGGTATGTCCCATGTCTTCTCACGTGAGAGACCCCCATGGTTTGATGGGAAGCTCAAAAAGTTGAAGACTAGGGGTCAGAGGTTGGAGTGCTGCTGATGAAGATCTCAAACCGAGGGGGACAGATTGGCTTTAAAAACTCACTACAGTGAGTATCAAAGGGTAATCTCCCATAGGAAGGCAGAGTTCCTGTCCAGGGAGATTGCTATAGGTAAGAAATGAAAATTACGTACCTACCATAATTCTTGATCTTCTTGGACGAGTCTCCACCACTCATTCACACTAATGGGATCTGCGCCGGAGGCACTAGGACCCAGCGGGAGCAAACTTTTTTGCTGAAGGGCCGGCGCCAGAGATGGGGCCATGAGGAGTAGCACCGCGAGCCTCAGCTAGTGTGGTAATGACTATCTCGGTGTCGACCCTCCAACCGCCTCAGTACCTTTTTCCAAGGAGGTGCAACGTAACTAACCTAGAAGGATAGCCTAACCAAAAACCGGACATAAGATAGTCCGGGTGACCCATATAAGAAGGGTCAACAAAGAAGTCTTCACAGCCTAAAGATTTGAGGGAGTGAAGACCAACAACAGAGGTGAGCTCGGGGGATGGAGGGTGGGCATGTGAATGAGTGGTGGAGACTCATCCAAGAAGATCAAGAATTACGGTAGGTACGTAATTTTCATATCTTCCTGGACATAAGTCTCCACCACTCATTCACACTAATGGGAGAGTACCGCAAATAATCCCCCGAGAGTGCTGCAGGAGAGACCAAGAGCTCACAATTTTAGGACAGAAGTCCATTAAGGATGGTTCTGCCAAAGGAAAGATGTCGTCTGGCATGGACATCCAGGGCATGGTGTTTATCGAAAGTATGCACTGAGCGCCAGGTAGCCACATTGCAAATATCCACAATGGGCACATTGCGGATTTCCGCCAGAGATGCCGTGACCGTCCTAGTAGAGTGAGTGTAAACTCTGCCCTCCAGCTTAACCTGCATCATGGAATAACAGTGGCGAAGGCATGCCACTAGCCATGTTGAGATACATCTGATAGCGACAGGTTGACCCAGCCGGGTCTCGCTCAAGGAAACAAACAGTTGTTGAGCTTTACGAAAGTCTTTTATTCTATCCAGATAGAAACGTAAAGCTCTCTTAACATCCAAGGAATGAAGAGAACGTTCTCCTTCATTTTGGAAGTTCGCAAAGTAAGAGGGAAGTACTTGTCTCCCTGGGATTCGAACTTGAGAAGTACCCTCTGAATTAGAGGAAGAGGCAGAAAGGCGTATAGAAAGAGTTTTGTCCACTGCAGCCTGAACACATCCTGATGGAAAATGCCAGGCCCTGGATTTCTGGAGCAGAAGAGAGGCAGTTACGTGTTGAGTGGGGATGCAAAAAGGTCCAGGTCTGGAGTTCCCCGCTCCGCGAATATTGACTGAACTATGGCTGAGTTGAGAGACCATTCATGAGGATCTGTCTCTGTTCTGCTGAGGGAATCTGCCAGTTCATTCTGCACTCCTGGCAGGTAGACTGCTTGAACTAGAGACTTGTGCTGCAAGCACCATTCCCACACTCTCATCGCTTCTCTGCATAAGGGGTAAGAGTGAGCGACGCCCTGTTTGTTGATGTAATACATCACTGCTTTGTTGTCCATTTGAAGGAGAATGTTCTTGTGACAGAGGATGTCCTTCAACGCCTGGACCGCATAAAGGACGGCTCTCATTTCTAAGACGTTTATGTGAAGCTGGGACTCGACCTGAGTCCACGTACCTTGAGTGTGGAGAGCCTGACAGTGAGCTCCCCACCCCATCAGGGATGCGTCTGTGGCAATGGAAATCTGATGATCCAGAGGAGCAAAGGGATACCCTTCTAGGAGATTGTTCTCTTGCGACCACCAGGTGAGCGACGTCTTCAGGGGTTCTGTCACCTTGATGAGAAAGGACTGCGGGTGAGTGGTTGGGGACCACTGAGTACTGAACATCCACTGAGAAGTTCTCATGTGAAGGCGAGCTAGGGGTACAGTGAACACCAAGGATGCCATGAGACCTAGCATCTGTTGCATCGAGAGAGCTAGAACAGAGTCGCTCTCCCCGATGTGACGGGCCCTCTGAAGGATATCTCTCCTCCTGTCCTGTGGAAGAAAAGCCTTCACACAGGAGGTGTCCAGAAGAGTTCCTATGAAAAGGAGCCTCTGGGAGGGCTGCAACTGCGATTTTTTGAGGTTTAGCAGGACTCCCATGGACATGAGAAAGCGCGAAGCCACGTCTACGGCGTCCAGAGTTCCCTGCCTGGAAGGACTTGCCAGAAGCCAATCGTCCAGATAAGGGAACACCTGTATTCCGATCTTTCTGAGACACACTGTGAGAACTGCACAACACCTTGTAAAAACTCGTGGCACCGAGGATAGCCCAAAGGGCAGGACTCTGAACTGATAATGCTGTCCCAGAGCCACAAACCTTAGGAATTTGTGATGCTTTGGGTGAATAGAAATGTGCTGGTAAGCATCCTGCATGTCTAGGGAGGCTAGCCAGTCATGTTGATGAAGCAAAGGTAACAAGGTTCCTAGTGAAATCATTTTGAATTTCTCCTTGGGTAGAAATTTGTTTAGTTTTCTGAGGTCTAAAATGGGACGCATGCCCCGGGTTTTCTTTGGAACCAGAAAGTAATGGGAGTAGAACCCTGTGTTCCGTTGATGCAGCGGCACTACTTCTACTGCACTGTTGTTCAGAAGGCCCTGAATCTCGGCGGCGAGAAGGTCTGACTGAAGGGTTGACAGCTTGGGCTGTCGTTTGGGAGGATGATCCGGAGGGGCCTCCACAAGATTGAGTGAATACCCCTCGCGGATTATCGCGGACCCATCTGTCTGAGGTTATGGACTTCCATTGATTGTAGAAGTGCGACAGATGACCTCCCACCACTGAGGAAGAGTCCACCTCAGGCAGCTGAGGTTGGACTTGGGCCAACGACTCAGAAGGCGGCGCTGGGTGCTTTGGGTCCTTGCGCCTTCTGCTGCATTTTCTTTTGAGGCTGGGGGGCTTGGTTTTTATGAAAGCGTCCTCTGCCTCTGCCTCAAAAGGACTGACGGTTATGGAACTGGTGTTTATTCACACCCCCTCGAGAGGGGACAGGAGGAGGTCGAGCCAACTTAATGGCTGACCTAGTCTTTTGTGTAGCTTCTAGAGCCTGTTCTACTTGAGGGCTGAAGAGATACACACCATCAAAAAGCAACGCCATTACCTGCTGCTATGCGTCATTCATGAAACCTGAAGTGCGCAGCCAGGAATGATGGCAGGTACAAATGCCAGCCGCCGCCGCTCTGGAAGCAGTATCGAAAGCATCCATAGCCACTTTAACCTGCTGGTTGTTAGATTCGATACCCCTGGTAACGGTTTGAAGTAGCTCTGACTTTATGTCCGATTCTGGTAGAGCTTCAACCATCTGTTTGAGTAAGCGCCAAAGGATATACTCATACTGAGAGAAATAGCCTTGGTAGCTGGAAATACGCATACCGAGGGTGGAGGCAGCAAAGACTCTCTTACCTAAAGTCCTAAAGTGTCTATTTTATGAGATTCTTTGTTAATAGGTCAAGCTGTAGTAGTCTGGAGAGGACGACCTTATCATTTTCTGCCAAAACTACAATGGGATCTGCAAAGGCTTGGGACGCCAAAATGGGTCGATCCTTGGGGGCTGAGTATTTCCTATCTATGGATTTAGCCACCGAAGGAATGAGAGCAGGATTATTCCATACCATTTGAGACAGCATCTCAAAGGAGGGCTGTACCGGAGGAGTCAAATCCGTAGGGATCTCCGGAACATGGAGGTATTGGAGTCTTAGCAATTTCCCAGGATCGATGTCTGTAGTTTGGAGAGAAAGAGTGGAAATCAAGTTTTTCAGCAGAGACTTAAAAGACAGGTCCTCGACCACAGGCTCTGCAGCAGGAATAGATCCTGTTTCTTCCACTTCATCACCCAGCCTAAGGTCTGGGTCAGGCTCAATGTCATCTCCTGACAGTTCAGGAGGGACTGCATGGACAGGAAAGGAGTGAAAATCAGAGGGAAATGAGGAATGAAAAGGGTTAAAGGAGGAGTCCTGAAAGGTGGACGACGCCCTGAGAACCCCCGTTGCATGAAATGCATGGCGCGAAAGCGCCACAACACGAGATGAGCGTATGAAGCACATGGCACCGAGGACAGTGCCGAGAAGCTACACGGTGCCAAAGACGGCGCCGAGAGGCTGGATTGGCGCCGCGAAAGCCTTGCGGTGTTGATAGAGCGCATCGGCGCCAAGATGGCACCGAGCGTGCCACCGACGCCGAGGGCATCAAAAACACCCCAAGACTCTGAAAGACAGGATTTGAGGAGAAGGGAGGAAGAAGAGCAGGAGATAGAGGCATCGGTGTGGCCCCCTGCGCCGCAGCCATATGAGGGGGGGGACACCTAAGCGCGGAGTCAACGGCACCGAAAACAGTGCCGCGCAACCAGGGAGGCTCAACCACCCTACCTGGTCTCCCAAGAAGCCCAAAGGCCCCTGAGTGACTGGGCCAGGCAGCTGGACCAACCTCCGAGCCCATTGCTCCGTAAGAGCGGCCCACTGATGAAACTGCTCATCTGAAGACCTACCAGAGGGCGGGGTAGGGCTCCGTTGTCGAAGACGTTGGCTACCGGAAACAGAAGCAGGAGACTCCTAAAGAGGAGACCTGCAACTAGTTCCAATAACTGACTGTCTACGAGCAGACATGTCAGAGGGCGACCTCGAGTGATGCCTTCTCTTTTTTGACCTATGGGCCGAAGAAGAGCTCGAGGCCGAACGGTGCCGGGAATGCGACTGCTTCTTTTTATGCTTTCGAGGACTGCCTGCCCTGAGCATTGACTGACCGTTGTCAGACTCCCCCTCTGGGGGAGGCGGCAGACCGGACCCAGCCCAACTGACTGAACAGCTTTCATACGAAGTCTCCTTACCGTCACCTGACCTGCTCATGGTTGACTCCATCAAAGTAGGTTGAGACTTCTTTGTAAATAAGAATAAACTTAAGCGATACTTATTCGATATATTACTACAAAATAACAAAACTGAAAACTATGCTGCTAGTTTGAAGTTTGACTCCTGGAGGGCGAGTGACGTCACTGAAGCGCACTCGACGGCGGGAAAAAAGGAACTGAGGCAGTTGGAGGGTTGACGCCGAGATAGTCATTACACATGAGCTGAGGCTCGCGGTGCCGCTCCTCACGGCCCCATCTCTGGCGCCAGCTCTCCAGCAAAAATATTTGCTCCCGCTGGGTCCTAGTGCCTCCAGCGCAGATCCCATTAGTGTGAATGAGTGGTGGAGACTTATGTCCAGGAAGATCAGACTAACCTAGTTCTTCTGGACTGTAGACAGGATATTCCATTCTGCCAGTCTCCAGCTGGTTAGAACACCATCAACTGATAGGTGTGAAGTGTTTGCTCTGTTCTTCACTGACAAGGTGTCCACTATCAGAGCGAGTATCTCTCCCAGTGGGGCTGCAGCAGCTGCGCAGTGATGGGGTGGCTGTTAACAGAAGCATCTCTCCCATCTGGTGAAAATTTAGGCCAGTGGGAGTAGAAGAGGTCAGCGAGATAATTTTGAAGCTGTGGCTCACATGCTGTGAACTAGACCAGGGCCCGACACATCTCTTGGCGAGCTGTGTGGAGTCAATGGTCCAGCGTTCACTGAGATTGTCTGGTGTTCCCTCTCGAAGGGGGTGTTCCCTAGTGCACTGAAAGTGGTTCTTGTGAAGCCCTTTTGAAGAAACCATCTCTGGGGCTGGACTGGTTAGCAAACTATAGACATACCTCTAACCTCCCCTTTGTAGGTAAGGTCATTGAGAAAGTAGTGGCCCTGCAGCTCAAGGCACATCTCACTGCCTTTGAGATCTCTGATTCCCTCCAGTCTGGATTCAAGTTCAGGCACAGTACAGTACAGAGAGTGCACTAGTCATGGTGCAAAATTATCTTCTCAGGGTGAGAGACAGAGGTGAATGGTCAGTTCTCATTCTATTGGACCCCTCCTTGGCATCTAACAATGTGGACCATGGTGTGTTTTTGGATCACCTTAGGAGGTCAGAAGGTTTGAGTCCTTCCTTATGGACAGAATGCAGAGGGTCATTATGGGAAACTATTCCTTCCACCCAAAGCCCCTGTCTTGTGGAGTTCCCCAGGATTTGATTCTGGCACCCATGTTGTTCACAGTGTACATGCTACCCCTGGGTGACATCATTAGATGTTATAGGGTGGGGATTCAGTGCTATGCAAATGACACCCAACTGTATATGTCATTTGCACCTGGGACACAGGGTGTGGTTTCTGTGTTAAATTCTTGCCTAACAGATCCAGTACTTGATGTCCTCCAGCTGGCTAATGCTTAACTCGGACAAGACGGAGGTACTGGTGGTTGAGCCTGCCCATCAGTGGGGAGCTGAGAAGGTGGGAAAGGGGACCAGACTGATGCTTGATGATTCTTCTCTTGCTCTCTCTCTGCTCAGGTGAAAAATCTGGGCATTAACCTGGGTTGCGAACTGATACCAGAGGGTCAGGTGTCATGTGTTGTCTGAAATGGTTTTTACCATTTTAGGAATATTGTCTGGATCAAACCTTTTGTCCCACCCAACAATCTGCCCTCACTGGTACACACTTTTGTGACATCAAGACTTGACTGCTGCAATGCCCTGTACCTTGGGCTAAATGAAGGGATCCTATGTCACCGGCAGCTGTTGTAGAATGCTGTGGCTAGGTTGCTGATGGGCCTCCTGAGGTCCTGCCATGTGATCCTAGTCCTGTGTGACCTGCACTGGCTGCTGGTGAGGTAGTGAATCTCCTTCAAAGTCGGCTTATTGGCCTATAAGACCCTATAAAGACTGGGCCAAAGCTACCTATGTGGTCTTCTGACTCCTCATCAGACCTTCCACCCTCTCCGTTGCTCTGAGCTGGGCCTCCTAGGAGTTCCCAGGACTCTGCTTAAGTCATCTGATGACAGGGCCTTTGAGGTTGCTGGCCCAACCCCCTGGAACTCATTTCCAAGATCCTTGAGGGAGGCCCCCTCATTGGAAGCCTTTAAGAGAAGTCTGAAATTCCATCTCTTTAATGAGGCATTTGGCCTGCTGGCAGTCTAGCCTAGAGGTTAAAGTACTGAACTGTGAATGGGCTTGGTACATTCAGCAGACCTAGGTGTGATTCCCACAACCTCCACTTGCATTCTGTGTGACTCTGAGCAAGTCAATTAACCTCCTCCTCAGTGATCCCAGGTTGCCCCTGAAAACAGGCACTTCTGCCTAGTGGGCCATACCGTTACCAAAGAATAAAATAAAAAAATAAATAAATAAACTTGCTGGCTGCACACTAGAAACTTATTTTATATGGATCTTATTGTTATTTATTAGCCTATTTACAAAATTATCTATTATTTTAATCAGGTTGCTTTGAGATAGTGTCATAATGTCTTATGTTTTGTCATGTTGCTTTTATGGTGTATTTTAATATTGTACAGCACCCAGAGCCTCCCAGAATGGGTGTTATACCAATAGAGATTTACTTACTTGCGTCCTGAATCTATATATGTTCAAACATACACCTACAATACGTGTTAAACTAAACTGACACAAAAATAAACTAATAATTTAAACACTAAAACCAAAGAACAGAACCCTGTCATAGTACTACTGGAAAGTTCTGCCCCCGACGAGAATGATGACATTACTGATGCATACTTGATGGTATGAAAAAGGAACCGAGGTGGTTGGGGGTTGGTGCCACTGTACACTAGTGGGTGTGTGCACTGATATACGCATGGTGCCACCACAACACCTGCCCCCACTAGAAAAGTTTTGGGCTCCCCCAGGGTCCCAGCACCTCCGGCACAAACCCACAAGTGATAATTGGTGAAGACTGATTCCTGGAAGATCTGCTGAGTGGTTCTGACATTGATGGCATTTAAATTCTACAGATGTGGCTCAAAGGAGGGCGGTATTCTTGGCTATCTGGTTAGTGCAAAAATGGCATACAGATTCAAGAAAATAATGAATAGACATAAAGGGCTGGTAAATCAGAGGATGGGAAGGTGATGGACAGAATGATGATGGACCCCTACGGGGCATGAACCACTTCACAGGGCAGACTGGACAGACTGTGAGGCATTCTTCTGCCAGCAGTTTTCTACATGGAATGGACAGTTGTATGTCTGGAAGAAGAAACAGCTACCTACTGTAAAAGCAGATCCTTGAAAGAAGCTGCTCCATTGAGCCACATCCTGGAACTATAAGCCATCAGTCAGTATCACCCAACAGTTCTTGCTGGCTGTGGCCACCCACATCAATGTGCCTCATTGGCATCTATATGATGTAGGTGTCCCCAGCGTGCCTCAGTTCCCCATTGGAGACAAGTCTGGAAGACATCAGACCAGCAGGGACTAAAATGACCAGGACCAAACCAGGCACACAGTAGAGGATATGGAAACCTGAGTAGAACTGCTTTATTTGCCAGCACAGGAGAATCAGCTTGCAAAAGCAGGCAGTACTGTCACCTATCATCTCAGCTGTGGCTCAATGGAAGAGATTCTCTCAAAGATCTACTGTTATGATAGGTAACTATTCTATTTTCAGCCAGCCCGGTGGTGCTGAGGGTTGAGGCGCTGGACGCCACACCGGTGACCTGGGTTCAGAAACTAGCCGAAGTCGTTGGGGGTTGGTGGGGGAGGAGTAGGATTGAGCATCTGAAGACAGCTCTCCTCTCCTGGGAAGGGACTAGGGGGTTGTTCCATGCAGCTGGTGACACATAGCAATGGCTGGGCTTGCCACAGTTGTGGGCTCTAACGTAGGGGTCAGCATCGGGCGGCTGCCTTCTCGGCATGTGTGGGAGCATGCACGTTATGGGCTGGGCAGCACTGCACTGCCCTCGCTGGTGGGTCAACCTAAAGTACAAAGAAAAACTCCCTTCCCCCTCTAGTAGGCGAAGGTGGGGCCTGTGGCGTCAGCGCCACATCCAATACTGGGCTGATGCATGCAATCCGGTTCCCCTCACATAGCTGCCCTACCAAGGTTCAGAGATCGAAGATCTGGGTGCACCTGAGCACACTGCTCCTGTGTCAGACATCCTGCTCACAGGGGAAGGGGGGACAACAGATTCCAGTGCCAGTTGCTGTAGTAAAGGGAACCAAATTTGCCTGGGTCAGTAAGGGGCGGGCTTGGCCTGTAGCTTTACCAGAACCCTTTATATGGGAGAGAATGGGGGGAAGCGTACAGAAACCTCCCTTTCCAGGACCGGGACAATGCATCTTGCCAGAAAACTTCAGACCCTGAAGCAAACAAGCAGAAATGCAGCAGTTTTGCACTGTATGAAGACACAAACAGGTCTGTGGCTGACCCCATATTTTGAAGAGGCCATCCGTGATGGAGTCAGAGAGTTCCCATTCATTGCATATCACCTGAGCCAACTTAGGTGATCTGCCAGAGCATTCTGGGTCCCTGGTAGAAACCCTGCAGACAGAAATATGTCCCATCCTACCACCCAGTGCCAAACTCTCATCTCCTCTCTGCAGAGGGGATATAAATGAACTCTATCTTGTCAGCTGATGTAATGTATCACTGAAATATTGTCTGTATGGATCTGTAGCTGGGTCATCTGAAAGAGCCATGCAGAACAAGCTTCATCTCCAGAATGTTGCTGCTCAGAACCGTATCCAGAGGGGTCAAATGGACCTGAGTGCTGAAGGGGCCCAGATGGGCACCCAAGCCTGAACCTGAGGCATCTGTGGCCATCACCAAGAGGGGGGATGACCAGAGGAACAGGGACCCTATTTTTAAGTTGGAGCAGTCCAACCACCAAAGCAGGAATGAACAAAGTGGAGGAGTCGCCTGTATGAGACGCTCCAATGCATCTGAATGCTATGGCCAGGGAAATCACTGATGGATTCTCATGTGGTGATGAGTCTGGCAGCTGCCATTAAGCTGATTAACTCTTTTTTGTTTTAAATCAACTCCTTCCCATGCTGTGCTGCAGGCAGGGATGTATCCCAACTTTGTCCTCTACTCACCCCACTGACATCTTCCCCCAGCTGCTGAGAACAGAGGCCCGCAGCTTGCCCTCCACAGTGGGGCTCCTAGGGAAAGACTAAATCCACCTTGTTGCGTGCCCCAAGTCTTACCCTGCAGCATCATTCAATGGGAGCAGACAGTTTCACTCTGCCCTGTCGCACAGGGATTTTCCTTGTGTCAGTTCCCCGAGTCCTGGACATGCAATGACATCAATGTGTAGGCATACTTGCTTCTGTGTATGCCCCGCATACATTTGCCACTGCCTCCAACCTGCATTCATGGTCCCTGGCCTGGTGTACACCAGCATCCACTGGGTGTCACTCAAATGCCAGGTGCCACTGACCCATACCCCCCACGACTGGCCCTCTGACGCTCCAGGCGCGCTCCTGAACCCAGGTCATCAGCGTCACAAACAGAAGCTCAATTGCTGTGCTGGCGGGCCATCACTGGATGATACCAGTTGTGCCTGAGCCACCAGTGCTCAAGCACAGTCAGAGGGCAGGAACACCCGGCCAAGACTTGTGTGAGGAATTGCTCCTATATATTGGAGTCACTGGCAAGGAGTAAAGATGGACTTCGGTTCACTGACCTGTATACCCAGCTGGTCGAACAACTGTCGGGTCCGAAACAGTGTGTAAATGATGGCTTCCCGAGATTGGGCTTTCATGAGCCAGTCATCTATGAAGGGGAAGAAATAGAGGTCCTCTCTGTGGAGTGCAGTTGCCACCACAGCAAATACTTTGGTAAAGACATGTGGTGCAAAGCACAAACCGAAGGGCAAGACACGAAACTGCTAATGCGAGCCTTGAGGCATGAAAAGGAGGTATTTTCTATGTCAATAGTTCTTAGACTTTGTCACAGTGAGCCTCCCCAAATCCATGGAAAAGATTTTGAGCCTCCCCTAGAAACTGATATAATCCCCCCCCCCCACAAAAAAAAATACTGTACTTTGCATAGTACACCATGAATAAATTGAAACCCCTTTGAGTACTTGGCTCACATTCAGTTCTTTCATTCAGTTCTTTGTCATGTCATGATGTGGAACCTTTGAAAATAGCTCTTGTGCTCAAAGGTGTTATCTGAATAACAAATAAATAAAATAAATATTATTATGCAGCTTATTGTAACTCCCCACCCTCTCAACAGGCCAGCCTACTTGTCTCGCTTATTTTCATTCTTGAACCATTGTTACCCCTTGTTGCAGTACCTTCATGGGTCAGACTATTTTTTTCTGTTTCCTCTCTATATGAAATAACCTTCCTACATACTTTGCCTCTCCCCCTCCTTCCCTGCTCCTAAGCAACTTCTGTGGGATTACTTTGCTCCTTCCTGCTATTGCTCTGAGCACTTTTATGTTCAACCCTTGTATTTGGGCTGTTCTGCCATCAGTCTACAAATTGATCAATTACCACCATTCATTATTAGTTTATTGTTCATATTTATTTGCACTATTGCTCATTGTTTATTTCTTGATTGTTTTGCAGTTACCGTTTGAAATGCATTCACTACCTACCCTTCCTCGGGTACACCTGAAATGAGCTTTGGCTCATTCGCCTTCCCTTGTCACCTATTATTAAATAAATACATAAAATTCACCTACTGTTATCCTCTTTCAATTTGCTTCATCTCTTCACACAAAAGACATAAAACTCAACATTTAAATACAGTACTTTTTCAGACTTGCTTGAGCCTCCCCTGGAACAGGTTGGGGCCTCCCCAGGGAGGCTGGCCTCACCATTTGAGAACCCCTGTATCTATGTCTTTTGGATTTTGACATGAAGGTATGCAAACTTCATTTCCAGAGCAACTATCCAATACCCTGTTAGCAGGAGGGGGAGCAGTGACTACAATGAGGTCATTTGAAATGTTTTGTATTTAATGAATAGAGTCTGTCCTCGAGGGTCTAGTATAGGCCTAAGATCCCCAGTCCATTTTGGGACCAGAAAGTACCAGGAATAATGGCACAGGTTCTATTCTGGAACAGGGACAGGTTCTACAGCACTTTTGTGGAGGCCAGTTTGAACCTCCTCCAGCAGGAGGGCAAGATGTTCTGCAGGATATCAGCTGAGTAATGAGGAGGCTACTCAAGGAACAGCAAGGTGCTCTAGGGAATATCCTTGATGAACCACTTCCAGGACCCAGGCATCTATAGTGAATAATAATAATCAGCACTTATATAGAGCTTTTCATACACAATGTATTCAAAGCGCTTTTACAAGCAATACTAGACTGGGAAGTGAAGTGACTGAGTATATATGGGCGGCCATATTGCACATCAACACCCACAAACAGCCTGAACAATTGCATGAACTGATTTTATGGGAAGGGGAATATTGGTCAGGACACTGGGACTGTCCCCTACTGTTTGCGAAGAGTGCCTTGGGTTCTTTTACTTCCACCTGGACACCCACCAGGACAGCACCAGGATGGGTACAAGGGACCTTGGTTTAACGTCTCATCCGAAGGACGGCACACCCAAAAAGTACAGCACCCCCCCTAATGCTGCACTTGGGTGCCAGCATTTTAGGAATGAGTCCAATCCTGGTGTGGGACAAGAACCCACGACCCTCTGGTCCAGAGGCAGATGTGCTACAGACAGAACCACGCTGACACCTAGTGATCTCTCCATTTTTGTAGGAAGCGGAAGATGCGGCCTCCACTAAGATTTCCTGAAACATAGGAAGTGTCTGCAGAGAAGGACTGGTAGGCCCATCTAGATTGCCCTATTTTCTCTGCCCAACACTACACCCTGGACTCTACTTGGGTACAGGTATCCCTCCCTCTTCCCTTACCTCTGCTTATAATACACATGTCTATTTCACGCATTTTTGAAGCTCCCCACAGTCTTTGCCCCTACCACTTCTTCTGGCAGGCTGTTCCAGGAGTCTACCACCCTGTTTTGTGAAGAAGTGTTTCTTCACATCCCTCTTAAACCCCAAGCTTTACTGCATGCCTCCGTGTACTAGTGCTTCTCCTTTGAAAAAGGCTCCCTCCTGAACTCTGTTCACCTCCGTGAGGTACTTATAGAAACATAGAAACATAGAAACATAGAAATTGACGGCAGATAAGGACCGCTTGGCCCACCCAGTCTGCCCATTTCCCTACCTACTGGATAAGCTGCAGATCCTAGTTAACCAGCAGCCTACTTCTTCCTACCCCCATCCCCCAGAACTGCCTTATGACTATCCCATGCATGCTTGAATTCCACCACTGATTTTGACTCCACAACCTCCTTCGAAGGCCGCCCATGCATCCACAACCTCTGTAAAAAATACTTCCTTAAATTACCTCTGAGCCGCCCCTCTATTTTCAAATTGTGCCCTCTTGTTCTTGCACACCTCTTTTTTGAAAGATGCTACCCTCTTGGACTTTGTTGATTCCCTTGAGGTACTTGAACGTTTCTATCATGTCCCCCCTCTCCCTTCTTTCCTCGAGGCTATACATATTAAGCTCCTTAAGTCTCTCTTCATATGTCTTCCGGTGCAGACCCTGCACCATTTTAGTTGCCCTCCTCTGGACAGCTTCCATCCTGTCTATGTCTTTGCGGAGATTGGGTCTCCAGAACTGCACACAATACTCCAGATGGGGTCTCACCAGCTGTCTGTACAGAGGGATAATAACTTCCTGTTTTCTACTGGTGATGCCTCTCCCTATGCATCCCAGTATCCCCCCAGCCCTCCTTGCTGCCCTCTCACATTGCTTGCCCGTCTTTAGGTCATCTGATATGACTACCCCAGGTCCCTTTCCATTTTTGTTGTTGTTAGTATCTCACCCCCCATTGTGTACTCTTCCCCTGGGTTTTTGTTTCCCAGGTGCATTACCTTGCACTTCTTAGCATTGAATCTAAGCTGCCATACATTTGACCATTCCTCTAACCTTGCCAAGTCCTTTCTCATCCTTTCCACCCCACCCTGTGCATCAACTCTGTTGCAGATCTTAGTGTCATCTGCAAAGAGACATACTTTTCCTTCCAGTCCTTCTGCAATGTCGCTTATAAAGACATTGAAGAGGACCGGTCCTAATACTGAACCTCAGTGTACCCCACTAGTAACCCTCCTTTCTTCTGAGTGGACTCCATTTACTATTACTCTCTGTGTCCTATTCTCCAGCCAATTCTTTACCCAGGCTGTTCTTGGGACCCACTCCCAGGCTAACTTGCATATTAATCTTTGTGTGGGACTGTGTCAAATGCCTTGCTAAAGTCTAGGTAGGCCATGTCCACAGCCCCTCCCTGATCTACTACTTTGGTCACCCAGTCAAAGAAATCTATCAGATTCTGTCTGGCATGACCTTCCGCTGTGAATCCATGCTGCCTAGGGTCCTGTGCCCTCTGGCCTCTAGATACTCGACAATTCTTTCCTTTAGAAGTGATTCCATCATTTTCCCTATCACTGAGGTTAAACTAACAGGTCTATAGTTTCCTGCTTCTGCCTTGCTCCCACTTTGTGAAGGGAATCACATCTGCCCTCCTCCAGTCCTCAGGTACCACCCCATCCTCCATGATTTGTTAAAAGGGTAGTCAGTGGTGTCACTAGTTCTACCTTAGTTCTTTTAGAATTCTGGGATGAATCCCATTAGGCCCCATTGCTTTGTCCACCTTCAGTTTTAGAGTTCTTTCAGAACCCTTTGTTCTGTAAATGGGCCGTATCAACTTCTGTATCCAGAGTGTTACTACTGTTTGTTTTATGTACCTCCCTCTTCCTTTGTAAATACTGAGCAAAAATATTTGTTTAGTATCTCTGCCTTTTCACAGTCTCCTCTGCCCACCTTCCCTCCCTTTATTAAGCCTCACTATCCCTCCCTTGGTCTTCCTTCTCTCCCTGATGTACCTATAAAGGTTTATCCCCTTCTTAACTGAGTTGGCTATCTTTTCCTCGGTTTGGGCCTTTGCTGTTCTGACTGCCTTCCCAGCCTCCTTTGCTTTTTAACTGATACAGTTCTCTGTCCTGCTCCTTCTGCGATTCCTTGTACTTCCTGAATGCTTTCTTTTCTCTTGAACCTTCACTGCCACTTCCTTTGAGAACCATAGTGGTTTCTTACATCGTCTTGTTTTGTTTATTTGCTTCACACAAGGCTCTTACCTCTGTGATGGCAGTTTTTTATTCCCCATTGTTCTTCCACCCCTCCTTCCTGCCCATTTGCTAGTGCGTTCCTAGGCACTCACCATTTTGGCAAAGTCAGCCCTCCTAAGTCCAGTACTTTTGTCTTTGTATGGCTTGACTCTATTGCTGTGTTTATTGTGAACCATACTGTTCGATGGTCGCTAGTTCCCAGATGGCTACCCACTTCTACATCTGTAATCCTCTCACCATCTCCATTTGAGAGAATCAAGTCTAATATTGCTCCCTCTCGAGTGGGCTCCAGTACTAGTTGTCTAAGGCATGCCCCCTGTAGGGCATCTAGAATAACTGCACTCTTCGAAGTGGCAGCTGCAACTGCACTCCAGTTAACATCTGGCATATTCAGATCACCCATCAGCAATATCTCCCCTTTTTCTGCCATTCTAAGTATACTTTCTATCATTTCCCTGTCCATTTCCTCCCCTGAGAGGGGTCTGTATACAACCCCTGCGCTGTGATTGTGGTGCCATTGCCTGTCTCCTAATTTACCCACAGTGCTTCTCTCCCTGTGTACCTTTTGTTCTGTTGCTTTTATTCCTTCCCTTATGTAAAGAACTACTCCTCCTCCTCTTTTACCCTCCCTGTCCCTCCTGTACACAGTGTATCCTGGTATGTTTATGTCCCAGTCATGGTTTTGTGTGTACCATGTTTCTGTGACTGCCACGATATCCAGATGTTCTTCCTCCATCAAGGCCACTAATTCAGGAAGCTTGTTACCCAGACTACGGGCATTAGTACTCATTGCTCTCCATTTTGATGGCTTTACCTTCCAGTGCAGCATCCCCACTGACCGCTTCTACCTCTGTCTTTTCTCATTTAGTACCCTGTTTTGTAGGGAGGCTGGGATTTTCCTGCTGCTTGTCAGTGCCTCCCCTTTGACTAGTTTAAAAGCTTGTCAATGAAGCATTTAAACCGATTGCTCAAAAGACTTGTTCCTTCCTGGACAGATGCAGACCATCCTGCCAGTATAGGCTGGTGTCCTCCAGGTGGAACCCCAGTCCCCAATGAAGCCAAACCCCTGTGCTCCACACCATTTTTTCAACCATTCATTAAACTGCATGGTGCCAATTACCCTCGCCTCCCCATGCTTTTGACAGGCAGCACCTCTGAGAAGGAAACTGTGTTGCTACTGCCTTGGGTCCCTCCCCAACTCTGCAATGTCCTCCTGCACTGCTCTAATCTCATGATGAGCCAAGTCATTTGTCCCTAGGTGGACAATTACATCCAGCTCAGAATCCCTTGCAGCTGTTCTCGTGATCCTGAGGATCGCTTCCTGTCCCTCAAGCCATGGCACCAGGCAGGCACCTTACTTCATTTTCTCATCTCCCCAGTTCTATACCCCTAATAATTGGAGTCCCCACCAGGAGCTGCTTCCTTTCTCTTTGGTGTCCTCTGCCTCCTTTCTGTGGGCCTCCCTTGGTGAGTTATCATCAGTCTTCTCTGCGGGTACACCCATGAGAGCTATGCTCCCCAGAATGGTGTATGGATTGTGGAGTGAACAATTGACTGGGTGCCTCTGTTCCACCCCTCCTCACCCTCCCTGAGCCCACTGTGGTCCAACTGCTGTGCTTTCTTTGCAACCTCTGAGGTAGTGGTGTTGGCGCTAGTGCTCCCTGGATGGGGAGGTTCCCTTTCTACTGTCCAGTGTGGCCTGGGGAGGGTTTCCTTACTACTGTCCAGTGTGGCCTGAGGCAGGCAACTTCCTCCCTCAGGGCAGATAGTTGTCTGCAAATAGGGCAGCATCTCAGCCTCAGAAAGACTCCGGAAGACTGCTGCCCCACAGCCATTGCATTGCACTATTCCTGATGTTTATCTAGTTTTTTTATTGTATTTGTATGTGTGTATGCGAGTGTGATTTGATTATAAATATATATATATATTATACAACGTGTATGTTTATATTATCAGTGCAGTGTGCTAGAGAGGATATGACAGTGAAATGCACCTTGCAGGAATGATGTCAGAACCTCAGGTTTAAAGGAACTATTTCCAGGGATGGGTGGGGTGAGGGGTGGAAGGGGTTGGGCCTAAACTGTGTCCTCACAAAACAATCGACTAAAAGCTCTCACCCACCGCAGCGATGAGTGCCTTCCTGTCAGCAAGATACCCTACACAACAATTTGACAGAGAAAGTACCCTGCTAATCAAATAGAGAAAAATCCAGACATCCAAGAGAGAGAGACCTTGGTCATGTCCCCTCTTGCTCTCCTCTCTTCCAGGGAGTACATGCTGAGCTCCTGCAGTCTCTCCTCACATGGCTTCTCATGCAACCCCTGCACCATTTTAGCAGTCCTTCTCTGAAATGTCTCCTTCCTGTTGATGTCCTTGCAGAGGTACTGCATGCAGTACCCCAGGTGGGGTCTCACCAGTGAGCAATACAGAAGCAACACCACCTCCCTTTTCTTGCTAGAGACCCCTTCACTATGCATCCCAGCATCTGGCTTACCTTGCCTACTGCCCTGTCACCTTCAGATCATCAGATATGATCAACCCAAGGTCGCTCTCTTGCTTAGTAACTGTAGCTGTAAGTACATCTCCCTCATCTTATACACAGCGCTGGGTTACCCCATCCCAGGTGCATGACTCTGCACTTTTTGGCACTGAAACCCAGCTGTCACTCCTTAGACCACTCCTCTACTTTTCTCAGATCCCTTTGCATTCTCTCAACCCCCTCTTGAGTGTCCACCCTGTTGAAGATTTTTGTGTCATCTGCAGAGACGGACCTTCCCCTCCAGTTCCTCAGCAAGGTCACTTATGAAGACATTGAAGAGGACAGGATAAAGCTCTTATCCCTGTGGCAGTCCACTGGTCACTCTCTCATCCACAGAGTGACTGCTGTTTACCACCACCCTCAGCCTCCTATCTTTGAACCAGTTTGATACCCAGCACACCACCGTTTCCCCTACCCCCAGGCTGCTATGTTTCTTTATCAACCTCCTGTGTGGTACTGTCTCAAAGGCCTTACTGAAGTTCAGATAGGCCACATCCACTGCCCTCCCAGATCCACCTCCCTAGTTACCCAAATAAATCTATGACATTTGTTTGACAAGACCTTCCCTTCATGAAGCCATTCTACTGGTGGTTCTACAGCCCATATGTCTCCAGGTACTATGCCAGTCTCTCCTTCAGCAGGGACTCCAATAACTTCCCCATGACTGATGTAAGACTGACTGCTCTGTAATTGCTGGCCTCCTCCCTACTTCTGCTTTTGTGAAGAGTGACCATATCAGCCCTCTTCCATTCCTCTGGAACCACTCATCTCCAATGAGGTACTAAAGAGTGTTGTCAGAGGGACAGCTAGCACTGTGTTCAGTTCCTTAAGTACCCTGGAGTGGATCCCATTTGGACTCATCATCCTGTTTTCCTTTAGGGCTTCCAACCCACAGAGGACTCTCTCTCTTCCGTAAACTGACTTGCATCCACCACCTCCCCCGATACCCGTTAATGCATGTTGGCCTGTCCCCACTTCCTCTGTGAATACTGAGCTTAAGTATTTGTTTAGAATTCTAGCTTTTTCTTGGTCTTCCTCTGCACTGTCCCCCATTCCTGGTCACCTAATCTTCACTATACCACTTTGTCATCCTCTTTTCGTTCACGTACCTGAAGAAAGTCTTACCCAATTCTTGACCTCCTGGGCGATCCTTTCCTCAGTTTCAGCCTTTACGATCCTTCCCTTCCTCCTGCCTCCCTTTCTCTAGATATATCTCCCCGTCCGCTGGGTCTCTTTGTAGTTTCCGAAAGCTATTTTTTTCTCCTTTACCACCTAAGCCACCTCCTTTGAGAAGCACAGTGGCCTCTTTTTCCTCTTGCCTTGTTTACTACCTTTAAAGAGATTGCCATTACCTCACTTATTCCCTGCTCTGTTCTATACCTCTGTGCCTCCATCCCCCACAGCTATTACCCTTCAAGGTATTTCCCAAGGCAGTCTCCCATTTCTCTAAAGAAGTCCCAGACCATCGTCTTAGTGTGGTTTTCCCCTGCCCAATCCGTATGCCAAACCACACTACGATGATCGCTTGAACCCAGGGTACTACCCATTGTGATATCTAGTATGCTGTCCCCATTTTTAAGTACCAGATCCAGCACTACCCCATGTCTAGTGGGATCTGTAACCAGTACAGGGTAAGCCTGTTCCTAGTTGTAGCTGCAGACATAATGTTCCAGTCCACATCTGGCAGATTAAACTCACCCATGATTACTACTACTTCTCTGCCTGACATTCTGTTTGTGGCCTTCTCCAAAACTCTGTCCAGTTCCTCCTCCTGTGTTGGTGGCCTGTACACCACCCCCACATGTATAAAGGCCTCAGACACCATTTCTAAGCCAATCCAAAGAATTTCAAATGCCTCCATTTCCCCTCTGTGTCCTTGTATTTCTGTGGCCTTAATACCTTCCCTTACATATAAAACAACCCCTCCCCCTTTCCTCCCTGCCCTGTCCTTGAATCATGTTGTAGCCTAGTATGACCACCTCCCAGCTGTGGTTTTCGGTGCACCATGATTTTGTTACAGTTACCAGATCCAGGTCTGCCTCTGCAATGGTAGACTCAAGGTCAGGAATGTTTCCTAGGCTCCTTGCATTGGTGCACATGGCTCTCCACTCCTTTCATCCCTCCATGCCCCTATGTTGCCCTCCCTTCCTGAGTCCATCCTTCAACTTTATTTTCCCAGCCTCAGTTCCACCTCTTGACCCTCCAGTCCCTCCCCACCTTGCCCATACCCTCCACTACACTGGGGAATTTATTTCCCATGGGCTTTTCTTCACTGCTGATCAATTATCAGGAGGAAAGGCATTCACTGCCTCCCCCCTTGGTTAGTTTAAATGCCCATCAAAGTTGTATTTAAACCTTCCACCCAGGACTGCTGTTCCCCTCCTGGATGGAAGCCATCCCATTTGTACAGGCCTTTATCCCTCAAGGTAGGACCCCAGTCCCAAGGAAGCCAACCCCTCCTCCCTACACCATGCCTTCAACCAGTTGTTGAAGACTGTGTTGCAGTGTCTTTGCACCTCCACGCAGCCTTGCACAGGTAGCACCTTAGTGAAGGCTACTGTGTTTGCTACCTGCTTCATGCCCCTCCCAGCTCCCTAAATCTATCCTGCATCACCTTCGTCGACTCCCCTGCCAGGTCATTTTTCCCTAGACGGACAATGACATCCAGCTCCCTCTCCTTCCCTGCTGCCATACCAATTTGAAGGATCCACTCCCCATCCTTCTGTGCTGAGGTGTCGGGGAAGGTATACCTCTCTCCTACCCTGCCATGGTGTTCCCAAAACTACTGACAACCGAGTCCCTCAGAAGTTGTTTCCTCTTCTGCTGGGTTTCTCTTCCACCCACCTTGGCGCCTCTGCTCTGAAGGACCCCCACATCCTCTCTACCCACTACCATGGGTGCCTTGACTTGGAAGTCCTGTTCCACCAGGGCAGCAACAGACTTCTTTAGTGGCACTGGTTGAGGAATGTGGTCCCTTACCTCCACCCTCCCGGAGCCCACCACTGTCCAGCCGGACCTCCTTCTTGGCACCCTCTGAAGCAGTGGCAGAGGACTTGGTGGCCCCTGGGTGAAGGAAGAGGTCCCACAAATCTTAGCCAACTTGGCCCAGAGCCTAGAGCCCCCCCTCAGCCCAGAGAGGTACATGCAGATGGGGCAGCACCTCAGTCTCCAGAATGTCTCTCTGAAGACTGCCACTTGACAGCCAGTACACTGAACCACTTCCATCATTTTCAGATCAACTCACTCTATTACCTGAAAATGAATTTATACCCTTACCAGAAATACTGCAGAGTGTTATTTACCTCTTTTGTTTGGATTACCCTGTTACTATACCCTAGGTAGGCACTAATTTACTTCCAATATTTAGACTTCAAGGTGGCAACCAAATTCATATCCCAAGCTCTGGACATAAATCACTCATAGAATAAAATTAAAAAGACCGTACCAAGGCTCACGCCGGGACTACAGAAACCAAATGGTCTTTATTTTATTCTACAAATTTGCTTCCCCCTTAAGCTTTTAAGTAGACTTTTAATTGCTTTTCTCCTTTGTACCCTGCCCCTAGATAGGGTGTTATTAGATTTCCCCTGTTCCCCTTCAATCCCTTGTACTGCTACCCTAGTTTGGGTGTTGCACTTATTACCTGCGCAAATGCAAACTGCATCAATCTACTACAGCCACTGAATGTAGTATATTCAAACTTAAAATGCGAAATGTTTAAATTAGAAATACATCTCTTATAACCCTCAATATGTAAAGCTTAAATTAGAAATGCATCCCTTATAACCCCCCCTTTAACTTTACTCCAACTTAGGTTACTTCTGCCCTCCCTTTAGACTGTTTTGTTTTTCTACAGTTGTAACCCACTGGATTACTTACTGTGGATTTAATGCACATTGCTGTCATTTGTACAATTCAGAACCACCTGTATATGATTTGTACTACACTTAAACTAAACTGTAGTGTGGTTAAGTGTGAAACATTAGGGGTGCAGTGTCTCCTACAGACTGCCACCCCACGCTGTTGCCCCTAGTGTGTTGCCCTTAAGCTCTGCCCTTTGGCTTGAGGACCACTAGTAACCAGTCCTTTTGTAGTGATACTACAGCCCTGCCCTCTCTCCCAAACCTCCTCCCGACTGGAGGATGCTCACACAAGGGTCAGAGTCCCAAAAGCCAGGAAGCAGTAGGCAGATTGTAGTCCTAGAACCCTTTAGTGTATATACATAGTATCAATTTGAGGCTTAGGCAGTGAGGCTGGAGGAAGAAGGGGGTGTCAGTAATGACCTGACCTTTTAATATGTCTTCCATGGGTACCAAAGGCAGGTTGGTAGCCTGGGATGTGGAAGGTTGAAGCCTTTGAGAACCACATCCTGGACCTGTTGAATAGCCTCAGCCTGGATGAGCATAGGGCCTATGAAAAGAACTATGACCCCTTCCTCGCGTCTGGGGTCCAAAGTATATAGGAATCCGAGTGTCATTTTGGAGGATTGTAGATCCCTCAATGCTTTTTTAACATTAGTTCCAAGCAAGCAACTGTTTTCCCCTGAATGGAGCATTCATCATGAACTGCTTCACATCAGAGGTAAAACCAGCTACTCTTAGCCAAGAGTGGTGGAGAAGGCAAATTCCAGATGCAGTAGGTCTGGCTGTGGAAGCTGAGGCATCATTGGCCGATCTCTGCAGGTGCTTACCAGCCTCTTGGCCATTATCAATGGTCTGTTGCACCAGTATTTTATCCTGGCCTTCTGGCAAGTCTTCAGCCAGGGTTGCCATAGTTTTCCAAAGGCAATTCTGATATTTTATCACATATGCCTGATGGTTAGCAATTCTTAGACTCGGGAAAGGAGATGCAAAAGTCATCTTTCCGATCACATCTAGCTTCCTTGACTCCTCATCAGGAGGAAAATAAAATGTGTTTGGGAGCCTTTGATCTGTCATGAGAAGCCAAAATGACCACAGAATCAATTTTAGGCTGTGTAGAATAATAAGGCTTCGCAGTAGGGGCTGGATATTGTTTATCAGCCTTCCTGGGTACTGCAGGTAACTGAGCTAACCTGTGCTAGGCCACCAGAGCAGCATCCTCAAGTGCTGAATGCAGTAGAGGAATTCTGCCACAGGGGAGGCAGAAACCTCCAAGAAGTCATAGAGATTTCTCTTGCAGAATTCCTCCTCCTCTGCCTGAAACCCCAGTTTTGTCTGAAATTGTTTCAGCAAGGCCTGAAATGAAGCATACTCAGGTGGAGACCTTGGTGTGTTTTTTACACATTCCTCTGAGCAAGAGGATAGAGGGAAACTTGACCCTGCCACACCTATTGCCTCTTCTTCATCCATGGCCTCCTCCTCCATATACTCTGGATTATACTCTAGTTCATCACCAATGTCAACTGCCATCAGTTGAAGGTCGAGGGGATATGTAGACAAATGAGGAGAAGGGATCGACGGGCTTCCTGTTGACAGAGGCCGTTCAGGTCCTGGCACTGTGGCAGGGACTAAGAACTGAAGCGTCAATGCTAAAGTCGATGACAGACCAGCTGAGGGTGCTGATGGAGTGGGCGATGGAATTAGCAATAAGAGACACTGAAACCGCGAAGATATTGTCTGATATAATAGCTGTGCATTAACAGGTTTGGAAAAAGGAATCCATGGTGGCTGAGCCATCGACTGACATTGCCTGATGGCAGAATAGGCTGCGAATCCCCTGGTGGGGAAGGCGAGCCAGTGCTGGATCCCCACCTTAGTGTCTGAGAGATGGTCAGGTGTGGCAGGACCCACGGTTAGAGCCAGGGATCCACCTTTATCAGTACACTTACCTCTTCGGAGAGATGAATGTGAACATTTCGGAGAAGCGGTCTTATCTTTTCTCTGCCTGTCTTTCTTGGAATGGCAGTGCTTCTCTGCTGATTTTGAGGACTTCTGTGACGAGTCAACAATGGCCGCCATTGACCATGGGTATCAATCGGCTGACAGTGAATGAGAAACAGAAGCGGCTGATGGTGGTAAAACCACCTTCATCACAACCTGTTTCTCCATTTCTTGAAGATTACGAAAGATTTCTAAAGCCTTCGTGCCACATCTCCTGGTTGCCTGGTTAAAGCTCTGGCAGACTGAGAGTAGTCATTGTCACTGTAAATCTTAAAGTTGCTGCAATGGAAACAACAGAAAGTACAGTACCATTACGTAAGAACTTACCATAACAGTAGATCAAGAGGATCTCGCAGCAGGCCATCACTGGTAGGACTTGGCTCCAGGTGCTAGGACCACATGGAAACCTTCTAGCTAGCAGTCTACCAGAGGGGGCATTCTACCTCTGATGTCAGTGCCTGACATCAGCCAATCATATAAAGGTGGGCTTCCCCCACACCCTCCTCAGTTCTTCTGCCAGGGACCATAAGCAGGATGCTGGAAGATGGAATTCAGGAGGACTCCAAGGTATCCCAATAGCAAAGAAAAAATAAAAGCAGAAGGTTTGCCCCTATGAAACGGGAGTGAGAGAGACAGGAGAAGGGGGAAAGAGGCAAGGAAAGCTGGGCCTGCTGCAAGAGATCCTCTTGAAGAGCCACTGTTATGGTAAGTTCTTACATAACTGTACTATCTTACTTTGAGGATATCTCTTGCAGCAGGCCATCACCGGTAGGACTGAGTCCCAAGCAGTTCTGGTACTACAGACAAGCAGTCCAGGTGACGGGCAAAAAGGATCACAGCCCATGAAAGGAGGCCTTGAAGAACAGCCAGGCTGAAGTTGGCCCTACGCCTAGAGGCAATGCCCAGACTGTAATGCTTGGTAAAGGTGTGGACAGTGCTCAGTGGAGGGAGGGAGGGCAGCAGCACAAATGCCAGCAGCTGACACGTTTCTGAAACGAGCTGCAGAGGTGGCCATACACCTAGTGGAATGGCCTATAACTCCTCCAGGAAGTTCCTTGCTGTACTTCTGGCACCCTCCTTTCTGGGGCAGAACGAAACAAGCAACTGGTTAGACTTCCTAGAGTCTTTAGTCTGATGTATATAGTACCTCAAGATTCTATGCACATCCAAGGTATGGAGCAATGTCTCCCCTTGATTGGAATGCTCTGGAAAATAAACAGGCAGGTGGATGGATTGATTCAAAGTAAACTCCGACACCACCTTAGGAAGAAACTTAGGATTGGTATGCAAAGACACCCTATCTTTGTGGAAAACTAAATAAGGCTCTTTACAGATGAGGGCCTGAAGCTCAGAAATCCTTCAAGCAGAAGTAATGCCAATTAAAAGGAACGCTTTCCATGACAGAAAGCAAAGCTCACAATACGCGGCCGGTTCGAAGGGAGGCAACGTAAGCTTTTCCAACACAAGATTAAGGTCCCAAGGTGGGACACGGTACCTGTTTGAGGGCTTCAAATGCAGAATGCCCAGCAAGAATGTGCAGGATGCATCGAGTTGGGCCACTGAGTGCCCATCCACCGGCACATGATATGCAGAGATGGCAGAGAGATGTACCTTAATAGAGGAGTACTGCAAACCAGTCTTAGAGGGACAGTAGGTACTCCAAAACCTGATCCACTGGACAGGTGAAGGGATTTAAATGGTGCGAAGCAGTCCAAAGAGCGAAGCTCTTCCATTGCATGGAGTAAGTGGCTCTGGTGGAGGGATTCCTGGCCACCACCAGGACATCTGCTACTCTGATGGGAGACCAATGGCTATGTCCTCAGGAGCCATGCATACAGAGGGAGAAGCTTGAGGTCTGGATAGGCCAGGGTACCCTGTTCCTGGGAGAGCAAACCTGTGCACAGGGGTAGGGACAGCAGAAGTTCCACTGCCAGCTGTTGCAGCAAGGGGAACCAGATTTGATGAGCATCATTGTAGCCCTCTCCATCTGGAGTTTGATCAGAACTTGTTGAAGGAGCAGGAAGGAGGGAAGGCATACAGAAACCTCCCTGTCCAGGAGAGGGACAATGCGTCTCACAAGAAAACTCCAGGCCCTGGATCTAGCATACAGAAACATGGCAGTTTTATGTTGCATGGGGATGCAAAAAGATCCAGCTCTGGCTGACCCCATCTGTTGAAGAGGTCTTCTACCACTGAGGACATAAGTTCCCATTCATGGGCCCTGGACTATGAGCAGCTTAAACTGTCTACCAAGACGTTTTGGTCACTGGGAACATGGACAGCTGAGAGTTCCAGGCTGTGCTCGATGGCCCAATACCAGACTCTCATTGCTCCCTTGTATAGGGGATAGGAATGAGTCCCCCTTTGCTTGTTTATGCAATAAACTACACACATGTTGTCTGAACTAAAAGTGGATCCGGGGAGAGCCGAGTCTGAAAGGCCTGCAGGGCATACAGAACTGCTCGCATCTCCAGAATATTTATGTGGAGATCCCGCTCCATCTCTGACTATGTCCCTTGAGTTTGGCGGGTCCCCATATGGGCTCCCCGAGGCCTGAGGCATCTGTTGTAAGGATCTGCTGAGGTGGAAGAATACAAAGAGGAACTCCATGAAACATGTTGTCTGAACTAAGAGCGGACCCGGGGAGAGCTGAGTCTGAAAGGATTGCATGGCATACAGAACTGCTCGAATCTCCAAGATATTTATGTGGAGATCCCGCTCCATCTCGGACTATGTCCCTTGAGTTTGGTGGGTCCCCATATGGGCTCCCTGAGGCATCCGTCATAAGGATCTGCTGAGGTGGAGGAATACAAAGAGAAACTCCACGAAACAGGCTGCTGGGCTCCAGCCACCACAACAGCACATTCTTGACTGGATCTGATACCAATACTGGTCGATCCAGGGCATCCATGCATTGGTCCCACTAGACCCGTAGCGTCCACTGAGGGATTTGCACATGGAGTCTGGCCAGGGGAACTGTGGCAACAGCTGCAGCCATTAGGCCTAAAAGTCTCTGAAAGACCCCTGCCAGAACATGACGGTTGGAATAAAGAAGATGGGCCTGGTCCATCAGATGCTCTGATCTTTCTGGGGTTAAGAAGGCCTTCACCTGGGTGGTGTCCAGCACTGTCTCTATGTACAGGAACTGCTGGCATGGGGTAAAGAAAGCCTTTGGTAGGTTGATAGTAATGCCCAAAGCTTGGAACAGGCTGCAGGTATGAGAAAGAGTTTGAAAGAGATGATCCTTGGATGGGACAGCTAGCAGCCAATCGCCCAGGTAGGGAAAGATGTAAAACCACTGCCATCTCAAGGCAGCTGCCACCACCGCCAGGTATTTGGTGAAGACCCTGGGGGCTGAGAACAAGCCAACTGGCAGAGCTCTGAACTGGTGTTGCGTTCCCTGGAAGTGGAAACGGAGGAAGCACTGGGGGGGCAAAACTTTTCATATGTAGGTAGGCATACTACATATCCTAGGGAACACAGCCAGTCCCCCTGATGTAGCAGGGGCAGGAAACCCTGAAGGGCGACAATTCTGAACCATTTGTACTCTATAAACTGGTTCAGCTGACTTAGGTCCAGGATGGACCGAAGGTCTCCTTTCTGCTTGGGGACCAGGAAGAAGTGGGAGTAAAGCTCCTTTCCCTGCTGACACAGCAGGACTGGTTCTACAGCCTTTTTTCAAAGTAAGGCCTGAATTTCCTCCCAGATGAGAGGGGCATGACCAGGAGGATATGAGGAATGGCCTGGAAGGTTTTCTGGAGGCCATTCTGTGAACTCAAGAGTCTGGCCATGCTCGATGAGCTACAGCACCCAGTTGTCTGTGGTGATTTCCTTCTACCTGTCCAGATGCAGGGAGAGGTGATCCCCGATGACCGCCTCCTGAGGAACAACTGGAAGGGGGCATCTGGCAAGGAGTCAGGAGGTGGAAGCAGCCGCTGCTGGGGCAGTTGCACCACAGGCACTGTGGTAGATGTGTAACAAACAGATATCTGCACCACATAGCACTGGACCAATATGCAGCATTTATTGAAAAAAAGATTGTAAAAAGTATTACAATTTCATATAGTAATTATAATTGCACATAAAATTTGTATAGTTAGGCTTGCTATACTGTATTTGATAGGTGCTTTTTATGGTGTATGTTTATGGTGGATTTATATTATTGTATTCAATATTAAGTAAATACTGTCACTTTAAATTTAATGTGTGTTCTGTGTATTTAAGGGTCTATTTAAGGGTCTTTCATTAGATGCAAAGTTAGTCTCCTGATGACGCATATGTTGCGAAACCGGTAGAGGTTCAGTGAACCAGGTGCTGTCTGTGGTGTTTGGCGTTTTTTGCAATCTTTTTATCAATAAATGCTGCATATTGGTCCAGTGCTGTGTGGTGCGGATATTTGTTTGTTACATGTTTATGATATATTCCGCACACACTGATCCCTTAGAGCGGTTTTGTTTCTCTACTGTGGTAGATGGCCAGCCAATGCCTCTCTGTATCCTGTTCTTCTGTCTCCCACCCCATAGTGACCTGAATGTGCCTCATAATGGCCATGAACATGGGGGTCGGGGGAGATTTGGGAACGTTGCTCAGTGCCGCTTTCCCTTCGGAGGACTCTGGGTCAAAGGAGGAAGACTCACTGCTGAAACTCTGGTCAGCATCATCATCCCCACTGACCTCAGTCTGACGATCGGCCAAGCGTCCAGCTGATCCAGCATCAGGCCTATCACTGGGTGTGTGAGGAGCACTAGGGTGTGGCAGAACAGAGACCGGGGAAATTTATTTATGTTTTTGGTAACCAGGTAAGTGCACTGATCCAAGGACCATTTTCAGTCACGACCTGGGCCACAAAGTCACAGACAACAAACAACAGCAATTAAAGTACATGGACAGCAGTAACAACAGACCATACAATGCACATGCAGGCAAAGAATACATATATAGGTATTTTACAATAAGTACATAGTTCACTGTGGGAAGTACACAAATTCAGCATGAGGTCAGAGCCCATTACATTCATTCAGTGTTGGGTACACCTCAAAGTGAGGTCAGAGTACATTGTAAGTAGTTCAGTCAGCACAATCAGATAGAACAAAATCATGATACCAGAAGTTAGCAGCTGTAGGACTTTTCAAGCAGTGGGTTGTGTACATAGAGACTGCAATGAAATAAATGAGGCAAGCAAACATAACAAGGATACAGATGGTAGCGGTACTGACATGGAAGCAGTTTGTGCAGTGGACAGTTGCAAAATTGGGAACTTCATGTAGCCATGTTACATAGTCACTGGGGGATTCAACACAAGAAGGGAGAGCATGTAGCATTTGGAGGCAAGGCAGGCAGTTACCATGTGTCCAAGGAACTAGGGTGGTTTACGGACATTATTATTGTCTAGGGAAGAGCTACAAGAAGACTTAGTCAGAAGCCAGGCTTTTAGGTTAGTTTTGAAGGACAAGTGGGAGGGGATTGCAAAATGAATGCTGGTAGCTGGTTCCAAAAGGAGGGGGCAGTAACAGAGAATGCTTTGCCGCCCATACTGAAAGAGATGCAAGGGACTTCAAGTGGAGTAATGAAGGAAACCCTGAGGCTCCTAGAAGTCACCCTCTCATTAAGTAGTGAAACATAGGAGGACAGCTGGTGGTTCCTAAGTGATTTATCTAGTAAACATTCCATGGTGTAGTCAAAATGACCCTGAAGTGGGAGCCACCCTAGTGACTGGTAGTGTGTGCAGTGATGGGTAGCATAGGGGGCTTGGAGAGCGAATCGGCATATGGAATTATATGTAACATTTAGATGAGAACGAAGTGAGGAGGGCACAAAGGAGTAGACAGAGGAGCAGTAGTCTAGAAGGGGCAGTAAGTTACCTTGTGCAATTGTTAGGTGACCTTCAGGGAGAGAAATTGCTTAATGCGATAGGCAGCACCTAGCTTTTGGTGAACTTTCCTCACAGTGAGATTTATATGATCATTCAAGGTAAGGGAGAGGTCTAGGGTCACACCTAGGTACTTAAAAGATGTGACAGTTTCAAGGGTGGGGCTGGCTGGTGTGAGTACAGTGAGGGAGGAGTTAGCTTTGGTGGTCTTTGCAAAGAAAGGCTTTGAATTGAAGAGCATGGCTTTCATTTTTTTCTCATTTATGAGGAGTTTGTTGGAAAGGAACCAGTTTTGAGCTGCACCATAGTTTAGAGTGAGGGTGGGGGAAATGGATTCAAGGGATCTATCACTGTGGAAATGGGTCCCAAAGAATGCCCCTGAAGGGCAGTCAGGGCTGGCGTGGGTGGGGTTGGGACCTGTGTCTGCATAATGGACCACAAGGCTGAAATCAGAGCATGATAATCCAAAGGGGCCAATGTTGGTCCCACAGGTGTTGGGTAAGTGGGGACCAGTGATGGTCCCAAAGGAGCCAGGTATAGGTAACCTAGCACAGGCCCCGTCGGTGCAGGGTTGGGATATACAGGCACTGGGCCAGCAGGAGCCAATGTAGGGTGCCCAGGCTGAGGTTCTGCTGGCGCAGATTGTGGCAGGACAGGCGCCAGACCCACCAGAGTAGGTGACAGGATGGGCGATGAGGCCACAGGCACCAGCTGAGGGGTCATAACCAGCAGTGGTTCCAGAAGATGAGACTGGCGTCAGTGATGTGTATGTAGGTGTCCGGCAGCTGGGAAGCTGGCAGTAGTTGCACCCATGACGGCCGAAGAGACACTGACTGAGCTACCCGACTGTGAGCCCATGGAGAAAATGGTCTGGAACAGCAGGTGCTGGGGGACAGAATACAGAGTACCCTGTCCCAAATAGCTGCCACCCACAAGGGAGAGCCGGGCAGGTGGCAGGGCCACTGGTAGCCCTGTGGAAGTTAGGGCATGCAGGGCCGAGGACGTCAACCCCCCCCGAGGAAGACAGTTTCACAGCCGAAGACTGCCTGTATGGGGACTGCAAGTGGGAGGCAGACCAGATCAGTCCTGGTCCTTGTCCTTATGCTTATGTTTCCCAGTAGTTTTTGTCCCTGGACTTCAAAGATGAAGACCCTGAGGACTGGGCTGGGTAAGGGGAGCAGCTACTGGCCTGCAGCTCCCGTTATATCGAGGTAACCTTCTGCTTAAGGAGCTGATTTTCCAGGATCTTCTGGTGCCTTTTCCTGGTGGCCAGGTTGAACTTTTGGCAGGCCTTGCTGGCTTGGACGTCATGTTCTGGGCCTAGGCACAAGACGCAGGCAGAATGGGCATCCTTATCTGGGTTGTTTGCCATAAGCACACTTTGTGGAGTGGTCGGAAAAAGAGGATGGTTCTGAAGACATAAACTGTAAGGCAAGAACACTGAAATTTCTATGTTAAACTAACTGAAAATCACAAAATAATAAAGCACAGTTAAACGTGGGAAAATGGTAGTTGACTGTAGCTGTGGTGGTATCAGTGGTCCGACATGTTGGTCAATGGTGGGAAAGAATGAGGGAGGGTGTGGGGGCCACCCACCTTTATAGGATTGGCTGATGTCAGGGGCTGACCATTGGAAGCTGGCAGCCCCCTCTGGTAGATTGCTAGCTAGAAGGTTTCTGTGTGGTCCTAGCACCTGGCAGCTAAGTCCTACCGGTGATGGCCTGCTACAAGAGATACCCTCAAAGTAAGATCCAAGGTTCCTTGTCTTTCAGCAGCAGCATAAAATAAAAGTTTTAAAATAACAAATGTAGAAGTAGCAGCGTTAGTGAATATTTGCAAATGTTTGATGGTGTTCTTCAGCAGTAGCAGCAGACTGACAAGCAATTGATGGCGGGATAAACAATTAAGGCATGCTGGGGATGCCCACATTATATAGGTACCAACAAGGCACATCAGTGTGGGTGGCTCCAGCCAGCAAAAATTTCCAACTGGTCCCGACACCGACAGCTTACAGTTCCATGGTGTGGCTCAATGGAGGGCGATATCCTTAAAAAGGTTCAAGGATTTGTGGATAGAAATCAACATGGGTTTATGAGAGGCAGAGCATGTCAAACAAACTTTGATATTTTTCAATTTGGTGACACAAATGGTGAATAAAGGCCAGGTAGTCAACATCTTGTACCTGGATTTCAGCAAGGCCTTTCATTCAGTCACATAGGAGGCTGGTGAAGAAGGTAGGAGACCCAGGACTAGGGGCAGAGCTAAGTAGATGGATAGGAAATTGGTTGATGGCTAGAACTCAGAGAGTGGTACTAAGTGTAACGTTCTATGACATCAGGGAGGTTACTAATGGGGTGCCTAAGGGGTGTGTCCTGGGACCATTACTCTTTGATATGAGTGATACTGGATGGTGATGGAGGGGGATTTGAGTCTGCTTGCAGATGACACAAAGCTCTGTAGAAGGGTTGATGGTGAACAGGGAATTGGCAGCCCAAAAAGAGATGTAGGATTTGCTGAGGCATACTGAAGACACTTGCCATGGTGAAGAATATGTTTTGGTGTACTGAAATGACCAATTTCTTTTGGAGGAAACAAGATTTTGGGGCTACTTCTGAACAGAATGAGGATACAGACTTGCTGAAAGAGCATCATTCTGTGCCATACATGTTCCATATCATTTTAAACCTACTATCAAAAATGACGTACGTTTCATAACTTTGTCTTTTAGCAACCTTGACATTTATAATCATGTACCATCTATGATGCTGTAACTATCCCAAGACCCTCTTGAAGAAAAAATTACTCACCTTAGTAATCTTGTTTCTTCCAAGGTATTCTTCTATATTCATAACTCTCTGCAGTCAGCCTCCTAAGCAGAGCTGCCCGGAGAAAATGTAACTATATGCTAATAATAGAACTCATCACTGGCTCATGCCACTTATTCAAACTGCTGCCCTTATCAGCTGCAATGTTCCATCAACGTATCAGATTTCTAAGGAGCCTACAAAGCAACCTACACTAAGACTATCTAAATATATTTATCTAAATATAACACAACTAAGATGTCCACGACAGTATGAAACACCCTGAATATGACTGTAATACTATAACCCCTTGAGTGCCAGAATCACCTGGAAAAATAAGGGAATTAAATATTTCCCACTAGGGCTAAAAACTATGCATGCCAGTGTTTGGGACTTTATATTAAAATACTCAGTCAGGAGTGCAGAGGCTCTGGTTCTGACAGGGGAGGCAAGGTGGGAGATTTATGAATATAGAAGAATACCTTGGAAGAAACAAGATTACTAAGGTGAGTAATTTTTTCTTCTAACCCTAGGTATTCTTCGATATTCCTAACTCTCTGAAGATGTCAAAGCAGTACCTTTGGAGGTGGGCAGAGAACCTACTTAGGGAAGAGGCTCTGCAGGACTGCTGTGCCAAACCTGGCATCAATTCTGGACTGTGTGTCCAAACTGTAGTGCTTAGTAAATGTGTGCACTGTCCTCCATGTAGCTACTTTACAGATTTCCACTAAAGGAATATTTCTGGATGCTGCTATAGTAGCAGCTGTGCCCCTAGTTGAATGAACCCTCAGCCCTGCTGGGGGTTCCTTGTCAACTTTTGAATAGCAAAACTGAAAGCACTGGACTATCCAGCAAGAGACTGACCTCTTAGAAGCTGGGGTGCCCTTACCTACATCTCCTTAGGTAAGGAATAGCTGTTGTATGTCATGTCTATAACCCCTGGTGTGGGTCATACAGTAACGTAATGCCCTTTCCACATTCCGACTATAGAGTCTACACTCACCTACCCTAGTATGTTCAGTGAAGAAAACTGGTAATGCAATGAACTGGTTTAAGTGAAAATCAGAAACAACCTTGGGGAGGAATTTCCTCTTGGCTCTCAGCACCACTTTGTCATTATGGAAGGAAAGGTAGTCCTTCTCAACACACAGGGCTTGAAGTTCACTGATTTCTTCTAGCTGAAGTAACTGCAACCAGAAAAACAGTTTTCCAGGCAACATATTTTAAATATGCAGAGGACATAGGTTCAAAAGGAGGTTTCATGAGCTGAGCAATGCATATGTTCCGGTCCCATACTGGTACTGGTTCCCTAATAGGTGAGTGCAAATGGCACAGACCTTTAAAGAACATTTTGAAAATGGGGTTGGATGCCAGGGAGGTACCTTTCACAGCAGAAATGTAGGCAGAGATTGATGCTAGATGCACTTTCAGGGATGTATATTTCAAACCAAGAGTGGAGGTATGTGAAGTAATCCAGGACAGCTGAAATCTCCCCTAGAGTAGGAAAAATCTCTTTGGACCCACACCAAATAGAAAACCTCTTCCATTTTGAATCATAGGTTTTCTTAGTCGAAGGCTTTCCATACCTTTCAGGATATCCAGAATGCTTTGAGAGAGATTTCAGTTTGCATATTCTAAGTCCTCAACAGCCATGCCTTCAGTCTGAGAGACCTGAGATTTGGGTACAGAATCTTGCCCTGGTGAGAGGTCAACAGATTGTGTCTCCTGGGTAAGTGTATTAGTTTGGCTACAGTCATGGAGAGTAATATGGGGTACATGGCTGTCTGGCCCAGTCTGGTGCTATCAGTAACATTAAATCAGTAAATTATCAGTAAATTGTCTCTAATTATGCAAAGTTATGCACTTAGGTACCCATAATAAACAGCACAAGTATTTCTTGAACAAGGAACCTCCAATTGTAACACACTGTGAAAAGGACCTTGGTGTGACCATAAGCCCTGATCTTAAATTTAATGTTCACTGCAGGAACCAAATGAAAAAGGCCAATCAAATACTGAGCTGTATCTTTAGGCCTATATCCATTCGAGCTAAGGAAGTAATACTCCCCCTATACATAGCATTGGTCAGACCCCACCTGGAGTATTGCGTTCAGATATGGTCCCCATATTGGAAAGAAAACATAAAAAGGGTTGAAGCAGTTCAGCAAAGACTGACTAGGTCTATTGTGGGTTTAAAGGAGACACCATACGAAGAAGGATTGAGAACACTTAACCTTTACTCATTACATTACAGAAGGCATAGGGGGGACTTGTGTATGCTTTATAGGCAATGGAGGATAACAACCTTAGAGCTGAAATTGGCCTTATGCCTAATCATGGCAGAGTTAGTGGTAGAAGATCCTCCAAGCAACTCCACCTGGAGAAATGGAACTCATTACTTAGAAAGAACTGGTACAGCCAAAGGGTGGTTACAGTTTGGAATGCTTTTCCATTGGAAGTAACAAAGTAAAGATATGAACACTTTCAAAAATAGGTTGACAAGGTTATGAGTAATGTGGCTAAATCTGGGGTTAGTTAAAATTATAGCACTCATGATTGATCAAAATTATATAAGGCAAGCACTAAGGACGCAAGTCTATTACAAGCTTGATTTGATCTATGAAATCTATCTCTCATTTGGAACCTGGCTCCCAGGACTGTACCTGTTGCTGCAGCCATATGTCCCAGTAGTTGCAGAAACTGTCTTGCTGATAGTGGCTCATTCAGCTTGAATGAGGCAGCTATCTACAGAATGCTTTGCACCCTGTCCTGAGGGAAGAAAGCTCTTTCCTTTATTGTGTTCAGTTCTGCTCCTATGAAATGCAGGACTTATACTGGAGTGAGAACATATTTTTCCTGATTTACCAGTAATCCTAGAAACTTTAATAAGTTTAGTGTTGCCTTTAAGTGGTTTTGTACCTGCTGTGGTGAACTTCCCACTACTAGCCAGTTGTTGAGATAAGGGAAGACTGATATACCTAACCTTCTTAGATATGCTATCACCACTGCCAGGCACTTTGTAATCACCCTGGGTGCTGAAGTGAGGCTGAAAGGTAAAGCTGAGAATTGGTAGTGTCCTGATGGAAGTCTGAATCTGAAGTACCTCTGGTGTGATTCTCTTATTGGGATGTGAAAGTAAGCATCTTTTAGATCCAGAGATGCTAGCCAATCTCCCTGTTGATTACTGGCAAAATCATTGCCAGTGTGACCATTTTGAACTTTGGCTTTATTAAGTGCCTGTTCAGTAGTCTGAGGTCTAGAATAGGCCGCCACTCACCATTTTTCTTTTTGGTGAGGAAGTATCATGAATAGAAGTCTCTTCCCTTCTGCTAAAGTGGAACACACTCCACTGCTTTCAACTGGAGGAGGCTTTGAACATCCTTCTCCAGGAGTTTTTTCTCTAGAAGGGAAGCTGGTTTGAACACCCTTGTTCTCAAGGGAGGGAAAGACTTGAAACTCCAGGACAAGCCCTGACTCACTACCTCCAGGACCTACTTGTCTGTGGTGATGGACTGCCAAGCCTGAAAATAGTGAGCCAGTCTGCTCCCTACTGGTAGAGGGGAGGCAGCCTTGATAATTAAGTCAGGGGATATGCTTTGCTTGGGGCAGAGCTTGGGTAGTTTAGGAACCTCTTCTAGAGCCCCTCCTATCTCCTCCCCTGAAATACCCAGTCTGCTGTGGATATTGCTGATACTGGGGGACAGCCTGTGTCTGATAAAGGGGCCTATTATAGGCTGTCCTTCTTCTTCCTCCCTTTCATAAGGCCTATAGGAGGATGAAGACCTCTCCTTTGAAGAATTGCTTTTATAGGTGGCCTTATATTCATCCACCTTCTTCATGTATGCTTCAGTCTGTTGGCCAAATAATGAATGATCCTCTACAGGGAAATCCATAGCCTTGGCCTGGGTATCCTGTGTTAAATTAGCAGCCCTGAGCCATGCCAACCTTCTAAGGGCTATGGTAAGGACCATCCATCTGGCAGCATTGTCATTGGCATCTGTTGCCATTTGAAATTGATACGTGACTGCTTCCATCCCAAACCTGGCTGTCTCAGCCAAATCATCAGAGAGAGGTGAAGAAGCCTCCTCTGCCATGGCTAACACAGACTGCCAGAGTGATTTCTGATACTGTGCTGAGTAAGCTTGATAGTTAGCTCGTCTTACTCACAGTGAAGCAACCATGCGGTCTATTTTGCGAGAGTCCTTCTCAGGTGGGTGAGATGCTAAAGGCACCCTCACCTTCTCACAGACTGCTTGCTGGATTATCCCAATGGTCAGGGTGAGAAAAGAGGAATTTAGCCCCTTGTCTGTCCAACTGGTACTTTTTATCCACCTTCTTGTCTAAAGGTGGGACAGATTTTAGAGTCTGCAGGATCTTAAGTCTTTTTCAAAGAACTTGTTTATAGGGAGTAAAAATTTTCTTTGTAGGTGTTAACCCCATCATTTCTATATATTCAGCCTCTTCATCATCTTCTATGACCTCTGTGGTAGCCAGATCAAGGGCATCCACTATTTTTCTTACAAAGGAATAATGAGAGGTAAAATCCTCTGGTCTAGGAGGAGAACCAAATTCCTGCTCTGGTGAGAGCTCAGGCTCAATTCACATTCATCCATTTCAGGTAAATCATATTCCTCAAACTCCATCATCTCCTGAGATAGGTTTGGGTCAGAGGAGGGACCAAGAAGGATTTGAACTGGTGCTGGGAGGGTTGGAGTAGGTATAAAGCCCTGCAAAGCCAGTATGACCTTCATGGCCTGGGCAATCTCCTCGGATGATGGCAGGCTGTAAAGCACAGATGAAGCACCTTTTGGTTTATTGGCCAGGGGTTCAAAGTGCTTTTTTTTGGTGGGAACTGGATAATCAGCCGGATCACCCATCCTTTTTCCAGTAGTTGTTTCACCCTTGTCAGGGGTGCTCAAAGAAGACACAGTGTATTCACCCGCAGGTTTAGTGGGTGTGGGTTGGTCAGAACCTGTAGCATCCTTCTCCAATTTTCTTTTGAGTATTTCCATTCTCTCTTCTACTGTTTTCTGAAGGAATGACTTGCAGATATCACATTCTGCTAAAAAATGGTCATTCCCCAGGTAGACTACACATAAATCATGCTTGTCTGCCTTTGCAAAAATGTTCCCAAAATTAAGGCAGTTTTTAAACCCTGGGGGTCCAGTCTTTTTCTTTGGTTTTTCTGCTATCGCTCAACTGATGAAGAAAAACAGAACCTCAATGAAAATTTTACTCTTTATTTTTTAATGTGGTTGGTTCAGGAACCAATGAAAGTTCTGATATATATATTTTTCTCAATAAAAGTTTTTATTGTCAAATAAAATTACAGCTTTACAAAGTCATATTCATTTCATGTTTACATACAACATTGATATAACTATTTTCAAACAGTGTAATTAATATAATGTTAGTAATTATGCAAATCTTATTTTCAAATAAATCAAATTCCTTTCTTTTATACTCTCAAACTAACACTTAAGATGATAATCAGAAAAGAGAAGAGAAAATGAAAGTAAGAAGAGGACTAACTAGTAGAAATCCACACACCAAGTACAGACAACCTGTTCTATGCCACCAAAAAGATCTAAAGATTGCTTATATTTCCCCTAGAGATTTGTCTGTTATAAAGTTAATGTGCTAATATTTTATTCTTTTATATACTGTTCAACTGTTGCATACCTACCAATAAACTTATGTGAGAGACCGCTTACGGTGAGGGACAATTTTTCTGTTCTAAGGTCTTCAATGAACTGAGCCATACATGCTCTAAAAGATAGAATTGTCTCCTCTATCCAGTGTTTTAAATACAATGTTCCTGACCGAACCTCCTATTAATAGAATATTTTTGTTCCTGTGTCCATGCTTCCTCTTCATTAAAGTGCCCTAAAATACAAGTGTCTAATGTCATTTTATCTTTTAAGTTAGAACGCTTATTAATCTATTATTTCTTTCCATAGGTTTTGCACCCTGGGATAGAACAAAAGCATGTGAGAGAGAGAGAGATACTCTCCCATCCTTGCATTTGTGACAGATAGCATCTTTTTTCCATCCCATTTTGTACATGTGAACTGGAGTGAAGTAAAGATTATGTAGTGTCTTAAAATGCATCATTCTGAGGTTATAAATCTTAAATGCCTTAGCTGCAAAATTCCATATCTTGGACCAGTCTAACTCTTCCCCATTAACCTCCAACTCTTGCGACTACCACCTAATGGGATCTGTCAATGGACCTCTGGCTACTTCTAGAAGAGAATTATAGATCAATGAGATAGATGGAGAGAGGTGCATGGAGGCAATGAAGGATTTGGCCTCCTCAGATGGTACAAGATTTAGAGCTAGTAGTGAATGTACTTTTTGTTTTAGTTCTTCATAAAATCCCCTTCCTACATCCGTCAACTTATACCTCCTGGCAAGTGCTTCAAACGTGTAAAATGAATTTCCACAAACAATATCCTGAGTTTTATTTTTTTTCTACCCCATTCCTGTCTTACTGAATGTCGAGGACTAAGATTAATGTTAACATTGTCCCAAATTGGCTGTAATTTCGAATGTGGAAAGTCATATTTAAAAGTATGGAATACATATCATAATAACGTAAAGGAATCTACCATAACTTTATTATGAGAAACCGAGAATTTTTGTGCAAAGAAAGTTGAGTATAAGCTGGCACCCAGATTCATACAAACTCTCTTTTCTATTTGTATCCACTCAGGGATATACCCAACAGTATCTGAAATTGATAAGTGTTTTGATAATTAAGCTAATCTAGCTGCCAAATAGTAAACTAATATGTCAGGTATCTTTAGTCCACCCGTTCTTTGATCTAGTGACTTTGTTGTATGCCATTCTTATTTTTTTTTTGTAGTCTCATATAAATTTGGAGAACTCAGAGTTAATATATTAAATCCATTTCTTATTAATGGCATAATGAAAATGTAAAGAATTTTCAGAAGAAGCATCATTTTAACTGTTTCAATCTTACCCCAAGTAGCCAATGGTAGTTTATTCCATCTTGATAGTGATGTTATGATATTTTCTTTTGTAATGGTCAGGTTTTTTGCCATCGTTAGGGATATAATTCTATATAGTCTTATTCCCAGATAATCAATATAGTCTGAGGCCCACGGCAGTCCCAAGTTAACAACTGTGTCTTTACAACATTTATTATTAAGAGGCAAAAAGTTAGTTTTGCTCAAGTTTAATTTATAACCACATATTTTCCCAAACTCTTATTATCCTCAAGATTCTGGGAATGGAGCTTTCTATGTCTATCAGTGAAATTAAAAGATCATCTACATATACAGATGTACGTACATCTAGTCCAGCCACTTTGACTCCGGATATCTCCTCATCTATGTTAATTTTCCTTGTTAATGTGTCTATTGTCAAGTAGTGGTGGGAGAAGTGGCCTCAATTCGCTCTGCAAAGTGATTCTCAGAGCCAAGGTGGATTCGCAGAGTACTCTGCAATGTGAAGCGGAGTAATTTGCATTATAATGGGTAATGTGAAGTCCAATGAAAACAGTGACTTCGCATTACTCCACCTTCCCAGACCACTACTCCACCAATCTTATAGGTGAAATGTACTGAAATCAATGTACTTCACCTTATTTTTAAGCTCCAAAGGCAAATTTTGCAGTGATTCATGGGATTTCAGGTCACGTGGGCTGTATATTGCTCTGCACAGCCTCAGTTTGGGGTGCTATGTGTAGGAAGCTGTAGGAGACAGTGTGCTGAGAGCTGTCTGTGATTCAAACCTTTTAAAAGCTGTTAAAAAAGCTTTGTTGAGTAATTTTTTTTTGCTCAAACTTTAGTTCATCAATTGTAGGAAACCCTCCTGTGCTCATATCATTGAGCATTTTTATTTGTGTGTGGAGTTTGACTGTTAATGTACAACATTGAGTCTGTGTAGTAAGAGACAGCGAAAGTGTGCTTTGGGGAGGGGTGTATCTGTAGTGTAAGTAGATTTAAGTTGGAGAAATAGGGAGTTCATTGTTTTTTGGTTATATTTTTGTTATATAACTGACTGTGTTAATGTACACACAGTGACATTGTCAGTAATTGTTGACTTTTTTTTGCTGATTGTGTGTTGTGTGGATCTGGTGCAGCAGTTCATAATTTCAGGTTGTTTACAATATGTGGTATATTACTGAAGTTTCAATTTGCTACGCATTACTTGCAGAGAAATTTGTGTGTGTGTGTGTGACATCAAATAATACACCTTTTATTGTGCCAGTGTGATTGCAGGCACAGCAGTGTGAACCTGCTATCCACTGCAGTTATATGATGTTGTACTGCCATTGTGGTAACTTCTTCATTTTGCTGCTTGCACTGCCATAAAAAATCTGCAGTCAGTGCTTCCCCCCCACCAGCAAAATGAATTGTTTTCCAGACTGGATTGTTTGTGACTTCAGCACCACTGGTTAGTTAAGGTGTTGCTTTCACTTGTGAATTTGCATCTGTATCTGTAGCTGAAGCCACAGTTGGTTTTTATTTGGCTTCACATCCAACATCCCCCCACCCAGAATGAACATTCCAAAATCTAAATTTGTTTAGAATATTGTTGTTGATCCCCCAAAATGCCCGCAGAGAGATGTGCAAGCAAAGCTGGTTCTCACCATGGCAGTGCTGCCAGTGGTAAGATTGTCTGTTGGCATGGTAGTAAACAGACGCAGAAGTGCATTGTTGATGTGTGGAAAGGTATTTCTCCTGCAATGTTTTTACAGCCCAATCAGTAGCTTCACTCATAGCTGGAAGAGATGATGTCCCAGCTGGTGGTGTTAGTGCAGTTGCTGGTGGTGGTATGAGTATTGCTGCCTCAAGTTCCACTTCTAACTAGTGTACTGTGTCCAAAAATATAGTGGTGTGTGAAGCAGTGCAAGTGAGTGGCACTGTAGATGATGGCATATTTCCCAGTAACTGAACATGAGGATTCTGATAATCATGTCAACAATAGCATACAATGTGACATTTCTTCCACCGTGGTTCAGGTCATGCATTTTCCATGCAGTGATTCACAGTGTGGTGAAAAAATATCAGGTAATGGTGTTGATGATGATGGTGCTGTGGTCGCAACATGCAGCCCACATGCCAGCATCCAATCAGAAGATGTGAATGTGGGTGATGTTGATGAAGATGATGATGATGTAATTGGCCACAGTTGGGAACTGGAGAAAAATAAATTCAAGGTGGCTGTGTCTGGGTCTTTTTGCATTAATCCCCCCCACCTGTAAAAACATGTGATTTACCAGTTTCAGTTGATGGTGGTGATGATGATGACCCATTAATAATGATAGGTAGTCGTGGTGGTCAGTTGCAGTCCAAGTGTGTTCTGCCCAAAAAATCATGTAGCACACACCCCACTTCATGGCTTAAAAGAACAGAGTCCAATAAGCAGCATCAGGGACATGTTAAAAGTAGAGCATCACAATCCCTTGTTTGGGATTTTTTGTGCAAGATACAAATGATGAGTCAGTTGCAATCTGCCAGGTTTGCCATGTGCGTGAGTGTCAAGGTAAAAAGGGGAGCCATCTGGGCACAGGACAGTATACACATCTTAAGAATAGGCACATGGCACTGTGGACCCAGCACAAGATGGCAGCTAATACCACAGTGGGGCATTCACCCCCGTTATCAACTATAACAAGCATTCACATATCAGGACTGTGTGTGTACAGTCGATCTGCACACCATTGGACGCCAGTAGCGACCAATGAGCATATAACCGCTATGCGCTGTCGGTGAGCGGTGGCTTGTGGGCGGGGAGCTGCTGCCTGCCACAGACTGGGGGGAGCAGGGTGGCAGGTCTGAGTGGGTAGGTGGGGGGTGCTGCTGGACCACCAGAGATATTTTAACTTACTGAGCCTGCGACTGGGTTGGGGTTCGGGTCCACTGGACCACCAGGGATTCTTTGGTTTTTACTAAGCCCGCAATCGGGCTGGGGAGCAGGTCCACTGGACCACCAGGGAATATTTTATTTTACTAAGCCCATGATCGGGCATTGGGATGCATTGCCGCCGAAGGGCAGGGGGTGGTGGTCCCCGACAGCTGCAGCCTGGCAGGGTGCCAGGCGCAAGTCACTGGGATTCAGCGCACCTGCATGCAAATGGGGCCATAATGACATGCAAATGGCCCCATTTGCACCTTGCATGCATAATGGCCCCATCTGTATGTCTGGCACTGAATACTGTGATTGATGTGAGAGGCGCTGGCACATCTCCCTGCTCTTCTCCTGCCACTTACGCTGGTGCAGTGCCACTGTGCCCTGCGAACGGCCACAGTGCCACATTCAACGGTGCTGAGCCATGGTGCAACACCGTTGAATATTGCCCAGGCCATGCCCTGGTGCATCCCAGTTGTGCTGCGCCCAGGCTTGTGCCCCTGCCTCGCACATTATGAATATCCCACCCAGGTTGTGTTACTTGACAAGATGTGGTTTTGAAATATAACTTGAGATTGAGAACCAGGGACACTGGCACAGTTTGTTACACTTCCTGGTACTAAATTAAGTTGTGATTAATCTGCTGATTGCAGTGTGACAGCTATCTGTGTTAATAATCCAGATACCCATGGAACAGCCACGGCTTAAACATAATGCGTTACTGCTGCAATCAAGTTGTAATAAGTCCTTCATTTCTTTTTTAGGAAACTTCCAGATGCTTTGTTGTGGCATAGTTGCCTTATCCAAAGAAGTTCTTCAACATCAGGCACCCCCCCCAGGCTGGGGCAGACATGCAACATGCAGAAGTCATTTCAATTGAAGACCATGACCATCACTAACAACCAGACTCGAGAAGGATGCAAATGAAATCTGTGAAGAAGTAACCAAATAAGAAACCATTAATGAGACCTACTTGCAAATATGCTTCCACCCTCCCCCCAAAAATACTTACTTTCATTGGCTTGAGAGTTATCCATTTCCAATTTCAATGCAAAAAGTTCTCATCAAGCACTGGAATGTGCACACCAACAGTATCTGTGATACAAAAGAATACAATGAGTACATGTCTATATATGTCAACCCCCCCACCTACAAAAATATATTTCTATGTATCAACTCACCAAGGCTACTATTAGTGTACAGACAAAGGGCACCCTTCCATCTGGTTGAGAAGATCGCATCGCATTTGCAGGAATCTCAGCACACTTTGGACCAGCAACAGTTTGTTCATGGTCATCATTTCTGATGGGACTTTGTACGTGATGTAACGCTCTCATTTCACTTCATTACCACTTGTCAATTTTCTGGACACAAGACAGATGCATTTTGGGGATGTAGAAAAAATCTGGGGACTGTGTGTGGACACTGCGCACATGACTAACTGCACAATAAATTTTGGGGGACTTTGTATGTGGTGTAACGCTCCCATTTCACCATTTCACTTCATTACCACTTGTCAGTTTTCTGGACACAAGACAGGATGCAGAAAAAATGTGGGACTCTGTGTGAGTACTGCGTGCATGACTGAGTGCACCATTACTTCTGGGACACTTTACGTTTCATGTTATGCTCTCATTTCACTTTGTCAGCACTTGTAAATTTTCTTTTTTTTAACTCTATCATTTTTTTCTATTTTAAGGAAAAGGGGAAAGGGTATAGGATACAGAGCGTCATATTCATAATGTAGTTATTTACATCATGGGATAGTATAATAATTATACATAGTACAAAATTGGTTGAGTTGATTCGAAGAGTATAACAAAAAAAAAAGCATACTGACAAGAGAAAACAAACACCACTATCCCTAGACAATGAGTTAAGAATCAGTACTATAAAGCATTGTCAGAAGATCATTGGGGGGGTCTGCATGCAATCGGAGGGTGCACCACTTGATAACTATTAAAGAGTGCTGTCTTAATCCGTCCCACCCAGGGTCAGTGATTCCCTATAAGGGGAAGGGATAGGGGCCAGACAGCTCCCAACGAGGCACCGCACATGAATGAGGGAATTTGTAAAGGTCTCCTCAAGGGGTCAGATCTAGTCTAGATTGTGTAATAGCAAGGAACCATTTGGTCCATCTATTCATTATTTATTTATTTAGGGATTCATATCATACTTTTGAGCTCAGAGCTCTTTTACAAAGGTTCCACGTCAAACAGTGACAATGACAACAATAACAGTTTATATACAATACCTGAATAGTAGGTAGCTAATATACAATAAAGTTACAAAGTCATTCATAGTATCAATGGTGATAGTAAAGCATCAAGAGCATTCAACTAGGGCAAAGGACAGTGTTTATATGTAGCAAAGGAGATAAAGAGGTGTGACACCTAAAGTGAGAGTCCGAGGAAGGAGTCAAGGTGAAGGGTGGGGGAAGACTGGTGGGGGGAGAATGGGGCGGCCACCAAAAGAAGTGGCTTTGTCTAGGAGGTTGGGAGGTAGTGGTAGTAGGTTGGTTATAAGGTTGATCCAGTAGGGGAAAAGGCACATGGGGGAGAGGAAGACAAAGGAATAGGGCAGGGGGGAAGAGTGAGGGTAAAAGGAAGGGGAAGGAGAGTGTGGGTGAGTGGGCATTATGGGTGTTAAGAGTCCTAGTGGCAGTCACAAACTGTCCTAGTAAGAAGGCGTTGCCTCAGGCCATTTTTGAATTACGAGATGCATTGGGAGTTTAGAATGTGCACTGGGATTTTACTGAGCCATTGGGGGGCCCTATAGCTGAAAGTATACTGTCCCTGCACAGTTCGATGGAAAGGTGTTGATAGGGCCCCCCTCATCCTGCCTCTGGTGGTATAGCTGATAGCACTTGGTGTAAGGATGTTAGAAATGCACTGTGGGGGGCGTTACCCTTAGTGCCTTTTTTCCAAGGAGACATGTTTGGAATATAAATATAATCCTGTTCTTTAGTGGCAGCCAACTGGTCTGCTCATATAATGAGCTGGTGTGGGTATTTCGATCTGCAGCCATCGTGAGCCTACGTGCCTTGTTGAGGGCAATGTGAATCCTTTTTAGTGCAGTGTCTGTGCTGTAGACCACCAATTCATAGTCGATGGTAGAAAGGATGGTGCTGGAGACTAAGAGACGGAGGACCTCTGGAGTGAGATACTTTTTTATGCCTATAGAGTACACCCAGCTTGGTGTTCACTACCTTTACCACTGTGCTGATGTGTTGGGTGAAGGTGAGGGAGTCATCAATGGTGACCCCAGGTACTTGAAGGCGTGAACTTGTTCTAGTGGCTCACTGATGTTATTGGAGATGGTGAGGGAAGGGAGCTTCTTTTTGTGCTGTGGGATGGCTGTGAGCATCACCTTGGTCTTTTTGTAGTTTAACAGAAGTTTATGGCTACAGAACCAGTCTTTCAGCTTGTAGAAGGATGCCTGCAGCTCAGAGCAGAGGGCGACTATTGATGAACTGCTGGTGAGAAGTACAGCGTCATCTGCGTAAAGTATCTGTTTAGTGTCACAGGCTTCAGGAAGATTATTTAGGAAGAGGCTGAATAGTAAGGGCCCCAGTATTGACCCCTGTGGGACCCCTAAAGATACCTCGTTGGAGCTAGATACTGTGTGCCCAATTTTTAAACATTGGCTTCTGTGTGTCAGGTAGTTCTTGACCCAGCAGACAGTAGTGGTTGCAACCCCCAGGTTCTGTAGTTGAGTCAGGAGGAGAGAGTGAGTGACAGTGTCAAAGGCTTTGGTGAGGTCTATGAAGACTGACCCCACCAGTTTTCCTTAATCTAGTGCCTTGTGCGAGTAGTCAGTGAAGTCCAGCAAGGCAGTGGAAGTGATATGATTCTGCCTGAAGCCATGTTGGTTGGGACATAATAGGTTGCATTTGTTGAGGTAATCTGTGAGTTGGGCAGCCACAATCTTTTCCAGGGCTTTAGATAAGGGAGAGAGGATTGATATTGGCCTATAATTGGTGGTGCATGTCACATCACCGTTCTTGTGCACCAGCATCACGAGAGCCTGTTTCCAGATCCCAGGGAACTATACAAGAGCCACCAATTTGTTAAATAGTTTTGTAACTGGCACGATGATGACATCCAGCGTTAGGGATAGGAGTTTCATATCGACTCCATCACTCCCCATTCTGGTCTTGCCTAGTATTATTTTTATGTGTTTGTAAGCCTCCTTCACTGACACTTTTTGAAGTAGAAGACGGGTTGAGCTCCCTTGGGCATGCAGTTGGTTTGTTCCCCAACAGAGTGCAGGTAGACAGGGGGTAGCACTCCAGTCAGGTCAGTAAACGATGAGTTGAGAGAATCTGTGGTGTACCGTGGGTCAGTAATCGTGGCGTTGTTGACGTTGAGCGAGCAGGGGATCTTCTTCTCATCCTTCCCAAGAAGGTTTTTGATGTTCTCCCCAAAACTCTTCCCATTGCCCTAAGTTTTATTAAGCTGCTCCTTGTTGAAGTTGGCCTTTGCTTGGCGAATAAGGTTGGTGCAGTGGTTTCTTGCAGCTCTATAGCATTGGAAGTTGTGTTTGCTGCAAGAGGACCTAGCTTTTTCCCCAGAGGTTGTCCCTTTCTTTCATCTGGGCAAGGAGATTCCCTGTGATCCAGCCATTAACTTGACCCCACATTTTTCTTTTCCTCAGTGGTGCAAAGATATTGCAAATGTTGTTGAAGCCCTCTATAAAGAAATGTAGGGCCTGGTCAATATTAGGTGCATGATCTATGGGGGACCAGTCATGCTGGGAGAGGGCAGAGGAGAGGGCCCCAAGCTTGCCCTTCCCCAAGACTCTATTAATTATGATAGGTGGGGGGGATGCTCAATTTGTTTGACCATGTGAAAGTGACTGGGGAGTGATCACTTAAGGTGTAAGGCAGGCCCATAAGCTCGGAGATCCGAGAAGGGGAACTCGAGAGGAGCCAACTGAGGAGGGTGTCTTTTCTTGTTTTGTGGTTCCACCGTGTTGGGATGTCTACGAGTTGGGTCAGGTTGGAAGTAGCGACCATGTCCTTGAAAGGTGTGGATTCTCTGCCTTCCCAGTTGATGTTAAACTCATCTGTTATGAGAAGCTCTGTGATCTTAGGAAGGATAGCAATTTTATCCAGTATTTTTGGGAGCCCATCCCTGGCTTTAGCGGGTGGAAGATAAACTGAGGCTAAGATTAGAGATTTGCCGTGCTGTCCGACCTGTGCTTTTATTGTTAGTAGTTCATTATCATTCTTGACCCTGGTAACAGGGAGAACCAAGCAGCATAGGTAATATCTGGCATAGATAAGGACTCCTCTGCCTCTCTTGCCACACCTGTCTTTCCTGAATGTTTGATACCCCAGGAACATCACTTCACTGTCTTTTATCTTGCTTGACAGCCAGGTCTCTCTCAGACAGAGAATGTCAGGTACATGGTGGGACAGCCACGCTTGGAGTAGGTCAAACTTTGCTGTGAGGCTGCAGGTGTTCAGTGCAGCTACTTTCAGGCCTTTACTCATGTTTCCCCCTGCATTTGACACTGGTGATGGGCCCGGATTGGCCTGGATGTTACCCGATAGAAGAAACAGCATATTATTTTCCTGGCTGAGAGATTTATGCTAATGGTGGAGCGTATCTTGCACCTCCTGCTCTTGCAAAGGGGGAGGCGAGTGTTCACCAGGGTGATCTTTATGGGTATGAAAATGGTAATGTTGTTGATAACTGTGGCATGTGTTGGGGGCCCCAGGCTAGCAGGTGGGATGCAGGTGGTGGAAAGCTGGAGCTCCCTTGACACAGTTGGCATTGGGGTGCCATAGAGTTCATTTTTGTCAAGAGCAGGTTCTCGCAGGGGTGATAGTGGTCCAGCTTGGCATCTTGGGCCTGTAGCACCCACAGCGAACAGAAGAACTAGGAGGATAGAGTAATCCATGGTAGAGCAGAGGTGGCGGCACTTGGGTGGTCTAACAAGCACACCAGGAGGAGATGGCAAAGGAAAAATGCTGATGGTTAATTACATCCAAAGGAAATGATGAACTGCTGAGATCTAGGGTCACATAATATGTTAAAATTCCTGAAAGGTGACACACTGTGGCCTGAGTATATGCAACGTGTGAAATTCTTTTGTCTGTTTCCTTTGATCTTCAAAGTCCTTAGAGACAAGTACAATACCTTTGGTAGCAGGTCAGACAAAATTGTTGATTTAATCAGAAAATGTATTAAAATTCCTTTGTTCTTTAAAGTCCTCAAATATAGCTGCTTTAGGAGTGGTCATACGAAAATGTTGATTCAGTTGCAGGGCCCAGCATCACCATGTTTGTAAGACTAGTTGCAAGACATATGCTTCCTTGGGGAGGCTTCAAGAAAGTTGATTTAAAATTAAAAAGTTGCTACCTGGTGATGATGTTTTGCAGAAATTCAGTCCAGGAGATCTTCACCGATGTCATGTGCAAGAATGGCGTAGATATTCCAAGCAGAAAAACATGTGAATTAACAAAAATTAACCTGCAGAAACAGACAAGCACAAATGGCCACCCACTCAGCCCCAGGAGGAGGAGCTATAAGCATTAATTCAGGGAGTTTATTTTGAAGGCGGGCCGTCATAAGCTCCAGTTTATAGATGTCATAGATGGTGTCCTCCCAGGAGGTAATACTTGGGGGGTTCTGGTCATAACCAGAGCCAGGTGATGCATTTTTTAGCTGTGCTTAAAAGGATGCTAGGGAGGTATGCCTGCTGCAGGTTTTTAAAGTGTAGAGAAAAATTCAGTAATAGGGCTATCTCTGGGGAGAGGGTGCCCAGATCTGGGAAGAGGTCAACCAATCTGGCTCCTATCCCAGACCAAAATGGAGCCAGTATTGGGCAAGACCAAAATATGTGGGAGTTGGTAGCGACCGCACGACTGCAGTGTTTCCAGCATTCTGAGCTCTCAGTTTTCATGATTTTAGCAACTATCTGGGGAGTGTAAAAGTAGTGTGATACCACTTCCAGGAGAATTCTCTCCAGGAATAAGAGTTGGTTACCCTATGTTGCCTCCTCCATATAAAGAGCCATTCACTCTGCGACAACTCCACCTGGAGTTCACACTCCCAGTGTGTCTGTACTGACTCCATACTCTGAGAAAGAGTAGTCTGCAAAGTTTTATAAATCTTTGAGACCAAATTGTTATGGTCGCCCCCAGCTGCCAGCTGTGTAATGAGGGACTGTCCTCGCAGTCACATCTAGACCTATTCTAGAGCTGACATAGTGACAGATTTGGAGATAGCGGAAGAAGTCTCTATGATTGATTGGGTAGTTTTGGCTCAATTGCATGAATGATTGAAATATGCCATTATCAAAAATTGGTGTGTCTGCCTTAAGCCCAGCCTAGCCCACCTTAAAACCAGAAGCGATCTTTGGCCGGGACTGCCAATCATAATGCTAGGAATTTATTTTCTGGGAGAGGAAGGATGACCAACTTTTCAGTAAGGCTTTAGTGAACCAGGAGCAGGTGTCTGCTTGGTTAAGGGTATCAAGTTGGAAAACTAGGTATGCATCTAGTGGAGTGTCAGCCATGGCCCGCTCCAAGAAGAGCCAAAATGGGAGTCAATGACTGTTCGAGAAACCAGGCAGATGGGTGGGTAAGTAGTATTGCAATCCAATACCTATAGATGTTTGGTAAGGCCAAACCTCCTCATTCCTTCAGAAGCTGGAGTGTGCTTAGGGCTATATGTGGTTGAGCACCAATCCAAATAAATTTTCGGACTAGACTGTCCCATACCTGTATATCCTGTGTCTTCAGGGGGATTGGGATATTTTGCATTATGTAAAGCATTTTTGGGAGAGTTCATCTGTATAGCTTATATTCTAGAAATTAGGGAAAGGGGGAGGGGAGTCCATCTCTCAAGGTCCAGTCTGATTTGTGAGAGGGTTGCTATAATTTTTTTTATTTTAGTCTTTGGTAACAAGGTAAGGCCCACTAGGCACAAGTGCCTGTTTTCAGGGGCAACCTGGGAGCACTGGGCAGTTAAGTGACTTGCTCAGAGTCACACAGTATGCAAGTGGAGGTTGTGAGAATCAAACTCAGATCTGGTCTGCTGGATGTATCAAGCTCGTTCACACCTCGTTCCTCTAACCTCTAGGCTATACTGCCAGCATAATGTTTAGTGAATATATAGTATCTAGTTTTTGAGGTATTTTAATACCTAGATGCGTGATATATGGTTTATTCCATATGAAAGGGAGCCTAGTTTCCAAGTCTGGAGGTATTGGAGGTTGGATGACTAGGGCTTCTGATTTATTTGGTTAATAGCAATTCTATCTCTACCAGGAAGGAAAGCAGAGATGGAATGGATTCTTTTGGTTTAGTGATGTATAAAAGGAGATCGTCCACATTGCACGCTACTTTACGATGAGCTTCTGGTATGTGGTTTCCGTGAATGTATTTTGTCTAAGGAGTTGTGCGATTGGCTCTACAAAAATAGCAAATAAGTACAGAGACAGGGGGCAATCCTGCCTTGTGCCATGATGCAGATTAAATCTACCTGAATGGGTGCCATTTAATTTAACTGTCACCTCTGGGTCCGTATATATGCCTGTGATTATATTTTTAAAGAGGGTAGAAAAATTAAATTTAGTTAGTGCTGCCTGAAGAAAAGTCCAATATACCATGTTGAATGCTTTCTGTGTGTCTAAACTAAGAAGTAATAGAGGGGATTTTGTGGATTGAGTGTGGTCTATAACATATAGGGTATGTTTACTATTGTCGGTGGTCTGCCGACCGTTAATAAATACAGACTGATCCAGATGGACAAGGGTGGGAAAGATATCATCAAGCCTATCTATAATACTAGTGTAAAGTTTATAGTCCTGATTAAGAACCGAGATAGGGTGATAAGAAAAGCACAATTGTGGGGGCTTTTGGGGTTTAAGTATCACTGAAATAGCACCTGTCACCAGGATGTGGGGAATGTGCAGGTGGTATGGCCTGACTGTATGGCTTGTAGTAAGGGAAGATGGATCAGGTCCCAGGTATCCTTGTAAAATTCTGGGCCATAGACATCAGGGCCTGGGCTTTTCCCATTCTTGAGGTTTTTAATGGCAGTGTGTAATTCAGGTTCAGAGACAGGTGCCGTTAATTTAGACTGCTGGGACATGGTCAGAGTGAGCAGGGTTAGCTTTGAAAGGAAGGCTGAAAGCTGGGCAGGGTGTGGGTCAGGCTGACCCGAGTATAATGATTGACAGTAGTTTTTAAAGGCTCCTAAGATATGCTGCGTTGTATAGCGCATCTGCCCGGAAATTGGGTCTTTTATTTTTGAGATGTTTGATTGCTGGATCTGTTGTTGAAGGTGATATGGCAGAAGTTTTGAGGCTCAGGCCCCACCTTCATAGTAGCATTGTCTCAGCCAAGCAAGAGCTTGTTCTGTTTTCGTGATCAATAATTTTTGGATCTCTGCTTGGGTCCGAGACAAATGAGGTGCCACATTTCCATCCCCTTGCATATGTGCTTCTTGGAGAGATTTAAGCTGTATACCTGTAAAGCATCAAGGCGAGAATTAAACTGCCTTTTTTTTATGGGAGGCATATGAGATTATGTCTCTGCAGAGTACTACCTTGATCATGTCCCACATCAGCTGGGGGGACACCTGAGGGAACCAATTATCTCTAATAATCTCTGGGATGCGTCTAATAGTTCCTTAAACTCGGTGTCCTGTAGCAAAAAGGAATTAAACCTCCACTGCGTCATTTTTATTTCTCTCTTTAAAGCTAATTCCAGAACACTGGGTGCATGATCTGAGAGGCAGATGTTGAGTATATCACTACATATAAAACTACAAGAATGTATAAGCGAGTATGTACCAGAAGTTGTAAAATATAGCAATAAAGGACATATACCTGTATGGTTTAATGAAAGAATCCAGAAACTGGTTAAAAAAAAGGGAGAGAGCATGCAAAAAATTTAGGGCCAATCTCACAGATTTAAGAAAGAAACAATTTGTGCAAATATTAAGAAAATGTAAACATAATATAAAAATTGCTAGGGCTAAAGCTGAGCAAAGATTGGCACAATGTAATAAAAATAACTTTAAAGGTTTTTACAGTTATATTGGGAGTTCAAAAAATAACAATAACCATATAACAAATATAACTATAGGTAACAGTATTATAACAATAGAAGATGAAATAGTAGAGGCATTTAATGAATACTTCTTGGAATTGTTCCAATTAAATCAATCAAGTACACAGTCAGCTGTAGACTTACAAGTGGGATGTACAAACCACTTGGAGTGAGAAATTACAGAGGAACAGGTCAAAGAGAAGTTAGGAAACAAACTGCTCTAAATTCAATGGACCAGATGGATACCATCCCATGTTTCTAAAAACTTTGAAAAATGAACTGGCAGGACCACTGTGTGTGTTATTTAATCAATCATTGAAGGAAGGAGTAGTTCTGGATGAGTGAAAAGAGGCACATGTAACACCTATACACAAGGCAGGAAAAAGAACACACATAGGTAACTATAGGCCAATCAGTATCACTTCTGTTGTGGGGAAGGTGATGGAGAGCTGTATTAAGGACTTACTGGAGCAAAATTTAGCAGACCTGCAGGTATTCGATAATAGTCAGCATGGAGTCCAGGCAGGTAGATCAAGTACAAGTAAGTAACTTCATTTTTTGGAGACAGCAAGTCAGGCGTTAGGATGGTGGGCTCCCAGTGGATGTAATATACTTGGATTATGCTAAGGCATTCGATTCAGTTTCCCATAGAATATTAGTACAAACACTAACAGACCTGTGTGTGCACTGGCAACTTAGCTCTTGGATAAAAGCGTGGCTAACAGACAGGATTCAGCAGGTTCAACTGTGGGGTTTTCTTTTGGATTGGGGAAGGGTAACAAGTGGAGTGCCCCAGGGCTCAGTCCTGGGCCCCCTGCTGTTTAGGTTGTTTATCACCACCATGAAAGTCGCTGATGGTGCATGGATCTGCAAGTTTGCAGATGATACTAAGGTGGGAGCCATAGTGAACAACCAGGAAGCAATAGACAAACTTCAGGAACAATTGCTCAAATTGGAACTCTGGGCAGAAATCACTCCTTGAGATTTAGGGCAGATAAGTGCAAAGTCATGCATCTTGGAAGGAACAATAGGGGAGCTGAATACAGATTAAACAACGTTATAATAGCTAGTTCTAAATCAGAAAGAGACCTGGGACCAACCATAACAGACACCTTAACATTTAGCAAACATAATACCAAAATGGTTCAAAAAGCAAATAGTGTGATGGGAAATATATTAAGGAATATAAAAAGTAGACATAGGGACGTTATGTTGCCCTTGTACAGATCACTAATAAGGCCACTCCTTGAATATGGAGTTCCCCTGACTTCCCCACAAAATGTGGGGACTAGTAAATAATAGAAAAGGTACAGCGTAGATACACAAAAAAAATATGAGTTGTTAAGGACTTGAAATGAAAGGATAGATTATGTAATCTAGGTCTATATTCCATGACATACCACTATTTAAGAGGAGATCTGTGTTATGCATATTACATTTGGTTAATTTTTTGTTTTTAGATTGATTATTTTGTGTTTGGGGTTTTGTTTTGTTTAAGTAGTGATATGTGCTGGCCCGTAGTCCCCACAGTGGTGCGCTATTCATCTTCCTCTCTTTACGCCCTCTGCCCTTTTTATACTCTTCCCCTACATTTCGATACTTACCAGTGCTGTAGAGCATTGGGGATTGTTCATAGGGGAGTGAGGAGGGTGGAGATCCACGAACAGGGGAAGATGAACGAGGGAAGCCACCGTATCGGGGTTAAGTCCAGAAGGTGCCCTGGGGCGAAATGGAACCCAGATCGTGGTTTACCATGTCTGGTGCCCATACCCAAGGGCACTACTGAATCCAGTAGGCAAACAGGCCTGACAGCCTCTGAGGTTTGTCCAACTCGGGTGGTGTTATGCAATGCCAGGTCCGTCAGGAATAAGACTATTATAGCCAATCTTGTCGGCTCAGCTGACCTGACTTGCATCACCGAGACCTGGCTGGATGAAAATTCTGGCCCCATAGTGGAGGCCATGACACCAGCTGGGTGCTTGGTGATACACCGCCCAAGATTGGACCGCAGGGGAGGGGGGGTTATAGTCTGTTTTAAGACTGAATTGGGCCTCACAAATGTAGTAGTGGGTGAGGCTGAGTCCTTTGAGTGCACAGTTGTAGCGAGTGTAGGCGTTCGAATCGTTCTCATCTACCGTCCACCCAGAGATGGGAAACGCTTCTTACAAGAAGTAGCAGACTTCCTCATCGACATGTCATTTGAGTCGCCCAGATTGATGGTTCTGGGTGACTTCAGCACCTGGGTTGATGATGAACTCTCACAATTTTGTAATTACTTCCTCCAATTAATGTCCTCTTTGGGCCTTACACAGGTAATTTCCACTGCTACTTATAAATCTGGACACTCTATGGACTTAGTCTTCCTCTTATGGATTGATGCATCCGATGTGGGGGTGGAACCAGTCCCTGGTCAGACCACTACACTGTGAGGTTCAATTTTTGCACCACTCTGAGAAGGCCTTCCCCTGTGGAGATGGTCAGGTACCACCCATTACAGAATATTACTTCCCAAGGCCTTGTGGCGGTCCTTGACCTATCATCCCCCGGGTGGCGAGTAGTAACCCGGAGATGCTGGTGGCAGCCTATAATGAGGCCGTTATGGCTGCCCTGGATTTTATTGCTCCTGTTTGTGAGCACCCCCTATCCCTTCACCCCAGGTCCCCTTAGTTTGATGGGACACTGAGGGAGATGCGGAGACACAGGCAAAGGTTAGAGCATTGTTGTTGCAAGTCTGCCCTTGATACCGACCGCCTTAGATTGATGGAACATTATTCTACCTATCAATCTGCAATCACCCATAAGAAGGCAGAATTCCTGTCCAGGGAGATTGCAGTTGCACAGAATCGACCGGCTCAGCTGTTTTGGACTGTAGATAGACTGTGCAACCCAGCTTGTCTACAAGTTCAAAAAGCCTTTTCGCAATTAGGGTGCAAGGAGCTCGCTCATTACTTTGCAACTAAGATGGCCGACATCAGGGCAGACCTTTGTCCAGCAATCTCTAAGGGTGATGTTGTAGAACAATGTGAGTTCACAATACCCTGTTTCTCTTGGAGTTCCTTTGGTCGACCCGAGTTCATGGATATTGTGAGGATCATCCATAGTGTGTGTCCCACAAGCTGTGGTTTGGACCCTGGACCGACTCCCCTAATTGTGGGTTGTATTGATATCATCGGTCCAGTCCTGGTGCAAATAGTCTGGAGCTCCTTGGAGTCAGGTGAGTTTCCTAGCTCCCTGAAAGAGGCAGTGGTGACACCTCTCTTGAAGAAAGCTACCTTGGACCCAGACTGTTTCTCAAACTACAGACCCATCTCTAACTTTCCCTTTATTGGGAAGGTTATTGAGAAGGTAATGGCTGCCCAATTGGAAGACCATTTAACCATCCACAATATCTACGAATCCTTCCAATCCGGTTTTCGTAAAAGGCATAGCACCGAGACTGCGCTGGTTAGGGTGCTTAATGATATTCTGAGGGCGAGAAATCTGAATCGACGTTGACACTGTAGATCACTCGGTGTTGATAGCACGCCTAAGGCTAATTTGTGGAATATTGGGAACTGTTTTACAATGGTTCACCTCATTCCTCACTGGGAGATCACAAAGAGTTGTGTCGGGAGTTTTTTCTTCTGGCCCAACTTCTTTTTTTTGTGTGGGGTGCCTCAGGGTTCTGTGCTGTCACCCATGTTGTTTGCAGTGTATATGCTGCTCCTCGGAGACATTATTAGACGGTATGAGCTGAGGTTTCACTGCTATGCAGAAGATACCCAGCTATACCTGTCTTCTGCACCCGACCAGGATGGAGCTCTCGCGGTGTTTAATAACAGTCTTGAGGAAGTCCAGGGTTGGATGGATTCTAGTTGGTTAAAGTTGAACTCGGAGAAGACAGAGGTTCTGGTTGTGGACCCGGGAGGTCAGATAGAGAGGTCATGTGGTGGCACGCCTTCTGGAATATTTCTTGGTGGCATGTCACTTCCGTACTCTGAACAGGTGCGTAGCCTTGTGATTGTCCTAGATGACAGGCTGACATTAGAGTCTCATGTGTCGGCCGTTGTCAGGCCTTCCTTTCACCATCTTAGGAATATCGCCAGGGTTGTTCTGTCTGACTCTTTACCAACATTGGTCCACGCCTTTGTGTCCTCGCATTTGGACTATTGCAACGCCCTTTACTTTGGGCTTTCTGGGGTTGAAATCCGCCACCTGCAGCTCGAGTTTTGATGGGGACAAGTAGGTCCTCCCATATTACCCTGGTGCTGCTCGAACTGCACTGGCTGCTCATATGGTGGCGGATCAACTTTAAAGTCATTTTATTGACTTTTAAAGCCCTTCACAATCAGGGTCTGGCCTATTTGAAAGAACTTCTGGTATCTTACTACCCTGGCCGATCACTCAGCTCGGCCAACAAGGGGTTACTGGAGATTCAGAGAGTGAGTTTAAAATCTTCCGGCAGTAGAACTTTTTCTTATGCTGCTCCCACTCTCTGGAATTCTCTACCACGCCGGTTACGGGAGTGCACCTCCATTGAAGAATTCAAGAAAAATTTGAAAACTTTTTTGTGGCAAATGCCATTTTCGAGTGCTTGATCGTTTTGGATGTTTAAGTAATTTATTCTGCTGAGATTTTGATTTGTATTTATTAATTGATGTTAATTGTTCATATGATATGAATTTAACTATATGTGTTATTTGTTTGTGTTTGATGCTGTGGTTTGATATGTTCAGCGCCTTGATATGCTGAAAGGCGCTATATAAATAAACTTATTATTATTATTATATAGATGTTTCCATGATGATATTCTATGGCAATATGCTGGACTTAGAAAGAAGGAAGTAGGAATCAGGGAAACTAGATTACACTCACACCAATTTATAGGAGAAACATACAGAACACAGAGAAGGGGGAACTGGTATAATCAAAGGTTGGTTGGAATATGGAATCAGTTGCCAAGTAATGTGGTGGAGTCTCCAACAATGGTAATTTTTAAACATAGACTGGATGACTATATGAAGAAGAAAAAATGGGAACATCACCACTGATGTGGCAAGTCCATGTACGGCATATGACTGATAGGACTTGAGCAACAAACTATGAAAACTATAATATCTGCCTTATTGACCAGCTCTACGTTTTCTCTCTGAATACATACGTAATCAAGTCTGGAATAGTGTTTATAGGCATTTGAATAATATGTGAATTGTCTCTGAGTGGGGTGTAATTGCCTCCATGTGTCTATTAGGCCAATATCCCAAATTATTCGCCGGAGATGTTTTTGACCCGAGGACTGGGAGAAGGATCGAGTAGAAGATGAGTCTAGTGAGGGGTTTACTTGGCAGTTCAGATCTCCTCCTATGATTAGTATACCTCTCTACCTAATTATCTATCAGATACTGTATTGAGGAGGCATCCGATCCAGGGGGGATGTAGGTACTGCAAAGTGTTAGGATCTGCCCATTCAGCTCGATTATCTAAGTGCCAACCTACCCTCCCTATCCGAGTACTGATCAAGAACTTGGGCCCTAGAGTGCTTCGGGAGGAGGACTGCCATCCCTCTCCTTCTGCCTCGGATGTAAGAAGATTCCACCATATGGGAAAAAACAAATGTGAGTAGTTTGTGGTGCTCAGGGGTTGATAGGTGTGTCTCCTGTAGGAGGAGAACATCTGGATGGAGTTTTTCAAGGGTTTGTAATCTGCGGCACCTTTTTATGGGGCCTGCAGGCCCATTCACATTATGGGAAATGATTTTAAAATTAGCCATTTGTAACCCTCACCCCTGCCTTTTGCAAAATGACAGGTGGTATGCTGTTGAAGCTGACAGCAGTACCTGGTGGGGACTGGGTTCGGGAAGGACTAGGTTACTCGGCACAAGAGGCCTAGGTTTGGCTACTCTGCACAGGAGCACCCAAGTAAATCCGAACATAGGAAGCAATAACTGTAATGTCCAATACCAGAAATGGGATTCTAAAGTGTGGCTTTTATTCACATCCAAACTGAACAAAGCATAGACGGACCCCCATGGGGCTACATTCCTGGTAACGCAGATTAGAGACACAGAACACTTCTTCACTATTCCAGTCCTCAGGCTCTGAACCCACCAGGCACACAGCCTGGACTTGTACGCAGCTTTGGGTACACAACCTGACTTGTACATACTTGGGTTTTTCCCATGGCCCGGCTCCCCCGCCGGCCACTTGATCCGCGGTCCATATGGGAATGAACCAGTTTTCCTGTTAGTGGCTCCCCAAACCACCTTAGAACCTTCGACTCCTAGAGGGAAATTTTCCTTCTAATCCCATATCTGGGTACTTCCCTCATCACTGGCCAAGTGCATGAGGCAAAGTAGAAATCCAGAGTGAAAATCCGTAGAGGTGGACCTGGTTACTAAAGATGGGGGGTCTCCCACCTCCAGCTCCCACTATCCATACCCGGCCATTTCTCTGGACACTAAACAACTCGTTTGAAAGCTTGGCAATGTAGATTACAGGGTAGACATATGTCACATCTCCTCTACATGTCTTGACTTTCCCCTTGTGCTGGACTTGAACATACTTTTACTTTTGACTAAGCCTATTACTCTAGGCCTCCCACTACTTCAGTAGTCCAATCCCCACTTTAACACAGTTCAGGATGAAACATGGGCCTTTTAGAAAGAGCAGAACTCACTCTTTGGTTGCAGGTGCCCCACAGACGAATCTCGAAATCTTCTTGTACCCCATACACTTGGGAAAAATAAGGCAGCTTCTTCTCTAGCAGTAGCCAGGGGGTTGCCCCTGGAATAGCAGGCAAACCTTCCTGGCCCATCCTGAGGGATGGGGCATAGAGACCCGAATGCAGCGTTCTCCATCACTTTAAAGAACAGCTTACTGTGTCCCTCTTTAGGTGGAAACACACACCTTTTCCTAAATGTAGCTCTGTTTCAAAGCTGAGGCTCCAAGAGCCTGTGCACAGAACTGCTGTGCTCCTCTCACAACAATCTCCAACTACAGACTACCCACACTGACTGTTCAAAACTCCCAACATTCTAATCTAATTCCCTTCTGCAGATTCCAATGTGGCTCATGCAGCTGCGATAGTTCTATGGTGATGTCATCCCTCAGTCTCAGCTGAGACTGAGAACAGAGTGAGACAGTGTGAAATCCATTTAACTGGAGTTTTACAAGCTGCCTTCCCTGCCTACCACTAGGTCTTACTGGGATTGTAGTAACCCCAGGTAACAAGGGGGTTACACATTAATGTTGTTTTGTTGTAGGGTTGATGTCATCCCTGGCATGCATCCCCCCAAATCAAAAAAATATTCATCACACATTCGTGTTACAAGGTTACATATTTCTAGAAAGCAGTATTGCATTTGTAGCTCTATGTCCACAGGAGAGGGTTGAAAGAATAGTAAAGAAAAAATAAACCTTGTAGTTACTGAAATAAGCCAACTGGGCTGAACTATGTGGCTACAAACTATATACATTACCCTGTACAGGACAAATTGGGTGACTTCCATTGTCACAGGTACTCTGTGTAACCGTGATTGAGACAAGTCTACTGACCATCTGTGTGTGGGCTCCCTGCCAGTTGATTGACAGGGGTCCCGGGGAAACTCCTGCCCCTAAACACTGGGAAAGGGAGGAATAGTAGGGAGAAAACTAAAAGGGTGCAGAAAAGAAGTATTGTATGTGGGTAAAGGGCAGGGGAAAGGTTTGGAAGGGGGATAAGATGCAACTTCATGTAAGTCTGGTACTGACAATAGGAGTCCTCACCCACCTCCGCATTATAACAGTGGAGGAGCAGGGCTGTCCTATGATATCAGGGCTCACTCTTTAGAGGGCTATTCCCACAGATGAGACATGTGGCCATAATCATAAATCTTTCCTCTTCCACCCTCAGTTCTTCTGTTCAAGGATGGCTGTTATTGGCACCACTGTCCCTGAGCTCCGAGGGAGAGAAATCGCTGTCTCTAGCAAGACGATGTATGGGGATGAGCCCTTAGCTGAAGTCTGGGGCTTAAAGACTAGAGAGCCTAGATAAGCTATGGAGCTTTAAACTGATCACAAAGCATCTTCTTGTTCCATATTTTGAAGAATTATAGTAGAATATCCAGTTCAAGGGAGTTTCCTATGAAAGGGGGCCACAGCAGCAGTGGGGTGTACTGCAGAATACTCTTGGATCGGGTCAATGCACCACCCAGCCAATGAGGAGTGTGGGGCACGAGGAGCAAGGCAAAGATGATTCCCCTGAGGAGCAGAGGCACCCAACCCATCCATCGTCAATGAGGCAGAGAAGAAGGTGGGGTCCTCCATGAAAAAGTGTGAGCTTTTGGGGGAAAGGCAGAAGGGGGCCAGGCAGAACAAGGCAAAGGCATAATCTTCCCGGGTGGCATCCAACTAGGAGAGCCATCCCCCTTGGCACCGAGAAGGCCTAAATAAAACCCTATCTAGCAGGTGCATCTTAATGAGCGGGCTCCTTTCTTTCTAATTAGGGGTTTTCATGAATTAAAACTCAGCCAGGTTCCGGATCAGGGCGGGCATGAGATGTCAGCTCGTTGTCCACCTGCCTGGGTCAAGCAAGGAGAAAAAGCCCCGAGGAGATCAGGTCCCTATTAGCAGAAAATCACCTGATTTAATCTGGGCTGCAATTCTGGGGCCCACTCGTAGCCAATATTCTCCTGTGTCGGGTGGGACCACCCCGCGTCACATTGCCACCTGTGCAATGTTGAAGGCAGTGTTGGGAGCACCAACCATCGCCCAGGTCCCCATCACCCCCGGGAAGCTTCAGAAAACATGCCTGTCCTCCTCCACACCCTGATTCAGCTCTACTGTGGTCCATAGTGAATACAGCAGGTCTAGGGCTATCCTTCCACTCACTTGAGGGGCCGCACAACCATCTGGCTCTTGAGGGCCCCCATCAGCCTGCCCGAGGCACATCCCCATCCCCCAAGCACGCTTCACACTGCAGGCACCCCATACTCATTGCTACCCTTCATATAGCAGGAAATTAGTCCAAGATCTCCTTTTTATGTAGATGGTCTGGAAAACTGTGGCAATATCTTAATTGACTCAATCGTTGCATGCTGATCTGGGTGGTCTCGAGTGAAGGGCCACGAGTAACTGCGGTCCGCTAGGGAAGTCTCATGGAGGTGGGCAATGTGAAGCTTCTGGTTTTTAGGTCCATGCATACTTCGTCAAAAGAGTCAAAGCATTGCTGCCCTGTCAGGAGCTAAATTACTAGTTTACTAAGATAGGGGGTTTGGAATTTCAGATGCTGCTGTCTGAGCCATGAAAATAGTGGGATATATGCTGCTCTTCTCTGCATTGTAGCTGGAGCATAATCGTTGTCTATGAAAATATGATTGTCCCCAAAAAACAGTTTACTCTGTGCCCAGGCTTGTTTCAAAATATTTTCTTTGGTTTGGAAGTGGAGAAATTTTATGATACTAGATTGGGGGCGTGCATTCGGCTGGGTGGTTTTAGGGCCGAGCGCCCTGTGAAGCCTTTCGATTTCCAGATCGTAGTCAGGGCTTAGCTTGAGAACCTCCCAAAGTAGTGACTCTATACATGCTTGCAAGTTGGAACCTTTTCTTTTTCCTCCAGTACTCTGTAAATATGGAGGTTATTATGGCGGTTATGGTTTTCCACATCCTCCTGTCTTTCTGCAGTAAGGTGGCACAACTGGATTACTTGATTCAGGGTAGACTGGATTTGTGAAGTAGTAGAGGCCTGCTGTTGTTTGTTGCTCCAGGCCTGATATCTTCTCATGGAGCTCCACCAGCTCAGCTCGAAAGGATTCTTGTGTCTGTTTGAAGGAATTGAAATCAGCCTTAAAGTCCTGTAATTCTGTAAATATTTTTTCCAGCTTGGAGTTTATCTTCTTTTCTTTGGCAGGTTTAAGTTTTCCCATTTTATGAGGAGTGGCACGCTGTGATTGAGAGAGGAGTTCAGAGGCCCCGGAGTCTGAGAGGTCTTCATCGGAGATGTCAGTGTCCAGTCGGATAGCCGCATATCTGTTGCCCCCTCCCTTATTTTTACTAGTAGCCATTAATTTAGATGTGAAGTATTGGTAGAATCGCAGTCTAAATATGGCTAATCTACTATAAATACCAGAGTCAGGTGCGGAGTTCAAGACTTGAGCCACCACATGGCAGGAAGCTGCACCAGAAGTTCCACTTGTGAATTTTCTGGACATAAGACAGTTGCACTGTGGGGATGCACAATAATTCTGGGAACTGTGTTGAGTACTGCACGCATGACAGTACGCCATTAATTCTAGGACACTTTGCATTTCATGTTACACTCTCATTTCACTTCATCAGCACTGGGGAATTTTCTGGACACAAGACAGTTGCATTTTTGGATTGGGAATTATGGTGAGTCTGGTAAATATTTTTGTAGCCTCAGCAATGTTTACTTTCTGTCATGCTATCGTGAAGTATCTGTTAAAAAGCAGGACTGAGCACTGCAGTTATACTGTGCTAAACTACATGTGTGCAGTCCATCCTCTTTCCTGTGTGTGCAGACACTGTCCAGCATCAAGTTGCAATTATATATATATATATATATATGCTGATGCTGATGCGTTGCACTGTTCATGGCGATGGTATACAAACATAGAATTTGATGGCAGATAAGGACCGCTTGGCCTAACCTAGTCTGCCCATTTCCCAACCTAACAGATAAGCTGCAGATCTTAGTTAACCAACAGCCTACTTCCTCCTACCCCCCACTAGAACTGCCTTATGTCTGTCCCATGCATTCTTGAATTCCCCCAGTTTTTGACTATACATCTTAAGCTCCTTTAGTCTTTCTTCATGTGTCTTATGGTGCAGCCCCTGCACCATTTTGGTTGGCCTCCTCTGGACAGCCTCCACCCCGTCTATGTCTTTACGGAGATGGGGTCTCCAGAACTGTATGCAGTACTCCAGATGTGGTCTTACCAACTGTCTGTACAGAGGGCCAACAACTTCCTGTTTTCTACTGGTGATGCCTCTCCCTATGCATCCCAGTATCCTCCCAGCCCTCCTTACTGCCTTCTCACATTACTGGCCCACCTTTAGGTCATCTGATATGACTACCCCCAGGTCCCTTTCCATTTTTGTTGTTGTCAGTATCTCACTCCCCCCATTGTGTACTTTTGCCCTGGATTTTTTCCCAGGTGCACTACTTTGCACTGAATCTAAGCTGCCATACATTTGACCATTCCTCCAACCTTGCCAAGTCCCTTTTCATCCTTTCCACCCCACCTTGCATTATCAACCCTGTTGAAGATCCTTGTGTCATCTGCAAAGAGACATACTTTCCCTTCCAGTCCCTCTGCAGTGTCACTTATAAAGACATTAAAAAGGACTGGCCCCAGTACTGAACCCTGTGGTACCCCACTAGTAACCCTCCTTTCTTCACTGTGGACTCCATTTACTACCTGCTGTGTCCTGTTGTGCAGTCAGTGTTTTACCCAGGCTACCACCTTGGGACCCACTCCCAGGCTGGCTAGTTTATTAATCTTTTGTGCGGGATTGTGTCAAATGCCTTGCTAAAGTCTAGGTAGGCCATGTCCACAGCCCCTCCCTGGTCTACTACTTTGGCCACCCAAAGAAATCAATTAGATTTGTTTGACATGACCTTCCTGCTGTGAATCCATGTTGCCTTGGGTCCTATGCCCCACTGGCCTCTAGGTACTCAACAATTCTTTCCTTCAGAAGTGATTCCATCATTTTCCCTACCACTGAGGTCAAACTGACAGGTCTATAGTTTCCTGCCTCTGTCTTGCTCCCACTTTTGTGAAGGGGAATCACATCCACCCTTCTCCAGTCCTCAGGTACCACACCATCCTCCCATGATTTAGTAAAAAGAATAAAGATAAGAATATATATCATATATTTTATTTGTACCATCAATGGCAGCAAAGTCATAGGACATATTTTCAGAGGTCTTGGGCCAGTGTGCACCTCAAGCACTTGTCACACAGACAGTGCACACATGACTTTGCGGAGATAACAGCACAAAAAAAAAATCATGCTTTTAAACAAACCATACCCAACAGTACTTGACTTGGAAAACTGTTTTCTTGGTGGCCATCACTTCTGCCAGATGCATAAGTGAGTTACAGGGCCTGTCAGTGGAGCCTGATTTTATCTCTTTCCATAGAGATAAGGTTGTCCTCAGGACTAATAGGAAGTTTTTGCCTAAGGTGGTTTCAGATTTCCACCTTAACCAGTCTATGTCCCTTCCCGTTTTCTTCACTGACCATTCCTCCTCTGGGGAGAGGAGGCTGCACAGTTTGGATGTGAAAAGGGCCCTTGGCTACTACATAGAGCACACCAAGGGTCACAGGTTTGACTCCCTCCAACTGTTCCTTACTTATGGTGAGGTTGGTAAGGGAAAACCTGCCACTAAGAGATCTATTGCCAGGTGGATTGTCTCTTGCATTCAATTTTGCTATGAAAAACTAAGTAGAATCCCACCCTCAGGCCTGAGGGCTCACTCTACCATAGGTACAGCTGCTTCACTGGCTGCTGCCAGGGATATTCCTGTCTTAGAGATTTGTCAAGCAGCCACCTGGAAAACAGTACACACTTTTACCAAGCATTACTCTCTGAACATCCAGGCTAGGAGTGATGCTAGGTTTGGCACAGCAGTGCTTCAGAGCCTATTTCCTAAGTAGGTTCTGTCCCTCCTCCATGGAGGTAATGCTTGGTAGTCTGCAATATGTCAGAATACAGCAAGACTTCATGTTGTTTGAAGAAACAATTACTCACCTTAGTAATGTTTCTTCTAATGGAGTCTTTCTGTATTCTGACCTCCCCCCGCCTCCCCCTCTCAGAACCTGGTTTTTGGGATGTGGGTGTGCAGGTGCAGTGTTGGCACCCTAGAGGTATCCCCACCCTTCTTTCTCATCCTCTGGTTTGGGTATGTGGGTGTTGTGTTTTGTTCTATTTTTTGGGTTTCCTGACTTGAGTCTTTGCTTTGGGACAAAAAAATCTCTTTATTATATTTAGTAGCCAGTTGGCTAGTGTAAGTTTACAGTTTCCACATAGGGCACCCAGTGAGTTTAGCTCGTAAAGATCTGACGGTTTAATTTCAAACAGCAGCAGACAGAGTCTCAACCGAGCTCGAGCTCAGCGTTCCATGCCTGGCATGGAAAGTTAACTCTTTCATCTCCGGGGCAGTTCAAAGGTTGGACATCACTGCAATATATCAGAATACAGCAAGACTTCATGTTGTTTGAAAGGAATACCAACACTCTTATCCAAATTTATCCGGGAGCCTGAAATAGCTGCATATGACCTCAAAATATTACAAAATATTTGTTAAACAGGTTGAATAAAATTTCTGATTATTTGATTAGTATTGAACAGAAATCTGCAAAGGACATAGTTTTAACAACAAAACCAGTTTGGGGAACCAATATACCCTGAATATCAGGAGAGCGGTGTGAAAGACGAATCAATATATCCAGGCAAAAAACATATAAGAGAGGGCTCAGAGGACAACCCTGTCGAACTCCTCTCCGTATCGCCACTGGGCGACCATACCACCCATTCACATTAGGACATAAGGAAATATTGTCATAAAGTGCTGTAATTCAAGAAACAAAACTTGCCGGAAAACCAAATGCATTCAAAACTGCAAACAAAAATTGATGCGAAATGCGATCAAAAGCCTTTTCCTGATCCACTCCCACCACCCACCCCGTGACCTGACTGGAATCAGCCTGCCAAAACAATTCTCGTAGTACAATAAGGTTATCCTTAATCTGACAGCCCGGAACTGCACATGTCTGTTCAATACTAATCAAATAATCAGAAATTTTATTCAACCTGCTTAACAAAATTTTTGCCACAATTTTTCTATCAGTATTAAGGAGGCTCAAAGGCCTCCAATGATCAATATTATTCTGTGCACCCTTTTTATGAATTCATACCAACATTGCATCCTGCATGGAAGCAGAAAAAGTGGATGACTGTAACATATGGTTAAAAAGAACCACCAAAACTCGAGACAAATCTTCAAGAAAATGTTTATAAAAAGCTGCCCCTAACCCATCCATACCCGGGGCTGCATTAGAGTTCAAGTGTTTAACCACCTGAAATACTTCTTCAGCAGTAACATCATGTATCAACATGGAAACATCTTCTGACCGTACCTGAGGTAATGATATGGTGTGTAAAACCTGTTCCAAATCTCCACTAACTTTCTGATTAGCAAATATAGCAGTGAACCTACCCTCAATAACAGATAAAATCCCTTCCGGTGAAGTGACACTCTGCTCAGAGGAAGAAAGCAATTCTGAAATAAACCTATGCTTAACTCTATCCTGACAACTCTTAAAAGGATCAATAGAAGAGGACCAAACCTGCGTACCAAATCTTGTTTCTTGCTCCAAAGATTTGGCCCTGGTATACTGAAGGGACACCATCTTATTTTTTACTGTCTGAATCTGGGAACCATAATCCTGGCTAGTAGTGGCAGATAATGAAATCAAATGCTGTAAATGGTGACGTAACTTTAAATAGTCCAAATAATCAGACTGACACCTGGAAGAAGCCAAGGATTGAAACAAAACCCTCCAATCTTTTTTAGTGTCCTCCCACCAAGTAGAAATGTCAGAATAACAATCACTAACAGAAAGTCTAGCCGTCCAATGACGCTGCCAGACCTTCTGTATTTTAGGATTCTGCAATAAAACATCATTCAACTGCCACTTGTTTTTTTTTTTTTACATCTAGGAGTATCTTTCCAAGAAATCCTGGAGTATAACAAAACATGATCAGAAAATTCCACTGCCCTAATAGCAGAGTCTAAAACCTGAAGAATGTGGGACACAAAGATGAAATCAATCCTGGTTTTTAAGGTACCTTTAAAGAAAGTATAACCACCAATAGGATGCAGTTTCCAATAGGAATCCTGTAAACCAGCAGTAGTCAGAATTTTATTCAATGTATTAGTGTCACAAAACAATTCAGAAGTCTGCAAGCCCCTATCAGTTTGATGCAAACCACAATTAAAATCTCCCAACCAGATAACTAAGCACGAAGTATGTAAATATTGGTGGATCTCTTCAAATAAAGAAACTCTAGTTGCTTTAGTTTGTGGGGCATAAATAGCAATAAGACAAAATCTATCACTATGATAAGTAAAATCTAACAATAAAGCGTGCCTGGGGTGTATATCGACTAACCGTGTAACTTGAAAATCAGGATTGGTAAAAAGTATTCCAACACCATCACAAGCATCAAGCCCAATAGACCAGAAAGAAGCTCCTAGAGGCCAAGCTCGAGATGCGGCCTGTAATTCACTGAGTTTTAAGTCTGGTATCTAATAAAACAAAGGACATCACAAGAAACTGACTGAAGACTAAACATAGTACTAGCCAGCTTCCGCTCCCCTTTAATACTATTAACATTAATAGTGGCAACTGAAAGAGAGGACATAGAAAAAGGGAGAAAAAGAAAAATCACCCAAAAAACACTATTCATGTCATCCTAGCTTTTTGACACTGCTGGGTACATTTAGCAATGGAATCTACACTCCCTTTTTCCTCAGTATCAGTAGTGGATAAGAGAGAGGAGGTATCAGTACCATCTTCATCAGACTCCCTCTCCACTAATACTGCAAATTTATTACCCTGTGCCCAGGCCTCAGATGGCTCTTCCTTGTCCTGTCCCTCTAAGGACACTGGAGGTCTCACCTTTCTCCCGAACCTGGTCCATTTTTTTGATATAGGCCGAAAGCCAGAATCATCAAACTGTGGGGTTGGGGGAGAGGCACATCAGGGAGCACATCAAGGTCTGAGGAAGGAATGGGGCAGCTGTTACCTCTTCCGACTCAACCTGTACATCTATAGTCACCGTAGCACCCAAAGGTGTAGGGGAAACTGCAGGGCCCGCCTGAGAAACATCAGCCGGCAACTCAGAAACCCCCAGATCAGGAACATGCAAAACAGAAGCAAGACTACGGTCCTCAATCTTTTTAGCACGCAAATGTTGGGCTTGGTCAATAATGCCTTCATGGGAAGGGCAATCGTCCCTGTTATGTGAAGCCCAAGGACATTTGCCGTCAGTGTGTCCAGTATTCTCACATAGATTGCAACGAAAAAGATTCAAACATTTAGCGGACCCATGCCCAAACTCCAAACAATGACTACATTTAATAGTGTCACAGGCAGAGCTAAGATGAGTCCAAGACCCACGCTTAAAACAGGACCGTGGTTGACCTATATAAACAATAGCACCCCTATCCCTACCAAAATAAAAAGAACTGGGGAGATGCACAGTACCAGAGTTCATGACAAACAACTTAACCCGGATTCTCCAACCCCCATCCCAGATTTGTTCACTATCCAAAGTAGGGAAGGGAGTACCCAGAACCTCATAACGCTGCTGAAGCCAAAATAAAATATCCTCAAAGTTAACCCCTTCATTTTTAAACATAACAGTAATAACTCGAACAGTAGGTTTGGTGAGGGGTATTACTTGAAAGGGGGACCAAAGGGGTGTGCTTTTACAAACATTATACCTAGCCCAAAACCTATCCAAACTAGAAACATTTTTAAAGCTAACATCAAAATTGGAATTACCAATACTAATCAGGGCAAAAATCTCAGAAGAAAAGAACTTCATAGAACCCTTCAACAAGGCCCGAGCAATATAAACATGGTCAGGCGCCTCCTTCAGACCCCCTTTATACAAAAAACGAACAGCATTGTGGCGTGGAGCAGGTTCCTTCCTATGCTGAAACAAATCTGAAAGCTTAAAAGGTGCTCTAGGACAGTCCTCAGAAAGCTGCACAATAACTGCTGGTGGAGGGCCTACCCTTAAAGTATCCCCTACTGACTTATTATCTGAGGCCTCAGTGGCCTGTAAAGAAACCCCCACAGCCTCCAGTTGTTGTAATACATTCCCCATATCAACAGTGTCAGGCACAATTTTAGAAGGTATAATTGTAGGAGGTATAACAGAAGCAGTCACAATAGCACAGTCCAAGTCCTTACCCTGGGGCAAAATGATGGAGCTCATACCCTCAGCGTTGGTGGCCACAGGAGCTGTAGTCGTTTGTAACATCCTGAGATAGGACTGGTCCTGAGAGTCCAGGGACCAGGTGCTGGTATCCGAAGGTTCCTACTATGCATCCCGCAACACCTGTTGCGGAGACCGGGATGGACCGCCAGGAACAACTGCCAAAGGCAAGGCAGTGGAAGGTGGGGGCTTCTTATGCGGCCTCCTTCTCCTCTCATAAGAGGGGGGTGGCTATACTCATACACAAGCACCTTCCATTCCAGGTAATTAGAATCGTGCAGGATAAAAAAGAGGGCAGATACATATTTGTGGAGGGCAACTTGTTTGGGGTCACTGTCACATTCGGTTGTGTATATGCCCCCTCAGTTTGTGAGACAACATTTTATAGAAACATCCTGGAGGTGTTAGTGAAGGAACAATTCAAGGGCCTGATTATGGGGGGTGATTTCAACTGTACACCTGACCCGATCTTGGATCACTCGGGTGGGAGGGGCAAAGGAGGTAGCTTCCTTAAGGATTGGAGGGAGGGGTTGCTAGACCTGGATCTAGTTGATGTGTGGAGAACAGCGAACCCTAAGCTAAAGGAGTATACTTTCTTCTCCAACCCACATAAAAGCTGGTCGAGAATAGACCACATATATACGGATGGGAGTTGGTACCAGAAGATGGTGGAAGTAAAACATGAGCCCATTCCCATAAAGAACAAAACAGGAAGTATGAGGAACTGTTCCAGCAGGTAAAGAGACTACAAGCGATGGTGGCAGGTGGGGATGAGGGTAGCACCCAGGTCCTAGCGGTGGCTAGAGGGGCACTCAATAACATGCTGCCCGAACAGGCGAGGGAGCATATGTGGATGCTGAAGCAAAGATTCTATGAATGGGGGAACAAGCCTGGACCCATGCTAGTCAGGCTAATCAAGGGGAGAAGGGGATCGGCGAGGGTGCTAGGAATAAGGAACAGACAGGGTGCTCTGTTAAGAGAACCCCAGGCGATAAAGGACAGGTTCAAAGAATTTTACCACTCTCTATATGAGAGTGAAGCTGTGGGGTGTCAGGAACAGGATAGGAAATTTCTAGATGAGATCAAGCTAGAGCGAATAAGTGAACAGCAAAAGGCAGCCTTAGATGCTGAATTGTCCAAGGAAGAGATCAAGAAGGCCATAGCGGGGCTGAAGGTGGGCAAAGCGGCTCCCTATTGAATTCTACAGGGCATTGGGACAACATATAATTGATTTGCTGTGGGAAGTCTTTAGGGAAATTAAGGAAGGTGTGCCGCTTCCCCCCACTATGGGGATGTGGACGATCTGTGTGATCCCGAAACAAGGCAAGGACCCCCAAGATTGTGCGGCATATCGCCCTATATCATTGTTGGAACGGTGATGCGAAAATATATGTGAAGATCCTGGCCAGCAGACTGGAGAGCCTGCTGCCCAGCCTGGTACACCAGGACCAAACCGGGTTTGTAAAAGGGAGACACTCTTACCATAATCTGAGAAAGCTCCTGAACGTGGTGCGGGCCTCTTCTCGGCGTCCTGGGGCCACACTAGTTCTGGCACTGGACACCGAGAAGACCTTTGATCGCATAGAATGGGAATATTTGTTTGAGGCCCTGAGCCGATTTGGATTGGGAGAAGGCTTCTTGAATATGGTGAGGGCCCTTTATTACTCCCCAAAAGCCGCAGTATTGGTCAATGGAGGCCTCTCGCAGGTTTTTAGCCTGCATAGAGGGACAAGACAAGGGTGCCCCTCTCTCTTGCTTCTGTTCGACCTGGCCTTAGAACATCTGGCCACAGCTATAAGACAGAGCGAGATGGTGAAGGGGATGAAGGGGCCGGGGGGACATCAGTATAAGGTCTCATTATACGCTGACGATATGATTTTATTCTTGAGCAGCCTGAAGAGCTCCGTCCCGACTACCCTTGAGCTGATAAATAGATTCTCTCTCTTTTCAGGATATAAAATTAATCTTGATAAATCGGAGGCGATGTGTTTAGGGGAGGGGAAATCGGAGGATTTAGTTAGATGGGGTCTTCGAGAGGTTGGTACCTCCTTTTAATATTTGGGGATTAGGGTTGGGAGATCCCTCACTGAACTATATGGGCTGAACTATAAACCGATGGTGGAAAAAATAGTGAAAGATATGAAAAGGTGGAGGGCACTCCCGGTTTCATGGCTGAGCCGCCTGAATCTCTTAAAAATGAATGTCCTGCCTAGAATACTGTATTTATTACAGATGCTCCCAATGGGTCTTACTAAGAAGGACACGAGGAAGTCAGAGAGGGGCTTCATGGGATATCTTTGGCAAGGGAAAAGGCCCAGGATTGGCCTTAAAAAAAGTAAAGCTGGGCTCGAAGGAGGGGGGACTTAGTTTCCCTGACATAGAGTTATTTTCTGGCCTCACAGCTGAGAGTGATCAAGGACTGGGTAGGGCAGCCAGAGGTAGCCAGCTGGTTAGAACTGGAAGGTGAAGGGAGGAAGGGTAGATTATCGACCTACTTAATTAAAGGAGGTAAGAGGGCTTACTTGAATCAGCGCAGGCCCAATCCCTTAGTACTGTGGACCCTAGAGGGATAGGAACAAATTAGGAAAATGGTACGGGGTGACAGGTCAGAAATGCTGCTTCTCCCGTTAAATAGAAACCCCTTTTTCCGGACTGGCCTGGAGGATCTGGGATTCACGGAATGGAACAAGAGAGGCATACACTGTGAGAGATTTATATGCTGGATCGAATCTTTGCTCTCAGGAACTAGGGGAGAAGAGGGGAATCCCGGACTCCCACATGTTTAGATTTCTTCAGGCCAGGGGATTTCGCCTGAAGTTTAGGGAGGCCTGGGGCACAGCCCTCTGCTCAGCAAAGAATCGAATCCATGATTTGCAAAGCTCGAGAGAATCTGAGGGGGATGATAGCCAATGCAGTAGGCATCTTTAGAGAGGTGGTTTGAATAAGGGGAAACAGGGAGTTAGGGAGCTTTGGGAAAGAGACCTCGGGGTCAACATCTTAGATCCCAATTGGGACCTGGTAGTTGAAACACATATGGGCCTATTGCTATCGAACAAATATAAGGAATCAGCCTACAAGTTCATCCAAAGGCTGTTCTACCCGCCAGCTGTGGTCCATAAATTCCAGCCAGAGATTCCTGAGACATGTCCTAGGTGCAAATCACAGAAGGGTACATATTTACACTGCTTTTGGAGCTGCTCCCGAATACAAAAGTTTTGGAGAGCAATTGTGCAGTATCTAAATGAAAAGACAGAGGCTAAGGTCTCCCTTCATCCAGTGGAGATGCTATTTGGAATTGAGGTAGGGGAGAGGGACGAATGGACACTACGTAAGAAATGGCTGAGAGTGGTCCTTGTATTGGCCAGGCAGTGCATATTGAACACCTGGGTCTCTGCAAAAGACCCTTCCATCGAACAATGGAGAGCACTGACTATAACCGCACTAACAATGGAGAAAAGGGCCTATCAATTAAAAGGTAGAAGTGAAGCTTTTGGTGCCTTATGGAGCCCTCTACTAATAGCTATGTCCCAGGAAGAGTTAGGGATTATGAGCCGGGGTGCCTAAAATTAAAATAAAATTAACTAAAATAAAGGAGGTCAATAGAGAGACACGGTCATTTACCCCAGACGTAGGCTGAATGACCAAATTGAGTTACGGGGGTATCCCCTGGTTCTGGCATAGTTCAAATGTAATGAAATACTACAATGTGCCTATGAATTTGGTGGGAAAACAGTATGGGACTTTTTCAAGCAAACTGAGATAATGGAATGGTTCTGTATGTTGTGGATAAATGTAAATAATTGTTCATTATTGTATGGTAGAACCCTTTTTTTTTTCTTTTCTTTCTCACGGTTCTGCTGTTGTTTCAAGCAGTATTACCTACTTTTCCTTTATGAGGTACAGAATGTATTTCACTCTGATGTTACTGGATGTTTTACTCCCATCTTAAATGGATGACTTCTTCTGTGCAGGGCCTGGCTAAACCTTGGATTTAAAGGGACAACATAAAAAAACGGAGTTTCTTTGGACTGTAATACTGGCAAGCTCGGCCCATAAGTAATTGAAATGTGGAGAGTGTATGAATTGTACCTTTGTTGTTCTTTTTTTATGTCTAAAAGATAAAATCAATAAAAATATTAAACAAAAAAAAAATATGAGGCCATAGAATTCTGTCAAAAGCCTTCTCGGCATCTAAAGAGAGGAGTCCACATGATTTGTCTAGTTTGTTAGCGATACCCATTATGTGAAAAATCTTTATCTGACGAAATTCTTCCCTTCATAACCCCGTCTGCTGTGGAGAAATTAAGGAGGTAATAACCGGCTCCAATCTAACAGAAATAATTTTTGCCAGAATCTTCATGTCTGTGTTTTATCAGGGAAATAGGTCTGTAGTTACTGCAGTCAACTGGGTCCTTCCCTTGCTTGAGTATCAAAGTAATTAAGCACCTGGTCTGATCATTTGAAAGTGTGCCTTCCTCCATAAAAACTTTCTTAAGAATGGGAGCTAATTCTTTTGCGAAAGTATAATAAAAATTGACCGAGAAACCGTCCAGCCCAGGGGTTTTATATATTTTTTTTTGGAGGGATTTAATAGCATTTAGTATTTCAGCAACAGAGATATCTGCCTCTAATTCCACCATCTGAACTTCAGAGATCACAATGACTAGCAAGTCTTTTAAAAAGTTATCACTATCTTTATTCCTGCCGTGTTCTTCCTATTTGTATATATCCTTATAAAACTCATAAAATTATGTGTTAATCTTTTTAAAATCTGTGTGAATTTCTCTATTTGTCAAAGATCTGACTGCCGAGACGACTGTGGAGTTGGCATTTTGTTTTACTCTTATAGCCAACATCTTAGATGCCCATGATCCTGCATCTAGATGAGTGAGCTTGGCTTTTCTGATAGCAAATTCTGCTTCTAGACTGATTAGGTCATTATATTCTGTCTTAAGGTTTGTCCATTCATCCCATAAGGCTTTAGTATCTATATTCTCCAATTAATGCTCCATATCTTTTGAGTATTTCATTTTGAACTTTGTTTCTTTGTTTTTTCTGATAAGAACACATGCTTATCAGCGTACCGTAAGGTAACATTTAAGCGCATCCCAGACCATCCATTTCCTAGTTTCATCTAGTTCATTTAACGTCAGGAAATCTGAAATTTTATTTTTAATATCTGTAACCATCTCTGGATTACTCAGTACCCCATTATTAATTCTCCACCTATTAGACCTGTGTGAGCTTTGTAGCATAGAGATATTTAAGAGTACTCGAGTGTGATCAGAAATGACCAAAGGCTTAATTACTGCACAGTTAACCCTTCTGACCAGCAACTGATCAATTAAGAAATAATCTAATCTTGAACCCGACCTGTGACAGGGAGACCAGAAAGTAAATTCTTTAGTATTTGGGTGTAAGATTCTCCAAATATCTATCATATTACGAGTCGAGATTAGGTCACTCAAGTCACGTTCTGCCTTGGACCTACACTGTCTAAATTTGGATCTAAGTTCAGGTCCAAAATAACATTCATGTCCCTTGCCATAATAACACTTGTGAATATACTATTTGTTAGTTTACTTTGAGTACTGTTAAATACTTCATAACTGGGAGCTGTTGGGCCATAAACATTTATCAAAGTAAATGCTTCCCCATTAATTTGCCCCTGAAAAATCAGGAAATGTCCATTACTATAAGATATTTGTAGTAATACCTTGAAATCAATCCTTCTGTTAACAAGAATCAATACCCCTGCTTTTTGGAGCTAATTCCTGCACCAAAGACCTGACTTACCCACTCTCTTCTCATGAGGTTATAGTGTTCTATCTTTAAATGGTGTCCAGTAAAAAAGCAAATGAGACGTTCAGTTTTTTAAGGTGCCTGATAACTGAAAATCATTTTAATTTGTGATTCAGGCCCTTCACATTTCATGTGCCAATAGTATAAGTATTAGGTATAGCTAGAGACCAGTGAATTTATTTTTTTTTATAACATTTCCTGATATATTTTAAGATTTTATTTATTTTTCCAAAATTTCTTTTTACTTATTTTTCATATACAAAAAAGACATAGGACATTTAAAAAACACCATACATTGATATCTAGAGCAGTAAAAATATCACTACAGCAGTACTTGAGTGTTTAACTATTAAAAGCAAGCACTTAGCAATATTCAATGTTTTCTTTTTTCATGTTTTGTCTTCTGTCACTAACAATCAATGCGTACCTACTGAAAAAAACATTCACAATCAACACTTACAACAGGGTACATTTGGGAGCAGATAGCAGTACTGGAAATATGTGCATTTTGGCATCCCATACCAAACAAAATTTTAAGAATATCAACTGAGCCATCAGAATTGCTCATCACAGCAGCTTTTACACTTTCAGAAAATTTGAGGTACCACAGCATAAAATAATTTATCTCTATGTTTCTTAGCAAAGGAACATCTGACATCCAATGTCAAAGTTTTGTCCACTGATGGACATGTGCCAATCTCTACAGGGTTAAAAAGATAATTGACAAGCTGGCCCAGTGGCACTGAGGGTTGCAGTGCTGGACACCATGCTGGCGACCCAGGTTCGGGAGCGAGCTGGGGCCACCGAGGGTCGGCAGGGGAGGGAGGGGACTGAGCATCTGGTGGACAGCTCTTCCTTCCTGGGGGAGGGTTTGGGGATGTGCCGCTCTGTAGCAGCACCTGGCGGTGGTCAGGTGCAGCACAGTCTGGTGGCACACGCAAAGGGGAGGAACTTGCTGGGCAGTGGCACGCCAGCCCACGCCTACTGAAGGTCCGACCTGGGGAAAGAAAACAGAAAAAAGCCCTCTGCGGAGGCAAGAGATGAAGGAGAATCCAGGGGCAAGTCCACATCCCACCACTGACCCAGCGCATCAGTGGACCCCACGGTCGACCAGACGCCAGGTATGCCCTCTAATTTCAGAAAGGCTGCCGAGGGAGGGCAGGCCTGCCCAAGGGGGTGATCTGGGGGCTGGACATGCCTGGTTAGTCAGGGGAGGACACTGGCAAGTGGGGGTTCAGGTTGGGAGTAGAGACTTAGCCGAGTGGGTACTCTGGAAGAATGCCCGGCCCTGGAGAGTGAGAAACAGAATATAAAAAAAAGATAATTGACAGAAGTCAGGAATTTTATAGTAGATGAATTTGCTGGCATGTGTTTGTCAAGCTTAACTGACTTCTGAAGTGCCAGCTGAAGCTGTTTAACTGCCCTGTCTCTAACATGTATCTCCATATCTGTGACAATGTTCTCTGTCTCAACATTAGTTTTAAGAACACAAAATGTCTTTGCAACATCTGTATCTCAGCTAAAATCAAGTGTGACCAAGGCCTTTTTTGTTTCCTCCAATTGTGTAGTTAAATCAGCAACTGTTGCGTGGTGTGCCTTTATGAAACTGCACTGAAATTTAACAAATGAATAAAACTCAGTATCTTTCAGTAAACTAAAATCAGTGCTTTCATGCTGGCTGATTTCTGATTACTTTGTTCAAAGACCTCTTTAAGAGCATCTAAATAATCAGAAAAAAACTGCCCTGAACCAGAAGTTCCATCTAGTCAAGATAGGTTGTGGGTACAAAATAACATGTAGTTCTGGATATGTTGATTTAAGAAACCACAGATATGCAGACTTAAGTTTTCTTGAAAAAGAAAACAGTTTTTCACTTTAGAAACAACAGAATTAAGCTGATCTAAGTTATCAACAAATACATTCCCAACAATGTGTAGTTTGTGAGCCCAGCATGTCATGTGCAGCACCTGTTTTCCTAACAATATTTCTAGTGCACTAAAACATTTTAACACATAAGCACTTACTATTCCAAGTACATTTGAGTGCTCAATATTGTAGTTAGTGTATTCATGATTACTTGTGAACATGTGGTTGCATTAGAAGTCTCCAAGAAATAAATGACAGCCAGATGGATGCTATTTGCTTCTACAGTTTTAAATAAAACAGCAAGCACATAATGTCCTGCACTGTCAGCTGTTTCATCGCAGATAACAGCAATTCGTTTCCCTTGTACTGCAGATTGCACCTCTTCTTTTGCTAACTGGCCAGCTCAAGGTAGATATTCACACCGAAGACGGTCAGCTGTTGGCAGGTCACCAGCTCCTAAAACAATTTACACACTGTTACCCTCGAGATGTACAAAATGCTGCAATTATAAAACACAGTTGAAATTGTATCTCACCTTGTATATACATGTTGAAATATTCACTCACTGAAGAGTGGTCCAGTTTTTCCAGTGGGGTATTAACACAGTCACCTCTATAAAAGCTTTCTTGTCTAATTTAGCCTTCTTCAATCGCTGTATTGACTCCCCAATAGTGGACTGGGTGGTTGTTTTTCGTGAACTTTCTGCAGCCCTAGCTTTTTTTTCAGAATGAGCTGCAGAACGGCAATGTTTAACTAAAGTATCTCTTGACTCCCACTCCAAACAGCAGTTGCAGAACCTGCACATTAAATGCTACTATCTGCCAAATGCATTCCTTCAACTTCAAACTCCTTGCATCTCTGGTCAATACTACTGTGAGGTTTAAGCATGCTGAAACATGGCTACAGAAATGATGAAAAAGTATACCAAATGGCTACCTGAGCACATGCAAATCTAAATGTAAGATACAATGTGAAGCTTTTAAGTATAGTTGGAGAGCAGTTGAAAATATTTAATCACTATCTCAATCAAGGCGTACTGGTGCTGAGAATACACAATGAATGGTAAGCTAACAACATGAGTAATTCACTAAATTACTTGTCAATTCCATTGTCATTAAGATCACAGGAGAAGCTGCATTCAGCATGCAAACAGGTTAAAAAATATGAGGAGACTTGAATGAATGCCAGAAAAGCTTAAAATGTGTTAATTGCTGGCTAAATGAAATGTCGAGTCAATCGCAGTCAGTGCTGAGCAAAGAAATATGGCAGAAATATAAGTAAAAATCATATATTTTTAAAAAAAATGCATATTTTGTTTTATTACCTAGATTTCGTTTTATTTCACGCTATTTTGTATTTGCGATTTACACAGGTCTCTAGGTATAGCCATCATAAACAGTGTCCAGACTATATTTCCTATAGTATACTCCTAAGTATAGCTTTTCTTAGTTGAGAGGCACATAACCACCCTCCCACCTCAGTAGCATATTCTTTTGTATCCAACAGGTTCCTATCGGTGCATAGAATAGCAAATAATAAGTGAAAAGAAAAAAAGTAGTAAGAAAAGGAGAGAAGATAAATATTTACATATAAGTAGTCAAGTTTCCTATCACATATAGCTTCCTGTGACTCATCATTTAAAATACTGAACCGGGAACCGCAGAAATCGAACCTGGTTAGCGGTTCACAGAAACTGGGCTAGCAGTTACAAATATAATAATTTGTTAAAGTAAAAGAACTCAAATAAGCAAAAATAAATACCGGAGACAGTAAATAAAGCTCTGGGAAAGGGTACTAAGACCTGGTTCTTCAACGGGTTATGCCAAACCATGAGGAACCGAGAAAAACTAAAACAACACTAAAATAATGTTACCTAACTAATGGTAAGGTTATAAACAGAAAATAAAGGCAGCAGTAAGAATAATAATATAAGAAACTACTTATATTCAGTGAAGAACCACAAGGAACGACTGAGAGGGAAGTCACCTGGGCGTCTTGATTTGTCAGGCGGAGAAAGAAATCTGATACGTTGGTGGAATGTTGCAGCTGATAAGGGCAGCAGTCTGAATATGTGGCATGAGCCAGTGATAAGTTGTAACACGGCATCAAACAGAAACAGCAAATAAAGCAATTTAATTGGACCAAATACAACATGTGACCAAAGTTGGAGCAGTGATTAATTCCCCAGTAAGGACCGCTCCAACTATTATTCATGGGGTCACCGGGTCAAGCTCCAGCACCACTAGCTGTCACAGCAACAACCAGAACACTCATTGCAGCGATTACGGAACATCTCAATGCACCCGACACAAAAGCCGAACAGAACTGTAAGACGGACACAACAACAAGCGCCAAGTATTGCCGTGTACAAACGCATTAATACCCTCGAATTAAACTTCTACAGGGAATTAATGCATGGTTAGGTGATTGTAGGCACTCGGCCAAGGCCTTGTGCCACAACCCCCCAACCATGCATTAATTCCCCAGTAGAAGCCTCCTTCGTCGGACATTAATGCTTACTTCTAACATTTTGTTCCATTTTCTCCGGGTAGCTCTGCTTAGGAGGCTGTCTGCAGAGAGTTAGGAATATAGAAGAATACCTGAGGTTAGAAAAAATAGTTGTCTAAACTAAATGAGGGTATAGTATCTTGGTGTGCAAAAATATAAACATTTTACAACACATTAAGGAAATGAAAAAAATCAGACCTTCACAAAGCAATACAATTACATGATTTAATTTAACAATATAAGGATAACGAAACAATATTGTTTTATAGATATTTCCTTCACATTTTTTGTTAGTGTTTCATGACGGACTTTATTTTCGCCATGCAGGTTCTCGTACAACATTTTCATGTGCTGGCCAACGCTGCAGAATGGTCCTTTTTGATGACGTTCCCATTATTTACAGACACCTTTTACTGACTTTATGGTGTCAGCAGCACAGCAAGTCAGAGGCACCAGGCCACTCTAAAAAGGAAAACCTCAATTATCAAAAAGAAAATCAGCCTCCCATCTATACAAAAATACCTACTCTACAAGATAGAAAAATTCCAAATATACATTGATTTACATCTAGAGCTGTTTGGAGACATTTACATTATACCAGCAATGCAGTTACCAGGGATGCTCCACTCTAAACTGTTGACTACGTGGCACTCTGTAACCATCATCTCATCTGCCAGTCAGGTGCAGTCTTCTGATGAGCTTTTCCATAGCTAAAGAAGTGAAGCTACTGGCCTTCAGTGACCAGATTTCCAATCAAGCAGCAAGCCAATCCACTCGGGATCTAAGAATGTCACGTGCAGGCACAGAATGTTTCATCCTGTAAACTCTGGTACAACTCCTTAGGCTAGTCATTAAACTATAGGCTGGCTAATAATTTATTTAAAGCACTAGCCAGTGGCCTGTAAAATTAAATAATAAATACTGTAGTTTAAATATGCAGTCTGAACAATATTCGTATTACGAATTATTGCTTCTGTGCCGTAACTGCCACGAAGGAGGCAAGCCATGCTCAACTATCCCTTACAAGGTCACCTCCTTTTCAGATTGTTCTTTACAGATGTATCAAACCCTTTCTCTCCAGTTCATTCCAAAAACTGGATGAAACCATGCAACACACTCCTCTGTACATCCCCGAAGTGTTCCCCTCATCATTTTAAAGCATTTTTTCTCTATTTTCTAGTCCATAAGAGTTATGAAGCATGTGGCATTGTGATCTTTTGGGGGGGCGGTGGGAGAGGAAACTTGTGCAGTTGGTAGTGTTTCTTCTATACCTCTCTGGCACTGTGTGCCTAATGAGTGCCACCCGATTTCATAAAAACACTAAGTAAGCAATAAGACACGAGGGGGTGTGTGTTAGACAGTCAAACACATGGCTAGGAGGTGTAGTGAGGCACGAGGCTGCAGGCCAAGTGCATCCAGCACCCTAGCCATGCGTTATAATTAACTCACACCCCAGAGTGGCTTATTGTGCTTATGAAATGGCTTTCTAAATTGTAGATGAATGTTAAAATTAATATTCTTAGGACTGAGTTACAAAAGATATATTTTTGTGTTGAGTTGATGTAAAACAGATCCTCCGCCTTCAGTTTACTGTTTTAGTTGAGGTGTTTTGTCCCATTATGGCTACCCTAGTTGTAATTTTTTTTTTATGTTGGTGTGATGGCACTGTCCTTCCCCATGCCCTCTGACTAGTACCACACCCATTTAGTGTTTGGAAATGGAAGTATAGATGGTGCATATTTTTTTTTATGGTTTTCCTTTTCAAATGATTTGAATATGGTATGGCACCAGACAGCCTGGGGGAAGGATACGCCAGTAGTCATGAAAGAAATGTCTGAGGAGCAGTAGCAGAACAGAACAGCAGCAGTTTGTGAGGTAATTGGGCAGAATATAAAGCAAAACAATAAAAAAAGCTGAAAAGGAAAAACAGTGAATGGCTAAGGCAGGGCAGTAGTGAGCGGTCAGGACTCGGAGGTCGGCCATTGGTAAGAAGCGAGGAGCACGAGGCAGTGGGTGGACAGAAGATCATACATGGTGGGTTTTTTTTTCCCCCACTATGGGGTTCTGTGCTTCTGAGTAATTTAAAATCCTACATACCTGCTGAAAATAAAGGGGATGTGACAGTCAGCGAAGCACTGAGCAGATGGTAGGTGAGCTGATTAGGACTGCAGGAAGCCAGTGGGAGGTTGGGGAAAACATCATGGCAGGCATGAATTTGTTTACTGTATTTATGCAGTGTGGAGCACTAGTGTGTTGTACTGTGTGTGTTATTTGTGAAAAATGGGCGCAGGTAGCACTGTCGTGGTGTTTTTTGGGGTTGTTTGGAATTTTTTCAGTTTTGGCTACTGTGGCCACTGAACATAATATAGCTGCCATTTCAGGTAACGGGGGGAGGGTGATATCTGAGGGAGGGTGAGGGTGTCTGAACAGACTAATTTCTAGCCGTGCATTAGTTCTAACAAATGGATGGCAGCCAATCAGATTGCTAGAAAGTCCCTAGCCATTTCATATCACTCCAACCCCCCTCCCCAAAGAGGGTAAAAAAAAAATCTTGTTCACTCAGAACCGGTTCTGGTGGGATCTCCAAAGTAACCAATCACGAGGTGAATCTTAATGGGGAAGGATGGTGAATGGCATCTCAGTTTAAAAGATCCTAAAATAATCTTTTAAACATGGTATAGGGTTAACTGTAGCTGGCATCAGTCCAGAGATGCCATGACTGAGTCTTCCCCATACTGATACTTACCTGTCCCCATTCTGAGGAACACTGTGATGTTATGCACGGGGAAGCTGTGCTAAACTATAAAGTGGATAGGCACAGTTATCCTATCTTGGATATAAGAAAGTTCCATAAAATGGTGGCAGCCTTAAATAATATAGGGCAAATGTAGTCTTTGTTACCCCCAAACTGCTGCCAGCTACTGTTAAGCCCAATACCTCATTTAAAAGATCTTTTCATGGGGGGTTGATACTATTAGAGGAGTGTTGCACAGATAAACCACAAAAACTTAACTCCAACAATGGAGTGTATACAGCCTCTGTGCTACTGAAAAATGAAGAGTGAAGGTGATGACACAGATTACTTGACTGGACTCAAGAAGAATGGAAGATGCAGCTGTTAACCATTACATAATTACACCATGCTGCACAATTTCATTCATAGGTATGTTGTCAAATGGCTACAAAGGCCAAACATCTGGTGGCGGAAAGGTACCATTTTCTCTGTAGCTTCAACAACAGGAAGCCTGATTTTTAGTCCCTTATAGTACTTAAAGAGCCCCTGACACCATCGGGAAAACTCTGAAAACTAAGGCTTAGCTACAATACAGTTTATATATTTCATAACGTTCTCTAATTTTTTCCCCTTTTTCTTTATTACAGATTGATAGTTATATGAAAGCAGGATCACTGTCCCCTAGATGTCTTTCTGTTCTGGCTGCTTGTCTACATCAGACACAATCCTCAGTTAAATCTTAATTATCTGCACAGCAACAGATTGTGATTTCATAAACAGAACTCTGATGTCAGGTGTAGACAGGCAGCCACAACAGGTAGGCCACAGATTCTGATTTCATGCAAATGTCCATAATAAAGTATCAAGGAACAAATATGAAATAAATCCTGATTTGTCTCTGAATATTACATGATTTTAAAGTTGTCCCGATGGTACCAGGGACCACTAGGTGCATTTTGTTTAACATCCTGTGCCTCATTTCTCAGCAAATCTGAGCTCAATCTTTGGGGGACAGTTCCTTTCACTCTTAATGACTGGCTAGAGCAAAATCAAATGTGATAATACCAGTACAGCAGTCCTTTGTGCAGAATGCTAGTTTCCTGAAAGTACTCTACATTCTGCGTTATAATCCTCTTATTTTGCTTTGTCCCAGAGGTCGACCCATTTCAGTTATTTGAGAGGGGTGTGCCCTGACTTATCCTGGAGTGAGCTTGAGATAGTTTCTACATGGATCCTGTGAATCGCTGCTCTATCTATTCTCAAACTCCAGGGTTTCAGATTCCTTTAAAATACTGTCTTGATGATTTAGGATATTCAGGGTATGGAATGTTTACATTGGATTCTTTTACCCCACCATCCTAAAAACTAACTAAGCAAACTGTAGGTAAACCAATCTATCTCAGCCAAGAAAAGTTTCCTTATCGCCTGGCGGTTGCAGTCTTACACATTAGCCAGGAAAGCACAGTAAAGATTATAGTGGTGAAAACCTTTTTTATCTAAATGTACAGCAGAGAAATGTGAAACACAAGGAGGTTTAGTGACTTGCCCTGCCAATGTGCACAGCAAGTCAGTGACAGCAGGATTTGTGCTAGGTTTTAGTTGCACTAGCCAGGTGCAGGAGCCACCTGACCGCCAATGGGAACCATTCACTGCAGTCATTAGCTATTCTGAGGCTTCCAGCACCATTTTTACCTTGATACTTCCTGAATTTTACTCATAGTTTGAGCTCCTTCAGCAAAACGGTAGCCTACCTAACCTCTTGATAACGTGTGTTTTGCACTAAAAAGAGGCAAACTGCTGTCTAGCTCCCCAGAAGAGAGTCAAGACATGAACAAACCAAAAACAGAAAAAAAAACAAAAAACATGAGACACAGCAGTAGAATGAACCCCATGGGTGAATTAGCCTGCGCAGGTGGTCTTCTCAATGCACACTACACTACCCTTTTGTGCTCAGAGAGCTGTAGGTACAGACCACACTAATTCTCAAGTAAACACTGTAGTGCAGAGCTCAAAGTCCCAGGGAGATCCTACCCTTCACTGTCACCAGCATCATCAGTGGGAGCCAGTCCTGGACTGGTTGCTGTAGTTACAAGACAAAGCTACAATCATAAGGAACATGGGGGCTAGAATTGGTTCCCAAAAGCCAGCCCATCACAACTGTTTACAGTTCACCCTGAACACTGTTCCCTCTCACAAAGGGAAAGGAGATGTTATTAGCGGTGTTTCTATTGGCTGCGGACAAGTGGTTGCACATGATGTAATTGCCTGTTCACTCCCAGCCTTCTGTGTGTCTGTGTGTTGGGGGGGCTGAGGGTGGGTTATGATTTCAACATGGACTGATAATTCTGTTCATTTTAATTACACCCAAAATACACACAGTCACATAGGCTGGGTTGTCACAACCTTGTGAAATCATTCTCAAATGCCCCTCTCACACATACATTTACAAACACAAACATTTACATAAATCTATACATACTCCTGCTGTTTAGGCCTTGACAGCCAGATCCTTGTTAGATACACAGAGCTAGCTATATTCACCACGTCCCACTGACAGTGTGCAGAGAGGAATGATCCTTGCTCCACAACTTTCTGATACAGTGGTGCTCTCTTTGAAAACTATTTACAACCCCTCCGGTAAGCTGCACCCATGACTGTGGTGTGGAGAACAGTTTCCATTAAGCTGCATCCATGACTATAGTGTGGAGAACATTGCTGCACAGTGAACAACATGGTGTAAGAAACAAAACGTGGAGCACAGGTCCATCTCCACTGTAAAATCTGCTCAATACATTGGGTAAACAGTACATAAAGATTATGTCACACAATCATCTTTTTTTTCTCTTTCTCTAAAAGCCCAAGTGTGGTCTCTGTGTCTGTGTGTAGATTTCCTTTCCCCCCAACTGAGAGCGTGCATAGTGCGGTCTAGTGTCCCACAATCACAGTGCTCAATCACCACGGGACCACCTCTACAAAGACCTCTCTGGTGCTCTTGTTTCATGATCGGTAACTCTGGTGTGCAAGTCCCCTATCGGGGAAGTCTCTCCTTTACTTGACCTCGAGAATGGATGGGTTACTCTCCATTATAGCCACAATGATCCTGTCAATGTAATCCTGCAGCCGGTAGTTGATGTCTTCCTGTTTCTGAATTGCCTCCATTAACTGGGGAGAGAAAACACAGCAAAAATCAAATCAATAATATCTGAGGATTCACAACACCATGACAGGGCCACCCCCAAAGTGATAAGGTACATCACCACTGATTAAATGGGCCCTAAATGCAGATTCATACAGAACTGTCCCATAGAGTTAACCATCAGGCAGGAGCCGACTGATGGCCCTGCACTGCCATGTTGTTGACCTGAGTTCAGGAGGAAGCCTGGACCTCCTGGCGGGGGGTGGGAATGTGCTATGCTCTCTGTGCTCTTGTCATGACCCCTGTGGTAGGCTACAGGGCTCTATCACCTCCACAAAAAATGAAAATTACGTACTTACTGTAAATATTGATCTTCCCAAATATCTTCACCATTCATTACTAATGGGTCTAGCTGGAGGTCTGGACTCTGCTTGGGAAGATAAAGAGCTTTGTCTCTCTAAATTTTCAGAGCTGGATGCCCAAGAGGCCAGCGTTCTACGTGGCAGTCGCAGAGTGGCCAGTAACCTAATGCTGACTCCTTCCAGCCCTCAGTTCTGTCCGCCAGGAGAGGAAAAAAGAAGATGGATAGAGTTAAGGGCAAGGGTGTCCAAAGGACAGAGGTGGGAGGGAAGAAAATAAAGCCAGCTGAAGGAGTACAGGTAACAAGGAAAACTAGGAAGGGTAGGAATGGCCAGCACGCTGGGCAACCCTAGGTGGCAGGAAAGACAAAAGAGAAGGGGGAGAGAGTGAGTGAGAGACAGAGTGAGAGACACAAAAGTCCTCCTCCTGAATAACTCACGCCCTAGCCCATTCACCTTCCTTCTGTTTGTTGTTTTTTTTGTTTTTAGCACGGCCCTCCTCCCCATGGGAGCCATGCAAGGATATCTAGCACCGACCAGACAAGAGTCTGGAGGGCGAGAAGAAATGGTCCAGTTGAGTCAAACGAAGTGGCACCAGGTGTGAACACACCTCCACCCGCACAGCTGAGAACTCTCCTGTTTGCTTGGAGTGGAAGGAGGTGGAGGGTGATGTACCGGTGGAGACCCTAAGGGTCTCACTCCCGTTTATTTTTTCCTTACTTTTTCTCCCCTGGCCGGCTCCTTTCTTCCTGGCATCCTTCCATCTGGCCGCCGTCTATTCTGCACCCATCTTCCAACTTCGGGCCATCACCCTGCTACCCCCATGGTTTATCCCCTGTGGCAGGGTAGTGGGGAGCCCCCTAACTCACCTACCAAGACTGGATCCAGTACAGGTGATGCCCTCTGGAGATGGTGCGTTGTGTCGGATGGCCATCAAGCTGTTCGACCTGGGCCACCATTTTCTGCATTTCTTTTGGTGGCGGAATGTACAATGCCAACAGTGGGCATGCCACTCACGTGTCCACACACAGCACACCCGCCGGCTGCTCCACTTCTGTGCCTCACTGTACTGGGCCAGGTGTGCCAACATCTAGCCTCCGCTAGGTGTCAGACAAATGCTGGTCTCTGTGCCCCACCCTCCACAGGAGAGGAAAGCTGTCCTTCAGATGCTCAATCCTCTCCCACCCCGGCTGACCCGCGACAACCTGCTCGCACCATGAACATGGGTCTCCGGCATGGCAGGAGGTAAGCATCGCTGCCTCAGCCCTCCACACCACAGGGCTGGCTTGCTCATTCCCTTTACTGAACACTCTAGAAGGGTTTTCAAGGAGGAGAACCAGAGTGGTTTGACAAGGCTGAGGAACAGAACAGCATGATCCATGCTAGTTCCTCTGTTTTTTTTAAACAAGTGCAGAGGGGGGAAACACAGGAAGAATGGACCAGAGCTGTGCACTTGAGAGCTATGATGTCCCCTGAATAGGACAGTAGACCTTGGAGACAGGACAGGGGAGAAGACATCCCAAGGGGAGCTTCTCATCCTCTAATACAGAAGGGTTAAGAATAGCCTCTCAGGGAAGGCCAGTCCAAGAGAGGTCGGCAGAACACCTGATGGTGTAAGGAGCAGGGTTTGCCCCTAATAGAAGAGCCATCCCCCCTTAACTCTCGCCCTAGACTCAAGAAAGTAGGGAACAGAGAGAGAGAAGGGGGACAGCGCTGCCCAGCGCCTGGTTACAGGGAGGGAGGGAAGGAAGTTGAGCCATGATGAATGGTGAGGATACTAGGGAAAATCAAAAATTATGGTAAGTACATAATTTTCATATTTTACCCAAGTTAATCTTCACCATTCATTACTAATTGGTCAGAGTGCAGAGATGGCAAACCCTGAGGGAAAAAAAGATTACCCCAACCCCCTGTGGGGGATGATCACAGGAGGAGGCTCTGTTTACAGGCCTGTGCAAGGCCCATGAGCGGCCGTGGGCGGAGGCTCCTGAGACCCAGGAGACAGAAGGCACCCCTGCAGTTCATGCTGTGCCCTATAAAACAAAAAAAGGACCCCTGGAAAGGAAAGGGCAGCACCCTACACTGGGCTAAGGGTGACAACCTCAAAAGACAGAGCCATGCAGTCTGTCTGATGCAGACCAAAGTTTTCACCTGCCTGGAAGCCACCTTGTTGGCATCGTACAATGCCCTTGAGAGGTGTCTTGCTAGCTCCAGGCCCTGTGTAGAGAGGCAAATGGCTTGCGGGGTTTCCTCACCATCAGGCATGGTTGCAAGGAGCTGGGCCAGCACCATCCAGAGATTCTTGGTGTAGGCCACCTGGTGTGCCTGATGAGCTGCTATGCACAACAGAAGGTATGCCGAAGAGAACACCATCACCCCCCATTGGTCCAACTCAATTGAGTCAGCGTCCAGGGGTGATCATGGTGAGGGCGACAATGCCCAGATGGGGTGTCAAGGAGCTCCACTCCAAAAGTGGGATGGGGCATGGCACCTGGAGACCCCACTGCAGTGCAATACATGTGCATGCAGTCCCTAGGAGCAGGAGCTGGGGTGGCAGGATGTTGCCAGATGGCGTGCGAGGCCTCTGAGAATGGCCATGGCCAGGTAGGTATGACCAGATGGTCAGCACTGTAATCTCCCAGGAATGACAGTGTCGCATGGCCTGGGTTGTGTCCACTGAAATAGGAAACATGGAGCTCCTCCAACATCTCCACTAGGAAGTGCTGACAGGATGTGAAGTTTGCATCAGCAGAGCAGGGGAGGGAAGCATCCTCTTCCTCAGTGGAGGAAGTCGAAGACTCAGAGAAGCTCTACACAGAGGCCAGCAGTGCAGAGGTCTGAGGTCTAAAAATGACCTCATGGAGTGCCTTGAGGGAATGCAGCCGCTGATCCCCTGAATTGTTCCCAAGTCATGGGGCCCCTTGGACCCAGGAGACCAGGAAGAGGGGGAGGAGAAGGCAGAGGTACAGAAGATGGGGAAGCCTGGTGAACCAGGGAAGGTCCTCTGCAAGGACTGCGGGATTGTGCAGGAAACTGCTCCCAAAGGTGGGGGCTGCCTATCCTGCCCACCTCAGTGTGCCCAACCAATCAGGGGCCGACCAGGTGTTGTTCTTGGGGGGAACCCCCAGGCAGGGAGACTGGAATTGTACAGAGTCCAATGGAAGGCCCCCATCCCTACCAACCGCAGTACCCTCTCTCGAAGTGGAGGAAGGCAAGGATGCATCTGCGCTATGCCCCCAAGGCCCCTCAAAGAGATCGTTGCCCGGAACCAGTCCGGCCAATCCCTGACCCCAAGGAAAGAGACCTGCCCCTTGGAAGAGGCCTACTGGAAGAATCTGGGCCGGCAGACAAGGAAGGTGGGGACCCCAGTCACTGTGGGAGTGACTGTGGACCTCCCCTGAGCACCATCCCCAGCAGTCGAGGTCGACATCACAAGAGTAACTGACCTGGTACTGTGCTGGATTCCAAGCTGACATGAGCCGCGGTGCCGAAAACCAATTTGGCGCTGGCCACAGTCCCAGAAACCAAATTAGCATCAGCTGTGGTGTTGCCTCCCGAGACTGCACTGGCTGCAGCACGTGCCACTCCTGAAGCATCAGAAAAGACTCCAATAGAGCCCCAGCACCGGAGTTGGTGCTGGAAGGCACTGCTAGTGACACCGTCAGAAGACCTCAGAGAGGCCTGGGCAAAATCTGAAGGCTCCTCAGAGCCAGGCAGCCAATCAGGATCATCCCAATACTCACCCTCTGAGGTGGAAGATGAGATCAGTGAGATCTCTAATTTAGCAACCCCTTGGATTCTTGGCACTCTGGCACTGAGCAGCATCAGAGTGGAGCCCAGGCATGCGGGTGGTGCTGTCCCGCTCACTGGTGCTGGATATGGTACTAGGAGCAGAGGCAGTGTCGGCTCATGGCACCGAGGGGACCACTGGAACAGACCCAGCATATAGCTGCGGCACCACACCACACCGGGTCGTTTGTGTCCCCAAAGAGATCCCGGACTGTGAGGGATAACCAGTCTCCCCCCCGGAGGATGACTGCCCCATCGACCACTCGCTGGGACCCATTGCCCCAGCAAGCTGTGGAGCAGAGGGGTCCCATCCCTGCTGGCCCAAACAGTGCTGGGGGGCTTGAGGAGGAGCTCTGAGACCTAGTTTTGGCGTCACAAGTGCCATGAACGCCCGCTGAAAGTTAGCGGTCTCTCCCCAATCTTGTTGCGGAAAACTAGAGTACAGTAATCCATACAGAAACAGATGTTACACTCGTCCATTGCATGGTGGTAACCCAGACAGGTAAAGCAATGGTCGTGGGGTCTGACATGGTCATTGAGTTGCCGTAGGGGCACCGACGCTTGTGGCAACTCCCGCTCACTTCAACGCTGCTTTATGCCCCAAACCCAACATACTGTTGTGCGGAAAATAAAAATTGGAATATGATTCACTAAGAATTTATACCGCAACAAACTATAAAAACAAGAAAACTCTGGTGCCAAAAAATGGGACTGGTACTTACGGTACCAGGAAAGTTCGAAGAACTGATGAGGTCTAGCGGAACCAAACTATGCAGTAAAGCTTGATTGAAGTCTTCCCTCGAAGGTCCTTCCTCAATGGTGGGAAAAGAACTGAGGGCTGGGAAAGTCGGGTCAGTTACGCTGACGGCGAAAAGCAGCGTAGAATGCTGGCCTTCTGGTGGCGCCTGCCCCTGACGCTCTGCCTCTAGCTCTGAAAATTTAAAGAGACAAAGCTCTTTATCTTCCCAAGCAGAGCCCAGACCTCCGGCTAGACTTATTTGTAATGAATGGTGAAGATTAACTTGGGTAAGATCAGCGTGGACCAGCATGCCATGTGCAGCGCCAGGGAGAGGACGACAAAAAATGGGTATGAAAACCCAGTCAATATCATGAGGATGGCTACCTCCCCCAATGTACTCTCAGGCCTTGGCTTGATCAATGATTAGTGTCAGTGCTGGGACATTGCCTGGAAGGGGGTGGGGGAGCTGATGGGCCACGGCTCATCTCGACAGTGAATAAAAAGCTATATACTGGGTGTCTCACTCAGCAGGTCTGAGGGGAGGGAAAATGTTGTGGAAGAGGACATCTCTGTAAAACAATCTAACATTTAATGTGCTACAATTAATATATGATTTAACTATCTTGCTCCCCGTCCCATTGACGCTCCTGGAAACAAGATTTTTTTTTTCCTGTAAATGTCAGTTGTCTTTTGTCTATAAAAATTTGAAATCATGAAACTCCAAGCAGGATATATGGGGGTCTTGGATGGGGGGCCACCACCACCACCACCACCACCACCAGTGCCCCTCACTGCCGAAGATTGGGCACTGAAACACTGATAGGGGCAACGAGAAGGGACAAAATGCCTTTGGAATGACAAGGAAGGTCTCTCAAAGTAGCAGAGAAAAAAAAAGACCATCACATGAGGAGAGGCTACTACCCAGTATGGTAACAAATACAACCTAGGATAATCTAGGAAATTGATGGCTCTACAATTGAACCTCAAGATTATTATTTGAGGATCTCAGGAAATGGGGGTGTCTTTCAACATGTTTTAAAAAAGATGACCCTTATGCATGGCCTGAGACATGCACAGTAAATGTTCCACTGTGAATAGTTGGCTCAGGGTCTAGTGAGCAGGAACCTACATCCTAACTATTGTTAAATGAGAACACAGCTGGGACCCAACAACATGTTCTGCAAGGAGAACCACCCCCCACCCAGCTGCTGTAAGAAGTTAACTGCAGTCTGCATTCCTAGTAGTTATACAGATGCACCTTTAGAAACAGAATATTTTTACAGGCAGAAAAAGACTCAAGTCCATCTAGCCTGTGATGCTAATCCAGAGAAGACGTACAGGGACACACGAAAAGCTATCAGCCTAGAAACATTATCTGATGCAGAAAACAGACAGTAATCTGCAGAAAGCACAAACAAATAATAAACTGGTTTTGGACAAAACAGACAGAACTTTGTAATAAAATGACACCGAAAATCCAATGATCAAAAGAACAGTTCTCCCTCATCAAGGTCAATTACCAAAGTAAAAGCAGGAAGTCCGTGAGTGCAGCCTCCATGGACTGCCCCTTTCTGAACCCATACTGGACAGGAGTAAGTTTTTTATATTTTTCCAAATATGTCATTGAGTATGAACCAAATGCTGCATTAACTTGGAAATAACTGATAAGAGAGTTATTGGCCTATAATTTGTTGGAAGTGAAGCATCCCCATCCTTGAATATTGGAATCACCTTGGCTCTTTTCCAGATACTTGGAAATTTACCCTGACTTAAATTCAAATGAAATAACAAGGCCAAAGACCTTCCCACTATCCTAATATTATCCTTTAAAAAACATATTTCTCTATTATCTAAACCCCGAGCTTTGTTACTTTTTAATTTCTTTATTTCTTTCATTACCTCTCCTGTGGTTACCTTTCTAAATCTAAAACTAGGCAAATTAGTCTCTTGATATTTTGCTCTATCTTTAGGGCTTTCCTGATCATAAGGGTTATTATTCAAGTTCAGATCTGGTAAATTAACAAAATAATTATTTAAGACTTCCACTGCTCTTACTTGGATTATATTTATACCATTTTCAGTCATTGCCAAATTTCCACTATTTTTACTGGGTTCACCAGTCTTTTAATTATATTCCAATAATGTTTTGGATTACTAGTATTTTGATTTTTTTTGCCTAAAGTATTTCCCCTTTAGTTTTTTAGTTTCATTCTTTATTCTATTTCTAGTGTGTTTAAATTGCTCCCAAATTGTTTTATCCAAAGTTTTGTTTGCTTTTTTTCACAATCTATCTTTTCTTTAATTATTTTTTTTATGGTCCCTGTTATCCAAGGCAAACAATGAGATCTACTTGTTTGTTCTTTCAATGGAGCACATTTATCACAGGCTTTTAAAAACATTTCTGTAAACTGGTTTGCTGCCAGATCAATATCTGGAATTAATGTTATTCTTTGCAAATTTTGCCCTTCTAATTCCTCCATTAGGGTTTCTGGGCTATAATTAACTAGAGATCTCTCTAAAACCTTTGAGGGGATCATTTTTATTTCCTTTTTACTTGCCAGATTCATTTTACATGAAACAACACTGACATAGCCTAAATTAGGTGGATGAACTTTCTTCATTCTTACTTCTATGCCAGGGGTTACACATATTAAATACAATATATTTCTAGGACCTATCAATCTACTTTTCTGGGTGGGGGTATCAATTATCTGTTTTAAGTGCAAATTCAAAAATGCCACCTCCAGCTTCCGACCCCTTAACCCATTCCAGGCTGCATTAAAGTCGTCCATCAGGATTAAATCCTGATTTCTAACAGATTCTACCAAATGATGGGAAAATGGTTCAAAAACTGCAGGTTTCACCTTAGGGTGGGAATATACTGTATCTATAATTACTTTTGGATTATGAAGACCGATTAATATACACTCTATTCCTTCAAACACTCCAGAACATATTAGAGTAAATGGTCCCAGACTGTATTTTAAATACATCAATACCCCGCCCCGTGTCTTCCTATCAAATCTACAGTATGAATAACCATCCAATTCTATGTCACTGGAACTTATATTTGCATTCAACCATGTCTCTGCTAAGACAATTACTTCAGGATCTACAGTCTCCACCCATAGCCTAAATTGATCCATTTTTTTAATTAAACTCCTTGCATTGTCATGATACAATGCAAGTTTACTTTCAGGGCCAGGATTCATCTAGATATCACCGCAAAGCACCAAGGCAACCCACAATATCTTATGAGGGTGCTTCACCGTCATGCATCTGACACCGGATGTCCTGGCCCTCAAAGTTTCCCTTAGCAGAGCAAATGAATTTCTTCTCCCTCTAGCTTTCAAGCAGTCTATAGCTATTGTCCTAAATGACCCTGACGCTACTGACATCTGCATCTTTAAATTAATAGTATCATTTCCTGTATAGGTGCACTTTTGAGCAAAGCTTACTACAAGTAACAAGGTTGTCAAGCATACATTGTTTTAGAATTCATGGTTACAAAATATTCACAGTATGTGAGGTTGCTATAGACAAATTTATAAAAACTCCCTTCACTATAATTCTAAAAAGAACCAAATTTCAAATGTAAGGTCCTATAACTTCTCCTATATATGCTCTCCGAGTTAATACTTACACTGTTAAGATACTAGCTATATTTTTAAAAGCAGTTTCTGAGTTAAATAAGCCCAACAAATCTCTACCTAACACTACAAATTGAGGCTTTAATTAGGCAACTAACATATATTTCTAGAATGGAATCTAATAATAGCAATACCTTTTACTAAACACACTAGTTGCCAATTCCCTTGAGCCCCGTATACCCCAGTTATAGGAAAGTCCAGAACAATAAGTGTTTTAATAAATTTCAGTTCCTTACTGCTGTAGTAAATAACAGTGTTCCCACAGCCTCTCACTTCCCAGGGCAAACTTCTCTGCTGCTGACTTCTGCAGACAACGATAACAGGGCTATCTGCTTCCCTCCTCCCAGGATGGAAAAATGCTGAACTTAGGCCAAAACTCCTGGATGAAATTTCTCTCGACACTCACACTCGCGCAGTAGCAACGTGAGCTCTTAAATGTTCTGCCTCTCCTCCTCTGCTGGCATGCACTCAGATCTTTTCCCTCGATTTAGCTGGCTCTCAGTTAGGGCTCCAATTTATATTAGCAGCACAGAGTCACTGGATAAATGGAACAAACATTTGCAGGGAAGAGCATTGGCACATAAAAACTATCGTCGTTCTAGCGCTAGCTGCAGGAGATGTTTCTATTGTTTCAGCAGCATACCAGTTTCACAGATTCAGCGCAAGCTTTTAAATGTCCTGCCCCTCCTCCTCTGCTGGCATGCACTCAGATCTTTTCCCCCAATTCAACAGGCTCTCAATTAGGGCTCCAATTTAGATTAGCAGCACACAGTCACTGGATAGATGGAACAAACATTTTAGCAGATTTTTACACCAAATTTTCAACATGGACTTTTTGGGACCCCATCTCATGAACAAGGGCAGTGAAATTTTGCAAATCTATTTTGAAAGGCGATTTTGCAGTAGCTGCCCAAAATCACTTTCAGGAGGGATCTGAAAATTTTCTACACCCTTATTCATAAGATGGGGTCCCAAAAATTAATGTTGAAAATCTGGTTGAAAAATAATAAAACACACAACACAGTTATAGGCATATGTTGACACTTTCCAACGTTTGCTAATAACTTGGTAACTTTCAACATTTCGACCCCAAATTTCCAATTTAGCCATTTTTCCACACTACTTCATCAACATGACAGCTGTAATTTTTCAAATCCTGGCCAAAACAAGGAGCCTGGGTAACAAAATGACTGAGCTCCAGACTATCCTAGCTGTAGGGATGATGCACATTGCAGCCATCACGGAATCTCCGGGGCCACCCAACACCATGACTGGGATCTGGTGATCCCAGGGTACAGAATTTTTAGTAAGAACGGAGGGGTGGCGGTTGATGTAAGGGATGGGATTAGATGCACTAGAGATGAGGGGGAGGAAGGGGGGACAGAGGCCATATGGATGCAGTTCCTGGACTCTAGAGGTAGAAAACTGAGACTAGGGGTAGTGTACAGATCACCAGCTCAGTTCGAGGAGTTGGATAGGGAGTTGGAACAAATTCGGCAGGTATATAAGAAGGGGACTGTGGTGATTGTGGGGGACTTCAATCTGCCTAGGGTGGACTGGAGTACCCCAGCTGCCTCTAATGCCAGGGAGCAAGTACTGCTGGATGCATTTCAGGACAGTCTTCTGGAACAATTGGTTAATGTGCCAACTCAGCTAGATAATGCACTCAACCTGGTACTTTCAAATGGAGAGGAGGTGAGGGAACTTAGGGGTGGAGGACCCACTAGCCAGGAGTGACCACCAATTGGTGTGGTTTACACTTGGTTTGAGCAGGGAATCTGTAGGATCAGTGACAAGGGTGGTGGATTTCAGATGGGCGGACTTTGGAAAGATGCAGAAAATCCTTATAGGGCGCCTGGAGGGGAGAAGACCAGGGATGGATGCACAACAGAAGTGGGATATCATCAAACTTGGTCTGAAGAAAGCCACTGAGGCTTGTACCAGGACTTTGAGCAAGAAGAGAAGGGCTAAGAGGCCATGTTGACTAAACAGGAAAGTACTGGAGGTGGTAAGGGCAAAGAAAGCGGCATTTTGGAGATTCAAGAGGACCAGTAAGGGTGAGGACCGGAGGAGTATGTAAGAAGGTCCAGGGAGGTAACCAAACTAGCAACAGAGGCTAAGGCCTCCAGAGAGTTAAGGTTGGCTCAGGGCATCAAGGAAGGGGGAAACTTTTTTTTTTAGATACGGGAGACAGAAAAAAGGAGCTGCAGGGACCAAATAGTGTGGATGGGGGTGGGTGGGTGGAAAAGGGAATGGAACAGGTGGAGGCACTGAATGAATACTTCTGCTCTGTGTTCACCCAGGAGGAGGGTGGTCCATTACCTCCATGGACTAGGAGGGTGGGGAAGGGGGGGTAGGGTGATGGATGGGGAGATTGCGGAGAGCAGAGTACTACAGGGTCTGAAGTCATTAAAGGTAGATAAGGCACCAGGTCCTGATAGCATTCACCCCAGGGTGCTGAGGGAGATGGCAGAGGTGTTGACCAGACTGCTAGCAGAACTGTTCAACACCTCCCTGGATGCAGGATGTGGACCACAGAACTGGGGGATGGCTCATGTGGTGCCTATTCACAAAAGTGGCCCAAGGGACGAGCCAGGAAACTACAGACCTGTTAGTCTCACCTCCATAGTGGGAAAACTTATGGAAACTATCCTGAAGGAGAGATTGGCATCTTTTATCAAGGAAAAAGGCCTCCAGGATGGCCAGCAGCATGGGTTTGTCTTGGGGAGGTCTTGCCAGGCCAGCCTAATAGAGTACTATGACTGGATAACAAGAGAGCTGGAGAGGGGCCATGCAGTGGATTTCCTGCATTTGGACTTCAGCAAGGCCTTTAATTCAGTGCCTCATGGGTGGCTGGGGGGGAACTGAAATCTGTGGGGTGGGGCGAAGATGGCTAACTGGACTGTGAACTGGCTGAAGGGGCGGCAGCAATTGGTAGTGGTGGTGGTGGGGGAACTCTAAACCCCTAGGCCTGTGACAAGTGGGGTGCCGCAGAGCTATGTGCTGGGTCCAGTTCTGTTTGGTTTGTTCATACTGGATCTCTCACGTGGGGTTAAGAGCAGGGTTAGTCTGTTCACTGACTATACCAAGATGGGTAGCGGATGATGTTGAACGGTGTAAAGGGTTACAGGGGGACCTAACTAAACTGGAGGAATGGTCGTAAAGTGGCAGCTGGACTTCAATGTGAAGAAGTGTAAAGTTATGCACTTCACGGCGAAGAACCCGAGGAGGGAATATTGGTTGGGTGGGGTGAGACTGAGGGTAACGATAACTGAGAGCATGAACAACTCTGCCTAGTGCAGAAAGGCTGCAGCCAAGGCTAACAAGATGCTGTGTTGTATTGCAAGGAGAATTTCATCTAGACATAGGGATGTGATCCTGCCCCTCTACAGATCTTTAGTCAGGCCACACTTGGACTACTGTGTGCAGTACTGGCGGCCGCATCTGAAGAAGGATATCAGACTGCTAGAGGGGGTGCAGCACAAGGAGACACAAATGATACAGGGGATGGAAGAAAAACCCTATGAAGACAGACTGAGTCAGTTGTGTTTGTACACCCTGGAGGACAGGAGGGAGAGAGGGGATATGATTGAAACGTTCAAGTATCTGAAGGGGTCAACAAAACTGGCACAGATAAGTTATTTAGGCTGAGGAAGGGGAGGGATACAAGAGGACATGGGCTAAGATTGAAGGGGGCAGATTTAGGAGAGAGATGAGGAGGCATTATTTCACGGAGTGGTGTCGAAGTGGAATACCCTAACGGTAAAGGTAGTATCATGTAGAATGGTGGGCATCTTTAAAAGGGCATGGGACAGGGCAAGGGGGGGTGTCTGCGTTAGTAATGAGAAATTGCTGGAGGGAAGGGGGTGGGGCAGCTGCGATCTAGAGGAGCTAAATGTGCACTCGAGCAGATCTGATAGACCATAAGGCCTGTTTCTGCTGGCAGAGTCTTATGTATGTATGTATGTAAAACATAGTTTTGAAAACTGTCACCTACTGAGTTCATTAGGTGTGGTTATAAGAAGGCTATGTTGAAAATCTGAGGTAAAAACAGTACAAAACAACAAAGTTCTGAGTGTCAGTTGGAATTTTTCAAAGTTTGCTCATAACTGTTAATTTACAATATTCTGACCCCAGATTTCCAACATAGCCATTTTTATCCACACTACCTCATGAACGTGACATCTGCCATTTTTCAAATCCTGGCCGAAACACGTTTTTGCACTTGTGTCGCGAAATGGCATTTCTGTCTTGATTTGAAAATTTCACCTACTGGGCTCATCAGGTGTGGTCATAAGAATGCAGTACTTAAAATTTTGGCTTAAAATATTTAAAAAGGCAAACTTATGACCATACACTGAAATGTTTCAACACACACTCAAAGTACAGTTACTGAAGAACTTACCGTAACAGTAGATCTTCAAGAGAGGCTCTTGCAATAGGTAATAACCTTGAGGACTGCATCCCCTGGCATCAGGACCACATGGAAACTTTAGCTAGCAATGTCTGATGGGGAACCGCCTACCCGACATCATGTGATCGACGTCGGTGTGACACTATATAGTGGGCGGTCCCCACGCCCGCCTTCCAGCTCTCCCACTGCAGAACTCCAAATGGAGCGACAAGAGAATGGAAAAGAGGCTCCTAGAGCCAAAATAAGCTCAGAGAGGAAGAGCAGCAGACTTTGGGGGAAGGAGGGAGGGAAAAAAGGTTACCTACTGCAAGAGCCTCTCTCGAAGATCTACTGTTACTGTAAGTTCTTATGTAACTGTACCATCTTACTTTGAGAGGGATCTTGCAGTAGGTAATAACCTTGGGGACTGAGCCCCAAGCAGTGTGAATCAGAAGGAATTGAAACACAGGAGGCAGGAAAGGTCTGCAGAAAGGCAGAGTGTTTAGGACAGAAGGCCTTGGAGGACAGCTAGTCCAAAGCCAGCCCTGCGCCTAGAGGCAATGTCCAGACTGTAATGCTTGTTGAAACTGTGGATGGAGCTCCAAGTGGGCACCGCACAGATGTCCGCGTTGGACACATTCCTGAAACAAGCAGTAGAAGCAGCCATGCCTCTGGTAGAATGCCCCTTAAGTTCCCCTGGGAGGGTTTTACCATACTTCTAGTAACAGAACACAATACAGTTTGCCAACCACTTGGATAAACACTGTTTGGAAACTGCTGCACCCTCTCTTTTGGATGCAAAAGAAACAAAGAGCTGATCCAATTTTTCAGACAGACTTAGTATGGTTAGTGTAGTAATGCAAAATTCTGTGAACATCTAAGGTATGCAGAATTGCCACCCTCTGATTGGAATACTCAGGGTAATACGCCGGCAGTTGAACAGACTGATTCAACATGAACTCAGACACCACTTTTGCTAAAAACTGAGAATTGGTACACAAAGCCACCCGGTCTCTGTGAAAAATCAAATAAGGCTCCTTATATCACAGGGCCTGAAGCTCGGAAATCCTTTGAGCGGAAGTAACCGCAACTAAAAAGAGCGCTTTCCAAGATAAACAGTGCATATCGCAACCACCAGCTGGTTCAAAAGGAGGCAGAGTAAGTTTCTGTAAAATAAAATTTAGATCCCAAGGTGGCGCAGGACTGTGTACTGGGGGTTTCAAGTGGAGGATCCCTTTCAGAAAGGTTTTGGAGACCTCCAGTTGAGCCACAGATTTGCCCTCCACCAAGGCGTGGTAGGCAGAGATAGCAGACAGGTGAACCTTCAGCAAAGAGTAACTCAGGCCTAGGTCAGAGAGATGCAGCAAGTACTCCATGACCTGAGGAAAAGGGCATAAGAAAGGGTCCCAACCCTTCGAAGTAGCCCAAATGGAAACAAGCTTCCATTTCATAGCATAGGTCATCCTCATGGAAGGTTTTCTAGCCTCCACAAGGACTTGAGCCAATCTGGAGGAGACTTCAAAACATGAAGCAGCTAAGTCAGAAGGTGCCACCTGTGAAGGTGAAGGGACTTCAGCCTCAGATGGACCAGCATGCTTCTCTCCTGAGTCAGAAGACGGTCATGGCAGAGGGGCAGGGGAACTGGAGGTTCCACTGCAAGCTGCTGGAGAAGCGGAAACCATATCTGGTGAGGCCAATATGGGGCGATCAGAATCATGTGAGTCCCCTTCGCTTGAAGCTTGAGCAGCACCCTCTGCACAGCTGGAGAGGGAGGGAAGGCGTACAAAAACCTCCCTGTCCAACAAAGAGGTAGCGCATCTTGACAGAAAACACCATTCCCGGAAGCGAGTGAGCAAAACCTTGGTAGTTTTGCATTTTATGGGGAGTCGAACGGATCCAGGTCTGGACGATCCCATTAGCTGAATATGTCTCCGATCACTGCTTGCTTGAGCTCCCATTAGTGGGCTCTTAGTCTAGTGTGGCTGAGACTATCTGCTAGGACGTTTTGTGTAATCCCCTTGCAAATGGGGGTTCCGGATATGCCTGGTGCTAGGGTTAGTTACTGGCCTAAAGCCGTTTAATTGGGTAGCCAGTGAGCGCTTTAAATAGCCTCCGTGAGCTGTCTCTTTAAGGGCTGCTTGTTGCAGCCGTAAGTAACTAAGATGGAGGGGGACTGTGGTTGTATGCCAGTCCGCGGGACACTGAAAGAATGACTTCCTTCCATCGCTAGTGGCAGAGGGAGTTCTCTTGGGGATGCGATTGTATATGGAAATGATGTAAAATAATAATGATAATGTGGTTGCTCTAACCTGTCTTCCTTTGCAGTAAGGACTGTTTGATTGCCTCTTCCATTTTGCTTCAGAACTGCTGAATTGGGCCAATCAGTACCTCGGGACCCTACAGAGTCGGCTGACCAATAGAGGGACTGCTTGTAATTTGGGAAAGGCATTATGGGCTATGGTGCTTTTTCGCACCACTGAAGGCTAGAGGAAATGACTGGCATGTTCAGCCAGCCAATGGCAACGGGTAGCGCCCGATCTGGAAGGAGTGCTTGGTGCTGCCAGCTTCAGATGCGTTGTGGTTAGTGAGGAGTGAGGAGCTGTGTGCTTCTGCGCTGCAGAGTGTTTGTGCGGGAAGCGCGTGAAGGCCTGAAGCGGCCATTTTGTGTTGTCGGCTCCAGGACGCAAACCCGTCGGGCGGGGGTCAGTGGAGGCTGTGCTTTGTACAGCTACCCACCAGGCTCGACCTGAAGGAGGACTGGAGAAAATTGCTGAATCAATCCGTCCGAAGACAAGTGGAAGCTGCCGTTGCAGTATTTCAGGGACGGTGAGCCTGTGGGAGCATTGGAAGCAGTTGCCTGGTGTGGTACCCCTCTGTTGCTGTTTACCATATAAATGTGTGGAGGCTTGTGTAGCTCAAGTAAATCCTGTTGCAATTAAAGGACTTTTGCCTGTTGCTGTTTACCATATAAATGTGTGGAGGCTTGTGTAGCTCAAGTAAATCCTGCCGCAATTAAAGGACTTTTGCCTGTTGCTGTTTACCATATAAATGTGTGGAGGCTTGTGTAGCTCAAGTAAATCCTGCTGCAATTAAAGGACTTTTGCCTGTTGCTGTTTACCATATAAATGTGTGGAGGCTTGTGTAGCTCAAGTAAATCCTGCTGCCATTAAAGGACTTTGCCTGGTGCAATTTGCCATATAAATGTGTGAGGAGTCTCGTGGAGCTCAAGAGTGGCCCTGTCAACGTTTAAGGACCCTATCTTGTCTGGAGGTCGTGAGTACTAATTCAGGGTAGCTCCCTGTTGATTTGCCACCTTGGAACCAAATGGGATTACTGTACTGCTGGCTGTTTAACTAACTTTTTCTTTCCTCTGTGTGAAAGGGCCCCTACCAGCTGCCATGGTTTGGACTAGCCACTAGGGTTTGGGTACCCAGGGACAGTAATTGATTGGGATAGGCCTGTGCACAGAGCCCTAGGTAGATAAATTTAGTGATAAGCTAATCAACTTGATCCCCCCGTCCTTGTTGTTTTCCCCCTTGAATAAATCAGATTGTTTTTGTACAGCTACATCTTGGCTATTGTGTACGTTAATGGTGAACTGCTGTTTGGTGATTGCAACATAACTGTGCCTTACTTTACAGGGGGTCCCCGAAGGGAGCTGGATTATATTTTCCGTGGGGTAAGTGTACTGGTGAACAGAATTGCTGCTACCCAGTGTGAGTCACTAGTGGGATGAGGGGTTGCAGTAGCTCAGAGGGCTGTAACTGTGGTAGTCTTAACTGTGCTAACCCCGACCTCTGGGTGGAGGCACCTGTCAACGGATCTGGGCCCCTCAACCTGCCTCTGTGTGGGCGGACAGGGGTAGTAGCCCTAAGGGTAGCGCCCCTTGGGGGTTACAAATTGGAGGCACCACTGGGATTAGCGTCCCCTAGTGGCTCAGTGAGGAGATACCCCAAAGATGGAAAAAATGGAAGGGGATATGTTGGAAAAAAAGCTGGGACCCATCAAAACCATGGTACATAAACTGATGGGTTGGGGTGAAGCAGAAGAGCTAGATTCCCAGAAGATTGTATTATTGTTAGATGTGCCCTTGGGTACCTCAGCTGCTGATATTGTCTCTGTTGCAGAATGAGTAAAGTGTTTGGGTAAGGTTGAAGTGAAAGGGCGTATGGCTGATTTGCTTGACCAGACATTGCAGGTGGTACTCCTATGCAGTGTGGTCATCGACCCTGAGAAGGTACATCCTGTACTTTACCTGGAGGGTGCGTCCCAGGGGTGGAAGCTAATCCATATCCGAAGTGGGTCAGTCACTCCTGGGGGGGGTCACCACAAATAAACAGTTTTAAAGATGAGCTGCTTAAATTGTTAGCTGTGGAAGGGAGGACTACCCAGGAGTTGCTACAAGCCTTGGATCTGTCCAGTGATACTACCCCTCGGGGTTCTCTGAGCGCCTCCCGTGGCCCGCCCAAAAGCTCCGTGCTGGCTTCTTTGCCCTTGGCAGTCCCATCCATACAGCTTGATTCCTACCATAAGTTAAAACTTTTCTCTGGCATGGTGCCAGTGCCTCCCGGGGAGGATGACCTGGAGGCGTGGATGGACTACGCCACCCCTTTAGTCCAGGAGTGGCAATGCTCCAAGGGGGAGAAAAAGAAGAGGCTGATGGAGAGCTTGCGGGGTCCTGCCCTGGAAGCCATTAGATTCTTCCGGGCCACTCGTCCAGAAGCCACTGCTGCAGAGTATCTCTCTGCTTTAGAAGGGGTTTTTGGGAGTACAGAGACTGGTGAAGATTTATTATGGAAATTCAGGTCTGCTAAACAGTGGAGAAAGGAAAAACTGTCCGTTTTTGTTACTAGAGTGGAGCGGGCATTGCAGAAGGCTTGTAGAAAAGGGGGAATCACTGCTGCAGCTCTGAATCAGGTTCGGCTAGAACATATTTTAAAGTCTGCCCGATTCTCTAATGTAACTCTATTGAAACTTAAGTTGCATGATCGGCAGGCCACCCCGCCTGAATATTGTCAATTGATGAGGGAAATTCGAGAAGTGGAGACTGATGAAGAGGGGTAGGAACCCTGTGTGGGGGCAGTGAACCCTAGTGGGACCCCTGAGTCTAATACTCCTGAGGAGACTGGCTTGCCTGGAGGGTTCGAGGGGCCCCCAGATTACCCAGGTACTGTGGGGATGCGGGTTGTTTCCTCTGACCCCTACGTGGAGGGTGAGTTGAGGGCTGAGATCAGGAATTTGCGGGAATTGGTGAGGGACTTAAAGCAGTCTACTGTGTACCCTACTCGGCCCGGGGCCCCTGAGTCATGTAGAGCCCCGAACCCTAGCCCTAGAGAGCTTCCTCCCTCCCCTCAGGGCCCCCCTCAGAGTAGTGATCCCCGGGACCCTAAGTTTTGTTATCACTGTGGGGAAGATGGGCATTTCCAGCCTGACTGCCAGAGGCCAGAGAATTTAAGGAAAGTTAACAGCAGGCTGATCACTCGATACCACCAGACCCAGTCTCAGGCCCCCAAGAAAAGTTGTGTGACTCAGGCCCATGCCCGCCGGACTAACAATGTTGCTACCCCCAACTGGTCTGATGCGGTCGGGCCGTCTATAGAGACCCGGGTGCAGGTGAATGGAATTCCCACCAGAGCTGTATTGGACAGTGGCTCCCAGGTGACCATCATGTTTCAGGACTGGTACCAAGCACACTTATCTGAAGTGCCTCTGCAGCCTCTAACTGGTCTACATGTATGGGGTTGAGCGACAAGGCTTATCCGTATTTGGGGTACATCCGTGTATGGTTATATTTCCCTGCAACTGTGAATGGAACAGATGAGCAAGTGGAAACCTTGGTCTTGGTCTGCCCACCCACTGGACTGTATGATGGAGTGCCCCTGTTGATTGGAACAAATGCGCACATGTTTGGACGACTGGCCCAGTTGTGTTCAGAGAAGCGAGCATTTCAGACTGGGCGAGTTTTGGGTGTACCTGCTGTAATTCAACGGTCAGGGCCACTCAGAAGAAGGGTAGGCCGGAGGAACCTGAAGGCCCTGTGGGAGTGGTATGGAAGAAGGATCCGGCCCCTGTAGTGCTTGCCCCAAATGCACAGTGTGTTCTGCATGGAGAGGTACGATTAAAGACAGATGTCAAGAATAAGTTGTTGATGTTGGATGCGCCTATGGAGGGAGAACTACCTGAGGGGTTGTTGCTCAAACCCAGCATTCTGCTGACCAGGGCCCATGCCTATGTTAAAAGGGTGATGGTTCAAGTGCACAATGTGTCTGATAAAGAGATTCGAATAAAAAGAGGGTGTACCCTGGCTAGCGTCCATTGTGCGGATACTGCTGTCCTGCCAAATAAAGAGAGTTCCCGGACAGGTGATAGAGTTGCTCCTGATCTGTTTGACTTTGGTGACTCTCCGCTGCCGACTGAGTGGAAGCGCAGGGTCAGTGAGAGGCTTGCCAAGAGGAACCAGGTTTTCTCCCTGAAAGAGTGGGATGTAGGATGTGTACAAGGGGCTGAGCATCACATTTGATTGCACGACGAAAGACCCTTCCGAGAGAGATCCCGATGTCTGGCTCCCGCTGACATAGATGATGTACAGCGGCATTTGCAAGAAATGTTGGCTGCTGGTGTAATTCAAGAGTCTAGAAGCCCCTATGCCTCCCCCATTGTAGTAGTAAGGAAAAAGAATGGGGCAGTTCGGATGTGTGTAGACTATCGTACTTTGAATAGGGGACCATTCGGATCAATATACCATGCCACGCATACAAGACACCTTGGATTGTCTGAATGGTAGTAAGTGGTTCTCTGTATTGGATCTTCAGAGCGGATACTACCAGATCCCGATGGCCCCAGAAGATCGGGAGAAGACTGCTTTCATTTGCCCGGTAGGCTTCTATGAATTTATTCGGATGCCTCAAGGAATTTCGGGTGCCCCAGCCACTTTTCAGCGCTTGATGGAACGAGCTGTGGGGGACATGAACCTACTAGAGTGTTTGGTCTATCTAGATGACATCATAGTGTTTGGACGATCCTTGGAAGAACATGAGCAACGATTATTCAAAGTCCTGGATCGATTGGAGGATTTCGGCCTCAAGTTGTTTATCGACAAGTGTCAATTCTTCCAGACTTCTGTGAAATATGTGGGCCACATAGTGTCCACTGAAGGCACAGAAACTGATCCTAGCAAGGTGGAGGCGTTGACCACTTGGCCTCAACCTAGAAATTTGAAAGAGCTGCAACAATTCCTGGGGTTTTGTGGCTACTATAGGTGGTTTGTCAGAGACTATTCACGAGTGATTTGCCCTCTCCTTAATCTCACCCAGGGGTATCCGCCTACTCACAAAAAATATAAGAAGGGTGTGCACACTGACTTAGAAAATAAGTATTTTCGGCCAAACGATATGTTCGGGGATCGATGGACTGATGAGTGTGAGGAAGCTTTCCATGACATCATATATCAACTCAGCTACGCACCCGTGTTGGCCTATGCTGACCCAGCCAAGCCTTACACTCTTCATACTGATGCCAGTCTGCAAGGATTGGGGGCTGTATTGTTTCAGGAGCACTCAAATGGGCTGAGACCTGTAGCGTTTGCCAGTAGAAGTCTGATGCCGTCAGAGAAGAATTACCCACTGCACAAATTAGAGTTTTTGGCTTTGAAGTGGGCCATTGTTGATCAGTTCCACGACTATTTGTATGGTGCCAAGATATTAGTAAAGACTGATAACAATCCTCTGACTTATGTTCAGACCTCTGCCAAATTGGATGCTACTGGGCATAGGTGGCTCTCTGCCCTGGCCACCTACGATTATGCTGTACAGTACCGGGCGGGCCTCAACCATAAAGATGCGGATGCTCTCTCCCAGAGGCCTGCGTATCAGACTGAATGGGTCCGGTTGTCTGAACCTGATATAAGAGCCCTGTGCCAGAAATTTGATAAAGAAGAACAGGTGTCTCCTGACGCAGTGGACTGTGTGGTAGATTGTTTGGGGCCGCCGGAAAACTGTATACCTGCCGCCTACTGCCATTTCTCTGCATTGGACACCAGCTCTGCCGCAACTCAACAATGATGATCTCCAACAGGCTCAATCCTGTGACCCTATGATAAGAATGGCCATAGAGGTTTTGTGGGCTGGAAGGATGTATCCAAACTATGTTCCACTGACTTCATGGACTACCTTGTTGTACAAAAAGAAGGCCCAAATTAAAGCTGATCAACCAACTACTATATAGAGACTGTGAGTAAGGAGGGCTGGTGCAATGACAACAACTGGTGCTGCCCTCAGTTTTCAGAGAACTAGTTCTAAGGTCATTGCATAATCAGATGGGGCACCTGGGCATAGATCGAACATTTGATTTGGTATGGCGGATTCTATTGGCCAAAGATGAGTGCAGACGTGGAACAGTATGTCAAGACCTGTGGTCGTTGTTTGCAAAGGAAAGCGTTACCTCAGAAAGCTGCTCCCTTGGTCAACATTACTACTAGTGCTCCTATGGAACTGGTCTGTATTGATTTCCTGAGTTTAGAGCCTGATCTGAGAAGTGTTAGCAACATATTGGTGGTCACTGATCATTTTACCTGGTATGCACAGGCTTTCCCGACCAAGGATCAGAAAGCAACTACAGTGGCTAAGATACTTGTTGAGAATTTTTTCGTCCACTATGGGGCTCCGCAGCAGATTCATTCCGATCAGGGAAGGGACTTTGAAAGTCGCTTGATTAAAGAGATGCTATCTTTCTGGGGGTACGCAATCACGAACCACCCTCACCACCCGCAGGGAGACCCTCAGCCTGAAAGGTTCAATCGTACATTGCTTGACATGCTGGGCACCTTACAATCCAAAGATAAATCGAGATGGAGCCAACAGATTAGCACTCTAGTTCACGCCTACAATTGTACGAAAAGTGATGCCACAGGGTTCTCCCCCTATCGTCTAATGTTTGGAAGAGAGGCTCGATTGCCAGTAGATGTGTGTTTTGGGGTTTCCCCTGATGGGGTGCGAGCAGAGAACCATCTACAGTATGTACAGAAATTAAAGGCCCAATTAAATCATGCCTACCAACTGGCCCAGACCATGGCTGCTAAACGAAATCTGGCTAATAAGGAGAGATATGACAAAAAAGTGAAAATAGTAGAGTTGAGAAAAGGGGACAGTGTGTTGTTGAGAAATCTGGGACTGCATGGCAAACATAAAATTGCCGACCGATGGCATCACCTCCCCATGTTGTTGTGGGACAGCTGGCAGACCTACCTGTGTATAAAGTGCGGCCTGAAAACAATTCGAAAGATGTGAAAACCATACACAGAAATCATCTGCTGCCAATTGGGCAGATCTTGATTGAAGTTGAACCTTCCTCTACCCCTCCTTCCAGGCCCGTGACTAGATCTGTTGCTAAGAAAGGAATCAAGCCAATGGAGCCTTCAACAAGTCCACCAAGGGAGCCTTGTCCAACCCCCCCTGCAGAAGGAGATGGTCAACACTCAGTGTCAGAAGACAGCGAAGATGATATTGAATACTATCCCTCTTATGAACTAAGTCAATTGTTTCGGGGCAATCCCCTTGTTAACTCAGGAACTGAAGCTGGCCCATCTGTGTTAGTTGAGCCCTCTACTTTATCCCCAGAGAAAATGCCTCCAGAAGATGAATGGGGTAGCAGACGAACTCAAGGGGCTGAGTCCTTAGGCTTGGCTGAACTGTCTGGCCTGGCTGAATTTCTGACTTTTCAGAAGAAGAGAGTGAGATGGGGGAACAAGCCAGTGATATGCCCGAATCGGAAGACTATTTTGAATGCCCTGATGGTTCCCCTCTAGTACCTACACCGCCCCCAGATGAGCCCAGTGGGATGGGTTCAGGGATAGAAGGTCAAGCCCCTGATAGTATTATGAGTATCGAGCCTGATCCCCTTGAAGGGATCCCTGTTGCTAATGTCTCTGACATGGGAGTGGAGTCAGGGCCTGGTTCAGAATCCCCTGAGACCCCTAGATGATCTGGCCGACAAATTAGGCCAGTAATAAAGTTAAGCTATGAATCTTTGGGTTAACCAGTGGATCTGCCTTTAAATGTGGTTCACAAAGGGGTATATGTGTCCCCAAGTTCTTTGCCTGTTAGCCTTTGACAGATAACTCCAGACTGTTAGTGGTGCCCTTTCAAGAGTGACCTCTGTTTCAGGGACCCGTGGTACCTAAGAGAAGACAGATTCCTCAGTCTGGGTGTCATGGGTAGGAACTACTGATCTCGTGTTAAAACCAAAGTAATAGTTTATGTGTAGGACGTAAAGGTTATGATATTTTGTAAATCCAATGTTTAAATGTGTAAAAAGAAAATGTGATATGCTACTCATTGGGTGTTTACCTAAAGCGCCTTAAGGGCATATGCTTGACGTGGACGCCAAGCTTTTCCAGGCTAGGGAGGGTGTAACCCCCTTGCAAATGGGGGTTCCGGATATGCCTGGTGCTAGGGTTAGTTACCGGCCTAAAGCCGCTTTAATTGGGTAGCCAGTGAGCGCTTTAAATAGCCTCCGTGAGCTGTCTCTTTAAGGGCTGCTTGTTGCAGCCGTAAGTAACTAAGATGGAGGGGGACTGTGGTTGTATGCCTGAGTCCCGCCCGGACACTGAAGAATGACTCCTCTGCCATCACTAGTGGTGCAGAGGAGTTCTCTTGGGGATGCGATTGTATATGGAAATGATGTAAAATAATAATGATAATGTGGTTGCTCTTAACCTGTCTTCCTTTGCAGTAAGGACTGTTTGATTGCCTCTTCCATTTTGCTCCAGAACTGCTGAATTGGGCCAATCAGTACCTCGGGACCCTACAGAGTCGGCTGACCAATAGAGGGACTGCTTGTAATTTGGGAAAGGCATTATGGGCTATGGCGCTTTTTCGCACCACTGAAGGCTAGAGGAAATGACTGGCATGTTCAGCCAGCCAATGGCAACGGGTAGCGCCCGATCTGGAAGGAGTGCTTGGTGCTGCCAGCTTCAGATGCGTTGTGATTAGTGAGGAGTGAGGAGCTGTGTGCTTCTGCGCTGCAGAGTGTTCGCGGGGGAAGCGCGTGAAGGCCTGAAGCAGCCGTTTTGTGTTGTCGGCTCCAGCGGACGAAACCTGTCGACGGGCGGTCAGAGGAGGCTGTGCTTTGTACAGCTACCCACCAGGCTCGACCTGAAGGAGGACTGGAGAAAATTGTTGAATCGCTCGGTCCAAGACAAGTGGAAGCTGCCGTTGCAGTATTTCAGGGACGGTGAGTCTGTGGGAGCATTGGAAGCAGTTGCCTGATGTGGTACCCCTCTGTTGCTGTTTACCATATAAATGTGTGGAGGCTTGTGTAGCTCAAGTAAATCCTGCTGCAATTAAAGAACTTTTGCCTGTTGCTGTTTACCATATAAATGTGTGGAGGCTTGTGTAGCTCAAGTAAATCCTGCTGCAATTAAAGGACTTTTGCCTGTTGCTGTTTACCATATAAATGTGTGGAGGCTTGTGTAGCTCAAGTAAATCCTGCCACAATTAAAGGACTTTTGCCTGTTGCTGTTTACCATATAAATGTGTGGAGGCTTGTGTAGCTCAAGTAAATCCTGCTGCAATTAAAGGACTTTTGCCTGTTGCTGTTTACCATATAAATGTGTGGAGGCTTGTGTAGCTCAAGTAAATCCTGCTGCAATTAAAGGACTTTTGCCTGTTGCTGTTTACCATATAAATGTGCGGAGGCTTGTGTAGCTCAAGTAAATCCTGCTGCCATTAAAGGACTTTGCCTGGTGCAGTTTGCCATATAAATGTGTGAGGAGTCTCGTGGAGCTCAAGAGTGGCCCTGTCAACGTTTAAGGACCCTATCTTGTCTGGAGGTCGTGAGTACTAATTCAGGGTAGTTCCCTGTTGATTTGCCACCTTGGAACCAAATGGGATTACTGTACTGCTGGCTGTTTAACTTTCTTTCCTCTGTGTGAAAGGGCCCCTACCAGCTGCCACGGTTTGGACTAGCCACTAGGGCTTGGGTACCCAGGGACAGTAATTGATTGGGATAGGCCTGTGCACAGAGCCCTAGGTAGATAAATTTAGTGATAAGCTAATCAACTTGATCCCCCCGTCCTTGTTGTTTTCCCCCTTGAATAAATCAGATTGTTTTTGTACAGCTACATCCTGGCTATTGTGTACATTAATGGTGAACTGCTGTTTGGTGATTGCAACATAACTGTGCCTTACTTTACAGGGGTCCCTGAAGGGGCTGGATTATATTTTCCGTGGGGTAAGTGTACTGGTGAACGAATTGCTGCTACCCAGTGTGAGTCACTAGTGGGACGAAGGGGGGGTTGCAGTAGCTCAGAGGGCTGTAACTGTGGTAGTCTTAACTGTGCTAACCCCGACCTCTGGGTGGAGGCACCCGTCAACGGATCTGGGCCCCTCAACCTGCCTCTATGGGGGCGGACAGGGGTAGTAGCCCTAAGGGTAGCGCCTCCTGGGGGTTACATTTGCATGCCTGGAACGTGAACCACTGTGAGGTGTATTTGATGCAGAATAGCTCAATTCCAAACCCACAACGCATCTCTGCAGAGGGGATATGAGCGAGTGCCCCTTGCTTGTTTAGATACCAGACTATACGCATATTGTCCAACTGGACTAATAGTGGGCCCTGGCACAGCAAGTGCTAGAGGGCTTGAAGAGCATACAGCACTGCCCTCATCTCCAAAACATTCATGTGTAGGGAGTGTTCTGACTGAGACCACAGCCCTTGAGCCCTGTGGGTCTCCAGATGAGCCCCCAACCCATCCCTAAAGCATTTGTAGTCTGAGTCTGGATGGAGGGAGGGGACTGGAAAGGGACTCCCCCAGGTAAGGTTGCTGAGATCCTGCCACCACAGGAGATCCCGTTGCAATGAACTGGAGACAATGACCATGTGATCTAGGTCGTCTGACCTCTGAGCCCACTGCACCCTGAGCCTCCACTGCAAAACATGCATGTGAAGCCTGGTCAGAGGGACAGTGGGGATGGCCACTGCCATAAGGTCAAGGAGCCGAAGAACCGACCTGGCTGAAACCCACCTGCTGGAGGCCATCAGGTGAGCCTGCTCCTGTAAGGTTTCCGCCCTATCCTGAGGGAGTAAAGCCATACCCTGGGCTGTATCCAGCACCACTCCAATAAACTGGAGGTGCTGGGAGGGGACAAGTTGGGACTTGGGGTAGCTGACTGTAATCCTCACTTGTGTAAAAAGGGTCAGGGTAGCAGAAAGGTAAAGTTCCAGCTGTTCCCTGGACACAGCTGACAGAAGCCAGTCGTCGAGGTAGGGGAACACATAGTGGCCCTAGTATCTCAGGACTGCCGTCAATACCACAAGGCACGTGATAAAAACCGGGGTGCTGAGAACAGGCTGAAGGGGAGGGCCTTGAACTGATAATGTTCCCCCTGAAAGGAGAACATGAGGTAGCAGCGATGGGCCTGAAAAACTGGGATATGCAGGTAGGCGTCCTGCATGTCCAGGACACAGAGCCACTGTCCCTTGTGTAGGAGGAGCAGCAGACCTGAGAGAGTCAGCATATGAAACCATTTGTACTCTTTGTACTGGTTTAGAATGCTGAGGTCCAGAATTGGATGCAAATCTCTCATCTTCTTTGGCACCAGTAAGAAGTGGGACTAGTACCCCTTTCCTACCTGGTTTGCCAGAACGGGCTCTATGGCTTCTTTTTGCAGAAAGGCCTCAATTTCCTCCCATATGAGGGGGATGTCTGCCTTTGGATAGTGAGATACCCCCAGAGGCTTGACTGGGGGTCTCTCCAGAAGTTCTAATGTGTGGCCCTGACTCACCAGCTGAAGGATCCATGAATCCGTGGTGACTGCCTCCCACACTGGCAAGTGACTGGCGAACCTTCTGCCCACCAACTCCCTGATGGAAGCGGGGGCAGGCTACGAGTCAAGAGGCAGAGGAAGGGTTGGAGAGAGCCACTCCTGAGGTTCTCTGAGCTTTGGCTGGAGGGGTGGCTGCGGCTGAAGGTGCCCGACGTTTGATTTGGCATCTAGCTGTTTGCTGATGTTTCATCTGCCACTTGGTCTGGCAGTGAAATGGATGTTTGGCCTTAAATCTGGGGTGGTACATAATATGGACCGACCGTAAGACTTTGCCCTTATCCTGAAGGCTGGTGATTTGTCCTGGGCATCGCCTCCGAAGAGGACAGAACCCCAGAAGGGGGCATCCTGAATGGCCACCTGGACATCACGTGCCAAGCCTGACACCCTTGGCAAGGAATATCGCCTGAGGCAAACCACCATAGTGTCGACTTGACCGAGGAGTCCACCGCATCATATGTCACCCTTAGTGAGTGACAACAGGTGACCTTAGCTGACCTGGTAGTATTCGCCAGAACGGTCTTGGACTTGGAGTCAATGACAGGCTCCAGCTGATGAAACAACTGGTAGATGAGCATGTGCACCATGTAATTTAGGGCGTACATAGCCAGTGTGGAGGAAGAATAGAATTTCCTCCCAAATTGGTCCAGCTGCCTCAACTCCTCGTCAGGAGGGGAGGAGCTCATATGTCTCAGCTTGGTGGACCTGTCACAAGCCGCTGTAATGACCACTGAGTCTGCCTTTGGGTGGACACTGAGGTGATCCTTCCCCTCTGGTGTCCTGTATGTCCTGTCGGCCATTTTTTTGCCACTGCCGGGATGGAGAAAGGCATCATCCAAATGGCAGAAGCCAGATCTTCATGAGGCTCTAACCACGGGGGCGTAAGGACCAGTGCTGTCTCCTGTACATGCAGGAGTTCAACTCTGATGCTTGGGATCCTGTGCATCAGTCTTCCACTCGTAGACTTCAGCTATCTTTTTCAGGAGGTCTGCAAATGAAGGGTCCTCTGGAAATGATTTGGAGGACTATTTAGGCTCCTCTAGAGAGGGAGTCTCAAAATCTGAAACTGAGGAGGAAGAGTAACTGGACTCAGATTTTGAATCCGGGGAATCTGAAGACTTGACGACAGGACTAGAAACCTCCTGAGACCCAGGAGGGATACTGTCCATTGCCAGTCCAGTCGAAGGATGTTTCATCAGGCCCAAAGTAGACTGGCATGGGTCCAGTGGAGAGGAGGACCTGGGAGTCTGATCCGGGTGAACTGGGGTAAATGCTCTCACCGGGTGCCATCTGTCCAGCTCCGAGATGAGCTGCGACTTGGTCTCTGACCACCAGGACTGGAAGATGGCCCTGAAATTCATCTGTGGCTGAGGAGGAGGTGGAGGGGGCTGACAGACAGGCTGAAACTCCGAAGAGAACCCCGGCATCAGGTACCCTGATGCATGGTACCCGTGTGTCGGGTAATCTGGCAAGGAGTATGCAGGTGCATACCCTGGCATCGTAAAGCCTGACACTGGGTAGCCTGATGGAGGGTAATTCAGTGTGTAATGAGGTGCCGGCTAACCAGGTGGCGGGTAGTCCAGCGGAGGTCCGATGGCGGTGCCGTGGGACCCGATGGAGGACCTTGAGGGGGCCTGAAACTTGGCCCAGAAGGACCTGGAGAAGAAAAGGGTCAGGCATGGGACCAATGGGTGGTAAGCCCGGCATTGGCACTGACGGCCCTGCCGGAAGAACTGGTTGGGAGGGGTCTGGAAGGTTGCCCTGGAGGTCCGACGTGAGGTCTGGAGGTGATCCAGCAATAATGTCACCAGACGTACGACCCCCATCCCCCGCTGATCTGGCGAAGGCGGAGGAAGCTCCTCGTAGGGAAGAGGAGGGGGTAACCCGGTGGTGAGACCCAACCGGTAAAAGCTGTGTCAAGACCAGCAGCTGGCTCTCATCCGGCTGGATGTCATCGTGTCCCGCACTGGAACCCAACGTGAACATATTGGTTACCCTCCGACGACCGGCTTATCGGCCTTGGCCATGCGGACACTGGAGTCCCCAGTGCCTAACTTATCAGCCCAGGCCGAGCATTCGTCGGGGGGTCTGACGAGTGGCTTATTGGCCTCGCCTAACTGCTTAGACCCCATGGCAGAGATGGGCTTAAAAGTGGTGGAGGACTTGGACTCAGCCGAGGCACCCGCGGCAACCGTGACTAGTGGTGGTGGGGGAACCAAAGGCTGCTCCTGGGAAGGTGGAGCAGACTTGGAAGCACCAGCGGTCTTCCCGGAGGAAGAGGGCTGCTGATTGCCTGAGGGCAGCTGCAGGTGAGAGGGGGACCTATCCTGGTCCCGGTGCTTCTTCTTCTTCTTGTGCTTTGTGAGAGTCCGCAGGTGAGGATGAAGCGCTCCTCAGCTTCTGCAGCTCTTTCTCCATCATGGCCATCTTCTTTTTTGGCAGGTGGGCCTCAATGGTTTGCTGGCGGCGCTTACGTGTGGCCTGGTTGAAGCTCAGGCAGGCCTCACAACTCTCAGTCTTGTGCTTCAGGCCCAAGCAGATGAGGCAAAGGGAGTGGGAATCCTTGTGCGGGAGCTGCATACTGCAAGAATTGCACTTATTTTTATGCGGACTCAACAGAAGACGGAGAAGACATGCACAAAATTGAGATCTGAATAATAAAGAAAGAAAAAAGGATACTCATCCGAGAAAAGGTGGTCAAACTGCAGCGACGATCTCCGTGAGGTCTGATGTGCACAGGTCGACGGCGGGAAAGAACTGGAAGGTGGGCGTAGGGACCGCCCACTATATTATATAGTGTCGTGCTGATATCAGTCATGTGACGTTGGGTGGGCGGCCCCCCGCCAGACACTGCTAAAGTTTCCATGTGGTCCTGACGCCAGGGGGCGCAGTCCTTAAGGTTATTACCTACTGCAAGAGGCCTCTCAATGTAAGATCTTTTGTTCATTTCAATATCTGTTGTAATTTTTTAGTTGTGCGTATTGTTTTATAGTATATTAAGGCATTTCAATTAAGGTATCTTAGTTTTCTCTAACTTCTAGAGTAAAGCAAGAAGTTATTTTTTTCTACTATAAGATTAGGACATTTAGAATTAATTATTTTTTTCGCAGGACACAGCAACCCAAACCAGTATTTTCCTGAGAAAATCGGAATGCCAAAGTAACAACATGTCACAAGTGAATCACAAACAGTTCAGTAAAGTCAACGTCCTCACTGAGGTCTCAGATGAGGAACTACTCAGATGCTACCATTTAATAAGCAGAGACAGAAACAGCTCAATGGACAGTTGGATGCCTGATAAAGTTGAAGGTATACAGTCACACAGACCTAGCCTTTGCAATCTATATCTGAAACAAAAACAAACAAAAAAAGGAATACATCATGTTACTGAAAAGAGCCAGATGCCCTTCCAAATAAAATGTGACAATGACAACATCAATATCATCAAAATGACACCTACTGCTGCTCTCAGTGGTATCTCCAAGTCTGAGACTTCAGTGGACAGCCAATCCATTAGAAACACATCCAACATGGATGCTGTACCTACCAGTGGAAATGCAACAAGCAACCTAAAGCTACCTAGACGATGGCACCAGAAACCATTGTATAGTGGACAGAGCAGTAGTACAAAAGTTGCAACGTTCTTTAAAACTATCAAAAGAGGTACTGGATCATAAAGAGGATGGAAACAGTGAGAAGAATACAAAGTCCACAGCCTGGGTGCTAAAGGTCTTCTCCAACTGGTCAGAAAATAAGGTAGCAATCGACTTTAACACATCACCATTCTGTCAGTTCAATGAAATCCTATGCCATTTCTACACAGAGGTACAAAACTCTTCCGGACAGCAACAACAACATTTCGAATCTGCGTGCAGGGATTAACAAACAACTGCACTCTACAGAAACTGGTCGACATGTGAGCATTATCAGTAATGAGGAATTTCACTCCAGTAACAATGTCTTCTTGTCAATAACCAAAAAATACCAGAGGGACAACAAAGATGTCACTTCCCATCATCCACTGTTGTCATCTGCTAACCTCCACAAACTATGCCACTTTGCTGCAGTTTCCCCTCTCACAGCATGCAGTCTTAGTCAGGAAAGTCTGACTAGATATACAGCTAATTATGGCCGGATATGACAGAAAAGATGTCAGAAAACAAACCAACCAGCCTTGAAGTAAAAAGTGACGAGAATGATGAGTATGTCGCACTTTGTCTTTACACCAAAAAACATTCTTCTCATAATGAAATAAACAGAACGACAGATGATTCATATATGCTTTGCCTTACAGCCCTCTATGCCCAGAGGCAAGCATAAATAAATACTTGTCCAAAATCCCTTCAGATGTGACAAGCCCCGTGCTTTCACCCGAAACGTCACCCCAAACATACCTGGATACTCTACCAGTCTGGTACTCAATCAAACCCATGGCAGTGAACTACTTTTCATCGATGATGCCACGGCTATGCAAAGAAGCATGTCTTGAAACATGATATACTAACCACTCACTCTGATCAACGGCTGTCCATCTACTCTCTGATGCCGATCTTGATGCAAGAGTGTGTGAGGAGATTCACCATCGTGAATCAAGCTTCCGGAGCTACTGGGGACCTTCAGACAGTTACAAGAAAAGGTGAAGCACCATATTACCCAGCATACTACCTCAGTCCAGCAACACAGACATCAGTTTGAAAACTCCTGAGCAAGACAATTAACAAGCAAGCACTCAGCTTGCATCAGCAAGACTTAAAGAGCCCCGACACCATTGTGACAGCTTTGAGAAAATGTAATGTTTAGCACAAGTCAGCTTATATTTTAATACTGTTTCTGTATTTCTCATTCTTCTTTATTACTAAGGACATTTGCATGTAAACAGGATCACTGCCCTATCTTTTCTGGCTGCTTGCCTACATATGACATCACAGCTCTGTTTATGACATCACAGTATGTTGCTGTGGGGATAATTATGATGACATAAACGTGAGATTATTTATTTTATTTACTTATTTAAAAGTCGGTAAGCAGGAAAAGCACCATGACCAGAAGCTCGTTTCCAGGAGCAACCTGTATTATGATGTCATATGTAGGACAGCAGAAAGAGCAGATAAAGTCTAAGGGACAGTATGCCTCTTTCATACAGCTGTCCTCGGTAATAAAGAAAGAAGGTAAATAATTATAGAAAATACATGAAATATAAACTGAACTGTCTAAATCTCACATTTTTTCCAAGTTTTTCTAATGGTGTTAGGGGCTCTTTAATTACCTCAAAAAGAAAAGTAACTTGAAAGACAACCCTTCAATCGCTTCAACTGTTCATTCAATGCACCAGTCAGCTCTGTAAACAATGAAAAATGTACTGCACCCTCTCAGCAAAAACAAAAAGTGCACCATGAGGCATGCTCCGTTTTGTTGTTTTACCACCACCCTCGAGAAAAGCTGTTGGGACTATTTTCTTCAGCATAACATTTGACAAAAAAAACACACCTAATTTGGTGTTTAAAACACTTTTCTCCCCTTTGCTTTATTTTATCAAACACTGCCATACAATAAGTGTAATAAGACACAACAAAATATGTGTGGTAGTGTGATCACCTGTGGCCTCGCGCCTCATTACGCCCTGGGCATGAGGTGATCACACTAACACCCACATCCTGCTGTGTCTTATTGCTTATATCCCCCTCGGCAAAAGCAAATGCTATTAAAGAGCACCTTTTCTGGCATTCACCACAGCTGCCCAGAATGATCCTTACCCCCTCGTGTTGTAGACTGAATTACATTTTTGTTTTCTAATTGCAGATTTAGGGTAGGAAGGGATCATATTTTGGCTCTGTGGAGTAGAGAGTCTGATCCCTTTCACTTCCTTATTTGAAGCACGGCCCTCATGCTAGCACGTTTTGTGATGTAATAGTTGGGACAGTGTTTGGGTGTGCTTCATTGACTTCAATGTGGCTTGTATTTCAAAGACAAATTTCAATATTCTAATTGCCCAATTTGAACAAATCCAGGCCACCGGTCAAGTGGAAACAGAAACATAGAAATCTGATAGCAGAAAAGGACCCCAACGGCCCATCCAATCTGTCCCTTTCCCTCCCCAAGTGAGTATATCCCCTCCCTAGCCCCCCCCCCCAGTTCCCCTACCCTCTTGGGTTCCATCATCCTTTTGTGCCTTTGTGATTGTTTCCACTTCACACCCATGTATTTGTCCCATGACCTTTTGAACTCTCCTGATTTTGCCTCCACCACCCACTCTGGCAGTCCATTCCATGGCCCCACCACCCTTTCAGTAAAGTAGTTTCCCCTCTTATTATCTCTGAATTGCCCACCCTCCAGCCTTAAGCAGTGCCCCCTAGTCTTTGGATTCTCTTTCCTCTTGAAGATGCTCCCTTCCGTCACCCTGTTTATTCTCTAGATATTTAAAAGTTTCTATCATATCTCTTTTTGTCTCCATGGAGTATAGGTCTAGCTCCTCCATCCTCTCCTCATATGTCTTCATGCCCTGCACCATTTTGGTTGCCCTTCTTGGGACCCTCTCTACCCTTTCTATGTCTCCTTTTTTGATATGGTCTCCAGAACTGTACCCCATACTCAAGGTGCGGATGAACCATGGACCTGTATAGTACGGTTGTGTAAGAATGTACCGTAACAGTAGATCTTTGAGGGGAGCTCTTGCAGCAGGTAATACCATTAGGACTAAGGCTGCCAGGCATTAGGACCCCACATAAAAATTTTCTAGCTAGCAGTCTGTGGCAGGGGACCGCCCCCAACGTCAGCTCCAGCACCACCTCAGTTCTCCCGCCGAAGACCTGCCTGAAAATACAGATGGAGAACTGAGGAGGATCTCCCATCCCCAAAGAGAAGATGTAATGTTTGTCCCAGGGGGCAAATGGGTGGGAAAGCCAACTGCTGCAAGAGCTCCTCTTGAAGATAAACAGGTTACTCACCGGTAACAGTAGTTATAGGAGTGGTATATGTTGTTCATCCACACTGTTTGGCATGTCCGCTTCCACTTTAAATCCTGCCGGAAGTCTTCAAGCTGGCTCCTCCCACCAACCCAGGTGGTATATACCTTGGCTCCATCCCATGACGCCAGATCTTAGCCTGATGGAAGCAAGGCTGTGCGCCCGAAGCCAGGGAGGTCGGGTGGGTACGTGTGGATGAACAACATACACCACTCCTAGAACTACTGTTACAGGTGAGTAACCTGTTCTTCTAGGAGCATGGATATGTTGTCCATCCACACTGTTTGGCAGACTCCAAGCAGTTCTCTGGGAGGAGGGAGGCAAGGCGCACACCCCCTACCTAGGAAACAGAGACTGGAGAACTGAGTCCCCAAAACCAGCATCCCGGCATGACTCAAGGTCGATGTGGTAGTGGGTGATAAAGGTGTTTGCTGACTTCCAGGTAGCAGCCCAGCAGATCTCCTGGATAGGGATGTCCCTGGAAGCAGCCACCGATGCAGCAGTATGGAGGATTGAATGAGCTCTTATCCCTCTGGGTGGCTCCTTGCCTGCCAACTCATAGCACAGACCTATGCATGATGTAATCCATCTTGCTATGGTTCGTTTGGCTGCAGGCCAGCCAGAAGCAGCTTCAGCGCAGGTGACAAACAGCTGGTGAGCCTCTCCGCGAATTTCCGCCGCCTCTCCTTATAATATGAGAGAGCACGTCTCAAGTCCAAAGTATGGAGCCTGTACTCGGCATCTGAGGTATAATTAGGGTAGAACACCGGCAGAGTCAACACTTGGTTAAGGTGAAACTCTGACACCACCTTCAGAAGGAATTTCAGGTGGGGGTACAGGACAACTTTGTCCCTGTGAAAGACCAGATAAGGGAAGTCCACCGAATGCGCCTGGAGCTCCCCTGTCCTTCTGGCTGACATGATAGCCACCAGGAAGGACATCTTTCATGACAAGTGTGACAGCTCACACTTGTGCATGGGTTTGAATGGCTTGCCCATGAGCTTTGTCAAGACCAGTAACAGATCCCATGGAGGTGGAGGTTCATGCACCGCAGGGGATATGTGATCCAGGCCTCTGAAAAAGCACCTGACCACTGTCTCCTGTGCCAATGTCAGCTGACCAGCCCATGCCTGGTAAGCAGAAATGGCTGCCAGGTGCACCTTAAGGGTCGATGACCGTAGACCCCCTTTGGAGGGAGACCAAAGGTAGTCAAGAATGTTAGCCACAGAACAGGATAGGGGGTCCAGACCCTTACCCTGACACCAAATGGAAAACCTTTTCCACTTGAAGCTATAACATTTCCTGGTCGATTCCTTTCAAGATGCCTCCACCACAGTGTAGACATCGTCGGAAAGACCCAAAGCCTGGAACTCTAACCACTCAGGTACCAGGCTGTGTGTTACAGGGATTGAAGGTCCAGATGGAAGACCTTCCCCTGGTTCAGAGATATCAGGTTCGGGTGTGTACAAAGCCGCTCTGGGGGCCTGCAGCTGAGGCTGAGGAGATCTGGGAACCACAACTGGCACGGCCAATCTGGGGCTACCAGAATCACCTTCGCCTTATCCCTCCTCACCCTGAGTAACACCTTGTGGATCAAGGGAAATGGAGGGAAGAGAGGAGAGGAGGCCTGGCATCCACGACCTCGAGAAGGCATCCGCCTGCAGCCAGCCCTGCTGAGGGGGGCGGGCATGATACAGCCTCAGCTTGTTATTGTTCCTGGAGGCAAACAGGTCCACCATTGGTTAGCCCCAATGGGAGAACAGGTTGTAAGATACCTCTGGATGGAGAGACCACTCATGAGATGTCTGGCCTATGTGGCTGAGAGCATCTGCCAGCTGGTTCGAGGCTCCTGTCACGTGGATGGCTAGGAGATCCACCTCCAACCGGCTTACAAGGGTCCAGATGCGGGGCGCCTCCTTGCACAGCAGACGTGAGTGTGTGCAGCCCTGCTTGTTGAGGTAGTACATGGTCGTGGTGTTGTCCGTCTGGACTTGAACCACTTGACCCTGGAGCTGAGGAGCGAAAGCTGACAGTGCCAGTCTGACTGCTCTGAGCTCCAACAGGTTGATGTGGCATCAAGACTCCTCGGGGGTCCAGAACCCATGGGCCCTGTTGTCCCCCATGGGCCCTGTTGTCCCCCATGTGGGCTCCCCAGCCCAAGAGAGAGGCATCCGTCGTAAGGATGACCGTCGGCTCAGGTCGGACAAACGGGATCCCTTCCTGCAACTGGTCTGGGGCGGTCCACCACTGGAGAGCTTCCCATATCTTCTGGGTTACAGTGATCAGCTGGTCGAAGTGACCGTGTCCTTAAGTCCACTGGGCAGCCAGCTCCCATTGAAGGGGGCACATGTGCCACTGGGCCCAACGGACCACCAAGGTGCACGCTGCCATGTAACCCAGAAGGCACAGAAGGTCCCGGGCAGGGCGCAAATGCCCAACCAGAAATGATCGGGCAAAGGAGGAAAGAACCTCCACCCTGTCCGCCGGAAGCTGAGCTCTGGATTGACAAGAGTCGAGCTCTGTCCTGATGAAGCCCATCACCTGAGAAGGCATGAGTTCCAACTTGGCCTCATTGATCAGGAGACCAAGTTGGGAGCAGGTTTTGAGGGCCAGATTCCTGGACCTCTCCACCTCCTGTTGGGTGGAACCTGCCAAGAGCCAATCGCAGAGATAAGGGTAGATTCTGATTCCTCGACACCAAAGGTGGACTGCCACCACTGCAATGCATTTGGTGAAGACCTGCAGGGCCGACGACAGGCCAAACGGCATGGCTCGGAACTCGTACAGGGTCCCCTTGAACCTGAATTGGAGGAACCGCTGATGGGATGGACGGATTGGGACGTGTAAGAACGCATCCTGTAGATCCAGTGGACAGAACCACATGTTTCGCTCCAGGGATGGTATGATCTGGTTCAGAGTGACCATCTGAAAAGTGCTGGGCCTGAGATATTTATTCAGGTTGTGCAGATGTAGGATGTGGCACCAACCCCTCCCCCCCGGTCCGCCTGGGCACCAGGAAGTACCTGGAAACAAAGCCTGGATCTGTCGGAGGATCCGGCACTGGAGCTACTGCCTCCTTGCGGAGGAGCTGGGCTACGTTGTCTCAAAGAACCGACTAGGTGCATGCGGAAATCTGTTCCTCTCGAGGAGCGTGGGCTCAGCTGGGAGGGTACTCCTCGAATTCTAGAGGCAGTCCCTGACCGACCACTTCGAGAACCCACCTGTCCGAAGTGATAGTGGACCAGGCGGAAAGGAAGTGGCAGAGCCGACCCCCCATGGGAGGACCCAGAGCTAGCGTGATGGGTGTAGGGGAGGCCACCCCCAACCCGTCACTGAGCAGGCTTAGAAGAGGAGGAGGCTCCAGGACCTAAGCCCAACCAGAAATGATCGGACAAAGGAGGAAAGAACCTCCGCCCTGTCCGCCAGAAGCCGAGCTCTGGATTGACAAGAGTCGAGCTCTGCCCTGATGAAGCCCATCACCTGAGAAGGCACAAGTTCCAACTTGGCCTCATTGATCAGGAGACCAAGTTGGGAGCAGGTTTTGAGGGCCAGATTCCTGGACCTCTCCACCTCCTGTTGGGTGGAACCTTCCAAGAGTCAATCGCAGAGATAAGGGTAGATTCTGGTTCCTTGACACCGAAGGTGGACTGCCACCACTGCAATGCATTTGGTGAAGACCCACGGGGCCGACGACAGGCCAAACGGCATGGCTCGGAACTCATACAGGGTCCCCTTGAACCTGAATTGGAGGAACCGCTGATGGGACGGACGGATTGGGACGTGTAAGAACGTGTCCTGTAGATCCAGTGGACAGAACCACATGTTTCGCTCCAGGGATGGTATGATCTGATTCAGAGTGACCATCTGAAAAGTGCGGGGCCTGAGATATTGATTCAGGTTGTGCAGATGTAGGATGTGGCACCAACCCCCCCTCCCTCCGTCCGCCTGGGCACCAGGAAGTACCTGGAAACAAAGCCTGGGTCTGTCAGAGGATCCGGCACTGGAGCTACTGCCTCCTTGCGGAGGAGCTGGGCTACATTGTCTCAAAGAGCCGATTAGGTGCATGTGGAAATCTGTTCCTCTCGAGGAGCGTGGGCTCAGCTGGGAGTGTACTCCTCGAATTCTAGAGGCAGTCCCTGACCGACCACTTCGAGAACCCACCTGTCCGAAGTGATAGTGGACCAGGCGGAAAGGAAGTGGCGGAGCCGACCCCCCATGGGAGGACCCAGAGCTAGCGTGATGGGTGTAGGGGAGGCCACCCCCAACCCGTCACTGAGCAGGCTTAGAAGAGGAGGAGGAGGAGGAGGCTCCAGGATCTAAGCCTTGGCCTCCTTTACAGGGCTGCTGAGGACCTGCTTGAGCCGAGGGCGCCAAGATTGAGCCTGCTGCTGCTGTTGATGTTGCTGTCCTCCTTGATAGGAGGGCTGCCGGACCACAGGGGAAGAGTGCCGAAATGGCTTCTTCTTTCTCTTCTGTTGGTTCTTGCCCAAAGAACCCTTGGCAGAAGTAGCATCCAAGGTGGCACTGGACTGCTCTATATGCTGAAGGTGACCGGCCACTCCTGGACCGAATAAGTCGGTACCCAGGAAGGGCATGTCAGAAAGCTTATGCTGAGTATCCGCTGGGAAGGAGGAGAGCCTCAGCCAAGCCCTGCGGTGAGAGGCCACTGCAGCTGCCAGCGAGTGACACAAGAATCCCCGATACCCAAGGCCGTCTGGAGCTGCTGTTTAGCAACAGCACGTCCCTGGTCATGGACCTGCTTGACCGTGGTCTGCAAGTCCGTTGGGAGATGAGGAAGGACCTCATCTAATGACCCAAGAAGGACATGAGAGAAGTGTGCCATAATGACAGCCGAGCTGGCCTGACGAAGGCCAAAAGAAGAGGCCGCACAGACCTTACAAGCAGAGTGGTCCATATTCTTGGACTCCTTGTTTGGGGGTCGGTCAGTGTCGGTCGAACTACCAGTATGCCTGAACACAGAGGTGTTGACCAGGCTCTCGCCCGAATGGTGCTCTGTGAACCCTGCAAGGGACTCCATGGGCACCGTGTACTTTCGGGCCATGTGGGCAGATTGTCCTGGGCAGGACTCAGGACACTGCCAAAATTCAAGGGTCAGGCCAACAATGGCCTCGGCCACTGGAAAGACCTCTGTTGGGGTATCCCCTCTCTTGAGAATGTCAGTGAGAGCGTACTCCGCCTTTTTCTGGATAGGCTCCAGGGGCATTCTGGTGGAATCGGAGATGAGGCGTAGAATGCCCTAGAAAGAGAAAGAGCTTTCCTCCATCCCTGCACCAACCGACAACTCATCATCCCCAGGATGTGAGCGCAAGTCGGTGACGTCCGATTCCAAAGAGTCATGATACAGCGGTCTACTGCCTAAGTCACCCTCGATCTGCCGACGGCGGTTCGGGTGACTGTTATTGACAGACGTTGGGGAAGCTCAGTGTCCTGTCGGTCCTCTTTCGAAAGCTCCCCTCCCTCAGGCTGTTTAGGCGGTGGTTCCACCCAAATCGGTGGAGAGACCGGAGTCGGCCTAACTGGGAGACGGCCCGGCCCCACACAGGGAGGAACTGAGGGCTTCGGTTCCGGAGCGGTCGGCTTCAGCCTGGGAGGTGACAGCCAAGTGATGGCTGGGGTAGGTGGCGGAGCCGGCTTCTGCCCGGTCAAGATCAGCTTCTGCCACATAAGGTCTTCATAGCGCCGATAGAGTTTCTGCCAGAGCCTCTCCTCATCCAAGGAGGTTGAGGACCTGCATTTTTGAGCACTTACGGCTCTTCCTCGGTCGATCGTCTGAGGGGGTCCTGGACCGAGACAGAGATTGGGGAGGCCGACTCGGTCGATGGGGAGACACCGGGATCGGTGAGACCCGGGGGTCCGGGTCCGGTTCCTTGATGGGGAAACCAGCTGGCTGGGTCTCCTCATCCGGAAAGACCCAGACCGGAGTCCTTTCCAACAAGTTGTCGGGCACAGCTGGCAACAAGGGGTCCATGGGTCGAGGATAATTTCAACCTCGTCGGCCACTAACTCAGTCCCTTGGCCAGACGGAAGGTCCAAAAAGCCAGCTGCTGAGGTTGAGACCGTGTGTTCTTGGGACTCGGACCTCTCCCGGTCCCAAGAGCGTCTCCGCTGAGACGAAGACACCGGGTCCTTCTCCCTCTTTTGAGAGCGGGAGGAGTGCAAGCCCGAGGGCGCCTCACCTCGAATGGGGAGAGACTGGCACATCTCCCTGAAGGAGCTTGTAAAGGTGGAGCCTAGGTTCAGCAGGATGAAGAAGCTTCAATTGGCTGAAGCACGAGCTGCTTCCTCCTCGAATGTCTGCATCTGTTTCAGGTGTTCGGTGGAGCCCGCGGCCGTGGAAACCGCCCACCTAGCTTCCTTCGATTTCACTGGCGGGTTTCTCTTTTCTGGTCTCCCCAGCTTCAGGCGTGTCTTGCGGTCATCCAGGACGTTGGGATGGAAGGCCAAGCAAAAACCGCATAACGAGTTGTCATGTCCAACATCTAGGCAGTAAATGCACATCTTCTGGCCACAGGGGCACCGGCGAAATCCTGGGGAAGATTTTTCCTCCATAGTCGATGCGACGAAAGCGCAGTTGCTAACTCGAATGAGTTTGAGTTTCGGTAAAACTATTTGAAAGCCAGGGCCTACGAAATGCTGAAAGCACAAGGGAACCTGTATCTTCCAGTGGAAAGGAAGATCTGGCATCATGGGGCACAGCCGAGGTATATACTACCCGGTTGGGTGGGAGGAGCCAGCTTGAAGACTTCCGGCAAGATTTAAAGTGGAAGGGAACATGCCAAACAATGTGGATGAACAACATATCCACGCTCCTAGAACTACTGTTACGGTAAGTTCTTACATAACTGTACTATCCTCACTTCAAGGAGGAGCTCTTGCAGCAGATAATACCATTAGGATTGAGTCCCAAGCAATGCCCAAAGAGAGACCCAGATTGAAAGAGTGGAGGACAATAAACTGTGGGAAATTCGGAGAGAAGTCCCTGAAGGACTGCTAGGCCGAAACCTGCTCTCCTTCTGGAAACAATGTCCAGACTGCAGTATCTCACAAAAGTATGCACTGAACTCCAAGTAGTGGCCGCACAGAGGTCCACCGATGACATGTTTTGGAGGGAAACAAAAGATGTCGCCAACCGTCTGGTGGTGTGACCCCTCACCGGTCCAGTAGGGGTTTGTTGTGGTGCTGGTAGCAAAAGGTGATGCAGTGCACCAAGTTTCCAGTGGACAAAAGAGACAAACAACTGGTCTGTCTGTCTGGTGGAACTGGTTTGACCAGGTAGTAATGCAAGATTCTATGAACATTCAGAGTATGTAACAATGCCTCCCAGTTGTTCCAATACTCTGGGTAATAAACTGGTAGTTGGATGTCCTGGTTCAGTATGAATTCAGACACTACCTTTGGTAAAAACTTTGGGTTTGTACGCAGGGCTACCCTGTCCCTGTAAAAAACAAGATAGAACTCTTTACACAACAGAGCCTGCAGCTTGGAAATCCTCCACATTGAAGTAATGGCAACTAAAATTAGCGCCTTCCAAGAGAGAAAGCGGAGCTCACAGCCTGTGGCTGGTTCAAAGGGTGGCAAGGTGAGCTTTTCTAAAACAAACAGGAGATTCCAGGATGATACGGGTCTCTCCTGTGGGGTTTCATATGCAAGATACTTCTCAGGAAGGTCTTGCAGATGTCCAGCTGTGCCAGAGTCTTCCAGTTTATAGGTGCATGGTAAGCTGACAGAGCAAAGAGATGCACCTTTATGGATGAGTAACTGAGATCTAAGTCCGACAGGTGGAGAATATACTCCAGTATAGATTCCACTGAACAACCAAGGGGATCCAGAGAACAGGGAATCACCCATGAGCAAAAACGCTTCCATTTCATGGTGTAGGTCACCATGGTAGAGGGTTTTCTCACTGCCTTGAGCACCTCTGCTACTCCAAGGGATACTCCAAACTTATCCCTTGCTAAGTCTGCAGGAGCCAAACATGCAAGTGCAAGGACTGGAAGTTCGGAGGGACCAACGTCCCTTGCTATTGGGAGAGCAAATGAGTGGAGAGGGGCAATGGAACTGGCGGTTCTGATGCCAGCTGCTGCAACAGCGGAATCAAATCTTTTGAGGCCAGAATGGCACTACCAGTATCATCCTGGCCTCTTCTGCCTGCAAACTGAGCAGGACCCTCTGAAGAAGAGGAAAGGGAGGGGAAAACATACAGAGACATCCCTCCCTGTCCACTAGAGGGACGATGTGCCTCAACAGAAAACACCAGGCCCTGGATCTAGAGAGCAGAAACTGGGTAGTTTGGCACTGTGTGGGGGGATGCAAAGTGGTCCAATTCCGGTTGACCCCACCTTTTGAACAGGTCATCTACGACTTCTTGCTGTAGTTCCACTCGTGGTTCTGAGATCGAGAGCAACTTAAGCTGTCTGCAATGACGTTATGGATGCCTGGAACATGGACTGCCATGATGTTCCGCTGGTGATCCACCGCCCAGAACCAAACCCTCATCGCCTCTCTGCACAGGAGACACGAATGCGCACCCCCTTACTTGTTGAGATGGAAGACTACTGGGGTGTTGTCTGACTGGACCAGTAAGGGTCCAGGAAGAAGCAACCTTTGGAAAGCTTTTTTATGGGCATACAGAACAGTTCTCATCTCCAAAATGTTTATGCGAAGAGCTCGTTCTGTTGAGTTCTAGGAGCCCCTTGTCTGATGTGAAGCAAGATGTGCTCCCCACCCCAGTCCTGATGCATCGGTGGTGAGAGTCTGCAGTGGACCAGGTAACCAAAAGGGAACCCCTATGCTCAGATGGGCCGGGGTGAGCCACCAGGTCATGGACTGTCGGACTGCGCTGGAGATCCGAATGGGCTCTTCCAGCTCATCCGTACCCTGATCCCACTGAACCTTGAGGTGCCACTGTAGGATCCTCATGTTCAGCCGTGACGAGTGGAACTGACACAATAGCTGCTGCCATGTGACCCAACTGTTGTAGAATCACTCTTGCCAGGACCAAGTCCGAGTCTTGTACCTTGCGAGTAACTTCTCTTAGCCTTGCTGCTCTGTCTGTGGGCAGAAAAGCTCTCCCCTGGACTGTGTTCAGTACTGCTCCAATGTATTGCAGCCTTTGAGCTGGCCATGGTTGTGACCTGGACAGGTTTAGGGTGATGCCCAAAGTCTGGAATAGGCTGAACGTCTCCTTCAAGGTCCTGTTCAATTGGACTTCTGTTAGTGCAGTAAGAAGCCAATCATACAGGTATCAGTATATGAAGTAACCCTTTCTCCTGAGGGCTGCCACTACCACTGCTAGGCACTTGGTAAAAACCCTTGGTGCTGAGGATAGACCAAATGGTAGCACCCTGAACTGGTTGTGTCCTCCTTGGAATATGAAGTGCAAGTACTTCCTGTGGGACGGCAGGATCTTGATGTGCATGTAGGCATCCTGCACGTCTAGAGAGCAAAACCAATCTCCTTGGTGGAACACTGGTAACAGGCTCGCCAGTGTCACCATTCTGAACCGTTTGTATTCGATAAAGGTGTTCGGTTGACTCAGGTCCAGAATGGGAAGGAGGTCTCCCATCTTCTTCGAGACAAGGAAGAAATGGGAATAAAATTCCTTACCTCTTTAAGCCAAAGGAATCTCCTGTATGGCTCTTTTGTCCAGTAAGGCCTGTATCTCTGCCCTCAGGAGGAGTGCAAGAGAGGGTGAGCAGTGGGAGGGGATCGGTGGGTTGTCCGCTGAAAACTTGGTGAACTCTAGGAAGTATCCACTTTCTACTATTTGGAGGACCCATTGCTCTGATGTTATACTGGACCATCCGGATAGGTAAAGGGAGAATCTCCCTCCTGCCACCTCCCCCTGCACAGGCTGTGGTGGAAGGTGGGGGGGTTGGTAGGGAGTCATGATGTGTTGGAGTGTGTGTGGGCAGGGGAGATCTTGGTGCCTTGGGGTTTTTGGAGCCCTGGGTGCCTGAAGGGACAGGATGTCCTTTTCTTTTGAAGCCTCCCTTGTTTTGTGTCTGGCGTCTTCCTTGCTGTCCCTGATTTTTCCAAAAGGGATGGCAGCATGCGGATTGTGGCTCCAACTGGTACATTCTGTGGACTTCAGACACAGTTTTACCTGAGTCTTGAAGCCCGGTGATCAGTTTTTTGGTGTCCTGAATGAACAGGACTGGACCTTGGAAAGAAGCATCCAGGATAGCATCCTAAAGATCCTGCCGGAAGCCTGAAACTCTGAGCCAAGCATGCCTCTGCGTGCAAATACCAGTGGCTGCTGCTCTTGCTGCTGTGTCCGCGGAGTTATAAGAACTCCTGAGGACATGCTTATCCACGTCCATGCCAGACTGAATCACAGCAAGGAGTTCCATCTTACCCTTTGAATCTGGCTGTGCTTTGGCCAGGTCCATTGCCCTTGCCCACAGGGATTTTTGGTAGGTAACCATGTGGGCCAAGAAGTTGAGTGACCTAATGGTGCAAGTTGCCGAGGAGTACACCTTGCACCCCATCTGGTTCAATTTCTTTGATTCTGGTTCCTGTGACTGGGCGCTCATCAGGCGTGGTTGTTGTGCCCTGCCATGGGACCATCGAGTCTGCCTTTTGGTATTCTCCCAGAAAAGTCTCCCTTTTTGGAGTCATGTACAGTTTATCGGCCTTATGAGGAACTGCGGTCATAGTGGCCAGATGTCTCCAGGTGGATCTGGTCACATCCTGGAATGACTCCACCAAAGGGGGGGGGGATGACCAATGGTTTGGAACCTGTGGCTCCTATGAATTTGGCCAGTCTGCGCCTTTCTGGGTCTAATTCCCCGGTGTCCCATTGGTAAAGTGCCTGAATATGGCGCATAATGTCCAAAAAGGACGGGTTAGCCGGGGGTGACCTCGGCGAGTCCCTCGGCTTTGGAGATGTAATGGGGAGCTCGTCTTCTGAAGAACAGTCAGAGGACAAGTCCCCGGAATTGTCCCCCGAATTCAACGGGGATGGACGATGGATGCCTCTTGCGGCCATCCGACCCAGGCATCCGCCTGTCCTCTCTGTCATGCGGCCGGTCCTTCGGTGGTAAAGGCAGCTCAGGAGTGAGGTCTCTGGTTGGTGGGGGTACTGGGGATGGATCCCTGGGTCTATGGAGAAGATCCCCCTTGACAGTATTCCACCACATATGAAAAAGTGCTCCCACCTCAGCTAGTGGAACGACTGGTGGTGGAGGTGTCTGATTTGAAGTGCCAGAGGGTCCGAGTGTCTGGTCTGAAGGAAGAGGCATGCGTTCCTCGGGAACTTTGCCCAGGGGTACATCAGGCATCAGATCTTCAGTGTCTTGTGGCCTGACATGCAGGTCTTTAGATGGAGGCTGCTGGGCGTCCAGTACCCTTGGGGGCCGATGGCCATTCTTTTGCTAGAGGCGCCTCTTTGTCAGATGTTGAGTCGGAATGCCCTGTCATCTGGGAAGCAGACAACGCCCAGTGGTTGGGTGGGGGAAGCGCCCAGTACCTTTCTCTTGTGCTTGTTGGACATCTCAGAAGGCATCTCAGAAGGTGGGCAACGTGGATTTGCCCGAAGATGCCTGTTCGTCATAGGTCAACCCCATGTTTATGGGGTCAGTGGGCCAAGGGGATCTGGGTGGATGGATGTCCTGTGGAGGAAAACTCCATACCTTTCACCTGAGTGTAGGCGGTCGACTTCCTCAGTGTCCCCAGTAGCCGCTTTGGTACCTGTGGGACCGAATTCCGACCTCCCACCAGAGGTGGAAGTAGTAAACGCCCAGTGAGGCGACTTCGGGTGGGACTCTGATCTGGCCCTCTCCTTCTCCCGGTGGTGGTGTTTCCCTCCTGATCTCTTCTCCGTGTTGGTGGTGGTGGGGGCTCCGTGGTGGAAGAGGACAAACTGTGTCCCAATGGGGCTTCTGCATGGTGGCTACTTGCTGCTCGAGAAGATAGGCCTTTAAAGTGCTAGTGCAGCGAATCCTATTCTTGTTGAATTTTGTGCGGGCAATCGTCCAGCTGGTGGTTTGGGCCAAGGCAGACCAAGCAGGCAGAATGGCCATCTTTCGCTGGGATCTGCTTCCTGTATGCACACTTTGATTTTCGCCGCTGAGATGATGAAGACATTAAATTGTGACATAAAAAGTGTCAAGGAAAGGGATCGGTTTTCAATAAAATAATGCGCGTTGCGCGAGAAAAAAGGAGGTCGACTGCAACTATGGTGTCTGTAGGTCCAATGTTCACAGGTGGAAGGTGGAAAAAGAACCGAGGTGGCACCAGGGGACTGACCCTTTATACCACGTCTCACGGAGCCAATGTCGGGGGTGGTCCTCTGCCACAGACTTCTAGCTAGAAAATATTATCGTGGGGTCCTAATGCCTGGCGGCCTTAGTCCTAATGGTATTACCTGCTGCAAAAGCTCCCCCTTGAAGTGAGATAGAGGCATTATCACGTCCCTTCTCCTGTTTGTAATCCCCCTCCCAATGTAGGCCAGCATTCCGTTTGCTTTTCCTACGGTCTTGCTGCGCTGGTTGCATGGATTCAAACAAAAACACAATACTGAGACAGCCTCGGTGGGGTTCACAAGCTACGTACAGGACACCCTTGATAAAGGGTGCTCTGTTGCAGCTATATTCATGGACTTAAGGCCTTCAACCTCGTCAAACACTCTCTATTGCCTTTAGTTTAGTCTGAATTCCATTTTTCCCCAGGAGGTTAAAATTTGGTTTACTAATTACCTTATCAACAGACATTGTGCAAAGATAGATGGGATCGTATCTCCTTTATGCCTATTAGTTGTGGAGTCCTACAGGCCTCCATCCTGGGTATTTTGATATTTTTGCTTTTTATTAATTCAGCCCCTCACATTTGCACACAAACTTCTATGACACTTTATGCTGATAAATGCAGTACTTTAGTGGATCTCTGATGACCCCATCTCTGCAGCAAAGGCGGTCCAAGATAATTTTTCTTGTCTTCAAAATTGGCTTACTTCATGGTGTATGGTCTTGAATTCCTCAAAGACCAAATTTATGTTGTTCATGGGATCCAGGATGAAACCCAATTCTTATACAAATCCAATAATAGTTCTTAGCGGCCGTCATTGAGAGGGTTGACACCTTTAAATATTTAGGAACTTTGTTGGATTCTCACCTGTCTTTCGAATCTTGTATCTCTTCTTTATGAAGAAAACTGAATCAAAAGGTTAGGCTATTGCACAGGGTTAGACCATTTTTAACAAAGGAATCACACATATTATTAACCCATAGTTTTTTGTCAAGTTTACTCCATTATGGTTTAATTATTTATACAGCTTCTTCAAACAAAATTATTGACAATTTGAGGGTTACATACAACACTATCCTTAGATTCATGACAGGTTCAGCCTTTCGCATTCATCACTGCAAACTTATTAAGCTATCTGGCTGCCTTTCATTACAAAATAGACTACTCTACAAGGCTGGTCTATTTCTTTACAAGGGTACCCAGCATCTGTTACCCTCTTCTATATATTCACTATTTTCAAGGGCACTCGGGTGTGGAACCAGATCACAAAGCAGGTTAACCTTCTCCATCCTTTTTTTTGGAAAACCTCTGGACAAAGGTCAATAGTCTACAAAGCTCCTCAGTTGTTTAACATTCTTCTGTTGAATACAGTCAATAGCTCTTCTGTTTCTTCGTTCAAAAATAAATCACAACAATGGTTCCATAATTCTGATAAACCTGTTTCTAGGTCTGGATTTGACTAATTGATCTTATATATTATGTTTGTAGATTTTATATATTTTTTACTGTTTTGTATTTATTGTATAATTATTGTAATGTTTTCTGTTTTTTGTACACTTGTCGCATGTGAAAACAGGCAGACATGCTCATTGTGCCTACAAGTATAAAAAATAAAATGAAATGGTCTGCTTGCTTTAGGCTGTCCAAAATTATAATTCCCAGATCCCTCTCCCACTTCGTTACCAATACTACCTCTCCTCCCAGTGTATACATGGCCTCTGGGTTCTTATGCTCAATATGCATTATTATTCATTTTTTTTCATTAAAACTCAGTTGTCACCTCTCTGACCACCCCTCCAGCTTTCTCAGATCTTCTCTCATATTCCCCCCCCCCGGTGTGTCCACCCTATTGCAGATTTATGTATTGTCCGCAAATAGGCACACCTTCCCCTTCAGTCCCTCCCCAATATCCCCTATATAAATGTTAAAAAGTATTGGACCCAACTCCGACCCCTGAGGCACTCCACTCATCACCTGTTCCTCTCTAGAATACACCCCATTTACAACAACCTTTTGGCTTCTGCCCTCAAGCCAATCTTCTACCCAGTTTGTTATTTTCTTCCCCACTCCCAGGCTTCCCAATCTGCTTACTAGTCTCCTGTGAGGCACGGAGTCAAAGGCCCTGCTGAAATCCAGATAGGCCACATCCACCGCCTCTCCCTAATCACTCACCCTCGTCACCCGATTGAAAAATTTGATCAGTTTCATCTGGCATGACCTTCCCCTCATGAACCTGTGTTGCCTGTCATCCTGAAGACCACTAACGTCCAGGTATTTAACTAACCTTTCTTTCAGGAGGACCTCCATGATCTTACCTACCACTGGGATAAGACTGAGTGGACGATAGTTACCTGGCTCCTCTCTGCCACCACTCTTGTGCAAAGGTGCCACGTCTGCCTTCTTCCAGTCCCCTGGAACTTTCCCTGTATCTAAAGATATGTTGAACAGTCTTGTTAGTGGTGCAACTAATTCCTCCCTAAGCTCCTGAACACCCTGGGATGTAGGGCATCTGGCCCCATTGCCTTATCCACCTTTATCTTGCTTAGTTCCTCCAAAATCCTACTCTCTTTGAACGGGCTAGTGTCCACCCCCCCATTTTCCATCCCCATGCCCTGCAGCCCTGTTCCCTTCCCCTCCTTTTCTAGCTTGAAAACTGAGAAAAAAATACCTGTTTGGCAAGCCAGCTTTTTCAAAGTCTTTCTCCTTTAATTTAATATCTGTAGTCTCTAGTTTAGATCAAACTCAGCATGGATTTGTTAAAGGTAGACCACGTATAATGAATCTGCTATGTTTCTACGATAATATTAGTAAAAATCTATATGTGGGTGTTCCATGTGATGTTATTTTTTGGGATTTTAAGAAGGCTTTTGATTCCGTTCCATATTGGGCTTTGATAAAAAAATTACAGATATTTAACATCAATCCAATTTATGTTAGATGGATTTCAGATTGGCTATTAAGTAGAAAACAGAGAGTTATGATTGATGGCCATTTTAGTGGTTGGAAAGATGTAAAATGTGGTGTTCCACAAGGATCTGTTTTGGCACCTTTAATTTTTCAGGTCTTTATATCTGATTTATCCATTAATATTGATAGTACCATTATTAAATATGCAGATGATTGTAAAATCTGTAATATTTGTGAAAATGAATATGATGGTTTGGTTATTCAGAAAGACTTAAAAACGCTTGAAATCTGGTCCAAAAGGTGGAATCTCTTTTTTAACACATCAAAATGCAGTGTTTTACACTTTGGGAAAAAGAACTTAAGATATCAGTATTATCTGTATGACAAGTTGTTAATTAGTAGAGATAGTGAAAAAGATCTTGGTATAACTGTTGATGTTGAGCCGTCTTTTGATTCTCATATCACTAATACTATAAAAAAAGCAAATAAGATTTGGTGGGCCATTCGTCATAATATGACTTCAAAAAATCCAGATGTGCTTCTACCTTTATATTGAGCATATGTTAGACCTCATCTGGATTTTGGTTTCCAGTTGTGGAGCCCATATAAAAAGAAGTATGTGGCTAGATTGGAGAGAGTACAGAGATTGTTCACTTGGGAGCTTAAGCAGCAGCCAGGTAGGAAAGAGGGCTGGAGTTATATTCTGTTTTAACTGAAATATTTGAATAGTTTGTAAGTGAAATTAGTTTTATGTGTTAAAAATTATTACCTTGAATTAGAACTGTTACATTGTAACTTTGGTGGCTTGTGGATAGTTGTTTGGCAGGGATACTTAGAGGGAAATTTAAATGTGTTGTTTGCCTGGTGTTTGGGGGATGGGACATTAGCTGCAGTTACCTTGTCTCTAAACAGGAATTAACTTGGCTTTCATTGTTCACTTGGGAGCTTAAGCAGCAGCCAGGTAGGAAAGAGGGCTGGAGTTATATTCTGTTTTAACTGAAATATTTGAATAGTTTGTAAGTGAAATTAGTTTTATGTGTTAAAAATTATTACCTTGAATTAGAACTGTTACATTGTAACTTTGGTGGCTTGTGGATAGTTGTTTGGCAGGGATACTTAGAGGGAAATTTAAATGTGTTGTTTGCTTGGTGTTTGGGGGATGGGACATTAGCTGCAGTTACCTTGTCTCTAAACAAGAATTAACTTGGCTTTCATTGTTCACTTGGGAGCTTAAGCAGCAGCCAGGTAGGAAAGAGGGCTGGAGTTATATTCTGTTTTAATCTGAAATATTTGAATAGTTTGTAAGTGAAATTAGTTTTATGTGTTAAAAATTATTACCTTGAATTAGAACTGTTACATTGTAACTTTGGTGGCTTGTGGATAGTTGTTTGGCAGGGATACTTAGAGGGAAATTTAAATGTGTTGTTTGCCTGGTGTTTGGTAAGAGCCCTCCCACCCTGTTTTGTATGCCTTCTTAAATACTGAAAAGCCACTGGGGGTTGGGATTGAAGGGCTGAGTATTTCTGTTTGGGACTGAAATTCGAAGCAACAGGAGCTGGTGGGCCTGTGACATTGTATGGTACCTGATGTCTGCTTACATACACTGTTAGTGGGACCGAACACACACTGGACTGTATGTGTTTGTGAGACTTGGGAGCGTTATTGGTGGGTTGAAATTGGGTTTGTAAATAACTACAGTCAGTATAGAGAGAAACTGTACTCCGGGAAAGGGACTGAGAAAAGGGGTGTGCTATTATAAACAGAGGGGAAAATCAGGGTGGCCATATTCCACCATGGCAGGCATCTTTGGAAGGGTTGTAGGCTGCACAGGCTGTGGGATGGCAATAATTCTAAATTGGGCCTGGAGAGAGGGCTGCCCACTCTGTGGCAGCTATCTTGTATCAGGAGTGAGGTATATTGGTTAAGGAGTAAGCTGTGGAGCTGGGGGGTGTCCAAGGATAAGGGGTGTGGATATGGGCAGCAGAAGGGTGGGGCTGAGGGAGGCTGGGGCAACGCTCTGAAATTACAGGACGTTATGTTACAGCAAGCAGGAGGGGATATTAGGACAGAGGACCTTAGATAGGGAAGTTGATGCTAAGGGAAAGCGACAGGTGAACATTCTGAATACAAAGAGACTGGAGGAAGAGTCAGGAGGGGCTGTTGTGCGGAAGCCTAAAACAGCAGACTGTGGGAAGGAGTCTCTAAGGTGAACAGTGCAAGAGAGGAAGAAGAGGGTCAGTTTAGAGATGCAGTCAGGGGAAACTCGGGTTACTTGATGGAGGCTGATATAGAGTGTCACAATAAATTTGAGCTACTAAGCAACCTAGAGGGGGAGGAAGGGGTTGGTGGAAATGAGGAAACTTATACAGAGGCCGGGGGGAGGGAGTCGGATACCCATAGGGCATCACAGACCAGCTATGGAAAGGATAGACATAGTCCCAGAGGGAGAAGGGGAAACATATATGTTAAGCAAATGGGGGAGATGCAACATATTCCAGACATGAGGGAGGACAGCATGATTGAGAGAAACTGGGAGACAAGGAGGTGGGAGAGGAGCCCCTTCAGCTGGGAGGTCAGTACCAAGGATGGGGCCTAGCTAAGGGGACCCACAGAGAACCTCTGGAAGCAGGGGTACTATTACAAGGGGGGAGGATGGTGGTGTGGGGGAAGGGGAAACCATCAGGGCCAGGATAAATGGTTCAGATAAGAGAGGGTTAAAGGGGACACCTATTCAGAGGGGGTTTGAGTTAAGTGGGCAAAATAGCAAGGGAGGCAGAAAGGGGAGGGTGACAAGGGGGTCTCTAATAAGGCAGGAAGACTCCCATGAAATTGAGATCATGAATAAAGGGAAGGGGGCTGAGAGGGCATAGTGGAGGTAACCATAAGGATGATGGCGGTGTTAAGGTTCTGTTACTGGGAGACTCGATGATTAGGGGTATCCATTGGGAGGGACAGGGGGTGGATGCCATAGCCAGGTGAAGGTAGTGAGTATCTCTGGGCTGACAGTGCACAGAGCAAAGTTCATGGTGTATGAAATGGTTAGGGATTGTGGAGGGAAACCGGATTTCTGGTGCATTTGGGAACTAATGATCTAGAGGGAAATAGCATTTTGGAAATCCAAGCAGGTTCCAAGAAATTGCCAGAGTCTGTCGGGATAATGGATGCAACATTTTTTCGGAGATATTGCCAGTACCAAAGGCCTCAGTGAGAAAAAATAAGCTCACAGAGGTTAATGACTGGCTCAGGAAGTGGGGTGAAGAGAATGGGTTGGGGTGTTGGGGAACTGGAATGGAGTTTGGGAGGATAAGGACTATATGCCAAGGACAGGTTTCATCTTGCCCCATTAGGGAAGGAAGTCCTTAAACAGGGGATGGCTGACTACATACAAGAAAGGTGGGGTTTAAACTTGTAAGGGGGAAGGGATGAGGAGGGCTGACCAGAGCCCTCTCCTCCAGATGAGGGGAGTAGCCGCTGCCCAAGAGGGGAGGGGAACAGACTGAGGTGGAGGTTTCAGGAGGAGCAGGGGAGGATGGAAGCATAAGGAATCTGGGTGGGGTCTGACAAAGAGGATCAGGGATAAGGGGTGGGGGTTGGTGTTAGTAAATGCCAGGAGCTTGGGAAACAAGTTGCCGGAGTTCCAGGCCATGCTGTTCGGGGTGGATGTGGCGGGCGGTCACGGAGACGTGAGCAACAAAACCACGACTGGGACCTAAATGTAAGGGGTACACTATGCATAGGAAGTATAGAAAGGAGGTCAGAGGGGTGGAGTGGCTATGTTCATTAGAGATGATATAGAAATTGCTATGGTAGAAGAGGCAGAAGCGTGGAGGCCTTATGGGTCACCTTACGATCCCCAGCAGGAGATAAGGTCAAGCTGGGAGTAGCATATAGGCACCCCGGGATGAGTGATGTTCTAGAGGATGGTTTGCTGGACAACATCATTGCCCAGTGTGGTCCAAAAGGGGAAGGAGTGGTGTTGATGGGGGACCTTAATATGCCAGGTACAAACTGGGGAACCATGTCCTCTAAGGTGGCCAAGGAGCAGAGGCTGCTGGATGGCTTCCAGGATGTGTTCTTAACACAGCATGTGATGGAGCCCACAAGGGAGGGGCATGTCCTGGATGTGGTTCTGGCAGATGGGGATCTGGTAAGGGACATAGCTGTACAGGACCCCCTGACTGGGAGTGACCACAATACTGTCTGGTTTCAAATAAGCATGGGGGGGAGTGAGATCTAGGACACTGGCAGTGGACTTCAGGGGGGCAGACTTTATGGGCATGGGAAATATTCTCAAGGATCACTTGAAGGGGATTACCTCAATGACAAGTGTGGAAAGGAGATGGGAGGTCATAAAACAGGGACTTCATGAAGCAGTCAGGATCTGTGCTAAGCTGAAACGTAAGGGAGCAAGGTCACATAAACCATGCTGGTGGTCCAGTGAGGTACAGGTAGCGGTCAGAGAAAAGAAGGCAGCCTACAAAAAATACAAAACAATAAGAGGGGATAGGGATAAGGAAATGTACCAGCTTGCATCTAGAAAAGTCACCCGTATGGTGGGGAGCAAAGTCCAGTAAAGAGCAGCGGCTGGCACAGGGATACATGGAGGGAAAAGGGTTCTTCCGGTACATTGGGGAGCGGAGAAAACTAAGGGCCATCTCAGCAGATTGAGACAGAAGGAGGGTGGGTGGAAGAGGCGAGGACCAGGCAGAGGTATTTACGTACTTTGCCTCTGTGTTCACTAGGGAGGGGATGGGATATCTACAAAACAAGGCATGAAGGGATGGAAGCGCAGGGGAGGGATCAGGGAGCAACAGAAATGGAGCAAGAGGAAGGGAAAGGTACCTAGGGGGGCTTCGCATCTGGATAAGGATAAAAAGACCAGTAAGGGAGGGGACGGATGATGCTATCTCCACCAAAAGGGTGTGGTTAGCCCTCAAGGCCCTAAAGAAAACAAATCTCCTGGGCCGGATGGCATTCATCTGAGAGTACTATGGGAATTGGCGGACATACTGGCTGCACCCCTGGCGGAGCTTTTCAGCAGGTCACTTGAGACAGGAAGGGTACCTAGGGATTGGCGAGAGGCACATGTGGTACCAATCCATAAAGGGGGGTCGAGGGAAGTACCAGGTAATTATAGACCCATCAGTTTGACCTCGGTGGTGGGAAAATTAATGGAGAGTATTCTAAAGGAACGACTGGGGGTGTACTTGGAGGAGGTGGGAGGTCTGGATAGTCGGCAACATGGGTTTGTGCCAGGTAGATCATGTCAAACCAACCTTGTGGAGTTGTATGAATGGGTAACATCAGAACTGGACAGGGGTAAGCCTGTGGATGTATTATTCTTGGACTTCAGCAAGGCGTTTGACTCTGTCCCCCACAATGGTCTGGTGGAGAAACTGATGGGGTTAGGGTAGGCCCTTTGATGGTCAGATGGATTGAAAACTGGCCAGCTGGGCGGCACTCAGAAGGTAGTGGTCTGCGGGAGCTCTCGAACCCTAGAGAGGTTGGTAGTGGGGTACCACAGGGCTCAGTCCTGGGTCCGATCCTGTTTAATGCATACATATCGGACATCAGGGAGGGTATAGGGTGTGAAATGAGTCTCTTCGCGGATGACTCCAAGATGGTAGCAGTAGTTGAGGGAGAAGAGGGGAGGGTGGCCTTCCAAGGGGACCTGGATACCCTGGAAAGCTGGGCTCACACATGGAAATTAAATTTCAATATCACCAAGTGCAAGGTGTTGCATCTTGGTTGGGGAAACCCTAAACACAGGTACACCCTGGGAGGGGAGGCGCTGGAGGCCTCAATAGGGGAAAAAGACCTAGGGGTCATGGTGGATACATGTATGAATAACTCTGAGCAGTGCAGGAGAGCAGCTAGCAAGGCAAACAGGATGTTGGGATGCATCGTGAGGGGGATCACCTCTAGGAGCAGGGAAGTGATTCTGCCGCTGTACAATGGACTGGTTAGACCACACCTTGAGTACTGTGTACAGTACTGGAGACCACATTTGAAGAGGGACATACAGCTCCTGGAGAGGGTACAGAGGAGGGCAACAAAGATGATACGAGGGCTAGGGGATTTGACTTATGAGGACAGACTTGAGGAGCTCTGCCTGTTTTCATTGGAGGAGAGGAGAGACAGGGGGGACATGATTGAGGTCTTCAAGTACCTCAAGGGAATAAATAGGGTAAACATGGAGGGGATCTTTAGACTAAAGCAGGGAGGTATCACCAGAGGGCATGGTTTGAAGTTGGAAGGTGGAAGGGTGAGGGGGGAAAAGAGGAGGAGGTTTTTCACCGAGAGGGTGGTGGACCCTTGGAATGCACTGCCTGGTGAGCTGGTTCAGAGATCCACAGTGGAGGGCTTCAAGAGAGGGTGGGACAGACACAGAAAGTGGATGTATCAGATGATGGCCTGTCCCGGGGGGGTGGGGATGGATGATAGGGGTTTCTAGAGAACAAGGGATGGGAGGATCTCGGCACCCAACTAAGGATCTAGGTTCGAGCAGACTCGATAGACCGTAAGGCCTAATCTGCTGGCAAATAGTATGTTAGTATGTTAACTAAATATTTTGTATCGTCAAAAACAATTTCATATATGGATAGATTGGCAAAATTTGATTTAATGTCACTTGAAGAAAGAAGAATGAGAGGTGATTTGTTACTCCTATGGGATCTGCATAATGACGAATATTTATTTGTTCATAGTGGTCTTGATTATAAACAAATTAAGACTGATACTAGAGGCCATCCGCTTCAATTATCCTGAAACAAATACTGTACCAATAAAAGAGCTCATTTCTTTTCACAACGAGTAGTTTCATTATGGAATAAATTACCAACAAGAGTTGTAGTCAGTGACAATAAATTAACCTTCAAAATTAGACTTGATGCCTTTAGGAACTTGAATAAATTCCCAAAAAGTCAATTGTAGGTATGAGGCCAATATAGGCATTTCTAGCTTTTGTGCCTCTTATAGTATCTTAGTATGCATCCTTCATAACTATCCCTTCCCCTTTTAATCTTGTTATGCACTACCTATTCTTCTTTCTGTCTCTGATATACTGGGTAGCACTCTGAATAGAGAAGTGGATCAGGATCATGGCTCCACAGAGCCAAAATACGAACCCTTACCTCCATAAAATCAGCAATTTAAAAATTTCATTTTGAAAAATATTTGAAATCAGCCTGCGATGTGGAGAGGATAAGAAAAAATTACTGTAGTAAATATGTTTCTGCTTATGGACACCAATATGGTCTAGTTCAGCATGTCCTGTAACAGTTAATCTTGAAAATGTAATTTAATATTCGTTTTTCAGGACATACCACTATGTACATGTAACCCCTATATGGCGCTATCCCAGGGGCTACTACCCCTGCCTGATTTGCCACTAACAGGTTGAGGGGCCTGGATCCAATGGCGGGTGCCTCCACCCAGAGGTCAGGGTTTGCAATAGTTAAACTAACTTGGTCACAGCCCTCTGGGACACTGCAACCCCCCTTTCTTCCCACTAGTGGCCCACACAATATATCAGAATTACCTTCGCAGTATACACTTACCCCCAGGACTGGTTCCGGCACTGGGACCTCCGCTGAAATAAGATACAGTGCAACAATCACAGTACAGTACTTTAACATAGACAAATACCTCAGGCAGTATAACTTTGCTGAAACAAGCAGCTCTGATTTATTTAGGGGGATATAACAAGGACAGGGGGAAATCAGGTTAATTAGCTTATCACTCTACTCATCTACCTATGGCTCTGTGCACGGCCTATCCCTATCAGTTACTGTCCCTGGGTACCCAAGCCCTAGTGGCTAGTCCAAACCGTGGCAGCTGGTAGGGCCCTTTCACCCAGAGAAAAGGAAAATTAAACAGTCAGCAGTACAGTAATTCCATTTGGATTTAATGTGCAATTCAACAGGGAGCGACCCTGAATTAGTACTCACGACCTCCAAACAAGATAGGGTCCTTCAATGTCAGCAGGGCTACTCTTGAGCTCCAAGAGACTCCTCACACATTTATATGGTAAACAGTCACAGGCAAAGTCACTTAATGGCAGCAGGATTCACTTGAGGTACACAAACCTCTTCACACATTTATATGGTAAAAAAAGCACTATACCAGGCAGGCTGCATCTGTATCCCGATCGCAATTATTGCACAATACCCGGGAGAACACACAGCAGATTCAGTTCCTGACAGACCGAGTGCAATTCCGCAATTCCTCCAGTCTTCTACAGGGTGAGCCTGGTTTCTACTCTGCAGATATCCTTTGATTCTCTTCATAGGACGGATTCAGTCCTAACAAGCAGTTACACAAGCTGCAGACCGGAACTCTGGACCTTACACATGTTTTTTGACTAAAACTGTGCACTGAAGGAGCACAGGGTTCCTTTCCCCTTCACTGCCAGAGCTAAACTGAAACTCCAACAGACAAAACCGGGCACTTCCTTTGAGTTCCTCCCAGTTCTTGACTGGATTGGCTGTCACTCACAATAGACTGCTGCTGTTGGTCCAAAAAGGCGCCAAAGTCTAAACTACATCTCCCAGAGTCACTGCCCATATAATCCTCTTGTGGCTGGCTCAGATTATGAGTCCAAGTTCTGATTCGGTCCAAGGCACCATTTTAGAGCTAGCTTACCCCACACTGATTGGTCCAGTTCAGCAGTTCAAAACCAGAATGGGGAACTAGGCAGACACAGTTCTGACTGCAAAGAAAGCAGGTTAGACAAACTGTAATTTCATTATTACTGTAAATGGTTTCTGGCAAACAGTTACATCTTTCAGATAGGTTCCTTTGCACTCCTAGTGACTGCAAAATGGAGTGAATTGGCAGCAGCTCGAGTGGTACTCAAACAGAGAAGCACACAGTCCCCCATACAAACTAATTATGTCTGCAAGCAGACAGCTCTTAAAGAGAAAGTGCCAGAGGCTCTAAAACACTCACTGATAAATGGCTTAAGCATGAAACACCATTCAGGCTTGGAGCATTCAAGCAAGCTCCTGGAAGTCTTTTGGGAACCCCCATTTGCAGGGGGGTTACACCCTTCCTGGCCTGGGAAAGCTTGACGTCCGCGTCAAGCAAGTACCCCCATAAGTTTTAACTGCAACCATACACATTTGCATTAGGCTCACACATGTAATCATCAGTCAATATATCATTTTACCAAGAACACATTTCTGAAACATTGCAGTACGTCACTCTTTACACAGTATTACATATACATCGTACCATAACTCAAGTTATTACCTCTTGTACATGAAACCTGAAGAGAGGGGCCCTTCCTATCAGTTACCTTGGGGCTGGACGGGCAAGGGCACCATACTTAGAGGGCAACACAAGTAACTTGGAGTTAGCACTGATGCTCAGTTTGGGCAATGAGCCGGGACACATACACTCCTTTATGGACAACATTGAGAGGCAAGTCCACAGGCCTCCCAAGTGAATCATAACTGAGGTGCACCAGGCTTTACAGCCTCGACCAGTCTTTCTAGGGGAACTGTTACAGTCTCTGCACTCTGAGCCTCATTTTCAGCATTGTCCTCACTTGTCAGGGAGTCTCCTGGGGTAGAGAGGCTAGAACTTGGGGCACTTTCAGCTCCAGGAGTTACAGTTTCTGAGTCCACAACATTTGGCTCGCATGGAGAGCTTTCGGACACTGGCAGTGGACTGTCAGGGCACTCAAAATACTCTTCTTGTTCGGGTGTATCACCAGTCTGCCCCACTCTATCATTTTCCTCCTGAAGCTCAAACAGTTCAACCATGCACAATGATTCCATTTCATCTGATCTGATGCTTTGCACTTCACTTTCTGGGAGCATTGGCTCAGGGATGAAGCTGGGGGCTTAGACAGTCCAGAAGGCCCAGCTTCATCTCCAGTATTGACTAGGGATTGCCCCAAAACAATTGACTCAGTTCGTAAGAAGGATAGTATTCAAAGTCACTCTCACTTTCTTCCGATATGGACTGACAGTCATGCTCAACTGGGACTTGTGGAGGGAACACTTTAACTTTGCTTCTGTAGGTGCAGACTTTCTTGATCTTTCTTAGCAGCAGCTCTAGTCACTGGTCCAGAGGGGCATCTTCTGGGGGCTCAGACTCAATCAAGATTTGTCCAATGGGCAGTAAATGATTTCTATGCATTGTTTTACATCTTTTGAATTATTCTCAGGCCTTACTTTGTACACTGGCAGATCATCTAGTTTGCCCACTACAATGTGAGGGAGATGGTGCCATCTGTCAGCAATCTTGTGCTTGCCATGCAGTCCCAGATTTCTTAGCAATACCGATCTCCTCCTGGAGTTCCTGTGCTTTCACCTTTTACCATACCTTTCTTTGTTGGCCAGATTTCTTTTGGCAGCCATGGTTTGAGCCAGTTAGTACGCATGAGTTAGCTGGGCCTTTAACTTTTGCACATACTGTAAATAGTTGTCAGCTTGAACCCCATCAGGAGAGACCCCAAACACACATCTACCGGTAGTCGAGCTTCTCTTCCAAACATCAGGCGGTAGGGGAGAACCAGTGGCATCACTTTTGGTGCAGTTATAAGCACGTACCAGGTGCTAATTTGTTGGCTCCATCTAGTCTTGTCCTTTGGGTGCAGGGTGCCTAGCATATCTAGCAAAGCTGGTTGAAGCGTTCAGGCTGAGGGTCCCCTGGGGGTGGTAAGGAGTGGTTCTGGACTTCGCACTCCCCACAGAAAGCATCTCTTTTATCAGACGACTCTCAAAGTCTCTCCTTGATCAGAATGGATTCTTTGTGGAGCCCCATAGTGAACAAAAAGTTTTCTACAAGTACTTTGGCCACAGTGGATGCTTTCTGGTCTTTGGTGGGAAAGCTTGGGCATATCTCGTGGAAATGGTCAGTGACCACCAGCACATTACTGATATTTCTTTGATCTGACTCCAAACTCAGAAAATCAATACAGACCAGCTCCATGGGTGCACTGGTGGTTATGTTAACAAGGGGCAGCCCTCTGGGGCAAAGCTTTCTCTGTAAGCAGCGACTACAAGTTCGAATGTGTTGCTCACATCAGCCCCCATCTTAGGCCAATAGAATCTGGATCTCACCAAGTCAAGTGTTCTGTCTATACCAGGTGCCCCATGTGGTTGTGCAAGGACATCAGTACTGAGTCTTGAAAGGCAGTGGGCAGCACTAGTTGTTGTTTGTCTACTTGTCCCCTCTGTCTACTGTTTCTCTGTATAACAGTTTATTGATCAGTTTCAACTTAGGACCTTCTTTGTATAATAGTGCAGTTCTCAAATCCGTGGAGCGTAATTTGGACACATCTTTTCCTGCATAGAGGGCTTCTAAAGCTGCTTTGATCATGGGATCGCGGGATTGAGCCCGCAGAATACTGTCATTGTCCAGCTGAGGCAGTGCACCAATGTCTATTGCAGAAAAGTGGCAATAAGCAGCAGGTATGCAATTCTCAGAGGGTCCCAAGCAATCCACCATGCAGTCCACTGCGTCCGTGGACATTTGTTCCTCCCTGTCAAACTTCCGGCAGAGTGCCCGAATGTCAGGTTCTGCCAATCGGACCCAATTATTCTGGGGAACAGGCCTCCGGGAGAGAGCATCAGCATCTATGTGGTTCAGACCTGCTCGGTATTCGAGAGCATAGTCATATGTAGATAATGCAGAAAGCCACCTATGGCCAGTGGCATCCAACTTAGCTGAGGTCTGCACATAGCTCAAAGGATTATTGTCAGTTTTACTAGTATTTTAGCCCCATACAAGTACTCATGGAATTGGTCAACAATAGCCCACTTCAAAGCTAGGAACTCTAACTTATGTACAGGATAGTTCTTTTTGGATGGGGTCCAGGCTTCTACTGGCAAAGGCCACTGGTCTCAGGCCATTCTCGTGCTCTTGGTACAACACAGCCCCCAACCCTTGCAAGCTAGCATCAGTGTGCAGGACGTAAGGTTTTCTTGGATCGGCATAGGCCAGCACTGGAGCATGGGTAAGTTGATATATGATCTCATGAAAAGCAGTCTCACAATCAGGAGGTCCAGCGGCCCCAAATACTTCACTCGGATGAAAATACACTCTTTCAGTCTTGAGGGACCTGACTTTTGGTATTTTTTGTGGGTTGGGGATACCCTTGAGTAAGGTTAAGTAAAGGGCGGATCACTCTTGAATAGTCCTTGATGAAACGCCAATAATAACCACAGAATCCCAGGAATCTTTGCAGTTCTTCTAGATTTTTGGGCTGTGGCCAGGTGGTCAAGGCCTCAACTTTACTTGGGTCGGTCTCTATTCCCTCGGTGGATACTATGTGTCCCACATACTTTACTGATGTTTGAAAGAATTGACACTTATCAATGGACAGTTTAAGGCCAAAGTCCTCCAGTCGGTCCAATACCTTAAATAATCTGCTCTCATGTTCCTCCAGTGAGCTGCCAAACACAATAACATCATCTAGCTATACCAGGCACTCTAGTAAGTTCATGTCCCCACTGCACGCTCCATCAATCGTTGAAAAGTGGCTGGGGCACCTGAAATCCTTGAGGCATCCTCATGAATTCATAGAATCCAAGCGGACAGATAAAGGCTGTCTTCTCACAGTCCTCTGGGGCCATCGGGATCTGGTAGTACCCACTGCGGAGATCCAGCACAGAGAACCACTTGCTCCCGTTTAGGCAGTCCAAAGCATCCTGAATGCGGGGCATTGTGTACTGATCAGGGATAGTCCGCCGGTTTAAGGTGCGATAATCCACGCACATCCTTACTGTCCCATTCTTTTTCCTCACTACCACAATGGGGGAAGCATAAGGGCTTCTGGATTCTTGTATTACACCAGCAGCTAACATCTCTTGCAGATGCCGTCTCACATCATCTATATCAGCAGGTGCCAGGCGTCGAGACCTCTCACGAAATGGTCTTTCGTCATGCAGCCGGATATTGTGCTCAGCTCCTTGCACGCATCCTATGTCCCATTCCTTTAAAGAAAACACCTGGTCTCTCTGGGCAAGCTTCTCACTGATCCTCACTTTCCATTCACCTGGCAGCGAGTCACCGAATCAAACAAGTCAGGTTACTCTGTCATTCTTCCTCGAACTCTTGCTGCTGGGTAGTACGCAGTGTCTGCACAATGCACATTAGCCAGGATGCAACCTCTATTTACTCGAATGTCTCTTTCAGACACATTATGAACTTGGACCATTACCCTTCTGGCATAAGCTTGGGCTCTAGCGGTCAAAATACTAGGCTTGACCAGCAGTCCCTCTGGCAATTTTCCATCACCTGGTGCATCCAACATTAATATTTTATTCTTAACATCCTTTCTGATATGGACCTCTCCCTGTAAAGTACACTGGGCATTTGGCGCCAGGATCAGAGACTCAGGATCCTTCTTCCATACAATTCCGACTGGTTCCTCTGGTTCTATTTTTTCAGTATCTCTCTGTGCCTCATAGGCCTTCTTAATTAAAGCGGAACTCTTAAAGCTCTACTAGTCTTTGACCCCTGTTTTTCATAACACAACTGTGCCAGCCTTCCGAACATATGAGCAATTGTTCCAATCAACAAAGGGACACCATCTTACAGTCCAGTGGGGGACACACTAAGGCTAGGGTCTCTACTTGTTCAGCCACTCCAGCCACGGAGGTGGGGAAAGACAGCCAAATTCGGATATACCCAGAATAGGGTAGGCCTTCTCACTTAACCCCATACATGCAGTCCTTCTAATGGTTGTAAGGGTACATCTGACAAATGCTTCTGATACCAATCCTGGAACATAATTGTCACTTGGGAGCCACTGTCTAATACAGCTCTTGTAGACACTCCATTCACCTTTACAGTGGTCTCCATGGAGGGACCCACTATGCTGGACCAGTCTGGAGGAGGTGGTAGGGGGCCTGGGCAACTGACCTTGCCACAAAAGACGTGAGTTAGCATTTTTGGTGCCCTCACTGGGATCATTTTGTGCACCTCTTAACCACTGATTTGTTCTCCAAGCTCTCCTTGTAGCCTATATGCAACTTTGTCAGTGTCTTTTGGGACCGGCATTCCTCTTCATGTGCCCATCCTTCCCGCAATTATAGCAAAACATACTTTCTGGAGTTTGAGCAGGCCGAGGCCACACTGGGAGCCAGGGCGGGTACTACTAACTGGAAACCTTGGTGCCATCTCTGTCTGCGCGTGATAAGCATTTGGAGACATCTTGTCAGTTTCTCCACTTCCATGGTCAAGGAATTGAGTTTGGAGCTGTTATCAGCAGGAGATACATGGGTGGGTACCCCACCCCATAGCAGATGCAGTCGGATATAGGTCAGGGCCCTGCATTGCAGGCGTGGCCTTCATAAAGGGACTGTTTTTGAATTCCCGGATCTCTCTCAACAGTTCGCCCATTGTGGCATATCTTTTCCTTGTCAGAGCACTCATTGACTGTCAACCTCTGCCCCTGAACTTCACTTGATGGGTCACCTCAGTCACTCGGGTCGTAGCAGCAGCTATTGGTGCAGGTCCCTCCCGAGGTCGCTTTCTCAACTCCTCGAATTTCTCTCATTAACTCATCATGGGAGGGTGGGGATTCCAGTTGATTTGCCAGGCGTAACTGAAGCAACAGCAGTTCTGAGAAGGGGCAGACTTAAGGATCCTGTCCAGTCTGGTTCGGTCCAGTTCAATGCTGGCAAACTACCCTTTCTGAGGCATTCTTGCAACAATTTTTCCAGCCGAGATACATACACAGACAACAACTCCCCTTGGTACTGTTGTGCATTTCTTACTCTCCACCATAGTCCTCATCAGAATCTGGGCTCCCATACACATTCTCCAAGGCCTCAAGATAGGCCTGTGCAGTCACTTCAGGGTTACTGGCCCGTTTAGCACGGATGGTAGCCAGGGCAGGACCTCGGAGGCTCTCACTAACCCTCTTTCACTTTTAGGCTTCCGAGCATTGCCATTCTAGCACTTGGGGGGCAACATAGTCTATCCAGGTCTCCCAGTCATCCTCCCCTTGGGGTGTGGGGAGGGTGCCAGAGAAGATCCTCAACCTTCGGTAAGAGTCGTGACTAATGGCAGGTGCAGAAATAGAGTCTGCATTGGTTCAGCCACCATTACGGGTACTGGAGCGGAGAGGGTGTTGGGGAGGAACACCCCAGGTGGAAAAATAGTTTCTTCAAGTCCTCCACAGTTTTCCCTTCCCCAGCAACCATTTAGTAAAATTTCTCCTCAAAAGTTTCAGATAGTGGTGGGGCTCATTCCCCGGTCTTTACTGTACTTAGTTATCACTCTCCAGGCAGTGAGGGCTCCCTCTGGGGTAATGGTCTGTGGCACTTTGGAGCTATCTATGGGATCCTTAAACTCTACTAGGGCCAGGAAAGTGTGGGTGAGCAGATTAGCATGCCGACCCACCACCACAGGGTTTGTAAACCTTCCACCTTGGAAAGTACTCCCTGTACAGTGTCCGTATTGATACCCAGGGGATGTCCAGGATAAGCATAGCATTTTGGGGTCAATCTCCTCCCAGTACACCACTCCACCAGCGGTGCACAGCCACTTCTGTCGGGTACCCATTTTTTTTTTTAACAGTGGTTCAGAATATGGCCACTAGAGGACACACAATCCCAGCGGTGAGCCTCAAGATGTAACCCTATATGGCTATCCCAGGGGCTACTACCCCTGCCTGATTTGCCACTAACAGGTTGAGGGCCTGGATCCAATGGCGGGTGCCTCCACCCAGAGGTCAGGGTTTGCAATAGTTAAACTAACTTGGTCACAGCCCTCTGGGACACTGCAACCCTTTCTTCCCACTAGTGGCCCACACAATATATCAGAATTACCTTCCAGTATACACTTACCCCAGGACTGGTTCCGCACTGGGACCTCCTGAGAAATAAGATACAGTGCAACAATCACAGTACAGTACTTTAACATAGACAAATACCTCAGGCAGTATAACTTTGCTGAAACAAGCAGCTCTGATTTATTGGGGGATATAACAAGGACAGGGAAATCAGGTTAATTAGCTTATCACTCTACTCATCTACCTATGGCTCTGTGCACAGGCCTATCCTATCAGTTACTGTCCCTGGGTACCCAAGCCCTAGTGGCTAGTCCAAACCGTGGCAGCTGGTAGGGCCCTTTCACCAGAGAAAGGAAAATTAAACAGTCAGCAGTACAGTAATTCCATTTGGATTTAATGTGGCAATTCAACAGGGAGTGACCCTGAATTAGTACTCACGACCTCCAAACAAGATAGGGTCCTTCAATGTCAGCAAGGCTACTCTTGAGCTCCAAGAGACTCCTCACACATTTATATGGTAAACAGTCACAGGCAAAAGTCACTTAATGGCAGCAGGATTCACTTGAGGTACACAAACCTCTTCACACATTTATATGGTAAAAGAAAGCACTATACCAGGCAGGCTGCATCTGTATCCGATCGCAATTACTGCACAATACCCGGAGAACACACAGCAGATTCAGTTCCTGACAGACCGAGTGCAATTCTGAATTCCTCCAGTCTTCTACAGGGTGAGCCTGGTTTCTACTCTTCAGATATCCTTTGATTCTCTTCATAGGACGGATTCAGTCCTAACAAGCAGTTACACAAGCTGCAGACGGAACTCTGGACCTTACACATGTTTTTGACTAAAACTGTGCACTGAAGGAGCACAGGGTTCCTTTCCCTTCACTGCCAGAGCTAAACTGAAACTCCAACAGACAAAACCGGGCACTTCCTTTGAGTTCCTCCCAGTTCTTGACTGGATTGGCTGTCACTCACAATAGACTGCTGCTGTTGGTCCAAAAAGGCGCCAAAGTCTAAACTATATCTCCCAGAGTCACTGCCCATATAATCCTTTTGTGGCTGGCTCAGATTATGAGTCCAAGTTCTGATTTGTCCAAGGCACCATTTTAGAGCTAGCTTACCCCACACTGATTGGTCCAGTTCAGCAGTTCAAAACCAGAATGGGGAACTAGGCAGACACAGTTCTGACTGCAAAGAAAGCAGGTTAGACAAACTGTAATTTCATTATTACTGTAAATGGTTTCTGGCAAACAGTTACATCTTTCAGATAGGTTCCCTTTGCACTCCTAGTGACTGCAAAAATGGAGTGAATTGGCAGCAGCTCGAGTGGTACTCAAACAGAGAAGCACACAGTCCCCCCATACAAACTAATTATGTCTGCAAGCAGACAGCTCTTAAAGAGACAGTACCAGAGGCTCTAAAAACACTCACTGATAAATGGCTTAAACGCCAAACACCATTCAGGCTTGGAGCATTCAAGCAAGCTCCTGGAAGTCTTTTGGGAACCCCCATTTGCAGGGGGGTTACATACATAAACGATTTTGTAGTAAATTTTTGTAATTCTTTTTTTTTTATTTTTACATTTGAGTTTATATGCATCACAGCCACTTTTGGTATAAATGATCTGTCAGTCATGGCAAGCTCCACCCCCTGAAGAAGCCTCCTGTGTGAGGTGATGTGTAGGGGTGTTTGCCTAGTCTCAGCATCTTTATGTAGGCAAATAAAGCATCATTGGAGCTCAGTTGGTATGTGCACAGCTTCTCCTTTTCTTGTTTTGTATCCTGTTTCTCTGCTGGTGCACCTTCGTGGGCACTCGTGTGCATCACACCACAGCCTTCCCTGCTGAAGGAGAGACTGATGGAGTACCTGGAGACATATGGGCTGCAGGACCATTGACAGCATGGCTTCATGGGTGTGGGTGTGTATGTTTGAGTAGAGGGGTTCATATCAAACAAATCTCAGATTTCTTTGCCTGAGCAACAAGGAAACAGACTCTGAAAGCACATAAGGACCGTCTGGCCCATCCAGTCAGCCCATTTCTCCCTACCTACATTATTACAGCAGACCATACTTGATCTTCAACTCTTTCTCCCTATCCCCTTTCCTTTCCTTTCCACTATGATTCCCTTGTGCTTATCCCATGCATTCATGAATCCCACAACTGTTTTGGCCCCCACCACCCGTGCTGGAAGGCTGTTCCAGGAATCCACTACTCTTTCTGTGAAGAAGTACTTCCTCACATCTCTCCTGAATCTACCTCCATCCAGCTTCACAGCATGTCCCCTTGTTCTTGAGCACATCTTCTTCTGAAAAATACTTCCCTCCTGTACTTTATTAACCCCCATGAGGTATTTAAAGGTCTCTATTATATCCTCTGTTCCAGGGTGTACATATTGAGGTCCTTTAGTCTCTCCCTGTAGGGCTTTTGATGCAGACCCTGCACACTTTTAGTTGCCTTCCTCTGGACCGCCCCCACTCTGTCTATGTCCTTCCGGAGATGTGGTATCCAGAACTGGACACAGTACTCTAGGTGGGGTCCTACCAGTGATCTATACAAAGGCAACACCACCTCCTTCTTTCTGCTGGTGATACCCCTCCCTATGCATTCCAGCATCCCACTAGCCCTCCCGACTGCCTTGCTGCACTGCCTGGCCACCTTTAGGTCATCTGATATGATGACACCCCCAGGTCTCTTTTCTGTCTGGTAGTCGTCAATACCACTCCACCAATTCTGCACTCCACCACTGGGTTTCTGTGCCCTAAGTGCACTACTTTGCACTTTTTCACATTGAAACCCAGCTTACACATTTATTTATTTATTTAGTTTTTGTTGACCGGGTAAGTGCACTAGACAAATACTGCCTATTTTCAGGCACGGGAGGGGAGGGAGGATACAGATGAATGCCAACTGACCTTGAACCAGATTAAGCTGTTGGTGGTATTTTTAGTGAATGAGGGAAATTTAGCCAGGACACCAGGGAAATTCCCCTACTCTTTTCGATACGTGCCATGGGATCTTTAACATCCACCTGAACTACCACCAATCCAGGCAGATGGGACCTCGGTTTAATGTCTCATCCAAAAGACGGCACCTCAGAACTGCAGCATCCCTCTCATGCTGCACTACAGTGTCAGTACTGGGATATTAACCCAAGTGCCAGATGGGGGAACTGAACCCAAGGCCCTCTGATCTCCCGGCCTCAGAGGCGAGTGTGCTACCTACCGAGCCACTGACACTGCATACCCCTGACCACTCCTCTAGTTTTCTCAGGTCTTTGCTAGGTAACTAGGGAGGTGGATCAGGGAAGGGCAGTGGATGTGACCAGTATGCCACCCTTACGGCGACACCAACATGGCAAAATACACATCTGTCAGCAAAAGCGACACTTTGCTGACAGGTTGCTGTGTTGGTGTGCCCGAGATATGGGCATGCTGTCTCCCGGTCTTGCACCCCCGCCCTGAATCAACTCCGACTGGAGTTAAGAATCCTAAAAATGGGTGGGGTTAGGGGGTAGAGCCCCCCCCCGATGAAAAAACAGGACCGGGAGACACACAGGAATCACGTAGACCGCAACTTGTGGATCGACAGGATTCCTGTCAGCGAGATGCCGGTTAACATAAAGGATATTGAACCAGCATGGTAGAGCCGATGTGGCCTATCTGGACTTCAGTAAGGCCTCAGACACTGTACCACACAGGAGGCTGATCAAGAAGATTAGCAGCCTTGGGATGCAGGAGAAGGTGGTGAGTTGGGTAGTCAACTGGTTGAAAGATAAGAGGCAACAGTTTTACTGTTTTTTATATGGGATTGTTTTATGCTAAGTGGCTAGGTAGTACTCCTCGCTCTAAAAGAAAGTGCTTATGTATTTTATATCAGATTGGTTATCTTGACTGTTTCACTTGCTCATGCAACATACCTTGATGACATTTTAATAAAGAAGTGAAAAAAAAGTGTAACCCCCCTGCAAATGGGGGTTCCCAAAAGACTTCCAGGAGCTTGCTTGAATGCTCCAAGCCTGAATGGTGTTTGGCATTTAAGCCATTTATCAGTGAGTGTTTTTAGAGCCTCTGGTACTGTCTCTTTAAGAGCTGTCTGCTTGCAGACATAAGTAGTTTGTATGGGGGGACTGTGTGCTTCTCTGAGTACCACTCGATCTGCTGCCAATTCACTCCATTTTGCAGTCACTAGGAGTGCAAAGGGAACCTATCTGAAAGATGTAACTGTTTGCCAGAAATCATTTACAGTAATAATGAAATTACAGTTTGTCTAACCTGCTTTCTTTGTAGTCAGAACAGTGTCTGCCTAGTTCCCCATTCTGGTTTTGAACTGCTGAACTGGACCAATCAGTGTGGGGTAAGCTAGCTCTAAAATGGTGCCTTGGACGAATCAGAACTTGGACTCATAATCTGAGCCAGCCACAAGAGGATTATATGGGCAGTGACTCTGGGAGATGTAGTTTAGACTTCAGTGCCTTTTTGGACCAACAGCAGCAGTCTATTGTGAGTGACAGCCAATCCAGTCAAGAACTGGGAGGAACTCAAAGGAAGTGCCCGGTTTTGTCGGTTGGAGTTTCAGTTGAGCTTTGGCAGTGAAGAAGGAAGGAGCCCTGTGCTTTTTCAGTGTGCAGTTTTAGTCAAAAAACGTGTGTAAGGCCCAGAGTTCCGGTCTGCAGCTTGTGTAACAGCTTGTTAGGACTGAATCCGTCCTGTGAAAAGAATCAAAGGATCTCTGAAGAGTAGAAACCAGGCTCACCCTGTAGAAGACTGGAGGAATTGCTGAAAATTGCACTAGGTCTGTCAGGAACTGAATCTGCTGTGTGTTCTCCCGGGTATTGTGCAGTAATTGCGATCGGGATACAGATGCAGCCTGCCTGGTATAGTGCTTTCTTTTATATGGATGTGTGAAGAGGTTTGTGTACCTCAAGTGAGCCCTGCTGACATTGAAGGACCCTATCTTATTTGGAGGTCGTGAGTACTAATTCAGGGTCGCTCCCTGTTGAATTGCCACATTAAATCCAAATGCAATTACTGTACTGCTGACTGTTTAATTCTCTTGTTCCTCTGTGTGAAAGGGGCCCCTACCAGCTGCCACGGTTTGGACTAGCCACTAGGGCTTGGGTACCCAGGGACAGTAACTGATAGGGATAGGCCTGTGCACAGAGCCATAGGTAGATTATTAGAGTGATAAGCTAATTAACCTGATTTCCCTGTCCTTGTTATATCCCCTAAATAAATCAGAGCTGCTTGTTTCAACAAAGTTATACTGCCTGAGGTATTTGTCTATGTTAAAGTACTGTACTGTGATTGTTGCACTGTATCTCATTTCACAGGAGGTCCCAGTGCTGAAACCAGACCTGGGGTAAGTGTATACTGTGAAGGTAATTCTGATATATTGTGTGGGCCACTAGTGGGAAGAAAGGGGGTTGCAGTGTCCCAGAGGGCTGTGACCAAGTTAGTTTAACTATTGCAAACCCTGACCTCTGGGTGGAGGCACCCACCATTGGATCCAGGCCCTCAACCTGTTAGTGGCAAATCAGGCAGGGGTAGTAGCCCTGGGATAGCGCCATCTAGGGGTTACATCTTGAGGCTCACCGCTGGGATTGTGTGTCCTCTAGTGGCCATATTTACGAACCACTGTTAAGAAAAAATGGGTACCCTGACAGAAGTGGCTGTGCACCGCTGGTGGAGTGGTGTACCGGGGAGGAGATCGACCCCCAAAATGCTATGCTTATCCTGGACATCCCCCTGGGTATCAATACGGACACTGTGCAGGGAGTACTTTCCAAGGTGGAAGGTTTACAAAACCCTGTGGTGGTGGGTCGGCATGCTAATCTGCTCACCCACACTTTCCTGGCCCTAGTAGAGTTTAAGGATCCCATAGATAGCTCCAAAGTGCCACAGACCATTACCCCAGAGGAAGCCCTCACTGCTTGGAGAGTGATAACTAAGGACAGTAAAGACCCGGGGGGGAATCAGCCCCCACCACTATCTGAAACTTTTGAGGAGAAATTTGCTGAATGGTTGCTGGGAGAGGGGAAAACTGTGGAGGACTTGAAGAAACTATTCTGCCACCTGGGGTGTTCCTCCCAACACCTCTCCTGCCCAGTGCCCGTAATGGTGGCTGAACCAATGCAGACTCTATTTCTGCACCTGCCATTAGTCACGACTTCAACGGTTGAGGATCTTCTGGCACCCTCCCACCCCCAAGGGAGGATGACTGGGAGACCTGGATAGACTATGTTGCCCCCCAAGTGCTAGGAATGGCAATGCTCGAAGGCTAAAAGCAAAGAGGGTTAGTGAGAGCCTCCAAGGTCCTGCCCTGGCTACCATCCAAGCTAAACGGGCCAGTAACCCTGAAGCGACTGCACAGGCCTATCTTGAGGCCTTGGAGAATGTGTATGGGAGCCCAGATTCTGATGAGGACCTATGGTGGAGAGTAAGAAATGCACAACAGTACCAAGGGGAGTTGTTGTCTGTGTATGTCTCTCGGCTGGAAAAATTGTTGCAAGAATGCCTCAGAAAGCGTAGTTTGCCAGCGATTGAACTGGACCGAACCAGACTGGACAGAATCCTTAAGTCTGCCCCCTTCTCAGAACTGCTGTTGCTTCAGTTACGCCTGGCAAATCGACTGGAATCCCCACCTCCTATGATGAGTTAATGAGAGAAATTGAGGAGTTGAGAAAAGGCGACTCGGAGGTACCTGCACCAACAGCTGTGGCTACGACCAAGTGACTGAGGGTGACCCATCAAGTGAAGTTCAGGGCAGAGGTTGACAGTCAATGAGTGCTCTGACAAGGAAAAGATATGCCACAATGGGGCTGAACTGTTGAGAGAGATCCGAATTCAAAACAGTCCTTTATGAAGGCCACGCCTGCAGTACGGGCCCTGACCTATATCCGACTGCATCTGCTATGGGGTGGGGGTACCCACCCATGTATCTCCTGCTGATAACAGCCCAAACTCAATTCCTTGACCATGGAAGTGGAGAAACTGACGAGATGTCTCCAAATGCTTATCACGCCACACACAGAGATGGCACCCAGGTTTCCAGTTAGTAATACCCCCGCCCTGGCTCCCAGTGTGGTGCCCTCGCCAGCTCAAACTCCAGAAAGTATGTTTTGCTATAATTGTGGAAAGATGGACATGAAAGGGAATGCCAGTCCCCAAAAGACACTGACAAAGCGTATATAGGCTACAAGGAGAGCTTCGGAGAACAAATCAGTGGTTAAGAGGCATGACATGATCCCAGTGAGGGCACCAAAATGCTAATCACGCCCTTTGTGTGCAAGGTCAGCTGCCCAGGCCCCCACTACCGCCTCCAGACTGGTCCAGAATAGTGCCTCCATGGAGACCACTGTAAAGGTGAATGGAGTGTCTACAAGAGCTGTATTAGACAGTGGCTCCTAAGTGAAAATTATGTTCCAGGATTGGTATCAGAAGCATTTGTCAGACGCACCTTACAACCATTAGAAGGACTGCATGTATGGGGTTAAGTGAGAAGGCTCACCCTATTCCGGTACATCCGACTTTGGCTGTCTTTCCCACCTCCGTGGCTGGAGTGGCCGAACAAGTAGAGACCCTAGCCTTAGTGTGTCCCCCACTGGACTGTATGATGGTGTCCCTTGTTGATTGGAACAAATGCTCATATGTCGGAAGGCTGGCACAGTTGTGTTATGAAAACAGGGTCAAAGACTAGTAGAGCTTTAAGAGTTCGGCTTAATTAAGAAGGCCTATGAGGCACAGAGAGATGCTGAAAAACAGAACCAGAGGAACCGGTCGGAATTGTATGGAAGAAGGATCCTGAGTCTCTGATCCTGGCGCCAAATGCCCAGTGTACCTTACAGGAGAGGTCCGTATCAGAAAGGATGTTAAGAATAAAATATTAATGTTGGATGCACCAGGCGATGGAAATTGCCAGAGGACTGCTGGTCAAGCTTAGTATTTTGCCCGCTAGAGCCCATGCTTATGCCAGAAGGGTAATGGTCCAAGTTCATAATGTGTCTGAAAGAGACATTCGAGTAAACAGAGGTTGCATCCTGGCTAATGTGCATTGTGCAGACACTGCAGTGCTACCCAGCAGCAAGAGTTCAAGGAAGAATGACAGAGTAACGCCTGAGTTGTTTGATTTCGGCGACCTCGCTGCCAGCTGAATGGAAAGTGAGGATCAGTGAGAAGCTTGCCCAGAGAGACCAGGTGTTTTCTTTAAAGGAATGGGATGTAGATGCGAAGGAGCTGAGCACAATATCCGCCTGCATGACGAAAGACCATTTCGTGAGAGGTCTCGACGCCTGGCACCTGCTGACATAGATGATGGAGACGGCATCTGCAAGAGATGTTAGCTGCTGGTGTAATACAAGAATCCAGAAGCCCTTTATGCTTCTCCATTGTGGTAGTGAGGAAAAGAATGGAACAGTAAGGATGTGTGTGGATTATCGACCTTAAACCGCGGACTATCCTGATCAGTACACAATGCCCCGCATTCAGGATGCTTTGGACTGCCTAAACGGGAGCAAGTGGTTCTCTGTGCTGGATCTCCAGTGGGTACTACCAGATCCCGATGGCCCCAGAGGACCGTGAGAAGACGGCCTTTATCTGTCCGGGCTTGTCTTCTATGAATTCATGAGGATGCCTCAAGGGATTTCTTTGGTGCCCAGCCACTTTTCAACGATTGATGGAGCGTGCAGTGGGGACATGAACTTACTAGAGTGCCTGGTATACCTAGATGATGTTATTGTGTTTGGCAGCTCACTGGAGGAACATGACAGCAGATTATTTAAGGTATTGGACTGACTGGAGGACTTTGGCCTTAAACTGTCCATTGATAAGTGTCAATTCTTTTTCAAACATCAGTAAAGTATGGGACACATAGTATCCACCGAGGAATAGAGACCGACCTAAGTAAAGTTGAGGCCTTGACCACCTGGCCACAGCCCAAAAATCTAAAAGAACTGCAAAGATTCCTGGATTCTGTGGTTATTATCGGCGCTCATCAAGGACTATTCAAGAGTGATCCGACCTTTACTTAACCTTACTCGAGGGTATCCCCCAACCCACAAAAATACCAAAAGTCAGCGCCCTCAAGACTGAAAAGAGTGTATTTTCATCCGAGTGAAGTATTTAGGCTGCTGGACCCTGATTGTGAGACTGCTTTTCATGAGATCATATATCAACTTACCCATGCTCCAGTGCTGGCCTATGCCGATCCAAGAAAACCTTACGCCCTGCACACTGATGCTAGCTTGCAAGGGTTGGGGCTGTGTTGTACCAAGAGCACGAGAATGGCCTGAGACCAGTGGCCTTTGCCAGTAGAAGCCTGACCCCATCCGAAAAGAACTATCCTGTACATAAGTTAGAGTTCGTAGCTTTGAAGTGGCTATTGTTGACCAATTCCATGAGTACTTGTATGGGGCTAAAATACTAGTAAAACTGACAATAATCCTTTGACCTATGTGCAGACCTCAGCTAAGTTGGATGCCACTGGCCATAGGTGGCTTTCTGCATTATCTACATATGACTATGCTCTCGAATACCGAGCAGGTCTGAACCACATAGATGCTGATGCTCTCTCCGGAGGCCTGTTCCCCAGAATGATTGGGTCCGATCAGAACCTGACATTCGGCACTCTGTCGGAAGTTTGACAGGGAGGAACAATGTCCACGGACTCTAGTGGACTGTATGGTGGATTGCTTGGGAGCCTCTGAGAATTGCATACCTGCTGCTTATTGCCACTTTTCTGCAATAGACATTGGTGCACTGCCTCAGCTGGACAATGACAGTATTCGGCGGGCTCAATCCCGCGATCCCATGATCAAAGCAGCTTTGAAGCCCTATGCAGGAAAAGATGTGTCCAAATTACGCCCACTGATTTGAGAACTGCACTGTTATACAAAGAAGGTCCCAAGTTGAAACTGATCAATAAACTGTTATACAGAGAAACAGTAGACAGAGGGGGACAAGTAGAAAAACAACTAGTGCTGCCCACTGCCTTCGAGACTCAGTACTGAGGTCCTTGCACAACCACATGGGGCACCTGGTATAGACAGAACACTTGACTTGGTGAGATCCAGATTCTATTGGCCTAAGATGGGGGCTGATGTGGAGCAACACATTCGAACTTGTAGTCGCTGCTTACAGAGGAAAGCTTTGCCCCAGAGGGCTGCCCCTTGTTAACATCACCACCAGTGCACCCATGGAGCTGGTCTGTATTGATTTTCTGAGTTTGGAGTCAGATCAAAGAAATATTAGTAATGTGCTGGTGGTCACTGACCATTTCACGAGATATGCCCAAGCTTTCCCCACCAAAGACCAGAAAGCATCCACTGTGGCCAAAGTACTTGTAGAAAACTTTTTTGTTCACTATGGGGCTCCACAAAGAATCCATTCTGATCAAGGGAGAGACTTTGAGAGTCGTCTGATCAAAGAGATGCTTTCTCTGTGGGGAGTGCGAAGTCCAGAACCACTCCTTACCACCCCAGGGGACCCACAGCCTGAACGCTTTCAACCAAGACTTTGCTAGATATGCTAGGCACCCTGCACCCAAAGGACAAGCCTAGATGGAGCCAACAAATTAGCACCCTGGTACATGCTTATAACTGCACCAAAAGTGATGCCACTGGATTCTCCCCTACCGCCTGATGTTTGGAAGAGAAGCTCGACTACCAGTAGATGTGTGTTTGGGGTCTCTCCTGATGGGGTTCAAGCTGACAACTATTTACAGTATGTGCAAAAGTTAAAGGCCCAGCTAACTCATGCGTACTCAACTGGCTCAAACCATGGCTGCCAAAAGAAATCTGGCCAACAAAGAAAGGTATGATAAAAGGTGAAAGCACAGGAACCCAGGAGGGAGATCGGTATTGCTAAGAAATCTGGGACTGCATGGCAAGCACAAGATTGCTGACAGATGGCACCATCTCCCTCACATTGTAGTGGGCAAACTAGATGATCTGCCAGTGTACAAAGTAAGGCCTGAGAATAATTCAAAAGATGTAAAACAATGCATAGAAATCATTTACTGCCCATTGGACAAATCTTAATTGAGTCTGAGCCCTCAGAAGATGCCCCTCTGGACCAGTGACTAGAGCTGCTGCTAAGAAAAGATCAAGAAAGTCTGCACCTACAGAAGCAAAGTTAAAGTGTTCCCTCCACAAGTCCCAGTTGAGCATGACTGTCAGTCCATATCGGAAGAAAGTGAGAGTGACTTTGAATACTATCCTTCTGAACTGAGTCAATTGTTCGGGCAATCCCCTAGTCAATACTGGAGATGAAGCTGGGCCTTCTGGACTGTCTAAGCCCCAGCTCATCCCTGGAGCCAATGCTCCCAGAAAGTGAAGTGCAAAGCATCAGATCAGATGAAATGGAATCATTGTGCATGGTTGAACTGTTTGAGCTTCAGGGAGGAAAATGATAGATTGGGGCAGACTGGTGATACACCAGAACCAGAAGAGTATTTTGAGTGCCCTGACAGTCCACTGCCAGTGTCCGAAAGCTCCATGTGAGCCAAATGTTGTGGACTCAGAAACTGTAACTCCTGGAGCTGAAAGTGCCCCAAGTTCTAGCCTCTCTACCCCATGGAGACTCCCTGACAAGTGAGGACAATGCTGAAAATGAGGCTCAGAGTGCAGAGACTATAACAGTTCCCCTAGAAAGACTGGTCGAGCTGTAAAGCCTGTGGTGCACCTCAGTTATGATTCACTTGGGAGGCCCTGGACTTGCCTCTCAATGTTGTCCATAAAGGAGTGTATGTGTCCCCGAGCTCATTGCCCAAACTGAGCATCAGTGCTAACTCCAAGTTACTTGTGTTGCCCTTCATATGGTGCCCTTGCCCCATCCAGCCCCAAGGTAACTGATAAGGAAGGGCCCCTCTTTCAGGTTTCATGTACAAGAGGTAATAACTTGAGTTATGGTACAATGTGTATGTTATACTGTGTAAAGAGTGACGTATGCAATGTTTCAGAAATGTGTTCTTGGTAAAATGATTTATTGACTGATGATTACATGTGCGAGCCTAATGCAAATGTATATGGTTGCAGTTGAAACTTATGGGGGTACTTGCTTGACGCGGACGTCAAGCTTTCCCAGGCCAGGAAGGGTGTAACCCCCCTGCAAATGGGGGTTCCCAAAAGACTTCCAGGAGCTTGCTTGAATGCTCCAAGCCTGAATGGTGTTTGGCATTTAAGCCATTTATCAGTGAGTGTTTTTAGAGCCTCTGGTACTGTCTCTTTAAGAGCTGTCTGCTTGCAGACATAAGTAGTTTGTATGGGGGGACTGTGTGCTTCTCTGAGTACCACTCGATCTGCTGCCAATTCACTCCATTTTGCAGTCACTAGGAGTGCAAAGGAACCTATCTGAAAGATGTAACTGTTTGCCAGAAATCATTTACAGTAATAATGAAATTACAGTTTGTCTAACCTGCTTTCTTTTGTAGTCAGAACAGTGTCTGCCTAGTTCCCCATTCTGGTTTTGAACTGCTGAACTGGACCAATCAGTGTGGGTAGCTAGCTCTAAAATGGTGCCTTGACCAATCAGAACTTGGACTCATAATCTGAGCCAGCCACAAGAGGATTATATGGGCAGTGACTCTGGGAGATGTAGTTTAGACTTCAGTGCCTTTTTGGACCAACAGCAGCAGTCTATTGTGAGTGACAGCCAATCCAGTCAAGAACTGGGAGGAACTCAAAGGAAGTGCCGGTTTTGTCGGTTGGAGTTTCAGTTGAGCTTTGGCAGTGAAGAAGGAAGGAGCCTGTGCTTTTCAGTGTGCAGTTTTAGTCAAAAACGTGTAAGGCCCAGAGTTCCGGTCTGCAGCTTGTGTAACAGCTTGTTAGGACTGAACTCGCCCTGTGAAAAGAATCAAAGGATCTCTGAAGAGAGAACCAGGCTCACCCTGTAGAAGACTGGAGGAATTGCTGAAAATTGCACTCGGTCTGTCAGGAACTGAATCTGCTGTGTGTTCTCCCGGTATTGTGCAGTAATTGCGATCGGGATACGGATGCAGCCTGCCTGGTATAGTGCTTCTTTTATATGGATGTGTGAAGAGGTTTGTGTACCTCAAGTGAGCCCTGCTGACATTGAAGGACCCTATCTTATTTGGAGGTCGTGAGTACTAATTCAGGGTCGCTCCCTGTTGAATTGCCACATTAAATCCAAATGCAATTACTGTACTGCTGACTGTTTAATTCTCTTGTTCTCTGTGTGAAAGGGCCCTACCAGCTGCCACGGTTTGGACTAGCCACTAGGGCTTGGGTACCCAGGACAGTAACTGATAGGGATAGGCCTGTGCACAGAGCCATAGTAGATTATTAGAGTGATAAGCTAATTAACCTGATTTCCCCTGTCCTTGTTATATCCCCTAAATAAATCAGAGCTGCTTGTTTCAGCAAAGTTATACTGCCTGAGGTATTTGTCTATGTTAAAGTACTGTACTGTGATTGTTGCACTGTATCTCATTTCACAGGAGGTCCCAGTGCGGAACCAGACCTGGGGTAAGTGTATACTGTGAAGTAATTTGATATATTGTGTGGGCCACTAGTGGGAAGAAAGGGGGGTTGCAGTGTCCCAGAGGGCTGTGACCAAGTTAGTTTAACTATTGCAAACCCTGACCTCTGGGTGGAGGCACCCGCCATTGGATCCAGGCCCCTCAACCTGTTAGTGGCAAATCAGGCAGGGGTAGTAGCCCCTGGGATAGCGCCATCTAGGGGTTACAAAAGAAAGACAGGAGACAGAAGGTGGTGGTAAACTGCAGTCACTTGGAGGATGGGAGAGTGACCAGCATGTCTTTACATGTGACACTGCTGAGGAACTGAAGGGGAAGGTGTCTCTCTTTGCAGATGACACAAAAATCTGCAACATGGTAGACACTCAGGCGAGGGTGGAGAGAATGTAAAGGGATGTGGAGAAATGGTCTAGGGAGTGGCAGTTGGGTTTCAATGCCAAGAAGTGTGAAGTCATGCACCTAGGGAGGAGAAACCCAGGGGCTGAATATAAGATGGGGAGGAGGGGGTTCTTACAGTTATCAAGCAGGGAGAAGGACCTTGGGGTGATCATATTTGATGATCTCAAGGTGACAGGGGAGAAGGCAAGGCGAGCTGGATGATGGGAAGCATAAGGAGGTGCTCTCTAGCAGAAGGGAGGTGGTGTTGCCTCTATCGCTCACTTGTGAGACCCCACCTGGCATACTGTGTCTAGTTCAGGAGGCCACGCCTCCGCAAGGACATCAATAGGGTGGTAGTGGCCCAGAGGAAGGCTACTAAAATGGTGCAGGGACTGCAGGAGAAACTATATGAGGAGAGGATGCAAGAACTCACCATGTACTCCCTGTCGGAGAGTAAAGCGAGAGGTGGCATAATAGAGTACAGTTGCATAAGAACTTACTGTAACAGTAGATCTTTGAGAGAATCTCTTGCAGCAGGTCACACTTATAAGAATGTTCCAGCCGCAGGCATTACTTCCATCTGGATGATTTGTTAGCAGTCGACCTAGGACTGCCCCTGACGACACCACGTGTTGTGTCCTGGAACATATAAAAGGGGGCGGTCCCAGATGCTCCTCGGTTCTTTTCTACTTTATGGTTTAAAGGCTTATGGTTTTATTGTTCATTGATTTGTTTTTGTCTGTTTTTATAATATTGATTTCTGCATTTTTATCGTATTTATTTTATTGGAATGCGCCTTGAAATTGGAAAGGCGCAAAATAAATGAAAGTATTATTATTATTACCTCAGTGACTGCATATAAGGATGAGAGTCAACAGGCCCCCAAGGAGGAATAGGAAGCCCCTAAACATGTTTTGTAGAGAGTAGGAGCATATCACCCTCCTGAAGCAGGAAGCAAGAGGGATGGAGGGGTAGCACGACCTGCTGCAAGAGATTCTCTCGAAGATCTACTGTTATGGAAAGCTCTTATGCAACTGTACTATCTTCTTCGAGGAACTCTCTTGCAGCAGGTCGCTCTTATAGGAATAAGTCCCCAGTAGTTGGGAAGCAAATGGGGAGGAGGCAGCAAGAGAGAAATAAGAATTTAGGACAACAGTCCCTGAAGTACAGCCCAGTTGAAACTGGCTTGCTTTTTGGATGCAATGTCCAAGCAGTAATGTTTACTTTTTGTTTAGTGAACATATGTACAGTGGACCAGGTAGCCGCTTCACAAATTTCAGTTGCCAAAACGCCTCTAAAACTCGCCATAAGGCCGCCATGCCTCTTGTGGAGTGAGGCTTTATCACCCCGGGAGTGGCTTATTGTATTTTGTTATAACAAAAAGTAATGCAGTTGGCCAACCAAGTGGACAAGCACTGCTTAGAAGCTAGAATGTCCTCTTTTCCAGGGGCGAAAGAAACAAAAAGTTGCTCTGATTTGGGCAATTCCTTGGTGCAAAGATAATATCATAAATTTCTATGTACATCTAATGTATGGAGCAGGGACTCTCCTGGATTAGTAGGCTCTGCATAATACACAGACAAATGTATGGTTTGATTCAAAGTAAATTCTGATACCACTTTTGGAAGAAATGTAGGATTCATACATAATTACACCCTGTCCTTGTGAAAATTCAGGTAGGGCTCTTTGCACATCAGTGCATGCAACTGGAAATGTGTCTACCAGATGTAACTGCAACTAAAAAGAGAGTTTTCCAGGAGAGAAAGTGCAATTCACATGAGGCTGTCGGTTCAAAAGGACGTAACGTAAGTTTTTCGAGAACAAAATTCAAGTCCCAAGGAGGGACTGGGTCCCGAATAGGGGTCCAGAGATGAAGGATACCTTTTAAAAACCCTCACTGTCCACCTACCATACTCTCGACGGGACGGTCCTTAAGGACATCTCCTCATTCAGATACCAGGGGGTTTGGCTTGACCAACAACTAACCTTCTCTGGTCATGTGGACGCCATCCTAAAAAAACTGTGCCCCTAGCTAGGCGCTCTATACAAGAACCGGAATTGCATTCCTCTCCTGGCAAGGCACGAATTTGTACAGAAGATGATCCTTCCCATCCTTGACTACTGTGATGCATGCAATCTAGTGTCGCTCCCAAGACCTCCCTAGCCAGACTGGACACGCTCTTCAACTCCTTCTGCCGCTTTGCCTTGGATGCTCCTCCCCTTACCCAAAACTGTCAACTCTACCACTCTCTGGCCTTCCCCTCACTAGAAAATAGGCGCCTCCAACATAGTGCTAAGTTCCTCTCCAAATTTTGGTTTGGCTCACTCCCTATCTCTGCTCCTCTTTAACTGTCCCCTCTCCCCCAGCTCACTCACTTAGGTCCTATGACTCTCGCTTCCTTTGGTATTGCATGCTGCACATCTGCTGCTGGTCAGGCCACCTTCTCATATCATTTCCCCAAATTGTGGAACTCTTTCCCCTCCCAAATTTGCTACTCTTCTGACCCTCATCTATCTCCTTTGCACTGTGGAATTTTGTCTCTGTAAACTGTAATTGTAACTGACCTTTCTTTGCTGCCTCACTTATACTCACTATCTAACTAACCAACTTGCACTAGCTATCCTGCCCTCTGAAAATTAAATATTGTAGTACTGTTGCTCTACTTACTGACTGTAACCGTACTATGTGCCGGTTTTAGATACTATGTAATTAGTTCTGTCTGTTACTCAACATGTATATATATATATATATATATAGCTATGTAAATTGTTGTTATTTAATGTGCTGTACGTTATTCCTGATGTGCTGACTCCAACTCCCCTTCCCCCAGGACACACTGTGAGACGAGCAACTTGTTGCTTGGTGTGCCCTTCCTGGTGAAACTCTTAAATAAATAAGTAAAAAGGTTTTCATCATTTGCAGTTGTGTCAAAGGTTTGTCTTTCACGAAAATATGGAAAGTTGAAATAGCCAATAAATGACCTTGACGGAGGAGTATTTGAAGCCGCCATCAGACAGGGAGAGTAAATAATCCAGCAAGCGTTGTGGTGGACAAGTGTACAGATCTAAATCCTGATCTTTAGCCCAGATTGAAAAACCTCTTCCATTTCGAAACTGAGAAGAGAATAGGAAGATTGGGTAGACAGCTTACCGGCCGCTTGTAGAGCCTCCGCTACTCACGGGGAGACCTGAAACCTGGAGAGAACTATGTCCTCAGGAGACAGGCATGCAGATGCAAGGAGCAAAGGCTGGAATAAACACAGGTACCCCCAGCCTGTGTTAGCAGGGCAGGGCAGGGCAACTGAGAAGAGGAAGAGGTCCAAGACAGTCAATTGCTGTAACAATGGGGACCAGACTTGTCTTGGCCATAGAGGCATGATGAGGATCATGGAAACCTTGTTCCTGAGAAGTCTGAGTAGACCCCTCTGTATAAGAGGGAGGGAAGGGAAGGGAAAGCATAAAGAAATCTTCCTGTCCAGGAACGAGATAATGTGTCCAGCCATAAAGTTCAAGGACCTGGCTCTAACGAGCAACAGTGGGCCAGTCTGGCGTTGTGTGGAGAGGCTAACTAGTCCACATCTGGTCGACCCCACTGGAGGAATATGTCTTCCAGAACTTCCTGGAGAAATCTCCCATTCGTGTTTCTGAATTTTGGATCTGCTTAGTGTCTACTCGAGTGTTTGTGACACCCGGGACATAAACTGCCAGTAGATGCATCCTTCTTTGAATCACTCAATACCACACTCTCATTGATTCCCTGCACAGGGGGGTAAGAATGGGTGCCTCCTTGCTTTTCAGGTAACGAACAACTGCTGAGGTGTCGGATTGAATCTGTAGACAACCCTGGGGAAGAAGGGCCTACAAATCCTGTAGGACGTACAGGACTGCCCTCATCTCAAGGATGCTGATGTGTAAGCATGCTTCCAGAATATTCCAGTTTCCTTGGGTTTGAACATCAGCCAGATGGGCTCCCCAACTGTGGGGGAGGCATCGGTGGTCAGAATGAGGAAAGGAATAGGAGAGTGGAATTGGACCCCGTACAGAAGGTGATCCAGAGACATCCACCATTGCAGTTTGTGAATTACTGGGGATGAAAGAAAAAATTACTCACCTTAGTAATGTTGTTTCTTCTAATGTAATCTTGCTATAATATGACATATGCAGTGAGTCCCAACCTTCGAACTGCTCCGGAGGTGAAAGAGTTAACTTTCCATGCCAGGCATGGAACGCAGAGCTCGAGCTCGGTTGAAACTCTGTCAGTTGTTCTTCAAACTCAAACCGTCAGATCTTTATGAGCTAAACTCACTGAGGTCCTGTGTGGAAGCAGTAAACCTACACTAGCCAACTGGCTACTAAACATAAAAACACATTTTTTGGTCCCAAAACAAAGACTCAAGTCAGGAGACCCAAAAAATACAAACACAACACCAAGTCACCCCAAAGAAAAAGGGGGTGAAAATAACAAGGTGGGCATCTACTAAGTGCCAACACTGCACTGCCCACCCAAATCCCAAAAACAGAGGTTCTGAGAGGGGCAGGCAGGGGAGGTCATAATATAGCAAGACTCCATTAGAAGAAACAACATTACTAAGGTGAGTAATTTTTTCTTCAAACAACATGAAGTCTTGCTATATTATGACATATGCAGACTACACAGCAGTACTTCCATGAAGGAGGGACAGAACCTACTTAGGAAATAGGCTCTGAAGCACAGCTGTGCCAAACCGAGCATCACTCCTACCCTGGATGTCCAGGGAGTAATGCTTGGTAAAAGTGTGAACTGTTTTCCAGGTAGCTGCTTGACATATCTCTAGAATAGGGATGTCCCTGGCAGCAGCCAGGGAAGCAGCTCTACCTCTGGTAGAGTGAGCCCTCAGGCCTGAGGGAGGAACCTTACCCAGCTTTTCATAACAGAACTGGATACAAGAGACAATTCACCTGGCAATGGATCTTTTAGTGGCAGGTTTCCCTTTACCAACCTCAGCATAAGTGAGGAACAGTTGGAAGGAGTCAAACCTGTGACCCTTGGTACGCTCTATGTAGTAACTAAGGGCTCTCTTCACATCTAAGCTGTGCAGCCTCCTCTCGCCAGAGGAGGAATGGTCAGTGAAGTACACTGGAAGAGATATAGATTGATTAAGGTGGAAATCTGAAACCACCTTAGGCAGGAACTTCCTGTTAGTCCTGAGGACCACCTTATCTCTATGAAAGGAGATAAAATCAGACTCCATTGACAAAGCTTGTAATTCACTTATGCGTCTGGCAGAAGTGATAGTATACCAAGCACAGTCTTCCAAGTCAAGAACTTGGCTCTGCTGAAGACAAAGGCTCAAGGGGGTTGCATAAGCTGAGCAATGCAAACGTTAAAGATCCCAGGTGGGCAGGGTCCCTGAATGGAGGGTTAGTGTGAAGCAATCCCTTAAAAACTTGGAAAATACAGGATGAGCTGAAAGAGAAGAGGGTTTACCTGCTGAAATAAAAGCAGACACAGCTGCCAAATGTACCTTTAGGGTAGCTGGTCTCAGCCCCAAGGCATTTAAATGGACCATGTAATCCAGGACTGTGGGTAAATCAGCAGATTCTGGGGAAATATGCTTCCCAGAGCACCATATGGAAAACCACTTCCATTTGGAATTATAGGTAGCTCTGGTGGAAGGCTTCCTAGAAGCCTTTAGTATATCCATTACACCGTGGGAGAGGTGTAGATCAGAAAACTCTAACTCTTCAAGAGCCAGGCCTTGAGATTGAGAGATTTGAGGTTCGGGTACCAAACCCTCCCCTGAGCACAGGTTAACAGGTTGTGATTCCTGGGAAGACACAGGGGAAGATGGACTGCTAAGGACAGTAGGAGTGGATACCAGGGTTGTCTGGCCCAATCTGGGGCAATCAGGATCATCTTGCAGGATTGAGATCTGATTTTGACTAACACTTTGAACAGGAGAGGGAAGGGGGGGAAGCACAGAGAAACTTCCCTTCCCAATTGAGGACTAAGGCATCCAGAGGGACTGAGCCTAACACTGGGGGCCTGCAGCAAAAAAGGGGAAGTTGGTGATTGTCTGGGGCTGCAAAAAGATCTATCTGCCTGGGTGCCCCATCTGGCAAATATCACCTCCAGGACCAGGGGGTCCAGTGACCATTCGTGATGGCCCTGGGAAATCCTACTGAGAGCATCTGCTAGGACATTGTCCTTGCCTGGGAGGTGAACTGCTGTAAGGGAGGTGTTCGGGGAGTAAGCTAGATACCACAACTTCATTGCTTTGGTGCACAAGGCCGTAGACTGAGTGCCCCCTTGCTTGTTGATGTACCACATTGTGGTGGTGGTGTCTGTTCTGACCTGTACAACTTTGTTCCGAACAGATTTTGAAAAAACTTGCAGTGCTAGAAAAACTGCTCTGAGTTCCAACAGGTTGATGTGGAGCAGAGATTCCTGAGGGGACCACACTCCCTGGGTAGTGAGTTCGCCCATGTGAGCTCCCCACCCCAAGAGGATGCATCTGTAGTAAGGATTAAAGAGTAAGACTGGTGACAAAGGAACCCTCGTCTCAGATTGCTCTGATCCTACCACCACTGTAGGGCCTGGATCAGGGTTCAGTCACTGGGATCAATTTGGTTAGAGGGTCTTTCCTTTGAGACCAAAAAGGCTCTCAAATGGAACTGGATGTCCCTCATCTGAAATCTTGCTCCCTGCACCACTGCTGCAGAAGCAGCCATGTGCCCAGGAGCTGTAGAAATGCCTTGCTGGTCGAGAGACCTGCGAGGTGAAGGAGGAGGCCAGAGAGACCAGGGTCCTTGCCTTGTCCAAAGGAAGGAAGGCTCTGGCTTCCTCTGTGTTCAGCTCTGCGCCTATGAAGGTGAGGAGCTGGACAGGTTCTAGAACTGACTTTGAAAGATTCAGAAGAAAACCTAGAGAGGTGAGCAGTTGCTGAGTTACCTGTAAATGTAACTTGACTTGGTCTGGAGAATGGCCTACTATGAGCCAGTTGTCCAGGTAAGGGAAGATGGCAATTGTTTGCCTTCTTAGGGCAGCAACTGCTACTGCCAGGCATTTTGTGAATACCCTTGGAGCAGAGGTGAGGCCAAAGGGCATTGCTCTGAACTGGTAATGAATGGCCTGAGGGCAGCTCGAACCTGAGTTACTTTCGATGGGAGCTTCTGATGAGAATATGGAAGTAGGCATCCTTGAGGTCCAGGGACGCTAGCCAGTCCCCTGGCCTTAGAGAGGGTAGAATAATTCCCAGAGTCACCATTCTGAATTTTGGTTTTAAAAGGTCCTTGTTTAAATATCTGAGATCCAGGATGGGCCACCATTCTCCTGTCTTTTTTGGGGTAAGGAAGTACCTGGAGTACAACCCTTTGCCCTGGTGTAGGGGTGGAACCCTTTCCACAGCTCTGAGAGCCAGGAGGGAAGAGACCTCTGCCTCTAGGACAAGTGCCTCTGATGGATTTGCAGGTGGAGAGGATCTGGTTCTCATCTTTGGAAATTTTTGAAGCTGAGAACCAGTCCCTGGCTACCTCAGGACCCACTTGTCTGATGTTAGAGACTTCCAGTCCTGGACAAAGTAAGCCAGTCTGCCCCTACTGGTAGCTGAAGTCAGCCTAGCAGCCCCATCAGGGTGCCTGTTTGGCAGGGCTTTGGGCTGAGGGTGAAGCAGGCCTGCTTGCACCCGTCTGCTCTCCCTCTAAAGAACCCCCTCTGGGCATAGGCAGAAGAGGAGGCCTGGGCTTGGTAAAAAGGCCTATGAAAAGGCCTGCCCCTGCCCCTGGAAAGCTGCCTTTGAGGAGTGGCCTGCCTTTCCTTGGCCTGTGCACTCCTATAGGTGGTCCTATACTCATCCATTTTCTTCATGTAATTCTCTGTCTGCTCCCCAAACAGAGAATTACCCACAACAGGAAAATCCATGGCCTTAGTCTGGGTATCCTGTGACAGGCTAGTACATCTGAGCCAAGCCATTCTGCGAAGTGCCACAGATGTAGCCATTACTCTTGATGACACATCATTTGAGTCCACTGCAGCATGGAATTGCACCTTGGATGCCTCAATACCATCAGCAGCCACCTGCTCCAGCTCCTTGGCAAGCTGGCCAGGGACCTGTTTTGCTAGAGCCATAACAGTATCCCATCTGGATTTCTGATATCTAGCAACATAAGCCATATAATTTGCCTGTCTGAGTCCCAAGGATGCTGCCATGTACTGTTTCTTTGCCATGGCATCAATCCTCTTGGAGTCCGTGTCCGGGGGGTGTGAAGCCAAGGGAATATTTGCCTTGTCACAGGCTGCAGCCTGCACTACCCCAACATGGCTGCACTGTTGTGTAAGGAACTCCGTATCAGAGCTTGACAATGTGTACCTCTTATCCATTCTCTTATCAACAGGAGGTATAGTGTGAGGAGCTTTTAGAATTTTAAGTGTCTGTTTCCTAAAAGATTTATGCAAAGGAACAGACAGCCTCCTTGACTCTGGGATATCCATCATTTACACATAGTCAGGCTCCTCTTGATCATCCACAGCCTCCTCCATAGGGAGCTGGAGGGTTTCAGCCACTTCCTTATAAAACATAAAATGAGAAGGGGACTCAGAAACCCTAGGAGGAGACACTCCTAAAGGTCTGTCTGGGGAGATGTCCGGGTCAATGGGCACATCCAGACTTTCATATCCACATTCACATTCACTCTCCTCATACTCCTCTTCCCCCTCCTCCGGTTCATAATATTCCTCTACATCATACTCTTGAACCGGTGGAACCGGCGAACAGGACGCTTACCTGATAGTGCGGTTCGGTCGGAACGAGAAAGCAACTGGACAATTTTAATCGCTTGGCTATTTCTTCAGCGGTTGGAGAGAAAGTTTTGGCTCCACACCAGCTGATTTCCTAGTCCTTTTTGCTGGAACCGACTCCTCGGAGTCGGATCTCCTTGCCGAAAGTCTCGCCCTGGTCAGAGGGCACTCCCTCCGGTTCGGTTGGAACCGAATGGGGCTGGCCATCCGGTTCAGCCGACTTTTTGGCCTCCCTTTCCCTGAGCCTACCAACTCTCTTTTCTAGGGTAGCTGCAGGAAGATTTTTACAAATCTGGCAGTCTGCATTGAGGTGGTCAAACCCCAGACAATAAACACAGGTGGTGTGGGGGTCAGCCTTGGCAAAGACTTCCCCACAGACACTGTAGTGTTGAAACCCAGTGGGCCGGGTTTTTCTTTTGGGTTTCTCAGACACAGTGCCAGTCCTAACCAAACTTACCCATTTATGGCAATCCGCCAGGTAAGACCCTCTTATCGGTTCCCAACTGTGTCACGTGTCGTGGAAAAAAACGTAATAAAATCCGTTTTTTAGAACCGATAAGAACCGGTAACCACACTCTAAATGACAGATAAATATATTTTAAACAACTTGATCGGTTCAAACCGAACCGATAAACCGTTTACAAGTTCCACACAGAATAGAAATCAATGTAAAACTTATCTAGTACTCACAATACCACAGACAGAGTCTGAACCGACAGGTTGCGGTTTAATTTCAGTCAAAAACAGAGAAAAACAATACTTTAACCGACAAAATGAACCAAGCAGAAGGAGAAATCTCCGGAGCGACTGTTCAGTGAGGCGGAGTAAAGAATCTGACGGTTTGAGTTTGAAGAACAACAGACAGAGTTTCAACCGAGCTCGAGCTCTGCGTTCCATGCCTGGCATGGAAAGTTAACTCTTTCACCTCCGGAGCAGTTCGAAGGTTGGGACTCACTGCATATGTCATAATATAGCAAGACTTCATGTTGTTTGAATCACAACTTGTGCTTCGAAACTGTTTGTTCTTTGGTCACATTGGACTCTAGTGTCCACTGAAGAACTCTCATGTGTAGTCTTGCATGAGGGATGGTCAAAATGGCCTCTGCCATATTACCGAGGAGGCGGAGGTAGTCCCAAGCTGAGACATAGCAACCGGCGCTCATCTGAAATGCCAGCATAATCAGTTTGTCCGCTCGGTCCCTGGGTAGGAAGACTAACTTCCTGGAAATATCTAGAATAGTCCCTATGTATTGAAGACACTGGGTATGATCCATTTTGGACTTTGGTATGTTGATCGTGATTCTTACAGAGGAAAACATCTGAAGAGTTTGGGATGATGTTGATGCCAGCTGACCACTGGATGGAGCCTTTAGAAGCCAATTGTCCAGGTAAGGAAAGACGCAGAGACCTTTCCTGCGGAAAGCAAAGGCCACCACTGCAAGGCACTTCGTGAAAACTTGGGGGGCCGAGGACAGACTTAAAGGAAGGACTCTGAACTGATAATGATGGCCCTGAAAACAGAAGCGGAGAACCCGCCTGTGTGCAGGGTGAATCATGATACGGAGGTAGGTATCCTTCATATCCAGAGAACAAACCCAATCCCCCCTGTTCAGAAGAGGCAGGAGTTTTTGAAGGGTTACCATTCTGAACCTTTTGTACTCTATATAGAGATTGATGATCCTGAGATCCAGAATGGGCCGCATATCTCCCGTCCATTTTGGGACCAGAAAAAAAAATGGGAGTAGAAGCACCTGCCTCTCTGAAGAAGGGGAACAGGTTCTATTGCATTTTTTGTCAGAAAGGCTTGTATTTCCTTTGCCAGTACTGATTCCCGGTCGGGAAGGGGGGGAGTGATGAGAAGCCCTGGGGGCATAAGGGGCGCAATATCTCTTAACTCCAAGGTGTGACCTGACTGTATCAACTGAAGGACCCAGACGTCCGAGGTTATATTTTACCAACTTTGGCGATGTAGGGAGAATTTGCTCCCGACAGCCGTGGGACAGGCCTCTAATCCCAAGGGCGAGGAAGGACCTTCGGGCAGTAGGCTGTCCTGGTTGGAGAACAGAAGGGACATAACGGGTTGCCTTTGGATTGGCTTGCGGTCCTGGCAAGGAAACTTGAAGTTTCCTTTTATTATTGGGCTGCTGTCTGGGAGCAGACCATTGACTGTTGGCAGGCCTGTAAAAATGACCCTTATAATAAGGTTTGGACTGGGTATGATAAAGAGAGCATTCCGATTGTAAGGTATAACCGGAGGCTTGTAGGGATGTCAGTGTGTCCTGGGTTTGAGGCCCAAACAGCTTGTCACCTTTAAAAGGTGCATTTAGGATGGACTGCTGGAAATCCGGGGCAAACCCAGAAACCCTGAGCCAGCCATGCCTTCTTAGACAAATATCTGCTGATGAAGCTCTTACTGTGGAGTCAACAGCATCATAGGCCACCCTCAACAGGTGATGGCCAACAGCCGAGACAGTACTTAATTTTGTAATAAGGTCCTGTTTAAGAGCAGCAACTGGGAGAGATTGGATGGAGGACTGAGTCGCCTTCAAAATTTTCTCCTGATATTTGAGTAGATGACCCATATAGTTCAGGATTCTGAGAGACATAGTGGAGGAAGTGTACACCCTTTTCCCCCTCATCACATCAAGCTTTAGGGATTCCTTATCCGGAGGCTGGGCGCTAAGATGTTTTGGTCATACTGACCTATCATGAGCCTTATTAATGACCACAGAGTCCGCTTGTGGTGGGGATGTAAAATAAGGATGATCCAATGGGGCCTGGTAGGTCCTGTCAGCCTTATAAGGAGCTGAGGGGACAGTAAAGGGCCGTTGCCAAGCAGCCATGATTGCATCTTCATAGGCGTCTAATGGGGGGGGGGGGATGACCAGGGAAGGGCAGTGTGGAAGACCCAAATAACTGGCCAATTTCTGCCTGGAGGCATTTTGTTCCATCTCCTGGAAACCAAAAGTCTTCTGGAGATGTAACATAATATCAGAAAAACTAGGATCATCAGGAGGGGCACATGGAAGGGCAGGAAGAGGATCATCCTGGATGGATGATGCCGAAGAAACAAAGGGAACATTGGCTCTTGATTCAGATCATCCTGATCCTCCACATCCCACTCCTGTAAATAAGAGTCCTCCATGTCAAGGTCCCGGCTAATGGGACCAGAAGCCAGAGAAGAGCTGGCAGTTCTAGAGACGGAGGAGCATCTAGAAGGCACAGAGACCAGTACCGAACAGACACCCTCTTGGGGGGGGAGGGGGGACTTCATGAGGTCTAAAATAGTATGGATCAAAGCTTGGACACCCACCATAGCAAGCTGAGGAGAAGTAGTAACTGGTGTAGTATGAACCAATTGTACAGGCACAATAGAAGAGATTGGATTTGGGTGAGGTACCAATCTAGCCATCGACAAAGGGTGCACAAAACTACCCAGGACCGTCAAAGGAAGGGCTGTTGATGAAAGGATCAGAATGTCTGGACTAGCCATAGTAGGAAGGGCTATCGATGAACCCAAGAGAGTCATCAATGGACGATAATGAGATCCCTGTGATGGGGTGGCAGCGATGGAAGTTGCAACATAGGAATACCCGAAGAACTCTCTGATGGAGGGTACGTTGATGAGTGGGCAGAAGGGCCGGAGGTTGTTGATGGAGTAGAAGATGACATTGCAGCAGCCTCTGAAAGGGCTGCCAAAACTACTTTTGTTTTAAGCAGTTTCTGCTTCCTAGAGTGGGAGGAACAAGGCAGTCCAGTCATCGATGGACAGAAGACAGGACTAGTATGTTTTACTCTTGCTAGAGTGTTTCTTACGTTTCTCCTGAGTGTCAGCCTGTGCCATCGACAAGTGGTCCCAACCAGAATGGTGGGACCCAGAGGAGGAGGACTCCCTCCTGGACTTCAAACGATGTTCCTGTTCCAGAAGGTCAACTTTTTGCTCTATGAGATATTCTCGAAGCTGCTGAAGTCATCGTTTGGTGGCCTTATTAAATCGCTGGCACAAGACACAAGGACAAGCATTGTGCACGAGATGCAAACACCTGGCACAGACTTCATGTAGGTCCTCAGTCGTGATTTTCTGGCCACAAGCACACTTTGGGAACAGACACTCTGAAGATGACATGGGGAAAGCAATGCAATGAAACTGGGAATGCCATGAGGAAATGGTCAGTGAACTTTTTATTATCGACTGAAACTAGACTCTGGATGAAGAATGTGTAGCATGCAGGTCGTGGTTAGAAAAGAACTGAGGAGCACCTGGGACTGCCCCCTTTATACGTAACAGGACACAGCATGTGGTGTTGGGGGCAGTCCCAAGTCAACTGCAGACAAATCATCTGGATGTAAATGATGCCTGTGGCTGGAACATTCCTATAAGTGTGACCTGCTGCAAGAGATTTCCTCAAGGAAGATCTTTAAGTACCTCACTGGGGTGAACAAGGTACAAGAGGGCACTCTCTTTCATATGAAGAAAATCACCAGAACACGGAGTCATGCTACGAAGCTTGGGGGTTAAGAAGGATATGAGAAAATACTTGTTTACAGAAAGGGTGGTGGATGCCTGGAACAACCTGCCAGAAGAGGTGGTAGGGGTGAAAACAGTGGGGAGCTTCAAACATGTGTGGGATAGGCACATGGGTATAATAAATGGAGGCAAGGAAGGAGGAAGGGACACCTGTGACCAAACAGGGTCCAGGGTGTAGTGTTGGGCAGGGGAAATAAGTTCGACTAGACAGGCCTACCAGTCCTTTTCTGCCGATACATTCTATGATTCTATCAGACCATCACAATTCATTACAAACAGACCACTTAACAGTCCTCAGGTGAAAATGGCTTTTGGCCACTACTGACCAGGGCTAGATCTGAACCAGCGACACAGAAGTGAAAGACACTTTAACCTGCTACCAATTCACTGATGCATTCAGTTCTCCAGCCTGAACATTTTTTGTTGTGTACGTGATAGTTTTTCTCTAACTGGCACCACTGGGTACCTGGAGTGCATCTTTGTTTTCTGCAATCTGCAGTCATGTATCATTGAGTAGAGTGAATCTTAAGTTCCACACATGCATGTGCCACATGTAGCCTCAAATCAAAGGCCAAAATTTGCAACTGTCACTTTAGGTAGGTGGTATTTATTGGTGTGGGCATTATGTGTTGCATCCTCCTGATGACGCACAAGTAGTGCGAAACCGGTCGAGGCTGTTGGTCCTGAGCTGCTGGGCAACTGGTTTCTAAGCTTTTAAGCTTTTAACTTTAAATAAATTGCTTCCGAATACCTGCGCTGCCTTTGTTTTACTTTCGGCAGTCATGTATCATTGACTGTGTAAATGTCAGCCATCTTGGGAAGGACCCTACTGCAAACAGTCCACTGGGCTTAACAGGTCATCTTGTAAAAATATCTTTATATAAATAAACTGTCCCCAAGTCAAGTCGCTATATAGGTTTCCACTACTGCACTCCCAGTGTATTTGAGTGACTAGGGATAGGTGAGTCTGAGAAATAAGCTATTACCTCATCCCTGGAGACAGAGCTAATTTCTGCAGCCAGTGACTCAGAGAAGGATGGAGAGAAAAGATTTTTGGCTCCCTGGATGCTCAGATTTATGATTTGTCCATTCAGTTCATCGTTCTGCTCCTTCAAAGCTTGGTTGTCCTGCAGGGTGGAAAACAAGGTTAGATTTTATTAGTTCTGGCACATGCACTTTAAGGTTTAATAAAGAAGCAGATCAGACAGAGCAATGGTTTCACCCATTTCAGCACTGGTCTGGATGTCCAAACGCTATGTGGATCCAAATTAGTTCAATTTGTGTTTTTGTCCCTAAATTGTACAAGTGTAGACACGTACAGTGCATTTTCTCTGCCTTCTCCCCCTTAACAAACAAAGTTGCTGTTAGTGGTTTATGGGCTTACTCACCCCGTTGACATTAAAAGTTAATGCCTTTGTAGCAGGCATTGTGTAAATGAGTTAGAAACATAGACTTTGTCGGCAGATAAGGACCGCATGGCCCATCTAGTCTGCCCAATTCCCTACCTACAGGATAGGCCGCAGATCCTAGTTAACCAACAGCCTATTTCTTCCTACCCCCATAAGAATTGCCTTATGTCTGTCCCATGCATTCTTGAATTCTCCCACAGTTTTAGACCCCACAACCTCCTCAGGAAGGCTGTTCCATGCATCCACTACCCTCTCTGTGAAATAATACTTCCTCACATTGCCCCTGAACCGCACCCCTTCTATCTTTAAATTGTGTCCCCTTGTTCTTGCATGTCTCTTTTTCTGAAAGATGCTACCCTCTTGGACTTTGTTGACTCCACTGAGGTACTTAAAAGTTTCTATCATGTCCCCGTCTCCCTTCTTTCCTCAGGGGTATACAAATTAAGCTCCTTTAGTCTCTCTTCATACGGCTTCGCTTTCAGACTCTGCACCATTTTAGTTGCCCTCCTCTGGACTGCCTCTATTCTGTCTATGTCCTTGTGGAGATGGGGGTCTCCAGAACTGGAAGCAGTACTCCAAATGGGGTCTCACCAACTGTCTGTACAGAGGGATAACAACTTCCTGTTTTCTGCTGGTGATGCCTCTCCCTATGCATCCCAGTATACCCCCAGCCCTCCCTACTGCCTTCTCACATTGCTTGCTAACCTTAAGGTCATCTGATATGATTACCCCCAGGTCCCTTTCTTTTCTGTTATTTACTACCTCCCCCATTGTGTATTCTTCCCTAGGTTCTTGTTTCCCAGGTGCATTATTTGCACTTCTTTGCATTGAATTCTAGCTGCCATACTTCAGACCATTCCTCCAACCATGCCAAGTCCCTTCTCATCCTTTCCACGCTCCTTGTGTATCAACCCTGTTGCAGATCTTTGTGTCATCTGCAAAGAGGCATACTTTCCTTCAGTCCTCTGCAATGTCCACTTATGAAGACATTAAAAAGGACTGGACCCAATACTGAACCCTGCGTACCCCACTAGTAACCTCTTCTTCAGAGTGGACTCCATTTATAATTACCTTCTGTGTACTGTTGTCCAGCCAATGTTTTACTCAGGCTACCACCCTGGGACCCACTCCCAGGCTGGTTAATTTGACTATTAATCTTTTGTGTGGGACTGTGTTAAATGCCTTGCTAAAGTCTAGGCAGGCCATGTCCATAGCCCTTCCCTGGTCTACTACTTTGCTCACCCAGTCAAAGAAATCTATTAGATTCGTCCGCCATGACCTTCCCGCTATGAACCCATGCTGCCTTGGGTCCTGTGCCCCACTGGCCTCTAAGTACGCAACTATTCTTTCCTTCAGAAGTGACTCCATCACTTTCCCTACCACAGAGGTCAAACTGACAGGTCTGTAGTTGGGTCTGTAGTTTCCTGCCTCTGTCTTGGTCCCACTTTTGTGAAGGGGAATCACATCCGCCCTCCTCCAGTCGTCGGGTACCACACCATCCTCCCATGATTTATTAAAAAGAGTAGCCAGTGGTTTCACTAGTTCTCCCCTTAATTCTTTTAGAATTCTGGGGTGAATTCCATCAGGCCCCATTGCTTTGTCCACCTTCAGTTTTAGGAGTTCTTGCAGATCCCTTTCTTCTGTGAAAGGACTGGGATCGACCCTCCTATCAAGAGTGCTTCTGTTAACTGGATTAGGCACTTCCCCCTCCTCTTTTGTGAATACTGAGAAGAAATATTCGTTCAGTATTCCTGCTTTTTGACTGTCCCCCTCTGCCCACCCACCGTTCATTCTATTCAGCCTCACTATCCCTCCCTTTGTCTTTCTACGCTCGCTGATACACCTATAAAAGGTTTTATCCCCCTTTTTAACCGAGTTGGCTATCTTTTCCTCAGTTTGGGCCTTTGCTATTCTGACTTCCCTCCCTGCTTCCTTCTGCCTTAACTGGTACAGCTCTCTGTCCTGCTCCTTCTGTGTTTCCTTATACTTCCAGAATGCTATCTTTTTTTTCCCTGACTGTCACAGCCACCTCTTTTGAGAACCATAGTGGCTTTTTCTTTCGTTTTGATTTGTTTATTTGCTTCACACAAAGGTTTGTTGCCTCTGTGATGGCAGTTTTGATGATTCCCCATTGTTACTCCACACCTCCTTCTAGCCCGTTTGCTAGTGCATTTCTGAGGCACTCTCCCATCTTGCCAAAGTCAGCCCTCCTAAAGTCCAGTACCCTCACTTTTGTATGGCTTGACTCTGTAGCTGAGTTTAACATGAACCACACTGTTTGATGGTCACTTGTTCCCAGATGGCAACCCACTTCTAGATCTGAGATCCTGTCACTGCCCCAGTTTGAGAGTATGAGGTCTAAGATTGCTCCCTCACGAGTGGGTTCTGAAACTAGCTGTCTGAGGCCTGCCACCTGTAGGGCATCAAGAATGGCCCTGCTCTTGGATGTGGCTGCAGCAAATGTGCTCCAGTTAACATCTGGCATATTCAGGTCTCCCATCAACAGTATCTCCCCTTTCTCTGCCATTCTAAGAATGCCTTCTATCATATCCTTGTCCATTCCTCCCTGACATGGGGTCTGTATACAACCCCTGTGAGGATTGTGGTGCCCTTTCCAGTCTCCAAGGTGACCCAAAGTGCCTCCTCTCTTCCCTCTTTACTCTTTTGTTCAGTTGCTTTTATCCCTTCCTTTACATAGAGAGCTACTTCTCCCCCTCTTCTCCCCTGCCTGTCTCTCCTGCAGGTTATGTAGCCTGGTATGTTAACATCCCAGTCATGGTTCTCTGTGTACCATGTTTCTGTGACTGCTACGATATCCAGGCATCCCTCTTCCATCAAGGCCACCAGCTCCAGGAGCTTGTTTCCAAGACTACGGGCATTGGTACTCATTACCTTCCAATTTCCTGATGGTCTTACTCCTTTTTGCCCCATCCCTGTCCTTCTTGCCTTTGTCACTTTCTCCATTTACCCCTGCCCTTCTCCCTATCAACACCTCTATGTTGGTGTTTACCGCACTTACTACCAAGATTTTTTTTTTGGGGGGGGGCTAGGATTTCCCTGCTCCTTTCCAGTGCCTCCCCCCTTGGCTAGTTTAAATGCTTGCCAATGAAGCATTTAAACCTATCACCTAGGATCCTGGTTCCCCTCCTGGACAGATGCAGCCCATCATGCCAGTACAGGCTTGCATTACTCCAGGTGGACCCCCAGTCCCCCAATGAAGCCAAATCCCTGAGCTCCAGACCAGTTTTTCAACCACCGATTGAATCCCATGGTGCGGAACACCCTAGCCTCTCCTATACCATAGATGGGCAGCACCTCCGAGAAGGTTACCGTGCGTGCTAGTTGTCTAAGGCCCCTCCCCAATTCCACAAACTCCCCAATTCCACAAGCACTTCTCTAATCCCTTTCTTAGCCAGGTCATTTGTCCCTAGGTGGACAATGACATCCAGCTCCCTCCCCTGTGCAGCTGCTCCGGCAATCCTGAGGATTCGCTCCCTGTCCCTCCAAGACATGGCGCCAGGCAGGCACCTTACCTCCCTCTCCCCCTCCTCCACCAGTTCTACCTTCCTAACAATGGAGTCCCTCACCAGGAGTTGTTTCCTTCCCCTGTGGGGTCCCCTGCCACCCTCCTGTGGGTCTCCTTTGTGGAGGTTCCCAGCATTCTCCTTGGTCTCCACTGCGGGTGCTTCCATAGAGGAACCACACTTTGCCAGAATGGCATAGGAATTGTGGAGAGGTACAGCTGGAGGGATGCACCTCTGTTCCACCACCCTCACCCTCCCTGAGCCCACTGTGGTCCAACCGCTCCTCTTTCTTGGCAACCTCTGAGGCAACGGGAGTGGCACTGGTGGTCCCTGGATGGAAGAGGAGGTCCCACAAATCCTGGCCAACTCAGCCTGGAGATGAGCAACCTCCGCCCTCAGCCCAGAGAGGTGCCTGCAGATGGGACAACACTGCATCCTCCAGAACGTCTCCCGGAAGACTGCTGCTCCACAGCCACTGCATTGCACCACTCCCATCATGTCTTATTTCTGGCCCCTTAACTGTTTGCAATCCTTACTCTTTCCTCTGTTTTTTTTTTCTCTCTCCTTACTTTCTGCCTGTGTGCCCTTTAAGCTCCTGATTGTCCTGTTCTGAGACAAGAATATCCTATATTTCTCAGTAGACCCCTTACTTGCTCAGAGGCAGACCTCCAGCAGCTAGAGGGGGCCAGAGAGCTACTCTTGCCCTTCTAGGATGGTGGGTCTTTGGTGGCTCTGTGATCACTCACTTCCTGCTCCCAAACAGGAAGTTCCTGTTGTCAGTCAAATCCTGTGCCTATAAAAGTAGAACTAGCTTTGGGTGGGAGCGTGAAGGGGAGGGAAGGAGGGCAATATAGTCCCACTAGAGAAGTCCAGTCACACAGCAGTCCTTTCTCATGGTGTCTTCTGCCAAGCTACGTTATGCAATACATATATCACTGCATAGGACTCTTTATAACTCCCAAGCTCATACAGTTGCCGGATACAAGAATCTCCACTTTGAATAAAAAAAACAAACTTGGAAAATTTGAAAAATTGAACTAAAATCTTTTACTAGGGTATACAGACATGTGGTTTGCCCAGTGCCAGCTTGTCGCCAGACCTTCACCATCTTGAGTAAACATTTTGCTCTCCCCTTTGCAACCAACTCTATGGGGGTCCTTCCACTCTCTACCTCCCCGACTTCTCAGGTGTACCTCGGGGGTCAGAAGAAGCACAACAGCAGTGCACAGTAAAGCAATAAACACTGTGGAAGTCCAGACTAGAACCAAAACAATCAGCAGCACAGCATCAAAAACTCCAGTGCATCGCTTGTTTGATACAAGGCTTCGTCAGGGAGTTCACCTATCTTTGGTGTTCTGAAGGCAAACTTTGAAGGGCAACAGGAGAAATATCACTCTTCCCCTCCTTGTATGTGTGAGACCATCACCCAGCCATGACTGTGGTGTTTTAAGTGTACCCACCTCTTTTCCATCCCCCCCAGCCAATATCACAACTCTGTGGTAGAAGACTAGGTTTGCTGGCCAAGGCACCTTCACCTGAGCTCTTTTCTTCTAGGTTGCTTGAAAGGACAGAGCAAAGAACCTTACCAGAGCAACAATAAGGATTAAAGCTTCTTTTGGCTAGGCAGGTTTACTGTATGTTGTTATTTTTATTTTGTACACACAAGGGATTGCTACTGTTTGTTGCTAACAATTTATTGCTTTATTTTTCTCGGATTCAAGTTGTTGTTGCTGGGTACACATTCTGCATTATTATTATAGGGTGTGTGCTTACAGATTACTGCTGTAATCTTCTGATTCAAATTGTCTTTTGCAAGGTATATCTTCTGTTACTGCTTTATTTTTCTCTGTAGCAAAGTGTTTCTTACAGGGTATATCTTCTGTGAAATTATTACAGGTGGTGCTTTACAGGTTTCACAGTTTTATCTGTCATTAGGATAAGCTTTCAGGGCTACTGCATTTGTTGCTGGCTGATGGTTTCTGCTCATACTTCCTTGTTTCTTTCATCCGTGGTTGTTCTTTTTCAGCAGGGCAAGTGCCCAGCCACCCACCCCATCCCCAACCACCCCACACTACACTCTTTTTATAGGGTAGCACAGTCATGACATTTCCTGTAGCAAAGCAGGAAGGGGCGGTTCAGAGGAGTATCCACACAGTAACCTCATTTACTGTGGCACTAGTAATTTAACTTGTCATAAAAAGTTATACAAAAACAAACAAACAAAACACAAAATCAAAATCAAACTTTTGCTTTCATTTTCTTCCTTCTAATTACTCTGACCAGGTTATAAACCCAGCAACTTACCTGGAATGGATATCATTAACTGCAGGTACTGTGGAACACTTTTCAGAAGGGCAGTTTTACAGGATTTAGGACACTGTCGTACATGCTGGGCCATTGCAGAGCTAAGGGCTCAGCTCCAGGCAGCATGGGCAGAGATTGCGCGCCTCAAATTGCATATTCAAGAGAAAATATAAGAACTGCCCACCATTTCCCCAACATCCAACAGAAGCACCTCGACCGCAGAGGGTAGTTGGTCTGGGAGGTTGGCAGGTGGTTAGGAGGGGCAAATCGGGTGCCCCATCACTTGGTGCTCTCCAACATATCACCTCCACAAACCATATAAAAACTACAAACAGGTATCTGCCTCTATCTCTGAAATCAAACAAAGGGGCAGAGGACACTGCAGAGCAGGACACTGCAGCACAAGAGCTAGCACAACAAAATACGCCCAAAACAGGATCCAAAACAAAAAAGGAAAAAAAGGAAATCCAAAAAACTTCTGATCATAGGAGACTCCATGATTCAGAGAGTTGATGCGTACCTCCAGCCAGAGGTAATGGTCAGATGTCTCCCAGGTACATCAGCGTAGAGAGACACTGACCGCATTGCTAAAATTGTTCAAGAAGCAGCAGAAAACATTAATGTCCTGGTACACACAGGGACTAACGATCTCGCCAGCCAGTCAATTGTGGAGACCAAAGAACTTCTGACCAGGCTGGGTGACAAACTATTATCTATTTCATCTGGCATCTCCTTCTCTGAGATCCTGCCAGTCTGGGAGAGGGGGACAGATGGACGGAAGGTCAGAGAAGGGGAGATAGGGAAGCTAAACATGTGGCTCAAGGACTGGTGCCAGGAAAAAGGACACAAATTTGTAGGGAACTGGCAACAGTTTTGGAAGCGAAAGTTCTTTAAATTTGATGGATTGCATCTGACTTAGGAGGGAGTCAGTGCATTGGGGCAGAAGTTTGATGTCTTTGCAGAGCATTTAAACTAGCAAATGGGGAGAGGGGTGCAGCACCTGAAACATCGAATGGGAAGAACCCCCCTCCCCCCTCAGCTAGCGGTCAAACAGGAGTTCAGCATGTTTGTAGTTCATTTGCATCACCAGGTAAGGAAAAAGGTCCAGCTCCCCATACGATGCACAGGGGAAATGCCGGACCTCGCCCAACAACTAACACACTGAAATCTGACCAATGGAAAATCATGTACACAAATGCTCGTAGTCTGGGAAACAAGATCCCAGACCTGCAGGCAATAATGACAGAGGCTAAACTGGACACAGTAGCCATTAGCGACACATGGTTTACCAGTAATCACACTTGGGAGACTTCAGTACCTGGCTATGTACTGTTCAGAAGAGACCAAGGTGCAAAAAGGGGGGTGGAGTGGCCCTTTATGTCAATGAAAATATCAAAGCTACAGAAATTCAGAATACACTTAAGGAGCCAGAAGAACCGTGGGTCACCTTGGAAACAGGAAATGGGACAGTCATATGAGCTGGTGTTGTGTACAGGCCTCCAGACCAGGGGGAGGACATAGACATGTTACTGTTGGAAGATATACAAAACATGACAACTAAAGGGGAGGTTCTGATAATAGGAGACTTCAACATGCCAGATACAGATTGGTCAACACCAGCAGGGAAATCTGCCACAACTAGACACATGGTGGATTCCCTGCAGGGGGAGGGCCTCAAAACAACTGGTACAATAACCCACTAGAGATAGGGCTATCCTAGATCTAGTACTGACTAACAGGGAAAAGATCACAGATCTCCAGATAGAAGGTCAATGGGGCCAGTGACTATCACATGGTATGGTTCAATGTGGCCACTAGAACAAAATCATCCCATTCCAAGGCAAAAATATGGGACTTCAGTGGAGCTGACTTTGATGAGATGGCCAACAGAGTTAAACTAGCCCTGGCAAAAAGAAATACAGGTGAGGGGGTACAGGCAAAGTGGGCAAGCATTAAAGATGCAATACTTGAAGCAACATCCTATTGTGTTAGTGAGAAAAGGAAGTGCAAAAGAAGAAGGAAACCACTTTGGTTCTCAAACACAGTAGCAGAAAATGTCAGAGCCAAAAGGCTGGCCTTCAGGAAATATAAGGGAATGTAGCAGGATGAAGATAGGGAGGCATACCAAACTTCCCTAAGGGAAGCAGGGAAGGCAGTAAGGCAGACAAGGCCCAAATCGAGGAAACACTAGCACAGACAGTAAAAAGAAGGTGACAAGACTTTCTATAGATACATTAGTGAAAGAAGAGAGTCCAGAGGGGGTATTGCTAAAGATGAAAGGTGATAAGGGGGCATGTGAGGAGGAGGGCCATGTAAAAGCATCTATCCTAAATAGATACTTGTGCTCAGTATTTACTGAAGAGAATGCAGGGCAGGGCCCACAGCTCTGCACCATGGTCACAGTTTGAAGGGAGGTGTGCACTAGTCCCTCCACAAAAGAAAGGGTCCTACAAGAGCTTGATAAGCTCAGGGTGGACAAGGCAATGGGACATGATGGCATACATCCGAAGGTACTAAAGGAGCTAAGGGTGGAACTAGCAGAGCCATTTATCAGAACTGTTTAGTGAGTCTGAGCACAGGAGAGGTCCCAGAAGACTGGAGAAGGGCTCATGTGATCCTGCTCCACAAGAGTGGTAGCAGGGAGGAGGCAGGGAACTACATACCAGTCAGTCTTACCTCAGTAGTGGGCAAGATTATGGAGACACTCCTTAAGGAAAGGATAGTGCAACACCTGGAATCCACAGGAGCACAGGATCCAAGACAGCATGGGTTTACAAAAGGAAGGTCCTGTGAAACTAATCTCATAGATTTCTTTGACTGGTTAACCAGAGTGGTGGACCAAGGGGGAGCAGTTGATGCTGCCTACCTTGACTTCAGCACAGCTTTCGATACTGTTCTACATAGAAGACTGATTAATAAGCTGGGTAGGCTAGGGATGGGTCAGACGTTGGTCAACTGGGTGGCAAACTGGTTGACAGGCAGAAAACAGAGAGTGATGGTAAACAGTATACAGTCAGAAGAGATGCAAGTCACAAGCGGGATACCTCAGGAATCAGTCCTGGGACCAGTCCTCCTCAATATCTTCATGAATGACATTGTAGATGGACTGGAGAGTAAGGTTTGGTTGTTTGCAGATGACACCAAGATCTGCAACAGTGTAGATAATCCAGATGGTGTGGGCAGAATGAGAAGAGATCTGGATAAACTAGCAAAATGGTCGAAACAGTGGCAACTGGGGTTTAATGCAAAGAAGTGCAAGATCATGCACATAGGGAAGAGAAACCCTGAAGCCACCTATAGGCTTGTGAGGGGAGTAGCTGGCAGTCACAAGGGAAGAAAGAGACTTGGGCATCATCATCATCGATGACCTGAAATCATCCAAGCAGACCTCTTAAGCAGTAGGTAAGGCTAGAGGGATGTTGGGGTGTATTAGGGGTATCACAAGTCGGAAGAGGGAGGTAATAATCCCTCTTTACAAGACACTGGTTAGCCCGCATCTGGAGTACTGTGTGCAATACTGGAGGCCACACCTTCACAAGGACATTAACCAAACTGAGGCAGTCCAGTGAAGGGCAACCAAAATGGTGCAGGGACTGCTTCAGAAAACATATGAGGACAGATTAACTGAACTCAATATGTACACCCTAGAGCAAAGGAGGGAGAGGGGTGATATGGTTGAAACATTCAAACACCTTAAGGGCATTAACAAGGTCAAAGAGTCTAACATGTTTCAGTATAAGAAAAATAGTAGGACAAGAGAACACAGCATGAGATTAAAGGGAGGCCGATTAAGGGGTATTATGAGGAAGTTCTTTTTCACAGAAAGGGTGGTGGATGCATGGAACGGCCTACCTCAGGAAGTGGTGGATATGAATACAGTGCAGGGCTTCAAACAGGCATGGGATAGGCATAAGGGAGCAATACAGATGAGTAAGAATATATAGGGCATTGACAGAGCAAAGGTCTATGGCACATTCATAGGGTAGAAGAAAAAATTACTCACCTTAGTAATGTTGTTTCTTCTAATGGAGTCTTGCTATATTATAGACATTAGCAGTTTGATCCAGCTCTAGAACTGCCCCGGAGTGAAATGGTTAAAACCATTCCAAAATAGAATTTTGGCACGAGAGCAGCTCTATCTGTGTCATTTCAAACTTGAACTGTCAGATCTTTTACGAACCAAACTCACTAAGGTCTGTGTGGAAGCTGTAACTCACTCAGCCAAATGGCTACCTAAATAATAACAACCATTGATGGTCCCAACACCCAAGACTCAAGTCAGGGGACCAGAAATACTAACACCATTCTAATAATATGAAAATGGAACATAAGTATAATAAAACACACACACGTACACATACACACCCCAAAGTCCCAAAGGGGACAAAATGCTAAAGAACATAAGTAGTGCCCACACTAGTTGCCCGCACTCACCAAGTAGAGGTTCTGAGAGGGCCAGGTTGGGGAGGTCTATAAAATAGCAAGACTCCATTAGAAGAAACAACATTACTAAGGTGAGTAATTTTTTCTTCAAACAACATGAAGTCTTGCTATATTATAGACATTAGCAGAATACACAGCAGTACCTCCATGGAGGAGGGCAGAACCTACTTAGGAATAGGCTCTGAAGAACAGCTGTGCTAAACCGAGCACTCTCCTGGCCTGGACATCCAGGGAGTAATGCTTGCAAGTGTAAAATTGCTTTCCAAGTAGCAGCCTGGCAAATCTCTAATAAAGGGATATCTCTGGCAGCAGCTAGAGGCAAGCTGTACCCTGGTGAGATGAGCCCTCAAACGGGGGGCTCTGCCCACTTTCTGATAACAAAATTGGATACAAGAGACAATCCACCTGGCTCTTGATCTCTTAGTGGCAGGTTTGCCTTTCCCAACTTCACCATAGGTAAGGAAAAGTTGGAGGATTCAACTCGTGACCTCTGGTACGCCTATATAATAACTAAGAGCTCTCTTAACATCCAGGTGCAACCTCCTCTCACCAAGAGGAGTGATCAGTGAAAATACTGGAAGGAGATAGATTGATTAAGATGGAAATCTGAAACCACCTTAGGCAAAACTTCCTATTAGTCCTAAGGACTACCTTATCCCTGTGGAAAGAAATAAAGTCAGTCTCCACTGACAAGGCTTGCAATTCACTTATGCATCTGGCAGAAGTGATAGCCACTAGAAAAACAGTTTCCAAGTTAGGTACTTAAGCTCTGCAGAAGACAAGAGGTTCAAAGGGGTTGCATTAACTGGGCAATGCAAACATTAAGGTCCCAAGCAGGGCGGTTCCCAAAGGGAGGATTAGTATGGAGTAATCCCTTAAAAACTTGGAAAACACAGGATGAGAGGAAAGAGGGATGACTTTCCTGCTGACACAAAGCAGACACAGCTGCCAAATGAACTCTCAGGGTAGCTGGTCTGAGACCCAAGGAATTAAGATGTACCATGTAATCTAACAAAATGGGCAATTCAGCAGATTCTGGGAAATATTTTCACAGCACACCAAATGGAAAACCTTTTCCATTTAGAACTATAAGTAGCCTAGTGGAAGGCTTTCTGGAAGCCTTTAGGATCTCAAGAACACCCTGAGAGAGGTGTAAATCAGCAACTCTAACTCTCAAGAGCCAGGCCTTGAGGTTGAGGGATTTGAGGTCCGATACCAAACCCTTCCCTGGGCACAAGTCAACAGATTGTGATTCCTGGGAGGCACAGGGAAGATGGACTGTCAGAGACAGAAGGAGGGGTACCAGGGCTGCCTGGCCTCATCCGGGCAATCAGAATCACCCTGCAAGGCTGAGATCTGATTTTGACTAGTACTTTGAATAGGAGAGGAAAGGGGGAAGCATAGAGAACTTCCCTCCCAATCCAGAAGAAGGGCATCCAGGGAACTGAGCCCAGCACTGGAGGTCTGCAACAGAACGAGGAAGTTTGTGATTGTCTGGGGCTGTAAAAGATCTATCTGGGGATGCCCCACCTGGCAAAAACTATCCCTAGCACTTGAGGATCCAGGGACCATTCGTGATGGCCCTGGGAAATCCTGCTGAGGGCATCCGCTAGGACATTGTCCTTCCCTGGAAGATGAACTGCTATGAGGGAAGTGTTCAGGGAATAGGCCAGAGACCACAACTTCATTGCCTCGGTGCACAAGGCCGAAGACCGAGTGCCCCGTTTGTTGATGTACCACATTGTTGTGGTGTTGTCTGTTCTGACTTGTATCACCTTGTCGTGGACAGATGCAGAAAAAGCTTGAAGAGCTAAAAGACAGCTCTGAGTTCCAGAAAATTGATGTGGAGCAGAGATTCCTGGGGGACCACACTCCTGAGTGGAAAGGTCCATGTGGGCTCCCAACCCAGAAGGGAAGCATCTGTAGTGAGAGTCAAGTCGTGAGAAGGGGAAATGAAGGGACCCCCGCTCTTAATTGCTCTGATCCTGCCACCACTGGAGAGCTAGGATCAAGGTTAGTCACTGGGACCAACTTGGAAGGGGTCTCTTCTCTGAGACCAAAGGTTCTCAAGTGAAACTGAATGTCTCTCATCTGAAATCTGGCTCCTGCACAACAGCTGTGGATGCAGCCATGTGCCCCAGGAGCTGCAGAGTGTCTTGCTGGTCGAGAGACCTGCAGAGTGAAGGAAGAGGCCAGAGCCACTAAATTCCTTACCCTTTCTAGGGAAGAAAGGCTCTGGCTAGCTTTGTGTCCACTCTGCCCTATAAGGTGAGTACCTGGACTGGTTCCAGAACAGACTTTGGTAGGTTTAGCAGAAAACCCAGGGAGGTGAAAGCTGCTGGGTGACCTGCAGGTGAATTTTACCTGTTCTGGGGACTGGCCTACAATGAGCCAGTCGTCTAGATAGGGAAAACAGCAATCCTCTGCCTCCTTGAGTGGGCCACTGCCACTGCTAGACACTTTGTGAATACCCTTGGAGCAGAGATAAGGCCAAGGGCATTGTTCTGAACTGGTAATGACCTGAAGGCAGTTCGAATCTGAGGTACTTGATGGGATCTTCTGATCAGGACATGGAAATAGGCATCCTTGAGGTCCAGGAGGCTAGCCAGCCCCTGGCCTTAGGGAAGGTAAAATCATTGCCAGAGTTACCATTTTGAACTTTGGTTTCAAAAGATGCTTGTTCAGATATCTGAGATCAAGATGGGCCGCCATTCTCCTGTCTTTTTGGGGTAAGGAAGTATCTGAATACAGACCCCTGCCCTGATGCAGGGGAGGAACCTTTCTACTGCTCTGAGCTAACAGGGATGAGACCTCTGTTTCCAGAGCGAGGGTCTCTGAAGCACTTGCAGGTAGAAAAATCTGCTTCTCAACTTGGGAAACTTTTGAAGCTGAGAACCAGACCCCGCTTACTACTTAGAACCCACTTGTCTGAGGTTAAAGAGCCCAATTCTGACTGAAGTAAAGCCAGCCTGCCCACACTGGTACAGGAGAATCGGCCCTGGGCACCCCATCAGGGTGCCTGTTTCGCAGGAGCTTTTAGGCTGGGGGTGGGAGCAGATCTGCCCACCCCTGCCTGTCCCTGCCTCTGAAGAAGCCCTCTGAGCATAGGCAGAGGAGGCCTGAGTCTGGTAGAAAGGCCTGTGAAAAGGCCCCCTACCCCTGGGGCATGCCTTTGAGGAGTGGCTTGCACGCCTTAGCCTGGCACTCTTGTAAGTAGTCCTATATTCATCCATCTCTTCATGTAATTTCTGTCTGCTCTCCAAACAGAGAATTTCCCACCACAGGAAAATCCATAGCCTTAGTCTGGGTATCCTGTGACAAACTAGTACACCTGAGCCAGGCCAACCTACTAAAAAGCTACAGATGTGGCCATGACCCTAGAGGAAACATCATTAACATCCACAGCAGCATGAAACTGAACCTTAGAGGCTTCAATGCCATCAGCAGCCACCTGTTCTAGTTCACTAGCCAGCTGGCCATGGGCCTGCTTGGCCAATTGCATAACAGTATCCCATCTAGATTTCTGATACCTAGCTACATAAGCCATATAATTTGCTTGCCTGAGTCCCAGAGAGGCTGCCATATACTGTTTTTTTGCCATGGCATCAATCTTCCTGGAATCCTTGTCAGGAGGATGTGAAGCCAAGGGAATATTAGCTTTATCACAGGCAGCAGCCTGAACTACCCCAACATGACTGCATTGCTGAGAAAGGAATTCTGTATCAGGGCCTGACAATGTATACCTTCTGTCCATCTTTTTATCTACAGGAGGCACAGAATTAGGAGCTTTTAAAATTTTAATTGTTTCCTAAAAGACTTATGTAAAGGAATAGACAATCTCCTAGACTCTGGAATATCCATCATTTCTACAAAATCAGGCTCCTCTTGCTCATCCACAGCCTCTTCTAAAGGAAGCTGGAGGGTTTCAGCAACTTTTTTATAAAACATAAAATGAGATGGGGACTCAGACAGCATAGGGGGAGATTCTAAAGGTCTGTCTGGGGAGATGTCGCGTTCAATGGGCACACCCAGACCTTCCCAGCCACATTCATACTCCTCCTCCCCCTCCTCTGGTTAATAAAATTCCTCAATATCATAATCCTGAACCACTGGGACCGGACGAACTGACCTTTTACCACATAGTGGTGGTTCGGACGGACCCTGAGACAGTGACTGGACAATTTGTATGGCTTTTGCTATCTCTGCAGCAGTTGGAGAAGGAATTTTGGACTCCAGACCTGCTGATTTTCTTGTTTTCTTTACTGGAATTGGTTCCTCAGAACCAGCTTTTCTTTGCCCGAGGAAGTCTGGCCCTGGTCAGAGGCACTCCCTCTCAGTTCGGTTGGTGAGGCCGGGCTGGCCATCGGGTCAGCGGACTTTTGGCCTCGTTCCCTGAGCCTGCCCAATCTTTTTCCAGGCTGGCTGCAGGGAAATCTTACATACCTGGCAGTCTGACTGGAGGTGGTCAAACCCAGACAATAAACACATGTGGTGTGTGGGTCAGCCTTGGCAAGACTTCCCACAAACATCACAGTGTTGAAACCCAATGGGCCAGTTTTTCTTTGGGTTTCTCAGACATAATGCCAGCCTAACCAAAAACTTGCCCTTTAACGGCAGTGCCAGGCAAGACACCCTTATCGGTTCCTAACCGTGTCATGGGTATTGGAAAAAAACATAATAAATCCGTTTTTTTTAGAACCGATAAGAACTGGGAACCACACTCTAAAATAGTAACTTTTAGTTTTAAATGAGTTTTAAACCCACTGATTGGTTTAAAACCGAACCGATAACTTACAAGTTCCACACAGACAAAACCTTCATTTACTTACGGTTATCACAGATAGAGTTTGAACCGAACGGTTTTGCGGTTAAAATAAAACTATTCTCAGTTAAATTCAACCGAGAAAACACTTTTTAAACCGAGAAATGAACCGAGCAGAAGGAGAAATCTCCGGAGCGACTGTTCACTGAGGCGGAGTAAAGAATCTGACAGTTCAAGTTTGAAATGACACAGATAGAGCTGCTCTCGTGCCAAAATTCTATTTTGTAATGGTTTTAACCATTTCACTCCGGGACAGTTCTAGAGCTGGATCAAACTGCTAATGTCTATAATATAGCAAGACTTCATGTTGTTTGAAAAAGAAATGGGCAGACTGGATGGGCCTTGCGGTCCTTATCTGCCATCTTCTATGTTTCAACCCCCCCCACTGACTTACATCAGATGGGCAGGAGGTCATGTCCACATTCTTAATTTTTGCATGTTCCAATGTTATTTAAAGTAATGGTGCCTTGCTAGAGACTTAGGGGTAGGGGAAAGGGAGGTTTCTGGATGGATGCAGAGTCCATTACAATGCTAAAGTAGCCTGCAGTTTTTGTCAGAGCTATGGTAGGGGGGTGGGGGGGGCACTACTGCGGAAGCAGACTGGGGCTGTCCATTTATTGACCTGCAAGTCCTTGTGTTACTTACCAGTAACAGTAGATCTTTGAGAGAATCTCCTCCATAGAACCACACACATGAATGTAAGCCATCAGTGTCAGGCCCTGTGTTAGACTTTTTCAAGGTGGCTACGCCCATGTTCCCTGCAAACAACGTTGTACCCTACCACTACCTACATAACATGGGTGGGCCACAATCATTTCTGTCCCTGCCAGACCAGACAAAGCATCATAATATAATGTATTAAGAAGCCTTCCAGGCTGGCCCAGTAGCGCTGAGGATTGAGGCACTGGACGCCACACCGGTGACCCGAGTTTGGGAGCGAACTCAGACGCTGGGGGTCGGCAGGGGTGGGGCGAGGATCGAGTGACCGCTGGGCTGCTCTCCTCCCCCAGGGGGAGGGTTGGGGTTTGCCCGGCGCATCAGTGGCTCCCAGTGGAGATCGGGGGCGCTGCAGTGCATCAGCTGCACGTCAGTGTGGCTTGGTTGGTGTGCGCCATGCATCAGAGTGCACCATGAGGGGGAGGGGGAAGAACACCAGAACAGGGAAAAGCCCAGCTCTGTCGGGTAGGCGACGACACCTGACCCCCATGCCCACTGCCGGCTCCACCTCGCCTGGCCTTCCAGTTCCTCCAACTGGGCCCTCACCTGTAGCCAGAGTCTAAATGTCAGAGTGCCCAAAGAGGCGGGGCAGCCTCACCCTGGAGGGGTTAAGCTGGGAGTGCTGGCTGTGAGGAGGGGGGGAGAAAGAAGGCTCAGGGTTGAGGGGACCTCAGGCGGGCAGGAACAGGCAGGATGCCTGAGAGAGACTCCGGAGACTGTGACTGGAGTGACAAAGAGTTTGGGGGGGGGAGAGAAGCCTTCCAGGACGAATCAGATCAGGAGAGGCAGGGAAGAAGCAGAAACACTCAGACTGACAAGAACAAGGCAGGCTGAGCAGTGATGCTGGAAGGATCTCAGCACTCCTCCGCAGAGAGGAGTGGAGAGGTGATGCTGTGTTACTCTGTGGAGGAGAGTCTCTCAAAGATCTGCTGTTACTGGAAACATAACTATCTTCTTCAAAGATATCTCCTGTACATAGGCACACACACTGGATGAGTAGAAGGCAGTACCTAACCGAATAGGGACTGTGGACCAGTAAAAGAGCAACACAGGTAAATCAAACTTCGCTCTCACACGGGAGACCAAATCTAGCCCCTAATGCTTTGGAAATGTATGGATCTTACTCCAGATGGCACTATTACAGATCCTGGATGCAGACAATATCTGAAAGCATGCCACAAATGGCATGCTCAGTGATCCTACCTGGCAATTCCTTGCCGGGTTTTTGCTAAGAGAATCCAATGCGGGTAGAAATCACCTGGATATACACACTTGGTAACCAGTTTACCCAATGATTGGGGACTAAAGGAAACAAACAGCTGGTTAGGACTTCCCGATATCCCTGTTACAATGCAGACAGCAGCTGAGCCCCATGCGACACATTCAGAAAATGCAGTACCATCTCTCGTGGGTTCTCAGGATTTAGAAAGAAGACAGACAGGTTGATTGATTGGTTTAAAGTAAACTCAGACAAATCGTCCCATTGGCGCAGTGGTAGGGTTATGAACTACGATGCCAGAAACCCAGGTTCAGGAATGAGCCCAGGTCATTAAGGACCCGGACCGGGGCGGGCCTTGGGCAGGGAATTCAGCATTCCACAGGACACTCTCCTCCTTTGGGAATGGAGACTCACTACCTCCAGTGCGATTCTGCTGCCTGGGTAACCACAGATAGTGCAGCGGAGGTACTGCAGAGGAAGAAGACACCATCCAGAATCTGTGCTCCCACACCCTGTGTGTATGTGCTTGGATTCCCTAGTGCACTGATGTCCTCAGGGGCTGGGAGCAATGAACAAAGGAAAACTCCGCAGGCATGACGCAGGATGATGGGGCACACTCAGTCTCTGGCCCATCCAACCAGCCTTGGAGCTCCTCATATATCGAGGAGTCAAGGCTGGATTTGGGGAGTTGATCATCAGAACCAAAGATCTGACACTGAGGAGCCTGGGGTTGCCTGACCCACACTGCATGAAGGCATTCTTTGAGTTTTTTAACAGTCTAAGTTCCAGGGCCAATCTGCTCTGTGAGATGACTGCACAAATAGTAAAGCAGCTTCATAGTCATACTGTTAGAAACAAAACCTTCCTAGTGCACAGTTCGATAGCCAACTACCTGAGTGGAAGTACTGAACCGCAGGATGGAATGGTGGGGCTCAATTCCTCCTGCTGAGTAACTAACCCAAGGGGATCTCCCTGTTTAACTGGGAGAAAATCATCCCCCACTGAGGAAGGTGGACTGCTATATGATATTCAGTAGGATATGATGTGCCCAGCTGCCTTCTGTTTCTAAGGGTGATGCCCAGAGGGACAGCAGGTGCAATGTCAGAGTATTAAAAAAAAAAAAAGTTTTCTTATCAAAAAGGGCCAACCTGTCAAAAGGAGCAATCCAGGGTATTTTGCTGAGTGGATGCACAATGCGGCGAGCATAATAAGTCATAATGTAAAGGTACTCAATATAGATTAGCAACTTCTTATGCATCACAGACTACCCTAAATTGTTAGCATACAGTCTCCTCTTCATGGTCAGCAAATTCTAAACTATATCCCGCATGCGGGGTATCTGGGGATCATCGAACCAAAAACATAACTTTTGCCTAAAGGTCCTAGGTATACCTGGTCATGTTCTTCTGGTTGTTTGCAGTCTGACAGAAAGGCAGAAGTACTGTATAAGCCTTTCTACCAAGGGCATCAAGGCTGTTGGACTCAAGACTGGTGGCTTGGCACATGGAGAGACCATGCACATATCTTTTATAGACAAAGTGGTGGAGAAATCTGGAGATGGATGTGCTGGATGGCAATGCTGGTCCCTAGGGGTGAGATAAAGACAAAGTACTTTGGGAACTGGCAGCAAAGAGAAGGGATTCCTCCATGCCATTTTAGCTGCCACCACCAGATCCGACTGGGCCAGTGGAACCAAAAGTGGGTCCAGTCATGGCAAATCCAGATAGCTATGAGTATTCTTTATGGGATTCTACTCAAATAAAAGCAGTATACACAGGGATTCTGAATTGTTTGCCCAAAGTGATGAAATCTGAACTCCTTGCAGGGCTCCAATGGCTCAGATCCCTTCAGCAAGGAGGAAAGAGAATTATTATGGGCCAATAACTGCAGTGAGGTTTGTCCCGCTGGGACAGTGAGAGCTATGCTTCTTTGAATGGGCACCGTATTGCGCAGACCAACAATATGCTAGTGCCCTTCATCCTCTGGAGCTAAGACTGAAGAGTGGCTTGTCAACAATGGGGATGAAATGGGATTTGGAACTTGTTTCCCAATGCCAACATCTGCACCACTGAAAGAGTGCCAGCCACCATGCCAGACTTGAAAAAACTAATAACCCTAAAATAAAGGGGTACAAGTATTCTATACAAGAATAACATTATAAGATTGCTGGCACAAGTCCAGGAAAACGTAAGTAGATGAGCAGAATTCTCTTTATCTTTGTTTGCAAGAGAAGAGGCAATCAGGATGAATGTTTTATTTCTCGGATTACAATTACCTTTGAGACAGAGACTCTTTAACAAAGGTTCCATGTCAGGTGGGATCAACAGGGGAACAAAAGGATATTTGAATAAACACTTTTGATAATCTGACAAGAAACATTACACACAGTAGAGCTAACAATATAGGAACTGGTAAAGCTGTTACAAGCAATAATGCCGTCAGTAGGATGACTTTGTCTGTTACAGAGTAGTAGGTAACAATACCGTCTGAAGTAAACAATAATCGATGTTGAGAAAGAAAAGAGAAGAAAAAATTATGTATAGGGATTACAGGTAGGTACCACAATTAATATTATAGTAACATTTAAAGCAGTCAGCAGATTAACTTTGTCAGTAACAGACTGGAACATAGGGAGGAGGGAGTAGGGCAGGACCCAACAGTGGAGTGAAAGTTGGTGGTGGGGAGGCTAGGTTAGGAGGCAGTCAGTAAATTGACCTTGTCTGTAACAGAGTGGAAAGTAGGGGGGGGTGGAGCGGCTGCCCAGTAGGGGGCAACAGAGACAAGAGGAGATTGAAAGGTGTGTGTGTGGGGGGGGCTAGGTGAGGAAGGTAGTAGGTGGGACATGACAGTCATTAGCAGAGTGAGTGTAGGGTAGAGTATAGTAGGGGTAGAGGTAATTAGGGCAGTGGGGGGTGGAGAGAATAGAAACAATGGGATTTAGGGTGAGTCCTGCTGTGGGGCATCTAGGTGCTGGCGGAGTTTGTACTTGAATGGATCAAGCTTGGATTCGTCCAGGATGTCCGAGGGGAAGCCATTTATCCAACTGGAAGCTCTTATATAGTGCGGCAGAACGGAAAAGGTATGAGTGCTTGGATACATTTCTTGTACCGCGAGGCTTGGGCTCACGAGAAAGAAGATGTTGGGTGGTTGGAAGGGTTAGTCCGAGGCTGATGTTTTTCGCTAACAGGAAGGTCTGATATGTGATTCTGCCCTTGAGGTGTAGCCAATTGGTTTGGGTGTACAAGTCGCATATATGGGTGCGTGTGAGCACCAGAGACTAAGCGACATGATTTAAGTGCAATACAGATTCTTTTAAGAGTTGCGTCTGTAGCAGTGCCACAGATGACAAGCCCATAATTAATTATGGATAGGATCGAGCTGGAGACAGCTAACCGGAGTGCTTAAGGGGTCATGCTGTGCCTGTGTCTGTACAGGAGGCCTAGTCTTGTGTTTACTACCCTAGTGATAAGGTTGATATGCTCAGTGTAGGATAGTGTGCTGCAAGGGTTATCTATCTGTAAGTATTTAAAGTCAAAGACCTGCTCAAGAGGCATGTTACGGTTATTTAGAATGGTTAGTTGGACTGATTTATGCTTATTGTGTGAACTGGCAAACAGCATTACCTTTGTTTTTTTGTAGTTCATTATTAGCTCATGCTGGGCAAACCAGGCCTCAACCACAGTGAAGCTTTGCCTCCTGCCTCACTTCCTATTTCTTTTAACCACAATTCCATAAAAACTGTGGAAAACTCTCTGAAGGCTCCTAACTTCATATGGGCAGGGACGAAGCACCCCCACCAAAGAAATGGAGTGTAGCAGTTGCACCCACAGAAATTAGGGGGAAATGAGTGACCTGGATCTCGGAGAATACTACTTCGCAACAAAAATTAGTGCCATTATAATGCTCTTACTTAAAACGAGGATCCTGGTTGAAGGAACTAAGAGGAAGCACAGAAGAAATAAGTGTTCCTCAGTGCACTGCTGACAAAAAGGAATCCATAGGCATGCTGAAAATCATCCTAAACCTGTGGCTAAAAATAACCCTCACAGTATGGCATTAAGTAATTAATAGTAAACTACTACACAGCACTAACATAGCACCAGCTCCAACAGCTGGCTGCCTGGGTTTCCTACCAGCAAGACTCCATTTAAGACATGGCAGAAAACAGATTTGATTTATCTAGGCAGCTAAATGGGGGGTGGGGGGTCAGGGGGTCAAAGACTTTGCAGATCACTGAAAAGACAACCATTTGAAAGGTGCAAACTTGTTCCAATCCTTGCAGATCAGGGACTAAGCTGATAAAAACAAACCTTTAAAAACACAGCTAGCTACCTGCAATGGAAGACAAGAAAAAATTAAAATTACTCACTGTAGTAATCTTGTTTCTTCCAGAGGATCACTCATGATTAAACAAATGCAGTCAGCCTTCAGCGTTGTACTGCCACGGAGAGATAGAATTTATGCAAATTATGGAACTCTAATTGGCTCATGCCAATTTCAAACTGCTGCCCCTTGGAAGTGCTGCACTCAAGTGCTTTAGATTCTTACAAAGCCTAACAGGATAAAGACCCTCTAGCTATCTGATACTAAAGATTAAAAACTCTCCTTTTTCAATCACCCCCAATGAAACATTAAAATCCCTTAGAAAAAAGGAGAACAACAGATACCAACTGGTAAAAGAAACTTAACATCAGCTGTGGACAACCTGTCCCTAATGCCAGCAGGGATGCAGAACTAGGTCACTCCCTTTAATAGGTTCAGGTAGGGGAGGCAGGTGGGAGCTTTAATCATAATGATGATCCCCTGGAAGAAACAAGATTACTATGGTATTTTTTTCTTCTAATCCCAGGAATCACTTATTATGACTAAACAAATGCAGACTACCAAGCAGTACCTTTGGAGGTTGGGCAGAGAACCTATTTCGCAAACAGGTTCTGCAGCACTGCTGTGCCAAATCTGGCATAATTCCGGGACTATATGTCCAAACTATAGTGCTTGGTGAAAGTGAGAACAGTTTTCCATGTAGCTGCTTTGCAGATTTCTAACAGTGGGATGTCTCTTGCAACTGTACCCCTGGTGGAATGTTCCCTGAGGCCCAGGGGGTTGCTTACCCACTTTACTGTAACAGAACTGTATGCAAGCCACAATCCCGTGCAATGGTTCATTTTGATGCAGGCTTACCTTTATCCACTTCCCCATGTGTGAAGGCCAGCTGGGTATGCTCTGGCCTATGCGCTCTGGTTCTGTCAAGATAATGGCTGAGGGCCCTCTTAACATCCAGACTATGCAATTTCCACTCAGATGAGCTGGAATTCTCATTGAAGAATACTGGTAGAGTAATAGACTGGTTCAAATGAAAATCTGAGACCACCTTAGGAAGGAATTTCCTGTTGGTCCTGAATACGACTTTGTCCCTATGGACTGATATGAAGTCTTGGTCAGTGCAGATAGTCTGCAATTCATGGATTCTTGATGGCTGATGTGAAAGCAACTAGAAAAACAGTTTTCCAAGTGACGTACTTCAGGTCTGTACTTGCCATGGGCTCAAAAGATGGCTCCATGAGCTTGGCAATGCAAATATTAAGATTCCAGGCTGAGACTGGCTCCCTGAGGGGAGCGTGAAGGTGGCTGAGGCCTTTGAAGAATTTCTTGAAAACAGGAGGACATAGACCTGTCCTTACCAGCTGATACATATGCTGAGGCTGCACCCAAATGGATCTTCAATGTGGAGGGCATAAGGCCCAGTGAATGTAGGTGCAGCAGATAGTCCAACATGACAGAGAGGCTGGCACCACGAGGATCAACATCCATACCTTGGCACCAAATGGAAAATCTTTTCCACTTTGAAGAATAGGTTTTCTTGATAGATGGCTTCCTGGAGCACCTGAGCACCATCAGGACCTCTTCAGAAGGTGCAAGTTTGCAAACTCTTAAGTCTTCAAGAGCCAACCTTTCAGGCACATGGCTTTGAGTTTGGGATACAGGATCCTGCCCTAAGAGGATGTCCTAAGAGGACCAGGAGATTGTGCCTCTGGGGCAGGTGTATTGCGCTCTGAGGCAGACAGGGTCAGCAGTAGTGAGTACCATAGCTGCCTTGCCCAATCTGGGGTCACCAGGATCATTGTTGCTGGTTGTGACCCAAGTTTTACCAGTGTCTTGAGCAACAGGAGAAAAGGAGCGAAGGCGTACAGGAATCTGCCTGACCAATCCAGTGAAAGGCATCCACTGGGATTGTGCCCCTGTTGGGGGGGTCTGCAACAGAACTGTGGCAGCTGGTGACTGTCTATGGAGGTGAAGAGATCCATCTCTGGTGTGCCCCACCTTCTGAACACTGACTGGAACGCTTGTGCATTCAGGGACCATTCGTGATGGTTTTGGCTGACTCTGCTGAGAGAGTCTACCAGGACATTGTCCTTTTCTGGAACGTGAACGGCTGACAGAGATACTTACAGTGAGCATGCCAGGCCCCACACTCTCATTGCACCTCTGTACAGAGTGGGGTGGAGCTGGTTCCCTATTGCTTGTTTATGTAGTACATGGTGGTGGTATTGTCTGTCCTGACTTGTACCACCTTTCCTTTTAAGTGAGAGGCAAAGCTCTGCAGAGCCAATGTATACTGCCCTGAGCTCTAGGAGATTTATGTGCAGGAGAGATTCCTTGGGTGACCATGTTCTGCTCGTGGTTAGGTCCAACATGTGTGCCCCCCCATCCCAAGAGAGAAGCATCTGTGGTGAGCACCACTGATGGATGCTCCTCTTGGAAGGGAATCCTTTCCCTGAGGTTCTCTGGATCCAGTCATCACTGCATGGCCTGCAGAAGGGTGTCAGAGACTGGTACTAGTTTGGTCATGGAATCTCTTCTCTGGGACCAGTGAGCTCATAAGTGAAACTGTATGTTCCTCATCTGAAACCTGGACCCTGGGACCACTGCTGTGGATGCTGCCATGTGGCCCAGTAGCCGCAAAAACTCTCTTGCAGTCCATGATCTGTTCAACTGAAATGACCATACTAACTGCAAGATGCCATGCACCCTGGCCTGCGGAAGGAAGGCCTTTCCCTGGCAGATGTCCCGTTCTATGCCAATGAAGTCCAGAAGCTGTACTGGCTCCATTTTTGACTTCTATACATTTATCAGAAATCCCAGTGACTCTAGTGTGTGCCTTGTGAGGGCCAGAGACTCCTTGGCATGCTGCAGGGACTGACTCATGACAAGACAGTCGTCCAAGTAAGGGAATACTGTCACTCCCTGCCTTCTTGCGTGTGCCACCATTATAGCCCAACACTTTGTGAATGCCCTGGGGGATGAAGTTAGGCCGAAAAGCATGGCTGAGAATTGGTAGTGGCCTGAGGAAAGCCTGAACCTTAAGTACCTTCTGTGACTTGGCCTTACTGACATGTGGAAGTAAACATCCATGAGGTCCAAGGACACCAGTCAATCCAATTTCTGCAATGTGGGAATTATCATGGCCACAGTGACCATTCTGAACTTTGGTTTTGAGACATGTTTGTTTAGAAGTCGCAGATCCAGGATGGGATGCCAGTCCCAATTTTTCTTCTGAGTGAGGAAATATCTTGGGTAGAAGCCTTTACCCCTCTGTAGCAGGGGTACTGGTTCCACTGCTCTGATAGTTAGCAGGTTTGCCACCTCTGCTTTCAGTAGGGTCTTGTCTGCAGAGGTTGCTGGGGCAAAAGGGCTGACTCTTAGTTTGGGGAGGGATTTGAAACTTAGAGACAGCCCTTGGCTCACTACCTCCAAGACCCACTTGTCTATGGTAATGGCTTGCCAGGCTTGGAGTAAGTGAGCCAGCCTGCCTCTTACTGGTGGGGGGGGAGGGGGTCGACCTGTACTGGCCCGTCAGGGATTCTGCTTTGTCTGGTCCTCAGCCAGAGGCACTTGTGCTGGTCTCCTCATGGCTCTCCTGCCTCTACCCCTAAAGTAGCCCCTGTGGTAGTTCGTTGTGGCCTGGGCCTGAAAGAATGGCCTGGATTAGGATCCCCTACCCCTACCTCCCCTGTATTGGGACCTATATGAAGTGGAGGATCTTTCTTTGGCTGAGTTACTCCTGTAAGTAGCCTTATACTCCTCCACTTTCTTCATGTAGGCCTCAGTTTTATCCCCAAAGTGGGAATCACCCTCACAGGGGAAATCCATGGCCTTTGTCTGTGTGTCTTGGGTCAGGCTGGTGGTCCTGAGCCAGTCGAACCTCCTCATGGAGACAGTGAGTGCCATCAGCCTTGCAGCTGTGCCATTGACGTCCATAGCCATAAGAAACTGGTACTTGGTGGCATCAAGTGTTGTCCTAGCAGTTTCCACTAGGTCCACTGCAGTCTCACCTGGGATTTTGTCTGTAAGTGCCAGTACTGTATTCCACAAGGCCTTCTGATATTGAGCTGTGTATGTCACGTAACTGGCTTGCCTCACCAGCAATGAAGCTGCCAGGTACCCTTTCTTCCCCATGGCATCCAGTTTTCTGAAGTCCTTATCAGGAGGGGCCGAAGACAGAGGGATTCTGGCCTTGTCACAGGCTGCTACCTGTACCACTCTTCATGGTCGGGATGGCTGAAAAGGAGGCATCATTAGACCTATCCAGCTGGTACTTTTTGTCTATCTTTTTCTCAACCCCTGGAAAGGTAGTAGGGGTTTTAAGAATTTTCAGTACCTGCTTTCTAAGAGGACTTGTGCATGGGTAGCAGCAATCTCTTTGTGGAGGCTAACCCCATCATTTCTAGGAAGTCTGCCTCTTCTTCTTCTTCTTCCTTGGTTTCTGGGATAGGGAGATTTAAGGTGTCCACCATTTGTTTTATGAAAGTAAAATGATAAGTATAATCTTCTGGACCCCTAGGTGGGGAACTAAACTCCTGTTCAGGGGACACCTCAGGCTCTACAGGCTCTCCCTCCTCTTCTCCCCCCCTTGCATCTCATACATATAGGCAGGTTCCTGAACCGTTGGTACCTAGGCAGGAACCAGTAGGGTTGGTGCAGAAGCAGGCACCACCGCCTGAAGTGCCTGCAAGATCTGTAAAGCCGTAGCAATCTCCTCTTCTGAGGGCACAGCAGGCTTGTCAGCTGAGAGCTCCTTGGCATTCTTGGCCAGACGTGCAGCCACATGCTTTTCTTTTTGTTTTTTCTTGGCTGGAACCAGCTCCCCTGCCAGTTCAACAGGTCTTTTAGCTTTAGAAGAGTCAGCTTTATCTGTGGATTTTGAATCCACTGACTCTTTACACCTGTCTTTATTTTTAGGATTAGCAGAGGAAGAGGTAGAAGGAGCTACCTCTTCTGAGGATTTTGAAGAATGAGCAAAAGTAGCAATTTTTTCTAACTTTTGAGCCCTTTTCTTAATAGTTTTGGGGCCAAAAGTTTTACACACAGCACAGTTAGCAAATATATGGCTAGGACCTAAGCAACATTTACAAAGATTATGCCTATCAGCATTAGCAACTAGGAGACCACAACTAGTGCACTGCTTAAAATTATTAGGTCCTGTTTTCTTCTTTGGTCTTTGAACCTCTGACATTGGTGTTAAAAAAAAAAAAAACCTAAACCCTTTCTCTTTTAGTTGAGAGACCAACACAGAATTTAAATAAAAGTAACTGTGATCGGTTCCTGGCAGAAGAGGGGGAACCGAAAACCACTCGGTTCCTGACAGGAAAAAGGAACCACTAAACTTGAAATTTTAAAACAAAATAAAGTAAGCGGAACCAAGTGAATTGCACAAATTTAAAATTAAATATTTCTATAGATAAAGCACTAAACCTAGTGGTTCCAGGGAAATGGTGAGGAACCCAAAAAATTCCCAAACTAAATGAAAATAATGAACTAAATATAGGGGCAGCAAAATGAAATATAAAAGTAACTAGGCTGTATTTAGCGACTAAATTAAAGTTCTGTCAGAAAAGTCGAGGAGAGCTACCTAGGCGTAGTCACTGGCAGGCAGAGTAAAGAATCTGAAGCATTAGCATGCAGCAGTTACAAGGGGCAGCGGTTTGAAATTGGAATGAGCCAATTAAAGTTCCATAATTTGCATAAATTCTATCTTTCCGTGGCAGTACAATGCTGAAGGCTGACTGCATTTGTTTAATCATAATGAGTGATTCCTGGGGTTAGAAGAGACTGCAGAGCAGCGTGGCTGGCTGGGAAGATGAATGGAACACTTACATTGAATCTACATCAGAAAATGGAAAATTATGTACCTACCATAATTCTTGACCTTCTTGAATGAAGTCTCCACTACTCATTCACACGAATGAGACTATGCCAGAGTCGCTAGGACCCAGCGGGAGCCAAAAATCTTCAGGAGGGCTGGCGTCAAGATAGGTCTGTGCATGCGTGGCACCGCAAAACTGTCTCATGTCATATAGGCTATCTTGGCACTGACCCTCCAACCGCCTCAGTCCCTTTTTGATCGAGGAGGTGCAGTGTAAACTAACCTGGGAAACTAACCTAATTCGGGCATAAGATAGCCTGGATGAATCATGTGAGAAGGGTCAACCCAACAACGTCTTCACAGCCCAAGTCAACGAGAGTGTGAAGACCAGAAACAGGATGAGTGAGCTTGGGGCATGGTGGGTGGTTGTGTGAATGAGTGGTGAAGACTTTGTCCAGAAGATCAAGAATACAGTAAGTCCGTATCTTCCATATCTTCTGGGACTAAAAGTCTCCACTACTCATTCACAGGAGAGTACTGAGATAAAAAGTAATCCCCGCGAGAAGGGTGGTAGGAGACTGAGCTCGCTCAGGACAGAAGTCCATTGAGGACTATCCTGCCGAAGGAAGTGTGCTGTCTGGCATGGACATCCAGAGCGTAGTACTTCATGAAGATGTGCACCAAACTCCAAGTCGCCACACTGCAAATATCTGTAATGGGTACAATACGAATCTCTGCCAGGGATGCCACAACTGCTCTGGTTGAGTGGGCATAAACCTGGCCTTCCAACTTGACCTGCGCCACTGAGCAGCAGTGATGAAGGCATGCCACTAACCATGCAGAAATTCATCTAATGGCAACAGGCTAACCCAGCCAGGCCATGCTAAAAGATATGAAAAGTTGTTTGGATTTGCAAATCTCTAGTTCTGTTGATATAGAATCGCCGAACCCTTTCAACAGTTAAAGAATGAGGGGTGCATTCCCCTTAATTTTGGAAGTTAGCAAACTAAGCAGGCAGAACCAAGGGCTGGTTAAGGTGGAATTCCAAAACCACCTTGGAAAGGAATTTGGGGTAAGTCCGAAGAACCACCTCGTCTTTGTGAAATACCATGTAAGGAGGGTCAGTGACCAAGTCATGTATTTTAGAGACTGCGAGCGGAGCTAACTGCCACCAGGAAGGCAGCCATTCCAGGTCAGAAACTTCAAGTCACAGGTGGCTAGAGGCTTAAAAGACTTACGGATGAGCATGTCTAGCATGAGGTTGATATCCCATGCAGTCACTGATTTTCTGACTGGGGGCCTAGTAAGTAGGATGCCCTTGAGGACTCTCTTGACTAGCTGTAACTGAGCCAGCAACACGTTCTGCACTGGCTCATGGCAGGTGGAAATCACACAGAAGTGTACCTTCACTGTCGAGTACTGCAGATGTGCATTGGAAAGGTCTAAGAGGTACTCCAGCACTTTATCCAGTGGGCAACAAAATGGGTCCAAGATGGACTTTGCGTACCAAATAGAAAACCGCTTCCACTTAGCCGTGTAAGTTTTCCTAGTGGAGGGCTTACGCCATTAAGAGGATTTCTGAGATCCTTTGAGAGACCTGAAACCTACACGCCGCTAAGAGGATTTCTGAGATCCTTTGAGAGACCTGAAACCTACCCACTTCTATCTCCTCAGGAGCCAGGTGTGGAGATGAAGGGAGCGCAGGTCAGGGTGGACCACAGGTCCCTGTGTCAGGAGGTCCAATCATAGAGGAAGTTGCCTCTGAGGGACTTCCGACAACCTGCTGACCAATGGAAACCATATCTGCAGAGGCCAGTATGGGGTGATGAGACTCATCCTGCCCCCTTGTGCCTCCAGTTTGAGCAGCACCTTCTGAATTAATGGAAGAGGAAGAAATGCATACAGAAAGTGTCTTGTCCACTGCAGTCTGAATGCATCCTGTCAGAAAATGCCAGGCTCTGGATTTCTGGAGTAGACTAGAGGCAGTTTTGCATTGAATGGGGATTCAAAAAGGTCCAGATCTGGATTGCCTCACTCATCGAATAGTGACTGCACGATGTGTGGTGCGAGCGACCATTCGTGTGGATCCGCCTCCGTTCTGCTAAGGCGATCTGCTAGGTCATTCCGACTTCCTGGCAGGCAGAATGCCTGAATCAAGGCATCGTGCTCGAGGCACCACTCCCACACCCGCATGGCCTCCCGGCACAGACGGTAGGAGTGCCCTCCACCCTGCTTATTGATGTAATATATCACAGCTTTGTTGTCCATCAGAAGGAGAATTACTTTGTGACAGAGGATGTCCTTTAGGGCTTGGACAGTGTACAGGAGAGCTCTCATCTCTAAGACATTTGTGTGTAGACGAGACTCCTCCTGGCTCCACACTCCCTGAATGTGGAGGTTTTGACAGTGAGCCCCCAAAATGATCAGAGGTGCATCCGTGGTGATGGTGATCTGAGATTCTAGTGGGGCAAAGGGTAAACCTTGAAGATGCTTGTGTCCACCATGCATGCAATCTTGTCAAAGGCTCCATCACTTTTATGTGGAAGGGCTGCGGGTGAGTGAGTGGTTGGTAATCACTGAGTGGTCCTCGTGTGTAGCTGGGCTAGAGGCACCTTGAAGACGGACGATGCCATGATAGCTAACATCTGCTGAATCGAGAATGCTCTAACAGAGTTGTTCCTCCTGATGTAGTGAGCTATCTGAGAATGTAATTTCTCCTGTCCTCAGGAATGAAAGCCCTTGCCTTGGAGGTGTCCAGGAGGGCTCCTATGAAGAGGAACTGTTGGGAGGGCTGAAGCTGGGATTTTTGCAGATTCAGTAGCATCCCGATGGAAGTGAGGAACTGAGTAGCTGTGGCAACTGCTTCCTGCATGTCTGTCTGGATGGGCTTGCTATGAGCCATCATCCAGATGAGGGTAGAGTTGAATGCTGAATTTTCTGAGGTGCGCCGCGAGAACTGCGAAGCACTCTGTAAAGACTTGATGCGCCGAGGACAGCCCAAAGGGCAGGACTCTGAACTGGTAGTGCTGACCCAGAGCCACAAAACAGAGACACTTGTGGTGATTTCGGTGCACTGGGATGTGCTGGTAGGCATCCTGCATGTCCAGGGATGCCAGCCAGTTGTATTGATGAGTCAGTGGAAGTAATGTTTCTAGGGAGATCATCTTGAAGTTTTCCCTGGTATTTGTTCAACTTTCTGAGGTCGAGTATTGGGCGCACGCCGCCTGTTTTCTTTGGAACAAGAACATAGTGGGAGTAGAAACCTGTTTTCCGTTCTGCCTAAGGAACCACTTCTACTGCCCTGTTGGTCACAAGGCCCTGTATCTCAGAAGTAAGGCGGTCTGACTGAGTGGTAGACAGACTGTGCTGCCACCTGAGTGGAAGATCTGGGGGGGATCTCTGTGAAACAGAGAGTATCCCTCTTGACCCATTTGTTAGTTGTGATGGACTTCCACTGGTTGTAAAACTGAGTCAGACTACCTCCCACTGCCGTAGTGATGCCCACCTCGGACAGCTGTGGTGGGACCTGGGCCGGTTTTCAGAGGGTGGCACTAGGCGCTTTTGGGCCCTGTGCCTTTTTCTGCATTTTCTTTTGCAGCTGAGAAGACAAAATTACTCACCTTAGTAATGTTGTTTCTTTTCTTCTAATGGAGTCTTGCTGTATTCTGACATATGCAGTTAGGTCCTGCCTTTCAACTGCCCTGGAGAATGAAAGGTTAACTTTTCTATGCCTTGCATAGAACGTTCATCATGAGCTCGGTTGAAGCCCCTATCTGCTGTTGTTTAAACTGCAACCATCAGATCTTTACAAGCAAAGACTCACTAGGTGTTCTGTGTGGAAACTGTAAAATTCTTACTAGCCAACTGGCAAATATATAAAATGTTTTTTGGTTTCAAAGGAAGACTCAAGTTAGGAAACCCAAAAACAAAAACACATCCAAAACACAACATCCCACCCAAACAAAAAAGGGTGTAAAAAGGACACCCCTAGGGTGCCAACACTGCTTCTGCCCACCCACATCCCAAAAACTAGGTTGTGAGAGGGAGTATGGAATGAATAACAGCAAGACTCCATTAGAAGAAACAACATTACTAAGGTGAGTAATTTTTCTTCAAACAACATGAAGTCTTGCTGTATTCTAACATATGCAGACTGCCAAGCAGTACCTCCACGAAGGAGGGACAGAACCTACTTTGGGAATAGGCTCTGAAGTACTGTTGTGCCAAACCGAGCATCACTCCTAGCCTGGATATCAAGAGAGTAATGCTCGGTGAAAGTATAGACTGCTTTCCAGGTGGCTGCTTGACAAATTTCTAAGAGAGGAATATCCCTGGCAGGAGCCAGGGAAGCAGCTGTACCTCTTATGGAATGAGCCCTCAGGCCTGAGGGTGGAGTTCTACCCAGTTTTCATAGCAGAATTGTATACAAGAAACAATCCACCTGGCAACAGATCTCTAGTGGCAGGTTTGCCTTTACCAACTTCTCCATAAGTAAGGAACAACTGGAGGGATTCAAACCTGTGACCCTTGGTACGCCTATGTAGTAGCTAAGGGCTCTTTAACATTCAAACTGTGTAGCCTCCTCTCCTCAAGAGGAATGGCCAGTGAAGAAAACAGGGAGAGATATAGACTGGTTCAGGTGGAAATCTGAAACCACTTTAGGTAAGAACTTTCTGTTAGTTCTAAGGACCACTTTATCTCTGTGAAAAGAGATGAAATCAGATTCCACTGACAGGGCTTGCAATTCACTGATACGTCTGGCAGAAGTAATGGCTACCAAAAACACAGTTTTCCAAGTCAAGTACGTAAGCTCTGCTGAGGATAGAGGCTCAAAGGGGGGTTGCATAAGCTGAGCAATGCAAACATTAAGGTCCCAAGCAGGAGCAGGATCCCTAAAGGGGGGATTGGTGTGAAGCAATCCCTTGAAAAACTTACAGAATAAAGGATGGGATGACAGAGAGGAAGACTTGCCTACTGACAGGAAAGCCGAAACAGCTGCCAAGTGTACTTTGAGGGTAGCTGGTCTGAGGCCTAGGCCATTAAGATGGACCATATAATCCAGAACGGTAGGCAATTCAGCAGAGTCTGGAGAAATATTCTTCTTGGAACACCAAATGCTGAATCTTTTCCATTTGGAGTTGTAAGTCTTCCTGGTGGAGGGCTTTCGAGAAGCCTTAAGGATATCCAGAACCCCTTGGGAAAGATGCAGATCTGCAAACTCTAACTCTTCAAGAGCCAAGCCTTGAGATTGAGAGACTGAAGATTCGGGTACCAAATCCTCCCCTGAGAGGATGTTAACAGGTAGTAATTCCTGGGAAGCGACCGGGGAAAGTGGACTGTTAGGGACAGCAACAAGGGATAACATGGCTTTCGGTCCTAGTCTGGAGCAATCAGAATTACTTTGCATGGTTGTGACCTTATCTTGACTAACACCCTGAACAGGAGAGGGAAGGGGGGAAAAGCATACCGAAATGTCCCTTCCCAGTTCAGAATCGGGGCATACAGGGGGACTGAGCCCAAGACTGGGAGTCTGCAACAAAAGAGAGGAAGTTGGTGATGGTCTGGGGCTCCAAAAAGATCTATCTCTGGAGTGCCCCATCTCGAGAAAATCACTTTCAAAACCAGAGGATCCAGGGCCCATTCGTGATGGCCCTGGGATATTCTGCTCAGTGCATCTGCTAGGACACTGTCCTTCTCTGGGAGCTGAACTGCTATCAGAGAGGTTTGCAGGGAATAGGCTAGGGACCACAACTTCATTGCTTCTGTGCACAAGGCTGTAGACCGACTGCCTCCTTGCTTGTTGATGTACCACATGGTGGTGGTGTTGTCTGTTCTGACCCGAACCACCATGTTCTGTACAGATTTGGAAAAAGTTTGCAGTGCCAGAAACACTGCTCTGAGTTCCAAGAGATTGATGTGAAGCAGTGATTCCTGAGGTGACCACAGTCCTTGGGTGGTAAGATCCCCAAATGGGCTCCCCAGCCCAGCAGGGAAGCATCTGTGGTGAGTATCACTGAATAAGACTGAGTGACAAATGGAACCCCTTGTCTCAAATTGTCCTGATCCTGCCACCATTGCAAGGCTTGGATCAGGGTTTGAGTCACTGGGATTAGTTTGGTAAGGGAATCCTTTCTTTGGGACCAAAAGGCTCTTAAGTGGAACTGAATGTCCCTCATTTGGAATCTTGCTCCCTGGACCATTGCTGTGGAGGCTGCCATGTGGCCCAATAGCTGAAGGAAATGCCTTGCTGGTCGAGACACCTGAAGGGTGAATGAAGAGGCCAGTTCCATAAGGGTCACTTGCAGATGTGACTTGACTTGGTCTGGAGACTGACCTACTATGAGCCAGTCGTCCAAGTATGGGAAAATGGAGATCTTTTGTCTTCTTACGAAGGCAACAACTACTGCCAGGAATTTTGTGAAAACCCTTGGGGCTGATGTTAGGCCAAAGGGCATTGCTCTGAATTGATAGTGGCCTGAGGGCAACTCGAACCTGAGGTACTTTCTGTGGGAGCACCTGATGGGAATGTGAAAGTAGGCATCTTTGAGGTCCAGGGAGGCTAGCCAGTCCCCTGACCTTAGAGAGGGAAGGATAATTCTCAGAGTTACCATTTTGAACTTTGTCTTTAAAAGATGTTTGTTCAGATATCTTAGGTCCGGGATGGTTCGCCACTCTCCTGTCTTTTGAGGGGTCTGGAGTACAGTCCTTTGCCCCTGTGTAGGTAGGGTGGGAACTCTCTCTATAGCTCTGAGAGCTAGGAGAGAAGAAACCTCTGCCTCTAGGGCAAGGGTCTCAGAGATTTGCAGGTGGAAAAGATCTGGCTCTCATCTTGGGAAATTTTTTGAAGCTGAGAACCAGTCCCTGGCTTACTACTTCCAGGACCCACTTGTCTGATGTAACAGACATCCAGTCCTGGACAAAGTAAGCCAGCCTGCCCCCTACTGGTATAGGAGAATCGACCCGGGCAGACCCATCAGGGTGTCTGCTTGGCAGGGGCTTTAGGCTGAGGGGTGGATGCAGGCCTGCTCATCCCCCTTCTGCCTCTCCCTCTAAAGAACCCCCTCTGCGAAAAGGAAGAAGAGGAGGCCTGAGCTTGGTAAAAAGGCCTTTGGAAAGGCCTGCCCCTGCCCCTGGACTGCTGCCTTTGAGGAGTTGCTTGCCTTTCTTTGGCCTGAGCACTCCTGTAAGTGGACCGGTACTCGTCCATCTTCTTCACGCAATTCTCTGTCTGCTCCCCAAACAGAGAATTACCAGTTACTTGAAAATCCATGGCCTTAGCCTGGGTATCCTGTGAGAGGCTAGTACATCTGAACCAAGCCATCTTCTGAAGAGCCACAGATGTAGCCATGACTCTTGATGATACATCACTGGAGTCTACAGCAGCATGAAACTGTACTTTCGATGCCTCAATCCCATCTGCAGCCACCTGCTCCAGCTCCTTGGCAAGCTGGTTGGGAGCCTGTTTACCCAGTGCCAGTATAGTGTCCAACCTGGACTTCTGGTACCTGGCTGTATAGGCCATATAGTTAGCCTACCTGGGTCCCAAAGATGCTGCCATGTATTGTTTCTTTGCCATGGCATCAATCTTCCTGGAGTCCTTGTCTGGTGGGGTGTGATGCCAATGGAATGTTTGCCTTATCACAGGCAGCAGCCTGCACAACTCCAACATGGCTGCATTGCTGAAAAAGGAACTCCGTGTCTGAGCCTGAGAGAGTGTACCTCTTGTCCATTCGTCTGTCCACAGGAGGTATAGAATTAGGAGACTTAAGAATTTTCTGTGTCTGTTTCCCAAAGGATTTGTGGAGTGGAATAGACAGTCTCCTGGACTCTGGGATGTCCATCATCTCAACATAATCAGGCTCTTCCTGATCCTCTACTGCTTCCTCCACAGGAAGCTGGAAGGTATCAGCCACCTTTCTGTAGAACATATAGTGTGAAAGGGACTCAGAAAGCCTAGGAGGAGAAACACCTGAAGGTCTGTCACACTCTAAAGTAAGCACACGTTTTTTTACCTCAATTTGATCGGTTCAGCCGAACCGATCCACAGTTTACAAGTTCCACACAGAAAACAGAACAAAAACCTATCTAGTACTCATGGTACCACAGACAGAGACTTGAACAGACTATGCGGAAACAACAATTCAGTAGAAACCGACTGAAAACCGAAACTTCAACCAACTTTTGAACCGAGCAGCAGGAGAAATCTCCGGAACTACTGTTCAGTGAGGCAGAGTAAAGAATCTGACGGTTGCAGTTTAAACAACAGCAGGCAGGGGCTTCAACCGAGCTTGTGATGAATGTTCTATGCAAGGCATAGAAAAGTTAACCTTTTGCTCTCCGGGGCAGTTGAAAGGCAGGACCTAACTGCATATGTCAGAATACAGCAAGAATTCATGTTGTTTGAAGTCTGGTTTCTATTAGAGGCTCCTCTGCCTTTACCCCGAAAGGACTGCCTGTAATGAAATCATTGGTGGTTCCCACCACTTTGAGGGCCACTGAAGCTGGCCTGGCTGTTTTAATGGCAGTCTTAGTCTTCTGTGTGGCCTCCAATACATGTTTCACTTGAGGGCCAAACAAATACGTCCTATCGAAGTGGACATTCATCACCCGACGTTGAGCCTCTGGTGAAAAAAAGCCAGATGTTCTGAGCCAGGAATGCCACCTGATACAGATGCCCTCAGCTGCTGCCCGTGCTGCAGCATTATAGGCGTCCATAGCAGCTTTCAACTGATGGCTGTTGGATTTTATGCCCCTGTTAATCATTTGGAGAAGCTCCAAATTGACCTCCGACTCTGGGAGGCCCTCAACCACCTCCTTAAGGGAGTTCCACAGGGTGTACTCATATTGAGAGAAATTACCCTGATAACCAGCAATATGTATCCCTAAGGTCGTGGCTGCAAAATCACGCTTCCCTATGGTGTCAACCTTGCAAGACTCTTTATTGACTAGTCGAGCAGAGGTCTCCTGAGGGAGGACAACCTTATCATTCTCTTATCATTCTCTGCAAGCACTACCAAGGCATCCACAAAGGGCTGTGATGCCAGGAGGAGCCTGTCCTTAGGTGAAGCGTATTCCGTTTGCGGCCTTAGAGACGGAAGGGGAAGTGCCGGTTTGACCCACACCATCTATGATAGGGTTTCGAAAGATTCAAGTTCAAGTTTATTATTACAGGAATTACTCCATTGAGCAAGCTCATTCACAAGGAGGTCCTGGAGATTTCAAACAATACAATGACATACATGATCTTATATAAAACAGATCTGGATAGCATGAGTAAACAGCAATGGCAATGATAAGGTACAACTTGGATTGTTACAAATAACTAATTCATTACATACAAAAAAATTGAAATTACATGCCTACCGTAATTCTTGATCTTCTTGGTCGAAGTCTCCACCACTCATTCACAATGATGTGATCTCGCCAGTAAAGGGCTGGTTCAGAGATGGACCACGAGGAGCGGCACCAAGGACTCTCGGCTCGCGGCGGCAATGACTGTCTCGCCGACCCTCCAACTGCCTCAGTAACTTTTTTTTCCAAGGAGGTGCAGCGTAACTAACCTAGAAGGACTAGACTAACAAAAAATCAGACACGAGATAGTCCTAATGACCCATATAAGAAGGGTCAACAAAGAAGTCTTCACAGCCTAGCCATTGAGGGAGTGAAGACCAACAACAGAAAGGTGAGCTCGGGGGATGGTGGGTGGGCGTGTGAATGAGTGGTGGAGACTTCGTCCAAGAAGATCAAGAATTACAGGAGGTACGTAATTTCCATATCTTCCTGGACATCAAGTCTCCACCACTCATTCTCACTGATGGGAGAGTACCAAGCTAATAATCCCCCGAGAGGGCTGCAGGAGAAACCAAGAGCTCACATATTCAGGACAGAAGTCCGTTAAGGATAGTCCTGCCAAACAAAAGATGCCCGCTTGGCATGGACATCCAAGGCACAGTGGTTGACGAAAATATACACTGAGCTCCAGGTAGCCGCACTGCAAATGTCCGCAATGGGCATGTTGCAGATTTCCGCCAGAGATACTGCGACTGCTCTAGTAGAATGCACATACACGCCGCCCTCCAGCTTAACCTGTGCCATAGAATAACAGTGGCAAAGGCATGCCACCAGCCACGCCGAAATGCATCTGATAGCGACAGGTTGATCCAGCCGGGTCTCGCTGAAGGAAACTAACAGTTGTTGAGCTTTGCAAATCTCTTCTGTTTTATCTAAATAGAAACGCAGTGCTCTTTTTACATCTAATGAATGAAGGGTACACTCTCCTTCATTTTGAAAGTTCACAAAGTAAGTAGGTAGGACCAAAGGTTGGTTTAGATGGAATTCTGAGACAAATTTAGGGAGAAACATAGGATGGGTCCTAAGAACTACTTTGTCCTTATGAAATACAGTGTATGGGGGGTCTGTGACCAAAGCATGTATTTCAGAGACCCTACAGGCTGAGGTGATGGCCACCAGGAAGGCAGTTTTCCCAAGTGATGAATTTCAGCTCACAGGTAGCTAGAAGCTCAAAGGACTTTCGAGTGAGAATGTCTAGCACAAAATTAATGTCCCAGGCTGTGACTGGACGTCTGATAGGAGGTCCGGTATGCAGAATACCTTTAAGAAACCTCTTAAGTACAGGTAATTGAGCCAGTGATACAGAAAGTACTGGCTCATGAAGGTTGAAATAGCATAAAGGTGAACTTTGAATGTGGAGTATTGTAGACCTGAATTTGAGAGGTCTAAGAGGTGCTCTAAGAGTTTACTTGGTGGGCAGGAAAAAGGATTCAAAGAGGATTTTGCGCACCAGAGAATAACGCTTCCATTTGGCTGTATAGGTTTTTCTGGTGGCTGGCTTGCGCGCAGCCAAAAGAATATCTGAAACTCTTCGACAGACATTGAACCTATTTGCCTCTATTTCCTCAGGAGCCAAGCATGAAGGTGAAGCGTCCTCAGATTGGGATGGACCACGGAACCCTGGGTCAGAAGGTTCGTCTGAAGGGGAAGTGCCTTCGGAATGGTTTCTGACATACTGTTGAGTAGCGGAAACCATGTCTGTCGAGGCCAGAAGGGAGCAATGAGGATCATTTTGTCCTCCTGAGACTCGAATTTGAGAAGTACCCTCTGAATTAGTGGAAGAGGAGGAAAGGCGTATAGAAAGCATTTTGTCCACTGCAGCCTGAATGCATCCTGACAGAAAATGCCAGGCCCTGGATTTCTGGAACAGAAGAAAGGCGGTTTTGTGTTGAATGGGGATGCAAAAAGGTCCAGGTCTGGAGTTCTCCACTCCGCGAATAGTGACTGAACTATGGCTGAGTCGAGAGACCACTAGTGAGGATCTGTCTCCATTCTGCAGAGACGGTCTGCCAGTTCGTTCTGCACTCCTGGCAGGTAAACCACATGAATTAGAGCCTCGTGCTCTAATCACCATTCCCACACTCTCATTGCTTCCCTGCATAAAGGGTAAGAGTGTGCACCACCCTGCTTGTTGGTGTAGTACATCACTGCTTTGTTATCCATTTGAAGGATAATGTTCTTGTGACAGAGAATGTCCTTCAAAGCCCGGACTGCATAGATGATGGCTCTCATTTCCAGGACATTTACGTGAAGTTTGGACTCTACCCGAGTCCACGTGTCTTGGGTGTGGAGATTGACAGTGAGTTCCCCACCCCATCAGGGATGCAACTATGGTAATGGATATCTGATGATCCAGAGGAGCAAAGGGATACCCTTCCAGAAGGTTGTCCTCTTGCAACCACCAGGTGAGAGACTTCCTTTGAGGTTCTGTCACCTTGATGAGAAAGGACTGCGGATGAGTGGTTGGAGACCAGTGAGTACTGAGCATCCACTTGGAGGTTCTCAGGTGGAGACGTATTAGGGGTACAGTGAACACTGAGGATGCCATGATACCCAGCATTCGTTACATCGAGATAGCTCAAACTGAGTTGTTTTCTCTGATGTACCAGGCCATCTGTAAGATATCACTCCTTTCTGTCCTCTGGAAGAAAGGCTTTCGCACAGGAGGTGTCCAGAAGAGTTCCTATAAAGATGAGTTCCTGGGAAGGCTCATCTGTGATTTTTTGAGATTTAGCAGGACTCCCATGGATGTGAGGAAGTCCGAAGCCGTGGCTACGGCGTCAGGAGTTTGTCTGGAAGGACTTGCTAGGAGCCAGTCGTCCAGATATGGGAACACTTGTATTCCGATTTTCCTGAGATGCGCTGCAAGAATTGCACAACACTTTGTAAAAATGTGTGGCGCACAGGATAGCCCAAAGGGCAGGACTCTGAACTGATAATGTTGGCTCAGCGCCACAAACGTTAGGTATTTGTGGTGCTTTGGATGTACAGGAATATGTTGGTAGGCATCCTGCATGTTCAGGGAGGCTAGCCAATCGTGTTGATGAAGCAAGGGTAACAGGGTCCCTAGCGATATCATCTTGAACTTTTCCTTGAGAAGAAACTTGTTTAACTTTCTGAGGTCCAGAATGAGGCACATGCCACCAGTTTTCTTCGGGAGCAGGAAGTAATGGGAGTAGAAACTCGTGTTTCGTTAATCCAGCAGAACTATTTCTACTACCCTGTTGTTCAGAAGGCCTTGTACCTCAGAGGCAAGAAGGTCTGACTGTATTGCTGACAGCCTGGGCTGTTATTTGGGTGGATGATCCGGAGGGGTTTCTGAAAGACTGAGGGAGTACCCCTTGCAGATTATCTGGAGGACCCATTTGTTTGATGTTATGGATTGTAGAACTGAGTCAGACGTCCTCCCACCGCTGAGGAAGAGTCCCCCTCGGACAGCTGAGGTGGGACCGGGGCCAAAAACTCAGAAGGTGGCACTGGGCACTTTGGGCCCTTGCACCTTCTGTTGCATTTTCTTTTGAGGCTGGGTGTTTTGATTTTTGTTAAAACCTCCCCTGCCCTTGCACCGAAAGGACTGACGGTTGTGAAATTGATGCATGCTGTCATCTCCCCCTGAGAAGGGGTGGGAGTGGGTTGAGCCATTTTAATGGCAGACCTAGTCTTCTGTGTGGCCTCCAGAGCTCGCTTTACTTGAGGTCCGAACAGATACATACCATCAAAGGGAAGAGCCATGACCTGCTGCTGGGCATCATTTGTGAAACCCGAAGTACGTAGCCAAGAGTGTCGACGGGTGCAAATGCCTGCCGCCGCCGCTCGAGAAGCAGTATTGAAAGCATCCATAGCTGCTTTAACCTGCTGGTTGTTGGACTCGATACCCCCTGGTTATGGTCTGAAGTAGCTATGAACTAATGTCCAACTCAGGCAGAGCTTCCACCATCTGTTTGAGCGAATGCCAAAGAACATACTCGTATTGGGAGAAATAGCCCTGGTAGCTGGCAATACGCACACCCAGGGTGGAGGCAGCAAAGACCCTCTTACTAAGGTGTCTGTCTTATGAGATTCTTTATTTATACGCCGGGCTATAGATGCCTGAGGGAGAACGGCCTTATCATTCTCTGCTAGGACTACAATGGGGTCAGCAAAGGCCTGGGAGGCCAGAATGGGTCGATCCTTGGGAGGAGCATACTTCCTGTCTATGGACTTAGCCACAGAAGGAATGAGAGTGGGATTATTCCATACCATCTGAGAGAGTGTCTCAAACAATGGTTGTACCAGAGGAGTTAAATCCATAGGGATCTCCGGGACATGTAGGTATTGGAGTCTTAAAAGCTTTCCAGGATCGATATCTGTAGTCTGGAGAGAAACAGTAGAATTTAAATTTTTTAGCAGAGACTTAAATGCAGGTCTTCAACCACAGGCTCTGCAGCAGAATTGATCCCTGCTCCTTCAACATCATCACCCAGTCGAAGACCTGGGTCAGGCTCAATATCATCTCTTGACAGTCCAGGAGGGACTGTATGGACAGGAAAGGAGTGAAAATCAGTAGGAAATGAAGAAGAGAAAGGAATCGGAGTTGAGAACCCCTGCAGGCTGGAAGGCTCCGCACCAAGCCTCCGTGCCGAAGAGGAACACAGCGCCGAAGACAAGGGAGTTGGGGCCGTTGGAAACAGCCCAGCACTCAGTGCCGAAAGAGACCACAACTCCGAGGAAGCCCGCGGCACTGCAGACGATGCTGACAGAGCCCACGGCAACAAGGACGGTGCCTACAACCCCAGCGGCACCGAGGACGGTGCCAACAACATCAATGGCGCCGAGGGCGGCGCCGACAGACCCATCAATGCCGAGAGCATCCCCAATGCTGCAGATGGCATCGATAGCAAACCAGGGCTCGGAAAACTGTGATTTGAAGAAAAAGGAGGAGGAATACCAGGAGATAGAGGCATCGGTGTGGCCCCCTGTGCAGCACCCATGTGGGGGGGGGACGGACACATGAGTGCAGAGTCAACGGCACCGAAGAGGGTGCCACGCAACTAGGAAGGTCCAACAGCCCTACCCGCTCCCCCTTATTGCCCAAAGGCCTCAGAGTGACCGGGCCAGGCAACTGGACCAACCTCCGAGCCCACTGCTCCATAAAAGCGGCCCACTGATGAAACTGCTCATCAGAGGCCCTTTCAATAGGCTGGGAAGGGCTCCGATGTTAAAGAGGTCAGCCACCGGAGACAGAAACTGGCGACTCCAGAGGAAGAGACAGGCACCTGGACCCAACAACCGACAGTCGACGCGCAGGCATACCAGAAGGCGACCTCGAGTGATGCCTTCCCTTTTTTGACCTGTGGGCTGAAGAAGAACTCGAGGATGAACGGTGCCAATAATGCAACTATTTTCTTGTATGCTTTTGGTGGGGGGCCCATCTCCCCCTGAGCATCGGACCGTCCATTGTCAGACCCCCCCCCTCCAGAGAGGGCGGCGGACTGGACCCAGCCCGCCTGACTGAATAGTTTTCATACAAAGTTTTCCTACCGTCACCTGACCAGCTCATAGTCGACTCTGTCAATGGAGGGCTGAAGACTTCTTTTCTTAATAAGTAAGGTTAAAAGTAAGCGGTACTTATTTCAAGATAAATTACAAAACAATAAACTGAAAACTATGCTGCTAGTTTGAAGTTTGACTCCCGGTGGGCGAGCGACATTGTCACTGAAGCACACGCGATGGCGGAAAAAAGGAACAGGCGGTTGAAAGTCGACGCTGAGATAGTCACTGCTGCAGGAGTCGAGGCTCTCAGCGTCGCTGCTCGTGGCTCCATCTCTGGCGCTAGCCCTCTTGCAAAACGTTTGCCCCCGCTGGGTCCCAGCGCCTCCAGTGTAGATCCCATCAGTATGAATGAGTGGTGGAGACTTTATGTCCAGGAAGATCTAACTGTCCTAATGTGCACGTAGATGATATACATAGAGTGAGACAAGTCTTCACTGGGGGCAGAAGGAAAAGGGAAAAAAGGGAGCTGTAGATGACATCGCAGAGGAGGGTGGTAGGTTCATAAGGACAGGAATATTGTGCACTGAGATGGGGGTACAGGAAGGGGGTCTAGGGGAGGGTGGTGACTGGAGTAGGAGGGGATAGGGAGACAGGGGAAGGGGAGGGTGGTAGGTTCAAGCAGGACAGGAATATTGTGCACAGAGATGGTGGTACAGGAAGGGGGGTCTAGGGCAGGGAGGTGACTGGGGTAGGGGAAGAGGGGGTAGGCAGACAGGGAGGTGGAGGAAGGGAAGAAGTGCTAGGAGGCAGAATGAGTAAAGGGAGGGTTGAGGTAGGAATAAAGGGTTGGATGGGGCAGATGGGTGGGAGGACAGGCTGGGTGGTTGGTGGGGAGACGGGGATAAGGTGACAAGCAGAAGGGATAGTGAGGATGGGGGGGACAGGGGGCATGAAGTCCGTAGGAATGATAGGAACATGGAGCTACTTGTGATGTAGAAGTTTCCTTGGGTCCACCTCAGAGGTCTGAAGAGCCACGGCCGATCCAATGTTCCTGAGGAGAGACTGGAAAGAAACATCCTCTACTATGGATTCAGCTGAGACTAAAGGCTTGTTTTCCAAGTCGTTGCCTGAGTCATCTCTATTGTCGTCTGATAGAACCAGATCAGGGTCGGACTCACAGCTGTCCTCCAGCCCTGAGACGTTAGGGGTCAAATCCTGCCAGACTGATGCCTGGCCCAGGCAAGGGGTACACGGGAGTCACCAGAGCCCCCACCAGCGTTGAGGAAGTTGGCACCATACATGGCATTGATCCGAGATGGGAAAGGACTGGCGCTGCACTGAGGCTGGCACCGCACGTGGCACCGAGGCTGACGCTGTAAGCGGCACTGAGGCGAGCGCCGCACATGACACCAAGACTGGCACCACATGCTGCACAAATGGGTCCCTCAACACTGGAGGAGTTGACACTGCATGTGGCTCCAATAACCCTGAACCCCCTGTCAGACCTGGAAGGAAAATGGTAACTGTTCCGGCCACTGCGTGGCAACTTGGAGAGGGGGACAGGCACATGGAACCGACAAGAGAAAAAAATCCGTTGCCGGCACCGAACGGACATCCTGTCCCAATTGCCCAAGACCCAAAGGCCCCAGAACCGGGTACACAGGCAAGGGCAGCTGAGACAGACGCTGTACCCACTGTCCATAAAAGTGGCCCAGGGGTGCAACCGCCCACTGAAAACCCCATCAGAGGACAGACAGGGGCTCCGGAGTCAAGAATCCCGACTGCTAAAAACAGAGTCCACTGGGGACCCGGAAGGGGTTGTGGTGGATCCGTCCTCCACAACTGAAGACCTCTTAGCAGACCTATCAGAGGGTGATCTTGAGTGGTACCCATCTCTTCCTCTTAGGAGAAGAAGAAGAGCTTGCGGTTGAACGGCATCGGGTTCCTGACTGAGACTGAGAACGGGCCGCTTCTTTTTGTGCTTTCGGGAGGACTGTCCTCCCTCCCAAGCACCGGACTGCCCATGGTCAGAGCCCCTCTCCGCAAAGAGCGGTGGACCACACACAGTCCCACTGCCAGAAGAACTTTCTAGCAAAGTCTCCCTACTGTCACCGAAACTGTCCATAGTCGACTCCGTCGATAACAGGCTGAGTGAGGTTTTGTTCAGAAGTTTTTTTTTTTTAAATAAATAAAACAATACTAAATAATTAACAGAACTGAACGACTATGTGTTACTGTTGTACAGACTAGAAGTTTGACTCCCGGCGGGTGAGTGACATTGTCACTGAAGAACACTCAGCAGCGGGAAGAAAGGAACTGGGGCGTGTTGAGGCCACGCTGAGATAGCCTATACAGCTCAAGGCAGTCTTGCGGCGCCATGCATAACGCGGTTCTATCTTGGTGCTTTGCCCGCCTGAAGATTTTTGGCTCCTCCTGGGTAGTGTGAATGAGTGGTGGAGACTTTTAGTCCAGGAAGATGTGTAATGAATTATTTTTTTTTTCCTATTTCTGCTTCCTGGCTTAGCTGAGTTGAGCTCTTGGAATTGGTAATGGTAGGTGGGACTTGCGGAAATACTGCAAAAACGGCTGGCTTACTATAGTAGTCAGGCAGAGTCAGCCAGAAGGAAAAGAAGCCCGCAAAGGGAGGGGGGAGGTTTACATTTACATTCTGGCATTCAGACTGTGCTGTTTTCTTTTCCTGTGAAACTCGAGGATGCAAGGGGATTTGGAGAGACGGGGCCAGGAGGAGTGGGCTCTCACAGTGGGCAATTAACAGAACCTGATTTTTTTGGGAGGGTTCAACAACCTACGTATAAGTTACTGGTTCCAGGCACAGTCACTGCATGCAATGATATCAGGTTGTGGGGTGTCGTGCCTTTTTATCACCAAAACTCATTGAACTCAGTGAGAAAGGGGATAGGTAGAGGGGAGGGGTTTTTCCTTTCTGCAATACAGTGACTTGGGGGGCTGGGTAACGGGTCATTAGGCTGTGCCTGTCACCCAGTAAGTCAGAATAATATGTTAACTAGAAACTGTCTGGGGGGGACAGAGCCAGAAGCACACCGTGTACAAGAAAAATAGGGCTTAGTCCTAAGGTGGGTTCAACTGGTGGCATCCCTCTGCAGTGGACCTACGCTCACAATGGGTGCATGTCATCTTAGCGCCTACAGTTACACATTAGGTGCTTGTCTCAAACAAGACATTTAGTTCAAATGTTACAGTTTTATATGGTTCTTGTTCTTTTTTGTTGTTATTATGTTCACTCTTCAGGGAATACTGGTCATCAGTCATATTATGGGGATCACAGGGGGTTCTGGGGAAATGGGTATGTTCTATAATCCTTTTGCTACATGATGGGATCACTTAGCACTTGATCCCTTAACGTTAAAGGTATTAACAATGTTGTAAAGTGAGTGAGAATGCAATAAGAGTTGGCTAAGAGAAACTGTGATATAGGTATATTATAGGAAACCTCTCTCTCCTATCAAACACAAGAAACTGAGATGGAGATTGGTGGGGATGGTGTTTGTATATGGTGTTTGTGGACTCTCACCACGGGGGCAAGGTGAGAAACTCTAATTTGCAAGGCCTGACCATTTAAGGTAACACATATTTGACGAAAAAAGCGGCCAGCCAATAACTATCAGGAATGGTGGGGGGCAGACCTCTCCATTTCCATCTCTGGTCCCATTCCCCCCAGCCAGATTTTTTCAGAATGTTTTCATTAAAAAGGCACAACTCAGGGAATTGGTGGGGGTGGTGGGGGGACTGGAACTGTGTGGAGAATTTGACTTTCAACGGGTCTCAGTGCTCACAAAGCTCTATCAAAGCTTGTTCTAAACTGCTCCATACATTGCTGAACAATGCTGGAACAGAGAGGATGGGTAGGTCCCTGGACAGCCCAGAACACAGGGCTTAGAAATTTTACATTCTACTGCCCCCACCTCCCCGAATGATACATACTCTCACACAGATAGGTTTTATACTAAGAAGCAGTGTTGGGTAAGTTACTTTTTCTATTACGTTTGGAAACTTGTTCCAGGAAGCTCTGTGCAGTCGCTAGCAAGGATGGAGAAGTACTAGAAACAGTAATACACCTTACAATTATAGTTACTTATTTCTTTTTATACAAAAACAATACAAAAATAATAAATAACTATAAAAGATTACATTTTTTGAAAGTAATAGGTTAGTTACTTTCAAATAAATGTAATCAGTTACAGTTATGTATTTCTTTTGTATAAAAAGACATAAGTAAATGTAACTGTAAGGTGTATTACATTTTCCAGTACTTCTCCATCCTTGCTAGTGACTGCAAAGAGCTTTCTGGAACAAGTTTCCAAAAGTAATTGAAAAAGTAACTTACCCAACACTGCTAAGAAGCAATGGAGGCACTCAATCAAAGATATGACAATCCAGCCAATTAGTATATCAGACCATGCTCTTATTACCATGGTGGTGGATTTAGGCCTCTCTCACAAGAAAAGGCTGTATCATTTGAATGCTGGCCATCTAAAGGTGCTTTTACACACAGGTTTTTAAAACGGAAAGTACAGTTGCGTAAGAACTTACCATAACAGAAGATCTTCAAGAGAAGCTCTTGCAGCAGGTTCCACAATGAGGACTGACGTCAAGAGGCAGCAGTTCCGGCAACTTTTTCCTTCTGCAGTACTGACGTGGGAACGCCCCCTGGCATCGCCCTATATAAGGAGGAGTTCCTCACGTGCTCTAGTTCTTGTAAGCCTCCCCCCCCGTCAGGCAGAATTTGGTGACAGGCAGCGGTCAGAAGAATGATTATTATTAGATAATCCCTCAAAGGAGGGAAGACCAGCCTGAACAGTACCTGATCCCTGGGGGAAGGAGGGCAGGAAATATTCCTGCAGCAAGAGCTTCTCTCGAAGATCCACTGTTACAGTAAGTTCTTACTTAACTGTACTATCTTACTTCGAGAGGAACCTCTTGCAGCAGGTTTCACAATGAGGACTGAGCCCCAAGCAGTATAAACATATAACGACCCTTGGGAGGGGGAAGGCAGTAAGCAAAGGAACAGAAGGATAAGGGAAGGTCCCTCAGGAAACCAGGCCTAGCAGAACTGCGAGGCCAAACCCTGCTCTGCGTCTGGAAATAATGTCGCGGCTGTAATGCCTGATAAAGGTATGAACAGAACTCTAGGTAGCGGCAGCACAAATATCGCTGTTGGTACTCTCTTCAGTACTGTGAAAGAGGCAGCAATAGCTCTAGTAGAATGATCCTTAACTGGCCCCGATGTCTACCTGTTGTGCTTCTCATAACAGAAGGTGATACAATGGACCAACCAGCGCAAAAGCGTCTGTTTGGTGACCGGGCGACTTATGGACCATTGAGCAAAGGACACAAAGAAAAAATTACTCACTTTAGTAATGCTGTTTCTTCTAATGGAGTCTTGCTGTATTGTGACATATGCAGTTAGGTCCTGCCTTTCAACTGCCCCGGAGAACAAAGAGTTAAACTTTCCATGGCCAGCATGGAATGTTTACCGCAAGCTCGGTTGAAGCCCCTGTCTGCTGCTGTTTAAACTCCAACCGTCATATCTTTATGAGCAATACTCACTAGAAGTTTAATGTGGAAACTGTACAACTCAAAACTAGTCAGCTGGCATCTATATCTATATAAAAGGGTTTTTTGGTTTCAAAAAGCAGACTCAAGTCAGGAAACCCAAAAACAAAACACATCCCAAAACACAATCACTCACCCAAAATAAAAGAGGGTAAAAAAGGGACACCCCCAGGGTGCCAACACTGCTCCTGCCCACCCACATCCCAAAACTAGGTTTTGAGAGGGAAGGCGGGAGTCAGAATACAGCAAGACTCCATTAGAAGAAACAATATTACTAAGGTGAGTAATTTTTCTTCAAACAACGTGGAAGTCTTGTTGTATTCTAACATATGCAGACTACCAAGCAGTACCCCCATGGAGGAGGGACAGAACCTACTTTGGAAACAGGCTCTGAAGTACTGCTGTGCCAAACCGAGCATCACTCCTAGCCTGGATATCCAGAGAGTAATGCTTGGTGAAAGTATGGACTGTTTTCCAGGTGGCTGCTTGACAAATTTCTGAGAGAGGAGAGCAGCCAGGGAAGCAGCTGTACCTCTAGTGGAATGAGCCCTCAGGCCTGAGGGTGGAGTTCTACCCAGTTTTTCATAGCAGAATTGTATACAAGAAACAATCCACCTGGCAACAGATCTCTTAGTGGCGGGTTTGCCCTTACCAACTTCTCCATACGTAAGGAACAACTGCAGGGAGTCAAACCTGTGACCCTTGGTACACTCTATGTAGTAGCTAAGGGCTCTTTTAACATCCAAGATGTGTAGCCTCCTCTCTCCAGAGGAGGAATGGTCAGTGAAGAAAACAGGGAGAGACACAGACTGGTTGAGGTGGAAATCTGAAACAACTTTAGGCAAAAACATTCTGTTAGTTCTCAGGACCACTTTATCTCTATGGAAAGAGATGCAATCAGGTTCCACTGACAGGGCTTGCAATTCACTGATACGCCTGGCAGAGGTAATGTCCACCAAAAACACAGTTTTCCAAGTCAAGTACTTAAGCTCTGCAGAGGACAAAGGCTCAAAGGGGGGGTTGCATAAGCTGAGCAAAGCAAACATTAAGGTCCCAAGCAGGAGCAGGATCCCTAAAGGGGGGATTGGTGTGAAGCAACCCCTTGAAGAACTTACAAAACACAGGGTGGGCTGACAGAGGGGATGGCTTGCCTACTGACAGGAAAGCAGAAACAACTGCCAAATGTACTTTAAGGGTAGCTGGCCTAAGGCCTAGGCCATTAAGATGGACCATATAGTCCAGAACCGTAGGCAACTCAGCAGAATCTGGAGAAAACTTTTTCTTAGAACACAAATGCTAGATCTTCTCCATCTGGAGTTGTAAGTCTTCCTGGTGGAAGGCTTTCGAGAAGCCTTAAGGATATCCAGAACCCCTTGGGAACTCTTCAACAGCCATGCCTTGAGATTGAGAGACCGAAGATTCGGGTACCAAATCCTCCCCTGAGAAGATGTCAACAGGTTGTAATTCCTGGGAAGAGACAGGGGAAGGTGGACTGCTAGGGACCACAACAGGGGATAACAGGGCTGTATGGCCCAGTCTGGAGCAATCAGAATCACTTTGCATGGTTGTGACCTTATCTTGACTAACACTTTGAACAGGAGAGGGAAGGATGGGAAAGCATACAGAAATTTCCCTTCCCAATTCAGGATCAGAGCATCCAGGGGGACTGAGCCCAAGACTGGGGGTCTGCAACAAAAGGAGAGGAAGTTGGTGATTGTCTGGGGCTGCAAAAAGATCTTTCTCGAGAAAATCACTTTCAAAACTAGAGAATCTAGGGTCCATTCGTGATGGCCCAGGGAAATTCTGCTCAGAGCATCTGCTAGGACATTGTCCCTCTCTGGGAGGTGAACTGCTATCGGAGAGGTCTGCAGGGAATAGGCCAGGGACCACAGCTTCATTGCTTCTGTGCACAAGGCCGTAGACCGAGTGCCTCCCTGCTTGCTGTTGTACCACACAGTGGTGGTGTTGTCTGTTCTGACCTGGACCACCTTGTTCTGTACAGATTTGGAAAAAGCTTGCAGTGCCAAAAACACTGTGTAACCCCCCTGCAAATGGGGGTTCCCAAAAGACTTCCAGGAGCTTGCTTGAGTGCTCCAAGCCTGGATGGTGTTTGGCGTTTAAGCCATTTATTAGTGAGTGTTTTAGAGCCTCTGGTACTGTCCCTTTAAGAGCTGTCTGCTTGCAGACATAATTAGTTTGTATGGGGGGACTGTGTGCTTCTCTGTTTGAGTACCACTCGAGCTGCTGCCAATTCACTCCATTTTGCAGTCACTAGGAGTGCAAAGGGAACCTATCTGAAAGATGTAACTGTTTGCCAGAAATCATTTACAGTAATAATGAAATTACAGTTTGTCTAACCTGTCTTTCTTTGCAGTCAGAACTGTGTCTGCCTAGTTCCCATTCTGGTTTTGAACTGCTGAACTGGACCAATCAGTGTGGGGTAAGCTAGCTCTAAAATGGTGCCTTGGACGAATCAGAACTTGGACTCATAATCTGAGCCAGCCACAAGAGGATTGTATGGGCAGTGACTCTGGGAGATGTAGTTTAGACTTTGACGCCTTTTGGACCAACAGCAGCAGTCTATTGTGAGTGACAGCCAATCCAGTCAAGAACTGGGAGGAACTCAAAGGAAGTGCCGGTTTTGTCTGTTGGAGTTTCAGTTTAACTCTGGCAGTGAGGGAAAGAAACCTGTGCTCCTTCAGTGCACAGTTTCAGTCAAAAAACGTGGTAAGGCCCAGAGTCCGGTCTGCAGCTTGTGTAACTGCTTGTTAGGACTGAATCGCCCCTGTGAAAAGAATCAAAGGATCTCTGAAGAGTAGAAACCAGGCTCACCCTGTAGAAGACTGGAGAAATTGTTGAATTGCACTCGGTCTGTCAGGAACTGAATCTGCTGTGTGTTCTCCTGGGTATTGTGCAGTAATTGCGATCGGGATAGAGAAGCAAGCCTGCCTGGTATAGTACTTTCTTTTTACCATATAAATGTGTGAAGAGTCTCGTGGAGCTCAAGAGTAGCCCTGCTGACGGTGAAGGACCTATCTTGTTTGGAGGTCGTGAGTACTAATTCAGGGTCGCTCCCTGTTGAATTGCCACATTAAATCCAAATGGAATCACTGTACTGCTGACTGTTTAAACTAATTTTCTTTTCACTGTGAAAGGGCCCTCCCAGCTGCCACGGTTTGGACTAGCCACTAGGGCTTGGGTACCCAGGGACAGTAACTGGTAGGGATAGGCCAGTGCACAGAGCCATAGGTAGATAGTAAAGTGATAAGCTAATTAACCTGATTTCCCCCTGTCCTTGTTATATCCCCCTATATAAATCAGAGCTGCTTGTTTCAGCAAAGTTATACTGCCTGAGATATTTGTCTATGTTAAAGTACTGTACTGTGATTTTTGCACTGTATCTTATTTCACAGGAGGTCCCAGTGCCGGAACTAGTCCTGGGGTAAGTGTATACTGTGAAGGTAATTCTGATATATTGTGTGGGCCACTAGTGGGAAGAAAGGGGTTGCAGTGTCCCAGAGGGCTGTGACCAAGTAAGTTTAACTATTGCAAACCCTGACCTCTGGGTGGAGGCACCCGCCATTGGATCCAGGCCCCTCAACCTGTTAGTGCAAATCAGGCAGGGGTAGTAGCCCCTGGGATAGCGCCATCGAGGGTTTACATCTTGGAGGCTCACCGCTGGGATTGTGTGTCCTCTAGTAGCCATATTCACGAACCACTGTTAAGAAAAAAAATGGGTACCCGACAGAAGTGGCTGTGCACCGCTGGTGGAGTGGTGTACTGGGGAGGAGATTGACCCCCAAAATGCTATGCTTATCCTGGACATCCCCCTGGGTATCAATACGGACACTGTACAGGGAGTACTTTCCAAGGTGGAAGGTTTACAAAACCCTGTGGTGGTGGGTCGGCATGCTAATCTGCTCACCCACACTTTCCTGGCCCTAGTAGAGTTTAAGGATCCCATAGATAGCGCCAAAGTGCCACAGACCATTACCCCAGAGGGAGCCCTCACTGCCTGGAGAGTGATAACTAAGTACAGTAAAGACCCGGGGGGGAATGAGCCCCCACCACTGTCTGAAACTTTTGAGGAGAAATTTGCTAAATGGCTGCTGGGGGAAGGGAAAACTGTGGAAGACTTGAAGAAACTATTCTTGCCACCTGGGGGTGTTCCTCCCCCAACACCCTCTCCCGCTCCAGTACCCGTAATGGTGGCTGAACCAATGCAGACCCAATTTCTGCACCTGCCATTAGTCACGACTCTTACGAAGGTTGAGGATCTTCTCTGGCACCCTCCCCCCCAAGGGAGGATGACTGGGAGACCTGGATAGACTATATTGCCCCAAGTGCTAGAAATGGCAATGCTCAGAAGCCGGAAAGCTTAAAGAGGGTTAGTGAGAGCCTCCGAGGTCCCTGCCCTGGCTACCATCCGTGCTAAACGGGCCAGTAACCCTGAAGTGACTGCACAGGCCTATCTTGAGGCCCTGGAGAATGTGTATGGGAGCCCAGATTCTGATGAGGATCTATGGTGGAGAGTAAGAAATGCACAACAGTACCAAGGGAGTTGTTGTCTGTGTATGTATCTCGGCTGGAAAAATTGTTGCAAGAATGCCTCAGAAAGGGTAGTTTGCCAACGATTGAACTGGACCGAACCAGGCTGGACAGGATCCTCAAGTCTGCCCCCTTCTCAGAACTGCTGTTGCTTCAGTTACGCCTGGCAAATCGACTGGAATCCCCACCCTCCTATGATGAGTTAATGAGAGAAATTCGAGGAGTTGAGAAAAGGCGACCTCGGGAGAGACCTACACCAATAGCTGCGGCTACGACCCGAGTGACTGAGGGTGACCCATCAAGTGAAGTTCAGGGGCAGAGGTTGACAGTCAATGAGTGCTCTGACAAGGAAAAAGATATGCCACAATGGGGTGAACTGTTGAGAGATCCGGAATTCAAAAACAGTCCCTTTATGAAGCCACGCCTGCAAGTCACGGCCCTGACCTATATCCGACTGCATCTGCTAGTGGGGTGGGGGTACCCACCCATGTATCTCCTGCTGATAACGGCTCCAAACTCAATTCCTTGACCATGGAAGTGGAGAAACTGATGAGATGTCTCCAAATGCTTATCACGCCGCAGACAGAGATGGCACCAAGGTTTCCAGTTAGTAATACCCCGCCCTGGCTCCCAGTGTGGTGCCTCGCCAGCTCAAACTCCAAAGTATGTTTTGCTATAATTGTGGGAAGGATGGGCACATGAAAAGGAATGCCGGTCCCAAAAGACACTGACAAAGTTGCATATAGGCTACAAGGAGAGCTTGGAGAACAAATCAGTGGTTAAGAGTGCACGAAATGATCCAGTGAGGGCACCAAAAATGCTAACTCACATCTTTTGTGGCAAGGTCAGTTGCCCAGGCCCCCACTACCGCCTCCAGACTGGTCCAGAATAGTGGGTCCCTCCATGGAGACCACTGTAAAGGTGAATGGAGTGTCTACAAGAGCTGTATTAGACAGTGGCTCCCAAGTGACAATTATGTTCAGGACTGGTATCAGAAGCATTTGTCAGGCGTACCCTTACAACCATTAGAAGGACTGCATGTATGGGGGTTAAGTAGAAGGCCTACCCCTATTCGGGTATATCGAATTTGGCTGTCTTTCCCCACCTCCGTGGCTGGAGTGGCCGAACAAGTAGAGACCCTAGCCTTAGTGTGTCCCCCACTGGACTGTATGATGGTGTCCTTTGTTGATTGGAACAAATGCTCATATGTTCGGAAGGCTGGCACAGTTGTGTTATGAAAACAGGGTCAAAACTAGTAGAGCTATAAGAGTTCCAGCTTTAATTAAGAAGGCCTATGAGGCACAGAGATGCTGAAAAATAGAACCAGAGGAACCGGTCGAATTGTGTGGAAGAAGGATCCTGAGTCTCTGATCCTGGCGCCAAATGCCCAGTGTACCTTACAGGAGAGGTCCGTATCAGAAAGGATGTTAAGAATAAAATATTAATGTTGGATGCACCAGGCGATGGAAAATTGCCAGAGGGACTGCTGGTCAAGCCTAGTATTTTGCCCGCTTAGAGCCCATGCTTATGCCAGAAGGGTAATGGTCCAAGTTCATAATGTGTCTGAAAGAGACATTTGAGTAAATAAGTTGCATCCTGGCTAATGTGCATTGTGCAGACACTGCAGTGCTACCCAGCAGCAAGAGTTCGAGGAAGAATGACAGAGTACGCCTGACTTGTTTTGATTCGGCGACTCCCGTTGCCAGCTGAATGGAAAGTGAGGATCAGTGAGAAGCTTGCCCAGAGACCAGGTGTTTTCTTTAAAGAATGGGACGTGGGATGTGCAAGGAGCTGAGCACAATATCCGGCTGCATGACCGAAAGACCATTTCGTGGAGAGGTCTCACGCCTGGCACCTGCTGACATAGATGATGTGAGGACGGCATCTGCAAAGAGATGTTAGCTGCTGGTGTAATACAAGATCCAGAAGCCCTTATGCTTCCCCATTGTGGTAGTGAAGAAGAAGAATGGGACAGTAAGGATGTCGTGGATTATACTCTGTAAACGGCGGACTATCCTGATCAGTACACAATGCCCATTCAGGATGCTTTGGACTGCCTAAACGGAGCAAATGGTTCTCTGTGTTGGATCTCCAGTGGATACTACCAGATCCCGATGGCCCCAGAGGACCGTGAGAAGACAGCCTTTATCTGTCGGCGGCTTCTATGAATTCATGAGGATGCCTCAAGGGATTTCAGGTGCCCCAGCCACTTTTCAACGATTGATGGAGCGTGCAGTGGGGGACATGAACTTACTAGAATGCCTGGTATACCTAGATGATGTTATTGTGTTTGGCAGCTCACTAGAGGAACATGAGAGCAGATTATTTAAGGTATTGGACCGACTGGAGGACTTTGGCCTTAAACTGTCCATTGATAAGTGTCAATTCTTTTCAAACATCAGTAAAGATATGGGACACATAGTATCCACCGAGGAATAGAGACCGACCCAAGTAAAGTTGAGGCCTTGACCACCTGGCCACAGCCCAAAATCTAAAAGAACTGCAAAGATTCCTGGGATTCTGTGGTTATTATCGTGTTCATCAAGGACTATTCAAGAGTGATCCGCCTTTACTTAACCTTACTCAAGGGTATCCCCAACCCACAAAAAATACCAAAGTCAGCGTCCCTCAAGACTGAAAGAGTGTATTTTCAGTCGAGTGAAGTATTTGGGCCCGCTGGACTCCTGATTGTGAGACTGCTTTTCATGAGATCATTTATCAACACCCATGCTCCAGTGCTGGCCTATGCTGATCCAAGAAAACCTTATGTCCTGCACACTGATGCTAGCTTGCAAGGGTTGGGGGCTGTGTTGTACCAAGAGCATGAGAATGGCCTGAGACCAGTGGCCTTTGCCAGTAGAAGCCTGACCCCATCCGAAAAGAACTATCCTGTACATAAGTTAGAGTTCCTAGCTTTGAAGTGGGCTATTGTTGACCAATTCCATGAGTACTTGTATGGGGCTAAAATACTAGTAAAAACTGAGAATAATCCTTTAACCTATGTGCAGACCTCAGCTAAGTTGGATGCCACTGGCCATAGGTGGCTTTCTGCAGTATCTACACATGACTATGCTCTCGAATACCGAGCAGGTCTAAACCACATAGATGCTGATGCTCTTCCCGAGGCCTGTTCCCCAGAATGACTGGGTCCGATTGGCAGAACCTGACATTCGGCACTCTGCCGGAAGTTTGACAGGGAGGAACAAATGTCCACGGACGCAGTGGACTGCATGGTGGATTGCTTGGGACCCTCTGAGAATTGCATACCTGCTGCTTATTGCCACTTTTCTGCAATAGACATTGGTGCACTGCCTCAGCTGGACAATGACAGTATTCAGCGGCTCAATCCGCGATCCCATGATCAAAGCAGCTTTAGAAGCCCTCTATGCAGGAAAGATGTGTCAAATTACGCTCCACTGATTTGAGAACTGCACTGTTTTACAAAGAAGGTCCTAAGTTGAAACTGATCAATAAACTGTTATACAGAGAAACAGTAGACAGAGGGGACAAGCAGACAAACAACAACTAGTGCTGCCCACTGCCTTCGAGACTCAGTACTGAGGTCCTTGCACAACCACATGGGGCACCTTGGTACAGACAGAACACTTGACTTGGTGAGATCCAGATTCTATGGCCTAAGATGGGGGCTGATGTGGAGCAACACATTCGAACTTGTAGTGTGGCTACAGAGGAAAGCTTTGCCCCAGAGGGCTGCCCCCCTTTTAACATCACCACCAGTGCACCCATGGAGCTGGTCTGTATTGATTTTCTGAGTTTGGAGTCAGATCAAAGAAATATCAGTAATGTGCTGGTGGTCACTGACCATTTCACGAGATATGCCCAAGCTTTCCCCACCAAAGACCAGAAAGCATCCACTGTGGCCAAAGTACTTGTAGAAAACTTTTTTGTTCACTATGGGGCTCCACAAAGAATCCATTCTGATCAAGGGAGAGACTTTGAGAATCATCTGATCAAAGAGATGCTTTCTCTGTGGGGAGTGCGAAAGTCCAGAACCACTCCTTACCACCCCAAGGGGGACCCACAGCCCGAACGTTTCAACCGCACTTTCCTAGATATGCTAGGCACCCTGCACCCAAAGGACAAGCCTAGATGGAGCCAACAAATTAGCACCCTGGTACATGCTTATAACTGCACCAAAAGTGATGCCACTGGTTCTCCCCTACCGCCTGATGTTTGGAAGAGAAGCTCGACTACGGTAGATGTGTGTTTGGGGTCTCTCCTGATGGGGTTCAAGCTGACAACTATTTACAGTATGTGCAAAGTTAAAGGCCCAGCTAACTCATGCGTACCAACTGGCTCAAACCATGGCTGCCAAAGAAATCGGCCAACAAAGAAAGGTATGATAAAGGTGAAAGCACAGGAACTCCAGGAGGGAGATCGGGTATTGCTAAGAAATCTGGGACTGCATGGCAAACACAAGATTGCTGACAGATGGCACCATCTCCCTCACATTGTAGTGGGCAAACTAGATGATCTGCCAGTGTCGAAAAGCTCTCCATGCGAGCCAAATGTTGTGGACTCAGAAACTGTAACTCCTGGAGCTGAAAGTGCCCCAAGTACTAGCCTCTCTACCCCATGGAGACCCCCTGACAAGTGAGGACAATACTGAAAATGAGGCTCAGAGTGCAGAGACTGTAACAGTTCCCCTAGAAAGACTGGTCGAGCTGTAAAGCCTGTGGTGCACCTCAGTTATGATTCACTTGGGAGGCCTGTGGACCTGCCTCTCAATGTTGTCCATAAAGGAGTGTATGTGTCCCAGGCTCATTGCCCAAACTGAGCGTCAGTGCTAACTCCAAGTTACTTGTGTTGCCCTCTAAGCATGGTGCCTTGCCCGTCCAGCCCCAAGGTAACCAGATAGGAAGGGCCCCTCTTCAGGTTTCATGTACAAGAGGTAATAACTTGAGTTATGGTACAATGTGTGTGTAATACTATGTAAGAGTGACGTACTGCAATGTTTCAGAAATGTGTTCTTGGTAAATGATATACTGACTGCGATTACATGTGTGAGCCTAATGCAAACGTATATGGTTGCAGTTAAAACTTATGGGGGTACTTGCTTGACGCGGACGTCAAGCTTTCCCAGGCCAGGAAGGGTGTAACCCCCCTGCAAATGGGGGTTCCCAAAAGACTTCCAGGAGCTTGCCTGAGTGCTCCAAGCCTGGATGGTGTTTGGCGTTTAAGCCATTTATCAGTGAGTGTTTTAGAGCCTCTGGTACTGTCTCTTTAAGAGCTGTCTGCTTGCAGACATAATTAGTTTGTATGGGGACTGTGTGCTTCTCTGTTTGAGTACCACCGAGGCTGCCGCCAATTCACTCCATTTTGCAGTCACTAGAGTGCAAAGGAACCTATCTGAAAGATGTAACTGTTTGCCAGAAATCATTTACAGTAATAATGAAATTACAGTTTGTCTAACCTGCTTTCTTTGCAGTCAGAACTGTGTCTGCCTAGTTTCCCATTCTGGTTTTGAACTGCTGAACTGGACCAATCAGTGTGGGGTAAGCTAGCTCTAAAATGGTGCCTTGGACGAATCAGAACTTGGACTCATAATCTGAGCCAGCCACAAGAGGATTGTATGGGCAGTGACTCTGGGAGATGTAGTTTAGACTTGGCGCCTTTTGGACCAACAGCAGCAGTCTATTGTGAGTGACAGCCAATCCAGTCAAGAACTGGGAGGAACTCAAAGGAAGTGCCGGTTTTGTCTGTTGGAGTTTCAGTTTAGCTCTGGCAGTGAAGGGGAAAGAAACCCTGTGCTCCTTCAGTGCACAGTTTCAGTCAAAAACCGTGTGTAAGGCCCAGAGTTCCGGTCTGCAGCTTGTGTAACTGCTTGTTAGGACTGAATCCATCCTGTGAAAAGAATCAAAGGATCTCTGAAGAGTAGAAACCAGGCTCACCTGGACTGGACTGGACTGGAGAAATTGTTGAATTGCACTCGGTCTGTCAGGAACTGAATCTGCTGTGTGTTCTCCCGGGTATTGTGCAGTAATTGCGATCGGGATAGAGAAGCAGCCTGCCTGGTATAGTACTTTCTTTTTTACCATATAAATGTGTGAAGAGTCGTGGAGCTCAAGAGTAGCCCTGCTGACGTTGAAGGACCTCTATCTTGTTTGGAGGTCGTGAGTACTAATTCAGGGTCGCTCCCGTTGAATTGCCACATTAAATCCAAATGGAATCACTGTACTGCTGACTGTTTAAACTAATTTTTCTTTTCACTGTGTGAAAGGGCCCCTACCAACTGCCACGGTTTGGACTAGCCACTAGGGCTTGGGTACCCAGGGACAGTAACTGGTAGGGATAGGCCTGCACAGAGCCATAGGTAGATAGTAAAGTGATAAGCTAATTAACCTGATTTCCCCTGTCCTTGTTATATCTCCTAAATAAATCAGAGCTGCTTGTTTCAGCAAAGTTATACTGCCTGAGATATTTGTCTATGTTAAAGTACTGTACTGTGATTGTTGCACTGTATCTTATTTCACAGGAGGTCCCAGTGCGGAACTAGTCCTGGGGGTAAGTGTATACTGTGAAGGTAATTCTGATATACTGTGTGGGCCACTAGTGGGAAGAAAGGGGGGTTGCAGTGTCCCAGAGGGCTGTGACCAAGTAAGTTTAACTATTGCAAACCCTGACCTCTGGGTGGAGGCACCCGCCATTGGATCCAGGCCTCTCAAACTGTTAGTGGCAAATCAGGCAGGGGTAGTAGCCCCTGGGATAGCGCCATCTAGGGGTTACAACTGCTCTGAGTTCCAAGAGACTGATGTGAAGCAGAGATTCCTGAGGTGTCCACAGTCCTTGGGTGGTAAGATCCCCCAGATGAGCTCCTCTGCCCAGCAGGGAAGCATCTGTGGTAAGTATCACTGAGTGAGACTGAGTGACAAAAGGAATCCCTTGTCTCAAATTGTCCTGATCCTGCCACCATTACAAGGCCTGAATCAGGGTTCGAGTGACTGGGACTAGTTTGGTAAGGGAATCCTTTCTTTGGGACCAGAAGGCTCTTAAGTGGAACTAAAGGTCCCTCATCTGGAATCTTGCTCCTTGGACCACTGCTGTGGAAGCTGCCATGTGGCCCAGAAGCTGAAGAAAATGCCTTGCTGGACGAGACATCTGAAGGGTGAATGAAGAGGACAGTTCCGTGAGGGTCCTTGTCCTTTCCAGGGGAAGGAAAGCTCTTGCCTTTACTGTATCCAGCTCTGCCCCTATGAAGGTGAGGAGCTGTACTGGTTCGAGAACTGACTTTGGGAGGTTGAGAAGGAATCCTAAGGAAGTGAGCACTTGCTGGGTCACTTGCAAATGTGACGACTTGGTCTGGAGACTGACCTACTATGAGCCAGTCGTCCAAGTATGGGAAGATGGAGATCTTTTTTCTCCTTAGGAAAGCAACCACTACTGGCAGGCATTTTGTGAAAACCCTTGGGGCTGATGTTAGGCCAAAGGGCATTGCTCTGAATTGATAGTGGCCTGAGGGCAACTCGAACCTGAGGTACTTTCTGTGGGAGCACCTGATGGAAATGTGAAAACAGGCATCTTTGGGGTCCAGGGAGGCTAGCCAGTCCCCTGGCCTTAGAGAGGGAAGGATAATTCCCAGAGTTACCATTTTGAACTTTGGCTTCAAAAGGTGTTTGTTCAGATATCTTAGGTCCAGGAAGGGCCGCCATTCTCCTGTCTTTTTGGGGGTTAGGAAGTACCAGGAGTACAATCCTTTGCCCTTGTGTAGGGTGGGAACCCTCTCTGTAGCTCTGAGAGCTAGGAAAGAAGAAACCTCTGCCTCTAAGGCAAGGGTTTCTGAGAGATTTGCAGGTGGAAAGGATCTGGTTCTCATCTTGGGAAATGTTTTGAAGCTGCGAACCAGTCCCTGGCTTACTACTTCCAGGACCCACTTGTCTGATGTAACAGACATCCAGTCCTGGACAAAGTAAGCCAGCCTTCCCCCTACTGGTATGGGAGAATCGGCCCGAGCAGACCCATTAGGGTGTATGCTTGGCAGGGGCATTAGGCTGAGCGGTGGATGCAGGCCTGCTCATCCCCCTTCTGCCTCTCCCTCTAAAGAACCCCTTCTGTGAAAAGGAAGAAGAGGAGGAAGCCAGAGCTTGGTAAAAAGGCCTTTGGAAAGGCCCGCCCCTGCCCCTGGACTGCTGCCTTTGAGGAGTTGCTTGCCTTTCTTTGGCCTGAGTACTCCTGTAAGTGGTCCTGTACTCACCCATCTTTTTCATGTAGTTCTCTGTCTGCTCCCCAAACAGAGAATTACCAATTACTTGAAAATCCATGGCCTTAGCCTGGGTATCCTGTGAGAGGCTAGAACATCTGAGCCAAGCCATCCTCCGAAGAACCACAGATGTAGCCATGACTCTTGAAGAAACATCATTGGAGTCCACAGCAGCATGAAACTGTACTTTCAATGCCTCAATCCCATCTGCAGCCACCTGCTCCAGCTCCTTGGCAAGCTGGTCAGAGGCCTGTTTAGCCAGAGCCAGCACAGTGTCCCACCAGAACTTCTGGTATCTAGCTGTATAGGCCATATAGTTAGCCTGCCTGAGTCCCAAAGATGCTGCCATGTATTGTTTCTTTGCCATGGCATCAATCTTCCTGGAGTCCTTGTCTGGGGGGTGTGATGCCAAGGGAATATTTGCCTTATCACAGGCAGCAGCCTGCACTACTCCAACACGGCTGCATTGCTGGAAAAGGAACTCCGTGTCTGAGCCTGAGAGAGTGTACCTCTTGTCCATTCATCTGTCCAAAGGAGGTATAGAATTTGGAGACTTAAGAATTTTATGTGTCTGCTTCCCAAAGGATTTGTGGAGGGGAACAGACAGTCTCCTGGACTCTGGGATGTCCATCATCTCAACGTAATCAGGCTCTTCCTGGTCCTCTACTGCTTCCTCCAGAGGAAGCTGGAGGGTCTCAGCCACTTTTTTGTAAAACATATAGTGAGAAGGGGACTCAGAAAGCCTAGGAGGAGGAAACACCTGAAAGTCTGTCTGGGGAAATGTCCGGGTCAATAGGCACATCCAGACTTTCATAATCATCCTCATACTCTCCCTCCTCCTCCTCCGATTCATAAAGTTCCTCCAGAGTATAATCCGGAACCGGGGGAACCAACCGAACCGAGCCCCTGTCAGATGGTGCCGGTTCGGTCGGAACCAAAGTAAGCGACTGTACTATCCTTATCGCCTTGGCTATCTCATCGGCGGTCGGAGTATGAATTTCTGTGTCCGAACCGGACGATTTATCGTTTCTCTTTCTTTTCACCGGAACCGACTCCTCAGAATCGGCTCTCCTTTTGCCCGAAGAAGTATCGCCCTGGTCAGAGGGCACTCCTTCTGGTTTGGTCGGAACCGAACCGGGCTGGCTATCAGGGTCAGCGGACTTTTCGGCCTCCCTTTCCCAGGGTAAATTTGGGAAAATTCTTGCAAATTTGGCAGTCTGAATCGAGGTGGTCAAACCCCAGACAATAAACACAGGTGGTGTGGGGATCAGCCTTGGCAAAGTCTTCCCCACACACACTGCAGTGCTGAAACCCAGTGGGCCAGTTTTTTTTCTTGGGTTTCTCAGACATGGCCAATCCTATCCAAAACTTAGCCTTTTTCCGGCAATCTGCCAGGCAAGACTCCCCTACTGGTTCCTGACCGTGTCACGGGTCTGGGAAAAAAACGTAATAAAATATGTTTTTTTTTTTTTTAGAACTGATATGGACTGGTTACCCACACTCTAAATTAAGCACAAGCTTTTTTTACCTCAAACTGATCGGTTCAGCCGAACCGATCCACAATTTACAAGTTCCACACAGAAACAAAACAAAAAACCTATCTAGTACTCACGGTACCACAGACAGAGACTTGAACCAACTAAGCGGTAACAGCAATTTGGTAGAAACCGACCAAAAACCGACACTTCAACTGACTTTTTGAACCGAGCAGCAGGAGAACTCTCTGGAGCGACTGTTCAGTGAGGCGGAGTAAAGAATCTGATGGTTGCAGTTTAAACAACAGGGGCTTCAACCGAGCTCGTGGTGAACATTTCATGCTGGCCATGGAAAGTTTAACTCTTTGTTCTCCGGGGCAGTTGAAAGGCAGGACCTAACTGCATATGTCAGAATACAGCAAGACTTCATGTTGTTTGAATGAGCGCCCCACCCCACGGACGAGGCGTCCGTGGTCAGAATCTGGGATGGTGCCCCTGTTTGGAAGTGGATGCCTGCCAGCAATTGTTTGGATGACATCCACCAGCACAGCTCCAGGCAGACTGGCTCTGATATCCTGATCGAGGCATCCAGACTGTCTGATGTCCGATCCCATTGGACTCTCAAGGACCACTGTATGGTCCTCATACACAGGCGCACCAGAGGAACCGAGACTATGGCAGTGGCCATATGCCCCAACAGCCTGAGAAGGAGCCGAGCTGGCACACTTTAGGCTGAAGAGAGCTGGGATACCAGGATCTGAATATGACCCGCTCTGTAGGAGGGAAGAAAAACCTTCCTGAGAGTGGTATCCAGAGAGCTCAGATGACCTGGAGAATCTGGGCTGGGATCAAATGAGATTTGTCTCTATTGATGGGGATTCCCAGATGCTGAAACGGCGAGGTGGAATCCCTGATAGTTTCCAACAGGCGAGACCTGGAGGGAGTCAAGAGAAGCCAATCGTCCAGATAGGGGAACACAAAGTGGCCCCGCCTTCGAAGTGCTGCGGCCACCACTGCCAGGCACTTGGTGAAGACCCTGGGGGCTGAAGAGAGACCGAAGAGAAGGACTTGGAATTGATAGTCCTCGCCTTCGAATCTGAAACCTTAGGAATCTTCGATGGTTCCTGGCAATGAGAATATGCAGGTAGGCATCAAGCATGTCCAAGGATGCCAGCCAGTCTCCCGCCGATATAAGTGGAAGGAGAGTGGGAAGGGAAACCACCCTGAATCTCCTGTAAGAGACCCACTGGTTTAGATCGCCGAGGTCCAGAATGGGTCTGAGATCTCCCGAATTTTTCGGGACCAGGAAGAAGTGGAAGAAGAACCCTCTCTCTCTCTTTCGGCCGGTGAAACCAGCTTGATAGTCTTCTTGTCCAGAAGGGATAGGATCTCCTTTCTGACCAGCGCTCTGTGTTCCCTTGGATAACGGGATGGGGCCGGTGGTCTGTCTGGTGGAATGGAGTCAAACTCTATGGAGTGCTCGAACTCCACGAGATCGAGTACCCACTGATAGGAGGTCACCTGACCCCACACATCTGCGTAGAGGGAAAAGTGACCTCTGACCGGTTCCCCTGACAGAGCGTCTAGGGAAGGAGGGTAGCCTGGATAGTCAGGCGGTGGGAGGGGGAGGGAGGGCAGCAGTGGCTGCTTTGGCTTGCCGAGAGGCAGAGGCAGAAGATCCTCTGGCTCCTCCCCTGTGACCGAAACTACCTTGCTGCGATTGCTGGTGGAAATGAGGCTTCTGTGGCTGATGTCCCCCCACGGCCATGAAAACGAGGCTTACAAGCTTGCCCCTGTTTCAGGTGGTACATGGACTGCATGGATCGGATAGCCTTTCCGGAGTCCTGCAGCCTGGTGATGATCCGCTCTGTGTCTTTGCCAAAGAGCACGGAGCCTCTAAAGGGTGCATCCAGAAGATTGGTTTGGATGTCTGGATTGAACCCCGAAACCCGAAGCCACATATGGTGTCGGAGGCAAATGCCAATGGCGGCCACCCTAGAGGAGGTGTCCACAGAGTCATAGGCCAACTGCAGAACATGGGTACCCACTTCTGAGCCGGTCTGTAAAAGCATGGCAAGCTCTGCCCGTTGAGGGCAATTGGGCATGCTCCGCACAATGTCCAGTCCTTGTTCCCAAAGGGTGTTCTGGAATTGGACCATGTGTGTCAGGAAGTTGAGACTCCTGATACTGCAGGTCACAGCAGAATCCACCTTACGGCCCACAGAATCCAGCTCCTTTGATTCCCTGTCAGGTGGATGGGTGTTCAGATGTTTGGGCCTCTGTGAATGGTCATGAGCCACTGAAATCACCACAGAGTCCGCAGCGGGTGGTTCGGCCAAAAAGGGGTAGTCCAAAAGTGCCCGGTAGAGCTGATGAGCCTTTTTCGGCATGGCAGAGGAGGAATGAGGCCATTTTCAGGTTGCACACGTGACATCCTGAAAGGTGTCGACCATGGGAGGGATGACCACTGGCTTTAGATCTTTTTGGCGGAGGTATTTAGCTAACCGCAGTAGCTCGGGTCCAGGGCCTCAGTGTCCCAACCCAAGTTAGCCTGGATGTGCCTCATCACCTCCATGAAGCTTGGGTCATCAGGAGGAGATTTGGGAAGACCCTCCGTGTCCCCTAGGTCTGGCTCCATGTAGGCATCAGAAGTTGAAGAGTCTGAGTCTTCATAGGAATCTGGTGTGGAAGAGGGTGAGGGACTACGTCTCTTCCTTTTGCACCTCCTGTCCAGTAAAGGAGAGGGAGAGCGGGAGGAACTACTGGCCCTAGCCCTCCTAGACTTCTTAGCCCGTTTCTTAGGAGGGGGCTCCTCTTCCGCCCCACCATCCGTCGGTTCAACATTGGCAGGGTCAGGAAACGGCGCCGGTGTGGAAGGGGGCGTGCCCGCTGGGAGATCCTTCTTAACTGTATCCCACCAGTGGGAGAAGAGCTCCTTCACCTGTGAGAGGTTCAGCTTAGGAGAACCGGGTGTAGGCAGAGGAGCACCCAAGCCTGAACTGGTGTCGGTTCCGCTGTCAGGGGGTACCGGCGTTGGGTCTACGCCCTTACTGACTGGCGTCGGCCGACGGGGGGATGTTGGGATGGCGTCAGCACCTCCGTCGTCGGTGTCTGGCAGACTGGCGACTGAAGAGAAGGGGTACCAGAGATGACAACGGGTGTCACTGGGGTAAACAGCGTCTGACGAACCACAACAGGTGATGGAAGAACCGTCACCAGGACAGGAGCCGGAGGGGCCATGGGCAGATATCGGTCTGGCGTCCACTTATCTTTATGCGCCAACGGTCGTCCTTCAGCAGCGTGAACCTTATGACGGTCAGCTTTATGACCGGCAGACTTCTCGACCCAGTGCCAGTCTGTAGCTGGAGGTGGGCACCAGTCGGAGTCTCGCGATTTTGGTGGCAAGGAGGAGGCCTTGCCACCAGAAAACCCAGAGGCCTTGCTCGACTCCCGGGAGTCAGCCTTCGAGGAAGACGTCGAGCGGGAGGAGACCTTACCTGTGCTTGTCGATTTCTTGGCAGGTTGAGGAACCTTTAGGGGCTGGAGGGTGGAAAAAGGCTTGGAGACAGCAGAGGAAGGCCTAAGTAAGGGTCGTGAGGTGGGATTTGTGTCCTGACGACCTGGACTTCAAGCCCGAAGACCTATGCTTGGAGTGAGACCTTCCCCTGTCTTGCTCCCAGTGTTTATGCTGCTTGTGGGCTGGTGGAAGATCAGATTCCCCCGAGGAGGAGGCCTGTTCCATGGCAGCAAGTTTGGTCTAGGCGAGGTAGGCTGTGACAGACTTCTGGCGCCTGATCCGCGTCCGCGAATTAAAGGCCTGACAATGAGGGCAGGCATTGGTGTCAAGGTCGGGCCCCAGGCAATAAAGACACGCCGAGTGATCATCTTTGACAGGTATCTGTCACCCACAAGCGCACTTGTTGAGATGAGATGACATAGAAGCAATAACTAGCGAAAAAAACGAATTTCTATCTTTGGAGAAGAAGCAATCGGTAACAAGTCATAACCGAGTGAACTAACCCTGACCGTGCAGTGGGAAAGAACTGGAGCATGTGGGGGACTCCTCCCTTATATAGGGTGATGCCGGGGTGGAGCCGACGTCAGCGGGAGGCGTTCCCATGTCTGTACTGCTGAAGGAAAAAGTTTCCAGAACCACCACCAGGTGGGGTCAGTCCTAACTGTGGAACCTGCTGCAAGAGCTTCCTCTCAAAGTAAGGTTGAGCGTTACCTGTGTGGCGCCGTTGTACTCTGTTGCGTTCTGGTTCCTTTTTACACCCTGCGAGTATTCAGGCAACCCCTGCCTCCATTTGTTTTGGCTCCCCCAGAGTTTGCTGCTCTATAATGGCTGTTTCTGCAGTGCTACCGGAATGGCTGTTTTACACAGCCAGACGAAACAGAACACATTGGTGCAAACCACGAAAAGCAAAGATTGCGGTTTGGACGAACGTTCACCAAGGAAATGAAACACAGATGTACTTTACACACAAGGGATGTAATGGAATACTGTTTTCGTAGCAGTCATTCCGTTACACAAACCTGTGTGTAAAAGCACCTTAAATGAGTAGGTATTCCGAAACAAGACAAAAGAAGTGATTCACAATTACTTCAGGGGGAATTTAGATGGAGAAACTAAACTGAAATATGTGTCGGATGGGCTGAAAGTGGTCCTTAGGGGGCACTTTATAGTATATGCCACCCTTTAAAAAAAAAAAAAACAGAGTTTGGAAATGCAGTTGAAGGCAGAGGAGCAATTGGGGAAGATAGAACTGAATAGGAAAACTAAAGATCCTACTCTACTTCCACAAATTCAGAAGGTGAGAGAGGAAGTTAAAGAATTAGCACTGAGAAAAGTGGAGAACAACCCTACGATCCTAAATCAGAAATACTGTGAATGGGGGAAATGGGCAAGTTGCCTTCTTACTGTCATGCCTAGGAAACAGGAGACAGATACTGTAGGTGTGTCCTGAGAATTAAAAAGGTACGTTCACCACAACAGTACGGCACTCATCCAGAGCAGACTGCAAGAGAGTTTCACAAATATTACATGGATTTGTGTTCAGTCAAACCACACAGTTACCCCAGAAGCCATTCAGGAAACCTTTGGGAATCTGCAGCTGCCACAGCTCACAGACAATCAAAGGGTAGAGCTGAAGAGGCCTTTCTCAGTAGCTGAACTAGATTATGTAATTAAATCACTTACCAAAGGCAAGGCGCCAGGGCCAGACAGCTTTATAGCTGAATTTTATAAAATATTCTAAGGGAAGCCAACACCGACACTGGCCCAAAGTGTGTAATCTAGACCAAGAAGAGGGAGAGATCCCCAACACCTGGAATGAAGCCATAATCACAGTGTTACCCAAGCCGGAGAAAGGTAACACACTCTGCGCGAGGGTTAGTGCCCCATTTCATTAAATAAGGATACAAAAACACTTGCAAAGGCAACTGCTAATAGGGTACATAAGATTTTAACATTGTTGATTCACCCCAAACTGGCTTCATTCCAGGGCACCATATCCAGGTTACTATCAGATGACTACTCATTGTTATTTCAGCTTGCCAAGGACTGCCGCAGGGGGAGTACAAGGTGATAATGATGGTAGACGCCGAAAAGGCATGTGATTTGGCTGCCTCAACTGGCAGTTTCTAGATGCCACACTGCAAAAGTTTTAATTGGGAGAAAGGGTAAGGAGCTGGAATGCAGCCCTATACTGTATGTGCATCCAGAGGCCAGAATTAGGCTTAATGGCCTATCAGATAGAATTTTTGTATAGAGGGCACCAGGCAGGGATGCCCCCTCTCCCCACTGCTTTTTGCACTATTACTGGAGCCTGTGGCAGAAACCCTGCAAACTTCAAAGGAGACAAAGGGCATCAGACTGGTGGGGGAGAAGATTAGAGTCTTGCTCTATGCGGATGATACCCTTCTGTACATTATTTTTATTTTTTTTTTTAGTCTTTGGTAACCGGGTAAGTTAGTAACCCCTCTGTTAATATTCCGAAGGTCTTGACTATCCTCAGCAATTCTGGTAAAGCTTTGGGGCTAAAAAATGAACAAGGAAAAATCAGAAAGTACAGTTCCGTAACAGTAGATCTTCGAGAGTATCTCTTGCAGCAGGTCAAAACACATGGGAACCTTCTGCCAGAGGCACTTGTTTCCGGAAGACTTCTTAGCAGTTATACCTGGGACCTCCCCCTCATGTACCACATGACCAGGTCTGTGCACTATAAAAGAGAGGGTGGTCCCGATACTCCTCAGTTCTTGTCCTAAAGCGACCTGATCATGATGTCTCAGAGGGAACCAAGGAGAAATATAAATATATATGTGTGTGTGTATATATATATATATACAGTATATATATAAATCACGTGTTTTGGATAGAACCAAAACAAATATACAGGAGTATACATATCTATGTATATAGAAATATACAGCAGTTGGAAAGTAAGGACAAACTCTGCCCCCTAGTGTAGACAGCAAAAAGGGGGATGGAGAGGGGGCTGCTGACCTGCTGCAAGAGATGCTCTCAAAGTTCTACTGTTATGGTAAGTTCTTACGTAACTGTACTGTCTTCTTCGAGACAATCTCTTGCAGCAAGTCATAACACATGGGAAGATTCCCAAACAGTTATATGTAAAGCAGGGCGGCAGGCAAGTCTGTCTGTGTGAAAGCAGACCTTAGAGGACTGTACATCTAAAGGTAGTCCTCGTGTAAAAAGCCAAGCCCATCCATAATAATGTACAGGGGAAGGACGGATCCTGGAAGCAGGAGCCAAATCCCCCAGCACAGCAGTTGAGGCCCCTGTAAACCTGCTGTGGCATTAGCCACCTGCTAATCTGTAGTACGCTAGCAGGGTTTCAGCCTCCTAACCCCAGGGTGAAGAGTTCAAATCTTACTAAGGTAACTCTTTAAGGATAGGGAGGGGAAGAGGGGAGGAGGGGTTGCTATGTATGTAAAGGAAGGGATTCAAGCTATGGAGGCTCAGGGATCCAGCAGGGGTCGACTTTGGCGGTGGCCCAAGGCCACCAAAAATCTAATTGGGCCATTAGGCAATCTTTGGTTGCAGGCCCGATTGGCCAGCAGACATTTCAAGTTGCTTGACTCGTTTTGGTCACTGTACCTTTAAAGAGCTCCTGACAACGTTTACCTTGTTTGGGGTTTCTGACACCCTGAGATCAGTTTTAACAAAGGTAGCCAGCATGTCTTTAAAGGATGATTTATACCCCCTTTTTACTGCAGGTCTCATACCACCCACGATCTATATAGTTTTCCCGCGTTTGCCAGATGCTGCCAGGCTAAACCATACGTGACGTAATTTGTAGGGCTACACTGAACTGCTGAGGAGAAGAGAATGTGTGGCTTTCATCCCCGGACCCCCGGTTACTCACACTCTGTAATTGTTTTCCTTTTTAGATCATTATTGCTGCAGGTAGCAGTCGTTGTGTTCCTGCCATTGGGAAGCGTATACAAAAAAAATCTGGTCGGAAACGGTGTTTGCTGAGCTGCTGTCTCAGCCTGTCTGCCCCTGTTGGCTGCCACTATGTGAGAGTATGTGAAGTGAAGCAGCTGCCTTTTACAATTTTGCATGCGATTGCAGGAGATTTTGTGCGAGGGACTGCAGTTCCTTTATTTCATTAAAATGCACTCGCATGTTTGGTGCCGTCCGCTGTTGGCTTTTCATGTCAGCTGGCAAGACAGTGACACCTAATGCTGTCAAATGAAGGGATGTTACTGTTACTACAGAAGTTTATTTATGTGCCTGTTTCTTGCCAGCTGACATGAAAAGCCAACAGTGGATGGCACCAAACATACGAGCGCATTTTAATGAAATAAAGGAACTCCACTCCCTCACACAAAATCCCCTGCAATCGCATGCAAAATTGTAACAGGCTGCTGCTTCACTTCACATACTCTCACAAAGTGGCAGCCGACAGGGGCAGACAGGCTGAGACAGCAGCTCAGCAAACACCGTTTCCGACCAGATTTTCTTTTTTTTTTTATATGCTTCCCAATCGCAGGAACACAACGACTGCTACCTGCAGCAATAATGATCTAAAAAGGAAAACAATTACAGATTGTGAGTAACTGGTGGTCCGGGGATGAAAGCTGCAGATTCTCTTCTCCTCAGCGGTTCAGTGTAGCCCTACAAATTACGTCACGTATGGTTTAGACTGGCAGCATCTGGCAAACGCGGGAAAACTATATAGATCGTGGGTGGTATCAGGTTTGCAGCAAAAAAAGGGGTATAAATGATCCTTTAAAGACTAATGCTGGCTACCCTTGTTAAAACTGATCTCAGGGTGTCAGAAACCCCAAACAAGGTAAACGTTGTCAGGAGTTCTTTAAGAGTCAGTGAAGGCACGTGCATGCGTGCGTAGCATCCGCTCGTGCACACCACACTGAGGAATGGAGCACGGTTTAGCATGTAAGTGGGAGCCCTGCAGGACTTGACACTCAAAACCACATGATGGTTCAAGGGCTCCCACTTACAAGTCACTTGATGACATGCTGGAACGGGGGCAACAGTCACGGCGGGAACCAATTGATGGGCACAGTTCTGATGGGCATAGTGGGACAGCCAATGGAGGTAGGAACGCAGCATATAAGTACTGTCCCTTTCCCATGCCAGTTCAAATGTGCCATTGTTTTTGGAGAGGTCGAGGCTGCGATCTGTCAGAAAGCCATGGTGTGTTGAAATACTCTGATCGGTCGGTCTGTCCAACCAATAACTATACCAAAAAAAGAGAGAACTTGTACTTTAGTGTCTGAGCAAATATAAACAACTCAGCAGTTGGAGCAGACATCATGGGGGGGGGGGGGAATGAAACTTGCTAGTAGACTAGTGCTTGTTCTATTTCAATAGAAAATAAAATGGCTACTTGCATTTTGCTGTCTACAGCTTTTCCTATCCCCTGTGTAGAAAGTATGCAAAAAGTGGCAAGTCTTATGTTATTAATTAAAAATCTTAGCAGTACTGAGTCAAACTAAAGAAATAAGTCTGTGGTGAATTGTGGCAGTGGGAAATTACTGCTGCTTTTGCTGTGTTTGTCCATCCCTGTAAAAAAAAAAAAAAAAGCTTTTCCATTAGTCAGTGAGTGTCTAATGTCTGTGTGGAAAGTCAGGGGCTGGCACACAGCTCGCGGGGCTTTGCAGCTGTCCTAACCTTTGTGAAAAATTAAAAAAAATCAGTCCCTTTCTCTAATTTCTACTAACATACTCTCTGTCTAGCAGTCTGTGTGGAAAGTCAGGGGCTGGCACACAGCTCTGGGCTTTTGCTATCCAAGCTTTGTGAAACATTACAAATCAGTCCCATATTTCTACTGTCGTACTGTCTGGTCCCTAGTGTAGCAGTCTGTGGTCAAAGTCGGGGACTGGCATACATTTAGGGACCTTGCAGGTATCCAGCCTTTGTGAAAAAAATAAAATCTGTATTTCCTAATTTCTACTGTCATTCTCTCTGGTCACTAGTGTAGCAGTCTGTGGTCAAAGTCGGTGGCTGGCACAGATTTAGGGACCTTGCAGCTATCCAGTCTTTGTGAAAAAAATATATTTCCTAATTTCTACTGTTGTTCTCTCTCTGGTCACTAGTGTAGCAGTCTGTGGTCAAAGTCGGTGGCTGGCACGCATTTAGGGACCTTGCAGCTATCCAGTCTTCGTGAAAATAAAATCTGTATTTCCTAATTTCTACTGTCGCTCTCTCTGGTCGCTAGTGTAGCAGTTTGTGGTCAAAGTCGGGGACTGGCACACATGTAGGGGCCTTGCAGCTATGAGTCTTTGTGAAAAAAAAATAAAATCTGTATTTCCTAATTTCTACTGTCGTTCTCTCTGGTCACTAGTGTAGCAGTCTGTGGTCAAAGCTGGTGGCTGGCACAGATTTTGGAACCTTGGAACAGTCTGTGGTCAAAGTCGGTGGCTGGCACACATTTAGGGACCTTGCAGCTATTCAGTCTTTGTGAAAAAAAAAAGTCAGTATTTCCTAATTTCTACTGTCTTACTGTCTGGTCCCTAGTGTAGCAGTCTGTGGTCAAAGTCGGTGGATGGCACACATTTAGGGACCTTGCAGCTATTCAGTCTTTGTAAAAAAAAAAGTCAGTATTTCCTAATTTCTACTGTCTCTCTGGTCACTAGTGTGTAAGTCAAGTCTGTGGTCAAAGTCGGGGGCTGGCACACATATTTAGGGACCTTGCAGCTATTTGTGAAAACAAAAAGTCCATATTTATGAATTTCCACTGTCGCTCTCTTCTCTGGTGTGTCTAACAATCTGTGGCAAAAGTCAGAATTTAATTGGCACACATTTATATGTAGGGCCTCTGCAGCTATTCACTTTGTGAGAAAAAACATCCTAATAATTTCTCTGTCATACTCTCTGTTCATCTATCAAACCTTTGCAAAAAAAAAAAAAATAAAACAATCAACTTTGAAAATAAACAGAGTCAGTTTGCTTTGAAAAAGGTTTTATTGCACATGAAATACATCATGTGGCATTTTCTTTCAAATGTTGAGCCCCCTCCAGCAAAAAAATATAAAACAAATGAAGAAAAGTTGGAAAGTGATCAAGCTTATGAAAAAAATGTCAGGTGCAGGACATTTACGATGGCCTGGCAAACTAACTTTCCATGGGTTAGGTATGATGCAGAGAAAAACCTTATGTTCTGTACCATGTGTCAAGGGTGTGATGCTGCAGATAAAAATTCCCTTTTTGTGCATGGTTGTGGAACATTTAAAGTTTACTCTTTAAAATCGCACCATACAAGCAGGGGGCATGAGAGAGTTGCAAGCAAAGTTAAAGCTGCAGCTTCTGATTCCTCCTGTAGTGAGGCTACAGAGTTTAAACAATGCTCAGATTAACAGGCTTACTATTCTAATGAGGAACAGTCATGCAACTGCCAAGCAGTCTCGTCCATTCACAGATTTTGTTTGGATGAGTAAACTAGCCCAAATGAAGGGTCTGGAGACAGGAAGCACTTATGTCAATGACAAGTATTGCAGGAGATTTTGTGCTGCCACAGCTGAATATGAACAACTTAAAATTATGAATGAAGCCAATACTTATTCATTCTGTTCTGTTCTATGTGATGAAGCAACTGATACCTCCATTGCAGAACTTATAATTTATATTCATCATGCATACAAAGGTGTTATAAGAACAGCATTTCTAAATATGGTTGACTTGAGAAGCCCAATGCTGATAATATACAGTATATAAAAGTCTTGTAAGCGAGTGCTCTGCAGTACTTGAAATAACTCGTGAAGAGTTTCTAACAAAACTAGTCAGCTTTACAGCAGATGAGGCAGCGGTCCTGCAGGGCAGCAGAACAAGAGTTGCAGCACATCTTTGGGAAGTACAGCCTTTGATAGTTGTTACTCACTGTATGCTTCATCGGCTGGAACTGGTCTTTAAAGAAGCTGTAAAATTAATGCCCTGTTACAGTAAGGTAGAGGACGAGATGCTGCAGATTTACTTGTTCTACCACAACAGCCCTCTGAACAGAACAGAACTGAGGAATTCTTGCCAGGCAACAGGGGTCTGATGTTTAGTCCCAACTAGGGTAGGAGGCACCAGATGGGTCCCGCATCTAAAACATGCCTTTGAAAATTTTTGGGAGATTTATCCAGCAATTATTTCACATCTTGAAAATACTGTTGCATCACGAAACTCAAATGGCCAGTGCTAGAGCTCAGAGATTTTTGAAAAAGCTCACATCAGAACACTTTGTGCAGATTGCCTTGGAGCTTAATGACATTATTGTTGTAATAGCAAGACTTTCCCTGTTGTTGCAGGAAGAACAGGTCAATATTGGCAAAGCGATGGAGGGATTGACAGTTGTTCGTAACAGCCTTGAAAACTAAATCAGGACTAATGGCCCGAATGTTCACAAAGGAGACATTTAAGGGTATTCCCTTAAAGGAAATAACTAGAGGAGAAAAAAAAAGGATAACTCCTTTACAAGATTTAGAGAAACTCTTAACAGCAGGTTTCCAGACAGTGACCTCTCTGTTGTAAGGAAAGCTGGTGTAACACTTTTAAACCCCAAAATGTGGCCCAATTTAACAAACAGCACTGATTTTGGTGATAGTGAAACTGAAGAACTTATTACTGAATATCGAGATGTACTTGACAAAAATGGTGTAAAACTGGAAGAAGTGGAGATTGAATGGGCCTCTTTAAAAAATTCCTTGAGTTTTTGTACCTCTAGTGTCACTACATGGGAAGAGATAAGATTTTCAGATGGACACCAGAATATTCTGTCCCTTGTCGACTTCCTCTTATCCTTGCCAAGCATTTCAGTGGAGTGTGAATGTGGATTTTCACATATGAAATCTGTGAAGTCAGACTGGAGGAGTAAATTCAGAAGTGATACACTCACTTATCTGTGACGAATTAAACTTCACTCACCAGCCATTGAGGATTTTGATGCAACAGGTGTTGTCAATTTGTGGCTAGGCTCTGGGCAACGAGTTAGAAGACCATGCAGTGGCTCTCACAGGAGAAGAACAGATGCAGCTGCTACTGAAACTGTAGACAGCTCTGATTCAAGCATGGACTCAAATGACAGTGTGGCAGCCCTCGAGGATGTTGAAGTGTGCCAAGACACCGATTATGATAATGACTGACCAGAAATGTGTCACTCTGACCCCACTCTACTCTGATTTGATTTTGTACTTAAGCACAACTCTCTGCAGTGTCCCTCCAACCAGTTTCTCACCCATCTAACGGTATCTTTCTTAGCTAGGTTCATTTTGAATAAATGAGCAATTGAATAGGAATTCATCACTCGTGTGACGCCGATCTTGTGTCCCGGTTTAAATTTTCTACATAAGTTGTGGGCCACCATTAAGTACTGCAGGCCACCAAATTATTGGAAGTCTCTGGCCCGATGGCCAGTAGCTTTTTTCCATTAAAGCTGACCCCTGTCCAGGGAAGAAGCAGAGGCACTGTGGGTCACGCTGGAGTCTGGGAACAAAACAACCATCTGTGCTGGAGTAGTTTACATGCCTCCTGCGCAGGGGGAGGATACAGATCTAGTATTAGTGGACACCATTCATTAATATTAATGCCATATGGAAGCCAAAGGGGAAGTACTACTAATGGGTGACTTCAACATGCCGGATGCAGATTGGAATGCCCGGACTACAAGTACATCAAGGAGCAGGGACCTCATATATGGGGTAAACCTAAGACAGCTGGTGGCTGAGCCCACCAGGGTGGGGGCTGTACTGGACTTGATGCTGACAAATGGGGACATAATCATGGATGTTGAGATGGGCAGTCCCCTTGGTACCAGTGACCACAGAACTGTATGGTTCAGAGTCAACACATTGGCAGAAAGCTATTCAAAGATTAAGATCCTAGATTTCTGAAAGGCCAACTTCATGGAAATGGGGGAACAGCTCAAAACCTGCACTGGCAGCAGAAGATATGGGGGGAGAGGTAGAATAACAGTGGCTTAGGCTCAAGAGACCCATAGCAGGAGTGACAAGTCAATGTGTCAGATTGCTTAGCAAAAGTAAAAGAAAGAAGCAGCCACTGTGGTTCTCTAAGTCAGTAGCCAAGAAAGTGTGAGAAAAAAGTAAGGCATTCAGGAAATACAAAGAGACACAGAAAAAAGAGGACATACTGAACTATCTGGAGAAGCAGAGAGAAGCTGGGAAAGCTGCTGGAGGGGCTAAGGTAAGAACGGAGGAAGGAACACAACAGGCTATTAAGAAGGGGGACAAGACCTTCTTCCGTTATATTAGCGAGAGGAAGACCACCAGAAATGGTACTGTTAGGCTAAAGAAGAAAGAAGGTGGGTGAATGGAGGACAACCCTGAAAAAAATGAGATACTGAACAGATATTTTTGCTCAGTAGTTACCAAGGAAGAGGCAGGGGAGGGGCCAAGACTCACGAGGAAAGATGTACGGTGGGGGGGGGGGAAGAGGTGGACACCAGCCCATTTATGGTGGATAGAGTCTTGGAGGAACTAGGAACAGTAAAGACAGACAAGGCAATGGGGCCAGACGGGATTCACCCTACAGTGTTGAAGGAACTCTGGGAAGTCCTAGCAGGTCCACTGACAACCCTCTTCAACAAGTCACTAGAGACAAGGTAGGTACCTGGGGACTAGACGAGGGCAGAGGTGGTCCCTGGGAGTAGGGAGGAGGCACGCAATTACAGACCTGTAAGCCTGACCTCCTCAGTGGTGGGGAAGCTGATGGAGTCCCTGCTTAAGGAGAGGGTAGTGAAGTTCCTGGAGTCAAGTGGTGCAAAACACGCAAGGCAGCATGGATTCAACAAGGGCAGGTCCTGTCAGACTAATCTCATAAATTTCTTTGACTGGGTGACCAGGGTGGTGGATCAGGGAGGGGAGGTGGATGTGACCTACCTGAATTTCAGTAAGGCCTTCAACACCTTTCCTCATAGAAGGTTACTTAACAAATTGGGGAATCTGAGTGTGGGCTGTAAAGTGATAAAATGGGTTCGAAACTGGCTAAAAGGCAGGACCCAGAGGGTGGTAGTAAATGGCATAAAATCAAAAGAGGGGGCGGTGACCAGCGGGGTTCCACAGGGATTGGTGCTGGGTCCAGTTCTAGTCAATGTCTTCATAAGTGACACTGCAGAGGGACTGGAGGGGAAAAGTATGCCTGTTCGCAGATGACACCAAGATCTGTAACAGAGTCAACACACAGGAGGAGCTACACAAAATGAGAGACTGCCTAAGACTACTTGAGGAATGGTCAAGGGTTTGGCAGTTGGGTTTCAATGCTAAGAAGTGCAAGATAATACACCTGGAACACAGAAACCCAAGAGAGGAATACAGGATTTGGGGGGGTTCTAGCCACCACAAGTCAGAAGAGAGAGACCTGGGGGTTATCATATCCAATGACCTGAAGTCAGCCAAACAACGCTAAAAAGCAGTGGGGAAGGCAAACAGAATGCTGGGGTGCATTGGAAGGGGCATAACCAGTTGGAGGAGTGAAGTGGTGATGCCACTGTATAGATCACTGGTGAGGCCTCATCTGGAATACTGTGTCCAATTCTGGAGACTGCATCTCAGGAAGGACATAGACAGAACGGAAGCAGTCCAGAGAAGAGCAACAAAAATGATACATGGACTGCACCACAAGCCTTATGAGGAATCACTCAAGGAATTGAACATCTATTCACTGGAAGAGAGAAGGGAGAGAGAGGATATGATAGAGACTTTCAAATACCTTAGAGCAATAAACAGGCAACAGGAGGGGTGCATGTTTCAGAGAAGAAAGTACACAAGGACAAGGGGATATAAAATGAGGCTGGAGGGAGGCTTAAGGGGAATGCTAGGAAGTATTTTTTCACAGAGAGGGTGGTGGGTCCGTGGAACAGCCTACCAGGAGGTGGTGGAAGAGAAAACAGTACGGGGATTCAAAAGTGCATGGGATAAGCATATAGGCACCCTGCTGTACAGCAGAGTTGGGGGAAGGCAGTCCAGATAAGAGTAGGGATTGCCAAACCAAGTAGGGAAATGGGCAGACTAGGTGGGCTGTATGGTCTTTATCTGCCAACAGATTCTATGTTTCTTGTGTGGAGCGAGTCTTGACCACAGCTGAAAGCAGCAGTATATATGTCATTTTTGTTACAACAAAGAAAATGTAGGAGGCCACCAAGTTTAGACAGACTCTGTACCGAAACAAGGCATTTTCCCTGCACTATCCAGGGGAAATGAAACAAAAGGTGGTGCTGTTTTGCGCCGAGGCCTCGTTTATTAAGAACAAAAGGGACTATGAACAACGAAGATGCGAATTAGAGCAGCCTCAGGAGTGCCATGCCCCGCATAAGAGACTGGTAGCCGAATAGTTATTGATACACAGGAACAACTAAGACCCCCTTAATGAAAAAGGTAGGATCGGGTCACAGAAGGACATCCTTTCCTTAGGAAAGTTACATAGGACCCTGTATGCACAGAGCCTAGAATGCAGCAATGTAGCCAGCCGACAAAACTGCAACACAGAGTAAAAGGTTCCAAGATAGGAAGCACGGCCTCATGGAAACTGTGGGCCTGAAAGGGACCAATCGTCAGTCAGTCTAGGACTTAACTGAGAACCCCCAGAGGTAGATGGAGTCCTACTGGGGTGCAGGGGAAGAATGTCCCTTAAGAACAGTCGCAAATACCCAATGAAGTCAGAGACCTTTCTCCCATCAGAGAAGGAAAGGCAAAAGTTATCTGACAAAGGGAACCCCGAACACTGAAAGTACGGAAAAATAGTCCATTATGTAGAGAGGAGGACATAAAAACAAGGTCCAACTGCAATCCAGTCCCCCTTGGAGAGAGACATGGTACTTGTTCTGTGAAGAATGGGACATGGCATGAGACACCCAGGTTAGCATAAACATGACAGTCATCATAAAGGTGACTCTGGAACCAAGCATGGAGGAGCAGGAAATGCAAAACTGGACTGAAGGAGCGTTACCAAAATAGTAGGGCAGAAGTGTGGGCATAAAGAGGGAGAGGTATCAGTACCAGAACCCTCAACTGTAACAGTGGGAACCACACCTGTCCTGACCCCAGAGGTGCCTCCAGTAGAAAGAAAACATCCAGACAGACCGTGTCCGGGTCTGGCTGTAGTGGGCAGCTTCAAAATGGTCATTTGGTGATTAATGAAGGACACCTCTCGAGCGGTGTCGCTCATTAATACCAAATGACCATTTAGCAAAAAAATCAAATGACAAATCAAGCCCCATTCATTTTGAATGAGAACGCCCTCTGACTCTCCCTGGCTACACATTATTACATGATTGAGCGTAGGGGCGTGGTGGCCAAACCTGGCACTGAAAAAACAGAGGGCTTCCACAATGTTAATTAAATGCTACAAGTGAAATTATCAAGGTACGAGCTGTTTTTATTGAGTAAAACCAGGCCAGAATAACGGCCGATGAGGGCAGCTACCACTCTGTGTGAGTGGTAGCTGCTCTCAGATAGGTCGGATATTCGCTTTAAGGGTAAATCCGGACACCACCTTTGACAAAAACTTAGGATCAGTTTGCAAGGACACACTGTGCTTGTGAAAAAACAGATAAGGCTCTTTACACATCAAAGCTTGGAGCTCAGAAATCCTCCAGGCAGTAGTAACTGCAACCAAATATAACGCTTTCCAAGAGAGAAAGCGTAGCTCGCAATTTGCGGCTGGCTCGAAGGGAGGCAAGGTGAGCTTTTTTAAAACAAAAAGAAGGTCCCACGGAGGGATTGGGTCCCTAACGGGAGGTTTTATATGAAGAATGCCACGCAAGAACGTGCATGACAAGTCCAGCTGTGCCAGTGTTTTATCCTGTATTGGTGCGTGGTAGGCTGACACGGCAGAAAGATGCACCTTTACGGACGAGTAACTCAGGTCCAAGTCTGAAAGTGAAAGGAGGTACTCTAGTATAGAGTTCACCGGACAGGCAAAGGGGTCTAAGTGGCATGTGGTAGCCCAAAGGCAGAACCGTTTCCAGTTCATGGTGTAGATGGCTCTTGTCGAGGACTTCCTCACGGTCACTAAGACATCAGCCACTCTGGCCAAGACTCCACTGCAGAAGATGGCTAGGTCCTCAGGAGCCATGTGTGCAGGTGTAATGATTTCAGATATAGGTGGACTCATGTCACACTGTCCTCCGACAGCAAGCGTAAGCTCAAAGGTAGGGACAGAGGGGGTTCACTCACCAGCTGCTGAAGTAGAGGGAACCATATCTGCCTGGGCCAGAATGGAGCCACTAGAATCATTTCTGCTCTCTATAACTTCAGTTTGAGGAGCACCCTCTGTATCAATGAAAAAGGAGGGAAGGCGTAGAGGAACCTCCCTGTGCAGGAGAGGGACAACGCGTCTCGGCAGAAAACACCAGGCCCGGGATCTAGCGAGCAAAAACTGGGCAGTTTTGTGTTGGATGGTGATGCGAAGAAGTCTAATTCTGGTCAGCCTTATCTGTTGAAGAGACTGTCTGCAACTGGTTGATGGAGTTTCCACTCATTTGCTCTGGACATTGAACGGCTTAGCACATTGTCCAAGGTGTTTTGTGCCCTGGGACATGGACTGCCGAGATGATCAAGTGATGTTCTATCGCCCAGTTCCATACATTCATGACCTTGCAACAGAGCTGGTACAAGTGGGTTCCTCCCTGTTTGTTGATACAGAACACCACCGACAAGTTGTCTGTCTGGATCAGGAGGTGTCCTGGGAGCAGGACAGTTTGCAAAGCTTGTAAGGCATAGAGAATGGCCCTCATCTCTAGTACGCTGATGTGTAGGGACTCCTCTAGCGTGGATCGTGACACCCCGAGTCCTGCAGTTTTTCAAACTGGCTCCCCAGCCTGTGCTGGATGCATCTGTTGTCAGAATCTGTGTTGGCAGTGTCCTCTGGAAGGGTGATCCCTCTGAGAAGAGGGATGCTGTGAGACACCATTGAAGGACCTGGTGAACCAGGTCTGAGACTGAGGAGGAGTTGGTCAAGGTCATCCCAGTGCTGGTCCCATTGGATTCTTAGCGTCCACTGGCTCATCCTCATGTGCAGTCAGGCTAATGGCACTGTGGCAATGGCAGCTGCCATGTGGCCGAGGAGTCTGAGGATCGTCCTGGCTGGAACTTGTCTGGTGGATGAGATATACCATGCAAGATCCCGAAGGTGGTCTGCTCTGTCCTCTGGGAGGAAGGAAGGCTTTTTCCCGAATAGTGTCCAGAAGTGCTCCTGTGAATTGGGAGTCTCTGGCATGGCCCAGTAGAGGACTTCACCAGGTTTACGGTTATGTCCAACTCTGCAAAGACGGAAAAAGTGTTGTTCACACTGCATGGAGTTCCTCTCTGGACTGTGCTGTGAGGAGTCAATCGTCCAGGTAGGGGAAGATGTAATGGCTCATCCTTTGAAGGGCAGCTGCTATGACTGACAGGCACTTGGTGAAAACCCATGGTGCTGATGACAGGCTGAAGGGCACAGCCCTGAACTGATAGTGTTGGCCCCGGAATTCGAACCGCAGAAATCTTCTGTGGTGCTTGGCTAAGAACATATGTAGATACATATCCTGCATGTCCAGTGATGAAAGCCAGTCTCCCGGATGGAGTATGGGTAACAGACCCTGCAGAGTAACCATCCAGAAATGTCTGTACTCTACAAACCTGTTGAGGTCACTGAGGTCTAAGATGGGACATAGGTCTCCTGTTTTCTTGGGTCCTAGGAAGAAGTGAGAATAGTACTCTTCTCCCTTTGAGAGACCGGTACGGGCTCTATTGCTCATTTGTCCAAGAGAGCCTGTATCTCTTCCTGGACGAGAGCTGTATCAGATTGGGAATAATGGTACAGAAGTGATGGCCTGTCTGGTGGCACCTCAATGAACTTGATCGACTGCCCCCTTTGGATCAACTGCAGAACCCACTTGATCAGAGGTGATCTTCCTCCAGCCCTCTGGGTAGAGGGAAAAGCAGCCTTCAACCGCCTCTTCCACCTAGCCTGCAGGGACAGGAGGGTTCGCCAAAGAGTCAGGCATTGGTGGGGGTGGGCAGGGTAGCCTGGGAGGGCTTGGTGCCTCTAGGACCAGATCCTCCTGCGGTACAAGAGGGACCCTTGCAGCTGTAGCCCCCTCTCTGTTGCTGTTGTTGCTAGTATCTTGGTTGTTGGCCCATTTTGCCATGAAAGCGCCGTTTACGAAAGGGCTTTTGCTTGAGGCTTATACATGACCTGGACAGAACGGGTGGCTTTGCTCGAGTCCTGAATCTTAGTAATGATCTTTTTGTACTCTTCACCAAAAAGAACGGACCCCATAAATGAAGCATATAGAATGCCGGCTTGGATGTCTTGGGTGAAGCCAGAGACACACTCCAGTGGCAGCCGCCCTGGCTGCTGTCAGCTGAGTCATAGGCAGATCTAAAGACGTGGGTGCCTATGTCTGAGTCTGTTTGCATGAGCTTCTCCAGCTCTACCTTCTGAGGGCAATCAGGGAGATCTCAGACTAGGTCCATCTCCTGTTCCCACATGGCATTTTGGAACTGCACCATGTGCGTTAGGAAATTGAGTGACCTGATGGTGCAGGTAGCCGAGGAGTATACCTTCCTACCCATGGTGTCCAGCTGCTTGGACTCCCTATCGGGTGGTTGCATACTTAAGTGTCTTGGTCTCTGGGACCTGCCATGTGCTGCCGTAATGACAACGGAATCCACCACGGGCTGTTTGCCTAGGAAGGGTTCCTCTTTGGGTGCCCTATATAGGCGGTCTGCCTTTTTTGGTTCTGCCGAGGATGTGGATGGGTGTCTCCATGCTGCCTTGGTCACATCCTGAAAGGTATCCACCAGGGGAGGTATGGCCACCGGTTTGGGGTCTTTCTGGTGCAAATATTTGGCCAGATGATGCTCAGGATCGAGATCCTCTGTGTCTCAGCTCATACTGGCTTGTATGTGGGGTAGAACCACCATGAAGGAGGGGTCATCCAGTGGGGACTTCAGGGTATCCCTTGGATCAGGTAATGGGAGTCCCACCGGAGAGTAGGATCTTGATGATGAGGAGGAGGAATGGTCCGACGCCTCCGATGAGGAGGACATAGACCTTGAACTAAGGAGCCTCTGTTTGTGTCCCTTGGAGGAGTGAGAAGGGCTCTGACTGCTTATTTGGGAGTGCTTCTTATGGGCTGAGCTGCCCCTGCCCTCAATGGGAGGGGTAAGTTCCCTCAGTGGAGTGCTAAGGTCCCTGGGGTGAGCTTCCTCTACTTGGGTGCGTCTTGGTGGGAGGATGTCAGCCTTAATTGTCTTCCACCAATAGTTAAAGAGGTCCTTCACCTCTGACAGCTGGAGTCTGGGTTCCAGGTCCGGCGACAGACAGTGTGATGACCCTGGTTTTTGGCCTGTTGTCTGGTGGTTCGACGGGCCCTGCTTCTGGTCGGCAGTGAATCTGAGGGTGACCCAGGGTCAGCAGCCATAGTCTGGATGGAGGCTGACGACAGGGTGTCTGACTGCTGCCTACTGTCTGTGCATCTGTTGGTCAGTGGCACCGCAGCCGGTGCTGAAGCCAGTGGAATCGGCCTGCAGGCAGAGTCAGTGACCTGATGACGGAGATGGGTTATCCTCTGATGACCATTTCTCCAACGTCCGCTGGACTGTCATCGGCTTGAGCGACATCAGGCCTCTAGGGGTCTGAGAAGCAGACTTCCCTTGGGAAAGGTCTGAGCCCCCGCGTCTGTCCAGGAAGTCAGTACCTATGGAAGAGGCCGACTTGGAGGACACTTTCGCTGGTCTGTCGCTGGAGGAGGATTGGATTTTGCTGTCTGAGTGCCGGTCAGAGACCTGGGAGTGCTGCCGGATCTTCAGAGGTAGAAAGGCTGGTCCCAAGGACCTGGACCCTGTGCCTCCCAATGCCCGTACCTGGGCGGGTGGTCCCGCTGCTGTGAGCCAGATCATGCTACCTGGGACGCAGAGTACAAACTCCCCTGGGAGACCGACTGGGAATCGGAGGTCCTGGATCTTGACGGGGATCTATCTTATTCCCTCTCCCTCCTCTTCTCTTTGTGGTGCTTCCCCGATTTTTTGAGAGAGGGGCCTTCCTGGGAAGAAGAATATTTCTACATGGCAGCGAGTTTTTGTTCTGTGAGGAAGGCTTGGAGGGCTTTTTGGCAGTGTATCCCCATCCTGCTGTTAAATTTTTGGCACTGTGGGCAGGCCTTGGTGTCGTGGTCCGGGCCCAGACACAGGAGGCAGGCCGAGTGTCTGCCTTTTGATGGTATCTGTTTGCCACAGGCACACTTCGAAGGGTGCCAGTTGATAGAGGACATCGGGGAAGACAACATACAGATGGAAATGTAATTATGAGCGAACTTTTGTGGTAAAATCGGGCATTGAAAATGCAAGGAAAATAGTGGTCGATCAGTAGCTGAAGGCGTCTGTGGAGCCAATGTGCACGAGTCGACTGCGAGATAAGAATCTTGGAGGGGAGGCGATGTCAGGTGCGGTCCCCCACTGTATGCTGTTAGCTTGAAGTTTTCCATGGGGTCCTGCCGCCTGCTGGCTTCAGTCCTACTGGTGTTACCAGCTGCAAGAGCTTATTCCTGAAGTAAGATCTCACGCTCCATCAGGAGACGATGAGGAGGCCCACAGTGAGGCCAAAGGCAAGGGCACCAGGGACTAGGCCCGCAGATTATTCTGGGGTCCACTGTGGACAAGAGGGCCCAGAGCCTCATCGAGGAGAAGTGCGAAGCCTGCTTCAATGAGATGTCATCGGCAATGAAAGACCTATGGCCATCATCGACTTGAGGGTCAAAACCCACAGCGACCAGGGGGCCGAAGCTTTCCCCGATGACAGTGACGAAGCCTGTGGCAATGAGGGGGTTCAGAAGCCACTGTCAATGAGCAGCATCATCATTGATTGTGAGGGCACCTCAGCAAGGAGCGGCCAAGGCCATCGTCCACGTAGAGGGCAAAGCCATCGGCTTATGAGATGGCAACACCACTGTCGACGTAAGTGCGGCAAAAGCAAATGTCAAAAAGAGGGCAAAAGCCATCGGCAACTAGAGGGTGGAAGCCATCGCTAACATGAGGGCAGAAGCCACCATCAACAAGAGAGGAAAAAAGCCATCGTCGACAAGAGGGCAGAAGCCATCATCGACGAAAGGATGGAAGCCCTAGTTGATGAGAGGACGAAAGTCGCTGTCGATGAGAGGGCAAGAGCCAGTGCAAGGAGAGGGCAGAGGCCATCATCAATGAGAGAGCAGAAACCATCCTCGACGAGAGGGCGGAAGCCATCGTCGATGAGAAGGCGAAGCCATCAGCAACAAGAGGGTGGAAGCCACTGTCAACGAGAGGGCGAAAGCCATCACTAACGAGAGGGCAGAAGCCATCGTCAATGAGAGGGCAGAAGCCATCATCAACGAAAGGGCGAAAGCCACCTTCAGAGATGCTAAAGATGTAATTATACTTATGAAAATTCAAAGTATCTTCATCGTCGGTCTAGTAAAGATGGTCAACGATGACAAAAGTTAGTAGGAAAAAAAAAATCTTAAAAGACGAAGGTACTGTTGAGCAAATCTCCAGTAAAGATGTGGGCAGGTCATGGAAGAGAAAGAACTGAGGAGTATCGGGACCGCCCTCTCTTTTATAGTGCACAGACCTGGTCATGTGGTGCATGAGGGGGTGGTCCCAGGTACAACTGCTAAGAAGTCTTCCGGAAACAAGTGCCTCCGGCAGAAGGTTCCCATGTGTTATGACCTGCTGCAAGAGATTGTCTTGAAGAAGATATAATGTTACTGGGGGCTCCAGTGACACTGCAATTGCAAAACTGCAGCAAACTGAAATGGTCCTAGAGAGTTTTTAGGTGTCTGGGGATATGGCTTTCTCAAGAGGTCTCAAGTATATCACTTTAACTATTGTAAATTGGTGGAGGAAATCCAGCGCGATCGCCAGAGAAGGAGGGAGCTACCGCTAACATTGCCTGGCAGAGCAGAAACCATCTGCATGAATGTGTTGCCTCGGCTTAACTTTCTATTTTTGGCCCTCCCAATAAGAATACCCACGCAGATGTGGAAACAACTGCAAAAGACCTTAGACCTTGTCCACATTTGTATGGGGGGGAGGGTAAAAAGGCAAGAGTAAAATGGTCTCTCATTATGGCCCCAAAAAACAAGGTTGGCCTTGGGGTTCCAGACCTGAAAGCTGATTACTGGTCTGCTCAGCTCCAGAATATACTGTAGTTGAGATTAATCTGGGATCTAATGTCTCCGAGTTGGACCCCCTTACAGCAGAACTCAAGTATAGCTTTGCAGGTTGCCAATACATCCTTCTCTAAATGGGACAATTCCCTATTGAACCATATTTCAAATCCTTGGGCTAGTTACCTTGCAAACCTGGCATAGTATCTGTAGAAAGTGGGACTAAATACTGAACTGAGTAGACTAACTTCCTATGGGTGTGCTCACACATTCACCCTATAAAACTGGACAGTGTAGGCTGGCCCAGTGGCACTAAAGGTTGAGGTCATGGGCGCCACGCCAGTGACCCGGGTTTGGGAATGACCTTGGGTCATCAGGGAGATGGCTGGGGGGAAGTTTGGAGTGGGATTTCCCCTCCAGGGGTGGACAACTGCTCCTCCGTAGTCCCACACCCATCGGGTGGAGGCCTGATGAATGCGCAAGCGGTAGGAGAGGCAACGTAAGTCTGGGGTGGAGTGGAAAAGGTCACCGGATCCTGACATACGCATGTGTATGCTATGACCCTAGGAAGGGGAAGAAAAAATGGAAAAAAAACAAACAAAAAAAAAGTATATATTGGGGGGGAGGGACTGGACAGAGGGTACAAAAGGTGGGAAAGGGCAGGCCTGGTTGTGCTGGGGCAGTTTATGGATAACCAAATGGTTAAGACCTTCCAACAGCTGGTGGCCAAATATTGCTTAGACAAGAATGATATGTTTAGATTTTTACAAATGCGACACTATCTCACTACGAAACCCCATCTCTCGGTGCTCATGCTGGAACAGAATCCTATACTGCAGTTATTAGCTGACCTGGCTGCACAGACCCAGCCAAAGACATTAATTTCTATCCTCTATGGAACTCTTAAGAGTTTGGAGGAAGATCAGGTGGTAGGGATTAAGGAAAGGAGGAAGGAGGAGGCTGGATACCATTTCCGATAAAAAGTGGGCGGGCATACGGGAACAGGCCCACAAAACCACAGCTTTGTCGAACTGAAGGGAATTCAGATGGAGGGTAACTATTAGGAGTTTTAAAACTCCCACAATATTGAAGCACTATGGTTCCATGCTGACCAACTCAGGCTCAACACTAAGACGACTGTGTCTATGACCTTTGGCAGCAGTCAGAACCTGGCCAGGCTCTCATCCTCCCATTTTTTTTCCACACTGGACGGCACCCCTCTGGCAGCTGTCTCTGCCAAGTACCTTGCTGTGAGGCTTGATAGCAAGCTTGCCATCCATGCCAAGCTATGCCCTAGGCTTGGTGTCCTATACCGCAATAAGGACTGCCTTTCCCCACAGGATCGCCGGGCGCTGGTAATGAAAATGGTTCTCACAGTCTTCAGTTACGCAGATGTCGCCTGTGGCACCACCCCCAACTATTCCCTTGCCAGACTGGACACCCTCTGTAATGCCTTCTCTCATTTTGCTACCAGCTCTCCCCTCTGTACTCATCATTGCTCCCTCTATTCCTCTCTCTCCATCCTCCCTCTCCCATCTTGTCACCAGTTCCACTGTGTCGCCTTCATTGCCAAATACTGGTTTGGGTCCCTCCCCCTCCTACTTCTCCTCACTTACATCCGCTGTCCCCTGCTCTCCTTACTCTCTCCACTCCAGAGATTTCTGTAGTTTCTCCATTTCTCGGCCTCACTCCTCTACTGGACAAGCAGCTCTTCCCTACTGCCTCCCTTCCCTTTGGAACCTGCTCCTCTCTCTGTCACTTCCTGCCTTCAGACGTCAGCTAAGGCATCTTCTTGTACCCTCCTGTCCCTGTCAACACCTCTCTTGACCCTCTGTCCTCTCACTTCTGCCCCCCCTTTATCTAGGCTACTCGTGACCCTGCCCAAGGTCTGTTCTGGACCCTACTAACACTGTCAACTATCCCAACTAGCACGATGCACTTTATGACATCCTCTCACGTTTGTCGACATATCACCGCAGTAATCCATGCTGTTAAACTTTTCACCTGTTCACTGCATTGTTCCTACATTCGGTACTGCTGCACATGTAACTGCATTCTATGTTTTGTAATTTTATCCTTTCCCCTCCCTGGGTTGCACCTGGAAAATAGCCTTGGTGCAGTGTGCATTTCCTGGTTACCAATTTTTAAATAAATAAAAGTCGCACAACTTTGACAGGTGCTGGAGGTGATATTGGGGAAACGGCACCCATGAGCACATTTTTGGGGGGCTGCCCTATGCAGGAACCATTTTGGAAAGAAATAAATGAGATTATAGGCCAAATCCTGGGCACTCACACTCCGAACACGTGCAAGCAGCTGGTCTTGGGGGCACGCCCTAAAGAGCTTAAAAGCAAACAGAAGGAATATCTCTATAATATTATGGTGGTGGCTGCTGTCAATTGGCAACACATACATGGCTGCTGGTCGCTATACCAGACTTAAAGGCCTGGGAGAGGGACTGTAAGCAGATCCAGGAAATTGAGAGAATTACTGCCTTCCTCTGTCAGCAAATAGATTAACACATGGGTAGGTGGTTGCCATTCATAGAATACATGGCCAATCAGGAGGGCATGGATATTCTCTAAGCACTAGCTAACCTAGCATAAGCAGAGAATTGAACAACTATGAACTTGTATAGGTTATAAGGAACATACCTCAACTGTCGCCGATTTTCAGGGATGTCCCTGATTCTGCCTCCGAATTTTCCACTGTCCCTCATAAAATTTTTTTTTTTGTGACAGAATAGTGGGGATTAAAAGCACACAATCATGTCAAGCATTAAAGTTACAGACTTCTTCTTCTTCAGAAAATACATCTTAACACAAATCAAAGAGAAAATTACTCACCTTAGTAATGTTGTTTCTTCTAATAGAGTCTTGCTGTATTCTGACAGTAGCAGTGAGTCCCAACCTTCGAACTGCCCCGGAGGTGAAAGAGTTAACTTTCCATGCCAGGCATGGAACGCTGAGCTCGAGCTCGGTTGAGACTCTGTATGCTGCTGTTTAAACTCAAACCGTCAGATCTTTACGAGCTAAACTCACTAAGGTCCTGTGTGGAAGCTGTAAACCTACACTAGCCAACTGGCTACTACACATAAAACACATTTTTTGGTCCCAAAACAAAGACTCAAGTCAGGAGACCCAAAAAATGAAAAACACAACACCAACTCACCCCAAGAAAAAAGGGGGTGAAAACAACAAGGTGAGCACCTACTGAGTGCCAACACTGCACTGCCCACCCACATCCCAAAAACAGAGGTTCTGAGAGGAGCAGGCAGGGGGGGAGGTCAGAATACAGCAAGCCTCCATTAGAAGAAACAACATTACTAAGGTGAGTAATTTTTTCTTCAAACAACATGAAGTCTTGTTGTATTCTGACAGTAGCAGACTACAAAGCAGTACCTCCATGGAGGAGGGACAGAACCTACTTAGGAAATAGGCTCTGAAGCACAGCTGTGCCAAACCGAGCATCACTCCTAGCCTGGATATCCAGGGAGTAATGCCTGGTAAAAGTGTGAACTGTTTTCCAGGTAGCTGCTTGACATATCTCTAGAATAGGGATGTCCCTGGCAGCAGCCAGGGAAGCAGCTGTACCTCTGGTAGAGTGAGCCCTCAGGCCTGAGGGTGGAACCTTACCCAGTTTTTCATAACAAAATTGGATACAAGAGACAATCCACCTGGCAATGGATCTTTTAGTGGCAGGTTTCCCTTTACCAACATCACCATAAGTGAGGAACAGTTGGAGGAGTCAAACCCTGGACCCTTGGCACGCCTCACGAGTAGCTAAGGGCTCTTTTCACACCAAACTGTGCAGCTCCTCCTCTCAGAGGAGGAATGGTCACGAAGCACACAGGAAGAGACATAGATTGATTAAGGTGGAAATCTGAAACCACCATAGGCAAGAACTTCCTGTTAGTCCTGAGGACCACCTTATCTCTATGAAAGGAGATAAAATCAGGCTCCACTGACAAAGCTTGTAATTCACTTATGCGTCTGGCAGAAGTGATGGCTACCAGAAACACAGTTTTCCAAGTGAAGTACTTAAGCTCTGCTGAAGACAAAGGCTCAAAAGGGGGTTGCATAAGCTGAGCAATGCAAACATTAAGGTCCCAAGCAGGGGCAGGGTCCCTGAATGGAGGGTTGGTGTGAAGCAATCCCATGAAAAACTTGGAGAATACAGGGTGAGCTGAAAGAGAAGAGGGCTTACCTGCTGAAATAAAAGCAGAAACAGCTGCCAGGTGCACCTTCAGTGTAGCTGGTCTCAGCTCCAAGCTATTTAAATGGACCATATAATCAAGGACTGTGGGCAGATCAGCAGACTCTGGGGAAATATGCTTCTCACAGCACCATATGGAAAATCTTTTCCATTTGGAATTATAAGTAGCCCTGGTGGAAGGTTTCCTAGAAGCCTTCAGAATATCCATTACACCTTGGGAGAGACCAGTGAGCCTCACATCCATTGTGGGTAAGCTAATGGAGACTATCCTGAAGAAGAGGCTGGTGGCCCTCCTAGAGGCCAAAGGACTACAGGACAGCAGACAGCATGGCTTCATACGTGGCAGATCCTACCAAACCAACCTGGTCGAGTTCTATGACTGGGTAACTAGGCAACTGGACAGGGGCCATGCAGTGGATGTCCTGTCTGGACTTCAGTAAGGCATTTGACTCAGTGCCACATGGAAGGCTGGGAAGAGGCTAGTAGGCACAGGGGCGGGTGCAAAGCTGGTGAGATGGGTAGGAAACTGGCTGCAGGGAAGGCAACAGAGGGTGGGGAGCTCTCACACCCAAGGGCAGTGACGAGCGGTGTTCCACAGGGCTCGGTGTTGGGACCAGTGTTGTTTGGGATATTCATTGCAGACATATCATGGGACATCAAGAGCAAGATCAGTCTATGTGCTGATGATACCAAGGTAGGCGCGGTGGTGGATGACCTAGGGGGATGGCAGGGGTTGCAGGATGATCTGGCAAAGCTTGAAACCTGGTCAGACACCTGGCAACTGGGCTTTAATGCCAAAAAGTGCAAGGTGCTGCATTTTGGGATGAAGAACCCAAGGAGGAGTTACCAGCTAGGGGGAGTGCAGCTAGCCCAGATAGAGGAGGAGAAGGATCTGGGTGTGCTCGTTACAGGGTCAATGAACAACTCGGCACAATGTAGGAAGGCAGCTGCAAAGGCCAACAAAATGCTGGGTTGTATTGCAAGGGGTATATCCTCGAGGAGGGAGGAGGTGATTCTGCCACTGTATAGGTCATTAGTTAGACCATACCTGGAGTACTGCAGTGCAGTACTGGTGTCGATATCTGAGAGGACATTAAGTTACTGGAGGGGGTGCAGTGCAGAGCGACAAAGATGATCAAGGGGCTGGGGGACTTTATACGAGAGGAGGTTGAAGGAGTTGAACATGTTCTCACTGGAGGAGAGGAGAGACAGGGGTGACATGACTGAAACCTTTAAATACATGAAAGGAATAAGCAAGAAGGGTAGAGAGGGGCTGTTCAAAGTAAGGGAGGGGAGGGCCACCAGGGGCCATGATATGAGACTGGAGCGAGGAAGGTTCAGGAGGAGACACTTTTTTACAGAGAGGGTGGTGGCTGGGTGGAATGCATTACCTGCTGAAGTGGTATGCAGTAGAACAGTGGACTGCTTCAAACGAGGATGGTACAGGACAAGGGGGAGGGTTAATGAAGGGGAAGGGTGGAAGGGAGGGGCAGCTGCAGAATGAGGGCTGCTAGCTGCACATTCGAGCAGACTTGATAGACCTCTAGGCCTTTATCTGCTAGCAAATTTCGTATGTTCGTATGTAGGTGTAAATCAGCAAACTCTAACTCTTTAAGAGCCAGGCCTTGAGATTGAGAGATTTGAGGTTCGGGTACCAAACCCTCCCCTGAGCACAGGTTAACAGGTTGTAATTCCTGGGAAGACACAGGGGAAGATGGACTGCTAAGGACAGTAGGAGTGGATACCAGGGCTGTCTGGCCCAGTCTGGAGCAATCAGGATCATCTTGCAGGGTTGAGATCTGATTTTGACTAGCACTTTGAACAGGAGAGGAAAGGGGGGAAAAGCATACAGGAACTTCCCTTCCCAATTGAGAACTAAGGCATCCAGGGGGACTGAGCCCAACACTGGGGGCCTGCAGCAAAAAAGGGGAAGTTGGTGATTGTCTGGGGCTGCAAAAAGATCTATCAGCGGGGTGCCCCATCTGGAAAATATCACCTCCAAGACCAGGGGGTCCAGAAACCATTCGTGATGGCCCAGGGATATCCTGCTGAGAGCATCTGCCAGGACATTTTCCTTGCCTGGGAGGTGAACTGCCGTGAGGGAGGTATTCAGGGACTAAGCCAGAGACCACAACTTCATTGCTTCAGTGCACAAGGCCATAGACCGAGTGCCTCCTTGCTTATTGATGTACCACATTGTGGTGGTGGTGTCTGTTCTGACCTGGATAACTTTGTTCTGAACAGATTTGGAAAAAGCTTGAAGTGCTAGAAATACTGCTCTCAGTTCCAACAGATTGATGTGAAGCAGAGATTCCTGAGGGGACCACAACCTCTGGGTGGTCAGGTCGCCCATGTGAGCCCCCCACCCCAAGAGGGAGGCATCAGTAGTAAGGATTAAAGAGTGAGACTGAGTGACAAAGGGAACCCCTTGTCTCAGATTGTTCTGATCCTGCCACCACTGTAGGGCCTGGATCAGGGTTCGAGTTACTGGGATCAATTTGGTCAGAGGGTCCTTCCTTTGAGACCAGAAGGCTCTCAAATAGAACTGAATGTCCCTCATCTGAAATCTTGCTCCCTGCACTACTGCTGTAGAAGCAGCCATGTGCCCCAGGAGCTGTAGAAAATGCCTTGTTGGTCGAGACACCTGCAGGGTGAATGAGGAGGCCAGAGAGACATGGGTCCTTGCCCTGTCCAGGGAAAGGAAAGCTCTGGCCTTTTCTGTGTCTAGCTCTGCGCCTATGAAGGTGAGGAGCTGGACAGGCTCTAGAACTGACTTTGAAAGATTCAGAAGGAAACCCAAAGAAGTGAGCAGTTGCTGAGTTATCTGTAAGTGTAACTTAACTTGGTCTGGGGACTGGCCTACTATGAGCCAGCCGTCCAGGTAAGGGAAGATGGCAATCCTTTGCCTTCTTAGAGAAGCAACTACCACTGCCAGGCATTTTGTGAATACCCTTGGAGCAGAGGTCAGGCCAAAGGGCATTGCTCTGAACTGGTAATGGCCTGAGGCCAGCTCGAACCTGAGGTACTTTTGATGGGAGCTTCTGATGAGAATATGGAAGTAGGCATCCTTGAGGTCCAGGGACACTAGCCAGTCCCCTGGCCTTAGAGAGGGTAGAATAATTCCCAGAGTCACCATTTTGAATTTTGGTTTTAAAAGGTGCTTGTTTAAGTATCTGAGATCCAGGATGGGCCGCCATTCTCCTGTCTTTTTTGGGGTAAGGAAGTACCTGGAGTACAACCCTTTGCCCTGATGTAGGGGTGAAACCCTTTCCACAGCTCTGAGAGCTAGGAGGGAAGAGACCTCTGGCTCTAAGACAAGTGTCTCTGAAGAATTTGCAGGTGGAAAGGATCTGGTTCTCATCTTTGGAAACTTTTTGAAGCTGAGAACCAGTCCCTGGCTTACTACTTCCAGGACCCATTTGTCTGATGTCAGAGACTCCCAGTCCTGGACAAAGTAAACCAGCCTGCCCGCTACAGGTAGTTGAGAATCAGCACTGGCAACCCCATCAGGGTGCCTGTTTGGCAGGGGCTTTGGGCTGAGGGGTGGAAGCAAGCCTGCTTGTACCCCGTCTGCCTCTCCCTCTAAAGAACCCCCTCTGGGCATAAGCAGAAGAGGAGGCCTGGGCTTGGTAAAAAGGCCTATGGAAAGGCCTGCCCCTGCCCCTGGGAAGCTGCCTTTGAGGAGTGGTCTGCCTTTCCTTGGCCTGTGCACTCCTATAGGTGGTCCTATATCGTCCATTTTCTTCATGTAATTCTCTGTCTGCTCCCAAACAGAGAATTACCCACAACAGGAAAATCCATGGCCTTAGTCTGGGTATCCTGTGACAGGCTAGTACATCTGAGCCAAGCCATTCTTCGAAGTGCCACAGATGTAGCCATGACTCTAGATGACACATCATTGGAGTCCACTGCAGCATGGAATTGCACCTTTGATGCCTCAATACCATCAGCAGCCACCTGCTCCAGCTCCTTGGCATGCTGGCCAGGGACCTGTTTTGCTAAAGCCATAACAGTATCCCATCTGGATTTTTGATACCTAGCAGTATAGGCCATATAATTGGCCTGAGTCCCAAGGATGCTGCCATGTACTGTTTCTTTGCCATGGCATCAATCCTCCTGGAGTCCTTGTCCGGGGGGTGTTTGCCTTATCACAGGCTGCAGCCTGCACTACCCCAACATGGCTGCATTGTTGTGTAAGGAACTCCGTGTCTGAGCCTGACAATGTATACCTCTTGTCCATTCCTTTATCCACAGGAGGTATAGTGTTAGGAGTCTTTAAAATCTTTTAAATGTCTGTTTCCCAAAAGATTTGTGCAAGGGAATAGACAGCCTCCTAGACTCTGGGATATCCATCATTTCTACATAGTCAGGCTCCTCCTGGTCATCCACAGCTTCTTCCATAGGAAGCTGGAGGGCTTCAGCCACTTTTTTATAAAACATGAAATGGGAGGGGGACTCAGAAAGCCTAGGAGGAGACACTCCTGAAGGTCTGTCTGGGGAGATGTCCGGGTCAATGGGCACATCCAGACTTTCAAAACCACATTCACTTTCCTCATACTCCTCTTCCTCCTCCTCTGGTTCATAAAATTCCTCTAAATCATACTCTTGAACCAGTGGAACCGGCCGAACCGAGCGCCTGCCTGATGGTGCTGGTTCGGTCGGAACCGGGGAAAGCAACTGTACAATTTTGATCGCTTTGGCTATTTCTTCAGACATTGTGCCAGTCCTAACCAAACTTACCCTTTTATGGCAATCTGCCAGGCAAGACCCTCTTATCGGTTCCTGACCGTGTCACGGGTCATGGAAAAAAACGTAACAAAATCTGTTTTTTTTAGAACCAATAAGAACCGGTAACCACACTCTAAAAGTACAAATTAAGATTTTTTAAACAACTCGATCGATTCAAACCGAACCGATGAACCGTTTACAAGTTCCACACAGAATAGAACAAAATATAACCTATCTAGTACTCACAAATACCACAGACAGAGACAGAACCGACAGGTTACGGTTTTAATTCGGTCAAAAAATGAGAAAAGCGGTACTTTAACCGACAAATTGAACCGAGCAGAAGGAGAAATCTCCAGAACAACTGTTCAGTGAGGCGGAGTAAAGAATCTGACGGTTTGAGTTTAAACAGCAACAGACAGAGTCTCAACCGAGCTCGAGCTCAGCGTTCCATGCCTGGCATGGAAAGTTAACTCTTTAATCTCCGGGGCAGTTCGAAGGTTGGGACTCACTGCTACTGTCAGAATACAGCAAGACTTCATGTTGTTTGAATTATTCTGTCAGCTTTCTAAGTGAATAGCACCAGTTTTTAAGATGTATCCCTGATTGTGGGTCTTTGTCCCTGATTTTTAAGCCTTGTCCCCGATTTATGCGGCAAGAGGTTGAGAGGTATATTAAGGAAAACAATCAGGAGGCAGACACAGGATCCCCCCCGGCACCCACAAAGCGCCTCCAGAAATGGTTCTATACAGTTAAACAGAGAACTCAGAACTGAGGACCATCTGGGAAGTAAATTAGAGGATTTGCAAGACACACTAAAAATACAGTTTGCTGGTAGTATTTTAGTTCCTTGTAATTCTTTCCCTTTTTGTTTTGTATTGATTGTTCTTCTGTATGTTGGAAGATGTGGACCAAGGTAAAGCATTAATTTGTGACAGCTGGATTAATATGCTCCTCTCTTAGCGGTTATGTTTCTTTTGTCAGTCTTTGTAATGTCTGTATTGCTGGTTGTGTTATTAAAAAAAAAACATAGCTCAACCTCTTCGACTGATCCTCAAATACTTGCTTCAAGAAGCAACGATCAAACAAGGCAAGCTACATGTTTCTCAGATAACTGAGATACTGCAACATTTCTAAGCTTCTATTACTGCTGAACTGATACAAGGCAGATAGATGGGAGAAGAGCTGGGTAACTCCATTCCCCACATGCAGTGGAGAACAATCATGAAGGAAGCACATGGCTACAGCCAGCAATTCATGGAGGTAATTCAGGTCGCTTCAGAACTGCAGTTATTCCTCGACACTACAAGATAACCAGAAGTGACAAATGCTGGCGAAACTGTGGCCAAGAGTGGACCATTTACACATCTTTGGGACTTGCCACAAGAGTGTCGATTATTTTCAAGAGGTGGGAAAGGAAATCCAGGCAGTGTTTGTTTTTGTTAACTACATAAGTTTACTAAGAACAAGTACCCATATTTAGGGATGGCCCAGGTGCAAAGCACACATAAATACAGCAAGCAATATACACATCAGAGTACAAACAGTATACTGTCAAAATAATAAAACATTCAAGTATTAAAACGTGCACTTAGAATAATCCAGCAAATGCATTTTCATAGCGTTTTTAAAAACAGGCTATCATCTTGGCTGTTCTTATTTGCGCTGGTAGGGCATTCCAAGCTTTTGGAGCAGTGTATGAAAATTAATTCTGACCTATGTTAGTTTTACATCTATGAACTGACAAGTTTTGACTGACGTTTGCTCTTGTGCCGCCACAACCTATTTGAATGTGAATCAATGACTTTAAACTTAGTGCAACTTGACTATTTAGGATTTTCCATAGCACAGTTCTTTGCAAGTATTGAACCTTTTACTGAACTTTTTTTAATCTAAGTGGAGCAACTGTAGCTGGTTATGATCAGCTTTTAGACAGAATCTGCAATTATGGGTCAAGAGTTTGTGAACTCTAGGACATGAACAGTGGAACTGGCAGCTGAGTAAATTAATACACCCCAAAGCACAACTGAAATAAGATAAGTTTGGGCTGTAGGCAATAGAGAAGACTCAAAGATGCTGTCTTCTTCAACAGTACAGCATACCAAGTCACTTGTTCACTGCCTTAAAGATGCACAGTCAACCTCCTTAGGCCTCGAAGTGTTAGTTCAAAAAACATGATATGATTTGTCAGTCTGTACAGATTGTTGATGCAGCTAGTAGTTTGATTCTGCTTTCATTTAAAAAGCTACAACCAGACTGCCCACCATATTGGTGTTGCCTCATGGGATAGCATGGAGGATTGGGCCAATCTGAAAGGAGCTATAGTGGAGGCGACAAACCTTTGTATTAGGCAAGTAAACAAGGGCAAGAGAAAGAGAAAGCCACTATGGTTCTCAGAGGAAGTGGCCGGGATGGTAAGGCCTAAAAAGATGGCTTTCAGGAAATACAAGGAAACACAGCAGGAGGAGAGGACAGGGTAGTGTACCTGGATAAACAGAGGGAGGCAGGGAAAGCAGTCAGGTGAGCAAAAGCACAAACAGAGGAAAAAGAAATCACAGGATGTTAAAAAAAGGGGGTCAAGACTTTTACAGGTACATTAAAAACGGGTGGGATAGTAAGGATAAAAGGGGAAGGAGGAGGAGTGTGTGTGGAAGAGGACCTGGAAGATGCATAAATACTGAATAAATAAATTTGTTCTGTATTCACGGAAAGAGGAGAAGGTGAGGGTCCACAGTTAGGCAACATGAACAAATAAGGGAGGGAGATGGACACCAGTCCATTTACGGAAGAGAGAGTCTCCTAAAAGAACTCACAAAACTGAGAGTGGGCAAGGCACTGGGACTGGATGGGATACATCCTAGAATATTAAGGGAACTATGGGAGGTGCTGGCGGCACCACTGATAGCACTGCTCACCGAGTCACTCGATATGGGAGTGGTTCCGGAGGACTGGAGGAGGGCAGACGTAGTCCACTTTTACAAAAGTGGGAGTAGGGAGGAGGCTGGAAACTACAAAACAGTCAGCCTCACCTCAACAGTGGGGAAAATTATGGAATCACTATGTAAAGAAAGGATTGTGGAACACCTTGAATCCAGCAGAGCACAGGACCCGAGACAGAAACATATATGCTTATTCTGCCAGCAAAGTAAGGTTCAGACAGCATGAATTCACAGCGGGAAGGTCATGTCAAACAAATCTAATTGATTTCTTTGGGTGACTAGGGTCATGGATTGGGGGGGAAGAGTGGTAGATGTGGCCTACCTGGATTTCAGTAAGGCCTTTGATTATGTTCCACATAGAAGATTGGTGAACAAACTTGGCAGCCTGGGAGTGGGTCACAAGGAAGTAAACTGGGTTAGGAACTGGTTGAGTGATAGAATACAGAGGGTCGTAGTAAATGGAGCTTATTCTGAGGAAATGAGGGTGACCAGCAGGGTGCCACAGGGATCAATCTTGGAGACAGTCCTGTTTAAAGTCTTCAATAAGTGACATTGCGGAAGAGCTGGAAGGGACACTAAGATCTGCAACAGGGTGAACATGCTGGGAAGGGTGGAAAAAATGAGGAGGGACCAAGGTAAACTGAAGGAATGGTCTACAATGTGGCAGCTGAGATTCAATGCGAAAAAGAGCAAAATCATGCATTTGGGGTGCAAGAACCCAGGGGAGGATTACACGATGGGGGGGGAGAGATGGTCACCAAAAACAGGAAAAGGATTTGGGGGTAATCATATCTGATAATCTAAAGGTGGTCAAACAATATGACAAGGCTGTGGGGAGAGCCAGTGGGATGCTGGGGTGCACAGGGAGAAGTATCACCAGCAGAAAAAAGGGGGTGGTGATGCCACTGTACAGATCATTGGTGATGCCTCAGTCGGTGTCCAGTTCTGGAGGCTGCATCTCTGTAAGGACATAGACAGGGTGGAGGCAGTTCAAAGAAGGGTAACAAAGATGGTGCAGGGCCTGCACCAAAAGTCATATGAGGAGAGACCTCAATATGTACACCTGTGGAGGGGTTGTGGGATAACAGACACCAAACTTCAAGTTCAACATACAATCGTTTTGTGATGTTTATTCACAATACAGGAAATAACCGTCTGCAATGGCATATTCCTGCTTCAGTACATCAGTTTGCAGCTACAGACTATGAATGTCTTTTCTCTGCACTTAGACAGCACCTACTGACACTAATTTCTGATCTAACTTACCAGTTGAGATGCAACCTCCACCCCTATGCTGGCCCCGTTTGCTTGGGTAGTGGGGGCCCAAAAAGAAAACAAGCTATAGACGAAGAACCTCAATGCAGAATCACTGAAAGAAAGGTTACCCCACAGGGCACTGGTAACAAATCAAGTTTCAAAGAAATACATCATCATACCTACTTCCAGAATGCAAAGCATCGTGGGATATATGCAAATCACCATGACATTTAGACTTGTTCAGTTCACAGCAATTTACATGCATTTTAAGCAGCACAACTAACTTAATTTCTGTAATAGTCACCCAGTACTTTTTACCATTATCAAAAACACCTAGTGCCATGGTATTTTCAACATTTACAGGTTTCATAAACATAAGGAATATACATCAAAATATTTTATAACATAGTGCTATTATGTACTAAATCCAACAACAATAAACACAACCTGTTTTACATGCACTTGGAGGTCACCACATTAACCTCCCTGTACGCGGACCTGAGAGGGAAAAGGAAGATTATAGAGGATAAAATAGCATAGTCAAGAAAAGGGAGGGGGTGCCCATAGGTGGCCAATCTTATGGGCTAGAAATAGTAAAGAATAGATTAGGCTTAGAAATAGAAGAACTGTTGCAACAGCTTTAAGAAAAGGTCGGTCCTCAAGAGTGGCAGGAGCTCCCTGTCACAATACCCTGGAGGAGAGGAGAGACATGATAGAAACAGTACAGTTACATAAGAACTTACCATCACAGTAGATCTTCGAGAAGAGCTCTTGCAGCAGGCTACACCATAAGGACTATGCCACAAGGCACTAGGACCCCACAGAAAAATTCTAGATAGCAGTATACAGTGGGGACCGCCCCTCTGACGTCAGACTGCCTCCGATGTCAGCCAATAGTATAAAGGGGGCAGTCCCCAGCCCCACCTCCTTTCTCCTGCTGGAGACCCAATCTGAAGTAAATGGAGAACCGAGAAGGTTCTAATATTCCCATGTACAGGAAGCAAAAAGACCAGAGGGGAGGAGGGAAAGCAGCGCCTGCTGCAAGAGCTCTTCTCGAAGATCTACTGTTATGGTAACCTCTTATGTAACTGTACTATCTTACTTCTAGTTGGAGCTCTTGCAGCAGGCTACACCATAAGGACTGAGTACCAAGCAGTAAGGGAATGAACCCAGGTCAGAAGGGAGGAGGAAAACTACTGCTAGCAGAGTCGTTCATGAAAGGAGTCCCTGAAGGATGGCTAGGCCAAAGCCCGTTCTCCGCCTAGAGGCAATGTACAGGCTGTAGTGCCAGACAAAGGTATGCACTGAACTCCAGGTAGCAGCAGCACAAATGTCTGCTGCAGAAACATTTCTCAGAGAAGAAAATGAGGCAGCGACCCCCCTGGTGTAGTGACCCTTAACTGGGCCTGGTAATGGTTTGCCATACTTATGATAACAGAAGGTGATGCAATTCACCAGCCATTTGGATAGCGTCTGTTTGGCCACTGGTGCCCCTTTGGATTTTGAGGCAAAGGAAACAAACTGGTCAGATTTCCTGGTAGACTGGGTGCGATCAACATAACAACGGAGCATCCTGTGGATGTCCAAAGTATGTAAAAGGGACTCCCCATAACTGGAATACTCTGGGTAATACACTGGCAAGTGGATGTCTTGACTGAGTGTACACCCCGACACCACTTTCAGAAGAAACTTAGGATTGGTCCTCAAAGACACCCTGTCCTTGTGGAAAACTAAATAGGGCTCTTTACACATCAGAGTCTGAAGCTCAGAAATTCGCCGAGCAGAAATAACAGCAACTAAAAATAACGCTTCTCACGACAGACAGCGAAGCTTGCAATCCACAGCTGGCTTGAAGGGAGACAAAGTAAGTTTCTCTAACACAAACAAAAGATCCCATGAAGGGAAAGGGTCCTTAATGGGTGGTTTCAGATACAACATGCCATGCAAAAAGGTGCAGGGCAGCTCCAATTGAGCAAGTGTTTTGCCCTCCATAGGTGCACGATAGGCTGAAATTGCTGAAAGATGTACCTTAATGGAGGAGTAGCAGAGTCCAGAATCTGAAAAGGAGAAGAGGTACTCCAGGACAGAGTTCACCGGGCAGGTGAACGGATCTAAACCATGGACCGAAGCCCATAAACAGAATCGCTTTCACTTCATGGCATAAGTAGCCCTGGTGGAAGGTTTTCTTGCCTCAACCAGAACCTCGATGACCCTAGGGGAGACCCCGAAGTGGGCCTCAGCTATGTCTGCAAGAGCCAAGCATGCAGGTACAGGGACCTGAGGTCCGGGCATGGACCAGGGTGCCTTGTTCCTGAGATAGCAAGTACAAGGGCAGAGGGATTGGAGGTTTCACTGTCAATTGCTGAAGCAGGGGAAACCAGATCTGCTGGGGCCAGAGAGGAGCGATCAGGATCATGTCTACTCCTTCCGACTGGAGCTTGACTAAGACTCTTTGGAGGAAAGGGAGGAAAAGCATAAAGAAATCTCTCCGTCCAGCAGAGGGACAACATGTCTCATCAGGAAACACCAGGCCCTGGATCTAGTGAGCTGAAATTAGGCAGTTTGTTTTTGGATGGGGATGCAAAGAGGTCCACACCTTTTGAAGAGGTCCTCTGCTATGGGCTGAAGGAGCTCCCACTTGTGGGCCTTGGATTGGGATCTGCTTAGGCAGTCGGCCAAGGTGTTTTGGAGTCCAGGAACATGAATGGCGGTGAGGTATACCCCGTGATCTATGGCCCAGAAGCACACCCACATGTCCTCCCGGCAGAGAGGGTATGAGTGAGTCCCCCCTTGCTTGTTGATGTAAAAGACCACAGCAGACATATTGTCCACTTGGGTCAAAAGGGGGCCCAGAAGAAGGTCCGGCTGGAACGTCTGTAGAGCATAAAAGAATTGACCACATCTCTAAGATGTTGATATGGAGAGCTTGTTCCAATAGAGACCACGTGCCCAGAGTTTGATGATTCTGAAAGTGGGCTCCCCATCCTAGGCCCCATGCATCCATTGTTAGGATCTGCTGAGGGGAACCCTTCCGAAAGAAAACTCCCAGTTCCAAGCTGTGAGGAGTCAGCCACTATGATAGGGTCTGGGTTACTGCTCTGGAAATCTGGACAGGTTGTTCGAGATCATCCAGTCCTTGGTTCCACTGCACTCTGAAAGTTCACTGGGGATCTCTCATGTAGAGGCGCGCCAAAGGAACTGTCACTATGGCAGCCGCCATGTGGCCGAGGAGTTGGAAGAATGTTCGGGCCGGAACCTGGCGAGAAGAGGAAATCCTCTGAGCCAGTGCCTGAAGACGGACTGCCCTGTTGGAAGGAAGAAAGGCCTTTCCCAGGGTAGTGTCCAAAATGGCTGTGATATAGTGCGGCCATTGGCTGGGCCAAGGGAATGATTTGGGAATGCTCAGCATGACCCCATGATCTCTGAACACCGTGAAGGTGTCTGACAGGGTGGATAACAGCCAATCTCTCATGAAGGCTGCCAGAAGCCAGTCTTCTAGGTAGGGATAGACATAATGGCCCTGTCTCCTGAGAGCCACAGCAATCACTGCAAGGCACTTTGTGAAAACACGCGGTGCCGAAGAAATGCCAAAGGGCAAGGCCCAGAACTGGTAGTGTTTCTCCTGGAAGGTGAACCGCAGAAACCTTCTGTGGGCAGGGAGCACCAAGATGTGGAGGAAGGCGTCCTGTATGTCGACAGAACAGAGCCAATCCCACTAATGAAGCATGGGGAGAAGACATGGTAGGGTCACCATCCTGAACTTCTTGTACTTGATGTAGGTGTTCAGGAGATATAGGTCTAGGATAGGGTGATGATCCCCCATCTTCTTGGGGACCAAGAAGAAGTGGGAGTAGAAACCTTTCCCATGTTCAGACAGCGGAACAGTTTCTATGACCTGTTTGGACAGGAGGGCCTGGATTTCCACATGAATGAGGGCAGCATGGGATGGGGAGTAGGTGGAAGGGACGGGAGGATTGTCCAGAGGTATCTGAAGAAACTCCAAAGCATGTCCCTTTTCGATCAACTGAAGTACCCAGGCATTTGAGGTGATTTTGGTCCATCCCTCTAGACAAAGAGGGAACTGACCCCTTACCGTTCCCCCAAGGACTCCGCTGGAGGAGGGGGGGGTAGGGCAAGGCGCCAAACAGAGGATCCAGGAATGGGCAAGGAGACCTGGGAAGATTTAGCATCCCTAGGTCCCGAGGCTCCAGAGGGCTGAGAGGGGGCCTTGTGTTTAAAGGCTCCTCTTGCTTGCTACCCCTTGGACTGCTGACCAGCAGGGTGATGAAAAAGTTTCCATATGGCAGGGGTTAGTTCTGATTTATACATTTTGTGGACGGACTGGACTGCTTTGCCAGAGTCCTGAAGACCTGTATTGATCTTCTCGGTATCCTCTCAGAAAAAAACAGATCCTTGGAATGGGGCATCCAGGATAGCTTCCTGGAGATCCTGACCGAAACCAGAAACCCTGAGCCAGGAGTACCTCTTCAGGCAGATGCCGGCAGCTGCAGCTCTAGCAGTGGTGTCCGCTGAGTCATAGGACAAGCGCAAAACATTTCCAATGTCTAGGCCAGTCTGGAGAATGTCTAACAGCTCTGTTTTTTGAGAGAGACAGGTTGGGTCTAGGCCAACTCCAGGGCCTTCTATCATAGCAACTTTTGACACTGCACCATATGCACTGAAAAGTTGAGCGACCGTATGGTACAGGTGGCTGAAGAGTAAATCTTATGGCCAAACTAATCCAGCCTCTTGGATTCCTTGACTGGGGGTTGGAAGCTCATATGCCGAGGTTGCTTAGACCTGCGATGGGCTGCTGTTAGGACCATAGAATCGGCCTGTGGGTGCTCTTCTAAGAAGGCCTTGTTCTTAGGGGTTCTGTAAAGTCTGTCTGCCTTTTTAGGGACAGCGGAAGCTGAAGAAGGGTGCATCCTGGAAAGCCTGGTGACATCCTGAAAGGGGGTCTCCAACGAGGAAAGACCAGTGGTTTAGGGTCACCCATACCTAGAAACTGGGCAAGCCGATGCCTTTCCGGGTCCCTGTCTGGAGGAGGGGTGACCCTCTTGGGTGGAGGCGAAGGCTTCTTGGGTGGTGGAGGAGTTGGTGGTTTAGGAGGGCCATGAGGGACTACCGAGGGAGTTGGATCCGGTAAAGGGGTTGGGTGCTCCCTGGGAAGGAGGTCCCCTTCAGTGGTGTTTCACCATGAGTTGAACAGGACCCCCATGTCTGTCAGTGCGTCGAGGGGATTTCAGGGGGCGGTCCCTGCTGCATACTGCTAGCTAGAATTTTTCTGTGGGGTTCTAATGCCTGACAGCATAGTCCTTATGGTGTAGCCTGCTGCAAGAGCTCCAACTTTAAGTAAGATCAACAAATATCTAAAAAGAATAAATAGGGTACCAGAGGGTAATATCTTTCAGAAAAAGAGATGTCCAGGAATGAGGGGACGTAACATGAGGTTGGAAGGAGGTAGACAAAGGGGTAGCCTGAGGAAATATTTCTTCACGGAAAGGGTGGTGGATGCATGAAATAAAGACTCCCAGCAGAGGTGGTGGGGGCAAACACAGTGGGGGAATTTAAACATGCATGGGACAGGCATAGGGGAACCGTAGCAATAGGAAAGATGAGGTAAAGTCAGATATTAAGTGGGGTCTGCGGCTTTTACAGTAAGCAGGGAAAATGGGCAGACTGAATGGGCCCAGTGGTCCTTATCTGACATCAATTTCTATGTCTGTTTACAGTCCTTGATCAACTCCCACTGGATCTCTCCTGGACTTGGGAACAACCCCGACATAGTCTAGAAACTCATGACGCAGTGAGAGGAGCGGAGACTACTGCATCATGGGTGACTGCACTGTTTGGGGGTGTTCCTAATGTACGGGAAGTATGCAATTAGAGTATATCAAGGATTTGAAACAAAACATTGTTGGGTATAATTACACCATTAGCACACATTTCAGTTCTGCTAAAAAGGAGACAGAATAAATAATAAGTTAGCATACATTTTAGTTCTGCTGAAAAGGAGACAGATGAAATAACAAGTTAGTATACATTTCGGGTCTGCTAAAAAGGAGGCAGATAAAATGACCAGCAACGCCAATGAATTTAAGAGAAGGTAAGCAATCATAAAATGTGGGTTTTCAACTAGAAATAACATGATGCAAAAAGGGTTGACAGTGCCCCTTTAGAGGCATCATCACCTCCATGATATCTTCCCCTGACGAAGATTCCTAGCGAATCGAAGTGCTGGGGCATTAGTAAGAGGTCTGGCTTAGAGAAGTTGTTGGAATCTGATGACTGCTACTTGGCACAAAACACTAAGCACTTTTTGTAGTTACTTTTTTTTTTATTTTAAAATTTGTTAACCAGCTAAGTACACTGGACGACATGGCCCTTTCACAGGCATGAACTGGGACATTTACAAGGTACAAACACCAAGAGACATCAAAAACTCCATAAAAAACAATAAAACATTAAGATACACCACACAGCAAGTAGTATTACTAAATTATGATAAGCAGTTACAGCAAAAGTGGATGTGAAGTAAGATTTATAAACAGATTTAAATTAACCAATTATATTTAGAGCTCTAACAGAGTTCCAACTTTTACTTGCATAGCCTTTCATTACACTGCATGTTTTAAAGTTTTGGGTCAACATTATTAGCTGGATTCAAGGTGGATGTAACTGATATACTGCAAGGAAAATATATATGCCCAGTATTTAAGAAGACCCACTATCTTGTTTTGCAGTGACTATAGTGTTTATTTTCTTTTCCATATAGGGTTTTCTCATTTGCTCCGTGGCAGGCTGGGTGGCCGTTATCAACCCTGTCCCAGTGCACCACGGGCCGTCGTGAGTCTCCATCCATCTCTTGAGACTGGACAGGCCACTGGTGCTAGTGGGGAAGGCTTCATGAAGCCCAACCTCCAAGTTTTTCCTCCAGTTTTCTCTCAGAGGCACAGCGTAGGTGCAATACATGCACAAGCGCACTCCACCTCTGAGAAGGTGCACCAAAGTCACTGTATGCCAGCCCTTCCCTAGTTATGGGACTCGCATGTGCCACCACCTGACTTCAGCCAGGTGGCAGTCGAGTGGTAAGTCATGGAAAACTCCCCTACTCAAGGGAAGAGAGCTGTCCTATGAATACTCAATCTTCCCTTTCCCGGCCGGACTCTGGAGCGACCAGAGTCCGTTACCGAACCCAGGTCGCTGGTCTGGCAGCAGGGAGGCATGGATGCCTCAACCTACCAAGCCACTGGGCCAGCTCGTGACTCTGTTTATTAACATCAAGGTAAGAGCTCCACTTTCAGGCACAAGTTGGAAAAAAATCTGCTTAAATGCCAGGAGCCTGGAGAAAGAGCAGTTACGCACTTACTTTAACAGTAGATCTTTGAGAGCATCTCTTCCTGTAGGCCATACCACTGGAACTGTACCCATGTCAGTGCTAGGACCACATGCAAACTTTTGCTGGTTGGGGGGCTGCCCATGAAAATGTCACGCGTCAGCATCTATATAAATGTGGGCAGCCCCATCTCTCCTCAGTTCTCCAGAGATTGTGCTCAGAGGATCGCTCTTCTTGGGGAACTAAGAGATCATACCAGTGCCTCAGAGTAGGCGAGCAAAGCTGGATATAGCAGTAATACATAATAATACATCAGTCCAATATTCAAAAAATATGTATGAAGACTGTGTGACGAGTCCATGAGCTGCATGACATTTTTAAAACAAAGTTTCAGTGAACAAATATATGAAAGCTCTCCACCCCCAAAGGATGCCAGAAAAATCCTCCATGCTTTTCTGCAGTAAATGCACTGCGAGTGCATATATAACAGAGATAGAGAACTCCACTTCCAGATTTAGAATCTTTATCCATGCACGTTGTGAACAGAACAGAATGTATCCTGTGGTAACCTGAAATGCTGCATTACATAACTACACTAAGCTGCTAGTAAAAATAAGAACATACAAATGAGCAGCAAACTTGAAACAATTCTACTTACTAGGCACCAATACAGAAAAGGAAGACATGCGCAACCACACAATAGCAGGTTCTAAAAACTAACAGCCAGAGGCGAAAACAAAACCATCCCAGCGCCAACCAGAACCCAACACTAAAGGGGGAGAATTGGCAGTCCTAGTTCAAGAAATATAGTTGATACAAACCTCTACAATAGAGCCGTAATGCTTACCTGGGGACTTCAAACCCCACCTCTCGCCCCCATAAAACCTCTAAAAGTAGTCAGTGTCACAAACCCACTCCTGGGGGCCGGGTCCACTGAGCTCACAGTCCCTTCCCCTAAGTGCAACCCGTGATGGGGGGGCAGGAAATACTCTCGTGTCCTTGCTGATTTCACAACTGAACACTCGCCACGAGGGCCCAGGGCTTCCTCTCTAGGTAAGGGTAAAATATAGTCTTGAGTCTGTAGCCAGCTGAGAACCCTCTTTGGTTGCTGTACTGGAGGGAGGACCCAGGCATTATAAGCTCTTTGGGGCTATCCTTGTAACCCTGATGGTGTTTTCTCCCACAGGTGGTGCAGGAACCTGGTTCAAACTCCAAAGACCCCTCCAGAGACCTTGTGTACTTTTCCTATTTTAGGCCCCAAGATTCCACTCCAGGGTCCTAGTCATTGGTAGCGTGTGGCACCTTAGCTCTAAACAGGCGTGTTTGAATAAACCATCCCAGCCCTTCACACACAACAAATCACTCCCAGGCAGTAATTCTTTAAAAATAAAAACAAGTGTTTTTACTGATTACTTAAATAATTACTACATAAACATATAGACAAATGATTTAGATATTTGGTTACAGAATAACTATAAAAAAAGAGTTGGAAAATACATAAAAAACAACTAGTGAATTAACTAAATAATTTCTACCTTTTTCTGTAGAGAAATCAGAGCCCAGAAAATAAGTGAGTTTTGCAAAGTCTCACCTTTTCTCTCTAATATGTCTGAGAGTCCCACTTTTCTTGCAGTGATCTTCAGTGTGTCTGGCAGTTTTCTTCATGTCAGGAAATTTGGCTTCTGCCCAGAATCTCTGTTGAAGAAGGTTTATATAGCCCTCTGCTGCAGTCTACAATACTGGCCCAGGATTGGCTGGTGGCCTTAACATTTCCAGGACCAGCTATTCATCTCTAGGCCAGCAGGGTTCTCTTGCTCTTTTCCAAAATTTTAAGTGAACCTAAATTATCAGTATTTTAAGCTTCCACAGCCCCTCTCTGGGCTTGCTTTTGATCTGCATTCCCTTCCTGCCACTATTAAAATGAAAATGGACTATGGCAGCTGGAAGAGAATTTAACAATGCCCCTCTAGACTGGGTGTCTGCAAAGCCCTGTTCTGAAGGTATTTTGCTTTGAAATTCAAAGTAATATGATCAGAGGAGATGGCCTTCCATCTGTCATTTTATGGAATATTTTCCTTTGATTAGACAGCAGGAAATCCCAATCCCCTATTTACATTTCAACCTAAAGAACCATTTAATACAGAAATCTCAATGTGTCTGCCATCACCAGCACCTAGCAAAGGCATCTCCTACCATCTGCCCTTCTGCCAAACCGCTCTCTCTCTCTCTCTCTTGGACACCCCACACTTGGGGCTAAACCCCCACCTCATCTCTCTAGCACTTCTATGCGTCGAACCCCTCGTGTTGCTGACAACTAACAGGCTCCCTGTTGGGCATAGTTATTTAGTCTGTTCTTGTATGTATCTGACAGTGTTTACTTATTCCAGTTTTAGTTTTTGCTGTATTTTTTACATTTCTTTGTTTAAAGACCAAATGTACATAAATGTTCTCATTCTAATTCTACTGCCTTGTTTGTCTCAATCCTCTGTATAATCACCTACTTGTTCTAAATGTACTAACGTGGAACCCATGTAAACAGCTCTGAGCTTAAATGGTTAATTCGAGATCAGAAATAAATAAATAAAATAAACAAACTCCTGTTTACCTCTAAACAAGACTTTGTACCAGGAAAATGGGGCATGTGAGACATTTCAATACACAAACACTCTTCTCCACTATCCTTGCAGTAAAGTGGGCAGCTTTTCTGACAAACCTATGTCCTGGCCTTTTGGGATATTAAATAAAGAAATTACAGAGAAATATGACAGCAATATGACTTCAGTGGCCAAACTGCCACAGTCAACACAGTGAAACTGCTCACGTTTCTTCATGTTTAGATGAGGAATCATCTCTAGTGGTTTTCTGGGGTTTTCCTATGGCATTCTTTTGGTACCACTTCATAGCACCTGTGGGATCCGAAAATGTGAAAATTCTACCATGATGCACAATCCTCAATTTGGCTGGAAAGACCATTCCATGAGAAAGTCCTGCCTGTCGCAGCACAGCTCTAACACCATCAAACGTCTTATGTTTCTGTCGAGTTGCATAGCCAATATCTGGAAACATTCAAATTTGCTGTCCATCATGGAGAAGCATCTATTTTTGTCTCGCCATTGCCAGTAGACAATCACGAGAGCCCAGTCCATCTATAACAACAACTACAGCCTGATGGGCCTCTGGGTTATCGGGTCAGCCTCGAGATGTTACCCGATATGCCTTTTGGATTCGCTGGACTATTGCACCAATCACTCCCGAAGGCATAATAAGGTTTGGCAGCAGGAGCAGGGTACTGCTTGTCAGCCTTTCTGGGTACAGCTGGTGTTGAACTGGCCTGTACCCTGCAGCAAATGTGGCATCCTCCAATGCAGGGTAAATTGAAGGAACAATGATGTATGGAGTATACAGTATCTCCAAAAAGTCCATCAAGTTCTTTTTAGTGGAATCCTCTTCTTCCACGTCAAATCCCATTTACATTCTGCATTTTCTCCATCACAGTTTAGAAGGTAGGGTCTTCATGGAAACATAGACGATGTCAGCAGATAAGGACTCCTTGGTCCACCTAGTCTGCCCAATTTTTCTACCTACTGTAATACCGCAGACCCTACCTGGTCTCTCCCTTTACCTTCCCTTTCCTAACCAATAAGGTTCCCTTATGCCTATCCCATGCGTTCTTGAGCCCCGTTAACAGTTTTGGCCCCGACCACCTCTGCTGGAAGGCTGTTCCAGGCATCCACCACTCTTTCTGTGAAGATGTACTTCCTCACATTTCCCCTGAATCTACTCCCAGCTTCACAGCATGACCCCTTGTTCTTGAGCATCTTTTTTTTGCCTCTCCTCATAGGGCTTTTGATGCAGGCCCTGCACCATTTTAGCTGCCCTCCTCTGGACTGCCTCTACTCTATGTTCTTCTGGAGCTGTGGTCTTCAGAACTGAACACAGTATTCTAGGTGAGTTCTCACCAATGATTTGTACAGCGGTATCACCACCTCCCTCTTTCTGCTGCTGATACTCCTCCCTCCCTATGCACCCTTGCACCCCATTAGCTCTCCCCACCGCACTGTCACACTGTTTGGCTATCTTTAGGTAGTCAGATATCAGTAACCCCAGATCTCTTTCCCGCTTGGTGGTCATCAGTACCACCTCCCCCATCTTGTACTCCATCACTGGGTTTCTATGCCCCAAGTGCATGATTTTGCACTTCTTTACACCAAATCTTAGTGGCCACACTTTTGACCACTTATCAAGCTTTTTTAGATCTCTATTCATGTTTTCCACCCTTCCCCCTACCCTACTGCAGATCTTTGTGTCATCTGCAAAAAGGTATACCTTCCCCTCTAGCCCCTCTGCAATGCTGATAACAAAGACATTAAACAGGATTGGTCCCAGTGATCCTTGTGGCACCCTGCTGGACACCCTTCCTTCCTTGGAATGAACTCCATTTACCACCATCCTCTGTCGTCTATCTCCAATCAGTTTCTTGCTCAGTTTAATACCTTTGGACCCACTCCCAAGATGTCCACCTTTTTTACGAGTCTTTAATGCGGAACATATCTTCAGGAGGAGAGCTGGGTGTGTATACCACAGAATCCTCCTCCAAGAAGATACACTGGAGCTAGAATGTGAAGCACAATACTCTTCTCCATAACCTTCCTCCTCCTCATAATCCTCCTCCATTATGAGGTCTGGATTATATTCTTCCTTGTCATTGGCATTCCTGCTGGCAATGGGAACTGAGGATCTCACAAGTGACGCTGGAGGCTGCTGCCTAGGAGGTAGCTGCTATGAACCAGACAATGTTGTTGATGGGGCCTGCGATGCAGGAACACCTGTCAACAGCAGTACAGGTTGCACTGGTAAGCCTGGAAGTACGTGCCATATCATATCTGAAAACAACGCCCTGGCTAAGGGCTGTGACCACTGTAGTCGGCGATGGGCCTGGACCCATCATTGATGGCGACGTAGCATCTGTAGTAGGCATGGTAGTGCCTAAGCCAAGCCCCGACCTTGGTGTCTGGTCAACGGTCAGGGGGGCTGGCATCACTGCCGCTGAGGTGGATGATAACAATGCAGATAAAGTACTTGCAGGTGAGGGTGTGGCTAGCTTTCAAACATAGCAGACGCACTTTAGCCAAGCTCCTCAAGGCACACTGGTAACATTGTCTTGGAGGCGCCCCGCAGCTCATCTAGAAATTAATTTTGTGGTGGAGTGACGACGGGAGTTAAATGTCCCAGGGTAAATGCAAAAATAAGCAGACAAAACTCAATTTTGTGGTAGTGGAAGACACCGAAAGAAACTTGCCGTGGAGCAGAGGCCCGCTTGAGACAACAGGCCCTTGAGGCCAAAACAATGGAGCAAAACATGTCCGAATTTGGAGCACTCTCTAGCAGGGGTCCCAGATACCTTAGCCCAAATGCAGCATGAAATGAAGGCGGGTTTTACCAATATCACGGTGCAAATAACCCATTTGCAAAGCATGGTCACTTGCTTTCAGAAACTACGGTGACTCACTCGACGCAGATCTCCGAACTGGAGCATCAGGTAAGCAGCCTGGAAGATACCCTTACTGATGCCACCAACGAAAGGAATGACCTAATGAAGGCACTGGGAGAACTAGCAACTAGGGTCGACGACCAAGAAAACATATCACGGTGGTCCAACCTGCGCATACTAGGCCTCCCGGAGGGAGTGGAAGGTTGGGACCCCAGCAAGGGTTTGCACAACTGGCTTGTAGATCACCTGGATATGCTGCAAGAGGCCTTGACATCTTAAGTAGAAAGTGCGCATCGGGTGGGCCCAGCTCCAAAGCCCAGGGAAAGACCGTGCCACTGTTTAATCAAATACCTAAGGTATGTGGACAAAGAAGTGGTTCTTAAAAATGCGAAGTCAAAGGGCCCAATCTCTGTGAACAACTCGAAAGTGTATATCTTTCAGGACTATAGCAGAGAGAACTGCAGCTTCAATTACAAAAGTTTAATATTGTCAAGTCAAAGCTTTATTCCATGGGGCGGTCCTTTGCATTCGTGTACCCAGCTAAGTTGAGAATAGACAGACTGGGCAGCTCCCCAGTTTCAAACAACATGAAGTCTTGCTATATTATGACATATGCAGTATAACCCCAGGTTAGAACTGCTCCGGAGGTGAAAGAGTTAACTTTCCATGCAGGGCATGGAACCTTGAGCGCGAGCTCGGTTGAACACTCTGTCTGTTGTAGCTCAAACTTAAACTGTCAGATTCTTTACTCCGCCTCACTGAACAGTCGCTCCGGAGATTTCTCCTGCTGCTCGGTTCGTCTGTCGGTTAAAAAGTGTAATTCTCGGTTTATTTACCGAAATTAAACTGCAATCGGTCAGTTCAAGCTCTGTCTGTGGTATTGTAAGTAATAGATAGGCTTACGTTTATTTTCTTCTGTGTGGAACTTGTAAACGTCTTTTTCGGTTCGGTTTGAACCGATCAGATTGGTTTTAAATTAACTTTCTAGTCCTTTAGAGTACGGTTCCTGGTTCTTATCGGTTCTAAAAAAAACGGAATTTATTACGTTTTTTTCCACGACCCGTGACACGGTTGGGAACCGATAAGAGAGTCTTGCTTGGCGGATTGCCACTAACGGGCAAGTTTTGGTTAGGCTAGCACTATGTCTGAGAAACCCAAAAGAAAAACCGGACCCACTGGGTTTCAGCACTGTGGCCTCTGTGGGGAAGCCTTTGCTAAGGCTGACCCACACACCACCTGTGTATACTGTCTGGGGTTTGACCACCTCAATGCAGACTGCCAGATTTGTAAGAATTTTCCTGCTGCCACCGTGGAAAAGAGAGTTGGTAGGCTCAGGGAAAGGGAGGCCAAAAAGTCCGCTGACCCGGATGGCCAGCCCGGTTCGGTTCCAACCGAACCTGAGGGAGTGCCCTCTGACCAGGGCGATACTTTCTCGGGCAAACGAAGAGCCAGTTCTGAGGAGCCGGTTCCAACTAAAAGGGCTAGAAAGTCAGCTAGTGTCAGTCTCTTTCCCCGGTTCCGTCCAAACCGACACCATCAGGGAAGCGCTCGGTTCGGACGGTTCCACCGGTTCAAGATTATGATTTTGAGGATTTTTATGAACCGGAGGAAGGGGGAGGAGGGGTATGAGGAGAGTGAATGTGATTTTGAAGGTCTGGATGTGCCCATTGAACCGGACATCTCTGCAGACAGACCTTCAGGGGTCCCCAGGCTATCTGAGTCCCCTTCTCATTTTATGTTCTATAAGAAAGTTGCTGAAACTCTCCAACTCCCTGTTGAGGAAGCTGTTGATGACCAAGAAGAGCCTGATTATGTAGAAATGATGGATATTCCAGAGTCTAGAAGACTGTCTATTCCCTTGCACAAATCCTTTAGGAAACAGACAGTAAAAATTCTAAAAACTCCTCACTATATCCTTCCTGTTGATAAAAGGATGGACAAAAGGTATACATTATCAGGCTCTGATACGGAGTTCCTCTCTCAGCAATGCAGCCATGTGGGGGTAGTGCAGGCTGCAGCCTGTGACAAGGCTAATATTCCTCTAGCCTCTCACCCTCCTGAAAAGGATTCCAGGAGGATGGATGCCATGGCAAAGAAACAGTACATGGCAGCATCTTTAGGACTCAGACAGGCAAATTATATGGCTTATGCAGCTAGGTACCAGAAATCCAGATGGGATACTGTGCTGGCCCTAGCAAAACAGGCTCCTGACCAGCTTGCCAGGGAGCTGGAGCAGGTGGCTGCGGATGGTATTGAGGCATCCAAGGTGCAATTTCATGCTGCAGTAGACTCTAATGTTGTTTCATCAAGAGTCAATCAATCAATCAATCAATCAATCAAAATCTTTATTTATTCAGGCGAACATCATTGAGCATAGCTCATTTACAAGATGGACCTGATTGGTCATAGACAACAAAAGGGTATAAACTCACATATATACAAATACAGATTGAGTACAATAACAAAGACTTTAAAAAAAAAAAGAGCAGATACAATAATATGCACATACATACAAGGCAATTAATCAGTGATATTGGGCACCAAAGCAAGTATAGAAAAAAAGGTAAGGTATAGGGGTTTAGGAGACAAATAGTATCGATGTTAATGGATGAATGCTTAAACAGATAAGGGAGGGGGAATCTAATGGGGGCAGGGGTGAAAAGGGATCTGAAGGGGCTAGGAATTGTGGAAGCAGTTGCATATCTCTGGGAAAAGATTTAGGTACAGCTTTTTGAAGGAGGCTATAGGAATGAAAGTGTTCAGCTTCAGGGTCTTTTGCAGAGAATTCCAGATGAGTGTTAGAAAGTAGTTGATTGCAGCCCTTCCATGCCGGGTACTGGCCTTTGGTAAATTCAACATGATGAGGCTATTGCTTCTTAGGGCATATGGCCTTGGAGTAACAAGAGAGAAGCAATCTGAGATGTAGGATGGTAGTTTATTTGTCAGAGCTTTGTAGATCCAAAGAGCAGCATTTTTTGTTCCTTCTGTGATGTAGGGATGTCCAGCCAACTGCAGCATAGAGAGAGCAGTGGTGGGTGCTGAAAGGAAGGTCAGTGATGAACCTTAGGGCTCTATGGTACAAGGTATCCAGTTTATTTAAGTAGGACAGGAAGCAGTGGCCATATAGGAAGTCTGCATAGTCGAGGAGGGACAGAAATGAAGCCTGGATTAGTCTCTGCTTAGATTCTCTGTTTAGAAAATGTTTGATCCTGAAGAGTAGGCCAAGCCTTTGTCTGAGTTTTTTCAGGAGCTCTTCAATGTGCCGGGTGAAATCAAGCCTGTTGTCAATCCAAACCCCCCAGATATTTGAATTTATCTACATATTCAAGGCTCTCACCAAGGACGGTAGAAAGTTGGGGTAGAATGTTCGGTGAGTAAGTGTTGGTGGAGAGGAACATAGCTTTAGTCTTCTTGGCATTTAATAGAAGCTTCTTTTCAAGTAATTTGTGTTGCAGTAAGGAGAATTCAGATTGTAGTAGATCATAGGCCTTTGTTGGTGATGGATTGCTTACATAAAGGACAGTATCATCTGCAAAAAGGTGAACATTAGATTTTGTGAGGCCTGAATCAATGTTATTGATGTAGATGGCAAAGAGGATAGGGCCCAGAATGGAGCCTTGAGGAACTCCTCTTAAGAGTGGTTTTGAGGAAGAAAGGTTGCCTTCACTTTTTACCTGCTGTATTCTACCAGAGAGGTAGCATCTGAACCATTTAAGAGAGATTGGGTCAAGGCCTAGGGAATGCAGTGAGGAGATTAGTAGATCATGATCCACAGTATCAAATGCTTTACTTAAGTCCAGAAATACAGCACAGATATTATTTTTTATCTAGTTCAGTCTGCCAGTCATTTGTAACTTTTGCTAAGGCAGAAATGGTGCTGTGCATGGCTCTAAACCCAGATTGAGCAGGATTAAGGAGGTTGTTAGCATTGAGGTAGTCATTTAGTTGGATGCTTACCAGTTTCTCTAACATTTTGGACAGCACTGGTAAGGTGGAAATAGGCCTGTAATTGTTGAGATCCATGGGGTCCCCTGCTTTAAGGAGGGGAAACACTTGTGCTGTCTTCCACAAAGAATGAATAGAACCAGTAGATAAGGACAGGTTGAAGAGGTGAGTTAGGGGGGCTGCAATGGCATGCAGTGCAATTTTTAGAAAGAAGGGTTCCAGAGAGTCTGCACCAGCGCTTTTAGTGGTATCCAGATGGAGCAATAGATCTTCTACTTGTTTTAATAATATTGGTTTGAAAGAAAATGTAGAGGCAGCCTTCTGAACTTCAGTAGAATGGAGAGTAAGTTGTGAGCATGTAGATTTGCTGGAGAGGAGTCAAAGCTAGGCCTGCTGTAGTAAAGTGATTATTGAAAGCATCTAAAATCTCATACTTGTCAGTGATGGTCACATTATTAAGGTTCACTTGAGATGGTAAAGAGGTGCTAGAGTCTTGCCCTAGGATTCCCTTGATAGTGCCCCAGAATCTGGCTGGGTTATGGTAGGAGGCATCCAGCTCTGCTGTATAGAAGGCAGCCTTAGCACCTCTCACTTTTTTTGTGCAGCTGTTCCTGGCTTTTCTGAATTGTAACCAGTCGTTTGCATCTTTGGTTTTCCTTGCCCTTTTCCAGAGCTTGTCTCTAGCAAGCAGTGCAGATTTAAGTTCAGCAGAGAACCAGGGACAAGATTTGCGTTTTATTCTGACACTGGTGACTGGCGCATGTGTATTGAGGGCCCCTAAGATTATATCATTTAGCACCTGCAGTGTTAACTCCACAGAAGCTGTGAGGTAGAATTCTTGCCAGCGCTTAGAGTGACACAGATCTTGGAGATATTCTGCAATATTAAAGTTCTTTTGACCTTCTTGGAGGAATTTTGCAGGGTTAGATGGCTTGATTGAAGATCTTATACCAGCTATGAGGCAGTGATCACTTATATCACTGAACAGCACTCCAGCGTGTGAATACAGATGGGGCTTATTAACCAACATAACATCAAGTAAGGTGCTATTACTTTTGTTTTTTGGGTTAATCCTTGTTGGTTCGTTTATTAGTTGAGTAAAACCATGTGAGTCACAGAAAGATACTAGGGGTGCAGAAACATTGGATAGCCAGTTAAAATTCAGATCGCCTAGAATAATGGTATCCTCAGGACCCAGTTTAGTTATATACCCCAGATGGGTAAGGAGTTTAAGGCCGGCAGAGGGGGGCCTGTAGCAGCCAACCAGTTGAAAGGCTGTCATGTTGGGAAGGGATATTTTAAGGGATAGGCATTCAAATTCTTTAGGTTGAGATGAAATATTAAGGCAAGAAGCAGAGATATTTGACTTAACATAAATGGCCACCCCACCACCCCTGGATGGACGGTCTGATCTGAAAAGCTGGTAATTAGGTAGACTTATTTCACTGTCATTTGTTGCTGGTTTAAGCCACATTTCAGAGAATACTAGAAGGTCTGGCAGGGTATGGGCAACCCAGGCTTGTATTAGTGAGAACTTTTTTAAAAGGCTGCATACATTGATGTGGAGAAAACTTAGGCCTTTCATGGAGACTAGATCTGCTGGTGAGGTGAAGCCTTCTGGGGTTCCAGGATTGATTTCAACAGTGCCAGCACAGATAAGCAGAAAGAACAATAGTTTGAGTCATGGCTACATCTGTGTCTCTTCGCAGAATGGCCTGGCTCAGATGTACTGCCCTGTCACAGGATACTCAGTCTAAGGCTATGGATTTTCCTGTTGTGGGCAATTCTCTTAGTTTGGGGAGCAGACAGAGAATTATATGAAGAAAATGGATGAGTATAGGACCACCTATAGGAGTGCACAGGCCAAAGAAAGGCAAGCCACTCCTCAAAGGCAGCATGTCAGGGGCAGGGGCAGGCCTTTTCATAGGCCTTTTTACCAAGCCCAGGCCTCCTCTTCTGCTTATGCCCAGAGGGGGTTCTTTAGAGGAAGAGGCAGAAGGGGTTCTAGTAAGCCTGCTTCTACCCCTCAACCCAAAGCCCCCGAAACAGGCTCCTGATGGGGTGGCGGGGCCGATTCTCCACTACGGTAGGGGCAGGCTGGCTTACTTTGTCCAGGACTGGAAGTCTTTAACATCAGACAAGTGGGTCCTGGAAGTAGTAAGCCAGGGACTGGTTCTCAGCTTCAAAGATTTCCGTAGATGAGAGCCAGGTCCTTTCACCTGCAAATCCATCAGAGGCACTTGCCCTGAAACAGAAGTTTCTTCCTCCTGGCTCTCAGAGCTGTGGAAAGGTTCCACCACTACACCAGGGCAAGGGTTGTACTCCAGGTATTTCCTTACCCACAAAAAACAGGAGAATGGCGGTCCATCCTGGATCTCAGGTATCAAACAAGCACCTTTTAAACCCAAAGTTCAAAATGGTGACTCTGGGAATTATTTTACCCTCTCTAAGGCCAGGGGACTGGCTAGCCTCCCTGGACCTCAAGGATGCCTACTTCCATGTTCTCATCAGAAGCTCCCATCGAAAGTACCTCAGATTCAAACTGCCCTCAGGCCATTACCAGTTCAGAGCAATGCCCTTCGGCCTCACCTCGGCCCCGAGGGTGTTCACAAAATGCCTGGCAGTAGCAGTTGCTCACTTAAGAAGGCAAAGGATTGCCATCTTTCCTTATCTGGATGACTGGCTCATTATAGGCCAGTCTCCAGACCAGGTCAAACTACACCTACAAGTAACTCAGCAACTGCTTATATCTCTAGGTTTCCTTCTCAATCTTCCAAAGTCAGTTCTGGAGCCTGTCCAGCTTCTCACCTTCATAGGCGCAGAACTGAACACAAAAGAAGCCAGAGCCTTCCTCCCTCTGGAAAGAGCAAGGACTTTGGTCTCTCTGGCCTCTTCTTTCACCCTGCAGGTCTCTCGACCAGCAAGGCATTTCTACAGCTCCTGGGGCACTAGCTGCTTCTACAGCAGTAGTGCAGGGAGCAAGATTTCAGATGAGGGACATCCAGTTCCATTTGAGAGCCTTTTGGTCTCAAAGGACAGATCCTCTAACCAAATTGATCCCAGTGACTCGAACCCTGATCCAGGCCCTTCAGTGGTGGCAGGATCAGAGCAATCTGAGACAGGGGGTTCCCTTCACTCCCCAGTCTCACTCCTTGACCCTTACTACAGATGCATCTCTCTTGGGGTGGGGAGCTCACATGGGTGACCTTACTACCCAGGGGTTGTGGTCCCCTCAGGAATCTCTGCTCCATATCAATTTGTTGGAACTCAGAGCAGTTTTTCTAGCACTCCAGGTTTTTCCCATCTGTTCAGAACAAGGTTGTTCAGGTCAGAACAGACAATACCACTACAATGTGGTACATCAACTAAGCAAGGGGCACTCGGTCTGGCCTTGTGCACGAAGCAATGAAGTTGTGGTCTCTGGCTTATTCTCTGAACGCCTTCCTTACGACGCAGTTCACCTACCAGGCAAGGACAATGTCCTAGCGGATGCTCTCAGCAGGATTTCCCAGGGCCATCACGAATGGGCACTGGATCCCCTAGTACTGGAGGAGTATTTGCCAGATGGGCACCCACGCAGATAGATCTCTTTGCAGCCCCAGACAATCACCAACTTCCTCTTTTTGCTGCAGGCCCCAGTGTTGGCTCAGTCCCTCTGGATGCCTTCCTACTCAGTTGGGAAGGGAAGTTTCTTATGCTTCCCCCTTCCCTCTTCTCTTCAAGGTGCTAGTCAAAATCAGATCTCAACCCTGCAAGATGATCCTGATTGCACGGATTGGGCCAGGCAGCCCTGGTACCCATTCCTCATGTCCTTAGCAGTCCACCTTCCCCTGTGTCTTCCCAGGAATCACAACCTGTTAACCTGTGCCCAGGGGAGAGTTTGGTATCCGAACCTCAGATCTCTCAATCTCAAGGCATGGCTCTTGAAGAGTTAGAGTCTGCTGACCTACACCTTTCCCAAGGTGTATTGGATATCTTGAAGGCCTCTAGGAAGCCTTCCACCAGGGCTACTTATAATTCAAAATGGAAAAGATTTTCCATATGGTGTGCTGGTAAGCATATTTCCCCAGAATCTGCTGACTTGCCCACGATCCTGGATTATTTGGTGCATTTGAATTCTTTGGGTCTGAGACCAGCTACCCTAAAAGTGCACTTGGCAGCCGTGTCTGTCTTCTTATCAGCAGGTAAGCCTTCTTCTTTTTCAGCTCACTCTGTGTTCTCCAAGTTTTTTAAAGGGTTGCTTCACACCAACCCTCCGTTCAGGGACCCTGCCCCTGCTTGGGATCTTAATATTTGCATTGCCCAGCTTATGCAACCCCCTTTTGAGCCATTGTCTTCAGCAGAGCTTAAGTACTTGACTTGGAAAACTGTGTTTCTGGTAGCCATCACCTCTGCCAGGCGCATAAGTGAGCTGCAAGCATTGTCAGTGGAGCCTGATTTTATCTCCTTTCACAGAGATAAGGTGGTCCTCAGGACTAACAGAAAGTTTTTGCCTAAGGTGGTTTCAGACTTCACCTTAATCAATCCATGTCTCTTCCTGTGTACTTCACTGACCATTCCTCCTCTGGCGAGGAGGATTGCACAGTTTAGATGTCAAAAGAGCCCTTAGTTACTATATAGAGACGTACCAAGGGTCACAGGTTTGAATCCCTCAATTGTTCCTCACTTATGGTGAGGTTGGTAAGGAAACCTGCCACTAAAGATCCATTGCCAAGTGGATTGTCTCTTGTATCAATTTGCTATGAAAACTGGGTAAGATTCCTCCCTCAGGCCTAAGGCTCACTCTACCAGAGGTACAGCTGCGTCTCTGGCTGCTGCAGGGACATCCCTATCCTAGAGATATGTCAAGCAGCTACCTGGAAAACAGTTCACACTTTTACTAAGCATTAATCCCTGGATATCCAGGCTAGGAGTGATGCTTCGATTTGCACAGCTTGTGCTTCAGAGCCTATTTCCTAAGTAGGTTCTGTCCCTCCTCCATGGAGGTACTGCTGTGTAATCTGCATATGTCATAATATAGCAAGACTTCATGTTGTTTGAAGAAAAATTACTCACCTTAGTAATGTTGTTTCTTCTAATGGAGTCTTGCTATATTCATAACCTCCCCAACCTGCCCTCTCAGAACCTCTATTTTTGGGATGTGGGTGGGCAGTGCAATGTTGGCACTTCATAGATGCCCACTTTATTTTCACCCTTTCTTAGGGTGCTTAGGTGTTATCTTTATTTTTCTTTCTTGAATCCCTGACTGGAGTCTTTGTTTGGGATCAAGAACAAAAATGTGTTTTTGTAGTTAGTAGCCAGTGGGCTAGTGTAGGTTCTGACTTCACACAGAACCTTAGTGAGTTTTTGCTCATAAAGATCTGACAGTTTAAGTTTGAGCTACAACAGTCAGAGTGTTCAACCGAGCTCGCGCTCAAGGTTCCATGCCCTGCATGGAAAGTTAACTCTTTCACCTCCGGAGCAGTTCTAACCTGGGGTTATACTGCATATGTCATAATATAGCAAGACTCCATTAGAAGAAACAACATTACTAAGGTGAGTAATTTTTTCTTTCTTTTTCTGCCCTAAAGCAGCTGAGAAAAGGATCAAGGAGTTGTTGAAATGGAGAGATGACAAAAATGAAGCTTCGAATGGTTAATACCATACATCCTCAGCTAGGTAACTAAATTGACGGAGTAAGCTGACTTATTTTGGGAGCAGGAGCTGGAGTAGGCCAGAATATCGACCCATACAATGCAAGAATCCAGTTCTGACAAACTTCTAAAGGGCCGCTTACACTAGAAGATTCACTATCTTGTTAAAATTGTATTCCATTATATGTGTAGGCAAAGTGATCTCAGTCCCATCAGTTATGCAACTAAACAGGCAAGAAAAGGTATCCACCAACTATCTATTATTCCCCCCCGGACCATATCTGGGGATGTGGGCAACGACAGGGAGGGGCACCATGGCTCAGGACTGGCCAAATGGAAGGCCCAGAAGATGGTGGTTTATCTTCTCACTGAGAACCACAGTGTTCTTAAATAGTTCATTTAGATTGACTTTGTGGGGCCGCAGGGGCCCCATAGGAATTTATAAGTTCAATTTGTGCCTAAAATTTCACTTAAGATGTTTAATTACTTAAGCATCTTGATGTTCGCCAGTTGTTTGCTGGAGGATTTACTTCAAGCACAGTGGTGCCTGAAGGGGGAGAGGAGGGGATACGGAGCATCACCAGAGGAGAAGGGAGGGAGGTAGAGGGTAAATGAGTGGGAGGCAGCAGAGTCTTATGGGCGGGGGGAGGTACCATTAGGGTTATAGTGATGGGGAGCCAAGCCTCACAAGGTTATAATTACTGCTGGAACCATCCGACTGTTGGCAAAGCTATTTTGGCCGGGGGCATTACAGGGGAAGCGTAACTTGGGGGAATTGCTTTCAAATGGGAAAAACAAGGATATTGTACTCTGAATTGGCATATTTTCATTGAGTATCTTGGTATTACTTGGTATGAAAGAACAGAAGAAGGCCAGAGCCCATCGAGACTGTTCCCCACACCATGTGGGACATTATCTATTATCCCTCAACCAAACATCTAATTTATTTTTAAAGACAGAGGCACTAGTTGCCTCTACCAATTCTTGTGGCAAGGTGTTCCATACAATGGATGCTCTTATTGGAAAAAAGTTTCCCCTTTTGCTGGTTTTATAAGTTTTTACTTCAAGCTGTTTACTATGCAGTCTCAGAACATGTCTCCTTTTGGAGAGTGTTAGACCACATTTTTCCATTAGATCTGGTGAATTTATTATATTAAAAACCATAAGCATATCACCACTTAATCTTCTAGTTTGAAGAGAGAAGAGACCAGTAGCTTTTAATCTTTTCTGATAATCGAAGTTTGTTAATCTTGGAATCATTCTAGTTACTCTCCTTTGAACCTGTTCAAGAATTGCTATGTCTTTTTTTGGTTTGGATTCCAGAAAGGGGAGCCTTAATCTAGATACGGTCTAATGTATGCCCTATATTATGGAATAAGGCATTGTTCAGTGCGAGTAACAAAAGTGAGTTTTATTTGCCTCAAAAGTCTGTTGGTCATGCAAGCAGTTCTAACGCAGTGATCATTTGATATAAGTTTATTATTAACATATATCCCTAAATCTTTTTCACAATTTGATGAGTGAAGTGGTAGTCCGTTTATATGATATATCGTTTTGGGATTATTTACACCGAAATGCACTACTAAACATTTGTCTTGATTAAACTGCATATGATTTTCATTTGCCCAAAGTGTTAATTTTTCCAAATCCTTCTTTAATGCAGAAATATTTTCTCGATTATTAACCTCGCCCCCCAATTTAGTATTGTCTGCAAATTTAACCATGAAGTTATTTGGCCCTGTTTGTAAATCACTGATAAAGAGATTAAACAATGTTGGTCCCTAGACCGACCCCTGTTGTACACCACTTGTCACACTACCCGAATCAGACAAGATATCATTAATTCTGACTCTCTGAGAACGATTTGTCAACCAGTTTAAAGTCCAGTTGACGATATCAGGTGACAAACCTAGATTGTGCATTTTGGTAATGAGTTTTTCATGTGAGAGTTTATCGAAAGCTCTACTAAAGTCCAAAAGAATTACATCAGTAGGGATACCCACATCTAGTAGAGTACTTATATTATTGTAAAAAGATATCAGATTGGTGGTGCAGGAATACTTGGGAGTAAACCCATGCTGATTTGAATCATAAATTCCTAATTTTTTACAATCTTGATCTATTAGAGACTTCATTACTTGTTCCATTAATTTACCAGCCACTGAGGTCAGGTTAATTGGAGGATAATTTTGCACAGAACCTCTATTGCCTTTTTTAAACATGGGAGTAACTATTGCTGAACACCACTCATTTAGTACAATGCTTTCTTGTACGGATTTGTTGAAGGTAACTGACAAAGGCATAGAAATATTTATAGAGGCTTCGATCAGAAACCATGGATGAATACCGTCTGGGCAATAGGTGATTTTTGAGAGAAGACAGAACAAAAGTACTTATTAAAGGGATTCGAAGTTTCTATATCAGATAGAGAACGGCCATTGGTTATAATGGAACCAATGGTCCTTGATACACCTTTTTTAATATTTATATAGGAGAAAAGAGATTTGTGACAGTCTTTTGTGTGAGCTAGTTTAAATTCTAGCTTATTTTTGCCAATTTAATAGAATTTTTTAAGTTTTTCACAGATAGTCTGTATTTATGTAATAGAGTAACTTAAATGGAACAGAACTATTCTTAAGTTTCCTAAAAAGTTTAATTTTTATTTTAATCTGATTTTTAATTGTCTTGTTGAACCAAGGGGGAATTTTTCCTTTATTATTAAATTTCCTCTTAGATGGAATAAAGGTATTTTCCAAATAATGTACAATGTTTTTAAAAAAGTTCCAAGCTTGTTGTGTTGTACAATTAAGAAGATTAGATTCCCAGTTTGTTTTGTAAGTATTCATTGATTTTAGAAAAATTTGCTTTATTATAATTTTTGGTACAGTATAACTTCCTTTGTGTAGTTTTAAACTGTTGAATTTCAAAAAGAATAGATGAATGATCACTGGTACCAAGTGGATCCCAAATTTGTAAATTGCTAATTTGTTGCTCTATGTTAGTAAATAATAGATCCAAAATATTAGGACCTTGAGTGGGTTCAGTAACAAGTTGTTGTAATCCAGTACTAACTACCACATCTATTAGTCCTTTCTCGGCATAGGACTGTCCTGAGAATGAGTCCCAGTTAATATGAGGGAGGTTAAAGTCACCAAATATTACAGTATCTTGAGATTCTGAAAAATGTGTAATTTCTTTAAATATATCAGTTGTGTAATCTGAATCTGCAGATGGATGTCGACAGATGTTACCAACAGTTATATAGGACTGCTCCTGCAATAAGATTTTAACTCATATATTTTCCAAAGGAAAGGGAGAACACACTTCAAAAGAAGGAATATCATTTTGTATGTACATACAAACTCCACCGCCTTGCTTATCTAATCTGTTTTTATGATATAACTTATAAACTGGAATTTCTCTGGACCAAATTGAGGATACGTCCCATCAAGTTTCAGTTACTCCCACCACACCTATATTTAAAGTTTTACATTTGGCTTCGAGTTCTGCTAATTTGAGTTGGTTTAAAGATCTTGCATTCAAAGCTTGGAATTTACATTTAGTTGTAATATTTTGATAAGTATTCAGAGACTTGAGAATAGACCCATTCTCCCCCATTGTTTTTAGTTTAAACAATGATTTATGATTTTTAGTGATACTTTTCCCCATAAGTGTACTACCCCTATGACTGAGATGTAAACTGTCCCAGCAAAACAAGGAAGAATGATCTGAAAATGATTCCCAGTGGGTAACACAGGGTATATCCTGCTTAAAACACCACTTTCTCAGCCATTCATTTAGGGCTTTGATTTTCTGCGTCATGGTAGATGTTGCTCTTGGGACAGGTAGAATTTCAGATATACATATACAGCATCCCCTATCAAGTAACAGGTTACACAACGCCACATAATCCTGTTGCAACTGATTAAATGGGGTGTTGTTTATATCATTAACACCAGCGTGTATGATAACCAGTGGATTTTCACCCGCATTTTGTAAAATTTTAGGCATCACGGAGGTAATGTCAGATACCCTGGCCATACGGAAGCTAGAACAAGTGCGATTGCTCTTGTCACTATTGCATACCGCCCTGTCAATGTGCTTAATGATTGAATCTCCCAGGACTAACACTTGTTTTGAGACAGTAGGGGTACAAGAAGAAAAAAATACTCACCTTAGTAATGTTGTTTCTTCTAATGAAGTCTTGCTGTATTCTGACAGTAGCAGTGAGTCCCAACCTTCAAACTGCCCTGGAGATGAAAGAGTTAACTTTCCATGCCAGGCATGGAATGCTGAGCTCGAGCTCGGTTGAGACTCTGTCTGTTGCTGTTTAAACTCAAACCGTCAGATCTTTACGAGCTAAACTCACTAAGGTCCTGTGTGGAAGCTGTAAACCTACACTAGCCAACTGGCTACTAAACATAAAATACATTTTTTGGTCCCAAATTAAAGACTCAAGTCAGGAGACCCAAAAAATGAAAAACACAACACCCACTCACCCAAGAAAAGGGGTGAAAACAACAAGGTGGGCACCTACTGAATGCCAACGCTGCCACTGCCCACCCACAGAATACAGCAAGACTCCATTAGAAGAAACAACATTACTAAGGTGAGTAATTTTTTCTTCACACAACATGAAGTCTTGCTGTATTCTGACAGTAGCAGACTACAAAGCAGTACCTCCATGGAGGAGGGACAGAACCTACTTAGGGAATAGGCTCTGAAGCACAGCTGTGCCAAACCGAGCATCACTCCTAGCCTGGATGTCCAGGGAGTAATGCTTGGTAAAAGTGTGAACTGTTTTCCAGGTAGCTGCTTGACATATCTCTAGAATAGAGATGCCCCTGGCAGCAGCCAGGGAAGCAGCTGTACCTCTGGTAGAGTGAGCCCTCAGGCCTGAGAGTGGAACCTTACCCAGTTTTTCATAACAAAATTGGATACAAGAGACAATCCACCTTGCAATGGATCTTTTAGTGGCAGGTTTCCCTTTGCCAACCTCACCATAAGTGAGGAATAGTTGGAGGGAGTCAAACCTGTGACCCTTGGTACGTTCTATGTAGTAACTAAGGGCTCTTTTCACATTTAAACTGTGCAGACTCCTCTCGCCAGAGGAGGAATGGTCAGTGAAGTAAATGGGAAGAGACATAGATTGATTAAGGTGGAAATCTGAAACCACCTTAGGCAAGAACTTCCTGTTAGTCCTGAGGACCACCGTATCTCTATGAAAGGAGATAAAATCAGGCTCCACTGACAAAGCTTGTAATTCACTTATGCGTCTGGCAGAAGTGATGGCTACCAGAAACACAGTTTTCCAAGTCAAGTATTTAAGCTCTGCTGAGACAAAGGCTCAAAGGGGTTGCATAAGCTGAGCAATGCAAATATTAAGGTCCCAAGCAGGGGCAGGGTCCTGAATGGAGGGTTGGTGTGAAGCAATCCTTGAAAACTTGGAGAATACAGGGTGAGCTGAAAGAAGAGGGCTTACCTGCTGAAATAAAAGCAGAAACAGCTGCCAGATGCACCTTCCAGTGTAGCTGGTCTCAGCCTCAAGCTATTTAAATGGACCATATAATCAAGGACTGTGGGCAGATCAGCAGACTCTGGGGAAATATGCTTCCCAGAGCATCATATGGAAAATCTTTTCCATTTGGAAGTATAAGTAGCCCTGGTGGAAGGTTTCCTAGAAGCCTTCAGAATATCCATTACAGCTTGGGAGAGGTGTAAATCAGCAAACTCTAACTCTTCAAGAGCCAGGCCTTGAGATTGTGAGATTTGAGATTGGGATACCAAACCCTCCCCTGAGCACAGGTTGTAATTCCTGGGAAGACACAGGGGAAGATGGACTACTAAGGACAGTAGGAGTAGATACCAGGGCTGTCTGGCCCAGTCTGGAGCAATCAGGATCATCTTGCACGGTTGAGATCTGATTTTGACTAGCACTTTGAACAGGAGAGGGAAAGGGGGGAAAAGCATACAGGAACTTACCTTCCCAACTGAGAACTAAGGCATCCAGGGGGACTGAGCCCAACACTGGGGGCCTGCAGCAAAAAAGGGGAAGTTGGTGATTGTCTGGGGCTGCAAAAAGATCTATCTGCGGGGTGCCCCATCTGGAAAATATTACCTACAAGACCAGGGGATCCAGTGACCATTCGTGATGGCCCAGGGATATCCTGCTGAGAGCATCTGCCAGGACATTGTCCTTGCCTGGGAGGTGAACTGCCATAAGGGAGGTGTTCAGGGAGTAAGCCAGAGACCACAACTTCATTGCTTCCGTGCACAAGGCCAGACCGAAAGTGCCTCCTTGCTTGTTGATGTACCACATTGTGGTGGTGTTGTCTGTTCTGACCTGGATAACTTTGTTCTGAACAGATTTGGAAAAAGCTGAATGCTAGAAATACTGCTCTCAGTTCCAACAGATTGATGTGAAGCAGAGATTCCTGAGGGGACCACAACCCCTGGGTGGTCAGGTCGCCCATGTGAGCCCCCCACCCCAAGAGGGAGGCATCTGTAGTAAGGATTAAAGAGTGAGACTGAGTGACAAAGGGAACCCCTTGTCTCAGATTGTTCTGATCCTGCCACCACTGTAGGGCCTCGATCAGGGTTCGAGTCACTGGGATCAATTTGGTCAGAGGGTCCTTCCTTTGAGACCAGAAGGCTCTCAAATGGAACTGAATGCCCCTCATCTGAAATCTTGCTCCCTGCACCACTGCTGTGGAAGCAGCCATGTGCCCCAGGAGCTGCAGAAAATGCCTTGCTGGTTGAGACACCTGCAGGGTGAATGAGGAGGCCAGAGAGACAAGGGTCCTTGCCCTGTCCAGGGGAAGGAAAGCTCTGGACTTTTCTGTGTCTAGCTCTGTGCCTATGAAGGTGAGGGCTGGACAGGCTCTAGAACTGACTTTGAAGAAGATTCAGAAGAAGACCCAAAGAAGTGAGCAGTTGCTGAGTTATCTGTAAGTGTAACTTGACTTGGTCTGGGGACTGGCCTACTATGAGCCAGTCGTCCAGGTAAGGGAAGATGGCAATCCTTTGCCTTCTTAAGAGAAGCAACTACCACTGCCAGGCATTTTGTGAATACCTTTGGAGCAGAGGTCAGACCAAAGGGCATTGCTCTGAACTGGTAATGGCCTGAGGGCAGCTCGAACCTGAGGTACTGTTGGGAGCTTCTGATGAGAATATGGAAGTAGGCATCCTTGAGGTCCAGGGACACTAGCCAGTCCCTCTGGCCTTAGAGAGGTAGAATAATTCCCAGAGTCACCATTTGAATTTTGGTTTTAAAGGTGCTTGTTTAAGTATCTGAGATCAGGATGGGCCGCCATTCTCCTGTCTTTTGGGGTAATGAAGTACCTGGAGTACAACCCTTTGCCCTGATGTAGGGGTGGAACCCTTTCCACAGCTCTGAGAGCTAGGAGGGAAGAAACCTCTGCCTCTAGGGCAAGTGTCTCTGAGGGATTTGCAGGTGGAAAAGATCTGGTTCTCATCTTTGGAAAATTTTTGAAGCTGAGAACCAGTCCCTGGCTTACTACTTCCAGGACCCATTTGTCTGATGTCAGAGACTCCCAGTCCTGGACAAAGTAAGCCAGCCTGCCCCCTACAGGTAGTTGAGAATCGGCCCTGGAAACCCCATCAGGGTGCCTGTTTGGCAGGGGCTTTGGGCTGAGGAGTGGAAGCAGGCCTGCTTGTACCCCGTCTGCCTCTCCCTCTTAAGAACCCCCTCTGGGCATAAGCAGAAGAGGAGGCCTGGGCTTGGTAGAAAGGCCTATGGAAAGGCCTGCCCCTGCTAAGCTGCCTTTGAGGAGTGGCCTGCCTTTCCTTGGCCTGTGCACTCCTATAGGTGGTCCTATACTCGTCCATTTTCTTCATGTAATTCTCTGTCTGCTCCCCAGAGAATTACCCACAACAAGAAAATCCATGGCCTTAGTCTGGGTATCCTGTGACAGGCTAGTACATCTGAGCCAAGCCATTCTTCGAAGTGCCACAGATGTAGCCATGACTCTAGATGACACATCACTGGAGTCCACTGCAGCATGGAACTGCACCTGGATGCCTCAATACCATCAGCAGCCACCTGCTCCAGCTCCTTGGCAAACTGGCCAGGGACCTGTTTTGCTAAAGCCATAACAGTGTCCCATCTGGATTTTTGATACCTAGCAGTATAGGCCATATAATTGGCCTGTCTGAGTCCCAAGGATGCTGCCATGTACTGTTTCTTTGCCATGGCATCAATCCTCCTGGAGTCCTTGTCCGGGGTGTGAAGCCAGGGAATGTTTGCCTTATCACAGGCTGCAGCCTGTACTACTAACATGGCTGCATTGTTGTGTAAGGAACTCCGTATCTGAGCCTGACAATGTATACCTCTTGTCCATTCTTTTATCACAGGAGGTATAGTGTTAGGAGTCTTTAAAATCTTAAATGTCCGCTTCCCAAAAGATTTGTGCAAGGGAATAGACAGCCTCCTAGACTCTGGGATATCCATCATTTCTACATAGTCAGGCTCCTCCTGGTCATCCACAGCTCTTCCATAGGAAGCTGGAGGGTTTCAGCCACTTTTTTATAAAACATGAAATGGGAGGGGGACTCAGAAAGCCTAGGAGGAGACACTCCTGAAGGTCTGTCTGGGGAGATGTCCAGGTCAATAGGCACATCCAGACTTTCAAAACCACATTCACTTTCCTCATACTCTTCTTCCTCTGGTTCACAAAATTCCTCTAAATCATACTCTTGAACTGGTGGAACCGGCCGAACCGAGCGCCTGCCTGATGGTGCCGGTTCGGTCGGAACCGGGGAAAGCGACTGTACAATTTTGATCACTTTGGCTATTTCTTCAGCGGTTGGAGAGGAAAGTTTTGGCTCCATACCAGCTGATTTTTCTTCTAGTTCTTTTAGCGAACCGATTCCTCAGAATCGGCTCTCCTTGCCCGAAGAAGTCTCGCTCCCTGGTCAGAGGGCACTCCTTCTGGTTCGGTTTGAACCGAACCGGGCTGGCCATCCGTTCAGCAGACTTTGGCCTCCTTTCCCTGAGCCTACCAACTCTCTTTTCTAGGGTAGCTGCAGGAAATTTTACAAATCTGGCAGTCTGCATTGAGGTGGTCAAACCCCAGACAACAACAGGGTGTGTGGGGCAGCCTTAGCAAAGACTTCCCCACACACTCACAGTGTTGAAACCCAGTGGGCCCGTTTTTTCTTTTGGGTTTCTCAGACACTGTGCCAGTCCTAACCAAACTTACCCTTTTAATGGCAATCCGCCAGGCAAGACCCTCTTATCGGTTCCTGACCGTGTCACGGGTTGTGGAAAAAAATGTAATAAAATTCCTTTTATTTTTAGAAACGATAAGAACCAGTAACCACACTCTAAAAGTACAAATTAAGATTTTTTAACAACTCGATCGGTTCAAACCGAACCGATGAACCGTTTACAAGTTCCACACAAAATAGAACAAAATATAACCTATCTAGTACTCACAAATACCACAGACAGAGACTGAACCGACAGGTTATGGTTTAAATTCGGTCGAAAACCGAGAAAAGCGGTACTTTAACCGACAAACTGAACCGAGCAGAAGGAGAAATCTCTGGAGCAACTGTTCAGTGAGGCGGAGTAAAGAATCTGACGGTTTGAGTTTAAACAGCAACAGACAGAGTCTCAATTGAGCTCGAGCTCAGCGTTCCATGTCTGGCATGGAAAGTTAACTCTTTCATCTCCGGGGCAGTTCGAAGGTTGGGACTCACTGTTACTGTCAGAATACAGCAAGACTTCATGTTGTTTGAATCAGAAACAGGTGACTGTTTAACACACTCTGGAGCGATTAACTTAATAGGTATTGATTTGGTAGCTTGAGACTTACTAGGACAAATATTCATGGGCATTAACTCCTGATTGAAAAGTGTTTTTAAACCATTATTATCAACAGATGGTGATGCACAGGATAAATCATGTAGCACTTCATTATTTGATACAGTCAATTGCGCAAACCTATTACGAATTTCAATAGGGGCACTATTGTGTATTTGACCGCCTCTCCTTTTTTTAAGAGGCTCTGTGACAATGGTCCAGTTATCACTATCATGAGAAGAGGGCGGATAATCATCCACCTTATAAGAGGGGGCAGAGACAACAAGTATACTAGTACTAGTCGTTACAATTGTCTCCTCATCAGGAGGCATAGAAATGCTACCTAAATGTGAAGGAAACTGTTCATTAGAATGAAGTTGTTCATCCATAAGATCAATGTAACTTTCCAATTCCCTAATATCAGTAGAAACTGGTTTAATATTAAGAGAAAACGCTATCTGTGCTTCAAGAGTAGTAATCAGATGGCAATTAGCACATATACTAGCTCCCATACTTTCCCTCACTATACATCAAACATTGCATACACTTACTAAGTTCTTTTTTCATTATTAAAGGTGTATATTTACTAAGTAGAGGATATGCTAAAATTATCTTATCCAAGTTTGTCTAATGCCAGCAGTTTCAGCGTGCCCAGAGGACACAGCAGACATGCGCAAATGCGTGTCTCTGTGCGCGTCTCAACGCACGCTCGCCCGCTCGCTAGAGGGGCAGGTTTTAAGCTGAAAAACCAGAAGTAAGCATCCGTTCACTTCCGGTTTCGGCGCAAAGTAAAAATAACAATATTTACTTAAATTCAGCACGATTCTGTGAGTTGAAGGTTTACAAGCCCCTAAAAGGGCAAGAGAACCACCAGGCAACAGTGCTTTTAACAGAGAGATGTTGTTTTGGGGTAGGAGATATATTAGCCTATTGCTAGTCCTCCAGGTTCCCACAATGCTCTGCTATTCACTGAAGAGTCAGTTACAAGCAAATGGTACCACACAACACAGCAACAGTTAAAACAAATAAATTAATGGTATATCAAAGTATATTGGTGCACTGCACTACTCCACCTCTCACCAGAGGTTCGCTATATCAGTAGCAATCCACTGTTAAATGCCCCGCTCACTAGAAGGGCAGGTTTTAAGCTGAAAAATTGGAAGTAAGCGTCCGTTCACTTCCGGTTTTGGTGCAAAGTAAAGATAACAATATTTACTTAAATTCAGCAAGATTCTGTGAGTTGAAGATTTACAAGCCTTTAAAGGGCAAGAGAACCACCAGGCAACAGTGCTTTTAACACAGAGATGTTGTTTTGGGGTAGGAGGTATACTAGCCTATTGCTAGTCCTCCAGGTTCCCACAATGCTCTGCTATTCACTGAAGAGTCAGTTACAAGCAAATGGTACCACACAGGGTACCAGTGTTTCTCTATGATCCTTCCCTTCCTACTGCCAAACAGGAAGTTCCTGTCGACAGTCAAATCCAGTGGCTATAAAAGTAGAACTGGCTTAGGGTGGGATGGAGGGCAATTAGTAAGAAAAAAGGCTAGCAACAGGAAGCTGTAATTTGAGTCACCTGCTTTTATAGTGTCTAAGCCACACCCCCAATTAAGCTTTCTCTCTCTCTCTCTCTCTCTCCTCTCCTACTGGTTTAGCAAAGTAAGTTGATACAGTACCCTTCACAGCACAGAACACACACCGACTTTCTTTCTTTTCTTTCTTTTTTTAACCCTAAATAAGACCCCTTCTACTTCTAATAAAGTATCTGTCTGCTTAATCTCAACAGACCCTGACTCCTGCTGAGATATAAGTGTTAAATTAATAAGAAAATGTAGCTTCTTTTAGTTAGCTGCTTTCTGCTCTACAAGCAAGGCTAGCAACAATCTAACTGTAAAAACCATCGAAAACTAGGAGAGTTAGCTAGGAGGTCAATGATGGGACATGCCACAGTATGTCTGCATAAGGTAACTGATAATGGCTAGCCCAATTAAAGTGGCAATCTGGAATGTCAACAGGTTAAAATCAGTAGTCAAAAGGAAATGTTTTTTAAGCATGGCCAAAAAAGCGGGCTGGCAGGCAGTGTTGATATAGGAGACCCGGATGGACTTCCGGTGACGTCACAGACAGAATGGCAGCCTAGATCTGGTGGCTCCCCAAACGATCCTGTCAACAACCCTCCTAACGCAGCGAATCCATTGGCATCTATTCACCACTAAACTCGAAGGGCAACAAAAAATGCAGAAGAAGCGAGGGGAGACGAAATTCTCAATCCTGGCACATCATAATGAGGAGAAATCGCAGGATGAGGGGTCGGAGAGTGAAGACTCCCAGGTCTCGTCGTCCTCACACCAGAGCAGCGCAGTGCCTGAGCAGGCTTCCCACACGATCCTCCAAAAGCAAATGGCCCAGATGCTGGCGGAGATAAGGGATTTCCGCAGAGAGATGAAATCGACTGCAACCGTATTGCGGTACCGACATAGGGAAACTGGAGCAACTCCAGGACAGCAGCGAGGCCTGCATCACGGAGACAGAGGGAAGGTTGGTGGACGCACAGCGCACCATAGTTCAGCTCCACGGCAAGATTAACGTGCTGTGGTCTCGGTCCGAAGATGCGGAATGTCACAGCTGGAGAAACAACGTGAGGCTGTCGGGGATCCCTGAGGGCTCAGAAGGGACAGAAATGATCCCCTTTGTACAAAAACTGTTAAGAGAGCTGCTTCACTTACCTGACAATGTCACATTGGAGCTGGAGCGAGCGCATCATACCCTGGGGCCTAGGCAGCCACCTGGCTCTCACCCTAGCACCATTCTGATTAAATTTCTAAGGTTCCAGGAAAAAGAGACTGTCCTGCGAGTGGCCTGGAGGAAGGGGAAGGTCCTCTTTGAGTCGCAACATCTGTTTTTCGACACCAATTTCACCCCCGAGATTATGGCACGAAGATGCGCTTACACTTCTGCAATGAAAGCACTGAAGGTAGCGGGTATTAAATTTCGCACGCCCTACCCTGCTAAAATGACGGTCCTCTTTCCAGACAGAGCACGCACCTTTGAGGCGGCTGAGGAGGTGAATGCAGAGCTTAAAAGAAGAAATATTGATGTCCCCCAGCCCACGGTGCATCGGGAACCCTCCGTGGCTTCTAAGATTGCCCAGAAGATGTGGAGCAACGGGCAGAAAGATGCGAGGTGCAAGCAAGGAGTGGAGGCCCTTCAGAAGATCGTTGGAGCTTTAAGAGCATCCCAACCGATCGTGGAAGAACAGCAGCTGTCAAAGGCGAACACAGGAACATGAGGGGGCCGCAAGTATCCTCTAATATTTTAGCTAAAAGGATGGCCTAGTAGCAGCAATGCAGAGCCTAACCCTAGCTGGGGTTGGGGAGGAAGGTTCTTTGAGGAGGGAGAGCTCCGATTGATACTGACTGCCTAAACTGGTATTAGGGGAGGTGGCTAATATCAGGGGGGCTAAGATGGAATCTACCTGGATGAGGGGGATTAGAAAGGAGAAGGGTGGGAGAAGGGGTGGTGGGGTGGGGGACGGGCTGTGCTTCAGGGGTGTTATGGCTCTCTGTGGTGGAGGGGGGAGGATCAGATGGGTGGAGGGTGGTGGGAAATGCCAATGGCAGGTTAACAGACCGCTGTGGCAAGACCCCAGCATGGCAGTCTGTACTGAATCAACTGGCATGGGGGGGGCGCGCCTTGATCTTTAATTCTGGGAATTTAGACAAGGTGGGGGCTTGGATTTGAGAGGATAGAGGGAGGAAGCGGAGGGAGAAGGTGGAGGGGGTCTATTGGGAAGGGGGAGACGGATGGTCATGACATGGAAGCTGCCTCAATTGGATGGAAGAAAGAAGGTGATGGCTGTCTGGGCTGTTTGGTAATAAGCCACAGCCTATTAGGCATCCCGATCCCTATGCTTCACCAAGGGGTGATTGAGGAATGGGGAGGAAGAGAATGGGATGGGGGGAGGAAAGGGAAGTGGGGTTGTAAGTGAAACACAGCACCAAGCTACAAGACTGAGATCCTTGGGCCTATCTGTGTATGGGCCGGCCACTAATGACTGGTGGACAAATAAGTGGCATAAGATATGCATGGACAATCATTATGGACAAGAAGAACTGGGATGGGTAAGGCGAGGGGAGAGGGAGGAGGGAATGGGGGGGAGAGACTAGGGAACGATAAAAGTATTTGAGATATTGCCAGAAGTGGGTGACTGGGGCCACCCCCCCTCCCATCCCCCCCGCCTTTTTCTACGGGGGGGATACCCGATGGGGGCGTGGGGTGCGTGGGAGAGTCTCCTCCTCGGCGTTAGTGGGAAGACCTGCTTCATTCCGGCTTCGGGGGGACAGGGGCTGTTTTTAACAAAGTAAGGTCATGGAGATGGCTAATCTGCAGGGGTTATGAAGAGACTGACCTTACCCAGGAGGCCCTGGCCTCTGGAGACCCGCAGCTATTTCATGAGGGTAATGTGCAGGTCTGAATCCTTTCTCCTCTAAGGTGTCGGAGAGACAGGTGATGACCTTGTCTGGCGCGGTCAGGCGTGGGGGGGGTCCCAGGCGATTGGCCTGGGTCGGGTGGGGCATCATGCTGGGCCAGCCCTTAGACTGCTATCCTGTGATGGGGCCCCTGTTGTTCTTTTCTGCCCCCTGGGGGTGCCGGGGGTACGGGACCCTCCCGGAGGCTTGTGGGCAAGACCTACATCCTTTGATCTCTGGGGGCCAGGAGCTCCTTTTTTTGCCGGGGGTCGCATGGCTGACCATCGTAAGGGTGGTGTAGAGCCAGTGCCTACCTCGGAACCCGTGAACCGTGATTGTGCACAGTTGCTGTGGGCACACAATGGATGAGTCCGTCTATTCCTTTCCTTCTGGAGATGATGGGCTGGGCGGGGGGATGCCATGCCGAGCTTGGCTGAGGCCTATGTGTAGGTGGATGCTTGCCCCTTGCCCTCCCCATCAGGCCCTGGCTGAGTCTCATTCTGGGGCTCATGGTGGGACAGCGCTCCTCAGAAGAGCATTTCTCCCATAAGTCATAGCCGGGATCTTAGCGGGCCACGAGTGGTGCCTATACCTGCCACCTATCCTATTTTCCCTTTCCCACATAGCACTTAGTGCTAAAGCCCAGGGACTCTGGGCAATTGTTAAGGTTCTCCTTACCACAGGATCAGGATCAGGATCTCCTGATTCGTGGAAGTACCAGTTTGCTAGTTATGATTGTTGCAATGTTTATCTGTTGTATTATGTTTCTTGTTGTGACCTATGGACGGGTCATTACGTATTGTTGTGTACTGATTGTTGTGATGTTATAGTCACCAGATCCGAGCAAATGAGCTCAGTGAGGGTATATTCCAGAAGTGGCAGACTTAGGGCCCCATTTGGGGGAGGGAGGTTTGGATCAGAGAGGATACCCCGAATCACAACATGTGTACTCCTAAGGTGAAATTACTCTCTCTTAACATTAATGGCCTGGCATCACCTATTAAGCGATCTAGGACCCTAGCTTTTATCAGGCGTTCCAAAGCCGACCTGACATACCTGCAGGAAACTCATATGAATCCGGCTGAGCATGCAAAACTGGCCAAGTTGAGCAGGGGACAGGTTTTTTACTCTTCTGCCAAGGCAGGAAGATGTAGAGGAGTTGCTATAATAATCCCCCCCAAGCAAAGCCGAGCTCACCTGGGCTGACCAGTAGGGTCTCATGGTGCTGGTACAGGGCACAATAATAACAAAACCAGTAACCTTGGTCAATGTATATCCCCGGGTACCCTGGTGGCCCACCTTAAACCTTTACTGGATAAGATTGTACAAAAGACAAAAGGGGTGCTCATGATGGCGGGCGACCTTAATCTCATTACAGACCCTAACCTGGACTCCACTAATACTAAACCCCCTAAACAGTCGGCAACTCAAAGATTTTTCAAGAAGTTCGTGAGCGAGGCGGGATGGTGCGATGCCTGGAGGAGGCTTCACCCCCACTCGAGGAACTACACCTATTATTCCCCAGTCCACCAAACCTATTCCCGTATTGATCAGGTGTACACACAGGTGGAAAACCTGGGGTTGCTACATGACATTCAAATTGGAGACATCTCTATCTCTGACCATGCCCCCCAGATGTGCATGTGGGACTTTGAGCTTCAGCCCAAATGGACATTTTGGAGGCTTAATCCATATTACCTGCACTCTAAGCAGTTCTGTGAGTTTCTTGTAGAGAAAGTTCAGGAGATAAAAGCTGATAATCTGATTGCAGACTCCACCCCTGCAATGTATTGGGACACGATTAAGACCGTACTCAGGGGACATATAATAAAATACACTGCAGAATGGGAAAGACAGCGTAAAGCACAAAAACTTAAGTTGGAGGATACCCTCCACTTCTTACAAATGGCCCACAAACAGGGGGATGCAACCGAACTCCCCCAGCTGCAACAAACCAGATTTGAGCTGGACCGGCTAATTCAACAGCAAATGGAGATAGCCCTGACTTTCCTATGCCAGAGGTTCTATGAGGTGGGTCTAAGAGCTACCCGGCTGTTAGCGTATCAAATCCGGAAACAAAAAAAAGCGGCCACAATCCTAACGGTGCGCCACCCCATGGAAGGTCAATGTCTCACTAAGACACACGAAATTGCGGAAGCCTTTACCTTGTACTACAAGTCCCTATACACTCCTGAAAACACAGCGTCTCCACAACAAATAGCGGAATTTCTGCCGTCAATTACCCTGCCGCGACTGACAGAAGATCAAAATCAAGCCCTGACCTCCTCGATAACGGAAATGGAACTGTTAGATGCCACTGCAAACGCCAAGTTGCTGAAGTCACCTGGGCCAGACGGGTATGGGGCGGAGTTTTATAAGGTGGTAAGGGCCCAGACTCTTCCCAATCTTCTTAGCGTGTTCAACTCAGTCTTGGAGGGGAATCCCCCCATCTTGGTCATACGCTATGATATCTGTAATCCCTAAACCAGACAAGAACCCACAATTATGTGCCTCCTATAGGCCCATATCAGTACTTAATCAAGACTATAAGCTATTTATGACAATCTTGACTCATTGGGTGGATCAGGTGCTCCCCCTGCTAATTCATAAGGATCAAACCGTATTTGTCCAGTCCCGCACTACCACCGATAGTATCAGACGGACCCTTCATGCAGTCCATCATATACACACCAGAGGAGTTCCAACCATACTTGTCAGCCTAGATGCCGAAAAGACATCTGACAGGGTGGCATGGCCATTCCTCTATGCAACCTTACACAAGTTTGGCTTCCCTCCCGCACTAATAACTGTCCTTCAAAATATCTATTCTTCCCCTCAGGCATGTGTGAAGGTGAATGGACATCACTCCGCCTATTTCTCTCTGTATAGAGGGACAAGGCAGGGATGCCCCTTCTCTCCTTTGTTGTTTGCAGCTTTTATTGAGCCTTTGGCCCAAAAGATCAGGGAAGTGCAGGAAATAGAAGGGGTGGAACTGGGATGTAATGAACACCAGATAGCCCTCTACGTGGATGATGTTCTGCTGTACTTACGGAACCCCGAACAATCTCTCCCTGCAGTCAAGCTAATATTGGACTCCTTTGGTTTGGGGTACAAGTTGAACCTTACTAAAACGGAGTTACTCGCCTTTCACTACTCCCCTATACATAAAGTCCAGACAGACATTCCGGGAAGATGGGACCTGGGAAAACTAAGATACCTGGAAGTACACATTCCTAAATCCCCCCCCCTGGAGTTTTATAAGCATAACTATGCTCCCTTTGTGATGCAGCTAAAAGCAGATCTATCCTCGTGGGCAACTCTTCCCTTGGGGCTTGCTCGGAGGATTGACCTAATCAGAATTGTTTCCCTCCCGAGAGCTTTGTATTTGTTTCAAAATATTCCCATTCACCTTCCTTTAAAAACTTTCAGAGAAATAAATCGCCACATTACCAACTTTATTTGGGCCAATCATAAACCCCGGGTACGCCTAAAAATTCTCACTTTCCCCCGTGATGGGGGAGGAATGGGTCTCCCGGACCTGAGACTCTAACAGCAAGCGGTAAACTTGATGCATTTGATGTCTAGACAAACCAAAACAAACATCCCACACTGGTTGCACATAGAGCGAGCATTGATGGATGATTGTACATTTCACCGAGCCCTGTACCAACACAAGGAAGATAGGACCTTATATAAACACACAAACCCTTGGCTTGCAGCCTCAATGCGAGGCTGGCAGAGCATTAAAAGGGCCCATCAATTGACCCCTTTCCGACCACTTATTTGCCCAATCTCCAGCCTGAGCAATTTTCCTCCAAACAGCCTAGATGGCAGTTTTCGGCAATGGGAAAGGAGAGGTCTGAGATATTTGGGACAAATAGTGACCCAGGGCATAATGTGGACTTACTCAGAAATTCAAAGGAAATATAATCTACCCAATGGGGACTTCTATCGGTACCTGCAACTTAGACACTATGCAAACAATCTACCCCGCATGGTTTGGGAACATGAACGGCTCCCACCATTAATACAAAACCAAATTATTCTCAACAAAACCCTAAAACAAAGTCATCTGGTCTCATTGTACTATCAAGCCTTGAAAGTACAGAGCTCTACCTGCACAGATAGCATTCATGAGCAGTGGAGTCAAGAATCCGGCTATCGAATAACATCCGAAGACTAGCAACGAGCTTGGAGATACTCGGCCAGAATTTCCAGCTCCCACGTATGGAGAGAATTTGCGTGGAAATGCCTAATCCGATACTTTAGGACCCCAATAATCACTAGTCATTTCAAACCAACGCTCCCAGCTACATGTTGGTGCCTTCGCAGCAACGTGAGGGCAAATCACACCCACATAATGTGGGAATGCCCACTTTTGAGATGTTATTTTGTGCTTTTGCAATCCCACTTTCAGGAAATATTGGACCCTCACTTCCAACTGACAGTGGAGATGTTTCTGTTCTCCGTGTTTCCCCAAAACTTGCATGGTCCAATTACTAGATATCTGCTTCTTATACTCCTTACTGCAGCAAAGAAATCCATTACAAAGCAGTGGCTGACACCTAAGATACCCACGATACAAGACTGGTGGAATATTACTAGACAAATCTACACTATGGAGAAAATAACACGCAGCCTAAATAACCAAGAGCAGTAGTTTGCCACTAGGTGGTCTAGGTGGCAAATGTACTACATGTTAAAGGACCCTACCTTTACACCGTAAATGGGAGTTTGGTGATGGGCGGGGGACCTCTTCCCTCTCCCCCCTCCACGTATGGCCCATGGGCTGTTGGGGGGGGGGTTTGCAGACCTGGGGGCCCGTGGTCTGCCACCGAGGAAAGTACCCTCAAGATATTCTTGTTGACCAAGTATAGGATATCACCGCCCCCGGATATGACCCTGAGTCATATAGAGCAGGGCACTTTGGAACTCTTTCAAGCCATTTTTCTTTGCCTCGGGGAGAACCTGAAGCGACCAATGGTCCGAGAGACCTTAAACTTTGCCTTATTACCTCAAGGCCAGGACGGACTGCATGTGAACTATCTTCCCCCATGGACTCTGCTAAATATGGGCTTATAACCCTTGTTTTTACCTTAAAGTATTATACTCATACTGAAGACGTTAATGTTTGTCTACATGAAGTTAATCTCGCTGATCTGGATGACATGCCTGTAAATATGTTATAAAATCTAAATAAAGATGATATTTAAAAAAAAAAAGATACAGGAGACCCACATGTCCCTAGGTGAAGCAGTGAAAACGGCCGCCTCATTGGGGGGAAATGTGGATATCCTCTACCTTCTCCTCAAAGGCAAGAGGTACCTCAGTGTGATTTCCTCATGGAACTCGGGTCAAGGTTTTGGGACAGATCATAGATTCTGCGGTAGATATAACTTACTTTGGCTAGAAATGTTGGGGGTAGGCACTCTACCATTGGGTTCAATATACGTCCCTAGTGTGGAAGATCCTGTTTTTTTTCAAAAGCTGGCACAAGATATGGTAGGATGGGCAAGGCCTTGGATTTTGGGAGGAGATTTTAACTGCGTCACAGATACAGTTTTAGACTGGTCCAATTCGGCTCCAGTCTCACCCTCCAGAAATGCTCGAGCTCTGGGTGAACTGGAATTAGAATTTAGCCTAGTAGTGGAGACACATTCAACCCACAGATAGAGACTGCAGTTTCTACTCACACGCACACCAATCGTATGCACAACTGGACAGACTGCTGCTTAGCCCTTCTTTAAAACCAAAGGTCAGTAAGAACGGGTTACGCTCCTGTAACAGTAGTTCTAGGAGTGGTATATGTTGTTCATCCATACTGTTTGCCACGTCCTTTCCCTTTAAGATTCTTGCCGGAAGGTCTAAAAGTTGGCTCCTCCCACCCACCTGGGTAGTATATGCCTCGGCTCCATCCCTTGACGCCAGATCTTGCCCGCTAGAAGCTTAGGTTGTGCGCTGAAGCTGAGGAGGTCGGGTGGGTTTGTGTGGATGAACAACATATACCACTTCTAGAACTACTGTTACAGGTGAGTAACCTGTTCTTCTAGGATTGTGGATATGTTGTTCTATCCACACTATTTGGCAGACTCCTAGCAGTTCTCCGGGAGGAGGGAAACAAGGTGCACCCCCCCAATACTTACTTGGGGAACACAGATTGGAGAACTGAGGCCCCAAAACTAGCATCCCGGCATTACTCTAGGTCAATATGGTAATGGGTAATGAAGGTGCTTGCAGACATCCAGGTAGCAGCCCTGCAGATTTCCTGGATAGGGACGTCCCTGGAAGCAGCCACTGATGCAGCAGTATGGTGGGTAGAGTGAGCTCTTATCCCTATGGGAGGCTGCTTGCTCGCCAACCTACAGCAGAGATCAATGCATGATATGATCCATCTGCCAATTATCCACTTGGCTACAGGTGCAGCTTCAGTGTGGGTGACAAACAGTGGGTGAACCTCTCCCCGAACATCCGCCGTTCACTCCTCATAAGAAGAGAGCGCTCGTCTCAGGTCCAAGGTATGGAGCCTGGACTCGGCCTCCAAGGTGTAACTGGGGTAGTACACCAGCAGAGTCAACATCTGGTTAAAGTGAAACTCCAACAGCACCCTCAGAAGAAATTTCAGGTGACGGCACAGGACAACCTTGTCCCTATGGAAGACCAGGTAAGGAGACTCAACAGAGAGCACCTGTAACTCCCCAGTCCTTCTGGCTGATGTGACAGCCACCAAGAAGGCAGTCTTCCATGACAGGTGTGATATCTCACACCTGTGCATCGGTTTGAATGGCTTGCCCATGAGCTTTGCCAGTACCAGCAGTAGATCCCACAGTGATGGTGGTCCATGCACTGGAGGGGAAATATGGTCAAGGCCGTTAAAGAAGCGCCAGACCACCTTCTCCTCTGTCACTGTCTGCTGACCGGCCAGCACCTGGTAAGCAGAGATGGCTGCCAGGTGCACCTTAAGGGTCATGGACTGAAGACCCCTTTGGACAGAGACCAAAGGTAGTCGAGGATACTAGCCACCGGACAGGACAAAGGGTCCAAACCCTTGCCCTGACACCGAATGGAAAACCTTTTCCACTTGAAGGCATACCACCTCCTGGTCAACTCCTTTCTGGATGCTTCTACGATTGTGAGTATATTCTCAGAGAGACCCAAAGCCTGGAACTCTAGACACTCAGGAACCAGGCTGTCAGGTGTAGGGACTGAAGGTCTGGATGGAATACCTTCAACTGATTGACTGATATCAGGTACGGGCATACTAGAAGATGCCTCAGGGGCTTGGAGCTGAGGCTGAGGATATCTGGATACCAGAACTGTCAGGGCCAGTCTGGGCTACCAGGATCATCCTTGCCTTGTCCCTCCTGATCTTGAGGAGCACCTTGTGAACCAAGGAAAGTGGAGGGAAGGCATAGAAGAGGCCTGGGGTCCATGGCCTCGAGAAGGCATCCCCCTGCAGTGAGCCCTGCTGAGGGGGGCGGGCATGAAACAGCCTCAGCTTCGTGTTTCCCTTGGAGGTGAACAGATCCACATGAGGTTTGCCCTAATGGGAGAACAGGTTGTGTACTACCTCTGGATGGAGAGACCACTCGTGGGACATCTCACCCACAAGGCTGAGAGCCTCCGCCAGTTGGTTCGAGGCTCCTGCCACATGGATGGCTAGGAGCTCTGCCTCTAGTTGGCACATGAGGGTCCAGATGTGGAGTGCTTCCCTTCACAGAGGCCAGGTGTGCATGCCGCCCTGCTTATTGAGATAGTACATGGTTGTGGTATTGTCTGTCTGGACTTGCACTACTTGACCCTGAAGGAGAGGAGTGAATGCTGACAGTGCCAGTCTGACTGCTCTGAGCTCCAGCAGGTTGATATGACATTGGGATTCCTCAGGGGTCCAGAGCCTGTGGACTCTGTGATTCCCCATATGGGCACCCCAGCCCATGAGAGAGGCATTGGTCATGAGGATGACCGTCAGCTCAGGACAGACCAATGGGATCCCTTCCTGCAAATGACGGCACCCTAGAAATCTTCAAGTCTAGATTTCTAGTTGTCTGGGACTACTGTGCACCACTCAGAAGGGCTCGAGTTAGGGGAGCCCACTTGCCCTGGATCACGGCCAATCTCACTGAGCATCTCCATGACAGGGACCAGGCCTGGAAAACTTACAAGGCAGCAGGCACCCACAAGGCACTCCAACATTACCATTCACTTCGGAATGCCTGCAGTAGGCTCACGCGACAAGCCAAAGCGAACTACTTTAAAGCTTCCTTCCACTCCAACATAAACTACCCAGCAAAGTTTTGGAAGATGATCAATTACTCCTCACCCCCCCGACTCCAGCCCTGGAGGTAAAGGGCACAATCATCACAGAACCAAACACAGTGGCCTCAGTTTTCAACACCTTTTTTACAAGCTACTCATCCTCCCTCTTGTCCACTCTCCCGTCTCCCCCCCATGTGCCCACCGCTTTCCACCCCACCAACACCCTCACACTTTTCCTTTCGCCCGGTTACTCCATCCGAAGCACTAAAAGCACTGAGGTCTCTCAACCCTACCAAAGGTAAATGCCCATCAGGACTGGGCAGCAAAATGCTCCACCTATCTGCATGTGCCATCGCCAGCCCTCTGGCCGATCTGTTTAACCTCTCTTTCTCACTAGCATCGATCCCCTCTGACTGGAAACATGCCACAATCATCCCCCTCCTTAAAGGAGGCGACCCCTCCTCCCTGGGCAACTACCGTCCCATCTCTCTTCTCCCCATACTAGCCAAAATCCAGGAGCGCCTTGTTCTCTCCCAACTCTCCTCCTTTCTTGACTCCTCCTCCTTCTTCTCACCCTACCAGTCTGGATTTAGGAAATCAAACTCCACCATTACCTCCCTTCTTCGACTCGCTCACGCCATCCTCACAGGTATGGATAATGGGCACACCATTTCAGCCATCTTTGTTGACCTAGCAAAACCTTTCAACACTGCCTCACATGCCCTCCTACTATCCAAGCTCTCAGTCGCCGGACTCTCAGGAGCTGCCAACAGCTGGTTCCACTCCTACCTGGTGGGTTGGTCTCAATCAGTAAGAACTGGCTCTCACACTTCGGTCCCCCTCCGGGTCACCACAGGGGTCCCCCAAAGCTCGGTCCTTGGCCCAATTCTGTTTTCTATCTTCTAAAACAATCTGCCCCCGGCCTGTCCACACACATCCATTCACATGTACGAAGACGACACAGTACTGTACGCATCAGGTCCCAACTCTTCTGAAGTGACTTCTAGACTACAGCAGGACTTCAATCATGCCCAGCTCTGGTTTAGGTCAAATTAACATTTTCTTAATCCCAAGAAAACGGTCTCCCTAACCTACGGCACGATGCAGAGACTCTCCCGTCTCCCCACCACCCCCACCATTGATGGGATTCCCCTGGAGGCTTGCACCTCATTCAGATACCTTAGGGTCTGGCTCGACCAGCACCTTTTCTGCTCATATAGACTCAATCCGCAAGAAACTGCACCCCAAGCTGGGCATCCTATATCATAACAAGGACTGCATCCCTCTGCCAACTTGCAAGGCAATCGTACAGAAAATGACACTCCCAAAAATCAATTATGGGGATGCCGTCTACAGCGCTGCTCCTAACTCCTCCCTAGCTAGACTGGATCCTCTCTTCCACTCCTTCTTCCGGTTCACCCTGGACTGCCCCCCCCACCACCAAAACCCATCACTGCGCACTCTATAGATCACTGGACCTCCCATCGCTTCATGACAGGAGATAGGCCCACTGTGCTAGGACAACGGCAAAATTCTGGGACCAGTCCCTTCCCCCTTACCTCGCAGCAGCCCTAACAACTCAACCCCCACCTGCATACTCACTCAGGAACACCGACTCCCGGCTCCTCTATGCCCCACATATGTCCACCTCTTCTGGCCAGGCTGCCTTCAAATACCACATGCCTCAACTGTGGAACTCCTTGCCAATGGACATTAAACACACCACTAATACCCAGCACCTCCACTCTCTCCTCAAGGAGCATTTCTCCACCTCCTACACTTGTACCTAGCACCACTGAGGGTTATACGTCTCGCATTTCTACTAATTGCTGACCACCTGTTAAATTGCACACTGGCTCCACTCCAAGAGTTCACTGTCCTCTACCCTCAGTTGTTTAATATGTAATAAATTCCTCTGATGGCTGTGCTTAGCTGCTGCACCTGTATGTGTTCCGTATAAATCTCTATTGTATACTTCTCCACTACCCCCTTCCCCCAGGACGCATCTGGAATCGAGCGTTATTCCGCTCAATATGCCTTCCTGGTAAAACTTTTAAATAAATAAATAAAATGTGTTAGGACGGCCCACCACTGGAGAGCGTCCCACATCTTCTGGGTAACTGTGACCAGCTGATCGAAATGACCATGGCGCTGAGTCCACTGGCTGGCCAACTCCCACTGAAAGGGGCGCATATGCCACCGGGCCCATCGGACCACAGTGGTGCAGGCCACCATGTACCTCAGAAGTCGCAGGAAGTCCCGGGCAGGGCTTAAGTGCCCAACCAGAAATGACTGGACAAAGGAGGAGAGAACCTCCACCCTGTCCGACGGGAGCCTGGCTCTGGCTTGGCAAGAGTCGAGCTCTGCCCCGATGAAGCAGATCACCTGTGAGAGTACAAGTTACGGCTTGGTCTTGTTGACCAGGAGACCAAGATTGATGCAGATCTGGAGGGCCAGATCCCTTGACCTCTCCACCTCCCATCTGGATGAACTCGCTATGAGCCAGTCGTCGAGATATGGCTACACTCTGACCTCTCGACGCCAAACTAGGACTGCCATCACTACAATCCATTTGGTGAAGACCCGGGGGGGGACGATGACAGGCCAAATGGCATGGCTCAGAACTCAAAGAGGACTCCCTCCGCTCAAAAGCGGAGGAACCTCTGGTGAGACAGATGGATCAGGACGTGAAAGAATACACCCTGAAGATACAGAGAGCAGAACCACATGTTCTGCTCGAAAGATGGTATGATCTGAGACAGAGTTACCATCCTGAATGTGTGGGACCTGAGAAATTGGTTCAGGTTATGCAGATCTACAATGGGGCACCAGCTCCCCCCCCCATCTCTTTTGGGGCCAGGAAGTACCTGGAAATGAAGCCTGGGTTGAAAAGGGGGTCCACGACTCAGGCCACCACCTCCTTGCAGAGGAGTTGGGTGATGTCATCTCGAAGAGCTGACTAAGTGTGTACAGACACCATTTCCTCCCATGGGGCACAGGCTTGGCTTGGTGGGTACTGCTCGAATTCCAGAGGAAGTCCCTGGCCGACCACTTCTAAAACCCACCTGTCTGTTGTAACAGTGGACCAGGTGGAAAGGTAATGGCAGAGCTGGCCCCCCAGATTTCAGAGCTGGTGTGACAGGTATGGGAGTGGCCACCCCTATCCCATCCCTGGGCAGACTTGGAGGAGGAGGGTCCGGTTTGGGGACCACCTGAACCCTGTCTTCTGGGTTTATGGGCCGCCGAGGGCCCGGACTTGGGCCGAGGGTGCCAAGGTTGATGCTGCCCCAATTGGAAATGGAGCTGCTGGGCTGCAGGGGCAGGATGCCAAAACGGCTTCTTCTGCTTTTTGGAACCCTGGATTCCTTCTGAGCAGACGTAATGGAGTCTAAGGTGGCACTGGACTGTTCGATGCATTGGAGGTGACCGTTCACACCTGGGCCGAACAGGTCGGTACCCAGGAAAGGGACGTCCATCAGCTTGTGCTGGGTGTCCGCCAGAAGGTGGAAACCGAACCAAGCCCTATGCAGATAAAACTGTGGCCACCACTGAGCGGGTGCAGGAATTCCAAGATCCAAGGCCGTTCTGTAGTTGCTGTTTTGCAACCACCCAACCCTGGTCATGGACCTGCTTGATCATGGTCTGGAGGTCTGCAGGGAGGTGAGGTAGAACCTCATCGAGAGAGCCCAGTAGAGCATGAGAGGAATACACCTTGATGATGGCCGAGCTTGCCTGGTGGAGGCCCAGTGAAGAGGCGGCATAGACTTTCCGGGCAGAGTGGTCCCATTTTTGGGATTCTTTGTCCGGAGGTCTATCAGTGTCTCCCATAGTACCTGACTCCCTGAACACAGACCCAGTCATCAGTCCCTTGGCTGTGGGATGTTCTGTGAATCCCGAAAGGGATCCAATGGGCACTGCAGACTTGCGGGCCACGTGGGCTGAAGGCGCGGAGCAGGGTGCTGCCACAGCTCCAAAACCAGGCCGACAATGGCCTTGGTCACTGGGAAGGTCTCCCTCGGAGAATCCCCTCATTTGAGGATATCAGTGAAGGGCTATTCAGCCCATTTCTGAATGGGTTCTAAAGGCATCCCCGTGGATTTGTAGATGAGGCGGAAGATGCCCATGAAGGAAGAAGGGCCTTCCTCCGTAGAAAGACTACCGACAGATTCCTCGACCAAGGGGGGGGGGGATACAGGTCGGAGTCCTCAGACTCTGAAGAGTCTGGATAAATCGGCCGGCCACCAAAGTCATCCCGAACTCACCTGGGACTATCAGGCATGAGAGTGACGGACAGCCTATGTGGTAGGCACGGAACAGGCTGAGACTCCTCAGAAGGAGCCCCTGAAGAAGGCTGCTTTGGTGGTGGCTCCACCACAATCAGTAGAGAGACTGGATCTGGCTGAGCCGGAATGGTCTTGACCAACTCAGCGGGTGAAGGAACGGTGCGAACTGGCTCCTGAGGAGTAGGAGTCGGCCTAGGAGGTGACAGCCAAGTAATGGCCAGGGTAGAAGCTGGGGCGGACTTCTGGCTGGACATAAGTAGCTGTTGCCACATTAAATCCTCGTAGCACTGATGGAGTTTCCGTTGAAGCCTCTCCTCATCTGAGGAGGATGAGAAGGAGTGGCGGTGGCACTGCTTCTTAGAGCGCTTATGTGCCTTCTTCAGCCTGTCGGTCAAAGGGGTCCGAGACCTCAATTTGGACTGTCAGACGGGGTCGTTCGGAAGGGGCTGGGGAGGACCGCAGCTCTTCCTGGTCAGGGTGAGCTGGGTCTCCTCCTCGTGGTAGGCAGGACTGGGGTCCTGGATAAGGAATTGTTGGCCTCACTGAGCAACGACGGGATCAAGAATACTCTCAACTGGATCGTCGTCCTGCATCTAAGCCGGCTGGCCTGACGGGGGTACAGTGAAGCCAGCAGCCAAGGTTGCAACTTCGATCAAAGTCAAGACAGCAGATTCCTGGGACTGAGATCTCTCATGGTCCCAGGAATGTCGTTGGTGAGACAAAGTTTCTCTAGGCTCCTTGTCCTTTTTAGGTGACCGAGAGACGTGAGTGCCTTAGGGACCCTCTCTCTTGGTTGGATGGGATTGGCACAACTCCCAAAAGGAGCCTGAGAAAGTGAAGCCCAAACTGAGCGGGATGAAGATGGACATGGAAGAGGACCGATCCACAGCTCGAGCCGCCTCCTCTTCGAAGGTCTTCATCTGTTCAAGCTGCTCGGTGGACCCCGCAGCCATGGAGACTGCTCAATGGGCTTCCTTGGATTTGACCGTCTGATTCCATTTTTCTGGTCTGCCCAGTTGCAGTCATGCAAGACAATTGTTCAAAACGTTTAGATGAAAAGCACAACACATTTTGCCTGCCTGGGTGTCATGGCTAACACCCAGTCAAAAAAACGCATGAGGCATATGGGTTGGTGCGAGACATCTTTTGCTAGCACAGGCAGCGGCGGAAACTGGGCGAGGACTTGTCTTCCATCACGGTCGAGATCGCGAAGCGATCAGAAGAAACTCGTACGAGTTTTAGTTTTGATAAATCTGGACGTGTATTCACCAGGGCCTACAGTAATGTGTGAGCGATAAGGACGGAACCTGAATCTTCCAGCAAAAAGGGAAGATCTGGCATCAAGGCGTGGAGCCGAGGCATATACCACCCAGATGGGTGGGAGGAGCCAGCTTTTTGACATTCCGACGAGAATCTTAAAGGGAAAGGACATGGCAAATAGTGTGGATAGAACAACATATCCATGATCCTAGAAAGAACACTACTCACCTATCTTACTTTCTGACCATGCCTCTCTCACTTTAGAATTTGCTTTCCCGGGTTCTCCCCCCGTTGGCCAAACAATGGAGGATAGATCCACTGCTCCTCAAAGACCAGAATTTTTTGAGGACCAGTGCAAGAATATTCAGGAGTTTCTACAATTTGACAGTGTTTGGGGGGGGGGGGGCACACCTCCCATCAAAGTAGATGGGAAGCTCTAAAGGCTAACATAAGGGGGCAAATGATAGCTGTTTCTGTCTATGCTAAAAGAGTATCTGACCAGGAGGTTACCAGACTACATAGTAAGATTGAGGCCTGTGAGGAGGCAAACAAAAGGCATCCTACAATGTCATTGTACAAGGTTATTCAAAAACTGAAATGGCGATACAGTATGCTTAGTAGCACGAAAGTGGAAAATGCTATTTTACTATCACAGGTAAGAGCATACTATGATGGCGACCATGGTGGTAAACTCCTGACCTGGCAGTTATGCCACAGGGAAGGGGAAAGACCTGTGGGACAGATCCATGATGTGAAGGGTAAATTAGTACAGAACCCAGTGGAAATCGGGGAATCCTTCAACACCTTTTATAGTTCACTTTACTCTTCTGAGATTACCCCCACCATGCAGCAGATAGATAACTTTTTCTCAAAAGCCCCTCTGCCTACCTTACAAGCAGATGTCGCCAAGCATTTGGATACTCCCATATCTATGGAGGAGGTGAGGGCTGCTGTTAAGGCTTTAAAGGAAGGGAAGGCACCAGGGCTGGATGGCATACCTGTAGATTCTGTCAAGGCATTCAGCAACTTATTAATTGATCCGCTGTTTGATATGCTCCAGGAAAGTCTCGACAAGGGAGAGTTGCCTCCCTCCACACGATTGGCTACTATCACTGTGTTGCCAAAGCTGCAGAAGGACTCCACCTGGTGTGCATCTTACAGGTCAGTCTCTTTACTTATAGCCGACTACAAAATTTTCGCAAAGGTTTCGGCCTCTTGGTTGGACCCAGTCTTCCCGGAGTTGGTGCACCCGGATCAAGCTGGTTTTGTGAAGGGGAGACAAGGAAAACATAATATCCGTAGGACCCTAAATGTGGTGCACAGGTTGGGAAGGATGACTCACAAACATGGGGTGGCAGTGCTGGCACTAGATGCCGAGAAAGCTTTTGACCGTGTGGAGTAGGGGGTACCTTTTTGAAACACTGAGAAAGGTAGGAATGGGGCCCTAGTTTTGTTTCCTGGGTGAAAACCCTTTACACAAACCCACAAGCCCAAATAGCAGTGAACGGGGTGGTAACCAAACCCTTTACTCTTGGATGGGAAACCAGGCAGAGATGCCCTCTCCCCCCATTACTGTATGCTCTATCTTTTGCCTTTGCCGGCATCACTCAGGGAGCATCAGAAGGTTATGGGAAGGGGGCACTGAACATAAAGTCTCTCTATATGCTGACGACCTACTCCTGTATTTACAGTGCCCCGCTAAGGACTTACCCAGGGTGCATCAGTTAATGCAGGACTATGGTACATTATCGGGGCATAAAGTAAACTGGACAAAGAGTGAATTGCTCCCCATTGGTAAACTAGAGAGAGCGCTACCTTGATAGAGAACCTCAGGGGCTTACAATTAGTCTCAAAGTTGAAATACCTAGGCATCTCAATCTCAACCAAAACTGGTTCCCTGTATGCATTAAATTATAAACCCCTATTGCTGAAACTCTCTGAAGACTGTGAGAGATGGAGGGCCCTTCCATTATCCATACTGGGATGGGCTGCGGTGATCAAGATGACAATTTTACTGAGGTGACTATATTTATACCAGGCTCTACCCATTAAGATCCCTATGACCCATTTAAGCAATTGTATGCAATGTTACATGGATTCCTTTGGCATGGCAAAACAGCCAGGATTAAGAGATCCATATTGCAACTACCCCAAAGGCTTGGAGGGGTCAGGCTCCCTGATTTTATGCACTACCACTGGGCTTCTCAACTGGCCTTCCTCCTGGCAGGAGACTTGGGGGGGATGGACTGGCCTGGAAGAGGACTCACTGGGCAGATCTCTACGTACTGACCTGTTGGTGGTGGCCTTCTGGCCTGGTGGGGCTCCTGAGGTTTCCAACTCCTTTGCAAACACTTTGAAGATATGGGTAGCTGCCCACTGACGAATTAAACATACCCAATGAGCTTCTCCATATCAGTGAATCTTTATTTATCCAAGCGAAACACCTTTGAGACAACTCATTTTCAAGGTGGACCTGGTCAAGTGCAGGCAATCACAGTACAATAAGAAAATAACATATGCACAAAGCAATCAGTTACAGAGTGAATGGAGACAGGTTATAATTATAGTAATAAGATATACAACTGATAGTCAAAACCAAAGAATAGGGTTCTATAAGAGGGCAACCATTTATAATGGAATATAATTTGCACATTCTATACAATCAGCACAGCTTTAGTTAGGCAATAATTTAAGTGGAAAAAGAGGAATAAGAAGAAAAAGAAGAAGCAGCAGCAGCAGAAAAGGAGGGGGAAGGGGTGACTGAGTAAGGACAGTAACCAGAATCAGTAAGGTGTAAGGGTAGAGTGTTGTTAGCGAATGCAGTTGCATGTTTCCTTGAAGGCCTGCCCAAAGAGTTTTTTAAGGTGGGTCAGCTTCACAGGGAGTACAAATTTCAACGTTTTTTGCATATTGTTCCAGAGCACAGGGAAAGAGTTGCTCATAGCCGCTCTACCAAAATGCGTTCTAATCTTGGGAATGAGGAGAGAGGTGTATGAGAGACTTCTTAGGAGGTAGTTCCCTGCAGGGCAGACAGGGACGCAGTCAGAGATATATTTCGGAAGCATATTTAATGAAGCTCTGAAGGTCCAGAGAACTGCAGTTTTATGATGTCTGAAGCTAAGAGAGCTCAATCCTATCACAGTGTATAGCGTGCAGTGATGAGTGGAGTATGAAGCACCAGTTATGAACCTGATAGCACTATGGTAAAGAATATCAAGTTTCACTAGAGCCGAACTTGGGGGATTGCTGATATAGTATGTCACCATAGTCTAAAAATGGCAGGAAGGTGATTTGCACTAACCAAGTTGTGGCCTCCTGTGTGAGTAGATGCTTGATCCGGTAGAAAATGCCAAGCCTCTGTTTTAACTTTTTTGACAGTTCCTCAATATGTCCCATAAAGGATAGCCTGTCATCAGCCCACACCCCCAAGTATTTAAATTTTGATATGACTTCTAGAGGCTCAACTAGCAGTGACAGTAATTGGGGGGGGTGGAACTTGCGGAGCTTTGTTTGAGTGCGATACGTCAAGGGGTGAAAATCATAGCTTGTTTTTTTTTTGCAACAGGTTTTTCTGCGAGAGGTTTAAGTCACTCTGAAAGTCTTTATGAGCTAGTTCCGGGGTGGGTCTGTTTATGTACAACACTGTGTCATCAGCAAATAGGTGGATAGATGGCAAACAATAGTGGGCCTAGGATGGATCCTTGAGGCACACCCCTTTGGAGTGTTTTCACACCCCTTTCGAGTGTTTTCATTGTGGATAGATTGCCCCCTGCTTTGACTTGTTGGCTCCGTTCAGTGAGGTTACTGGTGAACCATTTTAGTGCCAGATGATCCACACCATTGATGCACAGTATGTCAAGAAGCAATTCATGGTCCATATACTGGAATCGAGCTAGGGGAGCATGTACAATCTCCTTAATTCATAGATTTTTGGCCTGGAAGCATAGAGGCTTATATAGTGTAATTCAACTCTATTAGGGAGGAAACATAGTAGATTTTACAACTTCATGGCACGGATGGGGTATTCCAGAGGGGCATTACTTTTTTTTTATCAACTGCTTAGACACCGGTTTGGGACTTCCGTATCATTGTTGAATGGCTGGGCCCCTCCATCTCTGTTTGAGAAAGAGTTATATAAACCCCAACCTGATAGGAAACCATCGACTATGTACTACCATACATAAGGGAATGACATTCATGCTGCTGCGTCGATACGGAAAGCTTGGAAAACCAACCCGCTCACAACAACAGACCATAATACCTGGAGGGTGGCAAGCCAGCACCTTAGGGACTGCTCCCGGAGTAATAAACTAAGACAAATTCAACCCAATTTTATGTATAGGGCGTACATAACTCCCATCAAATTGCATGCAATGGACACACAGAAGTCAAGTGAATGCCCTAAGTGTAACTATGAAAAGGGTTATTTACACATGGCTCTGACATGTCCTAGAATGACCCCCTTCTGGCATGGCATGCACCATATCATGTGTGGGGGTCTTGGGGTATAGTCCTTCCAAATCCCCACTGGAGCCTATGCTGGCACAGGAGCACTCCTTCGCCCAACAGGGCTCCCGCTAGAAGCTGCAGCCGGGGCAGGACTCCCCCACAGCAGTCGCCATGGACACTGTTCGAATCCCACCCCGAAACAGCTGATTTCGGAGCCCAGGAGTAAAAGCCTCCCAGAAATTAAGAGGAACACTGCCGCTGACGCCATTCTAAACCTGCAAGGAGCCCAGCTGCTTGGCTCCACAAATTAGATGCCTGGAGCACTCCTTCTCCCAATAGGGCTCCCGCTGGATGCTGCAGCCGGGCCGGGACTCTCCCACAGCAGCTGCTGCAGACACTGTTCGAATCCCACCCCGAAACAGCTGATTTAGGAGTAAAAGCCTCTTGGAAATTAAGAGGAAAGTACAGTTACGTAAGAACTTACCGTAACAGTAGATCTTCGAGAACAGCTCTTGCAGCAGGTTACACCATTAGGACTGAAGCCGGCAGGCGTCAGGACCCCACGGAAAAATTCTAGCTAGCTATCTTCAGCGGGGACAGGCGTAGTACACAAGGGGGCGGTCCCGCCAGATTCCGCAGTTCTCCCGCCGGAGACTTCCAGCCACAGGCTGACATCAAAATGGGAGACCGAGGACCCACCGTCAGAAGACAAACGGGAAAATTCCTGTTAACAAAGGCTTAAGCCATGCCTCCTCCAAGGGGGAAGGTGGGTGGGAAGGTACCTGCTGCAAGAGCTGTTCTCGAAGATCTACTGTTACGGTAAGTTCTTACGTAACTGTACTATCTTACTTCGAGACACAGCTCTTGCAGCAGGTTACACCATTAGGACTGATTCCCAAGCAATAGTGCTTGCAAACACTCTGGGAGGAGGAAATAAGAAAGAATGTTCCAGGTCCTGAATCTAGGACAGAAGACCCTGTAGCACTGCAGGTCGAAGCCTGCTCTTCACGTGAAGCGATGTCCAGGCTATAATGCCTGATAAAGGTATGAACAGGGCCCGCGGCTGCAGCACAAATGGCAGAAGTGGAGACGCTTCAAGTGTTGCAAAAGATGTGGCCACGCCTTAGTGGAATGACCCCGGACTGCTCCTGGTAGGGGCTTTCATCTGATATCATAACAGTAAGAGATGCACTGGACAAGCCAGCGAGACAGGGACTGTTTGATACTGGTTGGCCCTTCATCCTTTCGTAAGGAGATGAAAAGCTGCTCCGGGCGCGAAGCTGCTTAGTTCTGCTCAGGTAGTACCTCAAGCTGCAGTGAACATCCAGGGTGTGAAGCAGCGCCTCTCCTCTGTTAGAGTAATTAGGAAAGTAGACCGGCAGGTCAATATCCTGGTTGAGAGTGAGTGTGGAAACCACCTTAGGCAAGAATTTAGGATTCATCCTCAGGGATACTCTGTCCCGGTGGAAAATTAAATAGGGCTCTTTGCACATGAGAGCCTGAAGCTCAGAAACTCTTCTCGCTGATGTAACAGCAACCAAAAATAACTTTTTCCATGACAGAAAACGCAGCTCGCAATCCACGGCAGGTTCAAAGGGGGGGAGCGTGAGTTGCTCCAGGACAAAGAGCAAGTCCCAAGGAGGCACTGGGACCTTAATGGGCGGCCTAAGGTGTAACACCCCTCTTAAGAATTCCCTCGACAGGCATCTAATTGTGCCACTGTGCTGCTTCGTCCATCGGGAGGTGATAAGCTGAAATGGCACAGAGGTGCACTTAATCGAGGAGTAGGCGAGACCGAATGGAAAAGAGGCAGGTACTCTAACACCGCTTTCACCGGACAACCAAGGGAAAAGGCGTGCTTGCGACCAAAGACAGAAACGCACCATTTCATGGCATACGCCGCATGCGCTGCCGGCTTCTGGCTGCAGAAAGAACTTCCGCAACCTCTTGCGAGACCCCGTGACGCAAGATGGCTATGTCTCTAGGAGCCATGCGCGCAGGTTCAGTGGAAGTCCGGGGGACCAGTGAACCCTCTCCTGAGACAAGAGGTGGGAGCTGAATGGCAACGGAGCAGAGGTTCCCGGACAGCTGAATTAGCAAAGGGAACCAGATCTGCCTGGGCCAGAATGGGGCCACTAAGATCATAGTCGATGCTCCCCTGCAGCTTGAGAAGAACTCTGGATCAACGGGAGGGAGGGAAAGCATAGAGGAATCTGTCCACCCAGGAGAGGGACAATGCGTCTCATCAGAAAACACCAGGCTCTGGATCTAGTGAGCAAAAATTGGGCAGTTTTGCGTTGGATGGGGAAGCGAACAAGTCCAATTCTGGAGTTCCCCATCGAAGAAACAGATCCTCTGCTACCTCCTGAAGAAGTTCCCACTCGTGGACTCTGGCCTGGGAATGACTCAGACCGCTCATGATTGTGTTGTCCACCCCGGGAACATGAACTGTGATCAGGTTCGCACCGTGTCGGATTCATCTAATCCCACACCCTCATGGCCTCCTGCAAAGGGGGTAAGAGGTGCGCCCTTGTTTGTTGAGGTAATGCATCACCGCCGTGTTGTCTGTCTGAAGCAGAAGAGTACTGTGATTTCTGACTGAAAGGCCTGCAGGGCTAAAGGACCGCCTCATCTCTAGGACGCTGATATGGAGGTGGGCTCCAGAGGGGTCCACGCACTCTGGGACTTCACCCCATCCAGGTGTGCTCCCACCCTAGGCCTGAGGCGCCTGTGGTGAGGATTACCTCAGCGGACGGGCGCTATGAACGGACGCCCATAGAGTGTCCCTGGTCTAGCTACCACTGCCAGTCTCGAATCGGGGTATTCGTGATTCTGACTGGATGCTGCATGGGTCTTGCCTTTGGTCCCATTGCACCCTGAGCATCCACTGAGTTACCCACATGTGGAGCCTTGCGAAAGGGACAGTAGGAATGGCCGCAGCCATGTGTCCGAGCAAGCGAAGGACCGACCTGGCTGGGGCGGTCTTGTTCGATGAAAGCTCCCTGATGAGGGATCTGATGCGCTCCGCTCTGTCATCTGGAAGAAATGCTCTTCCCTGAACGGTGTCCAGTACTGCGCCTATGAACTGCAGTTTCTTCGACGGTACCAGGAGAGACTTCTCGTGGTTGATTAGGATACCCAGAGATCAAAACAGGTCCTGAGTGCTCTGGATCGCCAGTAACAATGCCTCTCTGGAGGCGGCCATGAGAAGCCAATCGTCCAGGTACGGGAACACATAATGGCCCTGTCTCCTTAGAGACGCTGCCACGACTGCCATGCATTTGGTAAAGACCCTGGGTGCCGATGACAGCCCGAATGGAAGGGCTCGGAACTGAAGATGATGGCCGAGAAACTCGAAGCGCAGGAACCTCTTGTGGCTTGAGCTATAGGGATGTGCAGGTAAGAGTCCTGATATCTAGAGACGCTAAAAAGCGCCTTGCTTCAGCATGGGAATAAGACCCGAAAAGTTACCATGCGGAATTTTGTAGGCGACCGACACATTGAGGTCGCTGAGGTCCAGAATCGGATGGAGGTCCCCTGTTTTCTTTGGAACCAGGAAGAAGTGGGAATAGTATCCGTGTCCTCTCTGGTTCTCTGGGACATACTCTATCGCTCCCTTTTGCAGGAGCACGAGCACCTCTTGCCTGATCAATGACTTGTGCTGACCTGGGTACCGGGAGAGCAAAGGAGGCCTCGAGGGTGGCTTTTCCGCGAATTCTATAAAGTGGCCTCTTCCGACCAACTGTAGAACCCACCTGTCGGTGGTCATAGTCTGCCATCCCGGCAGGAAATTCGCAATGTGACCCCCGACCATGACGTCCCGTTGATCCTGAGGGCCGGGGGCCGGGAAGGAGTCAGGCTGTGGCGGCTGAGGGTCCCGCTGGCTGGATCAGCTTAGGAGCACGCTAGCTCTGACCTGCGGGTTGTTTTCCTGGGCTCTGTGAAAACTGGAGCCCCTCTGCTGTGGAACGGGGTGGGACTGTTGTCTCTGCATCCGTCCACGAAATCGGCTTTGGTTCCTACGAAAGGAACTAAGCTTGGGTCGATACATGGTCTGAACCGACCTCACCGCCTTCCTGGCCTCTTGGAGTTTGGTAATTATCTTCTCTGAGGGTTTACCAAACAAAACTTCTCCCTCGAATGGGGCGTCCATGATGTTTTTCTGGACGTCCGGGGTAAAGCCGGAGACACGGAGCCAAGAGTGCCTCTGGAGGCATACGCCTGAAGCTGCTGCTCGGGCCGAGGAGTCCGCGGAGTCGTACGCGGCTCGTAGCACCTGGGTTCCCACGTCCGAACCCGTACGGAGGAGCTGTAACATCTCCTCCTTCTGCTCACCTTCCGGCAATTTCTCAGCCGCATCCAGACCCTGCTCCCACAGGGCATTTTGGAATTGCACCATGTGGGTCAAATAATTCAGGGATCTGATGGCGCAGGTAGCGGAAGCATACGTGCGCTTACCCATGGAGTCCAACTGCTTGGACTCTGGGTCCGGTGGCAGGGTGCTCAGATGTTGCGGTCTCTGGGACCGGTCATGAGAGGTTGTTATGACCAGAGAGTCGGCCTGAGGATGCTGGGTCAAGTACTGGTCTTCTCTTGGAGCCTTGTACAAGCGGTCAGCTTCTTCGCACGCTGAGCTAATGTGACGCTCCACGCTGCCTTGGTGACGCCCACGAAAGTGTCTACCAAGGGTGGCACCACCACAAGTTTGGGGTCCTTCTGCCGAAGATATTTCACGAGGCGCACTGGGGTCTAACTCTTCCGCATCCCATCCCATGTTCTCCTGATGTGTCTCATGATATCCGAGAACAAAGGGTCATCCGAGGAGACTTTGGCAGCTCACGTGGTCCGGAAAAGGGATGGAGAGGGAGATGGGGATCTGATGTAGAAAACCCGATCCCGTGTCTCCATCGAAGGCGAACGGGCGGCCTTCTGGGTCTCTTGGGACTGGGTGACCTAGAAGAGGATCTGGACGGAGGTCTCCTTTATCGAGCCTCCCCCTTGGAGGGGTCCTGGGCTCCCGGGGAGGAGGTAACCGGCCTGCAGACCCAGACGGGGACGGGGGCGCAGGAACCGGAGGAGCAACCAGTGTAGGAGGAGGAGGAGGAGGAAGCGGAGGTGGAGTGGGGACCATGTCCTTTTTGATGGTATCCCACCAGTAAGTGAAAAGCTCCTTCACCTCTGTAAAGGAAAGTCCCGACGACGGTCCGGGCGCCGGTGGACGGTCGTCGGGGCCCGGCATCGGCTCCACAGGGGGCGAGGGTTGCGCAGGGTTCCTGGGAGTCTCAACAGGACTGGGGTCGCCTGCCTGGTCCTCGGGCTGGGTTAACTCCTTTCAGTAATGGTCTCCTGACCGACGCCGGGGTCCCTTCGACTGGAGCGGCGCCGTCCCACCGGCGCCCGTGAAGAGGTGCCTGGCCGGCGACGGCCTTCTGGCAGACGACGGCTCTGGGGATCTGTGGCAAGAGGCTGACGTCGGACGAACCGGCGTCGGGTCCTGCGGCCTCTTGAGTGAGGTGAGCTCCTTGGTTTTCCAAGGAGACAAGGAAGCAGACCTGATGTCGGGTTCTGGATGGCGGGAACCCGACTTGTGGTGATGGTGGTGATCCCCCGACTTAGCCAGGGCCTTGGAAGATGAGGAAGGCCTGGGAGTCTTGGCCTGAGAAGAGGAAGAAGATTTTCTCACCGCAGCGGGGGGAGGCTGAGAGCTGGCCCGGGAAGGAGAGCGGTCGGACCTGGAGCCAGAGTTGCGCGAGTCGGAGGCCCTAGAAGGGGACCTGGAAGGGGCCCTCTCTCTGTGCTTCTCAGCATGCTTGCGGGCCTTCATGGTGAATCCCTTGGAAGCCATGGACTTGAGTTGCCCTCTATCAGGAACGCCTGTAGGGCCTTTCTGGCGACGGATCCGGTTCTGCTGTTGAACCCCTGGCAAAAAGAGCAGGACCGGTGTCGTGGTCTGGGCTCAGGCACCGACGCAGGCCGAGTGCAGCTCTAAATGGGATCTGCTTCCCACAGGCGCATTTCGAGGAGTGACCGGAGGTCAGGGGAGACATCAGAGAGAAAACTGAACTCGAGAACAAATTTCCGTAGGAAAGCACTTTTACCATGCGTCAAGGCTAGAAACCGAATCAAGGGTCGAGGACATGCAAGTCGATGGCAGGAAAGAACTGGGGAATCTGGCGGGACCTCCCCCTTATGTACTATGCCTGACGTCGGAGGCGGGACCGACGTCGGGGGCGGTCCCCGCTGAAGATTGCTAGCTAGAATTTTTCCGTGGGGTCCTGACGCCTGCCGGCTTCAGTCCTAATGGTGTAACCTGCTGCAAGAGCTGTGTCTCGAAGTAAGATCAATACTGCTGACGCCATTCTAAACCTGCAAGGAGCCCTGCTGCTCGGCTCCACAAATTAGCTGCAGGGTAAGCGAATTCCTGCCTGAGCGCAGTTAAATATCCCAAGATTTTTTGTTGCCATGCAAGAAGCCAGAAGGGGAAGGAAACATATTCAGTTCAGTGCTTTACAGTAACTGGTAACTGCTATTTTTCTTTTAAACTTAGATTGTGGCCTTTTAGTGACACTGTAATTTATTTGCTGTCATTACTTAGAATTGTTTTTGGCCTGTTGAAAATTTAAAATGTGGTGGTGTATTTCTTTGCTGTCTTTAATTGCTGCAAATTTAGTCTTGGCTTGTCTGACTTGCCCTGTAGTTTGGGTGAGGGGTGTTAATTGTCTGGCCTCTGACCTCAGCTACGTGATAACTGGAGGTGGGGCTTAGTCAGAGTTCAGGTAGGAAGTGAGTTTTCTTTCTCAGAAGAAGCCAGAAGGAAGGAAACATATTCAATTCAGTGCTTTACAGTAACTGGTAATTGCTATTTTTTTTTAAACTTAGATTGTGGGCTTTTAGTGACACTGTAATTTATTTGCTGTCTTTACTTAGAATTGTTTTGGGCTGTTGAAAATTTAAAACGTGGTGGTGTATTCTTTGCTGTCTTTAATTGCTGCAATTTTGCCCCCTTCCCCAACTCTTAATTATATGCCCTGTTAAATCTGATTGACAGGAGCTAAACACAGGGATAGTAAGAGGTGGAGAGAAGGGCATAAGAGGAAAAAGCCCACCCTCAGCACGACAAGTGTTTTGACTCATTTATTTATTTATTGGTTTATTTTCATTTTTTAAAAAGAAAAGTATCTGAGGATCAGTGGCAGGATTTTTAGGACAGTAAATTAATAAAAAGGGAACAAGGAGAGCTTCAGTAACAGACAAGTAGTGAAACTGCAGTATAATGTGGGGAGTGGTGCAATGCACTGGCTGTGGGGCAGCCATATTCAGGCAGACCTTCTGGACACTGAGGTGCTGCCCTATCTGCATGCATCTCTCTGGACTGTGGGATGAGGTAGCCAGACTCAGAGCAGAAGTAAACTGGGTCAGGAGTACCATCACCCCTATTCAGAGACCACCCAGTCCAATGCAACTACCTCAAAGGATACCGAGAACGAAGAGTACTTGGATGACAGTGGGCTCAGGGAGGGTTAGAGCGGTCAGGCAGAGGCACATCCCAGATCCTATTCCACTCAAGAACTCATATGCCACACTGGCAAATGGGGACAACCAAATAGAGGTACCCAGAGAAATGGAAGGAAAGGATGTGGAGGTTAGCCAAGGAGGTGACCTCAGCGGGGAGAGCAGTGGACCCCAGAGGAGGAGGAGGAAGCAAACCCTGGTGGGGGACTCCATCATATGAGGGGTCCAGCTAGGAGCACAGGAAGGGGAGGACAGGGAGGGGAGGTGCCTACCAGGTGCCACAGCATGGAAGGAAGATCCTGGGGATCACTGGGAAGGCAAGATGGGAGGGTGAGCTGGATGTCATTATCCACCTAGGTACTAATGACCCGCCAAATGGGGAGCCAAAGGAAGTTCAGGAAGAATTTAGGAAATTGGGAGGGTCTCAAGCAAGTAGCTACTTCTGTCACTTTCTCAGAAGTACTACTCAAGAGAGGCAAGGAGAGCATAGGGTGATGCACCAGGAACTTTAACTCATGGTTGAAGAAACTGGTGCTGTGAGGAAGGGTTTGATTCACTGGTGACTGGGGACACACCTGGAGGATGGAGGTTTGTTCAAGCCTGACAGCCTGCATCCATCCTGAGGGAATCCAAGCACTCAATGATAAGTTTAAATGCTACAATGACAGCATTTAAACTAGGCTAAGGGGTGGCAGGCCAGCAAGGTGGTACCTACTTGCTCACCCCCACAGCTAGCAGTGGAACCAGTGAACCGGAGGAGTGGCTATCTCTACAAAGCAGTGTGCAAAAGATGGAGATTACTGCTAAGAGGTGGATCAGCAGAAAAGGGCAAAATTCAGCAGAAGGGCAGACAGCAAGGAGAACCAGGATAAAGGACAACCAAGGAAGGGCTGGAGTAGAACAGCGAAACAGTCTAGGGAGGTCAAATCATGGAAAGCCACGTGTGCCAATGCCAGGAGCCTTAGCAACAAGATGGAAAATCTGGAGGCTGCCATGGTACAGTCAGACTTGGACATTGTGGCCATCACTGAAACCTGGTGTAATGATAACCATGACTGGGAGATGGCCATACCTGGCTACAACATATTCAGAAGAGACAGGGCAGGTAGAAAGGGAGGAGGAGTGGCACTGTATGTGAAAAATGACATAAGGGCCACAGAGATCCAGGAGAACAAAACGTGGGAGAGATACTGTGGGTTAAGCTGGAAAGGAAAATGGGGCCAGCCATCCACACAGGTGTGGTCTATAGACCACCAGCCCAGGAGGAAGAAACAGGGAGCTGATGATAGCCATCCAAAGGATGGCAGACAAGGGTGAGGTAGTACTGGTTGGAGACTTCAATATTCCAGATGTGGACTGGAGCATCCCAGCAACAGCATCAACTAGGAGCAGATTTATCCTGGACTCCCTTCAGGGTGCCTTCCTCAAGCAACTGGTCATGGAACCAACTCGGCAAAAGGCAATACTGGACCTTGTGCTCACAAACAGGGACAGTGTGATGGGGTAACAGTGGGGAGCACCTGGGGAACTGTGATCTACCGGGTCATTGTGGTTGAAATCACAGAAAGAGCAGAACCAAACCACACAAAACACGATCCTGGATTTTAGGGGGCAGACTTTGGGAAAATGGGGAGATACCTGAAAGAGGCATTAAGGGAATGGGGCAGGAATCAGGTTGAGGAACAGTGGGGTATTTAAAATGGGGATTACAAGAGCAACAGAATTATGCATTAAGCAGGTTAGCAAGAGGAAACAGAAGAGGATACCACTATGGTTTCCAAAGAGGTAGCAAAGAAAGTGAAAGCCAAAAGATTGCATTCAGGCAATACAAAAACACAGGCAGAAGGGGATAGGGAGAAGTACCAGGAGAAGCAAAGGAGGCAGGGAGGTCAGTAAAGGAAGCCAAAGCTCAGACAGAAGAACACATTGCAAAATCAGTGGGTGGGGGACAAAACCTTTACAGGTACATAAGTGAAAAAAGAAAGGCAAAGGAGGGTAGTGAGACTGAAGGGGAGGATGGGGGCTGCATGGAGGATGACAACAGTAAAGCTGACATACTGAACAGGTATTTCTCACTCAGTCTTTACTGAGGAAGAAGGAGGGTAATGGGTCTGAAGGAGTACAAGGTGAGAATGGTGCAGAAATGGACACAAGTCCCTTTACTCGAGAAAGGGTCCTGAAGGAACTGGAAGTAATAAGAGTTGATAAAGCAATGGGCCAGATGGGGTGCACCCCAGGGTCCTTAAAGAACTAAGAGAGGTGGTGGCTGAACCTCTGGCTATCCTGTTTAGCCGATCACTGGAAACAGGGAAGGTACCCAAAGACTGGAGGACAGCAGATGTAGTCCCCTTATACAAAAGTGGGAACAAAGAGGAAGCGGGAAACTACAGACCAGTCAGCCTCACCTTGGTAGTGGTAAACATCATGGAAGCACTACTGAAGGAGAGACTGGTGGAACATCTGGTTGTCAATGGACTACAGGACCCAAGGCAGCATGGTTTCACCAGGGGGCGGTCATGTCAGATCAACCTCGTTGAATTTTTTGACTGGGTGACTAGGGAGGTGGATCAGGGGAGGGCAGTGGACATGGCCTATCTGGACTTCAGCAAGGCCTTGTACACTGTGCCACATAGAAGACTATTACACAAACTGGGGAATATGGGTGTGGGCAGGACAGTAGTGGTGGGTTGGTAACTGGGCTGAGTGGCAGGACACAGAGGGTGGCGGTAAATGGCTGTCACTCAGAGGGAAGAGTGACCAGTGGGGTACCACAGGGATCAGTGCTGGGACCGGTCCTATTCAACATCTTCAACAGTGACATTGCGCAGGACCTAGAAGGCAGAATTTCTCTGTTCGCTGATGACACAAAGCTCTGTAACAGAGTAGACACACCAGAGAGTGTAGACAGACTGAGAAGGGACCTGCAGAAACTTGAAGAATGGTCAGGGGTTTGGCAGTTGAAATTCAATGCAAAGAAGTGCAAGATAATGCATATGGGGCACAAAAACCCTGGCACAATATATCAGTTGGGGGGGTGAGGATATAGCATGCACCAAGCAGGAAAGGGATCTTGGGGTTATCATCTCTGATGACCTCAAGGTAGGGAACCAGTGTGACAAGGCAGCAGGTAAAGCAAATAGGATGCTGGGATGCATAGGCAGGGGCATCACCAGCAGGAAAAGGGAGGTCATAATTCCACTATACAAGACACTAGTGAGGCCCCACCTGGAGTACAGTGTACAGTTCTGGAGACCTTACCTACGTAAGGACATAGACAGGATAGAGAAGGTTCAGAGGAGGGCAACAAAGATGGTACATGGATTGCATCACAAGTCCTATGAGGACAGGTTGAAGGAACTGAATATGTACTCATTGGAGGAGAGGAGGGAGAGAGGGGATACGATAGAGACATACAAGTATCCTACAGGCAGGAAAAGGGTGCAGGAATACACTATTTTTAAGCGAAAAAGATGTTCTAGGACTAGAGGGCATGGGATGAAGTTGGAGGGAGGACGATTCAGAGGAAACGTGAGGAAGAATTTCTTCACAGTACTGGTGGTGGACAAGTGGGACACCCTGCCAGAGGAAGTGGTGGGGGCTGAAACAATCACAGGATTTAAGAATGCATGGGATAGACATAAAGGAATTCTGGAGGTTAGGGGTAAGGGGCAACAGACTTCTAGGAAAACATAAACTGAACTTACAAGCTCAAATGGGCAGACTGGGTGGGCCACAGGCCCTTATCTGCTGACTCTATGTATCTACAGTATGTATCATTTTCAAACGGACAAATTCCAGCTGAACCTTTGTACTCTGCTCGGCTTACTGCTGAGGCAAGGCTGCCTGCTCACACTACTGCTGAGCTGTTTTTAATAACAGTTTTTAAAACTATTTTGCAGTCTTAATTAGCCTACATTTTGCATTGAGTAAATGTAATACTTAGGGAGCTCCTCACTGCTGCTACTGTTCTAAACTGAAATCTTCCCCTATCAGAAACATAGTTAATGTCGAGATTGTTGAGTTTTAATTTCAGCTCAGCGTTTCTGTGTGTAGCAATAGTGCGATTTTTCAGGGAATTGTATTTTCCATAGTGTTTCTTGCCTGCCCCTCCTGCTTTCTCCCCCTTTCTCCTCTCTCACAAACAATGTTTGCTGCTATTACTTCCCCAGCCCGAAACCACTGTGCACACCCTGTATCCAATTACTAATCTTTCTCTCCTTCCTGACCCGGCAGTTTCTTTGTGAATGTAAATCCCTCCCCTCCCTTTCCTCCTAGGAGCACTCCTTCACACAACAGGGCTCCTGCTGGACGCTGCAGCTGGGGCGGGACTCCCCCACAGCAGCCGCTGCGGACACTGTTCAAATCCCACCCCGAAACAGCTGATTTAGGAGCCCAGCAGTAAAAGCCTCCTGGAAATTAAGAGAAACACTGCTGCTGACGCCGTTCTAAACCTGCCCTGCTGCTTGGCTCCATAAATTAGCCGCCTGGTAAGCGAATTCCTGCCTGAGTGCAGATGAATTTCCAAAGACTTTTTGGTGCCATTTTCAAGCGGACAAATTCCAGCTGAACCTTTGCGCTCTGCTCAGCTTACTGCTGAGGCAAGGCTGCCTGCTCACACTACTGCTGAGCTGTTTTTAGTAACAGTTTTTAAAACTATTTTGCAGACTTAATTAGCCTAAGTTTTGCAGTGAGTAAATGTAATACTTAGGGTGCTCCTCACTGCAGCTACTGTTCGAAGTTGAAATGTTCTTCCCGCCCCCACCACCGCCTCCCAGGCCTCCTTTAAATACCTAATTGCTCCACCCACTCTGTTAGCTCCGTTTCCCATTGGCTCTCTGAAGCACACACTTCTTCCTTCCCACCCCGATAAGCAAACTTCGTTCTACGTCTCACTCTTTGACTTACTGCTATCTGTATTTCAACTCCACTGCTAGTTCTAATCTCTCGCTTCTGTTCCTCCTGGGTGCTCCTGACTTTCACCCTTTTACTACACTGCACAAAGGTCTATTAGCGATGAAGCTCTCCATGTTACTATGTTTTCTTGTACCCTCACTTGCCTTGCTCCACCTCTCCATGCCTCCTGTTCCACCAGCCCCCTCGGGTATCCCACTTTATATGCTCCATGACTACCAATACGCTAACCTTTTCCTATTGTCCCCACCCCCATTATGACCCTACTCCACTTATATTTCATAGGCCCTGGGTCCAGATGGCTGCCTACGCCCTAAAATACAGCTCCCTGAATATGCGTACCTCACGTCTTTTCCTGTGACATAAACTCTGGTATCTCCTCCTATTGGCCCTATTGCTCTCTGGAGATGTTGATTCTAACCCAGGGCCAACAAATAACATATATAATCCCCTTTCAAATGCTAAGGGTCTTACAGTGGGTGCAATCAGAAGCCTGCTACGCAATTTTGCTGAATTACAATCCTGGGCCACCCTCTACAAACCTGATGATATCTGTCTTACCGAAACATGGCTTAAACCTTCCATCCTCGACTCTTGTTGCTTGCCTCCTTCCTATAACATCTTGAGATTTGACAAGCCTGCTCCCAAAAGGGGTGGTGGTGTAGCTATCTACTTTAAAGATCACCTCCATCTCTCCGTGATCTGCTCATCCCCCCTAGTCCACAGTGAAGCACTACACATTCTTCTTACCCTTGGCTCCAAAAAACTTCATATTGTCTGTGCTTACAACCCCCCTTTCAGTAGCTTAAAAGGTCTTGATGAGCTGCTTGATCAGACCTCTCTTCTCTCTGGGAGAATTGAGGTTCTTGTACTTGGTGATCTCAATCTAAACTGTCTGGGGAACTCCCAACCCACACTTCTATCCAAGCTCCAAAGTTTCAACTTTCATCAGGTAATTAGCGACCCCACTAGAACTGCACAGCTTTCAAACTCCATACTCTGCTGGACTGGATAGTGACCAACCACACCGAAAATATTATCTCCTCTGGTGTACTAGCAGATGCCATCACAGACCACTCCTCCAGTTTTTGTGTATGGGGTAAGATTAGGGCCCCCCCCTCCCTGAAGCCTCGGTTTATCACTTTCTGAAACTACGTGCACCTTGACTCCCAGTCCTTCTTACTGGACATTGCTACAATCGATTGGACCACTCTTTCTGAATCTGATAACCCTCAGACTACTCTGAATCTATTCCTGACTCGCTTTTTGGTGGTTCAGGACAAACACTGCCCTCTTGTTACCTGTCGTATGAAAAACAAGCATACCCGCTGGCTCAAGTCCGACCTTTCAAAACTACGACTGCGTGAAAAATGCTGGCTCCAATACAAAAAGACTGAGCTTCCAGCTGACTTTAAGTCTTATAGGACACTCCAAAATGCCTGCAAAAATGATATCAAAAGGGCAAAGAGTACCTACTGTAAGGATCTCTCTTAACCAAATCATATGGTGACTCCAAACGATTCTGGTCCCACATTAAGTGCTTCTTAGTTTCAAATCCAGCCCCTACCCCAGCTGACACGTCTATAAATGGTGTCCACTGCAATAATCCCTCTGCCATCGCAAACTTTTTCAATGCCCAGTTGTCAGACCTTACCAATTATACCTCATCCTTCCCAGCTACACCAAACTCAAATATTCAACCTAATGACTCTGGGCCTAAATTTCATTTTAAGTCTGTCACCCGCTGGGATGTACTTAGACTGCTCAACAACATCTCTGACCTCACTGCAGCTGGATCCGACAATAAACAACCTAAGCTCCTAAAACTTGCTGCACCTCTTGCTAGGATCTTTACTCTTTCCCTGTGTCACAGCTATGTTCCTGACCTATGGAAGATTGCAGGATTACCCCGATTTTCAAAAAGGGTGACTGCAAAAAAAACTCCAATTATAGACCTATTGCCATATTACCTGTCCTCAGCAAAATCTCTGAGAAGCTCGTAGCCACCCAAACCTTAGACTTTCTTCAAAAACATGACCTTCTTACGACCATGCAACATGGTTTTCGCAAGGGTCATAGCACCACCACTGCATTACTCAAATTTACCTCTGATACCCTATCAACGATGGACTCTAGTCTCCTAATGGGGCTATTTTTATAGACATGACTAAAGCTTTTGACCTGGTCAACCATCCTACCCTCCTAGCTACTCTCAGATCCCTAGGCTCCTCTCCAAATGTCACTGCATGGTTTTCAGACCTTACCAATTATACCTCATCCTTCCCAGCTACACCAAACTCAAATATTCAACCTAATGACTATAGGCCTAATTTTCATTTCAAGTCTGTCACCCGCTGGGATGTACTTAGACTGCTCAACAACATCTCTGACCTCACTGCAGCTAGATCCGACAATATACAACCTAAGCTCCTAAAAGATTGCACCCAGCAAGTTAAATTTAACTCCACATTGTCTGATTATGCTACCATAAACATTAGGGTACCAAAAGGTTCCATTCTCTGACCCCTGCTCTTCTCCATTTATATAAATGATATTACTTCTAACATTCTCCAGTCTGCCTCCCTGTTATACGCCGATGATATTGTCCTTTAGGCCAGTGCAAAAAACATTACTGAAATAAACCAACAACTTTCCCTAGACTGTCAAAGGATTCAGCAGTGGCTATTCAGCCATAAACTAGTCCTGAATGTATCCAAGACTCAGGCCATGATATTTGGTTCTAATGCTAAACTCAAACTCTCCCAACCCACTTTCAATGTCACCACCATAAATGGGTCCTCTGTTGGAGTGGTAACCTCATTTAAATACCTTGGTCTCACACTCGATACAACTTTTACGTTTGATCTCCATATTCAACAAACCTGCAAGCTGGCAAACATGAAACTTGGAATGGCCTACCGTTCCAGCTATATGCTCACACCCTCAGCAAGACTTGCCATAGCTCGTGGCATACTCCTCCCGTCACTCACCTACGGGGTTGCAGTGTATGCCTCAGCGGGTAAAACTAGTCTTCAGAAGTGGGATGTTACTTACAATAATATCTGTAGTTATGCGTCGTCCTCTCATCGGAGGAAACACTACTGCCTCCTATATGCTGGACTAGGGTGGCTTTCTCCAGATGCCTCCAGAAAATTTGCGTACGGTTCGATCATAGATAACATCATCTGTAACCAAACTCCAAAGCCCTTGGCAGAACTATTTCTCATTCACGTATCCAGATATGGTCTACGCTTGATTGCAAATGCCCCTCATCACCTTACCTGCCCTATTTCCCTATCCTATCCCCCCTATTTTATTGCATCTCCACCCCTTCAAACCCAGACTATCCTGTATCCATCCAATATGGCTATTATAATGGCATTTGTTCTTTAATTTCTCACCACACTTTCGCTTCCTGAACTTGCTTCCAAATGTCTCTATTCATTGTATTTGCTCTCTTATCATTCTATGTTATACACTATTGTTGAATCAATTGTATTTACTGTTTCTCCTGCTTACACTGTATTACTATTGTCTAAACCTTTATTTATGATTATTTCTGCCTTTGTTAAACAAATGTTCTGTTAAACTAATGTTTTGTTCCTGTAAACTCCCGGGTCATGCATGAAAATAGTCATTGCTATGGCTAGCTCACATTACTCGATCAACAAAAACTAAATAAAATATAACTTGAGGCTGTGCACATCCCTGGAGTGAGCACAACTTTTTGCATCAGGGAAAAAGCAAGTCTTCCTTAATACCTGGACCCCACTTATGGCGGCGATAGAGAGGGATGGGTTCCCCACCTAGACCCATCAGTGCCTCAGTGAAAAGAGTCCTGTAGTGAAATACTCCATATAGACCTTAGGGCCCTGCCCTGTCTTATTAATTAATATTGTATGTATGGTGTTCTAAAAGTTTGACTGCTGTATCAATTAACTAGTGGTGGTCTAGAAGTTTGATTGCTGTATCAGTTAACCAGTCTTCCTAGATCAATAGTTACTTCTTTTAGTAATGACTTAATTCATTCATTTGAAATCCTTGTTTTCAATGTCAGCAAGCCTGCTGGAATGTCAACGAACCTTATCAAGAAATTTTTATCACATGCTGTACAATGCTTTGAATTATGGTAGTATTTTTCTAATGGATGATGTCAAATGCCTGATTCACTGTAACAACATATTTTTTAATAAAACATTTTGGAAAAAAAAACCCCGCAGGCCGCAATGGTGAGCTAGACATCGCTGGGAAAGTGGATCTGTCCTTATCCTTATATTTATGCTTGTGTCCTGAGGATGACCTGTCTTTTTTACTGTATTTTGATTTCAATGGCCATGTGTCAGTTGATGGGGCTGGTGATGATGCTTTCTGATCCTGGGCTTTTTCCATGGCCGCTAGACTTTTTTTCTAATAAAAACTTCTCCAGCGCCTTTTTTCTACATCACCTGCTTGCTTGATTGAAGCCCTGGCAAATCTAACAAGTCCCGACAATGTGATGAGGCCCACATGTGCATCATCTTTATAAATCTTTTCAGAACTGGAACAATGTTGTTGGTTCTGTCGGCATGCAGAGGCGGCAAAAACAATAAAAAAGTAGTGGTTACTTAATAAAATAATAAACGACAACAGCTTGTTGGTGGTGTTTCCAAGGCAGGTCCAATGAATACGATTAATGGTGGGAAAAGAACTGAGGCGAGATGGGGCCACCAGCATTTATATATACTCTGATGTGTGACGTCATCATGGATGGCCCCTGGCTAGCAAATGTTTCCATGTGGTCCTAGTGCCAATGCAGGTATAGTTCCAAAGGTGTGGCCTAAGGGAAGAGATATCCTTGAAGATTAAAAATTAGTGAGCACCAGGTGATTGTGGTAGGTGCAGGATTAGACTTTGCAACCATTACAAAAACATGGGCCACCAGGAATACTGACTGGGACCTGGAAGTACCAGCGTATATCATGTACAAGACAGACAGGTGTAAGGGGAAAGGAGAAGGGGTAGCCCTCTGTGTCAAAGAAGGCATGGAGGAAGTAGAGGAAGTGTCCATCAGGGGAGGAAATGGGGAAGTAGAATTGCTGTGGGTAAGTATTGGGAAAGAAGTTGCACATGGGGTGGTCTACAGACCACTGGGACAGGGAGATGAAGGGGATAGAGAACTTTGGGCAGAAACTGAAAAGGGGGCAGTAAAGTCGGAGGTAGTGGTTGTGGAGGATGTCAATCTACCAGACACAGACTGGGATATTCTTGCAGCTAAGAGCACTAGAAGTCGGGCCATGCTAGATACGTTGCAGGACCGCCTGCTGGTGCAGCTGGTCAGGGAACCTACAAGACAGGCTGCCATTCTTGACATGGTACTCACCAACTCAGAAATGGTAGGTGGAGTGCTGGTTGGGAAATCACTGGCACCCAGTAACCATAACACCACATAGTTTGAACTGGTCATTGGTATCAGTATACCCTAATCAGTAGCACTGGCTGCCGATTCAGTGGTGTATCACCTTCAAGGTCGGGCTTCTGACTTTTAAGGCCCTGCATGGACTGGGCCCGGGCTATCTGCATGAGCTCCTGCTACCTTACTGCCCTTGACTGCACCGCTCAGCTGACGAGAGGTTATTAGAGATTCCCAGGGTACGTCTTAAAACATCAGGGGCCCGTGCTTTTATGTATGCAGCCTCAACCCCGTGGAATTCTCTACCTCGTCAAATATGTGAGTGTGCGACTATGGAGAGTTTTAAAAGGGCCTTGAAGACCCATTTATGGCATCTTGCCTATCAAGATTAATTATATTTTGACTGTTATTTATTAACCAAACCTGCTCTATTTGAATTTTATGTTTTTATTGCAGTTTATCTGTTCTTAAAGCTGTACAGCGCCTTGGTTGTAGAAAGGGGCTTTAAATATTATTATTATTATGGTTCTGGATTTCAAACAAGCAGACTGATTAGATGAGGGAATTAGTCAAAGGCAAGTTAGCTGGAATGGACCAAATCAGACTGGTGGAGGAGAGGTGGGGAAAAAATTAAAGGGACCATTCTTGAATCAACTAAACAATGCTTGAGAAGAGTTACCAAGGGGAATAGCCCCAAGAGGTCAATCTGGTTCTCTAAGAATATCAGGGAGGCAATGAGGGTCAAAAAAGGGCCTTCATTGGCTACAAGGAGAAAAAGGGGAATGAGGAATGGAGTAAATACCAGGTAAAGATGAAGAAGGCCAAGAAGGCAGTCAGGCATGCAAAAGCAGACACAAAGGTGTGCACTGTTGAGGGGGTCAAGGGAGTGAAAAATATTTCAGGTACAAAAGGGGAAAAAAAGAAAAAGGAGAGAGGGAATTGTTAAGCTGACGGGGGGGGGAGGGTAGTAGTGGATGACGAGCTAGGCTGAAGGAAGGGGGCAGGGTAGTAGAGGAGGATGAGCAAAAAGCAGCCATTACAAACTACTACTTCTGCTCAGTATTCACACTGGAGGATAGCCAGCCTCTGCCAGAAAGTGGCATAAAAGCCGCTGTAAGGGGGGAGGGTCCCAGAAATGGGACAGGTGGTAATTATAGAAAGAGTGAGAAAAGGGCTTGAAGCCTAAAAATTGACAAGGCTTCAGGGTGAGACAGGGTACCTCTGAGGGTGGTCAGGGAACTGGCATTAGAACTGGATGAACTCCTGGCACGGCTATTCAATAGCTCACTACAGCCAAGAGTGGTTCCTAAAGATTGAAGCATAGCAGATGTGGTGCCACTTCACAAGGGAGGGGACAGGGAGGAACCTGGAAATTACAGGCCTATCAGTCTTGCCTCCAATGCAGGTAAACTGATGGAGACACTAGTCAAAGAGGACCTAGTGGACCACCTGGACAGAAATGGGCTCCAGATTAGTAAGCAGTATGGATCTGTGGCAGGGAGGTATTATCAGATCAACTTGATAGTCTTCTTTGACTGAGTAACAAGGGTGGTGGATAAGGGACAAGCAGAAGGTTTAGTCTATTTTGTCTTCAGCAAGGCATTTGATTCAGTGCCACAGAAAAGTCTGCTAAAGAAATCAGAGGATCTGAGGGCAGCAAAGGACCTAGTTAAATGGGTTGGAGGCTGGCTGGAGGGAAACATCAAAAGGTGGTGGTAAATGGGATCAAACTGGGGGAAGGGAGGTCATGCATGGGGTATCGCAAGGGTAAGTTCTGGGACCAGTCCTTTTTAACATGTTCATCAGTGACATAGGAGAAAGAATACAGAGCAAAATTTGTCTCTTTGCAGATGACACTAAGCTCTGTGGTAGGGAAGACAGTGGGGGTAAGGGTGTTGCAGAGGGACCTGCAAACATTAGAGAGGTGATTCAAAGTCTGGCTGTTGAAATTCAATGCCAAAAATTCCAAGGCAATGCTTATAGGGAACAAGAACCCCAGAAAGGAATACTGGATGGGAGGGGTTAAGCTGACCACTACTTCAGAGGAAAGGGACTTTGGGGTCATCATAAGAGACTCCCTAAAACAAACTAGCCAATGTAACAAGGCTTACAGCAAGGCAACCATGCATTCTTGCTGTGGTGTATTGGATGGGGTGTCGATAGCAGGAGGAAAGAGGTTATGCTACTTCTCTACAGATCACTGGTAAGACGCCATCTGGAGTACTGTGCCTAGTTCTGGAGTCCTCACCTGAGGAAAGACAGAGGCAGACTGGAGACAGTGCAACTTAGAGTAACCAAAATGATTCAGGATCAAAAGGGTAGGTCCTCTGATGATCGGCTTAGAGCTAGAACACATACTCACTGGAGATCGGGGGGGGGAGGAAACATGATAGTCACTTTCAAGATCCTCAAAGGAACGCAAAAGGTAAACTGCAAGGAACCACTTAGTAGGGAATGCTGGGTGAAAACAAAGGACCAGAATGTAAGCTATGGGGTGGGGGGGATTAAGGAGGGATGCTAGGAAGTTTTACTTAGAGAGTGGTTGAACCATGGAATAGCCTACCAGCAGAGATAATGGGTGCAAAAATCATTAATGAGTTCAAGTATGGCTAGGACAGAGTAATAGGCTTAGTTTCTCAGGGGGCAGGCAAAGGGGAACAGTGATGGCAGATTTAAAACCCCATCTGAACAATAGTTCATGGGGTAGAGTGGGGTAACACTCGGTAGACTGGATGGACCAAACCATGGTCTTTTTCTGCTGACATTGTCTATGTTTCTAACTTCATTAAGAAAATCTCCCTCTATTGAGCCACACCAATTGGTTCCCAAGCAGTGCAGTACCAAGCAGCGTGGGAGGCAGGAAGCATCAAATGACCCTAAGACCAGAGGCCTTGCAAAATCTTAAGGCCAAAGTCTACGAAAGACAATGTCCAGACTCTAGTGTTTACCAAACGTGTTAAGAGTACTCCAAGTGGCAGCAGCACAGATACATAGATACATAGACAGTGTCGGCAGATAAGGGCCTGTGGCCCACCCAGTCTGCCCATTTGAGCTTGTAAGTTCAGTTTATGTTTTCCTAGAAGTCTGTTGCCCCTTATCCCTGACCTCCAGAATTTCTTTATGTCTATCCCATGCATTCTTAAATCCCGTGATTGTATCAGCCCTCACCACTTCCTCTGGCAGGGTGTTCCACTTGTCCACCACCTGTTCTGTGAAGAAATTCTTCCTCACGTTTCCTCTAAATCGTCCTCCCTCCAACAGATGTCAGCAGAGGACACACTGTGCAAACATGCCATGGAAGTAGCTATGCCACAAGTGGAGTGGGCATGCACAGGACCGGAAAGCTGCTTATTGTGCTTCTGGTAACAGAAAGTAACACAGGATGCCAACTGTCTGCAAAGGCATTGCTTAGACACAGAGGTGTCCACCATCCTGGGTGGGTGAAAGACACAAATAGCTGCGAGGATTGTCCACACAATCCTTAGTACAATCCAGATTCCAACACAGCATCCTGCAGATGTCCAGCGTATGGAGTTGCCGATCCCCATTATCTGCAGGAGCTAAAAAATAACAGGAAGATCACAAGTCTGATTTAGTGTTTGATCAGAGATGATCCTCAGTTGTAAAAAAAAAAAAAAAACAAGGACAGGTCCTTCAAGTCCATGTGGAAAAAAAGGCAAGGTGGCTCTGCAACCAGAGCCTGCAATTCTAACATTCTTCTTGCAGAAGTAACAGCCACAAGCAACAGAATCTTCCAAGAGAGGAAGCGCACGCTGTCACAAGTAGAGGCCAGTTCAAAGAGGGAGGCACTGCAAGGGTCTCCAGAGCTATGTTAAGGTCCCGCAAAGGTACTGCGTCATGTACGGAGGGGGTGGTAAGCAGCAGTATTCCTCTAAGGAATGTGCAGGATACCTCAAGTTGAGCAACCATTTTACCATCACTGAGTGCATGAAAAGCTGAACCCACAATCAAATGCTCCTTTACCAAGGAGTACCAGAGGACTGAGTCCAGAAGTAAGTAACATTACATGTATGAAGATCCCCATATAAGCCATATATTAAACATAATAAAGTACTGCCACTGCTACTGTTATAAGAGCAGTGGTGGTAGCGACGTCACTAAATGGGTCTAACACCCATCACTCTTTGCGCCCGCTCGTATGGGAACCCCTGGCGTTTCCGTGTTCGCCTGAATGTTTTGGCATTTTATAACAAATAGCACGCTGGATTAAAAATTAAGCTTACTGCAGCCCCAGACTCCCGCAGCAGCATTTTAAGGTATGTGGGAATGGGAGTGGGCTGTAGTCTTTCTTTGCAGGTCACCTTTAAAATTCTGCCTGTACCTTCTCAGTTTCTTTTGCATGTGAATGCTGGAACAGTGTTTAATTCTGACAGCTGTTAAGAGCTCAAAAGGGTGTGTTACTATCTTGTTAAAAGGTAAGAATATACCTAGGTCTCATATTGAGTCATAAGGGTACATTTGAGGAACCTGGCTGGGTGCCACTGGGCGAAGGATTGTACTACATTTCCCCGAAGAGAATATATATCTGAGCTTGTTAACTCGGTATGATAGCATAAGGTTCACATTTGACCCCCAGGACTCGAGGCTGGTAGGTGATTTGGACCCAAAGCAGACAGGAGGGTTATCCTGTTTGTCTCCTGTTCATACTATTGTGCTTCGAGGTTGGCACTGTGGGACCAGAGGGCTTCACCTGTGGAGTGTGTTTGTGACAGATTTGGTGGGATTTAAAAGTATTTGGTAACATGAGCATTAACAGTCCAGCTCACAAGCAAAATAAGGCAGTGATTTTTAAAAAGTAAACAGAACTATATCATTGTGCTCACAATCTAAGTTCCCTGCTTGTTTAATGTTTTTTTTGGGTACAAGTTAGTGTAGGCATAGTTAGGGAAGAAGATGGCTTCCAACTACAGCGAACACACTGCAGACTACCTAAGGCAGCTGTGCCAAGAGAGAGGAGTCCAGCATGAGGGCTGAGCTAAAAATCAGCATCTCGTGGAGGCTCTTGTGGCAGCTGATGCACAAGACCTCGAGTCAGTCTGTGACTGGAAAGGACCTAACCTTGGGTGTGGAGGGGTCCAGGGTCCAGTGCAGTGTCCAGATCTGGTGAGGAGGACAGAAGGACCAGTGCAAGCCAAGGGCCACAGCAGCAGGGGAAGGTCACCACCATTCTGGAGCCAGAAGGGATTCAGCTATAGACAGTGTTTCAGAGAACAGAGCTGGAATTTGAGCAGAAGTTGTTACAGATGGAGATGGAAAGAGATGAGAAGGAACAGCAGCTTCGGAGAGAGGTTGAGGAAGAAGAGCGACAGCTTTAGCGAGAGGCCGAGCGAGAGGAAGAGAGAGAGAGAGAGAGTGTCCAGTGGAAATCTGAACTGGAGAAGCAACAACTCCCAAGACCAGCACCAGAGCAGGTTAGTGGCCTGGGTTTAACTGGAACTACAGGACTGGGCTACAAATTAAATTCTAAATTGATAGCTGAATTTAAAGAGGGTGAGGATATGGATGCCTTTTTAAATTCCTCTGAAAAAGTATGCATTCAGGCAAATATTCCTAGAGAGTCCTGGAGCTTCCAGCTATCCCCTCTACTTACTGGGAAATCTTGGGATGCATTGAGTCAAATGGACAATGAGGACAATAATGATTATAGTAAACTTAAAGGTGCACTTAAAAAAAATATGATTTAACTGCAGAAGCATACAGAGTTAAATTCTGTAAGCTCAGGAAAAACCCTGACATGAGCTACGAGGAGCTAGCCACTAAACAACATCAGTTTTTAAAGCATTGGTGGGACGGGACTGCAGCAGACTCTGCAGATAAAATGTAAATGTTTTACAGTTAGAGCAGTTTTTTTGGGCATGCCCAGCAGAGCAGAAAACATGGCTAGGGAACCGAGATCCAAAAACAGTGCAAGAGGTTGCTGAACACTTGGATTGTTATGCCAGGGGCAGACCTGCTCTGAGAGGGAATGGGATGGGTGTGGCAGCGCAGAAAGGGAAAAGCACACCTTCAAGGCAGCTAAAACCCTCAATGCCTCCACTGAAACCAGGTAGCCCCAGGTTACAAAGAAAAGATTTACCTGAGAAAATAAATTAATGTTGGGTTTGCCGAGAACCTGGTCATCTTCACAGGAAGTGTCCTAAAAGGGCAGAGAGTACACAAAGTGGTGCTAGGAAAGAAGTGGGTTGTTTGTGTGTCTCTGAAAGCATGCCAGCAAACATGAGGGAACACATACACCCAGTCACTGTGAATGGAGTATAGACACATGGAATAAGGGACACAGGGGTGTCCCTGACTTTGGTAAAAAGGGATCTGGTAGAACCTGATCAGCTTATACCCAATCAATCTGTGACTGTACGGGGATTCACTGAGGAGGAGACAACACTGCCACTTGCTAGTGTTCTCCTGGACTGGGGGAAGATGGGGGGGATTATGCAAAAGGTTGCTGTAGCAGAAAATTTGGCTGTCGATGTAATTATTGTCAACAATCTCAAATGAGATGGTGTGTTCAGTTACTCGCAGCCAAGCTGTAAAGGTCAATTGTAGTTCCTTGGACCCCATAGAAGCCCCTGTGGAAAACACTGGGAGGCTGGTTCCCCAGCCTGTCTCTCCTGATTTGGAGAATAATGAAAGGGGGTAGAAATTCCCCAGGAAGCAGTTAACAGACCAGCTATGGAGGATTACTCCAAGGAGGAAGGTGTGACCAATAGTCAGAGAGTTAGGGATGGCAGTGATCCTGAATACCCTGATGCTAGAGCTAGGGACCCTAGTTTAGAAACTGAAGGGGACCTGTCCCATGCCTTGGGAATGTGTAAGGAGTTGGCAGCTGCGCAGAAAAGTGACCCTAGTTTAGAGAAGCTGAGGGCTTGGGCAAACTCTGACGGAGCACAGGAAGGTGACAGGAAACAAAGTTTATTGGGACAATGAACTGATGTATACGCAGGATGTAAAGACAGAAGAAGGGGTGATGGGCGGCAGCTTGTCGTTCTCCAGGGGTACCATGAGCAGTTGCTCAAGATTGTACACAATATTCCCATGTCTGGTCATCTGGGAATCACGCGCACTATGCACCAGTTGGCCCAGAATTTCTATTGGCCCAACTTCACCCAGCAGGTGAAAGAGTACTGCAGGTCCTGTCACTGATGATAAGAAATAGGGAAGGCGGGTAAGAGAACCCAAGCCACCCTAATTCCTTTGCCCACAACAGAGAAGCCATTCCCGAGGGTGGGAATGGATATTGTGGGGCCTTCAAATATCCCCAGCTCCTCCGGGAAGAGGTTTATCCTGACTGTGGTGGATTATGCCACCTGGTACCCAGAGGCAGTTGTCCTATCCTCACTGAGGACAGAAAAAGTGGCAGATGCTCTGATATAGATTTTCTCCCGTGTTGGGTTTCCACAGGAGGTTATCACTGATCAAAGGGGTGCCTTCATGTTGGACCTGATGAAATGTTTGTGGGAGAAGTGTGGGGTGGTGCAGACACGCACGACACCTTATCACCCGCAAGCCAATTGGTATGTGTAAAGGATTTAATAGTACCCTTAAATAGATGCTCCAAGCATTTGCTGAACAGCATGGGAGGGACTGGAAGAAATACCTTTCCCACCTGTTGTTTGCATACTGGGAGGTGCACCAAGAGTCGACAGGATTTTCCCCCTTCAAGCTCTTGTATGGATGCAGGGTACATGGGCCCCTAGACTTGATCCGGGAGGACTGGGAAGGAAAGCACACCACCCAGCGAACTTCCATAGTGGATTATGTCTTTAGGTTTAGGGAAAGGCTGAAGGAGCTTATGGGGACAGCCCAGAGCAACCTGGCAGCTGCCCAACAAAAACAAAAGGTGTGGTATGACCACAGAACCAGAGCTCACTTGTAGACTGTGGGTCAGAAAGCCATGGTCCTAATTCCGGTTCAGAAAGACAAGCTGCAGGCCGAGTGGGCAGGACCGTACAAAGTAGTCAGACAGAAAAATGATGTAAACTACATTATAGAGCTACCTGACAGGAGACATACACAAAGAATGTACCATGTTAACACGATGAAGCCATATGCTAATAGGGCTGACATGGTGTTTGCAGTGTGCAGTCCTGGGGAGGGGACGGACGAAAGAGACCCCCTTCTGGAATTGCTGGAAGAAAACAAGCGTGAGTCCTCTGTGGAGGCACTTACAATGTCGCCCCAGTTGACCCCGGACCAAATCCAGGAAGTAAGGGAGGTTTTAGCAGACTTTGCCCCACTGTTTAGCACCAAGCCTGGACTAACCCCCTTAGCGATGCACGATGTGGAGACAGGGACACATATGCCCATAAGGCGGGTAGCATATCGGATGTCAGAGGCTGTCCAAAAGGACATTAGAAGGGAGGTGGAGGAAATGTTGGATTTAGGGGTAATCCAGAAATCCCACAGCCCCTGGGCCTCACCCGTGGTCCTTGTTCCCAAGCCAGATGGCTCTACTTGCTTTTGTGTGGACTATTGCGGACTGAATGCAGTCACGAAGTCAGACGGCCACCCAATGCCATGGACGGACGAACTCCTGGACAAGTTAGGAGGCGCAACATATCTTACCACTATTGACCTGATGAAGGGATACTGGCAGGTAGAGTTAACTGCTACAGCTAGGGAGAGATCAGCCTTCATCACTCCGATAGGGTTATTTGAATTTAAATTAATACCTTTTAGAATTAAGAATGCCCCTGCCACTTTCCATAGGTTGGTGAACCAGGTGTTACATGGTGCTGAGGAGTATGCCTTGGCGTACCTGGATGACACTGCCATCTTTAGTACCAGCTGGGAGGAACACCTGTCCCACTTTAGGGAAGTGCTGGGCAGGATACAGAGGGATGGACTCACTGTAAAAGCTGAGAAGCGGCAGGTCGCCATGGCTAAGGTGGCATACCTCGGACATGTTGTAGGCCAGGGGCAGCTCCGTCCTAACCAGGTGAAAATAGAGGCAATCAAGGCTTGGCCCAGATCGGAAACACAGAAGCAGGTCCAGAGTTTTTTAGGGACAGCAGGGTACTATAGGAAATTAGTATCAAATTACAGTGCCCTGGCCGCTCCCTTATCTGGCCTGTTAAAGAAAAGGATCCCTAAGAAAGTAACCTGGGAACCAGCATGTGAACAAGCCTTTACAAGACTGAAGGAGGCACTGTGCAGTGCTCCTGTATTGACAAGTCCAGACTATAGTAGACCCTTTGTAGTCCAGACTGACGCCTCAGATGTGGGTACTGGGGCAGTGCTGAGTCAGATGTCCAACCAAGGGAGAGATCACCCCCATAGTGTATCTCAGTAAAAAGTTACTTCCCAGGGTGCAGGCTTACTCTACAGTGGAAAAAGAGTGTCTTGCCATGGTGTGGGCACTAAAGAAGTTAGAGCCATACCTATACAGGTAGCATTTTGAGGTACAAACCTACCACAACCCCCTGGTTTGGCTGGCACAAATGGGTAAAATGGCGGTTAAGATGGAGCCTTGCAAGGATATGACATGACCGTCTCACACAGGGCAGGGGCAGCAAATGAAAACGCATATGGACTTTCGTGTCAATCTGAGCTATGAACTGACTTTGGGGACTCATCCCATTGCTAGAATAGAGCCCCCAAATTCAGCCTAGGTGGGAAGGGGTGTGACACTCTGCCACCTGCTTATTATTATATGTATAATATTTGTATCATAGATAAATGTGTATGTGATTGTCTGCCTAGGACACAATCAGCCAGTGTGAGGAGGCTTGACCTTTGACCTCAAAAGTGTCAGTGTGACTGAAACAGCAGGATGTCATAAACTGGCCAGTGGAAACCACTGATTGAAGGGTTTCTGTCCTGTCTTGATATGAAGGGCTTCCTGCCAGATGCCAGGTGATAAGACACTGCAAAATATGCATTTTGAGAGCTGAAAGTTAGAATTTTATGATCCTGAAAGAAAAGAGAACTTTTTTAACAGAATCTTATTAAAAGTCATAAACCTGAAATATTTCTTGCAAAACAGGAAACCAGCAGAGATACATTAAAGGAAATACTTTTGATGAAAAACTGTCATATTTTAAAAACTGCTAACTGCTGATTTTTCCAGTGGTAACATATCATCCTTTTGGATGATTATACTAAGAATTATTGCAGGATGTAACTGTGACCTCACCAAGGGGGTGGGGAAAGGGATTTTGAAATAGTCAAGCATCTGAAGAGAAAAATGCTTTTTATCTCTGGATTCCACAGGAGTGAGATCTTGGGCCTCTAGACTGAAACTAGGCACCTAGAAAGATAGAATTCAGCTGGAATTTTTAAGTATTTTGCAGGAGCTTTTTGTTCTGTAATTTTCCAATTATTTTGTGGACTAAGTATTGATGTTATATGTTCTCTATCTAGTATTTTATCTATTTTACACTTTTAGTAAACACTATTTTCCTTAAAATTCTGCCTGTACCTTCTCAGTTTCTTTTGCATGTGAATGCTGGAACAGTGTTTAATTCTGACAGCTGTTAAGAGCCCAAAAGGGTGTGTTACTATTTTGCTAAAAGAGAAGAATGTACCTAGTTCTCATACTGAGTCGTAAGGGTACATTTGGGGAACCTGGCTGGGTGCCACTGGGTAAAGGATTGTATTGCATTTCCCTGAAGAGAATACTGTATATATCTGAGCCTGTTAACTGGGTATGCTAGCATAAGGTTCACATTTGACCCCCAGGACTCGAAGCTAGTAGGTGATTCGGACCCAGAAACAGACAGGAGGGTTACCCTGTTTGTCTCCTGTTCACACTATTGCGCTTCGAGGTTGGCACTGTGGGAGCAGAGGGCCTGACCTTCGGAGCTCGTTTGTGACAGTAGGCACAGAACCTACTTTGGAAATAGACTCTGCAGGACTGCTGTGCCAAACCTGGCATCACTTCTGGACTGTGTATCCAGGCTGTAATACTTTGTAAAGGTGTGTACTGTCCTCTAGGTAGCTGCTTTACAGGTCTCCACTAATGGGACATCCCTGACAGCTGCTATGGTAGCAGCTGTGCCTCTTGTTGAATGAACCCTCAGCCCTGCTGGGGGCTCTTTTCCAGCTTTGGAATACCAAAACTGAATGCACTGAAATATCCAGCGAGAAATTTACTGTTTAGATGCTGGATTTCCTTTTCCCACATCCCCATAAGTCAGGAACAGCTGTTTTCTGTCCTGTTTGTGGTCCTTAGTAGCTGTCATGTAGTAGTTAAGTGCTCGTTTGACAACCAGACTACAGTCTGCACTCACCTGAACTAGAATGTTCAGTGAAAACGACTGGTAGAGTAATGGACTGGTTGAGATGGAAATCAGAAACCACCGTGGGAAGAAATTTCCTGTTTGTCTGTAGAACTACCGTATCTCTGTAGAATGAAATGTTGTCCTGATCAATGCACAGAGCTTGAAGTTCACTGATCCTTCTTGCAGAAGTTATTGCCACCAGGAAAACTGTTTTCCATGTGACATATTTCAAATGAGCAGATGCCATAGGCTCAAATGGGGGACCCATGAGCCTGGCTATACAAACATTCAAGGCCCAAGCTGGCACCGGTTCCCTATGAGGGGGGTGCACATGGGCCAGACCTTTGAAAAATCTCTTGAATATAGGATTTGATGCCAAGGAGGCACCCTTTCCAGCTGAAATGTAGGCACACACTGAAGCTAGGTGGACCTTTAGAGTAGTGGGCTGCAGGCCCAAAGAATGCAAATGAATAAGATAGTCCAGCAGTGCTGGGATCCCTGTCTTTGCTGATACATCACTGTTGGAACTGCAAACAGAAAACCTTTTCCATTTTAAAGCACATGTTTTCTTAGTAGATGGCTTTCTGTAACCCCTTAAAACATCCAAAACTTTGCCTGAGAGATGCAAGTCTACATACTCCAAGTCCTCAAGAGCCATACAGTGAGTCTGAGGGATCTGAGAGTTGGATACAGAATTCTCCCCTGATTGGTGGTTAAAAGGTTGTGCCTCCAAGGAAGGTGTATCAGTTTGGCTACAGACATGGAGAGCAGCAGAGAGTACCATGGTTGCCTGGGCCAGTCTGGTGCTATCGAGATCATTGATGTTGGTTGAGATCTGAGTTTGATCAAAACTCTGAGCACCAAAGGAAATGGAGGGAAGGCACACAGGTGCATGTCTGACCAATCCAAGGCCAGAGAGAGCATCCAGGGGGACTGTCCCCTGGGCTGATGGCCTGTAACAGAACTTTAGCAGCTGGTGGTTCTCGTGGGATGCAAACAGATTCATCTCTGGGGTTCCCCACCTTCTGAAAATCACTTCTACCACCTGTCTATTCGGGGCCCATTCATGATGGGCTTAGTTGATTCGACTCAGAGCATCTGCTAAGGTATTATCCTTGCCTGTCAGATGAATGGCCTGAAGGAAGACTCCTAGAGAGTAGGCCAGGCTCCATATCTTCATAGCTTTTGTGCAGAGAGGGCCAGAACTTGCACCTCCCTGCTTGTTTATGTAATACATTTGCAGTGGTATTGTCTGTTCTGATCTGTACCACCTACCCTGCAGTAATGGTGTGAAGGCCTTTATTGCCAACAACACTGCTCTGAGCTCCAGAAGGTTGATGTGTTGAAGAGACTCTGCACTTGACCATATACCATGAGAGGTATGATCCCCTAGATCAGCCCCCATCCTAGTAGTGATGCATCTGTTGTGAAAATCACTGATGGAGGCTCCTGCTGGAAAGGAACCCCTTCCCTTACGTTGGCTTCCTCTTTCCACCACTGGAGGGCTTGAAGTAACATTTTTGTTACTGGAATTAACTTTCAAAGAGGATCCCTTCTTTGGCATCAGTGAGCCCTGTGGTAGAACTGAATGCCTCTCATCTGTAATCTGGAACCCAGAACTATGCCTGTGGCTGCAGCCATGTGGCCCAGTAACTGAAGAAACTGCTTTGCAGTTTTTGGCTGTTCAGGCTGAAGGAGCTTGCCAACTGAACTATGTTTTCTTGCCCTGTCCAGACGTATGTAAGCCCTGCCCTCCAGGGTATTCAACTCTGCTCCTATGAACTGCAGAACCCGTGCAGGTAGAAAGACAGATTTTGTTTTAGATTTATCAGAAACCCTAGGGACTCCAAGAGGCTCTGGATGAGTTGTGAGTGTTCTCTTACCTGGTGTGGTGAATTTCCTACCACCAACCAGTCATCTAGATATGGGAATACTGAGACACCCAACCTTTGTAGGTGTGCCACCACTACTGCCAAGCACTTTGTGAACACTCCTGGGGCCGAAGGGAGGCCGAATGGCAGTGTTGAGAACTAGTAGTGACCCAAGGGGAGTCTGAACCGGAGATATTTTCTGAGACTCCCTTACGGGGATGTGGAAATAGGCATCTTTTAGGTCCAAGGATGCCAATCAATCTCCTTTCTGGACTGTTGGTAGAATCACCATTTTGAACTTTGGCTTTGTCAGATGTTTAACAGTCAGAGGTCTAGAACAGCCCACCACTCCCCATTTTTCCGTGTCATGAGAAAATGCCTTGAGTAAAAACCCTTTCCCTTCTGCTGTGGGGGAATAGGTTCCACTGCTTTTGACAGCGGCAGGTTTTTGAACATCCCTTTCCAATAGCTTCCTTTCTGCTATAGAAGCTGGCTTGAACACACTAAATCGTAGGTTTGGGAAGGATTTGAAGCTTAGGGACAAACCCTGACTCACTACTTCCAGGACTCACTTGTCTGTGGTGATGTTCTTCCAAGCCTGAAAGTAATGAGCCAGTCTGCCCCCTACTGGTAGTGGGAGGTGGCCTTGACAATGGAGTCATGGAGTCTGTTTTGCTTGGGGCCGAGCCTGGCTAGCCTGGGAACCGAGCCTGGATCCCCTTCTGCCCTTGCCCCTGAAGTACCCTGTTTGTTGAGGGTACTGCTGGTATTGTGGTATACTCTGGGCCTGGGAAAAGGGCCTACTCTAGGGAGATCTGCCCCTGCCTCCCCTTCCATAAGGCCTGGTGGAAGGAGATGGCTTTTCTTTAGTTGAGTTGCTCTTATAGGTGACTTTGTATTCCACCTTGTTCATGTAAGCCTCAGTCTTATCACCAAACAGAGAATTATTTTCTATGGGGAAATCCATAGCTTTATTTTGGGTTTCCTCAATGAGGTTTGTGACCCTGAGCCAAACAAACCTCCTCAGACATAAGAATTTGCTATCCATCTGGCAGCAGTGTCGTCTGAGTCAGCTGCCGTCTGGAACTGGTACTTAGCAGCCTCCAACCCACACCTGGCAGTCTCAGCCAAATCCTCTGAGAGGCCAGACTGGGCTTTCTTGGACATATCCAAAACAGATTGCCACAGTGACTTTTGGTACTGTGCTGCATATGCTTGATAGCTGGCCTAATTGCCAAGGAGGCAGACAGATACCCTGTTTTAGCCATGCTATCCATTTTCCTGGAGTCCTATTCCGGAGGGTGGGAGGCTAAAGGCACTTCTGCTCTGTCACAAGCTGTTGTTTGTATCACTCCTTGATGATCAGGATGGGTGAACAAAAATTCAGCACCCTCCCTGTCAAGTTGGTATCTCCTCTCCAACCTTTTATTTACAGGGGAGATAGAATGAGGAGTTTGCAGGATTTTAAATGAGTCTTTTGTGAAAAATTTATAGATAGGGAGCAAATGGAAATTACGTACTTACCGTAATTATTGATCTTCTTGGACAGTCTCCATCACTCATTCACATTTGTGGGATAGCGTCGGAGGCGCTAGGACCAAGCGGGAGCCTAAGTTTTCAGAAGGGTCGGTGCCAGAGAGAGGGCCACGCCTGCTGAGATAGCTCATGCCTATGTAGGCTATTCGCTGCCGACTCTCCAACCTCAGTACCTTTCTCGACCGAGAGGAGGTGCAGCGTGACTAATGAGAATAACTCATCTCTGAGTTTCTGGGCCTGAGAGGGCCTAGATGGCCTTTGCAAGAAAGGCTGAAGAATAATGTCCTCACAGTCCCAACCATAGGACCGTGAAGACCAGGAAAGAAAAACAAGTGAACCCAGGGATGGTGGGTGGCGTGTGAATGAAGATGGAGACTGTCCAAGAAGATCAATAATTACGGTAAGTAGGTAATTTCCATATCTTCCTGGACTAAGTCTCCATCACTCATTCACACTTGTGGGAGAGTACTAAGCTAAAACCAACAACCCTGAGTAGGGTGGTAGGAGATAGGGTTCACTCAGAAAGGACGGCCAAGGACTGTCCTGCTAATAAAAAGAGCCGTCTTGTAAAGAGCATCTAGAACATAGTGTTTACAAGATAAGCGCTCGAGTTGTAACTCACCACTTTACAGACGACTGCAATGGGGACAAAATGAAAGTCTGCCAGGAAACCACAACCACTTTAGGAGAGTGGTAAGAATCTGGCCTCACAATTTGGTCTAGGACCAAAAGTAATAGTGTCAAAGATAGTACTAATGTAATGTAAAGGAACCTCAGGAACTGAAATAGTTGGAGGTAAAGTCTACTGGTTCAGGGCAGACCGGAAAGTGCAGATGGGAACCCCCACTATCCAGTATGGTTGACCTGTAAACAACAGGTTCAGAAGCACTTGAACCCCTTACTTGGTGAGCAAGGGGGTCCAGGTGGGGTTAGTCCATCAAGGAGAATGGTCTCCACTTAGTCACAGGATCTTCCTGATGGAAGGCCAAGCACGACTTAGAAGCCTCTCGTGGTGGTCTAGTAAAACCAGATCCTACCCACTGTATATTACAAGAGGAATAATTCTGCCCCTTTGTGTACAACTGTAGCAGCAGTCTCTGAACTCAGGGAAGAAAGGAAAAAGGTGTGAATATTTGAGAAGCTTCCTCAGAAATAGGGACCTACTTGACCATCCATCAAGAAGGAGAAAATCGCCTGTTAAATTAAGCAAGCAAGGAAGCATGAAACTGAGTTCTGACTCTGTGGATAGTCGCTTCTGCTGCTGTAAGGCTCTGTTCAAGAGAAGAAAGCCTGATAAAAAGAATAGGAATTAACAGACTGGGCAGTCGCCTAGGTCTAGAAAATGTCTCTGAATGAGAAATCTCTCAGAGAAAGAGATGACCAATATCGCTGGATCGGACTCCGTAGAGGAAGAAAATCAGGTACTCTTTACCAGATCCGGAGACGAGCGCCTCAGGGGCTGAGAAGGAATCTGACCAGATTCTCCCAAAAAAGGGGGGCAGAGTAATTTCGGCTAGGCCATGTGCTGTGATAAAAACCATATGATATAAATATTTTTTTTTTTTTTTTAGTCCGAGCCAAGAAGGCCTTCAGGCTGCTATTTTGAGGATTGTCTTGATACAAAAAGACGAAGATGTTCTCCATCTGAGTGTGGAAAGAGCCTGAGTGTCCATACTGAAATCATGACCGGACTAACAATCACAGCTGGAGAGAAGTTAACCACCTGTGCCGAAGAAGCCACCGAAGAGGCAATATCACAAGGGGGCTATATACCCCTATCAAAGGAGCGGAAGAGTAAGAGCGGCTCCTGACCATTAAATTAAAATGTTCCACAGAGTATAACTGTCTTGACGATTGAAAAAGTCTAGGCGCAGAAGAGTATGGTCCACGGACGCAGTGTGAAATACTACAGTGGACCCCGTTACTGAGGAACTACTGAAAGGATTTTCCATCATGGACTCTGAAGATAGAGATGACGCGCCCTCCAGTATATAAAATGAGCTGTCCGCTGCGTTACTGACCAGAAGGACAGGGAAAGACTCATCTAGATGCACTTCTACCCCAGAAGGACCTCCAATAGAGGTCTAGGTCAGAGCCACTAGAGACTCTGCCATCAGGACGATGTCGAGGAGCTTGGTACCACGTAGGGAGCAGAGAAAGTGCTGAGCAGAATGAGATTCCGCTGGCAGAACGGTACAGCAGAGTTCCATAGCAGAAAACCGCTGGATGACACAAGATCCCACATACACCACCACTCACTAAAATGTGTGGAAAAAATAATCTGCAGAACAGGAGTTCATTCTGCGGTAAACATCCCTCCACAAGTTCTGTGGAAATGAGTCTGAAAGGAAAAATGTGTCAGTAATTCTGCCATACAGCACCCACTAGCACCCATGTGGCATCAGCAGCACTCGTGGCACAGAAGGGCACCAAACAGTGCCTATGCCAACTTGGGCGATACCCAAGGGCAGCCATGACAGTATCCGCAGGTACTCCCGGCACCCATGTAGCAATGGCACTGAGGGCACCTCCGATGCCCATGGCACCAATGACACCCATGGCAAGAATGGCACCTGAGGGCACCAATGGCACCTGAGGGCACCAGCCCATGGCACCCACGGGTGTCAACCCGGTACCCAAGGCACCAGTGGCACCCATAGCACCTGAAGCATCCATGAAACCCATGGGAGCCCACAGCATCACCCGCGGCACCCACGGGTGTTCCCAGTGCCATCCCTGGCACCCATGGCAGCCGCAGGTGCCAGGCGCCGCCCGCGGGAGCACTGCACCACCCGCGGGTGCACGGCACCACCTGAAGGCACCACCCGCGGGTGCACGGCACTACTGATGGCGCCGACAACCAGTGGCAGCAAAGAGAGCACCCACGGTGCTGCACAGAGTGACGGTGCCGACCGACGGCGCCGAGCAAGGTGCCGACCATGGCCCCGAGCCACGGCGCCAAGGCACCGAGCCAAGGCTCCGAGGCATGGCGCCGACCATGGCTCTGAGCCACGGTGCCGACCAAGGCACTGAGCCATGGCTCCAAGGCACAGCGCCAACCAAGGCACCGAGCCATAGCTCCGAGGCACGGCGCCAACCACGGCTCCGAGCCACGGCGCCGACCAAGGCACCAAGCCATGGCTCCGAGGCATGGCACCGACCATAGCTCTGAGCCATGACTCGAGGCAGTGATGCCGACCAAGGCACAGACCATCAGCGCGAACACGGCGCCCGGACGCTCTCAGGAAATCCTGAAAGGGGGAGAAGGAAAAAGGTGGTGCCCGTGCCGGCTCCTGCATATAAAAGGGAGAGGGGGGTAGGCATGAGGGGTCGACACGATGGCAAAGGCACCCAGAGGGCACCTCACCATACGTGATCCAATCAACCCGGCTCCGGTCCAACGGCTCCGAGGCCCAGAGGTCCCAAAATCAGGAACAGAGCTAGGAAAACTGGAAAGTTGAACCCTCTGCTCCATAGGAGCGACCCAAAGGTGAAACTGCTCACCAGAGCTCCAGCGAGGACAGAGATGGAGCTCGGAGTCGAGAAAGCAGCCGTTAGGAGCGGGGCAAGAGGAACCCACCAAAGTTGGTTCAGGCCCATCGCCCCTCCAGACGAACATTCCTCGTGCAGACATACCAACGGGCAACCTCGAGCGGCACTGATTCCTCTTCCCAAACGAGGAAGAGGAGCTCGAGGTCAAGCAGAGCCGGATCACCGGAACCGTTAGATTTGTGCTCGGAGGCTGTCCTCTCCCCTCGCTCGAGCACAGGACTGTCCGCAGTCAGATCCCCCCTGTTAATTAAGGGCGGCGGACTGGACACAGCTCCTCTGCCATAAAAACTTTCAAACGAAGTCCTACCGTCACCGCTACCATCTAAGGACGACTCCGTTGATGGCAGGAAAGAATTTCTTTTTCTTCTTCTTCACAATCTTCTTCTTCTTTGTAAAATAATAAATTACTACTTTAAAATATTAAAACATTAAGAGCTGTTGTCATATAGACGAAAACTTCGACTCCGGTAGACGAGTGACGTTGACATCCAAGCGCACTTGACGGCGGGAGAAAAAGAACTGAGGCGGTTGGAGGGTCGACGCCGAGATATCCTACACAGGCGTGAGCTAGTCTCGCGGTGCCGCAAGTGCGTGGCCCTGTCTCGGCACCGACCCTTCTGAAAACTTCAGGCTCCTGCTTGGTCTTAGCACCTCCGGTGCTATCCCACAAGTGTGAATGAGTGATGGAGACTTAGTCCAGGAAGATCAGCTTTTTAGTAGGTGTGAGCCCCATCATTTCAAGGTACTCAGCCTCCATCATTTTCTACAGCCTCACTGTGAGGTCCAAAGCATCTACCATTTTTCTGACAAAAGAAAAATGAGATGAAAAATCTTCTGTTGTTCTAGGAGGGGAACCATACTCCTGTTCAGGGGAGACTTCTGGTTCAATACCTTCCTCCTCCTCATAGTCCTCAACCTCTAAGCGATCATGGGTTGAGGGCTGTGCAAGAAGTGGTGGCTTGCTTAGAAAGGGTTTGTCCCTGAATAGGGGGGACAGGGACTGGTGCAAACCCCTGTAATGCTTGACCTTCACCTTGAGCAATTTACTCAGGTGAAGGCATTACCACAGACTCAGTTGAAGTCCCCTTAGGCCGACTGGCAGGTGGTTAAATATGTTTGTTCTTTTTGGATTTTTTTCAAAGGAACCGGGGAGTTAGCCAGTTCTGCAGATCTCTTGCCTTATGCACGCTTATCAGGGGTGGTATGATCAGTATCTGCGGTTTCACCCGCTTGTTTGGAGGGTGTAGGCTGATCAGAGCCCATGGAACTCTTTTGTAATGTTTTTTGTAACCTTTCCAAATGATTTTCCACTGTTTTAGGAGGAACATTTTTACAAATGTCACATTCTGCAGAAAAATGGTCCTGGCCAAGGCAGACAACACAGAAGGAGTGTTTGTCAGCTTTGGCAAAGACTTCCCCACACTGGGTACAACTTTTGAAACCAGGTTCACCGGTTTTCTTCTTTGGTTTATCTGGCATAGTGTAAACCAGTAAAAAAAAAAAGAAGAAACAGCAGTAAAGATTTTTAAATTTAAAGAGTTTCTTGTGATTTGCAGTTGGTTCTGCAATCGATAAAAGTTCCGAAAGGAACCAAGAACCGGTGCCTTATGAATCGAGGTTATCGGTTAACTTTTCACAACTTAGCGGTAAATTTTAAAATAAGTATTAAAAATAAATAACCTGACTAACTGGAGTTTTACTTCCAAAAAACTCTAGAATTGACACTAAAGCTCGGTTCTTCCCCAGTTATCCCGAACCGGGGAAATCAAGAAAATAATACAAAAAAACTGTAAACTAACTTTGCAGTTGACAATTTAACAAAAGATAAAGGCAGCAAATTAAAAAATTTGATAAAGATACTCAAGTTTTTGGAATTCAGCATGACAGGAACGACTGATGAGGACATTACTTTGAGGCGTCTGTACTTGTCAGGCGGAGAATGAAATCTGAAGCAGTAGAACACTGGCAGTTGATAAGAGCAGCATTTGAAAATTAGCATGAGCCAATGATGATTTCATCATTAGCATACATTCTACTCTTAATGAGATAATTGCAAGAGTTATGAATATTGGAGAATTCCTGAGGTGAGAACCAATGAACTAGCATGTAAGAAGAAAAAAGCACCAACCAAACACTGTAAATACAAAATAGTGCAGGTAGCAAAAAATATTTTATTTTTTACTCACACATCTTGCATTCCAGGTGCAGCAATACAAAGATAAAAAGGCTACCCAGTATAAACCTAACAGCGCTTTGCATATAAAGTGATTTTACAAGGGTTAGCAGCTTATAGACTGATGTGCCAATTTAGGCAAGGCAAGGCAAATTTTATTTCTACGGCATCCAAACCCTGGGGCTCTGGGTGCCTCACGCAGGAAACAGGTCAAATAAAAATACAAAATTCTATAAAACCATATATAAACACATACATTTTTAAAACAGTAATTCTATCTCAGAATATATAAAACCATTGGTGGTCGGTGCATTCAGGCATCATTGCCAGGGAAAGCCAATGAAAACAGATATGCCTATAACCCCTTTTTAAAGGACTTGACCGTTGGGGCCCCCTTGATAGCAGATGGAAAAGTATTCCATAGGGCTGGCCCAGTGACACTAAAAGCACCATCACCAGATGTCTTAAGTCTGACCCTGGGAACATCAAGGAGGTCCCTGGTCACAGACTGAAGGGACTGGACTGAGGTGACAGGTGTGAGGAGATCAGCCAGATAGCCAGGTCCCAGCCCGTATTTAATATCACTTACAGTTGTCATCATGGGGCATTATCTCCGATGTTAGTTTTTGAACTGGATTGTATTTCGTCTCCTCCTCCTTGTTGACATCTGGCATTGGGACAAGAGGAGAGAGTTCCTTATGGGGAACTGACATCGACGGCAAAGGTGTCGACGGAGGAGGTCAATGTTTGATTTTTGTCAACAGAGCTGAATCAACAGGCAGTATCAATGACAATGTTGACTGACTACCAGGCCGGTCACAGCACAAGCACTGACAGCAGAGCCTGAGGCAACAGTTGAGAAAATAATGCAGACTTTGTGTCTGTAACAACAGCTAGGTCAACTACCCCACAGGCGGCCTCGATTACCAAACTGTCAATGGGGCAGTGCAAAATCACTGTATCGACTACCCTGACAGTGGCATGTCAGAGATGTTTGGTGGTGGTGGTGGTGGGGGGGGGGGCTGCAGAAGAACCAGAGTTTTTTGTCTGGGTCCTGTCTTTTGACTTGCATCGGTCCTTTTCTTTCAAAGGAGATCAGAAACAGACAACAGCATTCTCCAATCTATGGATCCTTGTGCTTCTTTTCAGAATGACAGTGCTTTTTTTTTTTTTTTGCCGATTCAAAAGCTTTTTTGTTTTATTTTTCCTTTTGTCTAGGCAGAGCAAGATCCAATGTAGTTGCTGAAGTTTTCGGAGAGCGGCAGGATGAAGGCAAACTGGTGTTGGCAGAAGATGCAAGAACAAATTGGAGTAGCATCCAGTAATGCACGCTACTCATCTTCCATTGTGTTAACTTTAAGGAAGGTCTCGAAAGCCTTCCGATTATGTCTCCTAATGGCATGGTTGAAGCCTTGGCAAATGTTATAGGCCTTAATGTTGTGTGCTAGGCCCAAAAACACAAACGCACAAGGAGTGAGCAGCATCCTTGTATATCTTAACTGAACTGCAACAATTCACTGGCATCAAAAACACTGACTTCAGATTGAAGCGCCAAAACAAAATATGAAATTAGCAGTAGTTACCATGGCGAATTTCGACGTTCCTCTTGCAAAGATCTGATGAGTGGCTGATGGCGGAAGAAAAGAACTGAAGCATGATGGAGCCTCCCACATTCTACAGGTGGCAAAGGGGCACATTGATGTGGACTGTAACAGCTAGCAAAAGCTTCCTGGTGGTCCAGATGTTAATGGCTTATGGTTCCAATGGTGTGGCTCAATGGAAGGAAATGTCCTTGAAGATCAGCAAGTACATAGAGGATAATGTATGGTCTTTGGTTAATAACCATGCTTTAAACATTCGAGAGGTTGCCATGATGTCATGGTAAACCTTGAGACCATAGCTCGAGAGGTATTTAGATGTCATGGCAACCTCGAGAAGGGAGGAGAGGAGGCATTGTGTGTCACCCTGGAGACTGGAAATGACTCCTCAATCCGCACAGGGTTTGTATAATACCCCCATCTCAGGGGGAGGAAATGGACAAGGAAATGATAGAAGGCATCCTTGGGATGGCAGAGAAAGGTGAGATATTGCTGATGGGGGACCTGAATATGCCAAATGTTAACTGGAGGCTCCTTTGCTGCAGCCACATCCAAGAGCAGAGCCATTCTCGATGCCCAACGGGGGGATGACTCAGACAGCTAGTTTTGGAACCCACTCAGGAGGGAGCAATCTTAGACCTGGTACTCTCAGATGGAGAAGGAGAGAGGATCTCTGATCTTGAAGTGGGTAGCCATCTGGGACCACCAAACAGAGTGGTTCAGGATAAACTTAGCTGTAGAGTCAAGCCACACAAAAGTGAAGGTACTGGACTTCAGGAGGACTGATTTTGTCAAAATGGCAGAGTGCCTCAGAAAAGCACTAGCAAACAGGCAAGAAGGTAGGGTGGAGCAACAATGGGGAAACATCAAAACTGCCATTGCAGAGGCAACAAGCCTTTGTGTGAAGCAAATAAATCAAAACGAAAGAAGAAAAACACTATAGTTCTCAAAAGAAATGGCGGGGAAGGTAAGAGAGAAAAAGATAGCATTTAGGAAGTATAAGGAAACACAGAAGGAGCAGGACAGAGAACTGTACCAGTTAAAGCAGAAGGAAGCAGGGAAGGTAGTCAGAATAGCAAAGGCCCAAACTGAGGAAAAGATAGCCAACTTGGTTAAGAAGGGGGATAAAACCTTTTATGGGTACATTAGGGAGCAAAGAAAGATGAAGGCAGGGATACTGAGGCTGAATAAAGAGGAAGGTGGTTGGGCAGAGAGCAACAGTGAAAAAGCAGGGATACTGAACAAATATTTCTGCTCAGTATTCACAATGGAAAAGCAGGGGAGAGACCTAATTTAGTCAATAGAAGCAATCTGGATAGGGGGGTTGATATTAGTCCTTTCACAGAAGAAAGGGTTCTGAAAGAACTCTTAAAACTGAAGGTGGATAAAACAACGGGGCCTGACAGGATTCACCCCAGAATTCTAAAAGAACTAAGGGAAGAACTAGTAACACCACTGACTACCCTTTTTATTAAATCATGGGAGGATGGTGTGGTACCTGAGGACTGAAGAAGGGCGGATGTGATTCCCCTTCACAAAAGTGGGAGCAAGACAGAGGCAGGAAACTACAGACCTGTCAGTTTGACCTCAGTGGTAGGGAAAATGATGGAATCACTTCCGAAAGAAAGAATTGTTGAGTACCTAGAGGCCAGTGGGGCACAGGACCCAAGACAGCATGAATTCACAGCAGGAAGGTCATGTCAAACAAATCTAATTGATTTCTTTGACTGGGTGACCAAAGTAGTGGACCAGGGAGGTGCTGTGCACATGGCATACCTAGACTTTAGCAAGGCATTTGACACAGTCCCGCACAAAAGATTAATAAACAAATTAGCCAGCCTGGGAGTGGGTCCCAGGGTGGTAGCCTAGGTAAAACACTGGCTGAACAACAGGACACAGCGGGTAATAGTAAATGGAGTCCACAGTGAAGAAAGGAGGGTTACTAGTGGGGTACCGCAAGGTTCAGTACTGTGCCGGTCCTTTTTGATGTCTTTATAAAGTGACATTGCAGAGGGACTGGAGGGAAAGGTATGTCTCTTTGCAGATGACACAAAGATCTGCAACAGGGTTGATACACCAGGTGCGGTGGAAAGGATGAAAAGGGACTTGACAAGGTCGGTGGAATGGCCAAATGTATGGCAGCTTAGATTCAACGCAAAGAAGTGCAAAGTAATGCACCTGGGAAACAAAAACCCAGGGCAAGAGTACACAATGTGGGGTGGGATACTGACAACAAAAAATGGAAAGGGACCTGGGGGTAGTCATATCAGACAACCTAAAGGTGGGCCAGCAATGTGAGAAGGCAGTAAGGAGGGCTGGGGGATACTGGGATGCATAGGGAGAGGCATCACCAATAGAAAACAGGAAGTTTTTGGCCCTCTGTACAGACAGTTGGTAACACCACATCTGGAGTACTGTGTACAGTTCCGGAGACCCCATCTCAGCAAAGACAGACAGGGTGGAGGCTGTCCAGAGGAGGGCAACCAAAATGGTGCAGGGTCTGCATCAGAAGACATATGAAGAAAGACTAAAGGAGCTTAAGATGTATAACCTCGAAGAAAGGAGGGAGAAGGGGGACATGATAGAAACTTTCAAATACCTCAAGGGAATCAACAAAGTCCAACAGGGTAGCATCTTTCAAAAAAAGAGATGTGCAAGAACAAGGGGGCACAACTTGAAGATAGAGGGGGACGGCTCAGAGGTAATGTGAGGAAGTATTTCTTCACAGAGAGGGTTGTAGATGCATGGAACAGCCTTCCTGAGGAGGTCATAGAGTCAAAAACAGTGGGGATATTCAAGAATGCATGGGACAGACATAAGGCAATTCTAGTGCGGGGTAGGAGGAAGTAGGCTGTTGGTTAACTACAATCTGCAGCTTATCCATTAGGTAGGGAATGGGTAGACTAGGTGGGCCAAGCGGTCCTTCTCTGCCATCAAATTCCATGTTTCTATGTTTAAAGCCCATACATTATATTTTATAGTGTATGGAGTACCAAGATTGTGTAATCGTGAGCTATATTACTTTTCTGAGTAATTCTTACCTTAAGCAGCCATTAATCATGCTGGAAGTTTCGTCAACAATTTTTATTGTGTGTTCTTCGCAACACTATTCATTGGTACTGCCTGGCACAAACAATTAATTTAATGCCAACATTTTTCTCAAAGCGGAACATTAAATGGTGTGAGCATTCCGTTTTGCTATACCATTGATATGACATACTCAAGAAGGGTTAACAACAGAGTGATGTCATAACTATGGCATAACAAGGTTGTAATCTGCTTGATTTCAGTTAGTAATAAGGGCCCCTCATACATTATAAACAAATAATCAGCAGTGAAACAGTGTTAATAAGCTAATCAGTAGTCCAAGCTCCAGTCCCAAGGTGCAATCTTGATGGTGGGGAAAAAAGGAACTCAAGAAGTTGGGGCTGATGCCACAACTAATGGCACAGGCATGTGATTGTGTCAGGTGTTAGTGCCGTGCACGGTAAGGTCAGCCCCAAATGATTTACTCCTGCAAGGTCCTAACTCCTCCAGAACTATGACCAAAGAGTGTGGCTGAAGCGAGGAGTGGTCAACTTACATGCTCAAGGTCACACAGCAAGCCAGTGGCTGTGGTGGGATTCAAACCTGCAGACTGTAGTTCCTTAATTCTGTACTCTTAAACATGAGAATGCACTTCTAAAATTTATTTTTAGCTATGACGGATGAAAATAAAACTGGTTACTAATGTCAGCTGTATCCTAAAAATTTCAGTCTACAAAAATGAATAAATTAACTATACTTAGCCACATCCTAATGAAGCAGTGAGACTCCTTTCCCACATATACAACTCCCCCAGCACAATTTGCCCATGTTACCTTTCCTCCAGTTAACTTGGGTGATAGACTGAGGAACAAGGGGGAGTCATGAGGGGCTCTGTTTAGGCGTTAGGCTCTCACCTGTTTAATACGACGTATTTCCAGCTCCAGCTCAGCCTCTCGAGTCCTAGTATTGTACTCCTGCAGCCCAGAGCTGTTGGACCTGCCACGACGTTCTGCTTCCAACTTGAAAAGCTGTAGATGTTCCAGCTGTTTGCGCAGATCCTCAATTAGCTGCAGATGTATACAAACAATCCATAATCAGGGGCCTGCAGGTTACATACAAACAAACCAACCAACCCACCAGTCAGCAGTGTGCAGGTACATACAAACCAACCAACTAACCCACCAGTCAGGGATGAACAGGTACATGCAAACCAAGCAACTAACCCACCAGTGAGGGATGAGCAAGTACATACACAAGCCAACCAACTAACCTACCAGTCATAGATGAAAACGTATATGAAAACTTAATATATAACCAACCAGTCAGGGATGAGCAGGTACAGACAAATCAACCAACTAACCCATCAGTCAGGGATAAACAAGTACATGCAAACCAAGCAACTAACACATCAGCCAGGGATGGGTGGTACATACAAACAAACAAACCAACGAACTAACTAACCCGCCAGTCAGGGATGAACAGGTACACACAAACCAACCAACTAACCCACCAATCACGGATGAACAGATGCATACAAACCAACCAACTAACCCACCAGAATCAGGGATGAGCAGGTAAATACAAACCAACCAACCCACCAGTCAGAGGTGTACAGGTACATACAAACCACCCAACTAACCCATCAATCAGGGATGAACAGGTACATGCAAACCAAGCAACTAACTAACCCACCAGAATCAGGGATGAGCAGGTAAATACAAACCAACCAACTAACCCACCATTCAGGGATGAACAGCTACATGCAAACCAACCAACTAATCCACCAGAGTCATGGAAGAGCAGGTACATACAAACCAACTAACCCACCAGTCAGGGATGAACAGGCAAATGCAAACTAAGCAACTAGCTGGTTAGAGCAGTCAGGCAGAGGCACATCCCAGATCCTATTCCACTCAAGAACTCATATGCCACACTGGCAAACGAGGACAACCAAATAGAGGTACCCAGAGAAGTGGAAGGAAAGGATGTGGAGGTTAGCCAAGGAGGTGACCTCAGCGGGGAAAGCAGTGGACCCCAGAGGAGGAGGAAGCGAATCCTGGTGGGGGACTCCATCGTAAGAGGGATCCAGCTAGGAACACAGGAGGGGAGGACAGGGAGGTGAGGTGCCTACCAGGTGCTACGGCATGGAGGGATGGAAGGAAGATCCTGGGGATCACTGGGAAGGCAAGGCAGGAGGGTGAGCTGGATGTCATTATCCACCTAGGTATTAATGACCTGCCAAATGGGGAGCAGAAGAGTTTAGGAAACTGGGAGGGTCTCAAGAAGTAGCTACTTCTGTCACTTTCTGAAGTACTACCTGTGAGAGGCAAGGAGAGCATAGAGTGCATGCACCAGGAACTTTAACTCATGGTTGAAGAACTAGTGCTGTGAAGAAGGGTTTGGATTCATTGGTGACTGGGGACCCACCTGGAAAGATGGAGGTTTGTTCAAGCCTGACACCTGCATCCATCCTGGAGGGAATCAAGCACTCAATGATAAGTTTAAATGCTACATTGACAAGCATTAAACTAGCAAAGAGGGTGGCAGGCCAGCAAGGAGGGTACCTACTTGCTCACCCCCACAGCTAGCAGTGGAACCAGTGAACCAGAGGAGTGGCTATCTCTGCAAAGCAGTGTGCAAAAGATGGAGATTAGTGCCCACGAGGTGGATAAGCAGAAAAGGGGCAAAATTCAGCAGAAGGGCAGACAGCAAGGAGAACCAGGGTAAAATGACAACCAAGGAAGGGGCTGGAGTAGAACAGTGAAGCAGTCTAGGGAGGTCAAATCATGGAAAGCCATGTGTGCAAATGCCAGGAGCCTTAGCAACAAGATGGAAGATCTGGAGGCTGTCATGGTACAGTCAGACCTGGACATTGTGGCCATCACTGAAACCTGGTGTAATGATAACCATGACTGGGAGATGGCCATACCTGGCTACAGCATATTCAGAAGAAGAGACAGAGCAGGCAGGAAGGGAGGAGGAGTGGCACTGTATGTGAAAAATGACATAAGGGCCACAGAGATCCAGGAGGAACAAAATGGGGAGAGATACTGTGGGTTAAGCTGGAAAGGAAAATGGGGACAGCCATCCGCACAGGTGTGGTCTATAGACCACCAGCCCAGGAGGAAGAAACAGATAGGGTTGATGCTGTGCCATCCAAAGGATGGCAGACAAGGTGAGGTAGTACTGGTTGGAGACTTCAGTATTCAGGCGTGGACTGGAGCATCCCAGCAGCAGCATCAACTAGGAGCAGATTTATCCTGGACTCTTCAGGGTGCCTTCCTCAAGCAACTGGTCATGGAACCAACTCGGCAGAAGGCAATACTGGACCTTGTGCTCACAAACAGGGACAGTGTGATGGGGGTAACAGTGGGGGAGCACCTGGGTAACAGTGACCACCGGTCATTGTGGTTTGAAATCACAGAAAGAGCAGAACCAAACCACACAAAAACACGTATCCTGGATTTTAGGGGGGCAGACTTTGGGAAAATGGGGAGATACTTAAAAGAGGCATTAAGCGGAATGGGACAGGAATCAGGGTTGAGGAACAGTGGGCAGTGTTTAAATGGGGATTACAAGAACAACAGAATTATGCATTAAGCAGGTTAGCAAGAGGAAAAGGAAGAGGAGACCATTATGGTTTTCCAAAGAGGTAGCAAGAAAGTGAAAGCCAAAAGATTGCATTCAGGCAATACAAAGACACAGGCAGAAGGGATAGGGAGAAGTACCAGGAGAAGCAAAGGGAGGCAGGAGGTCAGTAAGGAAGCCAAAGCTCAGACAGAAGAACACATTGCAAAATCAGTGGGTAGAGGGACAAAACCTTTACAGGTACATAAGTGAAAAAGAAAGACAAAGGGAGGGATAGTGAGACTGAAGGGGAGGATGGGAGCAGCGTGAGGATGACAACAGTAAAGCTGACATATTGAACAGGTATTTCTGCTCAGTCTTTACTGAGGAAGAGGGGGTAATGGGTCTGAAGGGAGTACAAGGGTGAGAATGGTGCAGAAATGGACACAAGTCCCTTTCACGAGAAAGGGTCCTGAAGGAACTGGAAGTAATAAGAGTTGATAAAGCAATGGGGCCAGACGGGTGCACCCCAGGGTCCTTAAAGAACTAAGAGAGTGGTGGCTGAACCTCTGGCTATCCTGTTTAGCCGATCACTGGAAACAGGAGAGTACCCAAAGACTGGAGGACAGCAGATGTAGTCCCCTTATACAAAAGTGGGAACAAAGAGGAAGCAGGGAACTACAGACCAGTCAGCCTCACTTCGGTAGTGGGGAAGATCATGGAAGCACTACTGAAGGAGAGACTGATGGAACATCTGGTTGTCAATGGACTACAGGACCCAAGGCAGCATGGTTTCACCAGGGGGAGGTCATGTCAGACCAACCTCGTTGAATTTTTTGACTGGGTGACTAGGGAGGTGGATCAGGGGAGGGCAGTGGACATGGCCTATCTGGACTTCAGCAAGGCCTTTGACACTGTGCCACATAGAAGACTATTACACAAACTGGGGAATATGGGTGTGGGCAGGACAGTAGTGTGGTGGGTAGGTAACTGGCTGGGTGGCAGGACACAGAGGGTGGTGGTAAATGGCTGTCACTCCACAGAGGGAAGAGTGACCAGTGGGGTACCACAGGGATCAGTGCTGGGACCGGTCCTATTCAACATTTTCATCAGTGACATTGCGCGGGATCTAGAAGGCAGAATTTCACTGTTCGCTGATGACACAAGCTCTGTAACAGAGTAGACACACCAGAGGGTGTAGACAGAATGAGAAGCAACCTGCAGAAACTTGAAGAATGGTCAAGGTTTGGCAGTTGAAATTCAATGCAAAGAAGTGCAAGATAATGCACATGGGGCACAAAAACCCTGGCACAATATATCAGTTGGGGGTGAGGATATAATGCACCAAGCAGGAAGGGATCTTGGGGTTGTCATCTCTGATGACCTCAAGGTAGGAAACAGTGTGACAAGGCAGCAGGTAAAGCAAATAGGATGCTGGGATGTATAGGCAGGGGCATCACCAGCAGGAAAAGGGAGGTCATAATTCCTGTATACAAGACACTAGTGAGGCCCCACCTGGAGTACAGTGTACAGTTCTGGAGACCATACCTACGTAAGGACATAGACAGGCAGAGAAGGTTCAGAGGAGGGCAACAAAGATGGTGCATGGATTGCATCACAAGTCCTATGAAGACAGGCTGAAGGAACTGAACATGCACTCCCTGGAGGAGAGGAGGAGAGAGGGATATGATAGAGACATACAAGTATCTTACAGGGAGGAACAGGGTGCAGGAAAACACTATTTTTAAGCGAAAAAGATGTTCCAGGACTAGAGGCATGGGATGAAGTTGGAGGAGGACGATTCAGAGGAAACATGAGAAAGAATTTCTTCACAGAACGGGTGGTGGACAAGTGGAACACCCTGCCAGAGGAAGTGGTGGGGGCTGAAACAATCACGGGATTTACGAATGCATGGGATAGACATAAAGGAATTCTAGAGGTCAGGGGTAAGGGGCAACAGACTTCTAGGAAAGCAAACTGAACTTACAAGCTCAAATGGGCAGACTGGGTGGGCCATAGGCCCTTATCTGCCGACACTGTCTATGTATCTATGTATCTATGTATCTAACCCACCAGAGTCAGGGAAAAGCAGGTACAAATAACCCAACTAACCTACCAGTCATGGGCCTGCAGGTACACTCAAACAAACCAAACCACCAGAATCAGGGACACGCTGGTATAAAATGAACTAACTGACCGGTCAAGGATGAGCACGTAAATACAAACCAGTCAGGGATGAACAGGTACATACAAACCAACTAACTAAACCACCAGAATCAGGGTCAAAAAGGTAAATACGAACCAAGCAACTAACCCACCAGTCAGGGATAAATAGCTACATGCAAACCAAGCAACTAACCCACCAGTGTCAGGGAAAAGTAGGTACATATAAACCAACTAACCCACCAGTCAGGGATGAGCAGGTAAACACAAACCAACCAACTAACCCACCAGTCAGGGATGAACAGGTACATGAAAATCAACCAACTAACCCATCAGTCAGGGATGAACAGGTACACGTAAACCAAGCAACCAACCCACCAGAGCCAGGGACAAGCAGGTACATACAAACCAACCAACTAACCCACCAGAGTCAGAAGGCCATCCAAACAAAAACAAAGTCACACTCACATTCCTAAAGGTGTGGATGAACTTCCAACTACATGATCGTGCTATGACTCAGTACCAACAAGAACAAAAACCGGTGTGCACTCTAGCTTGGTGAAAGTAAAAAAAAAAATTATAATAATAATAATAAAGTTACAGAAAAGCTCACCAGATATCATTACCTATGTGTGGAACAAGCACCTCTATGTAGTGCCTCGCCTGATAAAGCCTCCTGTGAAAGGCACTATGTAGGAGTGCTTGTTCTATCAGTAGTGGTGTCTGGTGAGCTTTTCAACAAATATATTATTTCCACTTTTACCACGCTTAGTGCACTAGTTTTATCTTTGTGAGAGTCTAGAGCCTGCAGGTACACAGAAACAGACTACCCTATCAGTTAGGGGTTTTAGGAAAATACAAGCCAGCCAGCTAACCAACCCAACCCAAATCACCCAATCATCAGGAGCCTACAAGTACATATAAACAAACCAACCCACCAGTAAGGCGCCTGCAAGTACATACAGATTAATTCAGACCCACTTGAGTCAGGAGGTACTACACACAGTATAAACAACCCACCATTCAGCAACCTGTCGGTACCAACTAACCAACCACCCCAACCAACATTCCAGGGTTACCCACCAAATGACCGCCATCCAACCAACCCACCCACCAGTCATGAGCCTGCAGATACACTCAAACCAACCAAACCACCAGAATCAGGGACACGCTGGTACATAACGAACTAACTGACCAGTCAAGGATGAGCACGTAAATACAAACCAGTCAGGGATGAACAGGTACATACAAACCAACTAACTAAACCACCAGAATCAGGGTCAAAAAGGTAAATACAAACCAAGCAACTAACCCACCAGTCAGGGATAAATAGCTACATGCAAACCAAGCAACTAACCCACCAGTGTCAGGGAAAAGTAGGTACATACAAACCAACTAACCCACCAGTCAGGGATGAGCAGGTAACACAAACCAACCAACTAACCCACCAGTCAGGGATGAACAGGTACATGAAAATCAACCAACTAACCCACCAGTCAGGGATGAACAGGTACACGTAAACCAAGCAACCAACCCACCAGAGCCAGGGACAAGCAGGTACATACAAACCAACCAACTAACCCACCAGAGTCAGAAGGCCATCCAAACAAAAACAAAGTCACACTCACATTCCTAAAGGTGTGGATGAACTTCCAACTACATGATCGTGCTATGACTCAGTACCAACAAGAACAAAAACCGGTGTGCACTCTAGCTTGGTGAAAGTAAAAAAAATAAAAATTATAATAATAATAATAAAGTTACAGAAAAAGCTCACCAGATATCATTACCTATGTGTGGAACAAGCACCTCTATGTAGTGCCTCGCCCTGATAAAGCCTCCTGTGAAAGGCACTATGTAGGAGTGCTTGTTCTGTGTATCAGTAGTGGTGTTTTCAATAAATATATTATTTCCACTTTTACCACGCTAGTGCACTAGTTTTTAATCTTTTTTGAGAGTCTAGAGCCTGCAGGTACACAGAAACAGACTACCCTATCAGTTAGGGGTTTTTAGGAAAATACAAGCCAGCCAGCTAACCAACCCAACCCAAATCACCCAATCATCAGGAGCCTACAAGTACATATAAACAAACCAACCCACCAGTAAGACGCCTGCAAGTACATACAGATTAATTCAGACCCACTTGAGTCAGGAGGTACTACACACAGTATAAACAACCCACCATTCAGCAACCTGTCGGTACCAACTAACCAACCACCCCAACCAACATTCCAGGGTTACCCACCAAATGACCGCCATCCAACCAACCCACCCACCAGTCATGAGCCTGCAGATACACTCAAACCAACCAAACCACCAGAATCAGGGACACGCTGGTACATACGAACTAACTGACCAGTCAAGGATGAGCACGTAAACACAAACCAGTCAGGGATGAACAGGTACATACAAACCAACTAACTAAACCACCAGAATCAGGGTCAAAAAGGTAAATACAAACCAAGCAACTAACCCACCAGTCAGGGATAAATAGCTACATGCAAACCAAGCAACTAACCCACCAGTGTCAGGGAAAAGTAGGTACATACAAACCAACTAACCCACCAGTCAGGGATGAGCAGGTAAACACAAACCAACCAACTAACCCACCAGTCAGGGATGAACAGGTACATGAAAATCAACCAACTAACCCATCAGTCAGGGATGAACAGGTACACGTAAACCAAGCAACCAACCCACCAGAGCCAGGGACAAGCAGGTACATACAAACCAACCAACTAACCCACCAGAGTCAGAAGGCCATCCAAACAAAAACAAAGTCACACTCACATTCCTAAAGGTGTGGATGAACTTCCAACTACATGATCGTGCTATGACTCAGTACCAACAAGAACAAAAACCGGTGTGCACTCTAGCTTGGTGAAAGTAAAAAAAAAATTAAAATTATAATAATAATAATAAAGTTACAGAAAAAGCTCACCAGATATCATTACCTATGTGTGGAACAAGCACCTCTATGTAGTGCCTCGCCCTGATAAAGCCTCCTGTGAAAGGCACTATGTAGGAGTGCTTGTTCTGTGTATCAGTAGTGGTGTCTGGTGAGCTTTTTCAATAAATATATTATTTCCACTTTTACCATGCTAGTGCACTAGTTTTTATCTTTTTTGAGAGTTTAGAGCCTGCAGGTACACAGAAACAGACTACCCTATCAGTTAGGGGTTTTTAGGAAAATACAAGCCAGCCAGCTAACCAACCCAACCCAAATCACCCAATCATCAGGAGCCTACAAGTACATATAAACAAACCAACCCATCAGTAAGACGCCTGCAAGTACATACAGATTAATTCAGACCCACTTGAGTCAGGAGGTACTACACACAGTATAAACAACCCACCATTCAGGAACCTGTCGGTACCAACTAACCAACCACCCCAACCAACATTCCAGGGTTACCCACCAAACGACCAGCCATCCAACCAACCCACCCACCAGTCATGAGCCTGCAGATACACTCAAACCAACCAAACCACCAGAATCAGGGACACACTGGTACATAATGAACTAACTGACCAGTCAAGGATGAGCACGTAAATACAAACCAGTCAGGGATGAACAGGTACATACAAACCAACTAACTAAACCACCAGAATCAGGGTCAAAAAGGTAAATACGAACCAAGCAACTAACCCACCAGTCAGGGATAAATAGCTACATGCAAACCAAGCAACTAACCCACCAGTGTCAGGGAAAAGTAGGTACATATAAACCAACTAACCCACCAGTCAGGGATGAGCAGGTAAACACAAACCAACCAACTAACCCACCAGTCAGGGATGAACAGGTACATGAAAATCAACCAACTAACCCACCAGTCAGGGATGAACAGGTACACGTAAACCAAGCAACCAACCCACCAGAGCCAGGGACAAGCAGGTACATACAAACCAACCAACTAACCCACCAGAGTCAGAAGGCATCCAAACAAAAACAAAGTCACACTCACATTCCTAAAGGTGTGGATGAACTTCCAACTACATGATCGTATGACTCAGTACCAACAAGAACAAAAACCGGTGTGCACTCTAGCTTGGTGAAAGTAAAAAAAAAAAAATTATAATAATAATAATAAAGTTACAGAAAAAGCTCACCAGATATCATTACCTATGTGTGGAACAAGCACCTCTATGTAGTGCCTCGCCCTGATAAAGCCTCCTGTGAAAGGCACTATGTAGGAGTGCTTGTTCTGTGTATCAGTAGTGGTGTCTGGTGAGCTTTTTCAATAAATATATTATTTCCACTTTTACCACGCTAGTGCACTAGTTTTTATCTTTTGTGAGAGTCTAGAGCCTGCAGGTACACAGAAACAGACTACCCTATCAGTTAGGGGTTTTTAGGAAAATACAAGCCAGCCAGCTAACCAACCCAACCCAAATCACCCAATCATCAGGAGCCTACAAGTACATATAAACAAACCAACCCACCAGTAAGACGCCTGCAAGTACATACAGATTAATTCAGACCCACTTGAGTCAGGAGGTACTACACACAGTATAAACAACCCACCATTCAGGAACCTGTCGGTACCAACTAACCAACCACCCCAACCAACATTCCAGGGTTACCCACCAAACGACCGGCCATCCAACCAACCCACCCACCAGTCATGAGCCTGCAGATACACATAAACCAACCAATCTACCACTCAGGGGCCCGCAGGTACATAGAAACCAACCCAATCAACCAACCAATCAACCCGTCCTCCACTAGTTAAAGGCCTGCAGGTACATAAAAGTGTAAGTGGCCTTCGGATACACACATACCAACTAACAAACCCCACAGAGTCAGGAGGCCTGCAGGTGCATACATACCAACCAGCCAACCAAACAGCCAACTAACCAGGTGCCTGTATGCGCATTTCATACAAGTAACTGGCCAGAAATTAAAATTACATACCTACCATAATTCTTGATCTTCTCTTGTATCTTCACCACTCATTACTGCTCGGGTGTAAGCCGTAGAAGCGCACCCACTACAGGAGGTTTTTTTTGGGGGGGGAAGGAGTCGGCGCGCCCCCAAGAGTGACGCATCGCGATGCGCGAGAGGCAGTGTTAGGTGCCATAGACTCCTCTTCCATCCCAGTTCTGTTAGCCAGAGAGGTGAGATAAAGGCAAGAGAAAAAGAGAGAGGCAAGAGAGCCGAGGGATAGAAAAAAGGAAAAGAAAGGAAAGGATATAAACTGAAAAATGAATAAGCCGGTAGAGGACAGCAAAAGAATGGCTACCTAAAGGGGCACAGGGCCTCACTGCTGGGGCGGCTCCAAGGGAGGAAAGATAAAGGCAAGAAAGAAGAAGGAAGAGGAGAGGAAAGGAGAAAAAGAGGATGTTGGGTGGGGAGAACTCTGCCAATTCAGAGACTGGTTTTGGGCTTATAAGCTTGGAACCAAAAACTAGGGAACAAAGCTCCCACTGGATAAAATTTGAGAAAAGGTTCAACTGAGCCACTTAGACAGCTTGAATACAAAAGGCAGATTCTCTACACCTCCCACCATCCCCAGCCCTTTTAAACTCTAGCAGAGAACTCACAGATTGCTAAAGCAGAATATCTGTTTTGAAAGGAAAGTGCCCAACTAGGCAGGGGAAAGGAGCCTATTTAGCACTTTGTTAAGTGCTAACACAGATGTGTTTTTGGGGGCTGAAGCCCTACAGAGGGCACCCCTTAGATAAAGAACAGAGTGGGAACTCAATTGGACTCCCTGAACGCAAGGCAAAGATCACCAGTTCAAGAAAAGTAGTGTCAGGACAGCGTTAAATAGCAGAGACTGACACAAGGAGATCTAGGCTTGCCGGAGGGGACCTTGAAGAGAAGACAAACTACAAAAGGGAGGTCTCCTAAGCTGTGAATTGAACAGCACGGCAAGAATAAGTCAAAAGGTCACCCCTCGGGGTAATCAGAAAGAGTTCCCTCAGGATAAATTCCACTCGTTCCCCTTATCCCTCAGAAAATAATATCCGTTCAGAGGAACAGAAAAGCATGTTTTTTTTTTTTTTTTGGCTTAAAGGCCAAGAAGAGGGGAGGAACGAGCAGGAAGGGGGAGACGCTGAAGTAGGAGGCCCTTGAGGGGAAGGTAGGCGGGTATCAGTAATGAATGGTGAAGATACAAGAGAAGATCACGAATTACGGTAGGTATGTAATTTTCATATCTTCCCTTGTCACTCTTCACCATTCATTACTGCTTGATTGAGTACCAAGCCCCCCCCCGAAGGAGGGAAACAGAGAAACCCTGTGGGGACAAGACCCTCAGCCTCCTGCTGGTGGAAAACAGAAGGGAGAGACCCTGAGCTAATCAAACAAAAATCCTAAGGCTGAGGAGAGCTAGGAGGTGCCCCTTGGAGAGGAGATGGAGGAAGCCCCTGCAGAAGCCTCTTAGCTCTGGTGGAAAACAGACGGGTCCCTCGGAAGGTGGAGCGAATCACCCTACGCCAGGCCAGGGGTGACAATCTTGATAGACAAAGCCATGCCGTCCACTAATGCAGATCGCTGTCCCTGCAAGCCTGGAAGCCACCTCACTGACGTTGTAAGATGCCCTTGCCTGGTGCCTTGCCAGCTCCAGGCCTATAGCAGAGAGGGCAATGGCCTGTCTAGATTGCTCTGAGTCAGGCACTGATGCTAGAAGCTGAGATAGCATCGACCATATATGCCTGTTGTAGGCAGCATGGCGAGCCTGATGTGATGCGATACACAGCATTGCACGAGAGGAAGAGAACACTCTTCTCCCAAATCAGTCAATCTGTAGAGAATCTGAATCCGGTGGTCCGTTGTGCGCCAGGCGGCGGCACCCGGAAGAAGTCTCTAGGAATACCAATCCCAAGGGTGGGTTGGGAAGAGAACCTAGGGACTCAGATGGGGCACAATACCTCCTCCTGCAGTCTGCCAGGGCTGCGATAGGGGCGGCTGCAGACTGCCAGGAACAGAAAGATGCCTCCTGGAAAGGAATAGGCCAGGATGGCACCACCAAATGTTGGGCACTGAATTCACTGAGGAATTCACAAGTCTCCCATTCGGTATTGTCTTGCCTAACAAAGGAGATATGAAGATCTCTCACCATCCTTAACAGGAAGCGCTTGATATTCAGTGAAATCAGCGTCGGAAGAGAGGTGAGCAGAGGGTTCCTCTCCCTCCGAGGAGGGATATGTGGATGATGGAGAACTCGAATGCCCAGAGGACTCCTGCGGTGGTGGGGATAGGCAAAACACCCGCTCATACATATATCTAACATATGAAGGAAAGGCGGCCGCAGTGCCTCTGAATGTCTCCCAGGATAACGGACCCGTAGGACCGATATAGCCCAGGAGAGAGAGAGGGGTGGCTGCAGAGGAATGGGAGAGGGGCACCTACAAAAAGGCAACTGTCCTCTGCTAAGGCTCTGAAATCCGGGGAATGGAGCCCGAGCTGGCGGGGTCCCGGATAACAAACCAGGTCACAGAATAGAACCCTGGGGATGTGAACCTTGGAAGAGCCTGGAAGGGAGTCTACCCCTGTGACGTATCTGAGGCTGCATGGATCCAGAAGGGCGGCCCACAGCAATGCCACCGGAAGGGTCCCTCGAACTCAAGAGGGAGAGACGGGGCTCGGCCCTACGGCTCCTACCCACACCCCGAGGGGTAGCAGGCAGAAGCCGATGAGTCTCACCATGGCCTCTCAACCCCTCAGACTCAGAGGACACCCTCCTCCTTGATGTCAGTGACAGAGCCTGTCGATCCTGGGGGCTCCCAGAGGAGCTCCCCGAAGACAGGATCCTGAGTCCACCCTGAGAGGACACGGCGGCACCATAGACAGCGGCTGCCACAGTCCCCTCTGGGAGAACAGCCCCTTCCCCAACCTCCACGCCATCCCCTCTCGAGGACTCCAGGCCACCCCCAGGCTGGGAGTCCTCAGAAGACTGCTGTGGAGACTGAGGAATGGGCACGCCGGGCCGCTTGACACCATGTCCCACCGAAGACTCAGATTCTGAAGAATCGGGGAGCCAGGACGGGTCCACGTCTGAATCGTCCCCTTCCGAGAAAGAGACAACCAGCAGGACCTCAACACTGGCCACCCCAGGAGACTCCTGAGAACGGCACTCAATGGTGCCGGGTACACCCAGGCGCTGGCCGGCGCCAGCACCAGAGACAATGCCAGAACCCGGTCCTGACTCCCCCACAGCCCCAGCAGAGTCCCCGACACGGCGCCGCCAGTGGAGTCGACCGGGCCTGCAGCGCCGCCAGTGGAGCCCCGACACCGTGAAAGAGGCCGCCTCCTTGGCAAGACTAGAAGATGAGGAGGCCTCCTCCTCTCCAGACCATATAGGCCTGGGAGCGGACCCAGAGGAAGGGTCTAAGGATCTTTCCTGGGAGGCCAGACAGCAACGCTGTCCTCCAAAAGTCGGCAGTGCCTTGTTGATTTTGAACACGGACTTCGAGAACACGGCAGTCCATTGAGAAACAGGCATCACATCTATCCATATCATGGCTATGTCCCAGGCAACAAAGGCATACATCATGTCTGTCCGTCACGGAAAAATGCCGGCCACAGGAGCACCGAAGCATAGGGGAACAACCCGCTTTTGACTTATGCTTGGCTCCCGAACCAGACATAATGTGAAAAAAATCTAAAATGTAGAAAAGTTCCCGGCGCCATCGAAAGAAAAGGAACGGACTTACCAAACAGCGTCGGGGAAAAAACAGCGGGATGAAGGATGAAGTAGGCATCTGACACAGATATTCAACTCTCGCACATGTAGCAGGTGCAGCCTTGACGGTGTGAGAAACAGAACTGGGATGGAGGAGGAGTCTGCAGCACCTAACGGCCGCCCCTTGTGCATCATGCGATGCGTCACTCTCAGGGGTGGTGCCATAGACGCCTACTCCTTCCAAAAAAAAAAAACTCTCATAGCGGGTGTGCGCCTCCGGCTTACACCCAAGCAGTAATGAATGGGGAAGACTGACAAGGGAAGATCAATGGACCTGCAGGTATTTACAAATCACATAATCCACCAGAGTCAGAGGCCTAGAGGTACATACAAACTGACTAATCAACCAGCTAGGGGATTGAAGGTACATATAAACCAAATATGTAAGTAAGTAAGTAAAGTTTATGTTTAAAGCACCCCATCCCGGGGGCTCTGTGGCGCTGTACAGTAGGCAGGAAAAAATATACAATAATAAATTAACATAAAAATAAACAGTAAAGATAAAAATAAGTTAAAAATAAATTCTAGTTTAAATAAAATATTGTGGCAGTCAGATTATTTATAGATAGTCTAGGAGTGCCTTTTTAAAGAGCTACTGACGCCTCAAAGAAAACTTTAAAAACATAATAATTAGGTACAATTCTGCTGCATTCCATTTGTATTTTATATATTTCACCTCTCCATAATGTATTGCCAAGGAAATGTGTATGAATATACAAGTCTTTATCCCTTAGAGTTCATTTTGAGTTCATCTACCTCTATAGCTTTCTCCCTACTTCAAGCCGTAATTCTCTGTTGTGACAATCTGTTGCCATGGGAGTAACTGTGAGGTCATAAGCAGTGCTCTGTGACTTCAGATAGGGAGAAAGCAGCAGGAATAGATGGATTCTTCAGGAGTAAAGATCCTGTTTTCATGCAAATGACCTCACTACTAAATAACGGGGAGGCAGAATACAGAACTAATATGAAATACAAGCTGGACAGTGCCTAAATTTAATATTTTATTGAATATATACTGAACATGTCACCAACTCTTTAAACAGATGCACCTTAAGGCCCTGCTTACAAAACCTCCAGTGATGGGGCCTCCCTCAAGGATTTTGGTAGCAAGTTCCATAATACTAGGTCTGCCACTTCGAACAAACAATCTCCACATAATTTAAGGTGGGCCCTAGGAACTGCTAGGAGGCCCTCAGGAGAGGAGCAAAGCAAGTGCACAGGATGGCCAGGAGTCAGGAGGTCAGTCAGGTAGCTAGGGCCCAATCCATGTAGGGCATGATAAGTGATCAAGCTCACCTTGAAGGTGATTCTTCACCTAGCCGGCAGCCGGTGCAGTTCGCCCAAAACTGGGATCACATGACAGGACCTCAGAAGGCCCGTCAGTAACCTGGCCACTGCATTCTGCACCAGCTGCAGGTACCAGAAACTCCCTCCAGTGGCCCTGAGGTACAGAGCATTACAGTGGTCAAGCTGCGCTGTCACAAACGCATGCATCAGGGAGGGCAGGTTGTCCGGTGGAATCAAGGCTTTAATCCTGGCAACATTCCTTAAGTGGTAAAAAAAAAAAAAAACACTCCTGATGACAGATGACACCTGAGCCTCAAGTGTCGATCCATCATCAAGGATGATGCCGCCAAGAGAGTGGAGCCAAGAATAATCCTGTTCCCACCCTAGCAGCATCCGACTCCTGCCGACGACCAGGCTCAATCACTAGTATCTCTGTCTTGTCAGATTGAGTCTCAGCCAGCTACAGGACATCCAGTCCTGGATCTTAGTCAGACATTTATTTAGCACCTCAACAGCACCATCTGTCTCAGGTGCAAATAACATGTATAGCTGGGTGTCATCTGCATAGCAGTGAAAACCCAAGCTGTACAGTCTAATGATCTCACCCGGGGAAGAAAAAATGACTTACCATAGTAATCCTGTTTCTTCCAAGGTATTCATAATTCTTGCAATCAACCTTTAAGACAGAACTGCTCGGAGATGGAATGTATGCTAATGATGAAATCATCATTGGCTCGTGCCAGTTTTCAAATCCTGCCCTTATCAACTGCCGACATTCTAACGCTTCAGATTTCATGGAAGCCTGCAAAGACATGCCCCACAAGGAGCTATATCTAATCGTAATAAACAACCAACACTAAACTATTCCATTAACCTCCAACTGAAGGAAAAACCACAATCCCCTCGAATGTCAGAATCACCTGAAGAAGAGGAAATCAATGCCCAAAAGGCTTAAAAAAAAGAAAAAAAAAAACATATGCCAGTGTGTGGCACCCTCATACATAGTTGCTCAGCTTGGAGTGCTGAGGCCAATGGTTCCAGTAGGGGAGTGCAGGGTGGGAGAGTTATGAATACTGGAAAATACCTGAGAAGGAACAAGATTACTATGGTAAGTAATTTTTTCTTCTCACCCCAGGAATTCTCCTAAATTCCTAACTCTTGCAGACTACAAAGCAGCACACCTTTGGACGTGGGCATAGAACCTACTTTGGAAACAGACTCTGCAGGACTGCTGTGCCAAACCTGGCATCACTTCTGGACTGGGTGTCCAGGCTATAGTGCTTTGTGAAGGTGTGCACTGTTCTTCAGGTAGCTGCTTTACAGATCTCCATTAATGGGACATCCCTGGCTGCTGCTATAGAAGCAGCTGTACCCCTTGTGGAATGTGCCTCAGTCCTCCTGGGGGCTCTTTTCCAGCTTTGGAGTAACAAAACTGAATACACTGAACTATCCAGCGAGAGATGGACCTTTCAGATGTTGGATTTCCTTTTCCCACATTCCCATAAGTCAGGAACAGCTGCTTTCTGTCCTGCATGTGGTCCTCAGTAGCTGTCATGTAGAAGCTATGGGCTTGTTTAGCATCCAGACTGTGAAGTCTATGCTCATCTGAACTAGAATGTTCAGTGAAAAAGACTGGTAGGGTAATCGACTGGTTCAAATGGAAATCAGAAACCATCTTGGGAAGAAATGTCCTGTTTGTTCGCAGGACTACCTTGTCTCTGTGGAATGAAATGTAGTACTGATCATTGCACTGAGACTGGAGCTCACTGATCTTCTGGCAGAGGTTACTGCCACTGGAAAACTGTTTTCCAATTGAGCTAAGGCCATAGGCTCAAAAGGGGACCCATGAGCTTGGCTATACAGACATTCAAGTTGCAAGCTGGCACCGGTTCCCTATGAGGGGTGCAGATGAAACAGCCCTTTGAGGAACCTCTTGAAAATAGGATTTGATGCCATAGAGGCATTCTTTCCAGCTGAGATGTAAGCAGATACTGAAGCCAGATGTACCTTTTAACGTAGTGGTCTGCAAGCCTAGAAAATGCAAATGAGTAAGGTAGTCCAGCAAAGCTGGAGTCCTTGCCTGTGCTGGTACCACGTCATTGGTGGATCACCAAATTGAAAAGCTTTTCCATTTTAAGGCATAAGTTTTCTAAGTAGAGGGTTTCTTGTATCCCCTGAGAACATCCAGAACACTCTCTGAGAGATGCAAGCCTGCATACTCCAAGTCCTCAAGAGCCATGCCTTGAGTCTGAGGGATCTGAGGGTCGGGTAGAGGATCCTCCCTTGATTGGAGGTTAATAGGTTGTGCCCCCGAGGAAGATGTATTGGTATGGCTACAGACATGGAAAGCAGCAGATTACCTTGGCTGCCTGGGCTAATCTGGTACTATCAAGATCATTGATGCTGGTTGGGATCTGAGTTTGATCAAAACTCTGAGCACCAAGGGGAATGGAGGGAAGGCATACAGGTGCATGCCTGACCAATCCAAGGCCAGAGAATCCAGGGAGACTGTCCCCTGGGCTGGTGGCCTGCAACAGTGCTTTGGCAGGTGGTGGTTCTCGTGGGATGCAGAGAGATCTATCTCTGGAGTACCCCACCTTCTGAACACTGCTTCCAACACCTGTCTGTTGAGGGCCGATTTGTGATGGGCTTGGATGATTCGAATGAGGATATCTGCCAGAGTGTTGTCCTTCTCTGGCAGATGGATGGCCTGAAGGGAAACTCCCAAGGAGTAGGCCAAGCTCCATGTTTTCATGGCCTCTGTGCACAGAGGGCTTGACCTTGATCCTCCGTGCTTATGTAGTACATTGTGATGGTATTGTCTGTTCTGATCTGTACTTCCCTGCACTAGTGGGGCGAAGTCCTGCAGGGCCAGCAACACTGCTCTGAGCTCCAGTAGACTGATATGCTGGAGTGACTCTGCACTTGACCATGTACCTTGGGTGATGTGATCCCCCAGATGGGCACCCCACCCTAGTAGTGCTGCATCTGTTGTGGGAGCCACTGATGGGAACTCTTGTTGAAAAGAAACCCCTTCCCTTCCCTTAGGCTGGCTTCCTCTTTCCTCTGCTGGAAGGCCTGCAGTAACGTTTTTGTTACTGGAATCAGCTTTGAGAGGGGTTCCCTTCTTGGTCACCAATGTGTCCTGAGGTGGAACTGTATGTCCCTCATCTGGAATATGGACCCCAAGACTGTACTTGTGGCCGTAGCCATATGGCCCAGTAACTGAAGAAACTGCCTTGCAGTTTTTGGCCTGTTCAAGCTGAAAGAGCCCGCAATCTAAACAATGTTTCTTACCCTGTACAGAGGCAAAGCCCTGCCCTCTAGGATGTTCAATTCCGCTCCTATGAACTGCAGTACCTGTGCAAGTAGGAGGACAGACTTTTTGAGAATTATCAGAAACCATAAGGACTCTAAAAGGCCCTGGATGAGCTGCAAATGTTCCCTTACCTGTTGTGGCGAGTTTCCTACCACCAACCAATTGTCTAGGTATGGGAATACTGTGCCACCACCACTGCCAAGCACTTTGGGAACACCCCTGGGGCCTAAGTGAGGCCGAATGGCAGTGTTGAGAACTGGAAATTACAGACCTACCGTAACTTCTGATCTTCTTGGACGAAGTCTTCACCACTCATTCACACTTCCTACTGCGCCTACTTGGGCTGTGTGGTTGGGTGTCTGTGTTCGTCTCTGTCAATAGTTTAGTTTTGTAGATCTTCATGTGTTTTGGCTTGGAGGAACTAGACCATTCTTGGATATATGATCTATGAAAGTTTCCTGGACTAAGAAACTGGAAAACATCACCAGCAGATATTGGGATTGTCATTATAAATCAACTTTTTTGGAAGTCATCACAATCAAAGTAAGCACAGCTAAGAAATTCTACAAGCTCTGACCTGGGAAGTGTAAACTGAATCCACATTTCTGTCTACCTTGTTGCTAAAGGGAACTGCATGTCTTTGAGAATCATTCACAACTATTTAAACAAAGGGAAGACACTGACAAAGGGTTTTAACTTCCTGCATATGCCCCAGGCCAGTGTTCCAGGAATTTAACACATCCTTTGTCTTGTTACCGTAGATCAAACAGTTTACTGGTCATTTTCTTGTGGATTTGATTATTTTACATCATTTGGCAATGGGGCAAATCCTCCCCCTGGAGGCACACCACCGAAACTTGATCTGTCCCTGCTCATGTGTGAGCCTTGGGTTTACCTATGTAAACCTCCTCCTGTCTTTTCTCTCTCCATTTGTTATCCACTGTGTCAACTTCCTCTCCTCCTACCCCACGCAACCCCCACTGTAAGCATCTTGACATCCTACCTTCATTATGGAACCATGGCAAATACCCTTTATTTCTATCTGAGGCACCCCATTACTAAGGACTGGTGCAAGCGACCCGCCCTAGCTGGAAAAATCATATTTGACACACATGAAGTTAGCAACCCTCCTTTATTGAGGACCTAAGCGATTGCACTGTATCCAAACCTGCAGCATGCAGAGGAAAGACGTTACATGGTATGAGCTACGGGAGATATCCCTCAAACTGCTGCTCCTCCTACTTCCCATGTCTGGTGGGATCCACCCAAACCCTGGCCCTGGCTCAAACTTTAAGATAAAGCCTGCAGAAACTGAAAACAGGCTATCCACTGTTACCCTAAATATATGCAGTCTCCTTCCTAAGCTGGCATCTCTTCAAGCCTTTATTGGACAACATAATCCTGACATACTTGTAATTGTTGAGACCTGGCCAACACCTAGCACTCCAGATCATGCAATCTCACTCCAAGGCTACAACCTCTTCAGACTTGACCGGGTAAAAAGAAAGGGGGCGGATGTGTTATCTATATAAAGGACTACCTCTCGTGCCACCTTGCCAGTTTCTCCCCAGAAAACACCCTAGCACAACTTCTCCCTGTCAAGCTTCTCCTTGGTGCCCATAACAAAGTGCTTACCATGGCTGCAGTCTATATCCCCCCTAAAGACCCATGAGCCGGGCTCCAGTCTATCCTTGAATTTGCAAGATTACAACCTCCTGACTCTGAGCTCCTCCTTCTCGGTGATTTCAATATAAATTGGATTGCCTCAGATATCGGACCCAGCAGGGACACTATCCTAGCAACCAACCTAACACAGATGGTCAACTCCCCTACTAGAAAAAACTTCAAGACTGAAACCAGCACTCTCATTGACTGGATTCTTACTAATCACCCGGACCGGATAAAAAACACCACTGTTCTTTCCGACTCCCTCAGTGACCACTCCCCTGTGATCTGTATCTGGACAAATAAATTCCACAAACCACCTCCTAAAACCATCTTAAGTCAAATGCTACCGCACGGAAACCTTGCTAAGCTAAAGACCTGCCTCCTACAACAAGACTGGTCCCCGATCTACAATACGCCGGATGTGGACGTTGCCCTAGACTTCATTAAAACTTTCAACACTGCCTGTGACACCTACGCACCTTTCAAAAAACGTAAAATCAAAGCCCTCTCTAATCCCTGGCTAACAGCCCAACTACTGGCTCAGTTTAAAGCACGTGACCATCTTTGGGCTATAGCCAGGGCCACAGGCTCCATAACAGACTCACTTAACTATAAACAGGCACGCAACCTATGCACTTCACAAATCAGGCAAATGAAGAGCTGCTATTTCAAGAATGCTCTAGAAACCACCTGGGGTGACGGGAGATCCTTCTGGGACAATATATGTAATATTACGGGCAAACAGTCTAAATCCTCTCCCACGAATGAACATTGATGGCTCCACTACCCGTGACCCTAAGACTATTTTTTTTTATTTTTATTTTTTTTAATTTTTTAGCTTTTGTTGACCGGGTAAGTGCACTAGACAAATCCTGCCTATTTTCAGGCACGACCCGGGGGAGGAGGATACAGATGAATGCCAACTGACCTTGAACCAGATTAAGCTGTTGGTGGTATTTTTAGTGAATGAGGAAATTTGGCCAGGACACCGGGAAGTTCCCCACTCTTTCGGGATAAGTGCCATGGGATCTTTAACATCCACCTGAACTACCACCAATCCAGGCAGATGGGACCTCGGTTTAACGTCTCATCCGAAAGACGGCACCTCAGAAGTGCAGCACCCCTCTCATGCTGCACTACAGTGTCAGTACTGGGATATTAACCCAAGTGCCAGATGTGGGAACTGAACCCACAGCCCTCCGATCTCCCGGCCTCAGAGGCGAGTGTGCTACCTACTGAGCCACTGACACTGCAAAATGACTATGGCCGATGCCCTAAATAAAACCTTCACTGACCTCAGTGGTGTCCTCTCACCAGACTTCTTCCAGGACTTGTCAGTTCCAAAACTCGTATCCCAAACCACCTCGCCAGACAAACCGCTATTTCACTTTAAAATAGTTAAGACATATGAAGCCTACAGATATATAAAAAAGGCCTGCTCTAAATCTAGAAATAGCAGTGACACCATTGATCTAAAACTTCTGTCCCTCACCTTGGAAGAAGTGATCCACCCCCTCACCAAAATTCTCAACCTCTCCCTATGCCAAAGTCAATTCCCCAACACATGGAAGGCAGCTATAGTCACACCAGTGCATAAAGGGGGCGACAAATCCACATCAGGGAACTATCGGCCCATATCTATACTTCCACCCCTCTCCAAAGCTCTTGAACGGATCGTGGCGGATCAACTATCAGACTACCTGCAAAAGTACGATCTACTCTGCATTCAGCAACATGGATTTAGGAGAGGACACAGTACGTTGACAGCCCTACTTGATTTCTCTAGTGAAACTCACAAAGCCTTGGATAAGGGTTATTTAACCGGAGCTGTTTTCATAGACCTCACAAAGGCCTTTGACACTGTTCACCATAACCTTCTAATCTCTCTTCTGCTCAACATTGGGCTAGCCGAGGGACCTGGAGCCTGGGTAAAAAGTTACCTAGCACAACGTTCGCAAACAGTAAAAATCTCTGAGGTTCTCTCTGACTCCAAACCGGTCCTCTGGTGTCCCCAGGGCTCAATTTTAGGTCCTCTCCTCTTCAGCCTATTTCTAAACTTGCTTCCCAAATCCTGCCCTGAAAAAGTAATACTCTATGCTGATGACGCTGTAATTCTCTCCTCCCATAAGGATCCAAATCCACTATGACAGAGCTTGCAGTTTGCTTTCTCATGTGTTGAAAAGTGGTTCCTTGAGCACAAACTGGTCCTAAATCAAAAAAAAAAGTCATGCTGCCAGTCATCAAAACAAAAATAGGCATACTCCACTCATATAAAAACTTCTCTTGAAATACACTAGAACAAGTGAACACCTTCAAATACCTTGGTATCACTTTTGACGAATGTCTTACTTTTGCGGCCCATTCGATAACACTGCAAAAACAGTGCACCAACACACTGGAATTTTGTACCAGAACCGTCAATTTTTCAACCAAGCTGCCTTGAGGATTGCTGTTCAAAGCTCCATCATCTCAACCACAGACTATGGTCTAATTGTCTATGGCTCAGCTACTACCACTGCACTAAAGTGCATCTCAATAGCACTAAACAAAACCTGTCGACTCCTTACTGGAGCACAGAGATGGACCCACACTTGTGACCTCTACACGGAAACCGGTTGGTTGCATCTTTCCAATCGCCTCATGTATCTCACCAGCGTGATGGCAAAAAAATCAATCTTGGGACTCACTCCTCCATGTATCCGGGACCTGCTCTGCCTGAACAATGGCACTCGTACCATCAGAAGATCTGACCACCAACCTTTCCTTGTCCCTAGATGCCGGACTGCTCAGAGACAAAGATCTTTTACATACTGTGCCCCTACCTGGTACAATGCCCTTAACCTGCCCTCCCTATCCTCCACGACATTGGGAGCTTTCAAATCCATACTTTAGGCTCACCTCACAGCCTCCAGCTGCTGTGACTGCTTTGACTAAAGTCTCATCCCACTGAGTGCACTTACATTTGTTTCACTCAACTACCATGGTCTCCTCTTTGACAAAGACAACCTGAGTACCACTAACCTGGTTCTGTCTGCTCTTAAACTTCTTATTTCTCCCTCTCTTCCCTCTCAAACTCTCCAATCCTTATTCCTTGCCCTTGACACTGCCTCTGAGTTCCTTTTTCTTTTCTGTACATAAATGTTACTGTTTAAGTTGTGGCCTTGTTAAACGGCTTACTGATTGTTTGTAACACTGTCTACTATGTTTTTGTACTTAATGATGTGGAACCTTAGTAAAAGAGCCTTGGCTCAAAGGTATTAATTCCTAGAACAATAAACTTCAAACAGACACTAATGGGAGTACACTGGAGGCGCTAGGACCCAGTGGGAACAAACTCTTTCAGGAGGGCTGGCGCCTGAGTAACAGGAACTAGCTTGGTAAGAAGATCTTTTCCTTTGAGACCAAAAGGTTCTCACATGGAACTGAATGTCCCTCATCCAAAACCTGGCCCCCTGGACCACTACTGTGGAAGCTGCCATGTGGCCCAGAAGCTGCAGAAAATGCCTTGCTGGTCGATAAACCAGAGGGAGAAAGGAAGAGGCCAGCTGAGAGATGGCTTTTGCCCTTTCCAAAGGAAGGAAGGCTCTTGCCTTGAGGGTGTCCAGCTCTGCTCCTATAAAAATGAGGAGCTGCACTGGTTTGAGAACTGACTTGGGAAAATTGAGAAGGAACCCCAGGGAAGTGAGAACTTTCTGGGTAACCTGCAGATCTGACTTGACTTGGTTTGAAGACTGGCCCACCAGAAGCCAATTGTCCAGATATGGAAAAATAGAGATTCTATTCCTTATTAAAAAGGCCACCACTACTGCTAGACACTTTGTAAACACCCTTGGAGCAGAGGTTAGACCAAAGGGCACTGCTCTGAACTGATAATGGCCTGAGGGCAATTCGAACCTGAGGTACTTTCTGTGGGAGCACCTGATGGGAATGTGAAAACAGGCATCCTTGAGGTCCAGGGAGGCTAGCCAGTCTCCTGGCCTCAGAGAGGGAAGAATTGTTCCCAGAGTCACCATCTTGAATTTTGGTTTTACTAGGTGCTTGTTCAGGTATCTTAGATCTAGGATGGGTCGCCACTCCCCTGTCTTTTTCGAGATAAGGAAATACCCGGAGTACAGACCTTTACCCCTGTATGGAGCAGGAACTCTCTCTATGGCCTTTAAAGCCAGTAGAGACAAAATCTCTGCCTCTAGAGCAAGGGTTTCTGAAGTATTTGCAGGTGGAAAGGATCTGGGTCTCAGTTTTGGAAAACTTTTGAAAATGAGAACCAGCCCCTACAACCTCCAGGACCCACTTGTCTGAGGTAACAGACATCCAGTCCTGGACAAAGTAAGCCAGCCTGCCTTCTACTGGAATGGGGGGGTCGACCCGGGCTGACACATCAGGATGTCTGCTTGGCAGGAGCCTTAGGCTGAGGGGTGGATGCAGCCCTGCTCATTCCCCTTCTGCCTCTCCCTCTGAAGAACCCCCTCTGAGAAGAGGAGGCCTGTGCCTGGTAGAAAGGCCTGCCCCTACCCCTAGCTTGCTGCCTCTGAGGAGTTGCCTGCCTCTCCTTGGCCTGGGCACTCCTATAAGTGGTCCTGTACTCATCCATTTTCTTCATGTAATTCTCTGTCTGCTCCCTAAACAAAGAATTACCCACTACAGGGAAATCCATGGCCTTACCCTGGGTGTCCTGCGAAAGGCTAGTACATCTGAGCCAGGCCATTCTCCGAAGAGCCACAGATGTAGCCATGACTTTTGACACATCATTGGAGTCCACAGCAGCATGAAACTGCACCTTTGATGCCTCAATCCCATCAGCAGCCACCCCCTCCAGCTCCTTGGCTAGCTGGGGGGAACCCTGTTTAGCCAGTGCCAGTACAGTGTCCCACCTGGACTTCTGGTACCTGGCTGTATAGGCCATATAATTAGCCTGCCTGAGTCCCAAAGATGATGCCAAGTACTGTTTCTTTGCCATGGCAACTATCTTCCTGGAATCTTTGTCTGGGGGGTTGTGAAACCAAGGGGATGTTTGCCTTGTCACAGGCAGCAGCCTGCACTACCCCAACATGGCTGCACTGTTGGTAAAGAAATTCCGTATCCGAGCCTGACAAGGTGTACCTCTTGTCCATTCTCTTGTCAACAGGAGGTACAGAGTTGGGAGACCTAAGAACGTTTTGTGTCTGTTTCCCAAATGACCTATGAAGGGGAACAGACAGTCTCTTAGACTCTGGGATGTCCATCACCTCTATGAAGTCAGGCTCCTCTTGAACCTCTACAGCCTCCTCAATAGGAAGCTGGAGGGTTTGAGCCACTTTTCTGTATGACAGAAAGTGGGAAGGGAACTCAGAAAGCCTAGGAGGGGAAACACCAGAAGGTCTGTCTGGGGAGATGTCCGGTTCCACAGGCATATCCAGACTTTCACCGTCTAAATCATCCTCTTCAAAACCCCCCTCCTCATCAAACTCTGGTTCGTAAAAATCTTCAGGGGAATAATCTTGAACCAGGGGAACCGACCGAACTGAACCTCTGCCAGAAGGCGCCGGATCGGTCGGAACTGGATGTAGCGATTCCACAATCCGAATCGCTTTGGCTATTTCTTCGGCGGTTGGAACATGCAGCTCTGGATCCAAACCAGCCGATTTATCCTTTCGTTTTGTTTTTGTAGGAACCGATCCCTCAGGATTGGCTCTCCTCTTGCCCAAAGAAGTATCGCCCTGGTCAGGAGGCACTCCTTCTGGTTCGGTAGGAACCGAACCGGGCTGCCCTTCTGGGTCAGCGGATTTCTCGGTCTCCTTATCCCTAAGTCTACCTAACCTTTTCTGCAGGGTAGACTTAGGGAAATTCTTACAAATTTGGCAGTCTGAATCAAAGTGGTCAAACCCCAGACAGTAAACACAGGAGGCGTGGGGATCAGCCTTAGCAAAGACCTCCCCACACACACTACAGTGCTGAAACTCAGTGGGACCGGTTTTTTTCTTGGATTTCTCAGACATGGCCGACCTGACCAACTTACCCTTTATATTGCAATTGCCAGACAAGACTGCCCTATTGGTTTCACACTGTGTCACGGGTGATGGAAAAAAAAAAACGCTAAAATTACGTTTTTTTTTAAAAAACCGATACAGACCAGTAACCACACTAAATTTTTCCTTTTCAAGATCTTACTACAAGATCGGATCAGCCGAACCGATCGAAAAAATTTTCACAATTTCCACACAACAGCTACTAATCTAAATACTTACAGTACCACAGACAGAGTCTTAAACCGAAAAACGGACTAAAACCGAACCTTTAACCACGAAGAACTGAGCAGAAGGAGAAATCTCCAGAGTGACTGTTCAGTGAGGCGGAGTAAAGAATCTGACAGTTTGGGTTTGAAAGGACACAGAGTTTTCAACCGAGCTTGAGCCCAACATTCTATGTCTGGCATAGAATTTAACCCTTCACTCTCTGGGGCAGTTCAAAAGCTGGAGCTAACTTCAAATTGTCAGAATACAGCAAGACTTCATGTTGTTTGAATGACTATCTTAACATCGACCCTCAACGCCTCAGTACCCCCGAGGAGGGGCAGCGTAACTAACCTAGAAGGACTAGCCTAAAAAACGGACATAAGATAGTTTGAATGACCCGTGTAAGAAGGGTCAACAATAAAGTCTTCCCAGCTCAGCCATTGAGGGAGTGAAGACCATGATCAGAGAAGTGAGCTCAGGGACTGGTGGATGGGCGTGTGAATGAGTGGTGGAGACTTTGTCCAAGAAGATCAAGAAATTACGGTAGGTACGTAATTTCTATTTTCCCAGTCATAGAGTCTCCACCACTCATTCACACTAATGGGAGAGTACCGAGCTAAATAATCCCCCGAGACAGGCGGTAGGAGATAAAGAGGTCACGTTCTTAGGACAGAAGTCTGTTAAGAATGGTCCTGCCAAGTGATAGATGTCATCTGGCATGGACATCCAAGGCATAGTGCTAAACGAAAATATGCACGGAGCTCCAGGTAGCTGCATTGCAAATATCTGCAATGGGCACATTACGGATTTCCACCAGAGATGCCGCAACTGCTTTGGTAGAGTGAGCGTACACTCTGTCTTCCAGCTTGACCTGTGACATAGAACAGCAGTGGCGAAGGCATGCCACCGGCCACGCTGAAATGCATCTGATAGCAACAGGTTGACCCAGCCGGGTCTCGCTGAAGGAAACAAACAGTTGTTGAGCCTTGTTAATTTATTTTGTTCCATCTAGATAGAACCACAATGCTCTCTTAACATCCAGCGAAAGAAGGGTACGCTCCCCTTCATTCTGGAAGTTCGCAAAGTAGGTAGGTAGGAAGGACTAAAGGTTGGTTTAGATGGAATTCTGAGACAACCTTAGGGAGAAACTTAGGATGACTCCTAAGAACTACTTTGTCCTTGTGAAATACAGTGTACAGGGTGGGGGGTTCTGTGACCAGTGTGTGTATTTCAGAAACTCTACGGGCTGAAGTAATGGCCACCAGGAAGGCCGTTTTCCAACTGAGGAACTTCAGCTTGCCAAGTGGCTAGAGGATCGAAAGGTTTATGAGTGAGCATGTCTAGCACAAGGTTAATGTCCCAGGCTGCAACTGGACGTCTAATAGGAGGTCTAGTATGCAGAATACCCCCGAGAAACCTCTTAACCATGGGCAACTGAGCCAACAACATGGAAAGTACTGGCTGATGATTTGCTGAAATGGCACAAAGATGAACTTTGACTGTGCAGTACTGCAGACCTGTGTTTGAGAAGTCTAAGAGTTACTCCAAGACTTTATGCGGTGGGCAGGAAAAAGGGTTCCAAGAGGATTTTGCACACCAGCTAGAGAAATGCTTCCATTTAACGGTGTAGGTTTTTCTAGTGGCTGGCTTACGCGCAGCCAAAAGAATATCTGAAACTCTATGAGAAACATTGACCTATTCACCTCTATCTCTTCAGGAGCCAAGAATGAAGGAGAAGAGACCTCAGGTTGGCATGGACCACAGAACCCTGGGTCAGAAGGTTCGTCTGAAGGGGAAGCGTTTTCAGAGAGTTTCCGATAGTCTGTTGAGCAGCGGGAACCATATCTGCCAAAGACAGAAGGGGGCAATGAGAATCATTCTGCCCCCCGAGACTCCAATTTGAATAGTACCCTCTGAATTAGGGGTAGAGGAGGAAAAGCATATAGAAAGTGTTTTGTCCACCGCAGCCTGAATGCATCCTGACAAAAAATGCCAGGTCCTGGATTTCTGGAGCAGAAGAGAGGCAATTTTGCGCAGAGTAGGGACGCAAAAAGTCCAGGTCTGGAGTTCCCCATTCTTTGAAGAGTGACTGAATGACGGTTAAGTCGACAGACCACTTGTGAGGATCCGCCTCTGTCCTGCTGAGACAGTCTGCCAGCTCGTTTTGTACTCCTTGCAGGTAAACCGCCTGAACCAGAGCCTTGTGCTCCAGGCACCATTCCCACACTCTCATCGCTTCCCTGCATAATGGGTAAGAGTGTGCACCACCCTGTTTGTGTATGTAGTACATCACTGCCTTGTTGTACATTTGAAGGAGAATGTTCTTGTGGCAGAGTATGTCCTCCAAAGCTCGGACTGCATAGAGGATGCTCTCATTTCCAGGACGTTTATGTGAAGTTGAGACTCGTCCTGAGTCCATGTACCCTGGGTGTGGAAATCCTGTCAGTGAGGTCCCCAACCCATCAGAGACGTGTCCGTGGTAATGGAGATCTGATGATCCAGAGGGTCAAAGGGATATCATTCCAGAAGGTTGTCCTCCTGAGACCACCAGGTGAGCGACTTCTTCAGAGGTTCCGTCACCTTGATAAGAAAAGACTGAGGGTGAGTGGTTGGGGACCACTGAGCACTGAGCATCCACTGAGAGGTTCTCATGTGAAGACGAGCCAAGGGTACAGTGAACACCGAGGATGCCATGAGGCCCAGCATCCGTTGCACTGAGATTGCTCAAACCAAGCTGTGTTCTCTAATGTATCAGGCCATCTGTAAGATATCGCTTCTTCTGTCCTCTGGAAGAAAAGCCTTCACACAGGAGGTGTCCAGAAGAGTTCCTATGAAGAGGAGTTTCTGGGAGGGCCAAAACTGTGACATATTGAGGTTCAGCAGGACTCCCAAGGATGTGAGGAAGTCTGAGGCCATGGCCATGGCCTCCAGAGTCTCTTGCCTGGAGGGACTTGCTAGGAGCCAGTCTTCTAGATATGGGAACACTTGTATTCCGATTTTCCTAAGGTGCGCCACAAGACTTGCATAACACTTTGTAAAAACTCGAAGCACCGAGGATAGCCGAAAGGGCAGGACTATGAACTGATAGTGTTGACCCAATGCCACAAACCTTAGGTATCTGTGGTGTTTTGGGTGTATGAGGATGTGTTGGTTGGCATCCTGTATGTCCAGGACAGCCAGCCAATCGTGTAGATGAATCAAAGGTAGCAGGGTACGAGTGATATCCTGAACTTTTCTTTGTGTTAAGAACTTGTTTAACTTTCTGAGATCCAGAATGGGGCGCATGCTGTCGGTTTTCTTTGGGACCAGAAAGTAATGGGGGTAGAAACCTGTGTTTCGCTGATCCAGCGTAACTATTTCTACTGCCCTGTTGTTCAGAAGGCCTTGTACCTCGGAAGCAAGAAGGTATGACTGTACCACCAACAGCCTGGGCTTTTGTTTGGGAAGATGATCTGGAGGGGTTTCCGAAAGATTGAGAGAGTACCCCTTGCGGATTATTCTGAGGACCCATTTGTCTGATGTTATAGATTTCCACTGGTTGTAGAACTGAGTCAGACATCCTCCCACTGCTGAGGAGGAGTCCTCCTCGGGCAGCTGAGGTGGGACCTGGGCCGGAAACTCAGAAGGTGGCACTGGGCGCTTTTGGAGCTTGTGCCTTCTGCTGCGCTTTCTTTTGCGGCTGAGGATTCTGGTTTCTGTTAAAACCTTCTCTGCCTTTGCCCCAAAAGGACTGACAGTTGTGAAACTGGTGCTTGTTTCCCCGGGAGGAGATGGGCATAAGTCTGGCTGTCTTAATGGCAGACCTAGTCTTCCGTGTGGCCTCTAGTGCTTGCTCCACCTGAGGTCAGAACAGATACATACCGTCGAAGGGTAAGGCCATGACTTGCTGCTGGGCGTCATTCGTGAAGCCCGAAGTACGCAGCCAAGAGTGGCGACAGCTGCAGATGCCAGCCGTTGCCGCCCAGGAAGAGGTATCGAAGGCATCCATTGCAGCTTTAACGTGTTGGTTATTGGACTCGATACTCCTAGTTATGGTTTGAAGTAGCTCTAAGTTAACCTCTGATTCGGGCAGAGCTTCTACCACTGCTTTGAGCGAATGCCAAAGAACATACTCATATTGAGAAAAATAGCCCTGGTAGCTGGCAATGCGCATGCCCAGGGTTGAGGCAGCAAAGACTCTCTTACCCAAGGTGTCTATCTTGTGAGGTTCTTTGTTTATAGGCCAGGCTGTAGATTCCTGAGGTAGGACAGCCTTATCATTCTCTGCCAGGACCACTATGGCATCAGCAAAGTCTTGTGAGGTCAAAATCGGGCGATCCTTGGAAAGGGCATACTTCTTATCTATGGACTTGGCCATGGAAGGAATAAGAGCCGGATTCTTCCACACCATCTGTGAAAGGGTCTCGAAAGAGGGCTGTACCGGAGGGGTTAAATCTATAGGGATTTCCGGGACATGAAGATATGGAGATGCAAAAGCTTCCCAGGATCGATTTCTGTGGTCTGGAGAGAAAGAGTAGAATTTTAATTCTTGAGCAGAGACTTAAAGAAAAGGTCCTCAACAACAGGCTCTGCAGGAGGATTGATCCCTGCCCCCAGGGCAGTGTCAGCATCAACATCATCACCCAGGCAAAGATCTGGATCAGGCTCAAAATCATCTCCCGACAGTCCAGGGGGGACTGTATAGACAGGAACGGAGTGAAAATCAGGAGTAAGAAAAGAAGAAAGAATCTGAGTTGAAAACCCCAGAAGACCAGATGGCGCCGCATTCATCCTCGGTGCCATTGAGGAAAATGGCACCGAGAACAAAGAAGGAGACATCATAGGAAACTGTGTTGCACACAGCACCAACAAAGAGCGCGGCGTCACCAGCCCAGACACTGAGAACAGCACCGACAGGGCCCCCGGTGCTGCAGACGGTGCTGACAGAGCCCATGGTGCCGCAGACGGTGCCGACAAAGCCCACGGTGCTGCAGATGGCATCGACAGAGTCTGCGGTGCCACAGATGGCGCCGACAGAGCCCATGGCACCACAGATGGTGCCGACTGAGCCCACGGCGCTGGAGAAGTCGGCACCGCGGATGACGGCAACGTCACACGAATCTGAGAACTGCGATTGGAAGTAAAAGAAGCAAAAAAGGTAGGAGACAGAGGCATCGGTGTAGACCCCTGTGCCGCAGCTGTGTGAGGGGGATAGACACCCGAGCACGGAGCCGACGGCACCAAAGGCGCCGCACAACTAGGAAGGCCCAGCAGCCCCACCCGCCCTTCCAAAACCAAATGGTCCGAAGGCCCTGGTGTTGGACTGGCCGGCTCAGGTAACAGGACCAACCTCCGAGCCCACTGCCCCATAAGAGCAGCCCAATGTTAAAACTGCTCATTGGAAGCTCCTCCAATAGGTGGAGAGGAGCTCTGGTGTTGAGGAGGTTGGCCACCAGAGACAGAAACTGGCGACTCCGACAGAGGTGGAGACTGGCGCCTGGCCCTAATAACCGACTATCTACATGCAGACATACCAGAGGGTGACCTCGAGTGATGCAGTTTCTTCTTTGACTTACGTGAAGAAGAACTCGAGGCCGAACGGTGCCAAGAATGGGACCGTTTCCATTTGTGCTTCCGGAGAGACCACCCATCTCCCTGAGCATTGGACCATCCGTTATCAGACCCCCCCGGGAGGGCAGTGGACCAGACCCAGCCCGGCTGATTTAACACCTTTCATACGAAGTCTCCCTACCATCACCTGGCCCACTCATGGTCGACTCAGTCAATGGAGGGCTGAAGACTTCTCTTGCACAAGTAGAATTAATAAATATAATTGGTACTGATTGAGATAATATACAAAACAATAAACTGAACTAAGCTGCTAGTGAAGTTTAACTCCCAGCAGGCGAGCGACGTCGTCACTGAAGCACACTTGACGGCGGGGAAAAAGGGAATGGAGGCAGCTGGAAGGTCGACGCCGAAACAGTCATTACCACATGCACCAGGCTCACGGTGTGTTTCCTTGCGGCTCCATCTCAGGCACCAGCCCTCCTGAAAGAGTTTGTTCCCGCTGGGTTCTAGCACCTCCAGCGTACTCTCATTAGTGTGAATGAGTGGTGGAGACTTTATGGTCAGGAAAATCTGGTAGTGACCTGAAGGGAGTCTGAAACGGAGATATTTTCTGTGAGACTCCCTTATGGGGAAGTGGAAATAGGCATCTTTTTGGTCCAGGGATGCCAACCAAGCTCCCTTCTGGAGTGTTGGCAAAATCATTGCTATGGTTACCATTTTGAACTTTGGCTTTGTCAAATGTTTAACAGTCTGAGGTCTAGGATAGGCTACTACTCCCCATTTTTTTTTTTTTTTGTGAGAACGTACCTTGAATAAAAACCCTTTCCCTTCTGCTATGGAGGAACAGGTTCCACTGCTTTTGACAGCAGCAGGTTTTGAACCTCCTTTTCCATTAGCTTCCTTTCTGCTATAGAAGCTGGTTTGAATAATCTGGATCTTAGGTTTGGGAAAGATTTGAAGCTTAGGGACAAATCCTGACTCACTAATTCCACAGACCCGCAAATATTTCACAGATCAAAATAGGTACACTTCTCTGTTGCAGTGAGTGGGGGGCCCCGCAACACAGAAATAAGTGTGTGCGTGTGGGCGGGGGGCACAGTGAGATTCAATTAAACGGTGGGAAGTTGTTTGCCTTCCTACTAGGCTCTAATAGAAACACCACTTTTTACTTGTCTCAATCTGACTATGCTGTTTTTTTGCACACCATTGTTGTTTTTCCTCTGATAAGACCCGATTTCCAAAAGGGGAGAAAAAAAAAAACAGCCAGGAGCAGGAACCCTATCTAGCACGGACAGTAAGGAGACAGAAAGTAAAAGACATCTGGGATAAAAATTAATACCCTCCATTGTTAAGGTAAAGGGCCCTCGGCCTCCCTGAGAGTGTAGTCCCACCGCTCTACTATTACTGCAGAACACAGCACACAGGTGAATTTCAGTGACTGTCTGTCATGATTGCCCCCCCCACCGAAGTCAAGAACTACCTGGCCAGACTGAGCAACTACCCCCATGGCATTTTTCACACCCCGTCCCGTCACCTGCAGAGATGCTGATCCGTCGGGAGAACTTGATGTGTGCGGTCAAAATTACTTTCCACTCAATGTTGACTCCAGCGATGATGAAGACTCATGTGTGCTGCCGGTGAGAGTGATGACTGGTGACCCGACGGTTGGTTTAATTATTTGTGACAAGCGCTCCACCACGGTTCCTCAGGCTGGACTTCTCAGAGGAGTTATCTCCTGTTACTGACTGTGTGACACACTCATCCTACCAGTTCAGTTAGGGGAAAGGGCAAGGCTGCGCAATAAGCACCCTCAGCTCGCTCAGTTGCAGTGCTTCCAGGGGTCACAACAAGCATAGAGGAGCCCTCTGCCGGCAGCACCAGCCACAGTAAGGGCAGCACACTGGTTTTCATGGGGACACCGGGACGGTCCCTGCCTCGGACTGTGCCGGCCGAACTGCTAATGGCAAAAAAATGTAAGATTTTGGGGGAAAAGAATTAAAAATTATTTAACTTGGGAGGCAGCAAATTCGGTACAACAGTACAATCCAGGCAGGATCTAATACCAGTCTTAAAAATACGGTATTGTACTGCCAAAAACGGTACAGTTGGAGGGTCTGCTTCCAGGACCCACTTGTCTGTGGTGATGTTCTTCCAAGCCTTAAAGTAATAAGCCAGTCTGCCCCCTACTGGTAGTGGGGAGGTGGCTTTGACAATGGAGTCAGGGGGCCGGCCAGGCGGCGCAGTGGGCTAAGGCACTGGATGCCTTACGAACATACGAAATTTGCCAGCAGATAAAGGCCTAGAGGTCTATCAAGTCTGCTCGAATGTGCAGCTAGCACCCCTTATTCTGCAGCTGCCCCTCCCTTCCACCCTTCCCCTTCATTAACCCTCCCTCCCCCTTGTCCTGTCCCATCCTCATTTGAAGCAGATCACTGTTCTACTGCATACCACTTCAGTAGGTAACGCATTCCGCCCATCCACCACCCTCTCTGTAAAAAAGTGTCTCCTCATCTCCCTCCTGAACCTTCCTCGCTCCAGTCTCATATCATGGCCCCTGGTGGCCCTCCCTTCCCTTACTTTGAACAGCCCCTCTGTACCCGTCTTGTTTATTCCTTTCATGTATTTAAAGGTTTCAATCATGTCACCCCTGTCTCTCCTCCAGTGAGTACATGTTCAACTCCTTCAACCTCCTCTCGTATGATAAGTCCCAAGCCCCTTGATCATCTTTGTCGCTCTGCGCTGCACCCCCTCCAGTAACTTAATGTCCCTCCTCAGATACAGACGCCAGTACTGCACGCAGTACTCCAGGTGTGGTCTAACTAATGACCTATACAGTGGCAGAATCACCTCCTCCCTCCTCGAGGATATACCCCTTGCAATACAACCCAGCATTTTGTTGGCCTTTGCAGCTGCCTTCCCACATTGTGCCGAAGTTGTTCATTGACCCTGTAATGAGCACACCCAGATCCTTCTCCTCCTCTGTCTGGGCTAACTGCACTCCCCCTAGCTGGTAACTCCTCCTTGGGTTCTTCATCCCAAAATGCAGCACCTTGCACTTTTTGGCATTAAAGCCCAGTTGCCAGGTGTCTGACCAAGCTTTGCCAGATCATCCTGCAACCCCTGTCATCCCCCTAGGTCATCCACCACTGCGTCTACCTTGGTATCATCAGCAAACAGACTGATCTTGCTCTTGATGTCCCATGATATGTCTGCAATGAATATCCCAAACAACACTGGTCCCAACACCGAGCCCTGTGGAACACCGCTCGTCACTGCCCTTGGGTGTGAGAGCTCCCACCTCTCTGTTGCCTTCCCTGCAGCCAGTTCTCACCCATCTCACCAGCTTTGCACCCGCCCCTGTGCCTCCTAACTTCCTTCCCAGCCTTCCATGTGGCACTGAGTCGAATGCCTTACTGAAGTCCAGATACAGGACATCCACTGCATAGCCCCTGTCCAGTTGCCTAGTTACCCAGTCATAGAACTCGACCAGGTTGGTTTGGCAGGATCTGCCACGTATGAAGCCATGCTGTCTGCTGTCCTGTAGTCCTTTGGCCTCTAGGAGGGCCACCAGCCTATCCTTCAGGATAGTCTCCATTAGCTTACCCACGATGGATGTGAGGCTCACTGGTCTGTAGTTCCCCGGTTCTTCCTTGGGGCCACTCTTGTGGAGGGGCACCACATGAGCCATCCTCCAGTCCTGAGGTACACACCCCGAATGTAGTGAGGCATTAAATAGGTCTGCCAAAGGTCCTGCAAGGACCTCTGCCAGCTCCTTCAGTACCCTGGGTGGATGCCATCTGGGCCTGGCACCTTGTCCACCCTCAGTGCCTTCAAACCCTCTCGAACTCTGCTTCCAAGATTTCCCATCTGTCACCACTTCCCACCCTGCTTCTGCCATTTCTCCCACCTTGGGTGTCACCCTCCTCTTTTAGTAAATACTGAGCAGAAGTACTCATTTAGTGCTTCCGCCTTATCGCACCCTGCCTCCACCCAACCCCCCTCCTTCCTAATCCTTACTATGTGGTCCTTACAGCTCCTTTTCTCCCTGATGTACTTAAAGAAGTCCTTCTCCCCCTTCTTAATGCCTTGTGCCAGCCTGAGTTCCGCAAATGCTTTGGCTCCCTTACTGCCCTTGTCACCTCCTTCGATTCTGTCAAGTACTCCTCCCTGTCCTCCCCTCCTGTTTTCTTGTACTTCCTAAAGGCAGCTCTTTTCCTCCTTACCTTTCCATGACCTCCTTGCTCAACCAGATCAGTTTCTCAGCCCTAGCCTTCTTGCTCTGGGCTTTGCAGCAGGTTTTGTTGCCTCCACTATCCCCAGCTTTATGAGCTCCCACCTCTGGTTAGTGTCCATACTAGATTGAATTCTGGCCAGGTATCCTTTACCACTTCCCATCCTCCCAAAGTTGGCCCTCCTGAAGTCCAGCACTATTGTGCCAGATTCCACTCCTTCCTTGCCCATATCCAATGTGAGCCATACTGAGTGGTGGTCACTCCTGACAGCGGTTCCCACTGTAAGTTCTCTCACAAAGTCCCCATTTGCCAGCACAAGGTCAAGGGTATTCCCTAACCTGGTTGGTTCACTGACCATTTGCAGCAGGAAGCTGTCCTGAAGGCATCCAGCAGTACCTGCTCCCTTCTGTTCCTGGTTGTTGGGGTGCTCCAGTCCACTCCTGGCATGTTGAAGTCCCCCACAATCACCACAATACCCTTCTCGCAGGTCCTCCTGATCTGTCCCGCTAGTTCCCTAACTTCTCCATCTGAGATGGTGGCCTGTACACCACTCCCATTCTAAGAATCCTATTCTTGGAATCCTCTATTTGCATCCAAAGTGACTCCGTTCTACCCTCTTCCCCTTCCTCCCTTACACACTTCAGTCCTTCCTTCACATATAGTGCCACTCCCCTCCTTTCCCAATCACCCTGTCCCTACGAAATAACCTGTACCCTGGTACAGACAGGTCCCAGTCATTGTATTGGGTGGCCCATGTTTCTGATGGCTGCAATGTCCACCTCTCCTCTGCCATGGAGGACCTGTAACTCTGCAGTTTTCTCCCAAGGCTCCTAGCATTAAGGGTAACCACCTTCCACTCTTTCCCCCTCCCATCCTGCCCTCCTTTCCTAGCATCACCAACAGTACTTGCCATTTGTCCTTTGTCACTGTTATTGGGGTAAGCTCATATGGTTTCCCAACCTGTGGTCTCTGCATATCTCTTCCCCAACTGCCACCCCACTCTTAGTTTAAATTCCCAACTTCCTCTATGCTCCCTCCATCATCTGTTTCAACACTTTCTTTCCCTCCTCACTCAAGTGTAGTCTGTCCTGGCATAGAGACTACTGTCCTCCCAGGTCCCGCCCCACCCCAACAGCCTATACCCTTTAGCACAACACCAGGTTCTTAGCCATCGGTTAAATTCCTCTATTCTCAGCTTTCTTGTTGTGCTTGCCTTTGGCACGGAAGTATCTCTGAAAAAGTTACTGATCTTCCTGCCCCTCACATAATTGTCCTAGTTCCTCAAACCTCTCTGACTGTATCTACTGTCTTGTCAGCCAGGTCGTTTGTCCCAAGATGTATAATTAAATGAGGCTTGTCCCTACCCCTTCTAGCATATTTCACAACAGACTGTCCCACCCTTTCCGCTGTCATTCCTGGCATGGCCTCCACCCAAATGCGACTATGCCTCTCCCCCTTGCTACCCCACCTAACTCCTCTTAGTATTGAGTCCCCCAGCACTAAGATTCTACCCCTCTTACTCCCTGCTTGCTTCCATTCATCTCCCTCTCTCATTTCCAGCTCCTCTTCTTCCTCCTGCACATTATTTCCCCCTTTAACCCCTGTTGCAATTCTCCCAGCAGAACTTCCCCCCGCTCCAGTTTGGTCCAGGCATTTATCAATTACTCCTCTAATTTCATCATTTCCCTCCTCCACTTTCTTCCTCTCTAGCAGTGTACAACTATTTTCTGAAGGCCCTTCACAAATGCCGCTCCCTCTCTCTTCATAGTAACCTGTTCTCTCCTTTCCACTCCATGACTTTGCCACTTCTTCCTCCTCACAAGTTCCTATCTCCTCCTTCCATTTGTCTTTTGTCTCCTGACCTGGTTTCCCTGGCAATTGTTCTTCCTGGCCTGGGCCCCTTTGTCTCTGCTTCCCTTCTTCTGACCCTCTCCTCACCACTGTTGGCTTAAATCGCCCTCCCTCATCTCCCCTTCTTCCTCCCTCCAGTATTGGGCCAAACCCACCCCCAATCTGCCTGTCTCATTTCTTGTGTCTTATTATCTCTTGTTTCTCACCCTCTGGGTTACTCCTCCCACATCATTATCAGGGGTCGCTATCCGTTTGCCCCATAACAGATCTTAAAGTATGCTGCTACTTGCCTATACATGCCTGGCCAATGTAATACAGGGTTAGTCTAGCCAATACCTTCCCATGGCTCAGATGCCCTGAGTGATTGGAGTACGCATCCTCCATCACCTTTTTCCTATATGTCATGAGCAATACTACCAGGGCATTCACTTGCTTCGTCCGGGGTTGGGCCTCATATGATATAGAACTTCCTTCCTAAGTTTATACCACCATAACTTGTCCCCCACGCCACCATTATCCTGTCTCCCATCCATGATATTTACATATTTTCTTAACTGGGTAACTTCAGGTTCCCCCACCTGCAATTTTCCCCAGTCAGCACCAGGAGAACAATCATTTTTCATAGGAGGAGGTTTAAAACATGCAAAGGTCCCTTCAGCCGAAATGGCTTCTTCCATCTTGCTTGAAGTCTTCTCCCACAGTAATACACTGCCATTCAAAGTCTTACCTGGGGTCTCCTCCTCTCATGCGCCGCCCTCCACCACATAACAGCCCGGAAAAATGGGCAACAACGGGATCTCCACAAATGGTCACAAATGCTCCATCAGGGGGTCCTCCTCCTCCTCCAGAACCCATGGATCTTGCTCCACAGATTCTTCCTTGACATCCTTCGAGTGGGACCTCTCGAGTAGCTCCTGGCATCTATGCTCTGCCTCTCTCCAGCACTGATGAGCCTCCAGCCAACTCCCACTCATCCAGTGAATCTGGGTATCCATTTGGCCACTGGGTCTGTCTCGTCCCATCCATGGTGCCTCGCCCAGGTCACCATCTCCATCAGGCACTGTCCTCATCTCACCTGGCACCATGCACCTCTGCCGTGTATCCTTGGTACTAGGTCTGGCACCAACTGACTGGACTCCCCATTTTCTGGACGTCTAGACAGATCCCACTTCTGCTGACGCCATACGTCACTGAGCGTGGGTTTGAGGATAACACAATTTCAGGCAGACCACAAGTCAGGTGCATAAAAAACGCACAATTGCATTTACTATTTTATTTTAATTAAGTAAAATATACAGAAAGTAAAATGGTAAGTCAGACAACTGCTTAGCTTCAACAGTTTCTAAGGCTTTTCTTCAGCCCAGTATGACACAAACAGTGTGAAAGCACACACTACCAGGAGGTCTTCCACCGTCCTCAGTCAGTATCCAACTGACCACCCTCTCTATCCTCCCTCAGCACTGAGGTAGGGCTTTATATAAGCTTACTAGAAGCTAGAAAAAAGTTCCACTACCTTTTGATTAATAGCAGACATAACATAAAACTAGCCACTAGGGGCCAACTATTGCTCCATAGAGAACAGTTATTTGACAGGCACCTGGAGCACAAACATAACCTGTTTACAACACTGTTAAAGGTCAGACCCAAGGTCAGAACATTATGTGCTCTCCTAAACTCTCCTGCAGGGTCACATTACCTCATACAATCTGCTGCAAAATATATCTTAGCAGGGGGCTGCTGAAATCTAGAAAAAGCAGACACAAGTTTTTGTTATTCTTACATTAAGACTACCCCCACTTAGTTTTGTTTTATGGCCAAAGACCAGAGAAGAACAGTATGGTTCACAATAAACACAGCAATAGCGTCAAGCCATACAAAGGCAAAAGTACTGGACTTTAGGAGGGCTGACTTTGCCAAAATGGGTGAGTGCCTAAGGAATGCACTAGCAAATGGGCAGGAAGGAGGGGTGGAAGAACAATGGGGAATAATAAAAACTGCCATCACAGAGGTAACAAGCCTTTGTGTAAAGCAAATTAACAAAACAAAACAATGTAAGAAACCACTATGGTTCTCAAAGGAAGTGGCAGTGAAGGTTCAAGAGAAAAAGAAAGCATTCAGGAAGTACAAGGAATCACAGAAGAAGCAGGACAGGGAACTGTATCAGTTAAAGCAAAAGGAAGCTGGGAAGGCAGTCAGAACAGCAAAGGCCCAAACCGAGGAAAAGACAGCCAACTCAGTTAAGTAGGGGGATAAAACCTTTTATAGGTACATCAGGGAGCGAAGGAAGACCAAGGAAGGGCTAGTGAGGCTTAATAAAGAGAAGGGAGGGTGGGCAGAGGGTGACTGTGAAAAGGCAGAGATACTAAACAGATATTTTTGCTCAGTATTTACAAAGGAAGTGGGGGAGGTACCTAAAACAAATAGTAGAAACACTCTGGATACAGAAGTTGATACCAGCCCATTTACAAAAGAAAGGGTTCTGAAAGAACTTGTAAAACTGAAGGTGGACAGAGCAATGGGGCCTGATGGGATTCATCCCAGAATTCTAAAAGAACTAAGGGTAGAACTAGTGACACCACTGACTACCCTCTTTAACAAATCATGGGAGGATGCGGTGGTACCCAAGGACTGGAGAAGGGCAGATGTGATTCCCCTTCACAAAAGTGGGAGCAAGGCAGGAAGCAGAAAACTACAGACCTGTTAGTTTAACCTCAGTGGTAGGGAAAATGATGGAATCACTTCTGAAGGAAAGAATTGTTGAGTATCTAGAGGCCAGAGGGCTCAGGACCCAAGGCAGCATGGATTCACAGCAGGAAGGTCATGCCAGACAAATCTGATAGATTTCTTTGACTGGGTGACCAAAGTAGTAGATCAGGGAAGGGGCTGTGGACATGGCCTACCTAGACTTTAGCAAGGCATTTGACACAGTCCCACACAAAAGATTAATATACAAGTTAGCCAGCCTGGGAGTGGGTCCCAAGATGACAGCCTGGGTAAAGAATTGGCTGGAGAATAGGACACAGAAAGTAATAGTAAATGGAGTCCACTCTGAAGAAAGGGGGGTTACTAGTGGGGTACAGCAGGGTTCAGTATTAGGACCGGTCCTCTTCAATGTCTTTACAAACGACATTGCAGAGGGACTGGAAGGAAAAGTATGTCTCTTTGCAGATGACACAAAGATCTGCAACAGAGTTGATGCACAAGGTAGGGTGGAAAGGATGAGAAGGGACTTGGCAAGGTTAGAGGAATGGTCAAATGTATGGCAGCTTAGATTCAGTGCTAAGAAGTGCAAGGTAATGCACCTGGGAAACAAAAACCCAGGGGAAGAGTACACAATGGGGGGTGAGATACCAACAACAACAAAAATGGAAAGGGACCTGGGGGTAGTCATATCAGATGACCTAAAGGTGGGCAAGCAATGTGAGAGGGCAGCAAGGAGGGCTGGGGGATACTGGGATGCATAGGGAGAGGCATCACCAGTAGAAAACAGGAAGTTATTATCCCTCTGTACAGACAGTTGGTGAGACCCCATCTGGAGTACTGCGTGCAGTTCTGGAGACCCAATCCGCAAGGACATAGACAGGATGGAGGCTGTCCAGAGGAGGGCAACTAAAATGGTGTAGGGTCTGCACCGGAAGACATATGAAGAGACACTTAAGGAGCTGAATATGTATAGCCTCGAGGAAAGGAGGGAGGGGGGACATGATAGAAACTTTCAAGTATCTCAAGGGAATCAACAAAGTCCAAGAAGGTAGTATCTTTCAAAAAAAGAGGTGTGCAAGAACAAGGGGGCACAATCTGAAGATAGAAGGGGGGTGGCTCAAAGGTAATTTAAGGAAGTATTTTTTCACAGAGAGGGTTGTGGATGCATGGAACGGCCTTCCGGAGGAGGAGGTTGTGGAGTCAAAAACAGTGGTGGAATTCAAGCATGCATGGAACAGTCATAAGGCAATTCTAGGGGGTGGGGGTAGGAAGAAGTAGGCTGCTGGTTAACTAGGATCTGCAGCTTATCCAATAGGTAGGGAAATGGGCAGACTGGGTGGGCCAAGCAGTCCTTATCTGCCGTCAAAATCTATGTTTCTATGTAAGAAAACAATATATAGCTTCAATTTTCTTTGAGGGCTTAACCAGTTTCTAGTTAGTTTTTAGGTTAATATGCACAGAAAGCTTTATAAGCACTTAATTTATAATCAGCACTTTGGACATTTTACAAAACACACAAACTGCTTTGGGAAAGGGGTTTCAATTTATCCCAGTGTCATCAAAGCACAGGTCAGGAAGCATAGGAAAAACCAGGAGCAGTTGTAAAATTTGCAACAAGAGTTTTATTGTGAATAACAAAAAAATAAAATTGTTCAGAATAACTATTTACAAAGGCAGAATAAACAGAGAAGATCCATCTGAGATTTCCTTCAATCTCTGTGTGTCCCTTGCAAGCAATTGCAGTTCTGTTTTTATAAGTCCTTGCAACCCCCCCTCTTAACAAGCATCACGTTTTTCCTAAAATGTTCTTGTATATTTCAGGCAGGTGTAGGCGGGAACAGAATGTCCCCAAACTGAGGCCCCTTTTTCCACAGCTTCTGCAAAAGGCTTAAAAATTACATTTCAAATTAACCCCTTGAGTTTCCAATAGCTTTCTGCAATCATCTTAAACTGTAATTATATACATTTCAACAGTAACACTGTATACTTTCTAAACAAAGGGATCCCAATAGTTACATTTCCACATAATGATTTGCATATATTTTTATACAAGCAGATATGCAAGGGAGGAAAAGATAAACAGCAAGAGAAGACAGAGAGATAGCGAGAGGCAAATAATTACGAGACTGTCGAGGTGATCAAGTCCTAGGTCTCACGAGAAAATTTGGTTGCGCGATCAGACAGACAAGAGACAGGAAAGGAAAGAAAGAACAGATCCCTGCATTCAAACTCACCATAACAACTGGGACAGGGTCCTATTCAACCCTGTCACACCCAGGGGTGTCCACTATGACAGGGGTCACCCTGTCACAGTCTGCCTTGGCAAAGACTTCCCCCCACTGGGTACAATTCTTGAAACCGGGTTCACCGGTTTTTTTCTTTGGTTTATCTGACGTAATGAAAAGCATTAGAAAAATAGAAACTTCAAAAAGATTTTTAAAATTAAAGTGGTTTTAGCGGCTTGCGGTCGGTTCAGGAACCGACAAAAGCTCCAATAGGAACCAGTAACTTAAGAACTGAGGTTATTGGTTACTTTTACAAGTTTAGCAGTTAATTCTAAAAATAAATAGCCAAAACTAAATAAACAAACTCTGGCCAGAGCCGATAGGGCTGTGAAGAGCGGCCAAGTGAGCAAAGTTACACATGTGCGTAGAAATTATTTAACACCCGGGTGGAACCTGGCCATTTTTTGGAGGTGTTGACCCAAATTTTCAACATGGCCTTTGTGGGACCCCTCCTCATTAACAGTGCCAGCATCATTTTGTTCACTTGCCCCGAATGGTGATTTCGCAGAGTGACCATGCCAGTCTGTGCCACAGGTGCGAAAACATGTTTCGGGCAGGATGTGATAAATGACAGCTGTACTGTTTAAAAGGAGGTGTGCAAAAATGACAATGTTGAAAATGTAGAGGGAAAATATGAAAAACTGGCAAAGTTAGGAGCATGTGTAGAAACTGCGCAATGCTTGCTCGTAACACTCATTTATTTGGAATTTTTTTCACCAAATTTGCAACATGGGCTTTTTGTAACCCCACCTCTTGAACAGTGCCACTGTCATTTCATGAATTAGTCCCGAAAGATGATTCCGAGCAGTGACTGCAAAATCATCCTTCGGGACCGAGTAACGAAATTGACAGTGAAAGTTTTCATGAGGAGGGTTCCCAAGAACCCCATGTTGAAAATCTGGGGTCAAAATTTCAAAAAATGGCTTATCAAAATAAGTTAAAAACCCCATTGAATGGCATTATAGCACACTAACCTTTGATTCTTCAGTTTGTGGTTTGGCTTTGAAGAGTGCAGACCTGTCCCGGTCCAGAGAAGATGACAGCGCTGACCTCTGGAGGCAAGTATGGGGTAAGGGGAAGGGTAAGGGGAGGGTAAGGAGGAGAAAGCTCAGAGGAGGGTGGGAGGGAGACTAAGGCGATGATGAGGGACCGCTTTCTTTTAGAGATAAAAACAAAGTGGAAAAATGTCAGGGAACTGTTTTCTTTATTTACAGGTAAACAAAACAAAAAGCAGACATTTGGGCACACTGAATTAAACTCCCAGTGTGCCACATGAGTGGGGGTGGGCATATAATGCCGACATGGGGTTGGGAACCCAATGTCGGGTAGGGGTAAAATATCTGGGCACACGGAGTGGGCCTCAGTGTGCTATAAGGAGTGGGCAGGGGCTAATGCTGACATGGGGATTGGGACCCGATGTCAGTGCATTTTCTTTTAAGCCAGTGCTGGCGACGGCAGCAATGCAACTGCACATGCGCGACACTTGCACATGCGCAGTTGCGGCAAATAGCATTTTGACATTCACAACATGATGGCGCCAGCAGAACTGCGCATGTGCAGTTTGCGCCACGGTATGCGGAAGTAACAGCCGAAATAGTGCGGCTATTATTCCGTAGTGGCCGATCAAGGCAGAGGCTTTCAAGCTCCATTGGACTTTTGGAAGGATACTTCCAAAAGTTCAACAGAAGGTTCCACAATTGGCCGTTTTTAGAGCTACTGAGCGATCCCAACATGGCTGTAGGTTCCGCCTGCAGCCCTAAAAACTAACTGGAGTTTTACCTTCAAAAAACTCCGGGACTGACACAAAAGCTTGGTTTCTCCCTGGTTATCTCGAACTGGGAGAAACCAAGAAAATAACACAAAAAAAACCTCAACTAACTAGCAGTTAACAATTAAACTGAAGATAAAGACAGCAAATGAAAAACTACTTACATTTTTTTAAATCAGCACGACAGGAACGACTGGTGAGGAGAGGACTCCGAGGCGTATGTACTTGTCAGGCAGAGAATGAAATCTGAAGCATTAGAACATTGGCAGTTGATAAGGGCAGCATTTGAAAAGTGGTATGAGCCAATTATGATTCCATCATTAGCATACATTCCATCTCCGGGCAGTTCTATCTTAAAGGCTGACTGCAAGAGTTAGGAATATTGGAGAATTCCTGGGGTGAGAACCAGCTGTTTCCCATATTTATATGGTGTAAGTACTATTCAGATATGTTTGACTTAAAAACAATGTACAATAAGTCAATATTATTCATGACTATTTAAATGCATACTGTTTAAACATGATCAAGCTGTAACTCTGTAATAAGTGATTAGAGTTTCTGCACATTCAACACCCAAACCTAAACCCAGACACCCTTGTAACTGAGATGCTGTTATCCTAATATGTCCATGTATCAACACGTGTCTGTATATTCCTAATATTCTGTACTATTAAATAACAGTTTTTTTTTTTCTCAACTTTCTTTATCCTCCTGTGGCAGGTCCTCACTCATCGTCCACCAAGAAAAAATTACTTACCATAGTAATCTTCTTTCTTCCCAGTGATGCTCAGATATTCATAACTTTGTGCAGTCAGCCTGGTGGGTTGGACTGCCCGGAGAGATGGAACACATGCAAATGATGGAATTCTTTGCACGTGAGCATTTTTCAAATACTGCCTCTACCAACTGTAGTGTTCTAAGCCCTTCAGATTTGTAAGGAGCCTGGAAGTCAGGCAACATGAAAAAATCCAACAACTAATTAATTAAAACATTTTTTAGGATTAGCCTAATAAAACAACTTACTTCAAAAAACCTCCAAGGGAGGGACTATATACAGTATATATATATAATAATGGTGTTCACCATACAGTGAGAAAAACTATTAAGAGAGACAGAAAACTCTGTTAAAATCTGTCTAGCATAGAGAAGTATACCCAGAAGGGTATGGCTATGTGGCACCAGCATGCGGAATGCAGAGGCTGAAGTTCGGGAAGGGGAGGATGGAAGGGAGTTATGAATATCTGAGCATCACTGGGAAGAAAGAAGATTACTATAGTAAGTAATTTTTTCTTCTAACCCCAGTAATGTCTGAATATCTTACACCCTGTGCAGACTAATATAAGCATACCCTGGCGGTGGGCATGAAACTTATTTTGGAAACAGACTTTGCAGGACTGCTGTGCCAAACTTGGCATCACTTCTGGACAAAATATCCAAATTATAATGCTTTGTAAAGGTGTGTACTGATTTCCAAGTAGCTGCTTTACAATTGTCCAATAATGGCACCTCCCTAGCAGCTGCAATAGTGACAACTGTTCCTCTTGTTGAATGAGCCCTCAGCCCAGCTGGGGACTCCCTACCTGCTTTAGTGTGGCAGAACTGAATACACTGGACAATCCGAGAAATGGATCTTTTTGAGGCTGGTTTGCCCATTCCAACATCCCCATATGTAAGGAAAAGTTGTTTCTTGTCTTGCCTATGGCCTTTAGCAGCTGTCTGAGAGCTCTTTTCACATCCAGACTGTGAAGCCTTCTTTCACCAGAGCTTGTATGGTCTGTGAAGAAGACAGGAAGAGTGACTGATTGGTTCAGATGGAAATCTGAAACAACTTTGGGAAGGAATTGTCTGTTTTTTCTGTGAACTACCTTACCTTAGCATGGTGTCAGCGTGGCTCAGTTGGTAGCACATCCGCCTCTGGACCAGAAGGTCGTGGGTTCTCGTCCCACACCGGGATTGGACTTGCACCTAAAAATCGCTGGCATCCGAGTGCAGTATTGGGGAGTGCTGTACTGCTGGGGTGTGCCATCCTTCGGATGAGAACTTAAACCGAGGTCCCTTCTGCCCATCCTGGTGTCCTGGTGGGTGTCCAAGTGGAAGTAAAAGAACCCAGGGCACTCTTCGCAAAGAGTAGGGAACATTCCTGGTGTCCTGGCCAACATTCCCCTTCCCATAAACCGGTTCATGCAATTATCCAGGCTGTGTGTGGGTGATGATGTACAATATGGCCGCCACCATACATTCAGTCACTTCACTACCAGTCTAGCTTTGCTTGTAAAGCACTTTGGATGTATGAAAAGCGCTATATAAATGCTGATTCTTCTTCTTCTTCATCCCTGTGGAAGGAAATGTAGTCTTGCTCAACAGAGAGAGCCTCAAGCTCACTGATTCTTCTTGTTGAGGTAATTGCTACCAGGAAAACTGTTTTCCAGGTAACATACTTTAAATGGGCTGTAGCCATGGGCTCAAAAGGAGCCAGCATCAATCTGGCTATACATACATTAAGATCCCAAGCGGGCACTGGTGCCCTGTGAGGAGGGTGCAAATGCATCAGGCCTTTAAAAAAAATCTTTTGAAAATGGGATCTGATGCTACAGACACCTTTGTTCTAGCATAAAGGTATGCAGATACTGCTGCAAGATGAACTCTTAAAGAACTGGGTTGCAGACCTTGTGAATGTAAGTGAGTCAGATAATCCAACACCACTGAGACCCCTGCATCATTTGGGTTGAAGTTTCTACCAGAGCACCAGAAAGAGAATCTTTTCCACTTAGCAGAATAAGTTTTCTTAGTGGAAGGCTTCCTATAACCTTTCAAAATGTTTAATACAGCTTCAGAAAGGTTCAAGCCTAAATACTCTTAATTCCTCAAGAGCCATGCTTTGAGGTGGAGAGACTTGAGATTTGGGAACAGCAATATTCCCTGATTGGAAGTTAGAAGACTGTGCCTGAGAGGCAAGCTTATTGGCTTGCTCACTGATATGGAGAACAGAAGAGAGTACCATGGCTGCCTGGGCCAATCTGGAGCTATCAATATCAGAGAAGCTGAGAGGGATCTGAGCTTCAGCAGTACCCTGAAAACTAGAGGAAAAAGGGGAAAGGCATAGAGAAACTTGCCTGACCAATCCAGTACCAGGGCGTCCAGACGAATTGTGCCCTGGGCTGGTGGCCTGCAACAATACTGAGGCAACTGGTGGTTCTGGTGGGATGCGAACAAGTCTATCTCTGGAACGACCCACCTGCTGAAAATTACCTGCACCTCCTGTTTGTTTAGTGTCCATTCATGATGGGACTGATTGATCCGACTCAGTGTGTCTGCCAAGATATTGTCCTTTCCTGGCAGATGGATGGCTTGCAGGGACACCTTTAGAGAATATGCCAGAGTCCAAATTCACATGGCTTCTGTGCATAGGGGACCTGATCTGGTGCCATCCTGCTTGTTTATGTACTACATAGTGGTGGTATTGTCCGTTCTGACTTGTACCACCTTGCCCATTACCAGTGTAGAGAAAACATTTAGTGCTAGCAGCACTGCTCTGAGTTCCAGCAAATTTATATGCTGGAGGGACTCTGCCCCTGACCAGGTACCCTGAGTTGTGTGCTCCCCTAGATGGGCACCCCAGCCCAGAAGGGATGCATCTGTTGTGAGGACTAGTGAAGGATCCTCCTTCTGGAAGGGAACTCCCTGCCTTAGGTTGGATTCCTTTTTCCACCACAAGGCCTGTAACAGAGGACTTGTCACTGGAATGAGTTTTGAAAAGGGATCTTTTTTCTGACTCCAATGATTCCTGAGGTGAAACTGGATGTCTCTCATGTGAAACCTGGAACCCTGCACTGTGCCTGTGGATGCAGCCATATGACCCAAGAGCTGCAGGAATTGCCTGGCTGTTTTTTGACCGTGCAACTTGAAGGAGTTTGCTATGGCATGAAGGCTTTGCACCCTGTCTAGTGGTAAAAAGGCCCTGGCCTGTAGAGTACTGATCTCTGCCCCTATGAACTGTAAAGTCTGTGTAGGGATGAAGACAGATTTTTTCTGGTTTACTATGAAACCCAAGGACTCCAAAATATCCTGTGTGAGCTTTAGAGAGGTTGTGACTTGTTCTGGTGATTTGCCCATCACCAGCCAGTCGTCCAGGTATGGGAAGACAGTCACTCCCTGTCTTCGAAGAAATGCCACCACAGCTGCTAGGCATTTTGTAAACACCCTTGGTGCCGAGGAAAGTCCGAAGGGCAGGGCTGCAAACTGATAATGACCTAATGGGAGTCTGAATCTGAGATATTTTCTGTAAGATTCTTTTATGGGGATGTGGAAATAAGCGTCCTGTAAATCCAAAGATGCCAGCCAGTCCCCTTTTTGGATTGCTGGCAGAATCCGAGCCAAAGTGACCATTTTGAACTTTGGCTTTTTCAGGTGCTTGTTTAAAGCTCTGAGATCCAAAATTGGCCACCACTCCCCATTTTTCTTTGTTGTTAGGAAGTATCTGGAGTAAAACCTCTTCCTCTCAGGGTTGCAGGGACTAGTTCCACTGCTTTGAGCTGAAGCAGCTTCTGAACCTCTGCCTCTAGCAACCGAGATTTGTGCTAGGGGTGGGGAGGTGGAAATCCTGGGGTTCTTTCGAGGAAGAAATTTGAACTGCAGAGACAGACCTTTGCCCACTACCTCCAACACCCACTTGTCTGTGGTCGTGGTTGACCAAAGGGGGAGGTAATGGGACAGTCTGCCTCCAACAGGTAGGGAGGAGGCGGCCTGCATCTCAGGGGTTCTGTTTAGGCTGGGGTTGAGGTTGTGGCTGAGCCCCTTGTCTAGAGCCCCTTCTACCCCTACCCCTTGAGTAGCCCTGTGGGGGGTACTGCTGGTATTGGGGCATGGCTACTGGCTGGAAAAAGGATCTTGATAAGAAGGAACGACCCCTAGCCCCCCCTTCCATAGGGCCTGGTGGATGAAGAAGCTCTGTCTCTAGCAGAGTTACTTCTACAAGTAGCCTTATATTCATCCACCTTTTTCATATATGCCACTGTGGACTCCCCAAAAAGTGCATTTCCTTCTAATGGGAAATCCAGGGCCTTTGATCTAGGTATCCTGAGTGAGGCTGTGGCCCCAGCCAAGCAAACCTCCTCTGAGCCACTGTATTAGCCATCCATCTGGCTATAGTGTCATTTAGATCAGCAGCCATTTGGAACTGGTACTTGGCCCTTAGACCAAACCTGGCAGCTCCCGCCAGGTCATCTGACAAGGGTGAGGTGGCCTTCATAGACATTGCCAGTACCGACTGCCACAGGGATTTCTGATACTGGGCAGCATAAGCTTGAAAAGTAGCCTTTCTCATGGCCAATGAGGGTGACAAATAGTCCTTTTTGGCCATACTGTCCAATTTTCTGGATTCCTTGTCCGGTGGGTGTGAGGACAGAGGGACTTCAGCTTTATCACAGGCAGCTTGCTGTACTACCCCTTGATGATCAGGACGGGAGAAGAGGAAGTCAGCTCCCTCCCTGTCCAGCTGGTATTTTTTATCTATTCGCTTGTCAATTGGAGGAATAGAATTTGGGGTCTGCAGGAGCTTCATAGCATCCTTACTGAAGAATTTATATACTGGGAGGAGGAGGGCCTTTGTGGGTGTTAAACCTATCATATTGAGGTACTCAATCTCCTCATCTTCCACTTGTTCTGTTGTGGCAATATCCAGAGCATCTGCCATTTTCCTTACGAAAGAAAAATGGGAGGAAAAATCCTCAGACACTCTGGGAGGCGAGCCAAATTCCTGCTCAGGGGACACTTCTCGGGGGATAGGTTCGTCCTCCTCATAAGACTCCTCAACCTCTTCAAAATAGTGTTGCTCCGGAGCAGGGGGCATCACAGTAGCAGCAACCTGGGGGCCCTGGGAAGGGGCAGGAGGCTGAGGGATGGTGCTCTGCAGAGCCTGAATAATTTTAAATGCCTGGGCTATGTCCTGAGCTGAAGGCATTACAGGCTGCTGCGCAGAAGTCCCTGGTTTAGCAGGAGAGGGTTCTGCATGCTTGAGCTTCTTTAATTTCTTTAAGGGAACCGGAGAGTCAGCCGGTTCTTTCCCTCTTTTTGTCCCTTTCTCACCCGTATCAGGGGCAGGGGTAGTAGCACTTGTTACTTCAACCACAACAGACTGGGGTGTCAGCTGGTCAGAGCCTGAAGGACCCCTAGGAAACTTTTTATTAAGCCTTTCAAGGTGCTTTTCAACAGTTTTTTCTGGGAATGTTTTACATATCTCACTTTCCTGGTCCAAATGTTCAAAACCCAGACAAGCTACACATAAAGTGTGCTTGTCTGCCTTGGCAAACACATCTCCACACTTTAAACAGTTTTTAAAACCAGGCTCCCCGGTTCTCTTCTTAGGTTTCTCAGTCATGGTGAAAAATAGAGTGAAAAACCCCAACAGCTAAATGCCAAATGCTACTGTGGTTATTTAAACAGCTTAAAAAGGGTTTTCCTCTTTTTGTTTTGTTTTTTTTCGGTCGGTTCCGGAACCAATAGGGAACCGATGGAATCGAGAGAGGAGATGAAATATGAACCGGTTCAGCGGTTCTGTAACCGATAAAAAGCGGCTACAAATAAAGTTTTTAAGAACCAAAATTTAGCGATAATGAACAGGTTCTTTAGTTAGAGAACCGAAATAAAGTTAAAACTAACTCAGATCCCTCACGGTTATGCCGAACCGTGAGGAACCGAGAAAACAACAATTTAAACAATAATAAACTAAATGTAAACTAACAATTTAGAGAGGCAGTAAAAGAAACTAAATACACTTATGGTTTTTGATTTTTCCTTTCTTCTTCATGCGAAAGAGGGCGACAGAGACACCGAGCAACCAGACTTTCAGGCGGAGAGAAAAATCCGAAGGGCTTAGAACACTACGGTTGGTAGAGGCAGTATTTGAAAGATGCTCACGTGCAAAGAATTCCATCATTTGCATGTGTTCCATCTCTCCGGGCAGTCCAACCCACCAGGCTGACTGCACAAAGTTATGAATATTCTGAGCATTACTGGGGTTAGAACCTACTAGACTCGGGGTCCTGTAGTGCCACGTGCACTCCGGCAGATCCCCAGAGCTGATCCGGAGGTATGATCCTCGGTGGACCCACTTTTTCCTCCATTTTCCGTGGTCCTACTCCGAGACCTGGAAGTGGTAGCGCATGCAGGCGCATACGCGCACTACAGCTCCAGATGCGTCTCCTCCCTCCCCGAACGGCCAACACGAAGGTCCTCGGAGAGGTGCCATTTCTGGTCTCCATCAGAGGGCAGCCAATCTTTGAGGTACCGCCACCCTATCCCGGTAGAGGGCTGCCTGTCGGGCAGCCCACTCTGACCTCCCAGCCGACCTTCGATGACCCAGGCCTCGCTCCTGAACCCAGGTCATTGTCATGGCGTGAGGTGTTGCGTCCAGTGCTTCAACCCTCTGTGCCACCAGGTCGACTTAAATAACAGTTCTATCAATCCAAATCAAAAACTGAGGGAATCAACCCCCCCCCCCCCGGCCAAGTATTAATGTATTATTAAAATCAAACTTAACAAAGACCCCTAGTAACAGAGATTCTGCATCCTAAAATGTTCATTGTTTTAAAATGTGCCAGTATATAATCAAACTGCTGTACATACGGTAACAGGCCTAGAAATCTCAAACAAAACCAATGTGAATCTAACACCCCCACCCCGAATAGCAATATATTGATAACTGGCCAAATGGAAATCATATAACCATTTTGCAAGTGAACAAGTGGTCATCACATAACTTAACCCCGATGTGTCATGTACTAGATGCCAAGAGTTTGTGCACATAAAAGAAACAGGCACAAACACCAACTACCTAGTAAATGAGATGCTGTACCTAAAATGTCCGTGTATGAACATGTATCTGTATATAAGCTTTACCCAATAACACATACCTACCCCACACCCTAATTTTGTGATGGGTGAAACCAACATAATGATAACCAATTAAAAGGGATTCAATATCCATTTAGTATTAAAACATACAACAAAAACAATGCACTACCATTATACATCCATTCATTGTTCCTGAAGTAGGTGAAAGTTTAAGTACTGTAATGTGACATAAAACCTAAATCTATGTTCACGCCATTATATAATATATATGTTATATTATATATTCATTGTATAATGGTAATACATTGTGTCCTAGAACGGCCTCAGCCACTGGAAAGGCAGACCCTGGGGATTTGTCCCAGTTTAGGATGTCAGTGAAGGGATGGATACTTAGCCGTCTTCTAAACTGACTCCAAGGGCACACTCATGAATTCCAAAATGTCTGAGAAAAGCCCCAAATTACACCAGCCCATGGTCAGTGGTCAGCTCTTCAACAGAACCATAGCTGAATATGTGAATCTGTGAGGAGACCATGGACGAACCCTTGGAGTTATCGGAGGACTCTTCAAAAATGGCCCTGGACTGTTTTCCGCTGTGAACCACTCTAGTGTCCTCAGACTGGGTGAGTTGCACAGACAGCTGACCTGGCAAGCCAGCAGCAGCATGGGCATGGGACTCCTTAGAAGGGGCACCCACCAAAGACTGCAGTGGCAGCATTTCTACCCTCAGGGGTGGAAAAGCAGATGTGGGAACATCTACATAGGGTGGACTGGCATGTGCCCTCTGGCCCAAAGGTCCACAGGGCAGTGACCTACCCTGCCATCAAATGTCCACTGCTGTCAAAGGAGCTCCTCATAGCGATGAAGCATCTTACATCTGTGCCTCTCCTCCCCAAGGAAAGGAAATCAAGGAGTGCTGATGACAGTGCCTCGTGGTTAAGCAGGGTGGAGAGCGCTAGGGCTTTGACCCAGGGGTTGAAGTCACGATGGGTCCTCTGGCGAGTCATGGTAGATCACATACTGCATGACATTCAGAAGCAGAGACATTGGAGGCACGACCACTGGCTAAGGCCACTTCCAAGGTGATCCAGCCAGGGACATTGACTGGGCCACATCCTCCTGGGTAAGGGCTGGGAGCACCGGTGTCTGGGAGATCAATGCTTTGTTAAGTTCCTCCTACAACTGGTCAACTGGCTCGAGAAAAATCTCAACCCCTGTCTGACTGGAGTCAAGGCTGACAAGTTGGACAGGGATATCAAGGAGTTCTCGACCTTCCTCTTGACTGAAGTGAGCTTGACCAAAGTCAAGCGGTCAGGGGAGTCGAGCGAGTGGGAAGAACATGCTCTCTCTGATCCCGCAATCTGCAGAGGTGGCATTTGTGTTTCTCCCACAGTGAGATGGGCTCTCATCAAAGATCTGGAGGGCCAAATACCTCTTTTGGAAGTCTTCTGAGAAGGACTTTTTCGATGCTTGCTCCAGTGGGGAGCAGCGCCAAGACCTAACTCAGTTACGGAACTCACCATGGCTACAGCTGCCTCCTCTCCCATAGTCACAAGCTGGGAAGCAGACCCTGTACCTTCTGAGGCCTTCTTGTGGCCCCTTGGTCGATCAGACTCTGGTGGTCGATTGAAGGCAAGCCTTGCTTTCCAGTCCTCAATGGATTATGGAAGCATCACCTGGCAAAGGCCGCAACCCACCACATTGTGCTGCGTGCCAAGGCAGTACAAGCATGTGTCATGCAGATGGGTGACCAACGTCTTCTGCTGGCACCAAGTGCAAAATTTGAAACCTGGTTTTTGCTCATCCATTGTTGACTGCATCGTGAAGTGGGAGACGGAGATGAGAGAAGTTAACTTTAGACTTGAAAAGTCAAAGAATTCACCAAATAAAGTGTTGAAAACTCACTGCACAGCTGTGAGTGAGAAGGACCGGTCCCTTCCAGGAGAAAGAAAGAAACTTGACTCACAGGGTAGAGCCACAGGATATACTGCCCAGGTGGTGGGAGGAGCTTAGATTGAAGATGTCCGACAGATCAGCCTGTTCCAGGAAACTGCCAGAGTATGGACACTGAACTGTATCCACGCCCTTAGAAATGTTCCTTTCTCCATGATATCCAATGTTCCAGACTCTTATCAGGATGAAGAGGACTCATATGTTTTGGAGATTTTCACCTGTCATGGGCAGCCATAATCACTACTGGGTCTGTTTTTGGTTGAGAGGAAGAATATGGCTTGCTTGAAGGTGCTGGATACTGTTTATCCACATTTCAAGGAACTGCAGGCAGAGCACAGGGTCTGTGCCAGGCACCAAGACTGGCATCCTTCAAAGCTAAATGGACTGGAGGGATCAAGACAGTCGGGGAGACAAGACACCTCTAGGAACTCATATAAATTCTTCTTAAAGGAATCCTTTTCCTCAGCGTCAAACCCCAGTTTGGCCTGAGCCAGCCTGAGGAAAGCCTGAAAGCAGGCATCCTCAGGAGGTGACCTCCTCACTACAGGAGGACAGAGTGGAACTGGAACCCACCACATCCAGAGGATCCAGCTCTTCCTCCATTTTTTATTCCTCCTCTTCCATATATTCTGCATTATACTTCAGTTTCTTATCAACATTGATGGACATCGGTAAAGGGTCAATGGGCTGAGGAGATATAGAAGAACAGATAATCAGTGGAATAACCGCCGATGGAGGACGATCCTTACCCAGCATTACAGTGGGCAGAGGGAACTCCTGAGTCATCCACGAAGTCGAGGGTGGCAGCTCCGAGGACACTGACAGGGATGGCGCTGACAACCGAGACAATGGCACTAGCCATTGAAAAAGCTTCAACATTGTTTGGTACAGGAACTGAGTGTCAAAGGGCCCCAACAGGGTCAACAAAGGCAGAACTGTCAACAGGACACTGCCTGATAGTGGTACTGGCTGTGAGTTCACTGGCGGGGAGTTGAGCCTATGCCATGGTGTCTGATAGACAGTCGGGAAGCAGCAGAACTGGAGGCCTTGGCCTGGATACTGTCTTTTTCAAGTGACTTGCATCTTTTTCTGAGGAAATCTGGATCTGTCAGCAGAGGCAGTCTTTCCTCTGTTTTGCTTGTCTTTATATGAGTAGTGCTGATTGTCTGCTGACTTAGCAGATTTGCCCTTTTTGGCAGAATTGGCAGTGGATGCCACTGACTGCAGGGAACGACGAATCGACAAACTGGGAAGAGAGGGAGTGATCGACAACAGTGAAGATGACTTTAACGCACCCTGCGTCTACTCCATAACCTTGATTTTTAAATACTACTTTAAGGCTTTCTTGCACTGTCTCCTGGAGGCCTGGTTAAAGCCCTGGCAAATGCTGCAGGCCTTAACACTGTGAGCAAAGCCTAAATGGCGAATGTACATGGAGTGTTCATTTTTGTAGATATAGGTATCAGAACCATGGTTCCTTTTCTTTTGGCAGCGACATGACATTTTTTTTTTTAAACTAAGTAGTAGCAACATTAGCAATACTTGCAAAGTTTGACGGTGTTCTTCAGCAGCAGTGGACAGATGAGCGATTGACAGCTGGAGAAAGAACTGAGGCATGCCTGGAACACCATGTTACATAAGCAACAGTGAGACATGTTGGTGTTGACAGTCCCAGCCAGCAAACATTTCCAAGTGGTCCTGATGCTGATGGCTTACAGTTCCATGATGTGGTTCAATGGAGCGAGATGTCCTCAAAGAAGATCCAGACTTACAACTTGCAGGAACCAACCAACCTGAAGGTATTCCAAACAAATAACCCAGCAGAGTAATGGGCCTGCAGGTACATACAAACAAACCAAGCCACCAGAGCCAGGGATCTGCAGGTAAGAAACATAGAAACATAGACTTTGATGACATATAAGGACCACTTGGCCCACCTAGTCTGCCCATTTCCCTACCTACAACATAAGCTGCAGATCCTAGTTAACCAACAGCCTATTTCTTCTTACCCCCCACAAGAATTGCCTTATGTCTGTCCCATGTATTCTTGAATTCTCTCACAGTTTTAGACCCTGCAACCTCCTCAGGAAGGCTGTTCCATGTGTCCAACATCCTCTCTGTGAAAAAATACTTCCTCACATTGCCCCTGAACTTCCCCACTCCCCCACCTTTAAATTGTGTCCCCTTGTTCTTGCACTTCTCTTTTTCTGAAAGATGCTACCCTCTTGGACTTTGTTGATTCCACTGAGGTACTTTAAAGTTTCTATCATGTCCCCACTCTCCTTCCTTTCCTCAAGGGTACACATATAAAGCTCCTTTAATCTCTCCTCGTATGGCTTCTCTTGCAGACCCTGCACCATTATAGTTGCCCTCCTCTGGACTGCCTCTATCCTGTCTATGTCCTGGCGGAGATAGGGTCTCCAGAACTGGACACAGTACTCCGGATGGGGTCTCACAAACTGTCTGTACAGAGGGATAACAACTTCTTGTTTTCTGCTGGTGATGCCTCTCCCTGTACACCCCAGTATACCCCCAGCCCTCCCTACTGTCTTCTCACATTGCTTGCTAACCTTAAGGTCATCTGATTTGATTACCCACAGGTCCCTTTCCATTTTTGTTGTTGTTACTACCTACCCCCGATTGTGTACTCTTCCCCTAGGTTTTTGTTTCCCAGATGCATTATTTTGCACTTCTTTGCACTGAATACAAGCTGCCATATTTCTGACCATTCCTTCAACCTTGCCAAGTCTCTTCTCATCCTTTCCACGTCTCCTTGTGTATCAACCCTGTTGCAGATCTTAGTGTCATCTGCAAAGAGGCATACGTTTCCTTCCAGTCCCTCTACAATGTCACTTATAAAGACATTAAAAAGGACTGGACCCAGTACTGAACCCTGCAGTACCCCACTAGTAACCCCTCTTTCTTCAGAGTGGACTCCATTTACAATTACTTTCTGTGTCCTGTTGTCCAGCCAATGTTTTACCCAGGCTACCACCCTGGGACTCACTCCCAGGCTGGTTAATTTGACAATGAATCTTTTGTGTGGGACTGTGTCAAATGCCTTGCTAAAGTCTAGGTAGACCACGTCCACAGCCCCTCCCTGGTCTACTACTTTGGTCACCCAGTCAAAGAAATCAATTAGATTCATCTGACATGAACTTCCCACTGTGAACCCATGCTGCCTTAGGTCCTGTGCCCCACTGGCCTCTAGGTATTCAACAATTCTATCCTTCAGAAGTGATTCCATCACTTTCCCTACCACAGAGGTCAAACTGACAGGTCTGTAGTTTCCTGCCTCTGTCTTGGTCCAACTTTTGTGAAGGGGAATCACATCTGCCTTCCTCCAGTCCTCAGGTCACATCACATCCACCATTCTCCCATGATTTGTTAAAAAGCGTAGTCAGTGGTTTCACTAGTTCTCCCCTTAATTCGCTTGGAATTCTGAGGTGAATTCCATCAGACCCCATTGCTTTGTCCACCTTCAGTTTTAGGAGTTCTTTCAGAACCCTTTCTTCTGTGGAAGGACTGGGATCGACTTCCCTATCAAGAGTGCTTCTATTAATTGGATTAAGCACCTCCCCCTCCTCCTCTTTTGTGAATACTGAGCAGAAATATTCGTTCAGTATCCCTGCTTTTTCACTGTCCCTCTCTGCCCACCTGCCGTCCATTCTATTCAGCCTCACTATCACTCCCATTGTCTTTCTACGCTCCCTGATGTACCTATAAAAGGTTTTATCCCCCTTCTTAACCGAGTTGGCTATGTATTCCTCAGTTTGGGCCTTTGCTATTCTGACTTCCCTCCCTGCTTCCTTTTGCCTTAACTGGTACAGCTCTCTGTCCTGCTCCTTCTGTGTTGCCTTATACTTGCTGAATTCTATCTTTTTCTCCCTGACTTTCCCTGACACCTCTTTTGAGAACCATAGTGGCTTTTTCTTTCTTTTTGATTTATTTGCTTCACACAAAGGCTTGTTGTCTCTGTGATGGCAGTTCTGATGTTTCTCCATTGTTGCTCCACTCCTCCTTCTAGCCTGTTTGCTAGTGCTTTTCTAAGGCACTCTCCCATCTTGCCAAAGTCAGCCCTCTTGAAGTCCAGTACCCTCACTTTTGTATGACTTGATTCTGTAGCTGAATTTATTGTGAACCACACTGTTTGATGGTCACTTGTTCCCACATGGCAACCCACTTCTAGATCTGAGATCCTCTCACTGTCCCCATTTGAGAGTACGAGGTGTAAGATTGCTCCCTCATGAGTGGGTTCCGAAACTAGCTGTCTGAGGCATGCCACCTGTAGGGCTTTGAGAATGACCTTGCTCTTGGATGTGGCTGCAGCAAATGTGCTCCAGTTAACATCTGGCATATTCAGGTCTCCCTTCAATAGTATCTCTCCTTTCTCTGCCATCCTAAGAATGTCTTCTATCATATCATACATACAAACCAAGTAAACAAGAGTCATGGGTCTGTAGCTACAAACAAATCAACTAACCCATGAGAGTCAGGGGTCTGCAGGTGAATATAAACCAACTAACTCAGAGTTATGGACCTGCAGGTACATACAAGCCAACTAACCCACCACAGCTGGGGGGCTGCAGGTACAAACAAACCAAGCAACCCACAGTCATGGGTCTATAGGTACATACAAATCAACTAACCCACCAAAGTCAGGGGTCTGCAGGTAAATACAAATCAACCAATCCATCAGTCTGGGGTTTGCAGGTACATACAAACCAATTAGCCCGCCAGAGTCACAGGCCTGCAGGTAAGTACAAACCCAAGTAGCACACCAGCCAGGGGCTTGCAGGTACATATAAAATCAAGTAACCCAACAGAGGCCTGCAGGTACTTACAAAGTAAGCCACCAGAGCCAGGAGTCTTCAGGTACATACAAACAAACTAAGCCACAAGAGCCAGAGGTCAGCAGGTATACAAACCAAGCAACCCACTAGGCAGGGGCTTGCGGGTACACAAACACTGATCTGCCCACCAGTCAGGCACCTACAGGTACATACAGAACTCCCTGATTAAGTGGGTTTGGTCATTCAGCCTTGCATAACACTCTTTTTCTGGTTGTGGTTTGCATAAGTAATGTGTTTTTGCTATACAGAACTGGGATGCAATTTGCAAGATAAAACATTTGAAAATCCATTAGGAGTTTGATTCATTTGTGGTGTTTTCAGATGTTTTAATATATAAAGGTGTGCTCACTTTACTTAGTGCCACTGTTTTTTGTGTCTTTTAGATCTGCCGGCACGTACAAACAAATAAACTCACCAGATGGGGGAATGCAGGTACATATAAATATACTAGTGTGGAGTCCACCAACCAACAATGTGAGATTTGGCAGCCAGCTGGAACTCAGTGGACTTCAACAGTGACTGCTTAACTGTGATCAAGTAAAACTTGAGTTGTTGTCCAGCTGGGACCATGTGGAATTTGACTTGCGGCCCAGTGGGATCTTGCTGAACTTGACTCACAGCCCAGCCCGGGTCACATGAAATTTGACTTGCAGCTCAGCCAGTACTCAAAATGCAGCCTATCCAGAATGATGCAGGACTTGGAACACAGTCCAGTCGGGACCATGTGAGGTACAGGTCTGGGCCCAACCTGTAAGTCTCACCTTATGACTACAGATCAGTGAAGGTCATAGCTTCATAACGAGGCACTGAACCATTGAGAAAACACATTAATTTTCAAAATCAAAGATCCAGCATTTAACAGTATCCGGTAGCAGTGCTTGAAGTGACACTTGAAAGCAGAATAGTTTTGTTTTTGTTAATCTCTTGAAACCATATACATACTCTCAAGTCTCATTCTCAGAGAAAGGTATAATGGGTGTGCAAATCATAGAAACATAGAAATTGATGGCAGATAAGGACCGCTTGGCCCACCTAGTCTGCCCATTTCTCTACCTAACAGATAAGCTGAAGATCCTAGTTAACCAACAGCCTACTTCCTCCTACCCCCCACTAGAACTGCCTTATGCCTGTCCCATCCATTCTTGAATTCCCCCATTGTTTTTGACTCTACAACCTCCTCAGGAAGGCTGTTCCATGTATCTACAACCCTCTCTGTGAAGAAATACTGCCTTACATTAACTCTGAGTTGTCCCCCTCTATCTTCAAATTGTGCCCCCTTGTTCTTACACATCTCTTTTTCTGAAAGATGCTACCCTCTTGGACTTTGTTGATTCCCTTGAGGTATTTGAAAGTTTCTATCATGTCCCCTCTCTCCTCGAGGCTATACATCTTAAGCTCCTTTAGTCTTTCTTCATATGTCTTCTGGTGCAGATCCTCCGCCATTTGGTTGCCCTCCTCTGGACAGCCTCCACCTTGTCAATGTCTTTGTGGAGATGGGGTATCCAGAACAGTACACAGTACTCCAAATGTGATCTTACCAACTGTCTGTACAGAGGGACAACAACTTTCTGTTTTTTACTGGTGATGCCTCTCCCTGTGCATCCCAGTATCCCCCCAGCCCTCCTTATTGCCTTCTCACATTGCTGGCCCACCTTTACGTCATCTGATGACTACCCCCAGGTCCCTTTCCATATTTGTTGTTGTCAGTCTCCCCCCCCCCCCGTGTACTTTTTCCCTAGGTTTTTGTTTCCCAGGTGCATTACTTTGCACTTCTTTGCATTGAATCTAAGCTGCCATATGTTTGACAATTCCTCCAACCTTGCCAATTCCCTTTTCATCCTTTCCACCCCACCTTGCATATCAACCCTGTTGCAGATCTTTGCGTCATCTGCAAAGAGACATACTTTTCCTTCCAGTCCCTCTGCAATGTCACTTATAAAGACATTAAAAAGGACCGGCCCCAGTACTGAACCCTGCGGTACCCCACTAGTAACTGCCCTTTCTTCACTGTGGACTCCATTTACTATTACCCTCTGTGTTGTCCAGCCATAGTTTTACCCAGGCTACCACCCTGGGACCCACTCCAAGGCTGGCTAATTTGTTTATTAATCTTTTGTGTAGGACTGTGTCAAATACCTTGCTAAAATCTAGGTAGGCACAGCCCCTCCCTGGTCTACTACTTTGGTCACCCAGTCAAGGAAATCAATTAGATTTGTCTGACATGTCCTTCCTGCTGTGAATCCATGCTGCCTTGGGTCCTGTGCCCCACTGGCCTCTAGGTACTCAACAATTCTTTCTTTCGGAAGTGATTCCATCATTTTCCCTACCACTGAGGTCAAACTGACAGGTCTGTAGTTTCCTGCCTCTGTCTTGCTCCCACTTTTGTGAAGGGGAATCACATTCGCCCTCCTCCAGTCCTCAGGTACTACACCATCCTCCCATGATTTATTAAAAAGGGTAGTCAGTGGTGTTACTAGTTCTTCCCTTAGTTCTTTTAGAATTCTGAGGTGAACCCCATCAGGCCCCATTGCTTTATCCACCTTCAGTTTTAAGAGTTCTTTCAGAACCCTTTCTTCTGTGAAAGGACTAATATCAACCCCCCTATCCGGAGTGCTTCTATTGACTGGATTAGGTATCTCCCCCTGCTTTTCCATTGTGAATACTGAGCAGATGTATTTGTTCAGTATCCCTGCTTTTTCACTGTCGTTCTCTGCCCAACCACTTTCCTCTCTATTCAGCTTCAGTATCCCTGCCTTAGTCTTTCTTTGCTCCCTAATGTACCTATAAAAGGTTTTATCCCCCTTCTTAACCGAGTTGGCTATCTTTTTCTCAGTTTGTGCCTTTGCTATTCCGACTGCCTTCCCTGCTTCCTTCTGCTTTAACTGGTACAGTACTCTGTCCTGCTCCTTCTGTGTTTGCTTATACTTCCTGAATGCTACCTTTTTCTCCCTAACCTTTCCCGCCACTTCTTTTGAGAACCATAGTGTTTTTTTCTTTCGTTTTGATTAGTTTATTTGCTTCACACAAAGGCTTGTTGCCTCTGTGATGGCAGTTTTGATGTTTCCCCATTGTTGCTTCACCCCACCTTCTTGCCTGTTTGCTAGTGCTTTTCTGAGGCACTCTCTCATTTTGACAAAATCAGCCCTCCTGAAGTCCAGTACCTTCACTTTTATATGGCTTGACTCTACAGCTAAGTTTATCGTGAACTACACTGTTTAGTGGTCGCTGGTTCCCAGATGGCTACCCACTTCAAGATCAGAGATCCTCTCTCCGTCCCCATTTAAGAGTACAAGGTCTATGATTGCTCCCTCCCAAGTGGGTTCCAAAACTAGCTGTCTGAGGCATGCCCCCTGTAGGGCATCGAGAATGGCCCTGCTCTTGGATGTGGCTACAGTAATAGTGCTCCAGTTAACATCTGGCATATTCAGGTCCCCCATCAGCAAAATCTCCCCTTTCTCTGTCATCCTAAGGATGTCTTCTATCATTTCCTTGTCCATGTCTCCCCGAGATGGGGATCTGTATACAACCTCTGTGCAGACTGTGGGGCTATTTCCAGTCTCCAGGGTGACCCACAGTGCCTCCTCTCCTCCCTGTTTACCTTTAGTTCTGTTGCTTTGATCCCTTCCCTTACATAGAGAGCTACTCCTCCTCCTCTTCTTCTTCCCTCCCTGTCCCTCCTGTAGACTGTGTACCCTGGTATGTTGACATCCCAGTCATGGTCCTCTGTGTACCATGTTTCTGTGACTGCCACGATATCCAGGCATCCCTCTTTCATCAAGGCTACCATTTCGGGGAGCTTTTTACCTAGACTACGGGCATTGGTACTCATTACCCTCCATTTATTTATGGCTTTATTTCTTTTTGCCCCATCCCTGTCCTTACTGGCTTTGTCTTTTTCTCCATTTACCCCTGCCCTTCTCCCTATCGACTGCTCTATCTTGGTATTTACCTCACTAACTACCCTGATTTTTTTTTTGGGGGGGCTAGGATTTCCCTTCTCCTTTTGAGTGCCTCCCCCTTGGCTAGTTTAAATGCTTGCCAATGAAGCATTTAAACCTATCACCTAGGATCCTATTTAATAACTGCCCTGCCGAATAACGGTATTTAATAACTGCCTTGCCGAAATCCAAGACTGGATGAATGGGAGTTGGCTGAGGTTAAACCCGGAGAAAACTGAGGTGCTGGTCGTGGACAAAGGTCGCTGTGAGGCAGGTCTGCCGGATGGATCACCCTCAGGCTTATGGCTTGGGGGCATTCAGCTGACGACCTCAGATCAGGTGCGGAATCTTGGCGTAATAATTGACGACCGCCTGACGCTTAAATCTCAGGTGTCAGTGGTGGTCAAAACTTCCTTTTTCCATCTGAGGAACATCGCCAGGGTGAAGCAACTAGTTCCTCCAGAGGATCTTCCAACGTTGATCCACGCCTTTGTTACCTCCCGCCTTGACTATTGCAACTCCCTGTACCTAGGGCTATCGGGGGCTGAACGTCACCGTCTGCAGCTAGTGCAGAATGTGGCGGCCAGGTTGTTGACTGGATCTTCTAGATCCAGCCATATAATGCCTGTGCTCCACGGACTGCACTGGCTGCCAGTGTTTTGGCGAATCACCTTCAAGGTCGGTTTGCTGACCTATAAAGCCCTACGCTCAGGGACCTACTTACCTGAAAGCTCCTTTGCCCCCCACTCTCCTTCGCCCCCTCCGATCCACTGGCGAGGATTGCTAGAGATTCCCAGGGTTGGTTTAAAACTTCAGGAGCTAGATCATTTAGTTTTATGGCTCCGACCCTGTGGAATTCTCTACCTCGTCAAGTGCGAAATTGCCCGACTGTCCTACGTTTTAAAGGAGCTCTGAAGACCCACCTTTTTAGTATAGCTTTTAATGATTTACATTAGTTTTAATTTTGGTGTATTTATTGTTTTATGAAATTGTACAGGCGCTTTGGTTTTGAGAAAAGCGCCTATTAAAAATAAAGTTTGATTGATTGATTGATCCTGGTTCCCCTCCTGGATAGATGCAGATCATCGTGCCAGTATAGGCCTGCATCCCTCCAGGTGGAGCCCCAGTCCCCAATGAAACCAAATCCCTGAGTTCTGCACCAGTTTTTCAACAAGTCATTGAATCTCATGGTGTGAAGTACCCTAGTCTCATCTGTGCCATAGACAGGTAGCACTTCTGAGAAACTTAACGTGTGTGCTATCTGTCTAAGACCCCTCCCCAGCTCCACAAACTCGTGTTGCACTGCTCTGATCCCATTCTCAGCCAGGTCATTTGTCCCTAGCTGGATAATCCTTGTGGAAATCAGGCTAACAAGACTTCATAAGGAACAGGCATCACTTTAAAACAGGCTGGCACATCTGATCCAGTATAGGTTGAGAATGACAAAGAACATACATGTGCAGACCCTCAATGCCTTGCTTTGGGAATAAGGCTTCAGAGTATGTGTATGGTTTAGAAATATACACAAAAACAGACTATCTGGATATTTATTTTCTCCTAGCATCTTATTAAGGATCCCATATACCACTTTCCCTGCAAACTGTCTCTCTGGTATGCCCACTCTAAGTGTTCTAAATGGACATGAAACCAGAAAGCAGAACTTACTGCACCTTATTTAAAGTGAGCCAATAAGGCAGTGCACCATATTTTAAAAAGGAAGCAACTCTGGCACTTGCATTTTACAATAGGACTTCAGCCGACAGGAGGTCGACCTTGCCAACTGAGCTTACTTTCACTCAAGAGTTCTGATTTTAAAAACAGAGAGACCCTTGCTCCCCTCTGGGATGCAGCACTGGTGCTGTAGCCCTTTGTATACCTCTTGTGTGGCTTCCTTGTTGCTCCGAAACTGATGCCGTTCCTGGGCTAGTTTATCTGCTAGCTTCCTCTTGCTCTCCTGCTCCTTGTTCAGCTGATAAGTGACATCTTCAATCTCATCTTGCAGCTTCCGTTTCTCCTGCAAAGCACCATCAACTCTATCAGTCAGCTGTATCAATACTGTCAGGGATATGGGGCAAAATGGATGAAGTCTATGTAGGCATCGAAAAGCATGAGGTTTTTTTTTTTCAGTTCTTTTCTTACACCCTGCCACAGTGCCTGCCTTACTCTAGCCAACCTCAATCCCTCGTCCTGATGAGTGAACAACTCTCTAGGGGCCCTTCAGCTTACTATATTACATTGTGATTCCGTGACTGCATCTCTACAGCGGGTTTCCTTACTCTCCCTACAGGACTCAGCATGGAGGCAAGTGCTCACTGTCAGTGCTGCTACAACATGGGGATGACTTGGCCACACCTCTGGGGCACTGTTTTTTTCCTATTATATACCTCCAACCTCCTTATAGGGGCCACCTGCCATGCCATGTTTACAGGGCTGTGGACAGGAAGTTGTGGTAACACATATCTAGACCCATCCCCACAACCCACCAAAGGAGGTACTCTTGTTTTGGAATGGAACATCAGAGCTCTACAGATGTAGATTTCCTGAAGCTCCTCCAACCTGGGACTGGGAGTCTGGATCGCAATGTAAACCTGGGTCTCCCACATGGTAGTGCACTGTGCTACCTCCAGCACCACAGAGTTAGGCAACTCTGTGTTCATCATTTACTTATGCTTCCTCAGGCAGGAAGTCCATCCACTAGCCACCACACAGCCTTGTCACCATCCAACTAAACTTCAAGGTCCTCCCATGGACACACCTCCCCCCAGCCCGTGGCAGGCCAGAGAGGCAGGCAGAGCCACCTCCTGCATTGGGGCATAACCCAAATGTGGGAATGGTGTGGGAGGCAAAGGGCCTGAATGTGTTCCACTATCATCTACAAAACCACCACATTTTAGCTCTTCTCCCCATTTGCTTCCCACACCGTGGTGCACACAGCTACTGTTAGTATCGTACAAACACACTGTGCACATGCTGGGGCAGCAAGATCCCTGGGCAACCAGTAGATGTTGCTGCAGTGAGGGAATGTGCCACCCTTCTCAAATAGGCTGGGATGTGTTGCTAGTGGCAGCACGTTTCCCAGCCAGCTGACTGACTACCAGTGCTCAGAGTCCACTTCTGAACTCAGGTTGCCGGCATGGAACTGCAACACATTCTGCTGGGCAATTTGTGTTATAACCCTACCTACACTTTTTACCTGTTGCCGTCAGGCTCTCCTTCAAGTCCTACAATGTCTGTCCCTCCACCTCTGCATGACTCCCAGCTTATTCCCAGGAACCACTGCTGTCCTTGTTGCCTTTAGGACTTATCCCTCCCCAGCAGGGTCAGAACACATCAGCTGACAGAGGCAGTTAGACTCAGGAAGTAGGTGCAAACCAAATGGATGGGGGGGGTGCATGAAGCATCATCTGCCTGAACCGTTCTTTAGTTTCCTTGTTCTCTTCCACTCCAACACCTCCTGTCCCAGTAATAGTCAGATGCCCCCACACCCCCAGGCCAGCTTGTGCCAAGCTCCTGGAAACACCAGGGGGCAGTGCAGCAACAGAGGATCACTCCCACCTACCCGAGAGGAGACTGTCCTGGGAGATGCTTCACCTTCCTAGTGCCAGCCCAATAGGATGCTCAGGGATTGGGATGCAATCCTTCACCACTGGCACTGCAAGAGCTCCACAGCTACTACTTTAGTAGGCTAGCTTGGCAAGAAATATTTTACTTGTTGAAGTGAAATAGGAATGGTGCACCCACCCAGCTGACAGCTGCCTTACCTCTTCCAGTCTCTCGATGTTGGCTTTCAGACAAGGCACGCAGGACCTCAGCTCACTGTTCTCCTCATCCAGCTGCTGCAACCTATGGAAAAACAGTAAGATGGCACATATTGACCATAGTGCACCCTCAGAATCCACAAAAGCAACAAACAGTAAATTATAAATGCAAAGGGGGCTTGTGCCATGTTTCTGGGCCCCACTGACACTGTTCTGCACTGCAATGCCTGCTGACTTGTTGACAACACAATGAGACCTGTGACCAGCAGATGTTAATGGCTCTATAACCCATATCTGGCACAGGCAGTACAGATGGCTGTAGCTATGACATACCCAACAGCTGAAGAAAGTCTTATCAAGTTTTATAGGTTACAACGATTCCCTTAGTACTAAGAAATCTGCCCATCACAGATTTAAGTCATCGGTTTCCAAAAGCTGGTTCCTAGACATTACAGAAATAATAAAAATGCTGCTCCCAAATGAAGCAGCGCTCACAGGACATCCTAAACACAACCACTTTTGGTTGCCGACAATATGCCCATAGGATGGCACTGAGTGTACCCCTTTCCACTTTCCTGTGTATTGTGGCCCCCAAAAAATCCAGTTGTGTAAGTTCACAGTCCAGAATGGTTTAGCCCCTTCCCCATTTGCAGTCAAATCTCTGCCCTTCCCTTTCTAAATATAATTTTACAAGTATCACAGTCTACAATGGTTAAGTTCCATCCCCCACTTGGAGCAGAACCTCTTCCCCCATCCATTTTAAAATACAATTTTTCAGGCTACACAATTTATAATGGTTTAGCATTTCTACTGTATTGGAGAATGACACTGTATACAAGTTGCTGGCTATTCAAATGTAAGTAAAAGTTACTAACTTTGCAACTATAGTTCTTCTAGTTTATTTTTACAACTGATTTACACCTAAACAAATAGACTGCACATGTACACTTCACTGTAATATTTAAGTAGATTTAAATCTAAACCTTGCACTATGCCCTCGCCTCACACCTGTGCTCCAACAGCCAAATACATACCAGGAAACACATCCAGCTGAGAATTAAGTCTAAATATGTACAGAAACCCACTTAAAATATCTAGAACTATTGTATCAGCAGTGATTTTATATAAATAAAAGGATGAAACACACAGTATGAAGTGCTCAAGAAGTAAGCCAATAAAGTCTCCCGTGAAAACTGCAGTACCTATTCCTGTCCTAGGAGGGGAGGTAGGGAAGGTGGAACAAATCAAATATAAACATTAGCTTGAAGAACTATAGTTGGGGGAGGGCTAGAGAGCTGACTTTGAAGCAGCCTGTGCCTGCAAGAGCTTTCCCCCTATGAGCGGCTAGCTCTGCACTAAATTGTAAATTTTGCCACAACAGATGACTTTCAGCCATACCGTTTTCCTGAACGTTTATGAACTTGATGATACCAACCATTGTGAGATGTTTCACTTTAAAAAAATCAGCAACCTGGACCACAGAAAAACAGCGCCACCGACCAGCCACAAGGCTGAGGAATCAGCAGGTAGCACTGGAGCCAGAAGCCTGCCATCACCTGTGGAGCTGCTGTCGACGCATGTGATGGATGCTAAAACAGAAAGCACATGATATGGCTTTAAAAGAACTTACTGGTGCTGTGGCTGAATCCGATAAGTGCTCAGTCTCCATGCAAGCCATAGTAATGACTCTCACACAAGAAAATGTGCAGATGTGTGGGAGACTCGAGGCTTTAGTGAACGAGCTGAGGTTAGGAAATCTGCGCATTGCTGACATTATGGAGGGTGCAGAGGGACGTACCAAATTGTAGGTGTTCCTAAATAGTAGCTCCATCCTCTGTATCTTTACCACAGGACTCTGAGTGGACCATGCTGCACGACACCCATCAGTCAACCCCAAGGTCTGGCCTACCACTAATAACTGGTCTCGAACCAGACTAGTGAGCACTTCTGGCTCAGAGGTGAGGGGTTACATTTTAAAAGTGTCCAGAGCAGCTTACCCATTGGAAGTTAACAGGTTGGATGTCAAGATCTTCCTCAACCTTTCTTTCCAGACCAAGGGCCTGGGGGAAGAAATCCAATGCAGTTCGTTGGTGCCTCCGGGCCCAAGGAGTCATACATTATTTTTTGTTACCGGCAAGACTATGGTGGCACAGAAAAAAAATACTCACCTTAGTAATCTTGTTTCTTCCAAGGTATTCTTCAATACGATTAACTGCAGCAGTCAGCCTCCAGTGCTGAGCTGCCTTGGAGAGAAATGGAATGTATGCAAATGATGGAACACTCACTGGCTCGTGCCATCATTCAAACCGCTGCCTTTACCAACTGCTGCGTTCTATAACGCTCATATTTTATTGGAGCCTGCTTGTAGAGACCCCTAATTAAGCTATCCTAACAAGATTAAACAAATAATTTAACAAGTCCCCTTTTAACTTGCCCCCTGGCAATGTCAGATAGGATAAACTAGAGGAACAAAGAGAGATTTGGTTTTAACAAACCCAAGAAAACCAGGAATGGCCATAACAGTATGCAAAACCAGTTGTGATGTAGAGGTCAACTGGTTCTGGAAGGGGAGGTAGGGAGGGAGAGTTAATCATATTGAAGAATACCTTGGAAGAAACAAGATTACTAAGGTAAGTAACTGTTTCTTCTAACCCCAGGAATTCTTCAATATGATTAACTGTAGTAGACTATGAAGCAGTACCTTTGGAGGTGGGCACAGAATCTTACTTGGGAACAAGGTCTACAGCACTGCTGTGTCAAACCTGGCATCACTCCTGGACTGAATGTTCAAACTGTAATGCTTTGTAAAGGTGTGTACTGTTCTCCATATAACTGCTTTACAGATTTTCAGTAGGGGAAAATCCCTGGCAGCTGTAATAGTAGCAGCTGTACCCCTTGTAGAATGTGCCCTTTGGCCTACCCGGGGCTCCTTCCTTTTGCTGTAGCAAAACTGAATGCATGCCACTATCTACCTTGAAATGGTCCTTTTAGTAGCTGGTTTGCCTTTTTCCACATCCCCATAAGTCAGGAACAGCTGCTGTTTGTCCTGCCTATGGCCTTTAATGTGGTCAAGGTAGTATCTGAGAGCTCTCTTAACATCCAGGCTGTGGAGCCTCTGCTCCCCTGAAGAAGAATGTTCAATCAAGAAGACTAGCAGAGTGATAGTTTGGTTTAAATGAAAATCTGAGCCTACTTTGGGGAGGAACTTCCTATTGGTCCTGAGGACCATCTTATCCCTGTAGAAGGAGATGTAATCCTGCTGTATACACAGAACTTGCAGCTCACTTATCCTTCTGGCTGCATTGATTGCCACTAGGAATATGGTTTTCCAAGTGACAAATTTCAGGTGTGCTGCAGCCATGGTTTCGAAGGGTGGTCCCATGAGCTTAACAATGCAAACATTAAACTCCCAAGTGGGCACCGGTTCCCTGAGAGAGGGGTGCAAATAGACCCGCCCTTCTTGACAATAGGGTTGGCAGCTAAAGAAGTGCCCTTGCCAGCCGAAAGATAGGCTGAGACTAATGTTAGGTGGACCTTAAGGGTTGGGGGCTATAGGCCCAAAGAGTTCAAATGGGTGAGATAGTCCAGAAGGACTGGCAAGCCCGACTGAGTGGGCACTAAATTCTTAGTGCCACACCAGATAGAAAACCTTTTCCACTTTGCAGCATAGGTTTTCTTGGTAGAAGGCTTCTAGAGCCCCTGAGTACATTTTCAGAGAGTTGTAGGTTGGCATACTCTAGGTCCTCAAGAGCCACGCTTTGAGCCTGAGTGACTTAAGGTTCGCATACGGGATCCTTTCCCTGTGAGGAGGTCAGGAGATTGTGCCTCTGAGGGAGCTGTATGGGTTGGGCTACTGACAGGAAAAGCAAGGCTGCCTGGCCCAGTCTGGAGCTATCAGGATCATGGTAGCTGGTTGACATTTGAGTTTGAGCAGAACTCTGAGTAGTAATGGAAATGGTGGGAATGTGTACAGACTCCTCCCTGATCAGTCCAATACACAAGGCGTCCATAGGCATTGTGCCCCTCGCTGGGAGCCTGCAGCAGAATAGAGGCAACTGGTGGTTCTCATCTGAGGTGAAGAGATCTATCTCTGGTGTGCCCCACCTGTGTAACACTACCTTCAGTACTTGTCTGTTTAGGGACCATTCGTGGTGGTTTTGGTTGATTCTGTTGAGTGCATCTGCTAGGGTATTGTCCCCTTTACTGGTAGTTGGATGGCCACCAGGGACACCTGCAAGGAGTAGGCCAGACCCCATAGTTTCACTGCTTCTGTACACAGCAGGTCAGACCTTGTCCCTCCCTACTTGTTGATGTAGTACATGGTTGTGGTATTGTCTGTTTTGACTTGCATCACCTTGTCCCTTACTAAGGCAGCAAAGGATTGGACAGCCAGTAACAGTGCCCTGAGCTCCAGCAGATTTATGTGCAACAGTGATTCTGCTGTGGACTATGTGCCATGTACTGTATGCTCTCCCAGATGGGCTCCCCACCCTAAGAGGGAGGCATCTGTTGTAAGCACCAGAGTGGGGGATTCTGACTTGAATGGGACACCCCATCTGAGATTGCTTCTGTCTTTCCACCACTGCAGACCTGCAGCAGTGTCCTTGACACTGGCACTAACTTTGCTGGTGAGTCCTTTCTTTGGCACCAGTGTGCCCTGACGTGAACTGGATATCTTGCATCTGGAACCTGCAACCCTAAACTGTTCCTGCTGCTACAGCTATGTGTCCCAACAACTTTAGGAAGTGTCTTGCTGGCTATGGCCTGTTGAGGATGACAGAGCCTGCAATCTGTAGGATGTTGTCCACCTTGTCTTGGGGCAGGAAGGCTCTTCCTTGCCAAGTATCCAGCTCTGCCCCTATGAAGTTAAGTACCTAAGTGGACTGAAGGACCGATTTTTGGACACTGATAATGAACCCCAGTGACTCTAGGGTTTCCTGGATGAACCTGAGGGCATCTTTTACCTGCTGTGGTGACTGCCCCATGACTAGCCAGTCTAGGTAAGGGAACACTGTGATGCCCTGCCTTCTCAGGAATGCTACTACCACTGCCAGGCACTTTCTGAGATTCCTGGAAGCAGAGGTTAGACTGAATGGTAGAGTTGCAAGTTGATAATGCCCTGAGGGAAGCCTGAACCGGAGGTATCTTCTGTGAGATTCCCTGATGGGAAAGTGGAAGTAAGCATCTTTGAGATCCAAAGATGCCAGCCAGTCTCCTTCCTGAAGGGTAGAAAGAATCATTGCCTAAGTTACCATCCGGAACTTTGGCTTTGTCAAGTGTTTGTTCAGAGTTCTTAGGTCTAAAATGGGTCGCCACTCCCCATTCTTTTTTAATGTGAGGAAGTACCCCGAGTAGAATCCTTTTCCCCTCTGCAAGGGTGGAAGAGGTTCCACTGCCTTTGCTACCAGTAAACTGGAAACTTCTCTTTATAACAGTTGCCCTTTCTGTGAGGGATGCTGGATGAAAGAGTTTGGATCTCAGCTTAGGGAAGGATTTGAAGCTGAGGGCTAGACCCTGGCTCACTACTTTCAAGACCCACTTGTCTGTGGTGATGGCTTTCCAAACTGGGAAGCAGTGCCCTCTGACGAAGTGCCAAGGCAGTTTGGTGTCATGGATTGTTGTTCCTTGAGTTAGTTATGAAGGGATTTATACCTCTAAAATAAAATAACACACTGTTGCAAGATCAGTCAGTCGGTGTCAGTGGCTCAGCAGGCAGCACACTCACCTCTGAGGCTGGGTGATCAGAAGGCTATGGGTTCTATCCCACACCACAGGCACCTGGGTTAATATCCTAATATTGACACTGTAATGCAGCATAAGTGGGTGGCTGCATTCCTGAGGTGCTGTCTTTCAGATAAGACGTTAAACAGAGGTCCCATCTTCCTGTTCTGGTGGTAGTTCAGGTGGATGTTAAAGATCCCATGGCACTTCTCGAAAAGAGTAGGGGAATTTCTTCAGTGCCCAGGCCAAATTTCCTCACTCACTAAAAATACCACCAACAGCTTAATCTGGTTTAAGGACAGTTGGCATTCATCTGTATCCCCCTCCCCGGGTCATGCCTGGAAATAGGCAGAATCTGTCTAGTGCACTTACCCGTCAACAAAAACTAAATAAATAATATAGATTTCAGGTGTGGACTTCCTTCACTGGAGTTATATCCTAAATCCTGGCTCTGAAGTGCTGGTACCAGCTTGTTTGTTTTATGCATTTAGGGGCAGCAGCCCTGCACCAGCACCCTGCCTGTGGTCTGTGGAGCGCAGCATGTTTGTTACTGTCTCTGGAAGTAGTGAGCCAGCCTGCACCCTACTGGTAGTGGGGAGATGACCCTGACTGAAGGATCAGGGAGTCTGCTTTGCCTGGGCTGCAGCTTGAGTGACCTGGTCACATCTGGAGCCCCTCCTGCCTCTGCCCCTGAAATATCCTCTGTTGCCAATATACAGGGGTGGCTTGGGCCTGGAAAAATGGTCTGCCATAGGCTGACCTTCCTCTACCTCACATTCTCTGTGCCCTGTAAGAGGCTGAAGCCTTTTCAATGGCAGCACTGCTCTGGTAACTGGTTTTATACTAATCCACTTTTTTCATGTAAGCTTCAGTCTTATCCCCAAACAAGGAGTTACTTTACTTGAAATCCATGGCTTTGTTCTAGTGTCTTGGGTGAGATTTGTAGTTCTAGGCCAAGCAAATCTCTAAGTGCTACTATGAGGGCCATCCATCTTGCTGCAGTGTCATTAGAGCCCACTACCATATGGAACTGATATTTGGTTGCCTCCAGACAGAACCTAGTTGTTTCTGCCAGGTATTAACCCAAGTGCAGTAAATCTCAGGTGATTGAAAGGACTTAATATCTGTGAGATTTAAATTACTTGTAGAAAGATCTAGTAAGTAGGGGGAGTGGCTTAGCTAGAAGGAAGCTACATTTAAAGACTGCCTTAGAAAGATTCTGCTAATAGCTTGGTAGAAAACACCAGGAGAAAGGACTGCTGTGTGACTAGACTTCTCTGCTGGGACTAAAGAAGAAGAACTTTTGTACTTGGACCTTTAATTTAGGGTAAAAAAAACTAACAAACAAAACAAAAAAAGTGTGTGTTTGTCTGGGTTAACTGAACTGAATGGGTATCTGAACAGTTATCTAGGTGTAAATTCTGGTGATTGAAAGGACTTAATATCTGTGAGGTTTAAATTACTTGTAGAAAGATCTAGTAGCAGGGGAGGGCTTAGCTAGAAGGAAGCTACATTTAAAGACTGCCTTAGAAAGATTCTGCTAATAGCTTGGCAGAAGACACCAGAAGAAAGGACTGCTGTGTGACTGGACTTCTCTGCTGGGACTATATTGCCCTCCTTCCCTCCCCTTCTCCCAAAGCTAGTTCTATTTTTATAGGCACAGGATTTGACAGATAACAGGAACTTCCTGTTTGGGAGCAGGAAGTGAGTGATCACAGAACCACCAAAGACCCACCATCCTAGAAGGGCAAGAGTAGCTCTCCGGCCCCCTCTAGCTGCTGGAAGTCTGCCTCTGAGCAAGTAAGTAGTCTACTGAGAAATATAGGATATTCTTGTCTCAGAACAGGACAATCAGGAGCTTAAAGGGCACACAGGCAGAAAGTAAGGAGAGAGATAAAAAAAAAAAAGAGGAAAGAGTAAGGATTGCAAACAGTTAAGGGGCCAGAAATAAGACATGATTGGAGTGGTGCAGTGCAGTGGCTGTGGAGCAGCAGTCTTCAGGGAGACATTATGGAGGATGCGGTGTTGTCCCATCTGCAGGCACCTCTCTGGGCTGAGGGAGGAGGTTGCTCATCTCCAGGCTGAGTTGGCCAGGATTTGTGGGACCTCCTCTTCCATCCAGGGACCACCAGTGCCACTGCCGTTGCCTCAGAGGTTGCCAAGAAAGAGGAGGTTGGACCACAGTGGGCTCAGGGAGGGTGAGGGTGGTGGAACAGAGGCGCATCCCTCCAGTTGTACCTCTCCACAATTCCTATGCCATTCTGGCAAAGTGTGGTTCCTCTATGGAGGCACCCACAGTGGAGACCAAGGAGGATGCTGGGAACCTCCACAAAGACCCACAGGAGGGTGGCAGGGGAAGGAAACAACTCCTGGTGGGGGACTCCATTGTTAGGAAGGTAGAACTGGGGGAGGAAGGAGAGGGAGGTAGGTGCCTGCCTGGCGCCATGACTTGGAGGGACAGGGAGCGAATCCTCAGGATTGCCGGAGCAGCTGCACAGGGAGGGAGCTGGATGTCATTGTCCACCTAGGAACAAATGACCTGGCTAAGAAAGGGATTAGAAGTGCAGGAAGAGTTTGTGGAATTGAGAGGGGCCTTGGTCCAAGTATGCACGTACGACCTTGTCTCGAGGTGCTGCCCATCTTGGCTTAGGAGAGGCTAGGGTGTTCCACACCATGGGATTCAATCAGTGGTTGAAAACTGGTGTGGAGCCCAGGGATTTGGCCTTCATTGGGGACTGGGGGTCCACCTGGAGTGATGCAAGCCTATACTGGCATGATCGGCTGCATCTGTCCAGGAGGGAACCAGGATCCTAGGTGATAGGTTTAAATGCTTCATTGGCAAGCTTTTAAACTAGCCAAGGGGGACTGGAAAGGAGTAAACTTCGCAATCCTGTTTTGTCAAAGAAATAGGCAAGAAAAGGAGGTGAAGATCATAGGCGATGTAGGACTAGCAGTCCCACAGAGTCACATGTGGCTGTCTCCTCTAGCATGCTCCAGGCTAAGTGGGCTACATGAATGTACAGAGAAGTGACAAGGGATACCAACCAAACATTGCAACATAATGAAGAACATGCCCTGCTTCTCTCGTAACTACAGGGATGTACCCTGTGTGAGCCTAGTACACTGATCCAAACAAGTGCACTGCATCCTTCCACAGACGGAGCACCTACTCATTGGAGTTAGACTGCATAGTGCCAAAGGCACGTGCTACATATATAGCAACTAACAGGTGTATATTCTTTTAAGCAATAAGGCATGACCTAGAGTTAGATTAACAGTCTGTTAATCACTCACCTGGGGTGTAATGTGGTACCGAGGCACAGCTTAGTGCCATATTGCTCCTAGGGGGTGACTGACTGTTAATCTAACTCCTGGGAGTGTTTTGCTATTATAAAAATTACACCAAAAAGTAAAGAGTTTAAAGTATACTTTTTCAATGTTTTCCTCATTTAGAGGGAGATTTTAATAAAATAGTTCTTCCACCAACAGTTTAAGAATGCTGGTTCAAAATCAGAATGCATCATTCCACACATTCAGCAGGGCTAGAGGATGGAATGCTGACAAGAAGAATTCATGTGCCATGGTGATAAGGCTGTACATGACAGTATAACATGGATTAATGTAAGGCTGTTGGAATCCTAACAGCCAATCAGATTGACAACATTCTGAGACCCTTTTATAATAGGGATACACCCAGGCAGCGAGAAAGGGGAGAAAAATGGAGGGAAAGTGGCCACCTATTCATTTCATAAAAAATAAAAAGGCTGTCCCTCTGTTTTTAAGGTTTTTAGAGGGAGCCACTCCCTTTTGAATTTTCTTTTGGGTGAGGATTGGCACCAGGGTGCCCAAGCCTTTTTTATTTTTGAAACACAAGTCACTACCCATAAAGGCCATGGCAGAGGAGAGAGAAGAATGGTAGTGGAGACTGACAGCACCCACCGGGTGAGCTGCCAGAGGCCTTGGTTCTCAGCTGAGCAGGGGATGAAGGGTGGGCATCTGAATCAATGGTGAAGATATTCAGGAAGATCGACACTTACAGTGAGTATGTAATTTTCATATCTTCCCTGAATTAAATCTTCACCATTGACTCAAACATACTGATCTGAGCACCGAGCTTCCCAATTAGAAAAGAACTGGCTCACCCTGAGGTAAAGCCCCTTAACCCTCAGTGGTGGGGCTGAACACCTGAGGGAGGACTCCTCAAGGGCCTGGCAAGGCCCCAAAATGATCTAGATTCAGTTGGGAGGTAGAAATGCCCATAAGTTCCCCTCTTAACTCTTTGGGAGAAAACAAATAACTCCCCTGGAACTGAGAATTCAGCACCTGACACCGGGCTAGAGATGCCACCCAAGAAAGGTGAAGTCATGCCACCTGCCAAATGCAGGCTCCGGTTCCTACCTGCCTGGAGGCCACTTCACTGGCATCATAAGTTGCCCTTCTCTGGTGCCTTGCCAACTCCAGCTCCTTGGCAGAAAGGCAGATGGTTTTCCTGACTAACTCTGTTTGCAGCATGGCAGCTAGGAGCTGTCCTAGCTGCGCCCACAGGCACTTGTTAAAAGCCGCCAAATGTGCCTCAAATACTGAGATGCACATCACTGTGTGAAAACCTTTCTCCCTAATGCATCCACCTGCGCAAAGTCAGCATCAGGAGGTTGGTCAAGCACCAGGCAGCAAGGTCTGTCCAGGGCCTCAGACCTCAATCCTGAAGTAGTTGAGTTACTGTGCCAGCAGAGCCTGTGTGTGTGCACAATACTGTTAGTAGATGTCTCTGGGGCTGGAAGCAAGCTGAGGGAAATCTGCAAACTGTCTTAGAGCATTCCTCGAAGGACCCTGGCCAGGGAGAGATGATGGCACGGTCATCACTCAAAGCTCCTAAAGTCCCAACTGTGTGGACAGGGTACTGTGCTCTGCAACAGTATAAATGCCCAGTGCCTGCAGCGTGTCTGTCAGGAATCTCTGGTACAAGGCATACTCAGAGGCTGATGAAGATTCTGTGTGCTCTGAGGAGGACGTGGATGGTGAGAAGGTGCTGGACCTGGAAGTGGGTGGTAGCTGTGGGCTGCGTTGGAACTGGGCACAGTCAGCACAGGTATGATCAGGGCATGAAATTCGTAAAAAAAATTACCTGCCCAGTGGGGTTTGTACATTTTATTAATACATGCTCTTAATAGTTATTTACATGCCACCCTATGTTTTTTACTATAACTTTCTACTTTATCAACAGAGTATCTGTACAGTATTTTAAATTTGTCAATAAATACAATTTATCAAAATGGAGTTGTGTCTGTGGCTGATTATTTGGTCCCTACTCGTAAGTCTGCTGTCAGCCCCAAGCCCTTAATATGACAAATGCTTTAGCCCCCAACTCTGAAAGTGTTTTTAAACCTGAACAGGTTACTCACCTGTAGCAGTAGTTCTAGGAGTGGTATATGTTGTTCATCCACACTGTTTGGCATGTCCCCTTCCACTTTAAATCTTGCCAGAAGTCATCAAGCTGGCTCCTCCCACCCACCTGGGCAGTATATACCTCAGCTCCACCCCATGATGCCAAATCTTAGCTCGCTGGAAGCAAGGTTGTGCGAATCAGCCGTGAAGGTTGTAGTATGTGGATAAACAACATATACCACTCCCAGAACTACTGTTACAGGTGAGTAACCTGTTCTTCTAGGAGAATGGATATGTGTTGTTCATCCACATTGTTTGGCAGACTCCAAGTAGTTCTCCGGGAGGCATGGTGCACATCCCCTACTTAGGAAACAGAAACTGGAGAACCGAGGCCCCAAAACCAGCATCCTGGTGTGACTCAAGGTAGATGTGGTAGTGGGTGATAAAGGTGTTTGCTGACTTCCAGGTAGCAGCCCGGCAGATCTCCTGGATAGGGATGTCCCTGGAAGCAGCCACCGATGCAGCAGTATGGTGGGCTGAATGAGCACTTATCCCTCTGGGTGGCTCCTTGCCTGCCAACTCATAGCACAGACCTATGCATGATGTAATCCATCTTGCTATGGTCTGTTTGGCTGCAGGCCTGCCAGAAGTGGCTTCAGCATAGGTGGCAAAGAGCTAGCGAATCTCTCCATGAATTTCCGCCATCCTCTCCTTATAATAGGAGAGATCACATCTCAGGTCCAAAGTATGGCGCCTGTACTCAACGTCCGAGGTGTAATTAGGGTAGTATACCGGCAGAGTCAACACCTGGTTAAAGCGAAACTCTGACACCACCTTCGGAAGGAATTTCGGGTGGGGGCGCAGGACAACTTTGTCCCTGTGAAAGACCAGATAAGGGGAGTCCACTGAAAGTGCCTGAGCTCCCTGTCCTTCTGGCTGACGTGATAGCCACCAGGAAGGCTATATTCCATGACACAAGTGTGACAGCTCACACTTGTGCATGGGTTTGAAATGGCTTGCCCATGAGCTCTGCCAAGACCAGCAACAGATCCCACGGAGGTGGAGGTTCATGCACCGGAGGGATGTGATCAGGCCTTTGAAAAAGTGCCCAACCACTGTCTCCTGTGCCAATATCGGTTGATCCCACACGCACCTGGTAAGTAGATGGCTGGTGCACTTAACGTCGATGACCGGAAACCCCCTTTAGAGAGAGAGACCAACAGTAGTCGAGAATGTTAGCCACAGAACAGGATACATGGTCCAGACCCTTACTCTGACACCAAATGGAAAACCTTTTCCTTTGGAAGGCATAACATTTCCTGGTCGATTCCTTTTGAGATGCCTCAAGCACGGTGTAGACATCGTCGGAAAGACTCAAAGCCTGGAACTCTAGCCGCTCAGGTACCAGGCTGTGAGGTACAGGAATTGAAGGTCCGGATGGAAGACCTTCCCCTGGTTCAGAGATATCAGGTCCGGGTGTGTACAAAGCTGCTCTGGGGGCCTGCAGCTGAGGCGATCTGGGTACCAGAACTGGCACGGCCAATCTGGGGCTACCAGAATCACCTTCGCCTTGTCCCTCCTCACCTTAAGTAACACCTTGTGGATCAAGGGAAATGGAAGGAAGGCATAGAGGAGGCTGGGTACCACGGCCTCAAGAAGGCATCCCCTTGCAGCGAGCCCTGCTGGGGGTGGGCATGATACAGCCTCAGCTTGTTCTTTCCCTGGAGGCAAACAAGTCCATCATCGTTGGTTGCTAATGGGAGAACAGGCTGTAAGCTACCTCTGATGGAGAGACCACTCGTGGGATGTCCGGCTTATGCGGCTGACAGCATCTGCCAGCTGGTTCGAGGCTCCTGCCACATGGTTGGCTAGGAGATCCGCCTCCAACTGGCTTACGAGGGTCCAGATGCGGAGCGTCTCCTTGCACAGCAGATGGGAGTGCGTGCCACCCTGCTTGTTGAGGTAGTACATGGTCATGGAATTGTCCACCTGGACTTGAACCACTTGACCCCGGAGCTGAGGAGCAAAAGCTGACAGTGCCAGTCTGACTGCTCTGAGCTCCAACAGGTTGATGTGGCATTGGGACTCCTCGGGGGTCCAGAACACGTGGGCCGTGTTGTCCCCCATGTGGGCTCCCCAGCCCATAAGAGAGGCATTGGTTGTAAGGACAACCGTTGGCTCGGGTGGACAAACGGGATCCCTTCTTGCAACCGTCTGGGGTGGCCACCATTGCAGAGCGTCCCACATCTTCTGGGTTACAATGATCAGCTGCTCGCAAGTGACCGTGATCGCTGAGTCCACTGGATGGCCAGCTCCCATTGAAGGGCGGCATGTGCCACTAGGCCTAACGGACCACTGAGGTGCATGCCACCATGCAACCCAGAAGGTGCAGAAAGTCCTGCATGGCGCAATGCCCAACCAGAAATGATCGGGCAAAGGAGGAAAGAAACTTCCGCCCTGTCTGCCGGAAGCTGAGCTCTGGCTTGACAAGAGTCAAGCTCTGCCCCGAAGCCCATCACCTGAGAAGGCACGACTTACGACTCTGGCCCTCGCTTGATCAGGAGGCCGAGTTGGGAGCAGGTTTTGAGGGCCAGATCCCTGGACCGCCAACTCCTGTTGGGTGGAACCTGCCAAGAGCCAATCGTCGAGATAAGGGTAGATTCCGACTCCCATCGCCAAAGGTGGGCTGCCACCACTGCAATGCATTTGGTGAAGACCTGTGGGGCTGATGACAGGCCGAACGGCATGGCTCTGAACTCAACAGGGTCCCCGACCCTGAAGTGGAGGAACCGCTGATGGGACAGATGGATTGGGACGTGAAAGAACACGCCCTGTAGATACAGAACGGAACCATATGTTTCACTCCAGGGATGGTATGATCTGGTTCAGAGTGGCCATCCGAAGGTAATGGGACCTGAGATACCGATTCAGGTAGTGGAGATCTGGGATGGGGCGCCAACCCCGTCCGCTGGGCTCCAGGAAGTACCTGAAACAAAGCCTGGGTCTGCTGGAGGATCCGACACTGAGCTACTGCTCCTCATGGAGGAGCTGAGCTACGTCGCCCCAAAGAGCTGACCAGGTGCATGCGGAAATCTGTTCCTTCCAAGGGGCACGGGCTCGGCTGGGAGGGTACTGCTCAAATTCTAGAGGAGTCCCTGACCCACCACTTTAGAAAACCCACCTGTCCGGCGACAGCGGACTAGCGAAAGGAAGTGGCAGAGCTGACTCTCCATGGGAGGACCTAGAACTAGTGTGACAGGTGTAGGGCCGCCACCCCAACCCGCCACTGAGCAAGCTTAGGAGAGGAGGAGGAGGAGGCTCCAGGACCTGAGCCTCGGACTCCTTTACGGGGCTGCTGAGGACCCTGCTTGGGCCGAGGGCGCCAAGCTTGAGCCTGCTGCTGCTGTTGATGTTGCTGTCCTCCTTGACAGGAGGGCTGCTGGACTGCAGGGGAAGAGTGCCGAAATGGCTTCTTTCTCTTCTGCTGGTTCTTGCCTGAAGAACCCTCAGCAGAAGTAGCATCCAAGGTGGCACTGGACTGCTCTATACGCTGAAGGTGACTGGCCACTCCTGGACCGGCATAAGTCGGTACCCAGGAAGAGCACGTCAGCAAGCTTATGCTGAGTATCCGCTGGGAAGGAGGAGGCTCTCAGCCAAGCCCTGTGGCGAGAGGCCACCATGGCTGCCAGTGAGCGGGCACAAGAATCCCTGATATCCAAGGCCATCTGGAGCTGCTGTTTAGCAACAGCACGGCCCTGGTCACGGACCTGCATGACCGTGGTCTGCATGTTTGGTGGGAGATGAGGGAGGACCTTATCTAATGATCCAAGAAGGACATGAGAGAAGTGTGCCATAATGACAGCCAAGCTGGCCTGACGAAGGCCCAAAGAAGAGGCCTTACGGGCAGAGTGATCCATATTCTTGGACTCCTTGTCTGGGAGTTGGTCAGTGTCAGCCGAACTACCAGAACACCTGAACACAGAGGCGGTCACCAGGCTCTCAGCTGAAGGGTGCTCCGTGAACCCTGCAAGGGACCCCATGGGCACCGTGTACCTGCGAGCCATGCGGGCAGATGGTGCTAGGCAGGACACTGCCAAAGTTCAAGGGCCGAGCCAACTATGGCTCAGCCACTAGAAAGGCCTCCGTCGGGTATCCCTCTCTTGAGAATGTCAGTGAGAGGTACTCTGCCTTTTCTGGACAGGCTCCAGGGGCATTCCGGTGGAATTGGAGATGAGGCGGAGAATGCCCTGGAAAGAGGAAGGGCCTTCCTCCATCCCTGCACCGACCGACGATTCATCATCCCCAGGATATGAGTGCAAACCGGTGACGTCAGAGTCCAAAGAGTCGTGATACAGAGGTCTACCGCCCAAGTCACCTTCGATCTGCCAAGGGCGGTCCGGAGTGACTGTAATTGACAGATGTCAAGGAAGCTCAGTGTCCTGTCGGTCCTCTTTTGAGGGCGCCCCTCCCTCAGGCTGTTTAGGCGGTGGTTCCACCCGAATCAGTGGAGAGACTGGAGTAGGCCTAACCGGAAGATGGCCCGACCCCAGGTGGAGAAACCGAGGGCTTCAGTTCCAGAGGGGTCGGCTTTGGCCTGGGAGGCAGAGCCAAGTGATGACCGGGTAGGGCGGTGGAGCCGGTTCTGCCCGTCAAGATCAGCTGCTGCCACATAAGGTCTTCATACGCCCGGAGTTTCACTGAGCCTCTCTCATCCGAGGAGGATGAGTACCTGTGGCGTCGCCTCTTTTTTGAGCACTTATGGCTCTTCCATGGTTGATTGTCTAAGGCGGTCCTGAACTGAGACCGGGGAGGCCGACTCGGTCGATCGTGAGACACTGGGATCGGTGAGACCCAGGGGTCTGGGACTGGTTCCTTGATGGGGACACCAGCTGGCTGGGTCTCCTCATCCGGAAAGACCAGGACCGGAGTCCTTTCTAATGAGTCATCAGGCACAGCTGGCAACAAGGGGTCAATGGGGTTGAGGATAATTTCGACCTTGTCGGCCACTTCCTCAGTCCCTTGGCCAGACGCAAGGTTCAAAAAACCAGCAGCTGAGGTTGTGAGCTCGACCAAAGTCGAGACCATGTGTTCTTGGGGCTTGGACCTCTCCCGGTCCCAAGAGCGTCTCCGTCAAGACAAAGACACCGGGTCCTTCTCCGTCTTCTGAGAGCAGGAGGAATGCAAGCCTGAGGCGCCTCACCCTGAGTGGGGAGAGACTGGCACATCTCCCTGAAGGAGCCCGTAAAGGTGGAGCCTAGATTCAGCAGGACGAAGAAGCTTCGATTAGCCGAAGCATGAGCTGCTTCCTCCTTGAATGCCTTCATCTGTTCCAGCTGTTCAGCGGAGCCTGCAGCCACAGAACCCACCCACCTAGCCTCCTTCGATTTCACCAGCGGGTTTCTCTTTTCTGGTCTCCCCAGCTTCAGGCATGCCTTGCGGTTGTCCAGGATGTTGGGATGGAAGGCCAAGCAAAAACCGCATGACAAGGTGTCATGTCCGACTCCTAGGCAGTAAATGCACGTGAGGTGGAGAGTGGTGCGTGACATCTTCTGGCTGCAGAGGCACCGGAGAAATCCTGGGGAAGCTTTTTCCTCCATAGTCAATGCGACGAAAGCGTGATCACTAACTCAAACGAGTTTGATTTTCAGTAAAACTGACAATTTGAAAGCCAGGGCCTATAAAATGCTGAGAGCATGAGGGAACCTGTATCTTCCAGTGGAAAGAAGATCTGGCGTTATGGGGTGGAGCCGAGGTGGGTGGGAGAAGGAGCTAACTTGAAGACTTCCAGCAATATTTAAAGTGGAAGGGGACATGCCAAACAGTGTGAACAACATATCCACGCTCCTAGAAATAATCCTTATCTTTAAAAGAACTGAATTGCTAGCTAGTAACCCCGTCCCTTAATTGGGCTTTTAAAAACTATTTCCTGCCACACGCTTGCAGTTAGTTTTCTAGATTATTTACCCAGTATCAAAGTTAAGTAATCACTGCAATAAAATATTGAGGTTGTCTATCAAAACTTAAGACTGTAATAACTACACAAAAAACTTTCATTTCAGACTGAGCCTCAATAAATCACTGAACACTGAGTGACATTGATACATCTTAAGAAATCCACGATGATTGAGGATTTAGTCTAATTTCCCATCACTCACTTGCCTTGTTTAAAAAAAAAAAAAAACCCACAAAAACAAACAAACAAAAAAAAAAAACACCTGAAAACAGGGTGGGGAGAAGAGACTAAAAAAGAGAACAGGGCTAAAAAAATACCATTCAAAGGCCCCACTGCATCTTAGTCTGTCATGAGTTTTTTCTCTCTTTGTTTTGCCTTTTCAGTTAGTGACTCCTCTCTTTTAGCAAGCAAGTTTTAGCAACCTCCTGCCTAAAGCAGATCAGGGCAGTAAAACAACTTCTATAATAAATAACTAGCTTTTTGCTTATGTGTTGGCGCAAGTGTGATTCTCAGTCAGAAAAACACCCCGTTGCCAATCGCAACCCCATGCAGCACTAACAATTATCTACTATGCTGACTGCTTTTGATGCTGGGCTGACTCTTCACACTGAACACTCCCGCGCTTCTTTACAGAGGATTTCATGATGCTGGGCAGACGTGCAATCCTAACATCAAGTTCACTCATGACACAGCACAACGGGAAACCACTCTGGCAGGCTCTTTCAGATGTGCCTTAAAGTCCCACTGCCTTGTGGATGCCCAGGACAAAGGAGCCACACAGTGAGTCACTGGTGCGATGCTTCAGGCTGAAATTAACATTGGGGGGGAAGAGAGTCAGAGGGATGAAAGTGCACCAGCAACCTTAAGTGCCCCAGTGGGCAGGCCCCAGAAAAACACACGTCCCCAAGTAAAAGCGCCTACTCTGGGGCAATTAAGGAATAGGAATTTCACACCCTGGTGAAGAAGCTGGGAGACCTAGAATTAGGAGAGAGAATAACAATGGACTGGAAACTGGCTTGATGGGGACCCAGAGGGTGGTGATTAATGGGGCAACACTCAGGGAAAAGGGAAGTCACCAGTGGGGTACCCAAAGGATCAGCTCTGGATTCAGTCCTATTCAGTTTGTTTAGCTGCGACATAGGTGAAGCAAGACAAGGCAAGATCTGTCTGTTCACACATGACACAAAGTTTGAGGAGGGCTGACAATTAGGATAGCATCAAGGACATGAAAAGAGAGCTAGGTAAATTGCAGTGGTGGTCACTGGTTTGACAGCTCAAATTCAATGCCAAAATGCAGTCTTGTATACTGGTAGAGCCGGCCTGGTGGCGCTTAGGGTTGAGGCACTGGGCCCACACTTCAGCTATGCCAGCGACCGGGTTGAGAGCGGACTCGGGTTGCTGAGGTCAATGGGAGTGAGGAGTTGGCGTCCTAGCGGATGCTCTCCCTCCCTCCGGGGTGGGACCAGGCGCATCTAGCACCCGACGCCCCTGAAGCCGGTGGATGCATGGGCTTTGGGGCACTGGCAGCTCTACTGGAGTCGGGAGGGGGACGCTGTTATGCGCTGCGGCTGTCGGCAGCGTCAGCAAGCCTGGACGCAAGTCCTAAGCGCAGGCATCCCAGGGGAATGGGAGAAAAAAACTGGGGAAAAATGTAACACCCATGGCCCTATGAGCAGATGAAACTGGGGATGGGATGCTGTGGGGATTGCCCTGGTGGACGGAGCAGGAGGAGGTATGAGGCCTTTTCTGAAAGCTGTGGGAGCCAGGCAAATAACGAAAAAAAATGTATACTGGTAGAAACAAATAGAAAACCAAGTACTGGACTGGGATTGTCAGATTAACCTAGACAATGGAGGAAAGGGACCTCTGAGTGATCATAGCAGATAGCTTAAAGAGCTACTGCTGCCTCAAGTAAAGCTTTGGAAAACAGAATATTTGTATTTTTCTTTCATAGCACTTTTTTTTTTTACCCTGCTGCAGCACACATTCTGGCTTGGGGCATCCAGCTGCCGGCTCTGCCTGCCTGGAGAGCTGGGTAGCTCAAACTGCACCCAGGAGGATCCGGGATGGCCGACATGCCATCCTGCTGGAGGGCTCCCCCTCTGCCAGCCAGGACAGCCCCGGACCCTTCCTGACAGGACTCTGCCAAAGTCTTCCGGGCGGCTTAGAGTGTATCCATCTTGTTGCATGGTTGCGGCCAGCCATTTTCCTCTGATTGGACCCCAGGAGAGTGGACGTGTAATGACGTCCGGGCACAATGTGCGAACGTATGCTGTGCTTCCCCATGGTGTCACTGACGCTAGCAGTGCCCCCGGGTGTCCCCAAGGGCCACTACAGCACGGTGAGACTCCCCACCCCACCCCAGGACCAGGACAGCAGTCTGCAGATGCTCAATCCCAGTCCTCCCCTGCCAACCCCCGACAGCCCAGGCTCGTTCTCTAACCCGGGTCTCTGGCGTGGCACAAGGTGTGGCATCCAGCGCCTCAACCCTCAGCGCCACCAGGCCAGCTGGAGAAAAACAGAATATTTAGACAAAATTCAGCTTCTATTTCATTTACCTTTAATAGATTTCTCCTCCCTCTTATTTATTATTTAGGTAATTCCCACAAAAAGAGGATTCTTATTCTTTAGAATTCATCTGCCCCTACATCGTATTTCCTACTTAAAAATCATAATGCTCTGTTGTGACATCACAGGCTCTTTCCATGGGAATAACTATGCTGTCACAAAAAAGTATTGTGACATCAGGCGAGGAAAAAGCAACAGGAGCTGATGAACTCTCAAGGAAAAAAGATACCGTTTTCATGCATACGACCTCAATAATAAATAAGTGGGAAAAGCAATACAAACTGAGAAATATAAGATCTTACGTCGAGAGGGTTCCTTTAGTAGGTCATCACATATAGGACTGGCGCCACCTGGCATCGGGCCGCACGGCATACTTTTCTAGCAATACCTGACGGGGGACCACCCACCCGACGTCACGTGACTAATGTCAACGTGACTGTATATAATGGGCGGTCCCCACACCCGCCTTCCAGTTCTTTCCCACCGTCGCCTCGTGTCAGTCACACTGCAGACTTCCATATAGCGATCGTCGTGAAAGTGTCTTGCATCGGAGTTTCCTTTGAATTTCTCAATTCTTTTCAATTTATTGATGTCTTCACCCAAGAAGAAGTGCTCATCTTGTGGCACACAGATCCCACACAAAGATGGTCACCTCAAGTGCATCCTCTGTTTAGGCCCGGACCATCCTGTTTCCTCCTGCCCTGAGTGCCAGCACTTTAATCAGGCCACAAAGAAGAGGAGACAGCAGGCTTTGGAGGACCATCTTTTAAAAGCCTGCCTGGCTTCCCTTGAGAAGAAGATGGGCCGGCTTAGGAAGTCCTCAACTGAAAAATCTTCTCCTTCCAAAAAGCACAAGGAGAAATCCGGGGAGCTAGAGCATCCGTGGACGATGCATGGCTCTCGACGAGCAAAGGCCCAGCCGCCACTCTGAAAATCAGATGGTAGGTCTGGCAAATCATGGGTGGGTCAGCCGTCGTCAGCTCCTCCAACGACCGCACCACCTCAGCCAATAAGTCTGCCCCTGGCTCCTCTGGGGATTGCACGGCAGCCGGGTAAGTCGACTACCCAGGCTGTGGGTACTTGCCCGGCACCAGTCGATAAGCTGGTCAGGGGCTCCTCCCCTGCCAGCCTGACTCCACCTGCTAAGACGGCTGTTCCTGATGGCCGCATGGGTGCGGTTCCCCCATCAGGGCCTGACAGCGCCTCACCCGACGTCCAGCGGAACCAGAGGGAGAAAGCCCCTCTCCCTCCTCCTTCTTCACCTGAACCCTCTAATTCACCGATGGGCACCTCTCGACACTGTCAACACTTCAGGGTCACCTCCGCATTCCCCTCTCAAGGTTAAGGGTTACCTCTGCGTTCCCCTCTCGGGGTCAAGGAGAAGGAGGCTCCTCCTCAGCCAACAGGCCTTACTGTGGAGACCCCTCCTGCACCTTCCGGCGGGCTCCCGGCACCTCCTCTGACACTGGTTGTCCCGACAGTCCCGCAGCCGGCACCAATTGACTGGCCTCAACCTGTGGCCCCAACGCCAGATCAGGTCCTGCCACCAGGGCTCCTTCATCTGGCTACAACGCTGGCCCCTCCGATGCTGGATCCCCTTCCAGCGCCGGATCGGGTGGTGCCGGTCCTGACATCAGTTCCCCTGGCGTGGGCTGTCTTGACGCTGGACCCCCAGCCGATGTACACTATGGCGGGTCCGACGTGGATACCCCGACAGTGGATCTGATGATGGGGATTTATTCTAAACCCCGAAATGTCCCGCATTACCCACAAGGGTTTCTTGGGGACCACTACCCAGTGGGTCCCACTCCGGATTGGAGTCACTTTGGACAGTTCTAACCTGGATTTAATCCCTGCTCTACCTTTCAGGGATTCCAGGGTTATTCCTCCCCCCCCCCAACCTACTCCACCACCACCCCTCCTCCTCCAGATTTCAAGGCTCTAATCCAGTCTAGGTGACAGGGGGCATGGTCGGAGTCGGTCTCTGACCTGGAGACTAGGCTCCCACAACCTCGGTCTCCCAGGTCCCCATCCCAGAGCAGTTCCTCTATTACCATTGTCCATGTCTCAGGGAAGACTCGTCAGGATGTTTCCCTTCCCGATATCTGACATCGTCCTGTGGAGGAGGCGGATGACAACAATAGCTCAGAGGGGACTGACGACTCTTCATAGGTCCCGGAGAGGCCTGAGGGCCCGAAAGGCAAGGTATCCCAGAAATCTCCACCAGAGGACCCTGCCTTTTCGGATCTTCTGAGGTCCATGAAGGATTATTTCGACTGGGAATAGGAGGAACAGGACCCCATGAGACAGAGGCTTGAGGAGCATCTCGACTTAGAGTCTCTGTCTCCGGTCCCCATTCCTCCCCTGGATGACACATCACCAAGACTCACCACTATCATCTGGCAGATGCCTCAATCCCTCCCGACTGTCCCAAACAGGTGGACAGACTTTACTGGGCACCAAAGGATGCCCCATTCCTGAAGGCTCATCCAAAGGCTGACTCTATGGTCATCTCTGTGGCTCATGATCGCCTCCTCAGTACCAAAGCATGAGCATCTCTCCTCCGGACGAGTCAAGAAAGATTTATTCTTCGGCCATGTGTGCCCTGTGGTCCCTTAGTTACGTGGGCCCACATGGTATCCCACCAAAGGTTACCTTGGCCAGGCTAGAAGCTGAAGTTCAGTCCACAGACCCCTTGCCTTTGAAGGAGAAACTTGCCAAGGATCTCTGCCTCTCCAAAGTTTGTGTAGGGCATGCCTTCTGCGCCACTTATGACTGTCGGTTCGGTTCGTGCTCGGCAACTGCCTACCCTTAGATATCTGGCTTCTGGCCTCCGACTCACCAACGAAGTTCAGTCAGTGATTCAGGACACCCCTTGAGGGGCTTGGTGCTCTTTGGTGGGGACACTAAAGACATTATCACAGACCTACAGGACAGGAGACTTGCACTTAGGTCTGTGAGGTCAATGTACCACTCGGCTACAGCAGCAGCCTGCTCGAAAAGGACTCTGGAGGCACAGAAATTAAAAATTACTCACCTTAGTAATTATATTTCTTCTAATGGAGTCTTGCTGTATTCTGACAATTGCAGTGATTCCCAACCTTTGAACTGCCCCAGAGAACTAAGAGTTAACTTTCCATGCAGGGCATGGAACGCTGAGCTCGAGCTCGGTTGAAGTCTCTGTCTAGAGTGTTTTGAACTTAAACCATCAGATTCTTACTAAACTAAAAATTCTATGTGGAAACTGTAAACATTCTACTAGCTAACTGGCTGAAAAAAGTTTTGGATTCCCAAGGAAGACTCAAGTCAGGAAACCCAAAAACAAAACCCAATGTACTAACAATAACAATAATAAATAAGCACCCAACAAAAGAGAGGAAGGTGCAAAAAAAACACCCTGGGTGCAACACTGCACCTGCTCACCCACTTCCCAAAAACAGGTTCTGAGAGGGAGGCAGGAGGGAGTCAGAATACAGCAAGACTCCATTAGAAGTATAATTACTAGGTGAGTAATTTTTCTTCAAACAACATGAAGTCTTGCTGTATTCTGATAATTGCAGACTACCAAGCAAAGTGCCAAGGAGGAGGTACAGAACCTACTTTGGGAATAGGCTCTGAAGTACTGCTGTGCCAAACCGAGCATCACTCGTAGCCTGGATATCCAGAGAGTAATTCTTGGTAAAGGTATGGACCGTTTTCCAGGTGGCTGCTTGACAAATTTCTAAGAGAGGGATATCCCTGGCTGCAGCCAGGGAAGCAGCTGTACTTCTTGTGGAATGAGCCCTCAGGCTTGAGGGTGGAGTTTTTCCCAGTTTCTCATAGCAGAATTTTATATAAGACACAATCCACCTGGCAATAGTTCTCTTGGTGGCAGGTTTGCCCTTTCCCACTTCTCTGTAAGTGAGGAACAACTGGAGGGAGTTAAACCTGTGACCCTTGCTACGCTCTATGCAGTAACAAAGGGCTCTTTTGACATCTAAACTGTGTAGCCTCCTCCTCTCCTGAGGAAGAATGATCAGTGAAGAAAACAGGGAGAGACATAGACTGGTTTAAATGGAAGTCTGAAAGCACTTTGGGCAAGAACCTTCTATTGGTTCTAAGAACCACTTTATCCCTGTGAAAAGAGATAAAATCAAGTTCCACTGACAGGGCTTGCAATTCACTGATACGCCTGGCAGAGGTAATGGCTACCAGGAACACAGTTTTCCAAGTCAAATACTTAAGCTCTGCTGAAGACATAGGCTCAGAGGGGGGGTTGCATAAGTTGAACAATGCAAACATTCAAATCCCAGGCAGGGACAGGGTCTCTAAAAGGAGGACTGGTGTGAAGCAATCCTTTAAAAATTTACAGAACACAGGATGATAAGATAATCCAGAACGTAGGGCAATCCAGCAGTGTCTGGAGAAATATAGCTTCTTAGAACACCAGATGCTGAATCTTTTCCATTTGGAGTTGTAAGTCTTTCTGGTGGAGGGCTTTCAGAAGCCTTGAGGATATCCAGAACCCTTGGGAAAGATGCAGATCTGCAAACTCTTACGCCTCAAGAGCCATGCTTTGAGATTGACAGACTGAAGACTGGGGTACCAAATCCTTCCCTGAGAGGATGCTAACATGTTGTAATTCCTGGAAGAGACAGGGAAGATGGACTGCTAGGGACAGCAACAGGGGGTACCAGGGCTGTCTGGCCCAATCTGGAGCAATCAGAATCACCTTGCATGATTGAGACCTTACTTTTACCAAAACTTTGAACAGGAGTGGGAAGAGGGGAAAGGCATACAGAAACTTCCCCTCCCAATTCAGGATCAGGGCGTCCAGAGGGACTGAACCCAGGACTGGAGGTCTGCAACAAAAGAGAGGGACTTGGTGATTGTCTGGGGCTGCAAAGATATCTATTTCTGGAGTGCCCCACCTTGAAAAAAATCACCTTCAAAACCTGGGGCTCCAGGGACCACTTGTGATGGCCCTGAGAAATCCTGCTCAGTGCATCTGCTAGCACATTGTCCTTGCCTAGAAGGTAAACTGCTACAAGAAAGGTTTGCAGGAATAAGCCAGGGCCACAACTTCATGACTTCTAAGTACAAGGCCATGGACCGAGTGCCTCCTGCTTGTTGATGTACCACATGGTGGTGGTGTCTGTTCTGACTTGAACCACCTTGTTCTGAACTGACTGTGAGAATGCTTTTAGAGCCAGAAAAACTGCCCTGAGCTCTAGAAGATTGATGTGGAGAAGGGATTCTTGGGGGGACCACAGGCCCTGGGCAGTGACGGTCCCCAGGTGGGCCCCCCAGCCCAGGAGAGAAGCATCCGTGGTAAGGACCACTGAACAAGGCTGAGCAACAAAAGGAACACCTTGCCTTAAATTGTCCTGATCCTGCCACCATTGGAGGGCTTGGATCAAGGTCAGAGTCACTGGAATCAGTTTGGTAAGGGAGTCCTTTCTCTGAGACCAGAAAACTCTCAGGTGGAACTAAATATCCCTCAACGGGAATCTTGCCCCTTGGACCACTGCTGTTGAAGCTGCCATGTGGCCCAAGAGCTGGACGAAATGCCTTGCTGGTCGAGATACCTGAAGGCTGAAGGAAGAAGCTAGTTCCAGAAGAGCCCTTGCCCTTTCTAGAGGAAGAAAGGCTCTTGTTTGAGTGTGTCCAGTTCTGCCCCTATGAAGGTAAGAAGCTGGACTGGTTCTGAGAACTGACTTGGGAAGGTTGAGAAGAAATCCTAGAGAACTGAGCACTTGCTGGGTCACTTGCAGGTGAGACCTGACTTGGTCTGGAGACTGACCCACTATTAGCCAATCGTCCAGATATGGAAAAATCAAAATCTTTTGCCTTCTTAGAAAGGCACCTACTAGTGCCAGGCACTTTGTGAAAACCCTTGGGGCTGATGTTAGGCCAAAGGGCATTGCTCTGAACTGATAATGGCCTGAGGGCAACTCGAACGTGAGGTACTTTCTATGGGAGCACCTCATGGGAATGTGAAAGTAGGCATCTCTGAGGTCCAGGGAGGTTAGCCAGTCCCCTGGCCTTAGAGAGGGATGGATTATTCCCAGAGTTATCATCTTGAACTTTGCCTTTAAAAGATGCTTGTTTAGATATCTTAGGTCTAGGATGGGTCGCCACTCCCCTGTCTTTTTGGGGGTCAGGAAGTACCTGGAGTACAGTCCTTTGCTCCAGTGTAGGGTAGGTACTCTCTCTATAGCTCTTAAAGCTACGAGAGAAGAAACCTCTGCCTCTAGGGCAAGGGTTTCCGAGAGATTTGCAGGTAGAAAAGATCTGGCTCTCAACTTTGAAATTATTTGAAGTTGAGAATTGTGTCCCTTGCTTACTACTTCCAGGACCCACTTGTCTGATGTACAGACATCTAGTCCTGACAAAGTAAGCCAGCCTGCCCCCTACTGGAATAGGAGAGTTGACCCGGGCAGGCCCATCAGGGTGTCTGCTTGGCAGGGGCTTTAGGCTGAGGAGTGGATGCAGCCCTGTTCATCCCCCTTCTGCCTCTCCCTCTGAAGAACCCCCTCTGAGAAAAGGAAGAAGAGGCCTGTGCTTGGTAAAAGGGCCTTTGAAAAGGCCTGCCCCTGCCCCTAGACTGCTGCCTTTGAGGAGTTGCCTGCCTTTCCTTGGCCTGAGCACTCCTGTAAGTGGTCCTGTACTCATCCATTTTCTTCATGTAATTCTCTGTCTGCTCCCCAAACAGAGAATTACCCACCACAGGAAATCCATGGCCCTAGCCTGTATCCTGTGAGAGGCTAGTACATCTGAGACAAGCCATCCTCCAAGAGCCAAAGATATAGCCATGACTCTTGATGACACATCATTGGAGTCCAGCAGCATGAAACTGAACCTTAGATGCCTCAGTCCATCTGCAGTCACCACCTCCAGCTCCTTGGCTAGTTGGGGAGGCCTGTTTAGCCAGTACAGTGTCCCATCTGGACTTCTGGTACCTGGCTGCATAGGCCATGTAATTCGGCCTGCCTGAGTCCCAAAGAAGATGCCATGTACTGCTTCTTTGCCATGGCATCAATCTTCCTGGAGTCCTTGTCAGGGGGTATGAAGCCATGGAATATTTGCCTTGTCACAGGCAGCAGTCTGCACTACCCCAACATGGCTGCACTGTTGATGTAAGAACTCTGTGTGTGAGCCCGAAAGTGTATACCTCTTGTCCATTCTTCTATCCACAGGAGGTATAGTGTTAGGAGACTAAGATTTTTAGTGTCTGTTTCCCAAAAGATTTATGGAAGGGAATAGGCAATCTCCTGAACTCTGGGATATCCATCATCTCTATAAAGTCAGGCTCCTCTTGGTCTTCGACAGCCTCCTCCATAGGAAGCCGGAGGGTTTCAGCCACCTTTCTGTAAAACATAAAGTGAGAAGGGGACTCAGAAAGCCTAGGAGGGGAAACATCTGAAGGTCTGTCTGGGAGCTGTCCGGTTCCACAGGCACATCCAGACCTTCACTTATATCATAATCCTCAAATTCCCTTCCTCTCAAATTCCAGTTCATAAAATCTTCAAGGGTATACTCTGAACCGGGGGAACCAACCGAACCGAACCCCTGCCAGAAGGAGCCGGATCGGTCGGAACCAGACGGAGCGATTCCACAATCTGAATCTCCCTGGCTATCTCTTCGGCGGTCGGAACATGAACCTCTGGATCCGAACCAGTCGATTTATCTTTGCACTTTCTTTTGTCAGAATCGATCCCATAAAAACATTGGCTGGACAACAGGACACAGAATGTAATTGTAAATGGAGTCCACTCTGAAGAAAGAGGGTTACTAGTGGGTACCGCAGGGTTCGTACTGGGTCCAGTCCTTTTAATGTCTTTAAAGTGACATTGCAGAGGGACTGGAAGGAAAAGTATGTCTCTTTGCAGACGACACAAAGATCTGCAACAGGGTTGATACACAAGGAGGAGTGGAAAGGATGAGAAGGGACTTGGCAAGGTTGGAGGAATGGTTGGAAGTATGGCAGCTAGGATTCAATGCAAAGAAGTGCAAAATAATGCACCTGGGAAACAAAAACCCAGGGGAAGATTACACAGTGAGGGGGGGAGGTAGTAACAAAAACAAAAAAGGAAAGGGACCTGGGGGTAATCATATCAGATGACCTTAAGGTTAGTAAGCAATGTGAGAAGGCAGTAGGGAGAGCTGGGGGTATACTGGAATGCATACGGAAGGGCATCACCAGCAGAAAACAGGAAGTTGTTATCCCTCTGTACAGACAGTTGGTGAGACCCCATCTGGAGTACTGCGTCCAGTTCTGGAGACCCCATCTTTGCAAGGACATAGACAGGATAGAGGCAGTACAGAGGAGGGCAACTAGAATGGTGCAGGATCTGCAAGAGAAGACTAAAAGAGCTTAATATGTATACCCTTGAGGAAAGGAGGGAGAGGGGGGACATGATAGAAACGTTTAAGTACTTCAGTGGAATCAACAAAGTCCAAGAGGGTAGCATCTTTCAGAAAAAGAAATATGCAAGAACAAGAGGACACAATTTAAAGATGGGGGGTGGTTCAGGGGCAATGTGAAGAAGTATTTTTTCACAGAGATGGTAGTGGGTGCATGGAACAGCCTTCCTGAGGAGGTTGTGGGGTCTAAAACTGTGGGAGAATTCAAGAATACATGGGACAGACATAAGGCAATTCTTGTGGGGGGTAGGAAGAAATAGGCTGTTGATTAACTAGGACATGCGGCTTATCCTGTAGGTAGGGAAATGGGCAGACTAGGTGGGCCAAGCGGTCCTTATCTCTGCCATCAAAGTTTATGTTTCTATGTATAAATACCTGGGAGGAGTTTGATCTAAACACACACTACTTTGCGAAAGTTGGAAGACATCTAAGTAGGAGTGGATCTAGGGCCCTGGGGATATCATTCAGGAAACGTGAACCAATATTTAAACTGACTGTAGGGGTAGCAAATAAAGGGAAACACAAGCAATTAGGAGGTGGCATGAAAAGATAAAAGGAATAACATTGTAATTAGTAAATGCAAGGAGTGTGGAATAAAAATAACGAACTTAGGTACACTCTTAAAAGGGATGATATAGATATCTGCGGTTTAACGGACACCTGGCTGAGAGAAGATGACAGGATAGATGAGGTCGAGGGCTATGATTTTTTTTCATAAACCTAGAGTGGGAAAAGGGGGGATGGGGTAGGAGTTATGTATCCTCACATCTAAAAGCAAAATCGTGGATCCTGAGAAACTCTGTATGGAGCAATGTAGAACAACTATGGTTATCCGTCTGGATGGGGAAAAGAAATATAAGGGTAGGGATATGTTACAGGTCACCCAGTTTGACTGACCAAGAAAACAATGAAACATAGAAACATAGACTTTGACGGCAGATAAGGACCGCTAGGCCCAGCTAGTCTGCCCATTTCCCTACCTAAAGGATAGGCCGTAGATCCTAGTTAACCAACAGCCTATTTCTTCCTACCCCCCACAAGAACTGCCTTATGTCTGTCCCATGCATTCTTGAATTCTCCCACAGTTTTAGACCCCACAACCTCCTCAGGAAGGCTGTTCCATCCATTCACTACCCTCTCTGTGAAATAATACTTCCTCACATTGCCCCTGAACCGCCCTCCTTTATCTTTAAATTGTGTCCCCTTGTTCTTGCAAGTCTCTTTTTCTGAAAGATGCTACCTCTTGGACTTTGTTGATTCCACTGAGGTACTTAAAAGTTTCTATCATGTCCCCCTCTCCTTCTTTCCTCAAGGGTATACATAATAAGCTCCTTTAGTCTCTCCTCATACAGCTTCTCTTGCAGACCCTGCACCATTTTAGTTGCCCTCCTCTGGACTACCTCTATCCTGTCTATGTCCTTGGAGATGGGGTCTCCAGAACTGGACACAGTACTCCAGATGGGGTCTCACCAACTGTCTGTACAGAGGGATAACAACTTCCTGTTTTCTGCTGCTGATGCCTCTCCCTATACATCCCAGTATACCCCCCAGCCCTCCCTACTGCCTTCTCACATTGCTTGCTAACCTTAAGGTCATCTGATATGATTACCCCAGGTCCCTTTCCTTTTTTGTTGTTGTTACTACCTCCCACCCCATTGTGTATTCTTCCCCTGGGTTCTTGTTTCCCAGGTGCATTATTTTGCACTTCTTTGCATTGAATCCTAGCTGCCATACTTCTGACTATTCCTCCAACCTTGCCAAGTCCCTTTTCATACTTTCCACGCCTCCCTGTGTATCAACCCTGTTGCAGATCTTTGTGTCATCTGCAAAAAGGCATACTTTTCCTTCCAGTCCCTCTGCAATGTCACTGATGAAGACATTAAAAAGGACTGGACCCAATACTGAACCCTGTGGTACCCCACTAGTAACCCGTCTTTCTTCAGAGTGGACTCCATTTACAATTACCTTCTGTGTCCTGTTGTGCAGCCAATGTTTTACCTAGGCTACCACCCTGGGACCCACTCCCAGGCTGGTTAATTTGACTATTAATCTTTTGTGTGGGACTGTGTCAAATGCCTTGCTAAAGTCTAGGTAGGCCATGTCCACAGCCCCTGCCAGGTCTACTACTTTGGTCACCCAGTCAAAGAAATCTATTAGATCTGTTTGACATGACCTTCCGCTGTGAACCCATGCTGCCTTGGGTCCTGTGCTCCACTGGCCTCTAGGTACTCAACTATTCTTTCCTTCAGAGTGACTCCATCACTTTTCCTACCACAGAGGTCAGACTGACAGGTCTGTAGTTTCCTGCCTCTGTCTTGGTCCCACTTTGTGAAGGGGAATCACATCCGCCTTCCTCCAGTCCTCGGGCACCACACCATCCTCCCATGATTTATTAAAAGAGTAGCCAGTGGTTTCACTAGTTCTCCCTTAATTCTTTTAGAATTCTGGGGTGAATTCCATCAGGCCCCATTGCTTTGTCCACCTTCAGTTTTAGGAGTTCTTGCAGAACCCTTTCTTCTGTGAAAGGACTGGATCGACCCCCATCAAGAGTGCTTCTGTTAATTGGATTAGGCACTTCCCCTCCTCTTTTGTGAATACTGAGCAGAAATATTCGTTCAGTATCCCTGCTTTTTCACTGTCCCCCTCTGCCCACCCACCGTTCATTCTATTCAGCCTCACTATCCCTCCCTTTGTCTTTCTACACTCGCTGATGTACCTATAAAAGGTTTTATCCCCCTTCTTAACTGAGTTGGCTATCTTTTCCTCAGTTTGGGCCTTTGCTATTCTGACTTCCTTCCCTGCTTCCTTCTGCCTTAACTGGTACAGCTCTCTGTCCTGCTCCTTCTGTGTTTCCTTATACTCCGGAATGCTATCTTTTTTCTCCTGACTTTCACAGCCACTCTTTTGGAGAACCATAGTGGCTTTTTTTCATTTTGATTTGTTTATTTGCTTCACGAAAGGCTTGTTGCCTCTGTGATGGCAGTTTGATGATTCCCATTGTTGCTCCACACCTCCTTCTAGCCTGTTTGCTAGTGCTTTCGAGGCACTCTCCCATCTTGCAAAGTCAGCCTCCTAAAGTCCAGTACCTCACCTTTGTATGGCTTGACTCTGTAGCTGAGTTTAAGTGAACCACACTGTTTGATGGTCACTTGTCCCCAGATGGCAACCCACTTCTAGATCTGAGATCCTCTCACTGCCCCTGTTTGAGAGCAATGAGTTCTAAGATTGCTCCTCATGAGTGGGTTCCAAACTAGCTGTCTAATGCCTCCACCTGTAGGGCATCAAGAATGGCCCTGCTCTTGATGTGCTGCAGCAAATGTGCTCAGTTAACATCTGGCATATTCAGGTCTCCCATCAACAGTATCTCCTTTCTCGCCATTCTAAGAATGCGTTCTATCATATCCTTGTCCATTCCCTCCCCCTGACATGGGGGTTTGTACACAACCCCTGTGCGGATTGTGGTGCTCTTTCCAGTCTCCAAGGTGACCCACAGTGCCTCTTCTCCTCCCTGTTTACTCTTTTGTTGAGTTGCTTTTATCCCTGTCTTTACATAGAGAGCTACTCCTCCCCCTGTTCTCTCCTGCCTGTCTCTCCTGTAGGTTATGTACCCTGGTATGTTAGCATCCCAGTCATGGTTCTCTGTGTACCATGTTTCTGTGACTGCTACGATATCCAGGCATCCCTCTTCCATCATGGCCACCAGCTCAGGGAGCTTGTTGCCCAGACTACAGTCATTGGTACTCATTACCTCCATTTCCTGATTGGCCTTACTCCCTTTGCCCCATCCTCTCCTTCTTGCCTTTGTCACTTTCTCCATTTACCCCTGCCCTTTCTCCTCCATCGACACCTCTATGTTGGTGTTTGCCGCCTACTACGTGATTATTTGGGGAAAGGATTCCTTCGTCCTTTCCAGTGCCTCCCCTTGGCTAGTTTAAAAGCTTGCCAATGAAGCATTTAAACCTATCACCTAGGATCCTGGTTCCCTCCGGACAGATGCAGCCCATCATGCCAGTATAGGCTTGCATCACTCAGGTGGACCCCAGTCCCCAGTGAAGCCAAATCCCTGAGCTCACACCAGGTTTTCAACCACTGATTGAATCCCATAGTGCGGAACACCCTAGCTCCTATGCCATAGATGGGCAGCACCTCCGAGAAGGTTACCGTGCATGCTACACGACTGAGCCCTCCCCAATTCCACAAACTCTTCCTGCACTTCTCTAATCCTTTCTTAGCCAGGTCATTTGTCCCTTGCTGGACATGCACATCCAGCTCCCTCCCTGTGCAGGCTCGGCAATCCTGAGGATTCACTCCTGTCCCTCCAAGCCATGGCACCAGGCAGGCACCTTACCTCCCTCTCCCTTCCTCCCCAGTTCTACCTTCCTAACATTGGAGTCCCCACCAGGAGTTGTTTCTTCCCCTGCAGGGTCCCCTGCCACCCTCCTGTGGGTCTCCTTGTGGAGGTTCCCAGCAACCTCCTTGGTCTCCATCATGGGTGCCTCCATAGAGGAACCCACTTTGCCAGAATGTCATAGGAATTGTGGAGAGGTACCACTGGAGGGATGCGCCTGTTCCACCACCCTCACCCTCCCGAGCCCACTGTGGTCCAACCACCTCTTCTTGACAACTCTGAGGCAACGCAGTGGCACTGGTGGTCCCTGGAAGGAAGAGGGAGGTCCCACAAATCCTGGCCAACTCAGCCTGGAGATGAACCTCCTCCCTCAGCCCAGAGAGGTGCCTGCAGATGGGACAACACCGCATCCTCCAGAACGTCTCCCGGAAGACTGCTGCTCTACAGCCACTGCACTGCACCACTCCAATCATGTCTTATTTCTGGCCCCTTAACTGTTTGCAATCCTTACTCTTTCCTTTGTTTTTTCTCTCTCTCTCTCCTTACTTTCTGCCTGTGTGCCCTTTAAGCTCCTGATTGTCCTGTTCTGAGACAAGAATATCCTATATTTCTCAGTAGACCACTTACTTGCTCAGAGGCAGACCTCCAGCAGCTAGAGGGGGGCCAGAGAGCTACTCTTGCTCTTCTAGGATGGTGGGTCTTTGGTGGTTCTGTGATCACTCACTGCCTGCTCCCAAACAGGAAGTTTCTGTTGTCAGTCAAATCCTGTGCCTATAAAGATAGAACTAGCTTTGGGTGGAGGGAAGGGAAGGAGGACAATATAGTCCCAGCAGAGAAGTCCAGTCACACAGCAGTCCTTTCTCCTGGTGTCTTCTGCCAAGCTATTAGCAGAATCTTTCTAAGGCAGTCTTTAAATGTAGCTTCCCTCTAGCTAAGCCACTCCCCCTACTTACTAGAGCTTTCTGCAAGTGATTTAAACCTCACAGCAGTTAAGTCCTTTCAGTCACCTGAGATTTACACCTAGATAACTATTCAGATACCCATTCAGTTCAGTTAACCCAGACAAACACATACTTTTTTTTTTTGCATTTCTTGATTTATTGGATAGTGGGATGATAACAAGCAACACCATTATTATGGGAGATTTTAATTTCCCCCGGATACTGTGGAGGTCAATGGTGGTTGAGGGGTTAATATAAGGAAAATTTGTTGAGATATGTCATTTGAACTGCCTCAAGCAAATAGTGAACGAAAATACTAGAGGCTTGAACCTTCTGGACCTGATTCTGTCTAATATGGATGGAAAGTAGAAATGTTGAAGTAATCAAACCATTGGACAGTAGCGACCATAATATGGTCAGGGCAGAGATAAAGGAGATGTCCATAGTGTCCAGGGGAAAACAGTCATAAGAAATTATAAAAAGGCAGACTATGCTAAGATAAGGCAAATCTTGGGAGCCTATGACTGGAAGGTGCTGGATGACAAATCTGTGGAACAGTCCTGACGAGTTATAGATGAAGTACTCCAGAGATGTATACAGAGGTGTGTCTCATTAACAAAAAAATACAATAAGAAAGGTAGAGTACCTAAATGGGTGACACAGGCAATCCAAAGGCAAATAAAAAAAAGAATAAGGCATATAAGAAATATAAGAAGTACAAGTTAAAACCCTCACCAAGTAGATTGGGTAAATATAAATCTCTAGTAAAATAAATGCAAGATAAGCATTAGAAGGGGAAAAGAACAGGCAGAACTGAATCTGGCTTTAAAGAAGGAGAATGGTAAAAAATAATTTTAGTTATGTGGGAAGTCTAAGATAGAGTAGTAACAATCACATTACTGGTATAAAGAATTGTGAGAAATTGGTAAATGATGAGCAGGGGATGGCTAACTTGTTGAGTGCATTATTTTCAAACTGTGTACATCAAAGACACTGCTGTTCCTGTTAAAGAAATAGATGGGATGGACAAGGAAGGAAAGATAGAATTCCCAACTATATCAGAATAACAAGTAAAAGGGAAATTACTGAAATTAAACAAATTTAAATCTGCAGGACCAGATGGATACCACCCAGCATTCCTGGAGGAACTTGCAGAGGAATTGTCTGTTCCTCTGACAGTTCTTTTCAATAAGTCATTAAGGGAGGGAGTGACTCTGAAGGAGTGGAAGACAACAAATATTACACCTATTTTTAAATCAGATGACAGGACTAGACCGAAAATTATAGACCAATAATTATTACCTCTGTTATTGGGAAAATGATGGAGGGTTTTATAGAGGAACTGTTGGAAAAAAATCTAAAAGTCCTGAAACATCTGGACATTTCACAGCACGGGTTTTCAGATGGAAGATCTTGTACTATGAATCTGTTACATTTCTTTGAGCCGGTGAGTCAGGCACTAGATGTTGGGCTACCGGTGGTTGTTTCGTATCTGGATTATAGGAAAGCATTTGATTCCATATCTCACGGAGTCCTGAATGGGATCTTGCAAGAAATAGGAGTTGAAGGATACCTTAGAAAGTGGATAGCAGCATGGCTGTGTGATAGGCAGCAAAGGGTACGGGTTAGAGGCTACCTGTCAGTGGAGGTGGAGGTGACCAGTGGGGTCCCTCAGGGATCTGTGCTGGGGCCTAAGCTTTTCAGTGTTCTAATTTCCAGCATGCAGGTATTAGAAGGAGTTTGTATCCTCAGATATGCAGATGATGCTAAGATAGGGGCAATAGTAAACAATAAAGATGCTGTAGCCATATTCCAGGAGCAGTTGATACATTTGGGGAATTGGGCACAAAAAAACAAACTGGAGTTTAATATCCCAAAATGCAAGATTATTCATTTTGGGCAGAATAATAGTAGAGTGCAGTATAAATTAAATTTGCAAATTATTACAGCAACGGAATGTGAGAAAGACCTAGGGGTAATAGTTACTGATAAAGTAGATTTTGACAGGCATAATAAAGCTAGTATAAGTCAAGCAAACCGGATTGTTGGTAATTTGTTGCGAAACATGAGAAGTAGAAGTGAGAAGGTTATGGTGCCCCTATACTGATCCCTGGTGAGACCTGTGCTTGAATATGGGGCCCCTTTTAGTTCTGTACAGAGTGTTATGGGAGGAAGAAAGGTAGAACAAGTGCAGAGGAGTTTCACTAGAAAGATTAGGGAGGTGGCTAGCTCAGGGTATGGCTCCAGATTGATGAATCTGAGACTGTATTCAATGGCTTATAGAAGGGTAAGGGGTGATTTATGCTATGTGTATAGATCAGTGAGTGATGGTATGCTATATGAAGCAGCTGAAATAAAATGGAAGGAAAATATGAGGTTGTGTACAAGGGTTCATGATAGAGAATTGCGAGGTGAGAATTTTAGAACAAGTTGAAGAGGGAAGTGGTTTAATCAGAGGGTGGTGAAAGTTTGGAACGGTCTCCCCAAACAAGTGGTAGAAACTAGAAGCTTGTCCTGTTTTAAGTACTTACTGGATAGGTATATGGGAGAAGAAAAATTGAGTTATGCCCACTGAGTTAGTGGCAGGTCCTTATATGGCTCTTGTAGCTCATGGACCTGATTCTATCTATGATTCTATGATAAAAGAGAAAGAACATAAACTCAAAAGAGTATTACTTCATACTGTAAAACTGAAACATAAATGTACAAAACATGAAAGGGAGAAAACAGAAACGCAAAGGAGTATTAATACATACTTTAACCCTAGTCATAAATAAAATTACTGAAAGGATACCCCCTCCCCCCCCTCCCTACCAAAAGAGTAGGGGAATATTTCATTTAAAACTTCAAAACACAATTGTACAGAAAGATATTACAGCATACAAAATCAGAAAAGGAATCAAGGAAAAAACAGAAATAAGTATTTCAGCATACATGAATGTCCAACATACATAAATCATATTACTATAAACCCCCTACACACACACACGCTAAAGGAGTAGTGGGATATTGTGTTCAAAGCTTTCAGAACCATAAATCAAATTGGTAGGTCTTCATACAAATTTTAAAGGGGGAAATCAAAATTACAAATGGAGTATTACTTCGTACTATAAACCTGACACCTTACTAAAATCGTAAAATAATAAAACATTTTAATGAATCACTCTCCTCTACCGAAAAGTGAAGGGAACTTCTATTCAAATTTTTTTTTTAAACCATGCAAAATATATACTATACCCCATACCTGAAACCCAATTCGGAGGTGGACCATGTTGGATGCCCCCCTCCCTCTCACTATGGGATTAGTTAGGTCATAACAAAAAATCCCATGTAACCGAGTGCCACCAAAATAAACCATAAGTCGAGTGCCAAACCTAAGCCAAAACAGAGAGGACTTTTTGTGCCACCATACCATCAATGAAATTTATTCATATGCACGAAAAATACCACTTTAACCCAAAAAGGATGAGAAAGACACTTTACCTGCTCCTTCCCAAAGCCTGGCATAAACTGGGAAGGCAATAAAGAAATTGTTGAGAGGAAAGCAGACTCCCTATCCTCCCTAAGGGGATAACTCATGTCATGACTTCCTGTGGAGTAGTCCAGACAGCTCCCAAACTCTGACTTCAAGGCAATCCTCATGTGTCAAAGAGTCCATTGGACATTCCCCCCACAGGTCGTGGAATACCTGAGTGGATAAAAGAGTTTTTTCATGAGTCTTAATTGTCTGAATAGAAGACTCTATCATATGAAACAATTGTATTTCTGTAAATTCAGTTTGCTAAAGGGATAAACGGCATCTCACATTCCAAATACGATATTTGAAACAGGCCAACAGAATCCATATAGTTTGTACATTATATTCTATTCATGTAGAAGGGAGTATACCTATGCACAGTATATCAAAGGTCATGTCCTTAAAAAGAGAATTACTCCAGTTTTGACCTACCAGTGATCAAAAGGACCGAATAAAAGGACATGTAAAATATAAATGTTCTCTCATTTCTATTTCAGTTATGCATGTGAGTCTAGGACAAAATCTTTCTTCCAGTCCTTTGTGTTTTAGATTGCCTTTTACATTCAATTTGCCCAATGCAGACAACTACATAATATCCCACATGTGTGGGGTAAGCGGGGACAAGTCAACATGTTCCCTATTTGTGCTCTCTCCGAGTTTGTGCATGTGACAAAAGGGGGGGGTCCAAAAAATTTATTTCCAAAATTGTTTGGTACAAGTGTTTTCTAGTGATAGAAAGAAAATGGTCTTTTGTCAGTGGCCAAACTTTGATTTTTCTGAAACAGGAAACAAAATGACCTGGAAGGGTCTGAAGGGGATCTTTGTTTGGGGATTATGCCATGTAATGGCCAGAACTGTAATATTGGGCTAAGGCTATCTCTTACCCATGGGATCCATAAATTATCTTTGGTCAATAGTACTGGACTGAGATTTTTAAATGTAAACATGGAGGAAAAAAAAATATTGGGTTGACCATCTTAAGGTCACCCTGCTTCTTCTCCAGAAGCAAAATGCCCCATTTTACCGGATTAAGCTAGCTTCCCCATATACAAGAAAAAAACAAACCGTACACCTTGGTTTCTAATTGTTTTGGCAAAGAGTATGTAATACTAATATGTAAAAACAAGGAGAGCAAAACGATTTTAACCATATACACTCTTTTAGTTTTTGCCATCTTCCATTTATATTCCAAAAATCAACTTTGGTCTATGCTTTATTGAAGCTTATTTTGCCAATTCAAGAGAGCCATGTCTTCTTTCCCAAAAATCACCCCAATAATATTACAGGGTTCTGAATGTATAGAAATACCAATAATCCAATTAATTTCAAGGTTTTCAGTGCTGATTTGTAAACATTTACGTTTGTGTAAGTTAAGCTTAGCTACTGTACACTGTGAGAACAAGGACAAAAGCTGACCAGCTTTTGTACAGGATTGTGTGTCTGCTAGAAGGAGACATAAACCATCCGCATAAGTGGTGGTCCTGATTTCTGGATCTAAACTGGAAAAGGACAGACCTGTAATGTCTATATCCTGATTCAACCTGGAAATCAATGGATCTAAAGAGAAAATATACAGTAATGAACTGAGGGGGCAACCTTGACGCAGTCCCTTCCGTACTTTAATGGGTTTACCAGTCCAGCCATTACAATAGAGTCTTATGGTAGCATTATGGTATCCTATTCCTAACCAGCTAACAAAAATAGGTGGAATGTTGTATTGTGCCATGCTTTTCCATAGATATCCATGGAGAACTCTGTCAAAGGCCTTGCTTTGGTATAGTGCAAAAAGAAACCCAGTTAGTTCACCTGTTTGGCCTCTATTCCAGATCTCTCTAAGTAAAATCAAATGATCAAAAATGGATCTACCTGGAATACTACATGTTTGGGAGGGGTGTATAAGATCACCGGCCACCAGGGCCAATCTGTTTGCCAGTAGTTTAGAAAAAATCTTAAAGTCTGCATTCAGGAGTGAAATTGGCCTCCAGTTAGATAACTGGGACCTAATTACTGATTTATATAGTAATACGACTAGGCCTTCCCACATACTAGGTGGTAGATTCTCATCCAGTAACATTCTGTTAAAAAGTAGCACTAGTTCTGGCATCATTGCATCTGCTGTGTGTTTATATAGCTCATAAGGTATACCATCGGGTCCCTGTGCTGAACCCACTCTCATGGAGTTTATCACGCCCTGAAGTTCTGAACCTGTAATGGGTTGAACCAGTATTTTTTTGAGAAGTGGGATAGGCGGCCCAGATCACAATCTGCCAACCACGAATCAGTGCCACTCTGATCATCTGTAGGAGTCTGGAACATGGCGGAAAAATGGCTATCGAGTTCATTTAAAATTTCTGATCTCCTAGTTATCACCCTACCGCCACCAGTTGTGATTATGGAAATATGTTTCTTGTGATTTTGTGAGAGACCAAATTAAAATGGGTTGGTAAAATCCTGTTTCCCCTTGTGTCTCAAACCTCTGTTCTGCTTCCAAGGATTCATATCTGTTGTATTGGATGTCATTTTTTGTTTGACCAGGGAAATTTGAGCTGATAGATCTATGTGAGATTGATTCTGTTGAGATAACAGAGTTTGTAGTTCTGTTCCATATAATTTGTACTCATCCATTTTATATTTACCTATGCATTTTCCTGTCATTTTAAAATAGGATTGTATGTCCCGTTTTGTGTCCTCCCACCAAATCTGGATGTTATCATAAAGAAAGCATACAGATTTCCTGGTCTGCAGGAGCCCCTTGAAACCCTCATGAACTATTGGGGTGTTAAGCTAAGTAAGATTCATCTTCCAGTACCCCGGACCCTTCCCCGTTTTTTCAAAATTAGAAACCATAAGGCTTAAAAGCATGTGATCAGAAGAAGGTACCGGGACAGTAAGGTTTGGATAATATCCAGATTTTGAGAAGTAAACCAATGATCAATTCTGGTGGCGAAAAACAACTCTGAAATATGTTTTTGGGGGAATAAGCCCAGGTTTATCAAAGGCGTCAATCAAACTACTACTGGTCAAAAAATTAAGACAAGAAACATCACAAAAAACTTTGGAAGTCTGTTACCCCCTATCCGTCTTATACCTACTGCAATTAAAGTTCCCACCCAACAGAATATAACATGAGGTAAAAAGATATGGTTGGATCACCTGAAACAGATCAATCCTTGCTTTCTTTTGTTGTGGGGCATACACATTTATGCATCTGAAAGCAGCATCATGCAACAGAATATCTAGCAAGAAAGCTCTGCCTGGAACTATATCTACCTGGTGGATTACAGTAATATCGGGGTTATTTAAACAATTCCCACCCCACTGCATTCACCTTCTCCCATTGACCAAAAAGAATCTCTATGAAGCCATGCAGAACTAACAGAAAGTACATCCTCTGTGGAATGTAACCTGGTGTCCTATAAGAAAATCATGTTGTATGAGGCAGAGTCCAACTGTGCTTAAGTCACTGCTCTCTTCCGACCAGATTTAATGCTGCTAGCATTCAGAGAGGCCACAGCAATGTTATATAATGAAGTAGACCCAGAAACTGCTAATCAATGTTTTTTCTTTAACCATACTCGTGTTCCCATCCTCCAAACCTGGGGTTTAGGGTTCTAATCATCCATAAGGAGTTCCCCCTCTGAACCCCCATCGATCTGGGAGGAGTGAAATGAGTCTGAAACTTGACTCTGAGCCCAGGTCTCCCTCTTCCATAGGTTGGACCGTTGAATTTGTTTTGTGTAGGGACAGGGTCAACTATAGGCAGTGTTGCTTCCCCACCTTTTTTTCTGGTACTCCTATGTCTTCCTACCACCTGAAAAGGATCAGAGACTGGGGGCGCACATCCTCAGTAGGGCCTTCAGGTATTAACACAGTTAATTGGCCAGAAATTTCAGGTTCAGGAGGGGTCTGTTCTGGATGTGAAACCTCAGTCAGAGTAGTGGTGTTTGGAGCCGCTGGGCAAGTAAAGGGTTCGGGGGGGGGGGGGTCCGAAGGCTAGTCAGATGTCTATTAGCCTGTTTTAATGCAGAGTTAATGTAGTAATCCTGTATAGCATAGTCATTGTTCGAGGTGTTGTGAGATGCCCAAGGACAGCCTGTGAATGAGTGGCCATCTTCGCTCAAACTGCACTTCAGGGGGCCTCTGCAGTGAAACATTGAATGTCCAGATTCCCCACACCGGGCACATTTGAGAATGACACATGTGTGGCTCAAGTGTCTGGGAGACCCACACGTATAACAGTGACAGGGCTGGCCCGTGTAAAAAATAAACCCTTTGTCACGTCCGATATAAAAACAATTTGGGAGATGTAATCCTGAGTCATCCTGATGGAGGTTAATTTTCATCCTCCATCCCCTGATCCAAAAACCTTCATCGTGTAGAATGGGGTCGGCGTTGCCTTGAATTTTGCATTTTTTTTTGAGCCAACATAAGACATCCGTAATATTGACCCCTTCATTGCGAAAAAGGACTGTTAATAACCTTGAATGTTTGTTTGGTATAGGGTATAGCCTGGAATTTTTCCCATGTGCGGTTGGTTTTCATGATAGCATATTTCAAAGATACCTGATGACCTAAAACTTATATCAAAGGATTGCTCCTCTGATAAGTGGATGGGGGCATATACCTCTGATGGAGAAAACCCCATTTGTTGTTTTAGCAAAACTTTCCCCACATAAAACCTACTTGGGGTGTCATCTAAAGGCCCCCAAAATCTAAGGTGAACTGCACAATGCCTTTTTGCCGGTTCCACAGTTGTTTTAAGGAGACTAGCATAGGTAGGGGCCTCTGACTGCTCCTGAGCAGGTGCTGTAATATCATCAGGTTGAGGAGGGACCCTCCCTCCTCCACCTGCCAAGAAGGCAGACCAGTATTGGCATCAAAGAAAATATCAGATGTAACAGTATCCGTAGGTGAAAATGAAATAGTACCTGTGGTAGCAGGCAAGTCTGTTACTATGGGCCCCATTGGTGCATGTTCCACCTTGGGCTGAGTGGCTTGTAGAGCTGGGACAGAAACTGGTGTTTGTATCTCAAGAATCCCTGGAACGTCGTCCGAAACTATAGGAGAACCACGAAATGGCACCTCTGGATCCGGAATCCATGTACCAGAGGTAAGTCGGGTTCAACCTGCGCCTTCCAGAGCTGCATCCGCTGACCAAGAGGAAGGATGCAAGAAATTTGCAGGAGATAGGGTCTTCTGTGCTGCTGCAGGTGCAAGCCCACCAGAAGAGCTAGCTGAAAAAAGGAATTTTTTTTTTTTTTTACTTAGATCCGGTGTCTGCAAAGGAGACTGATTTTGTGATCGTTTTCTTTTAGCCTTCTCCTCTTTGGCTCTTTGGTGTGCTGCAGAGTATTCCATCTAGGCTGTTCGTGCCATTCTGCTAGGTGCAGTAAATTCTCCCTGCCATCAAGGCTTGATCCGTCACGTAAATTCCCATTTCGAGCTGCTGGGGTGTTGCGAAAACCGCCTCTGCTTGTAAACCTCCAGAAATCGCATTTCATTTCCGGGGCAGAGGCTCACTGCTTGAGACCGATTGCTGGCCACCATCCTGGTGCATTCCAGCCATCTCAGGAGCCTTCTCCGTTGTTTTAGCAGGACTTCCTCCTCCAACGTCATCCATCTTAGACTGCAGGACCCCGACAGACAGAGACACAGCGCCCTCTGCCTACATAGTAGGGGAATTTTTGTTGAACAGAAAACATAACATCATATATAAATCAACATGTTGTATACAAAATAATTCTCAGTCAGAATTTTATACATAACAAAAAGGAAAAAAAAACAGTAAATATATGTTAAGACTGTCCCTACATATACAAGTTAATTTCCCAGGCACTTTCTCATAAAATACATATTTTATATTCTCTGCTTGCTCACTCCTTATGATTTTCAGTTAATTCTTACTGTTCTGAAAAATATATCTGTTTCTCCATAAAGATCTAAAATCCTTATCTGATGATCTTTTCCTGTCTTCCTCCATCACATTACTGATAACTGATTCTATTTCAGTGATGACCACTTTTGGGGGCATGAATTTGTTGTAATACATATTGACAAGATTCTGCCAAAAGTAATATCTCATTTCGAGAAACAGCTCTTGCAGCAGGTTATATCATTAGGACTGAAGCCGGCAGGCGCCAGGACCCCACGGAAATTTTCTAGCTAGCAGTATTCAGCGGAACCGCCCGATGTCAGTCCCGCCTCTAACGCCAGGCATAGTACATAAGGGGGCAGTCCCCCATAATCACCAGTTCTTTTCCCACCGTCGACTCGCCAGCATTGGCCTCTCGGTCTCTGCCTAGCGCACGATGACTTAGAACTTCCAGAGTTTCTACACGACTAATGTCCTCTCCAACTCCTTCATTTGAGGGTCACCTTTCAAAGTGTGCCTGCAGAAAACGGATCCCTTTCAAGGATCCTCATTCCTCCTGCGTGCGTTGCTTAGGCCCGGACCACGATACTAAGGCCTGCACCTTTTGCCAGGGGTTCAACAGCTGCACCAGGATCTGCCGCCAGAAGGCACTTCAGACTTACCTGCTAGAGGAAAAACTTAATAGGATGGACAAGGAACCTTCCTCCAGGAGCAATTCTTCCTCCAAGGTCCACAAACACCGGGACAAGCACCGGGAGTAGGCAAGGTCCAGATCCCTGAACCGGGCCTCGGACTCACGGAGCTCAGGCTCCACCCGATCGGACTGCTCTCCCTCCAGGGCTAGGTCTCAGCCCCCTTCGGTCAAGGTCCAGGCTTCCAGCGGTTCTTCGACTCTTCAGCCCATTAAGACCTTCAGGCCCTTGGCTTCCTCTACTCCCTCTCGAGCCTCTTCAAAGTCCTCTGAATGCCACAAATCTTCCTCTTCCACCTGATGTCGGGACCCCGACTCCAGGTCGGTCTCCCAGCCCCCTAGGGGCCTGGATCCTCCACCCAGGAAGATGAAGGACCTGACGTCCCTCAAGCGGACAATGGACCGAACATTGGCCAAGCACCCAACATCGGCCAGGCGTTCGCTGGAGCCAAGAACATCGGGCAAGCACCAGACGCCGGTCAGGCGTTCACTGGACCCGAAGTCATCGGCCAAGCGGCCGACGCCAGCCTCACCGGAGCCGAAGACCGCTCCCCAGTCACCGGTTGACACCGGTCACAGGGACTCCACGGAGGAGGACACCGTGTTGCCCGAAGACCAGATGGGCGACACAGAGAAGGCCAGGCTTCTGAGGGAACCTTCGCCCACCCCGGAGACACCTGAGGACCCGACGCCTGACCCCGGCGACAGACCACCGGCACCAGGCCCGTCGTCGGGCATGAATATTCAAGAAGTAAAGGAACTCTTTACTTTCTGGTGGGACACCATCCGAAAAGACGTGGTCCCAGTTAACCTCCTCCTCCTCCTCCCCCTCCTCCTACTCCTTCACCTTCTACACCCCCTCCTCCACTACAGGGGCCAGCAGGATGACCACCAACCCCCAAGGAGCAGACTCCACCTCCTAGGGGTAGATCCCAGGATCGCAGCCCCAAGCGACCCAGACGCCGGCGGTATACCCTGTCGGGGGAGGACTCCAGATCGGATACCTCAGATTACTCCAGATCTCCTTCTCCACTCAGCATTTCGTCACCTGACCCACATGACCTTCCCGGGTCTCCTCCGGATGACCCCTCTTTCTCTGAGATCATGAGGCACATCCAGGACAACATGGGGTGGGATGCTGAAGAACTTGACCCCAAAAGACAGCGCCTTGCCGTTATCTTTGGCAGAAAGACCCAAAGCCTGTGGTAGTGCCACCCTTGGTGGACACCTTCACGGACGTCACCAAGGCTGCGTGGAAACGTCCGCACTTCACTCCTGTGGTGCCAAAGAAAGCTGACCGCCTGTACAAGGCCCCAAGAGAGGACCAGTACTTTGGCTCAACAACCTCGGGCAGACTCGCTGGTCATTACTGCCTCACATGACCGGTCCCAAAGACCGCAGCACATGAGCACACAGCCACTGGACCAGGAATCCAAACAATTGGACGCCCTGGGGAGATGCATGTATGTGGCCGCTACATGCTCCATCAGGTCCCTGAACTACCTAACCCACATGGTACAGTTTCACAACGCCCTATGGGAACAGGGCCAGGACCTGGTCGATAAACTTCTGGATGGTGAGCAGAAGGCGGAGCTCCTAAACCTCCTCCGCACAGAGTCTGATGTGGAGACCCAGGTACTACGAGCCACATATGATTCTGCAGACTTGTCCACCAGAGCTGCATCTTCAGGCGTCTGTCTCCGGCGACACTCTTGGCTCCGTGTCTCCGGCTTCACCCCGGACGTACAGAAGAACATTCTTGATGTCCCCTACAGCAGCGAAGTACTTTTTGGTGAACCCTTGGAGAGGGTGATCACCAAACTTCAGGACGCTGGGAAGGCAGTCAGGTCTGTACAGGCCGTGTACAGATCCGGTTCCTTTCGTAGGAACCAGAGCCGTTTTCGCAGCCAGCAACAAAGACAACAGCCACGTTCCGGCCAGCAACAAAGGGTCTCCTTTCAGCGAAAAGCCCAGTCTAAGTCGTCCCCAGGCAGAGCCCAACGTTGCAGTAAACCGGCCCAGCCTGCAGGGACCAGTGCTGCCACAGCGTGACTCCTTCCCGGACCCACCCCTCCTCTGGATCAATGGGCACAAAAGGTCGGGGGTCACATCGCTCGCCACTTTTCAGGGTGGCAGTCGATCACCACCGACCGGTGGGTTCTCCAATTAGTCAAGAAGGGCCATTTCATAGAATTTCTCGACCACCCACCGGCAAGACCTCTCCTGCTTTCCCATTACTCGGGTCAGCACGCCCTGCTTATATGGCAGGAGGTGCTCACGCTCCTGGAAAAAGAAACGATAGAGCACGTGCCACAGAACCAGAGGGACGCAGGATATTATTCTCACTTCTTTCTGGTTCCCAAGAAAACAGGGGATCTCCATCCGATCCTGGACCTCAGCGAGTTGGTCCTGTACAAACGCTTCCGCATGGTGACCCTCCCAGGTCTGATTCCCATGCTCAAGCAGGGTGCCTTTCTAGCGTCTTTGGACATGCAGAATGCCTACCTGCATATACCCATCGCTCGAGCTCACAGGAAGTTTCTGCGCTTTGAGTTCCAGGGCCACCATTATCAGTTCCGAGCCCTCCCTTTTGCACTGTCATCAGCACCTCCGGTATTCACGAAGTGTGTGGCAGTCGTAGCGGCGACTCTGAGGAGGCAAGGCCACTATGTGTTCCCCTACCTGGACGACTGACTTCTCATGGCGCCGTCTCAGGAGGCCTTGATGTCCGCCATTCACTATACTCAGTCTCTGTTTGAGATGCTGGGCATCTTGATCAAACAAGAGAAGTCTTGTCTGGTTCCGTCTCAGACTCTGCAGTTCATAGGCGTAGTTCTGGACACCATCCAAGGGAAAGCTTTTCTTCCCCAGGACAGAGCGGAACACATAAGATCCCTCATCAGGGACATTTCAGCAAAGAAGACCGTTCCTGCCAGATTGGTCCTTTGCCTTCTCGGACACATGGGTGCAGCCACTGCAACATTCCCGCTTGCTCATCTCCACATGCAGGTCACCCAGTGGATATTACGGGTCCAATGGGATCAAAAGCAAGACCATCTGCAGTTTACAATCCAGATCGCAAGACCATAATCCGGAATTGGCAATGGTGGCTAGATCTGAAGAATCTATTGGCAGGGGTCCCCTTCGTTGCGCCATCTCCGATCGTGACACTCTCCCCACAGACGCCTAAGGGCACGGATGGGGAGCACACCTCAACGGTGTCTGGTCTTAGGGCTTGTGGACAGCCAAAGAGACTCATCTCCACATAAACATCCTGGAAATGAGAGCAGTTCTTTATGCCCTGCAGGCCTTCCGGTTGGAAATTCCACCATGTACTCTTCTGTTACAAACAGACAATTCCATGGTGATGTATTGCCTCAACAAACAAGGAGGCACCCATTCCTACCCGCTTTGCAGGGAGGCCATGAGGGTGTGGGATTGGGCTTTGCAACACAGCACAAACCTCATTGCTGTTCATGTCCCAGGAGTGGACAGCATTATCGCAGATGGCCTGAGCCGCTCTCAGACCAGAGTCCATGAGTGGGAACTACTCCAGCAGGTAGCAGAGGATCTGTTTCACAGATGGGGTACACCAGAGTTAGACCTTTTCATGTCCCCATCCAACGCAAAACTGTCCAATTTTTGCTCGCTAGATCCAGGGCCTGGTGTTTTCTGGCGAGATGCGTTGTCCCTCTCCTGGGCAGGCAGATTCCTCTATGTCTTCCCCTCTTTCCGTTGATCCAGAGGGTTCTTCTGAAACTTCGCAGAGAGCAAGCGACGCTGATACTCATCGCTCCGTTCTGGCCCAGGCAGATCTGGTTCCCTCTGCTACATCAACTATCCCGGGAACCTCCGATGCCTCTGCCAGTCAGCTCTCACTTGTTGTCTCAGGAGGAGGGCTCTTGGTCCATCCAGACCTTCGTCACTGAGCCTGCACGCTTGGCTCCATGAGACATAGCCATTTTGCATCACGGGGTCTCGTTTGTGAGGTAGCTGGCGTTCTGGTGGGTGTGAGAAAACTGCGCCTCCGCATGCTCGCCATGAAGTGGTGCCGTTTTTGCCTATGGGCTCCAAGCATGCGGGGTTTCAGCCTCTAGACTGTCCAGAAAAGTCGGTCTTGGACTACCTCCTGTCTCTTTTTCAGACAGGCTTGGCCTACTCCTCGTTCAAGATACACCTCTGTGCCATGTCAGCCTGTCATTGTCCGATAGGCCAACGCACCATATTCCAGTTGGACATGGCACGAGCCTTCCTGAGAGGTATTCTCCACCTTAGACCTCCGATTAAGGATCCAATTCCGCCATGGGATCTACCCTTTGTCCTGGAGCAGCTCACGCTGCCACCCTTTGAACCAGCTGCGGATTGTGAGCTAGTTCTTCTCACTTGGAAGACGTTGTTTTTAGTTGCCGTTACTTCGGCCAGAAGAATTTCTGAACTCTATGCACTCATGTACACAGAGCCTTATTTGGTTTTTCACCAAGACAGGGTATCCCTACGGACTAATCCCAAATTTCTGCCTAAGGTGGTCTTAGCACTCACCCTTAATCAAGACATCGACCTACCAGTGTACTTTCCCAACTATTCAAATCGAGGAGAGGCCCTGTTGCACACCCTGGATGTGCATAGGTGTCTCCAGTACTACCTGACCAGAACCAAACATCACCGATAATCGGACCAGCTTTTTGTCTCCTTTGCCCACAGGATGCTGGGAGCTCCTGTTTCCAAACAGTCACTGTCCAGGTGGCTCATTCAGTGTATCACGTTCTGTTACCAGAAGCGTAACAAACCCCTACCGGGCATGGTTAAGGGTCATTCCACAAGGGGAGTAGCTGCCTCCTTTGCGGCCCTTGTCCATCTCAGCCATCTGTGCTGCAGCTACTTGGAGCTAACATACTAACATACTATTTGCCAGCAGATTAGGCCTTATGGTCTATCAAGTCTGCTCGAACCTAGATCCTTAGTTGGGTGCCGAGACCCTCCCATCCCTTGTGCTCCAGAAACCCCTATCATCCATCCCCACCCCCCCGGGACAGGCCATCATCTGATACATCCACTTTCTGTGTCTGTCCCACCCTCTCTTAAAGCTCTCCACTGTGGATCTCTGAACCAGCTCACCAGGCCAGAGCATTCCAAGGGTCCACCACTCTCCAGTGAAAGAAAACTCCTCCTCTTTCCCCTCACCCTTCCACCTTCCAACTTCAAACCATGCCCTCTGGTGATGCCTCCCTGCTTTAGTCTAAGATCCCCTCCATGTTTACCTATTTATTCCCTTGAGGGTACTTAGAGACCTCAATCATGTCCCCCTCTCTCCTCTCCTCCAATGAAAACAGGCAGAGCTCCTCAAGTCTGTCCTCGTAAGTCAAACTCTAGCCCTCGATCATCTTTGTTGCCCTCCTCTGTACCCTCTCCAGGAGCTGTATGTCCCTCTTCAAGTGTGGTCTCCAGTACTGTACACAGTACTCAAGGTGTGGTCTAACCAGTCCATTGTACAGTGGCAGAATCACTTCCTTGCTCTAGAGGTGATCCCCCTTGCGATGCATCCCAACATCCTGTTTGCCTTGCTAGCTGCTCTCCTGCACTGCTCAGTGTTATTCATACATGTATCCACCATGACCCCTAGGTCTTTTTCCCCTGTTGAGGCTTCCAGCACCTCCCTCCCAGGGTGTACCTGTGTTTAGGGTTTCCCGACCAAGATGCAACACCTTGCACTTGGTGATATTGAAATTTAATTTCCATGTGTGAGCCCAGTTTCAGGGTGTCCAGGTCCCTGCAGGGCCAACCTCCCTCTCTTCTCCCTCAACTACTGCTCCCATCTTGGAGTCATCCGCGAAGAGACTCATTTCACCCTATACCATCCCTGATGTCTGATATGTATGCATTAAACAGGATTGGACCCAGGACCCGAGCCCTGTGGTACCCCACTACCAACCTCTGTAGGTTTGAGAGCTCCCCACAGACCACTACTCTCTGAGTGCGTCCAGCTATCCAGTTTTCAATCCATCTGACCATCAAAGGGCCTACTCTCTAACCCCATCAGTTTCTTCACCAGACCATTGTGGGGACAGAGTCAAACGCCTTGCTGAAGTCCAAGAATAATACATCCACAGGCTTACCCTGTCCAGTTCTGATGTTACCCATTCATAGAACTCCACAAGGTTGGTTTGACATGATCTACCTGGCACAAACCCATGCTGCCGACTATCCAGACCTCCCACCTCCTCCAAAGTAAACCCCCAATCGTTCCTTTGTATACTTTTCCATTAATTTTTCCACCACCTAGTTTGCAAACTGATGTATCCGCTTATAGCGTTTCCCGGGTACCTCCTTCACCCTTATGGATTGCGTACCACATGAGTCTGCAGGTACTTTCTTTCATCAGGCATTATAGCCTGGATATTGCATCGAGGCGAAGAGCAGGTTTTGGTCTAGCAGTCCTTCAAGGACTTCTGTCCTAGGCTTTGGTTTCATTAAATATTTCTGCTTTCCCTACTCCCAATGGTATGGGATTTCCATGATTTCTTGGGAATCAGTCCTAATGGTGTAACCTGCTGCAAGAGCTGTTTCTCGAAGTAAGATAGTACAGTTACGTAAGAACTTACTGTAACAGTAGATCTTCAAGAACAGCTCTTGCAGCAGGTACTTTCCCTTCCAACATCCTTCTCCTAGGATTAGGTGTTTCAGCATTTCTCTGAGTGCCATTTAATGGTGGATCCTCATTCTCCTCTTCTGATGTCATCTAGCATCCGGGAGTCTCCGGCGGGAGAACTGGAGATTATGGGGGCCCCGCCTCCTTATGTACTATGCCTGACATCGGGGGCGGGACCGACGGAGGGGTCGGTCCCCGCTGAATACTGCTAGCTAGAAAATTTCCGTGGGGTCCTGGCGCCTGCCGGCTTCAGTCCTAATGGTGTAACCTGCTGCAAGAGCTGTTCTCGAAGATCTACTGTTACAGTAAGTTCGTACGTAACTGTACTTTACATATGGAAAAAATAACTCGCAGAGTACTTTAATGAAACCTCCCTAAAACCCTGAGAAGTCCCCTAATATTAAGACCTGATAATTCTGCTTAAAAAGGACCACTGCCATTTATAAGCTAATGAATCCCATGATAATTTAGTATCTGGGCATTCAAAGAAAAAATGCTGCATGGTTTCTTCTTTTTGTATACAATCCTGTCTGGGACAAAGTCTATCCTGAATTGTTTTGTGTTTGCTTCCCATGTACCCCAAATCTGCCATGGCAGCAAAGCCAATTTACATCCCACATGTTTTGGGGTATTCTCTTGTACCTAAGGATTTTCAGTGCAAAAATAATTTTGGAAGGAGTGCATTCTGGAAGTACCAGCGGATCCTTTGGTATATTGAGAATTCTCTGGTATATCTGTTTTCTTCCCATAGTTAAAAGCTCTCTTTTACTAAGTTTCCATTGTCATATCTTTTTAAAACAATCCACTTCATACGCTGGGATTTTCAGGTATTGTGTTATTTTGGGTGGTAATTCTTCCCATTTTTCTATCAAATATTTCAGTGCTAGCTCTGTCCAGAACTGCCAAGGAGCTGATTTCTCTACCTGTCCACTTTGAAGCATATTAAAAATAAATAAAAAAATATACTGGATTAATCATTCCTAAACCACCTTTCTGTATAGTTATATACTATCATACTAACTTACTGATTGCCAGCAGATTAGGCCTTACGGTCTGTCGAGTCTGCTCGAACCTCAGATCCCTAGTTTGGTGCTGAGGCCCCCCCCCCTTGTGTTCCAGAAACCCCTATCATCCATCCCCACCCCCCTGGGCCAGGCATCATCTGATATAGCCGCTTTCTGTGTCTGTCCCACCCTCTCTTGAAGCCCTCCACTGTGGATCTCTGAACCAGCTCACCAGGCAGCACATTCCAAGGGTCCACCACCCTCTCAGTGGAAAAACCCTCACCCTTCCACCTTCCAATTTCAAACCATGCCCTCTGGTGATACTTCCCTGCTTTAGTTTAAAGATCCCCTCCATGTTTACCCTATTTATTCCCTTGAGGTACTTGAAGACCTCAATCATGTCCCCCCCCCCGTCTCTCCTCTCCTCCAATGAAAACAGGCAGAGTTCCTCAAGTCTGTCCTCATCACGTCAAATCCCCTAGTCCTCGTATCACCTTAGTTGCCCTCCTCTGTACCCTCTCCAGGAGCTGTATGTCCCTTTTCAAGTGTGGTCTCCAGCACTGTACACAGTACTCAAGGTGTGGTCTAGCCAGTCCATTGTACAGCGGCAGAATCACTTTTATGCATATATGTTGTGTCTCTTTTAATGGGGTTCAGTCTACTTCCCCTTTAACATTTGAAAGAAAGCACTAAATATCCTAGTTTCTAATTGTATAGGGGAGCATTAATGTAACTCAAATACAAAAATATTGGGATGAGAAATGTTTTTATTATTAAAATTCTTTTTTTTTCCCCCAGCTTCCAAGTTTTCCATATTTTAACCTTATTCTCACATATTATAACTTTTTTCTCCCAATTAAAGTATGCTTCATTTTGAACATTAAACCAAACCCCTAGAATTTTCTGAGGTTCAGATGTTATGTCTATCCCCCCTCTAGCATTTGATCAGTTTCTGTTTCTGGTTTCAGAGGAATTACTCTGCTCTTGCCCTTATTTATTTTGGCACCAGATATAGTGGAGAAAGTCTGAAACATTTGGAGCGCCTTTCCATGTGCTTTCTTATTTTGAGTAAATAATACCACATCATCCACATATGCTGACACTTTCTCATGCATTAACTGTTCATGTGGAGTTAAGCCAATAATTTGGTTATCCCATTTAATTGGTCTTATTACCAGGTCTAAAGCAAACGTATATAGGAGAGGGCTTAGGGGACATCCTTGCCTCATCCCTTTCTGTAATGAAATTGCATCCCCTATGTAACCATTAATGGAAGGTTTAAAACCTGCCCCTTCATACAGTTTAGAAAGCCATTGGACAAAACTATGTGGTATCCCATATCTCAGCAATATTGAAAATAAGTACAGGTGGTTAACTTTATCAAAGGCTTTTGCCTGATCTAATAGGATGATATACACTTCCGCCTTTTTTTCCTGTTTCGTCTCAAAAATTTCTCTTAATTACAGATTTTGCTGGACATTTCTACCTGTAATTGAGCATGTTTGGGCTACATTTATTAGTTCTGGGGCTCCTTCTTGTAATCTTTTGCACAATAGTTTTGCTAAAATCTTGTAGTCAGTATTTAGGAGGCTACTAGGACTCCAATTTTCTAGGGAATATTCGTCTCCTTTCTTAAAAATGTGGCTAAGAATTGCCATCCCAAAGTCTTTGCATATTCCTGTTCTTTGTAATATTGCACTGTAATATATGGATTTTCAAAATAATACCCCTGAAAAAGCATACAAAAAAATCCCTTGTAATACGCTGGTGCAAACTCAATAATGGTATCGATGGAATCCCATAATACTATCGTTGAGATCCCGTAATACTATCGATGGAAGATCTCAACAATAGTATTATTGCAAACTGACTAGAGTGCAACTGCTACCGGACAGCTCGCGCTGACTTCGAGCCGGCTGTTACTGTAACTGTCACATACATTAACAGCCGACAAAACCTTCGCGTCGCGTGTACAGTCTGATATTCGGACCCCACTGCAACTTCTTTTGGGATTTAGCCATCAATATTCAAAAATCCCCTCAACCAGCAAAACAAAGACGGTACGTCATGTACTCCAACTCGGAGTCTGACTAAGTCTCCACAGCAGCAGTCCCTCGCTCAAGAAAAAAAAGTTGTTACTGCCGTTTCGTTTTGCAGTTTCTTTAACACTGCACAGTTTTGCTATTTGAATTTTGGAAACGCTTTCGATGATGCCTCAATCATTGGCTTCTACTCACACGAAAATCACCTCAGCACCCCAACCAAAGATTCCTCATTCTATGGCATAGTTACACACTTACAATTTCCTCGCATCCATATATTACAAAAAATAACAAATACATTCTTGTGTTACAAGGCAGTTCTTCATCTCGAGGATTACTGTGCTGGGATCCTCTCAATGAATTACTGCCTTGTAATGTATCTACTATTCTATTTATATACTTCAGCTTGAAGTATACTTATATCTTGAGCAGATTCTTTATAAAATTCATTTGTTAGGCCATGTATTCCTGGAGCCACCCCTAATTTAAAGATTATTTGCAACATTTTGTACATATTTCTTATAAAAGCTTGAAAAGTTGAAATTCAAGTCCCTGTGTCATTATTAGTGTTTCCTGAAAATTTCATGCTGTTTGGTTTTGTGGGTTTCTTTAAATCGGCATTTGTTAACTTGCTCTACTGTGGCTGAAAGCAGCAGAGTTATTTCTGTCCTCTCAGTCAAACTTAGAGTGTGATGACATCATTTTAGAGTAGCTTACTGTTTAAGATTAACAATCAGAGCAGTAGTTTGTAGAGTTAATGGTTTGCTGAGCTCTTCAAATTTCTTACAAACCCAGTCTCTGGTTTATGTTTAGATAGATCAACTTAAAACATACTGTCTTCTCAAAAAAAGCTGATCATTTCAGTTTCAATGCTGAACTGAAGTAATGGAAATCTTTCTCTGTGAGAAATCAGCTTGTCTGTATCACAGCTCACTTCTTTCTCATCAAAACTCTGATTTTTTTCTAACCATATAACACAGAGATATTTAATGAACATTAAATAAATCTAAATTTTGTTCATTCACAGAAACAGTTTGTCTTTGATGTAGCCTTTATAAATACTTTCATATAAGAACAATTTTTTCATGTCAGATTGACAAACAGTAGCTGTCCTTCAGATACTGCAGCAGAGTGTGACGGGCGCCATCTGAACTCACAAATGTCAGTTCTTTGGTGGTTTCTGTGTGAAAATACATCATGTATGTGTATAGCTAGAAACACTATGTGGCATCCTGATGCACTGTGTCTCTGCCCTACAGTTGAGGCAACTGCAGTCTACTGCCACCTGTCCCTGCCCCATAAGTCCCCTGCCTTCTGCTCCACATTTGAGGCTGCTGCATCCTGCTGTCCACTGTCTTCTCCCACACAGTGAGGGATTGTGCACCCTGCGGCCTCCATTCCCTGCCTAAAGAATCACAGCTGCTGCACTCTGCTGCCCCCTGCCTAAACAGTTGATGTTGCTGCACCCTGCTGCCCTCTCTCCCCAACCCTCACAGTTAGGGATGCTGCACCTGTTGCCTGTTCCTGTCTTCACAGTCAGGGCTGCTGTGCTGTGCTAAGTCCTAGAGTGCCAGGTTCCCTGCCTCCACAGCTGGGGCTGTTGTACCATGCTGCCCAGCCACCAGAAGTGGGGTGTTTGCTACACCCTGCTTCCCACTTCCATTGCCCCAAATGGGCAGAGCTGCTGCACCACATGTACCCCATTTCACAGTCAGGGCTGCTGTACCCTGATGCCCTATGTGTTCTGCACCACAGTCGAGACTTCTGCATCATGCTGTCCTCTATCCCCTGTCACAAGAGACAGGGCTGCTGCACCCTGCTCCTTTCTACACAGTTGGGGGTTGCTATGGCCTGCTGTGCTCTAGAGCCCCATGCCTCTGCAGTTTGGGCTGCTGTATCATGCTGCTACTTGCCACAAGATTCAGGGCATTTGCTGCACCCTGTTGCATGCCTCCACAGTTGAGGCAGTTACACCCTGTTATGCCCCTGTCACCAGAGTCAGATCCTTTGCTACACCCTGCTGCCCACATCCCTTGTCCCAAACAGGCATGGCTGCTGCACTTGTCCCACAGTTTGGGCTGCTGTATCCTGATGCCGCCCCTATCTCCGGCCTGAACATTCAGGGCTGCTGCACCCTGCTGCCCTCTGTCCCCACCCCCACAGTCAGGACTGCTGTTCCGGTTTTTTTTTTTTTTTTTGTTTGTTTTTTATTTTAGTCTTTGGTAACCGGTTAAGGTCCACTAGGCACAAGTGCCTGTTTTCAGGGGTGACCTGGGAGCACTGGGCGGTTAAGTGACTTGCTCAGAGTCACACAGTATGCAAGTGGAGGTTGTGAGAATCAAACTCGGGTCTGGTCTGCTGGATGTATTAAGCTCGTTCACACCTCGTTCCTCTAACATCTAGGCTATACTGCTATGCTATACCCTAGAGTCTCATGTCATCTGCTACCACAGTTGGGGCTACTGAACCCTACTATGCACTTCCATTGCCCCAAATGGGCTGAGATACTGCACAATGTGAACCCTATGCTATTGTCAAGGCTGCTGTACCCTGATACCCAACTGTGTCCTGCCCCACAGTCAAGGCTTCTGCACCATGCTGTCCTTTGTCCCCTGCCACCATTGTGCCCTGCTGCACCACAGAGCCCCTTGCCTCTACAGGCAGGGGACAGGGTGCAGCAATTGCCCTTACTCTTGTGCTGCACCCTTCCTGAACAGTTGGCGTTGCTGCACCCTGCTACCCTGTCTCTCTCTCACCTTCACAGGGACACTGCATTTGCTGCCCCCTGTTCTTGTCTCAGCAGGGTATAACAAAGGATCTGACTCTTGTGGCAGGGGGACAGAAGGGTGCAGCTTCCTCAACTGTGGAGGCATGCAACAGAGTGCAGCAAATGCCCTGAATCTTGTGGCAAGTGGCAGCATGGTGCGGCAGTCCTAACTTCAGACATGGGGCTCTAGGGCACAGCTGTGTAGAAAGGAATAGGATTAAACAGCCCTGTCTGTGGTGACAGGAGATAGAAGACAACATGGTGCAAAAGCCTCGATTGTAGGGCAGGACACATGGAGCATCAGGGTATGGCAGCCCTGACTGTGAGATGGGGTACACATGGTGCAGCAGCCCTGACCATTTGGGGCAATGGAAGTGGGTAGCAGGGTGCAGCAAAAGCCCCACCTCTGGTGGCTAGGGCATCAGCAGCTCTGACTGTGGAGACAGGAACAGGGAGCAACAGGTGCAGAATCCTTAACTGTCAGGGTGGGGAGAGAAGGCAGCAGAATGCTGCAACCCCAGTTGTTTGTGCAGGGGGTGGCAGGGTACAGTAGTCCTGATTCTTTAGGCAGGGGATGGAGGTAGCAGGGTGCACAATCCCTGACTGTATGGGAGAAGACAGTGGGCAACAGGGTGCAGCAGCCTGGAATGTGAAGCAGAAGGCAGGGGGCTTATGGGACAGGGAACTGGTGGCAGTAGACTGCAGCTGCCTCAACTGTGAGGCAGAGACATAGTACATTGGGATACCACATAGTGTTTCTAGCTATACACGTACATGATGTATTTTCACACAGAAACCACCAAAGAACTTAAGTTTGTGAGTTCTGACAGTACATATTCTCGAAATACTGTAGCAGAGTGTGACAAGCACCTGTTTGTCGATCTGACATGAATAAAAATGTTCTTACATGATTGTATTTATGAAGGCTACATCAAAGACAAACTGTTTCCATGATTGAACAAAATTTAGATTTATTTTATGTTCATTAAGCAGCCCTGTGTTATATAGTTAGAAATAAATTGAGGTTTAATTAGAAAGAACAGAAATGTGATACAGGCAAGCTGATTTCTCACAGAAAAAGATTTCCACTACTTCAATTCAGCATTGAAACTGAAATGATCAGCTTTTTCAGAGGAAGAGAATGATGTATTGTAAGGTGATCTATCTAAACACAAACCTGAGACTGGGTTTGTAAGAAATATGGAGAGCTCAGCAAACCATAAACTCTGCAGAGTGCGGCTCTGATTGGGAATCTGAAACAGCAAGCTACTCCGAAATGATGCCATCACTCTCTAAGTTCGACTGAGAGGACATAAATAATTCCACTGTTTTCAGCCACTGTAGAGCAAGTTAAGAAATGCTAATTTAAAGAAAACCACAAAATCAAACAGCATGAAATTTTCAGGAAACACTAATCATGAGTGGTTGGACCACAATGGGCTCAGGGAGGGTGAGGGTGGTGGAACAGAGGCGCATCCCTCCCGTTGTACCTCTCCACAATTCCTATGCCATTCTGGCAAAGTGTGGTTCCTCTATGGAGGCATCCACAGTGGAGACCAAGGAGGATGCTGGGAACCTCCACAAAGGAGACCCACAGGAGGGTGGCAGGGGACCCTGCAGGGGAAGGAAACAACTCCTGGTGGGGGACTCCATTGTTAGGAAGGTAGAACTGGTGGAGGAAGGGGAGAGGGAGGTAAGGTGCCTGCCTGGCGCCATGGCTTGGAGGGACAGGGAGCGAATCCTCAGGATTGCCGGAGCAGCTGCACAGGGGAGGGAGCTGGATGTCATTGTCCACCTAGGGACAAATGACCTGGCTAAGAAAGGGATTAGAGAAGTGCAGGAAGAGTTTGTGGAATTGGGGAGGGCCTTAGTCAAGTAGCACACGGTAACCTTCTCGGAGGTGCTACCCATCTATGGCATAGGAGAGGTTAGGTGTTCCACACCATGGGATTCAATCAGTGGTTGAAAAACTGGTGTGGAGCTCAGGGATTTGGCTTCATTGGGGACTGGGGGTCCACCTGGAGTGATGCAAGCCTATACTGGCATGATGGGCTGCATCTGTCCGGAGGGGAACCAGGATCCTAGGTGATAGGTTTAAATGCTTCATTGGCAAGCTTTTAAACTAGCCAAGGGGGGAGGCACTGGAAAGGAGCAGGAAAATCCTAGCCCCCAAAATAATCACGGTAGTAAGTGCAGCAAACACCAACATAGAGGTGTCGATAGGGAGAAGAGCAGGGGTAAATGGAGAAAGTGACAAAGGCAAGAAGGACAGGGATGGGGCAAAAGGGAGTAAGGCCATCAGGAAATGGAGGGTAATGAGTACCAATGCCTGTAGTCTGGGCAACAAGCTCCCTGAGCTGATGGCCTTAATAGGAGAGGGATGCCTGGATATCGTAGCAGTCACAGAAACATGGTACACAGAGAACCATGACTGGGATGTTAACATACCAGGGTACATAACCTACAGGAGAGACAGGCAGGGGAGAAGAGGGGGAGGAGTAGCTCTCTATGTAAAGGAAGGGATAAAAGCAACTGAACAAAAGAGTAAACAGGGAGGAGAGGAGGCACTGTGGGTCACCTTGGAGACTGGAAAGGGCACCACAATCCGCACAGGGGTTGTGTACAGACCCCCATGTCAGGGGGAAGGAATGGACAAGGATATGATAGAAGGCATTCTTAGAATGGCAGAGAAAGGGGAGATACTATTGATGGGAGACCTGAATATGCCAGATGTTAACTGGAGCACATTTGCTGCAGCCACATCCAAGAGCAGGGCCATTCTTGATGCCCTACAGGTGGCAGGCATTAGACAGCTAGTTTCGGAACCCACTCGTGAGGGAGCAATCTTAGATCTCGTACTCTCAAACAGGGGCAGTGAGAGGATCTCAGATCTAGAAGTGGGTTGCCATCTGGGGACAAGTGACCATCAAACAGTGTGGTTCACGTTAAACTCAGCTACAGAGTCAAGCCATACAAAAGTGAGGGTACTGGACTTTAGGAGGGCTGACTTTGGCAGATGGGAGAGTGCCTCAGAAAAGCACTAGCAAACAGGCTAGAAGGAGGTGTGGAGCAACAATGGGGAATTATCAAAACTGCCATCACAGAGGCAACAAGCCTGCGTGAAGCAAATAAACAAATCAAAGCGAAAAAGCCACTATGGTTCTCAAAGAGGTGGCTGTGAAAGTCAGGAAGAAAAAGACAGCATTCGAAGTATAAGGAAACACAGAAGGAGCAGGACAGAGAGCTGTACCAGTTAAGGCAGAAGGAAGCAGGGAGGAAGTCAGAATAGCAAAGGCCCAAACTGAGGAAAAGATAGCCAACTCAGTTAAGAAGGGGATAAAACCTTTATAGGTACATCAGCGAAAGGAAAAGACAAAGGAGGGATAGTGAGGCTGAATAGAATGAATGGTGGGTGGGCAGAGGGGACAGTGAAAAGCAGGAATACTGAACGAATATTTCTGCTCAGTATTCACAAAGAGGAGGGAAGTGCCTAATCCAATTAACAGAAGCACTCCTGATAGGGGGTCGATCCCAGTCCTTCACAGAAGAAAGGGTTCTGCAAGAACTCCTAAAACTGAAGGTGGACAAAGCAATGGGTCCTGATGGAATTCACCCAGAATTCTAAAAGAATTAAGGGAGGAACTAGTGAAACCACTGGCTACACTTTTAATAAATCATGGGAGGATGTTGTGGTACCCGAGGACTGGAGGAAGGCGGATGTGATTCCCCTTCACAAAAGTGGGTCCAAGACAGAGGTAGGAAACTACAGACCTGTCAGTCTGACCTCTGTGGTAGGGAAAGTGATGGAGTCACTTCTGAAGGAAAGAATAGTCGAGTACCTAGAGGCTAGTGGAGCACAGGACCCAAGGCAGCATGGGTTCACAGCGGGAAGTTCATGTCAGGCAATCTAATAGATTTCTTTGACTGGGTGACCAAAGTAGTAGACCAGGGAGGGCTGTGGACATGGCCTACCTAGACTTTAGCAAGGCATTTGACACAGTCCCACACAAAAGATTAATAGTCAAATTAACCAGCCTGGGAGTGGGACCCAGGGTGGTAGCCTGGGTAAAACATTGGCTGGACAACAGGACACAGAAGGTAATTGTAAATGGAGTCCACTCTGAAGAAAGGTGGGTTACTAGTGGGGTACCACAGGGTTCAGTATTGGGTCCAGTCTTTTTTAATGTCTTCATCAGTGACATTGCAGAGGGACTGGAAGGAAAAGTATTCCTTTTTGCAGATGACACAAAGATCTGCAACAGGGTTGATACACAAGGAGGCGTGGAAAGGATGAAAAGGGACTTGGCAAGGTTGGAGGAATGGTCAGAAGTATGGCAGCTAGGATTCAATGCAAAGAAGTGCAAAATAATGCACCTGGGAAACAAGAACCCAGAGGAAGAATACACAATGGGTGGGGAGGTAGTAACAACAACAAAAAAGGAAAGGGACCTGGGGGTAATCATATCAGATGACCTTAAGGTTAGCAAGCAATGTGAGAAGGCAGTAGGGAGGGCTGGGGGTATACTGGGATGTATAGGGAGAGGCATCATCAGCAGAAAACAGGAAGTCCAGAGGAGGGCAACTAAAATGGTGCAGGGTCTGCAAGAGAAGCCGTATGAGGAGAGACTAAAGGAGCTTAATATGTATACCCTTGAGGAAAGAAGGGAGAGGGGGGACATGATAGAAACTTTTAAGTACCTCAGTGGAATCAACAAAGTCCAAGAGGGTAGCATCTTTCACAAAAAGACTTGCAAGAACAAGGGGACACAATTTAAAGATAGAAGGAGGGCAGTTCAGGGGCAATGTGAGGAAGTATTATTTCACAGAGAGGGTAGTGGATGCATGGAACAGCCTTCCTGAGGAGGTTGTGGGGTCTAAAACTGTGGGAGAATTCAAGAATGCATGGGACAGACATAAGGCAATTCTTGTGGGGGGTAGGAAGAACTAGGCTGTTGGTTAACTAGGATCTGCGGCCTATCCTGTAGGTAGGGAAATGGGCAGACTAGATGGGCCTAGCGGTCCTTATCTGCCGTCAAAGTCTATGTTTCTATGTTTCATGACACAATGACTTGAATTTCAGCTTTTCAAGCTTTTATTAAAAATTTGTAAAAACCGTTGTGTATGATCTTTAAGGCCCTTTATAGTTCTTAACACTTCTTCCTGGGAAATAGTTTTATTAATTGAAGAAGTTGTTTTCTCTACTTAATTTTGGTGCTGGAGCTGTAAATATTTTTTCTAGCCGATCCTTTTGTAAATTTTCCTAAATTCCTTCACTAAATGAGAATGTGCAATTTTTTGCATCCCAAACTCAGTCCTCTCTAGTATTCCTTCCTGGCTATATAAACCTGACATTGTGGTGGCTTCTAACCTTTGTTTGCAGGCCATAAAAGGGTCTGCTGATGCTGGTTTAACAGTACCATACCTCATTTCTGTTTATAGGGATTTTGCTGTACTGCACTGGTGATTAAACATTTGTTTTTTAATTTCTGTAATTTGTTTCACAGATTGTATGCTGTCTTTCCCTGGATGAGACATTAATTTATATAGCTGGTTCCTAAAGCCAATGTATTTTATATAGTTATCATTTGATTTCTGTTTGCCAGTACTCATCAAAAGATGTTTTACATCTGTCTTTATATCTTTCCACCATTCCCAGGTCGACTCATACGTGCATTGTACTGATATCCTGGCCAAAAAAAGTTGTTTTATTTGCATAATTACCTCAGTGTGGGTTAGAATTTTTTTATTAAGATGCCATCTTGTCCCTTGTGTAAAGAAATTTGGGGGGGCTGTTGCCATACTAAAGTCTCCTTTTAACATATGATGATCAGAAAATTCAGTTGGGAAAATTGTCACTTTAACAACTTTAACGGATTACAATGTTTAGATTAAAATAAATAATCTATCCTTGTATCATACATATGCCTAAAATAGGTGGCTCTTTTATCAGCATTTAATTTCCTTTGTAACATGGCAAAAATAGTATTAGTGAAATCCAGAAAGCGGATAGGACGAACGGCGTCAGGTGGTAGAGAAGCAACATGGCATTATGAGACGATAATGCCGTGTTGCTTGTGAACTACCTAAAGCAGCCACAGGAGGGAAATGGGCAGTGTGGCAAATAGGAGACCAGAACAGAAAAGAGGGACCACGTTTTCAAATAGCAGGGAGGGACACCACAGGAGTAGTGGGAGAAGTCAGAGAGAGGGACATAGGTAGTAGTAGAAGCTGGGAAGTTGAAATGCATAAATACACAAAATCAGAAGAATGTTCAGGGTATGTGGAGCAGTGCTCAGAGAGAGAGGATTAGCTAGGAGAAAGTGAATAATCGAAATACTAGCAAGGACAGAACACAGACGAGCTGTCAGAGAGAGAATCGAGGAAGGAGGACCAGAGGAAGTGAGAGAGACAGCAGCCAATGGAGCGGAAGATTGAGTGACACAGACAACATCCGGAAACAAATTGAACTTTAACAAGTTGACGGTAAACGGGACAGCCAATGTCAAGTATGCACCCCGAAACAGAGAAAGAGAAGAATCGAGGGAGACCGGACAAATGTGAGAAGGCAAACAAAGCGATATCATGAAACAGAATGTTAGTAGGCAAAGGAGAAAAGTAGCAGAAAGGGAACCGGCATGGCAGTATGCAAATGAGATACTTAGACAGACCGAGGACTAGAAAAGCAGCATGATGCAAGTCAGCCTAGGGACAATATTAAGCTAACAGTCACTCAGAAATGTTGCAAATGTATCCAAATGGTTAAGAAACACGAATTGTACCTGGCACCGGAAAAAAACAATAAACATATCTGTATGTTAGTGAAGTTCATGCAGAAATTTAAAAGTAACAGTAAAAATCAGTCCAAAACTTGATTACTGTGATTGTCCTTTGTATACTATGAGCATTGACAGAGTTTGAAGGTATACACCCTGGTGTACACCATGTTACAAGCAAAGTGCATTAATCCACTCCGAAGGTGGCATCTAATGGGGAGTTAATGCATGGTTGGTCATTGTAAACGGACCCAACCATGCATTAACTTCCCATTAGATGCCACCTTCGTCGTGGATTAATGCTGTTAAACATGCATCTTTTATTATAGTTTTCAAGGCCAAAAAGTCACAGTAAACTTTTTTCCCCATCTCACTCCTTTCCGAAATGTCTATGCAGCGCGTTAACTACCCATAATGTGTTTTGGGTGCATAAGTAAGCATTAAGCCACAGCCAGGTGGCATCTAATGCTGGATTGATGCATGGTTGGGGGTTGTGGCCCGAGGCCGAGGGCGAACAGCCGCCCCACCATGCATCAGTTGCATTAGATGCCACCGCCGGAGTGGCTTAATGGGCTTGTAACATGGGCCGCGCGACAATGGCGTTGCCAGGAGGGTGGCCAGTGTGCTTTAAGGAACATAAGACTCGGAGTCAGTGCTGTAACAAACGAGTTTTACTGCACTTTGAAATCACGGCAGATGACAATATTTACATACTGATGTGGTCAACTTTATCACTACCTCTAACTAAAGAACAGAGTGCAGCAGAGGTAACTGTCCCAAAATTCTGCACTTCTGCGCGGGTATTACCTTCATACCCGCTGCTGGAGGTCTCCGGTGCAGTGCTCAGTCGCCACAGTCAGCGCTTGGATCCAGATTTGCATACAGGCGCCGGTCACTTCCTCCTGCCTCCCGCTGACTGCTCCGACGCCGGCGTCTCTATCCTCTGCTGCGTGTGCTGCTGGTTCTTGTCCCCCTCCGTGTTTCTGTCCCCGCGTAGCTAGTCTCCCTGTCACTGTGCCTGTCTTGTGCCTGTTAGACTCACTCCCCACCTGTACCCAGTGCTGCTAAGCTGGGGGTCTGGCTCGTTTCGGTACTACCTTATTGGGCACAGCATCTATTGTGGATTAATACCCGCTCCACTTTTGATCCCGTGATGCCGTTTCGCCAATTGCTGCTGCCCATTCCACCCCTCTGATTATTGCCATGTTACAAGAATGGTTTTATTAGATTAAATAACTCAATTCTTGCTGTTTTTGACTGTGGGGCATAGTTATTAATAATTCTATACTGAAAATCCTTATGCCTGCAATCTAAAATTAATGCCCTTCCGGGCATTACATCAGTAACTTTAGTTACTGAAAAAAAGAGTTGACTTAAATAAATACCCAGCCCGTCTGCCGTCTCATCACCGAAAGTCCAAAAAGACAGGCCCCAAACCCAATTCCTTTGGACCTGTGAGGTTTCAAATAAGGATTTCAGTCTAGTTTTTTATAGTAAAATAATGTCTGTGCCCAGGGTCCCCAAACTAAGAAAAAGGGCCACCTGTTTTTTGTAGTTTTTTTAGGCTACAAACGTTGAGAGAAGTCACAGTTAAAGTGGTCATGGTAAATTTTGAGATCAATTTTAGTGTAAAACATTTACTCATTTTCACCTTGGGTGGCCATGTTTTTCCTTTTCTTCCCTCCCTTCCTTTTTTCTGATTTTTTTCTTTGCTGTATTTGGTTGGGGGTCTATTCCCTGCTTCTCCTACCTCATTGGGTTTCTCTGACTGCAGGGAAGATTCTGAGTCACCTTCTGCTTCATCCCCTCCTTCCTGTAATGGGGCAAAGGGGTTTTCTGTGGGCATTTCAAAACCTGCTTGATGTTGTTTTGACGCTGCCCTTGTTATTCTCCTTGTTTGTATTATTTTCCCACTCTCCATTACTGTTTCTGGTTGTTTTTTTGAGGCCCGTACCTGTGTTTCGTCTATGTGTGGGTTTTGTACATCCTTATTCTGTGGACCTTCTGCCTGATTTATTGAGAGTTCCTTGTTTCCTGTTTGAGAGGGATTCCTAGCTTCATCATTATCTGGTGCAGGTGGGTCTTCCTCTCTTGGTGGTCTAGTCCCCACTCCCGGTCTGTTCTGGGCCATCTGCACTAAATGTTCTTGGTCCCATCCTTCTGTTCTGTTTCTGCTTGCCTAGGGACACTGATGGTATGCATGCCCTTTTTCATCACAAAGGTTACATTTATAAACATTATCACAGTTAACACTGGGGTGACCATATCCTCCACATAAACTGCACTTTAACATGTTACAGGTGCTACTTAAGTGTGTGTGGGCCCCACCCTTGTAGCATGCCCTGGGCTGACCCCCCCATAGAAGTAGACACCTCGGTCTTTCCTAAAAAAAAAAAAAAAAAAAACTGTTTGGTAAATGCATAATTTCAGAATTTACTGGAACAATTTCACCCCCCCGTCCATAACCCTTCTGAATTTATTATAGCCTCTGGTAGACTCAGTATGTCACATCTCTTTTGGAGCCAGTGATAGATATCACTTACTCTGACTCCTTCATTCTGAAACATTATAGTTATCATGCGGATTGTGGGTTTTGTCAGGGGGATTACATAAAAAGGAGACCACAAGGGAGTTTGTTTTAAAGTGCTAAGTTTAAACCACATTTTTTCCTAAGCCTGCACTGGTTTTGAAGCTCACTTCAAATGTGTCTTCCTCTGCAATATGAATTAGGGTGTAGATCTCAGTAGCCTGAAAGTGCATCGAGTTTTTTTTAGCAATTGCTTTGCTACATAATAACGGTCAGGATGTTCAGTATGACCCCCTCTGTATCTAATTCTGACCGCATTCCTTCTAGGTGCCTGCTCTAATTTATTTTTAAACAAATCAGATAGGGTAGGGCCTTTATTTGTTCCTTCAGATTGTTGTCTCCCTGAACTCCTTTCCCCTGCATCTTCATTACTTGAGAGTTCACCCTGCTCTCCCCTGGGTGTTTCTGCAGTTCCTTGGCCCCTTTGATTTGAAATTCCATTATTTCCCTGCAAGTTTGTTCTCATATTAATGTTCTGCACACCTTCTACATCTGATCCTTTTCCCCTGCACCCAGAGTTAAATAATTTTCATTTATACTTTGTGCAGTATTCCGGCCTTCAAGTCCATCATTTCCCCCAGTCATTTTGGCCTGCCCGGCCCAGGATTCCCATCTGCAGACTGTATTTTAGTACTCGTAGTGGTAACCGTAAATATCTTACTTGTGTTCACGCCTTTTTTTTTTTTTTTTGTTAGTACAGTTTTTATTAGCAGGTTTTTTTTTTTACAGTTTTAAAGGGAGTGGGTATCAGCAGTCACATGTTCTACTTATTTCATACATTCAGTCTTATACAGAGTAGAAAACACAGTGAGGATCAACCAGAGTACATTTCCTTATTCTCTTAGTGGTTTGTACACACAGTGGATCTTTAAACATATTATTCATTTTCATAGTCATAATCATAGTGCCTAGAGATATTTACCTTTCCACCCCCCCATCCACTCATCCCCTCCCATGGTACCCCACTGTATTCTGTTCATCACACCCTTCCCCCTTCACCTCAGCCATTAATTCAGTTTAGGGCACGAAGTCACAGTCCCACTTCATAATGTAAAGGATCCATCTCCATTTCAAAGTACATAGATTTATTTTATCATTTAACTTGTAAGTAATTCTCTCTGACCTGTATATTTGATTTATTGTTTGTCTCCAAGCCGAAATGGTGGGAACTTGAGGAGTGAGCCAGAGTCTTGTTATGGTCTTCTTTGCTGCCATGAGGGCTATCCCCAATAGGTATTTAGTATGCGAGTCCCTGAACTCATGTGGGAAAGACAGGAGTAAAAAACACTTGGCATTCAGGTTAAGTGTATGTCCCAGCATGGCTGAGAGTTCTTGCTGTAGGGAGGTTAAGAAGGGTCGAAGGGCCGGGCATGACCAGAAGATATGGGTGTGGTGTGCGGGTGTCACCCCGCATTGACGCCAACACCCTTTTGAATTCTTGGATGAGTAATGGGTTGTAATGGCAGGGGTATGGAAATATCTAATTATTAATTGCCAGGAGAATAACCTCCATGTGTGGGAACAAGTAAGCTTTGCTGAAGTGAGCTAACCCCTGTCCCATTGTGTTGCTGTAATGTCCAAGCCCATCTCTCCCCTCCATCTTTCGAATACCTTAGTGGTGCTGGTAATAACAGTGTTATTAAGTACCTTGTAAAAAGTGGAGTTAGCATAAGGGATCTTGCTTGTTGTTAGGGTGGATTGAAGTAGGAGTATTAGTGGGGGTATGTCCGAGGGCCTGCGATGTTCCTCAGGAAAAGAGTAAAAGTAGTGTCTAAGTTGTAAAAACCTGTAGAAATCCACTTGTCATAGGCCATAGGTCTGCTGCACTTCTTGGAAGGATTTGAACTCGTTACTGTTTAGTAATTGAGGGAGGGAGGGAGAGTAGATACGAAGTCGGTCCCATTGTTGAAACGTATGGTCATGGTGGGCCGGAGTAAAGTCCTCCAACAGAGCCAGAGGGCACATGTAGATTAGAAGGGGCATGAGGCTTAGGTGTTTCCGAATTGCCCCCCAAGTTTTAAAGAGCTAGTGTACTGCCTGCAATTAATTGTAACTTTTAGATGTAATCAGCTATCACTTCTTATATCGCAAGTATTTATTCTTTTCTGTTTAGTAATTAGAAGATTTTCCACCTGGCAGTACTGGGGTGACGTGTGGAGCAGCACTCTGGAGGGAAAAAAAAGTCAGTTCTGTTCCTCCCGCTACATCAACACTGAAACCACACTGACCATAACATCACTAGTAACCAATGAGAACCATTTCTCACTGCTAGGTTTCACTTTCACATGAAGCAGAAGGGACTGGCTCTCCCTGGTTACAAGTGATGTCACAATTTCCTGCATTTTGATTGGTAGCTTGTGAAAGTCACTGCACAGGCTGCAAGAATTGTGGTGCCTCAAGGTGTTTGGTCTAATTTCTGACAATGTAATGGGAGGAACAGAACTGTTTTTTTTTTTCTCCCTATAGAGTGCTGCTCCACACTTCACCCCAGTACTGCCAGGTGGAAAATCTACTTAGTAAAAAGAAAATAAAAAAATACCTCAGATATTGGAAGTGGTAGCTGACTGCATCTGAAAATTGCTGTTAATTCCAAGCAGTACACTAGCTCTTTAAGTTGACGTGCAATCCATGGACCAGGGTTCACCATGGGTGGGCGGCCATGGTGAGGGTCCATGGAGGGTGGCTCTCACCAGATCCTTAAATGGTAGCAGGTCTTCTTTTATATCCCTCCATTTAGCAGGGTGGCTGCTTGCAAAACAAACTACAAGGAAGGAGAGGTGGGAGGCCCAGTTATATACTTTTAAGTTTGGTAAGGCCAACCCTCCATTTTGTCTAGGAAGGCAGAATACCTGAAAGCGAATTCGAGGGTGCTTGCCTGCCCATACATATTTTAGTATTGCCTTATTCCAGGCTTAGATCATCTTCGCTAGCACATTTGTTGGGACGTTTTGGAAGAGGTATAAAGCCCGGGGAAGGGTAACCATCCAGACAACCTCCACTTGTTGAATTAGATTAAGAGGTAGGACGGGCCATTTAGTGAGGTCTTCCTGAAGCTGTGTGCTGAAGGGGTCATAGTTGCACTGTGCCGTCTATTAGAGCGGGGAGGTAGATGCCCAGGTATTTTAATTTATCAAGATCCCATCAAAAAGGGGGGGAATTTTTGAAAGTTAAGGGAGATTCGAAATGAAATGTTAGGGCATCCGTTTTAGAAGTATTCAGTTTATATCCCGAAATCTTCCTATATTCCTCAAGAATCTGAAAGACAGCTGGGACTGCATGTAAGGTGTCGGTAAGGAACAACAACACATCGTCTGCGTATAGGGCAATATGGTGTTCGTCCCCCTCCATCGGCACTCCGGATATGTGGGGTGATCGCCTAATTGCCTAGGCCAGGGGTTCAATAAAGATGGCAAATAACCCGGGTGACAGAGGGCAGCCCTGACGAGTGCCCCTGTAAAGAGAGAACTAGAGTGATGGCCAGACACCTTTACACCCGCCTTTGGGGAGGAGTAAAAAGCCTTGATCATAGAGATGAACATAGGGGGATTCCCATTCTTAGCATTGTGGCAAATAGGAAGGGCCATGATACCCTGTCAAATGCCTTCTCAGCATCAAGGCTGAGAAGGACTGAGGGGGTTCTGAGCGATTGCATCTCCTGGACCAGATGTAAGGCCCTCCTGGTATTGTCAGTGGTTGATCTCGAGCTTACAAAGCCTGTTTGATCCAGTGCATTCAGGTGGGGGAGGACCGCATTTAGGCGTTTAGCTAAAATAGACATCAGGATTTTATAGTCTACATTCAGTACTGATATAGGGCAATATGAGCTACATAATTGTGGGTCTTTATCTGGTTTTGGGATGACAGAAACAGTAGCATATGACCGTCTGGGAGTGGGGGTGCATTGTCCTTGCAGAATTTCATTATAAACCTGAAGCATGAGGGGTCCTACCTGTGCCTCTACCCACTTATAAAATTCTAACCCATAACCATCCGGGCCCGGGACCTTCATGGTCTTAAGATTTGAAATGGCTGCTCTGAGTTTAATGGGGGTTATGAGGGCCATAAGACCTTTTTATTGTTCCCTGCCAAGTTTAGGAAGGTCTAGAGAAGTGAGAAAGGCTTCAGTTGAGTCTTGCTCACTCAAGTGGTCTGGAGTATATAACTTCTTATAGTAATCACAAAAGGCAGTTGCCAATTGTCCCAGCCTCGTATGACTTGTACCTGTAGTCGGGTTCTTAATAGATGCTATGGTGGAAAGGCGTCTATGTCTTCTAAGGCGAAAGGCTAGTAGGCGGGAAGCCCTAGGTCCTACCTCCCCATACCTTTGACGGAGGAACGCCAGTGCTATTTCAGTACGTTGCATGCACAACTTGTCTAATTCCTGTTTAGTATGCTTCAACTGGGCCTCCACCGAGAGGTCTCCCTGTTGGTGGGCTTCTGAAGAAAACCAAGTGTCTGTTCTAGCTGTGACTGTCTCTCATGGCGTTGCCTCGCCAGAGCAGAGGTATGTTGTATTAAGTGGCCCCTCAGCACTGCCTTCAGTGCATCCCATCTAATTGCTAAACTAGTGTCTTGTGTATTATTGTTCCCTAGTATCTCCTGTATTTTTTCCATGACATAATCCCAGAAGGGCTCATTTTTGAGATGTATTGGGTTAAGTCTATTCAAAAGGTGTTCCATCTATCTAGGCCCAAATCCCAGTGCGTTATCACTGCGGCATGATCCGAGTGAGCAATATCCCCCATGGCAGCATCCCTAAGGACCCCCAGGTGATCTTTTTCTGTGTAGCAATTGTCGATCCTTGTATACGTACCATGGGCAGCAGAGTAAAATGAGTAAGTAGCATCTGTCTCTAGGATGGAGGGTACACCATACATCTGTCCAGCTCACCTCCTGAATGAATCTCTTAAAAAATTTGTGAGGTGTAGGTTGCCTATTCTTGTTCGAGCTAGTGGTGTCCATTGAAGGGCTCTGGGCTATGTTAAAGTCCCCTGCCAGGATTAAGATTCCCCTGGACAGCACCATTATTTTCCTTAGTAGGTAACCAATTGTCTGGGAGGAGGAACCCAGGGGAAAATAGGCATTCGCTAGGGTTACCTCCCTATCCTGAAGGAATCCCTGGGCTATAACCAGGCGGCCTTCCATGTCATTCCACTCTCCGGTAATCTGGAAAGGCGTCTGTCCGGAAATCAGTATGGCAGCCCCCCTCCTTCTGCCTCCACGAAATGAGGATGAAACAACTTGCGTGAAACCCCCTTGAAACTAATTTTTTATGTTCTCTGGCAGTCATATGCGTTTCCTGTATATAAACAATTCCTGCTTGACTCTTCTTTAACATAGTAAGCATTCTTGTGCATTTAATGGGGTTTCCCAGCCCGTTAACATTCAGAGACAGAATTTGTAATGGTTGATTAGCCATTCACATTTTCCTAGGGTTTATAGGAGTTAAGTTAAGTCTCATAATAGCACCCTCACTTATGAATCTGACTGCAGCTGTATTTGCTGCATTAGTAGGTGGCTGCCTATAAACTGGTGAGGGGAATAAATCACCCTCCAACAATAACTTCTTGAACAATATGAAGATAAAATGTGAACTAACTTTCAAAGGGGTCACATAGGGAACAAACTAATGCAGTTCCAATCCAACTGGGATTGGACTGCCACACTATTGGTGGCTTCCATAGTTCTGGGGGCTGTTAGGCTACCAGCACTAAAAATGTCAATTTTGGCTTAGTCCACCTCTCAGGGAGGACCCGTCTTAAAACGGCTCTTTTAAGGGGAAGGGGGGAGGTTAGTCATGCCCAGGTCCCCGTCCAGGCATGTAATTTCACTAGTCCTTGCCTTATATAGATTTCAGCTGGTAGCTTTATTTAAATCAGTCTATAACCAGGAGATGCACCCTTGGATGCCAGGATTCAGGAAGGGTTTATTTCCATCCATTTGCTGCCCCAATTCATAGGAAAGTATGAGGCTGTGCGCTCCCTGCAGCCCCCCCAGTCAGGGCCCCCGACACAGCATTGAAGGCTCATGAGAGGGTGGGCTCCAGCCCAGCCCAGCCACCACCAAACCATGACTGTTAGTTTCCCTCCCCTCTGACACCCCGACACCCAATTCTAGTAAATGATCCAGAAAGGGGGACTAGTACATATCAGTCACCCCCTTCAGTAGAAACCAGCTTCTCCCTCTTCCCTCGGGGGAGCATCCCAGAGCATGTAAGCCTGGATCCCTTGTGTTAATTTATTTCTATAAGAGGTGAGCTATAGATTATTTACCTTGAGATCCTCTCAAGGGCCTAATATCTTGGGTCAGTGTTCCTACTCTCCCCAAGTACCCTGGAAAGACAGGTGAGGAGGAAAGAAGGAGAACAGGTAAAAAGTAACAAAAACAAAACAAAAAACAGGCAGAAATAGGAGCCTCCGGGGCTCCCAGGCCAAACCCACCCCTGACTCACCCCACCCCTCACCCAGCGTTATCCGCCTCAGACCCCCGGAAACACCAGCCATCTCCAAGCGCCCACTTCTCTCGGGCAGCACATTATCCAGTTGGTTATACAGGTCACCTCCACCACCATATCTGGCTGGACTAGGTCTGTATGGGTGTCCCAGCATCATATGTCGCCAGACATGGGGGGACAGTCCATTCTGCTCTAGCTTGGGGCCAGTACGGCCCAGAGGGGAAGGGTAGGAGGGTCAGGAGAAAGCCACTGGGGACGAGCAGAGGGTTGCGAGTCGTAGGGCAGTACAATTTAAGGGGGAAGCTTATCCGGCCTACCTGTTCAATTCCAACTCGGCATCACAGTCCAATTACATCAGGAAGCCAGTTAATTTAATCACTGGTGGTGTTGAATCTGTATTGCATTCGGTTGAGGCCTGCTTGCGGAGTCCGGCCATTATCCGCTGAAGGGCCGAGGCGCTTTCCCTCCAACATTGTTCCTTCTGTGGCACTCAGTTCCAGGCCCTCATTGCCAATTTAGTGGCCTATTTCTTACTCGGAGGTCTCTGGTCTATGGTTACCTTGATGCCCTCAGTAGCAAGTCCCTGAGCTGCCTCCTCTGTACTGTCGAATATTTGGAGGCCACCCTTGAGCTGCACAGGTTTTGCCGGGTAGGGGGTCCGGAACTTGATCTTTGCTTCTTTAAGCTTTCTTAGAAGAGGAGCGTATGCATGACGTCTGGCAGCAATGGCAGTGGGGATATCGTTATCCACATAGATTCGCTGCTCCTGGTATTTCAACTCCCTCTTCTGCCATGATTTATGAAGGACCAGCTCTTTCTCCTGGTATCGCAGGAATATGATAAGGATTTCATGTGGGCGGTTGGTTATCTGGGGCCCAACGTGCGATGTACTCGATCCATCTCCAGCAAACAGTCCTCTGGTAGGTTTAATGATTTTTTAAAGAATTGCTGCATAAACTGAATCGGGTCACTGCCCTCCACTCCCGCCGGGAAGCCCGAGATTCGGAGGTTGTTTCTCCTGCTACTGGTCTCTGCGTCCTCCGCCCTCTCTCGTAGGCAGGGACCCTGGTTTTCCATTTTTACCGGTAACAATCACAGAATCCCGCTTGGTTTGCGGATTTTGAATTCTTGTACCGGTGCCTCACGGAAATTGCATGTCATTGCACAGAATCTCTAAGATTTCAGTATCTTTTAAAAAATGTTTTATTTTCTCTTTCTATGTCCCCTTCTCACAGCATTGGTATCCCCTAGCTTCACCCCCAGGTAATGCTCAGGAGCTCCTGTGGGCCTGCCCCTATCCTGCCTGGGTTGTACCTCCCCAGGCGGGAAGGGAGGGGACCCTAGGTCACCCCTCCACACTCCCTTAGTGTGTGTTGGGTAGCCCAGTGGGTCCCTCATGGAGCCTGGTTATGAAGTGTGGAGCACCTGGGTCCCTTCTGCCAGTGGCCAATGTGGGGTGATTGTTCCTGGTTTTCTGGTCTCTGTCCCTGAGGGCACCAGCACTAGAGATCCAAGGAGGTAGGTCACATACAGACATGCCACTGCTCCAGATCCTGGCTAGCGTCCTCCCCTCCTGATCACTCTGCAGCACCATTGCACCACCACCCATGGTCACACTGGTGGTGGTAAAGAAGCAGGACCTGCAGCCCACCCTCCCCAGAGGAGGAGAGCAGTCCCCCAGGTGCTCGATCCTACTCCCCTGACCAGACCTCCAGCAACCCGAGTTCACTTCTGACCATGGGTCACTGGCATTGCAAGCAGTAGTGCTACCACAGTGCCAGTGGGCTGACCCAGATTTCAGCATCTTAAAATGAATGCTGCTGTGCTTTGCATTCTTTCTGCTTTGCTGCATATAGAAACAGTAAGGAAATCACCCACACTGCTTTGTGTAATCAGCCATTCAGTTTAACCACCCATGTTTAGTGGTTAGAATAACAAATGATGATTGAACTGGGTAAATCAATCAGACTTGGGTTTGAGTACCACAACCTCCACTTGCATCCAAGCAAGTCACTTAACCTCCCAAGTGCTTCTAGTCACCCTTAAAGCAGACAGTTCTGCCTAGTGGGCCTTACCTGCTTTACAAAGAATATAAAAATACTAATATATGTTTACTACATCATAGAGTAGTAGTCAGGGTACCATGTAATTTACTTGAGTTTTACTTGGCTGCAATGATTTTGTATAGGTAAAGATAAATATTCAGATAGGTTTTGTAAGCTTGATTTTAGATTTTAGTCAGGTTTTATTGTATTCTTTGCATATAAGCATCTAGGTTGTAGATTGTTAAGCATGGGATCACTGTTACCAACTAACTTATTCAAGTTTATAATCAGTAAGGCCATCCAAAATCCTCAGTTGTTTGAATGAAAACTAGTCTGAATGAAAGTATGTTCACAAAGAAGAAATTGCTTTACTACTTATCAAAAGACTTCACAGTTAGCACCCCATTTAGGTGAATTGGATCATTTGCACCTTTTCTTCCACCTGCTGGTTCTGTCTCTGTGACAACAAAATGTTTTCTGATAGACTGCTTCAACAAAAAGCAAATGTTAAGTATTTAAGAGTATTTATGTTTGACCAGTGGATTTTGAAAGCACATTCAATGACATAGGGGCTGTATGATGCTGGTGGGCAGAGTAGTGCTCAATTCACATCTGAACAAAGACATGAAAACTGGGAGACACCCTTTTAATGGACACCAAGTAGAAAAAAAGCATCCACATGTCTGGGAGATGCATGAATCCATTTGAAGGTCCTCCACTAATCACTTGTGGATTTTTTTAGGTGAAAACATTTTATTTCAAAGAAGCAAATTCAAGCAGTTTTTGTTTTGCTCCACCTACCCCCTAGCCATCCACTCCTTCAGGACTGCCAAGGCTCCCTACCACCACTGCTGAGTCCCGACCACTATCCACTGACCCTTACTGCTGTGCTACCAGGTAACCCAAAGTGACCCTTCATTGAGTGGGCCCCTACCCCTGTGGGAGGCTACCGGGGAGGAGAATTGCCCCAAAGAGCTTCCTGTGTATCCTGGGCATGTCGGGGGTCAGAACGGACACATGTCTGGGACTTCTGGTGTATGGCGGGACCAGCAACCATCCTTGGTTGGCCAGCGGTGTTTTCCCATTTTCTTGGGAGCTTGACAGGCTACATGATGCCAAGGCACAAGCCGACATCCGTCACACTCCTCCCACTGTGAGGACTGATGTGTTGTCATGCCTCTGGCCTCCACCATGGGCCAGCAAATGCTGAGCCGTGAACCCACCCTCCCTCTCAGGAGAAGGGGAGTGGTTGTTGGACACTCAAGCCTTCACCCACCAGCTGGCCCTCCAACACCCAACTGTTCCCTAACCCTGGTCAGCGGTGTCACAGGCAGATATCCAATTCAGGCAGTTAAATTATAGATAGGAAAAAACAAAGGTAGTCCACCTTAGCGGTGATGGTTCAGATTAATTCACATCTGAGTTCTAACAAGCAAAGAGATCAAGTCATTTGTAACTTAAATGCATGTGAGGGTGTGAGAGTTGAAAGGGGATCATAGTGCTGTCACTACTGCCATCACCCCAGAGGGATGTGTACTGCATTGTTGCTACTGCCATCACACTGAAGGGGTGGGGGCGGTAGTGTTTCTGCCATCACCACTGGTGGATGGGGAATGTAGGCCTGCTGCCGTCCCACCTGAGGGATGGGGGCCATAGTGCTGATACTGCCATCACACATGAGGAATGATGACTGTAGTACTGCTGCCATCACACCTAAGGAATGGGGGCCATGTGCTGCTGCTTCTGTCACACCAGAGGGATGGGGGCGTAGTGCTCTCCATCACACCTTAGGACGGGTCTGTAGAGTTGTTGTTGCCATCACATCTTGTACCTAAAATAACTTTAAATTGGTACAAGGATGGAAGGATGTAGCAGTGGAGGTCAAAATTGCTAAAATGCATGTTAGTAGAGTTAAAAATTGTTAAATAAAGTACACAAAACCAAACACCGTTAAAACCGGATTTTGGCTTAGCAGACACCGGTGACAATACCGTTTTTTACAATGTGCAAAACGGAATATGCCCTTTCTCAATCCCGGTAAACCAGTGTCCCTGCTCGTAGGCCCTGCACTTCACAGTGCAGCTGTAGGATGGCAGTTTCTGCTTCATCCACTCGGGAGTCCGGTGCAGTAGCCTGTTCTTCCAGCTCATCCATCCGTTTTTCTGTTTTCCCTACATCTGTTCTGAGGGCTGCGAACGTTGAGCGAGTCTCCCTCCTGAAATCCCTCAGCTGTCTCAATACTAGGTCCATCTGCCTGGAGATATTCGGAGGCCCGGCCTCGTCGTGCCTGCAGTCGGGGTGGGACAAATAGGGTCACCAAGTCGCCAAATGCGACCTGGCTAATCATTCTGGCTACCAGATTTCTTTAAAAACTCGCCATTCTGGTGAGTAGTAAGCCGCATCTCTGGCACGCATGCACGGTAGCTCAGCATCCCTGTCAATGAATTGAGCTGAGCTGCCGTCATCACACATGTTCGGGATCGTCCTTTACAACTGCGTGGCCATGAGAGAGAGCATGGTGGATGGAATACTAGCCCGGGAGGGACTCAGTCAGGACGGGAGCCAGAGGAGACTCATCAGTCTGGCGCGTGCCTCACCCACCAGCGAGTCTGCGCAGAGTAGGACACCAGCCGGCAGTATCATGAGGTGAGCAGTTGGGTGCTCATGTGGGTGGTGGGGGAGTCGGGAGCCACAGATAGGGAAAGGAAGCTCACGCCTTGCAGTCGCCATTCTGATTTCAGGCGGTGAGCGGGTGAGGGAGACTTCATTGGAGTGAGCTCAGTGAGAGCATAACTTTGCCGTGTGTGAACAGTCACTGCAAGTTCAACAGCCCTTTTAAGGGCTCAGTGAATAAAAACTACAGTAGTGTTTTTTTTAGGAATCCGACTCCTGACCTGGGTATAACAAACTAAGAGCTTACTTCTCAATTTGGCGATGACGTGCTGACTGGGGGGAGGGGCCGGTGCTTGGTGGTCCTGTTGTGGGGAAGCTCTGAATTACTGCAAAGGGGCAAATTGGGTGGGTAAATGTAAATATTCTTTCTGAATTTGCTGTGCTCAGCTGCTGGCACATTAGTCACTCACCACTGTGCTGACTGAGTCTGACGACTGGGGGAAGGGAGGGGGACAACAGAGACCCTGCTTTGTGGTACAGGGGGAGCTGTCTCTGATTTTGCTTGTCAGGCTTTTTTGGGTGGGATTGGGCCCACTGACAAAAGAAAAAAAAATTACAAGCTGCAATAATTTAAAGTCCGGTCTACCACTTGTGTGCATATTAGTGGTTGTGTCAGGCTTATTTGGGGATGCAGTTGGGCCAGGGCCCGGCCGGGGGACCAAAAAAATTTTAAGCTTGCCACTATTAATGAAAATTAAAAAGTCCATACTACTAGACTAGTAGTACTACCTGTTATGTGCAGATTATTCACTTTGACTATGTCTTTTGTTGTTTGGCTGTCCACCTGTCTCGTCCAGTCCTCTTGAGGTTGTGTCTGGCTTTTTTGGGGGTGCCAAAACAAAAAAAATTAGAGCTTGCCACAATTAATGAAAAGCCCATACTCGTACTACTAGTACTACCTGTGTGCATATTGTTGACTGTGTCTTTTGTTTGGCAGTCCACCTGTCTTGTCCAGTCCTCTTGAGGTTGTGTCAGGCTTTTTTGGGAGGCCAAAAGAACAACAAAAAATTAGAGCTTGCCACAATTAATGAAAAGTCCATACTAGTGCTACCTGTGTGCATATTAGTGACTGTGTCTCTTGTTGTTTGGCTGTCCACCTGTCTCGTCCATTTCAGTCCTCTTGAGGTTGTGTCAGACAGTCAGGCTTTTTTGGGGGGACCAATTTAAAACAAATAAAAAAAAAAAATTAAAGCTTGCCACAATTAATGAAAGGCCCATACTAATACTACCTGTGTTCATATTATTGACTGCGTCTTTTGTTGTTTGGCTGTCCACCTGTCTCGTCCAGTCCTCTTGAGCTTGTGTCTGGCTTTTTTGGGGGTGCCAAAACAAAAACAAATTAGAGCTTGCCATAATTAATGAAAAGCCCATAGTCGTTAGTACTACCTGTGTGCATATTATTGACTGTGTCTTTTGTTGTTTGGCTATCCACCTGTCTCGTCCAGTCCTCTTGAGGTTGTGTCTGGCTTTTTTGGGGGTGCCAAAACAAAAAAAAAATAATTAGAGCTTGCCACAATTAATGAAAAAGGCATAGCTATTATAACCTGTGCAAGCATATTAGTGACAGCGTCGCTGGTTGTGTACTACAAATATCAGTCCAAGACAAGTCCATCAGTCTCACTCACAGTCACAGGCTACAGCCAGTCCTCCTGTGGTTGTGTCAGGCAGGCATCCAAAAACTGTCTGCTGCTGTGCTGCCATCACCAACCACTCGTTCTTTTTCATACTGTTTTGGGATTGGAGTAATAAAAATGTCTGGAAAACAGAAACAAAAACAACCTAATTTGTTTTCCTTTGGCTAAAAAGAACCAGGCAGGCCACTGCTTCAGACCAAGCAGCCAAGGAGGTTGTTTCCAGTGAAAATGCCCACAAACTGATCAAGGAGAAAATATGACCCAGTCTATGTGCTGTGGAAGAATTAAGTAACAAAACCATTCAAGTCATCAGTGACACTGACAGTAACATTGTCGATGTTGCTGATGAGGAGGAACATGTGAAATTAAATCTTCCAGTTGGTAATGCTGCTGCTGCTGTTTCTTCTTCTATTTCTGTATCAGAGGGAAGGAGCAGCAAGGGTGATGGCCGCGACCATATTGACAGACCATCAGTAATGGTTACTGATATTGTTCAGGTTCCTAGTGTTTCCGCTACTTCTAGTAATGTTCCTGTTGCACAGTTCATCTTCCTCAAGCTGTCTGCCCAGAATAAATCCTACCAACAGGAAAAAAGATTCAGTGAAATGCAAATTCAGGGTCGAATGGTCATGGGAATTTGACTGGCTTCAGTATGAGAAACAAAGCAACACTATGAGCTGCAAGGTGTGTAGGAAGCAACCCCATCTGGCAGATCATACATCTGTGTTTTTTGTTGGTAGCATTACTTTTAAAATGGAGTCTATAAAAATTCATGATGCAAGCAGTTCCCACGTAAAATGCATTCTGGCTGAAAGGGCTCAAAGGGCACCTGAATCCACACCTATGGCTTTTTGTTTTCAAAAGATGAATGTTGCAATGAGAGAATCCATGCGGTGTCTTTTTAATGTTGCCTGCTTCCTGGCATCAAGGGATAGGCCATTTCGGGACTTTCCATTTCAAACATCACTATTACACAAATGTAATATAAAAGTGATTGAACAATACACAAATCACACGAGGTGCAGTGAGTTTGTGCATCATATTGCAGCAGTATTACGCACAAATACAACTGAAGAGATAAAAAAAAATTTCCTGCTGTTGGGCTGTTAATAGACAGAAGCACTGACAGAAGTGTGAGGGAATTTGTGAATGGGTTCATCAGTTATGTTGGTGACGATGGTACTCCAAATACCTCCTTTATTGGTACCGAGCTACTAGGGAAAGCAGATGCCAATGGATACATTGCAGCATTAGATTCACTCTTTAACAAACTTAACATCCCCTTTTGGAAAACTCTTCCATGGATTTCTGGGATGGCCACTGATGGTGCATCAGTCATGCGAGGTCAACGCGATGAGTCACGGCAAGTTACAAAACAGTGGCCTGCCTTGGTTAATTGCCACACACTGCATCGCACATCTTTTACAACTGGCCATTCTGGATGCCCAAAAACATATGCCAGAAGTTCACGAAAATGAAAATGGCTTGCAGGTCCTGTATTCATTTTATTATTCTTCTCACTGAAGAATGAGAGCCTTGGAGGAGGCTGCTAACACCCTTTTCATTGAATTGAAAAAACTGGTCAGCATTTTCACAGTGCGCTGGGTCAGTTTGCACCACAGTGCTGTATCAGCTCTTCTCCACAACCTGCCGGCAGTAATTGCACACTTAGAGAATACTGCATCACAGCACAGTGGGACTCCTGATGCAGACAGCGCTATAGGACATTTGAACTTTGTAAAAAACAAAAAAGAAATGTGGTTCTAGGGACATGGATATGTTGTTCATCCACACTTATTGGCAGGTTCCTTGCCGCTTTAAATCTTGCCGGAAGGTCTTCAAGCTGGCTCCTCCCACCCACCCGGGTGGTAAAACTCTCGGCTCCGCCCCATGACGCCAGATCTTCCTTACTGCTTGGAAGCTCAGGTTCCCTCCTTAACGCTCTGCGATTAAGACTGGTTCCTAATTCTTCGAAAGTTCGAAATCAAAAAGTTTTTTGCTAAAAAGACTTCGGTCTTCTTCTCCTCGCGGCTGCGATGGACAAATCGACTCCCGGTTTCCGGAGGTGCCCTTGCGGGCAGAAGATGTCTAGGACGGATCCGCACTCCACGTGCATCTACTGCCTGGGCCTTGAGCACGACCGCGAGCCTGCGACTTGTGCTCTTCTTTTTGGCCCTACGTCCTTGAAGACCGTGCTGCCCGATTACAACTGGGGCGCCCCGAGAAGAGAATTCCACCGGTGAAATCTAAAGAGGCCCGGTTGGCGGTGTCCCGGCGGCGGGCTCGGCGGATCAGCTCGAGCAGATGAACGCCCTCGAAGAGGAGGCGGCGCGGGCCGTTTCTACCTCGGCTGCGGCATTTGTCCCGCTCTCTCTCGGTGCCTCGTACTCTGCTTCTTTTAAGGAGCTTTGTCTGACCCTCTGCGAAGGTGAGGTCCAACTATCGGGGACCTTTCCAGGTCAAAAGAGCAAAGTAAGTCTCTCCGTTGGCGCTCTTGGGGCCGGAAAGATCCCCCTCCTTGTGGGCAGTCGGCTTGATCGACCCCTCAGCCGGCCACTGGCTTCACGGTGTCCCGTCAGGTCAGTTGACCGAGACTCCCGGCAAGCGGTGAGATTTTTCTCGACCCGTTAAAGCAGGTTGTCGGCTGGAGAAGCTGAGAATCCCTCTCCCAGTTCCCCCGGTGAGAGTTGAGGATCCCGTCGGCTCGTCTGTGCCTCCGGTTCCGGAGCCTTCGGTGGGATCGTCCGAGCCGAGGGGAGTGCCGGTTTCCGACACTTCTCCTCGCCATCCTCGGCCTAGTCGAGACTCTCGGTCTCGGTCTCGGACATCCTCGCGGTCCGACCGATCCCGCCGCCATAGGCGGTCTCGGTCTCGGCACCGCGGTGGCGGCGCCGCCGCTCTTCCTCTTCCCTCGGATGGGGAGGCTTGGCGCAGGATTGCGTCGGGAGGTGCGAAGGAACTCATGTGGCAACAAGCTCCTTTTGACGGGAATAAGCCGACTCAGTCTTCTTCCCGGCCATTAAGTGGCTGTCACGTGACGAAACAACCCTCGTTGTAGGCGAGGCCTGTTCCCCAGGCCGTTTGTTGCCAATTCCAGCTGCCCACCGATTCTGGTGGAACCTCCGCCTCCACAGCCATTAGCTGGGGCTCCGACAAAAATTCTCGGTCGGCCTTGGGTTTGCCCCATAGGCTGTCTGTCACCCTCACTCCCGATAAACCTCGGCAGGTGGAGGGTGGCTCAGGCCAGAGGCAGCTCTTTGAGGACTCTTCCGAGTCCGATGATGGTTCCTCCCTCTTCTCCAAGCGCATGGACTTGGAGTCCTCGGGAGGAGCAGTCAGTGGACGATAGCCCTTCGTCCTTCTTAGGGTTGCTTCGACTCATCTCAGAGTCCACCGGGATGAAGCTCGAACCCGTTTCTAAACGGGCCAGGTATCCCCTCACGGAGATTCTGGACCGAGGAGATTCTCCTACGGAGGCCTTTCCGGTGGCCGAAGCCATAGTGGGTCCGGCCTTGGAACTTTGGCAGCGTCCTGCTTCCTGCCCTGCGCCTTCGGCCAGGATGGCCAGGAAGTATGCGGTCCCTACCGGTTCCCTGTCCGGTTTTTCGGAACACCCCTCGGCCGAGGGTTGGTTACCGACAAGCGTTTTCCGCGTGCCGGGAGCGCTAGGGATGTAGACAAACCTCCCGACAAGGAATCCAAGAAATTGGATTATGCCGGGCGAAAAGTCTACGCTGCGTCCTCTCTCGGCCTTCGTCAGGCCAGTTCGGCCATCCTCATGGCACATTTTTCTCACGCCCTGTTGGGCTCCCTGGATGAGGTTGTCCCTCATCTTCCTGCGGATCTGCAGACTACGGTCAGGCAGGTGCGGGACCAGGGCAGGGCGGTGGCAAAACAGCAGCTCAGACTGCGTTAGACATTGGGGACTCATGTGCCAGGTCTGTGGCGGCAGCAGTGGCCATGCGTCGTCGGGCTTGGCTGAGGATATCCACCTTTACCTCGGATACCCAGCACAAGTTGGCGGATGTTCCCTTTTTGGGGACTGACCTCTTCGGCCCTGGGGTGGAAGGTCACCTGCAGAGGATCGAGAAGTCCAATGCTACCTTGGACTTGGTCTCTTCCACTCAGAAGGACAAAGGCAGTAAGCCACAGCCTAAGCCCTTTCGTCCTTCTGCGCCCACGGCGCGCCCGGCCCAGCAACGTCAGGGCCAGCAGGCTCGATCTTGGCATCCCAAACCCAAGCCATCGGCTTCCTCCAACAGGAAGCAGGGAGGAAAAGGCCCAGGTGGTCCCTCGGCCGGTCCTTCCTCCAAGCCTGCCCAGTGACGGGCTGAGGGGTGTCGCCCCCATCCCTGTCACCTCACCCCTGGTTCCCCCCGTGGGGGGACGGCTCAGACACTTCCTTTCCGCCTGGTCCGCTGTTACCACGGACAGGTGGGTACTGGAGGTGGTGGGGAAAAGGCCTGCCTCTGGAATTCGAGCAGGTCCCGCCCTTCAGAGCCGTCGCACCTCGGGGGGCCTCGGGGTCCGCAGCCTCATTGGCGGCTCGCCGAGCCGACATCGCTCTCCTCCTCCAAAAGGAGGTGATCACGGAGGTAGAGGACCCCCCTTCAGACCCGGGGTTCGTGTCCAGGTATTTCCTGGTTCGAAGCAGACGGGGCTGGCGCCCATTCTCGACCTACGACCTGAACAAGTTCCTAGGTCTCGAACCTTCAGGATGGTCACTCTGGCACAGATAATACCATCTCTGGAACACAGTGTGTGGTTCTGCTCTCTGGACCTACAGGGCCGCGTTCTTTCACGTCCCTATCCGTCCGTCACATCGAGATTCCTCCGGCTTCGGCGGAGGATCCCTCTTTCAGCCATGCCCTTGACTTATCTCCAGCTCCCAGGGTCTTCACCAAATGCATGGCAGTGGTGACAGCATTCCCTCGCGGGCGAGGGTCGGGTGTACCCTTACCTGGGCGATTGGCTGATAGCAGCCCCTCCAGATGGGAGGTGGAGCGGTCCAGAGATCTGGCCCTCAGGTTTGCTCTCAAGTTGGCCTTCTCATCAAGCGAGGCCAGTCGGAACTCGAGCGAAGCAGGTGATCCTGTTCATCGGGCAGAGCTTGACTCTCTTGAGCCAGAGCACGACTCCGGCGGACAGGGCCGAGGTTCTTACCTCCTTTGCCCAATCATTTCTGGTTGGGCAATTGCGCCTAGCCCGGGACTTCCTGCGCCTCCTGGGTCTCATGGCGGCCTGTACCAGCGTGGTCTGTTGGGCTCGCTGGCACATGCGCCCCCTTCAGTGGGGACTGGCCAGCCAGTGGTCACAACGCTGCGATCCTTTGGACCAGCTAGTGATAGTGACCCAGGAGATGTGGAACGCTCTCCAGTGGTGGACCGTTCCATTCCATTTGCAGGAGGGCATCCCGTTTGTCCGCCCCGAGCCGACGGTCTCTCTATCGACCGATGCCTCTCTGATGGGTTGGGGTGCCCATCTGGGGGAACACCGAGTGCACGGCCTCTGGTCCCCGCGGGAGTCCCGATGCCACATCAACCTGCTGGAGCTCCGAGCGGTCCGCCTAGCTCTCACCGCCTTTGCTCCGTTTCTCCGGGGTCAAGTGGTCCGAGTCCAGACGGACAATACCACGACCATGTACTACCTAAACCGCCAGGGCGGGATGCGCTCCCTGCTTCTATGCAAGGAAGCTGTCCGCATTTGGTCACTCGTGCGCAGCCTGGAGGCAGATCTCCTAGCCATTCATGTGACGGAGCCTCCAGCACCCTGGCCGATGCCCTGAGCCGGATAGAGGTTGCATCTCCGAGTGGTCTCTCCTCCGGAGGTAGTACAAGATCTGTTCTCCCTCTGGGGCACACCTCAGGTGGACCTGTTTGCCTCAGGAGAGCAGCGAAGCTGAGCTGTTTCATGCCGCCCCCTCAGCAGGGGCTCGCTGCAGGGGATGCCTTCGAGGCTGTGGACCCCGGGCCTCTCGCCTTTCCCCATTTCCCTTGATTCACAAGGTGCTTCTCAAGCGAGGAGGGACAAGGCAGGTGATTCTGATAGCCCCAGACTGGCCCCGCCAGTTCTGGTACCCAGATCTCCTCAGCCTCAGCTCCAGGCTCCCAAGGCAGCTTCCAGCTCGCCCGGACCTGCTCTCAGTCAATCAGGGAAGGTGTTCATCGGACCTTCAATCCCTGCACCTGGCGGCCTGGTTCCTGGCGGCTAGAGTTCCAGGCCTTGGGTCTTTCCGGCGAGGTCCTCAATGTTGTTGGGCGTCCTGTAAGTCGACCAGAAAATGCTCGCCTTCAAATGGAAGAGATTCTCCATTTGGTGTCAGAGCAGAGGCTTGGACCCTTCCTCCTGTTCTGTGGCAAGCATTTTGGACTATTTATGGTCCCTTTCTAGTCAGGGGCTTAGGTCGGCGACCCTAAAGGTGCACCTGGCAGCCATCTCTGCTTACGAGTAGCGGGCCGGGAGCAGTCGGTGGCGAGGATAAGGTGGTCGGGCGCTTTTTCAAAGGCCTTGATCACATTTCCCCTCCAGTAGAGAACCTCCACCTCCGTGGGATTTACTGCTGGTACTGGCAAGCTCATGGGCAAGCCATTCGAACCAATGCACAGGTGTGATCTCTCTCACCTGTCGTGGAAGACCGCCTTCTTGGTGGCTATCACGTCAGCCAGAAGGATGGGAGAGCTCCAGGCGCTTTGCATCGAGTCTCCTTACCTGGTCTTCCACAGGGACAAGGTTGTCCTGTGCCCCCACCCGAAATTCCTTCCGAAGGTGGTGTCGGAGTTTCACCTTAACCAGGTGCTGACTCTGCCGGTGTTCTACCCCAATCACACCTCGGAGGCAGAATACAGGCTCCATACTTTGGACCCTAGAAGAGCGCTCGCTTATTATAAGGGCCTTACGGCTACAGAAATCGAGGAGAGGTTCGCCAGCTGTTTGTCACCTACGCTGAAGCCGCACCTGGCAGACCTGCAGCCAAGCGGACGATAGGCAGGTGGGTCACCTCCTGCATAGATCTCTGCTATAAGTTGGCGGGCATGGAGCCTCCCAGAGGGATAAGAGCTCATTCTACCCGTCATACTGCTGCATCGGTGGCTGCTTCCAGGGACGTCCCTATCCAGGAAATCTGCAGGGCTGCTACCTGGAGTCAACACACACCTTTGTCCCAGTACCACATCGACCTTGAGTCACGCGGGATGCTGGTTTTGGGGCCTCGGTTCTCCAGTCTTTATTTCCTAAGTAGGGGTGCGCCTTGCCTCCCTCCTCCCGGAGAACTGCTAGGAGTCTGCCAATAAGTGTGGATGAACAACATATCCATGTCCCTAGAAATACAGGTTACTCACCTGTAACAGGAGTTCTAGGAATGGTATATGTTGTTCATCCTCACGACCCACCCGACCTCCCTGGCTTCGACGCTTACCACCTGGGTGGGTGGGAGAAGCCAGCTTGAAGACCTTCCGGCAAGATTTAAAGCGGCAAGGAACCTGCCGATAAGTGTGGATGAACAACATATACCATTCCTAGAACTTCTGTTACAGGTGAGTAACCTGTATTTCTTGGCTTTCAACAAGATTATCTATCTGTTCTTGGAAGGGTTTCTCAAAATTTCCAAAAAGAGGGTCTTCTTCTTACTCAGGTACAGCCATGAGTGGAGAGCTGCATTTTGGAGCTCATCAAGTTGAAGACCAATGCGGGCCCTGCTGAGGCACAGTTTTTAGAGTATGCCAGTTCGGGGGGCAGTCTTCTTACTGGTGGTATGGATGGCAGCAGCACTCCTCTAGCTCCTCCACGAGGCATGACTGAAAATGCTAGCGATGTAGTAGAGAAAAATGGGAATAAATGACAAAAAAGAACCAGGCAGGCCACTGCTTCAGACCAAGCAGCCAAGGAGATTGTTTCCAGTGAAAATGCCTGCAAACTGATCAAGGAGAAAATATGCAACAGTGTGGTTGGATTCTTACGTGACAGATTTGAGCCCATGTGGCAGTCGGAAGACTACAAACGATTTTCAGTATTTGACACAACTGTTTGGCCTTCTCCTGATGACCCTCTCTTTCTAAATTTTGGTCAGGAATCCATCACAGGGCTTTGCCAGAGGTACATGCCATTCCTGAAAAAGCAATACGGTTCAGGGCAACTTTTATCTGATCCAGAGCTGGAAGCTGAACTTGAAATTACACAAAAACTTTTGGAAGAGTGGCAAGATTTCAAAAATGCTGTAAAAAATCAAAATACAGAGCATGTATTAAAAAAGATTCACCAAAATTTAGAGAGATTTGGTCTGTTACGGTTGTTGATCACAATTTTTCAGGTAATGCCAGTGAGTACAGCTGCTTGCGAAAGGGGATTTAGTGCTCATAATAGGATTAAAACAATATCTCGTAGCAATCGTATTTATAGCACTATGGACGATTTGCTGATGATCAGTTTAAATGGACCAACAATAGCGGACTTTAATCCAGACCCATCAGTTGATCACTGGTACTCATCAACACCAGGACATCGGCATCTTTCTGGGCATAAAGTCACACATCCAGAATCAGATGTAATGGACTTGGAAGCAGAAATAGATGAGGAGTCTGACTCGAGGAGTTGAGTTGAAAGGACACAGACAATGGTTGCGTTGGAGTGGGAGGTGGACCGATTTTGAAGAAGACAGTAACAGCAATACAAATACTGTTAGCAATCTGTCAACCATAGTTTTTAGGAAGCATTTAAAATTTATTTTCTGCCCTTGCCCTCAAAATCTAATTTTAGTGATGATGACCCTACAGTGGTGGATCGAGGATGGTAACAGCATAGCAGCAGCACAGGTCTGGCCATGTCATGAAAAAAAAAAGTCACAAAAAAAGTACCCCTCCCCCCGCCAAAAAAAACACATAAGACAATAAGAGAATCACAACATCTGAAAGGTTTTATTGCTTTATTTAACAACAACAACAAAAAAACAGTGTACACTTATAGCACTAGGAGTAGGACTTGTTTTCTCTTGTAAATCAGCAGGTTCTGGTCAGTCAGACAGACCCCAGTCCAGTAGTCACAGTGTTTCTCCACTGGTCCCATCTTCAGTTATTGATTTTCATCTCATTTTCTCATAATTGGGCCGTCCTTCCCTTTTCGGATTCGGCTATGGAGGTGTTTCTCCGATGGTCCCATCTTCAGTAGTTCCTCTGTAGTGACTGGTGATTTCATTCTCATTTTCTCATAGTTGTGAGTGCCACCCTTGCTTTCCTTTTTGCATTAGACAGGCAGGACTTTCAATTTGTACTTTATAAATTCTCCCTCCTGTGTATACTTGATGCTGTTCTGGCAGCCTAATTCTCATCAGAATATCTGGTAAAGACGTTCCCAAATGTAGGTTAATAGACAGTTCCTCATCTGAAAGGCAAGTTAAAAAAATGGCTACCATATTTTATAGTCTAGCAGCCGTAAAAAAATTGGCCTTGCTTGGTTTACTTGGTTTCAAAGGACAAAAGAAGGCTACTGCCCATCGAGATTGTCCCCTACCACATTGGTGGGATAATTATACCTTAAGGTTATTACACTCCAGCCAACAATCCAACCCTTTCTTGAAGATTAAATTAGTACTGCTATCCACTAAGTATTGAGGAAGAAGATTCCATAATTTGGGTGTTCTTACTGTAAAGTAGTTTAACCTTTTTGTTGTTCTAGTTTTAGAAACAAATATCTGTTTGTTATGGTACGGGGAAGTCCAACTAGTTGAAAATGTAAGCCACAGTGATGCATTAACTCCTGAGAATTCTGGATTTTATACAAGAGTAGATCTCTCTTGTACATCTTATACAGAGTGAATGTAACCCAACCTTTAATCTTCCCTCATAGTCTAGTTTGGATAATACGGGACCATTTTTGTGGCTCTTTGCCCTCTCAACTCTGTCAACATCCTGCTTTAAGTAGGATTCCAGCAGGAGATCCATAGTCCAAATGGGGCCTAACAAAGCTCTGTACAGTGGAATTACACATTCCTGTGTCCTTGACACAAATGAACGTTGGATCCGAGTGAGCAAGGCGTTGGCTTTCCTAGCTATCATCATACAATGATCATTGGAAGATAATTTGTTATTGATAATTACCCCAAGATCTCGTTCTAATGGTGACACATGAAGGGCCACATTGTTCAGAAAATAAGTCTGCCTTGGATTGTTCTTACCAAAATGTACGACATGACACTTGTCTGAATTAAGTGTCGTCTTGTTTAAAACTGCCCATTCTTCAATAGATTTTAAATTGTACCTCATGGATTCTCTGTTTAACAGTGTAAGAACAGAGCCACACAACTTGGTGTCATCAGCAAATTTCGAGAGAACGTTCTCGGGGCCAACCTGTAGATCACTGATAAAGATGTTAAACAGGGTCGGTCCCAACACAGATCCCTGCGGGACCCCACTGGTCACACTCAGCGACTGAGAAAGTGTGCTATTTATTCTAACTCGCTGATATCTTTTATTCAACCAACCTGACACCCAATTAATTATGTAATGTGAAAAACCCATTTTTTCCATTTTATCAAGCAGGATGTCATGAGGAACTTTATCGAATGCTCTACTGTAGTCGAGAAGTATTACATCCATAGGTATGCCACTATCCAGACCCATACTGACATAATTATAGAAGAAACCAAATTAGTAGTACAGGAATATCCCTGTCTAAAGCCATGTTGTGTAGTATCAATCATGTTACCCAGGTAGATTCATAATCTAACAATTTCTTAATAACTTTCTCCATGATCTTACTTATAACAGATGTTAAACTTATCGGTCGATAATTTTCTGGTCTAGAATGATTACCCTTCTTAAAGATTGGGATTACTGTAGCCATTGTCCAGTCCTGAGGAATAAGTCCTTCGTATAGGGATTTATTAAAAATAATTGAAAGGGGTTTAGTAATAGCAGCAGCTGTCTCAATTAAAAATCTGGGATTGATGTTATCTGGTCCTAGACTAGAATTAGGTTTTAGGGACAAAATTGCTTTTAATGTATCATCTTTGGTGATAGTGTAAGAGGAGTAACATTGTTTAAATGCTTAAAGAATTTAGGAACTTCTTTCTTGGTAAAACTGAACAAATTGCTTATTGAATGTGTCAGCTATGTCCCTATCTGTAGATATAATTGTATCATTTATGCATAGGGGCCCCATATACCTATTATTCATTTTTTTATTGTTAAGATAGGAAAATAATGATTTATAGCTGTCTTTGGTATGGGCCAAACGAAACTCAAGTTTCTTTTTAGATTGCAAAATGGCTTGCTTTAGTAATTTTAAAGTTTTCCTATATTGAATGAATAATAATTCTTTAGTGTCTCCCTCACTATTTTATGCACGTGAAAAAAGCTTCTGTTTATCCTTAATTAAGGCTTTAATAGTTTTATTAAACCACAAGGGTATTTTCCCCTTTTTATTATATTTTTTTGTAGTAGGAACGTTTAAGTTTTCCAAATAATAAATGGAAGATTTGAAATAGTCCCAGGATTCTTCCAGGGAGAGAGAGGATAATATTGTATCCCAAGAAATTGAGTTTATTTGATCATTAATAGCGTTTAAGTTAGCTTTGTTATAATTCTTGAATTCTGTAAAATTGGTGATATATTGACAAAATAACAGTGAAAAGGAAATAGTATAATGATCACTTGATCCTAGTGGGGCACCGACTATAACCTTGGATATTAGAGTCCCTATATTAGCAATAACTAAGTCCAGAATATTGACACCGTGCATTGGTTCTGTAACAATTTGTTCGTGGCCCATATCAACTATGAGTGTAATTAAGTCTTTCTCAGCCTGTGCACTACCAGTTAAAGAATTCCAATTTATAGTAGGCATGTTAAAGTCACCCAGTATAAGGATGTTTCCTTTAGAAGCCATATCTAAGATCTCATTATGTAGGCATATAGAGTATTCTTTATTAGATGTTGGGGGCCTATAGCATGTCCCTACCAGCAGTTGTGGATTCCCCTTAAACTGGATATTTACCCAGATAGTTTCAATATCGCTAGTAATAGGGAGTTGGAATGAGGATATGTCATCCCTAACATAGAGACATACCCCACCCCCCATCTGGCCTTGGTGATCCTTATGATATAGTTTATACCCAGGGATACGCTGGATCCAGGAAGTATCGGGATCCCACCAAGTTTCAGTAATAGAAATGAGTCCGTATTTATTCAATCGACACATAGCTTCCAATTCAGGGTACTGCTACTCTCCCCTCCTCACCTAATATGGCTACCCTCCTTGGTCAGGCTTATTCCCCTCTCCTGCTCCTCCTTATTATATTCCTTGCCTCCCCTATGACTCGCTTCTGCCCACAACATAGCTCTGCCTGCGTCCCCTGTTGCTCTCCTGCCCTCACCTGCCCCCCTCCAGCTTCATACACTCACCCTTTACCTCCCATACACCCCCCATCACCTTGGCCTCCCCTCCCCGCTCCCCTGCTCACTTCTCCATCTCTTCTTGCTAGCATTCCCCATCTACAGCTCCTGCCTATCCCTTACTGCAGCACCTACCCCCTCCCCAGTCCGGCGTAAATTTCTCCACCACTACCTCCTTCCTAGGCGGCTCTCCTCCTTCTGCTCCTCTCTGGCAATATCCATCCTAATCCTGGGCTGGTCCCCAATGTCTCCCTTGTAAATCTTCTGGTCTGGCATCGATCTATTAACATCTGTAGCCTCCTAAAAACTGGACTCCCTACATTGCTGGGTGGCTGATCATAATCCTGATGTGATTGCCTTAGTGGAAACCTGGCTGTCCAGCTCCACCTCTGGCCCAGGTCTCTCTCCCAGCTACTCCTCCATCGGCTTGACAGAATCGTAGGAGGGGTGGTGGCTGTGCCATCTATGTTAAAGACCCACTTCTTAGTCTTGCCCTTCCCCCACCCTTGATTTCAATGCCCAGGCCCTAACCCTAAGTTATCTCCTGACCCTGCTAGGGCCCCAATCTTCCTGACTATTGCCTACATACCACCAAAAAATCAAGCCCATGCACTGGGCCCCCTTGTTGACTACATCTCCTCTCTGCCTAACCCCTCTGACCAAATCCTGGTAGGTGATCTAAATATCAACTGGCTATCTCCTAAGGAGTCTACCTCCCGTGAGGCATTCGCTGCCATTGACCTGACTCAGCTAGTCTCACAACCCACCAGGTTAAATCCTAGCACAGGAACAAGCACTCTTCTGGATGTGGTTCTCACTAACAGGCCCAACTCGCCACAATGTTCAAATCCTCCCAGACTGCCTTAGTGACCACTCCCCAGTTCTTTCTTCTGGTCAACCTCCTGCCTAAGCCCCTGTTTTCACCACCAAGTTGTCGGTTTAGACCAGTGGGCTTAAACTCGCAGCCACCTTGCTGGCACTGATTGGTCCCACTACTAATACCCTGATGTTGACAAGGCACTAGCCTTCTTTTCCATACCTTTAACCTTGCCTGTGCCGTCCGCCCCATTCATTCCCCACTTAGATCTAAATTAAGGTCACACCCTGGATTACCCCTACCTTCGCTCACTTCTCAAGCAGCGTGACAACCTGTGGTACCTGGCCATTGAAACTGGCGCCCTGCTGACAGACTGGCCTACGTAGCTGCCGGAATAAATGTACATGGGCTGTCCATAAGCTAAGTCAGAATATTACAACTCTACTCTTACCTCCTCCTGGGGCAACCCTAGATCCTTCTGGGATAATATCAAGCAACTAATGGGGCACAGCTCACTCCCCCTGCACATCTTAACATTGCGGGTCTCCCTGCACTGACCCTGCACTCATTGCTACTCACCTCAACAACGCCTTCACTGACCTTAGTGCAGTGCTCCCGAGCAATTTCTTCAATCCCTTCCCCTTGTCTGCTCCTCTCATCCCCACCCCTTTCTACCTTAGCACTGTGTCCACCCAGGAGGTTAGGCCCTATTTTACAAAAGCCTAAAAGGCAACTCAATCGACAATGACTCATTGATCCCTGTCTCCCTCGCGGGTCCTGGATCAGGTCATCTCTCCCATCACTTGCCTCTTTAATAAATCCCTCTGCCTTGGGCAATTCCCCGCCATCTGGAGGTTCGCTACTGTTACCCCTCTTCACAAAGGCGGTGACAGATCACTCGCAGGTAACTACCGACCAATTTCTATCCTCCCCTCTCTAAAGCTTTGGAGAAAATAGTTGCCAGTCAAATCTCCCTTTACCTTACAAAATATGAGGTCCTTTGTCCTGAACAGCATGGTTTCAGAACTGGCCATAGCACCAATACTGCTCTCCTGGAGTTTGCTAACTTCCTCCATAAGTCTCTTGATGCCGGCGCCCTCGCTGGTGCGGTATTTATAGACCTATCGAAAGCCTTTGATACCGTCTCTCACCCGCTTCTATTAGCCACACTTGCCAGTGTGGGCTTTGCCTCCGGTCCTGTCTCCTGGTGCGAAGCTACTTGCACAACCGCTCCCAATGTGTGGGTGGTGGCACTTATCCCACCTGCCAAATTCGCTGGTGTTCCCCAGGGCTCTATTCTTGGGCCTCTACTCTTCTCTTTCTCAACAACCTGCCTAAAGCTTGCGCTGGAAAAATCCTTCTACGCAGATGATGCTGTGCTCTTTGCCTCTGGCGATAACCCCGTCTTACTCCAAAACTCCCTACAGCGTGCCTTCACCTCAGCTGAAAGCTGGTTCTCTGACCACCGTCTTGTCATCAACCTGAAGAAAACTAAATCTATGCTTTTTGCCCACCCCAAAAAAGTCTAGTAACTTCCTCTCTCTTCTCTCCGGATCACCCTTGAACTTGTGCACTCTTATAAATACCTTGGCCTAATCTTCGACTCTTCCTCTCCTTTCATAACCATATCTCTGCACTGACCTCAGCCTCCAATGCTCGGCTTGGTATCCTCTACCGGCATAAAAATGCCTCCCACTAACTCTCTTGGCAGCAGTCACCTCTTTCTGTGCTTCGCTGGTGACTACGGCCTCCCTGTTTATGGGCGCAGCTGACCCGACAGTCCTTCAAAGGTTCGACTTACACTTAACAAAGCTTGTAGACTTATCATCAGTGCCCCTAGACTCACCCACACTTGTCAATTGTACTCCTTGGCTTCCCTACTCAACCTCGATGAGCGCGTCCTGTTCTTAACTTGACAAATTACCTTCAAAGCCCTCCATGGTCTATCCCCACCTGGCCTTGCCGACTCTATTCGTTGTTCCAACCCCACTGTCCACACCCGGGCTTCCAGCAAAACTGCACTAGTTATCCCTAGGGTACGGACCTCCCAGGGCCAAAGGGCGTTCTTCTATAGAGCCCCCTCCCTGTACAACTCCCTACCTGCTGGTATCTCAAATGCCCCTCACTCGCCAGCTTCAAAAACTATCTAAAAAACCACTTGCTCGTCTCACACTCCTGTCACTGCCCCTGACCCCCGCTGTCTGCCCATGTATAAAAATAAAATAAAATAATGTCTGAACCGACAATGGTGTTTTTGGTAACTATTCGCCTGCAATTGTGACACTTGCCTATTGTTCATTTCTGTTGCTGACTGTCTCACCTCTGCCTGCTACTTGCCTTGTCTTTTTTACTGTACATTATTTTGGATTCCCTCATGTATGTATGTTGTGTCTGCCTTCGACGAGGTACCTTTGTAAATGAGCCTCTGGCTCAAAGGTTTTTTAAACTGATGTTAAAATAAATAAATAAATAAAATTCAGCCATCTTAACCTGGTTTAAGGATCTAGCGTTTAAACTAAGTACCTCACACTCAGAAAAATCAGTAGTAGGTCTCTTTAGAGAACAGGATCTTTTGTCACTGTTCTCACCCCCAGGTTTTAGTTTAAAAGTTTATTGATGGCTGTTGTAAAGCTTTTACCCAGGAGAGAGCTACCCCTACAACTGAGGTGGAGTCCATCCCAGCAGAACAGTGAGTCTTTTAGATAGAAAGTTTCCCAATGAGCAAGGCAAAGAATGTTCTGTTGAAGACACCAACGTCTCAGCCAGTCATTAAAGGCCTTAATCTTAGTAGTAATAACATCAGGAGCTCTGGGTACAGGAAGAATTTCTGAGGAACATACAAGGCTATTTTTTCAGCTAACACATTATTGAGTGCTATAATGTCCTGTTTAAGCTCGTCTATACTACCTCTATTTATATCATTAGTATCTGCATGTACTATAAACAGTTGGTTTCCACCAACCCCCGTCAGTATGTTTTTCACAGTAGAAGTGATATCTGATACACGAGCACCTCGCAGGCTGGAGCAGGTATGGTTGAATTTGTCCACGTTACATATAGGGCGATCCAGATGTTTAATAATTGAGTCGCCAATAACAAAAATTTGTTTAGATAATGGATGGAGATCCATATTACTAGAAGTAGGTGACAGTAACTGATTCATGATTTTGGTCTCTTATTTGAGATTTGTTTTGTTTAGGTGTGGGGATCACAGTATGACTATCCTCCCTTCTACGGGGTGGACTAAAATCTAAAGGTTCACTACAGGGGATATTAATGAAAGCATCATGAGATGGAACATTTGTGTCATGTTTGAGGGCATCATATTTATTAAATAAGGGTAGGGGTGGAACTTTGCAACCAATTTGCCACCCCCCACGTTTAGATTTGTCCTTGGGTACCACTGCCCAATTGTCAGAGTCCTCAAGGATTACAGCAGGTGTAGAGGACGTAATTAACTTGTTACATGTAGCAGAAGTTGCTGTCTCATCAGCCAATGGATTTAAAGATAGAGACTGACCCAGCATGGAGTCAATATAGTCCTCCAATGCTTAAATCTCAGGACTAACTGTTGTAGAAGCCAATAAACGGTTTCTTTCTTCATGGAGAGTTTCAACCATTAAGCATTTATTGCATACAAAGTTAGTAATCTGGGGACCAGCGGCATACATTGAACATGACAGACAATAATTGTTTGGAGCCTCCATGATAACACTTCAGTAACCAGGCTATAGATCACTCACAAACACAACAACAGTTGATTACTTACAATATACGGGCCTTGGCCTCCTAAAATAATTTTTGGATTTTGAGGTATGGTGGCCAAACTGGCCACCAGGTCAAAAAGTGATTTGTCCCACCCTGTCTGCAGTGTCACTTTGCACCGAGACCCTCAAGCCATCACTATCAGAGCTGTTGCCATCAAGTTCCACGGAGTCCAGAAGTGGCTTCAGCTTGTCCGGTTTGCATTTCAGCATCTTTCCCTGTAAGTACTGATTGGTTTTAACCCGGTTTGGAGTGTTTTGCGCTGAATTAGTTGTTTTTTAGCCTCGGTGGGGACAGAGCTGAAGGCTCAAGACACTTTCAGGGGCATGACGCAACCGGAAGTCTGTGTTCACGCTTTTAGTTGCAGGCCTGTTAAAATGTTTCAGAACTCCATGAGTTCCCTCATCCCAGTCCTCATCCAGTGTCCATGATCCTCACGAAACCTCTTTTCATCCAGCGTGAGTTAAAGAATCCTGTACTGACCACATCATTCCTCTTTGTCTCTCTTGCTGATTCAAGCTGAACTGTTGTCACATAATTAGCGACGTGGTTTCTGCTTGGGCGATTCTCCCCCCCCCCCGACGTTTCCCGATAGTGTCTCTTGTGCTGCAGTTACAACTTTTTCCCTTGCTGAGATTGTGCCAAGAGACTTTATCCCTGAAAAATACTCTGCATAGCTGCATTTTCAGTATTTGGCACAGGTATTCCCTCTTGAAAAACTGGTGACTCCACGGTATTGAAATTTTCTGTCCTCTGATGATTTCCATTTTCCAGTCCATGAATAAAGTCTCCAGCAATATTTTCAGTATGTCCATTATCTTGTGGTAACTCACTCACCACAATTTCCTCCACAATCTCCTCCGCCTCCATCTCAGATTGCTCTGAGGACTCCTTCCGTGAGACAAGGGTTCCCCCTCCTGAAGAGTAGGGGAATTTTTATTGTAATGACATCACAAAAAAATCAATTGCAAAGAAGCATTTCCATTTACATACAGTGTTAAAAATCACACTAAATCAGAATCAAAAACAAATAAATAAAGAACAAAAAACAAAATTTTCAAAACCAAAAATAAACAGTGTTACATCACACCCATTCCCCTTTCCGAATGTCTTAATCTTTCGACTACACTTTGGGCCAGATATTCAAAGTTTTGCGCTGGGCAAAAAAGTTTGCGCGGGATTAGCGCGGGTCTGCTATATTCAAAAGGCCAAATAGCACGGGCAAACCGCATTAGCGCCGGGCAAACAATAATTATATGCAAGGGACAAAGTGAACATGAATATAGGCGCAATGAGATATTCAGCAACTAGCACCGCGCTAAGGTGTTTAGCACAACTTAGTGCGACCCATAGCGTGGTACAAATTACCGTCCATGAAAAGCTGGTCTTAACCCTGAGCAAACAGCTTTGCGAGACATTGTTGCTTTGCGCGGTGATAGCGTGGCATTAGCGCGGCTTGCGCGGCCCTAACATATGAGTATGACACTTAGAAACTGCCAGACATGGAGGACACATGCCGCGCACCAGTGGCACCACCATGATGCCGACAGCTGCCACAGGTCCCAGCCGTGCACAGGCAGTAAGGGGTGATCAGGCCCACAGAGGTCAGCATGGTAGCGTGACAATACAGCACACACCTGCAGACCATACGTCTGTAGTGCCCAACAGATGCCAGCACACACAGGCAGCACTGTGGGCATGGTGGCCATTGAGGGGAGGGTGTACAGGTGGCCAGACCTCACCACAGCCCAATTGTGGCCACAAGACTGGGACACAGCACGCAGTGCACATGGGCCAGTAGTGGGAATACCCCACTGCCTGTGTGTCTGTCGGATCCTACGTGCCCCCCGCCACATACAGCACAACTGTACAGATGCCACAGCAGACACAGCCAGCCATGTATATGTCACTGTGTGCATTCCATGCCACAGGTGCAGCATCTGTGGATCACACAACAGCGTAACAGTAATGTCCACAGTCAGGAAACACCTGCACGTTGGGCCTGTCACTGTGTACAGTGCAGTCAGCATCACTGCCCTACACACCTTAGGCAGTGCTGTGTCCCTCACACTACTGGCCCCCCTTGCTACTGTATTGTCTGCTGTGCACTGTAGCATGCCCTACAGTGTGACAGTTGCATGCAGCACCACCACCACCTGTGCCCGTGCTACCTTGTCGCCTGGGGTACAGTATGCTATGCTATGCTGTACTGATTACATGTAGCCTGCAGCTGTCATCATGCACTGCCAGACTGACCTACAGGTGGAGCTGCGGTTGGACCTGGCCAGCCCCTGTACTTCCAGACTGACCTACAGGTGGCTCTGTGGGACCCTGCAGTAATGCTGAGCAAACTGCATGCAGATCAGGGCATAATGAGATACTAATCTGGATGTTTGCCCAGAGACTACCTAAGTAGGCTCATTTGCATTTCACTTTTGAATATGGCAAAGTTTAGCGCCAGGCAAACATGTTTAGGGCACGGCACTAACGGTTCAGGGAATATTATACAGTTTTGATCACTGTTCTTTCACATCTGCTACAGCCTGCAGCTGTACTGAGTCCACGCATTTGCTGGCACACACGCATTTGCTGGCACACACATTGGCCACATAGTTCATCTCTACCTGCCCTCACGTCGCTGTGCACTGTGTTGTTGTTGTGGTTTGCACTTCCTGGTTGCTATATTCAGTGCTGTCTTATTCCAGGGCTACGTTTGCCCTGCACTCCTAGCCCAGTTTGCACGGCCTCATTACCATGCTATATTCAGAAGCTGTTTGCCCTGTGCTATTCCTTTTGAATATAGCTTGCTTTGTGCTCCGGGCTATGTTTGCCCACCAGGAAGTGCTACTTTAGACCAGGGGCAAAGTTTTGAATATCTGGCCCTTTATCTGTTAAATAAATATATAGTTGGATGTGAACCAGTCCCTATCATTTATATTTAGTGAATACAGGAAACCCTTTCCACCAATTCTCTACCTTCCTTGTCGAATTTACCCCAGAATCTTTGATATAAACTTTCTTCATTGCCTGTTGAGTGAGTTTTCCCACTGTCTCATAAGGCATGAACTTCTGGTACAGTGTCCATTGGCATCTAGCTTGCCATAAGTTGAATTTTAGACAACTAAAAACTTCCAGTGTGTCTTTATGATAAGCTTTTCCTATGTTATAAAATTGACCTAAAACCAAGTTATCATACTGTAACTGCAATAACCACCCCATTTTCCATTTAGAGACAAGGAATTTCCAGAGGGACTTAGCATAAGAGCAGTTGAAAACAAATGTTCAATGGACTCTTCCTGGTTCATCCAGCCTCATATGGACAGTTCCTTTCTTCTTTGACCTTATGTTTAGCATTGCCTCTTACATTAATCCTGCCATACATTGTCCGCCACAGAAATTCCCACATGTGGGGCGGGATTCTAGTATTATTCAATTGTTGAAGGATACCTGGAATCAAGGGAGTGGGACAGTTTTTAAAACTTGACTCGTTTGGGTATGTTGCTGCAATAACTGTTTGATACAATTTAGAACCCCTACAGTCCCGTATGCACTATTTAGTCAGTCCCCATTTGTACAGGTTTTTTGCTACTGGTTTGAAAAACTCTGGAATATGCAAGTGCCCTGATATTTTGGGGAGAGTTAGGTGCCATGCTAAGAAATATCTACTCTGGTTTGCCTTTATCAAAACTGAAGTAACTGAAATTGTGGGAAGCAACCCATGTTTTATAGTCTGGGAAAGGAAGAGAATGTGAAAAATGACCACCGGGTCCACCATACCCAAACCACCTTTTTCTTTGGTTAAATATGTGTATTGTCATTTTATGGGGTTAAGTTTATTACCACTTAGCATCTGAAAAAAGAGGCTGTATATTTTAGTTTCTAACTGGACCAGGGGAAGAAAAATCATAGCTACATACAAGATCAGAGGAATAAGAAACTGTTTGATCACATGTATTCATTTTAGTTTGGCCAGTTTCCATTGTTTCCAACACTGGACTTCATAGTCAACTTTATTTAGAGTGGTTTCCCAGTTTAGAGTGGGGACATTTTGGGGTCCAAACTGAATACCTAACATTTTCAAAGGGTCAGAAGAAATCTGGATTCCATGGATAACGTCTGGCCTGGGGTGTCCAGTTCCTATAAAGAGGCCTTTGCTCTTCGGAGTGTTTAATTTTGAATTTGAAACCCTTGAATATTCTTTCATAAACTCTAAAAAGAAAGTTACTTGGGTATGGTCTGAAAAGAATAAACAAATATCATCTGCATAGACCTGCAAATGAATTACCCTATCTTGATTGGCTCCACACACCCCTGTCCATTGGGGAGAATCAGTCAGTGATCGGATCAAGGGATCAATTGTAAATATATATAAAAGAGGACTAAGAGGGCAGCCTTGCCTTAACCCCGTCCTTATATGGAACCCATGTGTGACTTGGTTTCTAATCACTGGATGTACCACAGCTGTGGTGTATAGTGATTGTACCCAGTTTATCATTGGTGCTGGCATGCCATAAGCCTCTAGGGTCAAAAATAAAAAGGGTGGTAAACCCTATCAAAGGCGTTGTATTGATCCACAGAGGTGATACAACCAAACTTCCCATGCAATGATAAATAATCTATCAGAGCTCTGATTATCATGAGAGCATGTTGGATCTTCCTGTCTGGTAGGCCACAGAATTGTAAGGGAGACAGGACCAAATTCTCATAAGACTTAATCCGGGTATTTAGGATGTATGCCAATATTTTGTCATCAGAATTTAAAATGGTAATGGGCCTCCAGTTGTCTAATGAAGATTTATCCCCTGATTTAAACAAAAAAATTAGTAAACCCTCTGTAAACCACAGTGGAATACTACTTGCCGACAGAAGATAACTAAATAATAATTCCAAACATAATGATAATTCTTTGGGAAAAGCTTTATAAAGTTCATTTGTCAGGCCATCAGGGCCTCGGGATGTGCCGGTTCTCAAGGATTTGATGCCTCTTCAGTCTCCACTGCCTTAATAGGAATTATCTCCTGGGACTCTAGGAATGTCGACCTTCTGCAGAAAAAGTTGTACTTCAGCCTCCGAAGGTGGATCGGGGGGGTGGTCATGAGATAATAGAAACTCTTTGATGATACTATGGACATCAGCCGAAGTATGCATCAGACTTCCATTCTTGTTCTGTACAGAATCTAAGTGAGTGGAAACCTTGAAATTGTTAAATGCCTCAAAAGGGTCCCCTTGAGTCTATTTATTTATACCATTGTGTAATAATGCCTTAATGGTGTTAGCCCCATCATAGTGGTACTCCTGCATGTCTTTTTTGAGGATATCAATTTGGGCTGTATAATTCTGTCTTGAAGTGTTTGCAATAGAAAAAATGTACTATAACTGTTGTCTTGATTTCAGGTATTTCAGAAATCTATCATTCTCTACATACTTCCCTTGTTTAATGAACAAGGATTTAAGGTCTCCTTTAGAATCAGCCCACCAGTCTCCCAGATCTGTGTACAAAAAACTAACAGATAAGCGGGCCAATAACAATTCCTTAATCTTAGATGTTAGTTCTTGGTTAGATAAAACGGAAGAATTCAATTTCCATCTGGGCCTATGTTGCGGCCTTGTTGGAGTGTTTGAAAAGATGCAACTTAATGCGAAGTGATCTGAAAACTCCAAAGGCCTAGCTAGTTGTAAACTGAAATCGGGGTAAATATTTTGAAAGAAAAATATAATCTATGACTGAGGTGTATTTATTTCTTTTGCAAGTAAACTGAGGGCCACTTGTCTGGTATTTGCTTCCTTCCAAAAGATCAGCAGTTTCTACCAATCTCCACAGTGCGTTTGAGTCACAGTAGATTTTTTTTTCTGGTCCCTGGATTTTAATTCACAATTGAAATCCCCACATAAAAAAACCTTATGGGAGGTAATCAGAAAGGGTTGTAAAGTGTCAAAGAGGGCCACTCTTTCGGCTTTGATTTGAGAACCATAGACATTAATCAGCCTACAGTCCATCTGTTTCCACAACCCATCTAGAATCAGTAATCTGCCCGAGATTAGATCTATTAATTTGATCAACCTGAAATCGTAAGAATTGAACAGGTTGCCAAACCCATCCGCTGAGTTTGTACCAAAGGACCAATAGGAGGGGCACCAAATCCATTCCTTCTGGAAAAATCGAGCCTGATCACTGCTAAACATCCACATTTCTTGTAAAAAGCAGATATCTATAAAGTTTCTATGAACATAATCATACACTACATTTCTTCTCTCTGAGTTCAGTATACTATGCACATTCATAGATCCAACACTAAAGGGAGTCAGACCTTAACCTGTTAAGTGGTCAAGTATCTTTTTTCCTTCTCTTTTTCTTCTTCCCCTTATACCCTACCTGATGCTGCAGAGGGTTAATTGGGTCTGCCTTGATGGACTGGGAATCCGAGTCCCCACATTCCATCTCTGCGTCCCCCCATTGTGTACCCAGTACCGCAAAGGAATTGCCAGAATCAAAATCAACTGGGGCTGGAGCCGAGGTAGTCTTGATATTTCTTGCTGATCTTCTCACGGGCAGAATTACAGAAGACACAGGGACAACCTCGTGATTGCTATCCTCTGGTGGGTCTGTGTAACTCACTGGATGCAGTAGGGAAGGGGGGGCAAGGGTTGGAAAGGGGAAGAGGGAGAGGACTCCTGCAAGACAGGGTCATCATTAGATGGAGGAGGTGGATGGGACTTCCCTTCAGCTGTAGACGGGGTTGGTGGGCAAGGCTCCCTAAAGTCAGTATCAGGATGGGTGACTGAATCTTGTGCCTGTTGTATCAGTAGGTCAGGACTCATGCATGTTGCCTTGTTCTTGGCTGCCCAGGTGCTCTGAGAATACATGGCCAGTATCCCCACACAGATCACACTTTGTGTGATTGGCACACTGGAATGCAATGTGGCTAATCTCCCTACAGTTGTCACACTGGGGCTTATCACAGGAACTAGATAAATGAGTTCTAGACCCACATTTGTAGCATGCCTGGGGTTGCTCTGCATAAAAGCACACACCCCTGTCGCGGCCCAACATAGAAGAATTCAAAATAAGGTCAATTCCAGACCCCATTTGCCTTGAGTTTCACCCCCCAGCCCAGAACATTTCTGCATCTAGGATTACCTCAGGTGGGCTTAATACTTCACATTTCTGGGCCAACCAGTAAGTAATGTCCTCCACATGGACCCCTTCATTCCGAAACATGACTGTAACTAATTTAATCAGGGGTTTTGTCAAGGGAGTGACCAAAAAGGGGGTCCATGCGGGGAAGAACTTAACTTGGTTGTACTGTTCCTAAAATAAGTTGAGGGCATATGCAGAGCGAAAACTGAAAAATTATCCTGCCTTGAAATATTAATAAAAGCAAAACCTCTCTTGGGGAGAAGTGCAGAGACTCCTTTAATAACAGTTTGCCCGCATGATGCCTGTCAGGTCTCACATCCAGACCACCCTTGTAACGGATCCTTACGGCATTTCACCGCGGTACAGCTTCTTTTTTTTATTTTCGAAAATAGGTCAGATAAAAGGGTTTTTGCTGCCCTGCAGACTCTTGAGTTGTGTCCCCAGTTCCTAAAGGTTATGTTGAATGCCCTTCAGTGGGTAATTCTGGTAGTGACCTGGCCTTCAGCCTGGGGCCAAGTAAGTCATTGTCTTGCTGTTTAGGAATGCTGAGCTTATCCTGTTGCTGTGCCAGGACTGTGTTATTTGGTTGCTGTTTTAAGGTATTTGAGTGCCATTCCTGCATATTCTGGGAAACAATTTAGCTTGAGGTCCCAATCTGGGGTGGGGAACCATGTGCCTTTATCATTCTGAAACTATTCTGCCTCACTGAGTGCCTTCTGAGGCAACCAGGGCTCCCAGGAGGACGTTATCTCTGATTTGTCCAATGTAGTCCCTGTCTGTACTGTAGCTGTAATAGATGAAAGTGGCTTCTGCCCCTCAGCAGCAGAAATGGGCCACATATTTTCTACTTTCAAAGAATCTGCACTTAGGTGTCTATTGGCCAGGGTTACAGCATTCCGTTTATCTTTGCTTTCTTCTGCCACCCCTGACCGAGGCCCAGAGCTATGTTTAGTAAAAGAGAACACAGTCACACTTTCCTGTGATTCAGGTGTTTTTTTGAAGATCAACTCGGTGCCTGGGGCCCCATCTAGATCAGAGGTCTTCTGTAGAGTACTGTTGAACACAAAACCTGTAGTCTTAGATAGTGCGGTCAGCCCTACAGGCATCTCCCCATTCTGAACAGTATTGTCTGTGTCTTCGCTCCCCATCGCACCACTCAATCCTTTTGAAAAGTCCTTACTCCCGCTTTCCTTCACAATTGACTGTTGCCCCATATGAGCAGTTTCTCCCTGCTGCTTTTGACTCAAGCCTCCCTCAGTTTTTAAATTGCCAGCCACTGTAGACTGTCTCAAAACTGTTTGCTGCAAAGAACTTGGTAGGGGAACAGAAACTGACTCACCCGGCCTCGCGGTTCCCTTTGATGATGCTACGTCATACAGTCTAGCCAGCCCTTTGACAAGTGGGGCTGGTGTTTTGACAACCAGAGCTCTCGCTTGAAGACACGCAAGCTGCTCCAACAGGTGTTCTTTCTCACGAGCATTTTCCACAAGCTTCTCTCTTAATTTGGACTGTAAAGCCACCTCAGATATTAATTCCATATCCTGTGCAGAAATAGTGTCAAGCTCTGCTCCCAATTTACTGAGATCCTCAGTCGACACAAAAATTTCACTCTCCTCATGTTCTTTTGAAGGCAAAGAACTCTCTTTGGGTACAGTGGTTTCCATGTTAGAGATCAAAATTCGCTGTCCTTCCTCCACGACGTCCATTGCCAACGGAACGCCACTCAAAGTGGCCATTGCTCACAGTCAGTCTGCTCGTCCTACTGGATAGTAGGGGTGTTTTTATTGACATAAAAAACATAAACAGCAACACTTTTAAGTAGGATAATCGATAGAACAAAACTTTTCCATAACATATAACATAACAAAATCAAAGAGATGTTCAAGCATTACATTGTAAACGCTACGAGAACACAAAAATCATGAGAAGTAAACTATTAACAAATATCCAGTCCACTTTAACTCTTATTATTTGAACTTAATAAAGTGAAGAAAACCTTTCCACCATTTACGTAAAGTTCCTGGGGTCACTCTTGATGCATCCTGTGTATAAATTATTATAAGCTCCTTGATGACTAACCTACTTACACAAGAGTAAGGCATTCTCTTTGATAAAGGACCCACTGAACCCTAGCTTGCCATAAATAATATCTTAGACATCCCAAAATAAGGATAATGTTTCTTCGTGAAATTCAGACAAATTCTTGGGATAACATCCTAGAATCAAAATTCATAAGACATATTACATAACCATTTAAATCCCAAAGCTTTTCTAGGTATAACCATAAACCAGTCATATGAACATCTAAGAAAAAATGCTCCATCGATTCTTCTACATTAATACAATCCAAGTATGGGCAACACCTTCCTGTAAAGCCTTGTACTGTGATTTCTCTGACGTTCAGTTTCCCATAAAGATCAGCCACTGTGTCTCCCATTGTTTTTGAGGCATCCTCTTACAGTTTAATTGAGCTAATACACTAGAATTTAAAGTCATAGGACAATTTTTAAATCCTGGTTCTGAGGGAAGAGTCAACGACATTAGAAAACGATAAAGCCCTTCATGTTATTATTCAGAATTACCTGTTTCTGCTTCCATTTGAACAATTTCTGCGCTATTAAAATATGATGGAATATATAAGTAGCGATTCAGTTTAGGGGCCATAGTGTACCAGTTCTTAAAGTATTTACCCATTGTTTTCAAGTTCCAAGACTCCACTGCCTCTAATTCTGCTTTTAACCTTCTTTAATTGAGTTTGATAAAAACAAAGCATGCACAAAATTACTGGGTCTACCATTCTAAACCACCCTTATTTTTCATTAAATATGTATAGCTCCTTTTAACAGGATTTAGCGATTTCCCATAACATTTGAAAAACACACTATATTCTAGTCTCAAAAACACAGGAAGCGGAAAAATCATTGCCACATACTGTATCGTTGGAAGAAGAAATTGCTTGATTACCTGAACCCTTTTAATTTGGTCATTTCCACTTTTTCCATCTATTAACTTTTCTCTATTTTAATAATGACATTTTCCCAATTTTCAACAGGCATGTTCTGGGAACCAATAATATCCTAATATTTTAAGAGGTTTACGGAGATGTTAATACCCTCCTGACACACTTCTTCAGCACCAGTTGCTCCAATAAATAATCCCTTTGTTTTATTTAAATTTATTTTGCATTTGATACCTTTGCAAAGGCCTCAAATGCAGTCACAAAATGAATTACTGAGGCCCTATCTTCCAAATATACTACTAAATCATCAAGCGTGAGGCTTGTATCTTAATTGCAAATCCTCTGCCCATTCACTGTAACACCTTCCAAATCTGTCTCAAACTATCGTTGTAAAAGGGGTCTAGAGCGAAAATATAAAGAAGAGGGCTTAGAGGGCAACCCTGTCTAACTCCTGTAGTTAACTTAAAACCTTCCGCCTTCTGATCTTTTAAATATGGAATAACTGTATAATTATCATATAATTTCTCAATTATTTTCACTAATTGCTTTGGAACCCCATAATGCTTAAGGGTAAGGAAAAGAAACGGCAAATAAACTCTATCGAAGGCTTTTTCTAAGTCAGCTGCTATTAAGCATCTAGTTAACCCTAACTCAGTAAAATACTCAGTTACATCTCGAATCAATATCAGAGCAGACTGGACTCTTCTATCTGGTAACCCACAATATTGAAAGGGTGAAATAACTCTTTAGCTAAATTCTTCAGCCTATTATTTAAAATACCAGTAAAGATTTTATAATCAGAGTTTAAAAGAGTGATTGGTCTCAGTTAGTAATGTTTTGCTTATCTCCTGACTTAAATATATAAGTCAATAACCCTTCTGTAAACGAGGGATAGATTGCAGCTTTATCTAAAAATACCTAAATAAGATACACAGGCACTGACTAAGTTCTGAAAAGATTTTATAAAAGTTATTGGAAATCCCATCTATTCCGGGGAAATATTTAGTTTCAATAACCTAATGGAGCTTAAAATCTCTGTTTGAGTGATAGGTCCCCATACCTCCGATCTCCCAACTAGGTTAACTGGAACTAAAATATCTTTAAATAGGCGCCATAGCTGAATCAGGGATTGTCTCAAGAGGATTCAAAGAGCTGTAATGTTCTACAATCACTTCTCTTAGTTGGGCCACAGAGGATACCAAATTACCATCTGAATCTTTGAGTACCTCCAATTTCATAGAATCTCTTACCTGTTTACACATTTGAATGGATCCCCAATGGGTGATTTTTAATTCCATTAGTTAAAATGGCCTGCATGGTTTTCCCTCTATCGTACTGAAACTCTTTCATTTTTCTTTAAGATTAGCAATTTGTTCTGAGTAATCCATCCTAGAAGAATAAGCTATAGTCATAAGCCTCTGTAATTGTTGTCTTAAACCTAAATAGTGCAGGAATGTGTCATTCTTTGCTCTAACTCCTTGCAATTTAAACCATTTCCTTAAGTCCAATTTAGTCTCTAACCACCAATCTCCCAAATCTGAATATAAAAAGGCTACTGATAACCTGGCTCTTAATAGGTATCTCACCCCAGCTTGTATATAAGGGAGTTCTAATGAGGAGTTATTGAGTTTCCATCTAACTAGCCTTTTTTCTTGCCTGTCTGAAAAGCTAAAATAACTTAATAGAAAGGAATGGTCCGAGAATTCACTAGGAAATATTTTAAAAGATTCTATTGGCATATTAGGTGACACTAACATATGGTCTATTAGAGAAAATCTCTTCCCCTTTTTAAACGAAAAACCTTCTCCAACCTGTAAAGCATTATGACAGTTCAAGAGTCCAGCACTTTTTATAATTTTGCTTAAAGCATTAGAGTCACAGTATGTTTTTTTTATTTGTTATACTAGCATGGGTCGAAATGGGACAATTAAAGTCGCCCATAATACTCTAACTGTTGATAAAAAGGCCAAAATGATTTAAGACAATTAACTCTACCTGCTTTTGTTTGGGGTTATAAATGTTGATAAACCTATAGCTTAGTCCTTGCCACTTCCATCAATAATCAGGACCCTTCCTGGTATTAGGTCTATCAAATTGTGTAACTGGAAGTCATATGAATTAAACACTATTCCTATACCATCTGCGGAATCTTCCCAAACGACCAAAATGAAGGGCCCCAAAACCAATCTCTTTTAAATGCCACCAACTGATCTATGGAATACATCCATGTCTCTTGTAAAAACAAACAGAAACAGGAAATTCATGTATATAATGAAAGAGGGCTTGTCGCTAACCATATTCAATAAGCTATGAACATTCAAAGAACCCCAAACCAACCTCATTAACCTTTTAAGTATTTAAATCATTGTTTTTCCTCTTTTCTTTTTATCCTTGTAATTATCCATGATTTGTGACCTAGTTGAAAGTGAGGATTTTGAGAGTCTGAATCTTCAACCTCTATCTCAGTGTTACCCCAAGAGGAAAACAGAGCCGCATATGAGTTACTGGTATCAATCTGTTACCACTGGGGATTTTTGATAGTGAATTCCTTAAAGATCTTCTTTGGGGCAGTACAGTCACTGGTTTATCAACGGCGGCTGCCACCACCACCTCATCTGTGACCCCTTCCGGTATAACACACTGGAGGAAATCTGAGAGGTTAGGGGACCATATTACCCTTAACTATCTTAACAATATCTGAGGATATCTCACTGATCCTCCCTACTTGGTGAGTTTAACTTTTTTGTTCAACACCTTGCCTTTTAAACCCCTTCTTTTCAATTTCTCTCTTGCCTAGAGGAATTTCATCTGATTTGTTGCAGGGGAGGGGGCACGTATCCTGGAGAGTAGCTTTAACCATGGATTCTTGTGCTTTTTGAATAAAACCTCAGAATTAGAACAAAAGGATTTTTTGGGCAGCCCAAGGACATAGTTTGAACACATGGCCTTTAGTTTCCATCAAATCGCAACTTGATAGATTGCTACAAAACATAGTTAAATGTCCTACCTCCCCACAATTATCACAGACGGGCTGATCACATACACTTGAAAGGTGCTTCTAGCCCCACACTTTAACATGCACGGGCTGCCCGCTGTAAAAACATACCTCTCATCTTTCCTAACAAAAGGAGTTAGGTATATGTTCAATGCCAGCCTCTGTTTGCCTTAATTTAACTTTATACTTCCATCCTCCAGTCCAGAACCCTCTGTATCTAAAATAGGCTCTGGCTCACTTAGTACTTCACATTTTTTAACCAAAAGGTTATGTTTCCACCATACCCCTTCATTTCGAACATAACTGTAACGTAACTTAATCAGGGTTTTGAGAGTGGTATAACAATAAAGGTGTCCACATAGGAGAATACTTAACTTGTCCATACCTAACCCAGAACAACTCTAAAGCCTGTTGAGAACGAAAACTTGTGTCATAATTGTCCTCCCTGAAATATTAATGAAAGCATAAACATCCTGAGGGTGAAATGCAGTGAGTCTTTCAACAAGGTTTTCCCACATAATGCCTATCCGCCTAGTTTCTAACCCTCCTTTATACCTCAGCCTCACAGCATTGCACCTAGGGGCTGCTTCCCGATGGGAATTTGAGAAAAGTTCGGACATCAAAGGCTTCTGTGAAGAGGGAGGGGGGGAGGTTGTACAGTGTCCTCATCTGTATTAATCCGAATGGGCTCCTGCAAGAGGATTTCCTCCCCTTTCTGCTGCTGGCCACCTGGAATCCACTCAGGAGAATGCTGAGATAAAGATAAGTTCGAGTCCCAAGCAGGATCAGGCTTCCATACACCAGCTACTGTCTGTTTCCACCCTGCTTCACTTAAAGCTTTATGAGGTGACCAAGAATCTTGCGAACCTTCTTTATGTAAAAAAAAGGGGTCTGCCATCTGTATATCAGCTTTAGACTTTTTTTGGTTCATTTTATCAGAAAAAGAAATCTGTAGCCCACTTTGGGAACCGCCAGTCTTTTGATATGTAACAGCTGAGTCAGTTGCTGAAATCTCTTGACTCTGCTGTTTGAACACAAACCCAGCTACCTTGTTCAACTGTGCTGTTTTATTTTCACAAAAAGTAGATGGCAATATATTCTGTGCAGATAAATCATTTATCTTCACTTCGTTACTTCCTTTGACATTATCAGAAACGAAACCGCAGTAAACACTCACTTTTAGCAGAGATAATACCAGCCTGCACTGAATTCAGAGAGATTATTTGTTCTTGGGAAATGGAGCTCAAGCCTTGCTGCTCTAAGCTCTCTTCCACAGAGCTGTTTACAATCTTGGGATCAGCCTTAACTCTGCCTTTGTGCTCTTTATTACAATCAGGCTGACACCTGCTGCAGTCAGGAGCTCAACACACCGCAGTGAAGCTTCATTAAACAAGGACAGAGCATTTTTTAACACCAGAGGCAAACTCTTTTGCTGGCAACTCTGTCCTACCAGAACTATAACTTAAATAAGACACAATACCTTTTTTGCTCCATATTTTGCGCCACTGTCCTGCAGTCTGTTTGCTTGGTTTTAATATCTTGGCTTTCTCTGTCAGCCTGCAGTTTTAAATTCATCTCGCCCTTGGAGCTATCTGATGAAATTGGTTCTTCCATTTCTCCAGAAAACATTATCGCAGCATTATCTTGTTTCTGACCCACATTTAGTGGTTTAATAAGCGTTACTTTTCTGTAGAGGTTGCAGGTTCAAATACCGACAATACCTTTTCTCTTCCTGTTGTTGCAATTCCAACTGTCCAGTTTCTTTCTTTGTTTTATCCAAAACCGATTGCTCCCAGCTCACAAAAGCATCCTGAAGCTCAATATCTGATTCAATTTCAGCCAAATCCATGGCTGGAGCCTCCACAACACCTGGAGCAAGAGTTGAGGCTAGCTCTCCTGCTCCACAGACTTCCTTCTCCTTCCCTTGTCCACTTGGAGTGGCCATCTTGGAAATGGCCTGTCCCCCTACTGGCCGCAATGCAGAAACATCAGCACAGCAGCATCAGAGTAGGGGAATTTCCCCGGTGTCCTGGCCAAATTTCCCCCATTCACTAAAAAAATACCACCAACAGTTTAATCTGGTTCAAGGTCAGTTTGAATTCATCTGTATCCTCCTCCCCTGGGTAGTGCCTGAAAATAGGCAGAATTTGTCTGGTGCACTCACCCAGTCAACAAAAACTAAATAAATAAAAATAAATAGTGGCATAGATGACAGGATTACTGTATGGAACACAGCAGGGAGTGGGCATTACTTTTAAGTTTTTGCAGCATCTGCATGAAGGTTCATGTTTAAAAGTATACTTACAGGTAGGTTAGGATTTAACCTACCTGTAAGTATATTTTTGATGCCCACTCCATGCTGTGTTCTGTACACTAATCCCGTCATCTACGTCTCTAAAATGGGAAGTTTTCCCATAACTCCTAGTGCCGCTCGATCAGGCTTCACAGGCTGCTCAATCTGCTTCTGCATTCACCGAAACTCTGCAGACTAAAATTACAAAAGAATGACTGCAAAGAAAATAATGAAAATAATTACATGTCTAAAGTCCTTAGCTGGCAGGGTAAGTTATATTACAGGGACAGTCTTGTACCATGTATTCTGTTCATGTCACCTTTAAATTGAATTTCCAACATTTTGTTAGGGGCTTTTGGGCTTTATAGCCCATTACCTCACTGCAGCGTAAGTCATTTGAACCATAAAAGAAATTTTTTTATTAGTCCTGTTAGGAAGGGATCGCAAGTGGGCCAAGCCCAATGGCCAGCCGATGCATTCCACTTTCCTCTCCACTGGCCACGCCGCCGCGCACAGACATTTTGTGATGTCTAACCAGGTAGAACACGAGGGCGTGCCCCATTGAAGTCTACAGGCTTGGTTTCAAAACATTTTTTAAAGTATGTGAAAGCCACTACTCAACAGACAGAGGGTCTATTAGTTGAGTGATGGCTTTCATATATGCCAGCAATTGCTTTATCACTTAAAAAAATTGCTGAAACTGACCCCCATAGAATTGAATGGGGCACACCCTCACGCTGTCCCTGGCTAGACGCCCCAAAATGTCTGAGAATGGTGGCATGGCCAACGGATGGGAAAGTAGATTTGAAATTTCCTTTGAAACAGAAAAGACTGGTTTAAGACACCATACCCAGTGAAACTAAGAGTGCTCTTCCTAGAAGGGGAAATTCTGTACCGCACACCACAGGAGGTTAAACAGGACTTCGAATGCTGCAGTATAGCCATGTCTCCTCCACCTCGGATGGCCTTGGGACCCCACTTACAGCAGACAAGACAACGGACCTTTCCAGAAGAGCAGCCACAGCCCAGAGAGTCTGAAATATCGCTCTCTCTCTCTCTAAGACAGAAGACAACAATTCAAAGAGGTGCTACAGACAATAAAAAAATATCCTCAAACAGTTTGTGAGGAAAACCAGATGGACTGCCTTTGAGAGCTAAAGCTCTTTCAACTGTTGGCTACAACATGGGTTTTAGTGCTACTTTTAAAGAGACATAGCTGATTTTGCATACTGACTTGGGGCCTGACAGGTAAGGGATGCAGTAATTGGGAGACCTAGGGTTTGTAGTGAGGAGACACAGAGGACCTCTGGGGTTCCAGGCTGCACCCTGCTTGAATCGCTGCCCTCAGCCTTTACCCAGCTCAGACCTGCTAACAGCCTGCTCTGTGCCATCTCTGTTCATAAGCCAAGCACTGATGCGATGGCCTCTGGCTAGGAGGCCTGACTCTGGCTGGTCTAACTCAGTGCCCCACACTGCAGTCTGTACAGTTGCACAGAGCAGCACTGACTCGATGCCCACAGGCTGAGAGTTGTGGAGTTAGGGTGTGGGGGATGGCTGCTGAACAGAGTCTTCATATTGAGGACGGCTGATCTGGTACCCTCCCCCAACCTTTCCATTTAGCTACACCTCTGTAAAACTTAGTTTGAGTGAAAGGTGCAAGCGGGTGATATTGGTCATACTCCTTATGATTGAGGTCTATCCTGGATGGTCACCCCCTAAGTCACCAAATTCCTTGTGCCTCTGGTCAGAGTAGCACCCCCGCCTCCCATGGTTTTCACCCCTCCCAAAACACTGATACTGTTACTGTCTCAACTGCCCTGAATTAACGGATTTGGACCTGCAAACTTCCAAACTCCAATGGACAACAGCTACATAATCGAAAGACCCTCTCTTTCAGCTGTTTTCCTACAAGAGGGCTATCAAGAACAGCTGAGCATTTTTTCAAGGCACTTACCTTTGGCACATTAGTAGGGGACCTCCCTGTGCAAACTATTTGCTTACATGCCTTTCTTGATGAAGAGTGTTGCTAGTGGCATTGTTTATTATGCTCCCCAACACCCAGCCATCTCTTATTCATTTATGATGCAGTGTGTTTATAATCCCTGTGATATTTTGTCTGGTGGTGTATACTTGGCTCAATTAACCACCAGTCCTATAGTTGGCATTATCCTTCACCCCCAGAAGAACAGTTTTCAACCTTGCAGTTAGTGCTGGCTGGAGCTCCCGTTCCAACATCGAACCGCCTGCACTCAACTTATCACTTTTGGACAGGACATTGTGTATTTTATCCTGAGGGGCCACTGAGGCACAGCAGTGATTTTCCCTTATCAGGGCTTCCAACAGCCCTGACAAGGGTAGGAAACTTCCTTGCCCCCAGCATTGGAAGCTGAGTTCTTCAAAACCGTTTGCATTATTTTTTATTATTTTCAAATTTCATATTCAAGAGGAAGTACATTATAAGAACCACCCGTCATTTCCCCAACATCCAACAGAAGAACCTCGACCGCAGAGGGTAGTTGGTCCAGGAGGTTGGTAGGTGGTTAGGAGGGGCAAATCGGGTGCCCCATCACTCTGTGCTCTCCAACATATTACCTCCAAAAACCATATAAACACTACAAACAGGTATCTGCCTCTATCTCCAAAATCAAACAAAGGGGCAGAGGACGCTGCAACACAGGAGCTAGCACAACAAAACTCGCCCAAATCAGGAACCAAAACAAAAAAAGCAAAAAGGAAATCCAAAAACCTTCTGATCATAGGAGACTCCATGATTCGGGGAGTTGATACCAATCTCCAGCCAGGGGTAATGGTCAGATGTCTCCCAGGTACATCAGCGTGGAGAGACACTGACTGCATTGCTAAAATTGTTCACAAAGCAGGAGAAAACATTGACGTCCTGGTACACATAGGGACTAATGATCTCGCCAGCCGGTCAGTTGTGGAGACCAAGGAACACCTGACCAGGCTGGGTGACAAACTATCATCCGTTTCGTCCGACATCTCCTTCTCTGAGATCCTGCCAGTGTGGGAGAGGGGGGCAGATGGACGGAAGGTCAGAGAAGGGGAGATAGGGGAGCTAAACATGTGGCTCAAGGGCTGGTGCCAGGAAAATGGACACAGATTTGAAGGGAACTGGCAACAGTTCTGGGAGCGAAAGTTCTTTAAATTTGATGGACTGCATCTGACTAAGGAGGGAGTCAGTGCATTGGGGCAGAAGTTTGACGTCTTTGCAGAATATTTAAACTAGCAAATGGGGAGAGGGGTGCAGCACCCCATACGTCGAATGGGAAGAAAACCCTTCCCCCCTCAGCTAGTGGTCAAACAGGGATTCAGCATGTTTGCAGTTCATTTGCATCACCAGGCAAGAAAAAAGGTCCATCTCCCCATACGACGCACAGGAGAAATGCCAAACTTCACCCAACAACTAACACACCGAAATCTGGCCAATGGAAAATCATGTACACAAATGCTCACAGCCTGGGAAATAAGAGCCCAGACCTGCAGGCAATAATGTCAGAGGATAAACTGGACATAGTAGCAATTAGTGAGACATGGTTTACCAGTAACCACACTTGGGAGACTTCAGTAACTGGCTATGTACTGTTCAGAAGAGACCGAGGTGCAAAAAGGGGGGTGGAGTGGCCCTGTATGTCAATGAAAATATCAAAGCTACAGAAATTCAGAATAAACATAGGGAGCCAGAAGAACTGTGGGTCACCCTGGAAACAGGAAATGGGAAAGCCATAAGAACTGGGGTTGTCTACAGGCCCCAGACCAGGGGGAGAACATAGACACATTACTGTTAGAAGATATACAAAACATGACAGCTAAAGGGGAGGTTCTGATAATGGGAGACTTCAACATGCCGGATACAGATTGGTCAGTACTAGCAGGAACATCTGCCAGAAGTAGACACATGGTGGATTCCCTGCAGGGGGAGGGCCTCAAACAACTGGTACAACAACCCATAAGAGACAGGGCTATCCTAGATCTAGTACTGACTAACAGGGAAGGGATCACTGATCTCCAGGTAGAAGGTCACCTGGGGGCCAGTGACCATCACATGGTATGGTTCAATTTGGCTACTACATCTAAATCATCCCACTCCAAGGCAAAAATATGGGACTTCAGAGGAGCTGACTTTGATAAGATGGCCAACAGAGTTAAGCTAGCCTTGGCAAAAAGAAACACAGGTGAGGGGGTACAGGCAAAGTGGGCAAGCATTAAGGATGCAATACTTGAAGCAACATCCCATTGTGTTAGACAGAAAAGGAAGTGCAAAAGAAGAAGGAAACCACTTTGGTTCTCAACTACATTAGCAGAAAAGGTTAGAGCCAAAAGGCTGGCCTTCAGGAAATATAAGGGAACACAGCGGGATGAAGATAGAGAGGCATACCAAACTGCCCTAAGGGAAGCAGAGATGGCAGTAAGGCAGGCAAAGTCCCAAACTGAGGAAACACTGGCACGAACAGTGAAAGAAGGTGACAAGACTTTCTATAGATACATTAGTGAAAGGAGAAAGTCCAGAAGGGGTATTGCTAAGCTCAAAGGAGAAAAGGGGGCATGTGAGGAGGAGGAGGACCCTGTAAAAGCATATATCCTAAATAGATACTTTTGCTCAGTATTTACTGAAGAGAAGGTAGGGAGGGCCCACAGCTCAGCATCATGGACACAGGGGGGAGGGAGGTGAGCACTACTTCCTTCACAAAAGAAAGGGTCCTACAAGAGCTCGCTAAGCTCAGGGTGGACAAGGCAATGGGACCTGATGGCATACATCCCAGGATACTTAAGGAGCTAAGGGTGGAACTAGTAGAGCCATTAGCAGAACTGTTTAGTGAGTGAGCACAGGAGAGGTCCCAGAAGACTGGAGAAGGGCTTATGTGGTCCCGCTCCATAAGAGTGGTAGCAGGGAGGAGGCAGGGAGCTACAGACCAGTCAGTCTTACCTCAGTAGTGGGCAAGATTATGGAGGCACTCCTTAGGGAAAGGATAGTGCAACACCTGGAATCCATAGGGGCACAGGATCCAAGACAGCATGGGTTTACACAATGGAAGGTCCTGTCAAACTAATCTCATAGATTTCTTTGACTGGGTAACCAGAGTGGTGGACCAAGGGGAGCAGTTGATGTCGCTTACCTTGACTTCAGCAAAGCTTCACATTGTTCCACATAGAAGATTGATAAATAAGCTGGGTAGGCTTGGGGTGGGTCAGAAGTTGGTCAACTGGGTGGCAAACTGGTTGACGGGCAGAAAACAGAGAGTGGTGGTAAATGGTATACAGTCAGAAGAGATGCAAGTCACAAGTGGGGTACCTCAGGGATCAGTCCTGGGGCCAATCCTCTTCAGTATCTTCATTAGTGACATTGCAGATGGACTAGAGGGCAAGGCGTGTCTATTTGCAGATGACACCAAGATCTGCAACAGAGTAGATGATCCAGATGGGGTGGGTAGAATGAGAAGAGATCTGGATAAACTAGCAAAATGGTCAGAAGAGTGGTAACTGGGATTTAATGCGAAGAAGTGCAAGATCATACACATAGGGAAGAGAAACCCTGAAGCCACCTATAGGCTGGGAGGGGAGTTGCTGGCAGTCCCAAAGGAAGAAAGAGACTTGGGCATCATCATCACCGATGACCTGAAATCATCCAAGCAGACCTCTAAAGCAGTAGGTAAGGCTAGGGGGATGTTAGGGTGTATTAGTAGGGGTATCACAAGTCGTAAGAGGGAGGTAGTAATCCCTCTTTACAAGACACTGGGTAGGCCCCATCTGGAGTACTGTGTGCAGCACTGGAGGCCACACCTTCACAAGGACATTAACCAAATTGAGGCAGTCCAGAGAAGGGCAACCAAAATGGTGCAGGGACTGCGTCAGAAGAGATATGAAGACAGATTAACTGAGCTCAATATGTATACCCTTGAGCAAAGGTGGGAGAGAGGTGATATGATCGAAACATTCAAACACCTTAAGGGCATTAACAAGGTAAGAGAGTCTAATGTTTAAATATAAGAAAAATAGCAGGACAAGAGGACACAGCATGAGATTAGAGGGAGGCCGATTAAGGGGGAATGTGAGGAAATTCTTTTTCACAGAAAGAGTGGTGGACGCATGGAACGGCCTACCTCAGGAAGAGGTGGCTATGAATACAGTGCAGTGCTTCTAACAGGCATGGGATAGGCATAAGGGAGCAATACAGATGAGTATGGATAGATAGGCTACTGACAGAGCAAAGGCCGATGGCACATTTATAAGGTAGAAAAAGAAATGGGCAGACTAGATGGGCCTTGCGGTCCTTATCTGCCATCAGCCTCTGTGTTTCTATGTTTTACCCCTTTTTTCAGGACAGACTTCCCTTACTTTGTTTTCACATCAGCACGCTAGGTGCGACCCCCCATTCTTGCCCATTGACTGGTGACTGCCTGTTTGGATACATGTATGTTTTTGCCCTGTTGGCACTCCGTTATTCTGGTTACCAGGTTGGCCACATTGTTTTTTATCCTGTTTTCAGGCTATATTTGTATAGCACGAGGGTACAGTACAGTGGGTATTGTAAACATGCACATATGCAGCAATATCGCCAGCTAGATACTTTTCTCTGCTTATTTGTGGATGTGGAGGAGAGGTGGAGTGAAGCAGACTACTGTATTTTAAATTTGTCCGGCAAATACAGATCTACATTTCAGCTCTACTGTGAAATTTTTTACTTATGACATTAATCCCAGGGGCGTGGCCAGCAGCTAAGCGGGAAAGTCGCAAAAGCTTGAGCCCCGTATCTTTCTATAAGAAAAGAGCATTTAAACAGTAGCAGAATGTTATTTTGTGGAATTCTAAATGAATAGTAGTGTTGCTGGATAACATATGAACAAGAATCAGCAGTTATTTTACCATGGGGTGGCCAAAAGGTTCTGGAAAATCTGAAGTAGCTGGTGGCTCCTCGGAGCCCGGGAAACAGTTGGAGAAACAGCCAGTGGACAAAAACTGTCGAGAGTGCTAATACTGACTCTCTCCAGCGAGCCATCAGTTTGCTCACTACCATCATTCAAAAGCTCGATAAAAAACTGGATGAACAAAATACTAAAATCGAGGTACTGGACTAGCGGTTAGAGGCCATGTCAGCGGCAGTCAACGAACATGGGCACACAGTGAGGAAAAGTGCTGGCCGCCACTTCCATGATAATTAAAGAACAGGCCTTAATTTGCAGCTGCATTGAGCAATTGGAAAATATGGCCCGATCAGCAAATGTCAGCATATTAGGCATACTTGAGCACACAGAGGAGGGAGATCTCCCAATGTTTATTGAACGGTGGCTCCCTGAAGCAGTCGGGCTGGATTTCTCTGTACCAGTAATCAAATCTTTTAAAATTACACTTTGACAAGCGATGAACAAAGCAGAGGGATCCTGGACTGTATTAACGACAACTACCACCTCTGTGCTCCAAGACCAGATTCTTAAAGCTGCAAAGGATTCTTCACCTGTCATGCTGGGGGACAGTAAGATATATATATATATATATATATTTTTTTTTTTTTTACAATTTATTTATTTTATTTTTCCCTTTTTTTAAAACAGACAAGACATACATACATACATACATACACTAACCCGGATTACTCCAGGCTCCACAAACCCAAAACTGGTTATGTAACCTATATACACATAAAACTATCTACACACACAGCAATGGGGTTGGCCCTCCATTGCACTTTAGCACAGTCTGACTAATACTTAGTTTCACTTAATTCAGTCCAGGAATGACTAAATAAAAAAAAAATGCCACCACGAAGGAAAATATAGAGAAAAAAAAGGTAAATCCCTGGCTCCAAGGGTGAAGTCTTTTCAATTAGAGTCCTCCACCTGCATTATATATTTCCCTTTAGTTGAAAACTTATAACCCTAATTAACTTGAAGGGTAAACCCCCTCTATGTCCCCTGGAAAAAGAGAGAGAGAGAGAGAGAGAGCCACACCTATTTATCTCCCATCAGAACATATCCCATATCCCACCAGTAATTTCATATAAACCACCTACGCTGGACACCAACTTATGGAATATTGCCTTTAGGCACTATTTAGCTTTAACTTAAGCCACTTAAATCTACGACACAAAATTATTTTTACTAATCGCAACCGGACAGACAGATCTATGTCTCAGTACAGCCAACCCGTAAAAGATAGATGGTCTCCAATATCGACCATCTTTTATCAAACAAACCCTTCTTGCCCTCTATGCACGTAACTCTCCTGATTTTACCCAGAGCCCATATAAGATCCCTCACCCAAAGTTTGTAAGTGTAACATTGATTATCTTTCCAATGTTTCAATATGAAAGATTTAACTGTTGCCGACATCAAAGATAGGTGATATTTGGGTGTAGATCCTGTTAAATGTGACATATCACCTAAGATACAAACTTCTGACCCTATAAACTCTGAGTAGTCTAACATGGGGTCCATTTTATGCTTAATTTCCACCCAGAGTGACCGTATTTTACAACAACTCCACATAACATGTAGGGCGTCATTTGTCTCAACCCCACATCTAAAGCAAAGATCTGTCTGTCTCAGCTGTCTATCACACAATTTCTTAGGGGTAAAATACATATTAGAGACAATGAAGTACTGCATGATTCTATACCTGGGTATAGGTATATATTTGATTCCTTTCCAAATAACATTCCAAGCTAGCTGTTGAGGGGCCATTGCACCATCCCAGTATATTATTTTAACTGGGGACTTCGGACTGAGATAGTCTAATAATACCTTATGTACTTTGGATAAAGAATTAGACAATAGATTTAGTGCAGAAAAATTTTCCTAGGTAAAAGGATTTGTTAGTGAACTCCCCCCAGGTCTTTCCCAACCTTCTCCAACATTATGACCCAGCTGTATTCTTTTAAAAAAAATGCATAGACTCGCATCTCCCCGGAAGAACAACCCTATTGTCTTGCATAACATCCCTTAATGCAAGGCCCTCTAACTGTGCTGCCCAACGTCTAGTAATGACTTTACCCCCAATCAATAAATTGGGATTTCCTAACACTGGCTGATCTAAAGACCTCATCTGTTCCTTTCTCTGAGAAGGTGAAAGAAACATCCACCAGACCTTTGCAGTTTTTTCAATTGGAGTCCCCGTTGCTTTACCAAAGTATTTTCCTGGATCGACAAAGAGCAATGCCTCCGGCTTTATGCCAAGTTCTTTTAACAACTGCCTCTCCATCTTAAGCCATATTGGTGTATATGATTCCTCCTCCTTCTCCTCCCTTGAACCCCAGCGACTCATAATACCCAATTGACTCGCTGCATAATAGAGGTATAAGTCAGGCAATTTCACCCCCCCCCCCCATCTTGCGGCAAATGTAGCACCTTGTGTTTTCTCCTGGGGGGCTTTGAATTCCATAGAAACTCAAAGAGTGTTCTTCTAATTTTAATTAACCAAATTTTGGGGATATTATACGGGGCTAAATAGACCAGATACAATACTCTTGCCATCAGATTCATTTTAATTAGGCCCAACCTAGCCTCAAAATTTAGAGGAGGCTTATTCCATCTAAGCATATCCCCATTTATTACCTCCAGCACCTTATTCAGATTCATCGCAGTACCATCCTCCCAACAAGCAGTAATCCATATTCCCAAAAATTTTAACTGGTCTCCAACCTAGTGTATTTGCATTGGAGCAAAGTCAGCTCTACACACATGGGGCGTCAGAGGAAGAATCTGTGTCTTAGTCAAGTTTAGCTTATAATTTGACACTTTAGAGAATTGGCTTATAAATTCAACTGTTCTGCGGAAACTTACCCCAGGATTAGCAAGTTGCAAAAGAATATCATCTGCATACACTGTGCATTTTAATTCCACCCGCAATCGAGATCTCCTTTATTGCTAACATCATTTTTAAGAGCAATTAATAATGGTTCCAAATATGTATTAAACAGTATTGGCGATGGGGGCATCCTTGCCTTGTTCCATTTCCCAACAAAAATTCTGAAGAAATATACCCATTACACATTACCCTGGCCATAGGAGCTGAGTATAAATTTCTGATTCCTCTAAGAAGGCCCTTTGGAAAACCCATCCTCTCCATGGTGGCAAACAGAAATGGATGAGAAACCCTATCAAAAGCCTTTTCGGCATCTAGAGATATCAAAGCTAAGGGTAATTGGGAGTCCGGGGCAAAACTAAGTATGTGATGTAATTTTCTTAGAGCATCATGTGCCCCCCTCCCTGGCATAAAACCCACCTGCTCAGGACTTATTAAATTTGGTGCAATATTCAGGATTCTATTGGCTAGAATCCTTGTAAGACTCTTAATATCCTGATTCATCAAAGATGTGGGTCTATAGCTACCCAATAAATCTCTAGGTTTAGGAACCAACATAATATAAGCCTGGCATAACGATGGGTGGGGCACCCCATCCTTCATTATACTGTTAAATATTTTAACAGGGGACATATAGTATGCAAATGCACTTGGTAAAATTTAGCCGTAAGGCCATCTGGCCAGAGGGTAATGCCGGAATCATCACTATTATCTCCTCTTCTCTAATCAATGCTGCTAATTCCTTAGCTTGATCTACTTCCAGGACCGGTAGAGAAATACCATCTAGAAATGTGTTAATTTCCTTTTCCCCAACCACTTGCTGTGACTGATGAATTTCTTTATAGTAGGACGCAAAGGCATCCACCATTTGTTGAGGGTCTGTAATAACAACCCCACCCTGTCGTATAACCGGGATTGTTCTACTAGCTTCCGACTCTTTGACCTTGGCTGCCAGCAAACGCCCAGGAACATCACCCTGCATCAAGTATTTAGCCTGAATTTTTTCAAGTCAAAATTCCACTTTGCTATAGGTAATGTCAGCCATTGCCTGTCGTAAGCTTTAGAGTTCAGCATCTATCTCCCCTGAAGTTCCCTCCTGTGGTGCCAGAGAGTCAATAGCCCCCAATAAAAATTCCTCCTTTGTTCTTCTCATACTATTTTGCCTTATGTCATAACCCCACGCTGTCCCTTAGTACAGTACCTTACATGTATGCCAAGCTAAACCCTTATTTTGTAATGTAGGTAATTGATTCTGTATAATATCCTGTAAAGCATCTTCCAATTTACTCTGGATTGTAGTATCTGCAAAAAGGAAGTCATTTAACCTTCACTTATAAGGTCGAGGGGGAATATTCTCTGAAGTTCCCAGATCAGCTGAATTTGGGAATGATCTGAAAAAATCCTGCACTGAGTAGATATCTCCTTGATCTCCCTAAGTGCTTCCCTATTGACCAAAAAAAAATCTATTCTGGAGTGACTCTTATGTGCAGTGGAATAAAATGTCATATTATTACCTCCAGCTGCATGGGTCCTTATAGGATCTGTTAATGCAGCAACCTTTAATAATCTGGACATAGCCACCTGAGCCACTGATAAGGGGCTTCTGGATGGCGGTATTTTATCCTCCCAATTATTTAGACAAAGATTTCAGTCCCCTGCCAGAATAAGAGGATGTGATGTTAACAAAGCAATATCCGCCTCTACTGAGGCCAAAAACTGAGGGTTAGGAGGTGTAGGGCCATATATAGATGCAATTGAAAACTCTTTACCCAGTATAGTACCTGAAAGTTATTTCCCCCTACTATCCTCTCTGACCATCACCTTTTCAATAATATATGGACAATTTTTCCCAATTAAAATTGCTACCTCACCTGAAGCTGTTTCTTTACCTGCTCCATATACCTGGTTCACCCAACTCCTCTATAACAGAGTTAATTCTTCCAATAACAAGTGAGTTTCTTGTACTGCAGCAATATGTGCCCCCATTTGCTTGCTTTGTCTCATGATTGCCATTCTTTTACGTCTACCCCTAAGACCTTTTACATTCTATGAGAGAATTTTTATACCAGACATTTCACATCACCATAGTAGATTCCCTGTCCAGCTATTATAACTATCTCTAGTTTAGCTTCTCTCTCCTGTGCAATAGCGTGCTCTCTCTCTTTCCAGATTCCCCACACCCCCAACCCCCGATCCCAAGATCACCCTCCTAAAGAAACACGGTTCATTGATGAGCCCTTTACAGTGTGCTCCCAAGCCCCACAAGTCCACCAGCATATCCCATACTACTCCATCCGTCTTTAACCCCCTACAATCAATTAGCTGCTCTAGCTTTCCCTTTCCCCTTTTGCATATAATTCCCCATAAGCATATCCTATCGGCTTAATTAATACCTAAATTAAACTTTTAAATCTTGCAAAGTTAACTTATACAATTACTTTTACAAGTCCCTCAGTCGGCCACTTGCCACAAAAGATCATGAGTTGCCCAACCAAAATATAACTAACTCCCAGCCCCTATATGAATACCAGGCAGTCCATAAAATGTACCCGACCCCTAAAGACTCTCATTATTCGCTTATGTAATTTCATTACGAGGCTATAGGGAATTTCTCCTTCACAAACAGAAACTCCTTTAACTGCCTATCAAAAGAAACTTTGAACATTCCTGATCCCCCTCAGTAGCTGCCACCTGGTATCCATCATCCCCATGCTCCCCAATGTCAAAGTCAAGTTCAGTTTTCGAGCGGTAAGCCCCTCCCCCCAAATTCAAAACACTCGCCCTGTTCAAAATAAATTCGCAGCATATGCTGCTAAAGGCAACAGATGAAACCTCCATTCGCAATCCACTTATCTCAGGTCCCCACAATGAGAGATTAAACAGAGCACTTCTCCCTCTTTCTGCAGGGACTCAAGTCGTAGTTTGAAAAAGAGTAGGTAACTCAAACCGGAGACCTTCCATTGCATCCCTAGCCGTCAAATATAATTTTTTCCCCTGTTTGAAGACGAACAGTCAAGGTTGCAGGGTATTGCATCCTAAATTTGATGCCCGCAAGATACAGCTTCTTCTTTATATCAGCATATTCCTTTTGTTTCTCCCTCACCGTGGGTGTCTGGTCTTGAAATAGCCACAGGGAAGCACCATTCCACTGCAGAGTTTTGTTCTGTCGAGCAGTCGCCAACACATGTGATTTCTCTTTATAATTTAAGAACCTCATGATTAACACCCTGGGTCTCACTCCCGTTGGGGGCATCTCTCTCTTAGAGCCCTATGCGCCCGCTCCAGATTATATGCATCTCCATATGGCGTGGGACCCAACAGTTTGAGCAGCAGTTCCTGCATAAAAGTAACACAGTCCGATCCCTCAGCCTTCTCCGGTAACCCTACAAGGATGAGATTATTTCTTCGACTTCTGGACTCCTGGTCATCCATTCGGTCCTCTAACTTTTTAATCTGTTTGCGGTGGAGACCTTCCGTTCTTGCGAAGAAACTCTCGCTTCCACATCTCCTATTCTGTGTGCCAACGACTGCAGCACTGGCTTCACTGTAGAAAAATCAGCAACCAGGCCTTGCAGTAACTGTTTTATTTCCGTTAGGTCATCTATGTTCTTGGTGTCCCCCCCCCTTCTTGTTCTCACTCTGTTTTGTCCATTTGCTCTTGTGGCTCTGGCGATTGCAATTTCAGCCGCTTAACTGCAGGCGCTCTCGCCACAAGGGACTCGTGAGCCTCACCCTCCATCTCGATACTTTAACAAGGCCTCGCACTGCCATCCGATTCACCACTTAGGTGGAGAGAAATTTCAGTTCTCTCCGTCCACAATATTTTACAGCCAAAAGTCACCCAGGAGCACTTCACCAATTAAAGCACCGAAATTGATCAACTGCAGCAATTCAAATGAGTTTTTATAGCTTTTTAAAGTAGTTAGGGCCTAGGAGCAACACCGCAGACGTCCTCTCATGCCAAGCTCATCACGTGACCCCCAGGGACAGTAAGATATTATTTTTTGCTAACTATTCATATGCCACCTGGATGAGACGAAAGGCATTTGAGGGAGTAGCTAAAGAGTTAAAAGAGGCTGGAATAGTTTACAGAATATCTTTTCCTGCTCACCTTCAGTTCACATTTATGGAAAAAAATGTACTCCTACACGGATGCCAAGGCAGCAGGGGAATTTACAGCTAAGCTCCTAATAGCACCTTCCTCTCTGGAAGAATCGGGTGGTCCAGATGAGGATAACTGAACAATCAGTATTGCCAAGTTTCACTGATGGTTAAAAGAAATAACTGGCTCTCGAAGCTTGTTTTGACTGGATTTGGGCTGCCTCTTTTCCTTTTGTAGGTTCAAACGGACCGTCTGAAGCTCTACCCTAAACACTTGACAGTTGCCGCTATGCCGGAATTGTAATAACTAATGTGAACTTTTATTACAGTATAAATGCAAGTGGATTGGGGTAGTGACTAGCGATTTTACTAATGTTCATAAGTTAAACACGAGTGAAGGAGGATCAACATATTTTAATATTGGTGGGCCTGCCGTCTAAGAAAAGTGTAAAGTGGATGTTGAGTTTTGTTTTGTTAGTACTGTTTGTTCTAGTCGACAGGCTTCGAATTTGAGCATGTTGGGGACAAAATGGCAGCGGTCACATAGTGAAGGATCACCCTCGTGGAGACAACTAAAAATATAGAGGGCTGGCACAATGGAGTTCTGGGCAGCGAGAGTGGCTACAGTTAATTGACAGTGATTAAACATAATTTTGCTTTTGTTTGTCCCTTTCTTTTTATATATAAAATTTTGAAGCCTAGGACTTGCAGAATGACATTGTTTATCCGTTCTTGTCTGGATGTATGAATGCCTGTACGCCTGAGTCATAACAGGTATAGGTATTTAAAAGAGATATTGCTTGATAGCTTAAAGTTTAAATGTTTTTCATGTTGTTGCTGAGATTAACTTTCCTGAATTGTAGGATGATGTAAGTTTGAGACTTGTGTGCCATCTTTGGTGCACAAATAGTTTTAATATAATTGGGAATCTGATTATGATAAGCCTAAGGCTTATTCGTCCCCCCTTCGGAATTTACTCAGTGCCTCTAGCGACTCTACTGCCTCTACTGACCCTAGCCCCTCCTAGGTGTTAGTTCTCACACCTTTCTCCCTTCCCCTACTCTCTCCCCCTTTTTCCCTAGCCATCACACCCCCCTTGCAGGGTTCTCAGCATCCTGAAGGGGTCCTATAGTGCCTAGGCTTGCCACCTTTTCTTCCCCATCTACCTATCCTTAGCCTTCCAGGTCCCCTTTCAGGGTCCCCAGCATCATGGAGGGTTCTTTGGATCAGACATCATTCCCTCCCAGGTGTTATTTCTTATTCCCTCCCTCCCTCTCACTATCCCTCTATAATTACAATGCCTAACCGCAAGAGGGTTTACAATCGGCTGAACTTCCTGCCCCCTTGCAGGGTTCATCGCATCCTAAAGGGTTCTCTTTTTGGATCAGGCCTTATTTGCCCTCCTAGTTGCTTGGTCACACTTAGTCCCTCTCTGATCCCTACTCCAGTCCCCTGTTCCCTTGCAGGGTTCCCCGCATCCTGAAGGAGTCTTTCTGGGACACAACTCTGCCCTATCTGTCATCTCATCCTCTCTCTCTCTCTCTCCTTCACCCCTTATTTCACGATAGCACTTGTTACCATTGCACTTATTAATTGTACTCACAAATTACATATGTATAAAACACTGTTTGTAACAGCTGCCTTAATTAATTGTATGCTATGTTGATCTTCGTAACTTGAATGTAAAATGACTCATCCCTATTGTACCCCTTCCCCCAGGTCGCACCAGCAGATGAACAACCTGTTGCTCAGTGTGCCTTCCTGGTGAAACATTTTAATAAATAAAGAATAAGGGCTCTAGTGTTGCCAGAGGAGTTTCTCTAAAATATAGTGAGTATATAAAGCTGGCCCACCGGCACAGCGGTAGCGCTGACGCTTGTGACGCCAGCGACCGGGGTTCGGGGACGAGCCTGGGAAGCTGGAGGGCCGGTTGGGGGGAGAAGGCTTGAGCATCCCAGGGACTGCTCACCTTCTCTGGGAGGGAGGGAGGACCAAGGCTCGGTGCTTGACTGACCCGAGGTACTGCAAGCCCAGCCAGCAGTAAGGGAGACGTGTGGTGGCCGTTGGTGCTTTATGCCTTGTCATCAGGGCGCACGCCACATGGAAGAAAATCAAGAAAATGGCCGGCGGCACCTCTGATAGACTGAGCACCAGCCCCGATCCCCAATGCCTCCTGCCTGCCTCACGGAACTGGCATGCCGACGAAATCTGGAAGTACAGGGTGTATGGGCCCCACCTCGACCAGGCCTGGGGGTTAGAATCAAGGCTTTGTGGGGGATGGACCACTCCAAGGTCAGGTAGGAGAGCAGGGACTGAAGGCAGATGGCGACTCCCGAAGAGTGGAGTGCCACGGGCCTGGAGGAGTATAAAGAGATAGTTAAAAAAATATGTATATAGTGAGTATATTCCTTAAAGAGCACTAGCTGTAATAAGATCATATCTTTGTGTTTTTTTCTAGGCAGAGTTTTCTGTGGAGATTTCCCCCTACAGAGGATTAAATAGAAATGTGTATCATTATTTGCTGTATTAATGTATTAGTGCTATGCACTATGTAATGCAGTTTCCTGACTGCATTTATGGTATGTACTCGCTATAAAATACAATAAAAATAAAATAAAAATGACATCAATCCCAGCTCATAATTAACCTGTAATATTACTGGACTTAACAGCATGGTGAAATCGAGTAAAATGTTCCAACAGTTGCGTAAAGAACAATTGGACATGATTTTTCTGCAGGAAACCCACCTCTCCTCCACAGAACACATTAAGCTAGCCAGGCGGAGTTCACACAAGGGGGATGCTTTAACATATACATCGGTCAAGTAACATGGAATGGCTACCTTACTGCCAGCAATTACAGTTTTTAATTGCATGCTGGAGTATGTTGACCCATCTGGCTACTATGTAATTTTAGCGGGTCGGTTGTTTTCAGCAGAGGTCACCTTGGCAAATGTCTGCTTCCTCCTTGAATAGCTCTGTAGTAATTTTTCAGAAATATAATAACAACTTAATGGGACTCCTTAATGGGCAGTGGATATTGGTGGGGGATTTCAATCTCACTCTCTTCTCGGATATAGATGCCTTGAAGCATAGTTGATATAGGGTGACCGTGGCTCAAAAATATGTGCAAAAAATGCTACCACACTTAGGATTGGTGGACATCTGGAGGCAATTTTTCCCATCTGATAGAACTTATACTATTCTCCCAGTCGTGACTGCTATTCTTGCTTTGACTATTTTATTGTATCCTATGAGCTTTTTAATCTAATTGAAGTTCTAGGAGTGTGGATATGTTCATCCACACTTCTTGGCATGTCCCCTTCCACTTTAAATCTTGCCGGACGTCTTCAAGCTGGCTCCTCCCACCTGTCTGGGTGGTATATACCTCGGCTGCGCCCCATGATGCCAGATCTTCCTTTCCGCTGGAAGATACAGGTTCCCTCGTGCTCTCAGCATATTGTAGGCCCTGGATTCTAACCGTCGTTTTTTACCTAAAATTAAACTCGTTCAAGTTAGTGATCGCACTTTCATTGCGTCTACCATGGTGGAAAAATCTTCCCCCGGATTTCACTGTTGTGTCTGCGGCCAGAAGATGGCACACAGTGATCCTCACCTCACGTGTGTCTACTGCCTAGGTGTCGGCCATGACACCTCATTGTATGGTTTTTGCCTGGCTTTCCATCCCAACATCCTGGACGACCGCAAGGCACGCTTGAAGCTGGGGAGACCGGAGAAAAGGAACCCACCAGTGAAATCGAAGGAGGCGAGGTGGGCGGTTTCTGTGGCTGCAGGATCCGCAGAACAGCTGGAACAGATGAAGGCATTCGAGGAGGAAGCAGCTCACACTTCGGCCAGTCGAAGCTTCTTTGTTCCTCTGAACCTTGGGTCCACCTTTTCGGGCTCCTTCAAGGAGTTGTGCCAGTCTCTAACCACTCGGGGTGAGGCACCCTCGGGCTCGCGCTCTCGGAAGAGAGAGAGAGAGAGAAGGACCCCATGTCTTCATCTCGGCGAAGATGTTCCTGGGACTGAGAGAGGTCCGAGTCCCAGGAACATGCGGTCTTGACTTCAGTCGAGATTGCATCCTCAGCTGCCGGCTTCATGGATCTTCGGTCTGGCCAGGGGACCGAGGAAGTGGCCGACGAGGTCGAAATTATCCTCAACCCGATAGATCCTTTTTCGCCGTCCATGGCCGACCACTCATTGGAAAGGATTCCAGTCCTTGTATTCCCTGATGAGGAGACCCAACCCGCTGGCATCCCCATCAAGGACCTGGTTCCGGACCCTCTGTTTTCACCGACCCCGGTGTCTCCTGATCGACCGAGTCGGCCTCCCCGATCTTGGTCGAGGTCCAGAACCCTCTCGTCTGAACGACCAAGAAAGAGCCATAAGCGCTCTAAGAAGAGGCATTGCCACAGGTTCTCATCCTCCTCTGCCTGGGACTTTCTGTGCAATCTGGGGTACATGGCGACGTGCACCTCAGTGGTCCGTTGGACCCAGTGGCACATGTGCCCCCTCCAGTGGGAGCTGGCCACCCAGTGGACTCAGCAATATGGTCACTTCGACCAGCTGATCACTGTAACTCAGAAGATGTGGGATGCCCTCCAATGGTGGACCGCCCCAGACCGGTTACAGGAAGGGATGACGTTTGTCTGCCCTGAGCTGACGGTCGTCCTTATGACTGATGCCTCTCTCATTGGCTGGGGAGCCCACATGGGGGACAACAGGGCCCATGGGTTCTGGACCCCCGAGGAGTTCCGATGCCACATCAACCTGTTGGAGCTCAGAGCAGTCAGACTAGCATTGTCAGCTTTCGCTCCTCAGTTCCGGGTCAAGTGGTTCAAGTCCAGATGGACAATACCATGACCATGTACTACCTTAACAAACAGGGCGGCATGCACTCCCGTCTGCTGTGCAAGGAGGCGCTCCGCATCTGGACCCTCGTGAGCCAGTTGGAGGCAGATCTCCTAGCCATCCATGTGGCAGGAGCCTCGAACCAGCAGGCGGATGCTCTCAGCCGCATAGGCCAGACATCCCATGAGTGGTCTCTCCATCCAGAGGTAACTTACAGCCTTTTCTCCCATTGGGGCAAACTGCTGGTGGGCCTGTTTGCCTCCAGGGAAAACACCAAGCTGAGGCTGTTTCATGCCTCCCCCCCCCCCAAGCAGGGCTCGCCGCAGGGGGATGCCTTCTCGAGGCCGTGGACCCCAGGCCTACTCTACACCTTCCCTCCATTTCCCTTGATCCACAAGGTGTTACTCAATGTGAGGAGGGACAAGGCACATGTGATTCTGGTAGCCCCAGACTGGCCGTGCCAGTTCTGGTACCCAGATCTGCTCAGCCTCAGCTGTAGGCCGCCAGTGTGGCTTTGTACATGCCCAGACCTGATATCTCTGAACCAGGGGAAGGTATTCAATCTGGACCTTCAATCCCTGCACCTCACAGCCTTGTAGCTGAGTGGCTAGAGTTCCAGGCTTTGGGTCTTTCTGAAGATGTCTACACCGTGGTGGAGGCATCCAGAAAGGAATCGACCAGGAAATGTTATGCCTTCAAATGTAAACGTTTTTCCATTTTGTGTCAGAGTAAGGTTCTGGAGCCCTTATCTTGTTTTGTGGCTGACATTCTCGACTACCTTTGGTCCCTCTCCAAAGGGGGTCTACGATCATCGACCCTTAGGGTGCACCTGGCAGCCATTTCTGCTTACTGGTGCGGGCCGGTCAATGACATTGGCTAGGAGATGTGGTCGGGCACTTTTTCAAAGGCCTGATACATATCCTCCGTGCATGAACTCCGCCTCCGTGGGATCTGTTGCTGGTTTTGGTAAAGCTCATGGGCAAGCCATTCGAACCCGTGCACAAATGTGAGCTTTCACGCTTGTCATGGAAGACAACCTTCTTGGTGGCTATCACGTCTGCCAGAAGGACAGAAGCTCCAGGCGCTTTCAGTGGATTCCTCTTATCTGGTCTTTCACAAAGAGTAAGTTATCCTGTGCCTCTACATGAAATTCCTTCCGAAGGTGGTGTCGGAGTTTCACCTTAACCAGGTGTTGACTCTTCTGGTTTACTACCCTGATTACACCTCGGATGCCGAGTACAGGCTCCATACCTTGGACCTGAGACGTGCTCTCTCCTACTACAAGGAGATGACGGCAGAAATTCATGGAGACATTCGCCAGCTGTTTGTCACCTATGCTGAAGCTGCTTCTGGCAGACCTGCAGCCAAGCGGACCATAGTAAGATGGATTACGTTACGCATAGGTCTGTGCTATGAGTTGGGGATCAAGGAGCCTCCCACAGGGATAAGAGCTCATTCTACCCATCATACTGCTGCTTCAGTGGCTGCTTCCAGGGACATCCCTATCCAGGAAATCTGCCGGGCTGCTACCTGGAAGTCAGCAAACACCTTCATTACCCACTACCACATCGACCTTGAGTCACGCCGGGATGCTGGTTTTGGGGCCTCGGTTCTTCAGTCTTTATTTCCTAAGTAGAGGGTGTGCTCCTTGCCTCCTCCCTTGGAGAACTGCTTGAGTCTGCCAAGAAGTGTGGATGAACAACATATCCACGCTCGTAGAAGAACAGGTTACTCACCTGTAACAGTAGGTCTAGGAGTGGTATATGTTGTTCATCCACACACACACACCCGAACTCCCTGGCTTCGGGCGCACAACCTTGCTTCCAGCGGGCTAAGATCTGGCGTCATGGGGCAGAGCTGATGTAGATACCACCCAGGTGAGTGGGAGGAGCCAGCTTAAAGACTTCCAGCAAGATTTAAAGTGGAAGGGAACATGCCAAGAAGTGTGGATAAACAACATATACCACTCCTAGAACTACTGTTACAGGTGAGCAACCTGTTCATATGTCCTATGGGCCCAGGCTGCTATCGGACCACAGCTGGCGTTTACTTAAAATAGATCTGGGTAAACCCATGAAAAGTACCTTTTGGAGATCTTGCATGTCATTCTTACAGGACACAGAGTTCATCTCTTCCATCACAGAACAAATACAGCAAACCATGAAAGAAAATGACACAAGGGAAGTGAGTGACCCTGTAGTCTGAGATACTGACAAGGCATGGTGAGAGGGGCCATAATCTTCTGTTCTGCCTGGAAAAAAGTAGCAATCAGCCACCCAGATATAAGTCCTTATGGGCACCTTAGCCACACTACAAAGGCTCAGTACTCAGGGGAACCGGCAATTGTAGTCCAGATTGCAAAAACATAGGTTGAAATATAACAACTTCAGCAAAAGAAGGTTGAGCTTTCCTGCACAATCTTTCTATGAGGGCAGTGCACAAGGGGCCTGCCTGTTAGTCTTCAGGCTCAGGGCAAAAAGGAAAAGCCCTTGCATTCTACAACTGCTGTCCATCTGGCAAGGTAGAACACTAGGGGGATAAAGTTATGCAGATTCTGTGGGATTTTTATCACCATCTCTGTACAGCAGATTGCTCAACCTTCATAGAAACCATACAGAGGTTTCTACAATCCACCCCCCCGCACCTTGCAGAGCCACAGGAACAGAAACTGTCCTACAGCCCATAATGGCTGAAGAGATTCAACTAGTTACAGGTTTGTCTAAAACACAAAAATGCGCAGGCCCAGAAGGGTTTCTGATTGAATTTTACAAAACTTTCTCAGAATACCTCACCCCTCTAACTACTGAGGGCATTTTGAGCTATACAGGAAGGTAACCCCCCCTCCAAGCTGGACTGGAACAGCCTTTTCTGCCATATTAAAACTAAGCAAGGACCAACGCAATCCAGTCTCCTACAGGCCAGTTTCCATCTTAAACATGGATTATGAACGCCATATGGCCATCTGGGCCCATAGCCTTGACAAGTTCCTCCCCGTAGTTATTCAGTCTGACCAAACTGGGTTCATATGCCAGCATCAAACCGTGGACAACATTAGTCACACATTTCTCCTGTTGGATTATACAAACCATCACTCCCTCCCTTTTGTCCGTTCTCAGCCTAGATGCTTAGAAGACCTTTGACAGAGTCTCCTGGCCCTTTTTTTGGGAGACCCTGTCCACCTTCCAGTCCCCCCCCTCCCGCCGCAGTTCCTAGATTGGCTGTGTTCCATTTACTCAACTGCGCTGGCATATGTTAAGGTAAATGGATCTTGCAGCAAGGGAGCCTGGCAGGGATGCCCCCTCTCCCCCCCTTTTGTTCACGCTGTATATCGAACCACTGGCTCAGGCCATACATGGGGTGGAGGGGTTCCCTCTGGGAGGTAGGGAGTTCAAGCTCTCCCTGTATGCAGATGATGTTCTGCTTACCTTGCTTTCCCCAGAAACATCTATACCCCAGGCTTGGGAGGTGATATTGCAGTGGAGTGATGTCTCCAGCTTCTGCCTGAAACTAGAGAAGATAGAACTGCTACAGTTGTTATACTTCCTCTCCACAGCTGAAACATAGAAACATAGACTTTGACGGCAGATAAGGACCGCTTGGCCCACCTAGTCTTCCCATTTCCCTACCTAGAGGATAAGTTACAGATCCTATTTAACCAACAGCCTATTTCTTCCTACCTCCCACCAAAAATTGTCTTATGTCTGTCCCATGCATTCTTGAATTCTCCCACAGTTTTAGACCCCACAACCTCTTCAGGAAGGCTGTTCCATGCGTCCACCACCCTCTCTGTGAAAATATACTTCCTCACATTGCCCCTGAGCCGTCCCCCCTCTATCTTCAGATTGTGTCCCCTTGTTCTTGCACATCTCTTTTTGTGAAAGATGCTACCCTCTTGGACTTTGTTGATTCCACTGAGGTACTTAAACGTTTCTATCATGTCCCTCCTCTCCCTCCTTTCCTCAAGGGTATACATATTAAGGTCCTTTAGTCTCTCCTCGTATGGCTTCTGTTGCAGACCCTGCACCATTTTAGTTGCCCTCCTCTGAACTGCCTCTATCCTGTCTATATCGTTTCGGAGATGGGGTCTCCAGAACTGGACAAAGTAATCCAGATGGGGTCTCACCAACTGTCTGTACAGGGGGATAATAACTTCCTGTTTTCTGCTGGTGATACCTCTCCCTGTACATCCCAGTATCCCCCCAGCCCTCCCTACCGCCTTCTCACATTGCTTGCCAACCTTAAGGTCATCTGTTATGATTACCCCTAGGTCCCTTTCCATTTTTGTTGTTGTTACTACCCCCGTTATGTAATCTTCCCTGGTTTTTGTTTCCCAGGTGCATTACTTTGCACTTCTTTGCATTGAATCCAAACTGCCATACTTTTGACCATTCCTCCAACCTTGCCAAGTCCCTTCTCATCCTTTTCACGCCTCCTTGTGTATTAGCCCTGTTGCAGATCTTTGTGTCATCTGCAAAGAGGCATACTTTTCCTTCCAGTCCCTCTGCAATGTCACTTATAAAGACATTAAAAAGGACAGGACCCAGTACTGAACCCTGCGGTACCCCACTAGTAACCCCTCCTTTCTTCAGAGTGGACTCCATTTACAATTACCTTCTGTGTCCTGTTGTTCAGCCAATGTTTTACCCAGGCTACCACCCTGGGACCCACTCCCAGGCTGGTTAATTTGACTACTAATCTTTTGTGTGGGACTGTATCAAATGCCTTGCTAAAGTCTAGGTAGGTCATGTCCACAGCCCCTCCCTGGTCTACTACTTTGGTCACCCAGTCAAAGAAATCAATTAGATTCGTCTGACATGACCTTCCCACTGTGAACCCATGCTGCCTTGGGTCCTGTGCCCTACTGGCCTCTAGGTACTCAACAATTCTTTCCTTCAGAAGTGATTCCATCACTTTCTCTACCACAGTGGTCAAACTGACAGGTCTGTAGTTTTCATGCCTCTGTCTTGGTCCCACTTTTGTGAAGGGGAATCACTTCCACCTTCTTCCAGTCCTCGGGTACCACACCATCCTCCCATGATTTGTTAAAAAGAGTAGTCAGTGGTGTCACTAGTTCTCTGCTTAATTCTTTTAGAATTCTGGGGTGAATTCCATCTGGACCCATTGCTTTGTCCACCATCAGTTTTAGGAGTTCTTTCAGAACCCTTTCTTCTGTGAAAGGACTGGGATCGACCCCCCTCTCCAGAGTGCTTCTGTTAATTGGATTAGGCACCTACCCCACTTCCTCTTTTGTGAATACTGAACAGAAGTATTCATTCAGTATACCTGCTTTTTCACTGTCACTCTCTGCCCACCCACCATCCATTCTATTCAGCCTCACTATCCCTCCCTTTGTCTTTCTACGCTCCCTGATATACCTATAAAAGGTTTTATCCCCCTTCTTAACTGAGTTAGCTATCTTTTCCTCAGTTTGTGCCTTTGCTATTCTGACTACCCTCCTGCTTCCTTCTGCCTTAATTGGTACAGTTCTCTGTCCTGCTCCTTCTGTGTTTTCATACTTCCTAAATGCTATCTTTTTCTCCCTAACCTTCACCGCCACCTCTTTTGAGAACCATAGTGTCTTTTTCTTTTGTTTTGATTTGTTTATTTGCTTCACACAAAGACTTGTTGCCTCTGTGATGGCAGTTTTGATATTTCCCCATTGTTGCTCCACCCCTCCTTCTAGCCTGTTTGCTAGTGCTTTTCTAAGGCACTCTCCCATCTTGCCAAAGTCAGCCCTCCTGAAGTCTAGAACCCTCACTTTTGTATGGCTTGACTCTGTACCTAAGTTTATCGTGAACCACACTGTTTGGTGGTCACTTGTTCCCAAATGGCTACCCACTTATAGATCTGAGATCCTCTCACTGTCCCCATTTGAGAGTACGAGGTCTAAGATTGCTCCCTCACGAGTAGGTTCCAAAACTAGCTGTCTGAGGCATGCCACCTGAAGGGCATAAGAATGGCCCTGCTTTTGGATGTGGCTGCCGCAAAGGTGCTCCAGTTAACATCTGGTATATTAAGGTCCCCATCAACAGTATCTCCCCTTTCTCTGCCATCCTAAGTATGCCTTCTATCATGTTTTTGTCCATTCCTTCCCCCTGACATGGGGGTCTGTATACAACCCCTGTGCGGATTGTGGTGCCATTTCCAGTCTCTAAGGTGAGCCACAGTGCCTCCTCTCCTCCCTGTTTACTCTTTTGTTCGGTTGCTTTTATCCGTTCCCTTACCTAGAGAGCTACTCTCCCCCCTTCTGCCCTCCCTGTCTCTCCTGTAGGTTGTGTACCCTGGTATGTTAACATCCCAGACATGGTTCTCTGTGTACCATGTTTCTGTGACTGCTACAATATCCAGGCATCCCTCTTCCATCGAGGCCACCAGTTCAGGGAGCTTGTTGCCCAGACTGTAGGCATTGGTACTCATTACTCTCCATTTCTTGATGGCCTTACCTCTTTTTGCCCCATCCCTGTCCTTATTACATTTGTCACTTTCTCCATTTACCCCAGCGCTTCTCCCTATCGACATCTCTATGTTGGTGTCTACCTCACTTAGTACCCTGATATTTTAGAGGGGGCTACGATTTCCCTGCTCCTTTCCAGTGCCTTCCCCCTTGGCTAGTTTAAATGCTTGTCAATTAAGTATTTAAACCTATGATCCTGGTTCCCCTCCTGGACAGATGCAGACCATCATGCCAGTATAGGCCTGCATTCCTCCAGGTGGACCCCCAGTCCCCAATGAAGCCAATTCCCTGAGCTCCACACCAGTTTTTCAACCACTGATTGAATCCCATGGTGTGGAGCACCCTAGCCTCACCCATGCCATAGACAGGCAGCACCTCCGAGAAGGTTACCGTGTGTGCTATTTGTCTAAGGCCCCTCCCCATCTCTACAAACGCTTCTTGCACTGTTCTGATCCCTTTCTTAGCCAGGTCATTTGTCCCTAGGTGGACAGTGACATCCAGCTCCCTCCCCTGTGCAGCTGCTCCTGCGATCCTGAGGATTCGCTCCCTGTCCCTCAAAGCCATTGCACCAGGTAGGCACCTTACCTCCCTCTCCCTTTCCTCCCCCAGTTCTACCTTCCTAACAATGGAGTCCCCCACCAGGAGTTGTTTCCTTCCCCTGTGGGGTCTCATACCACCCTCCTATGGGTCTCCTTTGTGGAGGTTCCCAGCATCCTCCTTGGTCTCCATTGTGGGTGCCTCCATAGAGGAACCACACTTTTCCAGAATGGCAAAGAAATTGTGGAGAGGTACAACTGGAGGGATGCGCCTCTGTTCCACCACCCTCAGCCTCCCTGAGCCCACTGTGGTCCAACCACTCCTCTTTCTTGGCAACCTCTGAGGCAATGGCAGTGACCCTGGTGGTCCCTGGGTGGGAGAGGAGGTCCCACAAATCCTGGCCAACTCAGCCTGGAGATGAGCAACCTCCTCCCTCAGCCCAGAGAGGTGCCTGCAGATGGGACAACACTGCATCCTCCAGAACATCTCCCAGAAGACTGCTGCTCCACAGCCACTGCACTGCACCACTCCCAACGTGTCTTTTTTCTGGCCCCCTAACTGTTATTTGGAATACTTACTCTTTCCTCTGTTTGTTTAATTCTTTTTTTTTCTCTTCTCTCCCTACTTACTTACTTACTGTCTCTGCACCCTTTTAGCTCCTTATCTTCCTGTTCTGAGACAAGAAGTTCCTATATTTCTCAGTAGTCTCCTTACTTGCTCAGAGTCAGACCTCCAGCAGCTAGGGGGAGACGGAGAGCTACTCTTGCCCTTCTAGGATGGCGAATCTTTGGTGGCTCTGTGATCACTCACTCCCTGCTCCCAAACAGGAAGTTCCTGTTGTCAGTTAAATCCTGTGCCTATAAAAGTAGAACTGGTTTAGGGTAGGGGGTGGAGGAGAGGGAAGGAGGGCAATATAGTCCCAGTAGAGAAGTTTAGTTATACCAGTAGTGCCTTCCTCCTGGTTTTCTGTCTGCTTTGTGGCAGAAGCTATCTAGGGCAGTGTTTATATCTGGTCTTAACTTGGCTCCTGCTAGCTAAGCCACTCCCCCTACTTTGCAAATCTTTCTACACTTAGTTAATTTCACAGATAACAATTCCCTTCTGACACCTGTGACAAACACCTAGATAAGTACACAGATAACAATTTACTTCAACTACCTCTTGACAAACACACTAACTCCTTTTTACCCTAAATTGAAGGCCCCAGTACAAGAGATCTAATTCTTAGCCCCAGTAGAGAAGTTTTAGTTATACCAGTAGCTCCTTCCTCCTGGTTTTCTGTCTGCTTTGTGCTGTCTGCTGAAATGGAAGTCTCCTTTGAGATGGAACAGAACAGAGGTCAAATACCTATATATACATACATGCCTAAGGATCTTTTTTATTTATTTTATTTATTTGAAGATATTGGATTTCAGCCATTGAGTCAGGGACTCATATACAAAGGCTCCATGTCTGAGTACAATACAGGTCAATAGCAATCAGTGTACAGTATAACAGTAGGGGTAGGAGAGAAACAACAACAGGGTATGAACAGTACAGACAGTCCTATACAGTTGGGTAGCTATATAATCCTTGAGAGAAGTTTGTGCGTGTCAGCGAGCAGTATAAGCAATGAGACTGTAATACTTAAGCGCTGCAGATGGCGCAAGCAGTCGGAATACCAACATTGTCAGAAACATAGTCAGTACAATAATAACAGTGGAAATAAAGAGAACTTAGCCTAGAATTCTCGCCGTTTGTAGGCAGTTTCCCTTATTAGCCGGAGCATTGGCAGTGACGGGATCATCTTGATAATATGGAGCTTCTCAACTACAAGCTGCTAACCCAATAAATCATCCAGGATCTTGAGGGTTGTCGGTCTCTCCCACAGAGTTTGTTTTCCAGAATTGATTCTGTCAGGATGGTGATACTCCCCAAAATTTTATATTTCTTACAAACACTCCTGCTTCTTCCTCCCAGCTTTACTTTGTAGAATGGAATAAATTGATTTCCTGCTATATTTGAAGTGGACATAGACCCAGAATTAGATACGGAATATTACATCTCCCTAAGGATAGGGGAGGGCTTAACCTCCCTAATCACTAAGTACATACCTCAGCAGCACAATAACGAATTGTATGCTGCTGGCTATCTCAATCATGCAATTCCACATGGAAGCATGTTAAGTTTCATCTCAATGATTTATTTGATAGTGCCAGATATTTATTCTTTCACCCCACCAGATGTTGACCTTAGTCATTTTACAACCTACACTGCTTTTTTGTAATTTAAATTTTATTGAGTTAGCAATTATGTATTACAGCAGATACATCGCAAACAGCATCATAAATCCCTTATGAACATCTTGTATTGGGTAACATCTTGCAGTAATACAGCTGGCCATTATATTAATTTACCCCTCAGAAAAAATCAAAAAACTATTTGAATATAAGCCCAGATGAAAATCATTATACTTACATACCTTTATCCAGCACAATGTTCTCAGGCTGCTGGTGCTGAGTGTCCAGAATTATAGAATATAACCTCACATCAGTGAATAATGTATAAATAATCAAGGAACAAATAAATAGTTTATTAATATCATGTATTGAACCCAACCTGGCCATTTAGTCAGGCATTGTGGTTGTCTGCCATGGAGAGAGGCCATAATCCACTACACTTAGTGTATCTCCTGGAGAATTTGGCACCGTACGTCCACTGCGGAAGGATGCCTAACCATCCAGAGCCTTGTGATAGCCTTTTTAGCTGCTACAGTATATAAATGTGCCATCGATCGAGGAGGCACCTACACACCAGGGGAGGGAATTGATAGGATGTCCATGGACAATGAAATGAGACCAGGTGGAAAAGACAAAAGCTAGAGTTGACCAGAGATGTCTTTCTAAAAGAGGATGAGAATGGGAGAAGACAAAAAAATATGGGTTTGGTTGGCTGGGGAATGACCACATTTTCTCCAACAAGAACCATATTGCTGGGGCAAAATGTTTCGTCAATCTGGCTGGGGTACAAAAATATCTGTTGCTACACTTCCATGCAAAATCCTTCCAAATTATAAAAGTGACTTAAACTGAAGGGAGGGAGTGCTTCAAACATGTAGAATATGACACTGAAGTAGTAAGATCCTGGTTCCTGGCATCTAGTACAGATTATGTTGAAGCCCTCAGGAGATCTTGGAGATCCCTATATGTATTACCAGTCAGGTGTAAACAGGTCTCTCTGTGGATAGCTCCTATGAATAATCGTAGAAGCAAAGGTGCAGGGTCTGGAAATCTGTTCTACTTGTCTCTTTATGAAGGAAATTGGTTCTGACTTTGAGATATCTGAAATGTTCCTGTTCCATCAGGCTATACTGGGATTGCAACTTTTCAAAAGGAGTACTGCTTTGTGTCTACAAATCGGGGGGGGGGAGTTAATCCCAAACGCCATCGCCAAAATATATGGTCGGTTTGAATGGGAAGAAGAGTTGTGTCTGCAGCCAGGACTCTACAAAAATAAAATACTTGTGAAAGAGCAGGGAGACTGCAGAGTCAATACCACTCTCTCGGAGTTTTGGCTGTAAAGTTTGAGAAGTCTGACAGGTATGGAGCATTTCCTAGACTAGAAAATAGCAACCTGCCAAAATCGTACTTGCTGTAAATTACAAATTCCATTTATTTCCAAGGGGGTTGTAGATATTAGTTTAACTGTATGTATACAGTCCTAAGGTGAGCAGCCCTTGTGTAATTTAACAAATTGGGGTAGTTAACCCCTCCTGCTGACATGGGGAGATGTAGAAGAGAAAAGCAATTCTGGGGCGTTGACCACCCTAAATAAAGCAGGAGATCAATTTACAGTATTCCAGGAATTAAGACGATGTAGCTGACTCCATCTAGCACAGTCCTGTGTGAGGAAGAGAGTCAGGGGTTCATAATTGAGAAGTTCCAGATTAGGAAGGTGCATGGAGATCTGGATCCCTAAATATTTCATTGTAGTGCGTCTCTGTTTAAGTGGGAAGTTTCGACAGAGTCTTGAGAAGGAGCTACAGTGTCATACCAAAATGTATGCTTTGCGGAGATTAAGGGAGAAATTGGATAGTGAGCCAAAGGCTTGGAGTACTGACCATGCCGCTGGGATGGAACCCTTTCAGGTTCGAGAAGAGTTAACAGAATATGATCTGCATACAGTGTGATTTTATAGTGAAAGCCACCTAATAGGATCCCCTCCACCTCTGGGGTAAGTCTGATGGCTGTCGCCAAAGGCTCAATGTTTATGGCGCATAATGAACGTGACAATGGATAAACCTGTTGCATGCCTCTCTGCAAAGTGAAAGAAGTGGCCAGGGAGTCATTAAGTTTTGCATATGCCTGTTGGAATTGGGGCAATAAGGAATTCCTGCTGAGCCTCAGTCAGTGACAGAAGAGGAAAGCCGGAAAATAAATCCTGTATCCGAGAAAGAGAAGGACATGATGTGTCACTGTAAAGGGTCTGATGATAACCCAAAAATAGGTGTAACATACCTTGTGAATCGTGGACCATTTGGCTGGTGTCAGGGGCCTTAATCTGAAGGATATGGGCAGCTTTTTTCTGTGCTCATAATCTACAGACTAAAAGCATGGAGCCTCTGGCACCACACTCATAATAGAATGTCTGAGATAGGACAAAGCTTGATGTACCTTGAGGTCCATAATTTTTTCAGTTCCACCTTGAACCTACACAGCTTTTACTCTGAGGCAGTTAAAACTTTTTCTAAGAAGCCTTGCCCATGCAGATGTCCTTCCGCATTGTAGGCTCTTGGAGAAAGATTCCAGCTTTCAACTGCTTCAGATAGTTATAGCCTTTCGCAGATGGTGCCAACTTGGCCTGAACTGCTTATTACAATTTATGTATGAACAAGGCATACATCTCTTTCAGCATTTACAAGGTACAATGGATTAACTGGGTGAGAACACTGTCATTATCTCCAGCTTAGAACATATCTTCTGCACGCCCGGAGAGAACTCCTCCCAAGCTCCCAGATCCAGCACTGCTGTTATTTCACATCTTTATGGCCGTCTTAAAAGGAGAGGTTTGGCATTATTTGATGGGCCATCTCTATAAAGGTAAGAAGAAACTGTGGTCCATTACCATAAACCACATTTTGACACAATGAAACCAGGAACTTCAGATGTTATACTCTAGGGAGTCTTGGACAGTGTTCTCCCTTAAGGCAGTAAAGGTAACGTTGTTGATATGTTGGTGAGAATTTTCCTGGAAGCACAGATCCTGGTACTTCCGCACCACTAAGATCCAGGCTGAATTTATGGTATAGACCTATAGCCACTGCTGGAGGCAGTGTGGTACTGCGGAGGAAGATCATGCCCTTATCTTCTGGTCCTGCCCTGCCCGCAGCTCAGTGACTGTCACAACCTGGAACAACACTTGCATGAGTTGTCCTTGGATCCCGCATTGATATCTCCCTCAGTGCTTCTGCTTTCAATCCCACCATGAGGAACCAGGGTGGACGCTAAGTTTCTTCTACCTATTATGCTTTTAGCTACAAAGAAGGCAGTGTCTTGGCTTTGGCTTCAAGCACCCACCCCCCCCAACCACCTACAATACAGCAATGGCAACAAATTGTTCATTCAGTGTATTCAGTGAATGAACTCCAACCAGACAACATTTATTTATTTAACCTGAGCAATTTCTTCCCTATATCCCAGTTACTCATCTTGGCTAAGGTTCAAGAGCACCTCGTGCTGGAGCAACTCTCCAGCTTCTCTGACTCCTCCTCCTTCTTCACCCTTTCCAGTCTGGCTTCCGAAAAAAACACTCCACTACCACATCCCTTATCTGGCTAACTGACTCTGTTCTCACAGGAATGGACCAGGGATGCATCACCTCAGCCATCTTTGTCAACCTAGCCAAAGCATTCAACACTGTCGCCCACACCCTTCTCCTCCACATGCTGACAGTGGCCAGGCTCTCCCCACGCAGTCACAGACTGGTTCTGGTCATACCTCACTGGCCAGTCCCAATCTGTCAGATTTGGAAATTCCACCCCCCCCCTCGCAGTTAATACTGGTGTACCCAAAGGCTCTGGACTTGGATCTGTACTATTTTTCATATTCTTAAATGATCTCCCAGAGGTCTGCTTATCTGCAAGCATACACATGTATGCAGATGACACCATCTTATTCTCATCAGGGTGCTCCACTGCGGAAGTGACTGCCAGGCTCCAGCTGGACTTCAACAATGTCCAGCGCTGGTTTAGTGCCAACCGACTCTCTCTGAATGTCAAAAAAAACGGTTTCTGTGACCTTTGGCACCAGGCAAAAACTGTCCAGAATTGATTCCGCCCCTAACTTTCACACCCTGTCAGGTGCCAGCCTGTATGACGTTATCTCATTTAAGTACCTTGGGTTTTGGCTAGACAGAAATCTAGACTTCGGTGTACACGTTGAAGCCATTCACAATAAACTCCTCCCTAAGCTCGGTGTCCTATACAGACACCGTAACTGCCTGCCCATGCAAGCAAGATGAGAAATTGTTCAAAAGATGATTCTCTCCGTCTTTGTCTTTGGGGACATTGTCTACAACTCTGCACCTAAGACCACCCTAGCCAGACTGGACACCCTCTTCAATTCATTCTGCTGCTTTGTCCTTGGCTGTCATACCTGCATCCACCACTGCTATCTCTACACCTACCTCTCTCCTTCCCATCCCTCTCAGCCAGACGCCTATCCCATACCTCCAACCTAGTAGGCAGGTTCTGGCTCGTCACTCTGCCGTCTTACCCATCCTCTCTGTCAACCCCTCCCCCACCTCCTGCTATTCACTATGATCCTCAACTCACAGAATGCTCACCCTCCCACCACGGCGCACCACATCTTGCCGCAATGCCTTCTCCTACTTATTCCCTAGCTCCTGGAACTCTCTCATCCTTGAACTTTGGTCAGCCCAATCTCGCCACACCCTTGCACTCCTCCTTAGGAAGCACACAGCACACTGCTGCAACTGCTACTAGCCCCCTGAATACCTGCCCCCATATAAATCCTATTTAACAATCTAAACCCTCCCGCCTCTCTTTCCATATATCTTTTTCAGCCACCGTCACTCTTGCTTCCCACCTCCCCTGCCACTATTACTTTATCCCCCTTCTCTTCTCCCCCTTTACCCCTTTTCCTCCTCTAATCCCTTACTACCAACCTAGTATACAGGTTCTGGCTTGACACTCTGCCATCTTACCTTATCATCTCCCTAGTCCAACGTCACTAACTTCTACCTCTTCTGCCCCCCGCCCCTTTTGCAGTGTTCTCTGCATCCTGAAGGGGTGGTGGATCCGGCTCTTCACCCCGTAAAATTCTTACCTCTATTCTTCCTTATCTTGCCACGCCTCCCAGCCTTCCCCACCTTCTCTCCCACTCCCCATAGTCCAACTCTTCTTTCTTCTGCCATTTCCCAACCCCCTTGATGAGTTCCTGCATCCAGTAGGTGTGAAGGCACTGGACCCCCACTCCCCCATTCTATCCTCAATTCTTCCTTAACCTTCCCCGCACCTACCCCTTACTTTCCTAATTAACCATGCCTATTCCCCCACTCCCCCTCACTGCCTCTCTTTTTTTTCCACCCCCCTATGCTCCTCCATCTTCTTTGGCCAGCACCATTGTCCCCTTGCAGGGTTCCCTGCACCCTGAGGGGGAGATGGACTGGGCTAACCACCTCCCTACCCACCCCCCCCAGCAGTATCATACATAATAGGTAATGCAGCTAGCACTTAGCAACTATACCTCCCAACTAATGCTCTTACAGCCCAGGCCGCCACACACCATCAAAAGTACTAACCTGGTTCTCTTTTGCCAGTCTTTACTCAATGTACTATAAATGGTTTATTCCACCTGAAAATATTTAATCGTTGTATATAAAAACTACTGCTGCTTTTCTACATGAGTCTGTGAGTTAACTTATGTCTGGTTTTTATTACCGGCCTGTAACTGGATGGCATATCAACTCTGCACTTATTGTCTTAACTACCCACTAGCTGGTTTTATTTTTCTTGAATGTTTGACTCTGTAACATGTTCTCTCTTGTTTGAAGTCTGTCATATTCCTCCTCTATACCTCCACCCCCAGGACGCTTCTGGAAATGAGCTGTTTTATCAATTCATGTTGCTTTCCTGGTGAATCTCTTCTAAATAAATAAAATGTATTTATTTTATTTCTCAAATTACATTACCTTTGAGCCAGAGGCTCTTTTACAAAGGTTCCATGTCAGGTAAAAGACAAACACAGTTACATAGTAAGTTACAAAAAACAGGTAAGGTGAACAGTACATGATAGACAAAATAAAGTGCAAACTTAAAGAGAATACAGAATAACAATGCAGCCAGGCAGCGGCTATGTCATGATAGGAGGGAGGTAGAATGGAGCGGGGGAGTAAGGGAAGGGATAAGACAGACAGAACAGGGAAGCTTAGATCTCTGGGAATGCGGATGGGGGGGGAGAAATAGAGGTCTGGAGGGGTGAATAGCTTAGGTATATAGACTATGATATACTAACATACTAAAAGCCAGCAGAATAGGCCTAATGGTCTATCATGTCTGCTCGGTAGCCAGCCACCTAGTGGGTGCTCGCCTTCCCGCCCTCCAGCCCCTAGAGGTTCTTCTTTGGCTTCAGTTTCCCCTTGTACCTATCCCATCCCTTCTTGAAGCCCTCCACTGTGCCCTTCTCTACCAGCCTCCCGGGCAGCGCATTCCACGGCCCTACCACCCTCTCAGTGAAATAGTGTTTCCTACATTCCCCCCTGTATTTCCCCCTCCAGCTTCCACTCCATGCCCCCTAGTTGTTTCCCCCCCTTCTTTAGCCTGAACAGCTCCTTGGTTCCACTCTCGGTTATTCCTTTTATATACTTGAAGACCCCTATCATGTTTCCCCTGTCCCTCCTCTCCTCCAGTGTGTACAGCCCAAGCTCTTCCACTCTCTCCTCATAGGGCTTCCCCTCCATGCCCTGAATCATCCTGGTCGCTCTCCTCTGGACCTTCTCCAGCAATGCTATGTCCTTCTTCAGATGAGGTCTCCAGAACTGTACTCGAGTACAGTGCCTGACCAAGGCATTATATAGAGGAAGGGTCACCTCCCTCCTTCTGGACGTAATTCCCCTGGCTATGCAGCCCAGTATCCTGTTTGCTTTGGCTGCGGTTCTTCTGCAGTTTTTGGAGTTATTCATTTTGACGTCTACCATCACCCCTAGATGCCATTCACCCAATGTGGCTTGCAGTGTGACCCACCAGGGTGTATACATATGAGTAATATTGTTCTACTGCTTTGTAATATTAACCATACCATAAGTTCTGATGCATTCTTATTGTACACAGTACTCGAGTTGCGGCCTCACCAAGGCATTATGTAGAGGGAGAATCACCTCCCTCCTCCTGGACGTAATTCCCCTGGCTATACAGCCTAGTATCGTGTTTGCTTTGTCTGCGGTTCTTCCACAGTTTTCAGTTATTCATTTTGACGTCTACCACCACCCCTAGATCCTGCTCACCCAATGTGGCTTGCAGTGTGAGCCCCCCCCCCACCAAGTATACATATGAGTAATATTGTTCTACTGCTTTGTAATATTAGCCATACCATAAGTTCTGATGCATTCTTATTGTATGTTAAAATAATGTTTAATAAAAACTTGAAAGTGAACAGGTTCAAGGTTTCTCAGAGGGTCTGTGAAATACTTTTGGCTGCATGTAAACCTTCCACTAGGAAGACATGCACAGCCAGGTGGAAAAGATTTTCCATCTGGTGTTCCAAAACCCCGTGGACCCCTTCATGTGTCCACCTGAAAAGGTTTTGGAGTACTTATTGGACCTCACTGATGCTGGCCTGCAGTATTACTCAGTTATGGTCCACCTGTGTTCTATATCAGCATACCACAAACCTGTAGGCGCCCTCTGTTTGGCACAGCCACCACTGTTTAAGAGGTTCCCCAGGGGTATTCTGCCCACAAGGCCTCCCATCAGGAAAATGGTGGCTCTTCGGGATATCAATCTTGTGCTTGATATGCTCACTCGCAATCGCTTCAAACATATTGTGACTTAATATTTCACACTTGGAAAGCAGCATTCTGTTAGTTATCACCTCTGCATGCAGAATATCTGAAATCCATGCTTTGATCACAGATCCTTCATGAACTGTTTTCCAGAGAGATGAGCTAAATCTTCAATGAGGACATCTCCAGTGGGCCACACCTTTGGAACTGTAGGCCACCCACGATTATATAGGTCCCGATGTTGCATGTCATCGTGGGCAGCCTCTAGTTAGCAAATGTTTTTGAGTGGTCCTGACATCGATGGCTTACGGTTCCAATGGTGTGGTCCAGTGGTGGCGATTTCTCTGGAAGATCTGCTGTTACAGTATGTAACTGTTCTTTCTCTGTACACACCCCAAGTTGTTACCTAAGGTTCTATCATAGTTCCATCTTAATCAGCCTGAAACTCCCTGATGAAACCTTCAAGATACCAGTTGGTGTTTCTTTTGTTTTTTCTGCCTGGTGTCTCTGTGAAGAGACTGACCACAGTATACCAGCTTACGTTTGAAATAAATTCTACTTGCATTTTTCACAACTGCTGTTTTTCCATTTTTGTTTCATGGTACCAGTTGGTTACACACGGGGAGGTGCTGTTCTGTTTTCAGTGAGACTTTTACATGAATGAGCGCACCTTGACTTACTTGCATGGGCTTGTCATCCTGCTTACCTACTTTGCCAACTTCCAGAATGAGAGAAAAAGGACTCTGCATTCACTGAATGTTAACTTAGGTTTTACATGGACAGGACTAAGGACATCAAACAGTAAACACAGCTCTTTGTCTCTTTAAACCCTATTCGAAAGGGACGATCTGTCTCAGTTGAGTGCATTTCTGCCTGAATTATGCATTGCCTTTGCCATTTCAGGCTCAGGTTTAACTGGAGGGCGAGGTACATGCCCACTCCACCAGAGCGGTTGCCACTTCCCTTGCAGAGATGGTTCTCTGCCTGTTGGAAAAAATGTGCAGAGCTGCAACCTGGAGAACAGTGCATACCTTTACCAAGTATCGTGCCCTGGATGTCCATGCCAGAGAGCATGCCACCTTTGGCAGGACAGTTCTGAGTGCACTATAATCCTGAGAGAGCCCTGAGCTCCTGACCTTCTCTGAGCTTATTGCTCTGACCCACAGGTGGGATTCAGTGGTGAAGATTTATTCTTAGAGGATAATGAAAGTTACGTACTTACTGTAACTGTTGATCTTCTAGAATATCCTCACCATTGATCACCACACCTGCCCACCATCCTCCAAACTCTATCCAGTATTCTTGTGTTGGAGTCACCCCTTTGTACTTGGTTTGGACTGTGAAGACACTGTGTTACTTGATTTGGTGGCTCTTCTTACACAGGTCTTCAAGGCTGTCTTATGTCCTCAGGTTAAGTGCATAGATAACTCTTAAGGTTCATGCTGCTCACCTCCTCGGTTAAAAAGGTACTGAGGTGGTTGAGGGCTGGTGCTGCTGTATGCAAGTGGGCAGGTGCAGAGTCTACTCACATGACCAGCCCTCAGAGAAGCTCTGGCTCCCATGGGGTCCTAGTGCCTCCGGCACAGACCCACAAGTGGGAATCAGTGGTGAAGATATTCTTGAAGAGCAGTAGTTATGGATGCGTTAGGAAGTAGTACCCTATTGTGGGTTTGAACAACAGTTTTTTTGGATGAGCTCTGGAACTTTTACATTGGACACTAAGCACTTTGTCCATTTGGTGCATTATGCCTTTTTATGTACTGTGGATTTGCTTCGTTTTTTACTTGGAAACTGTTAGATTTAATAAAACCTTATAGCATCTAAGTCTATCCACGTCCCGCATCTGATTTCAACTCTCCAATGAGCCATGTTGAGCAACAATGTCCCTATAAGTAAGTCCCGTTCTCCTTCCATTACTGTTTGCATTTATTCCTGACCTTGGCACTGCAGACCCCTGGTTGTGGTCTCATTCTTTGTGTCGATGGTAAGTATGTAACTTTCATTCATAAAACTCTAAAGGTGAGTTTTACTGGCATCTAAATGAAAGCATTAAAAAGAACAGATCAGACAACACTAGCCATAGTTTAATTAACAAAAAAATATAGAAACATAGAATTTGATGGCAGATAAGGACCACTTGGCCCACCTAGTCTGCCCATTTCGCTACCTAATGTATAAGCTGCAGATCCTAGTTAACTAACAGCCTACTTCCTCCTACCCCCCACTAGAATAGCCTTATGTCTGTCCCATGCATTCTTGAATTTCCCCACTGTATTTGACTCCACAACCTCCTCAGGAAGGCTGTTCCATGCATCCACAACCCTCTTCATGAAAAAATACTTCCTCACATTACCTCTGAGCCATCCCTCCTCTGTCTTCAAAGTGTGCCCCTTGTTCTTGCACATCTCTTTTTCTGAAAGATGCTACCCTCTTGGACTTTGTTGATTCCCTTGAGGTACTTGAAAGTTTCTATCATGTCCCCCCTCTCCTCCTTTCCTTGGGCACACACATTAAGCTCCTTTAGTCTCTCTTCAGATGTCTTCTGGTGCAGACCCGGCACCATTTTGCTGCCACCTCTGACACCCTCCACCCTGTCTATGTCTTTGCGGAAATTGGGTCTCCAGAACTGCACGCAGTACTCCAGATGGGGTCTCACCAACTTTCTGTACAGAGGGATAACAACTTCCTGTTTTCTACAGTTGATGCCTCTCCCTATGCATCCCAGTATCCCCCAGCTCTCCTTACTGCCTTCTCACATTGTTTCCCCACCTTTAAGTCATCTGATGTAACAACCCCCTGGTCCCTTTCCATTTTTGCTGTTTTCAGTATCTCACCCCCCGTTGTGTACTCTTCCCTTGGGTTTTTGTTTCCCAGATGCATTAATTTGCACTTCTTTGCATTGAATCATACATTTGACCATTCCTCCAACCTTGCCAAGTCCCTTCTCATCCTTTCCAGCCCACCTTGTGTATCAACCGTGTTGCAGATCTCTGTGTCGCCTACAGAGAGACATACTTTTCCTTCCAGTCCCTCTGCAGTGTCACTTATAAAGACATTAAAAAGGACCGGTCCCAGTACTGAACACTGAGGTACCCCATTAGTAACCCCACTTTCTTCACTGTAGATTCCGTTTACTATGACCCTCTGCATCCTGTTGTCCAGCCAGTGTTTTACCCAGGCTACCACCCTGGGACCCACTCCGAGGCTGGCTAATTTGTTTATTAATCTTTTGTGCGGGACTGTGGTAAATGCCTTGCTAAAGTCTAGGTAGGCCATGTCCACGGCCCCTCCCTGGTCTGCTACTTTGGTCACCCAGTCAAAGAAATCGATTAGATTTGTCTGACATGACCTTCCCACTGTGAATTCATGCTGCCTTGGGTCCTGTGCTCCACTGGCCTCTAGGTACTCAACAGTTCTTTCTGTCAGAAGTGATTCCATCATTTTCCCTGCCACTGAGGTCAAACTGACAGGTCTGTAATTTCCTGTCTCTGTCTTGCTCCCACTTTTGTGAAGGGGAATCACATCTGCCCTCCTCCAGTCCTCAGGTACCACACTATCCTCCCATGATTTGTTAAAAAGGGTAGTCAGTGGTGTTACTGGTTCTCCCCTTAGTTATTTTAGAATTCTGGGGTGAATCCCATCAGGCCTCATTGTTTTGTGCATCTTCAGTTTTAGGAGTTCTTTCAGAACCCTTTCTTCTGTGAAAGAACTGGTATCGACCTCCCTATCCAGAGTGCTTCTATTGACTGGATTAGGTACCTCCCCCTCTTCTTCCTTTGTGAATACTGAGCAGAAGTATTTGTTTAGTATCCCTGCTTTTTCACTGCCCCTCTCTCAAAAAGAAAACACTAGCTGATGTGTTCTGTAGCAGGCAAATGCCATCATAACAGCTGAGGAGTTTGGTCTGTTATTTCCTGGTTGTGTAACTGTTTGACAACAGTAACTCAAGTGAGTGGAAAGACTTCTTTGTCTCTTTATGATGGGTTATTGTAAATGAGTGAACGCTGAGGACCGGGCACCAGCTGCAGTCGAACAGCTGCTCAGTTTCCAGCGATGGACAGCTACAGGAGCCACAAGGAAGATCACATGCGCAATGCAGGAATTGTTTACAGCTGAAGGAGCTGAAACAAAGAACCAGGGTCCTGGATCTTGATGGATGACGGGACTGTCTCCTGAGTGAGGTGGGGGTAATGGTTTGTTCTCTACCACTGTCCGGCAGCACACCTATCACTGGCTGCTGCCAGCTGTTGAAATCACTCAGTACTGGGAACATGAAGCAGGCAGATGATATGGCTCCGAGTACTTATTAATGCTGGCTTGCTTATATTCTCTATTAGTTGAGAATCCCTGTTCCCCATGGCATTTCATTTTGTCTGTCTTACTCAGTAGTAGATTAGTTTACAAACTTTAGACCTGCAACAGAAAGGAGTGGTTTAATGGTTAATTCGTTCAACTGGACTTTAAGAAATAAAAACCTTTCCATAGAGACTCACTCCTTCGCTATACCAGTGAACGAAATATTGACCCTCTCCATCCTGAAGTTGAATATTTCAATCCCAGCACTACTTGGTTCAGTTAGTGTGCTGGTACATTAACTCCTGGTGTACTGAGGTAAGAAGTTTCAATCCTAGCACTGTCCATTTGGTTAGTGTGCTGGTAGATTGACCTCTGTATCTCACTTCCGTTTCAGCTAGTGTGTTGGTACAGTGACCCTTTGTATACTGAGACTGTGAGTCTGAACCCCTGCACTGCTGGTTTAGGTAGTGTGCTGGTACATTGACCCTCTGTATACTGAGACTGTGAGTTTGAACCCCAGCACTGCTGGTTCAGGTAGTGAGCTGGTACATTGATTCTCTGTATACTGAGGCCTTGAGTGTTAACCCCTGCACTGCCAGTTTAGGTACTGTGATGGCTCACTGACTGACTGTTACTTTGAGACTGCATTTCAGGACTGCTGGTTCAGTTAGTGTGCTGGTACATTGACCCTCCGTATACTGAGGCTGTGAGTATTTTGTTTTTTTTTAATATACTTTCTGTTTATCCCCCCACCTCTACGCTGGAGCTCTACTCCGTCGGGAGACACATGTATCTGCCCCACTTCCTTGCCTTGCCTGTAATTTCCGGAGGACCCCCATAGTGCCGTGGTTCCTTCCTTATATGGGTATGAGGTGGGGCCCGACACCCTGGATGCTTTACTTGTCTCGCTGGGTCCTCAGCGACCAGGCAGGCAGGAGCTATCAGAACCAGTACCGGTGCTCCTTCTTCTCGGTGCTCCAGTGTCCTTTTTTCCATGTTCTCCCCCCTTCCTGTGTGGTTTATGCCCTGACGTCCAGGCGCTGAGCACCAACATGTACTATGCAGCTCCCCTGGCCCATCCAGATATCTGCAGGACTTGTCATGCCTCTGGCCTCCGCCTGGGGTCGAACAAGTTGCGGACCTTGAGTCCCCCTTCCCCCGGAGAAGACGAGCAGTCCCTGGGATGCTTCAGTCTTCTCCCCCGTCTGGTCCTCCAGTGACCTGGGTCCACTCCCGAACCTGGGTCGCCAGCGGAAATCCAACCGCTGTGTCAGCGGGCCAGTTTACAAGGCTGTGAGGTTTAACTCCTGCACTGTCAGTTTAGGTACTGTGATGGTTCGCTGACTGTCTGTATACTGTTACTGTGAGACTGAATTTCAGCACTGCTGGTTCAGTTAGTGTGCTGGCACATCGTCCCATTGTATACGGAGACTGAATTTGAATTGTGGTGCTGACAGATTGGATCAAAGTGTTGGTACATGGACCTCTCCTAGATACTGAGGCTGTGACCTTGAATCACAGCACTGCTGGTTTGGTTAGTGTGCTGGTACAGTGACCCCGTGTACTTGTGAGACTGAGACAGACTTAAGGAGGACTGAGCCAGTTCAGAGATTGGTGGGGCTCCTAGAGTCACAGATCCAATTTAGCAAAATGAATTTGCTACACTTTATTTTTGGGGGGGGGGTGCTGCACATTGTGTGTGGCTACTCTTGTTGTAGTAAAGGAGGAAAAGTATCTGGGGACATAATAGACAGGAGGCCGAAGCATGACAAGCAGTGTGCTTTCACTGTCAAGAGGGCGGCAGAATGCTGGGGTGTATCTTTTTCCTGATTCCTGTGAAGGCTGCTCAGAGGAACGTGTGTCTGATGAGCAAGGCTGAATTTTTTTTACACAGTAATAACTTGGACATTTCACAGTGCATTCATGGGAAAAAATCAGCTATTTCACGGCACATCACTGACTAAAATAGATGTTTATTAAAACAGATGTAAATTATCAGTAACAAATGTGAACATGTTTCCAGAGCTGCCATGTACCTACAGCAATGCCGTCACCCCAGTGCTGGCTTCCAGCTCGTTCCAGATCCAGATCCCTGAGCTCAATGCCAACATTGCCTTCACCAACCTATCTGCTTCCCATGCGGCTTCACCTGGCCTGTAAGTTGCACTTCTTATCCCCAGAAGGGCTTTTCTCTTAACACGCTGCAAATGAAATCTAAGCAGTGTGCCTAAACGAATGTCTAAAACAAGAATACAAGCCGAATTGAACATTTTCCCTCGTCAGGATTTTTTAAAATTTGTACCCTGTGGTGTATTTATTGCCTTGAAGTGCCTGTATTTTTGTTTCAGACATTCATTTAGGCACAACGCTTAGATTCCCTGGCACTGGTGTGACGGTGCTGCAGTAGGTTATAAGTTCCTCACAGGAACGCGTGATAAAATAAATTAATTTCACATACTTCTCCTGCTTTGGTATAATTCACGGCATCGGCTAATTTTTACGCAGTCTGTAAATTCTGTGCGTGCCGTGAACTAATTACAGCCTTACTGATGAGCAAATGTGTAGACAGCCATACACATACAGAAAGTTCGACTTGCACACATGGATAGCATAATAAGCCTCCGTTAGGCTGTTGAATGAAAGTAATCCAATTACTAAAGTTTTTCATTTCATTTCTCCACTCTTCTCTTGAAGTACTTCTTCACTAAAAGAGTGGTGGATGCCTGGAACAGTCTTCCAACGGAGTTGATGAGGGTGAAAACTTGTGGGTTTCAAAAATGCATGGCATAGGCAGAAGGGAATCTTAGTGGAAAGTAAGGGGGGATGGAGATCAAGTAGGGGCTGTAGTGATTTTACAGGTAGGGAAGAAATGTGCAGACTGGGTGGGCTAAACAGTCCTTATCTGCTGTCAGATTCTCTGTTTAGATGTTTCTGTTTTCATTTCCTTTTTATTTTAACTGGTAAGCAGATGGGCGATACAGCCCTTTTTCCCAGCTACCTGTGTACATATAACATAGAATAAGTGATGTACAGGGCATGATTCACAAAGGTTGGTGCAAGCTGCGCTGAAAGCAGCTTGTGTCGACGGCCGGTACGCCAGGGACCCTGTGCCTGATTCACTATCATGTAGGGTCCCTGTGGCAGAATCCCTCGACTTGCAGAGACCTTAGCCCTGCGCCAAACAGATGTCGCATCAGGAAGGTGTGCCGCAAGCCATGGGGTGGCTGTGCGCAATAGCACCATGGATAACAGTCCCTGGTGGCTAGCGCCCCCTCCGCAGTCCCGATCCCGGTTGGTAAAAGATTTCCTGGTGGTCTAGTGGGCCTCCCAGCCCTGATCCTGTTTAAATATTATGAAATGCCCTGGTGGCTAGCAGTTCCTCACCCCAACCCCAATCCTTTCTGATGTAAAAAAAGTCTCTTGGTGGTCTAGTGGACTCCCCACAGGCATTGCCCCACCACCCCACACTCCTTCCCCATCCCATCCCAGAGTTGGTGCCCAGTACAGCCCTCCACTCACCATCATGGCTGGGCACCGACTGAGCCGTCAGTGAGGTACTGTATATAGTACACAGCGTGCGTACTGTATACAGTAGCTCATTGATAGCTCATTCGCTACCCGGCTGGGGTGGCGAGTAGAGGGCTGTGCTGGGGCGCCAACCCTGGGATGGGACAGGAGGAGCTGGGTGGCGGGGCAATGCCTGCCAGGGTGGGGGGGTCCACTAGACCACCGGGGCTTTTATTACATCAGAAACAGGGTTTGGGGCTGGGGTGGGGGTACCACTAGCCAGCAGAGCATTTCATAATATTTAAATGGGGATCGGGGATGGGGAGGGTCCTCTAGATCACCAGGGACTTTGTTTTTTTTATTAAACAGGGATCATGGTGGTGGTGGGGATCCGTTAGACCACCAGGGGCCTTGTTTTTCATTAAACTGGGATCAGGGCTTGGGCATGGCAAATTGCTGCAAACGTCAAAACCCTCCCAGAGGACACGTGTAAGGGTACTTAGAATTTTGCCCTCTGGGAGGGTTTTGTGAATATGGAATTGGGGGGATATGGCAGCTTGCATCTGCCACAAGCCCTCTTGCGCCACACCATAGCCCATTTTGTGGCCCAAGGCTGACGCAAGCCCCCTTTGGGGCATGCAGCCTGCATTTGATGCATAGCTCCTGGGGCATCTTTCAGCACAGGGTGCCACTTGTGTCATTTATGTTTGACACAAGCACCTTGTGTTGCTGTAGGGGCTTTGTGAATCGGGCACACAGTGTTCAGTCAAATACACTCAAAAAGGTACAAACATCATGAAAAAATTGGAACATTCAGAGTTATCCATTAGCATTTTAAATAGATGTGTTTTAAAAAACAGTGAGCCTGTCACATTGCATTATAGAGTCTGGAGATTTGTTGCAGAAATTAACAGCTTTAATTTTAAATGATCTTTGACCAAAACTAGTAACAAAGAAAGTTAATTGCAAAAACAAATTTGGATTGAGATCTAGTAGAAAAGGCATTGTGGCGTCTAAGAAAAATCATGGATACAGAAGATGGTGCAGTCCCTAAACAAATGATCTTACTTCAAGAAACAGCTCTTGCAGCAGGTTACACCATTAGGACTGAAGCCAGCAGGCGCCAGGACTCCACGGACATTTTCTAGCTAGCAGTATTCAGCGGGGACTACCCCCGATGTCGGTCCCGCCCCCGACATCAGGCATAGTACATAAGGGGGCGGTCCCCCAGAAACCCCAGTTCTTTTCCCGCCGTCGATTTGCCAGCATCGGCCTCATAGTCCTGCTCTAGCGCACGATGACTAAGAACTTCTCTTACTAGTTTTACCAAACTAATGTCTACATCTCCAACTCCTTCTTCAGAGGGACACCCTTCCAAGTGTGCCTGCGGCAAACAGATCTCCTTCAAGGATCCTCATTCATCCTGCCTGCGGTGCTTAGGCCTGGACCACGACATCAAGGCCTGCTCCTACTATCAGGGGTTCAACAGCCGCACCAGGATCTGCCATCAGAAGGCACTTCAGGGGTACCTTTTGTAAGAAAAACTTATCAGAATGGATAAAGAACCTTCCTCCAGAGGTGAATCTTCCTCAAAAGCCCACAAACACTGGGACAAGCACCAGGAGAAGGCAAGGTCCAGATCCCCTAACTGGGCCTCGGACTCGCGTAGCTCAGGCTTCACACGCTGTGACCACTCTCCCTCCAGGGCTCGTTATCAGTCCCCTCCGGTCAAGGTTAAGGCTACAGGCGGTTCTTCGGCTTCACTTCACCCCATAAAGGCTTCCAGGCCTTCGGCTTCCTCCACTCCCTCCCGGGCCTCATCGAAGTCTTCTGACTGTCACCAGACTAAGTCTTCCTCTTCTGTCCGACGCCAGGATCCCAACTCCAGATCGGTCTCCCAGCCTCCCAGGGGTCTGGATCCCCCACCCAGGAAGACAAAAGACCTGACGTCCCTGAAGCGGACGACGGACCCGTCGTCGGCCAGGCCAGGTGTTCGCCGGAGCTGAGGACATCTGCTAAACACCAGACATTGGCCAGGCATTCGCCGGACCTGAAAAACGCTGGCCTCACACTCGCCGGAGCCAAAGACTGCCCCCCCCACCCTGTCACCGGTGGACACCGGTCACCAGGATTCCACAGAGGAGGACATTACATTGCCTGAGGACCAGGCAGGCGGCACAGAGGATGCTGGGCTTCCAAGGGAGCCTTCGCCCACCCCGGAGGCAACTGCGGACCCGACGCCTGACCCCAGCGACAGACCACCGGCACCAGGCCTGTCGTCAGCATGAACATTCAAGAGGTCAAGGATCTCTTCACTTCCTGGTGGGACACAATCCGGAAAGATGTGATCCCCGTAAAACCTCTTCCTCCTACTCCTTCACCTCCTACTTCCCCTCCTCCACCACAGGGGCCAGCAGGACAATCACCAACCCCTAAGGAGCATACTCCACCTCCTGGGGAAGATCTCAGGAACGGAGAAGGCCTCCCTCACAATCTCCCTCAGGGTCTCCCAGCCCCAAGCGACCCAGACGTCGTCGATACACTCCTTCAGGGGAGGATTCTAGCTCGGATACCTCTGAAATCTCCAGATCTCCTTCTCCACTCAGAATCCCATTGCCGGACCCACAAGACCTACCCAGGTCACCTCCAGATGATCCCTCCTTCTCTGAGATTATGAGGCACATCCAGGAGAACATGGGATGGGATTCTGAAGATCTCGACCCCGAGAGACAGCGCCTTGCCCATTACCTTTGGCAGAAAGATCCTAAGCTTGAGGTAGTACCACCCTTGGTGGACACTTTCGCGGATGTCACCAAGGCTGCGTGGAAACGTCCGCACTCCACCCCCGCTGTGCGGAAGAAAGCTGACCGCCTGTACAAGGCCCCGAAAGAGGACCAGTACTTGGCACAGCAACCTCTGGCTGACTCCCTGGTCATTACGGCCTCTCATGACTGGTCCCAACGACAGCAGCATATGAGCACACAGCCACCGGACCAGGAATCCCAACAGTTGGATGCCCTGGGGAGGTGCATGTATGTGGCTGCTACATGCTCCATCAGGTCCCTGAACTATCTATCTTACATGGTTCAGTTTCAGAATGCCCTGTGGGAACACGGTCAGGACCTTGTTGACAAATTACCGGATGGCGATCAGAAGGCGGAGCTCCTAAACCTGTGGGAACCCAAGTGCTACGAGCCACATATGATTCTGCGGACTCGTCTGCCAGAGCTGCAGCTTCGGGCGTCTGTCTCCGGAGACGCTTCTGGCTCCGTGTCTCTGGCTTTACCTCAGACGTACAGAAAAACATTCTTGACGTCCCATACAATAGCGAAGTCCTGTTTGGTGAACACTCGGAGAAGATTATCACCAAGCTCCAGGACGCCAGGAAAGCAGTTAGATCCATACAAGCCATGTACAGATCAAGGCCTGGTTCCTTTCGTAGGAACCAGAACCGTTTTCGCAGCCGGCAACAACGACAGCAGTCACATTCTGGCCAGCGACAAAGGGGCACTTTCCATTGTAAAGCCCAGGCTGAGTGTTCCCCACACAGAGGCCAGCATTACACCAAACCGGCCCAGCCTGCAGGAACCAGCGCTGCCACAGCATGACTCCTTCCTGGCCCCCGCTCCTCCTCTGGATCGACGGGCACAAAAGGTCTGGGGTCGCATCGCTCGCCACTTTTCAGGGTGCCAGTCGATTACCGCCGACCGGTGGGTTCTTCAAATGGTCAAGAGAGGTCACTTCATCGAATTTCTTGACCACCAACCGTCAAGACCTCCCCTGCTTTCCCATTATTCGGGTCAGCACACCCTGCTCATACAGCAGGAGGTGCTCGCACTTCTCGGAAAAGAAGCTATAGAGCATGTACCGTGGAACCAGAGAGGTGCAAGTTATTATTCTCACTTCTTTCTGGCTCCCAAGAAGACAGGGGATCTCTGTCCAATACTGGATGTCAGCAACCTTAACGCTTCGCTCTTCTACAAACGCTTCCACATGATGACCCTTCCAGGTCTAATACCCATGCTCAAGCAGGGCACCTCCTAAGTCTCCTTGGACATGCAGGATACTTACCTGCACATACCCATCGCTCGAGCGCACAGGAAGTTTTTGCGCTTCAAGTTTCAAGGTCACCATTATCAGTTCTGAGCTCTCCCTTTTGGACTGTCATTGGCATCTCGAGTATTCACGAAGTGCATGGCGGTCGTAGCGGCGACTCGTGTTCCCCTACCTGGACGACTGGCTTCTCATGGCACCCTCTTGGGAGGTCCTGATGTCCGCCATTCATTGTACTCAGTCTGTGTTCGAGACGTTGAGCATTATTATCAATCAGGAGAAGTCACGCCTGGTTCCGTCACAGATTCTGCAGTTCATAGGCGTAGTTCTGGACACCGTCCAGGGGAAAGCTTTTCTACCCCGGGACCGAGCGGAACACATCAGGTCCCTCATCAGGGACTTTTTGGCAAAGAGGACCTTCCCAGCCAGACTGGTCCTTTGCCTGCTTGGACATATGGCTGCGGCCATTACAACAGTCCCGCTAGCCCGTCTCCACATGCGGGTGACCCAGTGGATGTTACGGGTCCAATGGGATCAGAAGCAAGACCATCTGCAGCTTCCAATTCAGATCACGAATGCTGTAATCCGGGATTGACAATGGTGGCTAGATTCAAGGAACCTATTGGCGGGGGTCTCCTTCATCACGCCGTCTCCAATTGTGACGCTCTCCACAGATGCCTCGGGGCTCGGGTGGGGAGCACACCTCGACGGTGTCAGGTCTCAGGGCCTGTGGACAGCCCAAGAAGCTCATCTCCACATAAATATCCTGGAAATGAAAGCAGTTCTTTATGCCCTGCAGGCTTTCCAGTCGGAGATCCCACCAGGTACTCTCCTGTTACAAACAGACAATACCACGGTGATGTATTACCTCAACAAACAAGGAGGCACCCATTCCTACCCGCTTTGCAGGGAGGCCATGAGGGTGTGGGATTGGGTTCTACAACACGGCGCAAACCTCATTGCTGTTCATGTCCCAGGAATGGACAATGTCATCACAGACAGCCTGAGTTGCTCTCAGGCCAGAGTCCACGAGTGGGAACTACTCCAGGAGGTAGTAGAGGATCTGTTTCACAGATGGGGTACATCAAAGTTAGACCTCTTCGCGTCCCCATACAATGCAAAACTGCCCAATTTTTGCTTGCTAGATCCAGGGCCTGGTGTTTTCTGGCGAGACGCATTGTCCCTCTCCTGGGCGGGAAGATTCCTCTATGCCTTCCCCCCCTTCCCGTTGATCCAGAGGGTCCTTTTGAAACTTCGCAGAGAGCAAGCGACGCTAATACTTATCGCGCCATTTTGGCCCAGACAGATCTGGTTCCCTCTACTATATCAGCTGTCCCAGGAACCTCCAGTGCCTCTGTCAATCAGCTCTCACTTGCTGTCTCAGGAGGCGGGCTCCCTGGTCCATCCGGACCTTTGTTCGCTGAACCTGCACTCCTGGCTCCTAGAAATAGCCATTATGCGTCGGGGTCATAAAGAGGTAGAAACGTTCTAGCGGCTGCTGAAAACCGTCCACTCATGCTACTTTATACCATGAAATGGAGCAGATTTTGCCTCTGGGCTCAGGCGAAGGGATTTTTGCCAATGGATTGTCCAGAAAGATCAGTCCTGGACTACCTCCTGTCTCTTTTTCAGACAGGCTTGGCCTACACCTCAATAAAAGTACACCTCTGTGCCATGTCGGCCCTATCACATTCCTATAGACCAACATCCCTTATCTCAGTTGGACACGGCACGAGCCTTCCTGAGAGGTGTTCTCCACCTTAGACCTCCAATTAAGGATCCTATTCCACCATGGGATTTACCCTTTGTCCTGGAGCAGCTTACGCTACCACCTTTTGAACCAGTTGCGGATTGTGAGCTACGTCTCCTTACGTGGAAGACGTTGTTTTTAGTTGCCGTTACTTCGGCCAGAAGAATTTTGGAACTTCACGTACCGATGTGCAAAGAACCTTATTTGGTTTTTCACCAGGACAAGGTATCCCTAAGGACTAATCCGAAATTTTTACCTAAGGTGGTCTCAGCTCTCACTCTTAATCAGGATATCGATCTACCAGTGTACTTTTCTAAATATTGTAATTGAGGAGAGGCCCTGTTGCACACTTTAGATGTACATAGGTGTCTTCAATACTACCTGACCAGAACCAAACACCACCAAAAATCTGACCAGCTTTTTGTCTCCACCCACAGGATGATGGGAGCTCCCATTTCCAAACAATCGCTGTCCAGGTGGCTCATACATTGTATCACGTTCTGTTACCAGAAGCGTAACAAACCCTTACCGGGCTCGGTTAAGGGTCTTTCCACAAGGGGTGGCTACCTCCTTTGCGGCCTTAAAGAACTTGTCCACCTCAGCCATCTGTACAGCAGCTACTTGGAGCACTGTGCACACCTTCATCAGGCATTATAGCCTGGATGTTGCATCGAGGCGAAGAACAGGTTTTGGTCTAGCAGTCCTTCAAGGACTCCTGTCCTAGGCTTCTGTTCCACTAGTGATTTCTACCTTACCTCCTCCCAATGGTGAGGGATTTCCAGTATTGCTTGGGAATCAGTCCTAATGGTGTAACCTGCTGCAAGAGCTGTTTCTCGAAGTAAGATAGTACAGTTACGTAAGAACTTACCGTAACAGTAGATCTTTGAGAACAGCTGTTGCAGCAGGTTCTCCCCAACCCCCCACACCATCCCCGCTGGAGGTAAATTTGTTCCGATATCCTTCTCCTAGGATCAGGTGTTCTCACACCACTCTGATTGTCATTTGATGGCAGATCCTCAGTCTCCTTTTCTGGTGTCATCCAACAGTCGGGAGTCTCCGGCGGGAGAACTGGGGATTCGGGGGAACCGCCCCCTTATGTACTATGCCTGATGTCGAGGGCAGTCCCCGCTGAATGCTGCTAGCTAGAACATTTCCATGGGGTCCTGGCGCCTGCTGGCTTCAGTCCTAATGGTGTAAACTGCTGCAAGAGCTGTTCTCGAAGATCTACTGTTACGGTAAGTTCTTACGTAACTGTACTTTATGCAAAGAAATGGAGACCTTATAATGAAATCTGTCTTTAAGAGAATGCAAATCAAGTTCTTTGTACAAAGCACAGTGGTCAGTTGTCCTTGGCCAGCCAGAGGTAAACTGAAAACAGAATTTAGTCTGTTGAACAATTTATCAGTAACTAAAAAATAAAATAAGGAACCGTAATCTAACTTGGAACGCAGTAAACTCTGCTAACAATTTGTATGATTCAGGTATATGAAATGTTCTAATCTTACAGAGAGTATTTCAACTCTTTTATGTACAGTTTTAATAAAATGGTAAAAATGTGTCTGAACAATAAACTTCTGTCAAGATTGATCCCCTAAATAACAAAAATGATCAAACTTTTCAGTCGCTTCTCCTGCTAAATCAAATATATAGAAATCACAAGAAGCAAGTTTACTTGATCTTGAAAAAGCATCGATTTTGTGTTTTTTCAGAATTCAGTAACAGCTTATTCTTCAAAAAAACATTGTGCATATTCAAACAATTGCTTTGTAGAGTCTTCTGCAAGGGAAGGGGAAGGGGATGGGCTGCACAAAGAAACAGGAGCAAGCTGCACAAAGAAACAGGGCACGAGCTGCTAAAGAAACAGGGCACTGACTGCACAAAGAAACAGGGCGCGAAGCTGCGCAAGAAACAGGGGCGCGAGCTACAAGAAACAGGGCATCAAGCTGCACAAAGAAACAGGGCGCAAGCTGCACAAAGAAACAGGGCGCTCGGCTGCACAAAGAAACAGGGGCCCAAGCTGCACAAAGAAACAGGGCGCTCAAGCTGCACAAAGAAACAGGGGCACCGAAGAGGGGGAAGATGGCCACAAGTCCCTTTACTCAGGAAAGAGTCCTGAAGGGACTTGAAAATCTGAAAGTGGACAAAGCTATAGGGCCAGGCAGGGTACACCCAAGAATACTGAGAGAGCTCAGGGAGGTACTGACCGAACCTCTGGTGGTCCTTTTTAACAACTTACTGGAAACCACATAGGAAGGTTTTTTTTATTTTGTGCATTCTTTCTGCACTGTTGCTGACATCGTTGCTCAAGAGTGCCCTCACAGCCACTGCCTCTATTCCCAGCCTGAAACCAACTTCCCCGGGAGACACATTTGCTGAGCACCCCCTCCCCAGACCCACGGACCCGTCCAGCCCCCAAGATCACCCACCCGGGGGAAGGCCCACCTCACCTACTTGGCGGCCTTTCCGGAATTAGATGGATGGTCCTGGGCCAGATCGAGGGGCTCAGGAGAGCCAGTGAAAGGCTGGTCCAGTGTCGAGATGTGGGCCTTGGCTCCAGGGGCTTCCGCCACCTCCCTAAGTCCACCAGGGATTTTACTTGTGTTTCCCCATGGAGCACGGACGTACAGTGACATCCGCGCATGTGACATGCTGACATCGTTGCTCCACCCCTTGTTTCGGTATCGCTACCTGCAGGACCCCAAATCTTCATCCGGGTCTGCTGAGTAGTGATGCAAACCCCTACTGCCCACTCTGGGAAGAGAGAGCAGTCCTCTGGATGCTCAATCCCTTCCCTCCCTTGCTGACCCCCGGTGGCCCGAGTCTGTTCCTGAACCCGGGTCACCGGTGTGGCATCCAGCACCTCAACTCTCAGCGCCACCGAGCCGACCACCACATGGGAAGTTAATTGATGTTCTAATAGATATGCATATACCAGGAGAAGTAACTAAATGGATCTCTTCATGGCTGACAGGTAGAAAACAGAAAGTGATGCTGACTAAGGGGGATTACTTCAGGATGGGCTAAGTGACAAGTGGAGTGCCCATGGGGTCAGTGTTGGGCTCTTCCCTTTTTAATTTATATAGTTCCTCAATGAAGGGCAACAATGGTATATGAGTGTCTAAATTTGCAGATGATACGCGCATTGGCACTAGTGTTGATGGTCGAGAAACAAGAAAAAACCTGCAGTATGCCCTAGACAACTTGGGTGAATGGACAGAGGGACATAGGCTTAAATGTAATTTCGATAAGTGCACTGTCATGCACTTGGGCAAGAAAAATATGCAAGCAAATTATATATTGATGGGCAGGCAACTGAAGGAAGTTAAAGAAGAAAGAGATCTCGGTATTATGGTCTAAAACGATTTAAACTTTAAAAGACATTGTATTCAGGTGTGTCAAAAGGCCAATAGGGTATTGAATAGTATTTTGAGGCACATAAAAAGCAGAGCTAAGGGAGTAACTGTACCATTGTACACCGCATTGGTGAGGCCACACATGGAGTACTGTGCTCAGTTCTGGGCTCCTGATACTAAAACAGAAATTGAAAACCTGGAGAAGAGGGGTACAGAAGAGAGCCACAAGGATGGTCAAAGGTTTTAGGGGCATGGAATATCAGGAACGGCTGGGCAGCCTTGGCCTGTTCACTCTGGAATATGTGTCTCCTGTGCACTGACAATAGTGACTTGTGGGAAAAATTGGGTCTGGAGATGTATTACCAGCGGTACAGCACAGGATCACACCCCCTTCAAATAAAAGGTGAAACATTTGGATTTCCGCTTGCGACGCTAGCGACTCGGGTTCGGGAGTGGACTCAGGTCGTTGGAGGGCCGGCAGGGGGAGAATGGCTTGAGCATCCCACGACAGCTCACCCTCTCGGAGGGGCTGGGGGGAGGGGGGGAGCCAATGCCCGCAACTTGTCTGACCCCGAGTGGAGACTCTGGGTAATACAAGCCCCGTAGGGGAAGGGCGGCCAGATCACGCTGTGGATGTCCGTGCGTGCGCCTTGACGTCATGGTCTACACAGCGTAGGGGAGGAAATGGAGGATAACGCCTGCCAGGACCGGGAAGACGGGCTGCCCAGAGCATACCTCCAGTGTGCCCCTACTCACCCTGCTTCCTCTGGACTGATGAAACAGCAAGTAGCTCAGGGTGTTGGGGCCGCACCTCGTTCCCACCCGGGGGGTAATCCGAGGCTCCATGGGGGACATGGAGGCGGATGTGGGTAGAGTGGGAGGCAGGAGGATGACTCCTTGGTGGCCCCGAAGGGTCGGGGCTGGCAGGACAAGGGGGAGAATAAACTGCAATTTAAAAAAAAAAAAAGGTGAAACATGTCACACCAACAGAAGATCTAGCTGGTATACTCAGAGAGTGGTGGCAGTATGGAACTCACTCCCAATAGAGGTGGTAGGAAGTGGAAATATGGAGGAGTTCAAGCATAGGCTTGATGATTACTGTGTTCACAAAAACATTGGAGGTTATTTTTAATCAGATGGCAAGCTATATTGACTATCGTCTATTTTGCTCAGTAACCACCTATGAAACCTATGAAATGGGAGTGATTCTGGAGGACTGGAGGAGGGCAGATGTAGTCCTGCTTCACAAAAGCGGTAGCAGGGACAAGGTTGGCAGTTGTAGGCCAGTCAGCCTGACATTGGTGGTGGGGAAGCACAGAAACATAGACAGTGAAGACAGATGGTCCACCCAGTCTTTCCAAGTTCCCTATTTAGCCCTGGAGCCTTCAGGGTCCTAGCCCTCCCCATCCTTTTCCCCAACTCACCTCCCAGTTTCTGGTGCCTCTAATAACCACTGTGCCCTTCATTCTGTACCAACCATGCTTGAAACCACTGATGGTTTTAGCACCCACCACCTTGGCAGGCAGCCTGTTCATTTCTGTAAAATAATACTTTCTCATATCCCTCCTGAACCTCGTTCCTGTCAGTTTCCACTCATGTCCATGTAACCACAAACTGGCATTCAAGCTAAAAAATTCCCCAGGACTTCTATTGACATCACTTCCCTGAATGTCAATGAGTGAGTTTAGAGCTCTGTGCCCTGGTGGAGAAAAAGCTTCACATTTTGGAGGACCGAGCCTTAATAACTTCAAATACTGTGAAAAAGAGGCTTACTTTACTGATCTGAGGTGGTAGAAAACCTAAATATCCTGATCCTGTTATGGATTCCACCAGATTGCAGCCATTCTCACAACAGTTGTCTCAGCTGGTCGACATTATGGCAGAATGGGCATCAACAACGAATCAACCTACAAATGCCACCATCCTCGAAGAACTAAAAGAATTTTGAACAGAGATCCGCTCAATGCATGCAGAATTAAAGGACTCTCTGGTGGCTTTAGATGCTAAAGTTGCAGCTCTAGAAAAACAGTCTTCCAACATGGATGCCCAAGTCGACTGCCTTGAACGTGTGCTGCTCAGCATCTTTCATGATCAACAGCAGCTTCCGAGACAAATTTGAAGACTTAGGAAACTGGTCAAGACACAATGAGGTAAGACGGTATGGCATATCTGAAGGTGAAGAGGGGAGAGACATGGCCTCTTTTTCTGACCAGTTTTCCTCCATCCATCCTGGATACTGAAGATTTATTACCTTTACAAATTGAGCGAGCTCATCGTCCCCTTACCCCTTGGCCTACCTCCTCTGTTGCTCAGTCTTGCTCGATAGTAATCTGCTTTCTGAATTTCTCTATTAAAAAAGAATTGCTTTCTCAATTCTGGTGGAAGGGTCAAATTCATTACAAAGACTGCAGAGCTTTCCTTGACAATGACTATTCCCCCTGCAGTCTTAGCCCAGAGGAAGGCTTATTCTCCTATTCTTTGAGTTTTAAAGACACAGAAGCTTACATTTACTACCCCTTACCCAGCAAGACTTCAGGTGTTTTTTTCCAGATGGCACAAAACATTTTTCCACTCCAGAGTAGGTGGTGCAGTAGCTCCGGAACCATAACATCGAGGTACCTGATCCTCCCAGGAAACAACGGGACTCCCAACTACTGATGGATCTTCAGAAAGCAGCTTTGAAGAAAGTATCAGCGGACCACAAGAAACAATCTGCACAAGCTCTAGCTGAGGTGAAGGCACTCCTGCAAACATTCAGGCGAGGGGACACAGACTGAACGACTCTTTCACCCTCTTGTATGGAGTTTGGTAACTGTCTTTTTCTCTTTCTTTAATGGCATGGCATGAGTGACTTGACGCAGTGCCCCCTTTCAAACTGCCCAGCGGTTGCTTCATTTGGATGTATTTGCCCCCAGGTTTGCCTTTTTTTTTTTTTTTTCGCTGGGTCACTGATGTTCTAATAGAAAGTGTCTGTATTTTATCACATTAATAATCCTGCTTTCTATAGGTACTATACAGCGCTTACCCCTGTATTAATATAAGACATTTCGTTTTACAGCTGGGCTCATTTAATTGAACGTGTTCTCTCTCTTCCTGAGCTTGTAGCATATTTTCATGCAGCCCCGCATTATACAAGGACTGCTTTTGGACTCGCCACGGTTGCACTCTGGAGGATACCTACAGCCAGTACCAACTTATTATTTTGCTATACTACGGGAGTGCTGGAGCAAACTTGCTGAACCGATGTGGAGCACATTAGACTCTGTAGTCTACACTGTACCTTTATCTTTCGCACATTCAACTGTGATCCAGCTCAGTTTTAGGGGGGCCTACTGACTGCTGGTTTAGCTTATTCTGTACCATTTGTGTCACTGTCAGTAATTATTACTGGAGTGATCTCTGGGCATTAACTGTTTCCTTGCTGTAATGTGTGTTTTTTATCAATACTGTAATAACAGTTGCCCCCAAGACTAGATACTGTAGTATCCTTTAGTGCAGCATGTCAGTGTGATACCTGTTTTCTTTATGATTAATTATATAAGGAAGGTATTTAATTTTTTTTCTCTTCTGTCCTCCCTTCCCCTTTCCTTCCCCTCCTCCCCCCTAGATCTGGGTTATACTTATTTCTTTTGGGTGGTTCTGGAACCCCTCATTTTCTTTAGTCATGCTAAACCACTACAGATGCTCCTTCTGGAGCGATACTATGTCCGGCTTCCCCTCCTCTTACCACCTCCTATTTTCTTCCAGGTTTCTATGTTAATCCACTGGGGTTTTTGGCACCTGTTATTATTGGTTCTGGTGTTATTTGCTATCTCAGGTTGACTGCACTTTTGCTGGATGCAGTCTGCATCTTAGGACTCCTCTCTATGTGAAGGACCCACCTTCTCCCCACTCCACGTAGGATGTTTATTCTGCCATAGTGGGGTTTTGGGAGCTACAACTCTTTATTACCTTGGAAGTCATTAGGCTAGTTGCTATACTGTTTAATTGTGTTTATTTGTTTTTATTGAATTGGCTTGTTTCCACACTCTTAGAAATGATGATTCAGCTTTTGGCACAGCAGGGTACAACGTTTGTCATTTGTGGTATAGGTTTCTTTCTCCCCATATTGATCCTGGAGTTGAGGTGTATAAGTTTTGTGTTTGTATGCTTATAGGTATTTTTTCTCTTTTTGGAGACTAGACAGATGGGGTCCTCCCTTTTCTAATTTCTTCTTCCCCTTCCATTTGACCCTACAAGAGCCTTGTGATTCTGTGCAGGCTGTGGGACCCCTGGCATTACTACATACAATTCATCTGTTCACCTTTTTATTATGGCGCCTTTAAAACTCACCCTATCAAAAGGACTTGTGTCCTTTCTCACCTTACAAAATTGAACTCTGAGATAGCCCTCATACAGGAATCCCATTTAACTCCCGCAGAACACTCTAAACTCTGCAGGCAGTGGGTGGATGTGGTCTTTGCATCATCTCATCCTACAGGTAAGAAAAATGGGGTAGCTATATTGATCAGGAAGAATTCCCTTTTTATACCCGATCAATCATCATTGGGTGGATTCTCAGGGGCAGTGGGTACTGGTAAATGGCAGCTATCTAGATATTCCTCTATCCATCCTGACTGTATGTGCTCCTAATTTGCCCTCCCCACTCCTCCTCCTTTCAAGGGATATTTCAGGTGTTGGCAAATAAAGCTCATGGGTTTTGTGTAATGGGTGGGGACTTTAGCTGCATCTTAGACTCTAAATTAGACTCTTCCAGATTAGCTAACAACATCCCGAGAAAATCCCCTTCAGCCAAAACATTGGGTTCTTTCGTGATGGAGTCTGGTCTTCAGGATGCCTGGAGATTGCTTTATCCTGGCAACCAGGATTATACTTTTTACTCTAATACCCACAAAACCTTTTCTCGTATTGACCGGTGGTATATTCCTGTCCCTTACTAGCATCAGCTCATGGGAGCTACAATTCATTCTATTATTTTGTCAGACCATGCTCCAGTCACCTTAACATTGGAGTTAGTTCTTCGTAGGAGTCTTTGGCGTTTGAAGGTAGGGGCTTTAGCTTATGCTCACTTCCAAGCTGTGATACAAGAGGCGCTTGGCGAATACTTTAACACTGACCCCTCAGTTTCTCTAACAACTTTGTGGAATGCTGTGAAACCCATTACACGGGAGAAAAATTAGTGCCTATCTGACCCACCTAAAAAGAGAAAAAAATTAAACGATTAGAATTGGAAAAACAACTAGCCTCTTTGGAGACAAAACAAAAACTAGAGGGCAGATCTGCTCTATTACAACAAATACTGTACAAGATATTTGATCTCGGCTTTTGAAGATCTCTGTGAAAATAGCAGAGAAACTATTACAGTGGACCAAATTTACCTGTTATTCTCAGGGTCATAGAGCAGGATATCTTTTGGCGCCCCAGCTCTGTAAAGAACAGTCTTCAAGAGTCAGATGGAAACTCCAATCAGGTGGCCCACCTCCCAATTTTCCATTATACCAACCAACATAGCTAAGGAGTTTGGCACCTTTTATACTCTACTTTATACCCCAGAACTGCACTATGAGGACAGGGATAGAGTAACTACCTTCCTTTAACCCCTACCCAGGGATCGAATAACTTCCTTCCTTCAACACCCTTCCCAGTTTGTCTCAAGAGGAGAAGGAGTTTTTAGATCAACCAACATCAAGGGAAGAAATTCTTTCTGTCATTAATGGCCTTAAGACTGAAAAAAAGCAGCTGGGAATGACTGGCTCCCCACGGAATTCTATAAACATTTTGTGGAGTTCCTTGTCGAACCCCTTCAATCTGCATTTTCCTACAGTACGCAGCACCATACCTTCCCACCTGAATGAAAATCTGCCCTGATTACGGTGTTACCTAAACTCAGGAAAAACCCTGAACTATATTCTTCCTATCGTCCAATCTCTTTGATTAATATTGATGTAAAAATCTATGCTAAAATTATTGCTAATCAACTCCAGACAGTGATATCCAGTTTGATTCCTCATAATCAAACGGGTTTTATCTACTTTCGTAATTCCTTGAGTCTAGGGAACTGCTAAATCCTATGCAGTCCAGATTCAGAGCTAAACATAGCACTATCTCAGCCCTCGCCAAAGTTACTAACGACTGGCAGTGTAATCTTGAGAGCAAAAACTTTATTTGTGCTGTTTTCCTTGATCTAAGCAAGGCTTTTGACACCGTCGACCATAGTCTGCTCCTCTCCTCCCTTCAAACCATAGGTGTGGACCCCTCCTCTCTGCGTTGGTTTACTGACTATCTAACAGGCGCCTTCAACAAGTTAAAGTCGAAGGAGGCCTGTCCCCTAAAAACTCTGCAAGAGGGGTACCTCAAGGTTCTATATTAGGGCCCTTACTTTTGCAGTCTACATTAATAACATCGACTACTGTATAAAGCCAACATCCATCTGTTTGCAGATGATACAGTTCTCTCACGTGAGTCGCCCAACACCTGAAACTGCCTGCAATGACCTACAGTCAGAATTCAACCTTTTGCAAAGCCAACTCCTCCAAAAAGCTACTCCTTAATGCCAAAAAACTAAAGTGATGGTCCTCCCTTTATCCATACAGCTAACCCTGTGTCCAGTGGGACAGTTCCCCAAATTACCACAGTTCTAGGTGAAAAACTAGAATTTGTTACAAAATTCAAGTATCTGGGAGTTTGGATAGACCAAAGACTCTCGTTCATTGAACATATTGAGGACTTGCTAAAACGACTTCGGCAAAGGCTTGGATTGTTTTTTAGAATCAACCAATTTCTCACCAGAGATGCCAAGAAACAACTGGTCCAATCCATTTTCCTATCATTGGTTGATTACGCTGACTTCCTCTACAGCCAATGCCCCAACTCTTACATGGCTAAACTGGACACACACTCTACCATTGAGCACTGAGGTTTGTAACGGGACTCCCCTTCGACACACATCACTGCACCCTATATGCGGCAGTGGGGTGGCCATCACTAAAGTTCAGGCACCACAGAAATGCTGCTCTCTGGACCTATAGAGCCATCTCTAATAAGCTGCCTTACTATATCTCCTGCTGTCTTCCCCTGAGTATAATTTGGAAATACGCGTTAAGAAGTTACTCAGGGTGACGTCACCGTAATGGTGGGAGGCTGAAACTGAGAGCTGTCCAGCGGCTACCCTCTAATCGCTCAAAATCCTCAAAGAAAAGACAAATCTATTAATAAATAAGTACATTGCCTGAAAGCTCAAGATGGCAGGTAAACCTCCAAAAACAAAGGGCTCAAAACAAACGCATACTGGAGGTAAGATGAGGCAAACACTGCTAAGCCGACCACAAGAGGGCCTGACGAACCTACCCACGTGGAGACACTATCCCTCCGACTCCTCCGTAGATTTGGACCCAGAGGAGATAGATCCCACAGAGGGTACAAAATACACATTGCAGAAGATATTATCTACGGTGAACAAAATAGATAGCGATCTGGCAGATCTAAGACAGGACATGCGTACTCTGGATAAAAAAGTCACTAAAAACGATGCTCGCTTGGAGGAAATGACTGAGATACAAGAAAGTAATGACCGCCTCATGTTATATTTAATGCAAAGAGACCGTGAAATACATGTTAAACTTGAAGACCTAGAGAACAGGTCCTGACGTAATAACTTCAGAATTCACGGAATTCCAGAAGGAGCAGAAGAAGGTTTTGCCACAACGGCAGATTTCATTCAACATGTAGTGCGAACCCTGTTCGAGATACCAACAGACCTGGATATGGCAATTGATAGAGCACACAGATCCTTAGTCCCCAAGCCAGCAGACCCTGCAGTGAGGCCTAGATCATTCGTGATCAGAATGCTACAATTCTAAACTAAAGAGTGGATACTAAGAGAAGCCTGGAGGCACTGAGACTTAAAATATAAGGAAGCAATAGTCTATTTTGATCACGATTTCTCAACAGCCCTTCAAGCAGAACGACAACGAGTTAGAGGGATAATTAAAGAGCTGAAGGAAAGAAAAGAAATTAAAGCACAACTACTATTTCCAGCCAGATTAAAGGTACATACAGAGAATGGTGTGAAGATCTTCCCTACGTTGCTGGATGCAGTCCCCTTCCTGAAGAAACTAGAAATCTCGGTTCCAGACTTGGCCTATGAAAATCTTGAAAAGCAACTGAGAGCGAGCGCTTGGAGTGTGGTTACCAGAGGCAAGAGTAAGAACCGGGGGGCATCAACGTCGCTTCCAAGGTCAGCGCTGGGGGACATTGCAAAACTATTACAGAGAATGGATAGAAGAGAGCAGGCTACAACGCTGGGTAAAGAAGACTCATTACCACCGAAGGACTGAATACAAATATAAAAACAGGTTTTGTTTTTTCTTCCTACCTTTTTTTCCTCATTTAATGACTTTGAAAGAGGCAACCTGAACTGTAAGTACATAAATGGAGACTCTGGATAGTTCAGTACTGTAAAAACCATGGAACTAAGAAATGATAGCTTCTGGTGCGGGAAGTAGAGGGGGAAGGTCATGAGGAGACTCCATATAACCACCACGAGGGAGCTGAAGGGGAAAACCGAAGTGGAAAGGACTGGGGATCTTAATGCAAATTAAGAAGATGGTGGGGAGGAGAGATTTACTTATATGTAACTCTCAACCAAGACCTAAACAGGCAATGCCTAATAGATGGCGAAAAACACAGAGGGACTTGAGGGACATATAGCAATTAAAAAGTAGGAGAGAGGGGGTAGACCGTTGAAGGGATGAAGGTATACATTTTCTCTCACTGAAGGGACGTCTTTAATTTCAGAGTTGTAAGCAAACTGCACAAAAAGTGTATTAGCTACAACGCCCCTCTAACACCTTTGGGGCTTAGTAATTAGTCACAAGAGTGACTTTGACTTTCCTTGGAGGTCAAAAGTTTGGTTAATCGAACTAGTTAAATTGTTGAACTGGTTTTATATTGTAAAATGTTTTATTCCTTGTTCTGTAAGTTTGATGTGATTTTTGATGTGGATTTTTTCTCTTTTCGACATAAAAAGAAGGAAAGTGAAACTTGAATGACTTGGGGGGGCGGCATCGCAGTCTGGCTCAAAGTTTGGCAAGCAGAACAGTAGATAGAGAAATGGCTTTGGGATGGCTCTATTAAAGATAGTTTCATACAATGTTAATGGTATTAATTCCCCAGTGAAAAGAACTAAACTGTTGACGGAACTTAAGAGGCTAGACTGTGATGTAGCTGTCCTTCAGGAGACCCATCTCTCAGATTCAGAGCATTTAAAACTTAGAAGAGCCTGGGTAGGGAGAGTGGAAGCTGCATCATATGTAGGAGCTAAAAAAGCAGGAGTAGCAATTCTGGTGAAGAGAAACTGCCCACTAGTAATACAGGAAGTTGAGAAAGCCTTTGAAGGGAGGTATATTAGGGTTACGAGCTTGGTACAAGACCAGATAGTACACATAATTAACATATATGCTCCTAACATAGGAACATATAAATTCCACAAAGAAGTTTTCCAAAAGATAGCTGGCCTTCCGAAAGGGATATTGGTATTGGGAGGAGATTTCAACGCAGTTCCTTGCCCGTCATTAGACCGATCAATGGATCAAACAGGCTCCACGAGATCAATAGATAGGAAACTCAAAGCTATAATGGAAGAGAGCGGGATGGTGGATCTGTGGAGGTTACACCATTTGGGGGAAAGGGACTATACCTGTTACTCTGCAGCTAACAAATCTTATTCCCGAATAGATTTGTTAATGACTCACAGGACAACTACCCACTATTTTACATCTTCTAAAATTGGCCCACATACTTTATCAGATCATGCACCAATTACTACGACAATAACATGGGGAGCGGAAATCAGACACACGAGCTGGAGATTAAATGTATCCTTACTTAATGATGGAAACTTTGTACGACAAATACAACAGACTATTGATAATTTAGCAGAAGACTCCCCGATGAAAGATAGCTCCCCACTATTATGGTGGGATACAATGAAAGCAGTAGTAAGGGGACAAATAATTAGTTTGGCTTCAGCTAAAAAGAAACTTAAGGAAAAAAAGAGAAGGGCACTAATAGAAAATATAGAAACTTTAGAAAGAGCACATAAGGATCAACCAAAGGGGAGGGGAGAAGCAATCCTAAAAGAGCTAAACAAAAAATGAGCGGAATTGGGGGTATTGGATAATGAAAAGGCAGAAGGTATTCTAAGATTCATGAACCAAAAGTACTATGAGGGAGGAGGGAAGGCAGTTAAATTGTTAGCACTCCGACTAAAAAAAGAACAAGCCAATAGATATGTCCCTTTTGTATTAGATAAAAAGAAAGAAAAAGGGAAGAAAGTGAAACCAAATAAGATAGCCACAGCATTCAAGGAATACTACACTACCTTATATGCAGAGAATAAGGATCCGCAAGAAATTAAAAAAGAGGTGATAGAATTCCTGAAGACCTTAAAGATCCCGAAACTAACCATAGGAATGCTGAAAGAGCTTTTGGCCCCAATAACGGATAAAGAAGTTCAGGGGGTCATTACAAATCTACCAATTGGCAAGTCACCGGGACCTGACGGACTTCCCACAGAATTCTATAAAAAACTCAAAAATATAGTAGCCCCGAAATTAACCAGGGTCATGAATGCCATTCTAGAAGAAAAACAGTTACCAGAATCCTGGCAAGGACTTAATAATTACAGTAATCCCAAACCCGGTAAACCCTTTATGTTTTGTGAATCGTATCGACCCATATCTTTATTAAATCAAGATCTAAAAATTTTGACAAAGATATTGGCTAACAGAGTGCAGAAATATATTGAGATTTTGATACATCCAGATCGAACTGGATTCATTCCCCACAGACACATGTCTGATAACATTAGAAGGTTGCTGAATATAATTAGTAATGAAGTTAAATCACCAAACCCACAAGTAGCAATTTTTCTAGATGCTGAAAAAGCCTTTGATTGGCTGAATTGGACTTACTTGCAGGAGGTAGTTTACCATATGGGTTTTAAGGACCCATTCATGCAATGGATTACAGCAGCATATCGAAATCCCACGGCTCGAGTGCGAGTCAATGGTACAATTTTGGAAAGGTTTGCAATAGAGAGGGGCACCAGACAAGGCTGCCCCCATCTCCACTTTTGTTTGCCATTGCGATGGAACCATTAGCCCAAGCAATTAGATCAAGAAATGAGATTAAGGGGATTCAAGTCCAAGGAACGGTAAATAAGATATCACTATATGCGGATGACACACTGATTTATTTGTCAGACCCTGAGACTTCTCTCCCCCCATTATTAGATCTGCTCACACAGTTTGGTAAAATATCAGGTTTTAAAATTAATGAAGATAAATCAGAGATTTTACCACTAGGGGGAGCTTCAACCTCACCAATAGTAACTCATAGGAAAAATCCCTTTAAATGGGTGAAAGACAAAACTAAGTATTTAGGAATACAGATCCCAACCAAGATCTCCAAACTGTACCATCTTAATTATGGACCACTCCAAAAGAAGGTCTTTGAGGACATTAACAGATGGCAAACACTCCCTCTGACCTTTACAAACAGGATAGATGCGATTAAAGTAAATGTACTTCCCAGATATTTATTCCTTTTCACAAATTTACCTATCCCGTTTCCATACAAAGCATGGAAGGAACTTAAAAATAAAATATCAAGATTCATCTGAGCCGGCAGAAAGCCAAGGAAAAGATGGGAACTACTTACAGTAGATAAGGGCAAAGGAAGGAGGGGGTTACCCAACTTTTACAACTATTATAGAGCAGCCCAAGTTCTCCCAATCTTAAAAATGCTAAGCACTGAGGGTAGGGGAGGTTGGTATTCAATGGAGAAAGAGGCACACCCTACGATACCCCTGAAACTACTGCCATGGGTAGCTACACAGACAGATGTCAAGTTAATTAAAAATAGGTGGACCAAACAAACGATAAAACTTTGGATAGACACAAGACAATGGTGGGAAATACCTACACCAGTCTGGGAATATATCCCGCTTAACCATCTCCCGAAGTTTCCCACCAACCAACGAGATAGCTGTTTCCATAGGTGGCAGGGAAAAGGTTTAAATAACCTCACCCAATTTATCAAGGGAGATGGGATAAAATCCTTTACAGATATACAGAAGGAATTTAATTTACATAGAACAGACCTCTTTAAATATTTGCAATGTAGGCATTATATTGTCACCAGGGTAGGAGAAGAAGCCTTAAGGGCTCGACCTGCACCCCCGATGGTAGCCACATATCAGAAAGGCCATATGGCAGACCCAAAAGGGTACATATCATTTATGTATAAGGCACTACAGGAAGAAGTAGGGAGAATATATGTTCTAAAGATAGAGAAGGATTGGCAAGCTGAGCTGAATATAACGCTATCAGACATAGACTGGAGCAGAGTCTGGGGTGGAATTTCCAAGACAACGAGCTCTCCAGGGTGGAGAATTCAGATGGAAGGTGACATCTAGGTACTTTATTACCCTGTAATCTCCGCATTATCACTAAACCTCCTACAGACCAATGTTGGAGGGCTGTGGAAGTAGAGGACATACATACATATTTTTGGGATTGTCCACAAATGGGAATTCTGGCGGGAGTTAAGCAGGCTCTGCGGGATATTTTCCAATTGCAAGAAAATCTTGCAGTGGTGAATATATTGCTAGCATTAACTCCTAAGGAAATTAAAACAAATAATCAAAAATACCTATTTTACATACTGGTAATAGCAGCTCTTAAAGTAATTACCCAACACTGGTTACAACAAAGACTGCTGACTAAAGATATGTGGAGAAATAATATAAATATTATTAAAACCATGGAAGCTATCACGGCCCGATTAAATTTAAGAGTGGAGCAATGTAACACTAAGTGGCTCCCATATTATGACTACAACGAGGACACCGAAGGAATCCCAGTGTTGGATCAATTTTTGCAGAGCTGAAAAGGTCAAATTGAGAGATGGGTCATATACTAAAAGTAAAGAGACAGGGGCGATGAAATGATGAAAGGTAGAATAAAGATGAGAACCAAGTAAAGAAGTCAAGACCTGAAATAGATTATAGGTTACTGCAGATTAGAGTTAGAGAAATAAAGTCCACATCGAATAGAATATTATTAAATCATTGGTTATAGTAGATAGTATGAGAAATTGATTATTTTTTAGCACAATATTACAATAACATTATAGTTTTATGTATTAGAATAAGAGATCTTTTGAAGGCAGTCTACTGAAATGTTTTTTAGGTTAAGAGGAAAGAATATTGTAAGAATGAGCATGATCTCTAATTGCTACAACATGTATTTAGAAATGTATTGTTATACTGCCTAAAATGTAATGGAATGATAAACTATAAATAAAAAATGATTTAAGTTCCAAAAAAAAAAAAGAAGTTACTCAGCTATTACACTTAAAGTACCCAAAGCAAAATCCCGCTTCGGCAGGGCAGCCATAAGCTTCGTGCCACCTACCTTATGGAACGATCTACAAAACCCTCAAATTAAGCACTCTAATTGGTATAAATGCCTTCAAGACGCTTTATTTCCGTACAATCAGAGAAGTATGTAACTGACTCTTACCCACTCAGACCTAGTACTGTGTCTGTACTGGTGTATACGCCTAGACCTAGTTTTTAGTACTGACCCCCAGCTTGCTCCTCGCCAACCTAATTGTTTCTCTCTCTCTCTCTCTCTTATCCCCTGTCTTATCAACACTAGGCCCGTCCATCCCTTATTCTTCTTTCCCAACCTCGGATAGGAGCTCACTACCCTGGGTTGTGACATCCTACATATGTCTCGTGCTATAGCATTCAATCCGGGCTCACACATACTCCTTTTCTCCATCCACCTTCTCTATATCCCGTTTTACCAACTCCTTTCTGTGCACCGTGCCCTCCTAGACTTTCTCCCCTACCTCCCTCCTTTCCCCCCTACCTTCACCTCTACCTGGTGTATATTTTTATTCTTTTTCTTCCGTTACTTCCTCCTGCAACATTAGATAACCTGCTTTATCTTCCTATAGACACTTCTATGTATGTAAATACCGTGTAATCTGTACAATATCTGTATAATTCTATGTACATATGAACTTCTTTTTCTTCCTCTCTGTAAAGAGTATTATCTGTATTGCCTTGTAAATACCTGTGTTGACCTGTATATACAATTGCTCATCCTCCACCCAGGTCCATCTTGCAAATGAGCTTCTGCTCAACGATGAGCGCCTGGTTAAATAAAGGATTGATTGCTTGATTGAATTCCTATAATAATGTTCACCACCTCTTAAATATTATTTCCCATGTAAGGCAATCTAACCTAACCACTATGTCCTTATTGGGTGATGCCGAGAAGGCCTTTGATAGGCTCAGTTGACAGTATTTGTCCGAAATCTGGATACGTTTGGATTCAGCAAAAGCTTTATATCTAACCTTATGGCTTTGTATACAGGCACTGTTGCTAGGGTGGGAGCTAACGGTGCCTTTTCCCCTCCTTTCCCGCTGAATAGGGGAGACGCCAGGGCTGCCCTATGTCACCATTGTTTTATGCTTTTTTTTTTTTTTCAAATTGTTTAACCAGGTGAGACACACTAAGCTGAAAGCTTGTTTACAGGTGCAACCTGAGAGCACAGGGAAGTTAAGTGACTTGCTCAGGGTCACACAGTATGTAAGTGGGGGCTGTGGGATTCAAACCCAGGTCTTCAGATTTGCAGCTCAGAGCCTTAAACCACTGCACTATACTACCTCCCTTTGGCTATGGAACCATTGGCAGCCCATATCAGACACCATAATGATATTAAAGGTATCCGAGTTGGACCCACAATTCATAATATCGTCCTTTATGCCAACAGTACGTTACTATTCCTTGAGGATCCTGTGGCATCCCTCCCCCACCTTTTACATGCTTTAACTGAATTTGGAGCCAGCTCCGATTTTAAAATTAATTTTGATAAAACAACTACATTGTTGTTAAATGGCTCCCTTGAACATCAACAAAGGGATTCTTTCCCTTTCCGCTGGGCAGGGGATGGGTTCTGTTATTTGGGGTTAAATGTCACTACTAATCTATATCGGCTATATGATAGAAATCATTAGATCATTTTGGTGGATGTTATGAAGGACCTAGAAAGATGGAGTTTGCTCCCCTGTTTTGCTAGGCGCCAGGATTAAATCACTCTGTATGAACATTCTGCCATGCTTTTTGTACGTCTTTCGGATGCTTCCCATTAAACCTTCAGAATCTTTCTGGAGACAAATAGATCAGCTAATCTCTAAATTTATATGGGGGGCACCCATGTATAAAACAACCCATTCTTCAAAGAAGTAAATCTGAAGGGGGCTTGACTCTTCCACAGCTAAAAAATTACTATTTGGCTGCACAGGCTGCTCCGGTCTTAACTTTTTTTAAATTTAATTTGTTGGTTGGAGTGTGAGGAGGTGCAGTCCCCGGGAGTATCCCTGAGGGTAGCCCCCCATCCTACCTTTGCCTCAGCTTCACCTAACCAAATCAGCAAATCCTTGGATTGCACATACTTTGGGGAAGTGGGCAAAACTTTGCTCTGTGGTGGATGGCGTGGACAGCCTGGGCCACCTTACCCCATTTCTGGGTAACAGTGACTTTTTGCCAGGAATGATTAACCTAGGCTTCCACCTTTGGGCCCAACATGGCATTCATACAATCGGAGACATGCTGGACCGAGACATGTTTATGAGTTTCGAACAATTACAGGACAAATTTCACCTTCCTCGCACTGAACTTATTCACTTTTTTCAGCTCTGCAGTTTCGCTTCATCCATCTCTATGGCACCCCATACCCCTAGCCAACCCATTACATTAGAACTGTACATTTTACAGGAACAGAAAGTACCTGCGGAAACCCATGTGATTTCTTCTCTGTATACTTTTTTTGCAACATTGTGCTTAAACGCTACTTCATCCAATCTGGGAACAGTGGGAATTGGCTCTCTCCAGGCTGCTGGACTCACAACTTAAGACAAAAACTTGGAAAGTGGTCCATAAAACCACCGCTTCCTATTACTAAAGAGAATTTAGTTGGAAGGTTATGGTTAACGTTTTTAGGACCCTGTCTGTCACTTGCCACTATACTACTGGAGGACCAGATCTATGCTGGAGATAATGTGGGATCAAAGGTGACCACTTTCATATATTTTGGTCATGCCCAGAGATGCAACATTTTTGGCAAACAATTGCTAGCACTGTCTCACACATTTTAGATGTTACGCTTCTCCTTCACTTTGAAATATTCCTTTTTGACATTCTCCCTAAGGAAGCAAGTAGTCCTCAGAACAGTTACCTTCATCGTATCTTTGTGGTAGCGGCTCTAAAAGCTATTACTAGAAGATGGTTGTCTCCCATCTCACCCACACTTAAGGGTTAAATTAGTGTTACAAAAGAAATTCAAATAATGCAGGCACATGTATGCAAATTTGCACTTTTGTTATGACAGTGACAGTCTTCATATACTAACTAGGTGGGACGTATATCTCGAGCCTTTCCTCCACAGAGACATTAATAGCTTCCACAACTACATCACAGTAGACTTGGTATGGCTTAGGCCCCCTTACTTATTTGATGGCTACTCGCCCCAGGTTGTCTATAGTTTACATTAATTAACTGGTTAAATCAAATGCAACAGGAATTTTTATCTATGTGCTCCATTAGTTTTCCTTCCTGCTGTGCTGTGTCTGTTAGTTTTACTCCTTTGATGTTTTGTATCGTGAGTTTGTATTAAGTTTTTGCGCTTTAATTTATTTCTTTGTGTAACCCCTCACCCCTGCCTTTTTAGCAAACGACAGGTGGCATGCTGTTGAAGCTGACAGCAGTACCTGGTGGGGACCTGGGTTCGGGGAAGATGAGGTTACTTGGCACAGGGGGAGCCTAGGTTTGACTACTCTGGTCAGGGGCACCCAAGTAAATCCAAACACAGGAAGCAATAACTGTAATGTCCAGAACCAGGAATGGAATTCTTCAGTGTGGCTTTTATTTACATACTAGCTGAACAAAACAAAGCATAGACGGACCCCCATGGGGCTACATTTTCTGGTAATGCAGATTAGAGACTACAGAACACTTATTCATCATTTTCAGCCCTCAGGCTCTGGACCCACCAGGCACACAGCCCGGACTTGCACGCAGCTTTGGGTACATAGCCCGACTTGTACACACTTGGGTTTTCCCCACGGTCCATTGGAAGAATGAACCAATTATCCTGTCATGGCTCCCCACACCACTTAGAGTCTGCAATTCCTAGAGAGATTTTTTCCTTACTTGTTGTGACTCCCCAACTCCTAGAGAGAATTTTTCCTACTTGTTGTGGCTCCCCACACCACTTAGAGTCTGCGACTCCTAGAGAGATTTTCCTTTGCAACCCCATCGCCTGGGTACTTCCCCATCACTGGCCAAGTGCATGAGGCAAAGTAGCAACCACAGCAGAACTCCAGAGAGGTGGACCTGGTCACTAAAAGATGGGGTTCTGCCCACCTCCAGCTCCCACAGCCCATACCCGCCATTTCCTGGGAAAACTGAACCATTCCTTTGCTGAACTTCTAAATGTAGATTAAAGGGTAGATGATCTGGTGCATCTCCTCTACATATTACTTGAATCACACAACACTAGCATTTGACAATACTTTACTTGTTTGGCCCATTTCTCTAGGCTTCCCAAAATGTAGCACAATCCCTAGATTTTCACACATGTCCCAGGGTGAAGAAAACATTTTGCCCTCTTAGTCAGAGCAAACACTCACCCTTTAGTTGCAGGTGCCCCACAGGCGACTCACAAATCTTCCAACTTTCAAAATAAATGCTGAACTAAACAGGCAGCTTTTCTTCCACTTGGCAGAATTAAGGGGATTGCCCCAGGAATCTGCTAGGGATCTTTACAATTCCCCCCCCCCCCGAGGGAGGGGGCACTGAGACCCAAACAGCAGTCTCCACCACTTGAGCACACCTTCACTTACTGAAAAAAAACTGGACACTGACCACTACCCTTTGAAAACTCCCAACGTTCTATTTAACTCCCTCTGCTGCAGATTCCAATGTGGCTTATGCAACTGTGAAAGTTCTATTGGTGATGTCATCCCTCAGTCTCAGCTGAGACTGAGAACAGAGTGAGACAGTGTGAAACCCATTTAACTGGAGTTTCACAAGCTGCCTTCCCTGCCTACCTCTAGGTCTTACTGGGATTCTAGTAACCCCAGGTAACAAGGGGGTTACATTTGAAAATCTACAATAAAGTATGTATTAAAAAAAAAAAGTCCCCCATAGTTCACCTTGTTAATTCCATTTAGGAACTTCAAGGTCTCCATCAGAAGCAAACTGAGTCAACGATAAAGGAACATTTGGAATGCAGCAGGAAGGTACAATATTAGAATGTGGTGGAGACATGTAATTTCAGAATGTGGCTGTGCCGCTCAGTTTTGGAATGTGGCAGTGACACAGTTTTGGAGTGTGGCAGTGGCGCATAATTTCAGAATGTGGTGGTGACACACAATTTCTGAATGTGGTGGTAATGCACAGTTTTGTACTGTGGCTGTTATGTACAATTTTGAACAGTGGCTGAGATTCTCAATTTCTGAAAGTGGCGGTGATGCATAATTTTGGAATGTGGTGGTGACACACAGTTTCAGAATGTGGCGATGACTCAGTTTTGGACTGTGGCGGTGATGCACAGTTTTGGAATGTGGCAGTAACACAGTTTTAGAATGTGATGGTAACACAGTTTCAGAATGTGGCATGAAACCACAACTTCAGAATGTGGTGGGGATGTGCAGTTTTGGAAAGTGGCAAGGTTGCACAATTTTGGAATGTTGGCAGGGATGTGTAATTCTAGAATATGGCTGGGATGCACAGTGTTGGAATGTGGTAGGGAATGTGATGATGCATCATTTTGAAATGTGGGTGCATACAGTTCCGGAATGTGGCAGGCACAAGCAATTTCATAGTTAAAAACTTTTATTGTAATTTTCACATGAATCATACAATACATGAGGCAATAAAATGCGTCCAGGGTCGGAACATTAGTAGTTACATGTTAAATTATATTGTAGCGTATTACCTTGCAGTGTTTCAAATTTCCAGGAGGAATAGGAAAGTAACCTGACAAAAAAACTTATACAACCCCTGGCCTGGTGGCACTGAGGGTTGCAGCGCTGGATGCCACACATCGCGCCACGCCGGCGACCCAGATTCGGGAATGGACTCGGGCCACTGGGGGCTGGCAGGGGAGAGGAAGGATTGAGCATCCCACAACTGCTCTCCTTCCTCTGGGGTGAGTGAGGGCACTTCGCAGCACTACAGTGGCACTGGGCGGAAGCTGGGTGCACTGCAGGCTGTGGGCAGGACAAGGGGGTGGAGCGCGGTAGGCATCTGCACATATGTGCGCTGATGCCATTGCACGTCCGGCTCCTCGGGGGATCTGTTACTGGAGGAAAAATGGCGGGGCAACCGCATCGGCTGATGGCCTTGCCCTGCTCCCCCGGACCCATGAAGACATAGCCACTGGGTGTCCATGCCGCAGGTCCCTTCAGGGGGGCGGGTCCTGTCATTGACTGACCTGGTGAGTGTGGATGAGCAACCAACGACAGACCTGGTCTGGGGGTGCAGGTGCCGAGGTCGTGGGGGGGGGGCTGTTCCAGCCAAGGAGGAGAAAGTGTTCAATGATAAAAAAAAAAACCTGATACAACATGAAAAACACTGCAACGTAATGTCCCAAATGAAACCTGGATATGAGTTAGATATTGTTAAACTTATTGAAAAAGAACACTATAACAGGAAAAAACATTTAAACAAACAGTAAAATGAGGGCTAAAGGCATACCTGTAACGTAAGATTATTAAGAAGTGTAGTTGTCAAGTGTCACAGATGCACTCTGCAGGTCAGGACCTCTGCCAACCTCGAAGTGCAATAGTGTGGACAGGAGACAAACAGGGTAGCCCTCCTGTATGTTGTGGGTCTGAATCACCTACCAGCCTCGAGTCCTGGGGGTCAAAGTGTGAACCTTATGCTAACATACCCAGTTTACAGGCTCAGATATGTACCCTCCTCGGGGATGCAGTACAATCCTTCTTCGCCCAGTGGCACCCAGCCAGGTTCTCCAGTTGAACCCTTATGACTCAATATGAGACCTAGGCATATTCTTACCTTTAGCAAGATTAGCAACACATTCAAGCCCTTAACAGCTGTCAGAATTGAACATTGGTTCAGCATTCACATGCAAAAGAAAACTGAGAAGCCACAGGCAGTATTTCAAGGAAAATATTGTTTACTAAAAATTGTAAAATAGGTAAAATATCAAACACAGAACAAATACATTACTAACTTACAGTCAATAAAATAATTGGGAAATTACAGAACAAACAAAACACCTGCAAAATACTTAAACGTTCCAGCTGAATTATATTTTTCTAAAGTGCCTAGTTTCCAGTCCACAGATTGTGTGTCTTTGATTTTCAGAGAGTCCTTCTGCACCAACTTCTCTTGTAAGCAGTATTCAAAAGTCAATTTTCTCCACCTCCTGGTGATGTCACCCATGAGATCACTGTTAGATCTGTGATAAATCTGTAATCTGAGTATGGATGTCCATAAGGATGTATGTTATCACAGTGAAAATCAGCAACTAGCAATTTCCCAAAATATGAGTCTCTTAGATCAAAACATTCTCTTTGATGTTTCATAACCCCACAATCTGTCACTAGTTCTCTGCTAGGTGAGAAAACTATAAAGGATCAGCCAAATGACTTTCCTTCCCTTCCTGCTAGGGTCATACAATTCATATTTAGTTTCCAGCTTCAAAAACAGGAGCAGATTAGAAGGAGTAATAAACTGTCCCTCTGGAAGGAAGTCTTTAATTAGTGGTTTCACTGGCCAGTGTCATGACAGCCTGCTGCTTCACTCACACTGACACTTTTGAGATCAAAGGTCAAGTCTCTTACACACTGGCAAGTGTGTCTTAGACAGACAATCAGAGACCATTTATTTATAATACAAATATTATACAATATAACAATAATAAGCAGGTGGCAAAGCGTCACAGTAAGCTGTCATATTTAATGTGACAGTAGAATGAACATATTACATTGGGCAGAGAGCATGACGGGTGAAACATCCTAGCAAAATCTGCCACCTGTATCACAAGGGAAATGCAGATAACACAGAGTTGAAGCAGTATATATTAAGTAACATGGCCAAATAAATGTATCAGGTAAGGGCTCCATACATGGTCAAAGTTAGCCAGCTTTGCTAGGGCAACATGACTACATCACTCATTCTGTGTTAGGATAGCCAGGGATAATTTCCAGGTCTCGACTGATGGCATAGCCTCTGACCGCCACCTCTGGAGGAGCAAGCAGTGGGCTTCAGTGGCCACCACTGTGAGCCATTTCAACTATGTGGTGGAGAGTTGTGGGGCTGCAGGGGCGAGACAAGCAGATAGTTGGGGAGAAAAAGGGATTTGAGTATTAAAGTCAACTTGACAAAAGTCATGCATCCCTTGTCATAAAGGGCAGATGTTGGGGCATGCCCACAAAAAGTGAAGGAGGGAGTTTTCATCAGTGTCAAATCTCCAACATTTCTTAGATGGGATAACACCAAAGATCATGAAGCATCAGTGGTATATGATACCAGTAATGAATCACTGTGTTCTGTAGTAGATAACTCTGTGCACTAAGTAAGCTATGGCCAGCACTGGGACCATTCATCAGAGGATATAGGTTCAGCCAAGTACCACGCTCAGCGACTTCTAGCTACATGAGTTGTATCAGGTAAAGCATCCCAGAGCGTCTTATAGATGAGACTGGCTCTCACCATAGGGAAATGAAGCTAATGTTAGATGTGCGACTCCCTCCTGAGGAGGGGTAGATAAGGTGGAGGACTGGGACAAATGCTGCAGGAGGCTGCGGATCTGCAAATATTTCCAGAAGTCCTGTCAGGGGATGCCCATCTGATGGGTCAAGAAATCAATGGCCTGAAGGTGTGTGGATGTAGAAATCAAGAGATCCTTTACTCATAAGGTGCTCCTCCTCTCCTTCCAAGAGTTCCGTAGGAATGAACAGTTACCAATCTGAAGGAGGGGTTGTTCCAGAGGGGCATCAGAGCCAGGGGGATAAGGTCAGCCTTGAGATGCCTACATAAAACTTTCCATGCAACACAGGATTCTGCAGTAGTGGGGTATTTAGTGAACCTCTTGGAGCCTGTGGAGTACAGAAGGGACCCTATATGCATAGCAGGGAAAAAGCATGGTCTCCATGTGAATCCAGAGGGGGGAGCACTCAGTAACATTCTCAAACAAGTGCAGAGTTTGCACCCCTAGGAAAGCTAAATGATAGTCCTTGAACTAGGGAGATCCCACCTCCACCAGACCAATGAGCCCATAGTTTAAAGCGACTATATCTAGGTGGGTGCCTCTCCCATAGAAAATACCCTATCAACTTACAATCCTGGAAAACCAAAAATCGGATATAGCAAGAGGGAGATGACCTAGATGTCGTAGAGACACAGATCAGAAAGCATAGTCAAGCCAGGAGAAGTTACAAATTTGCTAGTAGTGTTTCTTTATTATCAAGAACAAATAAAAAAATGTGCAGGATAGCTCTTTATATAGGCAGTTCAAACAAAACAAAGTCCTTCATCTGAAGGTATCGCTAAGTCTAAATCTTGGTCTTTCTAACTCTGTAAACAGATGTCCTTTTTATAAGAGGTTTTCATCTGGCAATTAAATTCTGCATCCTGTGTTCATTAAACTATATCTCCTGTTTTCACACAGTGTCCCAAAACTTTGTCATTGCCCATCCTGTGGGCAGTACATCCAGTCTTCTCAACAGAAGCGGCCAATTTAGACATTCTGGCCTGAGTTGGTTTTCCTGCTGACAGCTCTGCAAACAAGCTTGTGGAAGAATAAAAGGTTTTTCAAGGTCAACTCCATTTTCTAGCTTGCTATCTTTTCTAACAAACCCCAAACAGCTTTCTGCAATTCATTTCAACAGTGTAACTACAGTATATACACTTGCAAACCAAGGATTCTCAGTTTTGCATAAATATTCACATATTTTTTTTGACCACAGAGAAGCAAGGGAGGGAAGAAAGAAAGAACAGAAACAGCAAGTAAAGGAAGGGAGATAACCTTGGGGGTTGACAGTGGGACCATTGGAGTGGCCAGTTCCAAGGTTCCACAAGGAAGATTTGATTGTGCAGTCAGACAGGCAAGAGATAGACAAATGACAGAATAGTAGAGGACAGAATAGTTCCTTGCTTGTAACTCTCTGTGCATGACATATGGGACAGGGTCTTACTAAACTCTGTCACATACCCTCCTTTTTGAGGGAAATTGTTTTTTTCCCCTCTTTTTTTCCAATAGTTTTTATTAAGGTTTTAAAGATGACAACAGAATAAAAGCATCATCCCATAAGTATACATACAAAATAAGAGATATGTAACAGATACATCAACATACATATTAAACTATATCCATTCTTATTGTAATGACTCTAAATGAAAGATAAGCTTTCCTACATTTGTCAATAGCAGTATTACGTACAAAGAAAAAGAACATTTTAAGAGATAATGGGAAGAGTTGTTTGCTCAAATAAGGTGTAACCCCATTATAACTCTCAACCTCTACACACATGTTACTTCAATTTAAGCTCAACAAAGAGTGACCAAATTCTGTTAAACATCTCTAGTCTACCCTGTATTAAATAAGGAATCCTTTTGTTACTGGAAGTGAATTCCATTTGTGTGTGCCATTCCAGTAAGGAGGGGGTAGAAGATTCTTTCCAATATCTTAAAATAAGTCTTTTCACACTCAAGGAAGCATGACAAAGCCAGGTCTTTTGGAAAATGTCTAAACCTAATTGGTCAGGGAATAATCCTAGTATTAATATCAATGGAGATGGAGGAATGTGAGATTGTATAACTAAAGAACAGACCCTAAGAACTGGAGACCACAGCTTTTGAATTTTAGGGCAGTCCCAGAACGTGTGTGTGAGATTGACTTCTGTATGATTACATCTCCAACAGCTAGCATTACTAAGTGCTCCCGTAGCATATATATAACCTGTTAGGACTCAAATAAAATCTATGAAGAATTTGAAACTGAATCGGCCTACCTTGCAGTTATTTGAGACTTTTATTAGTCATCCTCCAGATCAACTCCCATTCCGCCATGGGAGAGTTTAGGTGAAAGCTCCTCTTTCTAGGTGGTCTTGGCCTTGTTTGTTAGACAAGAAGACCAGGTATCATTAGTAGTAAGTATTTTGTGCAAGAGGCTAGCACCTTTCCTAAGAGACCCTAGCTTAATCAATTGATTCCATGCCTCACTTCCCTCTTTTTTAAAACAGGTTTCTGAAATCATGTTTTCTCTTTTAACATTACCTTATAACATTTACAGTTATTTGCACATGCAGCATCCCCTTTCCTAACATCTTTTTCAGCAAACAATTCAGTTAAGCACATATATTTTTCAGCCTTTTTCTGAATTGTCAAGCCCTGAACCATATCTTGACAGAAAATCAGCATTGGCATTTTCTTTTCCAGATTTATGCATCACTTTGAATTTAAACAGCTGCAGTGTCAGGTACCACCTTGTGATTCTGGGATTTTTATCTATCATTTGATTAAGGCAACAGAGAGGATTGTGATCTGTTAAGCACAAAGTCATCTCATAGCAAATAAAACTTAAGGGACTCCATTGCCCATTTCACAGCAAGGCGTTCTTTTTCTGTAGTAGAGTACTTTTTCTCTCTGTCATGCAATTTCATACTGATAGAATGGGATGTTCCTTCCCATCTATTTTCTTACTCAGGAATGTACCTAGGCCTACCTCAGATATAGCTGTCTGTAACAGAAATTGTTTCTCAAAGTCTGGTCTTCTTAAAACAGAGGATGAACATAATGCAGCCTTGATGGCCCAAAAAGCATCATCACATGCTGGGAACCATTTTTTACGTGAGTTCAGTGAGGGGAGTAGCTAACCGGGCAAAGTTGGGAATAGATCTCCAATGGTAACCAGCCAAATCTAAAAAATGACCTGACATGTTTTTTTGTTTTAGGGACAGGACTGTTAGCTACAGCTTCTATCTTGGAAATCTCCATCTTTACTTTTTCATTTCCCAAAATATAGTGCAAATATCTTGTTCCTGCATGTCTAATGCATACTTGGTAGGATTAATGGTCAGACCTGCATTTTTGATAGATTGGATAACTGCTTGTATGTGTTCCAGGTAGCTTTTCCAGTCTGGACTGTACACCACAACATCATCCAGGTAAGCAGCACAGTAATCAGTGTTAGGAGTTAGAATTACATCAGTGTACTTCTGGAATGTAGCGAGGGTGCCATGTAAACCAAATAGTATGGAGGAGAACTGATAGAATCCAGTTGGAGTCGAAAATACAGTTTTGTCTCTGGATTTGCCAGTTATCCTTGGTGAGATTGAGGGCTCTAATGTACTTGGTACTTCCCAGTCTGTCCACCAAATCATCTATCCTGGACACAGGATAGCTGTCAAATAAGGACACTTGATTAAATTTCCTAAAATCAAGGTAGATTTTTACATTACCTTCTCATTTACATTCACCATTGGTGATGACCAAGCACTTCTCGATTCTATCATGATACCCAACTCTTTCATTTTTTGTATTTCCGTAACCACGTCTGCTCTTAACCACTTGGGTAATCTGTATGTCTTTTGTCTGATAGGGCAAGCATTCTCTGTCACTATTATGTGTTCGACTCCTTTTGCTTGGCCTGGCACTATGGTAAAAATATTTTCAAATGTCTTTACCAAGTTACGAATTTCTGCAGTCTGTTCTCTGAGTAAGGAAGCATTCACCTCTACAGCATTAGAAGTTACAGTTTGTTCCACTCTGTTATAAGCTAGTTTCTGGTAATACTAACAAAGCAACCTTTGGTGTTTTTTCAACCCATTTCTTCAGGAGGTTAGCATGGTGTATCTTGGTTGGATTTTTCATATCAGGTGCCTCGGTCTCACAGTTAACTGTACCGGTACGTCTAACCACTTTATAAGGCCCTTGCTACTTCATTAGCAGTTTGTTTTCTGTAGTGGATATCAGTGACAAGACATTTTCACCTGGCTCAAAAACTTTTTCTTTTACTCCATGGTCATAATACACCTTCTACTGATTTGGTGCTTCTTCCTGGTTACTGTGGGCAATTTAAACACCAGATCACCTAAAGGTATGCTCCAGATCCCTTTCAAATTGACCTCCTATGCCCAGCGTTCTCTTGCATACCGTGGGCCTCTTGGGGTAAATGACCTCCTCTCCTGTCCTCCCTCTTAGACCTGGGAAGGATTGGCCCTTTCAAAAGAGAGCTCAGACTACTTCTAGCTCAGGCTAACCACTGTGACTGTCCTTTTTAATTGCATTAATCCTTGCCTCCCCTTCCCAACTTGACCACTTGGACCATGACCCCCTGGCTGCTATTACCCTACTAACTTCACTTAGAAACTGAACTTTCTTATTGATGTGATTCATGCTGCTCAGCTGAATATGCTAGAAACTGCCAGTTTTCAGAGTTCTGAGCTCTACCAAATGTGTCATATAACGTATTATTTGTGTTTTAATGTACTGTTTCACCCATTGACAAGGAACCTTTCACCGATCTGCGTGTTTGTGACTTACTTTGTAGTATTTGTATTGTAATGTATTGTTTGTGTTTTTTTACTTGGAACCTTTGTAAAAGAGCCATCTAGGCTCAAAGGTATTAATCTGAACCAGTAATAAATAAATAAACATATTTTGCCAGTTTGTTACTCAGTGTATACATGTATAAGATGTAATAGATTCCTTCTGAGTGGAGTTATGTTCCCATGTGTCTTTTACTACATCTTGTGGCCCTCTACATTGTCTACCATACAATGTTCCAAAGGGTGAAAAAATCTGCTGATGCTTGTGTAACCCATATGCTCCATTTTTGTAACATGGATATTCATATGGTATCTACGGGTTCGGGGAAGGATGAGGTTACCTGGCACAAGAGACCTAGGTTTGGCTACTCTGCACAGGGGCACCCAAGTAAATCCAACTACAGGAAGCAATAACTGTAATGTCCAGAACCAGAATTGGGATTTTTCAGTGTGGCTTTATTTATTAACTCACTGAACATAAACAAAGCACTGCATGGTCCCCCAAAGGGCTACGTTACTGTAATGCAGATTAGAGGTTAAACACAGCGGTCCATTTGAGGAATGAACACATTACTACAGATGTCTGGCTTTGGACCCACCAGGCACTCAGCCCGGACTTTGCATGAGCATTGGATACATAGCCCGACTGGCCCGGCTCCCTGCCGGCCACTCGACTGACCGGTCCCTTGGCGAATGAACCCAAACTTTACTTGGAAGAGCGTCCCATCAAACAAGGAGGCTCCCCAAACTGTGGCTCCCACCACTTGAAGTCTCGACTCCTAGAGATTTGTTTCGTACTTCCAATCGAAACTCCCATCCAACAAGGAGTAATTTTCCCATCCTGTGGCTCCCACACACTTAGAGTCTCGACTCCTAGAAAGATTTTCAAGTTGCGACCCATGTCTGGGTACCCACCCCATCACTGGCCAAGCGCATGGGGCAAGTAGCAAAAACACAGAAGAAATCCGTAGAGGTGGACCCGGTTACTAAAGATGGGGGGTTTTCCCACCTCCAGCTCCCACAGCCCATACCCGGCCATTTCTCTGGCACACAGAAAACTTTAGACTTTAAAATGTAGATTGAACGGTGGATGACCTGAAGCACCCCCTCTATAGTGAACTTTAAATCCATTAACACTTTAAACAGATGACTGCTCTATTTGTTTGTCCTAGTTGACATAGTCCTCCCAAATAGCAGTCTACTTTTACTTGAAATCCAACTGAAGAACAGAAGTTGTTTGCCCCTTCCAGTGGAGCCAAACACTCACCCATTCGTTGCAGGTGCCCCACAGGCGAAGTACTGTAACCTTTGCTGTTATACATGAACAGACTGAAAAATTAAAACAGGCAGCTTTCTTCCCAGGGTGGGAGAAGGGGATTGCCCCTGGAACCCACAAAGAACTTTTCCTCACCCCCCTCCCAGAGGGAGGGGGGTAAACAGACAACTACTGGTGTCCTTCTTGTTTGCTTAAGGACAAACTGACTCCTCTTGAATTCTAAGGTTCTAAACTTACTCTGAGCTGAAGATTCCAAATGTGGCTCATGCAGCTGCGTGAGTTCTATTATGATGTCATCTCTCAAGTCTCAGCTGTGACTGAGGACAGAGTGAGACAGTGTGAAACCCATTTAACTGGAGTTTCACAAGCTGCCTTCCCTGCCTACCACTAGGTCTTACTGGGATTCTAGTAACCCGGGTAACAAAGGGGTTACACTTGTGGCCCTTCTATGTAAGCAAATAGCAGGTAAGATAAGTACTGGCCCAAGTCTTTCCCGTCACAAACCATACTAACATGAATTTTAGGGTTTGATAAAACACTTAACAGGACCACCATTTAACACTTCTATCTCAGCAGAAGTCAGTATCTGTTGAGATTAAGCAGACAGATATTTTATTAGAAGTAGAAGGGGTCTTATTAAGGGTTAAAAAAAAGAAAAGAAAGAAAGTCAGTGTGTGTTCTGTGCTGGGAAGGGTACTGTATCAACTTACTTTGCTAAACCAGTAGGAGGAGAGAGAGCTTAATTGGGGGTGTGGCTTAGACAATATAAAAGAAGGTGACTCCAATTACAACTTCCTGTTGGTAGCCTTTGGAAGATAGAAGAGCAGAAAGCAGCTAACGAAAAGAAACTACAATTTTCTTACTAATTTAACACTTTTATCTCAGCAGAAGTCAGTGTCTGTTTAGATTAAGCAGACAGATACTTTATTAGAAGTAGAAGGGGTTTATTTAGGGTTAAAGAAAAGAAAGAAAGTCAGTCTGTGTTCTGTGCTGGGAAGGGTACTGTATCAACTTACTTTGCTAAACCAGTAGGAGGAGAGAGAGCTTAATTGGGGGTGTGGCTTAGACAATATAAAAGCAGGTGACTGCAATTACAACTTCCTGTTGCTAGCCTTTTTTCTTACTAATTGCCCTCCATCCCACCCACCCTAAGCCAATTCTACTTTTATAGCCACTGGATTTGACTGACAACAAGAACTTCCTGTTTGGCAGTAGGAAGGGAAGGATCATAGAGAAACATTAGTTTTGTCAACCCTAAAGGAAAAAAGTAGCTCGCTGTCCCCCACTAGCTGCTGGTGGTCTGACACTGAGCAAGGAAGAAGGAGGCTACTGAAGAATATAGGAAGTTGCTGTCCCAGAACAGGAAGGGAGAGAGTTGTGAGGAGAGAGTAAGCATACAGAAAAACAGGAGAGGGGACACAAAATAAGACATGATAGGAGTGGTGCAGTGCAATGGCTGTGGGGTGGCAGTGTTGGGGGAGACATTCTTGAGGCTGTGATACTGCCCTATTTGCAGGCACCTCTCTGGTCTGAGGGAGGAAGTTGCCCATCCCTAGGCTGACCTGGCTAGGATTCGTGAAACCTCCTCCCCCACCCAGGGACCACCAGGGCCAATGCCCCTAACTCAGAGGTTGCCAAGAAAGAGGAGAGGCTGTACCAGGGTGGGCTCAGGTAGGGAGAGGGTGGTGGAGCAGAGTTGCATCCGTCCAGTTGTACTTCTCCACAATTCATACACTCTTCTGGTGGATAGTGGTTCCTCTATGGAGGCACCTGCAGTGGATATCAAGGAGGATGCTGGAAACCTTCACAGAGGAGATGCACAGGAGGGTGGCATGGGACCCCACAGGGGAAGGAAACAACTCCTGGTGGGGGACTCAATCATTAGTGGGGTAGAGGAAGGGGAGAGGGAGTTAAGGTGCCTACCTGGCGCCATGGCTTGGAGGGACAGGAAGCGAGTCCTCAGGATTGTGGGAGCAGCTGCACGAGGGAGGGAGCTGGATGTCATTGTCCACCTAGGGACAAATGACCTAGCTAGGAATGGGATCAGAGCAGTGCAAGAGGAATTTGTAGAGTTGGGGAGGGCCTTAGACAAGTAGCGACTCTGATAACCTTCTCGGAGGTGCTGCCTGTCTATGGCAAGGGTGATGCTAGGGTACTCCTCACCAGGGAATTCAATGAATGGTTGAAAAACTGGTGTGGAGCTCAGGGTTTTGGCTTCATTTGGGACTGGGGAGCCACCTAGATGGATGCAGACCCATACTGGCGCAATGGTCTGCATCTGTCTGGGGGGGGACCAGGATCCTAGATGAGAGGTTTAAATGCTTCATTGACAAGCATTTAAACTAGCCAAGGGGAGAGACACTGAAAAGGAGCAGGGAAGTCCCAGCCTTCCCCCCACAAAACACAGTAATTAGTGAGGTAAACACCAAGGTAGGGAAGTCATTAGGGAGCAGGACAGAGGTAAATGCAAAAAAAGGCAAAGGCAGAAAAGACAGAGATGGGGCTAAAAGGGGTAAGGCCATCAAAAAGTGGAGGCTGATGAGTACCAATGCCCATAGTCTGTGTAACAAGCTTCCTGAACTAGTGGCCTTGATTTGAAGAGGGTTGCCTGGATATTGTGGCAGTCACAGAAACATGGTACACAGAGAACCATGACTGGGATGTCAACATACCAGGATACACAATCTACAGGAGGGACAGGGAGGGTAAAAGAGGAGGAGGAGTAGCTCTCTATGTAAAAGAAGGGATCAAAGCAACAGAACTAATGAGTAAACAGGGAGCAGATGAGGCACTCTGGGTCACCCTGGAGACAGGAAATGGCACCACAATCCGCATGGGGTTGTATACAGACCCCCATCTCAGGGGAAGGGAATGGACAAGGAAATGATAGAAGGCATTCTTAGAATGGCAGAAAAAGGGGAGATATTGTTCATGGGGGACCTGAATATACCAGATGTTAACTGGAGCACCTTTGCTGCAGGCACATCCAAGAGCATTCTTGATACCATACAAGGGGCATGCCTCAGACAGCTAGTATTGGGACCCACTTGGGAGGGAGCAATCTTAGACCTGGTACTCTCAAATGGGGATGGAGAAAGAATCTCAGATTTAGAAGTGGGTAGCCATCTGGGAACAAACAACCACAAAACAGTGTGGTTCACGATAAACACAGCCATACAATCAAGCCATACAAAAGCAAGAGTATTGGACTTTAGGAGGGCTGACGTTGGGAAAATGAGAGAGTGCCTCAGAAAAGCACTAGCAAATATGCAAGAAAGAGGGTGGAGGAACACTGGGGAGTAATCAAAACAGCCATCACAGAGGAAACAAGCCTTTGTGTAAAGCAAATCAAAAAAACACAACAAAGAAAAAAATGTATAGTTCTCAAAAGAGGTGGCAGGGAAGGTTAAGGAGAAAATGATAGCATTCAGGAAATATAAGGAAACACAGAAGGAGCAGGGCAGAGAACTTTATCAGTTAAAGCAGAAAGAGGCAGGGAAGGCAGTCAGAATAGCAAAGGCCCAAACCGGGGAAAGGATAGCCAGTTCTATTAAGAAGGGGGATAAGACCTTTTATAGGTACATTAGGGAGTGAAGAAAGATCAAAGGAGGTATACTGAGGCTTAGTAAAGGGGAGGGAATGTGGGCAGTGGGTGACAGTGAAAAAGCAGGGATACTGAACGGATATTTCTGCTCAGTATTCACAAAGGAAGAGGAGGGGAGGTACTTAAACAAAACAAGAGAACACTCTGAAGACGAGGGACAATACCAGTCCATTTACAGAAGAAAGGCTTCTGAAAGAAGTAATGAAATTGAAGGTGGACAAAGCAATGGGGCCTGATGGGATTCACCCAAGAATTCTAAAAGAACGAAGAGTATAGCTAGTCGCACCGCTGACTACTCTCTTTAACAAATCGTGGGAGGATGGGGTGGTACCTGAGGACTGGAGGAGGGCAGATGTGATTCCTCTTCACAAAAGTGGGAGCAGGACAGAGGCAGGAAACTACAGACCAGTTAGTTGGACCTCAGTGGTAGGGAAAATGATGGAATCACTTCTGAAGGAAAGAATTGATGAGTACCTAGAGGTCAGTGGGGCACAGGAGCCAAGGCAGCATGGATTCACAATGGGAAGGTCATGTCAGACGAATCTGATAGATTTCTTTGACTGGGTGACCAAAGTAGTAGACCAGGGAGGGGCTGTGGACATGGCCTACCAAGATTTTAGCAAGGCATTTGATACAGTCCCACACAAAAGATTAATACACAAGTTAGCCAACCTTGGAGTGGGTCCCAAGGTGGTAGCCTCAATAAAAAATTGGCTAAACAACAGGATGCAAAGAGTAGTAGTAAACAGTGAAGAAAGGAGGGTTACTAGTGGGGTACCGCAGAGTTCAGTACTGGGACCGGTCCTTTTTAATGTCTTTATAAGTGACATTGCAGAGGAACTGGAAGGAAAAGTATGTCTCTTTGCAGACGACACAAAGATCTGCAACAAGGTTGATAGACAAGATGGAGTGGAAAGGATGAGAAGGGACTTGGCAAGGTTGGAGGAATAGTCCAATGTATGGCAGCTCAGATTCAATGCAAAGAAGTGCAAGGTGATGCACCTGGGAAACAAAAATCCAAGGGAAGAGTACACAATGGGGGGGGGTGAGGATACTGACAACAGTAAAAATGGAAAGGGACCTGGGGGTAATTATATCAGATGACCTAAAGGTAGGCAAGCAATGTGAGAAGGCTGTAAGGAAGGCTGGGGATACTGGGATGCATAGGGAGAGGCATCAATAGTAGAAAACAGGAAGTTGTTATCCCTCTGTACAGACAGTTGGTGAGACCCCATCTGGAGTACTGTGTACAGTTCTGGAGACTCCATCTCTTCAAAGACATAGACGGAGTGGAGGCTGTCCAGAGGAGGGCAACCAAAATGGTGCAGGGTCTGCACCAGAAGACATACGAAAAAAGACTAAAGGAGCTTAATATGCATACCCTTGAGGAAAGAAAGGAGAAAGGGGACATGATAGAAACTTTCAAGTACCTCAAGGGAATCAACAAGAGATGTGCAAGAACAAGGGGGCACAATTTGAAGATAGAGAGGGGGCGGCTCAGAGGTAATGTGAGGAAGTATTTTTTCACGGAGAGGGTTGTGGATGCATGGAACAGCCTCCCTGAGGAGGTCGTGGAGTCAAGAACAGTGGGGGAATTCAAGAATGCATGAGACAGACATAAGGCAGTCCTAGTGGGGGGTAGGAGGAAGTAAGCTGTTGGTTAACTAGGATCTGCAGCTTATCTGTTAGGTAGGAAAATGGGCAGACTAGGTGGACCAAGCGGTCCTTATCTGCCGTCAAATTCTATGTTCTATGTTTCTATCTGTCTGAGGGTGAGAAGAGAACGTTCTTATGGCAGTACTCACAAAGTATTTTGTAGGTCGGCACCTCATAACTGTCCACTTCAGATGAAAAATTCCACTGAGATGTAGAAGAATAAAAGCCTTTTATTACAAAGATAGGCAGGTCAGCCAGCAAACAGGATACATAACGCCCCTTCCCACAGAGCCGAACGTTTTCGCGTCACAATTATGCTTTTTCAAGGCTATGGTAGTAGGGGGGTAATACACCTTATATACACTACTTAAAGGTAAAGTTTAAAGGTAATGTGCTCTCCACCCTTTTTAAATACATACAATACCAAATACCCCCTAAAATTGAATTCTAAAAGTTAGATATCAAATTACACTACCATTTAAAGTGCAGGTATAACAATGGTGGCTAATTCCAATACAAAACAAACTTATCATAAAATATATACATAGCACACGTATATATATATATATATATATATATATATATATATATATATATATATATGTATATGTATGCACATACTGGTCTACGTGTTAATGTATATACATACACAAAAATACTAAAGAATACTAATTATAAAAGCGGAGAAAGTTGAAAACATTCATTGAGTCCGCGGCAGCATATGATTTCTTATAAAATGGGCAAAGGATTTCAAGCAATCTGATTGGTTGTTAGCCGTGCATTAGATGTATCTAATGCACAGCTAAAACTAGAAACCCCCTTTAGAATACACAGGCCCATTTCATAAAGTGCAATAGGCCACTCCAGGGATGTGCATTAGACAGTTCTAATGCACGGCTAGGGGACTGGATGCACTCAGCCTTTGGCCTCGTGCCTCACTACCCCCCCAAGCCTACATTAGCTCTGTCTAATGCACACCCCATTGTGTCTTATTGCTTACATAATGTACTGCCAATATGTTTCTCTCTGACGCAATTTTAAATCTAAGTCTCCTCGTCTAGGACCAATCAAAACCTTTTCAATGATTTGAAAGCAAAAATAATGTTCCTCCCCCTGAGATTTTACATGCTGTGTAAGGGCACTTATACCATCAGCATGTGCAATACTATGTACATGTTGCCCTATTCTTTCTTTAAATTTCTGAGTAGTTTTTCCCCACATAAAAACTAAGGCATTTTTTACAGCAGGCCAAATATACAATACAGTACTACAATTACCAAAAGTTCTGATATTATATCTCTTCCCTGTTACTGGCTGTTGGAACTCTTTGCCAATTTTAATGAATTTACAAAACCGACAGTTTCCGCACTGGAAGGTTCCTTTAGGCAAAGTACTTTTTTTTATCTCTAATATGGCAATGATACCTAGTAGTCGGTACAGCTCCTTCAGCAATGCAGCACCCAAATTACTACCCTGATCAGTAATAATCTCTCTAGGTTTGCCCACCTTGCTGAACATTTTGGCAAGCTCTGCTGCCACTTCTGGGGCTGTGACAATACGAGTTGGAATTGCCTCTGGATATTGAGGTGCATAGTCACATACCATCAAAATGAATTGATTACCCTTTTTACTTTTGTCTAAGAGGCCAACCACATCCATTGCCATTCTTTCAAAAGGCACATCTATATCAAGGGTAGGGGCACCAGGGGCACCTTGTCTTTTTTAGTTGTTGGGCAACTTTCTGGCATTCAGCACAAGAACTTCAATAGGTAGCAACATCCTTATAAAATCCAGATCAGTAAAATCCGTACAGCAGTCTGGCAAGGGTGTGGTCCCTCCCCAACTGACCAGCCATACGACTATCATGTGCTGTCTGTAGCAACTCAGATCTTACTTCGAGATACAGCTCTTGCAGCAGATTACACCATTAGGACTGAAGCCGGCAGGCGTCAGGACCCCACGGAAATTTTCTAGCTAGCAGTCTTCAGCGGGGACTGCCTCCAACGTCGGTCCGGCCCCCGACGTCAGATGTAGTACATAAGGAGGCGGTCCCCCCCACCACCAATCCCCAGTTCTTTTCCCGCCGCCAACATCGCAAGTATCGGCCTCTCAGTCCTTTTTCTAGTGTGCGACGACCTTTAGAACGACTATTTCGTCTTCCTTCACAACTCTGGATTCAGCTGATGTCCTCTCCAAATACTTCTCTGGAGGGTCACCCATCGAAGTGTGCCTGCGGCAAACAGATCCCCTTAAGGGATCCACATTCAGCCTGCGTGTACTGCCTAGGCCTGGAACACGACACCAAGGCCTGGTCCTTCTGCCAGGGCTTCAACAGTCGCACCAGGATCCGGCGCTAGAAGGCCCTTCAAGCGTTTCTCTTAGAGGAGAAACTGAAAACCATGGACAAGGAATCTTCCTCCAGGGGGGAGTCGTCGGGTAAAACCCACAAGCACCGGGAGAAACACCGGGAGAAGGAAAGGCCCAGGTCCCCTGCGAGGGCCTCGGATTCCCAAAGCTCCGGCTCGCAATCGGACCGCTATCCCTCCAAGGCTCAATCGCGACCCCTCCCCCCGCTTCAGGTCAGATCCTCCAGCGGCTCCTCTCTGCAGCCCCTGAAGACTTTCAGGCCGTCGGCATCTTCCACTCCATCTAAGGCCTCATTGAAGTCTGGGGAGTGCCACAAATCATCTTCCCGCCGGCGGGACTCCGATGCCAGGTCGGTTTCCCAGCCTCTGCATAGGTCGGACCCGGGTTCCTTGCAAGACCAAGGACCTGACGTCCCTTAAACGGACGTGGGACCTGACGTTAGCCCACCCGACATCAGCCAGGCATCACCGGCGCTCCCAGGAGCCGGCGACACTGAAACACCCGTCGCCGGCCAGGCGTTCGCCTCCAAGGGCGTTGGCCAGGAGACCGGCGTTGAGCTACCCCAGAGGAGGGCCGCACCACGTGCGCCTGCTGGCGCCAGTCGGAAGGACTCGTCGAAGAAGGATACCACACAGCCCGAGGACCAGGCGGGCGACACCGGAGATGCTGGGCTCCCACGGGAACCTTCCATGGAGCGGGAGACCCCCGGGGACCCGACGTCCGACCCCGGCGACAGGCCACCGGCACTGGGCCCGTCATCGGGCATGAACTTGGCAGAAGTAAAGGAGCTCTTTACCTTCTGGTGGGACACCATCAGAAAAGATGTGGTCGCCATACGTCCTCCTCCTCCTCCGACTCCGCCTCCTCCTACTCCTTCACCGCCTACGCCACCTCCTCCACCCAAGGGGCCTGTAGGACGGTTGCCAGCCCCCAAGGAGCAAACACCACCTCCTCGGGGCAGATCCTCAGACAGGAGAAGACCTCCCTCCAGATCCACCTCAGGGTCACCCAGTCCTAAGAGACCCAGATGATGCCGGTACACCCCGTCTGGGGAGGATTCCAGATCTGACACCTCAAGGGGCTCCAGATCTCCTTCTCCCATCAGCATTCCCTCTCCAGACCCACACGACCTACCTAGGTCTCCTCCGGATGATCCCTCTTTCGCGGAGATCATGAGGCACATCCAGGAGAATATGGGGTGGGATGCTGAAGAGCTCGACCCCGAGAGACAACGCCTTGCCCGCTACCTTTGGCAGAAAGCCTGTGGTAGTGCCGCCCTTGGTGGATACCTCTGCGGACGTCACCAAGGCTGCCTGGAAATGTCCGCATTCCACTCCAACAGTGCCGAAGAAGGCTGACCGCCTATACAAGGCCCCTAGGGAAGACCAGTATCTGGCGAACCATCCTCTGGTTGACTCCCTGGTCATCACTGCTTCGCATGACCGGTCGCAAAGACCTCAGCATTTGGGCACACAGCCACCGGACCAGGAATCCAAGCAATTGGATGTCCTGGGTAGGCACACGTACGCAGCTGCGACTTGCGCCATCAGGTCACTGAATTGCCTCACTCACATAGTTCAATTCCAGAACGCACTGTGGGAACAGGGACAGGCCATGGTCGAGAAGATGCCCGACGGTGACCAAAAGGAGGAGCTCTTGAACCTCCTCCGCACGGGTTCGGATGTGGGGACCCAGGCGCTCAGAGCCGCATATGATTCTGCGGACTCTTCAGCCAGAGCTGCAGCCTCAGGCGTGTGTCTCCGGAGACACTCTTGGCTTCATGTCTCCGGTTTTACCCTGGACGTCCAGAAGAAGATCTTAGACGTCCCTTAAAATGGTGAGGTCCTATTTGGTGAAGCCTCCGAGAAGGTGATCACCAAACTTCAGGATGCAGCGAAGGCAGTCAAATCTGTACAGGCCATGTAGAAGTCTCAGCCCAGTTCCTTTCGTAGGAACCAGAGCCGCTTTCGTGGCCGGCTACAAAGACAACAGCCATGTTCCGGCCAACAGCAGAGGGGAACTTTCACCCGCAAAGCCCAGGCCAAGTCATCCCCAGGCAGAGGCCAACGATTTGCAAAGTTGGCACAGCCTGCTGGATCAAACGCTGCCACAGCATGACTCCTTCCCGGCCCCCGCCCCCCTCAGGATCAACGGGAACAGAAAGTCGGGGGTCACATCGCATGCCACTTGTCAGGGTGGCAGTCGGATCACCACCAACCGGTGGGTTCTGCAATTGGTCCAAAAAGGCCACTATATAGAATTTGTAGGCAGTCCACCCACAAGACCTCCCCTGCTTTCCTGATATTCGGATCAGCATGCCCTGCTCATACAGCAGGAGGTGCTTGCACTTCTAGAAAAAGAAGCCTTAGAGCATGTTCTGGAGAACCAGAGAGGACTAGGGTACTATTCTCACTTCTTCCTGGTTCCAAAGAAAACAGAGGACCTCCGTCCAATACTGGACCTCAGTGACCTCAACCTGTTGGTCGTTTACAGACGCTTCCGCATGGAGACCCTTCCGGGCCTAATTCCCATGCTGAAGCGAGACACTTTTCTGGCGTCTTTGGACATGCAGGACTCCTACCTGCACATTCCCATTGCTCAAGCGCACCGGAGGTTCCTGCGCTTCGAGTTTCAGAGTTGCCATTATCAGTTCCGAGCTCTTCCCTTCAGGCTGTCATCGGCACCTCGCGTTTTTACGAAGTGCATGGCGGTCGTAGCGGCATCCCTGAGGAGACAAGGCCACTACATGTTCCCATACCTGGACGACTGGCTTCTCATGGCACCCTCCAGGGAGGCATTGATGACAGCCATTCACTACACCCAGTCCCTTTTTCAATCACTGGGTATTCTCATCAACTACGAGAAGTCACTCCTGGTGCCATCCCAGAAACTGCAGTTTATAGGAGCAGTTCTGGACACCGTCAGAGGGAAAGCTTTTCTTCCCTCGGACAGAGTGGAACACATCAGATCCCTCATCAGGGACCTGTCAGTGAAGAGGACCGTCCTGGCCAGATTGGTCCTTCGCCTGCTTGGACACGTGGCTGCGGCCATTGCAACAGTCCCGTTAGCACGTCTCCACATGCGGGTAACCCAGTGGATGCTAAGGGTGCAATGGGACCAAAGACATGACCATCTGCAGCAGCCAATTCGAATCACGAATGCCGTGATTCAGGATTGGCAATGGTGGCTAGACCCTGGGAACCTCTCCACAGGGGTTCCCTTCATAGCACCGTCTCCGACTGTGACACTCTCCACAGATGCCTCAGGGCTCAGGTGGGGAGCACACCTGGACAGTGTTTGGTCTCAGGGCATTTTGACAGCCCAGGAGTCTCATCTCCACATCAGCATTTTGGAAATGAGGGCAGTCCTTTACGCTCTGCAAGCCTTCCAGTCGGAGATCCAACCGGGTACACTCCTGTTACAAACAGACAATACCACGGTGATGTATTACCTCAACAAACAAGGAGGCACTCACTCCTACCCGCTTTGCAGGGAGGCCATGAGAGTGTGGGAGTGGATATTGCAACATGGCGCAAACCTGATTGCAGTACACGTCCCGGGAGTGGACAACACCGTTGCAGACAGTCTGAGTCGCTCTCAGGCCAGAGTCCACGAGTGGGAACTTCTGGGAGAGCGGCAGAGGATCTGTTTCACAGATGGGGCACTCAGAGTTAGACCTTTTGCGTCCCCATCCAGCATAAAACTGCCCAGTTTCTGCTCGCTAGATCCAGGGCTTGGTGCTTTCTGGTGAGATGCATTGTCCCTCTCCTGGGCGGGCAGATTCCTCTATGCCTTCCCTCCTTTCCTGTTGATCCAGAGAGTTCTCTTAAAACTTCGCAGGGAGCAAGTGACACTCATTTTGATCGCGCCTTTCTGGCCCAGACAAATTTGGTTCCCTCTTCTGCACCAGCTATCCCGGGAACCTCCAGTTCCTTTGCCAATCAGCTCCCATCTGTTGTCTCAGGAGGCGGGTTCATTGATCCACCCAGACTTACGTTTATTGACCCTGCACACTTGGTTCCTAGAGTCATAGCCATGATGTGATACGGGGTCTCACAAGAAGTGGCAGATGTACTCTATGCCGCCAGAAAACCGGCAACCCACGCAACGTATGCCATGAAATGGCATAGATTCTGTTTGTGGGTTCAAGTGTGCGGTTTTTCGCCATTAGACTGTCCCGAAAAGCTGGTTTTGGACTACGTGCTTTCCCTTTTCCATTCCGGACTGGCTTACTCCTCGATTAAAGTGCACCTTTGTACAATTTCTGCTTACCATGCCCCAGTAGGCCATCGGACGGTGGCCCAGCTGGACATTACTTGTGCCTTTTTAAGGGGAATCCTCCACCTTAGGCCACCCATCAAGGATCCAATTCCTCCTTGGGATTTACCCTTCATCCTGGAGCAGCTTACGCTGCCACCTTTTAAACCAGCCGCGGATTGCGAGCTACGTTTTCTCTCTTGGAAAACGTTATTTTTAGTTGCTGTTACTTCGGTGAGAAGGATCTCGGAATTGCATGCTCTTATGTGCAAAGAGCCTTATTTGGTTTTCCATCAGGACAGGGTATCCCTGAGGACAAACCCAAAGTTTTTGCCTAAGGTGGTTTCAGCCCTCACCCTTAACCAGGATATTGACTTACCAGTGTATTTCCCAAGGTACACTAATCGAGGAGAAGCCCTTCTGCACACCCTTGACGTGCATCGGTGCCTCAGATACTATCTGACCAGAACTAAACAGTTTTGAAAGGCGGACCAACTTTTCATCTCCTTTGCTCACAGGATGAAAGGAGCTCCTGTCTCCAAACAGTCACTCTCGAGGTGGCTCATCCAGTGCATCACTTTCTGTTATGACAAGCGCAATAAACCCTTACCGAGCACGGTCAAGGGTCATTCTACAAGAGGGGTGGCTACTTCCTTTGTGGCGTTAAAGAACGTCTCCACCTTAGCTATTTGCGCTGCAGCTACCTGGAGCTCTGTGCATACCTTTATCAGACATTACAGTCTGGACATTGCATCGAGACGAAGAGCAAGTTTCGGTCTAGCCATCCTTCAGGGACTTCTGTTCTAGGCTCGAGTAAGATCGAGATCTCTGCCTTTCCTCCTCCTAGTGGTGCATGAGTGTCACTATTGCTTGGAAATCAGTCCTAATGGTGTAACCTGCTGCAAGAGCTGTATCTCGAAGTAAGATAGTACAGTTATGTAAGAACTTACCGTAACAGTAGATCTTCGAGAACAGCTCTTTCAGCAGGTACCTTCCTGCCCACCATCCCCCTTTTTTTGGAGGTAGGTCATAGTCAAGCACCCATCTTAGGGGATGGGTCATTCCTATTTAATAGTCTTTGCCATCTGGTGGTGGATCCTCGGTCTCCTCTTCTGATGTCATCCAGCGGCCGGGAGTCTCCGGCGGGAGAACTGAGGATTGTGGGGGGGACCGCCTCCTTATGTACTACACCTGACGACGGGGGCGGGACTGACGTCGGAGGCAGTCCTCGCTGAAGACTGCTAGCTAGAAAATTTCTGTGGGATCCTGATGCCTGCCGACTTCAGTCCTAATGGTGTAACCTGCTGCAAGAGCTGTTCTCGAAGATCTACTGTTGCGGTAAGTTCTTACGTAACTGTACTTTCTGTACTTCTTTGGTATGACCAATTGTTCTATCTTTTCCTGCGTCTGAGGATTAATACAAACTCAGTACAGTAGCCCATTACATTTTTAAAACATTGGTTCACACTTTTTTTTTGTTTCACCCCCCCCCCCCACTGCTGCTTAAAATAACCTTGGAGAGAAGTCTCATTAGTTTGCTCAGAAACAGAATCGCAATCAGTTATCAGTTCAGTTTCAGCATTTTTATATATCAGCCCCCTATGTCCATCAGTCTTTTGTTGCCACTGTTTTCTCAGGTGTTGTCTTTCTTTCCTGGACTTTCAGATCTTGGAACTGTGTTCATACAAGTCCAAATCAAAATCACTAGAAGGAAGAGAGTCCCAAACATCTGACATTTTCTTTGCCTGTGCTGTTGTTCACAGCTGCTGACATGACAGGTTTTACTCCCTCTGTAATTAACCTCGCAAATCCTGGAAAGTCATTTCCAGTAATCACAGGTACAGGTAACTTAGGTACGACCCCCACTTTCATTTGGTGCAACACCCCATTAATGCTCAGTGTCACTTGGGTGGTGGGATAGAATCGAGTGTCCCCTTGGATGCAGATGACCACAGTACCTGGTCCTTTTGCACAGTCTTTTCTCAGAACTTTAGCATGCACAAGGGTCTGTCAGCTTCCCGAATTTATAAGTCCCTTTACAGTCTTACCCCCACCCTGACATCTATTAAATGCATGCCACAATTTGCCAAGGCCAAATATGCTCCAGTGTTACCCACCTTATTTTTATGACAGTTTCTTGCAATATGGCGTGGCATATTACAGTTATAACAAAGTCTTTGGGTGCATTTGTTTATCCCCATCAGAGTTCTTATCTGATCTGGAGTTAAATCAGGGAAAAAGAAGGTTCTATACTTCTTTGGCTGTTACTTTGCTGCTGCTTGTCTGTCTGACCATCTGATAGTCCTCGCTAAAGAAACGGCCTTTTCCCCACTTTCTGGTTGGCATCCTTTTACCCAGAGCTGCACATCTACAGGAACGATTTTGATGACTTGCTCCACTGCAGATATGTCAGTGATCTGTGGGACTGTTTTGCCTGCTGGTTGGAGCCATTTAACGAGGAGTTCTCTGAGTCGGGTGAAGGGTTCTTGAGGACTGTCGACTGAGTAGTACTTAAGGGACTGGAATCTCTGCCTGTAGGTCTCTCCTAAGATGTCTTACCTTTTCAGGATTCCTCTTTTCACAGTGTCATAGTTTTCTGACTGCGCAGTGTCCATATTGCTGTAGGTAAGCTGGGTTTGACCCGACAGATAAGGTGCCAACCTGATTGCTCATTGCTGTTTTGGCCATTGGCTGGCTCCAGCTTCCCTTTCAAAAGTTGTCAGGTATGCTTCAGTATCATAATCTGAGGGACCCAGCCTTGTAAGTTTAATGTCTTTTAAGCTGTTTATGTTTTGCTGATGTTCTGGCCCTGTATGCTGTCATCCAGCTTTGATAGCTTGCAAGGCATCCAGCCATCACTGCATCTCTTCTGTTCTCTGCTGTTCCTTTTGCTGCATTTCTTTTCTCTGCTGCTCCTGTCACTGAATCTCTTCTTTTCTCTACTTCTCCATCTCTCTTTGCCCGCCATTTGAAGAAGGCAGACATGCTTTCAGGTTCTGTCCCAAAGGTGTTAAGCCCCATGGTTTGAATAATGGTTGGGATAGTAAGCCCTTCTTACAGAAATAACATTCTGTGTCAATTTCTGCATGTGAATTGTGGTTAGACAAATGGATTGAAGCTAAGAAAAGTTTGGAAATTTAAACTGTAGTGAATTATAAAATGTATAAATTGGGCATTTGCATGCATTTTTGATCTTTCGGACCAAAGTATATAGAGTATAGCTATAAAGCACTGATTGGATTATGCTATTTATTTTCTCTGCATCTTTTCATGTTAAAAAAAAAAAAAAGAGTATAAGAACATTTTGAATTATGCTGTCCTCTGTTTCCTTTTCTAGATGCTACTCATGTTTTTGGCCATTACCTGGTGCTCCAACCTACCCGGTTTGGCAGTTGCCTTTGGAGCACTAACAATAGGAAGCGATGATGCAACTAAGGATTTTGGTTTCCTTCTAGGTTAACATTAGCATATTTCAAAATATGTGTAAGCAACTAGTTAGCATCTCTTTCATTATTTTTTTTTTTTTTTTAGCTTTTTTTGAAATTTTGTGTCACTAAAGTTATGAATTTGTATAGACTAAATGAAAATCTGTATGGTAGTGATGTCACTGAATATTCAGTATAAAAGTAATAAGTCTGCTCTTTTAGCTGCACCCCCACTGTAGACTCGCGAGAGTCGAGGTGCTAGGGGATTGCTCTGTACCAGGAAGTTGTGTCAATGTATATAAGCTGGAGCTTTGAGTAAATGCTTAAGCAATAATGCCTGACAGGGTGTGTGTCGTGCTGGGATAACGTCACGCCTCCAGGTGGTTGGAGCCGCGAGGCGCCGGGCGGTCACGATCAACTATTCGGTGTTGATATCTAAGCGACCCACCTGAAACTTTATTGCTATTATAAAATAGCTTGTTGTTATATCTAAAGTAAAAAAAATAATTTTAAAGAATGTTTTTATTAGTGTGGAAAAATATTTTTGTTTCTGAAGAGGAGATGCAAAAAAAAGCTCACCTGCCATAAGCTCATCCAGCTCATCATCCAAAAGCTCAACTGCAGGTTCACAGTGAGGCTGAGACTTGACCCGTGATGTACTGGTTTACATCACGGGTCCAGCCCAAGACTGACCAATCAGAGTCCAGGATTCTTTCTTGCCATTGTATAATTAAAACTGACTTTGACTCCTAAGTTCTTGTGAGTGCACACCTATTCTTTCGTTTGTCTTACCCAGCCCTGTCACACTAGGACTTATGGCAGTTTGGCAGCAGTTACCATTTGCATAGCCTCTATCTTGCCCACCAGTGAGAGGTGTACAGCCTTACAGTGATCGCATTCAACCTACAGGGCTTGAAGAAGAGGTCCAGATTGGCTTTGAGAATTGAAGAAATATCCTAATTGATCCATATGCCAAAATACTTAATCCCTGCAAGGGACCAGGGAAGGCCCGCTGCAGTGAAGGGGAGCAAGGGACAGACCTGGGTGAAGGGAAGGACCTGCGTTTTGGAGGTATTGACAAGAAGATCAGATACCTTGGAGAAGGAAAGAAGTGTATGCACGAGGGCTGGGATGGAAATGTCGGGGAAGAAAGAAGCACCAGGAGGTTGTCTGCATACGGTAACACGGAGAACTCCTTTGTGTTGATCATAATGCCATGGATATCTGGGTGTGATCTGATCGCGTCCACCAGAGGCTCAGTAGACAGCAGAAAGAGCAGCTGCGACAGAGGGCAGCCCTGAATGGTATCTTTTTGTAATGGAAAAGGAGCAGACAAGAGGCCGTTGGTACCCTGGTGACTGGGTGGCGTAGATCCATTTCTGGAACCTGATGCCATATCCAAAGTGGGAGAGTACCTGTAGGAGATCTATCTATAGATTCCACCATGGGGTATGATTTGCTTGGGCAGAGGCCATGGCAATAATAAGGGCTCTTACATGGTCCGAGCCAAGTCTCCTCTTGACGGTGCCCACCTGGGAGGGATGAACTAGTTGGGAAATGACCTGTTGTAGGCAGGACGCCAGGACCTTACAATCTGTGTTAATGAGGGATATGGGCAAGTAGTTAGTACACATCTGCAGAGCCATATCTTTTTTCGGTATAAAGGTGATTGTGGCTCCTCTCAATGAGGAGGGAAGTTCAACAGCATCATGTGCGTGACTGAACACAGCCACTATCGCCGGAGCCTCCATATCTGGGATAAGCAGATATAGATCTGCAGAGATACCATCATGACCAGGAGTCTTTGAGAAGGAAAGTGCCTTAAGGCCTTGATCACCTCCAGGACCATTACTCGTTGGTCAAGGAAACACTGGTCAGCTTCTTGGAGACGAGGAAGCGGAATGACTGAGAGAAAAGAGGAGATGAGTTGGTCATCCACTGGCACAGAGGTACTATACAAGCCATGATAGAAAATCCCTCATTACTTCATTAATGGCCCAAGGAGTATACTGACTGAGCCGTCATATACTTAAAGAGCTAGTGTAGCTAAAGCAGGCAGACAGGAAAATAATACAAATATTAAGAAGTAGGCAGTTGTAACTTTTTATGTTTTGAAGTATTTTTTTTTTTGCTCATCAGAAAGTCTTCTATGTGATAATATTGTGCTGGATGTATGGAACAGCTCTTAGCCTGGCAGCTGACATATCTAGCTCTACTGCCACCCACTACATCATCAGCATTGTGACCTCTCTGACAGTGACATCACAGGTGAATGACCTGGCAGTCACTCACTTGTTGTTCCTAAACAGCAGATGTCACAGTCAGTAAAGTCACAATACTGGTGATGTAGTGGGGGCAGTAGAGCTAAATATTGCAGCTGCCAGGCAGAGTGCTGTTCCATACATCACACCTGCTAACATCGGGTAAACAATCTTCTAATTAAACAAAGGGAAAAGTGTCTCAGATAAAAAAGGTAATGGCTGGCTGCTTTTAAAATCTAATGTTAGTTTTAGGCAGTACACTAGCTCTTTAAGTGCCGTAATGTGTTTGGTAGCCTGCTGTACTCGAAGGCAATGAGCCAGCAATCTTCCAGCCCACTCACTCCCTTCGTAATGTGTGAGTCTCCTTATTTGATTTTCCACAATGACAGAGTCTCTTTGCATACAAATCTGACGTTTCTACTGAAGATGGTGTCTGAATGTACAATGAATCAAATGTTACACCTACCTATCTACTATCCTGAGCATGCCAGTCAGGGTGAGGCACTGCTTCATACTTCAGATGTACATAGAATGCTCAGATACTGTGTGAATCGCACCAAGGATTGTAGAAAGTCCCCTCAGCTTTTTGTTTCATTCACTCCTGGGAAAGAGGGTGCTCCTGTGTCTAAACAGTGGCTGTCCAAATGGCTATCACACTGTATTACATTTTGTTATAGGAAGTACAGTGTGGAACCTACTGGTGCGGTTTGTGGTACTCCACCAGGGGAGTGGCCACTTTGGTTGCTTGTTTCAGAAATGTTTCTGCAGCTGACATTTGTGCTGCAGCCACATGGAGCACTGTCCACACCTTCACTGAACATTACAGTTTGGACATAGTTTCTCGTAGATGTGTTAGTTTCGGGCTTGCGGTACTGCAAGGCTTGCTATCCTGAATATATATTAGACTGTAACCAGCTCCCAGTTGGTGTTTGGGACTGCTTGAGATGGGAATCATTCGAAAGGTTTTGACTAATGGAGGAGATATCCCCAAAGAAGATAGAACAGTTATATACTTACTGTAATTACAGATCTTTGAGAGAATCTCCTCGATTAGTCCATGCGATCTCTGTCTCTGTCCCCCCTTCTGCTGTCTGATGCTGGGTTGCATCAGATATTGTACAACTGCACCTAATATATATGGATTATATATCCAGCCCTGTACCTCACCTTGTGTGCCTAGGTTGGCCTTATCTCCTGGTTCCCCATGGTTGAAGGTCCTCTGAGTCTAATTTCTGGTGGGGAACTGAGGAGTGATGGGGCCGACCACACTTATATTGCTGCTGATGCATGTTGTCACAGTGAGCAACTCACGGCTAGCAGAAGTTTCTGTGTGGTTATAGTGCCTGTCTTCTATAGTTCCAAAGGCGTGGACTAATGGATGAGATTCTCTCAAAGAGTTACTGTTACGGTAAGCACATATCTGTTCTATTTCATGATTTTAGAGAACCCACCACAGCTGCTGCTTTTGTTCAACAAACATGGGGAAGCCAGAGAAAACCTACATCATCTGGAATCAAGGCAACCCACAAGAAAACCACTGACCTTGTGGCTGGCTTAGGAGCAGATACCAGATGGATACCTTCCCCCTACCCTCCCTCCCTCTAGGAGTCCAAAGCACTGCAACAGGAGCTGAGGATCAGAGCCTCAGTAAATGACTCCTCAGCTGCTGAATATCCTCCAGACAGTTCAGCATTGCCAAAGCTTTTGTCTGACCAAAACCAGACTGCCATACCTGGGGGATTGACAGGGGTCTCGCAAAGCTGATACAGCACTCCTGTTCCTGGGCTCATGTAGCCCAAGGACATTGGGGCCCTGAATCACTGGCTTCTAGAGATGTTCAACATCTAACTTCAGTTTCCCGGATCATCACTTGACAGACTGTCTCATGAACTGGTGTTTTAATGTTTTCGTCCCTACCTAAAGTGCTAAATGCTCTTGATTTCAGGCTACTGTTGGGCTTAAAAGCTAACTGGTCCTAAACAGAGGCCCTCCCACTGAATTTGTCCACACATGAATCCATAATACAACATCTGGGCTGAAAGTGGTTACCACAGCAGATTAAATATCTGGGCACCACCCTTTCCACAAAACTGAACCCTTGGCTGACCTAAACTTGAAACTACTTTTATCTGTATTAAAAGTAGACCTATGCAGGTGGAAAAAAACTCCATCTTACCTTTGGCAGGAAAATTGTGGCTTACAAGATGATGGCCTTTGCTAAAATCTTGTTCTGCCATATTAGCCTCCTTATCCCAATCCTACTAGCAATGTTTCAGCACTCTGAGAAATTGGTAATCTCTTTCCTATGTAAAGTAAAAAGCCTCATCTTAATTTATAGAAACAGAAGACCCCAGGCAAAAAGGTTGGATGGGCACTACCCTGGTTATGGGCCTGTCACCAAGCAGGGGGAATCAGGCAAAATCTCCACTGGTTATCTGCTAGAAAAGACCCGGCCCCTCTCTCCTTATGTATGGAATTGGGTTCCCAACACAGCCCACCATGGGCAGGCTGCAAAGGGGGTGCCCAAAATACTGTGTGCAGCCATCATATATCACGATTCAGGTTTTCTTCAGGCAAACGTGGTTCACCTTCACGAAACATAATAATTGGAGAATATTGTACCTGGGGAGATGGGAGCCACTATGGAACACAGCGGGTAATATGCCGATTCACTGGACTTCATGGAAGTCCAAAGGCATCACAACTGTAGGCAACCTTTAAGTTCTCTAGACAGGAATCCTGGAGTCCTTCACATGCATAATGACCAACTACGACCTCCACTAGGCAGACTTTTGGCATTTCCTACAGATTAGGTATGCAGTCAATGCAAGAACCCAGCCTCAAGTATTGCCAAGGGATATACCACTCCCTCACCTCATCACACAATGGCTAGAACATCCCTTCAGACTAACGGGCATAATTTCACTGCTTTCTGTCCCGCTATATCCCTGCTCTGGAAAATTGCAAACTTGTCTGGGAGAAAGAAGTACAGGTTACCATCTCCAAGGAAGCCCACATGGGATTCTGGGACACGAGGTACCAGTTGATTAAAAAAATACATATATTACATCAGTGGTACCATGCTCTAGAAATGTTCAAGAAAATGGGCTGATAGCTGCTGGAAATGTCACCAAGGTATAGGAACAGTCACTCACATCCTTTGGTCCTGCATATCCTTGGTACTATTTTGGTGCTGGATCTCTCCATTGTGTAGCTCAATTCTGTGTGCCAATGTACTCCTAGACCCAATCTTTTGGCTATTAGGAGGCACAGTCATAACCCCTAGATGTCACCCATCACCAAAGATTATGGCTGATCTCAATAGCCATGGAAACAAAGAGACAAATTCTCCTCAAATAGAGAGTAGATGACCCCCCCCCATTTTCCAGGATTGGCTCACCTCTCTCATACAACTGGTGGAATATGAGTGACTGAGCCACCTAACAAGCCATAATCTGCAATGATTTCATACCATATGGGATACCTTCCTTCACCATATACAGCTGTAATGATAGCATGAATGCTGCTCCTCTACATAAATGCTTGATGATCTCTGGATAGTTCCATACATTCATAATTGAATACCCGCTGCCCTGTATTGTGGTAAATTGCTGTTAGGAAAAACAGTGTATTGGACAGTTACATGAAGTTTATAAGATGTTAAAAAAGAGACAAAGGGAGAACTTGCTAGATTAACTGATTGTACATCTGCTATTCTTATACATTATGAACAACTTTAGATACATGATTATTTTCCTCAATAAAAATGGTTTTAAGAAAAAAAACAAGTATTACAGTAACCAAGGACATTACAAAAACACTTTAGTTCAAACCACGCTCATAACTAAAATAAGATCGGACATCTGGTGACGTCGGCATGGTGACAGCTGCCTAGCTCCAAGCTCCCCAGATGATTACAGAAAAAAAAAAACCTCCATCAACATATTCAAATCCACAAAAACAACTACTAAAATACAGAAAAAGAGAATATAAAAAGATGGAGATGTCAACCAGTACATGAAGTACGAGTAAAAAGGAAGATGGAGATGGATTTGTTGATGCCAATTCAGAGACTGATTCTTCAAGAGCTTCAGATCAACATTCCCTTAGATCAGACCACAGCTGTCACTCACAGGCCTCGGGCAAGACAAACAAAAAAGTACAACTTTAAACCATCTACAAAGAGATAGTTGCATTTTGAGCAGACATGAAAGAAGCACTGCAAGAAATAAGATGGGACAATAAATCTCGAGCAACGAATGGATGACACAGAATGCCAGATCACAATCGCAGAGAACTGAGTAGACGATCTGGATACCAAAGTAAAACAAGTACGAGAGACACAAGCACAAATAAAAGGTCGTCAAGAAGATGTTGAGAACTGATCATGACTTAAAAATATACACTGAGGCTAACAATCTGCAGACCTTCCTGAAGCCCCTTTTAAGTACCGTACTGGAGTTGCCAGACTCGCTGCACCTACAGATCGAGAGGGTGCATCGTGCATTGGGGCCCAAGCCTGCATCCCCCACAGCCCGCCCTCTGTCAGTTCTTATCAAATTCCAGAGATACGCTACAAAGGACCAAGTACTGCAAAAAGCATGGCTAATGAAAAAAGTTTTTCATGGACAACAACGGCTATTCTTTTAAAATGATTACACACCTGAAACATTATGTCTAAGAAGAAAATATATCCCATTGCTACAAGTCCTTAGACAAAACCAATCAAGTTTTAGGACACCATACCCAGCCAGACTGATGATGTATCTGGACATCAGGAAAGAATATGGATCAGCAGAGAAGGCCAGGGAGGACTTGTCAAAAAGGGACCTTCTGTCATGAGAGGAACCTGGAGAGAACAGAACACTGAGACCCCAGGAGCAGCACTGGAGAATGACCAGAAAAAATGCACTAGCAGGGTCCCAGGTTGTGCAGTCAGCGAAAACAAACGAGGACATACTGGCGCACTTGAATACCTTTTGCAGGTTCCCAGACAGCACTTGAGAGCCCCGGGTGCAGGCTGTGTTAGGTCATCATGGAAAATCACACTGTCTGCCGGGGAAAACAGGACACCTATTTTTCTTGAACGGATTTAACTGTAAGTAAATGGGGCGCTCTAATATAAGGATTACTTGGAGCTGGAGGGACAAATATAAAGCAACCAAAGTAAAGGGAGCTTACTTATATGTCAAATTAATTAACTGTGTTAGACAAACTCCCAGCTTGTGTAAAAGACAGAGAATGGGACTTAAGGGCTGACCATGACAACAACATGAAGACTTGACTCGGGAGTTTATCTTTTTCTCTTGTGATGGAGGAAAGAGAGGGAAGCAGGGATATCTGGACCAGATGTTGTTTTACAGCTTACCGCAAAACTGAAATTCCTGCATGTAAAAAATGCACCTCATGCATACCTTAAGAGACACAGGGTTAAGAGCCATGCTCATGACGGAATGGCAGCTGCCATTTTGGCATTGGCTGAGAATGTACGCATCAGTGAGATAAAATGAACACTTGTAAAGATTGCTAAACAGATGGTAAAAAGGAGGGCTTATAATGAAGGGGAGGGTAGGGAACCAAAAGGGAAACCTTAAGGGATAGATATATTCATCAATGATCTCTATGTAAAGGGAGGGGGGTGGCTACAAAGGATGCAGTAAAAAAGAAGGACCATCAAAACGTGTTAGTTCAAGACGGAGCACCCAAGATGGTCAGGAGCTGATATTGGGGACAGAGTTAATGGAAACACTTGAAACTGGGGTAACCCCTCGAGGCATCTATGGGGAGAAAATACTGATTAAGATTAGTCATCATGGACTAGGGTTTTACATGCCTGTTGAACCTGCACTAGGACAAGCTTAATGTAAACCCCAGGTATTATAACAGTAGTGCGAGAGATTTATTTCAAACGTCTACACAGTGCATTCGGGCACGTTTTAAATAGCTATGGGGAAAAGGGAAGAGGGAAAAACATAGCCTTTGAGCTTAGCACTAAGAAATAAGACGAGAGAAATCTTTGAATTCCCATGAGGAATACACAAGGGAGGCCCTAATTAGTATTTATAGGAGCAGAGTATTAAATAGTCAAGGATACCTTCCTCATAAACTGTGCTCCCATGGAATAAACGTTTTAGACCCACAAAGCAAGGCATAGCACAGGTCTTTCAATAAATCAATAATGACAATTATGGTCTCATGTATTAAGATGTTGGGTGGGGGGGTGATCCAAAGTTATGAATACAAATCTGCACAGCTAATAGAATTAATGGAGGTAGAAGCAATGTCAAAATAAAACACAGGACTGATAGTAAGAAAACGGGAGATGGGTAAAATTGTAACTTGGGATAACGAATGGAGGCTTTATGGGGAGAATTCACTACACATTTGAAGGGTCACATGGGATATGGGTTGGCTAGTAGATGTACAGAATGTAAACTGGATGACTGGGGCAAAATTCCCATTTTACTGTATACCCATGGGAACTGTTGGAATAATATTTATAAACTGTGATACCATAAGGAATGGATTGATGTAGCCCACAAGTTTTCCCAACATCAAGTGGAGACATTTAGTGCATAAAACTAAATCTAAATCTGGGGCCATCTAGAAAATAAGGTATAAAAGAGGGGGTAGACTTTAATACAGGATATGGATAGCTCTCAGTATGAAATATGAGTGTGTAAATTGAAGAGGGTTGTGGCCACCTATATGTTGGGAAGATGTGGAAGGCTATAAACAATAATAAGATGGTCTTGAAAATTATTACCTGCTGATCTCCTATCCAGACAAACTGGCATGTACTATGGTAACAAGCCAGGATTACTGTAATCTACTGGGGGCGGGAGGAGTATTTCTGTTATGCATTTTTACTTACAGTGTTACGTTAATTACTGTACTGCATGCAGTCTCATGTTAGCACTTATAATTTATTTTTACACTTAATTATTCTTTATTTGAGCGTAATTTATCTCACTATAAGGAGACCTTTTTTTTTTTGGAGACATACATTCCCACCAGTGGACCCACAATTGGAGCATTTCCGATCATCCCCCCCACTTGCACTAGGCTTCCACACATGAAGAGAACAGGTGCAAGCTCATAGGGTGTACAAATTATTAAACCTCTACCTTGGAAGTACACTTGTATGTAGTTGTTGTTTGTCCATTATGATAGGGTACCCCCCAACCATAGTGGAAGTTGGTACCTTAGTTTGCTGTCTTGACTCCTGGAACAGAATGGGAGCACAGTTACTTATTTATAGAAATAGGGCCCTTGTTAGAGCCACCAGTTATAACAATTACCTTAAGGGACAAAGTTTACAAAAACAAAAAGTAAGAAACAACACACAGACAAAGTATGTGCATGGAATATATTTATTGCAGTGTATTTATACAAGATATACAACTGTTGTAGCCAGGAAACATTGTACTTGTCAAGATATCAACAACAACCACTTCAAGATGAGATACAATCAGCCCTGTACCAGGGTAATCCTTTATCTCATAGAAAAGTGTATTTGAGACAAAACCTATATAGTGGGAGACAGAAGAAAATGGAAGGGCAATGTAGGGGCCACAGACCTGGGCTAAACCTTTCCCAAACACTAACAGTACTAAGATGGATACCGTCTCAGTAAAAAATATTATTCATGAATATAAGTGGTTTAAACAACCCTGTTAAGAGAACGAGATTGTGTCAGTACCTGCATAGACATCCAGCAGATATTATTTATTTACAAGAAACTCAACAAGTGCAGAACATATTTAAATTTATGGATGGTGGACGCTATCAGGTGTACAGATCTGCCTACCGGGGGGGGGGAGGGACGCAGTTATCCTTATCCCCCTTACCATCCCATTCCAGATACAGAATAGTTATGCAAATACTCAGGGGCATTCTGTGATAGTTCAGGGGAGGCTACATAAGCAAGAAGTCACACTGGTCAGTCTATATCTTCCACCGCAGGCTTCCACGCCAGTAATAAGACAATTGTTCAACTACTTGGTGGATAGATTACAAGGGCAACTAGTTATAGGTGGAGACTTAAACATGCTACTAAACCCGGGTGTGGATACCACTAACTCCTTGAGGAGTAGAGGTATACATCAGTGCAGAAGTTCTTTAAAAAAAAAATATAGCCCAAACGGGCATTCTGGATGTATGGCGCACACTATTCCTTACAGACCAGATGTATACTTTTTTCTCCCCATGGTTTGGCTCACATTCTTGATTAGATTATTTTCTCACTACATGTGAGCATTTTTGTCATGTTCAAGACATGACACCGACCCCATGGATCTTATCAGATCACACCCCAGTCTTATTAAAAATTCAGTTGGGCAAACAGCCCAAGAAAACACTCTGGAGATTTAATGCAACACTTCTGAGAGACGCAGAATTAAAGACAGTTCATGAAGAAAAATATAAACAAATACAGCTAGAAAATGAGAGCCTGGAGTTCCCGCCCACTTTATTGTGGGACACAGTTAAAACTGTTATAAGAGGATCTATCCTGGAATATGCAGCCAGGGAAAAAAGCAACAGGAGGCTAGATAAAGGGACCTCACTCAACATTTGGAATCATTACAAACTCTATTTGTTGTGGGAATTAAGGAAGTGGCCCCCTCAGATATGGCAGGCAAAGCAAGAAATACAGAAATGTATGGATGAGAAAATGGTTTAACAAAAGGCGTTCCTGTGACATCACTCCTATGTAGGGTTGGCACTTGTGGAACTAGAATTCTAGCCAGACGTATTGGATAAAACAGAAAAGCACAATGTTGTTGTGCTGCACTGAGTACGTCACTAGTGCAGCACAACAATATAGAGCGCAGTCGCGCATGCATGATGAAGCGGGCCATGGCAGTGAGAGCTGGCCAGGATGTGAACAGCGCTTGAAGAACGGTGCCCTTGTAAGTTATTTTTTCACTTTTGATGGGACAGTGGAGTGAAAGTGTGATTGCCCACACACTATAAAAGATTGTGTATGAACAATCATACACTAACAAGGCAGTTTTACCATCTCGAGGTTTCAGTGGAAAAAAACAGGGCATACATTTCACATAATATTATACACTATAAAAAATACAGGATGAGCAACTTTGTGCATAACCAGTATGTTCTGCCACCTCGAGGTTCTGATTCGCACGGACCTCTCGAGCTTCGCTCTCAAGGTCAGAGGGAATCAGAACCCCTCTGTGGCTGAACACATTGGTTGTGCATAGTTGCCCATACAGTATTACTTGGTATTACTTCATATGAAAGAACAGAAGAAGGCCAAAGCCCATCGAGACTGTTCCCCACACTATGTGGGACATTATTTATTTGTCATCCCTAATCCAGATATCTAATTTGTTTTTAAAGATAGTGACACTAAGAGCCTCTACTAGTTCCTGTGGCAAGGTGTTCCAAACAATAGAAGCCCTTATTGAAAAAAAGTTTCCCCTTTTGCTGGTTCTATAATTTTTTTACCTCAAGCTGTTTATTGTGCAGTCTCGGAACATGTCTCCTTTTGGAGAATGTTAGACCACATTTTTCCATTAGATCTGGTGAATTTATTAAACTAAAAGCCATAAGTATATTACCTCTTAGTCTTCTAGTTTGAAGAGAAAAGAGTCTAGTAGCTTTTAATCTATTCTGATAATCCAAATTTGTTAATCTGGGAATCATTCTGGTTACTCTCCTTTGGAACCTGTTCAAGAATGGCTATATATTTTTTTAGATTTGGATTCCAAAAGGGGGAGCTATAATCTAGATACGGTCTAATGTATGCCCTATGCAATGGAATAAGGCGGTGTTCAGTGTGATTAATAAAGGTACATTTTATTTACCTCAAAAGTCTATTAGTCATGCAAGCAGTTCTAACACAGTGATCATTTGACGTAAGTTTATTATTTACATATATGCCTAAGTCTTTTTCACAATTTGATGAGTGAAGTGGTAATCCGTTTATATGATATATCGTTTTGGGATTGTTTGCACCAAAATGTGCTACTAAACATTTGTCTTGATTAAACTGCATATGATTATCATTTGCCCAGAGTGTTAATTTTCCCAAATCCTCCTTTAATGAAGAAATATTTTCTTGATTATTAACTTTACCCCCTAATTTAGTGTCCTCTGCAAATTTAACCATGAAATTTTTAGGCCCTGTTTGTAAATCACTAATAAAGAGATTAAACAGCGTTGGTCCCAAGACCAACCCTTGTGGCACACCACTTGTCACGTTACCCAGATCAGACAAGGTGTCACTGATTCTAACTCTCTGAGAACGGTTTGTCAACCAGTTTAAAGTCCAGTTGACAATATCAGATGATAAACCTAAATTATGCATTTTAGTAATGAGTTTTTCATGTGAGACTTTATTGAAAGCTCTACTAAAGTCCAAAAGAATTACATAAGAAGGGATACCCACATCTAGTAGAGCACTTATATTATTGTAAAATGATATCAGGTTGGTGGTACAAGAATACTTGGGAGTAAACCCATGTTGATTTTAATCATAAATTCCTAATTTTTTACAATCTTGATCTATCAAAGACTTCATTACCCATTCCATTAGTTTACCAGCCACTGAGGTCAGGCTAATTGGACGATAATTTTGCACAGAACCTCTATTGCCTTTTTTAAATATAGGGGTAACTGTTGCTGAATGCCAATCATTTGGTACATTGCTTTCTTGTAAAGCTTGAGTCAGGAGGGGCTGTTGTGCGGAAGCCTAAAACAGCAGACTGTGGGAAGGGAGCTTCTAAGGTGAACAGAGCAAGAGGGGAAGAAGAGGGGCAGTTTAGAGATGCAGTCAGGGGAAACTCGGTTACTTGATGGAGGCTGACATAGAGTGTCACAATAAATTTGAGCTACTAAGCAACCTAGAGGGGAGAAAGGGTTGGTGAGAAATGAGGAAACTTATACAGGGCCTGGGAGGAGTCGGATACCCATAGGGCATCACAGACCGCCTATGGAAAGGATAGAAATAGTCCCAGAGGGAGAAGGGAAACATATATGTTAAGCAAATGGGGAGATGCAACATATTCCAGACATGAGGAGGAGAGCATGATTGGAGAGAAACTGGGAGACAAGGAGGTGGAGAGGAGCCCCTTCAGCAGGCGGGTCAGTACCAAGGATGGGGCCCTAGCTAAAGGGGACCTACAGAGAGCCTCTGAGGCAGGGTACTATTACAAGGGGAGGATGGCGGTGGGGAAGGGAAACCATCAGGGCCAGGATAAATGGTTCGGATAAGAGAGGGTTAAAGGGGACACCTATTCAGGAGGGGTTTGAGTTAAGTGGGCAAAATAGCAAGGGAGGCAGAAAGGGAGGGTGACAGGGGTCTCTAATAAGGCAGGAAGACTCCATGAAACTGAGATCATGAATAAAGGGGGAAGGGGGCTGAGAGGGCATAGTGGAGGTAACCATAAGGATGATGGCGGTGTTAAGGTTCTGTTATTGGGAGACCTGATGATTAGGGGCATCCAGTGGGAGGGACAGGGGTGGATGCCATAGCCAGGTGAAGGTAGTGAGTATCTCTGGGCTGACAGTGCACAGAGCAAAGTTCATGGTGTATGAAATGGTTAGGGATTGTGGAGGGAAACCGGATTTCTGTGCATTTGGGAACTAATGATCTTGAGGGAAATAGCGTTTGAAATCAACAAGGTTCCAAGAACTTGCCAGAGTCTGTTGGGATAATGAATGCAACATTTCCTTTTCGGAGATATTGCCAGTACCAAAGGCCTCAGTGGAGAAAAAAATGAAGCTCACAGAGGTTAATGACTGGCTCAGGAAGTGGGGTGAAGAGAGTGGGTTGGGGCTGTTAGGGAATTGGAATGGAGTTTGGGAGGATAAGGGACTGTATGCCAAGGACCGGTTTCATCTTGCCCCATTAGGGAAGGAAGTCCTTAAACAGGGGATGGCTGACTACATACAAGAAAGGTGGGGTTTAAACTTGTGAGGGGGGAAGGGATAAGGGAGGGGCTGACCAGAAGCCCTCCTCCAGATGAGGGAGTAGCCTTCAAGCCCAAGGGAGGGGGAAACAGACTGAGGGTGGAGGTTTCAGAGGAGCAGAGGGAGGATGGAAGTATAAGGAATCTAGGTGGGGTTCGACAAAGAGGATCAAGGATAAGGGGTGGGGTTGGTGTTAGTAAATGCCAGGAGCTTGGGAAACAAGATGCCAGAGTTCCAGGCCATGCTGTCTGGGGTGTGTGGCGGCGTCACGGAGACGGACCAACAAAAACCATGACTGGGACCTAAACGCACGGGGTACACTATGCTTAGGAAGGATAGAAAGGAGGGCAGAGGGTGGAGTGTCTATGTTCATTAGAGATGACATAGAAATTGCTAGGGTAGAAGAGGCAGAGGGAAATGTGAGGCCTTATGGGTCACCCACGATCCCCGGCAGGAGATAAGGTCAAGCTGGGTGTAGCATATAGGCCCCCGGATGAGTGATGTTCTAGAGGATGGTTTGCTGGACAACATCATTGCCCAGTGTGGAACAAAAGGGGAAGGAGGGTGTTGATGGGGACCTTAATATGCCAGGTACAAACTGGGAACCATGTCCTCTAAGGGCCAAGGAGCAGAGGCTGCTGGATGGCTTCCAGGATGTGTTCTACACAGCATGTGATGGAGCCTCCACAAGGAGGGGCATGTCCTGGATGTGGTTCTGGCAGATGGGGACCTGGTAAGGGACATGGTTGTACAGGACCCCTGACTGGGAACAACCACAATACTGTCTGGTTTCAAATAAGCATGGGGAGGGGGGAGTTCTAGGACACTGGCAGTGGACTTAGGGGGCAGACTTTATGGGCATGGGGAATATTCTCAAGGATCACTTGAAGGGATTACCTCAATGACAAGTATGGAAAGGAGATGGGAGGTCATAAACGGGACTTCATGAGGCAGTCAGGATCTGTGCTAAGTTGAAACGTAAGGGAGCAAGGTCACATAAACCATGCTGGTGGTCCAGTGAGGTACAGGTAGCAGTCAGAGAAAAGAAGGCGGCCTACAAAAAATATAAAACAACAAGAGGGGATAGGGATAAGGAAATGTACCAGCTTGCATCTAGAAAAGTCACCCATATGGTGAGGGGAGCAAAGTCCAGTAAAGAGCAGCGGCTGGCACAGGGGATACATGGAGGGGAAAAGGGGTTCTTCCGGTACATTGGGGAGCGGAGAAAAACTAAGGGCCATCTCAGCAGATTGAGATCAGAAGGAGGGTGGGTGGAAGAGGCGAGGGACCAGGCAGAGGTATTTAACGAAGTACTTTCTTGCCCTCTGTGTTCACTAGGGAGGGGATGGATAGCTAAAGTAAGGCACCCAAGGAGATAGAAGGCCAGTAAGTGGGATCAGGGAGCAACAGAAATGGAGCAAGAGGGAGGGAGACGTACTCTCAGGGGTGTCACATCTGGGTAAGGAGATAAAAGGCCAGTAAGGTGGAGGGACGGATGATGCTATCTCTGCCAAAGGTGGTTAGCCCTCAAGGCCCCAAAGAAAGACAATCTCCTGGGCCGGATGGCATTCATCCGAGAGTACTATGGGAATTGGTGGACATACTGGCTGCACTCTGCGGAGCTTTCAGCAGGTCACTTGAGACAGGGAGGGCAACTAGGGATTGGGTGAGAGGCACATGGTACCAATCCACAAGGGGGTCGAGGGAAGTACCAGGTAACTATAGACCCATCAGTTTGACCTCGTGGTGTGAAAATTAATGGAGAGTATACTAAAGGAAACGATTGGGGTGTACTTGGAGGAGGTGGAGGTCTGGATAGTCGGCAACATGGGTTTGTGCCAGGTAGATCATGTCAAACCAACCTTGTGGAGTTCTATGAATGGGTAACATCAGAACTGGACAGGGTAAGCCTGTGATGTATTATTCTTGGACTTCAGCAAGGTATTTGACTCTGTCCCCACAATGGTCTGGTGGAGAAACTGATGGGGTTAGAGTAGGCCCTTTGATGGTCAGATGGATTGAAAACTGGCTAGCTGGACGACTCAGAGAGTAGTGGTCTGTGGGGAGCTCAACCCAGAGAGGTTGGTAGGGCACCGCAGGGTTTCAGTCCTGGGTCCAATCCTGTTTAATGCATACATATCGGACATCAGGGAGGGTATAGGGTGTGAAATGAGTCTCTTCGCGGATGACTCCAAGATGGGAGCAGTAGTTGAGGGAGAAGAGGGGAGGTTGGCCCTGCAAGGGGACCTGGACACCCTGGAAAGCTGGGCTCACACATGGAAATTAAATTTCAATATCACCAAGTGCAAGGTGTTGCATCTTGGTGGGGAAACCCTAAACACAGGTACACCCTGGGAGGGGAGGCGCTTGAGGCCTCAATAGGGGAAAAAGACCTAGGGGTCATGGTGATGCATGTATGAATAACTCTGAGCAGTGCAGGAGAGCAGCTAGCAAGGCAACAGGATGTTGGGATGCATCAAGGGGATCACCTCTAGGAGCAAGGAAGTGATTCTGCTGCTGTACAATGGACTGGTTAGACCACACCTTGAGTACTGTGTACAGTACTGGAGACCACACTTGAAGAGGGACATACAGCTCCTGGAGAGGGTACAGAGGAGGGCAACAAAGATGATACGAGGGCTAGGGGATTTGACGTATGAGGACAGACTTGAGGAGCTCTGCCTGTTTTCATTGGAGGAGAGGAGAGACAGGGGGGACATGATTGAGGTCTCAAGTACCTCAAGGAATAAATAGGGTAAACATGGAGGGTCTTAGATCAAAGCAGGGAGGTATCACCAGAGGGCATGGTTTGAAGTTGGAAGATGGAAGGGTGAGGGGGCAAAAGAGGAGGAGGTTTTTCACTGAGAGGGTGGTGGACCCTGAAATGCACTGCCTGGTGAGCTGGTTCAGAGATCCACAGTGGAGGGCTTCAAGAGAGGGTGGGACAGACACGGAAAGTGGATGTATCAGATGATGGCCTGTCCGGGGGTGGGGATGGATGATAGGGGTTTCTGGAGCACAAGGGATGGGAGGGTCTCGGCACCCAACTAAGGTTCGAGCAAACTCGATAGACCGTAAGGCCTAATCTGCTGGCAAATAGTATGTTAGTATGTTAGTATAATTGACAGCGGTATAGAGATATTTATAGAAGTTTAGATCAGAAACCATGAATGGATACCATCTGGACCTGGACTAGTATTTTTTTTTTATTTTTTAATAGCCTGTAAAATGTCAGTTGGATAAAACCTATGATAATCTGCGTGGTGAACTTTAGGTGTACTAATAGATGAGTTTTGGGAAAAAACAGAACAAAAGTATTTATTAAAGAGATTCGAAGTTTCTATATCAGATAAAGAGAACCATTGGTTATAATGGGACCAATGGTCCTTGTTACACTTTTTTTGCTATTTATATAAGAAAAAAGGGATTTATGACAGTCTTTTGTATGAGCTTGTTTAAATTCCAGCTTATTTTTTGCCAATTTAATAGAATTTTTTAGATTTTTAACAGAGAATCTATATTTATGCAATAGAGTAGTTTTATATGGAACAGAACTATTCTTGAGTTTCCTAAAAAGTTTTATTTTTGCTTTAATCTGATTTTTAATTGTCCTGTTAAACCAAGGGGGAATTTCTCCTTTGTTGTTAAATTTCCTTTTAGATGGAATAAAAGTATCCTCCAAATAATGTACAATGTTTTTAAAAAAGTCCCATGCTTGTTGTGTTGTACAATTAAGGAGATTAGATTCCCAATTTATGCTTTGCGGATATTTATTGATTTTGGAAAAATTAGCTTTATTATAATTTATTATAATTTTTTCTATAGTGTAACTTCCTTTGTGTGGTTTTAAGTTGTTGAATTTCAGAAAGAATAGATGAATGATCACTGGTTCCAAGTGGATCCTAGTTTTGTAAATTACTAGTTTGTTGCTCTATATTAGTAAATAATAAATCCAGAATATTAGAACCTCGAGTAGGTTCAGTAACAAGTTGCTGTAATCCAGTACTATCATATCTATTAATCCTTTCTCGGCATAGGACTGTCCTGAGAATGAGTCCCAGTTGATATGAGGGAAGTTAAAAATCACCAAATATTACAGTATCTTGGGATTCTGAGAAATGTGTAATCTCTTTAAATATATCAGTTGTGTATTCAGAGTTAGCAGATGGAGGTCGATAGATGTTACCGATAGTTATATAGGACTACTCCCTCAATAAGATTTTAACCCAGATACTTTCCAGGGGAAAGGGAGAACATACTTCAAAAGAACGAATGTCATTTCGTATGTACATACAAACCCCACCACCTTGCTTATTTAATCTATTTTTATGATATAACTTATAACCTGGAATTTCTCTGGACCAAATTGAGTATGCGTCCCACCAAGTTTCAGTTACTCCCACCACACCTATATTTAAAGTTTTACTTTTGGCTTCGAGTTCTGCTAATTTGACTTGGTTTAAAGATCTTGCATTCAAAGCTAGAAATTTACATTTAGTTGTAGTAATATTTTGATGAGTATTCAGGGACTTGGAAATAGACCCATTCTCCCCCATTGTCTTTAGTTTAAACAGTGATTTATGATTGTAGTGATACTTTTCCCCAGAAGTGTGCTACCCCTATGACTAAGATGCAATCCGTCCCAGCAAAACAAGGTTCCGGGGCAATGTGAGGAAGTATTTTTTCACAGAGAGGGTAGTGGATGCATGGAACAGCCTTCCTGAGGAGGTTGTGGGTCTAAAACTGTGGGAGAATTCAAGAATGCATGGGACAGACATAAGGCAATTGTTGTGGGGGGTAGGAAGAAATAGGCTGTTGGTTAACTAGGATCTGCGTCCTATCCTGTAGGTAGGGAAATGGGCAGACTAGGTGGGCCAAGCGGTCCTTATCTGCCGTCAAAGTCTATGTTTCTAAGGAGGAACAATCTGAAAATGATTCCCAGTGGGTAATACAGGGTATATCCTGCTTAAAACACCACTTTCTCCGCCATTCATTTAGGGCTTTGATTTTCTGCGTCATGGTAGATGTTGTTCTTGGGACGGGTAAAATTTCAGATATACAAACACAACATCCCCTGTCCAGAAGCAGGTCACATAACGCCACGTAGTCCTGTTGTAGCTCATTAAATGGGGTGTTGTTTATGTCATTAACACCAGCGTGTATGATAAACAGTGGCTTTTCCCCTGCATTTTGTAGAATTTTAGGCATCATGGAGGTAATGTCAGATACCCTGGCCCCACGGAAGCTAGAACAAGTACAGTTGCTGTTATCGCTATTGCATACCTATGTCTATGTGTTTAATGATTGAATCTCCCAGGACTAACACTTGTTTTGAAATAGTGGGGGTACAAGGGGCAGAAACAGTTGATTGTTTAATACTCTCTGGAGTGATTGACTTAGTAGGTAGTGATTTTGTGAGTTGAGACTTAATAGGACAAGTATTCATGGATACTGGCTCCTGATTGCAAAATGTTTTTAAGCCAGTTTTATCAACAGGGAGTACAGGATATATCATGTAGCACCTCATTACTTGATACAGCCAATTGCTCAAACCTATTACGAGTTTCAATAGGGGCACTATTGTAGATTTGACCGCCCCTCCTTTTTTAAAAGGGCTTTGTAACAATAGCCCAATCATCGTTATCATGAGGGAAGGGCGGATAGTCATCCACCTTATAAGAAGTGGCAGAGGCAACGAGTATACTTGTACTAGATGTTACAACTGCCTCCTCATCAGGAGGCATAGAAGTACTACCTAGAGATGAAGGGGAACGTTCATTAAAATGAAGTTGTTCATCCATAAGGTCACTGTAGCTTTCCAGTTCTCTAATATCAGTAGAAACTGGTTTAATGTTAAGAAGGAACGCTATCTCTGCTTCAAGAGTAGTAATCAGATGACAATTAATACATACATACTCACTCCCAAAGTTTCCCTCACTATACATCAAACACTGTATACACTTACTAAGTTCTCTTTCCATTTTTATAGATGTATATTTACTAAGTAGAGGATATGCTGAAGTTTCCTTTTCCAAATTTGTCTGATTCCAGCAGTTTCAGCGTGCACAGCAGCAGACAGCAGCCAGACAGCGTGCGTCCTCGCTGCATCTCCACGACGCTGTGCCGGCTGTGCTAGAGAGCAGGTTTTAGCTGAGAAGCCGGAAGTAGACGCCCATTCACTTCCAGTTTCGCCGATGTAAAATAACAAAGATTTGCTAATTTCAGCAAGTATTTCACCAACTGAAGGCTTAACAAGCCCTTAGAAGGACAAGAAGACCACCAAACAACAATGCCTTTAGCAGAGAGATGTGTCTTAGGGAAGGAGGTATACTAGCCTATTGCTAGTCCTCCTAATTCCCACAGTGCTCTGCCGTTCACTAAGGAGACAGTATCAGACAAATAGTACCACACAGTATAATAAACTATTAAAAACAGTTGTATGGAAGGTATATCAGTATTTCAAGTTGTATTTGTGCACTGCACTACACCATCTCTCACCAGAGGTTCGCTACTCCAGCAGCAATGCCGCTATTAAGTATTCTCTATATTTTAGAATGTTTATGTTTAGGTATATGTATATTATACAAATACAAATACATAATTGTAATAAACCAAGGGCTAAGGGATTACTTAAGGGAGATGTAGAAACTACTCCAGCTATAACAGAACTCCATATATGCAGTAGGCCTTTTTGTATCATAGGATCACTATGGAGACAAGGTACATTGGGGAGGTAGTCAGTTGTGGGACTATGGGGTGCTCTTCGCCAGGGTTATGCTCTGGAGGAGGGGGGACTGCCCCATCCGCAGGACCTCTGCGGAGCTCCTTGCTCTGCTGGTACTAGCAAGAGGCATTCTCCCCGAGACCCACTGGCCCGGGGGCTAGATGGTGGTGGGGAAGGGCAGGGGGAAGGGTGGCAGGGGCATCCACAAGAGGTTCGACAAGTATCACATCAGAAAGCAAATCGCTGTGCACTTCTGACTCCATCGAGGGAGACTCTTAAGTCTTTTGGGGGAAGTGGGCAGGACAGGTTTGGTGGCACCCAAGAGGGTGAGCAGGAGAAAGTCAGCAAGGGGAGTCTTTGTGACAGGGGACTCGGTTAGGGGAGTAGAGAGGGTGGTGTGCAGGGGAGGGAAGGGGAGTGAAATGGTCAGATGCCTTCTTGGTGCATCAGCTGTCAGGAATATAGATAGGATAGACAGGATGTTGGAGAAGAGGGAGGTGGATCTGGGAGTGCTGATACACTTGGGTATCAGTGATCTGGTGAACCAGCCTATGGAGGCAGTGATGCGGAACTTTAAGAGGCTGGGGGGACAGATTGAAGGCGCACTCATCTACCCTGGCCTGTTCCAAGGTCCTCCCTATGTGGAATAAGGGGAATGGGTACAATAAAGGAAGGAGAAGATTGGGAATTTAATGAGTGGTTGAAGGGATGGTGTCAGGAGGAGGGTTACAACTTTGTGGGGGTCTGGGGGGGGCTTCTTAGACAGGAGGCTGTTAAAGGGTGATGGCCTTCATTTGACGAGAGAGGGGGCCAGTGCTCTGGGGCAGAAGTTTGACATGTACATTGGACAGCTAAACTAACTGCAGGGGAGATGGAGTCTAGGGGAACCACTGAGAAGGGGGAGAAGGTGGGAACCTAGCTAGAACTCCCCCTGAACAGGGGACTAGTAGCAGCAAGGTGAGTAACAGTAAGGTTGAAGTTTAAATTAGGTTAGAAGAAGAGGCCAATGAGGGAGGGCTGACAAGCCTACATTCAGCATGATAAATAAAACAAATTTGGGAGACTAGGGATGAATAAGGGAGAAGGAATAGGAAAAAGCAAGTGGGGATCAGGAGAAAGATGGAAGGGGGGGGAGGTCTACCTTAATGCCAGGAATCTGGGAAGTAAAATTAGTGAGCTCCAGGCAACGGTGGCAGACACCAAGATGGCTCTGGTGGCTATAACGGAAACTTGGGTCACAGAGAATAACACAGAAACATAGAAATAGTCAGCAGATAAGGACCGCTAGGCCCATGTAGTCTGCCTGTAAGCCCCGTACCTGATTATGGCTTCTGACCCTCCCTCTGCTTTACCTCTGTGGTTCCCCTATGCCTGTCCCATGCATGTTTAAATCAAACCACAGTGCTTGCTCCCATCACCTCTTGTGACAGACCATTCCATGCGTCCCAGCATCTCTGTGCAGAAAAACTTCCTCACATTTCCTCTTAACCTGCCACCTTCCAATTTCATGTCATGCCTCCTCGTTCTTGAACTTGTCCTGTATTGGAAGATGTCTCCCCCGTCTGCGCCTTGTTTATATCCTTGAATTACTTGAATGTTTCTATCATGTTCCCTCTCTCCCTCCTCCACTTCAGCGAGTACATAGTTAGGTCCCTTAATGTCTCCTTGTAAGTTTTGTGAGGCAAGCCCTGTACCATCTTAGTCACCCTTCTTTGGACCTTCTCCAGCCTGTTAATTTCCTTTTAAAGGTGCGGCCTTCAGAACTGCACACACTACTCCACATGAGGCCTGGCCAGGGTTTTATATAACAGCATCACTACCTCCTGTCTTCTGCTAGTGATACCCCTGCCTATGCACCCCAGCATGCCACTGGCCTTCCCTGCTGCCCTTGTACTCTGCTTTGACATTTTCAGGTCATCTGAAATAACCCCCAGGTCCATTTCTTCCTTGGTGACTGTCAGCAACCCCCCCAAATCATGTAGCTCTCTCTAGGGTTTCTATGTCCCAGGTGCATAATTCTGCACTTCTTTTCAGTAAACCTCAATTGCCACTCCTCAGAACATTTCTCAAGCTTCCCCGGGTCCTTCCTCATTTTCTCCACCCCTTCTGGAGTATCCATCCTGTTACAGATCTTGGTGTCATCTGCAAACAGGCATACCTTTCCTTCCAGCCCCTCTGCAATGTCACTGATGAAGACATTGAACAGGACTGGCCCAAGGACTGATCCCTGAGGCAGCCCACTGGTTGGCCCCCTCTCCCCAGATTGTACCCCATTTACCTACCACCCTCTGCCTCCTGTCTGTTAGCCAGTTCCTGACCCAGTTTACCACCTTGTCTCCCATGCCCAGACTAGCCATCTTGTTAACTAGACTCCTTTGTAGGATGGTGTTGAAGGCTTTGCTTACTGTCCCAGGCCACACCATGTTTAGACTGGATGGAGGAAAAGGTAAAAGACAAGGCATAGCCCTATATGTCAGAGAGGGCATAGAGGCAATGGAGGATAGAAACATCAGGGGAGGTAATGGGGAAACAGAATCACTGTTGGTTCTGCACACAGCATCCTCAGGCAAGAAACTACGAATGGGGATGATCTGTAGACCTCCATAACAAGGGGAAGAGTGAGATAAGGAGCTAGGGACAGATCTAGAAAGAGGAGGGAGGATCTAAACTTGCCAGCTATTGATTGGGTCATTCCAGCAGTTGGGAGCTCAGCAGTCAGGCCCTACTGGATACTTTACAGGACTGCCTGCTGGTGCAGCTTGCTAAGGAACTCCCTAGGCAGGCTGCCATTCTTGATGTGGTGCTCACTAACTCAGAAGTGTTAAGAAGGGTGAGGGTAGGGGAGCCACTAGGATCCAGCGACCATAACTCTATGTGGTTCTTCCTGGTCCTTGGGACAAGTAAACCCTCATCAAAGGCTGAAGTCTTAGATTTCAGAAGGGCAGACTTCAGCTGGATGAAGGAGCTGGTCAGGGACAAGTTAGTCGGAGTGGACAGCATCAGGAATATGGAGGAAAGAAAGGAGACAATCAAGGGGGCCATTCTCAAAGTAACGAAGTCTTGCATGAGAACAGCAATCAAAAGAAAAAGGTACAAGAGACCAGTGTAGTTATCTGAAAAGGTCAGGGAAGCAGTAAAAGTCCAAAAGAAGGCCTTCCCCAGGTACAAGAAAAAACAAGGGAAGGAAGAATGGGAAGAGTAGCAAATGAGAGTGAGGAAAACTAAAAGGATGGTCAGAGAAGCAAAGGCAGACACAGAGCTGGGTATTGCAAAGGGAGGGTCAAAGGTGGGGAGGAACAGTTCTTCAGATATATTAGAGAATAAAGAAAGAAGGGAGGAGGAATTTGTTAGACTGACAGAGGGAGGTGGGGTAGTTGAGGGAAATGGGCAGAAAGCAGCTATTCTTAACAACTAGTTTTGCTCTGTATTCACAAGGGAGTACAGAGGGCCTTTGCCAGAAGGTGGCATTAAGGCAGCTGTATGGGGATCCCTGAGATGAGGCAGCAAGTATTTACCAGTGAAAGGATTTGGAAAGGGCTTGCAGCCCTTAAGATAGATGAGGCCCCGGGGCCAGATGGGGTGCATCCAAAGATGCTCAAGGAATTGACAACGGAATTAACTGAACCCCTGGTAGGGCTGTTCAGTAGCTCAGTTCAGACTGGGGTAGTTCCAAAAGACTAGAGGGTGGCAGCCATATTCCCGCTTCTTAAAGGGGCAGACAAGGAGCAACCAGATAACTATAGACCTGTCAGTCCTATCTCTGTTGTGGATAAATTGATGGAAACACTAGTCAATGAGGACCTCGTAAACTACCTGGAAAGCAGTGGATTTCAAGGTAGTAAACATCGCAGGTTCATGGCAGGAAGGTCTTGTCATAGCAACCTGATAGTATTCTTTGACTGGGTAACGAGGGTAGAGAATAAGGGCCATGCTGTGGATTATCTGTACTTTCATTTCAGCAAAGCTTTCGACTTGTTGCCTCACAGAAGGCTGCTGAAGAAGGTAGAGGATCTGGATACAGCAAATGACACAGTTAGATGGGTGAGACATTGGTTGGATGTGAGACAGCAGAGGGTTGTGATTAACGTAACAAAATCAGAAGAGAGGGAGGTCACCAGTGAGGTGCCTCAAGGATCAGTCCAGGGTCCAGTCCTTTTCAGTGTGTTAATTAGATACAGTGGAGAAGGAATCCAGGGCAAGATGTGTCTCTTTGCAGGAAACACTAAGCTCTGTAGCAGGGTAGACAGCAAGGAGGGGGTTGGGGATGCTTGGCAGAAGACACCAGGAGAAAGGGCTGCTGTGTGACTGGACTTCTCTGCTGGGACTAAAGTAGAAGAACTTTTGTACTTGGACCTTTAATTTAGGGTAAAAAAAACTAACATACAAAACAAAAAAAAAAGTGTGTGTGTGTCTGAGTTAACTGAACTGAATGGGTATCTGAACAGTTATAGGTGTAAATATCAGGTGATTGAAAGGACTTAACTGCTGTGAGGTTTAAATTACTGGTAGAAAGATCTAGTAAGTAGGGGAAGTGGCTTAGCTAGAAGGAAGCTACATTTAAAGACTGCCTTAGAAAGATTCTGCTAATAGCTTGGCAGAAGACACCAGGAGAAAGGACTGCTGTATGACTGAACTTCTCTACTGGGACTATATTGCCCTCCTTCCCTCTCCTCCACCCCCCCACCCAAAGCTAGTTCCATTTTTATAGGCACAGGATTTGACTGACAACAGGAACTTCCTGTTTGGGAGCAGGAAGGGAGTGATCACAGAACCACCAAAGACCCACCATCCTAGAAGGGCAAGAGTAGCTCTCCGGCCCCCTCTAGCTGCTGGAGGTCTGCCTCTGAGCAAGTAAGTGGTCTACTGAGAAATATAGGATATTCTTGTCTCAGAACAGGACAATCAGGAGCTTAAAGGGCACACAGGCAGAAAGTAAGGAGAGAGAGAAAAAAAAAACAGAGGAAAGAGTAAGGATTGAAAACAGTTAAGGGGCCAGAAATAAGACATGATTGGAGTGGTGCAGTGCAGTGGCTGTGGAGCAGCAGTCTTCCGGGAGACGTTCTGGAGGATGCGGTGTTGTCCCATCTGCAGGCACCTCTCTGGGCTGAGGGAGGAGGTTGCTCATCTCCAGGCTGAGTTGACCAGGATTTGTGGGACCTCCTCTTCCATCCAGGGACCACCAGTGCCACTGCCGTTGCCTCAGAGGTTGCCAAGAAAGAGGCGGTTGGACCAAAGTGGGCTCAGGGAGGGTGAGGGTGGTGGAAAAGAGACGCATCCCTCAGTTGTACCTCTCCTCTACCCTATGCCATTCTGGCAAAGTGTGGTTCCTCTATGGAGGCACCCAGTGGAGACCAAGGAGGATGCTGGAACCTCCACAAAGGAGACCCACAGGAGGGTGGCAGGGGACCCTGCAGGGAAGGAAACAACTCCTGGTGGGGACTCATTGTTAGGAAGGTAGAACTGGGGAGGAAGGGAGAGGAGGTGGGTGCTTGCCTGGCGCCATGGCTTGGAGGACAGGAGGAATCAGGATTGCGGCGAGCAGCTGCACAGGGAGGGAGCTGGATGTCATTGTCCACCTGGGGACAAATGACCTGGCTAAGAAAGGGATTAGAGAAGTGCAGGAAGAGTTTATGGAATTGGGGAGGGCCTTGGTCAAGGAGCACGACGGTAACCTTCTCGGAGGTGCTGCCCATCTATGGCATAGGAGAGGGGTGTCCACACCATGGGATCAATCAGTGGTTGAAAAACTGTGTGGAGCCCAGGGATTTGGCTTCACTGGGGACTGGGGTCCACCTGGAGAGATGCAAGCCTGTACTGCGTGATGGGCTGCATCTGTCCGGGAGGGGAACCAGGATCCTAGGTGATAGGTTTAAATGCTTCATTGGCAAGCTTTTAAACTAGCCAAGGGGAGGCACTGAAAGGAGCAGAGAAATCCTAGCTCCCCAAATAATCACAGTAGTAGTCCGGCAAACACCAACATAGAGGTGTCCGATAGAGAAGGGCAGGGTAAATGGAGAAAGTGACAAAGGCAAGAAGGACAGGGATGGGGCAAAAGGGAGTAAGGCCATCAGGAAATGGAGGGTAATGAGTACCAATGCCCGTAGTCTGGGCAACAAGCTCCCTGAGCTGGTGGCCTTGACGGAAGAGGGATGCCTGGATATCGTAGCAGTCACAGAAACATGGTACACAGAGAACCATGACTGGGATGTTAACATACCAGGGGCATAACCCACAGGAGAGACAGGCAGGGAGAAGAGGGGAGGAGTAGCTCTCATGTAAAGGAAGGGATAAAAGCAACTGAACAAAAGAGTAAACAGGGAGGAGAGGAGGCACTGTGGGTCACCTTGAGACTGGAAAGGGCACCACAATCCGCACAGGGGTTGTGTACAGACCCCCATGTCAGGGAGAGGGAACGGACAAGGATATGATAGAAGGCATTCTTAGAATGGCAGAGAAAGGGGAGATACTATTGATGGGAGACCTGAATATGCCAGATGTTAACTGGAGCACATTTGCTGCAGCCACATCCAAGAGCAGGACCATTCTTGATGTCCTACAGGTGGCAGGCATTAGACAGCTAGTTTCGGAACCCACTCGTGAGGGAGCAATCTTAGGACCTCGATTTCAAACGGGGCAGTGAGAGGATCTCAGATCTAGAAGTGGGTTGCCATCTGGGGACAAGTGACCATCAAACAGTGTGGTTCACGTTAAACTCAGCTACAGAGTCAAGCCATACAAAAGTGAGGTGCTAGCGGACTTTGGGCGCTGACTTTGGCAAGATGGAGAGTGCCTCAGAAAAGCACTAGCAAACAGGCTAGAAGGAGGTGTGGAGCAACAATGGGGAATCATCAAATCTGCATCACAGAGGCAACAAGCCTCTGTGTGAAGCAAATAAACAAATCAAAATGAAAGAAAAGCCACTATGGTTCTCAAAAGAGGTGGATGCAAAAGTCAGGAAGAAAAAGATAGCATTCCGGAAGTATAAGGAAACACAGAAGGAGCAGGACAGAGAGCTATACCAGTTAAGGCAGAAGGAAGCAGGAGGGAAGTCAGAATAGCAAAAGCCCAAACTGAGGAAAAGATAGCCAGCTCAGTTAAGAAGGGATAAAACCTTTTATAGGTACATCAGCAGCTGTGAAAGACAAAGAGAGGGACTGTGAGGCTGAATAGAATGAACGGTGGGTGGGCAGAGGGGACAGTGAAAAGCAGGGATACTGAACAAATATTTCTGCTCAGTATCTACAAAAGAGGAGGGGAAGTGCCTAATCCAATTAACAGAAGCGCCTTGATAGGGGGTCGATCCCAGTCCTTTCACAGAAGAAAGGGTTCTGCAAGAACTCCTAAAACTGAAGGTGGACAAAGCAATGGGTCCTGATGGAATTCACCCCAGAATTCTAAAAGAATTAAGGGAGGAACTAGTGAAACCACTGGCTACTCTTTTTAATAAACATGGGTGGAGGATGGTGGTACCCAGGACTGGAGGAAGGCAGATCAATTCCTCACAAAAGTGGGACCAAGACAGAGGCAGGAAACTACAGACCTGTCAGTCTGACCTCTGTGGTAGGGAAAGTGATGGAGTCACTTCTGAAGGAAAGAATAGTTGAGTACCCAGAGGCCAGTGGAGCACAGGACCCAAGGCAGCATGGATTCACAGTGGGAAGGTCATGTCAGACGAATCTAATAGATTTCTTGACTGGGTGACCAAAGTAGTAGACCAGGGAGGGGCTGTGACATGGCCTACCTAGACTTTAGCAAGGCATTTGACACAGTCCCACACAAAAGATTAATAGTCAAATTAACCAGCCTGGGAGTGGGTCCCAGGGTGGTAGCCTGGGTAAAACATTGGCTGCACAACAGGACACAGAAGGTAATTGTAAATGGAGTCCACTCTGAAGAAAGAGAGGTTACTAGTGGGGTACCACAGGGTTCAGTATTGGGTCCAGTCCTTTTTAATGTCTTCCTCAGTGACATTGCAGAGGGACTGGAAGGAAAAGTATGCCTTTTTGCAGATGACACAAAGATCTGCAACAGGGTTGATACACAAGGAGGCGTGGAAAGGATGAAAAGGGACTTGGCAAGGTTGGAGGAATGGTCAGAAGTATGGCAGCTAGGATTCAATGCAAAGAAGTGCAAAATAATGCACCTGGGAAACAAGAACCCAGGGGAAGAATACACAATGGGTGGGGAGGTAGTAACAACAAAAAAGGAAAGGGACCTGGGGGTAATCATATCAGATGACCTTAAGGTTAGCAAGCAATGTGAGAAGGCAGTAGGGAGGGCTAGGGGTATACTGGGATGTATGAGAGGCATCAGCAGCAGAAAACAGGAAGTTGTTATCCTCTGTACAGACAGTTGGTGAGACCCCATCTGAGTACTGTGTCCAGTTCTGGAGACCCTATCTCCGCAAGGACATAGACAGGATAGAGGTAGTCCAGAGGAGGGCAACTAAAATGGTGCAGGGTCTGCAAGAGAAGCCGATGAGGAGAGACTAAAAGAGCTTAATATGTGTACCCTTGAGGAAAGAAGGGAGAGGGGGACATGATAGAAACTTTTAAGTACCTCAGTGGAATCAACAAAGTCCAAGAGGGTAGCATCTTTCAGAAAAGAGACGCAAGAACAAGGGACACAATTAAAGATAGAAGGAGGGCGGTCTAGGGGCAATGGAGGAAGTATTATTTCACAGAGAGGGTAGTGGATGCATGGAACAGCCTTCCTGAGGAGGTTGTGGGGTCTAAAACTGTGGGAGAATTCAAGAATGCATGGGACAGACATAAGGCAATTCTTGTGGGGAGTAGGAAGAAATAGGCTGTTGGTTAACTAGGATCTATGGCCTATCCTGTAGGTAGGGAAATGGGCAGACTAGATGGGCCAAGCGGTCCTTATCTGCTGTCAAAGTCTATGTTTCTATGTTTCACAGGGACTTGCAAAAGCTAGAGAGGTGGTCAGAGGTTTGGCATTTGAAATTCAATGCCAGAAAGTGCATGGTGTGCACATAGGGAACAATAACCTGAGGACAGAATACTGGATGAGAGGGTAAAGCTGTACATGACCTTTGAGGAAAGAGACCTAGGGGTCATCATCAGCAACTCCCTAAAACAATCAAACCAGTGTAACAAGGCCTACATTAAGACAAATGGGATACTGGAGTGTATAGGAAGGGATATTGACAGCAGAAGAAAGATATTATTACCACTCTCTCGATCACTGGTGAGGCCCCACCTGGAGTACTGTGCCCAGTTCTGGAGTCCACACCTAAGGAAAGATAAGGACAGGCTAGAGACAGTGCAACATAGGGTGACCAGAATGATTTAGGGGCAGCAGGGCAGATCTTACGAGGATCAGCTCAAGGCACTGAACATACAGTTGCTGGAGGCCAGACGAGAGAGGGGATATTTTATTGACCTTCAAGTTCCTGAAAGGAATGAACAAGGTAAACTGTAAGGAACTATTTAGCATAAGTAGTGGACCAAGAACACGGGCACAAGCAGAAACTGATGGGGGAGTGAGATTCAAGAGGGAAATGAGAATGGTTTATTTCACAGAAAGGGTGGTGGAGCCATGGAAAAGTCTGCCAGCTGATGTGGTGGGTGCCAGAACTATCAATGGTTTCAAACAGGACTGGGACAGAGCGAAGGACTTAGTGGTTGCTTAGGGTGATAGCGGTAGGGTGGAGAGCATGGAGGTGAGTAGTGTGGGTTAGAACCCTATATGGACAACAGGTCCCGAGTTTGTTAGGGTTTGTGGACAGACTGGATGGCCCAGTGGTCTTTTACTGCCATCATTGTCTGTTATTCTATGTTTCTGTGGCTTGTTATTGGAACTTTGGGGGTATGAAAGGTGGGAGAATTTAAGCTGAGCTGCAGGAGGGGCAGGGGAGTCATGCCTAATTAGTTTGTAAACATCCTAACATAAACTGGTGGCTAATTGAAGGAGATAGCCACCCAGGTTTGGTATAGAGTTCACAATGGTGAGTCAGGCAGTTCAGAGACAGGGAAGATGTACAGATGTACTGTAAGTGCTGCCTACTCAAGCTGCTCGTTATATGAATATTATCTCAAAGCATGTTATAACTGAGTATCTTTATTTTTTCTTTTAGTTGTTTTGGTTGTTTATTGTGCATTCTTTTACTACCTCTATATGTATGTTGACCCTCCTTTGACGTGGAAGCTTTGTAAACGAGCAGTTTCTGCTCAAAGGTATTTGTAATCAGAGAATTTAATAAATAAAAAAAATAAATAAATAAGTGGACCTGAAGACAGTACAGGCCTTCAAGGTAAAGCTGGACAAAATGTCTGTTTACCAAAGGAATCACTGGATGCCCTGGGTAGTAGAGCAAGTAGGGAGCTCCTTTAATTTAGTGCATGTTTCCACAGTATAAGTTTTCATACCTTCCTATAAAGCAGGGATGGACATGATGGACCTAGAGTCCCTTTGACCTTAAATTACTGTGTTACTAAGAGTTGAAATCTCAGCATTGCTGATTGGTTTAGTATGTTGTTACATGGGGACCCTCCTTATCCTGAGGCTGTGAGTTGTAAACTTGTAGTGAACAGTTGTGTTCATTAGTTAGCTTCTGGTTTCCAGTAGTATCCTAAACTGGTGTGCATGAGGACACATACTCTTGAACACTCATGCAAGCGCTGTTGAGAATACGAACACACACACACGCACGCATGCACACACACAATCATCAGCTGATAACATGGTTGGTATTTCTTTCATCTTTTGTTGTTTGTTCTGATTTTTCCCTCAGGCCCAGAGGAAGCAGTTGTGGGTTGCCCTAATCGAGAAGGCCTTAGCCAAGCTCCATGGCTCCTATTTGCTCTGCAGGCTGGCCGTGCTATCGAAGGACTGGCCACATTGACAGGAGCACCTTGCGAGAGTTTGATGCTGCAGGTCAGCTCCACAAACCCACGTGAGGAGCCAATTGACACCGATCTCATCTGGGCTAAGATGCTAAGCTCCAAGGAAGCTGGGTAAGGCAGGAAACCACACAGTTTTCATAATACAAATGGAAAGATTGAGCAAAAATATTGAAACAAAAACAGAAAAGCTAGGTTGGCCTAGTAATGTACCAGTGATGGGCGCTGTATGCTGTCCCAGTGACCCGGGTTTCCATCCTCTCCAGTTGTTCCTGTTGCAATACTTCCTCTTTTTTTTTGTATTGCTTTTTTCCCTCCACATGGGGCTGGCAGGCAGGCTCTGGCCCCCTCTCAGAGAGCTCTTTCACTCCGGCGCCCTGCCTCCTGATCCAGTTTCCCCTGGGTGATTCCCCCACGGATTTCCCCCCATGGTGGGACCAAAGGCAGGAGAGACCGCTCCCCCACCGCCGAGCACAATCCAGAAGCCTAGGGGTTGTCGAGATTGCAGCAGGAGCCATCATGGGGCCTGTCAGCCCCATTTTCCATTTTCTCCCATCCTCTGTTGTGGATACTCACGTACACTGCAGTCCTGCAACACCCTCCCCTTGTGTTGCCCTCTGTCCCACACTACTCTCCAGGCCTCCACTTGGGAAACCTTCAGCACTGCTAGGCCGGTTGCAACACTTCCTCTTGATGGCCATAAAAGAAAGTGCAGCAGAGGGGTTCCACTAACGAGAAGAAAAATGGAAAGGGCAGCCTTGCAGAGTCGAATTTGGCACTGGTCCTCTGGGTAAATGGTGGATTTTGCAGCTACTGTTGTTTATGCCCCCCAGTATCTGTTCTTACCCCTTTTGCTTGGCCTCTCCTAGCCCCATCACCCTGGTGTCCTCCGGGTCTTACCTTCACCTCCTATTTATTCCCCTAGAACTTCACCCCTCTTTGTCGGGGGTGGGCAAGACTCCCCGAGTCTCCACCACAGAGTGGATCCAGTGAACTTGGTGGCGGTGCCCAAGTGGCCAGTTCTGGGACCTGCGGGTGGCTGGCATTATCCTGCAGGCTGGGCTATTTCTGCCTTTTCATCCCATGACCCCTAGGACATCTACAGCTAAGGCGCAAGCACGCATGGATGCATGCATGGTGTAGTACCAACCGATGACCTCCTGCCCACGAGCTGCTCCCAACTGCACTGTCAGGTGGCAGTGTAGCAGCGGTACTGGCTGCTCTCCCTCCCCGGAGAAGAGGAGCATTCCCTGAGACACTCAGTTCTCCTTCCCCCATGACCTGAGCTCGTTCCCAAACCCGAGTAGCTACCATCACGAATGGTAGTGCTACCGCTGTGCTGACAGGCCAGCTTGCTGGTGGATTTTGGATAAAGCTAGTATGACTGTCCTTTAACCAGCCCTGCAAGCTTGTATCGGGGAGGTAATATTTCAGTAAATATACCTGTTTAGCCAGTGGAATGATGGTGGGTCCAGTGTATTGGGCAGATGACACCCTACATCTGGCCCTGCAAATTTTAGCCACCCATATCATGGGGCCATGGTCATCACTCCTCCAGTCTTTCTACCAGTACTCTCAGCCTGGGGCTTCTCTGGACTGTACCCATTCGGGAGGAGTGCAGGCTCCTGAGGGTTCCCAGAGGTGAGGAAGATGGGTGAAAAGAGGACCTGCTGCTATACTGAGAGTGAGGTGCAAATATCGTCCATCACTGGGAAGACAAATGCAAATGCTGATATGCAAGTGCCCTTTCCTAAGCCTGTGACTTCTGCATATCGGCACTGAGAGACTGGAGACATAGCCTGGGCAGTGCTCTCCTCCATGTTTGGTGCAATGCTGCATTAGCACCTAGTTGTCTCTTGGTGGCCTAAGTGAGCAGATGTAGGACATGACATGTCTCTTTCCAGTTCCATAAAAGCATCCTGTTGCACTGGGGACAATGCATTGGCATGTTCCCGGTGCACAGAAATTCTAACGGTAAAAATTGGACCCATTGAAAGGATAACCTTTTGCTCTGATCAGTAGATTTTGCGGGTCTTTTGAGAGTGACTCCTGCTGTTTGAAAGACAGTGCAAGGCACAGGTGGTTGGGATGACTGGAGGATCCTGAGCCTGAAGGTCGTGGAGTGACAGGGTTATGGCAAAAGTGTACGTAAAAGAAATTGAGGTGGCTGTTTCACTAAACACAAACTAGTGTGAACAGATAGGTCTTGGGGAGATGGGATGGGTGTGAAAGGAGAGTGTCAGAGCAGACAGAGTCTTTAATTTAGGGTCATTGTTTTCTTTGTATTTTGTGGGAAACTCCTGTTTGCACCATGGTTTGACCGGTGATATCGGGGAGGGTTCACTGCTATATAGCCCTCCTTACCTTTGGGTTGCTGCGGTTTGATCTGGTGGTGTGAGGGTGGGGTTACTGCAACTTGGTTCAGCAGAGCATAGCGGCCACTGCAGTTTAGTCCAGCAGTGCCTGGGCTCTACCATGGTTTGACCTGGTTATATCTGGGTGTTAATACACCTTCACCTGTGGGTGGGGGTGACCATGGTTTGGTTTGGTGGTACCTGAGGGAGGGGAATCACTGTAGTATAGTGCAGTACATTTGAGATCACCCAGTATTTTCCCAGTGTTGCCAGGGGTCATCACAGTTTGGCAAATGTGTTTCAGAGTCCAGTGTCCTATTGGTAAGTTATGGATGCACAATGTACAAACTCCTAGACGGGCGAATCTTTTCTGCAGTCACTGACAAAATACAGGTGTTTCAGGGGGCGGCATAGAGATACCTAAGGGAGAGGTTTTCTATTGCAACCAATTACCTGCTGATGGGACACAGACAAGGAATGAAAAGGTAGCAAGGGGAGGAATTTTGTGCCTGAGTCAGAGATGGGGTACAGAGTAAGGAATCGAGAACAGAGCATTACCTTGTTGCTGCCAGTGTCCTGATGACAGAATACAGACTGAAGAGTGAAGCAGTACCTAAGGGGGAATATTGTGTAAGAACTGAAGGTTGTATATGAGATGGGAGATGGCAGAGAGGCACAGGGTGAGTTTTGTTGACAAATGAGTGTTTCTGAGTGATTTGATCCCAGTATGAGCTCAACCCCTACCAATCCGTGCTGGACTCTTCTAGCACTTGAGTCGCTTCCTTTTGTCCCTGTCTTCTAGGTTCCTGATGGGTGCTTCCTGTGGAGGGGGCAACATGAAAGTGGATGACGCTGCATATGAGAGCTTGGGGCTCCGACCTCGCCATGCCTACTCAATCTTGGACGTGAGAGATGTGCAGAGATACAGGTATGTATTTAGTCTGGCAAAAACAGGTAGAAAATGTAGTTCTGCCTCTTAGTTAAATCATCCCAAATATTGTTAAGGCTCTTTTCTTTTACTTTCTGTCACAGAGTTCTGGGGTATATCTTGAGAATGACTTTTCTAAATGCAATCTAATGTAAGTTGGCATACATATTGTTTGCTATCACTTCTTGAGGCTGTTAGCATCTCAACCTTGATGACCTTTGCCGTCAAGGCACAGGTCAGAAGCCTAGGAAAACCAGGAGCAGTTTCAAAATTTGCAAATAGCATTTTATTTTTTCCAATACAGCAAAATAAAAATGTGTTCAGTATAACTATTTACAAAGGCAGTACAAACAGAGAAAACAAAATCCTTCTACTTCTGAGGGTATCTCTTAATTCCAAGTTTGTATCCTTGTATCTCGTGCAAAACATTGCTGCTCTTTTATAACAAGTCTTTGCAGGGAGCTCGTTAAGAGAGCCTGCTTCTCACAGAATGTTCTTGTAAGTTTACAGAATGTTCTTGTAAGTTTTATTCCTTGCAGGTGCAGCAAAACAGTACATGATGACCCCTAATGGCCTCTTGTTGCCAGCATCTTAGAGAGTTTGCAGACCAGCTTCTCGGGTTAACCCCATGAGTTCCAAATAGCGTTTTGCAATCATTTCAACAGTATAACTATATACAGTTTTAAACAATGGGATACAGTTTCAAATAAAGGGAGCCCAGTATCACTTACAGTTTCACACAAAGATTCACATATATTTTTTATAACTACAGATATGCGAGGGGGAAGGAAAAAAACAAGGGAAGGCAGAGAGATGGTGAGAGACAGAGAATTGTTAAACTGTCAGAGTGATCAGTTCCTAGGTCTCACAAGAAAATTTGGTTGTGCAATCAGACAGAGAAGAGACAGAAAAGGAGAGGATAGAACAGACCCTTGCATTTAAACTCTTTCTACATAACAAATGGGACAGGGCCTCATTCAACCCTGTCACAACCTCAGTATACATATATTGTAGCTTCTGAGGAACATTGTTTCGATTCTGTGAAAGACATTAGTCTGTGAAGTTTAGTGTCTGCTTTCAATGAGGATATCCCTCCCCACAGACCAATATTTTGCCTTTGGCACAGGAATCCTGGGATACATGCACCTTCCCTGGACAAGCAGAACTATGACTGGAGCTGAGCTAGTCCAGTTTAGCTACAGAACAGACGTGAGCTACTGTTGAGATGGCTGCATTCACACACTACCCAGTCTCCATCCCACAGCAGCTGCTGTAACCAGGATGGAAGCCCTAGATTGTGAAGACTGCCCTGCCACAATGGGAATATTAGCACAGTGCACATCTCCCCACAAGTACTGCTGGGTTTTAAGTTGCCACTTGTTGTCATTGACTCTGCATTTCACAGTGCTGGCCCAAACACTGTGCATCTGATAAACCTGGACTGTTGTAAGCGGTAACTGCTTTGATCTGGCAAGCTGAACAGATTCTTCCTAAAACTCAGATTTTGTTTTTGGGCTGTTTACCCTAGCGTGATGGCTCCTGTTTGACTGAAATGTTGTTCTTCACTTGCTTTCTGCCCTATTGTAATGGCCTGTTGGACTGATATTTAGTTCTGTGGCAAATGTGTATCCTGGGTGATGATGTGTTGAGCTGAGAATTTGTTCTTGAGTGTGTTTGCTCCAGTGTAACAGCCAATATAGCAGAGATTTAGTTACATGACTTAAATACCTTAGTGCAGTAATACTCAGTCCTGACCATCTCAGGAGCCGCATGGGCAGTCAGCGTTGGGCAAGGAGTCACAACATAAACGTCATACTTAATTTACATGTGTTTTAAATGCTGTTAGGATATAAAATCTCTAAGAAGTTTAAAGAAAAAGACAAAGCACCTTACAGGAAAACCTCTACTGCCTCCACTCTAAACACATTTTTCACAACCTGTGCCCTACCATCCATGAAAATGGTTCTGTCCTTGCATCCTTAATGGAGTCTACATTTACTTCTTTTTCCAGACTTCCTCTCTGGTATGCTACCTGCAAATGTACTAAATGCCTGGTTTGTTCTGGGGCTGGTTCAGGTATTGTCAGAGATAGTTCTGTTAGACTGAGATAGCACTGCACTGAAGAGTCCAGACACAAACACATCTGTAGTTTGTTCTTTGTCTTGGCTAAAACAGATGTAAAAAGCTTATCTAAAAGAACAGTTTTAATAAAGAGATGTCAGTATGCCCCCTCCCAAAAAAAAAACAAGGATTTACATACCAACATACTAAAATGCCAGCAGAATAGGCCTAATGGTCTTTCATGTCTGCTCGTTGGTCAGTCCCCACCCTGGGAGCTGACCTTGCTGCCCCCCTCTCCCTCTTCCTCTCTGGCTTCTCCCTTCCCAGTCCTGGATAGTCTCGCTGCACTGGTTTTTGTTTCCAGAACCCTTCTCCTGTACCTGTCCCACCCCCTCTTGAACCCCTCCACCGTTTCTGCCTCCACCAGCCCCATGGCTCCACCACCCTCTCAGTGAAGTAGCACCTCCTCCTTTCTCCCCTGAATCTCTCCCCCTTCCAGCTTCCACCCATGCCCTCTAGTTGCACCCCCCTCCTTCCTTCAGCGCACCCTGACTGCTTGTCCCCTATTTACCCCCTTCATGTACCTGAAGACCTCTATCATGTCCCCCTGGTCCCTTCTCTCTCCCAATGTGTACATATTTGGCTCTTCGAGCCTCTCCCCATAGGTCCTATCCCCAAGCCCCAAATCATTTTGGTTGCTCTCCTCTAGACCCTCTCCAGGAGTTCAATGTCCCTCTTTAAATGTGGCCTCCAAAACTGCACGCAGTACTAGAGGTGCGGCCTCACCAAGCAGTTATACAGTGGGAGTATCACTTCCCTCCTCCTGGAGGTGAGCCCCCTAGTGATGCATCAAAGCATCCTGTTGGCCTTTGCCGTTGCCCTCCTACAAGTCTCCGAGTTGTTCATCTTGACATCCATCATCACCCCCAGGTCTCTCTCAGTCATCGAGACTTGTAGCATTTCCTCCCCCAGGATGTACACTTGGCCAGGGTTTCTGGCTCCCAGGTGCAGTACCTTGCATTTTCCTGCATTGAACCTCAGCTTCCACTTTCTAGACCACCTTTCCAGAGCCTCCAGTTCCCCCTGTAGGGCCACTGTCCCCTCCTCCCCATCCACCACTGCCCCTAGTTTTGAGTCATCCGCAAAGAGACTCATCTCATTCCTGATACCCTTCCTTATGTCAGAGACATAGGCATTGAACAGGAGGGACCCAAGGACCGATCCCTGAGGGACTCCACTAATGACCCTCCTTGGGGATTTACATCCCCTTTTACGCACTGGGTTTGAATCTTTAGGTTGTTCTTTGCATGACTCTTACGTTTCTCCCAAAGTGACTATATGGCTCGTTTACCCCAATGTGACAGACTGTTGAGCTGAGATTTTAAGTGCCTATAGTTTGCCTCAATGTGACCACCACTAGTTGAGATTTTGTTCTGGGCTCATGTTTTACCCAGCGTGATGGCCTTTTGAGCTGAGAGTTCACGATATGGCTCTTAGTTACCTTGTATCAGCTTGTTAAAGTGAGATTTTGTTTACCCCAATGCAGTGGCCTAAATTCATAACATGGCTCTTCTTTGCCCCAACATGACAGCTTGCTGATATTTTGTTCAGTGGCTTTTTTTTTACCTTCGACATTGTGTTATTAATTTGTAATTTCTGACCAGGAAAGGCACACTAAGCTGTGACAAGGCTTGTTTCCTGGTGCATCGTGGAGGATGGGTTATAGGTACTTGTGTGTTTTTTTTTTTTGTTCTTGATGGGGGAAGGTTGGCTGTGCAAGGCCACTGATTTATGGTGATTGAAATAATGAAATTCCATTTTCTAATTTTGAAATTCCAGGAACGCACCATACAGGGAAAAAAAATAAAGTGCAGGTTCTGTAGATTCACTGATGTGGTGTAAAGTGTCAAATTCTGTGAAATGTGTTGTTTTTGCCTGAGCGTAGACAGTCCAGATTCCTGAATTTTACCAGGTTTTCCAGTAAACACCGAAAACCAGTGGCCTTGGCCATGACACAGGGGAAACTCCCTTACTCTTATTTAATATGTGCCAGGAAATCTTTAACCACCTGGACAATGACCAGAGAAGGGAGGAAGGAACCTCAGTTTCCCATCCATGTGATGGCACCCCAGCAGTGCAGCACTCCTTTATACTACACTAGTGTCAGTTATGGGTATTACCCCAAAAGTCTGGTGTGGAGCTAGACCCTGTGATGGCCCGTTGGGCCTAGATTTTGTTCTGTGGGTCTTGTTTGCCCCATGGTGGTCTTTTGAGTAGAGATTTTGTTATGTAACCCTTGTTTCTAGGGACATGGATATGTTGTTCATCCACACTGTCTGGCAGGTTCCTTGCCGCTTTAAATCTTGCCGGAAGGTCTTCAAGCTGGCTCCTCCCACCCACCCGGGTGGTAAAACACTCGGCTCCGCCCCATGACGCCAGATCTTCCTTACCGCTTGGAAGCTCAGGTTCCCTCCTTAACGCTCTGCATATAGACTGGATCCTAATTCTTCGGTTTGCCCGAAACTCATTCTTAAGTTTTCAAGACTTCGGTCTAATAACTCCCTCGCAGCTGTGATGGACAAATCGACTCCCGGTTTTCAGCGGTGCCCATGTGGGCAGAAAATGTCCAGGACGGATCCGCACTCCACGTGCGTCTACTGCCTCGGCCTAGACCATGACCTGCAGGCCTGCGAGTTATGCCGTTCATTTTCAGCCAACGTCCTGGAAGACCGCACTGCCCGGTTACAGCTTGGGTGCCCTGAGAAGCGCTACCTACCGGTGAAGTCAAAGGAGGCCTGTTGGGCGGTGTCCGCGGCGGCTGGCTTCGGCTAAGCAACTCGAGCAGATGATCGCCCTCGAGGAGGAGGCAGCCCAGGCTGCATCTTCTTCTTCCTCGGTCGTGGCATTTATCCCGCTCTCTTTGGGATCCTCCTACACAGCTTCTTTTAAGGAGCTTTGCCAATCCCTGTCCACGAAGGGAGAGGGGCCATCGGGACATTCTTCTCGGTCCAAAAAGAAGGACTCAAGGTAAGTCCCACTGTCGGCATTCGTGGGAGTGGGAGGTCCCCTTCCCAGACAGTGACACCGACTTCAGTCGAGAGTTGCGGCTAAGGCCGCTGGCTTCTGATGTCCTCGTCAGGTCAGCGGTTGAGACACCCGTCGACATGGTCGAGATTTTTCTCGACCGATAGGGACGGGCTGATGACTAGTCGACCGACAGCCTTCTTCACCAGTTCCCTGGTGGAGACGAGGACTTGCGCCGCTCCCGTGCGGAGTCCCGGTCAAGGCTTCTGAGCCGAGGGAAGAACGGGTGTCCTCCGCTCCTTCCCAGACCCGTCCTCAGAAACACCGAGGGTCTCAGTCTTGGACCTCGTCTCGGTCCAGCAGATCCCGCCGACATTGGCGGTCTCGGTCTTGGCACCGAAGTAAGTGGCACCGCTGCTCGTCCTCATCTTCCTCCTCGGAAGAGGAGAGGCTTCGGCGCAAATTGTGTCGACACTACGAGGACCTAAAGTGGCAGCAGTTACTTCTGTCTGGGAACAAGCCGACGCTGCCGCCTTCCCCGGCCAACAAATGGCTGTCACCCGAATGGCCGAAACAACTCCTCGCTGTAGTCGAGGTGCCCAAGCCTGGGCCAGTTGTTCGGCTGAAACCAGCTGCCCCACCAATTGTGGTGGGACCTCCGCCTCCACAACCGAAATCGGGGGCGCCGACCGAGGACTCTTGGTCGGGTCAGGGTCTGCTCCACAGGTTGTCGGTCACCCTCACTCCCAACTGTCCTCGGCAGGTGGAGGGTGGCTCAGGCCCCAGTCAGCTCTTCGCGGACTCCTCGGAGTCCGACGATGACTCCTCCCTGTTCTCCAGGCCCATTGACCTGGAGTCCTCCGGGGGCCAGTCAGTGGATGAGAGCCCATCGTCCTTTATGGGTCTGCTTCGGCTCATCTCGGAGTCCACCGGGATGCAGCTCGAGCCCCTATCCAAGTGGGCCAAGTATCCCCTGACGGAGATACTGGACCGAGGGGATTCGCCCACGGAGGTCTTTCCAGTGGCTGAAGCCATTGTTGGCCCAGCCTTGCAGCTTTGGCAGCGGCCAGCTTCCTGTCCTGCTCCTTCGGCCACGATGGCCAGGAAGTATGCGGTCCCTACCGGCTTTGTGTCCAGTTTTTCGGAACTCCCTTCCGCCGAGGGGTTTGTCACCGATAGCGTTTTCCAGCGTTCCAGGAACGCTAGGGATGTGGATAAGCCCCGACAGGAGTCCAAAAGCTGGACTATGCCGGCACAAGGTATGTCGCTACGTGCCTCCCTTGGCCTCCGCCCAGGCCAGCTCAACCGTGCTGATGGCACATTCTCCACGCCTCATGGGCTCCCTGGATGAGGTGATCCCTCATCTCCCGGCCGACCTGCAGACCACGGTCAAGCAGGTACGGGACCAGGGAAGGGCAGTGGCAAAACAGCAGCTCCAAATGGCTCTGGACATTGGAGACTCCTGTGCCAGATCAGTTGCGGCCGCAGTGGCCATGCGCCGCAGAGCATGGCTGAGGATATCCACCTTCACGGCGGATACCCAGCATAAACTGGTGGATGTCCCCTTCCTGGGGACTGACCTCTTCGGCCCTGGAATGGAATGTCACCTCCAGCGGATCGAAAAGTCCAATGCCACTCTGGACTCGGTCACCTCCGCCCAGAAGGACAAGGGCCGTCACCAACAACATAAGTCCTTTTGCCCTTCTGCGCCTGCGGCAGATCCGGCCCAACAGCACCAGCATCAGGGCCAGCAGGTTCGCCCTTGGCACCCAAAAGCCAAGCTTCCGCGCTTCCTCTAACAGGAAGCAGGAGGTAAAGGCCCAGGAGGTCCTCGGCTGGTCCCTCCTCCAAGCCTGCCCAGTGATGGTTTGAGTGGTTTGCCTCCAGCCTCGTCACTCCCCCTTGGGTTCCCCCCCGTAGGGGGACGGCTCCGCCACTTCCTTTCTGCCTGGTCCACTATCACCATGGACTGCTGGTTGTTGGAGGTGTTAGGAAAGGGCCTGCCCCTGGAGTTCGAGCAGGCCCCGCCCTTCTGAGGCATCGCCCCTCGGGGGGCTACGGGGTCCGCAGCCTCTCTGTTGGCTCGCCGAGCCGATATCGCCCTGCTTCTCGAAAAAGAGGTGATCAGGAAGGTGTCAGATCCTCCTCCAGACCCGGGGTTTGTGTCCAGGTACTTCCTGGTCCCAAAACGGACGGGGGGCTGGTGCCCATTCTCGACCTGCACGACCTGAACAGGTTCCTAAGGTCTCGGACCTTCAGAATGGTCATTCTGGCTCAGATAATCCCATCCTTGGAACGAGGCATGTGGTTCTGTTCTCTGGACCTCCAGGACACGTTCTTTCATGTCCCAATCCGTCCGTCCCACCAGAGATTCCTCCGCTTCAGGGCAGAGGGATCCCTCTCCGAGTTCCGGGCCATGCCCTTCAGCCTTTCTCTAGCTCCCAGGGTCTTCACCAAATGCATGGCAGTGGTGACAGCATTTCTGCAGTGCCGAAGGGTCTGGGTGTACCCCTACCTGGATGACTGGCTGATTGCAGCCCCTCCAGAATGGAGGTGGAGCGGTCCAGAGATCTGGCCCTCCAGGTTTGCTCTTAGGTTGGCCTCCTCATCAACGAGGCCAAGTCAGAACTCATGCCAAAGCAGGTGATACAATTCATCTGGGCAGAGCTCGACTCTCTACGAGCCAGAGCACGGCTCCTGGCGGACAGGACTGAGGTTCTTTCCTCCTTTGCCTAATCATTTCAGGTTGGGCAATCGCGCCTTGCCCGGGACTTTCTGTGCCTCCTGGGGCTCATGGCAGCCTGCACCAGTGTGGTGCGTTGGGCCCGTTGGTACATCGTCCCTTCAATGAGGGCTGGCCAGCCAATGGTCACAGCACTCCGATCCCTTGGATCAGCTAATGATAGTGACCAGGGGATGTGGAACGCTGTCCAGTGTTGGACTGTTCCAGCACATCTGCAGGAGGGCATCCCGTTTGTCGCCCGAGCCTACTGTCTCTATCGACCGATGACTCTCTGATGGGTTGGGGTGCCCATCTGGGGGAGCATAGAGCGCACGGCCTCTGGTCCCCTTGGGAGTCCCGATGTCACATCAACCTGCTGGAGCTTCGGGCGGTTCGTCTAGCCCTCACCGCCTTCGCTCCGTTTCTACGGGGTCAAGTGGTCCAGGTCCAGACGGACAATACCACGACCATGTACTATCTAAACCGCCAGGACGGGACATGCTCCATGCCTCTGTGCAAGGAAGCTCTCCACATTTGGTCACTCGTGCTCAACCTGGAGGTGGATCTCCTTGCCATCCACGTGGCAGGAGCCTCCAACATTCTGGCCGATGCCCTAAGCTGGATAGGGGCTGCGTCCCACGAGTGATCTCTCCTGCCGGAGGTAGTACAAGATCTGTTCTCCCACTGGGGCATGCCTCAGGTGGACCTGTTTGCCTCCAGGAGAATCACGAGCTGAGACTGTTTCATGCCGCCCCCTCAGCAGGGCTCGCTGCAGGGGATGCCTCTCAGGGCCGTGGACCCGGGCCTCTTCTGCGCCTTTCCCATTTCCTTGATCCACAAGGTGCTTCTCAAGGCAAGGAGGGACAAGGTGCAGGTGATTCTGGTAGCCCCAGACTGGCCCCGCCAGTTCTGGTATCCAGATCTCCTCAGCCTCAGCTCCAGGCTCCCAAGATGGCTTCCAGCCCACCTGGATCTGATCTCAGTCAACCAGGGGAAGGTATTCCACCCAGACCTTCAATCCCTGCACCTGACGGCCTGGTTCCTGAGCAGCTAGATTTCCAGGCCTTGGGTCTTTCCGACGAGGTCCTCAATGTTGTTGAGGCATCCCGTAAGGAGTCGACCAGAAAATGCTTTGCCTTCAAATGGAATAGATTCTCCATTTGGTGTCAGGATAAGGGGTGGACCCTTCCTCCTGTTCCTTGGCCAGCATTCTGGACTACCTATGGTCCCTTTCTCAGCTAGGGCTTCGGTCGACGACCCTTAAGGTGCACCTGACAGCCATCTCTGCTTACTGGGCGTGGGCCGGGAAGCAGTCGGTGGCACAGGAGAAGGTGGTTGGGCGCTTTTTTTAAGGCCTTGATCACTTATCCCCTCCGGTGCGAGAACCTCCACCTCCGTGGGATCTACTGCTGGTATTGGCTAAGCTCATGGGCAAGCCATTCAAACCGATGCACAGGTGTGACATCTCTCACCTGTCGTGAAGACCACCTTCTTGGTGGCTATCACGTCAGCCAGAAGAATGGGAGAGCTCCAGGTGCTTTCCATGGAGTCTTCTTATCTGGTCTTCCACAGGGACAAGGTTGTCCCTGCGCCCCACAGTTCCTTTCCGAAGGTGGTGTCAGAGTTTCTCCTTAACCAGGTGTTGACTCTGCCGGTGTTCTACTCAATCACACCTCGGAGGCCGAATATAGGCTCCATACTTTGGACCCTAGAAGGCGCTTTACTATAAGGAGCGGACGGCTGAAGTTGGGGAGAGGTTCGCCAGCTGTTTGTCGACTACGCTGAAGCCGCACCTGGCAGACCTGCAGCCAAGCGGACAATAGGCAGGTGGGTCACCTCCTGCATAGATCTCTGCTATAGGTTGGCGGGCATGGAGCCTCCCAGAGGGATAAGAGCTCATTCTACCCGCCATACCACTGCATTGATGGCTGCTTCCAGGGATGTCCCTATCCAGGAAATCTGCAGGGCTGCTACCTGGAATTCAGCACGCATCTTCATCACCCACTACCACATCGACCTTGTGTCACGCCGGGATGCTGGTTTTGGGGCCTCGGTTCTCCAGTCTTTATTTCCTAAGTAGGGGGTGTGTGCCTTTCCTCCCTCCTCCCGGAGAACTGCTAGGAGTCTGCCAGACAGTGTGGATGAACAACATATCCATGTCCCTAGAAATACAGGTTACTCACCTTTAACAGGAGTTCTAGGAATGGTATATGTTGTTCATCCACACGACCCTCGGCCTCCTGACTGACCTACAACCTGGCTTCCAGCAGGCTAGATCTGGCGTCATGGGGTGGAGCCGAGTTTTACCACCGGGTGGGTGGGAGGAGTCAGCTTGAAGACCTTCCAGCAAGATTTAAAGCAGCAAGGAACCTGCCAGACAGTGTGGATGAACAACATATACCATTCCTAGAACTCCAGTTACAGGTGAATAACCTGTATATACCATTCCTAGAACTCCTGTTACAGGTGAGTAACCTGTATTTACTCCAGTGTGATGACCTGCTGTGTTGAGATTCTGTTACGTGGCTCTTGTTTACTCCAGTGTGAGGGCCTGTTTAGTTGAAATTTTGTTCTGTGGTCCTTGTTTGTCCAGAACTATTGCCTACTCATCTGCCACTATTTCTGACAGGACTCAGACTTACTTTCCCCCTCTTTTTCTTAGGTTGCTGAGGCTGCGGAACCCCTGGGGACGATTTTCCTGGAATGGAAACTGGTCAGATGAGTGGCCTCATTGGCCACGGCCACTTCGGAACGAACTGATGCCCCATGGGAGTAGTGAGGGGAGTCTTCTGGATGGAGTACAGTGATTTTATCAAGTAAGTCCACCCCATCCACCCCAATGATTCCACCCTCATCCTAATCTTAAAGGTCCAGTCAAGGTGGGCATTATCATCTTATGATACGTGCCTGTGGTAGGGTAGGGACCTGAATTGCTAAGTAGCTCAAGGACATGACAAACGTGAAAGTTTAACATTTTAGAATTTCTGATACATGTGAGACATTTGGGGTGGGTCCAGCAATACTATAATGGATAATTTATGTATGTTGGTGCAGGTTCTTAGCAATATCAGTTACCTTGATTTGGTTCTGAAGGTGAATCAGTCTAAACACTGGATTTAGAAACTGGCCATGTTACTGCTGTCTATTCACCTCTAAGCTTTGAACTAAGACTGTGCTCTTCATTCTAAGGGGTTGTAGCCAATCAAAATGCATTACTGAGTAGGGCCCAACTAAGATGTAACATCTTGTTTCTAGTGGAGTACTGCTTCTGCCCATTGTTACAGCTAGGTAGGACTGAAAACTAAGGAGGTCAATAACTACCCAGGGTCACACAAGGAGTAATTGGTGCTGGTGGGGTTAAAATCTGCATCTCTAGTTTACAGTTAAGCACTTTGACCACTAGGCTCATGGCATACCCCAAGAGGACTTACTGGGCCGTTTGAATGTATGGTTGTTAGGGGTGGGCTGGGTGCAGGATCATTCTTGTGAATTCCCTCCCTCAAGCATGAGAATGAGTTCCTGCAAGAACTGACAGAATTTATAGTCGATCTGATTTTGGATGCCCCCAGACTTCTTAGGCTAGTGCCTGGGCTGAGGATGAAGCCTCACACTTCGGACAACTGTTCCACCTATTGACGACCTAACTGGGCCTTGCACAGGCGGTTGCCTCTAGTACCCACCAACATGGCCATGTCTTGGACCTGGTATTCTCATTGGGTCTTGACATTTGCAATGTCAAGGCTGATCAGGTTGTTTCTGTCAGGTCATCATGCCATGCAGATTCTTTACAGGCCCCCTTCTGTCCCCCTTACAGAGATATCCTGTTGCCATCCTGAGCATTATCTGGAGCCTGTCAAGCTCGTGGTGATCCTGGACATCTTGAGTGTGGTGACAGTTTGTGCTGATAGAACAGAGAAGGCCAAGGAAAACTATAATATAGCTCTTACGTCTGCCTTGGACTCCCTAACAACCTACCATATCTATCCCATGACATTTCCTTTCAGCTCGCAATGGTATTGTGACAAGCAATGTCGGATGAAGACTAAGCAGTGAAAGCTAGCGTGTTCTTGGTGGCGATCTCAGTCGATGGAGGATTGGTTGGCAGTGAGGACCCATTATACTGAGTACCAGCAGGCAGTCACCCTAAAAAAAGTGACCGCTGCTGGGAAGGACTGGCCAACTCGACTCTTTCACACAGTAGACAAGTTGTTTGATCCACCCTGTCTCCAGTCTAAAATAGTATTTTCCACAGAGAGATGCAAAGAGTTTAATTCTTCCTTCACAATGTGTCCAGTGTTCATGCTGGGATCTCCCAACTTGCTGGTTGTGGGCCGGCAGTATCCTATTATAGAGGGGCTTAGGTGACCTGCCAACCTTGAGGGAGGTTTGCCCAGTTGCTGAGAATGAGGTATTCCAGGTGATCTCAGAGTTGCGCACCACTTATTGCATGTTGAACCCAGGGCCATCTTGGTTGCTTTACAAAAAAAAAAATGCAATTACTCTTCTGTGTCCAGCTACGATCTGTGCCCCCTTCCATTAGCATCCCCAGCCCTGTCACTGCACCATCCCCAGGAATTTGCCTTCACTGTGATGACCCATGGCATACCCCTCAAAGGTGAGGCTGCCCGAATGGGACCAGGTCTTGGCAATGACTCTGTGTGGAATAGAGCCAGGTCTTGGGGTTCAGGGCCTGCATGATGTCAGTATCATCCTGTGTCCAGACTGGGATTTACCATGTATTCAGTCCCTCCACCACAGTCGGTGGCATGAATACGCACATGCATGCATGCACGCACGCACACAGCAGGCATGTGCATGAGCAAGTCGGTCAACACTTCGGCTCCCTGCTGGCCATGCCAAACTGCACCTCCTGTGCTTCCACAGGAGGCACTCATGCAGTGGCACAATCAGTCATCCTCCCCATGGAGGGCAAGTACCTGCTAGGACGTTCTCTCCCCAGCCGCCCTGTAGCAACCCTAAGCTACTGGGAGACCCTGGGTCCAGCCATCACAGAGATTGTCGGGTGTTCCTTGAAAGTGGGTTTATTCCTCACTACGCTGAAAAGGGCACTGGTGAGACTGCTCCTGAAAGTTATCGTTGGACTCTGATACTCTTCTGAATTACAGACCTGTACCGCACCTTCCCTTTTTTAGGAAGGTTGTTGAGGAGGTGGCGGTGGCGAAGCTGGAGCTTCAGCTGGAAAAGTAGAAATCTGTGCTTCTCTCCGGTCAGGCTTGAGACCTCATGGCAGCCCATAGACTGCCCTTGTTAAGGTGTTTAGTGATTTTCTCAGTGCAAGTAACTGAGGGTACCAATCCATCTTGGTCCTTTTGGGGTTTTTTTATCTTTATTCTCCTTTAGCCACCTTAGCCTCAATGTCTCCCTTCCTTGGAAAACACTAGGTATCTCACCTCTCCCACACCTCTTTCCTTGACACATTCACCTCCATGCAGCTCTGAATTACTCTCCCAGGTGGGGTCAGGTTGGAGAATGTACCCCTGAGAGTGTCTTGTGTCAGGTAGTGGTTGGTGGAGGCACAGGGCCTCGGATACACTAGGATCCTTTATCTGCAAGCAGCCAAGCTTCAAACAACATGAAGTCTTGCTGTATTCTGACCTAATGCAGTTAGCCCCAGCACTTGAACTGCCCCAGAGAGTAAGGAGTTAAACTGTATGCAGGAGCATAGAACGTTCAGCTTGAGCTCTGTTTTTAAACCTCTGTCTGGAACTTCCCAGTGTAATCGTCAGATTCTTTACTCCACCTAACAGGGAAGTCGCTCTGGAGATTCCTCTGCTCGGTTCGGTAAAGTTTAAAAAGCGTTCGGTTAAACCATTCTATTTGTTATTTTTTCGGATTTCCAACCTCTGTGTATGGTACAGGTAGTGCTGTAGATAGGTACTGACTGTGTTTATTTTCCTAGTGTGTGTGGAAATTACTCTTTTCCTCGATTTCTTTCCGGTTGGTCCGGTTAGGAACTGACCTTGTATTATTTCTATTATCTGAGAAAAATATTCTGGGAATAGAGTGGTGTTGATCAGTATTGATCAGTTTCAAAAGAACCAGGCCTTTCTAGGGACGTGGACATGTTGTTCAATCCACACTTATTGGCAGGTTCCTTGCCGCTTTAAATGTTGTCGGAAGGTCTTCAGGCTTTCTCCTCCCACCCACCCAGGTGGTAAAACTCTCGGCTCCGCACCATGATGCCAGATCTTCCATACCACTTGGAAGCTCAGGTTCCCTCCTTCGCGCTCTGCGTTTTAGGCTGGATTCACACTCTTCGGTTAATCCGAAAATTATTTTGAGATTTACAAGACTTCGGTGTGTATCTTCCCTCGCGGCTGCGATGGAAAAATTGATGCCCGGATTTCATCGGTGCCCCTGTGGGCAGAAGATGTCCCGGACGATCCATGCGCCATGTGCGTTTATTGCCGTGACTTTGGCGACTCACAAGCTTGTGAGTTGTGCAAATCCTTTTCGGCTTCGGTCTTGGAGGACCGCGCTGCCTGGTTACTGTTGGGGCGACCCGAAAAACGTTATCCTCCCGTTAAGTCTAAGGAGGCCCGTTGGGCGGTGTCCGTGGCTGCGGGCTCAGCGGAACAGCTGGAGCAGATGGTCACCCTCGAGGAGGAGGCGGTCCAGGCCGCATCATCGTCATCCTCGGTCACGGTATTTATTCTGCTCTCCTTAGAATCCTCCTACACAGCTTCTTTCAAGGAGCTTTGTCAGTCCCTCTCCACCAAGGGAGAAGGCCCTTCGGGACATTACTCTCGGTCCAAAAAGAAGGACCCCAAGGGTAAGTCCCACGTCGACATGCATGGGAGGCCGAGATTCTACCTCCCCAGAAGTCAGGCAGTGGGCTTCGGTTGAGGAATTCTTGATTAAGGCCGCTGGCTTCTGATGTCCCCGTCAGGTCAGCCGGCCGAGACACCTGTCAGTGCGGTCGAGATTTTTCTCGACCTGTCGGACGGTCTGTCGACTGGAGAATCTGACAACCCTTCTTCTTCGGTTCCCCCGGTGGAAACCGAGGACTTGCCTGTGCCGGTGTCCCCGGTTAAGGTCCCTGAACCGAGGGAGGAGCGGGTTTCCCCAACCCCCTCTCAGACCCACCCTCGGAAACACCGAAGGTCTCAGTCTCGGACCTCTTCTTGGTCCAGCCAATCCCGCCGACATCTGCGGTCTCGGCACCGTGGAAAGCGGCGGCGCCACTCATCCTCATCTTCGTCCTCTTCGGAGGATAGGCTCCAGCGCAAATTGCATCGGTGCTATGAGGAGCTAATGTGGCAGCAGCTCCTTTTGACCGGGAATAGGCTGACTTTGTCGTCTTCCCCGGCCATTAAGTGGCTGTCACCGGAGCAGCCGAAACAACCTCTCGCAGTAGTCGAGGGGCCGAAGTCGGCACCAGTTGTTCGGCCGAAACCGGCTGTGCCACCCATCGTGGTGGAACCCCCGCCTCCACAACCAACATTTGGGGCCCCGACCCAGGATTCTCAGCCGGGTCAGGGCTTGCCCCATCGGTTGTCGGTCACCCTCACTCCCGATCGACCTCGGCAGGTGGAGGGTAGCTCAGGCGCTCGGCAGCTGTTCGCAGACTCCTCGGAGTCTGATGATGACTCCTCCTTGTTCACGAGGCCGCTTGACTTGGAGTCCACCGGGGGTCAGTCAGTGGATGAGGGCCCATCCTCATTTTTGGGAATGCTTCAGCTCATCTCAGAGTCCATTGGGATGAAGCTCGAACCTGTTTCAAAATGGGCCAAGTATCCCCTCACGGAGATACTGGACCGAGGGGATTCCCCCACGGAGGCCTTCCCGGTGGCCAAAGCCATTGTTGGCCCAGCCCTGGAGCTATGGCAGCGGCCAGCTTCTTGTCCAGCACCTTCGGCCAGGATGGCTCGGAAGTATGCTGTTCCCACCGGTTCACTCTCTGGTTTCTCGGAGCACCCCTCTGCGGAGGGGCTCATGATCGATAGCATTTTCCGGTGTTCTGGGAATGCTAGGGATGTGGACAAGCCTCCCAACAAGAAGTCCAAGAAGCTGGACTACTCTGGGCAGAAAGTTTAAACCGCTTCCTCCCTAGGCCTTCATCAGGCCAGCTCGGCCGTCCTGATGGCACACTTTTCACACGCCCTTTTGGGCTCCCTGGATGAGGTGATTTCTTGTCTCCCAGCTGACCTCCAAACTACGGTCAAGCAGGTGTGGGATCAGCGAAGGGCGGTGGCCAAATAGCAGCTCCAGACATCCCTGGACATCGCTGATTTGTGTGCTTGGTCAGTAGTGGCCACAGTGGCCATGCGCTGCAGAGCTTGGCTGCAGATCTCCACTGTCACGGCAGATACCCAGCACAAGCTGGCAGACGTTCCCTTCCTGGGTACCGACTTGTTCGGTCCCGGGGTTGAGGGGCATCTTCAATGGATCGAGAAGTCCAATGCCACCTTGGACTTGGTCACATCTGCCCAGAAGGACAAAGGCCGCCAGCAGCAGCATAAGCCCTTTCGTCCTTCAGCCTCTACTGACACGTCCGGCAGCAACACCAGCATCAGGGCCAGCAGGCTCGTACTTGGCACCCCAAAGCCAAGCCTACTGCTTCCTCCAACAGGAAGCCAGGAGGGAAAGGTCCAGGAGGCTCCTCGGCCAGTCCTTCCTTCAAGCCTGCCCAGTGACGGGTTGAGGGGTGTCGCCCCAACCTCGTCACTCATCCCCGGATTCCCCCATGGGGGGACGGCTCCACTACTTCATTTCCGCCTGGTCCGATATCACCACGTACCGCTGGGTGTTGTAAATGGTAGGAAAAGGTCTGCCGCTGGGTCGAGCAGTCCCCACCCTATCCCGAGCCGTCCTACGCAGGGGGCCACGAGAATCCGCGGCTCTCTCTCAGCCTGTCAAGCCGACATTGCCCTGCTCCTCCAGAAGGATGTGATCAGGGAGGTGGCAGATCCTCTTTCAGACCCAAGGTTTGTGTCCAGGTACTTCCTGGTCCCAAAACGGACGGGGGGCTGGTGCCCCATCTAAACCTCCATGACCTAAACAAGTTCCTAAGGTCTCAAACCTTCAGGATGGTCACTCTGGCTCAGATCATCCCATCCTTGGAACGAGGCATGTGGTTCTGTTCTCTGGACCTTCAGAATGCGTTCTTTCACGTCCCAATCCGTCTGTCCCGCCAGCGATTCCTCCACTTCAGAGCGGAGGGACCCCTTTTCGAGTTCCGGGCCATGCTCATCGGCCTCTCTCCAGCTCCCAGGGTCTTCACCAAATGCATGGCAGTGGTGACAGCATTCCTGCGGTGCCTAAGGGTCCAGGTGTACCCTTACCTGGATGACTGGCTGATTGCAGCCTCCTCCAAGTCAGAGGTAGAGCGGTCCAGGGATCTGGCCCTCCAGCTCTGCTCTCACATTGGCCTCTTTATCAACGAGGCCAAATAGGAACTCGTGTCAACGCGGGTGATTCAACTCATTGGGGCAGAGCTCGACTCTCTTCGATCCAGAGCACGGTTCCCAGCAGACTGGGTCGAGGTTCTTTCCTCCTTTGCCCAATCATTTGTGGTTAGGTAGTTGCGCCCTGCCCGGGACTTCCTGCGCCTCCTGGGCCTCATGGCAGCCTGCACCAGCGTAGTCCATTGGGCCCGCTGGCACATGCGTCCCCTTCAATGGGGACTAGCCCGCCAATGGTCACAGCGCTCCAGTCCTTTGGACCAGTCAGTGATAGTGACCCAGGAGATGGGTAATGCTCTCCAGTGGTGGATCATTCCCGCTCATCTGCAGGAGGGTATCCCATTTGTCTGCCCAGAGCCGACGGTCACTCTAACAACGGACGCCTCTCTGATGGGTTGGGGTGCCCATCTGGGGGGAGCTCAGAGGACACGGCCTCTGGTCCTCCCAGAAGTCTCGATGCCACATCAACCTGCTGGAGCTCTGAGTGGTCCGACTAGCCCTCACCACCTTCGCTCCGTTTATACAGGGTCAAGTGGTCCAGGTCCAGACGGACAACACTACGACCATGTACTGCCTAAACCGCCAGGGCGGGACACGCTCCTTGCCTCTGTGCAAGGAAGCTCTCCACACTTGGTCTCTCATGGGCAGACTGGAGGCGGATCTCCTAGCCGTTCATGTGGCGGGAGTCTCCAACACTCTGGCCGATGCCCTAAGCCGGATAGGTGCTGCATCTCATGAGTGGTCTCTCCTGCCAGAGGTAGTATACAATCTGTTCTCCCACTGGGGCGCACCTCAGGTGGACCTGTTTGCCTCCAGGGAGAATGCAGAGCTGAGGCTGTTTCATGCCGCACCTCTCAGCCAGGCTCTGCAGGGGATGCCTTCTCAAGGCCGTGGACCCCTGGCCTCTTCTCGCCTTTCCCCATTTCCCTTGATCCACAAGGTGCTTCTCAAGGCAAGGAGGGACAAGGTGCAGGTGATTCTGGTAGCCCCAGACTGGCCCCGCCAGTTCTGGTATCCAGATCTCCTCAGCCTCAGCTCCAGGCTCCGAGATGGCTTCCAGCCCACCGGATCTGATCTCAGTCAACCAGGGAGAGGTATTCCACCGGACCTTCAATCCCTGCACCTGACGCCTGGTTCCTGGGGCTAGATTTCCAGGCCTTGGGTCTTTCCGGCCGAGGTCCTCAGCGTTGTTGAGGCATCCCGTAAGAAGTCGACCAGAAAATGCTATACCTTCAAATGGAAGAGATTCTCCATTTGGTGTCAGGATAAGGGTTGGACCCTTCCTCCTGTTCCTTGGCCAGCATTCTGGACTACCTATGGTCCCTTTCTCGCTAGGGCTTCAGTCAGCGGCCCCTAGGTGCACCTGGCAGCCATCTCTGCTTGCGGGCGTGGGCGGGAAGCAGTCGGTGCACAGAGGAGAAGGTGGTTGGCGCTTTTCAAAGGCCTTGATCACATATCCTCCAGTGCGAGAACCTCCACCTCCATGGGATCTACTCGGGTATAGCTAAGGTCATGGGCAAGCCATTCGAACCGATGCACAGGTGTGACATCTCTCACCTGTTGTGGAAAACTGCCTTCTTGGTGGCTATAACGTCAGCCAGAAGGATGGGAGAGCTCCAGGCGCTTTCCATCAAGTCTCCTTATCTGGTCTTCCACAGGGACAAGGTTGTCCTGCGCCCCCACGTGAAATTCCTTCTGAAGGCGGTGTCAGAGTTTCACCTTAACCAGGTGTTGACTCTGCCGGTGTTCTACCCAAATCACACCTCGGAGGCCGAATATAGGCTCCATACTTTGGACCCTAGAAGAGCGCTCTCTTATTATAAGGAGTGGACGGCTGAAGTTCGGGGAGAGGTTCGTCCAGCTATTTGTCACCCACGCCGAAGCCGCACCTGGCAGACCTACAGCCAAGCGGACGATAGGCAGATGGGTCACCTCCTGCATTGATCTCTGCTATAGGTTGGCGGGCATGGAGCCTCCCAAAGGGATAAGAGCTCATTCTACCCGCCACACTGCTGCTTCGGTGGCTGCTTCCAGGGACGTCCCTGTCCAGGAAATCTGCAGGGCTGCTACCTGGAAGTTGGCACACACCTTTATTACCCATTACCACATCGACCTAGAGACACGCCGGGATGCTGGTTTTGGGACCTCAGTTCTCTAGTCCTTATTCCCTAAGTAGGGGGTGCGCGCCTTGCCTCCCTTCTCCTGGAGAGCTGCTAGGAGTCTGCCAATAATTGTGGGTTGAACAACATATCCACGTCCCTAGAAATACAGGTTACTCACCTGTAACAGGAGTTCTAAAAGTGGTATATGTTGTTAATCCACACAACCCACCCGACCTCCCCGGCTTCGACGCGCAACCTGGCTTCCAGCTGGCTAGATCTGGCATCATGAGGCGGAGCCGAGAGTTTTACCACCCGGGTGGGTGGGAGGAGCCAGCTTGAACACCTTCCGCAACATTTAAAGCGGCAAGGAACCTGCCAATAAGTGTGGATGAACAACATGTACCACTCCTAGAACTCCTGTTCCAGGTGAGTAACCTGTATTTTCTCGCTCTTTTCAAAACCCGTGACACGGTTTGTAACCGATTGATTATTTTATTACCTGTCTTGAAAGCTTCCATAGGGTAATTTAGTAGGTGGGCCATGTCTGATAAACCCAAAAAGAAAACAGGTCCTCTGGGTTTCAGCACTGCACTGAGTGTGGAGGCCTTTGCCAAAGCTGACCCCACCTCATCTGTGTTTATTGTCTGGGGTTTGACCACCTCAAGTCAGACTGCCAAATTTGTAAAAACATTCCTAAATCCACTCTAGATAAGATACTGAGTAGGCTGAAGGAAAGGAGGCCGAGAAGTCCATAGATCTGGATGGCCAGCCGGTTCGGTTGCTGCTGAACCTGAGGAGGTGCCTACTGACCTGGCGGTACCTCCTCGGGTAAAAAGAGAGCCGACCCTGAGGGGCTGGTTCCGTCAAAATAAAAACGTAAGTTCACCAGTTCGGATCCTGTACCACATTCTCCAACTGCGGATGAAATAGCTAAAGTGATTAGTATTGTTCAGACTTAGACCGGTTCCGTCCAAACCGGTACTGCCGGTTAGGCAATCAGTTCGGTCAGATCCATGTCCCTCGGATTATGATCCGGATGCTTATTATGAGGAGTGGGAGGGAGATGAAGATCATCCTGGTGATGATGATGATGATGACCAGGGGGGTCTGGATGTGCCCATTGAACCGGACATCTCCCCAGACAGGCCCTTGGGTGTCTCTCCTCCTAGGCTCTCTAAGTCCCTTCACACTTTTGTTTTACAAAAGGTGGCTAAAACCCTCAGCTTCCCTTGGTTGAAGCTGCAGAGGAGGAGGAAAAGCCTGATTTTGTGGAAATGATGGACATCCCAGAGTCCAAAAGGCTGTCTATCCCTCTTCATAAGTCCTTGGGGAAACAGACACACAAAATTTTGCAAACTCCTAATTCAGTACCTCCTGTGGACAAGAGAATGGATAGGAGGTATATTTTATCAGGCTCAGCTATGGAGTTCCTTTATAATCATAGCAGCCATGTTGGGGTAGTGCAGGCTGCAGCCTGTGACAGGGCTACTATTCCTTTGGCTTCCACCCCCAGATAAGGACTCCAGGAAAGTGGATGCCATGGCCAAAAACAGTATTTGGCATCCTCTTTGGGACTCAGGCAGCTAATTATATGGCTATACAGCCAGGTACCAGAAATCCAGATGGGATACGATTCTGGAATTGGCTAAACAGGCCTCCCCCCAGCTAGCCAAGGAGCTGGGGGAGGTGGCTGTGGATGGAACTGAGGCATTGAAAATGCAGTTTCATGCTGCTGTGGACTCCAGTGATGTGGCATCTAGAGTCATGGCTACATCTCTGTCTCTCAGGAGACATGCTTGGCTCAGATGTACTAGCCTTTCACAGGATACCCAAACTAAGGCTATGGATTTTCCTGTAGTGAGTAACTCTCTGTTTGGGGACCAAACAGAGGCTTACATGAAGAAAATGGATGAATACAGGACCACGGGATCGAATAACAAAGTTAGATGTTCTAGTTAATCGCCTTGCCAAACTGATTCTCAGGTATCCAAAACTTACTCATCATTGCGAATTGTATGAAAGATTAGGTTGGTTATCATTAATTAGGAGAAGAATGATACATAAACAGCTGTTTGCTTATAAATGTGGGCTGGGTTCCATCCCTATATATCTAAAGAATAGATTTTCCTTTAGAAGTGTTGAATTGACATTGAGAAATTAAGTTGTTACTGATATGGTTGTCCCCCTTGTAAAATCAAAACGTTCCCAATATTTATTTAGTAATTATATTCCGATATGTTGGAATAGCCTTCCTCATGAATATAAGCAAAAGATTGGTAAGCCCTTATCAACATCCCTTCCAAGAAGACAACTGATATCTATACAGGAACCTTGTGTAACCCCCCCCCCCCCGCAAATGGGAGTTCCCAAAGGTCTTCCAGGAGCTTGCCTGAATGCTCTAAGTCTGGGCAGTGTTCGGTGTCTGAACTGTTTAAATGTGGTTCCAAGTGAGTGCTATTTGAGCCTCCACGTACTGTCTCTTTAAAAGCTGTCTGCTTGCAGACTTAATTAGTTTGTATGGGGGGGGCTGTGTATTCAATGCTCGAATCCCACCTGAGCTGCTGCCAATTCACTCCGTTTCTGCTGTTGCTACATGTGCAGAGGGAGCCTTATTGAAAGATATAACTGTTTGCCAGAAATCATTTAGAGTGACTGAGAAAATGTAGTTTGTCTAACCTGTCTTTATTTGAGCATGAACTGTTTCAGTGTAGCTCTTTCATTTTTGTCCTGAATCGCTGACTTGGACCAATCAGGATGATAGGGAGGCCTTAAAATGGAGCCTGTGGACGAATTGGAACTTGGACTCTCAATTTTGAGCCAGCCACAAGTGGATCGTATGAGCAGTGACTCTGAGAAATGTAGTTTTGACCTTGGTGCCTTTTTTCACCAACAGAGGGAGTCTTATTGTGAGTGACAGTTGAACCAGCCAACAGAGTGGTGTGGAGCTAAAGGAAATGCCCTGCACTGTGACTGGAAAGATCAGATCAGTTGTGACAGTGAAGAGAGAAGGAGCTCTGTGCTTCTGTGGTGTATAGTTTCGTGCGGGAAGCACGTGTGAGGCTCTGAGTTTCGGTCTGCAGCCTTTGTGAGTGCCAGTTTGGACTGAATCCGAGTTGTGAAGAGAAAGAAGCACCAGAAGTGTGGAAACCAGGCTCACCCTGTAGAAGACTGGAGAAATTGCTGAATCGCGCTCGGTCTGTCAGGAACTGAAGCTGCTGTGTGTGCTTCCGGATATTTTGCAGTAATTGCGATCAGGATCTAGGAGCAGCCTGCCTGGTATAGTACTTTCCTTTTACATATGAATGTGTGTAGTGCTTGTGGGGAATCGCGATTTCTAATCCCCTGTGCTGTGTGCTGTGTGTTGAAGCTGTAAGCAAACCCCAGCTTGTCTCGGACTAAATCCGTTTGCTATCTACTGCAGTGGGGTCCAGTCACAAGGACCTTGTCTCCGTGCCCTGTTGTTTTGGCAACCCAGAAGAACATCCACCATCCGGTTCTCAGCTTGGGTGTTGTGAGTACAAATCAGGGTATTCCACTGCAGCCTGTTTTTCAGTTACACGTGTGTCATCTAATTATTGTTGTTTCACTTCTTCATGGACTGAGCCATCCAGCTCCGGATTACAATTGGGTGTTGTGCATATATTTTCTTCTACAGGGGCCTGTCCATCTGCACCTGCCAGCCAACCCCGGGCAATGGACCTGGCTAGCCCCCCCCACCAACCTGGGTACCCAGAGTGTGACTTTTCAGACTCTGTATGTGTGCACAGTACTGTGATTTAATTCTGCCAGTTAACATGATCTCCCTCCCGTGTTTTATTCCCTAAATAAACCAGATTTGATGTTGTTAAACTTTAAACTGTCTGAAGTGTCAGTACCTACATATCAAGCATTGTATTGGTTTGTGTATGTTGATTAACTTTATTTTACAGGGGGTCCCCAGAGATGAACCTCAGAATCAGTCTCAAGGGTAAGTGGTACTTAATGAATGATCAGTGTGTACATGTGGGGTACTGGGACTGTAACTTCTGTGCATTGTGTGAGCCACTAGAGGGAATAAAAGGGGGTCTCAGTGTCCCAGAGGGCTGTGACCAAGCTAGTCTAACCACTACAAACCCTGACCTCTGGGTGAAGGCACCCGCCATAGAACCTAGGCCCCTCAACCTGTCAGTAGTTAAGCAAGCAGGGGTAGTAGCCCTTGGGATAGCGCCACCTGGGGGTTACACTTGTAATTGTTATTGATATTCTTTTTTTCTTTTATGTTTTTGTATTGATGTTTGTTGTTTGATTGTATTTATTATGTTCAGTGTTGACCTGTATTTTGTATTTTTGTAAAGGTTACCATTGCAAATGAGTTTTTACTCAATTGGTTTTTACCTTGAATAAACAAACAAACAAACGTACAGGAGTGCACAGGCCAAGGAAAGGCAAGCCACTCCACAAAAGCAGTGGTCTAGGGGCAGGGGCAGTCCTTTTCACAGGCCTTTTTACCAAGCCCAAGCCCCATCTCCCTTCCCACAGAGGGGGTTCTTCAGAGGGAGGGGCAGGAGGGGGATGAGCAGGGCTGCTCCCTCCTCCCAGTCTAAGGCTCCTGCCAAGCAGACACCCTGATATGTCAGCCCGGGTCGACTCCCCAATTCCAGTAGGAGGCAGGCTGGCTTACTACTTCCAGGCCTGGAAGTGTGTGGCCTCAGACAGATGGGTTCTGGAAGTAGTAAGCCAGAAACTGGCCCTCCGCTAAAAGTTTCCAAAAAAGAGGACCAAGTCTTTTCCACCTGCATCAATCTCAGAAACCCTGGCCCTAGAGGCAGAGGTTCCTCTCTTCTAGCTCTCAGAGCTATAGAGAAGGTTCTTACTCAGCACAAGGGAAAAGGACTGTACTCCAGGTACTTCCTTACCCCAAAGAAAACGGGAGTGGCAACCCATCCTAGACCTAAGGTATTTGAACAAGCACATTTCAAAGGCCAAATTCAATATGGTAACTCTGGGAATAATCCTTCCCTCTCTAAGGCCAGGAGATTGGTTAGCATCTCTGGACCTCAAGGATGCCTATTTCCATATCCCTATCAGGTGCTCCCACAGAAAATACCGTAGGTTCTTGTTGCCTTCTGGCCATTACCAATTCAGAGCCATGCCATTTGGCCTAACATCAGCTCCAAGGGTGTTCACAAAGTGCCTTGCAGCAGTGGTGACTTACCTCAAAAGACAAGGTATCACCATCTTCCCATATCTGGACGACTGGCTCATTGTGGGTCAGTCATCTCTATAGGTCAAGTCAGCTCTGCAAACTACCCAGGACCTACTCAGTTCCCTGGGTTTTCTTTTCAATCTTCCAAAGTCTGTCCTCAAACCAGTTCAACTTCTCACCTTCATAGGAATAGATTTGGACACTGTACAAGCAAAAGCTTTCCTTTCCCTGGCAAGGGTGAAGGCCCTAGTGGATCTTGCTTCATCTTTTCGGCCTCAGGTCTCTCACCCAGCAAGACACTTCCTCCAGCTTCTGGACCACATGGCAGCTTCCACTGCAGTGGTGCAGGGAGCAAGATTCCAGATGAGGGACATTCAGTTTCACCTAAGGGCCTTCTGGTCTCAGAAAAGGGATTCTCTTACCAAACTGATTCCAGTGACTCAGACTCTGGTCCAAGCTGTTCAGTGGTGGCTGGATCAGGACAATCCCAGACAAGGAGTCCCATTTCTCCCACAAATTCCTTCAGTAGTTCTGACTATGGATGCTTCTCTCCTAGGTTGGGGAGCCCACCTGGGCGCCCTGACAGCCCAAGGGGTCTGGTCTCCACAGGAGTCTCTCCTTCACATCAACCTTCTGGAATTCAGGGCAGTGTTCCTGGCCCTTCAGTGCTTCTCAGGTTTGGTCAAGGGCAAGGTGGTCCAAGTCAGAACAGACAACACGACCACAATGTGGTATATCAACAAACAAGGAGGCACTCTGTCCTCGGCCCTGCGCACGGAAGCCATGAAACTGTGGTCTCTGGCTTACTATCTTCAGACTTCCCTAGTAGCAGTTCACCTTCCAGGGAGGGACAAGGTACTGGCAGATGCTCTGAGCAGAATATCCCAGGGACATTACGAATGGTCCCTGAATCCCCTCATACTACAGATCATCTTCTCCAGATGGGGCATTCCAGAGATAGATCTCTTTGCAGCCCCGGACAATCCTCAACTCCCTTTGTTCTGTTGCAGACCTCCACTCCTGGGGAATGTGCCCCAGGATGCCCTGAGTTTGGACTGGAAGGGCAGGTTCCTCTGTGCCTTCCCTCCATCCCTCTGCTGTTAAGAGTTTGCACAGTGATCCTAGTGGCTCCAGACTGGGCCAGGGAGCCTTGGTACCTTCTGCTTCTGTCCTTGCCAGTGTCTCATCCTCTGTCCCTTCCCAAGAGACTCAATTTTCTGTCCTCTTCCCAGGGGAGGATCTGGTATCCTGATCTCGAGTCTCTCAATCTCAAGGCCTGGCTCTTGAAGAGCTACAATATGCAGACCTGCATCTTTCTCAGGCAGTCATGGATATCCTGAAGGTTTCCAGGAACCATCTACTAGACAGACTTATGATTCCAAATGGAAGAGGGTTACCATGTGGTGTTCTCAGAAAGGCATTGTCCCTGATTCTGCAGGCATCTCCACAGCCTTAGATTATCTGGTTCACCTCAGTGGCCTAGGCCTTAGGCCTGCAACTCTAAAGGTTCACCTAGCAGCAGTTTCTGCTTTCCTTTCAGCAGGGTAGGGCTCTTCCCTGGCCTCTCATCATGTGTTTAAAAAGTTCTTCAAGGGTCTGATTCATACAAATCCCCCATTTAGAGAACTGACCCCGGCTTGGGATCTTAATGTCTGCATTGCACAGCTCATGCAGCCCCCTTTGAACCCATGGCCTGGCTGAGCGAAATACTTGACCTGGAAAACTGTGTTCCTGGTAGCCATTACTTCGACCAGGAGGATTAGTGAATTACAGGCCTTGTCAGTGGAACCTGACTTCATATCCTTCCATCGGGATAAAGTGGTCCTAAGAACCAGTAGAAGGTTCTTACCTAAAGTGGTATCAGATTTTCATCTGAATCAGTCTGTCTCTTCCTGTGTTTTTCACTGACCACTCCTCTTCAGGTGAAAGAAGGCTACATAGCTTGGATGATAAAAGAGCTCTTAGCTATTACATGTGTAACCCCAGGGGTCGGGTTGATGGTATTTTTTGTGTTATTAGTGCTGTGCAATGCCTCCATATGTAACCCCCTACCTGGGACCTGGGTTCGGGGAGAAAACTGTTGCTCAGTATTTTGGCTAGGTTTGACTTCTAGTCAGGGGCACTCAAGTAACTCCGGACACAGGAAGCAGTAACTGTAATGTCCAAACCAGGAGTGGGATTCTAGAGTGTGGCTTTTATTCACAACCAAACAGAATAACAAAGCATAGATGGACCCCCACGGGGCTACACTCCTGGTAATGCAGATTTACGGAGATCAGAAGACATCTTCTCACACATTGTAACCCTCAGGTTTAGAAACACACTGGGCACTCAGCCCGAACTTGTACTCTTCTCTGGATTTCCCTGGCCTGGCACATCTGACCAGCCTTGGACTACTACCCTGCATGGCACATCCAGCCAGCAACTGGACCACTTTCCATATGGCATGGAACATTACTCGGTGGCTCCTTAAACCACCCATGAGTACATATAGGCTCCATGAAGGGAAAAAATCTTCCATCTAATCCCACGTCTGGGTACTTTCCCCAAACACTGGCCAAGTGCCCAGAAGAAGCAGCAGGTGTCCCAAAGTGAACCCGTAGAGGTGAATCTGGTTACTCCTGATGGGGGGATCTCCCACCTCTTGCTCCCATAATTCATACCCGGCCATTCATTTGGTCTCAAACACCTCTTCAACTGAAAATTCTGGGTTTGTAGGTCAACACTTTAAATGTATATCACACTCATAATCTACAGTCTCTGGAACTCCAATGTTCTGACTTGTGACGTACTTTTCTAAGTGGCCATGTCCATCCCTGTAGACCCCCACATATTAAAGGCGTTCAAGTCACATACTCCTTAAGCACTGTACTTGGCTGTCCTTTCCTGACCCACAGTAGCAGATACTTAAAAAACATTTTTGGTGAAACATAGGCTCTGTGGCAGAGTGACTCACCCTGGTTTGCAGGTGCCCACAGACTTCTTCCACAGGAAAACCGAAAATACTTCTTGGTGCCTCCGCACAAATCTTCAAGGCAGCTCTCTCTCCTGCCAGCAGGGCCAGGGATTGCCCTGAGAGCTGGTCTGGATCACCCCCATCCGTCTCAGGGATGGGGCCCTGAACAACTGGGAGCGGTCTCAACCACTTCCAGACAGTATCTTCTGTGTGTCTCTATCTAGGGCGAGACACACACCCTTAACGACAGGTAGCTCTGGTCAGAGCTGAGGGCTCTGAGGGACTGCCCACTGCAGTGCACTCTTCCTCCACTACAGACTGCACAACAGTGAATTCAAAACCTCCCAATGTTCTGTCTAACTCCCAGCCGCAACATTCCACTGTGGCTTATGCTGCTGCAAAAATTCTATATGATGTTATCCCTCCAGCTCACGTGAGGCTGAGAACAGATTGAGACAGTGTGCAATCCATTTAACTGGAATTTCACAAGCTACCTTCCCTGCCTGCCACTAGATCTAACTGGGATTCTTGTAATCCTGGGTGTTAGGGGGGGTTACACATAGAGCACACTAAGGCTTACAGGAATGACTGTCTTCAGTTGTTTCTCACCTGTGGCGAGGTGGGGAAAGGTAAGCCTGCCACTGAAAGAACCATTGCCAGGAGGATTGTTTCTTGTATACAATTCTGCTATGACAAATTGGGGAAAACACCTCTCAGGCCTGAGGGCTCACTCCGGACTAGGGGCACAGCTACCTGGCTGCGCCAGCGATATACCCTTGTTAGAGATCAGTATAGCAGCCACCTGGAAAACAGCACATACATTCACCAAGCAATACTCCCTGGACATCCAGGCTAGGAGTGATGCTAGGTTTGGCACAGCAGTACTGCAGAGCCTGCTCCCAAAGTAGGTTCTGCATTCCCTCCTCCATAGGGAACTGCTTGGTAGTCTGCATTAAGTCAGAATACAGCAAGACTTCATGTTGTTTGAAGAAAAAATTACTCACCATAGTAATGTTGTTTCTTCTAATGGAGTCTTGCTGTATTCTGACCTCCCTCCCTGCCTCCCCTCTCAGAACCTACTTTTTGGAAAGTGGTCTGGCAGATACAGTGTTGCATCTCAGGGTGTGCCTTCACCCCCCCATCTTGTGTGGGTTATTGTTAGTTCTGTTTGTGTTATGAATCTGTTTGGTGCTTTTACCTTTTCTTCTTGGGTTCTCGACTTGAGTCTTCTGGGCCCAAATTGTTGCTCTTGGCTTATACTAAAACAAATTCCACACAAGTTATATTTTATGTATATTAGATATTAGACTCAGCTAGTTAGTTGCTCGTAAGAATCTGACGGGTTACACTGGGAAGTGCCATGGACAAAGGTTTGAAAACCGAGCTCGAGCTCAACATTCTATGCTCCTGCATAGAGTTTAACTCCTTACTCTCCGGGGCAGTTCAAGTGCTGGGGCTAACTGCATTAAGTCAGAATACAGCAAGACTCCATTAGAAGACACAACATTACTATGGTGAGTAATTTTTTCTTTTTTCCCCATTCTCTCCCCCCTGCTAGGTATGCCAGCATTGTGGCACCATGCGAATGCTCACACACACTTAAATGCACACCTACGCGGCCTCCACCAGCAACCTCCCTCCCCAAAGGTGAGCCATTGCCTGTAGCATCACCTGCGGTCACCAAGCTGGCACTGTAGTGGTGGCTTTGCACTACCTCCATCCCGGGCCGGGGGGGCTTCCTGAAAAACACTCAATCCCTCTCCCCCGATTCGTCCCCATTGACCTGGTTCAGCTGCCAAACCCTACAAACATGATGCCAGCAGATAAAGGCCTTATGGTCTATCAAGTCTGCTCCATTGTGCAGCTAGCAGCCCTTATACTGGAGCTGTCCCTCCCCTCCAGTGACCCTCTCCTTACCCTGTCCCATCCCCTTTTGAAGCAGCCCACTGTTTCACAGGATACCACTTCCTTTGGCAATCGTTCCACCCAGACACCACCCTCTCCATAAAAAGTCTCTCATTTCCCTCCTGACCTTCCCCTTCCAATCTCAGATCGTGCTCGTGAGTGTCCATCCCCTCCTTAATTTGAAAAGTCCTTCCGTGCCCGTCTTATTTGTTTCCTTCATGTACTTGAAGGTTTCAGTCATGTCCCCATCCCTCCTTTCCTCCAGGAGTACATGTTCAACTCCTCAGCCTGCTCTCGTAGGGTAAGTCCGCTAGACCCTGGATCATTTTTGTTGCCCTGCGCTGCACCACCTACAGTAACCTAATGTCCTTCTTCAGGTACGGTCGCCAGAACTGCACGCAGTACACTAGGTGTGGTCTAACCAGTGACCTGTATAGCAGCAGGATCACCGCCCCCCCCCCCTTCCTGGAAGATATGCCTCTGGCAATATAACCCAGCATCCTGTTGGCCTTTGCAGCTGTGTTTCTACACTGTACAGAGTTGTCCATTGCTCCTATTATGATCACCCCCAGATCCTTCTCTTCCTCCTCCTCCTCCTCTTCCGTCTTGGCTAGTTGAATCCCCCCTTGCTGGTAGTTCCTCCTTGGGTTTTTTGCACCGAAATGTAGCACCTTACATTTCTTGGCATTGAACCCCAGCCTCCAAGTGTCCAACCAGGCCTCCAATTTCGCCAGATCATCTTGCAACCCCTGCCACCCTCCTAAATAATTCACTACTGCTCCCAGCTTGGTGTCATCTGTAAACAGACTGATCTTGCTCTTGATGCCTATTGAGATGTCTGTTGTGAAGATCCCAAACACTGGTCCCAGTACAAAGCCCTGTGGCACCCCACTTGTCACTGCCCTGGGAGATGAGCGCTCCCCTCCCACCACCACCTTCTGCTGTCTCCCTTGGAGCCAGTTCACTACCCATCCTACGACCTTTGCTCCCGCCCTGTGCCTTCTTGCTTATTTCCTAGCCTCCCATGCGGCACAGAATCAAAGGCTTTACTGAAGTCCAGGTACAGGACATCCACTGCATGGCCCCTGTCTAATTGCCTGGTTACCCAGTCATAGTACTCCACCAGGTTGGTCTGACAAGATCTGCCTGAGACAAACCCATGCTGTCTGCCGTCCTGCAGCCCATTAGCATCTAGGAGAGAAACCAGCCTCTCCTTCAGAATTGTTTCCATTGGCTTTCCCACTATGGATGTAGAGGCTCACCAGTCTGTAGTTTCCTGGCTCTTCCTTGGGGCCACTTTTGTGGAGGGGTACCACGTGCACCATCCTCCACTCCTGAGGTACACTGCCCGAGTCTAGGGAGGCACTGAACAGGTCTGCCAAGGGTTCTGCCAGGACGTCTGCCAGCTCCTTTAGCACCCTGGGGTGTACACCATCTGGCCCAGGTGCCTTGTCCACCCTCAGTGCCCTCAAGCCCTCCAGTACCCTGCCACTAGGATTTCCCATCTGTCACCTCTTCCCCTCCCTGCATTGCCACCCTCCACCCCTTTGGGTATAAGCTTCCCCTTTCTCTTTAGTAAATACTGAGCAGAAGTACTCGTTTAATGCTTCTGCCTGTTCTGCCCCTGTTTCCACCCACCCCCATCCCTCTTGATCCTTACTATCGGGTCCTTACAACTTCTTTTCTCCCTGATGTACCTGAAGAAGTCCCCCCCCCCCCCGATGTCCTGTGCTAGCCTGAGTTCCCTGGACACCTTGGCTGCTTTGACTGCCCTTGTCACCTGCCCTGACTCCTTCAGGTATTCCTCCCCCTCCCTGTTTTTGTACCTTCTAAAGGCAGCTCTTCCTTTTTCCATGACCCCCTTCTCACCCAGCTAGACTTCTTGGCCCTGGCCTTCTTACTCTGGACCCTTGTACATGTTGCGGTTGTCTCCTCAATTCCCAGTTTAATGGCATCCCACTTCTGGTTAGTGTCCATATTGGGATGGATCCTGGAGGACAGATACCCCTGTATTATTTCCCTCATCCTCCCGAAGTCGGCCCTCCTGAAGTCATAACACCCTTGTGCCCATTTCTACTCCCTGTTTCCCCATGTTTATTGTGAACCACACTGAGTGGTGGTCACTTGCCGTCTGTGGTTCTTCCACCCCCGGCTCCCTCACCAACTCACCATTCGCCAGCACAAGGTCTATGGTGTTCCCTAACCTGGTTGGCTTGTTGACCATCTGCAATAGGAAGCTGTCCTGGAAGGCAACCAGAAGTACCTGCTTCCTCCTATTCATGGTGGCTGGGGTACCCCAGTCCACTCCCGGCAGGCTGAAGTCCCCCACAATTACCGTGTTGCCCCTCCCGCAGGTCCTTCTGATTTGTCCCGCTAGTTCCCTGTCTAACTCCTCAGCCTGAGAGGGTGGCCTGTACATCACTCCCATCCTGAGGGTCCTATTTTTGGAGTCCTGGAGCTGCACCCATAATGACTCCCGTTCCTCTCTGACACACTTCAGTCCTTCCCTCACATACAGCGCCACCCCCCCCTTTCCATTTTACCCTGTCCCTCCGAAATAACCTATACCCCGGTACTGCCAGGTCCCAGTCATGGTAATGGGTGGCCCATGTCTCAGTGATGGCCACCATGTCCACCTCCCCATCTGCCATGAGAGCCTGTAACTCTGCTGGTTTGTTCCCTAGACTCCTAGCATTCAAGGGTACCACCCTCCACCCCGCTTCCTTACCCCCTTTCCCTACTTGCTTTCCCTTTCCAGCATCCCCTCCTAACCTCTCCCTAAGTCCCTTGCTGCTGGTATGGGGGGTAAGCTCATTCAGCTTCCCTTCTTGTGAATCCTGCCTGCCACCACCCCTCCTTCTAGTTTAAATTCTCATTGTTTGGTAAGTAATCTCTCAGTTTCTGTTTCAATACCCTCCTTCCCTCCTCACTAAAGTGTATTTATTTATTTAGTCAGTCATAGGAATTACAACCCTTTCAGTCAAAGACTCATTTACAAAGGCTCCGCATCAGCATAGTCATACATTCAGAGGTAGTACATTAGTGGGACATCACATTTCAAGTATTTACATACAATAGCCAAGGTGGCTGAAAATCTATACATGTAGTAGGGTATCGATATTATTACAGTGGAACAATTATACAGTAAGTGCAGCCTCTGGGGCACTGTCGTAAAGTAGGAACAGTGATCAATACATTAGTGAGACAACACAGTTTAGGCAAAGTAATAGCCTGGGTGACTGTTGACCTATACATTTAGTAGCTAGGGTAATTGGTATTGGTATTAGTACAGGAGATATAGTTACAGTGTGGGTGCAGCCTCTAGGGCATTGTCATATAGCAGTGACAGAGATCAGCAGCAAAGATGTCCTATACAGTTAGTCCTACACAATTGGTAGCCATGTCAATATGGAGCGGCCTAGTGCAGCTCTGTGCAGGTCAGTTAGGAGGATTAGCAGTTGCACTGGCATTGGTGCAAGGAGAGAATGTGTTTTTTTTAGGATGGTTTTGAAGTGTCCTAGATTGGGAATGGAGGTTATGGCTGGGGGGAGCTCATTGTACCAGGCGGGAGCTCTATAGAGGAATGATCTCTGAGCTAGAGAGGTTCTGACCCTGGGCATGGTCCACAGATGTTTGTTGGCAGAACGAGTGGACGCAGTGTGGGAAAACGAGAGTAATGAGGCCAAGACCCCCAGTGGGGTTAACTCTAGGTGGATTTTTTTGGTGAGGAGACAGGATTGACATTGTAGTCTTTCCTCCAGGGTGAGAATGTTCGTTAGAGCACAGAGGGTGCAAGTATGGGAGCATTTATCTGTGCCTAGGAGGAGCTGACACACTTTATTAATGGCTATATGAATTTTGTTTAGGGTGGTGTCCTCAGCAGGTAGATGGGGAGCCCATAGTCAACAAGAGAGAGGATAGAAGAGGTGACAGCCAGACTGAGAGCCTCTGGCATCAGGCAGTTGTTGTGCCGGTATAGGAGACCGATGCGGGTATTAATGGCTGAGGTCAGGATGTTAATGTGGGCATGGATGGATAGGGAGGTGTCAAAGGTAAGGCCGAGGTATTTATGAGTACTGATTCCAGGGGGAGGTGAGCGTGGGAGAGGATTTTTATTTCAGTGTCCTTGGCCTTGCTGTGCCAGTGGGCAAATAGCATGGCTTTTGTTTTTTTGATGTTGACCATAAGCCTGCGACTGGTGAACCAATTTTCAATCTGATTGAACAAGTCTTGGAGGGAGGGCTGTAGGTTGTCAGGGCAAGGGTGTGCGGCATGGGGAACCGCACCATCAGCATATAGCAGTAAGTTACCAGAGCAGGATTTGGGTAGTGCATTTAAGTAGATACTGAAGAGTAGGGGGCCCAATATGGATCCCTGGGGGACCCCTGAGCGGACAGGCAGGGTGGAAGATAGGGTATCATTTATCTTAACATATTGGGATCTGGAAGTAAGGTAGCTTTTGAACCAAGAGAGTGGTCCGCGTGATAGACCAGTGTTGTGGAGTGTGTCCAGGAGGAGGGGGTGGGAAACCGTATCAAAGACCTTAGAGAGGTCCATGAAGATGGCTCCAGCCAGATGTTTACGGTCAAGGGCAGAGTGAATGAAATTGGAGAATTCGATGAGGGTGGTGTTTGTGCTATGGCCTGATCTGAAGCCATGTTGTTCACTACATAATAAATCGTGGGCTGTCAGATACTCAGTGAGTTGGTCGGAAATGATTTTTTCAAGGGCTTTTGAGAGAGGGGGAAGGATGGATATGGGCTGATAGTTGTTGGGGTTGGTATTGTCTCCACTTTTTAGTATTGGGGTAACTGTAGCAGTTTTCCAGGTTGTCCTAGTGTAGAGATCCTTGCCCTCCCAGGTCTCCCCAACCAGCCCATACCCTTTGGACTGACACCATTCCCTTAGCCACGTGTCAAATTCCTCTGTCCTCAGCTTCCTTGTTGCAGCAAACCTTGGGTACTGAAAGCACCTGTAGGAAAATATTGATCTTTCTGCCTCCTCACAAATCAGCCCCAGCTCCTCAAACCTCCTCCGAACTACATGTACTGTATTTCCCACCAGGTCATTTGATCCCAAATGCAGAACTATGTGAGGTTTCTCCCTACCCCTCTTAGCATACTTTATAACAGATTGACCCACCCTTTCCGCTGTCATGGCCTCCACCCATATGCAGCTATGCCTCTCCCTCTTGCTTCCCCATCTGATCTCTTTCAGAATTGAGTCTCCCAGCACTAGGATCCCACACTTGTTTTCATGTTCTGCTTGCCTTGTCCTTCCTTTATCCCATCCCCTTCCTTTCCATTCCTCCTCCTTGTCCAGAACAGTTGTTCCACCTTCCACTCCTGTTGTAATGTCCCCTGCCTCTGCCCTGTTCTCCTGCTCCCCTCTCCACTGGGCTCCACATACCTCCTCCCCCGATGCATCCTTACCCTTTTCTTCTCATACTTCCCCTCCCCCTTCAGCACTACCCTCCTTACTCAACCAGTCCCCTATACCATATCCCCTTGACCCCTCCCATTTTTACCTTGTCTGTCATCAGCTCCTCTGCTCTGCACTCCCCCAACACATCCCCCCAATCCTGCCAGTACTTCGAACCAATTTTTCAATGCCCCTTCACTACCACCTATTTCCTCCGTCCTTCTGCTCACCCCCTACCGCTGCTGACTCTCCTGTCCTCCTTTTCTCCCCATTCCTGCCCTCATTTGTCCTCTGAACTGGGACCCCCGTCTCCTTCCCCCATCTGCCACCGTATTCCTTCTTCTCCCCCCTTTGATCTGTCCTGCCCCACAGTTACGCTCCTTCCCCAGCCGCTGAGTTGTCCACCTCAGTCCATCGCAGCCCTCAGTCCCCTCCTAAGCTCCGTTTGTAAACAGCTGATCTCATTCCTAAGCTGCCTTGTTTGCATGCACACCAAACACCCTCCCACACTCCACGCAATATTCAGAAAGATTGCCGCCCCACAGTTGTTGCAGCCTACCACCCTTCCCATCCCACTATTCGCCCACCAACGTTCCCCCTCATTTTTGGTAGAAGGATGCCCATACCACCCCCGTGACCCCTCCCATCCACCTTTTCCAGTTGCGCCCATGATTCCCCCAACTCCCCAATACCTTACCTTCACGTAAAAATTAGATGACCAACAAAGCTTGCCCCCCAAATAAATGCAGTCTGTCCCCTAAGTCCCAAAGCAAGAAGGACCCCCCTCAGTCGTACCTATAAAAGCCCTTTTCCCCTTAGGCTGTGTGCTGATGAAAAAAGAAGAAATCATAGTACCTTCCTCATTCTTCTTCCTGCTTATGCTTCCCGATTGCTGTATGGTATCTCCTATCCATTTTTTGTGTTGTTTTACTTGCCACGTCCTGTGTGGTTGCAGACTATTGCAAGGCACTATGGGACCTACCCTATAAATGAAGGCTGAGCCCGGGGGGTGGGGTCAACCCTACAGGCTGAGTCCAAAAACAATCAGCCAAGGAGTTCCCAGGCAGTGGCTGGTCCAGCAACACCCACTTAGGAGCTGCTAGATGCTTCCACAACTGAAGCAGAAACAGACAGAGGCTCCCCAGGCAGCCCAGCAGCCTTAAGCTACTGAAATCAAACACAAAGGCAGTGAAATTAACAATATTGCAGTCAGAAACAGTTCAGATCCCAGACAGCACTGATTAAACCCCCAGGCACATAACACCCTCCCAGCACAAGCTAAGACAACAATAAAATCAAAACAGCAGGAACAAATACTTCCCTTTTTAGTTCAACCTCCCTCAAACAGCAGGAACAAACCCTGTCCTGTAGTTCGTCCTGCTTCAGGCTCCAAATCAAAAACCTGGTTGCTGGCATCATGAGCAGTAGTACTGCTGTTTTGATGGACTACTTATCTCTGTCCATCTTGATCTCTTGTTAGTGTTTGACACGGTGGACCATGAAGTGTTGCTGGATTGCCCAAATCACTATGTAGGGCTCATGGGTGTGCTGTTGTGGTGGTTTTAGTCCTCGTCACAGGAAGGAGGCAGCAGGTTGTTCGGGTAACTCCATCTCTAGAACAGATGTACCCAACTGTGGAGTGCCACAGGGTTCGAGCCTCACTCCTGTGCTGTTTGCCATATACATGCTATGGGTGGGTGGGATCATAAGACAGTATGGGCTGGAGTGTCACTGCTGTGCTGATGGTACTCCTCTATACTTGCCTTGTGCACCTGATGGGGATAATGTGGTCTCTGTGCTGAGTCCTTGTCTGTATGAAATCAACAAATGGATGGCCTCCCAACTGGCTAAGCCTTAACACAAGGCAGATGGAGATGTTCCTTGTCAAACTGGGTTCACTAGAGTCAGCACTGATGGGTACTGATAATATCTTGCCATCTCTGAATGGTATTGCATTTGGAACTGTAGGTTTAGAAAATCTGTGGGTCGTCCAGCCCAATGACGTGGAGACCTGAGGTGCTGGCCCCCTCACCTCCTGCCGTGCTGGGGACCCGGGTTTGGAAACGGACATGGGTCGCTCTGGAGCTGGCTGTTGAGAGAGAGAGGGAGGGAGGGAGGATTACGCGTCCCCAGGACAGCTGTCCTCACTCAGGAGAGTAATTTGGTGCATCGCTGCTCGTCCTGTCGCCTGGAGAAATCTAGGTGGTAGCACACTGGGGTCATGCAGGAGGAGAGACCGCATGCAGGATGCAAGGCATCTCAGCGGAGGCAGGGATTGCACATCACATTCATAGCCGCGTGTGGCAGTCCTTGGGAAAAACAGAAGCATGAAAATGCCCAGCCCCAATGCACCCCGCATAATGGCGACTGGGCACCTCTGAAAAGACCCTCTGGCCAAAAGTGAGCAGGAGTAAGATAATCCCTAGAAGTTGGGGATGGGGTGGGGTTTGGGCTGATAGGATGGCTAGGCAGCTCCAGCAGAAGAAACACAAGGTTAAAAATAAAAATTCAGCAGTCCAACATTTGTTGACTGTATCAGGCACCACTTCTTTATTCAAACAGTTTAATATTAATTTGCTAGTCCAACAGCTATTTCCTTACCAGTATCACATCCTCAGTGTAAATGACTGAATTTTAAACATATTGTATCTCTGTAATGAAATATATAAATCCACAGTCAAACCCAGAATTCCTCACTTGTGCTTAACAAATGCAATTGTTCCCTGAATGAGCAGCCCAGAGCTTTAAGAATGTCATGCTAATTATGGAATTTAGAATGAAATTCAAACTCTGCTGTGTTTTCGCTCATCCTGCAGTCTAACGTCAGATTTATTTCTCGCCTGAAGAGATCACTCACTCAAAGTCTTCTGTACACTTCTGGCCAGTTAACGGTTTATTATTTTATATTTTATAGTGTTAAAGTGTTTCTAGTGAACATTTCGATAGTCTGCATTAATTAGGGTATTATTTACATTTCTTTGGTTTTTTTTTTCCTTTTTTCCTTTTATTTCTTTTTTTTTTTCTTTTGGCTCAGAGAGTTTTAGGCTCCTTTTGTCTTTTTACGTTATATACACATATCAGACCATATAGCCCATACTGATCATCTTTGCCACGGGGTCCGGACTGACACTTTCCTAAATATATATATATATATGTGTATATATATATATATATATATATATATATATATATATGTATATATAATAGTATTCCTAGTTGTACAGTATCTTGGAAGGGGACCATATTTTTGAATTCTTCTAGTTTGTTTACCTTTATATAGTAAACTTTCTAAATTCATGATGTCTGTCATGTATTTTAACAAATTCGATTTTGGGAGGGGTCTGATCTTTCCATTTCATAAGTATACATTTCTGGGCAATGATCACAGATGTACTGAGAAATTTTAATTATTCAAGTTTTAATTTGTGAGGTGGTAAAATTAATAACGTTATACAAGGAGTTGCTTTGATTTTATCTTTAATCACTTTTTCAGTTATATTTATTATTTTAGACCAGTAATTTAATAGATATGAGCAGGAGTGTAACATGTGAATAAGAGTGCCAGATGTTGTAGCACATATAGGGCATTTATCTGTAATTGTAGAATTGAAATGATGTAATCTTGAGGGCATATAATAAGTCCTATAAACTGTATTTATTTGTATTTGTTGTATTTTACTAGCCATAATATTGGTATTACTGTAAATGTATTGATAAAATATTTCCATATTTCTGCAATGATTTTAATACCTAAATCAGTTTCCCATTTCTTAATATTTTTTTCCTGTTCCTTGGTTTGACTGGTTTCAAGTATTTTATAAATATGTGACATTAATTTATTTTATCAGGTTTTCCATCATTTTAAGTATTATGGATTCCATATTGTTATTTTGTTCCTTCAGTTTTAGTTATATAGCTGGATATTTGTATAGATTTAAATGTTTGAGTGTTTAATAACTTATATTCATTCTGAAGTTGGGGGAAGGATTTAATTATTTTCCCTATCAGAATATCTCCATACTCCTGAATCCCTGTATTTCTCCAATCATGATCTGTTTTGTCTGTTGTAGATTCCTTATAGTTATAATTCATACATATAGGTGAGTATTTGGAGATCTTATAGTTCTCTTTTATCATTTGATGGGCTTTATGCCATTGCATTGGTGGTTGAATATGTGGTTAAACTTATTTTTGATGGCTTGTTTTTAATTTTTAAATAGTTTGAGTATAATAGCTGCATCATATTACCATATGGATTCATACTTTGTTCAATTTGTTGAGAATTTATTATACTTTCACCTGGGTTTATCCATTCCCATATTGTAGTTATTTACGCCACTGAATAATATTTGTACATATCTGGTAGAGCCAAACCACCTTCTAATTTGATTTTTTTGTCTTATCTTTTTCTCCCTTGTGCCTCATAACCCACCACTCCTTGAGCTGCCTAGGTCCCATCCGCTCCACCTGTCCATTCCTGAGCCATCCAGCCTCAAATCGCAGCCATCCCTGGGAGTAACCTGGGCGTAACCCGCCATGGGTGGTCACCCTCCTCCGAGGGAGGCACGAGGAGTTACCCACACTATACTTGGCCCCAGGGTGCTGCTGAGGTGAAGGGTCTCCTTCAGGGCAGCGGTGGACCATCAGCCATCATCCGGTCGGTCGCGAAGAGGATTTTCCGCTTTTCTACTGTTCCCTCCTACGTGCGTCTGCAGAGTTCCTGGTCTCCACCAGAGGCCACTGCAGTGTGATGTTGACCCACTACCCACCTCAGGAGAGGAGAGCAGTCCTACGGACGCTCAATCCTCTCGTTCCCGAACCTGGGTCACCGGCGTGATTTGAGGTAAGGCACCAGTGGTAATTTTGACTTAATCAAAGTTGAATATGCTATTCTTGGTGGTTTATTTAACCAAATGAATTTAATTATGATTTTTTTAATGTTATTAAAATATATTTTAGGAACTTGTACGGGTAGTGATTGGTAAAGAAAAATTAGCTCAGGAAGGATTTTCATCTTTATTATATTAATACACCCAATAAGAGTTAAAGGTAATTCTTTCATCGTTCTAGCTCTTTTTAAGTATGTTTGAATATGTTGCATCATAATTGTTAGTATTATTTTAGTAAGGTCCACAGGGATTTGTACACCTAAATATTGAATTTGCAAATCTGTTTGTTGGCAGTTGTATCTTGTAGGCAACTGTACGTCTGGTTGTTTGTCCAGTTTTAATATAATAGTCTTGCTCAATTTTATATCCAGTGAAAGCTCCATATTGTTCCGTAATATTAATAAGTTCTCTAGTGGAGTTTCTGGTTTGGTTAATAAAAGGACCATTTCCTCTGTGTAGAGGCTAATCTTATTAGTTATGTTAATATTGATCCCATATATATTTGAGTGTCTCCTAATTCTTTCCGTCAGAACCTCCAATACAGTTGTAAATATTAATGGTGATGGGGGCATCCTTGACGAGTGCCCTGTTGAAGTTGTATGAGTCTGGAGAGATTCTGATTGGTCTTCATTTTTGCATTTGGTGATTTATATATCAACTGTAGCTGCAGACCAAACCCCATCGCTCTAATTGTTGCTATCATAAAAGATCATTCCAGTCGATCAAAAGCCTTTTCTGCATCCACAGCTAATAGAATAGCATATTTTGTATCTCTTAAATTCATTACATTCACTGTGTGCCTTATATTTTCTTTTAAATATCTTTCTTTAATAAAACCATTTTGATCATTATTAATTATTATTGGACGTATGTTTTCAAGTCTTTTTGAGATTATTTTTGTGAAAATCTTATAATCTACATTAAGTAGAGAGATGGGGCGGTATGATGAGCTGCTCAGTGGGTCCTTATTTCTGTTTTTTTTTTTAAACATGAATTACTGCATCTGGAAATGATTTGGGAATGTCTTTTGATATTTTGAAGGAATTAAAAAGTGTATACAATATAGGTATCAAAAGTTGTATATTTTATAAAATTCCATAATGATGTGAATGGTCCCAGTGATTTGTTTCCAGGTAGTTCATCTATGGCAGTTTCAATTTCTATAGCAGTAATTTCTGACACCAATTTATTTTGGTATTCAGTAGGTATTTTTTTTATACCATTTTGCTGTATCAATATATTTCTTGTTCTGTGATAGATTCCACTTCTGTTTTATATAAATCTGCTTAATATGATTCAAAACAAATATTAATTTCTACTGTATTTTCTGTAATTATTCCATCTTGTTTTTTTAATAGCTAGAATGGAATTTTTTTGTTGGTCTTTTCTCGTTTGCCAGGCAAACAGTTTTAATGGTTTTTCTGACAAATATAAATAGCTTGATTGTGTATCTATTATTTGTTAGTATAGTATTCTATTGTTGCTTTTTGGCCATCAGTTTATTAAATGTTTGTATATTATAAGTTGTACTATGGATTTTTTGTAATATATGTATTTCTTCTTCTAGTTGTTTCATTTTTCTTATTCCATCTATATTGTTCTATATTAATCATGGATCTACAAAGCCAGATCTTAAAAAATTCCCAGATGACATTTATTGAGGTATCAGTCATATCATTATTAAATAAAAATTCTTGAATTTCTAGCATAAGATTATTTTTATTTGTTGGATTTTAAGTATTGGGTGGAACATTTTCCATATATTTTGATTGTTTGTGTATCTGTTATTTTTTAATTTTAGTATACATGGGGAATGATCTGAAAGGAGAATTCGGATATTATATCCATTATTAAATATTTGAGACACTCCGAAACCAAGAAATACTGTAATTGATGCAGAGTATGAAACTTGAGTATGTGAATAATAAGAAAATATTTTATGATTAGGATATATCCAAGTCCATGGGTCAGAAAGATTAAGATCATTCATATAATTTTTTATAATTATTCTTGCAGTATTGTGTGCTTTGTCTAATTTAGTTGTTTTATCTTGGGCATATAGGACTAGGTTGAAGTCGCCACCAATTATACAAGGGGGGGTGAAATGTTGATAGAGTTAAAAAAAAATTGTGAAAAGAAGTTTGGATTGTTGGTATTTGGGCATATTTTGTGGCTGTCGTTGCCTTAAGACGAAGAGCATCGATCTCCACAATTGCCTGTCTTCCTTGTATGTCAGTTTCCACTCATTTGATTTTGGGTTCGGGCTTAAATTTATTAAAATTAATGGCTACACCTCTTGAATTATTTGTGTATTGAGATGTTACACCCTGCCCCATCAGTTATGAGTACCATGCTGAATCCTTATTGTTAAAGTGTGTTTCCTGTATTAAGCTAATGTTAGTATTTTTTGCATGTGTTTAATTATTTTGATCATCTTATTTCTATTTTCAGTCCCGCATATTCCAAGACATAATATTTATTTTGATTAGCTATAGTGCTGATTTTTACATCTTAGTATTGTTTCTAATGTTCTATCCCTATAGCCTGGGCCCCTTATATAATCAATAATTGTAACAACAGCTTCCATTTTTTGCTTGGGTTGTAAAGTGTTGTTGTTTTGAAGGAGCCAATATATACTGAGTTCAAAATAGCCCCCCCTCCCCTCATGGAACCAAGTCGGATCCATATCCCACCCCCATTAATAGTAATCTCTGACCCAAAGTGTCATTACTGATAGCACTGATAAAGCCAAGACAGGCTCTCTTATTTTATTCAAGCCTCTTCATTAGGTGCATATATTTAGTTACAAAGACAAAAGGAAGTACATTTTTTCCCTTCTTGTCTTCTGACTTGTTTCCTTAGATCTTGATCCAGAGACTCATTGTATAGTGTTTCAGAGTCTTTCCAGCCTGATGCAGATAAAGTTTCATTTAATTTTATCTAGAAGCCTTTGCACTTTGCTTAGTAGCTTCTCCATATTCAGATTTGAAAGCTTCATTAGCTTCATCTGGGTCATCAAAGTATGCAATTTGACTTTCACCACAAATCTTAATTTGGCTGGGTATAACATAGAAAGATGATGCCTTTTGGTATAATTTTGATTTTACTGGATTAAAAGCTTTCGCTTTGAGGCAGTCTCAATAAACATATCTGGAAAAACATTAAATTTAGTATTTTCATATCTAAGGCCTTTCTCAGTTCTAGCTTTCTGTAAGATGGCATCCCTGTATAGGAAGCAGTGTGGTTTAATAAAAATCGTTCTAGGTAAATTGTTATTTGAAAAGCTCTATGTACACGATCTAGGGATATTTTCTCTTCAGGATATCTCTTTACCATGGCTGTTGTGATGATTTTTTCAATACCTGGTAGAGGGTCATCAGGCCCTTCCAATCCCTCTGGTAGTTTATTGATCCATAAGTTCCTTCTCCGGGCCTATCTTCTTGTTCCAAGACCTTATCTTGCAGTGTCTGTAATTGTTTTCCACAGTTCTCTGGTTTTGTATCCAAGAATTCATATTATCTTCTAAAGCCGATATTCTCTTTTCTGTCTCATCTGTCCTGGCGATAACTGTGACATTTTAATGTTTAATTCTGACATAGTAGCTGTTAAACTTGATATGGAATTTTTAATCTCCCCTGCATTTGCAAAACCTCACTTTTAAAAGTTAACATAGCAGTAAGTATTTCTGTTTTAAAACTCAATGTCCAAGGAATTCTGTGCTACATGTAGCCCTTCACAGTGTTTAGTTTTCCCATACCAAAGTAGTATTTGTTTTTACTTGTTCCTTATCTCCTGGTCCATTTGACTCAGCATTTGTTTCTTCCAGATTTGTATTGTTGGTATTTTGAATGTTTTGGACCCCAAATTTTCCTGTTCCCTCAGTTGAAATCTGAGTGTTTGCCTAAAGCCCTGTTTCCCTCACCCCTGTTTTATTCATATTTGTACTTTGTGCATTCTTGCTGTCTCTCTGGTACACTTTGGCTGAGATTTTAAAAATATGAAGCGATATTACCTGTGCCTGTCCGTTGCCTTCAGTCTTACCACAAGGCGTAGCTGGTAATGGTGATACTGGAAGTTCTAAGATGGTGGGCAAATCATGTAAGCTTGAAAGGGTTAGTTGAGGATCCCGTCATGTTCAGGGTGCTTGAGCAACGGCTTATAGAACTGGTTGTTCCTTTTCTCTGAGAAGTGGTAGCCGAAAATTTGCGGACACGATGAACACTCTTCGACATGCTGCTTCGACTGAGAAAACACAGTCTGCTTCGGAGAATGCAATTAAAGCTATACTGCCAGGGGTGGAGCTAGCGGATGACTGGAGCAGACACACTTTGACTTGCTCCACTTAGATTACCACATACAGTTGAATTTTCAGTATCTGTTTCCCATCTATAGGGTTAGGCAATATCTCTTTGGATGGTACATTGTCTGCGCTATCTATACAGTGTTTACCCAACTGTTTAGAAGATGGGAAACCCTCATAAGCAGCAACAACAGGACTCTGGCTCCTCTAAATCTGGCAAGCCACAGGCCAGAGCACAGAAAGAGGGAGCTGGTGTGTTACTACTCGATGAAGCCGAACCTACCAACATGGTCTTACTAACGGCGATACAAGATTTAAAAACTGAATTCAAACAGGCTGATGGTCATTTACATAAAAAACTAGACACTTTCAACAAGAGTGTTCTTACTGTCAAAACCCGACTAGACTCCCTACAATCTGACGCAATGACATCGAAGGCAATGACAGAAAAATCTTGATAGTGTCCTCTGGTCTGGTTAAAGAAAATAAACTGTTGCGTCTTGGACTTGAACATCTTGAAAACGGAGCCAGATCAAGAAATCTACAATTACTGGGAGTGTCGGAAGGAATGGAGGGTATGGATCTTACAGAGTTTGTACTGGAACGGTTTCATCTTACCCTAGCACAAGATCTTATGGGGAAAATAATAAAAACTTATCGTGTAACCCCCACCCCCCCATAGACGTCCCGCAAATCCAGATCTGCCCAGGACTATCCCAATTGTTACACTTGGAGAGCATGTGAGAGATGCGGTACTAGATATGGCAAAAAAGAAGGGGAACTCTCATGTTATCCAGTGGAGCTCCATTTTACCTGTTTCCTAACCTTAGTTTTGCCACATGACAAAGACGCAGAACATTCAACTCATGCAGTTGGGTCTTAGAGAATTGAGAGTCACGCATTCTCTGCAACTTCCTGCAAAACTTAAGATCTTATATTTGGGAAAACATTCCTTTTCACAGCCCCAACTGAGGCACAGAAATGTTTGGACAAACTTAAGGGTGACTTTGCTGTTAGAGGGACCTAGTAATTCTGATAATGAAGAGGAGGGCTGACATGTTTGTGTGGTTACTCAGTAGATGTAATATTTGTCCTCAAGCTGCCTGACTGAACAATTTTTTCTGCTGCATGTTTCTAGGCATTGCTTAGATTTTCATTTATGCTAGTTGCAATTTCCTACAGGCATTTCTATTTCTACTGAGAAAGTTTCACTAAGTGTGTTAATGTGGGTATGCTTGCCTGACACCTCTGATATTTGAGGTGTGGTTAATTCTGAGTAAAAGCAATCAAAAATAGTCATACTAATGGTTTTCTATATTTAAGGTTGTCATGGATTAATAATGAGCCATGTTTTTATGACCCAACTGAGTGTAATGTTCACTCTGGATTGCTGTCTCTATGGAACATTTTAAGGCACTATCCATGGTCTTCCTGCAAATAGCTCATGTTGTATAATATTTGATCTTGTGACCTGTATCTTTATTTTCTGCAGTTCCCCCATATGTTGTAACAATGGATGAGAGGGTAACAATACTAATTGTGATATTGTTGTATTTACTAATTGTTCGTTGCCTCGAACCATGGGGTATTTCAATGTACTGGAATGTCTTGAAACTTATGAAAAATAAAAAGTTTTAAAAGCTATACTGCCGAGCGCTCTGAGATGGTGAAAAAATCAGGTAAACTTGAATGTTTACACCGAGAATCCTGGCGTATGCAAGGTAGCAGAGACAATGGCTTCGGGTGCTCTGTTTCACTAAAAGGTGGGTAGTTGAAAATTCGCAGACACGACAAACACTCTTAAACATGCCGCTTCGACTGAATAAATGCGTTTGGCTTTTTGTCATTCTGAGGAATTTACATGGAATGTGCTGAGTTGAGATTCTTTTTAAGGTAAGCTGTTAACATCGGAAAAAGCGCCTCATTTCATAACTATTGCCATCTCAGGAGCCTTGCCAGCATGGTTTGTTCAGTGCATTTTCCACCTGCCCATCTTGGAGCTGACGTCAACAAGCGTGATGCTCCTCACAGGTGCCTCCGCCTGTTATTTACATTTATTTGTGTATAAGTTTAAATTTTCTCCAGTTTCACATAATCAGAGAATGCCGTTCTTGGCGGCGGTTCCACTGTAAGAGAACTGCAATTAAAAACCCTTGAAAAGTAAATATAAACAGCGTCTTCTTTAACCACTTTGCAGTTTTTTAACTGATACTTTATTCAGTTTTTCAAAATACAGAAACATCAATGAATGCATTTTGATACAGGCAAGTATTATCAATAGCAGTATATTACAGGTGCTCTACAATCCGGCACTTTAGAGTGAAAAAATTAATCTGGAAGTTAATAAAATCATAGTCCTGGTCTATAACCATTCTCATCTTTCTATTCCTTTTATTTATTTATTAGCTTTTGGTAAGTGCATTAGGCAATAATCCTGCCTGTTTTCAAGCATGACCTGGGAGAGTACAGTTTACAAACAGTGAACTCATCTCAAAACAGGTACAAACAGTTTACAATTACAGGCTTCCAACATACAGGGTGAATACAGTCTTAAAAGAAATCATAGAATTAACTTAATCATGGAATTAACAGTGTTGACCCCCACAGAGAGAGTCATGTTATAACATTGATGATTAGAAATATAAACAGTCAGGCAATTATAGTAGAGTTAAGAAAAACCAGGGTAGAGCAAGGTATAGATAAGCAGGATGCAGAGTTCAGGGAAGAATTAGGTACAGACACAGGAATCGAGTGCGTGAAGGTGGGGAAAAAAGTACAGATTTAAAGGCAGAGTGCGATAAGGAGCCCTTTAAGCTGGCAGGTAGGGAGTTCCAGAATTTGGGGGTGAAATGGGAGAAAGCTTGCTCCCCCACTTTTGTCGAGCAGTGAGGGATGGAGAACAGAGGCGAATTCAAGGACCTCAGTGTGCGGGAATGAATCAGGGGAGTGAGCATGGCCTCAATACAGTCAGGGCGGGGGGTTCTGTTCATGGAGTCGATAAAACAACCCAGGGAGAAAGCGAGCTGTAATTTGGGGGACAGCCAGTACAATGTGGAGTATAGGAGACAATGGTGGGTAGAGAGAGGCAGAGAGGACGAATCTAGATGTTGTTATGAGGTGTCCCATTTATGAAGGATGCCCGTTGACATGTGAGAGAGTAGGGAGAGCTTACAGAAGCCTAGGAAGCAGTATCCTACGCGCCACAGAGATTCTGGCAGCAGGGGTAAGAGAGGGACACACACACGGTAGGCTGCTCCTAACTTGGCATTAACAGATTTGCATACCTCATTTATATGTGCAGAGAAATCAAGTACAGGATCCAGGGTCACTCCAAGGTATTTGAAGGAGTTCGTAGACGTGACTGCTGACCCATCATAGCTAAGCACATGAAGCTTAGTAGACTCTGCGTGGACTTTTCTAGCAGACCCAAAAAGCATGGCCTGAGTCTTGGGTAGATTGAGAATGAGTGAGTTGGAGGAGAGCCAGTGTTGGATCTGTTGGAACGCGGAGGATAGGTGGGCATTAATGTCCGGAACAGAACGGGAGGCGGCGTAGAGCACCAGGTCATCATTATACATGATATAGTGACAGTGTGGAAGGGAGGAGGGAGTGTCATTAATGAAAATAGAGAAGAGTAAAGGTCCTAGAATGGAACCTTGAGGGATACCAAAGGAGATAGGAGCAAGGGATGAAAGAACGTTGCCAAAGGAGATGGATTGGGATCAGTTGGAGAGGTAGCTACTGAACCAGGACAGGGTAGATCCAGTGGCACCTAATAAGTGAAGTTTGTTTGGGAGCAGAGGATGATTAACCATGTCAAACGCCTTGGTGAGGTCTATGAACACAGCACCGGTGAGAAGACCATTGTCCACGTTGGACTTAATCTCACTGGTGAGTAGCGTGAAGGTGATGGTGGTGCTGTGTCCTGCCCTGAAGCCATGTTGAGCAGGCGATTGAATATTAAAATTCAATAGGTGTGTAGAGATCTGGCGATGGATACTTTTCTCTAAAATCTTACTGAGGGTTGGTAGTAAGGCTATGGGCTAATAATTAGCTAGGACTTTGGGGTCACCTGTCTTGAATACAGGGATAACCCTAGCAGCTTTCCATGCTGTAGGCACTGTAGAGGTGCAGATAGATTAAACAGCCTAGTGATTGGGGCGACAAGGAGGTGTGTGCCAAGTGTAATTATCCTGTGGTTAATCACGATCAGGCCGGGCTACCTCGAGGGGATGGACTGAAGTAACCTGAGAACATCTGACCATGCAATATTAGAGAGGATAAGCAGTGGAGGAGCTGAAGGGGGATGGGACACAGGATGCGAAGGAGATTTTAGGAGCCTCAGTAAAAGGAGTTGAAAGCATTGGCTATATCTACGAGGTTGTTGCACAGAGTATCGTTAATTAGTATATCCTTGGGAGCCAGTGGCCTGGTGTTCCCCAGTATCTCATTGATCTGGCTCCAATACTTCTTAGTGTCAGAGGCCGAGGACTAGAGGAGTTCCAGTAGTAATTACTCTTGGCAGCTCAAACCTCTTCTTGCAGGCATTGCATAGTGAACAATAAGCATCAAAGTCAGTTTGAACAGAGGAGGGTTTCCATTTTAGCCAAAGCTTGTCACATTCCTTGATTAGTTGCAGGAGACCGCTTCAGGCAATTGGTCGCCTGCCCTCTGACCCTCTGTGTTGAGACTGGGATATGTTTAGTATGTAGGCTAGCAGAGTGGTGTTGAAGTGGTCAGTAGCCAGTTTACTGTCATTTGTTTGAAATAGGGGGACCTGTCAACTTGTTTTAAATCATGTAGAGCATACAGTATCCAGATTGGAAAAGTTAGAAAGGACAGTACTTTGGATGGAGGAGAGGCAGTGGAAGCAGCCCTTACACAGTAGACAGGGCAGTGGTCGCTGATAGTGTCAGGTAGAACCCAGCAGAGGGTAGCAGTCCTTGCAGCTGGTAAGGATCCAGTCAACCATAGACGACTGAGGTTATTCTGAAGGTATAGTACTTCACCACCACGAAAATCTATGATGATTTCCCATTCCAACTGGTGGGCTTTGCTGTTGGTTTGTCCTGCTGACAAAGAGAAACTAATGTATTAAATAATTGATCCAACATGAATGGAATAGCCATATCATTGTTATAAAACAAATTGTGCCCTTATTAAGCCTGTACTTTAATTGTTCATGTATGCAGTTTCTTCATTAAATTAAGAACAACACTGATTCAGAAATCAATTATATTACAAATAACAAAATGAGAAAAAAGAAAGAAGAGAAAATAGAAAGAAAGTAAATGCTTGCAAAACTGCTGGCTCCTTGTGTTTCTTGTTTTTTGTCTCTTTCACCCTATCTTAAGCTAAAAGTGGTGTGTTATTAGTTGATTATTAAAGAGACTCACCAGAATGAAGACCCGCACCATCTGTATAGGTGCCTTGTCACGAAAGGTTCTCCATAAGAATAGTATCCCCAAGATTTGTCTGCTAATTTAAAAGTTATTTCACTCGTAAACTTCTCGATACCGGGTCCGAAGGACTTCCGGTTTTTTTTCAGCTGCCAGTGCTCCATCCCCACTGTCACAGATGTGATGACGAGATGCCAGTGAGAGTGTGGGGACACGCTCCATTATATTCAGTGGTCGGCGATTTTTCTTTTTTTTGTAACAATGGCCACTTAGCAATGACACGTAGGCACCAATCAACTAACAAGGGTCTTGTTAGTTGACCGGTGCTCCACGTTTACTGCTAAGGGCTATTATGATACAAAAAAAAAAAGAAAAATCACCGCCCACCGGAATTTTTATTTTTATTTACTTAGTTTTTGTTGACTGGGTAAGTGCATCTAGACAACCTGCTCTATTTTCAGGCACCAATCTGGGAGGGGATACAGATGAATGCCAACTGACCTTGAACCAGATTAAGCTGTTGGTGGTATTTTAGTGAATGAGGGCAATTCCCTACTCTTTCGATAAGTGCCATGGGATCTTTAACATCCACCTGAACTACCACCAGTCCAGGCAGATGGGACCTCGGTTTAACATCTCATCGGAAAGACAGCACCTCAGAAGTGCAGCACCCCTCTCATGCTGCACTACAGTGTCAGTACTGGGATATTAACCCAAGTGCCAGATGTGGGAACTGAACCCACAGCCCTCTGATCTCCCGGCCTCAGAGGCGAGTGTGCTACCTACTGAGCCACTGACACTGATGAATATAATGGAGTGCGTCCCCACACTCTCAGTGGCATCTCATCATCACATCTGTGAGAGTGGGGACGGAGCATTGGCAGCTGAGGGGTCCCTTTGGAGGAAACAATATTACTACAGTGAGTAATTTTTTTATTTTAATACATTTTGCTTGTGAAAATCCTATGATCTTACTTTGAGTGGGAGCTCTTGCAGCAGGCTATAACAATCAGGACTATGCCGCAGGCAGTAGGACCCTCTGGAAACATTTTCAGCCAGCAATATACAGCAGGACCGCCCCCAATGTTGGCCCGCCCGACATTGGCCTGATACTAAAGGGCAGACCCAGCTCCACCTCAGTTCTTTTCCGCACGTGTCCCTTGCGTGAAAGAAAGACTTCGTTCCAGCTTGCCAGAACAGCTAATCTACCTTCGAAACCCGCTTTTGCTACCGCTTTTCACGTTTTTTCAGTTACTGTCGCCAGGCCATTTCTTCCGACAGTTTTTGCAATTCATCGACTGATGTCTTCACCATCATCAGCTTCGCGAGAACCTCATCAGAATAAGTGCGAGTGTGGGAGGCAGATCCCTGCCAAGGATGGGCACAAAAGTTGTGTCTTCTGCCTTGGGCCGGACCACGATACCGCAGCCTGCTCAGCCTGCCAGGTGTTTACCAGCCGGACCCGGATCCGATGTCTAAAGGCCCTGAAGGCTTTTCTTTTGAAGAAGAAGATGGATCTGCACTCCTCTGAGGGGAAGCGCAAAGAAAAATCCAAGTGCCACGGGAAAGACTGTAGTAGGTCCTGGTCACGGTCCCGATCTTGTTTGCAGCCCTCTCCCAAGAAGACCCGTCCTTCCCCGGGCTCAGGAGAGCGTCCCAAGTCGTCGCAGGCCAAGGCCGGCCCTTCAGGGGAGAAGCTGGCCAAGCGAAGGTAACCCGCAAGGGTTACCACCAAGCCCTTGGAGGTGAAAGCTGTGGCCCCACACCTGCCAAGGCACTGGCGCTCAACTGCTAAAGCGGCGCCGCGAGCCTAAGGACTCTCCAAGGCCCCAGCGCTTGCCCGTCATAGGTACCACCACCGACACCAGTTGAAGGGCCGAAGGGTGAGGATCGGCCTTGAAAAAGCCGATGTCCCCATCTCCCAAATCTCCCCAGCCCCAGGAGGCTCTCCTTCACAGGGCGGCGTCCTGGATACTCTCTTTCGGGCGAGCAGCCGAGCTTTTGAAGGATGAGCTGCAGGAGTTGTTCTCCTTTTGGTGGGGGCAGGTCCAGAAGCAGACCCCTCGTCGCTGGCCCAGACACGGTCCGGACCCAGCGGGCAAACCACAGCGGGAGGTGAGCCTTCCCGAGAAATCCCGGGCGACTGCCTACACACCTCCTTCTAGGGCTCGTTCCGCGCCTGGTCTGGAGACCACCACCAATGCTCCAAGGACTCTGGAGACTGTCGCCGGTCCAGGTCTTGTACACGCAGCCCTTCTCGGTCTTCTAGGTGAGGCGCTCCGATGTCAGTCCTCCTGATGGACGTCGGTCTTCGGCTCTGTCACCGGTCTCAGGACTGGAGTCAGTCTTCGGACCAACGTCGGTCTGCCAGTTACCGACGACAGAGGGAGTCTGGTCATGAGGAGGGATCAGACTATTCCAGATCGTATAGTCAATCTCCCATCTTCTTCATCTTCGTCATCTTCCTCTCTCAGCTTAGAGCCGTCCCCGGGAGAGAAGGACCAGCCTCGCTCGCCTCCCGACGATCCAACCTTCATGGACGTCATGAGGCATATCCAGGCCTCCAATGAGTGGGCAAAGGAGGACCTGGATCCGGAACGCCAGAGATTGGCAAAATACCTGAGGCAGAAGGGGCCGAAACCACTAGTGGTCCCTCCTTTAGTGGACACCTTCCAGGACCTAACTTGGACTACCTGGGCGTCCAGCTTCCATCCTGGCTGTTCCCAAGAAGTCAGATAGGCTATATAAGGCCCTGAGGCGAGAAACTTTTCTAGCAGAGAGCGCTCAGGTGGACTCTTTGGTGATCACGGCTGCCCATGACAAATCCAGGCAGCCAAAGCACCTTAGCTCGCAGCCTCCTGATCCAGAGTCTCGGTATTTGGACCAGGTAGGCAAGAAAGTTTATTCTGCCTCCACCTGTTCTATCCAGTCCCTTAACTTCCTGATGTATATGGTCTAGTACCAGAATGCTCTGTGGGGGAGGGGACAAGAGCTATTGAAGGCCATGCCAGATTCTGATCAGAAGACAGAACTTCTGGATATCATGAATCGGGCTCCGATGTAGGCTCCCATGTCCTGAGAGCCTCGTATGACGCTGCAGATATGGCAGCCAGGGCAGCTGCTTCCGGGGTATACCTCCGGCGCCACGCCTGGTTGAGAGTTTCGGGCTTCCACCAGGATCTGCAGTCGGTGTCAAAGTTTACCATTCAAGGTACCGTGTTGTTTGGGCAGGAGACGGAAGCTTTGATTTCTCGTCTTCAAGAGTCAGGCAAGTCTATCTGGTCAGTCCGCCAAATGTACTGCGGCGACCAGCGGCGGCAATGAAAACAGCCATTTCGTAAGCCCTCAGGTGGCCAAGGTCACGCCCGTGGTAATCAGCAGGGTCAGCTTTCGTAGGAGGGACGGTAACCAGCAGCCTGGAGGCGCTCCTACCCGTGGGCCCAAGTCCTCCCAGGCCTCTCTGCCTATGCCCGGCTCAGCCCAATGACTTCCTTCCAACCCCCACCTTCCAGAGGAAGGCTCAGGGGAGATGGTTGGGGACCGCTTCACCCTTCATCTCGAAGGGTGGAAGTCGATCACTATGGACCAATGGGTCCTGGATATCATCAGGAGAGACACATACTGGAGTTCATGGAGTTTCCTCCAAATACTCCATAAAAGTACTCCGTTATCCTCCTTCTCACATCCCAGTAATAGAAGGAGAATTCAGACCCTCTTGCAGAAAAGGGCAGTAGAGGTGGTCTCCTTGCATCAGCGGGGAAGGGGTTTACTCCCGCTTCTTCCTGGTCCCAAAAAAGACACAGGATCTTCATCCCATTCTGGACCTCAGCTCTCTCAATCTCTTTCTAGAGTACAAAAGGTTCAGGATGGTGACCCTCCCAGGTCTAGTTCCTGTGCTGCACCAAGGAGACTGGTTCTGCTCCCTAGACATGCAAGATGCATAAATGCATATCGGGGTCTTCCCTCCCCACAGGAAGTTTCTGAGGTTCCACTTCCAAGGGGAGGACTACCAATTCCGAGTTCTTCCGTTCGGCCTGTCTTCGGTTCTGCAAGTCTTTACAAAATGCTTGCCAGTGGTGGCTGCAGCTCTAAGGTGCATGGGACACTACGTTTTCCCCTACCTAGACGATTGGCTGCTTACAGTCCCATCGCGGTCATGCCTACTTCACACCCTCGAAGACACTTATACTCTATTCCAAGAGCTGGGGAACACCTGAACCTCCAGAAATCGTCCCCAGAGCTGAGTCAGAAACTCGTCTTCATTGGAGCAGTCCTGGATTCTATCCAGGGCATGGCTTTCCTTCCCACAGACAGAGGTGATTGCCTGCAGAGGTTGCCAAAGGGATCTCAGTAACTCCTCAAGTTCCAGCGGAGCTGCCTCAGGCTACTGGGGCACATGGCGGCAGCCATTCCAGTCACTCCTGGCCCACCTCCAATGTGGATCCCACAGTGGATGCTCAGTGTACAGTGGGACCAGGGCTATGACGATCTAGACTTCATGGTCAGGCTCACTGGAGCCAGTCAGGAGAACTTTGCTTTGGTGGATGTACCCCAGAGCTTGGAGAAAGGGTCAGGTTTCGTCCGGAGCCACCAGGTCAGACTCTTCGACAGATGCATCGGACCTGGGATGGGGGCGCACCTGGGTGCTCATCAAGCATAAGGGGTTTGGACACTCGAGGCGATTCCTTCACATCAGTGTACTGGAGATGCGGCGGTTCTCTAGGCCTTACAGGCTTTTCATGAGGACCTGGTGCCAGGCTCTCTTCTGGTTCAAACAGACAATATTGTGGTCATCTTCTACATCAGTAAGCAAGGGGTACTCATTAGGTATCCCCTTTGCAGGGAGAGTGATGAGAGTTTGGCACTGGCGCTGGAGCAGCGCATTCTATTGTCCGCAGTGCATGTTCCAGGCATCCTGAACGATCTGGCCGACAGCTTAAGCAGGTCTTGCCCAGAGCACATGAGTGGGAGCTGCTACAGTCCATGGCAGATCAGCTCTTGACAAGTGGGGTCATCCAGAGCTGGACCTCTTTGCGTTACACCAATGCCAAACTGCCAATGTTCTGCTCGCGAGACACGCGCCTGGAGTTTTCTATTATGGCAGACGTTATCCCTTTGCCGGGCAGGAGGTTTCTCTATGTCTTCCACCCTTCCCTCTCATTCAGAGAGTCCTACTAAGTTATAGGCAGGAGGGCCCGAATTATTCTCGTAGCCCCAAATGGCCTCGGCAGATTTGGTTCCCACTACTGCAGTGGTGATCCACGGAGCCTCCAGCTCCGCTGCCCATATCTTTCGCAGTTGCTGTCCCAGGAACGAGAGGTCGCTGGTCCGTCGGTCCTTCATTCGCCACACCTACATGCTTGGCTCCTTCAGGCGTAGCTCAACACAGATAGGGGTTTCACGGAAGTGGTGGCAGTCTAGTTTGATGAGGAAGCCTCCACCGCTCCGCCTATGCTATGAAATGGAAGCGTTTTGTTTATGGACCTCGTCACAGCATTTGGACCCTGTCACTTGTCCAGTGAACTCAGCGCTACAGTACCTCCTCTCCTTGTACCAACATGGCCTGAGTTACTCCTCTATCGAGGTGCATATGTGGGCTGTCTCCGCCTATGATGCTCTCATTGGAGATAAGGCGTTGGCACAATTGGATGTCGCCCGCACCTATTTGAGAGGAATTTTACATATGAGACCTCCCATTCAGGACCCTATCCCATCCTGGGATCTCCTTTTTGTGTTGGAGAAGCTCACCCTCCCTCCCTTTGAGCCGGCAGCGGATTGTGAGCTGCGTTATCTTTCTTGGAAGGTTTGTTTTTTGGTTGCTATTACCTCAGCTCGAAGAGTTTCCGAGCTTCAGGCTCTGATGTGTAAAGAGCCGTATTTGATTTTCCACAAAGGGTTTCCCTTAGAACAAATCCTAAGTTTCTTCCGAAAGTGGTCTCGGAGTTGACCCTCAACCAGTTGGTTGACCTTCCAGTCTATTTTCCTTCCCCATCTAATAGAGGGGAGGCTATCCTCCACACATTGGATGTCCACAGGACTTTGAGATATTACCTCAAACGGACGACTATGCACCGTCAATCAGAGCAACTCTTTGTGGCCTTTACGCCACAATGCTTGGGCAAACCAGTGACCAAGCAGACAATTTGGAAGTGGATCGTCCACTCCGTATCCTTCTGCTATGAAAAACACAATAAGTCCCTACCGGGTCCGGTCAGGGGTCACTCCACCAGGGGAGTGTCTGATTCTTTTGCCACCCTGAGAAATGTCTATCAGAGACATATGTGCGGCCGCTACCTGGAATTTGCTGCATACCTTTGTCAAGCATTACAGCCTGGATATACATCTCCAAGCGCTGAGCTGGTTTTGGTCTGGCTGTCTTGCAGGGACTTTTGTCATAGACCTCTGAGTCAGCATATTCCACCTCCAGGGTCGTCTACCTCTTTGGCGTGGGACTGCTTGGTATTCAGTCTGATTGCTATAGCCTGCTGCAAAACTCCCTACTCGAGTAGATAGTACAGTTACGTAGAACTTACCGTAACAGTAGTTCTTCGAAGACTCTTACGCTGGCGTCTCCACCCGCCTTCCCCTCGAGGTGTGCAGATCCATCTTCATTTACATCTCCTTTATGTGCTTCGTCTCCTTCTCTTGTCAGGGCTTGTTTGCGGGCCTTGGCAGGAGAACTGAGGTGGAGCTGGGTCCGCCCCCTTTTGTACCAGGGCCGACGTCGGGGTGGGTTCCTGCTGTATACTGCTGGCTGAAAATGTTTCCAGAGGGTCCTAGTGCCTGCGGCATAGTCCTGATTGTTATAGCCTGCTGTAAGAACTCCTCTTGAAGCTCTACTGTTATGGTAAGTTCTTACGTAACTGTACTCTATGTTTTAATGAAAATATAAAAATCTCATGCATATGAGTGGATCCAAAGTCTTCTTTTGGGGCAAGTGTATCTCTCTGTTATCTATGTAAAATGAAATGCTCTTTCTTTTTAATCATCTTAGCTTTAATTCACAGTAATCAAATCGCAAATTTCTTTCACTAAAGTTAATGAAGGGATAATAATTGAATCCAGAATTCATGTACTGTATGCCACATGATATGAAATTACATTTTTACAGTACTTTATAGAGCTTTATCTTATTAGCTCTGAATGTATTTTATTATAAAGTTGTATACAAAATGTTGCCATTTACATTGAATTGACATCAGTCATGAAACGTCTGTTGGACTGGCAACTTAATTTTAATTATTGGAAAAAGAAAGTGGTGAGTTTACGACTGTTTACTTGCTGAATTGATGGGGTGACAAGAGTAACACCTCACCGCTTAGAAGAGGAGTCGGGTTCGAAAGACACTGGGATGTTGAGTCATTATGAATTGCAGGTTGACATTAGAACATCAGGAGTCGCTGTAGTCTGTAGTGGCTTTTCCATCTATATAACATCACCTGGCTCAAACTGTATCTAATGCGCCAAGGGACCAGACTAGGATACTGGACTGCTGCAGCACCCTTTACCTAGGGTTGTATGAAGGTCACCAGATCCACCTGCAGATGGTGCAGAACACGGCACCCCAGTTGATTGCTTGGACACTGTAGAATGAGTATATCATGCCAGTGCTACGGAATTGCACTGGCTGCCTATTCAGATTGGCTTGTTAACATACAAAGTCCAGCATGCTTTGGATCCTGGATCCAGGCTAGCCGAAAAATCTATCACCATCTATTCCCATTCACCTCTGTTCACTCTCTTCAGTCCACCGAGGCCTGTTTGTTGACTGTCCCCAGATTGAGGCTCAGATTGTCTGGTGACAGGGCTTTTGAGGTGGATGCACTTATAATTTGAAATTCTTTGCAGCCCCAGGTTTATGTGGTCCACTTAGACAAGGCCTACAATACCTTTATGTCTAAATATATTTATTATACAATATTTATCCACAAGGCTCAGTATTAGGACTGGTGCTGTTTAACATCTTCATTGCTGACATATCGGATGGAATTAGGAGTAAGATCAGGCTTTTTGCAGAAGACACAAAGATCGGTGCGGAGGTGGATAGTGTGGAAAGGGAGGCAGGTACTTCAAGAGAATTTGGCAAGACTTGAGCACTAGTCAGACACATGGCAACTGGGGTTCAACGCTAAGAAGCCAGAGTCATTTGGCACTTGGGAGACAGGAACCCTGGGAATTGCTACTGGCTGGGGAGTGCCTCAGTGGAGGAGAAGGATCTGGGGTAATAGTCACAAGGTAGGAATCACTCAGTGCAGTGTAGGAAGGCAGCAGCCAAAGCTAATAAGATGCTGGGTGCATTGCCAGAGGAATCACCTCTAGGTGAGAGGAAGTCATTGTGCCACTGTACAGGTCACTGGTGAGACATCACTTGTAGTACTGTGTGCAGTTCTGGTGCCTCTATTTAAAGAGGATATCAAACTACTGGAGGGGTCCAGCACAGGGCGACAAAGATGATCCTTGGGCTGGGGAAACCATATGAGGAAAGACTGGGGAGCAACATGTATTCCCTGGAGGATAGAAGGAGACAGGGGATATGATAGAGACCTTTAAATACTTAAAGGGCATGAATAGGGTTAGTACTGAGGGCATGTTTTGATTAAAGGGGGGGAGGGACACAGTCTGAAATTAGAGGGCGGAAGATTTAGGAGGGAAATAAAGAGGCACTACTTCACGGAAAGGGTGGTAGCAAGGCGGAATGCACTGCCAGAGGAGTTGATATCGTTGAAATCTGTGGGCAGTTTTAAAAGGAATGTGTACCATGCAAGCTCACATTGTAAATATGTGAGCCTTACATGGTCATCTGTTAACACATGTTATAAACTTGAAGTGGTAGAGCCCCTAAATATAGGTTTTACAACCAAGAACACCCCCAAAGCACAACACCACACAGCGCCATTTTCACTCGGTTCGGGCATTCTGTGCAGCAAACGTGGCTCCCGTGATGACGTCCATGCCTCACCACCTAGTGAGAGCACAGATGTCTATGTGACGGTCCCTTTACACTGAAGCGCACATTGAGCTCTTTACTGTAGTCCCCAGGAGCAGTGTACATACCCCGATGCTGATGCCCCTGGTCCTCTATTAGCTTGTGTGGGAAACCGGTGAGAAAACGTCCTTCTCTGCTTGTAAATTAATTTTATGTGCAGAGCCCCGCATCTTCATTGATGCACACAGCTTTATCCCGTGATGCGCTGGCCCCAGCACGCTCAGCAGTGAGCTTCCGTGATGCGCGCTCACAGTACTGAGATAAATAATTGTTATACTGCGAATTCCAGCTCTTGGTTTAACAGGAGACACCATTATAGAGGCTCATGTAGCTGTCCTGTACCACAATTCATATTAATAACATAGTGTTTACATTTTTTTCGAATCTGCTCCATTATAAAGCCTACAGCAGGCATAGACGTGCACACTCACTACCAAGCGTGCTGGGGCTGACGCATCACGGGATGATGCTGCATACATCAATGGAGATGCGGGGCTCTGCACATAAAATTCATTTACAATCACAGAAGAACGTTTTCTCACTGGTTTCCCACACAAGCTAATAGAGGACCAGGGGCACTAGCATCAAGGTATGTACACTGCTCCTGGGGACTACAGTAAAGAGCTCAATGTGCGCTTCAGTGTAAGGGGACTGCCACATAGACATCCATGCTCTCACTAGGTGGTGAGGCATGGACGTTGTCACGGGAGCCACGTTTGCTGCACAGGATGCCTGAACCAGTGAAAATGGCGCTGTGCTTCTAAGGATGTTAATTGTTGTAAAACCTATTTTTGGGGGCACTAACATAACTGCTCTTCACCATGTGTTAACAGCTGAACATGCAAGGCTCACATATTTATAATGTGAGGCTGTATGGTACAGATTCCCTTTAAGAGGGGGTGGGCAGAGTCAAAGGTGAGGTCAAAACTGGGGGGAAGCTGGGGAGGGGGGAGTCAGCAGATGGGAGCTGTAAATCAGATTGACAAATAAAGGGTAGGGGGGTAGCTGCAGTAGATGAGACTGGGAGCTGTGCAATCAAGCAAACTCAGAAGACCGTATGGCCTGTATCTGCTGGCATTTTCGTATGTTCTTGTATACCTTACATGTATTTGCCCTTTGTAAAACACACTGAGCCTGTGGGATAAGGTGCCTTAGAAATAAAATTGTCTTGCCTTTCCTTCTGTTATCACATCCTCAAGTATCCTGTTGAGTTTATAAAACTGTTTTTACTGCAATTTTGATTCAGAATACATCTTTTAAAATTGATATTACCTCTATTTGATCCCTGTCTCCCCTTTCTAGGTTTGTTTATGGCCAGGGCTGTACAACAACTGTGAGACCCCCTGCAAGATATTTGGTGGGGCCCACCTCTCAACCAATAAATGTAAAATAACCACCTCGCATATTACATTTTTATTGCATAAGTTTTGTATCAGTCCAGCTGAGCATACATAGTTTGTCCATGCTGCCCCCGCGGCTGGCACCATGATCAAAGAACTGAACATTGTAATTTGTTCCTGCTCCTGCTGGAACATGAGCACCAAATTAGATGTTTTGAGTAATGGACCCTATTGCTTCTTTGTTCTGTACTCTTCCCCAAATACGTGAAACTGGAGTTGGAATCTTCTGACACCACTGCTGACAGACTGAATTTCAAATGGATAAGCAATATCAAGAGAAACTTGAGATTTTGTATATTAGAAAATGTTTTCTTAATGCTGACCTCTGGGCAGTGGGCCCCTCAACATTGTGGGCCCTACTGCAACCACAGCTCTTGCACCCCGGCTACTGCCCTGTTTATGGTATTGGAATTTGGTCACAGGGGACTGGCTTCTCGTGAAGCTGACACCATGTCCCATTTGTGCACCAGCTAGGACTTGCTGGGCCCAATTTGTATTTACATACACCTTGTTCCCTTACTGTCGTCCCTCTGTTTTTTAGAGTGTTTACTCCCTGGACTACAAAACTGTTTCCTTATGTGCCCCCCATCGCACCAATAGAGGTGCTCCAGCCAGTGACATCATCAGCTGCAATAGGTCATGGCTCTTGATGCTTGGATCCCTATTTTGTAAGTTGGGACTTCAATGGGGACTGAGGGCATTGAAGAAATGCTATATTTTCATTGAAATAAGTAGTGATTGGTATCAGGAATCACTGATGGAGTGCAGCCCATCATGTCACAGGTTGGGACACCTATAATTGGCATGAAAGGGAGACTACATACAAAGCTGCTCTCGAAGTCCAGTAAGACAAGCTGGCGCTTGCTGTAACTGGTCCAGCACAGATAGATTGGACACCATAGAGTGATCACTTGGGGCCAGACGGGTGAGGGAGACAACCATGCACACCAAGGAGTGATTGGTTGAGGCTGGGGAGAGGGATTGGAATACCACAGGACATCATGGAGCAATTGATTGGGGCCAGTGAGGGATATACCCCTGGACAACAATGAGGAATCAGTTGGAGCTGGAGAGGGAAGGGGGGCTGCTGGACACCAGGGAGCGATCAGTTGGGGCTGGGTAGATGGAGGGGTACTGCTGGACACCAGGACTCAGTTTTTTGGGTTGGAGAAAGGAAGAAGTGCCACTAGACACTAACATAGAAACGTAGAAAAAGATAGCAGGAGACCAAGGGTCCATCAAGTCTGCCCAGTGGGTTCTGAGACCTCTAACGGTCACGGGTCCTAGCCCCCCCCCCATGCTGGGTTTTATACTCCTTCCAGCTCCCGTGGAGTCTTAGGTAGCCCTTGCTCTGTCCCACCCATGTTTGAACACTGCCATGGACCTAGCTCCTACCATCTCAGCAGGCCACTAGTTCCATGATTCCACACCACCCTTTCTGAAAAGTAGTGTTTCCTTAACTCCCTGTTGAAGTGACCAGCTCTCAATTTTCATTCGTGCCGCCTTGTGTTTGGGTCTGATATCCTGTTGAAGAGTTCTGGGTGGGGTACCTTGTTTGTTCCCCTCATGAATCTGAACATTCAGTCCCACCCCAGTTTCCAGTGAGTACATGTCTAGTGCCTTCAAGCGATCCACATACAAGAGCTCGTGGAGCCCATGTATCATCTTTGTCACCCTTCTGTGTACGTCCTCTAGTCTGTCCCTGTCCCTATCTTTCTTAGGTGAGGCCTCCAAAACTGGACACAGTATTCCAGGTGGAGCCTCACCAGCGACTAGTGGAGAGGGAGGGAGGATCACCTCCCTGTTCCTACTGTCAAAGCCTCTCTCTGTATATCCCAACATTTTGTTGACTTTGCTATAGTGTCTGCTGCATTGGCTGGATTGCTTAAGGGTGTCCGAGATGATGATTCCTAGGTCCCTTTCTTCGTGTGAGGTATAGAACTGGACACCATCAAGCCAGTATTCTGTCACGGGGTTATCCTTACCCAGGTGTATCACCTTGCACTTCTTTGTGTTGAACTTCAGCTGCCAGATGGTGGACCATCATTTGAGCCTCTGCAGGTCCTCTTGAAGGTCCCTAACCGCCTCTGCGCTGTCCACCGTACTGCCAAGCTAGGTGTCATCTGCGAAGAGGGCAAACTTACCCTGGATGCCTTCACCAATGTCGCTAATGAATATATTATTTTATTTATTTATTTATTGTAGTTAGTTTTTGTTAACGGGTAGTTCACCAACTAGCCATATCATGACTATTTTCAGGCATGACCCATGAAGTACAACACAGAAAAGCATACAACATTCAAAAGTACATAACATAACGGGTACATTATATGAGAAGCAATGAGTAGGAATAAAAAATAGGGACAAACAGGTCATAGCAGGTATATTCGGTAAGAAGCAATAGGCAGTAATAAAAAATAAAAACACGGACATACAGGGCATTGCAGGAGATAGGTGACTTAATAAAGATAACCTGGGCAATATGAAATGATAGTGAAAAGAAATGGGCACAGGGCAGCCGTAAACAAGGCCCCAGGAAAGTGAACATCGACAGAGACACTAAAGATTAGTGTCAAAGACAGGGAACATGTATAAGTAGTAAGGGAGCTATAGGTAAAGAAGAAGCAAGTCATGGAGAGATTGAAACTAGGAGACAATCCAAGGAAGAAATGCAGCATGAATTTGGCAAAAAGAAAAAAGACAGGGTAATACAGAAGAGAAGGGTAGGTTCACTGGGATAGGAGGGAGGGAATAGGACTGGGCCTAAGACTGAACCCTGGGGTACACCACTAGTGACCTCTCTCTCTCCTGACCTCATCCTATTAACTGTCACTCTCTGTTTCCTGCCCTTTAGCCAGTTACCTACCTAACTATACTCTGGGCCAAGTCTAGATGCTCCATCTTTTTCAACAGGCACCTGTGCACCATGGAATCGAAGGCATTGCTAAAGTCGAAGTATAAGAGATCCACTGGGTGGCCCTTGTCCAATTTCTTAGTCACGCAATCAAAGAATGAAATTAGGTTCTTCTGGCATGACCTGCCTGTTATGAACCCATACTGTCTGCCATCCTGAAGACTGTACTTCTTCAGGTACTCTACTAAGTTCTGCTTAAAGGTTTTTATACGTTCCCCCACTATCGAATTGAGGTTAACTGATGTGTAGTTGCCAACCTCCTCCCTCCCTTGTGGAGAGGCACCATATCTTCTCCAGTCACTGGGCATGACCCCTGACCATAGCAAACAGGTAATCCAAGGGGTTCACCAATTCTTCTACAAGCTCTCTCAGCATCCTTGGATGCAGCCCATCTGGCCCTGGCGCTATATCTGCCCTTAGTTAAACTAATGTTTCCCTGATTCTGTCGGCAGTAAAAATCGGTGACTCCGTTGGCTGGATCCCCAAATTGGCTGCTTTAATGCCACTTTCAGGCATTGGTCCATCATGCTTCTTCGTAAACACAACAGAAAAGGTTGTTCAGAACGGCAGCCTTTTCTTCATCCTCCTCAAGTAATGTGTCACCATGTAAGAGGTGAACTACCTCCCCCTTCCTCTTTTCCTGAATATAACGGAAAAATTGTTTGTTACCTTCTTTGATCCCTCGTACAGTCCTTAGTTCAGCTGTTGCCTTAGCAGGCTTACTGCCCTCCAGCAAAAGCAATCGGGCAGCTATAAAGCAAAAATTGGAGTCAAACAAAAAGTGTACTCCCTCAGAGCAGATGGCAGGACGGCTACACATCAGTGCTGTTTTGAAAATGAAGGTCGTGCATAGGATAGTTGTAGCGTAAAAACCTCTTTATTGCACATAGAACACTAGGCACAGCTAAGATGTGCCTCCCCTAAACGTAAGCGTTTTCCGCCAAACCTCCGCTTTCTCTGGCTGTTTTGTGGGAGAACACTTCTTAGCTAGTGCTAACATTCTAATGCAATAAAGAAATTTTCTCTAACTATTCTGCGAATCGACCTTCATTTAAAACCAACAGATGATGTAACGCCTCCTCCTCCAGGCTTCTTTGCTCTTTTGATTGAAATTGTCCCAATTACTGTCACTTCTATCCTTCTTATAATTGCGAAAGGTTACCCTTTTGGTCCTGATTGCATTTTTGACCTGATCCATTACCATATGGGTCTTTTATGCTTATTCCTTTTTGTCTCTGTCCTAATGCAACATTTTGTAGCCTCCAGTATGGCTAGTTTGATTTGCCCCCAGATGTCTTCCACCTCCATTGTTTCCTGGATCTTAGATGGCCTGTCCCTGACCAATCTTCTCAACTTCTCGAAGTTGGCTCCTCTGAAGCTCAAGACCTCCGCCCTGGATTGAGATCTTACATCCCATAGGGAGTGACCAGTTGGTGCAGGGGAGAAAGAGGGTGTAGCCTCCAGACATTAGGGAGCAGTTCATTGGGGATAGGGATAGGATACCACTGGTAACTAGGAAGCAGTTGATTGGAGCTGGAAAGAGGGAACAGGCACGGCTGAACACCAAGGAGTAAATGGTTTGGATCGAGGAGAGGGAAGAGGCACCGCTGGACATCAGGGAGCAGTCTGTTTGGGCCGGGGAGAGGGTGTGGGTACTGTGGAACATGGGAACTTTTGGCCAACTTGGTACTACTTTTGCTACACACAGAGTTCCAAATTCAGTGAATAAATTCTTTTGTTAGGTTTGCTCTGGAGTTTTCTCTCCTGGCCTAGATTAGGTGCCTATTTAACCAGAATGCTACTTTGACAGAGCCTGAACATTAAAGGCTGCAGTGTCTGTCTGTGCAGTTTGCTGTTGCCAACTTATACAGTATAATCTAAACAGCTTGCTTTTGTGGTTCTCTGTACTGCATGATCCAGCCATTGTATATACTGTAGTTTGGTGAATTTACGCATTGTTACTTGCTCCCCACTCCTGGTTGCACCGAGCTATGGACCTTGCCTCACTGTGCCTTACCACATTGCCACATTTTAAATACATCCATTTTCTTGGTTTTGCCCAGGGAGGCTCACAACTGCTTTTTTGTTCTTTTATTACAGGCAGGAAAGTTGCTTGCCAGCAAAAACATGCTATGCTAGCCATCAAACTGGTTTTCCCTGAAGCCCCAGAACATTTTTTTTCTTCTGGTTATTGTTCGTTTTACCCTAGCCCAGTTGTTTGCTAATACAGTAGTCAGTCACTTGTGTGTGTGTGTTTTTTTTTTGTTTTGTTACAGTCTCTGCACTAAGCACTCTTACCACAGTTTTGCCTTTTTCCATTAGTGTATTTAGTAAGCTAAGGAACAATGGCAAATGCATTAACAAACATACTGTATTTATTATGTTCTTTATTTCCTTTAAAAACTATTTGTTAAATTTTGTTTATTAGCAATTTATACATAAATCACATTTAACAAAAAGCCACTTTATGACTAGGAACTAGACTCTCATTTCATAGCCTTTCTATCCGAGTTATTGAGAAGTTACTTAGTGAGCAGTATCAAGTATGTATAGCCATTTTAAGCAAAACATCCTGTATTCATGGATTATCTTGACTACTGTAATTTTTTTTCAGTATAAAGGTTCATGTATTGTTCAATGTCATTCAGCCAGTTTTCATTTTTTTGCATGTAGGCTGTTTCACTCTACTTGTGGTGTTTCATAGTTTCAAAGTTTATACAAGTTCAAAGACCAAGACCAAGCAGAACTTGCCACCATTTGCCTAAACAGTGGTAAAAGTATTTTCTGTTACCCATGTAATTATCCAAACTTACTCATAACAATATTTATCGGTAGGGTGTTCCACATGGGTGCTGCCCTTTGCATAAATAATCTTTTCCACCCTACAGCTTTACAAACAGTGATTTCTGATTTGAAATTGTGTGTTCTTGTATTATTATGTGATGTTTGTCTTTCAAGGCAAATAGTATTCAACAGATATTCATTTTGGAAAGCTTTAAAAATACAGATTAGGTCACCTCTTAGAGATCTATATTCAAGTGAGTATAACTTGAGTGTCCTGTGCCTGTCCTCGTACTCTTTCTCACTCATATTTTCAGTAGTCCTAGTTGCTTTTCGTTGGACATTTTCCAGCATAGAGTGGCATCCAATTGAAGTTGGAGTGTAGAACAGTGAGCAGTATTCTAAATGAGGTCGAACAAGGCTTGTATATAATGGGAGCAGAACACTTGACTTCCTACCTTTTATGTGCTTATTGATTCATCCTAGGATGTGATAACATTTTTGTATTGTTTTATTCATATGTGCATCAAATTTTAAGTTATCTGTTATTATTACACCCAGGTCTTTTTCTTTAATAGTTACTATAAGTTGTATATTGTTCAAAACATGTGGAGCCATGGGATTATTTTTTTCCCATGTGCATCACCTTACACTTTACTTCATAAAAATTCATTTTGTTGTCAAGTGCCCAGGTACAAAGTTTGTTTTAATTGTCTTGTAGATCCACTGTTGACTCTGCATTGTTCACTATACATCCTAGTTTACAATTGTCTGCATACTGTATTTGTTAATCCAGATGCCTCCTATTGTTTGCATGCTAGAGACAAGTATGTTGAATAAAAATGGACCCAGCACAGAGCCCTGTGGCACTCCGCTGGTAACTGATGTCCAGTTAGACTCGAATCCTCTAATAATTACTCTCAGCTGTCTGTTTTCCAACCATGAGGCTACCCATTTTATTATTTTTGAATCCAGGTTTATTTTAACTAGGTGTTCTATAAGAATTTTATGTGAGACTGTGTCGAATGCCTTGGCATAGTCCAAAAAAAACCCCACATCCACTGGTATTCTACTCTTGAGTGCTTCACTTACCAGTTGAAACAAATTTATGAGGTTGGTTAGACAGGATCATCCAGGTATAAACCCATGCTGAGATATGTCGGCACTCCCTCTACTGTTAATGTGTTCTGAAATTATTACATAAGAGCCATTCTAATAATTTACAAATTATAGGCGAAGGCTGATGGGCCTGTAGTTGCATGCTAGTTGTTTATTGCCACTTTTAAAATAGGTGTGATATTTGCTATTCTCCATGATTCTAAAGTTTTCCCTTCTACAATGGATGTATTAAATAGAATTGCTAAGGGTCCTGAAAGTTCCTTATATAATGTTTTTAAAAATAATAGATTAATCAGCTTTAATCAAGCTAGTGGCTTCTAGTATATCTTGCTCAGAAAATAATATTGGTGAATCTTTGTGCGGATCTTGTCAAATATCAATATTATCTTTAGGTTTAAAACACTACCAAAGTATGCATTAAGTTCTTCGCCATCCCTGTTTCATCACTTATTACTTTATTATTAGCTTTCAGTGGACCTATTCCATTCTGATTACCTTTTAAGGAGCCAATGTAGTTGTAAAATTATTTCTTGTTATCTCTGTTTTTTCTACTAGCTGTGTTTGAGATTCTGTTTTGCCAAACACATACATTTTAGTGTTTTGGCCATTATTCTAAAAGTATTTAAGTCTGAAGCTTTATGGTGTTTTGCATCTATGATGGGCCCTGTTTTTATTAATAGAGCGCTAATATTCCTGTTCCACCATAGTGGAATTCTTTCTTTGTTTTGACTGTATTTCACTCACTCAGGTACCCATTTATTAATGTAGTATTCAATTTTATTTGTTCCCAGATTTGCTGTAAGCTGAGATTTTCCAGGTTTTTCTTCCAGTCCCAAAGTGACAGATCGGTTTTGATGCTTGTGTAATCCGCTTTTAAGTAATCTCTGATTTTACTTAGTCCCTTGATCTTATTTACATGTTTGTGTAATTTAAGTAGAACCATATTGTGATCACTATCACCCAGTGGTGGGAGTATAACTCGTGAAGAGGTAATGTCTTTATTGTTTGTGAAAAATAGATCTAAGATATTATTGTTTCTTGTGGGGTGTGACTAATTGTTCTAGACCATGTTGAAAGGTGGCCTCTAGAAATCTTTTGTCCGGTTGTCCTTTCGCTTCTGGAGTAGACAGCTTAATGTTGGTAGATTGAAATTGCCCATTAATATAAAGTTGTTTTTATCTCCATATTTTCTGTTTCTTCTAAGAAGAGTTGATTTACCTCCGGGCTGAGGTTAGGTGAAGCGGTAACATAGGCCTAAGGTCATATTGATGTTATCTGAAAGATTTTAGCCCATAATATTTCAGCACTTGATTCCTGCATGCATATTTGATAACTCTTGAGCTTATCTGTAATATATAGTGCCACACCTCCAACTTTTTTCCTTTCTGCTCTTTAACAGCCTAGTATAACCAGGTACTGTAAAACTGTAAAATAGTGCGTTTTATTAATTTCGCGCCCTCAGCGTCCCACACTGCATACTGTCAACTAAAGTTCGCGGGATGGGCATTCTAATTTTAAGTGGACTGGTGATCGGAGAACAATGTGTATAAGGAGGATCTCCAGTAATCATCCGAACAGCGCCTACGTGAAACTGCAGTCACTTTAAAAAAAAAACATTCAACGTGGTTTACCATTTACTACAGTTCTATTTTTAAGTAGACTGGGGATCGGAGAATACTATAAACATAGGGAGGCTCTCCAGTAATCATTTGAACTGGGCCAATGCAAGTGAGCTGCTAACCTCGGGTCATTCAGTTCACGTAAAGGTTTGATGCACACTTAAGAACTGCTTAGCATTAGTGTTCTGCTCAGTACATTCAGTTGGAAGGATGTCACTTTAATCTTGGCTTTTTACTGAATGATCGCTACGCTGATAACAGATCAGCATGTATTAAGAAGATTCATTGTTTTTTTATTAGTTTTTTATTTTTGCAGCCACAAATACTTCATAGCAACAGTATGTTCTATTCATTTGGAACCTTTTATTCGTGGGTGTGAGAATCACTGTGGTGGCGGCATAGCAGCTAGCGCTTATTGTGTATGGCAGCACAGTGCTGTGTTCTAGCTACCAGTATGTAGAACTAGGAACTACTTTATCCACAATCTGCTTTTGAAATGCTGTGTATTGTCTGTAATGCGATTTATGCTTTTACTATGCTTAATGTGCACTTATAAAATACGGATATTTTTAATCACATACAGTATATGTTGCTGTCAGTTATTGTTCGCTCTATTTCCAAAAACGCGAACATAGCGAGAATTTTTTTGCATTAATTATTACCTGTTCTACAGTATATTAGTGTTCCAGTCGTGATTCTGCATATATCAATTTCTTTTAAAGTAAGAGTGTATTGTAGTTCATCTATTTTGTTAGTCAAACTTCTAGCGTTTACTTACGTCTTTATTATCGAATACATCCTTCTTTAATTTATTTTGTTTCTCATTGTTATCTTTTGTGGGAACATTTTCCTTTCTGTTGATATTTAACTTGTTTTTGGATTTTGGTTTATTATTTGTAACTACTGGATTAGTATATACTGCAGTATCAGATTGTGTCATTATATAAGTCTGAATTATGCCCCCCCCCCCCGTACTAGTTTAAATGAGAGTCTATGTAACAGTTAAGTTGCTGTCCCAGGAGTTGGCTGCCTTGTTTACTTAGATGTAGTCCATCCTTACAAAACAGATGGTCTGAATTGGAGAATTCTTCCCAGCCGTGTTACATCAATGGCTTGTTGTTACCATTTGCCTAAACCAGTTGTTGTCTGCTTGATTTTACATTTTGCTGATGAGTAGCCCTAGGAATAGGTAGAATCTCAGATAGTGCGAATTCACAATCTAGGTCCATCAGTTTATTTACAAGATTAACAAATTTTTGTTTTATTGATTGTGTATGTTGTTGTAATACATTATTGGCACCTGCATGTATAATTACAAACTTTTTTTCATTCTTCTGTTTCAGGATGTTATTGGCCAGTACTGTAATATCAGATATTTTTCCCCCCTGAAGCAAGACAAAGTTCTGTTATGTTTATCTGGGTCACAAATTACACTATCCAATCTTTTTACAATTGAATCTCCCAGTACGTAAATCTGCTTTTTACTTTCTTGTGTTTCTGTAGTTTCCATATGATGTACTGTATTATTCTGTTCGTTTAAAACTTGCTGAGTTTCATTAGTATCCATTGTAACATTAGAAAATGTATAAGAGAAAGGCTACTTTCTGATTGGCTAATACCGCCATCTAGCTGGTCAGGTATTACTCGGTATTACTTGGTTTTTTAAAGTGGAAGAAGGCACTAGGCCCATCGAGACCACTTTCCCCACAATTGTGGGGGGTAATTTTTTAACTGCCCAACATTAATTTATCTAATTGAACCTTAAACTTTTCCCAAGATGTTTCTTCGACTATATACTGTGGCAAGGAATTCCACAGAGCTGCAGTTCTCACTGTGAAAAAGTATTTCCTTTTATTAGTAATTGCCTTTTGTACTTTGATTTGTCTGTTGTTACATCTTAATCCATATACCTTATTCATATATGTTAATCCGCTTAATTTCATCAAATGTTCATCACTCAAGATGTTAAAGAGCAACAACAAGTCCCCTCTATCACGTCTTGCTTGTAAATCATACAGACCCAGAGTTTTCACCCTGTCTTTGTATGGTAGGGATTTTATGTCTGGGATGAGTTTGGTCATTCTTCTCTGCAAACTCTCTATCATTTTCTTGTCCTTTTCTAAATATGGGGCCCAAAATGAAGCTGCAAAATCAGTATGTGGTCTAATATAAGCTTTATACAATTTTGTTATACAGTCTTTATTACGTGTTATAAATGATTTTTTATAGCATTGATAATGCAATTTCCTGTTTGAGTTACTTTAATACATTGGCTACTCCAATTAAATTTGTTGTTTACTATAACTCCCAAATCTTTCTTGTATTCCAGTCAGGATTTGTTTCCGCCTAGTGTATAATTAACACTTGGGTTCTTTTACCAGGTGCATCACCATGCGCGTGTCAGTGTTAAACCACATATTATTGTCATTTGCCCATTTTTCTATGATCATTAAATCTTTTTTTAATAAGTTAATATTTATTTCTGAATCCACCTCCGCTGATATTTTAGTGTCATCTGCAAATTTGCTGATTTGACTACTAACCCCCAATTGTAGGTCACCAATACATATTCCAAACAGGGTAGGACCCAAAACAGAGCCCTGGGGCTCTCCACTTGTAACAGGGATACTAGATGAAACTATATTCCCAATTCTCACACTCTGGCTTCTATCCTTTAACCATTCATCAACCCATTTAACAATATATCCATTGAATCCTAGCTTAATTAGTTTCATGACTAAGAGATTATGGGAAACTTTATCGAACGCTTTTTTAAAATCCAAGAACACAACATCCACTGGAATCCTCTGTCTAAGCTACTACTTATACCTTCATAAAAGTAAAGGTTAGTGGTACATGATCTTCCCCTACAAAATCCATGTTGTGTATTATCCTGTATACCCTTGGTTAATATTTCTTGATCAAACCTTACTTTCAATATCCTTTCCATAATTTTACACATCACCGAAGTAAGACTAATAGGTCTATAATTGTCTACCCTACTCTTATTACCCTTCTTGTATATTGGTATCACGGTAGCCTCCTTCCAATCCTGAGGGACCACTCCATACATATATGATTTATTAAAAATCATATATAATGGGTACAGAAGTACATCAGAGATTTGTTTGATAAAGTATGTATTTAAATTAGCTGGCCCTGAAGATGATGTTTCTTTTAAACATTTAAAAGGTATTTGTCAGTAGAGGCCGGAAAATAACGAGTCCCAGTCTCTGGCCACCTGATTACCTTAGAATGTAATTGGACTGACAGAATTTTCAATTTTAAGTAGCAGCCATTTTTTCTTTCTCGGCTAGTGAAAGATAGAGCTCGCCATACCATGGTGTAACAGAGAAAACAGTGGCCAGATGGCTCACAGTAAAAAATAAAAAAAATAAAATGGTAGGTCCTCACTGAGAAAAAGCAAACTGAACCTCGAGGGACATAGTTAGTCTGTTTCCAGCATAACTAACTGGATAAATAAATTCAAACGCCTGTGTCAACCCAGACATTGGCATAACATCTCATAGTCAAAAGCAATGTCAAACGGCGAGCTAGATGGCGATGGTATTGCAGACAGTCACTGAATTGGTGGGGACGTAAGCTGCTTTCTGTGCATTTACTATGGGTTCAGTGGCACAATTTAAACACATCGCTGGCAGCGCAGCTTTCAAAATGACAAAGTGTGCCTCCCTACAGCAACAGAACTCTCGTCCTGCTTACCCGTACTGCCTGCCTCACACTGACCCTGACAGTCTTCCTGTAGCAAACAACAATTCGACCCCACAACAGGAGCCTTTACGTATTTTAAAAAATGCAGACTACCTCCTATTTTTCTGCAGTTGCCACTCGATTTCTGTGTCCCCGATCGCGTATGAAACAACACTGCAGCACTCCAAGTCAGGGTTTTAAATAATTGTTTAGCAGTTTTTCCTTGGGACAATACTAGCTGTATAGAAATCATTTATATAGCTTTTCTAGGCGTGTTATGTTTGTTAAACACAGTGAGGCAAGTGCTATGCATTTTCACGATGTTTTAGAACTTTTATGAGCAAAACACTAATCAATTTTTAGAGCTAAATAAAACCCTGCAATTCCACAGCTCAGCCGCTTGCTCCTCTACAATCTACCAAGAAAATTAATTTACAATGGGGTTGCGAGAAGGAAAAACTCATGGATGGGGGGGATGTTTAAACTAACAATGTGCTGAGTACTACTAGTTTCAAAAAGTGACACTGCAAGAAATAAAAACGATCTCACAAACAGCAGCACCCTCTAGTGGCACTAAACCAGTAAGCCAGTAAAGGGACTATTTTACATAGCCTGATGTTTCTGTGCATTTTTACTAATATTTTACACTCTTTTTGTATTAACTTCTTAGTAAAAAAAAAAAATGTAAGCCCATATTCTAAAGCGCAATAATACCCTCCAGAATTGGTGACTATGGGCAATACTGGACTGCCAGGGGCTATAAGGCCCTCCTGCTTAAGACATCTGGCCTCATTACGCCCCCTGGTGGTCCGGTATTGCCCAGTACCACCCATCCTGTTGCACATGCTTGCTTGATTGGTCTGGGTGTTAGAGGTGGAGCTAGCATTATAAGATGTTCATTAGAAAACTGGGTAAATTACAGTTGCTTCAGTGTTGTTTAAAATTGGGTTTTGTGATACCATGTTTGTATTAGCTGATTGTTCAATTATTGGAGTGTTTACACATTCATCTTCTAAAGTCTCGTGTTAATGGATCAGATCTGTTCTGGACAGATATTGTGAACTGATCCACTTTTCTCCCCTTTTTCTAGGTATTTTTGAGCTCTGAACGTGGTACCATTGTTCTTCTGTATCCTTAGAAGCCTCTTCCTCTGTTTCTTTTTTTTTTATTGGATTGTCTGTTGAGCTAACTAGGGAATGGTTCTATGATGGAGTACTTATACTGATAGGAAGTGTTAACGCCTGGAGTCTAACTTGGTACCTGTCTGCCATTTCCTTTTGGCTTTGTTCTAGCTCAGTGAGTCTATTACTGAACTGGGATATAACATGAGACTTGTCATTGTTTTCATGACACTTAGTGCAAATATATTGACTCTCTAGTTGAATGCTAAAAGCAAAGGCGTACATGCAATAGGATGCACACTTTATACTAATGTGCCCATCTGGTGTTTCAATTCTGTCCTCCATAGTACAACTTTAGGACAGAAGCACTTAACTTCTTGTTCAAAGTTTAAAGCTAATGTCAAGAGACTGACAGCTGCCCTTTCCTACTTTGTTAGTCAAGCAGTTAGAGAGTAAAAACACAGGCCAGGAATTCTTATAGGCCTTACCTTCTTGCTTAACCACATCTGTCATCTAGCTCACCTTGGAAACACATACAACGCTGTGTCTCTGCGCGCTCTGCACGCTGCAACGCGGCACCCTGTCGGTGCTTGCCCTGCCTCAGCAGGGCTAAGTTAAATATTGTGTGTTGACCTGGAAGTCACTCTTGAGGGTCAGAGTATCCCTCGTAGTAAAATATTTGTTAAATGTAGCCCAAAACCATGCATGCATGCATGCATGGAAAAGGCACATAGAAATCACTCTTGTATGTTTTAGTATAAAATTAAAGTGTCCCATGCAGGTTTGTAGACCATGAGTATGCTCTGCAAACTACTGGCCTCTCTTCCTACTTCCTGTGACCAAGGAGGTAGGGCTCACACCAAATTACAGTTCTCAAACACAAAGTATTCACACAAAAAGTATATTTAAAAGTAAGTAAGAACTATCCCTGACAAGGGATACTCCTTCAGGAGTGATGTATTGACTGACAGCTTAAGGCTGTCAGGAGAATGCTATCTATAATGAAAGCTTAAGATATTTTGTCATTTAAAAAACAAAAAATTATGCTCATGCCCCCTTCGTGTCCAGTGCACCTCTCATAGGGACTCCTTGGTGGGGGCCAGCCTAGCCCCAAACTCGGTCCTCTGGCCCTGTCCTGCTTGGATCACCCCTGGGTGAGAGCAGGAGATCCAGCTGCCTACCCACTTACACTATATGTGTCAAGCCTCTGACTGACACTCCAGGACCGTACCGGGACCCCACCGGGGCCCGTCACCAGGTGCAGCTGCGGGGCCATTTTCCATTTCCTCCAGTTTCCCCTGAGGACGCCAGTGACCAGGGAGGTCCGAGGAGACATGCGCACACAGAGACATGATGCCGCTCCGGACTCCAGCCAACATCCTCCCCTCCCACGTGTCGCTCCTCACTGCATGCAGGTGGCGGGACTGCAGCAAGAGCGGCATCTCTCCCTCCCAGGAGGAGAAGAGAACCCTTTGGGTGCTCAGTCCTCCTCCCCCTGGTCGGCCCTCCAGCAACCCAGGCTCTTGCCCAAACCAGTGTCACTGGCATCACAAGCAGTCACTGCCCGATAATTTGTCATTTACAGTATGTCACTTGCAGAAACATATTTACTTTGACTGGGCTGCATCTTGTCTACCGTCATCTATACAAAAAAAAGGCCAGTATTTTGATTACTATCATGCTAATCACTCTCAGTGTTTCAGACTTTGTTCGTTTTTACGTTTGCTTGTGCAGATGCGCAAAGCAAACATATTGCCTGCTGCTCTAGCTGTGTACAGGCTGGGGAGGAGTGTGCTGTAAGCAGTCAGTGCAGCTGAGCCTGCAGGAGATGTCCGGGTCAACATCCAATCCTGACTAGGCTGCTGCTGATGTTGCTTCACTGGCTGACTGGCAGAAACTTCTCACATATGTAAGGATACAGCTGCATCTAGCATAGTGCTGCTGCATCCTTTTATATAGCCTCCCTCAGGCAGCAAATCAGCGTCCCCCTTCCTGCCTGACCCAGCTTTGTAGCACCAGTGGCGACTCCACCCAGCATATTCTCTCATTCCCACCCTCCAGTATAAGTTTAATAAATCCCTCCTGCTTTCTCCCTCTGCATGTTCTCCCACCCTCTGTCCCCAGCCCCAGATTAACTTTTAAAAACTCCTCCCGCTCCCTCCCTCCCTCTGCGTGTTCTCCCAGCCTCTGTTCCCAGTCCTAGTTAAACTTTTAAAACCTCCTCCTGTGTGTTCTCCCACCCTCTGTTTCTGGACACTCTGGTTTAACTTTTAAACCCCCCTCCAGTTCCCTTCCTTGGCATGTTCTCCCACCTCCACCCTTCGGTCTGGGCCCCCAATGAGTGATTAACAAACCTTTCTGCTCCATCCTTCTGCATGTTCTCCCACACCCCACTCTTCATTCCCTGCCATGTTGAATTTTAGAACCCCCCCCCACTTCCTCCGTGTTCTCCCACCCTCCATTCCTAGCCCCGGATTAACTTTTCAGATCCCTCCTGCTGCCTGCCTCTGCATGTTCTCCCTCTGTCCATTCCCAGTTCAGTTAACATGAAACAAATAAAACCATCCATCAACGTGTTTTTCTCACCACACCCCACCCCAGCCTCCCTCTCAGCATCGCCACCTCGTCCCTCACATACCTACCTGGTCCAGTGCTGCAGTGCTCCTCCACTGGCACATCCTGCTGCTACCGACACTGACCGCTGACTGAAAAACATGTGTCTGCAGTTGCTTGCAAATTACCTTTCAGATGTGATTTTAAAAGTTCACCTGTCTTGATCAAAAGGTAGGGTCATAAAAGACTGTCAAAATTTGGGGTCAGAATGTCAAAAACAACAAAGTTATAAAGAAAGGTTGAATTTTTTCACTGTTTACTCATGACTTCATGATTTTTATAGATTTTTGGTCCCAAATTTTTTATAGCCCTTGTTTTACCCCAGCTCATGAACATAGCGGATATCATTTTCAGATCCCACGAACATGTTTTGCCATTAGCTCTGCAAAATCACATTTTTGGACAAGATTTAAAAAATTCCAACTGTCTTGATCATAAGGTAGGGTCATAAAAAATAGTATGTTGAAAATGTGAGGCAAAATGTAAAAGAAAAGAAAAAGTTATGAAGATGATTATGTTTATTCTGTTCACAGATTGTTCAGCTCTTTATCCTTAGCCCATTGGAACCTCAAGTCCAAGAGATTGGAGGGGGAGGTCTGCCTGCAGCCTCAAGATACTGTTGTTCTGTTTTGTAACAGCATGCACGAGATATGTTCAGCATTGACAACTGTTTTTTTCTTCCTTTCACATTTGCTTGTAGATTTTCAGATCTTAACCCTTCAGGTTCATTTCGATATTTATCTGAGTGGTACGCTGACCCACTGGGTACATAAAGTAAGGTTCAAATAAAAAAAAATGAGCCATTCTAGGGATGTGGGTATGTTGTTCTTATCCACACTGTTTGGCATGTCCTTTCCCTTTAATTATCTTGCTGGAAGTCTTTAAGCTGGCTCCTCCTAAGTCCCACCCACCCAGGTGGTATATGCCTCAGCTTCACCCCTTAATGCCAGATTTTCCTTTCTGCTGGAAGATTCAGGTTCCCTCCTTATCGCCCCCACGTTGAGTAGGCCCTGGTGCTTAAATCTTTGGATTACTTACCAAAACTTAAACTTGTTAGAGTTTCACCAAGATCGCTTGATCATGACACGCTATGGAGGACAAGTCCCGCCAGGGTTGCTCTGTGCCCCACTGTGAGCAGAAGATGTTTCCACACTGACCCACATGCCATGTGCATCTATTGCCTGGGCCACGGTCATGATACCCAAGCTTGTGATTTTTGTCGCTTGTTCCAGCCGAATGTGTTGGATGATCGGCTCTCACGATTACAGCTCGGCAGACCGGAGAAATGGAACCCGCTAGTCAAATCTAAAGAGGCCCGTTGGGTGGTCTCCATGGCTGCACGGTCCGCTGTATAACTCAAGCAAATTAAGGCTTTCGAGGAGGAGGCGGCTTGGGCCACTGATCAGTCCTCTTCAGCATCGGTCTTCGGACCGCTAAGACTGGACTCCACCTTTACAGGCTCCTTCAAGGAGTTGTGCCAGTCTCTCCCGACCAAGGGAGGGGGCCCATCGGCTTCACACAGCTCCCGTTCCAGTAAAAAGGATTCCAAGGAGTCAAGAGAGAGAAGGAGATGTCTCGTCGATGTCGTTCTTGGGATAGAGAGTGGTCTTGTTCCCAGGAATCTCCAGTTTTGACTTGCTTCACGGTGCCCCCGTCAGGCCAGCCGTTTAAGATGCAGGATGATGACCTGGTCGAAATTATCGATCCTGTTTACCTGTTGTCGCTGGGTGAGGCAGACAATTCCTTGTTCAGGACTCTAGTCCTGACTGGACCTGCCAAGGAGGAGACTCAGCTTGCTGGGAACCTCTTCACGGTCCCTGACCCTGACCTGGAGGAGCAGCGAGTCTCCCCGGCTCCTTCTGAGTGCCCCCCGATGGTCAAGGTCTGGGTCTCTGTCAACTTCGACTTACAGATCGAGGAGAACTCACAAATGCCACCTAGGCGTTCCAGAGCGGCTGCCACTATTCATCCTTGTCCTCCTCGGATGAGGAGAGGCTTCAGCACAATTTGCGTCCAACGCTGTGTGAGGATCTTATGTGGCAACAGTTGGTGTTGGTCGGTCTGAAGTCAACCCAGGCTTCCATGCTGGCCATCACATGGTCTGTCGCCCTCTAGGCCGACGCCGACTCCTCCTCGGAGCCGGGCAACACCTTCCTCGCCCACGGAGCCTCCTGGCTTGGCCATAACTGGCATCTCCGCCCGATTATGGTGGAGCCACCCATCTAAGCATCCTCCTCCGGCTTCTATCAAGGAGTCTTGGCCTGCTAAGGACCTCCCGCACAGGCTGTTTGTCACCCTCACTCTTGACCATCTACGGCAGGTTGAAGGTGACTGAGGTGATCGCCAATCTATCCGAACTCTTGGAGTCCGAGACTCCTTTTGCACTCTCATCCATTCTACTGAGGTTTCACTTGGGGCGGGGCTCTCGATGGAGGAAGGTCCCATGTCCTTCATGGGCATTCTCCTGTCTCATCTCCGAATCCATGGGGATGGCTTTGGAGCCTATTTAGAAATGGGCTCGATATCCCCTGACAGACATTCTGGAAAAAGGGTATTCTCCAACAGAGGCCTACCTAGTGGCCAAAGGGATTGTTGGCCTGGCCCTGGAGCTTTGGCAGCAACCTGCCTCCTGCCCTGCGCCATCCACTCAGATGGCCCGAAAGTATGCGGTTCCCATCGACTCCCTTTCTGGGTTCACAGAGCACCCCTCGGCTGAGCGGTTGGTGACTGAATCTGTGTTTCGGCATTCAGGCCATTCAGGAGACACTGATAGACTTCAGGACAAAGAGTCCAAAAAACTGGACCACTCTGCCAAAAAAGGCTTACTGCCTCTTCACTTGGTCTCCATCAGGTGAGCTCAGCTGTCATCATGGCACACTTTTCGCATGCCCTCCTGGGCTCTTTTGATGAGATGCTTCCTCATCTCCCCACATATCTTCAGACTACAGTCAAGCAGGTCCAGGATCAGGGTCGGGCTGTGGCAAAATAGCAACTCCAGATGGCTCTGGACATTGGGGATTCCTGTGCCCCTTCAGTGGCGGCCACAGTAACCATGCACCGGAAGGCCTGGCTGAGGGTCTCAACCTTTACGGCAGACACCCAGCACAAACTAGCGGATGTTCCCTTCCTGGGCACTAATTTGTTCAGTCCAGGAGTTGTTGGTCACCTTCAATGCATCGAGAAGTCCAATGCCACTTTGGACTCTGTTGCTTCTGCTCAGAAGGAATCTCAGGGTTACAAAAAGCAGAAGCGTAAGCCCTTCCGGCCTTCTGCCCCTGCGGTGAAGCAGCCCCGGTACCAATCTGGGCAGCAGTAGCAGGCTCAATTTTGGTGCCCTTGGCCCAAGTCAGGGGCTTCGGCGGCCCATAAGCCCAGAAAGGTCCCGGCAGTCCCTCGGTTGGATCCTTCTCCTCCAAGCCTACACAGTGATGGGATGGGGTTGCCACCCCCATGCCCATCACACCCACTCTGGGTACTCCCATGGGGGGTTGGCTTCACCACTTCCTTTCCGCCTTGTCTGCTGTCACAATGGACAGGTGGGTCTTGGAAGTGGTCGGCCAGGGGCTGGAATTCGAGCAGTACCCACCAAACCAAGCTTCACGGGAGTAGAAGGTATCCATGCACACTCAGTCGGCTCTCTGAGACGACATCACCCAGCTCCTCCACAAGGAGGTAGTGGTCAGAGTTGCGGATCCCCCTGTCAACCCAGGGTTCATTTCCAGATACTTCCCGGTCCCGAAATGGATGGGGGGGTGGGCTGCTGGCGCCCCATTCTAGATCTGCACGACCTGAACCAGTTTCTCAGGTCTCACACCTTCAGGATGGTAACTCTGTCTCAGATCATACCATCTCTTGAGTGGAACATGGGGTTTTGCTCCCTGGATCTGCACGTCCCGATCCATCCGTCACACTGCAGGTTCCTCCTCTTCAGGGCAGAGGGAACCCTACATGAGTTCCAAGCTATGTCATCGGCCCCCAGGATCTTCACCAAATGCATTGCAGTGGTGGCAGTCCATCTTTGGTGTTGAGGGGTCAGAGTGTACCCCTATCTGGACGATTGGCTTATAGCAAGTCCCTCCAGACTGGAGGTGAAGAGGTGTAGGGATCTGGCCCTCCAGACCTGCATCAACCTTGGCCTCCTGATCAACGAGGCCAGGTCGGAACTTGTGCCTTCATAGGTGATCTGCTTCATCGGGGCAGAGCTCGACTCTTCAACCAGAGCCAGGCTCCCATGGACAGGGTGGAGGTTCTCTCCCCTCCTTTGTCTGATCATTTCTGGTTGGGCACTTGCACCCCTGCCGGGACTTCCTGCAACTTCTGGGTTACATGACGTCCTGCACCGCTGTGGTCCGATGGGCCTGGTGGCATATGCACCCTTCCAGTGGGAGCTGGCCAGCCAGTGGACTCCAACAACCTGGTAATTTCGACAACTGATCCTGTGACCCAGAAGATGTGGGACGTACTCAATGGTGGACCATCCTAGAGCATCTTCAGAAAGGGATCCTGTTTGTCAGCCCCGAGCTGATGGTCATCTTGATGACCGACGCCTCTGTCATGGGCTGGGGTGCCATGCCCACATGGGGACCACAGAGTGCACGGGCTCTGGACCCCAGAGGAATCCCGATGCCACATCAACCTGCTGGAGCTATGAGCAGTTCAGCTAACGCTGACTGCATTCGCTCCATTCCTTCAGGGTCAAGTGGTTCAGGTCTAGATGGACAACACCACGACCATGTACTTTCTCAACAAACAGGGCATCATGCACTCCTGGCCTCTGTGCAGGGAAGCTCTCTGCATTTGGACCCTCGTGAGCCAACTGGAGGAGATCTCCTAGCCATCCATGTGGCAGCAGCCTTAAATCAGCAGGGGGATGCCCTCAGCCTTGTTGGTGAGGTGTCCCACAGGTGGTCTCTCCATCCAGAGGTAGTATGCAGCTTGTTCTCCCAGTGGGACACCCTCAGGTGGACCTGTTTGCCTCAGGGAGAACACAAAGTTGAAGTTGTTTGTGCCCCCACAGCAGGGCTCACTGCAGGGGATGCCTTTGAGGCCGTGGAACTCAGGCCTCTTTTATGCCTTCCCTCCACTTCCCTTGATCCACAAGGTGCTGCTCAAGGTCAGGAGGGACAAGGCACAGGTGATCCTAATGGCTCCAGACTGGCCCTGCCAGTTTAGGTACCCCAATCTCCTCAGCCTCAGACTCCCAAGGCATCTTCCAGCATGCCCAGACCTGCTCTCAGTGAATCAGGGGAAGGTCCTCCACCTGGACCTTCAGTCTCTGCACCTGACAGCCTGGTTCCTGAGCGGCTAGAGTTCCAGGCTTTGGGTTTCTCAGAAGATGTACTCAGTGTGATTGAGGCATCTAGGAATCAACCAGGAAGTGCTATGCCTTCAAGTGGAAGAGATTCTCCATTTGGTGTCGGGGCAAGGGGCTGGACCATTTGTCCTCTCCAGTGGCTAGCATTCTCAACTATCTTCGGTCTCTCTCCAAAGGGGTTCTTCAGTCTACGACCCCTAAGGTGCACTTGGCAGCTATCTCTGCTTACCGGGTGTAGGCTGGTCAGCAGGCAGTGGCTCAGGAGAAGGTGATTTGGCATTTCTTCAAAGGTCTTGACCATATTTCCCCTCTGATGCATGAACCACCAACACTGTGGGCTCTACTGCTGGTACTGGCAAAGCTCATGAGCAAGCCATTCGAACAGATGCACAGGAGGGAGATGTCACACCTGTCATGGAAGACCACCTTCCCTGGTGGCTGTCCCGTCAGCCAGAAGGATTGGGAGCTTCAGGTGCTCTCTGTTGAGTTTTCTCACAACGGAAGTTCATTCCGAAGGTTGTGTCGGAGTTTCACCTGAACCAGGTGATGACTCTGCTGGTGTATTGACCTCAGAGGCCAAATACAAGCACCATACTTTGGACCTGAGAAGGCGTTCTCTTATTATAAAGAGCGCACAGCTGGAGTTCGGGAAAGGTTCACCAGCTGTTTGTCACCTATGCTGAAGCTGCACCTGATAAACCTGCAGCCAAGTGGATGATTGGCAGATGGATTACATCATGCATTGATCTCTGCTATAGGTTGGTGGGCAGGAGCCTCCGTAGGGCTAAGGGCTCATTCCACCTGCCATACTGCTGCATTGGTGGCTGATTCTAGGGACGTTGTTATCCAGGAAATCTGTAAGGCTGCTACCTGGAAGTCAGCACACACCTTCATTTCCCATTACTGTGTTGACCTAGAGTCATGCTGGGATGCTGGTTTTGGGGCCTCAGTTCTCTAATCTCTGTTCCCTAAGTAGGGGTGTGCACCTTGCCTCCCTTCCAGAGAACTGCTAAGAGTCACTCAAACAGTGTGGATAAGAACAAAATATCCACATCCCAGAAACACAGGTTACTCACCTGTAACAGTAGATCTAGGAGTGGTATGTGTTTTTCATCCACACGGACCCACCCAACCTCTCCGGCTTCAACGCACAACCTCTGCTTCCAGCGGGCAAGATCTGGCATCAAGGGGCGGAGCTGAGGCATATACCACCCAAATGGGTGGGAGGAGCCAGCTTGAAGTCTTCTGGCAAGATAACTAAAGGGAAAGGACATGCCAAACTGTGTGGATGAACAACATATACCACTCCTAGAACTACTGTTACAGGTGAGTAAACTGTGTTTATTGTTCATCCGAGCCCAGACCCATAAAACAACAGTTTAAAACCATTATGACAGTGAGCAGGTTGCCCTCAGACAGAAGAAAATGTTGTCAAAATTAAAACTTTTAAGCAGTTGTACCAGTCCCCACTCTGAAATGAACACTGCCCTTTCTATTACTGCTAGCTAGTTGGTGATAGTAAAAAAAGACTGTTATATGCCTAACACTTGACTGGCGCTCGTTGTCAGAAGCTTTATCATTAGCTTCTAATGTGATTGCATTCTTGTGACGGCCTCCAGCTGTCAGTCAACATGTCACTCCTTGTTTGACATCACAGGTAAGTCAACCGGAGCAGACTTACAAAAAGAAAAAACAGCTAAATGGCATTGGACAAACATATGGAACAAAATAGGTCTTGTGTGATTAAAATGGCTGTAAAGAAAGTAATAAAAATGGAACATTTGTTAATACATTTGCCATTATTAAGTCCAGAGCCAGTGCTGAGTCTGTCGTGTTTTCTTTCTTTGCAGAAAGTCATGTTATTTTTTTTTTCTGTGGACACCTGCCAACATAATAAAGTCTAATTGTCTCTTTCTTACCAGTTCAGACAGGCAACTGACAAGTTTATACCACCGACGAAAATATTCTTTCTTCTTTTAGAAACATAGAAACATAGAATTTGACGGCAGATAAGGACCGCTTGGCCCACACAGTCTGCCCATTTCCCTGCCTACTGGATAAGCTGCAGATCCTAGTTAACCAGCAGCCTACTTCTTTCTACCCCACCCTAGAATTGCCTTATGACTGTCCCATGCATGCTTGAATTCCACCACTGTTTTTGACTCCACGACCTCCTCCGGAAGGCCGTTCCATGCATCCACAACCCTCTCTGTGAAAATACTTCCTTAAATTACCTCTGAGCTCTCTCTCTATCTTCAAATTGTGCCCCTTGTTCTTGCACACCTCTTTTTGAAAGATGCTACCTCTTGGACTTTTGTTGATTCCTTGAGGTGACTGAAAGTTTCTATCATGTCCCCCTCTCCCTCCTTTCCTCGAGGCTATACATATTAAGCTCCTTAAGTCTCTCTTCATATGTCTTCCGGTGCAGACCCTGCACCATTTTAGTTGCCCTCCTCTGGACAGCTTCCATCCTGTCTATGTCTTTGCGAAGACTGGGTCTCCAGAACTGCACACAGTACTCCAGATGGGGTCTGACCAGCTGTCTGTACAGAGGGATAATAACTTCCTGTTTTCTACTGGTGATGCCTCTCCCTATGCATCCCAGTATCCCCAGCCCTCCTTGCTGCCCTCTCACATTGCTTGCCCACCTTTAGGTCATCTGATATGACTACCCCAGGTCCCTTTCCATTTTTGTTGTTGTTAGTATCTCACCCCCCATTGTGTACTCTTCCCCTGGGTTTTTGTTTCCCAGGTGCATTACCTGCACTTCTTAGCATTGAATCTAAGCTGCCATACATTTGACCATTCCTCTAACCTTGCCAAGTCCCTTTTCATCCTTTCCACCCCACCTTGTGCATCAACTCTGTTGCAGATCTTTGTGTCATCTGCAAAGAGACATACTTTTCCTTCAGTCCCCTCTGCAATGTCGCTTATAAAGACATTGAAGAGGACAATCTAATACTGAACCCTGTGGTACCCACTAGTAACCCCCCTTTCTTCAGAGTGGACTCCATTTACTATTACTCTCTGTGTCCTATTCTCCAGCCAATTTTTTACAGGCTGTCATCTTGGGACCCACTCCCAGGCTAGCTAACCTTATATTAATCTTTGTGTGGGACTGTGTCAAATGCCTTGCTAAAGTCTAGGTAGGCCATGTCCACAGCCCTTCCCTGATCTACTACTTTGGTCACCCAGTCAAAGAAATCTATCAGATTTGTCTGGCATGACCTTCCTGCTGTGAATCCTTGCTGCCTTGGGTCCTGTGCCCCTCTGTGCCCCTCTTGTTACTTGTTTAAATTGTTAAAAATATTAAATTTTTTTCAAAATTACAATGGCATCTTATAAACAGAAATGAGACAGCAGTGAGGATTACTAGAAAACTTTCCTACTGATTCAGAGAGCACCAGCAAGCAGTGAATCATTGTTTTTGATGTGCCCACTTGCCTGGGCACTAGATCAGCAGCCTTCTTTCCTCCTCCTCTCCTCTTTGGCTTGGTCCTCCTCTAGATGCTTGTCTGCTGATGACAGGGTTGAGTCCAGTTCCTAAGGTGAGTCCTCACTGGTGCTGATTCTGTACTTGCAGGGCTTTTTGTGCCCTTGCTGAGAGAGAGGTGGCCTACCAAATTATGGTTAGAGCAGGAATCTGTGGGACAACATGCTGCGATTGGAGGAAACAATGGAGTGCTTGTATTTTATTAGTTTATTTTAAACAGGGGCTTTAAAAAGTTCTGAAAGTCACTGGAAACTTAAACTTGGAGGTACTAAAGTAGTGACTTTGATTACAAAGGTATGAGTCCTTTCTTTTCATTGTCACTTTGGAAGAGCACTTTCATTAACCAGTAGTGGTATCGTACTCTGGTTACCCTGGTGGTCACACTTGAGAACTGGATATTCCATACAGTTTCCATGCAAATAAACCTAGTAATTAACCTAGTAATGAAAACCAAAAAACGAAGCTGTCTAAATATTACATTTACAATGTTTTCTCCTGAAAGTAACTAACTTCAACCTAAGAAATGGAGAAATACTTGAGGTTGACTTGCACTTTACCAGCCCATTATATTCTCAGTGCAGTGCTGTCATCTAGTGGTGTGTGACTGTAATTGTCTCTGGGACAGAGTTTGTTTAAATGGACATTCTCGCACATGCGCAGGATCTTCCTCCTGGCCGCTAGTGTGCATGCGCGGGATTTGGGCACAAGATTAGAAAAGTAATTTGCGGTTCAACTAACTCTCGTTTTGATTGTCGTAGTCGCCAGGATCGTTTAAGCATGAGACGCTCTACTGGAATAAGTGTTTTTTGGCATGGGATTATTAAAATGTGAACCTCGGGGCAGCACTGCCCATAGACGTGAGTTAATGAGTGCGTTCTCTGTTCCGATCAGCTTCCGGTGGTGAGATAACTTAAAGTCGGACTGCCACTAATCAAAATAATCAATAATTTATGAAAATTGGTAAGCTACAAACAATTTGTTGTATGCACATGCACTGTACACTATGTTCCTTACAAGTATATGCCTGCAGACCAACAGATTTATTTTGCCCACCAAACGAGGGGCAAAGCTGACAGTGCCCATTTTAATAGGGATTTTCCCTTTTCTTGTAAAAACAAATTACTGTTGGCATTAGGTGCAGGCTAATCTCTTAACCCCACCCCCAAAAAGAAAAAGAAGTTTCAAGACATTCAGTTCTTCATGCTGTGTGCACTAAAAGAAGATGGCCCTACACAAAGTAATATGCAGTGCATAAGGCTAAGTATTAAGCATCCCATGGATGAACTAACAGCCCTCCCCTGCATGTTGCCATCCAGAGTCCCAACTGTGCTTGACCATGCACAGCTGCGCTGCTGGTTAGAGTTGGGGATGGGAATGGTCACGTCAGGAGCTGGGCTGGCAGAGCACGGCATGCACGTACATATTAATGACAGTCTAGTGTCATGTGGGGCTTAGGTTATGCCAGCCAGAGGGTTGTCATAACTGTTATACACTACCTTTACAGAAGAGGCTGTCGTGGACCCCAGGCCTTCTCCCTCCTATAGAGGTTTGGTGTGAAGGGGTCAGCTGCTGATGTCAAGTTTTTACTTCATATTACATAGACATCTATGCCTACGGGGGTACAGCAGTCTTCATGTGGATTACCGTATCCCATGATCCTCTGCTTTGGCAGAGCAAAGGATCCACTATGGAACTGGAACTTGCTTCCAAGTAGAAGACGGTGCTCTGATTGACTGCCTCCAGCCTGCTCCTTTTTTTCCACGCTGCTGTACGCAAAAGAAAAGGGGATAGTGAATGCTGGCCTGACACACTGCTGTGAAACTGGATGCACAGCTGTGCTGCTCACTACATGCTTTTCCTGGTGCCTACTGGGCAACATAGTGCATAGGCCCCTTAATCTTGAAATATGAAGGTTTGGGGCGTTTAGATGCCTCTGTTATCATTTTGTTTGCTTTTATTTGTTTATTTTTCATTTTATTTGTATTTGCCAACTACTAATTAAAAAAAAAAAAAAAGAATCCAGTGGAATTCTTGTATTACGATGTCAGAAAAGTTTTACTGGCAAGGCAGGCAGTGCATTTCAATGGGAAACTACAAATCCTTTTTCAGACTTTTAGAGAAATCACATTTTGTACCATCAACATGTTATATATTTAACAGAAGCATATGTATGTTTGATACAGTGTGATCTTTTGTTATAATTTAGCAGGTGGCATTTTCTTCATATCCAGATTTTACTTGGAAAGAAGAAAAGAGAAGCCAAATACAATTTTAAAAAATCTGCAGTCATACAGATGGATCACAGTAGTGCGGACATCTAATACGAAAATTGGGTTGCTGAAAGAAGGATCTAGTTCTTTTGAAAAAGATAGAAAACATATCTTTAGTTTCACATTGAAATACTGTTGGGCTCCTAAATAGCTGGCAGTTTCTGACATCACAGTACTACAATTCTGTTTAATTCTTTTTACTAGCAGTGTGAAAAGCAAAGATCAAAATCCACTTATTTCACTGCACTAACAAAATATTTTATTACAAAAGTAGAAAGTAATTGTTAACACATCAGAGTCCAATAAATAAAATAGTTGTCCATGTATTTGTAGTAAATACCTGCTCTTTAATCGTAGACATTTGCATGAAAATGTGCTCTTTGCTTCTTAGACTTCATCTGTTCCTTCTGTGTTCCTGTCAGGGGTCAGCTAAGTCACTTCTTGCCATGTTGGTCCGCTATCACAACAGACAAGTGGGTGCTAGAAGTTGTAGTCAGAATGCAGCCTCTGGACTTCAAGGCTCTCCTGCCTTAATAACTCCTCGCGAGTCTAGGGTGTCGCAGGATACGCTGTCTGCTCACTGGGAGGACATTGCTCAGCTTCTCGCAAAAGGAGCCATTGCCCATGTCCCAGATGCCCTGGCTAATCAGGTTTATGTGTCTAGGTACTTTGTGGTTCCGAAACGGATGGAGAGCTGGCACCCCATACTGGATCTGCATGATCTGGACCAGTTTATGTGGAGACACAAGTTCTGGATGATCACCCTGAATCAGATCATAGTGTTGTTAGAGCAGAACATGTGGGTGGGGGTTGGGGGTACAGTTCACTATCTACACATTGGCAGTTCTGCCAGAAGTCCTGATTTGTCAGACATCTTGAGGCTAAGCTCCTCCCACAAACCTAGCAATATATCCCCTGGCTCCACCCAGTGACATCAGGTATTGTCTTTCTGCTGGAAGAACAAGTAACCTCCTTCGCACTCCCACTAAGGAGTTAGTGTGTCATAGATGTGAACCCTCCATTTGAAGTTTTCAAAACTTGTAATTGGCCTTTCTCAGTCCATTCAGTTCTTTGGAATTGGTGAAGATGGAACACAAAAACCGGGATTTCAGGTTTGTGTTGGTGCCAGCAGAAAATGTTGGCCACTGACCCACATGACATGTACCTCTACTGTCTGGGAGGGCAGCACAATATGGCCAGGTGTGACCTCTCTTAATCGATACTCCCTAAATCCTTTGAAGATAGGAAACATCAACGTACCCTCAGATGGCTGTGTGGAGCAGGATCCAAAAGACCGTCCTAAGGGGCCGCAAGAAGACTTTGGTGGCTCCTGAGTCTGCTTTTCAGCTTGTGGCCCTTGAGGAGGAAGCAGCGGCTGCTGCAACCGGCACCTCCTTGGTCTTGGCACTGCTCTTGGCTGGGGCCAGCATCAGAGTTTAATTCACAAAGGGGTTCCTTGAAGTGTGCATGACCTGCCAGACCTTGGGGACAGCCCTGCCCTATGCAACAAAAAACACAAGCACTGCTGATGCAGGTCATAGCACTACGAGAGAGTGAGGTCCTTCTGATCCTTTGACTCCCCTGAGTGCTCAGCTCTGGTCGAGACCCTTTTGGTCGAGGGGAAAGTAAGGGGCTCCTCAGTATCCTGTCTGGCTTATTGACCTTGACTGCAGTTAATAAAGCCATGGAAATCTTCCTGAAGCCTGTAGACTGGCTGTTGGACAAGATCAAGGAGTCAGTCTCTCACACTCTAGTGCTTCCACTCCTCACTCAGGAGGACGTGGGCAGATCAGTGTCACCGATTGGTTCACCTTGGAAATGGCCTCCACTAGTGGTCGAGCCTTCTAAGCCTGTTCTGGTCAGTATGGGAAGGCATGTGGTTTACCAGAAGCAGCCGGCAGGCTCACCTCAATTAGTCAGCTGGTCAGCGGTCAAGCTGCTGTCACTCTCGATATCGCTCAACTGGGAGGCATTGCCATCAGTGCTCCTTGACCTCATCATCCTCAGATGAGGAGATGCACTGCTGCAAGATGCACTAGTGCTACAAGGAACACCTCTAGCAGTGGTGGACCATCGCATGGTGGGGTAGGGCTGTACCTCCTGGACCTTTTATCACCTGGCAACCACCAGTCATGCCCTCACCAGTCCTTGCAATGCAGGTGCTCCCCTCAACTGCTTCTCCACCACTTCAGGTAGGGAGCTGCCACCACTGCAGCTGAAGGTGGGTGCTTTGATCAAGCAGGCTGGTTTGTCTACATGCTTTCCATGCCGGTTGTCTGTTCATATCACCTTAGCAGAGGATACTCGAGTGATCCGTGATAAAAAACAGTCGAGGGCCGCTTTTGAGGAGTCCTTGGACGAATCTGATCTCGAGTCCGTGGCCTCCACTGGGACTCGTATCGGTCGAGGAACTGACCACTGAGCATAGCCCAGTGTCTTTTTTTGGGCTCTTATCCATTTAATCTCAGAGTCCATGTCTGTCCTGCTAGAGCCAGTCCAGAAAAGGACTGACTACCCTTTCACAGACATTTTGGACAGGAATGATTCCCCGGAGGTCGCCTTTCCCAAGGCTAAGGTCCTGGATCTTTGGCAGCATCCAGCATCCTGCCTGGTGCCATACACCCATATGGTCTGAAGGTACACGGTCCTCACTGTGTCCCTATCTAGGTTCTCGGATCACACTTCCATGGAAAGGTTGGTGCCTGATTCGGCCTTATGCAAATCTAGGGGGCCAAGGGGACATGGTGAAGCCTTCAGACATGGAGTCCAGAAAGACTGACCATGCTGCAAAAAAGGTTTACGCTGCAGCTTCCTTAAGTCTTCATCAAGCAAGCTTTGCCATCATGATGGCTAACTTCAGTCAGTCCCTGATGGGAGTCTTTGATACAGTCTTCCCTCTTCTGCCTGATGACCAGCAGTCAACGTTGAAAATTATCCAAGATCAAGGTCAGTCACCGGCTAAACATCAGCTCCAAGCGGCATTGGACACGAGCGACTCTTGTGCCCGTGCCATGACAGTCACTGTACCTGTGTGTCTCAGGGCCTGGCTGCATCTGTCCCTCTTCAAGGCAGCTACCCAGTGTAAGCTGGCCAGTGTCTCTTGCCTGGGCATCAAACTCTTTGACCCTGGGGTGGAAGGACATCTCATGCATATCAAGATGTCCAGTGTCACCCTTCACTCTGTGGCATCATCCCAGAAGGCCCAGAAGAAGAAGCCTGAGAAACAGGCATTTTTGTATAGGCCCTTTAAGCTACAACCTCCCTGACAGCTGTCTCAACAGGGGCACTACCAGGCCTGGCACCCGAAACCCAAGTTCAGTGGCAAGGACCGTAAGAAAAGTTGGGGCAATGGTGGCGCCCCTCTGGCCATAGCAGCCGGTGCCCCTGCAAAAACTGCACAGTGATGGGTTGAGGGTTGTCATCCTTCTGCCCATCCTGTCCCTGTCTGCCCTCTCTGTCAGGTGTTGGCTGCATCACTTCTTGCCACATTGGTCTGCTATCTCAATGGACAAGTAGATGTTAGAAGTGGTAGACTTTGAGGCGCTCCTGCCTTACTGATTCCACGCTCCTCAGGAGTCCAGGGTGTTGCAGGACCAGCTGCCTGCCCTTTGGGAGGACATCACTTAACTCCTCACAAAAGGAGCCATAACATATGTCGAGATGCACTGGCCAGTCAGGGCTGTGTGTCTAGGTACTTCCTGGTTCCAAAACAGATTGGGGGGGTGCGGCGGCGCTGGCACCCCATACTGGATCTGCACAGTCTGAACCAATTTATGCAGAAGCACTAGTTTTGGATGGTCACTCCGAACTGGATCTTTCCATTGCTGGAGCAAAACATTTAATTTTGCCCTCTGGGCTTCCAGGATGTATTTTTCCTGACCCCAACCCATCTCACTGCCAATACCTCTGGTTCAAAGTGGAAGGGGTCCTGTACCAGTTCCAGATCATGCCCATCCGCCTCTCCGCAGCGCCTAAGGCTTGGCCTGCTGATCAGACAAGACAAGTCTGAGCTGGTACCCTCACAGATGATCAAGTTCATCAGGGCAAAACTAGACTCCCTGCAGATCAAGGCCTGCCTTCCTGTAGACCGGGCACTGGATCTTACCTCCTTTGCCCAATTATTTCAGGTTGGGCTCTCATGCCTTGCCTGGGATTTCCTGGAGCTGCTGAGATACATGGCATCCTGCACCAGCATGGTCCATTCGGCTGGCTGGCAGATGCAGCACCTGCAGTGGGAGTTGGGCCAAAAGTGGTCCCAGCACCTAGGCCAACTGGACCAGCTACTCACAGTGACCCAGCTGATGCGGGACACCATCCAGTGGTGACTGGTCTCTGAACATCAGGAGAAAGAAATCCTATTTGGTCACCCAGAACCATCCATCACTCGTATGACATATGCATCTCATGGGGTGAGGAGCACACCTGGGAGACCACAGAGCCCACGGGTTCTGATCAACCAGAGAATCCTGTTACTACACAAACTAGTGTAGGTCTTATGGGCAGACTGGATTGGCCTAGCGGTCCTTATCTGCCGACGATTTCTATGTTTCTGTAAACCTGCTGGAGCTCTGTGCAGTGCGGCTTGCTCTGATGGAATTCGCTCCTCTAGTCAGGGGTCAGGTCGTGCAGGTCCAAATGGACAACACCATGACTATATTCTTCCTGAACAGACAGGGTGGAACACACTCCCTTTCTTTGTGTCAGGAGACCTTCTGCACTTGAACCCTTTTGCGCAGCCTAGGTGCAGATCTCCTTGTGATCCACATCACAGGAGAGGACAATCCACTGGCTGATACTCTCAGCTGGGTAGGAGAGTTTTTGCATGAGTGGTCCCTGAATCAGGAGGTGGTGAACCCCCTGTCTTCCTGTGGGGCACTTCTCTGGTGAATCTTTTTGCCTCTTGAGAGAACACCAAACTGAGGCTGTTCTGTGCCCATCCCCATAGTCCGGGACACTGTTGGGGGATGCCTTCAGCAGGCCCTGGATCCCAGGCCTTGTGTATGCCTGCCCTCCCTTCCCCTTGATCCACAATGTGATGGTCAAGACTTGGAAGGACATGGTGTGGATGATCCTGATAGCTGTAGACTGGCCAAGGCAGTTCTGGTACCCAGTTCTTCTCAGCTTCAGCAGCAGACCTCCATGGCAGCTGCCTCTCCACCCAGGTCTGCTGACCAGACAGCAGGGGAAGGTCCTGCACTTGAACCTTTGATCCCTGCACCTCTCTGTTTGGTTTCTGAGTGGCTAGAGTCCTTGGCCTTAGGTCTGTTGGAAACCATGCTTCATGTTGTAGAGGTCACCCAGAAAGAGTGGACTTGCAGATGCTATGCATTTAAATGGAAGAGGGTCTCCATTTGGTGCTAGGGGAAGGAACTTGATCTCCTTGCCTGCCCTGTGGTGAGCACCTTGGAATACTTCTGATCCTTCTCTCACCTGGAACTGTGAGCGATGACTTGTAAGGTTCACCTCTCAGCCATCTCTGCTTATTGGGCGTGGGCTGGTAAGCCGACAGTAGCCCAAGAGAAGGTGGTTGGGCACTTCTTCACAGGCCTGGATCACCTGTCCCCTCTGGTGTGTAAATCACGTCCACCATGGGACTTACTACTGGTGCTGGCTATGCTCATGAGCAAGACATTTAAGCCTATGCACAGGTGTGAGGTGTCTCACCTGTCATGGAAGATGGCTTTCTTGGTTGCCCTCACATCAGCCAGAAGGATCATCTTAATGGAGTCTCCTTAACTGGTCTTCCGCAAAGACAAGGTCATCCTTTGCCCCTACCCAAAGTTCCTCCCGAAAGTAGTATCAGAGTTCAGAGTTTCACCATAACCAGGTGATTAATTTACCAGTATATTTTACCAGCCCTTCTATGGAGGCCGACCGCCAGCTCCACACTTTGAACCTGCCATGGGCGCTCTCTTACATAAGGAGCGCATGACTGGAGTTCTGGCTGAGGTTTGACAGCTGTTTGTAATGTACGCTATAACCGTGCCTGCCAGACCAGTAGCAAGGCAGATGATTGGTGGTGGATCACATCATGCATTGATCTCAGTTATAGGTTGACTGTCAGGGAGCTTCCTGTAGGGCTTAGAGCTCATTCCATTACACATACTGCTGCCTCAGTGGCTGCTTCCAGGGACATTCCTATTCAGGAAATCTGCAGGGCTGCCACCTGGAAGTCAGTACACACCTTCATTTCCCATTACAGCATCTGCCTTGAGTTTCGTCAGGATGCTGCTTTTGGGACTTTGGTTATCCAGTCTTTGCTCACCAGATAGGGGTGTGCCTCTTACCCCAACATCCTGGAGAACTGCTAGGAGTCTGCCAGAGTGTGGCTCATGAACTTTATCCATGCTGCTAGAAAAATATAGGTACTCACCTGTAACCATAGTTCTAGGAGTGATATACAGTTCACAGCCACACAACCCACCTGTCCTCCCCTGGCAAGTGGCACCCGGCTCCCTACTTTTAGCATGCAAAGATCTGACATCACGGGGTGTAGTCAGGGGTATTCCACCTGGGTGGTGGGAGGGGTCTAGTTTCAAGATGTCCAGTGAATCAGCACTTCTAGCGGAACCACCAACATATGGATGTGAACTGTATACCATTCTTAGAACTATGGTTACTGGTGAGTAACCTATTTTTTTCTTGACATTGGCCACTTCAAGTTGCCATAAAGGCATGTTCTGAGAATGTAGTGTTACCCAAAGATTATTATACTCTGTTTCTAACATGAGCTACACTGGGTACTTGTCATAATGCAGTTATGTAACCCTCTGCATCATATTTACCATTTCTTGCCAAAACGATTGGACTCTCAGCAGATCAGTTGCAAATGCAAAAAAGACCCTTCCTGACATTAATGTTTTGGATACAACTCCAGTTTCTCTGCATCTGTTCTTTGAAGTCTCACAGATGTGAGAAGTATGCAGTATAGAAAATTGAATTGGATTTAAGTTGATTACTCTGATAGCAGATATTCAGTAATTTCATCGCTTGTGCAGTCTTTTTTGAGACTTTGAGCTCGACATCCTCTGCTCATCTGGCCCTCATCTGTACTGTTTCATCTGGGCTGCACTGGATAGCAGTTTGTAGAATCGGGAGAGAGGCTTACTGTATTAGGCCTCCCTTTACACTATAGTATTTCCACTAGTGGAGGCTGCATTGGAGTCTCAAGGGTGCTGTATAGGTGCTCCCACAAATAATGCCTTATCTGGCGGCAAGTAACAAAAAAATATATATATTATGAGTATTTAACTTGTTAGTTCTATTTTACCTGTATGAAGGATTGTAGATCATAAAGCTGCTCTACAGCACCCAAATCTTTGGTGCCTCAGTTCGCTATTACCTTATGTTTTGTTTACATTTCTTAGTGGGAGGTATCACAACCATTGAACTGAAGTTCATTTCCAGCAGTGTGCCATGAGCAGGCATACATAACATGAATAAGTAGTTCCTTCTTGGTGTGATTTACAGTACCCCAGATCTGTAAAGGCTTTAGGGGCTACCTGTGCCTGATGCTTGATGTATCTATGGGTCCATAGCAATGCCTTGGCTGTTGTGGCTATGAAGAGGTTGTGTAATTTCTTCACACATAGGGACAATAAGGTTAGGTTCAGCAGCTATGACAACATTTGGCATCTCAGGGTGTCTTTCTCCCACCGCCTCCTGGAAGGTGGGGAACCATCCAATTGGCTGGACTTTGGAAGAGGAGGAAGAGCTTCTTGCAGTGGTAGCAGAACTCACAGAGACCTGGTGGAATGGGGGCGTAAACTGGGATGCAGGGGTACAGCCTCTTAGGAGGGACAACGAGGGTAGGTGAGGTGTTGAAGTTACTTCAGATGTCAAGAAAGGCATTCAAGCAGGCAAGAAAGAAGAGCGACCAAGGATTGGAGCCCTAAAGAATATCTGTGGATGGAATTAAGATTCATGTACAGCAGAAAGAGAATACTGAGAGTATAATTACAGACAGCCAGGTGGCTGTACAGAAGAATGTGACTTGGAATTGGCAAACTAAATTAAGTGGGCAACAACTGTGGGTCTTTGGTTCTCTAGGAAGAGCAAAAGGAGAATAAGGGATAAGGTGGGGCCTTTAGTCATGGGCGGGTGCATTTAGTGAGGCAGGAGTAGACACACTGAATATGTAGTGTAGGTAATGTCTGGGTATACATCATCAGCATGCAACAGGCACCCCAACATGTATGTGTGTGAAGGAGGACTGTGCCAAAAGAGATGCCTGTAGAGATGTGTTGCAAGGTTACCTCAGCTGCACCTTGAAATTCTCTGTACTGAGAGGGGAGACCATACTGAATATTGTGAGACTAAGTATGATGAGACTGACAGGAGCACGCTGTGTTTATTTTTATCGACCCCTCCCCAGTCCCCCAGTCACTTAATTGCCTTCTTTCATTCAGATAAGTATTTTTCATGTTCTAGCGCCACTTGTGGAAAATAGTATTTATGTCTGTTGTTTTTATTATGTAATGATTCTGTACTGTGTATTTTGTATTGACTGATTTAATGTTTGTGCTGGTCTCATGTATTAATTGCTGCTTGTGAAAATGGGCAGTCATGCTCTCTAAGTTATCAAGTATATAAAATAAAAATGAATGAAATGAAAATGAAATTACTGGTCAGGCTCTCCGCTGGTTCAGGGGGGACTCAGTAATGCTCAGTCGATTTGTGGTTCATGCTCTTTGTCCATTTTCTGCAGGTACTTTGACTCTGTGGACATTTGCAAAATCCACTCAGACTGGCATGAGGTGCGAGTTCAGGGGGTTTTCCCCAACCGAGCGAATGGACCCATTACTGTGACAACACTGACTGTTCTGGAACGCACAGCACTGGAGTTCGTCCTTTTCCAGGAGGGCAGCAGGTAAGGGAGAGTGGTTGCAGGAATCAGTTTTGTATGTCAGTGTGCACAAATAATTTTGCAGGAAGCAAAGGCACCCCGTGTCGCATCTCTGCTGGCGTTGCAGCGTCAGTTCTACCCCAGTCTGCACTGTCATAGCACAAACACTGTTGCCCCATCCCTCAGTGACATGCAACTTGCAGTCTTGACTCATCTCTCACTGATGTAATGTAACAGTGATATGTGTGTTCTGTCTCTTGCTGTTGTAACTGCAGTACTTGTGCCCCATCTCTTAGTGGTGTAACAGTGATACTCATCCTGCTTCCTTCAGTGGTGTAGTGCTGGCATAGCAGCATATTTGTGCCTCTTTCCTTACTAGAGTGCTTGGGAGTGTTGGATACTAACTGAATGTTTGAAATGACCTCACTGCATGTTAAACCCCGCCACCACCCCCCCCCACCCCCACTGCTTTCCATGCATTCCTACCCAGGCGTCCTCCAAAGTCTGAAAACCAAACCACATGAGGCACAGTTGAACCTCTTCTTCATATGTCTGTAGCTGGCACTTAAACTGCATCTTTCATGGCCCAGTGGCAGTCATGGGCCCTAGGATAATGGTGACACTGGCATTAGAGGAGCTAGTAAGATGATGCCACTTTTGCCATGTGGAAGGTTATATTTCTAGCTCTATGGATTCAGTTTGTTATCCAGACTTGGACAGTAGGTCCTGAGCACGCTGAGTTACCAGAAAAGCTTTATAAAGCCTGACTTCTCCTACCCATCCAGTCATGTGTCCTCTTGCTCTGTCCCCCTTGCTTTCAGATAATTTTTCTTTTGGAACAGACTGGCCCCCTCCTTCACAGCTCATTTTTGTGAAGTGAGATTTACATAGTACCAGCTGTTTTTTTTTTTTTAAAAGAGTTTGAACTTTCTCTTTACTCATTACTCAGTTGACACTATGGACTTGAAGGGGGAACATGGCTTGCAAGTGTTTTACAAGCTCACCAAGTCAGTCACCAGTGGACATAAGGCTTGTTTGTTGTCTGGGCCTTACATCTTGAGTTATTTCTACTGGTGTCTTGCCATGCACTCTGTCAGTTGAGGATACCAGGGTACATGATATTTCGAAGGGATAGAGCGATTGGGAAAGGAAGTGGGGGTGGCACTGTATGTGAGGGAAGGACTGAAGTGTGTACAGGAGGAAGGGGAGGAGGGTAGTACAGAGTCACTATGGATGCAAATCCAGGATTCCAAGAATAGGACTCTCAAGATGGGAGTGGTGTACAGGCCACTCTCTCAGACAGAGGAGTTAGACAAGGAACTAGCGGGACAGATCAGAAGGCCCTGTGAGAAGGGTAGTGTGGTGATTGTGGGGGACTTCAACATGCCAGGAGTGGAGTGGAGTACCCCAACAACCAGGAACAGAAGAAAGCAGGTACTGCTGGATGCCTTCCAGGACAGCTTCCTGATGCAAATGGTCAGCAAACCAGCCAAGCTAGGGAATACCCTTGACCTCGTGTTGGCAAATGGGGAGTTTGTGAGGGAACTGTGGGTGGAAGAACCGTTGGTGGGGAGTGACCCACCACTCAGTATGGTTCACGTTGGATATGGGTAAGGAAGGAGTGGAATCTGGCACAAGGGTGCTGGACTTAAGAAGGGACGACTTCGGGAGGATGGGGAAGTGGTAAAAGGGTACCTGGCCAGAATTCAACTTAGTATGGGTACTAACCAAAGGTGGAAGCTCGTAAAGCTGGGGATAGTGAAGGCAACCAGAACCTGCAAGAAGGCTAGGGCAAGGAAACCTAGATGGGTGAGCAAGGAGGTCATGGAAAGGGCAAGGAGGAAAAGAGCTGCCTTTAGGAGGTACAAAAAAACAGGAAGGGGGAGGACAGAGAGGAGTACCTGAAGGAATCGAAGGAGGTGACAAGGGCAATAAGGGCAGCCAAGGCATCTACGGAGCTCAGGTTGGTGCAGGGCATTAAGAAGGGGGAGAAGGACTTCTTCAGGTACATCAGGGAGAAAAGGAGCTGTAAGGACCATATGGTAAGGATTAGGAAGGAGGGGGGTGGGTGGAAGCAGGGTGTGACAAGGCAGAAGCGCTAAACGGTTACTTCTGTTTAGTATTTACTAAGGAGAAGGGAAGGGGTGATACCAAAGGGGGGAGGAAGGGCAGAAACAGAGGGGAAGGGGGTAACAGATGGGGAAATCACAGACAGCAGGGTTCTGGAGGGTTTGAGGGCACTGAAGGTGGACAAGGCACCAGGCCTAGATGGCATCCTCCCCAGGTACTGAAGGAGCTGGCAGAGGTCTTGGTGGGACCTTTGGCAGACCTATTCAGTGCCTCACTACACTCAGGGTGTGTACCTCTGGATTGGAGGATACCTCATGTGGTGCCCCTCCACAAGAGTGGCCCCAAGGATGAACCAGGGAACTACAGACTGGCGAGCCTCACATCCATCGTGGGTAAGTGGATGGAGACCATCCTGAAGGAGAGGCTGGTGGCCCTCCTGGAGGCCAAAGGGCTACAGGACAGCAGACTACATGACTTCATAAGTGGCAGATCCTGCCAAACCAACTTGGTGGAGTTCTATGACTGGGTAACTAGGCAGTGGGACGGGGGCCATGCAGTGGATGTACCTTGACTTCAGTAAGGCATTTGACTCTGTGCCACATGGGAGGCTGGGAAGTAAGTTAGAAGGAATGGAATGGGTGCAAAGCTGGTGAGGTGGGTAAGGAACTGGCTTCAGGGAAGGCAGCAGAGGGTGGTGGTGGTGGCTGGGGAGCTCTCATCTCCAAAGGTAGTGACGAGCAGTGTTCCGCAGGGCTCGGTGCTGGGACCAGTGTTGTTTCGGATATTCACTGCAGACATATCATTGGGCTTCAAGAGCAAGACCAGTCTGTTTGCTGACGACACCAAGTTGGGAGCGATGTTGGATGACCTAGGGGGATGGCAGGGGTTGCAGGATGATCTGGCAAAGCTGGAAACCTGGTCGGACACCTGGTAACTGGGGTTCAATGCCAAAAAGTGCAAGGTGCTGCATTTTGGGGCAGAAAACCCAAAGAGGAGTTACCAGCTTGGGGGGGGGTGCAGCTAGCCGAGACAGAGAAGGATCTGGGGGTGCTCATTACAGGGTCAATGAACAACTCGGCACAATATAGGAAGGCGGCTACAAAGGCCAACAAAATGCTGGGTTGCATTGCAAGGAGTATATCCTTGGGGGCGGGATTCTGCCACTGTATAGCTCATTAGTTAGACCGCACCTGGAGTACTGCATGCAGTACTGGCGCCCGTATCTGAAGAGGGACATTAAGCAGTGTCAGTGGCTCAGTAGGTAGCACACTCGCCTCTGAGGCTGGGAGATCAGAGGGCTGTGGGTTCAGTTCCCACATCTGGCACTTGGGTTAATATCCTAGTACTGACACTGTAGTGCAGCATGAGAGGGGCGCTGCACTTCTGAGGTGCCGTCTTTCGGATGAGACGTTAAACCGAGGTCCCATCTGCCTGGATTGGTGGTAGTTCAGGTGGATGTTAAAGATCCCATGACACTTATCGAAAAGAGTAGGGGAATTTTTTTATTGAAACCATAACAAATTAAATACAATTCAGCATTACGTCATACAAAATCATGAAAGGGAAAAAATCAAGAGAATAAATAAGTATTAATTCATACAATACCCCTGAACATAAAAAACATTATAACCAACCCCCCACACTCCATAAGGGAATTGTTTATTGAAACCATACCAAAATATATACAATTCAGTATTACACAAAAATAAAAAGGAAAAAAAATACAAGCAGAAACATAAAAAATTATGTTTTACAAAACCCTAAACCAAAAGCCATTATAACCAATCCCCCTCTACTAAAAAATTGTGGGAATACTACTATGTAGGTATAGCAAAAAAAAAATTAAACAACATTAGAGCAAAAACCAGATATATAAATCAAAACTTATAACAAACAGAACCCTAAAAAAAGAGAAACAAAAAACGGAATTAAGTAATAAGTCATACACTAACCTGGCATCAAGAAAAAAGAAAAAAAAAGACCAGATTTCCAAACCCCCACTTTTCCCATACAACCAAATTTGAAAAAGTAAATAAGACCCCTTCCCTCTCCTTCCTCAAAGCCAATCAAAATATTTCCAAGAAGTCTCCCAGTCAGCTAAAGAGAGCATTAAAAACTCCCTACGTTTAAATGCTTGTAATGCAGTAAATATGATACAATAAAGTTCCCCTCCTGAAATCTCCATTTGTTGAAGTGCCAGTTTGCATCTTCCTATCCATATCCAATAGAGAAAATGTACCATAATCATACGTTAAGTACTATGTGGAATATGTTTTTGTAAAGCCGGAATAATGCCATAAAACAGTAATCTCTCATCCGGGGGAAAATCAATTTTCCAAGTTCCTAAATTAACAATCAAATCCCAAAAATGTTTAATATACAGACATTCAAAATATAGATGAGTCATAGTCTCAATACATTGTATACAAGTGTCTCTTGGACAATATCGATCCTGGAGCTGTTTATGCTTATGATTCCCTCTTACATTAACCTTACCATGAACTGCCAACCATACCGTATCCCACATTTTCTCCGGGATCCTAACATCCAGAATTAAAGTAGAAATTGAAAGTTGATCCCCCACTGAAAAATCTGCAGAAGGGTAATTCATAAAACATCCCTGGATAATATCTTCATACAGAATTCGCCTAGGGAATTTTAAAACTGAATCAAATGTTACCTTCCATTGTTTTACTTTATCAAAGACTCCAGCCCACTGGCTATCTAGTCGGGGGGATCATTTATTTTTATATAAAAAAACATTCATATCCCACTCCAGCATTACACCCTGTAATTTCGGTAATCTCCAAAGTACCCATAATTTCGATGAGGGTTTCGTTAAATAAAGCAAGTTATTATAGACAAAAATCGTGAAAAAAAATACCAACGGATTAAGCATATGAAGACCTCCTTCCTTAACAGATTTATAAAGCACATTGTGCTTAACGGGATTTAGACAACTACCCCAAATACAAGAAAAAAAACATGCCAGTAACTTTATTTCCAAAGACCTAGGTAAAGGAAAAATTGTACCAATAAACAAAAATAATGGTACTAAAAGGGATTTAATTAAATAAATTCTCTTTTTTTTTTCGACATTTTCCAAACATTTCATCAAGCTACCTTATCCATTCCTTTATTTAAAGCCCTCTTCCAATTATCTTCAGCCAAATTCTCCTGACCAAAATAAACCCCCAAAATCTTACTGGGTTGTTTAGCAATAGGTATACCTCTTATCTCTAAGATTGGATCGTCAAACCCTTGAATAGCCAAACAAATGGATTTCTGAGGGTTCAAACATGCTCCAATTACAGACCCTATGTTTTGGATTACATCATATGCCTTCAGAAGAGACGCATCATCTTGTGCTGACAGACAAATATCATCTTCGTAAGCAATAACTTTAATATTCTGTTCTAATTCAAAGCCCAAACTTTTAATTAAAGGTGATCTTTGTAAGATCCGAAGCAGTGGATCAATATAAAAGACATACAATAAAGGGCTTAATGGACACCCTTGGCGTACCCCTTTCAAAATTTTACAAGAATTACCAATATACCCGTTCTCATATGGTCTTACTAAGGCAAGAACATAACATAAACGAATCCATTGAATAAAGGTCTCAGGAATCCCTTAAGACTGTAAACATTGCCATAAAAATCGATGTGAAACATTATCAAAAGCTTTGGCCTGATCTAAACTAAACACAAAACCCCCTTCTAGGCCAGAAATTGTCGTTCTCCTCCCACTATCCATAATTTCTCGTAATAAGCATACCGCATCCGTAAGACTTCTACCTGGTATCCCACAAAACTGTGACAGATGTATCAAAAAATCTGTCACGGCCATTAATCTATTACCCAATAATTTGGCAAATATTTTGAAATCAACATTCAATAACGTAATTGGACGCCAATTTGCAATATCTGACCCCTGTCCTGACTTAAACTAAAAAATCAAAAGCCCCTCATACATCTGCATTGCTAAACACACATCCCTTAACATAAAATTATAAACAGCCAAAAGTTCTGCCGGCACATAATCCCACAGTAATTTAAATAATTCTCCAGGCAAACCATCAGAACCTGGGGAGATATTGGATTTTAAAGACATAATCACTTTTTGCATTTCTTCTGGAGAAAAAGGGGCTATTAACTTATCGGATTGTTTAACTGTTAGCTGTGGTAAATCAGCTGCCTGTAACACCAGAGACATAGCATAAGGATCCAGCGATACCGCCCCATACATCTTAGTAATAAAGGATTCCAAATATTCCATCACAGCCGTATTATCTGCAAGTAACTCTCCTTGTTCATTTGCCAAATTCACAAAACCTCTTTTCTCCCTCCTATTCTGACAGTCTATAAACGGATTTGTTTGATCCACTTTCCCCTGCGTCCCAAAAGACTGTTCCTACTGTAGGGACACCAATCTATTATACTGGAATAAGGACATTTCAGTACGAATCAAACTAATTTCATGACTATAATCCTGACTACTAACAGTTTGGGCCAATAATAAACGATACAATTGTCTCCGAAGCTCCAAATATTTAACATTTAATGATGCGGCCTGTGTTGTGGTTTTAAACTGAAAATATTGCGTCAAACAGTATTTTACATCATCCCACCACTGACTAAGCTCACCCTCATATAAGAATACAGTGGAATATTTGTCAGAAAGATTCAATCGTAAGTCACTTCTAACAGCATTTTCCAATAATAAGGATGCATTTAGTCTCCAAAACCTGGCCCAGACACTCTTGGGGGGAGGGATTGCAATGTGAATTCCTATCAACATGTGATCAGAAGTTTCAATAGGTAACGTACAAATAAAACAAATTCCAGCCATTGGCTTTACAAAGATATAATCTATTCTAGAGGATAAAGTTCCTCTATAATAAGTGGGCTTGACCTTATGACTTCCCTGTAGATGTGTATCTTGTAAACCGGCCTGTGAAACCATTTTAATCAAAAAGGTTTTATCGCAGTACTGTTTACTGCCAGAACGTGTCTGTTGAGAATTTACATTGAAATCACCCCCAAAGAAATGTTGCCTACTGGTATACAGAAAAGGCTGAACTTTTAACATTAAATCTGTCTGTTGAGCTTTAGATTGAGGGCCGTAAATGTTAATTAAACGACAAGAAAAGGACCCAATTTCTACATCTAACAAAAGTGCCCTACCTGGCTCTGTATCTACTAGCCGAAATACCCGAAGAGCACAATTCCTGAAAACAATACCCACGCCACAGCATAAATCAGGACCAATAGACCAATATGCAGGTCCCCAAACCCAGTCTTTTGTAGCCAGATGTAAATCCGGCAGAGTATGAAACCGAGTGTCCTGCAAAAAGATTATATCATACTGTAAATGTTGTAAAATAGAAAAGGTAGTAGCCCGTCTGATCGGAGATTTTAAACTATTGACATTTAAACTAGCCAATTTAAGATTCACAGGCTCAGGGTGGGTTCTTTTTTCAGGCAAACACTAGACCTTGTCCATCTAGAGGATAATACAGGTAGGTCTGATGGTGTCTCATTAACTTGGGTATTCTCCTGCACTCCTTGTGAGGGAAGAGGTTCCGAAGCCAAATCCATTGGTTGTTCTTCCTCAACTCTGTCACCCCAGGAGGAGAACACAGAAAAACGGTTCGAAAGGGGTAATGGGGACACTGGCCCCTGATTCAAACCAGTACCAAAGTCTCCATCTATAATTGCATCAGCAATCGAATTGGATTCCTCCAGATCTGAAGATGGACATAACTTAGTGTTCTTAGCAGTATCTTTAACAGAACACGAAACTAAAACCACATCATCATTAGGTTTAATTCCACGAGTCTGTTTCTGGCATTCAGTAGTCAATACAGTAACCCGGGGTGGGGGAGTAGAAAAGGATTCTGGCAGAGGTTGGAAACCTCAGAAACCCGCCGACCTTCCACCACTGCTGAGCTGGGGAAAGTAGCAACGCCATTAGGTCAAGAGAATAGAGGAACAGGCCTCGGTATACCCCTCAGGCTTCCACCTCCACCTCGTCCTCTACTTCGTCTCCTAGCAGGCTTAAAAAAATCAACACCGGCTTCCTCATTTCTAGCAAAAGAATGCCTAGCTCGGGAAAGCAAAACATCATGATCAGAGGCCTCCTCTGAGTTGCGAGCAGCCCAAGGACATTCCTGGAAAGCATGTTCGTCATCCCCACAAAGATTGCACACGGGGGAGGCTGAACACTTCATTGCTGTATGTCCCAATGCACCACATTGAAAACACCTCACAGTATCACAATCCGTATTTAGGTGTGATAATGAACCACACCGATAGCAACTCTTTGGCTGACCAGCATAGAAAAGAATTCCTCTGTCTCGACCCAGAAAAAAAGAGCTTGGGAGATGTTGAATACCATGTTCAGATTGGTTCAGCTGAACCCGGAAAGTCCACCCCCAGTCCAAAAACCATTCTCATTCATTATGGGACAAAGATGGTCAAATATAGTACATTGTTTTTCCAGCCAGAATATAATATCCGCCCCCTCATTCCTGAATAATAATGTAACTGTTTTAATGGTTGGCTTGGTAATGGGTATAGCTAGGAAATCCTTCCAGCCCTCTGTATCTTTTATCTCATAGTATAACTTCCAGAACCTGTCAAAGGAAGCCATAGTACAAAAGCTGACATCATACATATGATCGCCCGGGGCATGAATAAACGTATACACCTCAGAGGGTGTAAAACCCAGAGAATCCATTAATAGCGTTTTACCAACCCATAATCTGTCAGGCGTGATTGGGGCTAAACCTTTGTACCAAAGGCGTACCAAAAATCTCCTTTTAGCAGCTGTAATAGGTGTCTGAAATAGTCCTGCATAAGTCGTAGGACGTCTATTCCCCAAAGACAGTTCAGAATGAGATGTCCCTTCCAAGGCCTTACCTACAGACTCCTGCCCTATCCCCCCATCGCTCTGTTCTCCCAGCGTGATGCCGTCCCCACCTGAAACAGGTCCTAAAGCAGAAGCACTGCCCAGAGACTCCTCATGCACTACACCATTACCCGGATGCACGCAAGGCTCAGCGTCTGGCGCAGCAACCAAAATCCCCTCCGGCTGTAAACCTTGTTTCAAAGGAAGAATTCCGCCAGCACTATCAGCATCCCCAACAGTAGATTCCATCACAGGTATCGCAAATGTATCATTACTAGGAGTCGGGGAACCGGGGATAGGGATAGCAGGGTCAGGTAGCCAGCGACCATTAACAAACACTCAACCTGCCTGGTCAAGCGCTTTTCCTGACGTCCAATCTGATGGAGTACCCTCGAAAACCATATCCTGGGGTGCAGTCCCCTCATCCAAAGGATTGGGAGCAGTAACAAAGTCTAAGGGAGGTGTTGGTTCCAACCCCCCCCCCCCAGGCAAACGTTTACTTACGTCCTGTTGGGGGCTAGCCATCGATCGTTTCCGTTTTTTCCATTCTTCATCTAGCTGTGACTTTTCTTTTAGGAATACCTGTTCCACCGCTGACAACATCAGCAACAACTGTTGCTTTTTCTTAAGTAATTCTGCTCGTAGCAGCACTTCATCCTCGGTGATTTCCTCCTCTGCAGTATGTACCGAAGTTGGTATAACGAGGCCCGAATCCATACCTTCTGTAGGCATAGGAGAGAGATGCTCAGTCTCCCTCAGATCAGGCTCCCTACGTCCCGCAGCATGTCCTTCTCCCTCCGTGTCCAGCAGCAAACTGGGATCCTCCATCCCTGCAGACAGACAGACAGCACCACCTGCCTACAAAGTAGGGGAATTTCCCCGGTGTCCTGGCCAAATTTCCCTCATTCACTAAAAATACCACCAACAGCTTAATCTGGTTCAAGGTCAGTTGGTATTCATCTGTATCCCCTTCCCCCGGGTTGTGCCTGAAAATAGGCAGGATTTGTCTAGTGCACTTACCCGGTCAACAAAAACTAAATAAAAATAAAGTTACTGGAGGGGGTGCAGCGGAGGGCAGCAAAGATGATCAAGGGGCTGGGGGACTTACTATATGAGAGGAGGCTGAGGGAGTTGATCATGTACTCGCTGGAGGAGGGACAGGGGGATATGATTGAAACCTTCCCGTACATGAAAGGAATAAACAAGACAGGTACGGAGAAGCTGTTCAAAGTAGGGGGGGGGGGACACCCGGGGCCATGATATGAGACTGGAGGGAGGAAGGTTCAGGAGGGAGATGAGGAGACACTTTTTACGGAGAGGGTGGTAGCTATGTGGAATGCCTTACCGACTGAAGTGGTATCTAGTAGAACAGTGGACTGCTTCAAAAGGGGCTGGGACAGGGCAAGGGGAAGGGGAAGGGAGGGGCAGCTGCAGAATAAGGGATGCTAGCTGCACATTCGAGCAGACTTGATAGACCACTAGGCATTTGTCTGCTGGCAAATGTCATATGTTCGTAGGATCACTGGGTTAACATGCTTAAGGGGAGGCCAGTGTCAGACTAGGGCTGTCTGCAACAGTGGGCTTGACTGCCCAGCTCCAGGCCAAGCTCACGGCAGAGGCTGAGAAGCAAGGGGGCTTTGTCACCAGCTTTCCTGTTATAGACCTTCTGGAAGGCAGACCTCAGCTGGTAGCTGGAACAGCTGTTGCCATGGAGGAGACAGCAGTTCTTTTGGAGATTTGTGAAATCTCTCCAGTTAAACCTGTATTAGTCAGTGGTGCCTCATCCTCCATTGAAATATGTGGTCGACTGCAATGAAAACTATTCCAGACATCACTGACGTAAAAAGGGTCAACAGTGGTAAAGCAGTCAGAGCTGCTTGAGAAGCAGTTCCTGATCTAGACAGGAAACTTTGCCTTTTTATCAGTCTCCCACTAAGAGACTAAACTGCCAATGGATAAACTTGGCCAGTCAGTAGAGATTCTGTCAGGACAGGTTGACTACTCCACATTGATCAGGCCAATTTGTTTAGAGAGATCAATGATGGGACCCCCAATCAGGAAGGTGCCACTGATGAATAATGTCCCTTTGACATCACCACTGTCACTCCTTCTCTGCACTTGTACCACCCGCAATTGTCGTGGCAGGTGGATCAAGGCTAGTCACTGTTGGGCCAGCGGGATGCCCCACCCCACACATCAGGCCAGCAGTTGTCAGTTCTGCAGAAGCTGTTGGTTCATCTGATTCCTATCACTCAACTGGTCGGGCACTGGACTCGGTGGAACCCAAGCCTCGCAGATTGCACAAGCCACATAGGTCAAGATCACCAACCCGATCTTGCTCGCAATCCTGATCTTACTTGTGACATTGGCATTGCTACCATGGATGGTTGATGTGGTTCTCCTTGGGCTCCCTGGCCTAATTGTTGGGCTTTTGCTGCTAGCACTAACCCCACCGTTGAAAGGACCATGGATAACAATGATTATTATGCCTAACTCCAGGTTTGTCCTCAGGTGTCATTCATAGACCCTGTGGTTCTGTACTGGAGCCTTAACCACTCTAACCAGACCTGCATCTGGCACCTCTGAATCCACTGGCCCCATTGTCCCAGCTGGCTCCTCAGTTGATTCAGGTCAGTCCTCCACCAGACCCACCTCGTGTTGGGGCTCCTACTGAGGTGACTAGCAAGGTGATGGGACTCCCAAGCAGGATTCTGGCTGTTGTGGTAACCCACAGCAAGGGGTGGTCCACTGACCTTGGAGACATCCAGCCTCCATTTACCTGGACTCTGATTCTAACAGGTCCTTGGCTCTGGAGAGGTCCCTTGATCAAGATGCAGATAATCTCCGCTACAGTCAGGACGTCTGGGTAAGCAATTGTTTGTCTTTCTCATTTCTTCTGGACAATATGTCCTACATCTCAGACATGCTGTTGGAGGAAGTCCTGAAAAAGAGGTATATCCTCAGGTGGACATCCTGGAGAAGGCCCCAGGAGAAACCTTCCTCATGACCCTTGTGGTGAAGGGCCTTTGCTTCATATCTTAGTGCACCTGGCCTCATGTCCATTGCACCGACAGTGGGTAGACTGAAAGAATGTTGTCTCCTGGGAGGGGTACAGTGGATTCATTGAACACCCTTCCCTGCAAAGTCTTGTTTGCGGTGTGGTGTTCTACAAGGTCAAAATGCAGGTAGTGCCTGTCCTTCCTAAGAAACAGGTGAATTATCTACCCAGTCATAATTTATGTGCATATGCATGTCAGTTTCATACTGTCTGTCCCCAAATTTCAATGCATATGGGGAGCGTATTGAATTCACCCCTCAGTAACCATTTTAACCAGGACTGTTACCTGTTTGTCCATCTCCCTCCTTCCCCTGCCCTCGGTTGTCTTTCATTTTCCAAATTTTCCAGGTTTACAGCTATCATATTAAAGCAGTGGTCACTAATACAGACTAAATTCCTTAGACATGTCTTTGAGACAGCCACAGGCGTTGCCTTATGATACCGCTTCCCCCACAATAAGATTGACATGGCAGTGCAGAAGTGGAGCCGCCTTGGACTCCAGTTAGTTTTTCAACTGTTAGATTCAGACAGAATAGTTCCCTTTGTCATCCTACCGACTGCTTTCCAGTTGCCCTCAACAGACGACTGTCATTATTTGCAGGTGCGCTCTTATTTAAAGGACTTTGGTCCTGAAGTGGCATCTCTTCCAGAGAAGCCTCCTCCACTTTTATAACTCCTTATGAGTCATATCAAAGGAGAAAGGTGGTCACATCTTATCGTCAGCTCTACAGAGCCCTGCAGGACACAGTACTGTACCCAACACTACAGAGTCTGTTTTGCAGAAATGGAACTCTGAGTTGGGGACAGACCATGTGTTGGGAGACTGACTAAAATTTGTGTCCCCAGTTTACTGACTTACAGCAGCAGCCTTCTGGTGTGAGTTTTCATGGCAGTGTCATTCCATATCAGTCAGTGTCAGCGGCTCAGTAGGTTGCACAATTGCCTGTGCTGTTATTGAAACTTAGCACAACTTCAGCAACTTTCATCACGCTAATATGTTGACTTCAGTTTTTTTTTTTTTCCTTATTTGTGTCTTTTGTCTACAGGTGGCATTGTACTTGTGCATATTGTGAAAGTCATGACATCCCAATTGCAATGTAAGATTTCATTCTGATACTAGTTGTAAAATACTGATATCTCATACCATTGTCTGTGGCTCAGCAGGTTGCACTCTCGCCTCTGAGGCCAGAAGATTGAAAGGCTATGGATTCTAGACCCACACCAGGCACTTGGGGTAAAACCAAATACTGACACTGTAGTACAGCATGAGGGGGATGCTACACCTGAGATGCTGTCTTTCGGATGAGGCAGTAAACTGAGGTCCCGTCTGCTTGTTCTGGTGGTTGTTCAGGTGGACGTTAAAGATCCCATGGCACTTCTCAAAAAGATTAAAGGAATTTCCCCTGGTGTCCTGGCCAAATTTCCCATTCACTAAAAATACCACCAACAGCTTAATTTGGTTCAATTTCAGTTGATTACCATCTGTAACCCCCCCCCGGATGAGGCTGAAAACAGGCAGAATCGTATAGTCCTTCTTTTCCATTCAACAAAAACTAAATAAATACATATGTTTTTGTTCCCATAATTTAGTGGTTAAATAATGCGGGCTTTGAGAAACAGTGCTGCTAGAGGGACTGTTGGCAATGCCTGGCTAATCAGACACATGTTTTTTGGCAGTGTCCTACTCTCCAGCCCGTTTGACAGGCAGTCATTGCGGAACTGGAGGAAATTTTCACTTGTCCTGGAGGGGTGACTTCTTCCCTAATTTTGTTGGAAACTTACCCCCCTTAAAAAAAAAATAAGCAATTCTGTACAGGGACACATGCTTAAGCTTAATATTCTTATTAGCAGCAAAGAAAAAATAATTACATGCCTTTGGTGTACAGAAAAAAACAAATGCTCCTCACTGGCAGAATACCCTTCTACATATCTTTGAGTTGGATAAGTTAACATATACACTGAACAACATGGTTTCTTTGTTTGAGAAACAGTGGCGCTGCTGGGTTGTATTTCAGTTGGGCCATTATCCAGTCTTCGTCCCATGATCTAGGTCCCCACCAACCCATGTCCTCCCCATTTCCCCCATCTCTCCCTCTCCATTTATCTCCCTTCTCTTCCCTATAGTGCCCTTTCCTCTTGGGTATTCCTGTCCCTCTCTCCCTCTTCCCCTCTACATCATAAACCTCTAACTGGTGATGCAGGTTTGTAACAGTGCATTTTATCAGCTTCAGCAGGCTATAAAAATAGAAAGACTCTGACACAGGACTACGTCTATCCCATCTCTTTAGTACCTGTTGTTACTTCAGTTGTTTATGACAGTTATTGGCACTTTGATACAGTACAGTTCTTGTATGTTGGTTTGTAATTTTGTTTGGACTTGCCACTTGTGAAAACAGGCAGTAATGCTCATCAAATTATCAAGTATAAAAAAATAAAAATGAAATAATGGCAGTTGATGTGCACTTTTATGTCACATTGACAAAATGCATGCACTTTCTTTCTGTATAACTCTCTTTGGAAAAAAAAAAGCTAAAAACATTTTTGTTTTATAAAATACAAAAATGCAGGCAGACTCCCAAGTCCATGGAAACATGGAATCTGTTGGCAGAAAGAGACTGATGATCCATCGAGTCTGCCCATATTGTACATCCTCTCCCCTGGACCTAGTGTTCTGGGGCTTTGTTCCCCTGTCCCCCCCCACCACAACAACCCTCCCACCGATCCCCCCAGAGAGACTGTGAGTCCCCTTGCTCTTTTTCAGCTGTGTTTAGACCCATTTAAGGTTATCAGTCCCCACCATTCTGCTGACAGTCTGTTTCACAGTCCCAGTACCCTCATAGTGAAATAGACCTTCCTCACATCCCTCCTGAATTTACCCCAACTAACCTCCAGTCATGCCCTGTTGTTCCTGCTTCTCTATTACTGACACTCAAATCTTTTCTCATTTTGTTTATACTCCTCAGAAACGTATACGTCTCTATCATGTCCCCCCTTTCACATCTGGCCTCCAATGAGTACATGTTCAAGGTCACCAGCTGTTCCTCCTGAGGTCTACCTTGTTGGCCCTGGATCATTTTGGTGACCCTCCTCTGTACTGACTGCAGCCTGTCTGTGTCCTTTTTCAAGGTGAGGGGTTCAGGGATGGGCACAGTATTACAGGTGAGACTATCAGTTCACTCCTCTCACTATCAAACCCCCTCAAGTTACACCTCAGCATCCTAGATGTCTTACTGTGAATGCCTTATTACATTCACTGGTTTGCTTGAGGGAGTCACTGACAATGACACCCAGATCCTCCTCTGTTGTAGTGTCCAGCCTGACCCCTTCCATCCAGTACTTTGTGCATGGGTTCCTTTCCCTAAGTACAGCACCCGCACTTCTTGGCATTTAATATCAACTGCTAAATCTTTGACTACCTTTCCAGGGTCTCTAGGACCTTCTAAGGTTCCCTAACATCTTCTGTGCTCTTTACCCTGCCACATAACTTTGTATCATCAGCAGAGAGACCCATCTTGCTCTGGATATGCTCCCGTGTGTCACTAATGAACATATTGAATAGGACAGGTCCCAGGACAGATTCCTGCAACACATGACTTGTTAAATCCTTCTTGTTCCCAGATTTGGCCCCATTTACTACCACCCTCTGTTGCCCCCCCACCCCAACCACTTCCTCACCTACCTGACTAAATCCTTCTTTACTAAATCCTCCAGCTTTTTCTGCAGCCTCCTGTGTGGCACCAAATTGAAGGCTTTGCTAATGTCAAAGTAGATAAAATCCATCATCTGCCCATCATCTACTGCCTAGTGACCCAGTCTGAAAACAGTATCAGGTTGGTGTGGCACGACCTCCCTTATACAAACCCATGCTGCTTTTTTGTCCTTCAGCTTGTCATCTACAGAAAGTAGCCCACCAGACTTTCCTTAACTATTGCCTCCATTAGCATACCTACAATGGAGGAAAGACTAACTGGCCTGTAGTTGCCAAGTCCACCCAGTCCCTCCCCATGGAGTGGAGCTACCTCCGCAGGCCTGGCACTTTATCTGCCCTGAGGGCCTCCAGCCGTATTTTCACCCATTCAGGCATGATCACTACCCTCCTCATTTCTTCCTTCCTTCCTTCCCCCTCCCTGTAACTTCCTTGATCCAGCTGTCCGATAGAGGCACATTATTTTCAACTGCACATACTGATCAGAAGTAATTATTTAGGACATTGTCCTTCTGATCATCTTTTTCTAGCAGAGTGAACACCCAGCACAAGCTGGCTGATATCCCATTCCTGGGCATCGACCTTTATGGCCCTGGGGTGGAATGTCATCTCACTCAATAAAAAAGTCCAGTGCCATCTTGTGTTCTGTGTCTTCATCCCAGAAGGCCCTGAAACCATTCAGATCTAAAAAGAAGACCTTTCAATTTCAAGCCTTTCACCCCAGCAGCCTTAGCAGTAGCTCCAGCTTGAGCAATACCAGCGCTGATGTCTGAAATCTAAGTTTGTCACCCAGGGGCTGAAGGGGGGGGGGTGGAGGTGCCTCTGGGGCTCCATCTGCTGGAGCGTCTTCCAGGGCTGCAAAGTGACAGTTTGCAGGGTGCCATTCCCCTCCCACTTAGCCCCCATCTCAACTCCTGGTTGGGAGTCGGTTACTCCACTTTGTTCCACAATGGTCCGCTGTTACCTCAGACAATTGGGTCTTAGAAGTGGTGGGCAAAAGGTTGCCTCTGGACTTCGAGGTTCTCCTGAATTACTGACTTAGAGCTCTGCAGGAGCCCAGGGTGCCAGAGGACATGTCTGTGCTAAGGGCCAACATAGCTTAGCTTCTACAACATGGGTTTATAGACTGCATCCCTGACACTCTGGCCACACAGGTATATGTGTCCAGGTACTTCCTGGTTCCAAAACGAATGGGTGGCTGGCGCTTCTTCATGCGAAAGTGAAGTTCCAGATGGTCATTCTGAATCAGATCATTCCATCCTTGGAGTAGGGGATGTAGGTTTGCTCCCTGGACCTCCAGGACATGTTCTTCTACATCTCAGTCTGTTCATTCCATCACCGGTACCTTTGGTTTCATGTGGAGGGGGTGCTCTACCTGTTCATGTCATGCCTTTCAGTCTCTCGTCCATGCTGAGGGTCTTCACCAAGTGCAAGTGCATCAGGATATATCCCTGCTTGGATGAGTGTCTGCTTGCCAGTCTCGGTCCAGGGATCTGTCCCACCAGACATGACGAGACTTGGCCATTCTGGTAAACCCAGCCAAGTCTGACTGAGTCCCCTCACAGGTGATCAGGTTCATCAGGGCAGAACTCGACTCCCTGTGAACTGAGCATCAGATCTTACCTTCTTTATCCGATCATTTCATGTTGGGCATTCACGCCTGGCCAGGGATTTCGTGCAACTGCTGGGACTTATGGCAGCTGCTACAAGTGTGCTCCGTTGGACCCCGGGAGGATGCACCCACTGCAGTGGGAGTTTGGAAGGCAGTAATCCCAGCACCTAGGTCACCTAGACCAGCCGATTTTGTTGACCCAGCCAATGTGGGATGCCATCCATGGTGGCTGTATCACAGAATCTGAAGGAAGGAATTCCATTTGTCCATCTATGAAATATGAAGAAAGGCTGCGTTGTTTGAATTTGTATCCCTTGGAATATCGTAGATTATGGGGTGATCTGTGTTTGATCTATAGGGCATGGACTGACTCTAACATGTGGGATCTTTTGGGTCTGAAAAAAAGAAAACAAACTTATGATACTAGGTCTCATAGCGTTCAACTACTCAAGGAAAGGTACAATACTATTAGGAGGAAATATTGGCTGAACAATAGAGTAACAGAGGTATGGAATAGTTTACCAAAGGAAATTGTTGAGAGCAGTACCATACATGTGTTTAAAACACAATTGGACGAGTACCTTTTAAAAAAAAAAGATATATAGGTATGGGTAAGACACAACTTGCGAGCTCACGGACAATTGTCTTTATGCTCTGTATGATCTATGTAATCTATGTAATCTAGAACCACTCGTCACATTCACAATGGATGTGTCTTGGATGGGGTTGGAGCTCACCTGGGAAACCACAGAGCCCATGGGTTCTGGTCACCCCAGAAGACACGACACAACATCAACCCACTGGAGCTCCTTGCAGTATGTCAGGCTCTTGACGGTATGAGCTCCTTTCCTTGATTCGGGTTCAGGTTGTTCAAGTCCAGACAGACAACATGACCTCCGTGCTCTACCTAAACAGTCAGTTTCAAAGTAGAGTGTGTAACCACGCTCAAGTGAATGCACAGGGTGCTTGGTACAGAAGGGGGCTCACCCCTGCTATATCAATGGTTCCAGAAAATACCGTGCTACACTACAGTGCTGAAAAACTTCTCTCAGAGCCAGTCATTTTATGTTTTTTATGAAATGCTTTTTATTAAAGCTTGCTGATTACAAAATTCGGTCTGTGAGGGACTTTTGTCACCTTGTGAAATACCACCCCAGTGCTTCACCACCAAAGGCTTCATCAGGGGCCTGAACAAGCAGGGCAGGATGCATTCCTTTTCTTTGTGTCAGGAGGCTCTAAGCACCTGGTTCTTGAGTGGCTATTATTCCAGGCTTTGGGCCTCTGTGAAGATGTCCTCCATGTGGTGGAGACATCCTAAAAGACATCTGTCCCAAACGCACTCAGCAGATCAGGTCCTCTGCTCCCACAGTGCCAACCTCCAAGTGCAGTAATGTGAACAGGTAACAAAACAGGGTAACCCTCCTGTCTGCTTGTGGGTCCGAATCACCTTTAGTCTCAAGTTCTGGGGGGATTCAAACTGTGAACCTTATATTAGCATACCCAAATGTACAGGCTCAGATAATCTGCTCTTCGGGGAGATGGCAGATATCTTTCGCCTAAGGGCACCTAACCAGGTATCCAAAATGAACCTTTAAAACTCTATAAAATACCTTAGGTATATTCTTATCTTTTCCCAGTCTGGTAACACCATCAAGCTTATGAACAGTTGTCAGATTTAACTGTCTATAACGTCATATGCAAAAAGGCCTGGCAGACGCCCAGGCAGTTTTTTTTAAATAATATATTTACTAAAAATGGATAAGAATATGTAAAATGTAAACACAGAACACTATATCAAAAAGCATACAGTCACTTAAAAGAACAAGGTTAAAGTACAAAACATAAACTCCTACCATAATGTAATTAGACTTCTTTTATCTAATGTATTACCTCTTTGCAGTGCTTATAGTTAGATCTTGTTTCTTAAGAGCCCCCCTAAAAATGCCCCTCAGTTGAAACACAGAATACAGTTTAAAACTCTGTGTTTCCACCCCCTTCTATGGTGTCATCTAGCTCCTCCTTTTAGAATCTAAAAATTATACAATGATCTTCATATCAGGAGATATATTAAATAAGGTAACATCAGCAAAAACTCATTTTCCAAATATGACTCCTTAATTAACATTTTCTCTGATCTTGAGCAGTTCCTTTTTTTCCAAGGAACATCAAAGGTTTTTACAACTCTGCAGTTTGTCACCTATGTGTAAGAATCCACTTATCTGAAGTCATAAAATATATATTTTAGTTGCCCAGCTTCAGAGGGAGGAGGTCATAAAAAAGCTATAAAATGCAACTTCTCAAGGAAGTTAATTACATTACAGAGACCTCCTGGTTTAACATGTCCTGTTATTCTCACTAAAACCTGGGGGGGGGCCCATGGCACAACTGCCTTATGGAGACAATCACACACTACATTTTTTATATTACAAATATCAAAGAATAATCATAACCAGCTGGCCAAGCGTTACAGCATCGACTCACAAAACCTGTGATTTTAAGTGGAAGAAATTCTTACTCTGGTGCCAAGGGAAGGAGCAAGATCCCCCTTTTTTTTGTTATTGTTCAAGGTGGTCCTTCTCTCCAACACGAAATTCCTCCTGAAGTTCGTTTCAGTTTCACCTTAACCAGGTGATTAACCTCCTGCTGTGTTTCACCAGTCGGACCTCAAATGACAATCACAGCCAGGCTGTATACTTTAGACTTCTGGTGGGTGCTATCGTGGTATAAGTTACACATAGCGGGAGTTCGTGGAGGGGCACGCCTGCTCTTTGTCACCTATGCTGAAGCTTTGCATGATAGAATGGCAGCTAAGCAGACGATTGTCAGGGGATCACATCTTGCATAAACCTCTACCATCGATTGGCTGTTAGGGGGTCGCTCAAGGGGTTTAAGGCTCATTCCACCAATCAAACTGCTGCCTTGATGGCTGCTTCCCGGGGTATTCCCATTGAGGAAATATGTAGGGCTGCAACTTAGGCAAAAGCACACACCTTCATCTCTCATTACAGCATAGATGTAATGAGTCATTGGGATACTGCTTTTGGGGCCTCAGTCCTTCAGTCTTTGTTTGCCAGATAGGGGTGTGCCCCTTACCCCCTCGTCCCTGAGAACTGCTAGCAGTCTGCTAGACTGTGGCTAGTGAACTGAATCCACAATCCCCATGTAACCCCCCCTACAAATGGGGGTTACCAAAATGTCATCCTTGAGATTGCCTAGATGCTCACTGCCAGGCTGGTGTCCTGCGTTTTAGCAGTTTAAATGTATTGCCAGAGAGTGCCTGTATAGCCGCTGTGTACTGTCTATTTAAGAGCTGCCTGGGTTGCAGTCATAATTAATCTGGGAGAGGCCTAAGTGTTTCTCTGCTCGAGTCCCGCCTAGGCTGCAAAATAATTGCTCCGTTCTGCCATTGCTATTAGCACAGAGGGAGCTCTGTTAGAAGATGTACTTGTTTGCTGATCATTTATTAGAATAGTAATAATATTGCAGTTTGTCTAACCTGCCTTCTTTGCATCATAGACATTTCTGTTTATCTCCACCATCTTGGTCCTAGACTGCTGAAATGGGCCAGTCAGTACCTTTGGGGACTCTAAAATGGAGCCTGTCCCCAGGGGCTTTGTGGGAGCAAAATTCTGTAGGAATTTTAGTTTTTGCACCTAAATGAACCTGGAGGGGGAGCCCTTGTTGTGACTGACTAAGGAATCAGTCAACCGAACCTTTTGGATCCTGGGGAAAAGTCCCAGACTGCTTGCAGTTTTCAGTTCAGTTTGAGTTGGAAAGTGAAAGAAGTAACAGCTCGAGATAGTCAAGCAGTAATCCTGCATAGATTCACGCGGGAGAATTGTGAAAGGGCTGAGTTTTGGCCTGCCTGCTGTCTCTGAGAGGGAAATTGAAGTTTATTTAGACTGAATCCGAATTGTGAGGATGATTTAAACCACAGAACTGTGACCAGGCTTTAACCTGGTGAAGACCAAGATTTGCTGAACTCGATTGGCCTGTCAGGATTTAAAGCCACATTTGAACTCCTGGTTTTTGTAGAGACTCTGTAATTGCGACCGGATAGCAATCTGCCTGGTACAGTAGAATTTCTTACATGTAAATGTGCTGTGTGCTGTTAGTGGGTCGTGACTTGGTTCCCCACTGTGTGCTGAGCTGTGTTCTGCTTGCTGAAAGCTGCATCCAGCTCCAACGGACTAAATCCGTTTGCATCTCCATTTGGCCTAGGCCTTGCCACACTGGCCCAGCCAGACTACCCGCTACACAGAGAAAGCCATCGACGAGAGACCTGCCTGGGGATCAGCCCCCTGCTCAACGCCTTGAACAGGAATGATGCCTCGGTGACTCGTGTGGGCCTTGCTTCTCCTGGCACTCCAGCTCAACAACCTGCAGTCTCAATTTCGTCCTGCCTGTGTCCTGTATTGGGTATTGTGAGTAAACATCAGGGTAGCTCCCTGCAACAACAGCTAAATCTAAAGTGTTGTCATCTGATTGCTGTGTTGTCTGTTCCTTCACGAACTGAGCCCTCCAGCTCCGGATTACAAATAGTGTGTGTTGCGCATGTTGCTTTCTTCCATCACAGGGCACAAACCAGCTGTGACACCGGCCTACCCCGGGCAATGGTCCTGGCTAGCCCACCTTTTTCCTACCTGGGTACCCAGAGTGTATGACTGTGTAGGGACTCTGAAGTGCATACATAACTGTCTGATTGATTTAGCCTTTAAGCCAATCAACCTGATTATGCCCTTCCCTTGTTCATAGAAACATAGAAGTAACATAGAAGTTGACGGCAGATAAGGACCGCAAGGCCCATCCAGTCTGCCCATTTCTTTTTCTACCTTATAAATGTGCCATCGTACTTTGCTCTGTCAGTGGCCTATCTATTCATAGTCATTTGTATTGCTCCCTTATGCCTATCCCATGCCTGTTTGAAGCCCTGCACTGTATTCATAGCCACCACTTCTTGTGGTAAGCCATTCCATGCATCCACCACCCTTTCTGTGAAAGAGAATTTCCTCACATTCCCCCTTAATCGGCCTCCCTCTAATCTCATGCTGTGTCCTCTTGTCCTGCTATTTTTCTTATATTTAAACATGTTAGACTCTTTCACCTTGTTTATGCCCTTAAGGTGTTTGAATGCCTCGATCATATCACCTCTCTCCCTCCTTTGCTCAAGGGTATACATATTGAGCTCCATTAATCTGTCCTCATATGTCTTCTGATGCAGTCCCTGCACCATTTTGGTTGCCCTTCTCTGGACTGCCTCAATTTGGTTAATGTCCTTGTGAAGGTGTGGCCTCCAATACTGCCGCAGTACTCAGATGGGGCCTAACCAGTGTCTTGTACAGAGGATTATTACCTCCCACTTACGACTTGTGATACCCTACTAATACACCCTAACACCCTAGCCTTACCTACTGCTTTAGAGGTCTGCTTGGATGATTTTAGGTCATCAGTGATGATGATGCCCAAGTCTCTTTCTTCCTTTTGACTGCTAGCAACCCTCCCAGCCTATAGGTGGCTTCAGGGTTTCTCTTCCCTATGTGCATGATTTTGCACTTCTTTGCATTAAATCCCAGTTGCCACTCTTCTGACCATTCTGCTAGTTTACCCAGATCTCTTCTCATTCTGCCCACCCCATCTGGATCATCTACTCTGTTGCAGATCTTGGTGTCATCTGCAAACAGATAAGCCTTACCCTCTAGTCCATCTGCAAGGTCACTAATGAAGATGTTGAAGAGGACTGGCCCCAGGACTGATCCCTGAGGTACCCCCTTGTGACTTGCATCTCTTCTGACTGTATACCATTACCACCACTCTCTGTTTTCTGCCCGTCAACCAGTTTGCCACCAGTTGACCAACTTCTGACCCACCCGAGCCTACCCAGCTTATTCATCAATCTTCTATGTGGAACAGTGTCAAAAGCTTTGCTGAAGTCAAGGTAGGCTACATCAACTGCTCCCCTTGGTCCACCACTCTGGTACCCAGTCAAAGAAATCTATGAGATTAGTTTGACAGGACCTTCCTTTGTAAACCCATGCTGTCTTGGATCCTGTGCCCCTATGGATTCCAGGTGTTGCACTATCCTTTCCTTAAGGTGCCTCCATAATCTTGCCACTACTGAGAGTAAGACTGACCGGTCTGTAGTTCCCTGCCTCCTCCCTGCTGCCACTCTTGTGGAGCGGGATCACATGAAACCCTTCTCCAGTCTTCTGGGACCTCTCCTGTGCTCAGAGACTCACTACACAATTCTGCTAATGGCTCTGCTAGTTCCTCTTTAGCTCCTTAAGTACCCTGGGATGTATGCCATCAGGTCCCATTGCCTTATCCACCCTGAGCTTAGCAAGCTCTTGTAGGACCCTTTCTTTTTGTGAAGGAGTAGTGCTCACCTCCCTCCCCTGTGTCCATGATGCTGAGCTGTGGGCCCTGCCCTGCCTTCTCTTCAGTAAATACTGAGCAAAAGTATCTATTTAGGATAGATGCCTTTACAGGGTCCTCCTCCTCACATGCTCCTTTTCTCCATTAAGCTTAGCAATACTCCTCTGACTTTCTCCTTTCACTAATGTATCTATAGAAAGTCTTGTCACCTTCTTTTACTGTTCGTGCTAGTGTTTCCTCAGTTTGGGACTTTGCCTGCCTTACTGCCTTACCTGCTTCCCTTAGGGCAGTTTGGTATGCCTCCCTATCTTCATCCCGCTGTGTTCCCTTATATTTCCTGAAGGCCAGCCTTTTGGCTCTGACCTTTTCTGGTACTGTATTTGAGAACCAAAGTGGTTTCCTTCTTCTTTTGCACTTTCTTTTCTGTCTAACACAATGGGATGTTGCTTCAAGTATTGCATCCTTAATGCTTGCCCACTTTGCCTGTACCCCCTCACCTGTGTTTCTTTTTGCCAGGGCTAGCTTAACTCTGTTGGCCATCTTATTAAAGTCAGCTCCTCTGAAGTCCCATATTTTTGCCTTGGAATGGGATGATTTAGATGTAGTAGCCAAATTGAACCATACCATGTGATGGTCACTGGCCCCCAGGTGACCTTCTACCTGGAGATCTGTGTTCAAGTCCCCTGAATCAATAGTTCTCAGACTGTGACACATTGAGCCTCCCAAAATCCATGGAAAAGATTTTGAGCCTCCCCCAAAAACTTATGTAACCCCTAGATGGCGCTATCCCAGGGGCTACTACCCCTGCCTGATTTGCCACTAACAGGTTGAGGGGCCTGATCCAATGGCGGTGCCTCCACCCAGAGGTCAGGGTTTGCAATAGTTAAACTAACTTGGTCACAGCCCTCTGGGACACTGCAACCCCTTTCTTCCCACTAGTGGCCCACACAATATATCAGAATTACCTTCACAGTATACACTTACCCCCAGGTCTGGTTCCGCACTGGGACCTCCTGTGAAATGAGATACAGTGCAACAATCACAGTACAGTACTTTAACATAGACAAATACCTCAGGCAGTATAACTTTGCTGAAACAAGCAGCTCTGATTTATTTAGGGGATATAACAAGGACAGGGGAAATCAGGTTAATTAGCTTATCACTCTAATAATCTACCTATGGCTCTGTGCACAGGCCTATCCCTATCAGTTACTGTCCCTGGGTACCCAAGCCCTAGTGGCTAGTCCAAACCGTGGCAGCTGGTAGGGCCCTTTCACACAGAGAAAAGGAGAATTAAACAGTCAGCAGTACAGTAATTCCATTTGGATTTAATGTGGCAATTCAACAGGAGCGACCCTGAATTAGTACTCACGACCTCCAAATAAGATAGGATCCTTCAATGTCAGTAGGGCTCACTTGAGGTACACAAACCTCTTCACACATCCATATAAAAGAAAGCACTATACCAGGCAGGCTGCATCTGTATCCCGATCGCAATTACTGCACAATACCCGGAGAACACACAGCAGATTCAGTTCCTGACAGACCAAGTGCAATTTTCAGCAATTCCTCCAGTCTTCTACAGGGTGAGCCTGGTTTCTACTCTTCAGAGATCCTTTGATTCTTTTCACAGGACGGATTCAGTCCAACAAGCTGTTACACAAGCTGCAGACCGAACTCTGGGCCTTACATACGTTTTGACTAAAACTGCACACTGAAAAGCACAGGGCTCCTTCCTTCTTCACTGCCAAAGCTCAACTGAAACTCCAACCGACAAAACCGGGCACTTCCTTTGAGTTCCTCCCAGTTCTTGACTGGATTGGCTGTCACTCACAATAGACTGCTGCTGTTGGTCCAAAAGGCACTGAAGTCTAAACTACATCTCCCAGAGTCACTGCCCATACAATCCTCTTGTGGCTGGCTCAGATTATGAGTCCAAGTTCTGATTCGTCCAAGGCACCATTTTAGAGCTAGCTTACCCCACACTGATTGGTCCAGTTCAGCAGTTCAAAACTAGAATGGGAACTAGCAGACACAGTTCTGACTGCAAAGAAAGTAGGTTAGACAAACTGTAATTTCATTATTACTCTAAATAATTTCTGGCAAACAGTTACATCTTTCAGATAGGTTCCCTTTGCACCCTAGTGACTGCAAAATGAAGTGAATTGGCAGCAGCTTGAGTGGTACTCAATCAAAGAAACACACAGTCCCCATACAAACTAATTATGTCTGCAAGCAGACAGCTCTTAAAGAGACAGTACCAGAGGTTCTAAAAACACTCACTGATAAATGGCTTAAATGCCAAACACCATTCAGGCTTGGAGCATTCAAGCAAGCTCCTGGAAGTCTTTTGGGAACCCCCATTTGCAGGGGGGTTACACTTAAATAATCTTGGGCCTCCCCAAAGAAAAATAACATACTGTACTTCACGCAGCACACCATGAATAAATTGAAACCCCTTTGAGTACTTGGCTCGCATTCAGTTCTTTGTTTTATACTGTCATGGAACCTTTGAAAAAGAGCTCATGTGCTCAAAGGTATTATCTGAATAACAAACAAATAAATACAATAAATATTATTATTCAGCTTATTGTAACCCCCCCCTTCAAAAGGCCAGCCTACTTGCTCTGCTATTTTCATTCTTGAACCATTGTTACCCCTTGTTGCAGTGCCTTCATGGGTCAGACTACTTTCTTTACTTTCTCTCTATATGAAATAACCTTCCTACATACTTTGCCTCTCCCCCTCCTTCCCTGCTCCTAAGCAACTTCTCGGGGATTACTTTGCTTCTTCCTGCTGTTGCTCTTAGCATTTCTATGTTCAAACCTTATATTTGGGCTGTTCTGCCATCAGTCTACAAATTGATCAATTCCCACCACTCATTATTAGTTTATTGATAATATTTGTTTGCACTATTGTTCATTGTGTATTTCTTGATTGTTTTGCAGTTACCTTTTGAAATGTATTCACTCCCTACCCTTCCCTGGGTACACCTGAAATGAGCCTTGGCTCATTCACCTTCCCTTGTCACCTATTAGTAAATAAATACATAAAATTCCCTACTACTATCCTCTTTCAGTTTGCTTCATCTCGTCACACAAAATACATAAAACTCAAAATTTAAATACAGTACTTTTTCAGACTTGCTTGAGCCTCCCTTGGAACAGGTTGGGGCCCTGGCCTCACCATTTGAGAACCCCTGCGGCCTGACTAAATCAGATCTAACTCTTTTTGCATTTAACCTGACTGTGGTTCCGGTTTTGCCAGGAGTACTGTACTGTTGCTATTTGCTGTGCATAACTTTGTTTTACAGGGGGTCCCCAGAGTTGAGCTAGACTCAGGAACCAGCCCTGGTGGTAAGTGCAAACAGTGTGTGTAATTGCATGGTGAATAAGGGTCATTGTGAAAGTGATTACTGTATATTGTTCAGGCCACTAGAAAGGAAAGAGGGGGGTTACAGTGTCCCGGAGGGCTGTGCCCAGGTTAGCTTGACCGCTAACAACCCTGACCTCTGGGTGGAGGCACCCATTTCAGTACCCGGGCCCCTTAACCTGCTACTAGCCAAGCAGTCAGGGGTAGTAGCCCTTGGGATAGCGCCACCTAGGGGTTGCATCTTTGAGGCACTGCTGGGATTTTGTGTCTTCTAGTGGACAAAATTACGAATTATTGTCAAACATAAATGGCTACCCCAACAGATGTGGCTGTGCACCAGTTGGTGGGGTGGTGTACGGGGCAAGAGATTGACTCCCATAATGCTTTGCTAATACTGGATATACCTATAGGCATTAGTAAGGACACTGTTGAAGGGGCACTTTCTAAAGTTGAATGTTTGAAAAAAGCTGTAGTGATGGGTCGACAGGCTGATTTAACTGCCCAAACTCTCATGGCCTTGGTGGGTGTAGCGACCCCTGGACAGTTCAAAGGTGCCCAGACTATCACCGAGAAGGGTTCCCAGCCTGAGGTGATAACCAAAATAGCAAGGATCCCTTAGAGGATGAGCCCCACTGTTATCTGAGTCTTTTGAGAGAGGTTTGCAAAGTTGTTACTGGAGGAGGCCAAAACTGTGGAGGAGTTAAAAAAAAAATTATTCCTGCCACCTGAGAGTGTCACCTCCCCACTGTCCACACCCGCCCCAGCACCTGTTTTTTCACCAACTTCTGTACCTGCCTCTGAGCCAGCAAGTAGTCATGGCCCTTACTACAAGCTCAAGGTATTCTCTGGCATCCACCCTACTCCTAATGGGGAAGTCGACCTGGAGACCTGGATAGACTCTGCTACTCTTTCGGTGCAAAACTGGCAATTCTCAGAGGCCAAAAAAAAGGGCCTGTCTTGGAGAAAGCCTCCAGGGACCTGCCTTACTTACTTACTTTTTGCTCCCGGAGTTTCTCTGATCCTGACGTCAAAGCCCAAGAGTACATGGTCGCCCTTGAAAATGTGTTTGGGGGCACCACTAGTGTTAAGGCCTTGAAATGGAAACTTAAAGGTGTTAGACAACAGCCGGGGGAATTGTTATCTGCCTACATGGATCGATTAGAGGGAATCCTACAAACCATTTTTTGGAAAGGAGGCTGGGCCTCTAGTGAAGTGGACCGTGTAAGACTGGATCATATACTCTGCTCTACCCGGCATTCCAGCTGGGTGTTGCTCAAATTGCAGCTGCATTAAAGGAAATCTGGTCCCTTGCCCTTCCATGTGTTGATGAAGGAGGTACGGGAAGTTGAGGAGGAAGGGTTTTCGGAGCCCTGCGCAGTTGTAGCTGCTGCAACCCCTGCTCCAGGCGCGGGGTCAGTCGCTGATGGCCTGGAGTCACCGCAGTCACATGACGGAATCCGAGAACTAAATATCCTCTCCGGGGGGCCCAGCCAGAGAGGGACTGCTGTGGATGCTCCACCATGGGATGAACTGCTGAGGGAGTTCAGAGAAACAAAAAACAGTCCCTTTATGAAGGTCGCTCCTTCGAGTACAGGCCCCGATCCTTATCTGACTGCATCTGCTATGGGGGTGGGGGTGCACACCCAGGCATCTCCTGCTGACAGCAGCTCAAAAATTGATGTCTCGACATGGAAGTGAGAGAATTGACGAGATGTCTCCAAATGCTCGCCACACTGCAGACAGAGGTGGAACCAAGGTTTTCTGTCGGTAGTACCCCCCCCGCTCCCATTGTGATGTCTTGGCCACACCAGACCCCAGAAAGCATATTTTGCCATAATTGTGGGAACGATGGGCACATGAAGAGAGAGAGAGAGAATGCCAGTCCCCAAAAGACCTTGATAAAGACTTCAAGGGGAGCTTCAGAAACCAAGACCATGGCCGAGGAGTGCCGGAAATGACTGCAGTGCAGGATTGAGAAATTCTAACTCAAATTTCTTTGTGGCTAAATCATCTGTCCAGGCCTCTGCTACTGCCTCTCCAGACTGGTTAAGAATAGTAGGCCCTTTGATGGAGACTTCTGTGACTGTCAGTGGTATCCATGCTCGGGCTGTGCTCGATAGCGGTTCGCAAGTGACCACTGTATTCTAGGACTGGGATGATAAACACTTATATGATGTGCCATTACAGTCTTTGGAAGGTTTGCATGTGTGGGACCTGAGTGACAGATCTTATTCCTACCTAGGATATGTCCGGCTCTGGTTGTCTTTCCCTACGACTGTAACTGGTGTAGATGAACAAGTAGAGACCCTAGGCCTGGTGTGCCCTCCTACGGGATTGTATGATGGGATTCCCTTGCTCGTTGGAATCAATGCCCACATGTTTGGAAGACTAGTGCAGTTGTGTCAAGAGAAACAAGGGAAATGGACTGGGTGGGCACTGAGAATCCCAGCCCTGATAAAGAGAACCTAAGATCTGAAAAATCGAGCTACCGAAGTAGATGGAGATGAGCCAGTGGGAATGGTGTGGAAGAAAGATCCTGAGTCTGTGGTACTACCTCCCAATGCTCAGTACACCATTCATGGAGAGGTTTGCATTACAAAAGATGTAAAGAACAAAATATTAATGTTGGATGCAGCAGGTGATGGAAAGTTGCCAGGAGAATTATTGGTTAAGCCCAGCATTTTGCCTGCCTGTGCACACGCCTATGCACGACGAGTGATGGTCCAGATTCAGAATGTGTCAGATCGGGAGATCCAGGTGAACAGAGGGTGCACTCTAGCTACAGTACACTTCGCAGACACTGCAGTATTACAGTACCCAGTAACAAGTGCTCCGGCGAGAAGGAGAGAGTGACCCTGGACTTATTTGACTTTGGTGATTCCCCGTTGCCAGCTGAATGGAAGTCTAGAATTAGCAAGAAACTCGCCCAGATAGACCACGTGTTTTCGTTAAAAGAATGGGACATGGGGTGTGTCCATGGTGCAGAGTATCATATACACCGCATGATGACCGGCCATTTCGAGAGAGATCCCGACGCCTCGTCCCAGCGGGCATAGATGATGTTAGGAGACACCTGCAGGAAATGCTCGCTGCTGGCGTGATACAGGAATCAAGGAGCCCATATGCCTCTCCCATTGTGGTTGTGCGTAAGAAGAATGGGCCCATGAGGATGTGTGTTGATTATCGAACCCTGAACCGGCGGACCATCCCAGATCAGTACACCATGCCCTGTATACAAGATGCCCTGGATTGCTTGAATAGGAGCAAATGGTTCTCGGTATTGGATCTTCGCAGAGGATATTACCAGATTCCGATGGCCCCAGAGAACCGTGAGAAAACAGCTGTCATCTCTCCTTTGGGGTTCTACGAATTCCTGAGAATGCTACAGTGGATTTTGGGTGCTCCGGCCACCTTTCAGTGACTGATGGAACGTGCAGTGGGAGATATGAACTTGCTGGAATGTCTAGTGTACCTAGATGATATCATTGTGTTCAGTCGCACATTAGAGGAGCATGAGACCCAACTGTTTAAAATGCTGGACCGATTGGAAGACTTCGGCCTCAAGCTGTCCATCAACAAGTGCCATTTTTTTCAAACCTCCGTGAAGTATGTGGGGCACGTAGCATCTGCAGAAGGGTTAGAGACCGATCCCAGTAAGGTTGAGTCACTGACTACTTGGCCCTAGACCCATAACTTGAAAGAACTACAATGTTTTCTGGGGTTCTGTGGCTGCTACCGCAGGTTCATAAAAGACTATTCAAAGGTGATTCGCCTGCTCCTGAATCTTACCCAGGGTTACCCCCCCACCAACAGTAAATACAAGAAAGGGGCTGTCAAAGAACCAGAGGAAGTGTACTTCCGCACAGGTGAACCTTTTGGGTCCCGCTGGACACCCGAATGTGAAGCAGCCTTCCACGAAGTCCTATACCACCTCACCCACGCCCCCATCCTCGCCTGTACTGACCCTACCAAGCCCTATGTGCTGCATATGGACGCTAGTCTGCAGGGCCTAAGATCTGTGCTGTTTCAAGACCATGAGGATGGTTTGAGACCGGTAGCTTTCGCCTGCAGGAGTCTGACCCCGTCGGAGCACAACTATCCTATGCACAAGCTGGAGTTCCTTGCCCTAAAATGGGCGATCATTGATCAGTTTCATAAGTACCTCTATGGGGCAAAGATATTGGTGAAGACTGACAATAACCCGTTGACCTATGTACAGACTTCAGCTAAGTTAGATGCCACTGGGCACCGGTGGCTCTCCGCCTTATCAACCTATGATTATGCTGTCGAATACAGACTGGGACTGAACCATACTGATGCTGACGCCCTGTCACAAAGGCCCGCTTCCAAGAGTGATTGGGTCAGGCTGTCTGAACCTGACATCCAACCATTGTGCCAAAAATTTGACAGAGATGAACAGATGTCTGCGGACACAGTGGACTGTCTAATAGATTGCTTGGGCCCTCCTGATACCTGCATACCGGCTGCCTATTGCCATTTCTCTGCTCTAGATATTAGTGCACTACCTCAACTTGACAATGACAGTATTCAGTGGGCTCAATCCCAAGATCCTATGATTCAACCCGCACTTGATACCCTGCGTGCTGGGAAAGATGTATCTAAGTTGCGTTCCCCTGACTTGCAAACTGCCCTATTGTTTAAAGAAGGCCCCAGGTTGAAGTTACTCAATCAGTTGTTATACAGAGAGACAGTGGATCATAGTGGTCAAGTAGACAAGCAACAATTGGTCCTGCCCACGGCCTTTAAACACTTGGTACTGAGGTCCCTCCACAGTCACATGGGGCACTTCGGTATAGACAGGACTCTTGACCTGGTATGATCTCGATTCTACTGGCCCAAGATGGGGGCCATTGTTGAGCACCATGTAAAGACCTGTAGTCATTGCCTGCAAAGAAAAGCCCTGCCACAGAAGGCTGCCCCCCCTTGTCAATATCACTACCAGCACCCCCATGGAACTGGTCTGCATATATTTTTTGTGTTTAGAACCTGATCAATGGAGTACTGACAATGTTTTAGTGGTTATGGATCATTTCACATGGTATGCACAAGCTTTTCCAACTAAAGATCAAAAAGCCTCTACCGTGGCCAAGGTGCTAGTGGAAAAATTCTTTATCCACTATGGTGCCCCCCAGTGGATCTACTCTGACCAAGGCAGAGACTTTGAAAGTAGGCTAATCAAGGACATGCTCTCGGGGTGAAGTCAAGAACTACCCTTCACCCAAGTAGGGGACCTCAACCAGAACGCTTTAATCGCACCTTCTAGACATGCTGGGCAACCTCCATCCAAAAGACAAGCATAAGTGGAGCCAGCAGATTAGCACATTGGTACACGCATACAGTTGTCCCAAAAATGGTGCTACTGGGTTCTCCCCCTACCGCCTCATGTTTGGGAGGGAGGCCGACTGCCAGTTGATGTCTGCTTTGGGGTCTCTCCAGATGGGGTCCGAGCCAAAAACTACCTACAGTATGTACAGAAACTGAAAGCTCAATTCAACCATGCATATCAACTGATCCAGACAATGGCCGCCAAAAGAAATCTCGCCAACAAAAAGAGGCACGATAAGAAAGTAAAGGCTCAAGAGCTACAGGCTGGAGACTGTGTGTTTTACGCAATTTGGGACTACATGGCAAGCACAAAATTGCTGATGGGTGGCACCATCTTCCTCATGTAGTAGTTGGAAAGTTGGATGATCTACCAGTGTACAAGGTACTCCCGGAGAATAACTCCAAAGCTGTCAAGATCGTGCACCGTAACCACTTGCTGCCAATTGGCCAAGTTATTATTGAAGCTGAGCCAGCAGACATTGCCTTCCTTGGGCCGGTGACTCAAGCTGCTGCAAAAAAGAGACAGAGTCAACTCCTCCCCAGTAGTTACAGATTTAAGATTTCCCCCTTAGCAGGCCCAGAATGATAGTAACTGTCAGTCCACCTCTGATGAAAGTGACTATGGTAATGCCTATTATTCTTCCTATGAACTGAGTCAGTTGTTTCGTGGAAATCCTATGCAGAATCATGGGGATGAAACTGGGCCTTCTGGACTGCCTAACCCCCCAGCTCCCTGAAAGTGAAGTACAAAGTTTCACATCTGAGGCTGCGGACTCCCTGTGTTTAGTGGATCTGTGTGACTTGCCCGATGAAGGGGCTGATGGTCTGAGTCTCTCTGGTGACACACCAGAACTTGAACAACAATATGAGAGTGCTGACAGCCTCCCTTCAGTGCCACAAAGCCCAGTTGTGCCAGAACCTTCTCTAAATGAGCCAAGTGTTGTGGAAACAGAGCCTACCAAGCAAGGAGCTGACAGTGCTCCCAGTTTGGACATTCCCATCCATGCAGAGGCACCCCTCACGAGTGACGAAAGCTCCAAAGTTAGTGCTGAAAGTACAGAGATTATGACTGTCTCCCCACACACAGAAAGACTGGCCGAGCTGTTAAGCCAGTATTGCGCTTCAGTTATGATTCTCCTGGGAGCCAGTGGATTTGCCTCTCAGTGTGGTTCACAAAGGTGTTTATATTTCTCAGAGCTCAATACCCAAACTGAGCTTAATGGCCAATTCCAGGTTAGTTGTTCTTCCTTCAGAACATGGTGTCCCTGTCCCATCAAGCCCCAAGTTAGCTGATAGGGAAGGACCCCCTCTTACACTGTTTAATGTACAAGAAGTTATTACGTGAATTAGTATATTGATGTTCAAAGTATGTTAATCATAGTGAAATCAATATTACCTTTATGAAACATGTGTAAGTATTGTCAGTACGGATATTGCATCGTGAAGTATGTTAAAATGTATAGTAATGTGACAAGTTTATGTTAACTGATGTATCAGATAGTATTTGCATAGCATGCTAATGTCATATATGTCTCGTTTATATTGCATTTTCAATAGTGTGATGGTACAGACTTGATGTGGACACCAAGTTTTCTCCAGGCAGGGAATGGTGTAACCCCCTACAAATGGAGGTTCCCAAAAAGTCTTCCTTGAGTTTTCCTAAATGCTAACTGCACAGCTGGTGTCCTGCATTTTAGCAGTTTAAATGTATTGCCAGGGAGTGTGTGTATAGCCTCTGTGTACTGTCTCTTTCAGAGCTGCCTGGGTTGTAGTAGTCATTAATCTGGGAGGGGGTTGAGTGTTTCTAAGCTTGAGTCCCTCCCGGGCTGCCAAATAATCGCTCCGTTCTGCCATCGCTATTAGCACAGAGGGAGCTCTCTTAGAAGATGTACTTGTTTGCTGATCATTTATTAGAACAGTAATAATACTGCAGTTTGTCTAACCTGCCTTCTTTGCAGCATGGACATTTCTGTTTATCTCCACCATCTTGGTCCTGGACTGCTGAAATGGGCCAGTCAGTACCTTTGGGGACTCTAAAATGGAGCCTATCCCCAGGGGCTTTGTGGGAGCAAAATTCTGTAGGAATTGTAGTTTTTGCACCTAATAAACCTGGAGGGGGTGCCCTTGTTGTGACTGACAGAGGAATCGGCCAACCGAATCTTTCGGATCCTGGGGAAAGTCCCATACTGCTTGCAGTTTTCAGTTCAGTTTGAGCTAGGAAGTGAAAGAAGAGATAGTCGAGCAGTAATCCTGCATAGATTTGCGTGGGAGAACTGTGAACGGGCTGAGTTTTGGCCTGCCTGTCTGCCTGCTGTCCCTGAGAGGGAAACTGAAGTTTATTTGGACTGAATTTGAATTACGAGGACGATTTAAGCCATAGAACTGTGACCAGGCTTTAACCTGAAGAAGACCGAAGATTTGCTGAATGCGATCAGCCTGTTAGGATTTCCAGCCACCTTTGAACTCCAAGTTTGTGTAGAGACTCTGTAATTGTGACCAGGTAGCAATCTGCCTAGTACAGTAGAATTTCTTACATGTAAATGTGCTGTGTGCTGTTAGTGGATTGTGATTTGGTTCTCCATTGTGTGCTGAACTGTGTTCTGCTTGCTGGAGGCTGCATCCAGCTCCAATGGACTAAATCCGTTTGCATCTCCATGTGGCCCGGGCCTTGCCACACTGGCCCAGCCAGACTACCAGCTACACAGAGAAAGCCATCGACGAGAGACCTGCCCGGGGATCAGCACCCTGCTCAACGCCTTGAACAGGAACGACGCCTTGGTGATTCGTGTGGGCCCTGCTTCTCCTGGCACTCCAGCTCAACAACCTGCAGTCTCGATTTCATCCTGCCTGTGTCCTGTATTGGGTATCGTGAGTAAACATCAGGGTGGCTCCCTGCAATGACAGCTAAATCTAAAGTGTTGTCATCTGATTGCTTTGTTGTCTTTTCCTTCATGATCTGAGCCCTCCCACTCCGGATTACAAATAGTGTGTGTTGTGCATGTTGCTTTCTTCCATCACAAGGCCCCAACCAGCTGCAATGCCAGCCTGCCCCAGGCAACGGTCCTGGCTAGCCCACCTTTTTCCCTACCTGGGTACCCAGAGTGTGTGACTATGTAGGGACTCTGAAGTGCATGCATAACTGTCTGATTGATTTAGCCTTTAAGCCAATCAACCTGATTATGCCACTCCCTTGTTCAAGTCTCCTGAATAAATCAGATCCAACTCTTTTTGCATTTAACCTGACTGTGGTCTGTGCTAAGAGTACTGTACTGTTGCTATTTGCTGTGCATAACCTTGTTTTACATGGGGTCCCCAGGGTCAAGTTAGAGTAACCAGCCCTGGTGGTAAGTGCAAACAGTGTGGGTAATTGCATGGTGAATAAGGGTCATTATGTAAATGATTATTGTATATTGTTCAGGCCACTAGAAGGGAAGGTGGGGGGTTACAGTGTCCTGGAGGGCTGTGCCCAGGTTAGCTTGACCACTAACAGCCCTGACCTCTGGGTGGAGGCACCCATTTCAGTACCCAGGCCCCTTAACCTGCTGCTAGCTAAGCAGGCAGGGGTAGTAGCCCTTGGGATAGTGCCACCTAGGGGTTACACCCGGAATGAAGGTTACTCACCTGTAACTGGAGTTCTAGTAGTGGTATTCAGTTCACATCCACATAAACCACCTGACCTCCTTTGTAAATGGCACCCCAATCCCTGTTTCCAGTATACAAGATCTGATGTCACTGTGTGGAGCAGGAGGATATACCACATGAGTGGTGGGAGGAGCTTGGCTTGAAGACTTACAGTGACCTTGCTGTCTCCAGCAGAACTGCCAGTGTGCATTTTAACTGAATATCACTACCAGAACTTCGATTACAGGTAAGTAACTTTCATTTTTTGTGACTTCCACTGTATTGATGTCATTGGGTTCCAGGCCCATAAATATTTAAAAACTGAATACTGGACGGATAAAAGGCAGCAGTAACAAGGGACCCTAAATAAGGAACATGCTAGACCATTCAGTACAAAAATCAACACATGAAGAATACACTGGGGTATTAAACAAAGTTTGCACATGCCCACATTTCTAATTATATTTAAAGAGCTTCTGACACTTCAAAGAAAACTTTGAAAAACTATTTGGCACAATTTAGCTTGCATTCCCATATATGTTGTAAACATTTCTCCTCCCCAACATTTATTACTGAGGAAATGTGTATGAATGCATGATCCATATCCATTGGAGTTCATCTGCCTCTGTAGCTTACTCCCTACTTCAAGCCGTAATCCTCTGTTGTGACATCACAATCTGTTGACATGGGAGTAACTGTGATGTCACAAGGGGTGCATTATGAGCTCAGGTAGGGAGAAAGCAACAGGAATAGATGAACTCTTCAGGAGCAGAGATCCTGTTTTTATACAGATGTCCTCAGCAGTAAATAATGGAGAGGAGAAATACAGAACTAATGTGAAATGCAAGCTGAACTTTGTCTAGATATTATGTTTTACTAACATTCTTTTGAAGGCGTCACCTGCTCTTAAAAACAAAAATGTTAAAAACATGGTTCATGTTCCTTTTTCGAATCAGACCCACTTCAGCTGCAAGGTTAATGCAGCAATGTCTTTGGGCATTAGATAGGCCAGCTATTGTAAGCGGCACTTATGCTAGCTACAGCTAAAGACTGTAAGAGACATCCAGATCTGTGGCCTCTCCTGCTGGAGGATAACCAGCAAAATCTTGTGGACATCCTGGACCCGGGCTGCTCAGTCAGCAAATATCAGCTGTAGGCCTCTTATGATAGTACCGATGCCTCATTTAGGGCTGTGTCCAACTGTGGCAACCATACAGTGAAGGACGCAGCTGTGTATTTCACCCTTTTTGCAATGGATCCAACAGGCGGTGATGTATTGCCGAACTGCACCCACAGATCTGTTTGGGCCTGTGGCAGAGGTTGATCTGACCAGAACTGAAAAGTTCAATGTCACCTTGGACTGTGTCACATCCTTCATTAAAATAGTCATGAAAGTACAAAAACAAGGGGGGAGCGTCTTATTTATCTCCTTATGTGTCCCTCAGGGACAGCAGGAACAGAGGCAGCAGTACTGCTTTGTCAAGCTCTACCAATACGAAAGGTTGAAGGCAAGGACCCTGTATAATATTACTTTTATTAAACATGGTCACATCAGTCAACAAGACAGCTACAAAACCACACCCAAAGGGGAGAGCTCATTTCATATCTCCTTTGGTGGTTGTAATGGTGAGCAACAGAGGCAGCAGTACTTCCCAGCCAAGTCCTACTGTGCAAAAGGTTCCTTGCAAGGGATCTGTAAGGGCGAAGCTGTGAAAGTTCCAGAAGCCTCAGGATCTACCTTCAAAAATAAGAAGTGTTGGGGGGGGGCATCCCCTCTCCATCAGAGTCCCTGCAGCAACTTCTTTTTTTTTTTTAAACTTTTTATTCATTATAGTTTTTTTTTCTTAAACTTAGGACACACAGAGAAGATTTACATAAAAAAATTTCGTTACACATCTTGTTGTAATAGAATTTATCATCATAGTTGTTGTCAACTAAAATATCACATAAATTAAAATTTATACACGGAAGGAAAATCCATGTATTTGTGTCGACTGCCACATTTATGTAAAGAAAGATTAACAGGATTACTCAATTATAATACATACACGGTGGCAGTGGGCTGTTGGAGAATTCAAATGCAGGGGCGAAAAATTAAGGGAAAATCAGGGGACCGCAATCCCCACACGAACTAACTTACCAATTCAGATCCCATCCATAGATGGCTCCAGAGATTACTCTCCGGGGAGAAGAGGTCTCTGGACTGGCCAGCCCTCCACTGAACCGCACAAAGGAACTGGCTATTTGGGAGAAGAAAGCTTAAGGGGGCTGGTCTGGGCATGTTTATGCAATGCACATGAACCACTTATTCCAGCGGTTAATCAGCTCTGGTACTCTGTTTTGAAGTCTAGCTGTCATGTGTTCCAGCTTGTATATATCATATACAGTATCTTCCCAAACTGGTATAGTGGGGGGGTCTGGGTGCAACCATAGTCGCGTAATACATTTTTTTGCGGCGCTTAGGAGAATATTGAGGAGGCATATTTGATGTGAGTCTTTAAAATAACGTGGGTAATGTAAAAGAATCCCTACTTCTGGGGAAAGTGCACCTAGGCCTGGAAAGAGGTCCAGGATCCTATTTTCTATCCCCAACCAGTAGACTGTTAACACTGGACACAGCCAGAATATATGTATATGTGTGGCCACATCACAGCCATAATGTCTCCAACAACTGGAATCCTTCACTCCGTACTTGAGGTGATCTGTGGTGTGCAAAAAATGTGGAGACCACCTTCCAGGAAAACTCCCTCCAGATGTAAGAGTTGGATATCTTGTGTTGTCTTCGCCAGATTCAGACCCAGTCTTCCTGAGATAGACCGACCTGGAGTTCGGCTTCCCGTGAAATTGTACCAGGTCCATGATATGGGAAGGGGTTTCCCGTATGGCCTTATAAAAGCAAGATAGTAGGTGGCTTCATCCCCCCCAACTGAGTTAATAAGTAGCACAACGGAGGAATAGGGTGATCGGTGACATCTAACCCACTTCTGGATTCCAGAAAGTGGCAGATCTGTAGGAATCAAAAGAAATCCCTCTGATTCAGGGAGAACTCCTGCCTAAGTTGTTCAAATGATTTAAAAACATCCCCATCATAAAATTGACAGGGGTGTTTCAGGCCCTGACGTGTCCAGTTACAGAATGTTATATCTAGTTGTGCCGGAGGCTAATGCTGATCCTCTGCAGAAATACTTATCCAGGTCGAGAGAAACCTATTAGCCAGTCGAGTCAAAAACCTAGTCCAGCATTGGAGAAGTCCCTTAGTGAAACTGGATCCACTACCCAGCAGAGTGTTATTATGAGATTGAAACACTAGAGAGTAATTTAATGGGCGGTCTGCCATCCTCCTCTCTACCATGAGCCAAGGCGGGGATTGTGTCTGGGGGAGAAACGAGGACGTTATATGTGTGAGTAGGGCTGCTAGCCAATAATTATAGATACAAGGGAGAGCAAGGCCTCCCCTATCCTTGGAGCATTGGAGTTTGCCCAGTGCTATTCTAGGTCGCTTATTCATCCGTAGAAATCTATTAACTGAACGATCCCATTCTCATGTTTCTTTACTTTATAGGGGTATTGGGATATTTTGCATTAGATATAAAATTTTTGGAAGGGAGCTCATCTGGACAGACTGTACCCTAGCCAATAGGGAGAGAGATAGAGGGGTCCAGGGCTCCAGGTCGGATTTAATTTTTTCGAGAGTTGGGGTGTAGTTGACGGACTAGAGGTCCGAGAAATCTCGGGGAATCTTAATTCCTAAGTAAGTTATATAGGGTTTGTTCCATTTGTAGGGATATCTCTGGGTAAGCTCCGGAGGCAATGGAGGTTGTATAAGTAGAGCTTCAGATTTGTTCAGATTTATTGTGTAACCTGTAAGGCGCTCTATTTTTTTTGTAAAAGAGAAGTGAGAGTCTGTAAAGATTCTTCTGGATGAGTAATATAGAGGAGAAGATCGTCCGTGTAATAGGTCACTTTATGAGAGGAAAATTCTGAAATTTTGTAACCGTAAATTAGGGGTTATGAAGAGCTGCGATGGGTTCCACGTAAAATAGCAAACAAGTAGGGGATAAGGGACAACCCTGACGTGTACCTCTAAAAAGTGGAAAACAGTCAGAATGTGATCCATTCAGTCTCACCACTGCCTCTGGTTTAGTATATACACCTTTGATGGTGTCTAAAGATAGCACGGGAACTTAAACTTTTGTAAGATGGCTTGTAAGAACTCCCAAGAGACCATATCAAAGGCCTTTTGAGCGCCTAGGTTAAGGATCATTGGGGGGATTTCATTGAAATAGCCTGCTGTATTAAATAAAGAGTACGTTTCGTATTGTCTGTGGCCTGTCTACCTTTGATAAACCCTGACTGATCTGGGTGTATCAGAGTAGGGAGAATTTGGTCTAGTCTATGGGCCATTATGCTGGTATAAATTTTATAATCTTGGTTGAATACAGATATAGGGCGATATGTATCACAGAGATGTGGGGGTTTCTGTGGTTTCAGGATCACTGAAATTGTAGCCTGTCTCCAAGAAACCGGGAAGGAGGATGTAGTGTGACCCGCAAGCAAAGCTTGTAGGAGGGGGGCTTGTATCGACTCTAGGGCACTTTTATAGAATTCAGGGCCGAACCCATCAGGTCCTGGGGACTTCCCATTTTTGAGGCCTTTAATGGTAATCTGGAGTTCCAGAAGTGTGGGAGGGGCTGCTATCTGTGCCCGCTGAGACTCTGAAAGAGCTTGTAAATGAAGTTGGGCCAAGAAGGAAGATATTTCATGGGGATCCGATATTTCCTGAGGTGAATAGAGGGATGGATAATATGATTTAAATGAGTCCAGAATCTGTCTGGTAGAGTAACGAATCTGTCCAGAGACAGGGTCCTTAATTTTGGAGCTGGTACATTGCTGTATCTGATTCCTCAGATGGTACGACATGATCTTGGAGGCCCGAGCTCCACCCTCGTTGCCTAAGCCAGGCCAACGCCTGTTCTGTTTTAGCCATCAAGAGGCATTGTATCTCGGCCTGAGTCCGGGAAATTAGGGGAAGCAAATCTAAATCTCCTTGCATGTGTGCCTCCTGGAGAAATCTGAGCTTCTCCTCTAGCGCTCTTAGCTTTGCCTCGGCCTGCTTTTTCTTATGCGAGGCATATGCAATAATGTGACCTCTGAGCACTACTTTAATAGTGTCCCAGAGAGTCTGAGGAGAAACCTGGGGGGAGGTATTGTCCCAAAGTATCTGAGATTCGTACCTCTAAATGTTCTCTTAACTCCCTGTCTCGGAGCAAAGAAGGGTTAAATCTCCACTGAGAATTTTTCTTTTTCTTATTAAGATTAAGTTCAACTGTAATGGGCACGTGATCTGATAAGCAGATGTTAAGAATATCAGCCGATCTTATCAGATCTGTATATTCTTTTGGAATACATATGTAATCTAGTCTAGAGTAATGTTTAAAGGCATTGGAGAAGTAGGTACATTTTCGTTATGACGGGTGGAGCTGTCTCCAGGTGTCTATAAGGCCCATGTCTTTGACCAGGCGTCTAAGATGTTTCTGACTAGAGGATTGTGAAGGAGGGGGTGAGATCGAAGAGTCCAGTGCAGGATTAAGAAGACAATTGAGATCTCCTCCTAGTATCAAGATCCCTTGTTGCCGTGTCAAGACAGCGTCAGTGAGTCACTGGATGGTGGAAGCATCAGTGCTCGGGGGAATATATACACTACAAAGGGTTAGTATCTGTTGATTAAATTGAACCACTGCAAGTGCCAACCTACCCTCCCTATCCGAGTACTGATCCATAGATCTGTAGCGGCGAATGTCTCGGGATCAGAACAACAGCTCCCCTTCTTCTCCCTCTCTGATAAGAGGAGTCTACTATCACCGCAAATCCAAACTTTAGCAGTTTCTGGTGCTCCAAAGAGGAGAGATGAGTCTCCTGTAAAAGAAGCGCGTCAGGGTTTAGTTTCTTGAGAGCTCGGATCGTGCGGTCTCTCTTAATGGGGCCGGCCAGCCCATCGACATTGTGGGAAACAATCTTAAAAGGAGACTGCATATCTAAATCTATGTGTAAAATCTTTATGGTCTCCCTAATTCCATCCCCCCTCCAAGTTCCATGTGTCATTAGCATGGATTTCCTGTACATTATGGTGTTTTCGAGTTATATCAAAGTTTGCATATTTATGCTCTAGGTCCAATTGGGTAGGTTAAAAAAAATTATTAACTACCTGGGGAGTACTATAAGGCCAGTTAGGCCCAACTATATTACAATAAGTTATGTCGGGGTAACTTATTTGCCAACTGGGCATAACTATAGTGCTGCATAATAATGGCACCAGTTCATTAAGCAAATAAAAAACTATGTACAGACCCTCATAAAGAGGGTTTTCTATGACTTCCAATAATGCATGGCCAAATGTGACCTGCATTAGGGACAAGTCTATTGACTGTCCGTAGTTGAGGACCCACTCCAAAACATGGAGTGGGACCAAAGGGAATCTCTTGCCCCTAAAGTTAAGGAGGGGGAGGAAAGTAATAAGGGTAGCACATATTGTGGGTAACTGTAGAAAAAGGAATGGGAAAGTGGGAAAGTGAGGGGGGAAAAAAAGCGCTGTTCCGTCAGGGCACTGCTCACAGATTGGTTAAGAGCTTGCAGCCCGCCCCACAGCCTATGGTATAGAGGGGGATAAATAATGTGACCTAGTATGTCACAGAAGTATTCACATTCAGAAATCAAGGTGTGACAGCGGAAAAAAACAAAAGAAAAGGGGGTTGCAAGGACCCACGGGGATACATACATCCTCTTCCATCAACATTAGTCAAACAAATCAGGTGAACTCAGTTGTGGTCCAGAATCAGTTCAAGATGTAATCTATGAAGGTTTAGGTACAAGAAGCTGGCCTGGTGGAGATTCGGCAAAAGACAGTGGTCTTCCAGTTCCAAGGTAAGTGGGGAGGCAAAGGAGGCATGGGCTAAAGGCAAGTGGAATCAAGTAGAGGGGCCAGGGGCCACCATGGGCCCTGACTGCCTCCCAACCCCAGAAAGGCAAGGGGAGGACACCACAAATGAGAGGAGCAGCCAGGGGGGATCCCAGAACATCCAGAAATATTAATAATCCAAACCGCTTCTCGCCCCATAGAGTAATAATAATCTCAGAGTGGGCAGCTTTATGGAAGGATGGTTCATGGGGGGGGGGCCACCAGAGGAGTCAACCCAGCGAGTATAATATTCATTCCTCCCATCCACCACAAGGTCCAGGACTGGCAAGGGCAAAACCTCCCGACAACCCGAGAGCCCCGAAATCCAGTCTCAGGCTATGCAATATATTTTCCTTTGATGCTGTGCGAATCGTAGGTGTGGTCAATTATCACCAGACCGCCCAGGGCCGAGGAGACCAAGGAGCCTGCCCTATTTAGCGGGTCCATATTGTGTATCCCGCTACAGTTTATATAGCTGCCCTATCCCCAAGTCCCAGGAGAGGTCCAGAGGCCCGGCCGGGCAGGAGACATCCGGCCCTGTCCTACCCACCCCATCCCGAGCTGGAGAACAACTGAGGGCCCCTATTTAGTGGGGACTTAACAGTGTAGGCATTGCCAAAGTTATGCCGGACCATGTCTGCCCCAGGCCAATATCCTCCTGCCCCAGGTCGCCCTGCGACAACTCACACAGTTGCATTGCCAATTCCCAACAGTTATGCTCTCAGGTTGTTGGAGGTACAAATCTCAATGTCCAGTGGGGAGACCAGCCCGCAGGTGACTCCTCTCCACCCCATCCAACCCCTCAATCTACTTAGAATGGACATGGGTCTCCCCCATTTTGCCAGCCCATCCCCAAGCATCCCCCCCGCCCCTCATAGGGCAGGGATACCATCCGGGCAATCCCCGGGCCCCTCAGCCAACCTCCCTGCCATAATGCTTACTGTAAAGCCATGCCATAATAATAGTTGAGCAGGATTGCCCGGACGACGGGGCCAGCATTTACATCCTTGATTGTGCAGTTACTTATTGATTTAATGGTGGTCAAGGGGCGGCAGTCCCCGCCAGGCCATGGCTGTCTGCAGTTCTCTGAGGGAGGTGTGTCGGAGTTAATAAGGTCATCCGTGCTTATTTTTGGTCTATCAAGTCTCTCTAGGATGTCCATCTCCAACACCGCACAGTCCCGGAGAGCAGTGATACAAAAATACAGCTGTAGACCGGCACAGGATCTGGTGGGCCTAGATGTCGCCCCGCAAGCCCTCGTCCCATTAAGCTTAAGGGGAAGATCATTTCAGAGAGAGGGGGAGCCCACCGGAGAGCCCGGACCATACTCCAACCCAGCCAGCCATTTAAACCTGCATTGAACCGCTAAGGGGCAGGTGCGCGAAAGACGGCCATCCATCCTAAATTTTAGGATATCAGTAGCGTCTCCTATCTAATCCTCCCTCCGTTTGAGTCTCATTTGTTTAATTCTCCCACTAATCTCCCCGAACGGGGTGTCTTCTTGCTGTCATAAGGTCGCCTCAGACTGACAAGGCCCCCTTACTGCACCCTATTTAGCAGGCTGTGGCAGCAAAGGCGCCTTAAATCAAATGAAATGTAGCCCCTTATTAGGCATCAGGGTCTCAATGGCCTGTACCGAATGCTCGATAGCTCATCAGCCCCTACCTCATCTGGGGTCTCAGTTGGCCCCTATCTAACGGGGACTGGGCGAAAGGGAAGTCCAAACATGCCATCCTCAAGCCCATTCAAAAAGGCGAGAGACAAGCGAGAAGGAAGGGAGAGAGAAAAAATGAGCAACATGAGGGAAGGGGGGCAGGGGCAGCCCTCTCCCACCCGGTACAACCCAACAGAGGACCGTCTATAACTGGGAATCAGCTTCTGAATCCATCTACGAGGCCTGGTAGAGCTGAATCCGCTTCGGCCCTCCCGCCTCGCACCCAAACAAGCAGCCCAGGATAGTCTTCGCATTCCGCTCCTCCCCTACTGCCCCGTACATCTGCCGTGTCTAGGTTAAATCATCGCTGGCCCAGATCTCCGATCGCACACCCCGAAAGGAAACACAGTCAGGATTACATGCGTGGGCCTGCCTTCGGAATAGAAGTTTAAAATCCACCCTCTGTGTACCCTTCAGACGCAAGCTCTGCAGGCCCGACCCCCGCCCCGCCAGTCGCCACTTACTGTGCCTCAGTTTGTTCCAGCTTGAGAGAGTTTCATCTGTTCTGCCTGGAGAACTGTGCCAACATTTTCTGATGGATTCAATGGTAGCTTGTTGATCTGGAAGTTGCCTAGGGGATAATCCTCTCAGAGACCCCTTACCCTCCGAATCCCTCTGGGGTAAGCGGATCGAAGCTGGTAAAGTAAAACCCCTTTGTTTTAGATCTAGACATGCAGCCTCCATGGTGTCGTAAGTTTGTTGTCCTGATGGAAATTGAACCACTAGTTTACTGGGATATGGGATTCTGAATTTAAGCTTTTGTTGCCTTAGGAAGGGAAAGAGTGGAATATAGGCTTGTCTTCTCTGCATCGTGGTAGGTGCATAGTCGTTGTCAACGAAGATGCGTGATTCCCCACAGAAAATACTTGATTTCGCCCAGGCTTGTTTTAAAATGAGTTCTTTGGTTTGATATCTAAGGAACCAGATTATTATAGACCTAGACCAGCTGTGGCTAATGTAGGTTTCGGTCCCAAGGCTCTGTGCAATCTCTATTTCAAGTTAAAATCTGCATCAAGATTTAGAGCTTCCTTAGGAGGGACTTTTGTGAAGCTGAGAAGATTTGTGCTCGCTTATTTTCAGGAACCCTCATACACACGGATATTTTTACGGCGGCAGCGGTTTTCAGCATCCTCCTGTCTCACAACTGTGAGCTGGCAGAGGTAAACTACTTGCTTCAGGGTGTCTTGCATTTGCGAGACAGTAGAGGCCTGCTCCGATGTGCATTGGTCTAGGGAGGACACAGTAGTGTGCTGTTCAGCGAGCTCTCCTTGGAGGATTCCTGGGTTTGTTTAAACGCTTGAAAGTCCAATTTGAATTCTTGTAGTTCCTGCCATATTTTGTCTAACTTAGAATCCATTTTGGCTGGTTGCTAGATTTAGATTTATTTCTTTTATGAGGCTTAGTTTGGTGGGTCTGGAGAGAGCGCGTGGAGGCCGTGGAGTCAGTTACGTCTTCGTCTGAAATCTCTGTTTCCGGGCGAATTGGAGCAAATCTGTTCGGTCCCCCTCACAGATTGCAGGTAGCCATATATTTCTTTGTATTTTCCAGTTGTATTTATTAATTTTGTGGCTGGTTTAATAACTTATAAAAGGGCAGCGAGCCACGCGCTCATGAGCTATGCTGCCATAAGCCTGAAAGCTGCACCGGAAGTCCCCTGCAGCAACTTCTGATTGGGCTCTAGCGATGATCTGCTGTCGCCTGGCAAGTGAGTCCTGGAAGTTATTGTCTCAGGGATGTCTCTGATTGGCTTTGTACACCCCTACTGACACTGTGCACATTTGGAGAACCAGCTTTTGCAAGATTGCATCTCTGTACTACAGGGTGAAGTTCAGAATCCCTTAGCACTGCATGCATTAGAGCTAGTCTTAAAATGTCAAGCTCAGCAGGGATTCATGCCGTGGTACTATAGTGTCTGGTATGTAGGTGGCTGTGAGGATGGTGTCCCATCCTGGATCCTGCAGATACTCAACCAGTTCATCTGCAAACTGAAGTTTTGAATGGTTACGCTAACCCAGATCTTTCTGTTGCTGGAGCCTAGATCATGGTTCTGTTCCCACTTCCACATCCCAGCCTGTCCATTGTGCAGACAGTTCCTCCACTTTTGGGATAGACTGACTCCTGTATCAGTTTTGAGCAATGCCATTAGGTCTGTCATCTTGTTCAGTTCACCCACGCCAGTGCGACAAGCAAAAGGGGCGAGAGACATTAGGGTGCCAGCACAATGCTGACAGCGATCGTCGCATTGTGCCTCCCAACCCCAGCTGCGCCCAATGCCCTGGGGCAAGTGTGGGCTTTGCCCCTGCATTCTCTGAAACTGTAATATAATCACCTCCATGTCGGAGGTGTATGGGGCAAGTGGCGCAACACCCCTACAGCACCGTACATGCCTAGTGCTGCAAAATCCAGTTTGCCAGTATGACGGGTGAACTGGTTGTGGTGCCCACAATACTGTGCCCCAGTGACGCTCCTCTAACAATATACAATCTTGTTCCAGGGTGTTCACCAAACATCTGTCCATGGTGGCAATATCAAAAGCAAAATAAAGCAGCACACACAAAGGTTAAAAGTACTTCAGAAATGTATTTTGTAAAGTGCCAAAATACATAGCAGTGCAGTATGGCCTGGACTTGGAACAAGGGCGTCCCCTATGTACTGTGGCCCACTGCTACTTCTTTGGGGATTTAGCCTGCACAAAATGACCAGATTTATATAGGCTGACAAAGTGACACAGTGCCAAAACAGATCATAAATGTATTTCAAATACCATTGCTCATTCCAAGCATTGTATAGATATAACATTCTAACAAACAAGTCGTGTTATAAATACATTTTCGCTAACAACTGTAGAACAGTACTTAAAGAGCAACTCTGCACTTCAGCATGTGCTTTCATAAATAAGATGCTTCAGCTGTTACAGTGTACTAGAGAATACATCTTTTCATTCTCAGCGTTCCTTTCCAAGATTTGCAGCACATCTTGGGTGTCCATCTAAAAAGTTTGCATGGAAAAATATCTAAAAACATTTGCCCTCTCCACTGTTAACCTCATAGTGCCTTTCTGACATTACAGTGCTCACCATGACAACAGACTGTGATGTCACAAACCCCAATTGTGCAGTTAGCAGGAGAGAGTCAGATACATTTTGAAAGACTCAGTGAAATAATTGCTGCATTGTCTACAATATTTAGTAGACCAACAGCAGGGGAAACTTAAAAAAAACTAGAAAACAAAGTTCAGACATAACTGATGTAAATTTATTGTTTTTAAGCTTTTCATTATAATAGTTGCTTTTTAAATGACCAGATCTTACATAGAGAAACAGCTCTTGCAGCACGTTACACCATTAGGACTGAAGCCGGCAGGCGCCAGGACCCCACGGAAATTTTCTAGCTAGCAGTATTCAGCAGGGACCGCCCCCGACATCGGTCCCGCCCCTGATGTCAGGCATAGTACATAAGGGGCGGTCCCCCAGAATCCCCAGTTCTTTTCCCACCGTCGACTCGCCAGCATCGGCCTCACGGTCCTACTCTAACGCACGATGACTAAGAACTTCTCTCAGTAATTTTACTAAACTAATGTCGGCATCTCCAACTCTTTCTTCAGAGGGACACCCTTCCAAGTGTGCCTGCGGCAAACAGATCCCCTTCAAGGATCCTCATTTGTCCTGCCTGCGGTGCTTAGGCCCGGACCACGACATCAAGGCCTGCTCCTTCTGTCAGGGGTTCAACAGCTGCACCAGGATCCGCCATCAGAAGGCACTTCAGGGGTACGTTTTGGAAGAAAAAGAATGGATAACAAGCCTTCCTTCAGAGGTGAATCTTCCTCAAAAACACCGGGACAAGCACCGGGAGAAGGCAAGGTCCAGATCCCCTAACCGGGCCTCAGACTTGCATAGCTCAGGCTCCACATGCTCTGACTGCTCTCCCTCCGGGGCTCGTTCTCAGCCCCCTCCGGTCAAGGTTAAGACTACAGGCAGTTCTTCGGCTTCGCTTCACCCCATAAAGACTTCCAGGTCTTCGGCTTCCTCCACTCCCTCATCGAAGTCTTCTGACCGTCACCAGACTAAGTCTTCCTCCTCTGTCCGACGCCGGGACGCCGACTCCAGATCGGTCTCCCAGCCTCCCAGGGGTCCGGATCCCCCACCCAGGAAGACAAAAGACCTGACATCCCTGAAGCGGGTGGCCGGACCAGGCGTCGACCAGCACCAGGGTGCTTGGCGTTCGCTGGAGCCCGAGGGGCGTCGGCTAAACACCAGACGTCAGGCAAGCAACCAACGCCGGCCTCACACTTGCCGGGCGCCTAAAGATCGTTCTCTGGTCATCAGGACACCGTCGCTGACCTAATGGGAGGAGGACAGACATTGCCTGAGGATCAGGCAGGCGAGACAGAGAACATCGGGCTTCCAAGGGAACCTTCACCACCCCGGAGACACCTGTGGACCCGACGCCCGCCCCCGGTGACAGACCACTGGCACCAGGCCCGTCGTCGGGCATGAACATTCAAGAGGTCAAGGATCTCCTCACTTTCTGGTGGGACACAATCCAGAAAGATGTGATCCCCATAAAACCTCCTCCTACTCCTACTCCTTCACCTCCTACTCCCCCTCCTCCACCACAGGGGCCAGCAGGACGACCACCAACCCCTAAGGAGCATACTCCACTTCCTAGGGGAAGATCTAAGGAACGGAGAAGGCTTCCCTCAAGATCTCCCTCAGGGTCTCCCAGCCTCAAGCGAACCAGGTGTCGTCAATACACCCTGGGGAGGATTCTAGATTGGATACCTCTGAAATCTCCAGATCTCCTTCTCCACTCAGCATCCCATTGCCTGACCCACAAGACCTACCCAGGTCACCTCCGGATGATCCCTCCTTCTCTGAGATTATGAGGCACATCCAGGAGAACATGGGATGGGATTCTGAAGATCTCGACCCCGAGAGACAGCGCCTTGCCTGTTACCTTCGGCAGAAAGATCCTAAGCCTGTGGTAGTACCACCCTTGGTGGACACTTTCGTGGATGTCACCAAGGCTGCGTGGAAGTGTCCGCACTCCACCCCCGCTGTGCCGAAGAAAGCTGACTGCCTGTACAAGGCCCCAAAAGAGGACCAGTACTTGGCACAACAATCTCTGGCTGACTCTGTGGTCATTACAGCCTCTCATGACCGGTCTCAACGACCGCAGCATATGAGCACACAGCCACTGGACCAGGAATCTAAACAGTTGGATGCCCTGGGGAGGCGCATGTATGCGGCTGCTACGTGCTCCATCAGGTCATTGAACTACCTATCTCACATGGTTCAGTTTCAGAATGCCCTATGGGAACAGGCTCAGGACCTTATTGACAAATTACCAGATGGCAATCAGAAGGCAAAGCTCCTAAACCTCCTCTGCACAGGGTCTGATGTGGGAACCCAAGTGCTATGAGCCGCATATGATTCTGCGGACTCATCTGCCAGAGCTGCAGCATAGGGCATCTGTCTCCGGAGACACTCCTGGCTCCATGGCTCCGCCTTTACCCCAGATGTACCAAAAAACATTCTTTATGTCCCATACAATGGCGAAGTCCTGTTTGGTGAACACTCGGAGAAGGTTATCACCAAGCTCCAGGATGCCGGGAAGGCAGTTAGAGCTGTACAAGCCACGTACAGATTAAGGGCTGGTTCCTTTTGTAGGAACCAGAACCGTTTTCGCAGCTGGCAACAACAGCAGGAGCCACGTTCCGGCCAGCAACAAAGGGGCACTTTCCATCGTAAAGCCCAGGCTAAGTCTTCCCCAGGCAGAGGCCAGCATTACACCAAACCAGCCCAGCCTGCAGGAACCAGCACTGCCACAGCATGACTCCTTCCTGGCCCCCACCTCTCCTCTGGATCAACGGGCACAAAAGGTCTGGGGTTGCATCGCTCACCACTTTTTGGGGTGGAAGTCGATTACTGCTGACCAGTGGGTTCTTCAAATGGTCAAGAGAGGTCACTTCATCGAATTTCTCGACCACCTACCATCAAGACCTCCCCTGCTTTCCCGTTATATGGGTCGGCACACCCTGCTCATACAGCAAGAGGTGCTCGCACTTCTCGGAAAAGAAGCTATAGAGCACGTACCGCGGAACCAGAGAGGTGCAGGTTATTATTATCACTTCTTTCTGGTTCCCAAGAAGACAGGGTACCTCCGTCCAATACTGGATCTCAGTGACCTCAACGTTTCAGTCCTCTACAAACGCTTCCGCATGGTGACCCTTCCAGGTCTAATACCCATGCTCAAGCAGGGTGCCTTCCTATCGTCCTTGGACATGCAGGATGCTTACCTGCACATATCCATCGTTCGAGCGCACAGGAAGTTTTTGCGCTTCGAGTTTCAAGGTCACCATTATCAGTTCCGAGCCCTCCCTTTCGGACTGTCATCGGCACCTCGAGTATTCACAAAGTGCATGGCGGTTGTAGCGGCGACTCTGAGGAGACAAGGCCCTACGTGTTCCCTACCTGGACGACTGGCTTCTCTTGGCACCTCTCGGGAGGCCCTGATGTCCGCCATTCATTGTACTCAGTCTCTGTTCGAGACGTTGGGCATCATTATCAATCAGGAGAAGTCACACCTGGTTCCATCACAGATTCTGCAGTTCATAGGCGCAGTTCTGGACACCGTCCAGGGGAAAGCTTTTCTACCCCGGGAACGAGCAGAACACATCAGATCCCTCATCAGGGACTTTTTAGCAAAGAGGACCGTCCCAGCCAGACTGTTCCTTTGCCTGCTCGGACATATGGCTGCGGCCATTGCAACAGTCCCACTAGCCTGTCTCCACATGTGGGTGATCCAATGGGATCAGAAGCAAGACCATCTGCAGCTTCCAATTCGGATCACGAATGCCGTAATCCGGGATTGGCAATGGTGGCTAGATTCAAGGAACCTATTAGCGGGGGTCCCCTTCATCGCGCCATCTCCGATTCTGACGCTCTCCACAGATACCTTAGGGCTCGGATGGGGAGCACATCTCAACGGTGTCAGGTCTCGGGGCCTGTGGACAGCTCAAGAAGCTCATCTCCACATAAATATCCTGGAAATGAGAGCAGTTCTTTATGCCCTGCAGGCTTTCCAGTCGGAGATCCCATCAGGTACTCTTCTGTTACAAACAGACAATTCCGCAGTGATGTATTACCTCAACAAACAAGGAGGCACCCATTCCTACCCACTTTGCAGGGAGGCCATGAGGGTGTGGGATTGGGTTCTACAACACGGCGCAAACCTCATTGCTGTTCATGTCCCAGGAGTGGACAACATCATCGCAGACAGCCTGAGTTGCTCTCAGGCCAGAGTCCATGAGTGGGAACTACTCCAGGAGGTAGTAGAGGATCTGTTTCACAGATGGGGTACACCATAGTTAGACCTCTTCGCGTCCCCATACAAAGCAAAACTGCCCAATTTTTGCTCGCTAGATCCAGGGCCTGGTGTTTTCTGGCGAGACGCGTTGTCCCTCTCCTGGGCGGGCAGAATCCTCTATGCCTTTCCCCCCTTCTCGTTGATCCAGAGGGTCCTTTTCAAACTTCGGAGAGAGCAAGCGATGCTGATACTTATCGCGCCATTTTGGCCCAGACAGATCTGGTTCCCTCTACTACATCAGCTGTCCTGGGAACCTCCAGTGCCTCTGCCAATCAGCTGTCACTTACTGTATCAAGAGGTAGGCTCCTTGGTCCATCTGGACCTTCGTTCGCTGAACCTGCATGCTTGGCTTCTAGAGAAATACCCATTATGCGATACGGGGTCTCGCAAGAGGTAGCAGACGTTCTAGCGGCTGCTAGAAAACTGGCTACTCATGCTACTTACGCCATGAAATGGCGTTGATTTTGCCTCTGGGCTCAGGTATGGGGATTTTCGCCAATGGATTGTCCAGAAAGGTCAGTCCTGGACTACCTCCTGTCTCTTTTTCAGACAGGCTTAGCCTGCTCCTCAATAAAAGTACACCTTTGTGCCATGTCAGCCTATCACACTCCTATAGGCCAACGTCCCTTATCTCAGCTGGACACGGCATGAGCCTTCCTGAGAGGTGTTCTCCACCTTAGACCTCCGATTAAGGATCCTATTCCACCATGGGATTTAGCCTTTGTCCTGGAGCAGCTTACCCCGCCACCTTTTGAACCAGCCGTGGATTGCGAGCTACGTCTCCTTACATGGAAGATGTTGTTTTTAGTTGCCATTACTTCGGCCAGAAGAATTTTGGAATTTCACGCACTGATGTGCAAAGAACCTTATTTGGTTTTTCACCAGGACAGGGTATCCCTAAGTACTAATCCGAAGTTTTTACCTAAGGTGGTCTCAGCTCTCACTCTTAATCAGGACATCGATCTACCAGTGTACTTTTCTAAATATTCTAATCGAGGAGAGGTCCTGTTGCACACTTTAGATGTGCATAGGTGTCTTTGATACTACCTGACCAGAACCAAACACCACCGAAAATCTGACCAGCTTTTTGTCTCCTTTGCCCACAGGATGATGGGAGCTCTCGTTTCCAAACAATCGCTGTCCAGGTGGCGCATACATTGTATCACGTTCTGTTACCAGAAGCGTAACAAACCCTTACCGGGCTCAGTTAAGGGTCATTCCACAAGGGGGTTGGCTACCTCCTTTGCGGCCTTAAAGAACGTGTCCACCTCAGCCATCTGTGCAGCAGCTACTTGAAGCACTGTGCACACCTTCATCAGGCATTATAGCCTGGACATTGCATTGAGGCGAAGAGCAGGTTTTGGTCTAGCAGTCCTTCAAGGACTCCTGTCCTAGGCTTCAGTTCCACTAGTGATTTCTACCTTCCCTCCTCCCTATGGTGAGGGATTTCCAGTATTGCTTGGGAATCAGTCCTAATGGTGTAACCAGCTGCAAGAGCTGTTTCTCAAAGTAAGATAGTACAGTTACGTAAGAACTTACCGTAACAGTAGATCTTCGAGAACAGCTCTTGCAGCAGGTGCTTCCCCCCCCCACCATCCCTGCTGGAGGTAGATTTGTTCCGATATCCTTCTCCTAGGATTAGGTGTTCTCACACCACTCTGATTGTCATTTGATGGCGGATCCTCAGTCTCCTTTTCTGATGTCATCCAGCGGCCGGGAGTCTCTGGTGGGAGAACTGGGGATTCTGGGGGACCGCCCCCTTGTGTGCTATGCCTGACATCGGGGGCAGTCCCCACTGAATACTGCTAGCTAGAAAATTTCCGTGGGGTCCTGGCGCCTGCCGGCTTCAGTCCTAATGGTGTAACCTGCTGCAAGAGCTGTTCTCGAAGATCTACTGTTACGGTAAGTTCTTACATAACTGTACTTTATATCTGTAATGATGGTACAAATAAATAAAGGCATCAAGTGTTAAAAGTGAGTTCAAATACCAAAGGTGGAACATCTTTGGTGGCCCATAGGGGGCCCATTCAACTAAGGATACTTCTCACTTGATACTGACTTTTATACTTCAAATATTCCAATAGTTAAATATTTGACAGGTGCATACTTTAGTGACTGAAACTGCCTGAAACTAGTAAAAGGAGAGAGGCGGTTACCAGTCCCCTGCTCAGGAGCTGCTGCTAACTTGGTCCCTGGTCTACTTGCTCCAGGGGACCTAGAGATGGACCATGTAGTGGGCACTAAAAAAAGTCTCTCAATGACCTAGTAGTTTTAGTAATTGTATTCTGCACCCTTCCCCACAGGCCCAGGCACCTTACATAAACTGCAGGAGTAACATTATGCAAAATAAAATAATAAAACAACATAAGTAAAACACATCAGTAAATAGTTCAGCATAAAAACTATTGACAAATACAGATCTTACTGAAATAGTAGCCAACTACAGAAGATGTTGCTCCCCAAAGGCTTGACTAAATAAGTAATTCTTTAGACCCCTCTTAAAGGCCTCTACTTAAGCCTCGAGAGAGAGTTCCAGAAGACTGGTCCAGCCACCTCAAAGGCCTGGCCCCCCCCTGTTTTTAACCTGCCCCTTGGCAAAGGATGCCCACCTCGGTGGAGTGAAAAGAGCACAAAAACACATAAGGGTGCTGGAGATCCATCAGATAGCCAGGGCCCAACCTGTGTAAGGCCTTACAAGCTGGTAGACCAACTTTGAAGGAGATACGCCACTTTACTGGCAGCCAGTACAGGTTGTACAGCACTGATGATGCATGGCACATCTTTGAAAGGCCGGTCAGTAGCCTGATGGCTGCATTCTGCTCCAGTTGCAGGTACCACAGCTTACCTCTATTGATCCCGAGGTACAGAGCATTGCAGTAAGCAAGCCAAGATATCATGAACGCGTGTACCAGCATCTCCAGGTCTCCAGGGGATAAGGCACCTAATCTGGCTGATGTTCTTCAGGTGGTAAAAGCCACTCCAGACTACTGTAGACACCTGAGCCTCAAGTGTCAACCCATCATTCAGAACAGCCTCCAGATTTCTTAACTTAGTGGCAGCCAAGAGCCTGGAGGAACTGTGCTGAAGCTCAGTCTCCCTCTCAGTAGCTGCCACTCTCCCTCTTTGGCCCAGCTCGACAACTAGCACTTTAGTCTTGTTAGGATTCAGTCTTAACCAGCTCAATCGCATCCAATCCTGGATCTTGGCCAAGCATTTATTTAGCACATCCACCGTGCCAGGTATCCCAGATGCAAAAGACAGATAGAGCTGGGTATCATCTGCATAGCAGTGAAACCCAAGTCCATGCTGTCTAATGATCCCTCCAAGGGGCAACACATACATTGTGAACAGCATGGGCGAGAGAACCAAGCCTTTAGGTACACCACAGGCAGTGCCACTGGGGGTGAAGAGAAATTCCCCAGCACCATCCTCTGTGTCCTGTCCCTGAGCTAAGACTCAAAGCAACAGATAACCTTGCTGGTGAGTTCAATGTACTCCCTTAGCTGGTCCAACAGCAGCCCATTGTCCACTGTGTCCGAGGAGGATGAGAACTGACCGCACCCCTGTATCCCTGGCCCTGAAAAGGTCATTGTGCACCCTGACCAGTGCAGTCTCCGTGCTATGCTTAGACCTAAAACTGGACTAGAAAGGCTTATAAATGTCAAAGGGAGTGAGGAGTGTCTCAAGCTGCAGTGCAACCACGTTCTCAATAATATTACACAGAAAGGGCAGGTTAGAGTCTGTCAGTAATTCACCAGGATGTCCAGGTCCAAAGATGTTTTTTCAGAAGGAGCCTCACCACTGCATCTTTCAGCGTAGATGGAAAGACCCCCCCCAACCCCTGACAAGGAGCACTGGTCAATCCCAATGAACACCGTGTCCAGCTGCCAGACACAGATCACCAGTAGTCTTGTCAGCCTGGACACAGTTTGCAAAATATGACCTCTTCTGTCATCACTGGTCCAAACTCTCCCCATTACAGCTGAATGCATCTGAGCAGTGTAGGCTCAGTCCTGCTGAGTTGCCACAGCCCACTTGGAGAGATCCTGGCCCAAATAGAGGATACCCTGTCTGAGAAGAATTGAGCAAACTTTTGGCAGGTGAAAAAAGACTCGTGGACTTCAGATAGGCCAGATGGAGTAACCTGGCCACAGTCTGAAAGAGCTGAGGCAGTCAGTTCTTTCCAGCAGCAGTCTCCCTTTACAGGAACTCTGCCTTCTTATGGGTGGTTGCCCTTTGATAGTCACCGTAGTGAATATTCAAAGCCAGTCTGTTCTCCTGGGCCATGGATCACCTCCCACAATGTTCCAGTCTTTGCCCTCTTGCTTTCATCTCCCTTAGCTCACCATCCTACTTCGGTGAGGCACGGCATGAAACCAGAGTTGGAACCTGAGAGTAGGTGCCACAAGGATGAGAAGGGACTTGGCAAGGTTGGAGGAATGGTCAGAAGTATGGCAGCTAGGATTCAATGCAAAGAAGTGGAAAATAATGCACCTGAGAAACAAGAACCCAGGAGAAGAATACACAATGGGGGGGAGGTAGTAACAACAACAAAAAAGGAAAGGGACCTGGGGGTAATCATATCAGATGACCTTAAGGTTAGCAAGCAATGTGAGAAGGCAGTAGGGAGGGCTGGGGGTATGCTGGGATGCATAGGGAGAGGCATCACCAGCAGAAAACAGGAAGTTGTTATCCGCTGTACAGACAGTTGGTGAGACCCCATCTGGAGTACTGCGTCCAGTTCTGGAGACCCCATCTCCGCAAGGACATAGACAGGATAGATGCAGTCCAGAGGAGGGCAACTAAAATGGTGCAGAGTCTGCAAGAGAAGCCGGACGAGGAGAGACTTAAGGAGCTTAATATGTATACACTTGAGGAAAGAAGGGAGAGGGGGGACATGATAGAAACTTTTAAGTACCTCAGTGGAATCAACAAAGTCCAAGAGGGTAGCATCTTTCAGAAAAAGAGACGTGCAAGAACTAGGGGACACAAGGGGACTTAGGTTTTAGTCAAAGGCTGCCTTGATAGCCCCATTATAGGCCACCTTGATAGCCCCGTTATAGGCCGCCATGGCCTCCTCAGGTCCAGTGGCACATGTCACCACCACGCCAGAGATATTCAGCACTGCCAGGAGTCCTTATCATTAGTGTGTTCACTAAGGTGGATGATTTTACTGTGGGACCAGTTTCTCATATCATGCCTGAGTCAGAATTGAAACACAACCCTAAAAAGAGAACTGGGCCCACAGGTTTCAGAAAGCGCCAACAGTGTAGTCACTGTTTGCCTAAGGCAGATAGGCAGACAGAGTGCTACAGGTGTTTGGTCCCAGATCATGATTGGCTAAACTGTGATCTGTGCAGAGTGTTTTGTCCTAAGACACAGAAATAGAGGCAAGCAAAAAAGCAGGCTTTGTCAGCTCTAGCCTCTCTGTCTAACTCCAGAGTGTTCTCCTGGTAAAAACAGTAAGATCATCTCTGTGATGTCTGCAGAAGGAACTTCCCCTAAAGAATCAGTCTAAAGCAGTCTGCAAGGAATCCCACAAAAGGACATAAATCCTCAGCTAAGGAATGCTCAGATAGATAGGATTCCCAAGAAAAGACTGGCAAAGGAATCATCTTCTCACACTAGTCTTAAAAATAACAAAAAAGAAAACCACTTGAAGCCAGAAAAAGAAAAGATAAATGAGCCAGTTGTCCATCCTGCTGACGATACTTAGATGCCCTCCATGGAGGAATTCAACCAAATGTGGCAATTCTTTGAGACCATGCAAAAACAAGTATCCAGAATTCCTCCCTCCATTGCCCTTAGTGTCCCAGAGGACTGTTATTTTGAGGAAGATGAGGAACCTGTTACTTCTGAAGTCGCAGGTGATGAAGAAATAGGATTAGAAGTGAAGGAACCATTGGCTACATCAAACTTGATCTGCACTTCCTAAAAATTGCTTCTCCAGTTATTGCCACTCCCCTCACAAATGCATTTAACAAATTCCTACTCTAGGGTACCATCCCAGAAAAATGGAAAATTGCCACAGTTGTTCCTTTACACAAAGGTGGGCCTGAAGACCTTATTGAGAACTATCAGCCCATTTCCCTGCTTTGCTCCATTGCAAAGATGCAAGAGAAGCTGGTATATAACCAACTCCATGGCTTCTTGTAAAGCTGTCACACCCTGATGTCCAGCATTGTTGTAGAAGGAACCACAGTATGGGTGCTGCTGTGGTCCAACTGACCTCTGACATTTTTGGGTCAGTAGATATAGAGCTCTCTACCGTAGTCATTTTTGTAGACATGACCACGTTGTTTGACATGGTAGAGCTAAGATGGGTAGGTCTTGAAAGTGCTGCTTGTAGCTGGTTCAAAAACAACTGGTTGACTAGGTAGTATGTCTGGCCTTAACGGCATATGTGTTGGCACGCCCCAAGGATCCATTATAGGGCCCCTGCTCTTCTCGTTATATATTAATGATCTGCCAGCTAACTCGGGTTGGGGGTGGGGGGTCCGGTTACAGCTATATGTGGATGATGCTGTTCTATAGAGAGGCTCGTCTGACATCCATCAGATCAGCCTTGACCTAGATGGTGATTTCAAACTCCTTGAAACTTGGCTTTTAAATAATACATGTGTCCTAAATGCCAACAAAACAAAACCTTTGCTATTTGGTCACAGACACCTAGGTAATGAAAGACATGTGCAGCTCAATTTATTCACCCTCTTTGGTATACAGGTTGAAGTGACTAACTTGGTGAAATAGGTAGGGGTTAATTTAGACCAAGATCTAATGTTGTGACCTCATGTGGATTCAGTTACGAAGTCCATTCACTAAAAGGTTGTTCTGCTGTACAGGCTTAATGCCTGCCTCACAAAGGAGGCCTGACTAGCCTTTGCCACCACTACGCTGCTGCCTGTGATAACATATGGTGCTCCCCTACTTCACTGCCTACAAGAACTCGAGCTTGGTAGACTGAAGGTACTGTATAATCATGTTGCATGATTTTTGTGGTTGGTGACCACTGCAGGGACCACCACTACACAGTTTTCTCTGCCCTGAACTGGCCTTCCTGTGAGGCAAGACTAGGCTACTTGCTACTCAGCCTCCCCTTCAAACTCACACAGGACACTACCCCCCCAGTCTTAAGAGGCTTCTCAAATTTAAATTCCAACAATGGCTCCTCTGCTCCTCGAACTGTCCCTTACTTGATGTTTCAAGGGCTAGGACATGCTCAGGCGTGAAGTTGTTTCTAACCCCAGTGATACTCGGGTATTCATAACTTGTGCAGTGACCCTTTAAGACAGAACTGCCCGGAGAGATTTTGGAATTATATGCAAATGATGGAGTCTTTGCGCGTGCTATTTTCAAATGCTGCCTTAAACAAACTGCCTAGGTTCTAAACCCCTTAGATTTCACTCTCTGCTTGTCAAGACCAGAAGCTTGGAGATCCTGTCCTCATCTACTTGTCCTGACGTGATAAAACTTGCAAAAATACATAAGTATTTTCCTTCTTTTCATTTGCTGCCTTTTACTTTTTGTTAATTTTAGCTAAACCATTTGTTTTTGTGTTTAATTACTGTACATTTTTCTCGGTTTCTCCCGGTTCAGTATAACTGGTGGGGATCCAAGGTTTATTTAGTATTTATCGGAGTTCCCTAACTAAGGAACTCCATTAGTTTTGTTTAAATTTATTTTAAAATACTTATTTTGGGAACCGCTATTTATGGTTCTTGAACTGCTAGCCCCGGTTCATTTCTAGCTCGGTTCCCAGTTCTGATCGGTTCCTTATTGGTTCCAGAACCGACCGCAAATGCTAAATAAACTTAAATCTTTTTATTTAGTGGTTCTTAACTTTAGGGCTTTTTCTCGCAGAATGTCTGAAAAAACAAAAAGAAAAACCGGTGAACCCGGTTTCAAACCTTGTCCTGATTATGGTGAGATTTTTGCCAAGGCAGACAAACATAGTTTATGTGTTGTCTGCCTTGGTTATGAGCATTTAAAAGCAGATTGTGACATCTGCAAAACTTTTCCAGTGAAAACTGTTGAACAACGCCTTGAAAGGCTCAAGAAAAAGCTTTCTGCACCTAAGGGTCCCTCGAGCTCAGACCAGCCAACGCCCTCTATGTCTGTGGGTGAAACCACAACAACAACAGCAGCAGCTGTAACTGCCACCCCTGAGACTGGTATACAGGCAGTTCCAAAGAGGCTTGCTGAACCAGCAGACTCTCCGGTTCCCTCTAATAAATCCAAGAAAACAAAGCATAAAGAACCCCCTGCTGAACAGCATATGGGGACTCCTGTGCCTGCAATAAAACTGCCAACTGCTGAAGAGATTGCACAGGCCTTTCAAGTTATCCAGGCATTACAGGGGCTGACTGCTCCTCTGCCTCAGACTCCTGCCAAACAGACTGGCTCTTCTTCTCAGTCTTCCCTTTTTGAGCAAGAAGAATATGGTGGTGGTGATGTGGAGGATGACGGGACCCCATTGAACCAGAGGTTTCCACTGAACAAGATTTTGGTTTTCCTCCTAGGGCATCAGAGGATTTTTCCTCACACTTAACTTTTGTAAGAAGGATGGTAGATGCCTTAGACATCCCCACAAGTGAAGTGATTGAGGACTAAGAAGAAGCTGAGTACATGGAAATGATGGTGCTGGCACCCACTAAAATTTTTCTCCCTCTTAACAAGTTCTTTAAGAAGGATGCCTTAAAGATTTTGCAAACACCTAATACTGCCCCCCCCTCTGGATAAGAGGCTGGACAAAAAGTATCAGTTGGAAAGGCAGGGTGCTGAATTCTTGTTCCCCCACCCTGACCACCAGGGGGTAGTGCAAGTGGCAGCCTGTGACAAGGCAAGGATACCACTAGCATCTCACCCCCAGACAGAGACTCTAGGAAGATTGACAGCATGGCCAAGAAAGGTTTCGTATCAGCTTCCTTGGCCATCAGTCAGGTAAACGTCCAGGCCTGTGCTGCTCAATACCAAAAATCTCTTTGGCAGTCGGTTCTTGCTATGGCAGACAAGACAGAGGCTCCCCTTTCAGCTGATCTAGCTGAAACAGCCAGGTTTAGTTTGGAAGCAGCTAAATATCCGTTCCAAATGGCTGCTTATTCAAACAACACTGCTGCCAGGTGGATGGCAAACAGTGTGGCTCAGAGAAGGTTTGCCTGGCTGAGGACCACAAACCTTACACAGGACACACAAACCAAGGCATCAGATTTTCCATTGGAGGAAAATTCCCTCTTTGGAGAAAAGACAGAGGCTTACATGAAGAAGGTGGATGAATACAAAGCCACCTACAGAAGCAACTCTGCAAAAGAAAAAGCTTCCCCATCCACCACACCCTATGGAAGGGGAGGCAGGGGCAGGTCTTTCCAAAGCAGCCCTTTTTCCAGGCCATGGGTACACCTCAGTACCAGCAGTATCCACAGCAGGGTACTTCAAGGGCAGGGGTAGAAGGGGTTCCAGGCGCGGTTCCCAAGCCCAGGCCCAGCCTCAAGCAAAACAGGCACCCTGACGTGTCTGTACAGGCCACCTCCCTACTCACCTGGCTCACCACTTTGATGCTTGGCAAAAAAATCACCACAGACAAGTGGGTCCTGGAAGTAGTGAGCCAGGGATTGTCTCTAAGCTTCAAGTCCTTCCACCTTTAAGATCCCGAGTTTTGAAGCCATCCACAAATGCAGAGAGAAAACTCCTGGAAGCAGAGGTCAAAAACTGCTTCTATCACGAGCAGTGGAACCAGTGCCAGTGCATCTAAAGGGAAAGGGATTTTACTCAAGATACTTCCTTACCACAAAGAAAAATGAGGAGTGGCAGCCCATCTTAGACCTAAGGGTCTTAAACAGATATTTAACAGAGCCAAAATTCAAAATGGTAACTCTGGCACTTATTCTGCCAACCCTCCAAAAAGGGGACTGGTTGGCCTCACTGGACCTAAAATATGCCTATTTCCACATCCCCATAAGGGAATCTCACAGAAAGTACCTCGGGTTCGGACTCCCTTCAGGTCATTATCAGTTATCAACCCTGCCATTTGGTCTCACTTCAGCACCAAGGGTGTTCACAAAGTGCTTGGCAGTGGTTGTGCCACACCTTTGAAGCAAGGTGTCATAGTCTTCCCATACCTGGACGACTGACTGGTGGTGTGAAAATCACCCCAGCACATGAGGGAGCAGCTGCAGCTCACCCAAGGGCTCCTGGTGTCTCTAGGGTTCCTGATAAACCTAAAAAAGTTGGCCCTTCAGCCTGCTAAGGTACTGCAGTTCATAGGAGCTGAGTTAAATACCCTGCAGGGCAGGGCCTACCTGCCTCTGGACAGGGCAGGGAGCATCCTACAGATAACGGGTTCATTCAGCCTGAACAAACCAAAAACTGCAAGGCAGTTCTTTCAGCTTCTGGGCCACGTGGCAGCTGCCACTGGCACAGTACTGGGATCCAGATTCCAAATGAGGGACATCCAGTTTCACCTCAGGGCTCACTGGTGTCAAAGAAGACACCCTCTCTCAAAATTGATTCCAGTAACAAAAACTTTGTTACAGGCCCTCCAATGGTGGAAAACCAACCTAAGAAAAGGGGTTCCTTTTCAACAGGAGTCCCCATCAGTAGTTCTCACAACGGACGCATCACTACTGGAGTGGGGTGCCCACCTAGGAGACCACACCACCCAAAGCACATGGTCAAGTGCAGAGTCACTCCTGCATATCAACCTGCTGGAACTCGGAGTAGTATTGTTGGCACTAAAGACCTTCACACCACTGTTGCAGGGAAACGTGGTACAGATCAGAACAGACAATACCACCACTATGTATTACATAAATAAGCAGGGAGGGACAAGGTCAAACCTTCTCTGCACAGAAACCATGAAAATATGGAATCTGGCATACTTCTTGGGAGTTTCCTACAGGCCATTCATCTGCCTGGCAAGTACAACACCTTGGCAGACACTCTGAGCTGGATCAACCAGGCCCATCACGAATGGATTCTGAAAAGGCAAGTGGTAGAAGTAATTTTCAGTAGGTGGGGCATCCCAGAGGTAGACTTGTACACGTCTCACCAGAACCACCACCTGCCACAGTACTGTTGCAGACCACCAGATCGGGGGAACAGTCCCCCTGGATGCTCTAGTCCTGGATTGGTCAGGGAAGCATCTGTATGCTTTCCCTCCCTTCCCCCTGGTGTACAGGGTGTTGCTCAAGCTTAGGTTTTAGTCAGCATCCATGATATTGATAGCACCAGATTGGCCCAGGCAGCCATGGTACTCTCTGCTGCTCTCCATGTCTGTGGCTGAGCCAATACAACTTCCCAGGAGACACAATCTGCTAACCTCCAATCAGGGGAGGCTCCTGTACCAGAGCCCCAGGTCCCTCAGACTCAATGTCTGGCGCTTGTGGACCTAGAATATGCAGGCCTAAATTTTTCTGAAAGTGTCCCAGACATTTTTGAGAGTTTACAGGAAAACTTCCACTAAGGAAACCTATGCTGCAAAACGGAAAAGGTTTTCTATTTGGTGTTCCACCGAAAAAGTGATGCCAGCACAGGCTGGGGTCCCAGCCGTGCTGGATTATCTTACCTATTTGCATTCGTTGAGTCTCCAGCCCAGTATGCTGAAGGTCCATCTGGCTGCAGCATCTGCTTACATTTCAGCTGGGCAAATGATTTCTCTTGCCTCATATCCTATCTTCAAGAGGTTCTTTAAGGGCCTTGCCCATTTGCACCCCCCCTCACAGGGAACCAGTGCCAGCATGGGATCTCAATGTATGTATAGCCAAGCTCATGGGGACTCCTTTTGAGCCCATGTCTTCAGCTCATGTAAAGTATGTCACATGGAAAACAGTTTCCCTAGTGGCACTGACTTCTGCCAGAAAGATCAGTGAGCTCCTGGCTCTCTGCATTGAACAGGACTATATTTCCTTCCACAAGGACAAAAGTGGTCCTGAGAACAAACAGGAAATTTCTCCCTAAAGTGGTTTCTGATTTCCACTTGAACCAAACCATTACCCTACCTGTCTTCTTCACTGAGCACTCTACTTCTGCTGAAAGGAGGCTCCACAGTCTGAATGTCAAGAGAGCTCTTAGCTACTACTTGACAGCCACTAAGGACCATAGGCAGGACAGAAAACAGCTGTTTCTGACTTATGGGGATGTGAGAAAGGGTAACCCAGCATCTAAAAGGTCAGTTTCTTGCTGATAGTACAGTGTATCCAGTTTTGTTACTCTGAGATGGGAAGGGAACCCTCAACAGGATTGAGGGCCCATTCCACAAGGGGCACAGCTGCTACCATAGCAGCTGCCAGGGATGTCCCATTAATGGACATTTGCAAAGCAGCTACCCGGAAAACAATACACACCTTTACAACATTACAGCTTGGACAGCCTGTCCAGAGGTGATGCCAGGTCTGGCACAGCAGTCCTGCAGAATTTGTTTCCAGAGTAGATTCTGTGCCCACCTCCAAAGGTACTGCTTCTTAGTCTGCTGAAGTTATGAATACCTGAGTATTACTGGGTTTAGAAGAAAAACATTACTTACCATAGTAATTGTGTTTCTTCCCAGTGATACTCAGATATTCAGAACTTTCCATCCTGCCTTCCCTTCTAGAACCAGTAGCCTCTGCACTCCTGAGAATATTTTTGTGTTCCATGATATAGGTGCCACAATCAGGCACTATGGTTTGATATTTGGGTTCACTTTTGTTGTTTTTCCCCTTCAGGTGATTCTGACATTCAGGGGTGATGTTACATGTTGTGATCTCCATTTCTGGGGTCCCCCCTCTTGGGGGCATTTAGGGTGTTATTCCATTATTATCTTTCTAATTATTAGGGTTATTTACCTATAGATGTTTAGTTTTTGAGGCCTGTCTTTCTAGGCTTCTAGGAAATCTGAGGGGTTTAGAACCTAGGCAGTTAGTTTAAGGCAGCATTTGAAAATAACATGCGCAAAGATTCCATAATTTGCATACAATTCCAAATTCTCTCTGGGCAGTTCTGTCTTAAAGGGTCACTGCAGAAGTTCTGAATACCTGAGTATCACTGGGAAGAAACAAGATTACTGTGGTAAGTATTTTTTTCTTGCTGTCTCAGCCCCGTCCCTCTGGAACAAACTTCCACAAGAGATTAATAAAAATTGCTCCTCCCTGGCTATGTTTAAGAAAGACCTAAAGGCGCATTCACTAAGGGTCACTTGGTGTATATGCAACAGCTGACATGATTTCCTACTCTACCAATTCCTTTGGCTTAAGTGCCTACTGAGTTTAGCAGTCACCTTCCCCCACAACTTGTTTTTAATTTATCACCTGGTATGCACTTTATCCTGCTGTTTATGAATGTGTTACTGAAAGTGTCATGGTAGTAAGTGCGGTAAACACCAACATAGAGGTGTCGATAGGGAGAAGGGCAGGGGTAAATGGGGAAAGTGACAAAGGCAAGAAGGACAGGGATGGGGCAAAAAGTAGTAAGTCCATCAGGAAATGGAGGGTAATGAGTACCAGTGCCCGTAGTCTGGGCAGCAAGCTCCCTGAGCTGGTGGCCTTGATGGAAGAGGGATGCCTGGATATCGTAGCAGTCACAGAAACATGGTACACAGAGAACCATGACTGGGATGTTAACATACCAGGGTACATAACCTACAGAAGAGACAGGCAGGAGAGAAGAGGGTGAGGAGTAGCTCTCTATGTAAAGGAAGGGATAAAAGCAACTGAACAAAAGAGTAAACAGGGAGGAGAGGAGGCACTCTGAGTCACCTTGGAGACTGGAAAGGGCACCACAATCCGCACAGGGGTTGTGTACAGACCCCCATGTCAGGGGGAGGGAATGGACAAGGATATGATAGAAGGCATTCTTAGGATGGCAGAGAAAGGGAAGACATTGTTGATGGGAGACCTGAATATGTCAGATGTTAACTGGAACACATTTGCTGCAGCCACATCCAAGAGCAGGGCCATTCTCGATGCCCTACAGGTGCCAGGCCTCAGACAGCTAATTCTGGAGCCCACTCGTGAGGGAGCAATCTTAGACCTCGTACTCTCAAATGGGGACAGTGAGAGAGGATCTCATATCTAGAAGTGGGTTGCCATCTGGGAACAAGTGACCATCAAACAGTGTGGTTCACATTAAACTCAGCTACAGAGTCAAGCCATACAAAAGTGAGGGTGCTGGACTTCAGGAGGGCTGACTTTGGCAAGATGGGAGAGTGCCTCAGAAAAGCACTAGCAAACAGGCTAGGAGCAGGGGTGGAGCAACAATGGGGAATCATCAAAACTGCCATCACAGAGACAACAAGTCTTTGTGTGAAGCAAATAAACAAATCAAAACAAAAGAAAAAGCCACTATGGTTCTCAAAAGAGGTGGCTGGGAAAGTCAGGGAGAAAAAGATAGCATTCAGGAAGTATAAGGAAACACAGAAGGAACAGGACAGAGAGCTGTACTAGTTAAGGCAGAAGGAAGCAGGGAGGGAAGTCAGAATAGCAAAGGCCCAAACTGCGGAAAAGATAGCCAACTCGGTTAAGAAGGGGGATAAAACCTTTCATAGGTACATCAGCGAGCATAGAAAGACAAAGGGAGGAATAGTGAGGCTGAATAGAATGAACGGTGGGTGGGCAGAGGGGGACAGTGAATAAGTAGGGATACTGAATGAATATTTCTGCTCAGTATTCACAAAAGAGGAGGGGGAAGTGCCTAATCCAATTAACAGAAGCACTCTTGATAGGGTGGTCGATCCCAGTCCTTTCACAGAAGAAAGGATTCTGCAAGAACTCCTAAAACTGAAGGTGGACAAAGCAGTGGGGCCTGATGGAATTCACCCCAGAATTCTAAAATAATTAAGGGGAACTAGTGAAACCACTGGCTACTCTTTTAATAAATCATGGGAGGATGGTGGTACCCGAGGACTGGAGGAAGGCGGATGGATTCCTCTCACAAAAGTGAGACCAAGACAGAGGCAGGAAACTACAGACCTGTCAGTTTGACCTCTGTGGTAGGAAAGTGATGGAGTCACTTAGGAAAGAATTGTTGAATACCTAGAGGCCAGTGGGGCACAGGACCCAAGGGAGCATGGGTTCACAGTGGGAAGGTCATGTCAGACGAATCTAATAGATTTCTTTGACTGGGTGACCAAAGTAGTAGACCAGGGAGGGGCTGTGGACATGGCCTACCTAGACTTTAGCAAGGCATTTGACATAGTCCCACACAAAAGATTAATAGTCAAATTAACCAGCCTGGGAGTGGGTCCCAGGGTGGTAGCCTGGGTAAAACATTGGCTGGAAAACAGGACACAGAAGGTAATTTTAAATGGAGTCCACTCTGAAGAAAGAGGGGTTACTAGTGGGGTACCTCAGGGTTTAGTGCTGGGTCCAGTCCTTTTTAATGTCTTTAAAAGTGACATGGCAGAGGGACTGGAAGGAAAAGTATGCCTCTTTGCAGATGACACAAAGATCTGCAACAGGATTGATACACAAGGAGGCGTGGAAAGGATGAGAAGGGACTTGGCAAGGTTGGAGGAATGGTCAGAAGTATGGCAGCTAGGATTCAATGCAAAGAAGTGCAAAATAATGCACATGGGAAACAAGAACCCAGGAGAAGAATACACAATGGGGGGTAGTAACAACAACAAAAAAGGAGAGGGACCTGGGGGTAATCATATCAGATGACCTTAAGGTTAGCAAGCAATGTGAGAAGGCAGGGAGGGCTGGGGTATACTGGGATGCATAGGGAGAGACATCACCAGCAGAAAACAGGAAGTTGTTATCCCGCTGTACAGACAGTTGGTGAGACCCCATCTGGAGTACTGGGTCCAGTTCTGAGACCCCATCTCCAAGAGGGACATAGACAGGATAGAGGCAGTCCAGAGGAGGGCAACTAAAATGGTGCAGGGTCTGCAAGAGAAGCCGTACGAGGAGAGACTTAAGGAGCTTAATATGTATACCCTTGAGGAAAGAAGGGAGAGGGGGGACATGATAGAAACTTTTAAGTACCTCAGTGGAATCAACAAAGTCCAAGAGGATAGCATCTTTCAGAAAAAGAGACATGCAAGAACTAGGGGACTCAATTTAAAGATAGAGGGGGGGCGGTTCAGGGACAATGTGAGGAAGTATTTTTTCACAGAGAGGGTAGTGGATGCATGGAACAGCCTTCCTGAGGAGGTTGTGGGGTCTAAAACTGTGGGAGAATTCAAGAATGCATGGGACAGACATAAGGCAATTCTTGTGGGGGGTAGGAAGAAATAGTCTGTTGGTTAACTAGGATCTGCGGCCTATCCTGTAGGTAGGAGAAATAGGCAGACTAGGTTGGCCAAGCAGTCCTTATCTGCCGTCAAAGTCTATGTTTCTATGTCTCTATCCATTGTTTGTAGTTAACCCTGTGCTGTGGTGTATCCTGTATGTCCTTATATATTGCACTGCCTGCACCCTGCAGTTGTCCCAAATGGGACAACTTGACCTGGCCATCCATCCAAACCAAGATATTGAAGAAGAGATTGACCAACTATTGAAAGAATGGCCTGCACCTAGTAATCAGATGGAAGGGCAAATGGATTATTCAGACCACCTAGAGGGCATGTTGAATAAATTGTAAAGTAAAAAATAGAAGAGCTACATGATTTGCATTTGGACTTTTTGGGTTACCTACAACTTAGAGTTAACTATGCTTTCTCTTAAATATAAAGATATCTTAAACATTTCTGCTGGTAGTTGAATAAGAGCCAGAGTTTAACCACAAGCCATATCCTGGTAGCACAAAGACCAGGTGTATAGCATGCTAGTTTTTGCAAAGCCCATTACAAGCAGGAGAACACGCTAATGTAACATTAAATGTTTTTTATATGCTCCAAATTGGATAACTTGCCTTTTAAAATTGATAGATTATGTGCTTTTAAATAAATATGGAGGTAGTTACTTTCATTCCAACTTTTTAAGTTGCTTACAGTCTAAGATTAAATATTTTTTTAATATAAAAATGTTAAGATTTTTTTTTATTATGATAGTTGAAGCAAAAACTGGAACATGACCACAAACCACAAGCCAAGGTTTTCAAGCAAATAAGTTTAAAATAGTATTGTGCATTTTTCTGCATAAAAACCACCATAGTTGTAATGTTCTCCATGACGTCAATTTTTACCATTGTAACTTCTGCAAGTCTAGCAGTCACCTTGTCAGATATAAAAGTTAGTTTTCAACACAGACAAGGTAAGGAGAGCAAATGCATGACTGCCAGAGCAGCGCACTCTCTTAGGACCTCAGCTTGAACATCTGGGTACTTGTGGTGGGTAAAGTTGCCTTTATCTGTTATATAAAAGCAGGGACAAAGTAAATGCTTGGCTTTATTTATTTTACTATTGCGCCTAAAGTAAGAGGGCCTGCCCCTCCGTTGCGATTGTATAAACTGTTTGTTTGCACTGCTGTTATGTAATGTCATAATATTACTTAAGAAATAGCAAAGTCATTTAATTACAAAATGGCATTCTCTGGTATTTCTTCTCAACCAAATATAAAAGAGAAACAAGATGAAACTGTATATTTAAGAGATGTAATTACTTATCAGACAAAAGAATTGCAACAATGGTTTAGGATAAGGTAATTTTAATCAAATTAGACCATAATTTATATAGGGTGGTTATAAGGTAAACGTAATCGAACACTCATCCTTGTGCAAGCACACCCGGTTAGACCTCACCCTAGGCAGACTAAGTTTCTAAATAGGGTGGTTGCTCCCGCCGGTTCCGAGAAATTATTTCCGGGACATGAAACAATCCTTGGAGGTCGGGTCAGGGAACCGGACCAAAGCTATTTTCCTGATACTTCAGTATGCAATGTCCCCACTGTACTATGTGACTTTGAAAATTATATATTTTGTGATACTTTATCCCTGATGATTATTACTGTACATCAAGATTTTCATATCAGCTTCCTTGAATGTACTGTATATGATTTATGCAATATTTTTTCCTCTGAATGTAACAGTGGGCTTCCCATTTAATGGAATTCAAATAAATACATAAGGTTTACCATTATTATGTTCTTTAGAGGAGGGGTACTCATAGTCTGCCTTCCTCAAAGGCATAGCAGCCATGATTAGTATCTGCACTGTGAAAACAGTGTCTGAATTGGTGAATCAGAGTTCTTAAGAATGTTGGGACTGGAGCCGGCCCAGTGGTGCTGAGGGTTGCGGCGCTGGACACCACACTGGGTTTGGGAATGAGCATGGGCCACTGGGGGGAAGAGAGGATCGAGCATCTGGAGGACTGCTGTACTCTCTCTCTGGTGGAGGGTCCTACATTGTTCTGCTTGCTGATTGCCCTCTAGTGGTGACTGGAGGGCAATGTGGGTCGGGAGGCATGCTCCAACGTAGTTACGTCGGTAGGGAGGGAGGACGGGACATACGGGAAGGAAAAAGGAGCCTGGCAGGGCTCCATGATGGTCCGCTGTGCTGAGGGCTGACCCCGGCTTCTGGATTGGGTCTCCAGGGAGGGGGAGGGGGCAAGCCAATGGGGAATCTCCAGGATTGGTGAGTGTAGTGTGGCAGGGACCAGAGAGAGTGTCCCTCCCCTGGAGGGCCAAAGCCCCTGCCAGGGCTCGGGGAGCATAAATAACTGAATGAAAAAAAAAAAAGAATGTTGGGACTGACATCAACCAAGAGAATTGGTATCCCCATTCATTGCACATTTAAAAAGATAAGTCAAAAGATCTTACAGTTGCCAGCATGTGCAACAGGAATTGACAGGAAAATACAAAAAAGATATATAGTAACCAGAACTGGTTCAGAATATTTTTACCAACTCCCTAACCCTGAGGGTCTGTCTACTAGAGGGTGCTGCATGTGAAAAGGCAAAAGCAACCATTTCTACAACACTACTTCAGACAAATTGCAGAAAAAATTACACACTTGGAACAAAATCATACTCTTCTACACACTCATCAAAAGTAAGTAGCTGTTCCGAGTTGCAAATCACACTACCAGGAAGTGCCCTGGAAACCTGTGCTACCCTTTTGTGACAGTCTGCCCTCGAGGAGAGATCACAGATGTTGCAGCTTGTAAACGCAGGTCTAGATATAGCCAAAAACCAATTGTACATGGCTGTGGAAATTAATGATACAGCAACCAGAACCTTGGCAAATGCAGTATCTGCCAGAAGATGTGCTTGATTAAGAACCACACATTTATCCGTGGGCCTTCAGAACAAGGTTGCAGACTACCCCTTTGAGAGTTCATGTCTCTTTGGAGAGCAGACAGAGAGCCATGTATGAACAAAGTTGGTAATAACAGTAATAACTTAGTAGATAAGAAAAGTCCAGGGGCACTACAGACCTTAAGGCAGGGGTGGCATGGGAAGGGGTTACTGTCACAGGCAGTATAGTACCACCATCCGTCATGTAGTGTACCTAGAGGGTTAAGTAGAGGTGAAAGAGGCAAGCATCAGCTCCCGTTCATCCAACTCAGACAAAAACTTTCCCCTGATAAGTCACAGGTCTCCAAACCTCACCCTCCGGTGGTGGTGGTGGTGGGGGGGGGCTACTCATCTCTCTCTCACCATCTTCAACAGTGGCAGTCTGTTACAGCAGACAAATGAGTGCTGGAGATCCTGTCTTTTGTTAACCATTCCAAAAAAAAATTCACTATTTTTACACCAAATTCATCTGAAGAGCTGTAGCAATCAAAATTTGAAGTTCAAAAACTGCAGTCTTTCAGTGCTGTAGAAAATGTACCAGAAAATGGAATGGGAAAAGGATTTGTCTCGTGGTACTTAGTACAAAGAAAAAAAAATCAGGAGAGTGGGTGCCAGTCCTCAACCTCAGCTGTTTAAACAGACATAGAGAAAAGGAAATGTTCAAAGTGGTGACCTTGCAAAAAGTAATTACATCTTTGCAGCAAAAGGACTGGCTATGCTCGTAGTATTTGAATGAAGCTTACTTCCACATCCCAGTCAGAGCTAGCCACAGAAAATACCTACCCTTCAGAGTAGGTGTTAGGTTAGTACCAGAACCAGGCAATGTTTTTTCAACTGATCTCTGTCACAAGGGTGTTCACAGTGTGCCTGGCTGTGCCAGGTTTGGTTAAGAAAGGGAATTCCCTTTTAGTCAGCACTGCACAATTTGGTGCTTGCTGCAGATGCTGCACTCCTAGAATGGGATATCTCACACCATACAGGTAAGGGAGTCTGGAATTCAAATTTATCAGAAGAGATGCAGCAGTTAACATTGGAATTTTAAAAAAACACAGTCATTTAGTGCTACCGAGAAGGTACAAGTAAAAAAATGATAACAATTTCCTAAAGGTACTTTCTAGCAAAGAAAAAATACAGGAGATTGGTGACCAGTCTTCAACCTCAGATGTCTGAACAGCTAAGTAAAAATGGAAAAGTTTGGAGTGGTCACTTTACAAACAGTAGTTCCATCTTTGCAGCAAGAGGTCTGGCTGTGCTTATTGTTTCTGAAAGATGCTTACTTCCACATCACAACAGAAGCAAGCCACAGAAAGTGCCTATGCTTCAGAGTAGGTGTGGGAAGGTACCAGTACAGAGCAATGCCTTTCAGACTGGCCTCTTCCCCAGGAGTATTCACAATGTGCCTGACTGTAGTAGCAGCAGCACTTCAGTTAAATGGAGTGACAGTCTATCCCTACTTATACGACTGGTTAGTGTGTGGAAGATCCAGGGAAAATGCTGCATCATCAGTTGAGCAAACTATGTTCCTGATGGAAAAGTTGGGGGTTCATCCTGATTTTAGACAAATTAAATCTGGAACCCACATAAAACCTACACTTCATTGAAGCAGACGTGGACTTAGTTCAAACAAGGGCCCTTCCTCCATAGGAGATGTTCCAGACACTTGAACAGTATACAGCCTTTTTCCACACTGGGACAAGGACTGCATAGGTATTTCTTAGACCATTAGGTGTCCTGTTGGACACAGTTTCTGTGATACCGTGGGCAAAGGAGCACATGAGAAGTGTTCAGTGGTACCCGACAAAATACAGCTCTCATTTCAGAGCTCCCCTGCCTTCCCTATTCACCATACAAAACAGGCTTATAAGCTCCTTTCAGTGGTGGCAGCAGGTATAGCTAAAAAAGGAAATTCTCCTTCAGCCAGCACTACACAATTTAGTGCTTACCACAGATGCTGCACTCCTATAATGGGGAGGGTATATGTCACAGAGTACAGTAAAAGGAGTCTGGAACCCAGCAGATAGAAAGAGACACATCACTCTTCTGGAGCTCAGAGCAGTGTTTCTGTTCCTGAAGTCCTTCTCAACACTGATCAAGAACCAAGTTCTACAGATAAGGAATATCAATACTACAACAGTGTATTACATAAACAAGACTGTGCAGGATCCTCAAAACTGTACAAGGGGACCCTGAAAGTTTGGAATCAGGACCATACTGTAAGGTTACATATCTCTGCAGTCCTTATAGCAGGGAAGGATGGTGCGCTGACAAACTCACTCAGCCAGATGAGTTATGTCACCCCTGAGTGGTCCCTAAAACAGACTGTTCTGTGGTCAGTTTTCAAGAAATGGGGTATTCCATAGGTGGATCTTTCTGTCTTATGGGAGAACAAAAAGCTACCACTGTTCTGCTGCAGAGACCCATGTCAGAGAATAATCCTAGAAGATGTTATCAACATATACTTAAGCAACAGGTTCATTTATGCTTCCCTCCCTTTCCTCTGACACACAGAGTGCTTCTGAAAGGGAGGATAAAGCACGCCACCATGATCCAGATAGCACCAGTCGGGCCCAAATATCCGTGTTATTCACTGTTACTCCAGATGTCTCCCCTAGCACCCTACCTCTGTATATCTTCTGATACTCTCAAGAAAAAAGAAAAAAAAAAAAGACATGAACCATCCAAACTTGGAGTCCCTTCATCTGAAAGCATGTTTCCTGGAAGGATCGTTTTCTGAACAAAATCTCTCTACACAGGTTATAGCGGTCCTTCAGGTAGCCAGGCTATCCACAAGGTCAACTTAAAATTCGTAGTGGAAAAGACTCTCAGACTGGTGTGAGAACAATTCTCATTCAGCTGAGAATGCAGAGATTACATTAATCTTGGACTGTTCATAACATTTGAAGTCTTTAGGCTGAAGGCTAGCATCTTTAAAGGTACATTTGTCTGCTATTTCTGCATTTAGGTCCAAGACCTACTGCAGAATTTTTGTTTCCACGTTCAGTGTTCAAGAGTTTTTTCAAGGCCTCTCACTAACCCTTCCATAGAGAAACTTGTTCCAGTTAGGGACCTGAATCTGTTTTTTTACTCAGTTAATGGCCCACTCTTTGAACCTGTGGTCACTACTTAGCTAAAGCACTGCACCTGAAAAACCTGATAGCTATCACATAAGCAGTGAGGGTAAGTGAACTACAAGCACTTAGAACTTATCCCTCATGCTTAATTTTCCACAGGGAAAAAGTGGTGTTAAGAACAAATTCCCAATGGTAGTACCAGCATTCCATTTGAATCAGACATTTATCTTGCCATTGTATTTCCCAAGGCTGTATGCCAGTAGAAGGGAGGGAAAATGTCATACATTAGATGTCAGACTCAGTTTCTACAAGTCTAGAAAAGAGGACATTAGTAATAGTAATTGCTTGTTACATATGGCAAGGTGTCAAAGGGACACCCAGCCTTTAAGCAGACCATATCAGGGTGGGTAGTATCTACAATACATTTCTGCTGTAATAAGACAAAGTACCCCCAGATGGCATTAGGACACACTCCATTAGGAGTACAGCAGGATCAGTGGCAGCTAGAAGGAATGTGCCACTGAGAGAAATTTTCAAAGTTGCTACCTGGTCCACAGTCCACACATTCTCACCTCATTATTGCTTGGACACAAGCAGGAGAGGATGCTAAGTTTGGAACTTCTGTACTTCAGAACCTAGTCCCAAAGTAATTCTTAAACCTTCCAGTCCTGGGTACTGCATGGAGTCTGCACAGGTTTGACTAGGCTATTCTAATTCATTTATTAGAAGGAAAAGTGACTCACAGTAGTAACGCTTTTTCTTCTATTGGATTAGAACAGTCAGTCAAACAAACCCATCCCTGCCTCCACCTTTTAGGATAAGGCTCTTCAAAACCATTTATTGTAAGTAAATAGAGATACAGTGAAATTTAATTTTGCCATCGAATTTCACCACATGAAATATTTCACAAAATTCATGCATTCCGTGAAATATTTCGCGGGTGCGAAATGCGGAATTTCACCCGTGAGCGACGGAATTTCACAGGCGAAATTCTGCATTTCGCTGGCGAAATTCTGCATTTCGCCGGCAGAATTTTGCAATGTGTACCCGCAAAATATTTTGTGAAATGCGCAAATTTCACGGAACAAAATTTGCAGATTCCGCCCATCTCTATTAGTAAAGCTTAACTTTTAATGATTGCTATTGCTTTTCTGTGTCATTAAAATCTTTTTAATCTGCGATTTATATTGCTATTATGTCTCTAGTATCCTGGCCTCTTCAACTCAAACATCTGCTGTTAGAAGGATGGGAGGCTTAAGACCAGTACAGTGAGCGGGCATCTTTGGAAAAAAAAAATTCTGTGTTTCGAAGCACCATGGATCTCGTGGAGATAATTTTACTTCTTTAGTTTTATTTTCCTGGTAGGTGCACTAGCAACAGTTGCCAGTTATAATACACAAATTTGACTGCTCTAATCCATTAGAAGAAAAAAAAAATACTCACTGGAGTAATGTTTCTTCTCAGTGATCCCTCACTATATTTACATTTTATGCATATATTTCCATGCAGAGAGATGTCCTGGAGATGGAACCTTATTCAGATTATGAAATTTAGAATATAGGTTCATACTCTGGACTCACACTGCATTCTGACAAGTAACCTCAAATGTGTTCCTGTAGCCAGAGTGGAGCAGTGACTAGTGAAACTAGCTAAAAAGCTACTAAAAATTTATATAATTTTAGCCACATTTTGAACACCAATTAAATTGAAGCAGACATGTAAGTTTATTAAAATATTGAAATATTTAAGAAAACCTAAACTTCACAGTTGTAGAGTAATTACAGTAGGAATGCTCAAGCAACCTTAATGAAATGAACGGATTCTTGTGTGAACCTGTTTTCAGGTTCTGGAAGGAGAGGAAGGGTTAGGGAGCATTAACATCGTGAGGGATCCCTGAAAAGAAACATTAATATGGTGAGTACGTTTTTCTTCTAACCCCAGGAATCCCTCACTTAATCTTTACAATTTAGGCAGACTTAATAGCAGTTCATGGGAGGCTGGGTCCAGAATTCACTTAGGAAAAAGTTTCTATAAGACAGTAATTCCAAAGCTGGCATCCCTTCTGGATTGTATGTCCGGACAGTGGTGCTTTATGAAAGTGTGTACTATTTTGCAGGTAGCAGCTTTACCAGTGTCTAATAATGGGATACCCCTTGTAGATGCCACATAGGCAAAGGTTCCCCTTGTGAAGTGTACCCTGAAGCCTCATGGTGGCACTTTACAACTTTTTCATAGCAGAAGTGAATCAGGATACTATCCAGAAAGAGATGGACCCCTTGGTTGCTGGTTTACCTTTCCCAACCTCCCCGTAACTAACAACTGAGTGTTTTGGAATCTGACATCTTTTGTTTGGTCCATGTAGATACCCAGTACTCGCTTCATGTCAAGGCTGTGTAATTTTTGCTCACCTAGACTGGAGTATTCCGGATAGAGCACAGGAAAGGCCTACTGACTGGTTCAGGTGGAATTTGGATGCCATCTTAGGTAGGAACTACCTATTGGTTGTAAGGACTACCTTAGCCCTGTGGAAGATTATGTAATTAGATTCTGTGCAGATAGCTTGCAGTTCACTTACCCTCCTAGCAGAGATCATGGCAGTCAGGAATATGGTTTTCCATGTGACATACTTAGGCCAGCAGTGTCCATAGGCTTGAATGGAGTCTCCATAAGCTAGACAAGGCAGACAGTGAGATCACATCGTCGGACAGGATCCCTTACTAGTGGGTACAAGTGACTGAGACATTTAAAACACCTTTTGAAGATGGGTTATGAGGCCCGTGGCTTTCTCTTTCCTGCTGATATGCAGGCTGGCCCTGCTGTAAAGTGTACCTTGAGTGTTGAAGGCCTTAGGCCTTGGGACTGCAGGTGTACCATGTATTTCAGATCTAAAGGCAACCATGCCTCTATTGGGATTATCCTTCTGGGGTCAAACCAGTATGAAAATCTCTTCCATATGTTTTTCAGGTTGCTGGTTTCCTAGAAAGTGTTTAAGCACCTTCAGGACTTCCTCTGAGAAATTCAATCCAGATATTCTAGCTCTTCAAGAACCATGGCCTCAGGTGTAGTGTCCTGGGTTTTGGTAATATTATCCTGCCCTGAGACAGAGATTGTAACTTAGAGGCAGGTTGATTGGAGTCTTGCTGGACATGACCAGGAGCACTGAATACCAAGCCTGTCTGGCCCAGTCTGGGGTTATAAGAGTCACTGTTTCCGGCTCTCTTCTGCGCTTCTTCAGGAGTATCTTCTGTATGAGTGAGAATGATGGGAAGGCATGCAGTAGCTTTGCTGTCCGGTCCAAGGCAAGGGCATCCTTTGGGACTGCCCTTCTGGCTGGTGATCTGCAAAACAACTGTGGGAGCTGACTATTCTCCCAAGAGGCAAATAGATCTATTTTCAGAGTGCTCCACTTCTGAAAACTGTGGCCAGAACATACTGGTTCCGTGCCCATTTGTGATTTCCCTGACTGATTCTGCTTGATTAGTGCACCAGGACATTGTCTTTGCCTGGCAGATACACCACAGAGTTGTGTAAGCAATAATGTCCAACAGGGTGGGCTTTATTGGGAAATAACAGACCACCCAGGGGCGTAATGAGGCCCGACGCCGCAGGCAGAGGGCCTTGTAGCCCCTGGAAGTTCCGGTATTTCCCAATAAAGCCCACCCACCCTGGAGGGTATTATTGCACTTAGAAAATGGGCAACTGTATTTTATATGTTTGGGAAAAAAAATGTGTAAATGTTAAAACGCTTGTGTGAGATAGTTTTCTGTTATAAAATAGTTCTTCTGCCTGCATTTCGGTGCTGTTTTTTTCCTTAAAGCCTGAGACTTCTGTGCCTCTGAAGCCTCCGTAGTTTTAACATTTTCAGGTGGTTGTCATGGTTACTTGTTCCCCTCTATACACACACACACACACACACACACACACACACACACACACACACACACACACACACAGCAGGGATAAACAATATCGAGGGGCCAATTTTCTCTGAAGATTCAAGATAAATGAGAAAGAGAGAGACATGTAGAACGCATCACCTCTGGTACAGGTTAGCTGAGAGAGAGAGTGACAGAATGCGCAACCTCCGGTATCGCCAGTGTGTATGTGTGTGTGAGAGAGACGGGGCAGTAGCGCTCTGTGACATGGAGCACAGTTTGATTTTTTTTCTCTATTCCGAGTGTCTCTTGTCCCCACTATCCTCCTGTGCTCTCCTCTACCTGATGTCCCCGCTGCCACTGAGCTCATGCCATTCCTTCCACTCACCTACTCGCTCTCCCGCTGGTACGTCTCGCCATTCCCAACTGATCACCTGCTTGCCGTCTCTCTCAATCATCCAAGTCCTTCCACTGCTATCTCTGGACCGACTGCCCTGTCACTCGCTCACTCGGCTAGGCAGCTCTGTTTCCAGTGACAAGGAGTTTTATTTTATGAATAATTTACAGGGAAACGGCTCATTACAGCTTGCGTCTTTCTGGAGTTGTGGAAATTGGCTATTTCACAGCTCATTTAGAGAGCAGGAAACATGGCGGCTCCTACATTTGAAAATTCGGGGTGCCCAAGTATTCCCCAAGTAATGGGGCACCCCGAATTGGCACCTGTTTTTTTGCGGGCTCTATTGTAAAATAAATGCATGCCGATCATGGCTTTCAGCCAATCAGCATGCTTTATTTTTCAAGCCCATTTTCTAATTGCTTCTAAGGAGTATGCCAGGTCCCAGATCCTCTCAGCTTCTGTACACACCTTGGAGGATCTTGTTCCTCCCTGCTTGTTCAAGTAGTACATTGTTGTGCTGTTGTTTTTTCTCGTTTGGACAGACTGATGCTGCAGCTTGCAGGAGAATGACTGCATTGCTAGTAACACTGCCCTGAGCTCCAGGAGGTTGATGTGGTTGATGCGCTCCAGGGACTCATGTGGGGTCCATGTGCCACTTACTGTAAGATCATGTAGGTGGGCGCCCCTCTCCAGGAGTGAAGCATCTGTTGTAAGGATACTTGGTGGTGATTGCTGAAGGAAGGGAATGCCCCAAAGAGGTTGCTTCCTTCTTCCACCACTCTAGTAACCTTACCAATTCTTTTGTAACTGACACTAGTTTTGAGAGTGGGTCCCATCTTTGAGACCAATTTTCCTTTAAGTGGTACTGGGTGTCTCATCTGGAACCTGGCCTATGGAACCATAGCTGTGGATACAACAAAGTATCCCAGTAATTGCAAGAAATCCCTTGCAGGTCTTGGCTGGCCTGCTGTGGAGGGTTCTGATGTGGCTATCAAAGCTGCCACTCTGGCCTGTGGGAGAAATGCTTTCCCCTGCAGGATGTTAAGTTCTGCTGCTATGAAGTTCAGCAACTGAACAGGTTCTGTTTGGACTTATGCAGATTTATCAAGAATCCTAGATTCTCCAAGGTGCTTTTACGGTCTGAGTGCAGCACCTTGCTTCTTGTTCTGTCCCCACCCCCACCCCAAGACTAGCCAGTCGTCCAAGTAGGAAAAACCACCACACCTTGCCTTCTCAGATGTGCCGTCTCCACAGCTAAGCACCTTGTGAATACCCTTGATGTGAATACTCTTGGTGTTGCGGTATGGCCAAAGGGAAGAGCTACAAACTAGTGTTGGCAGTTCCCTAACTTGAACCTGAATTATTTCCTGTGGGAAGGCCTGACCTGATAGTAACGATGGTATTAATGTTCTCAGTGTTGCCATCTTGATTTTCTCTCTTTTAATATGCTTGTTCAGATACCTGAGATCTAAAATGAGTCGCCACTCCCAATTTTTTTTTTTTGTGGGTCAGGAAGTACCTTGAGAATAGACCTGTGCCCCACTAAGAGGCAGGGACATTTTCCACAACTTTTACCAGCAACAGTTTTTTTTTTTATTTTACTTCCAGTTCCAGCAGAATTATTTTCTGTGGCAGAATGAGGTGGAAAGCTTTTGTGTTTATGCAGTTTTGGAGATCTTTTGAACTGCAGGGACAAACTCCAACCCACTACCTCCAGAACCCACTTGTCTATGGTAATGTTTACCCATTCCTGGAGGTAGTGGGCCAGTCTCTCCCCATGGCAATGATTGGGTGACCGGGGCAGAATTGTCAGGGGTTTTGCTTTAGCTGAGGCTTGGGTGCTGGTGCTGCACGCTTGGAGCCCCTTCTGCCCCTGCACCTGTAGTAGCCTCTGCTTGGCTGGATCTCATAATTGGCATATGGTGTACAGGCTTTTGGGAAGTATGCCCTGCCTCTGCCTCCCCTTCCATAAGGCCTGAAGGAACTAGAGGCCTTTTCTTTCTCATTGTTGCTCTTATGGTTTGTATTCATCCACTTTTCTCATGTGTGCCTCTGTTCTATCACCAGAAAGTGAATTTCTCTCAAGGAGAAATCCATGGCTTCGATCTGAGTGTCCTGGGAAAAGGATGGTAGTCCTTAACCTGGAAAATCTTCTTAAGGAGACTGCATGAGCTAAAACCATAGCAGCAGTGTCATTAGTGTCCACAGCAGTGTGGAAATGGTACTCAGTGGCGTCTTGGCCTCATCTTGCTGTGGCATTTAAGTCCTCTACCAGCTCACCATCCGCTTTATCAGTCAGTGCCAGAACTGTATTCCACAGTGCTTTCTGGAACTGTGCTGTATGTATTGAATAAGCTGCCTACCTGATAATCAAGGAAGATGATGTGTAAAACTTTCTGGCCATAGCATCCAATTCTTTAGAATCCTTCTCAGGGGGCTGTGCGAGCCGAGAGACTTTTGCCCTGTTGCAGGCAGCAGCCTGGACTGCCCCCTGATGATCATGGTGGTCAGGAAGAGAGAAAGGCTGGTGCTCACAGTCTGGTGAGAGGTGCAGCCTCAGGGATGGCTACCCCAGAGACTGCTAAACCAAGACAAGAGAGCAGTACATACTATGAAACACACAAACAAATGCAAACTGCAAATGCATACTATTTTATTTGAGAATATACCTCAATGCAGGCACAAATCACAATCAGCACCCTGTAGAGCTTCATCAGAGGGCCACCTGATGAAGTTGTACCAAGTGAAGCACTGGAGCATCCACACTGTGCATCTTGATTGTGAGCTGTGCCTGCATTGAAATGTAGTCGGCGGGGGCATACGGGTAATCCATACTCCCTCCCCCATCTGTCCACCTAATATTTTCTTTCAATTTTTCTAACTATGGCTGCAGCTGAAGTAGGTGCAAACATGATTTTTGAAATGGTCTTCCGAAGTGATTTGTGCATGGGAACCAGCATCCTCCTTGTATGTACTACTCTCATCATATGCATAAATTCAGCATCCTCATCCTCCTTCTCCATTTGGGGAAGGGGTGGATGTTGAGAGTATCTACCATTTCTGAGATATAACCACCATAGTGGAACTAGTCAGCACATCAAAGAACATTTCACTGCAGTGATAGTTTTCCATGCTGAATTATTTTAATGATGTACACAACTCACAGTTGAAGCAACAACATTCAAACAACTTCTCAGGCTCATAGACAGTATTCAGTGCATGTAAAGTCTTTCTTTAAGTTTCATTTTTGCATACACCATTTCCAGTGCCTGCTCTGAGGCTCTTTGATTTTTATTGTTGCCTTCACTGGATTCAGGGTCCCCCCTTTCAGACACCCTAGTATCTGATCCATCTTTACCATGCCTATCAGATGGCTGGCAGCTTTTTTCTGTCCTCTTTTACAAGGACTGCTGTTGCAAATGAGGAGATGGACTCTTCTGATGCATGCTTTCCACCACTATTGGAAACTCCCTCAGAGCCTTTTTAATTTTTGGGTGACAAAAAGGCAGACTGAGAAGCCAAACTTTCTTTTAATTTTTTAGCCCTTTTCTTTAAGGAGCAACCAACTCCATGGGAGCAGGCACTCATGGCTAGGAGCTGCCTGTCCCTGGACCTAAAATACTCAAAAATTATTTTTTTTATGGAGGGGTTAATTAGGAATTTCACTTACAAGAAGTGGTATCTCACATCTGTATCCATTGCTGATAGCTGTGCGCCATACAGCCCTGCCCACCAAACCGTGTTTTAATGACCCAAAGTGGGAAGGAGCTGTAGGGCTAAAGATAGCATTATTATGTTATCCGGAGCAGGGGTCTTTAGGTGATACTTATACTATTTATAGGAAATTGTACATGTTAAGGGGGGGCAGTATTACATGTACTACTCCCCTTCACATATAGGGTTGCCTATAAATAGTATATGGCTTCCACCTTCCTTGACATGGAGATAGTGGCAAGAGAAGGCAGATTCTCCATCAGAAGGAACGGCCCTATGGCCTGAGACTCAAGCTGAACAGGACTTCATTGACATTGGAGATGGTGAGTGAGCAGGTTGTGGGGGGCGGGAAAGCCACACAGAACATGCAACCATTAACTAACTGAATCCAGGAGGTCCTATCTGAGCACCTATAACAGAACTATCCCTGGTAGAAGAGAGTAACTAAATGTCTGATGGAGGGGGGGGATTACACAAAGCCCTAACTGTATAAAAATATAACTGCTGCTTTTTTCTTTAAACTTAGCACTGTGCCTATACGATGGCTCTCAGAGGGTGGAGGTCACTGTGGAGGCAGTTAGAGGGCTGGAAAAAAATGTTGTCACCTTGCACAAGCCTAAAATGACAGTGGTTGAGATGTCCATGTGCACCCCCCCCCCACTGCATCATGAATCTTAGACCATGAAGGGGCTGTGGACATGGCCTACGTAGATTTTAGTAAGGCATTTGACACAGTCCCACACAAAAGATTAATATACAAGTTAGCCAGCCTTGGAGTGGATCCCAAGGTGGCAGCCTGGATAAAAAATTGGCTGGTCAACAGGATGCAAAGGGTAATAGTAAACAGAGTCCACAGTGAAGAAAGGGGGATTACTAGTGGGGTACCGCAGAGTTCAGTACTGGGACCTGTCCCCTTTAATGTCTTTATAAGTGACATTGCAGAGGAACTGGAAGGAAAAGTATGTCTCTTGGCAGACGACACAAAGATCTGCATCAGGGTTGATGCACAAGGTGGGGTGGAAAGGATGAAAAGGGACTTGACAAGGTTGGAGGAATGGTCAAATGAATGGTAGCTTAGATTCAACGAAAAGAAGTGCAAGGTGATGCACCTGGGAAACAAAAACCCAGGGGAAGAGTACTCAACTGACTGGGAGGCCTTATCTGGTAGCACCCAACACGACAAGCTCCTTCTCTCATCTGTCAGCGACTTAGGCCATGTCCAACTAATTAGGGAACCAACCCGAAGAACACACACCTTAGATCTTGTTATAACAAACATTGATAACAAAGCAACAAACCTCCTTGTGTCTGACCCCCTGGGAAACAATGACCACATGTCCATACAGTTTACTATTTCTTACGACTCCCAAGTTTCATTTAATAACCTCAAGATTAAACAATATGATAGGGCTGATTTTCAGAAAATCAACGAACACCTAAACAACATCAAATGGGATCATATTCTCCCCTCACTCAATACCGATGAGGCTTCGACTTACCTTAAATCAAAAATTCATGAACTAGAAAAACAGTATATTCCTGAAAAAAATAAATATAACGACAAGGGAAAAGTACCCTTATGGTTGGTTTAAAATCATCATTAAGAAGCAAATCGGTCTCAAACAAAAACTATTTAATTCCTTAAAAAAATTGCACTACTAATCTTAAAGAGGAACTACTATTTAAGTATAGAAAATCAGCCAGAGTCCTAAAAAACTTATAATTGTCGCAAAACGTAATCTCGAATTTAAAATAGCCCATACAAAAGACTCGGATAAAGCACCCTACCTATATCTCAGTGGGGGGAAAAGGGAACAGATCAGTAGGCCCAATAGTCACTAGTGATACCACCATCACCTCTGACATAGAAACAGCTACAGTATTTAATAACTATTTTTGCTCAGTTTTTCTCCCAAGATGCCTTCCAGAAACAAACCCCTAACCACTGCACTCATCTTACTGATTATACAGTTTCCTTACAGGATACAAAGACTATACTTGGAACCCTCAAAAAAACGACCGGTCCCGGACCAGATAATATAAATTCAAAATTCCTATTAGGAACATCAGACGCCATTACTTTACCTTTATTTTATTTATTTATTAAATTTTGATAATCGGGTGAGCCCACTGGGCCCCGAGAGTCCCTTTTTCAGGGGCGACCCGAGGATTACATACATTATTACATGGGATTGAGTACAACAAAATACATAACATGTGTCACATAGATACAATATAAGGTAAACATGGTAGCAATATAACAAGTTCCAACAGTAAAGGAGTTGGACCACAGAGTATTGGCTAACACTTGGGAGACCCTTAACTTAGCAGTTGCATTTTGAGGAGATAGTCAGGTGCGCCTTAAGCCTAGTGCGGAAGGTGTAAGGGGAGGAGATTTCCTGAATACCTTGTGGCAGGGAGTTCCATTGGGTGGGGGCGGTGAAGGCGACTGACTTCCCACCCGCCTTAGTTCTCACCCTGGGCACCGAGAGGAGAGTCCTGTCAGTCGTACGGAGTTGTCTAGGGTTGCTCTTAATGGAGATGAGCCCAGCGAGGCTGGGTGGGGGCCGAGGAGTGGAGTTATTTGTAGGTGAGGCAGAGCGAGGGGTACTGAAGCCTGTCCTCCCAGGAGGGCCAGTTTAATTGGGACAGCGTGTCACAGTGGTGAGTCATCGAGCCCATTAATGTGGCAAAGAGGGCCACCTTATGGTAGAGAACCTGTAGGTTGTTTAGCTCTTGCCTAGCTGCTTCCTGGATGACGGGGGCCGCGTAGGTGATGGCGGGGAGCAGAACGCTCGTGGCGATGGAGACCCGGGCCGCTGGTATCAGCTGGTCTTTCAGCCTGTATAGGGTCCCGAGTTTAGAGTGGATATTTTTGGTTACTTGGTCTACGTGCTCCTTGAGGGTGAAGCCCTGATCCAAGGTGAGACCAAGGTATTTTATAGAAGGGACCACCTCGAGCCTCTTGCCTGATGTGGTCGTCAGTTGGAGGAGTTGGCTTCTATCCCGATTGAGGGATCTGGAGCCGAACACCATGGCCTTAGTCTTGCTCGGATTGAGGACCATTCTATTGGTGATTAGCCATTCCTCTAGGGATTCCAAGTCATCTTGGAGTCCAGAACATAGTTCTCCCATGTTGGTGGAGGGCCGGTAGAGGACTGCGTCATCCGTATACTGTATCACTGAACTCCCGCCACAGTGGTTGCAGAGGTCATTGGTGAAGAGCGAGAAAAGAAGGGGTCCGAGTATAGACCCTTGAGGCACCCCCTCAGTTAGAGGAAGAGGCTCAGACATGGAGTCATTCCATTTTACCTTCTGTGACCTTCCAGTTAGGTAGCTGGAGAACCACGACAGGGAGTGACTGTCTAGTCCAACCTCCCTCAATTTGGAGAGCAGCAGGTTGTGGTTGACGAGGTCGAATGCTTTGGATAGGTCTATAAAGACTGCTCCAGTGGGGGTCCCCTTGTCCAGTTTATCTGTAGAGAAATTGATGAGAGCAGTGTCAGTCCCATGATTGGTTCTGAAGCCATGCTGTGAGGGGGCTAGTAGCTGGTGGATCTCTAGGTAGTCACGGAGTTGATTGTATATCAGTCTCTCTTGGATCTTACCAAGGCTACAGAGTATGGAGATTGGCCTGTAGTTGTTGGGTGATTCTCTCATTCCTCCTTATGGACAGGGACTATGTGAGCCATTTTCCATGTACCGGGGATGACCCCTTCAAGGATGGAACAGTTGAGGAGCCAGGTTAGGGGCCTAGCGAGTGCTGTGGCCCCTTCCTTGAGAATTCGGGGGGGGGTATACCATCGGGTCCAGCGGATCCCGTTGCTTTGAGGGCTTTTAGCAGTGGGAGAACTTCCTTAGGTCTAACTAGCCTAAGGTGGAAGGAGGGATGGTCTCTTGTGGTGGGAGGGGGGTCATAAGGGCCAGGGGGTGGGTGGGCAGACCCGCTTTGATCTGATCCAAGTTAGTGAACTGTCAGTTGAGTGCCATAGCGATGACTGAGTCATCACTCGTTAGATGGCCGTTCACCTCTATGTGGCCGTGTATGGTCTTTCCGCTGCCTTTTAGTAGCCCGTTTATGTGGGCCCAAAAGAGTCTGGGGTTACCTAGGTTCTTTTTATGTAGGTTAGTGACATACTCTTGTTTTGCCACTTTTATGGCCAGTTTGCATCTGTTTTGGAGCGCCTTATAGGTTGTGAGATCAGCTGGTAGTGAGGACAGTTTGAATTTCTTCCAAGCTGAGTCCCGGTGTTTCATGAGATATTTCACATTGGGGGGTGATCCACTTATAGCAGCTCCCCTTGGTGCGGAATTTCTTCGTAGGGGCCAACCGGTCAACCACCATGGTGATTGCTCCTTAGAAGAAGGCAGCAGCTTCATCCAGTGTGGGGAGTAGTTTGATGGGACTCCAATCTATACTGTTGAGGCAACCTAACAGATGCTCTGGCAGTAGATGGGAGAAATCCCTTGCCGCCAGGATTCGTGTTGAAAATAACCATAATATTTAACAAATCATTAAAAGAAGCCAATGTACCAACTGACTGGCTAACAGCTATTGTTACCCCAATATTCAAACAAAGTACACGCTCAAAAACTGAAAACTATTGACCCATCAGCCTTACTTCAATTCCCTGCAAGCTGATGGAAAAACTAATCAAATCCATCATCGAACTAGAAAAGCTTTCTTTAAATATTACAGATGAAACGCAACACAGATTCAGACAGGGTCACTCCTGTACCACCAGTTTACTTACCTTTTATGAATATGTCAGTAAAAATCTTGATTCCAACATTCCCGTCGACATTATCCTACTTGATTACAGCAAAGTGTTCGACAAAGTGTCACATGCCATCCTAGTAAACAAACTTCTCGTACTAGGCTTTTCACCAATCGTTGTTCAGTGGGTGCATTGCTGGCTGATGGGCGGATCTCAGAGAGTTAGGGTAAATGGGGTATTGTCTGATGAGGGGGCGGTCTCTATTGGGGTCCTGCAGGGCTCTGTTCTGGGACCCACACTTTTCAACATTTTTATTAGTGGCATGAAAATAGGATCAATGAATATCATTACCAGATTTTGCCGACGATACTATACTGGGAGGAAGAGTAGATAACACAGCTATTCAAAGGGAACTAAAGCTAGATCTAGCCACCATCGAACAATGGGCAGTAAGTAACAAAATGCAGTTTAATGTAACCAAATGTTCGGTCATCCATATGGGCAAAACCAACCCCAAACAAACATACACCCTAAATAATACAATCATTAGATCATCCCACAGTGAAAAAGACCTGGGAATAATAGTTAATCATAAACTGTCATCGTTAGACTATTGTAACAAAGTAGCTAACCTATCTAACGCACTCCTTAGACGGATCCATCACACTTTCACTTCTATGTCAGAACAATGTATAGTTACCCTGTATAGGTCCCATGTTCAACCCTACTCTGACTACGGATCCCCCTTCTGGAGCCCTTACCTGACTTCTGATATTAAGAGGGTCAAGCAGATACAACACAGGGCAACAGAGATCGTCCCACATCTAGCACATCTCGATTATGAAGAAAGACTAAAAAAACAGGCGTTTACTCACTTGAAGCCAGAAGGGTTTGAGGAGACCTCCTCCAGTTATTTAAAATCCTTCAATCCCCCACCCTAATTGATCAATGTGGCATTGCATTCGCCACAAGGAAAATCATACCAAGACTGCACAACAAACAGTTAAAAGTTTGTAAAGCTAGGACAAATAAGTGACTAAACTTTTTTCTATATTAGGGCCCAAAGCTGTGGTATAAATTGCCACAAGAACTACTGGATTGTTCCAATCTGAATACTTTCAAAATATACCTGGATAACTGGCTCCTTAGCTAATCATTCCTGGGTACAATGTTCCACAATGTGGGGGACAATCACAATGGGCCGCTGCCACCTTTTGTCCTTAACAACAAGTAACCAATAGGGGGTGAGATACTGACAGTAACAAAAATGGAAAGGGACCTGGGGGTAATTATATCAGATGACCTAAATGTGGGCAAGCAATGTGAGAAGGCAGTAAGGAGGGCTGGGGGATACTGGGATGCATAGGGAGAGGCATCAACAGTAGAAAACAGGAAGTTGTTATCCCTCTGTACAGACAGTTGGTAAGACCCCATCTGGAGTACTGCGTGCATTTCTGGAGATCCCATCTCCGCAAAGACATAGACAGAGTGGAGGCTGTCCAGAGGAGGGCAACCAAAATGGTGCAGGGTCTGCACCAGAAGACATACGAAGAGAGACTAAAGGAGCTTAATATGTATACCCTTGAGGAAAGGAGGGAGAGGGGGGACATGATAGAAACTTTCAAGTAGCTCAAAGGAATCAGCAAAGTCCAAGAGGGTAGCATCTTTCAAAAAAAGAGATGTGCAAGAACAAGGGGGCACAATTTGAAGATAGAGGGGGGACAGCTCAGAGGTAATGTGAGGAAGTATTTTTTCACGGAGAGGGTTGTGGATGCATGGAACAGCCTTCCTGAGGTGGTTGTATAGTCAAGAACACTGGGTGAATTCAAGAATGCATGGGACAGACATAAGACAATTGTAGTGGGGGGTAGGAGGAAGTAGGCTGTTGGTTAACTAGGATCTGCAGCTTATCCATCAGGTAGGGAAATGGGCAGACTAGGTGGGCCAAGCAGTCCTTAACTGCCGTCAAATTCTATGTTTCTATATGCCCCCTGCTGCAAACCATTCCAAGGCAGGGATGATCTTGAACACTGATAAACTGTTTTAAAGACTTTCGTTCTGCCATACGTTGAACTGTTCTGTATAAGTAATGGTTGGCAAAAGTTGTATCTTTTGATGCTGTTAATTCCTTGCTCCAGCAAAGTTTTATTTTATTTTTTTTTAAGCAGTCGGATGCATGCCTTTGAGCAGACATGCTGATTTGCAAAGGTTCCTCAGCAAGATCTAAAACTCCACAATAAGCCTTTGATACAAAAATATGGAAGATTACAGCAGGTAACAATCAATACACAGGTGGCAACCAGTGTAAGCTTTGTCAGAGCAGCCAGGATAGGACACAGGAATAGGACAATTGCAGTAGTACAAATTTAGCAGCCATTTAAGGTATTTTCAGACATTAGAGAATCAGAGACAGTGGGAAACGATTACTACTAATTTATTCTTTTGTTCCATTTTACAGGGTGAGGGTGCATAACTGTTGCTAGGATGGGTGCCCTCAACTCACACCAAGACATTTGGGGGGGGGGGTCCCTGAGGTGACTGTGAAGCTGTCCATATGTGCCAGCCATGGCTGGGCTCCTGGGAAGTGTACACTAACCGCCAAGTTGAGTCCCCCACAGAACATATGTACAGATGAGCTATTATATTCAAAGCTGTTACTTGCATAAGGTAAAGAGGAGGGCAAGGGATCTTGGTCTTGAGGGCAGATCCTGGTAACAAGTGGTCTGTTGAACCCCATAGGTCCCTCACCAGCTTGGGGGCATCATTCCTGGGCTTCTGCATGGGTGGGCCTTGCCCTAACACAGGTTGTAAAAGGGACCCCTTCAGTTTCACAGGGGGCACTGGCCATCGCCCGGCACTAGATCAAACAAACTGGACAAGAGGGATGGTTTAACTCAATTAATGGCATTTTTATGCACTCCTCACTGAGAGAGGATGGCTCACACTGGCTCCTCCACGAAGAAAGGAGGGCAGATGCGAGCTCAACAGGGGAGTGACAGTGCACCTTTCCGAACAGGGGGTCTTTTGACCCTGGAAGGGGCATTCCCTGGTCAGCTCGGGTGAGGTATTAGCTTTTGGGGTTGGGGCGCAGCCGGCAGGGATTGTTCGAGTAGTTGGGGAGTGTTTATACTGTATCTGTTCTTTACGGTTGTTGAAGGGAAAAGGGGCAGTGTAGGGGTGCACTTGTTTGTGTTGCTGGGTGCTTATACTTTACAGTGCATAGGGATGGGGAGTCTGAGGTGGTGGACAGGGGACCTCCCGATGCATGATGTACTGCCAGATGGGAGGAGGGTTTTGGGGGGGGGGAATCTTGTTTTAGTGGTTGATCTCTCTTATTTATTTATTTTTTTTAAGTATCTTCTTTATTTAGGTTTTACAACATATATACAGACCTGTCATCCAGATCTAAGTAGCAGATTTCATTTATACAGTACATACAGTCTCAGCTTGGTTACAAAGAACTGTCGCTCTATAGGGAGGGAAGGTACATACAATTCTGATCTTATTTATAGGGGTTAGGCAACTAGCAGCATTATCTGACCTGGCTGTAAGGCAAAGGAAAAGGAGGTTAATCTCCTGGTCCCAAAATCCGACTAGGTTGCACCTGAGAGAGAAAGTCCAAACGTGGTTCAAATTGCACCATGTGTTATGCATCTGGCCTATCTTTAGCATTGTTGTAACATTTCTTAATGAACATATTTTTATTCTTCAGCCCCTTTTCAGGTTGCAATCTCGAATGATAAAATCGAGTGCTTTTGGGTAATGTACCACTTAAGAGAGACTCTTCACATACTCCCGGGATCATTCATCAGCAGTCTTTGCTCAGCTCCTTATGGTTTTTCCCCTTACCACCGGATAGGTGGTAGCCTGGGAAGGGGGGGCTGCACCATAGGTCCTCCCCACACCGCTGCAGGGGGAAGTTTGGTAGATTTAGGTTCCGCTCCTCTAGGGAGAGAACGAAGGATCTTTTAGCATGTAGCATATTTGCCATCTGGCCCATCTGATAGTAAACTTTTCTTCTTGGTTGTTTAGACTGTGCGTAATATTTTCCATTGTATATATTTGTCTTGTGATGTTCCACCAGTCCTGAATCGTGGGGACTTTAGGGGTCAACCATGATTTCATAATAGCTTTCTTAGCCACGGATAGGAGTAGGAGGAGTAAATATCTAGTATCTGGGCCTTGCAGAGTTTTTGGAAAAATAAAAAATAAGAACATCTCCAATGTCAAGTGGAGTTGTGGATCTAATATTTCTTGCACGTGGGCCTACAGAAGTTCGAAAAATGGCCTCAAGAGCGGGCAGTCCCACATAATGTGGGTATAGTTTGCCTTGAGTTCCCCACACAAACGCCAGCATGCAGCTGAGTGGGTTGAAGAAAAGTGGCTGGTAAGTGCAAGGGTTCTGAAGTACCGAACCAGGTTCTTCCACGCAAACTCGCACCACTGGTGTGAGCTAGTCACTCTGGCGGAGTAACCCCAAGCTCGGTGCCAGTCCTCGGGTGTTATCTGAAAGCCTGATTCCTGAATCCATTGCGTATGGATGTTATCAATATGGGGATAACTCTGTACATTCAGTGCTTGATAATGTAGCGATATTAGATGGCCCTGTTTCAGGGTTTTGTTAAGGGTGACTTGGCTTTGAATTAAAGGTAGGTGCTGCTTGTGTCCCCAAATTATCCATGGAAGGCTATCCACATAATGTTGGAGTTGCAGATAGCGATAGAAATCCCGGTGTGGCAGGTTGTATTTCCTTTGGATCTCTGCGTATGACCACATCATACCTTGGGACATTATCTGCCCCAGGTACTTCGGGCCATGCTTTTCCCACTGCCGAAAGCTGTTATCTAAGCTGCTTGGGGGGAAGTTGCTCAAGCTAGTGATTGAGCATATAAGTGGTAGGAAGGGTGTCAGCCGATGTGTTTTTTTGATGGTCTGTCAGCCACGGAGCGAAGCCATAAGCCAAGGGTTTATATGTTGAGGTGGTGCCCTGTTATCTTCTTGTTGATATAAGACTCGGTAGTAAGTATGATCATCTAGCAGAGCTCGCTGTATGTCCAACCAGTGTGGGTTGGATGTTGTGACTTGCCGGGACATTAAATGTGTCAGTACTGCCGCTTGTTGGTAATATCTTAGGTCTGGGAGTGCCAGTCCTCTTTCTTGATGGGGGAGAGTGAGGATCTTTAAACGAACGCGGGGTTTTTGATTGGCCCAAATGAACTTCGTGATGAGGCGATTCAGTTCTCGAAAAGTCTTTAGTGAGAGATGTATAGGGATATTTTGAGATAAGTACAGAGCTCTCGGGAGTGTTATTATCATTCTGACTAAGTTGATCCTCCGTGCATGGCCCAGGGGGAGTGTTGCCCATGAATTTAGGTCAGATTTCAACTGCGAGATGAAAGGGGTATAGTTATACTTGTAGTATTCCGTAAGAATTTGGGGGATGTATACGCCTAGATATTTCAGTTTTTGTAAATTCCACCTGCCTGGGATGCTGCCTTGTATATTTGGTGAGGGGGAGTAGTAAAAAGTAAGCAGCTCCGTTTTAGTAAAGTTCAGCTTGTATCCTGAAACCAAACCAAAGGAGTTCAGGGTCAGTTTAACTGTGGGAAGGGATTGTTCAGGGTTCCAAAGGTACAAAAGGATGTCACCTGCATAAAGGGCGACTCGGTGCTCACTCCCGCCTATCTCCACTCCCTCTATTCCTCGGGCTTCTCTGATCTGTTGTGCCAGAGGCTCGATGAATGTTGCAAATAACAGAGGGGAGAAAGGGCATCCCTGCCTCGTTCCCCTGTGTAGAGGAAAGTAGTTGGAGTGATGCCCATTCACTTTTACACAGGCTTGGGGGGCAGAGTATATGTTCTGGAGAACTGTGATTAAGGCAGGGGGAAACCCAAACTTATGTAACGTTGAATAAAGCAAGGGCCAGGCCACTCTGTCAAATGCTTTTTCAGCATCTAGGCTGACTAATATGGTTGGGCTTTTGCTGCTTTGCATGTGGTGGACCACATGCAGGGTGCGCCTAATACTACCAGTAGTGGTGCGAGATCTGACGAATCCCTTTTGGTCTTCGTGTATTAATAAAGGGAGCACCTGGTCTACCCGATGAGTCAGTATACTCATAAATAATTTATAGTCCTGATTTAATATGGAAATGGGCCTGTACGAGGCACATAATTGTGCATTCTTGTCCGGTTTGGGGATTACAGAGATAATTGCATATGACCAAGATGGTGGGGGAGATTCCCCTCCAGTACTGAGTTGAACTTGTTGAGGAGGTTGGGAGAGATCTGTACCCTAGCTGCTTCATAAAACTCAGCCCCATAGCCGTCTGGTCCCGGCGATTTCAGAGATTTGGCATTTGCAATAGCATTGGATACCTCCAGTTCTGTGATCGGGGCAATTAGTGCTTCTCTGTGGTCCTCCGTAAGCTGTGGGAGGGTAATTGTCTGCAGGTACTCTGCTATTTGTTGCGGAGATGCTGTGTGCTCGGGGGTGTATAGTGTTTTGTAGTATGAGGTAAATGCCTCCGCAATGTCATGCGTCTTGGTAAGGTGTTGGCCTCCCATTGGGTGACGAATGGATAAAATTGTGGCTGTCTTTTTTTGTTTATGAATTTGATATGCCAGCAGCCATGTAGCTCTCGGGCCCACCTCATAGAACCTTTGTCGTAAGAAAGTCAGAGCTATCTCGGTTTGTTGCTGAATTAACCGGTCCAACTCGTATCTAGTCTGCTGTAGTTGGGGAAGTATTGTCACGTCCCCCTGTTTGTGGGCCATTTGTAAGAAATGGAGGATGTCCTCCAACTTAAGCCTTTGTGCTTTGCGCTGCCTTTCTTGTTCTGTAGCATACTTTATTATGTGCCCCCAGAGTACGGTCTTAATCGTGTCCCAATGAATTGCGGGAGTGGTATCTGCCACCGGGTTATCCGCTTTTATTTCTAGGATTTTTTCTGTGAGAAATTCACAGAACTGTGTGGAACGTAGATAGTATGGGTTTAGTCTCCATTGTGTCTTCTTAGGCTGGAGGCCAAAGTCCCACATGGAAGTCTGGGGGGCATGGTCTGAGATAGAAATATCTCCTAATTGAACATCCTACAGATACACCTGGTCTATGCGGGAGTAGGTGTGGTGGGGAGTAGTGGGTGTAGCCTCCTCCAAACATCACACCATCCCATCTCAGCCACAAATTTTTGGAAAAATTTTTGGGCCGTTGTTTGTTTAGGGGGTCTTATTAGAGGTGTCCATGGTAGGGTCTGCAATTAAGTTGAGGTCACCTGCCATCATGAGAACCCCTTTTGTCTTTTGTATAATCTTGTCCAACAAAGGCTTCATATGGGAGACCGAAATGCCCGGGGGGAGATAAATGTTTGCTAAGGTTGATCTCTCTTAAATAAGGGACGTTGGTTTCATTCTTAATCTGTTACAAGTTATCGGGTGGGGACAAATGTTTAAAATGGCAAGTTGTGGCAGACGGGAAGGGGGACAGCAACTTGCTGCAGTTCGAGAGGGATACAGGGTCATACCATCTGGAATGGTACGATAGCTAAACTCAGAATTGTAACATGGAATGTCAGTGGTCTCAAGACAGGCTTTCAAACTGAATAACCTGGTAGCTAACTTCCTTTTCCTGTGCCATTGGTGCCTGGATGGAGACCACTTGCCTTGTAGGGTGTTATAATAGGTCTGTATAGCCTGGTGCCTCAGGTGAGTAGTTTATCGGGGGGGTTCAGTCAGACTGTTAGTATGTTCTGCTATCTTGTTTTTCCCTCCCTCCCTCCACTGTCTACCAGTGCGTGGTTGGCTTCTTCTCCTTTTGAATGGGAGTTTTTTATGTTTGCTTGTGTGTGTGAAGCGAACATCTTGTTACAGTAACAGCTTGGATCCAGTGCAGCTCAGGCAGTGACAGATCTGTAATTAGCCATGCTGATCGTGACTGTGTTTGCTGCTTGCCGGGTGAAAACTTCATGTAGTTCAAAAGAGCCAGCCACTCCTATCCCTACCAAGCAAGCAGAGAACACCCCTGCCCCCACCAGGTCATCTCAGCTGCTTGCCCTCTGCTGCTGCTCCATTTCCTACAGCTTATGTGCATAACTGTCAAGAGCGTTCATGCTCATATCTGTGGACACACTGACAGCAGCATGGTGGGAGTGGCTCAGGCTCACTTGTTAGCTGTCAGTCTTGAATTACTCAATATCCAGTATACAGCAGTCACATCATTTGATCTTCCAAGAATCAGTCTTCGCCATTCATTATTCATGGGTCTGTGCCAGAGGTACTAGGACCACGCAGGAGCATATAGCTCTAAAAATGTTGAGCTAGGGGACCGACATCGGGAACGGCACTGCCCACAAGGTGGATGCATGACGTGGCGCTCGTGGGCTGACCAGTAACTGACACCGGCCCCCTGCTCTTCTCAGTAGTTCTTTCCGCTGTGGAGGTTGCACTGCATGGGAGCATTCTCCATTTTCTGCTGCTCTGTGGCCACCTTCTCCTGTCATCTGGCACCCTGCCACCCGCAACCCTGTCAGCCCCCCAGTTGTACAGGTGGGGATCCACAAGGAGAAGGGTCCGAGAGTGGCAGGAGCTGTCGCATACGGCCATGGAGAGACTTGTTTTTTCTGTGATTTCTCCCTGCTGTCCCAGAACAATGGCGTGCACGACAGGTGCGCACACGTGGAGGTGTGCGTGCACTCCCGAAAGCTGAGTGCTCCTTCCACCTTCCCCTATGCTACATCAGCCCCCGACTCTGCTCTAACACTTGGCCTCCACTGGGTGTCATCTGAGAGCAAGAAACTGTACCTCACCAATCCGGGAGATGAGAGTAGCCCAGTGGCCGCTACCATTATCTCCCCCCCCCACGACCCCTGGTGGCCTGAGCTTGCCCCCAAACTTGGGTCATCGGCATGGTGCAAGGTGTGGCATCCAGTGACTCAAGCCTCAGCGCCACTGGGCTAGCTGAGTGTTCACCATTTTTAAAGTGCACAACTCAGTTCATCACCACCAGCTCAACGCCATAACTTCTTCTTTCGACTTTTTCCAGACATCGCTTTTCTTCTCTGTCCTTTTATGGCACCAGACTCGGTTTTTTTTTCTGTTTTTTGTTATTTTCTGAAGTTAGTCATGTCAGAGTCTCAGGGGCCTGAGAAGTTGAAGAAGAGGACAAAGTCTCACCCCCCATTCCTTGGTGCCCCTGTCGGAGAAGTATGTTCATCTGGGACCAACATGAACGTTGCTGGATCTGCCTTGGAGGCAACACAAAATGGACCATTGCAGTGCCTGTTTATCCACTGACTTCCACACACTTGAAATCCTCACGATGAAGTAGGTTCGTTTGCTGCCCATTTTCAGAGGCAGGTGTTGCACAAGGGACTCCAAGGTAAGGTCCCTAGGCCCTTCCCTTGAGCCCCTACCCAGTACTATATGTACTGATTGGGACCAGGCCTCTTTTGGTCCTCATCTCACAGAGACAAAGAGCCTGGGGAAGGGATCTGTGAGACAACTGGCTCCTTCCAAGGGGTTGGTTGCGTACCCCTCCCAATCTGGAGCCCCCGGTGATGAGGTTGGAGCTATACACTGGACTTACTTGGAGTCGTGGTCTGACACTGCTTCGGCTCCTGCTACTGAGGTCAGTGCCACCTGCGCGGCCAGGTCCCCTCCTGATGACACTTGCGGCACTGGAAGAGAGAGAAGGCTTCAGGAGTCAGCAGCCCGGCGGAGATTTTCTGGATCGTATCCCTTGCATGGTCGGATGACCTAGGGAATGGGGACCAGGATGATCCTGAGCAGCTTCTGGGCAATGAAGGATGCCTTTCTGGGCCTAGTTCTAGGTCTCTGTTGTCCTCGACATTGTCTCTGGCGGTTTCTCAACCTAGTGCCGGTCTTGGTGCCAGGGACGGCCCCAGTGCCGATTTCAGCACCGGGAGGGGGGGCTGGTGCCAGATGCAGTGGTGGGCCTGGTTCTGGCACCATCCCTGGTGCCGGATCTGACTCTGGCATTCTTTGCTGCACCAAGGGGGGTTCTGTTGCTGCTGCAGATGCTGGCTGGCTGTCTCTCAGTACAGGTTTCTGATGCTGGTTCTGAAGTTAGGCCTAGCCCAAGGGGCAGAGTCCATTCTAGTGAGGTGGGGGTTGGTAGGTCCTGGTCGGCATCTCACTTCATGCCCAGTCTTCAGGTGGCTCTTGCAGGTGCTGTAGTGCTGACTTGGGTCCTCTGGTCTCACCAGAACCATCTGGGCCTGTCATAGGTGGGAATAGGGGCCGCCCTGTGGGACCTCTACGGTTCCAATCCTCCCCCCCCCGGACACCACCTAGACTCTCCATACACTGTTGGGTGTTCTCAGGTAGACGAGTTTGTCAGGCCCTTCCCTCGGGCAAGGTCCCCTTTATGATCTCATAGTGCTGGCAGAGGATCTGGACTAGCCCACCAAGACTCTTTTCCTCCTCTTCGCTGCCTTCCCTTCCCACCCTCTCAGGCATTTTGAGTCCTATAGGGCCCTTGAAATGGGAACAATGCAGGGTGTCAGCGAGTGCCTTTCCCACTTACCTTTTGGCACTAGATGTGGCTATTTTCTAGCCTGAGACCCCGGCACTGCCACCTTCTGAGTTCACCTACTCGTCATCCTACATAGAGAAAGGGGACTCTTCCCCTTCCCCTCAGACACTGAGTACCCTCGTTACCAGCAGTTCCTTGCAGGGAAGATGGGGGAGCTGCAATTAGACCATTTTTCAGGCTGCAGTCCTGCTCTTCTTGATGCTGTCCTTCCTTGGAGAGTACAGTCCTGACTATTCAGTCATACCTCAGTAGCCTAGGCCTTTTGCAGAGGCCTCTAGAGATGTCTGACTCCATTCCTCATCCCCCTCTCCAGCCCCAAGGGACACCCAATGCAGGTATTGCGCACCCGTGGGGTTTCCAGGAGTCATGCCACACCCCACTTCTGGGGTCCAGCTCCTGGACACCCCCTCTGGGCATAGGCGCCCAGTGCCTGTCCATCCCCCAGAGTTGGACTATGCTGATCTTGATACCTGGATTAGAAGAGTTTTCTCTGCAGCATGCACCATGTTGTGCATCTCAGCACACCAAGTGCACGAGGCGTCCTGTGGCAGGCACTTGCTGGTGACACTGCAACAACTCCTGGCATCAGTGCCAGACTGAGCAAACCAAGCAAGCCATATGACTTTCTGCACAGGGCCTGGAGCTGGCGACACACCAGGCAAGGGTGTCCTACAATGCTAGTGAGGTAGCCTCCAGGTTGGTAGGAACTGCAGTCTGCATTAGGTGGACGGTGTTGCTTTGTCTCTCCTGGATGTCACCATTGGCCCGGCATAGGAGGATTGACTCCTGGTTCCAGGGGGCCTATTTCTTCTCTCGCAGGGCCAGGCTTGAGCTTGTGGGGTGCCTTCCTGCTCCCAAGCCATGTGAGCCTGTCCCTGACCAGCCTTGGGCCTCACCAGGCCCGTAAGAAGCCCCCACCTCTTTGTGACTCCCCCCACAGGAGACTAAGAGAACAACCATTTCCCTCGGGGTGAGCCAGTACTGCCTTTGGTGGTAAGTTTGGCACTCTGACCCATGAGTAATGAATGGTGAAGACTGATTCTTGGAATATATGAAAATTACATATTCACCGTATTACATCGTTACTGCAACCCGCACACCTTCTCCCTCAGTGGCCAGCGTCTGGACAGCTTCTCTGTCTTCTTTGTCTCTCTGTCTCCTTCCGCCTCCCTTGCTAGCTGCACCAGTTTTTTTTTAAAGAGGCATGGGGGGCACAATTGAGGGTTATTTTACCTCCTTTGTGGCCCATTTTTGTGGCCTTCAAAAAATATATACAGGGTATATAACTAAATAAATAAAAAATAAACTGTTTTTCTCAGATTTTCCCTACTTGTTCTAGTCCCTATCACCTTGTTATGTAAAAATAAACAAATAACTAAAAGGAACAAAACAGGTTTTAAAAAACAGAGTTTTGGTCCCCACCCCTTCTCTCTCTCTCCCCCCACCCCATTGCAGAATCTGTAGCTTGTTTGCTGTTGAGAAGCTCTTTTTCCTTTTCAGTTTCAAAGGAAAAGGGATATAGAAATCTGGAAGTTGACAGCAAATAAGGACTACAAGGCCCATCCAGTCTGCCCATTTCTTTTTCTACCTTACGAATGTGCCATAGGCCTTTACTCTGTCAATGGCCTATCTAGTCATACTGATCTGTATTGCTCCCTTATGCCTATCCCATGCCTGTTTGAAGCCCTGCACTGTATTCATATCCACCACTTCCTGAGGTAGGTTGTTCCGTGCATCCACCACCCTTTCTGTGAAAAATAACTTCCTCACATTCCCCCTTAATCGGCCTCCCTCTAATCTCATGCTGTGCCCTCTTGTCTTTCTATTTTTCTTATATTCAAACATGTTAGACTCTTTCACCTTGCTAATGCCCTTAAGATGTTTGAATGCTTCGATCATGTCACCTCTTTCCCTTCTTTGCTCTAGGGTATACATGTTGAGCTCTGGTAATCTGTCCTCATATGTTTTCTGATGCAGTCCCTGCACCATTTTTGTTGCCCTTCCTGGACTGCCTCCGTTTTGTTAATGTCCTTGTGCAGCTGCGGCCTGGATGATTTCAGGTCATCTGTGATGATGATGATGATGATGATGATGATGCCCAGGTCTCTTCCTTCCCTTGTGATTGCCAGCAACTCCCCTCCTAACCCATAGGTAGCTTCAGGGTTTCTCTTCCCTGTGTGCATGATCTTGCACTTCTTTGCGTTAAACCCCAGTTGCCACTCTTTCAACCATTTTGCCAGTTTTTCCAGATCTCTCCTCTTTCTGCCCACCCCATCTGGATCATCTACTCTGTTGTAGATCTTGATGTCATCTGCAAATGGGCAAACCTTACCCTCCAGTCCATCTACAATGTCACTGATGAAGATATTGAAGAGGACTGGCCCCAGGACTGATCCCTGAGGTACCCCACTTGTGACTTGCATGTCTTCTAACTGTATACCATTTACCACCACTCTCGGTCTTCTGTTGGCCAACCAGTTTGCTACCCAGTTGACCAACCTCTGACCCACCCCAAGCCTACCCAGCTTATTAATCAATCTTCTGTGTGGAACAGTATCGAAAGCTTTGCTGAAGTCAAGGTAGGCGAAATCAACTGCACCCCCTTGGTCCACCACTCTGGTTACCCAGTCAAAGAAATATATGAGATCAGTTTGACAGGACCTTCCTTTTGTAAACCCATGCTGTCTTGGATCCTATGCTCCTATACATTCCAGGTGTTGCACTATCCTTTCCTTAAAGAGTGCCTCCATAATCTTGCCCACTACTGTGGTAAGACTGACTGGTCTGTAGTTCCCTGCCTCCTCCCTGCTGCCGCTCTTGTGGAGCAGGATCACATGAGCCCTTCTCCAGTCTTCTGGGACTTGTCCTGTGCTCAGAGACTCACTAAAGAAGAAGAAGAAGAAGAATCAGCATTTATATAGCGCTTTTCATACACATTATCCCAAAGCGCTTTACAAGCAATGCTAGACTGGTAGTGAAGTGACTGAATGTGTGGTGGTGGCCATATCGCACATCATCACCCACACACAGCCTGGATAATTGCATGAACTGGTTTATGGGAAGGGGAATGTTGGCCAGGACACCGGGAATGTTCCCTGCACTTTGCAAAGAGTCCCTGGGTTCTTTTACTTCCACCTGGACACCCACCAGGACAACACTAGGATGGGCAGAAGGGACCTCGGTTTAACATCTCATCCGAAGGATGGCACACCCCAGCAGTACAGCACCCCCTAATACTGCACTCGGATGCCAGCGATTTTTAGGTACAAGTCCAATCCCAGTGTGGGACGAGAACCCATGACCTTCTGGTCCAGAGGCGGATGTGCTACCAACTGAGCCACGCTGACACCTATGGCTCTGCTAGTTTCACCCTTAGCTCCTTTAGTACCCTGGGATGTATGCCATCAGGTCCCATTGCCTTGTCCACCCTGAGCTTAGTGAGCTCTTGTAGGACCCTTTCTTTTGTGAAGGGACTTGTGCACACCTCCTTCCCCCCTATATCCATGGTGCTGAGCTGTGGGCCATGCCCTGCCTTCTCCTTAGTAAATACTGAGCAGAAGTATCTATTTAGGATAGATGCTTTTCTTTGGTCCTCCTCCACACATTCCCCCTTATCCCCTTTGATCTTAGCAGTACCCCCTCTGGACTGTCTCCTTTCACTAATGTTTCTTTAGAAAGTGTTGTCACCTTCTTTTACCGTTTGCGCTTGTGTTTCCTTGGTTTGGGTCTTTGCCTGCTTTACTGCCTTCCCTGCTTCCCTTAGGGAAGTTTGGTATGCCTCCCTGTCTTCGTCCTGCTACGTTCCCTTATATTTCCTGAAGGCCAACCTTTTGGCCCTGATCTTTTCTGCTACTGTTTTTGAGAACCAAAGTGGTTTCCTCCTTCTTTTGCTCTTGCTTTTCTCTCCAACACAATGGGATCTTGCTTCAAGTATTGCATCCTTAATGCTTGGCCACTTTGGCTGTACCCCCTCACCTGTATTTCTTCTTGCCAGGGCTAGCTTAACTCTGTTGGCCATCTTATCAAAGTCAGCTCCTCTGAAGTCCCATATTTTTGTCTTAGAATGGGTGATTTGGTTCTAGTGGCCAAATTGAACCCTACCATGTGACAGTCACTGGCGCCAAGGTGACCTTCTACCTGGAGATCTGTAATCCTTTCCTCGTTAGTCTGTACTAGATCCAGGATAGCCCTGTCTCTTGTAGGTTGTTGTACCAATTGTTTGAGGCCCTCCCCCTGCAGGGAATCCACTATATGTCTGGTTCTGGTGGATGTTCCTGTTGGTATTGACCAATCTGTATCTTGCATGTTGAAGTCTCCCATTAGCAGAACCTCCCCTTTAACTGTTATGTTTTTTATATCTTCTAACAGTAATGTGTCTATGTCCTCCCCCTGGTCTGGAAGGCTGTAGACAACCCCAGTTCAGTTGTCCCATTTCATGTTTCCAGGGTGACCCACAGTTCTTCTGGCCCCTTATGTATATTCTGAATTTCTGTAGCTTTGGTATTTTAATTGACATAAAGGGCCACTCCCCCCTCACCCTTTTTGCACCTCGGTCTCTTCTGAACAGCACATGGCCGAGTACTGAAGTCTCCCAAGTGTGATTACTGGTGAACCATGTCTCACTAATGGCTACTATGTCCAGTTTAGCCTCGTTATTGTTGCCTCCAGGTCTGGGATCTTGTTTCCCAGACTGTGGGCATTTGTGTTCATGATTTTCCATTGGCCAGATTTCGGTGTGTTGTTGGGCTAGGTCCGGTGTTTCCCCTGTGCATCGTATGGGGAGACGGACCTTTTTCCTTACCTGGTGATGCAAATGAACTACAAACATGCTGAACTCCTGTTTGATCACTAGCTGGGGGGGGAAGGGTATTCTTCCCATTCGATGTACAGTATAGGGTGCTGCACCCCTCTCCCCATTTGCTAGTTTAAATATTCTGCAAAGACGTCAAGCTTCTGCCCCAATGCACCAACTCCCTTCTTAGTCAGATGCAGTCCATCAAATTTAAAGAACTTTCGCTCCCAAAACTGTTGCCAGTTACCTACAAAAGTGTGTCCTTTTTCCTGGCACCAGATCTTGAGCCACATGTTTAGGTCCCCTATCTCCCCTTCTCTGGCCTTCTGTCCATCTGCCCCCCTCTCCCAGACCAGCAGGATCTCAGAAAAGGAGATGCCGGATGAAATGGATGACAGTTTGTCTCCCAGTCTGGTCAGGTGTTCCTTGGTCTCCACAACTGACCGGCTGGCAAGATCATTAGTCTCTATGTGTACCAGGACGTCGAAGTTTACTCCTGCTTCCTGCACGATTTTAACAATGCGGTCAGTGTCTTTCCATGCTGATGTACCTGGGATACATCTGACCATTACCCCCGGCCGGAGGTAGGTATCAACTCCCTGAATCAACTCATTTTGGTATCAACTTGGTAGGTATCAACTCAGCCTCATCATTGCCAAAAGAGTTTGAAAGCGTCACGATCAAAGTCTAACTCTCAACCACCTTGGCCTTGCACATCATAAGATGCTACAGGCCTCCCTCTACAGGGCTTCAACTGTTAAGTCACCTTTCCCACTCTCTTAGTGTGCTGCAGTCAGAAATCATAATCCTGGGTGACTGTAAACTGGATTGGCTTTCAGACTTCTCCAGACCCTTAAAAACTCTGTGACTCATTTGGACTTACTCAAATTGTCTAAGAAGTGACCCATCCAAATATAAAGAACCCAAATAAAAGCTCCCTTCTAGACATTATTCTAGTAAACAAGCCGCACCTCTTCTTTCATTCTGGAGTCTTCTTCACTGATCTCAGTGACCACTGCTTTATTGCTTGCATAGGCGCTGCACCCAAGCCTATTTCTAATTCCAGGTTCACAATCAGGAGATGTTTACGTAATTTAGTGCCACAAGCCTTCCTTTCGGACTTACAAAACTCCTTGCTATGGCAGGACTTCTACCTAGCCAAGACAGTAGAGACAGCATACGAGACCTTCCATACTATTGTCCATGGAGCTACTGACAGACATGCCCCCCTGATCAAAGCACATACCAAGAAAAAGACTCTCCCTTGGTTTACACGTCAACTGAAATCAGCTTTGCTCAACAGGGACAAGCTTTGGAAGAAAGCGTGTAAATCAAACCTTCAGTCGGATTGGGCTTATTTTAAGGCAGCAAGAAACCTCTGCACAAAGCTTGCCAGAAACACTAAGGCTGACTGTTTCCAGTCAACTCTGGACTCCTCTGCCAAGGACCCTGCCAAATTCTGGCAAACCCTTAGAGATATTCAAGGACGTGCTTCTTCCGGTTCTCTCCCTACCAAGATCTTATACGAAGGATCCCTCATTACCAAGAAGGCAGAAATCCTTGACTGTTTTAATAATCATTTTATTACTGCAGGTATGGCCTTTGACATTTCACCTACAAATAACCTACTTATCCAGTTTTTATCACAAGGACCAGCAGCCCTCCCCCTGTCCACAGTACTCCTGTCACGTGTTTCTCCTTCCAGCCGGTAACTTACAGGACGTGGATGACCTGCTCCTTCAGCTGGATGCCAGAAAAAGCACAGGAGTGGACCTCATTAGCCCTTTTTTCCTAAAGCTCAATCACCAAGTGCTGGCAGCTCCATTGACACCCCTCTTTAATATGTCCCTCAGTTTGGGTAAACTCCCTTCTGTCTGGAAGACTGCCCACGTTTTACCGCTCTTCAAATCAGGAGACTCCAGAGACCCTAATAACTACAGGCCAATCTCCTTACTCCCCACCCTATCAAAACAGCTGAAGAAATTAGTGAATTGCCAACTTAGAAACTACATTGATGCCTCAAATCTGCTAAACCCTGTGCAATCAGGCTTTAGGCCATGCCATAGCACAATCACAGCTCTGGCTAAAGTCACAAATGACTGGCAGAGAGCCCTTGACTTAAAGAATCACGTATGCATGGTATTCCTCGACTTAAGCAAGGCCTTCAATACCGTCGACCATGCATTGCTCTTAGTTACTCTCCGCAACATTGGTCTGGATGCACCTTCCCTAAAATGGTTCCCTTGCTACCTGGCAGAGTGGATGCAGCAGGTAAAAGCAGTAGGAGATCTCTCCATCCTAAAACAGATTAGCAGAGGTGTACCTCAAGGCTTCATCTTGGGGCCCTTACTTTTCTCACTTTAAATCAACAACATCGACCGTGGAATCAAACTTTCCAGTGTACATCTCTTTGCGGACGACATGGTCCTTTACACTGCCAGGCCTACTCGCGAAAGTACCTGCTCGGACTTGCAAGCAGATTTCCTTACGCTGCAACAAAACCTCATGCGTCAAAAGCTCCCATTGAATGCCAAAAAGACCAATGCTATGCTGTTATGCCCAACCACCAAGTCCATAAGCTCCCTTAAGCACGATAATATTCCCACTATCACCACCCTGCTTGGCGAGTCACTTGACTATGTGGCCAAGTTCAAGTACCTAGGTATGTGGATTGACAACAGACTTTCTTTTGCTGATCATATAGACGAGCTCTCAAAAAAACTTAGCAAGCATCTGCTTACCCAGGAGGCCAGAAAAAGCTTAGTACAAACCACGTTCCTAGCTATGTTGGACTATGCAGCTGTCTTGTATGACCAAGTCCCCAAAACCGCCCTATCTAAGCTTGACACCCTTTATCATAGGGCCTTACTTTTCATCTCAGGTGCAGCATATAATACCCATCACTGTGTACTCTATTCCACGGTAGGATGAACATCACTTATGTTGAGGAGGCAAAGGAACGCTATACTATGGACCTATAGATCTATATCAAAGATGCTGCCCTCCTATATTTCTGACTGTCTGCCCTCCTGCACCTTACAAAACTATGCCTTGAGAAGCTGTTTGTACATCTCACTAGCTGTGCCTAAAGTCTTTTCCCGTTTTGACAGAGCCTTCTTCAGCTATGTGCTGCCCCAGCTGTGGAACAACATCCAGAAATCCATAAAATGTGGTGCATCCTATTTGTTTTGTGGAAGTCAATTCATTCTATTCGAGATGCTTCGCAGAGCCTTGTCAGTGCCCTCCCTGTCACTAAACTGTAGCCATACATTGCTATTCTTACAGTCAACCCTCTACACTTTCTATCCTCTCGTTAGAATTACCCTAAACCATTTTTCCGGATTCATCCTTGCTTTCTACTTGCTGCTGAGCCCCCAGCTTCCATTGTCACTAGCATTAACTCTGCTCTACTAGAGCTATCAGTGTCTAAAATCACTGGTTCGGCACATAGGTGCTGACTTGCTTCCACCTGCCTCCTGTGCTGTTTACTAGGATGAGGCTTCACCTTATGACTGGGCCTCACTGATTATCCTTGTACCTTGTTTGTATTGCTATGTATTGTTTTACTATGCCCATTTGTGCTATATGTTCTGTTGTGCTACAGTATTATTTATTCTGTACCTACCAGGCCCTCCTTGAAAATGAGCTTGCTCAATGGAGTTTCACCTGGCTAAATAAAGTTAGATTGATTGATTGAATCATGGAGTCTTCTATGATCAGAAGTGTTTTGGATTTTCTTTTTGCTTTTTTGGTTTTGGTCCCTGTTTTGGGCGAGTTTTGTAGTGCTAGCTCCTGTGCTGCAGTGTCCTGCTCTGCAGGGTCCTCTGCCTCTTTGTTTTATTTCAGAGATGGAGGCAGATACATGCTTGTAGTTTTTATATGGTTTATGGAGGTGATACGTTGGTGAGCACTGAGTGATGGGGCACCCGATTTGCCCCTCCTAACCACCTGCCAACCTCCCAGACCAACTACCATCTGCGGTCGAGGTGCTTCAGTTGGATGTTGGAGAAATGGCGGGTGGTTCTTGTAATATATTTCCTCCTGAATATGCAATTTGAGACGCGCAATCTCTGCCCAGTGCTGAGCCCTTAGATCTCCAATGGTCCAGCATGTAGGACAGCGTCCTAAATCCTGTATAACTGCCCTTTTGAAAAGTGTCCCACAGTACCTGCAGTTAATAATATCCATTCCAGTTGAGTTGCCGAGTTTATAACCTGGTCCGAGTAATTACAGGGAAAATTAAATCAAAAGATTTTTATTTATTTTTTTATATTTTTTTTTGTTTGTTTTGTTTGTTTTTTTATAACCTTTTATAACAAGTTAAATTAAGTGTGCCCCTGTAAGTGAGGTCACTGTGGATACCCTTCTGATCCTCGCCTTCCTGCTTTGCTACAGGAAATGTCAAGGCTGTGCTACTCTATAAAAGGATTGTAGCATGGGGAGGTTGGGGATGGGGGTGGGTGGTTGGGCACTTCCCCTGCCAAAAAAAAGAACCATGGATGAAAGAAATGAGGTAAGAGCAGGAACAATCAATCAACAACAAATGCACCAACTAACCTGACCTTTTAATTCTTTCCTCTGTTGGAAGTTACTAAGACTTTGTCAGCTGCACCACCCAGTTACACTCCTAATCCCCTGGAAAAGCTGTGGGAGGAAAGCGGTGAGGTCCTTCAGTATGAGAAGGAGACTGCAACACCTTTGAGACCAAAACAAAAACCTTTCAGCAAAAAATAAAATAGTAGCAAACAGTAATTTTGCTTAGCCTAATGATAGATAAAGTCACAAAACCTGTAAGCACCACCTGTAACAGTTTCACAATCTACCCTGCGAAAAACACTTTGCTACAGAGAAAAATAAATCAGTAAAAAAGTAACAACACCTGTAAGCACAACCTGCAGAACACTTTAACTGAAGATATACCTTGCAAAAAACAAGTTGAATCGGCGAAGATTACAGCAGTAATCTGTAAGCACAAAACAGTAACAAACCTGTAGGCACACCTTGTAATAATGCAGCAGAAAGTATGCCCTGCAACAACAATTTGAAATCAGAGAACAATAAAGCAGTAAAATGTAAGCAAAAACCAGTAACAAAACCTGTGAGCACAAAAGAAAATAGTAACACACAGTAAATCTGCCTAGCCAAAAGAAGCCTTAATCATTTTCCTTGCTCTGATGATGTTGTTCCTTGCTCTGTCCTTGCAAGCAAAACTAGAAGAACAGAGCTCAGGTGAAGCTAGGTGCCTTTGCCAGCAAATCTAGTCTTCCACCTATAGGACAGCAGACATAGGATAGAACCAGGAGAAATATGCTGAAGTTCCAGCCCAGACTCCTCCTTCTTGTGCAGCTCTGCCTTTTCCTTGCAGTATGCCTCCTGCACTTCCTTCCCATCCAGTTTGCTGCATTTTTCTTTCTCGTCCTCCCTTTCTCCAGAGAATTTTTTTAATGAGAAAGAGGAAAATGCGATAAAGAATTGTAGGAAATCTTTGATTCTCTCAGCTGGTATCTGTCCTTTTTAGCAGGGATCCCCTCCTTCTGATTTGTTTTTCCCCCTCTTGGGAGTGCCCCATTGGCTTTTAAACTCATAGGTGTCTTCTCCTGGGTTCGGGGACCTCGGTTAATATCACATTTCATGGGCCCTGGTTCTTCTGATTACTGTGCTTCAAGAAGACGGGACTCATTCAGTAATTTGCATCCCATATTTTCTGTATTGGTTGTGTGGGATCTTTGAAACTCTGACCCCTCTGGAGTTCATGTAGGCTACAGATGGAGAACCTTTGCTGGTAACAGTTTCAGGACTCCTGGGTCTACTAGCATTCCTGTGTTTTTCAGGGAAGTGGAATCTTCCTCAAAGAGTTCATCCCATACTATTGTTTTGGTCATATGGGATTTCTGAGACCTTGACTTCGTTTGGAAGTCGTAATCTGCAGGAGAACTTAGGTAAATTTCCCTGCAGTTGTGAGCACAACTGACTCTTCTGAAAGCACTGCTCTCCTACTGGGAGCTCAAGATCCGTGCTGCATGCTCTCTCCCTTTGCACATTCACTCTCCTGTCCAGTTGTCCTGGTCATCATTTAACCACTACCTTGACCCTCCCTTCCCACCTCTTCTTTCTCTTCTTCAGTAGCCATGTTTTGTTCTTTCTATATCCTGTATCCTTTTTCTATCCATTGGGCAACCTTGCCCCCATCCTTTTTTTCTTACCATTTGTTTCCTGTCCTGGTGAACAGAACTGAGAAGAGCAGGGGACCAGCATTGGTTACTGGCCAGCCTGTGAGCACTCTGTCATGCATCTGCCTCGTGAGTGGTGCCATCCCTGACTTAAGTCTCCTAGCTCAACATTTTTAAAGCTATACACTCCCGTGGGGTCCTAGCATCTCTGACACAGACCCATGAGTAATGTATGGCGAAGACATTCTGGAAGATCAAGAATTATGGTGAGTACATAATTTTCTTTGTTTTCTTTTTTGCTTTATGACTGTATAACCACACAAAATTTTGCTGTTAGATTCCTCTGAGGTAAATTTAAATTAATCGGAAACTAGCAATACAATCTTGTTTACAACCAGATAGTATTAAATAAATAAATAACTGGCCCTGATTTTCTTTTTGTTGGTTGCTGGTTTTACTGATAAAAGTTACAAGGAATATGAAACTGCTGATTTCGGTCTTGAAGAATGTTCATATTTCTTGTGTATAATGGGAAGGGTTTTAGTGTTAGTGTTACTGCTGAAATGATTTCTCAAAACATTTTCATTTTATATTAAATTGATACACGTCACATAAATCCTCCCAGCAGTGAATTTGTAAAAGCACATAAAAATAATGTGCCATAAGACATGCTTACATGTTGGTCTACTGAATTGTCTAGTTGTTTTTCTTCGGCTGTAAAGCCAAAATTCTGGTATCCGTCTGTGTGATCTGACAAAAATGAAATGCCAATAAAGTTTCTAGAATACAGTTTGTTTTACGCTATTATTGAAACTTAGCACAACCTGAACAACTCTCATCACACTAATATGTTGACTTCAGTTTTTTTTTTTTGCTTATTCTTCTTTTGTCTGCACTTTGCATTGTACTTGTACAGATTGTGAAAGTCGTGACATCCTGATTGCAACAGAAGATTTCATTCTGATACCAAGTATAAAATACTGATATCTTGTATCATATACAGTACTGCATGATTTTAGACATTCATCATAAAATCAAGAAAATCGGAAATTACATCACCAAGCCCCCCAGCAAACGTAACTCCGTAATATATCTGGGTCACATGTACATGTATTCCATAAAAAACACATCTGCTACACATAAGATTGGCTGTAAAACATGTATAATAACTGGTGAAACCCAATATCAGCTTGTTTTTAGCAACTTTGAAAAGTTGTATCAACCCAAAGGTTGATACGAAAAAACTCGTATCAACCTGTGGGTTGATATGACTTTTACATCCTCGCACCGAGAAGCATACACCAGCACAAACCAATGAAACTGTCCAAGGCAGCACGAGACGGTTCTCCAACAGTGAACACACACTCACAAGCTTACCATTGCTAAAAAACAAATTAAGTGATTGCCAGCTCGTAATCCTAATTCTTCTGAGACAGTTTTTTTTTTGCACCAGTTATTATAAAAAATAAAATATATGTAGAGGGTAGATATGGAGTTTTTTTACACACCAGAGTTGTGTGATAATATGTAAACCTCGAGAGTGATTTATGAAACAACTGTACTCAAATCACAAACGCATTTGAATAAAAACTACAAATTGATATGCATCCAACATGCTGATACTGCAATCTCTGAATCCTAATGTTTCAAACAACCATGCTCTCATTTCATTTCTAAAATTAAGAATGGATTTAATTGCATGGTTTTATATTTGTACATTACTTGTAAGGAAATTTTGTTTTTTAAAATGGAAGCTATCAGTTAGCATTCATATTCGCAGACATTCAAAGCACACCCCAATATTACTTCATATTAACATTGTGTATAGTGGAATGACTTGGGAAAATTATAAATAATCATCTTAAACACTCCAGTCACACTGTTAGTAAAATTTAAAAATATTACGATAAAGCCATTTCGCTTGCGTTCGTTAAACTAAACTTGTTATGCAGAACTCTGCAAGTTGAAACAACTTTACAACAGAAATGATTGTTCACTTAAAAATAATAAAACGATTCTTAACTGTCAAGCCTCAATTGCTGAAATAAATATACAGGACAGAAGCAGAAGATATAATCAATAAATGTCATTGACAGTCTCTCACTCTCAACCTAAATAAAATGTGTCTCCTGCTGCAGTGTTCGTACCTGTTTCAATCCCTGCTAGTTCATCTCCCTTAGAAATTTTTCACCTCACTTCAGGTTACCTGACCAGTTTCTTATGGCAAGGAATAAGGGTCCGCATCAAACAGTCCCCCACATGGCTGCCGCAAAACAGAGGAGGGCTGGGGTTGCCCAGTTTCCAGTACTACTGCCTAGCAGCCCAAATGTCATTTATCAGAGACACCCTACAGCTCAAGAACACCAGGACAACATGGGTTTCCCTTGAACTGAGAAAGGAAAGGGTTCCTCTGTATGGCACACTTCTGGCCCTGACTCTGACAGACAGGGTGATAGATCAGTCTGTAATCCATTAAAAAAAAACACAGCAAGGTTGTGCTTGATGGTACACTCCTGGTCCTCTGGAGAACTTGGCAGCCTCCCACTCTGATAGTAAAATCACCTGCAGAAGGTAACTTAAAATCTTTTAGGGAACTGTCCTTCCAGTATGCCCTATCTCTAGAAGACTACATTGTTTACCTGTAGGTTAGGTCCAGGTTATATGGAGAGAGGAACTTGGACCTGGTCACCCAGTCAGATCTCCAGGAGAGGAAATACTGCTGTCAACAAGACCTCAGGACAATGCTATCCCGTTGGTGCAGGGGCAGTGTGCCAACCTGTGGCACCGGCGACCTGGGTTCAGTAATGGATGCGGGTCGTTGGAGGGCTGGCCGGGGAGAGAAGGACTGAGCTTCCCATGGACTGCTCTCCCTCTCTGGGTAGAGTGTACGGCGCATTGAGGACCCCTGGCAGAAGCTGGGGATCCCACGCGGCTGACACCTCACGTCTCATGCGGGGTGGACGCTGGCATAATTCCATGTCCCTGCCTCCAGTAGGAAAAATACAGAAAAAATGCCAGCCACTGAATGATGGCCCCTGCCCTGCTGCTTCTTGCCGAACCGTAGTCCGCCGGGGTGGTCTTGCTCCTATGACCCCACCCTGGGGGGCAAGCCAGGGCTTCGTGACCTGTGATTCCGTGGAGGGGTCTCCCGCCCGGTGACCCCATCTGGGAAGGAAGTCTGGAGGCACCAGAGGAGCAGTTGATGAGTCAGGGGGTTTGGAAGAGATCTGGCCAGCAACAACAACAAAAAAGAGACCCCAGGACAAGCCTATGAAGAAATTCTATGGCTTGCTTCTGGGAAGCCTGGAAAACCCTTAAAAGCAAGTGGGAATCAATCATGGAAACACATCCCTGGACCAAGGGAGACTGGCCGAGTATTATGAAAGGCATGGGGAAGTGCTCAAAGAATAACAGGCTGCGGCAAATACACTTCAGTTTTTTCCATAGGGCTTATTACACCCTTGCCCTAGCATACTAACATACTAAAATGCCAGCAGAATAGGCCTAATGGTCTTTCGTGTCTGCTCGTTTGGTCAGCCCCCACCCTGGGTGCTGACCTTGCTGTCCCCATCGCCTTCTCTGGCTTCTCCCTTCCCAGTTCTGGATATTCTTGCTGCATTGGATTTTGCTTCCTGAACCCTTTCCTGTACCTGTCCCACCCCTCTTGAACCCCTCCACTGTCTCTGCCTCCACTCAGCCCCTAGGTAGTGCATTCCATGGCTCTACCACCCTCTCAGTGAAGTAGCACCTCCTCCTTTCTCCCTGAATCTTCCCCTCCAGCTTCCACCCATGCCCTCTAGTGGCCCCTCCTCCTTCCTTCAAGCACCCTCACTGTTCCTCCCCTATTTACCCTCTTCATGTACCTGAAGACCTCTATCATGTCCCCCCGGTCCCTTCTCTCTTCCAAAGTGTACATATTTAGCTCTTCGAGCCTCTCCTCATAGGTCCTGTCCCCCAAGCCCCAAATCATTTTGGTTGCCCTCCTCTGGACCCTCTCCAGGAGGTTAATGTCCCTCTTTAAGTGCGGCCTCCAAAACTGCACGCAGTACTCCAGGTGCGGCCTCACCAAGCAGTTATACAGAGGGAGTATCACTTCCCTCCTTCTGGAGGTGATCCCCCTAGCGATGCATCCCAGCATCCTGTTGGCCTTGGCGGCTGCCCTCCTACAAGTCTCAGAGTTGTTCATCTTGACATCCACCACCACCCCCAGGTCCCTCTCAGCCATTGAGACTTGTAGCACACCATATAGATCTTTCCAAGCCTGCAGAATGTCCCAAATGTAAAATAAAAATAGGGGACTATATCCACGTGATTTGGTTCTACCCCCACATTCAAAACTTCTCAGGAGAAGTTACGGGGTTACTGGCCAAGACACTTAACTCAACAGTACTTCTGTCAGCAGAGGGGATTTTGTGGGCCTGATCCCCAGGGGAATGTGGGGGAAATCTACCACCATCCACTTTGGAATCTGGGGGTCATGGTTGCCAAAAAATGTATAGCACAACACTGGAGAAAGACCGACCCCCAACTGGTTAGGCCTCCTTATTGATTGTATGCAAACAGAGAGAACCCAATACTCGGTTATACAAAAGCCAGCAGAATATAACTAAACCTGGACTACTTTAGAAGAAGCTCTTGACCAGTCCTGGCTTCCAAACTTCTAGATTCATTACCCAGGGAAATAGAAATAGAGGGATACTTCAGGAAGTGTTTAGATCTGTTGACCATCCACACCTATATACACACAGAGCTGTTAGCCATGATGAACTAAATACTGTGATCCTGATGTTTATAACCGACTCAACATCCTGCTAATGTTTACTGTATACACTGAATTGCCCAGCTCTGTACTGTCTATTTTATCTGCTTGCCAATAAAAAAAGATTTTTCAAAAAACAACTAACCATCTGGAGAACCAGAGATACTTGTGCTATCTTTGGAGCAACTCCTCTCTTCAGTTGGAGAAACAAATCTGAGGTTACTGCCAGAGTGGAGCTGGAGTGCAGAGTTTGAACCTACATTCTGAATTTCATAACATGAATAAGGAGCTATCTCTGGGGCATCTCTTTGCATGGAGATAGATGCATAAAGTACTACTGTGCCTTTCGGGCTGCTCCTCTCAAGCAGACTGCATCTGCAGTTTGAAAACCTGCCTAAGGTGAAGCCGCCCGGAAGCTCACCCTACAAGCAAGGTACAGGTTGGAACTCTTTGAATTTTGGCATCTACCCCAGGAGGAATCTCACTTGTTCCTGTTTGCCAGCTGAGTTTTTCCCCACACTATGTGCAGCAATTCAGAAGTCCTCTAGGAACTGCTGCCAAACATTTGATGCTAGGACTGCTGTCTGCTTGAAATTTTTTTGATTTTTCACTTTAAACAATGTTTAGTCTGATGTAGATTTGTTAGAGTTGATTTAAGTTGTGATAGTTTTTTTTTTCCCATTAGCAGTTTATACAGATCTGCCACTAGAGGGATCTTGTTTTTTTCATTTAAGGAAATTAACTTCTCTTAAAGTGACAGGAGCCAAGACACCTCCAAAATGAGCTCCTCATAGCCGGTGAATGTAATGATCTTTTGTCTCCTTAACTACCTGACAGTGGGTTGTGAGGGAAAGGGCAGTGTGACCCTCAAAAATGACCAGCCAGCACGCACCTTCACTCCCCTTAGTGGGCTGCCAATAAATCGAAGTACACAAGCAACTAGTTTGGTCACAATAGATATCCAGCTCGAAATCCCTACTGACACATACGTGTTCTATGAGTTCCACAGGATGCACTGATACACTCCGTTCTGGCTCTGATGTGCTACAACATCTCCTCCAAGGATCCCTGCACACCCAAGCCCCACAGCAACAGGCTAGCTCGAATAGCAAGAACTTGGTGAAAATGATACCTCACCAGATTACTTATTATCCTCCTGCTCCTATCTGGGAATATTCACCCCAATCCTGGACCCGCAAACCACCACAACCTCCAGCTTACTGGTTCTATAAAAATTGCCACTGTTAACATTTGTAACATCCTGCACAAACTTGCCCAACTCCAAGCTTGGGTAACAATTCACAAACCTGATGTTCTCATGCTCACAGAAACCTGGCTTTCCTCCAAGGTCCCAGACTCCTCAATCTCTCTGGATGGTTACACCATCTTTTGTATGGACAGGCTCTCCAAGTGAGGGGGTGGGTGCCTAGTCTACCTGAAGAAACAGCATCTGGGGACAAATCATGCCTTACAATACAAATGCCAAGGAAGCTCAGATACTTTCCATTAATCTTTCAATTGGCCAACAAGGTAAAACTCTGTTACTTACAACAGTTTACATACCCCTGGAAAACAAGGGCCAGGACTTGAGTTATTCACTAAACATGTCAAAAAAGCAAAGCAGGACTGGGAACAGGTTGTTCTTGGGGACTTTAATTCAAACTGGCTAGCTAAGGATACAGTTACCATCAGGGACAAAATAAATGCCCTTTACCTAATGCAGATGGTAAATCAAACAACTAGGATGAACTATCAAACAGGTACTAGCACGCTCATTGATTGGCTCCTAGCTACTTGCCCCAAGCACATAAAAAATATCATTGTCCTGCCAGACACCTTGATTGACCACTGTTCCATTATCTGCTCCTGGTCTAACAAGTGCCCTAAGGACATGCTGCAAACCAGAAAAAAATGCTCCCTGAGGAAAGGGAAACTTGGCCTCTTCAAGAGCTACCTGAGAGACACAGACTGATCTCCCCTTGTCACTTGCCCTGACCCTAACCAGGCTCTGAAATACTTTATTACCATCTTCAATAAAGCCTGCGACTTATTTGCATGATTCAGAACATCCAAAACAAAAGGGGCATCCAGTCCTTGGCTTAACGGCACCCTCTTAGAACTAATGAAGAATAGGGACAACCTCTGGCATGTAGTGAGAGCTACCCGGAAGACAGGCAGATTTTACGGCCTAAAAGACTGCAAGGAATAAAAGCACCTGCTTGATAAAGAATGCTGAGGCCTCCTATTGCAGAAAGGAACTTCAGAAGTGCTGGGGAAATGGGAGAGCGTTCTGGGAGAACGTAAAGACACTGACTGGGAAAGAAGCCAAAGCTTCACCAGATCTAATTGTCACCCTGCGGGCCCTCTCCAGGAACCCAAAGAGTTAGCTAATGCCTTTAATCTGGCCTTTACAGACCTCCGCTCCATCCTCCCTCCCTCCAGAATTCCTTGTTACTGACCCTAACAGCCGGCCCCCAAACCCCACTACCACCGCAAACATCACTCAACCCCCATTCTACTTCAAAATGGTCACAAAGGCAGACACTATTAAATATGTGAAGAAGATCCTGTGCAAAACTAGAATGGGTAGTGATATGCTCAACATGAAGCTTCTCGCCATCATCTTAGAAGAGCTTGCCCACCCACTAACGCAACTATTTAACATATCCCTTAAGTCGAACATATTCCCTGGCAAGTGGAAAACTGCCCTCATCACCCCAGTCTTGAAAAGTGGAGACAGGACCAGCATAAGCAACTACTGTCCCATATCTATTTTACCACCCCTCTCAAAAGCCCTAGAGAGAAATTGTGTCAGATCAGCTCATGGATTACCTCTACAAATATAACCTACTCTGCCCTCAGCAACATGGGTTCCGTAAGTCCCACAGCACTATTACTGCACTCACCGATTTTACTTCACACCTATATGACTCCCTGAATAGTGGAAAAATGGTTGGTTCAATCTTTATTGACCTAACCAAAGCGTTTGACACCATCAGTTATCAAATCCTGCTCAACAGCCTCGCAGCCCTTGGCCTCTCCACCAATACATTGTCCTGGTTCTCAAGCTACCTCTCGCACAGGTCCCAGTGTGTTAGGATGAAAGGTGTATCCTCTGAACCCCAGAATGTTACTTTGGGTGTCCCACAAGGATCAATTTTAGGGCCCTTACTATTCAGCCTCTTTATCAATTCCCTGCCAAGCACGTGCCCTGCTAAGATGCTGCTTTATACAGACGATGCAGTGATCTCTGTACTAGGAACACACATCCATGAAATAACAGCTACCCTTCAAAGTAGCTTTACCAAACTGGAGTCCTGGTTTGCTCACAACAAACTCCTCTTGAACTACAGAAAAACAAAAGCAATGCACTTTAACCTACAAAGCTCAAAAAAGCAGGGTGTCCCACTTACCATACTAAGTAACAGAAGCAACATAATCAAACTGGTTACTACCTTTAAATACCTGGGATTATTCCTAGACAACACCTTTTCTTTCAGCACTCATACTGACCATGTCATGAAAACAGCCAACATCAGACTCAGGCTCATTTACTGACACAGAAATGCTATTATTACTGAGGCCCTCAGCCTTGTCACCAGAAGCTCGATACTGTCCATCGTTGACTGTGGACTTTCTCTAGTGCAGCCACCGAAACTGCTCTCAAAAGGGTTAAACTCCTGCTCAACAAAGCCTGCTGACTTGTTCTAGGAGCTAATCGGTATTCCCACTCTTGCAGTCTCTACTCTGCAACTGGCTGACTCCCGTTACCTCTAAGGTCCCAGTACCAGGCATGTATCATAGGAAAAAAAGCCCTCCTAGGACTAGTCCCAGAATCAACTTGGAAGCTTTTCCAACATAACCCCAACACTAAAAAAACCCAAAGCTCTGCTAGAAGGCTACTGCATGTACCTTACAAACGAACCTCCTTCGCCCAGAGGTCTCTCTCCTATCAAGGGCCTCTCTGGATGAACGACCTACCCCTCTCCTTTCTTCACCTTAAGAAACTCTACCAATTCAAAAAAGTACTCCATTGTCTCCTGATAGAATCCCAAGAGTGCAACTGCTGTGCACAGTGATAGTTCCATCCCCTGCCCTAGACTTCCAACACTTACCTCCCCACCTTCTTACCCATCTCGCCCCACAAGTGCTGCCCCCATGCATACAGCACTTATCAATTTGTTCTCCCTCATCAGCATATCCCCTTCTCCTATCCCACTAATAACATTATACATTATGCCTCCTCTGTACCCATACCAATACTCTCCATACCTCCTCCTTCCTCCCCTTTTCTTTGACAAAGCCAATTTTGGCTGCCAACTACAAGCAACCTGCACTTAGTAACTAGACCTATAGACTAGAGATATGTCTGTAATAAAAGTATTTGTACTTGAGGTTATACTCCACATTTATCTTGTTTGTAAAATAGTCTTGTCACTTGGCTGTTGTATGTTCTTGTCATATGATGTAAATTGTACTGTTTTGTCTGTTCTTCTACTGACTTGGAGTCTTTGTAAAAGAGCCAATTTGGTTCAAAGGTTGTAATTCTGAAACTGAAATAAATAAATAAAATAAAGTGTGAACATTAAGTGAGGGATTCCTGGGGTTAGCAGAAAATATATTACTATGGTGAGCAATGTTTCCTTCCTTGCTGCTGGTGATAATAAATCTGTTTACAAGCCCCATGAAATGCTAACATTGTTCAAATGCTGATTCTGTAAATGAGGGTTGTTGACTAGTGGTTTTGCAACAAAAGACCTCCTTGCTTATAAATATATTAGATCTCCATGGTTACAGAACAGCCGTGTGTGACCTCTGACCTTGACTCCACAGGCGTTCAGACACAGTGGATAATCATTTGCTGGATCTATGCATCATGGTGTTCCGGGCAGTGTTCGTCAGTGGGAATAAGCTAACCTTGGGGCGGCTGATGACCCACAGCAAGCGGGCTGTGAAGAAGTTTGTTGGCAGTGATGTAATGCTGGAGCCAGGAGAGTATGCTGTGGTGTGCTGTGCCTTTAACCACTGGCACATGTCCATGCCGGGACCCTCCCCCACAGTCGGTGAGCAAGTGGCTAATCTTGTTTGTCGTTTGATCTTGCAGACTGGTAATAGTCAGGCACAGTAGAGGAATGGGGGAGGGGGATTGTGCCTGTACCATTGCTTAATTATACAGTAACAGTTAAACTGTATCTTCGTATTGCAGGGCACAATTACAACTTCTGTTTTATTTGGCCCAGATTGTTGCAATCAGGTGAGGAAAGTAATGGAATCTCACTGGAAATCAAATGCAAGCCATTAAGATTTGTAGTACGAAAAGGAGGTGACCTAAGGGAGCTCAGACAAACCCATTGGTCAGCTGGTTGAACACAGGTCCATTATTCTGGGGGTCTGGGTTCAGTCCACAGTTAGTCACATCATTTATTTTCCACTTCAGTTTGTGTTCCTCTTCCCAGCAGTGGCTAATAATGTACCAATAGTTGCCTTCCTTCTGTAATCAAGAAACATTGCATTTCTTTTGCTGAATTTCAGTAATGGCTGACACATCGTTGGTCTGTATGTAGGGGTCCCACACTCAGACATAGAGACAGTGACAGCAGAAAAAGACCAGAGATCCATCTATTCTGCCCGGACTTCCCTATCTGCCTCAGGACCTATTGTTTATACTGGCGTTTTATCCCTCCTGGTCCACCCACCTGCTCCCCTTTCTTCTACTACCGACCTGAGCAACCACCAAACCCTTCACTCTGCCCCAGCCATGCTTGAAACCATTTACAGTCTTGGTGCCTGCCACTTCCGCTGGCAGACTGTTCCATGGTTCCACCACCCTTTCCATAAAATAGAACTTCTAAGAACGTGGATACAATTCACTGTCCACACTTTGGCAGTTCCCTGGATCAGGCTGATTCTTCAGACATCTTCAAGGTAAGCATCTCCTACCACCTGGCGGTATATCCTCTGACTCCACCCCGTGATGTCAGTTCTTTCTTTCCACTGGAAGGTACAGGTCTCTTCCTTTGCAGCTGAGCAGCGTTTAAGGAAATTAGCACTTTTGGCAAACAAAACTTCAGCATTTTTGCTGTCATTGATGCTGGCACCCATTTTGGCTCTGTCTGTCAGCAAGAATTGAACTTTGGCATGGAAGAATGGAAGCCTCGTGGATTTAAAGAGCTAGTGGAATCACAACAGACAGACAGGAAAATTCTACAAATTATAAGATTTAGTCAGTTGTAACTTTTTATTCCTCATGCATTTTTCTTTTGCTCATTAGAATGTTTTTTATGTAATAATATTGTGTTAGATGTGTGGAATAACTCAGCCTGGCAGCTGACATATTTGACTCTAGTCCCCCAGTACATCATCAGCATTGTGGTCTCATTGACAGTGACATCACAGATGACTGACCTGGTGGCTGCTGAGTGGCTGTTCCTAAGCAACAGTGAGATCACAATGCTGATGATGTAGTGGGTGGAACACAGCTGCATATGTCAGCTGCCAGGCAGAGTGCTGTTCCACACATCACATCTGCTAACATAAGGTAAACATTCTTCAGATTAACCAAAAGGAAAAGAAAAAAGTACCTCTGATATAAAATTTAATGGTTGACTGCTTTGAAAAACTAATATTAGTTTAATTCATTGTACCCAATAGCTCTGTATGAAGTCCGAATCATCCATTGATTCTCCTGATACAAAATGGCCGCCCAGGGTAGAATGAGTTTTTAAGGCAGTACACTAACTTTTTAAATTCTTCATTCAGTGCCAGCAGCAAATGTTGATCTCTGACCCCCATGTGTCCTTTCCCCTACCACGTGAGAGGGCAGCACAATGTGGCAGGTTGTAGCCTTTGCTAGGTGATGCTCCCAGCATCGCTGTAAGAATGGTAGGCCAGACTCCCCCTCAGTCGAACTTCAGGAAGGTATGCAAAGATCGACCTAAGGGCTGCAAGAAGGCCTTGGTTGCTGCCGGGTCAGCTTCACGGCTTGCAGCCCTTGAGGAGGAGGAGGCTGTAGCCATGGTGAGTTTCTCATTGGTCTCGGCACTGCTCCTGGCGGTAGCGAGCACTGAAGGGTCCTTCCTTCTTAGAAGATTTTTGAGAGGCGTGTTGGCCCTCCAGACCTTCAGGGAGAGCCCTTCTCACCAGGACAAAAAGCACAAGCGCCTTCAGTGCAGGTTGTGGAATCGGAAGTGATTGAGATCCTGCTGCTCCCTTGACTTCCCAGACAGCTCGACTTTGATCAAATGCTCAACCTTGGTCGACCTGCCTTCAGTCGAAGGCCAGGTTGAGAGATTCTCAGTACTTCCATCAGGCGTGACGACCTCAACTCTTATCCAGCATGTGGTTGAGATATTTCTCAAGCCTATCAACCTGTTGTTGGAGGAGCTCAGTGAGGAATCGCTCTTCCAGACTCTGGTGCTCCTGGCCCTCTGACAGGAGGACATGTCCCAGTCCGTGTCCCTGGCTGGGTCACCACTGGACCAGCCTTAGCCTGTGGTCATGCCTCTGAAGCCTTTGCTTCTGTATGTAGCAAGGCATGTGGTCTACCACGGCCCTCCAGAGGACCTGTCCCAATGTCAGCCCTTGGGTCAATGGTCGAAGTGCCATTTACACTTTCAATCCCAGGGGCAACATCTTAAGATATGTCGACGCTATGAAGTGCTCATATGGCAGCAGTGGGCCATTGTAGGGTGGGGTAGAGCACTACTTTCTGGACCGTCGATTGCCTGGCAACCATCAGTAATACCCATACCAGTCCAACTAAGGCAGATGTTCCCAGTATCTGCTTCTCCATCACTGAGGGTAAAGCTGCCACCACTGCAGCCCTCGGTGGGTGCTTCTACAAAGGACTCCCGTGCTGCCACCAGTTTGCCAGTTATTAATGGAGATCACCCAGTCAGAAGACACCATGGTTGTCCACAGTGGTAAACAGTCAAGGACTGTTTTTGAGGAGTCTTCAGATGACTCTTGAGGCGGCATCCATGTTGTCCTCAAGAACTCATACTTTTGACCATGGCTCGGTCAAAGATGTGACCACCGACCATGGGCCTGTGTCATTTGGGGCTTCACTCCACCTCATGTCAGAAACCATGAGTGTGCTCTTGGAACCAGTTCAGAAGAGGGCTAAATACCCCTTCACTGACATCCTGGACAGGGACAAATCCCTGGGTATTGCCTTTCCCATGGCTGAGGCCATTTTTGGGACTGGCTGTGGAACCTTGGCAGCATCCAGCATCCTGCTCAGCACCCTTCATCCATATGGTCTGCAAGTATGCAGTCCCCACCGGGTCCCTTTGAGAGTTCTTCGATTACCCTTCGACTGATGGGTTGGTATTCGTTTTGGCCTTCTGGAAATGCAGTGGCCGAGGGGATGTGGACAAGCCTCCTGACAAGCAGTCCAAAAATATTGACCATGCTGTTAAAAAGGTCTGCGCTGCTGCATTGTTGGGTCTCCATCAGGTAAGCTACGCCTTGATGATGGCCAGCTTTGATCATTCCCTCTAGGGAGTGCTGGATGATGTCCTCCCTCACCTCCTGGTAGATCGTCAGCTGCCGGTGAAGTTGGCCAGACAACAGGGTCAGTTACTGGCTAAACACCAATTGCAAGCAACCTACAGCCATACCACACTGAATGCACCCGTATCTCGCCAGTTGCCAGCAGCTCTGTACATCAGTGACTCCTGCGCCCGTGGCATGGGGACAGGTGTTGTGATGCATTGCTGTGCCTGGCTGTGGCTTTTCATCTTCATGGCGGATACCCAACACAGATTGGCTGATGACTCTTTCCTGAGCACCGACCTCTTTGGCCCTGGGGTGGAGGGGCATCTCACTAGGACTGAGAAGTCCAGTGCTATCCTTGATTCTGTGGTGTCATCCAAGAAGGATCTGAAGGCACAGAAGCCTAAGAAAAAAACCTCTTTTAATACAGATTCTTTCAGCCACAGCAGCCTCAGCAGGGGCAGTACCAACACGCAGCCAAAGCCCAAGTTTGGTGGCCAGGGGCCCAAAATAGGTGGGAGCAGGGGAGGTGGTGCCCCTCCATCTTCAAGAGCCAGTGCCCCCTTTAAAGTTGCCCAGTGGTGGGTTGGATCATGTCATCCTCCCACCTGGCTTGTGCCTGACCCAGCTCCAAGTGGGGGGTTGGCTGTAGCACTTCTGGCCGCATTGGTCTGTCTTTACAACGGACACGTGTGTACAAGAGGTGGTAGGCAAATGGTTGCATCTAGATTTTGAGGCTGTCCCGCCTTGTTGACTCCACACTCCTCGGAGTCCAGTGTGTGTATCAGAACATGCTGTCTACCCTCAGGTAGATTGTCAATCAGCTCCTTGCCAGAGGAGTGATAGCCCATGTCCCAGATATCCTGCCAAGTTAGGGGGTGCATGTCCAGATACTTCCTGGCATTGAAACGAATGGAGAGGCTGGAATCCCATACCGGGAGCTGCATGACGTAAACCAGTTCATGTGGAAGCACAAATTCCAGATGGTCACTGTGAACCAAATTATACCATCCTTGGAGCAGGACATGTGGTTCTGCTCCGTGGACCTTCAGAGCATGTTCTTCCACATCCCAGTCCATCTCACTGGCAGTACCTTTGGTTCCATGCACAAGGGGCTCTGTATCACTTCCATGTCATGCCATTTGCTGTTTTGTCCATGTCCAGGGTAACGATGGCAGCATTCCAGAAGTGCAAGGGCATCAGGGTGTATCTCTGCCTGGATGACTGGCTGATAGCTGGGCCGTCCAAGAAGGCCATTGACCAGTCCAGTGATCTGGCCCTCCAGACCTGCAGAGACATGGGCCTGTTGGTCAGCCCAGACAAGTCTGAACTGATCCTTTCACAGGTGATCAAGTTCATCTGGGCAGAACTAGACTCTGGGGGCCAAGGCCCATCTCATTATGGAGTGGGCTCAGGACCTTACCTCCTTTGCCCAGTCATTTCAAGTTGGGCTCTTGTGCCCTGCCTGGAATTTCTTGAGGCTGCTGAGGTACATGGCATCTACTACCAGTGTGGTCCATTGGGCATGTTGGCAGATGCGCCACCTGCAGTGGGAGCTGGCCTTTCAGTGGTTTCAGTGACTAGGTCATGTGAACCTGCCGGCCTTTGTGACCCAGCTGATGTGGGATGTCCTCCAGTGTTGGCTAGTACTGCAATATATGGAGGAAGGAATCCCATTTGTCCACCCAACACCGTCCAACACATGATGGACACATCTCTGGTGGGTGGGGTGCACACCTGTGAGATCACAGAGCCCACGGGTTCTGGTTATCCTGGGAGTCCTGTCGTCGGGTCAGCCTGCTGGATCTCCATGCAGTGCGACTGGCTCTCACAAAACTCACTTCTCTAATCAGGGGTCAGGTTGTGTAGGTCTGCATGGATGATAGCACAACCATGTTCTGCCTGAACAGGCAGGGCAGAACTCACTCCCTTCCCCTGTGTCAGGAGGCTATCCATACTAGGAAACTCATGCACAACTTGGGTGCTGATCTACTGGCGATCCATGTTGCGGGAGTGAACAATCAGTTGGCATATGCTTTAATCTGGGTGGGAGAGATGTCACATGAGTGGTCCCTGCATCAGGAGGGGGTAGCCATCTGTTCACCCAGTGAGGCACCCCTCTGGTGGACCTGTTCTTTTCCTGAGACAACAGAAAGCTGGGGCTGTTTTGTGTCCTTCCCCCACAGTCTTGAACACTGTTGGGGGATTCCTTCATGAGGCCCTGGACCCCAGTGCTTCTGTACACCTTCCTTCCCTTCGATCCACAAGGTGGTGGTCAAGGCCCAGAAGGAGAAGGTGCAGATGATTCTGATAGCCCCAGACTGGCTGGGACAGGTCTGGTACCTGGATCTCATATATTTGGAAATATTCAGCTATGGTACATACCTTCAGTAAATCGATGCACTTTTTTCTAAATGTCTAGTGTGGTTCTTGGTGCTGGACTTTCTGGTTTTTGTCGTGGTTTGCCTTTGAGCAGCGTCCATGGCACAAGTTCTTGTGGTGGAGCGACCCTGCTTTATTGAAACTGCCTGTATCTCCTCAGCCTCAGCAGCCGGCCTCCACGGTGGACTAGGCAACAGGGGAATGTCCTGCACCTGGACCTTCACTCCCTCCAGCTCTCAGCCTGGTTTGGATGTGCTCCATGTTGTGAAGGCCCCTCGAAAGGAGTCAGATCGCAGATGCTACACATTTAAATGGAAGAGACTCTGTATCTGGTGCCAGGGCAAGGAGCTTGATCCCCTTGCTTGCCCTATGGTGAGCATCCTGGATTACCTCTGGTCCCTCTCTGTTGGGCCTGTGAGTGATGACCCATAAGGTGTACCTGGCAGCCATCTCTGCTTACCAGGCGCGTACTGGTATGCAGACAATGGCCCAGGAGAAGGTGTTTGGGCACTTGTTTAAAGGCCTTGACCACTTGTCCCCTCTAGTATGTGAGCCTCTGCCACCATTGGACCTACTTCTGGTGCTGGCTGTGCTCATGGGCAAGCAATTTGTGCCTGTGCACGAGTGTGAGATGTTGCACTTGTGGAAGACGGTCGTCTTGGTGGCTGTCATGTTAGCCAACAGGAATAGTGAGCTCCGGGTGCTCTCGATGGAGTCTTCTTATCTGGTCTTTCACAAGGACAGGGTCATCCTTGATCCCCACCTGAAGTTCCTTCTAAATGTAGTTTTGGAATTTCACCTTAACCAGGTGATTAACCTTCTGATATATTTTAGTATTCCATCTTCAGAGGCCGACTGCAGCCTCTATACTCTGGACCTGCGAAGTGCACCCACTTATTATGAGGAGCTCATAGCTGGAGCTCATGGTGAGGCTTGACAGCAGTTTGTAACATATGTTGAAACTATGCCTTACAGACCAGAGCAAACCAGATGAATGGCAGGTGGATTACATCTTTCATCAATCTCTGCTACAGGCTGGCTGGTAGGGAGCCTCCCAGAGGGCTTCAGGCTCTTTCCACCAGACGTACCGTTGCTTCACTGCTGCCTATAGGGACATTCCCATACAGGAGATTTGTAGGGCTGCTACCTGGAGAAAAGTACACACCTTCATCTCCTGTTACAGCATTGACATCATGTCATGTCGGGATGCTGCTTTTGGGGCCTTGGTTCTTCAGGCACTTTTCACCAGATAAGGGTGCATGCCTTGTCTTCTCCTCCTGGAGAACTGCTAGGAGTCTGCCAAAGTGTGGTTTGTGAACTGTATCTGTGCCCTTAGAAATATAGGCTACTTACCCGTAACCATAGTTCTAGGAGTAGTATGCAGTTCGCATCCACACAACCTACACATCTTTGCCCAGCAGATGCCACACAGATCCCTGCTTCCAGCATGCAAAGATCTGATGTCACAGGGGAGAGCCAGAGGATATACTGCCCAGGTGGTGGGAGGAACTTAAGCGTGAAGACATCCTACTAATTAGTCTGTTCCAAGGAACTGTCAAAGTATGGATGTGAAATGTATATCATTGATAGAACTACAGTTACAGGTGAGTAACTTATTATTTCCCTCACATCCCTCTTAAACCTTCGCCCGTCCAGTTTCCACTTGTGACCTCAAGTTTTTGACTCTATACTCCTGCTAAATAGTTCCCCTTGTTTATTCCCTGCAGGAATTTGAAGGTCTCTGTCATATCTCCCCTCTCTTGCCTAGTCTCCAGTGAGTACATGTTCAGACCCTTCAGTTTCCATAATATCTGCCCTATTGGCCATGAGTCATCTTGGTCACCGTGTGTGGCACCATATCTGGCCTCTCTGTGTCCTCCCTTAGGTGAAGACTCTGGAACTGAGCACAGTATTCCATTTGAGACCTCACCAGAGACCTATATAGAGGTAATAGTACCTTTCCGATACACTCCAGCATCCTGTTGGCCATACCATAGGTCATGTTACACTAGCTTGATTGTTTGAGTGAGTTACTAATGATGAGTCCCTGGTCAGCATGTCTGTTTTGGTCATTTCGTGCCATGGGATGTCTATGGAGGACATCCCATGCCCTGATTTATGGAGCACATTTCATGCCCTGACATGTCGACAGAGGACAGCACAGAAATTGATGTATTTGTGGGGACAGCCCGTGTCTGTGGGGAACAACTGGTGCCCTGATGTGTCGGGGGGGGGGGACAGCCGATGACCTGACATTTCTGTGGGGGGACAGCCCATACATGACATGCCCTGATGCTTCTGTGGAGAACAGCACATGCCCTGACATGTCTATGCTGGACATCACATGCCATGACGTGTCTATGGAGGACATCCCATGCGCTGACACGTCTGTGGAAGGCAGTCAGTGCCCCCGATGTGTCTGCAGCTCATATCCCATGATCTCACTTCAAGATAGAGCTCTTGCAGCAGGTAATAATCGTTAGGACTATGCCACCAGACACTAGGACCCCACCGAAAAATTCTAGCTAGCAGTCCAAGACTGGGGACCTCCTCCGATGTCGGCTCTGCCTGACATCACCCTCAGTATATAGGAGGCGGTCCCCCAGCACCACCTCAGTTCTTTTCCCGCTGTCAACCCTACATTTCGGCTCCATGGATGCCTCCTGCTACCGCCAACCATTTTTTCTTGATGCTCTGCGCAGTTCAACTCTTCAAGTTAATCAATCCCCTCTTTATGTCTGTCGAGTCTTCTACTTCTACAGCGCGGTGTAAGGCAAAGTGTGCATGCAGCAAAAAATTCCGGGCCAAAGACAGCCATTCAACTTGCCTCCTGTGCCTGGGACCACAGCACAAGTTGGACGACTGCCCGCACTGCCTCAGCTTTAACAAGCGCACCTGCATTCCCCGCCTGAAGACACTCAAGGCTCACCTGCGGGAACAACAAGTGGCTGTGATGCAAAAGTCTCACTCTGGGCACAGCTCTTCTTCATCCTCCACCCACGACTCCTCCCCAAGGGAGAAGAAGCACTCGGTGAAGCATCACAGGGCAAACAAGGGCAGGTCCAGGTCAGACTCATGGTCCCATTCCCCGCACAAGGGCTCCAAGGCCTCCTGCTGGAGGTCGGATTCTGTCTCCCTTGGGTCGTTAGTCCTTCCAGGGCTTTCGACCGCTAAATTGTCTGCCTCAACCCAGGTGTTAGGTGAAGGTTCGGGGCAAGGGACTTCCCAGGCTGTCTTCATTGTCTCTGGCCAACAGACCCCACAAACAGACGCAAGGGTCTAGGGCTGAGGACTTGGACTCTGTTTCTTCTACTTCATCAGGCATCCGTTCAGGCCCCACCGTTGATAAGTCCTCGTCTTCCAGTTTGTCAGCCAAAGCTGATGACCACAGCAGGCCCCAGGGTCGCGAGCATGGCAGGGAAGCACCTTCCATGCCAAAACTGTTGTCGGACATCAGTCAGACCAACGACAGCCTCCGGCATCGTCTGTCTCCATCACTCTGGAGTCAGACCAGATGTCAGTCTCCAAGCCGTCCTCAGCCTCGCTAGAATGGCTTGGGACTACACCAGAGGACCTGACGACCGCCGACCGCTTGACACCCAGTCGTCAGCCAAGGCCTAAGCGTCTGACGCTCAGGTGGAGGACCAGATACCAGGTGATTTGCCCATCAGTGGTCGGATGCCAGAAGCCCCTCAGACACCGGGCCCGGTGCTAACCGCCTTGGGATCAACCAACCAGACGTTAGACTCGATGGTCCCTTTGGCTGAGGTAGGAGCACTCTTTTCCAGTTGGTGGAACACTATCATGGGTGACCTCCTACCCAAACCTGAACCCACAGGGGTGGTGGCGGTCTTTCAGCAGTCACAGCCTACACCTCCCCACAGGACTGTGTCACCACCCCCGATGCCAGACCGCCTGACTCCAGGTGGCTCAGATCAGGGCTCTAACAGACGTCAGAGACAGACGTCACACGTCCTCAAGGTCTTCCTCCCGCAGGCGGAGCAAGTCTAGCGACCATCGCTCCCAAGTGTGGAGCCAGTGAAGCGGACATCGCTCCTGACATAGGAGTAGGTCCACCAACTGTCACTCCGAGCAGTCGGGTGACTACAGCAGTTCCTCCTCACCTCATGACTCTCTTTGAGGATGACCTCCCTCTGCATTCACCAGATCCGAGGAAGGATTTGCCCAGGTCTCCGCCTGATGATCCCACCTTCCTTGAGGTTATGAGGCATATCCAGTTCCTCAACCAGTGGGAAACAGAGGAATTAGACCCAGAAAGGAGATGCTTGGCTAACTTTTTGGGAGTTACTGACCCAAAACCACTAGTCATTCCCCCATTGGTGGAGCCATAGCTTGGCGGAAGACACCAGGAGAAAGGACTGCTGTGTGACTGAACTTCTCTGCTGGGACTAAAGTAGAAGAACTTTTGTATTTGGACCTTTAATTTAGGGTAAAAAAAACTAACATACAAAAAAAAAAAAAAGTGTGTGTTTGGGTTAACTGAACTGAATGGGTATCTAAAGAGTTATCTAGGTGTAAATCTCAGGTGACTGAAAGGACTTAACTGCTGTGAGGTTTAAATACTTGTAGAAAGATCTGGTAAGTAGGGGAGTGGCTTAGCTAGAAGGAAGCTACATTTAAAGACTGCCTTAGAAAGTTTCAGCTAATAGCTTGGCAGAAGACACCAGGAGAAAGGACTGCTGTGTGACTGAACTTCTTGCTGGGACTATATTGCCCTCCTTCCCTCCCTCAACCCCCACCCAAAGCTAGTTCTATTTTTATAGGCACAGGATTTGACTGACAACAGGAACTTCCTGTTTAGGGGCAGGAAGTGAGTGATCACAGAACCACCAAGGACCCACCATCCTAGAAGGGCAAGAGTAGCTCTCCGGCCCCCTCTAGCTGCTGGAGGTCTGCCTCTGAGCAAGTAAGTGGTCTACTGAGAAATATAGGATATTCTTGTCTCAGGACAGGACAATCAGGAGCTTAAAGGGCACACAGGCAGAAAGTAAGGAGAGAGAGAAAAAACAGAGGAAAGAGTAAGGATTGCAAACAGTTAAGGGGCCAGAAATAAGACATGATTGGAGTGGTGCAGTGCAGTGGCTGTGGAGCAGCAGTCTTCCGGGAGATGTTCTGGAGGATGCGGTGTTGTCCCATCTGCAGGCACCTCTCTGGGCTGAGGGAGGAGGTTGCTTATCTCCAGGCTGAGTTGGCCAGGATTTGTGGGACCTCCTCTTCCATCCAGGGACCACCAGTGCCACTGCCGTTGCCTCAGAGGTTGCCAAGAAAGAGGAGCGGTTGGACCACAGTGGGCTCAGGGAGGGTGAGGGTGGTGGAACAGAGGCATCCTCCAGTTGTACCTCTCCACACCCTATGCCATTCTGGCAAAGTGTGGTTCCTCTATGGAGGCACCCACAGTGGAGACCAAGGAGGATGCTGGGAACCTCCACAAAGGAGACCCACAGGAGGGTGGCAGGGGACCCTGCAGGGGAAGGAAACAACTCCTGGTGGGGGACTCCATTGTTAGGAAGGTAGAACTGGGGAGGAAGGGGAGAGGGAGGCACGGTGCCTGCCTGGCGCCATGGCTTGGAGGGACAGGGAGCGAATCCTCAGGATTGCCGGAGCAGCTGCACAGGGGAGGGAGCTGGATGTCATTGTCCACCTAGGGACAAATGACCTGGCTAAGAAAGGGATTAGGGAAGTGCAGGAAGAGTTTGTGGAATTGGGAAGGGGCCTTAGTCAAGTAGCATGCATGGTAACCTTCTCGGAGGTGCTACCCATCTATGGCATAGGAGAGGCTAGGGTGTTCCGCACCATGGGATTCAATCAGTGGTTGAAAAACTGGTGTGGAGCTCAGAGATTTGGCTTCATTGGGGACTGGGGGTCCACCTGGAGTGATACAAGCCTATACTGGCATGATGGGCTGCATCTGTCCGGGAGGGGAACCAGGATCCTAGGTGATAGGTTTAAATGCTTCATTGGCAAGCTTTTAAACTAGCTAAGGGGGAGGCACTGGAAAGGAGCAGGAAAATCCTAGTCCCCCAAATAATCACGGTAGTAAGTGCGGCAAACACCAACATAGAGATGTCGATAGGGAGAAGGGCAGGGGTAAATGGAGAAAGTGACAAAGGCAAGAAGGACAGGGATGGGGCAAAAGGGAGTAAGGCCATCAGAAAATGGAGGGTAATGAGTGCCAATGCCCGTAGTCTGGGCAACAAGCTCCCTGAGCTGATGGCCTTAATGGAAGAGGGATGCCTGTATATTGTAGCAGTCACAGAAACATGGTACACAGAGAACCATGACTGGGATGTTAACATACCAGGGTACATAACCTACAGGAGAGACAGGCAGGGGAGAAGAGGGGAGGAGTAGCTCTCTATGTAAAGGAAGGATAAAAGCAACTGAACAAAAGAGTAAACAGGGAGGAGAGGAGGCACTGTGGGTCACCTTGAGACTGAAAAGGGCACCACAATCCGCACAGGGTTGTGTACAGACCCCATGTCAGGGGAAGAAATGGACAAGGATATGATAGAAGGCATTCTTAGAATGGCAGAGAAAGGGAGATACTGTTGATGGGAGACCTGAATATGCCAGATGTTAACTGGTGCACATTGCTGCAGCCACATCCAAGAAGCAGGGCCATTCTTGATGCCCTACAGGTGGCAGGCATTAGACAGCTAGTTTGGAACCCACTCGTGAGGGAGCAATCTCTAGACCTCATACTCTCAAGCGGGGCAGTGAGAGGATCTCAGATCTGGAAGTGGGTTGCCATCTGAGGGACAAGTGACCATCAAACAGTATGGTTCATTAAACTCAGCTACAGAGTCAAGCCATACAAAAGTGAGGGTACTGGACTTTGGGAGGGCTGACTTTGGCAAGATGGGAGAGTGCCTCAGAAAAGCACTAGCAAACAGGCTAGAAGGAGGTGTGGAGCAACAATGGGAATTATCAAACTGCCATCACAGAGGCAACAAGCCTTTGTGTGAAGCAAATAAACAAATCAAAACGAAAGAAAAGCCAGTATGGTTCTCAAAAGAGGTGGCTTGTGAAGTCAGGAAGAAAAGATAGCATTCCGAGTATAAGGAAACACAGAAGGAGCAGGACAGAGAGCTGTACCAGTTAAGGAAGCAGGGAGGGAAGTCAGAATAGCAAAGGCCCAAACTGAGGAAAGATAGCCAACTCAGTTAAGAAGGGGATAAACCTCTATAAGTACATCAGCGTAGCGAGAAGACAAAGAGAGGGATAGTGAGGCTGAATAGAATGAGCGTGTGGGTGGGCAGAGGGACAGTGAAAAGCAGGAATACTGAGCGAATATTTCTGCTCAGTATTCACAAAGAGGAGGGAAGTGCCTAATCCAGTTAACAGAAGCACTCTTGATAGGGGTCGATCCCAGTCCTTTCAGAAGAAAGGGTTCTGCAAGAACTCCTAAAACTGAAGGTGGACAAAGCAATGGGTCCTGATGGAATTCACCCCAGAATTCTAAAAGAATTAAGGGAGGAAATAGTGAAACCACTGGCTACTCTTTTAATAAATCATGGGAGGATGGTGTGGTACCGAGGACTGGAGGAAGGCGGGTGTGATTCCCTTCACAAAGTGGGACCAAGACAGAGGCAGGAAACTACAGACCTGTCAGTCTGACCTCTGTGGTAGGAAAAGTGATGGAGTCACTCTGAAGGAAAGAATAGTTGAGTACCTAGAGGCCAGTGGAGCACAGGACCCAAGGCAGCATGGGTTCACAGCGGAAGGTCATGTCAGACAAATCTAATAGATTTCTTTGACTGGGTGACCAAAGTAGTAGACCAGGGAGAGGCTGTGGACATGGCCTACCTAGACTTTAGCAAGGCATTTGACACAGTCCCACACAAAAGATTAATAGTCAAATTAACCAGCCTGGGAGTGGGACCCGGGGTGGTAGCCTGGGTAAAACATTGGCTGGACAACAGGACACAGAAGGTAATTGTAAATGGCATCCACTCTGAAGAAAGGGGGGTTACTAGTGGGGTACCGCAGCGTTCAGTATTGGGTCCAGTCCTTTTTAATGTCTTCATCAGTGACATTGCAGAGGGACTGGAAGGAAAAGTATGCCTTTTTGCAGATGACACAAAGATCTGCAACAGGGTTGATACACAAGAGGTGTGGAAAGTATGAAAGGGACTTGGCAGGTTGGAGGAATGGTCAGAAGTATGGCAGCTAGGATTCAATGCAAAGAAGTGCAAAATAATGCACCTGGAAAACAAGAACCCAGGGAAGAATACACAATGGGTCGGGAGGTAGTAAAAAACAACAAAAAGGAAAGGGACCTGGGGTAATCATATCAGATGACCTTAAGGTTAGCAAGCAATGTGAGAAGGCAGTAGGGAGGGCTGGGGTATACTGGGATGTATAGGGAGAGGCATCATCAGCAGAAAACAGGAAGTTGTTATCCCTCTGTACAGACAGTTGGTGAGACCCGATCTGGAGTACTGTGTCCAGTTCTGAGATCCCATCTCTGCAAGGACATAGACAGGATAGAGGCAGTCCAGAGGAGGGCAACTAAAATGGTGCAGGGTCTGCAAGAGAAGCCGTGTGAGGAGAGACTAAAGAGCTTAATATGTATACCCTTGAGGAAAGAAGGAGAGGGGACATGATAGAAACTTTTAAGTACCTCAGTGGAATCAACAAAGTCAAAGAGGGTAGCATCTTTCAGAAAAAGAGACTTGCAAGAACAAGGGGACACAATTTAAAGATAGAAGGAGGCGATGTTCAGGGGCAAGTGAAGTATTATTTCACAGAGAGGGCAGTGGATGCATGGAACAGCCTTCCTGAGGAGGTTGTGGGGTCTAAAACTGTGGGAGAATTCAAGAATGCATGGGACAGACATAAGGCAATTCTTGTGGGGGTTAGGAAGAAATAGTCTGTTGGTTAACTAGGATCTGCGGCCTATCCTGTAGGTAGGTAAATGGGCAGACTAGATGGGCCTAGCGGTCCTTATCTGCCGTCAAAGTCTATGTTTCTATGAGCCATTCCAGAATGTAACAAAGCTGGCATGGAAGTATCCTTCCACTACTTCTGTGGTGCCCAAAAAGGTGGATCACCTCCACAGGACCCCCAGAAACGAGCCCCACCTTGGTGAACAGCCCAAGGCAGACTCCATAGTCCTTAAAGCAGGTCACAACTGCCTAAGCATATCAGCTCCCAGCCACCAGATAAGGAATCCAAAAAGATTGACCAGTTTGGGAGGAAGGTGTACACCTCTTCCTCCTGTACTATTGGGTCTCTAAATTTCTTAGCACATATGGTCATGTACCAGAAGTGCTTGTGGCAGAAGGCTATGGACCTAGCTAAGGCACAGCCAGATTCTGACAATAAGTCAGAGCTTCTGGTAGTCCTACAATTTGGGGCAGATGTGGGCAAGCATGTTCTCAGATGCTTGTATGGTGCGGCAGATACAGAAGCCAGAGCCGCAGCCTCAGGAGTATGCCTTAGACGACACTCATAGCTTTGAGGGTCCGGGTTCCAAGAGGAGCTACAGGACATTGTCTTCGACCTGCCATTCCAGGGCTCTGTGCTTTTTGGCCAAGAGTCTGAGAAGGTCACCGCTGGCCTACAGGACCTGAAGAAGGCTGTCTCTGAAGTACATAAGATGTACAAATTAGAACCATATGCCCCTGGGCGTCGACACTTTTGGAGGCACCAAGGACAGCAAGCAGAGACAGCAACAGCAAGGAGGATTCAAGAGGAAAGCACCCCCTCAGGCACCAGGAACTCAGGGACTGCGAACAGCTAAGCAGTCCAGAGCTCCTCTCCCCATGCCGTCAGCCTCCACCTGACTTCTTGCCCGCCTCTCCCCAGCGGGTCGATAGGGAGGCAGCGGAGGCGTATTCTCCCTTCATCTCGTATGTTGAGAGAACATCACGACAAAGCAGTGGGTGCTGCAGCTCATAGACAGGGGCTACACCCTGGAGTTTTCTGAGCTGCCCCCGAACAACCCACCAGCCCACGTATTCAACTCTCCATCCCATGCAAGCTTCATTCGGGTGGAGATACAGGCCCTCCTGTCAAAGCGAGTGATTCAAGTAGTACCAGAATCCCAGAGAGGCAAAGGTTACTGCTCTCACTTCTTCCTAGTTCTGAAGAAAACAGGGGACCTTCATCCCATCCTGGACCTCTGTCAACTGAACGTCTTTATAGAGTACAAAAGGTTCAGGGTGGTGACACTCCAGGGATTGCTTCAAATGCTGCTACAAGGAGATTGGCTGTGCTCCCTGGACATGCAGGAAGCGTACATTCACATAAAGATCCTGCCGTCCCACAGGAAGTAGCTCAGGTTCACATTTGAAGGAGACCACTACCAGTTCAGGGCCCTGCCATTTGGCCTGTCCTCGGCACCTCTGGTATTCACCAAGTGCCTGGTGGTAGTAGCAGGAGCTCTCAGGAGGCATCTACCCCTACCTTGACAACTGGCTGCTAACCACCCCATCCAGAGAATACAGTAGCTATATCTCACCCTGGAGTGCACCTTCAGGATGTTCTGTAACCTTTGGATAACTCGAAATCTTCAGAAATCAGCCCCTTGGCCATCCCAGAGACTCCCAATTAATAGGAGCCTTCTTGGATATGGTTCAGGGAAGAGCTTTTCTTCCGTCAGACAGGGTAGATTGCCTTCAGGTATTGGCCTGAAGATTACTTTCCGTGGACCAGGCTCCAGCTAGAACGGTACTACAACTCCTGGGTCATATGGCCAATGCCATAGTGACTGTGTCTCTCGCTTGTCTGCACAAGAAAATTCTGCAGTGGAACCTCAGGGTACAGTGGGACCAGCGAAGTGACGATCTCAACCAGAGGGTCAGAATCTCCAAGGCAATACACCAAACCCTGCCATGGTGGCAGAATCCTTTCTGCTTGACAATAGGGGGCCCCTTCAGGAACCCTTCCCCTCATCAAGTTATTACCACGGATGTGTTGGGCACGGGATGGGGTACCCACTTCGGGAGCAATCAGATCAGGTGGTCTTGAACTCACACAGAACGTTCTTTGAATATAAACGCTCTGGAGATGAGGGTGGTGCTGTACGCCTTACAGGTGTTCCAGGATGACCTCCGTGAAGGCCCAGTTCTAGTGCAGATGGACAACGTGCCCATGGTTTTCTACCTCAACAAGCAGGGGGGCACACATTCATATCCCCTGTGCAAAGAAACCATGAGGGTCTGGTATTGGGCAGTAGATCACAGCCTGGAACTGTTTGCGGTACATGTCTCAGGTCTTTAGAACACCTTAGTAGACAGACTCAGTCGCTCGCAATCCCAAGCTCATGAATGGGAGCTACTCCAAGAGGTAGTAGAGGACCTATTTGACAGATGGGGGACTCCAGAGATAGACCTCTTCTCGTCCCCACTCAATTCCAAACTGCCCAATTTCTGCTCACTAGAGCCAGAGCCTGGTGTTTTTTGGCAAGACGTGTTGTCCCTCTCTTGGACTGGGAGGTTTCCGTATGCCTTCCCCCTTCTGCAACGAGTTCTTCTCAAAGCTACAGTTAGAACCAGCAAACATGATTCTGATAACACCATTCTGGCCCAGACAGATTTGGTTCCCGCTTCTACAATAAATGGCGGTAAAACCCCCAGTTCCACTTCCTCTGTCCTCTTGGTTGTTATCCCAAGAGCAGGGCTCTCTAATTCACCCCACCCTCAGACCTCTGCATCTCCATACATGGCTCCTGCAGACTTAGCTAGGAGCAGGTTCGGGGTGTCCAAGAAGGTAGCCAAGGTGATAGTGGCCGCAAGAAAACCATCTACTAGGGCCATATATGCCATGAAGTGGAAGCGGTTCAGTTTATGGGCTGCTGCCTGTGACATGGACCCATTCTCCTGCGAAGTGAACTGGATCCTGGTGTATCTTTTATCCCTGTCTGATTCAGGTCTCAGCTACTCATCCATAAAGGTACATCTCTCAGCTATCTCAGCCTGTCATGTACTTGTGGATGGCAGGACCATGACATAGCTGGATCTATCACGTACCTTCCTGCGAGGTATCCTGCAAATCAATCCTCCCATTCGGGACCTAGTTCCCCCATGGGATCTGCTGTTTATGCTGGAGAAGTTAACATTGCCCCCCTTTGAGCCAGCCACAAATTGCAAGCTTTGCTTTCTCTCTTGGAAAGCATTATTTTTAGTTGCTAGTACCTCAGCCCAGAGGATTTCTGAGCTTCAGGCTCTCATGTGTAAGGAGCCATATTTGGTTTTCATAGGGACAGGGTGTCCCTTCGCACAAACCCTAAGTTTCTTCCAAAGGTGGTATCAAAGTTTACTCTCAACCAAGACATTAACTTGCCAGTCTACTACCCTTAATACTCCAACAAAGGGGATGCATTGTTACATTCTCTAGATGTACATAGAATCCTTATGTATTATGTTGACTGTACACGGTCCATAAGGAAGTCAGACCAATTGTCTGTGTCCTTTGCTCAATGGATGTTAAGGGCACCAGTCACCAAACAGACTCTGTCCAAGTGGTCAGTCAGCTGCATTCTGTTTTGCCATGAAAAGTACAGCAAACCCCTTCCGGGCCCAGTCAGAGGTCATATGACCAGAGGGATAGCGACTTCTTTCGCTTCTCTCAAAAATGTGTCAACAGCAGATCTCTGTGTCGCAGCCACCTGGAGTTCGGTACACACCTTTGTCCGGCATTTCAGTTTGGACATTGCTTCCAGAAGGAGGGCAGATTTTGGCCCAGCAGTCCTCCAGGATTTGCTCTCCTAGGAGCCCTGGGGCATTTTTATTTCCACCGCCCATCTGACCTGGTGCTATCCTGGTACTGCTCTGGACTCAGTCCTAATGGTTCTTACCTGCTGTAAGAGCTCTAGCTCGAAGTAAGATAGTACAGTTACATAAGAACTTGCTGTAACGGTAGATCTTTGAGAAGAGCTCTTGCAGCAGGTATGCTTTTCCTCCCTCCTTCCCCCAGTGCTTCTTCCTATATGTCCCTATCGGGATGACAAAGCCTCCTCGGTTTGTCCTATCCTTTATGCTAGCTGGGTCTTTGGTGGATGAACTGAGGTGGTGCCGGGGGACCACCTCCTATATACTGAGGGTGACGTCCGGAGCGGAACTGACATCGGGCGTAGTCCCCCATCTTGGACTGCTAGCTAGAATTCTTCCTTGGGGTCCTAGTGCCTGGCGGCGGCGTCCTAACGCTTATTACCTACTGCAAGAGCTCTTCTCGAAGATCTACTGTTAAGGTAAGTTCTTACATAACTGTACTTTCTGAAATGCCTGTGACTGATATCCCATTCCCTGACATATCTATGGAGGGCACACAATGCCTTTATGTGTCCATGAAAAACAGTCCACGCGCTGACATGTCTGTGGAAGTCAACCTGTGCCTTGACGTGTCTGCAGCTGATATTTCATGCCCTGACATGTCTGCAGCTGATATCCCATACCCTGAAGTGTCTACAGCTGATATCCCGTGCCCTGAAGTGCATGCGGCAAAAATTCTAATTCTCTGACATGTCTCTGAGGACTTGCAATGTCCTGATGTGTCTCTGGAAGACAGCCCATGCCCTGACATGTTTTTGGAGGACATCCCGTGCCCTGAGATGTTTTTGGAGGACATCCCATGTGCTGACATGTTTGTGGAAAACAGCCTGTGCCCTGACATGTCGGCAACTGATCACCCATGCTCTTACATATCTGTGACTGATCACCCACACCCTGACATATCTGCGACTGACACCCATGTCCTGACATGTCTGCAACTGGTCACCCATGTCCTGATATGTCTGCAGCTGATACCCCATGCCTTGATGTGTCTGAAACCGATCACACATGCCCTGACATGTCTGCAGTTGATATCCCATGCCTTGAAGTGCCTGCAGCAGATATCCCATTCCCTGATGTGTCTGCATCTGATATCCCATGCTGTGAAGTGTCTGTGGCAGATATGCCATGCCTTGATATGTCTGTGGCTGATATCCCATGCCCTGATGTGTCCATGGAGGACATACAGTGCCCTAACTTGTCTGTGAAACACAGCCGATGCTCTGACAAGCCTGTGAGGGACAGCCCATGCGCTGACAAGTCTACGGCTGATATCCCATGCCTTGACGTATCCTGGAGGACATACCATACCCTGACATGTCTATGAAAGATAGCCCATACCCTGATGTGTCCCCATGCCCTTATGCGTTTGCCACCGATATCCTATGCCCTTATGTGTCTGTGAAGGACATGCCATGCCCTGATATGTCTATAGAGGGCATTACATTAGGGGTGTGCAGGTACCATTTTTCAAATACTCTGCGCCCAGGATGCTCTGCTATTCATTGTTTGCTTCTGGTAAATACAAACAAAATATGAAAAAAAAATCTCTGTGCTTTCTCAGGTGGGCAGGATTTGTCCTTTGGTCACCCTTCGCCCACCTCGGTCATCCCTGTTCCCCCATTTTCCTATCTAGAGCTTCAGTTTTTTTTAATCTGCCAGCTCCTGGCATGCCTAGTGTCATCAGTAATGCAGACCCCCCCCCCGCCAGCCAACCTTTCTGCAACCTCTGCACTCAGTCATATGAGTTACTGAGAGGGTAAAGGTGCACTGGGAGTTGAGGAGAGGGACAACTGGAATAGCCTGACACTTTGACTGCTTCTACCCCCAAAACCGTGGATAAGGGTCGATCGAGGCCCAGGTTATGATAATGGAATTTTGGGGATTGGGGGAATCAGGCATATGGTGGGAGAATTCATTTTAAAGATGGTGTTGATTCCTAGCACAGTCCCAGAAGTCAGCAAGAACGTTTGATTTAAAAATAACAAATCATCTCTGACTAGGAGAATGGGAGGGGGTGGCAATGGGACTAGCCCTGCCTTCTTTGGGAAGGCTAAAAGTTTTTCTTTGTTGTTTTTCTAATCGCCAGAGTATTTTTCCCTGAGTAGCCACATATAATAAAAAATATCAAGTGCCTATAATATCAAGGGCTATTTCTGGCTTTTTATTTTATTGTGCTATTATCTTCACCTAAATGTTTCCTTTTGCACTGCTTGGCAAGAAGGATTTATTTTAAGCCACATTTGATGGTGTCAAACAATTTGTTAAATTGCCATTCAAGAAAAAACATCTTCTTTGGCTCTAATGATGTGTGGCAGCACTAGCTTTGCCTATTAGGAAGGATTTGCACCCCCAACATCCTGTGTCCAGACATGTCTGGAGAAGGGATGTTCCACACCCTGACGTGTCTGGGGGGGGGAAGAGGGGGAGACATCCCACACCCTGAAGTGTCTGTTATGGAGGGAGCATCACACACCTTGGGGGGGCTGTGTATGTACATTTACTTGTTAAGTGGTGTCCTGTTCCTGCTCATTTCCACAGCCGGGTAGACTGGAGCGAGGGGAGGTTAAGTGACTTGCTTAAAATCACACAGCCGTGTATTTTTTCTCTAGTGGTTTGAACCCTGATCTCCTGGTTCCAAGCTGATGCTTTAACCACCAGATCACTCTGCTTCCATACGTATATCATAAAGGATACCAAAATGTATCACAGAGACTAATAGTGCCGTAGACATCTACATATGCACCATTTGACCTTGAGTAACTTAGTTTGATGTTGATACCAAGATGGATATTTTGATCTAAACTGGTCCAGAGTAGCTGGTGCCAGTACTAGCACAAAGAAAGCTGTGTGTTATTTTCTGTTGTAAATGGTTCTCATGCTGTTAAAATAATGGGAATATTATGGTTCAAAGGAACTGGTTTTGGGTTTTTTTTTGTAAATATTATTTTACTGAGCATTTTTGGAGATAGACATCACAATGAATGAACATAGTTTTAGACCATAAAATGCAGCTTTAGAATAAACTTATTGCCCAGCCTCTCTTCTTATTTCGGTAGTATGCCTGGTTTAGTTGCCACTAGTCCAGGGAGGAACTGGTTCTGGTGTAGGGATTAGCAGAGTACAGTATGTATTACCAACAAGAACTGGTTGTAGTATTTTTGCTAAGAGAAGTGTTGTGAACCAAAAGTGTTGGTTATGTTGCTGTTACTGGAGCAGTATTCTGGAATTGCAAGGGCTGCTCTTCTACTCATTCAGTGCTGCATTACTATAAGGATTAGTGTGGCCCACAGGCCAAAGAGGCAGGATGAATTTGTATGAATTAATTTTTATCCCTTTCTTGTTTCTACCCTTGCCCCCTTTTGCCATTTCAGTTTCGAGTCCTACCAGCAATGTGAAATCTACACCGGAGTTCCCAAAGTACATCATGGCAGTCTACAGCTCTAGGCAGGTCATGGTAGAACAGATTGAAGCACCATCGTCCACCCTCGCCGACGCGATTATACTGCTAACCGAGGAAAAAGGAGAGAGACATGAGGTTAGAAGCGCAGTCCTGTATAAACACATGGGAATGGGATCTCCCTGCTGTATTGGAAGTCTTGTGACTAGTCAGGGTTGGTGTTGGGGGGGGGGGGGTGACCGAAGCACCCTGTTTATGTAGTCACAGTGAGTCAGACAGGAAACATCCCTGGAGACTTGAATCTGGGATCTTAAAAGTGGGTGTGCCTCATAACCCTTCTGCATTAACTCTCCCCTCTTGTGACAGACCTACCCAGTAAGAAATCAAGTAGAACTCTAATAAATAGAAACATAGAAAGGTAAAGATGGATGAAGACAGGATATGCTTCCAGTCTGCCCACCCCCTTATTTCCTGCCTTTTATTAGCCCTTTGAAACCATTCCATCCAACTCTGAACCCAGCAATAGTACCTGCATTGACCACTATGCTGGGCAAGCAGTCCCAATTCTCCACTACCCTTGCAGTAAAGAAACATAGAAATTGACAGTGGAAAAAGATCCCCTTGCCCATGTAGTGTGTCCAGCCCTACCAATAGTGTGACACAAATGTCCTAGTGGTGACTCCCACTCCCCTCATGTCAGCCTTCCTTGCTGTACTCGTCAGCCTCATATGAAGCAGTACAGGCTAGAGAGCTGAAACACTAAGCTGTGAATGTGAACCTAGAGACCCAGAATATGTGGGTTTGGAATCCACAACTGCACATGCCTACATGGGTGACTCTGAGCAAGTCACGTAACCTCTCTGTGCCCCAAGAAGACACCTGGAAGTAATCTTTGGCTCAGTGTGTCTTTCCCAGCCAAAAATGTTAAAATAAATAAAAATATATCTGTCCCACTGTCGTCGAGGCATAGGTCAGGAAGCATAGGCAAACCAGGAGAAGTTGTAAAATTCTCAAGTAGCATTTTATTATTTTCAATAACAATAAAATAATAAAATTGTGCAGGATAGCTCTTATACAGGCAATTCAGACAAAACAAAGTCCCTCCTCTGAGGGTATCTCTAAATCTCAAAACTTCCTCTAAACAAAACATTGCTATTTTATAAGACACTTTTTCCTGGCAATTAACTTCTGCATTCTGAGCTCGTTAAGATATATTCTCTGTTTCTCACAAAATGTATCAGAACTTTATCAATTTCTTTCCTGCAAGTGCAGCAAAATAGAACACTGTGTCCTAGAACTGATATCCTGTTGACAACTCTGCAAATGAGCTTGTGGAGGTCAAACTGCATCTCAAGGTTAACCCCTGAGTTCCAAATAGCTTTTTGCAATCATTTCAACAATATAACTACACACATTTGAAAACCAAGGGATCCGAGTTTCACACAAACAGATTCATATCTATTTTAACCACAGAGAAGCAAGGGAGGAAAGAAAAGATAGAAACAGCAAGTGAAGGCAGGGAGATAGTGGGCGTGTGTAGGATCTTTGGAGTGGCGAGTTCCTTAGGTGCCACAGGAAAATTTGAATGTGCAATCAAATGGGCAAAAGACAAAAGAAGAAAAGGAGGGGATAGAAAAATAGATCCATGCTTTTAACTCTCTCTGTATAACATATGGGACATGGTCTTACCCTGTCATACCGACCCTTGCTTGAATCCCTCCACTGATTTGGTGCTAACCAACCTCTTTGGCAGCCAGTTCCATGTATCCACCACCCACTCTGTAAAGGAATATTTTCTGGCATCCCCCTCTTTGAGAACAAGTCCAAGGCATAAATAAGTTTTGGCAACTTGATTAGCAGTTATCACTAATCACATTTTTTTTATTAGATTTCCAGTCGCGTTCGATGAGCAATTTCACATAATGTACTTTTTACAGCAACTGCTGCAAAATTACTGTAATTGTTGGAATACTGTAATTATTTCAGTTGTGGGAAACAATATCGGAATGAAAAAAAAAATGAAATCATCAGCAACTGCTGCCAATCAGCATTGCATTTCATTCGTAAATCATGTTTATTTGTGTTACAAATTGTGATTCAGACACACATATTTTATGTTTTGAAGTGCTGGCAACAGCAGCCTTATTTTCTAAAGTGCAAACCATTCAGTACAAAACTGATCTGAACAGCCTCTCGCTACTGCTGAGTCCTGGCTTTTCTGTTTTTTTTTTACTGCATGTGACAAAACCTGCTTCCTGAGTGATCAAAACCTGATTGTGTGAGGTTAGGCTAGTATAGCATATCACCCATCTCACAGAAATGTTAATATTAGCCTAGGGGTCAATAGGTCGTCATGCAACTCAATCCTTGACATAATTGAGTCAGGTTAGCACACCCCCTTGTGGTTGATGTCTCCAGGTGCACCAGGAGGTATGTTAACCTGGGTTAACCCATACTCTGCTGTGTATCATTCCTTACATAACATTCCCTTTATAGAAATAAAATGGGTTGTTCCTTTTAAGAATTGTGGTTCTAGAGTAATTATTCTCCTCAAAAAAGAGAGGTAACACCCTACTGTTCCCCTTATTACTGGACACTGACACTCAGAAATCAAATTGCGGTGGTGGATACTCTTAAATTATCCTATAGATATCTGATCTACAAGAGATAAGATTTTTTAAAAGTAGTCACTTTTTCTTTCTGAATAATGTTTTTCTGCCAGATAATGTAGATGTAATGTAAACAGCAGTTCTTTACCTGGAGACTGACATATCTAGGTTTAATCCTCTTCATACCTCATCAGTATTGTGACCTCAGAGCAGAAGGTGGTTGGCTCGCTTGCTTAGTTGTGATACTGCAGGCAGTGTGGTTGCAGGGCTGATGATATGTATGAGAAGGAATCCAGATGGAGATGCCTGCCTCCAGCAACAGTAGTGTGTTACACATCACACTATTTTCAGGTAGAAAATCTCCTGTTGACCAAAAGGGGAAAAGAAAAAAATACTTAAGAGATCTTCTTTGGAGGTATCTCAGTCATCAGGTTACACCATAGGAACTTCACCATTGGTGAAGCAGGATCCACACAGAAGATTTTCTAGCAGTACAGTTGGGGCCTCCCATGCCGACATCACCTGCTAACATCATCAACCTGATAAAGGCGAGAGCAGCCCCGCTCCCTCCTCAGTTCTTTCCTACCGTCGACTCCTCTCGCATGGGTCTCCGCAGATGCTCAGTCGTAGTTCGCACCTTTGTGCCCACACTCTTTTATTTAACGTTTTGAGAATCTCTTTTTAATAGATTCTTTTTACCTCATGTATGTCGAGGGTCACTCCATCCACTTCTCTCTTCCATCGCTGCTGCTGCTGCTGCTGCAGAAAGAAGATTGTTTCTTCAGATGACCACAACCTCTGCCTCTGCTGTCTTGGGCCTAACCATGATGTTTCTGCCTGTGAGCTCTGCCAAAAATACAACCTTACAACCCAAAGAAGACTCTGAAGAAATTCCTTATGGAACAGCAGGTAGCCAGTTCTGGGCAGGGGTCCTCCAGGGTCCGTCCTTCCCAATCGCCAGTGCGTCCATCGTGCTGCCAGGCCTCGAAGGCCAGAGTCGAGTTTTCTGGGAAAAGTCACAGAAAGGTCCATGACCAGAACCGCTCCTTCCTAGGCACTCCCACTCCCCGGTGGCTTTTTCCAGGGGAACTCCCTCCATTGTGGCTCTGCACGACCTCTGCTATCCAGGCTTCTGCTTCTACCAGGCCCATACTGACAATATCAACTCCCTCTTCGCAGGGAGGCTGGCCTGTGATGCTTGGGATGTCGGCCTCTGAGTTGTTGACCCCTGGGTTGTCAACCCCTGCCCCTCCATCGAGGTCAGATGTCTGTCCAGGCCCTCAGATGCCAGAGCCATCTGGCTCTCAGGACCTGATGGATGGTTCATCTCGCTCTGATCCGACGATTCCTCCTTCTTCGATGCAGCCTTCACCTGCTGTCAATCTCAGTACTGTTTTAACACAACTGATGACGGCTCTGGTGCGCCAGCTTGGTATCTCCGGTGGACCCTGAGCCAGAAAGGGACGACGTGGAGGCGGAGTATCATCCAGATCTTATCCTTCCTGAGGAAGAGGAGGAGGAGGTTTTTTCTTCAGATAGGTCTACAGCCTCTTCAGTGAACAAGGACTCTGTAAAGCACACTCCCAGGTCCCCTCCTGAAGACCCCACCTTCTGCAGCATAATGAAACAGCTGTCTGCTTCAGCGGTGTTTATACTGAGGAAGAGGATGCAACCAGAAGGTACATAATGGACTTTTTGGAGATCTCTAAATCTCTGCCAAAGGTCGTTATCCCCATTTTACCAGCTCTGAGGAATGCCACCACTGCTACTTGGCACTCCCCAGACATGGTCCTGCCATGCTTAGGAGGGCAGATAAGCTCTGTCATGCCCCCAAAGGCTTGCCTTATTTTGCTGCCCAGCTTGATACTGATTCTGTGGTCATCAAAGCGGCCACCTCAGCTCCCTGCACCCTGACAGGGAATCTAGGAGGATTGATCTCTGGGTTAAGAGGGTTTATACCTCCTCTACTCTGGGACTCTGGATTGCCAGTTACCTATCCCATATGGTCAAGTACCAAAATACCATATGGAAAAAGAGCAGGGCGGCTGCCCAGGTCCTCCCAGAGGGTTCCCGGAAACAGGTCCTTAAGTCCCTCCAGGCCACTGAGGATATCAGTAAACACTTCCTCAGGACCTTGTATGATATGTCAGACACTGTGGCCAGGGCTGCTGCCACAGGTATTTTCCTGCGTAGGCATGCCTGGTTAAGGGTATCTGGTTTTGTAGCAGATGTCCAGCAAAAAGTACTTAATGTCCCTTTCAATGGCTCAGAACTCTTTGGGCCTGATGTCCAAGACATAATGATTTGCAGGCCTCGGGCAGGGCCCTCAAATCTGTCCACTTGCTCCATCATACCCAGCCTCAGAGTAGGCTGAGGTCGCTCTTTTGTAAGGTGTCCCACAAGTCTGGTACAGGCTTCAAACTACAGGGCAAAAGAAGGCCAGTTTAACCTTGCCTACCCCCCTCATCCTTCTCGGGTCATGCCGCTAAGTGGCCCAGAGGCAACAGATCAGCTCCAGTGGCCTGATCCACCTCCGCTTGACTTCTTGCCAGACTCTCTGTTGTGGTCCCTGACCAAGAGGTGGTGGTCGGAGGTCAGTTCTCCTGCCATCTCAATCAGTGGAGAACCATAAACCTCTGATGTTTGGATTATTCAGATAATAGGGAGGGATCACACTCTGGAGCTTTTGGAACAGTCCCTAGAGACTCCTCTGGTGCCTTCCACTTACCCGCCAGACCACGCAGAGGTCCTTCGGGAGGAGGTGCACTCCATTCTGCGAAAAAGGGCAGTTGAAGCAGCATCCAGGTGGCAGAAGAACAGTGGGTTTATTCCAGGTTTTTCCCAGTCCCCAAAAGAACCAGAGACCTGAGGTGTATTCTAGATCTCGATTACCTCAACCTCTACATCCAGTACAAAAAGTTTTGCGTGGCCACTCTGCCAGGTCTGTTTCCCCTGCTCAAACAGTACAATTGGCTGTGCTCCCTCGATATGCAGGATGCCTACCTGCATATTTCGGTATGCCCACTTCACAGGAGGTTCCTCGGATTTCTTTTTCAAGGCAAGCATTACTAGTTCAGAGTCTTGCCTTTTGGCTTGTCCTCTGCGCTGTGATAGGGTGTGGGTGCAGACAACACATACAGCAGAGACTTGGCACATACACCATGGCTGCATAATGAAGTTAGTGAAGTTGTGAGGAATTGTTAAGGAGGTATGGAGAAACAACACAATGATTTGTAAGTAGTAATATTTGTTTTAGTTTCTGTTCTGAGGAAGGCATACACATTATTAGGAAAATATATGGAGGTGTACATTTTTATGGAAGGAATAGGAAACTTACAAAAGAACCCCAGAGCAAATGCCACTGATGTATGTGTTGTCCCGGATGATATTGGCCAAACAGCCAAATTTTAAAGAAAACATAATTGCACATATCCCAATAATGCAAAGCATCAAGGGAAACATACGCAAATCCCCATGATGGTACAGAAGGTGGCAGTACATGAAAATGTAATGGCTGGCATATGTTCAGCCTTGGGATTATTTACACAGTTAAAAAGATTTTTTTTTTTTAAAGACAAATGGGGTTTTTGGCCATGAGGTGATGTAAGTTATATTTAAGCAATGTGTTGATGTCAGGAAGTCAGGTGTAATGATGATGGACTGTTAGAGAAAATGTGATATTGACTTTCAGAGGGGGTCGCTTTTGATAAGGGCAAGGTAGTTATGCTTGTGATAATGGGAATATTAGGAAAGTATGAGGTCTACGCAGAAGTGGGTATAAATATGCACAGTTTCATAAGTATGTGCTCAGAGTGCAGGCAAATGTGATATGCAGGTTTGTTTTAGAAATAGGTAAAAATAGTGATACATGCAGTTACTAGAAAGATAGATAATTGCATAGACATATAGATAGAGAGAGAGACACACACAGGCAGACTAGGAATGGCAGTGAAGTATTGAAGTGACGCCAACCCCACCCCAACCCCGCAGACATGGACAGGCATTGGGGTGTGCCTTTGGGTCATTGCCCATAACACTCATGCCATTTCACCTCACCCTACCCTGCAGGCACAAACAAGAGTTAAGGTGTGCCTTGGGGTTTTCAGACTTTACACTCACCCCATTCCATAAGGAAATACACGAAATGGGTACAGTATAAGAGAATGGAGTGAACTTTGGGGCTAAAGAGTCAAAGGCACACCTCAGTGCCTGTCACTGGCTGCAGGGCAGGAATGGGGGTGGAATGGCATGAGCATTACTGTTGACAATCCCAAGTCACACCCCTGATGCCTGTCAGTCCCTACAGTGCGGGGTGTTATGGTCTGAAACCCTAATGCCCTGGGCGTGTCTTGGTATTTTCACTCCCAAGTTTTCAGCATGGGCTTTTTATGACCCCACCGCATGAACAGTGACACTATCAGTTCATTAGCCGAAAGGAGATTTTGCACAGTGACGGTGCCATTTGGCACAGGTGCAAAAACACATTTTGAACAGGATGTAAAAAATGTCAGCTGTACATTTCTTGCTTCAGTAACTGCTCAGCACATCTGTTGCATGAACTGCTTATTGACATTTTGTATCTGCTGTGCAGTGTACTGCTGCTATGGCTGGGGAAGTACTTTTCCTAGGTTGCAAGAACAGCCTCAGAGGAACACACACACACACACATATACACACACCAGAACACAGCAGCGAAATTATTAGATTGTCTACAGCCACTGTTTTCCATGCAAGACACAAGCAATTAAATCAAAAGCACACACAAACACACACACGAACATGCCAGAACACAGCGGTTAAATGATTAGATTTGTCTACAAGCACTATCTTCTATGCAAGTTGGGGGGGGGGGGTTAAGGCTGGAGTTCAGTTATGGTCCATGACATAACCACATGGTCATAATATTAATTATTAAAAAAAAAAAACATAAATGCAAAAGTAACCATTTCAAAAAGAAAATGCAAACTGTGACAACAGTTATAGGGTAAGTTAGCACATCTGGACTTATTTGCTGCATATGCATCTCAGTTGCCAAGAGTCCTGATCACGTTCACCCTTCCTCAAGCCAAGCTAGCTACAGTATGTCTAGCAATAACTTGGATGGAAAAATTATGCATATTTTAAACAAGAAGTTAGCATTTTAAAAAGTGCTGTAGACTGAGAAGCAGTTTGTGTAGGTGCATTCATCATGCTAGCCAAGATATGTTCTGGTTGCATTCCATAAGGCTGACCAGTGGGAGAAGCAGGGGAAGGGACAGAAATCTAAAATAAAACCATTTAACCCATTTGTGATTTAAAGTTTCATGATAGAAATGCGGCTTCCAGAACTGGACACCATATTCCAAATGAGGCCTCACCAGTACACAGTGGCATCACCACCTCTTTCCTTCTGCTGGTAATACCTCTCCCTATGCACCACAGCATTCACTGGCTCTCCTCACAGCTTTGGTACATTGTTTAGCCACCTTTAGGTCATCCAATATGATTACCCCAAAATCCCTTTCCATTTTGATGACCATCAGTCCCCAGTAATCATTCCCTGGGTTCCTGCAACCCTTCCTTATTCAACAGGCAGTTTGCACATCTGGACTTATTTGCTGCATGTGCACCTCAATTGCTAAAGGGTCCTGACCTGACCATTTTCACCCTTCCGCAAGCCAAGCTAGCTGCAGTATGTCTAGCAATAACATGTATGGAAAGCTTATGCATAACCAGTGGTGAGAAGTAGGAGAAAGGGATAGAAATCTAAAATAGAACCATTTAACCCATTTGTGATTTAAAGTTACATGACAGAAATCCGGCTTCCAGAACTGGACACCATATTCCAAATGAGGCCTCACCGGTGATCTACACAGTGGCATCACCACCTCCTTCCTTCTGCTGGTAATACCTCCCCCTATGCACCACAGCATTCCACTGGCTCTCCTCACAGCTTTGGTACAAAAAAGACAAACTATATAATGGTAAACAAATATTGTTAATTCCAAAAGCTGAACTTTATGTTTTAAGTATATAAATGTGTAAGAAAACCTGTGGCTCTTTCAACCAGAACTCTGTGTCTATTGTTTTCCTTGGGAGCTGTAGTTTCAGACATTTCTTAATTACTCTTTCCTTTTGAGACACCAGGTGGCTCTGATAATCATTTGTTCCAAGGGGTTTTAAGACAATTTGAAGGCATTAAGTATCTTCTGTTCCTCCAGTCCTTAATAAAATGCAGGGGCTCCACAACTCGATCACTCCACAGACTTGTTCTGTTCCTTGGTCCAGATTCCAAACTAGTTTGTCTTGTTTCAACATGATAGATCCACCTCATAGATACATAGATACATAGATACATAGACAGTGTCGGCAGATAAGGGCCTATGGCCCACCCAGTCTGCCCATTTGAGCTTGTAAGTTCAGTTTGTTTTCCTAGAAGTCTGTTGCCCCTTACCCCTGACCTCTAGAATTCCTTTATGTCCATCCCATGCATTCTTAAATCCCGTGATTGTTTCAGCCCCCACCACTTCCTCTGGCAGGGTGTTCCACTTGTCCACCACCCGTTCTGTGAAGAAATTCTTTTCATGTTTCCTCTGAATCGTCCCTCCCTCCAACTTCATCCCATGCCCTCTAGTCCTGGAACATCTTTTCACTTAAAAATAGTGTTTTCCTGCACCCTGTTCCTCCTGTAAGATACTTGTATGTCTCTATCATATCCCTCTCTCTCCTCTCCTCCAGGGAGACGTGTTCAGTTCCTTCAACCTGTCTTCATAGGACTTGTGATGCAATCCATGCACCATCTTTGTTGCCCTCCTCTGAACCTTCTCTACCCTGTCTATGTCCTTACGTAGGTATGGTCTCAGAACTGTACACTGTACTCCAGGTGGGGCCTCACTAGTGTCTTGTATAGCGGAATTATGACCTGCCTTTTCCTGCTGGTGATGCCCCTGCCTATACATCCCAGCATCCTATTTGCTTTACCTGCTGCCTTGTCACACTGTTTCCTGCCTTGAGGTCATCAGAGATGACAACCCCAAGATCCTTTCCTGCTTGGTGCATGCTATATCCTCACCCCAACTGATATATTGTGCCAGGGTTTTTGTGCCCCATATGCATTATCTTGCACTTCTTTGCATTGAATTTCAACTGCCAAACCCCTGACCATTCTTCAAGTTTCTGCAGGTCGCTTCTCATTCTGTCTACACCCTCTGGTGTGTCTACTCTGTTACAGAGCTTTGTGTCATCAGCGAACAGTGAAATTCTGCCTTCTAGATCCTGCCAATGTCACTGATGAAGATGTTGAATAGGACCCGGTCCCAGCACTGATCCCTGTGGTACCCACTGGTCACTCTTCCCTCTGTGGAGTGACAGCCATTTACCACCACCCTCTGTGTCCTGCCACCCAGCCAGTTACCTACCCACCACACTACTGTCCTTCCCACACCCATATTCCCCAGTTTGTGTAACAGTCTTCTATGTGGCACAGTGTCAAAGGCCTTGCTGAAGTCCAGATAGGCCATGTCCACTGCCCTCCCCTGATCCACCTCCCTAGTCACCCAGTCAAAAAATTCAACGAGGTTGGTCTGACATGACCTCCCTCTGGTGAAACCATGCTGCCTTGGGTCCTGTAGTCCATTGATAACCAGATGTTCCACCAATCTCTCCTTCAATAGTGCTTCCATGATCTTCCCCACTACCGAGGTGAGGCTGACTGGTCTGTAGTTCCCTGCTTCCTCTTTGTTCCCACTTTTGTATAAGGGGACTACATCTGCTGTCCTCCAGTCTTTGGGTACCTCCCCTGTTTCCAGTGATCGGCTAAACAGGATAGCCAGAGGTTCAGCCACCACCTCTTAGTTCTTTAAGGACCTTGGGGTGCACCCGTCTGGCCCCATTGCTTTATCAACTCTTATTACTTCCAGTTCCTTCAGGACCCTTTCTCGTGTAAAGGGACTTGTGTCCATTTCTGCACAGTTCTCACCCCTTGTACTCCCTTCAGACCCATTACCCTCCTCTTCCTCAGTAAAGACTGAGCAGAAATACCTGTTCAATATGTCAGCTTTACTGTTGTCATCCTCTACGCGGCTCCCATCCTCCCCCTGCAGTCTCATTATCCCTCTCTTTGTCTTTCTTTTTTCACTTATGTACCTGTAAAAGGTTTTGTCCCCTCTACCCACTGATTTTGCAATGTGTTCTTCTGTCTGAGCTTTGGCTTCCCTTACTGACCTCCCTGCCTCCCTTTGCTTCTCCTGATACTTCTCCCTATCCCCTTCTGCCTGTGTCTTTTTGTATTGCCTGAATGCAATCTTTTTGGCTTTCACTTTCTTTGATACCTCTTTGGAAAACCATAATGGTCTCCTCTTCCTTTTCCTCTTGCTAACTTACTTAATGCATAATTCTGTTGTTCTTGTAATCCCATTTTAAATACTGCCCACTGTTCCTCAACCCTGATTCCTGTCCCATTCCCTTAATGCCTCTTTCAAGTATCTCCCCATTTTCCCAAGTCTGCCCCAAAATCCAGGATACGTGTTTTTGTGTGGTTTGGTTCTCTCTTTCTGTGATTTCAAACCACAATGACTGGTGGTCACTGTTTCCCAGGTGCTCCCCACTGTTACCCCCATCACACTGTCCCTGTTTGTGAGCACAAGGTCCAGTATTGCCTTCTGCGAGTTGGCTCCATGACCAGTTGCTTGAGGAAGGCACCCTAAAGGGAGTCCGGGATAAATCTGCTCCTAGTTGATGCTGCTGCTGGGATGCTCCAGTCCACGTCTGGAATATTGAAGTCTCCAACCAGTACTACCTCACCCTTGTCTGCCATCCTTTGGATGGCTAGCATCAGCTCCCTATCTGTTTCTTCCTCCTGGGCTGGTGGTCTATAGACCACACCTGTGTGGATGGCTGTCCCCATTTTCCTTTCCAGCTTAACCCACAGTATCTCTCCCCCATTTTGTTCCTCCTGGATCTCTGTGGCCCTTATGTCATTTTTCACATACAGTGCCACTCCTCCTCCCTTCCTGCCTGCTCTGTCTCTTCTGAATATGTTGTAGCCAGGTATGGCCATCTCCCAGTCATGGTTATCATTACACCAGGTTTCAGTGATGGCCACAATGTCCAGGTCTGACTGTACCATGGACGGCCTCCAGATCTTCCATCTTGTTGCTAAGGCTCCTGGCATTTGACACATGGCTTTCCATGATTTGACCTCCTAGACTGCTTCACTGTTCTACTCCAGCCCTTCCTTGGTTGTCATTTATCTCTGGTTCTCCTTGCTGTCTGCCCTTCTGCTGAATTTTGCCCTTTTCTGCTTATGTACCTCTTGGGCACTAATCTCCATCTTTGCACACTGCTTTGCAGAGATAGCCACTCTTCTGGTTCACTGGTTCCACTGCTAGCTGTGGGGGTGAGCAAGTAGGTACCCTCACTTGCTGGCCTGCCACCTTTGCTGGTTTAAATGCTTGTCAATGTAGCATTTAAACTTATCATTGAGTGCTTGGATTCCTCCAGGATGGATGCAGGCCGCCAGGCTTGAACAAACCTCCATCCTCCAGGTGGGTCCCAGTCACCAATGAATCCAAACCCTTCTCACAGCACCAGTTCTTCAACCATGAGTTAAAGTTCCTGGTGCATGCACTCCTATGCTCTCCTTGCCTCTCACAGGTAGTACTTCTGAGAAAGTGACAGAAGTAGCTACTTGCTTGAGACCCTCCCAAGTTTCCTAAACTCTTCCTGAACTTCCTTTGGCTCCCCATTTGCCAGGTCATTAGTACCTAGGTGGATAATGACATCCAGCTCACCCTCCGTCTTGCCTTCCCAGTGATCCCCAGGATCTTCCTTCCATCCCTCCGTGCCGTGGCACCTGGTAGGCACCTCACCTCCCTGTCCTCCCCCTCCTGTGTTCCTAGCTGGATCCCTCTTATGATGGAGTCACCCACCAGGATTCGCTTCCTCCTCCTCTGGGCCCACTGCTTTCCCCGCTGAGGTCACCTCCTTGGCTAACCTCCACATCCTTTCCTTCCACTTCTCTGGGTACCTCTATTTGGTTGTCCTCATTTGCCAGTGTGGCATATGAGTTCTTGAGTGGAATAGGATCTGGGATGTGCCTCTGTCTGACTGCTCTAACTCTCCCTGAGCCCACTGTCATCAAGTGCTCCTCATTCGGCATCCTTTGAGGCAGTTGCATTGGACTGGGTGGTCCCTGGATAGGGGTGATGGTACTCCTGACCCAGTTTACTTCCACTCTGAGTCTGGCTACCTCATCCCGCAGTCCAGAAGATGCATGCAGATGGGCAGCACCTCAGTGTCCAGAAGGTCTGCCTGAATATGGCTGCCCCACAGCCACTGCATTGCACCACTCCCCATTATACTGCAATTCCACTACTTGTCTGCTACTGAAGCTCTCCTAGTTCCCTTTTATTAATTTACTGTACTAAAATCCTGTCACTGATCCTCAGATAAATTTTTTTTTTTTAAGAAAAAGAAACCAATAAATAAATAAATAAATGAGTCAAAACACTTGTGCTGAGGGTGGGCTTCTTCCCCTTATGCCCTCCTCTACTTCACACCCCTTACTATACCCTGTGTTTAGCTCCTGTCAATCAGAATTATCAGGCTTATAATTAAGAGTTGGGGAGGGGGGGCTAAATTTGCAGTAATTAAAGACAGCACAGAATTACACCACCACTATGTTTTAAATTTTCAACAGCCCAAAAACAATTATAAGTAAAGACAACAAAAAAGTATAGTGTCACTAAAAGCCCACAATCTAAGTTTAAAGAAAATAGCAATTACCAGTTACTCTAAAGCACTGAATTGAATATGTTTCCTTCCTTCCCTTCTGGCTTCTTCTGAGAAAAATAAACCTCTGCTTGCTACTTTAACTCTGACTAAGCCCCACCTCCAGTTTTCATGTAGCTGAGGTCAGAGGCCAGACAATTAACACCCTTCACCCAACTACAGGACAGTCAGACAAGCCAAGATAAAATTTGCAGCAATTAAAACAGCACAGAATTACACCACCACTATGTTTAAAATTTTCAACAGCCCAAAAACAACTATAAGTAAAGACAACAAAGAAAGTATAGTGTCACTAAAAGCCCACAATCTAAGTTTAAAGGAAAAATAGCAATTACCAGTTACTCTAAAGCACTGAATTGAATATGTTTCCTTCCTTCCCCTTCTGGCTTCTTCTGAGAAAATAAACCTCTGCTTGCTACTTTAACTCTGACTAAGCCCCACCTCCAGTCATGCCCCTCCCACATGAATAAAAAAAAAGGAGGGGTGGATCTTTCTGAGCTTCTCGAGTGGAGGTGGGGGTGGATCTTACTCCCCCCCCAAAATACAATGCTGCCTCCCACTACTCAGGTTCCAGTTCTTGTACCACCCATTTAAGAAAGAAAATAGTACCCTGCAACCATTGACTAACATGAAAGCGTATTTATTTGAGGGTGGAAAACATTTCTTGTAGGAAGGTAAGGCTGAGGAGACTATTTACGCCTTCAGTCAGTTCCACAGACAGAAAACATGACATCACTCCTTTTGTACATGCAAAATGTCTGCAGACTCCGCCTACTGCAGCCATAAAAATAGCTTGCATATCTTAATAGCTTATTATACTATGAGGCTCCACCCACAGAGTGATGTCAGACTGTAACATCTCCCTATAAATAAGCCTCTTTCCTGGCTGCGTGTCTCCTAAGAGGAGCCCTCCTAACCTAGCAACTGCAACACGGTAAGAACAGCTAGAGGCAAAAATAAAGGAATCTGCATTTCTTTCTTTCTGGTTTTAGGTTGTCAGAAGGCAAACGATTATATTTATATAGCATTGCAAACAACATTCTGTTGGCTCCATGGCTGACAGGTAGAATCTTTCAGTAGCGACCTGAAAGTTCTGCAACTCCCTGTACGTTTTCCTGTTTTCTGATGCAAGTGGTAACAGCTTGCTCCACTTGTCAGTTCCATAAGTACAGAAGTGCATTCTGAAGCCAAGTGGCTTTCATGTCCATTCTGTAGTACTTTACAGCTTTTAAATTAAAAAAAAAACAAGCTGCAGTACCAGAGCCTTCAGACCAGGAAAATAAAGACATCTCTCTTCTTATTTCACACTCTGTCCTAGGAGAGCTCTCAGCTGGTGCCGGTTGCCAGCAAAGGGTAAATGCAATAGCGAACCGTGGCATGCAGAGAGCTATACGTTTACTTTTCCACAGTACAGGCCCCTTACACTTGTGCAACTAGTGCTTTACATATTTTTATCTATTACGGGGCTCTCGCTATGTAATGCACTACATGTCTAAATCGTGTTATTACATTGAGAGCAGAAAATAATTTACCAAAGACTTTACTCTATACAAAAGTCAGAAGGAGAGGATTCATAGTTTATTGGGGGGGTCCATTTCTATTAGCGCACCCACACTTTACCGAACCTTACAAATTAGAAACAAAATAACCAGGGCTTCCGCTTGTAAAATGCTCTTTAACTCTTTGAGAGACATTACCTTAGGAAAGCGGGTTAGGAGACTTATTCTGTTACAAATGTATTAATTTAATATTAGAACACAAGTGGTGTCTAGGCACTCACTATATGAATTCAGCCTAGTCACTTACAATGTCTCAGGGCCTCGAGGCAAATAGAGAATTAAAGAGGGAACAGGAAAGTGAGAAGGAGACGCCATAGTAGGAGGCCACCCCACTACAGTGGAAAACTGAAAAAAGAATTAGGAAACAGAAGGACTGCTGCAGCAGATTTTTAGAAATAGGGAAAAGCAGAGAGGGGAATGCCTCGAGTAACCATACCTAACGAGGGGCAGGGGCAGTGCTGCCACATGTGCCACTGGTTTTACAAAAATACTTGAGCGGTAGCTGCCGCATTTCGGCAAGAAGGCCTGCACGTCTTCCCGCACCTGGACGACTGGCTACTCAAGGCCCCATCCAGGGCTCAACTTCTAAGGACTTTGGAGAGGACCTTCCAGTTGTTTCACTCCCTGGGCATTACTGTCAACCTGCCCAAGTTGGTTCTGATGCCTGCTCAAAGACTGCAGTACATAGGAGTGATCCTGGACTCAGCGTAGGGCAAGGCTGCCACCAAACAGGGCAGAGTGCCTCATATCACGGCTCAGGTGGTGGCTCAGAGCTGCAGTGTTTCCATGAGTATCTGCCTCAGGCTCCTGGGCCTCATGGCCGTGGCCACTGCCACCATCTCCTTGGCCAGACTGCACATGCTGGTGCACCAGTGGACCCTTTGGGTGAAGTGGGACCAGCGCACCGATGACTTGGAGCAACTGGTGCTGGTCTCCTTTCCAGTCTGCAAAGTTCTTCAGTGGTGGGTTGAACCCTGAAATGTCTTAAAAGGGGTCCCGAGGCTGGCTCGCTGGTGCAGCGGAAAGATTCACCACTGCGACGCTGATGATCCGGGTTCGGTAACAGACTCGGGTGTCGGAGGGCCAGCCAGTGGGAGAAGGCTTGAACGTCCGATGACTGCTTGCCTTCTCTGGGGGGAGGGAGGGGTTGCGGCCCAGTGCTTGCTGACTCCTGGAGAAGGCCAGGAGAACAGCAATGCGTCGGTCCCCATTGCTTAGGGGAGTGTGATGAACGTTGGCATATGCCTTGACGTCAGTGGCACGTCATGCTCCCATGGGAGAAAAAGGAGGAAAACATGCTCCCCGGCTGACCGGATGATGGTTGCTGGCCCCCGCTGCCACAAAAAAGCCCCGGACAGCCAGACCACCTCAGCAGCACCCTGGGCCAAAGTAGAGTGTGCTGGCCAGTCCCCACTGGTGCCTTCTCCCTTGGGGGGGCATCCAGTGAAGGGTCACGCCGGGTTACGTGGGGAGGGCTGCGATGTGAGGTGGTGGCTGGCAGCGGGATGAGTGCCGTAGGGGTCCATGGTGACCCGAAGGACGAAGGAGTGGCCAGTCGGAGAAGATGGGGGAGAAGCAAAAAAAAAAAGAGGGGTCACATTCCTGATCTCATCTCCCCAGCAGATTCTCACTACAGATGCCTCCAGCTTGTGCTGGGGGGCGCACATGGAGCCCTTCAGACTCAAGGCACCTGGTCCCAGGTCAAGACGTCCCTCCATATAAACGTTCTTGAGATGAGGGCGATTCTGTATGCCGTGCAGGCCTTCCAGAACCACCTCTGTCCGGGCCAGTTGTTGATTCAGTTATACAGTCTCAGTGTGATCTACTGTATCAACAAATGAGGAGGACACATTTGTACCCCCTCTGCAGGGAAGCAATGAAGGTATGGTACTGGGCACTGGACCATAGCCTGGAACTTTTGATAGTCCCATGTCCCAAGTGTGCTGAACACCCTGGCAGACAGCCTCAGCCAGACACAGTCCAGGATGCATGAATGGGAGCTTTTGTCATCTGTTGCAGTAGATCTGTTCGACAGGTGGGGTCGTCCAGAGTTGGACCTTTTTGCATCCCCACTTGACACAAAACTGCCCAGTTTTTGCTCACTAGATCCAGGGCCTGGAGTTTTCTGGTGAGACGCGTTGTCCCTCTCTTGGAGCAGGAGGTTCCTTTATTCCTTCCCTCCATTCCCTTTGATTCAAAGTGTATTAATCAAGCTGCAGATGGAGGGGGGCTAACATGATCCTGGTAGTGCCCTATTGGCCATGGCAGATATGATTTCCAGTACTGCAACAGTTAGCAGCAGAATCTCCAATTACCCTGCCTCTCTGCAGGGATCTGCTGATGTAGGCTGAGGGGACCCTGGTCCATCCAAACCTCAGGTCCCTTCATCTGCATGCCTGGCTCCTGAGGACATAGCCATTGCCCGGTTTGGGGTTTCCCACAAAGTGACTGATGTCCTGGTGGCAGCTAGGAAGACCTCCACCAGGGCCACCTACGCCATGAAGTGGAAAAGGTTCACCATCTGGGCTGCCAAGCACCATCTGGACCCTTTCACCTGTCCGGTGAGTCAAATCCTGGTCTACTTGATCTCATTGTTGGACTCAGGCCTCCAGTATTGCTCCCTCAGGGTGCACCCTTCGGCTATATCAGCCTTCCACGAGCTTGTGGATGGTCGTACTGTTGCTCAGCTAGATGTGACCCGTACGTTTTTCAGGGGCATCTTGCATCTGAAGCCTCCAATCTGCAACCCTGTCCTGGCTTGGGATTTGAATTTTGTTTTGGAGAAATTGACCCATTCTCCGTTTGAGCCAGCTGCAACTTGTAAGCTATGCTTCCTTTCATGGAAAGCGTTGTTTTTGGCTGCTGTTACTTCTGCTCGAATGATTTCCGAGCTTCAGGCTCTCTGGTGTGGGGAGCCTTATTTGATTTTTCACAAAGGTGGGATGTCTTTGCGTATGAATCCTAAGTTTCTTCCTAAGGTGGTGCCTGAGTTATCCCTGAACCAGTCTTTCCACCTACCTGTGTATTTCCCATAGTGTGCCAATCCAGGGGAAGTGCTGCTCCATACTTCAGATGTGTGCAGGATTTTGAAGTATTACACATGGCGAACTAGGGACTGCAGAAAGTCAAAGCAGTTTTTTTGTTTATTTCACCCAGGGAACAGATGGCGTTCACATTTCCAAACACTGTTTGTCCAAATGGTTGGCCACTTGTATTGTGTTTTGTTACAATAAACATGGCAAGGAGTTGCCAGGGTGGTGAAAGCCCACTTCATGAAGGCATGGCTGCCTCTGTGGCTTGTTTCAAGGGAGTCTCCACAGCTGCCATCTGTGCTGCTGCTACCTGGAGTACTGTCCATACTTTCACCAAGCACTACAGTCTGGACATTACTTACAGAGCCTGTGTAGGCTTTGGTAGCGTTGTGCTTCAAGGCCTCCTGTCTTAGGCTTCAGTCTGCCTGCCTCCCAGGATGCCCTGATAACTGCTTGGGACTCATTCCTATGGTGTGACCTGATGACTGCGATACCCCTGAAGAAGACAGAACAGTTACGTAAGAACTTACCGTAACAGTAGATCTTCGAGGGGATCTCAGTCATCAGGTCGGCCTTCCCTCCCACCATCCCCCTGTTTGGGGTCATCTTTTATCCTCTTTTCAGACTGGCTATGTGGTGGCTCCAGACTTTTATTTCGCCGCCCGGCAGGAGCTTGCTCCGTTGGTCTCTTGGGAAGAACTGAGAAGGAGTTGTACTGCTGGAAAATCTTCCATGTGGATCCTGCTTCACAGACGGTGAAGTTCCTATGGTGTGACCTAATGAATGAGATCCTCAAAGATCTACTGTTACGGTAAGTTCTTACGTAATTTTTTTTTTCACTGCTTTTGAAAGTTCATGTTAATTTTAGGCAGTGTACTGGCTCTTTAAATTAAGGGGATGGATCCCCATGTAACACAGAGTTTAAAGACCAAGTGGGCTTACCACTTTACTCTGTTAAATGAATTCCCGTTGGCTGCATAGAAATTTTGCTCGCTTGACATTTCAAGAAACGTTTAAGTAAGAACTGTTTTCCCTTTTTTCGCCTTTGTCCATCAACCAAATAACCAGGGCTGGAGTGGCTGCACTTCTCCAGTCAGGGAGTGGACAATGGGCTGCCTTTGCAGCTGACACAAATACCATTCTGTGGTCATCCAGCAAGGGGGGTAAGAGTGTGATTGCCAAGCAGCTTGTTCCCTTCTTGAGAACCAAATGCCTCACCGCTGCGATACACTCAGCCACAGCCAGTCTCATGGGGATTTTAGGGATCGTGAATGATCTTCAGTCTCCCAGTTGGCAGTGTGATGCCACTTTAAATGACCTGCCATTTCTACCGGCCGGTGGCACTGAGGGCTGAGGCGCTGGATGCCTTACCTCGCGCTGTGCCAATGACCCAGGTTCGGGAACACACTCCGGTCGTCAGGGAGCTGGCATGGGGGGTGTTGGAGCAGGTTTGAGCAATCGAAGGCAGCTCTCCTCGGGGGGTGCAGCGTCACCTGGGTTACAGGAGAAAATGAAAAATACGTAAAAACTACATGTCGGGAAAAAAAAAAGACCTGCCATTTATAAGAGTTAATACTTAAGCTGTCTTTAGGTTAACGATAAGTGTACCTGTCCTAACTGCTGTGTATAACAGCCCCGTCTAAGGGACAGAATCTCACTGTCCATTCCACAGGTAATCAGTTATTGTTTTACTTAAAATCCACCTAATTGTGTAGTGGAGAGCTGGGTCAGTGGTGTGCTCTTAAATAGTAATGAACTTTTGCTCTGATTGCCCAGCCTGGCGCTGATTTACTGTGATTCAGCTCCATAGCTGCCACTTCATGGCTGAATCCAGGGTCTTACTTTGTCAGTCCAGGAGGGCTCTGCTAAGGGAGCTGGAACGAGTAGGATTACTGTATAAAGTGCCATGTAACCTTTTCTCTTTACACGCAGGGTCGTGAGGGAATGACCTGCTACTACCTTACCCATGGCTGGGCAGGGCTGATAGTTGTAGTAGAAAACCGTCACCCCAAGTTCTTCCTGCATGTACAGTGCGACTGCACGGACAGCTTCAATGTTGTCTCAACAAGGGGCAGTCTGAAGACATCAGACAGCATATCACCTCTCCACAGGTAAGCAGGGGAACAGGAATCCTATTACTGCCGATTCAAGCGTTTATTTGTCTCTGTGATTAAAGGAGATCATCCCAGTGTGTATGTGTTGGAATGGCAGCTGAAACTATCCAACAAAGCCCTAACCTCATCATTTATCAGTTGGTTGAAGGCATGGTGCATGGAAGAGGACTTTGGCCACACTGACGACTAGGGACCAATCTGGGAAGATATAGGCCTCTATAAGGGAGACAGCCTGCATCTTCCAGGAAAGAGACCTGTCGGGAGGCCTAGTCCCTGCAGTGTTCTGACCAAGTGGCAGTTTATTACTGTCCCCAAATGGCAAACATTTGTTACAGCTTACCTAGCCGGTAGCCGGAAAGATCTCTATCTACCTGGGAAGAATGTTGGACCTCGGGGCAGAACATAATTACACAATATTATATACGTGAGATAAGACTACTGGCTACTGTAGTAATGGCACATTCGTACATGGCTAATAACAGTCTCATTGGTCCATTTAGTGGGCATCTCCAATGGGTGTACAGTTATCCTAGATATACATGTCTTGCCAAGTTAGGTACTTTGGTAAAATAGAGTGATTCTGTTTGTGTATCTCAGTAAATAGTTATATTTGCTAATGCCACAAGATGGCGCCCTAGACCACGATTATACGTGAATTTCTTACAGTAGCTAAACTGTAATTATATCATAAGCAGACTTTGTTATAATCATTTCCTAGCATGTTATAATGATGGTATATGGGGAACCAGAGGGTTAGCAGGCCTACATAATACAGTCCTTAGTGGTAGGTTTAAATGATTCTTGGATGAGCATTTAAACTAGCTGGTGGGGGAGGTGTAAAACCAAGGGAGGCAACAGTTGCTCCCCTTCCAGATGCTGGGGCTGTAGGGAAGGAGGCCCAGAGGGGAATAAACTCCCCTAGACAAAGGTGGGCACAAAGCAGAAGACAAAGGGGTATACATTAGAAACATAGACCATGATGGCAGAAAAAGACCAGAGGTCCATCCAGCCTGCCCATATTCCCTGGAACCTATTGTTCTTCCAGGGTACTAACCCTCCCCCTTCTATCCCCATTTTCTTCCCTGGTCTTGTCGCCCCAGGCAACCGCTATTCCCTTCATTCTGTCCCATGCCTGCTTGAATCTCTGATTGTGTTTGCACCCACCACCTCGGCCGACGGACTGTTCTAAGGTTCCACCACCCTTTTCATAAAGAAGTACTTCCTCACGTCCCTCCTGTTAGTTTCCACTAGTGACAATGTGACCTCGAGTTGGTATTCAGGGTAAATAATACTCCACAGTTTACTTTAATTCATTTAAGGAACTCGAAGAGCATCTTCGAGGATATCTCTTTCATCAGGTCACACCTATAGGACTATAGGCTGTCAGGCACTAGAACCACACGGAAACTTTTCTACAGCAGTCTTTTAGGGGCCACCCACACCAACATCGGACGCTGATGTCCCTGTGTGTATGTAAGTGTGAGCGGCCTCGCTCCCTCCTTAGTTCTTTTCCTGCCGGCGATCATACTCACACAGACTTCCCAAAGACATTGTTATACAGTCAACTGCCAAACTACTTACAGATTTTAATTTTTTCTCCTTAGTAGTTTCACTTTATTTTTAAAGTGATTTTCATTTTGTTTTCTGTCGAGAATGCAATCATTACTTCGACTGCGGTAGGAAAATCTATTCCAGCGACAAGCACGTCTGTCTTTGCTATCTCAGCCTGGGCCATGAGGTTAAGGACTGCGAGATTTGCCAGAGCTTCGATAAAGCTACCCGGTGGCACCATTGGAAAGCCCTGTGCTCTTTCCTGCTTAAGAAACAGGTAGCTAGAGAAGGAGCTGCAGGGGAAGAGCTCTACCTCATCACCAGATGACTCCTCGGGCTCCCTCTCTGCCAAGGCCTGGGACAGTCCTTCAGGGAAACACTCCCACAAGGAGCGGAGCAAGGACCATCTTCCCCGGGGGTGCTCACGGTCTCACTTTCTCTAGCACTGTCGACTAGTTTGGCGTCAACCTCTCCTGCCACTCAGCCCTCCACTTCCTCAAGGCCAGCGAGTTCTGCCAGGCTTTCTGCAGCTGGTGAAGGCCTGTTTACATCAGGGTTACCTGTGTCGCCGTCGCAAGCCCTGCTGCTCTGACCTCCAGAATTGCAGGGTCAGCTGGCAATGAGCTGTGCTGGACCCTCCATGGCCGGTGCTGGCCCATTGACATCGGGGTTCCTTCCACCTCCATCGACACCACAAGTCGCTCCTGCAGTGCTGCCCACCGTCAATGTCCAGATGGTGCTTTCTTCCTTCACGGCCATTATTCAACACCTGCTACCTCCTGCAGGCCTTACTACACCAGGACTGCTTAGACTACCTCTGGCGTCAACACCTGTAAGACTGTTGTGCCCTGTACATTCCCAGACGTCAACATCCTCGCCTCCTTCGTGGACTCCTTCAGAGCCCATTAACATGGAGCATGAGTACCACCATGACTCCTCCCTCCAGCTGAGGATGAGGAGGAAGATATGGAGGGGAGCCTCTCTGACAGGTCTGGCTCCACTATCTCTACCAGGAGTGAGGAATCCATAGTGCACACTCCAGGTCCCCCCCACCCCACCCCGAAGACCCCTCTTTTTTTTTTCAGTGATGAAGCAGCTTCAGGTTGCTATGGGGTTTCAGGCTGAGGAGGAAGATGTTACCACACACCACTGTATCCTCTACAATTCGCTAGGATGGCTCCCGCTGCAAGGCCATTTCGACCTAGCCCTGTGCTGCATGGTGGATTCCGCCATGCATGCTGGTCAGGTATCTCCTTGTTCCCTTCCTTGTTGCATGAACCTCGACTGTGTAGCTCTGCTCAAACAGCATCTCCTAATATTCCATACTTACTGTAATGCCTAACTGATGTATGGTTTATGTAGTCCTGTATTTGTTGTTGCTCTTGTATTTGCTATTCCCATGCACTATTGTAACCTTTATCTTGTTTTTTTTTCCCTTTTTTGTCAACTGTTCCATGCTTTGTTGTTTGTTACATTAGCTCCTGTGCCACAGTATGTGGCCCGGGTCATGCCTGAAAATGGTCCCTGGGATCAGCGCACCTACCCCTCCAGGAAAGCCTTTTTTCACCAGTCAACCTGAGACTGACTCATTGGTGATAAAATCAGCTCATGATAGGACTAAGGTACCTAAGCACCTCAGTTCCTTCCCCCCAGATAAGGGGTTGAGGACATTGGACCTCTGGGGTAAGAGAACCTTTGTTTCTGTCACTCTGGGCCTTAGAATGGCAAACTATTTGGCTGGCTCATATGATAAAGTTCCAGAATACCCTTTAGAAAAATGTCAGAGTAGCAGCCCAGCCCCTCCTAGAGGGTACTCAGGGACAGGAGCTGCTTAGAGCCCTTCAGACTGTGGCTGATGTGATCCAGCACCTTCTGAGATCCACTTGTTATATTTCCAATGCCTCAGCCAGAGTGGCTGCCACTGGCATCTGTCTCAGAAGGCACTTTCTGGCTCAGAATGTTTGGTTGCAGATGTCCAGCAGTTCATTCTGAATGCCCCATTCAGAGGGGACAAGCTCTTTGGGGCAGATGTACAGGATATCCTCAATTATCTGCAGGCCTCAGGGAGGATTTTACAGTCAGTCCACTCCCTCTACCACACTCAGCCTAGGAGTAGACAGCGGACCGCTTTTCGCAGGGCTTCCCACAGACCAGAGTCAGGGGCCAGACATCAAAGCAAATGTAGAGCAAGGTCTGCCTTGCCAGCTCCTACCTCCAGCGCAGGCGCCCACCCCAAGAGTCCCGGGATGGAGGTGCGGCCCCAGCCACCAGGTCCGCTTCAGCATGACTCCTTCCTTGACACCCCTCCTCTGGTAGCAAGCCAGAAGACAGTGGTAGGGGTCATTTCTGCCTCCACCATGAACAGTGGAGGGACCTCGTTACAGACACGTGGGTCCTACAACTCATGGAACAGGGTGACACTGTGGAACTTCTGGAATTGCCTGCAGACCTTCCGCCTGTTCCCTGAATGTTTCCTCCAGACCACATACCTGTGCTATTAAAAGAAGTATGCACACTGCTGCACAAAAGGGCCATAGAATTGGTGCCTCAACATCAGAGGAAAACAGTTCTATTCCCATTTCTTCCTCATCCCCAAAACCACCGGGGACCTGAGGCCGATTCTGGATCTGAGGGGTCTGAACTTCTAAATTCAATACAAGAAGTTCAGAATGGTCACTCTGCAAGGCGTGCTGCCACTCCTGAAACAAGGGGACTGGATATGCTCCCTGGACATGCAGGATGCCTACCTGCATATCAAAATCTGTCGTTCTAACAAGAGGTACCTCTGGTTTCTGTTCCAGGGGGGAACATTACCAGTTCAGGTATTGCCCATTGACTTGTCATCTGTGCCATGGGTATTTACCAGATGCTTAGCAGTGGTGGCCACAGCCCTCAGGAGAGAAAGAATGTATGTATTCCTCTATCTGGATGACTGGTTGCTCAAAGCTCATTCCAGGGAGCAGCTATCTCTGACTCTAGCGCATACCAGGCAGTTGTTCAATGCCCTAGGGATCACTGTCAACCTGCCTAATTCCATCCTGACCCCATTTCAGTGTTTGCAGTACATAGGGGTGGTTCTGGGCACAGCCTTCCTGCCCTAGGACAGGGCGGAATGCCTCATTGCTCAGGCTCAGTTGGTCTCTCACAGCTGGTATGTCACAGCCCAGACATTCCTGCGACTGTTGGGCCTGATGGTGGCTGCTTCTGCTACAGTATCTCTGGTATGGCTGCACATAAAGATCCCTCAGTGGACCTTAAGAGTCCAGTGGGATCAGCACACCCAACAACCTAGAACAGCAGGATGTGGTAACCTCCCTGGTCCACAAGGTGCTTCTGTGGTGGATGGACACCAACAACTTACTGCATGAGGTCCCATTCCTCATCCCTTCCCCTCCCCTCAGCAGATCCTCACCACGGATGCTTTGGGGCTGAGCTGGGGTGTGCATCTGGGACCTCATCAGACCCAAGGAATGTGGACTACAATGGAGAGTTTCCTCCACATAAATGTTCTAGAGATGAAGGCCATTCTGTATGCCTTTCAGGCCTTTCAGAATCAGTTGGCTTCGGGACCTCTGCTAGTGCAGATAGGCAACCTAAGTGTAGTGTACTACATAAACAAACAAATGGGAGACTCATTCTTACCCCCTGTGCAGGGAGACAATGAGGATTTGGTACTGGGCTGTAGAGCATGATCTAGAACTGTTGGACATCCATGTTCCCAGCGTCCAAAATGCCCTCACAGACAGGCTAAGCAGGTCACAGTCCAGAATGCATGAGTGAGAGCTGTTGGCCCCAGTGGTGGAAGATCTGTTAGACAAGTGAGGTTGCCCAGAGTTGGACCTTTTTGCATCCCCACTCAGTGCAAAACTGCCACTTTTCTGTTCGCACTATCCAGGGCCTGGCGTTTTCTTGTTAAACGCATTGTCCCTTGCTTGGAAAAAGAGGTTCCTTTATGCCTTTCCCCTGATTCAGAGAGTGCTAATCAAGCTCCAAATGGAGGGGGCCACTCTAATACTTGTGGCACCCTTCTGGCTTCTTCAGACATGGTTTACACATGGACTTTAGCAAGCCTTCTGCAGTGCCGCACAGGAGACTGATTAAGAAATTGAGCAGCTTAGGTGTGGTATCCAGAGTGGTGAATTGGGTTAGAAATTGGTTAAAGGATAGGTGTCAGAGAGTGGTGGTCAACAGCTCTCACTTTAATGATGACAGAGTGACCAGTGGAGTGCCACAGGGCTCGGTACTGGGACTCTCTCTTTTCAGTGTATTCACAAGTAACATTGCAGAAGAACTGAAAGGGAAGGTGTGCCTTTTTCAGATGATACCAAAATCTTTAATAGGGTGGACACTCAGAAGGGGGTTGAAAGAATCAAGTCCAAAAAGATTGAAGCACCCATTTAAACACCACTCAGGCTCTTCAAAATATTTAGCTAAAGTTAATTTTTGCTGCATTTTAAAATGACATAAACACCTGATGCGTTTTGGATAAAATTCTTTATCGAAGGCTATATAGGGTGGACACTCACAAGGGGATTGAAAGAATGTATGGGGATCTTCGAAAATCAAGGCGTGATCAAAAGCATGGTAGTTCAGATTCACTGCCAAAAGTGCAGAATCACACACCTGGTGCATAGGAACCCAGGAGCTGAGTATCAGATGGAGGGAGGTACTGACAGTCACTAATCAGAAAAAGGCCCTTGGGGTTAATGTAAGTGATGCCTCAAAATTGCAGGGCAGTGTGACAGAGCAGTGGGTAAGGCTAGTGGGATGCTGGGGTGCATAGGAAGGGGTATCTCCAGCAGGAGGAGGATGGTGGTGATCTTCTTCAAGGGTATCTCCTCCAGTAGTCTTCACCGTTGGAACTGTAGCCACCAGGCACTCGGATCACACAGAAACTTTTGCTGGGGGGGTGGATGCCCATGACAATTTCATGCGAAAGCATCTATATAAATGTGGGTGGCCCCATCGTTCCTCTGTTGTTTTCCTGCCATTGATCATCCTCATTGGACCTGCTGAAGGAAACGTCATAAACTAGCCGTTGCTGTTTATTCTGTTCTTTTATTATCAGTATTTCTTTGTCCCTGCATGTTGCCAAAGTTGAAAGACCCTTTATTTCGGTACTGTTAAGTGCGGAGAGAAAATTTACAAAGAAGACAAACACAGTCTGTGTGCTGCTTGGGCCTTTCTCATAACTTGAGGACTTGTGAGATTTGCCAGAGCTTCAATCAGGATACAAGGCGATGCCACAAGAAAGCTCTAGAAATGCTCAATGTCTGGCTCCTGGCCTCTTGGTTCAAGAAACTACAATCCCTATTCACCAAATTCATCTGGAGTAATAAGTCTCCCAGGATAGCATATCACATTCTGGCTGCTCCCAAATACAACAGGGGATTACGCCTTCCTTATGTACACATTAATAAATACCTGAAATGGCTCTCTCTAGACAATTTGCACTCTGCCCCGCTTTGGCTCAAAATTGAACTAACCCTCATGCGTTCGCATTGTTTAGACCCCGAGGGCCTCTTATATACTAAAGAAAGCCTCCTCCCTCTAAAGCTCAAGAATTCTACCATTTACGTATCCTTAAAGATCCATACCCAGATCTGTCGTTATCTTAAATATAATCATAGTAAGGATCTCCACCAACCGATAGTGGGGATACCTGCAACTCAAAATAGATGGCAAACCAATCCCCTTAGCATGGTTGCCCATCTTACAGAATTTGAATATTATCCATTTTGTTAAAAGTGATGGTCTATGGCTCTTGAATAAAGAACTTATGGCTAAGCTAAATATTTCTCCCAGGTTCTCTTTTAGGGTTCTCCAGGTACGACACTTATTAATACAAACATTTGGTCAAAAACCCCAGTTAATCCAAGCTTCCGCCTTTTGTAAAGAACTACTGGAGTTCAGTGGAAGTTCCAAGGCAGTCTCAAATATTTGTAATACAATATATCTCTGGAAATTCCCTGACAGCTATGGGCCAACCTGATTCTGGAAAACTTTTTTCCCAGACCGGAACATAGATTGGCCAACTATCTGGAGAAATTGCCACAAAATGGTTACACAGGACAGACTTAGACTCATGCAACTGTATATCCTGCATAATGCCTATTATACTCCGTGTAAATTAGCCAAACTGGGATTAACATCTAACTCATTATGTGTTAGATGCCAACAAGACGAAGGGACATTGTGTCACATCTTTTGGTCTTGCCCAAAAATCTCTCCATTATGGGATACCATCAAACAACTTTTGGACCCTCTTCTCGGTCTTAAGGATCTATTTACCCCAAAAATTTGTCTCATGGGGGACCTATCAGGTATTAGAGTCCGTAACCGTAAATACCATATATCCCTTATAGCTATGTCAGTCAAGCAGCTGGTATTATGACATTGGATTGACCAATTAGAAATCCCTTATGCTGAATGGCTAAATGAAGTCTTGGCTAATTTACGCACAGAGAAAGCCATTGCTAACTTAAACAACACAATGAAAAGATTTACAAAAATATGGAACCCCCTCTATGCTCTATACTCATTATAGCATGGACCCTAGTGATATAAACCTTGTTAGCCTTAAGCCATTTTGGATCTACGGTCTGTCTTCGCAACTCAGATATATTTATTGGCGTTGCTCTAACAGGGGAGGATGGGGGATGAAGGGAGGTGGAGTTAAGAGTAGTAAGGGAGGGGGAGGGGCAGACTCAGGTATAAACAATGTCTTATGTATTCTATGTCTGTATATCTACATCTGCCTTTGATGTAAACTTGTAAAAGATGCTAATAAATTTTAAATGGGGGAGAAAGCTCTAGAAAATGTCCTTCTCCTTAAAACTTTTAACAGCCATGGAGAAGGAACAGGTCCAAAAATCTGTTGCTCTGTACTGTTGGCTGAGAAACATCTGCTGAAGTCAAAGGACCAGGGCAGGGAATGGTTAGCATCGTGGCCTTCCTCATCGTCAGGCCACAAGCACAAACACAGGGACAAAGAGAGATCATCTTCACTGGCGAGGTCCTGGTCGCCTGTGAGACAAGGTAATTCCGTTGTGTCATCACCCACTCCGGCAGAGTTGACAACAGCCCCACCCCCAAACATCGATGAGACACCAAGGTCAGGGCTTTGCTCAGGCACTGCCATGCCTACTGTGGACAGTAAGATGCAATAGTTGTCAGTCCAAGGTCTGTTGATGCAAGTGGTCCCGGACCCTTTACAGGGGGCCATCAACTCTCAGGCTGTGCTGGCATTGTTCTTAGAAATGATCAGACCTATTCTGCCTGGACTACCATTACAGGCAGTTATACCATCAACAAGGCCTACTGTTGTGCAGCCTTCGTTGACAGCTTCTACAGGCACACTGCAGATTCCTGCCTCTCAGTCACAGCTGGCATCACCAGTGCGTTCTGTGGTGCCCATCTTCAATAGAGACGTCCTTCTTCAGTAGAGATGTTGACAACAAGGTTGAATATGATCCTGACCTCATGTTGTTAGAGGAGGATTTAGAGGAGGAATGTGAGGGAGAACAATATGCAGTACCACGCTCTAGTTCTAACCTCTCATCCTGTAGTGAGGAGTCTGTGGTTTATTCCTAGAGATTTCCTCCTGAGGATCCTACTTTTCAAGCCATAATGTAACAAATGCAGACTGCCATGAGCTTTGCTGTGGAAGAGGAAGATTCCACAAAAATAAATTTGTTGGAAGTTTTGGCGGTCCCTTGCACACCCTCCATAATAATTCCACCTATATACCCTGCATTACAGCATGCCACCTTTGCGCATGTCACAGACCAAACTCACTGCCTGCAGTTCCCAGGAAGGCTGATAAGCAGTATCCTGCTCCTTCTGCTAAGCCTTATTTTGCCAGCCAGAAAGAAACTGATTCTGTAGTCTTCATGGCTGCTCATGATAGGTCCAAAGCACCTAAACGTACAAGTACTTTATCTCCTGATAAAGAATATAGGGGTAGGCGTACATATGTCTGCTTCAATGGGCTTTAGGATTGCAAACCGTCAGGCCCGTCTGATAAAATACCAGAACTGTCTGTTTAAAGCTGCCAGAGTTGCAGCACAGACCTTGCGGGATGGTTCTGCCAAGAATGAGTTACTTACGAACATTCAAGGGGACGGTACAAATCGGGAGGTGGTGGGAGAAATGGGGGTTGTGGCAGCTGCAGTCTAACGGACTGAAGTGCTGCACACTCGAGCAGACTAGATAGACCAAATGGCCTGTATCTGCTGGCAATTTCGTATATTCGTATGTATGTAACAGACAAGTGGGTACTGAAGATGATTATATGGGGGCATGCTCTGGCGCTGTTAGAAACCCTCCAGATTGTTCTCTGCCTCCTTCCAGTTATCCGTCCTTTCTGAAGGAAGAAGTTCAGTCATTAGTCCAAAAACATGACATAGAACTGGTTCCTCCTCAACAGAGAAACAAGGGTTCTATTCCAGATACTTTTGTTCCCAAAATGGAGAGGGGATCTGTGTCCTGTGTCAGATCTTGGGGATCTCACTGTATACATTGAATACAAGAAGTTGTGAATGGTCTTCCTGCAAGCTGTGATTCCCCTTTTGCAAACAGGGGACTGGATTTGTTCTCGGAACATGAAGTATGCATACCTTCATGTCAAGATCAGAAATCACACAGGCAATACGTCCACTTTGTGCTGGAGGGGGAACATTACCAGTTCAGAGTACTGCCCTTTGGCTTATTTTCTGCACCATGGGTCTTTACCAAATACTTGGCAGCAGTTGCTGCAGCCCTTCACAAGGAAAACCTGTGTGTTCTTGTCTGGATGACTGGCTTTTGAAGGCCAGTTGCAAGGAAGCTCTCCTATATGCCTTGTCCCAGACAAGGCAGTTATTTGGGGAATTAGGGGTCACAGTAAATGTGCCAAAATTGGTACTGACTTCCTGCCAAAATGTACTAGATAAGAGAAGCCTTGGACACAGTGGAGGGTCTTGTTCTCCTGCCACAGGGTAGAAAAGTTGATTGTCCAAGCATAGTTTGCAGGCTTGTCTAAAATCACTGGTGATCTGGGCTGATGTCTGGAACTGGGCAAGGGACCAGTGATTTTAGACAAGTTGTGTCAGCTGGATATGACCCTCTCTGACCCTCTGTAGTAAAACGGGAGTGAAAGACGTGCAGCTGACAATGAGAGAATCTCGCTCTCTCACATGCTGCAGCCTGTCAGTCACAGACATAAAAGGGGTAATCTAAAATTTTCTTCAAGGGGCTGGCAGGGAGGGAGAGGTGTAGGGGTGGAAAAGGGCAGACTAGATGGGCCAGTATGGTCCTTTTCTGACGTCAAGCTTCTGTGGTATGAATCTGTGATATGGTATCTCTTGCATCAGGTCACACCTATGGAATATTAGCCGTCAGGCTTCTAATGAATCACACAGTAACTTTTTACCAAGCAGTGCTATCATGGGCCACCTACAACAACATCTGATATCTCCCATTCTGCATAAGCATGGGCAGCCCCGACCCTCCACAGTTCTTTTCCTGCCATCATTCAAGACTTGTCGGACCTGCAAAGAGTTAACATTCCAACAGTTTTTGAATGTTAGACCTTCAAACACTGAGATTTCGGATTTACAAAGCCATTTCCCTCCTCACCTCCGCCTGCGACTTTGGCCTTGTGCTTCCTGGCCCTGCTGTTTCTTCGGCTGCCTCTGAGATGCTCAGTCAGGCTGTGTCCCACCTTGTCTGAGGGCCAAGGGGCCTCCTTGTTGCCAGTGGTACAGCTTTCTGTGGGATTGGCAGCCTTCCTTCCAAAAAAAATAGCAGATGGATCTTCTTTGAGAGCCTGCCTCAGCAGCCCCCCCAACAGGATTTCCAGATGGGGGAGGCTCCAAGGCCGCTCTCTGGGGTCCTGCTATGGCTAGGCTGCCCCAGAGAGTGATGCCTCATCTTCTCCCATCCTTCACCCCCCGTCCCATTTGGGGCCAGCTAGGGCTGGGTTTTCTTATTCTTTCTCTTCTCTGGCCAGCCTCAGCTGACCCAGGCTCTTGGCAGTGGTGCCCCATGCCTACCCCACCGATATGGGCTCGTGGATGGTGACACCGTTGCCTCTCCCATCTTGACAGCCGTCCTGCAGGCCCGGGCTTGGCGGGTTTTTGCTTTGGCCAGTTATGACTGACCTGGGCGCGTCGTCTGTGGCGCCCTATGCCTCCTGTTGGTGTGCTGTCTCTCTCCCCCCCCCAGCTTCACGGGGGTCAGAGGACTCCCTCTTCCCCAAGCTAGTACGGGCCCACCTCACTCTTTCATCGGGGCACCCAGAACATCCCCTGTCGTTGTTCTGCCCTCCATCACTGTGCCTGGACTGCGCTCTTCTGACAGTGGTGCCTCTTTACCTCACTTATCAGTTCTTCACTTAGGAACTAGTCTTGGTCCCATCTGCACAGGACCAGGCTCTGTGGGCCACAACACCAGTGCCTCAGATACTAAGGCATACCGTGTCACAGTCCCCTTTCTCCCTCGTGCCTACGGAGGGAGGCCTCAAGGGTCATGCTCCTTCGGTTAGCTCTGAACCCCATCTTTCATTGTAAGGGGTTCAGCTTCATTATTTTGCGTGATCCACTATCGTCCCAGTCACAAGGGGCACGGGGGATGTCCTCTGGATCTGCAGGCTGCTTGCCCGCTTACCATGCTTGGCTTCCTTGCAAGCATCCCCCTGGACTTCTACTCTAGAGGGAGCATTACCAGTTCAGACTGGCCCCTCCCTCCTCTGGTGTTTACCAGCTGATGCACATTGGCTTAGTCTGCCTGCCTTGGGGCAGGGTAGATCACTTCACAGTTCCACAGCCCTCAGAAGAGAGGGTTTTTATGTCTTCCCCGAGCTGCATGACAGGTTGTTCCAAACTCAGTCCAGGGAGCAACTGTCCTACACCCTAGTGTGTACCAGATAGCTGTTCAATGCACTGGAGATCACAGTCAACCTGTCCAAGTCAGTTTTGACTTTGTATCGGCAACTCCAGTATATAGGAGCTATACTGGATACTGCCCTCCATCCTCCTTGGAGACTCTGCTTCCTTCTACTCTGGGTGTTGGTGTGGACCCTTCCAGGGGACGACCTAGGGGCTATTTCCAGCCCTGCATGGTGGATGAACCAGGACTTTATCTCCTTGCCTTCTGGGGAGGGCTTTTTCAGCATGTCCCTTTTGGGTCCTTATGGCCATCCTGTTGGGGCCCGTTGCCTCTCCAGGGCTTCCCTAACATTACCTACGTGTCTGGCAGTTGGCCTTGTTCCTCCAGCATGCACAATAAGGTCTGGTCCTGATGGTGCCCCACCGCTCTCAGGCTGCTCCTCCCAGATCCTGATCTTCCGTGGTGGTGGGGTACATACCCGCTGTGAAGCAGCCTGTGAGAGGAATGGAGGAGGGGGTCGAGAACAAGCACTGGGAGTGGTGTGGTGCCGCAGGACTAGTCGGATAGGGGGGAACCAAAGGCAACAACCCCCCAGTTGAGGAAGGAATAAAAGAAATAAGAAAAAAAAAGTTTGATGACCTGGTGGGCCCACTGAGACCATTACAGTCCTTTTTTCAGGGGTGGCCCGGGATTAATTACAAGTAACACAATAGATTGACAGGTAGAACATTACAGATAGGACATTTCAAATTACAGATTTTCACAGTTCAGCAGTAACAAGCAGTGGGTACTACAACAATACAGTTAAGAGTATGCAAGTTAATAGACATTTTGGACGGGAGAGGAACACCATACATTACAAGGGATAGAATCACACCAGATCAGACAGTTACATCTAGAAGATGACACTCTAAAAATTTAATTTAGCAAACTGAGTACTAGTATTGTACAGCCAGTGAACCTGCTAGACATCAGGATACGGCAGCTCCTTTCACCCAGTCAGCCCAATAGAGAGAAAAGAAAACCTCTGTTTCCTGCGCTCCGTAAGCTCCTACCCACACTCCCTCACACTGACGAAGTGTTTAGTTCATGTGCGTGGACGTGCAGAGCCGACTCTGGTCAGGAGTGAGGAGCTTAGTAAATGGGAGCATGCTTTCCATGAAGCTAGAGTTGTTTACTGGAATTGACGTGATACAGACTCTAGCTTCATGGTGCATCGTACAACTGAAAAAAAAAGAATCGGGGCGTTCTTCCCATTTGTTCTTTGTCTATGAAGCCATCTGAAATAGCAACAAAATATGAAAAAGAACCACAGGGAGACAGGTATTTTCCAAGACATACTTTTTCACATATCTAAAAAGGGAAATGAAAATATGATAAAACAGTGAATATCTGCTGTTTAACGGCTGGCTTCAGTGCTGCACTTGACATTGTGACGTCATCAGCATTCTGAAAGCTGCTGTCTGACTGGTTCAGTATTCGACTGTGATGACAGTAATTTAAAAAACATCCATTATGGCAGCAGTAACAGCAACATTTGTTTTTCCATACTTTGTTTATCCTCCTGTGGCCAAGACAGTCTGGACTCCCCTCAGCTGTGCCCTGCCGATCATCACTGTCCTGTAGCTCTCCAGGACTTACCTCAGGGCCTGAATACCCCTAAGGACCCCCCTCAGTGATGTCACCTCCCCCAAAGCACAAATTCAGTCTTCAGCCTCCAGGTCCTGGTGATGCAGCAGGTGAGGGATCGTCGGGCAGGCTTCATTTACACCTGTCCTGCCACCATTTTCCTCCATTTTTCTTCCCATCCCCATGCTAGAGCATGCCCGTCACCATCCACTTGTGGAGGCACATGCTCACTGCAGAGTCCCATAGCACCTCCTTTATTCCGCTGCTCCCATCCAGCACTGCCACAAGGCCTCCACCTGGTGAAAGTCACTTGGCAGAGCACGCAGTCTTCCCTCCCTGGGAGAGGAGAGCAGTCCTCCTGACGCTCGATCCTGTCCCTTCTCAGCCAACTCCCAGCAACTTGTGCTTGCTCCCAAGCATGAATTGCCGACCTGGAGTGAGGTGTGGTGTCCAGCACCTCAACCCTAACCATCACGGGATAGACACATCAACATATTTTAATATGTTGCTGTTACTCATGTCACTCGCCAAGCTATCTTTTTTTTTTTCTCTTAGGAACATGGATATGATGTTCTATCAAAACTTGATGCCAGTCGCGTTTCACTTTAAGACTCCACCCGAACATCTTCAAGCTGGCTCCTCCCACCCACCTGGGTGATAACTCCCTCGCCTCCACCCCATAACTCCAGATCTGCCTTTCAACTGGAAGAAGCAGGTTCCCTCCTTATCACTCTTGTGCTGAGTAGGCCCTTTGCTGTAAAATCTTTGTATTTCTTTCCAAGTTTAAATAAAACACTTGGTCTTCAGGCGACAAGTCCGCTCCAGGGTTTCGGTGATACCTCTGTGGACAGAAGATGTCCCGAACGGATTTGCACCACCGTGTGCATGTACTGCCTGGGCCACGAGCACGATCCCCAGGCCTGTGACTTCTGTCGAACTTTTCATCCTTCCATTCTCGAGGACCACCACACCTGCTTAACCCTGGGCCATCCGAACAAACTTAACCTGCTAGTCAAGTCAAAGAATGCTCGCCAGGTGGTCTCCACTGCTGCGAGGTACACCGAACAGTTAGCAGCTTTCAAGGCGGTGGCAGCCCAAGCTGCAGCTGAGTCCTCCTTGGCATCGGCCTTTTGCCATTCTCTCTGGGCGCCTCCTTTTTGGGGGCATTTCAGGACTTGTGCCAGGCTCTCCTGACTCATGTCTAGGGCCCCTTGTCGGCACACAAGTCCAAGCCTAAAAAAGAGGCCAAAAAACGGTCTCGCTGTTGATCATGGGATCGGGAACGCTCTCGCTCTCAGGCTTCTAATTCCCATGCTTCAGCAGATCTGACTTCAGTCGAATCCTCGGCCCAGGCCGTCGGTTCCACAATAACCCCCATTGGGCCAGTTGACCGAGACGCTGGTCAGTCTTCCGTCTGAGATCCTTCACGAGACGGTCGACCAGTTGTCGACCGAGGAGGCCAGTACTTTCTTGTCCAGGACTGCAGTCTTGACTCAGACCCAGGGAGGGACGAGTCAATCCACTGACCCACCGCCTCTCATTATCGACCAGGAACCAGAGGTGCCCCTGCTCTCGCCGAGGCACACCACCAGTCCTCCCAGTGGTCGATGTCCCTGTCTTATTCATGTGTGTCTAGCAGCTCATGCCAATGTCGGTACTCTCGCTCTAGAAGCCAGGGAAAGTGGCGCCACCGCTATTCTTCATCCTTGTCCTCCGGCGAGGAAAGGCTTCAGCACAAGTTGTGTCGATGCTACAAGGATCTCATGTGGCAACAGCTTGTGTTTGCCGGTAAGAAGCCTGTGCCAGCTCCTACTCCAGCCATCACCTGGCTTTCGCTGCAGAGGCTGATGCCTTGTCCACCTCATGAGCTGACGGCCTACCCTGGCGTCTCTGCCAATTTCGGTGGAGCCGCCACCTAAACAGCTGAAATTCAGTGTTCCGTCCAAGGAGTCTCAGCCAGCTTTGGGTCTCCCCCATCGGCTATTGGTCACCATCACCTCTGAGCATCCACGGAGGGTCAGCGGGGATTCATTTGGTCAACCCTCTCCGATGACTCCTCGGAGTCGGAGAGTTCCTCCTTACACTCCCATCGGGTAGACACAGAGTCAGCTGGGGGTCTTTCGACAAATGAGGGCACTACCTCCTTCATGGGCCTTCTCCGCCTGATCTCGGAGTCCACCAGTCTTAAGATGCAGTCCGTTCAAAAAGGGGCTCGGTTCCCTTTCATCGAGATCTTGGACCGGGATGACTCAGAGTAACCTATAGCTGTTTGGTGAACGGCTATTTGGGGAAGTCATGCCTCTCTTTCACTATTCTCCCTTTCAGGAGACACAAGCTGGGGGAACCAGCTTCCTATTCTTTTCCATAGGGACTTCTGTGGGATTCAGGGAATTACAAGCGACCTTTGCTGTCTGACTGCGGGTAACAGCACACACACCACCCCCTGCTGGAGATTGTTCCCTATAATCACATATAGGGCAAGGTTGTTTGCCACTGTCACTGCCACTTTTTGCACCCTCTCTTCTGTCTCACCCTAATCCAGAACACTAGCTAGTGGCAGGGTTTTCTCCTCCCCAGTGAATCCCCTCACAGTTACAAACTGATTAGGTATAAGTTATTCAGGTCCAACCAAACCCACGTTTACTAGGGTAAGAGACGCCCCAGTGTCCCTTAACCCGTGGGTCTGCACCCCATTTGCGGTAACCGGGTGTATGTGCTCCCTCATGTTCACAGGCATACTCTCAGGGATACACAGTGCAACCACCTGCTTTCAAGAAACACTTTGTCCACTCTGTGACTTTTAGGACACTGTCTAATAAGATGCCCTAGCTGCTTACAAAACCAGCATTCGTCACTTTTTTTATCCAAGACATCCCTTTTTGGTAACTTGGGGCTTCACCCTTTCTGCAAAGGCAGTGAGGGTTTTAGCTGCCCTGAAGGCACGCTTTTCCCTTTTGCCCCTGCAGCACCTGCTTCCCCACTTCTTTCAGAGCAGGCCTGCTCCTGGCATAGCGATCCGAGAGCTCAGCAGCTTGCTGTGCTGTTTGAGGATCCTGGTCCTCTAGCCAGGTTTTCAGCTCCACTGGGCATGCCCAAAAGAACTGTTCCAGTAACACAATTTCCTCAGGTTTCTCCACAGAATTGCTTCCACCCCCTTCCACCAGTGTTTCAAAAACTGACATTGCTTTGTGGAGAGTTCCTCAAAGCAAATTTCTGGGCTCTTTCGGAGCTTTCGGAATTTAACTATGTATGCCTTAGGAGTTAGTTCATACATAGAAACATAGAAGTTGACGACAGATAAGGACCGCAAGGCCCATCCAGTCTGCCCATTACTTTTTCTACCCTATGAATGTGCCATTGGCCTTTGCTCTGTCAATGGCCTATCTGTTCATACTCATTTGTATTGCTCCCTTATGCCTATCCCATGCCTGTTTGAAGCCCTGCACTGTATTCATATCCACCACTTCCTGAGGTAGGCCATTCCATGCATCCACCACCCCTTCTGTGAAAACGAACTTCTTCACATTACCCCTTAACCGGCCTCCCTCTAATCTCATGCTGTGTCCTCTTGTCCTACTCACTTTCTTATATTGCAGTGTCAGTGGCTCAGTAGGTAGCACACTCGCCTCTGAGGCCGGGAGACCAGAAGGCTGTGGGTTCAGTTCCCACATCTGGCACTTGGGTTAATATCCCGGTACTGACACTGTAGTGCAGCGTGAGAGGGGTGCTGCACTTCTGAGGTGCCATCTTTCGGATGAGACGTTAAACCGAGGTCCCATCTGCCTGGATTGGTGGTAGTTCAGGTGGATGTTAAAGATCCCATGGCACTTACCGAAAAGAGTAGGGGAATTTCCCCAGTGTCCTTGCCAAATTTCCCTCATTCACTAAAAATACCACCAACAGCTTAATCTGGTTCAAGGTCAGTTGGCATTCATCTGTATCCCCGTCCCCCGGGTCGTGCCTGAAAATAGGCAGGATTTGTCTAGTGCACCTACCCGGTTAACAAAAACTAAATAAATATTGAAACATGTTAGACTCTTTCATCTTTCATACTTTTTCAAGTAAAGCAGTTTTAAGTTTTTCATAGTCTTTACTGTTCTCATTGTCTATTTGGCCTAGCACCTCACGCCCCTTGCCAGTAAGCTGCGGGGATAGCTGAAAGCTCCAGGCCTCCTTGGGTGTCTTGGCCTGGATACAGACCTTTTCAAACAAATTCAAAAATGCATCCATATCCTCCCCCCTTTACATTCTGCTGTTAATTTGGAATTTAATTTATACCCCAGCCCTGGAGTTTTAGGTTCACCCCTGCCACTTACCTTCGCTGGTGCTGGCAGTTGAAGCTTCTGTCTCTCTAGTTCGAACTCTCTTTGATGCTGTTTGTCCTCCATCTCGGCCTCTCTTTAGCGCTGTTTGTCCTCCATCTCCATTTCGAGTCTTTTCTGCTGGAGTTCCTCAGTAAATACTGAGCAGAATTATCTATTTAGGATAGATGCTTACTTTTCTTTGGTCCTCTTCACACTCCCCCTTGTCCCCTTTAATCTTAGCAATACCACCTCTGGACTTTCTCTTTTCACTAATGCATCTATAGAAAGTCTTGTCCCCTTCTTTTACTGTTCATGCTAGTGTTTCCTCGGTTTGGGCCTTTGCCTGCCTTACTGCCTTCCCTGCTTCCCTTAGGGCAGTTTGGTATGCCTCCCTTTCTTCATCCTGCTGCGTTCCCTTATATTTCCTGAAGGCCAGCCTTTTGGCTCTGACCTTTTCTGCTACTGTTTTTGAGAACCAAAGTGGTTTCCTCCTCCTTTTGTTCTTGCTTTTCTGTCTGACACAATAGAATGTTGCTTCAAGTATTGCATCCTTAATGCTTGTCCACTTTGCCTGTACCCCCTCACCTGTATTTCTTCTTGCCAGGGCTAGCTTAACTCTGTGGGCCATCTTATCAAAGTCAGCTCCTTTGAAGTCCCATATTTTTGCCTTGGAATGGGATGATTTAGTTCTAGTGGCCAAATTGAACCATACCATGTGATGGTCACTGGCCCCCAGGTGGCCTTCTACCTGGAGATCTGTGATCCTTTCCCCGTTAGTCAGTACTAGATTTAGGATAGCACTGTCTCTTGTGGGTTGTTGTACCAGTTGTTTGAGGCCTTCCCCCTGCAGGGAATCCACTATATGTCTAGTTCTGGCAGATGTTCCTGCTGGTTTTGACCAATCTGTATCTGGCATGTTGAGGTCTCCCATTATCAGAACTTCCCCTTTAGATGTCATGTTTTGTATATCTTCTAACAGTAATGTGTCTGCATCCTCCCCATGGTCTGGAGGCCTGTAGACAACCCCTGTTTGTATGGCTGTCCCATTTCCTGTTTCCAGGGTGACCCACAGTTCTTCTGGCTCCTTATGTGTTTTCTGAATTTCTGTAGCTTTGATATTTTCATTAACATAAAGGGCCACTCCACCTCCCCTTTTTGCACCTCAGTCTCTTCCGAACAGTACATAGCCAGGTACTGAAGTCTCCCAAGTGTGGTTACTGGTGAACCATGTCTCGCTCATGGCTTTTATGTCCAGTTTAGCCTCTGTCATTGTTGCCTGCAGGTCCAGGATTTTGTTTCGGAGACTACGAACATTTGTGTACATGATTTTCCATTGGCCAGATTTTGGTGTGTTTGTTGTTGGGCGAGGTGCGGCGTTTCCCCTGTGCGTCATATGGGAAGCTGGACCTTTTTCCTTACCTTGGGATGCAAATTAACTACAAACATGTTGAACTCCTGTTTGATCACTAGCTGAGGGGGGAGGGGTGTTCTTCCCATTCGACGTATCGGGTGCAACTCCCCTCTCCCCATTTGCTAGTTTAAATATTCTGCAAAGACGTTAAAGTTTTGCCCCAATGCACTGACTTCCTCCTTGGTCAGATGCAGTCCATCAAATTTAAAGCACTTCTGCTTCCAAAACTGTTGCCAGTTCCCTACAAATGTGTGTCCTTTTTCCTGGCACCAGCCCTTGAGCCACATGTTTAGCTCCCCTATTTCCCTTTCTCTGACCTTCTGTCCATCTGCCCCCCCCCCCAGACTGGCAGGATCTCAGAGAAGGGGATGCAAGACGAAATGGATGACAGTTTGTCACCCAGCCTGGTCACTTATTAAAATGTAAAGACTGTGGCAGTTGGTAGGGAATTTAACAATAGCTTCCTAGCCTGGGCATCTGCAGAACCCTGCTATAAAGCTATTTTGTCTTATAGGTAGGCTTGGCAGTTTTCGTTTTTAATTTTTTGAACAAATAAAAATTGACGTTTATTATAACAAATTAATTTTGATTTATTTCGATGTTTATTAAACCAATCAATGAAATTGCATTAAAATCTTCATTTAATTAGACAAATATTGATGTAAAATCACATTTCAGCTTCAGCTTTAAAATGAGAAGGACACAGACCAAGACACACACAGAACAAAGCGATCGGATGCAACAAGGAACTTGTACCTGAAGACATTATACATAAATTCATATGCATGCATCAATATTAATTCACTGAAATTAATGTCCAATCTGTGCAATATTAGAATGGCATATGTCCATCTCTGTGCAGTTCAACATTACCCCCCTCTTTTTTTGTCACGTTACTTGTTATTCTCATGGGCTTATGTGTGTGCAATTCAGCCTTAACCCCCATCACCTTTTTTAATATCACAATACTCTGTATCAGTGAATGCTGCAAAACTTTCAGTTATGTCCTTATTGTGATACAATATGCTAAGTTGCCCAAGTCTCTCCTCCAATAGCTGCATTCTACGTTTATCTTGGACCTTTCTGAACAAACTAAATGACCACTCAACCGCAGTCCGGGGCATGAGGAGTGACTCATGACCGGCTACCGAGATGTCCCTCCCCCCATTCGGGGACACCCTGTCACCACAGGCTTTTGCCCAAGGAGGCTGCCACCATAATCTTAAAGTGGTGCGCATCGGCCAGACGGCCTCCGCATTGCAACACTGGACAATACTGAAAGGTTTTGCGTCTCACTCTTCCAATATTCAATAGGGGTGATAGTGCTGTCAGCGGGAATATCGACTTTCATGTATTGATAAAAGTCCCTCTCAAATTCATCTGCTTTACAACAGAGAGTGTTTATGATGCTTTCATAGTGGCAGACATCTTTTGAAAGTGGTGCCTTAATAAATGGGTCAAACAGTCTGCAGTTGTCAAAGTGAGCCTGCACCATAAAGCTCATCTGGTACATTGTGGGTCAGCATTGCGGGCAGCTTATTCTGAACATTCTTCTCAAAGGCATTCATTGCCGCAGACAGGGACTACCTTTTTGAGCCCATTGATTATAAATCTACCTCCTTTAATGATGTTTTAGCATTGCTTGCACAGTCAAATCACAGTTAAGGAGCCGTCAGTTTTGTGGATGAGTGGTGTTTTTGACTCCATTTGTACATGCATTGCATGAATTTTACTAAAGAAACTGCAGACAAATGTTAGCTTGCAGTACAGTTCTCTTTGACCAGAATTGTCAGCAACAAGCCGTCGTAATTTTGCTGCTTTTTATGTTTGCTTGCACGCATGTGCAAGAAACATAGTGCCATCATCGGAGATTTCGGAGGTGTGTCACTTCCTCCTCCAATTCAGGCAGTGTGCTGGCAGGCGCGGCCCCTGTAAGCCAATGCATTTTGGAGCTGTCTGTGACACGCTCCAAAATGCAGTGGCATACAGTTGAAAGGGGGAGCTACGCTTGAGTGAGCAGCGATAAGAAGCTGCTCATGCGCAGCTCCCTCCCCAGCTGCAGGCGTGCGCGCCCCCGCACGCAGTGTATAGCCGACGGGGTGCCCAATCCCGTCGGCTGAGCTGCATCGTCTCCTCCCCACCCCAGTAGTTGGTGCCGCTGGGCCCCATCCAGCGTGGCAATCAATCATTGCCGGCCAGGGGTGCCCAATCCCGATCAATGGCGCCCCCCAAAGTCAGCAGCATGCCCACGCTGAGAGGCCCACCCCAGCGGCAATCCCACAAGGTTTTCCTTTTGCGGTAGAGGTGCCCAATCCCCCGTCGGCTAACCCCCCAAAGTCCTTGTGCCATGCTGGGAGCCACCCCAGCGTGGCAAATGATCCCATGGCGTCTTTTATTTTTTTTACCTGTAAGACAAAAGCGGTCCAGCGGTCGTCTCCGCCCCCTCCCACAACCTGCCCCCACCCACTGCACTTAGCCTTCCCACCCCCACCCATACTTACCTCCGGACTCCGGCGCGGCGATCTTGGTGGACGGGAACCGTCTGCACTCTTCAAAGCCGACCCGCGAACTGAGAAATGCCGGTAAGCTGTATAATGGGCTAGATAGGGGTTTCAACTATTGCATATCTCAGCCATTTTGGGAATTTTACCAAATTTTCAACATGGGGTTTTTGGACCCTTCTCATGAATGATGTCACTGTCATGGCGTTCTTGGGGCCCGAAAAGATGATTTGGCGGTGACTGCGAAATCACCCGCCGGCCCCAAATACTGCCATGACAGTGACATCATTCTTGAGAGGGGGCTAAAACCCCATGTTGAAAATTTGGTGCCAAAATTCCAAAAATGACTGTTTTATGAGCGTCGTTGCGCAGTTCCTCATGCGCTCATAGGTTTCTTAATTTTCAATATTTCCACTCCAGATTTTCAACATTGCCATTTTTCCACACCTTCTTATGAGTAGTACAGCTGTCATTTTTCACATCTCACCCAAAATGTGTTTCCGCCCATGTAGCGCACAATGGCGCAGTCGTTGTGCGAACTCAGTGTATGGGACACATTAAGAAAATCACAGTGTCACTGTTCATGAGCAGAGATCTTAAAATGGCAATGTTGAAAATTTGGTGAAAGAATTCCTAAAAATTACTGTTTTACGAGTGTGCGTTGCACAGTTCCCACGCACGCTCGTAGGTTTGCGAATTTTCAATATTTCCACTCCAGATTTTCAACATTGCCATTATTCCACACCTCCTTATGAGCAGTACAGCTGTCATTTTTCACATCCTGCCCAAAATGTGTTTCCGCCCACGTAGCGCACAATGGCGCAGTCGGTGTGCAAACTCAATGTATGGGACACATTAACAAAACCACAGTGACACTGTTCATGAGCAGAGGCCTTAAAATGGCTATGTTGAAAATTTGGTGAAAAATTCCTGAAAATGACTTTTTCTGAGGCGTGCGTTGCACAGTTCACCATATTGCATAGGTTTGCAAATTTAATATTTTCACTCTAGATTTTCAACATGTCCATTTTATTAAACTTCCTTATGAACAGTACAGCTGCAATTTTCATATGTCACCCAAAATGTGTTATCGCACATATAGCGCACAATGGTGCTGTTGGTGTCTGAACAATGTTTAGGACAGATTAAGAAAATCACAGTTACACTGTTCATGAGCAGAGGTCTTAAAATGGCTATGTTGAAAATTTGGTGACAAAAGTCCATAAAATGACTGTGTTACGAGTGAGCATTGTGCAGTTTCCACGCATCCTCGTTAGTTCATGACTTTAATATTTTCAGTCCAGATTTTCACTAGTGGCATTTTTCCACACTTCCTTATGAACAGTACAGCTGCCATTTTTCACAACATGGCCGAAGTCTGTTTTCACACTTTCAGTGCAGAGATGCGTGGTCGCTGTGGGAAATCATTGTTCGGCACAGATAAAGAAAATCACAGTGACACTGTTCATGATCGGAGGCACCAGAATGCCTGAGTTGACAATCTGCTATAAAAATCCCCAACCTAATTATATTATGGGTGTGCGTTGTACAGTTTGGCATGTGACTTCACCATTTTTTTAAATATTTTTACTACACATTTGCAACATAGCCATTTTTACACCTCCCCATGAAAGAGTACAGCTGTCATTTTTTACATCCTGTTCGGAATATTTTTGCACCTGTGGTGCTAAATGCCGTAGTCACTGTGCATAAGCAGCTTTCGGCTACCAAACTGATATTCCCCCTGTTCATGAGGTGGGGTCACAAAACAAACATGTTGAAAATTTGGAGTGAAAATACCAACGAATGCCTGAGGTATTAGGCTTTTCAACTAAATAGCCCAACCCTCTAGAGAATGACAGGAATCAGGGGTGTGACTTGGGATTCTTGCCTGTGATGCTCATACCATTCCACACCCTGCAGTCACTGAGAGGCATCGAGGTATGCCTTGGACTCTTGACCCCAAACTTCACCCCATTCTCCTATATCGCACCCATCTCACCGTATTCCCTAATGAAATGGGGTGTGCATAAGGGCCAAAGACCCCAAGGAACACGTGACACTTGTCAGTCTCTGCAGAGTGGGGTGTGGTGAAATGGCATGGCCGTTATGCCTGACGACCCAAACGCACACCCCAATGCCTGTCACTCTCTGCAGGGTGGTGGTGGGGTTGGCTTCAGTTCAATACTTCACTGCCATTCCTATTACGCAGCTCTGTAACTTCTACACTACCACTGCCAATGCCAGCAAGCAAACTTTCGGCATTGACAAATGCTTGTTTGGACTGGGGCTCAACATCCTCATTAATTAAAAAGTCACACACTATCCCAGTGGGCATGAAAGAACTGTGCGGCATCTAGCCAAGAAAACCACCAACATGGGGCAACTCTGGGGGGGAATTTTCACGCTGGCTGATGGTACACCATTGTTAGCACGCACTTTGAAAAAAGGCTCACCTTTGTTGGCACTTTTAAATAGCGCTGGAAAGTGAACAATTTCATTCATATGAGAAAACTCGTAGCTTTTAATAGCGTGGTCAGTAGCAGTGTGCACTAGATGTGCTTTGCACGGTATGTGTAGCAAATGGGGGTAAATGTCTTTCAGATCCTTAATCAATCTCTGCATATACATGGCCAAGTCAGTGTTAATAGAAATACAGTCTGCCCATGACAACAAATAGTCTCTCATCATGTCATGAAGTAGATTCGAGACTACTCCTGCACTGCACTGCAAAACAACACTAGATTTCAACAACAGTTAATGGTTCTGCTTTTAATTGAGTAAAAAACACCAAGAACGTTAATAGCTGGAAGCTCTGCCAACTCAGGGGTCTGATCAACTACAAGGGAGAATTGCTTACCAGATAGCAGCTCATTCAATAAAGATTTGTGGTACTCAAATACTTCTGGAAGATATTTATCTTCCAGCTGGCTTCTCTTAGGGCATGTTCGAGCTGCTGGTGCATATTTCTACGTACAGACATTAGGTAACTGGAGCCACTGGCAGCGTTCATTGGAATCGCCTTGTAACATAAAGCCCGCACCAGATCATGTGGAAAGTCAACTGCCTCTTCTTTTTTCTGCCGCATACGCCTCATGAAAGATTCCGTGGATGGGTGAGAAGTCTTTTCCGCACTCAGCTTCAGCTTCAAGTGGGCCTTGCTACTGAGATGCGATTTGCTTGACCCGCGACTTCTGTTTACAAATTTTGCATCTCAAAATATCAATCATTTTCCCCGTTCCGTTCTTTTTTTACAGTTTTTAATTCAAGTTCAGGGAGCTCAAAGCACTACTCATCAGCTGTAGCACCCATGTTGAGCACATATTATTGAGCGCTACACTTCCGAGCGACTCAATAATACTGCTCTCACTCTGAGTGAGTGGTGAAATAGGTCGCTATATCCTGTATAGTGAGTGTAGCAAGGAGCTATACTCACTAGTACAGGATATAGGATCCTGTGTGGCCAGTTGCAGCCCAGCTACCCACATAGCGTAGTGGTGTGCACTACCACTTGCAATGCTGGGCGACCCAGGTTCGGGTCTGGCTGCAAGGAGAATTTTTTTTTTTTCGTTTTAATTTTATAATCTGCCTCTCGGTTCGCACACCCTTTGGAGTTGATTATTTAATTGGGGGGGGGGGGAATGTTTAGTGTCTGCAGATTTAAATTACGATTTAAAGTGACCATCACTATTTGCGATGGTACAATATCGGGTGCTCTTTTGACCACGGGCTCTTTTGTGGTCACTGTATGTGATAGGCAGTCTTTCAGACTTGCCTTTATCACACAAATCCCTCATCAGCACACTTTCTTTTGCTACCCATCATACCACAGTCAGGATTCGGCAGTTACTACACTAAGGTGAGTAGCCACACTAAATGCAGGGAATGACAGTGAATCGATTAAGAGCTGTGAAGCGCACACAGGAAAGCGCACAGGTATCCAGCACCCATAAATTAAGTCTGAATAGTTGCGAATAGACTAATTGTCAACAAAGCATTGATCTCAATGAATACTGACGGCATGCTGATAAAGTGCTGATAGAATACTGTTGTGGGTGTGAGAATATTTTTAGCGAAGTTAATCGAGGGCTACTTCTTTCCATCTAAATTATGAAAGCTCAAAAAATGGATTGAATTAGACAGAAGTCGATATTTATCAAAAACCGCCAAGCCTACTTATAGGGCACAGTCCCCATTCCACCTGAACAAACTGAAACACGTGCCAAGCATTGGAAAGTGGCCACAGCCATGTGTTTATTAACCAATCGTGAATACAGGAAAAATATCGTCTTGGTGTAAACACCAGTCTTTTCTTCTGAAGGAAGAGTCCCGAACATTGCAAGCCCATCGAGGACATGGCCTCTGGGGCATGAGGGTGGCTCACGACCAACTACTGAGAAGCCCCGCTCGGGCGCCCTGTCACCACAGGCTGTTGCCCAAGGAGGCTGCCATCCAGCTGCCACCGTAATCTTAAAGTGGTGAGCCCTGGCTGGATGGTCCAGCACTCCCGTCAGCCTCCGGGTGATCTGTTCTACACAAGACCAAGATCTGCCATTACCCCCCATGCATCAACCAACCAATACACAACACATCCAGCATTCTACCCAGGACCACCATGGCTTACATTCATGACTGTGACACCCTAACCATCCTAAATTAACTAACCTGCTCTCGCTGGAGAAGGTGAAAAACCCAGAAAACCCTGTGGGGAAAAAAATGAGAAAATTCCTTCTCCACCCCTAGTGTGGTCATGATCAGTGAGCCCCTACTTGCCTATGTCCCCCTGCTTTTACAAGAGTGAGTCAGGGTTGGGCTTTGTCTGAGAGGGGAGGAAAAGAGGGCAAACCTTTCTAGCACCCTCCTTATGTATGTAGGTGCTCTTCCCCTTCGGCTTCCACCTTCCCCTCCCCTTGGAACACCTCTCTCTACCTGTGGCTGCCCCAGTGCACCGACCTCCCACATCCTGCCTACCTCCCCCCACCCCAAACCCTCCACCCAGGTGACATCGTGGGGGGTACAAAAGGCTGCCCCCTGCTAGGCATTGGGGCTCTGTTATTGTCTTATAGGGCACAGTTTCCCCCCCCTCCATTCCATCTGAACAAACAAATGCACACCAAACATTGGAGAGAAATGTCCACAGCCATGTGTTTATTAACCAACTGTGAATACAGGAAGAACGTGTGTTGTCAGGTGATCTTGGTTGGCCTATATTATTGTCAAACACCAGTCTTCCCTTCTGAAGGAAGCTATAGACGTTGCAAACCCATGCGAGGTACACAGCCTCCTGGGCATGAGGAGTGGCTCATGACCAGCTACCGAGACGTGTCCCCCCATTCAGGGATGCCCTGTCGCTGCAGGCTCTTGCCCAAGGAAGCTGCCTCCGTAATCCTAAAGTGGTGAGCCCCAGCTGGATGGCCCAGCACTTACATCAGCCTCCGGGTGATCTGTTCTGCACAAGATCAAGATCCCCCATTATCCCCCCTGCATCAACCAACCAATACCACCTAGCTGCCACAGGGTGAGCTCTCTACAGCTCCCTCCCACCACAAGCATATTCTAGTATTCTCTCCAGTGCTCCGCATAGGTTCTCTAGATCTGTATCAAGACCTGCAATTGACAAGTGTACACCATTTCTTGTGTAAAGCTCTGTATTCTTTGCTCTAATATTTGTCATGTGTAATTGAAATCCCCCATATGTTTCCCATAAAAGCCTTCATGGCGGTATTATGCTGGCATCTCACTTTTTCCAGGGCTTTGGGGTTGCACGCCTGGCACCAGTTGTGTCTTTGGATTACATCAGACCATATTAGTTGAAACTCAGGCCACATGCCCTTCAGATATATCAAGTCCTCTTTTGTTTGAGTAAATTAATGGATGATAGAGTTCCTGTATCATTACTCCCCAAGTGAATAATCAGCAACTGTGGAGGGCCCCTCCATTGAGCTTCCTCTGTAACCACTGGAAGAAAACTGTGCCAACACATGCCCCTGCGGCCCAACCAGAGCACTTCGCAGGTTCATGGATTCAGGTTCAGATTTTGTCCCCAATGGCTCTTCCCTGCATGTATGACTGCCCAGTGCACATAGAAGTGCCTACATACCCAAATCGGCTTCCTATGACAACTATGACCTGTGCTCTTCACCTCTGACCCCAACCCCAACACACTCCAGGACACCCTCCAACAAGCTTTTGATAGAGCTGAGCATTGGTTCACATCACGAAGGCTAGTCCTGAACCTAAAAAGACCAAAGCTATGCTCTTCTTGCATCACCAAGTCAAAGCCAGTGGTGCCCCTCTCGTGATACTGCCTAGCACACTAAACCCCATTGAGCAGGTTTCCTCCTACAAGTATCTGGGCATTACCTTTGATTCAGCACTCTCCTTCCATTCCCATATCAGTGCCCTTTCTGCTGCCACCAGTGTCAGGATTGGACTGTTATACCCCCATAGGGACTGCCTATCACAAGAGGCCCTTAGATTGGCAATCACCTCCTCTGTCCTGTCGCTAATCGACTATGGGCTGCCCATCTATGCTGCAGCTGACAACACTGTGCTTGCAAGAATCCAGTTCTCTATAAACAAGGCCTGCAGGCTAATGCTGGGAGCCCCTAGGTGCACCCATACATGCCTGCTGTACTCCACCACCAACTTGCTCAACCTTGAAGAAAGGCTGTGCTTCCAAACCTGCCTTCTTGTAAAAAAGACCCTGCTAGGGCTCTCCTCCCCCAGGGTCATTACCTCTCTGCAGCATGCCTCCCCCTCAGTCTCCACCCACAGCACTGTCAAAATCTCTGTTTTTGTCCCCAGGGTAAGGACCTCTGTGGCCCAGAGATCCTTTTGCTATCGGGCTCCCTCCTGGTTCAGTTCCCTCCCAGCCAACATAGCTGACTCCACTAAGCTTGGTCCTTTCAAGGTCTCCCTCAGAAGCCATCTGACAAGCACTCGCTGTTACAACTGCACATATAATCCCCCACCTGCCCCTTACCCTCACCCCTAGGCTCGGTCTGCTCTGTCTACTTTTGCTGTATATACCTGGGGTCTCAGGCAACATCTGCTGACTAATGTAATAAAATATCTCTGGTTGCTACCTGACGTGGTACTCGTGTACCTATATTATGACTACTGTGATCTACCTATTACCAAGCGTGTACCACCTGTGAATGCCTGTAACACTGGTTGCTTTTTTAATCTAAGCGTTATGTACTGTACTGTTTTTGTTTGCTGTGATATATTGCTCTCTTGACGAGGTGCCTTTGTAAATGAGTCTTTGACTCAAACGTCTGTAAACCAATGATCTAAGAAATAAATAAATAAAATGAGACAAAAAAAGAAGTTAAAGCATATGTGGTCTTATAAAACTTTTAATGGCCAGCGAACACCATCTCCTCAAGGCCCAAATTTGTTTGTTTGTGAATCCCGACACCTGAGCATGAGATGCGGCCCCAATCCTGAATGAGTGAGTGTTGTACCCTCTCGCATCTATCCCCAGTCTTTCCAGGCTCTTGTTCAGCACCTGCCTGAACTGAAAGACCGTAACTGCTGACCCATTGTTGTGGTAAAAAAATGCTACCCCATGCTCCATTCGATGCGACACGTAGTCAGATACCATCTCCCATTTATCTCATTGCACCCCAGGTGGTGGCCTGAGGCAGCGCCAGCAACCCCGGGCCATGTTATCTGTCTTGCTTTTCCTTAGCCAGATAAACACACCAGCATCTGACAGCGTGACATCTTCCTCTGTCAGCATCACTGGTAAGTCTGCTGACTTGCCTGGCTGCACTATCTCGGAAACCCTAAAGGCGCCCCAAAAAGCAACTACATAAGCCAACCAGAACAGGTGGGTTTCGGCTTCCATGGAGCACACCTTGCCTAGCACACCCCAGACCTGGCCGAAAAGCTCTAGGCTGAGAGGGCGCCTGCTGTCCAGCCTCTTCAGAGTCCCCCAGACCCATCCCTCAAGTAATTTGCGCAAGTGGAAGGCACCGGTGTGATCCATATAGCCCATCACTTTAGAGAACCAGGCAGTCCCTGCCAGCTGTTGCCCGATTACTGCTCATGGGCACCCGTCCCGTCGCTTATGGAGGACATACGTTCACAAGTGCCCTACTGGGATAGGCCAGGTTTTATCCCACCCCTGCTCTTGATGTGTGCTCAGAAAGTTATCTACTCCCCTATGAGAAGCCACCCGGGTGCTCAGTGCCAAGGATCCTCTAATCAATTCCCAAGCTTCGGGGTTACAAGTCCTGCAGGTACAGTGGAACTTCCATGGGGGCTCTCTTCGCTGTTGGTGCCAGCTAACGAAACCTCTGCCACTGCGAATGAGAAAGAGCATCAGCAGTTCCATTGTCCACGCCGGGCACATGCTGTGCCCTGAAGCTAATGTTCAACAGTAGACATCTCAGTATGAAAACCCTCATGAGTTCCCCCAGGGATCCTTTTCCCCCCAATTGTTTATTAATGGTATGCACCAATCCCATATATTCTGACTGGAATAGGATAGCCCTATCCCTAAACTGTTTACTCCAGATCACCAAGGCCGCCACTATCAGGAAAAATTCCAGTAGTGTCACCTGTCTCAGCAGACCTCCCGCATGCCATGAGTCAGGCTAATGACTTGTGCACCACTGCCCTTGGAAATAAGCCCTGAACCCCAGACCACCCGATGCATCAGCGAAGAGCTTGGGCTCCTAGCTGGTCGATGGGGTCTACCAGAATGCCTTGCCGTTGAAACAACTGAGGAAGGCCCACCAAACCCCCAGATCCTCCCCCATAGATTCTGTACCGAATCCTATGATAGGGTTTGGAGCAGCCTTCGCCCCTCTGGGCTAACTGTCGTATAAACGTCCTGCCCATTGGCATAATCTTGCATGCAAAATTCAGGTGGCCCACCAGTTGTTGCAGCTCCCAAAGTGTTGCCCTTTTTGCCACCGCCACTTTTCTCAAAAGTTTCCTTACTGCCTCTAATTTCTGGTGGGGAAGCCTACATTCCATGGCTACCATATCAGTCTCTACGCCAGGAAGGAGAGGGTGGTAGTGGGGCCTTCCTTTTTTCGTGGGCCAACGGCACCCTCAGTTCCGAACACACCTCTTGGAAAGCGGCCATGGGCTGAGCACAATTGTTAGTGCCAGCCTTACCCATGAACAAAAAAGTAATCCAAATAATGGATAATCTCTTCTCTACCCACTTGTTGCCCAGTGGCCCACTGTAGTGCTGTGCTGAATTGTTCGAACACCACACACGCCACTGTGCAGCCCATTGGCATGCAGTTGTCCCTGAAATATTGCCCCTCAAACTTCATTCCCAGCAGATCTCTGCCATCTGGATGTACCGGTAGGAGTCTGAAGGCTGATCCAATATCTGCTTTTCCCAGCAGGGTCCCTTGCCCCGCAGCCCTAATCAACTTGACTGCATCAGCAGAACACGCATACGACACTGCCGTGTGCACTGGGTCCGTGAAGTGGTTCACTGATTCCCCCTCTGGGTAGGATAGATGGTTAATCATCCTGGGGTTTTTCTTTGGTACCAGCCCAATTGGTGACACCCTGAATGTCTTGCTAGGTGGCGCTTTGAATGGACCACTCACCCTACCTGCTGCCATTTGTTTTACCAGTTTTGCCCGGACTACCGCTGGTCTCTCCCCGGCTGATTTCAGGTTCTCCATCTCCAACGTTTGGCAGGGACCCTCATAAGGGATCCGGAATCCTGCTCCGAGTCCCTCTACCAGGTAACGTGCGGCCTCCGCATCCTGGTAGTGTCTTAATCTGTCTTTAAGACATTCCACCCTTATGGGTGTTGGGACCTTTGTGCCACCCTCTTTTATATGGGCAAAAGGAACCAGATCTGGAGCCCCACTTGCACTGAGTGAAGGGGTGTGGCTTGCCACATGCCAAGCACTCATGCTTATACTTACACCGCTCGACCTTGCATGTGCCTTGGTTGTAGTAGTAACAACAATGCCCTCCCCCTTTTTCACCATCCTCTGATAACCCTTTTTTGGGAGAACGTGGTTTTCTGACTGGGAACCCTCTGTCAGTATGTTGAACCCCTCCTCCCATGTCTGTTGTCCAAAGCAGGGGTAAATCCAACATGCCCCATGATCTACTAGTATCATATTGCATGCGTCTCTAAAACTCCTTGTCATATTCTAACCACACACGCCACCCCCCCAGGCTTTGCTGCCCACATGGCCTTAACCCGGCGCAGGTATACCCATTGGCCCTCTATCTTGGCCGGATTGCCTTGCGCCAGCAAGCCTGTGTAAATTGAGAACCCAGCTAACCATTTCTCCCAGATTCTTTTGATTGGCACTTTCCATTTTCTTTCAACACCATCATCTTTATCTTTGTCTTTTTTATCTTTATCTTCCTTGGGCTTGCTAGGTCTATTCAGTAATATAAAAACAACTACAGATTCCCCTTTTATAATCTGTTGCCTTGTCTTCTCTGGCAAGTGAGAACCTATTGGCTCCCCAGGCTCAAAAAACCTTGTGTTGCCTGTTCTGCTGGCCGTGACTACTAGTGGCCTGCTCTGCGCCCAGTCCCACTGATCCACATGGACCCATCCAGCTTCTGTTCCAGCCCAGCCTGGCTCAGTGACAGCCCTGCTACTGATCCCACCTGAACCGGTTCTGCCCTTGCTGTTGCCACCTCTGAGGGTGCCTGCCTTTGAGCGGGTGAGGTTCCCTGGGGACCAGCCTTGGGCCTCTTCTCCTGAACCCCTCCAACTAACCTTGGGTCTGGAATGCCCTCCTTCTCAAGGTGCTGGACACTCCCTGCCACCTTGTGAGATTTCCTGCCTCAGCACACCAGGGGCCCGCTGAGGCCCCTCTAGCGACTGCCTAAGCAGTTCCCCTAATTCCTCTGCTGACATCCTCTCCATATCAGGCTTACCTGCTGGTTGTTGTGGTTTGGCTTTCTTGGGTGGCTGGACTTGCTCAGGTTCTGGCAGTGGGGTTACCGCTTCTTCCTCTGGACCTGGTTGCTGCCCGTTCGATGGCCCCTGGTCCTCTGATGGCTGCTGCTGGTCCTTGCCATCTCTGAGCTGAAACAAGGCATCCCACCATGCCTTGCCATTGCTCCTCACCAGGTCTGCCAGTTGGTGCTCTAAGGTGCTTTCCCCTATTTTTCCTTGCACCGTCCATCCTGGCTCGAAGCTGAAAAACAGGCCATGAAATACACACAGCAACTTGACCCACTCTGTCTGTAGTGCCACCTCTGTTGCACCTGATTCTGTGTCTTCTGCTGTGGTAGAGCTGTTCCCAGAAGAGGTCCCTCTTCATCATAGAGGGGAGGAAAAGAGGGCAAACCCCTCTAGTACCCACCTTATGTAGGTAGATGCTCCTCCCCTTCAGCTTCCACCTTCCCCTCCTCTGGGAACACCCCTCTCTACCTGTGGCCGCCTCTAGTAGGCCGGCCTCCTACATCCTGCCTACCTCTCACCCATGCCCAGGTGACATCGTGGGGGGGCATGCCCACAGACAAAAGGCCCTCCCTGCTAGGCATTGGGGGGCTTGTTATTCTCTTTGAAATTCAAAGTGTTATAAAGGAAGGAGATGGCCCTTCCATCTCCTGTCATTTATGGCATCTTCTCCTTTGATCAGCTACCAGAAAATTCCAATCCCTGTTGAAATTTAAGTCCTGTTTACCTCTAAGCAAGTCTTTGTCCTAGGCAAGGGAAAATGTCAGACACTGAAATACACGTCAACTCTTCCCAAGTACCCTTGCAGAAAAATGGACATCTTTTCTGACAAACCTGATGTCCTGGCCTTTTGGACATTAAACATAAAGCACACCCTGTCCTGTCTTATTGCTTACTAAAAATCTGTTTCATTGAGGGTACATATGATACTGTATTTATATTATGGTTGTATTATGATGGTGCTAGTACATGTTTCTGATGACAAGCAGCACAGCACCACACCAAGATACTTAATTTTTTTTTCAGGGGCCCTATTACAAGGGAGCAAGAACTTTTAAAAAAATACAGTTACCTAAGAACTAACGTAACAGTAACAGTAGATCTTCAAGAGAAGCTCTTGCAGCAAGTAACACATATAGGACTGACACCAGCCGGCGGCAGGACCCCACAGCAAACTTTTTCCAGCAGTACCCAGCAGGGACCGCCCCTCCCAACGTCGGCCCTGCCCCCAATGTAACATGTGGTATATAAGAGGCGGCAGTCCCCAGCATGCTCCAGTTCATGTAACCCCGGCAGGCAAAACAGCCGAGATCCAAATGGGTAAACAGCAAAAGGCAATTTCTAATCCAGCAGCTAGACAGAAAATGCTAGGCGCATGCAGAGCGAGACCCTCAAGGGGAAGGAGGGAGGAAGGGAAGCATACCTGCTGCAAGAGCTTCTCTTGAAGCTCTACTGTTGTGGTAAGTTCTTATGTAACTGTATTATCTTACTTTGAGAGGAAGCTCTTTCAACAAGTAACACATATAGGACTGAGTCCCAAGCATTATAAACTGAAGACAACTGCCTGGGGAGGTAGGAGAGGAACAGAGGAAGGAAAAGAGGTACATCCTCAGGAGATCAGACCCTGCAGAACTGCTACACTGAAGCCAGTTCTGCGACTAAAGGCGATGTCTAGATTGTAGTGCTTGATGAAAGTGTGGACCGAGTGCCATGTGGCTGCCGCACATATATCCAAGGCTGAGACCCTCTTGAGGGCTGCAAAGGAGGCTGCCACCACTCTGGTAGAATGACCCCTGACTGGGCTGGATGGGGGTCTGTTGTGCTTTTGGTAGCAGAATGTGACGCAGTGCACCAGCCACTTAGAGAGAGTCTGCTTAGAAACTGGACTGCCCAAGGAATGTGGGGCAAAGGAAACAAACAACTGATCAGACGTTCTGGTCTCCTTGGTCCTAGACAAATAAAATCACAACGATTGATGAATGTCCAGCGTGTAGAGAAGTGCCTCACCAGGATTGGTGTAGTCAGGGTAGTAGACTGGAAGTTGAACATCCTGGTTCAACGTCATTTCAGATACCACTTCGGGGAGAAACTTGGGATTGGTGCACAAAGCTACCCTGTCTTTGTGAAAAATCAAATAAAGCTCTTTGCACATGAAGGCCTGAAGCTTAGAAATCCTTTGAGCAGAAGTAATAGCAACTAAAAGTAACATTTTCCAGGAAAGAAAATATAGCTCATAGTCCACAGCGGGTTCAAATGGTGGGATGGTAAGCTTTTTCAGGAAAAACGGAAGGTCCCAAGGGGGAACAGGATCCCGAATACGGTGCGTTATGTGAAGAATGCCTCTGAGAAAGGCCCGAGTCACCTCCATTTGACCCACCATTCTGCCCTGGACAGGGGTGTGATAGGCAGAAAGAGCAGCCAGATGTACTTTTATGGAGGAGTAACTCAACCCTGACTCCGAGAGGGATAACAGGTATTCCAGCAAGGTGTTAACTGGACAGGTCAAAGGATCTATGCAACGCGCTATGGCCCAGAGGCAAAACCATTTCCACTTCATGGCATAAGTGGCTGTCATGGTGGACTTTCTCACCTCCATCATGTCGTCGAGGCACAGTTCAGGAAGCATAGGAAAACCAAGAGCAGTTGTAGAATTCACCAAAAATTATTTATTTACACTGGCAGTATCATAAAATAAACTTGTTCAGTATAACTATTTACAAAGGCAAAATAAAATAATATTTTCCTTCAGTCTCTGTGTGTCCGTCTCTGCTCTTCAGCAGTTGCAGCTCAGCAGCTCTTATAAGTCCTTTCAACCCCCATCCTTAGTAAGCATCCTGTTTTTGTAAATATCAGGCAGGAGCTGCTAGAACACATTGTGCTTCTTGAGGCCCCCTTTGCACAGCTTCTGCAAAAGGCTCAAACATTTGCACTCAAGTAACCTCTGGAGTTTTCCATTAGCTTTTTACAATCATCTCAAATTATAATTATATACATTTAACATAGAAACATAGAGGTTGACGGCAGATAAGGACCGCAAGGCCCATCCAGTCTGCTCATTTCTTTTTCTACCTTATAAATGTGCCATTGGCCTTTGCTCTGTCAGTGGCCTATCTATTCATACTCATCTGTATTGCTCCCTTATGCCTATCCCATGCCTGTTTGAAGCCCTGCACTGTATTCATAGCCACCACTTCATTTCAACTGTAACAGTATATATTTTCTAAACAAAAGGGATCCCAGTATCAGTTACATTTCCATACAATGATTTGCACATATTTTTATTACAGCAGATCTAGATATGCAAGGGAGAAAAAACAGACAGCAAGAGAGAACTAAAAGACAGTGAGGGGCAAAGAACTGCAAGCCTGTCAGGTTGATCAAGTCCAAAGTCTCACAGGAAAATTTGGTTGCGCAACCACACAGAGAAGAGACAGAAAAGGAAGGAACAGATTCTTGCATTTAAATACTTTCTTCAAAACAACTGTGACAGGGTCCTACTCCACCCTGTCACACACCATTACTTTGGCTATCTTGTCCAACACCCCAAATCTAAGCTTGGCTAAGTCTTGAGGAGCCAAGCATGAAGGTGAAGGGACTGTAAGTTTGAATGAATGAGAGTCCCATTGTCCTGAGAGAGCAAGTGAGTCATAAGCGGAAATGAAACCAGTAGAGCCGCTGCCAGTTGCTGCAGCAAAGGGAACCAAATCTAGCGAGGCGCCTTGAGGAGGAATCTCTGAATGAGAGGAAAAGGAGGAAAAGCGTATAGGAATATCCCCATTCCAGGAGAGGGACAATGCATTTTGCCAGAAAGCATCAGGCTCGGGATCTAGTGAGCAAAAACAGGGCAGTTTTGCATTGATGGAGGACGCGAAGAGATCCAACTTTGCTGACCCTCATCTGGCAAAAAGGTCGTCGACCATCAATTGCAGGAGCAACCATTCGTGTACTCGAGACCTTGCCCTGCTGAGGGCGTCTCCGAGTGTGTTTTGAACACTTGGCATGTGGACTGCTGTGATGGTCATCTGGCAGGCTATGGCCCAATCCCACACTCTCATAGCCTTCTGCACAGGGGCTAAGAGTGTGTGCCTCCCTGTTTGTTGAGGTAGAAGACCACTGATGTGTTGTCTGTCTGGACCAGAAGGTGACCGGGTGTGATCACAGTGTCTAGGGCTTGGAGAGCATAGAGAATGGCTCTCATCTCCAGGACGTTTATATGGAGAGATTCCTCGGTCGGAGACCAAGACTCTTCCCCCCCCCCCCGAGTCTTGTGTACTCCCAGGTGTGTCCCCTTCCCGAGTTTGAAGTGTCCATGGTCTGGACCTGTCCGGGAGCTTCCTTCTGAAAGGGAATCCCCTCCCACAAGACGGGAGACGTCATCCACCAGAGGAGTTCCTTGCAAACCAGCCCTGTTATGGAGACAAGCATGTCCAGATCGTCCCACCTCTGATGCCATTGTACCTGAAGAGTCCATTGAATGGTCCTCATCTGGAATCTTACAAAGGGAACAATAATTATGGCAGCTGCCATGTGACCCAACAGCCAGAGAAGCATCGTGGCTGGCACGGAGGAGAAAGAATAAATCTGTCTGGCTAGAGCCCGAATGCACTCTGCCCTGTCTTGAGGCAGAAAGTACCATCCCTGCATGGTGTCTAGAAGTGCCCCGATGAATGGCAGAAGTTGTACGGGGCTGAGGGAAGACTTGGCTGGGTTGATGGTAATCCTCAGGCTCCGGAACAGGTTGCAGGTATCCCGGATAGCAACCTGAAGGCGAGCGCTGGAGTGTGCAAGAAGTAGCCAGTCGTCCAGGTATGGAAACACATAGTGTTCCATCCTACGAAGTGCTGCGGCCACCACTGCCAGGCACTTCGTAAACACCCTTGGGGCAGAAAAGAGGTTGAAGGGCAGAGCCCTGAACTCAAAATGCTTGCCCTGGAATGTGAATTGGAGATATTTCCGGTGGCCTTCGGCGATCAGGATGTGAAGGTATGCATCCTGCATATCCAGGGATGCTAGCCAGTCTCTCGGACGCACCATGGGAATCAGATTGTGAAGGGTGACCATACTGAAATGCCTGTATGCGACCGACAGGTTCAGGTCACTGAGGTCGAGGACTGGCCTCAAGTCTCCCAACTTCCTTGGGACCAGGAAGAAGTGAGAATAGAATCCAGTGCCCATCTCGTGTGGAGGGACCAGCTCTCTGGCATTTTTTGACAGCAGTACCTATATCTCCTGGCGGATGAGGCATGCATTTCCCACAGAGTGACGGGATGGGGGTGGGGGTCTGTCTGGGGGGTCCACATGAACTCTATAGAGTGCCCCTGTTCTATGAGCTTGTGAACCCATTGGTCAGAGGTCACTTGTCTCCAGGCCTCTGGATAAAGAGAGACGTGACCTCCCACCTCCTCTCCTGACGAGGAGTCATGGAGAGGTGGATTGCTGTGAGTCATGCTGTTGGAGGGGGCTAGAAAGCAGCGTGGGCAGGTTTAGCCTGGTGAGAGGTGAAGGCCGAGGATCCTCTGGGGCCACAACATCATCCGAAGTCACCCGCTGAGTGTGGTGTTGCTGAAAATGGGGTTGCTGAGGCTATTGTCCCCCTCTGCCATGAAAGCGAGACCTCCGAAACTGTCTGCTTCGGATGGTACATAGACTGCATGGTACGGACGGCCTTACTGGAGTCCTGTAGTCTATTGATGATCCACTCCGTCACATGCCCGAAGAGGATGGAGCCCTTGAAGGGCATGTCTAGGATGTTGGATTGAACATCCTGTGTGAACCCTGGCATCCGGAGCCAGGAATGGCACCGTAAACAGATGCACGTAGACGCCGCCCTTGCTGAGGTGTCTGCAGAGTCATAGGCAGACTGTAGCACATGCGTGCCCACGTCTGACCCGGTTTGAAGAAGCTTCGCAAGTTCTACCTTCTGTGGGCAGTCGGGCACACCCTGCAAGATGTCCAGTCCTTGTTCCCAAAGGGCGTTCTGGAGCTGGACCATGTGTGTCAGGAAATTTAAACTCCTGATGCTGCAGGTGTCAGATGAGTATGGTGTCAGCGTGGCTCAGTTGGTAGCACATCCGTCTCTGGACCAGAAGGTCGTGGGTTCTCGTCCCACACCGGGATTGGACTTGCACCTAAAAATCGCTGGCATCCGAGTGCAGTATTGGGGGGTGCTGTACTGCTGGGGTATGCCGTCTTTCGGATGAGACGTTAAACCGAGGTCCCTTCTGCCCATCCTGGTGTTGTCCTGGTGGGTGTCCAGGTGGAAGTAAAAGAACCCAGGGCACTCTTCGCAAAGAGTAGGGAACATTCCCGGTATCCTGGCCAACATTCCCCTTCCCATAAACCGGTTCATGCAATTATCCAGGCTGTGTGTGGGTGATGATGTGCGATATGGCCGCCTCCACACATTCAGTCACTTCACTACCAGTCTGGCATTGCTTGTAAAGCGCTTTGGGATACTGTGTATGAAAAGCGCTATATAAATGCTGATTCTTCTTCTTCTTCTTCTACACCTTCCTGCCCATGGAATCCAGCTGTTTGGACTCCCTGTCCAGAGGCTGGGTGCTCAGATGTTTGGGCCTCTGCGAACGGTCATGAGCCACTGAGATGACCACCAAATCAGCGGCAGGTTGCTCAGTCAAAAAGGGATGTTTCTTGGGAGCCTGGTACAATCTATCCGCCTTTTTTACTATGGCCATGGAGGAGTGAGGGCATCACCATGTGGCCTGTGCAACATCTTTAAACATGCCCACCATGGGGGCATAACAACAGGCTTGGGAGCCTTTTGCCTGAGGTACTTAGCGAGCCTCATACGCTGAGGTTCCAGGTCCTCCATGTCCCATCCCATGTTGGACTGTATATACCACATTACCTCCATAAATGATGGATCGTCTGGAAATGACTTGGGCAGATCCTCTGGCTCTCCCGAAGGAGGATCCTCAAAAGAAGTGGAAGAGGAGTCCAACGGGTGATAAGAATCCGTGGAGGAGAGCAAAGGAGACCTACGCCTCCTACACTTGTGGTGTCGTCTATCCAAGGAGCTGGAAGGACTGGAGCTCCTGGAGCGGGATCTGTGCCGCCTCTTTTTTGCCACCCTTTTGCATGGTCTCTCAAGAGATGGATGGTCGCCCCTGTCTTCATCCTAGTGGGGATGGGGGGGGTGCACCTTTTCTGTTGGCTGAGGTGTGAACCCCTCCCCAGGGACTGGGGCTGGTTCAGGTTCTGCCGGTGTGGCCGGGATGTGGTTCACCGGAAGGATATCCGGCTTAATTGTTTCTCACCAGTGTGAGGACAGATCTTTGATCTGGCTCAGGTTAAGCTTGGGGGAACCAGGGGCTGGGGCTGGATCCGGCGATGGTTGGGGAGCTCCGGCACTACTACTGACATCGGTCTGGCATTGGCGGCCGGACTGGGGGTGACGTTGGAGCATCATGCTTGTCAGGGCAGTCGGTAGGTCCAGAAGGGACCCCATGGGCTGGCGTCTGGTCACCTGGCATCGGAATGAGGTGAGGACGCTGGGGGCAACAGGGACTTGGCCAGCGGTAGAGGCAAGGCGGTCTTGGGTGCACCGTCGGTGGACATGCGTCGGAGGGGGTCTGACGTGAGCTAAGAGTGTTTTTCTGAGTGGCTCTTATCTGACAACAGAGCCTAACACCTCGTTTCTCTGCCGATTCTGAGGCATGTTTTGGCGGGAGAGAGGAAGACCATCTCCACTGACAGGCCAGAAGATTTTGCCTTCTCCCGGGAGTCAGAGATGCATACAGAGGCTGACCGGGGACAGGATGCGACTTACCTGGGTCCGACGAACAGCCAGATGGAGTAGGAGGAGGCCTGATCTTCAAGATTGTAGTGTTGCCAAAGGCTCAGAAGACTTTTTCTTGGTTACCGGCCCGGTGGCGCTGAGGGTTGAGGCGCTGGACACCACTCCTCGCTCCACGCTGCGACCCGGGTTCGGGAATGAGCCCGGGTCGGCAGGGGAGGACTAGGATCGAGCATCCGATGACAGCTGTCCTAGTCCTGGGGACAAGGGTGGGATCCACACCGCTCTCTGGTGGTCCCTGGGGATGCCCGGTGGTACTGCAGATGCGTGGGTGTCTGGGGGGGAGCACAGCAGACGTGTGCATGCCCTTGCCCCCATTGGGCAGAAAAAGGAAAAAGGGCTGGGAGCAACCATGCAGCTTGATGGCCACGCCCTGCCATGCGGAGAAGACTGTTGTGGAATTGCGCTGGGGGGGTTCGGTGCCGGTCCGGCTGGCAGGGATGGGGGAGCCTTCCAGCGGATCGGCCATGCTGGACCACATCATCATGCGAGTGAGCCTGCTGCTCTCCCCGTGGGCAGGGTCGGTGGCTGGATGCCCCCGCCAGTAGGCGCTGCAGCAGGCCCAAAAAGAGGGGTGCAATTTAAAACCAAAAAAAGACTTCTCCTTGGCACCAGAACCTCCCGAGGTGACCAGGGGCTTCACTTCCGTCAAGTCAGGAATTGTGGCCTGATGACTCAGATCTGGAGGCTGTGTGAGACCCAGAGGATCATGATCTGGACTGGGACCTCTCCCTGTCTCTGTCCCGCTCGCTGCGCTTCTCTTTAGGCTTCATAGAGTGGTGTTTTCCTGAGGATTTGTGAGAGCGATGGGGTGAATCCGCTTCATTGGAGAACTCCCTCTGCATTGCTTCCAATTGCTGCTGAGCCAGAAAGGCCTGAACAGACGTCTGTCAGCGGATGCGGGTCCAACTGTTGAAGGTCTGGCAGTGGAGGCAGGACAGAGTATCGTGATCCGGGCCCGGACAGAAAAAACACAGGCCGCGTGGCCGTCCTTGGAGGGAATTTGTTTACCGCAGGCACACTTGTTTATGTGCCTGGATGGGGTAGTAGACATGCAGGAAAGCTGATGAAGAAAAAAAGTTGAAAGGTAATCTGGAGTCGAAAAAACAAGACTAGCGGTCAAACTGGTGAGAGTTGGGTCATGGAGCCTACATTCACACGTCGACCATGGGAAATAACTGGAGCACGCTGGGGACTGCCGCCTCTTATATACCATGTGGTACATCAGGGGCGGGGCCGACATCGGGAGGGGCGATTCCAACTGGGTACTGCTGGAAAAAGTTTGCTGTGGGGTCCTGCCGCCAGCTGGCATCAATCCTATATGTGTTACCTGCTGCAAGAGCTTCCTCTCGAAGTAAGATCTTCAAATTCACATATCTCAGTTTAGGAAAAAAAGAAAATGAAAAACAGTATATTAATGTTACTGCCAGAAATCATTGCTAAAAACATATGACTAACAAATACTGCTGCTTTAAGTACATCTACATGGCAAGTGGATAATTATTCCTCAGTGTTCGTCTGGAGCTGAGGCTTGCTCTGGAGCTGTTGCTGTGGAAATGACAGCGATGTCAGACACCGGGCATTGTGTCTTCAGTTGCAGAACAAGATCAAGCTATTGATGAATTGCTAGGGGGAAAAGTCCAGTTTTTCTGTAAATCCCCCCAGTAATGAAGAATGGAGTGGCTTGAAATTCAAAGTTCAAGGTCCGTCTTCCCATATGACGCACAGGAGAAATGCCAAACCTCACCCAACAACTAACACACCAAAATCTGGCCAACGGAAAATCCTGTACACAAATGCTCACAGCCTGGGAAACAAGATCCCAGATCTGCAGGCAATAATGTCAGAGGCTAAACTGGACATAGTAGCAATTAGTGAGACATGGTTTACCAGTAACCACACTTGGGAGACTTCAGTACCTGGCTATGTGCTGTTCAGAAGAGACCGAGGTGCAAAAAAAAAAGGGGGGGTGGAGTGGCCCTGTATGTCAATGAAAATATCAAAGCTACAGAAATTCAGAATATACATAAGGAGCCAGAAGAACTGGGGGTCACCCTGGAAACAGGAAATGGGACAGCCATAAGAACTGGGGTTGTCTGCAGGCCCCCAGACAGGGGGAGGGGGGAGACATAGACACATTACTGTTAGAAGGCAGGCAGGCAGTATAGCGCAGTGGTCTAAGGCTCTGGGCTGCAAATCTGGTGACATCCAGCAGACCAGACCTGGGTTTGAATCCCACAGCTTCCATTTGCATACTGTGTGACCCTGAGCAAGTCACTTAACCTCCTTGTGCTCCCAGGTCGCTCCTGTAAAAACGCTTTCAGCTTAGTGTGCTATACCTGGTTAAACAACTAAATAAAAAAATTAAAAAAAAAAAGATATACAGAACATGACAGCTAAAAGGGAGGTTCTGATAATGGGAGACTTCAACATGCTGGATACAGATTGGTCAATACCAACAGGAACATCTGCCAGAACTAAACACATGGTGGATTCCCTGCAGGGGGAGGGCCTCAAACAACTGGTACAACAACCCACAAGAGACAGGGCTATCCTAGATCTAGTAGTGACTAACAGGGAAGGGATCACAGATCTCCAGGTAGAAGGTCACCTGGGGGCCAGCGACCATCACGTGGTATGGTTCAGTTTGGCCACTACATCTAAATCATCCCATTCCAAGGTAAAAATATGGGACTTCAGAGGAGCTGACTTTGATAAGATGGCCAACAGAGTTAAGCTAGCCCTGGCAAAAAGAAACACAAGTGAGGGGGTACAGGCAAAGTTGGTAAGCATTAAGGATGCAATACTTGAAGCAACATCCCATTGTGGTAGACAGAAAAGGAAGTGCAAAGAGAAGAAACCACTTTGGTTCTCAAATACAGTAGCAGAAAAGGTCAGAGCCAAAGACTGGGCTTCAGGAAATATAAGAGGAACACAGCGGGATGAAGATAGGGAGGCATACCAAACTGCCTAAGGAAGCAGGAAGGCAGTAAGGCAGGCAAAGTCCCAAACTGAGGAAACACTAGCACGAACAGTAAAGAAGGTGACAAGACTTTCTATAGATACATTAGTGAAAGGAAAGTCCAGGGGGTATCGCTAAGCTCAAAGGAGAAAAGGGGGCATGTGAGGAGGAGGACCCTGTAAAGCAACTATCCTAAATAGATACTTTGCTCAGTATTTACTGAAGAAGGTAGGGCAGGGCCCGCAGCTCAGCACCATGGACACAGGGGAGGGAGGTGAGCACTACTCCTCACAAAGAAAGGATCCTACAAGAGCTCGCTAAGCTCAGGGTGGACAAGGCAATGGGACCTGATGGCATACATCCCAGGGTACTTAAGGAGCCAAGGGTGGAACTAGCAGAGCCATTAGCAGAACTGTTTGGTGAGTCTCTGAGCACAGGAGAGGTCCCAGAAGACTGGAGAAGGGCTTATGTGGTCCCGCTCCATAAGAGTGGTAGCAGGGAGGAGGCAGGGAGCTACAGACCAGTCAGTCTTACCTCAGTAGTGGGCAAGATTATGGAGGCACTCCTTAGGGAAAGGATAGTGCAACACCTGGAATCCATAGGGGCACAGGATCCAAGACAGCATGGGTTTAAAAATGGAAGGTCCTGTCAAACTAATCTCATAGATTTCTTTGACTGGGTAACCAGAGTGGTGGACCAAGGGGGAGCAGTTGATGTCGCCTACCTTGACTTCAGCAAAACTTTCGACACTGTTCCACATAGAAGATTGATAAATAAGCTGAGTAGGCTCGGGGTGGGTCAGAAGTTTGTCAACTGGGTGGCAAACTGGTTGACGGGCAGAAAACAGAGAGTGGTGGTAAATGGTTTACAGTCAGAAGAGATGCAAGTCACAAGCGGGGTACCTCAGGGATCAGTCCTGGGGCCAGTCCTCTTCAATATCTTCATTAGTGACATTGCAGATGGACTAGAGGGTAAGACTTGTCTGTTTGCAGATGACACCAAGATCTGCAACAGAGTAGATGATCCAGATGGGGTGGGCAGAATGAGAAGAGATCTGGATAAACTAGCAAAATGGTCAGAAGAGTGGCAACTGGGATTTAATGCAAAGAAGTGCAAGATCATGCACATAGGGAAGAGAAACCCTGAAGCCATCTATAGGCTGGGAGGGGAGTTGCTGGCAGTCACAAAGGAAGAAAGAGACTTGGGCATCATCATCACCGATGACCTGAAATCATCCAAGCAGACCTCTAAAGCAGTAGGTAAGGAGAGGGGGATGTTAGGGTGTATTAGTAGAGGTATCACAAATCATAAGAGGGAGGTAATAATTCCTCTTTACAAGACACTGGTTAGGCCCCATCTGGAGTACTGCATGCAGTACTGGAGGCCACACCTTCACAAGGACATTAACCAAATTGAGGCAGTCCAGAGAAGGGCAACCAAAATGGTGCAGGGACTGCATCAAAAGACATATGAGGACAGATTAACAGAGCTCAATATGTATACCCTTGAGCAAAGGAGGGAGAGAGGTGATATGATTGAAACATTCAAACACCTTAAGGGCATTAACAAGGTGAAAAAATAGTAGGACAAGAGGACAAAGCATGAGGCTAGAGGGAGGCCGACTAAGGGGGAATGTGAGGAAATTCTTTTTCACAGAAAGGGTGGTGAATGCATGGAACGGCCTACCTCAGGAAGTGGTGGCAACCAAATTTTCCTGTGAGACTTTGGACTTGATCAGCCTGACAGGCTTGCAGTTCTTGGCCCCATACTGCCTTTTAGTTCTCTCTTGCTGTCTGTTTTTTCTCCCTTGCATATCTAGATCTGCTGTTATAAAAATATGTGCAAATCATTGTATGGAAATGTAACTGATACTGGGATCCCTTTTGTTTAGAAAATATATACTGTTACAGTTGAAATGAAGTGGTGGCTATGAATACAGTGCAGGGCTTCAAACAGGCATGGGATAGGCATAAGGGAGCAATACAGATGAGTATGAATAGGTAGGCCACTGACAGAGCAAAGGCCAATGGCACATTTATAAGGTAGAAAAAGAAATGGGTAGACTGCATAGGCCTTACTGTCCTTATCTGCCATCAACTTCTATGTTTCTGTGTAGAATGTAGTGTAATGGAGGTCTGCTGATGCTAGCTGGGATTTTGTTTGTTTCTTTTTGTCAACGACTGAACTCCATCTGTATGCACTGAATGTGCTGAGCTCCTTGGGCATGTCAAAGGCAGGAGAGGTCTTTTTAACATTGTAGTTTTTGGAAAAAATGTATTGGAATTGGAGACCCCATGAACAAAGGGAGTCCCCCAAATTCTGGCAGTGCAGTACTGATGGGGTTCTTGGTCATTGGGGTGTAACATCCTTTGGATAAGACATTAATCCGAGGTCCTGTCTGCATATTCCTAGTGCTGTCTTGGTGCATCTCCTGGTAAGAATTGGTGCCAGGAAAGAACTTAGTGGGCTAACGATCTTCTTTTCTTCCTAAACATGTATGTATATAAAGTATATCTAAAGGTTGCAACAGGCACCCTGCTACGTTCCCTGTTATATAGAGCACCGGTGTTATACTCCATCAAAAGCGTGGAGAACTTTAAATTTAAAACCTTATACCTTCGGATAAGCCGGTTTGCCGCAGGGGCCCCACCCTTGGAGCATTACTGTCTAGTGCTCCAAATCTTAAACTGGCCTTCACTAGAAGGCAGACTAAACTATCCAGCTCTGTGCCTGGCCTATAAACTCCGGCTTGAAAATGTCCCGCCAAGCCTAGCTGGTACATTAATTGCCAAGCAAAGCAGTAGGAGTCTCAGGTCATCCAGGCTCGAACTCCTCCAAGTGCCAAAAGTAAAGTCTTCCCTAGGACAACGGTCTTTTTCTGCATATTTACCACACCTGTGGAATGCACTGCCAGGAAAGCTCCTGGAATGCAACTCTTTAGGGGGTTTAAGAGAGGACTCAAGGCTTACCTGATGGAGCAGAGCCAGTGCACTTGCTATCCCTAACTGTCCACAATAAGTCCTCTTAATACTCAGGGTGGTGGGTGAATGCACGCCTTGTCTGGAGTAACTGCCATGACTGATCAGTATTCCACAGTGGACCGACCCCATATGAACATTGCCTGAAACAATGGGATTGCAAGCTAGGGACCTGGTCTCTGTATATATATACGGACTTATTCAGCACTGTGACTTGTGACTACTACCACCTGCTCCTGTTAACCCTAGTGATAGCTAATGATTGTCTGTCAAAAAAACATATGTATACCCTATTGTAAAAACACAATTGTCTTGATTGTATTAGCTAATGTCCTTGACTACTGTATGTTGTATTGAAAACAATTACTTTGTGTACTCTGTAAATGTCTTCTGTATCTGTAATTAATTCCGGGTCACCCTTGAAAAAGAGACTGTAATGATTTCAGTGGGCCCACCCGGTTACCAAAATTAAATAAATGTATGCATGTTCTGAATGTAACCAACCAACCTGCAACTGTACTTACCATTGTAACCTTTGTAAAAGAGCTCTCAGCTCAAAGGTATTTAATCCTAGATCCTAGTAAATAAATAAATACTTCAAACAGAATGCACCGACATTTGTTATTGTAACTAAACTGGAATTGACTGCCTGGGCTGGATTTTCAGAGGTCCACGACTGTCGCGAGCCCCAGATGTGCCAGTGATATGGCGCCCCAGGTCTGCATCAGTCTAACGGGGTTATCTATCCTGTGTGGCAACTGAAGCAAGCTAGACCATCTTTTTGTGGTCTAGCTTGCATCAGTACTGGGGACCGTTTTCACAGAGCTTGCGCTCAAGATTTCGTGCAAGCTGCCATAAAATGGGTAAACTGTCACAACTGCACCCAAGCTTTGAAAATCGGGCACAGTTGCAGCAAACAGGATTGGCATAAGTGCAAAAACTGAGTGTTGTGACACAGGGCTTGACGTATAAACCCTGTGCCACCCTTCAAAAATTCTGCCCTCTGAGTAAACCTCCAACGGTTTAACAGTCTTCCCTGGATCAACATCTGCTATCTTGGTCCATATATTGCATTTGTACTGCTGTTTGTCAGTGTCAATACTAATGTAATGAGTTTTCTCTCCTATTTGTAAATGTTGAAGCTGTTGTAACCTACTTAGTCACAGGACAACTTTGAAAATAGGCCCATGGTGGTCCTAACCGTTCTTATGCTGTCTAAGAATTAAAATTTCTGTCTAATAGGAATGACTTTACATAATGGTAATTTGCAGCCCGGCTGGGGGCCGCAGCTGTAGCTGTAGCTTTTTAGTGGGTTTAAAGTGTTTTAATGGATTAAATGTGCATGCATACAATAAAACTTACAGTTCATAGACAAAACAGGAACAGTATTGCTTAACCATAACAACGCTAAATATAGTTCAAAGTGCTTACACAACTGGATAAGATATGTGATAATGCTTGAGTAACTTGATTACTTTTGTGGTTTTCCACCTCTCTATCCGTGGGATATACCACCCTGTAGGAGTACGACGTAAGGAACCCTAGAGGAGGGTCCCCCCGGCAGGTGCCGGAAATGAATGCGTTGACTAAAGGTAGGTTAGGAAGAAGTCCAAAAAGAATACCCAAAGATATCGAGCATTGAAGAGGTGAGGATAATGGACGAATTCTATGGAGAGAAGGGCTAACTTCCTAAGGAGAGAGGGGAAAGTCGAGCCACCATCCGCCTCCATCCATCAGTGGAACCTAACTAACTAACATGAAGAAAGCACTAACTCTAACTAATATTATGACCATTGGCATGGAGGAGAGGAAAAACCTCCTTTGAGGAGGAAACCTCTGGGGATCCAAGGCCTAGGTCACCTTTCCTCCAGGCTGACGACTTTTGATTTGAGGATGTATATCTTTAAAAGAAAAGGTTCAGTAACTAGAGGGATATGAGTAGGGTGGATGATGATGGAATAAGGAAGATCCTTAAAAGAAAGCACAGATCAAAGATGGAACATGAGGCTGTGGGCAGATGGAATATGAACATGAGGCAGCAATGAATACTGATGGTGATGATCACCGCAGGAGGTCGGCAGGTCGATGAGGTAGCATAAGATCAGATAATAGGTATGATCGATTGAGTGAGGCGAGGAAGTAGACATTGAGGTCAATAAGGCATGATTATGCGACGTGAACAATTAGATCCTGTTGTTGTGGTCAATGAGTAGCATCAGAGTCAATGATGGAATGCTCGAGGGAATGATGAAACTAGATCAACCTTGCTGGATCCAAGGAGGGTATGCTGGAGTAGTCGATGAGAGATAGTAGATCGGGCAGCAAAGATGTGAGGGGGTAAATCCATGTATGGGTCAGAGCAGCAAGGATTATCCAGATATGCTCAAGAGGATATTCCAGATGTGTTGATGAGGAGGTAAATACTGGAGACTGGTTTGATAGAGCGATGTGCTTGATTGAGCGATGCAAGTGAGCAGACACTGAGATTGCAGAGGTGTGCTTGATTATACAATGTAAACGATTAGACCCTGAGGTTGTAGTCAATGAGGTAGTACGGAATTGAATGATAGGAATGTTATAGTAAGCGATGTAAATGGATAAGCTTTGAGGACATGCTGAGTGAATGATGACTGGATTTATGAACTTGATATAACTGGAGTTATGAGCTCTACACATATGGCAGGATGGCTGTGGTCGATAGGCATCATGGAGTCATGTTATGTATGCCCAAAAAGAAATATCAACTTAAGGCCACGAAGGGATTGAATCTTGAAGAGCCGGTAGGGAAGCGGAAAAAGAGGAGACAGGAAGGAACATAAAAACAACCCGAACAAAGGTATTGCGCACCATGGAGTGACCCAAACCATGCAGCTTCTCGAAAGGAGACAGACTCAGAGGCCAGAAAGTGTGACAGGAACCAAAGGGTATGCGAATCAGAAGGTAAGCACAGGACGGCAATCACGGGGAGGCAAATCAGATCATGGACGATGAGGAGGGAAGCCATTTGTGGAAATAACCCATGATGGCCAGGACAAGAACAGGCGCTAGGCCGAGGAAGGTAACATGGGAACGAATGAGGTACGACAATGGAGTGACGCCATGAAGGCAGGTACTGGAAAGCGAAGTATGAAAGGATGATGGATGGTAGGGAGGTCAATAGGGTAGCATGGGACCCAGCCGGTACGGGATGAGAATTGCAGGAGGGTGAGTCAGAGTAGGTGGCATACGATCCATGACATGTATGCCCATAGAAACATCGATAGCAGGCCAAACGGATCAAGGGAATAGTGCGGATGAGGCAGCGAACTACGCCAAGCATACTGATTGAGTGATTGGAGGCGAGGAGGTCGGGGCGAGGTATCGGTAAACAAAGGCTGAATGAGTCAATGAGAATGATGATCGCCGCAGGAGTGCAGCGGTTCGACAGGAGAATGTGGAAGGAAGCCCAGATGGCAAGCACGAGTAAGGTAAGAGAGGAACGGACAAGGTACGATGATAGAGGGAAGCCCAGAAGGCTAGAACGGGTAAGGGGCAGGACACCAGACTGAAAACCAGGCCAGAATTGCTGGAAGGTGACCATCGACTGTCACACTGCGCCACCCACTGGACAGTAGGAGAACCTGCTGGTGAGAGAGTAAGAATCCACCCAATCGAGGCCTAAGTGCATGGTATCAGACTGGAAGAGAGACCACCCAGGAAGGGCTGCACAGAGAGACATATGGTGCTAGGTTATGGCAGCATAGCTGTGTGGTGGGAAAGGGAACGGTACTGCAACCTGAAGGAATGGACTGTAGGTACGTGAAACCCCTTACAGGGAATGAAATGACTAAAGTCGAGGAGCACAGCAATGGCTGAGTACAGGAGGGAACGGGAAATCCCAGTCCACCTTGGTGGGCAGAGTAGCCAATAATAAGGGGGCAGACTGCTTCCACAAGAAACATGCACAGAGCAATGTCAGTGGAGTCAAAAACCATAGCCAGATTTAGATGTATAGGTAAATGAAAGCCGCATGAGAGTGTAGAGACAGGGAAGATGTGCAACGTACATAGGCTACCTGATGTTGATAAAGGGCGGAGAACCAAAAACCATCAGAGGCCAATGCTGGCATGGCCCAGGGCTGAGAGCTGGAGACAACAATGGGAAAATGCAGTCAGTGGACAGGGAACTGCCAGAAGCAATGCAGAATCAATTAAACGACCAATGCCATGCAGCAGACAAATCTGGAAAGACAACAGGAGGTCCCAGGAGGCCAGCGTAGACCAGGAGCGAGCAGACAGCAAGCAGAGAGGACACCAGCAACAGGATAAAGAGCAGAGAACAAACAAAAGACCTTTTATTTCTCTCTCTCGCTCTCTCTGTCTTTCTCTCTCTCCCCCAGGCCAGAAACAAGTTGAAGTGCAAAATGCAGACTATGTATGGACATCAAAATGAGAGTTCAGCGAGCTGGAGAGATAGGCGACAGCAGCAAAGCCAGCAGCCACATGAAAGATGGGAGGGGGGGAGACCCTCAGGTAATGCCGAGTGAACGACGACCGAATTCATGAACTCGATATCACTGGAGTTATGAACAAGATACGCGTGGCAGGAGTACTGCAGTTGATAGGTGGCATATGAGTTATGGTAGGAACACCCAAAAAGAATAACGATAGCGGGCCATGAGTCAAATGAATCCTGGATGGCCGGTACAGAATTAGAAGAGGAGGAAACAGAAATGAACAGGAAAATGAACTTGAACGAAAGAAGTAAAAGAAATAGGCTCTTCGAAAGGAGGTAGACTCCGAGGACAAGAAGGGAGAGCGGGAACCAGAGGCAACTCAGGAGGAGCGATTGAAGAGCAGAACTGGATGAGGTATGATGAGGAGTAAGCAAAATTGGACAAAGGATGAGGAGGAGTGAAGATAAGAGCAGAGCGAAGCCATGCTGGCTTGTACTAGAAAAGGCACTAGGACAAGGAAGGTAAAATTAGGAAATGGATGAGGTGATGAGATAAAGAAGCCTTGGCATGAGTGAATCCATGATGGCTGATGATGGATGTAATCAGGAACCTGATACATGCGGCATGAGGGCATAGAGACTTGGAATAAATGCTACGGAGGTAGGAGGCCAGACAGGAACAAAGGAGTTGTGGCGCCATCTAGTGGTGAAAAGAGGTATTGCAGCATAATCCAGGTATAAAGAAGAGCAGTGCAAAGGGGTATGAATAGGAAGCTCAAAGCCAGCATGAAAATTTGTGCAGCTCAGCTTCCCCAGGAACATCGGAAGGTCAGCAACCCGGGGGCATCTGGGGATGGGCAAGACAAGGGAAGAGAGAAGGCAGGCACCAGACTGAGGACACAGGTGGAGACTGACAATAGAATGCATCGCCCACAAACCCATAGAGGAACCAGATGGCGCAGAAAGAAAACATTAAAATTAAAAATGGAAAAACAGCACAAGTTCATCCTGTAGCAGCAGTGAGTTGGGAACACACCTCTCAACTGACCCTCATTACGAGGGACGTCCCTGATTATACCCCTTAAAAGTGCTCTGTCCGTCATCAGTCCCACATGGAAAAGGTGCTGCCCATGCAGAGAATGTGCTGTAAAGTCAGACTTTAAAGTACAATTCATGACATCCTAAACTATCAAATCAAAGCCAAGCTTTGTACGAGCAAATACTATGGTTGTCCCAGTGTTCTGAGCTTGTATCTTCATGTCTGAGGATGTGTCCCTCAGTCTGAAGGCCTGAGTCCCACAGTGTCCCACAGTTAGAGCGTCCAAAATGTTTGTGTCCTTTAGTTCAGTGACAAAAGGTTGAGAGGTAAGGTCGGGAAGCAGTTAATCCGATCGGGCAGTGGAGGCAGAACGAGGAGAGGTAACAAACAGAATGTGCAGCAGTGGGCAGCGATTTCCCCATAGCGGATGAGGTGCAGTGAGAGGGAGTTTCAAATGGGGCATGTCAGAGAGTGAAACTGACAAAGCATATAGGAGTGAAGGATATATTCAAGGAAAGATTCCTGGCAAGAAATAATCCTACATGCAGGGTTCAAATGCACCCTACTGCCGACAGCTCATTATCAAAACTTAAAACATCTACAATCACTGACCTCCAGAAAACTGATTGGTGGCATCGGAAACCACATCGCCAGACCCCATCCAGACTGTAAACAAGATAGTTACGGAATAGGTGTCCGAGGCGTCCAACCACAGCGTAGTCACCCAGCACTGAATTTGGGCAACCAGACACCACATGAGTCCAGGAAGAAGACATCGGGATCTCACAGATTTCCACAGAATACGGAGAAATCGGAAAGGCGCACCAGAACCACTCAACAGAGCTGCCAGAAAATGAAGAAGGTGAAATCGAGAATCCCTGAACCCAGAAAAGTGAGACAAGCGGGGAAGAGGAGTGCTGAAAGGTGCAGGCGGGGAAGGGTGCGGCTGCCCAGCCACAGGTGCAACAGAAGGCACTGAAAATGCAGGAGGAGGAGGAGATGCAAAACAGAGGCGCTCCCACTCACCGATATGCAGCAGGAGAGAGCAGCCAACAGAGAGAGCCTAGGAAGGGAGTCAGAAGCAAGGGAGATGAAAAGGGGACAAATGCCAACAAGCAGCAGCAGGAGAGGGGAAAAGACAGTGGCCGGGCGGGGAAAGAGAGGAGCACTCAAAAGTGCCGATGGAGGGGCCACGGACCGAAGCAGCAGTTAGCTGCGGGAGGGAGAGCAGGCAAGGGGAATCAAGTGAGGCAGGTGGAGAGGAACTAAAGGGCAGCTGGAGGCAATAGGGACAAGGGAAAACAGCACAAGTCCAGAGAGGTGGAGGACAGCAGCGCCTCCAGCCTCAACGAAAACGAATCCTGGGAAAGTCCAGGATGAGTGACATTTTGAGGTCGATGGAGGAGTGACGTTGTTGCTCCACCCATTGAACCTCAGGCTTAAAGCCCTCCCATTGCACTAAGAGAGATAGATAATACATAGCATGTATCAATACATATGACAATATACAGGAAACTGTCTTAGGGATCGTAGTTATTTCTCGGAATATGTATGGGCAGTTACTTGAAATGTGAAAATGTTTAAAGAGCAGCTGACAGCACAAGAAAAATGTGGAAAACGTATTTAGGTACAATTCAGCATGCATGCCATCAATCTTCCGTAGATTTCACCTCACTATAATGTGTTACTAAGGAAATTTGCATTAATACATGAACTTTATCCCTCAGAGTTAATCTGCCTCTATAGCGTACTACCTACTTCAAGTCATAATCCTTTGTTATGATATCACAGTTGGTTGCCATGGGAGTAAATGTGATGTTGCAAGCAGTGAATTATGATTTTAGGAAGGGAGAAATCGGCAGGAGTGGATGAACTGTTAAAGGGGACTTGAAAGGAATAATGGGATTAAGTGACTTAGTACTATATGCCAGGTGTACTTTTACCCTTGTAAACATTGTATTCTTTGTATTTTATGATATGTGTACCCTTCCCTTTCTGTTGTAATCTCCCAGGTCATGCCTGAAAAAAGACAGTTCCTGTCTAGTGCACCTACCCTATTCAAAAATAAACAAATATAGTTAGGGTAAGTATGCTTCAGCACTGTAGCATTTCCATTTGTCATATATCAGAACATGCAAATTGCAGTTTACACTGCAATTAGGGTTGCCACCTACCCGGCATTTTTCCGGATTGTCCGGTAATCAGGGCTCTTCTCCGGTTACCCGGTTTTCTTCCTTCCCAGTCCGGTAATTCAGCCAGGCAAACTACGTGGCAGCAGCTGGCATTTTTTAATTTTTTTTAACTCACTGCCGTTGAAGCAGCCGCATGGTCGCAGAGTGACATCGATCCTCCTAAAAAAGCTTCCCTCCCAATTGTGTTCACTTCCCAGTTCCCACTTCCATACACCGTAACAGTAGACACAGTAGCAAAAGTAAAAAAAAAGAAAAACAAACATTTGTAGCACTGAGATTAGACTACCTGGTCAGTCTCATCTCTCGTCTCTCCTCAGTGGTCTCTTTAACTTCTTCCGGACCGGACCGACTCCCGTCCTGTCTGACCAAATTTCACCATCCATCCCTCGGAGTCACCATTGCCTCAGACGGTCTGTCCAGACCACCGTGCGACCAGTCAAGTTCAGCTTTTCCGGGCCCTAACACTGCCCACATGTAGTCACGCTCGCAGTGCACTCCCCCCTCGACTCTGTCTCTCTCTCTCCACTCCCTCCAGGCTCAAAGTCCACTAACGGCAGGAATAGGGTTGCCACATGAATGATTCAGTGCGGGGTGAGGCTGAGCAATGAGTCAAGCATTAAAGCAGCTAAAGGCTTAAGGAAAGCAGCAAATCGGATGCTGTATTTGCTAGCTAGCATTTAGTAGCCAATCAGCAGTGGGCACAGCCTGTGAGTGCTGATTGGTGCACTAGTGAACAGCGATTGGTCTGTTAGAAGGACCAATCATTATAGACATTTCACGTAGTGTTGCAGCGGGAAAAATAAACAAAACGATCAAAGGGGGCTTTGCCCTATATTAACCCATGGCTGCTAGGGTAGGGCATAGCATTGGAGGTGTTGTTATTGGCAGAATCAAGTGAAGAGACGGAGAGAAGAGAGAGAGAGAACTTGAAAGCAGGAACTGATTGCCACTGGAAAGGAGTCGGACTTCCAGCAGAGAGGGAATGGACAGAGAGACCATACCCAGGCAGGGAACCAGGAGGTTGGTCTGATTTTGGGAGGAATTACCAGCAGCAATCTGACAGCTTCAGTCAGCAATCAGCAGCAAAGGCAAGGGGAATTGGACTCCCACTGTCACTGAGTTGACTCATCAGCACAGCACAGCAACCAAACTGTACTCTTTCCTGAGACCAGCAAGTGTAAGGTAGGCTGACTGTCTTATTATATTAATGTATGGTTTTATGCTGCTGTCTTAAGTCTCAGAGTCTGTCATCTCTAGCCCGTATAATAAAACTGTCAGAAATTAACTCAGGTTAGGTTACTTAGCAGCAGCAAGTCAGCAATAGAGTTGTAACTTGTAAAAAGGTATTTTTCTGCTATATGCTTGCTCTGCTGACTGTCCAATCTGATTTAATTACTTTTACTTAATGTTTGTTATTGTGTGTGATTCACAGCAGTGCTTAGCAGCAACAGTACAGCTGTACAGTGTATTATATATGTTAGTCTTAGTAGGCTGACAGATCATCTGTTATTACTTATATTTAATGTGTGTTACTATGTTATGTTTATGTCACTTATTAATATGATGCTTATTAATTTATTATGTGTGACCCACAGCCTTGCTTAGCAGCAACAGAGCTGTACAATGTATTCGTTATGTTTTTTATTGTGTGTGTGTGTGTGTCTGATTATGCTGTAGCAGCAAGCAGCAGCAACATAGTTGTCAGGTATTATGCTGGGCTTACTGTCTGAATAAGTAATTTGTTATGAAGATCAGGATCATAGCATTTTTTTTGTCCTTGCTGCTGCATTTAAAAACCATGTCTGTGATTTCCTTGATATGTGCACATCCCGTTAAATGAATGCTTTGCTGCTTTGTTTAATTATATTAGTGTGGGAAACGATATAATGTAGTGGTTTAGGGCACTGAGCTGCAAACCTGGAAACCTGGGTTTGAATCACATCAGCCAGCCCCACTTGCTTACTTGTGTGACCTTGTGTAAGTCACTTGACTTTCTTGTGCACCAAGGTCAAACCTGGAAACAAGCTTCAGCTTAATGTGCCTCTGCCTCTCCTGGGTATCCTGGGTAAACAGTTTCCCCTTTCCTACATTTATTACAATTATATCCACAGTCCTCAACTTCCTTATGATGGATTTTTCATAAAAAGGTGCTCATATTATTATTATTATTATACACTTGTGCTGTCACTGTGTGATGCATGCAATGTATTGTGTGCCAGTCAGAACAGAGAGGAAGGCGACTTGTGAACACATGAAAATGCCAGCAGAAATGGGCCCTCACAGTCCCAGTCTGTGAAATTGTTCAGCTAGCCCCCTCACCATGCAGCTGCACTCTGCCCCCTCCCCTAAGTCAGATTTAGTCCCTATAAACCAACTATGCAAAATTGGAACTGGTGTACTCTACTCATGTTAGTCCAACCTTATTTTTGATGGAGTCAAAAAATAGGGCGGTGCATTACAAACAAGGCCCAGAAAGGCACTTTTCTGAATGCAGTGCTGGGCCAGTTGTTGGGATGCCTTTCCAGTGGCTGCATTACACTGATTAATTCTTAGTTCTGCAGATTTTTTGGACTACCAGTTGAAAATGATCTCAGACTGCTGACTGAGCAGATTTCATCATAGTGCTGACTGCCTGACTGAGTGCCATGTGTTCTGTTTGGGCAGCAGTTCATGTTTTCCAGTGACGAACTAGTGACGCCTGGAGTACTGTCTGCTGTCAGATGCTTGTGGGGCAGCATATGTCCATAAACAGACATTGCGTGGTAGTAGCGTACATGTACATTGTTGGACGTTTGTTATTTGCAGTGATGGTGTGGTGGAGGTTGAGCAATCTTCGTTATGCGCTGACTTCTTTATTGATGCTGATGTCGTAAACATTCTCAAAGCAAGTACAGTAATATCAGGAGCTTGATGCAGCAATACTATAGATCAAGGTAGAGCCAGAGCCTGTATTGAAAAACAATTGCAGTGTAACCTGTAAATTGGTTCAGGCCAGGCAAAAATCAATATGCATTACCTCAACACACCATATATGTCTAGGGGAGCGTTAGTGGAAATCAGTGCCACCACGGCAAGGTCCGCCCCCGTGGGCACTGATTTGTTGTTGAGCTGCTATTACATTGGCCTTACCCAGGGTGGCAATTAAAGTTTGTTTTTGTTGTATTTTTAGTTAGCTTGCCATCACATGTCTGTGTAACACAAGCGACAGTGCCACGGGCCCTGGTGGGTTTTTGTACAGTGACTCTGAGGATAAATACTTTTGGAAAGAGAGCACGTGCTTCAGAGCAACTAAGCAATGCCACCAGTGGGAACCCGGCAAAGAAAGCAAAGGTGTTCTGCAGTTACAATAAAGCCTGGGAGCAGAACTATTCATGGGTACTGTCAGTACCAGGCTCAGAGTGAGTGGCAAAATGTGCATCCTGCCGCATTGTCTTCACAGTGAAATGGGATGGTGAAAAGACCTTGAAGGCTCATAAAAAATCAGAGAAGCACCAGCAAAGTCTGCATACTCAGAAGGAGAACCTGTTTATTTTTTATTTATTTATTCTTTGGTAACGGGGTAAGGGCCCACTAGGCACAAGTGCCTGTTTTCAGGGGTGACCTGAGAGCACTGGGTGGTTAAGTGACTTGCTCAGAGTTGCACAGTATGCAAGTGGAGGCTGTGAGCATCAAACCCAGGTCTGGTCTGCTGGATGTACCAAGCTTGTTCACAGCTCGTTACTCTAACCTCAAGGCTATGCTGCCAGCCCCAAGTTTATGCAGTCACGGACCACAACAAGTGAGAGCTTGAAGATTACTGCAGCGGAGGTGACATCAGTGTACCACGGAGTGAAGCACAACCACTCCTATGTCTCCATGGACTGTGGAAGCAAACTGGCACAGACCATTTATTCAGACTCTGCCATTGCATCCAAACTGAGTTGTGGGAAGACCAAAGCAGAGTGTATAGTCACCAATGTGATGGCGCCATATCCGGAGGAACTCCTTTTATATGACATGGGCACACCCTATTTTTCTGTAGCTTCAGATGCCTCTAATAAGGGCAACAAGGAAATGTTTCCTGTGGTTATTCAGTACTTTCACAAAAAGCATGGAATTCAGCAGAAACTCATGGACTTCTATGAGGACCACAACGAGACTCCTGAAGCCATATTTGCTCAAATTAAGGACTGTCTTCAACAAAAAGGATTGATACTGCAAAACCTGTCCAGTTATGCTGCAGACAATGCTTCAGTTAATTATGGCAAGCACCGTTCTGTGTTTAAGCAGTTTAAAACAGAAGTGCCACACATCATCTCCGCCAACTGCGTATGCCATGTGCTACACAATTGTACAAGGAATGCAAACAAGGCCCTTGCACGATTTGATGTAGAAACTTCAGTGTTAAAAATCTACAGTGAATTTTCATCTTCTGCCAAGAAAGTTGCTCAACTGAAAGAGATGTTCGCTTTCGTTGACCAGGACTGGAAGGAGATTCTGCAGCATGAAATCACCAGGTGGCTGTCATCACTCTCTGCAGTGGCAAGGTTTGTGGAATGTTGGCCAGCTATAAAAAGTTATTTCATAAGTCAGGGACCAGATGAATGCCACCCGCTGATATGGAAATTTGTTGAAGCTGATGAAGATGGCTACAGTGATAAAGATGCTGTGTCAGAAGCGGAGTGCTACTTGCATTTCATGCATTACGTTCTACAGCTGTTCCATAAGTCCATTGCCAAGCCTGAGAGCAATAGCCTGACTGCTCCAGAGATCTATTGTGTAATGCATAATCTGTGCAGTGAACTTCAGAAAAGACTTGTTGACATGTTCTTTGGTTTTAAAGTGTCATCAGCTGTAAAGGACTTTCCTTCAACTGTTAGGGAAAGTGTGTCACAAGACTGTAGTGATTTTTATGTCCGTGCACTTGCCTATCTGAATAAATGGTTCGATTTTGAAAATAGCCCTTTCAAGGCAATGCAGCTATTCTCTTTGCAACATCAAGTTACCTGGGATGAACCGTATAAATCTGTAGAGACACTGAAGCTGCAAAAAGAACTTGGCAAGGATGCACTCTACTCAGATTACAGTACACTGACTGCAGCATTGCCTTTTTTATTTATTTATTTATTTATTGAATTTTGATGACCGGGTAGGCCCACTGGGCCCGGAAGGTCCCTTTTTCAGGGGCGACCCGGGAATAACAGTACAGACATTATGAACTTTGTGCAGTTACATAATACAGGAAGTTATGGGCATACAGTATTCAGCTGTTTACACATAGCAGTAGTTATTAGGGTGTTATATGTCATATTGGTAAGTTGTAGTTCATAGCATTCGAACATTTGTCCTGCATGTAAGTGAGACAGCATGAGGAATCTGTCAGTGCCCAATGGGTGGCCTTTTTCAGGAAAGCACCTGAGTGCAGGACACTTTACAAAGCTGTTCAGTTTGTGATGTCCATCCCTGCCAGTAACAGCTTTGTGAAGCGTGTGTTTTCGCTCATTGGCAATGCATGAACTGATCAAAGAAACAGAATGCTAGTGTCCTTGGTAAAAGCTGAATTACAGGTAAAATTAAATTATAGCTTCACATGCTCCCAATTCCATGCCTTTGTTAAAACAAACAACAAACTTCTTGAGGCTGCAAAGTCAAATGAGAAGTACACTTTTAAATATAAAGTGTGACCCTTCTGGACCAGAGAGGACAGCTGAGATGTTTAATGTGTTGAAGCCTTGTTGCACCACTACTTGTGGTTCTCATGCAGTTTGCACAGTTTTGATTGCTATTTAGTAAAGAAAGTTTGCTCATTTTTATTGTCTATGTGGTGTGCTTGTGTTCTTTTTTTACACATATATATATATACAGTATATATATATATATATATACTCTTTTTAATTAATGTATATCCTTTACCTTATGTAATGTAATAATGCAGTTTGTAGAAGATATGCAGTTTGCACAATTTTGCACAATTTTGATTGTTTGTAATAATAAAATTTGCACATTTAATTATCAGTGCGTGCATGTGTTCTTAAATCATTGAGATTATATTAATTTGAAGTGCCCCACCACAGTAAGAGACCAATTAGGCATTGTTTTTTGTAACCACCCACCACAGTATAGGTGAATGTGCATGAAATTTGACAGGCCATGTGACACAAATGAGAAAAGGGGTGTGGCCAGCAACAAAGGGGTGGGGCTTCAAGCCAGTCGGGGCGGAGCTTATCAGTCAGATATTGGCCCAATTCAAAGGTGGCAACCTTAACTGCAATTCCAAAGAAGGCTGTCTGTGTAGTCTTGTGAGCCTAAAGTACTTTCTGTCTGTGGCAGAAAGGAAGTGCAGTCTGACTGTGAGCAATGATGTTTCCAAATGTAAATCTGCAGGCTGGTGTGCTGCTGGTTGTGCCCCCCCAACACACACGCAAAGTGGTTACATTGGAAATGCTTAGGTGGGGGAACTTTTCCCTCTAGATTTGTAGGTGTGGCGCTTATGTCATCCTCTGGTGATAGAACTCTCCTGTAATATTCAATAAATAAAGAGGACTTAGGTGCAGGAACTCTCCTGCAGTGCTACAAGGGGTGGGGAAATGAATGTCTTCCAGGTCAACTAAGCACACAATATACTGTTCTGACACCTTCATTCACCTGCTGTTGCTGACAAGCTTAGTTATGGGCTGCTCCATTAGCAGTCTGTCCCCTTTGGCCTCAACAAAGATAATCAGGTCAGCAGTTTACCTTTTAAAGACTTAGTATCTGTTCTGTGCTTCACTACAAGCGCCATTTACTCACACAGGCTAGTTTGTAATGTGGTGTGGGGGGCAGAGACAAGAAGAGACGGACCTTTATTACCCATGTTCTGTGAATTGTGCAGTTGTAGCATGGCTTGTGAGTGGAATATAATTAGGAAAGCATGCAAATTCACAACTGATTAGAACAACTTCAAGACACCAGGATGTATAATACTGATACTGTGGAAATGCACATGATATGCTTAAGCAATATACCACAGCAGGGTGTGGGTGATGCTAGGATTAACCCACGCCTGGTGTGGTTCGGTCAGGAGGCCACAGGCTGAGTGAGTAAACCACTCCAGAAGTGGGTAAATCCTAGTATCACCCCACCACACCCTGGAGTGGTGTATTGCGATTATACAGTGTTTCCCTGTACTTTTTGTTAAAAATAATTAAGATTTTTTCCCCCATTTTAAGTTATTTTGTTGACTTTATTGCTATGCCAGATAAAATAATCTTATGTTGCAAGAGCTGTGTCTTGGGTTGCTGGGGATCTGAGCCACAGCAGCATTACATCTGCAGCTGGTTTGAATGTATTTAAAATAGTGATGCTGGCTGTATTTTGACATAAGGGCAGGAGTAAAAGATTCATATGACAGGGTTTCTTTTTAATTAATGGCAACTGAACCAAATGCCGTGCCTTTGGTCCACAGGCGCTGCTATATTCAAACCCTGTGTGCTCTGTATAACAAGGAAATGTGGCAGTTTGCTACTGTGTGGTCTGCATGCTGTTCACTTGAGCGTCTTTTTTTTTTTTTACAAAATAAAATGAACCTCCGAGCATTGGAAACAAAAACATTTCATCCGCCATTTTCTTTCCCACTAAGCGGCCCCGTAAAAAAAAAAAAATCACTGTCTCATCGCCTCAATGGTTGGTGTTGAGTGCTTGCTGCTGTACACTCGCTCCCTCTGGTCTCTGTTTCTGTGACCGCTTACTCTCCTCCCACATTTCGTTGTCCTTGCAGGAGTACCAATTTTCAAACCTTAACATGCAAAAAACTATTTGATAGAATCTGATAGTGACTGAGGTGTTAAAACAAGCTCCGTAACATCTTTAAAGTAATACTTGAAAACTGAACCCGTAACTGCGGGCATGCGCCTTACCATCGCTTGCCAACTTCAGATTTCAAATATGAGTGCTTGTTGTAGTCTGACTGCTAGACTGCTCATTGTACTCAGTGCACTGTTTCTACCTAAACTGGATTTAATGAATATTAGAGTCCTACAACCACCATTGCTTCAGGACCGTCTTCAGCTGCACTAGGGGCAGGAGTGCACGGCTGCTAATCTACTATGACAGACCGAGTACTCTATAAAGCCTGATGGAGGCACCAGCGAATGCAGCAGTTTTTTACTATTTTATCTTCAGGGGGGTTCGGAGTGATTTCAGAAAGGAGGTCCTGATGCGGCTGACTGGCAGCTGGCACTTTTTACCGTTGGGTAATAGCAGGGTTTACAACGTGTAAATCGTGCCAGCCAGCCAATCAGGAAGGAGTATTTTTTGAGCCATTGTATAATTTGCCCTCTACCATTACTGACTCTGTTTGCTAGTTTTGCTTATAACGTGTGAGAAAAATCCTGTGCTGTGATTGCTGAAACACCAGTACAGCCATGAATGTTGTGCCCATAATTACGTGCCTGCACCTTTTTCAAGGTGTCAGCTGCTTCACAGCACAAATCCTCATCTGATGCTCATGCTGCTGGAACTGCACTTTTTTTTTACTTTTTACTTTTACACCACTTTCCCCATAAAATAAAAGTTATTGTAACTTTTTATCATGTGTAAGAAACATCAGTTGCTGTGATTTTTCTTACACGTTATAAAAGCAATATGGCACTTCAGGGTGTGTGGTTATGATCAATAATCACACACCTCTCTCAGGTGTTAAGGCACTCACGCAAGCACCTCATGCCTAGCAACACCCTTGAAAGGTGTATGGTTACTGACCCATAATCACACACCCTAGCGTTCCAAATTGTCACATTATATCTCCTCTGAAGTTCCACAGTGTCAGGTTTATGCTGTCCTGGTTTCTCGACATTGTTGTAATTAATAGTGTTATTTGCATACTGTCAGTACTGATTATATCCCACCAACAGGCATGCTACAGTCACACAGTTCAGAGAACATAGGTAATAAGGTTTGTCTCTTCTTTTCTGGGCCCCTCCATGCAGAAATATAAATTAGCTTGTGTGAGTAAATGGTGCCTCTAGTGAAGTACAGAATAGATTTTAAAACTTCTTTTTTCCAAAGTAAAGTGACCAGATTATCTTTGCTGATGCCAAAGGGAGAGAGACTGTTAATTGATCAGGCCATAATTAGCTTGTCAGAAACAGCGGGTGAATGAATGTGTCACAGCAGCATACAGTGTGCTTAGTTCAACTGAGAAGACATTCAGTTCCCCATCCCTTGTAACACTACATGAGAGTGTCTGCACCTCTGTCCTTATTTATCGAATACTAGAGGAGAGTTCCACTGTCTGGGGGTGATAGTAATTCCAGACCTACAAATCTAGAGGTGAAAGTCCCCCAAAAAAACTAAACATTTCCAATTTAACCACTGTGTGCATGTGTTTGGGGGGGGGCACTACCAGCAGCACACCAGCCAGCAGATGTTTTTTTTTTTGTATTATTCTTTGGTACCTGGGTAAGGCGTACTAGGCAGAACTGCCTGTTTTCAGGGGCGACCTGGTAGCACTGGGGAGGTTAAGTGACTTGCTCAGAGTCACACAGTATGCAGGTGGTAGTTATGGGAATCAAACCCAGGTCTGCTGGATGTACCAAGCTGGTTCACAGCTCGTTACTCTAACTTCTAGGCTATACTGTCAGCCCCAAACATCATCACTCTGAGTCAAACTGCACTTCCTTTCTACCACAGACAGGAAGTATGGCTCACAAGACTACATAAACAGCCATCTTTGGAATTACAGTGAAAACTGCAGTTCGTATGTTTTGATGTATGACAAACAGAAATGCTGTGGTGATGACGTATACTAACCCTAAATATACACTGGCATATCCTACCAAGTTGCTTAATGCCACTTATCCTTTCATGTCCCCTTTAAGGAGCAGAGAGCCTGTTTTCATGCAAATGGCCCCAGCAGCAGATAATGGGGAAGGCATATACAGAGCTAATGTGTCACATGATATAAGCTGAACTGAATCTAAGTAGTACGTTTTGTTAAAGTTTTCTTGAAGGCATTGGCTGCTCTTTAAGCATCTTTGTACAAGTTTTACCTGGCTATATTTTAAGCTTTTTGTTCAGCAAGTAGTTGGATGCTTTATACCATTTAAACTGCATGTATGTAGTACAGTATGCACTTGTGTATGTGGCCAAGGCGAAAGGCAAGTGCTGCTATTAACTTCCAAAACAATTGAAAGAACACACATGGAGTCTGATATGGTGAATGGTATGGTTGGTATTACGCTCACTACAATTGGAAAAAATATCAACAAGTATACAAAATAAAATGAACCATTTTCATAATAGGTGGGGAGCATTAACTCATTATCTCCTGGTAGTCATTTTGTGTCAGGTTAAGCAGTGGACAGTTAGGACTTCATACAAAGCTATTGGAAGTAATGATAAACATACTTGGTACAGCTATAGCTTTTTTTTCAAATTTATATTTCATTGGTTTTCTATCAAAAAGAAAATATGCAGTATAAAACTCAACAACGCGTAGGTACCAAATTTCAATTACAGCAAAAAAGTTACATGGAATGCAAACGTATAAAGTATATTAAGTTGTCACTAAAATCATAACATCATACAATCCCTAAACACATCTACCTTTTTGTGTAATAATAATAAGTATCCCAGTATTTGTATCTTTGACAAGAATTTAAAATCAGGTTGTGATTTAATATGAATATTTCTTAACTGTTCATTTGCTTATTCGTTTTAGAGATTAGGACAGTCTAACCAACAAACATATTCTCAAATTACCTCAATTTTGATCATAACTCTTTTTCTAATTAATGCTATTATAGAGAATTTTTTGTCATACTCTAAGGTTTGTAATATATTTCTATGACATTATAGGTGATATATGCATTTATTGTTTCAGATGTAAGGGTCATAAAGGAACCCTCTTTCCTATGCTTTGGGACTGCCCTCTGGTTACAGATTTGTATAATTCTTGCAGGAAATATTTAAAGTTGCATTTGCTTTGCATGGATACTTTGTTCCAGAGTCATGCATTTTAGGCATACTGCCTGATTACTTAATCAAAGATGAGATGCCAACGATTCTTGTAACATGGCAATAAATAGTATACTGTACTTAAATAAGCACTTGCCATTGGACAGGTGACTAAGGATCAACCAGGCATTAATTCCCTAGTAGTGCCTGCTTGCTCCCGTAGTACATTTGACACCACTGCAAACTCACCACTGAGCTCTATAAAAGCAAAACACAGTTTCACAGCACAGCAGAAGCGCTAAGTACACAGAGTGAAAAACAGCCACAGCTGGATTGGAGCACTAGGACACAGTAGCACTGAGCAAAGCACATCAAATGTATGTCCTCATCAGGATGTGTGCCTCCAGTATTATTTTGCAGCACAATATCCAGTCCCTTCCCACCAACCCGCTCCGCGGACCTCCGAGGAAAAAATGCACAGTGTCCTCGGCAGCAACACACAGCGGCAGCATAGTAGCTCACTCCCAAACTGAACTAAGCAGTGTAGCGAACCCAAATAAAAAATATTAAATATTACACAATAGCTTTTCTCCCTGGCTCCCCACAAGGCACTCTCATATACCTGTACAGTCTTGTTAAATTTGCTTCCTTGTAATCGGTAGTGTTCAAAATGTCAGTGCAAATATTAAAAATGTGAAATATAAATTAGTAGTAGAAAAGTTTTAAAAAGTAATTCATTTCTTGTTATTAATAATTGCTTCCTACTCCGTTTAACCAATGCTTTGTTTTCTGACCGGAGATAAAATATGCGTAAACCGTGTCCCACAATTCATAGCGAGCCATTTCTCTCTTGTCACAGTCGGAAAACAGAGCTGTGCCGTAGCCGCCTCCTAATGGTTTTCAAACGTTTTTAAAGCAGTTCCATTGATATTAAAGTATTACTGTTAAAATACATAATAATGTGCCATATTAGAACTATTCTTATATTCAGATGGCACCCACAATGGGCCCTATGCACAATTGTGCGGAATGACTAGGCGCCGCATATCTGTGGCGTGTACGCCGCACCATTACACCCCGTGGTATGCACAACCCGGCGTGCAGCACCTATGCACCCGATCCCCCGGCCACGGAGACAGCAACGTGCGTGGGGTGGGCGGGGGGCATGCCAGATCTACGCACCATGTACTAAGGCATGTAGTACACGGGGATGCGGAGGAGGGTGCAGGTTACAATGGGGGACCCTGCTGTAACCTCTGTATGCAACCCCGTGCACACACAGTCCACCACCCTCTCCAGGCGGATCGCCCATGGCCCTAACAACATGGACCCTGCAGCCGTCCCCACCAGCCAACCAGCGCCAGCAGCCCCAGCAAACAGCTGTGCTGCATCCCCACATAAGCAGAACCCCACCACCACCATGCATAGGGGCACCGGCCCAGGAGTGCAGATGCCCCCCTGCCCTGCTCCTTGCCCCTCCAGGTACTCTGAGATGTGCAGTGGCCCGCATGGCAATCTGTGGTGGTCAGTTTTGGCCCCGGCCCCCGTACCTGGTGCCACTGTCCGGTTGCCACCCAGGACGTAGCGGCACAGCCCTCTCCACACACCTCCTCGACCGCCAACCCCGTCAAGTGGTGCCTGGGCGCGCTGCTCATATATAGGTAGCATGTTCCCAGCATCACTTGGATGGCCGGCAGCCAAGGAGGTGTGTGGAAGGCTGTGCCGCTGGCTGTCCCATGGCACCAAGTCACAGGTAAGGCGTCTGGGGGTGTACCTGCCAGGGATGGATCATGACGGATGTGGGGGACTGAAGCAGTGCATACGGGCAGGGGCTCCAGGGTGTTGGGGTGGGAGTAATGCAGCAAAGAGTATAGGGCATGGGCACTGATGGGGGGGTATCGCAGTGTCTGTGGCTCAGTAGGTAGTACACTCGTCTCTGAGGCCAGGAGATCAGAGGGTTGTGGGTTCAGTTCCCACATCTGGCACTTGGGTTAATATCCCAGTACTGACACTGTAGTGCAGCATGAGAGGGGTGCTGCACTTCTGAGGTGCCGTCTTTCAGATGAGACGTTAAACCGAGGTCCCATCTGCCTGGATTGGTGGTAGTTCAGGTGGATGTTAAAGATCCCATGGCACTTATTGAAAAGAGTAGGGGAAGTTTTTATTGAGAAAAAACATAACATCACAAAGAAAAAGGGCAAACTATAAGCATCACTACAAAGAAATAATTATATATAAGAAGAACAAAAAACAATGTGTTACATACAATCCCAACAAAAAAATCTTCACGATATAGGAAAGTGTTTCCATAAATTTGTCATTTTCTCATTAGAAGAAAACTTCCTATCAGTCATATGTATAGCAAGCAAATCATTGTGAACAGACTCAATTATAACTGAATAAGATATCTGTTGTTGTTGTAACACGAATTTACAGCGAGCTTGCCATAAAAATACTGTAATAAAGGCAAAGAAAACATTTAAAGTGCTTTTATGATAAGAGTTCCAAATCCCTGTATATTCCCTAAAATGAGAGTATTATAGGTTAATAAATTCAAATGTGGCATATTCCAGTAAAGTGCTGCTTGAGACCAAAAAGCCTTACTATCACATAATCTATAAAAAATGTTGTTGACTTTCTTCTACATTAATGCATTGTGGTCTTAAACAATATCTTTCATCTAGAGGTTTGTATTTCAAATTTCCTCTGACGCTAATCTTCCATGAGCTGAAATCCAAATAATGTCCCAAGTTTTGACTGGGATTCTGTAATCTGTTAATTTATGCAGTGCAAAATCATTTTAGTGGGAGTACAATTAGGAAATAACAGTGTAATTTTCTGGACTTCATAAACAATATATGTATAAAAAGATTTTCGAGACAGGGAAAGTAATTTTTGTAGTGGAATCTTCCACTGATACAATTTCTTAAGGGTGGGAAGTCCATACTTAGGTAAGGAATCAGAGGAGATAATTTTCGGAGGAAATAATGACCATTTAAAGAAATATTTATGCCAGATGGACTGGACCCAAAACTGCCATGGTAATGAAGGCTGTGTCCAAATAAACGAAAAAGAAGAAAATAAAAATTAGAATGGAAAAAATGACAGGGTTAATCATGTGAGACCGCCATCTTTCTTTGAAAGGTATGTGTAGTCCCTCTTAACAGGGTTAAGTCTGTTTCCCAAAGCAACTGGAAAAAATACTATATAACCTAGTTTCAACAGATGTGGAGGAGGAAAAATATGACTTATATATGTAAACAGGGTAACAAAAATTGTTTAATAATAGCTATTCTTTTAGTTTACTAAAAGTCCAGCTTTTCCAAAGGTTTACTTTTAATTCTCCTATGTCCAATTGTCTTTCCCAATTATAGAGGCCATATCATCAACTCGAACCATATCCTAATATTATTTGAGGAGTGTGTGATACAGGTATATTAAAATAGTTAGGAACCAGTGAGGGAGTGTGTTGTAAAGGTATTATAAAGCTTTTCTCCATATTTAGAGATGCTCCTGAAAACTCCCTAAAAAAAGAAAAAATCTCTAATGCTCGTTGTAATGACAAAGCATTTGCCAATAACAAAGTAACATCATCTGCAAATGCTGTAACTTTCACTCTGTCTAACCAGGGGAAGGGAGAAAGCCCTATAATCTGATGGTCAGAAACAATACTTCTGATGACTGGATCCAAAATAAAAGTATACAGAAGAGGGCTTAAAGGGCAACCTTGCCGTACACCTTTATTAATATTAATTTCAGTACCCATTATTCCGTTCACAATTGGTATAGTAACTGCCTGACTATATAGTTTGGTTATCCAATGAACAAATGTGTCCGGAATACCGTAATGAGTTAAAACAAAATACAAATAGGAATGACAAACCGTATAGAAAGCTTTGGCTTGATCAAGGGCTACTATAATCCCAGGATCTAGAGAGTTTTGTGATAAAGTGGTAAAAAGATCTCTAATCAAAAAAAGGTTTTGTTGAATAGTTCTAGTAGGTATAGAGCAAGTTTGTGCTGGATGAATCAGGATTTTTGCGGCCTTTATGAAGCGATTATGCAGAATCTTAGTTAAAATCTTGTAATCGGTGTTTAGTAAACTAATCGGTCTCCAATTAGGTACCAAACTTTTATCGCTCTTTTTGTGTAGAAAGGTCATAAGAGAAATAGACAAGGTTTTATCAGTTGAGATTGAATTTAAAACAGAATTAAAACTGAGGCAAAAGAATTCCATATATGAGAGCAAGTTGTATAAAACTCATTAGGTATGCCATCAGACCTGGAGCAGTTCCAGTCTTCAACTTTTAATAACCCTGCAACTTCATATGATGTAATAGGAAGTACCAGAGACTGCAAAGATCATCTGGAAGCTTAGGTAAAGTGGGAAATCTTTGAGCGGAAATGTTTCTATAGGTAACATGGTTGAAGGCGAAATATTCTTGTATATGTTGCTGAATAACAGACAACATACCTATATCAGTGGTAATCAATTCCCCTGTGAATTAACAAGTCCTGTCATTAAGGTGTTAGTGAGACGAGTTTTACAGGCCTGGAAAGGATCAGACATAGGACTTTGTTTAATTCCATATTTAAATTCTAAATCCAAAGATTTAGCCCTATCGTATTGAAAAGCTTTCATTAACTTCTTTATTGTCATAATTTGGGAATGAACTAAGTAATGGTCTTTAGGCGGTAAGGACATCAATTTGTACAATTGATTTCTATGTAATAAATATTGAAGATACTCTGAATTTGCCTTCATTTTGCCCCACTTAACGAACAAGGATTTAATTTCACCCTTCAGTTGTACCCACCAATCGTAGGAAAGGTCAAAGAGATCCATAGTAGAAAATTTGGCGGAAAAAAAAACTTCTAATTTAGAAAAAGAGTGTGCATCCTGTAAAAAGGAAGTGTTTAACCTCCACCGACAATTGATAGAGGAGAAAATAGGGGAATATGTGTCAGTGAGAGATTGCCAATTAAGATAAAATGATCAGAAAATTCAGTAAGTGTGACTGAGCAAGATTTTGGAAAGAGATATCGAAACAAAAATCATATCAATACGAGTTGCAAAAGTATGTCTGAAATATGATTCACCACCCTGTGGTGTAGACTTCTAAAACATCTTGGAGACCAGAATCCTTGATAAGTTTGTAAAGAAAATTAGTATCATAATATATCTTTTTCCAAGCTGTTTACTTATATTAATGTCTAAGGAGCAGTTAAAATCTCACCCCAAATTATATGCTTTCTAGTTAGTAAAAGGGTTTAAGTCTTGAAGATCTCAATCCGAGATAACCCGTCTGAGGCGCATACAGATTAATCAAGCGAAAGGAAAAGTCCCCAAAGAAAAATCCAAAATTAACAACCTACCAGGTCTAAGATCTATCACTTTAGATATTTTAAAGCGTATTCCCAAATAATACCCCAAGACCATCCATAATATCTGGACCAAAGGTCCAAAGGAAAGTCCCAAATCCATTTCCTTTGCAGCTGTTTGGTTTCAAAGAAAGCGTCACCCAGTCTCTTGTAAAAGAATTATATCAAGTTTCAAAGACCCCAAATACATCAAAATGGGCAATTGTCTTTGAAATGTTTTTATACAACATACATTGTATGATGCTAGCTTCAAGATGGTCATGGGAGCTAAGGTGTCAAGGGCCATGTTTTAGCTAACTTTCCTTTTCTTTCCTTTTTTTCCTTTCTTTCCTAACTCCGTTGCTTTGCTATCTTCATCTTCAGTAATAAGGTCTGACACATGAGAAGTATCAGATTCAAGATCTGACTCCTTAGGATCATCTTGTAGGGGAAAAAAATTTTCTGTAGGTAATGGGGTTAGAGGTTGTTTCATAGAGGCTCTAGTGAGGCGTCTGCTCTTGACTGTTTGAAGGGAGGAGGGCATGGAAAGGCCAGAAGTCTGTTTACTGGAGGCGAGAGGTTTGGGAGTAAGCGTGGCTGTCTACAGAAGTATGGGGTTCCTTAATACCAGTCCCTGTTGTCTTAGGAGTGACCAAATGATCTACAGCCTGAGGGGTTGGGGCATAGAAGCAGTTTTATCAAGAGGTCCCTGTTTCTTTGCATGGGCTTTTTAATAAGTCATCCTGATCCCAACCTTCAGTACAATTTCTTGGAGCCCAAGGGCACTGATGAAAAGCATGGCCCTTCTCAGTATGAGGTTGCACTGAAAGATGTTAGTACACATATCTAGAGAATGACCAAAACCTCCACATAAGGGCATTTCAATACGTCCACAGACACTACTAATATGGGTTTTAGCTCCACACTTGTAGCAAGCTCTGGGTTGACCGCCATAAAAGCAGACTCCCCTATCTTTACCCAAAAAGAAACTGTTGGGAAGATGCACAACTTCAGAATTGACCAAAAAAAAGTTTCACTTTGAATTTCCAGCCCCCAGTCCATATACCTTCAGAATCTAATAATGCCTCAGGCGGACTCAAAATGTCACATTTAGACTGTAACCAATGATAAATATCACTTACATTTACCCCTTCATTACGAAACATAATAGTAATGTAACGGATTTGTGGCCTAGTAAGTGGGATAGCAAAAAAAGGGGTCCATACAGGTGTGGTTTTGAGAACAGCGTATTTATCCCAAAATTTGTCTAAGTGAATATTAGTCTGAAACTAATGTCAAGCGAATCCTCACCTGAAATGTGGATTAAGGCATAAATGTCAGAAGGAAAAGCCCATAGAAATTTTCAAAAGCTGTTTAAAACATAATACCGATCCGGATGCTCTGGAGACCACCTTTATATCGATATCCGAACAGCATTACGCCTGAGGGCCTGCTCTAATTTATTTTAAATAACTCTGACATAGGAGGTCTGGAGTGGGAGCCTTTACCCCCCTCCTGTAATAACATTTCAGCATTATCCCCATGAGTCCCAGTAGAATTATTAAAGGAGGTATTTGGTTTCAAAGAAGCCAAAGTACTCTCCCCACCCTCAGTAATTACAGCGCTTTCAGGTGCAATGTCTGAATGTTGTGTGGAAATACCTGGGCCCAGTGTCTCTGAATCGGTGGCATGCTTTGAAGATGAAGAGTCCGATGAGAAGGTAGTCCAGGCAGAATCAGGAATCCAACGACCGGAATCAGTCTTTCGCCAGCCCGCTCCTGTAAGAGCTGAATCTTCAGACCAGTCCAGAGAGAAGTCCTGTGGAGCCTCATCATGTAGTCCAAAGCATCGTCGCACAGTTTGTGATGCTCGGAGTCCGGTCATAGAAACAGTCCCTGTAGCATCAGTTCCCCGGGAAAATCGTTCCGTAGAGGTGCTCATTTCAAATGTATTTCCGGGTATCGGAGAAAAATGCACTGAAGCAGGGTTTAATGCTGCCGACTCCATTATCTCCTCGCCAAGCAAACTCCCACTCACTGGAATATCCCCAGCCAACTCCTGGACACTCATTTTCTCCTCCGGTGCTGTTTCCAGCGAGGGAATGTTCGCGGGCAAACTGGGTGAGTCCTGCAAGGCTGTACACAGAGTAGCATCAGATACCGTACAGTTACCGACCTCCATCTCCGAGTGCTGTTGCTGGAAGTGCTGCCATCATGCAGCGTGACGTCAGCGAGACACCTACTGACGGCGACTAGGCAGCCAGTAGGGGAATTTCCCCGGTGTCCTGGCCAAATTTCCCATATTCACTAAAAATACCACCAACAGCTTAATCTGGTTCAAGGTCAGTTGGCATTCATCTGTATCCCCGTCGCCCGGGTCGTGCCTGAAAATAGGCAGGATTTGTTGAGTGCACTTACCAGGTCAACAAAAACTAAATAAAATAAATATGCCGACATGTGGACAGGGACGTGGCACTGATGTGTGGAGGGGATGGGGTCCAGCCTGGGGACAGGGCTGTGCAGCTGGGGGGGGGGGTTTCCAGGCATATGGGACTGGGACGTAGTTACCATTGGGCGTGGAGGTTTGCTCCATGGCATGGCGGAGGGCCATGACGGGGCCTGGTTGCGTGGGTCCAGGTGCACATGGTGCTATTCACGCACCTGGCCTATGCCGCGCCGCATAAGGGTTCCACTGTGGGACCCATCACGGCCATCCAATTGGATGCCTGGCCAGATCCACGACTCCACCCCGGGCCACCCTGTGGAGTCCTGCGTGCTGGGGGGGGATGGACCTGCGGACAGGTGGCGGCTGTTGATGAATACGGCTGATGCGCGCCTGTCCGCAAGTGCGGAGCTACGCGGGCGGGATACAATAGTGCATAGAGGCCCATATTAGTAAATGTCAGTTGTTTCTTCAGTTCAACATTTTGAATGGGCTAAATAAAAAAATGTTTTAATCCTCAACCAGTTTCTGTGTTTTGTGAGTATATGTGTCCTGTATTGCACAATGTTTTAAACAACGCTTTCCATGTGACAAGTGCATTAAGCCACTCCAAAGGAGGGTTCTACTGGGGAATTAATGCTTGGTTTGGGGGGGGGGAGCGAGTGCCTCCAACCTGCCCAGGCATTAATTCCCCAGTAGAACCCTCCTTGATGACTAATCATGATCCCCTTAATCACAGATAGTCTAGTACTTTAAAATTGGGCCAGTAGTCATAAACCCACCTACTGAATAATGAACAGTACAGCCATCGCTGCTACTAGCAACATGGAATACTGTGGTCGTGGTTGTGGTTGTTCCATAATTCCACTTAGGTAGTCTTTGTGCTAGTGAGCTAAGAGCAGCAGCACATCTGAGGAGTTCCTTATCTGACTTGTGATCTTCATAATTTTGTGTTTTGTCTCCCTCTTGATGCCTTTCTTCGACCCAACTGTTGGGAGGAGCACAGAATCAGTACTCATGTGAGTATGAGTCACATGTGTCCAACAGCAAGGCAGTGCTGAGAAGAGTGAGGGTCTAGCTAGTTAAAGCACATAATCCACAAAGAACATGTTCTGTTAAAGAAAAAATCACAAACCCTGCAAGGAACTAGAGAAAAAGCCCTAACAGCACAGTCAGGGAACCGAGCAATCCGTCTACACAGGTGGTGGGGGTGGGGTCTGACACAAACATAAGTCCCAACTTACCTGAGGCGCCAGGCAGGAAAAAAGGCCGATCAAATGCAACAGGAGAATATTATTTTAAACACTCTTATTTCTTTCACATACAAACAGGCATTGGCAACTCGCACAGACCTTGCAGAAACTGTAATGAGGAAAAAAGTAGCCTTACCAATTTAAGACTATTTTAAAAACAGGCACAATTGAATTTGGAGAAGCTGTCAGTACAAACAGAGAGCCCCAATCTGCTAGAGTTACTCAGGAGGGAGGCAAAACAATACAAATTCCAGACTCTGCCTGGGTAAGCAAAATTACAAAGGCCCTGTCCACACAACACCAGAAACACCCATCTGTAACGTTACAGAGGGCTTAAACTGTTACCGCAACTGTTTGTGTTTACACTGGTAACGTTACCGAAGGTGTTTTCAGTACCGTTACAGAAACCTGTTGTAAGGTGGTTTCAACAGTGGTTTCTGTAACAATTACAGTCCTGTAACGTTACCAGTGTGTGTCTGAATGCTCCATTATGTAGCATCCAGTCTCCCACTATTTATTTATTTAGTTTTTGTTAACCGGGTTGGGTGCGCTAGCCAAAGTTGACTATTTTCAGGCACGACCCAGGAGAATACATACATAAAATGAGATGAGATTATACAATACATAGTATATAGTACAGGTACATAGTGTATAGTACAGGTAGGTTAGAATTCAGATCAAGTCAGACAGTACTCAAGATGATACATATAGCTATGCAGAGATGACAAAAGTGACATTAGTACATGCAAATAGCAAACGGGCTAAGTGGCAGCTATAAAGACATTTTATAGCAAAGCTTGTTTAGAAGTGCAGCAGTGTCTTGGGCGAAATAGGGTAGTTAGCTGCGAGGCATTAAGTGGAATCAAAGCATGTGCAGGGGTCCCAGGATAGGTGGCGATATAGTTCTTTTTTGAAGATTGGGTGGGAGTTAGCCTTCCTCAAGGCAGGAGGGAGGGAGTTCCAGGTGGCTGGGGGTGCAGTGAAATGCTCCAGAGCTTTTTGAAGTAAGACACCTGGGTATGGTGAGTAGAAATTTGTTTGCCGAGCGTAGTCCGTGGGCAGGTGTCTGTGGTACAAGTAGAGATGCAAGGGAGGAGGAGGGTTTGGTTACGGATTACAGAGTCTGTGAGGGTCCCTAGGGAGTATAGTCGGTAGGCAGTTGGGGAGAACCAGCCTAGGTCGCTATACAGTGTGCAGTGGTGCTTGAGGCGATGGGAAGAGTTGTTATATGCGACATCCCATTTATGGAGAGCAGACTTATGGGCATTAGAAAAGTGGAGACACCATATGTCAGCACTGGAAGCAGAATACCCTTGGCAATTGCCAATTTGGCAGATGGTGTTAGCAGGTGACAAGTCTTATAGGCGATTCCAAGTTTGGCATTTGTTGCTTTACAGGTTGACTGGATGTGCAGACTGAAATCAAGGGATTTATCAAGGAGGACTCCAGGTATTTGAAGGATGTGACACAGTCGATGAGAGACCCCCCCAGAGTCATGGACTAGGAGGGGCTCCTTACAGGCCCTGAGTTTGGGGGCAGTGCCAAATAGCATGGCTTGGGTCTTTTTAGTGTTGAGGATGAGCTTATTAGCATTTAGCCATGTTTGCACATTCCTGAAATCCGAGGAGAGGTTTTTGCTAATGATGTTAACTTTGTAAGCTCTGAAGTAGAGGACAAGATCATCAGCATATAAGATAGCTGAGCAGGAGAGTATGGCATGATCTATGTTGTTGATGTATAGCGAGAAAAGAAGGGGTCCCATGATGGAGCCCTGGAGTACTCCGATGTCAGTGCTGGTCATATCCGAGAGAGCGGAGTTGAATTTAACAAGTTGTAATCTGTGTGATAGGTAGTTGTTAAACCAGTCAACTACTGAGGATGAGAAGTTAAGTCTGTGCAGGGTTGAGAGAAGCAGGGGATGATCAACAAGATCGAAAGCTTTGGTAAGATCGATAAATACTGCTCCAGTGAGTAGGCCTTTGTCCATGTTGCAGAGTACATCGGTGGAGAATTTGAGAAGAGCGGTTGAGGTACTGTGCCCTTTTCTGAAACCGTGCTGAGTATCTGAGAGAAGGTTATTTTTTGTGAGATAGTCAATGGTTTGGGTTGCAACAAGCTTCTCCAGTAGCTTGCTTAGCACAGAGAGGATGGCTATGGGCCTGTAGTTGTTGATATCCTAGGCGTAACTCGGGCAATCTTCTAGAGATCTGGGACAACACCAAGAGAGAGAGACAGAGTGAAAATCTTGGCCAGTGGCGAGGCAATCAGTGGTGCTGCTAGCTTCAGGAGTCATGGCTCGAGTGAATCTGAGCTGGGGCTAGTGTTGTCGGATATGTTTTGCAATAGCCTTTGGACTTCAGATCTAGATATAGCTTTAAAGTGGAAAGGGGGGTAGTAGTTAGTTGGCAGTGGTCAGCACCAGATGCAGATCTCTGGGGTGTGCAGTAAGGCTGAGATGCTGTGGGAGGTGAAGCGAAGGACAAGGTGTACTGAAACAGGTCTGTGAATAATCTGTTAAAGGCATTTGCTGTAGTGTTCGAGTCGTTGCAGTGTACACCATTTAGGATCATATCCCTTGGGGTCGATGACTGGGTAGCCCCAAGAAAGGTCTTGATGTGTGTCCAGAATTTTCTACGGTCACCAGCAGAGTTTGTGAGCAGTTCCTTGCAGTAGATGCTCTTTGCTGTGCTGATTTGTTTTTTACAGGCTCTCAGAGAGGCCCTGTAGGTATTGTAATCCTCCAGTAGTCTGGACACTTTATACTTCTTCCAGAGTTTGTCCCGAGTGCGCAGGTTAGCCAGCAGGTCCTTGTGTAGCCATCTTGTTTGTTTACCCCTGACCCTTCTGGTGACCTTCGGGGTATGTTTATCCTGAAGTGCTGTGAAATTATCAGTGAAGATACCAAGGGCTATTTGAACATCATGGAAGTGATAGATGTCAGACCAGATGATACAGGATACATCATAGAGGAAAGCTTCCACGTCCAGTTTGGCAAAGTTGGTAATTGTGATGTAGCGTTTGGGGGCAGTCTCGGCTCCATACACAGAAAGTGGGGGAGTGGTCTGTGATAGCATCTGCCAAGATGCCTGCAGTTTGCACATGGTCAAGGCGATTCACCAGTACCCAGTCTGTGAGGGTGGAGGTAGTTAGAGAAGGGATGGCTCTAGTGGGTTCAGTTGAGATCTGGTGCAGGTTATAGCTCTGCGTTAGTGTCAGCAGTGTGCTGTGAGTTGGTCCCAGCCAGTTTAGGTTAAAGTCACCTAAGATTATGACCTCGTTTTGCTTGGCATTTGTGACGGTTTGATTAAGTGAATCCTTTAGACCTGTGATACCTCCAGTGGGTGGGTTGTAGACGCAGATAATGTGGAGTTTTTTTTGCACCAAGGGCAATGGTTGTGTGTAGGGACTCACAGACTGAGGGTGAGCCAGTGGGTGGGCAGACCGTAACATCAAGATGGTTTTTATAGAGGATAGCAACCCCCCCTCCACATTTTGGGGAAGGCCTATCTCTCCGTATCAAGGAATAATTGGGCAAGGAACATAAGGAGTTTGGAATGTGAGGCTTGAGCCATGTTTCAGATAGGCACAGTAGGTCAGGATTGTACACTTTCGTCCATGCCTCAAGATCAGCAAAGTGCCTGGTAATGCTCCTAATATTCATATGTGCAATGAGAAGCCCTTTTCCTGAGACAGCCGATAGGTCAGTGGGAGAGTGGTGGACAGAGGGGCCAGGGTTAAGTTCTACGTCCCCTGACAATAGGATGAGGAGAAGTAGGAGAAACCACAGTTTAATAGTGTGGCATGGGAGAATAAAACCAGTTGTATCATTTTGTATTTTCTGAGCATACGAAACGGGTTGTAGGTACAACCCTTCAGAACGATAAGGGTGGTGTAGGCACGCACATGTTGTGTTTCGGCAATTTGGTTGGAGAAAGTAAAGTCATTGTGTTGTGAGGTATTCTCTCCATAGTGGTTGTTGATTGAAACAGAAGTAGATACCCCATGTAAGCATAAGAGCAGTATCAGAAGCAGGATTCGTCCTCCCAATCTATGAGTTGCCAGTTTTGGCAGGAGACTGCAAATGTTTACTGTAGCAAGGGTGAGTGTACCTGCATGCATTGCAGCACTGTTGTAATGCATGTAGGGAGGTCAGAGGCTACCAGGGCATACTAACAGCAGTGTGGGACATGAGCGTAAGCTGCAATACTAGGCAGCATCCATAGCACGGTAACCCAACCTACAGCAGTATGCCCACTCCTGGACTAACCCCCGTGTCCCCACCTGACCTACCCCCCTGTCCTCACATGCCTCCCTGAGAGCTGCCTCCTGAAGTATCCATATACTGGCCGTAATGACGCCTCTCACTGTGACGGGCGCTGGGAGTACCCCGCCTGCCCATCAGAGCTGTGGCATCAATATTACCTGCAGAGCAATGCCAGTAGTGCACACGTACAGTGGTTGAGCTTCTGAGTGTGTCATGTAACACCGCTGTGGTGACCAACAGATGTGTGGCACTGTGTACAGCGGAGCAGTGGGGTACACCGACGGCAGTAGTGGAGGGGCTGCCATCACCATTCGGAAGCAGTGCATGACTGGCTGTCATGCTCTGGTGCCCTAGCCCTGTTGGACATGTTGCCATGTTACACACTCCCCCTCCCTCTCACTGCAGTACCTCCCTGAATCCAACATGCAAACCTCCCCCCCTCGCGCCTTCTCCCTGTTGCTTCCTCACCATAGGTGTGTCACACATCATTGCCATACTGTATGTTGCACATTATGGCTTGTACAGATGCATACTACTCCATGCTCCTCTATTTTCTGCTCTCTTGCACCCCTTACCGGTCTACGGGAATCCATTCTATTCCCCTGCTGCTCACTGGCCCACCCTGGGGCTATGGCCCACCCTCCGCATCCGCTACCCTCCCCTCTGCTCCCCAACTCTTCTCCCTGGCTCTCCTCGAAAGGGCTCAAGCTCACCCACCTGAATGTGCGGAGCCTGCTACGCAACCTAAATGAGCTCACCGCTTGGGTTGCCCTCTACAAACCCGACATCCTGGCCCTTTCCGAAACCTGGCTCAAACCCCATATACCCGATGCCCAGTGCTCCCTACCGGGGTACAACCACCTCCGACGGGACAGGCCGGGTAAGATGAAGGGTGGTGGGGTGATTCTCTATTACCTGGCACATCTCAACCTGTCCCTCATTGACCACCCTCCTACTGACCTGCCTGCGTGTGAGTTCCTCCATGCCCTCCTCCTGCTGGGTCACTCTAAGAAGATCCACGTGATATGTGCCTACAACCCACCTAAGTATGGTCTGCCGGGAGTCTCCTCCCTGCTTGACTGTGTCAGCAATAAAGTGGGTCTCAACGAAACTCTCGTACTTGGAGACTTCAACCTCAACTGGTTGGGGGCTAATCGCAAGTTGTACGAACCTCTCCTTTCCGGCCTTACACTTAGCCAAGTCATTACCGAACCCACCAGGCTTTCCTCTAGGGGGAACTCAGGAACCCTTATAGATTGGCTCCTGTCAAACAGGCCTGCCAATATCTTATCCTCAGGCACCCTCCCAGATGTCATCTCTGACCACTCCCCTATCTACTGTGTCTGGGGCATCTCCCCCCCGAAGATCCCTAGCAAAATCATCGAACTGAGGGACTATTCCAAATTTAATCCCCATGACTTCCTGGATGACCTTCTAGCTGTTGACTGGTCTGGTGTCACCAGCTCCACTGACCCCTCACGAGCTTTGGATCTATTTCTAGCCAAGCTAATCCCCCTTCAGAACAAACATACCCCCCTTACTAGGAGAAGGGTGAGGGGCACCGTCACTAAATGGCTAGATGGGGACCTACTCTCCCTTATGAAAGCCAGGGATAAACAATGGGCATCCTACAAGGCCTCCCTTAACAATCATGACCTGATGGCCTATAGGCACCTCAGAAATACCTGTAAAAGAGCCATCTGCTCTGCAAAAAGCGATTTCTGCAAAACTCAACTACTCTCCTCCAGCAGCAACCTGAGGAGCTTCTGGCAACATATTAAAAATGCTATTGGGGGTTCAGCAACAGCACAGGTTACTGACCTGCTCGTCAGTGGGATCAGCTGCAATAACTCCCACACCATCGCTAATACCCTCAACTCCTTGTTCTCCGAACCGTCCCCCTCCTCCCTTCCCCTGTCCCCTCTCGTCCGCTCCCCTGGGGCCCCACCTCCCGGTCTTCACCCGGCCCCTTTCAACTGGAGGCCAGCTACTCCCAAAGAGACCAAAGCTGCTCTCCGGCCTCTCCCCCCATAGCGGAGCAGGTCATGAAACTCTCGAGCCGAAACTCCTTAGACTGGGTGCCCACCTCCTTGCCAGACCCATCTCGCACCTATTCAATTCCTCCATTTACTCAGGGATCATTCTCATCCTGTGGAAAGTGGCCAAAGTCGTTCCTATCTTAAAACAGGGGAATCCTAGGGATCCTCAGAACTACCGCCCCATCGCCATCCTGTCCACCCCCAGTAAACTGCTCGAGAAAGCCGTTGCCTCCCAGCTCTCCCAATACATCCTGGACTACAATCTACTCTCTCCTGCCCAGCACGGCTTCAGGAAAGGGTACAGCACGTCTACCGCCTTGCCACTGTCACCTCCTTGATCAGGTCGGGCACTGATCAAGGCAATCTCACCAGCCATTGCATGGGGGCTATTGAGACCTGTCCAAAGCCTTCGACAGAGTTAACCACTCCCTTCTAGGCTCACGCCCTATCCTTGTACTCCCCTTCTGCCCATGCATGGTTCCAAAACTATCTTTCCAACCGACAGCAATACACATACTTCAATTGGACATCCTCCAAGCTTTCCCCAGTCCTCTGTGTGGTACCTCAAGGGTCCGTCCTTGGTCCGACCCTATTCTCGCTATTTATCAGTGACCTATCCTCCATCCCTACCCATGCCCACTCCACCCTTTATGCAGATGACCTCGTCCTCCTGTCCAGCTCGCGGGACATCTCCTCCATTAACTCCCAACTTAACTCCGACTTTGAACGCATACACACCTGGCTGCGGGACCACAGGCTCACCCTCAATCTCAAAAAAACTCAAGCCATGTTGTTTGGGTCCTTGAACAAAATAAAATCCTGCCCTGCTCCTCTGCGTATCCTCGGGGCCGATGGCTCTCCCCTTGAGACGGTTACCTCCACCAAGTACCTAGGCATCACCCTTGACCAGCAGCTGGACCTCACCCTGCACATCCGTAACATCTGCAACACCTCTAATTGCAAACTTGGCCTAGCTTATCGAGCCAACAGCTGCCTCACCCCTGCCGCCCGCCCTAGCCCTGCGCCGGTCCTCCTCCCTCTCTCTCTGCTATGGCCTCGTGGCACTTTGCCCGGTCCCCAAAACCAGCCTATCAAATGGGACACAGCCTACAACAATGTTTGCCGCTTGCCTCCGCCCCTCCCTTCACCCACGGTGTGATCTCTACAGCCGCTAGGTGGCTCCCCCCAGAGAAACACCGGCCTCGTTATAGGTAACTCATCGACAACATTGTCCGCTCTGGTTCCCCACCTCTTGCCCTTCCCTCAATCCTAGGGCCCCCACACCTCCTCAGGCCTGGGACAACCCAGGAACGTTTTGTTCCTAGGACCCGCACCCTCGCGGGTGATCGGTCCTTCCACATTTATGCCCCCAAACTTTGGAACCTGCTCCCTGAACTAGTCAGGGCCTCCTCCTCCCATCCAAATTTTAAAGCCTCCCTCTGGAATTTCCTGAAACCTTCTCCCCCCTGCCCCTGCACTGTGAACCTACTCCCTGCCCCTACCTCCCATCCTGATTTGGGTGGGGCCTCCTCCTTCCCACCCCGTCTCGCCCACTTGCACTTCTCTTCTAGCTCCGCCAGCCTCCTGACCCCCGCCTTTGGCACCCCCTGCTTGCACTTACCATTGTCACTGCTACTGTTCATGCACAGTGTTTTACTTTGTCCTTGAGCTAGCCTTGTAATGCCTGTTGTGCTAGGCTACCTTCTTGTCTCCTCAAACTGACTAATTGTGAACCTTACCAATCCATGTTTTTGAGTTATTGCCCATGTTATTATCTGTATTTCTCCTGTATTTTCCACAACTACTGTGCACTTATCCGTAATGCCTGGCTCTCCTATGGACTTTTCCCTATTTCTGTAACTGTTAATTGTATGATGTCTGACTCCGGTAACTCTCCCGGGTCACACCCATTTCTGTAACTGTTATTGTACAATGTATTACACCTGTAACTCTCCCGGGTCGCACCTGAAAATAGGCACATGGCTGTCTAGTGTGCTTACCCGGTTAACAAAAGCAAACAAACTATGTACTGCAGGTGGGTGCCTCATATCAAAGCTGTCCTCACCAGGTGCACCATGGGATATGCTCTGCTTTGATGGGGTTGGGACCACACATACTATCACACGCAGTGTGGACAGGCTGTACCATTTTCAATCCATTATCTAACTGTTCACTGGCAGTGCGGACACACTGTACCATTTATGGTCTGTAATGGTTTGGAACCGTTATAGATTTTAAGTGGTGTAGTGTGGACGGGGCCAAAGATCCTAATTCTGATGAGGAGCTCCTCAGATGTGCTCCTAGCTCACTGGGTCAAGCTGTTACTAATCGCTCTTAAAGCTATAGCTGGACCAGTGAGCCTCTGATCGGGGTGCATGTTACCCATTGTGTAATCCCCATTTGCAACTCTGAAGCTAACAGACAAAGAAATTGCTTTAAAGAGCATCTTCCCCAGCCCTTATGACATGAATGCATAAATTCACCCTTGTTGCTTTGATGCTGGTGATTATTTATTCCGTAAAGTCTGCAGCTTGCTTTTGCAATCTGAGCTGCTAAAAACTGGCATGCTGTAGCAGCACTTCAGCAGTGAGTCTGGTGTTGCTGTAGACCCGAGGCTGTGCTGCTGACATCACTATATGGAGCAGGAGTGGCAGTGTTTCAGTGAATGAGCAGCGTTTTGGCTAGGGAGCAAGTGCTGTATCCTTGTTTAACATGTTTATCATTGTTCCCTGTACCCCTCTCAAGACACCCTGTTGAAAATAAAAGTTCCCCTCACAAGACACCAGGTTAAGAATAAAATGTCCCCTCACAAGACACCAGGTTAACAATAAAAGTACAGTACCGTGTAGCATGTAAGTGATTCCCTGCAGAACTGAAAGTGGAATGTCAGCTGGCTGATACTGGACACCTTAAACTTTGTCATTGGTAGTGTCCTTACAAGATGTACTGAGTAATGGATCTGAGTCAGTAGCAGTATACTGTGCTTGTAGTTAATTCAGTATTTGTATTGGAAAAATTACAATTTGCCATCATTCCCACCTGACCAAAAGTCAAGTTCAAGTTTATTGCAGGAAAGACTCCGTTGAGCAAGCTCATTCACAAGGAGGTCCTGAGGCACATACACATACAGTTTGCAATTACATAGACAGGAGATATAAAATGTAGAACAACAAGGAAAAAAATATATAATACAAGAGGTATACACAATAGAAGTCCTTATGCTATATATGCAGTACATTCCAGCTTTAACCTTGCCCTAAATTATGCAACACGTTTCAGCTTAGTAAGTAGAGGGCCAGTTGGTACCTAGGAAGTTGACTTGGCGTTGGGGCCTAGTAGCACCTACATATGTCTTTTTAATTTAGAGATAGCTAGTGTTTTGTAGGAGTTAATTGATACGATGCTGGTTAGCTTCAGCATGGCTTGTAGTTGGTTCAGATGTTTGGGAGGGTGTATGAGAAAGCTCTTTGGCCAGCTGTGGTACGTGTCCTGGGAACATCTAGTAGGATAAGGTCGATTCCTTAGGGAGTAGGCACTATGCGAGATGTGTATGAGAGACGTTAAATAGACAGGCAGTTTGTGGAGTAGTAATTTGAGGGTCCAAATGCCAGCATGCGGAGGCGCTGATGGCAAGAGAGGTCCACCCAACTGCTGCATAAAGATCACAGTGGTGGGTCCTGTGCGCAGAGTTAGTAATGAAGTGAAGAGCACGGTGATAGAGTACGTCCAGTTTAGATAGGCTCAAGGTTGGGGAGGAGATAAAGATAATGTCTCGGTAGTCAAGCAAGGGAAGGAATGTTGCTTGAACAAGTTTTTTTGTGGGTCGCAAGAAAAAAGAGGGTCCTATTTCTAAAGAAGAAACCCAAGCATGCTTTAAGCCTCTTTGATAGATCCTCGATGTGGTCGTGGAAGTCGCGTATAACTTGTAAGAGCTCTACTACCACTGACAGCTTAAGGTGTCCAGTATCAGCCAGCTGAAACTCCACTATCCGTTCTGCAGGGAATCACATACACGCTACACAATACTGTACTTTTATTGTTAACCTGCTGTCTTGTGAGGGGAAATGTTATTCTTAACCTCGTGTCTTGCGAGAGGGACTTTTATTTTCAACAGGGTGTCTTGAGAGGGGAAGGGGGAACAATGATAAATATGTTGAATCAAGGGTATAGCATTTGCTCCCTAACCAAAACATTGCTCATTCACTGAAACTCTGCCAGCCCTGCTCCATATAGTGACGTCAGCGGGAGCGAGCAGCCAGGAAGCTGAACAGCCAGGACCAGAACAGCAGGGCTAAAGCGGGGCCACAAAACACATGTGAATATGGAAAAATTGGAGCACCTTAGGCAACAGTAACAAATGCACACAACCTTTGAGGTGCAGTATGTTAGAAATTGATAGCAATAGAGCATTTGGACCATCAGGGAAGGTGCTCTTTAAGTCTGATAAATTTCTTCTTTTTGCATGGTGGGATGTTCTTCTGCCTTGTCCTACATTACCCCTTCCAATAAAATCAGTTCAAATAATTGCCTGATAGTTTGTGCATGTTGGTGAGTGGAATAGCTGCCTCTACACATTCACAGTCTCTGCACTGCTAGTCTCTCTTATTGTCTTTAAAGTACTTTGGGATAGTGTATGTATGAAAAGCGCTATATAAATACAAATTAGTATTCTTCTTCCAGCCCTGTTCTATCTGGTTCATATGATCTGTCAATTTCTTCTCTGCAGGCAGGTGCTAGTGATTTTATCGCAGCTGGAAGGGAATGCCGGATTCTCCATCACCCACCGACTCGCCCATCGGAAAGCTACCCAGGCCTACCTGAATGACTGGATTTCCAGCAAGGGAACACACAGCCCGCCGTTGACGCAGGATGTGTCTGGTCTCCATGGTCCTCGGCCACTATGACACACCTCATCCATTTCTATGAACTCCAAGTGGCTTCCTGTAAAATGTTCCAGAATTAATCCAGTTTTAAGCTCTCACGATAAATGACCTGTCCCCCAAAAAAAAGAAATCACACCTATTTTCCTGCCAAACCTTAACTAGCTTTTAAGCACCAGTTATTAATTTTAAATAAGAATGTGATTGGTGCCGGATTGGTGCACTTTATCAAGCCACTGGCAGTGGATGAGTTCTGCCTTGTGTGCTGCCAGTTGGATTCTCAGGACACAAACACAGGGGCCATAGCACGAGGTGTGCAATATAAAGCAGGGCATGAGAGAGTAACGACCCACCTCACTGAGTGGAAGATGGTCCACTTCAGTATCGGGGGATTCAGTGGAAATTTGGGGAGGGGAAGCCCCCAGCAGTCAGCAAAATGAAAACAGAAATTAACTTGAATATTTATTTTCAATTACTGGAACCTCTTTAAAACCTGAAGTGGCTGGTGCCACCTTGTTTTGCAGTACACAAATTCTGTGAGCAGGGCAGCTGCCAGTGAGAGGGCTATTTTGTATTCCATGAGAGGGAGACTGGCACAGACTCCACCCACTAAGTCATTTTGGGTGGCCTCCCTCCAGTACATTCCATGTTGCGGAGCTTGTGTTGTCTGAAATTGCTGCTGCACTGAAACCATGTGAGCACAGTGGCGTGTACTGGCGGAGTTATCACGTTATGTATTAAATGGGGATGGGCAACACTGCTGAGACCTGTTTGTAATTAATCGTATATGCGCAGATAATCACTGGGGTCCGGTCTGTGTGATGGTTCAAATCCAAAATTTTCTCTTAGCTACAAAGTTGTCCATTTGTATTTTATGAAGCATAACTCCTAATCGTAGAACATGGAAGCATCTCCACTGGGTGTAGAAATGCCAGGTGTGCAAAATCCTGGTACTGCCTGGGCACATTGTGAAGATGACATGCATGGCTCCCAGATGGGTGCAAGCTGCCTGGCATTCACCCCCACCCCACCCCTGGGGAGGAAGGGTGAGCCATGGTGACTTCCACATCGGGGGGGATTGGGAAAAAGAAAAAAATCTTAGTGCTGCTCTTTGTATTATGCAAAATGGCTAGGTGTGACATAGAGATTAACAAAGGTTTTGTGGGTGGCGATATACAGATGAAGTCAAACTGTTTGGATTTATTGGTGAGCTGCAGCAAGTTTTGTGTAATTTGACAGCTGCGGGGGAAGGGCTTCTCCCATGTCACCTCTGCCAGGATATAGATGGGACATGCAGGCAGAAATTTAATTACATCATGGTGATAGAGCTCTAGACTGTATCCTCGCACTTTCGGGGTTGAGGACTTGTGATGATGAACTGGCTGGTCATGGTTGGGGACCCAGGTTTGAATCCTAGCTGGAGTCACAAGTGTGGTAGGTCTCCCTGGGCTCAAGTGGTGGTTAACTCCTACATTTAGTTTCCTCACATAACTGAGTACTATTCCCCAAGCTAGCTAACTTTTCAAAGAAGTTAAATCACAGTAATCGTAATTAAAAGTAAGCACAGAGACCTCTGAATACCTCTGTCACTTTAAACAGTTGGGGGGGGGTAGAACAGCATACATAGTAGAGTATCCGCCTCGTCTGTTAAAGGTCAAGGGTCAGCAGCTGAACTGGTGAAGCAGCACTACCTGTTGGTTTAATTACAACAGAGAACTAGCCTCCATGGTACTGGGGAGGGCAGCAAGCAGTACACATCTTACTGTTTGTATTTTTAACAGCAAAAGAGATTTTGTAAATATTGATTTCTGATATATATTTTTTTTTAAATACAGGCGGATGTAAAAAAAAAAAAAAAAACAGTACTTTTAGCCACAAGGTCTTGACAATGGAACCTGCTGGACAAAAAGAAATGGTGTAAAGTAATGATTTTGTGATAACATAACACTCCAGAAATGTTCCCTCAGCTGTTATCTTCTTAATTTTGTTGTACTTTTCACTAACTCTTGCATCCACATTTGGATATGTTAAAATGCAATAACCTGTTGTTGTTTAATGACACTTGTTCATTTGTGTGTGGAGAGGGGGAGGTGAGTTACATCCACTTTCTGTTGGCAACTTTGTGAAATGAAGTTGGAAAGATTGACACACAGCAATGAAAGGAACCAGCATGTGCTGTGGAAAGGACCTGGCACATGGTATAGAAAGAATCATGCCTGTGACAACCTAAGTTCCAAACTATTAATGAAATGGTGACATATAGGTCAGTTGTGTCCTCACAGTGCACTGAGTGATTTTATTAGTGATACGAATTTAAAGGCAGGGGATTCATTCCTAACTAGAGACCATCTCTGAGCAGGTTCATACTACGAGAGGAGGTCAAACCAAGGAGGAGTTTTCTGTGCTACAGGGAAAGAGAGCATGTACTACTGAAAGTTAAATTTTTAGTCTTTTTCAAGTTCAAGTTTATTGCAGGAAAACTCCATTGAGCAAGCTCATTCACAAGGATGTCCTGAAGCATGTATACAGACAAGGAAACATTACATACAGAAATCATAGTAAATAATGTGCTGTTTAAGGTACATGTGATACATAGTGATCAAATAAAACATATCGAGGTAGGGATTATAAACATAACCTGGTGAGAAACTTTGAAAGTGGAAAAGGGTACGTACAGCCAACAGGAGAGAGTGGATAAGTAAGAAAGAGGGAGAGCTGAAAAATTGGTGCAAGGGGGAGAGGGAGGGGGGCTAGAGGGAGTAAGGGGGATTAAGATATTGAAGAAAAAGGTAAGGGTAATGGAGAGTCTTGAGAACAGCTGGAAGGATCTTTTAGTTTAGCCGCAGTAAACATTTTGAAGAAATAAGCAGAGGCAATTCTAGAAAGTTTCAGTCTTGGCTGGAGCTAATTTCAGATGGTTGGGAGAGCATAGAGAAAAAGTCAGGATGGAGAAGAGGCTTAAAGACAGCTGCAAATATCTTTTCGTTTAGTTGCAGCAAACGTTTTGTAGAAGTTGTCTGAGACAATGCTAGAGAGTTTCAGTATGGACTGAACCTGGTTCCAGATGGTTGGAAGAGCATGTGATATGGCGCGTTTGCCAAAGGTGGTACGAGTCCTAGGCACGTCGAGGAAGATAAAGTCAGATTTCCTAAGTGAATATGCACTGTGGGAGATGCAGATGAGCGATGTTAAGTAGCTCAGGAGTTTATTCAGAAGTATCTTGAGAGTCCAAATGCCAGCATGGAGCAAACATCTAGTGGTAAGCGACGTCCCACCAACAGCTGCATACAGATCACAATGGTGGGTTCGGTAAGGGGAGTTGGTAATGAGCCGCAGAGCATGATGGTAGAGGACGTCCAATTTGCTTAGATTTGAGATTGCAGAAGTGTAGATTAGATTGGTGAGGGGGCAGATGGGAAGGATGAAAGTAACAGGACTCTTGAGGTTACTGCACATCAACAAATATGTTTGCCTATGCACAGAGTGCTCAGTGGCAGTTCAGTTAATTAATGATCTTGTTCCTGCCTGCGATAATTCCTGATTGAAGATTTAAGGGTAGGGTCAGGACCAAGAGAAATTTGGTTTGGAAATAGGCTGTTAGGTGGGGGGAGGGGAGCAGTGTTTACCCACCACCAAAAATCTGTAATTGCCTTCAGTGTGCACAAAGCTAACTAAATGTGAACACTGAGACATGGCACAGTGACAGTTCAGTCGTATTAAAAATTATCCACTAAAGGTTTATTGTTGGCGTCAAGAGATGGCCACTAGATGGTATCATGCCACAACTGTTTAAACAGGTTTAGCCTCTGTAGCCCAGAGAACTCATTGCTCGACAGCCCAATAGATCAAATGGAAGTGCAGTGCTTTGTGCTGGGGGGGGGGGCAGAGTGTGTATACAATAACGTGGCAGAACTTCCAAGTTAACACCTCTCAAATGACGGCGATTTCCTGGTGTTGACCACTAAAAACAGGGAGAGTTTCATAGAACCTTAAATGCGTAATTGAATCTAAGATGGTAGAATTGCACTGCTAGACCCATTACAGGATGCATGGAACTGCTTGTTGTTTGATTCTAATGATCTTCGGAGGAAGTGGAGTGGTGCCATAAGAAGTGTCAAAAATGGGCAAATTCAGGGAGAATCCCTGAAAATGAGGAGACTTGAAAGGTTTCACATGATAGGGCCACTGAGTAACTCTTACGCTTTAAAAATGAGGCTCACATCTGTCGTCTGTTGAGTACATCGGTCTCCTTAGAGGACCTAAAAAAGGGTTTACTTATTTTCATGTGAGTGAAGTCTTAAAAGTGTGTGTGGGGGGTGGGTTGCTGGAGGGCTGTTCTGTTTTTAAAGTTTTGGGGTAATTTGGGGGTTGGGCCTGTCAGTCTCTGCAGACTACTGTTTAGCCTTCACCCCTGAAATCTTGTCTGACCAGTGGTAGGAAAAGTGTTCCTCTGACCAGTCCGAAGAGTGGGTGGGGTGTGTTTGTTAGTTCACAGCATCCCATCCAGACAGTAGGGTGTGTTCTGTTGCGTGCATGGGTTCATGTGAGTATCTCCTTCATAGAATCAGTGGTATGTGTCTGTGTGTGCATGGGGAAACATTAGTATTCCATCCATTACAGAAATTATTGGGTTTGTGCCTGTGAATGCATGGGTTCACATCAGTATGCAGCCCGTAGAGGCAGTGGGGTGCCTGTGCACATGTGAGTTCACATGCACATCCCATCTGTAGAGTTTTTGGGGGTGTATGTGTGGGTTCCTGTAAGCATCTGATTTGTAGAGTGGGTTGGATGCCTGTGCATGCCAATTCACATCAGCATTCCATCCACAGAGACAGTGTGGTATGTGCCTGTGAGTCTGTGTTCAATTGAGCAGTCCATCCACAGAGTCTGTGATGTGTGTGTTCCCATAGGGGTATGGGTTTAAATCAGTCTCCTGCCCATAAAGTCGGAGGGACGGTTCTTGTATGGGTTCACTTGAGCATCCCATTCATAGTCAGTGGGGTGTGCGCCTTTGTGCATGTAGATTCACATGAGCATCCCATCTGTAACGTCAGTGTAGGGTTTACTTGTGTTTGCAAGTGTTCACATGAGTATCACGCCAATAGAGATGGTGGTGTGTGTGCAGGAGTTCATATGAGCATCTCAGTCAGTAGAGTGCCTGTGTACGCATGGGTTCGCATCAGGACCTCATCCATAGTGGGCGGAGGGTGTGATCGGGTTTTTGTGAGCATCCTTTTTGTAGATTAGTTGGGGTGTGCCTGTGTGTGGGTTGGGATTCTGTCCTTTGAGTCAGTGGGTTGTAAGCTTATGCGTGGGTTTACATCAGTATCCCATCCATAGAGTATCAGGTGTGTGCCTGTATGTGTGTGTGGTTTACAGTAAGAACTTGGATTTCTGTCCAATGAGCTGTCTAGATTTAAAACTCATCCCCTTGCAAGCTGTTAATTTTTTCCCTGCTAGCCTGCCCAGTGGCGCGGAGGTTTGAGGTGCTGGATGCCACACCTCATGCCACGCTGGTGACCCGAGTTCGGGAGCGAGCTTGGGTCGCTGGGGGTTGGCTGGGGGGAGTGCCAAGAAGCTGATTGTAGCAGCCAATGGGCTGCTCTCAGCTCCCGGATTGGAGAGGATCAGTGCCTCACTGTCAGCTGACACCCAGTGGAGGCCAGCTGTCAGAGCAGAGTTGAGGGCTGACGTAGGCAGGGTGGAGGAAGAAGTTGCTTCTGGGAACATGTGCGTGCCTCCACATGCGCACACTTGCCGAGCGCCAGTGCTTTGGGGGGAGGAAAAAACACAAAAATGTATGTCTCCCCGTGGCTGTTAGTGACTGCTCTCCGGGGAGGGGGCAGTGAAAGGAGTAGGTGGCCACAGGGAGCAAACAGCTATATGAAAGAAAAAATGTTTCCTCCCTAATCTAGAGAAGCCCACTAGATCTTCAAGGATATCTCCTTCATTGGGCCACAGCTTCGGAACTGTAAGCTGTCAGCGTCAGGACCACTCAGACACTTTGCTAGCTGGGGGCCACCCATAATAATGTGCAGTGTCGGCAGCTGTATAAAAGTGGGCGACCCAACTGCTCCTCAATTCATTCTCCTACCATCGACCGCTCATTGAACCTGCAGAGAAACAGCACCGTCGTTTTCTTCAACTTTTATTTTCTAATGTTGCTTTTCAGTTTTTGACATTCTTTTATGCTGTCATCGAAAGCACCTTTATTTAGGTTTTGTACCTGTGGCTACAACATCTACAAGGATGATGCTCACAGGGTTTATGTTTGCTATTTAGGCCAGTCCCACAACTTCAGGGCCTGCAAGACCTGACAGAGACTTAACCAGACCACAGGGAGACACTGAAAGAAGACTCTAGAAACCTTCGTCGCCATCAAGGCCATGGAAGCTTAAGCCAAGTACAGGTTTCAAGCTGGCTTCTCCCTCTTGTTTGACTGCCTCCAGGGAGGACACCTCCCTGGTATTCAGTGACGCTGTTGTGGTTGTCGAGGGCTAAGGCAAAGAGCAAAATAAATTGTCACTGACGACCTCCTGTTCCAGCCATCACCACAAGCATCAGGCTTATGCTTCGCTGGTGAAGTCGAGGTCTCCACTGAAAGAGAGTAAATCCTTGTCATCCCCTCCTGCGGTGATGACTACAGCCCTCCCACCCGAACATCAATGAGATATCAAGGTTGGGGCTTGGCTCTGGCACTGCCATACCTACTGTGGATGGTACACAGCCCCCGTCACTGGGCTCTACCCCTTCGACTTTGTCTTAAGTGCACTTTCCAATTACCAACACACCTCTGATGGGTTGGGGAGCCTACTTGGGGTTTCACAGGGCCCGCGGCTCTGGATCCCTAAGGAGTCCCAATGTCACATCAGTCTGCTGGAGCTCTGTGCAGTGTGTCTGGCTCTGATGGCATTTGCTCCATTGGTTCAGGGTCAGCTCCTGCAAGTCCAGATGAACAAACAATACCATGACCATGTACTACTTTAATAGGCAGGGTGGAATGCATTCCCTCCTGCTATGTCGGGAAGCCCTCCACACCTGGACCCTCGTGTGCAGTTTGGATGCCAAATTTACTGGCAAATCATGAGGCTGGAGTCTCCAACCAGCTAGCAGATGCCCTCAGCAGGGTGGTGAGGCATCTTACAAGTGGTCCTTTCATCAGGAGGTGGTGAACCACCTGTTCTCCCAGTGGCGCACTCTTCTGGTCGACCTATTCACCTCCAGGGAGAATGCAAAGCTGAGGCTGTTCTGTGCTCGCCCTGCTCCGTGTGGGACACTGATTGGGGATGCCTTCATGAGGCCCTGGACCCCAAGCCTCTTTTACGCCTTCCCTCTCTTTCCGTGATCCACCAGGTGCTGATCAGGGTGTAGAGGGACAAGGCTCAGGTAATCCTTCCTGGTAGTCCCAGACTAGCCGCACCAGTTCTGATACCCAGATCTCCTCAGCAGCAGGAGAACGCCATGGCACTTGCCTCTATGCCCAGTCCTGCTTTTCTGTCACAAGTGGAAGGTCTTAACACGCAGACCTTCAGTCCCTGCACCTGACAGCCTGGTTCCTGAGCAGCCAGAGTTCCTGGCATGTGGTCTCTCTCTTTCTCTGATGAGGTTCTCCAGGTTGTGGAAGTCTTCCGGAAGGGGTTGAACTGCCAGTGCTATGCCTTCGATGGAAGCACTTTTCCATTTGGTGCCAGGGCAGGGGGCTAGACCCCCTGTTCTGCCCCCTGGCTAGTATTCTGGACTACCTGTGGTCCCTCTCCCAGTCAGGCCTGAGGTCAGCAATCCTCAGGGTGCACCTGGCAGCCATCTTAGCATACCTGGTATGCTGACGGTGGCACCGGAAAAGGTGGTTGGGTGCTTCTTAAAGGGCCATGGCCACCTGTCCCTGCCAGTGTGTGAACCACGACCACCGTGGAACTTGTTGCTGGTTTTGGCAATGCTCATGGGCAAGCCCTTTGAACCAATGCACAGGTGTGACATTTCTCACGTGTTGTGGAAGACCGCCTTCCTGGTGGCCATCACCTCCACCAGAAGGATCAGTGAGCTCCAGGCGCTCTTGGTGGAGTGTCTATACTTGGTGTTCCACGGGGACAAGGTTGTCCTCAGCCCCAACCTGAAGTTTCTTCCAAAGGTTGTTTCGGAGTTTGCACCTTAACCAGGTGATCAATCTCCTGGTGTACTTCACCAGTCCAACCTCTGAGGCCGACTGGCCAAGCACATGCTCCATATGTTGGGCCTGAGGCAAGTGCTCGCTTATTACACAGAGCACACAGCTGGTGTTTGGGGAGGGGTTCACCAGCTCATTGTCACTACACTGAAGTCGTACCTGGAAAACTGGCAGCGAAGCAGGCGATTGGTAGGTGGATTGTGTCCTGCATCAACCTCTGCTACAGGTTGGCTGGTAGGGAGCCTCCTGTAGGGCTTAGGGCTCATTCCACCAGACATACCACTGCCTCGGTGGCTACTTCCAGGGATGTCCCTGTCCAGGAGATCTGCAGGGCTGCTACCTGGAAGTCAGCACATGCCTTCATTTCCCACTACCACATTGACCTAGAGTCACACAAGGGTGCTAGGTTTGGGACTTCTGTTCTCCAGTCCCTTTTTTCCAAGTAGGGGTGTGCGCCTTGCCCCCTCCTCCTGGAGAACTACTAGGAGTCTGCCAGAGTATGGATAGTGTACCATATCCACACCCTTAGAAATGAGGGTTACTCACCTGTAACCATAGTTCTAGGAGTGGTATGTGGTGCACATTCACACAACCCGCCTGACCTCCCCTGGCAAGTAGTACACGAATCCCTGCTTCCAGCATGCAAGATCTGACATGATGGGGCAGAGACCAGGTGGATGCCACCTGAGTGGATGGGTGGGAGGAGCTTAGCTTGAAGACGTTCCAGTGGAATTTAAAGGGAAAGGAAGACTGCCAAAGTGTGGATATGCACCATATACCACTCCAACAGCTACTGTTACAGGTGAGTAACCCTAGCTTTTCATCTCGGCACATGTCAGGCAGCCTGTATCAAGAACACGTGGGTGCAGCTAGGTCAGCTCCTAGCTGCTTTGCCACCTGGTGAGTTAGGCAAGCCATTTGCCTTTCTACCAAGGGCCTTGAACTGGTAAGGCACCAGTCAAGGGCATCATGCAATGCCAGTGAGGTGGTCACTAGGCTGGTAGGAACTGCAGTCTACATTAAGCAGACGGCATGGTTGCGCCTCTCAAGACTGGCACCTCTGGTCTGGCGTAAAGTGCTTACTCACAGTTCCAAGGGGCTCATTTCTTCTCCCTCAGGGTCAGGCAAGAGCTGTTGGAGGGCCCTTCTGCTCCTATGCCACAGGAGCCTTCACCTGGCTCTGACCCATCTTGGGTCTCACAGACCGGTAATGAGCCCCTACCCTCAGGTGTTCTTCCCCACCAGAAGGCTGAGGGTAGTTTTTGCCTTCAGGGTGAGCCAGATCCTCCTAACATTGGGGAAGTTCGGTACTCAAACCCATAAGTGGGAATGAATGATGAAGATTGAATCCTGGAAGATATAAAAATTACATACTGTACTTACCTGATTTGTTGATCTTCTAGAATATCTTCACCATTGATTCACATGCCCACCCACCATCCCCCACTGAGGCAGAACCAGGGCCTCTGGGCAGCTCACGCTGTGGGTGCTGGGTGGCACCTTGTTTTTTTGTATCTGGTGAGCATCTCCTCTGCCATAGCCATTTATAGGGGTTTTGTTTCAGGTTATTCAGAAAATTACAAAATAAAAAAAAGATTGAGCACCCTGCTGCTAACTCTCACCGAAAAAAAAAAAAGAAACAGGGTCCTTAGTGGCCCTTTGTGGAAGAGGAAGGTAGCTCCTTCCCTCTGTTTTTCTTTCTTGTCCTCCTTCTCCCTGCCCAGAGTATATTCCCTCTGTGGGTATAGTCCTGTTAGCTGCTAAATGCAACAGGTGCCCCGGGCACTATCCAGTCTAACTCCACTGAGCAGCTGCTCTGTGTGTGGAGGGGTGCAATGCACTTTGTATTGGATCAGTACAGTAGCTTTTACACAGGGGTACATCCCTGTAGTTGCAGGGAGAAGTAGGTTATATTTAGTGGCATTATAGCATGGATGTTAAAGTACAAGCTGTGAATGAGCTTGGTACATCCAGCAGACCTGGATTTGATTCCCACAACCTTCAGTTGCATACTGTGTGATTCTGAGCAAGTCATTTAACCTCGATAGTGCTCCTGGGTCGCCCCTGAAAACAGGCATTGTGCCTAGTGGGCCTTACCCAGTTACCAAAGAATTAAAAAACAAAATTCTAACCCCTTCTCTAACCATGTTAAAATTCATAACATTAATAAGATATTTAAAAATAGTTTTTTGGGTTTGTATGCTCCTTGTTACTTCTCTCTGTGCGTTTGGGCTTTGGCCCACTCCCCCTGGAGAATGCCAGAGGAGATTACCTCAGCCTGACTCCCTGGGACTACTCTTTTCTGCTACTCCAACTGCTCCTAAGCTCGTCTTTTCTTCTGTTTGTCTTGAGGAAAAGGAGGAGATGAGTTCATTTTCAAGTTTACTCAGTTCTTATCTTGCAGCATGGAGTTACCCCTTTTTGGGGAGTCCAAATGTAATTTTTGCATTTTTGGCACATTGTATCATCTTATTTGTAGGGTGGTCCCAGTTTTTGGCTTTCCCCCTTTTTACATCTGCCAGAGCCATATGCTCAGGGCTGCTGTCCTATCTTTTTCCTTATCACTGTCCACCTCCTGTCGGAATAGTGATATAAGGCTCTGGCTCCTTCAGAACCAGCTACCCTTGTGCCACCTAGTAGGCCCAACCCTTATGTACTGTGTTGGTAGTCGGGTTTTATTTTGTTGTTCATTTTATTTCAATTCTTTCCCTATCCCTTTGGGCTCGAAAGTATTTATTCCTCTATGTTCTCTCCACTTTGTTTCTCTCCTGGTGAACAGAACTGAGGTGCGTGAGGGAGCTGGCAGTGGTTATTGGCTGGCACATGTGGCACCAGTTGGGGTGCGCAGGCACCGTCAGTACCCAACAACAGCCCCCTCCTGCAAAAAATTTGCTCCCACTGGGTCCTTGTGCCTCCAGCTTGAGACCCATAAGTGTGAATCAATGATGAAGATATTCTGGAAGATAAACAATTACATTAAGTACATACTTTTTATTTTTGGGTTGACATGACTTCTGCTTGTTAGATTTCCCAGCTCCAGGCTGTGGTGCATAAACCTCCTTATTGATTTTATACACGGATAGGGTGTCACTGTGGACCAGTCCTCGCTTTCTACCTAAAGTGGTCTCTGATCTCACATTAAATCAGACCACATACCTTCCTGTGTTTCATTCAGAGCATAGTAACAAAGGTGAGGCATTGCTGTATGCCCTTGTACATATAGCACTGTTTCTGTCTCAACCGAACTAAGGACTGTAGAAAGTCCTGTCAGCTTTTTGTTTTGTTTGCCTCTGAGAAAGAGGGTGCCCACGTCTAAACAGTGCCTGTCCAAATGTTCTGTTATAGGAAGTACAGTAAGGAACTTCTGGTGTGCTGTGCATGGCCACTCTACATGTGGTATGGTGCTTTTGTTGCCTCCTTTCAGAATGTTTCCACAGCTGACATGTGTGCTGCTGCCACATGGAGCACTGTGCATACTTTCACCAAGAACTAGTCTCACGTTGTCTCATCATCTCTCGTAGATGTGCTAGCTTTGGTCTTGCAGTGTTGCAAGGCCTTCTGTCCTGATTGCATTTCAGGCTCTGCCATTCTCCCTGGATACTTTGTACTGCATGGAAATCGTTTAAAAGGTGTGGCCCAATGGAGGAGATATCCTCGATGAAGATAGAACAGTTACTCACCATAACAGTAGATCTTCAAAGAATCTCCCCTATTGGGTCACAGCTCAGCCACCCTCTTTCCCCTTTCTGAGGTATAAACTGGCAGGCTTGTCCACTGCCTTGTTGGGAGGTGTCTGTAAGTGCCTTATGTATATTATATAGCTAGTCTCATGCCTCTCCTCATATACCTGGCACTGGCTTGATCTCCTGGTTCCTCATGGTAAGAGGCCCTCTGAGCTTATCTCTGGGGGGGAACTGAGGAGCAATGGGACTGCCCACATTATATAGGTGCCGACCATGCACGTTTTCGTGGGTGACCCCCGGTTAGCAAACATTTCTGAGTGGTCCTGACGCCGATGGCTTACAGTTCCAAAGGTGTGGCCCAATGGAGATCTTCTTGAAGAGCTACTGTTATGGTGAGTAACTGTTCTTTAGCCCACAGTTCATAGAGAGAATATTCTGACCATCTGAGCCCCGTGTGTTATACCTGAACCTGGAGATTCTCACTTCCCTTATATATAGGAAGCTGGGTGCAGCCCCGTTGTGGCACTGTGTGGCTTTCCCCAGCCCTGTGGAGATGCAAAGTGAACCTCTGCAGCACTTTCATTTTATGTGACTTGCATCCCAATCCAGATTCAAGGCAGGCATTTTGGCCTCCCTAGCCACAGCCCTGCACTGCCTAGACCTAGCATGATGTGTGGACCTCAAGCCTTGTCGTGGCTCCATATGGCTCCCCTAGCCCAGTTTCAGTGATGTGTGGTCCTCCAAACTTTGACATGCCAATGTGTGACACTGCCCACCACCCTTTTATTATGCCATATAGCTTTTCCCTTCCCTGTCAGGAAGATATATCACCCCCAGCCCTGTTATATTGCCACATAACCCTGTCACAGCAGGTCTCAGCCACCCAGACTATCTAGAAGGAGTTTCTTGCCTCACGTTTACTGTTCTTATATAATGAAGTTGCTATAGATGCACGTGTGTTTCTTTACAGCACTGGATCAAGCATATACCTGGTAATTGCCCTCATTACTAGAATAAAAACCTCTCAGCTTTAATAACTGCTGTCAGTCCCATGACCTTTGCTATTAAACAGAAAAAAAAGACCAGTTTGTGAAACTTTTGAAGCTCCCCCCCAACAGTCCTGCTGCCTGTAATGACAGTACTGCCCCTTATTGCAGTGCCTGTAATCCCCCCCCCCCCGCGCCACAGCATTTTGAGTCCTAGTCCCATGGGAAACATGCAGCTGTGTGTATGCTGGGAGGAGGGGTTCCTGAACAGTGGGGATTGGGTTTAGGGTATAAGTTTAGATGTGCTCCCAGAGATGTTTCTTATGGCACCAGTGTCATCTTACACCATTTGGGGGAGAAAGGACTGCAAAGCTGAGCAGTACTAACTAAACTGTGAGAGAGAGAGAAGACTTTAAAAGTGCTATGAGAGAGCACATGGAGCACTTAACGTATTAAAAATCACTCTAATTTGCTATAATGATCTGCAGTGCACCCCCCCCCCCAAAAAAAGGTGAAACACTCCACTTCAGCACTGCCATAGGGACAACTTTATACTGGATAAGAGATCCTAGGTTTATACATGTTGATTGGCTGAAATCAGTGAATTGATTTATGATTAGCAGATGAAGGCTAGGCTGTATGATGTTGAATATTGACTGTCTCTGTGATTCAACTTCGTGAATGTGTCCTAAGGACCCCCTTTCTGGGCCATACCCTTTTAATGCAACTGTCAAGGTGGCAACAAGCCAAGCATAAGGTTTTCATTGTATGGTTCCTTGTTAATGAATATGGACACCAATGCTGTGAATATTTTTAACCCTGTAAAAAATGTCCAGCTGCAATGACGCAAAAGATGATATTTTAAGAATTTGAAGAGAGATCCCGCGAGATTATAAATAAATATATAAACTGTAAATGTATAATAAATATGTACACGACTAGTTTCCAAACTCAGGTTCTGCTGGACCAAACAAAGTTTTGTTTTCTAAGTCAAGGCTCTGGGTGTTTTTTTCCTTTGGTTTTTCTGTTTAGGCCCCATCCCAATAAATGGGCCAGGGAAGTTGCTCCTGACTTCCTTTCACAGATACATCCAATGTGAGGAGGAGGCATGGCAGGAACAGTCATGGCCACGCCAAGCCCTGCACAGTGCTGAATAATGGTGGAGGATGAGAGCTACAGAGATGAGCGCGACCATTCAGTTTATTGCCAAAGAGAGAATCTCAACCTGCCATCACCAAGGAATGAAGCAACTCAGAGTGAAATCAAGATATTCTGTCCGGAATTAGTTTTCCTCTTGTTTTCTGCCTTTTCTGCATGGCAGACTTCTGCAGGAATGGTAGTTTACTCACCTGGTAAAGGTGATTGTGGGGGTATACTTCCTCTGAGGCACTCCACATTCCTTACACCTGGGTATTGTGTCCACCTGATAGGTTGCTGATGCACATGTGACTTCTAAAGAAGTCTGTCCCCCTCTACCCTGTGATGCTGCTTCTCCTCTATCGGTTCGATGTCTTCCAAAGCTGTACCTACTAAGAAAAAGTTGTGGTCTCTTCACCTGTTATGTACCCTTATTCCTTTAAAAGCAAACCATATGTGTAGTGATATCAAAGTATAGCAGAAAATCACACACCTTGACAGAGTTAATCGCACCTTGGACCTATAATCCATTTATTTCCTATTTTATACAGACTGGTACTATCCGGCCCTTACTGCATGCCAGTGATAAACTATATGAACTGAGGGGATCACCTCATCCAATCTGACTACTTGGGTGGGCTGTGGAGTGCCTCAGAGATGTATACCCCCACAATCACCTTTACCAGGTGAGTAAGCTACCATTGTGGGGGATAATCTCTGAGACAGTCCACACTCCTTACACCTGGGTAACGATTTAAGTAGCAGTACCCCGAATTGGGGTGGGTAGTCAGTCAGTGTTTTCTTTTGTGTCTGCCCTGGCGGCTAACAACACTGCTCTACCAAAGTTGGCTTTTGCCTTCATAGACACAGCTACTCTGTAGTGTCTAGTAAAAGTATGTGGGGGATGCCCAAGTGGCGGCTGCACAAATTTCCTCTGCTGACACCGTGTTTCTTTCTGCCCAAGATGTGGCTATAGCTCTAGTAGAATGGGCTTTAACACCTGTGGGTGGATCTTGATCTGTTGCTTTATATGCTTCGGTGATTGCTGATTTTAGCCAGGTGGATCTCGTAGCCGCCTGTCCCTTCCTGTGCCCCTGAGTGATAATAAAGAGTTGGTCTGTTAGTCTGATGTTGTCTCTCCTAGCGAGGTATGTGGAAAGTACCCTCTTCATTCCCAGTAGTTGGAGTTGAGGTTCTTGGTCCACTTCTTCTGCTGGCATGTACGCTGGGATCTCGATGTTTTGCTTCACATGAAATGCAGTGCATACTTTTGGTATGGACGAGAGAATAGTTCTCAAAGTGATTTTGTCGTCATGGAAAATAAGGAAGGGTGTTCTACACAACAGTGCTTGTATTTCACTGATGCGCCTGGCTGAACAAATGGCGAGTAGAGTTTTTAGAGTTAATCATTGGAGAGAGACGGTCTCAAATGGCTCGGCAGTGTCATTGGCTCAGCAGGTAGCACACTCGCCTCTGAGGCTGGGAGATCAGAAGGCTGTGGGTTCTAGCCCCACACCAGGCACTTGGGTTTATATCCCAATACTGACACTGCAGTGCAGCATGGGGGGGGGTGCTGCACTCCTGAGATGCTGTCTTTCAGATGAGACGTTAAACCGAGGTCCCATTTGCCTGTTCTGGTGGTAGTTCAGGTGGATGTTAAAGATCTCATGGCACTTCTCGAAAAGAGCAGGGGAATTTCCCTGGTGCCCTGGCCAAATTTCCCCCTCATTCACTAAAAAATACTACCAACAGCTTAATCTGGTTCAAAGTCAGTTGGCATTCATCTGTATCCCGCTCCCCCAGGTCGTGCCTGAAAATAGGCAGAATTTGTCTAGTGCACTTACCCGGTCAACAAAAACTAAAAAAAAAAAATGGAGTGACCGTCATTGCTCTGAGTACCAGGGTGAGGTCCCATGGGGCTGTCCATTGCTTGGTCTTTGGACGGAGGTTGGCTGTTGCTTTAAGGAATTGTATGATGTCTCTGTGTGCCCATGGGGTTGTCCCTTCTATGGGGCCCCTGGCTGCCCCAACTGCTGCCACTTGTACTCGTAGAGATGCTGGTGATAACCCCTTATCCAGACATTCTTGTAGGAAAAGTAGAACTGATGCAGTTAATGGGTCTAGCTCTTTCTCTGTGCACCACCTATGGAATACCTTCCAGTGTCTCTGGTATGTCAGTGTCGCGGAGTTCCTTCTGGATTCTGCCATAGTGTTGATAACTGTTGGATGGTAGCCTGCTTTAAGCAGTCTCTCCCTTTCAGGAGCCAGGCTGTCAGCTTGAGGCTCGTTGGGTTGGGGTGATAAATTGGACCCTGACTGAGAAGGTCGTGTCTGCATGGTAGGGTCCAAGGGTGATCCAGAGCCATTGCCACGATCATGGCGAACCAGCTTCTCCTGGGCCAATATGGTACAACTAATATCACCCTCGATCTGGTCCTGTGGATCTTTGTCAGAACCTGTGGAATTAATGGAAGGGGTGCAAAGATATAGGCTATGTGGAAGTTCCAAGTTACTGATAGTGTGTCCACCCCCATGGATTTGTAATCCCGAAACCGGGAGTAGAACCTGGGACACTTGATTGCTCTTGTGGGATGCTATTAGGTTTAACTCTATAGGACCCCAACAACTGTTGATGGACTCGAATATCTGTGGGTGGAGCATCCATTCTCCTGGGTGAATCCATTGTCTGCTCAGCCAGTCCACCGTGCCTTCAACTTGCCTGCTAGGTGGATGGCTGTCAAGCTTGCAAGATGTTTCTGTGCCCAGGGTATAAGCTTTTCTGCCTCTTTTTGCATTGCTGTGCTTCTTGTTCCGCCTTGTTTGTTGATGTATGCTATGGTCACCTGATTGTCTGACCGAATTAGTACATGCTTTCCTTTTACTTCATTTGTGAAATGTAGCGATGCTTTGAACACTGCCCTTATTTCTAGTACATTTATTGGCAATTTTGACTCATTGATTGACCACCTTCCCTGTGCTGATTTTAGGCCTGTCGTTGCCCCCCAGCCTGTTAGGCTGGCGTCTGTGTCTACCTGGATGTCCATTTGTATGTCTAGTGGCATACCCTTTAGTAAGTTGTCTTTTATTTACCACCACACTAATGAATGTGCAATGTTTGTATGGAGTACCACCCTTCTTGTGAAATCCAAGTCATATGTAGGACCTTGTTGAATGAGGAATGATAATGGTGGTTTCATGTGCCATCTTGCCCATGGGATGGTATCTATACAAGATGACATTAGACCCAGGGTATGAGAAATTTCCTCTAGCGATGGTTGTCTTGTGCTTCTTAGTTTGTTTATTGTGACTAATAGGGTTGATACCCTTTTTTCTGATGGCTGGACCCTTCCTTCTGAAGTGTCTATGAGGTTGCCTAGATGTTCCAATTTTCTGCATGGATTCAGCTGGTTCTTCTCCTGGTTTATGACCCATCCAAGAGTTTCTAGACATTGAATTGCGATCTTTGTCTCCCTCATTGATTGCTGAATTGATCTTGTTCTGATCAGCCAATCGTCCAGGTAAGGTATTACTTATATTCCTTGCTCCCTTAGTTTTGAAGTGAGCACTATGGAGACCTTCGTAAATACTCTGGGAGTGGACACTAGTCCGGAGGGGAGTACCTTGTACTTCCACATGATGTGGAATCTGAGGAATTTTTGGTGAGACAGTCTTATGGGGATGTGAAGGTATGCGTCTTTCAGGTCTATGGACATGAGTACGTCTCCTGATTAGAGCACCTTTATGGTGGATCTTATTGTCTCCATCTTGAAAGGTTTGTATTTGACGCTTTTGTTCAGGAATTTGAGGTTGAGTACTGGTCGAAGATCTCCTGTCTTCTTTGGTAACGTGAATAGGATTGAGTAGACTCATTGGCCCTCCTCTGTGGGGGGGCATCCTTATGATGGCATTGTTGTCTGTTAGTTCTCTCAGTATCTTTTGCAGCTGTTGAGGTGTGGCCTTGTGTTTTGGTACTGGTGATGTTATCAGCCTGTTTAGTCTTGGTCTTTCTGCAAATTCTATTGCATAACCTTCCTGAATTATTTCCAGGACCCATTTGTCCTGAGTGGTTTTTCTCAATTCGTGGGCGAACTTGCTTAGTTGAGCGCCTACTGACACCCTGGGCTGTGGTTTGCAACAGGGATAGTCATTGTTTGTTGTGACCCCTTCTTCTGGACTGATGGGAAACTCTTGCTCTGCCCTTTGTTCCCCTTCATCTGTTATACGAGTTGTAGGAGTTAAGATTTGTTCTGTAGCTCTTCCCCCATATGATGTCTGACCTCTGCATCTGTCCCAAAAGGAGTGTATATGATTTATCTGCCAGGCTGGAAGGTACATGGAGTTGTTAACTCTGTCCTTCCCCAATGCCTTCCCATCCTCCTCCTTCCCCTTTAAATATTTCTCCAGACCTTCTCTGAACAGGAGGTTGCTGCGACCTGGTAATTTTAGGAGGAGTGATTTTGATTCATTATCTGCATTCCACAGCTTCATCCATATACATCTCCTAGCTCTATTCAGGAGTGTGGCAGCACTGGCATTGATCTTCAAGGAATCCACTGCCATGTCCACCAGATATTTAGTGGCTAGGATGAAGTTGTCGAGTGAATGCGATTCTGCCGTCTTGGCTGTAATGGCTTTTTGAGCCTCTTGTAGCCATTCGAGCTGAGCTCTGGTGGTGTAAATGGCTGTGCTAGCTGCCCTAGCCCCCGGGCCTACTAGTTTGAAGTTCTTCTTTAATATGCCCTCTTCTTGCCACAGTGGACTCCGTTGGCAGGACAGTCTTTTTATTTAGTGAGGCTATCTGAAGGTCCACATTGGGGGGTGTGCACCATAATGCTAGTTTATCAGCTTCTAGGGAATACATTTTGTCCCATGACCTTCTCTCTGGGATACGAGCAAGGTCTATAGATTCTTATTCTTTGGTAACTATTTTGTTAATGGCCTTGCACGCGAATTTGTCGGATGCCTTTGCTGCTGGTTGAAATGAAGACAGCAGCTTAGATTGGGGAGCAGGATTGGCAGGTGTCTCAAAGTCCACCATGGCCATAATGCTGCATACCAAGGTGAGTATCTGGTCGGGAAAGCACCATTTGGCCATGAGGGATTTTGTGTCGACCTCCTTTCCTCCTCATTCTCCGAGTTGTGTTCGGAGTGGGGGAGCTGCTCTGTAGAATTTGAGTTGTTTGTCAGTATGTGTCTGTGCACTAGGTGCAGGCGCTTAAGATATGAGAGGTCTGGCAGAAATCTCAGCCAATTTGTCCCACATGGCTGTCATGAACTGCTGTTGTAGTTGAAGGACTTGTTGATTCTGAAGGAGGATCACATTGGTGTCTACATTACCCTGTGAAGTAGACGGAAGGGCTTGTGTAACATATGGGACTCCTTGCATACCATTGTGGTCAGTAAAAAATTTCCTCTTCTGCTGTATGCGCTGATGTGGGTTGCTCCTTTGCGGAGGACATGCAGATGCCTCCCAGCTGTGCTGAAGGTATGGGCACATTGCAGAGCCTGCAGATTTTTGTTTTTCCCATATCTGTGAAAGAATCGGAAACAAATGGGTATGACTTAGAATTAAGTAAGAATACACAGAAAAATATTAGTGTACTTAAATGCACTAAAATTCCCTGCATCCATCCATATTCCAAATCCTTAAAGGGAGCCCAGAAATCAGGCATGATTATATATATATATATATATGTATGTATATGTATAATATATATCAGCAGTGAGAATTGCCCATAGCCAGCTGAGTTCCCCTTTAAAATGCCATGATATCAGCAGAGAGAAAAAATTGCCGAGAATTGGCTGCTGTCCCTTTAAACTGCCATAAAAATTGAAGCCTGTGTATTGTGCCTTTAAGTGTACCTTTACACTGTGACCGAGCCTCCTCCAATGAGGTGAAGAGGTTACCCCCAAGAGAACGTCTGTATTCCCCTACCCAGTTAAACAATCTGCCAACTGATGTGTGAGTCTCGGGGCACGAGATCACTGAAGCTGCCTGGCCAGAAACCTAATGTGCAGAAGCTAGATATAAGGCTCACAATGGCGCAAATGACCCGAATGCCATGCCACTCAAAAGATGGCATCAGGAGTAGTGCGTATGCGTGAGTCTAGGAACTCCCCCTTCGCGCATGCACGAGCTAGGGGCATGAGACACGCATGTGCGATCTTGGAAGTTCTAGTGCATGCGCAAACACACAGAATGGGCTACGCTGCATGGTGGAGATGCGAGATGTCCAGGAGAGCCCAGCAGGCAAGGAAATATCGGCAACGCCCTCCCTGAATACACAAGAGACTGGGAGGTGTGAACAATTGTCATATTAGGACACCAGGACTCCGTAACACAAACAGCAAGGAAATTCAGAATTTATTAGATCTTCTTCGAGATACAGCTCTTGCAGCAGGTTACACCATTAGGACTGAAGCCATCAGGTGTCAGGACCCCACGGAAATCTTCTAGCTAGCAGTCTTCAGCGGGGACTGCCTCCGACGTTGGTCCCGCCCCTGACGTCAGGCGTAGTACATAAGGAGGTGGTCCCGCCAGAATCCCCAGTTCTTTCCCACCATCGACTTTGCATGTCTCGACCTCTCGGTTAGTCTAGCGCGTGACGACCAGGAAAACTTTCAAACTTTGGAAAACAACTCTTTTCAGTCATTTTTTCGTCTGATGTCCTCCCCAACTTCAGTGGAGGGCCATTCTTCGAAGTGTGCCTGTGGAAGGCAGATTCCTTTCAAAGACCCTCATTCGGCCTGCGTTCGTTGCCTGGGCCCAGACCACGACACCCAGGCTTGCTCCTTCTGTCAGGGCTTTAACAGCCGAACGAGAATCCGCCGACAGAAGGCCCTCCAGGCTTTCCTCCTTGATGAAAAACTTAAGGCCATGGAACCTTCCTCCAAAGGGGAATCTTCAGGGAAGTCACACAGGCACCATGAGAAGCACCGGGAGAGGGTGAGACCCAGATCCCCCTCCAGGGCCTCGGACTCCTGCAGCTCCGGCTCCAGGTCAGACCGCTCTCCGTCGAGGGCCTGCTCTCAGCCTACCCCGGTTGTGGTCGAATCGGTCAGTGGTTCCTCTACTCTGCGGTCTGCCAAGACCTCCAGGCCCGCTTCCTCAGCTAAGGCCTCATCCAGGTCTGGGGAGTCCCACAAGTCATCTTCCTGGCATTCGGCCTCCGACGTCCAGTCAGTCTCCCTACCGCCGCCACCCCAGCGCAAGACCAAGGAGCTGACCTCCCCTAAGCGGACGTCAGACCCGACGTCGGCCCACCTGCCGTCGGCCAAGGTACACAAGCACTCCAGGGAACCGGCGACCGTTCGTCACCCATCGCCGATCAGGCATTCGCCCCCCAGGACGCCGACGGGGGGACCAGCATCAGATACAGCAGTCAGGAGGACCACACCACCGCCTACCAACGTCGGTCAGGAGGCGCTGTCGGAGGAGGAGTCTACCCAGCCCGAAGACCAGGCAGGTGATCCCGGACCTGTCGAACTCCCACGGGAACCCTCTCCAGAACCAGAGACCCCTGGAGAGCTGGCGCCTGGCCCCGACGACAGGCCACCGGCGCCTGGTCTGTCGTCGGGCCTAAACTTGTCAGAAGTGAAGGAGCTCTTCACCTTCTGGTGGGACACCATCAAAAAGGATGTGGTCACCACGCAGCCTCCTCCTGCACCCGCGGCACCCCCGACACCTGCACCCCCTCCTTCACCCAAGGGGTCAGCAGGATGAGCACCTTCCCCCCAGGAGCCAGCAGCACCTCCTAGGGGTAGATCTTTGGAGAAGAGAAGGCCTCCGTCAAGATCCTCTTCAGGGTCACTCAGCCCCAAGAGACCCAGAAGACGCAGGTATTCACCGTCCACGGAGGATTCCAGATCTGACATCTCTGAATGCTCCAGGTCTCCTTCACCAATCAGCATCCCCTCTCTGGACCCACGTGACGTCCCTAGGTCTCCTCCGGATGACCCCTCGTTCTCCGAAATAATGAGGCATATTCAGGAGAACATGGGATGGAATGCCGAGGAACTCGACCCCAAAAGACTACACCTTGCCCGCTACCTTCGGCAAAAAGACCCCAAGCCTGTGGTAGTGCCACCCTTGGTGGACACCTTTGTGGACGTCACCAAGGCAGTGTGGAAGCGTCCACATTCGACCCCGGCAGTGCTGAAGAAGGCTGACCGCCTGTACAAGGCCCCAAGGGAGGACCAGTACCTGGCTAACCATCCTCTGGCCAACTCCCTGGTCATTACAGCCTCTCATGACCAGTCTCAGAAACCACAACATTTGAGCACGCAGCCACCGAACCCGGAGTCCAAGCAGTTGGACGTGCTGGGCAGGCACATGTACGCGGCCGCAACTTGCGCCATTAGATCATTGAATTACCTCACCCACATGGTTCAGTTCCAGAACGCGTTGTGGCAACAGGGACAGGACCTGGCGAAGAAACTGCCAGATGGTGGCCAAAAGGAGGAACTCTTGCAGCTCCTCCGTACGGGTTCAGACGTGGGGACCCAGGTGCTCAGAGCCGCATACAACTCTGCGGACTCTTCAGCCAGAGCAGCAGCCTCAGACGTGTGTCTCCGGAGACACTCATGGCTTCGTGTCTCTGGGTTTACCCCAGACGTCCAGAAGAATATCATGGATGCTCCTTACAATGGCGAAGTTCTGTTTGGTGAAGCCTCGGGAAAGGTGATCACCAAATTGCAGGAAGGCTATTAGATCGGTCCATGCCATGTACAGATCTAGACTTAGTTGCTTTCGTAGGTACCAGAGTCGCTTTCGCAGCCGGACCCAAAGGCAACAACCTCGTTCCGGCCAGCAACAGAGGGGTTCCTTCTCTCGGAAAGCCCAGGCTAAGACATCCTCAGGCAGAGGCCAACGAGCTACCAAGTCGGCCCAACCTGCAGGATCCAATGCTGCCACAGCATGACTTCTTCCCGGCCCCCGCCTCTCCTCAGGATCAACGGGAAATGAAGGTCGGGGGTCGCATCGCGGACCACCTGCCAGGGTGGCAGTCGATCACCACTGACAGGTGGGTGCGACAGTTGGTCGAAAAAGGCCATTATATAGAATTTGTAGACAACCCTCCCTCAAGGCCTCCTCTGCTCTCCCATTATTCGGGTCAGCACGCCCTGCTCATACGGCAGGAAGTGCTCATGCTTCTACAGAAAGAAGCTTTGGAGCATGTTCCAGGGAACCAGAGAGGAGCAGGTTACTATTCACACTTCTTCCTGGTTCCAAAGAAAACAGGGGACCTCCGTCCAATCTTGGACCTCAGCGACCTCAACATGTCGGTCATTTACAAGCGCTTCTGCATGGTGACCCTTCCGGGACTAATCCCCATGCTGAAGAAGGACGCCTTCTTGGCGTCCCTCGACATGCAGGACGCTTACCTGCACATCCCTATTGCTCAAGCGCACAGGAGGTTCCTGCACTTCGAGTTTCTCGGCCGCCATTATCAGTTCCGAGCGCTTCCTTTCGAGCTGTCATCAGCACCCAGGGTATTCACCAAGTGCATGGCAGTCGTGGCAGCGTCTCTGAGGAGACAGGGCCACTATGTGTTCCCGTACCTGGACGACTGGCTTCTCATGGCCTCCTCCAAGGAGGCATTGCTGTTGGCCATTCAGCATACTCAGGCCCTTTTCAGTCTCTGGGCTTCTAATCAACTATGAGAAGTCTCTCCTGGTACCGTCCCAGAAACTGCAGTTCATAGGGGCAGTTCTGGACACCGCCAAGGGAAAGCTTTCTTCCCGAAGACAGAGCGGAACGACACGACATCCTCATAAGGGACCTATCAGCGAAGAAGACTGTCCCAGCCAGATTGGTCCTTCGCCTGCTTGGACACATGGCTGCGGCCATTCCAACAGTCCTGATGGCCAGACTCCACATGCGGGTAACCCAGTGGATGTTAAGAGTGCAATGGGACCAAAGGCAAGACCATCTGCAGCATCCAGTCAGAATCACAAAGGCTGTGGTTCGGGACTGGCAATGGTGGCTAGATCCGGGAACCCTCTCTGTGGGGGTTACTTTCACAGTGCCACCCCCGGTGATAACACTCTCCACAGACGCCTCAGGGTTGGGGTGGGGAGCGCACTTGAACGGGGTGAGGTCTCAGGGAACATGGACTACACAGGAATCTCATCTCCATATCAACATATTGGAGATGAGGGCGGTCCTTTATGCCCTGCAAGCCTTCAGTCAGAGATTCCACCGAGTACTCTCCTGTTACAAACAGACAATACTGCGGTGATGTATTACCTCAACAACAAGGAGGCACACACTCCTCCCCTTTGCAGGAGGCCACGAGGGTGTGGAATGGGTACTACGACACGGGCGCAAACCTCATTGCAGTTCATATTCCCGGTGGACAACACTGTCGAGACAGCCTGAGTCATCCCAGGCCAGAGTCCACGAATGGGAACTTCTACAGGAGGTGGCAGAGGATCTGTTTCACAGATGGGGCACTCCAGAATTGGATCTATTTGCGCCCCCATCCAACGCAAAACTGCCCAATTTTTGCTCGCTAGATCCAGGGCCTGGTGTTTTCTGGCGAGACGCGTTGTCCCTCTCCTGGGTGGGCAGATTCCTCTACGCCTTCCCTCCTTTCCCGTTGATCCAGAGAGTCATTCTCAAACTTCTCAGGGAGCACGCGATGCTTATTTTGATAGCGCCTTTTTGGCCCAGGCAAATTTGGTTCCCGCTTCTGAATCAGTTGTCCGGGGAACCTCCGCTTCCCTTGCCAATCAGCTCCCACCTGTTGTCTCAGGAGGAGGGTTCACTAGTCCACCCGGACTTACATTCATTGAACCTACATGCCTGGCTCCTAGAGACATAGCCATGTTGCGACACGGGGTCTCGCAAGAGGTGGCAGACGTGCTTTCTGCCACCAGAAAACCGGCAACACATGCCATGAAGTGGCGCAGATTTTGCCTGTGGACTCAAACACGCAGTTTCTCGCCCTTAGACTGTCCTGAGAAGCTGGTTCTGGAGTACCTGCTTTCCCTTTTTCAATCCGGGCTAGCTTACTCTTGATCAAAGTGCACCTTTGTGCAATCTCAGCTTATCATGCCCCCATAGGCCATCACATGAGTGGCCCAGTTGGATACTACTCGTGCTGGGGTCCTCCACCTTAGGCCGCCCATTAAGGATCCCGTCCCTCCTTGGGACTTGCCCTTCGTCCTGGAGCAGCTTACACTGCCACCTTTTGAACCAGCCGCGGATTGCGGGCTACGTTTTCTTACGTGGAAAACGTTGTTTTTAGTTGCTGTTACTTTGGCGAGAAGAATCTCTGAATTACATGCTCTCATGTGTAAAGAGCCTTATTTAATTTTTCATCAGGACAGGGTATCCCTGAGGACAAATCCTAAGTTCCTGCCTAAGGTGGTTTCAGCCCTTACCCTTAATCAGGACATCGATTTACCAGTGTACTTTCCCAAGTACACCAATCGAGGAGAAGCACTGCTTCATACCCTGGATGTTCACAGGTGTCTCAGATATTATCTGACCAGAACCAAACAGCACCGGAAAGCGGAGCAGCTGTTCATATCCTTCGCTGAGAGGATGAAAGGGGCCCCCGTCTCGAAGCAGACCCTTTCACGCTGGCTTATTCAGTGCATTTCTTTCTGTTATGACAAATGCAGAAAACCCTTGCCAGGAGCGGTCAGAGGCCATTCCACCAGAGGAGTGGCTACCTATTTCGCAGCACTGAAGAATGTGTCCACTTCAGCTATCTGTGCTGCAGCCACCTGGAGCTCGGTGCATACCTTTATCAAGCATTATAGCCTGGACATCGCCTCAAGGTGAAGGGCTGGTTTCGGCCTAGCCATCCTCCTGGGACTTCTGTCTTAGGCTCAGAAGGGGTCTTAATCTCCGTCTTTCCTCCTCCCGATGGCTTTACAATGTCGCCATTGCTTGGGAATCAGTCCTAATGGTGTAACCTGCTGCAAGAGCTGTATCTCGAAGAAGATAGTACAGTTACGTAAGAACTTACCGTAACAGTAGATCTTCGAGAACAGCTCTTGCAGCAGGTACCTTCCCGCCCACCATTCCCCCTTGGAGGAAGTAGGTTCTAACCTAACACCCATCCTTCAGATTGGAAAGGTCTGTCTTGAGTCTGGCCATCTGATGGCGAGTCCTCGGTCTCCTTTTCTGATGTCATCCAGTGGCCGAAAGTCTCCGGTGGGAGAACTGGGGATTCTGGCGGGACCGCCTCCTTATGTACTACGCCTGACGTCGGGGGCGGTCCCCGCTGAAGACTGCTAGCTAGAAGATTTCCGTGGGGTCCTGACGCCTGACGGCTTCAGTCCTAATGGTGTAACCTGCTGCAAGAGCTGTTCTCGAAGATCTACTGTTACGGTAAGTTCTTACGTAACTGTACTATCTAGCTCGAGAAAGCTGCTCTGGAATGAAGGTAGGCCACATTCAAATGCTAAGTCAAAAACTAATGTGGTACTGACCCAGTGCCCCAGGATTCAGGCTGCAAACCTTGGCAAAAAACACAGAGACATTGTAGGCAATATCTAGGGACCCTTCCTGCGGCCGCTGGCAGGAGCTGCAGGATACGCTAATGTTCCCAAGAAGTGCAGAGAATTGGGGAACATGAGCAGTTTTGAGACCGCTAGCAGGGGTCTCAAAATACCCAGCAGCTGAAAACATATCTCAGAGGCTCAAGCTTAGGTCTGCTAGCAGGAGACCCAAGTGAGCTGCTTTAATAAACAGGCAAATATTGAAGCTAAATCCTTCAGAGCTCTGACTCCTAGGGTGAACTGGTCAGTACCACAGTATTTGATTGCAGTCTGAGATTTGGGGAAGACTCTTAAAGAACCACATAAACAACTGTTATATTTTAAAATGCAATCTGCTTCTAGAGAGTACTTGTCTGTACATGACGAATTAAGCAAGACACGTCTGTCTCATTATTGTCTGACTGAACAAACAGTATCTGTAAGCTAAAATTCAGAATTTGATGACTAAGCTTACCTTAATTTATTGAGAAGCCGTTGTGGTGTGCTGCAACCTGTTACAGATGCACAATTTGAACTGATACAGGAGATGAAGCATCACAGGGCAGAGAGGACGGACTTCTTTAGAAGTCACATGTGCATCAGCAACCTATCAGGTGGACACAATACCCAGGTGTAAGGAGTGTGGAGTGCCTCAGAGATTATCCCCAATGGCTGTTGTAAGCCACTCTTTAAAGAGCTTGTGTACTGCCTGGAATTAATAGTAATTTTCAGATGTAGTCAGTTATTACTTCCTATAGCTGAAGTATTTTTTTCTTTTCTGTTTGCAAATTAGATTTTCCATCTGACAGTACTGGGCTGATGTGTGGAGCAGCATTCTGGAGGCTAAAAAACAGTTCATTCATCTCACTACAGCATCAGAAATGTGACCAAACACACTGAGGCACCTCAACCCTTGCAGCCTGAGCAGTGACTTTCACAAGTTACCAGTCAAAATGCAGGAAATTGTGACATCACCAATAACCAAGAAGAGAGAATCCCTGCTGCTTCATGTGAGAGAGAATAATCTGGCAGTGAGAAATGATTCTCCTTGGTTACTAGTGATTTCAGTCACTGTGGTCTCAATGTTGATGTAGTGGCAGGAACAGAACTGACTGTATTTGTTAGCCTCCAAACAGAGTGCTGCTCCACACATCACCCCAGTACTGCCAGGTGGAAAATCTAATTAGTAAACAGAAAAGAAAAAAATACTTGCGATATAAGACGTGATAGCTGACTACATAGAAATATAGAAAAAGAGATTGCAGAAGGAGACCAAGAGTTCATCTACAGTAGTCTGCTCATGTTCCTTGGACCTACTCAGATCCCAGGACTTAACCCCCCTTCTGCCTAATGTTTCCTACTTCTCCTGTTGCTTTTGATCTCGCATTATCCCTGTCCCACCCCAGTTTGAATGATGTCATGGACTTTGCTTCCACTACCTCAGCTGATAGTTTATTCCATGGTTCCACTACTCATTCTATAAAATAGTGTTTCCTAAGCTCCATCTTGAAGCTTTCCCCCTCAACTTCCACTCGTACCCTCTAGTAGACTCAGACAGAGACTGTGTTGAACAAGTCAGAGGATGGCACCTTATTTATTCCTCTCAGGAACTTGTATGTTTCAATCATGTCCCCCTCTTCCGCCTTGTCTCCATTGAGAACATATTTAATGCTTCCAGATGCTCCACATATGAGTGCCATTGAAGGCCCTGAATCATTTTGGTTGCTCTTCTCTGGACAGCCTCCAATCTGATTTTATCCTTTTTTAGATGTGGACTCCAAACTGGACACAGTATTCCAGATGGGGCCTTACCAGGGATCTGTAAAGTGGCAGCATCACCTGCCTTCTCCTGCTGAATCACCTCCCTATTCACTCTAGCATTTTGTTGGCCTTGTTATAAGCTGTGATGCATTGGCTGGTTTGTTTAAGGGTGTTGCTTATGATGACACCCAGGTCCTTGTCTTCCTGTGTGGCATCGAGCTGAACTCCGCTGAGGTAGTATTCTGTCCTCAGGTTCCCTTTACCCCAATGCATCACCTTACATTATTTTGAGTTGCAGCCATGGTGAGTTCCTTGTCGGTCTCGGTCCTTCTCCGAAGACTTGGTGCATCAGGCCCTCCAGACCTTCGAGAAGAGCTCTTCTCATCGAGTCAAGAAGCTCAAGTACCACAGGCACAGGTCGAATCAGGAGCAAACATGTTCCTCCTGCTCCCTTGACTCCCCCAACCACTTGACCTTGATCAAGATACCTTTGTTAGAGAGCCAAGTCAAGAGCTCCTCTGTACCCCATCAGGCTTGTGAGCTTCAACTACAGTCAGCCAGGAGGGTGAAATTTTTCTTGAGTTTGTCGACCTTTGTTGGAAGAGCTCGATGATGAGTCATCTTCCTGACCCTGGTGCTCCTGCTCCTCACACAAGAGGGCATGGCTCAGTTGATGTCTGCGTTGGGGTCACTACAGGACCAACCTCAGCTGATGGTCATGTCTCCAGAGCCGATGCTGCAGTCCTCCCACTCCCTTGACTTTCCCAAGTGCTTGACTTGAGTCAAGCTTTTTGTGGTCGAGGGTCAGGTCGAAAGCTCCACAGTGCCCCATTGGGCTTCTCAACCTCAACACCAGCCGATGAGGTGGTTGAGATTTTTTCATTCCTGTTCACCAGTTGTCAGAGGGGATCGACGAGTCTACCACGACCTCCAGAGGGCCAGTCTCAGTGTCGGCTCATAGGTCAAGGTTGAGGCACTGCATGTGCTCTTGAACTCACTCAACTGGGCTGCCATCTACACTCTTTGGGCGAGGAGATGCTCTGCCACAAGATGCAATGGTGCTACATAGCGCTCCATTGGCAACAGTGAACCATTGCAGGGTGAGGTAGGGCTCTACCCTCTGGATCTAGCAGCCGCCAGTCATGCCCATGGCAGTCTGCCTGCAGCAGATGTCCCTGACATCTGCTTCTCTGCCTGCGAGGGTGGAGCCATCACCACAGCAGCCTCTGGTAGGTGTTCCCACAGAGGATTCCCATGTTGCTGCCAGCTTGCCGGGCCAGATGTTGGCAGAGATTACCCAGTCTGAGGACACTAGGGTGGTCCACGATGGTAAATGGTCATTTTTGAGGAGTCTTTGGATGACACGAGGGGTCATCCATGCTTTCCTTGAGGACCCACACTTTTGACCATGGTTCAGTACAAAAGTGACCAATAAACATGGTCTGATGACATTTGGGGCTTTACACCACCTTATGTCAGAGTCCAAAAGTGTGCCATTAGAGCCAGTTCAGAAGAGGGCTAAATATCCCTTCACTGATGATATAGACAAAAACAATTCCCCGGTGGTTGCCGTTTCCATGGCTGAAGCCATTTTTGTACTGGCACTGGAGCTTTGGCAGCATCCAGCATCCTGCCCCACACTTTCCACCCATGTGGTCCACAAGTGTACGGTCCCTGCAGGGTTCCTTTTGGGGTTCTCAGATCACCATTCAGTTGAAGGATGGGTCTCTGACTCGACCTTCCAGAAATCTGGTGGCCAAGGGGACATGGACAAGCCTCTGGATAGAGAGTCCAAAAAGACTGACCACATGGCTATGAAGGTCTACGCTACCATGTTATTTTGTCTCAGGAGAACTAAGCCATGATGATGGCCAACTTTGGCCACTCCCTAGTGCTGGATGATGGCCTCCCTCACTGTACCACAGACCGTCAACTGCCTGTGAAGTTGGTCAAGACCAGGGTCAATTGCTGCCAAAGCTCCAGTTCCAGATGGCTCTAGACATTGATAACTCTTGTGCCTGTGCCATGGCAACATTCATCATGCTGCATTGCAGGCCCTGGTTTTGACTTTCCACCTTTACAGTGGATACGCAGCACAAACTAGCTGATGTCCTTTCTGGCCACTGACCATTTAGCCCTGGGGTGGAGGGACATCTCATCAGGATTGAGAGGTCCAGTTCCACCCTAGATTCTGTGGCATCATCCTAGAAGGACCAGAAGTCACAGAAGCCTATGAAGAAGCAAACTTCAAACTTCAAGAACGCTTTCCAGTAGAGGTCCTTTCAGCCACAGAAGCCTCAGTAGGGGCAGTACCAGCACTGGTGCCTGACGCCCAAGTTCGGTGACCAGGTGCCAAAAAGATGCTAAGACACGGGAAGTGGTGCCCCTCCGGCTCCAGTAGCCATGCCCCTTCCAAAGCTGCCTAGTGATGGGTCAGGGGTTTTATAATCCTGCCTCCCGCCTATCCAGTCCCTGACCCGGCTCCTAGTGAGGGTTGTCTGTGCCACTTCTGGCCACAATGGGCTGTCATTACTATGGACAAGTGGGTATTAGAGGTGGTAGGCAGAGGGTTGCCTGTGGATTTGTCTCTCTTGCCTTACCGACTCTGTGCTCCTCAGGAGTCCAGGGTGTTGCAGGACGCACTGACTCCCTTTGGTGGTTATAGCTCTACTGCTTGCCAAAGGAGCCATAGCCATGTCCCAGACACGCTGGCAAGTCAGGGGTATGTGTCCAGGTACTTCCTGATCCCAGAATGGGGGGGGGGAATTGGTGCCCCATACTGGATCTGCATGATCTGAACCAGTTCACGTGGAAGCACAAATTCCGGATGATTCCTCTGAGCCAGATTATACTGTCTCTGGAGCAGGGCATGTGGTGGTTCTCCCTGGTTCTTCCATGTCCACGTCCATCTGTTCCACTAGTGGTACCTTCAGTTCCGCACAGAAGGGGTTATGTATCAGTCCCAGGTCATGCTCTTTGGCCTCTTGTCCATGTCCAAGATATTCACCAAGTGCATGGCAGTGGTGGCAGCCTTTCTGAGATGCAGGGATGTCAGAGAGTATCCCAACCTGGATGAGTGACTGATATCTTTGTCATCCAAGGAGGCCTTCAAGTGGTCCAGAGATCTGGCCCTCCAGACCTACGGAGACTTAGGCCTGTTGATCAACCCAGACAAGTCCGAACTGATCCCTTCACGGGTGATCAAGTTCATCAGGGCAGACTGGTCCTTATCTGCTGTCAACTTCTATGTTTCTAGAACTAGACTCCCTGCCGTCCTAGGCCCGTCACCCTGTGGACCAGGCTCAGGATCTTAGCTTCTTTGCCCCGTTTCAGGTTGGGCTGTTGCATCCTGCCCGGGATTTCCTGAGGCTGCTGGGTACATGGTATCTACCATCAGTGTGGTCCAGTGGGCCTGTTGACGAATGTGCCACCTGCAGTGGGAGCTGGGCCACCGATGGTCTCAGCACCTAAGTCACCTGGACCAGCCAGTCCTTGTGACTCGGTCAGTGTGGGATGCCATCCAGTAGGGTCTGGTCCCACAACATCTGGAGGAAGGGATCCCATTTGTCCACCCAGAGCTGTCCGTCACTCTCATGATAGACTCATCTCTGGTGACTTATCTCTGGTGGGGTGCAGAGCACACCTAGGAGACCACAGAGCCCTTGGTTCTGGTCAGCCTGGGAGTCCCATCACATCAACCAGCTGGAGCTCCATGCAGTGCAGCTGGCCTTGACAGAATTTGCACCTCTAACCAGAGGTCAGATCATCCAGGTCCAGATTTACAGTATCTCGACTGAGTTCTGTCTGAACAGGCAGTGTGAAACGACACTCCATGCCCCGATGTCGGGAGGCTCTCCACATCTGGACACTCACGTGCAGCCTGGGAGCAGATCTGGTAATCCATGTCTCAGGAGTTCGCAATCAGTTGGCAGACACACTCAACCAGATTGGGAAGATGTCACACTAGTGGTCTCTGCACCAGGAGGTGGTATGCCACCTGTTCTCCCCAGTGAGGCATCCATGTGGTGGACTTGTTCTCCTGGAAGAACAGAAAGCTGAGACTATGTTGTGCTTGTCCCCCACAGTTTGGGACACTACTGGGGGATGCCTTCATGAGGCCCTGAACCCCAGGCCTCATGTACGCCTTTCCCCTTTGATCCATAAGGTGCGGATGATCCTGATAGCTCCACACTGGCCCAGAGAGTTCAGTTATGCAGATCTCCTCAGCCTCCACAGCTAGCCTCAGTGGTGGTTGCCTCTTTGCCTGGACCTACTGACCAGACAACAGGGGAAGGTCCTGCACCTGGACCTTCAATCCCTGTTCTGCTCGACCTGGTTCTTGAGCAGCTAGAGCTCCAAGCTTTGGAGATCATGGAAGATGTGCTCCCCATTGTGGAGGCCTCATAAAAGGAGTTGATTCACATTTACTGTAAATGGAAGAGCTTCTCTATCTGATGCCAGGGCATTGGGCTTGATCTCCTGGCCTGCCCTATGGTAAGCATCCTGGATTACATCTGGTCCCTGTCGGGCCAGTGAGAGATGACCCTGAAGGTGCACCTGGCAGCCATCTCTGTGTACTGGGCACTAGCTTGTAAGCTGACAGTGGCCCAGGAGAAGGTGGTTGAGTGCTTTTTTTCAAGGGCCTTGACCACTTATCCCCTCCAGTGTGTGTCACTACCACCATGGGACCTACTGCTGGTGCTGGTGTTCTCATGGGCAAGCCATTTGAGCCTATGCACAGGTATGAGATGTCACACCTGTAATGAAGGACGGCCTTTTTGATGGCTGTCACGTCATCCAGAAGGATTAATCCGCTCCAGGCACTTTCAGTGGAGTCTCCATAGCTGGCCTTCCACAAGGACAAGGTCATCCTTTGCTTCCACCCAGAGTTCCTTCCAACGGTTGTATCAGAATTTCACCTTAACCAGGTGATTAACCTTCTAGTATATTTTAACAACCCATCTTCATAGGCTGAGTGCAGTCTTCATACTTTAGACCTGCAGAGATTGCTTACTTACTATAAGGAGCGCTTAGCTGGAGTTCAAGTGAGGTTTGCCAGCTGTTTGTAACATACACTGAAGCCTCGCCTTACAGACCAGCAACAGAGAATGCGATTGCCAGGTGGATTATATCCTGCATAGACCTCTTCTGTAGGTTGGGTAGTAGGGAGTCTCCCAGAGGGCTTAGGGCTCATTCCACCACACATACCACTGCCTCAGTTGCTGCTTCTAGGGACATGCCCATGTAGGAGATCTGTAATGCTGCCATCTGGCATGAAGCACAAACCTTTATCTCCCATTATAGCATTGACGTCGTGTCATATCAGGATGTGGCTTTTGGTGCCTCAGTTCTTCAGTCTGTTCACCAATTAAGGGTACATGCTTTTTCCCCTCTTCCCAGAGAACTGCTTGGAGTCTACCAAAGTGTGGTTAGTGATCTGTATCCACACCCTTAGAAATATAGATTACCCACTTGTAACCATAGATCTTACTTCAAGGTGGAGCTCTTGGAGCAGGTAACACCATTAGGACTACGCCACCAGGCACTAGGATCCCATGGAAAAATTTCTAGCTAGCAGTACAAGGCAGCGGACTGCCCCGCTGACGCCGGCCCCATCCCAATGTCACATATGGTATAAAGGGGGCTGTCCCCCAACACCACCTCAGTTCTTTTCCCACCGTTGACCCATACATTTCAGCTTCACAGACACCTCTTGCTCCAGTCGACCAGTTTTCATGCTTCGTGCAGTTTCTTTCATCAGCTTTAACCAACAATTGAATCATTACCCCATGCAAGTCTTCTCAGCCTTCTTCACCATCTCAGCAGCAGAAATCCAAGTGTGCGTGCGGTAAGCAGATCCTGGCCCGGGACAGCCACTTGGCCTGCATGATCTACTTAGGCCTGGACCACAACTCGGATGACTGCCCGCACTGGCAGAAATTCAACAGGAAGACCAGAATCCACCGCTTGACTCTTAAAACGTTCCTCCTCGAGCAACAGGTGGCCGCTATGCAAAAATCCCATTCGGAGCATAGCTCATCTTCCTCTTCAGCCAGGGATTCCTCCCCCAGAGAGAAGAAATCGAGTGGGAAACACCAGCACAGTGACAAGGAGAAAGCCAGGTCAGAACTGCGTCCTAGATCCTCGCATAAGTCTGCTAAGGCCTCGACCTCCGACGCCAGGTCAGGTTCAGCACCTCTGGTTTCCTTAGCCCATTCCTGGGGTGCCCCTAAGAAGCCTCCCGCCTCTTCCCAGTCATGTGGGGAGGCCTCTGGGGTTTGGCTGTCTGAAGCCCCCGTATTCCTGGCTCTATGACCCCTCAAGCTGGTGCTAGGGTCTAAATCTGTTGGGCAGGCATCTTCCTTGTTGGGCAACAGGTCGGAACCTATCGTCCAGAAGGCTGCAGCCTCAGGGTCGTCCGACAAGGCCAAAGGGTTGGACGATACCAGCAGGCTCCAGGAGCATGAATACCACAAGAAGCACCATTCATCTCCTCCCAAGAAGTCAGACGAGGCATTGTTTGCCTCCTCCAAAGATGTCAGCCAAGACTTTGGCTATGGCCTCGGGCTCCAACACAGAGCCAGACCGAACATCACCTGCAAAGTCGACACCTGTTGAGCCACATCCGACAGATGACCTAGCGACAGGCCGTGTGGCAGGTGACCGGTCACCTGCCTCCAAGGACCTCTGGGACCAGGCTCCAGCTCACTGCCCTTACCTCGACTTGGGAGTCTGATGACCAGGCTTCAGGACCCCCGACACCAGAGGATGTGGCTCCACCAGCACCCAATACAGTGACCCTGGCATCAGAGGGGGTCGTCCCGGGAGGGCCAACACCAGAGGCCCCTAACACCCCCACTGTGTCATTTCCTCAGCCAGACCCTGTCATTCCCCTAGCTGAGGTTGGGGTATTATTTAACAGTTGGTGGAATACCATTAAACGAGACCTTCTACCCAGGCCACCAGCCCCGATCCCCGCCAGGGTCCCAGCTCCGGCCCCTCCCCAGGAGCCCGCTCCCCTTGCGACTCTGGCTCACCCACCTTCGGGGGACAACGGACATGGGTCTCCAATCCCTAGGTGACGCGGTCACCACCCATTGTTCAGACCCACCTCCAGGGGACATCTAGATTCCTCTTCAGAAGGATCCTCTGGGGACTCCTCCTCTTATGAGTCCTTAGATGAGGACCTATGTCTCCCCTCACTGGATCCCAGGAAGGACTCCCCAAGATCCCCTCCAGATGATCCATCGTTTTTGGATGTGATGAGGCACATCCAGTTTTTAAATCAGTGGGAGACAGAGGAGCTGGACCCTGAATGTCGCCATTTGGCAAAGTTCTTGGGGGCAAGTGACCCTAAGCCCTTGGTGGTGCCACCATTAGTGGAGCCCTTCAAAGATGTAACAAGAGTCGCTTGGAAGTGTCCCTCCATGACTTCGGCAATCCCCAAAAAGGTGGATTGACCAGCTGGGCCATAAGGTTTATTCTTCGGCCACCTGTACAGTCAGGTCACTTAATTTCCTAGCCCACATAGTGATGTATCAGAAGTCACTGTGGAATAAAGCCACAGACCTGGCTCATACACAGCTGAACTCCGACAATAAGTCTAAGCTAATGGCGGTTCTGAAGTCTGGAGCAGATGTGGGAAAACATGTCTTGAGGTGCTCACATGATTTGGCCAACACTGCAGCAAGGGCAGCTGCCCCAGGGGTATGCCTGTGATGCCATGCCTGGCTGCGGGTCTCTGACATCAGGCAAGACTTACAGGATGCAATCCTGGGATACCTCTTTCCAAGGACTGGTGTTATTCAGTCAGGAAATGGAGAAACTGATCACTGGTCTGCAGGACTCTGGCAAAGCTGTGTGTGATGTCCATATAATGTATAAATTGGAACCAGCAGCTCCTAGAGGTCATTGTTCCTTTCGCAGACTGCAAGGTAAGCAAGGATGACCCCAGCAACAGAGGGGGTTACAAGAGGAAAGGTACCCCTCTGCCCTCTGGAATGCAAGACCCCAAGACTGCCAAACGCGCCAGGGCTCCCTTGCCCACTCTGTCAGCCTCAGCATGACTCCTTGCCTGCCTCCTTCCTCCAGTGGAAGTGCAAGAGGAGGCAGTAGGTGGAAAATCCTCCCTTAACCACAAGGGCTGGTCCAGTATCATCATGGATCAGTGGGTGCTTCAGATCATAGAAAGAGGCTACACCTTGGAATTCACTCAGGTTCCACCAGACAACCCTCCCATTTCCTTGCATTGCTCACCTTCCCTTGCAGCCCTCATCTGGGCAGAAATCCAGTCCCTTTTGGAAAAGAAAGCAATCCAGATAGTGCCACCATCACAGAGGGGAAGGGGGCTTTACTCCCACTTCTTCCTCATCCCAAAAAAGACTGAGGACTTCCGTCCTATCCTGGACCTTTGTCACCTAAACAACTTTATCAAATACAAAAGATTCAGGAGAGTGACCCTGCAAGGATTGCTGCCAGTGCTTCACCGAGGGGGACTGGCTTTGCTTCCTAGACATACAGGATGCCTACATGCACATAAAGATTCTGCCATCCCACAGGAGGTACCTACGCTTTTCCTTCCATGGAGAGCACTATCAGTTCAGGGTGCTGCCATCCGGCCTTTCTTTGGCACCATGGGTGTTCACCAAGTACCTGGCAGTAGTGGCAGTCAGGGGACAGGGGCACTATGTTTATCCCTACCTCAACAATTGGCTTCTGACGGCTCCTACAGAGGAGCAACTGACCCACTCCTTACAGGAGACCTTCTGCCTCTTCCAAAAGTTGGGGATTACCCTGAACCTCCCCAAATTGTCCCCATGGCCAACCCAGAGGTTGCAGTACATGGGGCGGTCTTGGACACTGTCCAAGGAAGAGCCTTTCTTCCTCCTGACAGGGCAGACCAGTTAAGAGTGCTGGCTCAGAGAGGCTTCTCAGAGGCTTTGGTCTCAGCCAGAGTAGTGCTGCAGCTGCTTGGTCACATGGCAGCAGCGATTGTTATGGTTCCTTTAGCCTGTCTACATGCGAGAGTCCTTCAATGGAACCTTTGGGCTCAGTGGGGTCAATGTTCGGACATTCTCGACCAGCAGGTCAGGATCTCCAAGGCTGTACACCAGCCTCTGGAGTGGTGGCTCACCCCTTCTCGATTGGAGACCAGGACCCCCTATTGAGTTCCCAGCTCTCAATTCCTGATGACCAATGCCTCAGGTCTGGGCTGGGGAGCACACTTAGGATCACACCAAACAAGGGGAACTTGGACCTCTGTGGAAAGCAATCTTCATATCAATGTTTTGGAGATGAGAGCCATCCTGTATGCCTTGCAGGCATTTCAGACAGTTCTCGCACCGGGTCCACTTTTGGTCCAATCCGACACTATTCCAATGGTCTCTTACATCAGTGAGCAAGGGGGCACTCATTCATATCCCCTTTGCAGAGAGGCCATGAGCGTCTCCTACTGGGCAGTGGAGCACAACCTGGATCTCGCAGGGGTTCATGTCCCAGGGATTCAAAATGACCTAGCTGACAGTCTGAGTTGCTGTCGGTCTCAGGCCCACGATTGGGAGCTGTCACAGGACGTCATAGAAAACCTTTTCGAAAGGTGGGGTTAGCAAGAACTGGAACTCTTTGCATCTCAGTCAGTGCCAGACTGCATAGTTTATGCTCACTAGATCTAGGGCCTGGTGTTTTTTGGCAAGACGCATTGTCCCTCTCTTGGACAGGGAGGTTCCGTTATGCCTTCCCCCCTTTCCCGCTTCTTCAGAGAGTGCTGCTCAAGTTGTAGGCAGAGGGTGCAGTCATAATTCTCATAGCTTCCTCCTGGCCTCAGCAAATTTGGTTTCCGTTGCTTCAGGAGTTGGCTTCAGAACCACCAGTTCCACTGCCCCTCCCGATTCACTTGCTCTCCCAGGAGCAGGGCACTCTAATACACCCCAATCTTCAATCTCTGCATATGCATGCATGGCTCCTGCAGACTTAGGGACAGATACAGAGTGTCTGATAGAGTAGCAGAGGTGCTAGTAGCAGTGAGAAAACCCTCGACTAGAGCCACGTACACCATGAAGTGGAAATGATTCTACTTGTGGGCATCCTCTCATTCCTTAGACCCTTTCATGTGTCCGGTGGAATCAGTGCTAGAGTACCTTCTGTCTATCAGGACTCAGCTATTCATCCATCAAGGTGCATCTGTCAGCACTTTCTGTGTATCATGTATCAGTGGGGGGAACCTCTCACTCAACTGGACTTGTGCAAGACCTTTCTGAGAGGTATTTTGCACATCAAACCTCCCAGGAGGGACCCTGTCCCCCATGGGATCTTCTCTTTTGGTTAGAAAAACTTAGGTTGCCTCTCTTTGAGCCAGCCGCAAATTGCGAGTTACACTTCCTGTCTTGGAAAGTGTTGTTTTTGGATGCCATTACTTTGGCCCAGAGGATTTCCAAGCTCCAGGCTCTGATGTGTAAAGAGCCTTATTTGGTTTTTCACAGGGACAGAGTAGCCCTGCGTACTAATCCTAAGTTTCTTCCAAAGGTTGTGTCCGAGTTCACTCTCAGTCAGGACATTCAACTTCCGGTTTACTACCCAGAGTACTTGAATAAAGGGGAGGCCTTGTTGCATACACTGGATGTACACAGAATTCTTCATTATTACGTTGACCATACTTGCTCCTCTAGGAAAACAGATCAGTTGCTTGTTTCTTTCACCCAAAGAATGTTAGGGGCTCCAGTGACCAAGCAGACATTGGCCAAATGGTTGGTCAGTTGCATTGTATTCTGTTATCAGAAGTATGACAAACTCTTACCTGGCCCAGTTAAGGGTCACCCAACCAGGAGTGTCGCAACTGCTTTTGCATCCCTCAAAAACATTTCTGCAGCAGATCTTTGTGCAGCTGCTACCTGGAGTTCAGTCCACACATTCAGTAAGCACTACAGTCTGAACATTGCTTCCAGAAGGAGAGCAGTTTTTGGCCTTGCTGTCCTCCAAGGACTACTGTCCTGAAGTGTTCTAGGGACACTATCTATTACAGTCCGCCACCCTTCTGACCTCGGTCATTTTCTTGTACTGCTTGGGACTCCGTCCTAGTGGTGTTACCTGCTGCAAGAGCTCCACCTCGAAGTAAGATAATATAGTTACGTAAGACCTTATTGTAACAGTAGATCTTCAAGAGGAGCTCTTGCAGCAGGTGGATTTTCCCTCCCTCCTACCCCTGGTTATGTAACTGTACTTCTCTCTGGGGGATGGGAGATCCTCCTCGGTTCCCCATCCTTTATGCTAGACGGGTCTCCGGCAGGTGAACTGGAGGTGGTGCTGGGGGACCACCACCTTTATACCATAGGCGAAGTCAGGGCGGGGCCGGCATCAAGGGGCGGTCCTTCACCTTGGACTGCTAGCTAGAAATTTTTCCGTGGGGTCCTAGTGCCTGGCCTCATAGTCCTAACGGTGTTACGTGCTGCAAGAGCTCCTCTCAAAGATGTACTGTTGCAGTAAGTTCTTACGTAACTGTACTTTCTAGGAGTTGTGTAAAGTTCACATCCACACAACTCACCTGGCCTCCTGACAATGTGGCATCTGAATCCCTTTCACGGTGCAAAGATCTGACGTCATGGGCCAGAGTCAGAGGCTATACTGCCTGGGTGGTGGGTGAAGCTTAAGCTTGAAGAAGTCCAACGAATCTCCAGAGGAACTACCAAAGTGTGGATGTGAACTGTATACCACTTCAAGAACTATTATTATAGGTGAGTAACCTATATTTCTAAGGGTGTGGATATAGTTCACTGTCTACACATTGGCATTTCCACACGAAAGTGCTGATTCTGCAGAATGTCTTCAAGCTTAGCTTCTTCCACCACCCGGGTGGTATATCTCTCAGCTGCCCCCCATGATGACAGATTATTATTATTTTTTTTTATAGTTCTTTGGCAACCGGGTAGGGCCCACTAGGTACAAATGCCTGTTTTCAGGGGTGACCCAGGGGCAATAGGGAGATTAAATGGCTAGCTCAGAGTCGCACAGTATGCAAGTGGAGGTTGTTGGAATCAAACTTGGGTCTGCAGGATGTACCAAGCTCATTCACAGCTCATTATTCTAACCTCTAGGCTATATTGCTAGCCCTGTCTTCCTTTCTGCTGAAAGAGTTCAATCTTCTCCTTTGCAGCTTTATGCACTGTAGGCTACCAAGTGCACCACTGGTAATTTCTGCTTTTTTCCTTCGCTATTTTGGAAGTTCCTCGACCCTTTTTCTTCGTGATTGGTTTGGCTCCAGCTTTGTTGATGAAAGATGTAACATGAGGAAGCAAAGCCAGCTCCAGTTTCAAATTCTGTGTCGTGTTGCCAGAAAGTGTGAAGGACAGACTCACACATGGCTTGCCTCTACTGTTTGGGTGCAGCACACAATGTTTTGGGCTATGGTTTTTGAGGATTGCATGGCCCAGCTTCTTCTCAGCTGGCTGGCCAATAGGGACATGAAGCTTTGGCTGAAAGGCTGCAAGAAGGACTCTGCTGTGGCAGGATCTGCTGCCCAGCTTAAGGCCATGGAAGGGGTGGTGGGCAGCTCCTCAGCCTTGGCGCTGCTCCCGGCTGAGGCCAGCATCAGAGCATCCTTCACTGGAGAATTCCAGGATATGTGTTGGGCCCTCCAGCTCTTCAGGGAGAGCCCTGCTCACGTTGTAAGTAACGCAAGTGCTACTAGCAGGACCAGGAAAGATTGCAGTCCTCCCGCTCTCTTGACTTCCTTGACTGCTTGACTCATGTCAAGCTTTTTGTGGTCGAGGGCCAGGTCGAAAGCTTCACGGTGCCCCCATGGGCTTCCCAACCTCAACACTGGCTGATCAGGTGGTTGAGATTTATCCCTGTCCTGTCCTCCAGTTGTCAGAGGGGATCGACAAGGAGTTGCTCTCCAAGACCCTGGTTTTCCCTGTCGTTACTCAGGAGGATGGGGATCGGTTGGTGTCACGTGACAATTCTGCTTGGGAACAGCTTACAACCACTGGTTGCTTCCATTGAAGCCGGTGCTTCCCTATACACCTTAGCATGTGGTCTATGATGAACCCCCCCAGTGGCTTCTCCTTGGCGTTGGTCCTTAGGTCGATGGACGAGGTCAAGTTCTTGATCAAGGCACCACTTGACTGGGAGGTGTCACCATCAATGTTCCTCAACCTCCTTGGACAAGGAGAGGCACCACTACTGGATGCAGGGGCACTACAAGGAACTCATCTGGCAGCAGTGGACTATGCAGGGTGGGGTAGTGCTCTACTCCTGACACTGTGGTTGACTGGCTGGGCACTGGTCATGCCCATGCAGTCCATTCACGACAGATGTCCCCAGCATCTGTTTCACCACCCTTTGGGGTGGGGCCACCTCCACTGCAGCTGTTGGTGGGAGTTCTGACTTACTCCTGTGCTGTGGCCAGCTTGCTAGGCTGGATGTTGATGGAAGTCACCCAGTTGGATGACTCTCAGGTGGTCCATGGTGGCATGTGGTCGAGGGCCATTTTTGAAGGGTCCTCAGATGACTCGGATGGCTCATACATGCTGCTTTTGAGGGTGTATACCTTCAGCCATGTGTTGGCCAAAGAACTAACTACCGACCATGGGCTGGTGTCATGCGGGGCACTACTGTGACTCATCTCAGAGTCCATGTCTATCCCTCTGGAGCCTGTTCAGAAAAGAGACAGGTACCCTTTCACAGACATCCTCAATAGGATGAATCACTGGGGGTTGTCTTTCCCATGACTGAGGCCATATTGGAACTGGTCCTGGAGCTTTAGCAGCATCCTGCCTGCCACTCTCCGCAAGTATTCACTCCCTACTAGGCACCTTTCTTGGTTCTCAGACTACCCCCCAGCTGAGGGTCTGGTTGTGGACTCGACTTTCCAGAAGTCTGGAAACCAAGGGGACATGGACAAGCCCCCAGACAATAAGTCAAAGAACCCTGACCATGAGTCCAAGAAGGTGTATGCTACCTTCTGTCTCTCTGTCTCCATCAGATGAGCTGTGCCATGATGATGATCAACTTTGGTCACTCCCTGATGGGAGTGCTGGATGATCTCCTCCCTCATCTACCCACTGACAAGCAGCTGCTGGTGAAGTTGGTCAGGGACCAGGGTCAGGCACTGGCTAAACACCAACTGCATACAGCCTTAGACATGGGTGACTCGTACGCCCATGCCATGGCAGTGGCCATGACAGTGCATAGCCTGGCTGAGGCTCTCAACCTTCACTGGGATACTTAACACAAGCTTGCCAGTGTTCCTTTCTTGGGCACCAACCTTTTTGGTCCATGGGTGGAAGGTCATCTCACCAGGATTGAGAGGTCCAGTGCCACCCTGGACTCTGTGACTTCATCCCAGAAGGACCATTAAGCCCAGAAATGAAAAAAAGGCCTTTCAGTTTTGGTCCTGTCAACCACAGCAGCCTCGGCAGCAGCTCCAGCAGGGGCAATACCAAAACTTGTGCTCCAAGGCCAAGTTCTCAGGCCAGGGGCCAGAAAGAAGCAAGGGTAGGGGAAGTGGTGCCCTTCCAGCCACAGCAGCTGGTGCTCCCTCCAGAGTTGCCCACTGATAGGTCAGGGAGTGTCAGCCTCCCACTTGTCTAGTTCCTGACCCAGCTCCCTGTTGGGGGTCAAGCTTCACCACTTCTGGTCACACTGGTCCATCATTACCATGTACAGTTGGGTTCTTGAGGTGATAGGCAAAGGGCTGCCTCTAAATTTTGAGGCTCTCCAACCTTACTGATCTCATGCTTCATGGGAGTCTGTGTTGCAGGACATGCTGTCCACCCTAAGGGAGGACATTGCTTAGCTCCTTGCAAAAGGGGCAAGTTCCAGATGGTAAATCTGAACCAGATCATACCATCTCTAGAGCAGGATATGTGGTTATGCTTCCTGGACCTCCAGAATATGTATTTCCACATCCTAGTTCATTCATCCCACTGGCAGTGCCTTCAGTTCCATGCAGAAGAGGTTGTATATTAGTTACAGGTCATGCCCTTTGGCTTCTTGTCCATGCCTAGGGTCTTCACTAAGTGCATGGCAGTAATGGCAGCTTTCCTGTGTGACAAGAGCATCAGGGTGTACCCCTTCCTGGACAACTGGCTGATAGCTGGGCCATCCAAAGAGGCTGTGGAGTGATCCAAGGATCTGGCCCTCCAGACCTGCAGAGACATGGGCCTGTTGGTCAGTCTGGCTAAGTCCAAACTGATCCTTTTTGCAGGTGATTCACTTCACTGGGGCAGAGCTAAACTCCCTGAGGGCCAAGGCCTTCCTCCCTACAGACCGGGCACTGGGTCTTACCTCCTTTGCCCGATCATTTCAGGTAGGGTGCTCATGCCCTGCCTGAGACTTCCTGCAGCTGCTGGGGTACATGATGTCCTGCACCAGCATGGTACAGTGGGTCTGCTGGCCAATGCGTCACCTTCAGTGGGAGTTGGACTGTCAGTGGTCCCTGCGTCTTGGACACTTGGACCAGCCAGTCACAGTGATCCAGCCAATGTGGGATGCCATCCAGTGGTAGCTAATTTCAGGACATCTGGAGGAAGGAGTCCCATTTGCCCGCTCAGACCCAGCCATCACTCTCACAATGGACACATCTCTGGTGAGGTAAGGAGCAAACCTGGGGAACCACGGAGTCCATGGGTTTTGGTCACCCAGGGAGTCCCAACACAACATCAACTTGCCGGAGCTGTTTCTTTAGTCAGGGTGTGCAAGTCCAGATGGACAACACCACGACCATGTTCTACCTGAACAGGCAGGGTGGCACACACTCCCTTCCCTTGTGGCGGGAGGCCCTCTGCACCTGGACCATCATGCACGGCCTGGGTGCGGATCTGGAGATTTATGACGCTGGATCAGATAGTCAGCTGGTGGATGCTTTCAGTCAGGTGGGAGAGACGCCACGTGAATGGTCCCTAAATCAGGAAGCCATCATCATCATCATCATCAGTTTATTGTTCGAGCATGACAAGATCATTACAATTATAAATAATGTCAAATGTGTGCACAAAGATATGCATAAAACATTGTAATGACATATACTCACAGATCATAGTGCAAAAAGCCACCAACCAGGAAAAATTACAGGACCGGCACCAGCACACTCTGGGACTGGAACCTTACCAGTCACCCATCGTGGATATCTAACACTAATGTCCTCCCTGACTCTCTCATTGACCACTCCCCTGTTAGCTGCACCTGGTCAAATAAATTCATCAAACAACCACCAAAAACTATCACCAGCATGGTTCTACCCAGTGGTCACCTTCCTCGACTCAAATCCCACCTCCTCCATCAAGACTGGTCCCCTATCTTCAATGCAACCAACGTAAACACTGCCCTTGACCGCTTCATAAACATCTTCACTGTGGCCTGTGACACATATGCTCCTATTAAGAAATGCAAAGTCAAATCACTCCAGTAACCCTTGGCTCACAGGTGACCTCCTCAGGATGCTAAAAACAAGAGACCACCTATGGGAGCTGGCCAGAAACTCTGGAAGGCAAAACAACATCCAAAACTACAAACGTGCCCGCAATGACTGCACCAAAACCATCCGGCAAATGAAGTCCGCCTACTATAAGCATGCCCTCAAAAACTCCTGGGGCAATGGTCAGGAATTCTGGAAGAACATAAAGGAACTCACTGGGAATCCACCCAAAACCCCCCCATCAATACTCAACATCAACGGAACCACAACCTCAACCCAAAAACCATTGCGGATACCTTTAACAAAGCCTTTACCCGACCTCAGTGTTGTCCTACCTCAGGACTACTTCAAAGATGGTGAAGCCCCTCTTTCTGCAAAGAACACTACTCCCACCAGCTCCCCCCACTTCTACTTCAAAGCAGTCAAGGCTCACCAAGTACGCAAATATGTTACCAAAGCCCTTGGTAAATCAAGATTCAGTAATGACTCCTTCGATCTCAAAATCCTGTTTTCTTACACTCGATGAAGTGCTTAGTCCTCTGACCAGAATTTTCAACCTCTCCCTCAGCTTTAGCCAGTTCCCAAACAGATGGAAATCTGCCACTGTCACCCCAATCCATAAAAGTGGTGACAAAACTGCCCACAATAACTACAGACCTATCTCCCTACTACCCCCACTCTCCAAGGCACTAGAACGCATCATCTCGGACCAGCTCACTGAATACCTGGATACATACAACATCCTGTGCAAGCAACAACACAGGTTCCACAAAGGTCACAGCACCTCAACAGCCCTACTTGAATTCACCGGCACAATCCACAATGCACTTGACCCCGGTGAACTGCTAGGCTCAATCTACATTGACTTAACTAAAGCCTTTGACACCGTCAAGCTTCAGAACACTAGGCTGTCAACCGACTCCATTGGCTGGTTTAAGAGCTACCTTGAAGAACAGTCCCAAACAGTAAGAATTGCTGATACACTCTTGGACCCTAGACCAGTCCGCTCGGGAGTCCCCCAGGGCTTCATTCTGGGACCCCTCCTCTTCAGCCTATTCTTAAACTCACTACCGGACAGCTGCCCAGAAAAAATAATTCTCTGTGCCGACGATGCTATGATCCTCACCTCGGACCCTGATCCAATCCAATTACAAAATAAACTTCAGTAGGCCTTCTCCTCCATCGAATCCTGGTTCCTAAATCATAAACTGCTTCTCAATCAGAAAAAACAAGTCTGTGGTCTTCTGCAGCCCCCACAACAAACACAAACAACTCCACGTCTCCATTACAACTGAACAAGGAGCCATCCTAGAGCAAACACAATCGTTCAAGTATCTCAGCATCACCCTTGATCTCCACCTCTCATACGCTGTCCATATCAGCATTGTTGCAAAGTCTGCCAATGCGAGGTTAGGCATATTATTCCGGCACAGGAAACACCTAACCCCAGAAGCACTGGCAGTGGCTGTCCAAAGCTCCTTCGTCAGCATCACAGACTATGGTCTTATATATGGGTCTGCAACTACCACTGCTCTCAAATGTATCGCGACCTCCCTGAATAAGGCCTGTCGTCTCATCACTGGCTCACATTGCCGTACCCACACATGACCTTTATTCCCAATCTGGATGACTTCAACTGGACAAATGCATAAAATACCAAACCTGCATCACGGCCAAGAAAATTATAATGGGGCTTGCCCCACCTGGTGTCTGTGCCCTCCTTAAGCCTAGACATTGGAACGTCACTACAAAGAGATCCAATTCCCATCTACTACATATCCCACAATGTCGCATGACCCAAGGACAAAGATCATTCGCCTGTCAGGCATCCAACTGGCTCAACTCTCTTGGCAGCGACATAGCGACCACTCCAACACTCGGCCTTTTCAAGTCCAAGCTGCACCTCTCACTGCTTGTATACTGCGATTGCCCATCTTAACATTTCCACTGTTCCAGCTGAAAATGCCCCAGCACCCAGCACTTACAATCAGTCTTTGCACCCCTAGCACCTTACCTGTCATATTCCTCACAAGGCCCCTGGCTGCACTGTTCCCCACCGCCGCCCACCTCCCCGTAGATCTCCACTCCTGCCCCACTCCAACCACCTCCCATACTCCCCACCCCTGCACCTCCTTCCCCGATCTCCTACTCCCTACTTCCACCACCCACCCCTCCTTCCCTTGTCTTGCTCATAGCTCAAGTCTTTGTACTGGTTATTACATGCCTGTAAGTCAATGACTATATGTTTTTAACTAAAAATGATGACTGTTGCACACGTTGACGTGGAACCTTTGTAAAAGAGCCTCGGCTCAAAGGTATTGTAATCCTAGATTTAAATAAATAAATAAATACATAAATAAATAAAATCCCCCCCATTCTAATGAATAAAAACATAACAATATGCATGTTTGTAGTATGGCATCATTCAAAAGTGAATACAGAACCACTGAAACTGCCCATATTAGCACTGTTTAAGGCATATTTTGTTTACAGCACAGAGATACCCAGCCACTTTGCTAATAAGATAGTCATCTTCAGCAGTAAACATTATAAACAAAAGTTCAAGTTTACTAACAGTTTGTATACTGTTCATTATCAGTGTAAGCCAGATTCTTCAGCTTTGTTGTACCAAGTGCACTCAGTACATGAAACAAATTTTCGCAATTTGAGTTTTCACAGCTGCACTTTCTATCATCAGTGTTAGGAGTAACGCTGTACCTGGCCTTTAATATAGAGGATAATGTATAGTCTATTATTATTATCTATAACAAGCATATGTATTCATCAAGAGGTTGCCGTGGTGACTGTTTGAACTTCAAGAGTGCAGCTCGAGAGGTTCATCGCCATGGCAACCTTGAGATGATTACATAAGCTTGGCATAGATAGTAGACCATACATTATCTTTTATACTGTAGTATGATCCACTATCCACAGTTAAAAGAATCACATAAAAGTTCTTTTATGTTTTTTTTCATCAGAGCCACTATCCTCCGCTCTCGCTCTCACAGCCGCTTCCTGATGGGTGGTGGTAGTGTGATGCGCAAGCGCATTCCATGTTATGCTGCAGTAGCTACTGCAGCATAATAGCTATGATGACATAGCTACTGCAGCATAACAGCTCTATTCTACGTATGGATTTTTATCCACAACAGCGTTCTACCATACACTATTATAGAACAGTTCAAATCTGTAAAGGGTTAACAATCTTCTGGTATGAGTATTGGTCAAAAAATCCAGGTAGTATCTAAGATAATGCCTGATATTCTGTACCAGCCAAGGAAAATATTTACAATGACTCTCAAGATCATTGATGATGTGGAAGTTTACTATCTCATTTTTAATATAGGACTTGTATTTTTGGCTAAGAATTATGCCTTTTTTAACATATTTATCCAGAAATTCAAGATCATACTGCTTACATTTTTACTGCTTACATTTTTTAAAAATTCTCTTATGCAGCTGTCCCAGTGGCATGGAGGGCTTAGGCATCCATGCTTTACCTCCTGCCATGCCAGTGACCTGTGTTCGCAATACGAGCAGGTCGCTGGGGGCCGGCCAGGAAGGGAGAGGATTGAGCATCCAGGGGACAGCTCTCTTCTCCTGGGGAGGGTGAATTGGCCGTTCCACTGAAGGACTGCCCCCAGGTGAAGGCCTGGGAGTAGTGTGGGTCGGGACCCATAACCTGCGTGCCTCAACATGCACACACTGATGTCTGCATCCCGATAAAGGGGAGAGTTGGAGGAAAAATAGGAAAAAGTGGGGGATGCCACAGGCACCATGATACCTGGGCCATGCTATCAGCCTCCAGCCAAACTGTATTGAGCATGGGGTGGAGACTGACCTCTTCTTCCTGGCCCCCGACATGGGGGACTCTGTGGTGGATTTTCCGGTGCCAGGACTGGGGATCAGGAGAGAGCCACGCGGTCAGAAGGGCAGAGGAGAGCCGAAGCTGCCTACAGCAAAATAAATTCCCTTAAGCCAGTCTGATTGTCTACACCCCATGGTAACCAAGCTCAACTTTTCCTCCGGGCATTTGTGGGGAAGCCTATGTTCCAGCTTTCTAGTTGTTTTTAGCCAATAAGTTATTCTACAGGTGGAAGCAAGTGCATTCAGATTTGCGATGCCCAGTTTGGCTCTAAGGTAATAAGAGGGAGTTGAGTTCCCCACACCAAAGACCGATATATATATATTTGATTCAGTCAGACCTCAAAAAGTTGAATGTTCCTGGGATTCTAGTCTTCAGTTGAAAAAAAGAACCTGAGGAATGTATTTTGCTCTTATAGCATCCAGAATTGGATGCACACTATTCCTTCCATATTGTCTGTTAAATTTCTTTAGAGCCACTGCCATCTGTTTCAATTTTGAGAGTACTTCGTTCAACTGTTGGCTGAGTACTCGGTGGGGGGAGGAGAACTGATAAAGCAAACAGAACAGGAAAGGGACCTGGGGATTATAATTTCAAACAACCTTAAGGTAGGAGACCAATGTAGTAAGGCAGTAGGTAAAGCTAATAGAATGATGGTGTGCATAGGAAGGGTTATAACAAATTGGAAGAGGGAGGTGCTGATGCCTTTATATAAGACCATGGTCAGACCGTGCCTGTAGTACAGGGTACAGTTGTAGAGGCCTCATTTAAGAAAGGATATAGATGGGTTGGAGAGAGTTCAGGGAAGGGCAACAAAGATGATACAAGGTATGCAAGAGAATCCCTATGAGACTAGATGGAGAGAATTTAATCTATACCTGCTAGAGGTTAGAAGAGATAGAGGTGACATGATAAGAGACTTTTAAGTATATAAAGTGAATGAACGTAGATTATTCAAAAGGAAAGTAGGAGTTAAGACAAGGAGTCATTTAAGATTGGAAGGGAGAAGATTTGAGAGCAATGTAAGGAGATGTTATTTCACTGAGAGGGTGGTGGAACTTAGAACAGATTACCTAATGAGGTGGTGTGTGCAGAAACAGGAGGAATTCAAGAGAGTGTGGGACAGACACAAGGGGTTGGCTGGTGGGCAGAGGAAAATATCCCTGGGAAGTGGGGACAAGTAGGGGTGGGTGGGAAATGGGCAGACTAGATGGACCAGGATGGTCCTTTCCTGCTGACACATTACTGTAATACTATGATATTCCGTTCTCTGCAAAGGTTGGGCCCTAATAAGTGTGTGACTTAGCTGTAATCAAATTTTTAGGTCCAGCTCTCCATACCCAAATGGAGTTCTTAGATCCAAAATTAACACCTGGCTTTTGGTTTCATTTATTTTAAGCTGGAATCTTTCCAAATAATTGTTTAGGATATCCAGCTTTTTTTGTAGGCCAGGTTTTGTAAGGGTTATTAGAGCCATATTGTCTGCATAAGCTATTTATTTTATTTATGTCTTTGATAACCGGGTGAACAAACTGATCCAGAGGACCGTTTTCAGTCACGACCCAGGCCACCAAGGTAGTAAACACAACAAACATCAATACAATACAGAGATACAATTAGAACAAAACAGGACTACCAAATACACTTGGTATGAGGTCACATTACATAGTACAAATATTTCAGAGAAATCCGTACATATTGGTGTAGTGACATACATTAAGTGGCTATGCAATATAAAAGGCTTAACATGGTGAATATGGTAAAGTATTACATGCAATGTACATACAGTCACCGGGGAGCCAAGGAAATAAATACAGTTAAAATGAAGGTTCAGTCTATCACCAGGAGTGATATAGGCACAAGTCATAGGCAGAAATGCAACTTAAGTTGTAGAACCTGCTGACAGTTCAGAATAAAACAGGTAGTCAAATCCAGATTGAACAGAGGAGCAGAACAGTGCAAGAAGGTAGGGGCACTGGAGGTAGGGTGAGAGCACGAATAGGTGCTATGCCAGGATATGGGCCCTGGTACCGCCTGGGGAACAGCTGCAGGTACAAGTGGCCTCGGCCAGGAGCCACGCCCTTAAGTTTGCTCTGAAAAAGACTGATGAGAGGGGCATGATTGGATGGACAAAAGAAGTCTATTCCAGAGGGAAGGGGCAGAGACAGACAAAGCTTTACTACCCATGGTGGAGATGGTAGTAGTAGTGTGAAGGACTTCCAGTGGGGGAACGGAGGAGGCCCAGAGACTCTGAGAGACCACTCTGTCAGTAAGTAGGGAGGAGTAGGGGGACAGCTGATGGTTCCTGAATGCACTGTCAACAAGGCTGCCCCTAGTGAAGTCAAAATGACCTTGCAGAGAGAGTCACCCTAGGGACTGGTATAGTGAGCAGTGGTGGGTGGTAAAAGGGGCTTAAAGTACAAATCGGCAGATGGAGTTGTATGTGGTATGTAAGTAGGTCCATAGGGAAGAGGACACAGTACAGTATATGGGGAACAGTAGTCAAGGAGGGGCAGGAGGTTTCCTTCAGCAATGGCTAGGCAAACTTTGGGGGGGACAGAAATTGATTTTGACAGTAGGCAGTGCCTAATTTTTGGTGGATTTTCATCTCAGTGTTGTTGATGTGTTCGTTGAAAGGGAGGGGTCTAGGGTGACACCTAGATATTTAAAGGCAGGGACATTTTCGAGTGGAGGGCCGGCAGGGGTAGTGATCAAGAGTGGGGTTTTTGACCTAGCTACCTTTTCTAGGAATGGCTTAGAGCCAAAGAGCATGGCCTTTGTCTTTTTCTCATTAACGAGAAGTTTTCTGAGAGGAACCAGCTCTGTGCGGCCCCAAAGTGTGCTGTGAGGGTGGTGGACAAGGACTGTACTGAATTATCGCTGTGGTATATGACTCGGTCATCTGCAGTCTGGGAAACAAGATCCCAGACCTGCAGGCAATAATGACAGAGGCTAAACTGGACATAGTAGCCATTAGTGAGACATGGTTTACCAGTAGCCACACTTGGGAGACTTCAGTACCTGGCTATGTAATGTTCAGAAGAGACTGAAATGCAAAAAGAGGGGATGGAGTGGCCCTTAATGTCAATGAAAATATCAGAGCTACAGAAATTCTGATTATACATAAGGAGCCAGAAGAACTGTGGGTCACCCTGGAAACAGGAAATGGGACAGCCATATGAACTAGGGTTGTCTACAGGCCTCCAGACCAGGGGGAGGACATAGACACATTACTGTTAGAAGATGTACAAAACATGACAGCTAAAGCGGAGGTTCTGATAATTGGAGACTTCAACATGCCAGATACAGATTGGTCAATACCAGCAGGGACATCTGCCAGAACTAGACATACAGTGGATTACCTGCAGGGGGAGGGCCTCAAACAACTGGTACAACAACCCACAAGAGACAGGGCTATCCTAGATCTAGTACTGACTAACAGGGAAAGGATCACAGATCTCCAGTAAGAAGGTCACTGGGGGCCAGTGACCATCACATGGTATGGTTCAGTTTGGCCACTAGAACTAAATCATCCCATTCCAAGGCAAAAATATGAGACATCAGAGGAGCTGACTTTGATAAGATGGCCAACAGAGTTAATCTAGCCCTGGCAAAAAGAAATACAGGTGAGGGGGGTACAGGCAAAGTGGGCAAGCATTAAGGATGCAATACTTGAAGCAACATCCCATTGTGTTAGATAGAAAAGGAAGTGCAAAAAGAAGAAGGAAACCACTTTGGTTCTCAAATACAGTAGCAGAAAAGGTCAGAGCCAAAAGGCTGGCCTTCAGGAAATATAAGGGAATGCAGTGGGGTGAAGATAGGTAGACATACCAAACTTCCCTAAGGGAAGCAGGGAATGCAGTAAGGCAGGCAAAGACCCAAAACCAAGGAAACACTAGCACGAACAGTGACAAGACTTTCTATAGATACATTAGTGAAAGGAGAAAGTCCAGGGGTATTGCTAAGATCAAAGGGGATAAGGGGGCATATGAGGAGGAGGACCATGTAAAAGCAACTATCCTAAATAGATACTTCTGCTCAGTATTTACTGAAGGGAAGGTAGGGCAGGGCCCACAGCTCAGAACCATGGAAACAGGGGGGGGAGGGAGGTGTGCACTAGTTCCTTCACAAAAGAAAGGGTCCTACAAGAGCTCACTAAGTTCAGGGTGGACAAGGCAGTGGGACCTGATGTCATACATCCCAGCCTAAAGGAGCTAAGGGGAGAACTAGCAGAGCCATTATCAGAACTGTTTAGTGAGTCTCTGAGCACAGGAGAGGTTCCAGAAGACTGGAGAAGGGCTCATGTGATCCCGTTCCACAAAAGTGGTGGCAGGGAGGAGGCAGGGAACTACAGACCAGTCAGTCTTACCTCAGTAGTGGGCAAGATTATGGAGGTACTCCTTAAGGAAAGGATAGTGCAACACCTGGAATCCATAGAAGCACAGGATCCAAGACAGCATGGGTTTACAAAAGGAAGGTCCTGTCAAACTAATCTCATAGATTTGTTTGACTGAGTAAGTGGAGTGGTGGACCAAGGGGGAGCAGTTGACATTGCCTACCTTGACTTCATCAAAGCTTTCAATACTGTTCCACATAGAAGATTGATTAATAAGCTGAGTAGGCTTGGGGTGGGTCAGAAGTTGGTCAACTGGGTGGCAAACTGGTTGACGGGCAGAAAACAGAAGTGGTGGTAAACCGTATACAGTCAGAAGAGATGCAAGTCAAAGTAGGAAGTACCTCAGGGATCAGTCCTGGGGCCAGTCCTCTTCAATATCTTCATCAGTGACATTGCAGATGGACTGGAGGGTAAGGTTTGTCTATTTGCAGGTGACACCAAGATCTGCAACAGAGTAGATGATCCAGATGGGGTGGGTAGAATGAGAAGAGATCTGGATAAACTGCCAAAATGGTCAGAAGAGTGGCAACGGGGGTTTAATGCAAAGAAGTGCAAGATCATGCACATGGGGAAGTGAAACCCTGAAGCCACCTATAGGCTGAGAGGGGAGTTGCTGGCAGTCACAAGGGAAGAAAGAGACTTGGGCATCAGCACCACAGATGACCTGAAATCATCCAAGCAGACCACTAAAGCAGTAGGTAAGGCTAGGGGGATGTTGGAGTGTATTAGTAGGGGTATCACAAGTCATAAGAGGGAGGTAATAATCCCTCTTTACAAGACTGGTTAGGCCCCTTCTGGAGTACTGCGTGCAGTACTGGAGGCTGCACCTTCACAAGGACATTAACCAAATTGAGACAGTCCAGAGAAGGGCAACCAAAATGGTACAGGGACAGCATCAGAAAACATGAGGACAGATTAACGGAGATCAATATGTATATCCTTGAGCAAAGGAGGGAGAGAGGTGATATGATCGAAACATTCAAACACCCTAAGGGCATTAACAAGGTGAAAGAGTCTAACATGTTTCAATATAAGAAAAATAGCAGGACAAGAGGACACAGCATGAGATTAGAAGGAGGCCAATTAAAGGTTAACGTGATGAAGTTCTTTTTCACAGAAAGGGTGATGGATGCATGGAACGGCCTACCTCAGGAAGTGGTGGATATGAATACAGTGCAGGGCTTCAAACAGACATGGGATAGGTATAAGGGAGCAATACAGACAAGTATGAATAGATAGGCCATTGATAGAACAAAGACCAATGGCATATTCATAAGGTAGAAAAAGAAATGGGCAGACTGGATGGGCCTTGCGGTCCTTATCTGCTGTCAACTTCTATGTTTCTATGTGATGCTTTCAGCAGGGAGGTAGTTAATAAATATAGAAAAAAGTAGAGGCCCCAGTATTGAGCCCTGAGGTACACCGGTGTGGGTAAGTAGCGGAGCAGAGGAATTTTTACCAATCAAGATGGACTGGGACCTGCCTGAGGGGTAAGTACAGAACCACGTGACCGTGTCTGGTGAGCAGCTGAAGTTTAACAGGGTGCAGTAGAGGAGATGGTGGTCTACGAGGTCGAAAGCCTTCGACAGATCCATAAATACTGTGGCCCTGCCCGTGTCCATATTTCTAAGAATATGGTTCGAGAAAAGTGCCAAGGCAGAGGAGGTACTATGGTGTTTTCGGAAGCCATGCTGGAGAGGACACAGGAGGAGGTATTTTTCTAGATGATCAGATAGTTGGTGGTGAATGATTTTATCAAGTAATTTACTCAGGTGAGGAAGTAGGGAGATGGGCCTATCATTTTCAGGGGCGAGAGGGTCCCCAGCCTTAAATATGGGTACTTAATGAGCATGCTTCCAAGAGTCAGGAACTGTTGCAGATGAAAGAGCGAGGTTGAAAATGTAGGTTAGGGGCTTTACAATAACTGGGGAGAGCAGTTTCAGGAAGGTGGGGTATAGCCCATCACTTCCTGGGCTACCTCGGGTAGGAAGTGGCTTTAAGAGTTTGGCAGTGTTTTTTACGCCAGTGACCCTAAAGTAAAATGGAGGAGCACATCCAGTGCTAGGGGAGGGTTGGGAGCATTGAAGTTTGCCGTATAGATCAGAGAGAGACTGAGTTAGGGAGCTTGCTAAGATAGGGAGAGAGGTCTGTAAACATTCTGTTGAAAGTGCCCGCAATTGCACCAGGTTCAGTGATGGAACCTGAGGGTGAGTTTAGTTGTGTTGTCTGCTTGTTAGACTTAGGATTTAGGAGGCACCCTGTTTGGGCTCAGAAACTGCTCAGGTTACCGAGCATGTCTTTTTGTAAGTTGGTACAGTATTTGCGCTTTTGCAACTTAGCCTGCTTGCAGGAATTGCTCAGTTGTCTTTGTGCGTTCCAGAGCCGGGGAAGGGAGGGAGATGACTTATAGGCTTTCCAAGTTTTGTCCCTGATTTTCATCTAGACCAGTATTTCCTCGGAAAACCAGCGGGTGTTGCCACCTCTGACCCTTCTGGTGGTGATTGGGAAATGTTTGTCCTGAAGTTTCCATAGGATGTTGGTAAAGTATATGACCGCAGTTGAGACATCCTTGCACTAGCAGAGTACGGACCAGTTTATAGTCCTGGAATCGGTAAGGACGGAGTCAAGATCTTGGTGGTGAAACTTCCTGAAAGACAGTTTTCGGGGAGGCCAGATTGATTTTGTGGTTAGGACAATGTAAGTAGGGGTGTGGTCACTGTTGGAGTCAGACATTGTACCTGCCTGTAGGACCAGGTCCACTCGATTTGTGATAATCCAGTCTAAGATGATATGGTTGAGTGCATGTTATATCTTGTGGTGGAAGAGATGACTTGTTCTAATTAGTGTGTTTTTAAGAGATGTGCATACTCAGGTATAAGGGTGCCAGTCCAGTTGAAGTTGAAATCCCCTAGCAGGATTGTGTCTCTGGAGGGGGAGGTTCGCGCAAAGCTATCCAGAAAACTGGATAGGCCCTGGACGGCTCCGGTTGGGGAGTTGTAGCAGCAGCCTAGGTGAAGTTTTTTTTGTGGTCCCCAGAACAATCTCAGCAATAAGCCATTCACAAGCAGAAGTTGAGAAACAGTAAGCAATTGTGGTGGCTGAGATATGGTCTAGCACATACAGTGCTACACCTCCACCCCCTCTTTCTTCCTGGCCTGTCTAATCATAGTATGGAGTAACCAGGGAGTTGATATGAGATGTGGCTTCAGCCAGGTCTCTGAGAGGCCCAGGATGTGCAGCTTATATAGGTCCACCCATGCCTTGAGCTCAGAGAACTGAGATGGGAGGCTACATATATTTAGGTGTGCAATCCTGAGGCTCGAGTGACTAACCCAGATAACATTTGTATGGTCAATGTGTGTGTTAGGGAGTCCTGGGTTGCTTTCCACATCACCAGTGAGGAGAAGGAGTGAGAGAAGGGGATAGGAAGGAAGTAGCCAGCAGGCGGACTGGAATGTGAGGAAGTGGACAAAAAGTCCAAGCAACCGACGTTCGAGGTTTGATAGTAAGAACAGCACGGTAGAGCCCATAGCGGATGACTCATGCCAAGTTGTGCTGGGGGGGGGGGGTTGGTTGGTTGGTTTAAATAATTCAGTAAAGGATTGTAGGCCAATTTGATCAGCAGCCAGGATGGAGGTTGAGAAGTCAGTCATCATTAGTAGCCCAGTCAAGGAGCCGAGGGTAAAGAGGATTACATGATTATTCATTTTCCAAGTAACTACTTAGAAGTGGGCAAAGAGCAAGGTGCAAATAATAAGTTACACTTGAGTGGAGAGAAAAAATAACTTCAAGCGGCAGAGTAGGTGGTTGCTGCTTTAAGAGGCGTCAATAGTAATTTGTACCGGGTGGGGAAATAATGACTGAGAGGGTGAGGGAGAGCATTTAAAGAGTGTTGCAGGTAGGTGGGCTGAAAAAATCAAGTCCAAAACCAGTACAATTCCCTGGCAGAGGGTCCCGCCTAGCTGTGCCGGAAAGAAAAGTGCTCCAATTTTCAAAGGAGCCTTGGGGCTAAGCGGATTGGCCAGGATAATTGGTGCCATTCAATCAGAGTCCTGCAAGTGAAGCTGCAGAGAAGACACTTGAGGAAATTACCTTTGCCAGGTGGGGGTCCGAGAAGGAGACGGGGAAGTGAAGCAGTGGTGGCCGTGGCAGGGAAGCAAGCCATGTTGTCCTCTTGGAGATTGGTGGCCTGATCAGGGCCATATGATCTGGGGGTAGACAGAGAAAAGGCAGAGAATTAGAGCAGCGAAAGAACAGTGGGCGGGGAGGCCAGGGGAGACAGAAACACTGGGGGGTAGGAGCCAGAGGACGATTACCTGCCTAAACGGCTGAAAATTTGGGGGCGTGGATTTCACAAGGAGTGAGAGGAGCCGGGGGGGGGATTAGCAGGAGAAAGGAGAGGGAAAGCAGGGCAAAATCACAGTAAAAAATGCAATTATTTTTTTCAGGCAAGCAGTTGAGCATAAAAAATTAGTTGCAGCAGTTTAACTTTAAGGCAAGTGGTTAAAAATGTCAGCAGAGTTTAATCTAGTGATATTAACAAAAATTTCCCAGGACTAGCTGTAGTAGAAGCCAAAAAATCAAGTCCAAAACCAGTACAGTTCCCCAGCAGAGGATCCAAGCTGTGCTGGAAAGAAAAGCGTTCCAATTTTTCAAAGGAGCCTTGGGAATAAGCAGATTGGCCGGGGTAACTGGTGCCGTCCAATCAGAGTCCTGCAAGTGAAGCCACAGAGAAGGTGCTTGAGGAAGTTGCCTTAGCCAGGCGGGGGTCCAAGAAGGAGCCAGGGAGAGCGAAGCAGCGGTGACCGTGGCAGGGAAGCAAGCCATGCCATCTTCTTGGAGGTTGGTGACCTGGTCAAGACCTGGATAATCTTAGCTGGGTGCGGGTCCAAGAAGGAGCCGGGGTGAGTGAAGCAGTGGTGGCCATCGCAGGGAAGCAAGCTGCACTGTCCTCTTGGAAGTTGGTGGCCTGATCAGAGCCCAGACGATGTTAGCCAGGCAGGGGTCCAAGAAGGAGCCAGGGAGAGTGCAGGACAGGAAAAGGAACCTGTCTTTGGTGAATCGGAATCTGTTACTTATGTCTACAAGTACCTTATTTAGATAGATACAAAACAATGTAAAGGCCTGCACACATCCCTATCTGACCCCCCCCCATTTGTAGGGAAAGTAGTGGCAAGTTGACCACTTGACCCTAAGTGAAGCTGAGCCCAAGTATCAAACTGTAGGTCTCTCATTATGGTAATGAGATTTGGGTCTGTACCCCACTTCCACATTATTTCCCGTAACAGGTTACGTGACACAGTATCAAAAGCAGAGCTAAAGTCTACAAAGGCAACATATAGTTTTTGCCTTATCAGCCTAACATATTTCTCTATTCGATAAGCCAAGATAAAACAGCTATCAGTGACACTATGCCTGGCGCTGAAGCCAGCCTGTAGCTCCGAGAGACTACCTAGATTTTCTATTTTTGTTAATAATCTTTCCAGAATAATTTTGGAAAAGAAAATTTCCCTGATATATCAACTAAAGAAATGGATATGTACATTTTAGGATCATTCCTGTCACCCATTTTATAGCTGTGGGCAGAGCCTACAGCCATCCTGCTTTCCCTTGAAAAAAGGTGTTTCCGTGGAATACATATTTTAAGAGTTTTCAGTTTAGCCTTCCATAACACTGCAAATCCCTATGGCAGCTAAAAAAATGCTCCCTTCTTTCTATTTAGAATGACGGACACAGAACTCCAAGCTGCTTTTCTCTGAAAGCAAATGTGCACACCTTCCAAATAAATCTAAATATCTTCAAAACTATTCAAGGTGCACAAAAACAACCAGCTTGAAAGCTGTTAAGGGCAAAAAGACCTTTCACATGAGGGTAGTCACTAATCTGAATTATTTATATTTTGTAAAACATGGTCTTCCAAACAACCTCATTTCTTCTCTCTGAGTGAACACAGTAGGAGTCATGCCAAACAAACGTAAATATCTCGTAAAGTATACAAGTTAACAATATACAACCAAAATAAACGTGATTCAGGACAAAATGACCTTTCAAATTAGGGTAGTCACTAATCTGAATTCATTAGTTTGTTTTAAATATAGCAATCTGAAAGGTGAAAATTGTGAAGAAAAATGAAAATTCAGGTAATCAGATGGCCATAGTTTAAAAAATATAATTAGTGCAGACTAATGAACAGGCTCATTTGAAAGATAGTTTTGTCCTGAACAGCTTTTATACAGATGGGTTATGAGTAACTCCTATACTTACAGAGACATTTACATTTGTTTGGCATAACTCTTTATTGTATGTCTGACAGCCTGATTTCTGAAACCACTATGCATGAGACCAAAACATGGACCAGACATTCAAAAGGGTTGCGCCATCTTAATAGGGAGTTGATAACCAGCCAAGTCAAAAATCGCCATTCTGCAATATTCAGCAGGAGGCAGTTGTACCCCAAATCAGGCTGAGCAATAGCACAATGATAATGAATGTATGCACAACTGAAGGGGAGGAACCATGCATAAATGGCGCAGTGCAATATTCAACAACATGCACCATGTGCAATAGGGGAGCAAGCAGAAGTTGTGCCATTGTAAAATGAGCCAAAATAAAAAGGAACAAGGGAGAAGCACAAGAAGCTACAGGGAAGGCACATGAGGCTGAACTATAGCAACTCAAACTGGGCAGGAGGGACACACAGGGCAGGCCAGGAAAGGGCACCTGGAACTCACAGGCTCAGGGAAGGTGTGGGGAGCCACAGTGCAGAAGGAATACTTGCCACACAGCAGTGAGGCCAGCACAGTCAGGTGTTCCCAGTGCAGGGAAGTAGCAGCCAGGACAGCGGGGAACACAGAAACAGCTGCTGGGGGGTGAACACAAGCCAGGGACATGGCCAGTGCCACCATCCAGATGGAGGCAGTAATGAGGGGGGTGAGAAGGCGGGCAGCAGGGGGGGGTGGCCATGGAAGGGCCCGTCAGCAGTATGCCCCCAACAGGCAGTACCGAGCCCGCACCAGCTTTGAGCTGTATAGTGATACTGAGATCGTGGGCCGGTACCACCTGAATCGGGCAATTCTGAGGTGGCTCTCTGAGCTGTGCAGTGATGTGATGAGGACACCCACACGACAGAGCCATGCTCTGTCAGTGGAGACTAAAGTGACAGCTTGCATGTGGTTGCTCATCATGGGTACCTTCCAGAGACCAACTGGGGACACCACAGGCATAACCCAGTTGGCTGCATCACGCCACCTCACCCAATTCCTCAGCGCACTGCTGCCACATGCTGCAGAGTAAATCCATTTCCCCAGCACACCGGCAGAGCACACAGCAAACATACGGGAGTTCCACAGGGTAGCACGTATGCCTGGCGTGCTAGGGGCAATAGACTGCACCCATGTGGCCATCCACACACCACCTGGCCCCAAGGGGGCTGCATACATGAATCGCAAGGACTATGCTAGCATCAATTGTCAGGTGGTGTGTGATGCCAGGGGGCTCATAATCAATGTCTGTGCCACGCACCCTGGGGGAGCACACGATGCCTTCATCTGGCACCAGTCAGCACTGTGCCACAGATTCAAGAGTGGGGATATCCCCACTGGCCACCTAGTGGGTGAGTATGCAAACCACACGGACAATCATAGGGCCTGGGGGGCATGGTCGGAGGTGACATGGGTAGTGGCCTACATGGCCCGGGGCAGGGCGATGCTGATCACCAAACTAACCTCCACCCTCTACACACAGGTGACAGTGGATACCCACTCCGTCCCTGGCTGCTCACACCATACCGGCGGCCGGAGACCCCATCGCAGCAACGCTACAATGAGGCACGCGCCACCACATGTAATGTCATCGAGCGGGTGTTTGGGATGCTGAAGGCATGTTTCCATTGCCTGGAAACCTTCGGCAGTGCCCTACAGTACAGCCCCTCAAAGGCCTGTGGCTATTCCTGGTCTGTTGCATCCTGCACAACATGGCCAACGAATGTGGGATAACCGTACAGGTCGAAGTGGGGGACAGTGATGGGGACGATGAGGGCACCAGTGACAATGGTGATGGGCAGCCCCCCTTGGGCGACGGGACCCCTGACTGCTCCGGCTGGCACAGCTGCACCGGGACATGGAGGAGCACTTCAGCCAACCCAGGTAAGTCATGGGGCCATGTGCAACCACCAGTGGCTACGGCATAACCCACAAACACGCATGGACACACACCAGGGGTGCATGCCATCAAGGGAACTGGCCGGGCATGGAACCACACACACCACCAGGGATGGGTGAGGTCTAACATGGCATGTGGACAGACACACACCCATGCACAATGCACCAGACATGCACAAAGGGTAGGAGGCACACCAACCCAGAACGCCACCCCTAGCCACATACATGTCCACAGACCACCACGCCCACTGCCTGTCGTGCGTGTGTCAGATGCTGAGCACCATTGCACATTGTTGTACAGTGCAATGCAGGCATCATCATGCACACGCAACTGTGGACAGCAGCCTGGAGGGTGTGCAGATGGACTGTGTGTCTGCATGCAGGGCCGGGTACCCACCCGTGCATTGCCCGCTGAATGACACAATGCACACAGGGCAGCATCAGACAGTAGCCACATTGGGAGACAGATCAGTCACATGCCACAGTGCCCCGGCCACCACAGATGAGTGGGCGGCCCCGCCGAGATCCGCCAGCACTGACAGGCTGACCACTGGCCTCATGGGGTGGCACCGATGGTCCCCCAGGGGTTGCACTGCGTGAACATGACCGTGCTTGCGCAGGGGTCTGCAGCACACCAAACATGCCTGCACCAGGCGTGCTCGGGATGCCCACAGCTGAACCCGGTGTCGACAAGGATGGTGTCGCATGACACCGGGAACGGGGGTGGACAGTGCACTGTGTGGTGTCTGCGACGTATGGGCAAATAACTGTGTGCCCGTTGTGGCCATGACAGCAGTGAATGCCTGTGTCTGTCTGTCAATGGCAGCGGTCACATCCTCCCACAACCGGTCCATCCCTGCCAGGAGCAGAGCAGTGTCTCTGCTGCGATGCTCCTCTGCCCGCTCCAGAGCCACATGCAGTCCACTGACGTTGCAAGCCGCATCTTCTGGTCAACTGATGCTTGCAGTATGCGGGTGTGCTCATCCAAGAGGTCATCTGCCTGCTCGGCATCCTGTCCCTCAGGGTGTGCACGGCCCTGATGCACAGCACCCCTTGAGGGTGGGCGCTGCACACCAGGACCAGGCCTGGGCATGTCCACAGGTGGTGCACTGATGCTGCCCCCTGACACTGTAGCCCCAAGCCAATTGGCCGACTGCTAATGCTGCCCCTCTGGTTTCCTCTCCCCAGGACTCACTGGTGCCGCCGCAGTGGCAGCAACAGTCCCACTGTCCTGTACACACACACCAGTGCTGTCCCACCGGTGCTGACAGGCACAGGCTGGAACACACAGGCCTCCACGGCGGCACCACCCACAGCCATGGCCGCGATGTTACCTAATGTGTGGCCATCCTGTGGAACACACGTGTCACTGCCCATGACGTTAGTGACATCATCATCGGTGACGGACCTGGCACCAGCCCGAGTCACAGCATGCTGGCATCCGTGGACGCTGGCATGCTGGGACACGGGCAGGGCCTCCTCTGCACCTGTTCCAACAACATCAGCCTGGACACCCAGGCGGGCCCACTGTCGTACTGAGCCGCGTATACCTGTGGAGGTGGATGGGCCCCTCCTCCATCTGACTGGCCTCAGTGGAGAGGCCCACCACTGCTGACCCATGCAGATGCTCAGGATCTGTAAGGGAAAACAAAGTCACGTTACTGCATGTGACCTACCCTGCCCCACCAATAGACAGACCATGACCTACCATGCAGTGACGGGCTACCACCCGTCTGGAAGCCACCACCCAGAACACCCTCAATGGCACAACGCTGCATGCTTTCAGCAACCCTCTCCTCCTGTGGGGTCAGACGTAGCACCTCTGGCTGTCCCCCACCTGTTGCAGATCATGCTGCCCTGATGGCAGCCACCTTCTCCTTAATCCTCCTCCTGTCTGTGCCCATCTTCTTCTTGCACTCCTGCATGGAGTGCTGGTGGCTGCCATGCAGGTTCACAGCACGTGCCACCTTCTCCCATGCAGCAGCACGGGCCTGTGGTGTTCCATGGCGTCCACTGAGAAGCAGCTCCTGGTCCAGTTAGGCCTCAAACAGGGCATCCATCTCGGCCTTGGTGAAATTTGGCCTCCTCCTCCTCCCACAACTCTGTTCCTCTTCTTCCACAACTCGCTCAGTCATGATTCGGCCTATGAGAATGAAAGTTGTTACCTGTGACTGTGCAGTCCAACGCATGTCCCAAAATCCACAGTCCACACTCCCAAACAGCATGCAATGCACCAATAGACTGCAGGACCGACTATGGCCAGTGCAGCCCAATATCGCACTTTTATAGCGCAACCCATGCAAATGAGGCGAGGCGCAACTTTAAGTGGATGCAAATTGCAGTGCTGCGCCATTGAATGGCTGATTAGCTGATTTGCATATGATGGCTGAATATCGTGCTTTTGTGCTTTGCGCAATTGTGTTAAACGTGCTGAGCCAAGGGTGCAGTTCTGTGACATGCACAGTACACACCTAACTGCGCATGCCCGGGTTGATGACGCAGGCATCTGCCGTGCTGCTGACGTGCTGTGCACGGGAGGCAATGTAGGGCACGGCCACCATTGTGCCAGTGGCGCTACAGCGATGTTCACCTATATGGCACTGTGGCACTGGGGCATCGTAGGCGCACTGGGGCAACAGCGAGGTAGGCTGCTACTGGAGGTAGCACACAGGCACCCAATTGCGCTACACGCATTGGGTTCCAATCGTTCTGTGGCTGTCCGTGTGCCAGAGACCCTTGATCCTGTGCCCGACCTTTGCCCCCTAGGCGCCATGCTTCAGGCATTGGTGCACCACTATCACGCTGTTCAGTGATAGCACACGATAGGGAATGGCAGCGCTGTACCGCACAGCATCTGCACATGGCGGAACCGTGCTGCAGAGCGCCATCTTGACCCTACTGAGCAAGAGAGATGGCGTGGAGGAGAGCTGCCCAGTGGAGCCAGATTGAAATGGCAAACCTGGTTGCCATTGTGGAGCCAGTTGTTGGCCCACTGTTTGGGGAGGCACCCCTGGACAGGTCCAGGAGTCAGGTGTGGCAGGAGGTGGCCGATGCCCTGGAGAAGGCCACAGGAATGGGGTGGACAGCGGAGCAGTGCCACCACAGATATGGGGACCTGAGGCAGAGGTACCCGGACCTGCCTGCCCGCGGGCACGTGCCAGGAGGGGCACGGTGCCATGGCCAGGTAGGTGTAATGTCCATACACTTTTATCTTCCATATGGGTATCACGGTTGCATGTGTCCAGAACATGGGGGGGAACCGTCCGGTGTTGGCTGTGGTGGTGTTATCAAGGTGTGGGGTGGGTGGGTCTGGCTGTGTGGGATTGCACACACATGGGGGGCAGGGGGACTTTGCTACAGGATTGTATTGATGTTCCTCTCTCCGTGTTTGCACCTTAGGCCCAGAAGAGAGATGGCTGGTGAGGGAGAGGAGGCACCAGCTGGAGGACCGGAACACCAGGAGGGGCGAAGGTCCACAGCAGCAGAGGGACCAGCCTGATGGTGGTGAGTGCCTTACATCCATGATTACTATTGCATGCTGTGTAACAGGGCGGGCAGCGGGGCATGGCCACCATCCATTGACACCACTGCCATCCACGCAACTTGTTACAGTCAGCACTGTCCAGTGGCACTGCATGTCTGGGAGTGCGTCAATGGTGGCCCATGCATGCACCGGGTACATGGCTGTGCCACTGCCTTCACACCACATAGCCATGTCACTAAACAGCCATGGTGGTGCTGTGCAGGACTTGGCCAGTGGGTGCGTACAGTGGTCTGCATGGCTGTGTGCGCCTGGGTGGGCAGGTCTTGTGGACACGATCACTGTGGGTGGTCACACACCATCACAGAGGCATGTCCCACGGCCGTATGCCATGCACAGTGGGTGGGCTGTAGGGGGCTGTGCATTCACACCTATTGACTCTGCTCCCTTGTCCTAGGTGGAAGGTGGTTGCAGAACATCGAGAGAGTGCTGCAGGAGATACTGCAAGTGGCCAGGGCCTCCCTTGAAATTTTACAGTGGATCGACCAGCTAGGAGTCCGCAGGAGGCATGGCGGGAGGTGCATTCAGAGTGGGGAGGGGGGAGCGGGGCTCCCGCTGAACATCATGCATCCCAAGATTTCACCAACCCCCCTGGACTCACCCTCACACCCCTCCTTCCCTCTACCATTTGTTCACCCCTGCCCCTTACCCACCCCCACCTTGTTTGTGGCCTTCCCCCCAACCTTTTGTAAATATATGTAAATAGTTTTGTGTGTTTTTTTACAATACATTTGCCTTGATATACCTAATGTGGTGGTCTCTGTTTTGCAGAAGGCTATAGGTGCTCAGCTGCAGTGGTGTGCATGGCATCTGGGGTGGTGCAGTCATGTGCGTGTGTGTGTGTCCGTGGGGAAGTGACTATGGTGTGGGAGTAGCTATCAGTCACTGTCTGTGGTGTGTGTGTGTCGTTCCCTGTGTACTGGATGACTGTGTGCAGTGGGTGTGGGAGTAGCTATCAGTCACTATCTGTGGTGTGTGTGTTGTTCCCTGTGCACTGGATGACTATGTGCAGTGGTCCATGGTGCATGCTCTGTGTCCATGGTGCACCTGTCAGCCCGTCCATGGCCTGTGCAGCTGACACCCTTGCATGTCTGTGACCTGCACGGTCCGCTGGCATGTCAGTGGTGGCTGTCCATGCAGGACAGCCACTGTACCTGTCACAATGCCGGGTTGCCTCCTGTCACTGGTGTGGTGCATATCTGCCTCGGGTGACACTTTGGCCTCCACTGTTGTTGTCCCACCTCCATGCTGTGGCTTGTGTGTGTTGCAGGGGATGTGCACCACTGTCTGTCACTTGTGCTCTGGGCAAATGCTGGTGGCATACAGGTCCACAGTGCCTGCGCAGGGTGGCTGGCACTCCTGTGCCATGGAGGACTGCTGGCTGTGTGTACACAGTTTCCATGGCCCCACGCTGGGGGCTTCGTTGCCCCACTACTGTGTCCCTGTGTTGGTGTGCCCTTGGGTATGGGTGGGTGTTTGTCCATGCACTGTGTTGCATCCGGTGTGGTGCATGCTTCCATGCACCACTGTGGGTGTCTGCGCTGGCTGTTGTGGCCAGTGCTGGGTCGGGGTGTGTCCTTGGAAGGGTGTGCAGGGTGCTGTACGGGTCCAGGGCATGCCCTGTCATGTGTGAGGTACCTCAAGTGCCGATGCATGGTCGGTCTCTCAGCTGTACCTCGGGGGGGGGGCTGTGCCTGGTGGCACTGTGTATGCCATCGTTGCATCGCTGTGTGCTGCCACCTGCTGATGGGTGCTCATAGTGGGGCTGCCTTGCATGGTTCTGTGGTGCACAGGGTTGCATTGTCACAGTGGGGGTGGTGGCATGCATGAGGTATCCTGCACTGGTGGATGCTGCTCCTGGGCAGGGTGTCTGGGGGTCACGGTGCAGGGTGTGTTCTGCATTGGGGGTATGGTGTGGCACGGGGTGTTTGGCCCTCCTTGTGTGCCGGTCACAGCTTGCCAGGGGGTGTGATGGGGCACCATGGCCCAGCTGTGGGTTGGTTGCTTGTCTCAATGGGCCAGTGGTTATTCCAGCCCTCCCCCAGTTGTGCAGTGCATGGGGTGTGGGGGGACGATGTCTGTTCTGCTGTGTGTTCCTCTGCCCATCTGTGGCATGGGTGGTGGGCCCCTGCATCCCTGGATGTGCTGTTGCATTGCTGCCCTGCTGCCTGGGGGCATCCCTGGTTGCGCTATGGCACATCTGGACTGCTCAGCTGAACATCCCGTGTTGCACTATGGTGCATCAGATATGCTCAGCTTCCCCTCCCTAGTTGCGCTATGGTGCAGGTGGTGCGATATTCAGTCATCGGCTGTAGGCGCATCTTGGCCAGCGCAGTTTTTGAATATCGCGCCTCTTGTGCATGGGCACAATGGACTTGCGCTTGCTCCTGCTGTTACGCACTTTTTGGGTGCAGTTTGAATATCTGGGCCATGGTTTATATATCTTGTCATGCCTAATTTAACAGCAGAGCCTGAACTTATTCTAGGAATGTAGAAAACGGCAATGGAATTCTTTAGTTCTTAATATGAAGAAAAACCCCAGCTTGAAACAAAATGATCTGCTTATTGGGGACACATTAGATCTTTCAGGATGGGATTATATTAAATCTTTTCAGGAAAAAAGCAGATTAATTTTAGTAATTATTAGCCAATAATATCTATATGTGAAGCTGACACTGACAAGGTAGTGGGAAGAAGGAAGACACAGAAGAAAACAATGCCCACGCATATAAAGAAGACTTGGCTGTCTGTGAAACTTTTAGAAGCAAATGGTTTGATACCTTTTAGGCATCTGTATCGCACCACTAATTTTTTCTTTTATTATGTCTTCTTTGGCAACTTCTACTATTAAAATGCATTAAATGTATAGTTTACTACATTTTGACCTTGGGATAATGCTTGAATGACTCCTAAATAAGTTTTAAACCATTCCCTTTACGGGAAGTCAAGACCTGTGCAAAAGGTCAAGTGTTATTTTTTCATATTTTTTTTTTTTTTTTTTTACAAATTTCCAAAGTTAAAGTTTGGAGAAATAGAAAAGTATGTACAACTAATCTCCTATGCATTTTCAACTCAGAGAGAACTTAATATTTGCACAAAATCAAACCCAAAGTTTATATAGTTTTGTTCTAAAGTTATTTTATTCTAAATCTTATTGGACTGTTGAGCGTTATTTTTTCATATTTTTTTTCACAAATTTCCAAAGTAGAAGTGTGGAGAAATACAAAAGTATGTACAACTAATCTCCTATGCATTTTCAGCTCAGTGAGAAGTAAATAGTTGCGCAAAATCAAACCCAAAATTTATACAGTTTTTGTTCTAAAGTAATTTTATTCTAAATCTTATTGGACTATTGATGAACTGAGCAAAGAAATGTTTAGATAGAACAAATTGATGACTTCAGGATTGGGAGGTCATTAAAATTGTGAAAGGTCAAATTATGAAACCTTAAATGCAGTCATTAAGATCATTCTTCTTAGTGTGTAATTATAATGAATTAAAGACATTTGAATATAGACCTACAATTATACAACCATTTTGATACATATTTTTAAGATCAGAGGAATAGTGCAAGGCTGCCCAAATCATGGTGATTTCACTGCTTCAGTGCTTCAGCATGCGTGGATCAAACCAAAAAGAGCCATAATAAAACTTCTGTCTTCTCAAAAAAACAATTATATTTTATTATATTTGATTTAACCTGAAAATACAAAATAGCAATAAGGAAGTAAAACAATCAAGATGAGATTTCAGCGTTCTCCAACCATACACTGAAGCCGAGCCATAATAAGGGCTTCTATCTTCTTCAAAGCAATTATATTTTATTTTGATATATTTAATCTTCTGTATCTAAGTAGACACTAGAAAAAAAGTTTATTGGGTGTTTGGAAACAGGTAAATGCAACCAGACATGGAAGGAAGTCAAAAGAGTATCAGTTTTGGTGGCTAGTAACAAGTCGAGGAGCTCGCTTAACCACTCCAATGGGGGCCACCCACTGACACTACTGACTGCTGGTGGGCACTGGTAGCAGAGGAGGAGCTGGGAAAGTGCTGCAAGCAGTCAGTGTAGGAGGAGGAGGAGGCAGATGGCAGGCTACCCTCCATAGTTCAGCTCTTGTTGTAAATCCCTGGTGGTGCCTGAGTGGCTGTAACAATCATCTGTGCAGCAGCTGTCCATCTGTAGGGATTAAGGGGACTCAGTTTATTTCTCCTGTTGTATTCCGGCAGGCTCAAGCTCCATTACTGCAACAGGTCCGACTGCAGCCCCAGACCCCAACTCTGCTACTTGTACAGGACTGACTGCTTGAGAATGAGGGATCCTCGCTGCTTGCAAAGGAAGTGGGAGGGGTAGCAGTTAATGTTCATTAGTATGCCAGGGCAGGTGGGGGAGGGCCAGCTGGGCTGGGAGGAGTGCCTTTAAGTATAAGGATTGCATGTGTCTGAACTGTTGTGGATTGCATGGGCATAGGGTTGCCACCTGTCGGGTTTTTTACCTGGTGGTCAGGTTTTCAGGGTCCCTATCAGGTAATCCGGTTTTGCTCTGTGCTGGTCAGGTTTTTGAGCCATTTGGAGTGCTCACATACTTTTGAAACAAATTTTGTCATATCATCCATTGTTTCAGCTACATGTCCAGGTTAAAAAACAAGTTCTGCTGTCAATGTAGCCTTTTGTTTGTGAATGCAGTCACCCTGGGAGGTGTAAAGTATGACCATTAACTAACACCATTAGCACTTACTTAATCTAATCTTTCCACTGCACCTTAAAGTGGCATAACAGCACAGCTGCCCCCATCTTTTGTAACAGTAACAGAGCCAGTTATCCTCCACTTTCATTTGCTTGTAAACGTTTTCATCTCTAACAGAATGTAGGCATTTTTAAATGTTTTCAATTATTTTATTTCCTCAAGAAAAAAGTATAGTCACTTCTTTGCTTTGAAATAGTACTGTGGAAAAGAACAGGAAATAGAGCCAGAAAAAGATATAAAGTATGTATACTATTGTATGCTATTTATAGTATTTCCCTTGTTTCCCCCAGATCATATCTATAAATGAGAGTTATTTTATCTCTGTATGTTTATCTGGTTAACCAATGTCAATAAATAAATAAATACGTAAATAAATAAATAATTAGGAAGAACCTAGGAAAGTAACTTTAACAGGCACAGTACAGTATTAACATTTTGATTTAACTGCTGCTTTAAGTGTTGTTTTTTATTGATATAACAAATGGACTTCTAGGAGGAACAATTCATGATGAGTTATGAAAAGGGGTGGGGCTAGGGGCGGAGCTTAGGATCCGGTTTTCGCCTTATCCAAAGGTGGCAACCCTACATGGGCATAGGCAAGGGGGTGCTCAGGATGTTCAACCCCCCTCCCGCAAATTATCTCAGAAATTTTCAAATTCCTGTATTTTATTTTTGAGCTGGCTCAGGCTCAGCTGCTAAAACATTCAGTGTCTCAGCAGTCTCCATAGCGGCTGGTGCTAGCTGCAACACAGTGTGCATGCACTGGACCGTTGATGGCTAGGGGAGATAGAGACATCATCAAGAGAGCAGGAGAAGCCTGGTGAGACAGACTAGTGAGCGTGCTGCTGTGCTGCATCGTCTATACGGTGCCGAGCAAGTTGTGGTGTCCTGTTGCCCGTCATGGTAGAGTAGGACTGTGTGCTCCTCTTCTCTAGCCTCAGTTGAACTGTGGGAGAACTTGAAGTATGATCTACCACAGAAAGAACAGACCCATCCAGGACCAAGCTGAGAGTAACACGTGGTGCATCTTCTTGACTGTGCTGGACGCTGGCTGTACTGGTGGTGTGGTCCAAAGAGAAGACAGGGGCGGTCAAGGAAAAATCTGCCCTGGCCTAGTGGCCTGTAGTCCTGTCTTGGGAGGGGAACGACTGTTAAGGCAAGCCAACAGGAGGCTAATCAGCAGAAAAGTGGTGAGTGGAGAAAAGAATAAAGATTGATTTGGGGGAGGGGACTTCTCTCATTCAGAGAGGGGGTGAGGGGTATTGGCACCATCTCCCAGGGCAACCCACTCATTACATCTCAACCCCACTGATGTTCTGCCCAACGTGGAGCTTATCATATGGAGTGGGAATAGGTGTGGAAAGGCAGATGCCTGACTGACATCTTTGTCTCTGGCTGTTGCAGAGTGCTGCCATGTGCAAAGGTGGAATGGGATTAGGAGTACTCTCTATATGCAGAGGCGGGATGGTGGTAGAGGAAGAATGATGCAAATGTGTGGAGGTGTCCCCATGTGTAGGAGTGGGATGGATGGGGAGCAGTGCTTCCCATGTAGAGGCAGTGGGATGAAGGGGTGGATTGCTCACCACGTACAGAGCTGATATGAAGTGGGAGGAATGCTCCCCATGCGTGGAGGTTGAATGGAGGGGAGGAGTGCTCTCCATGTGGGGGAGGTGAAATGTAGTGGGAGAAATACTGGGGGGTCAGGGGATCAATGCTCACAATGTATGGAGGTGGGATGGAGGTGGAGCAATGATACCTATGTGTGGAGATGCAAAGGAGGGAAGAGTGCTCTCGATGTTTAAGTTTATTGTGAAGGAATAACATCCATTGAGCAAGCTCATTTTCAAGGAGGTCCCTTGTACAAGCAATGATAAAGACAATAGATGGTGTGAGATACAAAAAATAAAGACACATAATATAAATTAAAATAAAGCAATTTTCTTTACATTATTATATACGATAGCGAGATAAGAAAGACAGACAGATAGATAATTGATTTATAAAAGAGCTCATTTCCTGGGATTCTAGGTGCTGTATAATACAAACCACAAACAACAATATAAAATCATATGCCAAAAATTAATGTAAAATTCAACTAGGAGCAGATTTAAAATGCGTCTATCTATCCCACTAAACATCAAACAATCAATAAAAGCTTGCTGGAACAGGTATGTTTTTAGACCCTTCTTACATGCCTTTAAATAGACAGGAAAGGAGTTCCACAGGGTAGGCGCAGCCACCGAGAATGCCCTGTCCCCAGAATGCCCCAACCCAACCCTGAGAACTCCAAAGAAGCCTCCCCCCGCAGAATATGTACAATGTTGAATTCAGCAAGGATTGAGACCAAATATGATTACATCATACACTATGTTCACCGTGTGGAAGAGGGCTGGAGAAGTAGAATTGCTCCCCATATGCAAGGAAGGCATGGAGGGGGAGGAGTGCTCTCTATGTGCAAATGTGCAATGGAGCAGGAGGAGTGCTCCCCATGTGTGGAGGTGGGTGGAGGGGGGAACAGTCACTTATGGGCCACCATCCCAGACCCCACTTCAGCCTGCGTGTGAAGCTGTTTGAAATAGGAACAGTTTATAAAGGTGCAACCCACCTCTCTTGTCTGGCTGCTGTAAAGTATTATGTTGATAGATGGGGTGCAAGAGGGGGCACCAGTCGTGCAGGAGCACCCAATTTATCCTGCCCCCCACCCACCCAGCAGGATGGGAACAGTTGTGGATGGGCAGATACAGGATCCACATTTTTATATCTCAGTACCTCAGAGTGCTCTCCATGGGCACAGCATGTTAGGTGGGAGAGCCTCTGGCAGAAGCAGAGTGTTCTGCAAGTGTAGAGGTGTGGCATAGGGTGAGGAAGTGCCAGTTTCCCAAAGCCACTTCAACCTTCATGCTAGCCCTGGTGGAGCAGAGACAGATATGAAGGGGCAGATGCTCAACTTGCATCTCTAGCCATGGCTGCTGCAGGGTGCCACCCTTGTGTGGAGGTGGGATGGGGCATCATTCTCCAAGAGTCACCTGCCTGGAGGCCACCCAATGGCGGTTCCAGCTTTCATGGAACTCAGATGGGTGAAGATGGACAGATGTGTGAACCATGTTTGTCATTGGCTCCTGCAGAGTGCTCCTCATGTGCAGGAGCTGGAATGGAAGGAGAAGATGCTTCACATGTGCAGAGACACGGAATGGTGTGTTGGGTGCCAATGGCCTCGGGCCACCCAGTGGATTTGGACTGCAGCCCCATTTCTACCCACCTGGAGCCCACCAGGCTAGATAGAAACAGGTGCGGCATGGCAAATGTGCAACTCACATTTCTGTCTGGCTGGGGGAGTCAATGTGCAGTGGTGGGACAATTATGGAGGGGGCACCAATCACCAAGTTCTGCCAGGCCACAGTCCACTATTTGACTTGGGCTGCCCACCTGGAGGTCACATTGTCACTGTGCCAACCTGTGTGGAGTGGGATGGCTGTGGAGGAGAAGATGAGTAACCTACATCAGCCTCTGGCTAATGCAGGTTGTTCCATATGTGCTGATATGAGCTGGACATGTGGTGGGCAGCAACTGCCCAAGGGTGCCCATCCAGTGCCCACCCTACACTGTGCTAGTCAATGCGAAGGGGCAGATATGTGACCCATATATCTGTCTCTGTCTCTGTTTGGGTGCTTCTCTTGTGCAGTGGTGCAATAGATGCACCAAGTTTGTTTTACACTGTCTCCCTCCTGGTCTCTCTCTCTGTCTCTCTCTAACGTCCGCTCCCCCATGGTGAAAGGAAAACTCTGCAGCACTGCCATCTGTCCCAGTCACGGCACTCTTGCTGCCACTTTCTCTGCATCTCTGTATGTGCTGTCTGCTTCCACTGGGCTTCAGAAAGACAAACAGATAGACTGACAGCAAGGTGCCGAAAGAGTGAGTGACAATAAAATGGATGGCAACCGTGCTCCGGTGCACAAAGCACTCCACTTCTCCATTTTAAGGGGGGGGGGTTGATACCATCTCTGACTGGAATGGATTGGACCTGGCCATATATGCACGCACTGGATGTGGCTCTAGCTGTTGCTGTGTCTGTCTCGGGGGGGCAGTGGGGGGGGAGTAGTCACTGCTTGGGGAAGGGCCACCCATTGAAATGAACGTTTGTTCATTTGCAGGTCTGGGAGCCACCAGTCATCATGGTTATGGTCACTACATTGCACTGCCCACAATTTCACACTGCAATGGTGGTGCTGCAATAGTGATAGCCTGTCACCTGGTGATCACTCTCATTCCGCTTACTCCCCACATCTCAGCATGTTGCTGTCACTGTTTGGAGACTCTCTCTGCTCTGTCCCTGACACTGGTGCCACTCATCACCTCTTTCTATCCTGAGTTCTATTTTGGGGGGGAATGTTGCTGCCTCTCCTTCTCAGTGTTTGTCTCTGCAGCCCATGTCTCTCTCCCTGCAGTCCAGGGTTAAGCTACAGCTCTGCAGGCAATGCTGCCTCACTTCTCAGCACTCTTGCTCTGATCCACAGGGCGGGTCAGTGGGTACCATCACAGAGAGCAATGCTGAGGCTGGGCATTGTGGCATAGATGAAGCACCGGAGAGAGAGAGGAGTTCAGGGATGAGAACACGCACTCTCATTCACACAGAGACACAAACAAGTTCAACGTGGATGTCTTTTGAGGGAAGGATAAATTATGTTTCATTGTTCTTTACTGCTAGGGGTGTTTACTGTTTATGGCATGGACAGAGGGGGTGGGTAAGCCCACTGAGACTAGAAGTCCCTTTTTCAGGGGCAACCCAGGGGTGGGGATACAGATGGTAACCAACTGAAATTGAACCAGATTAAGCAGTCGGTGGTATTTCTAGTGAATGGAGGAAATCTGGCCAGGACACCGGGGAAATTTCCCCTACTCTTTTTGAGAAGTGCCTTGGGATTTTTAACATCCATCTGAACAACCACCAGAACAGGCAGATGGGACCTCAGTTTAATGTCTCATCTGAAAGACTGCACCTCAGGAATGCAGCACCACCTCATGCTGCACTACAGTGTCAGTATTGGGATATTAACTCAAGTGCCTGGTATGGGGATAGAACCCACAGCCTTTTGATCTCTCGGCCTCAGAGGTGAGTGTGCTACCTGCTGAGCCTGCTGAGTATGGCTGGGAACCCAGACATCTGCAGTGTGGGTGGGGAGATAAACGATAAGATCAGTAAGGGGATGAATGAAAAGAAATGAAGCACTCTCATTGGAGCGCTTCATTTCTTTCAACTAGAGAATGGCTTCCAGCTGTGAAACTGTGACTAGTGTCAGTCTGGTTGTGTGCTCATTGGTCTGTCAGGGGAAAAAGCCCACTGTAGATTGCTGTGCATTGGACTTGTCCCTGACACACCTCTGAAATGTTGTTCTACCACAAGATGTTTCTTGCACACGTGCAAGGAAACATAAAAAACTATATAAAGAATTTAGATTAGTGACTACCCTCATTTGAAAGGCCTTTTTGTCCTAAACACATAAATGTAAAATAATGCACTTGGAGTACAGGAAATCCAGGGACAGAGTACAAATGGGTGGAGTGGTATTGACAACATTAAGAAAGAACACATTAAAAAAAAACCTTTTACATGCAGTTGATTACTGTTTAACAATATTATGCAATTTTGGCTGCCACTGTACATCTGATGCAAACCCATAATCACACTCCTCACTTGAAGCGAAAGGGGGTGGGGGATGTAGAGGCCATAACTGACCTTGTTTTTGTGTTAAAGGGGTCAGTTTCTTTTCAGCAAGAACAAGGAAAGGCATCATTTCTAAAATGTGCAGATGAGCATGAGGACCACTTTTTTCCAGAGCATGCTACCACCGGCAGCTACTACTTGAAGATTGCTACTACCCTCACCTAATACAATCAGGGGAAAACCAGAAGTAGTCTACCAGCACTGAGATCAATATGGTTAAGGCACATCTGCCAGAAATTACTGCTTAGAAAAGAATGAGAAAGTGACTGTGATGATGAGCAAGTCCCAGACCAGATCTCTAGTTTAATAGACTCCTCCTGAGTCTGACTTGTACAGCTGCATGGGCCAAGCTCCACAGATGTTATGCCATCATCAGATTTGTATAAGAGCACTGTGTAAACACATAACCGGACTGCTGTCTGATGTGCTGCCACAATGCTCTGACAGTTTCTAGTGATTCTGTTTATGCAGCCCTTCCCTTTCATGGGGTGCATAAACATACCCACTTCCCGGTGCACTACATTTCTGTTCCGCAGCTGCAGCAGTGACAGCCACCATGTGCAACATGGTGACATTGACTTTAACTTCGCATGCATGACTATCGTGCATACATAGTTATGTCAGCAATGTCAGCACCGCCATGTTGAGCAGGGCTGACTACAGGGCAAACTACACATGTGCGCATATCACGCATGCGCAGTACTGTAATCGCTGCTATTACTTATGGCTGCAACAAAAGCACCGTATATTCTTCTCTACACTTTTGTCACTCCTAAAAACTCTCCACAGTCATATTGGCTCTGACTAGAACTTGTTATATATAGATATTACTATAGCACCTTTCCATGATTTTGGAGTGTAATTATTATAAATACACAGGTTAAAAAACAGCATTTAGCACATTACTCCAGAGTGCTGGAGTTAACAAATGGAGCTTAGGTGGAATAAGATCTGGTCAGGGCCTTTTTTCTTCTTAAACATAACAGCAGCCAGGTAGACTTCACTTCTCTGTAGCGGGAGAAGTTTGACCTATTAACCATCCAATCAGGAAGGGCAAAACTGTCTTTACAATCTTGATCATAGAAAATATTTGTGTAATGCTTAACCCATACAGCAGGGGAAATATATGTGTCAATTTCAAACAATGTTGCTTGTGCCCTTGGCTACCATGAGCCAGAAAGATTGAAAATCCTTCTTTTGTATTATCTCTAGCATCTTGCTGCACTGTTTGTAAAACTCTTTTTTTTATTTTTTAAGAAGAGTTTATATGCTTTCCTTTCTCTATTAAGTATCTGGAAGCTATTCTCCACAGAAATGATAGTTTTTCTTAAAAGTGTGGTAAGCATAGCTTTTGATTTTCTACATTCTTTATCGAGCAAAGTAGTCCTGTGCTGTGATTTGTCTTTGTTTCTCACTGGCCTATAAATAAGACGTCTCAGGTTACTGTAGCAATTATACAGCTCTGTTTTCAAAGTTAAAAATTCACTCATTTGCCATGTTTTTGTGAGCAAACGGGGTCAAGGAGTGCGTTAGGAATTTACCCATTACTTCCTGCTGAGGGCAATTCCACCTTATTTTTGTATTGTTCCTTACCTCTATCGCATGATTTAAATTGGGAATGAGGTCCTGGGCTCTACTACTGGGTGATGTACCATCCCACTCTAGTAATATTGAGAAGTGCTCACATTCTCCCCTGGTTAACAATCTGTATGCACTCCATACGTTCATTAAGCCACTTCATAAAATTAGATTGATTACTGATGCTCCCAAAAGACTATAGTTAGTTGATTCTCCTAGCATATCTCCCTTAATTCTCCCATTCAGAGGTGCACGCTTGTGTATAGTCATAGAATCTATCAATTCATGACCTGCCGCATTTATTTTCTTATCCGTTGTCGTCCTGAAGAAGCTTGAAGCCTTACTATCAAAACAATTTTTGATAAAATTATCTAAATAACCATCAAAATTCCCAGTCCTCACATTAAAATCACTGACAAGTAATATATCTATGGTCCTATATAAATCATAGATTCTATTTAACAACTTGCTTATCTCTTCCCAACACGAACTATGATACTAATTTGAAGAAGAGGGTGGCACATGTATGTTCACCAAACAAAATTTGTGGTCTAGAATTTCAACAAGAAAAGTTTGTGAAAAAGAAGTTTCAGATATGAGACCTGCTTTCATATGATAACCAGTCTTGAATCAAACAGCTAAGCCATATGAGGCCCTTTCAGTTTTAGCCAGTTTCTTTCTGGCTACATGGAAGCAGCAATACCCATTCAGTGTCACATCTGTGCCTTTCTCATGGCATGTTTCTTGCAAACAATACTGTAAGCCCCTATTAATTCATATCATTCTTTGTCCATGAATCTAGACACCAAACCAGCAATGTTCCAAAAAATCAAAGGGAAACAAAAGGATATTTCATCATTAGGGCAAAGAGCGCCACCATCTTTTTCCTTAAGTAGGTCTAGCCAACATTTCTGCCCTGTGAGAACTGCAGATGTATTACTTGTTGGTAGGCTAAAAACAAGAGGGTGCTCATTGCTATATTCTGTAGACTTATCAGATTTCTCTGGGTCAGGTTGGCTACTCATGCTACTAAGTAGCATTAAGTATTGAGTGGTATTGACATCATGAATAACCAGTTATTCATCAGATCTCTCAATCTCAGTAATGTATAACCCTGGTTTATCCATGACTCTCACTTTATCCAACATCTTTGGCACCGAACTTCTGGATTTAAAAATAAGCATAAGCTGATCACTGTGTGTGTACAGCCTGGCTTTATGCATGTTCTTCAACCCATCCTCCCCCAGCCTAATCTGCATGGCTTGTTCAAAAAAAAATTCCCTTAGGATTTGTACTAGTTTCTGTTCATTTTCATTTGGCAGCCTTTGCATGCCATATAAAAATAAACAATTTTCTGCTGATTTCCCTCTTTCTTCCTCCTTTATCTCCTTTCTGGACTTGGGGCTGTATAGAATGTCACTATCAACCAGGTACAGGCCCATCTCATCTAGTATGATAGCTTTTTTTCATCATGGTTTCCGCTGCCTCTTTCCCTTGTAAAAGGATATCTACCTGACCTGCTTTATTCTCATACTCCCATCTGTACACATCTAGAATTTTGAAGTTCTTAGGCAGAATCTGTAAGAACCAGATAAAAACCTAGGACAACTGCTGATTGGCTGGTTTTCAGCCACTATTTTTTCTGTACTCCTCCTATGTTACTTTAGTGGTTATAGCCCTGTTAGAACTGTTTTAAGTTATAAGGTTTAAACTTAAAGTTTTAATCAGCATTACTGATCTGTAATTAACTGTCAGGTTTGCCATTTGCACTTTATGGGAAGCAAACACTAGGGACACTAATCTGAACTACTGGCATCCAGTCAGTAATTTTAATTTACTACAATCCAACCAGTTGCTCATTACCTCCTGCTTGTGTTCCTTCCTCGCCTCTCTTCCCCTTGCCCCCGTGTTTCAAATACTAACTCCCATTCCATACCTGCCACACCACTACTATACAATTCTGGTCTACTGCATGCTGTTACCCCCTGTCCAGACACATTTAGATGGAGGCATTTCTCACTACTCCCATGTCCCTCTCTAACTGCTATCACTGACCTAAGGGCTATCCTCTATTTTTTTGTCTTATCCTCTGCTCACTATGTTGTCTCCACTGGTCCAAGCACCTCCCGCATCAAGCATAAATGCCCTAAAATCCACTTCCTTATAGTAGCTCTTCTCCTCCTATCTGCAGGGGACATTAACCCCAACCCAGGTCCCTCTGCATCTAACATCCATGGTATTCCTGACTCCACCCCATCCCTTCTGCTAAAGCTCCCTTTGCTCTACCAAATAGGCTAAAATCTGTCATTTAAACTTCTGTAGTCTGGCACCAAAAATTACATTACTTCAAACCATGGTATTCTATTCCCTGACATACTTATTATCTCAGAAACCTGGCTGACTGATAGTATATTAGACCAGGAAGTCTCCATCCCTGGTTCCATCCCACCAGGATAGAGATGGTAGAGGAGGTAGACTGGCAATATATGTCTCCTCCTCCTCCTTACAATTTACCACCATGCTATCCACTACCCTCTCCTCCTCATACAAGGCTATAATTATAAACATCTCTCTTCCATTCACAGCTCCTATTTACATAGCAGGTGCCTACTGTCATCCTGGACTCCCACCCAAAACTGCTACCAATCTAATTTTCATGCTAGTCTCCCATGCTCACTCTGGTGAATTGCATATCATGGGTAATTTTAATCTAAATTGGCTATCATGTGACCCATAGCATAGCCTGTTCTAACAGCCCTTAACCTCACTTAGCTGATACAGGAGCCCAACCCACTTGAACCCCAAAACTAACAACCACTCACTTCTAGATCTGGCCCTCACTATGCACACACATAGAATTGTTAAGTCTGGATTACTGCTAGATGTCCTAAGTGATCACCATTTGATTTACCTGGTACGTAAGATCCGTAGACCAAAAGCCCCCCATAAAATTCTGCTCACTCGTTCCTGTAATTTACTTGACCTGACCCCCCTGCTCCATGACCTATCACACACAGACTGGATGCTGACTACCTCAGCCACCAATATAGATGAAGCCCTGAATTCCTTCAATACCTGCTTTCTCAACACTTGGAATCACCATGCCCATTGTGTAAGACCAGAGTAAGAGGGAATCACCTGCTGTGGGTTACTCCGGAACTCTTGGCTTGCCAAAGAGCACGTGACCATGCCTGGTGTAAACACAAATCCACTAAGCTCCCGCCTGACTACCAACACTACTGCATGCTTTGCAATGCATACACAAAGGCTATCCACCTCGCCAAATCTGAGCACTTCCGGACCAACTTCCAAGCCAATATAAACCCTTCAAAATTCTGAAAGGTGGTACATGCACTCTTTGCTCCCTCAGCTCACCCACCTACCCCTATGATCAAGCAAAATAACATACTCATCTCTGACCATATGTCAGTAGCTGAATGCTTTAACACCCAATTTACTACTTGTGCCTCTGGCCTTTTAGATTCCATGCCTTCAACTACACCCTGCTCTCCTTCCTCCTCCAATGTCGGCCCCTTCTCCACCCCATCCTCCTCCCCCTCCTCCTCCTTTTCCTTCTCTCCAGTTACTCCTGCTGACACCCTAAATGCTCTCCTTGCTATCAGTCCCTCCAAGGGCAGCTCTTCTGATGGTCTTGATCCTAAGCTGCTCTACCTCCCGGCTCCTGCCATTTCATACTCCCCTGTCTGTCCTTTCAAATCTGTCTTTCATGACTGCTACTGTCCCTTCAACCTGGAAGCATGCCAGTGTCCTCCCCTTACCCAAGGGTGGCGACTCTACCTCCACAGGCAACTATCATCCTATTTCCTTGCTCCCAACCCTGGCTAAGTTGCAGAAACACCTTGTCCTATCTCAACTCTCCTGCTTTCTTGATGACTCCTCCTTCTTCTTCACTCCTTTCCAGTCTGGTTTTAGGAAAAAAACACTCTACTGCCACCTCCCTACTGAGACTCACTGACTCCATTACCTCTGGAATGGATAGTGGCCAGGTCACATCTGCCATATTTGTCAACCTAGCAAAAGCTTTTGACACAGTCTCCCAAACCCTCCTGCTGATTAGTCTTTCCTCAGCTGGCCTCACTCCCACTTCCACTAATTGGTTCAAGGCCTATCTGACTGGCAGGTTGCAATCAGTTTGCATAGCTGACTCCATCTCCCCTCCTCTCCCCATCAGCACTGGAGTCCCACAGGGATCAGTGCTTGGCCCCCTCCTTTTCTCTATTTTTCTGAACGACCTCCCAAATGTTTGCTCATCTACATGCATACATATGTATGCAGATGATACTGTTATATACACCTGGCAAATCTATTAGTGATGTGACCACCAGACTCCAGCAAGACTTCAATAAGATCTGGCTCTGGCTTAGATCACACCATTTTTTTCTGAATGCCAAGAAGACTGTTTCCATGACCTTTGGCACTAGACAGAGACTTGCAAGGCTAACTGTCATGCCCACCTTCCACAACCTTGATGGGACTACTTTTGAGGACACCTCCTCATTTTGATACCTTTGGCTATGGCTGGACCAACACTTCAACTTCTCTGTTCATATCGCTGCCATTCTGAAAAAACTGTGCCCCAAGTTAGGTGCATTGTACAGAAACTGGAAGTGCATCTTGCTTGCGGCAAGGTGCAAGATTATACAGAAGATGATCCTTCCTATTTTTGACTACTGCGACAGTCTTCAGTGCTGCTTCTTTGTCCACCCTAACCAGACTGGACACCCTCTTTAACTCTTTCTGTCACTTTGCTCTTTACTCTCCCCCCTCACTCACCACTGTGACCTCTACCGCACCTTGTCTTACTAACAGGTATACCCTCCACTGTGCAAAATTCACCTCTTAATTCTGGCTTGGTTCTCTTCCTACCTCCCTCCCTAGCTACCACTCTATCTATTCCTACCCCTTCCCCTACTATCTTAGATCAGGTGACACAAGCTCCCTTGCAATCCCTCATTGTAATACTAAAGCGGGACAAAATGGCTTCTCCCACTGCTTCCCTAACCTGTGGAACTCACTCCCATCCAGATTTGTCACTCATCCTCCACATCATCCCTAACTGCCACCCTACACAACTACCTATCTCTCAACTGCTCTTGCTAGTGCCACCCCGAATACTGACTCTCTAGCTGCCTCACCTCTCCTTCTGCCCTATCTTCTTTTCTTGAATCAATTATTGTGGTTTTATTTTTCAATTACTTACGCTCTTATGTTACTATAATGCATGTAGCGTAGACTTCTTGCATCCAACCTGCACTTGTACTGTTAAATTGCACTTGCTGTAAATAACCTATGTATACCTATAAATGGCTGTCCTAGTTTCATTGCTATAATTGTCAATGTTTGCTGTGCTGTACTGTACTATGTTCCCCTGTAATAGCCTTTTGATATCTGTAATTTTCTGTTTCATTGCTGTAACTGTCACTGATTGTATGCTTACATGTCTATATTCTCTACCTGTACCCCTTCCCCCACGCCATTCTGTGAGATGAGCAACTTGTTGTTCAGTGTACTTTTCCTAGTGAAACATTTCAATAAATAAATAAAAGTTTGGTCCCATTTATAGCAATTTCCTCTCTGATAGTTTCCATTTAATTTCTGAGTATAGCAAGTTGCTTCATAAGCGTAAGATTTGCAGCATAGCTATTTTGCATGGCTTTGATAGTATCTTCACTCCGGTAGCTGGGGAAGTATTTAAGGGACTCAATTATAAAAAATTAGCCCGCTCATCTATTGAACCCCCATGTTGGTCTTTAAGGATATTACTCTTTCTTCTTTCCCTCATCTATCCAGATATTTCAGTTGCCATATGGTTTCTTGTAAATCCTCCAATACCTCTTTAATGGTCTGTTTCCCCCATTTACTGTCCACATCTCTATTCTCAAGCATGGCAGCAGCCTTGTTCCCTATCCATCCCTCATCCTCCCTACCTTGTGTTGAATCAGGCATTGACAAAAAGCTCCGCAAAAGTGTTTTGGGTTCAAAAAAAGTCTGGTGTTTTCCTGTCCAATGAGCTCAGATCAAAATCTACCTTCTCCACCAACTGTACAGGTTTCTGAGTATTATGTAAAACATGAGTTCTTTCTAAAGATTGTGTGAAGGTTAAAGCCAGCTTAGGATGAGCTGTTACATTACAGAGCACCTGCGAGCTTTTGTGGGAATCAACAGAGTTAGATAATCTTGGGTAGAAGTTAAAGAGGTGCCAGCCTTCCCCTCTATATTACTTGGCAACACAGTTTGCTAAAAAGAGTTACCCAGTTTTGTCCTGGTTCCTACTATATTATCTTTTTTTATAAAAAGTGCAGTTATTTTGGTTTGGTTTGTGTTAGATTCGAGTAATATCTTTTTAATTCCCTTCTTTTCTCCTTTTTAATTTATAATGTCACTGTCCAATCTAATTTTACAAGATTTATTAAAACATGGAGACACACTGAGCAAATCTTCACTCGTCTTGTTCTTCTGATTATTTATGACCATTTCTACAACTCTAATATACCTTCTAGAAAACACCCATTGGCACCAGTATAGGTACCAGAACAAAAATAGAAGAGTGATAAATATATGTTAATTTGAATCCTTAATGTTGGATTCACACCCAGTACTAATTTGCTATATCGACTTATACCAAATTCCACAAGCATCAGAGACTTAATTTTTGCATACGTGTTTAACTAGGTGGGTTTTCCACTGACATAACTGTGCTGACTGGTATATCATCACTCTTCCAGGGGTAATCTGCTTCAATGACTTTTATTCTCTGTGCTTTTAATTGTTGTTTTGGTATTAATATGCTTCCTTCTTCACTAGTGCTAATAAATAAGGGAGCTTAAAATCCTAGGACCCTAAAAATCCTAAAAAACTGCAAGTTACAAACATAGGTCAGGTGTATGGAAAAATCTTTTTCAGTGCAGACGGATTGCCACTTTTAGAATTGTTCGTCAGAGCTCATAGACCAGATTCAGTTTTATCCTACATTTTTATTTAGTCACAGCAGTTTCTCTGTCTTTTCAGTGCTTCTCACTCTTGTCTCTATAGCTGGAATGCTTTGAATACCTATTTTTGTTCTTGCTATGTTCTTAGTGCACTCTTCGAGCGTGAGAATGCAAACCCTCTGTCCTGTAATGGAGCGTCCCTGGCAACGTGAGTGCAACACTAAGCAAGAATTAAAAGAGGAGCCATGTCATGAATAAATATTATAATTTCAAAATGCTTACAGAAACATGACAGGCTAATACCCTTCCCTCATTAACTGCTCAGTTTCTTATCCTAAACCTAATGAAATCGATCAGCAAGACACTTACTTTCCAAAACGATGCACAGCATTGGCTGCTACGTCAAAAGGCTACAACAGTCAGATTGTAAGTGTCTTGCTGCCCCAACTGAGTTCCTGCCGGAGTGTTCAAACCATCCAGCTACTTGCAGACTCTGTTGTGAAATGGCAAATCTAACCAAAGATGCCTGTGTGTGAGCCTAAAAGGAGGCAGTCATGTGACCGTAGAGGCATGAGTATTCAAAACTAAAAACTTATAAACCTATAAACCAATTTCAAAATTATGAGAAGTTAGTTTTAATTTAGTTTTGCAGTACAGCAACCATCGGGATATAAGCAGAAAGCGTAAACCATATCCTTAAAGAAACAAGCATTTGTCAATGCTGAATGTTTGCTTGCTGGCATTGGCATTGGTAGTGTAGAAGTTACAGAGCTGCATAATAGGAATGGCAGCGAAGTACTGAACTGAAGCCAACGCCACCACCACCCTGCAGAGAGTGACAGGCATTGGGGTGTGCCTTTGGGTCATCAGGCATAACAACCATGCCATTTCACCACACCTTACCCTGCAGACATTGACAAGTGTCACGGTGTGCCTTGGGGTCTTTGGCCCTTATGCGCACCCCATTCCATCAGGAAATATGGTGAGATGGGTGCGGTATAGGAGAATGGGGTGAAGTTTGGGCCCGAAGAGTCTGAGGCACACCTTGATTCCTCTCACTGGCTGTAGGGTGTGGGTTGGGGTGGAATGGTATAAGCATTACAGGCAAGAATCCCAAGTCACACCCCTGATGCCTGTCATTCTCTACAGGGTGGGGCGTTATGGTCAGAAACCCTAACGCCTCAGGCATTCATTGGTATTTTCACTCCAAATTTTCAACATGGTTTTTTTGTACCCCCCCTCATGAACAGTGGCAATCTCAGTTTGTTAGCCAAAAACTGCTTTTGCACAGCGACTACGGCATTTGGCACCACAGGTGCAAAAACACATTCCGAACAGGATGTGAAAAATGACAGTGGTATTGTTCATGGGGAGGTGCAAAAAATGGCAATGTTGAAAATCTGCTGTGAAAATCTTAAAAAAACTGGTGAAGTCATGAGCGTGCATAGAAACTGTGCAAGGCACACCTGTAATGTAACTTTGTTAACACAGGCATTTTGGGACCTCTGATCATGTACAGTGTCAGTGTGATTTTCTTTATCTGTCCCGAACAATGATTTCCCACAGCAACCACGCATTTCTGCACTGAAAGTGTGAAAACACATTTCGGCCATGTTGTGGAAAATGACAGCTGTACTGTTCATAAGGAGGTGTGGAAAAATGCCACTGGTGAAAATCTGGACTGAAAATATTACAAATTCATGAACTTACGAGGGTGCATGGAAACTGCGCAATGCTCACTCGTAATACAGTCATTTATGGAGTTTTGTCACCAAATTTTCAACATAGCCATTTTAAGACCTCTGCTCATGACCAATGTCACTGTGATTTTCTTAATCTGTCCAAACATTGTTTCGCACACATTGCTTACCATTATGCGCTACATGTCAGAAACACATTTAGGTGAAGATGTGAAAATGGTAGCTGTACTACTCATAAGGAAGTGCGGTAAAAATGGCACTGTTGAAAATCTGGTGTGCAAATATTACAAATTCGCAAACTTGCCAGCGCAGTGAGAACCGCGCGCAAGAACGCGCGCCTCCTAAAACAGTCATTTTTGGGAATTTTTTCACCAAATTTTCAACACAGCCATTTTAACACCTCTGCTCATGATCAGTGTCACTGTGATTTTCTTAATGTGTCCCATACATTGATTTCGCACACCGACTGCGCCATTGTGCGCTACATGGGCGGAAACATGTTGTGGACGAGAAGTGAAAAATGACAGCTGTATTGTTCATAAGGAGGTGTAGTAAAATGGCAATGTTGAAAATCTGGAGTGAAAATATTGAAAATTTGCAAACTTACGAGCCTGCGTAGGAACTCTATAACGCACGCTCGTAAAACAGTCATTTCTAGGAATTTTTTCACCAAATTTTCAACATAGCCATTTTAAGACCTCTGCTCATGAACAGTATCACTTGTTATTTTCTATTTGTGTCCGCACATTGATTTCACACAATCGCATCGGCGCCGCATTGTGCGCTACATGGGCGGAAACATGTTTTGGGTGAGATGTGAAAAATGACAGCCCTACTGCTCATAAGAAGGTGTGGTAAAATGGCAATGTTGAAATTCTGGAGTGAAAATATTGAAAATTCATGAACTTACGAGCGTGCGTAGGAACTGCACAACGCACACTCATAAATCAGTCATTTTTAGGAATTTTTCCACCAAATTTTCAAAATAGGCTTTTTGAGAGCCCGCCTTATGAACACTGGCAGTGTCATTTTGTTAATCAGTCCCAAAAGGTGATTTCATGCAGTGACTGTGAAATCACCCTTCGGGCCCGAATAACGCCATGACAGTGACAGCATTCATGAGAGGGGGGTCCTAAAACCCCATGTTGAAAATTTGGTGCAAAAATTCCAAAATGCTCGAGATATGCAGCAAAGTTGAAAACCCCTATCTATTACATTATACAGCTTCGGCATTTCCTCAGTTAGATGGTTCGGCTTTGAAGAGTGCAGACATGTTCCCGGTCCACCGAAGATCGTCGCGCCCAGACTACGGAGGTAAGTATGGGGAGTGAGGGGTGTGTGGGAGGTAGGTGCGCAGTGGTGGAGTGCGGTGGGGCAGGAAAGATCTAGGGACCGTTTTTTAATTGACATTTTTTTTTTTTTTTACTATTAAGACGACGTGACATTTGCCACGCTGTGGTGGGCTCCCAGCATGGCAGCTGAAAAGGCTGTTTGGGGGGCTGGAGCCGATGGGGATTGGCACTCCCCATCGCCATATACGGGCTTATGCCACGTGGGTGGGCCTCAGCGTGGTGCTGTAAGGCTGTTTGGGGGCTGGAGCTGACGAAGTTGGGCACCCCGGCCGACCATCTGACGTGTGCCCGCGCTGGGGTGGGCTCCCAGCGTGGCATCCAAGCTTTTTGGGGGGGTGGCGGGCGTGGAGCCGGTGGCATGGGGCTGGGCACCCCATCGGCTATACAGTAGCGTGCATGGGGGGGCGTCCAAGATGCAATATGGGGGTGGCAAGGCATGTTGAAGGGGGAAGCTCTGCTCACTGAAGCAGAGCTCTCCCTTTCAACTGTATGCCACTGCATTTTCAACTGCTGTCATAGACAGCTGGAGCAGTGATTGGCGCACTGCGACCGTGCCTGCAAACACACTGACTGAATTGGAAGAGGCTGACACACCTCTGGAAAACTCGGATGATGGCACTATGATTCTTGCACATGCATGCAAGCAAACATAAAAAGAGGCAGAGGTAATCTCTGAGATTTGGCCACTGGAGCCAACAAAGTTAAAATGAGATTGTGATTTAGGAATTCAAATATAGAGAACTAAGCATTTCAAACTATAGGTCCCCAACTGATTAAAAAAAAAGAGCTATTATCGAACTTAAAAACACACAAAGGCAATCTCCCTTGCAGCAAAAATTCAACGAGAGAGCTAAAATCTTAGAATAAGTGAATTAGGCTAAAATGACTGGTAACTTTACACACTTTGCTTATGGTGTTGAGTGATTAAAAATAATTGAGACTTGCTAAGCATATTTGCTTCTCAAACAACTTTTGTCCTTCTACCCTGGGTGTTTTTTTATATGATTTCACAAACACATAAAAGCAAAATAGCGGTGCGTGAGACAGAGCAGAGCAGTAGTAACCCACATGTGGTCTAGGTCAGTTTAGCATGGCAATAATCATGCGGCCAATTACTGTGAAGACAAACTGCAACATCATAACCACACTTGGGAAACACTACAGCAGAAGCCAAGTGACTGGCTGTTCTGGGGTGGGAAGTTACGGGAGGGAAGAGTCGGTGGAAGGGGATTTACTTTTATAACCTTGGGGGGGAGAAAGTTGGTAAGGGGGATTTACTATTACAACCCTGGGGGTAGAACTCGGGGAGGGGGGAGAAACTCAATAGGGGGGATTTACTATTAGAAACTCTGGGATGGTGACAGTCAGGAGAAGTCCGAGGACTTTGAGGAAGACTTTTCTGTTCTCAAGACTACCTTGTTCCTGAAGAATGTGATATAGTTAGGATCTGTACAGAGGGCTTGCAGCTTGTTGACTCTCCTGGCAGATGTCAGTACCGCTAGGAAAACTGCTTTCCAGGTGACATACTTCAGAGCAGCACTTGCCATAGATTCGAAAGGAGCCTCCATCAGCTGAGGAATACACAGATTCAGGTCCTATAGAAACATAGAAACTGACAGCAGATAAAGGCCACTTGGCCCATGCAGTCTACCCAATTTGTTTTTTTTGTCCTACCTTCATTTTTGCTGTAGACCCACTTGATCTATGGTACTCCCCCCCTCCCCCTTACCCCTACAATTCCCTTGTGCCTATCCCAGGCATTTTTTAACCCCACGACTGTTTTTGCCCCCACTACCACTGGAAGGCTATTCTAGGAATCCACCTCTCTCTCTTTTTTTATTCACTATTTATTCTCCTCTGCCAGGACAGGCTGGGCTCCCTTCAGCTCTACCCCACCAAATTCCCACCATTCTGCACCTCTCTGGGACTCACCCAGAAGTCTGATACCCTCACAGATTTCCCCATGGCAGGGTCAGGAAGGGGGGCGCCATCTCTCCCCCCTTGAAGTCACACATCCAGTTGTCCTTTGGTGTGGTGGGTGGGGATCAGTGGACAGGTGTAATTTATGCCTGTCCTGCCTTCACTTTTCCTCCAGAATTTAGTCCCCATTCCCCATGCTGGGACTTGCTCATCAGCATGTGTGCATGGAGGCATGCGCACACCACGGAGTCCTGCAGCCTTCCCTTCTGCTGCCCTCCTCGACCCACACTACCACGTGGCCTCCACCAGCTGGCAGTCATTCAGTGGAGCATGCAGCCCCCCCCCCCAGGAAGAGGAGAGCAGCCATCAGGCACTCGATGCTTTCCTTCCCCTGTCGACCCACTGCAACCCATGCTCATATTCGAACATGGGTCAACGGTGTGGCAGGAGGTAAAATGCTTGCATCACCTCAGCCCTCCATGCAACTGGGCTGGCATAATCCACCACTCTTTCTGTGAAGAAATATTTCCTCCTCTCTCTCTCCTGAACCTACCCACTCCAGCTTCATAGCATGTCCCATTGTTCCAGAGCACCCTTTTTCTGAACAATGCTCCCCTCCTGTACCTTATTTACCTCTATGAGGTATTTGAAGGTCTCTGTCATATCCCCTTCTCCCTCCTCTCCTCCAGGGTGTACATATTCAGCTCTTTTATCCTCTCCTCATAGGGCTTTTGATGCAGGCCCTGCACCATTTTGGTAGCCCTCCTCTGGACCACCTCCACTCTGTCTCTGTCTTTCCTGAGATGCGGTCTCCAGAACTGGACACAATTCTCTTGGGGGGGGGGTCTTACTAGCATTCTATAAAGGGGAAACACCACCTCTCTTTTTCTGCTGGGGAAACTCATTCATGTGCACCCCAACATCCCACTAGCCCTCCTCACTGCCTAGTTACAGTGCCTGGCCACTTTTAGGTAATCCAATATGATTATTCCCAGTTTTTTTCCTGCTTGGTTGTTGCCAGTATCATTCCACCGATTTTGTACTCCGCCCCTGGGTTTCTATGGCCTAAGTGCATTATTTTGCAACTTTTTGCATTAAAACCCAACTGCTAGACCTTTGACCACTTCTCCAGTTTTTTTCAGATCTCTGCCCATCCTTTCCATGCTGTCCCCAGGAGTGTCCAGTCTGTTGCAGATCTTGGTGTCTTCCACAAAGAGGCAGACCTCCCCTTCCAGCTCCTCTGCTATGTCGCTAATAAAGACACGAAAGAGGACTGATCCCAGCCATGAACCCTGAGGTACCCCACTGGTCACTCTCCTTTCCTCAAAGCAAACTCCATTTATCACTACCCTCTGTCTCCTTTCCCCTAACTAGTTTCTTACCCAGGTTACCCAAGATGATAGTGGGTCAGCAGGGTAAGGCATACAAGGACAGGTTGAGGGCACTGAGCATGTACTCCCTTGAGGACAGGAGTGGGGGGCATGATTGAGACCTTCAAGTACTTGAAAGGGATGAATAACGTAGATAAGGAGGGTCTCTTTAAGCTAAGTGGCAACTGTAACCTGAGGAGGCACAGTCTTAAGCTGAAGAGGTGGGAGGTTTAGGAGGGAAGTCAGGAAGTACTTCTTCATGGAGAGGGTGGTGAAGACTTAGAATGTGCTGCTGGAAGAGGTGGTCCTGTTGAAGATAGTGGGCAGCTTCAAAAGAGGCTGGGATAGGTGTAGGGGGAAGGTAAGGATCATGGGTAGCAAGGATGGAAATGTTGAGAGGAGTTGGGGGGCAGTGTCAGTAGCTCAAGCTCTGGACCCTGTAATATGAGCAGACTAGATATACCAAATAGCCTTCTTCTGCTGGCTTCGTATGTATGTTTATATGTTACCACCTTGTTGCCCACTCCCAAGCTACCCAGCTATGTGGAACGGTGTTGAAAGCCTTGCTGAACTCCAGGTAGGCCACATCCTCCGCTCCACCCTGACCTAACTCCTTCGTCACGCAGTCAAAGAAATCTATCAGATTTGTTTGGCATGACCTCCCCCTTCTAAATTCATGCTGCCTCAGATTCTGTAACCCCTTGGATTCCAGATATTCCACAGTCCTTTCCTTTAGTAGTATTTCCATTAACTTACCCACCACTGATGTCAAGTTGACAGGCCTGTAGTTGCTCGCCTCTTCCCCGCTACCACTTTTGTGAAGTAGGACTACACCTGCCCTTTTCCTGTCTTTCGGGACCACTCTGGTCTCCAGTGATCTGCTAAATAGATCTGCCAGAGATGCAGCTAGTACCTCTCTGAGCTCCCTCAGCACCCTTGGATGCACCCTGCACCCTGTCTGTCCCCATAGATTTGTCCACCTTCAGATTAGAGATTGCTTTCTGAACTCTCCTCAGAGAAAGGACTAGTGTCCATTTTCCTCCCATCGGTGCTTTTTCACCATCCCTCCCCCTTCAACTGTGAACACCGAGCAGAAGTATTTGATTAAGATGTCTACCCTTTCTTGGTTCCCCTTTTACAGTCCCCCCTCCCTCTTTAACCTTATAATCTCTCCCTTATTTTTCCTTTTTTCACTAACACACCTAAACAAACTCTGGTCAGAGTCGATACGACTGTGGAGAGATTTTAGGAGCAGCAAGAGCAGTGAACAGAATATGCAGAGTTCTTGCTGCACCAGAGTCAGCTGTAGCTAATACTGCAACGATTACGGTACTGCGCATGCATGGTATGCATGTGCAGTTTGCCCCAGAGTCAGTTGTGCGCAACATGGCAGCACTGACATAACTACATATGTGCGATACTCACCATGCGCAGTTTAAGTCAATGCCACCATGTTGTGCACAATAGCCATCACTTCCACAGTTGTGGAAAGGAAAAGTAGTGCACCCCGAAGGGGGTGTGTTGATGCGGCCCATGGAGGGGAAGGGCTGTATAAACAGAATCACTGGAAACTATGCCAGAGTACTGTGGCAGCACACTAGACGGCAGTCCAGTCATGTGCTTCCACAATGCTCTTATACAGATCTGATGATGGTATAATGTCTGCGGAGCTTGGCCCACGCAGCCATAAAAATCAGACTCAGGAGGAGACTATTAACAAACTAGAGATCTGGTCTGGGACTTGCTTGTCATCACAGTCACTTTCTCATTCTTTTCTAAGTAGTGATGTTTGGTAAATGTGCATTAACCATATTGATCTCAGTGCTGGTAGACTACTTCTGGTTTTCCCCTGATTGTATTAGGTGGGGGTAGTAGCAGTCTTGAAGTGGTAGCTGGCTGACTAGCTCTCTCTGATTGACTGCCCTCTGCTCTGGCCTGGTGCTGTTTTTGTGTTCCTGGCTTCTTCATTACTTAACTAAAAGACATTCACAGTGGTGCCTGTGCCTGTTGAGAAATAGAAATTACTGCTCTTAATAACTTATACACAGTATTAGTATTACTTTAGTAAATGTCAGAAACAGAAAAGTGATTAGAGAGCATCTGGAAGTTACCTGCCTTTTGACAAAACAATCTTACAGACAGTATGTGGTGGGCAGCTGTCAGAGTTGCATGGTTCACACTGGTGCATTAAGCATTAAGCTATCAGGGCTGGTCACAGTTCTGTGACTTGCCTGCCTTTGGACAAATTCATCATCATCATCATCATCTTAGAGGCTGGTGGCAGTTGTACATATTACAGCACTGGCACTTCTAGTAAGCTCATCCACAGTCACTTTGTTCACTCCTTCTCACCTCATTTCACTGATCATGTTGTTTATTACTACTAAACAGTTGTTTAATTGTTTTTTTTTCTACAGATATGTTGATTAAAAGCAGTTTAAAATGATTTTTTAACATCCAGAAACCATAAAACAATAAAGGGTATAAATGGTTTGGATAAAATTTGGATAAGGATCTGAACCTTTGTTTGCTTATCAGAACCTTTAGAGATTCTCCCATCACTATTCCTCAGTCACCTTGGGGAAATAGGTGGCAATAATGAGTGCATGTCTTAAGACAAAGTAACAACTGGCTAACAGTAGCAAGACCACAAGTTGGGGCTACTACGCAACTGCCAAAGGTGTGTCCCTCCCCATCCCAAAAAGGCTTCATGTGTGATGCAAGCCTTAACCTGCTCTGCTTTTACAATTTTTTTTTTACTGGACTACACAAAACAAAAATGGCCTTGTAGCTGCATAGGAAAAGGCTGATGACATTTTCAGACTGTTTTTTTAACATCTCATTTGAAGGTGGTCTTTAGGTTTCTGCACTGTTTTGCAGACTGCACATGTTTAAACAGTGTGGCCCAGATATTCAAACTGCACCCAAAAAGTGCGCAACAGCAGGAGCAAGCGCAAGTCCACTGCGCCCATGCGCAAGAAGCACGATATTCAAAAATTGCGCAGGCAAGATCGCTTCTGACGTGACTGAATATCGCACCACCTGCGCCTATAGCGCAACAAGGGATGTTCAGCTGAGCAGTCCAGATGCGCCATAGCGCAACCAGGGATGCCCCCAGCAGCAGGGCAGCAATGCAACAGCACAACCAGGGATGCAGGGGCCCACCACCCATGCCACAGATGGGCAGAGGAACACACAGCAGAACAGACATCGTCCTCCCACACCCCATGCACTGCACAACTGGGGGAGGGCTAGAATAACCACTGGCCCATGGAGACCAGCAACCAACCCACAGCCAGGCCATGGTGCCCCACCACACCCCCTGGCAAGCTGTGACCGGCACACAAGGATGGCCGACCACCCCATACCACACCATCCCACAATTGCAGAGCACACCCTGCACCATGATCCCCATACACCCTGCCCATGAGTAGTACTCAACAGTGCAGGACACCTCATACATGCCACCACCCCCACTGTGACAATGCAACCCTGTGCACCATGGAGCCATACAAGGCAGCCCCACCATGGACACCCTGCAGTGGGCGGCAGCAGACAGTGATGCAACAGATGCATACACAGTGCCACCCTGCACGCCCCCCCGAGGTACAGCTGAGAGACCTACCATGCGTCAGCACACGAGGTACCCCACATGCGACAGGGCATGCCCCGGACCCCACCTCCAGTGGTACAGCACCCTGCACACCCTCCCAAGGACACATCCTGTCCCAGCACTGGCCACAACAGCCACCACTGACACGCCAGCAGACCGTGCATATCACAGACATGCAAGGGTGTCAGCTGCACAGGCCATGGACGGTCTGACAGGGGTGCCATGCACACAGTGCAGGCCCCATGGACCACTGCACAGAGACATCCTGTGCACAGAGTACAACACACAAACCACAGACAGTGACTGATCCCCTGCCCACACCATAGGCGGTTCACCTCTGCACACACACACACACACACACACACACACACACACACACACACGCATGCATGCACCACCCCTGATGCCATGCACACCACTGCAGCTGAGCACCTGTAGCCCGCTGCAAATCAGTGACCACCACAGTTGTTATAACAAAATGTATGTATTAAAATATAACAACTATGAAACATATGTACAAATATATACAAGGGTGGGGGGAAAGGCCACAAACCAGGTGGGGGCGGGCATGGGGCAGGGGTGTACAAATGGGAGAGGGAATCAGGGGTGTGAGGGTGGGTCCAGGGGGTTATGGGTGTCAGGGGATCATGGAGGGCCTATTCTGTGCCCCGCTGTCCACTCCTGTGGCGCCTCCGGGTTCTTCTCCTTCGGACCCCATGCCGCTCCAGGCACTGCAACGCTGCCAGGGACGCCCATGCCAGCTGCAGAAGCTCTTGCATGCCCCATTCCAGATCCATCCAGCGTTGTCCACCTAGGACAAGGGAGCAGAGTCAGTACATGTGACTGTCCAGCTCCCTGCAGCAAACCCATTGTGCATGGCATACAGCCATGTGCCACACCCCTGTGATGGTGTGCGACCACCCACAGTGACCGTGTCCACAAGACCTGCCTACCCAGTCAGCCACAACCATGTGGACCACTGCACACACCCACCACCCATGTCCTGCACTGCACCACCGTGGTCGTACAGTGACTTGGCTATGCTGTGTGAAGGCAGTGCCACAGCCATGTGCCCGGTGCACGCATGGACCACCATTGACGCACTCCCAGACATGCAGTACTACTGGACAGTGCTGACTGTAACAAGTTGCGTGCATGGCAGTGGTGTCAATGGATGGTGGCCATGCCCCGCTGCCCACCCTGTTACACAGCATGCAATAGTAATCATGGATGTAAGGCACTCACCATCATCAGGCTGGTCCCTGCGCCTCTGCAGACCTTAACCCCTCCTTGTCTGATGGTCCTCCTGGCGGCGCCTCCTCTCTCTCACCAGCCTGCACTCTTCTGGGCCTAAGGTGCAAACATGGAGAGAGGAACATCAGTACAATCCTGTAGCAAAGTCCCCCCGCCCCCATGTGTGTGCTATCCCACACAGCCAGACCCGCCCCACACCCTGATAACACCGCCACGGCCAACACCGGATGTCCCCCCCCATGTGCCGGACACATGCAACCGTGATACCCGTATGGACGATAAAAGTGTATGAATGATGCACCTACCTGGCCGTGGCACTGTGCCCCTCCTAGCACGTGCCCGCAGGTAGGCAAGCAGCTCCGGGTCCCTCTGCCTCAGGTCCCCATATCAGTGGCGGCACTGCTCTGCCGTCTGCCTCATACCAGTGGCCTCCTCCAGGGCATCAGCCACCTCCTGCCACACCTGACTCCTGGCCCTGTCCAGGGGTGCCTTCCCAAATAAAAGGCCAACATGTGGCTCCACAATGGCAACCAGATTTGCCAGCTCCACCTGGCTCAACTGCACAGCATGCCTCCGTGCCATCTCTGCTGCTCAGTTAAATCAAAATGGCACTCTACAGCACGGTTCTGCCACATGCAGATGCTGCGCGGTACAGCGCTGCCATTCCCTATCATGCTGTCACCGAACAGTGCGATAGTGGTGCACCCATGCCTGACGCATGGCGCCTAGGGGAAAAAGGTCGGGCACAGGGTCAAGGGTCTCTGACACACGGACAGCCACAGCACAATTGGAACCCAATGCATGTAGCATGATTGGGTGCCTGTGTGCCACCTCCTGTAGCAGCCTACCACGCTATTGCCCCAGTGCGCCTACAATGCCCCAGTGCCACAGCGCCATATAGGTGAACAGCGCTGTAGCGCCACTGGCACAATGGTGGTCGCGTTCTGCATTGCCTCCCCGCGGTACAGCATGTCAGCAGCGCGACAGGCGACTGGCCATCAACCCGGGCATGCACAGTTAGGTGTGTACTGCGCATGTCACAGAACTGCACCCTTGGCTCAGCACATTCAACACAATTGCACAAAGCGCAACAGCGCAATATTCAGCCGGCATATGCAAATCAGCTAATCAGCTATTTAATGGCACAGTCACTGCATTTGCATCCATTTAACGATCGCCCTCGCGTCATTTGCATGGGTTGCCATAAAAAGTGCGACATTGGGCTGCACTGGCCATAAATGGTTACTGCAGTCTATTGCGTGAGTTGCATGCTGTTTGGGAGTGTGACTGTGGATTTTGGGACATGCATGGGATTGCATGAGTCACAGGTAACACCTGTCATTCTACAGACTGAATCATGACCGAAGCTGGTTGTGGAGGAAGAGGAACAGAGTTGTGGGAGGAGGAGGAGGAGGCCAAATTTCACAAAGGCCGAGATGGATGCCCTGTTTGAGGCCTACCTAGACCAGGAGCCACTCTCAGCGGACACCGGGAAACACCACAGGCCCATGCTGCTGCATGGGAGGAGGTGGCACGTGCTGTAAACCTGCATGGCAGCCACCAGCGCTCCGTGCAGGAGTGCAAGAAGAAGATGGGCACAGACAGGTGGAGGATTAAGGAGAAGGTGGCTGCCATCAGGGCAGCACGATCTGCGACAGGTGGGGGACAGCCGGAGGTGCTATGCCTGAACCCACAGGAGGAGCGGGTTGCTGGCAGCATGCAGCATTGTGCCATTGAGGGTGTTCCGGGTGGTGGATTCCAGATGGGTGGTAGCCCATCACTGCATGGTAGGTCATGGTCTGTCTATTGGGAGGGGGACAGGGTAGGTCACATGCAGTAATGCGACTTTGTTTTCCCTTACAGCTCCTGAGTGTCTGCATGGGTCAGCGGTGGTGGGCTTCTCCACTGAGGCCGGTCAGATGGAGATGGAGGAGGGCCCATCCACCTCTACAGGAATACATGGCTCAGGGCGACAGTGGGCCCACCTGGACATCCAGACTGATGGTGGAGCAGGTGTGGAGGAGGCCCTGCCCATGTCCCAGCATGCTGGCATCCACGGATGCCAGCATGCTGAGACTCGGGCTGGTGCCGGATCCGTCACCGATGATGATGGCCCTAACATCATGGGCAGTGACACGTGTGTGTGACAGGATGGCCACACAGGAGGTTACATCGCGGCCATGGCTGTGGGTGGTGCCGCCATGGAGGCCTGCGTGTCATCACAGTCCCAGTCTGTGCCTGTCAGCACCAGTGGGGCAGCACTGGTGTGTGTACAGGACAGTGGTACTGTTGCGGCCAATGCGGCAGCACCATTGAGCCCTGGGGAGCAGCAGCCGGAAGGGCAGCATCAGCAGTCGGCCAGTGGGCATGGGGGTACAGTGTCAGGGGGCGGCGTCAGTGCACCACCTGTGGACATGCACAGGCCTGGCCCTGGTGTGCAGCACCCACCCTCAAAGGGTGATGAGCATCAGGGCCACGAACACCCTGAGGGACAGTATGCCAATCAGGCAGATGACATCTTGGATGAGCACACCCGCATACTGCAAGCATCAGTCAATCAGCAGATGCGGCTTGTGACGGTGGTGGATGCACTGAGTGCGGCTCTGCACCAGGCAGAGGAGTGTTGCAGCAGAGAAACCGCTCTGCTCCTGGCAGGGATGGACCGGATGTGGGAGGATGTGACCGCTGCCATTGACAGGCTGACACACACAATCACAGCTGCCATGGCCACAGTGGGCACACAGTTATTTGCCCATGTGTCGCAGACACCGTGCAGTGCAATGTCCATCCCCCGTTCCCAGCATCGTGTGACACCATCCTTGTCAACACCGGGTTCAACTGTGGGCATCCCGAGCACGCCTGGCGCAGGCATGTTCGGTGTGCTGCAGACCCCTGCACGAGCACGGTCACATTCATGCAGTGGAACCCCAGGGGACCATCGGTGCCACCCCATGAGGCCAGTGGTCAGCCTGTCACTATTGGCAGGTCTCGGTGGGGCCGCCAATGCATCCGTGGCGGCCGTGGCACTGTGACACGTGACTGACCTATCTCCCAGCACAGCTACTGTCTGATGCTGCCCTGTGTGCATTGTGTCATTCAGTGGACAATGCACGGGTGGGTACCCGGCCCTGCACGCACACACACAGTCCATCTGCACACCCTCCCAGCTGCTGTCCACAGTGGCGTGTGCATGATGATGCCTGCATTGCGCTGTACACCACTGTACAATGGTGCCCTGCATTTGACACATGCACAATGACAGGCAGTGGGTGTGGTGATCTGTGGACATGTGTGTGGCTAGGGGTGACATTCTGGGTCGGCGTGCCTCCTATCCTTTGTGCTGTCTGGTGAGTTTGTGTGTGTGTGTGTGTGTGTGTGTGTGTGTGTGTGTGTGTTGACCACGTGCCATGTTAGACCTTGCCCATCCCTGGCGGTTTGTGTGGTTCCATGCCTGGCCACTTCCCTTGATGGCATGCACCCCTGGTGTGTGTCCATGTGTATTTGTGGGTTGTGCCTTTGCCACTGGTGGTAGCACATGGCCCCATGACTTACCTGGGTTGGCTGAAGTGCTCCTCCGTGATGGTGTCCCGGTGCAGCTGTGCCAGCCGGAGCAGTCGGGGGTTCCATCACCCAAGGGGGGCTGCCCATCACCATTGTCACCAGTGTCCTCATCGTCCCCATCACTGTCCCCCTCTTCAATCTGTACAGCTATCCCACATTCATTGGCCATGTTGTTCAGGATGCAACAGGCCAGGAACAGCCCACAGGCCTTTGAGGGGCTGTACTGTAGGGCACCGCCGGAGGTGTCCAGGCAATGGAAATGTGCCTTCAGCATACCGAACACCCGCTCGATGACATTACATGTGGTTGCATGTGCCTCATTGTAGCATTGCTGCTATGGGGTCACGGGCCGCCGGTATGGTGTGAGCAGCCAGGGACGGAGTGGGTATCCACTGTCACCTGTGTGTAGAGGGTGAAGATTAGTTTGGTGATCAGCATCACCTTACCCCAGGCCATGTAGGCCACTACCCATGTCACCTCTGACCATGCCCCTCCCAAGCCCTAAGTTTGTCTGTGTGGTTTGCATACTCACCCACTAAGTGGCCAGTGGGGATGTCCCCACTCTCGAATCTGTGGCACAGTGCCGACTGGTGCCAGATGAAGGCATCGTGTGCTCCCAGGGTGCGTGGCACAGACATTGATTATGCACCCCCTGGCATCGCACACCACCTGGCAGTTGATGCTAGCATAGCCCTTCCGATTAATATATGCAGCCCCCTCGGGGCCAGGTGGTGAGCGGATGGCCACATGGGTGCAGTCTATTGCCCCTAGCACGCCAGGCATACGTGCTACCCTGTGGAACTCCTGTATGTTTGCTGCATGCTCTGCCGGTGTGCTGGGGAAATGGATGTACTCCACAGCATGTGGCAGCAGTGCGCTGATGAACTGGGTGAGGTGGCGTGATGTGGCCGACTGGATTATGCCTGTGGTGTCCCCTGTTGGTCTCTGGAAGGTACCTGTGGTGAGCAAGCACATGCAAGCTGTCACTTTAGTCTCCACTGACAGAGCATGGCTCCATCGTGTGGGTGCCTGCATCACATCACTGCACAGCTCACAGAGCTGCCTCAGAATGGCCCGATTCAGGCGATACTGGCCCACGATCTCAGTATCACTGTACAGCTCGAAGCTGGTGCAGGCTCGGTACTGCCTGTTGGGGGCATACCGCTGACGGGCCCTTCCACGGCCGCGCCCCCTTCTGCCCGCCTTCTCACTCCCCTCATTACTGCCTCCATCTGGATGGTGGCACTGGCCATGTCCCTGGCTTGTGTTCCCCCCCAGCAGCTGTTTCTGTGTTCCCCCGCCGTCCTGGCTGCTACTTCCCCTGCACCAGGAACACCTAACTGTGGTGGCCTCAGTGCTGTGTGTCACTTCCCCCTTCTGCACTGTGGCTGTGGCTGTGGCTCCCCACACCTTTCCTGTGCCTGTGGGTTCCAGGTGCCCTTTCTCTGTCCTGTCCTGTGTGTCTGTGTTGCCTGTGTGGCTGGCTATAGTTCAGCAACATGTGGCTTCCCTGTAGCGTTCTTGTGCCTCTCCCTTGTTCCTTTTTATTTTGTCTCATTTCCGCTGTCACGCAACTTCCGCTTGCTCCCCTGTTGCGCATGGCGCATGTTGTTGAATATCGCACTGCGCCATTTATGCATGGTTCCTCCCCCTTCAGTTGTGCATACATTCATTATCATTGCGCTATTGCTCAGCGTGATTTGGGGGGCTCAACTGCCTCCCACTGAATATAGCAGAATGGCGCATTTTCGGACTTGCACTGGCGCAACCCTATTGTGCATGGTGCAATCCTTTTGAATATCTGGGCCTGTGAGTCTAAATATTCACAAAATATTGACAAATGAACACAAAGTTATGTGTTTTACATATTTCTAATTAATATGCTTTAGCGCACACACACACACACACACACACACACACACACACACACACACTCTCTTCCTTTGGCTTCAGTGAGATTTAGAACATCCGAGGAGTCAGTTCATAGCATTCCATTCTGTGACCTTTGATTTACTAGTCTCAGGGATGTTTGCTAATCTCTGGTTGTATATCATGACTAATGGCTAATCTGTCACCCTCATGTTTTAAATGTTTTTTCTCCTTGTTTAAAGTAGCTCATTTATTTGGCAACAATTATTATCATATAGTTTTTTTAGCAAAAAAAAAAAGCAAAAGTTATTTCTGACATCCAGCCAACATCTAAGAAGCTGAAATTGCTAAGGAGCTCTGATCATTACAGCATGGTGCACTCTGGAAGATCTGACATCCCGTTTACTTTAGGCTGTAGGGTTTTTACTTAGCTACCGAAAGAACTAGAATGAATCTATTTGATTGAGTTCTGGACAGATGTTCAGTCTGCAGCCCTGCAGGGAGTATTTCATTCAACTGGCGTAGTGATTTGCACTTGTGGAAGGATACACTGAAAACTCCAAAAATGTGTGCTTCAGTATCCCATTTTTCCAGCTGCAACAAGATGGCTGCAGGTTCCACCCATAGTTATAAAAATGTCTTGTACTATTTTGATATTCCCCAAGATATTCTTTCCTCAGTTTGCACCTTTGCATTCCTTACTGCTTTCCCTGCCTCCCGTCTGTTTCCCATATGTGAAACCCAAACATAAGTGCTTTAGCTGGGATTTGAACCCAAGCTGTTCAGAACACCATTCCAGTTGTAATACCAGCTGCTCCACCAAGGCGACTGGAAACTTAGAACTCTTAAAAGCACCTTACTCTTTCTCTAATGCACAACCTGGTGATGCACAGGTATAAGGCAACTGATTTATGGTGATTAAAGTAATACATTTCCATTTTCAAGACTTGAAATTCTGGTAATTGCACCAGTAATTGCAAGTCTGGTTTCCAGATTTTACTGGGATTCTACTGTCATTATTTTAGTAGGTGTATAAATAATCAGAATTAAAGAAGGCTTAAAGCCCTTGCTTAATTGATTACAATGTAACTGATTACTATGTAATAAATTTTACCCTACATGTAAACAGGGTACATGACAACTGAGTCTGCATGTATTCTCAGTTCCATTTCTGATCGTGTCTACATGCATTTTAAAAAATGATGTCCAGGTAACCGGTACACTTGTTCAGTGCACTTGGATCGATCCAGAGATCGAGCCCAGCATCATCAAAAACTTTGTTTACATGCAGGTTTGGAACCAATTACAAAGTTATTGATTACTCTGTAATTGGTTCTAAACATGCATTTCAGCGGGTTATGCATTTTTCAGCTGAAAGAGCAGCTGAGTGAACATTGATGCTATTCTGTCCATCTGAGTAGCTGCTGCCATGTTGTAGTCATTGCTGCATGGGAGCCATACCTGAGAGTGGGAGATGGAAGCAGCAGTTCTCCTTACATGCTGGTAAGTCCGATTCTGGTAATTTCAGTATCTGTCAGGAGCTGGTGAGGTTGGGTGATGAATAAGTGGACTTTCAAATGATTTAGAGCAGAGAAAAATATGGATGCCTTTATATTGGGGACAGGAGGCTAGCCGCACCACTTTGTCATCGAAGCACAGGTCAGGAAGCATAGAAAGATTAGGAGCAGTTGTAAAATTTTCAATGAGCATTTTATTATTATCAACAGCAAAGTAAAAAATAAAAATTGTCCAATGTAATTATTTACAAAAGTAGTACAAACAGAGAAAACAAAGTCCTTTGTCTGATTGTATCTCTGATTCCAAGTTTCAGCCTCTCAGTCTCTCACACTGTCTAGCAAAAGCATTGTTGCTGTTTTTATAAGTCTTTGCCTGGGAACTCGTTAAGAGGCATCCTGTTTTCCTCAAAATGTTCTTGGCAGTTTCCTTGCACAGCAGGCTTGCAAATAGAACAATGTCCCAAGCTGGACCCCTGGTGACAGCTCTGCAAAAGTTTGTGCTGCATGGCAAGTTTAACCCCTTGAGTTCCAAATAGCTTTTCGCAATCATTTCAGCAGTATAACTATATACATTTTCAAACCAAGGGATCCCAGTATCACTTACAGTTTCACACAAAGATTCACATATACTTTGTAACTGCAGAAATGCAAAGGGGAAGAAAAGAAAGAAACAGAAAGGGAAGGCAGAGAGACAGCAAGAGGTGGAAAATTGTGAGACTGTCAGAGTGATCAGTTCCTAAGTCCCTCAAGAACATTTGATTGTATAACCAGACAGACAAGAGATAGAAAAGAGAGGATAGATCAGATCCTTGCATTTAACTCTTTCTGCATAACAAATGGGACAAGGTCTTATTCAACCCTGTCACACCCTTCTAACAGAAACCTGATGTAAATAAATAAAAAAAAGGATTTGACTGACAGCTTACTTTGGGAAGGATGAACTAGCAGGTGTATTCTAGAAATAACATTCAGGGCAATACAAGTAGCACATGCAGTCCCCCTGACAATGTACATCCTTACAAAGATACATAATGATCCGTACAATCCCCAGCTGATGTCCGATCATACCATGCATTGGGTGGATGACAAAACCCATTTCCACATTTGTTGATAGCTTTCTCCAACCATTGGTAAAGAACCTGCCATTCTATATTGGGGATTCAACTGAGGTGATCAATCTCATCAAGAACCTGGACATGCAAGAGGGGTGGTTTTTTGCCAGCCTCCATGCAGATGCCCTCTTTACAAACATCCTGCACACAGAGGGATTGGAAGTCATTGGGCATTTTTACAGCTGCATAATGAGAGCTATGCTGACTTAGTGCAATTACATTGAGAAAGGGCAGTTTGGTAGCTGTGACTGTGAATATACTACACAGCTGTGTCTTTTCACTTGAGTGGAGTTGAAGCAGATCTCTCCATGTCCAATACAGTGTGGTTTCTTTCTCAGCCACTGCCACTCTGTAGTAGCATGTCCTTCACACTCTGCTAGCAGCAGCTCCTTGCTCACTCACTCATCTGCCTCTCTGCCCTTTTTCTGCTGCTCCAGGAACACTTGCTGCTGCTGCTCAAAGACTGTCTCTCTGAGCCACATGTGTAGCACCCCACCCTGCCACCACCAGCTCCAGTTACCTTGCAAGAGAAGTAGATGGCCATTTTTTCCAGGTTCTTGGCTCGGAGTGGTGCACAGCTGTGCCTTCCTGCCAACACCATGGCCTCAGCCCAGTGTGTCACTGCTCAAGCTCTCAGCAGACCCAGCTGGTGGCACAGAGAAATGGATCCGACAGACAGGGAACAATGAAAAAAAAAACAGCAGGAGAGGGCACCCTGAAAGCAGGGTGACTTCTTGCTCCTACTCACCTCTTATCCCATTGGATTGCTAGAGGCTCTGAGACTGAGAAGGGCCAGCGGAAACACTCACTGCAAAGAAGGGGGAGTCACGCTATGTGACTGCAGCTTTGACACTAGTTACTGGCTCACATAACAATAGCTGTCACATCTTATTTATTGTATTCACATTTAGAAAACATTTAACATATGCCTGGTATTCTACTATCTTATTGTTGCACTGTGTTTTAAATTATTTTTAAAGGCAAAGTCTAGCTGCCACTCCTGCAAATAGTGGTCAGGTCTTTAGGATTTGGCTCCAGGTTTACATCTGAGTTAGTCTGTGTTGTTTGGTGCTCTGTTAGTACATCCTGCGGTGAACCTGTTGACTAGATGGCTACATTATGTAGTCAGACTCGGCAGCAGGACTTCTGATTGAGGAGGCATCATTTACTGCTGATGGCTGTAGCAACAGCTGTTGCTGGATTCTCTGGACAGATACAGTGAGAGATCACTTAACCCCCCCCCAAAAAAAAAACAGGCACTAACTGCAGAGCGGGACCCTTACTGTACATAGTGTTAGCATCGCATTCTAAAAAATGAACAAAAAATGCATCATTTGTTAGGGTTATCAACTGGGGTTACCACTTTTTAAGAAGCCCAAAGTGGGACATTCCATACTGAAACATGATTATTTGCAGGATGCAAGAGATTTCTTTCATCTAAATAATCGGATATACTATGGTATCCCTGAACTCAGTATCCTGAGTCTCGGGATACCACCCGGCTAGCCTGAAATCCATCCTGCTGAATCAATCAGATGCATGAAAATATGATTTTGGGCATCTGATTAAAAAAACACAAGGCAAAACAGGGGGCTTTGCGAACACCCCATGTGGGGGCTCTGCCCCCCCACATCCCCGTAACTAAAATAACTAACTCCAAGGGGGAGCGGACCTCGGAGTTATAAAAAAATTAGTTACAGGAGTATGCACTATAAAAGTGTTGTCGCCTGCAGTGTGGATAGAACCCGCACCTCCACAGCATGCTGGCTGAGCTGCCAGTGGTGTAGTCCTCAACACCACTGGTGCAGCTTGGCTAGCCTCCTGATTCCTCCAGGATTTCAATCCCATGGACAGGGGTAAGGTAGTAAGCTGTCACATCCGCTACCTTACCCCTGTAAACATCTCTTGGGATTCCTAATGCTGGGATGCTCACTGTCCGGATACTGAACCTGTCGGGCAATACTGCCTGGGCAGGCCAGTGTTGGGATAGTGAGCGTTTGCATACCATAAGGGTACCAAATAATCAGAACTAAGAATAATTGTTGTAATTTTTAGGTTTATTTAGTTCATATTGCTTCCCGTCATTTTAAGGTATTTTAGTTAAGGTATCACGGTGTTCTGCAATTTCTAGAGGAAAGTAATAACATACTGATGTAACCCCTAGGTGGCGCTACCCCAGGGGCTACTACCGCTGCCTGCTGGGCAACCAGTAGGTTGAGGGGCCTGAGTTCTGAAATGGGTGCCTCCACCCAGAGGTCAGGGTTATTAGTGGTTGCGCTAGTTTGGGCACAGCCCTCTGGGATACTGTAACCCCCCTCGGTTCCTGCAAGTGGCCCACACAGAATACAACAATGACCTTCACAGTACCCCTGATATACTTTACCAGTATCCAAACACTTGGCACTTACCACCAGGATTGGTTTCTCCAGCTCGACCTTGGTGACCCCCTGTAAAACAGGTAAAACAGAGCAAATGGCAGTAGCATAATACTTTAGGCATAAACAGGATCCACAGACAGTTTTAAAGGCAGAAAAAGTAGATCTGATTTATTCAAGGGGGTTTGAACAAGGATAGGGGCAATCAGGTTAATTAGCTTACTTTCCCTAACAATCACACAGTTATGCAAGCAGTCAGAGTCCCCAGCACAGTCACACCTCTGGGTACCCAGGTGAATGGGGGGTGGGCTAGCCAGGACTGTTGCCCGGGGTAGGCCGGCATTGCAGCTGGTAGGGGCCCTGTGATGGAAAAAAAAAACACCTTGCACAACACAATATTTGTAATCCGGAGCCGGAGGGCTCAGTTCATGAAGGAAAAGATAACAAGACAAGCAGGTGGCACACTTTTGATTTAGCTATCTGTTGCAGGGAGCTACCCTGGATATTACTCATGGCACCCAAGACTGGACGAAATTGAGACCACAGATGAACTCTCTGGAGTGCCAGGAGATGCAGAGCCCACACAATCTGCCGAGGCATCATCTCTGATCAGGCATGGAGAAGGGGGAATGCTTCTCAGGCAGGTCTCTCATCGATGGCTCTTCTATGTGTAGCAGGGTGATCTGGCAGGGTCCTCATGGCAGGGCCCAGCCACATAGAGCTAACCACGGATTTAGTCCATTTTGCGCTGGATACAGCTTCCAGCAGTCAGCATACAGTTCACACAAAAGGGGACTTAAACCACGATCCCCATTCAGTACACAGCACATTTATATGTAAGGAAGTATTACTGTACCAGGCAGCTGCTCCCCGGTCATGACCGCGAAGTCAGTGCTCAAACCGGGAGCTCAAGAGTAGTTGGAGTTCCTGACAGGTCGATCGCGTTCAGCAAAAATCTTCGTTCTTCTACAGGGTAAGCCTGGTCCCAATTTAGTAACTTGCTTTACAGCACACAGCTCGGATTTAGTCCAAAACACTTTTCTCTCTCTCTGTCTCTCCTCTCAGGGTAACAGCATATGTGCAGGCCTTAACGCAGACCTCTCCACAATTCTCCCGCTCAAACTACTCAGTTTACTGCTCGAATATCATGAGCTGCTCCTCTCTCAGCTTTCAACTCAGATCTGGCTTGCCAGCAGACAGCTCATGGTATTTCCCCCAGATCCAAACGGTTCAGTTGGCCGGCACAAATGTCAATCACACAAGAGCTCCCCTTTCAGTAGCAAAAGGCGCCAACCATCCAGAACTACAAATCCCACGGGTCTGGGTCAATTTAGAGTCCCCAAGTACTGATTGGTCTAATTCGGCAGTTCGGGACCAAAATGGTGGAGACTGACAGAAACCCCTCGTTGCAAAGAAGGCAGGTTAGAACAAACTACATTATCATTATTACTCTTGGCGATTTCCAGGAAATAGTCACATCTTTCAGCAGAACTCCCTCTGCACAACTAGCGATGGCAGAAATGGAGCAATTAGCAGGCAGCCTGGGTGGGACCCGAGCATGGAAACATTCAGTCCCCTTCCTGGATTAATTATTACTGCAGACAGGCAGCCCTTAAAGCGACAGTACACGGAGGCCACACAGGCACTCACTGGTAATACATTTAAATGGCAATGGTGCCGAACACCAGCCAGGCAGCGAGCACTTAGGCAAGCTCGTGGAAGACTTTTTGGGAACCCCCATTGAAGGGGGTTACACCCTTTCTTGCCTGAAAAAACTTGCCATTCACGTCAAGTGAGTACCAGCACAGTAAATGAAATTGCAATTCATACCACACATCTATACCATTAGCAGGCTAGGCCTGCAGCTTCTAAGATACAGTATCAGTCAACATATTCAAGCTTTACTATACACATTTTCAGCATTTCACAGTACATCATCTATCCTGAATTACATCATGCATATGTCACACAGGTAATTTTACACATACTGCTGTACGGAATCAGGTAATTACTTCCTGCACATTGAACACTGAGAGCGGGGGCCCTTCCCTATCAGCTAACTTGGGGCTAGACAGAGTAGGGGCATCATACCTAGTGGGCAGGACAAACAACCTGGAATTTGCACCTAGGCTCAGTTTGGGCAGTGAGCTTTGAGAAACATACACCCCCTTATGGACCACATTGAGAGGCAAATCTACTGTCCTCCCACGGGAATAATAACTGAAGCATACCACAGACTTGACAGCTCGGCCAGTCTTTCTGGAGGGAACAACGACACTCTCTGTATTTTCAGCAACAGCCTGGGGGCTTTCATCACTTGAGAGGGGTGCTTCTGCCTGGATAGGGGGGGTTCACACTTGGGGCACTGTCAGCCTCTGGCTCTGTAAATTCTGGTTCTATAACACTTTGCTCACTTGGAAGGCACTCTGGCACTGGAAGGGAATTATCATCACACTCAAAGTATTCCTCAGGTTCTGGCATATCACCAGTCTGACTCGGGTCATCTGCTTCTTCCTCAGGTAAATCACACAGTTCCACCATACAGAGTGACTCAATATCATCAGACATGACACTGCACAATTCACTCTCAGGGAGCATTGGCTCCAGGGAGAAAGCTGGGGGGTTAGGCAGTCCAGAAGGCCCAGCTTCATCCCCACAATTGATCATGGGGTGACCTCGAAACAGCTGACTCAGTTCATAAGAGGGGTAATAAGCATAGTTGCACTTACTCTCATCATAAGTGGACTGACAGTCATTATCATTCGGGGCTTGCTGTGGAGAAAACCTTAAGTCTGTGACCACTGGGGTAGGTTGACTCTGTCTTTGTTTGGTAGCAGCTCGAGTCACCGGTCCAGAGGGAACAATTTCAAGGGGTTCAGCCTCAATCATGACTTGACCAATAGGCAGTAAATGATTATGGTGCACAGTCTTGACAGCTTTCAAATCATTTTCAGGCCACACTTTGTACATGGGTAAGTCATCCAACTTGCCTACTACTATATCCCAAATTTTGCAACAACACACGGTCCCCAGTTTGAAGCTCTTGGGCCTTTACTTTTTTATCATATCTTTCTTTATTGGCCAAGTTTCTCTTTGCAGCCATTGTCTGGGCTAGTTGATAGGCGTGATTCAATTGGGCCTTCAGTTTTTGTACATATTGTAGAGCATTTTCGGCTCAAACCCTATCAGGAGAGACCCTGAAACAAACATCAACTGGCAGCCAAGCCTCCCTTCCAAACATGAGGTGGTAGGGAGAGAACCCAGTAGCATAATTTCTTGTACAATTATAGGCATGAACCAAGGTGCTAATCTGCTGACTCCATTTATGTTTGTCTTTTGGGTGAAGAGTGCCCAGCATGTCCAGCAGGGTGCGATTAAAGCGTTCTGGTTGTGGGTCCCCCTGTGGGTGACAAGCGGTGGTTCTTGACTTCCTCACCCCCCCATAGGGAGAGCATTTCTTTGATTAAGTGACTCTCAAAGTCTTTACCTTGATCAGAATGAATTCTCTGGGGGGCCTCGTAGTTAACATAGCCCTGTAGTGAGCAGGGTGAGCACGCATTGCCATGCATGAAGATGCGTGCATAGACACGTGTCTACGTGTGTGTTTTGTGTGTTTGGCATTCAGACGTCCCACCCCTGTAAGTACTGTACTCTTATTCTATAAGGATGCCATAAGAATTTCTGCAGTTGACTTCAAATTACTGCACCTTAATTAGTATATATTGTGGTGTACCATCACTAATACTAACTAAATACAAAATAGCAACACCTGTGTTTCTTAACATGGATAATGACTTAGTAACACTGCCTGATTCTGGCAGAAATGCTCCTGTTATTGCCACCTCGACCATTATGACTCTGGATGGAGGTATTGGTATTAAATGTTTACAGTGCAATATGTATCAGCTAGTGCAAGCCCGGCCCAGACCTAAACACAGTTTCACCTGTGACAAATGCACCATCAACATACAAATGAAAGAGGTGATTTCCTCATTTGAAGCTAGACTATTTTTCTTAGAAAAAAGCCAAGCAGACATGCTCCAGTGCTATAACCAGTCCAATAGTCCTTCTCCCCATGTTGGTGAATTATGTAATGAAAGTACCTATATTCCTAGTCAAGTTGAGTTCATAATGCCCCTCCCCCATATCGCATCTGATATGCCATCATTGAATATGGTAAACAGCTGGTGCTGACTAGCTAGATATTAGCAGCTGTAGTATCAAAAATACGACCCAACCCGATATAAGAAAGAGGGTAAGAGAAGATGATGGTGATAATGATGAGGTAGATCAAAACACTGACTGGGCTCTAGTACCCAGTTCTAGGGCATGCAAAAAGGGCCACAAAGCCAAACAATTCTGTATTACAACAGAAAACTCCTTTTCTGCACTATCTGAGCTGATTATCACTAACACACAGGACGAAGTACCAGAAGAAGTGGTACAGCTTCCCTCTGTTGCTGGGACAAGCACTACTAAACCCTCAGTTTCAGCCTCTATAGAGTCCCACCAGAAAACCACCCCTCAGGCTCCCCATAACTTGATAAATAATATGCCTCGATTACAAACAAAACCTAAGGGATCAAATGGGCATTCCTACCTTAAACCAACCAACGTCTCTTCTCCCCCTATGCAAAGTAATAAACCCATGGATACATCTCCCCTTATGCAAATTAATAATTCCATGGATACATCTTCTACTTTAAACCCATGCAAACCCGCCAAGTTTTTATGTTGGGAGATTCCATGATTAAACACCTGGATAGGGCCATTTGTAACCCCGATAAAACAAACCAAACATGCTCAAGCTTTTGAGGAGCCAAAGTATCAAACATCTTAGAAGTGGTAAATAATATTCTTTCCAACTCAGGTCCCAACCAACTAGTTATAATACATGCAGGGATCAATGACATAAACCGTACCAATCCCTCACAACTCATACAAGACTACGCAGCACTGAACAATTTACTTGTGGAAAAAGGCTGCACTATATGCTTTTCAGAAATACTCCCAGTACCGAGAGCAACTAACACTATTAATGACAAAATTAAGATGGTAAATGAATGGCTGAGGAAATGGTGCCTTAGACAAAATATACACTGTATTCCACATTGGGAGAAATTCTGCAGTACGGACTCATTCTTCTGCTGGGATGGCTTGCACCTCAGCAGAAGAGGGAGTGTCCTACTGGGTAAAAGCATAGTTTCTGCTATAGACAATCATTTAAACTAGATTGCTTGGGGGAAAATGGGCATGTGCTTAATTCTCTAAAAAGAAATGACAAACTTCATATTAGTGGGTCTTGTAATATATTATCATTTAATGTTAGATCTTTAAAGAACTTAAACAAGTCAGAATTAGAAGCCATATGTACCCTATTAGATCTTAACATTATTGCTGTTTTTATTTATTTTTTATTTTATTTTATTGAAATCTAGGATTACAAATACCGTTGAGCAGGAGCTGCTCGTTTACAAAGGTTCCACATCGAAGGAATGGGGGTATACATACAAGCAAAGGTCAACATAATAATACATAGTTACACAATAAAACGAAGTAAGAGTATGAGGCTTAGGAAATTCCAGTAATTCAAAATGTGCCAAATGTTAGGTAGCATGACATACCTGCCAAGGGCAATCTTAGAAATAAGCACTGCAGTTGAGAGGAAAGGGGGTATGTAGACAGGAAGGCCATTGTCGGAGGGTAGAGGGTGAGGTAAGAGCTCTAAAGGGGAGAGGGGAGGAAAAAGTCAGAAATGCCCGGAGAGGAGGAAAGGGAGAGGGGGCAAGGGGGTAGACAGGTAGAAGGGGGCAAGGCGGGGAGAGGTAGCTGTCAAGACTGAAGTGGAGGGCAGTCTATAACAGACTCCAATAGTGAGTTTAGGGTGACCTTTTAATTGGATCGAGACCCAAAATGACTCTATTTTAGTTGGAGTTGTAATTTCATAGGATGAGATATCATCTCTTATGTAAAGACACACACCACCACCTATTCTATCTTCCTGAGTTGTTACTTCCTATGTTACTGAGACCTGGTGGGATTCATCTTCAGCGTGGTCCAGAGAGATACCCAATTTCAAACTTTACCATAAAAACAGGGAAGCTAGAATAGGTGGTGGTGGTGTGTGTCTTTGCATAAGAGACGATATCTCATCCTATGAAATTACAACTCCAACTAACACAGAGTCACTTTGGGTCTCGATCCAATTAAAAGGTCACCCTAAATTCATTATTGGCGTCTGTTACAGACTGCCTTATGTTGAACTTCTCTACGCCTCTGATCTAATTAATACTATAACTGATATGGTTCGTAAGGGTGACACTCTTGTCATGGGGGGGACTTCAATATGCCTGGTATCAACTGGAATTCTCTATCTGCCAAAACAGAATAAGAAAAACTATTCTTAACACTATGCATGGATCTTGGTCTGGAACAGCTAGTATGTCAACCTACTAGGGGAAACAACATTCTCGATCTAGTTATCACAAATACAGAAAAAAAATTCCTGACATAAGCATTTTAGCCCCTATTGCAAACAGTGATCACTACCTGGCTCATCTTAGTACTGTATGAATAATAAAAGCCCCAAACCTTCTATTAACACAACCTTTAAAGATTATAATAAAGTTAACTTCGAGCAAATAAATAATAAAATAACCGAAACAAACTGGGGAGAAATATTTAAGGACAAGACCATAAATAGTGCATGGGATGAATTAAAACATTTTATTTGCAAGTTAGAGGAACAATATGTTCCTACCAAAATTAAATATAACAAAAAAGGTAGAATCCCTATTTAGTTCACGAAGTCAATTAGTAAACTAATCAAAAGAAAAGAACATCTTTTTTAAGAAACTCAAAATGAACTATACTCTAAACACTAAGCAGAAATACAAAAGTGCTGTCTCACTACTCAAAAAGTCAATTAAACAAGCCAAACTGAAATTAGAATTTAATTTGGCACACTCCAAAGCCAACCCCAAATCTCTTTTTTCATATATTAATAGCAAAAAAAAGGCAATGCCAGAATAATAGGACCACTACTGGAAAATGGAAACACCATTAAAATAGATCTGGCAACAGTAAGCCATTTCAACGAATACTTCTGTTCTGTCTTTAATGTAACAGATTCAGGCCCTTCAATACTTAAAAATGATTCCTCTATACCCTGTTGATATCTTAAATATACTTTCTTCTCTAAAATAATCCACAAGTCCTGGTCCTGATAATATTCATCCGATATTCTTGCTAGACACTTCAAAATCACTGGTAATACCTCTCACATAAATTTTCTACAAGTCATTTGTAGAGAACGAGATTTCTAATGACTGGCGTAGTGCTATTGTAACTCCAATTTACAAAAAAAGGAAATAAATCTAATGTCCAGAATTACCAACCAATTAGCTTGACGTCCATTATTGGGAAAGTCATGGAACAATTAGTTAAAATCCTGTTTGAGAAAGAAATACAGCAGCTGGGTATCCAGGATATATCACAACATGGTTTAAGCCTGGGCATTCATGAACAACAAATCTCCTTTCATTTTATAATAATATAAGTAAGCATCTGGATAACAATATTCCCTGTGTTATTTTACTTGATTACAGTAAGGTCTTTGATAGGGTATCTCCCTCTTTATTAATCAACAAACTTAAAACACTTGGTTTTTCCCTATATTTGGTTAACTGGACTTCATGGTGATTGCACAATAGAACCCAGTCAGTAAGAATTAACGGTGTCCTGTCTGACATAGGTTGAATTACTAGCAGAGTACCTCAGGGCTCGGTATTGGGGCCTACACTTTTAGGTATTTTTATTAGCGATATGGATCTTAAGTCGCATAATTTCATCTCCAAATTTGCAGATGACACAAAATGGGGAAGTAGGGTCGACACAACATTAAACATAAAGTCACTAGAAAATGATCTCAAACACATAGAATCATGGGCACAGACTAACTCCATGTCCTTCAATACTGACAAATGTATGGTTCCCCACTTTGGAAACAAAAACCCACAAAAAAATTACTATCTGAATAACACTACGCTTAAATCATCAACTAGTGAAAGAGATTTAGGTATCCTCATAAACAATAAATTACCCTCTAATAATCACTGCAACAAGGTGGCAAGAACAGCCAACATCGTACTTAAACAGGTTAACCTGACATTTATTAACAAATCCAACACTATCTAGTGGTACTATACAGGGCCTATATTCGACCACACTTGGACTTCAGATCTCTGTTCTGGTGTCCATACCTGAAAGGCGATATAAATAGTTTAGAGCAAGTACAAAGACGGCTTACCAAAATGATCCCTAGACTTAAAACCAAAAACTATGACTTACGACTTAAAGAAACAGGACTGTATCCTCTCAAGTTAAGAAGACAAAGTGGTGATATTCTTCTCACTTACAAATTATTAAAATCTCCTGAACTAATAAAACAATGTGGGCTATCACTAGCCAATAAACATACAGTAGGCAGATTAAATAACCAGCAACTCCTAGTAGAGTGTGCAAACACCAACAAACGTGACAATTTTTTCTGCATAAGAGCATCCAAATATTGGAATTCATTACCACAGGAATTGAAAACATCACAGACTTTGATACCTTTAAAATAAAACTTGACATATGGACTAACTCATCATACTCCGATAAATGAGCCACTATTGCGGGGGACAATCATGATGGGCCTTGAGCCTTCTTTTGTCCCGCTATAATCCAGTAAATCTAGTATATTATAAAACAAGTATATAGTACAGTGCAATGCTAAGTATCCATCAATGATCAAGTGCAACACCACAGCTTTTGCTGGGATATTTTGCAGGATACTGCAGGAACTCAGTGTAGCCAAATGGCAACTACTTTGATTTTTCACACAGTAAACTGTGAAATCTCATGCAGAGAGCTTGATCCTGGTGGACAGCACAGTATGTATGGTATGTTAGGTCTGTTCTTGGAATTGGCTCTGAATTTCCCCACAATCAACTCTCCTTCCTCCTCCCCACTGGCAGGCAGCATCGTACCTCTCGACTGCTATGAGTTTTGCATGGCACACTATGATTTTTACAATCAAATTTACCCTTGCTTGGTGAAGGTAAACTGATATTCCTCATACTGGGCTCTGTGCACATAGGGGTGGGAAGTACCTGCCGGAGGCGTGTATCCCACCTGCAGACCTCTGCACCTACAGACAGGTGTGCACCTGGCGGCATTCACAACCGCCAGCCACACGTCCGTGGCCCCACTCCCCCGGCATGGAGGTTCATGTGGGGCAGATGGGGGTGGAGCAGCGGACCCAGGCGGGCATCCAATTGGATGGCCGGCCTGGGCCACCCAGTGGATCGCTTATGCGGTGGGGTATGTGTTGACTGTGTGCCCCTGCAGATTGGATGGCTGGCAGCCAACGAGATGTGTGGAGGGCAGTGCTGCTGGCCGTCCTGTGAGGCGACACTGGTGCATGGGTACTGGGTTGGGGGTTGTCTTGTCAGTGCCAGGGGTGGGGGGAATGGAACTGTAACATATGCCCAGAGGGGCAGGGGTCAGGGGTGACTGCATCTCAGGGAGGTGCCCCTACGTGTGTGCATGGGGGGGTGTATGGCTGGCATGGGGACAGGGCATGGCAGGGAGCTGGATTTGGTGGCACTGGGCAGCCAATGGGGACTGGTGCTGGAGGCCAGTTGATGGGGGATGGTGGCTATCCCCCGGACCAGGTGGTGGTTGCTATGCCTGGGGTGCATAGGGAACTTATGGCAGGGTTGTCCCTGGTGTACCATGTGCCCTGCCCTGCACCCCCGTGGGCAGCACTATGTGCTGTAGAGCATGGCACATAGTGCTGGCATGCCTCCGCCCACCCCAGTGCATTGCTGTCCATGTGACCAGTGAATCGGGTGCGTAACTGCAATTCACACCAGTCACGAATGTTGTGTGGTGTCTGTGGGACCCCGCTGCATGGCATTCATGCATAGTGATGCCAACACAACCGGTGTATGCGCTGCGTTGGCATCATGCATAGGGCCCATTGTTAGAGCTATATCTGGAGACACAAACTAAAACATTGAACTAACCTGATGTAAACATTCCTTAATACTAAACATATGGGGCCCTCTATTCTTAGACATATTGTTCTTTAAAATAAAACAGTGCTACATATTCTGGCAATTTCTTTTAAATTGTGAAGGCCTGTGCTATGCATTTTAATGTTCAGAGATTGAGACGTAAATGGCGCCTGTGCAACAATATCTTCAGTAACAATAATAAAGGAGACATGCAGTTGAACATTTAGAGTGACCTCAGTCAGTCTGGGGGCTGAAGGAGGTGAAGCCTGTCCCTTCTAGACAACCTTATGTGGGGACCATGTGTGTGGATTTGTTCAGAAGACAGTGTCATTGTGACCATTAAGTACTGTTTCATTTAGTGTCTGACTCAGAATGCCGTGCTTCTGAAGAGTAAAAATAGCTGCAAAATAAACTGGCTGCAGGACAGCTAGCAAATGGTGTTCCTCGTTCCATACTGCATAGGATCTGTTTGCGTGTCCAATGACACACTGACAGTTCTCTCTCTCTCTCGTTCTGTCTCTTGTTGCCATCTGTTGCTGTGTATGGCCTGCTACTAAAGCTAATGTAGAGCTAGTGATCTAGTGACCCTTTTTCTGTCCCACCCAGAGAAAGGCATGAGTAAAACCAGCAGAAAAGAACCAGCACTAAGGTGCAAGCAAAGGCTTTGCAATAAGAAAGACTAGTTGTTGGTTGAGCCAGTGGCATGGTGGCAGTGTGCCATGTCACATTACCACTTGAGAGAGAGGTCTTTGTATGCCAGCTAGGGTGTGCTTAGAACTGCCCAATTCCATTCTGATTGGACTGTATAAGAATGTAGGAATTTCCCATTCTGGATCTGATTCCTGTTCGATTTGGGAAAAGGACATCAATATTGGAATCAGAACTGGACTCCCTTACAGAAATACAAGTGCACAGCATGTGTGCAGCATGCATGCTGCATGCTTAAGCAGCATGCAGCATGCAGACTGCACACATACTGCTCACTTGCATTTCTGTAAGGGTTTGAATCCTAATTTCTAAATCCTAAATTCCCATGTAAAAATATGTTTTAGCCTTAACTTTTCAAATTAGGATTTTTGGACTGCATTTCTGAACATCCTAATTCCAAACAAGCATTTGTTAATGCGGAATGTTGCTTGCTTGCTTGTATGTGCTGTTTAGGTATTAGGAAGTCATTGGAGTGCAAATATTGAAAATTCGCAAACTTACAAGCGTGCGTAGGAACTGCGCAATGCACGCTCGTAAAACAGTCATTTTTAGGAATTTTTTCACCAAATTTTCAACATAGCCATTTTAAGACCTCTGTTTATGAACAGTGTCACTGTGATTTTCTTAATGTGTCCCATACATTGATTTCGCACACCGACTGCGCCATTGTGCACTACATGGGCGGAAACACGTTTTGGGCAAGATGTGAAAATGACAGCTGTACTGCTTATAAGGAGGTGTGGTAAAATGGCAATGTTGAAATCTGGAGTGAAAATATTGAAAATTTGCAAACTTCTGGCGTGCATAGGAACTAGCCTGCTTATGCGTAAATGAAAACAGTCATTTTAGGAATTTTTTCACCAAATTTTCAACATAGGCTTTTGACAGCCCACCTTATGAACATTGGCAGTGTCATTTTGTTAATCAGTCCTGAAAGGTGATTTCATGCAGTGACAGCAAATCACCCTTCGGGCCTGATTAACGCCATGACAGTGCAAGAATTCACGAGAAGGGGTCCCAAAAACCCCATGTTGAAAATTTGAGCCCAAAATTCCCCAAAATGCCTGAGATATGCAGCAAAGTTGAAAAAAACCCTATTTATTCCATTATACAGCTTACCGGCATTTCCTCAGTTCGTGGTCGGCTTTGAAGAGTGCAGACGTGTTCACGGTCCACTGATGATTGTCGCGCTGAGCTCCAGAGGTAAGTATGGGGTGAGGGGGGTGTAGGGAGGCAGGGTGCACAGTGGGTGGGTGCGGGTTTTGCGGGGAGCAGGGAGACGGCGAGGGAACGTTTTCTTGTTTACAGGGTTTTTTTTTAATTAAGACGATGCGGGACGTTTGCCACGCTGGGGTGGGCTCCCAGCTTGGCAACTGGAAAGGCTGTTTGGGGGGCTGGAGCTGACAGGGGATTGGGCACCCCTGTTGGCTATAACAAGATTTGCCACGCTGGGGTGGGCTCCCAGCGTGGCACCTGGAAAGCTTTTGAGGCGTGCATGGAGCCAGAGGGGGATTGGGCACCCCTGGCGGCTATAACATTTTTTGCCACGCTGGGGTGGGCTCCCAGAATGGCACCTGGACAGCTTTTGTGGGGAGCGCGGAGCCAACAAGGGATTGGGCACCCCCGTCGGCCATACAGTGTGTGGGGGGGAGGGAGCACATCAGCACGCAATATGCATGCTTGCGTGTGTGTGTGTGGGGGGGAGAGCTCTGCTCATTGAAGCGGAGCTCTCCCTTTCAACTGTATGCCACTGCATTTTCGACTGCTGTCATAGACAGCTGCAGCAGTCATTGGAGAACTGCGGCCGCACCTGCAAACTCACTGACTGAATTGGAAGACGGGTGCCACACCTCCGAAAACTCGGATGATGGCACTATGTTTCTTGCACATGCATGCAAGCAACATAAAAATGGATTGGAACCAACAAATGCGATTTCATGCCATGGAATATTAGCAACCCTAGTGTTAGCCCAGGAATCCCATACGGAGGCTGGCCAGGGGAAAGGTGTGTCAGGGAGATAGGGCACTAAGTTCAGGGGAAGGAGGATTGAAAGTAAGGGAGGCAGCGGGCCAATCAGCATTCACATGAGCAGCATTGGCATTGACTGTGAAGGAAGCCACTTGCCTGTCTTCCTAGTAAGCAAGGGAGTAAGGGTGTAATCATGGTGACCCCATTGTTTGTATGGCAACAGGTATCCACAGGGGGAAAAATTAAAGGAGGAGAAGAATTCAAACAACAGCTAGTTGTGACAAATTGGGACCATGGGTTGTATGCTGTTTTTAAGACAGTAAGTCATCTTATCTGTGACAAAATACCCCAGAGCAAAAGGATGGAGCCAGGGAAGGACTTACTCATTGTAGAGATTAATGACATACCTTGATTTCATAAACTCATTGCGCACCGTGAATTAATTGGGAAGAAGATTCGGTTTCTGAATGGAAGCAGCTCCTGTAAGTCAGCATGTTGCAGTGTTGAACTCCTTCCTCTTCTGGTACTGACATAAGCTGTTCACCCCTCCTTTACTAATCGGCAGCTTTTGCTAATCTTGTGACATGACCCTTAGTCAATAAAGGTACAAAGCCATTTTTAACATTCTTCAGTGCTCTGAAGAAGTCCAGAAGGGTTGTCAGAACTCATACCATAATGATTAGAACCCCAGGCCTTTGATTTCCGATTTAGAACTAGGATGAATATGGGAAATGCTAAAGAAAATTCATGCATATTTATTTGCATATTTCATATTTGTTTCTAGGTATTGTTACTGTGTCTCTTATGATTTTAGGAGTACCTGCCTGGAGCATTTAGAAATAAACAATCCTGACTGGGTAATAGTGATGTCACGATTTGTAAAAAAAAAAAAATATAGGAGATGCCCACTTGGAAAACAAGCTAATTATCAGGAATTGCATTCTAATATGTTTTACACACACACACACACACACACAAATGTAGTGCTCGAGCACCTGAATCACTTACACACACACACACACACACACACACACACACACAGATGTGCTGCTTGAACACCTGAATCACACACATTCACCCCCCCCCAAAACACTTGAGCACTTGAATATGCAGCTGTGCCTAACTACAGCACAGAAGTTATGGCTGTTGGAATTTGCATTGTGGATGGTGTTTCTCTACTAGAACAGTAGTGCTGTACTGCGAGGGCATGTCTGTTTTAATCCAAAACAGAAAATCATGCACTCACCACCTTATTGTAGAAACAGAATACGGCTCACAGCTTTCCAAAAATAGTGCTCATTTTATTGAGGTGCCAGTAAAAACAAACAGAAGCATGCCTTAATGCGTTTCGGACAATTCCTTTTTCAAAAAGGCAAGAGTCCCCTCTCGCAGGGCTAGTGATATCTAAAAAGGGGGTAGGAGGTCATCAGCCTATTGACGCATACAGTGGTGCATTTGTTTGGAGTCGCCAGGCAGGTCCCTCACCCAGGGGAGGAATCACACTCCCAGACTGGCTCTCTGGGTCACTGGGGGAATAGTACACTGACCAAAAAACTATGCCCTCCCTGGTGAAGAAGAGAGTCCTCTGTGGTGTGTCTTCTGCCAGCCTGTGACAGTAATCTGGGAGTTTAGGGACAGACAAACTGAGTTGCAAAGAAACTGATTTGCAAACATCTTTATTCTCAGAGCTTAACTAGCAGACCAGGTGCCCACTGGGCATGACAGGAACTACATAAGGCTACAATTTTGCCAGGCACACCCATCATGGCTACACTGTACCACCTAGTGCTGTGAGTACTGTATGTAACATACCTGCGTTTTTACTTTGTGTGTGTGTGCTTTTAGTGCCTCCCCTCTCTGGGCCCCAAGAAAGTTGCTTTTCCTGGACTCATTTCCGTAACTGTAGTCTCAAGTCACTGCAATTATGTGGTCACTTTGGTTACTCCAGTAGTTACTTTCCTGTAACTAATTTATTCTACCTCCCCAAATGGCATCCCTGTCATTTGTAGTCCTGTGCAGCACTGTTCTTCTATCCCTACTCCAACTGATGGACGGTATCCCCCCAACTGCCTAAGGTTGCTGCCTCAGCAGAGCGCTATGATTTTACATACTCAAACACCATTATAGTTTGGGTGTCTCATCCTAACCTGACCATACTCCTGAAATCAGGATATTTATACTTACTGCTGAGGCTTGTGAATAAGTACCACCCATATACACAGTATGGCTTCCCTATTACTGCTGACATTTGTGCCATATGGTATCATATCTTTATTACTTTGAACTTCTCAGGTGAGGTTGAATTAAACCCTGGTCCCTCAGCTCCTCTTAGTAGCCCTGACCCTCACTGGGTTGTATATGAAGGGCTTAAAGTTGCCCACCTAAATGTCCGAAGTCTACTAGGTAATCTTCCAAAGTTACAGGCTTGGGTGTCCAGGTACAAACCAGACATTTTAGGTTATTTTGGAATCCTGGCTTAAACCTTCTACACCAGATTTGCTTAGTTCTTGACACAGTATAGCCTATTGAGATGTACCCTCCTCTTCTAAAAGAGGAATATAGAAATCTATTATAAGGACCATCTAAATCTCTCAGCATTATCTATCTCTGAATTTTCCCCATGTGAGGCATTGCACTCTGTTCTACTCCTGGAGGGGACAAAGAAGCTCCACATCGTATGTACCTATAGCCCTCCCAGAAGTGTGTGGTCGACTTAACTGATCTCCTTAAACATACTGCCTCCTCAATTGCTAATAATGAAATGATCTTACTCGGTGACTTCAGCCTTGACTGGTGTGGTAAATCATCTAAATCTCTTGAGTCACTAGTAGAATAATACCACCTGACCCAACTCATCTCAGATCTGACCAGGCTTTCTCTTGGTAATCATATGTTAATTGACTGGATCCTGACTAGCAGAAAGGATAGGATTACTGGGGTTGGCATCGCTCCAGTTATGAGTTACTACTCCCATGTTTATTGCATCTGCAGGGCTCAATCACCCTCCTGCCCTCCTAAAGAAATCTCTCTCCGGGATTTCTCGAAGCTTGACTGAGCTGCTTTCTTTGTTGACCTGTCAGTGATTGATTGGTCACCATTATACCATGCCAGTGATGTTACTGAGGTCCTAAACTATTTTGTTCCCCACTTTAGTGTCCTCCAAGTCCTGCCTACCCCTTTGGGGAAACGCAGGTTCAGAGGTTCACCCACCAGGAGGCTGCACAAGGACCTCCTAGGGACAATAGCTGGGCCAAGTTTAAATCCTCTAGTCTCCCTTCTGAGTGGGTTGCTTACAGAACTAGGAGGAGCACTGAAAAAAGGCCATATTGGTTACCAGGAGCACCTACTGTAAGGATTTGTTGCTTGTGCTGTTGGGGACTTTCAAAAATTTTGAAACCACATTAAAGACTTTCTGGAGGGTGGGCACACTCACTTCACAAATGATATTATACTTGATGACGTTAATTGTAATTTAATTACTGGTCCTCTTTTTTTATGTCTGGATAACGAAACTCAAACTCGTGTTACAACTGTCCGGTTGATATTTTGCATTACAACCGGGTGGTTGTAATCAGTGCCTGTCAATCAAGCTGGTGCTGCAGAAAGCGCAAGCAAACTGCACTTAGTAGTCAGTCTGTGGCTCTGAGGAGTTTCAACTGCTGGGACATGGTGGGGCTTGACTGAGCAAACTGCAGGCAGCAGCAGTGAAATCACTATAGCTTGTCCCTCCCTGCCCGCAGCTATCCCCTCTCCATCTCCACAGCTAACATTCGCAAGGACTGGCAAATGAATCGAGAAACAAAGTGAGTCTGAGAGAGGGAGAGAAGGAAGGAAGGAGAGAGAAATAAAAGTAAAGGAATGGTAGACCACAGCCTTGATACTATGTCTGTTCCACTGGAGGTGCAAGCCAGGCTGGCAGAGATGGAGCAGGAATTATCTGAATGTAAGGAGGGCATTATTAAAGTTGCATTAATATTGTCTGTGTTGTGCCTTTTTGAGTATTATTTGTGTGCCGTGCAGTTCATTAGAAACAAGTTGCTTGTGAAATCTGGACTATTAACTGTTTTTTCGGGTACCAGGGAATGGGTAGCAGATTAGACCATACTGTGTTGTAGTGATTAAATTAAGCAATAAAGCATGACAGGGAGTGTGTTTTGGCAGGGTACTGGCCTACCTTGGGTGAGTTGAAGCACGAGGTGAAGCAAAGTGCTTCCACCACTCGAGAAGGACTGTTAGCCCACCATAATACACTCCCTGGAGTGCCTTATTGTGATTATGAAATGGGTCCTTTTTAGTAAATTGGATGTATGTTTTAAACATATTTTTGTTGAACTACTTTCAGCTGGGCTGTTGTGCTGGGATAACGACCCAGCTGAAAGTACCTTTTGGCCAGTCAGGAGCCAGCATTCTTTCTACCCATTTCATAATAAGAAATAAGGACCAGTAATTAAATAAAATAAAACATGGATAAATGTGTGTAACCAGAATTTCACACACACCCTTGGTGTGGGATGCTTTTATAAAGCTTCGCGCTTTGCTTTCGGGGTTTACGTAGCATCCCACACCTTGGGAGTGTGTAAAATTCTGGTTACACACACTCACCCATGTATTATTTAATGTATAATTACCAGGGAGCATTTTTTCCTTAGGGAAATCCGGTTATGATTTGCCATTATAACCAGCTGGTTATAATGATGAACACGTGCCAGGTTTCCTTCACCCTGCGCATGCGCCAGCTGGCCATCTTCCCGCTGTCCCACTGAAGACTGCATAACCATCCTGACTGCCACTCACTCTTGGTGTTAAGTATTTCAAAACAAAAAAAGAAACGGAACTGTTATGATGATTAAACTTTTTTTTTTTTAAATCTTACTTGAAGTTGAAAAAAAAAGTTTCAGGAGCTGCACACTACACTACACACAGACAGGACTGTGGCTGAACAGGAATGTTTTTATTTTATACTATTGCTGTGGCAAAAAAAAACACTCCCCAGCAATTATATAAAATAAAGGCTAGGTAGGTGTGTAAAACTCGAGTTTTACACCCCCCTCAGTGTGGGATGCCTTTATAAACCCATTGAGCTTTGCTCTCGGGGTTTATGTGGCATTCCACACCTCGGGGGGGTTGTAAAATTCTCGTTATAACCCCCTACCCAGCCATTATTCTCTGTATAATAACTGGGTCTTTTTTTTTTTACCTACTTTCTTTTTACCTCCTTGGCTGGGGGGGTGTCCTATGGTTTCCCTATCTTCAGGCTTCCTTTTCTCAGCTGCTGCCTCAGACCCAGCCAGAGCTTGAACCCTTTTCACCCTGTCATCCCAGGTCGCTTCACAGCGGGGATTTATCCTGCACACTGTGGAGACCTGGAGGCCAGAGGCTGAAGGGGAGCTGACTTAAGTGGGTCTGCAGTGGCTCCGATGATGTCTGCTGTCACTCGCGCCGGAGGATTAGTGTTTCTCCCTTAGTACCCCCCATGGTGCGAACATGCAATGACATCAAGGGCACTCCTGTGCACGTGCCTGCCCGCATTATGCCTGATGCCTGCTCGAGCCAGCCCACACATGGATCCCCGAGCCTGCACTAGCCTCCAGCCACCGACAGGAGCCAGTGGCTCAGCGATCATCCCAACCCGTGGGATGCTCAGTCTTCCTCCCCCTAGCTGACTCTCCAAGACCTGAGGTTGCTCCCGACCCCAGGTCGTCGGCATGGGAAGAGGTAAGGTGTCAGCACCTCAGCCCTCTACACCACCTGGCCAGCTGGTTATAATTTGCCTTTATAACCTGTGAACACATGCCAGTCTTTCTATGGGAAAACCACAAGCCTGACTGCGGCTCGCGCTACACTGCTTTCTCTCATAGGCACCACTCTTAAAACACCTACCCATTCTCATTTTCTCTCTCTCTCTCTCTCTAGAGACACTTCTATGGTCAGCAGACTACCTTTCTCCATGACTGTCAGCACACCTGTAACCCCTAGGCGGTACTATTCTAAGGGCTACTATCCCTGCCTGTATGGCAGTACACAGGTTGAGGGGCCTGAGTTCTGTGAATGGGTGCTTCCACCTGGATGAATGGTACTGGGGTAGCTTAACTAGTATAACCCTCCGGGACACTATAACCACCCACAACCCTTCTAGGGGCCCAAACAGTAACACAATGGAACATTCACATTCCTTGAATAACAGTAATAATATTCTCACACCCCTTGCACTTATCACCAGGGCTGGATCTGCTTCAATGGCCCTGGAGACCCCCTGGAAAAAAAGATCAGCAACACAACAAAGCAATATTACTACTGTGACCCAACTAATAATATGCACACTAGCCAGGATAAACATGAACAAGATGATCAGGTTTATTCAGGGGACGTGAACAAGGAAGGGGTGTGAATTTAGTAGAATGATTGGCACTCTGATTTAATTCAGGCTGGTTCTGCATGCACTGCAAGTCCCTTTTAAACAGTCCCACAACCCTGGGTACCCAGTATATTATGCAGGCTAGCCCGAAGCATTATCCAGGGTGTCTGGCATTGCAGCTGTTGTTGGGGCCCTTACAAAGGAAAACAGTTAACATGTGCACAACCCAAATATTTGTAATCCCGAGACAGATGGCTCAAGTCTGTTTTCAATAACCCAGAACAAGACAATCAGATGGTACACAATTATTTGCAGCTGTTGTTGCAGGGAGCTACCCTGATTTGTACTCACACTACCCAGACCAGGATGTAGGACAAGCGAGATGAAGACCTCATGGTGTTGATCTGGAAGGCCATGGGAAGCAGGGCCTACATGACTCACCACTTGCTGGTCGCTACCTGTTCGATGGTGTTGAGCAGAGGGCCAAATCCCCAAGTGGGTCTTTTGCTGAGATGGTCTCTGAATCAAGAGTACTGACTTAGACTGAAATGGCAAGGCCCAAGCAGGATGAACAGTTCTGACAGAGTTTGTGATTTTTTGCTGGAAAAGCCTCCAGCAGTCATAACAGAATTAGCTGTGGGAACCAAATCGTGACCCACGAAACACAATCAGCACATTCAAATCATTAATTTCTCTAAGCCACAATTCGGATACAGTCCGGTTGCTGATTACAGCTTCACTGCGCAGACCTTTCAGTCCAAGGCTATTTTCTATCATTAGGCAGGCCGATTGCTTTTGGAGTAAGTCTTCAGTCACACTTGCAAGTAGCAAAGACACACTTTTACTTTCTTCTACTGCAGGTACAAGCCAGCAACTGGAAAAGTCCGACTTCTGCAAAGGGCAGTTCCTTAGGCTGGAGAACATGACAGACAGGCCATGAGAGCCTTCCCACTGATTCTCCTATGCTCCTACTAGGAGCAGCTGCTCAACAGCTCGAGCTGTTCACTCTTCAACCTCCAACTCTCGACTCACCCACTGCTTTAGGCAGTTCTGGGTTTTCCTCTAAAATTCAAAAAGTTTGGTTGGCTGAAGGAACTGTCTGTCACAGCAGAGGCTCCTCCTCCAGGTCCATTTAGGCACCAACACTTTGAGCTACAAAAACTACAGAATTTTCTTCCCACTATACCCTTGGGGACAGTCTCCATTTTAAGTCCCAGAGGATCAATTGGTCCAACACTGGAAGTCCAGAACCAAAATGGTCGCTCCTACTGAAATGTTCAAGCTGCAAATGAAAGCAGTTTAGACAAACATCTCTACCTTTACTATTATTGCAGATAAACAGCAAATAATCACATTTCCTAAAAGGGCTCCCTCTGCGTAAATAGCGACCACAGAATGGAGCATTATAATGTACTGTCTGGCTGGTCACGAGCCTTAATTACTTGGACCCAGCCCAGACTAATTTTCAAACACAGATCAGATGTTCTCTTAAAGAGACAAGCAGGGAGGCTCGCTAGGACATGCCGATGCAGACAAATAGAACTACTGTAGACAGGACACCAGTCCTGACAGTGGGCATTAGGAAGCCCAGGAAGACATTATAGTAAACCCCAAGATCGAGAGATGCTGAGACATTCACTGAGATCTCCTCCCCTTTACTGAAGCACCGCCAAAATCTGACTGACTATTCTCTACCATTTTCAGGACTGATTACAGACCTAAACAGCCAATTGGGCTGTTAGGAGTAAGGGCCACTGCACACACCATCCAATCAATGAAAAAGCTCCAACTTTGAATCTCACAAGTCTTGTTCCTGCTGGCGATGTTGGGGCTCATCCTCTTCCAGGTTAGCACACCATCCACCATAAATGAGAGCGGCCGAGGTATTCATGGAGACCCCCCTCCCCCACCAAAGCAATTCCTAGATCTGACCACCCATTCCCTGCCACTTTCAGGACTGTTTGCAGCCATAAACAGCCAATCGGGCCATTAGGAGGAGGGTTAGGATTTAAATAATTGCTAAGGTGAATAAAATGCGACCCCAGCAATTATATAAAACAGTACATCGGGTGGTGTGTAAAACTCGAATGTTACACACACCCTCAGTGTTGGATGGTTGTATAAATCCCTTGAGATTCGCTCCCTGGGTTTATGTAGCATCCAGAACCAAGGCTGTGTGTAAAATTCTCATTATACACACCTCCCCATGTATTATTCTATATAACCCTATCACTATTGCCAGTGCTTTCAACCATCATTTCTCAGACTTGTCCAAATACAACTTTTTCACCCCAGACCCCTGGCTCCAACCTCACTCACCTCTATGAATGCTACTTGGCCCTCATCCCTTCCTCTCTCAACCCCCTGCTTCTACCTACATGCTGTCAAAAACCTGGAGGTGCGGTGACTACTGGACTCTATCTCCGTCTGCAGTAGTGTTGGCTCTGACCGAGCCTACATTGCTCATGATGGACTCCTCCTACTTAGCTCCCCCACTGGCCAGACTCTATAATCTATTGTGATTGTTCCTGAGGTCTGAAAAGTTGCCAAAAGTGTCCCTGTTTTTAAGAAAGGTGACCCCAAACCTATCATAAATTATTGCCCATTTGCCATCCTCTCTATTCTGAGCAAAATCTTGGAGAAACTTGTTGTTGTCCAGACAAGTAATTATTTCAATGCTATCCTGAAGAAACTGTGCCCTAAGCTTGGTGCTCTGTACAGGAATTGTAGTTGCATCCTGTTGACTGCAAGGTGCGAAATTGTCCAGAAGATGATACTCCCCATCTTTGACTACTGTAACGCAATCTATGGTGCTGCTCCCAAATCTTCACTGACCAAGGTGGACACTCTCTTTAACTCCTTCTGCCGCTTTGCTCTCGACTCCCCTTCTCACTCCCACCACTGTGAACTCTATCACTCTCTAACCTTCCTCCAGTGGTGCAAGTGGTAGGCAAGAAGTAGAGGAACTCAGGCATTGGCCAATATGAAATGCAGAATGAAGATCCTCAGTATGAAAAATAGCCGTGTCAAGACACATCTATCTGTTTCGACACTTTATGAGTATAAATTAGCTACCAGGGTCCAGGATAACTACAAGACCTTCTGCTCATACATTAATAGTAAAAGGGGAAGAAACAATACTGGTGGGCCCTTACAAGCACAGGATGGTTTACTTATAATAGAGAACTGTGAGCTGGCAGAGAAATATAATAAATATTTTTCCTCAGTGTTTAATAAGGGGTCACAAAAAAAAATGAGACTCTGAGGAAAAGACATATACTGGACCCAGCTTAATGGTGGATCCTACCGAAGTTGTCAAAAGACTAAAAAACATTAACCAAAATAAGGCACATGGACCGGATAACATACACCCCAGGGTAATCAAGGGAATGACAGAATTATTAGCTGGCCCAGTTTCTTGGCTGTTTCAGAAATCTCTGGATACAGGCAAGGTTCCCGAGGTATGGAGACAAGATGTGGTTGTCCCAATTTACAAGAAGGGATCTAGACAGCAGGTCGCGAATTATAGGCTCATTAGCCTGACCTCAGTTTTGGGGAACATTTTGGAGGGTATCATTAAGGACTATATTGTAGAATTCTTAACCATATCAGGTAACAAGGATATTACACAACACTGGTTTACCAGTGGGAGGTCATGTCAAACAAACCTTTTGGATTTTTATAGCAAAGTTAGCAAATCCATGGATACAGGCAACTCTGTGGATATCGTTTTCTTGGAGTTTGCTAAAGCGTTTGACAAAGTCCACCACGAGGAGTTCCACCACTAAGGCCTTAACTGATTTAGGTTTCCCTGTCAGGGTTTCTCAGTGGGTGGAGGCATGGTTAAATGAAAGAAGACAGAGGGTTTGTATAAGGGGTGAATATTCTGGCCATGTCAGAGTGACTAGTGGGATACCCCAGGGCTCTGTCCTGGGACCTTGTCTTTTTAACATATATATTTCGTCGATGCAGGTTCAGTCTGGGGTCTGGCTCTCAAAATTTGCAGATGATACTCAGCTCAATTGTCCAATCAATAATGAGGAATATCATCTCATCTTACAAACAGCCCTGAACAACCTGGAGACATGGGCCGTACAGAAAAAAATCTATTTTTTTTTAATATTGAAAAGTGTACAGTCATGCATCTGGGTAATAATAACAAACAATTTAAATATATCCTGGGGGGGTAGTGCACGCAGAGCTGTTAAAGATGAAAAAGATTTAGGCATTTGTATCAGCAGTGACCTCAGTTTTAGTATGCAGTGCAGTCAAACCGCCAATAAGGCAAGCAGCATAATGTACTGCATTCAGAAGCACATAAAATAGGTCTAGAGAGGTCATGATTCGCTTGTTCACAGCACTGGTGCGCCCCCATGTGGAGTATTGGGTGCAGTTCTGGGCTCCGCATAAAAAAGGGGATATTAAAGCTTTGGAGAGGGTCCAGAGGAGGGCTACCCAGAGGATTAAGGGTACTTTAGGTCAGAGCTATGAGCAAAGGCTTCAGTCTTTGGATATGTATTCCCTGGAGTTCCGTAGACTGAGAAGGGACATGTGTCTGATTTACAGGGCTTTGACTGACACACATCTGTGGGATTTATTGGGACTGGTGTTAAGGGATCAACCATTTAATATCAGAGCTCATCCCTTTCAGCTGGTCAAAGATAGATTTAGAACCAATAAAAGGGAATATTGGTTTAATGTTAGAGTGACTGAGATTTGGAACACCCTGCCTTGCGAGGTTGTGGAAAGTAAGACTATGTTAGAATTTAAGACAAAGCAACAAATATCTTAGAAGCAGGGATATCCAGGGGTACTCTTAATGTACTAATGGCGAGCTAATGGACAAACACCTTTAAATGCTCAGTAATATCTATATAATTTATATGTAATAGATATAGTTAGAGATAGTGAAGTATTTCTAGGAAAATAGCATTGTTGTACAAGTCAAATGTTGTTATGGAAACCTTGATTTCAGGTCACAGTCCCAGAAACTGTCATCATGTTGCTGGTTTAAGAATTTCAGTTACACTGTCAGTGGGAAGAAGTACAGGAACTCCGTTTCTGCTGCAAAAAAGGTACAGGAACTAAGTTCCTGTGCGTTCCTGTTCACTTTCATCACTGCCTTCCTCCCTTACACTATCTCACAGACGCATCTCACACTGTGCCAAACTAACCTCCAAATTCTGGTTCGGAGTGCTCCCCTCCTATCTCTAATTCTCTCTCTCTCTCCACTCCACCTCCTCCCACCCACTCTTTCAGATCTAATAACGCCTGCACCTTGATGGTCCCTCACCACTCCACCTTCATCGGTCAGACTTGTTTCGCCCATCACATCCCTAAAATCTGGAATTCCCTTCCCCCTGAAATATGACACTCCTCCTCCTCCTCCTCCAACTACTCCCTTACCTCTGCCCTACACAATTACCTCTCCCTCAGCTTTTCCTGCTTTAACCCTCCTTAATACCTATCCCCAGTTTCTGCCTTCCTACCCTGACCCCCCCGGCAGGGTCCTCAACATCCTGAAGGGAGAATCGGGAAATGACTACCCCTTCTCCTCATATTCAGTTCTTGCCTCTCCCCCTGTCTTCTCCACCTGCCCTTCTGGGTCACCCGTGTGCAAAACCTATTCTATCATTTTTACTCCAATAGCACTTGTGTACTACCTAAGCCTGTTCCTGGTACACTCATGCACTATAAATGGTTCTGTCACATTATTACTGTTTTGTACGTTTATATGTTCTTTTGTCCGATTTTGGACATGTATTGTAAATTTACCCAATGTTCTACTACTGTTTATGTACAATACCTTGTGTTCCAACTGTTGCATAATCTTACAATGTTGTATTGTTTATACTACCCACATACTATTGTAACTGATCATCCTTCACAACCCTATGTAACCCTTCCCCCCAGGTCGCACCATGAGATGAGCAATTTGTTGTTCAGTGTGCCCTCCTAGTGAAACATTTCAATAAATAAATAAATAACATTTCCATGACCATAACCTAGCCTCTGATGCCCATTGAGGTTATACAAGCTGTTCAATAAGTGAAGTAGCCTGCACTGGAGAGAGACTTGGCCAGATTACCTGTATCATTGGAGCTACAGATGGTTTCCCAATTGGGACTTTAGGAGAGTAGCTGAGTACGAGGCAGAAACAGGAATACCATTTATGTACTCAGGGAGTTTCCCCTGACCAGCATTTGATTCCAAGGAAGATGGTATACTTCCAAGTCCTTTTTAATGAAGACCAACCCAGCTCTTTGAGCAGCATGCAGTGATGGGTGCAGTATGGCCCGTGGACACCATACCTCTCATGTGCTATGCATTTTACACCTGAATTTTCCCATGCGCCTTGAAAAAAATACTAGTGTTCCACATACTGCTGGAGCTATTTTCAGAACTACTATGGGACTGACAGTATAGAAACATTTTATAAACCCACTCTTGTTATTATTTAAATAAAGGAATGTGCTATACATTCTGGCCATTTTCTCCACATTTTAAAGATCAGTGCTTCACATTTTTGTGCTGACAGGTTGAGTGGTGTCGTGGATACATTAGAGCAAACCTACAGAGATTACAGTGTTGGAAAAGGTGCCAGGTTTTGCAGTAAATGATTTCCCTATTGGCTGCAGAAAGGAAAAAGTGTGATGAAATTATGTGATATGGGGTGGGAAATGAGCAGTGAGACAAAATGATATAGTGACCATAGGCGCCAGGTTGTATGGGCCCATGGGACATTGGCCCCAGCAATATTTTGTGAGATGGGCTGAGCCCCAGCAATATTTTGCCTGCAACATGCTGCCTTTTTTAAGGCATTTTTCCCCTGATTTCTCTGTGTGTGCGTCCTCCTCTGCTATGACTGCACCTTCCCCTGCTGTTTAATTGGACTGGTGAGTGGCGGCCTGGCTGGCATTATGTTTAAAATTGGTGCCTTTGCCATTTTGCCTTTCCTTAGTTTGCAGCAATCCCCCCCTTGAAAAATCATTGTGGTGGTTCACAGGTTCAGTGGTCCTTTTTAAAACTTGTTGCATGGTGATTGGCCATGCAGGGGCTTGTATACTGGGCGTGATATGTGTCAGTGTGTCTGGGTAATTGTGTATGTAGGTGTGTGTGAGGACTCGGAGGGGAGTCGGTGACAGTTTTCATTGTGTGGTGGGACTCCAGGAGAGAGTGAGAAGCGACAGACTGGCTGGCCTAGCGGACAAGCAGTGGTGATGGTGGTAGTGGATCATACCTGGTTCAGCCAGAAAAGAGAGGAGCCTAAGAGAAAAAAATGGGGTGCACCAGGAGTCGGCAGTCGTCCAGGACACCACACCAGCAGCAGGCCAGTTGAGTCAGAGTCGGGCCAGTGAGGAGGGAAAAGGAAGTCCCAGGGTTGGGTGGCTGGTAAATGGAACCAGGCCAGCTGCGGACGTGGTCACCGGCATGGGCTGCAGCAGCAAGCAGCAGATTAGCATTCCAGAGGGGAGCAGAGCTTGTGGGTGACCCGAGCATGCCGGGTGGGGTTAGTGAGGTTTAGGCAAGTGGCAGGCCAACGAGTGGCCGGGTGGGTTCATTCGGTCTGGGCAGCCAGCAGCACCAGTAGGTCAATTCAAGGAGTAGCAGAGGAGGAGAACATCAGCCTGAGCCAGCTAAGGTAGGCAACAGCAACAGTGCAGAACTGTTTTGGTTGGATTACGGATTTTGTGTATCTTTTTTTTTTTTTTTGCAATTGTTTAACCAGGAGGGAGACACTAAGCTGAAAGCTTGTTTACAGGTGCGACCTGGGAGCACAGGGAAGTTAAGTGACTTGCTCAGGGTCACACAGTATGCAAGTGGGGGCTGTGGGATTCAAACCCAGGACTCCAGATTTGCAGCTCAGTGCCTTAAACCACTGCCCTATACTGCCTCCTACAGTATCTGGACTTTACTTACAGCATATGTAGTGTTTGTTTACTCTTTGATCGGGTTTGGGGTTGTGGCTGGAAAAGGACATAACTCAATGCACCTTACCTGGTTTAAGCTAATAAAAGTATGCATTCATACTATCACCTAAATCACTAAAAAGGTTATATTAAGGCACTAATTGATATGATGAGTTTGGAATGTAACCATGTTTCCAGTTTTAAGTTCTGATGTTAAAAGAAGCATGTTGTATCTCCTATTTATGGTTATAGCACTGTCAGCTGCTCAGTAGGTAGCATGCTCAGCTCTGGGGCTGGAAGATCAGAAGATTGTGGGTTCTAACTCCACACCAGGTACATGGGGTACTACCCATAACTGACATTGTAGTGCAGTACCAATGGGGTACTGCACTGTTGAGGTGCCGTCCTTCGGATGAGATTTTAAATGTAGTATAGCCTAGAGGTCAGAGCAATTAACAGTAAACTAATGTGGTACATCCAGCAGACCTGGGGTTTGATTCCCACAACCTCCACTTGCATACTATGTGACCCTGAGCAAGTGGGTTAACCTCTCCAGTGCTCCTGGTTCACCCCTGTAAACTGGCATTGAGTCTACTGACCCATACTGGGCTACCAAAGAATTAAAAAAAAAATTAGATCTGTTCTGCCCATTTCTGGTCACTGTCCATGTGGAAGTAAAAGATCCCATGGCACTTATCAATGGAGAGCAGGGAGTTTTTTTGTGACATGGTCAACATTCAACCATCAATAAAAAAAAAAAAACAACAACAAAAAGACGATCCATGTAACCCAGCCTCAGGATACAACTGGAAACAAGCCATCCCAAGTTAGTGTGCCTTTCCCGGTCAAAAATAACAAACAAATAACACTTAATACTGGATGGTGCTGCTCTATTGCTACATTGTTGGGTAAAATATAAAATGGAAGGTTACATAGAAACATAGAAACATAGACTTTGACAGCAGATAAGGACCCTTGGCCCATCTAGTCTGCCTATTTCCCTACCTACAGGATAGGCCGCAGATCCTAGTTAACCAACAGCCTATTTCTTCCTACCCCCTACAAGAATTGCCTTATGTCTGTCCCATGCATTCTTGAATTCTCCCACAGTTTTAGACCCCACAACCTCCTCAGGAAGGCTGTTCCTTGCATCCACTACCCTCTCTGTGAAAAAATACTTCCTCACATTGCCCCGGAACCACCATCCCCATCTTTAAATTGTGTCCCCTTGTTCTTGCACGTCTCTTTTTCTGAAAGATGCTACCCTCTTGGACTTTGTTGATTCCACTGAGGTACTTAAAAGTTTCTATCATGTCCCCCCTCTCCCTTCTTTCCTCAAGGGTATAAATGTTAAGCTCCTTTAGTCTCTCCTCGTACGGCTTCTCTTGCAGACCCTGCACCATTTTAGTTGCCCTGCTCTGGACTGCCTCTATCCTGTCTATGTCCTTGTGGAGATGGGGTCTCCAGAACTTAATGCAGTACTCCAGATGGGGTTTCACCAACTGTCTGTACAGAGGGATAACAACTTCCTGTTTTCTGCTGGTGATGCCTCTCCCTATGCATCCCAGTATACCCCCAGCCCTCCCTACTACCTTCTCACATTGCTTGCTAACCTTAAGGTCATCTGATATGATTACCCCCAGGTCCCTTTCCTTTTTGTTGTTGTTACTACCTCCCCCTCATTGTGTACTCTTCCCCTGGGTTCTTGTTTCCCAGGTGCATTATTTTGCACTTCTTTGCATTGAATCCTAGCTGCCATACTTCTGACCATTCCTCCAACCTTGCCAAGTCCCTTCTCATCCTTTCCACGCCTCCTTGTGTATCAACCCTGTTGCAGATCTTTGTGTCATCTGCAAAGAGGCATACTTTTCCTTCCAGTCCCTCTGCAATGTCACTTATAAAGACATTAAAAGGACTGGACCCAGTACTGAACCTCACGGTGCCCACTAGTAACCCCTCTTTCTTCAGAGTGGACTCCATTTACAATTACCTTCTGTGTCCTGTTGTCCAGCCAATGCTTTACCCAGACTACCACCCTGGGACCTCCCAGGCTGGTTAATTGACTATTAATCTTTGTGTGGGACTGTGTCAAATGCCTTGCTAAAGTCTAGGTAGGCCATGTCCACAGCCCCTCCCTGGTCTACTACTTTGGTCACCCAGTCAAAGAAATCTATTAAATTCGTCTGACATGACCTTCCCGCTGTGAATCCATGCTGCCTTGGGTCCTGTGCCCCACTGGCCTCTAGTTACTCAACAATTCTTTCCTTCAGAAGTGACTCCATCACTTTCCCTTCCACAGAGATCAAATTGACAGGTCTGTAGTTTCCCGCCTCTGTCTTGGTCCCACTTTTGTGAAGGGGAATCACAACCGCCTTCCTCCAGTCCTCAGGTACCACACCATCCTCCCATGATTTATTAAAAAGAGTAGTCAGTGGTTTCACTAGTTCCCCCCTTAATTCTTTTAGAATTCTGGGGTGAATTCCATCAGGCACCATTGCTTTGTCCAACTTCAGTTTTAGGAGTTCTTGCAGAACCCTTTCTTCTGTGAAAGGGCTGGGACCGACCACCCTATCAAGAGTGCTTTTGTTAATTGGATTAGGCACTCCCCCCATCTCTTTTGTGAATACTGAACAGGAGTATTCATTCAGTATCCCTGCTTTTTCACTGTCCCCCTCTGTCCACCCACCATTCATTCTGTTCAGCCTCACTATCCCTCCCTTTGTCTTTCTATGCTCTCTGATGTACCTATAAAAGGTTTTATCCCCCTTTTTAACTGAGTTGACTATCTTTTCCTCAGTTTGGGCCTTTGCTATTCTGACTTCCCTCCCTGCTTCCTTCTGCCTTAACTGGTACAGCTCTCTGTCCTGCTCCTTCTGTGTTTCCTTATACTTCCTGAATGCTATCTTTTTCTCCCTGACTTTCCCAGTCACCTCTTTTGAGAACCATAGTGGCTTTTTCTTTCATTTTGATTTGTTTATTTGCTTCACACAAAGACTTGTTGCCTCTGTGATGGCAGTTTTGATGATTCCCCAATGTTGCTCCGCCCCTCCTTCTAGCCTGTTTGCTAGTGCTTTTCTGAGGCACTCTCCCATCTTGCCAAAGTCAGCCCTCCTGAAGTCTGGTACCCTCACTTTTGTATGACTTGACTCTGTAGCTGAGTTTAACGTGAACCACACTGTTTGATGGTCACTTGTTCCCAGATGGCAACCCACTTCTAGATCTGAGATCCTCTCACTGCCTCCATTTGAGAGTATGAGGTCTAAGATTGCTCCCTCATGAGTGGGGTCCGAAACTAGCTGTCTGAGGCCTGCCACCTGTAGAGCATTGAGAATGTCCCTGCTCTTGGATGTGGCTGCAGCAAATGTGCTCCAGTTAACATCTGGCATATTCAGGTCTCCCATCAACAGTATCTCCCCTTTCTCTGGCATCCTAAGAATGCCTTCTATCATATCCAAAGAGAGAGGTACAGCACTTACCCTGACCGGGAATCAAACCCGGGCCGCGGCAGTGAGAGCACCGAATCCTAACCACTAGACCACCAGGGAACAGCTAAAGTTAGACAAATGGTTGTATTTTCAGCCACTAATTGCTTATGATCAGCTTTAAATTGTAAATTTATTTTTTAAAACTATATATAAGTGCAGTGTGATTTATTGTATACATACTGACCCATTTTCTAATAAAAAATGTTAACATGATCAATTTTGGTCACTCAGACTTCTGAACTGAACTTACTCTGTTACCAATAAATAAAAATAGCCATTTAGAACAGGGGTTTGTTGAGTTTATTGGGGTGTAATGTAAGTCAGATACTTCCACAGGTCCAAATTTGGAAGTAATTTTATTTTTTTGGAAGTCAAAATACTTCTCAAGGCTCAACAGTGTTGCAGTAGCACTACCCCTCACTACATTGGTGACCCAGATTTGGGAAAGGACTGGGGTCGCTCAGGGGCTGGCCTGGGGAGAGTAGATTTAGCATCCTGAGTATAACTCTTTCCCCTCAGTACAGGGTGAAGACTCTGAGTTTCTCTGCTTGACTGTTCACTGGTGGAGACTAGGTGGAAGTACATGGGGAGCAGCTAGTCGGAGATGAGTGACAGCCAGCTGTCACCAAGCATGCATGCATGCTGCCGCACACATGTGTGTCACTGCAGTCCATCATCTTCACAGAAAGAAACAGAAACTGGAAGAAAATGCCCTGGTCCATGCCGCCGGCAATTCTGCTGCAGGCATGGGTGCACATTCACAGAGTGTCTCCTGGCAATCCGGCTAGGAAACCAACCCTGCTTCTCAGGAACTTCAGCTCATCGTGGTATAATCTGGGCTGCTTAGCCCATGCTGGGTGAGGGGCTGGCACATTTAAACTTATTTTAACAATAACAAAAGCCAGCCTGTTTTTTGTTAGGAAATGTTGATTCTGGATTGTGATTTCGTAAATGTTTTTTTTTTCCAATTGTTTAACCAGGTGAGACACAGTAAGCTGAAAGCTTGTTTACAGGTGCAAATGTCAGCCATGCAGTAACTAAAGAACGGGACAGCTTGGGGAGCTTCATGATGGGAAGAGAGACCTAGCTTACTGACTAGCTTACTGTCTTGCTGAAGCCTTCAGCAGGCAAATTATCAAGCTAGCCAGTAGGCTAGGTCTCCATTATCATCTTAAAGGCCCTGTCATGGGGGCAAGCACTGCAGTAACCAGGTAATATGGTGTGGTGACCTCTGTGGGCATGTGGGGATGAATGGGGGGGATGCTGATGTTGCCTCTGTGGGGATGGATGGGAGGGATGCTGATGTTGCCTCTGTGGGGATGGATGGGAGGGATGCTGGTGTTGCCTCTGTGGGGATGGATGGGAGGGATGCTGATGTTGCCTCTGTGGGGATGGATGGGAGGGATGCTGAGTCCGGAGACTGAAATGGTTCTGGTGGTCTGTTTCTGCATCAGTGTGTGACTGTCTGATGGTCATGGGGGTGGACGGTCTCTGGCAACTCTGCAGTGTCTGATGCATTTTGGGGAAGGGGAACAGCCTGGGGAGCTTTAAGATGGGAAGAGAGACCTAGCATACTGGCTAGCTTTCTAATTTGTTTAATGTCTTGCTGAAGTCTTCAGCAAGCAAGTTGGTAAGGTAGCCAGTAGGCTCAGTCTCTCTTCCCATCCTAAAGGCTCTGTATTGGCCATGGGGTAAGCAGCAACACAGCTGGGACATGTTTGTTCCCTCCTGAAAATACAAGAACAAAGTCATGTAGTACTAGTAGTTAGCTTTTGAAATCTGAGTGTCCTTTACCTTTCCTGCCAGTGCAATCATAGCCCTAATCAGGTAACTGTTTTGCATCTGCCTGATCTTATATTCAACTAACAAATTATTGCCACTGCTACTGTGATTAGTATGTATTTGTTTATCGGTTTCTTGAAAACACCACAGGGGGAAAGAAAAAAATGCTTATTAGCAATAACTAATGGTTTGGCAAAAAAAAATGTAATACAGTTTTCAGCCCAACAGAAATATCACTGAAATGTTTTTTTTTTCATCTCACTAGCACGTGTCCCACTGGGAGCAAGTCTGTAATATTCGATTATAGCTTTAAGTGGATTCCCAAACATTTTGTCAATAACAATTTGAAACATGGGGAAAAACTCTTATTTCATCAAGGGATACATACTTCACATGTAAAATATAAGCCTGCAACCTTTAATTAGAATTTTGCAGTTTGTTTTCTGCCCCTTTAGCACCTTTCTGCACCTTTTTCAAGGTGTCAGGCTCAAGGTGCAGAAAACAAACTGCAAAATTCTAATTAAAGGTTGCAGGCTTATATTTTACATGTGAAGTTTGTATCTGTTGATGAAATAGAGTTTTTCCCATGTTTCAGACTGTGATTGGCAAAAAGTTTGGGAATCCAATTATTGAAGTTTGTCTAACCTGCCTTCTTTGCAGCATGGACATTTCTGTATTGCACCACCATTTTGATTCTGGACCAGAAGTTTGGACCAATCAGTACCTTTGGGGACCTGAAAATGGTGTCTGTCCCCAGGGATCTTGTAGGAGTGAAATTCTCTAGGAATTGTAGTTTTGAGACTTTGGCGCCTAAATGGACCTGGAGGGGGAGCCCTTGCTTTGACAGACAGATGGATCAGCCAAGTGAACCTTTTGGGTCCTGGGAAAAGTCCCAAGCTGCCTGCAGCAGTAGTTCAGTCTGAGTTGGGAAGGGAGACCGAAAACAGCTCGAGATATTTGAGCAGCTGCCCTTGCGTAGTTCATGCGGGAGATTGGTGGAAAGGCTGAGTCTGACCTGTGTGCCTGCTATCCCTCGAGAGGGAATCCTTTGAAGCGCTTAGTAATCGGACTTTATCCAACTTAATGGTGACAAAAGCCACCGGATTGTGACTGTACATTTGCCTAAAGAAGACTGGAGATTTGCTGTACATGATCGGCCTGTCAGGCTGTCTGGAACTGCCACAGAGAGCATGGTTTGCACAGAGACACTATGATTGCAACCAGACTGTTATCCGAGCTGTGGTATTGCTTTCTTTTTCTATAAATATGCTGTGTGCTGTTAATGGGTTGAAATTTGGTTCCCCACTGCCAAATTTTGTCACGCTTGCTGGAGGCTGCATCCAGTCCCTACTGGACTGAATCTGCATTCATCTCCACTTGGCCTGGGCCCTGCCTCCTTAGCCCAGCCAGCTACTCATGCCACAGAGAAGACCATCGACGAGAGACCTGCCTGGGGATCAGCCCCCTGCTCAACACCTTGAACAGGAATGATGTCTCGGTGATTCATGTGGGCCCTGCTTCTCCTGGCATACCAGCTCATCAACCTGCAGTCTCAATTTCATCCATCCTGTGTCCTGTACTGGGTAGCATGAGTAAACACCAGGGTAGCTCCCTGCAACATCAGCTAAATCAAAAGTATTGTTATCTGATTCAATTGTTGTTTTCTTGTCAAACACTGAGCCTTCTGGATCCGTATTACAATTTGTGTGTGGTTGTGCATGCTTCTTTTTTCCATCACAGGGCCCTGACCAGCTGCAATGCTGGCCTATCCCAGGCAACATTCCAGGCTAGCCCACTTTACTTCCAACTGGGTACCCAGAGCATGTGACTCTGCAGGGACTCTAAAGTGCATGCATGATTGCCTGATTGAATCAGCATTTAAACCAATCAACCTGATTACGCCACTCCCTTGTTCTAGTCCCCTAAATAAATCAGATCTAACTCTTTTTGCATTAAATCTGACTGAGGTTCCAGTAGAGGGGAAAGAGTGGGGTCACAGTGTCTAGGAGGGCTGTACCCAGGTTAGCTTTGCTACTAACAACCCTGTCCTCCGGGTGGAGGCACCCATTTCAGTACCCAGGCTCCTTAACCTGCAACTAGTCAAGGAGGCAGGGGTAGTAGCTCTTGGGATAGCGCCATCTAGGGGTTACATAGCTATAATCAGACATTACAGACTTGCTCCCAGTGGGACACATGCTAGTGAGATGAAATAAATCCCAGTTCAGTGATATTTCTGTGGGGCTGAAAACTGTATGTTACATTGTTTTGCTAAAGCATTTGTCAACATTACTCAACCGAGATTTTGAAGGGGGTAGGGCTTAAGCTGCATGGGAGAAGAGTGGTATGGTGATGAGATGGGGACACAAATGTGATGGGGAGCGTGACCATTATAGCATATTGAGAAAGTGAAACAAAAAAAGGCAACTGCATTCCTCATTAAACTGAACAGGGAAGCATGAAAAAGCAACAGCTGCCAGCTGAGTGACTTCTAGAGTCCTTAATCCTTCATTCTTGTTATGTGGGCCCGTGGCTACTGAAAGCAGGTTTATTGCATGTAATGGTTCTTGGATTTCTAGGACAGAACTGTGCTACTGGAAATGTCTGGGCTGGTGTGTTTTCCCAGTCACTAGCCCTTTTTGGCTACTGGCTGCAAACCTAATTTTGACGCCTGGTCTTCTATGTGTCTATGGCCATGTCCAAAAAATCATATATAAAGTATCTGCCCTTGAAAGATGCAGTACTTTATATATACTTTCTTTGGACATGGCTGGCCATGGGTACATGGAGAGAGTTTCCGACTCTTTCTCTGTAACCTACCTACCTACCTGGTGATACTGGCATATATGGGTATGCAGTGAAGTGCAGTACTGACTCCATTTATGCCCCACTCTGTCTCTCTTGATGTATGCTAAACTGATATGGCATCCCGGAAGGGGATGCACTGTGCTCAGAAATTGTGTGAGTGACTTGGTGTGAGGGGACCTAGAGTGTTGGAGAGGTCTGGGGATTCTCTCATGACTATTGCCTCCTTTGCTAGCCTATAGATAACAAAACCTGGCATATCCTGCTCTGTTTTGGACTTTGCTCATTGCAGGGCTGGGGTCTTGACCCCTGGGCCAGGCGGTGGGGCTTGACCCCTGACCCCTGGGCTCCACCAAATATTTTACAAACCCGGCTCCTATGATAGTGACCTTCTACTAGCTTAACTAGGGATTTATTTCTTTTGCTTGGTGGTAGACTCCTGGGTTGGGAGCCAGAGGGATGCAAATACTAATCCCAAAGTCTGTAGTTTGGACAAAGTAGGCTGCAGTACCAGGGATTTCCTGCAGATGGCAAGAGTTATAGAAACCTCACTCATGAACTACTTCTAAGACAGCAAAGCAAGTAAATAACTAAGATAACTTATAGTGCACACACAGAGAACATAGAAAAAAATAACAATTAAGTTTGCTTTTATTTGTTTTAACTGTCAATTTGTAGTTTTGTTCTTGCATACTTACCTGACCTGCCTTGGTTCCTCCTTTGGGCTCTGCCAGTTCCCATCTTCCACCAGTGGTACTATTTCACAGGTCACCGCATCTTTGGATCTCTGAGTGGTCTTTACCATCCCAGGCTCCATATAAATCTCTCACAGGGTGGTGGGCCTTTCTCTGTGGGCAGCCACCTCCTTTTCTGGTCAGGAACATTGGAGACAGCTGGCTTTGTAGCATACCTCTTGACTGTTCCTAATTATGAGGGACAGCCCCAATTTTACCCCTCAAAATTGGTCTGTCCCTCATGCGTCCTTCATGGAAAAGGCACTGCCCACACAGAGAATGTGCTGGGAATTCAGACTTGAAACAAGAAATTGCTAACATTTGAAGATGCTAAATCAAAAATAAACATTGTACAAGTAAACACAGAGGTTTCCACAGAGTTCTGAGCTTTTATTTCCATATTTGAGGATGCGCTTCTGATTATGAGGGTCAGTGTTCCTCACTATCCCTCAATTTGAATGCCTGTGTCCTTCATTTGAGTGACAAAAGGTTGAGAGGTATGCTTTGCAGACAGGCTATTACACATGGGGCAAGGCAAGATGAAGACAGCCATCAACTAATAGGAGGTCTGGCCGTTTTTCCTCTGGTCCAGCCCAGCCCATCCCCTATGACACAAAGCAATGATGTCAATGAGCCTCTCCAAGCTTCAGATGTCCCTCTGTAGGACTTATTCAAGAGGTGTGCCACATATACGTTTAAATGCATGTTGCCTTCTCTTTGAATTAAGAAACAAAGGGACTCCCTGTTCAAGAAACATAAGGAAAGAGAGGGAAGTTATAAATAAAACAAACATAGCACAAAAGGAGAGGTTTAAAAACAATGTTTCAAGGGCACCCAATGGCCCAATGGTAGTGCTGCATGCCCCCATGATGGTGACCAAGGTTGGGAAGCAAGCCCGGGAAGAAGGTCAAGTGGTCCAAGGGCTGGGGTGGCACTCCCATGTGGCAGCACTCCCAGCCTGGGAGGGAGAATGTCGGGATCTGCCGCACTAGTGACCCCTGTGGGTGGACCAGGGAGCTTGCTTCCTCCATAGGGGTATGTTAGTGTGTGTGAGATCTGATAGGACAGGCCCAACATCAGGGAGGTGGATGGGACACAGAAAAGGAAAGAAAATCGGACTCCACTGGCAGGATGATTCCCCCACTTGTTGCTGGCCCTGCACCACTGACAGGCCCCCCTGGCTCCAATAGATGCAGTCACGGAGTGGGGTAACCCATAGATAACTTAGAGTCAAGTAAATCCCAGGGATGGTGCATGATGGGGCTGGGCAAGCGGAGGGAACATGGGGGCCAGCAGAGCAATGGGGCATAAAGAAATGATGAAAAGGAACAAAAAAATAAAAATAAAAAAACAACAACAAAAATAATGTGTCCAGTACAAGCACCAGACAATATTAAGGTAAACCCACACCTCTTAAAGCAGCAGTGCAACAAAATTGGGCACACAATTGGACTCTATCATTTTTCTCTATAAAAAATTCCAGGCATCTTCCAGTTTTATATGGTGGTCAGGTTTTCTAATTCCACCAAAATGTGAGTATTTTCATAAATGTTGAAATTTAGTTTTCCTTTTTCTAAAGAAAAAAAATGTCTGCCACATCTGGCTTAGAACTACCATTGTAAACCTGGTAAGGGTTAAGATCGAGAAGATGAAAAAAAATTATGGTGTACAGCATAGGTGGTACCAAAAAATTATATTTCACAGGTAAACTAATGTTTTTGTAAATTGTAGCTAAAACTAGATTTTTTTTTTGGAAAAAGTGTTTTGTTGTACTGCTGGGACTCTTGTCAGTTTTTTCTTAAATGTCTACAGCCTGTTTTATTTGTCATCCTGCTGGCATTATTAATGGCCACAAAATACATATATATTCCAGGATTTACCTAAATGTTATATTTTATTATTTAATTAACTAAAATTAAATTGTGAGTGACCCACCTTGGCAAGGCCTTTGACGGATCCTCCCGCTGAGCCTCAGTGCGGAGCCATGGGTACGTTCATCCATGAGTGAGTTTTAAATTTTTTAACCAACTTGAGCAAACTACATCTTTTGGTAGTACAGAGTGGAGCCCACTTAAGTACACATCGGATAAGTGCACATCCTACTTAAATGCACATTTTTCCATATCCGATTTTTTTTCCTGTTCATCCAGTGTTAAATGTACCTCTTAAGTGCACAACATGTAGGTGCACATTTTTTTTTCTTTACTTGTCCTATTGATTTTCAGTTCAACCCAGCTTTTAAGTGCACATTTTGTACAGTACCACCTTAAACAGACCACCTTAACATCTTAACTGCAACCGTGGTGCTGTCTAGCATGGCCACAGTAAAATAATTAATTTTGTCAAAAGAAAAGACTGAATTCTGTTTAATTTTGAATCCTACACTGAAACACACAAAACAAAAGACAATTACTGATATTTTTTTAAGTAGTACTGTGTTGTAGGACAGTGCAGTAATGTCATTTTAACTTGAGCATCTGGTATTTAATAAAGCACATTACAGAAATAATGAAATGTGCCTGGAAGTGATTTTCTGGTTAAATGCACAGCCTGTGTAAGTGCACAAAAAACTTTTATCCCGACGGTGTGCACTTATGATGGCTCCACTGTACTCACTTTTCTGATGCAGGCAAAGTAACTCTATTTTAAAAATGAGCGCTGTAACCAGGTTAATTTGCTATTTGAAAATTGAAGCCATGACTCAGGGCATGCTCACATCAATGTTAATGTGCATGCCCAGAGTCACGGCTTCAATTTTCAAATAACAAACCAAACTAATTACAACCTGTTACAAAACACAGTTACCTTGCCAGCATCGAAACATGAGTACTATCAAAGAGCAGTTTGTTCAAGTTGGTTAAAAAAATTAAAATCTCATGGACATGTTTACCCATGGCTCTGGGCAGCTTGGCGCTGTGGATTTCCGGGAGTATCAGCCGATGATCCTTCAGGTCGGGATGAGCACAATTTAATTTTCGTTTATAAAATGATACATTATAACATTTAGGTAAATCCTGGAATATATATGTATTTTGTGTCCAATAATAATGTTAGTAGGACGACAGAAAGCACAGGTTGTAGAAATGCCAAAACAGCTGCCAGTGTCCCTCTAAGTACATACTTAAAAGAACAAGAGTTGGCTATGGCCAACAAAGGCTGGTTTGGCTTGGCATTAGCTTAATGTTTAAGGTTGTGTTGCATATGTTGTTTACTGTAATTCATTTCAACTTTACACATCAGGGTAATGTAGAAGCAGCAGGTGTTGTCTCCTATCTCCCATTTATTGGGGTCCCTGGAGTTCTGGCGCACCCAAGACCTACACTTCTTTTCACCCTCTCAGGCTGGGTGAGCATTACCCTGGAAGCAAACATGTGCCTGCACGTGGCTAATGTGCCAGCAAGTGGCAACCACATTACAGTGCAGTACATCAGAATTATGACCCGCTCCTAAGATTATACATTTGGCCTTGCCATGCGTACCTCCCTCCGGCAACTGCACTGATATCCCCAGTGGCTCAAAGAGACAGGCTCCCATGCCCAGCATCATCCGATGTATTTACCAACCCCAAATGTTATCAGGCCCCCTTCACCTGATGACATTCATTTGGGGCACTCCCCAGGGGTTACATATATATAGCTACTACTTAAGTTTTTCTCCCAAAGATTAATTTCAATGAAGGTTAACTTACATGCTTGCTATATCCCTTGTGTGCAGATGACAGAAGCAGATCCTTATGGATCCCAGTAACCTCACTTGAAAGAGGGCCCTGCACAACTCCCTTTGTGCCATCAGGTTTAGATCTTCTATTTCTCTTGAGGCTGGACATGGGATGCAGTCCACCTCCTCCCATCTGCAGCTTTGGGGGTGTTCTTCTCATGTAGGACTCTGACTAGGTCCTGATCCTCTAGAGACCTAGCCAGAGGGGGCTGTGCCACCCAGACACAGGGACCCTGCCACAATCCTTGTGGCTACAGGCCCCCTCTACTCAGTTTCAATTGGGGTGGATGGCCTCTCCCTGTTGTTCTCTATCTCTCTCTGTGGTGAAATTTCTCTGTCCCTTGACCCACAGTTTGCTTTCCCCTTTCATATTGTAAAGAAGGAAAGGCTGTGCCATTAATATTCATGGATGAGTTTCCTGCTGCTGGCTGAGTCAGGAAGCTCTAGGCACAAACTCCAGACAATGCCATTAAGCTGAGGCCCACTAGAGAGCATCTCTAAGGGTCAGGCTTAACACTTTGAGTGCTCTCTAGTAACCATCCTTGAGCTGTAACTCCCCCTTGCAGCCCCCCCCCCCAATTTTGTCTAGGGATCCTGATGGTAACCGGGGGGATAAAAATCAAAAACCTTACAGGGACAGTTAAGGCCAGAAATCACAAGAAAAACATGCCCTTACCTTGAGAGCAGTTCTATCCTGCCTGGTGCCATGGTTGGGAGGGACAGGAAGCAAATCTTCAGGATCGTGGGAGCTGCTGCATGGGAGAGGGAGCTGGACATCATTGTCCTCCTTGGGACAAATGACCTGGCTAGGAATGGGATCAGAGCAGTGCAGGAGAGGTTTGTGGAGTTGAGGAGGGGCCTTAGACAAGTAGCACGCATGTAACCTTTTCGGAGGTGCTGCCTGTTTATGGCATGGATGAGGCTAGGGTACTTTGCACCATGGGATTCAATGAATGATTGAAAAACTGGTGCAGAGCTCAGGGTTTTGGCTTCATTGGGGGCTGGGAGTCCACCTGGAGGGATGTAGGCCTATGCTGGTGCGATGGTCTGCATCTGTCCAGGCAGGGAACCAGGATCCTAGGTAATAGGTTTAAATGCTTCATTGGCAAGCATTAAAACTAGCCAAGGGTGGAGGCACTGAAAAGAAGCAGATCAATCCCAGCCCCCCCCAAAAACAGGGTAGTTAGTGAGGTAAACACCAAGGTAGAGAGGTCAATAGGGAGCAGGATGGGGTAAATGGAGAAAAAGGCAGTAAGGACAGGGAGGGGGCTAAAAGGGTAGGGCCATCAAAAAATGGAGGTGATGTGTTCCAATGCCCATAGTCTGGGTGACAAGCTCTCTGAACTAATGGCCTTAATGGAAGAAGAATGCCTGGATATCGTGGCAGTCACAGAAACATGGTACACAGAGAACCATAACTGGGATGTCAACATACCAGGGTACACAATCTACAGAAGGGACAGGGATGGTAAAGGAGGAGGAGGAGGAGGAGGAGGACTAGCTCTCTACATAATCAAAGGGATCAAAGCAATGGAACTAAAGGGTTTACAGGGAGGAGAGGAGGCACTGTGGGGCACCCTGGAGACAGGAAATGACACCACAGTCTGCATGGGGGTTGTATAAAGACCCCCATCTCAGAGGGAAGAAATGGACAAGCAAATGATAGAAGGCATCCTTAGCATGGCAGAAAAAGGGGAGATATTATTGATAGGGGACCTGAATATGCCAGATGTTAACTGAGGCACCTTTGCTGCAGCCACATCCAAGAGCATGGTCATTCTCTATGCCCTACAGGGGGCATGCCTCAGACAGCTAGTGTTGGAACCCACTCGGGAGGGAGCAATCTTAGACCTGGTACTCTCAAATGGGGACAGAAAGAGGATCTAAGATCTAGAAGTGGGTAGCCATCTGGGAACAAGCGACCGCCAAACAGTATGGTTCGTGATAAACACAGCCATAGAGTCAAGCCATACAAAAGCAAGGGTACTGGACTTTAGGAGGGTGGACTTTGGCAAAATGGGAGAGTGCCTCAGAAAAGCACTAGCAAATGGGCAAGAATGAGGGGTGGAGGAACAAAAGGGAAAAATCAAAACTGCCATCACAGAGGCAACAAGCCTTTGTGTGATGCAAATAAACAAATCAAAATGAAGGAAAAAAACACTATGGTTCTCCAAAGAGGTGGTGAGGAAGGTTAGGGAGAAAAAGATAGCATTCAGGAATTATAAGGAAACACATAAGGAGCAGGGCAGAGAACTATACCAGTTAAAGCAGAAAAAAGCGGGGAAAGCAGTCAGAATAGCAAAGGCCCAAACTGAGGAAAAGATAGCCAACTCAGTTAAGAAGGGGGATAAAAAACTTTTACAGGTACATTAGGGTGCAAAGAAAGACCAAGGGAGAGATAGTGAGGCTTAAGAAAGGGGTGGGGGTGGGTAGAGGGTGACAGTGAAAAAACAGGGACACTGAATGAATACTTCTGCTTAGTATTCACAAAAGAAGAGGCGGAGGTACCTAAACCAATCAGTAGAAGCACTCTGGATGGGGGGGGGAGTCGATAGAAGCCCATTCACAAAAGAAAGGGTCCTGAAAGAACTCCTAAAACTGAAAGGGGACAAGGCAATGGGGCCTGATGAGATTCACCCCAGAATTCTAAAAGAACTAAGGGGAGAACTAGTGACACCACTGACTACCCTTTTAACCGGATGTGATTCCCTTTCACAAAAGTGGGAGCAAGGCAGAGGCAGGAAACTACAGACCTGTTACTTTTACCTCAGTGGTAGGGAAAATGATGGAATCACTTCTGAAAGAAAGAACTGTTGAGTACCTAAAGGCCAGCAGGGCACAGGCCCCAAGGCAGCATGGATTCACAGCGGGAAGGTCATGTTAGATGAATCTCATAGATTTCTTTGACTCAGTGACCAAAGTAGTAGATCAGGGAGGGGCTGTGGACGTGGCTTACCTAGACTTTAGCAAGGCATTTGACACAGTCCTACATAAAAGAAACAAGTTAGCCAGCCTGGGAGTGGGTCACAGGGTGGTAGCCTGGGTAAAAAATTGGCTGGACAACGGGATACAGAGGGTAATAGTAATCGGAGTCCACTCCAAAGAAAGGGGGGTTACTAGTAGGGTGTAATATATGCTCTTGTCCCTTTAAGACCAGGCCACGGACCCCTCAATTTCTGGAACCTAAACAGTTTTTCAGAAATCCTCTGTACTGCAAGGGATCCAGTGTGCCTTGACCAGGCCACGGACCCCTCAATTTCTGGAACCTAAACAGTTTTTCAGAAATCCTCTGTACTGCAAGGGATCCAGCGTGCCTTGCCCAGGCCACGGACCCCTCAATTTCTGGAACCTAAACAGTTTTTCAGAAATCCTCTGTACTGCAAGGGATCCAATGTGCCTTGACCAGGCCACGGACCCCTCAATTTCTGGAACCTAAACAGTTTTTCAGAAATCCTCTGTACTGCAAGGTACTAGCCCTGACTTTTGGATTTGGTACCAGTGGCAGCTGATTTCCAAGTGGCCCCACTAGCTCCTGCTGAACATACCTCTAACTACTGTATCTCCCTCTGTGTCTCTAGTTGAATTTATGTGCTAGGGTTTGATAATTTGTTTAATCCTTACAGTCATTTTAAGTTCTGAGTTGATATTAGAAGTGAATTTAGAGCCTTGACTATGTAAATCCCTCTTTTGTCTCTGCCCTGCAACCTCTCTTCTCCTCCCCCACACCGTCTGCTTTGCTCTCTGAACCTGCCACTTATATTTATTCTCTTTGTTCTGATGTGACCAGCCTACTTCTCCAGCCTTTAAAAATCCTGTTTTTCTACTTTATTTCAGGGATCCAGCGTGCCTTGACCAGGCCATGGACCCCTCAATTTCTGGAACCTAAACAGTTTTTCAGAAATCCTCTGGTACCAGTGGAAGCTGATTTCCAAGTGGCCCCACTATCTCCTGCTGAACACACCTCTAACTACTGTATCTCCCTCTGTGTCTCTAGTTGAATTTATGTGCTAGGGTTTAATAATTTGTTTAATCCTTACAGTCATTTTAAGTTCTGAGTTGATATTAGAAGTGAATTTAGAGCCTTTTTTTTTTTTTTTTGTTAACTGTTGACTTTTCCATTAGCAGATTATATTCTCACCACTAGAGGGCTATATCTCTATCTCTTTATCTAGTATGTAAGCCATGTGGGCTCTCTCTGCCTTTCTCTCGCCTCTCCTCCTTGCCCTGGTCCCCCTCTTCTCTCTCCCTGGTCCTAGCCACCCCCACCCCCGCCACCCTCTACTCTGGTTTCCACTGCTACTCCAAGGGAACTCTCCACTTCCACTTGAGTCTTGTGCTTGGTGCACCGATTGGATATTCCTGGTTACTTAACCCGACCACTACTCTCAATAAGAGTGGCCACCTCTCTACACTGTACCACCTTGCATTCCATATGGGACACCGCCTGGAACCTTGCAACTTCTACTCCAGGAAACAACGATCAAAACTATCTCTCAAAGAGCTGCGACTCTGCTCCTTAAAACTCCTACTCTTCTTCCTTCTCTTCTCAGGCAGCGTCCATCCCAATCCTGGCCCTAGAAGCTCAGGCCACACACAAACTCCAGGTGCCCTTATCCTTGCAACTATTAATATCTGCAGCCTACTACCAAAGCTGGATGCACTCCAAGCCTTCATATGCCAACACAACCCTGACATCCTTGCAGTAGTGGAAACTTGTCTGACACCTAAAGTTCCTGACTCAGCAGTAACAATACAAGGCTACAATGTCCACAGGCTGGACCGGATATCCAAAAAAGGCGGTGGTTGCACAATCTATATCAAAGACTCCCTGTCTTGGCACCCTGTAGCAACTCCATCACTTTCTGCCTCAGCCCAGATTCTGCCGATAAAAATCGTCCTAGGTCCCAACCATAAAGCCCTGACTATTGTCTCCGTATACATCCCGTCCAGGGACCCTAAACTTGGATTCAGTGACGTCCTAAACTTTATCAACTCTCATCCTTCCGAAGCTGAACTTATCCTACTAGGGGATTTCAACATAAACTGGTTAGCATCGAGTGCCAGTGCCTATAAAGACTCCATCTCCACTGCTAACCTCACACAAATGGTAAACTCCCCTACTAGGATTAACTACAAGACTGGCACCAGTACCCTCTTGGATTGGGTCCTCACCACTCACCCCACAAGGATTTCTCATACGACCATTCTCCCAGACTCACTCAGTGACCACTCCCCAGTCATGTGTGCATGGTCTAACAAATTCCTTAAGCCCCCTCCAAAAATTATCACTAGCAGAGTCCTTCTTCATGGAAAACTTCCACATCTCAAACAACACCTGCTTCTACAAGACTGGCTACCCATCTATGAAGCAACAGATGTTAACTTGGCTCTTGATCACTTCATCTCAATTTTCAACAAAGCCTGCGACCTCTTTACCCCTGCTAAAAGGCGCAAAACAAAATCTCTCTCTAACCATGGGTCACTGCGGCTCTTCTCTCACAGCTGAAACTAAGGGATCACCTCTGGGCAGTTGCCAGGGCCACTGGCAAACAACTGAACATCCAAATTACAAACAAGCACGAAATGCCTGCACAAAAGCCATGACTAATGAAATCCACCTATTACAAAGACACTCTCACCAATACATGGGGAAATGGTCGTGCTTTCTGGGACAATATCAAGGATGTCACAGGGAAGCAGCCAATAACCTCTCTGGCCATGTTAATGGTTGATGGATCCTCAACCCTTGACCCCAAGGTGATCGCAAACATCTTTAACACGGCTTTTTCAGACCTTAGTGCTGTTCTACCCCATGACTTTTTCGAAAACAGGGCCTACTCCCCAAATACCTCAGCCCCTCAGTCTAACCATCCCTTCTTCTACTTCAGGAAGGTAAGGCTGAATGAAGCTCGCTGCTATATTACTGCAGCTGTCTCTAAATCTAGATCTAGTAGCGACACCCTGGACCTTAAGCTTCTGTTGCTCACCCTCGATGAGGTAATTCATCCATTAACAAAAATCCTAAACCTCTCTCTCAGCTGTGAAAAATTCCCAGACCTATGGAAAACAACCACTGTGACACCCGTCCATAAAAGTGGGGACAAGACAATTCACTCAAATTATTGCCCTATCTCCATACTGCCCCCACTCTCTAAGGCACTTGAGCGCATCGTGGCTGATCAACTTACCGACCACTTGGATAAATACAATGTACCTTGTCCACAACAACACTGCTTCCAGAAAGGTCACAGCACCACCACAGCCCTTCTTGAGTTCACTGGAGCTTTGCACAAATCCCTTGACAACGGCCTTCTCACAGGGGCCGTTTTCGTCGACCTCTCCAAGGCCTTCGATACAGTACACCATGGACTACTAATACACCAACTACTGAATGCCGGGCTATCACCTGACTCTTCTCTCTGGTTTAAAAGCTACTTAAAAAACGGTCACAGAGAGTAAAAATTGCGGACACTCTTTCTAACACCCTGCCTGTTCGCTCGGGTGTCCAACAGGGATCCATACTGGGACCCCTCCTTTTTAGCCTTTTCTTAAACTCCCTGCCTTACCACTGCTCTGAGCAGATCATACTATATGCCGATGATGCTGTTGTATTCTCCACTCACAAAGATCCTGCAACTCTTCAACATAACCTTCAACTTGGTTTCAGTTCTGTAGAGACATGGTTTCTTAATCATAAACTGGTCCTCAATGACAAGAAAACCAAATCTATGCTCTTCTGCAGCTCTCATAACCCACACAAGCAACACCACTTGGCAATCTCCACCACCCAGGGCAACACTCTAGATCAGGTGGTGTCCTTCAAATACTTAGGGATTCAGCTTGACCCTAATCTCTCTTATGAACTTCATGTAGATAATGTAGCTAGAGCTGCTAATACACGGCTTGGTCTCCTCTACAAACACAGACCACACCTCACGCCAGAAGCTTTGAAGGTTGCAGTCCTGAGCTCTGTGATCTCTGTAATAGACTATGATCTCATCATTTTGTAGCCCGGCCACAACCACAACCTTAGACACCTCTCAACTGCCTTAAATAAAGCATGTCAGCTCATCACTGGTGCTCACCGTCTCACCCACACATGTGACCTATACACTCAGACCGGCTGGCTCCAACTATCAAACTGCATAAAGTTTCTCACCTGCTCCATGGTCAAAAAAATCTACCTTGGCCTTGCACCTTGTGGGGTCTCAACTCTGTTACAACACCGAATTAACAAATGGTGCCTTAGGAGATCCACGCTACAGCTACTGAAAGTCCCCTACTGTCACACTTCACAGGGACAACGCTCTTTTGCTTATCGAGCACCACTCTGGTTCAATGGCCTCAGCCCAACCATCTCCTCTGCCCCAACTATTGGTATGTTTAAAACTAGGCTCCGGGACTATCTTACTACCAACAGCTCCTGTGACTGCCCAACTTAACCTTGTTTCTCCACTTCCCTTTCTGCTCTAGTTGTCCCCTCCTCCCCTCCTCACTGGATTCTACCCTCACATCTTGGTATACCCAATGCTGCACTTTTCACCCTCTTGCCACCCTTCCTACATTCCTTCTCCCCCCTACCCTCTTCCCTCTCCCTCTCCCTATGACTCTGGCACTTCTTATCTGTTGTCTATTTTCTCTGACAAATGCCGCTGGCTGCCTTGTTACAATGCTACCCTTGAACTGTATTAATCTGTACTCTGTTTGCAATGTCCACATTGTTGTAATGCCTGTCTTGATGTTCCCCATAATTTGTATTTCTCTGACGTGGAACCTTTGTAAAAGAGCCATGGCTCAAAGGTATTTGTAATCCTAGACCTGATAAATAAAAATAAATAAATAAATAAATAAATAAGACTCCTTCAGTATGAGTCATGCACTCAGGAAATAGTATGCATGTGTAACCAGTTTGTGCCAGTGTGTGCCAAGACTTCAGTTTGTGTGCTGAGCTTACGTAGTTCTGTTATGCAGTTGGAAAATAAATATAAGATAGCTGTTTTACTTAAATGAGTCTCAGAATCTGTTCTGTGATCCTGCTCCTGTTTGCTATAGTGGTCTCCAATGAAACTCTGCAGAAACTAAAGAAAGAATCAAATGTAACCCTTAGGTGGCGCTATCCCAAGGGTTACTACCCCTACCTGCTTGGCTAGGAGCAGGTTAAGGGGCCTGAGTTCTGAAACGAGTGCCTCCACCCGGAGGTCAGGGTTGGTAGTGGTCAAGCTAACCTGGGCACAGCCCTCTGGGACACTGTAACTCCCCTTTTTCCTTACTAGTGGCCTCAACAATACACAGTAATCACTTTCACAATACCCCTGACACACAACACAAGTACCCGCACTTTTTGCACATACCACCAGGGCTCTCCTCTGGCTCGACCCTGGGGACCCCCTGTAAAACAAGGTTATACACAGCAAATAGCAGTACAGTACTCTTGCACTGACTGGAACCACAATCAGGGTAAATGCAAAAAGAGTTAGATCTGATTTATTTAGGGGACTTGAACAAGGAAGGGGTGTAATCAGGTTAATTTGCTTAAAGGCTGTATCGATCAAACAGTTATGCATGCACTTCAGGGTCCATAAACAGTCACACACTCTGGGTACCCAGATAGAGAATGGTGGGCTAGCCAGGAACATTACAACTGGTTGGGGCCCTGTGATGGAAGAAAACAATATGCACAACACACACTATTTGTAATCCGGAGCTGGAGGGCTCAGTTCGTCAAAAGAAAACAACAAGACAATCAGTTGACACACTTTTAGATTAGGCTGTTGTTGCAGGGAGCTACCCTGATGATTACTCATGATACCCAAGACTGGACACAGGCTGGACAAAAATCGAGACAGCAGGTGGTTCATCTGGAGTGCCAGGAGAAGCAGGGCCCACACGAATCGCTGAGACGTCGTTCCTGTTCAAGCGTGGAGCAGGGGGCTGATCCCCAGGCAGATCTCGCATCGATGGCTTTCTCTGTGCAGCTGGTAGTCTGGCTGGGTCAGTGTGGCAAGGCCCCGACCAGATGGAGACAAATTCAGATACAATCCGTTTTGGGCTGGATACAGCTTCCAGCAAGCAGAACACAGTTCACACAGTGGGGAACCAAATCACGAACCACTAACAACTCCCAGCACATTTACATGTACGGAAATTCTACTGTACCAGGCAAACCGCTCTCCGGTCACGATCACAGGGTCTCTGCACAAACCGGGGATTTGAAAGCAGCTGGAAATCCTGACAGGCTGATCACATTCAGCAAAATCTTCGGTCTTCTTCAGGTATGAACCTGGTAAAAATCAGTGGCTTACTTCGTTCTCACAAACTCGGATTTAGTCCAAAATGATTCTCTTTTCTCCCTCTCAGGGGCAGCAGGCAGACATGCAGGCCAAAACTCAGGCCTTTCCACAGAGACTGTCTCGAGCTGTTGCTTCTTCAGCTCCCAACTTAGATCTGACTCAACTGCCAGCAAGCCTGAGAATTTCCCCAAGATCCAAAAGTCTCGGGTGGCTGATTCATCTGTCATTCACAACAGGAGCTCCCCCTTTAGGTGCAAAAAGGCACCAAAAGCCTAAAACTACAATTCCTACAGATTCTGACTCCAGACAGCTCTTGTAGTCTGGCTCCATTTTAGGTCCCACCAGTACTGATTGGTCCAATTCGGCAATCCCGGGCCAAAGTGGTGGGGATAAACAAAACAGTGTCCTTGCTGCAAAGGCGAGGTTAGACCAACTACATTATCATTATCACTCTAAATGATTTTCAGCAAATAGTTACATTTTTCACAGAGTTCTCTCAGATTACCGAAGCTGCTGCAATCGGGCCGCTCTTAAAGAGGCAGTACACAGAGGCTATACAGGCACTCTCTGGCAATCACATTTAAACTGCTAAAGCATGGGACACCAGCCCTGGCAGTGAGCATTTAGGCAAGCTCAAGGAAGACTTTTCGGGAACCCCCATTTGTAGGGGGGTTACACCCTTCCCTGCCTGTAGAAAACTTGGTGTCCGCGTCAAGTCTGTACCATCACAATATTGCAAATGCAAACTATACGAGACATTTATACCATTTAGCATGTTATGCACATGACATCTGATGCATCAGTCAATGTAAACTTATATCTTTACTATACATATTCTCTACACTTCACAGTACTATATTCATTCTGACAATACATCATGCATATTTCACACAGGTAATTTACACATTACTATGCAGAATCATGTAATAACTTCTTGTACATTGAACAATGTAAGAGGGGAGCCTTCTCTATCAGCTAACTTGGGGCTAGATGGGGCAGGGGCATCATACCTAGAAGGCAGAACAGTCAACCTGAAATTGGCACTTAGGCTCAGTTTAGGCAGTGAGCTCTGAGAAACATAAACCCCTTTGTGGACCACATTGAGAGGCAAATCCACTGGCCTCCCAGGAGAATCATAGCTGAAGCGTACTACTGGCTTGACAGCTCGGCCAGTCTTTCTGAGGGGGACAACTACAGTCTCTGTACTCTCAGCACTGGTCTGGGGACTCTCATCACTTGTGAGGGGTGCCTCGGCCAGGATGGGAACTTTCAAACTTGGGGCACTGTCGGATTCTTGCTCTGCAGGCTCTGTTTCTACAACACTTAACTCATTTTGCGAAGGCTCAGGCACAATCAAACTTTGAGGAACTGAAGGGGGAGTTGTAAGCACTCTCATGGTGTTCTTCAAATTCTGTTAAGTCACCAGAAAGACTCAGACCATCAGCCCTTCCTTCAGGCAAATCATACAGTTCCACAATACACAGAGACTCAGCATCTTCAGACATGATACTTTGCACTTCACTTTCTGGGAGCATTGTTCCAAGGATGAAGCTGGGGGATAAGGCTGTCCAGAAGGCCCAGCTTCATCCCCACTATTAGTCATAGGGTTACCTCAAAACAGCTGACTCAATTCATAAGAGGGGTAATAGGTATTGTCACATTCACTTTTGTCTGAGTTGGACTGACAGTCACTATCATTCTGAACCTGCTGTGAGGGAAACCTTGAACTTGTAACCACTGGGGTAGGTCGACTCTGTCTCTTTCTTGCAGCAGCATGAGTCACTGGCCCAGGGGAATCAATCTCTGAGGGTTCAGCCTCAATTATGACTTGGCCGATAGGTAGCAAGTGGTTATGGTGCATGGTCTTGACAGCTTTGGAGTTATTCTCTGGGCACACCTTGTACACTGGTAAATCATCCAACTTTCCAACTACTACATGGGGGAGATGGTGCCACTGATCAGCAATTTTGTGCTTGCCAGGCAGTCCCAAATTGCGTAACAACACACGGTCTCCAGATGGAAGCTCTTGAGCCTTTACTTTTTTATCATGTCTCTCTTTGTTGGCTAGATTTCTCTTGGCGGCCATTGTCTGGGCCAGTTGATAGGCATGGTTCAATTGAGCTTTCAGTTTTTGTACATATTGCAGGTAGTTTTCGGCTCAGACCCCATCTGGAGGACCCCAATGCAGACATCAACTGGCAGCCGGGCCTCTCTCCCGAACATGAGGCGGGAGGGGGAGAACCCAGTAGCATCATTTTTCATGGAATTGTATGTGTACCAAGGTGCTAATCTGCTGGCTCCATTTATGCTTGTCTTTTGGGTGGAGGGTGCCCAGCATGTTTAGCAGGGTGTGGTTAAATCATTCTGATTGGGGATCTCCCTGCGGGTGATAGGGGGTGGTTCTTGACTTCCGCACCCCCCATAGAGAGAGCATTTCTTTAATTAGTCGACTCTCAAAGTCTCTGCTCTGGTCAGAGTGGATCCACTGCGGGGCATCATAGAGGATGAAGACATTTTTAACTAGCACCTTGGCCATGGTAGATGCCTTTTGATCCTTGATGGGAAAAGCTTATGCATATTGTGTGAAATAATCCGTAACCACTAACACATTGCCAGTGTTCAGCTGATCAGGTTCTAAACACTAGAAGTCTATGCAGACTAGTTCCATGGGAGTGCTGGTAGTAATACTAACAAGGGGGGCAGCTCTCTGAAGCAAGACATTTCTTTGCAGGTAGCGACTACAAGTCTTTACATGGTGCTCAACATCGGCCCCCATTTTGGGCCAGTAGAGGCGAGATCATACCAGGTCAAGGGTTCTGTCAATACTGAGGTGCCCCATGTGATTGTGGAGGGACCTCAGTACCAAATCTTTAAAGACCGTGGGCAGGATCAATTGTTGCTTGTCTACTTTGCCAGTACGATCTGCTGTCTCTCTTTACAACAACTGATTGAGCAACTTCAATCTGGGGCCTTCTTTAAACAGTAAAGCAGTTTGCAAGTCAGTGGGACGTAACTTAGACACATCTTTCTCCTCATGCAGGGCATCAAGTGCTGGCTGAATCAGAGGATCTTGGGATTGAGCCCACTGAATTCTGTCATTGCAAACTGAGGTAGTGCACTAATATCTAGAGCAGAGAAGTGGCAATAAGCAGCTGATATGCAGGTGCCAGAAGGGCCCAAGCAATCCACCAAACAGTCCACTGTGTCCGCAGACATCTGTTCATCTCTATCAAACTTTTGGCACAATGCTCGAATGTCATGTTCAGAAACTGTTAATCACTCTTGGAAGTGGGCTCTGTGTAATAGGGTGTCAGCTTCAATATAGTTCAGGCCCGGTCTGTATTCGACAGCATAATCATAGGCTGATAATGCAGAAAGCCACTGGTGCTCGGTGGCGTCTAACTTAGTTGAAGTCTGTACATAGGTCAATGGGTTATTGTCAGTCTTCACCAATATCTTTGCCCGATAGAGGTATTCATGAAACTGGTCAACGATGCCCCATTTTAGCGTAGGGAACTCCAACTTATGCACAGGGTAGTTTCGTTCGGACGGGGTCAAGCTTCTACTGGTGAAAGCTACTGGTCTCAGGCAATCCTCATGGTCTTGATACAGCACTGCTCCTAGACCCTGCAGACTAGCATCCGTATGCAGCACATAGGGTTTGGTGGGGTCAGCATAGGCGAGGATGGGGGCGTGGATGAGCTGGTATATGATCTCATGGAAGGCTGCTTCACAGTCAAGTATCCAGTGGGGCCTGAAGAGTTCACCTGGGCAGAAGTATACTTTTTCTGGTTCTTTAACTGACCCTTTTTTGTATTTACGATTGGTAGAAGGGTAACCCTAGGTAAGGTTCAAGAGCAGGCAAATCACCTTGGAATAGTCTTTTATGAACCTGCGGTAGTAGCCACAGAACCCCAGGAAACATTGTAGTTCTTTCGGATTATGGGGCTGGGGCCAAGTAGTCAGTGCTTCAACCTTACTGGGATCAGTCTCCATCCCTTTTGTAGATACTATGTGCCCCACATACTTCACGGAGGTTTGGAAAAACTGGCACTTATCAATGGACAGCTTGAGGCCAAAGTCTTCCAGTTGGTCTAGGACTTTAAACAGTTGGTTCTCATGGTCCTCTAAGGTGCTTCCAAACACAATGACATTGTTCAAGTACACCAGGCATTCCAGCAAATTCATATCTCCCACCGCACGTTCCATCAGTCACTGAAAGGTGGCCAGGGCACCCGAGTTCCCCTATGACATCCTCAGAAACTCGTAGAACCCTAATGGACAGATGAAGGCTGTTTTCTCATGGTCTTCTGGGGCCATTGGGATCTGGTAATATCCACTGTGAAGATCCAACACCGAGAACCATTTGCTCCCATTCAAGCAGTCCAGGGCATCTTGTATATGAGGCATAGTGTATTGGTCTGGGATGGTCCGGCGGTTCAGGGTTCAATAAACACACATCCTCACAGACCCATTCTTCTTATGCACAACCACAATGGAGAGGCGTATGGGCTCCTGGATTCTTGTATCACGCCAGCAGTGAGCATTTCCTGCAGGTGTCTTCTCACATCATCTATGTCTGCTGGGGCTAGGCGTCGGGACCTCTCTTGAAATGGCCATTCATCGTGCAGGCATATGTGATGCTCCACACCTTGGACACACCCCACATCCCATTCCTTCAACAAAAACACTTGGTCTCTCTGGGCAAGTCTCTTGCTAATTCTAGCCTTCCATTCAGCTGGCAACAGGGAGTCACCAAAGTCAAACAAGTCTGGGTTCACTCTCTCCTTCTCACCAGGGTGCTTGTTGCTGGGAAATACTGCAGTGTCTGCACAGTGTACTCTAGCTGGAGTGTAGCCTCTGGTCACCCGGACCTCCCAATCTGACACATTGTGAATCTGGACCATCACTCGTCATGCATAGGCATGGGCACGAGCAGGCAAGATGCTGGGCTTGACTAATAATCCTTCTGGCAATTTTACATTGCCTGGTGCATCCAACATCAATATTTTGTTCTTGACATCTTTCCGGAGGCGGGCCTCCCCTTGAATGATACACTGGGCATTAGGGGCCCGTACCATTGAATCGAGATCCTTCTTCCACACAATCCCCACTGGTTCATCCTGGTCTACTTCCTCGGGTTTCTGTTGCAAATCATAGGCCCTCTTGATCAGAGCCAGAATTCTCAGGGCCCTCCCAGTCCATTGCCCTTGTTTCTCATGACAGAGTTGTGCCAGTCTCCCAAACATATGGGCGTTTGTTCCAATTAACAGGGGAACCCCATCATACAGTCTGGTGGGGGGGACACACTAGGGCCAGTGTCTCTACTTGCTCCTTTACACCAGTGACAGTTGCAGGAAAAGACAACCAGAGGCAGGCATATCCTCCATATGGATAAGACTTGTCACTCAGCCCCCACACATGTAGGCCTTCCAGGGATTGTAAGGGCACATCTGATAAGTGTTCGTCATCCAGTCCTGAAACACAATGGTCACTTGCTGCCCACTGTCAAGCACAGCCCCGAGTAGGAATACCATTCACAGTCACATTAGTCTCCATTGAATGGCCCACTATCTTGGACCAGTCTGGAGGGACAACAGCAGTGGCCTGGGCAGACGATTTAGCCACAGAGGGGTTTGAGTTAGGATGGCCGAAGTTTTTACTGTGGTCATTTCGTGCACCCCTTGACCACTGACTCATTTTCCGAAGCTCTCCTTAAAGCTGGTTCACCACTTTCTCTAAGTCCTTCTGAGACTGGCATTCCCTCTTCATATGGCCATCCTTGCCAAAATTGTGACAAATGACACGTTTTCGGGGCATCCTTGGGGAAAACATAGCAGGGGATGCTGGAGCATTGACGGGAGATTGTGATCTGACTTCCCTGGGTAGTGTACCATGTCTCAAAAGTTCCTTTAGGGTGGCAGTCAATTCCTTGAGCTCATCCAAGAAGCCACCCCCAGCAGAGGATGCTTGAGGGTGCACCCCCACCCCCATAACAGTCATGTTCTGACAGGGACCAGGGTCTCTGTCAGCAGGGGATACCTTAGCGAATGTACCCGGTTGTGCTTTTCTGACTTCCTTCAGCAACTCCTCCCCCCACCGTTTAGGCCACGGCGGTACATTCTTAGTGGTCTCCATTTTGGAAGGGCCTTCCAGTGTCATGATCACTTGGGCTGCACTCACCCCATAATTACAATTTTCCTCTTCACCTTCTACCTCCTGGAGTTCTTTTATGAAGTCACAGTAGTCAGGTGGGTTACCTCCCCTATCCTGGAGCCTTAACTGGATGATCTGCAGTTTAGAATGCTTGGCATGTTGCAGTATGTGCCCCAATCTCACACGGTTCAAATCACTAGCGGCTACCCCACCTTTCCAGTAAGTTTTCTGCAGAGCTCTTTCTAGGCGAATAACATACGCAGACAAACTTTCCCCCATCCATTGCCTGGTACCTTGGAATTTCCACATCAAAGTCTCCCCTGACTCTGTGCTCCCAAAATTACCTTCAAGTACAGATAGGTACTTCTGAGCAGATGCATCAGGGTTCGTGGACCTCAAAAATGTAATAGCTTCAAGGGTGGGGCCCTCAAACTTTCTATGATTCTTTTCCACTTCTCACCCTCTGCACACTGCCACTCGGGTACCAAGGGGGCAACATAGTCGATCCAGGTCTCCCAGTCATCTTCAGCCCTGGGGGTTGGGGAGGGTGCCCGAGAAGATTCTCAGCCTTCGGTAGGAGTCATGACTAATGGCAGGTATAGATATAGGGGGCAGCATTGGCATGGGCACAGAAGGTGGGGTAGTAACAGGTGCTGGTGTGGAAGGGGGTGTTAGGGAAGGAACACCCCCAGGTGGCAGGAATAGTTTCTTACAGTCCTCTACAGATTTCCCTTCCTCCAGCAACAACTTAGCAAATTTCTCCTCAAAAGTCTCAGATAATGGTGACAGCTCATCCTCCCTGGGGTCTTTACTGTCTTTTGTTATCACTCTCCAGACAGATGGAAACCCTTCTGGGGCAATAGTCTGTGGCACTTTAGAGCTGTCCTCAAGGTCACTACACTCTACCAAGGCTATGAAAGTTTGGGCAATCAGATCAGCCTGTCCACCCACCACCACAGAGTTTTTTAAACATTCAACTTTGGAGAGTACTCCCTCAACAGTGTCTTTACTGGTACCCAGGGGAATATCCAGTATAAGCAGAGCATTTTGTGGGTTGATCTCCTGCCCAATACACCACCCCACCAACTGGTGTACAGACATTTCTACTGGGATAGCCATTAATCTTTAACAATAATTTGTAATTTTTGGCCACTAGAAGGCACAAAATCCCAGCGGTAAGCCTCCAAAATGTAACCCCTAGGTGGCGCTATCCCAAGGGCTTGGCTAGCAGCAGGTTAAGGGGCCTGAGTTCTGAAATCGGTGCCTCCACCCGGAGGTCAGGGTTAGTAGTGGTCAAGCTAACCTGAGTACAGCCCTCCGGGACACTGTAACCCTCCCCTTTCCTTACTAGTGGCCACAACAATACACAATAATCACTTTCACAATACCAATGATACAGCACACAAGTACCCACACTGTTTGCACTTACCATCAGGGCTCTCCTCTGGCTGGACCCTGGGGACCCCCTGTAAATCAAGGTTATACACAGCAAATAACAGCAATACAGTACTCTTGCACTAACTGGAGCCACAGTCACGGTAAATGCAAAAAGAGTTAGATCTGATTTATTTAAGGGATTTAAACATGGGAGGGGTGTAATCAGGTTAATTTGCTTAAAGGCTATATCAATCAAACAGTTATGCATGCACTTCAGGGTCCATAAACAGTCACACACTCTAGGTACCCAGATGGAGAATGGTGGGCTAGCCAGGAACATTGCAGCTGGTTGGGGCCCTGTGATGGAAGAAAACAACATGCACAACACACACTATTTGTAATCCGGAGCCGGAGGGCTCAGTTCGTGAAAAGAAAACAAGACAATCAGATTACACACTTTTAGATTAGGCTGTTGTTGCAGGGAGCTACCCTGATGATTACTCATGATACCCAAGACTGGACGCAGGCTGGGCAAAAATCGAGACAGCAGGTGGTTCATCTGGAGTGCCAGGAGAAGCAGGGCTCACACAAATCGCCGAGGCATCGTTCCTGTTCGAGTGAGGAGCAAGGGGCCGATCCCAAGGCAGGTCTCTCGTCAATGCCTTTCTCTGTGCAGCAGGTAGTCTGTCTGGGCCAGTGCGGCAAGGCCTCAGCCAAATGGAGGCAAATTCAGATACGGTCCGTTTTGGGCTGAATACAGCTTCCAGCAAGCAGAACACAGTTCACACAGTGGGGAACCAAATCACGACCAACTAACAACTCCCAGCACATTTACATGTACGGAAATTCTACTGTACCAGGTAAAGTGCTCTCCAGTCACGATCGCAGTCTCTGCACAAACTGGATATTCAAAAGCAACTGGAAATCCTGACAAGCCAATCACATTCAACAAAATCTTCGGTCTTCTTCGGGTATGAGCCTGGTAAAAATCAGTGGCTTACTTTGTTCTCACACACTCAGATTTAGTCCAAAATGATTCTCTTTTCTCCCTCTCAGGGGCAGCAGGCAAACATGCAGGCCAAAACTCAGACCTTTCCACAAAGACTATCTCAAGCTATTGCTTCTTCATCTCCCAACTTAGATCTGACTCAACTGCCAGCAAGCCTGGGAATTTCCCCAAGATCCAAAAGGTTCAGTTGGCTGATTCATCTGTCAGTCACAACAGGAGCTCCCCCTTCAGGTGCAAAAAGGTGCCAAAAGCCCAAAACTACAATTCTTACAGATTCTGACTACAGGCAGCTCCTATAGTCCAGCTCCATTTTAGGTTCCACCAGTACTGATTGATCCAATTCGGCAATCCCGGACCAAAGTGGTGGGGATAAACAAAACAGTCCTAGCTGCAAAGAAGGCAGGTTAGACCAACTACATTATCATTATCACTCTAAATGATTTTTAGCAAATAGTTACATCTTTCAACAGAGCTCTCTCTCAGATTACTAATGACTGCAATCCAGGCAGCTCTTAAAGAGACAGTACACAGAGGCTATACAGGCACTCTCTGGCAATCACATTTAAACTGCTAAAATGCAGGACACCAGCCTGGCAGTGAGCATTTAGGCAAGCTCAAGGAAGACTTTTCGGGAACCCCCATTTGTAGGGGGGTTACACCAAGATATCAGAAAAGTATACAACATGGGGTACCGCAGGGTTCAGTATTGGGACCGTCCCTCTTTAATGTCTTCATTAGTGACATTGCAGAGGGACTGGAAGGAAAACTATGCCTCTTTGCAGATGACACAAAGGGTTGCAACAAAGCTGATACACGGGGGGAAGGGGCGGAAAGGATGAGAGGGGACTTGGCAAGGTTGGAGGAGTGGTCAAAAATATGGAAGCTTAGATTCAATGCAAAGAAGTGCAAAGTAATGCACCTGGGAAACAAAAACCCAGGGGAAGAGTACTCAATGGGGGTGGGGGAGGTACTAACAATAACAACAATGGAAAGGGACCTGGAGGTAGTCATATCAGATGACCTAAAGGTAGGCAAGCTATGTGAGAAGGCAGTAAGGAGGGCTGGGGGGATACTGGGATGCATAGGGAGAGGCATCACCAGTAGAAAACAGGAGGTTGTTATCCCTCTGTACAGACAGTTGGTGAGACCCCATCTGGAGTACTGCATGCAGTTGTGGAGACCCCATCTCCGCAAGGACATAAACAGGATGGAGGCAGTTCAGAGGAGGGCAATAAAATCATGCAGGGTCTGCACCAGAAGCCATACGAAGAGAGACTAAGGGAGCTTAACATGTATACCCTTGAGGAAAGGAGGGAGAGGGGGGACATGATAGAAACGTTCAAGTACCTCAAAGGAATCAGCAAAGTCCAAGAGGGTAGGATATTTCAGAAAAAGATGTGCAAGCACAAGGGGGCGCAATTTGAAGATAGAGGGGGGACGGCTCAGGGGAAACATGAGAAAGCATTTTTTCACAGAGAGGGTGGTGGACGCATGGAATGGCCTTCCTGAGGAGGTCATGGGGTCAAAAACAGTGGGGGAATTCAAGAATGCATGGGACAGATATAAGGCAATTCTGATGGGGGGTAGGAGGAAGTAGGCTGTTGATTAACTAGGATCTGCAGCTTATCATATAGTTAGAGAAATGGGCAGACTGGGTGAGCCAAGCGGTCCTTATCTGCCGTCAAAGTCCATGTTTCTGTGTTCTAGCAGCATGATGCAGATTGTAACTTCAGCTTACCATGTGCTGCAGCTTCAGGCCAGTCCCGGGGATACAACTGCTGGAAATTCGGCTTCTTTAGGGGAAGGAATCAGTTAGTTCATTCAGTAATCCCACCACACGTGAAATAAATTACAAAGAAAGAAATTTAATTCTGTTTCTCCTTTTTTTTTTAAATAAATAAATACATAAAGTGAGTGCACAGCTCCATGGAGCCGGGAGACAGAACAGATATGGGGCATAAGATAGGAGTTACTAAACAGTACTAGGCTGATACAAATGCTTTCACAACAGACCTAAAGGATTAGAGCAGGCGCAGACTCCACACAGACTCTTAGAGCTGAAACAAAGCTCAGGACCTTAGAGGGTACAAAAAAACCCATGTCTGAAACCTGTACCTGGGGAGTGCCTTACTCCCCACCCTGAAGTAACTGATACCGGGGATTTGCAGCCTTAAACCCATACTGCGGCCGCCCTGAAATCCTTGCCTGTAATCCAACCCATCCATGACCCTCTTTCCCATGAAACAGGATGCCAGCTTAAACTACAGCATGTGTGACATAGCTACATTCCTTCAGTTACATTCTCCCTGCATTCCTTAATGGGTCTAACACGGGTCCTGCCCCAGACATGGGCACGGCAGGCCCAATAAAGTGAATCTCAGAATGCACCCACCCGACTTGCCTGCGACAGTGTGCCACATGGGGAAACTGACCTCCTAGAGCTGCCACCTCCAAGAGGCCCTGCTGTGGCCCTGTCACCACCACGACAGCCCCACTGCCATACCTTTCCATTTCTTGGAGTGCTAGACCTCCCAAACTCCAGCCATGATGGGCTTACCTCCAGCTGCTGTCCTTCCCACTGCTGAGCTTCCAGGATCCTCAGTCCCCAACAGTTGCTACACTCCTGACACCTGCCCCATCGGAAAACAAAAAGAAAACCCACGTGGCCATCGATGCTAGACTAACCGGGTACCTTCCGGGACAGAGGTTTGAGACCGCAGCCTGATTTGCCCTAGATACAACCTGCCGGCTCCCCCTTTGCAGGGAACCCTCCCCTTTTAAACCCGGGCAGAACACAGGATGCCCAAATGGGAATCTAGCCAAACCGGGTAGAATATGGCATAGTAAACCAGCACTGAGAGGGGTGGCTTACACTCTCCTGTCCTAAAAACCTTGCAGTGCCCCAGAAGGGTAAACCTGAAACTGGTGCCAACTCCTTTTTTGAGTGGTGCTACCCTCCTTGCATTTCTATTGAGGGTCATGTTTGTCAGCATCCTGCACTGCAAATCTGGGACAAAGCTTTAAAATATTAGGGACACATCTTAAAACATGGTAATATTAGCTCAAAGTTCTGCTGTAATGTTTGGCTTAGTGTAAAAGGCATTTTCTGAAGGAGAACTTGACTGTGATGCTAAAATCGGGCATTATTTTATGCTTTGAATCTCTATTCTTTTGTAACAGAAATCCCAAATTTAAGAGGAGTGGTGGAAAATTGTGAGGTAAAATCAGGAATGTTCCCGAAAATCAGGGACAGTTGAGAGGTGTGTTGAGGGTGCATGCTACTCCTTCCTCAACCTGTGTCTGCCACAGGCTGGAGCATACAGAAGGCCTTACTTGTACCAGTGCAGACCTACATGCAATAAGTCCTAAACTACAGGAGACGCAGGGCATATATAAACTATGTGTAACAGCCCTTTGACTCACCTTGAATGCTCCAGGGCTCTCGGGTGCACAAGGTACACAGCTCCGAAGGGCCCAGCCTGGGTTCTGTAACTGGACAATAGGGTTGTGCGGTGCCTCCACCTGGGGCGGTGGCAGAGAATACCTGTAGGCAATTTGCAGGTTGCCACCCCCCAGGAAATAACAATATCTGCCCCCCAGTACAGTTTTCCCTACACAATAACAATCCCCCCCAACACACAATAACTAGGAACCACAAGTCACTGGTACAGGAATTAACATGCAAACAACAGTGAGATTTATTTGGGCGAAGGGGAGAAAGGGAAATAGTAAATAATACAACCACTTTAACCACTTTGAACCCCCCCATGCAATAACCTTGCTTCCCCCCTTTAGGGTGCACCCTAGAATGTCTTTCGATGGAGTGGATACCTCACCGAATGGTGATGCAGGCCTGGGGTCTTTCATCGGGGCCCAGATAACTTTAAATGGGTTCCACATTAACCAAACGGCCTGGGCACAGCTTTTACTTGGAACAGTCCAGCCCAGCCCAGGCCTTACCCCCTGTAAACTAACTAGCTAACTAGGTGATAAAGACCCACCTCAAAGCCACAGCCCTGGGTACTCACAGTTTAGAGGTACATGGGGGTGGGGGGGTTCGGATGGTTGAGATGCAGTCTAACTGGCATTTGCATGATACCGTGGAGATATACGGATAATGTAGCACCAAGGCTGCAGACTTGAGAAAAATGAATAAGCTGGTCTTCACCTGCCTAGCCTTTCCAGCTTTGCCCAGAGGTCTTTGTAGACAGTTATCACCAGGCAGGTCTCTCGTCATCTTCAGCCACTGGTCCTCCTCCTATTCTTCAGTCTAGGGATTAATGGACATAGTCCCCCAAGACCCCTCTGTTGCACACCCTGGAAAGGCAGTTATAGCTAGGCTATTATGAAGTCTCTAGACCCAGCACTCTTACTCTTAACTTCTCTGTTCACCAAGGTGCTGGCCCTTTCACAGGCCCCGTTCACAGCACACTCAGGTACTCCCCTTGCTGGAATTTTACTCATTACAATTACCTCACTGGGGAGAAAGCACAGTAATTCAGTCTCTTTTGCAGGGGTTTGAAGTCCTGGGAACACCAGGCATCACACACACAATTTTGGCAGCTACTACACAGCTTTCTGCTACCTCTCTCCCTCTTGGCTTGAGCACTCCACTCCTAGCTGGCTGCAACTCACGCCAAAACAGTTCTCTTGTTTCTGCTGCAAAAACTCCACACTTAACAACTGACTGTGCCTTCCAGTGGCTGGATGGCTAGACCATGGGGGCCTGAGTGCAACTCCGGGATGGGAAGCCCACACATCCCCTTTCCACTTTCACTCTGGCTGCTCTCACCTTCTGGTGGGTAAACAGTCCCATTTATCCCCTCTGGCAGCTCTCCTCCTGATTGGCTGCCACATCCCTGCGTAAATCTGTGCTCTCTTGCCTTTACCCAGCAGCCCCCTGGCTTTTGTAGTCCTAGGGGGGCTGCCATTATTGTTTACATTGTGCCCCTGACAGTCCAGTTCTTACATTTTACACATATACCCTCAGCCTTGATGATTCCCTAGTCAGTACTGCATACTCCTTTAAATACCTGGGAGTCACCCTTGACCCCCAGTTAGACCTGTCCCTACACATCCAAAATGTCTGCAGGACCACAGATATCAAACTTGGACTTGCATACCGGGCCCGTGGGTCCCTTACTGCTGCTGCACAGCTTGCCCTTGCTAAAGGCTTATTCCTCCCCTGCCTCAGCTATGGACTGATAACATACTAACATACTAGATGTCAGCGGAGTAGGCCTATTGGTCTATCAAGTCTGCTTGTGCTTCAGCACCCTGATTGGGTACTGTAGCCCTCTATCTGTCTCCTTCCACTGTTACTCCATCCCTCAGTCATGCCCCCCCTGGGCAAACCAGCCTCTGCTTCACACCTTGCCTATACCTGTCTCACCCTCTCTTGAATCCCTCCACCGTAGCTGCCTGTACCAGCTCCCCGAGCAGTGCATTCCATGGTTCCACCACTCTCTCTGTGAAGTACCTCCTCCTCCTTTCCCCCTAATCCTACCACCCTCAATCTTCCAACTGTGTTCTCTGGTGATTCCACCCTCCTTCAGTCGAAAGGTCCTATCTCGGCCTACCTTATTTACTCCCATGAGGTACTTGAAGACCTCAATCATGTCCCTCCGGTCCCTCCTCTCCTCCAGTGAGAACAGGTTGAGCTCCCCTAGTCATTCCTCATATGTCATATTCCCCAGGCCCCGGATCATTCTGGTTGCTCTCCTCTGAACCCTCTCCAGGAGTTGGATGTCCCTCCTTAGGTGCGGCCTCCAAAACTGCACACAGTACTCAAGATGTGGTCTAACCAGGCTGTTGTACAGTGGCAAAATCACCTCCCTGTTCCTTGAGGTAATCCCCCTAGCAATGCAGCTCAGCATCCTATTTGCCCTGACCGCAGCCCTCCTGCACTGCTCTGAATTATTCATTTTAACATCCACCAAGACTCTGAGGTCTCTTTCCCCTATCGTGGCCTGCAATTCATCCTCCCCAGGGTGTACACATAGTTGGGGTTTTCCCACCCTAGGTGTAGCACCTTGCACTTGGAGGAGATAAATTTCAATTTCCAGGTGCAGGACCACCTATCCAGAGTATCCAGGTCCTCTTGCAGGGTCAATCTGCCCTCCTCCCCCCACCACCACCGCCCCCAGCTTAGAGTTGTCTGCAAAGAGACTCATTTCACACCCAATACCTTCCCTGATATTGGAGATGTAGGCGTTAAACAGGAGTGGCCCCAGGACTGATCCCTGTGGGACCCCACTTATGACCTCCCTAGGAGACAAGACCTCCCCTCCGACCACTACCGTCTGAGTGTGACCTGAAAGCCAGTTTCCAATCCACCTAACCGTCAATGGGCATACCCCAACCCCCCAGCTTCTCCCTTAGGCCAATGTGAGGGACAGAATCAAATGCCTTGCTGAAGTCCAGGAACAGTACATCCACTGGTCTCCCCCTGTCGAGTGCTAATGTCACCCACTCATAGAACTCTACAAGGTTTGTTTGACACGATCTACCTGGCACAAACCCATACTGCCAGTCATCCAGGTAACCCATCTCCTCTAAGAAATCTCCCAGCTTTTCCTTAAGTATGCTGTCCATTACTTTCCCCACCACTGACGTCAAACTGATGGGTCTATAGTTTCCTGGCTCTTCTCTCAATCCCCCTTTATGGATGGGCACAACATGCGCCTGTTTCCAATCCCTTGGCACCCGCCCTGTCTGGAAAGACAAGTTAAAGAGATCCACCAATGGCGCAGCCAAACCACCAGCCAACTCTCTCAGTACTCTGGGATGAATAGAATCAGGCCCCAGAGATTTATCCTTTTATAGGGACTGGAGAGCTTCCTACACCTGACTGATAGGAATATCAGCATCTGCCCCCCCCCCACCATTCAGCAGAACCAGCCTGATATCCCACCCCTGGCCTACCTCCCCCAGCAGCTTGTTCTTCAGCAGGTACCCCAATAGTCAGGTCTGCTGTGCCTTCTGTGTCCTTCAACCCCTTTTCTGGAAGCTCCCCAGCCTCCTCCCTAGTGAACACTGAGGCAAAGTACTCATTCAGTACCTCCACCTGCTCTCCGGTCCCTTCCACCAAACCCCCAGCTGTCCTCAACCTACTGAGCTGGCCCTTGACCATCCTCCACTCACCAATATACCTATGGAACCCCTTTTCCCCACCCCATATCCCCTGCGCCAGCCTCTGCTCTTTCCAGGCCTTTGCCCCCCTCACTACTCTGGTGACTTTCCTGGTTGTAAGGCGATAGTTCACTCTATCCCTCTCTCCTCTCATTTTTTTCTACTTACTGTAGGCAGCCTTCTTCTTCCTTACCACCTCCTGGACCTTCTTGGTCCACCAGCATGATTTATGAGACCTACCGCCCTTGCGCTTCACTCTTGCACAGGTCCTAGTGGCCTTCTGTCCCCTCGCTTTATGATCTCCCACCTACCTTCCATGTCCAAACCTGGTTTTATCTCCCACAAATGCCCCTTGAGAATTTCCCCCATGTTCTGAAAGTCCGCCCCCTAAAATCAACTATTATTGTCCTTGAATGTCCCCCCCCCAGTTTAAGCCAAAACCAGACTTTGTTGTGGTCACTCCCAGCCAGGGGTTCTTCCACAACCAGATCTCATACAAGAGTCCCATCTGCTAAAACCACATCCAGGATATGACCCTCCCTCATTGGATACATCACCTGCTAATTGAGGAATGCGTCCAGGAAGCCATCCAGCAGCTTCTGCTCCCTGGTTACAGTGGACATCATAGTACCAAAATCAGTAGCTGGCATATTAAGGTCCCCCATCAACACCACTCCTTTCCCTTCCAGTCCACTCTGCCCCTTAATGTTAGCTAACAGGCAATCCTCCAGGTCCTCCGCTAGTCCTGGGGACATATATACCACCCCCAACTTGATCTTCCTTCCCACGGGGATTGCAAGGTGACCCATGGGGCCTCCAAGCTGCCCTCTGCTTCCTTCACTCTCATAATCTCGATTTTATTCCTAATGAATATTGCTACTCCTCCCCCTCTGCCCACCTTTCTGTCCTTCCTTAGCATGAGGTACCCATTCAGATTAAGGTACCAGTCATGGCCAGGGGTAGCCCAAGTTTCAGCTGCATCAACCCCACCTTCAAACAGCGTGGCCTGGAACTCAGGCATTTTATTCCCCAGACTCCTGGCATTTATTAAAGCCATCCTCCAACCCTTTTCTCTACCCCTCTTTACCATATCCTCCCCAGATCTTTCATACATCCATCCACACTTCTCCCCTAGGGTACCATCTATCCTCCCTCTCTCTTTGGGGTTGCAGGCCAGTCCTACCGGTGGCATAAATGACCAGATCAGCCCAGCAGTGCCCCCCTCCCTCCTTCACAAGTTTAAACCCCATCTAGCCTGAATGAAATCCATCATCCCCCGTTTGAGAACTTCCTTCCCTACCGGATTTAGGTGAAGCCTATCCTGGGCATACAGTACCTTGTCTTCCCAAACTCCCCCCAGTCTCCCAACACGCCATTCCCCTGTGCTTCACCCCACTGCCCGAGCTAGCCATTAATCTCCCTAATCTTTTGTTTGTTCTCCACAGTGGCCCTTGACACTGGCAGTATTTCCGAGAAGGAGACTGTACATCCATTGTCATGACAGACCCAGGCCAGTTCTCGGAACCTTGACTGGATTTCCAGCACACTATTCCCCTCAATATCATTTGTTCCCAGATGCATCAGGTAGTCCGTTGATTCTCCACAGTCCCTCGCCAGCTCATTCACCATGAACTTCGCCCTATGCACAGTTAGACCAGAAATACCCACTATCTTAACTGGACTGGATTTTCCCTCACCCTGCCCCGCCCAATGAGTACCCCTGATCATGGAGTCCCCCAGCAGGAGAACCTTAGTGTCCCCCTTGATCTTTTGTGCACTTCCTTTTTGGACTCCCCCGCCAGCCCCTGTCACCTCTCCCCTACTTGAGACCACTTCCCTTTGGCTTCTGTCTGAACCCTCTACAAGAGGACCCCTAGCCGCCCTACCCTTCTTGTCGCACCTTTTATAATTGAGTTCCCCAGCTTCCCCAGTTTAGCCTCCACCCCACTCCCTATCCCAGTCAAGTCTTTTTCTTTAACCTTCGACCTCCTTCCAGCTCCCACCTCTCCAGTTCCCCCCAACACAGCATTCCCATCGCCATCACCCCCTCCTACCTCCTCCCCTTTCCTCTTGCCCCCTTATATGCCTACCTGCAGGTCTCCCTTACCTTTGGGCCTTTCTTTGGTATTATGATCCTCCCCCCTAGAAGGACACCCCTCCCTTGTCTCAATCTCTCCTTTTTTCTCACCAAGTTGACTCGAAGCTTCCACACCTTCCCTCTGCTGGTTCCCCCCCTCCCCTTCTTTGAGCCTTGCAACATGGGATGTGGTCTACAATAATATCTGCAGCTTTGCCCTTGCTGTCCCTCAACTCACCCATCATTGTGACTGCCGACTCTACCTGCTAAAGGGGAGGTGTGGGAGACCTGTGCCTGGTGGGTCCCCCCCCCCTCGCGCTCTGTGACCAGACCCTGCCCAAGTTGAGGTGCCGGCTTGCTTGCTAAGCTCTGGCGGGCTTCCTCAGCACACTGCTGAAAGCAACGAAAGCTGCCCCTGCCATTGCAGGAGACCGATCCACAGAGTGACCTTATTAACTGTATTGATGTCGCAGGTATTCCGACCTGCGGCTCAGGAAGCCAGCTTTTTCTCAAAAATCCCCTGCCGATGGAACGAAAGCCCTGCTACGGACTTCTTTGGGACCAGATTTGAATTTGAACTTTGGCACCTTGCTTACCTCCCCCCATTGGTCCCTGCTGCCGTGACGCGCCAGCTCTCCGCTGTTAAGGGAGAGTGGGACTTGTGGCCCGAACATTAACTGCTGACTCTGCCTGCTAGAGGGGAGGTGTCGGAGACCTGTGTCTGGTGGGTCCCCCTCCCTCACACTCTGTTACCAGACCCTGCCTGAGTTGAGGTGCCGGTGCTAGCTAAGCTCCGGCGGGCTTCCTCGGCACACTGCTGAAAGCAACGAAAGCTGCCCCTGCCATTGCAGGAGACCAATCCACAGAGTGACTTTTTCGGTCCTCCCACCCACCCCGTTCCCTCCTCCCATTAATGCTCACACGCCTCCTCCTGGGACCTATTCACCCTATCAGGTTGTTGGGGGAGGTTCTGTTAATGTAAGTGGCATATTGTACTAGAAAAAAAAAAAAACGTAACAAGAACTTTTCACTCTGACATTGCTCTGTGCAGCTTTGAACTATATTACCTGTTTGGGGCGCCCCTAATGCACTAGCCAATCCCCCTGTGGGTGCGGACAATCTGCTGTGGGCTACCATCCCTCTCCTCTTTTGACGTATATTGCCTAAATGTACTTTGCTAATCATTGACATAAGTGTTGTGTCCTTTCTCCCCTATTCGCCAAATATTGTTAACTGTGTTTTGGTTGCTGCCTTTTGTTGCAGTCCCTAGCTCTCCCCAGGTGACATGCTGTATTCTGCCGATTGGGTTTTGCCCATGTCCTCTCACGTCCCCAAGGGTATTCCTCTTATACCGTCCTATGCATGCTGCATTCTCCTGCCTACTTTCCCAGCTGGTGTGTTGTGTGACTGATTGATTACTAAACATTAACAATAGTACTCCCTGGGTTCCGGCACCTCAATCTATAGCAGTCTCCACCACTCTTATGAGTCTGCTCTGGTACCTATTCCTGAGTGGTTGACTGTCCACCCAAGTCTAACAGCCCTCACCTAGGAGCTGCTTTTCCCCCTATCCTACTCACTAAATGGTCACGCTGACCGGCCCCCTCAAGGCCTTTCCTTGCGTAGCTCCGCCGGCATCCTGACGAGGTGTTCCAGGGAACTGCAAGGTACTACTCCAAGAATGGAGTCTCCTATGGCACCAAGGGGCAGCGTCCTGCCCCCCCCACCTAGCTCTGCCATCCTTGCTGGTCTCTTTCTGGGGCTAGTTCTCCTCCAAGTGGTCACTGCCCCCTCTCAGACAATGAGGGACAATTGGAAAAAGTCCCCCTCTTACGAGGTGCTTGACTTCACCTTCTCTAATCTCCTGGCACATACTAGGATACCCTGCTGTCTCACATGCTGTCTGGACCTCAGACCCCTACTGTACCCCACCCGGGTAAGGAGACGCCTAGCCCGCAAGCCTATGACCAGTAGTACCACCTCTAGGTGGCACCTCCTTTGGCTCTTCCTGGTGATACTAGCCCTGGCCGGTGACATCGAACCTAATTCTGGCCCTACCTACCAGGCCTCCTCAATCCCTCCAGAATGGAGGTTAGGCAAGGGGCTAAAAGTTGCTCATCTTAATATACGCAGTCTGCCGCCCAATCTGGACAAGCTTGTCACATGGGTCGCACTCTATAAGCCTGATATTCTTGGCATTACTGCGACCTGGTTAAAGCCCTCGATCTCTGACTCAGTCTGTGCACTCCCCGGCTATGAGTTCATATGACTGGATAGGTCCCGAAATAAGCGGGGAGGTGGCATCCTGATATACTTCAGGAGCCATCTTAAAGTATCTCTAGTGACACACCAGCCATCCCCCCATCCCCTTGTGAGCTGCTTCATGTTATGCTCCTACTTGGGAACACCAAGAAACTACATGTGGTATGTACCTATAATCCCCCAAAGGGTGGGCTTCCCAGTCTTACCCACCTCTTGGACACCGTAGGTCCCAGCATTGGTGATAACGAACTCTTAATCTTGGGAGATGTGAACCTAAACTGGGCTGGTGGCAACGCAAAGCAGTTTGAGCCTTTACTTGCTAACCTAACCCTGACACCACTTGTACAGGAGCCAACCAGATGGTTGGCCAATGGATCCTCCAGCTCCCTACTGGACTGGATCCTGTCTAATCTGTGACACACCAGCTATCCCCCCATCCCCTTGTGAGCTGCTTCATTCTTTCTTAGGGCTGTGTCAGACAAGGAGATGCTGAGTCTCCTCTCTGGCCTCTCCCAGCACTCCAGTGCTGGCCCTGACACATGTAGTTTCTTGGTGTTCCCAAGTAGGAGCATAACATGAAGCAGCTCACAAGAGGACGGGGGGATGGCTGGTGTGTCACTAGAGATACTTTAAGGGTCATGCCTGAAAATAGGCAGGATTTGTCTAGTGCCCTTACCCGGTCAACAAAAGCTAAATAAATAAAATAAATAATCGTCCAGAAAGGATCTCCTCTGCCGGAACCCTATCTGACTCCATCTCAGATCATTCCCCGGTTTTCTGTGTGTGGAAAATCCCCTCCCCAAAAATTCCCCATAAAATCATCCACATCAGAAACTTCTCCAGGTTTGATCTGGATGCATTCCAGGAGGATCTAAGGCTCACTGACTGGTCAGGGGTGTATGGTGCCCCAGATCCCTCTACAACTGCTACCCAGTTTCTCACCACCTTTGGTGCCCTGCAAGACAAGCATGCCCCAACTATTAGGCGGAGGGTAAGGGTATCCGCCACAAAATGGTTGCATGGGAGTCTCCTAGCCCTTATGCAGGCTAGGGATAAGTGCTGGGCCCACTTCAAATGCTCCCTTGATCAGACCATTTTTCAACAATATAGAAAACTTAGAAATGAGTGTAAAAAAGCTATCAGGGTAGCAAAAAGTGACTTCTGCAAGTCTGCCCTACTTAGCTCTGCCAATGATCCAAGAAGGTTCTGGAGAAACATAAAAGCTCTTGTCAGTGGCTCCTCTAACTCAGGGGTATCCGACATGATTATTGGAGGGGTCTCCTGCAACAATCCTCATACGATTGCAAATGCCCTAAATTCCCACTTCTCTGACCTATCAACACTCTCCTCTTTCTTTCCTCCTGATGAGAGTACTACTGGTCCCTCTCCCCCTGCATGGCAGGAGTTTCATCCCTCCCAACCATCATTCTTTCTTAGGGCTGTGTCAGACAAGGAGATGCTGAGTCTCCTCTCTGGCCTCACCCAGCACTCCAGTGCTGGCCCTGATAACCTGGAGCCTAAGCTTCTGAAATTAGGAGCCCATCACATCGCCTCCCCAGAAGCCCACATCCTCAACCTGTCCCTTGCAACGGGGGTTATTCCCGACATCTGGAAGGTGGCCAGGATTGTCCCTGTACTGAAGCAGGGTAATCCCAAAGTTCCGGACAACTATCGGCCGATCGCCATCCTATCGGCTATCAGCAAGCTCCTTGAAAAAGCTGTGGCTGAGCAACTTTCGGAGTATATTCAGGACCACGAGTTGTTGTCCCCAGCCCAGCATGGTTTTCATAAGGGGTACAGCATGACCACAGCCCTGGTCTCTGTCTCATCCAGCATCAGAGCAGCCATGGACCAGGGGAAACTCTCTGGAGTGATATTCATTGACTTGTCCAAGGCCTTTGACCTTGTAGACCATGCATTGCTCTGTACTCAGATGCGGTCCCTTGGCCTATCCCCCTCTGCTATGAATTGGCTAACTGGCTACCTGCATGGCAGAGTACAGCTGACCAAATTCAACAAAGCCCTCTCAGATCCCTCACCGGTGACCTCTGGCGTTCCCCAGGGCTCGGTCTTGGGACCCCTTCTCTTCTCCCTTTTTGTTAACCAACTCCCAGTCACAGTAACAAACTGTAGTGTCACTCTTTATGCAGATGATCTGGTTATCCTGGCCCACTCTCGGGACATTGCGACTCTCAACCATCCTCTGTCTGTGGACTTTAACAACATCCAGGCCTGGGTAACCAAACACAGGTTGGTCCTCAACCTGAAAAATACGCAGGCTATGTTATTTGGATCAGCATCCAAGATAAAAGCCTCTCCAGCCCTTTGGGTATCAGTTGTCTGGACGGAACTCCCTCCTAACTGTAAACCCATCAAATACCTTGGTGACACTTGACCCCAACTGGACCTGGGGAGTCATATCTTAAATGTCTGTAGAACAGTGAACTATAATTGGGTCTGGCCTATAAGGCCAAATATAAACTGACACCTGCTGCTCGTCTGGCACTTGCTAGAGGTGTACTACTTCCTTCCCTTAGCTATGGTCTCCACCAATTTGCTTGAACCTCCAAAGCTCTTCTTACTCGGTGGCACACGACGTACAACAATATCTGCCACTTTACACTGGCTGGCCCCCTGTCTCACCCACCATTGTGAGCTTTATGATAAACTAGGTTGCCTTTCTCCAACTAATTACCTGAACATTGGGCTGGGATGTCTCGCGGGTAAAGTGATCAGAACTGGCACCCCTCTGGGGTTGGCACAGCTTCTCACACCTCCCGACCTCTCCTTCTACCCTCTCAGGTCCCAGGTTCCTGGGATGCTAAAAGTACCCCTCACCCGAACCCTCATGGGGGACAGGAACTTTGCTGCATGCGCCCCTAGGCTCTGGAACTCCTTTCCTGAACAGGTTCATTCTGCCTCCTCCTATCAGTGCTTCTGGAAATCCCTGTGGGGGTTTCTGAAGCTGGCCTCAGCGTATGAGTGTCCCAAGTCTCCCTAGCATAATGTCCCAAGCAATGGACCCACGTGTTTTTCTGAGGACCTGCTAATGATCTATTGCTCATCTCTCATGATCCAATTTCTCACCAAGGCACTTGACTGTGCTGTATTTGTCCAAGTCTATATATTGTTGATTATAAGTACTTTACCACTTTCTGTCATAGTAGTTCACTACATGCCTTACTGTTTTGTGACTCAATGTATAATGTTACTCAATGTACTTGCTTTACCTGCTGTTCTGTTCTGTAGTATCTGTATTACCTGTTGTACTCTCCCGGGTTGTTCCTGAAAATAGGCATAATACTTGTGTAGTGTACCTACCTGGTTAACAAAAGCTAAATAAATAAATAAATTACCGCTCTTTCATCCCGGGTTGCTTTATAGACAAAATTATCTACAATGATATCCCACCTGCCCTGTCTAATCTCCTTCAGCTGGCTCTACCCTTGTATTGTACCCGGTAACCTCCTCGTTGTGCCTTAAGTGCAACTAATTATTGTAACCACAGTATTGTATTCAAAAACTGCATTGTATCCTTATACTGGTTTGTATCTAAATTGGCCTGTAAGTTTACCAATGTCTGCTTGTACATGCCTATACTTTGTATATTGTGTTTTTACCAAGTGCTGCTGTTATACTTTTGTTATCTGTAATCTGTCATTTGTTATTGCCTACTTGGCCTGGGTCATGCCTGTAAACAGCCTCCTGGAACAGAGCACCCTACCCAGTCAAAAAGTCATAAACAAATAAATAAAATCAGCTGAGATCTGCTTTCTTGCATCCCCTCCTCATCCCAAAAACTCATACACTGTCAGGTGATTGAGCCTTTGCTGTTTGTGCCCCTAAACTCTGGAATACCCTACCTACAACCATCAGATATTCCCCTACACATCCCATCTTTAAGAGCTCCCTCTGGTTGCACATGAAGTCTGCCTCAGCCTGTAACTGTTCCTAGGCTCCCTGACATCCACTACCCCTGTTTTTCTTGACCCTTGTGTACACCCACCTCCTTCCTGGTCCCCTGCTTCCCCCCGAACTCTAGTACGGGGATATTATCTGCCACACATGCCCCTCACCTCAGCACTTGCCCTCCTTATAATAGGACAATTTGTGCTTGTAGTATCTTTAGGAAATGTAATTTTTGTTTGCTTGTTCTTACCTTTGATGTATGTGCTTATCTGTTTCAGCCAGCACCTGTTTAATTGTAATCCTATGCTCATTGTTTATACTTTATTGTCAATCATTCTCATTGCTTGTATTTTACATTATTATCAATCCTTTGCACTGTCTGTAACCAATGCTTATTGTTTGTATCTTACATTATTGTCAGTCCTTTGCACTATTTGTACACCTTGCTCTTGTAATCTCCTGGGTCCCACCTGAAAATAAGCATTCCTTTGTCTAGTGTGCCTACCCGGTAAACAAAAGTGAATAAATAAATAAATGGGCTGAAAACAGTTCCCCCCTAAACTGGAAATTTTTTGGTTTCTAGTTCATGCTGTCCCCGGCTGCCTTGCTTTTCCTAGAGCCGTAGATATATCTTAATAGTGGCCGAATGGCCAAAAGTACAATTGGAGCTGTGACTCCTTTAAATTTTCCACCCCTGATAACCGCGCATGCCCAGTAATGCATGAGTCACCAAATTTAGATAGATAGATAAGATAGATAATTTTTTTTTTTTTAACAGGAGATAACCTTTAGGGCTGCAAAGCCCTGTTTCACAAAGTTGTCCTGTGTAAGTGAATAGTTACATAATAAAAAGTACAAATCTTAGCCGGCCCAGTGGTGCTGAGGGTTGAGGCGCTGGATGCCACACCTCATCCTACGCCGGCAACCCGGGTTCAGGAAGCGAGCTCGGGTCATTGGGGGTTTCGGGTAGGGGAGGACTGGGATTGAGTGCCGGGAGACAGCTGTCCCAGTCCTGGGGTGGCTGGGGACCTCACACCATGCTGTGGTGACCCTTGGGGATGCCCGTAGGTACTGCAAGTGATGGTGTAACTGAGGGGGGACCACGGCGGATGGCTGCACGTATGTGTGCAGACATCATTGCACATCTGCGATCCCAAATGGGAAGAAATGGGGAAAATGGCAGCAGGGGTCCATGGCAGCTTAATGGCCGCAGCTCCACTGACCGATAATGCCTGGAGGCATGTGCCGGTACTGGTTTCCTCACCGGGGGCGTGGGAGCTACGGAGGGGGCCCCTTTTGCAGGTGTAGTTGCGTCTGCCAGCTGGGCATGTGACCTTCAGGGTCGACGGCGGAATGGATCGGTGGCTGGATGTGGAGCAGGACTGTGGCTGCAAAAGGTGGAAAAAGTGTTAAATGATAAAAAAAAAAGTACAAATCTTAACAAAGTTTCATACATACATTGACTAACGTAGAAATACACTGACAGTACATTTAACAATCACATATAAAACAGCCATAAGTTGACACGTTTGGCTATCTCAGTACAGTAGCTAAGACTGTATTTCATACTGTAAGCATAAATATACAATAAATAGAGGAATAAAGAAATCACACTTAAAATAATTCCAACAAAACATAGACTAACAGCATCAAATACTCCAAACAATCCACAGATTTAGGCTAAAAACCTTTTCATAACAAGTTATCCTAAGACTCTAAACACTGACGATTTATTTTCCTCATTTGGTCTAGACCTTTTCTAAACTGTCCCAGGTTGCTTGCATTTCTAGTCGCTAGATTTAATTCATTCCATACTTTTGGAAGGTAGTACCTCCTTTGCATCTTGCTGTGCCTATTCTTGACTATGGGGATCTTCAAACCTCTGTTTTGAATTACTCTCAGAGTGTATTTGTTTGTTGTCTTAGACACATAGGGTGCTCCATTTTTGTTTTCTTCTCCAAATTCCACATATGCTTTTTGGCTCAACCGCTTCTTTCTCTGGGTTTCAAAGGCATCCAAATTTAGCTTTTGTAAAAGGCTGCAATGGTGGATATTAAAATGACATTTCAAAACAAATCTAGGTATCTTCAGGTATACTTTATTTAACTTGTCCAATGTGGTTTTGGTCACATGTTGATAGGTCAAACTCCCATACTCTAATATTGGCAGCAGTAGTTGCTGTGCTACTTTATTTCAATCCTTTCTTGACAAAAATGAAATTTTTCTTCATATAATCCCCAGCCTGACACTCACTTTCTTTGCAGTGCTGGCTACATGCCCCCCAAAAGTTAGTTTGTCATCCAATAATGCCCCCAGGTGTTTATACCGTACCCCTTCACCCAGCTTTGAGCTGTCCAAGGTAGTAATATATAATCCTTGGTCGGATGCCTTAGCTGCACCTTTTGTTTGAAGTAACATAACCTGGGTTTTTTTCTTACTTCGAATCATTTTAGAGGCGTACAGCCAGCACTGCAAAACATCGAAGTCAACTGCAGGATATTTTGTAATTCTATTTTAATTTTTGGTCTGGCAGTCAGAGCCATATCATCAGTGTACAGGAACATGTTACACCTGTCAATCAATTGTGGTAATGGATTTATATAAATTAAAAACAAGAGGGGGCCCAGGATTGAACCCTGGGGAACACCCCTGAAAGTCCCCTCCTTCTTGGATAATGTGTCACCCACACAGACCTGTTGGGTGTGCTCTGTCAGGTAAGACAACATCCAATTGATTCAGACATACCTACAAGCATAAGCCTTTCCATCAAAACACTATAATCCACTAAATTAAAGGCTTTTGAGAGGTCGACAAACACCGCTCCCACAGACTCCCCCAACTCCAGTCCATTTGAGACTGTGTCAATAAATTCTGCGAGAGCAGTGTCCGTCGACTTCCCTGCTCTAAAACTCACCTAGCAGTCCAATAGCAGTTTGTATTTTTCTAGAAACTCATGTATCTGGTTACATACTAATCCTTTAAAAAAACTTAACGAGTGTAGACAGCAGAGCTATCGGGCAGTAGTTTGTTAAAATATCCCTAGTTCCTCCCTTAAATATGGGTATTATTTTGGAATTTTTCCAGAAATCTGGATAAATCCTCTGCTGTTGACTAGCATTGAATAGATCTGTTATAGTTGGGGTTATCTGTTCAGTGGCATCCTTTAAAAATGTTATTTCTACTTGATCTAATCTGGTGACTTTCTTCGAGTTCAGTTTTTTTATTTGCTTTTGTACCTCATTCTGCTTAATTTCTCTAAAATAGATTTGTGGTATGATTGATCTAGTTTTGGAGGGAATAGTTTGAAAAGTAAGTGGGCCAACCAAATTATTTTTAACATCTAAATCTGGGAGTTGACAAAAGTAATGATTTAAATTATTTACAATTTGACGGATGCTAATTTCTTCATTATTCTCATCCTGAATAGATATTTCTGTAACTTTCTTTGTTTTCCCTTCTAATTGTTTTATTAAATTCCAATACTGAACAGGGTTTTTTGTCCATTCTATTTTTTGTTTGTAATATTTTTTCTAGCCTTTTTAATCATGCATTTGCATTTGTTCCTTATTGTTTTAAACAATTCCCAATCTTCCATTTTTAGAGTTTGGTTTGACTGTGTTTTTTCTCAATTGTTTAACCAGGAGTGGCACACTAAGCTGAAAGCTTGTTTACAAGTGCGACCTGGGAGCACAGGGAAGTTAAGTGACTTGCTCAGGGTCACACAGTATGCAAGTGGGGGCTGTGGATTCAAACCCAGGTCTCCAGATTTGCAGCTCAGACCTTTAAACCACTGTGTTATACTGCCTATTTGTTTACATTCAGATGGTCCTGACCCGCGGCAGCTCCTGGGACCAGTAAACTGCCATTCTTTGCACCTAGAGATTTATTTATTTATTTAGCTTTTGTTTACCAGGTAAGCACACTAGACAGTCACGTGCCTATTTTCAGGTGCGACCCGGGAGAGTTGCAGAAATACAAGCAATAACAGTACAGAGGCTAGCATCAAGTTACACAAAGGTACAGTCAGAATACAAGCAAGAAGAACCAGCCGAAACAAAGTACAAAGGCTTGGGTCCAACTGTCAGGCAAGGTACAGACAGGTATAAGCAATCATCTACAGTCAGGTAACAGGCAGAGAACAATTTTAGTGCAGTTTAGTATGAGGCAGAACAACCCAGGGAGGGCAGCCAGGAAAAATTAGAGCCAGTGTCAGCAGCAACAATATTTGTGAATATTGCTTATTTGTTATTTATTTTTGGAATAAGTGCACGCCCACAGCCAGGTATTTTTTTTATTTTTTATTTCAGGCACTTCACGGAAGGAGGGACTACAGGGGACAGAGGCAGCTTGAGGCTTGTTTTAGGTAATCCCAAAGGGAGGACCTGAAACAACTGTGGGTGGGGGCAGTTCTTACGTGAGGAGGTAGGAGGTTCCAGGTTTTTGGGGCAAGAGCTGCAAATGCTCGATCTCCCGCAAGGGAGTGAGTCTTCGGAACCATCAGTGCCTGGGATTCAGTGGACCTCAACTGATAGCCAGAGGGGACAGGCTGGAGGAGGTCAGCAAGTGCTGGAGGAGTAGATGATCGGATGATGTTATCCGTAAAGTTGCCCATAACGAATGAGCAATGGTTGCTTGGGGAAAGCCAACCCAGTCTAGAGTAAAGTAGACACCGATGGGTGAGACGAGGGGCTGATAGGGCAAACTGACATATGTTGTTACATGAGGTGTCCCATTTGGAGAGCCAGGCTTTGGGGGCATTCATGAAGGAGGTAAGCCCCTAACAAAATGAGGGGAGGAAGACCCCTTTTGCCAGGGCAAGTCTGGCAGCTGGGGTGAGGCAACTTTTTGCTGAGTACGCAAGTCCTAGTTTGCAGTTGGTTGTTTTACAGGAGTTAAGTATGTGCAGGGTAAGATCCATTTGTGGGTCAAGAGTCACCCCCAAGTACTTGAACGATTCCACCACCTTCAAAGGGGTGCCATCAGTGCCTTCGACTCTGAGCACGGCCGGGCACGCTCTCACCTTGGGAAGGGAGCCGAATAACATTGCCTGCATCTTCTGAAGGTTGATGACTAACTTACTTGCCTTGAACCAGGATTGGATGCGACTGAAATCCAAGTTGAGTCCATAGTTAATGTCATCAATACTTTGTGAACTGGCAAGGAGCACCATATCATCGGCATATAGAGTAACTTGTCCAAAGGTTGGGATTGAGGGCAATTGGTTTATAAAGAGGGAAAACAGGAGGGGACCAAGGACCAACCCCTGAGGTACCCTACAGGCTACTGGTGATAGGACGGATATGGCATTTTGGAACCTTGTGTACTGTTTCCTACCTGAGAGATAGTTAGAGAACCAGGCTAGGACAGGAGGGGAGAGACCAAAAGACTGGAGAGTAGAGCCCAGGAGGGTGTGATCGACCAAGTCAAAGGCCTTGGACAGGTCTATGAAGACAGCCCCCGTGAGTTTGCCTTGATCAGTCATGGTTCTAATGTTGGAGGTGACCTGTGCTAGGGCAGTGGAGGTGCTATGTCCTTTTCGGAAACCATGCTGCTCAGGGGAGAGAAGGCCATAAGTTTGGAGGAAGAGCAAATCTGGGAGGCCACTACTTCTCGAGCAGTTTGTTGATCATGGATAGAATCACATGGATCGATAGTTCTTAAGTAATTTGGGATTGCCATGCTTGAGGACAGGGGTCACACGGGCCACCTTCCAAATCGGAGGGACAGACCCCGTTATGAGTGAGGAGTTTAGAATATGGGAGATTGGGTGGCTCCAAGAAGGGGGCCCCAAGGTTAGCAGTTTGGGCACAAGGTTGTTGCGCCCAGCACTGGAGTAAGGGGAGAGACCTACTAGAAGCTTCTGGGTTTCTTTGAAGGAGATAGACTTAAAGTAAAAGGGAGGGAGGGGAGGATCGGGTGGAGCACCAGGAGCAGGACCCATATCCTTAGAAATTGAAGGCATAGAGGTATAATCAGATAGATCCAAGAAATGGTCATTGAATGTGTTAGCTATCATTTGGGGATTGTTGCAACTGACTCCATTTATTTGCAGGTCAGGGACCTGCTGGCAGGCCGGATCATTTACCATGTGCTTTGTAGTGTACTAGAAACTCCTCGGGTTCTTGGCAGACACTTTGAGGGATGCTTTGCAGAAATCACTCTTCGCCGAGAGGATTGCCCGTTTGCATGAATTTCTAAGCTCCCTGTAGATTCGAAGTCTGATCTGTTCCCAGAGGATTTGTATGTTAGCCAACTTTTGTCCCTGAGCTTCATCAGGGCAAACAGTTCCCCTTGTAACCATTTAGTGACTGTGTCCCTCACTCTTCTTTTAATGAGTGGAGCATGTCTGTCTTGTAGTGAGGTGAATATGGTCAGGAAGCTGTCTAGAGCAACAAGTTCAGAGTTCCGCCTCATCCAGGGATGGGGCTGAGACAATGGGAGGTCAGTGGCTGCAGGTGCCTTGTATAATGGGGCTGGCTGCTCAAAGCCCACCAGAGCCACTGAAGGGACAGTGGCAAAGGAGTGGGGTCCATAGCCCTCACAGGTAAGCCCATTTGGGGGGCTTACATATGCATACCTTCCCAACACTTTTAGCACACCTTAATCCCAAATATACCAGTACACTTAAGCTAGCAGTAAGTGTCTAAGGGCTGGGATGACGCCTAGGTGCCCTGCAGCAGCCTTCACTTTCTCAGCATCTTCAGCCTCTTTTCACTGCCCTTTTGTTTTCCATTTCCTACAGGGATGTGATAGTGAGGCCCAGCTCCATCTGCAAAAAAGCAGAAGAAAAAGAAAACACATCACTCCACTTGCAAGATTCTAAATAGTATACTGTTTTTTTTTCCCAAAAGTGAAAACTGTAAGTAAAGGTATGAGGAAGTCCATTGCTTTTCACAGTCTGTGAGAGCAGTAACACCCAGCTTCTTTATGGGGTGGGTCTCTCTAAGGAGATCCAAAGTACAAGTTCTGAAGTCATTCAGCGGTGGCCTTTGTTGCAATGTCAATACACCAAGCAAGCAGTGGCCTCCTGGAACTGAGGTCGCAGGCTGCTCCCTTTTTGGAGCAGCTAAGTCACTTTCTCCTTCCTTGGTGAAGGACAAGGCCCATAAACATTTTCTTCAACTGTTTCTTTAACTGTGGTGCTCCGTATTACAAAGACTGGGACCCTTACAACCTTTTTGTTGGCTTTCTTTTTAAGTAAAAGTCCTGAGGATTGCCTCATGCATAATGCAACAGATGGGGTTTGTGCACTCATTGGCCATCCGATCTGACAGTCATTATGTAGTAACCAGTCTGTATTCCATCCAGATCAGTGTAAATAACCTCATGCATCTAGATGCTTCTGCCCATGCCCCAAGTGGAAACTTTAGATCTTGCAGTATGGTCTACATGTTTTTTGCTGCACGAGGCGAAGGCACGGTCCTGTTTGGCTATGGCTTTCCTAGCCTCCAAGAACAGTATTCACTCATGGTGAGCCTCAACAATTTCTCATAGCCATCCAGGCATACACAGGAAGCAGTATCATAGTGGATCTTGACCCATTTCTTGATCATGTGATCAGCCTGGCTGATCATTCCAAGGCACTTCCCTTCCTTTTTTCTGGTGGAAGCCATGGTCCATGTCACAATCTCTTCATGGCACCATCTATTTCCTACTGCAGACTTGTTTTAGGTTCTTTTACTTGGGCCTCTGCTGCTTGTGGCCTCTGTTGCCTGTCTTACAGTGGCAACTGAGGACCTGGAAATTGCAATATAAGGTTCTGGCAGTGCGGTTGCAGTGGCCTCTCCATCCATGACCTCCTCCACCACCATATCAGCAGATTCTTGCTACTCTCACTGTTCTTCAAGTGTGACAGTCTGGATACAGTCCTTCATCTTGTGTTTTACACCTCAAGCCTGTCTCCAGGACTAAGTTTTTCCCTGAATCCTATCTACAACCTATTTGGGTGAACCCTATGTGTTGCTAAATCTTAGTGAACCTCAGAACTGCTCTATGTTTGTGCATTATCTACTCAGCTAGCTAGTCTTTGCCAGTTTGATATAGCCATTTTATTGCTGTGATTGAGTTGACAATTATTTGAGTTTTGCTGGTTCATATATCCTTCTGTATTCTGACAATCATGCACCCAGCCCCCCTTTCTGCCTTCTCCTCCCTCTCCTGCCCTCGTCTTCACTCTGTCCCTGCCCCTCTTGCTCTGTCTCTGACCACCCACCCCTGCACCCACCCTCCCTCACTATCCGCCCTGGTCTTCTCTCCTCACCCTCCCTAATAGGTTCATAGGTTCATAGTTTAGTATGAATTTGAGGGACTAGCCCATAGTGAACTTACCACCCTTAACCAGGGTGGAATTTATATTTAAAATCACCCATATATAAATCTAAATTCATTTTGAATTGCTGTAAATTAACACTTTGTACCACATCTGAGGGGAGGATATTCTAAATTGGAACTATTCTCTGTTTAAAAAATCTATTTCTTTTAACTGTCTTATTTATACTAGATCTTAATTTTAGTTTATGAGACCTAGTATTATTTACAGAAGGATACCAATCCAAGCATATAGTCTCAAATAAAGCAGCATCTCTTGCAGCTTTGAAAATCATGCATAAGCCCCTCTTAACGAACGATATTCCAGGGAATAAAGGCTCAGTTCCTTTAGTCTATTGTCATATGAAAGTGATTTCAAATTAATAATGTTTCTGGTAAATCTCCGTTGTACTTTTTCTACCGACATCTTATCTTGGACTGATGTCGGAGCACAGAAGGATGAGCAGTAGTCTAGATGTAATCTTACTATACTACAGTGTATAGGTATGAGCACCTCAGGCTTCCTATTTTTGATATTTTTCAAAATGCAGTTTATTAATCTATGATATTTTTTAACTGTTTTATTTGTGTGCTCATTAAATTTCAAATCATTTGTAATATAGACTCCCAGATCTTTCTCAGAGGTTACCGTATTTAATAAAGTATTGTTCATATAATAATCAACTAGCCTGTTATTTTTGCTGAAATGCATAACTTTTCATTTGGCAATATTAAAAATTAGTTTATTTTCATTTGCCCAAATAGATAAATTATTCAGATTAACTTGCAACAGATGTGCTGAATTAGTGTCGTTCACAATACACCCCAATTTGCCATCATCTGCATATTTATTAAGCCACACTCCCTGTGTGGTATTCATACTAGAAATAATTAAACAAAATTGGGCCAAGCACTGAACCTTGAGACACCCTACTAGTGACCCTACTCCATGTGGATTTATAACCCCGAACACTGACTTGTTACTTTCTGTCTGCCAACCAGGATGAAATCCACATTATAATATAATATTATGGAGCCTTATATCAATAAGGCATTTGATCAAGATTTTGTGAGACACAGAATCAAAAGCCTTGTTTCATAATCCAAGAAGATGACATCCACTGGAAGGCCTGCACCTGAGGCTTCACTAATGGGCTCAAAGAAATTAATGAAGTTATTGTGACATGATCTACCTGGTATAAAACCGTATTGAGTTGTATCGCTCAATCCATGGCTTATTATATGCCTGCTTATTCTTTGTAATAAAAGTTTTTCCATGACTTTCCCTATGTAGGAGGTTAAACTAATTGGTCTATAGTGCTTCACATTCTGCTTAATTCCCCCCTTATGAATTGGGATCACCAAAGCTTCTTTCCACTCTTGTATAACCACCCCTTTTACAATAGACTCACTAAATGTTGAGTTCCTCCACTGAGTCATCCTTTTTGTTTCCTTCTCCCCTGCCTCCCCCCCCCCCGTCCTCAGGGATGAAAATCCCACTCTGTCCTTCTGCTCCTTATTCTGGTTCTCCTTCTATTTAGTGATATTGACTCTAACCCTGGTTCCTCCCCACCTCTCCCCCACCTCTCTTTCTATAGGCATTAGCATTTTCATCTTAATGCTAAGAGCATACTCCCTAAATGACCTCCTCAATGTCATGGTCTCCCAACACTCCCCTAACCTTCTCTGCATTTCTGAATCCTAGCTTTCTTCCAGGACACCTGACTCCAGCCTGGCACTCCCCAATTGCCACCTCTTTAGGCAAGACTGTGGTAAACAGGGGGTGGTGTTGCCCTCTACGTTCACCAGAGTTTCACTTGCTCCATCTCTCTCAGGGAATCTGTATCCTTCTCCCGTGAGTTTCTTCTAGTCAGACTCTCCTTCCCCTCCTCATTGCCCATCTTCACTGCGGTCTTCTATGCCTCTCATAAGATCTCTTACCCTTCTGTGGTTGATTATCTCTCTGTACTAGCCTCCCACTCCTCCAGTGAATTCATTCTCCTTGGGGACTCCAATATCAATTAGCTATCCCTGGCCTGTAGGCCAACTTTCCATAGGATTGAGTCACTCAGTCTCACCCAGCTTATCACAGAACCCACGTGTCTCAATCCTCACACCTCCAAACATTAATTCCCGGACTGGGTTCTTTCTTCACATCTCCACCATATAGCCACATCTGGTATTTTGCTGGATGCCTTAAGTGACCATTGTATGACTTCCTGCATCAGGAAAGTTCAACACCCTCCTGCCCCTCCCGGATACATTTTGCCCAGGTCTCTCCAGTCTCTGAACATTGACTCCCTCCTTAGTAACCTTGCTGCACAAGACCGGTCATCCATCCTTTCTGCCCTGGACATTGATGTGGCCCTCTAACTGTTCCATGCTAAATTTACACACATCTGGGAACGCACACCCCCTCAGAAAATCTAGGGTCAAATGATCCCACCACTTCTGGATCCAGATCTCATTTATCAATCCTGGTCCTGCTTCAAATTGCCTTACTCCCTGCCTGATCTTCTGTCTTACAGGAAGCTCAGAAACTCCTGCACGAAGGTTGTCTGCACTGCAAAGGCACACTATTTCAAAACCAACCTCCAGAATAGTCTTAACTCCCCTGCAATGTTCTACATAGAAACATAGAATCTGATGGCAGATAGGACCATAGAAACATAGAATTTGATGGCAGATAAGGACCGCTTGGCCCACCCAGTCTGCCCATTTCCCTACCTGATGGATAAGCTGCAGATCCTAGTTAACCAGCAGCCTACTTCTTCCTACCCCCACCCCCTAGAATTGCCTTATGACTGTCCCATGCATGCTTGAATTCCACCACTGTTTTTGACTCCACAACCTCCTCCGGAAGGCCGCTCCATACATCCACAACCTCTGTGAAAAATACTTCTCACATTGCCCCGGACCACCATCCTCCATCTTTAAATTGTGTCCCCTTGTTCTTGCATGTCTCTTTTTCTGAAAGATGCTACCCTCTTGGACTTTGTTGATTCCTTGAGGTACTTGAAAGTTTCTATCATGTCCCCCCTCTCCTCCTTTCCTCGAGGCTATACATATTAAGCTCCTTAAGTCTCTCTTCATATGTCTTCCGTGCAGACCCTGCACCATTTTAGTTGCCCTCCTCTGGACAGCTTCCATCCTGTCTATGTCTTTGGGAGATTGGGTCTCCAGAACTGCATGCAGTACTCCAGATGGGGTCTCACCAGCTGTCTGTACAGAGGATAATAACTTCTTGTTTTCTACTGGTGATGCCTCCTATGCATCCCAGTATCCCCCAGCCTCCTTGCTGCCCTCTCACATTGCTTGCCCACCTTTAGGTCATCTGATATGACTACCCCAGGTCCCTTTCCATTTTGTTGTTGCTAGTATCTCACCCCCATTGTGTACTTCCCTGGGTTTTGTTTCCCAGGTGCATTAAGCTGCACTTCTTAGCATTGAATCTAAGCTGCCATACATTTGACCATTCCTCTAACCTTGCCAAGTCCCTTCTCATCCTTTTCACCCCACCTTGTGCATCAACTCTGTTGCAGATCTTTGTGTCATCTGCAAAGAGACATACTTTTCCTTCCAGTCCCTCTGCAATGTCGCTTATAAAGACATTGAAGTGGACTGGTCCTAATACTGAACCCTGCGGTACCCCACTAGTAACCCCTCTTTCTTCAGAGTGGACTCCATTTACTATTATTCTCTGTGTCCTATTCTCCAGCCAATTCTTTACCCAGGCTGTCATCTTGGGACCCACTCCCAGGCTGGCTAACTTGTATATTAATCTTTTGTGTGGGACTGTGTCAAATGCCTTGCTAAAGTCTAGGTAGGCCATGTCCACAGCCCCTCCCTGATCTACTACATTGGTCACCCAGTCAAAGAAATCTATTAGATTTGTCTGGCATGACCTTCCCGCTGTGAATCCATGCTGCCTTGGGTCCTGTGCCCCTCTGGCCTCTAGATACTCGACAATTCTTTCCTTCAGAAGTGATTCCATCATTTTCCCTACCACTGAGGTTAAACCAACAGGTCTGTAGTTTCCTGCCCATCTAGTCTGCCTATTTCCCTACTCAATGTTGACAGCCCAGATCCTACTTGATCTGCAGCATGCCTTCTCTGCCCATCTCCAGAGTACCTTTATGTCTAGCCCATGCGCTCTTGAACCCCTGTATTGTTTTAGTCCCCACCACCTCTGCTGGAAGGCTGTTCCACTGATCCACCACCCTTTCTGTGAAAAAGCACTTCCTGACATTCCCCCTAAGCCTTCCTCCCTCCAGCCTCATATCATGTCCCCTCATCCTTGTGCAATGCTTCTTCTGAAATATGCTTCCCTCCTGTACCCTGTTTATACCCCTAAGGTACTTGAATGCTCTATCTTATCCCCCTCTCTCCTCTCCTCCAGTGAATAGATATTAAGGTCCCCGAGTCTTTCCTCATACGGCTTCTGGTGCAACCCATGCACCATTTTCATCACCCTTCTCTGGACTCCCTCCATCCTGTCTATGTCCTTCCCGAGGTGCTGTCTCCAGAACTGGATGTAGTACTCCAAGTGAGGCCTTGCCAGTGTCTTGTACAGTGGCATCACCACCTCCTACTTTCTGCTGGTTATACCCCTACCTATGCATCCCAGCATGCTTCCCCACTGCTTTTTCACACTGCTTGGTCACCTTTAGGTCATCTGATATGATGATCCCAAGGTATCTCTCTTGCTTTGTGGTGGCCAGAACCCTCCCCCCAATCCTGTACTCCTCTCTTGGATTTCTGTGACCCAGGTGCATTATTTTGCACTTTTTAGCATTGAAACTCAACTGCCATACACCTGACCATTCGTCCAATAAGCTTAGATCCTTTCTCCTTCTTTCCACCCCTTCCGGTGTGGCAACTCTGTTGCATATCTTGGTGTCATCTGCGAACAGGCATACCTTTCCCTCCAGATGCTCTGCAATATCGCTAATGAAGACATTGAACATGACTGGTCCCAGCACTGATCCCTGTGGCACCCCACTGGTCACCTCCTTCTCTTCTGATTTCATGCCATTTACTACCACCCTCTGAGTCCTGTCCCTTAGCCAGTTCTCAACCCATTTTACTACCATAGGGCCCACTCCCGGTTTTCTCAATTTATTTTTCAATCTCCTATGTGGGATGGTGTCAAAGGCCTTGCTGAAATCCAGGTAGGCCACATCCTCTGCCCCTCCCTGATCTACCACCCTGGTCACCCAGTCAAAGAAATCAATTAGATTTGTTTGACCAGACCTTCCCACTGAAAATCCATGCTGCCTTGGATCCTGTGCCCCACTAGTCTCCAGAAACTTCACAATCCTCTCCTTAAGTAGGGACTCCATTAGCGTCCCCACTACTGAGGTCAGGCTTACAGGTCTGTATTTGCTTGTCTCCTCCCTACTGTCACTCTTGTGGAGAGGGACCACCTCTGCCCTCCTCCAGTCTTCAGGTACCTCCCCTGTCTCTAGAGGTGAGTTGAAAAGGTTAGTCAGTGGAGCTACCTTTAATACTTTGGGGTGAATCCCATCTGGCCCCATTGCTTTGTCTGTTTTTATTTTCTTGAGTTCCTCTAGAACTCTTTCCACAGTGAATGGCTGGTGTCAACCTCCCTCCCCTGACTACCCCTCCTAATGAGTTTTGGTCCCTCACCCTTCCCTTCCCTGGTGAACATTGAGAAAACATATTCGTTTAGTATCTCAGCCTTTTCTAGGTCATCTTCCACCTACTCTTCTCCTTCCTCCTTCAACCTAACAATATAATTTCTGGTCTTTTTCCTCTCACTAATGTATCTGAAGAAGGCCTTGTCTCCTTTCTTAACAGCCTGTGCTATACCTTCCTCTGTCTGTGCCTTCTGGAAGGTTATTCACTCTCTATCTGACTCCCCTACCCAGTCTGCCTCCCCTGTCCTGATGGTAAATGGTTCATCTGTCTCTGATCCTCCCTATGTTGCCGCCGCTCACTTCAACTAAGTTTTTTTCTGCCTGTGCACTTCCCTCTCCCCCTCTCCCATTATCTCTCCTTCCCACCCACCAGTCCCTGTGGTTTCACTTTTCCCCTGTAACTCCTCAGGAGACCCTGCATGCTCGCTCCTCCTTCAGTCTGTCCAAATCCAGCCCTGACAGTGTGGACCCTAAACTGCGTCATTTCTCGGTCACTGGCATTAGCTCCCCCATCCCATCTTCTCAGTTTCTCTTTCTCCCTTTGTGCTGTCCCTCAGTTCTGGACTTTTGCTAAGGTTCTCCCCTCCACAAAGAGGGTGCCCCCCCTTCCCCTGGCAACTTCTGCCCCATCTTCCTTCTCCCCACTCTTGCCAGGCTGCAGGAGAAACTAGTTTACTCCAGGCTTGTCAACTTCCTCTAATCTTCCAATTTCCTCTCTCCTTCCCTCCCAGTCTGGATTCATGAATGCCACTCCACTGTCTCCTCCCTGCTGCAGGTCACTGACTCCACCCTCTCTGGGAGGGATCACTGGCATATCAAAGTTGTCATTTTTATTGACTTGGTCAAAGCCTTTTACTTGGTGGCCTACCCTTCCTCCTGGATAAGTTGAGCTCTACTGGCCTCTCAGCTCCAGTTGTTGACTGTTTTTGTTCCTATCTCTCGGGTTGTCTGCAGTTGGTACAGGTTGGATGTGCCCTGACTGGGGTCCCACAGGGCTCTGTCCTGGGTCCTATCCTATTCTTCATCTTCCTAAACAATCTCCCATCCTTCTATACCTAAGTTTTGCTCCAGCGAGACTCCTGCAATGTTCTGTGCTGGTTTCAATTCAACCAGCTCTGGGTCAACAATAAAAAAAAGTGTCCATGACTTACTTTACCAGCCAGAAACTGGCCAGGGCCCCCTTGTTTTTACCATCCCAAATGGCAGCCCCTTGAAGCGGTCTCCTCCTTCGAGTACCTCAGGGTGTGGCTGGACAGTATACTGGATTTCTCTGCCCACATCAATGCCATCCACTTCAAGCTCCACGCTAAACTCTGTGCCCTGTATTGCAATAAGAACTGCCTCTCTTTCCAGGTCCCTCGGGAGCTGGTCACCAACATGGTTCTCGTGGTGTTCAATCATACTGATGTGGTCTATGGCACTGCCCACTCCTCTTCCCTCACCAGACTGAATACCCTCCGCAATGCTTTCTGCTACTAATTCTCCCTTTCTCACTCACCACTGCTCCCTGTATTCCTTCTCTCTAGCCCTTCTCTCCCTTCATGTCACCTATCTCACTGTACCTCCATCATCTCCAAATACCGGTTTGGATTTCTCCCTCCTTACCTTTCTTCACTCCTGTCTCCTATTCCCTCTGCCTCTTATTCTCTTTGCTCCAGAGACTCATATACCTTTCCCTTCCTCACCTGCATGCCACTGTGGGGTAATCTGCTTTCACCGATCACCTCTCCACTTTCCGCCTCCCTCCCTCCACCCCCCTCTTTAAGACGCCAGCTAAAACTTCTTTGCCCTGTCCTGCTCCTGCCAAGGAGTCTTGGTGGTCCCCACTCTCAGAAATTTCCTTATACTTACTTCCACATTCTCTTTTCAAAGAGCTCAATGAAGTTTGGTGTTTAGCAGCTTATACCAATGTGCACACCAGAGACTCAATACAGTTACTTGAAAACTACCTTTACTTTGATCAGTGACCTCCTGTTCTCTGTGCTAGCACTCTTCTGTTTCTGTTTCCCTGTGAAAAATCCTGGCTGGGTGGAGTTGCTAGTGGAGTCTTTAAGTGAGGTGTTACTGCAAATGTTGGCAGAGATTCACAGGCATGCTTCCTTCTTCTGGGCAAGTGAAGGAGGTGTGGTGAGATCTGGTCATCTGCTGACTCCTTGTGCTCTGGTGCTGTGGCAGCAGCCAGTGACAGTTCCCTGAGGTTCTTAGAGGTCAGTCAGAAGGGTCAGAGGGTGAACTATTGTTCTGTGGGACAGTTTGGTCTACACTCTGTGCTGATTCCACTGGGGCCTTTGTTGGTAGGTTCTGTAGCTACTCTGAGATCATTGGCCTCTTGCATCTTCATGCAGATCTGCTGTCACACATGCGACCGGTGTGTAGGTCTTCTTCAACCCCTACCCCTTTGCATGCAGGTGTGGGCCATCAGAACTTGAGCTGCAATCACTCAACACCATGCAAATGGTGCGCAGGTGCCAGCTGCTCCCCTCCCAGATGGTTCACATGCACTCCAATAGCTGTGATTATAAACTGCAGAAAAGTATTTGGAGATGAAGGATAGATGACAGATGATGTGAAGGGAGAGGAGGGCTAGAGAGGGAGGAATAATGGGAGCAGTGGTGAGTGAGAAAGGGGGAATTAGTAGCAAAACAGCAGAAAGTCTTAAGGCACAGCACTTTCAGGGCCCATAACTCAGCTGTTTCTGAGTCAGTTTTCACCAAATAAACTTTAAACAGTGCAAAAGGTCTCAGGTTACCTTGTGGATGATTTGCATAGTTCCCCATCCCCCAAATCCTGGAGGACAAATCCATACTTGCAATGGCTGGAGACACCCTGTGTCTAGGGGTGTATGGTGGCATCTCTCATCCAAAAGAGCATCTGCCTTACACCATAAATTACCAGTACCTCTACCTTTTATCTTGCCACTGTGGATCATGAAGATGGGACCAAGGCAAACCAATGCACACTTTGAGGTACCATAAATGGGAGACTATTACCAAGGCCCACACTGGGAGCTGGGGTCAAGCAGGGTGTATTTTATTTGCTGTAGCCATGTCACACAGCTCAGAAGGGCATTACCCTCATCTTTCAAATCATCTTACATTGTCACCAAGTTTCCATACTCCATTACCACAAGCCTATTTGACACCCACTGTACTACACTGATCATGTTTCATTACCAAAAATGCCACCCTTTGTTCTAAAGGGGCTCTACTGTTGCTGTTATGCTCAGTTCCATTTCTAAAATCCTTTCTCCCATTTATCAGGGTTCCTGGAGCCCTGGCACTCCCAAGATCTATACACCTTGGCACCTTTGCAGGCAGGGTGAGCACTATCCTGGCTGCAAACATGTGCCAGCGCATGGCTAATGTGCCAGCAAGTGGCATTCACAATACGGTTCAATAGATTAGAATTAGGTTCAAAGGGTCATCAGGCTCTTGACTAGCTTAGGTTAGGTCTGATTGAGACTGAATAGTATGTGGTGCTTGCGTACTGTGAGCTTTGGCTGATGCTCTTTCTGTCCCTGTTATGGGGACTACCACCCTGCCCGGGTGTCATAAAGATGTGGAACCATGACAAAGGGTCCCAACCCCTCAAAGTGTCCCAGGGACAGAGGTCCCAGGACCCAAGGCACCTTAAGAAAGAAGACAAAACAAAATGGTAATTTTAAATGCACGCTGAAAACAGAAAATAGAGTTAGAACTGACATTTCAACCATAGGTCTTCTTCAGGAATTATCTAAAAGAGGAAAAAGCAGTTAGGGACAAGAAGGGAGGGAAACCTAACCCCAAGTAGAGAGAAGTGCCATGGTGGGGGGGGGTAGGCTACAGGAAATGTCCAAGTGTCCAAAGGATGCTTGGACATGAACAGTATAAGCCATGCAGAGAGGGGCATGGCATGGTCACCCACTGCTCCTCCAAACTACAAGCAAAGCCCAGCATCATTGGGCTCTTGACTAGGTTTGGACTGATTGCTACTGAGTAGTATGTGATGCTTGTGCACTGTGAATTTTGTCTTACACTCTCTGTCAGTCCATGCTATGGGGATTCTCACCCTGTCAGGGTGTCACAAGGACATGGGGCCCTAAAGAAGGGTTTCAATCCCTTGAGGTGTTGCAGTGACAAGGTTCCAGGACCAAAGGCATCTTAGAGAAGAAAGCCCAAAAGCACAACAGAAGACATACAAGCACAGTTTTTACCTGAGGAGGAGAAACATAACCAGACTGAAACCCGGACCCAGGAGAGCCACCAACCTACTCCAGATCCTTCAGCATGGAGGAGTGGAAAAACCCCTATAAAGAGGAAACTTCTGGGAATCCAAGGCTTTGGTCAACTTCCCTCCAGGCTAGGGACAAAAAATGAGTGATGACTCAGCTACTGCAATTTAGAACCCAATTCAGAAGAAGAGTTTTAGGGGAAGGGCTCTCACTCTAGCTCTCTAACTTTAACACCATGAGGGTGCCACATGATGTTCTCTACAGCTAGAGGAGATTCCCTACAAAGGAGGTGCACCCCCCCAAGTTGGGAAGGAGGAGAGCCATGACAGCTGAAAGATGCACACCCACCCTCTGACCAAGGAAGGCCTAGAGAGGAAGCCAAATTGTTGAGGGCCAAGGCATAGAGTTGAGTCCTTGAGAGGCTGAGGGTTGTGGTAATTGTACAATCTTTGCCCTCTAAGGGCAGAGGAAAGTAAGTAGGTGGAGACCAGTTGAATCTTGGGCAGTCATAGGGAGGATAGCCATTGAAGGTGCTGCCGACATGATCTGCACACCTAAAGGAGCCCCAGGACATAGAGGCCCCACCCTCCGGTAGCTGAAGTCATAAATACTACATCAAGACGTGCACTTGAGTCGATCTGCACAGCTAAAGCTTCCCTCGGAGCATAGGACATTATCACCCGAATGGCAGAAAGAGAAGGACCCTTCCTGAGTTGAGGGACCCACTCTCAAGATGTGGACTTCACAAGAGCGGAGTGAGACTATCAGCCTCCAGAATGGAGGGCCCTGGAAATCATGATATAGCCATGGTTGGCATGCATCCATGCAGGAGTATGGAAGGCTGCTGGCAAAGCCTGATGGCCACTGAGTGTGTGTGGTAGAAAAGAAACATAACAAAGCTGAATGACTGGTGCCAAATGAGGACTGAGGCATGACATGCTGACTAAAAATGGACTGAGACTGACTGAATACATGCTTGAAACTGAACGTATGGGTTTAAAACAAATGGTGGGTGCACACCAACCAATTCCATAAGGAAGGATAGTGAGAATTGTTAGTTGTGAATGAAGCCAGTTAGGCTGAAAACTTGTGCTAAAAACAAGACTAACAGCAGACGGTAAAAATACATGCATGCTGATCTGGAGTGACTGAAAGCAAATAGATCCTCATGGATCCTAGTGACCTCCCTTAAGGGGTGGCCTTCCACAACTCCCTTTGTGACATTGGATTTCGCTCTTAAGACTGAACACTGGATGCAGCTCACCTCATCCCAACTGGAGCTCTGGGGTGTTCTTCACATGCAAGACCCAGACTAGGTCTTGTGCCTTTGGAGACCTCATCAAAAGGGACCAGTGCCACCCAGAAACAGGGACACTGCCAATGTCCCTGAGGCTTCAGGTCCCTCGGGCACAGTCACAGCTAGGGTGACTGGACTAATCCTGCTGTTCTTTCTCACCAGTCAAATTCCTCTGTCTCCCCTGGACCCTCAGCTTATCTTCCCCTCTTATGGTGTAAAGGGGAAGGGCAGAGCTATAAATATTTATGCCTAAGTTTTCCTCTGCTGACTGAGTCAGGAAGGTCTATGCAAAAACTCCAGACACCTTGTTTCCAAGCTGGAGCCCTCTAGAGAATATATCTTCAGGTCAGGTTTAACCCTTTGAATGCTATTTAGTAACTAGCCTTGAAATGGGTGAAGAGAATAGTTGGTTACACATACAAGGCCTACTTAGAGCTGGCCTTATGTTTCCAGAGGCACCCAGCAGGGTTAGTGATTGTTGGCCCTTGCTTACACCTCAGTGGGTATTTGTATGGCAGTAGGATATTAGTTAGAAGATTTTGCCCATCCCAGTGATGTGCTTTGTGTGACCATTCAATAGTACCCAGGGAAAAAATGCCTAAAATAAAACAAACATGACATTTGAAAGACTGATGACTTGCACAACTTTTGTCAGTGGGCCCCTATGAGTAGTGAAGTCCCCAGCTATCGCTGGATGCCTGAAGTCAGCTCTAGGATTACTTACATGCATTCTCTCTAAGGGTATGGGGTGCCAGTGTAGCCTAGAAGTTAGAGTAAGATCTGTGAATGAGCTTGGTACATCCAGCAGACCTTGGTTTGATTCCCAGAACTTCTACCTGATACTGTGTGTCCCTGAATAAGTGACTTATGCTCCCCAGTGCTTCCAGGTCACCCCTGAAAACAGGCACTTGTTCCTAGTGGGCCTTACCTGGTTACCAAAGAATTAACAAAAGAAAAATATATATATCCTTGGGCAGGCAGGTGGTGTCATAAGGACCCTCAAAAGTAGCCTACAAATCATTGGCCAATTTTCATGACTTCCTTATGGTAGACCTACTGTTGCACCTGGGGTATGCCCCCTATCATCCCACATACACTTTACACTGTATTCCTGGTCTATTATACTGTGAAAACATGAAGATTCAGGCACCCATTGTATAAGCATGAGTGCCAGGCATGTGCTTTGTTGCTAATATATGCTAATGTTTGCATCCTTTAGATGATTATTCATGCATGATTATTATACCTCACTATAATGCATTATGTTTGTCTTTTACATATATTCTATATATAATCTACCCAATCACTGATAAGATGACTCTTATGGATCATCAGTGATTACTGTATACACTTATATATTCTCATATAATCATATGTAGTGTGTGTTTTACACTTAGGCAAATATGCTACAAGTAATAGTGGCCTGTCAGCACTTCTGTTTGTCTAAGCTTCATGCTGAGAGAGACAAATCCTTTGTCTCACATTATACTCATTAGTAATTATGTCTCCTAAGTCATTATCCACTGGAGAATGTCTTATACAACCTTGTTTATAATACAGAACCAATAAATTATGTTTCTCATATATATTGCTATGATGTTATCTGTGGTATATAACCTTGTGTAATCCAGCTCCTCAGGGAGATTCTGGAAATTCTGGAGATTTTGTACATTCTTCAGGAGACTGGTAAGAACCCATCTCCCTTGTGATTTTCTCTGTCACATGCTTGGCATAAGTATTGTAATAAATTATCATTATTACTTCTGCTTCTTTGGCTGACACTGTAAACATACAAGAATCTGATTTATTTACCCCAGATCTGGTTTCTGGGTGACATTCATGGCAACAATGGTAAATGTCAGGGTGTTAGTCAAAGTTACATTTTAATTTCCTCTGTAAGTTAAAACACTGGGTAAGAAATCACCAGTAACAAGCAACTGATAGCGTCTTCTGTGTAAAACTCTTCAATCAGCATATGTTCCACAGTACAGACAAAACAGACCTCCTATCAGATAGTCACCTTTGCGTAGTGAGGTATATTTTTTTTCCTCTTCTTTCTCTGTGGGAACACACAGCTGTAAAGAGATCAGAACAGACAGATAGACTGCTTTGATTTGTGGTTTTAAATCCTAGTGGGTCTATACTCATCTAGGAGTCCACGTACGCCAAATGTTGTTTGTGTCCTGTCAGGAATGTTGGTTGTAAACAAAGTTCTTGATCCACAGACAGCTAAGGGTTTCTTATTTTATATATTGACATGTCTGAAAAAATCAGTACTGAGTTGAAGATGTATGCCTCAGGATATCGAGCTGTCTACGGTGGTTTAGAGGATTTTGCCAATGTGGAAAAAAACAGAAACAATCCCATGAGGGTGGTTTCTGAATACTATAGTAAATTGAAACATGGTACCAAAAGAGTTACTCCTGAAGGATTACTCTTAGCAAAATTGTTCACAGGTTTTAATGTTGCTTTAAATAAACTACTGTATCTGTTTTAAAATCTGAGAATGCTGCTCGCAAGCAGAAGAATGCTGCTTGCAAGTAGGAGAATACTGCTTGCAAGCAGGAAATGAATCTGAAAAGGCTGACCATAAAAGGAGGACAGAAGGACTCAAGTGTCAGATCCAGTCCCTCTATCAGCAAAATGAGTCTTTGTTAAATAACTTGAGCAACCAGGAACTGCATGCCTTAAGAGATAACTGTGAAAAGGCAGAACTTAGTAGAAAAAAGGTTTTTCAAATGAATAGTGTTCTGCTAACCCCAATGATACCTTATGTGTTGAAAATGGGGAACTTAGGGATGAGATGTCTGTAGTAAATGCTGAGAGAGTTAACAAGCTGGTATTTCAACAGCAGACCTTGACTAAGCAGCGTGAGTCATTATGTGATAACAGCAGAGGAGAAGTGCATACTTGGAAAATAAAATGTGATATAGCTTCTCTTGATAAAAGGCAAGTTTTACACAATGAGAAAGTCTTGCAGTCTGAAATTAAGGTACTTCACATTGTGCTCACTCATGTATCTGAGGAGTTAGAATGTAGGAATAAAAAGTCAGAAATGGTGAACTTGCACCATCAGCCAGAGGTACTGGCAGGGCATACCACCTTAATGCCCATAGATCTTGCCCCTTCTGATGTTGATGAATTTGATTTTGAACACTCACAGAGTGATGTGGGGTGAACTAGAACAAAGGCTAGCCACTTGTTTTTCTGTGATTCACAAAATGGAGAATTGCTAGAGTCTCAAATTGGGGGACACACATGTCATCACATTGCATTCCCATGCCATCCCCAAGATGGTCGCTCATGGTCATGTGATGGTGATCTTAATACAGTAACCCAAAATGGTGGCGCCCATGAGGTAAGCCAAAATGGCCAACCACCACATCATGGATGTCGGATCATGCAATCACAGGGACCTGTGATTGCTGCCTTAATCATACAAAACATACCAGAGGTTTTTGGCATGATTCATAATGTTATCAGTAAGACTAGTATTTTTGAGGGACAGAAGAACCTCATTGAAAATGATGTTGACATACTTCTGAATGAGGCTGGTACACAGCCTAATGTTTTGAAGTCAGTGGCTGACGCTGCATCAGCAGCTGTAGTTAGCAATGTTTACTATGCTAGAATGTCCTTGGCTAAGGAACATATTGCTGTTAATTGTGTGGAATTTTATTTTTTCCTGTGTAATCTAACATCAGCCCTTCCTGAGAGGATTAAATGTGCTGTTTTTCCTAATGCTAACAGCATTGGGCACATGCAGCCCACTAATAACTTAAGCTGTCACCTTAAAAACAATGTTGCTAACATCCAGCAACCTTCTGGTGGGGAAACCCACTTTGCATTTGATGGGAAGGGGACAATTCTGATTCTAAAACCTCTGTGGCTGTGATATTTTCAGCATCACAGGCCATGTTGGGGTGGGGGGGGATACAGGTTTGATTTCTGAACCTGTGCTGCCAGCTGTTCCAGCACTACTTTCTTCACCCCGATGGCTAGTGAACCACAATCCATAGCTGGAGAACTACATGCAGCTTGCACACCACTTTTCTCCACTATGCAGGCACCCCTGATAGTGCCAGCACTGCCTGCACATGATGCAGAGCCCCCTCCACCAGTGACACCTGGATCATCCCATACTGGACTGCACAGCAGGCACCCCTGATAGTGCCAGCACTGCCTGCACATGATGCAGAACCCCCTCCACCAGTGACACCTGGATCATCCCATACTGTAGCTGCAATAGCAGGCACCCCTGATAGTGCCAGCACTGCCTGCACATGATGCAGGACCCCCTCCATCAGTGACACCTGCATCATCCCATACTGTGACTGCAATAGCAGGCACCCCGATAGTGCCAGCACTGCCTGCACATGATGCAGAACCCCCTCCACCAGTGACACCTGGATCATCCCATACTGTGGCTGCAATAGCAGGCACCCCTGATAGTGCCAGCACTGCCTGCACATGATGCACAACCCCCTCCATCAGTGACACCTGGATCATCCCATACTGTGGCTGCAATAGCAGGCACCCCTGATAGTGCCAGCACTGCCTGCACATGATGCAGAACCCCCTCCACCAGTGACACCTGGATCATCCCATACTGTGGCTGCAATAGCAGGCACAAACCAAAAACAGCTGGGTTATTCTCAGTACAGACAGTAGCAGGCACAGGCCAGGAACAGTCTGAGTTATTCCCAGCACAGACAATAGCAGGCACTTCTTGCAAGAAGGTGCAAGACATTGTAATGTTGATATATTGTCTTTTCTTTTAAGATCACTGACCATAGCCCCAGCATTGGTTAATATTAACCCAGCTTTAGGGTATCATTTTGAAACTGCTACATCAGATATAGCAATCTCAGCAGTTTTAGCCCAAAAATACAATGGACACATCAGACCCATTGCTTATGCATCCCAGATGCTCTTCCAGTGAAGCTGAAATACAACCTTTGCGAAAGGAATCATTTGGCCATATACTGGGCAGTGAGATACTTTATGCACATCATTGGATATGCAGTCATTGTGCTGCATTCCAATCAGTTGTCCACTAACTTTCTGTTGTCAGATAGAGTAAAATATGACTGTGTGTCCAATGCCAGACTTACACACTGGTCTCTCCTTTTACAGGATCCTGACATCACTGTCCTTCCTATCAAAACTCCATGCTTGTTGGTCCATGGCCTACAATTTACAGGACAGACCTATGATTGTTCACTCCACCCTCCTAACCTACCTGTCCCAGGGACCTTTCTGACAGAACCTCAGAAAGTGTTAAAAGACACCACCATGTGTCGTGTTTTGACTGATGACTCAGCCACACAGACCAATGAGGGTCAAATAGCAGGGTTTGGAATTCTTATTTTATATCCTAGTGATGACTGAGTGTGCATTGCTAGGAAGTGAACCATCATTTAAGCAGGGAGGTGGAGAGTCTCCTTGTAATTACCACAAATGTTTGTGGATGGCTCAAGTTCTTGAGAAAGAAACAGCTTGTGTTAATAAAATACAAAGATTTTTTCCTTACGTAACATGACACCAGCACTCCATGAGAGGTTAAGTATGCTGCAGTCTGACAAATGGCCTTGTACTCTAATTGCTAGAGCAAAGCACTGCAGACACTATCTTTTTATTACAGATTCTAATTGGATCTGTTCCTCTCTGACTGAATTTCTACCCTTTTGGGAGAACACAAATTTGCAATATGCTGATGGTACCCCTGTGAAATACAAAGACTTGTTTGTATACATCACAACACTAACCAAACAGTTTAAATACAAACTGTACATTCATAAGGTTCGAGCATATTGCAAACGTGAACCTTATGCTCCTTACAACAACCCTGCAGATTCAGTGCCAAAAGAGGAGAGGACACATGGGAAAATGAAAACTCCCTTTGTCCCAGCTACACTATGTGTTGCTGCCATTAATAAAGACACTACTCCTTTTCAGCCCATGGATCTAGTGTCCGCACAAAAGAAGGACCCTCATTTGAGGGCAGTGTATAGGTTCCTTAATAAAAGAACTGAGGAAAACTTCCAGAAATAAGCCCTTATAAGAAAGTGAAAACTGACTTTCCCCATCCAGTGATGGCCTACTCATTTGGTATCACTGCCGTAAAACTCCTGAAAAGTTATGGGTAGTTCCTGAACACCTGAGTGTAGATTTTATCTACCAAGTACGTGATACTCCAACTGGTGGACACCAGGGAGCCAATAAAACCCTAGACAGACTGAAATCCTCTGTCTGGTGGCCACACATAAGAAATGATGTAGAACACTACATAAATAACTGTTTGATCTGTGCACAAAATAATCCTATACCAGCTAGGAACAATTGCAAAATTGTTACCCCAGAGGTGCTTAGGACCCTGGAACAACATCCAGATTGACTACATTGGCCCTATGCCAACCACTAAGGAAAATAATAAGTTTACACTAGTGATCACTGACTTATTTTCCAAATGGGTCGAGGCTATCCCAACAAAGAGCAACACAGCCAAAGTGACTGCAAATGTCTTGGTAAACCAACTATTTACCAGGTGGGGTTTACCCCTAAAGGTAGAGTCTGATTACGGGGAGCTGGCTTTATAACTGAAGTAATGCAGGAAATTCTGGATTGAGTCTAATCCTAACTATCTAGATGCTTTGTCTCAATTTTTACTGATTTTTAATATCCATACAGGCAACTTAAGTTTGTTTCTCCAATCTCTTCCCAATAGGACAGATACACACCTGATGCATATCAGTAATTACATTTTTTGACATTGGAAACCCCATTGTGAAGTTTCACTCCAAATATTTATAGTAATAGAAGGTTAACATTTTCTCTTTTAATTACATTTTGTTGTTTAAGGAAAACCCTGAAACACCACCATGACCAGTTAAAATTCCTCTATCAGGCCTGTGCCTTGGGCATGTAGATGAATGATGCCTAACCGTTGTCTTTTTGCTGTGTTGCCACTTTTGCAATTAGGCAACAAAGAGGGGATTGTTGTGCCTGGGTTATGCCCTCTATCATCCCTCATTTATTTATTTTATTTAACAAATCATAGGAATTACAACCCTTTGAGTCAAGGACTCACTTACAAAGGCTCTGTGTCAAAATAACAGAACATTAGTGTGACAACACAACAGTTTTAACAGTCACAAAATTTAAGGCAATTATAATGGCGAGTATCATGCATAGTGTAGTACAGGAGATATCGTGGAAATAGTCTTATACAAGTTGTAGCTAAGAGTATTGGTGAAGACACAGTGGTACAGATATGGAGCAGGTGCAGCCTTCAGGAGGCGTTGTCAAGACGGTGGTATACAGTGACCAGATAGCTAGCTGTCCTATACAGGTGGTAGTTAGGAGTAGTGGAGATACACATTGTAACAGTTCAAACAATTGGGTGTAGTCAAACATTGGCATAGACAACATAGTCCAAAATACAGGCACTTCAAGCAACTTGTTATAAACTCGAGGCTGGTAGGCTGGGGGATGAGACTGGTGGGCACTGCCTTGAGGAAGACATTGGCATGGGCCAGCAGGATGGCTCTGGAGTGGGCAAGCCTAGGGACAGATCTAGGAGGTACACTGGCAGTTTTGCAGGGAGAGAATGTGATTTCTGAGGGTAGTCTTAAAGGGTCTGATTCTGGAGAAGGAGGTAATGGCGGGGGGCGGGAGTTCATTGTACCATGAGAGGGCTCTATAAGGGAAGGTTCTTTGAGATAGGGAGGGCCTTACCCTGGGAACTATCCACATGTGTTTGTTGGTGGTATGTGTGGCAACTGAGGGGGAGGATGAGAGGAGAGAGGCAGAGACCCCAAGGGGGGTCAGCCTCAGGTGGATTTTTTGGTGAGGAAACAGATTTGATATTGTATTCTTTCCTCCAAGGTGAGTATATTTGTAAGGGTGTAGAGGGTGCAGGTGTGAGTACATTTGTCAGCACCTGGGAGGAGTCTACATGCTTTGTTGATAGCCAGGTGGTCCACCGCCGAGTAGACAATGAGCCCATAGTCAACGAGTGAGAGGACTGATGAGGTGACAGCCAGATTGAGGGCTTCAGGCGGTAAGCAATCCTTGTGCTGGTAGAGTAGGCCTATGCGGGCATTAATGGCTGAGGATAGAATGTTAATGTGGGTGTGGAAGGAGAGGGTGGTATCAAAGGTAAGGCCCAGGCATTTATAGGTATGGACCTGTTCTAGTGGGAGGAGTGAGCGGGAGAGGATTTTTAGTGGAGCGTCCTTGGTCTTGTTTTGTCAGTGGGCTAAGAGCATGGACTTTGTTTTCTTGATGTTGATGACGAGTCTGTGGTCTGTAAACCAGCTTTCAATCTGGTCAAAAGAGTCTTGAAGGGAGGACTGTAGGATGGCGAGGTTGGCATGTGAGGCGAAGAGAACATACACCTTACACTGTATTCCTGGTCTATTATACTGTGATACTGTTATTTTGCACTGACATGTAAATTTAGGCACCCATTGTATAAGCATGAGTGCCTGGAATGTGCTTTGCTGCTTATATATGCTAATGTTTATATCCTTTATAGGATTATGTCATGCATGATTATTATACCGCACTATAATGCATTATGTTTGTCTTTTACATATATTCTATATAAAATCTACCTAATTACTGATAAGATGACTCTTATGGATCATCAGTGATTACTGTATACACTTATACATTCTCATATAATCATATGTAGTGTGTGTTTTACACTTAGAAAAATATGCCACATGTAAAAGTGGCCTGTCAGCACTTCTGTTTGTCTAAGCTTTATGCTGTGAGAGACAAATCCTTTGTCTCACATTATACTCATTAGTAATTCTGTCTCCTAAGTCATTATCCACTGGAGAATGTCTTATACAACCTTGTTTATAATATAGAACCAACACATTATGTTTCTCATCTCTATTGCTATGATGTTATCTGTGGTATATAACCTTGTGTAACCCAGCTCCTCATGGAGATTCTGGAAATTCTGGAGATTTTGTACATTCTTCAGGAGACTGATGAGAACCCATCTCCCTTGTGATTTTCTCTGACACATGCTTAGCGTAACTATTGTAATAAATTATCATTATTACTACTGCTTGTGTGGTTGTTTCTTTGGCTGACACTGTAATAATAATAAATAATAAAACTTTATTTATTAAGCGCCTTTCAAGCACCAAGGTGCTATACAAATTGAACAATACAATCCTAAGAAATAAAGATTAAAATCATAATAATACACACATCAACTAATGAATGCTTGTCTCCACAAATGAGTCTTAAATTCCTGCTTGAAGCTCCCCACAGTCATGCATTCCTGGAGCTGACAAGGCAGAGAATTCCAGAGTTGGGGCCATAAACAAAAAAGCGCGGGCCCCAGAAGATTTTAAAATAACCCTGGGAACCTCCAGCAACCCCTTGTCAGCCGAACGGAGCTGTCACACAGGGCTGTAAGGAATCAGAAGCTCTTTCAAGTATTCATACAAGAATCTGATTTATTTACCCCAGAGCTGATTTCTGGGTGATACTACTCTCAAGTGTCCACATGAAGACTGCTGGCTTACACCAAGCAACCTTTAAAAGGGAACAGGGTTTTGAAGATGGAATACTCATACCTGTGGTTATCCTCTTGGAAAGCACCCTACAATGGAGTCCTGTGAGTGTTCTACTCTAGCAATTTTTTCAGCACGTTATGTAAAAGCAAGGTAAAAAAGACAGAAATATTTTATGTAAAAGAAACTGTCCTGAGCAGACATTTGGTGCTACACAGGCAGACAGCTCTACTGTTCCGAAGGCACAAAACATCTTTATTTGTTCTATTTGAAGCATAAAACATGTACAGTGGTGCTGGCAAGGGTGCAACTCTAAACTGCAGCACACTGCAGTAGCGTTACTGCAGTAAATGAGGCAATTTCAATGGCAGTTAATTCTTTTTGTCGTAGAGTAACTCAAGATACTGTGTTGCATTATGGCTGGCGCCACTGCCTATACCTTTGCTTAACTCACTATAAAGAAACACACACACTTTTTCAAACAAGGTTTATTTTAAGTTTAAATAAATTACATAAGTCTAAAAAAACAAGAGCAGTTATACTTATCAACTGTCTACTTGATAAGAATTCCTAAAGTACTGATTGGCCTGCCTGTCCCTATTTTTATGGGAAAGAGGACAGAGGTGGAGGGACTTGGAAAGACCAGAAATGCACATTCTGACCTCATAAAGAGTTTTTCTCTTGAAGTTTCTGTGAATGAAAACATGTCTAGTTTAAAACTTTATGTTCAAACTCTAGAAATGAGAAACTGCTGATTGTGATACTTACCTGTGTGAGCAAAGTCTACTAGAAGGTAGTAGGCTGCTTTTTTTCTAGACTGATATGTCATGTGACCTGTGAGCAGACTATGAAGAGTATTATGGGAAGCCAGAGGCAGCCCAGCTCAGAAGCTGGTAGGAAGATAAAGGTACCAAGAGATTTTCCAGTCAGGAAATTCTCCTGTCAGGAATGAGACTTTCCTATTAGGACATTGTTCTGTCAGGAAATTCAATCAATCAATCAAAGTCTTTAACCAGGCGATCACCGTTGAGCAAGCTCATTTTCGAGGTGGACCTAAAATTAAATTGTCCTGCCAGGAACCATCACTCCTTGTTGTCCCATGAGATTTCCCTGTCAGGAAATTGTCCTGTCAGGGTCAGGAAATTGTCCTGTGAGGAACTGCCATGTGGTGTTTTCCCACTCCCACCAGGGCTTGCATCTCTATAGCTAAAGAGCTGAACTTCATTGCTGAAACCCACTGTTTTGTACTGGAAAGGACTACAGCCTCATAAATGTAACCCCCCTTTTGGGGGGCTTACCTCATTTGCCCCAATTTCCTCTTTTCCACCATCTGCTGTTGGTGTCCCCAATCTTGCCCCTGGTTCATGATCACTGCTGTTTCGTTGCACCATGATGCTGACAGGCATTCGTGCATGTGTGCGGGAGCATTTGATCTCTCGACCGCTGATTTTGCGATCCACCGGGAGGCATTGCCATAGTCCCAACCCTTTTGGCTACCAGAACGGGAGTCAGTGAGCAGTAGGAAGTGGTTAAGAAGCCTCGTCCATGCCTGGGAATTGGGATTAAAACAGGGGTCTAAGCGAGGGCTCATGAATATGTAATGAGCCCTCCTGAATATTAACGAGGTTTTCACTACTCCAGTGGAACTGTTTAAAATGGAGTTAGTGATGGCCACACGGAGAGTGGAATAAGATTAACTGGGCAGTCGCTGAACCGAGGACAGGGACTGCCATGCCTCTGTGGGTAAACAGTTGATTAAAAGTAAAAGGTTTGGCTGCTAGGACCCTGAAAAGCCTGGGACTGTTTAGAACTGCATGGGACTAGATGGGGGCTGCCATGTTGTTGATACTTTGACTCCCACTAGCTACCAATCTGATAACTAGGTGCCCAGAGATGGTGAGAAGGGACTCCTTGGAGAAGGAGTTAACTATTTCAGGTGCCAAGAATCACAGCCAATCAGAGGGCTCAAAAAGCTATTAACTTTGATAACAAAGGGCAGCCAATCAGGGGCCAGGACTGTGGGGAAAAATCCCAGAGACTTTGGGGAGATCGATCAGTCTTTGCCAGGCTCCTATCGAGTCAGGAGGGATCTATGTTTTGGAGGTCTGAACTGTCTGAGTCCTTTCTCAGGACTTGACTGGGAATTGCTGCTAAGGAGAGAGTGATTTTCTGAGAGACACAGAGAGAGAGAGACTGAACTGATTTGAAAACGCTTAAGGCAATTTGGAACTATGCTGTTTCTATGGACGAGACTTTTCACTGCAGAAACCAGGCACTGTTTGGAACTTTGAGAAGCTGCTTTGAGAGTTTGAACATTCTGGGAACTGGGTGCCAGTCAGGCTGTGTGGAGACTGAGGATTGTACAGGTTGCTGAGAGCTGCATCTGGCTGAAGCTGATTTGGAAGCCGGTCTGATATTCAGAGACTATGTGAGTAAAGGTGAGCAGGTGTTTCCATGATCTAAAATCCCTGCTACTGCTGAGTGTACCTGTGTGGTGAGAGGCTGTTGCCTAAAGCCTGCAAGTCAGTGGCCCAATGGCACTGCGGCTCAATGGATAAAAGTTTGCCTGGCTGCCCCAGAAATTGTTGCACTGTGCAGGGAAAGAGTGTACTCTACCAGCTTCGGAGGCACTCTTCAGAGCCAGGGAAGGAACTTGCTAACCCCTGTCAAGTGGGGCCTGCTGGTTGCAGGAGGTCAGTGACACTTGCTGGGGTGCTAGGGCACCTACGCCCCATGGTGGGAGCCAGGCTGGGGAGCCACTCCCAGGACTGAGCCTCCTGAGGGTGGGTGGGACCTGCATGTGTGCTCTGTGATGAGCCAGAAGAGGCTGAAGGTGACCAAGCAGCCAGATCTTCAATCAAAGGGACAAGCTGCTACACCTTCAATCAAGATCAAGGCCTAATACCAAGTATCAATCTGCAGCCCATGTTTGTGCCCTTTGCAAGTGGAGATCCTTGTTCCCGGATCAGTCACAGCCCTGCATCTTAGAGACTGCTAAGAATCATCAAACCGTAAGTACCCAGGGCTTGTTGTGGAACCCAAGGGGAGTGCTCAGTTCAAATTTAAAGTTATCTTTTCAACTTCATAGGGCCGCAACAGCTGGCCAACCCATGGCAGCATCCAGGCCTGCACCTACTGGGTACCAAATCAGACCTCTCAAACATTACACTGGTACCAGTGGGGGTGGGTCTAGTTGTTGTTGCTTTACTGATTGCTCTAACCTTTATCTCATCTGCAGCTATCCCTTATCCAGGCACCACTGTCCTAACCCTGTTATCACCTCCAATAAAGCTGTGAGTTATTGTTTGGAAAAACTGTGTGAAGAGTATTGTGCAAAGAGTCACTACATGTCATTTATAGTTAATGTCATTGTGGAATTGTTGGGTCTCTGATATTTGGGGTGGTTGGTAGGGGAGGTGGGCAGGTGCAACATCCCAGGGGGCTGCACCAGCTGGTCACCTGACCCACTCACAATGTACTCTGGGTGGAGGCACCACGCTATTTATTATAACTTTCTGATAGGACCCCCAAACATCACCGAAGCAGGACCCAGGCCCTTTAACATGCTTGAAGACCAACAGGCAGGGGTGGTTGCCCACTGGCACACAGCACCTGGGCTACATAAACAACAAATTGTAGGCTTGAATCCAGACAACATCCCCTTACTTTTCTTTTCTCTGAATTTCACTAGAGTGGTGATCCATGGCGGTGTGGTGTTAGAATACTAAATATATAGGAAAAGGGACTTAAACGTGAGAAACAGTAAGTGCAAAGAGTTCCGTGGCACTGCCATCATCACAGGACAGGTTCCTGACAGGAAACTCTTGTAGTACCTTTACCATCCTTGCTCAGAAGTTGAAATGATGACCTGACCTGAAGAAGAGAGTATTATCTCTTGAAAGCTAGTCTCAGAAATAATTTTGTTAGTCCAATCAAAGGTAGCACCTGCAACATACTGTATTTGTTTCTTTTCTTCTACATTGTCAGCTGGACTAACATGGTTACCACATTTCTTTTTTCAGAGAAAAGAGTTAGCATGGGCTGTAAGTGAACCAGTTCTTTACAGCTTTGAAGGGGACCTGAGAGATAATCTGAACTACTAGAAGCTTGTCTTCTAGAAAGACTTTGATATCCTGAACTTACTGACTATAGACTTTTGGGGACCTGACTTCAAAGCCACGTTTTTATCATTTCAATAAAACTGTGCAGCAGAGGGTTGTGGATTTATTCCTAGTGTTCTCTTTCACCTTGCAACCTGTTCCACTACCCTAATCTACCGACAGCAGGGTAGGCAATCATTTTTCTCTCCAGTGAAAGCTGCTCTTATGTAGTCCCAAAGACCAACATGGATGGCAGCACTGCATCATCATGGCAACTCAAATGAAAACATGGTCCTGTAGGTCTGAGCTGGAAATGGCTATCTCAGTTTCTAATTCCCTGCACTTCATAAAAATGAATCCTTTTCATATTAAATTTAGGACTACGGAGGGTGGCAAGATGGCTGCGCTACCGCTTCGCCCCGCACCATGCTAGCAGACTGCTCCTCGTTAAACTTATTTTTCTAGCCTTTGCAGTATCTTTATGCCAGATTATGAATGAAACAGGTCTCAGTTTTGATATAACTTTGCAGTCTGTGTATCATTATGTTATGCAGAATGCCGCTGTAGCCGGTCAGGGAAGCTACAGAGCCCCTTTTACGGGTATTCATTTGATCAGAGCCTCCTGTTAGCTCCGGCATTTTGTTGAACAAGCTCGGCTAGCGCATGGCTGAATTATCAGCTGCTGAGCTCCTATAGTGCTTGGGGACACTTTTGTTTTGTGCCTGGGCTGTGTTCTAGATTACTGGTGCTGGCGCTGCAAGAAAGCTTCGTCGGTAGATAGGAGGAGCACGATGCTGGAGCACCAGAGAATTTAACTTCCAGTGAGTAACTTCGGAATTCTGATGTTCTGCCATGGGTTCACATGAGTTCTTGCACTTGGCGTGCTGTTATACATAGATACATAGACAGTGTCGGCAGATAAGGGCTTATGGCCCACCCAGTCTGCCCATTTGAGCTTGTAAGTTCAGTTTGTTTTCCTAGAAGTCTGTTGCCCCTTACCCCTGACCTCTAGAATTCCTTTATGTCTATCCCATGCATTCTTAAATCCCATGCATTCTTAAATCCCGTGATTGTTTCAGCCCCCACCACTTCCTCTGGCAGGGTGTTCCACTTGTCCACCACCCATTCTATGAAGAAATTTTGATGTGTATTTTTAAATTATTACAGGTATGCCAGCTTTGCCTGAAGGTTTTTAAACCACTGAATTTGATCCTGCCTTCATTTTACTGTGCTTAGAGAGTGATTTTTTTTTCTTGTATTTTTTTACAGGCATGTGTATTATGACTAAAAATTGGAGTGAGAGCTGGAAATCGAGGTTTGCTCCAGAAATTCAGCTGAATGTATCGTGTGCCCGTATATGTTGGCTCCATAAGAGTGATAAAGTGGTGGTGTGTTGGAAAAGTCTTCTTCTCTATTGTTTTGAAAACTGTTGATTTATGGAGAATGAAAAGACTCAGGAATTTAGGAACTTGGAGCCTCAGAAAGTGGACTCCTGAAAACAGGACTTAAGTCGGATTTGAACTATGGGACAGCCGAATTGCAAGTATACATTTGTTTGAGTCCTAAACTTCTCTATCCTTGTTTTCCAAGGTCCCAAAATTTTGATGCAAATGATAGACTCCTGATTTAAAGGAGCCTCAAGTGATTGTATTAAAATCAACTGCTCAAATGCATAGCAATAGCTTGGTTAAAAGTGTTATTATGGAATGTGTGCTAAATTATGTTTAGACTTTTTTACAGTTTAATTGGTGTGATATTTTAATTCTGAATCGTAGAAAGAAAGGTCTACTTGATTGCTCAATGGGCATGCCTAAATAATATGAACTGGTAGTAACCTGTTGATGGCTTAAATTTGGGCTTGAAACTGGTAGCCATGTTGGGCCCTAATAATGGGCTCTGGGGACCTAAATGTGATAAGGAAAATTGTAGACAGGTGGAATTAGATATGGTAGGTTCAGAGGCTGAGTGCTCGCAATCCGTTATGTCACAGTATTTCTGTAGGCATAGGCGCCAGGTTGTATGGGCCCATGGGACATTGGCCCCAGCAATATTTTGTGAGATGGGCTGAGCCCTAGCAATATTTTGCCTGCAACATGCTGCCTTTTTTAAGGCATTTTTCCTCTGATTTCTCTGTGTGTGCGCCCTCCTCTGCTATGACCGCACCTTCCCCCGCTGTTTAATTGGACTAGTGAGTGGAGGCCCGGCTGGCAATATATTTAAAATTGGTGCCTTTGCCATGTTGCCTTTCCTTAGTTTGCAGCCACCCCCCCTTGAAAAATCATTGTGGTGGTTCACAGGTTCAGTGGTCCTTTTTAAAACTTGTTGCATGGTGATTGGCCATGGAGGGGCTTGTATACTAGGCGCAATATGCGTGCATGCGTCTGGGTAATTGTGTATGTAGGTGTGTGTGAGGACTCGGAGGTGAGTCGTCGATGGTTTTCATTGTGTGGCAGGACTCCAGGAAAGAGAGTGAGAGGTGACAGACAGGCTGGCCTAGCAGACAAGCAGTGGTGATGGTGGTAGTGGATCATGCCTGGTCCAGCCAGAAAAGAGAGAAGCCTAAGAGAAAAAACGATGTACGCCGGGAGTCAGCAGTCATCCGGGACACCACACCAGCAGCAGGTCAGTAGAGTCGGAGTAGGGCCAGCGAGGAGAGAGAAGAAAGTCCCAGGGCCGGGTGGCTGGTAAATGGAACCAGGCCAGCGGTGGATGTGGTCACTGGCACGGGCTGCAACAACAATCAGCAAATTAGTGTGGCAGAGGGGAGCAGAACGTGTGGGAGGCCCGAGCATGCCGGGTGGGGTTAGGAAGGTTTAGGCAAGTGGCAGGCCTGTGAGTGGCCAGGTGGGTTCCTTCGGTCTGGGCAGCCAGCAGCACCAGTAGGTCAATTCAAGGAGCAGCAGAGGAGGAGAACATCAGCCTGAGCCAGCTAAGGTAGGCAACAGCAGCAGTGCAGAACTGTTTTGGTTGGATTACAGATTTTGTGTATCTTTTCTTTTTTTTTTTTTGCAATTGTTTAACCAGGAGAGAGACACTAAGCTGAAAGCTTGTTTACAGGTGCTTCCTGGGAGCACAGGGAAGTTAAGTGACTTGCTTGGGGTCACACAGTATGCAAGCGGGGGCTGTGGGATTCAAACCCAGGACTCCAGATTTGCAGCTCAGTGCCTTAAACCACTGCCCTATACTGCCTCCTACAGTATCTGGACTTTACTTACAGCATATGTAGTGTTTGTTTACTCTTTGATCAGGTTTGGGGTTGTGGCTGGAAAAGGACATAACTCAATGCACCTTACCTGGTTTAAGCTAATAAAAGTATGCATTCATACTATCCCCTAAACCACTAAAAAGGTTATATTAAGGCACTAATTGATATACTGAGTTTGGAACGTAACCGTGTTTCCAATTTTAAGTTCTGATGTCAAAAGAAGCATGTTGTACCTCCTATTTATGGTTATAGCACTGTCAGTTGCTCAGTAGGTAGCACGCTCAGCTCTGGGGCTGGAAGATCAGAAGGTTGTGGGTTCTAACCCCAAACCAGGTACTTGGGGTACTACCCATAACTGACATTATAGTGCAGTACCAACGGGGTACTGCACTGTTGAGGTGCCGTCCTTCGGATGAGATTTTAAATGTAGTATAGCCTAGAAGTCAGAGCAATGAACAGTAAAATAGTGTGGTACATCCAGCAGACCTTGGTTTGATTCCCACAACCTCCACTTGCATACTATGTGACCCTGAGCAAGTTGGTTAACCTCTCCAGTGCTCCTGGTTCACCCTTGTAAACTGGCATTGAGTCTACTGACCCATACTGGGTTACCAAAGAATAAAAAAAAAAATAGATCTGTTCTGCCCATTTCTGGTCACTGTCCATGTGGAAGTAAAAGATCCCATGGCACTTATCAATGGAGAGCAAGGAGTTTTTTTGTGACATGGTCAACATTCAACCATCAATAAAAAAAACAACAACAAAACGATCCATGTAACCCAGCCTCAGGATGCAACTGGAAACAAGCCATCCCAAGTTAGTGTGCCTTTCCTGGTCAAAAATAACAAACAAATAACACTTAATACTGGATGGTGCTGCTCTACTGCTACATTGTTGGGTAAAATATAAAATGGAAGGTTAGACGAATGGTTGTATTTTCAGCCACTAATTGCTTATGATCAACTTTAAATTGTAAATTTATTTGTTAAAAGTATATGTAAGTGTAGTGTGATTTATTGTATACATACTGACCCATTTTCTAATAAAAATGTTAACATGATCAATTTTGGCCACTCAAACTTCTGAACTGAACTTACTCGGTTACCAATAAATAAATAAAAATAGCCATTTAGAACAGGGGTTTGTTGAGTTTATTGGGGTTGGAATGGAAGTCAGATAATTCCACAGGTCCAATTTGGAAGTAATTTTATTTTTTTGGAAGTCAAAATACTTCTCAAGGCTCAACAGTGTTGCAGTAGCACTACCCCTCACTACACTGGTGACCCAGATTCGGGAAAGGACTGGGGTCGCCCAGGGGCTGGCCTGGGGAGAGTAGATTTAGCATCCTGAGGACAACTCTTTCCCCTCAGTACAGGGTGAAGGCTCTGAGTTTCTCTGCTTGACTGTTCTCTGGTGGAGACCAGGTGGAAGCACACGGGGAGCAGCTAGTCGGAGGTGAGTGACAGCCAGCTGTCATCAAGCATGCATGCATGCTGCTGCACACATGTGTGTCACTGCAGTCCAGCACCTTCACAGAAAGAAACAGAAACTGGAGGAAAATGCCCTGGTCCATGCCGCCAGCAATTCTGCTGCAGGCGTGGGGTGCACATTCACAGAGTGTCTCCTGGCAATCCGGCTAGGAAACCAACCCTGCTTCTCAGGAACTTCAGCTCATTGTGGTATACTCTGGGCTGCTTAGCCCATGCTGGGTGAGGGGCTGGCACATTTAAACGTATTTTAACAATAACAAAAGCCAGCCTGTTTTTTGTTAGGAAATGTTGATTCTGGATTGTGATTTGGTAAATGTTTTTTTTTTCAGTCGTTTAACCAGGTGAGACACACTAAGCTGAAAGCTTGTTTACAGGTGCAAATGTTAGCCATGCAGTAAACTAAAGAATGGGACAACTTGGGAAGCTTCATGATGGGAAGAGAGACCTAGCCTACTGACTAGCTTGCTGTCTTGCTGAAGCCTTCAGCGGGCAAGTTATCAAGCTAGCCAGTAGGCTAGGTCTCCATTCTCATCTTAAAGGCCCAGTCATGGGGGTAAGCACTGCAGTAACCAGGTATTATGGTGTGGTGGCCCCTGTGGGGATGTGGGGATGAACGGAAGGGATGCTGATGTTGCCTCTGTGGGGATGGATGGGAGGGATGCTGATGTTGCCTCTGTGGGGATGGATGGGAGGGATGCTGAGTCCGGAGACTGAAATGGTTCTGGTGGTCTGTTTCTGCATCAGTGTGTGACTGTCTGATGGGCATGGGGGTGGACGGTCTCTGTCAACTCTGCAGTGTCTGATGCATTTAGGGTGAGGGGAACAGCCTGGGGAGCTTTAGAATGGGATGGGAAGAGAGACCTAGCGTACTGGCTAGCTTTCTGATTTACTTAATGTCTTGCTGAAGCCTTCAGCAAGCAAGTTAGTAAGGTAGCCAGTAGGCTCAGTCTCTCTTCCCATCCTAAAGGCCCTGTTATGGCCAGGGGGTAAGCAGCAACACAGCCGGGACATGTTTCTTCCCTCCTGAAAATACAAGAACAAAGTCATGTAGTACTAGTAGTTAGTTTTTGAAATCTGAGTGTCCTTTACCTTTCCTGCCAGTGCAATCATAGCCCTAATCAGGTAACTGTTTTGCATCTGCCTGATCTTATATTCAACTAACAAATTATTGCCTTTCCTACTGTGATTGGTATGTATTTGTTTATCAGTTTCTTGAAAACACCACAGGGGAAAAGAAGAAAATGCTTATTAGCAATAACTAACGAATTGGCAAAAAAAAAAAAAATGTAATACAGTTTTCAACCCAACAGAAATATCACTGAAATGTGTTTTTTTTTTTTCTTCATCTCACTATCACGTGTCCCACTGGGAGCAAGTCTGTAACATTCGATTATAGCTTTATGTGGATTCCCAAACTTTTTGTCAATAACAATTTGAAACATGGGGAAAAACTCTTATTTCATCAGGGGATACATACTTCACATGTGAAAGATAAGCCTGCAACCTTTAATTAGAATTTTGCAGTTTGTTTTCTGCCCCTTTAGCAGCTTTCTGCACCTTTTTCAAGGTGTCTGGCTCAAAGGGCAGAAAACAAACTGCAAAATTCCTAATTAAAGGTTGCAGGCTTATATTTTACATGTGAAGTATGTATCTCCTGATGAAATAGAGTTTTTCCCATGTTTCAGACTGCGATTGACAAAAGGTTTGGGAATCCACTTATAGTTGTAACCCCCCTACAAATGGGGGTTCCTGAAAAGTCTTCCTTGGGTGTGCCTAAATGCCCACTGCCAGGCTGGTGTCCTGTGTCTTAATCGTTTAAATACTGCCCGTGAGTGCCTTTATAACCTCTGTGTAATGTCTCTTTAATAGCTGCCTATATCGCAGTGTAATGGTTAATCTGGGTGGGGGCTGAGTGTTTCTATGCTCGAGTCCTGCCTGGACTGCAAGGTTATTGCTCCATTCTGCCATCGCTAGTTGCACAGAGGGAGCTCTGTTAGAAGCTGTAGATATTTGCTGAGTATCTATTACAGTAGTAATGTTATTGAAGTTTGTCTAACCTGCCTTCTTTGTAGCATGGACATTTCCGTGTTGCACCACCATTTTGGTTCTGGACCAGAAGTTTGGACCAAGCAGTACCTTTGGGGACTTGAAATGGTGTCTGTCCCCAGGGATCTTGTGGGAGTGAAATTCTCTAGGAATTGTAGTTTTGAGACTTTGGCACCTAAATGGACCTGGAGGGGGAGCCCTTGCTTTGACAGACAGATGGATCAGCCAAGTGAACCTTTTGGATCCTGGGAAAAGTCCCAAGCTGCCTGCAGCAGTAGTTCAGTCTGAATTGGGAAGGGAGAGCGAAAACAGCTCGAGATATTCGAGCAGCTGCTCCTGCGTAGTTCATGCAGGAGATTGGTAGAAAGGCTGAGTCTGACCTGTGTGCTTGCTGTCCCTCGAGAGGGAATCCTTTGAAGGGCTTAGTAATCGGACTTCATCCAACTTAATGGTGACAAAAGCCACCGGATTGTGACTGTACATTTGCCTAAAGAAGACAGGAGATTTGCTGTACGTGATCGGCCTGTCAGGCTGTCTGGAACTGCCACAGAGAGCACGGTTTGCACAGAGACACTGTGATTGCAACCAGACTGTTATCCAAACTGTGGTATTGCTTTCTTTTACTATAAATGTGCTGTGTGCTGTTAGTGGGTCGAAATTTGCTTCCCCACTGCCGAATTGTGTCGCGCTTGCTGGAGGCTGCATCCAGTCCCTACTGGACTGAATCTGCATTCATCTCTACTTGGCCTTGCCCTGCCACCTTAGCCCAGCCAGCTACTCATGCCACACAGAAGACCATCGACGAGAGACCTGCCTGGGGATCAGTCCCCTGCCTGGAACAGGAACGATGCCTTGGTGATTCGTGTAGGCCCTGCTTCTCCTGGCATACCAGCTCATCAAACTGCAGTCTCAATTTCATCCATCCTGTGTCCTGTACTGGGTAGCGTGAGTAAACACCAGGGTAGCTCCCTGCAACATACAGTAAGCTAAATCAAAAGTGTTGTTATCTGAATCAATTGTTGTTTTCTTGTCACACACTGAGCCTTCTGGATCCGTATTACAATTTGTGTGTGGTTGTGCATGCTTCTTTTTCTATCACAGGGCCCTGACCAGCTGCAATGCCGGCCTACCCCAGGCAACGTTCCAGGCTAGCCCACCTTACTTCCAACTGGGTACCCAGAGCATGTGACTCTGCAGGGACTCTAAAGTGCATGCATGATTGCCTGATTGAATCAGCATTTAAACCAATCAACCTGATTACGCCCCTCCCTTGTTCTAGTCCCCTAAATAAATCAGATCTAACTCTTTTTGCATTTAATCTGACTTTGGTTCCAGTAGAGGGGAAAGAGCGGGGTTACAGTGTCTTGGAGAGCTGTACCCAGGTTAGCTTTGCTACTAACAACCCTGTCCTCCGGGTGGAGGCACCCGTTTCAGTACCCAGGCACCTTAACCTGCAACTAGACAAGGAGGCAGGGGTAGTAGCCCCTTGGGATAGCGCCATCTAGGGGTTACATAGCTATAATCAGACATTACAGACTTGCTCCTAGTGGGACACATGCTAGTGAGATGAGGTAAATCCCAGTTCAGTGATATTTCTGTTGGGCTGAAAACTGTATGTTACATTGTTTTGCTAAAGCATTTGTCAACATTACTCAACCGAGATTTTGAAGGGGGTAGGGCTTAAGCTGCATGGGAGAAGAGTGGTATGGTGATGAGATGGGGACACAAATGTGATGGGGAACGTGACCATTATAGCATATTAAGAAAGTGAAACAAAAAAAGGCAACTGCATTCCTCATTAAACTGAACAGGGAAGCATGAAAAAAGCAACAGCTGCCAGCTGAGTTATTTCTAGAGTTCTTAATCCTTCATTCTTGTTATGTGGGCCTGTGGCTACTGAAAGCAGGTTTATTGTATGTAATGGTTCTTGGATTTCTAGGACACAACTGTGCTACTGGAAATGTCTGGGCTGGTGTGTTTTCCCAGTCACTAGCCCTTTTTGGCTACAGGCTGCAAAACCTAATTTTGATGCCTGGTCTTCTACGTGTCTATGGCCATGTCCAAAAAATCATATATAAAGTATCTGGCCTTGAAAGATGCAGTACTTTATATGTACTTTCTTTGGACATGGCTGGCCATGGGCACATGGAGAGAGTTTCCGACTCTTTCTCTGTAACCTACCTACAGTACCTATCTGGTGATACTGGCATATATGGGTGTGCAGTGAAGTGCAGTACTGACTCCATTTATGCTCCACTCTGTCTCTCCTGATGTATGCTAAACTGATATGGCATCCCGGAAGGGGATGCACTGTGCTCAGAAATTGTGTGAGTGACTTGGTGTGAGGGGACCTAGAGTGTTGGGGAGGTCTGGGGATTCTCTCATGACTATTGCCTCCCCTGCTAGCCTATAGATAACAAAACCTGGCATATCCTGCTCTGTTTTGGACTTTGCTCATTGCAGGGTTGAGGCCTTGACTCCTGGGCCAGGTGGCTGGGATTGACCCCTGACCCCTGGGCTCCACCAAATATTTTACAAACCCAGCTCCTATGTCTGTAGGGCATCTTGATACCTATAGAGGGTCCCAATAAATATGGCCTGATTTTCTTTTTTTAGAGTTAGTGTGAGGACCGCTGGTGCTATGAAATTTGGATGGCTAGCATAATTGAGCTTTTAGGGAGAACTTAGTAATGTCTCCTTTTGTTTGTAGCCTTCTATTGTAAGGAGGGTTTAGATTAATTGCCTCTCCATTTAAGAGTTTGATCTTTATTATAAATGTTTACATACTATTAGAGATTTTCAACAGATCCAATGTTTAGATAATTGTTTATAATTAGTCCACTGTTTTGGAGACATTTAAAGCATGTGTAATTGCACCACCTGTGTATTGTCAGAGATGTGTTGTAATATCTCTTGTGTGGTTTTTGTAACATGGCAATGCTGTAATGGTTTTTCAACCGATCAACAATAAACTAAACTTGTTCTTGCACTATTAAACTCATGTGGACTCAGCTGGCGGGGATGGGTGAGAGTGACTGCATCCATGCCTCCTCCCACATTTACGTCATTCCATTTTTCTTAACAGTCCCTTATTTTCAGGGATGTCCCTAATTTGGAACACTAAACTCTCTCTGTTCCTTCCTAAATTGCTGCTTTCTTATGATTCTGAGGAAAAATGTCCAACTTTAAAGCATAAAGCAAGTGCCAAACATTATATAGTTCTAAATGTTCTAGTTAAAGAGACACTGTCAACCTGTTTTTCATCATATTATTTCTAGTTAAAATGTCACATTTTATGATTGCTTATTATCTCAAAAATTAATTGTGTTGATGTTTGTTTTGTCTGTCTCCTTGTTTAGTAGAACTGAAATGCATGTTAATGTATATTTATAAACAACCTTGTTTTGTTTACAAACCTGGATCTGTTCTTACTGCATACTTCCTAAGCATTAGAAACACCCCCAAACAGTGCAGTCACTCATGAGGCAGTAGCCACCTAAACTCTCACTGCATCATGAGTGGCTAGACTGTGTTGGAGGTGTTCCCAAGTCCAGGAAAGGTGCAGTGGGAGTTGATCCATAGTCAGCCTCAAGCCATGCCCCCTGTTACTATGTTTCTTTGTTTCTTACCCCATCTGGCCCTATAGCCTTATCGACTCTTATTCATTCATAGAATTTGAAACATAGAAACTTAGAATTTGACAGCAGATAAGGACCGCTTGGCCCACCCAGTCTGCCCATTTCCCTACCTAATGGATAAGCTGCAGATCCTAGTTAACCAGCAGCCTACTTCTTTCTACCCCAACCCCCTAGAATTGCCTTACGTCTGTCCCATGCATGCTTGAATTCAACCACTGTTTTTGACTCCACAACCTCCTCCGGAAGGCCGTTCCATGCATCCACAACCCTCTCTGTGAAAAAATACTTCCTTACATTACCTCTGAGCCGCCCCTCCCTCTTCAAATTGTGCCCCCTTGTTCTTGCACACCTCTTTTTTTGAAAGATGCTATCCTTTTGGACTTTGTTGATTCCCTTGAGGTACTTGAAAGTTTCTATCATGTCCCCCCTCTCCCTCCTTTCCACGAGGCTATACATATTAAGCTTCTTTAGTCTCTCTTCATATGTCTTCTGGTGCAGACCCTGCACCATTTTAGTTGCCCTCCTCTGGACAGCTTCCATCCTGTCTATGTCTTTGCGAAGACTGGGTCTCCAGAACTGCACGCAGTACTCCAGAGGGGGTCTCACCAGCTGTCTGTACAGAGGGATAACAACTTCCTGTTTTCTACTGGTGATTCAAGTTCTATTAGGACCCCTTCCCGTGGAAAAGGACTTGTATCCATTTCCATGTCCTTCCTACCCATTCTACTCCCTTCTGGCCCATTACCCACCCCCTCCTCTGTAAAGACTGAGCAGAAACATCTGTTCAGTATGTCTGCTTTGCTGTTGTCATCCTCCACTCTACTCCCATCCTCCCCTCTCAGCCTCACTATCCCTCCATTAAACTTCCTTTTTTCACTTACGTACCTGTAAAAGTTTTTTTCCCCTCTAACCTCCGATTTCACAATGCGCTCCTCTGTTTGTGCTTTGGCTTCCCTTACTGCCCTCCCTATCTCCCTTTGTTTTTCCTGGTACCTCTCCCTGTCCCCTTCTGCCTGCGTTTTTTGTATTGCTTAAATGAGATTTTTTTGGCTTTCACTTTCTCTGCTACCTCCTTGGAATACCATAGGATCTAGAGCTGCTTTGAGAGCTATGTTATAGGCCTTTACAGCTACCCTAGCACCACCTGCGTACCCACCCTCCATACCTTAGAGGTCCAGTGCTGCCAAAAGTCATTCTGGCTCTACATCCTTCAAAAAGCATTACTGCGCCATCTCCATGGGAGTTCCTAATACAGTAGAAGAAAAATAGTATGACCAGCATACATGACTACTGCCACTGCATCAACAGGTCAACTGCCACAGAAACATTCCCAGTCCCTCTTGAACCCAGAGGTGAATGGACGTAAGAGCAGTGTGTCCATCTCTCTGGGGCCTGACATGGAGGGGCTTTCCCATGGAGTGTCTCCAGTTCAGCAGTACTGTGCTGTGAGAGGCATCAAATGCCCTGTGAGGTTGGTTGGCAGAGGTGTAGATGGCTGATAATAGAAGAAGAAAGAGGCAAGGATGACTGACAATGTGAGTAAAAAGTAAATCCAAAGAGAATACAGATAAAAACGTGGGAGGCAGCCACACTGGAACGAGCGTTCCTTTAATTAAGTGACACCTAAAAAAATGCTAAAACTGGATTGAAAAGGGGCATCCTACAAGGCAGGAGAAAAAGAGTACTCTAAAATGGAACAAAAAGGTATAGTTGTGCCAGGCCTAGTGGATCTCATGGAGTGTGCTGCACTCTTGTCTGGTTGCCGTGGTTCATCTCATGAACCAGGTCTACCGCCTTTCCTCAGAGAAGTCTAGAGGGCACTGCAGAGGTAGTACTGTCAGAGGGTGGTAGACTTAGCAGCACTTGAGAGCCTCCTGTAGTGGATAAGGGGTTGCCTTAGACATTTCTGTTGACCACATGACATCTGCCTCCCCTGGTCAGGCATGGCATCAGATGCCATTAGCAACTGGGTGTTAGATGGGACCTTGCAGGGGACAAAAAGCCTTGACTGGTGATGGATGATGCCTATTTTCCACATTACCAGCCCCAGAATGCCTTGCCCCTTTCTCCTCCCTGGTGGCACTCCAATGATAGAGTCTAAGAAGGTCAGGCACATTGGGTGCTCGAAGCCTGCTGTGGGGGCTTTCCTCATGGGGTGGTGAGACCATCAGGTAGCTCATGAACAGAAGGCAGCAGTGAAGAACCTGTGAGGCTGCCGGACAGGGGGTTAGGCCAACTGAAGTGAAGGAGTTGCAAAAAAACAATCAGGAAGAAAAAAAGGGATAGGTACAAAAGTCATAGCATAATGTGAACTATATCTTTAAAAACACAAATCGACTGTGTCAGAGAACTCCAAAGGAAAAACAAACCCAAACAATCTGACCCCCTCTGCCTCTGCCACCTCCATCTGCTTTTGTCTGTGCTAAAGTTGATTTTGATGGCTTGTGACAGCATCTCATGAATCCAAATATGTCCCCCCACCCGAAACAATTCCTTATTGAAAGTTGCTTTAAAAAGAGCAGATTCGCCTCCTTCTGTCTCAACTGCGCTGGTTTTTAAGGTAGCCCCGCAGGCCAACAAGCTTGCCTGCATGGCTAGGGGAAACAGGCCAATCTGGTGCGATAATTTAGGTACAAGCCTCTCCCTGCATGAAGCAGAGTTTCCCTCTCTCTCTCTCTCTCACACACACACACACACACACTCTCTCTCACTCTCTCTCTTTTTCTCATTTTCCTTCCATGGAGACATCTCTCTGTTCTATTCAACCTTGCCACTCTATTCAGAGATGAGCATGCTGTATCTCTCACCCTAAGACAGAAAAATCAGGGATGACACTCAACTCCCCACCCCAACCACATCCAAAAAATAAAGAGTCCCAGAAATATATATAACATGGAAGGAAATACATATGTTTATTGCTATTTTATTGATTTTTTGTTTCAAGTAATATAGGTTTTATCATACAGATACATACACAAACAGTAAATATACAAACATGTTACTTTAAGATTTGGTATAGCTCTCTTTGTTGTTATGTTTAAGCAGAGGTTATTAAGCTCTTGTAGCCAAAAGCATTTCACTGGTATGACTTATATTTAGTGCTCTGGTTTACTGCTAAAATATATTTGAAACTTATACAGAATGCTAAAGCCGGGTTCAATAGATTCCAGTAAAGTAGAAATACATATTTTTAAAGGAACATTTAATGGGACACTGTCAACCCCCTTAGGCCTCAAAGTGTCCCTTGTTTAAACAGGCATTTGTCAATACCGAATGTTGTCTCGCTGGCATTGGCATTGGTAGTGCCAGAGCTAGAGATGCATAATAGGAATGGCAGTGAAGTATTGAAGTGACGTCAACCCCACACCCACCCTGTAGAGAGTGACAGGCATTGGGGTGTGCCTTTGGGTCATCAGCTATGACGCTCATGCCATTGTACCTCACCTTACCCTGTAGACACTGACAAGTGTCGTGGTGTGCTTTGGGCATTATACTTACCCCATTCCATAAGGAAATATGCTGACATGGGTGCAGTATAGGAGAATGGGGTGAATTGTGTGGCAGAACAGTGCAAGGCACACCATGATGCCTGTCAGTGGCTGCGGGGTGGGGGTGGAATGGCACGAGCATTACATCCGATGATCCCAAGTCACACCCCTGGCGCCTGTCTGTCTGTACTGGGTGGGGTGCTACAATTGGAAACTCTAACACCATAGGCGTGCTGTGGTATTTTCACTAAAATTTTCAACATGGGCTGTTTGTGAGCCCACCTCATGAAAAGCAGAACCATCAGTTTGTTAGCTGAAAGGTGGTTTTGCACAGTGGCTATGCCATTTGGCAACACAAGGACAAAAACACATTTTGGGCAGGATGTGGAGAATGGCAACTGTATTGTTCATGAGGAGGCGTAAAAAATGGCAACGTTGAAAATGTGGAGTGAAAATATGAAAAATTGGTGAAGTCATGAGCATGCATAGAAAGTGCACAACACACGCCTGTAACCCAATTATTTTTGGGAGTTTGTCACCCACATTTTTAACATAGGCATTTTGGGACCTTCCCTCATGAACAGTGGTGCTGTGATTTTGTTCATCTGTCCCAAAAGTTGATTTCCCACAGCAACCACACCATTGTGTGCCACAGATGCGGAAGCACATTTTGGGCAGGATGTGAAAAATGACAGCTGTACTGTTTATAAGGAGGTGTGAGAAAATGCCAGTGTTGAAAATCTGGCATGGAAATTTTGCAAATTTGAGAAGTTACAAGGGTGCATGGAAACTACGCAACGTACGCTTGTAACACAGTAATTTTATGGACTTTTGGCACCAAATTTTCAACATAGGCATTTTAGGACCTCTGCTCATGTACAGTGTCATCGTCATTTCCTCAAACTATCCCAAAAAGTGATTTTGCATAGCGACCACACTATTCTGCGCCAGACGTGCGAAAAGACATTTTGGCCAGGATATATAAAATGACAGCTGTAATGTTCATAAGGAGGTGTGGAAAAATGGCAGGTTTGAAAATCTGGAGTGAAAATACTACAGATTCGCGAACTTACGAGTGTACGTGCAAACTGCGCAACTCACGCTCGTAACTCAGTCATTTTATGGTGTATCGTCACAAAATTTTCAACACAGGCATTATAGGACCTCTGCTCATGAACAGTGTCACTGTCATTTTCATAATCTGCCCCCAACACTGATTTCCCACAGCGACTGTGCTATTCTGTGCCAGAAGTGCAAAACACATTTAGGCAGGATGTGAAAAATGACAGCTGTACTGTTCACAAGAGGTGTGGAAAATGGCAATGTTAAAAAATCTGGCATGAAAATATTGCAAATTAAGGATTACGATGTTAGTAACAACTGTGCACGCTACATCATAAGCAGCTATTGTTTGGACTTTTTCCACCAAATTTGCAACATAAGCTTGTTGACAGCCCATCTCATGAACACTGGCACTGTCATTTCATTAAATGGTCCCGAAAGGTGATTCTGCGCAGTCACCGCGAAATCACCTTCCGGGGCCGAATAACGCCATGACAGTGGCAGAATTCATGACTAGGGTCCCAAAAACCCCATGTTGAAAATTTGGTGCAAAAATTCCAAAAAATGCCCGAGATATGCATCAAAGTTGAAAAAACCCTATTTATACCATTATACAGCTCACTGGCATTTCATCAGTTCGCGGTCTGCTTTGAAGAGTGCAGACGTGTTTCCGGTCCACCAAAGATTGTCGCGCTGGACTACGGAGGTAAGTATGGGGTGAGAGGGGTGTGGGGAGGTAGGGTACGCAGAGGGTGGGTGCAGGTTGCGGGAGGGGGGCAGGGAGATGGCAAGGGACCGTTTCTGTTTTTCACAGCTTTAAAAAAAACAACATTGTGGGACCTTTTTTTTGCAGGCATTTGGCATGCTGGGTGGGCTCCCACATGCCACCTAAGTCTTTTGTTGGGGGTTCTGTGGCCGATGGGGGATTGGGTACCCCATCGGCACATACTGAGGGGACACATGAGCCGAGGAGTTGGGCACCCCCTCGGCAAGCAAATAAAGGTCGGGGGAACCCATTATGCCAATGGGGAGTGGGCTCCCCGTTGGCAAAATAAAAGGGGACAGGGGGATAAACGCCGATGGGGATTGGGCCCCCTGTCAGCAAAGGAAAACTGTTGGGGGGCGCATGATGCCGAGGAGGATTGGCCACCCCCTCGGCTTACATTGTACATGTGAGGGCACACATCATGCCGATGGGGAGTGGGCTGCCCCGTCAGCATTGTGACAGGCAGTGGCGGCAGTCACTGCTGCCATGTTGCCTGCACTTCGGGAGGGGTGTTGTGGTCACGCTGCATGAGAGCTTTGCTCTCATTGCAGCGGACCTTTTCTTTATTCTGGTGGCCACATTTGGTAAGTGTGAGGTCAGAGCCTGCTGCTGGCTGATTGGGGAATGAGGGATGCACCTTCTGATGTGTGCCCTGCATTCGCCCAACACTGGCCGTGCCTCCAAATGTGCTACCACCGCAAGATGTTATGATTGCCAACATTCTGTAAAGATTGATGATGTAGATGGTAGTCTGATTCTGATTCTTTTTTTTTCTTTTAAAAAGTGAAAAACAGACTGCCCACCATACTGGTGTTACCACACAAAAACAGGTTTGTTTACATAGTTTACATTGCTTAGCCTAGCTCCTGACTGCACTCAGCCTAACGCATTGAAAATAAGAGTACTATTTGGCAAAAGTTATTATCTGGGGCAGGGATCACCGGGGCAGTTTGATGGCTACCAGCAGAGGTAAAAATAAACAGTCAAAGCTATCATTTGGATCTACAGACCAGCTTAAGCAACAACGCCATGGCCCTGCAGAGCCGGTAAAGCCTGCGAATTCAACAATGGCGCAGAAAGGAATATCTGAGTTGGAAAGTTCTCTGGCCACAGTTCCTGCCACATTAGCTCTTATGCAACAAGTTATGAAGGCTGGGTTTGACAATATTACCTCTCAAATATCCCACCTTCAATCGGTCATAGCTGGACTCTCTGAGACCTCAGCCTCCCATACTACTCAAATTACAGAACTGGAGAATCGAGTTGGCAGTTTGGAAGATTCGCTATCTGCTGTAACGAGTGACAAACAAACTTTGAAAAAAATGATGGAGGAACTTACTGAAAAGATAGATGACCAGAAGAACAGGTCAAGATGTTCTAACCTTCAGATTATTAGTCTCCCGGAGGGGACCGAGGGGAATGATCCAGAAAGAATGTTACATGCATGGCTGGTCAAACATCTGAACCTTCCTCCAGCATTACAGCAATGTGAAGTGGAGAGAGTGCATAGGGTAGGCCCAAAAGCAACGGATTCTTGCCCAAGGCATTGCCTTATAAAATATCTACGCTATGTGGATAAGGAAGCCATACTGTGGAAAGCTAAGGAGATGGGCCCGATTGTCCTAGGTAATCAAAAAGTCTTTATATTCCAGGACTACAGTAAGCAACTCCAAATGAGGAGGCAGACGTTTAATGAAATAAAGAGCCGTCTATACAAAATGGGCTGGTCTTTTGCACTTATACTGTGTATCTGGCCAAGCTTAAAATCGATAGGCCTTGAGGTGCATCGCAATATTTTTCCTGCCCCAGAATGGTGATGAAGTGGGTGGATAGCATGACCAAGAATGGAGATGGAGTGAGTTCGCCACGCCGTCAAGAGCTAGAGGAACGCTGATGTTGTACATCTCTTTCTTCTCTATTATTACTCCACATCACTTTATGGTTGGGTGAGTGGGGTAATTTGTTGAATCCGAAGGTTCTTACGGGATTTATCTCTGCGCCCCTCTTTCTCTAGGTGGCCCCCAAATGACAAATTAGGCCTTGCATAATGGGCACTGACTTAAATTGAGACAAGTGTAGTGCAAGGTCTGAAATCGCTAAGTTGCAAATAATTATGTTTGCGATTAAGCTGAACTTGGAACTTGGACATCACTGGGATTGTAAATTGTACGATGGCAGACATAGGTTTTCTTATGCTCTCGACCTGGGTTTGGGCTCAGGGTATCGACGAGAGGTGGCAGTCTCGTGATGCTGGACTTGAGTGTATTTGCGGAATCCTTCTTAGTCAATTGAGAACTTTAAAACTGTAACTTCTTGATTTGACCTCAGCGACTTAACCATGGAGGTGGGGAGGATTGGGGGGGGGGACTTTAGATCAACAGTTCAACCTGTTACAGTTAATGATTGACTGCTAACGAGGTTCCATGTTAGCTTTAGGGCCTTCATTTTTCTCCTGTGTTGCTAACATAGTTAATCATGGTACTCCTACGTTAATGGCATGTTTAAAGGAGTGCAGTACAAACTAGATTATTCTATAAGATGTTTGCTACATGTTTGCAGGGGTTGTAGAGATGGGCTATTTTAGGCCTAAAGGGGGGAGGGTGGTTTCTAATTTTGTTATTAGGGGAAGTACTGGTACAGATAGGGGAAGGGAGCGGGGGTGGAAGCTGGGGATGAGTGGCGAAGAAGTACTCTGGTGGGGGCCAGCTAAATCAGCTGCAAAGGTCTGGCACCAGCTAGGATACTCTTAGACTCTCCCTGAGTGGGAAGGTTTAAGGTTAATAAGAAAGGGAGATGGGCTATATAGCATAAAAATGAGAGAGGAAAATGTGCGGAATGAAAGACTCATCACTACATAGTGTGGCTGGAATTAGACTTGTAACATCTGGTTATGGCTAATACTATAAAAATATCAACTTGGAATGTCAATGGGATGAAGTCAGTTGTAAAAAGAAAAAAAATCCTGACTGAAGCAAAAAGAGTTAAGTGGCAAGTGGTTATGTTGCAAGAGACACACGTGTCTAGGACAGATGCCCCTAAAACAGAAGCCTTCATGGGTAGGACGTGGGTATCAGCAAATTTTTCATCTAAAGCCCGAGGTGTGGCAATATGGTTACCGAGGGGTCTCAGGTTACAGTGGTGGAAACTCGGGTGGACCCATTTGGTAGATATGCCCTGGCCAGGGTGATAATCCCAGGACCCGGTACTTATAATCTGGGCTCAGTGTATGCTCCTAATGTGGAGGACCCTCAATTTTTTCAGAGGCTTTCCTTGGAATTGGTTGCCTGGCCAGGTCCATGGATCTTGGGGGGAGACTTTAATTGTGTGCAAGATACTATATTGGATAGATCTAACACCACTCCTGTGATGATTTCTAAAAATACCAGGGCCCTGGGGGTTCTTGAACAAGAGGTGGGATTAGTTGATGCATGGCGGAATTTATTTCCATCCGGCAGAGACTATAGTTTCTATTCTAATGCTGACAGATCATATGCCCGGATAGATAAAATATTGGTTAGTCCAACTTTTCTACCACTTTTAAAAGGGGCAAATTACTCACCCATTTTAATTTCAGATCATGCATCACTAACAGTAGATCTAACTATGGGAAGTGTGGCTGCAGGAAATAGATCATGGAGGCTGGACCCTCCCTTGTTAAAAGATCAGGCATATGTGAAATACATAAATACTTGTATTGGTGAATTTCTCATCTTCAGTAAAAAAGGGGATACTTATAGTACAATGCAATGGGAGACTTTGAAGGCTTATATACGTGGCCAAACCATTCTGTACACAACACATGAGGCCCGGATCACTGCTAGAGAGGTGGAAGTATTGAGGTCTCAAATTGAAACAACTGAGCAGGCACACAGAGCGAATCCTAGTCAAGCACTGTAGAGCACTTTGCAGAAGCTGAAATGGCAATACTATGCTGTGTGTGGTGCTCGTTTAGAAAGGGCAATTTTGCTTTCTCGGGCCGGTCAGTATTTTGATGGGTATCGGACAGGGAAAATGTTGGCCTGGCAACTTCGGAGGAAGGGGAGAGAGAGGGTAGTAATTCAAATACATAGCTTGCTGGGAGCTCTAGTGGACAGCCCTGACGAGGTAGGACAAGTCTTTGAAGATTTTTATAGACAGTTATATACATCTGAGGTTTCCCCAACCCCTGAGCAAATATGAGTATTTTTGGACAAAGCTTCCCTTTTTTTTTTTATTTTACTTCATTTCTTTATCTCCACCTTCCTGCTCTCGGAGCCCTCTCCTTCCTTCCTCTCAGCCTCCGTTTCCACCTCGGGGAGATCTGCCCCTAGAGTAGTGCCTCCTTCTCTCCCCTGCACAGTGGGGTCTGTCCCTCTTCTGGTGGTCCTGGATGATACCGAGAGGCTATCATCTAGGGCTTACCGAGAGGTGTTTTCTTTTTTCTCCCTGGTTTCCCCTACCCTCTGGGATGTCAAGCGCTAGGGCGTCGTCCCAAGTGGTGCGATGCTGACACCACAGACCACTCATGCGCCGTCCGACGCCCCTCCCTGACTCTGGACGAACGGAGCCGCCCCATCCTTCAATTGTCGGTGCTTCCACCGGCTACGAGGTGATGTAGAACGCAGATGCGTTCTTGGTTCCCACCCTGAGGGAGGACAGCATCCGTTGGGACGCTCGATCCTCCCTCCCCCCTGCCGACCCCCGGCCACCCGAGTTCGTTCCTGAACCCGGGTCGCCGGCGCAGCGCGAGGTGTGGCGTCCAGCGCCTTAGCCCTCAGCGCCACCGGGCCGGCACAAAGCTTCCTTGAAATCCATTCTGGAGCAACAAGCTGAAATTTTAGAGACCCAACTTTTACCGGCAGAGATTAGTCTAGTTATTAAAGGCCTCAGAGGTGGGAAAAACCCGGACCAGATGGTTTACCGATTGACCTCTTTAAATGTTACCATGACTTGCTATTAGAACCTTTAAGTGATATGCTGCTTGAGAGTCTGGCCCTGGGAAGGCTGCCCCCCACCACCCGATCGGCATCTATTGCTGTTCTCCCTAAACCAGGCAAGGATCCATCTTGGTGTGCCTCTTATAGGCCTATTTTGCTGTTAACAGCTAAGTTAAGGTGTTGGCTAGACTGGATCCCTTGCTACCCGAACTAATACATCAGGACCAGACTGGGTTTGTAAAGGGCCAACAGGGGAAATATAATATTCAGAGAACCGCTAAATATTGTACATCATTGGGAGAAATCTAAAAACAAACATGGGGTGGCTATTTTAGCGCTAGACGCTGAGAAAGCGTTTGATCGGGTGGAGTGGGGGTACCTCTTTGCTACCTTGGGTAGGTTGGGATTTGGCCCACACTTCATTTCTTGGATTCTAACTCTGTACACTGATCCTGCAGCACAAGTCATAGTAAATGGGCATTTGACTCCTAGGTTCACTTTGAGTAGAGGTACAAGGCAGGGTTGCCCCCTCTCCCCTCTGCTGTACATATTATCTTTAGAGCCACTGGTAGGAGTCATCTGTGAGGGAGCAGATATTAGAGGCTTTTTGAGTTAATAATAGCAAGCATAAGTTAGCTATGTATGCTGATGATCTCCTTTAGTATCTCCAAAATCCAGATGAAGACCTCCCATGGGTCCATGCGACCTTACAGGAATATGGGTCCATATCGGGCCACAAGATTAATTGGTTGAAAAGTGAGGTCCTGCCAATAGGCACACTGGGTAGACAGCCTCTGATTCATCATTTGAATGGCTTGCAACTGGTCTCTAAAATTAAGTATCTTGGAATTTATCTCTCTGGTAGGACCCATGCCATCTATGGTCTGAATTATAGACCCTTACTGGGGGCAATAGCTGCGGACTGTGAGAGATGGACTGCCCTGCCGCTGTCATTAATGGGGAGAGTGGGGGTAATAAATATGATGGTTTTACCAAGACTATTATACTTGTATCAATCCCTCCTGATTAAACTTCCAAAAAATCACTTTAGGAAAATAGACGCCATCATCCACAGATTTATCTGGCTGGGCAAGTCTGCTAGGGTTCAAAGAATAATTCTTCAGCTGCCACAGAAATGGGGGGGAGTTTGGGCCTCCCAAATTTTAAGTTTTATTATCATGCAGCTCAGCTTGCTGCTCTACCCACTGGTTTGGAGGGCGGGACTATGGGATGCTTAGAAATTGAGGAATTGGGCAGTGACCGGTGTATCAGGGGTGGACTGCTAGCAGAAGTGCTTTGGTCAGAAGTGATACCGGAGCACCCAAACTCCTTTGTTGCATCGACTATCGCGGCTTTGTTTGGAATGCACCAATCAATTGGGAGAGGGCTGCCTCCACAAAAATTACCCTTATACTGGATGCAATTAAGCTTAAGACACCTTGCACTATGGCTTTGTCTCAGAGGTTGAAAGGTTGGGAGCGTAAAGGACTCAAATGGGTTTGTCAATTGTACGAGGGGGAACAGCTGGTGAGCTTTGCCTATCTCAATACTAAATGGAACATACCCGGGGAGATTTTTTTATATATACATCTCTGTGGACGTGTGGGTCTCAATAAACAGATCATACAACCAGCTAGGTTGCATAAAAAATGCATATGTCTGCGTTTATCATTTTATTTCGAAAAATTTCAAAAAACAAAATAAAATAAAATTCAATATTTACAGAAAGGAAAAATATGATATTATATCTTCACATCAATCAAACGTCAGGATATACTTCTTTCTTCAAATACTATAAAGAAATTCCTGGGTTCTCGCCTTTCTCAATTAATGTGAAAGTCTGCACATTAGCTTCTCTCTGAGATCCTTCTCTCACCTTGGTCAGAACCCTACTGACCAAACTGTCTATCTAAGCCTCCTAGTGGAGGGTTTGTGTAGTGAACAAAAGGGGTGTGGTTTTCACTGAGCCTCTCCTCCTTTGTGACATCGCATTTACCTAGTTCCTATAATGGCAGCCATTTTGTGGGCTGCCAGCCCTATAGTAGGAACTTCCCAAGTAAACCTTCAGAATACAGGTAAGCAGCCATTTTGTACCATACCATACATATTCAAAATGTCTCATACAGAAAGGAAAGCATGGTTAGTTCACTAAAAAGAATCTAGAATCTTAACCAAAGAATAACTAGATGAGGGGCGCGCTCCCTATCTGTCCCCTTGTAAGAGTCTAGATTCTTTTACATTTTAAACTCCTTTTTTTATGTAATAATCCAAGAGAAAAAAAAATTAGAAGCAATATCTTTTATTTTGACCCAGCACAGCAATTGTCTGCACTTAAACACTTGTTTCAAGCTGCCTGAGCCTTTTCTGTGATTTTCAGAAAGTTTCCAACAATTTCTTCTGTTTACCCGACGGCTGTAATTTCAATCTGGCCTGGTGCCAGCCTTATTACTAACTAAGGGCTTTATATCCAGTAATACAGCTCTTTTTTAAGAGGAAATGAGATGAAGACTGCGTAACACCGCGAGCAGGTGCTCACTACGTGAGGTGCTAACCTCAAATATTAAATCAGTCCAAAATGAAAGGAGCACTCAGGAACGGGATAAATTAATGCTCGTTTAATTCCAAAGAAAATTCCAGGACCCCTGCGCTTTGGCTCAACGCCTTAAATGGGGGTATGGCATGACTATTCTTACAGCAGTGTATATATACTCTTCTAGGTGATGACATCATCACAAATGAGACAATTAGTCAGATACATACAAACTTACATTATGATGGAACAGCTTTCCCATCCCACCAAAAAGCACACTAATCAGTAAAAATACTTTGAAAGGTAAATAAATCTATGTATATCAAAACAATATATATACACACACATACATTTTTTACACACATAAACAATTATAAATCATCACTTTAACTTTTTCTGCCTTATATATTTTTACTTTTTACTTTATAAGTTCCCTATTTCCCTTTTTTCCTTTAAATTGGCTACAATCCAACATTATTTTATTTTCTAAGGGCATACAAAGTCATTTTTTGTACATATAATGGCAAATAAAATTAACATATGTGTTAATTCAATGGGCTGCTAGAGGGTATATATTTTATCCCTCATCTTATGCCTCCTCAAATTAAATCACCCTATTTCAAGAAATGTATTGCTGTTTCTATTATTGTAAGGGTATGAGACACATAAGATAAAATACATGCAAGCCCTATGTGAATAGTGGAGGACTACATGGCAACATGAAATACCTAAGACATCCACTAGATGGCAGACATATAATACAATCCAATTTATTTATTTAGCTTTTGTTGACCAGGTAAGTACACAAGGCAAGTTATATGCCTATTTTCAGGTACGACCTGGGACTCCGAGTACAGTGAAGATACAGGTACAAGCATGGTACATGACAATAAGTAGAGCTGCGTACATTGACACAAGGGAAATGGGCAACATAGATAGTCTACTGTAAGCAGTAATAGGTAATAAACATACATACACAAATAAATATTCTAGGTCATTCTATGGCAGGAACAGTAATCACAGTGTATGGAAGACCATTAAGCAGGGCCCACCGAAATAGCTAGAACCTAAGGAATGAGTCAGACAGATCTCATGTATCTAAGTGACAGTCCTATGCGAATACAAAGTTCAGGGGGGTTTGGGACAGTCACACACTGAGGACAGCTTCAGATGCTTCCTCAGAGAATTCCGAAGGCACAAGTGGGTGGGGGAAGAGCGAACAAGGGCAGGGAGGGAGTTCCATTGCCTGGGAGCACTTGTAGTAAAGTCTCTATCCCATAAGGGTTCGGGTAAAGGGGACTTTGAGCACACCACGTTCCTGAGACCTGAGGGAGTAGGAGGAGGGGTCAGCAGACCTGAGAAGTTGTGCCAGCCCTGGAGGGGTACCAGTTCTGATCACTTTACCCATGAAACAGGCCAGCCCAAAGTTCAAGTGATTTTCTGGGGAGAGCCAGCCAAGTTTGTCGTAAAGCTCACAGTGGTGGGTGAGTCTAGGGGCAGCCAGGGCAAAACGACAGATATTGTTGTAGGTCATGTACCACCGAGTAAGGAGAACCTTGGAGGTGCAGGCAATTTGGAGTAGGCCATGGCTCAGTGAAGGGAGCAGCACACCTCTGGCAAGTGCCAGATGAGCAGTAGACTTCAGATTTTTCTTTGACCTGTAGGCAAGACCCAGTTATCAGTTTACAGTTCTGCAGACATTTAGTATGTGACTCCCCATGTCAAGTTGGGGGTCAATTGTCACTCCAAGGTATTTGATGGAAGATGTGGTGAGGAGGGGTGCACCTTCCTCACCAGTGATGCACAGAGGGACAGAGGAGGCCTTGATCTTGACTAAAGACCCAAATAGCATGGCTTGAGTTTTTTCCAGGTTGAGGACCAGTCTGTGAGACTTTACCCAGGAGTGAATGTTCTTAAAGTCCTCAGTCAACTGAAGGTTGATAGTCCCAATGTCATGGGAGTGTGCCAGGATGACCAGGTCATCTGCAAAAAGGGTGGCACTACAGTTGGTTACAGTGGCAGGGAGATTGTTAACAAATTCAGAGAAGAGAAGGAGCCCCAGGACAGAACCCTGGGGGACGCCAGAGGACACCGATGTGGGACCAGAGAGGACCTTGTTGAATTTGGTCAGTTGCACTCTGCCCTTGAGGTAGTTTGTAAGCTACTTCAGGGTGGGGGGGGGACAGGCCAAGGGTCCACATCTGTGCACAAAGTAATGCATAGTCCACAAGATCAAAGGCCTTTGATAGGTCGATGAATATGGCTCCAGAGAGTTTACCCTGGTCCATGGCCTCCCTGATGCTAGATGAGACAGAGACAAGGGCCGTGGATGTGCTATACCCTTTTTGAAAGCCATGCTGTGCAGGGGACAGCAACTCATGGGCCTGATGTACTCAGTGAGTTGCTCAGCCACGACTTTCTCTAGGAGTTTGCTAATGGCCGACAGGATGGCGATCGGCCGATAGTTCTCCAGAACTTGAGGATTCCCCTGCTTTGGAACAAGGACAATCCTTGCCACCTTACAAATATCAGGAATTGCCCCAGTGGCAAGGGACAGGTTAAAGATGTGTGCAACTGGGGAGGCGATGTAAAGGGCACCTAACTTCAGAAGCTTGGGCTCAATGTTATCAAGGCCAGCACTAGAGGGCAGGGGGAAGCCAGAGAGAAGTCTCTTGGAGTACTGGAACACAAAATGAGATGACATGAATGTTAATACAAAACTCACACACAAGGATGGTGACAAAGAGATGGAATGATAGATGTCATATTGGTGATCACCCAAGTCCACTTCATGCCTAATAGGGAGAAGGGATACCATTAAGGTGGTGATCTACTTGAATATCATCTAGATGAAATCTGAAACAAAAAAACAGAAAACACAAATATTTTAGTTGTAATTTGAACACTTACATAGCTTCCACTTATATTATTTTTTTCTTATCTTTAAGAAAAGGTTTCAGGTCCCACTGCTCATTAAGTCCCTCAGGTTTTACTGTCTTAAGTTTGTATATCTATGTACTTTCTTTTTTTTAGCAATTCATTCACTCTGTCACCACCAAACTTTTTTGGTGGCTGCCACTCCAACCCCATAAATTTCAAATTTCTAGGGTCAGAGTCATGTTATTTCAGAAAATGTTCTCCAACAGAAGTATCCATTGTACCATTTATTATATTCCGTACATGCTCTTGTATCCTAACCTTTAATGCTCTTGTAGTACGTCCAATGTATAACTGTTTACACTCACACCAAAGGGCATAAACCACAAATGTAGTATCACAATTAATAAATTCACTAATCTCATACACTCCACCATCATGTGGATGCATAAATCTAGATCCAACGACATAATAATTACATACATTACATCTCTGACATTTGTGGTTCCCCTTTTGTTCAGGACCCAACCACATATCTTTTGAACATTCTACCAATCTACTGTGGACTAGTTTGTCCTTAAGATTTGGTCCTCTAGAAAAAGTGATTATTGGTTTCTCCCCTACCATTTTCCCCAATTTTGGGTCAGTGTGTAATAAATACCAATTACTGTACACAATGTTACCAAATTGACCTGCCCAATTATTATATTCAGTCACAAAAGTCACTGAAAAATTTTCATACGATGGTAGAGGCGGGGGAGAGGTGGGGCAGGGGATGTCAAATGCTTGATCCAATAGTTCTTCCCTATCCTTCATTAAAGCTTTATTAATTGCTGCTGTCAGTAGTTTTTCCTCATATCCCCTATTTCTAAAATGTATTCTTAATTCTTCCGCTTGTTTCAGGAAACCTCTTTCCTCAGAACAATTCCTTCTCAAGTGAAGAAATTGTCCGTACGGAATGGATTCCTTCAAGTTCTTGGGGTGTGCGCTGTCAGCTCTTAGCAAACTATTGGTAGCAGTTGATTTTCTGTAACATTTTGTTACAATTTTTCCACCAGTTTCAAATGGTCTCACAATTTCTAGATCCAAGAATTCTATCCTATTCTGGTTCCATTTATGAACAAAACTCATGTTGATTTCATTTTCATTCAGCCAATCAACAAACTGTTGTATTTCTGACACATCACCATCCATACACATAAGATATCATCAATAAAATGTGTCCAAAACACAATGTTTTGTAGAAATGGGTTTCCATCTTGAAATACTGTCAGTTCTTCCCATTTTCCCAAGAACAGGTTGGCATATGAGGGTGCCATAGAGGCCCCCATTGCTGTGCCACATATTTGTAAATAATTATTTCCCAAAAATTCAAAATGGTTATGTGTCAGAATAAATTGAATTGCCCTCAAAATGAAATCCACTGGTATTTTATCTGTGTTCACTTCTTGTTCTAAAAAAATATTGGCAAGCATTAATCCCGAGTGTGGTGGATACGAGTGTACAGCTCTTTTTTAAGAGAGCAGGGAAGCTCTTTACAATGAAAGTTACTTGTTTAGCTGGGGATAGCTGCATAAGGGCAAATACTGTATTAAAGCCCTACACCATCACCCAGCTGTAGTACAGCTTATCAGGATTTTGGATGCCAGATTATTTAAAGAGAATAAGGGATAGTAAAGAAAGATTTAAAAATTGCCAGGTTGGCCACCCTGACAAGAAATTTAGAATAAATAAGAATACAGAAGCAGACAGGATAGAGTGAAAATTGAAAATAAGGGGGGAGGGGGCATCTTGAAATTTCTTGATATTTCATTTCACTTCATAACAGGACCCTGTTACAATCTCCAATTTAGGAATGTATTCTGCCATACTTTGGGCCCAGAAGATGATTGGGCACCACTCTCTCCTTTTGAGGAGGGCCTGTTCTTCCTGCAACCTTGCACCAAGTTGATGGCCACTTTCTATCGCTCCCTCGTGGGCGGGGGGGAGTGGGTTCCCCTTACCAAAATCATTAATAAATGGAGAGTGGATCTTGGAGGGATGGTGAATGAGCAATTTTGGGAGACGAGAGTGTAGCCATTTAAATGTGTGCTCAAGGAACAATAAGGTATGACAAGTACAATTTAATTTCTTATAGCAAGCTTACTTCACTCCAGTTAGGTTAAACAAAATGGACTCCTCAAAATCTGATATTTGCCCTAAGTGCAAGGCAGCATAGGTGGACTTTATACATCTGGCCCTAATGTGTCCCAAGGTGGTCACCTTCTGGTGTGAAATGCATGATACAAAGGCTTGTATTATGGGCTTTGTCCCCCCTTCACTCCTGCTGAACTTCTCTTGGGGGCTGACACTGATCACCCTGGAGAGGCAGAGCATGGGGCTCTGTGGTCATTGGCCCTAGTTAATGCCCTCAAGACAATTGCGCAGTGTTGGATGGCAGCCTCCTCTCCCAGCATTCAACAATGGGTGGATAATCTAAGACAATGCATGATGATTGAGAGGGCTCAGCTCACAGCCCTGGGAAGGCAAGAGGCTTTTTTGAAGCTCTGGGGCCCCTTGATTGCTGCTACTGAAGCAAATATTTTTCCTCTCTAAGGGAAACCCCTATTTGGCAATAAATGGAGTGGGTACGGCGGACCAGCTCTCTCCCCTGCTATGGCTCTGATGTCAGCATTGGTGGACTCTAATGCAATAATGTAATATTAACTTGAATTAAAGTGAGATTGCCCCTCTTTGATGTTCTAATGTATTAAGTTCTAACATGCTGTGAATCAAGTTGAAAGCTGCTATCATATGAACTGTATTCCTACCACACTATTTTGCTATACATGATGTTAAAAATGTAAAAAAAAATATGAGTCTTATATCTTGTAAACCCATGTATTCTGTACTGCATACCTTGTGTCTCAATAAAAATTATGTTGACAAAAAAAAAGAAACATAGAAACATAGAAGTTATTAACAGCTGGGGAGCGTACGATCCATCAAGTCTGCCCTTGGCCTCCTACCTCCCTACTTAGCTGTCTGCTTGTGTATCCCACAGTGTCTGTCCCATGTCCGCTTGCATTCCTCCACTGTCTTGGCTCCCACCACCCCCTCTGGCAGGCTATTCCATGGTTCTACAACATGCTCCGTGAAGAAGAATTTCCTCGTATTGCTTCTGAGCTTTCCTCCCTTAAAGTGGAACTGTCATCAACAGGGTTTCTTAATATCTGAAAGACCATAAAAAGCTAATTTGAGTGAGCCATTGTGTTTATCTGTGAGTCTTTGCAGTCCACAGTTATTCATATGTAAATCAGTCTGCAATTAAGGGCTGGGGACAGCCATATGTTTTAGGCTCTTGACAGGAAATTATGTCACCGAGGATCTTGGCCCTCCATTGACTGTAGGTTAAATAGGAAATTGTCTGTTTTATTAAGTGTGTTTTAAGGTGCTGTTATGACACTTTCTACATTTATAATAATTGTTTTGTATGTGTAACCCCCTTGTTACCCGGGGTTACTAGAATCCCAGTAAGACCTAGTGGTAGGCAGGGAGGGCAGCTTGTGAAACTCCAGTTAAATGGGTTTCACACTGTCTCACTCTGTTCTCAGTCACAGCTGAGACTTGAGAGATGACATCACCTTAGAACTGTGGCAGCAGCATAAGCCACATTGGAATCTGCAGCTCAGGGAGTGAGTTTAGAACTTTGGGAGTTTTCAAAGCAGTCTTGAGTTTGTCCTAAAGCAAACAGGAAGGAAGTCATCCTGTTTTACCTTTTAAATGGTGGAGACCACGTTTCAGGTCTCAGTGCCCCCTCCCTCTGGGGGGGGGAAAAGTTCTCTGTGGGTCCCAGGGGCAATCCCTTTGCCCACTATGGAAGGAAGCTGCCTGGTTTTGTCAGTCTGTTCTTGTATAACAGCAAAGAAAGTGTTACTTCGCCTGTGGGGCACCTGCAACGAAAGGGTGAGTGTTTGGCTCCATTTGAAGGAGCAAACAAATTGTTTTCTTCAGTTGGGAAATGGATGTGGACTGCTATTTGGGAGGACTATGTTACTAGGACAAACAAATGGAGCAGTCAAAAAGTCTAAAGTTTTATTGGATTTCAAGTAATGCTGTAGAGGAGGTGCTTCAGGTCATCCACCGTTTAATCTACATTTTCACAGTTCTAAGTTTTCTGTTTGTCCAGAGAAATGGCCGGGTATGGGCTGTGGGAGCTGGAGGTGGGAAAACCCCCCATCTTTAGTAACCAGGTCCACCTCTATGGATTTCTTCTGTGATTTGCTATTTGCCTCATGCACTTGGCCAGTGATGAGGTGGGTACCCAGACGTGGGTCGCAACTTGAAAATCTCTCTAGGAGTCGCAGACTCTAAGTGGTGTGGGGAGCCACAGGATGGGAACTATACTCCTTGTTTGATGGGAGTTCGATTGGAAGTAAGAAAACAAATCTCTCTAGGAGTCGCAGACTCTAAGTGGTGTGGGGAGCCACAGTTTGGGAGTCTCCTTGTTTGATGGGAGTCTTTCCAAGTAAAGTTTGGGTTCATTCTTCAAGTGGACCATCAGTCAAGTGGCCGGAAGGGGAGCCGGGCCAGTCGGGCTGTGTATCCAAAGCGCATGCAAAGTCTGGGCTGAGTGCCTGGTGGGTCCAGAGCCAGACAATGTAAAAATGTGTTCATTCTCCAATGGACCGCCTTTAGTCTCTATCTGCATATACAGTGAACGTAGCCGTTTGGGGGACCATACAATGCTTTGTCATGTTTCATCTAGTTTTGAATAAAGCCACACTGAAAAATCCCAATCCTGGTTCTGGACATTACAGTTATTGCTTCCTGTAGTTGGATTTACTTGGGTGCCCCTGTGCAGAGTAGCCAAACCTAGGTCCCTTGTGCCAGGTAACCTCATCCTCCCCGATCCCAGGTCCCCACCAGGTATTGCTGCCAACGCCAACAGCATGCCACCTGTCATTTTAGTAAAAAGGCAGGGATGAGGGGTTACATATGTGTATTGAAACTAGTGAGTTAGCACCCTTACATTTCAAACTGTTAGTAAAAATAATCCATCTTTAGGATTGCTTTAACCTGTAGGCTATACTGCCAGCTGATCATTAAAAACTATACATCTCAAGGCTGGCTCTGTGGTGCCAACAGGCAGGGGCATCATGCAGTCAGAAATTCTGGAAGGGCTCAAAATCTCAACCTCTCTAGGGGGTTCCAGGGGCATGCCCCCCCCCGGGAAATTTTTAAAAAAGTGAAGACAAATGGTGCATTTAGGTGACTTTTAGCAGTCCGGAAAGCTGTTCCCCAACAAGCTAAATGCCATAATACTGATATAGATTAGAGGAATGATAAATTGTTTTTGTCCTTTGTTCATTCTACTTACAGTGTTACCTTTTGTATTTCAATTTTTTTTTTTTTTAATGAATTAGTCAGAATTTGTGCATTTTGTGAGTCTTTTATCATTGGCATGCTAGCTTGCCTTCCATGTGTTTTTTTACTTTTTTACAAAATGAAAAACACATAGAAGACATGCCTTACAAACCCAGAATAAATTTGCCCCAGTAACAGAATTGTGGAAGTAGCCAGCCCAGCATCAGGCCCAGCCATAGTCCACACCCTCTGAGTTGGCTCACCTCCCACAAGAAAGAATGCTGTTGTTGAACTTGTGTGTCTACTGATTTCTCTGTTATGTTTTCCTTCTCAGGAGAATGGCATTCACCCCACAGGGGCAGAGTCCAAAATTCTGTTTTTACTACAGGTGAACATTTATCCCCTCCATAGGATAATTTAACACAGAACACAATACAGTCTCAAATTGTGCAGGGGTGAACTACACAACTTAAGTTAGAGGCAATACTTCACAATTTAAGCAGTTTGACTGTCCTCAGCAGTGGTAAAATTCCTCTGGGACCCCTAAGGTGCATTGTTGCCATTTTAGAAATTCCCTAAAGCTTCCCACACAGACAAAACACCCCCCTCACCGATACTTCTGGACTGCACTTGCAAAAGAACTATTAGGTTCAGCCCTTGCCTTAGCAGACAGGTGCTCATAGACTGGGACTACCAGCCTCTTCTGATGCCACTCCCCCCATAGAAGTCTGAAGCTGGGGGCCAATTACCTGAGCTCAATGGCATTGGAGGCTAAGGGTCAATACACACTACCTCCCTGTGGATGTTACCTGGGGGCTATGCATACTAGAAACGTGGTATGCCCTCCGTAAATCCCCAGGGGAGGTGGGAAGCTTAGATTAAAACAATCTGTCAAACACCTATACTTTTCCCTCCCTCAGTTAAGTACTTTACTTTTTCTGCCACATAAAGTTGTTCTTTTCCTCTTAAGAAAAATCTTCAGTTGAAAGAAGACAAATCAAATTTAACTTTTCCCAGGCATAAAAACCTCTAAGCGCTGGTGAGCTCTTCACACACACACAACAGTTTAGGGTGAAACAGTCTCTTTTTCTTTCATTATACAGTGGCGTGAAAAAGTATTTGCCCCCTTCCTGATTTTCTCTGTTATTGCATATTTGTCACACTGGATGTTTTCAGGTCTTTAGACAAAATATAATATTAGATAAAGGGAACCTGAGTGGACAAATAACACTTTTTTTTTTTACTTATTTCATTTATTTAATGAAAAAAGTTAACCAACACCAACTGGCACTGTGTGAAAAAGTAATGCCCCTAGTTAAATCAACCCAATTAAAGGGATAATTAGAGTCAGCTGATTGAACACAGCCAGGCTTGATTACAGCCAGCCCTGCTCAATATAAACCTCACTTATTTTGGCCTTACCATCAGAGTCACATTGCCAGCACAAAGATTCAACGAGCACATTATGCCATGATCAAAGGAAGTTCCTGAAAAGATCAGAAAAACATTTTGTTGCCCTCTATCAGTCTGGAAAGGGTGACAAAGCTATTTCTAAGGCTCTGGGACTCCATCGAACCACAGTGAGAGCCATAATCTCCAAATGGAGAACACTTGGAACAGTAGTGAACCTTCCCAGGAGTGGGCGGCCTGCAAAATTACTCCAAGGGCGCAGTGTAAAATCATCCAAGAAGTCTCAAAGGATCCTAAACAACATCCAAAGAACTGCAGGCTTCTGTTGCCTCAGCTAAGGTCAGTGTTCATGACTCCACAATCAGAAAGAGACTGGGCAAAATGGGCTTCATGTGAGGTAGCAAGGCGGAAACCACTGCTAACAAGAAGAACATAAATGCTCGCCTCTCATTTGCCAAGAAGCACCTGGATGATCCACAAGCCTTTGGGAAAATGTTCTATGGACAGATGAGTCCAAAGTGGAACTTTTGGACAACATGGATCCTATAATGTCTCGCCAGAAAGCAAACACAGCATTCCACAATAAGAACATCACACCAACAGTCAAACATGGTGGTGGTAGTGTGATGGTGTGGGGATGCTTTGCTGCCTAAGGACCTGGATGACTTGCCATTATTAAAGGAACCATGAATTCTGCTCTGTACCAGAAAATTCTTAAGGAGAATGTCCAGTCATCCTTCCATCAGCTGAAGCTGAAGCGTAGTTGGGTCATGCAGCAAGACAATGATCCAAAACACTAAAGCAAGTCCACATCAGAATGGTGAAAAAGAAGTAAAATTAAAGTTTTGGAGTGGCCTAGTCAAAGTCCAGACTTAAACCCAATAGAGATGCTGTGTAGGACCTGAAACGAGCAGTTCATGCTCGAAAACCTACCAAATGTTACTGAATTAAAGCAGTTCTGAGGAAGAGTGGGTTAAAATTCCTCCACAGCGATGTGAAAGACTGATATTGAATTATAGGAAGTGTTTGGTTGCAGTCATTGCAGCTAAATGTGGCGTAACCAGTTATTAAGTGTAAGGGGCAATTACTTTTTCACACAGTGCCAATTGGTGTTGGTTAACTTTTTTTCATTAAATAAGTGAAATAAAAAAAAAAAACAAGTGTTATTTGTTCACTCAGGTTCCCTTTATCTAATATTACATTTTGTCTAAAGACCTGAAAACATCCAGTGTGACAAATATGCAATAATAGAGAAAATCAGGAAGGGGGCAAATACTTTTTCACACCACTGTAGATCGAAGTGGCGCTACAAATTACGGCATTATTTATAATTGGGATTAAAAAAGGATCCTGTAGGATTAAGACAAGCTTTCCATGTTTCTTCGCTCATTTTCAGAGTGGTGTATTACTGAGATTACTAACCACAGATGGAACTGCCTATAAACCACCAATCAGCTGGCCGGATTTCTTCTGTCTTTTCACAAACAGGCCAATCAACATATTACATCAATCACATAATTTTTATGAGAGGGAAATCGGAAAGTAGACTATACAGAACACACTCTGTGTACTGCAAGTAAAATAAATTAAATTAAATAACTAGTATTTATGTCAGCCACACTAGTCCACTAATACCAGGAACCATAAGTTAATCAAGGATTTGCTCCTGCAACAAAACCTGTTAACTACTTAAGGAAAGATCACTGTATTTGACCGCCTGGCCAAGAGTACCAACTCACTTGGAGATTTAAGGCCTTTGGTTTGGGGGTCTTACTTTGCGAAGGCATTGCTAACTTTATTTCTTTTAAGTGCACCTCTGCTGGCCAGTCATGTGCAACAAAAACAGACCTACACTGATTCCATGGCTGGGTACCCAGTAACCCTCCAGGAGCTACTGTTCATTTTTAAAGTGTAAGTCACTGGATGGAGGGAAGTGCCCCCAGTACAGAAAGACATACATCAAAACTGTACTATGCTTGTGCGGTTTGTGGGCAGGCAGAGTTTGAGGACCGAGCCAGAGAATGTACCTTATACCAGCCTCAGGTATTATTTTTGCTGCACCTTCTGACACATCAGAAGAACTGTCCTGTTGTTTAAATCAGATGGGTCTAGGAGGACAAAGCAGACCAGCCAACTGCACACTCCCTTTCTCCATTTGGCATGACCTTCCCTAAATAAATCTGTTGCTTTTTTCTCTTTAAATTCATTGTCTTGCTATTTATTTTAGAACTGTTAAGTACATGATGTGCGTAATTTGCTGTTGCATTGGGGAGGTCCATGGGAGGAGTGCCTTGGGGGGAGGTGGGAGGTATTACACCCCAGGGGATTGTAGTGTACTGTCTCCAGGCCCACTAAAACCTTTGGCCCAGATATTCAAAAGGTTTGCGCCAGAGCAAGTCCGAAAATGCGCCATTGTGCGATATTCAGCAGGAGGCAGCTGTGCCCCCAAATCGCAATGCGCAAGAGTGCAATGGTAATGAATGCATGCGCAACTGAAGAGGAAGGAACCATGAATAAATGGCGCAGTTCGATATTCAACAGCATTCGCCATGCGCAATAGGGGAGCAAGCGGAAATTGCGCAATAGCGGAAATGATCCAAAATAAAAAGGAACAAGAGAGAGGCGCAAGAACGCTACAGGGAAGCCAGAGGTGGGAAAAAGGTGACAGCCACAGAAGACAGGGAAGCAGTGAGTGGACTGGAAAAGAGCAGGACAGGGCACACCTGGGAACACAGGGCAACAGGACAGGAGTGGGGAGCCTGTGCCACAGTGGACTGAGGGCAGTGGCAGTGGGCAGGACAGCCAAATCTTGGAGGTGTTCTCGGTGCAGGGGGAGTAGCACAAAGGACAGTGGGGGGAACGGGATTACAGCTGCCAGGGGGGAACACAAGCCAGGGACATGGCCAGTGCCACCATTCAGACGGAGGCAGTAATGAGGGGTGTGAGAAGGCAGGCAGCAGGGGGGCACAGCCGTGGAAGGGCCCATCGGCGGTATGTCCCCAACAGGCGGTACCGAGCCCACACCAGCTTCGAGCACTACAGTGACACCGAGATCGTGGGCTGGTACCACCAGAACTGGGAGATCCTGAGGCGGCTCTGTGAGCTATGCAGTGATGAGATGCAGGCACCCACACGACGGAGCCATGCTCTGTCAGTGGACACAAAGGTAACAGCTGTCATGTGCCTGCTCACCACGGGCACCTTCCAGAGACCAACAGGGGATACAACAGGCATAACCTAGTTGGCCACGTCATGCCTACTCACACAATTCCTCAGCGCACTGCTGCCACATGCTGCGGAGTACATCCGTTTCCCCAGCATACCGGTGGAGCACACAGCACACATACAAGAGTTCCACAGGGTAGCACGTATGCCTGGCATGCTCGGGCCATTGACTGCACCCATGTGGCCATCCGCACGCCACCTGGCCCGGAAGGTGCTGCGTACATTAATCGGAAGGGCTATGCCAGCATCAACTGCCAGGTGGTGTGCGATGCTAGGGGGTGCATAACCAATGTCTGTGCCATGCACCCTGGGGGAGCACATGATGCCTTCATCTGGCACCACTCTGCACTGTGCCACAGGTTTGAGAGTGGGGACATCTCCACTGGCCACCTAGTGGGAGAGTATGCAAATCATGCAGAAAGACATGGATCTTGGGAGAGGCATAGTCAGAGATGACATGGGTACTGGCCTAGATGGCCCATGGCAGGGCGACGCTGATCACCAAACTAATGTCCATCCTCTACACACAGGTGACAGTGGATATCCACTCTGTCCCTGGCTGCTCACACCATACCGGCGGCCCATGACCCCATCGCAGCAACGGTACAATGAGGCACATGCCACCACACGCAATGTCATAGAGCGGGTGTTCGGGATGCTGAAGGCACATTTCCGTTACCTGGACACGTCTGGCGGTGCCCTACAGTACAGCCCCTCGAAGGCCTCTGGGCTATTCCTGGCCTGTTGCATCCTGCACAACATGGCCAATGACTGTGGGATAGCTGTAGAGGTCGAAGAGGGAGACAGCAATGGGGACGATGAAAACGCTGGTGCAGATGGTGATGGGTAGCCTCCCCCTTGGTCGAAGGGACCCCTGACTGATCCGGATGTCACAGCTGCACCAGGACACCATGACAGAGGAGCACTTCAACCAACCCAGGTAAGTCATGGGGCCATGTGCAACCACCAATGGCAAGTGCACAACCCACAAACATGCATGGACAAACCCCAGGGGCACATATCGTAAAGGAAATTGGCTGAGCATGGAACACACTTTGCATGCATCAGGGATAGAGCAAGGCCTAACCCACGACGCGTCGTCTCACACACACATACACACACACACACACACACCGCAAGATATGCACAAAGGGTAGTAGGCACGCTGACCCCAGCTGCCACCCCTAGCCACGCACACTTCCACAGACCACGCCCAGTGCCTGTCATTATGCATGTGTCAGACACTGGGTACCATTGCACAGTGGTGGACAGCGCAATGCAGGCATCATCATGCACACGCCACAGTGGCCAGCAGCTGGGAGGGTGTGCACATGGAATGTGTGTGTGTGTGTGTGTGCAGGGCTGGGTACCCCACCCGTGCATTGCACGTTGAACAATACACTGCACACAGGGCAGCGTCAGTAGTCATGGTGGGAGACAGGTCAGTCACGTGGCACAGTGCCACAGATGCCATGGATTCATGGGCAGCCCCGCAAGCTGTGACAGGCTGACCATTGGCCTCATGGGGTGGCACCGACGGTCCCCCAGGGGTGCATCTGCGGGAACGTGACCATTCTCGAGCAGGGGTCTGCAGCTCACTGAACATGCCTGCACCAGGCATGCTCGGGATGCCCATAGCTGAACCCAGTGTCGACAAAGAGGGTGTCACACGATGCCTGGAATGGGGGGTGGACATGGCACTGCTCGGTGTCTGCGGCGATTGGGCAAATAACTGTGTGCCCATTGTGGCCATGACAGCTGTGAATGCCTGTGTCTGCCTGTCAATGGCGATGGTCACATCCTCCCGCAGCCGGTCCATCCCTGCCAGGAGCAGACCGGTGTCCTTGCTGCGCCATTCCTCTGCCTGGTGCAGGACTGCACTGAGTGCATCCACTGCCATCACAAGCCGCAACTGCTGATCCACTGATTCATGAAGTATATGGGTGTGCTCATCTAAGAGGTCATCTGCCTGATCGGCATGCTGTCCCTCATGGTGTTCGCAGCCATGCTGGGCAGCACCCCTTGAGGTTGGGTGCTGCACACCAGGACCAGGCCTGGGCATGTCCATGGGCGGTGCACTGACATCGCCCCTGACACTGTCTCCCCCATCACCATTGGCCGACTGCGGACAATGCCCCTCCAGCCACCGCTCTCCAGGGCTCAACGGTGCCGCTGCAGCACCCACAACAGCCCCGCTGTCCTGGATGCACACCAGTGCTGCCCCACTAGTGCAGACAGGCACAGGCTGGGACTGTGATGTCACGCAGGCCTCCACGGTGGCACCACCCATGGCTATGCCCGTGCTGTTACCTGCTGTGTGGCCATCCTGTGGCCCACACGTATCACTGTCCGTGATGTGAGCTCCATCATCATCAGTGTCGGATCCGGCACCAGTCCGAGTCTCAGCATGCTGGCATCCATGGACGCTGTCACGCTGGGACATGGGCAGGTCCTCCTCCGCACCAGCTCTACCAACCTCAGTCCAGACAGCCAGGTGGGCCCACTGTTATTTACACCGAAATGCACTACTAAACATTTGTCTTGATTAAACTGCATATGATTTTCATTTGCCCAAAGTGTTAATTTTTCCAAATCCTTCTTTAATGCAGAAATATTTTCTTGATCATTAACCTTGCCCCCCAATTTAGTATTGTCTGCAAATTTAACCATGAAGTTATTTGGCCCTGTTTGTAACTCACTGATAAAGAGATTAAACAATGTTGGTCCCAAGACTGACCCCTGTGGTACACCACTTGTCACACTACCCGAATCAGACAATATATCATTAATTCTGACTCTCTGAGAACGATTTGTCAATCAGTTTAAAGTCCAGTTGACAATATCAGGTGACAAACCTAGATTGTGCATTTTAGTAATGAGTTTTTCATGTGAGACTTTATCGAAAGCTCTACTAAAGTCCAAAAGAACTACATCAGTAGGGATACCCCATCTAGTAGAGTACTTATATTATTGTAAAAAGATATCAGATTGGTGGTGCAGGAATACTTGGGAGTAAACCCATGCTGATTTGAATCATAAATTCCTAATTTTTTACAATCTTGATCTATTAGAGACTTCATTACTCATTCCATTAATTTACCAGCCACTGAGGTCAGGCTAATTGGATGATAATTTTGCACAGAGCCTCTATAGCCTTTTTTAAATATGGGAGTAACTATTGCTGAACGCCAATCATTTGGTACAATGCTTTCTTGTAAGGATTTGTTGAAGATAATTGACAAAGGTATAGAAATATTTATAGAGGTTTCGACCAGAAACCATGGATGAATACCGTCTGGGCCCGGACTAGTATTTTTTTTTAGTTTTTTGATAGCCTATATAATGTCAGTTGGATAGAACCTATGATATTCTACGTGGTGAACTTTAAATGTACTAATACTTGATTTTTGAGAGAAGATGGAACAAAAGTACTTATTAAAGAGATTCAAGGTTTCTATATCAGATAGAGAAGAGCCATTGATTATAATGGGACCAATGGTCCTTGATACACCTTTTTTACTATTTATATAGGAGAAAAGAGATTTGTGACAGTCTTTTGTGTGAGCTAGTTTAAATTCTAGCTTATTTTTTTCCAATTTAATAGAATTTTTTAAATTTTTCACAGGTAGTCTGTATTCATGTAATAGAGTAGTTTTAAATGGAACAGAACTATTCTTAAATTTCCTAAAAAGTTTAATTTTTAATTTAATCTGATTTTTAATTGTCTTGTTGAACCAAGGGGGGATTTTTCCTTTATTATTAAATTTCCTCTTAGATGGAATAAAGGTAATTTCCAAATAATGTACAATGTTTTTAAAAAAGTCCCAAGCTTGTTGTGTTGTACAGTTAAGAAGATTAGATTCCCAGTTTATGTTTTGTAAGTATTCATTGACTTTAGAAAAATTTGCTTTATTTTAATTTTTTGTTCAGTATAACTTCCTTTGTGTAGTTTTAAACTGTTGAATTTCAAAAAGAATAGATGAATGATCAGTGGTCCCAAGTGGATCCCAAATTTGTAAATTGCTAATTTGTTGCTCTATGTTAGTAAATAATAGATGCAAAATATTAGGACCTCGAGTGGGTTCAGTAACAAGTTGTTGTAATCCAGTACTAACTACCACATCTATTAGTCCTTTCTTGGCATAGGACTGTCCTGAGAATGAGTCCCAGTTAATATGAGGGAGGTTAAAGTCACCAAATATTACAGTATCTTGAGATTCTGAAAAATGTGTAGTTTCTTTAAACATATCAGTTGTGTAATCTGAATTTGCAGGTGGAGGTCGATAGATGTTACCAATAGTTATATATAGGACTACTCCTTCAATAAGATTTTAACCCATATACTTTCCAAAGGAAAGGGAGAACACACTTCAAAAGAAGGAATATCATTTTGTATGTACATACAAACTCCACCACCTTGCTTATCTAATCTGTTTTTATGATATAACTTATAACCTGGAATTTCTCTGGACCAAATTGAGGATGCGTCCCACCAAGTTTCAGTTACTCCCACCACACCTTTACTTAAAATTTTACATTTGGCTTCAAGTTCTGCTAATTTGAGTTGGTTTAAAGATCTTGCATTCAAAGCTAGGAATTTACATTTAGTTGTAATAATATTTTGGTAAGTATTCAGAGACTTGGGAATAGACCCATTCTCCCCCATTGTTTTTAGTTTAAACAATGGTTTATGATTTTAGTGATACTTTTCCCCATAAGTGTACTACTTGTGAAACATTAGTTCTTTTTTCTCACACATAAATGTATTCTTTGTACTGCTTTTTATAATAAATGTTTAAAAATATTTGAGCCATTGGTATCCATTTGCTTTTGGTGGGTACTATTATCTAAACTGATATATTAATAACATTCATACCTCTCAACTGTCCCTGATTACGAGGGCCATCCCTCATTTTACCCCTTAAAATTGCTCTGTCCCTCATGGAATATGTGCTGTCCATAAAGAGAATGTGCTGTAAATTCAGGCTTTAAAGCATAAATACATAATGTTCTGAGATGATAAATCAAAAATAACCTTTTTTACAAGTAAACATAACAGTTTCTACAGAGTTCTGAGCTTGTATCTTCATGTTTGGGGGTGTGTCCCTTATTCTAAGAGTGTGTGTCCCTCATCATCCATCATGTTGAACGTCCCAAAATATCCATGTCCCTTATTTCAGTGACAAAAGGTTGAGAGGCATGATACCATTATTAAGCCTTTGTGAGGCAAGGGTAAATTTGAGTGTTAAAAATCATTGCACTATGCGAAATTCATAGCAGATTGAGAAGTACGAAAACACCACAGCACGGTATAAAAGAGAATTGTGTAACTACAGAGAAAGCAATGCATTACTTTGTACACTCATTTGAACTTTGATGCAAAACTTAGTTGGCTTACCTCCTGCCATCTTTAAAAAAAAGTTTATAATATACTAACCTGCAGGGGCACTTTATGACAAGTGCTTTCTCTGCCTTTATTATTGGGGGGGCTTGTTGCACGCTGTTCTTACAGTGTACAGTACAGTGGGCTGGCAGTATAGAGTAGAGGTTAGAGTAACGAGCTGTGAATGAGCTTGGTACATCCAGCAGGCCAGACCTTGGTTTGATTCTCACAACCTCCACTTGCATACTTTGTGACTCTGGGCAAGTCACTTAACTGCCCAGTGCTACCAGGTCACCCCCTGAAAACAAGCACTTGTGCCTAGTGGGCCTTACCTGGTTACCAAACACTTATATAAAAAAACAAAAGAACAAAACAAAACAAATGATCAGTAAACAGAATAACTCTGAGCTCTAGGTTGGCATTGGCCTTTTTTTCCAGTGCATGAATGGCAGTTGAAACCAAATGTCCGTGAGTGACTCCACTCCTCCTCAGCACTCTGCTGCTGATCCATGCAACTGCTGTCTGTCTGCAGACCTTGTCGTACATTTGCTAGGTGGGTGCTTACTCTGCCCGAAGCCTTCAAGCACAACACCTGTTGCTGATGATCCCTGAAATCCTGACAGACACTAAGCAGTTAGCCCTGCACCCCCTTCTCATCCGTACAGGTTTCTATACAGAGTGGCGTGCGTGCATTAGTGTGTCAGAAGGAAATTAATAACAAACCACCACATAGTCTGCCTGTGGTGACCTCCTCCCTCACTTCTGTCCTAAAGGAATCCGTGGCTGTGTCTTTCACCAGGTGTGTCACATGAAGGGGCGGGCACAAGCCTGCGCTCCCACTCGGTCAGGTAGGATGGGAGGACTCATCGACTGGGGGAGGCGTGCAGAGAGAAAATAATTATTCAAATAGAAATCAGGAAACTAACTAAACTAAGCAAAGGGGTCAGGCATGAGATCCCAAACTTAGGTGAGTGACGGTGTTATGGCTGCCCGCCTGGCCTGGTTCAGCAGCAGTAATTCTCATACAGGGGAAGGGGGTACGGGGTGGCATGGCAATGCCAATGGTGAAAATTAAAACTGCTTCCTAGCCTTGCTCCCTTCCCCAGCTGCTGCGCAGCCTCGGCGATATACTGACCTTTTTTTTTCTTAAACCAGGAAGCAGCCACGCCAGGAACGAACTTGTTATTTGTCTTCTTTTGTTCTGCAGGAACACATCGTGCTCTCTCAGTGCCGACTGAGTAACAGAATAAATGACCGACTGGCAGGTCCAGCGAGAATGGTAAATGAATGACGTCAACGACGATGAACGAACCAGTTTGCCACGTGAGCTATTTCTTCGCGCCCCGGCTGTGATTGGCTGCTGGCTGCCTGGCAGTTACCACCAATCAACTGTTCTGTGTCTGTCTCTGTTTGTTCTTACAGGCTTTCAGCTCAGCCAGTCCTGAAGCCAGTCATCAGCCCAGCGGGAACAAGTACATTTTTTTTAATCTGCTGGCAGCTCTCAGTCGTCTCACCATACACCAATCGATTTGGAATCCCCACCCCCTCCCCCCACCAAAAAGACCTTGAAAAAAACAAAAAAAATGTTCCAACCATCTGGGGAAAAAAAATTATAATAAATAAATTTGTTTAATAGCCTGCACAACAATATTGGGGGGGGGGGCACATGCCCCCTCTGGCCCTATGGGCATGACACCACTGGCAACAAGTATTGGGGCCTCATACTGTATCTGGATTTCTAAACCCTGGTTGTGTTCATGTCAGTACAGATTTCTAGGGCTGCCGCAGCACTAACGTCTGTCTTATTCTGTTCCCTCTCTTACAGCCTTTTCTCTTACAATTTCGGGTGTGAACTCAGGTTTGCAAGATGCAAATGTGGCTACGTACCTACTGGCCTGGCATCGTGGGGCCAACCTTGAAATGTGTAGTTTCTGATTAACAGCTGGCAGTACAACCTAGAGGTTAAGGCAAAGAGCTGTGAACAAGCTTCATTCATCCAGCAGGATGGGATTTGATTCCAACATGCTCTACTTTTATATTGTGTGACCAGAGCAAGTCACTTAACCTCCCTGTGCTCCCAAAACACACCCAGAAACAAGCTGTAGCTGTGTGCCTTTCCTGGACAAAGACAGTAAAAACAATTTGAGCATGTGTTATGATTTTGAAAATATTACGTTCTTTCTATCCAGATTTGACTTGAAAATAAAAAGAAATAGAACACAATTATTTATTAATTGCAAAAACACATGGATGGACAACATTGTTTAAAAAAGCATAATCTAAACTGCATTATTAAAATATAGAATAATGTGTGTGTGTGTGTGTGTAAAACCCAAATTTTACACCCCCCCGAGGTGTGGGATGCTATGTTAACTCTGATGGCAAAGTCCGAGTGGTTTATAAAAGCATCCCACACCGAGGGTGTGTACAAAATTCTGTTTTTTACACCCACCCATATAATATTTTGTTTAATTAATGGTGATAATTGTTTTTCCCTTTCAGCACAGTTCAGTTGGTGCAGCACTTCTGTCAGACACACACTTAACACTTCATGCATGCGCACACACACACACACAGTCTCTCCCTTTGTTTTTTTTTCTTTCTTTTTTTACATTACAGTGGGAATGGCATTCTGAAAAGTTGTGGTCAATCGGCATACCTGCAGAGTGTAAGACACAATTGAAGGGTATGGGCGGCAGGATCAACCAGATTGATTTGTTTCCTTTACGGAAGAAAATCTCATTTCATCCAAAGTATTTAAGTAAGAAACTGTTATACTTTTAACTTCATCAAAAGAAGTGAAATATTATTTTAATAATGCATTTCAGGCATTGCATGTTTTAACTGTGTTGTCCATCTGTGTGTTTTTTTTATTTCTTTTTATTTACTTTTTGTTTACCGGGTAGGTGCACTAGCCATAGCAATGACTATTTTCAGGCACGACCCAGGAAGGTACAGAGCAACAACAGGAAACAAATTACAGTACATAGTAGACAATAGCAGAGCATATGAACAATGTCAGCAAGTGTAAAACAACAAAACAGGGTAAAATACATAACAGTGTGAAAGTATAGCAAAAATACTAGCAATACTTTGCAATTAATAAACAAGTAATGGTGTCCTATTTTTTCTTTTCAAGTCAAATCTGGATAGAAAGAACATAATATTTTCAGAATCATAGCACATGCTCAGATTGTTTTTACTGTCATTGTCCAGGAAAGGCACACAGCTACAACTTGTTCCTGGGTGTGTTTTGGGAGCACATGGAGGTTAAGAGACTTGCTCTGGTCACACAGTATACAAGTAGATCATGATGGAATCAAATCCCATTCTGCTGGATGAATGAAGCTTGTTCACAGCTCTTTGCTTTTACCTCTAGCTGTACTGCCAGCTGATAATCAAAAACTTTACATTTCAAGGCTGGCCCCATGATGCCAGGCCAGTAGGCACATAGCCATATTTGCATCTTGTAGACCTGAGTTCACACCTGAAATCGTAAGAGAAAAGGCTGTAAGAGAGGGAATGGAAAAAGACAGAAGTTGGTGCTGTGGCAGCCCTAGAAATCTGTACTGACATGAACACAGACAGGGTTTAGAAATCCTGATATGGGGCCCCAATACCTGCTGGCACCACAGAGCCAGCTTTGGAATGTGTAGTTTTTGATGATCAGCTGGCAGTATAGCCTAGAGGTTAAAGCTATCCTAAAGATGGATTATTTTTACTAACAGTTTTAAATATAAAGGTGATAACTCACTAGTTTCAATGCACATTCAAAGCAAGTATTATAAATGTAGAAAGTGTTGTAACAACACCTTAAAATGCACTTAATAAAACAGACAATTTCCTATTTAACCTACAGTCAATGGAGGGCCACGATCCTCAGTGACATCATTTCCTGTCAGGAGCCTAAAACATATGGCTGCCCCAGCCCTTAATTACAGACTTATTTACATATGAATATATTTGGACTGCAAAGACTCACAGATAAACACAATGGCTCATTCAAATTAGCTTTTTATGGTCTTTCAGACATTAAGATACCCTGTTGATGACAGTTCTCCTTTAAGTCAAAGGTTGTGCCCTCTAGTCCTGCTGTAGTCCTTTACCTGAAAGAGATTCTGCATGTGCACCCTGTTGTTGCCTTTAAGGTATTTGAATGTTTCTATCTTGTCCCCACGATTCCTGCATTGTTCTAGGGAGTATAATTTGAGGTCTTCCAGTCTTGCCTCATATGGTTTCTGATGCAAGCCCTGCATCATCTTTGTTGTTCTTCTCTGTACTGTCTCTAGCCTATGTCCTTCCTGAGGTGTGGCCTCCAGAATTGGACACAGTACTCCAGGTGAGGCCTGACTAGGGACTGCTATAGGGGCATGATTATTTCATGCCTTCTGCTCGTGATGCCCCTCCCTATGCATCCCAGGATACCACTAGCCTTTAGTGCTGCCTTTTCACATTGTCTACTGACCTTGAGGTCATCTGATATGATCACCTCTAGGTCTCGCTCGTGCCTGGTAGCCACCAGCTGCTCCCCTCCCATTGAGTACAGTTTCCTTGGGTTACACTTTCCCAGGTGCATGACCTTGCATTTTTTGGCACTGAATTTCAATTGCCAGGTCTTAGACCACTCCTCCAGTTTTCAAAGATCAGCTTCCATGCTTTGCTGTCCCTCTGTTGTGTCTACCCTGTTGCCAATTTTGGTGTCATCTGCAAACAGGCATACCTTTCCCTCCAATTCATCAGCAGTGTCGCAATGAATATGTTGAAGAGGATCAGCCCCAGAACTGAGCACTGCGGGACCCCACTAATCACCCTCCCCTCCACAGACAGAGTGCCATTTACTAATATTCTCCGAGTTCTCCCATGTAACCAGTTTCTGACCCAGTTTGTAACCTCGGGTCCAATTCCCATGTTCTCCAGTTTTTTGACCTGTCTGTGTAGAACGGAGTCAAAAGATTTGTTGAAGTTTAGGTAAACCACATCCACTGCTCCACCCTGATCCACTCTTTTGGTGACCCAATTGAAGAAATCAACCAGGTTTGACTGGCAGGACCTCCCTGACATGAAACACTATTGATTTTTGTTGAGCCGACCAGTTTCCTCCAAAAAAGCTATGATTCTGTCCTTCAGCAGGGACTCCATCAGTTTTCCTATGACTGATGGTAGACTAACCAGATGGTAGTTACCTGGCTGTTCCTTGCTTCCACTCTTGTGGAGTGGTACTACTGTTGCACTCTTCCAATCCTCCGGCACCTCCCTGCTCCTTAATGATTTGAAGAGCACTGCTAAGGGGGCTGTCAGTTCCCTCCCTAGTTCCTTCAGTATTCTTGGGTGTATCCCATCTGGCCCCTTAGCTTAATCTACCTTTAACTTGTCTATTTCCTCCAGGACCCTTTCCTCTGTGAAGGAACCCATGTCTATTCCTTCAATCGGACACTTCTTTATGCATATTGTTGGTCTGTTATTGTTGGCTTCCTGTGTGAAGACTGAGCAGAAGTACTCACTGAGTGCCTCTACCTTCTCTCCGTCTTGCTTTGTGGTTTGTCCATCTTTTTTTGTGATTCTAAGAATGCCCCCTTTGGTCTTCCTTTTTTCACGTATGTACCTGTAGAAGGTTTTGTTACCCTTTTTTACTTCCTGAGCTATCCTAACCTCTGTCTGAACCTTTACATTTCTTATCACTTTCCCTGTCTCTTTTAGTTTCTGTTTATATTCTGTTTTGTCCACCTCATTCCACAACTCCTTGTACTTTCTGAGGGCTATGCACTTTTCTCTCACCATGGTTGCCACCTCCTTGGAAAACCATGATGGATTTTTCCTCCTTTTGTTCTTACTAACCTGACGGGCACACTGTGATGTGACCATGGTTATTGCATCCTTCAATCTTGTCCAATATTTCTCAACACTCCCTTCTGTCGAGTTACTAAGCTTGTCTCTTAGGCAGGCCTTCATGTTTGTGAAGTCTGCCCTCCTGAAGTCAAGGACCTTCAGTTTGGAGTGTGTGGAGTCTACAGTCCTTTTTACCCTGAACCATACCGTGTTATGATCACTGTTGCCCAGGTGGTTCCCTACCTCAACACCTGTAGCCCTATTGCTATTTGTGAATATCAGATCTAGAACTGTGTTACCCCTTGTGGGTGATGTCACTAGTTGACCTAGGCCTGCTTTCTGTAGTGTGACTAGGAATCCCCTGCTCTTCTGTGATGCCGCTGTATGGGTATTCCAATCTATGTCTGGCAGATTGAAATCCCCCATCAGCACCATGTCCCCTTTGCCTGACATCTGGAGGATTGTTTCCAGGATTTCCTTATCCCTGGCTTCCCCCTGATTTGGGGTCACACCTCAGGGTGCTGAGGGAGCTAAGAGAGGTGGTGGCTGAACCTCTGGCAATCCTGTTTAGCCAGTCACTGGAAACAGGAGAGCTATCCAAAGACTGGAGGACAGCTGATGTAGTCCCTCTATACAAAAGTGGGAACAGATAGGAAGTGGGAAACTACAGACCAGTCAGCCTGACCTCAGTAGTGGGAAAGATCATGGAAACACTACTGCAGGAAATAATAGTGGAACACTTGGTTGCCAATGGTCTACAGGACCCAAGGCAACATGGTTTTACTGGGGGGAGGTCATACCGGACTAACCTCATTGAATTTTTTGACTGGGTGACAAGGGAGGTGGATCGGGGGGAGCAGTGGACATGGCTTACCTGGATTTCAGTAAGGCCTTTGACACTGTGCCACATAGAAGGTTGTTAAACAAGTTGGGGAGGATGGGAGTGGGAAGGATGGTGGTACGGTGGGTGGGGAACTAGCTGGATGGCAGAACACAGAGGGTGGTGGTAAATGACTGTCACTCCACAGAGGGAAGAGTGACCAGTGGAGTGCCACAGGGATCAGTGTTAGGTCCAGTCCTCTTCAACATCTTTATCAGCGACATTACAGAAGACCTAGAAGGGAGAATTTGCCTGTTCACTGATGACACAAAGCTCTGCAACAGGGTAGAATGAATAGAGATCTGCAGAGCCCTGAGGACGAGTCAAGGGAGAGGCAGTTAAGATTTAATGCAAAATAATGAACATGGGGCATAAAAACCCAGGAACAACATATCAACTGGGGGGAGGCTATAGAATGCTCCAAACAGGAAAGGGACCTGCAGTTATCATCTCTGATGACCTCAAGATAGGGAGTCAGTGTGACAAGGCAGCAGGACAAGCAAACAGGATGCTTGATTGCATAGGCAGGGGTATCACTAGCAGGAAAAGGGAGGTCATAATTCCACTATAGAAGACAGTAATGAAACCACACCTTGAGTACAGTGTCCAGTTCTGGAGGCCTTACTTACATAAGAACATAGACAGGGTGGAGGCATTCAGAAGAGGGCAACCAATATGGTTCAAGGATTACATCACAAAGCCTATGAGGCCAGGCTGAAGGGCCTGAAAATGTACTCCCTGGAGGAGAGGAGGGAGAGGGGGATATGATTAAGACATATAAATACCTCATGGGGAGAAACAAGGTGCAGGAAAACACACTCTTTCATAGAAAAAGATGTTCCAGGACTAGGGGACATGGGATGAAACTAGAGGGAGGGAGGTTCAGAGGGAACATGAGGAAGAATTTCTTCATGGAGAGGGTGGTGGAAAAATGGAACACCCTGCTGGAGGAGGCGGTTAAGTTTAAGTTTATTGTTAGACTTCAGGAGCCATCAACAATTACAAGTTAAAAAGAATACATCAAATAGTATACTAAAATACAAATAGGGTTTTAAATACATGTACATAAATTACACAATTCACAATAGTAAGCAGTTAAAATCTGTCTTTCCATATTCAGTTACAAATACCATATATTTCTCTGATTTGATTAGCCATTAGAAGCTACTGCTCATCAATCATAATTCAGATATATGGAAGCAGATTATACACCTCTTAATATTGTATTATCTATCATCACAGGGTGGTGGTAAATGACTGTCACTCCACAGAGGGAACTAACTAACTAACGTTGAACTATTAATTCTTTTCCTTATTTTACTAATTACTTTAAAATATTTTGCCACTCTTTCAAAAGTCCATTTGTCTTCAGTATGTATTAAAATGGAAGTCAGTGTTTCTAAATCCAATTAGTATTTAATATCCAGAAAAGGACCCAACCAGTATTTACATTCTTTAATATACCACGTGTAATGCTGCATAACATGTATTAAATCCTCACATTCCCCCGTTGAACAGCTACACTTCTCTTCCACTGCCTTCTTATATATATATCTCTTAACATATTGCTGTCAAATTGCTCGAATTTGTACTTTTTGAACAACTTACGAGTTTCGGGATCGCTGAGAATATCTAAGTAAATCTTGCAACCAAATTTAAAGTTATTTCTGGCAAACGACCTAACATAGAAACATAGAATTTGATGGCAGATAAGGACCGCTTGGCCCACTCAGTCTGCCCATTTCCCTACCTAATGGATAAGCTGCAGATCTTAGTTAACCAGCAGCCTACTTCTTCCTACCCCAACCCCCTAGAATTGCCTTATGACTGTCCCATGCATGCTTGAATTCCACCACTGTTTTTGACTCCACAACCTCCTCGGAAGGCCGTCTCCATGCATCCACACCCTCTCTGTGAAAAAATACTTCCTTAAATTACCTCTGAGCCCCTCCTCTATCTTCAAATTGTGCCCCTTGTTCTTGCACACCTCTTTTTGAAAGATGCTACCCTCTTGGACTTTGTTGATTCCCTTGAGGTACTTGAAAGTTTCTATCATGTCTCCTCTCCTCCTTTCCTCGAGGCTATACATATTAAGCTCCTTAAGTCTCTCTTCATATGTCTTCCGGTGCAGACCCTGCACCATTTTAGTTGCCCTCCTCTGGACAGCTTCCATTCTATGTCTTTGTGGAGATTGGGTCTCCAGAACGGCACGCAGTACTCCAGATGGGGTCTCACCAGCTGCCTGTACAGAGGGATAACTTCCCTTTTTCTACTGGTGATGCCTCTCCCTATGCATCCCAGTATCCCTCAGCCCTCCTTGCTGCCCTCTCACATTGCTTGCCCTTTAGGTCATCTGATATGACTACCCCAGGTCCTTTCCATTTTTGTTGTTAGTATCTCACCCCATTGTGTACTCTTCCCCTGGGTTTTTGTTTCCCAGGTGCATTACCTTGCACTTCTTAGCATTGAATCTAAGCTGCCATACATTTGACCATTCCTGTAACCTTGCCAAGTCCCTTCTCATCCTTTCCACCCACCTTGTGCATCAACTCTGTTGCAGATCTTTGTGTCATCTGCAAAGATACATACTTTTCCTTCCAGTCCCTCTGCAATGTCAGCTGATAAAGACATTGAAGAGGACCGAGTCCTAATACTGAACCTCGGTACACCACTAGTAACTCCCTTCCTTCAGAGTGGACTCCATTTACTATTACTCTCTGTGTCCTATTCTCCAGCCAATTCTTTACCCAGGCTGTCATCTTGGGACCCACTCCCAGGCTGGCTAACTTGTATATTAATCTTTTGTGTGGGACTGTGTCAAATGCCTTGCTAAAGTCTAGGTAGGCCATGTCCACAGCCCTCCCTGATCTACTACTTTGGTCACCAGTCAAAGAAATCTATCAGATTTGTCTGGCATGACCTTCCCTGTGAATCCATGCTGCCTTGGGTCCTGTACCCCTCTGGCCTCTAGATACTCGACAATTCCAGAAGTGATTCCATCATTTTCCCTACCACTGAGGTTAAACTAACAGGTCTGTAGTTTCCTGCTTCTGCCTTGCTCCCACTTTTGTAAAGGGAATCACATCTGTCCTCCTCCAGTCCTCGGGTACCACCCCATCCTCCCATGATTTGTTAAAGAGGGTAGTCAGTGGTGTCACTAGTTCTACCCTTAGTTCTTTTAGAATTCTGGGATGAATCCATCAGGCCCCATTGCTTTGTCCACCTTCAATTTTAAGAGTTCTTTCAGAACCCTTTCTTCTGTAAATGGGCTGGTATCAACTTCTGTATCCAGAGTGTTTCTACTGTTTGTTTTAGGTACCTCCCTCTTCCTTTGTAAATACTGAGCAAAATATTTGTTTAGTATCTCTGCCTTTTCACAGTCACCCTCTGCCCACCCTCCCTCCCCTTTATTAAGCCTCACTATCCCTCCTTTGGTCTTCCTTCGTCTCCTGATGTACCTATAAAGGTTTTATCCCTCTTAACTGAGTTGGCTATCTTTTCCTCGGTTTGGGCCTTTGCTGTTCTGACTGCCTTCCCAGCTTCCTTTTGCTTTAACTGATACAGTTCTCTGTCCTGCTCCTTCTGTGATTCCTTGTACTTCCTGAATGCTTTTTCTCTTGAACCTTCACTGCCACTTCCTTTGAGAACCATAGTGGTTTCTTACATTGTTTCGTTTATTTGCTTCACACAAAGGCTTGTTACCTCTGTGATGGCAGTTTTTATTATTCCCCATTGTTCTTCCACCCTCCTTCCTGCCCATTTGCTAGTGCCTTCCTTAGGCACTCACCCATTTTGGCAAAGTCAGCCCTCCTAAAGTCCTGTACTTTTGCCTTTGTATGGCTTGACTCTATTGCTGTGTTTATTGTGAACCATACTGTTCGATGGTTGCTGGTTCCCAGATGGCTACCCACTTCTACATCTGTGATCTTCTCTTCATCTCCATTTGAGAGAACCAGGTCTAAGATTGCTCCCTCTCGAGTGGGCTCCAATACTAGTTGTCACCTAGAATAACAAGAGTTTTTTATTACCTGTAAATATTGTTGTTGCCAAAAGTTACTAAATTTTAAGGCAATATATTTCTGGTATTTAACACTTAGCCGTATGTTCTTCTCTGTATAGTTCAATAGCACGGCTAATTTCTGTTTATTCTTGTAACTATTTTCGGACACCAGCAACCTTTCGTATACCCTAGTGCATATCACTTCATCTTTTCTTTTAAGCACTGGGCTGAGATTCGTGACTGTGTGAGTCTAGTCAACCTTAGCCAGAAACCAAGTTGCCTAATTTCAAAAAGGACATTAATTTTTAAGATGCCCGTCTCTGCTCTTATGTATGTAGATGGGCACAAATGGCCTACACCCATTCTTCTTCTTCATGTTTTGAAGAGTGGTACCGTTAGTTTCTCTCTATGGTTAACATCCCGTATTTCTGCACCATATAGCAATTGGGACTCAACTTTTGCTTTGATTAAAGGTCTTACACTAGATCCCCCACATCTATAATTGAATCGTGTCAGTGCCAACAATGTTCTTTTTAAAGCGTCAAGGGTTTTATGGAAATGCATACTCCATGATTTATTCTCATTAAATCTGATTCCAAGATAGACGTAAGATTTTACTTTTTCTACATTATCCCCAGCAATACTCCAATTCCCACTTCTCTTTCTGCCCAAAGACCACTATTTTAGTCTTTGTTAAATTGATCTTTAGTTTTAGTTCTCACAAACATACCTCTAGTAAATTGAGCTTGTCCTGGAGTCCTTTCCTGGTTAAAGAAAATAGTACAAGGTTGTCTGTGTATGTTAATGCAGCACAACACTGATCATTAATTTTAGAAGAATCTGAATCACGTGCACCAAATTCAGTTAATAGCCCATCTATGTAGAGTGCAAATAAGGTTGGAGCGAGAACACACCCCTGTTGAACTCCTTTGTTAACTATGAATGAACTAGAAAGTTGACCTTCCTGCCCCATTCTAACTTGAGCCCATGATTCCATGTACAAATTAGACATCATTTTAATCAGTGATTTATCTATCCTTCTTTTCAAAAGGATTTCCCATAATAGCTTTTTTGAGATAGTCAAACGCTGTTGAGTAGTCCACGAATACAGCATACAATCTTTGCTTTCTCAATATCACATACTTCTCAATAAGATGGTCTAATAAAAAATATGTTCAATGTGCTTGCGCAACTGGATGAGATAATATGAGATGATGCTTGTGTAACTTGATTTGTATGTGGCTTTCCGCCTCTCTATCCATGGGATATACCACCCTGTAGGGGTACAATGCAAGAAACTCTAGAGAAGGGTTCCCCCTACAGGTGCTGTGGGAATGATTGCATTAGCTAAAGGTAGGTTAGGAGGAAGCCCACAGGAAAGAGAGATGAGCCGCTCGAGGAGGAGGGGTGGATGGTGGGCAATGAAAAAAGAATCCTGGCAAAGCCCAGGATGTGTGACCTTTTAAGCTTGATGGGGGAGTGACGTTGTTGCTCCGCCCATTGAACCTCAGGCTTAAAGTCCTCCCATTTGATGTGCTTACACAACTGGATGAGATATTATGAGATGATGCTTGTGTAACTTGCTTTGTATGTGGCTTTCTGCCTCTCTGTCCATGGGATATACCACCCTGTAGGGATACGATGCAAGGAACTCTAGAGGAGGGTTCCTCCCCCACAGGTGCCGCAGGAATGATTGCGTCAGCTAAAGGTAGGTTAGGAAGAAGCCCAAAAAGAATATCCAAGATGTTGAGTATCGAAGAGACGAGGATGATGAATGAATTCTGAGAAGATGATAAGGGCTGACTCCTGAAGGAGAGAGGGGGAAGCTGGGGCCACCATCTGCCTCCATCCAACAGCGGAACTTAACTAACTAACCTGAAGAAAGTACTATCTAACTAATATTATGACCATTGGCACAGAGGAGAGGAGAGGAAAATCCCCTTTTTAAGGAGGAAACCTCTTGGGATCCAAGGCCTAGGTCACCTTCCCTCCAGGCTGATGACATTTGATTTGAGGATGTATGTCAGTAAAGAGAATGAATCATTAAAGAGAAGGATAGGAGTAGGGAAAATGACCGGATAGGGAAAAAGCCCCAAAAAGAAAGCACAGATTGAAGGAACATGATGCAGCAGGGACCCTAGATGGGTATGCTCAAGTAGTTTATGGGAAGGAGTAGATCCGTGCGTAGGTCAGATGAGCAAGGGATATCCAGATGTGCTCATGAGAAGACTGAGGCTGAAGATGACTGATGATGAGTGCTGCGACTGAGTGATGTGAGGAAGTATACTCTGAGGCCAAGAAGGCATGCCTAGAACCAGAAGGTATGCCCAGATCAAGTGGTCAATAGGAGCAAAATGGAAAATGGACAATGATGGAGCAAAGCCATGATTGTAGTGAATCCTGGATGGTTGGTGCGAAGTGGGGAATGATGACCATAGTCCGGAACCTGATACAGGCGGCCGGAGAGCCACAAATCAATGAGTAGGCATATGATTAATGATAGGTATGCCCCCCCAAAAAATATCAAAAGCATGCCAGATGGAGGTAGCTGAGGTACACTGATGGAACGAGTGAAATGAATGAGTTGGAATCAGAAACATGATACATGCGGCAGGAGGGCCACTGATCGATGAGGTGGGCATATGAGCAATGATAGGTACTCCTAAAAGAAATATTGATTGCAGGCCAGATGAGGTCAGCCGAGGCTGATGGCACGATATGGATAAACCCCCAAAATGTTGGGTTTTTTTTGTGTGTTGCTACACGTTCGGGCCCTTCCCTATGATACTGGAAGGCCAGTGCTACTACTGGTAATGCTGATAGGAGGCGAGGTATGAGCAGAACGGAGGGAGGAAATGGAGTCCTGGTTAAACTATGATATCAGACTCATTAAATATGAGTAAACTGGAGACAAAACATACTGACTGTGACTAACTACTATCAGAGATGGAGAGACACGTCCTCCTTCTATTACTCACAGTGGGCTATATTGTGTAAGGGAGCCAGTCCACCTGGGTTAACTGAGTTCTCCCCCTCTATAATAACAGTTCGATGAGCTTAGTCCTGAGCAGCCAGGAGCCCCACGGGGCAGGGGTAGGCAAAATTGAAGTGCTGAGACAGAGCCAAAGCTACGGCTGACTGATGACTCGCAGAAGTGCTGGCAAATTCACGGGTAATGCAGGAGGGTGATGAACAAAATAAGAGCAACCAGAAACAAAATGCCATGGAGTGGCTATGAAACGGCACACACGGTCGACTGCAATAGACTATGAGGTGCCGGAAGGCAGACAAAGATGGGGAGTCACCGATGCAGAGGCAGACGGAATGCAGAGAGATGGTGAGTACTGAGAAGATGGACTTGCACAACTAGTAATCATGGCAGGGTGTCTGGAAAGATAGAATCTTGGCAGGTTCCCAGGAGAATAAGAAGGTGCAAGCAGATCCAGGAACACAGGGGGCAGGGCTGAGGATGAGCGGCAAAAGAAAGAAGACATAGTGAGAACCCTATGAGCTAAGCGGGGGGGGTGAAGAGCAGAGCACAACTCAGGTGCCAGAGATGAGTGGCTAAGCCAAGGCACGGCGAGGGGAAACAAACAGATGGACGTCCGGAGGCGACCGCAGAAATGAGGATGAACAAGAAGTGGCGAGCGGCGCCTCTGGCCACAATGAAAAAAGAATCCTGGCAAAGCCCAGGATGTGTGACCTTTTAAGCTCAATGGGGAGTGACATTGTTGCTCTGCCCATCGAACCTGGGGCTTAAAGCTGTCCCATTATCAAGAGGTGAAAAATCCTTTTAAACACCAGCTTGATAAGGTGATAAGCCACCAGTCTTATCAATTTCTAAGTTAAGCTTATTTAAGATAACTTTAGAAAAAAATCGTCACATTACTATCTAAAAGACTAATGCGGCAGTACATAGCTGGATTTGCTAGGTCTCCTTTTATACGAATTGGTACTATATAGGCTCCTTTTCATGTAGTGGGATAATTATTTTCTTGTATGCACTTGTCATATAGTGCTGTTAGTATTCTAGCCCAAGGCCCCGGTTGACATTTATATACTTCTGCTGGAATATTATCTGGTCCAGGTGCTTTGTGTAGCTTGTGTAGCTTTAAGGTATTGATAGCAAATAAAACGTCAATGTTATCTATTACTACATTTACTTATTACCATTTGGGCACTTATCTTCACATGGATTGAAAAACACCTGAGAGAAGTAATTGATTCAAGTCTGCTCAGGTATATAAGCATCTGAAACTTCTTTATGAGCACTTGTACCCTTAGCTACCAGTTTCCAGAAACCTCTTTGGTCCCTGTTATTGATAACTTTACTCATTTCTTCCCGCTGTCTTTTATAATATTGCTTTCGTTTATCTTTCATAAGAAGCTTAGATCCCTTCTATTTTTTGTTAATGCTTTTTAATAGTTCTTTATTTTTTTGCCTTGTATGTTTGTACATTTCCCTTAAAGATGCTTTATATCTTTTACACTCATCGTCGAACCAGCCCACCTCTATTATTATTTTTACTCCATTAACTGTTTTACTTCTTCATAATTTTATTATAATTTGCTGAAATATTGAGTACACTGCTTCAATCATTTGACTACTATTAAATGTATTTAAAAGTTCCACAATATCTTTTGTAACTAGGGTTCTTAACATTTCAGCAATGCTTCATGATGAATCAGCTTTCCATATAATTCTTTTGTTTGATCTTATTTCCATCACTAGGGGCTGTATTAATCTAAGATTTTCTGTGTATCCTTTCACTGCACTAATCAGAATTACAGGAAAGTGATCACCCTCAGAGCATGGCACTACTATCAATTTTTCCCATGTTTCTAATGTTCCTGTCCACAGTGCCAAATCAATCACTGACATGCCCTTAGAAGAGATAAAGGTACATTCCCCCATCAAGTCACCTGTCAAATGGCCGTTTAATGGGTAAAGGTTGCATTCTTTTAAAATTATCAATTGTGAACCAGCTTCGTTTTTACTTTAATATCCTTAGATGCTCTTTGACTCCATATGTACGGGCTTATGGTGCTAGTAAAAGAGGAATTATCTCCTAATCTATCAAATAGACCTATTTGGGCATTTAGGTCACCCAGAAGTAAAATATCTAAATTCGGATATATATTCATACCATCAATAAGAAGTGAATTGAACTGTTCCCGTACAGTATCCTTACAGAATTTTGAACTCATTGGAGGAATGTAACCATTCATCAGTAAGAAACACTGACCTTCACTTTTTAAAATTACCAAAACAAAGTTTTCGGGATCCTTAATACATTCTACATGTGCAAAGCTGCCAGTTCTAATATAGGTGGCTAACACACCTGCTTTTCTGCCCCATTTAATATCCTTAGAGCCTGCCCTTTGAAAAACTTCATAACTGTTTGTTGATCTCAATTTGATCATCTAGTCCGTGCCAAGTCTCTTGTACACATATGACATCAAATCTTATAATATAATTAACCCATTCATCATCTAGTTGTTTGTCTCTCAGTCCAGATATATTCCAATAAATAATTTGTAGCCCCTTACATGAGACATTGATTATATTTGAGTTCTCATCGGTAGCTGTTTCACTACATATACTATCAATTGTGTTCTCTCTTTGTCGATCATTATAGCCTGCCAGTATCTGGAATTTGTTTTTTGTTGGTATTTAAAATTTCTTATGCTCATTATTTGTTGCAGTGATAAATCCTTTTTCAAGAATCTCTGTCTCAACCAAATTCAATCCCATAACAGGTATTTTTTTTTCCATAGTTAGATTTGCTGTTTTATTTTTCACTGTGATGTTAACTTGAGTGTCCTGCTCTCTCTACCCAACTGTTCTATTGACACTATTTCATTCCATCCCAACTGTATATGTAGGAAGTTCCTCAGGAGGTTGTAAACTTCTTTTCTTAACTTTGCATTTGTTTCCTTATATAAATGGTTCAACCCAGAGTAAGCCCTACATTTTTGGCCTCATAATTATCTTTTCTAACTTCTAAAATATTGAATAAGTGTCTGTTTGGAAACATTATAACAACTTCCTTATTTTTGACTTTTGTTGCATTAAGCCAGATGTAATTAGCAATTCTGGGTGGTCTAAGATAGATGTTCGTCATAAGTGCCAGCTCAACCTGAGTGTTCTTAATTTCTACAATGTCCTCTTCATTTACCTCAATATCCATTTCTGTGTTTGATCTCTCTATTACTTGAGCTTTTTGATTTACACTCTCCCGAGGGATCCAACCTAATGGGTTCATGATTCTGATCAGGGGGTCCTGCTTTTTGGTAGAAGGACTCCCTGATTGCAACCATGAATCCTCAACCAATGTGGGTATATTGACAGGTTTTATTATTGCATCATTTGATATCTCCTTTTCTTGTTCACTATCTTGCTCACTAACTTGCTCAGAGATATCCCAGTTGTGTGTTCTACTCTCTAATTGCTTGTTTAAACTAGCAATTTCCTTCTCTAGCTGTTTCACCTGCTTACTCAGATTTAATTGCATAGGTGGATTAGTATTTTCCTTATAGTTTAATATTGCATGAGTCTGTGTGAATTCTTTATCTCCTTGAATCTCAATACGCCTGGTCTCTACTCTATTACTTTCTTTTTTCCCCAACTCTACTCTTCTCAGATTTTTTTGATTGTACTTTATCAGTCAGACCTTTCTTTTGTATTTTTTCCCTGATCTCTTTCTCATTTTTGTTCTTTTTACCTCTCTTCCCTCCTTGTGAGCTGGTCTTTTCTATCTGTCCACCAGTAAACATAATGCTGCTAAAGTCTGGTCTTACCTTACCTTTTTTATTATTGTCTACATCTGTATTCTCGCTTAATATTGTATTGTCATCATCAATGTTCTTCTTTTTATTAGTATGTCTACCAATATAACACTGTGTTTTTCAGTATTATGTTTTACAGCTTCCAGAATATCTTTGTTAATAAGCAGTTGTTCCATAATTAAAATATTATCCGAGTGTTGCTTGGCCAAAAGGTTTACTAATCTATCACTTAAGAAACAGGTTTGATATTCTGTTTTATTGCTGTTGACTGATTTGTCATGAATCATCTTATGACACTCCTTACAGTATTCTTGTTGTATATTCTGGTAGCTGTAACTATAATGTTTCAATCCTGTTATAATACCTTTCAGGTCACGTGATACCTCTTCTAGGGCCCTTTTTTCTTTAAATATCTGCTATTGTTCCATATGTCTAATGATTTTTCATATGTCAGACTTGAAGACATTGAGTCTCAATTCAAATTACCAGAACAATTCATGGTTTCACTGCAATTCTCGTCTGACCCTTGTGTTGTTTTGTTATTAATTTCCACTATTTCCTGTCTTAAGAGTTGACTCTCCCTTTTTAGGGGTGTCATCCTTGAATTTATTTCTACAGGCTTATCAAACCCACCTGCTGGAGTAGACATTCTACTCGTAATCGGTTTACTCTTTATTCTATCTACAGTAGGTGATCCGTTATCTTAGATTGTTTAGCCTGCCTCCTTTTTTTGGCATTTCACTAACCAGTGGAGATACCTGCGGGTCCTGCATTCTTTGCAGTCTTGTTTTCACCATATCCTTACAATAATGCAGTGACAGATGTGGCTTGTTTTATGATACAAGAACACTTTACTAATTGATACTTTGGGTAATGGTAACCCTTATCGCTTTCCTTCAACCTTTTCACTATTTGCTATATGTCTGCTTACAATATTATACAAAAAAGGGATGTGTTACAAAGGAAACTGAAAAGGCTATTATTATTCAGTTGTCCAAAATGCTTCATTAATATTGTAAGCAATCTGAGATGTGCCACAAATATATCACAGTTTGGCTCAGAAGTAGAAAGCAATTAGCGACACAACAGTTCTCTCAGTGGCTTCAGAAAAGAAGGAACAAATGTGCGAAGAGTGTTCACTTTTACTTTTCCTCAGCAGGACTCTCTACATTTCCCAGACAGTTCTTATGCCCAAAATGTTGTAATTTAATACACAATCTCTTTCTATATATTTCACTCCACTTAGTTGTTAACAGTTCTCAAAATTCTCAGAATAAAGTGCAGTCCCATGTTCCTTCAAGTACACAGCATCGCTTTGATCCACAGATAGATTTATATTTCTCTGTAGGGCACTAGGTAGGACTCCTGAACAGAAAGAATAATAAAAATGATAAGGGAAAATGGTACAGTAAGTCTGGGGATCACACAATTACTGGGAACTACAGGCCTATCTTTATCCTGCCCCCACTCTTGAAAGCTCTTGAGCATATAGTGGCTAACTGGTTGAATATTTAGAAAAATATCAGCTACAATGCCCACAACAACACGGCTTCAGAAACGGTCATAGTACCACTACCGCCCTTCTGGAGTTCACAGGCTTTATTCACCACTCCTTAGATCAAGGATACCTGGTCGGTGCTGCTTTCATTGATTAAAACAAAGCTTTCGACACAGTGAATCATGCCCTCCTGGTCGAACAGCTTACCACCTTTGGCCTAGCTCATGACAGCGTAGCCTGGTTTGAAAGTTACCTGCACAACCATACACAGCAGTTGAAGATTGGTAACATCCTCTCAGATAGCAGACTTGTCCTATCTGGAGTTCCTCAAAGGTCCATCTTGGGTCCTCTCTTATTTAGCATTTTCCTCAACAACTTTTCTTACTCCTGTCAGGGTCTCATCCTTTTATATGCTGATGATACTTTCCTGTTTTTCAGTGATCCAGACCCTAAGGTTCTTGAATCTAGGCTACAGAGTAATTTTGTAGTCGTAGAAAGATGGTTCAATAAGCACAAGTTAGTTATGAATTACAAGACTAAAACTATGCTGTTCTCCTGCTCCCAAAATAGGCACAGAACTTACCCTCTTTCTATCACCAATGAAGAGGGCTCTCCCCTGGCGCTAGTTCAGCTCTTTAAATATCTAGGGATTACTACTGACGGTCTGATGACCTATGCCTATCACATTGACAACATTGCTAAGGCTGTTAACTCCTGCATTCGGCTACTTTATAGGCATAAGCAATGTTTGATCCCAGAGGCTCTTAACCTGGCCATTCAAAGCTCTCTTGTCTTGCTTATTGATTACGGCTTACCAATCTATGGGTCAGCTACTGAAACAACTCTTCACCGCATCATAGTTGCACTCAGCAAAGCATGCCGGCTCCTTACTGGCTCAGCTCGTCTGTCCCATACCTGCGGCGTGCGACATGTATGCTCAGGCTAACTGGCTCCAATTCAAAGGTAGACTCTTGTACCAAACATGTTTACTGTTCAAAAAAGTAAGCTTAGGCAAAATAACCCCAGGAGTGCAAAAGCTTATTACCCCCACTATCAACCGTTGTTGCACCAGAAGTTCTACTAGCCAGATTTGTAATATACCCCACTGTCGCACTTCTCTGGGACAAAGGTCCTTTGCCTACCGTGCTCTGCTATTGATGAACTTGTTGCACCATGACATCACTTCAACATCCACCTTGGGCTCCTTCAAGATTAAACTTAAGCAACAGCTAGTTGCTGATGCCAGTTGTGACTGCTTCCAATAACCTTCCTTCTTGTGACCAGCACTTATTCTAACCTTATGCTATCCTGAGCTTATGCATAACTGTTCTCGGCATGTAAATAACTGTTTTAAGTTGCTAATCATTCTCCTTCACATTTCCTCTTTGTCTCTTCAACTCTTTCCTCTCACCCTTGTATGGCTTTCCCCCATCTCCCCTCCCCCATTATATCTCCATAGCTCCCTTGCTCACTTTAAAATGCTTTGTCCCATACCTTCTCACCTCTGACGAGGCCCCTGGGCTGATGCCATCCCTTTCCTTGTTGATTATTAGATATTAGGCAGAGTCTGTTCTCATTTTCCTGTAAAGGGTCGTTTCATAAGACCCAACCCCCTCTAATATGACCCTTTGAATTCCAGGTTTTAATCAAATATGCACCATGGCATACATTGTACAATGCCACATGTACTGGAACTTCTCTAGTTATACACTCTTGTAATGTCTTGTATAATTCCTTGTTTTATTTGTTCTCTGTCTCATGCTTTCCCAATTTGTACTGTTCATCTGACGTGGAACCTATGAAATGAACTTGTTCTCAGAGGTGTTTTCCGAAATTTCAATAAATAAATAGTAATAGGAGGTCCATGTTAAACATATAACTATGTACAAGCTTGCTTTTATGGTTTACAGCTTAATCGCACAGCCCAAGCATTAGAATCTGACCTCTGGTACCCTAACTTAAAAATAGAAATTATAAAAGCCATTTGTAATAACTTACTTTGTTGCCACCTTAATTCCCTTAGTTCTCTGAAGTTTTCAAAGAAGTGCTATACTTTCCGCACTTTTAATCTTATTCTTTAAGTAAAACTGGAACTGATAGTAGCAGTCTAGACCATTTAGTAAAGTTATGCTACAGCTCTCAGCTAAATCAACGAAGATTTCAGCACGCTAATCACAGCAGAACATGCGTTAAGGAGGATGCTTGCAAATGGCAATTCTAATCTGAAGAACACCACGCATGTGCTTTAAGTGGTCGCACCACCTGATCCAAGCACGTGAAAAAGAAATCTTAATGAAAGTTTCATTTAGTCTTCAGTTAGTGAAGGGGGAATAACCTTCTAGCTGGAGGCTGGGACAGTGAGTAGACTTGAAAGATTTTCTTAGCTGGTATTCTGTGTGTTTGTAATTGTATTTGAGGGCTGGTCTTAAATGCCATTTATTGTGGTTTTTCATTTAGTCTGGGCAGCCTTTTATTGCTTTTGCATTTAGTTTTGGGCAGGAGGATGGGATTGAAACACTTTGGTGTTTGTGTGTGTTTAAAAGTTGCTATCTGGCCTGTAAGTGCAGGCATCATATTACAGGGGATTAGTGCTGGTTGAAAGCAAGGTGTGACTGCCAGCTCAGTCAGTCTTCAATTAGTGAAGGGGGAATAAGCTTCAAGCTGGAGGCTGGGACAGTAAGTAGACTTGAAAGATTTTCTTAACTGGTAGTGCTTGAAGGTGCAGTGAGGAGAAGACACAGGCCTGATACATTCTCATGAGAGTCGGGTGTAGGTCCTAATCCCACCCTCCCCCACCTCCCCAGAGCTCGGCTCATTTGTAGGAGAACACCTGCCTTGCAATTGGAGGAAAAGGCTTCAGGTGTAGCTCATGTAGTTCTAGCCACTGGGGGTTGGGTTTAAGGTTGGGACAGAGGAGCTCAGGGAGTTGTACACTTCCCCTACAAGTTAACTGTGTAGTACTGCACCTAGTAACGGGGGTACCTGTTTACTGTCGGACTGTATCTAGGATTAGTGGGTGACCTGATTAGTCGGTAGGGGTGTATCTTGGACTAGTGAGGAACCTGATGGTTCACCCAAAGAAACCTACTTGGAGGGGGATGGGACCACACATCATTAGGGCCGGCATCTTTGGGAGGGTGGTGGGGTGCACAGAGTGTGGGGCGGCCATGATACTGGACTGGGGTTGGAAGTTCAGTGGTTGCCCAGTGTGCTACCAGCTGGTGCAGCTCAGGGAGGAGGTTGAGGGGATTAGGAGACAGCTGAAGGGAGAGGGGAGGTATGGTTGGGGAATAGGGCAGGGGCTCTCCCACGGGGTTGCACAAAGCACTAGGTGTGGGGGCATAGGGAAAGGAGTGCAGGAGAGTACTCTGGGGTCACATAGGGACCCTGACAGAGGGGGCCCAAAAGGAGGACGCTACCAAGGAAGCAGGCAGGTATCTGGGGACCCTCACAGAGGGGGGCCAAAGGGAGGACATTCTCAGGGAAGTAGGCAGATGGCTGGGGCTGGACAGAAGGAAGCAAAGGGGGGAGGTGGATCAGACCTTAAGCTCAGTAACCGCTTCAATTCTCTTCTTCTGTTTGAGGATGAGGGGGGTGATGTAGCCATGACAGGGGTGGTTAGAGATGGAAGGGGTGGGGGCAGGAGGCAGAGGGCGGATAGCAGGAAGAACAGGGGGGAACTTGGAACGCGGGAAAATGGGGGGAGCAGGGGATCAGAGCAGGAGGAGGAGGGGGTAGAGGGAGGAAAACGAAAGGAGAAAGACCAGTTGGGAGGAAAGGGCAAGGAGAGGGACCAGAAGTATAAGGAGGATACAGCATAGGGAGCTGAAAGTTTAGGCCAGGGGAGCATGATAGGCAAGGAGGGGCTGAACGGAGATGAGAAGGAAGAGAGGACAAGCCAGGCAAGTATAGCAGATGGGGGAAGGACCAGTCGCGAGCAGTGATGGGGGTAGCAGGGTACAGAAGGATACTCAGAAGGAGAAGAGGCATAGGATCGGAGGAGAGGGGTGGCCAGGGTAAATAAGGAGGGGCGGCAGGTGGCATCCAGATAGGGGGAGGAGCAAGGAGCCAGCTGAGGGAAGGGGCCAGTAGGAAGGATGAGGGACATGGAAGGGGGGGAAATGGAGGAAAAGGGGTGGTCAGAGTGCTCCTGTTGGGGGATTCCATGACCAGGGGTATCAAATTGGATAGGGAGGGGGAAGCCTACCCGGTTAGAACAAAATGCTTCCCTGGACTAATGGTGCACAGGGCCAAGCATGAGGTATATCAACTGGCAAAGGATTGTGGAGGTTCCCAGGACATACTGGTCCACCTGGGTACCAATGACATTGAGGGAAATAGTGATCTAGAGAAACAGAAAATGTTCAGGGAGCTTGCCAGGGTCTGCCATGGCATAGGATTCGCGATTTTCTTCTTGGAAATCCTGCCGGTGCCAAGGGCTAGTGGGGAACACAAGGGGAAGATTAGGGAGATAAACTAGTGGCTCAGGGAGTGATGTGGGGCCAGAGGGTATGGGTTGATGGGGGATTCAGGGGAGACCTGGGAGGATAAGGGGCTATATGCTAGAGATAGGCTCCATCTCAGTTTGGAAGGGAGGGAAATCCTTAAGTTGAAAATAGAGGGGTTCATTGGTGAAAGGTGGGGTGTAAACTTGTGAAGGGGGGAGGGATGGGAGAAAAGGCTGTCGAGGGGGTACGATAAAGGAGGAAATCTGCCTCCACCCCCCTTGGGAGATGGAGGAATGCGGGAAAAGGCCGACTGGTAAGGTGCTGTCTGGGGGAAGACAGAATCCCCATGGGAAAACGAGCAGGGGAAATGGGAGTATATGGAAAGGGTGGAATGTAGTCCTGCTAAATGCCAGGAGCTTGGGCAATAAAATGGCTGAGCTCCAGGCAATGCTAACTGAGGAAGAAGTGGATGTGGCAGCAGTCACTGAGACCTGGGCCACTGCAGGGCATGACTGGAACCTGAACCTGGAGGGTTACACCATGTTCAGGAAGGACGGGGGAAGGGACGGGGAGGAGGGGTAGCAATAATAGTCAAAAACTGCATTGGCATAGGAGGAGTGGAGGAGGCGGAGGGAACTGTGGAGGCAATTTGAGTCACCTTGATAACAAGGGGGGGCAAGAGGGTAAAAATAGGGGCAGTGTATAGACCACCCACGCTGGCGAAGGAGCTGGAGGAGAGCCTGGTGGCAGATGTGGGGAGACAATGCAGTTTGGGTAGGGGAAGGGTGGTGGTGGTGGTGTTGTTGGGAGGATTTAAACATGCCAGGAATGGACTGGGAGACTATGATATCGTCGGTGGCCAGGGAACAGAGGTTGTTGGATGTCTTTCAGGATGCATTCCTAACTCAGCAGGTGGGGGAACCAACCAGGGAGGCGCGGATACTGGATATGGTCCTGGCAGACAGTGACCAGATTGGGGGCCTGGAGGTAAGGGACCCATTGGCGGGGAGCGACCATGCCACGGTCTGGTTCTGCCTGGACCTAGAAGGGGTAGAAGGCTGCACAAAGATGGAGGTAACTGACTTCAGGGGGGCAGATTTCAAGGAAATGGGAAGGATCCTTAAGAAGCATTTGGATGGGATTGGGCCAGACATGGACACTGACGGTGGGAAATCATCAGGAAGGGGGTGCAGGATGCTGCCAGCACCTGTACAAGAGTAAGATGAAAATGCGGTAGGGCCCGTAAACCCTGCTGGTGGACCAGGGAGGTTCAGGAGGTGGTGAGGGGAAAGAAGGAGGCTTATTGGCATTTCACATGCTCAAGGAGTGAAAGGGATCGAGGGGAGTACGAGCTAATTGCCAGAAGGGCCACTAGGGTGGTGAGGGCGGCTAAGGCAAGGAAGGAGCAGAACCTGGCCAGGGAAATTAGGAGAGGGAACAAGGGGTTCTTTAGATACATTGGGGAAAAGCAGAGGGTGAAGGGGCAGATTAGCAGGATTAAAACAGGGGAGGGATGGGCACAAGACCCAGGGCAACAGGATGAGGTACTAAATGAGTACATCGCCTCTGTTTTCACAAAGGAAAATGGGGGGCTGCATCATACGTGGGAGGAGACAGTGAAACTCAGGAGGTGGGGGGACTCTTACTGATCTGCGGGTCTGGGGAGAGGGGGGACATCACTGGCAGGAGGGGAGAAGGCAAAGCAGGGGGACGAGGTAGCGGAGGTAGAAATCATGGCAGAGAGAGTGAGGGAAGCCCTCTGGTCCCTTAAGACAGAGAAAGCACTGGGGCATGATAAATTACATCCCAGAGAGCTGAAGGAACTGGTGGATGTCCTGGCAAAACCCCTGGTTGTGCTTTTCAGCATCTATCTGAGTACAGGATGGGTGCCCCAGGACTGGAAGGTGGCATATATAGTGCCTATCCACAAGGGGGGATCAAGAGAGGTGGCAGAGAACTACAGGCCTGTCAGCCTGACATCGGTGGTGGGCAAGGTGATGGAGGGCATTGTCAAGGAGAGGCTAGTGGGGGACCTGGAAAAGTCGGGGTGCCTGGATGATAGGCAGCATGGATTTGTCCCAGGGAAATCATGTCAGACAAACCTTGTGGAGTTCTATGACTGGGTGACAAGTGCCTTGGACCTGGGTAGACCAGTGGACGTCCTCTTTCTTGACTTCAGCAAGGCGTTTGACTCTGTTCCTCACGGAGGCCTGTTGGATAAGCTGGTAGAAATGGGGGTGGAGAACCAGATGATCAGATGGATAGGAAATTGGCTCCAGGACCGGACCCAGAGAGTCGTGGTTGGCAGGATAGTCTCATCCCCAAGGAGGGTCATTAGTAGGGTCCCTCAAGGATCGGTCCTTGGGCCCCTCCTGTTCAATGCCTACATTTCTGACATAAGGAAGGGTATCAGGAGTGAGAAGAGTCTTTTTTCGGATGACTCAAAACTGGGGGCAGTGGTGGATGAGGAGGAGGGGAGGGTGGCCCTACAGGGAAACCTGGAGGCTCTGGAAAGGTGGTCTAGAAAGTGGAAACTGAGGTTCAATGCAGGGAAATGCAAGGTACTGCACCTGGGAGCCAGAAACCTGGGCCAAGTGTACACCCGTGGGGGATGCTACAAGTCAATGGCTGAGAGGGACCAGGGGGTGGTAGTGGATGTCAAGATGAACAACTCTGAGACTTGTAGGAGGGCAGTGGCCAAGGCCAACAGAATGCTGGGATGCATCGCAAGGGGGATCACCTCCAGAAGGAGGAAAGTGATACTCCCTCTGTATAACTGCTTGGTGAGGCCGCACCTCGAGTACTGCATGCAGTTTTGGAGGCCACACTTAAAGAAGAACATCAAACTCCTGGAGAGGGTCCAGAGGAGGGCAACCAAAATGATCTGGGGCTTGGGGGACAGGACCTATGGGAAGAGGCTCGAATAACTAAATATGTACATATTGGAAGAGAGAAGGGACTGGGGACATGATAGAGGTCTTCAGGTACATGAAGGGGTAAATAGGGAGAGCAGTCAGGGTGCTTTGAAGGAAGGGGGGCAACTAGAGGCATGGGTGGAAGCTGGAGGGGGAGATTCAGGGAGAAAGGAGTAGGTGCTACTTCACTGAGAGGGTGGGGAGCCATGGAATCCGCTGCCCAGGGGACTGGTGGAGGCAGAGATGGTGGAGGGGTTCAACAGGGGGTGGGACAGGTACAGGGGAAGGATTGTGGAAGCAAAGTCCTGTGCAGTGAGAATATCTGGGACTGGGAAGGGAGAAGCCAGAGAGGGCGAGGGGGGCAGCAAGATCAGCTCCCAGGGTGAGGGCTGACCAAATGAGCAGACACGAAAGACCATTAGGCCTATTCTGCTGGCATTTTAGTATGTTAGTATGTAAAGCTTGTAAAATATACAGGTTATTTCGTAGGGACAGGGTGACTGGGAAAGGAGGGTGTGTGGCACTATATGTGAAGGAAGGACTGTAGTGTGTAAGGGAGGAAGGGGAGGAGGGTAGTACAAAGTCACTTTGGATGCAAATCCAGGATTCCAGGAATAGGATTCTTAGAATGGGAGTGGTGTACAGGCCACCATCTCAGACAGAGGAGTTAGACAGGGAACTAGCAGAACAGATCAGGAGGACCTGTGAGAAGGGTAGTGTGGTGATTGTGGGGGACTTCAACATGCCAGGAGTGGACTGGAGTACCCCAACAACCAGGAATAGAAGGGAGCAGGTACTGCTGGATGCTGTCCAGGACAGCTTCCTGCTGCAAATGGTCAGTGAACCAACCAGGTTAGGAAATACCCTTGACCTTGTGCTGGCAAATGGGGACTTTGTGAGAGAACTTACAGTGGAGGAACCGCTGGCCTGGAGTGACCACCACTCAGTATGGCTCACATTGGATATGGGCAAGGAAGGAGTGGAATCGGGCACAGGAGTACTGGACTTCAGGAGGGCCGACTTTGGGAGGATGGGGGAAGTGGTAAAAGGGTACCTGGCCAGAATTCAATCTAGTATGAACACTAACCAGAGGTGGGAGCTCATAAAGCTGGGGATAGTGGAGGCAACCTAAACCCGCTGCAAGGCCCAGAGCAAGAAGGCTAGGGCTAAGAAACTGAGCTGGTTGAGCAAGGAGGTCATGGAAAAGGTAAGGAGAAAAAGAGCTGCTTTTAGGAAGTACAAGAAAACAGGAAGGGGAGGACAGGGAGGAGTACTTGACAGAATGAAGGAGGTGACAAGGGCAGTAAGGGGAGCCAAAGCATCTATAGAACTCCAGGTCAGTAATAAGGCATTATGAGGGGGAGAAGGACTCTTTAGGTACATCAGGGAGAAAAGGAGCTGTAAGGACCACATAGTAAGGATTAGGAAGGAGGGGGGTTGGGTGGAAGCAGGGTGCAATAAGGCAGAAGTACTAAATGAGTACTTCTGCTCAGTATTTACTAAAGAGAAGAGGGGGGTGACACCCAAGGTGGGAGAAATGGCAGAAACAGGGGGGAAGGGGTGACAGATGGGGAAATCATGGAGGGCAGAGTTCAGGAGGGTTTGAAGGCGCTGAGGGTGGACAAGGCACCAGACACAGATGGCATCCACCCCAGGGTACTGAAGGAGCTGGCAGAGGTCCTTGCAGGACCTTTGGCAGAACTATTTAATGCCTCACTACATTCGGGGTGTGTACCTCAGGACTGGAGGATGGCTCATGTGGTGCCCCTCCACAAGAGTGGGCCCAAGGATGAACCGGGGAACTACAGACCGGTGAGCCTTACATCCATTGTGGGTAAGCTAATGGAGACTATCCTGAAGGAGAGGCTGATGGCCCTCCTAGAGGCCAAAGGACTACAGGACAGCAGACAGTATGGCTTCACACGGGCAGATCCTGCCAAACCAACCTAGTGGAGTTCTATGACTGGGTAACTAGACAACTGGACAGGGCCATGCAGTGGATGTCCTGTATCTGGACTTCAGTAAGGCATTCGACTCGGTGCCGCATGGAAGGCTGGGAAGTAAGTTAGTAGGCATAGGGGCGGGTGCAAAGCTGGTGAGATGGGTAGGAAACTGGCTTCAGGGAAGGCAACAGAGGGTGGTAGTGGGTGGGGAGCTCTCACATCCAAGGGTAGTGACGAGCAGTGTTCCACAGGGCTCGGTGTTGGGAGCAGTGTTGTTTGGGATATTCATTGCAGACATATCATGGGACATCAGGAGCAAGATCAGTCTGTTTGCTGATGATACCAAGGTAGGAGCGGTGGTGGATGATCTAGGGGGGTGGCAGGGGTTGCAGGATGATCTGGCAAAGCTTGAAACCTGGTCAGACACCTGGCAACTGGGGTTTAATGCCAAAAAGTGCAAGGTGCTGCATTTTGGGATGAAGAACCCAAGGAGGAGTTATCAGCTGAGGGGAGTGCAGCTACCCCAGACAGACGAGAAGGATCTGGGGGAGCTCATTACAGGGTCAATGAACAACTCAGCACAATGTAGGAAGGCAGCTGCAAAGGCCAACAAAATGCTGGGTTGTATTGCAAGTGGTATATCCTCAAAGAGGGAGGAGGTGATTCTGCCATTGTATAGGTCATTAGTTGGACCGCACCTGGAGTATCTTGCGTGCAGTACTGGGCCCTATATCTGAAGAGGGACATTAAGTTACTGGAGGGGTGCAGCGAGGGTGACAAACATGATCAAGGGGCTGGGGACTTCATACTAGAGGATGTTGAGGGAGTTGAACATGTACTCACTGGAGGACAGGGGGACATGATCGAAACCTTTAAATACATGAAAGGAATAAACAAGACAGGTACAGAGGGGCTGTTCAAAGTAAGGGAGGGGAGGGACACCAGGGGCCATGATATGAGACTGGAGGGAGGAAGGTTCAGGATGGAGATGAGGAGACACTTTTTTACAGAGAGGGTGGTGGCTGGGTAGAATGCGTTACCTGCAGAAGTGGTATCCAGTAGAACAGTGGACTGCTTCAAAAGGGGATGGGACAGGACAAGGGGGAGGGTTAATGAAAGGGAAGGGTGTAAGGAAGGGGCAGCTGCAGAATAAAGGGTGCTAGCTGCACATTCGAGCAGACTTGATAGACCTCTAGGCCTTTATCTGCTGGCAAATTTCGTATGTTCGTAGTATAATATACTTTAGGGGTAAAAGTCTTAAAATGTATCCATTTATGCATAAACACAATATGTGTAGGATGAATTCTAACTAAGAGAGCAATGTTACTAAATGCGCTTGTTGGGGTCCCACATTAATCAATTCAATAAATTCCACAAAATCTTTCAACTCGACTTACACACACTAAGTAAACAGGGAAAATACGATGTGGTAAAAAGACTTCCTTTCAGTTTTCCTCCGCTGTCATCCAACACTCCGCAACGCTTCCTCCATCTCCCTCCCCGGGATGGCTACTCCACCTTCAGCACTCCAGACATGTAAGAGAGAGGAGAGGAGAGGATGGCAATGGAGAGAAAAACCTGGCGATGGCTGCAGAAGTTGGCCTGGAAAGAGCTGTAATCGTAGATAGGTACAGTAGATTCCTTAGGTGGCATATCTTTTCTATAAATATAAATGCTTTAATACAGCTTCTACTCTGCAAACTACTCCTCAGCTTGCTAGTGCGCAGAGGCTCATTCCCACCACCACATCCACCTCAATTCTTCAAACTTATTACGCAGACTTCAAGTATTTAGAAGTAGAAAGTGTAATTTACCACAAGTGTTATCGGAGGAGGTGGTAGGGGCTGAAATGATTACAGGATTTAAGAATGCATGGGACAGGCATAAGGGGATCCTGGTAGTCAGAGGAAGAGAACAACCTAGTTCTAGAGAAGATTGAAGAGGCTAAGTACGTATGCACATGGGCAGACTAGGTGGGCCATAGGCCTTTATCTGCCATAAAAAGCTATGCATGTATCTATAGTGCCTTAGCATGTATGCCCATATTCTCACAGTGTGGCTTCATCATTTCATGGGAAGCTGTGCAGGCTGAAGTCTAAGGGGTAATGGTAGGAGCATTCCTGGAGGAGATCAGGCACTGAGGAGTTTTTTTTTGTATAAAACATTTTACTGAATTTTTGTTAAACCATACCATACATTGCACAGAAAGAGTAATGCAGATAATCCTTACTTGTCATGCAACATTTTAACCAAGATGTTTATTTTTACAAACTTTACTAGCAGGTAACTGCTAGTCTGTATGAAGACTAGCACCTAGTAAACAAAATAGTAATACAGGACCTCCTTTGAATATATGGAAATCTTTACCTCATTCAAAATTCTGCGACCATAGAGATTAAGCTGGCTCTTCATGCTGGATATAATGAGAACGAGAGAGCATTCGCCCTAAAAAAGGCAGAGTTCCTGTTATAGGTGATTGTGGCAGGGAAGAGGGCAGTCGTTAGATCCACTTCAAGAAACCAACCTTGGACACTGAGGTCCTAGCAAATTACAGATTTGTCTCTAATCTCCCATTTTTAGGGACGGTCATTGAGAAGGTGGCGGCATTGCAGCTTGGTGCATATCTTGAGTCCTTTGATATTGATGAGCCCCTACAATCCAGTTTCTATCCACTGCATAACACTCATTGAGCGAGTAGGACAGCAAAGGAGTGGAACAGGTGATGGCATCTTAGGAGTCAGTGGGCATCCACAGGAGGAAGCAGGGAAGCACAGAACTCTGCCAGTCGAGGAAAGTAAGGTACCTGGCCACTTCTGCTGTTACTCTCACTGCAGGGAAAGGCTAAATGGTAGAAGGCAGGCCTGTAGAGGGAATAGGAGGGACACCCTATCTAGGGTGAGGTGAACTAAGGTTTCTAGTGGGGCACTAAGGGGAAAGATCTAACAGTAGTAAAGAGACAGAGGGATGCAGGGAGTCATTTAAAGAAGGTAGTAAACAGGAAAGCAAAGGGAAAAGGGAAAGTCAGGAGACACCCTGTCGGGTAGAGTGACAAATGAAAGACTGCTTGGAGGTTCAGGGGGGTAAGAAGCAAACATAGGGACAGGGTGCAGTAAAGAGCAAGAGGGAGAACACAGGGTCAAAAATGGGAGTGGTACAATGGAGTCGGCGAGGAGCACTAGTCTTCAGGGAGACATTCTGGAGACTGAGATGCTGCCCCATATGTACAGATCTTTCTGGGTTGAAGTAGGTGGTCACTATATGCTGGGCTGAGCTGGCCAGGATCCAGATGGTCTTGTCCCTCATGCAGGGGACACCAATACCACTGCTGCTGCCCCAGAGGATGCTAGGGGAAGAATGGCCGGCTTGACGGTGGGCTCTGGGAGGCTGGGGATGGCAGGGCAGGGGTATATTCCTCCATCAGTGTCACTGTGCAGCTACTTCATTGTTCCAGCAGGATGGGACTGCTGGGAGGTGGCACACATAGTAGTGGCATGGAAGAAATGTGGGAGTCCCCCAGAGGGGGGAACCCAAGGTGGTGGAAGAGGGCCCCAGCAGAGGAAGAAGCAACTTCTGGTTGGGGACGCGATCATTAGGGGAATGGATTTTGGAACAGGAAGGGGGGTAAAAAGGGAGGTAAGATGCCTATCTGGTGCCACAACTCAGAAGGATGGTCAGTGGATCCTAAGGATTGTTAGGGTGGCAGGGCGGGGAGATGGATGTCATTGTGCACCTAGTTAAGGATGTAGCAAGGATTGTTCAGGGGGAGTTCAGGGATCGGGGCCTAAAACAAGTAGCATGTACAGTGGCCTTCACTGATGTGCTACCTGTATACGGCTGAGGCGAGGACACAGAACTCTGTATCAGGAACTTTAATTCATGGCTGAAGGAATGGTGCAGAGAAAAGGGGTTCAGCTACACCGGGAACTGGGGACCAACCTGGAGGATGTGGGCCTGTACAAAGGTGATAGTCCTGCACCCATCTAGGGGAGAAACTGCAGCCTTCGGTGGACAGTTTAAATGTTACTTTGACAAATATTAAACTAGCTGAGTGGTGTGGTGGAAGGACAGAGGGAGGCATATACTGCCCCCACCCCACAAAATGAAGCAGGAGAGAAGAAGAACCTGAGGGGAGAAAACTCCCCGAGGGAACAGGTTTATGGCAAAAAAAGGGAACTGGAGACAATTAGCAAGGATCAAACATAGTAATACAAGAGGGGAAAATGAGGCAGGGCTAAAGGAAGGAAGGGGGCTTCAAACAGGGTGGCAGAAAGATGTGGAAAGCCATGTGTGCAAATGCAAGCAGTCTTGGAAACAAAATTCCAGGTCTTGAGGCTATCATGGTGGTGGCAGACCTGGATATAGTGGCCATCACCGAGTCATGGTGCAAAGGAAACCATGACTGGGACATGGCAGGATACATGCAGTTCAGGAAGGATAATGAGGGAAGGAAAGGTGGGGGGTTGTGTTATATGTCGGGGGAGATATCAAGGCAACAGAAATGCAAGGGGGTAAGGAAAGGCTGAAGATACCGTGGGTCACCCCAGAGACAGCAGCTGGAGCCTCCTTTTGCATTTGGGTGATATGCAGACCTCCGGTACAGGGGGAGGATGTAGACAAGGAAAGATGGGAAGCCATTAGCAAGATGGCAGATAAGTGGGAGGTACTGATGATGAGGGAATTTAGTCTACCAAATGTTGACTGGAGCCTCCTGGACCCAGTCTCGGCTAGAAGCAGGGTCATCCTAGACTCCCTGCAGGGGGCATTTCTGAGGTAACTAGTCAAGGAACCCACTCGTGATGGGCCAACATTAAACCTGCTGCTTATGAACAGGGACAGTGTTGTACACATCAGGGTGGGATGCCACCTGGCGACCAGTGATCATTGGACAGCGTGGCTTAACTGTAGGACAGCAGCAGGCGGGGGAGATTACCCTGATGAGGTGGAGGGACAGTGGACCAGATTAAGGGATGGAATAGTGAAGGCAACGAACGTCTGTGCAAAAGAAGTGAGCAAAAGCAGGTGGAAAAAGAGGCCAACATGTTTCTCAAGGAAGGAGGCAGCAAGGGTAAGGGCAGAAAGGACAGTGTTCTGGAGATACAAAGAGATGCAGGGGAAGAGGATAGAGAGGGGTATCAGCAAAAACAGAGGGAAGAAGGGAAGGTGGTGAGGGCTGCTAAGGCACAAACTGAGGAAAGTATAGCCTGGGGGGTAACAAAAGGAGAAAAGACCTTTCTTTAGGTATATGAGTGAAAAAAAGAAAGACAAGGGGAAGAATTATGAGGCTGAGGGGTGCAGAGGGAACTGTGCAGAGGACGAGCCAGAAAAAGCAGATATCCTGAACAAATATGTCTGTTCTATCTTCACGGTGGAAGAGGAAGGGGATGGGCCACATATAAGTTACAGAACCACTAGAGGGAGGGAAGTAGACACAAGTTCATTCAAAGAGGAAAGAGTCCTGAAGGGACTTGTGAATCTGAGAGTGGACAAGTCTGTGGGGCTGGATGAGGTACATCCAAAGGTATCGAAGGAGCTCAGGAGGATACTGGCTGAACCTCCGACAGCCCTGTTGCCTAACTCACCAGATAAAGGGTTGATCCCAGAGGAATAGAGAATGGCAGATGTAGTCCCGCTCCAAAAGGGCGGCAGCGGGGAAGAGGCTGGCAACTACAAGCTGATCAGTCTTACACCAGTAGTGGGGAAACTAATAGAGTCACGTCTGAAGGAAAGACTGGTAGATTACCTTTCATATGGTAGGGTACAGGGTCCAAGGCGGCATGGATTCATGGGAGGGAGATCATGTCAGACAACAACAGGCTACTGGATGCATTCGAGGAAACCAGGCAGTTCAAATAGCCTGAATCATTTATTTTATTTTAAACATTGTGTGCAACTACAAAATAATAAATAATGAGCAAGTGGAGGCCGCTGCCATGAATAGCAGGCCCATAAATCATGTTGGATAAACCTGGTAGATTTCTTTCACTGAGTGACAATCGAAATAGATCAGTGGGGAGTGGTGGACGTGGCCTACTTAGACTTTAGCAAGGCCTTCAACACTGTGCCACATAGGAGGCTCATAAAAAACTGGAAAGATTGGGGTTGGGAACCAAGGTGGTACACTGGGTACGTAACTGTCTGATGGATAAGCGACAGAGGGTGATGGTTAATGGCACTCATTCGAGGGACGTAAAAGTGACCAGCGACGTTCCTCAGGGCTCACTACTGGGTCCAGTCCTCTCTCATTCCCTTCCCAGCAGCTCTCTGAGTGTTCCACCCCTTCTGCCCTCTATATTCTCAACACTGCATCCTGGGCCTTTCTAAGCAAAAATGAAGCCATACACACCATACCATAAACTAATGTGAATACCTCATGAACCGTAACTGCTACACACAAAGTACAAGTGGCAAAGTTGTTCAGCACAAAATTACCTTTCTAATGGTGGTATGCAATCAATTCTAAGCAGTTCAATCTTTTTTAATACTAGCCGAAATAGCCCCCAAACTATTTCTTTTTTAAATAAAAAAAGTAACGTAAACCCTTTTTTTGTGGAAAACATGTAATATATCAACACCAAATTATGTATCCAAAAATGATGAGCAGTTAGTGAAGTACCCCTAGGAATACTTAAATAAGCCCAACGTTGATTGTCTGGCTAAATATATACAGCCAAACTGGAGACGTTATTTAAGCGAAATTGCAGAAGAACTGGAAGGGAAGGTGTGCCTCTTTGCAGATGACACTAAGATCTGCAATGGTGTGGACACTCCAGAAGGGGTGGAGAGAATGCATAGAGACCTGAAACAGTTAGAAGAATGATCAAGGGTGGGTAAGGCATCCACCACCCTTCCAGTGAAGAAATACTTCCTCACATCCCTCCTAAACTTCAGGGTTTCAATGCAAAAAAGTGCAAATCATGCACCTTGGGTGCAGAAACCTAGATGCAGTGTATAAAATGTATATATGTGTGTGTGGGGGGGCATTGCCAGTCACTAAACAGGAAAGGGACCTAGGGACAATCACAATAGATGACCTCAAGGTGGCAAGGCAATACAACAAAGCAGTAGAAAAAGACAGTGGAATGCTGGGGTGCATAGGGATGGGTATCATCAGAAGGAAGAGGGAGGTGGTGTTGCCACTTTATTGGTCATTGGTGAGACCGCAACTGGAGTACTGTGTCCAGTTCTGGAGACCACACCTCATAAGGACATAGACATGGTAGAGGCCATCCAAAGAAGGGCAACAAAAATGGTGTAGGAGCTGCACTAAATGTCCTATGAGGAGAGACTGACAGATCTGGAAGAGAGGAGGAAGATGGTGGCCATGATAAATACCTTTAAATACCTTACGTGGTGAACACGGTACAAGAAGGTAGCATTTTCCAGAAAAGAAGGTGTACAAGAACTATAGGGCATGCAATGAAGCTGGAGGAGGAAGTTTAGGAGGGATGTGAGGAAGTATTTCTTCACTGGAAGGGTGGTGGATGCCTGGAACAATCTTCCACTGGGTATGGTGGGGGCTAAAACAGTGGTAGGCTTCCAGCATGCATGGGATATGTATAAAGCAAAAAGTGGTATCAAAGCAGTAGGTAGAGGTGGCCAGAGACCAGGTAGGGTCTGCAGTGGCAGAATAGGCTGGGAAAAGAGAGTCAGACTAGGAGTGCCAAGTGGTTCTTATGTGCCAACAACTTCTGTGTGTAACCCCCCCCCCTTACTCTAACTGCAGCTTGGTAAATAACATACTTCCAGTCAGCTCCTGCCCTGGGCTCATAGAAATTAGAGTTCAAACAGTACTGAAAGGGCAGGCAGCTCGATCACGCTCTATCTCTTGTGGTACTATACAAGTGGCATCCCTCCTCCCCTCCCTATCTAGGGGTTTGGGTGTTAAAGTTCATGGGGGGGGGCACCAGTTCCTGACAGGCAGTGTGCACAGCATTCTAGCAAGCTAAAATAACACAGAACCTTTTACATGCAGAATTTTGGGATTCTTCTAATGACGGAGTGACTCCGTTGAGTTGCAGGCTGATGTTATATCTTCCCCCCTCATCTCGGCTGGTGGGCACAGGCACAGTCCCTTATCTAAGAAGCAAACTTATTAGATCAACCACAAACACAGTTCCTTATAGCTCAGAATCAAAGATGCAGCTCAGGCAGAGTCAAGATGCAATCTGGCATATTTTATTTTGAGTAAAACCCCAAAAGGCTCAAGCCACAACATTCCACTCCAGGAAGTGTGGACAATTAGATTATTTCCACACAGTCACTACAGCACGGCAGCCGTGGCACAAGCTATTTGGGGGACTTGGGTCCAGAACCTGGATCCTAGGCACCTTTACTTGTTGGCAAGCCAAAATTGGGCTCCTTTCCCTTCTGACAGCACTCCTAGGGCTCAGCACTCACAGGCTACAGATGTCTCCCCACCAGTGGGAGCAAGGCGAAACTCTTACTTCGGGGCACCATTTCCTCCTCGGGCACAGTCTAACCTCCTAAGGCCCTCTGCCCTGCCAATTCATGGGGAGGGTTCACACAGGACAGCAGCCACCTTCCCTTGGGCACAGCTCTCTCCCTCCACCACAGCAGCTCCCTCAAACGATCGGGTGGACATGGACTTGTGGCTCCTGGAACTGCTTCTGTCACACCTTGGTCTGGGCCAGCCATGACAGCCACCCCAGAACTCAATTCTCTTCACGGAGCCGGACATGCTCCAAGAACTGTCTCTCTCTCTCTCTCTTCCTCAGCTGCTGTGGACAGTTATCTGCCTTCTCCACCAATGGATTGTGGGGTCCATTCTCTTCTTTTGGGACCAGGGGGCAATCTCCCCACTGTGGCCCAGGGTCTCCCCGGCTCCGACTGGTGTCCTGTTCCCCGATCGTCCTCACAGCAGGCCTCTCTGCTCCTCACACTTCCCTGACTCTCCTCCGACCCTTCTCCCAACCTCGTTCCACTGGGCACTTGAATTCCAGCGCATGATGCCCAGGCACTGCCCCTTGGCAGACCTGGCATCATACATGTCCATACCCGATGCCAATGGGGCATCACTGGTAACCCCCAAATAGGCACAGTGGTTGCATTTTACCCCCACAGAAATGCTTCACCTCCTGGGGAAGATCTCTGCCACCGGCTAACTGGCTGTTGGGCCTTGTGGGATAATGCGCACACTCCCACAGGCCACCACAACCAGGCTCCACCAGTCAGGCCACCTAAGCATAGCTTCCCTGATTTGAGGTGGGCAAACCCACCATGCACTAGCCTGTGCCAGACATTGGAGGCATGGTTACCCGGACTGAGTTCCCTATGACAAATTGCTGGTACTTTCAGGGCCGGTGTCCCACACTGCTCACCCCCAAAGGGACCCTAAACCTATATCCTTTACTGACAGGACCCAAACTATTTCAGGGGAACTATTTTGGTGCATCCAACAACATTCAACAGGCAGCATTTCTTTTTAACATATTCGGTTTCCTATCTATCTAACTAAACTCCACCAGGGTGGTATGCAGTATTTCACTTTAAACACTGGGTTACAAACTGTTCCCCCCACAGAAAATCCTGGTACCCAGTTACATATCTAACTACTTATCTACACTAACGTACCATATTTATTAAGCTAAATATAAGTCTACACTATCTAGACAGCTACCCTAGCTTTTAGGCTGCTTAACAATGGTAGTTTACTCACCTGGTAAAGGTGACTGCATGAGCATCACCTTACAGCATCCCAGAATCCATTACCTCTGGGTTACGTCCACCTCATTGGTTGCAGATGCACATGTGATCAGAATAGAAATCAGATCTGCCTAGGTCTCTCTTCTCCCAGCAGCCTACAGTTCGATCATTTCCAAAGCTGTATTTTGTGTGTCTGTGCTGGTCTGCTGTCAGAGCAAAATAAAATTATGGCACAACACTGACAAGTGACGTGAGAACGTGCTATCTTGAATGCTATGATAGTATGAGTGTTGTGCTTCAATAATGGATATAGAGGCTGACTGCACGTTTGTATTTGATGTTTATTTCCCATTATTTACGCTCTGTTGAGTTCAGCCCGTACGGTATGCTGGGAACTGGGTATGCCTATATCTCTGGGGCCTTGCTTTAACTGTGCTATCATCTAAAGCCTGGGTGGGATGGGGGATGCTGTAAGATGATGCTCACGCAATCACCTTTACCAGGTGAGTAAACTACCATTGCATATTGCATCACCTTACAGCATCCCCCCATCCATTACCTCTGGCTTGTAAGAAGCAGTGATGTCTGAATAAAGGAAGAATGTGGGTTGGTTGGATGACTGTGCAGTTAAGGTTTGGTGACAGAGAGAAGGACTTTACATGCAAAGTTTGACTTTTCCATATTCTCTATATCTAGTCTGTAATGTCTGGTAAATGTGTGCACTGGAGACCATGTGGCTGCTGTGCAAATGTCCCTTATAGTGGCCTCGTTTCTTTCCGCCCATGAGGTGGCTACTGCTGTGGTGGAATGGGCTTTGATGCATTGTGGTTGAGGGACACCTCTCGAATTGTATGCTTACATAATGGCCTGTTTTATCCAGGTGGCCAGAGTGGAGGCGGTCGCTGTCTGACCTTTTTCGTGGTCCTTGGTAAATAATGAACAGTCCATCAGTTTGTCTGAAGTCGCTTGTTCTGTCCAGGTAGGTTGTGATGACTCGTTTCATATCCCAATGTTTGGTCTCCTCCCGGGTGGAAGGGTGAATGGATCTTTGGTATGAATGAGGGTTTGGTTCTTAGTGTAACTCCATCATTGTGCGTGATCAGGTAGGGGGTTTGCACGAGAGAGCATGCATTTCGCCCACTCTTTTGGTGGAGCAGATGGCTAGTAGTAGTATTGTCTTGAGAGATAGCCATTTGAGGTCAACAGTGGACAAGGGCTTGAATGGGGGTGAGGCTAGTGCCTCGAGTACTAAGTTAAGGTCCCATGGTGTTACTGTGTTCTTTGTCTTAGGGTGTAGATTGGCCACTGCCTTAAGGAATCTGAGGATGTCAGGGTGAGACCTGGGTGTGTAGCCCTCTAGGAGTCCTGTCCCTGCTCCTATGGCAGCTGCTTGTACTCTGAGGGAGGAGGTTGATAGACCTTTGTCCGTGCCTTGTTGTAGAAACAGAAGTATGTGTGGCATTTGGATGTCTAGTGTTGTGATGTCTTGTGACTTGCACCATGCCTCGAAGGTGCTCCAGTGTCTCTTGTATGAGCTGGTAGTTGATGTGCATCTTGAATGCAGCATCGTCTCGACTATGGCCTGACTGTACCCTTTGCTTAGCAGTCTTTGCCTTTCAGCAGCCAGGCCATGAGCTGAAGTGGCGTTAGGTTTGGATGCTGGATGGGGCCTTGTGTTAGGAGGTCTGGTTGCAGGGGTAGGGTCCATGGGGGTCTGATTGACATGGATACTAGGGTGGTGAACCAGTGTCTCCTGGGCCACAGTGGTGTTATCATGACTACCGTGGCCTCTGATTGCTGGATCTTGGTCAGGGTCTGGGGAATGAGTGGTATTGGTGGGAATATGTAGGCCCTGCGAAAAGACCACTGCTATGTTAGCGCATCTATACCGGCTGCCCCCAAGTCCTTGTATCTGGAGTAGTATTTTGGTAACTGTGCATTTGCTGCTGTTGCCATGAGGTCTATGTCTAGTGCGCCCCAATCGTCGAGTATCTGTTGGAAGACATGGGGGTGCAGTGTCCATTGCCCCGGTGCAATCTGTTGGTGGCTTAGCCAGTCTGCTCTGGTATTGAGCTTGCCTGCTAAGTGGATGGCTGAGATTGATGTTAGGTGGTGCTGTGCTCAGTCCAATACTCGCTTTGCTTCACGTAGTAGATGTGGGCTCCATGTGCCGCCCTGGTTGGAGATGTATGCCACTGTCACCCTGTTGTCTGATCTGATGAGTACCCTCTTGAACTCCAGGGATTTCTTGAAGTGTTGTAGTGCGTGGTATACTGCTCTCATTTCTAGGGCATTTATTTGCATCTTGGACTCCACTTTTGACCATTTTCCTTGAGCTGGTTTCTGGTTGAGAGTAGCTCCCCAGCCAGAGAGGCTGGCTTCTGTTTCTATTACTGCAACGTATTGGTTGTTGAGGTCCACTCCTTTGTTTAAGTAGTGCAGGGGCCGATCTTAACATTGTTTTACTAGCCCAAACACTAGTGCAGATTGACCAGGGCTAGTGCAGATAACTCTCTACTTGCCCGTCTTGACTAGTGCAGGTCTTCATGGCTGTTAATGAAGTTAAAGTCTCTACTTTAGCAGGCTCTAGTTCTCATTCTAATTTCTCTCAATGTTCCAGATGGCCTGGTGTGATTAACAGCTCATTAAGAGCTGCAGTTACCTGGCAGTTCAAAAGGGGATCCCACAAAAGACTCAATGTGAGTCATTATCACTCCACTGTTAGGACTTTCAGCTAGTGTCAAGGGTGTGATCAAGAGTAGAGTGCTGTTAAGTCATTAGCTTCCAGTTTCCTGAATGTGTCTCTGTCTACCAATTTGTCCCATGTTATTAAGACCAGTGACCCTCATTTCTCTACATTTCGAGTGTCTGTATCCAACATTTCAGTGACAAAACGTGAAGAAGTATACAGGGTCAGCCCTGCAGGTGGTGGGCTTTATCCCAGCCTCACAATAACTTTCCTGTCCCGTCCAGATCTCTTAACTCTGTTCTTTCCCTAGACACCACTGCAGACCAGACTCTGAAAAAACCATTCACAGATCCACAGCTGCCATTACTGGCAAGTCTAGGGGGTTCCCAGCTCTTCTAAATAGACCATGCCAGCCATCACTATCCATACGTCCCACCCTTATCCCATCTAGCATGTCCTTTCATCCTAAAAAACAAAGCTTTGGATCATATATGGTACAAAAATAAACCTTAATAAAATACACAATTTGAAAGTTTAAAACAGGCATTCCTGGGGTACATAGATCATCCTATATAGAAACAGAGATAGTATAGCACCATGCCTGTATACTGTTTCCCCTGAGCTGATGAAAGGACAGTGTTAAAGAAAAAAAATCTGTTATGGATGGGGGCACAGTATATTGAAATCAATGCTTTTAAAAATAAAAATTCCAGTTTTCTGTTTCCTAAGCCTCTTAGGTTTGTATAGCTCCCACTCCAAAGAAATCTTAGATGTGCTCCCGGCTCACTCGAGACTGTACAAAAACTTCCAGAAGTGCAGGTCTCCAGTTGACTATAGGGTGGGGGCTGAGAGTGTCTTTCTCTGCCTGACTGTTCATTGCCCTGTGGGTGGTGGTGGCAGTGTGCTGAAGTGCATGATGATGTCAGCTATTGCGTGTGTGCAGAGCCAGGACTGCTTGAACATTTGCTGTTGTGATGTCCTCGTTTGGTGGTGGTGAGGGCGGGAGCAGAAAGTGGAAGAGAGGAGGCCGTTGTACAAAACAATGGGGAGTGGGGCTGTGATGGCACTGCAGTCTTTTCTTTCTACTGGGGAGCTGGAAGCAATGTGGGAGGAGGATAAATGTGCAATGTGCAATAATTGTAGTATTTCTTGGTTTGCATTGTTTCCTGTATAAGTGATCAAAATTTGCCATTATAATTGAGGGCTAGTGCAACTATCTGCAGGCTAGTGCAACTGTGGATCAACTTGCCCTGCTGGCTAGTGCAAAAAAAGGTTAAGGTTGACCCCTGAAGTTGTGGCTGCTTGACCACCAGTTCAGTGAGTTTCGTGCATTGTGGTGCCATTGTATTGTCTTTGTAAGGTCGTGTTGTAGACGATTGCCCTCTCGTATGGCCAGGTTTTGTAGGGGGCACATGTTCCATAGAGCCCATGGGGCTAGGCCAATACATGAGGCCATTGATCCCAGGGTCTGCAGGGTTTGTTTCAGAGTTGGGTGGTTGTTGTCTCTCAGTGCTTTCACTTGAGTTCTCTGCTCTGATGGTTTTGCCTTGTCCACCGTGGTGGCTATGGATGCCCCTAAGTGTTCTATTGACTGCCTGAGATTTAGGCTGCTCTTATCCTAGTTGATGACCCATCCGTGTGACAGTAGTGTGTATCACTATTTGCGTCTGTTGTTGACAGATGATGGGGCTTCTGGCTCGGATGAGCCAGTCATCCAGGTAGGGAATGATGTAGATTCCCTGTTGCCTGAGTAGTGCCACGAGTGTGATTGAAACTTTGGTGAAGACTCGTGGGGCTGATGCTAAGCCGAAAGGTAGCGTTGGTACTGGTAGTGATGGCCGAGCATCTTGAACCGGAGGTACTTGTAGTGAGCTGGGTGAATAGGTATGTGGACGTAAGCAACCTTCATGTCGATTGATGTTAGGTAGTCCCCGCGTCTCAGTACTCGTAGTGTAGATTGTAGTGTTTCCATCTTGATTCTCTTGTAATGGACAAATCGGTTGATGAACTTGAGATCTAGTACTGGCCTCATGTCTCGCATTTTTTTGGGTACCAGGAAGAAGACCAAGTATATGCCCTGGTCTCTCTGGTCCTGTGGTACCTCTGCTATGGCTCTGTTGGTCAGTAGTGACTGGAGCGTAGATTGTATCGCCTGTATTTTGTCTGGATGCCATGACACTGGGGAGACCACTTTTCTGTGTGAGAGGGATTTCTGTAGGAATTCGATTGAGTACCCGTGAGAGACCACCTCCAGGATCCATTTGTCTGTTGTTGACTGATGCTACTTGTGGGAGAATAGTAGGAGCCTGGCTCCTATGGGAGAGTGATGGCTGATTTGGGTGTGGCATGTGGTGTAGTGGTCAACTGGAGTTTTGTTTTCCTCTCTTAAATGTTGATAGGTATCTTCCTCTCTGGTATTGTCCTCTAGCTCTGCTTTTCGTAGTGTTGTTGAAATATGAAGGCTTGAATGAGTAGGATTTTGCTTGCGAATATTGCTAAGTTTGATGCCTGTCTTGTCTCCCACGGAATGGTTGGAATTTTCCTTGGGACGTGGGTAGATAAGAGCTTGTGGAAGGTTTGTCCTTGTCGAGTGTTTTCCTGTCTCCTTTCTGCTTGACCTATTTTTCCAGTCCCTCGCCAAAGAGGAAGTTGCCCTTGTAAGGTAGTTTGCTGAGTATAGTCTTGGACTCTGAGTCGACGTTCCATATTTTGAGCCATATGTGGCATCTGGTCTTGATCATGAGGGCAGCAAGTCTGGCCAACATCCTGAGTGTGTCGATAGAGGCGTCAGCAGTGTATTTAGTTGCCTGGATGGCATATTCCACTAGGTCTGCTAGTTTTGAGTTCGGGTCCAGAGATGAAGCTAGCTCCTCTAGCCATGTGACCAGTGCTCGCGAGGCATACATCGCTGCGGTGTTGGCTCTGCATGACATCCCAGTCATCTCATACGATTTCTTTAATAGTTCCTCCATCTTCTTGTCCATTGGGTCGCATAATGGTGTGGTTGTCTCCGAAGAAAGGACTGTCTTCTTGCAGAGACAGGTAATCTGGTGGTCGACTGTGGGGGGAGTGCACCATGATTTGTTAATCTCATCCTGTATGTGGTAGAACCTGTCGAAGGTGCGCTTTTCCGATATCTGGGAAGGGTCCGGGGAATGCCACTCCTTGTCTATGATGTCCGTTAGAGCTTCGCATACTGGGAAGGTCTCGTCCTTCTTTGGTTTTGCCTTGATGAGGGGATTTAGTTTGGATTGTTGAAGGGCGTCTGGCATCTTGAAACCCATGGTTTCTTTTATTGCTCTTATTAGTGCCAGTAAAGCCTCGACCTGGGTGAGTTTTTTTGTAAGTACAAGGTTGTCCTTGTCCTCACCCTGGTGCTCCTCATCTTCGGAGTCACCTCTACTCAGTTTCTCTGGGTCTGGGGCTCCCGGGTTGTGAGGCTCGGGGGGTGGTTGTTTGTCTTTGTCTGCATTATGCTGCTTATTAGGGCTGTTCTTCACATTTTTGGAAAGTTCCTCCATTCTTTCCAGGATCTTCAGCATTACTACCTGCTGGGTTCAGAAGAAATCCTCTGCCGTGGAGGGTAACTCATTAAGTATGTCATTCTGGGGTTTGGGTTCCTGTTCTAGGTTCATGTCGCTGCCGTTTTCGGGGGTGGGCTGCTGTGCCGAGCATGTGGGCCACATCGTTTCTGCCTGGCTACCCATTAGGGTGATCTGGTGGTTTTTACATTTTTTTGTTTTTTCCATCCTGATTGACTCTGTGGAGATAGTGAGAGAGGGGGGAACATGGGAAGAGAAAATTTGTTTAGGCCGAATGTAGACTAAAGTGGTTTAGTACTGTACTGGTTTACTGGCATGGGTACAATGTGGTAGTATAATCAACATGTGTATAGGGCTAGTACAGGCTGTAGCCCCAGTTGTCTTATTGGCCTCAGGTATATATATATCTATCTATCTGTATGGTCAGTATAGTTTAATCATGCTCTGAAGATGGCTTCATTGTGCAAGAATCCAAGAGTGAGAGCTGTGAGGAATTGTCCTCATATCAACAAATGTTTGCTCCCTACTAGTGCTAGTTATACCTTGCCATTTAGGGAGTGGGAGGAGCTGTGTTAATTTCCCACAGGGGCCGAGACAACTGCCACGAGCATTGCGCATGCACGGGGAGTGAGTTCTGCGCATGCACGAACAGCTGGAGGGTCGTGGATCTCGATCGCCATTACAAGATGGCGTGGGGTCCATAGCAGTACAGTCGGGTGCTGCTTGGTGGAGTTTTGAACCGTGGAGACCAGAGGGGAGCTTGTATCATGTCTGGCATCCTGATAGTTCTTTTTGGACAGAGATTCGGCAATCGGTGAGTGCGAGGGAATGATCAGTACATGGGAAGAAGGGGGGTAGTGCAGGCCTGCTCATAAAGGGGGTTGCCTCTTCTCAGTATGCCAGCCGCCTGTAACTGAGCCCGCTCGTAAGGGGGCTGAGCCTGCACGAGGTGCACCAGGAGCCGCACGCAAGGGGCTCCTGGGCACTGGAGCTAGAAGCCACTGGGGTGTACTCGTAAGTGTAAGCACTTGGGAGTTTGTGCCTCATGCAGTTGCCTTTACCTGGGGGAAGCACTTGTTCCTCGTGCAGATTACCTTTACCTGGGAGGGGGTGGGGTTCTTTACACGTGGTGTGGAAAGCAAAAAATGTACTTGGTGTACCCACTTTTGCCAATATAATAGAGCAAAGCAATAACATTTCTGACAAGTCCTATGGATAATGCAGTTGAGAAGTTGAATAAGATGCTAGTTGATTGTAATATATCTGTCTGAAGTTGCTTGGGTAATAGACCATTTATGAGTACAGGCAGTGAACACAGTTTAAGTTTAGATTAGAGTGATCCTGTCTAATGTTTACCCACATAATGAGTCATTGTCATGATTACAGGTTGCTATGTCTACCTGCTGAACAGTGCCCGGTTATAGAAAGTTGTTTTGGCTACAGGCTGGCTATCTAGGTTACTAGCATAGTGAATCGGAGGATAATAGAACCTAATTGCTGCATCGCAGAGTAGTTGCAGTAGAGTACCCTGTTCAATAGTTTTATATTAGCTTTCATGAAAACAGTAATTGTAAAATTGGTGTTTTACCTTAAAGGTAGTGGCTAGAGCTAGGCAATATGCTTGCAACCTCTGCGATGCACATGCAAGAACTGCAGGCTGCTGGGAGAAGAGAGACCTAGGCAGATCGGATTTCTATTCTGATCACATGTGCATCTGCAACCTATGAGGTGGACGTAACCCAGAGGTAATGGATTCGGGGATGCTGTAAGGTGATGCAATATGCAATGTGCATTTACATTCTACAGGCCTAAGAGAAATGCATTTCTGTGTGCTCTAAATGCAAAGTTCATGGAGTCCACTAGGTGGCAGTCTCTATACAGTGGAGTCCATTTACCTAGCTCCAGATTTTTTTTTTTGTTTGAGCAGAGTGAATGACTAGCCCTAGTTAACAATTCTACTTAACATTTCTACTCTAACAATTATTACTTTAACTATACCTACCTGTCTAAGTAACTATCTTAGGGCACACATTGCTATTAAATGCAAATCACATTTAACAGCTTTTTTATCAAAACAATTAAACATGGCACATTACTTAGGCTACAGTCCTTGCTATTGTAAACATGTAAATAGCAAACAACAGTCTCACCCAGGTAGTCTCTTAGTGGAAATATGGGGCAGCAGTCCACAGCAGTGCCAGGGGCACTAAGCTTACTATGTTCTTCTCGTCATCACCTTGGGGCCTTTGGGTGGATCCTCAGCAGCATAATAAAAGCAAGGGTCTGGCTTCATGCACTCCTCTCCACTCCACGACAGTCATGGCTGATCACATGGTATTTAACCCTGTTCCCGAGCTTATCTTGTACCATGGCAAAAGTCTTAAACAGGGTAGCTCCTTCCCACACAGATGAGGCACACATTGCTCTTGCTTGGTGACTACCTTATGTCTATCATATGCAGAATCAGAGGGCTCCACCTCTTTTTGCAAATGTACTTTCTCCACTGCTCCATGGAGCACCCAATCTGACCTGTGCACTTCAATAATGTCCCACATTCTCTCACTCACATAGGAGTAGGTCTCTCCTGGATACTCCATCCGTAAATATCTCCTCACCCAGCACGGCTCCAAACGGCAACTGATCATACATTAGACCATGGGGCCAGTCCTTTGGGTAACCAAATTATTATTTTTTTTTTATTTAGTTGTTTAACCAGGAGTAGCACACTAAGCTGAAAGCTTTTTTATAGGTGTGACCCTGGAGCACAGGGAAGTTAAGTGACTTGCTCAGGGTCACACAGTATGCAAGTGTAAGCTGTGAGATTCAAACCCAGGTCTGGTCTGCTGGATGTCACCAGATTTGCAGCTCAGAGCTTTAAACTACTGTGCTATACTGCCTCCCTGTGCCATCTCTGTAGTTTAGGTAGGTCAGGTCCATGTGGTGCCTGGACTCCATGCCCACCATCCGGCATCTGCATTTATCAGGGAGAAAAGGGGTTGTTTTGACCATAGTAGGCATAGCATAGGGTAAGGCAATGTCTCTTTCCACCACCAGATCCTCAAACGTTCGGGTTATTCTCTCTTTTGGCTAGGAATACACAGACACCGCCTTGGGATGTCCGCCATCACTATCAGCATCTGAGCCTGGACCCTCCATTAGTGCCTCCACAGCCACATCAGGTTCATCTCTATCTTGAGGATTTTCCTGCTCTGTGGGGAGTGGGTGGGTTCCTTAGAGGCTGTGGCCCCCTCTACCTTTTTTGGAGATGGTACTGACTTTACAATTACTTTTTCCTCCTCCAACTTCTTTGGAGAGGGTTCTGGTGCCTTGGCTATGAAGATGAGTGCCGCAGCCTTGGGAGGCCTCAACTGGCTTGGTTTGTCCCTCACAAATCCAACCCCCAGCATACCGCATTTGCAAGGCCCACCCGCGGCCCCACCCTCTACCAGGGGGAAGTCCTCGGGCACCCAGTGATGGGGAGGTCTGGGTAGATGGCTTGGCCCTTCCACCACCTTTGGTTTTGCCTCTGGAAGATTGGTTGCCACCTCCTCCTACTGCTCCAACGACTCCACAGTGGAACACTCACTCCTTGCTGGGGATGCTATTCTTCCTACTCACCCCCAGGACTACAGCAACATTGGGGGTGGCACAGGCGGCACATTCACAGCACCGCGGGAGCACTGAAGACCTCCATGCTGTCACAAAACCCCACTCCCATTGATTCCACAATAAATGCGGGACTCACCAGAGCTGCCTCTCTCCACCATGTCCCACAACCAACTCAGTAACGACTCTGGCACCGTTACAGTTCAGCCAGCAGCTCCTGTAGCAAATGCCATCTAGATGGATTTTGTTCCTTTCCTGCTTGCTCCTCACTACAGCTGAAAAAACTTTGTAATCCACAGTTTTTTTCTTTTCTGCAGTGGCAAACGCTCCAAATGACTCTGTGTGATTAGTGGACTTCTAGATGCAATGCCAGTCATGAGGCAGAATAACAGTCACTCACATGGTCTCACTCTTATATGCGCACATATCATTAGTCCCATCCACCAATCCAAATGCAAAGGGCTCCAATTAACCCTTGCTGTGCCACTGACTGATGTATCAGTCCAGAATCCACATACATTCTAATTCTGTCAGCAGCCTAGAGGTTAATTATGCATTCATCACATTTTTGAGCATGAGTCTCCGGTGCCATTTTGTCTCCTCACGAAGCATTTCACACTCATGTGACAACTCCAAACCTCCACTCAGCGTTCCGGCCTATCAATGTTCCCTCACCTCAGAACAATGCTCTAGAGCCTTGACAGGTAGGTGATTGAGCACCTCTTCTCAAATCCTGGGCGATAGCCTCCATTTTTGTAACCCCTTGCTCCTTACTCTAACTGCAGCTTGGTAAATAACATACTTCCAGTCAGCTCCTGCCCTGGGCTCACAGAAATTAGAGTTCAAACAGTAGTGAAAGGGCAGGTAGCTCGATCACTCCCCATCTCTTATGGTGCTATACAAGTGGCATCCCTCCTCCCCTCCCTGTCTAGGGGTTTTGGATGTTAAAGTTAGGCGTGGGGGGCACCAGTTCCTGAGAGGCAGTGTCCACAGCATTCTAGCAGGATAAAATAACACAGTACCTTTTACATGCAGAATTTTGGGGTTCTTCTCATGACGGCGTGAACTCTGTCGAGGTGCAGGCTGATGTTAAATCTTCCCTCTCATCTCGGCTGGTCGGCACAGGCACAGTCTCTTATCTAAGAAGCAAACTTATTAGATCAGCCACAAACACAGCTCCTTATAGCTCAGAATCAAAGACGTGGCCCAGGCAGAGTCAAGATGCAATCAGGCATATTTTATTTTGAGTAAAACTCCAAGAGGCTCAAGCCACAACATTCCACTCCAGAGAGCAGGGACTTTTAGATTATTTCCACACAGTCACTATGGCACGGCAGCCGTGGCACAAGCTATTTGGGGGACTTGGGTCCCAAACCTGGATCCTAGGCACCTTTACTTGTTGGCAAGCCAAAATTGGGCTCCTTTCCCTTCTGACAGCACTCCTATGGCTCAGCACTCACAGGCTACAGATGTATCCCACCAGTGGGAGCAGGGCAGAACTCTTACTTTGGGGCACCATTTCCTCCTCGGGGCACTCTGGTGTTACTCAGGCACAGTCCAAACTCCTAAGGCCCTCTGCCCTACTAATCCAAGAGCAGGGTTCGCATAGGACAGAGGCCACCTTCCCTTGGGCACAACTCTCTCCCTCCACCACAGCAGCTCCCTCAAATGATCGGGTGGATATGGACTTACGGCCCCTGGAACCGCTTCTGCCACACCCCGGTCTGGGCCAGCCGTGGCAGCCACCCCAGAACTCAATTCTCTTCACGGAGCTGGACGGGCTCCAAGAACTGGCTCTTTCTTCTTCAGCTGCTGTGGACAGCTGTCTCACCAATGGACTGTGGGGTCCATCCTCTTCTTTTGGGACTGGGAAGCAATGTCCCCACCCCGGCCCTGAGTCTCCCCGGGTCCAACTGCCAGCCCATTCCCCGACCGGCCTCACAACAAGCATCTCTGCTCCTCACACTTCCCTGATGCTTTTCTGACCCTTTTCCCAACTGCCAACCTCACACCAGTGGGTGCTTGAATTCTGGCACGTGATGCCCAGGCTCTGCCCCTTGGCAGACCTGGCATCACACATGTCCATACCTGATGCCAACGGGGCATCACTGGTAACCCCCCAAATTGGCACAAGGGTTACATGTGTTTCTATGATCATGCTACACAATGACCTCCTCTTGGCAATGGGAGTGTTCAGTTCTTGTCCTTCTCAATCTCTCTCCAGCTTTTGACACTGTGGACCATGGGTTGTTGCTGGATCACCTGAGGGACTATGGGGGACTCACTAGGATTGTATACTCCTATTTTGAGTCCTACCTGGCATACAGGGTATAGCAAGTTGTCGGGGGTAATTTTACCTTGCAGTCGGCTACCCTGGGCTTTGATGTCCCACAAGGTTCGATCTTGTCCCCATGTTGTTCACAGAGTACACGCTGCTCTAAGTTGAGGTCATTAGCTGGTATAACTTGAGTTTTCACTGCTGTGCAGATGATACTCACTTGTACCTGTCCTTTATACTGGGACTATGGATGATGTCTCTCTTCTAAATTTATGCCTGGCTGAGGTTCAGGGCTGTTTGGCCTTCACGTGGCTTAGGATGAATCCACACAAAATGGAGTGCTGGTGGTTGATTCAGGTCATCACTTAACAGGGGCAGGATCTAAGACAGATCTACTGAATTTGACAACTTACTGCCGATCAGAAAGGCAATGTTCAGTCAATGCAACTGCATGAATGGATAGGCCAAGGGTATGCAGTTTGCAACAAAAAAAGGTATGATCGACCAGGTCGAGCACTTTAGACAAGCTGTCAAAGATGCCACCAGTGAGTAAGCCCTGGTCCATGGATGTTTTAATCAAGGTTACCACATTTGTAACGGCTGTGGTCCTTGCAAAAGCCATGCTGTTCAGGGGCGAATATATTATGCAAATAAAAGTAGTCTGTAAGCTGGTTGGAAACAACACATTCAAGCAGCTTACTGACTACAGACAGTAAAGCAACAGGACAGTAGTTGCCTATACACTTGCTGTCTCCTGGTTTGGATACAGGGACTACTCTGGCTGTCTTCCACACTTTGGGAACTGTGCTAGAGACAACTCATAGGTTATAAATATGTCTGACTATAGGGGCTATAATAGGGGCTCCCAGTTGAAGGAGTTTAGGCTCAAGACCATTGTAATTAGCACTAGTATAGGGGAATAGGCTGGGCAGAAGCTTTTGGGTGGCATTTGAGGATACTGTTTTTAAGTAGAAGAGAGGTTGGTTGGGGGGGTAATATAAGAATGGCAAGGAAGGTATAATATCACAGAAGGGCCTAATCTTTGAGAGAAACGCAGTTAAGTCTGAAAAGTGTTTGTTAAAAGCATTGGCAATGGTAAGGGGGTTATTACTACAGTTTATAACACTTAGATCATCTGGGCCTTGTTTAGATTTGCCACCTGCCTTTTATGTTCTTCCAGAAGGACCTGGAGTCTTTGGCAGAGGCAAGTTAGTCATTTTGGCAATACATGCCTTTTGGCTTCATGGATTTTTCTCTTGCATATATGACATCATCTCCTATATTCAGCAAGATCAGATGTGGCATGAGAGGCTTGGTACTTATACCATTGCCTGTCTCTGTTTTTTAAAAGCTTGAGGAAGTCACTGTGTAGGCATTTTTGACTCTCTTCTGTATGTGTGGGGTATTGGCATCTTCCAATGACATGGAGGTCTAGGTGAATGTTGAGAGGGCGTTAAAGACGGAGGTAGCAGTACTGTCTAGAGACCAGTAGTCGCCCTCTGACCAAGGGCATTGAGAATGGCCAAAGCACTGGGGAACTGATCTTTCTGTAGGTTTTCTGATGGTTGAATAAACTGCACTGTTTCTGCTGCAACTATTTGTCTGAATAATCCATCCATCCGGAGTGCCAGAATCCTTCATTTCTATGACCAGTCGGTGCAAGCAGGATCAGAAATAGAGTTCTGTAACAAAACTGCTTTTCAAGTCTTTTGGTAACCAGGTAAGGCCCACTATGCACAACTGTGCATTTTTCAGGGGGGATCTGGGACTACTGGGGTTGTTAGGTGGCTTGCTCAGACTCACACAATATGAAGGTGGAGGCTGTACGACTCACACCCAGGTCTGGTGGATGTATCAAGCTCATTCACAGCACATTACTCTAACCTGTAGGCTATACTGCCAATTTGGATTGGTCTCTAAGGGTGATAATTTTGGGTGGGATTTTTCACAAGGCAGTTCTCCATAGACTATACATGGGTGAATGGTCTATTACGGCATCAAGACGTAGTCCTGATTTAGGTATTCTGTTTGGTCTGTTTGTTGATAACCAGTCAATGAGGGCATTGGAGCTGTCTCATGTCGAGAGCCTGGTAGGGACAGAAATAGTCTGCGAAAAGTTTAGCTCAGAGAATTGATTTTTGGTCCTAGCCAGTTTAGATTAAAGAACCCCAGGATTAGTGCCTAACTGCAGCCGGTTGAGCTCTTTACATAATTCAGAAGCTGGGTGAGACCATTTTGCCCACGGGGGGGGGGGGAGGTTGTAGATACACAGGAGGTAGAGTTTTTTGGTTTTCCTTAGGAGGAGTATGGCATGCAAATATTCAACAGGCATCATATGTAGAGGGGAAGGATGGACTATCATCTGGTTAAGCTGAGCCTTGTGGTAATTAATGATACCACCCCTCCTCTTTCCACCTGGGCGGTCCAGTCGAAGGATATTATAATTAGTAAAAGACCATGAAGAGTCAGTAGTATTGGGTTTCAGCCATTTAGGCTTTGGGATCACAATTGACTGTTAGAGCCCACTAATGGTGAATGTTCCACTGCAGCAATCTGTCATATTGATATCTTAAAATGCAGATGACTCTATAGCAGTAGCAAGGTGCTATGGGGTCATTTCCATCAAATGTGGGACCCATTACAGGCCAGGATCAAACAGTTTGTAACCCCCTCCCATGCTTGTCAGGGCTGCCTGTCCTGGTTGTTTAGTACCCTCCACCCCTGAGCACTCCTTCCTTGGTGTCTAGTGTTCCCCTCTGCCCTCAGACACCTTGCTGATCAAAAATCAATAATTCCTTGGTGTCTAGTGTTCCCCCTGCCCTGAACACCCTGCCGATCATAAGGCAATCTTTCCCTGGTGCCCAGTGGTCCTTCCACCACCTCAGTTCAAATCCCCCTACCCATCCAACCACCCACCCTGCCATGTCCCCAGTGCCCCCCTGGTGACCAGCACAGACTGTCTGCTCACCTCCACGGCTGGTGGCTGACTGACAGTTTGTGATCACCTGCCTATTGTACACAGCTGTAACAGTAGGCATGCAGTCACAAATTGTCAGTCGGCGGCTATCCATGGGGTGAATGGAGGGTCTGTGCCAGTTGCTGATGGGGGAGTGCTGGGGACAGGGTAAGTGGGTTGTGGGTAGTCTGACGTAGGAGGGGTGGCATACTGGGGACTGGGTGGGTGGGTTGATGGATTCGAACCTAAGGGCAGGGGGACCACTGGACACCAGGGAAAGATTGCTTTATGATATGCAACCTTAGTACTCTATATGCAGCGTATGAACCTTAGTACTCTATATGCAACATTAGTACTCTACATGCAACCTTAGTACTCTATATGCAGCATTAGTATACTCCATATGCAACCTTAGTACTCTATATGCAACCTTAGTACTCTATATGCAGTGTAAGTACTCTATATGCAGTGTAAGTACTCTATATGCAACCTTAGTACTCTATTTGCAGTGTACGTTTATTTTATTTATTATTTATTAATGGAAATCGGAATTTCAATCCTCTGAGTCAGTGACTCCTTTGCAAAGGCTCCATGTCAGTATCTACAGACAATTATTACAACAAGGTGTTACAATTATTATAAGGTGTTACTGAGGCAATATAATACAGAATAGTGAACATAATAGACACATAGTTAAAACATCTGAGGGTGGTGTAGACCCTGAGTCTAGTAACATTCTAAGGGTGGGGCAGCCCAGAGTCAAGTAACATACATGAAACATTCAGTGAGATAGTATTAGGTCTTGTATTCATATTACAACTGGGTTCCTAGTTCAGCACACTGATGAAGGAATGAACAAAAAAAAAAAAGGCTAGCAAGGTACAGAAACACAACTTGGTCTGAAAGGAGGAATGTAGAGAGGATGTGCTGAGCATGCAAGGGAGTTTAGGTGCAATCACAAGCTGAGCTCTTAAGGAGGAACTCCCTGAGGCAGGTTTTGAAGCGGCCAATCTTAGGCGCAGCTGAGAAAGAGATAGGGAGGCCATTGAGCCATTGTGGGGCCCTGTGATAGAAGGCTCTTTGGCCTAGCACAGTCCTATAATGGGGAATCAAATAAAGAGCTTTGGTTGCGCTCCTGGTTACCCTGTGTTGGGTGATGGGCTGGAAAAGGGAGTGGAGACCAGGCGGGGGGAGTTTGCAGTGGATTTTCTTGGCCAGCAGGCAGGTATGATATTTTAGACGGCCCTCAAAGTTTAGCCAGTTGGTGCAGCTATAGAGATCACATGTGTGAGTCTATCTATCACATCCTATCACTAGGCAGCATG